>JAWWNH010000224.1:2450000-8340000 GCA_034641385.1 Darevskia mixta | reverse complement strand
GATACCCCATTCTGATGTATGGAAAGTCCTGTTTTGCCTACATGAAGATCCATGCTTGGAAATGACGAGTAAGGTAAAGTAGATAATAAATTTTATTAGTTTTCAATTACAGTCCAATAACAGTCTCATTATAACAATGCCAAATTATGATACAATTACTAATACCAATCATTCAAATACCAAATCTTATCATTTAGGTGCGTCCCCGTGTGCTAGAATTGATGGTTTGATGATTTTCTTAATTGCTGCATTCCATATTCTTATTAATTTCAATTACATTCCGGTCAAAATAATATTCCCATATACAACAACTGCAATATTAATAACTTCTATTAGTGTCGACACATTAAATGATTTGTGAAACTACAAGTGGGGCACTCAAACTATATCCTTGTTCCTGCTGTGTGTGGCAATTATTCTGTCCGTGATGTTTCTTCCTGTCCTTGTAAAATGTTATGTCTATCTTTTCTCGATTGTTGCTGTTCTCCATCAAGCCTTGGGCGGAGCTAATATCCCATTGTTGTTTCAGAAATTTCTCCATCGCTCCGTCCCACGCTTCGTTGTTTTGCTACTTTGACAGCCGCTGCAAAAACCACACTGTCCCAATAAATAACCTGTTTTCGCCATTTTCCCTCTCAGCCAGGGGGAAAGAGTGATCTGTCGAACAAAGGGTAAGGGAAAGTGTGCCTCTCACATAAATATGTATCTATCTTCTTGCTCAATATATGCTCTGCATATGAACGATCCTGGGTTCGATCCCTACCACAATTCCACCTGTGCCGACTTAAACGGAACCCAGTTAGCATGGTGCCAGCCAGGAGAGCATAGCTGTCAACTTTCGGATTTGAAAATAAGGGATTTTTTCCAAACTGTCGGATTTGAAAATAAGGGATACCGCGAGGGCGGTGCAATGGCTCCAAGTAGCCTCGCCACCTTGCGCTCCAGAGGCTGCACACGAACGGGTGAGCGAAAGAGCGAGCGCATAGACGGCAGGCAGGCTGTCTGTCTGGTTGGGCGTGAGGGTCTGGCTGCACAAGGCATGCAAGCTCCGCCCCCAGTCGGTCTCAGACTCCTTATTGGCAGCCGAGCAACGCAGCTGAGGAGCCTCCCTGGCAGGCAGGGAGGGAGAGGAGCTGCTTCCTTTGAAATCCGGGAAATTTAAGGGATATCAACAATCCGGGATAGCAGCGGGAAACGGCATTGGAATAAGGGAGTTTCCCGCCAAAAAAAGGGAGGGTTGACAGCTATGCAGGAGAGAGAAAGAGAGAGAGAGAGGGAGAGAGAGGGAGTACTAGGCTAGGAGCATCAAAGGTCTGATTCAGTATAAGGTTGTTTGAGGATGCTCGAGTCATCCTCAGATTCCTCCTTCAAGACGTCCCTGGCACGGTAATCTGCAGTGCTCCCTTGATTCATAAATAATGCCGCAGGGAGACGCAGTGGTAACACTATGACAATGACCAGCTCATTTACTAAAGCTCCATGTTGGGGCTTTCCAGGGACCTGGTCCTCTTTTTTTAAGTTCTGTTCCTTCTACTCATTCCCAGCTCTGGCAGCAGCCCTTGTGCAGTGTCTCTCATTCAGGCAGGCTCAGCCCGACACAGAGAAGGCTGGCATATCTCTAGATTTTCAAATAACCATGCAATCAGTCTGGACATTTCCTGGAGATGATTTCACCATTTAGCCCATGTATCAGAAGAACAGTATTTTTTAGGTCTGGGGTGGTATACTCATGGGGGTGGGAGACGGTTGATGGAGGGACCCTGGGCATGTCAGTTTGCATTTTTTAGTAGAGAAAGTGTTGATCTGGTGTGTAGAGATCTTTCCTATTCTAATTAATTCAAGAGGGTTCTGGAAGCTTCTCTGTGTGAAAGAAACAAGCAGAAGGTTCATGATGTTTGGGTTATTCCTTCAGAGAAGCTGAGTACAGCTGGTTTAAACTGGGTCTCTTATCTCTTCTGTCAAGGTCATGCTGACTATAAAAGTAGGGCCAGAAGGAGGCTGGGTTTCACTTTCTATCTCTCTTCCTTCTGGAGTGGTGTTCTGTACATAGTATGCTTAGTGTTAAGGTTTTAGACTTATAAGTTATTGTAAGTTTAAATTAAGTCTGCTGCAACTGAATTTCTTATGGCCAGTGCAGTGGCGTTGCAACAGGGGTGTGGGGGGTGCGGGTCGCCCTGGGTGCCATGTCTGGGGGGTGACAAGAAGGCACCTCGCTGGGGCTCACTCCGCCGCAGCCACATGTGGAGGATCTTCTGTTCACGGCTGCAGCAGCTAGCAGAGGATCCCGGCGCCGGCGGCAAACTGGGCATGTGCTGCGTCACTACGTACGGCGCATGCGTCGTACGTAGCGATGACGCACATGCGCCCTACATAGCGACGCCCCACTCCGGGTGTCACAACGCCTTCGTTCGCCCCTGGGCCAGTGCCAACCCTGAAAGTATTGGATTTGTGACCATTATGCTCATTTGCCTTTGGTAGCAGTAAAGTCCTGCTGGGTGAAATACAATTGCCTCTGGTCTATATTTTGGGAATCCTGGGACATGTTTAAGTTTTTACTCTGCTAACTATACATTGGATTCTGCTCTGGATCAATATTGAGTAGAATTCCACGACAGGCCACCCAGGGTGAGAGGCTGGGAGGAGAAAGGAAATATCCCAGGTGAGAGCTGGGAGGGTGTCAAGGAGCTGTCGGTGAGGCAGGTCAACCACAGGGCAGGCACACACAGGACAGGCATGGAATACAATTAGCTCTTTATTTTCTAACAACACTCTGGTTAGCCTTAATCCAGCTAAGACTGAAACTGACCAGTAGCTCTGCCCTTCCTCCTCCAGCCTTTCACTCTAGATCCTTCCCAAGCAGACGAAGGCTGTGCCGATGGGGCAAGCTCATCCTTTCTGGCCCATTGCTCAGCAATGTGCAGGACTCTCCTAGTTTGAGGTGTCAGAGGGGGAGGCGAGCCATCAGGACTCAGACTCTCCTGCTACCATGACTGGAGACCATGACTTGCAGTCAGGCAACAGATTCGGTCAAAATAAGTCTTACCATGTCTTGCACATCCAAAGTGACTATAGGCAGCTACCATTTTATGCACATCCGATTGATGCGCGATTACGCACAAGCGTCTTGCTGACGACCCAGAAGTTGCCTGAAAATGGGGTGGAATGGGTTAGGTTGGGACATGCTCTGCCAACACACTTGGGGGTCAGGAACAGAACCCC
Organism: Darevskia mixta; assembly: GCA_034641385.1. Classification (NCBI taxonomy): domain Eukaryota; kingdom Metazoa; phylum Chordata; class Lepidosauria; order Squamata; family Lacertidae; genus Darevskia; species Darevskia mixta. Next base: position 8,336,781 of record JAWWNH010000224.1, on the reverse strand, counting down.
TCAGGCCTTTGGCTGATTAATATTTGGCTGGTAAATATTCTTAAATATGTTTGTGGGAAGGGGGGTTATTGTTTTGTTTTTTGTTTTAGCTATTTTACCTTGTATTTTATTCTGTGGACCTCCCTGAGATCTTATGATAAAATTTAATAAGCAATAATAAATAGTTCCATGGGGTTTGCTCTTAGTTAAGTGTGTATGAGGCTGAATCCATAATCGCCTTCCTTTGCCATCTTCCTACGTCTGCTTTAAAATTCTGATAACGTTCTCTGACCAACAAACTTTAATCACATCTTTCATTAAAAAAAAATATGACAAACAACCCCCTAGGCAATGCAACTAGAGCACTGAAATGATGCTCAAGAGCTGTAATTAAAATTATACCTCCCGCAAGTTGCTTCTGATTACCTTCGGGTGGGCTAGGTTAACCCTCCATTTATCACAACATGAAAGAGATCGCTTAGGGGAAATGGTATCCCAGACACAGGGTTACGTTAATTGGCTTGGTCTTCTGGCTTCTAGATCCCTGTTTTAGTCATTGACCTCCACCTCGTTAACATGGTTGGCAGAAAGAGGGCAGGGCTGTGTCTGTGAGCCCCACCTCCCATTGCGCACACATTGAGGGGAGGCAAAGCGTGTTCTCCTTCAAGGAGAGCACGTGTTGCGGTGGGGGCCAGCAAGTCACCCCTCTGGTGCTGGGCGGGAACGTTTAGATGGCCACTGCTGTGATTGGACCCAGGGTGTTGTCGGGGAGATTTGTATGTTGCAAATTGATGATGGACAGCCCAGCGTATATTTAAGGGTTGGTGGGCAACGTGATCTCCCTCTTGGCTGAGTGCTTCGAAGCTCCCTCCCTCCCGCCCTCCCTATGTTTTAGGCCTCTGTGTTGACCTTGCTATGCCTGTCATGGGGTCGTCTGCTGTTGGGGCAGGGGCCTGGTAGGAATTTGTCCACGTGGCTGATTGGCTGGTGCCACCTGGTTTTGCCTACTGCGTAGCAAATAGTCACAACTTGTAAGGTTGGCGGTTAGGCATTGGTTATTATGTTGGTTGAAGGAGGGGTATTGTTGCCTGTGTGTACCCCTCCTATGGATACTGGTGTATGGGGAATTCCGTTAAAGGAATCCAGGGACTCTATATGCTTTTGTCCGAACCCCCGGCTAGGGCCGTGTGAGAGACCTGGGAGCCTGTGGAGTGCGAGGAGGGTCATGTCATCCGGCTCCCTTTATATCTCCAGAGTGTTTTCCCCTTACTGATGGTCGTCAGTTCTGTCCTATGGTGGGACAGATAGTCTTAACCAATGCCTACGCAACCACTCACATTATTTGTAATTTTAATAAAGTTGTGGCCAAAATCATGCCAAAAACAACAACAAAAATTATGTCTGATGTGTGAATTATTTGAGGGGTGGTTTTGGGGACCTCGACACGCAACTGTTCTGTACAAAGATACGTCAACTTGGGCTTTCTGAGGATCACCTAGGTGCCGTGGCTTTTCCAACTGCCAAAGCCATGCTAAAAACTAGGTTATGGGATATAGAGCGTCAAGAACTAATTCTAGCCATGGAAAAAACTTGTTCCCCCCTTCATTTCCAACTCCCTTGGGCGCAGGATTTCAAGCCCAATTATCTACACTTTTTGTTTAATCCGCTAGAAAGAAGAGTTTTTTCATTGGCTAGGTTCAACTCTAACCCCTCTAACCTCCTCTGGGGCAGGTTCGCAGGGACGGCAGAAGGAGATAGGATCTGCCCATGTGACGCACACCCGGTAGAGACGCTAGCTCACATGGCCCTTAAATGCAAAATGTATGATGATCTTCGTCAACAATATCTCGATCATCTACGTTTCCCAACATGGAGGCCAGAGATAGAGGTTGTACGCTTCCTATGGCAGGGGAGAGACCGGGAGCTCACCGGGACAGTGGCTGAATTCCTCTGTTTGATCTTCGGCCGCAGAAGTGCACTTCAGGTCCAAGACCTTGCTGGAGTCCCACAGAGGGAAACGGGCTGCTGGTCTCTCTCCCATTTGGCAGTTGACTGAACTGATGGTGCGGCGTATTGGTTTATTTATTTTAATTGTTTGTAAGTGATGTCAATAAAGGTTCTGATTGATTGATTGATTGATTGATTGAGGGGGGGCCTGAAGTGTGGGGCCTGCTCAACGTGGCACCACCAGGTTTTTCAATCACAGGGACAGCCTGTGCACATAGAGCAGTCTCTCTGCGGCAGACCTTTCCAAACATGTGGACAGCGGGTACATGATGTACCCTGCTCTCTTCCTCCGTGTAATGTTGACTGTGCAGGAGAATGCTCGGATGGAATTCCCATTTCATTTACCAAAATCTTGGGAGTAAAATTCAAGAAATTCAAACGTGAGACCTCTATGGCTAAATAAGCAGGGCAAATGCTACCCTCTCTCCATCATCCATCAGTGTCTTGCTTTCTCCTTGCGCTTCTCTGGATGGGAGAAAGCATGATTTCCTGCTCCTTGAGTATGCTGCAGGGATCCCCAAGCTAGGGCTTTCTCCTTCTCTGGCTCTATCACATGCCAATGCTGCTTTTAAACTAACCACAGCTCCCTGTGACATCAGAATTCATGAAACGGTCGTTTGCTTAAAGTACGGTTAATGAGAACAAGTCAGGGTCAAAGCATTCCTTGAGGTCTTGGGTTGTTCTCCAGCCACCGTTTAAACAAACCACAGTTCCCCTGGTTTGGAATTCATGGGAAACAGTGGTTAGTTTAAAGCAAAATGGGCGCTTCTGACCTCCTCTTCCGGTATGACAGGCGTGGGGAGTGTGAGAGCCTGGGCTTATGCAGTCTTCTCCACAAAGCAGAGGATCATCATTTCAAACTATGTCTGAACTGGGCCTATGTGTCGATTATGAAACTTACAATTTTCTATTGCATATATATATGGAAGCTAATTTTTTTCACCTGTTGACATTCGTTCTCTGAAAGCATCAATTGTGAAAGTGAGTTAAGATTTAATTTACCCCCTAGTATATTCCTTAAATGTCAAGAGGAGAAATGTGCATTAGCAGACATTGCTCAAGGTCTGGAGCCCATGTGGCAGTTCAGGTTAATAGCTAATGGCATTGAAAAATGCTTTAGCTTCCCTTCTTTGAACTTAGCCTTTTTTAAAAAAATAACAAAACAATGCCAATGTGACATGGTATGAATTCGCTGCTTCATTTCCTCAATTCCATCCACTATAAATTGTCATAAAATTATATAGATGTCAATTAAACTGTTACGTAGCATACAAGCTTGTGCACAATCTCCACCAACCCATTTGTTACCCAGGAGTAACAAATGCCAAGGTTGGAACCACAGTCTTTATCCTTTGTGATAACTCCAGCAAAACATGCTAAACCTCTGCACGTTGCCTGGTAAATCAAATCAAAACCCCAAAACGAAGACACACAGCACTAGAACATACTGTTACAAAAATGGGGTGCCCTCCCCAGGCACTCACCCAGGGTCTGGAGAATTGAAGAGACTGCAGAGATTGCCGTAGCTTTAAGAAATATGATTTATTCACATATTTACACCTGAGCTTGGAGGGAGTCAAAATCTTGCAGCATGGTCATCTTCAGAGGGGTTTGTTCCCCACAGCAGTGCAGCCCTAGAGCCTAAGGCATCTCTTCCCAGCCATGGGCGTAGCCAGGATTTTTGTTAGCAGGGGCAGAACCGATGGGATTGGTCAGTTAGTTGAGTATTTCTATTGTTCCCAGCTTCCCTTCAGCCAGCCTGCCCAAGATGGAGCTCTGTCTTTTCCCCCTCAGCTATTCCAAGCAAAAAGCCCCTAAACCCTTCCTGTGACATCATGCCCAGTTACCCTGGCAACCTTCAAAATTCCCAGCCTTTGTTCACACCCGGGGGGGGGGGGAGGACAGTTCTCTTGCTTCGCCAATGGCCCTCAATGGCCCTGTCTTGTTTCTTGGTGACCCTAGCTTGGCCAGGTCATTTTGCAGGTTCCTCTGCAGTTTATATTTCTCCCTTCACATCCCAAATAATCAAAATCCTACCATTTTTTTAATTTCTAGGGTTTAGGGAGGGAGTCCAACCCCCCAAGATATAATAATGCAAATAACATGTAATTGAAATTAAATCAAATCAAACCATCAATTCTAGCATGGGGGGGCGTGCCACCTAAATTGTATAATTTGGCATCTGAACGATTGGGTTTTAGTAATTGTATTATAATTTGCCATTGTTATAATGAGGTTATTATTGGATTATTGTAATTGAAAACTAATAAATTATTATCGGGGAAAATATACATACTTTTTGCATGCAATTTTGCCTAAAATGCATCTATTTGCACAGCAATTTCCCCATGATATAATGCATTTTATATGTTATATATATTCTTGAGCATGTGTAGAGTTCATTTGCCAAAGCTCTCGGTAATCAGATTTAGTCCCCACGCATCTTAATTGAGAGCTTTTCGGCAGGTTTAAGCTCTGGAAATTCTTCTTTAACAACTGAGCATCGCTGGGTCTCAAGCGCCTATGCTCACCTGAGTTTGCAAACTGAACCACACATGCCCTTTAGATGTCTCTTCCAATAAACCAGCCACATTTCCAGTCCCCTGTGTGTAAAATAGGGGTTGCATTTGGCAGTGGCTTGGGGGGGGGGGCACGCCAATGTAAACAAAAGCACCAGCTGCACACAAAGATTTCTCTGTGTATGGTTCTCTGAAATTACAGCCAGTATGTTCCTAGACTACAATTAGAAACCCATTCTGGCATTTTGGTGGGGAAAATACAGGATTAGAAGGGCTCAGAGTAGAGCTTAAAACTCTGCAAGAATTCAACAGAGAGGCCAAGCTCATACCCTCCAACATTTCTGATGAAAAAAGGGATGTTCTAAATAATAATAATAATAATAATAATAATAATAATAATAATATTGTTTCTACCCTGCTCATCTGACTGGTTGCCCCAGTCACTCCAGATGGCTTCCAACATACATAAAAACATTAAACATTAAAAAAACCTTCCCTATACAGAGCTGCCTTCAGATGTCTTCTAAAGGTTATATAGTTACTTATCTCCTTGGCTTTTGGGTCGTATAATTCCATACCCTCCAACATTTCTCCAATGAAAATAGGGGCGTCATAAAGAAAAGCGGGACATTCTGGATCAAATCAGAAACCGGGGCGGCTTCTGTAAATCTGGGACCGGCCCTGGAAAATGAGGACACTTGGAGGGTCTGCAAGTTATATTGGCTTCATATGAGACAAATGTAAATAAAGTATTTATGGTGGACTGTCTTTGAAGATGGCATGTTGGTTTCAAGTGGTGCAGAATGCAGCGGCTAAGTTTCCTGTGGGAGCCAAAGGGATGCAGACATAGGCAAACTTGGCCCTCCAGATGTTTTGGGACTACAACTCCCATCATCCCTGACCACTGGTCCTGTTAGCTAAGGATGATGGGAGTTGTAGTCCCAAAACATCTGGACGGCCAGTTTGCCTATGCCTGGATCACAGCATGTAAAATGGATTGGGTACCAGCTGTACTGGTTACCAATTTATTTCTGCTCTAGGCCCAGTTAAAAGTGCTACCGTAGGGGTTATCTTCAAAGCCACAAACGGTTCGGAAACAGGTTATTTGAAGACTCACCACCATGGACCTGCCTAGGCCTTAAGAATGGTTACCGCCATCATGGCCCATCCCAGTCTTTGCCGTCTGGTGTCATCCAGATGTTTTGGACTACAATTCCCATCAGCCCCAGCCATCATGTTGGTGACCACAGGAGACCAGATGTTTTCAGGAGTCGTTCCTTTATGGATTGATTTGCTTGGCTTCTTCACTAATTGGCTTCAAACAGGTCATAAAAACCTTAAATGTTTCTTTTCTCCCACCCACCAAGAATCTTTATTAATATTACACACAAACATATTTAACATAAATAACAAATCATACAAACAAACAAAACATTACAATAAAAAAGTATAAAAAGTAGAAGAAACAAATATTAATAATAATACATTACATTAACCTAACAACTTAAAATCAATGACTTCCAATTGTTCTCAGTATACTATGATGCTATCCTAATTTATTTACACAGATTTATATGTTATAGAGATCTACTATGTTATATATTCTTTGTGTTATTTGATTCATTTTTTGCTTACAAGTATCACTCTAGTTCTGCAAGTATTATTCCATTTGTATAATATGTATTCAGGTATGTTTTAAATAAGGGACGCGGGTGGCACTGTGGGTTAAACCACAGAGCCTAGGGCTTGCCGATCAGAAGGTTGGTGGTTCGAATCCCTGCAACGGGGTGAGCTCCCGTTGCTCGGTCCCTGCTCCTGCCAACCTAGCAGTTCAAAAGCACGTCAAAGTGCAAGTAGATCAATAGGTACCGCTGCAGCGGGAGGGTAAATGGCGTTTCCGTGTGTTGCTCTGGTTCGCCAGAAGCGGCTTAGTCATGCTGGCCACATGACCTGGAAGCTGTACGCCGGCTCTCGGCCAATAAAGCGAGATGAGCGCCGCAACCCCAGAGTCGGACACGACTGGACCTAATGGTCAGGGGTCCCTTTACCTTTACCTTTATGTTTTAAATATTTTCCATTCTCCATACACTTCCTGGTCTGACATATCTCTTATTTCCCCAGTCAGTTTGGCTAATTGTAAATTATCATAAGAATCTGCCAGTCTGTTACTGATGGTAAGATCTCATTCAAAAACCTTAAATGTTTCAATTAATTGAAAATTGATCTTGGTCTATATCTTGCAGGCTGTGGATTTGCCACTCCTGCTTTTTACTTGAATTCTTGTATTGTACTTGTATTGTATTGTCTTAGGGTCAAGTGCTCTTATGCTGGGATTTCAACTAATATGTATTCTATATTTTTATTGTATCTCTGAACCTCCCTGAGAGGCTTTTCCCCCGCCTAAAAGGCAGAATGAAAATACTCAAAGAAATTAATAAATCTGAACACACATTCATTAATTAAAAACTAAGACAAGATCTTCTCTCTGACCTTTCGGTCTTTGCCTTTCAACACTCCCTATTTCCCCTCTAGAAACATGAAATGATTTATCTTTTAAGCTTGCAAATTATAGGTAATACTATGGTTGCCATCCTTTAGAAAGAAAAGGCTTGCATCATCTTGCAAGCTGCCTGGTTATTTACATAAGTTGAATGCAATCAGAACTGTGTCACCAAACATCTAGATGATAAAATCCCAATGCTTTTCTGTGGGTGTTGGCCAAGAAAATAGGAACATCGCTTGGCTCTGCTGCTACCAGGAACGCTGCACAATCAATACAATCTTGGGACTAATCTATGCAATATTGAATGTATCTGGAAGCAGCAAAAATCCAAGGAGCTTCCAACTCTGCATTATTTATGGTGACACATCGATGCTCGAAAGTGCTTGGAATTCCCACACCTAATTACTTTAGTGGTTGGCACCTGGCCAACTTAAAGACTCTGTAATTTATTGCATTAATTAGCTGAAATGAAACGAAAAGGACATCTTATATAGTTGTAACTTGTTAAAGCCCCCAGGTTTGTTGACAGGAGAATGTAATGGGGAGCCAAGGGGGGGGGGTACTCATTGAATGCTCAATTAAAGCCAGAAACCTGTGAGACAGAAATAGAAGGTAAAGGACTTCTGATTTTTCGTCTGTTCTCTATATATAAACTTCATCCACTCCAATATAATGTGGGATGTAAACACACAGAGCAGTCAAATATAACACTGCTAGAGTGGACATGAAGGTGTCTCAGTCCTCCAGCCGTAACTTCCTGTTTACCTGGACTGAGACAACTTCCTCTAAGTAACTGAAAGTGGGAGTGGCTTCACCTGGGCAGGTTAGGACAAAACCACAGGTCAGTGGCCATTTTCCCTCTCTTGGATCGGGACTTCAAGCAAGCAACATATTAGAGCAGAGATGGGCTCTTGGCTTCCAGCCAAGAGGGCCCAAATGGAGTCTTCTCCCACATGGAGAGTCTCCACATGTACATATATTGGAGTTCAGGGCAAGAAGAGTTGTTATTTGCTAAGCCTGGCAAGCTTGTACCAATGAAATGCAGTGATCCCTGGAAGCAAGGCAAGGAAACGTTATCTGACAGTATTGCAAGCTAATCCCTGAAAAGAGGTTTATCAGTTCCAGTGGCTTGTTTCCTTCTCAAGGCTCAAAAAGGATGACTCTTAGCCTCTCATCCCAACCATCTTCCACATGCCAGGGGGAGGAAAACTTCGCTCTCAGTTCGGCTAATAATAATAATTGCAGTTACAGGTTGGTAGCCGTGTTGGTCTGTCATAGTCAAAACAAAATAAAAAATTCCTTCCAGTAGCACCTTAGAGACCAACTAAGTTTGTTCTTGGTATGAGCTTTCATGTGCATGCACACTTCTTCAGATACACTGAAACAGAAGTCACCAGACCCTTATATATAGTGAGAGGGTGGGAGGGGTATTACTCAGAAGGGTGGAAGGAATGGGTGATAGGCTGATAGCTGTGGTAAACCTGTTGACGACTGTTAACGACTGCAATTATACTTTGTCAAAAATGACTTTGTCATTATACATGACAAAGCTATTTTTAACCTTCTCACCCCTTGCTTTTTCCTGTAAGACTAATTGCAGTCGTTAACAGTCATCAAGAACAAAGTTAGTTGGTCTCTAAGGTGCTACTGGAAGGAATTTTTTTATTTTTTATTTTGTTTTTAATAATAATTGCAGAGAGCTTTACAGGATCAGTGGAATAAATGCTGATGGCTCCCCCAGCAAATACCTTTTCAACCACTGTAGCTCCAACCTCTTAAAAGATCAGGTTGGACAGGACCCAGATGTTGGGTTTTTTTGTTGCTTGTATGAGTAATCAGGGCAAATATTTCAGCCTAGACTATCTTTGCACTCTGACAGTTCGCTCTCAGAGAGCTTACTTTGTAAGTGATGCGGCCAACTTCCGCTGGTGGGTTGAGGAAAACCAAGGTCCAGTTTAGAGTAGCTTTTTCAAATTCCCCTTCTTTAACCTGGAGAGGCAGTGGCCTTGTCATGGTGGCGGCGGTGGCGACAGCAGAGGAAGAGGAGGAGGAGAGAGTCTAGCCGGCAAAGAGAAGGCAGCGGGGTGGGTGCGTTTGGCAGCAATGGCGGACTGAAGCAGCCTCAGCAGGCGGGGAACGAGCTGTGAGGTCACACGGGGTGGGGCAGTGGCGGATCTGAGGGGGCTATCATATCTCCTCTCAGTCTCCCCTTTTCCAGGATAAACATACCCAAATCCTTCAACCGTGCCTCATAAGGCTTGGTTTCCAGACCCTTGATCATCTTGGTTGCCCTCCTCTGCACACGTTCTGTTGGGATTTTGTGTAGCCTATGCTGTGTATGCTAGGCTAGTGTGGCTAGCATAAATCACATGAGCTGTCTGAGAGAGTGTGAGAATGGAAGACTGTCTTATCTCTTCCGTCTGAGAGTGTTTATTGTACTGTACTTTCACTTTTGCTGTATGGGTAGCTTGGAGAACACAGACGTGATTATGGAGTCTCTGTATATAGACTAGTTACAGGTAGGTAGCCGTGTTGGTGCTGGAGCCGTGTATGGTGCTGGAGGAGACTCTTGAGAGTCCCATGGACTGCAAGAAGCTCAAACCTATCCATTCTTAAAGAAATCAGCCCTGAGTGCTCATTAGAAGGACAGATCCTGAAGTTGAGGCTCCAGTACTTTGGCCACCTCATGAGAAGAGAAGACTCCCTAGAAAAGACCCTGATGTTGGGAAAGATGGAGGGCACAAGGAGAAGGGAACGACAGAGGATGAGATGGTTGGACAGGGTTCTCGAAGCTACTAACATGAGTTTGGCCAAACTGCGAGAGGCAGTGAAGGATAGGCGTGCCTGGCGTGCTCTGGTCCATGGGGTCACGAAGAGTTGGACACGACTGAACGACTGAACAACAACAGCCGTGTTGGTCTGCCGTAGTCGAAACAAAATAAAAAAATTCCTTCCAGTGGCACCTTAGAGACCAACTAAGTAGTTCTTGGTATGAGCTTTCGTGTGCATGCACACGAAAGCTCATACCAAGAACTACTTAGTTGGTCTCTAAGGTGCTACTGGAAGGAATTTTTTTATTCTGTATATAGACTGTAAATAAATGTAGTTTAGAGCTACGGATGAGTCTTTCTTCGCTCAGGGGTCTTGGAGTTCGCTGTCTCCGAGAGAGCGTTTTTCCAACACGTTCCAGCTTGTCAACATGCTTCTTAAATTGTGGCGCCCAGAACTGGGCATAGTATTCCAGGTATGGTCTGACCAAGGCAGAACAGAGCGGTTCTGTTGGACGGTATGATAGCTCTGCCGTACAACTGGGAAGAGGAGGCTGCAGCGGTTCACACCAGCAACCAAATTCCTCTGCTGAGGTCCCCAGAGGAGCCTGTGCACCTCACCCAGCCACCCAGAATGACAGAGGAACAACCCAGGAAGCGTGTAGATGAGAGACTGGGTTCCTAGTCACTCTGCGTCAGAGTGGAGAGGCGTGGTTCTTGTGCCATCCTGGGCCTGCATTCTTGGCGGGGGCCAAGCTGATAAGCCCCTGTTTTCAGTAAACAAACAAACAAATAATTGTTCCACCTCCAGGTAATTTCAGCCATTGGAAATCAGGCTTGCTCATACCTACACCTGGGCTTCTGTTTCCTGGTCACTTTAAAGCCATGCTCTTCAACCTTGGCCCTCTAGATATCATTGGAGTTCAGCTCCCATCATCCTTGACCATTGGCTAAACTGGCTGGGGATGATGGGAGTTGTAGTCCAACAGCTTTTGAAGAACACTGACAGAATACACACACATACATATAAGATTTTGGGCAGTAGTTTTATTTTCATTTTCTAAATATATACAATGTTGTATGTTATCCATATTTTATTTTGTAAACTTTGTTTATGTGTATTTCCATAATTGCAGCTTTTTGTACCAAGCAGTCTACGCAATAATACAAGCCCTACCTTAAATATAGACTCAAGCTAATAATTCCACTTCCCCTAACTTTAATCTGCTTAAAGAATGTCACAGGGAAATAATGATAGCCATTGCTCTGCCTTTCTGGTTGTCATAGTTTTCTAGACGTCATGGAAACCGACGAACAAGGAAGCAAAAAAGGACTCACCTCTAAAACTGATGTTGATGTTGCTATTAAAGAAATGCTCAGCTGCCAACATTTCACTGAGTTGGCAAACAGAGATACCATCTGCTGCGAGAATATTCTGCTATCTGTGGAAGGAAGTATATATGTTGCTTTTAATGGTCAATGTGCTTCAACATCACCCTTGGCGTTCAGTCAGCCTGACTAATCTCATCTCACGGGAAGAAAGAGCCTTTTTGCTGTTAAACCAACATTTCGGAATTGTATTTGTAAACTGCAAGGTCTGTTACCCAGTGCAAAACCTGTAACATTTCTAGGGTCCTGAATCCCTCTCTTCCACTGCTCATCTTTCTTTCTTTCTTTCCTTTTTTAAGGTTCCATTTCACTTTATTACATCACACAAAAGAAAAATACAAAAATAAACAAATATCCATCACCTCCTGACAACTAAAAGACCAACAAACTAACTAATTAACAAACAACGACAACAATGTATTGATTAATGTTAACATACAAATATTCTTTTTTCTATATACTTGACTTCCCATCCGCTCCTTACTTCTATATCTCTTCAATTGTTCACTGCCATATCATAACAAGTTTTAGTTATAACTAGCTGACCCGGCCACGCCTTGCTGTGGCTATGTGTGTGAATGCTGTGGTGTTGATGGCTGCGTCTGTGGGTGGTAGTAGGAGAGAAGAGGGCCGGCAGCGGCTGTGGGGAAGGTTGTCCGGCGTGCCTTTCATGGCAGCTGCGGTGGCGAAGTGGGCAGTGGGCGGCCCAGGCTGGCTCTGACGGTGTTGTCGTGAGCGGCTGTGGAGAAGGGCCAGGGCCTGCCTTTCATGGTGGCGGGGTGGCTAAGGGGCCTGGGCGGCAGTTGGGCTGGGCCTGCATTTGATGGCGTTAACGGCGATGACCCAGGCTGTGGTGACAGTGCCGGCCTTACCGGTTTGTGAGCTTGCAAATGGCCGATGGAGCTCTGAGGTTTTGCTGTGATGTATAAAAGCTGCGCCATTGTTTTGCTTTTGTAGCTGTAGTACCAGTATAGCCGTCGCTAGAGGGCGCTGTTTTGTTGATGGCATCTAATTGCTGCGACGGTTTTTTTGTGTTTAAACTTTATTTTAGGTATGACAGGTGTGGTTTTTCTGAATTTTTATTATGCCAGATTGTTTTGCCATGGTAATGGAATGCTGTGTCCAAATTTGATGCGATTTAGTCCAGCGGTTACGCAGCAAGGGTGTTTCGGACAAACGCGCAATGGGAACATTTTTATATATATAGATATTGCATATTCTATCATAGGTTTTCCATCTAACTTAAAGTTCTTACTGAAGTTATTCAAATGCTGCTACAGACTTTAAACTATCATTGCTATTTTTCAAATAAATATTGAAGACTTCCCATTTTGAAATAAAAACTTCCTTTGTTTTATTCTTTATTCTTTCTGATAGATTGTCTAATTCCGCATATACTCTAGTCTAGAAGGGATTTTATCACTTTTCCAATTTGTCGCAATAAGTATTCTTGCTGCGACCATATCAACTGCTCATCTTTCAACCTCAATGTCCTACTGCCCACTTCTCTCTCCACTCTAGTAATAACCACAATCACAGTGACCACCAAGGTCTGCCCAAGACAATTTGCTGCCTGAGGCAGAGCAACTGCATGCAAAGTGCATAATATCCAAGCCAAGGCTAGTCACGTTCATAAAAGCCACCTCACTCTGCCAGGTACTGAAGCCCAAGCGGAGTTTGAGCACTGGTGCATGTAATAATACTAATACTAATACTACTAATACTACTACTACTAATAATAATAATAATTTATACCCCGCCCATCTGGCTGGGTTTCCCCAGCCACTCTGGACGGCTCCCAACAGATTAAAAACAGAATAAAACATCAAACATTAAAAACTTCCCTAAACAGGGCTGCCTTCAGATGTCTTCTAAAAGTCAGGTAGTTGTTTATTTCCTTGACATCTGATGATGTCCACAGGGTGGGTGCCACCACCAAGAAGGCCCTCTGCCTGGTTTCCTGTAACCTCACATCTTGCAGTGAGGGAACGGCCAGAAGGCCCTCAGAGCTGGACCTCAGTGTCCGGGCTGAACGATGGGAGTGGAGACGCTCCTTCAGATATACTGGACCAAGGCCGTTTAGGGCTTTCAAGGTCAGCACCAACACTTTGAATTGTGCTCAGAAACGTACTGGGAGCCAATGTAGGTCTTTCCCCCACATAAGACCCTCCAAGTGTCCCTATTTTCCGGCGACAGTCCCAGATTTACAGAAGCCGTTCCAGTTTGTGATTTTATCCTAGAATGCCCTGCTTTTCCTTAGGACATCCCTATTGTAATCAAAGAAATGTTGGAGAGTGTGGAGTTATGCGACCCCCGAGGCAAGGAGATAAATAACTACACCACCGTTAGAAGACATCTGAAGGCAACCCTGTATAGTTTTATTATGTTTTTACATATGTTGGAAGCTGCTCAGAGTGGCTGGGGCAACCCAGTCAGATGGGCGGGGTATAAAAATAATAATATGGAATAAGACATCCCTATTTTCATCGGAGAAATGTTGGAGGGTATGCCATAGCATACCTTGCATCCAGGGATGGCCAACATTTGTAACCTATTAGGCTCAATGTTTGAGGAATTTATACCCAACTGCTTGGGGCAAGCAGTTCCACATGTTCAGTGGCAGTGGCAGGCTTCGGGAAATTCTAGCCCTCCCACAGTGGAAACCAAGAAGCAGAAAGACAATAAAAGTTCTCACCAATCAATTTATTCAATATTCACAGCAAGAGGCGAAGGAATGCAGTTTTCCCTAAATAATGGCGTTGCTCAAAGTAAAGTCCCACCCCCTCCGTCTCTCCTATTCTACGTCATCCCTGTGCCAGCTGATCTGTGCTTTCTGCCTCTGAGCTTTCTGTTCTACCACCCTCAATGCCCGCCTGGTCCTGGGATGCTTTCCGAAGACACTGAGTCTGTCAGCTGTCTCTCCCCTGGTGCTTCTTCTTCTTCCTGCTGTTCCTCTCCCAATATTTCCCAGCTTCTCTCCTCTGCGGCCTCCAAACCTTCTGCAAACCGCTGTTCTAAATCTATACTGTCCTCCTGTTCAGGAGAAGGGGGGGTGCGGCCCCTATCATTCCTCCTCAGTCCAGTCCCTGACAGGCAGGTTATCTGCATCCAGACAAAATTTTCTGGGCCAAATCCAGCGACTGAGCTCCCCAGTTGAGCAGCTGTTTGCTGTACCAAATCAAATTTCCCTCCCAAGCCATCCAGCAGAATCGTCCTGCTTGGGTCTTCTTCCTCCCTGAGCGCTGTATTTTGACCTTCCTTTAGCATAATCATATTGTCTGCCCATTATCATTAACTATTATTTGAACTGCAACTGTAATTGGGGCCATTATTTCCAAATGGCTGTGGCCTTCCACCCCTCCTCTAACCAGCCAACCCTCTCATCATTGAGAGATGCCTAATTTCTGTCTAGCCAATTCCTTATTAGCCTCTGCATTCACAATCAACCAGGTTGTTGTTTTTTTTAAAAAAAGAAACCACAATAAATGTGGAATAAATAAGAGCAAACCCTAAAAAAAAACACCAAGTAGCAAATTTGGAGCAGGCGTGAAAATTCAGATAAACTACTGTCAGCCACTGCAGATTAACGTTACTAAATAGATCCCTTCCCAGCCCAGAGCCACGCCTCCTTGTCGAACAAAGCAGGCATGCAGAGAATTCATACAGAGTTATTGTTGCTAGGGGAAAAACATTTAATTGTTGGCCATGACCTATTTGGCTAGTCTATTTATTTTACATCTGTGGCTCAATTGGCAGGCAGGTGGGAAATTGTGCTGGATTCATTCCATGCAGTTCTGAAATCATTCATTTCGGTGCTATTTGAAACTTGATGGCCAACTTGACAAAAGCAGGACAGTGTGAATGGCCCTGTTCTGCTCTCTTACATTCACCCAAATTAAATTAGCCCGTGTATGTTTTTTTTAACCTTGTGATGCCCATTATTATTATTATTATTATTATTATTATTATTAGGCAGGGGTGGTCCACCCATGAGGCGGGATGAAGCAGCTGCCTCAGGTGGCTGAAACCCCCGAGGCAGCACCCCCAAGGGCACTCCACCTGCATAAATAAAAATAAAAATAATGTTACTTGTCTACTTGTTGTATTGTTGCTTTGTTTGCACCGGACTTCCTTCCACCTCTTACTTGGGTCCATAGAATTCTATGTTGTATGCTTTTCCAATTGTATCTAATCTTCTGTTTACCATCTTTTTCTACTAGTTATCTTTATAAGAGTTATTTTAGCCCAGTCAAGATTTTTAAATCACCCCAGTAATCTTTCAGATATTTTTTAAATTACTCCAATTGTTGTTAATTTTTTGGTACTCTTGGTCTCTTAACTGCCCTGTCAGCTTGTCCATCTCGGCGTATTCCATCAGCTTCACTTGCCAGTCCCTCTTCATTGGAATTTGGTCTCCTTTCCAGTGACCCGGAAATTACAATTAATCCAGAATGCGGCAGCTAGACTGGTGACTGGGAGCCGCAACTGAGACCATATAGCACCAGTCCTGAAAGACCTACATAGGCTCCCAGTACGTTTCCGAGCACAATTCAAAGTGTTGGTGCTGACCTTTAAAGCCCTAAACGGCCTTGGCCCAGTATACCTGAAGGAGCGTCTCCACCCCCACCGTTCTGCCCAGACACTAAGGTCCAGCTCTGAGGGCCTTCTGGCCGTTCCCTCACTGCAAGATGTGAGGTTACAGGGAACCAGGCAGAGGGCCTTCTCAGTAGTGGCACCAGCTCTGTGGAACACCCTCCCATCAGAGGTCAAGGAAATAAACAACTATCTGACTTTTAGAAGACACCTGAAGGCAGCCCTGTTTAGGGAAGTTTTTAATGTTTAATGTTTCGTTGTGTTTTAATATTCTGTTGGAAGCCGCCCAGAGTGGCTGGGGAACCCAGCCAGATGGGTGGGATATAAATAATAAACAGTGAGCCCCTATCCCTGACCTCAGGCAGAGACTACACCTATGTAACCTGCTTCTGCTCCTCCCTCTTCACTCCTTACCTGGTCCTGGGAGACTGTGGAGTAGCTTCCCTGCCACCTTGCCCCTCTCTGTGTGATGGCCTGGGATTCAGACTCAGATGCTGAACCTGAAGGATCCCAGCCTGCACAGGATTCCCTGCCTCCAGAACCAGCAGAGCCGGGGCTAGGGCTTGAGGCTGAAGGGTCCTCACCTGTGCTGGATCCTCAGGTGCAGGCATCGGCTGAGTCTGCTCTGGCTCCTGATGAGATGGAGGACGCATTGCCTGCAGGTGCTCCACTCCCAGCCCCGTCAGGGGAAGCTGAGGTTGCCTCTGGGTCCAGTAACCCTCCAGCCTCTCCTAAGCTGCAGAGGCTCAGGGCAGAGAGGCGAAGGGAACTGAGTTCCCGCAGGAGGAGTGCTCGCCTCCAAGCCAGGAGAGGCGAGTCACCAGAGGATCGGGGCCACCCTATGCCTCGGGGCAGCCCCAGCCCCAAGTTGCAGAAGCAACATTGTTGGTGATCAGTTCCTGCTTGAAACCTGTCCTGCTTTCCTGCCTGAGCTCCTGACCCGCCCTGGTTCCCTGCTTGCCTACCTGTTCCTGACTTTGCCTGACTCCCTGCCCTGCACCCAGCTTCAGTGACTACGGACTGCCTATACGTTGCACCTCTGACCACGGACCGGACTTGGACCTCGCCTTTCGGGTAACCCACAGGACCAGCACACTCTGCCCAGGTTGGCAGCAGCAGCTCAGCTGCAAGGTAGGTCAAGCGAGTAACAAATTGATTGACGAACAAGCCTGCAAGACCTCAGCTTGCCGGTGATGCGTTCTGCAGAGTGGTGGAGCCGACGCAGGACTTCGCGGCGGGATTCCACCTAGCACGGCCTCGCTCGTCGACGCCAGATGGAAACAATGAAGGAAACACCAAAAATAGAGCTTTCCATTGTGGGCCACAACAGCAGCTATGCCCGTTACCCTGCTGAGGCTGACTTTAAGTACAGTCGACTGCTCTAGGAGGTGGAGGGAAGGAGAAGAAGGGTTATTACTTTTTGCCGCTTTTCCTAGAACAGATTGTCCATAGGCTAAATAGACTGTTTACATAATGATTTGAGCACTCTTGGCTGGTGGGAGTGGAATGTAGAACAGAAAGAAAAAAAAGAAATGCACACCCTCAAATAGGAACGCCATTGTTGGCATTCACGGCCCACGCGTTTGGTCTGTGACATGCAGAAGTACAACGCTCTCTTTCAGAGGAATGACTAAAGACTCAGACGTTGACCCAGCCTCCGGAACAGCAAGGGGTGACCTGATCATAGGGCTGGAAGTGGCAAGAATGTCATTGTAATAAGAGGGCAAAACACCATGAGCACTGGAAAGGAGATTTTTGTATTTCTCTGCTGCAGAGCTGTAATGGATCAAAAGGCCCACATTTGGTCGGTAGGTGTTGATGATGTTATTGAGGTCCAAGATTGCTGCATATAGATGATAGATAGATAGATAGAAGAAGAGTTTGGATTTGATATCCCGCTTTATCACTACCCGAAGGAGTCTCAAAGCGGTTAACATTCTCCTTTCCCTTCCTCCCCCACACTCTGTGAGGTGAGTGGGGCTGAGAGACTTCAAAGAGGTGTGACTAGCCCAAGGTCATCCAGCAGCTGCATGTGGAGGAGCGGAGACGCGAACCCGGTTCCCCAGATTACAAGTCTACCGCTCTTGACCACTACACCACACTGGCTCTCAGATGATAGATGACAGATAGATAGAGATAGATACACACACACACACACACACACACACACACACACACACACACACACACACACACAGTGGTACCTCTAGTTATGAACTTAATTCGTTCCGAAGGTCTGTTCTGAACCTGAAACTGTTCTTAACTAGAGGCGTGCTTTCACTAATGGGGCCTCTTGCTGCCGCCGCGCCACCAGCACACAATTTCCGTTCTGATCCTGGGGCAAAGTTCTCAACTCGAGGTAACTCCTCCAGGTTAGCGGAGTTTGTAACCTGAAGCGTTTGTAACCTGAGGCGTTTGTAACATTTTGGCTCCCAAACGACACAAACCTGGAAGTGAGTGTTCCGGTTTGCAAATGTTATTTGGAACCCGAATGTCCAACAGGGCTTCTGCGGCTTCCGATTGGCTGCAGGAGCCACACTTTGGTTTCCGAACATTTTGGAAGTCGAACAGACTTCCGGAACAGATTCCGTTTGACTTCCAAGGTACGACTGTAACTCAATATCAATGTCCAAAAACACTGGGCAGTAGATATTGTCATAATATTGAAATGGCAGAGTGAGAGCGATTGTGGAATGTTGGTATGAAATTCATTGACTGTTATGGGACAAAAGAAAATGATGTATAGATGGTATCTGACTCCCTGGAGATGTCTGTACAGGGGGAGAGAAAGAGTTAATAGTCTGACCAATAAGAAAGCCCAGGGGCGGAGCCTAACTATGTTCAAGGCTCAGCACAGGGGTTTTGGCAGTTAGTTCAGTTGGAAATAGAGATGGAGTTGGAAATAGGGAGACAGTTGGTTCGGTTGGTTTCTTGTGGGTGGGAAGACATAGGAGTCAGAGTGGGTTAGAGACAGAGGGGAGACAGACAGAGAGAGAGAGAGAGAGTGAATCGGTTTACAGTGTTTCAAAGTATTTAAAAGTTGCCTGTGCTCATAATAAACTGGATTCTTTGTTACTACGTTACAACCTGACTGAGTCTGAGTATATTACCGGGGAGAACCTGATTGGTGGCAGCGGATTAGTGGTGGCACAGGGTCAATAGTCTGTGGAACAACCAGGGGCTCTGTGTGATCGCCACAAATATATTTACATATTAGATACTATCCTTCCTTCGTCTCGTTTGTGAGTTCAGCAGAGTGCACCCCTTTGATACATATCGTATTTATGCCTTGGCTGGGAGCCATTATTTGACTGATGTGCCGGTAATGGGTAGCTTAGTACGAAGTAAGAAGCATGGCTTCTTAGATGTCTATTTTTGCTAAAACAGGTGGAGCTCTTCCCTCAGGTAACCTTGCATGCTTCCTGCACAACTCAAGATCAGCTCCCAGTTTCTGCATGTTCATCATAAAACAACTGAAACGGTTCCTCTCTGAAAAACAGCCAGACCTGCTGTAGCAGCTAATTTCGGTTAAATATGCATTAGTTCCCTGAGTGGCTAGGCAAATCTGTCAGTCTGATAATGTTGATAATGATTCGACTGCACAAGATTGCTAAATGTAGAGACGTTGTGTCTTTGACCTAAGGATGGAAGCTCTCTTCGGGTGCCATTGAGCTGTTAATCATAAGTTTGAGCAGAATAATAGAAACTTAGCTAAGGTAACCTGTCAGATCAGGAAATAGTATGCAACAGGTGGGCATCATTTCAGAAAGATGATCACCCTTAAGTACAGTTGACTACTTATACCTGTCAGGTCAAAACTTAAGCTTTCCCTCCTTAACTTTTCTTTATTAAACTCACCCATCATGAAATCCATCCATTTAATGCAGGGGTCAGCAAACATTTTCAGCAGGGGGCCGGTCCACTGTCCCTCAGGCCTTGTAGGGGGCCAGACTATATTTTGGGGGTGGGGAAATGAATGAATTCCTATGCCCCACAAATAACCCAGAGATGCATTTTAAACAAAAGGACACATTCTACTCATGTAAAAACACGCTGATTCCCGGACCATCCACAGGCCAGATTTAGAAGGCGATTGGGCCGCATCTGGCCCCTGGGCCTTAGGTTCACAGAATCACAGAATCACAGAATCATAGAGTTGGAAGAGACCACAAGGGCCATCCAGTCCAACCCCCTGCCAAGCAGGAAACACCATCAAAGCATTCCTGACAGGTGGCTGTCAAGCCTCTGCTTAAAGACCTCCAAAGAAGGAGACTCCACCACACTCCTTGGCAGCAAATTCCATTGTCGAACAGCTCTTACTGTCAAGAAATTCTTCCTAATGTTTAGGTGGAATCTTCTTTCTTGTAGTTTGAATCCATTGCTCCGTGTCCGCTTCTCTGGAGCAGCAGAAAACAACCTTTCTCCCTCCTCTATATGACATCCTTTTATATATTTGAACATGGCTATCATATCACCCCTTAACCGTCTCTTCTCCAGGCTAAACATACCCAGCTCCCTAAGCCGTTCCTCATAAGGCATCGTTTCCAGGCCTTTGACCATTTTGGTTGCCCTCCTCTGGACACGTTCCAGCTTGTCAATATCCTTCTTGAACTGTGGTGCCCAGAACTGGACACAGTATTCCAGGTGGGGTCTGACCAGAGCGGAATACAGTGGTACTATTACTTCCCTTGATCTAGATGCTATACTCCTATTGATGCAGCCCAGAATTGCATTGGCTTTTTTAGCTGCTGCATCACACTGTTGACTCATGTCAAGTTTGTGGTCTACCAAGACTCCTAGATCCTTTTCACTTGTACTGCTCTCAAGCCAGGTATCACCCATCCTGTATTTGTGCCTTTCATTTTTTTTGCCCAAGTGTAGTACTTTACATTTCTCCCTGTTAAAATTCATCCTGTTTGCCTTGGCCCAGTTCTCTAATCTGTTAAGGTCATTTTGAAGTGTGATCCTGTCCTCTGGGGTATTAGCCACCCCTCCCAATTTGGTGTCATCTGCAAACTTGACCAGGATGCCCTCAAGCCCATCATCCAAGTCATTGATAAAGATGTTGAATAAGACTGGTCCCAAGACAGAACCCTGTGGCACCCCACTAGTCACTTCTCTCCAGGATGAAGAGGAGCCATTGATGAGCACCCTTTGGGTTCGGTCAGTCAGCCAGTTACAAATCCACTGAATGGTAGCATTGTCTAGCCCGCATTTTACCAGCTTCTTTACAAGAATATCATGGGGCACCTTGTCAAAGGCCTTGCTGAAATCAAGATAGGCTACATCCACAGTGTTCCCTTCGTCTACCAGGCTTGTAATTCTGTCAAAAAATGAGATCAGATTAGTCTGACATGACTTATTTTTCAGAAACCCATGCTGACTTTTAGTGATCACAGCGTTCCTTTCTAGGTGCTCACAGACCGTTTGCTTAATGATCTGCTCTAGAATCTTTCCTGGTATTGATGTCAGGCTGACTGGGCGGTAATTGTTTGGGTCCTCTCTTTTCCCCTTTTTGAAAATAGGGACAACATTTGCCCTCCTCCAGTCTGCTGGGACTTCACCTGTTTTCCAGGAATTCTCAAAGATTACTGCCAGTGGTTCTGAAATCACCTCTGCCAGTTCTTTTAATACTCTGGGATGTAGTTCATCTGGCCCTGGGTTGCCTACCCCTGATTTAATGCCCCTAGTACCTGCCAGCCCACAGATATGAAAACCTATTTAATGTAAGTTTATATCAGGTTTCACCAACTTACTCAGCTCTGATTTTCTCCATGCGCAAGGTTTTTGTGACTCTTGTAGAAAAAGTATTATGGGTCAGGGGTTCCCACATATGTGGGAAACAGTTTGCTGTTTTGGAAAGCAAGAATTGGGTACATTTGACTTTAAATGTGAACTCTGTAGGATTTCTCTTCCATCTTTACCTCCCAGTCAAGACATTTTTGTTACACTTTCTTCGTATTTTTTAAATATAGCAAAATATTCTTCCTGTAAGGTGATCAGTTTTATCCAGTAAACTTATTAACAGTCAACTGATACATACAGCGGATTGTAGCCAAGGTTAGTCCTACTCAGAGTAGGCCCACTGAAATTAATAGACATGATTAACTTAGGTTCATTCATTCAATATGAGTACAATGTGTTAGTTAGAACCTGGAAACATCACAAGGAGGTGTTTTGAGGCTCCCTAAATAAAAATGAATATTTTCTGTTTAAGAAGTAACACTTAAAAAAGAAAAGAAAAACTGTCTCGCCTGCTCCCTTATAGAGAAAGGAAAAGCATCTTTATTATTTTCTACTGAGCTGGTGAAGCAACTCCACACTCAGTGCTTCTCAAGATGGTTTGTAACTGGGGATTTCTCCACATCTGCCAGTGCTCATAAACCATAGCATTTAACACGGCCAACTGAGAACACCGACAAAGGTAGCTTGGCTATAATATCAGCTGTAGTGAACAACCTTTCCCAACGGTGAGGTTGACTTAAAAGGCGGGGTTTTCTTGTCTGAGCTCAATATTATTTTCCTTGAGCAGAGTTACTTTTAGGAACACAAATGCAAATGGAATGTTCTCCACAAGGTTTTGGTTTTAGGCTCACTATTTCTGGTTAAATTGTTTATCGGATAAGTAGACACCTGCATCCACCTTAGATTTAAAGTTATCCATTGCTGGTTGGGGAACCTCAGACTTGGGGGCCAAAGGAGGCCATCCGGATTTCTCAGCCTGTCCCTTGGGACTCTCCTTGGCCACACCCCCTCTCCCCAGGCCACACCCCTTACCAGGCCTGCTTGCTTACCTGATTGGGAGACGGAGAGTGGTGTGTGAATGTACAGTAGTTCAGTCTTGAAGTCACCAGTGCATCTATCACAGCGGCTAAGCTGCCCTGTCATCGAAAGGGTACACAGCCTCCGAGTGTCCCAATTTTCCAGGGGCAGTCTCAGAATGACGAAAGCCAGCCCAGCTTCAGATTCAATCCCAGAACGTCCGTATCTCCCCCGCCAGCACCCGCAGAGCCAAGCTCGGGGAGGAGGATGAGTCGGTGCTTGTTCCAAGCGAGCATCCCATTGCCTCTCCATGGCCTTTTCATGACCGTTGCTGCCAGCCTCCTCCTTTGGGCAGCTCATAGCAACTGCTGGAGTGTGAGTGAGGAGGAGGAGGAGGAGGAGGAGGAGGAGGAGGAGGAGAGGCTGCTGCTGCCAAGGTCCAGCCCCGTGTGACGCCCTAGCACTGAGGTGCAGGCAGAGGGTAGGGCAGCCCTGTGTGGGAAGAAAGGGGGAGTGGAGCAGAGTGCAATGAGTCTTGATTTATTTTAAAGTACGATTTGTGTGTCCGCGTCTAATCCTGCCACTTTCTAAAATATATTTAGCGCCGTGTTTTTTTCTTTCTGTAACTCTGTCAAATAATAAAATATAGTAACGTTAGGGACGCGGGTGGTGCTGTGTTCACTGAACCTAGGGCTTGCCGATCAGAACGTCAGTGGTTCGAATCCCCATGACGGGGTGAGCTCCCGTTGTTCCGTCCCTGCTCCAGTGAGAGCCAGAGTGGTGTAGTGGTTAAGAGCGGTAGACTCGTAATCTGGGGAACCGGGTTCGCTTCTCCGCTCCTCCACATGCAGCTGCTGGGTGACCTTGGGCTAGTCACACTTCTCTGAAGTCTCTCAGCCCCACTCACCTCACAGATTGTTTGTCGTGGGGGAGGAAGGGAAAGGAGAATGTTAGCCGCTTTGAGACTCCTCCGGGTAGTGATAAAGCGGGATATCAAATCCAAACTCTTCTTCTTCTGCTGCCAACCTAGCAGTTCGAAAGCACGTCATAGTGCAAGTAGATAAATAGGTACCGCTTCGGCGGGAAGGTAAATGGCGTTTCCATGTGCTGCTCCGGTTTCTCCAGAAGCAGCTTAGTCATGCTGGCCACATGACCCAGAAGCTGTACGCCAGCTCCCTCGGCTAGTAAAGCGAGATGAGCGCCGCAACCCCAGAGTCGTCCACGACTGGACCTAACGGTCAGGGGTCCCTTTACCTTTACCTTTTAACATTCGGATTAAGGTTTTTTCCCCAGGACAGTGGAGGGCATGTGTTCTGCGTCCCATTGGTGTAGTTGCACTCATTCTTCTTCTGATAGGAAATGCTACGCAAGGAACAATGACAAAAAATGGGGTGGGGGTTTGAGGAGGGTCAGTTGGCTGGAAGTGAAAAATGTCCCTATTTTCGTCAGAGGAATGTTTGAGGGTATGAGGAGGGTATAGTTGGTATACCAACCCAAGTTGATAAAAGGCAATCTTCGCTACGGAGGACACCTGAGCCTCGTGACAGAGATGGAGCTAGGAGTACCTCTAAATTATGTACCTGTTCCTTCAGAGGAAGTGCAACTGTGCCCAGAACTGGTCCCCAACTCTGAGACCTTCTCTCTTTTAATATCAATAAAATTGTTCAGAAAATACACAGGAAATGTTCCCTTCCTGGGGGAGAATCTTCCAGGTTTTTTTCCGACAGCTTTACTTCTCAGGATCCTGGAACAGCTGAGAGCAGTATTGTCACTGCAAAATAGACCAAAACTTACTGATGGAGCGTTCATTCATTCGAGACCTATGTGGTCTGTCGATTGTGGCAGGCCTGAAATGTGACATCAGGATGTGCCAGGATGGAGTGGGGAAAGGAATCAGGATTTTATCCGCAAGCATTTGGGACTCCTAATGAAACTGGCCCTGTTATTAGAGCAGGATTAATGTGAACCAGACTGTGGACTTTTTCCTTCCCCTGCTGCTGCATTATTCCTAATAGACACAGATAATCAGGACCCTGGTGCCCACAACCATTATGCTTTCATTACAATCATCATCATTTAAGTACTCCATAAAGGGCAATGGCTGAGACTAGGAAATGGCAATTGGAATAGCTTGTTTAGGAACTCCGTTTTCATTGGAAAAATGTTGCCACAAGAAATATTTAGGGGCAGGCAAAGCTTGAGATGCCAAAAGCTGAAGCCTAGGGCTTGCCGATCAGAAGGCCGGCGGTTCGAATCCCTGTGACGAGGTGAGCTCCCGTTGCTCAGTCCCTGCTCCTGGCAACCTAGCAATTCGAAAGCACGTCAAAGTGCAAGTAGATAAATAGGTACCGCTGCAGCGGGAAGGTAAATGGCGTTTCCGTGCGCTGCTCTGGTTCGCCAGAAGCGGCTTAGTCATGCTGGCCACATGACCTGGAAGCTGTACGCCGGCTCCCTCGGCCATTAATGCGAGATGAGCGCCACAACCCCAGAGTTGGTCACGACTGGACCTAATGGTCAGGGGTCCCTTTACCTTTACCTGATATGTTAGGAACTCAAGACAGAATAGGGATTGTTAGGCAATGGATAGAAGCAGGGCCTTTCTGCCCATGAGGGGAACTTCCTCAAGTGGTAGCATCCACAAGAGCAGATCTGGCCTCCAAGGAATGCATCACTCGCTTCTCCGCTCCTCCACATGCAGCTGCTGGGTGACCTTGGGCTAGTCACACTTCTCTGAAGTCTCTCAGCCCCACTCACCTCACAGATTGTTTGTCGTGGGGGAGGAAGGGAAAGGAGAATGTTAGCCGCTTTGAGACTCCTCCGGGTAGTGATAAAGCGGGATATCAAATCCAAACTCTTCTTCTTCTGCTGCCAACCTAGCAGTTCGAAAGCACGTCATAGTGCAAGTAGATAAATAGGTACCGCTTCGGCGGGAAGGTAAATGGCGTTTCCATGTGCTGCTCCGGTTTCTCCAGAAGCAGCTTAGTCATGCTGGCCACATGACCCAGAAGCTGTACGCCAGCTCCCTCGGCTAGTAAAGCGAGATGAGCGCCGCAACCCCAGAGTCGTCCACGACTGGACCTAACGGTCAGGGGTCCCTTTACCTTTACCTTTTAACATTCGGATTAAGGTT
The DNA here is from genome assembly GCA_034641385.1 of Darevskia mixta. Lineage (NCBI taxonomy): Eukaryota > Metazoa > Chordata > Lepidosauria > Squamata > Lacertidae > Darevskia > Darevskia mixta. The sequence goes on along the minus strand of JAWWNH010000224.1, from coordinate 8,311,131 downwards.
TTTTCCCCAGGACAGTGGAGGGCATGTGTTCTGCGTCCCATTGGTGTAGTTGCACTCATTCTTCTTCTGATAGGAAATGCTACGCAAGGAACAATGACAAAAAATGGGGTGGGGGTTTGAGGAGGGTCAGTTGGCTGGAAGTGAAAAATGTCCCTATTTTCGTCAGAGGAATGTTTGAGGGTATGAGGAGGGTATAGTTGGTATACCAACCCAAGTTGATAAAAGGCAATCTTCGCTACGGAGGACACCTGAGCCTCGTGACAGAGATGGAGCTAGGAGTACCTCTAAATTATGTACCTGTTCCTTCAGAGGAAGTGCAACTGTGCCCAGAACTGGTCCCCAACTCTGAGACCTTCTCTCTTTTAATATCAATAAAATTGTTCAGAAAATACACAGGAAATGTTCCCTTCCTGGGGGAGAATCTTCCAGGTTTTTTTCCGACAGCTTTACTTCTCAGGATCCTGGAACAGCTGAGAGCAGTATTGTCACTGCAAAATAGACCAAAACTTACTGATGGAGCGTTCATTCATTCGAGACCTATGTGGTCTGTCGATTGTGGCAGGCCTGAAATGTGACATCAGGATGTGCCAGGATGGAGTGGGGAAAGGAATCAGGATTTTATCCGCAAGCATTTGGGACTCCTAATGAAACTGGCCCTGTTATTAGAGCAGGATTAATGTGAACCAGACTGTGGACTTTTTCCTTCCCCTGCTGCTGCATTATTCCTAATAGACACAGATAATCAGGACCCTGGTGCCCACAACCATTATGCTTTCATTACAATCATCATCATTTAAGTACTCCATAAAGGGCAATGGCTGAGACTAGGAAATGGCAATTGGAATAGCTTGTTTAGGAACTCCGTTTTCATTGGAAAAATGTTGCCACAAGAAATATTTAGGGGCAGGCAAAGCTTGAGATGCCAAAAGCTGAAGCCTAGGGCTTGCCGATCAGAAGGCCGGCGGTTCGAATCCCCGTGACGAGGTGAGCTCCCGTTGCTCAGTCCCTGCTCCTGGCAACCTAGCAATTCGAAAGCACGTCAAAGTGCAAGTAGATAAATAGGTACCGCTGCAGCGGGAAGGTAAATGGCGTTTCCGTGCGCTGCTCTGGTTCGCCAGAAGCGGCTTAGTCATGCTGGCCACATGACCTGGAAGCTGTACGCCGGCTCCCTCGGCCATTAATGCGAGATGAGCGCCACAACCCCAGAGTTGGTCACGACTGGACCTAATGGTCAGGGGTCCCTTTACCTTTACCTGATATGTTAGGAACTCAAGACAGAATAGGGATTGTTAGGCAATGGATAGAAGCAGGGCCTTTCTGCCCATGAGGGGAACTTCCTCAAGTGGTAGCATCCACAAGAGCAGATCTGGCCTCCAAGGAATGCATCACTCGCTTCCACTGCCATGTACATGCAGCTCCTTGGAGACTAGATCTGCTGCCTCCAGTGTGGTGTAGTGGTTAAGCATGGTAGACTTGTAATCTGGGGAACCGGGTTCGCGTCCCCGCTCCTCCACATGCAGCTGCTGGGTGACCTTGGGCTAGTCACACTTCTCTGAAGTCTCTCAGCCCCACTCACCTCACAGAGTGTTTGTTGTGGGGGGAGGAAGGGAAAGGAGGTTAGCCGCTTTGAGACTCCTTCGGGTAGTGATAAAGCGGGATATCAAATCCAAACTCTTCATCTTCTTCCTCAGCAGACTCCACCCCGATGCCTTCTTCACAGTGGCTTCTTGGTGAATAAGAGGTCCTGGTGGTCTCCTCCCAGCGCTAGGGAGGGAGTAGTGGGGGCTGCTTTCTGGGGTCTCCTGGCACCTGCCTAGAGTGCTTTCCCCCTCACGATGGCCTTTGATTCCCAGTTCCACTGTCAAGTAAGGTTGATTTGATCCCTTCCCCCTTGGTTCCTGGTGTATATTTCACACCCCTCCCTTCTTCCTTGGAGAGGGGGCACCATTTCGTGGTTCTCCTCAACTGTCAAAATGTCTTAGGCCAACCCTGGATGGAAATAGCCCAAGGACACACACACTTTAAATGGAGTCCTCTGCAGTGACATGGTTGGGTGAACCAGGGATGATTCTGTTGTCATGAACAGATTTTTACCTGATGCAGTTTGAACTTATGGTCAGCTGTAACCCCTTCAGACACCATCAGACCTCCATTCAGTTAGGTAACAATGAAAGTGCACAACTCCACACTGCGCTGATTCCCGACTGTATGCCGGGTCAAATGTGTTGTTTTAAATCCTTTCCATGCAAGCCTGAGCTTGAGCAACCATAGTATCATGATCCTTGAGAGTGATCATGGTAATCCATAACAAGCTTGGCCTCTCAGGGTGTGTGACACATTTAATCTCTCTTTAGCTGAAAGCGGCTGGCATGAACAAAGTGTTGCAAATGATGCGCCCGGGCCCATTTATAAGCCTGGTTATAGGCTTTTTTTTCCAGGGCATTTTTTTCCCAGGCTGATGAGGCAGACATCTTATTTGACATGGAATTTGCAACATAGAGCTTAAAATAACAAGACTTTAGTTTTCATAGGAACTAAGTGAAATAATCAATTATTAAATCATATGAGAAGTTTGTGACGGGCTTTCTGCATCCTATAGCACACATCAGATTACAGCACACCAGAGAAAAGATTTCAGCTGACACATTAGAAAATTGCCTTTTTGTTTCTGATGGAAACACAAATGAGAAAGTGGAGTACTTAAAATTTACATGACATGTAATCTGAGGGAAGCCCCTTTGGGAACCTTCTGGAGACAAAGCAAGACAAGATGCTTTGCTGAGGTATTTTATATCTGGTGAAGACATATATGGCTTAGTAGGTCATGTTGAATTTTCAACTTTCTAATTCCAAAAAGCAGGGCTGCTAAAAAGTTGTACAGTGGTACCTTCAGTTACAAACTTAATTCGTTCAGGAGGTCCGTTCTTAAGCCGAAACCCTCGTAACAGAAATTTGCAAAAATTAATCCCCTAAAATGACTCGCTGTATTAGCCTAGCTCTGTATCTTATTCAAGAAGCAAAAGTTCTGTTCAATGCTCAGGAATCTCTGCAACCCCACTTTGTTTTAACATTTCTTTCTCACTGATAAGCTTATTCTAAAAAGTTGTGAACCTCTCAAAGGTTTTAGAAACTTTTACAAGTTCTACCTAAACTGCTCTCTTATTTTTGCAGTATGAGTTTCCAAGATGATGAGCATTTAGCTATTTTGGGCAAACTGATTAGTCACACCCCAGTATGAGAATATTTTAAGGATCTTTAATATATTTAAAAATGGAAGATTCTGTATTACATAGGATTATATACCATCGATGCCATGTATATATACTTTCCCAGAAAAAAACTTTTCATGCTTAAAAAATGCACCTTAATTTAATACATGTCTGTATAACATATATAGTAGTAAATAAAGTAGTAAACAGGTTATGTGTCAAATAAGAGAGCTACACGTTACAAGGCAATTACAATTTTGACAAAAAAGTAAAACTTCTCTTCCAGTATCTGAAGGCAATTCACAATCATTTCCAAGGTATTTGTGAGATTTAAGGCCATTTGTTCTAATTAAAAGTTTTGACATAAATACTCACAAAAATGTGTTATTTTGTGTGTAAAAACTGTACATGCAAAAACATTTGATAATTAGGATAAGAACAGGCATATATAATAAAATACTTGAGTAGTTCTATATACAAAGTTGTGCACAAAGCATCATAGCTGTGCAATTTTAACACATTTAATTCATTACCACTTGTGTGCCCTATATGGCGGTGTGACTGTGGCAACAGATAACTCAAAATGTGCCAGCATCCCTTTGAATGGACCATCTAGACAAACCTCATAGCAACTGGCAATTTGCATAAGAGCATCAAGTCACTCATAATAAAATAACCTGCAGAAAGCAATAGGTTGTCCAAGTTCTACAGCTGTTATGCAAGATACTCTACAGATTACATTGCATGAGTCAAATTTCAGGACTCAAAAGTTGATGCTGCCATTTCCTAGAATAACACTGTGTTGTTGTTCAAATTTATTATGCCAGCATAATCAATCTTAAAAAAATGTAAACACAAGTTATTTCAGAAACTGGAATACCTTGCAAAAAAAATCTTACAGTATTCACATCTTGGAAGCTTATTCTCAAATCCGCCTGATGATTCATTACTGAGCACCTGAGTGAGGTGTTTCCATTATTGAGACCTGTGAATATGTTTGGCCTCCCACTTTCTACTCACAGTTTTGCATTAGTTTTTGTCTGGACAATCATTCAAAGAGATATTGCTTCTCTTGTGGATTTTACTATTGCAAGATAGAAGACAATTCAATATCCCAAATTCTTAAGGTTAAGAATAATTATAAAAAGTAGTTAAGTTTGAAAAGTAGTAACATGTAAACATTGATACAGAGGAATTGCATTCACATCTTATGTACATATTAAGTCAGGAAAGACAAGGACTTTTGAGTTGAACCCGTGACTTGTGCTTTCTCCAAAATACACACGACAACAGTAGCTTATTCTGTCAGAAACAAAATAAAACTCAGAAACAAACATCACCACTTTCTTCCTCTTACATAAAAGCTGTTCAGTTGCGCATGCAACCAAGTTGGACATTTTGGTATATGAAGTTAACGTTATTTTGCTCCAAATGCCACCAGAAGCCTTGACTGCGTACAAAGATGAACACTTCGCCTCAGCTCGCTGGCTCTTTAAAGTGCACCACTGTACTGCACTTAACAGTGCTCTATGGTTTGTGAAAAGCATTAAGCATTCGGAGTGCTCATATCTGAGTCTGCAATACATGAATAGGTGGGGTGTATGGAGGAGGCGCAGGAGATGGCTTGATTCCTCTCACCCTCATATAGGAGAGAAACTGGTCTGGAATCTCAGCCAAGACATCTCTAGCAAGTCTGGCCATACTTAAAATGTGGTTTCCGCTTCTGTCAATGTAATCCCGAAACGGTACAAACTGAAATGAAATGGAGGGGAGGGGGAGAGAATTAGTTTAGCATTGCTATTGGGGCATCGTAAAGAATGAAAACCAAAGTTTGAAAATCAGATGTCATTTATTTTGAAACATAACTTGGTAAGATGATCTTAATATTTCAGATCTTTTGTAGATGCATATTATATTCAGTGCTTTTTTTTTCTAAAAAAAAATGTTTAGAGGGTACTCTCATTTTCCTACTCATATTGAAATATTGCCCCTCAATGAGGCCAAACTTAGATTCACAACATGTTTAGGGGTATGTGTACCCACAGAAAAAAGCACTGATTATATTACACATTGGTATTGTTAGGCTTTTCTGTTGAAGGCCTTCATACCAACATACAACATAAAATAAAAATATCACAGTATCAAAACATAAATAAATCTACATATGCAAAAACAAATCCAGAGCAGCAAAATATCAAAACAGCAAACTAGGAAAATGTTACTCCATGCTAAAGACTTGATGAAACAAAACTACTTTCATATAATATTGGAATGCTTATAAATGGGGGCTAACTGAATTTCCAGTAGGCAAGTTACAAATCCTAGATGCTGCTTCTGAAAAGATCCTGTCTGGGGTCACTGCCCAATTGCACCTCTGGTGGTGATGGGACATGGAGCAGGAATGGCAGTGATGATCACAACAGGTGAGCAGGTTTTAAGCATCAGAAAGTCACCCTTAATATACCTCAGTTCAAAATTGTATAGCGCTTTAAAAGTGTGGCCAGCACTTTGAATTGTGCTTGCTACCTAGAACTTTCCAGCGTGGTTTCCTGAAGAGCAAGCCAACCTGTATGTGTACATTATGTGTACTCTAAGCATATAAAAGATCTGCTAGACAGAAGTGCTTTCTCTCACCTGTACAATATCTCTTTCTGCATACATTCCTCTTGAGGAGAGTCTTACTTCATCACCATCCAGTTCTTCCATAGCTGAAAAAAGACAGAGTAATGTATTCATATTGTTTGATTTAAGCTGTTCAACGAAGGTCATATGAAAAGCACATTGTTTTTTGTTTTGTTATTTATTTACATAGTACTTTATGGCCCAACAGTAGGATTTATTGAACTTTGGAACTACAGACAAGCAATTAGGTTTGGGTGTTTCACCAGGATTAGGCAATTCAGCTGTACTTCTAGAAAATGTGATCCTTCCATTATTCACAAACACAAGATCCTGAACATCTACAGCTGTTTTAAAATTGGGATTATATGAGTTTTAAAGGGAACCCCACCCAGTAATATGGCTGCTGTGTTTTGGACCAGTTAACATTTCTATGCCATCTTCCAAAGGCAGCCTCAATCAAATCTGGAAGTTACCAGAGCATGGAGTAACGTATGTTTTATCACATACACTGCTTTGAGTTCACTTTGCTAAGAAAAATGGAGTATCAGCTACAAAAGAAAGATAAATTGCCATTTAAGTGATGCTGTGAATTGGACCTTAATTCCGAGGCCTCCTTCCAAGTAAAGTATTCTCAAACTGAGGGTGCTCACCGTCAAATTCGGCTGGGCCAACTCCTACTATTATTATTGACATGGGAAGCTTTGAAGCCTTCAAAAGAAAAAGAAAACATATATGAACATTGTCACATAATTTAAAGATACAGGCAACTCCCAGCGTCATGTGTGATGCAGGTATGTACAATCTAATTGTGGTGCACAACACTACCTTCAATTGTAGATGATCACATCTGAACACATACCTGTGATCCATAAAACATTTTATATACATATGCATGATTCAGCTCCTCTTTCTCAGTTATTTGGGAGGGTGTTTAAAAGCAGTTGGATGACAAGGGAGCAGCTGAAGTAAAATTATGCTGGAAAAAATAATCTACATATACTCTCTTTCTTGCACATCCCCCCCCCTCCTGTTTGCAGCAGCAACTTGGCTATTTTGCTTTTACTGTGTTATTCAAACAAACACTAGGCACCACCCAGCCAAAATTAAGGTTTAAGATCCTGGGAGAGAACTCAGCATATACCCCTGATATCAATTGCACCAGAAGCAGCTGAAGTTTGACTGAATTGTGCTAAACATCTGTACATCTGTCTCAGATGCAAAAAAAATAAAAAAAATGGTAATGTGTTTCAATCCAAGGACAGACAGAAAGGGCACTTTCTGTTACTTTTTACTCTAAACCAAGTTTGTGGAAGAAAAAGGAAAGGCATGTGCACCTAAACTCAGAACTATGGGGAAGTTACTGCTTCTTCTCTCACTCAGGCCAGGCTTCCTGTGGGTGCCTGGTAAGGAGAAGATACCCTTGGTACTTACCTATGTAGGATTCTTTTACATGCATGTAACATGACATCAGGTGGGAATGGTTCTCCCCCTAGTGGTTGAAGGCAGAAATCACTACAGTGGTACCTCGGGTTACAGACGCTTCAGGTTACAGACTCCGCTAACCCAGAAATATTACCTCGGGTTAAGAACTTTGCTTCAGGATAAGAACAGAAATAACGTGGTGGCGGCGCGGCAGTGGCAGGCCCCATTAGCTAAAGTGGTACCTCAGGTTAAGAATGGTTTCAGGTTAAGAACCTTCAGAACGAATTAAGTTCTTAACCTGAGGTACCACTGTACTCTAATTGGAAAAGAGGTGTTACCATGCCAATCCCAGCCAGTTTCTATGATGATAAGCCAGGATAATAGAGGCCAAAGCAGAAGAGTGACATGTACAAAGACAAACACAAGACAATCCCTGCCCAGAGAACGCAAGCAAATACCCTGTTTTCCCTTTTTTAATACGTAGTCAAAAAGTAAGACACGGCAGGGTTTTTTTACCTTTGTGAGAAGTAAGACGTACCCCAAAAGTAAGCCGTGGTGCTGCCATTGTTCCCGTCGCCTCCTCAGCCCCTCCTGCGTGCGCAGGGAGCCAGCGAACCAGCAAGAGGCGCGAGGGGAAAACGCGCCTCTTGCAGAGTTCTGCCCCGGCTGCTCAGCGCGCAGGGGGAGGCTGTACCATACCATACTGATGTAATAAAAATAAGACATTTCCCGAAAATAAGCCACCCTGTGTTTTTTTGAGGAAAAAAATTATAAGACGGTGTCTTAAAAAGGGGGAAAGATGGTATTGTATAAAGAATATGAAATAAGCCAATCATGTGGAGTGAGAAAGGCAGTCTGGAAAAAGGGGTGAAACCCTGATGCCGTATTACATGGATGTAAAACAACCCTTCAAGGAGAAGTACTATTGGTATCTTTTCCAAGCATGTCGTGGCATCCGGTGGGACATACTCAAACTGAACCATATAGAGTGGGATACCTTTGAATGAACTATTGGCTGTGTATGGGTTCAGCAGGATCTCCCAAAGGATGACTCTGCAGAGGCAGAAGCACCCACTTTATACTATTTAATAAAGCTTTTGGGACTAGCCAAGGTGGCTGCCCAACAAATCTCCTGCAGAGAAGCATTCAGAGAAAATGCAGGTAAAGTAGCTGCAGCCCTAGTTGAACGGGCCATAATTTTGGCTGGGGGAATAAAAATGCAAACTTTTATAAGCTAAAGCAATGGAGGCTTTTAACCATCTAGCTAAAGTTGCTGAGATTTTCTTGCACCAAGAGGCAGGGTAAAATGACTTTAAAAGGCTTCTTCAGTATCTGATTCCCAATTCAATCCTCCTCCACATCTAAGACAATAAAACCAGTAGTAGAGTCCTCTTGGAAATCTGAAGGATCTCCAACAGGTTGGGCAGGTTATTTCTTATTAACCTCCCCCTAGAATCTCTCCAGAACCTGCCGAGCTGGAAACTAGCCCAGCGAAGTAGAGTTGAGTGGAGGAGAGATTGAGAAAATGTGCACACAGGGTCCTTTTTATTCTTAATATACTGAACAGGCAAGAAAGGGAGCAGAGAAAGAAAAAGCAGAAGAAGATGAGAAGAGAAAATGGCAGCAAGTGGAAAAGGAACAAAAAAACCCAAAACCCTGAGCTGGGCGGGGGGAGAAGTACAGTCAAACAAAGGGTAGGAGGAAAGAGAGTCACCAACACACATAAATTACCACAAAATAAAATAAGTAACAGGCCTGAGCCGACAACAAGAGCAGGGAGTTGAAGCTGACAATTCAGCTGGTGAAGGGAGAAATTGAAACTAGCTGGGGTTGGAGTGGCAATGCCTCAAGTTTCTCTTTTTTCCATGACAGCAGCAATTTGTGCCTTCAGCTGCTAGGGAAAACACTATTTCCACCTGATGGCATGATGTCAACTGCCCCCAAGGAGGTGAATGGATACATACCAATTCATGGAAAAAGTCCCACTGAGTACAACTGGGGACTCATCTATACAGCTGCAAATAATACATTTTAAGTGTGTTTTAAGTGCAATATACAATGTGACACTAGATGTCAATGATGAGCCTTATGGAAAATTCAATGTGTTTTTCAAAATGCTTTTAAAAAAAGCATTTTCAGAACTTTTTTTTTATGTGTGTGTAGATTCCACCTGGGTAAGTATGTACAGGATTGGAGCTTTGTGTTTTAAGGTGCTTTAAATGATGGAAGACAGGATATATATCTTCTGTCACCCACCAAATGCCTAAGCAAAAATCAGGACCGTGAAGGCAGTAGTGGACAAAAAATATTAATTTTGCCAACTCTATTTCTCACTGTGATCTGAGTCAGATGAGGCCATATGGGATCATCCAATGCCTGAATGCTGTCATGGGCTGGATGACGGGTGAACGATTTTTTCGACATCTGACGGTCCCGTCGGAACGGATTACCTTCGTAAGTCGAGGGTCCACTGTACTGACATTAGTGAACCTCGTTTAGTCATTTCAATGGGTGTTAAGGTTTAATGCCTGCCCCACAAAGCTTGATAAATTCTAGATTATGGACCTTTTAATCCTATCTTTTAATCCTGGAACCCTTAAAGTATTGTTGATAAAGAAAATATAAAGGAGAAACATAGTATTGGTACATATCATTATTGAGCTACATCTGTCATGTTAAAAATAACCCTTTGTTTTATTTATTTTAAATTTGTATTCAGTTTAATAAAGATAATTACAAAAATAAAAATCAGTGAATCTACTTAGCTGACTACCACCCTAAAGAAATACACATACCACGGTGCATTTGGCAAAAGAACAGGAACTGTCAGGGTATTCAAATACAAAGGAACGTGCAAACATTAATGAGACAGAAATACCCATGGCAATGAGTGGGTGCCCAGTGGAAAATACAGTATGTATTCTACTTTTAAAGTATTTTCAAGATCAAGTTTAAACATAACTTACATTCACAATAGACTCCTTTGTTTGAGCCATGTCAGAAATGACCCCATCTGTAATAATGAGAAGAACAAAATACTGGGAGCCATCTTTTATTGAGGCAGCATATCTAAAACAAAACACATACAAACATAATTACAGTTTTAATATGCGAATATAAAACTTTCAGATTGCTTTTAAATCTATGTACTACAGACACAAACTAAAAACTGAAACGAAACATTCAAAATGACAGGTAGTAGTGTGTTTATTAACCAGGACATCATTAGAAACTGGTGTGTTTATTTATCAAGTCCACCTATCTATGAGTGCATGACTTACAATGGTCTGGCTTACATGGTAAGCCAAACTTACCTGGGCCATGTGAACATGCAGGCTCTTAAAGAATTTAAAGTTGCCTTGCTCCTTTCCTGATCCTTTTCTTGCTCCCGAGCCATGCTGAGCTAAGCCAGGGTTTGGGGGAGGTATCACACATAATGTGTAGTTAGCTTTTGGTGGGTGGGCCAATATAACAGTGGCCTCTTGGTTTCCCTTAAGAAAACCAAATAAGTCTTCCACTCCTAAATTGCTTATGCATAAGACTATTGCATAAGCAATAATCACCAAGCTGGAAGCCTGGTATTGGGGGGGGGGGCAGCAGCAGTAGCAGCTGGGGACCATCATTGCAGGAGGTAAGCTTTCCTAGTACTGTTCCACAACTCTCTGCTCCCAAGAAAACTGGCCTTTTCGACCACTGGCCAGCAGAGAGAGACTTTCCTGCCCCTCCTGGCTAAGAGCCCTGGGCCAGGGCTTGACTTCTGAGGGAGTGGCTATATCTTTTCCTGAGCTGAAATGGGCAGCACCATCCGGGGGGGGGGGGGAGAGAGACACCAAAGGAGAGCTGACCCTTTGGAGACTGGGTGGGGTAGATTCTGTGATGTAGACTATCTTGCTAAGTTGCATCTAGTTCATTCAACCTAAGGTTTGTTTTGTTGCTTCTCTGCTTTTGTTTTGTCTTTTATCATGTGCATGGACAATGTCAGCTGGGAAGAGTAGGCAGTCCCACAACTGCAGAGATCTGGGGGAAGGTATGCTGAGAGAGGATAGGCAAGCCAGGTGAGGGGGAAATGGGACACAGACAATTGGTGGTTATGCTGCGTGCTAGCCCTTTCTTTACTAAGAGGAACTTACTTAATGCCAGGTCTGCTTTAAGAAAGTTTTCCCTTAACCATGATTTGATTGTAGGTGGGGGATGTGGAGTCGTATCTGGTTTGTATTACTGAGACTTGGGTGGGTGATCAGGTTTTGAGAGTCAGGGAAGGGGTGTTACTTTAGTCTATAGGAACTTGATCTCTCTCTCTCTGGGTGTCCTGTCTGCTTGAGTGGCAATCGAGAGTGTGGCTTTGCATTAGGCACTCAAAACAGATTAGGGATTCTGTTGCTTTTACCACTTGCCCCCTGCCTGAGGTGGTCTTGGATATAGTCTTGAGAACCTGCAGAGCTGTTGGCCTCTCATTGAGGCCACTAAATCTGGACTTGTCCAGGACTTCACGGCTGCCATGAAAACCATGGGGCTGTCCCAACATGTCATTGGACCAACCTGTGGGGCAGGCCATTTGCTAGAGAGATTAGGAAGATGTTAAACAGCTAATATATTTCCCCCCTTTTTGTTTTTGGTGACTGACATCAACTCAACATAAAGTCATTGTGCTGAATTTTCCAGAATAGTTAACATAACCATTACCTTGCTACATGATTAATAACAGGAGCAAAGTTTGTTGGTCCATAAAGCTGTACAGATTTTAGACTCATGTAGTATGCTTCCATTACACCATCTATTCCACTGCAGTAAGGATTTTGAGGGTTTCCATTCTATAAGGAAAAACATAGGGACAAAGTATTAACTCTTGCTTATAAGAATGCTGTATATACCCCTTACCCGATAGCAGGAGGCTGACACAACCTCCGGTACATCTCATGATTAAAATGCAAACATACATAGCAGAAAAAAGGCCAATATTTTCTACAATACTCTTAAAAATTAATGAATCTGAGCACAAATGGATCCACAAATATATATATGAGGAACCATGAAACACAGGGAAAGAGGATTTTTAAAATATGTAACATTTTAAAATGATAGAACCATTCCTTACCAAGGCAAACTCATGAGACACTCTTCCGTCTGGCGGCAATTTTGCACCAAAACCTAGAGCTGGAAACATTTTGTCACTATCGTAGTCTTGAATTATTTCACCTACTGCCCTCAACGCCATGCCATAAGCATTCAGCTGGTATGGGTTCATATAATGGAGCGAGGTTGGGTGTGCAGGGTTACCTGTTGAAACAAAGCACATCGTTGAGAGGGGTTTGTGAACGGGTTGAGCAGTATGCCTTACAGTATCAATATATGAGATTCCACACTAGCTCTGTCTTAAGTATTAATTCAGGTATGAAATACAGTGTGTTTCCCATGATGAATTTGGATTTAAGTGTTTGCTCTAAATATTCTTTTTTTATTTGCAGTTATTTAGGTGTATAATGAGGCAAATTCCATAGTTTCTGGCATGCTGGAGAAACTGTGCATGCTTTGTGTGACTTTTTTTGAATCATAGCCCTTCAAAACTGCATGAGCAACAGCTCTGGATTTCCAAAAGTGGCACGGACTGCTATTTTTTAAAAGCTAGAATGCTCAGTTTGGTATTTTGTTCTACAGATTGTGACTGTGCTTTACAGATATACACAATATTTTTTACAACAAAAGACAGCCTAAAGAAAGCCATTCTCCCTCTCTAGAGTGTAATGGGTGGGTTCCTGGCTTGAATCCTAATTTCTGTGAGAAGAGTTATGCCCACAGAAGGTAACTTATTCACCCCCTGCTCCAGCTGCAGTCTCCTGCACCTCCTGAAAGACCCTCTGAACCGTAATGGATATGGGAGGGGGATGAAACATGAAAGAGAACAAAAAAAGGGGGGGGGCTGACAATAAAAACAAGTGTATCCCCCCACATAAATATTTAGATTCAAATAATCAAAACGTATTCATACTAGAGTCCCCCGCCCCCACAATAGGACAAGCAAAATGAAAAATACAATGCTGTAACAGTTCACATATACTGTGCGGATACTCCATTTAATATAAACAAACCAATACTTACCATTCGAAGCTGTGAAATCAATAGCCACAGTGAAATTTATTTGAGTCCTGTGAAATGAAGTAAACAAACGAATGTGAAAATATCTGAAGATGTAAGTTGCCATATGAGGAATAATAAATCAAGAAAAACCAATAAAATGTCACTTAGACAAATGTGCATGTTAACGATACACAGAACTGCCAAAGGGCATCAAAAAAGTTATACTATAACATTACTTTGTAATCGTATACATGCATACCTAGGAGTAAGCTCCAATAAACACAACAGTGCTGACTTACAAGTATTAGTATTATTTCAAATTCTTAATTGCTTGCTTTATAAATAGTCTAAGCAATTCATAAATTTTTAAAATATACATCGTAACAAAACCGGGGCAAGGCTAGAAGGAGAACATTACAATTAAAACCATAGAACAGTCTCAATAAAATAGCAATAAAGAACTTTGGCGGCAAATAATCACATTCCATCAAACGCCTGGGAAAATATTAACGTTTTTACCAGGTGCCAAAATCATGTTAATGATGGCACTAGGCAAACCTCACTGGGGAGATCATTCCAAAGATAGGGAGCCACAACTGAAAAAGGCCTTTGTCTCCTTTGTCGCCACCTTGCAAGCCTCCCTCATAGCAGACATGTACGGGATTGCAGTATTCAGTATTTACTATTAAAATGTTATTTTATAAGAGTAACTTCTCTAATGCAATATGCTGAAATATCTTGAGCATATCACAATTTAAAGGGTGCATATAAATTTAAAGTAGCAGGCCACAATTAAGAAGTAACACTGCAAATTGTTTAAAAAGAAATTATCCTTTATTTGTTTTTAGGCTTAGGAAAGTTGACTTAATATGAATTCACAAATAAATACCACCTCCATTCAATTTATATAAAAATTGCAGACAGGTTTATAATAGGAAAAAATCCTAAAGCCTCTTTAAGGTTGCCATATGTCCTCTTTTTCCAGGGCACATCCTGTTTTTCATGTAAAATAAGTCGTCATAGCAATCCATAGTTAAAAGTAGAAGTCGGCAAATGTGTCCTTTCCCCCCTCCCTTTTCAAAATATGGCAACCCTACCCTAGGTAATACCTTTATTAGCAACAGCTAAGAATCAAACTAGATATTACGTGAAATGTATTACGGTATTTTTCTTGTCTGGTTTTCTTCTTGCTGTTAAATCGCAGGTGTGGGGGCCACCAAACACACTATGTCTTTCTGCCCCACTCTTGATTAAGATGACTATTTGGTTCCACCAGCAGCTTTTCACCCACAGCAAATAGAAGCTCTGGGGGCAACTTTTGTTGGTACTATGATATGGGGGGGGGTTCCCCCACTTCTTGTGTACCATGGCCTCAATCCTGATCAGGTGCTGCCATTTGCGTAGTAGGTGAATTGTGAAGGCCTCCCCCTCCTTCCAGGCAAAGTGTGTCCGGGGGGTATATAAAACTCAAGACACCCATGTGGGTGAAAACAGGGGACAACTCTTTGTTGGCTACAGTAAGGTATGGAGGGTTGGTATGGAATTAGGTCAGGATCTGTAAGCCCAGAAGACTTCCAACGTGAAGCTTGAAATACCACCCCCAGCATGCCTGCTAGGGAATGCCATGGCAGCTGACTAGATTGGAAGGTGCATGCCCTGTGGAACGCCCTCCCATTAGAGGTCAAAGAGATAAACAACTACATGACATTTAGAAAATACCTGAAGGCAGCCCTGTTTAGGGAAGTTTTTAATCTGTGACAGTTTAATGTATTTTAATATTTGCTGGAAGCCACCCAGAGTGGCTGGGGAGACCCAAGCCAGATGGGTGGAGTACAAATAATAATTTATTATTAATTATTATTATTATTATTATTATTATTAGTGACTGGAATCTGGCTGGTAACATGAGAGGAGTGGCGCCATGCTTTGCCCAGAGAACTGGTGCGGCTTCTCAAGACTAATTATGAGGGTCCCCCTTATTTTTTATTCTACCCAGTGACATTTCTACCCAAGCTGTGACAAACAGCTCCGTAGAAACACCCAAGAGTCTGAAAGGTGAAAACCTTTCAACAGAAGGCCAGCTCAGCAATATCAATTCACAGGAGAGGGTGGTTCTGCTCTTGCCGGACTTTCCCCTCCCCCTGCATAGGGTGATCTACCATCAACTGCCTGTGGGAAGGGCAATATTAATAGAATAATATTATTTATTATGTTTTAAAAACATGTAACTTAATGGTACTTGTAAGCTGCCTTGGAATGATTTGTAATGAATTTGGAATTTGCAGTGAAAGGTGGGATACAAATAATTGTAAATAAAGAAATTTAAAACCTTTGTGATACCAGTATTATAAATGAATCACTTACCCGCCTTTAATATAATCAAGAAATGAAACTTCGGTTTCCACTAGGAAGGAAAGTAATGTTACCTGAGAGCAAGTGACACAGAACAAGTAATAAACATCAACCTTCAAAACAGCCACAAATATAGAAGTTTCTGTACTGTATTTTAGAATTATTTTTAAACTTATCCAATACACTGAAGCAAAGATGGTATTATGTGGAAATGACATGTACAGTGGTACCCCGGGTTACGCACCCCCCCGTGTTGCGGATGTTCAAGTTGAGAATGCCCGCAACCTGGAAGTGTTTCTGGGGCACGTGTGACCTGCGCGCGACCCCCAGATGCGCAGAAGAACTCAAATCGCGCTTCTTCCGGGTTTTTGTTTTTTTGTTTGTGCGTTCGTGATACGCACGCCCACGTTATGTACCGTGACCCGGAACAGATTGCGTATGTAACGCAGTGTACCACTGTATTGGTAACCCCAACCCCACTCCACACACTTCTCTCACCCCAGCACTCACAATATCTAGGAGTCTCCACCATAGCTTCTCTTCCAGCTTCTTTATATACATGCTGTTCCACTTGGCAGATTCCCTTCCACCAAGTGACCTCCCCTACCAAGCCTCTTATAAGAGCCAAACTATTCATATATACACTGTGCTGTGCACAATGCACATGTATCTATGCATTCAGATACATAGATCACTTTTCTAAAGCATCATGGAGTCTGTTCAAAACTATCAGCAAAGCCAAATTAAGAATGCCTTGGTTGTACCCATTGCTCTGTGAACAAAGCTAAAGATGCTGTGACCTTCTTGCTCCTAGTCTTTAGCCAGGAAAAACAATCTCTCCTTGTTTCAACAAAGTAACAACCATTTACATTTCACTTCTAAAGTGTCCAGGAAGACACAATCAGCTTCAGTTAAACCAACACTATTCAGTCCAGGAGCTTCAAGCACTCACCTGTGAACTTTAACACTGGCTATTTAATTCCCAAGGAAGGCGCATTTTCGATAGAAAATGAACCAGCTCATCTATAATTTGATAACAAAAAAAAGCAAGTTCTTCTCGTAATACAACACCTGTCTTATTTAGAGAACCTCTTCCCAAATAATGCTTACTTAGATATATCTCACTTCAATATGTGCTGGGAAAGACAGAAAAACAATAATGAAGAAATGATTTACTTAACTGTTCCTGAATTAATATATTTTTTCTTTTTTGCTTTTTTCTTTGGGTTTATAACCTAGAAAAGAAAATGCAGGCACGTTAACTTTTCTGCTTGTCAACACAAATCTCTTTCTTTTTTTAACACTCACATTTTTTGAACTCTGCCGTGCTCCCTGCTTCTAAACTCCACCTTCATTATGCCAATAAAGGCTGAAGGAATGAATGAACTCCATCTTCCCTACATGCACATTTCAAACACCTCCCTAACCCAGCGCAACCCATTTGACAGGGAAATGTGTATGGCCCTGGCAAGGACCCCCTGAGATGCATTTTGCTGCTGCTCACATTAATGTGCACATCAGGGCAAACTGATAATAAAAGATTTTATAAGGAATGCTCCCTGTTTTCCATCGCCCCCATCTTCCTCACTGAGGCAGTCTGCCTCCAATTCCATTAGCTGAGCTAAGAAGCCCTTCACTGGATTGAATAAAAAATACAGTGTTCCACCAGTTCTTGTCACTGGAATCAATCTTATGAGTGGCAGGGAAAGAAACATTCAAAGGAAGCCTTGTTTACGTCTAGGGGCGTGCAGGAAGAAATGAGTGAGGCTTGCAGGGAGGCAAAGCATAAGGGGAGCTCAGTTTGGATTTATCTCGGCTTTGATTTCAGGGGACAGAGTAAGTTCTGCACAGTTGTCTTCCAGTCTGGTGAGTAGAAGATGGAAGTCACTGGGAGGGTAGATAGAAAATGAGATATAGCCGTCCGTTCTAAGCTACTCTTGCCATTGCTTAAAATTGTAAGAGTTGAATAGCTTCCTTGGTTTACTGTTCCTTACATTCACATTCCCAAGAGATACTGAAGCCCATCTGCTGCTTCTTTGCTGGCAGCTATAGATCACTGTAGTAGGGACCCAGGTGGCGCTGTGGGTTAAACCACAGAGCCTAGGGCTTGCTGATCAGAAGGTCAGCGGTTCGAATCCCTGCGACGGGGTGAGCTCCCGTTGCTCGGTCCCAGCTCCTGCCCACCTAGCAGTTCGAAGGGACGTCAAAGTGCAAGTAGATAAATAGGAACCGCTCTGGCGGGAAGGTAAACGGCGTTTCCGTGTGCTGCTCTGGTTCGCCAGAAGCGGCTTTGTCATGCTGGCCACATGACCCGGAAGCTGTACGCCGGTTCTCGGCCAATAAAGCGAGATGAGCACCGCAGCCCCAGAGTCGGACACGACTGGACCTAATGGTCAGGGGTCCCTTTACCTTTACCTTTATGGATCACTGTAGATCCCATCAGGTGTGACCCCCCCCCAAAGATTCCCCACCCTGGACACCTCCTATCCTAAGTTGGTGTTCTCCCCAGATGTTTTGGAATACAACTCCCATCAGCATTGGCCAGCATGATCAATGGTCAGGAATAACAGGAGTTGGGGGGCACTACATTTAGTATGGCTGCCCTATATTGCTCTTCTCGCTGCATGTTTTCATACCCTCTTTGATGTCTGGAGTTTTTCTTTTTGAGGAAGTCATCTATGGTTACGTCTCTTGTTAAGACTTCCTTCTCTATCTAGCATAACTGCTGCCCTTTGTTTCTAAACTCTTGAAGCTGGCTGTACTTGCAAGCTCTTTAGAATTCATATCTTCTAATGTGCTTTTTGGATTTTAACCAATCTGATACCTATCCTTACTTTAATTTCTATTAATGATTTTCTTTTACCGCCTGAAAAACGTCACAAATTTTCAGTTTGCTTGTGATCATATCTTTCCTTTACTTTTGATACCATACTATTATTTTGCAATATTTGTATAAACTTGGTTTCCTAAATTCTGATATTTCATTTTACTTATCAGTATAACTGCTCTTGATACGTCTGCTTCATTTATTCATTTACTGTACATACTCCGCTTTCTATACTGAAACCCTTATTCTGATGCTCTCTTAACCTCTCTTGCATTCTTTTGCTATTTTCATTTTCACGTTAGTGATTTAGAGTTATATTTTTCAGTTTCAGATTCTACCTCATCTTCAATTACTCATCCCACTGCATGTCTTCCTTTAGTTCTTTTTGGATGATTTCTCACTTTCTTCAGTTGAATTTCTTGGAAGATTGATTTTCTTAAGTTTCCTCCTTTAGCTTCTTATTTGGTTCCTTGAACTCTTGGTAGTGTTTCTATCTCCTCCTTCACACACCAGAAACTGGATGTGATTTTTAAAAACAGACACTTATCTATTTCGGTTGCAGATATAGGCACTTTCAGTATTGTGTCATCAACTGGTTAACACTTTAAAAATATGTTCTTTTATCTCTAACGATACTGCTAAAATGCTTGCTTATTCTTTTACTTCATCGAGGCTTGATTACTGTAATATAATTTTTGTTGATCTTCCTCTATCCCATCTGTATCTTCTTGAATCTATTTTTCACTCTGCAATCTTTCAATTTTTGCCTATAAGCTTTATCATTTATCATCTCTTCTTTTTGCATTGACTCACACAACTTACAAACCAAGGTCCACAGAATACACAGAAAGCTAAACTAAGCTAAGCTGAGCTGAATAGGTCCACCCTGGATGACACAGAAAAACAGACCAAATGAGGGCAGGAAGGGGCCGAACTCAACTCTAAACGTTTCCTGCCTTGATGATAGGTAGCAAAGAAACACCCATGTGATGGCTTGCCACCTACTGAAAATTTACTTATTTTTACATCATTGCACTGTGCTCTTTTCTTAATTTTAAAAATATACTTTTCAGAGGTCAGTGTTCTTCTGATACCAATGACATCTATTTCACACCTCCATCCTCTTTCCTTAGCTACACCTCCTATTTGAAACTCCATACAGTCATCTAATTCAGTCTCTCTCACCCTTTAGGCATTACTATTGGCCAGGTATTTCACTTTTAACTTACTACTAATGTCCCCACCTTTTTCTCCCTTTGGAAGTGGGAAGGGAGTGGGAAGTACAGAGGTGACCGGGGTGGAAAGAGCATCTCTTCCCCAATTCCTTTCAACTAGGCTGACTTTCGTACCTGAACTATTGAACAGAAAGCAGTGAAAATAATTAAAAACAACAACAGAAAGGAATGTGGGGCTCGAACCCATGTCCCTGAGATTAAGAGTTTCATCCTCCACCGAGAGAGCTATCCTTTGCACGACGTATATAATAAAATGGTGTTTATAAAATGAGCCCACAAATATATCGACTGCATTTCTAGAAAGTGTGTACGCACACTTGGACTTATAGCTTTTATCCAGATTTTCTGCTTTCTATTACTAAAAGATAGGTGGTTAAAGTTTATAGTGCTGGCCCGTACTACAAAAGGGCACATAGACAATGCATGGTGTTTATTACCTGTACTTGAGGATATAAAAAATCTACTGTTACCTCATACACATTAAACTGTGACTGTCCTCTAGATAGCTCCCTATAACTTGTTGTGAATTCTCCAATGAAGTCATGACTAGGAAATAAAAACAAACAAAAATTCAGATTAGCGGATAAGCTGTATTATTGTAGGTCAGGGTGTGAACAAAATGCTAGCTAACACTTCCCAGTACAAGAGGCATTTTAGGAATTTGTCTAATGCCCCACAATTTGGCGCTCTATTTTATATTTGAAAGTTTTTCATTGCTCCATGAAATTCACCAATAGCATTAGGAAATATTTCTTATCTGGTTCATTATCTACATGATTACATACCATTTCCCCACAAAATGTGCATTGTTATTTTTACACAAAGTGGAGTTAAAAGCATTTTAAAAACCCTCTCCCGTGTCAAAATGCATAATGAAGAGGTTCGGTATACATCAGATTGCAAAATAACCATGTGTACAATCAATAAGGGAGTGGCTCAGTAGACTCATGTTATTTCCTGCAAGCACACACATTCCTACATTAAAGCTTTTAAGCACAGGAATAACTGGTAGAAAACTCCAAAAGCTGTCCAGATAGTCTATGAGTACGCATGTCATACAATTCCTTTTGAACAATTAATGTTGTACAATAAAATAATTACCTTCCATCTCTATCCCAGTCATATACTTCAATCTTAATTGTTCTGAAGAGAAACAAATAAAACACAGAAAAAGCTATACACATATATTAAAAACCTTTCAACAGAAATAAATGAGTAATGTACTTTACTACTTGTATTTTTCATTTCCACATCTAATTATTAAATTGATAATCATGATTACGCCTTTTTGGTAAAAAAAAAAAAAAGTGATAAAACAAAGGAGAATATAATTTATTTGTAAGCATTTCTGGCTGCCTTTCCAACAGATAGGTGCTCAAAGGGAGTTCTGTAGTACTGGTGCCACAATGGTGAAGCCTTGCTCCTCCACAGTTAACAAGATAATACGGATCAGGATAATCACAGAATATATAAACATTAAAGAAGGAGATGAGAATAAACACCATGGAGTTGGAACAAGCTTCATTGCAAATTCAACTGGCCACAACTCCATGATAGAGCAAATGTTTTGTAAGCCCAAAATCACAAATTGAATCCACAGTATCCTGAGGTGGGACTGGGAAACAATTCTAGTCAGCATCTCTGGAGAGCAAAAGGTAAGTAGGTAAATAACCCCTGGAGGGTTGAGTCCAGTCAAAGGCAACTATGGGGTTGCGGCACTCATCTCGCTTTCAGGCTGAGGGAGCCGGCGTTTGTCCACAGACAGCTTTCCGGGTCATGTGGCCAGCATGACTAAACCGCTTCTGGCGCACAGAGGACTGTGACGGAAGCCAGAGCGCATGGAAACACCATTTACCTTCCCTGCTGCAGTGGTACCTATTTATCTACTTGCACTGACGTGCTTTTGAACTACTAGGTTGGCAGAAGCTGGGACAGAGCAACAGGAGCACACCCCATCGCGCAGAATCAAACTGTGACCTTCCAATCAGCAAACCCAAGAGGCTCAGTGGATTAGACCACAGCGCCACCCACGTCCTATTAGTGGGTGAGCACTGCCAGTCAGATCAGACAGTGCTGAGGTAGATAAACCAGTGGAATGACTTTGTAAAAGGCAACTTATGTTCCTAAGCATTTCAGTTTTGCTCTGAAATATTTAATACCTATTTTTGTCAATGGTAAATGACTCTTGGCTATTACTGAATTACTGTCTTATGCATTTTCTTCTGACAATAACAGCTTTTTCTATTTCATGGAATCACCCTGTATCTCAGGACATCTCAAGGAATTTTGTTTGTGGTACAGAGATATCTGAAGCACATGGAACCAAATCATCATAAGTCTAGAACAGCTGGGACAGAATGTATTAAGATCTAGATTAGAGAGGTACAAATATTTGTCATATTCCAATTGTAAGAAAATGGCACTTTAAGGAGGCTGTATTCTAGAACAAATAAGTACTAAATCAAGTTGTCACAGCAAGTGCAGCATATTTAGATTTTCCCCTAACTATACATTTCTATGAGGGTAAGTCCAGTTATCCAAATAACATCTCATTCCATGGGCGAGTGACAGGCAGATGTAGCAATAAGATACAAGTACTGCTGCTAAACGTGGGTGGCACTGTGGGTTAAACAACAGAGCCTAGGGCTTGCCGATCAGAAGGTCAGTGGTTAGAATCCCCGCGACAGGGTGAGCTCCCGTTGCTCGGTCCCTGCTCCTGCCAACCTAGCAGTTCGAAAGCACGTCAAAGTGCAAGTAGATGAATAGGTACCGCTCTGGCAGGAAGGTAAACGGTGTTTCCGTGTGCTGCTCTGGTTCACCAGAAGCGGCTTAGTCATGCTGGCCACATGACCCGGAAGCTGTATGCCGGCTCCTTCGGCCAATAAAGCGAGATGAGCGCCGCAACCCCAGAGTCGTCCGCGACTGGACTTAATGGTCAGGGTTCCCTTTACCTTACTGCTGCTAGTGTACCTAATAACTAGGAGAAAGGTATTCTTAAAGAGCACAGTACAAGAAAAATGTAATAGGAAACATGTGGATTCTTGGATATACTCTCAGAGAAATACTTTTTTTTCAGGAGCAAATTCCTTGCCACAGCAAAATCTCCAGTCAATCACATGAAAGGGTAGAATATACCAATAGCCAAACAAAGGATGGAAAATATGGCATTCCCTGGTGAGTATTCTTCTGGATTACAGATGAGAATTGTTAATAAAAATTACATCCCTCTTAAAATGCTAATAAAGCTGTATGAAGATTCCAGCAACAGCTTTGTAGGTCTCTTCAGCAGAAGTTGCAGCCTATTCTAGTCCTGTGAAGGTCTTATTGGGAAAGGTGCTTTTCCTGAAGTAATGATTCACTGAATTCATTGTCAACCACATAAATCAATTATTTTAGACACTGTTTAGACCTTCTGCTCAGTCGCAAGTCAAATGAGGGTATTAACTTGTATATATAAATTTCTTAAGTAGCAATGCATCATGTGGAGTCATAAATATTTGTCATAAGTTAGCTCAGGGGTTTTCAGGCACAAAATATGTTTAAAATGGCCGCTTACGCAGTCCTGGGGTAGGCAGCCAGTAGTTGGGAAATCTCCATGCGGGAGTTCCCACCAGTCCCAATTTTGAATTCTGGACAATCAGGCCAGTCCATGGGGGAAGGTCTTCAGAGTGGAGCAGGCTTCACTCCCGCTTGCCTCCTGGGACTCGATATTCATGCTTTGGGGCTTGTTTTATATTACCATTTCTTCTTCTAGGTTTACTAGTCTTGCTTGTGGTTCTTTAATGGTTGCCATATTCAGAGCTGGGAAGGAATTTGCCTTCAAACAGATTGGCCCCATTGGCAGGTTTTGGAATACTAAAGGTGCAATCCTTTCAACAGTTACGTCTAACCAAATTGCATCTATTTCATTTCCATTTCAAGCAAATATTGAGGTCAGATAATTAAGCAAGGTAATTTTCCAAAGTATTTTAAGTTGTCTTGTAAATATTTATTTCTTAGAGGCAATTTATATCATTAAACTTCTGAAGTTTGCTTTGACTAATCCCCCTCTAATTTGAAAGGGAGAGGGCTTTCCTCTGAAAATGAAAGAATGAAGGAAAGACGGTGAATGCTATTAGGTTTTCTAGAACTCAAGCATGAAACTCATTCTGAGAAGTGCCACTGCTGATTCTCCTTAGTTTGCTTAGCTCTGAATGCCTTGATTTGCCTGGGTTATGATATAACCTTATCGGGCTGCTCTAAAAGGTCTGCCTTCCATTCAGTCTCTTATGTGGCCCATAAGATGGAAAAGACAGAAGACGAGGTGGATCAGCTGAGGTAGAGATGGCATCAGCAATGTCTGTAAGCACCTCAGTGATCTGACTTATAAAAACAACTGAATGAAGTAACCAAGATGGGGAAGATACCTTTCCATCCATTTCTGTTTCACTAGAGGTTCATGTGATGACTGCTACTTATGAAAAAGAAGGAAGGAAGCACCAGCACATTCTGTTAGTTGCTTTGTAGGCTGGTTTTTATCCCATAAATTCTGAGTAAGAGGACACCTCCAGGAACCTTTAACAAAAAGAATTTTTCTTGAGAAAAGTAGTATCATCAGTATTTGCTTTGCAGTGACAAAGAGCAGTAACTAGTTTCTTAGTGCACGAGCAACAGTGGCTCCATGTTTCCAGAGAGTTTGCTTTTTATCTGCTTGTCAATCATCTGTAGAGAATGGTACCTATTAGTAAACTGAAAATACTGTAGTACCCCATGTACCTCTTATATATGAACACTTAACTAAATGAGTGGTGGTGATGTTAACATTTACTTAAAGTTTTGAACTGATATTTATGCCTTCTAAAAAGATTAAACTAAATTGAGGAACCTCCAATCTTTGAAAACTTTACTTAAGACAAAAGGTTTAACTCTTACCTGTCAAAATCTCCATTGCAAAGTGCTCTGACAGATATCTTGAATGCCTGCCACACTGGATTTAATGTATTCTTTATCACTTCTGTCTTGTGGCAGATTGTAAAGCTGAAACACAAACAAGCTTTTCTTATTTTAATACTTATCTAATAGGTATTTATATTCCACTTGATAGTTTTGAAAACAAATCCACCAAGTGGGAATACACTGTAATTTATGTGAAATTAAAAAGAGAGAGAGCACTATTTCATTTTTAGTCATGCGAACAGTTTTCAAATTCATCTACACATACAGCTATACCACACTTTTTTTTCTTTTTCTTTTTACGGAGACCACGTGATGGGTAGCAGCAGGAAGTGGGGGAGGAACTCTGGCAAGCAGAGGAGGGGGCTTTGATGAGGCTGTTGTACCACTTCATATGTGAGGAAGAAAATATTCAGACTCCTTCCCTTATAATGTTTTATAGCAAGAGTTCTTGATTATTATTACATGTTGCCGTTTAGGATTAAACCAGGGAGGAGGTGCCTGAATTTTTTTCCTACCTCTTTGAAGACAGAACAAAACCCTCAAGACAAGTTGTCTCCTTTGCACCAAGATGCAACAGCTATAGTGCTGTTTACTGACCTTCTCTCACACCACTTTTCACTGGTATATTTCTAAACATAGAGAATATCAATATTTTAATTGTCGACAACAATAAGAAGCTTCTAGACCAGGAATGGTTAACATGCTGCTCTCCTGCCCCCAAGGTTTGTATGCCTGTTGCTTCCTCATTCTGCAATGCTCAGAAAGCTTCCTGTTAAGGATTTCAGGGTATGTCTGGTGCCTTGTCTACTCCCATGCACAATGGTCTGTGGGGACTGAAGTTCCCAGATTTCCTCTTCCCTCACCCTGCTGGAAATCAAAGGGCAGAACCACAGGAGAAGCCTGTTCTAAATAGTGAAAATATGCTCCAGCCAATGGCAACTGGTGACCTGACCCAAACACCTAGATGTGGTACCAAAAATTCCTTACCATTTCTGTTCTCACAATCACTAACCCAGAGTAGAATCCCATACCATCCATATAAGCATGTATGAAACTATGAAAAAACCACGGTGATTATGAGCACGACACAATGATTAAAGGGTATTTCGGGTTAAGTGATCTTGAATAGGCCTTGTGTATGTGTTACAGTTCACTGGGTCTTCCTTTTTACAATGGCTCCATTCTGTGAACAAGCAGCATGTGAACCACACTCACAATTTGCTTCTCCTGAACAAATTGCCAGGATCAGTAAGCAAAGAACAAACCTTGGCTTAACATTACAGTTTGGTCAGAAACAAACCATGAGTGTTGGTTCACACGTTGCAACTAAGCCAAGACTTGCTATATGTCGCTTCTGGCTCTACAAGGGAGGAACAAAAGGGGAGCAATTCAGCAGCATGCACTTGTGTGCTGCTCCTTCACAGTAAGCCATGGCTTATGGCTTACTATGATGACTCCAGACAAAATGGATGCCAATAGTAAATCATGAGAGATAAAAATATGATTGGTCTCATTTTTCATCATTGCAGATTCCCAAGTGAAGATGAAGATGCACACACCAGGTCTTTTCTCTCCTGCCTTGTCCCGAGATGAGATCATACCCAACCAGAGAATGGATCCCAACTGATGCAAATGAAGATGCACACGCCGTCACAAAGCAGTGTTGCCACAGGCAACTTTCAATAGGTTCTTTTACAGTTTTCTCCAGCTCACCCCCATCTGATGTATAGCAACAATATATATACTTGGATACTATCAAGGCAGAGAGAAAAGTGATTTGTCCACAGCTGCAAGCCAGGAGTGGCTAACATTTGTCCCTCCAAATGTTGTGGCTGATGGGAATTGTTGTCCAACATCTAGAGAGTCAAAGGTTAGCCACTCCTGCTATAAATGAGTAAGTAACCAAAAATCTTCCAGAACATAGCGTTGTTAGCATGTTGAAGCATGTCGTCTGCAAACTAATCTGCCTTATTGCAAACCCAAGATTCTGGATCATTAATAAAAAAATTAAATAGCACCAGAGCCATTCCAGATATGGGGAGCACTGCCTACTTTCCTCTGTCATGAGAACTCTGTAACTCTGTCTCGTTTTCCATAAACAATTACTGGCTCACCATCTTATGCCAAAAGTATTTTGGAAGTCAAAGTATATAATGATTACTAGTTTACCCTTTTCAATATGTTGATTGCTCTTGCATGAAACCAGTATCTTACTCATTGTCCCAGTCCCAACCCACTAAAATAGGCAATTTAGGCATCTTTAATGCACAGAGGTGCTTGTGCAAAGAGTTCCCTAGAGCAATGTACTGTTTCAATTTCTAATCAACAGCACTCTAAATAAACAAGACTGCTGAAACTGTAAATATTGTTTTTAACCACTCCAGCTGTTTTTTGTATCTCAGTTCAGGATCTTTTTTTAGTTGACCAGTTAAGAAACCTAGACTTATCTAAGAAACCTAGATACCCAAATAACTGTTATTCATTATAAGCATCTGTTAGTGATTTATATATATATTTGACCACATTTGAAAAATTGCATAAATATGAAACATTGTTGGTTTGTTTAAAAAGCAATTGAAGCAGGCATATGGAGGAAATACACATTCTCTCCTCATCAGTGTAATTGTGACTTGTATTTTGAAACAAGAGGTTTGCAGGTCTAGAAAAAAATAAGACAAGTGTACTGTGAAAGAGAAACTTTTAATACACTACACACAAAATCCCCTGGTCTACCCTAGAATTTACAACACTTCACAAAATGTTTAATAGAAGAAAATAAGAGTATCTACCTGCCATCTTCATTGCTGCGAAAAAATACCAGGAAGGGATCAGATTTCCCAAAGAAATCTTTCTTGTCCAATTTGTTAGCACAAAACTGCATCAGTACAGCATCCTAATAATAGAAGAGTGTAATACAAATTAAGTATATAATTTATACCAAGCACACTATTTACACTGATTAAAAATTGCATAAGTATTAGGCATCAAGTTTACATTGCTTTCATTTTACTAACCAAAAAAGAGGCACTACAAAGTAATTTTTGGTTTTCTTTTCATTTGCTACCAAGATGAGAACATAGTCATGAATTTTGAGTCATTATTTGTGTCACACACATCATATCAAATATTTTAATCAATTTATTCATAATTTTAGGCTTCTGCTATACTGTAACAAAATTTCAATTACAAATTAAGAGACAGCAAGGATTTCTTGTTCCTTCTCCCACTGCAATTACCCAAATATAATCATGTTAGAATTCATATTAGTTCTACAACAGGAAAAATTCTTAATTTGTTTTTCATTCTGCTCTTTGAGTGACAACCTCTAATAATAGTTAATTAAAAAAACATATAAAATAAATGCAATAGCATAAAATGCCACAAAACTGTAGCACCAGAAGAAATACCACTTAGAAACAACAGCTTTAAATGGTATATAAATTGCTGAAATAAATGAATAGAAAGGGAACAAAAGAATGAATAAAGCAACCCTTTTCTGACATGTTTTTATGTACAGGGAGGTGTTTTGCTTATGTGAGCTCATATCCTCTCTGGTGTACAGATTTAAAAGACACAGATTTAATAGGTTGAAGGCTATTTGAACTGCATTCACTGGCTGCTGATTCTACGTGACAAGCAAGCCATTCAGGACCAGGAACTTGGCATGTGACTACTATGCTGTTTTCTCCACATTGTTGTAACATTGCGGAGGCAAAACAAATGGTCCTGAATGATCCACAAGGAAAACAGCTACCGGTACTCATGAAGAAAAGCATGTAGATTTTGACCTATCTACATGTGGTAGCCATTTTATTACAATGAGCCTTGCGTTTAGCTCCAGCATCCATGCATACGTACTTGGTTTAACAATGATAAATTGCAGTCCTGTTAAATTTTAAGACTAATAAAAACTGTGACTATGCATCAACACAAAATATTCCTTGAGGAGCTGCAGCTCAGTGGTAGATAGGACATGTTTTGCATGCAAAATAACCCAGGTTCAATCTGTGGTATCTTCAGACTCCTGTCTGAAACCCTGGACAGCCACTGCCAATCAGTGTCAATACAGTCAAACCTCAGTTCTCGAATGGCTCCATTTTTGCACGTTTCGGTTCCCGAACGCCGAAAACCCAGAAGTAAATGCTCTGGTTTTCGAAAGCTTTTCGGAACCCGAACATCCAACGCGGCTTCTGCTTGAGTGCAAGAAGCTCTTGCAGCCAATCAGAAGCCGTACCTCGGTTGTCGAACATTTCAGAAGGTGAACAGTCTTCTGGAACGGATTACGTTCGACAACTGAGGTTTGACAGTATTACTGAGATATACAGTCTGACTTGGTATAAGGCAGCGTCCTTTGTTGTTCCTAAATAGATTTAATTATTTAACGCAGCATAAGATTAGCTCTACTTCTATACCAAATGCCAAGACGTCTACTCTTCAAAATCTGATTATAAGCATGCAATAGCTAGTCTTAAAAGTCTAGCAATATACAAATGGATTTAATATAACAACAACAGCAGCACCCTAACAAACAACAACAACAACAGTACCCTACCCATCTGACTGGGTTGCCCTAGCCACTCTGGTCAGCTTCCAACATACATAAAACATAATTAAACATTTTAAAACTTCCATAAACAAGGCTGCCATCAGATGTCTTCTAAAGGTTGTATATTTACTTATCTCCTTGGCATCTGATGGGAGGGCGTTCCACAGGGTGAATGCCCCTACCAAGAAGGCCCTCTGCCTGGTTCCTTGTAACTGCACTTCTTGCAGTGAGGGAACCACCAGAAGGCCCTCAGTGCTTAGATCTCAGTGTGAGATGAGGGAGTAGAGACACTCCTTCAGGTATACTGGACTGAGGCCATTTACGACTTTAAAGGTCAGCACCAACACTCTGAATTGTACACTATGCTAACTAGGAGACAAACAATATACTTTGGCAAAAGAAAACCAAAATGTTAACTTACCCGGCAACAGTTGAGCTCCTCTGCTGTCATTATTATTGTGCCGCATTTCTTCCCAGGAATTCCTCTGTAACGAAACAACATTGTAATAGCAATTAAATACAAGGATTCCAAACTCACCAGTTCGTTCCTCTCCAGAGTTCTTTCTCTGCATCCATCAACCTGAGCAAGCTCTCATATATAGCCCTTTGGTACTAATATATGCCATTCTCCTTAACTAATAGGGAAAGTGAAGGATCAGTGTACCACTGCACCATAGTGTCTTCACTTCTGGTGTTCCCACAACATGCAGAAGAATATGATTGGGGCTAAAAGACCAAGGGAAATATTGGTTTATGGGTGTTATGTTCCAAGCGAGCACAAAATGTGAGATTATCAGTGATGAGGGAATTTTTTTTGGTGCATTATTTTTCCACCAAAAAAATT
Source organism: Darevskia mixta (assembly GCA_034641385.1). Classification (NCBI taxonomy): domain Eukaryota; kingdom Metazoa; phylum Chordata; class Lepidosauria; order Squamata; family Lacertidae; genus Darevskia; species Darevskia mixta. The sequence goes on along the minus strand of JAWWNH010000224.1, from coordinate 8,281,064 downwards.
CCATATCTCCCATTCATTAGTAACAACAAATTGATATCAACTGCAAATAAATATTAGGCATGCTTGACAGATTCAACGTTTTTGGCTTTGTTTACAAAATATAAGTAAAATAAACATGCTAAATTAGATCACTTTCTAGGGCATCAGAAAAATTCCCTATATATATTTTCCAGAAAACTCACATAACTGGGGAGCAGGAAACTTAATTAAAAAACTAAACTTGGCTTTTTAGCCTGTAATACTCAGCATTCATACTGTGTGAAAATACAGGAAATGTTTCATACATCTGAGTAATCTGTAAGTTAAGGCCATTTTTACTGTCACCTGCACATTATTCCTGCTTTTATCACCTTCATAGTTTGTCCCCCAAAGCCAGACAATGTAGTGCACTGAGGTTTAGCTCCAGTGGGGGAGAGGGGCTATAGCTGGCAAAGTGGCTTTCACCAACCCTGCAATGTAGTCCACTGTTACAGACTGCAAATCAAGTGAATAGGGAGGAAGTATCAAGAGAGTTGTAAAGCAGAATGTTAGAGGAAATGGGCAAAGGCAAGACAGAAAATATTGTGAAGTCAGGGCTGCTCCACTCACTCGCTCTCTCAAACACATACAGCTATGAAAAGGCACATCATATGCAAATAGCATCACATTACACACGCAGGAGCATACTACCTATTAAGCACAGCCCATGCAAAAATACGCAGCACACAACTGCACACTCCATGGATACACATGCAGAAGCACATCAAATGTAAACATGCATAGTAATTCTACACACAGTGGCATATCACCTGCAAATACACTTAGCAGTATTCTACATACAAACACACAGAGTAACATGAAGCACTATTCCACATGCAAAAAAGGTCTGCAACACAGCACATGCAAATTCATGCAGGAAAATGCCTCAAACAAACAGGCACAGCAGCACAACACCCACAGAGCAGCCAACTACATGCAAAGATTTGCAGGAGTATGGCACTCACATAGCTACATATAGCTGTGTGGCACATGCAAACAACAGAGGAGAACGTGCAGCAACATGCAAGAGCATACCATGCACAAAAACGATGCAAATATATACACCACCATGCAAAGGATCATGCCCAAAGCTGGGCCAGAAATGCCCTCTATCTTCACAAAGCCATTCACCTCTCATGGAAGTGGGGGGGGGGGTGGAGGTTTATTTAACAGGCTTTGGGGAAGGGGATAAAATTTCTAGTTAATTTCATAGGGAGCAGGAAGGGTTACCATAAGATGAAGTGGCAGAAGTTTTAAATTTTCTCTCCCTTTCTTATAAATAGTTTCACTGCTGCTTCAAGTGGTGGCACAGCTGCAATTCTTAATGCAATCAGCTTTCTTAATTATTATAAAATGTCCCAATGGGAACAAAGCTATGTCACAATCTTGCATCGTTCCCAGAGAGTCATTTTAGGGAAATGCAAACACATGCAGCACTATGCAGCCACATGCAAACACACTCAGGAGCTTCCTTTCCCCCATCTACAAATACACACTTCTGCAGACTGCTTGCGCCGCCAATGGCCATTTTTGCTTTGGAAAGCAGGTTCCACCAGGGAAGCTTCAATCTGCCAAATAGATGCGAGTTTTAATATTGCCTTTAGTTCAGTGACTGACTTAAAATGGGAACTTGTAACAAGACTATATAATGGAGTTTTACTGAAGTAGCTAAATGCATATTTTTTGCAATGCTGTTGAATTCTTGACATAATTATGTTTTAGGCAAGAGGAAAAAAGATTGCAGTCGATGGTCTTGCTTGGAAGGAATGTTAACCCCATAGTTTTGAGTGATGAGAATCACCAACAATAAGCCTTCAGCTCACAAGCTCCCCTCACTGTTCGCTTCTTAGATATGGCTGCAAGGAAGAGCTCATAAGCTGTTGCTTCTGTGTTAGATTGACTGCAGCTTGTCTGAAACCAGACCAACTGTGGCTAATCTTAACTGTGGTTTGTTGAAACAAGCCAAGTTCATAAACGGTGTCATTTGGTTAGATTATACCTCAAAAATGTGGATTTTCCATGTCAAATTTCCTATTGATAGAACTAATTATCTTGATTTTTATGATGGCTACAATTTCAGGCTGTATAATGATGGAATGATGAAAAAGCAATTCACCTTAATTGAAGACAGTGCTATAATTTACTTTAAAACAGCACCACGCAAATTCAGAACACACAACAGTGGATAAAGAATGACATGCCTTGACAGTATTCCCTGTCTAGAATTTCTATTTGTCAAATACTAGAGAACACAAGGATCTGCCAGACCCAAAGGCAGGATCAGTAGCTAGTGGGAAGGATATAGGAAGTTTAGCATCAGTTTCTTTGAAAAGAATACACTTACATGATTGACTTTTCTAATCTGCTTCCTTGCGATCCAACAATCTCTCCAAGCGTACAGAAAACTTGTCCCAAGAAGTCCTGAAAAATTATTATGAAAATGATAAAGCTAAATTCCACAACCCCATCTCCACTTTTCACTTAGTAAGCTTATGGATATGAGAAATGCAGTATTTAAATGGAATTAAAGGCTTTATTTGGACACACTGATGAATTACGATTCATAATTATGGGAACATGCTTAAGTGAGCATTGCGCCTTAACCTGGGCAAGTTTGGAACCTTTTGCTTTTCATGAACCAAAGCTTGTCATGCTGTCTGGATCCAGAACTATCTTAACTATGATAAGCTGCAACAACAAAAATTGTGAGAAGTCCAAGAGGAAAATGTTTCTTTCTTCTTCGTGTACTGGTGTGGATATTAGGGGGCAGACTCCCCATAATCTCTACATTCAGTGAAGGGTCATAATTTGAGCAAACTTATATTTTTCTGAGTTTAGCAAGGGCTGGGAATACCAGCTAACTTCCTCCTGAGGCCACCCTGTTGATGATGGTTGTGCACAAACAATGGTGCTGATGTCCACTCCTGGGAAGATTGACAACTGTCTTGAATGTTGTCCACTTTTGTGAGTATATTGCAGCAAAAATTTAGAGCACATTGTAGTATCTTAAAGACTAACAGGTGGTATGGTATAAGCTTTCATGGACTCAAGCTCACGTCATCAGATGCATGAAGTGAAATCGTAAGTGGCATGTATATAAAGGACAAAATTGTAAGGTAGGAGTTAAATGGCAATGAGATGCAAAAATTACAGTCAGGGATAATTAGAGCTTAAATATATATAAAATGTGTAAATGAGATATAGAAACACTTAAGTTTAAAATAAAGTAGCACTTACATGTTTCGATAAATTTGGACTCTTTGAATCCACATCATACCTAAAATTAAAAAGAACAAAATATTTTAATCTACTTATAAACTCAAAATACCCATGTAAAACAGTGAAGTAATCTTGCTGGTTAAAACTGGGTTTTAGCAGGTATCGTGTAATCTTTCCATCATTTGCATTGTAATGTACATTGTAATATGTATGATGGTGGAACTCTCTATGTCTGTTCAAGTGAACGTCGATTTAACTGTCAATGCAGAACCTTAACCCTTAATGCTTGGGGTGGGAGTGGAGAGGGAACTCTCAGTATGCAAAAGAACAGAAGTTCCGCATGTTCTGATTGGCGGGTACAAGTTTTGAATTTGGCTGGGGTTGGACTAGAGTGGCCAGAATAAGTGTATATATGGCTAGGAGCTGGATATATGGTTGGAGGGTCCACAATTGGCAATTGTGATGGACAGCCAGGAGAAGGCAACAGAAATGGAAGAGGATCAAGGAGGAAGAAAGAAGGCCTGAAAGGACGGCAGAGTGGCTTGGTGGCCAGAGGATTGCTGGGATAGCTGAATCACTTGCCTTAGGCTGAAGAGACAAGTAGAGAACCTTTCTACAGCACTGATGGAGAAGAAGTGATGTGTTGTTTGGAAGGCTGGGCAGGAAATGTCTGGTAGGAGAGCCGGGGAAGATTCCAGGGGAAAAAACAGCAAAAATAGACCTGCACTTAAGTAGGTCAGCAGAACTTGAAGCAGAGGCTTCAACAAAAGTCTTCAGTTATAGTGTTAGGTGAGGCCTAACTGGGGTGGATGGGCAATCTGGAAAAAGTGTTTTAACAAGGTTGCTAAAAGTTTCCTCGAAGCTGACCGGGTTTAGTAACCATAGTGTAAAATAATAATTATACCAATGAAAACTGTAGATCCATTAGCTGAATTCAAAACAACATAGTTTGCTGTAGTGAACTGACTGGAAACATGTTTTACCACTACATTAAGATACAATGTAATGTCAAAATGTTTTAAAATTCCACTTCATTAACTATTATTGTAGATACTGTCATAATATAATCAAACCCCAAAGTATATAAATAAACTTACAAGTCAAATCGCAGGTTCTGTCTCTCTTCAAAAAAGTAATCCAATATAAATTTTCTCACAAAATCTGGGTTCAAAGTATTGTCAATTACTTCGGTTCTCCCAAACTGTAAAATAAAATGTTGTGGAAAGTATATCAATAAAAACTACATGTGATAAGTACATACACACACACAAGATGAAAAAAATAAAGAAATATAAGGTTTTCATTTGGCAGGGAAAGAGACCTAGCTAAAAGCAGCTCCTAGCCTGAGTATATTCAACACCCAATGAATGTAATTTTCACCAATATTTATTTTACTTAAGATCTCAGGGTCCATCATGCAATATTTGTTTACAATATTTTAAGAGGTGCCAAACAGAAATCAAACAGACAAACCATTTCCCAAAATATGCAGCAGATATCCTGAACTAAATTACTGCAATAAACGCTGCATTTTATAAACTTTCCAGAAAGACAGGGTATATACATCATATTCATTTCCCATATAAATTTTCAGAGGTTATATATAAAAATAATTAAAAACTAAACCATTGTTTGAGCCATGAAACATGATGTAAAGCTTCAGAACAAGTGAACGATTAAGGAAAATATTTAGTAATAGATGGAAAGAACAATTTCTGCTAATTTGCTCAGAAACTGTAATTGGCAGCTGATGCAGGGCAGAGCGTTATAACTAGCAGACACTATTAAGCAATCTTTTCCTCTGAGATTCTAAGCAAAGTGCCAATTAACAACATTTTACTTTTATTTGTTTTTAAACAGCACACAAACAAAACTTCTAAATCTCCCAGAACACTTTAATTGCTAAAAGGAAGATTTCAAAGTGGACAATTTATCTTTTCCATAAGAACCAAGAAGCTCAGAATCAGGAACAATCTAAATGGGAGCATCTACAAAAACCTAAAATCGGTACAACCGGCCCACAGCTCAGTGATAGAGCATCTTTGCATGCAGCAGGTACCAAGTTCAATTGGCAGCATCTCCATGTACGAATGGGAATGTTCCCTGCATAAGACCCTAGGAAGCTGCTGTCAATCCGTGTAGAAAATACTGAGCTACAGGTAGATGGACCAATTGTCTGACTTTATTTAAGGCAGCTTCCTATATTCCTAATATTGTATGGGTTAAGGTTATGGCATTGACTAAAAGGTTACTACAATACAAGTCATGAAGTCCAACATTTTAAGGAGATGTGTTTCTGTAGCCTCCAAAAATATGGAATTTGGCATCAAAGGGATAGAAAGCTCTGGCAAGTAATAGTAACATCAGCTGTCACAGATTCTAGACAGGTGCTTAAAGCTATGACTACAAATCAGGCCTCTTCTCCCTCAACTGTCATCTGGGGGCAGCCATTTCATCAGACTGCCTCATTGGGAGAGATGAAGCAGAGTTCATTGCATCTGCTTTGCTTGAGGCCCAGCTCCATCAAGCACCTAGTGTAGCTTTGCCTGCTGAACAGCAGCCTGAAGGGGGAGTGACTCTACCTGCAGGAGATCAGCCTTCAAGGACACAAGAGGAGAAGGCACTGATAAGAACCAGCTGGCCCTGGCCTTCTTAAACAGAGCTCTCAGCAGCAGTCAAATGCTGGAAACAATACTTGTGGTTCCTGGCTCTACCTGTACTGGACCCTTGGCTTTGTGGTCATCTGGATTTCCTGACCTCTAACTGTCTAACTTTGTATGTGGATTCTGCTCTCAGACAAGTGTTCCCCGGAGACTCCTAGCCACTGCTTGCTTGGCAATGGGACTTGGACGGGGATACAATACCTCCTGCCTCTGAACTATGCCAAAGATAAAATACAAAACCGTGAACAACTATAGATGAAAATTGTATTGAATCACAGACTAAACTGAAACAGTTATACAAAAAGCATACATAGGTATGCCTGTATATACTTCCAAACATTCAAAGTGCTGATTTAAAGTGCAATATATGGGTAATAAAGATGGTTGTGCAAAGTTCATCAGACGTATGAGTCTATCTTTTCAGTCAAAACAAAATAAAATAAAAAAATTCCTTCCAGTAGCACCTTAGAGACCAACTAAGTTTGTTCTTGGTATGAGCTTTCGTGTGAGTGTGCATGCACAAACTTAGTTGGTCTCTAAGGTGCTACTGGAAGGAATTTTTTTATTTTATTTTGTTTTGACTATGACAGACCAACACGGCTATCTACCTTTACCTTTTCAGTGTTAAAGATGATTAATCCAAGTCCATCAACCGTATGGGTATGTCTTCCAACGGGTGGCCAGCTTCGAATACTCCCGTTTCACCAGCAGTTTCGTCAAGGAATGGACTTTATCTTAGATAACAACAGTACATACCATCAACTTTACCAGGAATATAAATAAATATACATTAAAAAAGCTTATTAAAGATTTATGTACTCACCATCAACACAGGACTAGTAAATTCAGCATAGCTAAGCTATTCTAAGAGACTCAAACAGTCATCATTCCAATAAAGCTAATCCAGACTCAAACAACTCTCCCAGTTAAATACTTGCAGACGGGATAACATTTAAACATTTAAAGGAACAGATCATTAATATACTTGATGCAGAGATTTAAAGGTATAGATACATTTGAAAACGGTCCATACATAATGTTTAAACTTCCAAAAGCCTTTTAAAAGAATATATTTAACAATCTTAGAAAGATTCTAAAAGGCCAAAGCATCATCATTGCCACCAAAATCCGATTTGTATGAACAAATGTATCTATACCTTTAAATCTCTGCATCAAGTATATTAATGATCTGTTCCTTTAAATGTTTAAATGTTATCCCGTCTGCAAGTATTTAACTGGGAGAGTTGTTTGAGTCTGGATTAGCTTTATTGGAATGATGACTGTTTGAGTCTCTTAGAATAGCTTAGCTATGCTGAATTTACTAGTCCTGTGTTGATGGTGAGTACATAAATCTTTAATAAGCTTTTTTAATGTATATTTATTTATATTCCTGGTAAAGTTGATGGTATGTACTGTTGTTATCTAAGATAAAGTCCATTCCTTGACGAAACTGCTGGTGAAACGGGAGTATTCGAAGCTGGCCACCCGTCGGAAGACATACCTATACGGTTGATGGACTTGGATTAATCATCTTTAACACTGAAAAGATAGACTCATACGTCTGATGAACTTTGCACAACCATCTTTATTACCCATATATTGCACTTTAAATCAGCACTTTGAATGTTTGGAAGTATATACAGGCTTTTGCCTCTGAGGAGATACCTATGTATGCTTTTTGTATAACTGTTTCAGTTTAGTCTGTGATTCAATACAATTTTCATCTATAGTTGTTCACGGTTTTGTATTTTATCTTTGGTATCGTTACCGTGACTGTCTGTTGGATTTTCTACTCTGAACTATGCCAGCTGGTCAATATAGGAACAACTGTCTAGAAACTGGAGCCTCAGCTTTGAGCTTTGTTCCTTTCCCTTTGTGTGCTTTATTTTTATTTATTTATTTGAATGTAAACCTGCAGAGTGTCTAGTTTCAATTTCTTGTAAGCCGCTCCGGGAGACTGAAGAGCAGCATACAAGTGCACTAAATAAATAAATAAAAAGTGGCACAAAGCAAATGGAAGCAGTGTGTCAGATGTTACCTCCCTGCATCTATAGATCCACTATCCATTGACAGGTCCTGCCAATCCAGGACTGGCTTTTTCAGCCACTACTGAAAATGTAATTAATCTAAGTCATTGCCAGAGATGCTGCAAATCCAAGCTCTTAGGCGGATCAATGGGAACCCAAGAAATATAGTCAATGAATAAATTTACAGCTGATACTACCGGTAATATTTCTGGAACTCCAAATTGAAAGGCTTTGAAATAATACCTTGAGGCATCTTGCTGAATTTTACAATTGAGGCTTTACCCTTGGAAACCATTAATACGTTGAAAAAGAAAGTACAACGATACACATTTGTGCTTGAAAGTATTTACTTGTGCTGCAGTCAATGGGTCTTAAAGGTAAAGGGACCCCTGACCATTAGGTCCAGTCGCAGATGACTCTGGGGTTGCGGTGCTCATCTCGCTTTATTGGCCGAGAGAGCTGGCGTACAGCTTCCAGGTCATGTGGCCAGCATGACTAAGCCGCTTCTGGTGAAACCAGAGTAGCGCACGGAAATGCCGTTTACCTTCCCGCCGGAGCGGTACCTATTTATCTACTTGCACTTTGACATGCTTTCGAACTGCTAGGTTGGCAGGAGCTGGGACCGAGCAACGGGAGCTCACCCCGTCGCAGGGATTCAAACCGCTGACCTTCTGATCGGCAAGCCCTAGGCTCTGTGGTTTAACCCACAGCGCCACCCGCGTCCCCAATGGGTCTTACTTCAGAGTAAATAAACATGACGTGCAAGCAGCAAACTTTTATTATGGTAGTATAACAAAACTGAGCTGAGGATTGGGAACAGAGCAGCTTCATTCACGCATCAAGGTAATCCATACATAATAGAGCACACCAATCTCACCTGCTTCGCTCCTCCCTACTAGAACGTCTAAGAAGCAAACCATATTAAGCCAAGAACAATTCCTCTCTACAGATCATAGTTTGTCTGTATCCATAATCTCTGCACTGGACTTAATACTAATGTCAAGAATCATGGTTTGTTTCCCCCACATATTATCAGAGAAGAGCAAAATAGGTGAGTTAAGCACATTCATGTTAAATCATTACTTATGTTACTGTGTAATATGTGAATGAGCCCAGTATGCATCGCTCTTAAAAAATGTGATCCCAAGTCTCTATATTAACAACCCGGAGCTATCACTTTTTATTGAAACTAAGCTACAAGCTTTTCCTTCTACCAGTACAACAAAGCACTGCTATATATTATGAATATTTGGGGGGGGTATGCCTAGTCCCCCTTCTAATTCCTGGAATAGCCAGACTAGCTTCCTGGTAATGTGATAGCCTAGGTAATGTGCTATGAAGGGAACAAAGGCACCAGAGGGCAAATGGGTGGGCCCCCTCCCTGAACTGGCTAGGAGTTAGAAAGACAAAGGGCAGAATTGAGAGTTGAGTGTTATGAGCTAGAAGCTGGGAAGCCAGACAGAGCAATGTTCAATTTCTGTTTGAGTTCAAGGCTGTCACTACAGAGGAAGTAAGGCCCTCTTGGGGTGTTCATGCTGTTCTCCCCTCCATTGCAGGCTCAGGTTGTATACATGTGTAAATAAACCATATATCATAATGGAACCACAGTCTCTTTTGTACCTCATTCCAAAGCAAACACGAATGCTGGGTAAGCACCTGGAACCCTAGTAATCTCGCACTGCTCAGAGATTGGGGTGGCATGCAACAATATATATATTGCGTATATATACATATATAAATGCAACAACAAAAAGCTTTACCTCTCTCCATTCCTTATTTCCCATACCTTGGGTATACAAAACACAGACTGTGGGGACGAAAAAGAAGAATGTGATCAATTTCATATATTTTTGTTTAACTTTTCCATTACAACTAATACTCAGAGTTATAATGCTACAGGTATTATGCAAACATTAAAATATTACATAAGACATCAGAGTCCATTTAGGAGTTACTAAGCCATCTGAGATCGTGCTTCATGTTTAATGAAACTTCACAGTAAGATCCAGCATTCAAACACTGTCTTACTTGAATACTATGTCATACAGTCTAGCTGTTATTCCTGACCATATACATCAAATCTAACAAACCGTAAGTAGGAAACCTGTTTCAAGTTTAACAGCTACAAAATATTTTAGTCCTATCAGCTGAAGTTACCATACTTTTTTTAAAAAAGACACTTCTTTCACCAGCATCCTCCTAACTGGGAAACCATTTAAGAACAATGGAGGAAATACCTCCTTGTCTTCCAGACATTTTATATTCTGGTATTAAAAGGTTGGCTCTTCTAGTTTGTTCACCATGCCCAAGAAAAATGCATATGCACTTCTATCAGCAATGAAGAGAACAAGGCTTTCTTCAAAGTTCATTATTTTCCTTGATGTTCCAAACAGAAACTATTTTAAACTCATTTAGCAAATATTCAGTTTTTATTTATGCATCCATCACTCAAAAGAATTATTCAATGTTAGTGGTAAAGGAAAATCCATATCAGAAGGATGCAAGGTTGGCTTCATTGCAGCCCTGGCTTTATAGTACCAGGGAACTGATTTACTTACACAAGAACCAGTACCAAAAATTATCAGTAAGGATTACTGGCTAATTAACCTTTCATCCAGTCCCTTGCATAATTCATTTTAATCTAAAAGAAAAGACTGTGAGATGTGAATAGGAAATTGAAAATTTCATTAACAAATGAATGTTATACTTACTTGGATCAGATTTTGAAAATGTGTCTCGGTCCAAAAGGTTCCTATTCATGAAAAAAAAAATAATCATGTTACCATTCTGTTTTTAAAAATCACTACTAAAGATCTTAAACAGAAAGCGTCATATTGGAAGAGATTATTAAAAAAGTGATCTCCACCTTCATTGCCAGGTATATTGGGGCCAACGAACGAGAGTACTCTGCTTCATCAGTCCAACTAGCTTCTGTACTGGCTGAGGAACTGCCAGCTGCCCTGAACTAAATATTATTTTTACTGTTCTTCATGTTCACACACTGCCTTCAACCTCAGCAATACAATACAGTGGTACCTTGGTTTAAGAACTGCTTAGTTCAGGCATCCCCAAACTCGGCCCTCCAGCTGTTTTGGGACTACAACTCCCATCATTCCTAGCTAACAGGACCAGTGGTATGGGATGATGGGAATTGTAGTCCCAAAACAGCTGGAGGGCCGAGTTTGGGGATGCCTGGCTTAGTTTATTAACAACTTGGATTTAGAACGCTGCAAACCTGGAAATAGGTGTTTTGGTTTGTGAACTTTGCCTTGGAAGCAGAACATGTTTCGCTTCCTGTTGAGTGTGTTCCATTTGTAAATTGAGTCCCCCACTGCTATGGGAAAGCACGCCTTGGTTTAAGAACGCTTTGGTTTAAGAACGGACTTCCGGAATGGATTAAGTTATAAACCAAGGTACCACTGTATAGCACAAACCATAGCTTGCAGCTACATTCAAACTAGCAAACTGTAAGAACATAAGAAAAGCCCTGCTGGAGCAGACCATCTAGTGCAGCTTCCTGTTCTCACAGTGGCCAACCAGATGCCTATGAAAAGCGCACAAGCAGAAACTGAGTACAACAACTGCCTCTGACAGTGGAGGCACATCAGTCATCATCACTAGTAGCCACTGATAGCTGTAGCAACTTCCATCAATAAATACGACTGCTAAGCTCACTCAAGAGTCTGGTGAGGGACTGTATCAAACATTTTCTGGTATTCAAAGTACACATTGTCAACTGGATCACCATCTATATGCTGTACTAATTGACACTCTCAAAGAATGCTAAGAGGTTAGTAAGAAAGAACTTAGGGCTTATCCAAAATTACCGTTTCTCTGCTCTTTCCAGGCATGGTCTGCAATTTAAAGCTCCATGTCTATACTCCCCACCCCCACGGAGCTTTCCCCGCAAAAACCTGCTCTTTAAAGTTCAATTGGAGCAAACATCAATTTGTGGAAAACCAAAATTAACGTTTGCTATTATTCAACTTTAAAGATGTGGTTTTCATGGGAAAAGCTCAGCACAAAAACCAAAAACAAAATGGCTCAGACATGGAGCATTAAAGCACAGGCCTCTGCCTGGAAAGAGCAGGGCAAAAGGCAAGTGTGGATAAGCTCTTTCTTTTGCAGAAGCAATTCTGATTCTGCTCAGCAAAATGCTTTGTAATTTTATCTTTAACAATGTTTTCCACCAGTTTTTCTGGAACTAAGCAATCTGTCATTTCTTAGATCCTCCCCACCCCCAGATCCTTTTTTTAAAAGTGGCATTACACAGGTCACCTTCCAGTCCTCAGTACGGAGGCTAATCTTAGAGGCAAGTTACATATTTTTGATATAAGATCAGAAATGTCACATCTGAGTTCTTGAGTTGATGCCATCAGGACCAGGTTATTTGTCAGTTTTTACTTTGCCAATGAGACACCGAAATACACAGTTTCTCTGCAAATCTTATTTTCCTCCTTTAGCATACCTTTGATTCAGTTGCCATTCAAACATCCAGCCACCTCCCTAGTGGGTCTCCTGATTATTTAAAAAAAAAAGTTGGTGGTGTCCTCATGCTTTTAGCAATATGTTCCTCAAATTCTTTTTTAGCATACCTTATTGTTTGTTTGTATATCTTTTATCAAAGTCTGTGTTCTGTTTCTCTCATTTGGACAAGACTTATGTTTTTCTTGGTCCTGGTGGTTCCTTTCCTGATCTGTTGTATACAGTCTAGCTGAGCTGCTAATATTGTGATTTTAAACAACCCCAAGTATTTTGGAGAGATTAGACCTTCTTGGCTTTGGCTTTCAACTTCCACAGCCTCATTTTTATGAAGTTTCCTCTTCTGTGTGGGAGATTTTAGCAAACAAACCTAACAATACATATTTGCTAGTTAGTATGTGAATGAGTTAAGGACCACAGAGTTCTTACTGCTAGAATAGGCTCAGTAAAGTCATGCCTCCTCTTCTCTTGAGAGGGAGGAAGTAAAGCCTGTTTCCAGTGTCCCCCACCCCTTTCACTGCAAGCCATGGAGACAGGCGAGCCTGGTAACTTCCAAACCATGGGTAGGCAAACTAAGGCCCGGGGGCCAGATCTGGCCCAATCGCCTTCTAAATCCAGCCCGTGGACAGTACGGGAATCAGCGTGTTTTTACATGAGTAGAATGTGTGCTTTTATTTAAAATGCATCTCTGGGTTATTTGTGGGGCATAGGAATTCGTTCACCCCCCCAAAAAAATATAGTCCGCCCCCCCATAAGGTCTGAGGGACAGTGGACCGGCCCCCTGCTGAAAACGTTAGCTGACCCCTGTTCCAGGCTCTGAAGCTATAATTGCTGTATTTCTACTAAGAATGTTTTACATGCATTATTTTATTGCTGCTGTGTAAGGAAAATGCATGTCTGAGACTAAGAAACTGTAAGTAAAGCATTTTAAACTTACTTTGCAGTCTGTAGTGTATTTATTGAAAAAAGGGTTAAAGGGGGTCAGCTGCCTTATGCAGCTGAACAAACAGAATAAATAAGGTTTAATAGCCTATTCCTATGTTTCATTAATCTGCCTAATGATGTGACTTAATATTCTGCTACTCGGGCTCTCTGTGTGCTAGCCTCGCATTTTAAAAACAGGCACCAGCTATTTTACTTTTGTTGTGGGTCTCTAGAGGATCAACTATAATTAATATATTCCATCAGGCTTATGTTATACCCATCATGTCTATGTTGTCCTCTCAAACCAAGCACTCCAGCTCATCTATCTTGGCTCAGTAGCTTCTAGCATTAGCAAATAAACACTTATATATACTGTAGTGTCTTTCACCAAGTGTCCTTGGTACTTGAACTTTAGCCTATAGTGCTCTGGCATCTCTAAATCTCTAGTATATGTCAATGCTAAATTCTAACTCTTCCCAATTTAAATACCGGTACTCATAATTTTTTTCACCTTCATCCCATGGGGAAGATATAATCCAAACCAGACCCTCCTCAGCTCTTGTCAGCTTCCCTTCGCCCTGCAATCAGTTTGTTTATTTAATTATATTCCTTACCCATCCTTCACCACAAGGTCTCAAGGCAGGAGGATGACAACAATAAAAGTTTTATGGTAGACAATATCTTGCTGAGTAAAGAAATAAAGTGGGGAGATAAAGTCTTCAAGCAATGTATTACATACAATGGAACACAGAGGCACTAAGGCAGTGACCTTTGGTGTGAGAAGAAGGGCATTATCATAATGGCTCACTTGAAAAGGACAACCTTTCTATAACAAAATGTTGGAGAGTATAAGGTATAAAGTATAAAGAAAGTACAATTTCTCCTAATTTAAGCTTTCATTCAATGGGGTTGGACTAGAGTGGCCAGAATAAGTGTATATATGGCTAGGAGCTGGATATATGGTTGGAGGGTCTACGATTGGCAATTGTGATGGACAGCCAGGACAGCAACAGAAGTGGAAGAGGATCAAGGAGGAAGGAAGAAGACCTGAAAGGAAAGCAGAGTGGCTTGATGGCCAGAGGATTGCTGAGATAGCTGAATTACTTTTATATACAACAATTGTATACAACTTTTATAAGTTGTTGTATACAGAGGGTGGAATAAAAAACACACACTTAACATCCATGTTCATTTCTAAGGGCTATATATATATATATATATATATATATATATATATATATGAATGTTACGTGAGCTGATAAAATACCGACCAATTATAGAAAAATGTTTGTTTTATTTGGATGCTTAACTGGGAAGTCCTTTTAATACAGGTAAAATATGTTCAGACAAACCTAGACAGCATCTTAAAAAGCAAAGACATCACCTTGCCGACAAAGGTCGGTATAGTTAAAGCTATGGTTTTCCCAGTAGTAATGTACGGAAGTGAGAGCTGGACCATAAAGAAGGCTGATTGCCGAAGAATTGATGCTTTTGAATTATTGTGCTGGAGGAGACTCTTGAGAGTCCCATGGACTGCAAGAAGATCAAACCTATCCATTCTTAAGGAAATCAGCCCTGCGTGCTCACTAGAAGGACAGATCCTGAAGTTGAGGCTCCAGTACTTTGGCCACCTCATGAGAAGAGAAGACTCCCTAGAAAAGACCCTGATGTTGGGAAAGGTTGAGGGCACAAGGAGAAGGGGACGACAGAGGATGAGATGGTTGGACAGTGTTCTCGAAGCTACTAAGCTTCGAGTTTGGCCAAACTGCGAGAGACAGTGAAGGATAGGCGTGCCTGGCGTGCTCTGGTCCATGGGGTCACAAAGAGTCGGACACGACTGAACGACTGAACAACAAATGTTCAGACTAACTTGTTATGGACTTGTTATCTAGTTGTCATGTTCTGATGCAGCTGAAGTTTTCAAACAGTTTTCAGCCTAATGCACTGCAGATCATTTACCCTGGGTCTTACAAGAACATAGATCACGGTAATAAACCTGTAGCTGGCACACAAGAGCTTTCTCCCCCAGAAGAAATGTGAACATTCAGCATTAACAGCCAAACCTAACAGTACTTCTGAGCTACAAACCTGCTCTTTAAGAGGAAGTGCAACCTCATCTAGAAAAGGCAGTGTACCACTTCCCCAGACCCCTGAATTCCTAATTATTAGTGGATCTGTCTTATCTGGATTGATAAGATGATGCCTTCCTGGAACAGATGACCAAGCATTCAAAAGGAAATGAGATAGTAGTAATGGGGGATTTCAACTATCCTGATATTTGTTGGATGTCAAACTCAGCCAAGAGCATAAGGTCGAACAGATTCCTCACTGGCCTTGCAGACAATTTCATTGTCCAGAAAGTGGGAGAAGCAACAAGAGGATCAGCCATTTTAGATCTGGTCCTAACCAATAGTGATGACCTGGTTAGTGGGGTAGAAGTGGCAGGATCATTAGGTGGGAGTGATCATGCTCTTCTGGAGTTTATTATACATCAGAAAGGAGCAACCAAGCATACTAAGACTCAAATTCTAGACTTTAAGAAAGCCGACTTCAGAAAACTTAGGGAAATGCTGGATGTGATCCCATGGTCAGTAATACTAAAAGGGATGGGAGTTCATGATGGATGGGAGTTTGTTAAAAGGGAGATATTAAAAGCACAACTTCAAGCAGTACCAATGCGACGAAAACATGGAAGGTGCCTAAAGAAGCCAGGGTGGCTATCTAAAGAACTTTTAACTGAGTTAAGATTTAAAAGGGATATGTACAAGAAATGGAAAAAGGGGGAAACCACCAGAGAGGAATTCAAACAAATAGCCAGCACATGTAGAGACAAAGTCAGAAAAGCTAAAGCACAGAATGAACTCAGGCTTGCTAGAGAGGTTAAAAGCAATAAAAAGAGTTTTTATGGGTATGTCCGTAGCAAAAGGAAGAACAAGGAAACAGTGGGGTCACTTAGAGGAGAAGATGGTGAAATGCGAACAGGGGACGCAGAAAGGGCAGAACTCCTCAATACCTTCTTTGCCTCAGTCTTCTCCAAAAAAGAAAACAATGCCCGACCTGAAGAATATGGAGCAGATGATTCAGCAGGGGAAACACAGCCCAGAATAAGTAAGGAGGTAGTACAAGAACACTTGGCTAGTTTAGATGTATTCAAGTCTCCAGGGCCAGATGAACTACATCCCAGAGTATTAAAAGAACTGGCAGAGGTAATTTCAGAGCCACTGGCAGTAATCTTTGAGAATTCCTGGAAAACAGGTGAAGTCCCAGCAGACTGGAGGAGGGCAAATGTTGTCCCTATTTTCAAAAAGGGGAAAAGAGAGGACCCAAACAATTACCGCCCAGTCAGCCTGACATCAATACCAGGAAAGATTCTAGAGCAGATCATTAAGCAAATGGTCTGTGAGCACCTAGAAAGGAACGCTGTGATCACTAAAAGTCAGCATGGGTTTCTGAAAAATAAGTCATGTCAGACTAATCTGATCTCATTTTTTGACAGAATTACAAGCCTGGTAGACGAAGGGAACACTGTGGATGTAGCCTATCTTGATTTCAGCAAGGCCTTTGACAAGGTGCCCCATGATATTCTTGTAAAGAAGCTGGTAAAATGTGGGCTAGACAATGCTACCATTCAGTGGATTTGTAACTGGCTGACTGACCGAACCCAAAGGGTGCTCATCAATGGCTCCTCTTCATCCTGGAGAGAAGTGACTAGTGGGGTGCCACAGGGTTCTGTCTTGGGCCCAGTCTTATTCAACATCTTTATCAATGACTTGGATGATGGGCTTGAGGGCATCCTGATCAAGTTTGCAGATGACACCAAATTGGGAGGGGTGGCTAATACCCCAGAGGACAGGATCACACTTCAAAATGACCTTAACAGATTAGAGAACTGGGCCAAGGCAAACAGGATGAATTTTAACAGGGAGAAATGTAAAGTACTACACTTGGGCAAAAAAAATGAAAGGCACAAATACAGGATGGGTGATACCTGGCTTGAGAGCAGTACAAGTGAAAAGGATCTAGGAGTCTTGGTAGACCACAAACTTGACATGAGTCAACAGTGTGATGCAGCAGCTAAAAAAGCCAATGCAATTCTGGGCTGCATCAATAGGAGTATAGCATCTAGATCAAGGGAAGTAATAGTACCACTGTATTCCGCTCTGGTCAGACCCCACCTGGAATACTGTGTCCAGTTCTGGGCACCACAGTTCAAGAAGGATATTGACAAGCTGGAACGTGTCCAGAGGAGGGCAACCAAAATGGTCAAAGGCCTGGAAACGATGCCTTATGAGGAACGGCTTAGGGAGCTGGGTATGTTTAGCCTGGAGAAGAGACGGTTAAGGGGTGATATGATAGCCATGTTCAAATATATAAAAGGATGTCATATAGAGGAGGGAGAAAGGTTGTTTTCTGCTGCTCCAGAGAAGCGGACACGGAGCAATGGATTCAAACTACAAGAAAGAAGATTCCACCTAAACATTAGGAAGAATTTCTTGACAGTAAGAGCTGTTCGACAATGGAATTTGCTGCCAAGGAGTGTGGTGGAGTCTCCTTCTTTGGAGGTCTTTAAGCAGAGGCTTGACAGCCACCTGTCAGGAATGCTTTGATGGTGTTTCCTGCTTGGCAGGGGGTTGGACTGGATGGCCCTTGTGGTCTCTTCCAACTCTATGATTCTGTGATTCTGTGATTCTGAGTGGTTTCTTCATTCACATCCCGCTTTTCACAGAATATACAGAGGTCTGTCTAGCTTTTCTATCACTCCTATCAGTTCAAATGCAAGGAAGGCCGATTCAAACTATGGTTTGAGAACCAACCGGATCATAAACCAGCATTTGATCCGGGCTTGTTTAAAACTAGCCAAAGTTCGCCAAATTTGGATCTTAATAAGGAACTCTAGTTAGCTTAAACATGGAAACATCCAATCTCTTCCACATAGCTGTGTCAGAGGAGGGAAGAAGGGATGGTGTGAGCCCAGTTCCTGCTGAGACTCATTCATGCAATGATAAACTACAGTTTAGCATTAAGCTCCCAAAATCTCAACTTGTGATAAAAGACACCATTAAAATTGTATGATATTAATAAGGTTTTCTGTAGCTATGGTTTTTTGGACTGGACTGTAGTCAAATAGCTGAACTTTGATAAAGACACACTATAATCACTGTTTATAGGCATAAAATAAAGTTAATACTACAAATTCTTTAAAGTGTTTTGCTTGTTATGGTGATTGCATTGTATTCAACACGGCACTAAGGAAATTGTCCTGTAAGTATAAGCATTTCTGCTGGCCTGATAGAATGATCTCCCCTCTCACCCCTTGCAAAAAAGGCATTGTCCCAACCTTCTGGGATAGATCTGGGGAGGGCATAGGGGAATGCCGGGGGGGGGGGGAGAGAATAACAGGAAAGTTCCATTGCACTAGCAGGAATTGTGCTAGTTTCTGTTAACATAACTATTTAGTTGAATACAGCACAATACTACTTTGATGCCAGGTTACAAAACTAAACAGAGGTAGCAGTCATGAAAGTAACTGCATAAAAGTTGCTACCAACTTTGTTATTCAACATATTTATGTTAGACATTTGTAACCTAAGAGAAACACCCACACCATTTTTTCTAAAGCTTCCTTGACTGGTTGCTTGGAGGAACTTACCAGAGGCAACCTGAGAGGTGTCTATTTATACATCTCTCCTCACACTGCTGATTTATCCAGAATCACTCAGTTTCCTACATGCAAAACTAGTCAACAGGGGAACTGACTCAGAACAAACTATTGATACAGGAGTACTAGAATGAGGAAAAGAAAAGGTGTAAAAAGAAGTTAACTTGCAATGTAAAAATGGCTTTAGGGTCATACTCAACAAACCAAAACTGTTGCCAAATCTACATTATTGTAGAGAATAGGTATGTAAAGCTTTTTCGTTTCTGTGATTCAACATGGTGGTAGATAAATCTTTTTATATATATACATCATAAGCAGGAAGCTAACAAAGGAAGTGGTTGGACCATAAGAGGGACATGATGAATGATAAGGTGGTAGCAGGAAAGGACTTCTTTTGATTGATATTCACTATGGATGATATCTGCTCTTAACCTCCTTTTTTTGAGAAAGAGGAGGAAGGATGTCTGAAGAAGGGATGAGGGAAGCTCTACATTAGGAACAGGAAAGAAAGATCAACACTGGAATCTGCTGTGCCAGTGAATTCTGCTGCCTGAGGCGGCTGCCTCACCTTGCCTCATGGGTGGGCCAGTCCTGCTTTGGGGCATTGCCACCACATGTGGCTAAATGAGCCAGTTACATTACAATTATTATTATTTTAACAGCAAGCAGTTCCTTCACTCATGGAGGGGCTTTTTAGAATGTGTGAGCATGTAGGGGTGCTCAAGTATACTCTCTGTGTTTTGATGGAAATGCAGTTAGGCATGTGTGACTGTATATATATGAAGTGTGTGTTGCGAGAGGGAGAGGGAGAGCGAGCGAGCGAGCGAGAAGTGTATGTGTGTCTGTGGTTTGTAGAAGTGCAGTGAATGTGTATTTGAATGAGAGAAAGTGTGGCCATCTTGTATATTTTATCCTGCTACTGGGAAATGTTCCCTGTTATTATAGCAAAAGTAATGGGGAGGGATCAAAATAGTGAAATTTCCACAATCAGGATCAGCAGGACATAGGTGACCTCCCATAACAAGTATAAGGATGTCCAGTAAAGGAGAGGAGCAATGACTGTATTTCTTCTGACTTTGTGTTATGCCACACGACCATGGTAGCCATTTTGTGGCTGGCGCTCACAGCACTTTCTCAAAATTCAAGATGCGCCCTCTGATTTAAAAAGCTTGGCAACCCCTAAGGTAGACAATATTGGACTAGATGGACCAGTATGCTGACAGTATAAAGTCAATGTGATTAGATGGACTTTTGGTCTAAACTAGCAAAGCTCTTCTAATATTTAGGAGTCTTGCCTTCACTAATTTGTGGAAGACCAGGTCAAACATGAAATATTTCTCTAGAATATTCACTTATGTTCTTGAAAGAACTGCTTATAAAAAGGGTATGTGCTGTCTATGTGAAGATTTATAAGACCCAGGCTTAAATCTCAACCAGACATTAGGGTCACTGGGTGATCCTAGCCCGTGACTCTCTCTCAGTCTAACCTACTTCTTGGAATTGCTATGAAGATAAAATGTGTGGTGGGAAAAGAGGAAACATGCATTTAATACTTTCCAGAAACTAAGGATGGGATACAAATATTCAGTCTGTGCAAATATTTTATATAGATATATAGATATACTGTATAGACAGACAGACACGGATAATTCTACATGTACCTTGGAAAATGGTGTCAGGCTCACAAAAACTTATGCAACAATAAAATAAGTCAGTATTTAAGGTGTCACTAGACTAAATTTCTTCTGCTTTGTATAACTTAGCCTATTATACTGAAAAGTTATTTGGATATATTTTTATTTCCTTAGCTAAAAGCTAGCTGAATGTGAATATGTATCTCAACATTTGTTTGCCAAAGCCTCAAGTGTCATGCATTACACATTTGAACAAAACCTTAAGAATATTACTCACATAAAATACTGCAACTGATCTATTCTTGACATTTGAATGCATTTACCTATAAAATAGACAATTCATTCAAGTAGCCACTCAATCATTATGTTTCTGGAGTCAAAGGTAGAAGAAGTATGTTGCTCTAAATACGTTTCCAAGAATGGCATAAACCACAGAGCCTCATTTTATGTTTACTATGGATTTCTAGCTTTCATGGTTTCAAAAAATAAACTTCAAACACATGGGGGCAGTCTGTTTACCACGAGAAATTTGCTTCATTGGCTCAAATAAAAAAACATACCAAACTATGGTTAAGGAAGGCTAATTTTGGTTTACTGCAATGTCTGAATTGGCAGCCATTTTTGTGACTGGCTAGCAAACCAGAACCATGGTTTTATTTTGCATTATCTATGGGTCATCACGCTGACTGAATTGACATACCGGAGGGCCACTGCTTTCTCTCCAGAGGCTGCTGCACCTAGAGATTCGAATGCTGATCGTACAGAAAAAAGTATCAAACTACAGTTTTGTCTGTTTGGAAACCCAAATTATTATTTGGATACTAAACTAAAGAAAATACAAGCCATGGTTTGGTATGATAGTATGGTGTCTAATTATGTCTATCATATCAGAGAACTCTTCTGAACATTTGGTGCAACCAATTTAAGGGTTTCAAGGCATCCTAACAAGATTGAGCTTGATGCAGTGGAGCTTGTACATCTCTAATTATAATTAATTTTTATGTGAATCATAAATCACATAACACATAACATGTGCACACTTGCTATTACAGTATGGCAAATGTGCTATTAATACTGAACAGGTTCCCTTTTGCTGATATAGTACAACAGGCACCTGTCTTGAAAGTAATTAAAAGCCCATTTTTTATGCTTAATTCCCAAGTTGCTAAACCAGGAAATGTTGCTATCAGCAGGAAATGAGCAATGGGACTGAACCTGGTTTACCATCTAACAATGCAATCCAACCACCCAATCCACTGTGCTGGAGGAGGGTTGGATGAAGTGAAGGGACACTTCTCCTCCAAGCCCTGCTTGTTCTCTGCCATTAGTGTGAAAGCCCCACCTACAAACCAGTAAACTCCCCAGAAATAGGGCATGGGGTGGCGGGGACCAGCACAGGATCCATTGGATACTGAGCCAGTCCTACCATTGGCACGTGACAACAGGTCCAAGCTCGATTGCTTCACTGTGCCGGCCTGGGAGCTGCCATTGCAAAGCTGCATTCTTCTTCATCACACACCCCAAGCTGCTGCAAGCTGCAGAGCTGTGGGCATGGCAGCGACTATGCCGGTCTATCAACCCCCACCACTGCCAACCACTGGTTTAGACTGCAGCTTCAGAAGTCAACTGATATTAAACCACAAGTAGACCAACCCTAAGAATGAAGTTCCACATTTTTATGGGAATCTGAGACCCATGACGGAGGGTGGGTTGCCAGTGCCCGGGGCAAGGCAAATATTGGACCCTATAAACCATTAAGTGTGTAAAGTATGGGGGGCAAGAGAGAAGAAGTGGGGAGAGGAAAAGATAGTGTAAGAGAGTCTCAATCCAGCAGATGGGGCAGGCTGGGTCAGTGGGTCAGTATTGGAGATGCTGGGCGAGCTGGCCAAGAGCACAATAGCAGTGGCTGAGGAGGTGCATGGCAAGGCAGTGTGCAGCACCAAGTACTTGGCCTTTTGGAGGTCTCTGCCACTGCTGCGTGCCATGTTGAAGGGCTGCTTATTTTCCTCCCTTGTGCCGCCCCCCAGAGGCCACCCCTTGGTCCTCCAGCCCCTGCCGCCCTCCTCACCCAGCCTCCCTCAGAGTGAAGCCCCAAGTAACTGTTACTTAACTGGAGCAATAGCCCCAAAGCACTGCCTTTGCTGCTGGCTCCCCCCCCCCTTCCCTGTCTGTCCAGCAGCAAAAGGCAGGAAGAGCACTCTATTGTTGTTTCTTCAGCGGCTGGGACACTGCCTCAGAGCTGGGCTGCACCACACCTTGGCATGGCAGGTACCTAATGCGAGCGGGGCCTCCAAGTAACTGGGCTGAGTCAGACTATCTCTCTCCGTTTTTCTATGCTTGTTACCCACTGGATGGAGGTGAAGCCAAGGCTGACAAGGTGAGATGCCTGCATGCTGCGGGAGCACGTGTGACCGAGTGAAAGGCTGGCTGAGCCTCTTGCCCGGCCTAGGGTGGGGCATGTGCTCAGGCATCCCTCTGACGGCCACGGGAAGGCACCACTGCTCCCCCAACCCCAAAGGCTCAACCTGGGTGCAGCTTGCCTCCCCACATCTCTGGACTGTGGCAGCAGCTCAGCCACATGGCCTTGATGAGGGAGCCTGTTGTGGGAGCACCTGGTTGTGCCGTTCAGAATTTTGTGCCTGGGGCAATTGTCCTTCTGGGGGCCCCACACCACTGTCTGAGACCAGTAAAAATCAGAATCTTCACAGATTGGTTTTTGTATCAATGGTAAAAGAAGCTGCATCTCTGGTATAAATGGTCAATGTAGCTAATCAGAAATTTACAGTACATGGAGGTTCTTATTATGGACTTTTATTATCAAAGAACTAGCCAGTTCAGGCTACTTAAATGGATTGACTTCTCCCTGTTACTTTCCCTGTATACTTGGTAATAAATCTGAAATATCTGCTTATTCAAGGTTCACCACTGAGAGTGCTAAATCACTTTTAGACTACATCAGAATGTAGCAGTTCATTCCAAACAAAGTATTGGGAGGTCTTCACTGATTTCCTCTGTCATGTCTGTTTGAGCAGTACTGTATTAAGGCCAACAAAACTTAAAGTCACAATAAAGTATCCACAGAAAGTGGCAGCAGATATAATAAAACTAAATACAGGCAGATAACTTCTGAACTTAGATCAAAACAACCACTCTGGGATTTCGTACAGGTAAAAGGTAATGGTAAAGGACTGGTAATTCTATCTTCTGAAGGATGGGCTGTTTGCTTGGTTTTTAATATTTGAGTAAAGTTCCCTACAAATCTTCCTACAAATCTTCCTAATCCTGGAAGCACTTATGCTTATTTATTATAATACTGTAGTACCTCCTGTTTTCTCCTTATGCATGGACTGGTCTGTTAAGAGGTATCAAACATGGTGGAAGCTGCCAGAGTACAGGAATTATACCCTGTTTCCCCTTTTTTAATACGTAGTCATGAAGTAAGCCATGGCAGGGTTTTTTTACCTTTGTGAGAAGTAAGACGTACCCCAAAAGTAAGCCGTGTTGCCGCCATTGTTCCCTTCGCCTCCTCAGCCCCTCCTGCGTGCGCAGGGAGCCAGCGAACCAGCGAGAGGCGCGGGGGGAAATGCGCCTCTTGCAGAGTTCTGCCCCGCCTGCTCAGCGCGCAGGGGGAGGCTGTACCGTACCATACTGACGTAATAAAAATAAGACATCCCCCGAAAATAAGCCACCCTGTGTTTTTTTGAGGAAAAAAAATTATAAGACGGTGTCTTAAAAAGGGGGAAAGACGGTACTAGAGACTCATACTCAAGATAACTGATCTATATTAAGTTCTCTTGATACTGTCAAATTTATGTATTTTAAGTGTTTCACAGTTGGCATGAAATGAGATACATTAACGTATACTGTGAAGTAAAAAATGTTGACGGAAGCAGGGAGTCTGATTCAGTGGCATAGACATTGCCAAGGAAAGGCAGTCTGGCACGGAAGAGTTTTCAAGACACATTTGCAGGGAGGCCTGCACTGTAGGGGCTATGTAAAGCAGAAAATACCTTGTACTTACAAGAAGGATGCCAATGGGTAAAAAAAATGTGGCTTTCAACCTAAAAAATCAGCTACAGGTCAAAACAGAATTCTAACCTTGAGTTGGTGATTGCAACTGTGTATAGGAGGTGGTATTCATTCTGGGTTAATGTTGTATAAGACACAGATGAATTTCAATTTTCTTCCAGTGCCATGATTCTAAATCTAAACAAATTACATCTATAGAAACAGGCTTGGTGGGGGAGTGATTTTTAAAGAACATCAAATTATGTTTCCGCAGAAAATGCAACCATGAAAAGAAAGAGACAAGAAACTGTTGCCTTTCACCAGGACTTCCATGACAATTCTCCTCCAAAGAACTAGTAAAAACCAGATCACACCATGTTTTGCCAACATCTGATACTGGTCTTTAACTATTTTTGGTGACATGACAAATATACCTCTGTATTGCAAACAAACACAGAAAGCTCCTGGTTTATTTTATAATTAAACATTCAAAAATAAATGCTACAAAACCTAGAAAATACTCCTGAATAAGAAAGGATTACTCCGTTTCATCTGATTTTCTTGATGAAGGCCTTTGAAAATGTATAGAAGCTATAAATGAATTGTACTCCAGGCATAATCATTCAAGAAAAAAATCAAAGCAAAAAGAATTTTCCATGTTTCTGAACATGAATAATTTACATATTCATTTTCTTCTTCAATTAAAAGAGTTATATGAGAAATAAGTTACGATTCTTTGTTTGAGCTCCAAGATAGGAAACTCTGTAAAGATTCCTATTAAAATAAAAAGAGGCAACCATAAAAGACAAAGGATGCTGACTTCATAATATGCACTACCAATTTCAATTTTCTCTCTCAATAGTATTTTGACTCAACTATTCTCTTGCCTGAAATGTCAAAATAACAGTATTTTAAAGGGCTAACCTTTCATTTTTGGCTACAGGAAAAAGGATATGGGTGGGTGTGGAGAAAGCTGTTTGAATGGCCTGCTCCTTAACAAAATCTCCAACAAATTACTTCAGGATAAATGTGATTAAGAAATCTGTCTCCAGAAGTAAGTAACAGGAGCATACAATACACTTCTCATGTTTGCACTGAGATAATCCAGTAAACATTTCCCTGCAATTTACTTCTTACTGTAACAGATAGTATTCAGTCATCTTGTACCCTGATTTACAAATTCTCAGCTGACCCATTACCAAAACAAGAGCAGGAAGCTCTTTAGCAAGCTCAGAAATTATGCAAAAGGGCACTGCAAATAAATCACTAGGGGCTAGTGCATGAAGAAAAGCAAACACTAATTCCATCATCTTCCTCAATTCACTCCAGCACAAGGAAAATAATGACATTACTGTCCCTCTTTTTTAATCTCATTCAGACCCTAGGAAAAATGAAACCTAGTTTTTTACCTTCTGTGCATGGGGTGGGGGGAGGGGGGTTGTCTGCAGAGGCAGATATGTTTCAGATCCTTATCCAATTCACTTTATTCAGAAAGGAAAAGGGATTTTCCACATTGATCCACTACAAAGAGATGGGAACTGTCATCCCATCTGAACCCAGGAGATCACCAATGGAAATTATGCATTTCACGCACCTCTAGGAAATACTGCGGTGGAGAGGTACAGAGCTGCCTCCTAATGTGATCTTGTCTTACACACAAGAAAGAGCAAGCCTGGTAAAATAAAATTGTGGGGGAAGACAAGCAGAACAGTTTCTTGTCCAAGTTACATAGAGAACAACACCAACAGAAAAAGGAATTTCTGGTCTAGAATGCAAAGGAATTACACACCCACTGCAAGTCTAACACCTACATCATCAACAGGAGAGGATATATGGCACCAAGGCAAGTGCCACCTCAGGTGGAACAAGAAGTTACAGCTTACCACATCCAGCGAAGGGAAATATTATGCTGGCGTATTCTTTTTCCTTTGCCACATAATTGCACAGAGGTAAGACAGGACACAACTTTTCATCACAGTGTATGTGTGTGTCGCACTAAGAAAATATAACCCTTTTCTGGAGAGACGGGAAGGTGCCACAGGTAGATCAAGATGTGATAGCCTTCTACTCCCAGAGCACCTGGGTGGCAAGGAAGAATCAAAGAATTGCAAAGTGCTCTGAGGGTCATCTAGTCCAACCCTCTGCAAGAGGGATGTTGTCCTTAATTACTGTTGCGATCAATGTTTATTTTAAGCGGACTATTTTCGTCGTGGTCCGTTTCAAGGGCCACAGGCACAACGCAGGACCGCTATTCATCGCAGGCACCCACGCTTTCCCCCATATTGCACGGAGGAGACACCTTTCCAGGCAAACCAACATCCTGCGGTGTGGGACCCTCAGGAGCAACCGCAGACGGCCCGCTTCACCCCCACGGAGGCCAGGGTTGCTCGTGGGGCAGCGCGAATTCCAAACACGGGAGCGTGTGTTGGGGGGGGGGTAGGAGGAGAGAAACGTGTCCGCGCTCCTTCCCTACGTGCCATCGGGGAATTCCACATCCAGGGGGGCACCACGGCAGGGAGGGATCTCGCCTCCCCCACCAACACGCCTTTCGCTCCCCCACACTCGCACTTCCCGCCAAGGGGGGGAGGGGGGGTCAACAACACGAGACTAAACCATGGTTTCCCGTTCACACGTTCGTCCGCCCACGCCTCAAAAAGCAGCGTTTTCCCCTCACACACTCCGACCCTTCCACTTCCCCGTCCATCGAGGGAACCGGGGGAGGGGGGCTCCTTTCAACCACGATGAATATCCACAGAGAGACGCCGCCACCACACCACCCCCCAAAAAAATCTTTATCTCCCCTCACCTGCAGGACACCGACACCTCCACTCGGGTAGCCGGGACGCTAGCGCTGAGAGGGTTAAAATCCCCCACGGACGCCATGTTCCCGTATCTGTCCAGCTTGGACAGCTGCCCCAAGAGTTTGTCCGGACCGAACATGGGGCAACAAAAAAGAAGAAAAGAAAGGCGGGGAAGGAGGTGGCGCTAACGGAATTTCCCGGGCAGGGCGAGGCGAGGCGAGGCAGGGCGGAGAAGCCGGAGAGGGGAAGGAGGGAGGGACCGGAGGGGCCGAGCGAAGCGGCTCTGAGGGAGACGAGGAACGCCGACTGCCGACAAGCGAACGAGCGGGAAGAGCGCGCGCGCGCTGGGGTCTGTGCGAGTGTGTGTGTGCTTTTTGTGTGTGACGTCACTATCAGAGGGGGGGTTGTCGCGCGTGACACCCCCAGCCCCCCCCCCTCACCTCGCGACGGCGACCGTTGGAACCGGGAGTTCCTCCTAACGGTCCCCGAGGGCAGCGCGAGGCTTTGTTTTCCTTATGCGAGGAGGAGGAGGAGAAGCCGCCGCCGCCACTTCCCCGTAAAGTTCCACATTGTGTTTTTCTGGTGCCTGGCACGAGCAAGGCAGGCGAAAGGGCGTCCCTAAAAACATCCGCGCTGAAGAAAGAAAGAGAAGCGCAGGGAGTTGTTCTCTTCCGCGCGGGTTACTCTGCGGCCGCGCCTGACAGGAATTTCGCCTCAGCGAAATAACAACGGCAAATCTTTATTTCGCCTGCCCCGCCGGCTCCTCCGAGTCGTAGTAGCCAGGCTGCAGTCCTGTGCTGACGCGCGCGCCACGCTTCGCTCCTCAGTACGTCCCCGCGAGCTGCGCTCACACGTGCGTGTTGACTGGGCTGTGAAGTGCTTTAGCCGGAGATCTAGACGCCCTACTTTGGTTCCCCTCACCGAGGAAGGCTTGGCGGTATAGAAGAGGAACCGAGCGAAAACGGAAGCAGGGTTTGATTCGAACCCAGAACCTGCCTTACCATTTGTGCGTGGTGATGGGGTGTTTTTTTTGTGTGTGTGCTTTTGGTAGGATGAATAATGCATTTAACGTTGGGTAGGAAGAAAGGAGTTGGTGGTCTAAAGTTCGCCGCCTTAAAACTGGCCCAGGGGCTTTTTGGCAGGCCGGCGCCACGGTCATTTCTTCCCGTGAGAGTTTCAGCGCGCGTCTGTAGATGCCTTCCGCGTAGAGGCACGCGTCGTACACGCATCTGCGAGAGCCCATCTCCACGCACGTGTCCCGTCCCCCCCACCCGCAGTGGCAGCTGCTGCGCTGCCCACGAAAGTCAGGGAGCAGCGCTATACTCCCAAGTCCCACTGAACCTCAGGGCGCTTACTTCCGAGTAGACACGCGTAGGATTGCATTGCGCGGGTATGGCTTGTGTTTCGCCCGGATATGCCGAAACCCAACAGCTTGACAGGAAATGCCCTTTGGAATAAATGCACAATCCCCCCCCCCCCCAATGACGAAGGAGAGGAAGGGAGTTGTGAAATTGTTGCACGCACGTGTCAATGGAAACGTAGCGGAAATTCCAACAGATCGCGGGAGTTTTTGTGCAATTCCCCCTTTATGAAGGGGAGTTGGCATCAGGAGCCTTCCCTAGCGGCAGTAAAGATTGCACAACAAAACAGTAACATGGGCTCTAGCCAAAAAAAAAAGCAGGCTATCCTCCCCACCTCCTAATGCGTGAGTCATCTCACGTTAATTTAGAAAAAGTATAGAAATAGCACGTTAAAGAGCAAATGCATTCTCAGGAAGTTGTTGGCATCCTTGTTACCAGAGTAGCTTCCAAATGAGACGGGGGCGGGGAGGGGCATCGCATGTGTGCGAGATACTGCAGAACCGGATTCAATTCATGATGATGGTAAAGGAATGGCTTTTCTCTGCCTTTTAGCAAAGAGGCAGCAGGGAAAGGGCGGGAACACGTGGACGTCTGAAACAGTGTGACGCAATAACCCCAGAGAGTTCAGCGAGGCCCAGGGGACGAATGTAGAACCGACGGCGCGGGGGTGGCTTGCACAACAGAGAGCGGCAGGATCGACAGTGGGGATTCCTCTGCTGCTTGCTTGCCAAAGACAAAATGTGCTGCATTGGTTTCCCGAAAGCGCTGGGACAGGAAAGGAAGGAGGCCGTCGGTTTTCGTCACACACCGCATCTATTCAGGAGACGCGCCTCAAATGTAAACAGAGGAGCCGTCAGAACAGAACAGGCCCATTCAGCAGAGGGGTGGGGCAAGCACAGCAGGAATGGGTTTCCACGTTTTGAAGTAAGTGAAGTAATGTGCTTTTAAGTCCAAAGTCTTAACATGCCCTAACTGCACCACTGAATTTTGAAATGCCACGCAGTTGTTCCTGTTTTTCCTGAACAGTATTTATGGTGCTGGTGTCCAGAAAAGCACTCCCAGTCCCAAACCCTATAGTTACCAACTTAAGAGCCTGCAGGAATTAATGAGACCATTTTCACAAGTAATACAGTATCCCATACATGTCTATTCAGAAGTCTGTCCCATTGACTTCAGTGGTAAGTGGGCATAGGAATGTAGCCAAAATTGCTTGCTCCTGTTTTATTTATTGAGCTTTATAGCCTATTCAAGGTTTGAAGGGGTAACAGCTTACTACAGAAATCTGATAAATTATTTCTGTGCATCTGCATTTGGAATAAGATCACACACAGAGAGAGTTTGCTTTGCTGAATGTGTTCATAGGATTGCTGCCTCACTGTCTCTATTAGATGAAGTATTTAATAATCATGCCGGTTCGTCTTCCCATGGTCATTCTTAGGTAGCCAAAACGGAAGGGAGGGAGGTTTAACCCTGAGGTATGCATAAGTACAAAAATAATCCCCTCAAAACAGCCCCATGATAACTAACCAACAGAGAATATTGAGTGGTTGAGAGGTCAATTCCTGGTTCACATTGTGATGCTATTTTTCACTGATACCCCTCCCCCGAAGGCAATACTCAGAAAAATGAGTGGGGAAATCCTAAATGGTAACATAGCTGGTATTAGGCACCAATGTGTTTATCCCTGTCACCAAGAAAACTAGAGAGGTGTTTAACTCTGCTCTAACACAGTTATTAGTGTGAGACATTAAAAAAAATAACCCTGGTAATGCAAATTCCTAAGGAAATGCAGTTCATTGTTCTCAAACTTCAGGTTGGAAGGGGTTGTAGTGGATATAAGTTGTCCAAACACTTTTGGACATGCAAGTTGGGCTAAAACAGTAGCTTACACTTCTGTCAGGTTATCCATTGCTTTTATCTCCACATTAAAAGTTAGAGAATTGTATTAAACAATTCTGCTGTGTAGTTCACAGTTAAACCCCTGAGGTACGGTAGGTAGGAGAGCTCTGCTGAGAGCAGGGATTCCTGTCTTTGAGCTGGCTTTTAAAAAAACAAAACAAAAAACCTTTTTCCATCCACATCAGCCATAGCCTCAGACATGCATGGGATACACTGCAACATTTTGTTACAGGGCTTTACTTGTTCCCTTGGCTTCTGAAGTTTCTTCATGGAAATGCTTGCTATATACAATCTTCATAATATGCAATGAAGCTCTAACTACAACTGATCAGTTTTACTACTTGGGTCCATCCAATATGCATTTGTGAAGAAGTAGAAAAGAGACGTCTCTTTTAGCACTGGCGTGTGTCTTGACATTTTTAGCAAGAACAACCAGAAGACAGAGCAGCCTGGATCTCTGCCCATCTAGTTCCCATAATGTTCAGCTGAAGCGGCCTTTCCCTCCCCCAGGCACCGCCAGAGTACTTCTCAGGAACCATCTTGCTATGAGAGGAGAGAATCTGGGTTTTTTCTTTACTTTCTTGTCTTTACTGTTTTATTATAGTTTTGATATTTCTATGTAAACCACTTTGTGAGATTTGCCTGAAATAAAAAGTTCAGAACTGATTGTTGGTCCTTATGTAGCCAAAATGATACCATCCTTGCAAAAGAGGGAATGAATTGGCAGGCTTGGGGGAACTTTAGACAGCGGGGTGGGGGGACCCTAAAAGGGAACCTCCCTCAAAGCGTATAATGAGGACTGAGCATGCTCAGTGGGCATGGAATGATGTTGGGGAGGGAGAATGGAAAGCTGCGTTTGTGGTGGTGGGAATACAGTGGAATATTATAGAATATTCTGGCTGGAACAATGAACAGGAACACTCCACATTCCATCCTGCCTATCATCCTTAAAGCTCCTATCCCATATCCCATACAGCCACATGAATCAGGAGTCATAGCTACTCCCAATTTGTTTCAGCAGTTCATGTTGCCTTCAGGTCTCTTCTGGGAACCACCTGTTTCTCTTATTTATCCCATCTTTTTAGCTTTCATTGCTGCCCCCACCTACTTCCATCTCTCCTCCAGATCTCCTTTTATTTTGTGAAATTCACTGTCTGTAATTCATATGAAAGGTCATTTTACATGTAACTAGTGGCAGATTAATGGCAGATGCTTGGTACGTATTAACAAATGTGAGAGTCAGAGGTGCTTTTTAGTAGTATATATGAAGATGCCCTGACACCTACATCGGCCAGAACATGCATTTGATTTCAAAGTGGTTTGGTTCTGCTTTTTGCACCATATTCATGTTTATATGAGAGAACGACAAATGCAGTCATTCACACCTGACAATATTCTTCTTCTTTGTCGATCACTTGTAGCCAAGTAAGATTGTCTTCCATAAACACGGTTTTAACAATGAGTCTGTAAGTGACTGTGGAGGCCAATTCTGGATCCACACACCTTCCACAGTGGGGACATTGGTTTTTGGGTGGGAGTTGATCACGGTGTGTATTTGCCAAGCGTGCCTTCCTCTTAGCACATTTCTCCCTTGCGTCCTGAGTTTGAGTGTCTTCAAAGCCCATCACACCTTTGGTAAAGGCTGTTCTCCAACTGGAGCGCTTGCAGGCCAGTGTTTCCCAGTTGTTGGTGTTTATACTACATTTTTTTTTAGATTTGCCTTGAGACAGTCTTTAAACCTCTTTTGTTGACCACCAGCATTACGCTTTCCATTTTTAAGTTCGGAATAGAGTACGGTAGAGTGGTACCTTGGGTTAAGAACTTAATTCGTTCTGGAGGTCCGTTCTTAACCTGAAAGTGTTCTTAACCTGAGGTACCACTTTAGCTAATGGTGCCTCCCGCTGCTGCCGCTGCGCCGCCGGAGCACAATTTCTGTTCTCATCCTGAAGCAAAGTTCTTAACTCGAGGTACTATTTCTGGGTTAGCAGAGTCTGTAACCTGAAGCGTCTGTAACCCGAGGTACCACCGTAGTTGCTTTGGAAGACGATCATCAGGCATCCGCACAACATGACCAGTCCAACAAAGTTGATGTTGAAGAATCATTGCTTCAACACTGGTGATCTTTGCTTCTTCCAGTACACTGATATTAGTTTGCCTGTCTTCCCAAGTGAAGTGTAAAATTTTTTGGAGACACCGTTGATGGAATCTTTCGAGGAGTTGGAGACATACTGTACATGTGTACATTCAATTTGAAATTTGGGGCCTGCGATTAAAAAATGAGTTGATTAGTTCAAATCAATGTGAAATACAGCCTCTCCATCACCACACTGCTTCTTTCACCATGTTACTCTCTCAGGGATGCAACAGTTATACAATGAAAGCCACAACTGGCAGAATTCCAGACTACTCTGGCAATCCTATGACCTCCTAGGCTCCCCTCTCCATCTGCTCACTTCCTCCCTGCCAGTAGTGCACAGCTCCAGTCCAACTTTCCAGTTCTCTTCATCATCCCTTGTTTCCTAGGTCCCTGTTTTTCAGACTACTGCCTAATTGGTCCTGCTTCCTTTAACCACTTTGTTTCTTGACTAGCCTCCTTATCATTCTTCTCTCCCTGTCACACCAGACAGCCCCAGTGTTATAAAATTTCTTCACTTCCCCTCTTACTAGCAGCTTCATGCCTTAGTTTCTTATCTCCTCTTTTCCTTAAACTTCATTTACTTTCTACATTTCCTTTATGTTCCTTTTCTCGCTATATTTCTTAAACACCATTCCTTGAGTGTCATTGCCTCTAAGGTCCCTTTTCCTTAAGTCTCCCTGCCTCCTAGGGCTTCATTTCAGTCCTCAGCCATCCAGTGTGAGGTCAGGTTCCAGTCCCAGCCAAACTAACCATTTTCCCTTCCACCACAGAATCTGGACAGCAGGTTGTTCAATCCCGTTAAGAACAAAGATTCTGAGCCACCATTAGCAGTTCAGCCAATCAACATCACAGGCTTCATTGCCACAAGCATAATGCAATATAGATGATTCTCTTCTGCTTTCTAAGCTCTGCTAACATTCATGAATTTTGCATTCCAGACTTAAAGCCATTCTTCTCTAAAGCTTTTAAGCACAGTACTTTCTCTGGCAACATCACTGTTGCACAGTTGGATCTCATGGTAGTGTAAAACCATTTGACATAGGAGCTGGAACCCCTTTTAGGGCAACACACTAGAATAAACATACAGCTGCTTGCTCTGAACAGTAATGACCACTTCTGAAATCCATTGCGCCAAAGGGCACAGTGGAAAACTTTGAGACTAACGCTCACCCATAACCCTCTTTGCCAACGTTTAAGAAGCAGAAGCCGAGTGTTGCCATTGTTTGGTTAGAACAACAAGCAGAACACAGGGCTGGTTTGCAGTAAGCTTTCTTTCACCCAGGTCAAAGACTCAGTTCGGCACATACATACATACATGGGGTGTGCATGTTTGCACACACATCTTTGCTCTCTTCCAATATTTAATATACAAAACCGTGAACAGCTATAGATGAAAATGTATTGAATCATGAACTAAACTGACAATGTCATACAAAAAGCATACATACGGTAGGTATTTCCTCAGAGGCTGTATATACTTTCAAACATTAAAGTGCTAATTCAAAGTGCAATATATAGTGTTAAAGATGGTTAAGCAAAGTCCATCAAACCGCTGTCCTGGGCATCCCACAGGCACAGAAGGGACTCTTCCCTTTGGAATAGGCAAGGTGAGGGGAGAGAGAAGGAAGGGGCGTCTGTCTCGGGCAGGGTTGGATGAGCCAACAAAGACAAAAGCAAAACCACTTTGGACTTATGGAGGGAGTGGCCGGGCAGCCCAGACTTATTGTGGATTGGCTGATGGGTTGAGAGTGTCAATAGCACCCTCTGGGGGCTTCATCCTGAGCACAATTCCTGGCTAAACACCCTTAGTTCCAGCACTGGCATACTAATCCGTAAAAACACATAAACATGTTTTTGTACCACATGTACTTATTATTCAATAGCACTTCTGTGACCAGCTGTTTTTATGAACAATTAAATATGCCTGTGCAAGGAGCAAAAGGTTAAAAAAAAAAAAGGTAAAGGAACCCTGGACAGTGAAGTCCAGTCAAAGGCAACTATGAGGTTGTGGTGCTCATCTCGCTTTCAGGTCGAGGGAGCCAGCGTTTGTCCACAGACAGTTTTCCAGGTCATGAGGCCAGCATGATGAAACTGCTTCTGGCACAACGGAACACCGTGATGGAAACCAGAGTGCATGGAAATGCCGTATACCTTCCCACCACAGCGGTACCTATTTATCTACTTGCACTGGCATGCTTTCGAACCACATGGGGGCAGGGAATCAGGACATGCACTGTCTTGCAAGCTCATCAGAGCACCCCTAGCTGCAATTCTAAGAGTTGGGCACCAAAGAATCAATTCGAAGCTGCAAGCTCTTCCCCTAAGCCATGGTGGCATCCGTTGGTATATATACACCCCCTTGATGCCCACATAGTCCTCTGTTTCCATGGAATAAGGCTTGGAAGAAGCATTCTGTTGGAGACAATAGAATGGTTGCAGTTTGTGTTTAGTTGTGGTGCCAGTGATAGCTTCTCTGGTTTTCAAATCTGCCCACAGGCACAAAAGGTTGGCCATCCCTGCCTTAAACCTTTCATGAGTAAGCCAGCCTGCAAAAGAGTATTTTAAAAAGCTGAACTCAGAGATGGAAGTTTACATTGCGACGCAAACTATTTGTTAATAAGGGATGGTGAAATTAAAACTCACTTGAACTCCATCTGTTTGGTATCCAAACCACTGCAGCCAAGGATATGCTTTTCATCAATCCATGTTTCAGTTAGGAATTATTAATATATCAGTAAGAACTGTTCACAAGTACCGTATTTTTAAAATCAGCTTGGATTTCTCTGACTTGGTTTTATGATAGATTATCCAATGAGAGTTTGCTTTGGAACCTTTGCCAATATATGATATTTGGTTAATGATGTAACCCCAAGCACATCTGGGAAGAAACAAAAGTTCCAAGCAATGCCATAAACTTGAATAAAACAAAACTACAGAAAGAAACTTCTATTACATTTAGAGCAGAACTTAAAATTCTCTATTTCACTCGGAAGATTTGGTTTTTTTTTCTCATTTCAGCATAAAACTGCATGATTCCAGTAATAAAAATGAAAAGCCATCTAATTTGTGAGGAAGAGATGCATGTGAATTTAAGCTAAAATACAGCTTATAGTTTAAGGTACTTATAAATGTACTTACATTTATACTTATCGTACTTTAATCGTTTTTAATGATTTCTCAGTCTGTTGTAATGATATTTAGAAGCACATTAGGTTTGCTTATTTAAAAACTGGAATGCTAAACTGGTATAGATTGTTTTAACAGTTAATTATAGAAAGGTTTCATACTTTCTTCCAGCAATGTCAGCAGCTAGTTGCCAAATACATTAGAGCATCAGAACTTCATGGGATGTCAGGAGTAGAAACAAATGATAGAAGGAGTCATTATGGCTCCATCCCTGTTTGTGACCTGTGCTCCTGAATTCACTTGTTTTAAAATAGACACATCAGGGCCGGCCAAGCCATTAGGTGGGGTGAGGCAACTGACTCAGGTGGCAGAAGCCCCCAAGGTAGCACCCTGCCTGCCCCGCTGCCCCTGCCGCTGGTGGAGAAGTGGCACTGGCATCGGCCCTGATTTGGGGCAAGATCTCATCAGAAATTGGTGCCAGTGGCAAAGCTGCAGGGTCCGGCACCAGGCGCAGAGAGCAGGCGGGGGCGTGGCTGGTGCGCCGCCTGGGGGGCGTGGTGTGCCTCCTGTGGGGGCGTGGCATGCACCCTGGGGGTGTGGCATGCTGCCCGCGGTGGGGGGGGTGTGCGGCGCGTGTCCGGGGGGTGGCCGCGATGGTACCCCCTCCCTAATGGTGCCAGGGGCAGTATGCTCCCCCGCCCCCCGTTCCTCCGCCAGTGATTGGTGCCAGCTTCACCACCAGAGGCAGGGCAGGGCAGCACTTCCAATTCCACACGCTTTGCATTCCCGTATCGTATTTTCTGTCCACCATCATTGTAATTGATATATCACTAGCAAAACCCATAGCAGTAAATGAACCCGTCTTCATTCATACTAAATGCTGTACATGTTTCCCCCCCCCTTACCCTAAAGTTAACTCCATGTAGGAAACATGTCAGAAGTGAAATGAAACTCATTGTACGAAGTGATAGCAACAGTTGGCAGAGCGTGATAATCTTAATCTCAGGGTCGTGGGTTTGAGCCCCACATTGGGCAAAAGATTCCTGCTTTGCAGGGGGTTGATCTGGATGACCCTCATGGTCCCTTCCAACTCTACAATTCTATGATTCTAAATGCTAGATAGTAGTTGTTGCAAGCATGATACAATGCGTGTTGAACTGATGTCATAGAAAGCTTTATAAATGATTACATGGCATGCCAGTAAGCAATGTTGTTTTGGATTCAACAAAACACCAAGTGCTTTAGAAATGGAGCGTACCTATAAAAAGTGTGATTTTACAAACCCAAATACCATAAATTCTCTTCTGAACTAGGGCAGGATGATACTATTCAGCCCACCTAAAGTTTCTCTGGCATTGTGGGAGGCCTTTTCCTGTGCTGCCAACACAATGTGTGGGATGCCTGGGCTATGTGGCAATTATTCACACAGATTTCAAGGCGAAGAGAAAGATGACTTACAAACAGCCTGCCCAAAGTAAAATAAATGAAATGTGTAGCACTGAATAAATTACCTTTAACATTGCTTCTTCCAAGTTTCAGGGTATAATTGAACTTGACTGCCACAGGATGCAAACATTGATCACTCCCCCATTTTCTTCCTGGTAGGTCATTAATTAGTACATCTCAAGGAAAAGACAACTTTCGTGACTCAGTCTTTGCACTCCTAAAAAAATAGCACTGTTATTTAGTGAAAAGAAACATGGAATTGCAGCGTTCTAATACTATATATGGAAGTTTCCCCCCTCTATTTTGCATTAGCTTTAGCTACTGTTCAGAAGCCCTGTTCTGGCAACTGATAGCAAAATTGTGCTTCAGAACCTCAAGCTTCCCACTGTACTATTTGTTGTTGTTGTTGTTTTAGAAAACTTCAAATGCTACTTACGTATACATTCTTTACATTTGAATTTAGGGATCTGCATGATTTTGCATAAAGTATTGAGTGGGGAGTTGAATCCTCCCACAAAACCCTGTAGAATGACACTGATGTTTCTCAACAGGAAAGTTTCCAAGAGTAGCTGAACTTTGCCATCTTTTCCTTCTTCTTCATTAGCTGCTAGGGTAGTAATGGCCTACGTATGTGGCCTCTAGTCCTAAGTCCTGCTTTTCACTGGAGGAAGCAACGTAGGTTGAAAGGGCTCTTTTGAAGGTGCCTATCCATACATATTGGGAATAGTGTACAGCAGAGCCACAATCGTGACTCCTACCTTTGCCCAGTAGGCTGTACTCCTCCAATTATGCAGAAGTCAGGTGTTTCCACCTCCCACCCCACCTCCTTATCCTCCATCCAGGCAAACGAGTGACATTATCAACTGCCCAGGGGCATTCCAGCCAAGCAAAATAACCTGGGGTGGTTGGGGGTACACAGAGCAGGGCTGGTGAGGGTTCATGGTACGGTGATGGTCCCAAGGGCCAGGTAGAGTGGTCTGGAAGCCCACATTAGGTCTGCCAGCTATATCAGGTTCTGAGGCTGATGTACCCCAGATTTCATGTCCATTTTTATTTCAGGCAAGTTGACATTAAGAGAGGGCAGGAGTCACAGAGGAGTGATATTAAGATGGAAGAGAGAGCAAAATTAAGCAGAAGGTGAGAGGAAGACAAAAAAAAAAAAAAGGCAATACCAACAGGTGAGGAAAAAGAAGGTACCGGTAGGATAGAAATATTTGAGAATGTAAAGAAGTTGAGAAGAAAAGGTATGCAGTGGGGCCAAGAATGGAAAAGCAGTGTGATTTGCGTGCGAAAGCAAGGGGACAAGGGGCCCTCTGGGCCCCCAGGAACCTGGAGTGTTAGGCCCCAGGTTGTAGGGTGTTTTGCATTCCTTAGAACTAAGGATCCTGGCATAAGTGAAAGCAGGAGAATTTGGCCTTTGCGTACAGCTAAAAGAAAACTAATGGGTTGTAATAATGTTAGCATGTTACATATTGCTCCCTCTCTGGTTTTCACTGGTTGCAACACACTTCAAAGGGTAATTATTCTGTGGTTTAATACGACACATAATGGGCACCTCTGCAATTGCATATTGTTATTATTCTCTATCACACCTTTAATTAAACTAATATTGTGCAAGACCAAAAGGGTCTTGGCTCAGATCCATCCATACTCTTAATTCCATTAAGGGAATAGCATTTGGTTTTTCTTATTGAGTTGCATGTCGTTTATTCATCTGCCTTATTGCTCAATTCTCTCAGTGAATTATAAATAACATATCATTTAGTAATACCTCAAAACTACTTTACCTCCTCTGTTGTGCTCTTCCCCCCATGCTTTTATTTTGTTTGTTCCACAAGAAATATATGTTACATTTTATTAATACAGCTCCTTTCAAAGGGTAATGGCATGGAAATAAAGGAGAGGGGGAAATTCAATTAAGGGGATGGAAGCAGTTAGAGGGAGGGAAATGTGAAGTCAGTCTTTTTCTTGATTTAAAGAGGAAAGAAGATTGAAGCTTTGCCAGTGACTTGTTCATCAAATACAGTACTAAGATGTGGGGATTTCATAATCCCTTGCAATTTAAAATTCCCAATTACACAAACTGTTTTTCCTATTAATTTAAATATATATAAGTGGATGAAATAGTATTAACTCTGCGTTCTTCCTATACAAGAAAGGGATTGTTGTACAGACTGGTTTTGCAAATGGAGGGCAAGTTGTTTATATAAAAAAAAATGGGCCTCTATTCTTAAATTTTTTTTTAAAAAATCTAAGCAGTTTACAACAAAAGCACACAAAAACGTACAATTAAAACCAGATAAAAAGTTAAAAACAGAGAGAGCCGGCCCTCCCATGAGGCAAAGTGAGGTGACTTCAGATAGCAGGATCCCCAGGGGCGGCAGATTCAGTCTCCAAGGAACACATCATCCACTGCTGCCGTGGGCAGTGCACTTCTTGTAGACCGGATCTGGCACCTTGGTAGTCCCCCGCCATGCTGCCTCCACAGCCGTCTTGGTGAACAGGAGGCATTGCTTGTCTTCTCCCACCCCCTGTTCCCGTTGTTGATCTCTATTCCCTCTCCCCACCCCTCTACCCTTGGGTCCTGACGTAGTTCTTCACTCCCCTATTCTTCCCTGGTAGGGGAGGCGCAATTTTGTGGTTTGCCTCGGGTGCCAAAGTGTCTTAGGCCAGCCCTGAAAACAGACAGCAGCTAACTATTGTGGGAAAAGATATTCTTAGTTGCCTGCATAGGCCCAATAGGATAGCAAAGCTTTCAGCAGGTATCTAACAGTTGAAACAGAAGGTTCCTGCTCAAACTCTATTGGCAGAGCATTCTGCAATATTGGATCAATGAGATTGAAGGCTCTAGTTGTTGTTGTTGTGGTGGTGGTGGTGGTGGTGGTGGTGGAGGAGGAGGAACGCCTTCCCATCAGAGGTCAAAGAGATAAACAACTACATGACATTTAGAAAATACCTGAAGGCAGCCCTGTTTAGAGAACTTTTTTATCTGTGACATTTTGATGTATTTTAATGTTTGTTGGAAGCCGCCCAGAGTGGCTGGGGGGACCTGGCCAGATGGGCGGGGTACAAATAATAAATTGTTGTTGTTGCTGTTGCTGTTGTTGTTATCAGGTGAGCCTTGCAAACGTAAATACATAGGGGCTCAAGCAGGCAAACTCCCCCCCCCCCAACCCTCAATATTCAGTAGGTCCTGGAAGCTACTATAGGGCAGTGTTTTCTGGTTTTTTTATTAATTTTTTTTCTTTTAATTTACAAACTAAAATCTTTCTGAAGAAGTGTGCATGCACACAAAAGCTCATACCAAGAACAAACTTAGTTGGTCTCTAAGGACGCGGGTGGTGCTGTGGGTTAAACCACAAAGCCTAGGGCTTGCCGATCAGAAGGTCAGCGGTTCGAATCCCTGCGACGGGGTTAGCTCCCGTTGCTCGGTCCCTGCTCCTGCCAACCTAGCAGTTCGAAAGCACGTCAAAGTGCAAGTAGATAAATAGGTACCACTCTGGCGGGAAGGTAAACGGCGTTTCCGTGAGCTGCTCTGGTTCGCCAGAAGCGGCTTAGTCATGCTGGCCACATGACCTGGAAGCTGTACGCCGGCTCCCTCGGCCAATAATGCGAGATGAGCCCCGCAACCCCAGAGTCGGTCACAACTGGACCTAATGGTCAAGAGTCCCTTTACCTTTAAGGTGCTACTGGAAGGATTTTTTTAAATTTTGTTTCGACTACGGCAGACCAACACGGCTACCTACCTGTAACTAAAATCTTTCTGTTGCACACATACCTTCAGTATACAGAAATCACTATTGTTTCAGACTCTTCCGACATGTCAGGCATAGGACCACCCGGTTTCAGTATGGGAAGGAATGATATGCATATTCTCAAGAAAGGCACACATGGACTAGTGAGGCATTTGGAAGACTTAGCTGTTAGGCTCCAATTGTCAGCATTAAGCTTGACATCTGAAATTTGCATGTGATAATTGCCACTGAAACGAAATTAGTGTGAATGAAAATGAAAGCATCAATGTTTTTATAAGCCCAGTTCCACATGAAAGTAAGTCGTTAGCGAATGAAATGTTTGTATAGAAACATTATCCTACCCTGCTAAGTAGATCTTTTATTTAAAGGTTACTGCTGGAATCATACATACTTGGTTCAGCAGGTTTAAGCACTCATGTAATCACTGAGACTAAAGGATTTGCATGGATACAACAGCATTGCAGCCCAAGTCCTTAAATTGTTCAAGATGGCTGGGGTCCCACACAGTGAGATGCACTTAAGCCCATTAATGCTGGTGCGTTGAAGCAGGTCTAGCTCTGCTGAATGTGTGGCTAAGATGGAACTTGGTTTGCAAAGAAGTATTCAGGGAGATTTGGTTGCTTTGGCTTGATATAAACAGGGTCTTTTATTGTATTTAAGCTACTAAGGGAATGAGAAAGCATGACTTTCTCAGGTGCACATCCATATTTATTTATTTTTAAAAAGATAATATTCTAGAATTGGGATACAAATAAATATTTAGGAAAATGTTCTATTTTTAGTGTTCCAACCTTGTTTTTCCCCTTAAGTCTTTACTTAGTCATAAGCTTCTCATTACGTATGCTGTAAGGACAAAATCCCTGAAACAAAAAGGTCTCCTTTCACAGCTGCAAAATTGTTCTAATTGGCTTTAATTGTCTCCTGATTGCTTAATCTCTTTACTGGCTTCATGAGTGGGGAATGCTTGCTAACCCTGCAATACCCACAGCTTCCAAGGAAGTAGAAGTAATAATGCTCTGTATCACTTACTGTTTCCAAATAAATGGATTTAAAAACAAGGCATTTGAACTATGACCGATAAGTTGTTTTTGAGTTATAGAGTGGTGTTGTAGTTGGAAACATCTGGAGGGCCATAGGTTCCCCACACCTTCCTTAAATAATAGCAACCATTCAAAAGTTATCAAGTGTACCTCTGTCAAAGACAAATATCTCTCGTGCAATTTTTTTTTCTCCTTCCTTATCCGAAGCCAGTCAGATCTAAAATATCTGGACCGCCAGCTTCAATCTGACTCTCTGCAGACCTTACAGAATTATAATTATTTATTATTATTTATTCCGTCCCCTATCTGTCCTTCACCGCAAGGTCCTAGGGTAGGATACAACAATTTTAAAAATACAGTATTAAAAACAGTTTAAGACAAATTACA
Source organism: Darevskia mixta (assembly GCA_034641385.1). NCBI lineage: Eukaryota > Metazoa > Chordata > Lepidosauria > Squamata > Lacertidae > Darevskia > Darevskia mixta. Next base: position 8,238,478 of record JAWWNH010000224.1, on the reverse strand, counting down.
TTCAAAAGAACAAGACAAGTTCTAAAAAACATAGTATTTCAGGTGTCAGAGGCCAGCATAAAGATGTGTGTCTTCAGCACTTGATGGAAGCCACATAATGAAGGAGCAAGACTCACCTCTGTGGGGAGATAGTTTTAACTGCTGGCGCTGTGGGTTAAACCACAGAGCCTAGGGCTTGCCAATCAGAAGGTCGGCGGTTCGAATCCCCGCAACGGGGTGAGCTCCCGTTGCTCGGTCCCAGCTCCTGCCAACCTAGCAGTTCAAAAGCATGTCAAAGTGCAAGTAGATAAATAGGTACCGCTGCAGCGGGAAGGTAAACGGCGTTTCTGTGCGCTGCTCTGGTTCGCTAGAAGCGGCTTAGTCATGCTGGCCACATGACCTGGAAGCTGTACGCCGGCTCCCTCGGCCACTAAAGCGAGATGAGCGCCCCAACCCCAGAGTCAGTCACGACTGGACCTAATGGTCAGGGGTCCCTTTACCTTTACCTTTATATGCACCCCAAGTGTTTGTGCTTCATCCCACTAGACATAAGAAGCAAACCTTGTGTAGAACCCAGGTATGTATATAAAAGAACACACAATTAGCTTTGTAAATCTAATTTGTTGACAGGAAAGTTTTTTAAAGATCAACTCCCCCCACCCACAAATCACCCCGAACACGGTATAATGAATCACTGGATGCAGTGTTTCACACAAAGAAATCAATTAATACAGGTTTGCCTATAAAACCTCACAGTCTGGCTGAAAAACAGCAAATGAGAGCTAATGAATCATGCTAATGAGAAATGTTACTATTTCCCAGAGTGAAATGTGGAGGAGTGCTATATATTGCTGTGTAAAAGATAGCACTATTTAATGTTCGGTAATTTAGGGATAGTTAGCAGGAAAGTAACCAGATTCTTAGTAATGATAAATCAAAGCAGAAAATACTATGAAGACAAGATAAAGAAAAAGATCTCTAGTGACGGCACTGGGACTAGCAGGACATAGCTAACCATATTGTAAAGGAGAGGCAGCATCAAATACAGGGGTTAACTGGAGAAGCCAGATCACATCCTCTCATTTTAATATCTTTCCGTACCCTTTAAGGACTACTTGATGTTAAACATTAGAATGTGCATAAATATATCACAAGAAAACCAGATCTTGCCCACAACCCCTTCAGTATATAGCGATCATGAGAGAACACCCACCCTTTGGTGATTCTCGACTGCACTAAACTGCTGTGAGGTTTTAAGGAAAGGCCGTTCCTCAATGGGATAGCATCTGCTTTGCTTTCTGCAAAGAAGCTCACAAATTGAACCCCCCATTATCTCCAAGCAGAGCTGAGACCTGTCTGAAATTCTAGAAGAAATGCTATCAGCATGTGATGATCCAGACTGTGGGTTAGGCCCATGCTTACTAGTGATGGGTGGGCTACTGCAATCTTCATTGGGCTCTAGAGTTCTAAATTCATTTGTAATTGCTGCTCCCTCCTGCAGGAGCCTTCTCCCACCCAGCTCCTTGCTGCTACTGCTGTTGCTGCTGCTTAGCAGTGGAAAGGACAGCAGAAGGAACTTTCTTCCCCTCCCTCCATCTTCTTCCTTCTCTCCCTGGCCCCACTTCCTCTGCTCCCTACCAGCTCAACCAGTTTTGTCACACTGGGCGCGGAGACTATGGGGTGACACAGCTACGATGTAGAATGGAAGGCGAGAGGCAAGGAGGGCAAATTTTGGTGCTGTACAGGGTGCTGCTGGAATTTGCTGGAATTCCCTTATTCCGAATAGGATTCCTCATGAGAAAAGGGAAAGGTTGACAGCTATGTGCTGATCCCTTATTTTCAAATCCGAAAGTTGACAGCTATGCCTGGAATTCTGGTATGCTAATCTAAGGTTCTTGAGAATAACACATTCCCATGGTTCCTGCCTCTGGAACCATAACTGCAGCAGTGTTGCAGATGCTGAGGGCAAAGAAGGTAGAGTGAGTTTGGCGGGAGATGTACTTCACTTCCTCATTGTTGTTGTTGCTGCCGCCAACACAGCAAAAGTCAAGTAAATGAGTGGATGGTGAAATTAAACAATCAATTAAAAAGTGGGTGGATAGAGGTCTTTTCTAGCTCAGATTAAACTCAAATCTTGAGAACTGGGTTCATGATGCTTGTTTCACACTGAACATTATGAGCCAGCATGGTCCATATTCCAAATCAAAAAATTACATACTTCCGCAACATTGCTAATGACTATCTTCCCACTGGCTGGCTGCACATTTATTTCAAAACATGGCCGCTGATCAAAAGATTAAAAACAGAAATCACAAGCATTGGGCTCATTAGGAGTTTATTTTTTAGTGCATAGAGATCAATGGTATTATTATGCCATTGGACCCCACACCAGAGGGCAAGGTCACAAGAATCTTTCAGACTAGGTTTCTTTTACCAGCAATGTAAGCTCCTAAATGGTCAAAATTGCAGCGCAGTGGTGACTCTCCAGGCTGTCTTTCACTTCTGAGTTGTTCTAATTGGCTCGGTAACCTGCAATTTTAGGGCAGTCGATGAAGTGACCCTCGGTCCTAATTTCGCTTTTGGAGAGCTAGAGCAGCACTGATTTTATGTTGCCTGAGAATCCTGTCTGTCTCCGAAGAAACTCGGGTGTCTAATTGGGGAAGTTATGAGAACTTTGTCTTATTTGGAGACTTGAGTGAGAATTCCCCAACCCTTCATCCTGGTTTCAATCTTTGTTAGAATAGTGGTGTGTGGAGTTGTTTGTTTATTTGTTTGTTTTTTTAAGCATTTTCCCACCTTATTGGGTGGAAAAGCCTAATATATTATATCCTAAATTTCAGTACAAAGTTGTCCTTCAGTGCAAACATCACATCTGGTAGAACCTGGCCAGTTTTTAAGCCAAGCAAAAGTTTCACAAAACCAGCACAATCTGCATACAAGTGTCTTGCTTTGCGGCAGTCAAGCAAGACGAAGCAGGCAGGCATGTGGCATTTCAGGAGAGTTCAATTTTGGTTGTGGCACTCAGGTCCATTCCTCAGTTTATTATCAGATGGGAGCAGGCAGCTGAGGAGATGAGATGGCAAATAGCAAAGGCACACCAGCTGAAGGGCTCAGCCAAGGAATGTTTTGACAGATTTAGTGGGTTCCAAGACTCCCTGAAAATGGGAAGCCTTTGATTGTGGGTGCCCTTATGCAGCGCTCAGATGAGAGAGGCACATTGTGATCCTTCAGAGATTTGCACTGAGAAGTCACACTTTGGCATGCGCATTTGTGCCACCGTAGTCATTTATTCCCAAGTTAACTTCAGCAGCCATGCATTTGATGTGTGATTTTCAAAAACACAGGGTCACTATCTACACACAGAGGCATTTTCTTAAAGGGATGCAAGCATTTTTCTTGTGAGGATTTTGCACCGAGAATGAATGGAAATATACTTACACCTCAGTTTGCATTCAGGGCTTCTGTAATTATGGCTAAAGCAGAGGGAGGCTCCATTAGGGCACTTTTACGCACAGTGCATTTTTGTCTTGAGCAAACTTTATACAAACTTGTGACTGCAGTTGACGTCAGACGCTAGATGAAACAAAACATCTTAGTGCTTTACCATCTGTCATACTGCAATTTCTGAAGTGCTCTCTTTATGGCTGCAAGGCTAAAAGCCAGTTCTCAGTGTTTTGGCCCATAGCATTCTGCCAAGTGAGCAAGCATTTTAGTGTAGGTGTGGCCTGAATTCAGGCTTGCAGGAAATACTTTGCTTTTTGTTGGAACTTTGAGGTCCACAAACCAAAGAAAATATTGGGGGGGGGATTGGGGGGGGCAAAACGAAGGCTCATACAGTAGGATGGAGCCAATTACCTGCTGCACCCCACAAGCCACATACACGGGGATGATCTCCATATATAAATAGACATCTACATCTTACTGTAGACCAGGAAGGAGTTAGAACCCCTTGCTGAACTACAGCAATTCATCCAGTACAGTAATAGATCTCTAAGTGACCATCTACCCACCTCTGTTCTAGACCTTGAGAATAGAGGTGGGTCTCTCTCAACAGGGTTTCCATCTCTAGTGTCTTAGAGCTGCCCAAGCAGCATGAAAGGGGAGTGTTTATCTACTGAGAAGTCATTTTCTCACCCTTAGTGCTGATTGGAGCCAATCAGAACGAAAGGAGGTGAGTGAGTCACTGAAGATGAGCTCCTAGGGTCAATCTGGAGAAGGTATGCAGGAAGATCACCAGGAGTTGCTAAGGATTTCAGAACACAGAAACCTCAAGGTACTTCAGTTTCAAGAGAATGGTGTTCGTGTCCTGTTGCATTCAACTGGAATGTCAAGGAAAACACAGTTTAAATCTTCCTGAAAGAAGATACATACCATTTATCCATGTATATCCATGCACTAAAAATAATAGATTTAGCTGAAAGGTAATGCATGGAGATCAGCACGGATTGTTGCAATGCATCCCTAATTATTATGACTGTATAACTATAAGATTATGGTATAATCTGAGAAGGTTGCATAATCTTAGCAAGGAGTGAGGGGGCGTGGCTGTGGCTATCATGAAGGGACATGAAACATCTGAATTTGACTACTGCATGGAAGGTAAGCTATCTGTAAGGTGAAGTCTGAAAAGTGTCTCATGTGCTGCCTGATTTAGGAAATTAACGGATTGTGAAGACTGACTCTCTCTAGTTGAAACATGCAGCGTGTGTGGTGTGTGTGGCAGGTATCTCATATCGGTTGTGAATGGTCAACTTTCATTTAAACTCACTTTTATTGTCAGAAGTGATAGAATGAGGAGACTGATCCTTACAAGCAGCTGAGCCTGTGTACTTTGCTACAAAAAGCTGTGATTTCAACGTGCATATGCCATTAGCAGCTGATGCGAGGCACATTCTTTTTATACTTGGGTGGCTGCATACAAAAAATATTGTAAGGATTGGGCCCCAAGAGCATCAGTGTGTCAAGTGAGCATGATTTGGTCCAATCCATTTCCCTTGTTCAGTTATCTCTGGAGCTTTCTTTAGGTGCTTTTAGAGTAATGCATTGCATGAAAAAAGCATGAACCATAAGACAAGTTAAGGTTTGGCAAAGAAAGTATGTGCGTTTGAACTTATCAGCTGATCAGGGAGCCAAGTAAATAATTCAAGCTGCAGCATAAATTAAACATTTTAAAATATATCGCACTTACATTCATGTTAAGTAGCTGAATATATTTCCCTCTCTAGACCCCCAGACATACATGAAAGCAACTTTTAAAAAAGTGTTTTGACCGGGTCTGTGGAACAATATTTTTCACTCTCTTCTCAAAAGTTGGCTTGCTTTAGATGACTTGAAACTCTCAAGCCTGGTTTACACACCGATGCTCAGCTGTCATGGACTGGCTGGATGCAGAGGAATCGTGCGAGGAGCCAGCTGGGGAACACTCAAGGGAAGAAGGCTCAGAGCTAGGGGGCTGGTGGTGGGAAGAAGACCACTGAGTGGTCAGAAGGAGAAGAGGGAGCAGACTGGAAGGAGGAAGTGCCAAAAGCTGAAGAGGCAACAGGTAAGCTGTCTTACCTTAGTGAGCAGGAAGAGACTGTGGCAGAGAACAGTCCAGCATCAGAGGCAGAAGCGGAGGCTGGAGAAGAGGGGGGCCAAGAGGCAGAGATGAGTCAGGCTGGTGAGTAAGCGAGGCTGTCTTCCCCTCTTGCTGCAACCAATTCCACTCCCTGCTGGTCTCCCAGAACCAGAAGAGGCATAAAGAGGGTGGAGCAAAAACGGACAAGGCATCATAGTCTCAGATTACTTGGGAATTACCCGAGGGAGGAGGATACTTAAGGAGCTGTGGGAAGGTGGGGACCTTTGGTCCTCACAACTGCCTCATTGGGGCAAGATCTACTGGGAGGGGTTGCTGTGCTCATGAGGCCTGAGCCATTTTGTTTATTTCAATAAAGAGTTAATTTCACTGACACCTTGTGAGTTATTGCTGACCTGCTCCTGACACCCACCCTGACATCAGCATTTGACAACTGCAGCATCAAGGGATGAATTGCATTAAAAACTGAACCACCATATATCTAATCTTGCCCGATGATGATGAGGTCAACCTTTTTGGTGAGTGCTTTTGATCCTCCTTGGGGTACAGAAATCCAGTCTAGGATACTAGGTGAAAGTAGATGTGGCTGTCATAGCAAAATGGCCTAGATGCGACATTCATACTAACTTCTACTTAGAGAAGACACTGCAAAGGACCTAAATTAGTTGTGGCCATTATAGTTAGTTGAATATAACTCATATAATTGGAAGTGACTTCAAAAAGTTCAGCCTGCTATGGAAGCAGGAGGCCCACTTACTTTTGAATCCAGACATTTATTAACATTAAAAATGACACGTTGATTTATGCTTCTCAAAAAAACCTACCCTGTAATTCTCTAGAAAGGAGGACACGTGGGACACTCACAAAAATATGCAAGATACTGATGTTTATTAATTCAGAAGAGAATTCATGAAGACATGCAAATTACAGATTTAATCACAGAGCAAATTATTTGATTTCTTCAGCATCCTATTGAAGTATGAGGTCCAACTCTTCACCAAGTGGTACAGAAAGGTGCACAACAAGTTTCTAGTGAGAAAGAAACAAAATTAATGTTAAATGGATTTAAAGAAAACCACCTCTATCTAGTGTTAGGAATTAGCAGAACAGGAACAATCCATCTGAAGCTAAACATTTGAGAACCCCATAGGGGAAGGTTTAAACACATGCTTAATTACTTTATGAAACAATGAAACTTAAAAGTGCTTCATTTTGTTGGAATCATACCACTGTATTTTGACTGGTATAACTTGGGTGGAGTGTGGAGCGTGTGCAGCTCCACCAGGCATAGGAAAACGGGGTGCATTATGGCCATGTGGGAAAGCGCCCCAACCGGGGTCCCTCTGCCTGGTTTGTCTGGGTTTCCCATACACACCCCAGCCATGTGCACAGAGTGGCTGGCAGGCAGGCAGGCAATGATGGTTGCAATGGCAGCGGTGGCGGCAACCCCCTCACTTGACGAAAGGAACCTCTGAACTCCGGTGCTGGGCTGGCTCCCTCCACCATCCGTCCACTTGGCGCACACAGGCTCGCACACTGCCTTCCTCCCTCTCTCTCACACACATACAGAGAGCTGCAAGCGCCCTCTCCCCTCACGTTACGCGCTGCGCCCAACTTCAACTTGCCCTCCTTGTCAGGCTGCCACTGACAAGACATCTGCGTCCCATAAGAGGAAAAGGGCAGAGCTTCTGTAGCCGAGCCTCGTTCTGGGCTCAAGATGGCACCGGAGCTGGGATCGCCATATAACTCTGTGCTGGGGCGACAGTGTGCGTGGCCACAGAAAGGACTCTGAGTGCCGCCTCTGGCACGCATGCCATAGGTTTGCCACCACTGCCCTAGAGTCTCACTATTTTCTATAAGAATGAGAGATCTTAATAAGAAAAGAGGATAGCCCTGTTGTAGCCATACTAAACCAATATCCTCTGGACAAATACTGATTACCCGGGCTTATCTTATTCTGATCAACTACCTTATTCCAGAAACTATTTCCCAAGGATACGTAATTTCTCTTTTCTGTTGGCAAAACAATATTATGCTTTAGGAATGCAAGAAGCTGTGTTGACTCTTTGTCCCTATAGCCCAATACTGCCCACTCTGACTGGCAACAGTTCTCCAGCATTTCATGCAAAGGTCATTCCCATCACCTGCCACCTGTTTTTTCTTGAACAGTCCCGTCCCCCCCATCAAAAAGTATTGGTTTTGATATGTAATCTGATAGGCACCTTTCCTAATTCCAGTATATTTTTAATGCAAGTAGGGAAAAAATATTCTAAAGTAATTATAATGATAAAGTCTGACATTTTTAAAATAGAAAGTGTCGGCCTCCCCATTTCTTCCATGCAAAGCCTATTTCTCTAGTTCTTTGTTCAAGCAATTTGTTCAGGATTGTAAGTTACAGAAACAGCATTAAGCAATGGGGCTTCTTATCCTGACTCCATTTCCCAGCTAGAGAGCACAGCAAAAACTATTATTATTTTTTGCTTGTGTCCTTGGTGATTTATTTCCAGAAAAATATGATGGTTTGTTCTGAAGCGATTTCTGACTTTTACTGGCTTTAAGGGCTATTTGAGGGCAGTGCAATTGTAAAGCATCCTATAACAGAAAATATTTGGAGTGAAATAGCCAACTACAAGGTATTTGGAGTGGAAAAATCTCTATTAGGGGAAATTCAATCTTCCTACTCTAGGCCTGACATTAATTTCTGAAATGAAAGGCACTAGGTTCAAGCCAAGAGCTATGCTAAGAATTTCATTTTTTTTTCAGTTTTTGATGAATTGTTGGGTGGGTGGCAGGGTGGTGATGGGATGAAATCCTCCCCAAATATCACAGGGTGGGGTGGGAGGCATTTCTCTGAAATTTTCAGGAAGGAGTTGCTCTTTACCTTACTTCATATTATGAGGTGGACAAGGGCTTCCCATTTCCCCCCATCCTTTTTAAACTTAAAAATAAGCACCCTACCTACACCACTCTCGGTAGCACAATGCTCACACCACAACTTCCCACTGGCTGTGCTTCCTGGAAAGCCTTGGGGAAAACACAATTTCATGCCGCAACCAAGGGATTTCAAGAAGTAGGCACCCTGAGGTTCTTACCAGAGTTTCTCACTGGCCATACTTTCCGGCAAGATCCAGTTAAGGTAAGCAGCAGCTCCTTTCAGACATTTTGGAGAAATTTCTCACCCCGCGCCCACCACTGCCAAGAAAGCAGCAGAAAACCAGGTCCCTTTTCTGAAGGAAGAGGATGTTTTCGAGAACTCTGGGGTGAGGAAATGGATTTGGGACCAACTTTGATCAAGCCTGCCTAGAAACTGTCCCAGATGTGGGGGACTTTATTCTCCACTGTAAGCAAAATTCTAATTTATTTTATCACATATTGTTTTAGGAATTATAACTGAGCCCCTTACCCAGCCCTGGATTATTATTATTATTATTATTATTATTATTATTATTATTATTATTATTATGATGATGATGATGTTTCACTGTAGCCCTAACAATGTTGTGACACAATGCCCTAATGATCTGCTGACAGCTGCCATTTTTTAGCTGCTTGGAAAACATGTAATTGTGAGCTTATGTAAATAGCAGTCACGAAACAAGACAGGCAGCCTTCCCACATATGTGCACAGAAAAGTTTCTCATTCTTACTGCGGTGGCTGTTTTTGAAATGCTAGCTGCACATTCTGCCAAATGGAACAGAAAGAACTATTCACATGCCCATGTTGGATAAATATTAACACTATGGGGAGCAGCCAAACTGTTGAGCTTGGTTAATAGGCAACGGGGGCACTTTCCTCTAGAAAGCCCCCCCTCTCCATTTCCTACTCCATTCCTCATGTCCAAAGGTCATGGCTGCAAGTGTATGTAAAGGTAAAGGACCCCTGACAGTTAAGTCCAGTCGCGAACGACTCTGGGGTTGCGGCGCTCACCTCACTTTACTGGCCGAGGGAGCCGGTGTTTGTCCGCAGACAGTTTTTCCGGGTCATGTGGCCAGCATAACTAAGCCGCTTCTGGCAAAACCAGAGCAGTGCACGGAAACACCGTTTACCTTCCCACCGGAGCGGTACCTATTTATCTACTTGCACTTTTGACGTGCCTTCAAACTGCTAGGTTGGCAGGAGCTGGGACTGACCAACGGGAGCTCACCCTGTTGCGGGGATTCGAACCGCCGACCTTCCGATCGGCAAGCCCTTAGACCACAGCGCCACCTGCGTCTCAATGACAATGTAATGACAATGTAATGTACCAGTACTTAATTAATTACATAAAGTGCATTACGGACAGCGAGATAAATAACATAGTTTTTGTCCAAAAATTAACTGCAGCAAAACAGAAACAGTGAGAGATATAGATGGATAGATAGATAGATAGATAGATATGAATAACAACAACAACAACAACCATAAATATTTTAAGTAATTCACAAGCACAATGCCTACCCCATTTTCCTGGTAATGTATGTCACTTCTGCGGATGCCTCTTCCATTCATAACGACAGCATTAGGTCTTGAGGCCACACCAAGGATCTGAACTGTATCATATAGCAGAGAATCGACCCCACGGTAGTTGTTGTTAACAATACTTGTCTTCAAGTGCCCCTAGAATAATTCAGGAGGAGAATATTTTAGGCATTCATTTATACACACATTGCAATGGCGAAACGATGCAGCCATCACTATTTACCGGTATTTATTTATTTTTTAAAAAGTCCTACACAGAACTGTCTTGTGCTGCTGTCAGAATTCCAGTTTGGTGACAGAAGTACAGATGAACAAACATTCAGCTAAATTGGAACACAAAGGACCAGCTGCTACATACATCATAGCCCATTTACACAAGAGAGACTTTGTCTTCCACAAGCCACTAGCTACCACAGCTGTAATTTAATGGCTTAGTTATTCACCTCTCTATGGGTTCTCCTAAGGTAGTTACTGTGGTTTCCATATGCCCTCTTTTTAAAGATTCTGAAGAAGAAGAAGAAGATAAGGTCTGGGAAAGCTCTGATAAACAAGGCAAGAAACATGGCGGGGGTTTTTTTGTTCAGAATTGTTCAAAGAATAAAATAAATTTTAAAAAGCCCGAGAGGCCATTCAGACACCCTTTTAACAGCACATGATTGCAGCCCCTGTCTCCTGTGCATTGTAGGCAGAGTGACAGTCATGCAGTGGTACCTTGGTTTTAGAACTGCTTAGTTTATGAACAACTTGAAAATAGAACGCTGCAAACCCAGGTGTTCCAGTTTGTGAACTTTGCCTTGGAAGCAGAACATGTTGAGTGTGTTCCGTTTGTAAATTGTGTCCCCCACTGCTAATCAGAGGCTTCCTGTTGAGTCTGTGAGTCCCGAGCACCCATGCAACACAGAGGTGGTATTTGGAGCTTTTGTTTTTGCTATTTTTTTGCGTTTTTGTTTGTGTGGCTTTTTCGTTTTTTGGCTATGACTTGTTCTTTGTTTTATGGGACTGACTTGTGACTGTGGCTTGTGACTTCGTTTTTGTGACCCAGTTCAGCTACTGATTGATTATGTGACTGCAGAAATGGATAAAAGCCCCCCCCCATCCAAACAATGACTATCATCAGTGCACGTAAGGGAAAACAAATTAATTTAAATTTTTATCATCTACAATACTGTCTTATTTATTTTATAGTACAGTACACTGATTATTGCTTTCATTTTATGGATCAATGGTCTCATTAGACAGTAAAATTCATATTAAATGGCTGTTTTAGGGGTTGTTTTTAAAAGTTTGGAACGGATTAATCCATTTTGAATTAATTTCTATGGGAAAGCACACCTTGGCTTTAGAACGCTTCCGGTTTTGGAACAGACTTCCCGAACGGATTAAGTTTGGGAACGGATTAATCCATTTTGAATTAATTTCTATGGAAAAGCACACCTTGGCTTTAGAACGCTTCGGTTTTGGAACAGACTTCCCGAACGGATTAAGTTTGGGAACCAAGGTACCACTGTCCATTGAAAACCATGTCAAGACACAATCAGCACAGCCCTGTGTTGGCACAGGATACAAATTCTGAGTGCTGTGCTTTATTACACCTGCTCTCGGAGAGATAACCTTTAGCACTAAAAGCTGAAGAAATACACTCAAGGGGACAACTGCCAATGACTGAGCAACTTCCAAATACATTTCAAGCAATAAAAGGCCCACAAAACCAGCTACTGAGAAGGTATTAATTACTTTGCTAGACAGATCTGTCAGTTTCCAACAGCGGTTCGCTAGAATCCTCTGACTGCAGCATTCCTCTCTACACCTGTTATTACTTGATTTTTTATTTTTTTAATGATTGCATGTGCCCAATATGTGCTTCAGTCGGAATTGGCACTAGTATAGGTGCCACATATGACCCGTTCCACATTCTAGGAACTTGATTATTTGGCGTGACAGCACCTAGACTTGGGAACTCACTGCCTATTGAGATCAAGCAGGCACCTTCACTGTACTATTTTCGACACCTTGTTTAGACAAGCCTAACCGGATGCTTAGAAAGCTGAGGTAACTTTAATGTGTTTGGGTATTTTAACTTTTGTATGTTTTAAAGCATGCTTGTGATACCCCCCCCCTTTTATTGTTTCATCTTTTTGTAAACTGCTTTGAGGTTTTCTACAATCAAGCGGCATATAAAGTTTATGCAATAATAAATAAATAAGTTTTCAAGTTACGGATAGGTGCCTTGTTTCCTTTCTATTTTGAAAAAGAAGACGGGAAATGAATAGATGTTAAGTGTCTCTTACTTAAAACAGTCTTAAACAGGGCCAGCCATTCAATCAGAATAAAATCAAGACGTGTAAGAACAGTTTTAGTGGAAAAGAGTTTAAATAGACTGTAAGAAACTTAAGAGCACATGAAGATTTACAGTGGTACCTCTGGCTACGAACTTAATTCATTCCGGAGGTCCGTTCTTAACCTGAAACCATTCTTAACCTGAGGTACCACTTTAGCTAATGGGGCCTCCTGCTGCTGCCGTGCAATTTCTGTTCTCATCCTGAGGTAAAGTTCTTAACCCGAGGTACTACTTCTGGGTTAGTGGAGTCTGTAACCCGAAGTGTTTGTAACCTGAGGCACCACTGTATTTACTTACTTACTTACTTACTTACTTACTTACTTACTTAACATATAAATAGCCTAGGACCTGAGCATCTTTGGCCACATATTTCTCCCTGCCTGCTCTGGTTGTCATTGAGGGCCCTCCTTCAGATTCCCGTACCTCATGAATTTGGGCTGAAGCTCCCCCCTCCCCCTTGACTTTGTAATGCAGTTTTGAGTATGATGACTGCTCTTGGGAATTTTCATTACTCTTGGTTTATCATATTGGGGTTTTATTAAGCTGACTTCACTCTTCTTAATAAAACGTTTTCTCCGTATTCCTGCTGTATTTTTCTTTCGGGAGTGTTTTTGTGGGTCTTTGGACCGTAATAAAGAATGTGTGTGTACTTCACTCTTCAGCAGGAAAGGCTTCCAGAGCACCTTTCATCAGCAGAGCTGATGAAATAGCCCCTGCTTCCCACCTCTCTCACTACTGCAGGTTTATGAATGTTGTTTTTAGGAATGGTAGGTGTCACACCTGAAGAAAGTTCAGTAGTGTGTGTCTCTGTGTCTGTTTGCCAGTCTGTTCACTCACACACACATTTCTCTAAGGCCTCTCTTACCGGTATATATCACTGCACTGCATGCCTCTTCTGTATTAGAATGCTGATTTAACTACCTCACATTTGCAATGTTAACTTGGCGGTTAGGGTTGGCTTAAATGCAGGTTGTAATTTCAGGTACTAGAGAAGAATCCAATTTAAGCAATGAGAAATAGAAGTGCCACAGAGCCAGCAATCAAATGCAAACCGATTTCCTGCAGAATATAAAAGTGGCTATCGCCTCTCTCAATTGCCTTTGGCACATTTTGCACGCCACGCCAAAGACAGAAGCCTAGTCTAATCTTTTCCTTCCTTTGCCATTCAGCCTATGCCAGTTTTGTGCAAGACAACAAGATAAAAGCACTCTGAAGAAAGAGCAAAGGAAGAGCCTTAATGCTGGGAAAGCATCTGCTGCATCAAGACGAAATATCCGATGCTGGTCTCTGCAGAGATAATCATGCAGAAAAAATAGTCATCACTCTTCTCCAATTCACTGTCAGTGCTGTAAGCAGGAGGTCTGGGAACAACACCACAGGAATATTAATGTCATTTTGTTCTTCTAAATGGCTCCTATTAATTGCATACTTCTGGGACTGAATGTCAATTGCATCTTTCTGGGACTGCAGACCTGAGTAATATCATCATCAATAGGCAGCTCTGTAGAGGAGGACTGGAGGGAAAGGGATCTTTCTCTGCTGCAGCAATCAGAAAGTAATTCAGTCCTCCCTAATGTTCTGATTTTTTCTTCATAGAGAGATATCAATGCTGACTTACAGCAACACTAATGCTTGATATTTTGTGTTATTTTGTGCTGATCGCCGAAGAATTGATGCTTTTGAATTATGGTGCTGGAGGAGACTCTTGAGAGTCCCATGGACTGCAAGAAGATCAAACCTATCCATTCTGAAGGAAATCAGCCCTGAGTGCTCACTGGAAGGACAGATCCTGAAGCTGAGGCTCCAATACTTTGGCCACCTCATGAGAAGAGAAGACTTCCTGGGAAAAACCCTGATGTTGGGAAAGATTGAGGGCACAAGAAGAAGGGGACGACAGAGGACGAGATGGTTGGACAGTGTTCTCAAAGCCACAAACATGAGTCTGACCAAACTGCGGGAGGCAGTGGAAGACAGGAGTGCCTGGTGTGCTCTGGTCCATGGGGTCACGAAGAGTCGGACACGACTAAACAACAATTTTGAGTGTTTCCCACAAGCAGCGAAAACTTCCAAGGGCAGCTCTACCTTGATTTGGTTTCCTTTCAAGTGAGAGAACACAGAGGATTTGTGACATGTTTGTAAGAACTGCTTGGTTTACAAATATATAGGTAGAACCTAAGTGGGGTAAAACTCTTATCCGGCAGCAGATCAGCTACCCCACATTACTCCCCCCCCCCCCATCTGTAATGGCTTTTCCTTTCAGAGTGATCTCTCAACCAATACCTCCCACTGAGTAAACCAACCATTTTGGGCTATCAACAGGCAATCTCCCTAACAAAGAGATGGTCAGCCAACAGCCTGTTACATTATGTTTGCCAATATTACTAACAGCATGAAGCTGACTTGGAAGGGACATTAAGGGAGGATAAAGATGCCTGCAGTGTTCAAACATTAGAAAGAAGAGGAGCAGCTTCTACAGAGGGTGGGGTTGAGGGGGAAGGTTATGGCATCTCCATCCTTGAAGATTGAAAATATCAGGAATCAGGAAAATATCAGAGATATAAGGAATCAGGAAGAGGGTTCACTGGGTCCCCCTTGTTTCTGTCTCGTCTTAAAACTGATACATGTCTTCCCTAAATAGATGAAGGATGCCCATTCATCTCCTTACCTCCTTCCCCATTTCTCCATCCTTCACCTGTTCCTAGCAGAGGCTGCCACTTCCCCAGCCTAATTTTTACTCATTTCTACTCCTTACTTAGCTTTTGCTTCCTGGACCTCTCTTCTCCATCCCCACCCACATCTGCTGCATACACACCTTATTTGTCCAAGTGCTTTTTTCTACTTACTTCTCTATATGTATATCTGGCGTAGAAATAATTTCCATTCTCGACCGTGTCTGCCAAAGCACAAATCACAAGACTGATGTTAGTATTAGGTCATCTAACAAGGAAAAGGAACAGCTTCCTTTTAGACTAATACATAACAAAGGACACTTGAGACAACATGTGCTTGCCTATTCAATAATAACCTCCCCCCCTCCCCTCCTCACAACTTAAAGGGACAGTTAGTATGTCAGACCCTTCCCTGCCACTTTTACGCTTTATAAAATGTGTTTTAGATACAATACCAGTTGTACTACAGCGTTTCTGAACACTCACCGGCAGAGTCGCCATCATCCCAGAAGAGAGAGCCAGTGGCTTGGCCTTGTTCATCCAGGGCAACAATGAGTCCAAATGGATTCAGTCGGCTGTTGGATTATTAATTTAAAACTAATTATGAAATGTGGGTGATACAGTCTTTTTATTTATTTGATTAACTCCTATCCGGTTTCAGATTTCATCAGAAATCTCTAAGCAGTTTGCCAATCCCAACTAAAGGGAATCAATAAAAGACCTAAAATACAAATTCCACATTCAAAACCAAACCACGCACAAATCATGTACACAAAACCAGTATATATCAAGACAAAAAAAAAAAAATTCCTTCCAGTAGCACCTTAGAGACCAACTAAGTTTGTTATTGGTATGAGCTTTCATGGGCATGCACACCAAAGCTCATACCTATAACTAACTTACCGGTGGTTGGTCTCTAAGGTGCTACTGGAAGGAATTTTTTTTATTTTGTTTCGACTATGGCAGACCAACACGGCTACCTACCTGTAACTAGTATATATCAAGGTACATCAAAATGCAACACAATTACAATAAACCATAGACATTTCATTATCATTAGTGTTATTATTATTTATAAAATTTATATATGTTATAAGAAAAAACCCTGCTCTTTTTCCCTTATGGGGTACCCAAGAACCCATATAGAGTCCTTTTGTAGGTTCTCTATCGGTAGGAGAAAATAACAGAGACCAACCAGAGAATATTGAGAAGCAAAGCAGCTAGTAAGCCTGATCTTTATTAACTGTTGCAACAGGGTGCTCCCCCCACACACAGAAGAGAGGAGGAGGACCCAGAACAAAAGTGTGCCTGCCCTTATATAGACATGTTAAATTGCCCGCCCTGGAGTCCAAGACCACCCCCAGAAACATCATACATACATCACAGAAGGGGTGTAGCCCAAGACCCGCCCCGCCCCCAGATACACCATACCTACATCACAGAAAAGGCGGTCTACAACAGAAATCTGAGTGCGTTGTTTATCTCCTGTCTGGCAAGTTACCTGATTGCATTATCTGGGTTTGGACCACTCTTTTGTTATTATAACTACTTAATTCCTGAATCTAGGTCACAGGCTCACACCCTGTTCATATCTTGAATGTGCCCTTAAGACAGGATTTGTGAGGACAGGATTTGTGAGGAAAGAGACAATGGGGAGGTTTCCCACTTTGACCTTGTATAGAAATATTTGAGGTCAATTTGTTCAGGACCTAATCTGTGGGGTTTCAGACATGTGGTTTATATATACAGTTATGAACATTTAATTTTGTTATATATGACCTTAAAATTCTTATAACATATACCACCCTTCATCCAAAGATCACAGGGCGGCTTACAGTATAAAAACACAAAACACATAACAACAACAACAAAACAATTATGAAACACAAGAAAGCACGACCCAGTAATATGGTCCTGTGAGCAAGTGGGAGCTATCCAGTAATGGAGATGAAAGTGCGCATGCACACGAAAGCTCATACCAAAAACAAACTTAGTTGGTCTCTAAGGTGCTACTGGAAGGATTTTTTTTATTTTTTATTTTGTTTTGACTACGGCAGACCAACACGGCTACCTACCTGTAACTATGAGCATCTGACATAGATAGCGATGGGAGACCAAAGCATATGCAGAGCATGAGACTGAATTCAAAGGCTATAGTTCAAATCCAAAATTTTCAGCCTCCCTGGTCATATCATTATAGCAAAAAATGTGACCTGGAGGTGTACCTGAATAACCGAGAAGGCTATAAAATTCATTGATATCTACAGCTATGATTTAGCATTTATTTACCCATACACTAATAGAAAATTTGCAAAGTTGTTTGTGGTGCAACATTAATGTACTCATCAGGAACATACAGGTTTACAATAGGCGCACCTTTTTTTGCACCTTTAGGTGCAACCCCCCCCCCTGAAAAACTAAAGCATTGAGGCAAAACTTGCTCCCACAATCCACAAAAATCCAAGAAGGGACAGCTGTACATGTTAGTTGCGGAAAGGCTGAATCTCCAATGCTAAAAACAACCCTGAAATAAGATAGAGATTGGATAGAGATGGATTGTGGCATGGGCTACTTGGAAACCCACCTCCCAAATGTCATGCGTGCATTGATGCTCGCAGCCCCGTATTTAATTTCTGCCATGTCAAGGAGCAAAAAGCAATCTAACTTCATTTGGGAAAAAAAGCAGGAAGGTTTTAAGTGTGCAAAGTAAGATTACGCTCATTACCGTAGTAATTTATAAGAAATTGACACTTGGTGCACAACACAGACAAATTTCAGCATGGTACCAAGTTCAGTCCAATTTTCTAATTTGATCATTTTTTAAAAGGTAATTATGTTAGTTACCTCCTAGCCGTTCTTACGGCTGGTGCTTGCGTTGGCAAAATATATCCTCCTCGGATAAAGAGTGGAATCTTTTCCAGTGGGGCGTTAACGTTGACACGCTTACGGTGCGATGAGTCCGGCACTTTATCTCCCTACCAAAAAATTGGACACAGCTGAAAAATTATTTCAAAAGCAATTGTAGCAGCATCTCTGGCTATATAAATAGCTATAGTTAGCTGGTGATCTGTTTTTATTATTTTTGTGGCTTTTACTGTATTGCAACTGTTGTAAACTGCTTTTTAAAATGAAATTGTGGTATATAGTTTAAAAAAAATAAATACCGGTACATAAAGCCATTTCCACAATTGGCATGTAAACAGGATTTTAATCTGAACTCAAAATTGCATATTGTTTATGCTACAATGTTTACTGAAACAAAAATGCAAATTACCTTCTGGGACCTATAACTTCTCATATATGCAAATAAACATATTTGTAACTAGTCTGAAAAATAAGATTTTATTTCCTTTGTTTTACTACATTTATCTCCTTCCTTTCCTCCAAGGAACCTAAGGCAGCATCCTGCTTATCCTTGATCAGATCGATGGTTCACCTGGTCCAGCATTGTATCTTCAACAATGGCCAACCAGATTTTCTTGAGGAACTCATAAACAAAGCAAGATAGAGATGTCCATCTCTTGCTTCTTATCCTCAACATCTGGTAAACACTCCTAGGCACTTACAGGGTGCATTTAGCTAGTAGGTTTGCGGATACCTTTGTGAATTAAATGAATTCTTAAAGCCATCTAGATAGCCTTTGTCTCAACTAGCTTGTGATGATGAATTTAAGCATGTGTTGTTTTGTCTAAAGTTGCATTTTCTATTTTAAGTCCTAAGCCTAATGCCAAGGCTGTGTGGGGTATATTACACACAAGAGTATAGAAAGACACGCCTTTATATATAAAATGCAAAGGGGGGGAAATCAGTGCATAAAGTGGAATAAAACATTGCTCAGCTGAGTTGCAATTCCATAGGCTCCTTGAAATTTCAACATTTTCAGATTTAGTGCAGCATAGAACAAAGATGGACTCTGATGATTTTGAAAATGGAAATTAGTAAGTTTAATAAATGGCACATGAAGAAAAACAATGAAAATGCCAGCTGACTGGAGATCAGTGAGATTTTATGTAAGACACTCGATGATATATAACATAATGTAATCTTTACAAATACATACCGTATAGTAATCAAACCAGGGTGCTTCTGGGAAATAAACATCTACTGATCTTGCTCCCTGTAACCAACATGAAAGAATTAGATCAGCTTTATACATTTCTGCTATATCAATGTTGATATCCTCAGTTTTGGTTTGATATTTCTACAGCTACAACTATACCACTGGTAAACAAATTGTGATGCTATTCAGTCAAATTTCAAAAGTGCAACGACCACCATCTTCGGAACTTAGTTTTTTTGTTTCGGCTTCACTACGATCACAACTGTGACTTGATTTAATTAGTGTAAGATGGCCACAAGCTGGAGGAAGAAGTGGTTCACTTGCTCTCGCCTGTGTTTCAGTGCCACCATTACAGGCACCACCATAGCTAGGACACAGTACTGCAGTTACCATAAGTTAGGTTAAAGGTAAAGGGACCCCTGACCATTAGGTCCAGTCGCAGATGACTCTGGGGTTGCTGCACTCATCTCGCATTATTGGCCGAGGGAGCTGGCGTACAGCTTCCGGGTCATGTGGCCAGCATGACTAAGCCACTTCTGGTGAACCAGAGCAGCGCACGGAAACGCCGTTTACCTTCCCACCGGAGTGGTACCTATTTATCTACTTGCACTTTGACGTGCTTTCAAACTGCTAGGTTGGCAGGAGCTGGGACCGAGCAACAGGAGCTCACCCCGCCGTAGGGATTCGAACCGCCGACCTTCTGATCGGCAAGCCCTGGGCTCTGTGGTTTAAACCACAGCGCCACCCGCGTCCCTACCATGTACCATAAGTAACATGGCACTAATGACCAAAAGGGTTTCACCTAGCTTTGTGCAGCTAATGATTCAGGCATGGCTCCTCAGTCTAAGCAACTCATTGCTCAGCACAGACTGAGCACAGAAGACTTCCTGTTGCTACCTTCCCGCTCCTTGGCTTTCCTCCAGGCTGCCAACCCTGACAATTAGGCATCTGCATTTTAAGCAAGGCAGATTTATGATCTAATTTTCTGGCCTGCTGTACAAGGGTAGAAAGTAAATGCAAGGCTTGTTGTGCCAGTACAATGAGTTCATTACTGTGTTCTGTACACACTGCAGCACTTTTAAGGTAATAGATTTATATACATAGAATAACTGACGCATGAATCAGTATTCGTGGTGGTTTAAAACCTTTTCTCAGTGCCTGGCCGCATGTTACATTTATTTTTTTTTTAAATAATAATATCAAAATATTTCAATCTGCTTTACAACTCAGTGTTTTCCCATCTCTTTTCTCCTTTTGCTAATTTCTAGCAATTTGATTTACTACGAATGCAAACACACATCTCTGAAGGGAGGCAAGAGTCGCAGGAAAATTTGGGAGCAGCTGGGTGAGAGCTAGCATTCACTGCTTCACTTTTACTTGGATCCAATCTCTTCTGAAAATTGACTAGGATCAATTTATAATGACTATCTCTGAGATTCAATCATTTTCTATAATTGACTGTGATCACGCACCAGCAGCAAGGGCATGAGCAAACAGAAGTTCATCCTGTGTCTGTTTGAAAACTATGAATGATATGCCCATCTTCACTTCCTCCCAGTGCCATTGTGTTTCCAGTACTTGCCTCTTGAAGAACTGGGGCAATCATAAACGCAGATCCCCAAAGAAAAGCTGTGTCTATGTCATGGGTCTGAGGGTCGGCTGGAAACCTAGAACAAGAATTGTATAATTTGCTCAATATGTGGAAACTCATATTGTTCTACATGTTTGGACGTTCCCCTGTGTCTGCAGAATGTTTCTATCGGCTTGCAAAGGCTCCCTGACTGCAATTTCCAAATAGGATGGAGCTACCAACATTTGTATTAGAAGTAATAATTCATAATAAATGCAGATGTAAAAGTTCCAAATTGTCCATAATTTATACCCTGGCAGAGAGCTCCTGCCCTATACAGTGGTACATTGGTTTGCATACATATTGATTTGCATACGTTTTGGATTACAAACACGTCAAACCTGGAAGTGTGTGTCCCGGTTTGCAACATTTTTTTTGGATTACAACCCCCCCCCTCTTTTTTTTGGATTACGAACACATTTTTTTTTGGAGGCCCCATTGACAAAAGCTCGCCTTGGATTACAACCTGTTTTGGTTTACAAACGGACCTCCAGAACGGATTATGGTTGTAAACCAAGGTACCACTATACAGTACATACCCTCCAACATTCCAGAACGTGTCAAATGTGTATTTTCAAAGCATGTGTATCCTTGCTGTCTCTGACAGCTGCATCCCCACTTTAAGAATAACTCATGATTAACCAATATGTGTGTTCCTTGTGATAAAGTCTAATCTTAAACAGACACGCACATAAAGAGATGTTTTGACTCTAACCAGTTTTGCTGAATCATTAGGACCCAAACATAACACAACCTTATGTTATTTTATATTATGATATATTTCTTGTGAAAATTTGGGGGTGTTCCCTATCAACACGACTTAATTTTTTGACTATAGCGCCTTCAGGGCAAAGCAGTTACTTTAGTTACACTTTCCTTCCTGTTGTTTGTATTTGATAGTGGAGCCTATGGAGGTCCCAGAAGTCTGGCCTGTTTGACTGGCTGGATGTGGAATTCTGGTACTTTTGTACCCAGTTATGCCCTCCTTTTCAGTTATGCTGTCTGTGGCATAGCAAAACAATATTAACCATAGTCAAATGCATCAGAGGCCATGTTTTTGTCATTCTTTTTTAGGCTTTTCCTTCAATATTAACAAAACTCTCTTCCAGACTGATATCTGCATATGCAACATTCAGTAAATTGTATTGTGCTGACAGGATAAATGAAATTGCTCTAAAACACTTGCTGGCAAGTGCAGTGCCAATTATAATTAATAAAATTACTTGCATTATTCCCCATGTACTATCTTAAACATTATCCTAAAATTCCATTTGGTAATCAGTGCAACCTTCTTAGATTAAAACTTCAGAGATAATAAAAGATAGCTGAAACAGTTCTTCATATTTAAGGAAGCCACTTTCCCCAATAATATTCAGCTCAGTACTTTGATTACTTGGCAGTAATACAAATTTCTCTAAGCCTTGCCTTGCCATGCAACTGCCTTGGTTCATGTTCAACAGCCTTTTTGTAGGCACTTCAGGCTTGGTCAGGTTGTTCTAGCTCAGCAGCTGCCAAACCAGAGATTCCTTTATTTTAACTTATATCAATAAGATGAGTATTTATTTCTATAGGCTAGGATCCAGTTTATTGTACATAGAATGTGAATGGCATAAGCCTCTGGGTCACACTGAAAAGATCAATAGGATACAACATGGAACACAGTATAAACATGACGCACTTTATTCTTTTTAATGCCAGGAAATGCCCCATGACTGCAAAGCATTCCTCTGTGAGGAATTATTAAGAAGCCCCTGCTTATGTAACGCTCCACAGCACTTCGGAGCTCCTGAACTGGAGTCACCAGACAGCATTTCTGTTTTAATTTCCCCCATCTACACCTCTGCTAGTTACCAGCTTGTGTGCCGTGGAAGCCAAAAGTACAGCAATAAAGGAAATGTTACGTTTCCTTCTTGGAAAGGGGAAGGGCCATAGTTCAGAGCACATGCTTGGCATGCAAAAGGTTCCAGAGTCAGGTGGTGCAATGGGTCAGTGCATCTGGCTGTTAACCAGGAGGTTGGCGGTTCGAGCCCACCCAGGGACAGCTGTGGGAAGGATTCCTGCATTGCAGGGGGTTGGACTAGATGACCCTCAGGGTCCCCTCCCACCCTACAATTCTACGATTCAATTCCCAGCATCTCCAGGCAAGGCTTGGCAATACTTCTGTCAGGGTCTATGGAAAGCCACTGCCAGTTTGTGTAGGTATTTGTGGGTTAAATGGTTTCACTGTGTATTGAAGTCAGCCTACCTATGTTCCAAAAAGAAAATACTTACTTATCTGATATCATTGACACAGATTGGGGGGCTTCTATATTGAGCTTTAGAAAGCTGTTCTCATTAATATTCCATGGCATTGCTGCATACCAGTGGCTGCCTGATGTTTTATTAGCAGGAGTCAAACACATGGGGTGCATATTTGCCTCTGAATCACAATCTCTCGCTCGCCCAGAAATGAAATCAAACTCGGCAGTAATCCGAGCTGCATTGGCCTTTACAGCAACTGTGAGGAAGCTCAAGACCAGCTTGTCATATGTGAGCACAGAGGGTTCGGAAAAGGAATGGTGGCGCCATTAAAGTTCTGAAGAAAAAAGGAGCCCACAGGTATCTGAGCTATTCATTTTTCTGAAGCAATTGACACTTTTTGAGGTCACAATGTGCAAGAGTAAATATGCTCCAGGGCTTCCTTCAGGGCTTCCTCCTCTATTTAGCTGTGTGGCAAAACAAACTTCACAGAGACACCTTATGTTTTGCTCTTTTGATGGAAAAGAAACTGGGCTATTGCTCTCCCTTTCTCCTCAGTTAGGCAAGACACATACGTTCATAATGTGATTTGATAAAAGGAAAGGTGACTAAGAAACACTGCTCTCAATGCAAGCATAATGAGCATGATTAAAGAGTTTCAATGCTGTCACAATATAAAAAGGAAACCATCCAATATAAAGAGGAAATCAATCAAACTCAGACCTGCATGTCTACATCATGAGTCCCTTTAAAAACACAACCCAAATAATGCTTTCAAATAGTGTGCTGGCCCCATAGCGTTAGCAGGCTCCATGGGGTATCTGCATGGTATTATATACCATTTCAGGAGGTAAAAGAGGCACACCTAATTGTGGCACTAAAAACCTAGAACTACTAAGAGCAGGCCTTTTTGTTACCTGAGGTAAAAAAATCTAAGTTTCTAACCCTATTAGCTTCCTCTGTCTCCCAACAAAACGGGCTGCTCTTAAAAGTAACCAAAATCTGCTCCCAGAGGCAGCCATCTCATCTTTCCTCATCACACAGCTATTTCTGGTTTCCAGCAGACAGCTGCTTCGATGACACTAAGCAGGCACGGAAACCTGGCACAAACTTGTCTCTCTGTGTAGACTGGCCGTTGTCATGTGCTACAAAATATTTCTCGTTGGCTGCTTGAAGCACGGAAGAGAAAAGTATGTGGTGGGGACTGATTTGCATGAAAACTGTGATGCGTGATGAATGGCTCACTGTTTGGTGTACTCAACCTGTGGGCAGGGTACATAATTACAGGAGGTCTTTCGACTGAAGGAGGGCTTACCAAAAGGTATTTAGAACATCCTATCAGTCTAATGACTAGGACTGGCTAGAAACATTTTGCTGCCTGAGGCGGAGAAGATTGTGCCTCTGCATATTCCACATATAAAAGTCAACCAGACCGGCAGCTGAATCTTACTTTGATGCTAGGGGTGGAGCAGTATCTTCTGCTGCACTTGAGGACAGAAGGCCAACTTAAGGAGCATTGGACAGACCATGTGGTACATACAGGTCTGTCTGCTTCTGCCCCTTCAGCATCTGCCACCTGAGGCAGCTTCATCCCACTGCCTCATGGTAGGGCCAGGCTTATACATGATTTTTGCCTTGACACTATCATTTTTAATTCCCATCATCACACCCTGGATGAAACTGAGCAATGCTGTCTTTGTTTTGTAACTGAATTTCGTTTGGAGACCCTCAAACAGTTTATCATTGACTTAGCCACAAACCTTCCATTAACAAAGAATTCTGAATGGTAAGCAACGGACTTTTAAAATACGCCTGTAAATATTATATTTCCATTGTAACCTGCTGTTGCTGTGCCTGTGGAGAACACTTAGCCCTGTTTTCTTCTTCATCATCATTACGGTCAACAAAATAAATACCTAATAACATATCTCTGATTAAAAACCCATGACAAGGAGGAAAAATGAATGGGTAACTTACTCATGCATTAAACCTCGGGCTACTGTGTTTCCAAAGGCATGAGCTTCAAAGAACAGGGTGTACAAGTATGGCAGGAGGGAGTATCTAATCTGCAGTGCTGATCGTGCAATTGTGGCAAATTCAAGCCCAAACACTCCAGGGTCTTGTTCCTGTGGAAAAGCAAGATTTTGGTTTGATTTGCATTTATTTATATTTATGCATTCAAGCTTATTGGACCCCCTGCCTCACCCTGAAAGCTAAGGGAACAACAGGCTTTGTCATGTAAACCTATTAAAGACTTCTTTCGTCAACTGCTTGGCTTTTAACTAAGCCAGGGTTTCCCAAACTTGGATCCCCAGCTGTTTTTTGGACTACAACTCCCATCATCCCTAGCTAGCAGGATCAGTGGTCAGGGATGAACTAATCCAATCATAATATATGTATATAAAGATGTTTTTGTGAAGGTCGTAGGAGCAGGAACCAGTGAGATGTCGTGGTACGGATCAGGGAGATCTAAGTCCCTGCTCATACATGGAAGTTTGCTGGGTAACTTTGGGCCAACCACAACATCTCAACACAATTCATCTCATGATATAGGGGAGGGTTCAGATGCCCCCCCATTGGAACAATGCATGAAGGTTGCTAATGACTCCCCCCCTCCCCAGTTTGACCAACTTTAATATGCATGTAGAATCCCTTCGTACGCTATGTTTATGTATGCGACTGCTACATATGTTGCTGGGAGAATGGCTATTCTTTTCATCTCCTCACCCCTGAGATACTTTCAATATCTGTTGGGGTCATCTGACACCCTGCCCCCCAATTAGAACACACACACACACGGATTAAAGAAGGCAGAAAACCAATATTGTCCTGTGCATCTCAAAAGTAGAACGGGATAAAAGTGTTACAAATAAATGCATCCCAGAAATGTTATTTAAAAGTTTATTGTTCAGGTAAAACCAAAGCATCCTCTTCCTTTTAATTACATTTGCAAATAAAGCAAAACTCTTATCCTCTACATTTTATGTTTCAGACTGGTGTTTCAGGCAGTTGACCAACATTATGCTGTTCTCTGAATCAGCTGGTTTCCAGAGACATAGTTTTAATGTCCCCCTTTTTTTCTGTCAACACTGCTTATTTACAGTAGCTGGGTCAATAGACATTCAATGGGTGCTAGTTTGTTCACAATAGCAGCAGTGCTTGACAAGCTTTCATAAGACCCTGATGTGACCAGATAGCAAATTACCGCAGCACTGGCCCTGTGTTCCTTTACACAAACCTGAGCCAAAATGATTTCTTTTGAGTAGGAAAGGTGCTTGTTCCACAAGGCTAGTGACTTGGCTGATACTTTTGAAAACTTTTGTAAAAAGATGAAGAGGATTAATCAAACTGAGAAACCAAATGATCAAAGTTGCTTATGATTTAAAAATGTCTGTCCAGGCCAACCATCAGAATTGCATCAGCCCTACAATACTGAATGTCAAAACAAATGAGGAGAACATTCCAAATTTGTACCAAGCCCTGAAAAGAGAGCATTTGTCATATGTGTGTGTGTGTGTGTGTGTGTGTATATATATATATATATATATATATATATATATATATATATAAATAATAATAATAAATTTTATTTATACCCCGCCCTTCCCAGCCAAGACCGGGCTCAGAGCGGCTAACACCCATAAAATCACAACAAAACATACAAAACAATCAATTAAAATACAAGTTAAAATATGATTTAAAATTTAAAATGCAGCCTCATCTTTAAGTAGCCCACCAATCAAACAGGGTTAAACTAAAACCAACCCAAAGGCCAGGCGGAACAGCTCTGTCTTGCAGGCCCTGCGGAAAGATGCCAGATCCCGCAGGGCCCTCGTCTCTTCTGACAGACCGTTCCACCAGGTCAGGGCCAGTACTGAGAAGGCCCTGGCCCTAGTTGCGACCAGCCTAGCATCCTTATGGCTTGGGACCTCCAACATGTTATTGTTTGAGGACCTTAAGGTCCTACACGGGGCATACCAGGAGAGACGGTCCCTTAGCTCCAAACTGCAATATTTCTAAGTGGCACCTACTTACCTTCTGACCAATTGCGTTGTGGTTTCTGGACAGTGGATAGAATGCACCAAGCTGTGTCCAACGCAGGCAGAGTTCAAAAGTGGTATCATAGTAAAAGCCACAGATATCAGCACCTACCTGTGAAGACAGACCAAAAACCAGTGCTTCCTGCCATTCTTGCTGTAAACTGGCCACAATTCACTTGGATACCAGTTGCCTACTGCAAAAGGTCAGCAGCAACTGTAGGCAGCAACTGCAGTGCTGCAATTGTCCATTGATTTCTCGATGCTAAGGAGGTGAAGCCCATCAGACCTTTTCAATATACATACAAAATAAGCCATGATGCTCTTTATACTGGATTTCATAAGGCCTTGCTACTTAAGTCCATATGTCTGTAACAGGTGTTGGATTCATTCATTGCAATAGAGGCAACTGATATGTATGCAAATCCCTTCCTGAGAACAGCTTGGCTCCCTCTTTTGGAATGAATGGGCCAGCAAAAGATCAAGGTATGGATATTTCTTTGTACGTAGAACTTTGTTACATTAAATGGTGTTTGATTGCTGAGCTTTGGAGAATATATCGATTTAAGGAGAATGAATTAGCGATTATGGCTTGTGAAGGCCAATTGTTTTCTCAGAGACACTTCCTTGTGCAAACCACTGAGGTTACAATGCTCAAGCTTCGTCTTCCAGATTATGCTCATGTATGCCAACAGAACCCTGCAGAAATTTGTAATTAAGTTTGTTTCCATGCAAGAAAAATAGTTATCTAGCACTGAAGTGTAAACCTATTAACATACGCTACCCTAACTGGTAACAAAGTCTGTCCTTTTGCCCTTTTTGCAAAGTATTCATTGGCCTGAATGGTCTACGAACATGGAGGCTACTTGTTCGCCTCTCTTCCAGGCTTCAAAATCCATCATAGTTTTTTTTAAAAAAAACTATGCAAGTATATATCTTGCTTGGTTTCTGATTCACCTTCCCAATGAAATCTCCCGAGCCCCATGCCATTCCAGAGGGACATTCAGGAGAAGTGGGGGAAGGCTGTAGGACTGCTACGGGATATAGGGAAGGGAAAAATTGCCTCTTTGTGGTCATGCTTCTGTGGATCCATCCCATAATATGCCTTATGGACTTAAACCCTTGATGCCTACAAGTGCAGCATTTGAACCATGCCACAACATCACCACCATCGCCTGAACTGACACTTTATATTCCTTTGCTTCTGTTGTTATTGCTAACTTTTGTGGCCATTTTGAAATGGTACAACATTGTACGCAAATGGTTGCCTAACATGCCTTCAAAACCACTTACTTGTGGAATTCCAAAAAGGTTAAACTCCAAAATTCCAATTATTGATGTGTGCATATCTTCCCAAAGAGCGTGGTTGTCCCCTAGCCAGTGGGCTGTATATTTCCCATTTCCAACAAACGTAGAGCGACTCAACACAAATGGCCTCTTTCCTGTGGCTTCCTTGACAGCCCTGGGAATGAAAAATGCATCCACATCAGCAAAGCCCTGGGAATTCATTTTCACAAGAGTCCTTTAGCTTGGAAGTCAAAAATAAAACCAGAGCACAGGCAAAACTTCAAATGCAACTTTGAAATGTCTGCAGCTATTTCTAATGTAATCCTTATTTGACGTTGGATTTCCTATCTTGGCGCGACATAGTAATTTCTCGATAAAGGCTTCTTTCCCAGATGAATGCTTCCCTTCTCTTTTGAACTTCAAAGAGTATATAGTATCTCACAGTTGCAAAAAAAGATCAAGTAATTTAGAGGCTACTGCTTGCTGAACAAGAAAACAAACTGGCCAGCCCTTTCTATGCATTGAAATGTGCTTTCACTTTTAGATGTCATTTTAGTTAACAGAATATCCTGTATTAATAACTAACAAAGGAGTTTTCAGAATGTAGAAGATTGTAGAAACCCAACTTCTATTGAATTTCCAGGAGGATTTGGGCAGCTGGTTGCTTCAAGCTTTTTAAAACTGCCAGCTAGTGAGCATCAGTCATTTATATCCATGATTAGATTCATTCTACTCCAGTG
This sequence comes from Darevskia mixta, assembly GCA_034641385.1. Lineage (NCBI taxonomy): Eukaryota > Metazoa > Chordata > Lepidosauria > Squamata > Lacertidae > Darevskia > Darevskia mixta. The sequence goes on along the minus strand of JAWWNH010000224.1, from coordinate 8,209,466 downwards.
GAGTCTATTCATGAGCTCTTGCATCTACATAACCAAACTGGAACTTGTATAAAATATTGTGGCAGCACAGCTTTCAGGCATGAGACGACATCCTAACTATATTATACACATGAACACCTTGTGAATGGATCAGATTTAACCCTGACGTTTTCAGTACTGTCAGAAAGGCTTCCCACTTCCTATCTCTTGCTGCCCATCATTCCCAACCATGCAGACTAGCTAGCTCCCAAGTCCTGACATTCATAGCAATGTATTGCACCAGCTTGCTACATATGTCAGGTTTCATTCTCACTGACCCCAACTGCCTCTAATCCTGACTGGATTACACTCCCTCTTACAGCCAAGCCTTTAAACCAAGTGTTTACTGAATGGATCCATGTGGAGGTTGGCACCTTCTGAAATCAGCACAGTAAACACTGCTTGCAGTTCAACCTACCACTACCATGCCAGCGAAGAACTTCCAATGGTGGGTTTAGTTAACGGTAAACATGGCTGGAGGTTAGATTGTGAAGTAACTACACCAGCTGCTTGAACAGATGTGGATCAGTGATTAACACTGATGCATATTTTTCTTTACTGATATCGGAAGCAGAATCTTGTGTGAACTTAAGAACAAGATGGGGAACTTGTGGTCCTCCAGGTGTTGTGGAGCTACAATGCCCTGAGTTGGCCATGCTCTTTGGGGCAAATGGGAGTTGTAGTTCCCTTATCCCTATTCTAATTCAACATCCTGCTTCCAACAGGTCAACCAAATGCCAACAAGCAATTGCTCCCCAGCAAATGGCTCTCAGGGAACTACTGCCTCTTACCCTGGAATCTGCATATATGGTACCTATCATAAGCAGCTATTGATAGAACTCTCCTCCATGTATATATGGCTGTGCAACACACTATGACTTTAAAGTACAGTACATTTTAGGCACATTCTTGCTCTCAAAGAATTCTTGGCAATGTGCATCAAATGTGGTTTAAATGTATATTGTATCTACACAGCCTTAGTCCAGAGCAGCACACAGAAACACCGTTTACCTTACCGCCGGAGTGGTACCTATTTATCTACTTGTACTTTGACGTGCTTTCAAACTGCTAGGTTGGCAAGAGCAGGGACCGAGCAATGGGAGCTCACCCCATCGCGGGGATTTGAACCACCGACCTTCTGATCGGCAAGCCCTAGGCTCTGTGGTAAGGTAAAGGTAAAGGGACCCCTGACCATTAGGTCCAGTTGTGTCCGACTCTGGGGTTGCAGCGCTCATCTCGCTTTATTGGCCGAGAGCCGGCGTACAGCTTCCGGGTCATGTGGCCAGCATGACAAAGCCGCTTCTGGCGAACCAGAGCAGCGCACGGAAATGCCGTTTACCTTCCCGCCAGAGCGGTTCCTATTTATCTACTTGCACTTTGACGTGCTTTCGAACTGCTAGGTGGGCAGGAGCTGGGACCGAGCAACGGGAGCTCACCCCGTTGCAGGGATTCGAACCGCCGACCTTCTGTGGTACTGATCAGTAATTAATAATAATTAAACAGGACCAAGGGGAAAGAAGGCACAGTGTTGTTAATGCCATGTTGACTCCACAATGATCCTTTGTGGTTTTGGGGAGCATGAAATCAGTGCAGCTGGGGAAAGGGACCAGCTGCACGAGAGAGGAAGACTCCTTCACCTTTAATACTTGTATGGAAGAAGGAATTTTGGTTGGTGCAGCAAGTCACCCCATAAGGTGAGAAATGCAGTGCCTGCCAAAATCCCTCCTCCTATCCATGGAGAACATGGATTCTGCACACTAATTTGGGGAACATTGATGTTGCACATGAGTTTTGACAACTGTCCCAACATTAAGGAGTGAGTGTAGTTACAAAGTGTAGAGGCTTAATGCCAGGAACCCAGGCTTCAGGTCATTGCACTAAGTAGCATTGTCAAGTTACTTGGATCTTGGCATGAGAAGTTAATGTGTCACTGACTCTTTCCATTGGATCCAATTGAAATGCTACTGGAGGGGGCAAGGGAGGAGTCATGTACTATTGCTGATAACCTATTGATCTTGTATTTAAACTAGATTCTTAGATACTCTGAAGGGGGCAGAATAATAATGATTAGACTTGGTCTTGCCACAGAATAAGCTACCTGCATATGTATTCCAGTTGCATGTGTATATTCTGTGTTTAATATGTACCGTATTTTTCCATGTATAAGACGCTCCCATGTATAAGATACCCCCTATTTTTTTAACCCAAAATTAAGAAAATGCACTTATGCACTATCCGTGTATAAGACGACCCCTTATTTTAAACTTCAAAAATTTAGGAAAAAATATAGTCTTATACATGGAAAAATATGGTATATAATGCATATATACATGTATACTGTTTATATATATACACCCACACCCATCCTTGTAGCAAATTTGTTTAAAGAATTTTACTTCCTACTTGAAACACATGCTGCCAATTTCTATTACTGTACACCATTGGCTTCCACTTTTAGATTCATTTTTGAACACCTTTCTGTCTTCCAACCTTTTATTTGTTTAGCCAAATAAAGCATTTGCATATGAGTGCAACTGTTCTGCCCCTGAGGTGCAAGAGGATCACCGAGAGATGCTTTTGTATAGTGTGTTTTGTGTGGAGCTGAAATGACATATACGTGAGAGAAGGTCAAAATTGACCTTTAGTTGCTGGCTTAGTTCTGTACAACAGACACAGCGGGTGCGCTGTTTAAATCAGACTTCCTCCTGGGAAGTAAAATGCTTGGTTACAAACCCCTGGGGAATAATTCAAAAGTGGAGCCGGGCTCATCCCCAGGACTCTTCTGATGCTATAAAGCCCTTAGTTAGCCATTATATGAAAAGAGGGGAGAGTCCTGATTTGGTTCTGAATGCTCTTTGTTAGAATGAACTCCAGTTGATTCCTACTCTATTCGTTATAGAGACTGCTCACCTATAGCCTCTTTTAAATCTCTCTGGGGTAGGTGGACGTTCAATAATAGGAACTGAAGAGTCATAGCGTAAGCACCTCTGGGTTCATTCTTCTCATAATGCAGCTTAAAGTTACTTTATCCAGTTTCAATTTCTATTGAGAACAGCATGGTGCTTCTGTGTGGTTTCTCCTTTTTTTCCAGACCTTAAAAGAGTCTAGCTTCCCTTTTTCAACCACTCTAGTTTCAGAGCAACAGGTGCATTTAGTCTACAGCAGCACTGAGCATTCCCTGCGCTGCAAAAATGTGCTTGCTTGCTTGCTTTAAGGCTGGCCAGCAACCTGTGTTTCAATCCCACCTCTGTCATGGACTCATCATATGAACTTGGGAACGTTTGTATGGCACTTTGCTCAAAGAATATTTATTTAGTCAACTTCTGGACCACTTACTATTTATAAAAAATTGCAATAAGTGGTTTACAGTAGCAATATTAGCAACAGACATCCCACTGCCTTATACAGTCCAGTGTAAAATGGTAATTTAGACCAGCCTTCCCTAAGACGGCTGAAACTTTAAAGTCCAAAATACAGGGAGGATCTTAGGTTGCAGAAGCCAGATTTAGGCAATCTCTGGAGCTTTTTATAGCCCCAAATGAGAACCAGTTCAACTTTGCAACCATGCAATCACTTCCTATGATTATTATTTTTGAACTTTTGCAGAAAATCCTGGAGAAACACTTGCTTAACAGAGGTTTTCTTTTTTTTTAAGGTTGTAAGGTTTTCAAACTATTTTCCAGGGAACTGTAGTGTTCTGTGGAAGCTCGTTAGCAGTTCCTGGGTGAAAAGATCTGTAATTGTAGGTAAGATTTCCAAAAGATGGTTTGCTATTCACTATGTTTATTATCACATTTGCAACCTGGCTTTCCTCCAGGAAGCTCACTGTGGTGTATATGGTTCTTCCCATGGCTGACTGTTGAAACTTAACCTGGATCCCCTCTGATTGTTAAGACAGCAGAGAGCATTATTGGCTGCTCACTTGCCACCTTAGAGCAAATTTATACCACCAGGTGCCACAGAAAGGCACTGGGCATAGTAGGAGATCCATCACACCCTGGTCACTGTTTCTTCAAGCTCCTGCCATCGGGACGGAGATACAGGACATTGAAGGTGACAACAAGCCGTCTCAGGAACAGCTTCTGCTCCAGAGCAATTTTGGCCTTGAATGGAAAGTCTGGACTTTGAAGTCATTTTATTTTACTTGTTATATTGTACTGTATTGTACTGTTTTAATTAGTGTTTTGTAGTTATTTTAAATTTATGTGGAGTGCCTTATCTGAGTGGATAGAGCAACCAAGTAATTTCGTTGTTCCCGCAAGGGGATAATGACAATAAATATCTTATCTTATCTTATCTTATCTTTTTTCTTTTCTTTTCTTTTCTTATCTGATACTATACTACATTGGCTCTCAACTGATCTTCCTCGCAACTTCAGGTAGCCTTGGGTATGGGGTCCAGAGTGTACTCACAGTTCATGCAAGGCAATAGCTAGACACTGCAATCTCCCAAATGAACTAGGGCAGGCAATACAATAAGTGCAAATGTGTGGAAGGAAGCCTTGATAGCAATTTTATAAAAATGGAGAGTATGGCTTAGAGCATTGGCATGGTGTGTGTGTGTGTGTGTGTGTGTGTGTGTGTGTGTGTAAAACACTTTCCTTACTAGCCATTTTCTGAATTAATTTCCACCACACCGCTGCTTCTCCCTCTCATCTTTTACTTTCATCCTTGAAAACATGCACCTGAAATCCTTGGCGCTGACAGCACTTATCTAGCCAATTTGTGATAAATTCCCTCACTACTGGAATAACTTTGGCAATAGTTTCTTCAAGAACATATGAAATTTCTTTATACTGAAGTAAATTATACTGAAGCACATAAAGTACCCAGGCAGCCCATTTTATATGGACTGGGAGTGGTTTGCCCTGCTCTCAAGTCCACCCCCTGCATTTGCAACGTGAGATCCTAAGTACAGCCCATTTCAAGTTTTCAGGTGGTACCAATTCTTCCTGAACAAAAAAACTTAAATGAAAACTGTGTAACGTCTCTTTAAAGATTTTCAGAGCGTTTAGTGGAAGACATTCAGAGAACTTACTGGAATGTAGGTGGGGCTTCAGACCATCCAAAGAGGGAATGTGTGTCATAAAGATCTCCCAGGAAAGTTTTAGAATCTGGACACAGTGTGTTTTGAAACAGAGAAGAATCAGAAATTCCTGAAAGTGGAATACAAAATATTAAGAATTATTATTGAGTAACAAGTCCATTCACAGTCATTTTTTAAAAGTAAAGTTGATTCATAAGAAATAAACTTGAAAGTTTTTGTTGGGTTGCTTTATACATTCACCGATAATTACATTTATTTCCATGATTATTCCTGCTGCCTGGCTGTGGAACAATAAGGCATGCAGGATGTAGTTGTATCTAGAGTATAAACTAGGAACTCTCTTTTTGTTGTACACAAACTTGTCCCACAGTAATCACATAAATAACTATTTCCACAAACTGTCCAATTTTTTCAATACTATTCACTGTGGCAAAATTCACGGCTGAGAATATTATCAGAATAAAATTCCCAGCCATGGATTTTGCTCCCTTCCTCAAATAAAGGGAAGAGATTCCTCACTCACAGTTCACCACGACTAAGCCTTCAGTGACAGGCAGTTCCATAATGATGTTTTCCGTTTTGGATTTCCCCCCTGATATTTCATTGTCAGCAGCACATAATAGGTATCAACTGCTTGCTGCCAATTAGGCTCCTGAAAACAGCCAGGGTTTGTTAGAAGGATGTTGACCAGACTAATTGCTGGATGGCTGACAGGAGCTGTAGGGCTTCTGGGTTCCCAGAACAGGGTTTTAACCTTCCAAATTCTTTCATATAAAGAGAGTACTGCAGCCTGCATAGGGAAACTGAACTCTGCACCCAGGTTACTAGGATAGACATGATTCCTCTCTCAAATAAGTACCTGTCCCATTGCCCCTTCCAGCTGACACTGAATGTGAAATATTGAGCAACTGTCAAATTCAATAAAAGGTGTCCTCCAGATGTTATGGACCACAACTCCCTTCAGCTCTATCCAGTAGGGATGATAGATGCTGTAGTTAAGAACACCTGGAGTGCACCAGGTTGTCTATCCTTGCAATAAGCAAGGCGTTGTAATATTCAAACCCGCAGTCATGCCTGGAATTTTGAATACCAGTGTTCTCATATTCTTGCTCTTCGTGATTTATGTGGTTTCCAGAAACACAATTAGGGTGAGTGAAATCAATAAGACTTAGAAAGCATTTCACTTTCTCTGTGTTTCACCCATCTGTCAGTGCTCAGCTGTAGGTAGCTGTCAGAGGGGAGCGAGGAACCTGGAACCAGCTGTGGCAGAGGGCCAGAAAAAGCTAGGAGACAGAGCTAAGGAACAAGCAACTTTTTTGAAGCATCAGGAAGACCTTTTGTTCAAATCCCACCCCAGACAGGAGGCCCTTTAAAGACTAACCTGAGTATGAGGATTCAACAGTCAGCCTGAGTGGACAAAGCCAATTCAGACCCTGATTCAATGGTCAGCCTGGGTGAACAGAGCCAATTCAGAGCCTGGGGAAACTGCTCCCAAAGCAGCTCTGGTGTCTCATCACATCAGAGCCAACGGACGTCGATATTTCTAACCCTGGTGTGTCCTGACTCCATTGGATTGGAGAGGTAGTTGTAAAGAAGGCAAGTGAACTCTATGAGACTGCTACTGCCCCACAACTCCACTCCACCCTCCAACACTCTTCATCCTGCTGAAACAGTTGTGGTCGCAAGGATGGGATTAGAGGAAAAAGTGATGAAGAGAAGGAGGAGAGCTTATGCTCTCCAGATGTTACTGGACTACAGCTTTCGTCAACCATGGCCTTTGGTCATGCTGGCTGGGGCTCATCCCCATCCTTGGCTCAGGTATTTTTCAGGGGCACCATCCAACACAAGTAGTCAATTTCCCAGTCTGTCCTGTACAGGCCTTGAATTTTTGAAGGGGAATTCCACACATTTTCTCTACAGAGGGCATCATGGATTCACCCACAGCCTAGTACAATGGCAAGAGACAAATGTGATTAACAACATCATGATAGGGACTGTAGCTACCTTGGAAGAGAACTTACTGTCGGAATCATTAACAACTGTATCACTTATACAAGCCCCTTTTTATCTTCTCCCTTAGGGACAATCAAGCCTTGAGTTCTATATATGTAGCTCAAGATCAATGGTGAAATACCAGGGATGTCTTAGAACTGATTCTGGCTTTTTCAATAAGTGTCTACTAAACCTTTTGATGCTGTAAGTGGCTATAGGAATCAGGTAAAGGATATTTGTTTTTCAAAAGTCACTTACTGGGAATGTAAGGTGGATTGTTGAGGTTGTTGTGAGCACAGCCTGGGATCTGGCCATTGAGAAAATTTGAGGGTTCATTCATATCCTAACCAAATAAAAAACGTAAGAAACAGGTTAGGTTATATGGTGTACTTTGGGTGGGGGAAGAGAGAGAGATAAAATATAAAGGGAAATATTATCAAACGTACCATCCAAATACCATCATAAGGAAGGACATTATGGAACTGAACACACATCTGGGTCCACCAGTCAGCTGTTTTGGGGTTGAAGTAGTCAGGGTACACTGAATTTCCTGGAGCCAAGGCCTGGAAGTGAGAATGAAATATATAAAGATAAGGACATTTTGGTCCTGCTAATGGACATGGAAAATTTCAGAGATTGCGTGGGATGCAAGCTCAAGAGTGTACCACTTGTTGGCATCTGTCTGTCTCGGGAGACAATGGAGTGTGCTTCCAGGGGTGAAGTAAAACCGCTGGAGAATCACAGCACCTGCAGTGGCTGCTGAGACAGGTAACTCGTAACTGCTGCCTCCCACGTTGTTTTTGCCTCCCTCTCGGCCTCACTGATGTCGCCCAAAGGAAAGCAGAGCAATACATTTGGCATCAGCTTGGGTGCAGGAGTTGCTGGAAGGAGGTGTACAAGGTGCCAGGGATTTAGGAACTCTACTCTGGATTTGTGTAGGGTTTCCTCTTTAGCCTTTTCTTCTCCCAAAGATGTCCCGTAAGGCAGAAGGTAAGGAAATACTTCTTCTTGGAATACTATTGCTTATGTCCAATTAACTGTGGAGAGCTGCTGCCAGTCACTGTCAACAATACTAGGTTAGATGGACCAGTGTTTGACTTGATGTCCTATGTCCATATGAAATCATCGAGAGCAGTGTCATAATTAGTGTGTGGCAATGGTATTGTGGGAATGGGTGTTGCTCTATCTTCCTTTACTGTTACTGTGATTGGACGTTGTTGCCATGAGAACATAACTATCAACATGATACACCAGGGCTTCCCAGCTGTTTTGGGACTACAGCTCCCATCAGCCCTAGCTAGCAGGACCAGTAGTCAGGGATGATGGGAACTGTAGTCCAAAAAAACACTTCGAGACCCAAGTTTGGGAAACTCTGTGTTACAGCAATGTAAACTTTTCCACAACAACAACTATCTTATCCAATCCAAAGGATTGCCCCATAGACACCTACCTGCCCAACAGCTGGAGTCACTCCATCTGAATTTTTTACCCAAATTCCCAATTGTTCTCCAAGTTCGTAGGGTTGGTAAGATCCTCTAGCTTGATCTCTGCTTAGGAAAGGATCCTGACGAGGGAACAAAACAGAACAAAAGTAACGGATAGGAAAAAGAAACACTGCAACAATACCGGTTTTGAAGAACGGGTCCGAGATGCCTGACTATACTGAACAAAATGGAACTACTGTTTGGGTATGACATCATCCACTAGAAACCTATTAGCCTTAAAGTTCAAATTTAAGGTGACAGAAATGCAAATATATTATATTAACAGAGCACAACATAAATCCTTCCCTACATAGACATGGGCTATGTAACATTATTTCCAAATGATAGCATGGAAGAAACTATTGGTAGGCTAGCAGAATGCCAAAGATGGAAGCAGGACCAGCCCTACCATTAGGCAAGATGAAGTAGCCAATCTCAACACGCAGCAGGTTTTTGGAGTACCATTAAATGGTGGCAAATGTCCAATTAATTAATTATTACCACATGTTGTTGCCATATTATTAACCACCATGGAGGTGCCATTTGGATTATTCACATCACGTATGAAATTGCCTGGGCCACTTCTGAGTGGAAGCTACCAGGTTGCCACCAGAGAACATTATTACAGAAGAGGCCATGAAAAGAGAGCGAGAAGAAGCTTATCAGTCAAAGTGTGAATCCAGAAAAATCCTGTTGGCACTGGACTACCGACTCTTAGAACACCGGAGTATTTATTGGAATTTAAACTTATTGAATAGAGAATTTCCAAGAAGCTTAAAAACTTGATCACCAAATGAAGCCAATACTTAGGAAGTTGTCACATCGTACACCTTCAAACTGTGCACTGGGTATGGCTGCACTTTGCAAATGTAACACACGCTGCCTGAACGGTTTGCCATGAGAACGAATTGTGATTCGTGATGAGCCACGTTAGGGTTCTTTACGATTAATCTTCTAGTGACAAACTATTCAGATTATCTTGTTTCTAAGGGACCAAGGGGTTTGGAAAGTAAGCAAGCAAGAAAACATCTAACTGCACCTCTGCTAAATTGCATTGGGAGCTATATTTTTATAGCATTCTTTTTATAGCATTTTTCATATCTGTGTAGTCCATCTCATGATATTGGTTTCATCACTTTTGACCTGGCAATATATTGTGAATCATGATGTGTGCTTATGTGTTTGCTATGCACAAATAACACTGGGGGGGGGGGGACTTGAAGCCAGCCAATGCCTCTACATAGCTCCACATTGTGATATATCAGTATATCATAATGTTTAGCAGGTGATATATCATGATGTTGAAAATCAGATATCATTCAGTCCTACTATTCGCCTCTACATAGTTCCATCCTTATTTCAGACATAATTATATATCAGCAATATATCGTGATGTTGAAAACCAGGGATGTAAAACACAGCCATTAGTAGCCACTCATAGCCTTACCCTCCACAAATTTGTCTAATCTTCTTTTAAAGCCATCCAAGTTTATTGCCATTGCTGTCTCTTGTAGGAGCAAATTCCATAGCACTTTCTTTCATCTGTCCTGAATTTCCTTTCCATCCAATTAATTGCCACGTAAGAGCATTGCACAATGCCACTCTAGAGGTGGTGGCACGGGAGCTCTAAGCCACACTGTTGCACCAGTGCGACGTCCTGCCGTGGCTTATTGTACCAGCACAATGCCAACACATGAGATCGTTCCAACACAGCAGGCGCACTCCTAAACATGTAAGTGCTAAGAGCAGGTCATAGAATTGAGCCTTTAATCTCATTCCATTCCTTTCCTAATAACTAAATAACGGCTCAGTTTGTCTCGTTTTTTGAAAAAATAATCTTTTACGATAAATACTGTGCTTTTGGGCACAATACTCTTATTTCTGGCAGACTGTACAATAATTTCAAGTGGGGGAAAAAAGCATGGCACCTACAGACTTGAGGAGTCCAAGCGTTCAGTAGGTGTGCTTACGCAAAACCCCTCAGATGTGGTGTTTTTTAAAAAGTGCTGCCCTTACGTAGTAATTAAAACCCAGGCAGGTGATATCCAGGGGACATTAACACTCTAAAACAACTCAGTTTAATTATCTACACCTAATCTGAACCTCTGATATCCCGTAGCCAAAAGTGTTATTGTAGTGCATAAATCTAATACATTATGCAGCTCCAGCCTCACACCAAGGAGAACAAAAGGCTCTGGTGACTGATTTTGCATTCCAAATAAACTCCGTGCCTTTTTCACATGCTCCTACCTATTCCTCAGGGAATGAGTGCCATATTAGAGACTGACAGAATCGCTTAGGAAAGGGTCCAGAGAATTGTCTGAATGGCACACCAACAATGCAGTTCTTTTGCTGGAGTTAAAGGTCCAGCCCTGGATGCGTAATCTGGCCTGATTTCTTTGGCAGAAGAGTAGGATATAATTTTGATAAACAGATACTCAAGAATAATGCACTTTTTTCCCAGTGCATGCAGTGGGGGCTACTGTAAATAAGCAACATTTGACAAAACCGGATCACATTCATACTGGGAGCAAACAGCCGAAACCTGAGCATGTTTGCTCAGAAGTAAATCCCACCGTGTTCAACCTCAGTGGGACTGATCTTAAATCCTTAATGTCCTAGTCCTCAAGACCATACACCCAGGCTTGTAACATACCATTTCAGAATTAATCCCACCCCTAGTTTTTTGTATGCCAAAGTTCCTGAATATTGTTTTTAATTGTTTAGTGAATTCTAAATTGTTTCCATTTGCTGTTGCAACGAATTCTCTTTTCCGTGGGGGTTGATGAAGAGCAGGCAACCTTCCTCATTAAAGTTATTCTGCTGGAATAGATGTTTATCATTCTGCTTGATAACCATTGTTACTTTTAGAGCATCAACCTTTGTATGGAAACAATGCATTTGCTCTGACTCAGAATAAGTCAGAGGCGAAAATGGGGCCATTGTTCAAGGCAGGCAGCAGAGGATGATGAGTAAGCCCTGACATTCTTAGGGGGGGAAATTGCCAGGAGGCAAAGGGGTGGTAGCCAAGAGCGACTGAAATTGCCTCATATATTTTTCACATGATACACTCACTTAAAAACACACACACACACAACAGTGATTTTTATGAGGTGAATACTGCATCCAAATTTGCCTCCACTTCTCCATGCATTGAAACCCAAGATTTCAGGAGTGGATAGCATGGTGAACTGGTGGTGCTTACCTGACTTCCCAACAGCTGAGTTATAGCTTCTAACTGGGAGGAGTAAACTGGTGGGAGGCTGGCATGGTGCGAATGCACGAGTACAGCAGGCACCAGGTTGGTTCTGCTCACGTGTTTGCTTTGTGCTGCTTCTCCATCGCCTCGCCCATCTCCCTCCACTAAGCAGCAGTAACTCAGCTGTCAGGAGGTCAGAGGAACACGGCCACCCCACCATCCGCTCCAAGAAATATCCCTGTTCTCCTAAATCTAGTGTCCAGAGGAAGCTGGTGCATTTCACAATGTGGGGGCTCGTTCAGAAGGACAACACAAGCGTTCCTCAAACTTGGGTCCCTAGCTGTTTACGGACTACAATTCCCATCATCCCTGGTCTTGCTAGCTAGGGATGATGGCAGTTGTAGTCCCAGAACAGCTGGAGACCCAAGTTTGTGAAACACTGTATCTAGGCTAAAAAGCTCCAAACATGATGAACTTTCTTCATAGGAGAGTTGCTCCAGACTCATGATAATTTTGATTGTCCTGTGCCACACCTTTTCTAGTAATTCGTTTTTCAGATGGCGGTTTCGTTCTTGATTGCTTTGCTGATGGGCAAATGCCTAGCAGGGCATTTGCCATTTTCACAGCAGCTACACCATAACCCTGTTTTCACTGAGCTGTTCATCAAAACCACCACATCCCTCTCCTGGTCAGTCATTACTAGCTTACACTTCACACTGAAATGCGTTTGCCATTCACACGTTCACCTCCTAATAAGGGAATGAGTTTATTCTGCATGTATTGGTCTCTGGAATTGGTCGCTGAGAACATTTGCATTTGTCCCTAGATTATGCCCCCTTCCATTCTAAGTAAAGACCCATTTTTGACATGTTTTCATCAGCACAGCTCTTGGAAGAAAGCAAAAAGTGCTCTTCAGCTTTAATCGGTATTCTTGCAATTATAACACCAGGTCCTATTAGTCTGCAGGATGCATTAAGAATTCTTAATGTGCTTCCTTTGGTGATGGATTTACTAAACTGAAGAACTGTGTTTTCTGGCATGCTTATGGATTCTGAATTAGAGATGAAATATTAGGCTAGCATTTAGAGGGAAACTATTAGGCTAGCGTTATAATGATGTTTTGTGCATTTATGCTGCACATTTCATCTGAGCATCCATGACAGTCAGAGGGATGTGGTTCCCTGAGGCTGACATGAACAGGAACTATGTCACTTGGCCAGTCTCGGTGGCTCCTCCCAACAGACATTTCCAGAGCAGTAAAGAATCTAGCTTCACAGAAGTAGCTCCCACACCATTCTGGTAACATGAGTTGGCTTTAAAGGGCACAAGATGGCCTAAGAACTCCCTTCTGCCTTCTGAACAGATTATGACCATGACAACCAATGTACTTCCCCCTGCCCTTACAAAATCCAAAGCAGTGATTTTAGTGGATTCGAGGTAGTCAGGAAATTCCTTCTGCTGTATTCATGCAGACCCTCACAGAGAGATACATCGAGCTGGATATATAACAGAATTTTTGCATAGCAGGGATGGGGAGGTTTTTTCAAACCCAAGGGTCGCATTCCCCTGTGGGGAGCATTCTGGGGGTGCCATGCCAATGGTGGGTGAGGCCAAAAGCAAAAGTAGGCAGGGCATTGGATGGGCACTTGAGGAAGGTACAGAGAGGGGCCAATGAGGGGTAAGTCCTGAGAGCCAGAGAGAGGGGGGGGGGCTTAAAAGCCTGTGGCCTCCAGGCCTGATGTCCCTCCATCCCTGTTGTACAGCAGCAGCACCCCCACAATCCATAATGGTGTTTGTGTTTTCTTCCTCTCCCACACAGTACTCACTCACTTCCCACCCCTCCCATTCTCATATTTTCACTAGGGCCCCCCAAAAAGAAAAAGAAAACTGAACAGAGCATACTGAGAGTACAATGTGCATTACCCGGGGGGGGGGGAGCATCCTGTTATAAAAGAAAGTAGAGGAGAGACTCTTTGTTTCAATGCCACAATTCATATAGCAAGTCGTATGAAAGAAAGCAATGTTAACAAGGTTAGTACTTAAGCTCATTTACCAGAACAATGACATAATGCAATCCATCCTTCTTCAACTCTTGCATGAATTCCGGCAGGCCAGCATACTTTTCTTTGTCATATGTGAAGTCCAGCTTACGGTCCATATAGTCAATGTCTCCGTACTGGACATCCTGCAACAGAAATATGTTGTGTTTAAGAAGAATAAAGCACAAAGGTTAAGTTTTACCTTTTTGCTCAGGCTGATACCATAATAAAAGCTGGTACAGAAATTATCCCATGCCCTATCAATTATACAATTAATATAATACAAACAAACATTATCAATACTATTCTTTTAGGGATACAATCTGTTCTTGTTCATTGTTTTCCCCTGGGAAACCAATTTAAATACACATTGCAAAATGCCCACTTACGTAGGGGATGCCATACTGTGTCATGCGCTTTACCACCTGTTCTACTGCACCAATGTCAGGATATCCCCATCGCGAGAGCTGGTACCCCAGAGACCAGTAGGGAGGAAGATGTGGCCGTCCAATAGCCTTAAAAGCAAAAAACAGAACCAGAACATTTTTAGTTTTTTTATGTGTGCTGCACAATCTCATACAGTGACAGAGAAATTTAGATATTTTAGTTCTTTCTGTTAATATGAAACTCAGGTAAATTTAACAGGTGTGTTATACTCAGCTAAGTGCTACAGTGGAACCTTGGTTTTCGAACAAAATCTGTTCCAGAAGACCGTTCAACTTCCGAAACGTTTGAAAACCGAGGAGCAATGTGCGGTCGACAAAATACATTGAGAAACAAGAAAAACACGCAGCGGAAGCCGTTCAACTTCCGAGGCGCATTCAAAAATGGAAGCAATTACTTCCGTGTTTTTGGCGTTTGGATTCTGAAACGTTCAGCTTACAAGATGCTCGAAAACCGAGGTTCCACTGTAATTCTATTCTTTGTAGTGCAGACCTTGGAACTGTGGGAAAATTATCACTTCATCAGGCAACAAAGCAGGAGTCTAGTGTCACGATCTGTGGAGAGTGAGCATATTTTTCTAGTCAGAAGTAGTGAGTTCAAGGGGACTTGATCCTAAGTAGTGTGCACAGGATTGCAAACCTTGCTTCTGAAAAAAAATACTTTTCAAATCTATTTTAGTTGGGTGTTAGTTTTTCTCTGCACTTTGAGCAGGCAAGATAGCTAGGGAAGCTGATTAGAGGCCTTTTAAACAAGTAAGATGTCACGAAGATGCAGGCAAAGTTTTGTAGTTAAAGTACCACAAGGAATATTCACACAATAGCTCTTTTGAAGAGCAGGAACACAACCAGCATTATCAAGAAGCAGTTTTGTCGAGCAGAAGATTCAACCCTGAAGGAGAGCACTTTCCCTGCTCTTAATCTATCATTACCGAGTAGGGTGGGTGGAAATCAGATGAAGTATCGTTTTCAACAGAGGTGCCAAAATGTCTCAAAGCCAGCATTGTGGAATAGCCACCAGGAGCTGATTTTGCCTCTCTACGTTTTGCCATCCTAGTAATTAGTAATTTCACCAGATGAGAATATTGTTATAGAACTGCATGCAGGAGTTAAGGTCACCTTCTGATGGATTTTACACCTCAAATGTAGCCAGCCTTATAAAATCCTACAGAAGCCTGATTTTGCAGTCCTTGCTACTTTCGTAGCCTTGAATGAGAAGCTGTAGAGGAGATCTTTGCTAAATAGGACAAAGTGGGAGGGAAAGCATTCCCTTCTTATTTTCTTCACCCAATGCATATTTATTCAGGCTTTTGTCAGATGATAGGAAACACATGGATTTTCTTCTTGGGTTATAAACATCACTGATCACTTCAGCAGTGGGTGTTTTGCGGTGGGGAAGACAGATGCCGCAGCCCCCTTTTCAGGCCCATAAAGAAACAAAATTGTGTCCTAATTTCACCCAATGACTAGTGTCTGCCTCTTTCTTTCCAATACAAGCCTCAGCTGTGCCTGGAATTTACTAAAACTACCTTCTTGCTCCTGCTATAGTCCATACCCTAGTTGTTTCAATTTACCCGCATCTAAAGTTCAAGTCTAAATGGCACATTGAAGAGACCATACATAGCTGTTCCCATTGACAGGTGGCTGTTCCATGCATTTGTATAGCAATACTGTTCCGCTAATTAAATGTTGGAAAAAATACCCTGAGTTTTCTTCCACATACTGGCTCAGTCCAGTCCCCAGTTTCTTCATAGCCATTGCCAATTAGCAAGCCTTTAATTAAATCAATACAACATTTTGAACTTTCCAGCCCAGAATGATACTATTTTTAATGCCACAGCCTGCTAAGCTACCTCATCAAAAGGTTGGTGTTTATTCAGAGCTCTCTGAGTTTTAATTATTTGCGTTCAACTCCTCAGGTCAGACACACACACACACACACACACACACACACACACAGCTCAGCTATTTGCAATCGACTACTCATAGTTCAGGCACTTGATTTGGTATAGCTAAGCATTGCAAATTGTTGAATGGCAAAATAACAATTGTGCACTCCTTGAAACCATCACACAAGATGGCTTTGCCACCCGCAGGGATGAGCTGCAGACAACCGCAAGTTTCTCAAATGCCAAAGCACTTTTAAGATTGCTATCTTATATATAGTATATAATCTTATGTTGCAAGTGCAACTGGATACCATAAAACTGAACTCTTGCAGCTTTATCAAAATCCTAGCATTGTACAGGTGTTCAGCTACTAATCAGAATAACTCAAGATAAGAAATGAGGAGTTGGCTTGTCATGGAAAGAATTAGTAAGAAGAGCTTTAGAAAGCTATGTGATTTTTTTGGGAGGAGCAGGGAGGAACCAGTTATAGAGGTTTTCAGCACTGAATGCACTTTTCACCTGGCTGCTGATTCTGAAAGCTAACAAGTAACCTCCCATCTATGTACACAGTTAGTTATGACTCAAAGGTCTACTGTCCCTTAGCAGGGCCGGATTTAGGTTTGATGAGGCCCTAAGCTACTGAAGGTAATGGGGCCCTTTATATATCCAGCTGTCCTTTGTCAACAACAAACAGACTTCTGGAACGGATTAAGTTCGAGAACTAAAGTACAGTGGCCTTGGGTTACAGATGCTTCAGGTTACAGACACTTCAGGTTACAGACTCCGCTAATCCAGAAATAGTACTTCGGGTTAAGAAATTTGCTTCAGGATAAGAACAGAAATTGCGCGGCGGCAGTGCCACAGCGGCGGGAGACCCCATTAGCTAAAGTGGTACCTCAGGTTAAGAAGGTACCGGCCAGATGGGCGGGATATAAATAATAAATTATTATTATTATTATTATTATTATTATGTTAAGTACGGACCTCCAGAACGAATTAAGTTCTTAACCCGAGGTACCACTGTATATAGAAATGAGGAAACCAGTGATATTTTAGGGAGCAGGCTAGCAGGCGGGGCCCATTACTTACATCATAGGAGCATACACAACACAAAACACTGTTGCTGTATGTAGGTTTTATTTTGTTTTTTATCTTATATTTTGGAAATGTACATCCAGTTTCCCCCTCCTTTAATTTTTTTTGGGGGGGGCCCAGGGGCCCTAAGCTATAGCTTGTTTAGCTTATACGTAAATCCGGCACCGTCCCTTAGCCAAAAATGTTGTGATCAAAAATGTTGTGAGTTTATTGTAGGGAATATGAACAAAAAATGAAATTATGTCATTTAAAATCTGCCTAGTGCTTTTTAATTATTTCAGTGCTTTTGCACTCATTGGCTGGAAAGCTGGAAGACAGAAATAGGTTTACTTCTTGGCACTAATGGGAACTTATTTTCTAAGCATCACAACCGTACAAGAAGAGGGTGTGTCTTTTGTCCCAATCATGTTTGGAGAAGGAAGGGATCAACCTCCTTCATGTATGCTGTGGTCCCAATAAATACCCCCTTCACCTATAATTCATTAAAGGAAAAACAACGGTATAGCTGCAACTTATGCTTCTACCATGGTGTGCTACTTGGCCCTTAGTGAATGAACCCTTGTAATGTAAAAATAATAATCAAGTACTGGGTTGTTACAGACCTATCAGTACAAGATTCCCACCACATAGTGACAGAACTCACAGCCTGGTGACTGAGACATTCCTCATGGGGAAAGGTGGAGAAGAGGCTTGCTGCAATTCCCAGGAGAAGAGGCTTGCTAGAAGCCGCTTCCATTACCGTCCAGACTCCAGAATTACTTAATGCAAAGGGCGGGGTGTCTGCTTGCTTTAGACTTGGGAGAAGTTACAGGGACTAATTAGGCTTGCACCTATGCAATTTGTTAAACATATATGTCAGAGCTGGGACGCCTCCCCCCACCCGCCCCCTTGCAGCAGCTGGTATTGGGAGGATATTTGGCAGGAACCCATGAGTTTCCCTGGCTTTCTCAGGTTCCTGGCAAGAGCAATGGCAAAATGCATGCATCGTCTCAGGGCATGATCAAGCTAAGCTTCTCAGTAATACTTCTGCAGGAGAAAGAGTTCAGCAGGAGTTCAGAGAAAGACTCCAGCACTGAAAGTCTTTCTCACGGCATTAATGCTTCCTCTCGATAACTGAAGGGCCTCAATGTACCCTGCTGCTAAATATTTGAGGGTATGTGTTCCCAAACACTAAGTACCACCCCCGCATGACATTATCTTTGGTCACATCCACACCATATATTCCGCCAAAGAGTCCTGAAAAACTGTAGCTTACGTTTCACAGAGTTGCAATTCCCAGGACCCTTAACACACTACAGTTCCTAGGATTTTCTGGGGGAAGCCACACGCTTTAAGTGCGTGCAGACGTGACCTAAATTCAGAGCATCAGGTTGGTTTGGAAACCATGGACAACACGATTCTCCTGCTGATGCCACCACAGGGCAACTATATGTTCCACAGAGCCCACAAAGGTACTTGCCAACCCTGCATAGTAAGACTGGATATTTCCAATGTGGAAGAAACATTATTTGCCTATTGGGTGGGTAGGTTCTCTACCTCTAGCTATATATTAGGTTCAGAGCTTTGAAATATTGAGCTCAACGCCAGATACAGCATGTGGGACAGCTTCCTATTCTTCTATCAGGAAATGATCAGCCATATATCAGGCTTAACTTTACTTAATTAAATGGAAAGGAACCAAGATGATGAAGTACACAAACTGGCTCCTTCTGAGAGCTGGGGTCTAAAATGCTGCTTAAACACACACATACACTTCTCTGACCCAGCAGAATCATTTTTCTTTGAATATGTGATCTCCATGTCATACCACAAACTGGGTGAAAACTAAATAAATAAATAAATAAAATTCCTTCCAGTAGCACCTTAGAGACCAACTAAGTTTGTTCTTGGTATGAGCTTTCGTGCGCAAACTGGGTGGTTGGCTTTTTTATAATAAAAAACAACTCTCCTCCATTTTAAAAGCAGTTTTGCCACATTGCATGGTAGAGGGACTACTAACAAATCTATCACGGAACTTTATGGATTCTGAATGGCATCTTAAAAATGGATATCAGGGAAGGACAGGATTTAAAGCTATCATTACATACTCTCCAACATTTCTCCGATGAAAATAGGAATGTCCTATTCAGGGCCATCTTACCCATAGGCACTAGGGGTGCAGGACACTCGGGCACCGGGCTCTCAGGGGCACCAGGCCGAGAGTCCGGGGCCCGAGAGTTGAGTCCAGGGAAGAGCCTGCCCATTGGTCGGAGTGCCGTGGCAGGCTCTTCTGCTGCGGGCGGCTCTGCACCGTGAGTTCGGGGGCAACCGAGCCAGCGAGACGCTGAGGCGGCCGGCCGGCTCTGTCCTCCTGCGCACCTGGGACTGGGCAACCGGGGGGGGGGGGACCGCATATCCCTGGCACCGCATATGCTTAAGTCAGCCCTGATCCTATTCCATAATGATGATGGTGATGATGGTGATGATGATATTTATACCCCACCCATCTGACTTGGTTGCCCCAGTCACTCTGGGTGGCTTCCAACATATGAAAAAGCTGAATAAAACATGAAACATTAAAAAAATTCCTTATACAGGTCTGCCTTCAGATGTCTTCTAAAGGGTGCATAGTTACTTATCTCCTCCATACCCTACATAACTCCATACCCTCCATTTCTCCGACGAAAATAGGTACACCCTAAAGAAAACTGGGACATTCTGCGTTCAAATCAGAAACTGGGATGGCTTCTGTAAATCTGGGACTGTCTCTGGAAAGTAGGTACACTTGGAGGGTCTGCCATTCTACATGATACAGTTTCTTTTGTCTACAAGACAGACCTCTGCAGCACCTTTTCACCAACTAGGTACTGAGTTGATATTGATGTTAGAGCTCAGGGGTGCGTCCTTCAATAACCTAGACGTTTCATCCGCATTAGCATGCCTTTAGGAGCATCCTGGTTTGGGCTATAGTAGTCCTTCTCTAGGCAGTGTGACCCATACATAATCCTGTTATAGATTCAGTTATGTAACTGCATCCTTGAGCTTGTAAACATCGGGTGTAACCTAAGGCAAGGCTATATTCTGCCAGAGCCCCCCTGAGGAAACAGCATATAGGGTTGAACAATTACAAGAAAACTGCTTGCAAGGTGGGCTTAACTTTTAAAACAATTCCTTCCCCAAGTTCATTAGGCTGGAGCATCTAAGGTGAACTTTATTTTGAATTAACAGAATAGTCCAAGAGAAGAATTTAAAAGTAGGACAGCTGGGGAAACAAATGTTCCTTAGTCTAATTACGCCTTAGATGGTCTCTCAAATGGATCCCCCTGAAGCTTCCCAATAAAGCAACCAACATCTGGCACATATTCCAGATGGTTCCGCTGAAGCAGAACAGACTAGTAGACCTGGAATTTACGTTTGATGTTACCAGAATACAGCTTTATTTCCTTGAAACGCAGCCTCTGTGTAGAGCTTTTGGTACGCTTTGCAAAACTGGGCAGAACAAAAGCTATAGAATAATTTGCAAAAGCACAATAGAGGGTGAAGGAAAATAACTGAAACCGTGGAAGGACTAAATCTATAGGCTACTAGCCAGAAACAAAGAGATGAGGGAATGTCAAAGAGGAATTTTGTGTGTTTGTGTGAATTTTTCTTGCAAACAGTGTCTCCTGCATTTGACCATCATAAAAGGATAACTCTGAAAAAGCTTCACAGCTGAATTCTTATGGGAATGTAATGTATCTGTTTGGAAACAATTGGTGTAATTCAAAGGATACCGGTATGTTGGCTTTAAAAGGTTATCTAAAAGAGCATGACAATACAATACATTAGCTTTTGGTTTGAAAAATTATTTCTAATAAATAAACCCTGGAACATGTTCCCTCTCGGCTTATCTTAACTCTAAGGGCATGGCGATCTTTTCCATCGTTCGCCACTAAGACATGTTTTTTCATGTGAAGGTTATGTAAACCTAAAAGTGCACCCAAATGAAGTTGACAAATCAGGGAGGAAGTCTGTAGGCTGAGCAGGATCGCTTTCTATGTGCTGGAAGGTTTATTTTGTGGAGCAGCTTTCCAAAAAAGCAACGCCACGTATAATGAAAAGTGGTAGGGCCAGCCCCACCATAGTGCATAGTGAGGAGACTGCCTCAGGTAGCTGATCGTAGGAGTCTTGAAAGGGCAAAAAATATGATTAATTACTTAAGTTATTGTAATTTTACTGCTAGGGAGAAGAAGTAGAACTTGTGGGACTTTGGCTTTTTGTGCCAAAGCAGCTTGGCTGGCCTTGGGTACTATGCACATTAACTACATACACACCATCCATTTAAAGCACATGGCTCCCCCCCAAAAAATCCTCTCACAGAGCTACAATTCCCAGCACCCATAACAAACTACCGTTCCTAGGACTCTAGAAGCTATTTAAAAACAACAACTTTGGTTTGTGAAGACTTATTCCTGTCAGAATGGCATTTATTTTTCTCCTATACAGGAATTATTATCATCTCTCCTCAGCTCCCCAATTAGAAGCTGTGAGAGAAGCAGGATAATAATAAGAAGAAGGGATTGAATGCTACCAATTTGGCAGGTTAAAGGTCATACCAGGTCTGAACAAACTAAATTGTCTCCCTCGGCACATCACTTGCTTTTAAAATTTGCAGTCAACATATTCACCAATTGAATAATGTTCTAATAATAGCATCTGGCGTCTAAAGATTTCCAGGAAGCTGGCTTCAGAAATAATTTCACAGTGAAATTACCTCAGAGCACTTCCTCAGACTTCCCACCGCGATTTCCACTGTAGCAAAGAACTCGGGGGCAATATCCATTACTGCTGGCCTGTCACATGTTTATTTTGGAAATATGAGGTGGTGCTTAGGTTATTTTTTACAGCCCCACCCTAGCTGCCATTGGGTACCAACGGAGATCAAGACTGAGCTTTATATTTTCAGTTGCTCCCACTTTGCTGAGTTGGGGAAATTTTAATTTCAGACATCAGGGAGCAGGGGCCAGCTTCCCAGAGGTTTGCTAATTGATTAGGATTTCACCTGAGAAATTCTGAATGATGGTTATATTTATACAGGCAATTTCCCAAGGAGTTTTCCTATTATTACAATATAACTGGTACAGCACGAACAGAAAATAAAGTTACCATCAATGGCACTGACAGTGAAAGTAATTGAATAAAATATATTAATCAGCATCTCACATCACAACCCTTACTCGGAAGTAATCACCACTGTGTTCAAGTTGGACTTACTCCCAGGTAAGTGTGAATAGGATTGCAGCCTCAATGTCCTATTTTTATTTTTGTGCTTTTTCGTAAGCTGCCCAGGGCATATTTACTGATAGGTGGCTATAATTAGTTCAATGATTAATAATGATACTAATGATATAAGGCATCAACAACCACCCATCAAAGCATCCGTTTTGTCATGCCACAAATGTACACTGTGTACGTTTGGGAATGTGTGTGAAATTTACCTGCCGATCTTTGAAATACCTAATTTTAAGGAAAGTAAGTTTCTTTGGCCTTACTGATATTATATCATTTATTTAACGCTACCTCTCTCTATTATAGCAACCAGTTATCTATAGCCAAGCCCTATGCTATAACCTTATTTACTATTGTGTCCTTAGAAGAGAATTCCTGTATTTACTCTGAGAAGAATGTATGACGGACAGCGTGAGGAAACGAGATCTGGTGTTGCCAACAACACAATAAGCTAAACAATTAATAAATGCCATCTTCTACAAAGTTGGGAAAGGGCATGGCTAATGTAAGTTTGAAAGGGTGTTAAAAAGGAAAATTGAGCTTTTCCACTGATGAAATAATGGAGGCTTATGAATTATTTTCTTTGACTTCAAATGGACGGGGTTGTCACCTTTACTTCTTCTCAACAGACAGAATTTTTACAAATGCACTTACTCCCAGAGTGAAAACGTGAAACAGTTCAGTTTGCTTAATTTCTGCCGACAGCTTTTAAAGGAATTCCTTTGCAAACATACACCGTAGTTGCATACTTAGAACTGCAGTGTCTCCTCTTCCTGGGCAAGAGAAGATGCCTACCAAGAATGCCAGACAGGTACCTGTTACAGGACAGATCCTGCAACGAAGGTATCGGGGCACTGCCCATCTAAAGCCTCTTTAGCACATCATCCAGGGTCTTCGGCTTTTCATAAAGCCTACCCATCTTTACAGGCAGCTCCCAGTCTAAAAACAAATAGTCAGGACGAACAGTGGACTACTGGTACTTAACAGAGATGCAGAATAAGCAAGCAGCTGATGCTACAATCCTGATGCCAATTCTGTCACCATATCTACCTAAACAACACTATCCCCTGAATAAACATTGGTCCTGCCTATAAGAGCTTATACTTGGCACATTTTCTAATGTGGCAGCTGGCAACGGGGCGCCTGCAGGAGCCCGTGTTTCTGCCAATACCACCCATGGCCCCCACAAAAAGTCTTTCCCCCATCAAGCTTTGTGTTTGTTGAATTTTGTTAAATAAAAATAAATGAAAGATCCCCTCAAAACCTACAATGCATGAGACACTGATTGCTTTTTTCCTGCTCAGCTCCTGTCAGTACTGCCTCAACCTCTCCTACACTGGTCCCTTTAAGTATGCCCACATTTCATGGGTGCCAGTATTGGACACCCATCTTCTCATCTGTTTCGAACAGAGGAGAGGTGCAAATAGTTGCTCTCTCTCTGTAACTGTGGCATTAACTGATGTGAGTGCCCCCCCCCCAATTGATGGAGCAGCTGATCCTTTCTCTTTTTTGCTTTGTCTGTTTGGATGTGGCAGCCATTTTGTGTTATGCCACAACCTCAGGGCAGCCTAGCTCAAGATAAAACTATGAGATAATAAAACAATAAAACAACTAACTAGCTCAAGAGGCGACAAGATAAGACAAGGCAGCCAGTAGTCTTTAAGATGTTAAGGTTTTAAAGAGGCTAGAGATAATAACAACACTTAGTTGGAGTCGGAGGATCTGATTAGGCTGCTGCCTCCGTCGCCATCTTAGCTCCCCACCCCCCTCAGGGCAGCCATTTTGTGACTGGCACCTGCGGCACTTTCTGAAAATTCCAAATGTGGTCTCTGTTCTAATATGATATATGTCATCATGCACCAACAATCCCCTTTTGCCACCTAGCCTGGCCACATCAGATGAGTCTCTATACAAGAGAATAATAGACGGACACAAATTAGGAATGAAAAAATGGCAGCATCCAGGAACTAGTGAACAACATTCCAGTCTCCCTGGGCAGGGAGAAATCAGAAGTTCATGGGTATATACAGGACATGCTCGTTCATTCAGCTGCAAGGCAGGGATATGGAGAGAGGCAATCCTTTATTCCAAAAGGACTGAATGGGAGAGAGAATCAAAAAAAGACCCCCAACCGCTGTTTACACACCGCTGCTTAAACCATATAATCCCTGCTAGCTTACTTCCAATATTAGAGCTAGGCTGAGAGAGAACAAAGAGTGCACTGAGGTAAAGCAGTTGAGGGTTTCACTCCCTTCCCCTGTGCGCTTTTTCTAATGTAAAAGTCCCTGCTTTATGCAGTCAAATGGGACGATGTGCATTTAATAAACACATGTCCAGTTCGGCCTTCAGCAACAGATTTCAGCTAGGAAATTTCAAAGGGAGATGTCAGCATGAAACTGCTGAGTTAGAATTCACGTCCGGCTTTGACATGATCAGACTTGGGCTGAGTAGACATTGGGAGAGGCTAGTCCCTCTGGAGAGACCAATTGCCCTTCCCTCAGAGTTTCAGTGTACTTGCTTTGCCAACTCATTACCGGTTGGCTATAAGCCCCACCTCCTATGGTGGGAACACTGCAATGGCATAAGCACGTCTCCTCTCTTGCATTGCTGCTTCTCTGAGGTAATAACGCTTCTCCCTGTCTCACTATTTCATCTATTACCTCAATATATGTTATGTACTGAGTTGAATAGGATCCAAAATGCAGCAGTCTGATTGGTCCTAGAACAATAGGATTCAGAATGCAGCAGTCTGATTGGTCCTAGAACAATAGGATTCAGAATGCAGCAGTATGAATGGTCCTAGAACAATAGGATTCAGAATGCAGCAGTCTGATTGGTCCGCAGGAGCCACCCAATCCAGCTCCAGGGGGAAGTGAATCCGCAACCTGATTGGCCTACAGGAATATCCTGGAATTAGCCAATCACGTGGGGCCCATTGTGTAACTAATGTATATAAAGCAGACGTTCTAGGGGAACATTCATTCCTCGCTACTATGAGCTGAATAAAGAGCATGAAATCCACACTCGACTCCGAGTATATTTCAATATATAAGGTATCTGTCCACTTAGGATAAGAAAAACAAGCAAAAGCAGGCTGTGGCAAAGAAATGTTTACGCCACATTGCAGTTCATCTATAAAGTATCACAGGACTTTTTTGCAGCAGGATTATTAGTTGCGAACATTTTTAGCTAAGAAGGAGAAGAAATCCTAGGGAAGGGAAGATAAAAGGTTCTTCCCATCTACCAACTCTACAATTCTGCGATTCTATGAATTCTACAATACCTATCTACCAATCGAATTATTGAGGATTCATCCTGATTTGCTTGCTAGAGAGTGTTGCATCAGGGCAAGTGTTATCCTACATTTTCAGGGGCGTTTCCTCATCCGTTTGCTTATCACAGAGTCTGATATTTGGGGTGAGCGGGTTTGTTGCGACTGAATCCATCCCCAAAACAGCAGCAGTGTGGAATGCCCAAAGGAACAAGCCTAGGCAACAATGGTAAATTTTCTGAAATGTTCACCCGAGAATTACGGGCAAATGCTACGAGCATTCCGCCAATCATTTTGCAAGCAACGCCTCTCTTAGGAAGGAGCCCTCTCAAGTCAAACTGAGTGAAACAAAGGAAGGAAATGCAGTGTGGATAACAGTAACACAGCAATGTGTTCTTGTGGAATTTGGCACCTTCTCAGGAAAACAAGGATTCACAGGTGGCGTTAAAGGGGCTGTAATCAGAGCTCCAAGTTATTGAGGGTAATATACTGGAAAAGGCCTTTTGTGCTTTGAGAAAATATTGTTGCTATGTGCCAGAAAAATGCAATGAAGAGAAGGGAGGGAGCAATAGGGGGAACCAAATAAACAAATCTAGATGGAACATGGGTTAAAAACCTTTGGTGATCATTCTAATATCCTATTATTTATTTCAGTTCTTACTCCTTGAAAGCCATCCAGATACTAGACTGATAAACATTAACTTTTAACAGATCATAGCTGTCAACCCTCCCTTTTTTTGCAGGAAACTCCCTTATTCCAATGCCGTTTCCCGCTGCTATCCTGGATTGTTGATATCCCTTAAATTTCCTGGATTTCAAAGGAAGCAGCTCCTTTCCCTCCCTGCCGGCCCAGGAGGCTCCTCAGCTGCGTTGCTAAGCTGCCAATAAGGAGTCTGAGACCGACTGGGGGCGGAGCTTGCATGCCTTGTGCAGCCAGACCCTCACGCCCAACCAGACAGACAGCCTGCCTGCCGTCTATGCGCTCGCTCTTTCGCTCACCCATTCGCGAGCAGCCTCTGGAGCGCAGGGTGGCGAGGCTACTTGGTGCCATTGCACCGCCCTCGCGGCATCCCTTATTTTCAAATCTGAAAGTTTGAAAAAAATCTCTTATTTTCAAATCCGAAAGTTGACAGCTATGGCAGATTGATAACATTTTTAAAATGTTTTGCAGCAACTTCAATTCTTTCTACCTCTATATTAGAATTCATAGATAGGACCAGTATTAAAGTTGCCCCACTAGCTTCTGAAGATACAATTTTTTTCAGTGGAACTCAACAAATACAACAAAGAGTCAAGGAGGCTCATAAAACCACCCCATTGCAAATAAGTAAGTATAGTTGTCGATTTAAAGATCAGTACAATTGATCTTTAAATCAAGAGGGTGTGTTTTTGTTGTTGTTTTGCAAAGGGGTGACGCGCTGAGTTTCACTGTCATCATTGTAATGCAATACCTCATGCAAACCCACAGCCAAATCAACAAGTAAACGCTTTTCTTAGCACAGCATGTCTGAACAGATTTTTCAACTAACCTCTGTGTATTGCTGGATTACATTTTCTGGAGTTGGGCCAAGGAAGACATAGAAATCGAGAACCCCTCCAATGGTGCGGAAGGTCAAAGATGGCTCTGGATGCAACGTGACATCTAAAAGAAGTTAACAGATATGTTGCATTCAGTATAAATTACCTCAAAGCTAAGGATCCCTATGCAATGACCTTGACTTTTCTGTACATTATTATTATTGCTATGTAGGTCATCCAGGGGCTTAATGTAACCCCACTCACACTCCCCACCAAACAAACTCAAAATATTTAGCATTATTTAACTAAACAGAAACAGACACTCATTCAAACCCATCTTTGGCAGGCATATAGCCCAGTGCATGTGAAAACAGAAAAAAAGCAAGTGATTATGCAGTGGAAGGATTTGACGTACGATTCTGAAGCACAGTAACAAAATAATAATAATAATAAGTTAGGGTTCCTTTTTTATTTAGAAAATAACAACTCGGCAACTCTAGACATTTTAACAATGCTTAAATATAGATCTGACTGCAAAATATGCTTCTTTTGTCGCCTCTGCTTGGCTAAGAATTTTTATTTCATTGCTTTAGGGAAGATTCTCCTTTTTGAAAATTACAGAGCGAGATTAATACAGTAAGGTGACCATGGCAACAGGCAAAGCTATTCCCCATCAACAGAATACAGGACAAATCTAAATTGGTTTGTTTCAACTGTATGAACCCCCAAGGAAATGTGTAGCAACTTCAGGTTTTTTGTGGGGTTTTTTTAGCACATGCATCTATTTTTAACAGTTAATCATAATTTTTAGTGGAACAGACCCATTTTGCTTCATTTAACAATAGCTTATTACAGGTTCTGGGAACATGAGAGCGAGACTTTGGGAATCCTGTGATACCATTTTAGAAAAATTTAAACACTTTTCACTGAAGAGGTTATCTTTATTTAGCAGACACAAACTAGTGTCATCATTGAGTTCTAGAAGATGTTAACAGAATTATATTCCTATAATCCCTCTCCTTCCTTACTCAGAAGTAAATTCATTGAGGTCAGTGGACCTTACTCTCAAGAACATTTGCATAAGATTTCAGCCTCAGTTCTAGACCGGTCAGTCTAGAATTAAAGTCGCACTTTTGACCATTATTGTCCCTTTATTTTCTGCCTTATATCACAAGGGTCTCAAGGCAACTTCCATACATACAAGAAAAATAAATACTATAAAAAATCGGACCAACTAAAAGGTAAAAAGGTAAAGGGACCCCTGACCATTAGGTCCAGTCGTGACCAACTCTGGGGTTGCAGCGCTCATCTCGCTTTATTGGCCGAGGGAGCCGGCGTACAGCTTCCAGGTCATGTGGCCAGCATGACTAAGCCGCTTCTGGTGAACCAGAGCAGCGCACGGAAACGCCGTTTACCTTCCCGCTGCAATGGTACCTATTTATCTACTTGCACTTTGACGTGCTTTCGAACTGCTAGGTTGGCAGTAAGTACTAAAAGGTACTCACTGACTAAAAACAAACCAGATATGAAAACCTCAACAATCGAATGCCTAGGGAATAAAGAAAAGTCTTGGCTTGGTGGCAAAAAGATGTCACCAAAGTCAAGACCAGACCTGGAGAACCTGGAGAAAGCATTCCAAAGGCCAGGGGGCCACTACTGAAATGGCCATCTCTCCTTCAGTCACCCTCCATACATCTGCTGGAGGAGGCACCTGGAGAAGAGCCTCTACAATGACTTTAAGGACCCAGGTAGGTTCACATGGGGAGAGACATTGCAGGAGGTGTTGTAGTCCAAAGCTGTGTTAAGCCTTAGAGGTCAAAAACCAGCACCTTGAATTGTGGTGGGAAATGTACAATGGCACCTCGCTTTACGAACTTAATCCGTTCCGGAAGTCCATTCTTAAACCGAAACCGTTCTTAAACCGAGGCGTGCTTTCCCTAATGAGGCCTCCCACCTTCTACCATTTGGATTCCATTCTTAGACCAAGGTAAAGTTCGCAAACCGGGACACTACTTCCGGTTTTGCGGAGTTTGTAAACCGAATCGTTCGTAAACAGGACTGTTCTTAAATCGAGGTACCATGTATTACAATACTTTGATCATTTTATATGAGAAATGTGTGCTAAGTAGTGGCTTTTTTTGGTATGTGATCTATGGCCATACATTTTTCATTTCAGTGCATGTGAAAGCTGGCCTTCTATTAGGTAAAGGTAAAGGACCGCTGGACGGTTAAGTCCAGTCAAAAGGCCCTATGGGGTTGCAGTGCTCATCTCACTTTTCAGGCGGAGGGAGCCGGCGTTTGTCCACAGACAGCTTTCCAGGTCATGTGGCCAGGATGACTAAACTGCTTCTGGTGCAACGGTGCACCGTGACGGAAACCAGAGTGCACGGAAATGCCGCTTACCTATTTATCTACTTGCACTGGCATGCTTTCGAACTGCTAGGTTGGCAGGAGCTGGGGCAGAGCAACGGGATCTCACTCCATCACGGGGATTCGAACTGCCAACCTTCTGATCAGCAAGCCCAAGAGACTCAGTGGTTTAGACCACAGCGCCACCCATGTCTATTAGGTAGAATGAAGTGGCTACCTCAAGCAATAGAGGCTGGGTGGTGAGAAGCATTAGGGAAGTGTTGGGTTGTCACATGCCCTACACCCCCTAGGTTAGGGGGTCTGCGGCGCTTCAGTGTCACTGAGAAAATCTCATGTCCGTTTTGACATGAGATCCAGCTGCCTGTCCTGTACTCAGAATGGTGTGTGTGCCATTTTGTCATTTTCCTCAGACAGCAATGTCTTGAACAGTCCTAAATGGCTGGAGCTCCTCACATACAAAAATGTTGTCATGTGTTTCCCCTCCTCCTGTGAAGTGAATGGGGAAACCCAGGAATCCATGCATGCATGTGCAACAATTCTCCTTTAAGCCTGCAGCTTAGGCGTGCGCGCATGCACACACACCAGTAAATCCAATCACATGGAGTTCAATAGGATTTGGTTCCAGGTAAGTAATATGACATGGGACTTCAGGTATGCCTCATCCCTAAATTACATCAATAAGGGAAATTATTTGCCAAATATATTATTTCATTTTTTAAAAAAAGAACTGCAGTCTAAACAGTCCTGTTCAATTGTTAACCTTTGATTACCTTGTGCGTTGGAATTGAGGAAAAGTACACCGTGAGCATTTGCGTCGTTCTCTATGCACATGTAAAAAGGATGAACTCCATACAGATTTGCATTCATCTGAAATAAAAATAATAATGATTACATCTCGTTTTAGTTTTATTGCTTTACTCAGGTATAGTTATCGCAACAGTGTCTAGGCTGCTGAACTGGCATAGCACCTTCCTAAGAAGTTCTACAGTCTTAAGTTAAAATTTTGCTAGTCTTATTTTAAATAAAAAAATAAAATATTTCGTTTCCTTTAAGTTCCTCAGATGACTTGCCCAAACAGGAACCATCAACATTTGCCTTAAAAATCAGTATCACCCTATGCAACTTCCTGCCTGCCCGCCTCTCTTCTCTCTGACCTCTTCCCCTTTTTAGGTTTTCTTAAATTCCTCAGGACAGTGTCCAAATTAAAGCAGAACTATCAGGATCCACTGGAGGATATGAATGGACTTAATTTAAAAAGGACATAATTCATGTTTAAAAAAACAACGATCAACATCTGCCTACAATTCATCCGAGATGGCCAAGGGTTATGTGAAATGAGCCAAAACTGCACAGAGAAGCAGAATGTGGTGCTTGATAGTTAATAACTTGGATTAATGTGTGAGGGGAAGCCTAACTAATAGCTACTATTAATAAATGGCAGAAAACGTATAGAAGGCACACGGCTCTTTCTGGGAGAGGCGTGCAAGATGTATTGCGTGTTCAGACCCAGAGACCTCCCCCCTAAATAAATTCACACTTGACTCAAATTTTAGTTTGTTTTTGGCAGAATTTAGGCCACAACTTTATTGATTGCATAGGCTCTGGTTCAACTAGCTCCCTGCACCCTTGCAGGTAGCGCTGATCCAGGGCACCAGCATAGGTCAGCCAAGGGTGAACACCTGGATGGGCGGAAAGCCAGGAACAGACTATGTCTGCCACCCAAATGTCCCCCTGGACTCAGGCACGGGCACAACCCCCTCTCAGGGGTTGACTAAACCATTTGAGTCCTTGGATTCCTTAAACAGAATACCCTTCACATAGGCGAGAGCGTTCTCCCATCCCTATCACCTGAACTATCCGCAACCTTACAAGTTGTGATGATTTGCTACGTGGCAGGCGAAACCCAAATGGCAACAGCCAATCAGCCAAGTGGGGAAAATTCCTGCTGTGCCCCTGTCCCAACGACAGACGACGGCATAGCAAGGTCAAGCGCAAAAGCCCTAAAAGTAGGGAGAGGTGGGTGGGTGTTCCGAAAGAGGAAGCTCTGGGACACGTGCATGGGTATAAATAGGTCCCTTGATCCGTTTGGACTGCGCCCCATTGGCCAGATTGCACCCAGCAACAAGGGACCTACCAATCAGGTGTTATGGCTGACCAATCTTACCCACCCACAACACAGGAGATCAGTCTCCAGGTCTCACCACAACACGTGCCCTCTTTGAGGGAGGGCACGATATATTGAACTACTTACTTTGGGAGACTGGTCTCTGGAATACATCCCGTAGGTTATATGGTTCATATTGTGCTTAAAGGATGGGTGCTGGTGTTCACCAAAGCCGTACACAGAACTGGATGGGACATTGGTTGAAATGCGCAGGTATTGCTGGGAAAACACCAGATCTGCAAGGGACGTGTCCCACCTATGTCAAAAAGAAGAGCAAGCATAAATGTGATGCGGTTGCTTTTGCTAGATATTAAATTTCTAAGGACGCGGGTGGCGCTGTGGGTTAAACCACAGAGCCTAGGGCTTGTCGATCAGAAGGTCGCCGGTTCGAATCCCCGCGACGGGGTAAGCTCCCATTGCTCGGTCCCTGCTCCTGCCAACCTAGCAGTTCGAAAGCACGTCAAGTGCAAGCAGATAAATAGGTACCGCTCCAGCGGGAAGGTAAACGGCGTTTCCGTGCGCTGCTCTGGTTTCGTCAGAAGCAGCTTAGTCATGCTGGCCACATGACCCGGAAGCTGTACGCCGGCTCCCTCGGCCAATAAAGCGAGATGAGCGCCGCAACCCCAGAGTCGTCCACGACTGGACCTAACGGTCAGTGGTCCCTTTACCTTTACCTAAATTTCATTAAGCCCGATACAAACTATGGTGTCTGTCACAGACAGTAACATACTTGAAAGGTTATACCTAAAAATTAAACAGGTAAGTTTTTTTTAAAGAAAAAATAATTGCTAAAAGAAATACTAATACAATATGTGGTCTTTGAAACAAAATCAGTCCTTGATCTGCCTGCCAGTTCTTCTGATGCCTGTGGGTCACACACACTCCTGCACAGCACATGGTGACATTTAAAATGTCACTAAGAATAAGCACTTATGCACATAGACATACTGAATCCCCATTGTTATGGTGCATTTATTTTTCTGGCGTATGTTTCCTACTGGTTGGGTGGTTTTTTATATAGAATTTTCAGCAATAAGTAACAAAGCTAAAGCTCAAATCCAGCTGAGAATTTGGGTGAGGCAATTGATGGTAGGCAAAGTTGTGGCAATGCTGTGATGTCACTGGGAGCTCACTAAGCTGTCACACGGCCCTGATTCTGATGTGGGGGTGTGTGAATATAAGAACATAAGGCAAGCCCCCTGATCCAGGACCACGCCCATCAGGTTCAACACCCTGTTTTCACAGAGGCCAATCAGATGCCTGCAAACAGGACATCTCCATTGCCCAGACAACTGGACCAATCCTTCCTGCCTTGCTGGTCGTTTTGGCCCACGTCCACACTACACACTTAAAGCACTATGATACCACTTTATAAACAGTCATGGCTTCCCCCAAATAATTCTGGGAAGTGAAGTTTGTTGATGGGGGAGAGCCCCGTTCCCCACAGAACTACAGTCACCAGAGTGATTTAAAAACCAATCCCTCTTCACAGGTAACTCTGAGAATTGTAGCTCGGGGGGGGGGGGATAGAGGTCTCCTAACAAAGCTCAACACCTTTAACAAACTACAGCCCCCAGGATTATTGGGGAGACTGTTTAAAGCGACATCATAGTGCTTCAAATGTATGGTATAAATGTGTGTACTAGCAAAACCCAAAGTTGGGGAAGGCAGCTCCCAAGTAAGGTAACTTTCTCCCCCCCCCCAGGACCACAGAGGATGCCCCCCTCACACCACAGTGACTCCATCAGTTAATTGGCTAATTAATTAATCTATGGCCATTTGAACTGTGTGTGGAGGTATTGCTTTTGTTTGTTATTATGGTACATATTTTGTGTTTTGTGATCCGTGGATGAAGGGTGGCATGTAAATTTAATAAGCAACAACAACAACAACAACAACAACAACAACAACAACAATAATAAATTCTGTTTCTTAAAGCCTGTTTGTTTGCCCTGCAATGGGGATATAAACCAGGGTTATCACTCTGACCCACTTGTGAAAATTTGCCATTACACTTCTTCCCCTCAGATAACAGTGAAGCATAAAACCATAATATGGTGTGTGTGTGTGTGTGTGTGTGTGTGTGTAAGTAAGAGAGAGAGAGAGAGAGAGAGAGAGAGAGAGAGAGAGAGAGAGAGAGAGAAGGAAGGCTCCTGGCTGGCCATTAAGATTTGAGGTGCCTACCATCTCCCTGAACTGACAGTAGCTAGAAGAAAAAATTAGGACACATCAGACCTGATCAAAGCACAGAGAAGGTTCTTTTCCCTTTGATTTTCTATTTTTGCCTTCTTTCCTCTCATGGCCCTTTTATATTTATTTCGGCTAAATCCCCTGTGTTACTCACAGGCACATTCAAATTAGCCTGCTCCATTACGTTGGTTGTTACCAGGGCTATGACGAACCTTTTGACTTGAACGGTGTATTTATGTATGGCCTTCTCTCTGCCTTCGTCAACTTGTGGACTTGCTACAATAAATTAAACCAAATTGTCTGGAAAAGGACCTCGTGGAATTGGCATTTCTCTTAATAGAAATTACTTGCTATTAAGGGCTTTGATAAAATGAAGTGGAAGATCAAATTAACCAATGAATGAATTAAGTGGAATGTTCTCCACACCCAAAATGACTCAATTACCACGGCTATTTATTGCTTTTTGTATTAGATCCTTTCAGAGATGGTGTTCATACAGTTTGATAGAACAGAGTTTGCTGAATTTGAGACAAATGCCTTATTTGTGTGGGTTCCGGTGGCTAGCTCCATAGGACTTACGGCCTCCCATCAAGAAAGAACAATGAACTTTGTCTTTGAAAGAAGATAATTCCTCATTTATCTTTGTAACCCAGTTGTACCTGGATTATGTGGACATTAGTGATCATTAGCTATTGTACCATGCTTACTGAACAAACAGCGAGTGACAAAGTAATTCTGCTGGATTGGGGGGAGAAAGAAGCCAATTGCTTCCAGTCTTTGATGTTGTTGTTGTTTAGTCATTTAGTCGTGTCCGACTCTTCGTGACCCTATGGACCAGAGCACGCCAGGCACTCCTGTCTTCCACTGCCTCCCGCAGTTTGGTCAGACTCATGTTGGTAGCTTCGAGAACACTGTCCAACCATCTCATCCTCTGTCATCCCCTTCTCCTTGTGCCCTCAATCTTTCCCAACATCAGGGTCTTTTCCAGGGAGTCTTCTCTTCTCATGAAGTGGCCAAAATATTGCAGCCTCAGCTTCAGGATCTGTCCTTCCAGTGAGCACTCAGGGCTGATTTCTTTAAGAATTGATAGGTTTGATCTTCTTGCAATCCATGGGACTTTGATGTACCTAGTAGCTTATAAAGTGTGCATCTCACAGTGGGAGCCACCTACATACTTGCAAATAGAAGCTTCTGTACCTATGGGCTGCATACCCACATGAATGGCAAAAAATTATTTGCTTATTTATGTAGCATCATTAGTGGGTATGATGCTTTACAGCAGGCACAGGCAACCTTGGCTCTCCAGATGTTTTGGGACTACAATTCCCATCATCCCTGACAACTGGTACTGTTAGCTAGGAATCATGGGAGTTGTAGTCCCAAAACATCTGGAGAGCCAAGGTTGCCTATGCCTGCTTTACAGAGTATAGGAGAGCAGGTTCCTGCCCTGAGGAATTTACAACCTACAATCTGATACAGGAAAAGCAGGGAAGGGGTAAGGAAGAGAAGGGAGGACTGATGGACCGGGGTGGGGTGGGGAATATGTGCTTTGTTATAGGCTGAGTTACAACAGGACATGGGAAGTAGGGAATTATGCCTTTAGGCTTCACAGAAGCTGGTCTTTGAGGAGATTTTGGAAGGTACTAATGGAGTCAGCTCCACACATGTTTTGGGAGGCCGTTCAAATTTACAAAGCATGGAACAAGAAAAGGCAGAGTCTTTTGAGGGAGCTGGAGACCTTGAGATGGTGGAGTTGGAAGGGTGAAGACTGCAGGCAAGTATTGGGATATAAGTGTGGAGAGATGCAGGGGGAGGGGCAAAGCCAATGTGAGGAAGAGTGTCCCATGGCCAGAGTGATGAAAAAGGTGGATGGGGTTTGGCACGTGAACGCTGGATAGACACGAGAGAACTGAAGTGCGACAATGGAAGACCAGAGATTAGAAGATTGCTGTAGTCTACCTGAGAGACAACCAGGGCATGAACCAGAGATTTTACTGAGGTAACAGAGAGGAAAGGTCACCTTTTTGTAATGTTTTAGGGGAAAGCATTACCCCATCACTGCAATAGCACAAGTAGTTTTCAATTTCTGCTCCTGTGTCACCTCTCACCGACAGCTGAAGCATATGTCATTGGGAACTTTAGCTGTTGGTTTGTTCTTATTGCTGAAGCGACTACAATATAGCCTCAGGAGTTTGCATCAACCACCTTTCAATTTTAAAAGCAAAGAAGCAAAAACCTCTTATGACAACATGAAGAATTGCTAAAGCTCTGTTAAGAACTACTGGGTAGGCCTAGTCAGCAAGTTACTATTAACTATACAGTACTTTTTTTCCTGGGGGGACGCAGGGATACGCATACCCCTAAACATTTTGTGAGTTTGGCCTCATTGAGGGGCAGTATTTCAATATGAGTAGGAAAATGAGAGTACCCCTAAACATTTTTTTAAGGGGAAAAAAGCACTGAGTACATATATACTGTGAAAAGACTCTTCAGTATTTATTAAGTTCATCCTCACAAGAGTTCTATGAAACAATCTATTATAATTTGGCTGCAAATTGAGCCAGGATGTGGGTGATGTGCTCAGCACCTCACAAGGAATCCACGGCTGAAGATGCCCAGCTTCCAGTCCAAACCTCTTGCCATTGGGCAACGTTATACTTATGAAAAAGCAACAACAGAAATGGGGTAATGTGGGGTGTAACTCTTCAATTGTTGTTTTAACCCACAGAACACTCCTATAAATACTTTCAGGAATCATACAATTGTTTCCTTTCACCAGTTATATTTGAAGGGCCCACCACTGCACGCTGACACTTATTATTAAAGTTGTCATGGCAATTCACTTATTCCTATACTATACTATACAATGTGCATTCACTGTACAACTGAGTCTCTGGCGTGATTTGAATGAAAATGGCAAGATTATGATTCCATCGCATTAAAAACAGAGTGTGAAAGCTCATAAAATGGTGGCCCATTCAATCTAACCTCACAATCTCTCCCTCTCGCTTTCTCTCATATTATCTTATTCCAAACTTTCATCTCAAACATCTCAATGTGATCCACAAGGAATAACCTAAGAGAGGTCTTCTGCCCAAAAGCAGAAAGCATATTCATCCTTGTTCTGTCACTCCCTCTAACACTGAACCTGGTGGGGGGAATGTGTGCTAATGGTTTTGTAAGCAAAATGGCACCACTTGCAGATTTGCAGAATTACATAACATAAAGGTAAAGGGACCCCTGACCATTAGGTCCAGTCATGTCCGACTCTGGGGTTGCAGCGCTCATCTCGCTTTACTGGCCGAGAGCTTCCGGGTCATGTGGTCATCTGGCGAACCAGAGCAGCGCACGGAAACACCATTTACCTATTTATCTACTTGCACTTTGACGTGCTTTCGAACTGCTAGGTGGGCAGGAGCAGGGACCGAGCAACGGGAGCTCACCCTGTCACAGGGATTCGAACCGCCGACCTTCTGATCAGCAAGCCCTAGGCTCTGTGGTTTAACCCACAGCGCCACCTGGGTCCCTTTACATAACATAATGAAAGATAAAATGAGACAACCCCTCAAAACTGCAAAGAAGAAAAGAAAAAAAAGTCTATGCATGTATGCACTGGCATGGAGAAAAGGTGGGGAGTGGAATACAGAAGTGAGGGGCTAGTCAGTCAACCCCCCACTCACAGCATGATCCGCTTCAAAATGGCTGAAGAGAAAAAAACATTGTGCTAGGTCTTGGAGGAGGAGGAAAGGCCCAGATTGAAGACTGGGGCAGTGGATGCATGTAGCACAGAGGATACAGCGCAAGATTTTGTTGTGGCTCTGTTCTAAAGTTCACCCTTACTTCTGCTGGCTCCCCAAAGGTCTGCAGGAAATAGGAACCAAAATGAGGTTTCTAGCAAAGGATGTAGCACATATATTTTTAAGTATATGACAGCTCCCTTGCTTGGGAAGTACCTTGTTTTGCTGTTGTAAATATCCTTTCGAAAACAGGTGCTTCATTCCAAACACTGTTTCAGGAGGCTTAGAAAGATATGCTGCTATTTTTAGCTTCTCATCAGGAAGACAGACTGACTCAGGAGCCCAGGAGGGGTGGTGGCAGGCTGAAGACTGCCTTTCTGACTGGTTCTTGAACTTAACAGCATACAGAAGACGTGCAGAAAGACATTCTCTGTCCACAACACCAGGAGAAAGTGTAACCATTATGGAACAGTGAGCCAGCTTGGAAAATAAATACAGTGGGGTGGGGGAATGCTTGGTTTATTTTTAGGAGGCAGAGTATAACTAATTTAGTTGGAGCATTTCATGGATGACTGAAAGGCAGAGGAGTGCGCCTTGCTGAAACATGGTCACTTATTCCCTGAACATTAAAAGTTCACATGGCTCAAAAGCTTTGTTCCATTTAATTTCCTCCTGAGGACATCAACCTGCTTTCTTCCTACAATAGTTCCAGGCATTACCACCCTCTGCTTTTCTTATCTGGACAGCTGGGGAGCTTTATAAACCTTCACAGTTGTAAAACTTTGATGGCGACTCTTGGATAAATCATGACAGTATTCATGAAACTGGCATTTGCACTTGGCTGGGTTCTCTATGAACTTCCTGCAGTTGCTTCTTTGTAAACAACCCAAAGGAACATTTATTGCTGCGCATTGCAATTCTGTTTGAAATGCCAACGCCTGCACGGCTGCCCCTTCAAATGAGCAAAACCCGTGCAAGGGACAGGAGCCAGACAACTTGCAAAACAGCTTCTCCTCTAAGACCATTTTATAGTTTCCTTATATTTTGCAGCCCAGGATTCTGATCGTCCAAACATTACAGAGACTTTGGCTGTGGCAAAGGATCAAGGTGTCATTCCAATGTCACATCCTGGTTTCTCCTCCTTCTCTAGATCATTTTGAATTTTCCTCCAAGTTCCCCTGTCTCTTAGATTAACAGCAGCAGCAACAGCAACAGCAACAACAACAACAACAACAACAACAACAACAACAACAACACAAAATGATTTTCTCAAGAGTCTTTGAGCCTCCCATATTTTGAAATTTTTATCTCCTTGGAAGCTAACTTGGATTTTTACAAAGACAGGGCTTGCATTAACAAATGAATAAGAAGAAGAAGAGAAGAAGAGTTTGGATTTGATATCCCTCTTTATCACTACCCAAAGGAGTCTCAAAGCGGCTAACATTCTCCTATCCCTTCCTTCCCCACAGCAAACACTCTGTGAGGTGACAGGGGGGGACAGGGGGCAGGCAGGTGTGGAGGGCTCCCTGGTCCTGAATAGGGTAACTGTGCCCTTGAAGGACCAGGTGCGCAGCCTGGGAGTCATTTTGGACTCACAGCTGTCCATGGAGGCGCAGGTCAATTCTGTGTCCTGGGCAGCTCCATCTGGTACGCTGGCTGAGCCCCTACCTGCCCACATACTGTGCATGCTCTGCTTGTCTCCCGCTTCGACTACTGCAATGCTCTCTACGCGGGGCTACCTTTGAAGGTGACCTGGAAAATACAATTAATCCAGAATGCAGCAGCTAGACTGGTGACTGGGAGTGGCTGCCGAGACCGTATAACACCGGTCCTGAAAGACCTACACTGGCTCCCAGTACGTTTCCGAGCACAATTCAAAATGTTGGTGCTGACCTTTAAAGCCCTAAATGGCCTTGGATCAGTATACCTGAAGGAGCGTATTCACCCCTATCATTCAGCCCAGACACTGAGGTCCAGCACCGAGGGCCTTCTGGCGGTTCCCTCACTGCGAGAAGTGTGGTTACAAGGAACCAGGCAGAGGGCCTTTTCGGTAGTGGCACCCGCCCTGTGGAACGCCCTCCCATCGGATGTCAAGGAAATAAACAACTATCTGACTTTTAGAAGACCCCTGTATCAGGATGCTTTTAATGTCTAATGTTTTACAATTTTTTACATGTACTGTAAGCCACCCAGAGTGGCTGGGAAACCCAGCCAGATGGGCGGGGTATAAATAATAAGATTGGGACAGTCATGGTCTCTCAGCTTAATCTACTTCACAGGGTTGTTGTGAGGACAAAGATGGGGAAACGGTAGACCCATGTGTGCCATCTTGAGTTCCTTGGAAGAAGTGTGGGATACAAATCTAATAATAAATAAAGTAACCAATTGGTTTTTAAGTGCTTACCCACCTCTCTTACAACTGCATGTTCTATTAAGATCCTTGTATTGAATGCAATCCACCAAGAAAACACCTCACAAAATCCCACATTCGTGCCTTGGCAGAGCTCTGCTGCCCATTCAGTGGAAATAAAGCACATTCTCGATATGCATTTGCTTGGAAGAGTGAATTTCTAGATTAAAGCACACACACACCACAACACAAACACCAGATTTCTAAATCACCCTACTAAACACCGCCCTCAAACGAAAACAAATCGAATCA
Source organism: Darevskia mixta (assembly GCA_034641385.1). Taxonomy (NCBI): domain Eukaryota; kingdom Metazoa; phylum Chordata; class Lepidosauria; order Squamata; family Lacertidae; genus Darevskia; species Darevskia mixta. The sequence continues at coordinate 8,169,105 of JAWWNH010000224.1, read as the reverse complement.
CCTCATTCTTTGCAAAAATCGAACACGTTCAACAAGAAGAATGGCTGTGTTGGGGGCAGTACAAATTCCACGCAGCAATTTGCATTGCTTTCAGGAGGAACTGCAGCTTAAAACAATGGCGTTTTTAATCATTCTAATAGCTTTTCTGTGTGCAGAAAGCCCCCTCGCAGCCTTTGTTTGCCACCAGAATCTATATATAACAAATGAACTCCAGAGCAGCGGATTGGAAATTAGCAAAGTTTCTGATTAGATGTGGTTATTTGTTTCTTGCTTTCCCAGCTGCAGCGTTTAACAAAGCGTTGCACCCGAGTCAATATTGCAGAGAAATTGTCTGGCTGGGGAAAGGATTTTCTGACTTGCGTTACAAATGGCATGCCCACACTAAGTTGTTAAAGGGGGAAATATATCGTTGGCCATTCGAGAATGATCACGTAGGATCAAAGTAGCACTCCATCTAATTCAGCATCCTGTTACTTCGCTGTAATCAGGCCACCCTCCATTGAGGCTTTAAGGAAGATACTGGACTACCACCACGGGGCAGCTTCACAGTTAATTTCTCGACAAGTGAGGTGACACAGAACTCCATCATTACTTGGCATATGGTTGGTTTCTAGCATGAATGCAAATGCCTAAGAAACTCTGCATGTGGACAGAGGATAATAATAATAATAATAATAATAATAATAATAATAATAATAATAATAATTTATTATTTGTACCCCGCCCATCTGGCTGGGTCTCTCCAGCCACTCTGGGCGGCTTCCAGCAAATATTAAGATTAAGATTAAGATTAAGATAAATTTATTGTCATTGTCCGTATATACACAGTATACACAACAACGAAAATCAAACACCCAAAGACCGGATTTACCGTACACATTTGCACATATCTATTAAAACATAACATAATCCAGAATGTAACATAACCTATTAAAAGCATAACATAACCTAAACCTGTCTCATTCCTTACTACTCACTGCTTGCTATTTCTTACCACTGGCCCTGAGTTCATTATTTAGTGCAATCAAAGCTCTTGGATAGAAACTATTCAGAAGGCGTGTGGTTCGGGTTTTCATCGTCCTGTATCTTCTGCCCGAAGGCAACAGTGCAAAGAGGCTGTGAGCAGGATGGGTGGGATCTCTCAGGATATTATGTGACTTCTTCAAGCAGCGAGACATGAAGATCTCATCCAGGGTTGGTAGTTGGAGCCCAATAACATTCTGGGCAATTTTAATTATTCTCTGTAAAGCTTTTTTGTCCATTTCAGAGCTGCTCCCATACCACGATGATATACTATAGGTTAGGACACTCTCAATGGTACTGTGATAATAAGACAGAAGTAGGTGCTGAGATAGATTCAATCCCCTGAGCATTCTCAGGAAATACAACCTCCCCTGCACCTTCCTCACAACCATACTAATGTTTGCAGTCCATGAGAGGTCCTCAGAGATGTAAATGCCCAGGTATTTAAAACTGTCAACCCTCTCCACCTCCTCGCCATTTATGTGCAATGGTAAAAATACACTTTTCTTCCTCCTAAAGTCAATTATGAGTTCTTTGGTTTTTTTGGTGTTAAGCATAAGATTATTTTCTTTACACCATTGAATTAACCCCTGTACTTCTTTCCTATAAGCAGACTCATCATTCTCACTAATTAAAAAACAATACATTAAAATATTACAGATTAAAAACTTCCCTGAACAGGGCTGCCTTCAGGTATTTCCTAAATGTTACGTAGTTGTTGGACAGTACCCTAAACTCTAGGGTTAAGAGGTAGCAGTTATTCCCCTAGCGTTGGATTTGCGACACAAGCTTACCCCATGGTAACATGGGAGTATCACTGGGTGGTTTTGTAATGCAGATGTGGGCAACCTTATCCAGTCTGGGGGCTGCACTCAATGTGGGGAATGCTATAGAACAGGCATGTCCAACAGGTAGATCGTGATCCAACGGTAGATCACTGGATGTCTGTGGTAGATCACTGGCTTGCCCCAAAGAAGCTCAACAAGTTTGGCTCCCTTAAAAAAAGCTCAACAACTTTGACCTGAACCCCCCAAAACGGGCCTTCCTCCTCCTTAAAAAAAGCTTAACAACTTACCCCAAAAAAGGGGGTAGATCGCTGCCAGTTTTTAACTTTGTGAGTAGATCGCAGTCTCTTGGGAGTTGGCCACCCCTGCTATAGAACATCTGCCTTTCGTGCAGAAAATCCCAGAACAACTACGGTATATAAAAGGCTAATCATTATAAAATTCCCAAAGCCTTACAGCACTCAAAACCCACAGAACAATCTTAACAAACTAACAGCCAAATACAAATTAAGCACTGTTGAATTCACACACTCTCTTTCCCCATCCCCGTGATTCATAGTCTTCTACTCAGTTCCACTCAGTTCATCAGAGCTAAAGGTTGGTCCGCACAGTATCCATGTGTGCATTTATTTAAAAGCAGGTACGAACTGCTTAATACTTTTAAAAGCTCTAAGCGGTACCCTGCATAAAAACATGTCCCCACTGCCATTGCATGCTCCCGGTGTCATGGCAGCATGCAACTGTGAGCAACGGAAGGAAAACATTTAGACAAGGGTTCCTGGGGCTTCTCTGAAGTTACCACAAGGACCTTCCATGAAGTTATACTCAGAGTAAACCCATTGAAATTAACAAACCTGAGTTATTCACTTGAGGCATTCTGCACATAAGTATTATAAGAATCAGTTGCACGGAAGCTGTGCATCTAATCTCTGTTTTTCACCTAACGCCTGGTGCTGTCAAGGTTTGGAAAAAAATATTCATGTGTAGAGTATTTCGCTGACGTCCGTCCTTACTACGTAACCACCATATTCGCAGGAGGTCATCCCTCGATGTCCACCCAATTTAACATCGCAGCCTTGCCTACTTAACTCCTCTGACAGAGTCCTGGCCTATTAACCCCTACAGATACTATCTGATTCTCATGCATTTTGGTCACTGCAAACAATCTCTCTGCAGGAACTGAAAAACTGAGTGTAATGTAAACAGCAATCAAGAATGTACACTCCTCCCTAGGCTAACTTGCTCCCATTTAATATGCTGCCTCTTTTTCTCTTGCAAGCCTGACATTTAAAAACTTCCCATCGGGATTTTTCACTTAGATACAGAATATAGCTGCGTATATGTTACACAATATAGTAGCCAGATAAAGCATATTTGTGTGACCCCCCCACCCCCCCAGCAGCCCCCATGACTGTCACCCCAATAAGCAGTATTTTGGGTCAAATCAGGCCACAACTTTATTGACTACAGATGCAGAGGTTTGGCATAGGTGTTTAATATAACCATTGAGATACCAACCCATCTGCTGGGGTATACCAGATGGGGTCAACCCAGGGATGAAGGGGGGCCTATGACACATTTCAAATAGGGGCCCCTTTGAGGAGTGCTATGGCCCCCATTCCCGGCTGGGCTTCCAGAAGCAACTCCCACTGAATAATAATAATAATAATAATAATAATTTATTTGTACCCCACCCATCTGGCTGGGTCCCCCCAGCCACTCTGGGTGGCCTCCAACAGATATTAAAATACATTAAAATATCACAGGTTAAAAACAGGGCTGCCTTGAGGTATTTTCTGAATGTCAGATAGTTGTTTATCTCTTTGACCTCTGCTGGGAGGGCGTTCCACAGGGCGGGCGCCACCACCGAGAAGGCCCTCTGCCTGGTTCCCCGTAGCTTTGCTTCTCACAATGAGGGAACCGCCAGAAGGCGCTGGATCTCAGTGTCCGGGCTGAACGGTGGGGGTGGAGACGCTCCTTCAGGTATACAGGACCGAGGCCGTTTAGGGCTTTAAAGGTCAGCACCAACACTTTGAATTGTGCTCGGAAACGTACTGGGAGCCAATGTAGCTCTCTCAGGACCGGTGTTATGTGGTCCCGGCGGCCCCTCCCAGTCACCAGTCTAGCTGCCGCATTCTGGATTAATTGCAGTTTCCGGGTCACCATCAAAGTAGCCCCATGTAGAGCGCATTGCAGTAGTCCAACCGGGAGATAACTAGAGCATGCACCACCCTGGCGAGACAGTCTGCGGGCAGGTAGGGTCTCAGCCTGCGTACCAGATGGAGCTGGTAGACAGCCGCCCTGGACACAGAATCCCTGGATCCCTTTAAGGGGATACCCCTGAAACCTGGAGGAGCAGGCAGAGGCTACAGCAATGTTTCCCAAACTTGGGTCTCCAACTGTTTTGGACTACAATTCCCATCATCCCAGACCATTGGTCCTGCTAGCCAGGGATGATGGGAGTTGTAGTCCAAAAACAGCTGGAGACCCAAGTTTGGGGGAACCTGGGCTACAACCGACCCTCCACCAAAGACTAACCCAATGCCTAAACCGCCGAGTTGTGACAATTGCTACGAGGTGGGCGGTCACGCTGGCCTGGGAAAAACTCTTGATAGCTGGTTCCCAGCCAGATCATGGAAGGGAACTGAGCAAAGCACCTAATATCACTGTCAAAAGCATGTTTATTCTGTTCCAGATCTCAAGATCTTTCTTAATTTCATTCCACACTTTTTCATAATTGTCTTTGAACAGATTCTGGTTTTTAGAAGTCATATTAACACCCAGATATTTAACTTTTTTTGCAAATTTAAGGCCAGTTTCCACCTCTATCCTATCTTTCTCCTCCAGTGTCAGGTTTTTCCCTAGAACTTTAGTCTTGGCTTTATTCAATTTAAATCCTGCTACTTGCCCAAATTCTTGCATCGTCTCCAGAGCCTTCACTGCACTGGATTCAGGTTCCTGTAGGGTTAGTACCAAATCATCTGCAAAGGCTTTTAGCTTATATTCTTTGGCCCCCACCCCCACTCCTTTAATCTCCTTGTCCTTCCTTATCATGTTCAACAGGACCTCCAGGACCGCTATGAAAAGTAATGGGGATAGTGGGCACCCTTGTCTCGTTCCCTTCTCGATTCTTATGTCCTCTGACACCACATTATTGACTATTATTTTTGCTTTTTGTTCTGTATATATTGCTTCCAGACCGTTCATAAAACCCCCTCCCACCTCCATTTTTTCAAAATTTCCTTTCATAAATCTCCAAGAAATGTTGTCAAAGGCCTTCTCCGTGTCCACGAACATCAAAATCGCTTTACAGTCCCTCTTATGTTCACGCTGGCCTGGGAAAAACTCTTGATAGCTGGTTTCCAGCCAGATCATGGAAGGGAACTGAGCAAAGCACCTAATATCACTGTCAAAAGCATGTTTATTCTGTCTAACCCATTTATCTATGAAAATTAGCCAGTCTTTGTTAAATCTCTGTGGTATAGTAAAGTAATGTGTCGTATTACTTAATGCAGTGATTATAGTATAGAAAAGGCAGGGAGGTGATTTAACCCTGGATATAAATATCTACATGTCACTATGTCGACAGCATCTGTTGGGATGGGGTTACCTGAATTACACCAGAAAAATAGTGGAATGGGAAGGTGCATTAGGGCTTTCGGGGCAAGGTTATCCAAAAATAAAAAGCCTGCTTGACAGAGATAAAAGGTACAAAAAGGTCTGGGAACTCAGATCTGGCTGAGCAATGGCAGAGCTTCTGCAGGGGCCTGCAAATTATACAGCAGGTACAGAAGGATTTTGTGTTGCTCTCTAGACACAATTTACCATCTATTCAGACATTCAAATGCAGCTGGAAAAACTGCCCGTCGGCCTCATTTGCAGCTTATTGATTGCTTTGAGCAATATTTTATTTTCAAAGATGCACAATCGGTCCCTTTATTTATTGGCAAATGACTGGCCTCACACTGCTGCAGCTGGATGCACATTTCTCTCTCTCTCTCTCTCTCTCTCTCTCTCTCTCTGTGTGTGTGTGTGTGTGTGTGTGTGTGTGTGTCATTTTCGTGGCATATTAATTAATGCCTTTTTCCTGCCACAAGCTCTTCTGCAAGCCCCAATGACCACCTGCTTTTTCATGTACAGTATTTTCCTGCGTATAAGACTACTTTTTAACCCAGGAAAATCTTCTCAAAAGTCGGGGGTCGTCTTATACGCCGGGTCGTATTTCTTATATGGCGAGTATATCCCAAACTCTATATTTTAACTGGAAAAGTTGGGGGTCGTCTTATATGCCCAGTCATCTTATATGCCAGAAAATACGGTATTTATCCAAAATTCTGCTTTTAATTTTGAAGCCCCTGGCTGGAAAACACACAGAAGAGATCCTAACTAAATATTCCTCTCCACTGTTTTCTAATTCCTGCCAGGCTTTCCTTCTGCTGGAAAAGTCTGCCTTGGCTTATTATTAATTATTATTATTATTATTATTATTAATTATCCAGTATACCTGAAGGAGCATCTCCACCCCCATCATTCAGCCCGGACACTGAGGTCCAGTGCCGAGGGCCTTCTGGCGGTTCCCTCACTACGAGAAGCCAAGTTACAGGGAACCAGGCAGAGGGCCTTCTCGGTAGTGGCACCTGCCCTGTGGAATGCCCTCCCTTCAGATGTCAAAGAGAACATGTCAAAGATGTCAAACAGAAGACATCTGAAGGCAGCCCTGTTTAGGGAGGCTTTTAATGTTGAATAGATTATTGTATTTTAATGTTCTGTTGTAAGCCGCCCAGAGTGGCTGGGGAAACCCAGCCAGATGGGCGGAGTATAAATAATAAATTATTATTATTAATTATTAATTATTATTATTATTATTACCACCTTACACTTGCCATTTCACATCCACCCCACCCACCTGATTCTTCTTGGGTCTCAATATACCTGTTATGCAGGTAAACATGTATCTGGATGGCGTTTCACTGAGGCACAGTGGCGCCTGGTCGGCAGAACATGGTTCTGGTAGCAGCCAATGTAGCCGTGTAGATGGCATGTTGTGTTTGGAAGCTGGGAGAGAAGCAGTGCCCCACCTACAACAACCGCCCGCCCCCCTGGTTGCTACTGCCTGGGCCTTTCCTGAGCCTCATGCCAGGGAACAGTGCAAACAAGAATGAACTGAACAGAGTGAAAGATTACGGGTCATCAGGGTGGGGAGAATTTGTGCACGAATTCAGCAGCGCTCAGTTTATTTTCTGGTTGCTATTTTGTTAATGCTGACAATATTCTTTTGTAGAGTAGCCATAGTACTTTGTCCTTCATGCACTGGAAAAATGGCGGAGGGGATAATGAAGGGGCAAAGTATATTTCTAAGTGGGTGAAAATTGAGAAAGAAAAATAAAATGCACTTGTTAATAAGCAGGAGTTCAGAAATTGGGGGGGATGGGGACAAGTGGAAGGAGAGCGACTTGCTGGGGGGGTTGTTTTTAACAGCCCCCCTCGCCTCCCCCTGGCACTGTCTATGCCTTCCCCCCTCCTTTCTGAACATGTTATATGAAATCCCTGCTAGTCTTTTTCCCACGCTAATGTTTCATTCAACACATCCTCTTTTGGTAAAAGCGATTAACCAAGCATCACCTTGAAAATTAATTCTCCATTGAAAGAAAGATAGAAAAGCAGATTTTGAAAGAACTTACATAAGCCCCTGAAAGGAAGCATGATTTCCTGATATTGTTTTTCCTTCCAGGCAATGTTAAGCAGCCAAGCATCTTGCTTTACTGCAATTTACTGTATTAGCCAAGACTGCCCTCTGGCTTCCTCTAAACTACTGCTCAGTCTCCTCTTTTCGTAAAGCCGGCAATGCCATTAAATTCACATTTCAGAAACCAGAACCAGATGCCCAAAACCTAGCAGACGATCTTAGCAACATGATATCCTTGTCTCAGGGCCTCTTCATACATTCTATGCAGATTTCATGTGAGAATAAATGCCATCCTACCTGTAGGTTGGCATTTATTCGGGTGGCGCTGTGGGTTAAACCACAGAGCCTAGGGCTTGCCAATCAGAAGGTTGGCAGTTCGAATCCCCGCAACGGGGTGAGCTCCCGTTGCTCAGTCCCTGCTTCTGCCCACCTAGCAGTTCGAAAGCACGTCAAAGTGCAAGTAGATAAATAGGTACCGCTCCGGCGGGAAGGTAAACAGCGTTTCCGTGCACTGCCCTGGTTCGCCAGAAGCGGCTTAGTGATGCTCGCCACATGACCCGGAAGCTGTACTCCGGCTCCCTCAGCCAGTAAAGCGAGATGAGTGCTGCAACCCCAGAGTTGTTCACGACAGGACCTAATGGTCAGGGGTCCCTTTACCTTTACCTTTACATGTAGGTTATAACATACTAGTAGACTGTAAGCCCGTTAAATTAACGGGCGCTAGAACATATGTGGTCAAACATTACCGGCTCTCCCCGGGGCCGATAACGGCTGCTCCTCCTCCTCCTCCACCACCGCTCTCCGCTTCGCTCAGCATCCCCGCCGGCTGCGTCCGCCTCTCCGCCTTCTCCTCCTCCTCCACCGGTTGGCTGCCTGCCTGCTTCCCAGCAGTCCCGCCCGTTGGTGCCGCCGCGGCCGCCGCCGAAGCACCCCCTCCTCCTCCTCTCCACGCGCCCGCCCGCCCGCCTGCCTCTGCCTCTGCCCGCCTCGCGCCCACGGACACACCCTCGCCCCTCACGGACCCTCAGCAACGGCCGCCGCTCGCTCGCATGCCTGCGCGCCCTCCGGCCAATCAGCACCCCGCACCTGCTGCCGCCCGAAGTCTCTGCGCTCCAATCCCTATGTCCGTGGGGCACATGCACAGTAGCGCAATCCCACGGACACAGGGACACGACGCAGAGACACTTGGACTTTATTATATAGGATGATGATCACCCATTTCGCTGCATGTATGCATGACCAAAAGTTGAGACTGGCTATGGCTACATGGATACGAAGCGCTGTAGATACAGTGTGATCATTACATGTGAAGATCTAAATACAGATAATGCGCCTTTTCCTGAAGAAGTCTTAAACTAACTCATAACTGCATAAGGGCGAAGAGTATTAGCTAATCACCCATCTGATGAGGGATTATGGAAAGAAAATATACTCATTCAAAATTTCTTCATCTGCATGTGTGCACTTGACATTTTCATCCCTACAACTTCGCCTTCAGCGAAGACAAGGAATAATTTGCTCCCTGCTATTTCTGTGACAAACAGAACTTATACTCAGGATAGAAAGGATCATTTTTCTTCTCCTTTCCTGCTGAGCCAAGCTGTAATGCATGAGAAATGGTGCTCATCTCAGTTCCATCACTTCTTCTTGTTGTTGTTTTTTCCAGCAAGCAAACTTAATATAGCTTGTACTCACAGCACAGTTCCTGTGGCTTTCCTTATGATTTTAAACCGAAGAGATAAATCGTTGACAAATTCAATGTCATAGCTGGTGTCGGCAGCAGCGAGAGGAGGGGATTCAATCCTGAGAGGAACTTCGAATCGTTGGCTGTTAGGGTCATAGATCTATTTCCAAATAAGAAGAGACACGCACAAAATAAACATACAGTTATCAGTAGGTTGCTGTGAATAAATGATAGCTGACCAACTCCTTTCCTTGCTTGCTTTCTCTTTCACTCACCTTAAACCTGACTCTGTCTTCTGTCTGAAACTCCACATCCAACGCAAGTTGAGGAATGTCATTTCCATAGAGGGAAGCTACTCCACGTCTTGACAGGGCCACCCTGGAAAAGATACACAGCCATTTATCTTCATACTATATTGTCTGCTCCTATGAGCAGTCAGCAAGGGAGAATGAAAATTATTTAGTTCTCTGAACATTCAGTAAGCAAACATCTCCAAAATCTCACTCTAGTGAACAGTTCATGTGTCTAAATATATCCCATCGAAAGAATATTACCCACCGCTTTATGACATTTCTGCAAAGTGTTTTACAATACAGTTTACATGGAGACTCAAGGAAATGGATCCATGAATTGGTTGGGATTTTAATCCGGATCGGCTAAATCAGGATCAAAATTATACAGTCAAGGCCTTATAATTCAATAAAATGCCACATGGCTACACAGGTCCACAGGCAGAGAAGGCATCTGGGACATAAATGCCCATTATTACTCTGTGTCCCGTCTAGTGAACCCTTTATTCATCCAGAATAATTGCATTGTGATTCAGTTTGTGGTAATTAAATCCAAATTTATTTCATCTAGTTCCCGTCCAGTGAACAGTTTTATTGATTCAGAACCATTGCGTTGCAACTCCGTTTGCGAAAATCAAATCAATTCTCATGCCATGAGCCAGGCGCCATTGTTTGTTATTAAAATAAAGCATTAATAGTTTCTACTCTCCAGACACTCAGAGCTGGATCCTAATATACCCTTCTGCTCATAGAAGGAGTTTTACCATGAAGCTTAGCACCTCTGATCCAAGAGAGGCTCTTTCTGACATAAGGAGAGAGGGAATATTTGCCTAATCTCCCTCTCCTGTGCTACTCCATATGGTTCCACAATCATAGCTGTCAACCTTTCCCTTTTCTCATGAGGAATCCTATTCTGAATATGGGAATTTCCCGCAAAAAAAGGGAAAAGTTGACAGCTATGTCCACAATGTCCCAGAGCAGATTGAGGGGGCGGGGACAGAAGGAAAGAGGAATCAGCACACTTTGCCTACCCCGCCTCCATTAGCAGGTGTCGCAAGCACCCTTTCCACAAGTAGAACTGAGCTCAAAGGATCTTAGACTACATGCATGGACCCAGCTACATTAGTAAAAATAAAACGTTATAAATGCGTTATAACAATGTGACACCAGATGGCGCTGCAGAGTTGAAATTGGAACTCCGTGGAATTTTCCATTGTGAGCTTTAAAGCGGTTATTTTTCAGAGCGTTTTTTTTATAGCTGTGTAGATGCTGCCATGAACTCCACATGAGCAAAGATTGACTTATTCTTTTCAATATCAGGGAGTATCCCCTTGATATAGTGCGAGGCAGAGGGCCTTCTCGGTAGTGGCGCCTGCCCTGTGGAACGCCCTTCCGTAAAATGTCAAGAAAATAAACAACTAACTGACTTTTAGAAGACATCTGAAGGTAACCCTGTATCGGGAATTTTTTTATGTCTAATGTTTTACAATTTATAAGTGCTGTAAGCCGCCCAGAGTGGCTGGGGAATGAATAAATAAATAAATAAATAAATAAATAAATAAATAAATAAATAAATAATAATAATAATAATAATAATAATAATAATAATAATAATTGGAGGCATTCCCCATCACAGAAGAGATGGATTATTCTTACTTATGCAGAGCTCTGGGTGTACACTGCAGCCTTTGGAGTGAAGCTTTGCCTGGGCTTCTGTGCAGGTAAATGTAGTTAGCTATCTTTTATCTGTGCTAGCATATGCATTGCACCATGTGCACAATCGTTGCACTTTTCTGTTGCTCTTTACATTGTTTTCAGCATTAAACAATCCACATCCAGTTGCAAAGCATATGGCTCCTTCACAATCAAGCAAGGCTTTACATTTGAGGAAAAATCAAGAGATATCAGAAAAGTGTTGTCAGTGTACAAAATATTAAATACACAAAGAATTGGGGTGGAGAGGAATAACAAAAGCTGCCGTTTACCTCCAGCCTTTCTCTGTCTTCTCTGGTTTTCCGATCAGAGAGTAACCATATAGTCCATCTTCCCTCGCAGCGCAAGCCTGGCTTAAAACTAAGAGGGGAGAAACAGAAATTAGTGGATACAATCTTCCTGATTTCTGATTCTTCCCGCCATTTCAGCTTAATCCTTCAACTTGATCTGCCATTCTTCTCTGGTAGGGACTTTATCTTCTTTCCATCTCTGGGCCAATAACATTTTTTAAATAAGGAACAGGGAAAAATTATAACTTATCTTAAAGACCATTGTAAACAGTTAAAATCGTTAGTAGGATTGGAATATCACTTGTAGTTTAATGGTGAATTTTGGACACAATGGAGAGGTAAAAGATTTGGATTATTATAAAAGATGCAGGAGGAAATGATTAACAATAGGACCCACAAAGGAGAGAAGTCCAAGAGATCCCTTGGAATCTTGTTTTTATGTTGTATGTTGGATATGTGACTGTAAATTTTTAATCTGAAAAACCAAATAAATAAATTTAGAAAGAAAGAAAGAAAGAAAGAAAGAAAGAAAGAAAGAAAGAAAGAAAGAAAGAAAGAAATGGACACAAAACGCTCACAAATACGCAACCTGCTTTCTCCCATTATTATGGAGAATGGAAACTACCTCAGGTGTTATTTCTCCCAGCCTTTCTCAACCTTGGGTCTCCAGTTGTTTTTGGCCTACAACTCCCATCATCCCTGACCACTGGTCTTGCTACCTAGGGGTGATGGGAGTTGTAGGCCAAAAACATCTGGGGACCCAAGGTTGAGAAAGGTTGAGACCTTACCTGCCTGTGGACTGTCTCGCAAGAGTGTTAAATGCTCTGGTTATCTCCCGCTTGGACTACTGCAATGCACTCTACGTGGGGCTACCTGTGAAGATGGCCCAGAAACTACAATTAATCCAGAATGCGGCAGCTAGACTGGTGACTGGGAGTGGCCACCAAGACCATATAACACCAGTCCTGAAAGACCTACATTGACTCCCAGTACGTTTCTGAGCACAATTCAAAGTGTTGGTGCTGACCTTGAAAGCCTTAACAGCCTTGGCCCAGTATACCTGAAGGAGCGTCTCTCCAACCACATCATTCAGCCCGGACACTGAGGGCCTTCTGGCGGTTCCCTCACTGCGAGAAGCGAAGCTACAGGGAACCAGGCAGAGGGCCTTCTCAGTAGTGGCACCCGCCCTGTGGAAAGCCCTCCCATCAGATGTCAAGGAAATATACAACTTTCTGACTTTTAGAAGACACCTGAAGGCAGCACTGTTTAGGGAAGTTTTTTTTTTAATGTTTGATATTTTCTTGTGTTTTTAATATTCTGTTGGGAACCGGCCAGAGTAGTAGTAGTAGTAGTAGTAGTAGTAGTAGTATTTGTTGTTGGTGGTGGTGGTTTGTTTGCTTGCTTGTTTGTTTGCTTGCTTGCTTGCTTGCTTGTTTGCTTGTTTGCTTGTTTGTTTGTTTGCTTGTTATTTTATTTTATTTTATTTTATTTTATTTTATTTTATTTTATTTTATTTTATTTTATTTTATTTTATTTATTTATTTTTGAGGGACCTTGTCTTGGATACTCCTGAACCTCCACGGGTTTCTACTTCAGGCTTGATGCTGAACTGCATCCTGACCTGGGACTTGGATCGACCCTAAACCTCGTTTCCTGACCTTTGGCTTATGGATCTTTGACTGTGGACTTTGCAGATTCTGAACGACCCTCGGATTTTGGACTTGGTCTTGGCATGCTTTCTGGCTGCCAGGTAGGCCAGGGGATCAGGACAGGCTGTCACAGTAGCATAGAAGTGATTTAAATGTATGGTTTGGATGTGACCTAAGAGCTTCTGAGAGATCTTTGGGCAACGTGAATAAGAAAGGGAGTGCCCCTCCAATGTAGATGCCATTCATGGCGACCTTCCCTCTCCATTGTCATAATCCCAACGCAAAGTCCATTTGTCTGTTGCCCTGTTTAGGGTGATGTTCACAAATGCCACTCAGAAATAAATTACATAAGGTGGAGCATGCAAGATTAGTTCCTTCCTAAGAATGAATGTTAATAAGAAGTTGCTGTTGCCACCAAACATAATATAAAGTCAATTTAAATCCCACTGCACGGAGCATTTCACTTTTGACTAAAGCTTCTGGAAATATTAATTGCTAGCTCCCAAATTACAATTCAATGTAATTATCCCCATTTAATTTAACAGTATATCAGTGATTGAATCCATCTCCGAAGCGAGGCTCTTTTCTTATGAGAAGCATGTCAAAGCTGCAGGAAGGTTAAGCCACACAATAAACCATTGTGGGCGTGAAGCTGTGGCTGGCAGCAACATTCACAATTCCAGCGAAGGGATCTTTCTGGTCATGGTGACTCTTCAGTTAATGTATTGGGAACTAGTTAATCCACTTCTATATGTATGACTCCTATGGGTTTATAATAGGCAGCGCTATTCTTCTGGAAAAGGAGGTGCCGGAACTCACCACAGACACCTCTTGTTCACTTAGAATGGCAATGGCGCCCGCCTGAGAGGTGCCGGAGTTCCAGCAAGTTCTGGCTGGAAAAAAAGCCCCGATAAGAGGTGCTACCTGGCACCTAGCTACCCACCAGAGTATAATTTATGAACTTGGGGGTCACGGTCCCAGTGACTGACAGTTGGCAGAGGCCAACTGAGTCAAGAGGCACAGCAGCCCAAATCTCTACATCTGAATCTTGACACTGAGCCTAACCCCAGAAACCTGGAACCTTCCAAACCAGAGACAACCCATGAAACAGGGCAGGGCAGGCTCCCCCCCCCCCTTTTCACCACTGCCGCCATCATGGGTCGCATGCATGCTCCTGGGAAGGGCCTGTCCCAGTCTGCCTTGCCCTATAGGCGAAGGGTGCCCACATGGCTCAAATGTACTTCTGATGATGTCAAAGAGCAGAGTTGGCAAAGAAGGGCCTACGTCCCTCACAAATTGGTGTGATCCTCAGGGACTCCCATGGTGCTGCCCAAGTTCGTTTTGTGACAGGCAACAAAATTCTAAGGATTCTTAAATCCAAAGGACTTGCCCCTGACCTTCCAGAAGACGTTTACCACTTGATCAAGAAGGCTGTGGCTGTCCGTAAGGATCTTGAGAGGAACCGGAAGGATAAAGATGCCAAATTCCGTCTCATTTTGATTGAGAGCAGAATTCATAGGCTTGCTCGTTATTACAAGACCAAGAGAGTACTCCCACCTAATTGGAAGCATGAATCATCCACAGCTTCTGCTCTGGTTGTGTAAGACCTGTTCTATTCACCAAGGGATCACATTGGTCATTTTTTGTGTCCCGTGCAATGCCTCTTCAGAGAAGGATGCTGTAGAGCTGCCTTATTTAAAATGGGTGGAATAAGATGTTACCTTGACCATGCCAATAAAAATCTGTTTTTTCCCAAAAAGAAAAGAAACAGGGCAGGCCAGTGAGCCCCTAGCCCATTCGCCAGTGAAGACACAGTGTTCTTGTCCCGATGGGCCTCACATGCCAACAAGCCTGCTCACCATTTTCTCTATTTTTCTGTATATTCCCTAGGTCTGACTTACTCCTTCCGCAGGGCCTGGAAGGGGTAAGCCACACCCAGGGAGTTTTTAAGGGCTCAGTTAGCACCGAACACCCATTGGCAGGACTGGCAGAGTGAGGCAGCTGCCTCAGGCGGCAGATAATGAGATGGGGGCATGGCCAGAGCTATGATTATCATGTGGTCTGCCTCCCCCCCACACACTATCCTGCTGCCCTCATATGTCCATTCACTAGTATTGGAGAAAGCTTCAACTACCAGTCCAATTGGCTTCTAATTAAAGGTAAAGGGACCCCTGACCATTAGGTCCAGTCGCGGACTACTCTGGGGTTGCGGCGCTCATCTCGCTTTATTGACCGAGGGAGCCGGTGTACAGTTTCCGGGTCATGTGGCCAGCATGACTAAGCCGCTTCTGGCAAACCAGAGCAGTGCACGGAAACGCCATTTACCTTCCCGCTGGAGTGGTACCTATTTATCTACTTGCACTTTGACATGCTTTCGAACTGCTAGGTGGGCAGGAGCTGGGACCGAGCAACGGGAGCTCACCCCGTCATGGGGATTCGAACCGCCGACCTTCTGATCAGCAAGCCCTAGGCTCTGTGGTTTAACCCACAGCGCCACCCGCGTCCCTATAGGCTTCTAATTAGGGGTAGGCATAACTTGTCCTTTGCCTCAGGCAGCGAAATTTCTTGAGCTGGCCCTGCTTATTGGAAAAAAGTTGTCTGTTCCCTGGGCCCTGGCGTGATAACCCTTGTTTCCTAGTTCCTGACCTTTGAGTAGCTATTAGACAATCACTCTCAGCCAGTCCTTTGCTCTTGCTGTCTGCTCCAAACTGCTTCCCCCAGAGTCCACCATGGGCTCATTCTTGACACCAAGGAAGATAAGTGGAAGAGGAGATGATACCTAAGGCTGCATTTCCATGAACACTGACTTAGGATCTGGCCTACTGAACTCTGAATGTACAGAAGATTGTGCTCCTTTTCAGATGCACCTAATATAACTAAGTTGTGGAGACGGAACTATTGTTCAGTCAGTGGCGTGTGGCAAAATTTTTCGTAGGGGAACAATTAGGACCAGAGGCGCTGGCTTGAGAGAGCAACTGGGGTGGTGGTGACACCACAATATCGTGCATGTGAGCATCACCCCTCCCTCCCTAAGCCAGGCAGAAGCTTCCTGGTCCTTAGGAAGGAGGCTCCAGACTTTAATACTTTACTACTCTAATTCTTCGGGAACATTTAGGAGACTAGCCTAGTCCCCCTAGTTCACTGACCGCATGCCACTGTGTGCAGAGTAGTAGGACAAAGATCTCTGACTTAACTCTCATTGTATACTTTGCCAAGCTGACTGGGGCCAATGGGAATTCATGTCTAACATCTGGTGGGTCCAAATATTCCCCATTCCTGCTCTAGCAGGACCCCTGATGTAGACCCGTGCTGTAGGTCTACATCAGGGGTCAGCAACCTTTTTCAACTGTGGGCCGGTCCACTGTCCCTCAGACCATGTGGTGGGCCAGAGTATATTTTTTGGGGGGAATGAACGAATTCCTATGCCCCATAAATAACCCAGAGATGCATTTTAAATAAAAGGACACATTCTACTCATGTAAAAACACGCTGATTCCCGGACCGTCCGCAGGCCGGATTCAGAAGGCGATTGGGCTGGATCCTGGTTGCCTACCCCTGGTCTACATATTTCCACCTAGCGCTATTTGACTGGTCACGATCCCATTGCCTTTCGACAAAGTTTTGGGACTTCTGGTATTCTGAAAATGCTTCCTAACCCCACGGAGTAATGATGAACTTTACAGAGATAGAGCTCAAGTCTGTGCACATTCGCCGCCCCCCCAAAAACAAATAAATTCTGCAGAATTAAAAGAACCTTGACATCAGAGTATTTGTTGAGCAAATTGCAACTATCATCTTTCCAGTCCACCCTTTCAAGATTTTCGAGTTCCCTCAATATGAGGTGTAACCGTTTCTCCCAGACCACCCCCAGAAAGCATTTCTTTTCTTTGGTGACCTGATGCCAAGAATGTTTGCGGCCTTTTCAATATTGAAGCTTACGGGGACATCATGTACTGATATTTAAAGTGCCATGAAAACACTTGATAAACACAATCTGCATATTGTGCTGCTACAATTCTGGCAATTGCGCTACAGCAGGGACCCAGTTTGCTGTGGGAACTGTTCTATGGCATGCTTAGAATAATGCTTAATCCTGCCTGGCATTAAGAATACTGTTCATTGTATTCCACTTTGCAAACAGAAACATTTTGAATGAGATCGTATCCCATACGCTTTCTCCCCCGTGAATAAATAAATACGTCATCCCACGCAATCTCTAGATAAGGGAAGCATTTTCATTCTAGATCTGAACTCGCACAGAAGTTCTTAGAATTAATAATAATAATAATAAAACGATTAAAAACCCCTTAGCAAAAGCTTGTGCTGCCCACTGGTGGCTTTTTTTAAAACCTCTCATTTTGGGGAAAGCGAGTTCTCCTATAGGGAGAGCACGTGTTGCGGTGGGGACAGGAAAGTCACCCCCTCCTCCTTCCCCCGGTAGCTCGGGGGGAGGAGTGGGCAAATGGCCACAGCTGGGAGTGGTCAAGGTGAGTTGCTGGGGTAAATTGCATGTAGCAATTTTTGATGGACAGCCCAGCGTCCTATATATTCCTCAGCACGCCATGTGACAATCCTCTTTGCTGCATGCTTCGGATCTCCCGCCCCCCCCCTCCCTGGTATAGGCCTTTGCATTTGACCTTGCTGTTGCCTGTCATGGGGTCGTCTGCTGTTGGGGCAGGGGCCTAGTAGGAATTTTTCCATCTGGCTGATTGGCTGGGCCATTTGGTTTTCGCCTACTACATAGCAATTAGTCACAACTTGTAAGGTTGGCGGTTAGGCATTGGTTCATTGGTGGATGGGCGGTCGCCCTCTGAATGATGATGGTGTGATGGGAATTCCGTTAAAGGAATCCATGGGGCTTGATATGCTGTCCGAACCCGGTCGGGTTGCAGGGCCACGCATGAGCCCCTTGGGACCCCAGGGGAGAGGGAGGTCTAAGCCCCCAGTCTCCTTAACTCTCCCCGGTTTGGTTTCCCTTCGCTGACACGTGGTCAGCTCTGTCCCGTCGGACAGCTAGTCGGAACCAATGCCTACGCAACCACTCACGTGATTTGTATTTCAATAAAGTTGTGGCCTAAAATATGCCAAAAACCCAAACAAAAATTTTTGTCTGAAGTGTGAATTATTTTGGGGGGTGGCTTGGTGACCTCAACACGCAAAGCAGATCCTGCCTATATTGGTTTTCCACATGGGTGACCGATATTCTTTGCTGGTAAGAATGGCCATATGCCATTCCCAAAGCCAACATTTGGGCACCCATTTTGGGGGAGAACGGGAAGGCACCGTCACAGGAATTGAGAGAAGAGGGATATTGCATTTTACCTGCTCTAGCAGATAGCTGGCAGAATTGCTGCCGTTTTCCAGCTGGAACCAGTCCAGTTGTTCCTAAAGAAGACTACAACCTAAAGCACGTTGTGTGGGGAACTAGTTTGCTGAAAGGAAAACCTTACAAAGCAGGAAGCATTCAATGATGTAAACATAAAAAAGGGAAGTGTATCTCAAGGATTGTGCTGGTCCCGTGGGTTACCCGTAAGGTGAGGTCGAAGTCCGGTCCATGGTCAGAGTTGCAACGAAAGGCAGTCCATAATAATTGAAGCTAGGTGCAGGGCAGGGAGGCAAGCGAAGTCAGGAACAGGTAGGCAAGCAGGGAACCAGGGCGGGTCAGGAACTCAAGCAGGAAAGCAGGACAGGTAGCAAGCAGAAACACCGACAGGAACTGGTCACCAACAATGTTGCTCCTGCAACTTGGGGCTGGGGCTGGACGGCTTTTATCTGCCCCAAGGCATAGGGCGGCCCCGATCCTCTGGTGACTCGCCTCTCCTGGCCTGGAGGCGAGCACTCCTCCTGCGGGAACTCACTTCCCTTCGCCTCTCTGCCCTTCACCTCTGCAGCTCAGGAGAGGCTGGAGGGTTACTGGACCCAGAGGCAACCTCAGCTTCCCCTGACGGGGCTGGGAGTGGAGCACCTGCAGGCAATGGGTCCTCCATCCCATCAGGAGCCAGAGCAGACTCAGCAGATGCCTGCACCTGAGGATCCAGCACAGGTGAGGACCCTTCAGACTCAGGCCCTAGCCCCGGCTCTGCTGGTTCTGGAGGCGGGGAATCCTGTGCAGGCTGGGATCCCTCAGGTTCAGCATCTGAGTCTGAATCCCAGGCCATCACAAGGATGCTGGAAAGGATGCATGTTTATTGTTAAATTTGCCTGCAAAATTTGCAAAAGCGCCTTCTTCAAGGGCATGTTTCTTTACAAATTGCTCAGAAACCATCCTTTTCAAAGAACCTGCAGGATCTTATTTGTAATGAGACAAAGAAGCCACTAGGGAAGGCACTGGAACTGAAAGACTGCCGGTTAATTTGTCAAAAAACATTCATCCTTTCCAGTATCTTCTCCCCTTTCTTTGGCTCTGTTTTGAACTATTTTGCTACTTATGATCGAAGGAGGTAGACATCCTCACAGATCAATAGCTTGAGACAAGATGCACTAAAGACTGCCTCTTCCAGTACCTGTAACCAGCCTGCTACTCCCTAAAACACCTTCCTCTATGTCCCAGCTCTGCAGGATGCCTGACTGGCTGGGACAAGAGAATGGGCCTTCTTGGTGGTGGCACCAGATTACTGTAGGTTGAGATGGCCCTCTCCCTTACTGCCTGGTGAAAGCTTCCCTTTTCCAGCAAGCTTTGGTCATATTATGCAGACGAGGGTTTCTTTCCTGAGGAGTCTTTGAATTTCTATCTCCTCAGACTGTCTGTATATTGTTCTTATCGATCACAGCACTTTAGACTATTGTTAACTGCTCCAAAAAAACAACAACCAGGAATGCATTGGAAGGGTGAGATACACACACCGTTGAATTACTGAATGAATAAAGAATCAATAACAGCTGTTGAACACAATCCAAGAACAAGGGAAGCTGCATTATAGATGCAGTCTTTTATCAATGCGATAGATGCGAAGTCTTTTATCAAGGGAAACACAAATTGATCTGGGCAACTTTTCTACCGCAGTTCACCTTTACAGGCACCTATAGTACTACAATTTTTTTAAAGTGTATTTTTGTTCCATAACCCCAAGGCACATTTGACTTAAACAGAGAACTGCACCTGTGAAGGTAGCAAAGTTGATGTCAGCACTGGAGCCAAGCATGGGAATGTTTAACCTCGCCTTCCGAAGAACGGTACACTCCTTCTATCTGGGATGGTCGTCCTCTTCCACCGAGCATGCAGCTTCGGGAGGGACGCACATGGAGCGGTGAGGGAGGAAGGGGACACCTGCCTAGCCAGCCAGATCAGCCGAATCAACCCTGGCGATCAATGGGGTGACAGATGTCGCAGCCAGATCACCTTGGTCCAGTATACCTGAAGGAGCGTCTCCACCCCCACCGTTCTGCCCGGACACTGAGGTCCAGTGCCGAGGGTCTTCTGGTGGTTCCCTCGTTGCAAGAAGCCAAGTTACAGGGAACCAGGCAGAGGGCCTCCTCGGTAGTGGCACCCGCCCTGTGGAACGCCCTCCCACCAGATGTCAAAGAGAAAAACAACTACTAGACTTTTAGAAGACATCTGAAGGCAGCCCTGTTTAGGGAAGCTTTTAATGTTTAATAGATTATTGTATTTTAATGTTTTATTGGAAGCCACCCAGAGTGGCTGGGGAAACCCAGCCAGATGGGCGGGGTATGAATAATAAATTTATTATTATTATTATTATTATTATTATTATTATTATTAATTATTATTATTATTATTATCCAATTGGCAAAGGGTCATATAACCTTGGAGGACCACTGCCAGTTCTTCTAGACCAGGGATCCCCAAACTTGGATCTCCAGCTGTTTTAGGACTACAACTCCCATCATCCCTAGCTAGCAGGGCCAGTGGTCAAGAGTGATGAGAATTGTAGTCCCAAAACAGCTGGAGATCCAAGTTTGGGAATCCCTGGTCTAGACAATAGTGAGCTAGCTAGAGCAATGGACTGACTCAGTATGAAGCACCTTCCAATATACTGCTATCCAACTATAAAATTCTCTCTTACCTGCAAGAGCAAGAGCCAAAAAATGAAACTTCTTATTTCTCTCCATGGTTGAATAGATATAACACAAGCTCCTCGGACAATGGCCTTTTATAAGCAAGATCTAGCAGGGCACACGGAGTTATCTGCAAGCTGTCACACTGCAAATATTTGTTACTTTGATCAGGAAAAAAATGACCTTATTTGCAGGTTATGTAAGGTTGGAGGGAAGACAAGTTGCAAATTTATTTGTAATTAAAAAATGCTATCTTCGTAGGAAAAGAAGGGGGAAGAGTCGCTTATGTAACAGAAGCTACAAGGCCAATGTGGGCATAGATTTGAAGTTTAACATGTGCATTTGACCACAGAGATAGGGGAATGATCCTACTCCTCTTAAAATTCGGATGAATCTTGTGTATTTTTTTTATTATCTGTGATTTTGAATGTGAATGAATTTGTAAAATCAAATAAAAATTATTTCCTTTTTTTTTTTAAAAAAAATCACTTTAATTAACATTCTCCCTACTAAAAGTCAAAGCTCCATGTTTCCTCTGAGAAAATGATGCTGCAAAAATTTTTATAGAAGCAGGAAAGAGATGTTACGGGCTTTTTCATGGAAGATGAAGGGCTACAATGGCTCTGCGGGAGGCAGCGTGCCTCTGAATATCACCTGCTGGGAATCGCAAGTGTGGCAAATGCTATTGTATCCAGTCCCTGCTGGACACTGCTGGACTAGATGGGTCTTTGATTCACTAGGCCCATTATCGTGTAGCCATTTTCTGCACAGGATCATGGGGCTTTTACTTTAACCCTGCCCCGATTCTAGATTTCAAAAGAGCGTCACCTATCAAAAGGTGGAGCCACTGGCTTGGCCTCTGTCATCTTCGTGGGAGACCCTGCTCAAGCTTCATTCTCCTCCTTTCCCAAAGTGAGGGCCTTCGATGCATGATGGAGGCTGATAGGGCAGGAATAGCAGGCAGCAGAGGGCAGGCATTACATGTTCTCTTTGAGTTTTCCTTTCAAACACTTGAAAAGGGGTTTCCAGGTCAGGATATCAGGGCCCTAACCTGAAACCTAGGGGTGGTCCCTGGTGATGTGATGTTATTGGGTCAGAGCCCCTGGTGACGCCAGAAGAGATGGCCTGATGCCTTATTATTTTTATTTATTGTTATTAAATTTCTATACCACCATCACCCAAAGGTCACAGGGCAGTTGTTTGTTTGTTTGTTTGTTTGTTGTTGTTGTTGTTATTTATATACCACCCTATACCCAGGGGTCTCAATATAAGAACACAAAACACATACCAACCAAAACAGTACCCACCCCACACAGTTTAAAGGGTCATAGATTGTTTCATTAGCTAAAGTCCTGGAAGAAGAGAAATGCTTTTGCCTAAAAGATAAATATATGTAATGAAGGGGTCAGGCGATCCTCCCTGGGGAGAGCATTCCACAAGTGAGGAGCCCTGGGGGCTTTTGGGTATTTGACCAGAATGCTTGAAGGGCTCAACTGATTTTATTTGGGGGGGGGGTTAGTCCCAGGAGCCTTCCCCATCACTTACCTGCACCCCAATCTCTGAGCGGCATAGGTTTCGTCTTATTTTGTAGGGTGGGGTTGTGGTTCAGAGGTGCTGAAGACAAGGCCCACAGAGCTGTGGAACTGAAGGGATATTTAGTTCCATCTGTGGCTCATAAACAGCCTGAGTGTTTCCTGTTGCAAAGGGAGGGCATGTGTTTTTCTGGGTCTGGAACTCTGGATTACAAAAGCAAGGGAAAATAGTTACCGGTAAGTGATTCCTGTGGTGACTAGGCCTCGCTCAAGCTATGCCACAATGGATTGCGGTGAAAAGAAGGCGCAACGTACGATATTCCCTACAGCCAGCATCCCTGGGTGACCCTGCGCTGGAACATGAGCACAATAAGGCTGTAGCTGAGCTGTGATCATGCACCAAGATCGTGTACCAGGGTGAAGACGATACAAGATTTGCAGGCAGCTCTGACGACCTTCATGAGGCTCTTTTCAGCTTTATCAAGGAATATGTCACTCCCCAAAAATAATTCATTGAATTAAATTTTTTTTAAAACCCCAACACCTGTTTGTACAGCTGTTGGCCTCTGACTTTTTCATTTACCAATACAGAACTGGATTTGAGTGAGAGAAAAGGTAGTGTGAGAGAAAATATTGAATCTGGAGATGTTGAGAGATGAAAAAGAGGTTGCACCTCAAGTGCTAGAGCTCACTTATTTTTCTTTGTTTTGTTAGCTCCAAGATTCCCAGCAGTTCTTTGTTTCTTCTGGGGCCTTTTGACTTCTTTTTTTTGAGAGAAGGGTTTTCTTGCCTTGAATGTGTTGCTTCTTCAAGGTTGAAGCAGTTTGCAGCCATTTCCCTCTGAACCAATCCTTGGTCTAGAACAGGCATGGCCAAACTTGGCCCTTCAGCTGTTTTGGGACTACAGTTCCCATCATCCCTGACCACTGGTCCTGTTAGCTAGGAATCTCTGACTGATTCCTCCTCTAGCAAGGGGTCACCAGCTTTTTCTTTATCTTTAATTGCCATACATCCTTACCTATCAATACTAAAGACAGTAATCAGTGAGCTGATTGCTACATGCATTCTTCCTTTTGTTGCCTGTATTATTACTTTTATTTCAAAATACGTTTCCGTGTTTAAAAAGGTGGAGATACCAGATATTTCCTTTGTATTCCCCTCTGCCACCCACCTTCAGATAATGACCAGCGTTACAATGGCACTGGGAGGCCTTGACCCTTAATGGCCACTCTTTGCATCAGGAGTCAGCAACCTTTTTCAGCCGTGGGCCGGTCCACCGTCCCTCAGATCATGTGGGGGGCCGGACTATATTTTTTTTTGGGGGGGGGGAGGATGAACGAATTCCTATGCCCCACAAATAACCCAGAGATGCATTTTAAATAAAAGCACACAATCTACTCATGTAAAAACACCAGGCAGGCCCCACAAATAACCCAGAGATGCATTTTAAATAAAAGGGCACATTCTACTCATGTAAAAACACGCTGATTCCCGGACCGTCTGTGGGCTGGATTGAGACGGCGAATGGGCTGGATTTGGCCCCCGGGCCTTAGGTTGTCTACCCCTGCTTTGGATTAACAAAGGCCATTAAAGAGTAACAAAGCAATCCACAAAGCACCCTTTTTAGTCTGAATGCCACAGGGTTGCTTAGAAAACACCACACATTTCTTTGTACTTGGGTCCTGTGCAATTTCACCTAGTCACGTTAATTTCTCTTCATGTATTGCACCAAACAAAAGCAGCGGCAATGAAAGTGTTCACATTCAATTGCGTGGGTCTTTTTTTTTTTTTTTTAATGTAAGCATCAACTATCACAAGCCGTACATTTACAAGTTGATATCCTCTACCCAACAGCAAACCCAATAAAACACTGTTCCTAAAACTTGCCGAATTTACAAATGAATGTTCCGAAAAGCTGGATAAATTATACAACCCTCTCGTTCAATATCCACACTCAAATCTACAGCAATTAAAAAAATCCACACAGGCACATTGTTAAGATAATCTCTCTTTACACCCCATGTATTTACACACGGCCTTTGTTGACACAGTTGCTACCGTTCTTTTAACTAACTCCAAGGTTCAACAAACATATCTAAAATATATTTAGCAGCATATCAAAGTATGTTAAAAAGGAAGGACACGTTGTTTTTCTCTTAAATAAAACACTGTGAGATGACAGAAACATAAGAAAAATAGATTTAAGGTTTTTCTGTAGGAATACTGTGGTAGGCAGAGCACTAATAAAATGTTAATAATTCGACAGCGTTTTAGTTCCTAGTCCTGAGCACAGAGTAGACACAGCTGCACAACTTTGGTCAGCAAGAGTATAATGCTAACAACTAACGCAGGTGATATGGCATTCATTGTTAGCATGACACAGTCAGGGCAGTAATCCGTCTCAAACTAAGACCCCGCCCCTCCCGTACACCCCAGTCTTAGTTTCTTACAGCAGCAAAACACAAGTAAACTTTTTAGGACCCCCGCTGCTCTTCCATTAAAGGCTTGGGAAATGAGACGATAGATATGCTGGCGCATTCCATACAACCATAAAGTGAAGCTCAGAAGGGGTCAGAGAGTGAGGTACATAGGGCACTTCCATATCCTAGGTTACAGGTCTTGAGACAACCATTCCAGGTGAAAGGCTTCCAGTTTGTTCAACTTACAAAGCTAATAAATGCACACAAATCCAGCCGTTATATGTGAGACAAGCATACCACCAACAGACTAGTGTTTGAAATAATAGTACAGAAGGCAGTTCTCAAGGGCAGCAGTTTCAGCAGAATACGACACACTTAAACAGTACAGTTGAGCTGCTGCATCTTCTTCTTTCTCCCCAGCCGCAAGCATGAAGTCTAGCACTGCAACTCTCGCCTTTAATTACTGGCCACATCTTCGCTTGCATCACCGGGATCGGAGATCTGCCCATCGAAGCTGCAGGGAGCCTTCCAGATTCTCACAGTTCGATCGCTGCAAAATATTTTTAAGCAAACGAATCTATTAGCGTGAAGAGGGAAAAGGAAGAAGCAGAGAAAAGCCGTTTCCCCATTTATATACCCGTGAATTTAAAAAAAACAAAATCTCTTCCACTGAAATGTGCCCTTAATCAAAAGCAGTCTCTCGAGAAAGCGAATGTGGAGCAGCTCAATGGTTTTTAGAGACTTGCTAGCTCAAGCAGAGCAGATTCTCAAATGCATCCCATAAAAATTTCATTGCACCACTGTGAAATATAGGAAACAGACTGAGAAGCACACTGAAAGAGGCTCTATATCAGGCATCCCCAAACTCGGCTCTCCAGCTGTTTTGGGACTACAACTCCCATCATCCCTAGTTAACAGGACCAGCGGTCAGGGATGATGGGAATTGTAGTCCCAAAACAGCTGGAGCGAGTTTAGGGATGCCTGCTCTATATTATTGATTCTGTTGGTTCACTAGGCATAAAGACCCCCCCCCCCAAATAGTAGCGCATAACATTTATAAGGACCAAGTAAAAGTAACATAGTCATGAGCAAGCTTTTGAATTACAAGGTTCTGGAAGAGCTCCAGTATACCTGAAAGCTTGCTTACTATCTTGACATTTAAAAATAACAGTAAAGGGACCCCTGACCATTAGGTCCAGTCGTGACCGACTCTGGGGTTGCGGCACTCATCTCGCTTTACTGGCCGAGGGAGCCAGCGTACAGCTTCCGGGTCATGTGGCCAGCATGACTAAGCCGCTTCTGGCGAACCAGAGCAGCGCACAGAAACGCCGTTTACCTTCCCGCCGGAGCGGTGCCTATTTATCTACTTGCACTTTGGTGTGCTTTCGAACTGCTAGGTTGGCAGGAGCAGGGACCGAGCAACGGGCGCTCACCCCATCACAGGGATTCGTACTGCCAACCTTCCGATCGGCAAGCCCTAGGCTCTGTGGTTTAGACCACAGTGCCACCTGCGTCCCTTACATCTTGACATTTACACTAGTCTTAATAAGCTATTATGCCACTGCTGTTTTTTAATACATTGTATTAGGTATTATGGCATGACATCAAAGCACTTCCATTTGACAAACAAAGGCTCACTAACTGCAAACAAGCAGCAACGTCACAAACGTACCTGTTTTTATGCTTTTCCCTTACAAGTAACTTATAGCATAATATTCAAAAAAAATACATGTCTCCATATAAAACAATGAACATTTTACATTAGTTTTATTTTTTAACAAACCCAAGCAACCCCAATAATAACACAGTTTAAACCTCTGCCAGCTATGACCGTAAATGTGCAGGAAATTAAGTTGGTGGTTCACAATGTAGACAAACCCTTTGAATTTCTGCACATACTGGAAAGCAAAGAAGATCACTCACTGCCAGTGTTTTAAATGAACTGGAATGCTCAGAATTCTTTCCAGCTATGCAGCGTGCGCAAAGAACATTAAAAGCAACTCACTCCGATGCAGTAAAAATCTGGCCGGAATTGGTGCAGATGGCATTGATGGGACTGTCGTGTCCCTTGAGTTCGCTTATTGGTGCAAATGTATCTACATTCCAGAGCTTCAGAATGCCTCCGCGGCAGCCGCTGAGAAGCACAGGGGAACCGGGCACAAGTCCAAGAGCACAGACCCAGTCCTTGTGGGCATTAGGAACTTGCTGAAAAGACAAAATCAGGTTGAGAAACGGCAACATCCATAAGGAGGGGAAAGGCAAGCAGTTCAGCTCTGTAAAATGCATCAGATAATATTAAGCAGAGGGCAATGCACATGATTAAATTGTGGTCCTTAAATATGGAATACTATAATAATAATAAATAATAATAATAATAATAATAATAATTATTATTATTATTATTATTATTATTATTATTATTATTATTATTATTATTATTATTTTGTACCCTGCCCATCTGGCTGAGTTTCCCCAGCCACTCTGGGCAGCTCCCAATCGAGTGTTAAAAACAATACAGCATTAAATATTAAAAACTTCCCTAAACAGGGCTGCCTTCAGATGTCTTTTAAAAATAGGATAGCTGCTTATTTCTTTGACATCTGATGGGAGGGCGTCACCACTACCACTACCAAGAAGGCCCTCTGCCTGGTTCCCTGTAACCTCACTTCTCGCAATGAGGGAACCGCCAGAAGGCCCTCGGAGCTGGACCTCAGTGTCCGGGCTGAACAATGGGGGTGGAGACGCTCCTTTAGGTATACCTCTTAACAAATCTATGACTTGTTTACTCCAGAGCAAGTTGGCAATATAGCAGCTATTAAGAGTGTGTGCTTTCAAAGTTCTGTCTCCTACTCCCACATTTCTCTACTGCGTGGTCAAACACATCCTCTGCAATTGTGAAGGTTAGAAACTTCCAGTTAAGAAGGATGCTGGGAATTTTACCAGAATTCTGAGGACCACAGAAAAGTTCTATCAACATATAGCATGCTGCATGTTGTCAATCCTCTGCTTAGGCAAAGAAAAGCCCAGCCGATTTAGATTCAAACAAAAAATTTCAATCCAAACTTTTCAGATTCTAAAATAAGTTTTCTAGATCCAAACACTATTATTTTGGCCTCATTTTGGAGTAGCTGAAGAATTTCAATTAGGGGGCAGCTCTGTTTTGCAAGGTTCGTATTATATTTTAACAGTACCTGGATGAGGTCCTTTTGAGCCAAGTCCCACTTTTTAATTCCATTATCTCTGGATCCACTAAAAAGGTTGTCTCCCATAATAGTAAGCGCTTCTATGCCATCATAATGGGGAGGCTCAAAGTTGTGTGTAGGGCTTACAGTTCCCAGAGCTCCTTCAGTTACATCAAACATCTGGAATAGGAGCAAAAGAATTTCAAATCTGCAACATAATCTTGGCCAGGAATTGACAAAACATAAATACTCACTCAACGTAGTACAGTTGTATTATACAAATGTCTACAAAGGATTTGTAATAGTGCAGTAGTACCAACCACTAACTGATTTTAATTCAATAAAAATGATGCCTTATCTGAAATATATAACCCAGCACAGATTTACTTAATATAACTCAAATGACAGGTGTGTGTTTTTGGACAAATGTTGCCATTACTATCTGCCCATCTCACTATCACAGTATCACAAAGAATAGACACCAGATTATTACGCAGAAAACAATTTGAGGCCTTTTCACTACACGGTCTGTCAAATTCTTATTTTATAACCACAACAGCCTTAATAGCAAACTATCACCAGATGATCAATAACAATAACTGTGTGTAAACAGAGGTATCTATAGGAAGATTAAAAGATCTGACACCCTTTTGTCTATGTGGTAATTATGAACCATAAAAATTGTAAAGTATTCATGTCAAAACTAAGGAGAGGCCAGAAATAACCTTTGGAATAATTTTTAAAGAAGGGAATAAAAGCAATTCCTGAGATTAGGTTGCAAACCTAAGCACAAATACCTGGGAGAAAAGAAATGACTTTCACCTCTTAGTAAGTCCACATGCATACTAATGTTTAGGAAATAACTTAAAGCTCCCTGGAGGAAATAGTATGTTTTCTTGAATAACGAGTGAAAGTTAATCCAATTATTTTATTCTCCAACATCAAAACAAAAACCCTAGAAGCTCCCAAAGACTTTTTGACTTTGCCATCCTATACATGTCTTTATGTTCCATTGCACTTAATGTGGTTTACCCCCAGTTGTAGGTATAGGATTGCAGCCTCAGGCATTATTCTGAGTAGAAATGGAGAGCAGCGCGTTTCCACATCTTGCAGGGAAAGAACCAAAGAAAATGGAAACCTATTCTCAAAGCTTGTTGTATTACTCCTGTGGTAAAGATGCAGGAAGCAATACCTTGATATAGTGATCCTTTGAGCCAGTAATTATGAGATCTTGCCCATTGGAAATGCGGTCTACAGTAAGGCACATAACAGGGCCCAGGTGGCCAGTTAGTTTTCCTGTAGACTGGAACCTAAAAAAAATGAACAGAAACAGGCAAAGTGACTTAGCGTTAATTATTTCAAAGGAAAAGACAGCATCTCCCCTGCTCATTTTCCAGAAGTGCACTGGACATCAGGCTTTGATGCCTGCAGATAGTTATATAAGTGGGAGTGAAACACCACAATAGTAACAGCAGGAATATCCAATTTTGGACAGAGTAGTTTAAACGCTGTATTTTGATCTTCTCCTACTGACATTCTTGATGGCAGGTGAATGCTGCCGGATCAGAAATAGCTGTAAATATAAGGTTGGGAATTCTACTTATGACCTTCTTGTTTCCAAATTTGTGCCATTCTTTGGGTTATTTGCACCTCTTAATTTT
The DNA here is from genome assembly GCA_034641385.1 of Darevskia mixta. Classification (NCBI taxonomy): domain Eukaryota; kingdom Metazoa; phylum Chordata; class Lepidosauria; order Squamata; family Lacertidae; genus Darevskia; species Darevskia mixta. The sequence goes on along the minus strand of JAWWNH010000224.1, from coordinate 8,139,174 downwards.
TCTTCTCTGTTTGTTTCATTGCCTAAGTTCATATTAGCACTGGCGTAGCAAGCCCAGATGCTACCCGGTGCCGATTTTTTTTTGTCACCCTCGTACAGACTGCGCATGTGTGGCTTCTGCGCTTGCACACTCCGTACGGAATGCCGCACATGCGCAGTACGTATGGGGTGCCGCACATGCGCAGTACGTATGGGGTGCCACTAGCCAGCGGCAGCTCGTAAGGGGTGCAGCTCGCGAGCAGCACCCCATAAGGAGCTGTACACATGGGGGGAGGCAAGGGCCATCTTGTCACCCCTGCCCAGGGCGGTGCGCCCCCATCGCACCCCTTTCCTATGCCACTGCATATTAGACACCATCAGTCATGTACAACCCCGCTTCTGAGGGTGGGCAGCATTTCACACCAAAAATCATGGTTAAAAATAGGAGGCTACAACTCCCATGATCCCTAGCTAACAGGACCAGTGGTCAGGGATGATGGGAACTGTTGTCCAAAACATCTGGAGGACCGAAGGTTGGGGATGCCTGCTGTAGATGAATGGTGATGCATCAGGGAATGCTAAAGTTGCCTGGGCAGCGCAGGGCCTCTCGAGTTTCCAGGAAGAGAGGCATCTGCACAGGGAAGAGCCACAGCACGGATTCATCCCACATAGCCCATGGCTTCTTGTATAAGCAGAAAGGTATGGGGGGAAAGCCATAATGCCTCAGTTCCCACAACACAAACAGATTGTGAGAAGGCCCATAGACCAAAAAGCCTATAGGCTGTTCCCTGCTATGGATGTGCCAGTTGGCAAACGGTGGATCAGGAGAGCACTGGCTGCAGCCACAATGGGCTTCACAAGATCTTCGCATGCTCAGTAAGTATTTTGGAAAGCTTTACCTCTTCAGGTCCCACATTCTCACTGCATTTCCTGCAGCTGCGTACAGAAACGTGCCTGTTGGGTTTAGAGCTATCTGGTTGATCTGGTTCTCTCCAGCTGGAATTGTCACTGTTCTGTTGGTACTGCCAGAACATGCATCAACTGGCATTGCCTGGCCTGAAGACCTGAGTTTTGCACGCAGAAAAACCAAGAGGAAAATAAACTTAACAATTATCTAAGAGGGGGAAACACACACCAAGTAATTCCATCAATCCTACAAGCACATTGTATTCTGAATGTGGACAAAGGATGAGGAGAATCATCCTTGCAAAGCTTCCAAGCCTCTTATAAGCAACAATTCCAATGTATTGATTTATATCTCATTTGTATATTTATTGCCTGGTCTAGCCCAAATATTCTAAGCAGGCAACTGGGAAAAATGACAGACATTTGACAGAACCTTTCAGGTTCAAGGGTACAAGGGAGAATTCAAATGCCACAGTATGACCAATGTTTGCTGACTTTTTTTGTTACTTCTAGTTATAGTTACAGCTAATAAAATATTCCCCAAACCAGGTGCTTTTTCCCTTTAAAAAATGTTTAGGGGTACACTCATTTGGACTGAAGAAAATCACAATTTTATAGTTCAAATTGGGAAAAATAAATACAGTACATGGACAAAAGTACAAAGATTCGCAAAATGTTTAGGGGTATGCACACCCCTGCGTACCCCCTCCCAGAATAAGAGCACTGCCCAAACGCATGTGTAAGTAATCAATCCATTTCAGATGTCTCCCAAAAATCAAGAGTTCTAAAAATTGGCAATCCATCTGCACATGGATTGAGCCATCACATGACCAGGATGCATGTACGAATTGAAGACTTCAGTATGTAGGGGGAAACTTAAAATGTAAACTGATGCCTCAAAAGTCAGTGGTAGGCTATATGCTTTCTGGTGCCAGATTAAAAGGTAAAGGTAAAGGGACCCCTGACCATTAGGTCCAGTCGTGTCCGACTCTGGGGTTGCAGCGCTCATCTCGCTTTATTGGCCGAGGGAGCCGGCGTACAGCTTACAGGTCATGTGGCCAGCATGACAAAGCCGCTTCTGGTGAATCAGAGCAGCACACGGAAACGCCGTTTACCTTCCGGCCGGAGTGGTTCCTATTTATCTACTTGCACTTTGACGTGCTTTCAAACTGCTAGGTGGGCAGGAGCTGGGACCGAGCAACGGGAGCTCACCCCGTCGCAGGGATTCGAACCGCCGACCTTCTGATCGGCAAGCCCTAGGCTCTGTGGTTTAACCCACAGCGCCACCTGGGTCCCTGGTGCCAGATTACTCTCTGGCTAAAAAGGTATCAGGAAACAGGAGCAGGAAAGACATTGCCCTGTGGTTTTGGAGAAGCTTTCAAAGTAAAGTGAAATCCATAGTCTGACTTTCTATAATAACTTCTGGGAGAGGAGAGACTGGGTGAGGTGAACTCAGAACTTGCTGAGAAACAAGACTCTTCCTGCTACCTCCCATCCCTTTCTTTTCTACTTGCCACTCTTCACCTAAGCTCGTCATTTTTGTCCATAAAGCCTCTACTATATGCTACCCAGGGACGCAGGTGGTGCTGTGGGTTAAACCACAGAGCCTAGGGCTTGTTGATCAGAAGGTCGGCTGTTCGAATCCCCGCGACGGGGTGAGCTCCCGTTGCTCAGTCCCTGCTCCTGCCAACCTAGCAGTTCAAAAGCACGTCAAAGTGCAAGTAGATAAATAGGTACCGCTCTAGGGGGAAAGTAAACAGCGTTTTCGTGCGCTGCTCTGGTTCGCCAGAAGTGGCTTAGTCATGCTGGCCACATGACCTGGAAGCTGTACGCCGGCTCTCAGCCAATAAAGCGAGATGAGCACCGCAACCCCAGAGTTTTCCGCGACTGGACCTAACGGTCAGGGGTCCCTTTACCTTTATATGCTACCCAGGTGCTAAGTGCCCACCTGGAAGCAGACATTAAAACAACAAAATACAGCATCTACTTTTTCTTTCTTGCATCCCTCCACACTATAAGGCACGGCCATCTTTCTTAGGCTACACATCTTAAAATTAGTAAATTCATTCAATTTTTCGACTCAATGGGTTTTACAACGAAGTAGCTGGGTTTTAGCCTAAGAGCTTTAAGATTAACTACATTTAATGTTAAGTACAATTTTCTCACTGCTTACTGCAAAATGTTACTCCAAATGTTAATATTTAAATTCTGCTTTCTGGATTTGCAAACTTACGTTAGCGTTCGGATACACTTAGCAGAATCACGGATGTCCCACACCTTAATATAAGATGTAGAGACTGTGAAGACCAAGCTAGTATAATTACAGTATTTTACAGATACTACATTGTTGGGATGACCACCCAGAGACATTATTTCCTGTCCAGTCACCAAATTCCATACTTTACATGTGCGATCTAAACAAAAAGAAAGCAGAACAAGAACAGCAAATTAAAAAGAGGCTAACATTGTAATATACTGTGCAACACAGATATACTCTTTTGGTGTGTGAAACAACTTAGATACCACCCAATCACCATTAAATTGCAGGAGTAAGAAGCCCCATAAGAGCACAATACACATTTCTTATGCATTTTATATTGTATTTTATATTACAGTAGGCTTCACTGGTTTTTAGCATACTCTTCTTTGGTTCCCAATTTTGCAATTACATCTTGAAGGGGAGCTGAATAATGATAAAGGGAAAATCCCTTTTATTTAGAATTGCCCTTTTGCTTGGTTTTGCAGTGTTTTGGTAAGTAAGGAAGGAAAGGGTATGAAATGACTGTGGTCCGTGGTGAAATGGCCTGTTTGCTAATTTGGATACTTCCTATGTGAAATGTTTAGCTTGCTATATGAGGTGTAACATGAGAAAGGATGAAATAAGAAGGCTGGAGACAATTTCTAATACACATATATTTGACTTCCCCCCTCCTTTTGTGGTTTCTTTTAAATTTTAATTTTCATACTGCATTTTCCACATTACTCCATACAGTATTTAAGTTATTCCTTAGTTTCTCATAATAATCTGTTTATCTGCTAGTTTTATGTTAAACCTGCTAATGAGCTTATTTGCATACATGAGTTTTTCAAATATTCCACAAATTTCCCCCAATCTTTGATACAAAAAAAGTTGCTCTTCTTGGTTTCTTATTACAACTGTTAATCTTGCCATTTCAGCATAATCTATTAGGTTTATTAGCCATTCTTCCTTGGTTGGTACTACATCTTCAAGAGCTTGGACATTCTTACCGGTAAAAGCTTAGCCTAATATTTATGTTCAATGGTGCATTGATTGGCAAGACTTTCATTGGCGTTAATGGAGATGGAACCTGCACTTCTGTCTAAGGTTTTTAAAGCTTGATGTATGCATTAGACATCTATAGAGCATAGCTGCAACAAACCTCCCTTCAGCATTATCATAGCAACAATACAAGTGGAAGTTGCTGCACATCTAAGTGGTCCATGATGACACTTCTCTGTTTCACAGACCTTAAAAAAACACCACTGCCATCTAATCAAACCCCTCTGTGAGATTGATGCAGCGACTTTTGTTTTTTTAAAAAAAGCCTTCAGTTCCTCGGCATTCCATAGAAGGGAGCAAAGCATGAACCAAAAAGACACAGCGGCAAGTGTTCCCCAAATTTATTCATCAGTGCTTTGAAAACTTCCAATAATCAAGATTCCAAACCGTAGTATAAATTCTACAATAAATAAATGGGCTGGTTTTGGAGTTTTAGCTGTTTGTGAAATAGTAGCTTAATTTCAGCTCCCAAGTTCCACTATAAAATAAAGGGTTATACAAAGCTACATCAATTTACAAATCTAGCAAGTGTTTCACTCTGCTAGTCTCATGTTTACCTTTAAAAAAAAAGGCCAGGTGGGAAACGAACAACTTTTCCTGAAAGTCAATATTTACATTACCTGAATATGCTCCCCTTAATTCCTTTGTGGATAAAGACTGATAAAACACTACATTCCAATAAGGTAAGGAAAAATGTGGGGAAGACTCACACAATAGATTACAGACCAATACTTTTTAACCTCATCTACAGTATGGTTATGTGTGGTTTAAAGAGAGGTGTGGAGGTGATTCATTATTTTAGTGGCTGCTAAATGTAGGTCTACTACATGCGCATGTCAAAAATTTAACATGCAGAGAAGCCTTACTTAGCATTTAAGGATACTAGCTTTTTAATTAATATATGAAGACTACTCACTTTACTATGTGATTTGCCTTTATTCCAACACTTTTCTCTTTTGCCTTTCTGTCCCTTCCACCTCAATCTCAAAGCTGCCATGCCTTCTTAACATTGGTTTGCACATCACTGAAATGTGCTATGCTTTGAGTGGGAGACAGAATTAAAGAATGATCTGTGGTGTTTTGAGCCACAAAGCTTCATTTACACATGAGAGTCTCCAGTTAACGTCCCATTCATCATGTGAGAAATATGCATGATATTTCATGAATGCAAAGACTTTTATTACCCTGCTTACATGATAGGAGCAGTGACATTATCTAGGCATAATATATACCCCAACCAACGGACTCAAACAATTTTACTCCTTATACTCCAAAAAGAACCTGCAAATGTGCCTCACTCACAAGGTGAGAGTAGTCTCACTGCTGGAGTTCTTTTCCTTGAGAACATACAGAAAGATCCTCCACCTTGGTACCACTGTACTTGCATCATAAGACTGTGGCTTCAACATCAAGCCAGCCTCTTTCTCTCAACACCCCTCCCTGCCTTCTTTAACATCTGGCCTGATGAATAATTCTGCAAAACTCCAAAGCTAGCAATTATTTGTGATAAAGACACTGCCTCGCGGTGGATCTCTCCATCAATTGCTTGCCTCCCTTCTTAGTAGTCAGCTTTCTCTCTTTGGGTAGCTCCAAAGGATGCTACCCAGAAAGCTGCAAGACCAACAAGAGACATGTCAAACCTTTTGATCCTGTAAAGAGGAGGTCGTCAGTAGAATCGACACAAAGCACAGCCTTCGTATGACCTTCAGCAATGTGGATACAATGAATTGGAGAAGATCTGACGCATTTGGATGAAGAGAATGGGTTGATTATGCCTCTAGAAAAGGAAACAAATGAAACAGTGGGTTAGAATTTGTGACAGGTCATTTCTCCATCATACATTTTTCCCACCCTGCCAGACTCCTCAGAGATCTTACAGGAATCTGTAGAATAAGGCAGGCGAATGTGTTGACCTATTTATATGCAGCAGACTGTAAGTTCAGGTATTCTGCTCCTATCACAAAGGACATTTCCACCACTAGCACTGATAGTGGTCATTTTGTTGAGCCAAGAGCACCCACTGGCATTGCTCTGCAAAAGGTGAGGAACAGCACATCTCAGAGTTCTGGGTTTGAACCCCACTTTAGGCGAAAGATTCCTGCATTGAAGGGTTGGACAAGATGATCCTCACGGTCCCTTCCAACTCCAGAATTCTGAGACTTTCCAGAATTCCATCAGATTAGGGCATTGGGTGCCTTCTGCAATCCAGACCACCCACTCATACAGATCCAAATTCTGTGCCAGAGAAACCAGCTCATCCAGAACATGGTCAGCTGAATAAAAAATATGTGGTAGAAAAAACTTCATTAAAATTGTGATGCATTTCCCCCCCAAACGAAAGGTCCTAATTTTATAATGTCATACATGATGTGTTTGGCGTTTTTAAGACCACACCTTTAGCTCAATTGTTGATGGGATTCAAATTTGAGCTGATGCCAATTTCAGCCCACTGGAAGTCGTGCGGTACAAATTTTCTCTGTGCCAAGATGTGTTTCAAAGCTGGCCTCCCCTTCATTTTTTCAGAGGCTTGTTTCAAGACATTTAACTATTGGCTCTGGTTGAATTTCACCCTTATTGGTTTGATTCCTTTAGTACTGCTTGATTTGCAAGAAAGCAGCTGGATTAAAGTCATGTGAATTCTGCTACACTCATACGTATAGAAGGGAAATGTTTGCTTTTCCATGCATCTGTTCTCTTACAATTTTTTTTGCATTAAATTTAAAAATTAATGCTTTCAGGGCCAACTCAACCATACGGGCAGCTCAGGAGGCAGCTGCCTTGGGAAACAGAAGCAAAGCTTAGGGGATGCTCATCATGTTGAAAGCAGCTTGCATGTTGCTTTTAGCATGGAAGGTTTCCATTGCAAGCGACAGTGGACCCCACAACCCTCAGATGTGAGGGCTATGTGTACTCTTTGTTTACCTGGCTATGAACTCAAACTTCCTGGCAGGCAAATGTGCTTGCTTTAAACCTTGAGCAGCCCTTGTTTAAGAACACAGTGAGAGCCCTGACGGATCAGATCACAAGCTCACTTGTCTGGAACAAGGACTGGTCGTCTTAGAAGTTGTCGCTGCCATGGATTTCCAGTAGGGAACCATTTCACACATTAACACACCGAACTGGGTTCAGAGCCTTGGGGAACCACAGGGAATGCCCCCAACTATGATTTAGGATGGAGCATGAGAGGAGGGGGCCCCTGAATTTTGGTGTCACACAGGTTGCTGCTGAAATTCAAGACCCCAAGGTCCGCCACCTATTATGACTTTTACAGTGGTACTTTGGTTTTTGAGTGTCTCGGAAGCCAAATGTTTTGAGTGTCTCGGAAGCTGAACACCAAAAACCCGGAAGTAATTGCTTCCGTTTTCGAACATGCCTCGGAAGTTGAACAGCTTCCGCTGTGAGTTCTTCAATTTTTCTAATTGAACTTGCAGCCAGCCCTTTGCGCCTCGGTTGTCTAACATTTCGGAAGTCGAACAGTCTTCTGGAACGGATTACATTCGACAACCAAGGTAAGGTAAAGGGACCCCTGACCATTAGGTCCAGTCGTGTCCGCCTCTGGGGTTGCGGCGCTCATCTCACTTTATTGGCCGAGAGCGAACCAGAGCAGCGCACGGAAACGCCGTTTACCTTCCCGCCGGAGCGGTTCCTATTTATCTACTTGCACTTTGACGTGCTTTCGAACTGCTAGGTGGGCAGGAGCTGGGACCGAGCAACAGGAGCTCACCCCGTCGTCGCAGGGATTCGAACCGCTGACCTTCTGATCAGCAAGCCCTAGGCTCTGTGGTTTAACCCACAGCGCCACCTGGGTCCCGCAACCAAGGTACCACTGTATAATATTGTTAGATTCTTGTGTTCTGTTTTGGTTCATCTCTTTCTGACAGGGCAGAAAGGTAGCAGGGAAACTGCACAAATAAATGCATGAAGGAATCGTCCACGTGGGATAGAAGGATTGAAGGCCAGCATTCTCCCTGAAAGGATGCCTTTGCTTATTTTCTCATGGAGGCGGTTTCAGGTGAGGAAAATTTCCCATGTTTTCAACTCACTTTTCTATGAAGGGTTTAGCCTTTACAGACATTGGAAGTATGAATGGATGCTTAGGCTGACTGGATTCATAAAAAACTGATCCAGAGATGGAGAACCCCTGACCCTCTGAATGTTGTTGGTATTCAACTCCCATCAGTCTCAGCCAACATATCTAATGATCAGGAATGAGGCAAGTTGCAGACCATCAACATCTAGAGAGCAACTGGTTCCTCCTCATCCCTGAACAAAATTGACTTTCAGTCTGCATGCCGTTTTGGGTTCCATTAACAAAAGCATTGCATCCATGGCAGAATTAACAGTAGTTAAGTCACAGCTAAAATGTATTCTATCTTGTCATATGGGGACACCAATATCCCTTGAAGCCTCCTTAGTGAGCAGAAAGGTGAGCTCTCTCTCTCTCTCTCTGTGTGTGTGTGTGTGTCTGTGTTAAATTTAATTTAAGTGAAAAGAAGGTATTAAATTGGATGCAAAGTCAGAAGGAAGTGAGTAGCATATACATTTTGAGAAATGCAGTTGAAGTTATCCTGGCAAGAAATGTATAGTCAAGGTAGATGCATGCTGCACATGGAGCATTTAGTGTTCTAACCTGATGTGGCACTTAAGGAAGAATTGGACCCAATTCCAGATTTTCCTTACAAAATGCAATTGCTTTCGAACAGGGGAGAAACTGAATCCCCTGTTGCTTTGAAGCTCCAGCATTTCAGACACAATAAAGGACTGCAGAGATGGCCCAGTGACTTTGTTTGCTTTTTAAAAAAACCACACACACACACCCTAAAGTGGGCTGTAGACATGCATAGTGCAAACCAGGTATCAGCAATAAAGAGAAGAGTAAAAGACCAGCATAATTCTCAGGTGACACAGCAGAGAAGAGGTTACATATATCCTTGAAAAGGGCAATGCATAGGTTGTGTGGCTGATACGCAATAAACTAACATTAAAAAAAAAACTACAAGGAAACCCTTACAAATGACCGTACTGGAGAGAGAAAGAGGGATGACTGTCCAAAGTATTGTGACAAACATCAACGAGCAGAAGTGGAATGTGCTGAGAGATGCACACATTGACCTACATCCTCAGTTTAAATGAATGGAGGAGCTGTTGCAGGCAGAGGAGCTCCGTGTGCAATATAAAAGCTCACACACAGCTGAAAAATATGAGAATACCCATGGCCCCATCGCACTATAGCTTTAAACAGCCATGGCTTCCCTCTAAGAATCTGGGAACTGTAGTTTGTTAAGGGTGGTGAGTGTACTTAAAGGTAAAGGGACCCCTGACCATTAGGTCCAGTCGTGACTGACTCTGGGGTTGCGGCGCTCATCTTGCGTTATTGGCCGAGGGAGCCGGCGTACAGCTTCCAGGTCATGTGGCCAGCATGACTAAGCCGCTTCTGGCAAACCAGAGCAGCGCACGGAAACGCCGTTTACCTTCCCGCCGTAGCGGTACCTATTTATCTACTTGCACTTTGACGTGCTTTCGAACTGCTAGGTTGGCAGGAGCAGGGACCGAGCAACGGGAGCTCACCCCGTCGCGGGGATTCGAACTGCCGACCTTCTGACCAGCAAGCCCTAGGCTCTGTGGTTTTACCCACAGCACCACCCGCGTCCCGGTGAGTGTACTTAAGAGACCCCTATTCCCCTCACAGAGCTACAGTTCCCAGGGAAGAGGGATTATTGATTGTTAAACCACTCTGGGAGTTGTAGATCTATGAGGGGAATAGGTTTTTTTACTAAGTACACTCAGCACCCGTAACAAACTATAAATCCCAGGATTTGGTGGGGGTTGGGGGGGGAGAAGCGATGGATGTTTAAAGTAGTATGACACTGCTGTAAATGTATAGTGCATACAGGGCCAATTTGTCTGAATATGTAATCTGAATACAGGATAATAATGGAACTCCTATCCCTTTCTGTATTTGGCTCATTTAGAAGTTGCTTATATGTCTCCTAGCCTCTTTATTTATAGAAAGGAAAAACAGTTATCTTTGCTCAGTGCCTAAGCTATAGGAAATAAAAATGCTAGTAATTACTGCTATTTGCTCTTTTTTGGTGAAACAGATTTTTTCCTTCAGATATGTTATTCTGCCCATCTTTAGAATACAATATTATTGTGAACAACGGCACAGGATATACCAAAAAAAAACCTGACTTTTACCACACAGTTCAATATAGCTTTTCGCTATCAACAAAGCAGATTGAGGACAACAAAAGAGGTGCATATTGACCTATCGTGTTTTCCAGGGATTTAAAAGAAAGAAAAATATGTGTTTAAACAAAAGAGAAGTGAACCACACAAGCACAAATTTTGCCCATTGAATGCTATAAAAAGTACACATGCTGGACAAAGGAAAAACCCAAACCAAATGTTTTACGTTTCCACCACAATAAAAATAAAACGATGCAAGGAACATATGAATGTTTTTTTTTGGGGGGGGGCGGGACATGGAATAAAGAAAGCCATGCAGAAAAGAGTTAGTTAACTTAAGAACTGCAGTAAGTTATTAAACATAAGATTCCAGAAGATGGAAAGGAGGAAGAGAGAGTACCTGTGTACCTCCGACAGAGAGGAATCACTTTCATCAGACCTACAATGAACGGTGGTAGGATTACGGAAAAAGAATACAGGCATCAGCAGAGTAAAGATTCCATTGCAAAAAGAATGAACAATAGCATCGCTATGTAAGGAGGCTGCACCAGTTTGCAGACTTTACTGAGTTTAGTAACTCTGGGGGAGTGAGCTGCAAAATCTGCCTCTTTCCCCCAGTTACTGTTTATATCATAGAGACTCTTTATGCGAGCCATTTCCAGCTTCCTCAAGAATTCTTACAGAACTCGGTTGGGGCAGATCCTGATAAAATGGCTGCAACGTGCCTGCTTGCGTTTATGTTAATTCGTGCATGCATTATGAGCGGGGGTGGAGGGAATCTAAGGGTGCTGGTATCTGCTTTGGAACCATGTTCAAAATTACAGCTATCTAGTTTAAAATAAAAATGATTAACCTCCTTGTGTGTGTCCCCCCCCCAAAAAAAACCCACTAAATTGAGATTTGGTTGTGTTATTTTTGCTTTTTGCTTTGCAATAATTTAAAAATCATCCAGATTTAAAACATAGCAGTATTCCTTTAAATAATTAAGGATAATGAAGCCTTCATTTTGATAACAAAGATTAACGTGCCAAAATTTTGATTTTGGGTTACAATTACTAAAGCTCAAAGCATAAAACAGCCGTAAATGTCAATTGGTTGTATCCAATTTAGCCATACTCAGAGCAGTATATGTCTACAACTCGTCGAAATGAATCCGCACAGTTAGACAGGTCCATTGTTCTCAGTAGATGTACTCTGAGCAGAACTTACTTGGATACAATTCATTATTTCCATTAGCTTTAGAATGGTTACTACTTTTAGCTGGTATATAAAACAGCTACAAGCATGGGCTTAAACTACGGGGAAATTTGCAAGCAACTGTTAGAGATATGTATAGTAGCAAGTGTATAGTAGCTGAAAATTGCCGGGGAAAACATTAGATTGCAACAGCAGAAAGATCAGCAACAGGAGTAAAGAAAAAGGGGGGGGGGCACCAGCCTACAATCAAAAGCTGAGAGTTAAACAAAACTGGGCAGCGTTTGAAATTCAGCAATCTTGCAAGAGAGATTCTGGATCAACTCAAACATGTTGTCACATGAGAAAAATAACACTTGGAAGCTAGCGGCCGGCATTGAGATGTCCCCCCGGGGTCGTATCATATGCCAACAGCTCTACTCTAAGACATAGTTACAAGTAGGTAGCCATGTTGGTCTGCTGTAGTTGGAACAAAATAAAAAAAATCCTTCCAGTAGCACCTTAAAGGTACAGGGACCCCTGACTGTTAAGTCCAGTCGCGGATGTCTCTGGGGTTGCGCCGCTCATTTCGCTTTACTGGCCGAGGGAGCCGGTGTACAGCTTCTGGGTCATGTGGCCAGCATGACTAAGCCGCTTCTGGCAAACCAGAGCAGCGCACGGGAACGCCGTTTACCTTCCCGCTGGAGCAGTACCTATTTATCTACTTTGACGTGCTTTCGAACTGCTAGGTTGGCAGGAGCAGGGACCGAGCAACGGGAGCTCACCCCGTCACGGGGATTCAAACCGCCGACCTTCCGATCGGCAAGCCCTAGACTCTGTGGTTTAGACCACAGTGACACGAAAGCTCATACCAATGACAAACTTATTTGGTCTCTAAGGTGCTACTGGAAGGAATTTTTTATATTTTGTTACCCTAAGACATTTTGTTTATGGGTGCTGAATGAGAGCACCTGGCAAATTCATTTGTGTAGGAACACCCTAACTGTAAGAATATTGACACCCACCGAGTCGCTGTTCTGTTGAGCCTAGCAAAGAAGTGGTCTTGAGACTTAAAAGGACACGGCATGGAAAAACAGACGGTGCAAGCTGAAAAGGCCACCCTGCCCCACAGCTGCCTTGAGATGGGCTGGGGAGCGGGGTAAAATAAAGCCAGAGAGGATCAGGCAGTGGTGGATGGGTGGTTGGGCGGCGAGCACGCAATGGCAGCGCCCTTCTCAGCTGTCCGGAGTCCACTGCCTTGAAGCAACCCCAGCCCTGGTTTAGAGGGAATTGAACTCATATAGAAGCACAAGAAGTAAGATTCATCAGGAAACAAGAGATGGAACCGTGGCAATTCCATGCCATTTCTAAAAAGCTACTTTTGAGGGGTTGGGAGTGGGGACAAACAAGAGGAGAAATAGCAATTATACTTTCAGTCCCTGGCCAGAGAGAGCCAGAGCATTAACATTTTGTAGCTATGTTTTAGGCTTATTATGTGCGCCTTGGGCACACATCCACGATGTGGGAATCTGGGTCTTTCCCTTTGCGACTTACTTATCCAGCTGAACTGATGTGTTTCCCTGAGAAACAGTGAGACGGCTAAAAACATTCAGTTCATTACGGGGCCGGCTTGGTGGGGAGGAAGGAGGTGACAGACTAGCCTCTGAGGTTCCAGAATCTGAGCTACAAGAAAAAAATCAAACATTAAAAGCCTCTTCAAATTAAAAGGGAAAAAAAAGAAAATGAAACTGTTAGAGAGGTTAAAAAAACTAATGAAACATGCCTCATTGGTGCCCTGCTTGCTTAATCAAGAAATGCAGTTTGCATGCTTCCCTGGCAGAACAGAAATATAATCCTTACACAGTTAATTTTAAAAAATCTGCTGGCCACAAGATGGCAGTGTACTCAAACATTTATTGATTTTTTAAAAATTAAGCAATACCTAGAAAAGGGCAGAGTAAAATGAAAGAATTCAAGGATGAAAAAATATAGGGCTGTGTATCTTTCAAAGACATTGAAGCCTTAAAAAAAACCCAAATAATGACAGGTGTTGCATTGATATTCAATGCAATGAAAAGAAACTTCTTGAAGGAAAACAAGTATTTATCTATTGCATTTATATCCCATTTTTCTTCCAAGGAGCTCCAGTTGGCGTACATTTTATAATGACAACAATGCTTTCAATATCTGTAACTCTCAAGCAACAATGTTTATTAATATACAGTATCTATACATATTTTTCTTACTGTTTTTGCTCTTTTGTCTTTGGTTTATCTGGAGATTTCTCATAGGTTTTTCTCTTTGATAAAGGTGAGGGTTCCGGTAGTTTCTTTTCTGTCAGAGATGACTGCCTAGGCCTGAGAGAACAGAAAACATTGCCTATTTCGTAATCTGCTTATTTCTCTTCACTGAATTCCATTTTCTTTCTTTTTACACTCTGAGTTCCAATTCTATACAACAGAAGCAGGCAAAAGTAAATAAATGAATAAAGATGTTTTGAGGTAAATTCACAACAGCAAAATGGCATTAGGTGCTTTCAAGCTCCTTTTGTCCAGCTGCTGACTGTTCTTCATGTACAACATCCAAGCCCACGCCTTCATTGTCCAAGTTTCCAAATTACTACCTCATTTCACCCGTCACAAGATTACAATGGAAGCTTTGTATATATTCAGTTGCAAGTCAGAGCTGGTTCATATACGCATTGCTTATCACTTGATTCCTGAATGGGTAAGTAAAGTTTATAATGTTCCCTCAAACGAACAAACAGCTATGTATTTATTTACAGCAAGGTCCTCCAGATGTTGCCAGGGGAAAACTCCCATTATCCCTCATCATGGACCATGCAGGTTGGGGCCAATGGGAGTTGGAGTCCAAACAACACCTGGAGTTTCTCCATCCCCGATTAAAATTTCTATATGACCTCTTCACTTAAGTCTCAAGGTGGGGTGCACATTAAAAGGCATAGCAGTATACAAAATACAAAATAATTAAATATTAAATAAAGGTAAAGGGACCCCTGACCGTTAGGTCCAGTCGTGGACAACACCGTTTACCTTCCCGCCAGAGCGGTACCTATTTATCTACTTGCACTTTGACGTGCTTTCGAGCTGCTAGGTGGGCAGGAGCTGGGACCGAGCAACGGGAGCTCACCCCACGGCGGGGATTCGAACCGCCAACTTTCTGATCGACAAGCCCTAGGCTCTGTGGTTTAACCCACAGCGCCACCCGCATCCCTTTGTATATAGAATAAAATGCAGGCAAAGGAGGGATCCCTCCCTAGATGCCAAGATTAAATCCTCTAAACTAGGTATCCTTCCCAATATTTAGGTTTCATGTTTACATATAGGATTTTTTTTTCTACTTTTGATGGAGGAACAGCCAATCACTGCAGTCTGAGTGGTACATTCCAGACGCAAATATTTTTCCACCTCATAGGGAGGGAGGTCTAAGAGGCCACCTTTCATCTACTTGTAAGTCACACCTTTAATTTTTAAGCTGATATGTGAAGTAACTGTAGAACAAGGCACCTGCAAGGAGGAGATAGGAAACCGTGGTTTGAAGTTGGCTTGTTTCAAATAAAAATATGGCTAAAATTATCCACAGTTTGTTGGGTGTGCAGAAATTCAGAAGCTTTTACTTCTGGTTTTGATTAACCATAGTTTGTTGTTATTTTCTGCATTGTGGCCATAATGCCAAAATGAAGTCTTGTGGCACCTTAAAGACTAACAAATTTATTGTGGCATAGGTTCCTGTGGATTGTGCCTGATTTAAATGTGTTAAATCTTTAAGGTATCACAAGACCCTTTCTTGTTTTTGATGTAACATACAGTACTAAGATGGCCAGCCTCTGGAAATAATGCTATGAAGATAAGGGACAAGCAGACTCGCCTACCTGCCAATTGCTTGATGACACAATGATGTCAGGTGACCTTTTGGTCCACAGGGGTCTTCAGAAGCCCCTTTTCAAAGCTTTACAGACACCCTTTCAATCTCTGAAAATGCCATTTTCCCAGAGCCTTGCCCTTGCCTGTTCCACACGTGACATCATTTATGACCTCTTGCTCAGTGACATCATACATGACGTCATGTGTGTGGGGGCAGGTGGGCATGGCTTGACCCAAAAAGGCCTCACGGGCCAAATGGGGAGGGGGGGCGACTGGTGGCCCTGATTAGGCAGGTGAGCCAGAGATTCCCCATCCCTGGCTTTAAGCATCTTAGGTGTACACCCTAAAATAAAGTGGTTCTCTGTAAATCAACCCATTTTAAACACTTTTGTATTTGTTGTGGAAAACAAATATTGCACCAGAGCGAAGGGAATCAGTACATTGACTTCCAAAACTAAAGAAATGTGTTAAGAATTGCAGTGGTTGGGGGGGGGGATTACCTGGACCCTGGATTCCATGTCAAAATAACTGATTTTTGTAAGTTGTGTGATGCTCCAAGATCATTGCTGGGTTCTCAGTCTTTACACTCTACTGTTTACCCTGAGTAAAGCATTTTTTTCAAAGAGTGGTTGCAAAAGCATTGAAGCCAAGACTATTAATAACAGTGCCTCCCAGGAGCATTTTATTGCTTACTTCTACTGCCACAAGCAACATGCATAAAAAGTGAAATTATTAGAAATCATTCTGAGCTGCTTGCTGTTGCAAAAAAAGAAGAAGAATCGATAGCTTTATTGTAGCAAGTAGATTAATACAGGAAGTTACACATATTTTTCACTGTTTGCAATTTAGTTAATTTTACCAAGATCTTCCTCACACGTGTGAGGGATTTGTATCTAAAAAGTTCTGTGCTGTTTTACATTATCTAGTTCAAAATACCTGTGTGATGCAAGAATAAGATTCCTACACGGAAGTGCTAACTGCTAACAGTAGTCTCATGAACCTTAATTAACCAATACTATTTACAGTGGGTGGCGCTGTGGTCTAAACCACTGAGCCTAGGGCTTGCCGATCAGAAGGTCGGCGGTTCGAATCCCCACGACGGGGTGAGCTCCCGTTGTTCAGTCCCAGCTCCTGCCAACCTAGCAGTTCAAAAGCATGCCACTGCAAGTAGATAAATAGGTACTGCTCCAGCGGGAAGGTAAATGGCGTTTCCGTGCACTGCTCTGGTTCACCAGAAGTGGCTTAGTCATGCTGGCCACATGACCTGGAAGCTGTCTGCGGACAAACGCCGGCTCCCTCGGCCAGTAAAGTGAGATGAGCGCTGCAACCCCAGAGTCGTTCGCGACTGGACTTAACAGTCAGGGGTCCCTTTACCTTTACCTATTTACATAAAGAATGCAGCTCATGTTTGGAAAACAAGTGGAACGCTTCACGGGGCGTTTGCCTAAGCTGTCAGTCTCAACTTTCTGTGTGCTGAGCCATCAAATGCAGCAGCAAAAATGGAGTATGATATTGGTAGGGTCCCAAGATATTTTAAAAACACTTAACAGAAGTTTACTTCAATGGGGAGAAGGCCAATGTTTCCAATCTGTTTGTGGACCGACTTCATCTAGCAGAGACCTCTAGTAACTTAAAAGAAAGGGCAGCCTCCGCAACAACCTTCCATACTGTTTTAGAGCATCTTCCTAGCCTTCAGGAACAGATTTTCAGGGGCCTGTTATGTAAGCAAGTGGGTGCTTCTGCTGGATCATATCAGCAGATCAAATGAGTGGAAGAGCCACATCAGATATCATCTAATGGATCCGCTCCATTCAAAGTATTTCAGGTAGACTTTGAAACAATTTACAACAGCACTAAAAAAAAAAATCTTACAGAAACTGGGGCTTATGGCACATGAATTAGTGCTTACCAAAGGGGAAAAAAGAGAAAGATCTACTTAAAAAACTAAGCAGCCATTTTGAGGTAACAGTAGAGCAGAAGTTAGAGGATGACGGCGACAGATTTTTCCCTGATTAGATCCTAATTAGCACTCCAGACAGAGTTCATAAAAGGCCACAGGTCTTAGCAATCATGCATGTTAGGATGCCAAATGAAAGTTAGTGCATTGTGTGAAACTTACATGCCGCCAATCTTAGAAGGCAAGGCTGCCTGCGAGGCCTCCCTATCCCTAACAGCAGGATCTCTCAGGTCAGTGTTCACTGCACCTTCCTGAGCTTCTGCGACAGGCGGGAGAGGGCCAGCCAAAGCTGTGCTGCTTGCACTGACTTCAAGGGTTAGGTCACTGGTTAGGTCACTGCTATCGGCATAAAGCAATTCCATCTGGGTCGTCGTCCTACGGCGGGCCTGCGATAAATTGGAAGGGGAGAATAAAAACACTTTTGCATGAGGCACAAAACGGTTTGTATATTTTGTATGTGTGCTTGATCCCGGGGTCCTTATCCCTAAACCCTGCCTGACTGCAATTTAAAAATACAAATCTGCTCCATTTTACTTTGTTATAAAAAAATTCTGTCACCATTACAAAGCCAAACCTACTTCCAAATTCACCTTAAGTACCTGGCCAGAATCAGGATTCCCAAAGCAAGTTTAGAAGCCTCCCTAGTTTCACTGTAGACCAGACTGCTGACAAGACACATGCAATGCAAAAAAAACCAAGCTTAGTGCAAAAGTCATTTCTGCTTTTTTGGGGAGGGAGCTGATTTGCACAACATGTTAAGCCAAACTAAGGCTGTACAATATCAGAGCTCACAGCCTCTTCACTCCTCTCAGGTTCATTTTAATCTCTCACTAAGCCATAGATGGGCTCCTGGTGTCAAGCAAACCAGAAAGGTTGCAAGAATTGTTTAAGCGGTACTTGCATTTGGGGGGGTGGAAGGAGGTAACAGAAGATGCCATAACCCCATAACAAAACTGCTATATTAGTATCCACACATCTTACCTTGTTTTTAGGCTTGACTTCACCGCAAAGCTTCATGAGGTCTGAAGATAAAGAACTGTAAACGAAATTAGCAATTTAGTGGGGATCTCTGAAAAACAAGGCGACTCCCTCCCTCCTCGGGCAGCTAGCCATGACAGAGGCTACAGTGAGACAGCTTTGCTTGTTATCTCATGGTTAATAAAGGTAAAGGGACCCCTGACCATTAGGTCCAGTCGTGACTGACTCTGGGGTTGCGGCGCTCATCTCGCTTTACTGGCCGAGGGAGCTGGCATACAGCTTCCGGGTCATGTGGCCAGCATGACTAAGCCGCTTCTGGCCAACCAGAGCAGCGCACGGAAACGCCGTTTACCTTCCCGCTGCAGCGGTACCTATTTATCTACTTGCACTTTGACGTGCTTTCGAACTGCTAGGTGGGCAGGAGCAGGGACCGAGCAACGGGAGCTCACCCCGTTGCGGGGATTTGAATCGCCAACCTTCTGATCAGCAAGCCCTAGGCTCTGTGGTTTAACCCACAGCGCCACCCGCGTCCCACTTCACGGTTAATACCTGCACGTAAATAATTTGACTGCTCTCACCCAAGCACATAGCTTTCTTCTAACCACGACTTTTGAGCTGACTTTAGGTTAGTTCAGATATGCGAGGCTTCACTTGACGCTACAGTCGTTGGGAGATCATAGTGCACAGCACCCTTTTATCAGCCTGAAGGTGAGCTGGGTGGGCCAGAAAATGGGGTGGGTGGGTGGGGGGAAAGGCTCAACATGCTCCCAGCAGCTGGAGGAAAGGGAAGCTGCTGGTGCATTTGAGGCAGGTCCCAGGGCAAGGGGAGAGGGAACCTGGGGTGAGAATTTGAGGAAGGAAAGATGGTTTGAGGGAGAAGGAGAACAGAGTATAGCAGGAAGGAAGAGGGGGAAAGAAGAAGCTGAGACAGCCGACTGGGGGAGAGATAAGGAAGATTTGCCACAGAGAAGGAGGCAAGGGACTGGCAAGCCTGAAGAGGTAGGAGCATAGCTGTCAACCCTCCCTTTTTTGCGGGAAACTCGCTTATTCCAATGCCCGCTGCTATCCCGGATTGCTGATATCCCTTAAATTTCCCGGATTTCAAAGGAAGCAGCTCCTTTCCCTCCCTGCCAGCCAGGGAGGCTCCTCCGCTGTGTTGCTCGGCTGCCAATAAGGAGTCTGAGACCGACTGTGGGCGGAGCTTGCATGCCTTGTGCAGCCAGACCCTCACACCCAACCAGACAGACAGCCTGCCTGCCGTCTACACGCTCGCTATTTCGCTCACCCGTTTGCGTGCAGCCTCTGGACTTATTTTCAAATCCGAAAGTTTGGTAAAATCCCTTATTTTCAAATCCGAAAGTTGACAGCTATGGGTAGGAGAAAGGTTTGGGAAAGGCCACTATGCTACAAAACAGACATTTAAAGAAAAAGGTACCCAGACTGGCAGAGCAAGGGAGCCACCAGACAGTGTCTGGAGTGAAGGCAACACTTTGGGGCTCTGAGGACCCCAGGTCTCTTAAGAAAGGATAGGAAACTTATCAAAACCACCTTCAAGTGAGGAGTAAGCATGTCTGACATGGCCCCAAATTTTGGGTTTGTTTCCAGAGTATGCAGAGGCAGGACAAACAAAGGGTGTGCCCAGGAAGTTGGTGAAGCAGCCACTGTAGGGGGAGATAAAGAGATTCGGGGTTCTTTTTCATTCAGTTATCTGGGAGACCTGGCTAAGGCCAGGCCTCCTGGTTTATGGATATGTGAAAATAAGCCAAGTGTTGGAGCCAAACAGTGTTGCTGCTAGTTAGAGGGGGAAGTTCACTATTCTTGAGAGTTGCTCATTCTTCAGTTTGCTTAGAACTGGTCAAGGAAAATTCCGAGAGAGGGTAACACTAATTCATTGCGAATAAAAGCCATTTTAGGGGTAGCTATTGGCTACTGTTTATGTTCTTTTCTCACCTTCCTTCTGCCCCGGGGCTATTCAAAGGAGCATCTTCATCAGTACTATCTTCCACATTTTCTGGAAAATTCCCAAAGTCATTATTTTGTTAGACAGTTTCACACGCAGCATATATCTACCCCATACTACCCAAAACAAGAACAATATGCACTGCCTTCCATATATTAAACTCTCACACTTAATGCATTTTTACTTAAGGGGTTAAACTGAGCTAGTTTCCCACGATGTTGCTGATGCTGAATCCAGTTGCGTGAATTCTTTATTTCCCCCAAATGCCCAGGAAGAATAGGTTTTTTGTTGGTTTTTTGCTTTGACTTTCTTAACCATCACATAGGAAAATTATAAACGTATCACTAGGAAAGCAGGGAGGACAGACGTAATATATTCGGCTTAGACATATAATATCCCTGTATACCCGTTTTTCATTATGGCTCTGAATAAATATTCAGTTGGGGGGCAGTGAGAAAGATAGATGGGGTGTATTCTACTTTGCATTCATTTAGCTTCTACTTTGACAAAATACTGCTCTTGACAGACAAACAACCATTTGGGCCCTATAAAGCGAGATGATTCCACTACTCTACATTTACACAACGGCTTCCTAAACATCTACAACATCTATAGAGGGCACAGGAAGGAAGAAAAGCTACGTAAGATGAAATGGGACCTGCAACAAACAGTGCCAGGGAGAACTATTCGTCTGCTCACACAAGAAAAAGAAACACTAGCATGCTTGTCAATTACAGCCACAATACATCATAAATACGCCGGCATGCAGGGAAATGCCAAATGGACGAGCCCGTAATAAAACGTACCACCTGTCACTGAATGTATACCAAGCTTATTTCAGAAACATAGAAAGAGAACAGTGGGGAAACAAGACAAAAAGGTAACTGTGATGTCTCTAGGGTCCTTTGGAGTCCTTACCCTGCTGCCACTCAAGGAAGGCACTTGGTAAACTGGATTGAACAGATGTCTAGCTACTTCGGTTTTACTTATATTCACCATAACACACATCCACACCCAAGTCAGTACCTGGAATCAGCACATGCACAAGGCAACTGCTAGGGCCAAGGTTGTAAGCTGCACCATTCGGCAGTCTTTACCCACCCTCATCGTGGTCCTCAAAGCACCATTTTACCCACACCTCTCATTGTACTTCTTCTCTTCGCCCCACACACCCCACAGTTGTGTTCTTCTTCTTACTCATCCCTATCTCCTGGAAGACTGTGGATATGTCTGCTCATTACTTAGCTCCAGGATTGTAACTCGGGGGAGAGACACTGCGCTTCAAGCTCACATGCTCCCTTCCCTGCGACTGGAGCCACTGAACTGTGGAAGACGAAGAACCTTCTGTTAATTGTTCTACTCACATACTAAGGGTAGGAGCATGTGAGCCTGAAACCTACTCCAAGTCTCGTCCTGGGTTCAATTTTAGGGGCCAAGAAACATACACCCTTTAAAGCACAGCACCACATTAACTTGCGACTGCATTCTAGTGGGTATGCATGGAGCAAACCTTGACCCATTCATATATTTATGTAGTATGGCACTAAAATAGTGTGGTTTAGGAGCTTGACACAAGCTCTAGCTCTCCAGATTGCCTTCAGGCCATCAATGCAACTGACACTAACGCAGAGGAGGCTATACAGACCATCTCAATGAAATAAACTTGAACAGAATAGCCCAGGCCAGTGATGGCTAACCTTGACACTCCAGATGTTTTGGAACTACAACTCCCATCATCCCTAACTAACAGGACCAGTGGTCAGGGATGATGGGAGTTGTAGTCCCAAAACATCTGGAGTGTCAAGGTTAGCCATCACTGGCCCAGGCATAGGCAACCTTGGCTCTCCAGATATTTTGGAACTACAACTCCCATGATCCCTAGCTAACAGGGCCAGTGGTCAGGGATGATGGGAATTGTAGCCCCAAAACATCTGGAGAGCCAAGGTTGCCTATGCCTGGAATAGCCTGACCAGTAGCTTTCTTTGATTACTGTATGGCAATTTTTCAAAAAACCAGAAAACCACACACCTGTTTTACAATTCAGTATGAATGCTTTCACTGCCCATTGGCATGTACTGAGTTATAGCCATTGCTTAACTATGCAATACACAACTTGATAAGCCAAGTTTACCCTAACACATGAATTCTAAAACAAGATTCCTATAAAGCACTCATCGTCTCTGTGTTGCTAAAATGAATTTTAGATTAAGAGTTAATGTGGGAGTTTTTTTCTGGGGGGGAAATGGTTATGTGTGTTACAGCTACAGTAAAAGAGAGCCGCACATAAATGTATCAGCAGATAGTGTATCAGCCACAGCGTCCCGGGTGAACAACGAAAAGCTTTTAAGTACATTCACACTCTTTGCATTCGTGTCCGTCTCAGTTGTTAACATCCAATCTTTTGTAAGAAGTTTGTATCTAAGGAAGGAGGACTCTGAGCGTATCTCCTAAACAGTGCATGCAAACTTTTATGTATGCTCACATTCTAAGATGCGCCAGTTAGTGTACACATGTATCATTAGTATCTCATGCAGCTGTGAGGTACACAGAAAGCTACATATACTTACCCAGTGGAACGCTATCTAGGTCTGTGTAAAACAACAGCGAGGAGGAAACAAAAAGCAACACTCCAATCAAAACCAATCCATTTGCAGAGTGGGAAATAAGAGAGACCTATGTTACGCTATAAACAGATTAAACCTATCAGAACTAGCAGAATAGATGCCATAAAGTACACATGACAAGTTTTTTTTTTATAAGAGATGTTAAGAATTTTATTAAATCATTAATAAATTAAATCATTCCAATTTGTAAGACACCCATTTTTTGTTATTATTTAATTACCCGAATATTGAATTCAAGTTATAAAACAGTGATTAACTGTGAGATTTCCTGATTTTCGTTGCTGGGCACACTGTTATTTGGGGGGAATACCTTTACATGCACAAAATGTACAGCATCTATTCACAAAGCACCTTATTTGAAACACACCTAATAAAACATGCATCATCAGCAAACCTAGCATGCAGTATAATTCCATTTTGTAGAGTATTCAAATTACCTTGCAAGGCATGGCCTAGTAGAGCATCAAGCTCAGGATTCAATTCTGCCTTCTCTTTCAACATGTGAAACAGCAGCTGGTTTTGCGTTGCGCTGGTAATTTCTGTTTGTTTAAGGCGCCCTTCAAGTACTTTAATCTGAGCTTCTTTTTGAGCTGCTTGGAGACCCTGTTAAATATGCAAAAAAATAGCTTTATTATCTATTCTAAATAACTCTGTGTAAGTGGGCGGGCAGATTTATTGTATCTATGGGTGCCATCCTATAAACCAATGGATGTTTTGCTGCCATTGCATTATCTGTATGTGAACTTTCCTTTACGGAGACACAATTTGTAACCTTCGGCCCTGGGGTGTCCCGCATACTGTGAAAAACCAACGTGAATATCAACATTTAGAAATACTTTCAACACACAAGGGGGTGGGGAAATGGCCCATAAAAGCCATTTCCCCCTCAACGTACACCAGAGATAAAGCCTTGCAAATGTGCAGTCAACTTTTCCAATCTAGCAAGAAGCTTTCCTGTTGACGTGAATCATTTAGGCCAAAAATGGCTTCTCCGTTTTGGCTTTATTTCTGATAAAGAAATAATGGCACGGTGTAATATGTCATGCGTTATTGTTCATCTGAGGTTGTATTTACCTAATTTTAAGACCTGCTGAGGAATAGATGATTGCTATTATGCCCTCATATGTAAAACAACAGAATCCAATGAGAGTGTACTTTCTTTATAATTCTTAGGGGGTGAGAGGGGGGGTTACTGTATATATTGGGCACCATCCCACGATGCCTCCCCATACAATGGGACTTTGGGTTTCTCTCTTCTTCCCTCCAACATCCCCCATGTACTTCCCAAATCTGTCTCAAAGCACAGTCTCCCTACCCTCTGGGGCATATTTGGGCAGTGCTGGGGGTAGGGAGGAAAGGAAGGCATATCCAGATTCGGTAATTTTGATTTTGGATTTCTTTCACATTTTTGGACTATACTGGGGCCACATAACACCAGTCCTGAGAGATCTACATTGGCTCCCAGTACGTTTCCGAGCACAATTCAAAGTGTTGGTGCTGACCTTTAAAGCCCTAAACGGCCTCGGTCCTGTATACCTGAAGGAGCGTCTCCACCCCCATCGTTCAGCCCGGACACTGAGGTCCAGCTCCGAGGGCCTTCTGGCGGTTCCCTCATTGCGAGAAGTGAGGTTACAGGGAACCAGACAGAGGGCCTTCTCAGTAGTGGCGCCCACCCTGTGGAATGCCCTTCCATCAGAGGTCAAGGAAATAAGCAGCTATCCTATTTTTAAAAGACATCTGAAGGCAGCCCTGTTTAGGGAAGTTTTTAACATTTAATGCTGTATTGTTTTTAACCAGGCATAGGCAACCTTGGCTCTCCAGATGTTTTGGAACTACAACTCCCATGATCCCTAGCTAACAGGGCCAGTGGTCAGGGATGATGGGAATTGTAGTCCCAAAACATCTGGAGAGCCAAGGTTGCCTATGCCTGTTTTTAACACTCGATTGGGAGCCACCCAGAGTGGCTGGGGAAACTCAGCCAGATGGGTGGGGTACAAATAATAAATTATTATTATTATTATTATTATTATTATTATTATTATTATTATTATACCATCTTAAAAGTTTAACATGCTTGTGAAGATCCAGCGATGTCACCCTGCCATCACCCATGCAACAGTAATCCAGTACAAGACACAACAGGGTTCCCACCAGGTGTGTTACCTTATTAATGCCCATTGTAAGGAAATGGTCAAGTAGATACCGGGCTTCTGTTAGAGTGCAGGCATTGATTACTGCAGTGACGTCCAGAATCTCTCCTTCTTCCTGCATAAATCAAAGACAGCAGAGGGGTTAGTCAGGAAAAAAATCGCACGAATGCTATATGGCTACGGGAGTGTTATTCCGATAGGAACTTTTCAACATTAAAGTGAATTCTATTAAGCCTGGAATATTTAGAAAAATAGCATGAACAAAGCTTCTTTTAAGAGATATGATTATGTGGACTTGCAACAATCAACTGAGTGCCAAATTTTCAGCACATTCAGCTATGTGTAAGCATAAGGATATTTCAAGCAAAATGTATTGAAAATGCAGAATTGGGAAAGGATGAGAGACAGTCCATAATTTACAGTTCAATCTTACGCATGTTTACTCTGAAGTTGTGTTCAATGGGGCTTACTCACAGTCAAGCGCCTATAGGGTTGCAGCTTTGCATAGCTATGTAGGATGGTGTTCACTTACTTATGGCTTTGATTTAGAAATAAAATTATTATGAAACCATACAAATGAAAGCTATAGCTAGATCTTCAATCTAGTTAATAAACACAACAAAAGCTGGCTCTGATGTTTTAATTTTCATGCAATCCGTACAGCACATAAATGCAGAAAACTGCGGAGTGCAATTGATAGCTGAATAAAAAAAAATTAATTCCCTACCTGAACATAATTCTTTCACAAAACCTTTGGGGCTGACATACCTTTGCTTCTTCCATCTGCATGATATTTGCCTGACAGTCAGAAATACTGTCATTGATGTAATCTATATTTGCAGTCAGTGACTCCATCTCTTCATTGATGTTGTGGATGTTTTTATCGGTCTCTGGGCCACCTTCTTTGATAACTCTCTCCCTCCTTTTGGAAAGCTTCTCTTTCCTTTTGGTAAGTTCTTCACGTTGCTGTAATTAAAATGTGTATGTGAAACACATGAAACAGTCACGAAATTAAAAGATGCCTGCTTCTTGGGAGAAAAGCAATGACAAACCTAGACAGCATCTTAAAAAGCAGAGACATCACCTTGCCGACAAAGGTCCGTATAGTTAAAGCTATGGTTTTTCCAGTAGTGATGTATGGAAGTGAGAGCTGGACCATAAAGAAGGCTGATTGCCGAAGAATTGATGCTTTTGAATTATGGTGCTGGAGGAGACTCTTGAGAGTCCCATGGACTGCAAGAAGATCAAACCTATCCATTCTGAAGGAAATCAGCCCTGAGTGCTCACTGGAAGGACAGATCCTGAAGCTGAGGCTCCAGTACTTTGGCCACCTCATGAGAAGAGAAGACTCCCTAGAAAAGACCCTGATGTTGGGAAAGATGGAGGGCACAAGGAGAAGGGGACGACAGAGGACGAGATGGTTGGACAGTGTTCTCAAAGCCACAAACATGAGTCTGACCAAACTGCGGGAGGCAGTGAAAGACAGGAGTGCCTGACGTGCTCTGGTCCATAGGGCCACGAAGAGTCAGACACGACTAAACGACTAAACAACAACAACAGCATGTGAAACACAAGCTGGGAAAATCGGCCAGTCAAATGTTTTACAGTAGAATATTAAATGAGATAAAGCAGACATGACTTTTCATTGCATTTCTGTGGGAGGAAGAAACATTAAAGGGTGGTTCATACATGCATGTACATAGCTAACTAATATACACTTAATGACTGGAAACTGAATATATAAACAGGTTCCACTGAAAAGCTCTGTGAAAGCTGGAGGTAATATGAAAGTTCAATGGTGGCTTTATATTTTCCAGGTCCATTTTTTCGCATGCCAAAACCAGCAAAAACAGCATCATGTTTCAACATGATGGACATACATGCATTGGCCAGGGGAAAAGTACTTTATTTTTCACCCAATAGAAAAGTGGCATTTTCCCAGATGTTGCAAGTAGCTGAAGGGGTGTAAAAGAAAGAAAGAAAGAAAGAAAGAAAGAAAGAAAGAAAGAAAGAAAGAAAGAAAGAAAGAAAGAAAGCCCTACCATAAGTAGTCTATTCATGTCAGTCTCCATATTGGATATGGTCATTTTCTGCATAATGATTTCAGTCACCCTCCGTTCCAGTAACTGCCACTTCATTCTCGCTCCCTTGGAGGTATAAACTCTTGTGGTCATCGCTTTTCTTTGATATTTACTCCTGCAAGCAATTCAAAGATTTACGTCATTCACATAACATGCTATAACATTTTTATTCAGTACCAGTAATCATAAAAGATAACACTTTTAATATTTGAAATTTGAGGGGGATGTGCAACTCTTTTTCAAAAGAATCTTAAATCATCTGTGTTCAGTATCGCAGATTGCTTAAAACAGCCACTTGTTTCCTTTCAGTGCCCTTCTCACTGTATTCAAACTATTCCTTCAGCTGCCTCATGTTAGAGAGATAAAGGTAAAAGGTAAAGGTAAAGGGACCCCTGACCATTAGGTCCAGTCGTGTCCGACTCTGGGGTTGCGGTGCTCATCTCGCATTATTGGCTGAGGGAGCCGGCGTACAGCTTCCGGGTCATGTGGCCAGCATGACTAAGCCGCTTTTTAGAACAGCGCACGAAAACGCCATTTACCTTCCCGCCGGAGCGGTACCTATTTATCTACTTGCACTTTGACGTGCTTTCGAAGCAGGAGCAGGAACCGAGCAACGGGAGCTCACCCCGTCGCAGTGTTTCGAACCGCCGACCTTCTGATCAGCAAGCCCTAGGCTCTGTGGTTTAACCCACAGCGCCACCTGCGTCACTTGTAGAGAGATAAAGGAGCAGACCTCAAATATTGCATTGTATGAAGGTACTTTACTCAAAGGGACCCAGGTGGCGCTGTGGGTTAAACCACAGAGCCTAGGGCTTGCTGATCAGAAGGTCAGCGGTTCGAATCCATGCGACGGGGTGAGCTCCTGTTGCTCGGTCCCAGCTCCTGCCCACCTAGCAGTTCGAAAGCACGTCAAAGTGCAAGTAGATAAAATAGGAACCGCTCTGGCAGGAAGGTAAACGGTGTTTCCGTGCGCTGCTCTGGTTCGCCAGAAGCGGCTTTGTCATGCTGGCCACATGACCCGGAAGCTGTACGCCGGCTCTCGGCCAATAAAGCGAGATGAGCACCGCAACCCCAGAGTCGGACACGACTGGACCTAATGGTCAGGGGTCCCTTTACCTTTTACCTTTACTTTACTCAAACATCTGCCATTGTTTTAAACCACCACTTGTGCTCTCTTCTCACTCCTATGCGATCACCACTGTTGTTGTACAACCTGCCTTCTCCTTTGCTCCCCATCACACCCCAACCCCATGCACATCCAGGATTATAATGCGGCACCATAAATCCTCCCGTGGGAGTTGCAAAATGACATTTTTTAAATGTCTAGAGGAAGACAAGACTACAAAAGTAGCATGGTAATAACAGGTTTGCCTATCATTACCTGGTTCCATTGGTCGTGGCGGCTGGCAATGCTTGGACCCTTGCTACGGGTATTCGCATCTTCTGTTGTGACGCTGCTCTTGATCCTTCATTGTCTACCGATGACACACTTGGTTCGTGATTAGCCTGCTCAGGCAGACTCAGCTTCCGGTTTGCCCTCCCAGCCACCTTATCAGACAAAGGTCTTGCCTGCCGACGAAGAGCTGTAACCTAAAGCAGTTGAGACAACAGTGTCTAATAAGGACCTATTTAATTTACAAATTATAGGAATTTCCAAGTAATAGTTTGCACTTAATTGCAACACTGAAATAATCCGGCACCTCTTCTGTTTTCCGGCGCAGAACAACTTCCTGATTCCTCTTCTGAGCCTCCAGAAGTTTTAGCTGATGCTGTAAAGAAAAGCCAAGAATAAGCCAAAGATACAATTCTCTCAATGCCATCATTCACTTAATTGGTACAACCAGCCAAGGAAGGGGGACCTTTGCAGATTCTTCCTCTATAGGGGTAAGCATTAAATCAGGGGTCAGCAAACTTTTTCAGCAGGGGGCTGGTCCACTGTCCCTCAGACCTTGTGGGGGGCCGGACTATATTTTTTTTTGGGGGGGGGGAATAATGAACGAATTCCTATGCCCCACAAATAACCCAGAGATGCATTTTAAATAAAAGCACACATTCTACTCATGTAAAAACACGCTGATTCCCGGACCGTCCGCGGGTCGGATTTAGAAGGCGATTGGGCTGGATCCAGCCCCCAGGCCTTAGTTTGCCTCCCCATGCATTAAATAGTAATCCCAGTTCACATACTAGAACAAGAACAGCACAGTCTTATGGACTCAGAAGTCCGTTCCACTATCTTTGAAAGGCTTATTCCCAAATAAGTATGCACAGGATCGAAATCTTTCTCTAACATGTTAGCAAGCCAGCCCTATGAATTAACTGCTTACCAATACCATATGAAATATCTTGCGGAAACATATCAGCTGAAAACTTTATTCTACTTTCGTTGCTGGCTTAGTACAACGAGTAGTCAACCAAATTCAATCCAGCTATTCATTGCTAAAGCAGTAATAAAATAGCAGGTGTCAACACCTAAAAACCTTTACAGAGCTTTCGAAATTTATACAACATAAAAAAACCCCGCAGTAGATACATTTATTCATCACCTCTCGTTTTCGCTGCTCCTTTTTCAGCTGAGCAATCTCTCTATTTCTTCTAGATTCATTCATCCTGGCTTTCTCTTGCTCTTCTTTCATTTGCTTCATCAGACGAACCTGTATAAAATTATTCAGTCACCTTTAAAATGCAGCTTTGCTTTTCGCACACTCAAATCACGTGGGAGAAAGCTGTTTGTTTGTTTGTTTTTGCTATAAGGCTGATGCCCTTTTACCATACTTAATAATCCTTCATTGTAATCACTCTCTTGGAGAGTATTATTGCAATGTGATTTGTTACCTTAACGCTAACAAGCAGTTAGGTAACAGGACCGTCTTCTGAGACATTT
This sequence comes from Darevskia mixta, assembly GCA_034641385.1. Classification (NCBI taxonomy): domain Eukaryota; kingdom Metazoa; phylum Chordata; class Lepidosauria; order Squamata; family Lacertidae; genus Darevskia; species Darevskia mixta. The sequence continues at coordinate 8,109,112 of JAWWNH010000224.1, read as the reverse complement.
GCGGATTCCACAGTTAGCAGGAGTGAATTAAGGCAACTGTTTGCAAAGCGGGAGGCAGAGTTGCCTGCAGTCTCTGCCCTCGTAGTGAAAGTTGCATGCAATTACACCCAGCCAGAAATACAAGGAAGCAAGGCAGCTGTGAAAAGAAACTCTCCTCACTCAGGGGTAGGCAACCTTCGGCTCCCAGATGTTTTGGGACTACAACTCCCATCATCCCTGACCACTGGTCCTGTTAGCTAGGGATCATGGGAGTTGTAGTCCCAAAACATCTGGGAGCCGAAGGTTGCCTACCCCTGAGTGAACGCTTACAAAATAAATAGCTTCTTCCAATAAACTGTATGCCTCAGTAAGTTACTACCGTACTTGATGACCTAACTAGATGACCAAAATGGAGAATAATTTCAGTCTTGAACTGACCAGTTCTAACACTACTTTTTAAGCAGAAAAAAAATCCATAATGCCAGGGTGTATAGTTCATTGTTCAGGTACACACATGCAGCATTGGATCCTGTGCTTTAAAAAAAAAAAAGTACCTTTGTTTTCTTCATCTCTGCCACATCCTGCTGCAATTTTTTCAGTTGTTTTTCATACTGAGATTGATTTTTAAGCAATCGTGCGTGTTCTTTCTGAGCAGCCTGAAGCCTCTGCACCTCTTTATTCATGGATTGGAGCTTCTTTTCATACTCCGATTTAACCTTTTTTGCCTTTTCTTCCGAGCAAGATTCCACTGAACCTAAAGAAATGGCAATGGATTTCTCAGTTTATAGATCATGAACCAATACAGTCAGTGCCTAACAATGCCAAGATTTCATTGGCATGTCATTTTTTTTTTTGCCAAGGCTTTAGTGTGAACGAAAAAGGGATATGCAAAAAATAATTTCCAATATCACATCAATTCCATCCTTCCTCTAAGTTTAGAGTTTTCCAAACTGTGTGTCGCGACACGTTAGTGTGTCGGCTGCAGTGTGTAGGTGTGTCGTGTGAACGCTCCCCATTCTCCTCCCAGGGCTGGAAAGGGGTTAGTTTAAGCTCGTGTTTGCTAGTAAAACTGAATTACTGTGTCACGAAATGATGCATGTCTAAAAAGTGCGTCACCAACATGGAAAGTTGGGAAAGCTCTGCTCTAAGTGATGCTCAGTGCTAGAGGGAAGTTAACCCATGTTAGGCTGACAACAAGCCTATGAGGTAGCTTAGATTGAGAGAGGGCAAGTGACAGATTCAGTGGGAGTTTGAACCAAGGTCTCCTAGTGAGTCATTCCACTGGCTACCTTATTTTATTAAAATTTGTATCCCACTACATTTTGAAGGTCAGCGGTTCGAATCCCCGCGACAGGGTGAGCTCCCGTTGCTCGGTCCCAGCTCCTGCCAACCTAGCAGTTCGAAAGCACCTCAAAGTGCAAGTAGATAAATAGGTACCACTCTGGTGGGAAGGTAAACGGCGTTTCTGTGCGCTGCTCTGGTTTCACTAGAAGCAGCTTAGTCATGACCCGGACAAACACCGGCTCCCTCGGCCTGTAAAGCGAGATGAGCGCTGCAACCCCAGAGTCGTCTGGGGTACCTTTACTTTACATTTTGAGATGATATGGAAGTCATGTCATAAGTATGACTGACACTGGCATGTCCTCACTAAGTTCTCAATGTGGCCTATACAACAGCTTCGCAATGGCGTTCTTCTTACCCAGGTTTTGAAGCACCTGATCTCTTTCAAGTTGGGTATCTCGAATCTTATGTTGTAGCATCATTAGCTTCTCTTCATATTGTCTTTTTAAGGTCTGAAGTCTTCGTTGGCTGTTTTCCAGTTCATCTATCAGCTTCTGTTTTATGGCAATTTCACATGTGATGTTTGCTAGGTCTGCCTGATAGCTTGCTGTAGTTAAAAAAAAACACCCAAATAAATACAAGCAACACTGTAGCAGATCAGCCTCTATAGGTGCAAAAGTTATGTAAACTAGGAAAGCACCTGATAAAAGGATGCTAATTTAAGCAAACATGGTACACACTGGTTTTTGCAACAATGGTACACTCCCAATACAGCAGCTTAGTGTAAGTACTAGAACTTTGAAGCAAAAATCCCAGCTCTGGCAGATGTCAAAATGTCTCCATTACATACTTAGACTAGTCATTCAAAAATACTTCCATCAGCACCTATTTCCTGGAAATGACCATTCAAATTACTAGCCTTTAACATGTGGGGAGGGTGTTTGCCAATTATTATTAAGTATTCAGAATTTTCGAACAGATTAACAAATTTAACAAATCCCAGATTAACAATTTAAAAATTATAATTTAGTTTCCAATTTAATATATTGCCCTTAAACAGGTGAAACTGATGTCATCACAATCACTGTCTGCCCTCCACTGGCAGGCTTCCTCAAACTCGGCCCTCCAGATGTTTTTGGCCTACAACTCCCATGATCCCTAGCTAGCAGGACCAGTGGTCAGGGATTATGGGAACTGTAGTCTCAAAACATCTGGAGGGCCCTTGCTGCAATCACATTCCAAAGAGTTAGAACGCATTGGTCTATTATACAGATCTCACTGCCAGGGTGTTCATGTGACACTGCACAGAAAGCTGCAATTGAAGTGCACATTCACAACTGACTGCAAAGAACACCTGCTAGTCTGGAATGCATGGCTTGCAAATGTTGTGTGGCATGTAACAAATGTTATGCCATAGAAAACAGAGGTGCACCCTTTTTAAGTTGAATGTACATTCTAATCAGTGTAGATTTGACATTTCCCCTGCCCCTGTATCTATAATCTGAACGACAAAACTAAGTTATGTGTCACCTTGAAAATAAGTATCTTACTGTGGGACATTTGCAACCTAAACAAGATAAGTACCGTATATTCCAGCGTATAAGACGACTGGGCGTATAAGACTACCCCCAACCTTTCCAGTTAAAATATAGAGTTTGGGATATACTCGCCGTATAAGAAATACGACCCGGCGTATAAGACGACCCCCGACTTTTGAGAAGATTTTCCTGGGTTAAAAAGTAGTCTTATACGCAGGAATATACAGTATATCATGCTGTTGCAGGTTCATAAGTGGTGCAGAGTCTTTGGTCTTTTATTATTTTAATGTATCAAACTTATTTAATTCATTCCACTAGAACAATTGTATTCCACTCACTTCTGTCTTTGGCGTCACCCAACATTAAAGAAGACTGGCCAAAAGAAGTTCCCCCATCCCTAATTTAACTCAGGACGTAGCTGCTAACAGTAGCCTGCACACTGCTTTCCCTAACCCAAAGATGCCCATTTAGGTCTTGGGAAAATATGACATGAGTTCTCTGCATAAACAGCTGCAAAAAATCTGTAACGTTATTGGAGTTGGTGTCACCTTTTTCATCAGAATCAGAGTCGGAATCATCCGAGCTTTCCACAACTTCCATGTCATCTTCATCTTCCTCGTCATCTTCCTCGTCATCTTCACGGTCACTAAGCTCCTGGCCTTCTTCCTAAGGTAAGAAAAGGAGAAAGAGGATAAAAATTGAATTGCTCCACAAATTCCTTATTTTAAGTACAGAGCACAATTTTAACTTTAGTCAGTTCACAACGAACACTTTATATTCTGCTGAAATACACATCTATTATAAAACTAACTGTGGCAGAATTAGTTGCATGTGCTTTGCTTTAATTACTATTTACTTATGAAGTTTACTTATGTCCTCTCTCTGTTGTTTCTGAATCATAAAAAGGCAGGGAGGCAGTGCAAGAGTTTCATTAATGTTGACGGAATATATTAAGATCACAATACTTACTGCTTCCAGTTCACTATTCTCTCTTTCAGAAGCGCCCTTTTCATCCCTCTTCTCCTGCTCATTGTCTGTGCTCTCCTCTTTAACAGTACTAGGGTAAGAAATACAAAGGGGGTCATAAAATACAGGAAGGGGGTTACTTCCCCTCTCCTCAAACCAACAACCTGGTGCTTCACTGAAAGGAGAATGTGAGAGGCGGGGGGCGGGGGCATCACAGTATTCAACATTTTAGCTTCATGGCTTCTTGCAAGATCAAACACTTTGACATGGCAAGGAGAACCATAAAGATCCCAACGACTGTTTCCCCCATCATGCATAAAGTTGCATTCTGGAGATTCAGAAGTGAAGCTAAAAGTTAATGGATGGTAAAGTTCAAATGGGAAAAGGGAAAGCATTGCAGACAGACAACCAGAAAGGCACTGGAGAACCGCAGAGTGCCTACACCTGCCTTTGCCAACCTTGTTCCCTCCTGGTGTTGTGGACTACAACTCCCATCAGCCCCAGCCAGTTGGAGTCCAAAATATCTGGAGCCACTACGTTGGCAAAGGCTGGTCTACAGCATCCCAGAGCAGTTTAGAGTTAAGCTGGGTGTAATATATAAACTGGAACCACAGAAGCCAGAAAAATATTCCTAAAATCACAGGCCTGTACATAAAATAATTATGTACTACCCACAGAGATTATTTAAGGAGCAGAAGGAACATCAAAACAGCATACCAAGAAATGCAGGTTTAGCAAGTGTGTGTGTGTGTGTGTGTGTGTGTGTGTGTGTGTGTGTGTGTGTTTGTAACAAATGCAAGAAAATCCTAGCTATATTTACCCAGAAATAAATCCCACTGAGTTCAACAGGGCTTCAATCCTTTGCAAGTGTGTTTCGGATTGCAACCTTAATCATGGAGGAGTGGGCCCCAGACAATTTATGGATTCTTCAAAATTAGCTGTCCCACAGATATGGATCTTAGATGGGCTGCTTGTGTGATGGCTCCCCCAAACCTTTCTTGGCCAGTTTAAAAGGTGGGCAGAGCAAATCACCCAACATCAGTCCTATGCTGGGTTACAAATTCCCCTGTAGTGGGGCAAACTATGGGCTACCAAAGAAAATGCAAGCCAAGTGGCCCACAGGTTCTCCACTCCTGTACTTTCTGGATAGAAATATCCTGATTACAGTTATCCACACTACAATAATCTCTAACTTGCAACATATAATATGCAGTGTGCCGTTGACTTCCAGCTGGTCCAAAGTAGAGAGTTAACACACTGACTGGTGAATGCAAGCATATTATGCCACTCATTTGTCACAAGCTATGGCTTATAGTCTATTTACAGGTCCAATTCAGAGTGCTGGTGCTAGTCTGGGCCTAGGTCACATGAAGGATTGCCTCTTCACACATATGGGGACCCTAAGATTATCTTAAGAGGTCCTTCTATGAGTACCCCTATAAAACGAAAGGCACCTATTGAAAAAGTTCCTCTAACAAACCTTGTAGTACAAATCTTTCCTAGTCTGCATCTGTGCCAGAATGGTTTTAAAAAAAATCTTTTAAGTTTTTTGTTGTTTGTTTGTTTGTTTGTTTGCCACCCTGGGCTCCTTTGGGAAGAAGGAAGGGTATGATATAAATCTAATTTAAAATAATAATGATAATAGTAATAAGGAGAAGCCTGTTGTCTTCCCAGGCTTTTTAATCTTAAAATATTTTAAATATTTTTTTAGATCTGTTATATTACGGTAATCATATTCTCCACTACTGGTCTTAGTATGGGTTTGTTCTGTTGCTCTTTGTATTCTGTTTTAAATTTTATTTTCATGTTCTGTGGTATTAATTAATTAATTAATTTTCGCTTCTAAACCATCTTGAGAACTGTGGCCATTGAGCAGTATTTAAATACTGAAAGCAAAGAAGAAGAAGAAGAAGAAGAAGAAGAAGAAGAAGAAGAAGAAGAAGAAGAAGAAGATTCATCCACACATATATAATGTTCTTTATTTATCTATCTTGAGCCTTCAGGATGGAGTGGACGAAAAGAAATGTAAATAAATAACATCTAACACATTACTATTTCTTGTCAGACTTATCTAATGTGATAGGGTAGTAAAGAGGAAATAATTGTAAAGCACAGCTAAAAATGTGATCAGCAAACAACAGAGGTCATAAAACGAAGGGCAAAGAAGATGCAAATAAGCCAGTACTGCTGGTATAGGATGAGAAACACGTCTACAACATTTAGCAAGCTCATATATTCAATGGAGAAAAACAATGGAGAAAACAATGGAGAAAAACAGAACAGGGCCACCAGCCAATCAAATTCTAAACCTAAGCACTTAGCCTTCCTTGGTCTCAGCTGAAAGCCTTTCTTAATGGCTTCTTTCCCAAATATGACTATTTCTAGTGGCACAAGAGGAAGAGGGGCAAGTATCTTTTTAAAAAGTGACACTAGCTGCATGGAGCTCCCGTACAAAGTTTTTTCCCGGGCAGTTTCCATGGAGCCCATCTGTGCTAAAAGGCAAGTGAGATGCTTTGCTGCCACAGCTGTCATCCTTTAGATTCTCAGACCTAAACAGATGAATGGGCGGTTTATAGCCTTTTCTTCTCCTGTTCACATGCTTCCAATGTTCTCCCCTCTACGGAGTATTAATAATCCACACAGTCATCTTGGTCCGCCCGCTTCTTGGTATGCTAAGATCTTCCTTGCAATTCTTTGAACTTGAATCAATGCTCTTGTAAAACGTGAGTTCACAACTGACTCATGCTCTATACTCAAGATCATTAATACTTTACAAGAAATCCCATGCCTAATGCATCCTGGGAACAGATTTGCTTTTTCGGAAGCCCCAATCCCATCATTACTCCCTTCGCCCCTGAAGCTAGATTCCAAAACTGATCGCAAAACTAGTTATTCCCAAAGTACACACTGTGGCTAACCTAATCCTAACTCCACAATCCTGAATTCAATAGGACTTACTTCTCAGTAGGTATCGTTAGTGTTGCACAATTGATGTGCTTATCTGATTTCATCCTGGTTTGACAAACAGTTACTCCACCAATGATATCACCCTACTCATCCTTAAGATATTATTCCCCCCATGCTTCTCAATTTTTATTTTTTATTTTTTACATTTTGGACTGAAGGCCCTGGGGTGTCTAGCAATAAAGGTAAAGGTACAGGTAAAGGTACCCCTGACCGTTAGGTCCAGTCACAGACGACTCTGGGGTTGCAGTGCTCATATCACTCTATAGGAGCCGGTGTTTGTCCGCAGACAGCTTCCAGGTCATGCGGCCAGCATGAATGACTAAGCCGCTTCTGGCGAACCAGAGCAGCGCACAGAAACGTCGTTTACCTTCCCGCCGGAGAGGTACCTATTTATCTACTTGCACTTTGAGGTGCTTTCGAACTGCTAGGTGGGCAGGAGCTGGGACCGAGCTACAGGAGCTCACCCCGTCGCGGGGATTCGAACCGCCAACCTTCTGATCGGCAAGCCCTAGGCTCAGTGGTTTAGACCACCTATTACCCTATTCTTCATCTATTTCAAATTAGGGGAAATAATCTCTGTTGGCAGTGGACAGATGAGCTCAGGACAAAGGCCCATCAAGTCCAGAATCATGTCCACACAGTGACCAACCAGGACTTGAGTGGAACAGCTCTCCCCCCATCTGGTATGGGGGGGGGCTGAATAGAACACAGCCATCGTGGTCAGTAGCCACTGACAGCTAGCAAAGCACAGGCCTATGGAACACAGGTTATAATTCTAGCAGAGCAGATTTTAAGGTTAGATTACCATTAACCTTTGCTTATGAACTTTTTAAAAACAAAAACAAAAAACCTGCAGCATTTAGGTTTAAGAAAGAAGGTTTGGGTCTAGGTTTAGGAAAGAAGTGAAGTATTTCAGAAGGTGTGCATTTTCTGCATTGCAGGGAGTTAGGCTAGATGAACCTTGGGGTACCTTCCGACTCTACAATTCTGATTCTACGTAGGTATAACAGGCAAAGTGCTATCCATGAGAATCCTTTCTCTTTGTTGGTAGTTTTATTTTTTTAAAAAAAAATTAATAAAAAAAGTTATAGGCTATATCTTAATTGTGTTCATATTTCTTTTGCATCTTGATTAAGTATTTATAATTATCAGTGGACTTATTAGTGCGGCTCTGGATCTAAGCCAATCAGTGTTTTTGCCTTACATGGTGCAGGAAGCTCTACCTTGCCTTAAAGTAGATATGTAAAGGAAGTTTGGCATAACCCAATTCACTGAATCTGAACCAGAATGAAAACTGTTTGCTGTTCATAAAGTTAAAATAGTTATACTCTAGAGTTACTGCATATGCTGTGGTTTGCTGATCCACTTTTCAGTTGAATTAGGCCGCTGTTAGGAAAATTGGTTGAATACAGAAACAATTGCATTTGTCTCCAGATTATGCATTGATCTCAAAAATGGGTATTTTGAAATGTTTACACCCAGCCCCTTTAAACTGCTCTGGTTAACTTCGTGCTAGCCGTGTGTGTGTGTGTGTGTGTGTGTGTGTGTGTGTGTAACAGGGAGGGGAATTAGTCTTGCAATAAAAAATAAAAACCACAATCATGTGATTAAATTCTAGGGTTAGATCTATGTGGCACAGTTTGTGGTTTGTTTGTTTGAAAAAATGACAGTTTAATTAAAAACCTGTGAAACATTCCAACCTTCTTTCTTCTTGACTGCTTTCCTCGAGTTTCTGCAGCCTTCAAAAGCACGAGGGTACAGTATTGGAAGGGCCCAAGCCAATGAAGGACAAACCAGACAGTGAAAAGCGAGAGCGACAAGAAGGTTAAGAAAAGATGACACATGAGCTTGTGGATTTCAAATGATTTTTTTTCTTTTAAAAGGAAAAAAAATACACTGTCAAAAGATCACAAGTTGTAAAAAGGCAATACATTCTTCACAAATGGGAGCCTGCAACAAGATGTTGCAGCGCAGAGGCCTCCCTGTTCAGGACTTCCGTGCACCTTGTCCCCCACTGTTTTCCGTCCCTCCGGAAACAGTCGGTCGGCATTCCGTGGCCCCTAATTGCCCCTCCCTGCCTGAGGCTTTTTTCCCTAAACATATTTTGTACTCCTGAAAACAATGGGGGGTTTCCCAAGCCTGCCGCTAGCTTTCTCTTGTCTGTGGGTGGAGGCAGAACCTAGCAGCTTGGTTTTTGGATATAGCGGGAACGACAGCTGGAAAATTAATAGAAAATAGAACAGATCTTCCCCTACAGGGAAGGTTTCCTGTGCAGGTCCCACTGGAACGAACATAAGCTGCACAGGAAGGCTATCATCCATGCAATTTCAATAGGAGGAAGCCATTTACTGCCATCATGCCTGAGCTGGCTTGCTTGCTCCTATCACAATTGCCTCCTGAAGGCACGCAGTCACCTTTAGTAGTGAAACTCTGACTTTTAGCTGCAAGTTTTTTCAAAGTTCTTTGGAGGAACAGCAGACTAAATGCCATAAAGGTAAAGGGACCCCTGACCATTAGGTCCAGTTGCGGACGACTCTGGGGTTGTGGTGCTCATCTCACATTATTGGCCGAGGGAGCCGGCGTACAGCTTCCAGGTCATGTGGCCAGCATGACTAAGCCGCTTCTGGCAAACCAGAGCAGCGCACAGAAACGCCGTTTACCTTCCTGCCGGAGCGGTACATATTTAACTACTTGCACTTTGTCGTGCTTTCCAACTGCTAGGTTGGCAGGAGCAGGGACCGAGCAATGGGAGCTCACCCCGTCGCAGGGATTCGAACCGCCGACCTTCTGATCAGCAAGCCCTAGGCTCTGTGGTTTAACCCACAGCGCCACCCGCGTCCCTACTAAATGACATACATATCGCTATTTTGTTCGCTGTTTTTGTTTGGGTTGTTGTTGTTTTTAAAAAAGGACAATTGTATCATATTTGTGGAGGGGGTTATAAAGGTTTGCAAACTGGACATTTCCTTCTGCAGGAAAACTTAGTTAATGGACAGGTTACACGTGTTTTCAGTTTCAGGAAGTGCTGTCTTTAAACCATATTATGAGAAGGGACGACTACCCAGGTGAAAAAAATTGAGCCCTAAAATTTTGAAACACACACTTTAAAAACATACTCCACCATGCAATCTGAAAAACCCCAACTCTTTACATTGTTGTAATGCTGAGATGCTTTTTAAAGAATTCAATATATGACCATTAGTGCTTGTTAGAAAAACAAAAACGAAAAACACATCTCAGAAGCAATGAAAAGGTGAAACTTCTGCATTAGATGTAGGCATCCTAGCAGTGGAGATCTATGTGCATGAATAAGTTTGAGACTGCTGAAATCTTAATATGGTACTGAAATTATAGACCAACTTGAAATGGAGAATATAATGGAATATGCAGTAGCTAAGGATAACAATGCAGAATTTTTTAATACCTTAGCTGAGAAAGATATAGGTATTTGGAAGAATCTTATTTGTTAGATTGAAAAAACATCAGCTGTGCAAGGGGGAAGTCGCTTTCACAGCAGATGCCTCCCAAAAAGAAAAAAAAATAAAGAGGTTGCTTGCTTTGTCCGCATGTCCATGGTTGGGACACAGCTAAACTGAGCAGGTTTTAACCCTCACTTACTGCTTTGGCTGTGAGGGCCTGTTCCCTGCTGACTGACAGGTGGCTGTGGTTTGAGGGAAATGGCCTCATGGGCCAAACGAGACTCTCTGACAGTCCAAGATTGGCCTGAAGGCCGGAGGTTCCCCACACCAAACCATTAGGGAAGTAAATCGGTTTTGCTCTGCCTTGCAAACCTTTCCTTGCACGCCACCCCAGCCTTCACCACAGTGCTTTTGTGGTTTGTCTGTCCACCTCTTTTTCTCTGACCATTGGATTTTTTGAAAGCAGCCTTGTTAAAGTCCAGAGTGCACGCCCGACTACACTCCGTTTCCCCTTGCTTCTGTATAATGAAACTCAAGAAAACATGATCACTTGCACCCAAGGTTCCCTGTACTTTGTCAATCACTTCCTTCCTATTAGAGAGGACCAGGTCCAAGACAGATAACCCCCTTGTTGTTGCTTCTTCCACCTTCTGGGAAATGAAATTGTGAGCGAGGCAATTGAGAAATTTGTTAGACCTTACATTCTTGGCAGAGTTCCAACAGATATCAGGGTAGTTTAAGTCTCCCACGAGTACTTCAGAACCCAGCACCACAACATGTTTTAGGAACATAGTGGTTGTGGTGAACAAACACAGGATACATCAAAGTTCAGCGATAAGGTGGCAGGTACGACGATTTTGCTCTGTATCTCAGAGACATGGTCACAATACTAAAATACAAAACTGGGCTACCCGATACTTGTAAATTGTGCTTCTCTGACAGAACTTCCTAGTTCAGTTATCCTTAATGATTATGAATTAGACGAAAAGCAGGTTTAAATGGCTCGTCTTCAGTCATGTAAAACTAAGTCATTCAAATGAAGCTCTGGAGTTCAGATCTATTTCCTGGCTACAGAAGAAAATGGCCAACACACACAGAGAGAGACTAATGTCATCCATCGCATCCTGGTCACCGTCTATTTGAACTTTTGCCATCGGGACGGAGATACAGGACGATGACAACAAGAATGGGAAGCCTGGACTTTGAAGTCATCTACTCTTACCAGTTATATTTTAATTAGTGTGTATGGTTTTAATCAGTGTGTATGGTTTTTAATCAGTGTGTATGGTTTTAATCAGTGTTTTTGTAGTTGTTTTGTTTTTGAGTGGAGTGCCCTATCTGGGTGGATGGAGCAGCCAAGTAATTTCGTTGTCCCCGAAGGGGACAATGACAATAAAAAATATTCTAATGACCCAGTTTAGGATACCTTCTAGATATAATCACCATATTTGAGGGAAGACCTCTCAATAAGATCTTCATCTTAGGCTGCTACTTCCACAGCAACCAGCTGTTATATTTTACATTTAGCCAACAAAAAAACCAGCCAGTTAGCAAGCAGTATACACTCATAATCAAACAGAAAATGAATGTGTTTGCTCTGACTGATGTATTTGTTTCACTGTAAGCTTGTTGCACATATATAAAACACAATGCAAGTGTCATTAAATAGGAAATGAAGGACAACTGTCTACCTGTAGGGAAACTGCTTATAGTTACTGGTTCCTTGTTTTACTTATTAACACAGCCTAAAATAATCTAGTGGTTGATGGAAGATTTGGGAGGATTAGAAGTTAAGGGGGGGAATCAAAGGGAGTATGGAAATGCAGAGATGTTGCAAGGAAGGCATAGGCTGGGTATGAAGAAAGAAAAACAAGCCATTTTAACAATAACCAATGTAAATCTCAATGGCTGCTATATGTGTCTTTCAAATTAAGCAACTACATTATACCTAGTAGAACTTTTATTTTTAACTGGAGCTTCCAAAACATCCATAGCTCAGTATTCTCTTCCAAGTAAGAATATATACATAATCCACTGAGCTAGTTCACATGCAACACTAAACCATGATTTGGCACTACATGCACAAAATAGAATGAGCCTGACAAAAGCTTCAGGTTTGCATATTCCCTTCTCAGCTGGCAGAAAAACTTTGTTGCACTTCAAAGAATCCTAGCTTACTGTAATGTATGAACGAAAGGTTGTAGTTTAAAATGAGCTCTGCTTAGTTTAACAAGCCAGTTTCACAGCCCATGGTCTGGTGTTATCTTGTTTAGACGTTAACCAGGGTTTGCTCCAAACCATTGTGGGTTTGCACATAACACGCCAGAATTCTTTGAAGTGAAACTAAACACTAGAAAAGCCATTCTCCCAGCTGCATGGGCGAAGAAGGGGAGATGGAAGCAAACAAGCCCAACGCTAAACTCAGACTCATTTTAGCTTGCGTATGCAGTGTTAACCACGGTTCAGCATTACATGCAAACCAGGCCATAGTTGCAGACTGTAGAGCTGAAGACTTGGCTAAGTGTTTGCAGGATTTAGGTGCTAATCAATTATAATTTACTACGGATTAAATCTACTCAAGATTGGCCAACGTGTTGCCTCCTTTTTCAGTGCAGGATTTAGGTGGCAGTTCTTGCAGTCAAGTGCCCATCTCACAATTAACAGCTCCCTGGTTGAAACGGATAGCATTCTTTGCAAATGTAGTTTTAAATGGTACCTCTTCTTCTTCTTCTTTTCTTTTTTCTTCAGTTTTTCCAGATCTTTTTTCGCTAAGTCAATAATCTCGATTGTCTCTTTATCAGAGGGAAGCATCGAAGCAGAAAATGCAGAGGGGCCACCAAAGTACGTTGACCTCGTTGAGGCTCTTGACAAGTTGCGCCGAAGGTTTTCATTCACTGCCTCACTTTCCAGTAGTTTTGCCCTGGGCACAGAAAATTGTAGAAATGAAAGCGCAAACGGAAAATGTCAGTACTGTATGCGTTTTTGTTAAATATTTTTCTAAAAGAATATTCAAGGTTCTAGCCAACTGCTTCACACAAACATTTAAAAAATAATAATATTAAAATGGGTTCCTGGGGGTGCCATACGTAAGCAATATTATATTAATGCCAGATGTTTTCACAAGTGATGTTTCGGCACCTTGTACCAATGTACTTTCTTGCTAATGTATTACAGCAGCAGTAGCACAACTTAAAGACTAATGAGCTTATTTCATGGAATCATAGAATTGTAGAGTTGGAAGGAACCACAAGTATCATCTTGTCCAGCCCCCTGCAATGCAGAAATCTTTTGCCCAAGGTGGGGCTCCAACCTACAACCCTGAGATTAAGAGTCTCATGCTCTACCAACAGCTTTCATTAGATTCACAGTGGGCAATAAGGGAATACATTTACAGCTCCATGTGATCTGGTTCAGATATAATGCTCAAATATGGTTCTCAGTCTTAACTGAGGGCTACTGAAACAAGCCAATGTCATAAATCTTGATTAGAAAATTTGCTCGTTTCAGTAAACCATAGTGAACTAACCACAGTTTGTCTGGGTTTGAACTCAGCGCTAACTGTGGTTAGCTAAAAATGGAATCAAAAGCTTCTATCCTTCTCCTTGGGGCCATACTAAACGAGGAAAGGGGACGTATGAGCACATGAGCAGCTCCCCGCAAGGTACATTCACAGATTGCTAAATCATAGTCTAACATTTCCAAGCAAGGTCACACACTCACTAGCGGTAAGAATAAGGCAAAAATAATAATAATAATTAAGTGGGGTCCTTTGGTGTGTCCCACTCTGATACCAAACACAGATTAACCGAAGATCCGGTGGAAAATGCTCACAGAGTTACGTGAATGCACTTTAATGCAGCTCAAATACAGGAACTGATAATGTTCTGTTCTAATTATACTTTCTAGAAAGTCAGCTATTTAATTATTGGACAACTGCTGTTCAGGGTCATTAGAAATAACCTTGGGATGAAGAACAATGCTTTTTAGAGCCATGGTGTGTGCTGAACCACTAACAAGAGTCCTACCAGGTTACACATATAGGCCACAAAGACTGGTAGAGCTACACACAGATTCTACATTCGGGGGGTGGGGGACACACAAGCGAGACAAAATCACAAAAGATGTCAAACGAATAATACCTGAGATCTTCAATTTCCTTGATGTAGTTATGAATCATGTTGCTGATTTCTTCATTACCTTCTCCTTTAAAAAGGCAACAACCAATATTAGAGTGTGTTTATTAGAATGGCAGACAGACACAAAATGTGGTCATCAGGATTGCAAAGGGGCCAGCATTTAATATTCAGAAGGGGAAATTAAATATCCACAGTAAGTCTGGCAAGGCAGGGCTGGCCCACCCATGAGCCAAGGTGAGACGACGCCTCAGGGGGCACACTCCACAGGGGCAGCAGAACCGGCTTCCAAGGAATGGAATTCCCTTGTGCCTGATGTAGATCTTCACTCCCAAAATGTATGGGGCCAGCCCTGTGCCATGGGGTTCACAGGAAATATGGACTTATGTAGGCAAATCAGAGGTAAGTCACAGGAAGTTACAGGGAACCAGGCAGAGGGCCTTCTTGGTAGTGGCCCCCGCCCTGTGGAACGCCCTCCCATCAGAAGTCAAAGATATAAATAACTATATGACATTTAGAAGACATCTGAAGGCAGCCCTGTTTACGGAGGTTTTTAATGACTGATGTTTTAATGTATTTTTAACCTCCTGTTGGAAGCCGCCCAGAGTGGCTGGGGAAACCCAGCCAGATGGGCAGGGTAGAAATAATAAATTATTATTAACATTATTACTGAATGTGTACAAGAAAGGGTTAGTTTGCAGAATGTACAGGGGGGCGGGAACAGTTCAGGTTTACTCAAATTATCTATGTTTGGGAATGGGCAGAATGTAGATAGGGATCCACTGGGATGAAGGTTGTTTTGCAGTATTTTCATTTTCATATTAAGGTTGTTTTGCAGTATTTTCATTTTCATATTAAGGTTGTTTTGCAGTATTTTCATTTTCATATTTGTTGTTTAGCAAGTTTGCTTTGTAGTGTATTACACTATTTGAGTTCAGTTGGAGGGCTCCTGCCATTGTTACATCTTTAAGTAGCTTACTACAATTTTGAGTTATTCTGTTCAGGAGCTACTCCAAAGAGTTTTTGAAAGCCATTTAGGCTGTATTAGTTATACATGTGTCTGAGCATTTTTGTTTGAAAACAACTTTAAAAAGATTTTTTTGAGATTAATTTAACACATTATTTGAATTTTCACATTCACCTCGTTTCAGGGGGTTTTTCACGGGGTTATTTCTCCCTTTTTTTGTTGCTGTTCTTTAATTCTAGCTGCATGTCTTTCGCACCTAGTTTTATTTGGCAAACCTTTGGGTTCCAGTAAAAAAACCACCAAAAAAACCACCCAAACCTAGTAGATCACAAAACTGAAGTCTGCACTACCTCTGCCTCTGTGCATTACTCCCTTGAGGAAGCCCCTATACTTGTGAAACAAGGAGGTGAACAATGGCCAAGAGCCTTTGTAGATAGAGTATGAGACATACAACAATTTTCAGTGAGAAGAGTACACATTACCTGCTCTGGCAAGGACCTGGTTGGCCTGATCACTCACAAGCTGTGTGATTCGGGCTCTCAGTGCATCAATAGTCTCTTGCATTGCCTTTATCCTGACTCGGAGGTTGTTGTTTTCTGTTTGCAGCATGGCATTTTCATGAAACATGTCATTAACGCTTTCCATACCTTCCTCATCAACAATCCTTTTGCCCTAACAGATGATAAAGACAACTACAAATTACACATTGTTAATGGATCTAAGTAAAATGACTTGATGGCTAGAGCAGGGTGGAAAAGAAACCCATTAGTGCAAGGATTTGTGTTTGTGCCCTGCACCCCCAATTCTGCTGCAAAGGTTGGGGAACCACTAGAACCGGATTAGAAGGAAGTGGGGGAAGAAGAGAGTAAGCTCTGCTGCGCAAACGTGAATACTTACGCTGAATAAAGCACTACATCAGATACAAGTCCTGGATTTTAGCAGAAATGAGTCAAGATTTAGGGCTCTGTGAGAAGGTCTCCAATAAGTTTATCAGCAAACGAGGTTTAGTATAAACTGTTACTATTCTGGTCCTTAGTTCTGGCCAGGTTACATAAAATCTACCCAGAAGTTCACTGGTTTCAAATGTGCCACAAATGCACATACAGTGGTATCTCTGGTTACGAACTTAATTCGTTCCTGAGGTCCGTTCTTAACCTGAAACTGTTCTTAACCTGAGGTACCACTTTAGCTTATGCGGCCTCCTGCTGCTGCCACGCCGCCAGCACACGATTTCTGTTCTCATCCTGAGGTAAAGTTCTTAACCCGAGGTACTACTTTCGGGTTAGCAGAGTCTGTAACCCAAAGTGTTTGTAACCCGAAGTGTTTGTAACCCGAGGTACTACTGTATATTACATATGTGGTGGGAGTGCCAGATCATTTATGAAAGGCATGGCCAAACTTGGCCCTCCAGATGTTTTGGGACTACAACTCCCATAATCCCTAGCTAACAGGACCAGTGGGTCAGGCATGGTGGGAATTGTAGTCCCAAAACATATGGAGGGCCAAGTTTGGCCATGCCTGATTTATGATTTTCGGAGACAAATTATTTGCATAATAATAGCAACAGCAGGATTCACTCTCTCCCCTGTGTTGTTCTTATTTCACTCGCTTGCGAAGCATATCCTTGCAAACCTGATACAGTATTTTTAATCAGGTTTTTGCCAACAGCAGAAAGGACCCGCAGTTTGAAAGAGTCACAAGCTCTGTCTGTTAGGAAATGGCTACTTAAGTGTCTGGAGCTAGCGGAAACTGATATGGATTAGTTTATCTGGCATACAGGAAACATTGGAGTTTCCAGAATGTAAACTAAACTTTGCTGATGGCAACCAACTACCCACCTGTCCCACTCTGAAGCATATGGGGTTTGTTTTTGGGGTTTTTAAATATGAGGAACCATGGAGGGAGGGGGAGAGGAGGAACAAACCTGGACATGCAAAATGGTTTAATGTAGCAGCCAAGGACTACTGAGGAAAACATTATAATGAGTATTACCGTTTTATACTCCATGAGTTCCATCTGGAGCCGCGTGATCTCGCTTCGCAGAGCATTAATCTGCTGGCTAGCCCTGTCCTGATTAACCATCACCTTGTTCTTGATATTTCGTGCCCGGTTTGCATACTTCAAAGTGTTCAAGGTTTCCATGAAATCTCTATCTGAGGGGCTTACGCAGGCTATCATGACGGTTTGGCTGCAGGTTAAAAACAGTCCAGGTTTTATCAACGGAAGCAAAAAAGCAAGGGCAGTGCTGTGTGCCACTGCTACATATAAACAAAAGACAATAAATGCACTAACAAGCTTCATCGGAGCTTTAAAACCAAGCAAAACTGTTTTTATTGTTCCCCACCAAAGGTATGTGAAATGTATCCAGAAATTATTTGCACCTTACTAATAATACGGTAAAAAAGGTTCTTTCCAAATGAATAAATAAATGAAAGTTGCAGCTCGCAGCATTTTAACAAGGCACAATGGTGAACACAGCTGCACAAAACAAAATGAAAACCACGAGTGTATCAGCTGATGAATTCCATCTCGGGCAGAAGACCAAAACTGACCTATTTTTGTTTCTTTATAGAAGCTGCTGGAAGTATAGCTGTATCTTGTAACACTACTCTGAAGCCCTGCACAGTTATTTGATCCTATCAAAATATTTTAAACACAGGCATATCTGCAAGAAGCTCCAAGCAATGAAGTGAATATACTTAGCAAAACACCATATGGGCAGCAGTAGGTTAACTCTTAAAACATTAACTGGGCTGAGTACAAAACACAAGCATATTATGTTGTTTTGTACATAATCCAAAGTGCTGACCATTAAAATGCCCTCCGATTTTAGTAGCAGATTACAAAGCGTCCAAATGAAAGTGCATAATTATGTGTGAAAATGCCACCTTGTGGAATTAGTCACCAATATGTTTCCACAGGATATTTCGTTTGTTCTAGTCCCCCCCGCCGCCTGCTACTATGGCTCTTTGATTTTGATTTTTTGCTTGCACTGCAATTCATTTTGTCGCTATCACTGAAGAGTAAGTTGTGACCTTTCCCAACATCCTCCACCCTCCTCTCCACCAAAAATATACTATAGCTTAACTAAGGAAGGAATGAAAATTGTTACCCATCTGTATTATTACCCAACACCATGAATTTGTCTTACTGCAAGTTACAATCTCTGAAACGGAGACTGCTTTCTTGCCTTTAAATAATTTGCACTCTGCATTTATATTTTAAAAATAATAATAATCAAATAGGCTACTATAACGTCAATGCTTATTTGTATTCTGAATACAGTAGTACGTCTGAGGGTTATTTTAGATTAGGCTTCTTTGCAGTGTATACCAATAGAATGCGGTCAATATTCAGCAGATTTAGATGCATGAATAAGGTTTAGCACAGCAATGTACTTATTTTCATTTCCACCAAAGGCACTTGCACTGCTGAACTGAACAGCCATCTTTCAAAAGCAGCTTGTTCTTTCAGTGAAATCACAAGCATGTGCATAGTTTCACTTCACTGGAGCCATTGGGTTGGAGCCAAAGATTGAACAGGCAGAAGGCTGCTTGCACAACCAGTGGTGTGTAGTGATAGTGGGGACCTGTTAATATTTCTGCAGCAGGGCCCCTTGTCTGCAGCATCCTAGAGTTACCCAATGAGCATGAAAGGGGAGCTTTTAAGCCACTATATGCTCCAAAACTAAGCATTTAAGAACACTGAAAACACAAGGGAGCTTCAGTTCCAAGATAATGGTTTGCAAGTACCGTTACATCCAATGGAACCTAATGGAAAACACAACTTCAGTAACTCTGAAAGAAGATGCTACAGATCATTTGCCCATGTATGTGCACAGAAAATAGCAGATCTAGCTGAAAGACAACACACAGCTCTGCACTGAATGCTCCTCCAATGCATCCCTAATTGTTATTATTGCACAACTGTAAGATTATTGATGGGACCCAGGTGGCGCTGTGGGTTAAACCACAGAGCCTAGGGCTTGCTGATCAGAAGGTCGGCGGTCCGATTCCCTGCGACGGGGTGAGCTCCCGTTGCTCGGTCCCAGCTCCTGCCAACCTAGCAGTTTGAAAGCACGTCAAAGTGCAAGTAAATAGGTACTGCTCCAGCGGGAAGGTAAACGGCGTTTCCATGCGCTGCTCTGGTTCACCAGAAGCGGCTTTGTCATGCTGGCCACATGACCTGGAAGCTGTACGCCCGCTGTCGGCCAATAAAGCGAGATGAACGCCACAACCCCAGAGTCGGACACGACTGGACCTAATGGTCAGGGGTCCCTTTACCATTTAAGATTATTGTATAGTATCAGAAGGTGCATAGATGTGTAGGGGTATGGCTGCATCAACAGAAGTATAGCATCCCTATTAAGGGAAGTGAAGAGTCCTGCTCTATTCTGCCTTGGTCAGACCACACCTGGATTACTATGTCGGGTTCTGGGCACCACAATTTAAGAAGACCATTGACAAGCTGGAACATGTGCAGAGGAGGGCGACCAAGATGATAAAGAATCTGGATGTTGCAGGAGGATGTAATGGGAGGATGGGATCAAAATTAAGGGGGAAAGTATACAGTAGGTATTCCCACAGGAGAATCCCAGTGCTATTCCTGTGGCAAAGCTTACTACTCTTTAATAAATAAGCAGAGTTGAGGATTCTCAACTGCACATTCTCTCATTAAGTTGCAAGAGTGTTAGAGTTCTACAGCAAAACAAATTCAGGGAAACTCTGACATCTAAATGGCCTTGTTTTTGAAGCCTTTACTGGAAAACCACTCCCTTAAGCTTTCATCCAAATGAAGCTTAACTGCATTACTGTCTCTCTAAAAGGGGTCAAAGTAAGTATTCCTATTAAACAGGCCATTTACTTGTGCTCTACATTAGTTTGTTTTCCCTTGTGAGTTTTTTCTGTCCATGCTACTGGATTTTAAAAGGGGTAAGTGGTAATTTCCTCTTTTATTTATGGGGCTGTATCATTCTCCAGGCAACCCAGAGCAAAAAGATGAATTGTGCTACAATGTTTTCTATGCTGAGGCAGAAAAACCAATTCTATTAATTCAGCTCAGCTATACGAGAGAGAGAGAGAGAGAGAGAGAGAGAGAGAGAGAGAGAGGTTCTTATTTTATTTCATTCTAATACACTTTATTCCCATCAATAGCAAATTAATCAAAGTTCTGGTGACATCTCTTTCAAACATGGTTTTAAATAAAAAAATTGCTTGGTACCTGTTTCCTCCAAGAGAGTCTTGCAACAGTCGTGTTAATTTTGAATCTCTGTATGGTACGTGAGTGACCCTCTTGCTCTTATCTCCCAGTGCACTTATTACGTTGCCCAACGCCAACTATAAAATATGCAACATTTGTTTTAATAAAATTCTGCTCCCAAAAAACCCAGCACCACCCAAAAAACACACATCAGTATTGACACAAGCAACAGCAGCAGCATTGTGCAGAGTCAGAAAATGTGAGGGAGAGAACAATACAGTCAGCAGAACTATACTTTGTCCTTTTCCACTGTGGTAGGTTTCACTGTCAAAGACGCAAGCCACTGTTCTATTTTAGAAATGAGTTGCCTATTTAGTCACAAGACCTGATGCAAGGGAAACTGCCAGCAAAGCTTCACGCAGTTCTCTCCTGCAAATGGAATGGTCCATCTTTGCATCCCGGATAAGGTAATCATGTACATAACTTTTTTTTCCCCAGTACAGAGTTGGCTCTGAAATATATTTCAGGCTTAAAGGGTAAAGGGACCCCTGACCATTAGGTCCAGTCGTGACCGACTCTGGGGTTGCGGCGCTCATCTCGCATTATTGGCCGAGGGAGCCGGCGTACAGCTTCCAGGTCATGTGGCCAGCATGACAAAGCCGCTTCTGGCGAACCAGAGCAGCGCATGGAAACACTGTTTACCTTCCCGCTGCAGCGGTACCTATTTATCTACTTGCACTTTGACGTGCTTTCGAACTGCTAGGTTGGCAGGAGCAGGGACCAAGCAACGGGAGCTCACCCCGTCACAGGGATTCGAACTGCCGACCTTCTGATCGACAAGCCCTAGGCTCTGTGGTTTAACCCACAGCGCCACCCACGTCAGCGCCACCCAGGCTTACTTTTGTAAAAAAAACAAAACAAACAAAACAAAAAAACCCCAACAACAACAACAACAACTCCCCCTCCAAAAAAAACAACCCAAGCATAATTTAATATCAACATTTTTTGCTCCAACGTCGGACAGCGTAATGCCGCTAACTCCAATAGCAAGTCAAAGTCAACGTTTATGGCAATGCAGTGTTTATAGCCACCACACTGCAGTACAGATATTCTACTGTAGGGAAGCAATTGCTGTTTCATCAACTATCTCAATTACAGGGACATGACGGCAGGGCTAAACTGCAACAACTAAATGAAGAGTCCCGTGGCACATTTAAAGAGCTGTTCGTTTGTAATGGGGTGGTGGTAGAATGCAAACAATGGGACAAACATTAAAAGGTAGCAGCCACAGCTGGCTAATTACATTCCCCACATAGCTTTGAAATAATTGGCAAGAATGTGATCCAAGTGCTGCAATCCTTGGTCTTGTCCATTAAGTATGCCTCTGCCTCAGGAATTCTTCTAAGGTTTTAGTATTGGCTTAAAGGTAAAGGTAAAGGGACCCCTGACCTTTAGGTCCAGTCGCGGACGACTCTGGGGTTGGGGCGCTCATCTCGCTTTATTGGCCGAGGGAGCTGGCGTACAGCTTCCGGGTCATGCGGTCAACATGACTAAGCCGCTTCTGGCGAACCAGAGCAGCGCACGGAACCACCGTTTACCTTCCCGCCAGAGCGGTACCTATTTATCTACTTGCACTTTGACGTGCTTTCGAACTGCTAGGTTGGCAGGAGCTGGGACCGAGCAACGGGAGCTCACCCTGTTGCTGGGATTCGAACCGCCGACCTTCTGATCGGCAAGCCCTAGGCTCTGTGGTTTAACCCACAGCGCCACCCGCTTACAAGGCCATAAACAGCTTACAAGGCCATAAACAGCTGGAGGAGGCCCTGTTAAACATGACATGGCTTGCAGACATCTATCTCACAGTGGTACAGAGAAGGAATTTCTCCACGCTGGTGCCTAACCGTGTTGAATTTGCTCCCTTTGGAAGACAGGTTGGCACCAACTCCGGGGCTCTTCCATTAAAAATGTACCTATTTTACCTGGGTATTTCCTGGCCATTAATATCCGTTCCTGGCATTTCTGCCTACTGTAAATGGTATTGTTATTTTAACTCCTGTTTTGCCATTATGGTTTTTATTGTTGTATTTCTGTCCCGCCCCCACCCCCATTGTCTTACTGCCTGGTGAACTGCCTTGGTATTTCTTATGTAATGAAAGGTGGTATGTAATGATTTTAAGAAACGAGGAGCATCAAAATGCTGGCAAGGTGGTACTTACTAGTCCGCAATTGATGGAAATGCCTTCTTTCGCTCTCTCCCCAGTGGCCCCTGTGCGCTTCAATCGTTCGGACCCTGCCAAATCCACAAAATGAAACTTAGCAGTAAGGGTTTCAAACTCATTTAGCTGAGATGACTCCGATATCATTCTGTTATCTGTCATGTTGTCCTGTGGTGAAGAAAGAAGACCGGTGAGGCTGCAAAGAGAGCCATGTGTTTTTAAAGACCAACAAACTGCCTCCCCCTGTTTAAGCCATGCTCTGCTAAGTAAAATATGAAATTGCTTTTGTCACATACTAACAGGGGACCCACCCATAAGGCCATTCTTCTTATCCATGGAAACTTGCTTCATTTCTTCCCATTTCTTGATATATTCTTTAATAGAATAAGGTGAAAAAGTATCACAGGGAAAATATCAAATTAGCTTTACATGGCCCTGGTCAGAGATCAGAATATCTGTCTGGAAGAGCTACTGGGAAGATCCCGAAAAGGAAACATTTTCTTTCCAGCAACACAGGGCAAAAAGAGAGGAAAACTAGAACAGCAAATGGGGGCCCATCAAAAACCTCTTTAGGAAAGCAAGTTTTAGAAATCTCTGCAGAAGAAGAGACAGTGAAATGGGGGGGGAGAATACAACTGCCTCTATGCTTTCTCTTGCTCCTAGAAAATTACAGACTGCATTCACTAGATGATAAACTAGAATAAAGAAGCTATTATCCTCATTAACCAGAGTCCTAAGCTAGAGCCATATCTTAAGCTGAAGGTTTAGATTAAAAATAATTTTTACAGTTTGCACATGTGACCCACTCTTGCCTCTGGGTAAATCAGTTTTTGCATTGTTTCAAAAAGCTATGATATCTATTGGATCTGAAGCAACAGTGGGACCCTTCCAAACCACCTTCAACTCTTTAAAAAAACCTCCATCCTTAGGAAAAAAGAGACCCTGTAATATTTCCAGCTACCAGTAGAGGGGGGGATGTGAGTTGTTCATTAATGTTTCAGAATAGAAGGATCAAACTCCAGGCAATAAAAGTATAACCTCATAAACCTACATACCAATTAATAGGTTTCAGAATCTACAATCTTGCCACTGACAATGAAATTTTTAGCAAACACTTGCTATTAGCTTGAATTATTTTTCTTTAAGTGAAAGAATTTTTGTACAGAACTCAATAGGATAAATGACAAAAATATAAATTATCCTGGCATCTGTCATCATAAGCACACTACAGTTTTCACGTAGCTGAAACATTTCCAGTATATAAACAAAAGTGCTTGAGAAAAATATGCTCATAATGGCAAAGAACTTTCTTTCTTTTCTGTTAACTCAGCAGAAAGCAAGTCAAAGGCTTTCCGCTCCTATGACCACCCCATTTTCATTTTAAATGCATACTTTCTATTTTAAAGCCAATTAAAACCAAGGTCCACATCTTCAAACATATGCCTACATGCATGGATGGATAATATATTTTGGAAGCGAAGCAAATCCTTCTAATAAGCATACTTTGCATGTTTTCACATCAAATTAAATCGCTTTTAAAAAGCAAGCTGAAACACTGAAGGACTGATACTGCTCATGGTCACGATGTTTTTAATTTAAACCAAAAGCATTCTGTACTTGCCTATTCCTAACATAACACTTTATAATATAAAACAAAATAAAAAAATTCCTTCCAGTAGCACCTTCAGTAGTATCTGAAGAAGTGTGCATGCACACGAAAGCTCATACCAAGAACAAACTTAGTTGGTCTCTAGGTGCTACTGGAAGGAATTTTTTTATTTTGTTTTGACTATGACAGACCAACACGGCTATCTACCTGTAACTGGAACTTTATAATATAGTATTTAGAGCCTTTAGAACTCCTATAAAGACACCAGACACATCAAGGACAGGGGGCCAATTATTTCTTAGTGCACTAAGCTTTAGGCTATGAAAGCTTTAAGTGTAAATATACTTTCCTTACAGAGATATCCTCCACATCTTACACAAACACACACAACTTTAAACGCACACCACCACATTTAACTTCCCCAACAAAACAAAACTCCAATCCCACAATATTTGGGAATATTTGGGAATGTAACTGTCAAATATTTGTGATATTTAGACCCAAGACCTACAGTACAGGATGGTTGAGGTCTGCAGCAACCAAGGCAGATCTGTTGCTATGGGAGCAGGTGAACATCTCAATCAATTTGATTTTATGTGTAAGTTATTTAAATATTATAAACGAAAGGATGGCAACCCTGTTTAAACGTAGGTGTACCTTTGAACTACTCAGGCCTCGTATCTTATTACTGCAACACTGCTGTTTCTTTCTTGTACCGCCAGAATGCTTGAGAGGCCCTGGGCTATATGGAAAGAGCCAATATTGCATACAAAACGCAATATTGCATCTCCATACGAAAAGGGCAATGGTGGCACGAGCAGGAACTACAATACCAGGATCTCCTTTTAATCTAACATCACACTGCAACAATTCCCAAACCAAGCAGTATAACTTAAGAAGGTGGACCAAGAAAATCAGTTTTCGGCTATTACTCTAATACAATATATTCCTCCTGGGTACACACACGCTGCAGTGTTATTGATTTTTTTCAAGACAAAAATAGCATAATACATACTGCATCAACTGGAGGGCAAACTCTTGTTTGACACAAGTGGACAGTGAAGATGGCATGTGAACGTGAGCTCTGAACATTCATCTGAGTGCTGGCAGTGGTTCGAGATAAAGCGCCCAGCTTCAAACACTGCATCATCTGCCCAAATGGTGGAAAAAAGGATATATGGTTGAAATTAAACCTACACACATACACAATAAGCTTAACTAGCCTGCGTTTGTACTTGTGTGCACTGATAAGAAGCATACTTTTTTAAATATTTATTTTTCTAGTTCTAAGTGTGGAACATTACGCAACCAAAATGGCAACAGTCATGCAGAGAAACGTATTTAGGGGAGAAATGGGGCATGGGAGGGTGTAGAACCTTAAACACATATATGAAGACAGAGCGTTCTCAGTAGAATATCAACTGATCAAAGGGGGAGAAATGGAATAATGGTTGGCTGACACTCTGAAGAAGACTATTCCATGCTGCATCATTTCATTTGAAGGTCCAAATCAGGCGTCGGCAACATTATCCGACCATGGGCTGCATCGATCCCATGGAGCTTGTCCGTGGGCCGGACATGCGCAGCGCGATACCGGAAATCGCATCTGCGCATGTCCCCCAGTGCCGGAAATCGCTTCTGCGCATGCCCAGACGCCTGCACAGAAGTGATTTTCGGCGTCTGCACAAGTCCCCGCGCCGCGCCAGTTTAGCGCAGCGCGCAGGGGACTTGCCGAGCAGGCAGCTCGGTGACCGGGCGGCTCGTGGACCGGATGAACTGGCTTCATGGGCCGGAGGTTGCTGATGCCTGGTCCAAATGGTTATTATTAGTTTTTTAAAAAGCAAAGAATAACTAGCACTTAAATTTTGGGTTATAGACATTGTCGGATAGTACAAAGTAACCATGACAGAAGGGGCATCATTCAATTTTATGTTACAAAACACTTTTTGAATCGAGGCACAATGGTCTTGATGCGTTGGTTCTGTGAGTCCAAGCATTTAAGAAATGGAAGCCATGTTTCTATGAGGTCATCCAGAAAGTAATTTAGATTGAAATCCCAGCTACTCCCATACTAAATGCTTCTGAACATGTACAATACAGCACACACCCAATGCTCAGGGCTTAGAAGAATTTGTCGGGACAATGCCTCTATTCAAAGCTTGTGGCTGCCATCTTGCATGATGGCATGATTTATTTTAAATTCAGTGCACAGGCAGTACAGCTGCCCCACATCTTACAAATCAGAGATAGCAGCAATTATGCCTTCCTTTTATCTCTTTCACTTATACGTGCGGGGGCCTGGAACATAACCCCCGTGTAAGTGGGGAGTCACCTGTATTACTACCGTATTTTCCGGCATATAAGACGACCCCCAACTTTTCCAGTTAAAATATAGAGTTTGGGATATACTCACCGTATAAGAAATATGACCCGGCGTATAAGACGACCCCCGACTTTTGAGAAGATTTTCCTGGGTTAAAAAGTAGTCTTATACGCAGGAAAATACTGTAAGCCTGTTCTTGGGCAAGGGTCAATGTGGTGTAGCAGTTAGACTGAAACTATAACCAGGGAGCCCCAAGTTCAGCTAGGAAGCTTACTGAGTGACCTTGCACTAATCCCTGTTTCTCAGCCTAACCTACCTTCAGGGCTGCTGCAAGGATAAAGGGAATGGGGAAGGCAAAATCATGCCTGCTGTCTTGAGCTCCTGAGTGGAAAGGAAGAGTATCTATATCTGTATCTATATTGAAAAATAGATAAAGATACAGATACACACACACACACACACACACACACACAGAGTAGTATGTTCTTTTACAAAAGCTATCTCATTTTCATTGAGAATGAAAATATTACCTCAGATTCTGAATTTACATTCCGTGTTGTGACCCCCACCGTGTATATTCCACCCGCTGAATCTTCGTGGATTTTTATGTTTGATTTTTTGTTCTTTGAATCCATGTCACGAGTTGTGTCAAAGAGATCAAGTACTTCTTCATTGTAAAGCTAATTTGAAAGAAAAAAAGAGGCCAATATCAGCAAGGAAAATATAATTAACACAAAATTCAAGATGTATACTGTGGTTTGACCATAATAATTAAGACACAGTTTTCCCTATCATGGCTGCTGGGTATAGTCCTTCTCCGAAAAACATGACTGGCCAACAATGACAAAGCTTGCTAATGGAATTACAGAAAATAGTTGAGGACATTGTGAGCAGGAGAAGTATATGCTGTTACAGCAGGTTGAGCAATGCTTAGAAAATGACACAGGCTTATATTTAAGTAAATCCTACACAGAATAGACCAACTGAAATCAATTAACCTAAGTTAGTCACATCCATTGACATCAGTGGGTCTACTCTGAGTAGCATTGACTACCACCCATAGCAAGTAAGGGGTGGGTGGGTGGAAGGGTGTTGTTGCCATAGCCATAGCTGTCAACCTTTCCCTTTTCTTGCGAGGAATCCTATTCGGAATAAGGGAATTTCCCGGGGGGGGGGAGGGGAAAGTTGACAGCTATGGCCATAGCTCCTGCCCAAGTCTGGGGTATCATCACATTTGTCCCTCAATTTTCTTGAGCATTTTGCTTATCTGCAAAAAGTTGCTTCTCAATGCAGAACGGGGAGCAAGTTGCACTATTCCACATTTCTCTCCATTATTATTCTATAAGTGTCTCCCATCTGCAGTTTTCCTAAACTCACTCTGAAACAACTGGTGAAAGTTTGGTAGAGCCAAATTTCAAAAGAAAAATTAATACAGGGCCTATTAAGATATTACACTTGACCCACAGTAGTATTGGGGGTGAGGGGGGAGATGTTTGCTTCCATGTTGTTCCCTCTACCTCTTAACTGAGAAATAATCAAATTGAATATGGGAACCCACATTGATTTGAATGTAGGATAGTATCTGACCATGAGAGCTAAACCCTCTTTAAGGGCAAGGGAGAGAACAACATCAGAACAATATTGTGGTCACGATGAGGCACGGTAGCTAGGCATTAATAGAGATTTGATAAGGCTGAAGAAGTAGGAAGGGTGATAATGCTTTCAGTGAGGTTCTTCAGATCCTTTGTACTCCGGAATCTTTCTATATACACAGTATGCATGTTCCCCAGAGAACGGTGCAAGGATGCAAATGCTCTTCTAGGCCTTTGCATGGGAAATGAAGCAGGAGAATTTCCATAACCAGTCACCGACTGCATAACGGAATAACATTCCTAGCCAATGTCTATTCGCTAACCCTCAGAGAGGCATTTAATGCGATCTTGTTCTGACCTTCAACAAGCAGATTTGCCATGCATGTTACATGACGACCAGCACCTTCCAGACAATGGAATGAGATACTTGAAAGATCATTCTGATTTGGGGATTCTTCCAATTAGCAGTTCTAAGGCAATACTGAAAACACGATTCAGCAGGGTTTATACTGCATAATTAGCTGGCAGCAGTTTAATCTGTCAGTGCAATGAAAAGTATCTAAAAACTGAAAGTTTGGATGTATTTAGTGTTTTTTGGTGAAAGAGGATATTGTTTTACACATAATTTGTTCCTAGAGGTAAAGAGATTGCATCACTTATTATATCATCTAACTAGCACTTCAACTTGTCAGACCTGTTAGCTACTGATAGGGATACAGCTTCTTCTTCTTCTTCTTTTGCCCATATTTCTATGAAGAGTGCCTCTTTTAAAAAAAAATTAGCAGCACTGTAAATGCTTTTTTAAATGAAAAAAAGTTAAGCACTCCTCCAAGGCTTGTTTTTCTGGACAAAGTTACACGCACCTCTGTTTCTGTATTTTAAAATATATCACAGAAACACTTTATGACAGACGTTTTTGTTAAAATACATAGAATCTATGTTTGGAAATAGTAAGTATAAACATTCTACAATTATCAGCTGAAGATGCACTGAAAGTCCAAAGTCACTAAAAATGGCTTTGTTTTGCTTACAAACTATCAGGACCTTGCAAAGAAAAAAGCAACTGTTTAACTATCAAAGTGTTCGGAAAACAAAGTCCAAATTAAGGGGAACGAAGGGGCTGCCTTCATACTGTGCAGTTTGCAATATGTTCCTCTGGACAAACATTAGCCAGAAAGCTTTAATTCAGTGCCCTCAGGTCAAGAGCAACAGGTATAGACTAGTCCAACTCCATAATGTATTTGGTTAATATTTTGGCAGAAATGCCAACAGCAGTCCAGCGATAATTGCGGGTGTCAGTATTCAAGAATCTGTAACTTGGTTACCCTGCTGTTGTTAAACCCTAACTCAGAAGGGCATTTAAAAAATAAGTCTCATTAGAATTGCAAATGTAGAAGTGGCAAACATAGTTCATTGGCCTTATTCAACAACACCAAGAGACTTACTGACCTCAATTAATAAAACATGTTTCCTAAGCTTTGAATCAGGCGTCATAAATCATCTGAGCTTTAGTGAAAAGGGCAAAATGTCCTCTCTACCCACCCTAGTGTGGGTGTTAAATAGTTTGCAACACTATAATTTTACGATGTTCCAAAACATAGATTTCTAACGTAAGATAAGCAAATCTCAACTTCCCTGCCATTTTTCCTGCCTAAATTACATAATAAATAATAATAAACATATTGCCACAATTCATTCCATTGGGTTTTCTGCTATATTTAAATTGTATGTTGACAAAACGGATTTATAATTTACCTCCTTGCCAAACAGAATTGAATATGCTGTGATAAGGATCCCCCAATATCTTTGCTACATGGGGGAAATAATTATTACTATGAAAGCTTACCTCTAAGAACTGAGCATTCACTTTAAATTCTGGAGGTGGAACCCCTTGTTGAATAGCTGCATGCGTTTTTCCTTCAATACATTTATACAGGTGTTTTACAGCTCGTGGTATAATGCCCTGTTCCTCTTCCATTATGTTAACATCAAATCCAGTCCCCATGGTGTATGTTTTACCGGCTCCTGTCTAAATTTAAGAGACCAAACAGCATTAATGTACAACTAAATAATGTTTATCGTATACATCTTAATCTAGGGTCAAATAACACACACAAAAAACTCTATTGCTGATCAAAAAGACTTCTGACTCCAGCAGCTTACTTTACAACTTTCTAAATAGGTTGTCCCAAGAAAAAAGTAAGATCTCTACAGCATTTGGATGGCATAAAAACATCTGGACTGCAAAATTACATAGTGAATGGAGATGAGGATCTAACCCTCCCCCAGGAAACAAGTGATGTCAAAGATGACACTTCTGGAAGAGTCCTGCTAGCTGAAGCAGGAACAGACTGGCTTCCTATCCATAAAACATATTTTCCAACGTTTTGCAGTGGTTAAAAAGAAAAATGAAAACTGGGTTATTGGGTAGATTATGTCATGCTAAACTTAATATGAAGAAAAGGGTGTGTTAAGTAACACACTGCAGGAAAATAATGCTCTAAGAAGGCAGCCACCCGATGGAACTTCAAACCCACCTTCTACTCATTCTAGCAGTCCATCAGGTGTCAAAGCATCAGGACCAAATAAGAGAACAACACAGTTGCTTAGGCAACATGTAGCTGCCTGCCTGCCCTACACTAGGTAAAGGTAAAGGGACCCCTGACCATTAGGTCCAGTTGCGGACAACTCTGGGGTTGCGGCGCTCATCTCGCTTTATTGGCCGAGGGAGCCGGCGTACAGCTTCCGGGTCGTGTGGCCAGCATGACTAAGTCGCTTCTGGTGAACCAGAGCAGCGCACGGAAACGCTGTTTACCTTCCCGCCGCAGCAGTACCTATTTATCTACTTGCACTTTGACGTGCTTTCGAACTGTTAGGTTGGCGGGAGCAGGGACCGAGCAACGGGAGCTCACCCCATCACGGGGATTCGAACCGTCAACCTTCTGATCAGCAAGCCCTAGGCTCTGTGGTTTAACCCACAGCGCCACCCGTGTCCCTACACTAGCAGTTCCCAAAACACTGGAAGCTAATTTAAAACCCCTGGGAGAAAAACTCATAACTTGTTTTTGTTTTATTATGTATTTTGAGTTCTCATTTTGTATTGAACGATATCTTCAGATAAAGGGTGGTATACAAATTTAATTAATGGCAAATGTAGATCTGCCTGGTCAGTGCCTGGATGGACAGGAGACTGCCGGGAAGAAAAGATAAAAAGAACACAACTTGATATCCCAATATTGATAACAGAGATAACCATCAATCAACTTGTGGCAACTCCAAATACTAAAATGCTCTCAGCATCCCTGGCTATATTGAAACAGCATGTATGCCAAATGGGAAGAGGAGGGACAAAAGTGAAGAGGAAAGGATGGGATACGAGTCCAATCTGAGCTGGACACATCCCCTTTTGAACACACCTATTAGAATTTGAGGCCACTGTAATTCAAGCTGGAGGGATTGCATTTCTGAGCATCCTCTGCTTCAAATGTACTGCTCTGCACCTGCTTAAAAATACACCACTGTTTTGTGACTTAACCTTTAATATACCCAAAAGTGAGCCTTGAAATATCCCATGTTTAAATCTATTTGTTTTCACCTCTACTAAACGGTGAAACTCAAGCATACCTGCTTGAATTATTAAAAACATTCCTTACGAGCAGCTTTATTATTTTTTTTAAATCGGAACATTGTTTGGATTCACTGAAAAGCAAACAATTAATTTCGAAACGTTCATAAAGTTTACCTGCCCATAAGCAAACACGGTAGCATTGTATCCTTCAAAGCAGCCTTCAATCAGTTTTTCTATGCAGTGTATATAGATTTCTTCTTGCTGGGATTCAATATCAAATACATAATCAAACGTGAAGGCCTTATCTTTCCCCAGGAACACTTGAGGTTCTCCAGGTGTGACAGATGTGCAGATATGGCATCCTTCAATCTTTTCTTTGGCTAGTTGAGGTCTGATTCTGGGAGGAGGGGTTGGAGGAGGAGAAACAAAATGCCAAATATTACATCACTGGAACAGAACACAACTTAACGCTTCTTATTTGATACTCAAGTCTCCAAGGTGACTTTGTCCTTTTCAAGTTGGCCCGATTGTATTCTAAGATCACAGTCCCATTTATTCATTCATCAACCTTTATTGGCATAAAACAGACACACATATAAACAAAACTGGATTGATACTTTCCTAGTGGTACAAAGCATGCTAAAAAGAAAAGAGAAAAGACTCCGCTGTCCGCCGTCACATCTCTGGGACTCCTGATGGCTCAGCCGACTGCAGAATATTACGGCGAGAGAAAAGCAAATGTAGGTATTGAGCCACCAATTTGGTAAGCTCTTGGTCTTTCCCTGATAATAGGAACTGTAAGACCTCCTGCACTGGTCTCCCTCTAGGGATGCAGAGCCGATCCAGGAATTGCAGACGGATGTCATCGTAAAGTTTACAATGGAAAACCATATGCACGAGGCTTTCCACTTGGTGGTCATCACATGGACAAATCCTCTCACCCTCCGCCCTGCCTAAGAACCTACCCCATAGGAGGTTCGATGGATTTACATTGAACCTGGCCAACGAGAAAGCCCTTCTTTCTGGGGGGTTCAGCAGAAAATCGAGATAGTTACATTTTGTTTCATGTGCCCACGGAAGATGGAAATAGAGAGGGGAACATGTTTTGCCTGCTGCCACTATAAGTTCTTGGTGCTCGATGTCCCACAACCTAGTTTTTAATGTGGCCTTGGCAGAAAGTAAGGACAATGAACGCAGAAATTCCACTGAGAGGCCCAGTTGCTGAACCTTCCTGTTGAAGTATTTTAACCCTGGGGGAAGGAAGGTGTCCGATAACATTGCCTGGAGGAGAGGGTCTCTATCAGAGTCAAGGCAGATGTTTAGCCAGAATATAAGAAATCTTGCCCAGGCAACAGACTCAACCTTATGTTGGGCTCCCTCTAGACATAAAGCTGCATATGGGACACATCGTGGGACTGAAAAAATCTTATAGAGGAAGGCTGATTGCACTCGTTCTACCATCTGGGTGAACCCTTGCATCCAGACTGGAATGCCGTAGAGCAGTTGAGAAATAATTTTGGCGTTAAAGACCTTGAGCGCAGAAGGGATGTACGAATTGCCCCTTGTTATAAAAAAGCGCATTATAGCCTGCATAGACAACTTACTGGCGTTCACCGCCGAATCTCGGTGTGGAGACCAGAGGAGCCTATGGTGGAAGATGATTCCTAGGTAATTGAATTTGAAGACCTGCTGAATGGATTTATCTCCAAAAACCCAGCTATAGGTCTTGCGTGAGTTACCAAACACCAGGATTTTGCTTTTCTCAAAGTTCAAACATAATTTCATTTTGGACATATACTCAATACAGGCATTTACCAGTCGCTTTAGCCCTATTCTGGTCCGTGACAGCAAAACCATATCATCCGCGTAGAGAAGGATGGGAATACTTAAGGCTTGGAGTTTCGGACTGTGGGCATCCACCTGGTTTAGTGAAGAGGCAAGGTCATTCAGAAAAAGATTGAAAAGCATGGGAGCAAGTACACAGCCCTGTTTTACTCCTCTGTTTATAATGACTGGTGCTGTCAGTTCGTTCCCAGGATGGATTCTTATGCGGCAGGTATTATTTGTATAAAGCTTTTTGATCAGATAAAGCAGTCTGGGTTCTACGCCCATGGTCTCCAGTTTGGACCATAGTAACCTCCTGTCGACGGTATCAAAAGCAGCCTGGATATCCAGGAAGGCCACATAAAGATGTTCTTTGTAGAGTCGTGTGGACTTAGCGACTAGGTGAGACAGCACCATACAATTGCGTAAGGTCGATTTCCCTGACCTGAACCCAGCCTGCTCAGGGCCTATGATGTTGTTGTCGTCAAGCCAGGTAGTTAGTCTGTTTAACAGATGCTTAGCATATAATTTCCCGATGTTAGATAGAAGACTTATAGGCCGATAGTTAGACGGCAGCTTTTTGTCGCCTTTTTTAAAAATGGGGATAATTATGGATTGCTGCCAGGAGCTGGGCATAATTCCTGATCTATCGACCAGCGTAAACAATTCTGTCAGTGTCGGAGCCCACCATTCAAATTTAGATTTAATCAGTTCAGGTGGGATGGCGTCAGGGCCTGCAGCCTTTCCTACTTTCATCTGGCCGATTAAACTTATAACTTCGGAATTGGATACCGGGGGCCACTCGTCTAGGAGAGAAAGAATGTCCTGATCCTGCCTATCCAGTGGGATACAGTTATCAAAGAAGACTGTCTTAAAATGATCTGTCCATGTACTCGATGGGATCAAAGTCAACTGCTCGTTCTGTGACTGTGGGTGATCTGCTACAATCTTCCAGAATTTCTTGTGATCTCTTGTTAGTATGGTTGAGAGTAGTATTTCCCAGCATGTCTGATTGTATCTTAACCGGCTGAGCTGGATACTCTCCCTTAGTTGTTGGGTTCTAGTGAAGTAGATGTCAGGTAGTCGGGAACTGCCCGTCTCTCTGAATTCTCTATATAGTTTCCTGACTTCGGATTTAATAACTAAAGTCTCTTTGTCAGTCCAATCATCAATTCCCCTCCTTTTTGGAGGACTATGCGAGAACGGATGGGCCAGTTCAGCCACTATAAGGTCAATAAATTCCTCGAACCGAGTGACTCCACTTTCAGGGGAGGGAACACGTATCTCTGTAGAGATCAAGTGGGTCACGCGTTCAGAGTTCACCAGACTTTGGAAGAGGGACAGAGTATACTCGTTAACTAAAATCCTTGAGAGCTGAGGATTCTGCCCCCGGGGGGGTGGAGAGGTTTGGTGAACTGTGTTATTCGATGGAAAAACGAGTTTGCGGTGTAGGGGAAGATGATCACTAAGCATGGGGTTACCTACATGGAACTCAGACACATAGGGCATCATTGCAGCGGGTAGCAGAATATAATCGACCACACTATTTCCCTGCTGGGATATATAGGTGAAGTTCCCAGAGCCTTCCCATTCGGTTAGCCCATTGAGCCATAACAGGGCTCCAGTCCCATTTACGTTTTCTCATGAGTAACCCCTATTGAACTCTGTGGGATTTCTGAGTGAACCGGCATATAACCGGTAATTAATAACTTACAAAAATCAGCATAAGAAAAAAAAAACCCATGGCAGAACAGAGGACAATCAGGCCTAATACATCCACATTATTTTTGAACTGCAGAAGCCTGCCAAAGATAACAGCATTGACTTGAATGGACCTACTATGGTAACAAGAATAGAAGGGAGATTATTTCAATTTAATTTTAAAAGCCTTTGCCCCACGGCGGAGTGAAAACAAATTATTTTTGTTTGTTTTTTAAAAGAAGTAGACCCCAGATGCTCAATAGTTTAAGAGGAGGTTATTCTAGCTTGGATTATACGGTGCAGCACTAAGCTAACAAGGGCCTGTTTTATCTCCAAGCAGCACAAAAACAACAACCTAGTTTTCTCATTATTTGTGAAAATCCTAACGGACATTAACCCAAACATGAGCATTAGACTTTTGTGTGTGTGTGTGTGTGTGTGTGTGTGTGCGCGCGCGGGTGCTACCATTTATAAAGTTACTTGTTTCCACAAGAACCCAACTGGAATTCATGGTAACTTCTGGGCAAACAACCTGTCATACACAAGTATGTTTTTATTTAAAACACAACTTCAGTGGGCTGCAATTCTGCTTAGGACTGCCACCAGTGTGTGTGTGTGTGTGTGTGTGTGTGTGTGTGTGAGAGAGAGAGAGAGAGAGAGAGAGAGAGAGAGAGAGAGAGTTAAACCATGCTTTCACTCAAAAATTGCAGCTCCCATTGGCTCCTTTTTGTGAAAAACTATTGGAAGTGACTTCATTGCATGCATCTGCCTTCAACATGTGGTTTGAAACTTACCACCACCATTTCAAAATCTGATACAAGCTAGGCGGTTTTGAGTACGGACACCCATCTGATACTACAACATAATGAATCAAATGCCAATCACACAAATGGCTCCAAAGAAATTATTCTGAATTTGCATAAGATTTAATGTAAAACAGCACATTTAAATAAGTCTGGGGTTTCGCCCACCAAGCCCAAGTTTTAGCTCAGTTGCTAGATCATAAGACTCAAGGTCATAATATCAAGGTCGCGGGTTTGAGCCCTATATTGGGTAAAAGATTCCTGCACTGCAGGGGGTTGGACTAGATGACACTCGTGCTCCCTCTTCCAACTCTATGGTTCAATTCTATGGTTCTATGAACTTGGACTTCTTCAGAACTGTAAACACAGACTGTGCAGCTGCAGTGATTGATGACAGACTGAATTCAGCTTCTTTGTGTCTGGTAATGAATTACTTTTTCCCCATCAATAACTGGAAACATTTGAAAGCATCTAGGAGCAATCCTACATTGGGAGTTAGAACAATATAATGCAGTTCCTTTTCACTTAATTTCACCTCCAAATTTTACACACACACACACACCACGGCAGAAAACGTGCAGATGATCCAACAATAAAAGCTTCGCAACTACAAGGTATCATACCACACATCATGACAGCCCATACAATAGTTTATTTATAATACTATTGCCAATTTAATCCCTTTTCCAAGTAGACAAAGTTAGCACATGTCCTGAGCAAAACCTGCAGTACATGATGAAACTGGAAGAACCATTTATGACTATTCTTAAGGGAACAATAATTTAAAAAAACAAAACAAAAACACGTTCCGACAACCTATCCAGTAGGGAAACAAATTTACAATACGGAAGTCTACTGTGCCAATATAAACATTCATGTA
Organism: Darevskia mixta; assembly: GCA_034641385.1. Lineage (NCBI taxonomy): Eukaryota > Metazoa > Chordata > Lepidosauria > Squamata > Lacertidae > Darevskia > Darevskia mixta. The sequence goes on along the minus strand of JAWWNH010000224.1, from coordinate 8,072,147 downwards.
ATCTTATAGTGCAAGTGATTTCTCCCTTCTACAAGCCTACTCTACAAAACATCACCTGTGATTTATGCCGGTAGTAACTTGGGAGTGGCAAAATGTTTCAAGAATTGCCGTTCGAAAAATCTCAAGTTCAAGATGCTTATTCTGTCACCCGTGCACTTGTAGGAGGAGCTTGCTATCTGTGAACTAACAGTTGTATAAATGAGCCCCAGGGTGGTCTTTTAGGCATTCTTCCATCCTCATGATTGCTAATAATCCAAGGACACCATACAGCACCAGTACAGAAAGGCCTACGATATGGCATAATCCTATTTATTATCTCAGAAGTCCTATTCTTTACTGGCTTCTTCTGGGCCTTCTACCACTCAAGCCTAGCCCCAACCCCAGAACTAGGTAATCAATGACCACCAACCGGAATTCAACCATTAAACGCCTTTGAAGTCCCACTCTTAAATACTGCTGTCCTACTTGCCTCCGGAGTAACAGTTACATGAGCACATCACGCCTTAATAGAGGGTAAACAAAAAGACACCATTCAAGCACTATTCTTAACAGTCATACTCGGCCTTTACTTTACAGCCCTCCAAGCCAGTGAGTATTTTGAAACCCCCTTCACAATCCCACACCATAGGAAGAACATTTAGAATGACTCAGTGGCACCAGTGATTCGGTCGCAATCCATCAGGTTCTGACTGTTTGGGGCTGAGTCCTCAATGTGGTGCCCATGGGCTCCACGTAGACACACACACACACACACACACACACACACACACACTTGATGCCTGCCAAGATCCCCACTGCTCCTATTTAAAGGAAAGATGGAGGAGTAATATTATATTCAGTCTTTTTTGTAGAATTCCTCCCTTGGGTGGCATTGTGCGCAGAATCTTTGCAGTACTGAAGTTTATCTTGCAATGTGGTTTTATTTTTGCTCCTTTTAACATTATTTATTGTTCTTTTCATTGTATGTATATTCAGTCATTGTTTTTACTGCTCTGGGAAATTGTAGCAGTCTGAACAGTGGAGTATAACTCTCCTAAATAAAGCAGGTCACATATTAGGTTCCCCCTCCCTTTTAAACACAGGAAATAATTAAAAAATAAATAATAATAAAAATTCCTTCCAGTAGCACCTTAGAGACCAACTAAGTTTGTTCTTGGTATGAGCTTTCGTGTGCATGCACACTTCTTCAGATACCTTGTAGGGCAGTAATTGTTCCTTGGTATCTGAAGAAGTGTGCATGCACACAAAACCTCATACCAAGAACAAACCTAGTTGGTCTCTAAGGTGCTACTGGAAGGAATTTTTTTATTTTGTTTTGACTATGGCAGACCAACACGGCTACCTACCTGTAACAGGAAATAATAATTTAGGGTTCTCTTTTTAAAAAAATATTCCTAGTTGGTGGATTTATTTATTTTTTATTTTTTAATGTGCTTTGTTTGCATTGTGTTGCATGAAAAGTAGAGGAAACATTTTGCAACACAGCAGGGCATTTCTGCCTCTTCTTCTCACTTCTGTTCCTTGCACGCACAGATAATCTCAGCTTGAGGGTACGAGACCCTCCAGGATGGGATGGGATAGGATGGGGCACAGGGGGCAGTAGTTGGATGGGTGACACCTTATGTGGCTGAAAGTCTTGTGAAAAACTTCATGCAAACACCTTTGGTGGTTCTCTCTCTTCTGCTTTTATTGTGATTAAGTTTTGCTTGTTGCTTTTTGTTGTTTTTTCAATGGCTTTTACATTGTGTTACCTCTCAGAGAATGTTTGTTATTGGGTGGCATACTAAGGGTCAAGAGATATGAAGGACGCCTGGGAGAAAAGAGGGGGTTGTTGTTTTTAATTACACACACACCTTCATTTTTCCAGGTTGCTTTTTCAGGTCTTCACATCTCTACAAATACCATTTTAAAAGTATATATACTTCTAAAGACTGCAGTCTACTTTGAGCTCCTCTTACAAGCCAGAGGGGGAAAAACAAAATTTATTTTTTAATAACATTTATATTGGCTAGTTCCTAGCAAAGCCATTAATTTCAGCATGTTATACAGGGGCAAATAAACCAATTCCTAGACATTCCTAGACATTCTGTAATGGACCTAAGTTTGTTTGTTTTTGTTCTGTGAACTGTCCTGATACCTCCGGGTATAGGGCGGTATATAAATTCAATTAACAACAACAACAATAAATAGGAATATCTATTTAAAAGAGCTATATTAAAAACCCGGGAACTGACAAGATGTCACTTTTCACTGGCAGATGAGAAAGAGGAGTAATAGTCATAATTTAATTAAAAGCAAAATATGGCACCGGAGTAATTGGATTGAATGAATGAATCATTATTTGCATCAGCCATCGGCCATAGCAATAAAACAATAATACGATATACAAAGATTATAAATAAAAAGTCAGTTATATAAAATACATTTTAGGGTTTTGAATCAGTAGTCAAATAGTGGATCTTATTCTGATTGCCCCAGCTAAAAACCTCGCAACCTTTGCTGTCACCAGAGTAATTGCATTTGTCTGGCAACAGTTCACATATGTCGCTGTCATGGTTTGGCTTAATAAGATTTATTTCCTTAAATTAATTATCCTTTTCTGGACGTCTCACCAGAACAAGCTTCTGTACCCATTAAGTGAATTCACAAGAGCCAGGCTTATTCAACTGCACCATAGTTTTAGAGGCAACCCATTCATAGATGTTGATTTGGTTTTCTTGGACCTCTTGCCTTCATCACTGGGCAGTTGCTAACCTTAGCTGGAAGGATGTCAAGCTGTGTTTCTTCTCCCCCTTTCCCCCAAAATAATCCTTTGGCCATTTTGTAATGGTCTGCCAGACAGCTCAGTACAGACAGCATCCACTTGCTGCTTGACAAGCTCTTTTGTTTGCTTGCCAAGAAAAAAAGTAAGGAGGTGGAGGGAGGGGAGAGAGAGACTGAGCGTTGGCTGTCAAGTAAATAGATCTTCTCTAAGCAGGTACCCAATTTTCTCTTGGAAGCCGTACACAGCAGACACGTCACATGCAAAACGTATGCAGTATTTCCACGTAAATTCTTCCCATATCATTTCAACACATTGCTCACTTTAATGTGCTTCATTAGCAATGTCATAATAGCTAATAATAATAACATAATAACAAATAATAATAACATAATAACTCCTGCCCACCTAGCAGTTCAAAAGCACGTCAAAGTGCAAGTAGATAAATAGGAACCGCTCCGGCGGGAAGGTAAACGGCGTTTCCGTCCGCTGCTCTGGTTCGCTCTCGGCCAATAAAGCGAGATGAGCGCCGCAACCCCAGAGTCGGCTTGCCGATCAGAAGGTCGGCGGTTCGAATCCCCGCGACGGGGTGAGCTCCTGTTGCTCCTGCCAACCTAGCAGTTCGAAAGCACGTCAAAGTGCAAGTAGATAAATAGGTACCGCTCCGGCGGGAAGGTAAACGGCGTTTCCGTGCGCTGCTCTGGTTCGCCAGAAGCGGCTTAGTCATGCTGGCCACATGACCCGGAAGCTGTACGCTGGCTCCCTCGGCCAATAATGCGAGATGAGCGCCGCAACCCCAGAGTCGTCCGCAACTGGACCTAACGGTCAGGGGTCCCTTTACCTAATAACTGTTTGGCTGCATAACAGTGTAATAACTGTGGCAGCAAAGCAATATAAAGAAGCTCATGGCACCTTAGAGACTACCACCCTTATATCTCTTGAATTTTTTCACTCACAATAAGCAACGTGAGAGTCAGGGAGGTGAACTCATGAAAAGCTGGGGGTCTCATGTCTCTCATATGAAGTAGGATGCTTGAGTTTTTCACAAATGTTTTCAAAGAACTTTAGGGATGCCTTTCATAGTTCAGCTTTGAGATACAAAGTGGTTGGGTTGTGTGGGGGGGTTTTTAAGGATCCCTCCCCACAAATGGAAATAGCACAGGGAAGCTAAAGAAACATTTACTCTATCCTATACCAAAATGTCTTTATCACCCCCATTTAACATCCACAATCCATTTCTAGCATTTCATTTGTTTTGTTTTGTGCCTTTTTGTCTGTCACTTGGTGGGTCTGTCAATCAACTTTTATAAATTGTTACATATTTAATACTCCAGGAGGGGGAAAAATCCTTTACAGTTTATTGTGGACTATTTCAAGTGAACAGAAGCTGCTCTGTTTTTAAACAGAAGGTAGGCTGTTTGCGCAAGGGCTGAAATGCTATGAGCTGGTAAAATCTCACCATGCAACAGGCAGAAAAATGTCACTTCATTTCAGGATCACAAAATAGCCCGGACTGAAAATTACATGCTTGCCCATTCTGTACTTGGAGCAGAGTTACATTTTTAGACATTCCTGAATAGCAATGCTTGGTTCTAAATCCACCAAACATGTTACTCTCTGGAAGAGATGGGAGGAGCACACTCAGCTACAAGGGAAAGGAAAGGGGGGATAACAACCACATGCGGTTTCTACTGACAGAGATTTACACTGGCTTGATATTAACTCCAGGATTTTCTTAAGGTCCTAATCACGTTTGTTTGTTTGTTTGTTTGTTTGTTTTAAAAAGTCCTATATCTGCTGAATGGGTTAATGCTTGTAAAGCTGTATTGTTTTCTTACATAAATACACCTGAACAAAATTGAAATACCTGGAAAGTTATTGAAAGGCATGCTTTGAGGAAGATAACCAACACTGGGACTCTCATACACAGGTGGCGCTCAGGGACGCGGGTGGCGCTGTGGTCTAAACAACAGAGCCTAGGGCTTGCCGATCAGTAGGTCAGCGGTTCGAATCCCCGCGACTGGGTGAGCTCCTGTTGTTCGGTCCCAGCTCCTGCCCACCTAGCAGTTTGAAAGCACGTCAAAGTGCAAGTAGATAAATAGGTACCGCTCCAGCGGGAAGGTAAAAAGCGTTCCGTGTGCTGCTCTGGTTCACCAGAAGCAGCTTAGTCATGCTGGCCACATGACCCGGAAGCTGTCTGCGGACAAACGCCGGCTCCCTCGGCCTATAGAGCGAGATGAGCGCACAACCCCAGAGTCGTCCACGACTGGACCTAATGGTCAGGGGTATCTTTACCTTTACAGCAATCACACCGATTTTTCAGAGGCTGCCACCAAAGCAAATATAGGATATTCCTTAAGTTTCTGAATTCTGAAGGCCATTTCACATGTTACAATAAAGTGGGTAGACCAGATGCACACAAATGTTGCACTGCTATCACACTTGTGATGCACCCCACCCCACCCCACCCCCCAAAGTAACTTGTAGGGCATGTACTTTGCAAACTGCAGTTGGCACAGTTCATCCCTGCAGGCTTGTTTTTGCACTTTACACAACTAATGTGTGCCCTCTCGTTGCAATGTACAAAGCTGTCCTGAACCTTCACAACAAGGAAATGCTTGGGGAACAGAGGGTAGATTTAGGTTTAGCTTCTTTTCTTCTTTGATCCAAAGATTAAGATGTTGCTTTTAAAAGGATGGCATATATAAATGACATGTACAAAGATCCATCTGGAAATCTGATGCACCTTCTGGTATTACAACATTAATCCATCTAGCTCAGTATTGTCTACACCAGTGGTGAGACACCTCAAGCCTGCAGGTCCCTCTGGGGTTGGCCCACAAGGCCATTTTTGGTGTAACCAGCCTGAAGTCACATGACATTAGGCACAGGAAAGTTCCAGCCATGGAAGTTCAAAAAGATTTCAAGCCACAGCCATAAAGGAAGAACCAAGGGCGAGTATGCCACTTGCTTCCTTTGATCTGTTGCCTCGCATTGCGAGAGAAAAAGCCACCAAATTCAGAAAGTGCTGAATTCAAGCTCCGACTGTGGAAGTTTCAATCACCTGGCATCATAGGACAGCAAGCGACTGACAGGTGGACAATTCCACCAATCTATCAAGTGGCCCAGATCAAGTTGGTCTACGCCGATTGTCTACTGCTCTCCCGAGTTTCAGCCTGGGGTCCTTCCCAGTGTTACGTGGAGATTGTAGGGATTGAAACTGGGATTTTCGGCTTGCAAAGCATTGCGCTCTACTTCTAAGCCAGGTAAAGAGGACCTTGGAAAACATGAGGCCCACAGTCCTTCGTGGGCAATCTTCCAGGAGCCAAGTATCAAAGCTGGGGAAGGCCACAGGCAAAAGTGGACCGAACTCTTGCCGCACCTAAATGTCAGACTTTCTACACGCCTCTACTCAAGCAAGCAAGCATCATTATCATTATCACAGATCAATAATACATTTCTGCAGGGGGAAAAGCACTCAAGTAAGGCATAGAGCAGGGCTTGGGAGAAGTGTGGTCTGGAACAGGGTCTTGGCTTGGAAGGCTCTCAAGGGTAGCATTTGCCCTCAGGGTCATAGCTTAGAGCAAGACTGGGGAACCCTCAAGTCAACTCTATATTGGCTGGTTTCATAATACGCACATTTGAAATAATATGCTCGAAATGAGGACTCACCAACCCACTCAACTACCTTTCCTTTACAATTATGCATAGAGCAATTTTGAGCACCCATCATCATGCAATGACCTAAATGCATAGATTAGCCCTTCAGAGTTAGATACAAAGGCTATACGTTTACGTCTGTCAAAACACACACCAGACATGTTGAGGGGGATCCTAATTTCTAACCAATTTCATCTGTTCGTCTTACAGTGTTAAGTCGCTCTCAGACTTTTTCATATAAAGCAGCTAAGAAATGCAGCAAACAACAAAATAATTTTGTCCAAGTTGTGTTGTACGAAATTCATACAACTGCTGAGGATTTAGCTGGTTATATTGCATAGCATGTTTCATGCTGCAGTCAATTTCTTTTGCTTTGCATAATTTGTGGAACAATTCTCCCCTTATTCACACAGCTGCTGCCAGTTCATTTCTCTGCCAGTCTCTCTCCACCCCATACAAAGTGGTAAACACCTGATCCTGGAGTCTCTCCTATCAGTTCAACGCCTTACTGCTGTTCCTTGGCAGCAGGAGTGGGAGACTGGAGAGAGTCTAGCTTTCTCAGGGTCAAAAAGTCTTCTGTTAAATCAGTCCTTGTTTTAAGGGGGAGGAGGGGGGCAGAAGAAGAATGAGAATAGTTCCAAATCACGCATTTCCCAGCTGCTGTATAAAAACCATTAAACGCAAATTACTTCTGGCTTGGCTGTTTAACAGCAGTGCGCCTACAAGCACTAGGAAGGGGGAAAGACTTTCTAAAATGCAAGCTTAACTTCCTCAGCTGTGAGTTTATGTTCAAAGATAATGTGTCTGCCTAAATCAGTCTTCAAATAAGCAATAAAAATTGTTATTGCAGTAAGTTGCACTACACGCGAGAATAATACAAGTTTTGAAGCTTTCCCCTCAACTCCCAAAAACCCTTCAGCACTGAATAAAGGATAAGAGCTTAATGGGCACAGTGGTACCTATGCCATTCTGAAAGAGGTTGACACCTGGCTATTCAGCTCTTTTCAGGGTGGATAAAAATCAATGATTTTTTTTTTAAAAAATCAAAAAAATCGGATTTTTTAAAATTTAAATTGGATTTTTAAAATAAAATGCTTTTGGAGGAAAAATCTTTCTAAATATAGTCTTCTATTTAAGTTACATTGTAGTCCAAAGGCTATTCATCAGGAAATAAGGATTTGTTTTAAGTTTATCAAGTGTGCTAAAACTCAGTCTAAGTTTTTTTTTAAAAAAAAATGTTTAACCACATCAGTTAACAAACATGGATACATATGCTATCATGTTATTGTATTAGTTAAATAAATTGTTTAAATGGTTATTAAGGAAATGATTATTTTTCTCCTTCCAATAAAGTACAGCAGAAAAGTTGTCCAAATATAAAGTTAACTTATTAAACCTCACCATAATTTCATAATTATCTGTCTATGTATTTCTAGTAGTATAACCAAATCAGTAATTTTTGATATAACTGTAAAAACTACTCTGAAAATTTATTATTCCAAAAATGAAACCTTCATATGGTTGTAAATATTAAGATTATACCAGCAAGAATGAGTCTTTCTGTAAAAAAACTATTTAAATCAAGTCTTACTGACTGGTGATTTAAATCAAGCCTTACTGACTAGTGATTTAAATCGTGATTTAAATCAATTTGATTTAAATCAAATCCACCCTGGCTCTTTTACCTTAATATATTGGTACAATTCAAAACGTCACTGTAAACCAAGTTATTTTGTGAATGTACCCATCAAGGCTGCTCATCTCGTCCCTGTTCTCACAATCCCTCACTTAACATTATGGCAGGACCAGGGATTGCAGTTTGTATTCTTCCAACAAGCCAGGGATCATGTTTTTGTTTCCTCTCGGTATGAACGAAGAGGGTGCAATTCTCTAGTACATGTACATAGGAAGACTAAAGTAAAAAGGAAAGCAATTTGCTGTAACTTAGGGCCAGAAGAGGCAATTTGTTACAACTGCCAACAAAGCCACTCTCAACAGCATTCCTGCTTGCCCCCAGCATCTGACATGAATGCTGAAAAACACACCCACTTTTTTCTACTTATCCATTTCAAGTGCTTCCTGCATCCCTCTGGCAATTTCTATTTATTGCCATGTTTGTATGATGTCAACCTGCTGCCTATGAGGTGCTTCCCACTGTGAAAGGACTCAGAGAGAGCTGCAACAATAGGTTAACACCTTCCTATTCAAAGGTAGCCCACTGACTGGGCATTAGGAGACAAAACAGCAGTATAAGGTCATGAGCAGCCCCATAGACTTTCTCAACCTTGGGTCCCCAGATGTTGTTGGACTACAACTCCCATCATCCCTAGCTAGCAGGACCAGTGGTCAGGGATGATGGGAGTTGTAGTCCAACAACATCTGGGGACCCAAGGTTGAGAAAGGTTAGTCTATGGGGCTGCTCATGACCATATACTCCTGTTTTGTCTCCTAATGCAACATGATAACTCAGTCGGTAGAGCATGAGACTCTTAATCTCAGGGTGTTGGGTTCGAGTCCTACCTTGGGCAAAAAATTCCTGCATTGCAGGAGGTTGGATTAGATGACTCATGTGGTCTCTTCCAACTCTACCATTCTATGATTCAAAAGCAGAAGTTATGTTAGTTCTCTGCCTGATCCTAGTTAATATTAGATTATATAACAATGTTCAGTTTAGCCGCTACATTTTAAGAATCTAAGAGAGAGCCATGAATATGATCAAGAGGTCAAATGCCATAAAGTAAGTGTGGTATAGTGGTTAGAGTAGTCTTCCACAACACACTGTCCTCCAGATTTCTGAATTACTATCTCCCATTGTCCCTGACCTTTTGCAATGCTGGCTGGAACTAATGGGAATTGGAGCCCAGCAACATTTGGAGGGCACCAGGTGAAGAGCACTGGTTTCAAATGCCAGATTAGGAATGGCGATGCCAGAGTTCACATCCCCACTAAGCCACGAAGTTCACTGGCAACCTTGGGCTTAACCTCACTCTCTAAGCCTTCCCCACCTCACAGGGTTGTTCTGAGGACGAGGGAGATAAAATTCAAAGGGGAAAAATGGAGGATATACATATAATAATTAAACTGCTGGTGTTAGTTCGTGTTATTTGATATCAACCTTCCATGAACTATTTGACAGCAAGCAGTGATCCTCTCACATAGTTTTGGTGATCCACTGTTAAGCCCCAGCATGTCATCTGGCAAGAATAGAGTTTCCTTTCAAGTCTCTCTCCCATCATGTAAGCTCAGGGGGAGGGGAACAAGTGGGTGGATCCCAACATCTCCCACTCCAGGATCCCATTTTGACATGTGGGTGAGGGTGCTCGCCTATCACCTGATGTTATTACATCAGGTGATAACGTCAAAGGGGCCAGCTAACAGGGGTTGCAAATCAACAAAGTTGGGTCTTCCCCAATGGCAAACTCCTTGGCAGTGTAGCCCCATTTGCAAAGGAACAACCAGGAGCTCGCTTTAAGCTCCCAATAGTTCCTTTACAGGTGCTTCCTTACCTGCCCCTCATCACATATGTCAGGTGAGCAGCAGATGAGTAAGGTTAGGTCCCCCACCTTCAAAATAGACTAGTCCAATAGCTTTCAAACTTTTTGAGTAGATCCTTTCTACTCTCACCTATCTGCTGAGGGGTGCCTGTATCTCTGCACCACGTCTTTCTCTTACTTGAAAAGAGCATTGCACTGATGACTTACAATACGTACGTAATCCAAAACCCTCCTGAGCTTTGCCACTTGTTAATAAAGCTCCACTCTCTGTTCTCTTCCTCTGCAATATGTTTATCTGAAACAGAATGCCACTTTAACTGCTTTCATCCTAAGTATCAAGCTTGTTTTAATTCTAATCTGTCATCTGAAGTTTCTCTCAGTCACTCCCGTTTTTATTTTGTATCCTCCGTCTCCTCTACAAATTTGTTAAGAATACTCAGTCACCCTAAACTTAAAAGCCTTACGTCCTAAGTCTATAATTTGATACTTGTACGGACAAGGCTGTGCAGCTGAGAGGAAAAAGGAAAGAACAAAGAGAAAAGGAGACTGAAATATTCATTTAGTGAACTTTAGAGCGATTCCTTAAGATGAGCCATGAAGAGTCACAAGCACATAAATGAAGTTTATAAAAATAAATAAAGAGAGGGTGACAACGAGAGACTCCAATACATGACCAGACAGCACTAACTTTATGTAGTCAATTGTGTGTAAGGAAATAAACCTTCTGCCTCTTTGGGATCAAAGAGGCAGGTAAGGATGGGAGAGTAATTTGATTCAGTTTACATTTAAAAGCGAATTTACTAAATTTGCATTAAAAAACAAAAAAAACGCCAAGAGCTACCTGACCGTCAGCTGCATCTTGCCAGAAGAAGGTAAAAGCCCAATGCTCCCCTACTACTCTTCATGCCTGATGCCCTGCAGAGGCACCGATTCTGCGGGGTCCTGCTTTGCAAGCAACTTCCCTGCAGAGTAGCACCCCACACCCCAGAACCTATGTCTCTGCACAACAGCTGAAGTGGAGGCATTGACCCTGCAGAATGCAGGGTGCTCGCTTGTAGAGAAGCCATGGCTTTTTCTTTTTAATTAAAAAACCTAATGAGACATTAGCCTGCCCCTGAACTAATTTGGGACTGGATCCAGGGGAGGGTGGGTTGTCCCAAGTTGGTCCAAGGTGGGTTAGCCTGACTGAGGCTCCTTGAATTGCCTACATGGGTACGCAAACTAAGGCCCGGGGGCAGGATCCGGCCCAATCACCTTCTAAATCCGGCCCACGGATGGTCTGGGAATCAGTGTGTTTTTACATGAGTAGAATGTGTGCTTTTATTTAAAATGCACCTCTGGGTTATTTGTGGGGCATAGGAATTTGTTCATCCCCCCCCAAAAAAATATAGTCCAGCCCCCCACAAGGTCTGAGGGACCGTGGACCAGTCCCCTGCTGAAAAAGTTTGCTGACCCCTGAATTGGAGCCATGGGGAGGGGTATGGCTCTACACAGCTGCACTAGAAATCCCATCTCTCTCCACACCCATCATAAAGCTGAGACGCAGAAGAAAAGGCATCAATTTTATCTTGAAATTGGTTTATTTATGTTTCTTTTCCACAGTGAAATGAGTCCAAAGTGGCTAACCTAGTCACATAATTTAACGTTTTTTGGGAGGTGTGACACATTTGTTACAAAACCTGCAACACAAGACTACAAACAATTCAGTCAACAAGTCCCAGCAAAGGAAGAATGGATGCAAAAACTTGTGGAAAATGCAGAAATGGCGAAGCTTCCCAGAAGAGTAAGAAATCAAGATAACAAACTATTTATAAAGGAATGGAAATGGTTTATTGAATATTTACAGATAAATTGTAAACGGATAAGAACATTGGCAGGATTATTGTAATAAACTGCAGCTTCGTAAGTGTATATATTTAAAGAAGATGAATAAATGAGTAAATTAGGATATGCCGAAGATATTAAAAATAAATTTAAGGAACCGCAGAAAGAGGAGGAAGTGAAGTTTTGAAATGTCAAAATGATTGTAAAATCAGTGAAATGTATAAACCTGAAAAGTATAAATAATTTTTTAAAAAAATAATAAAACAAAAGAAAATTCAGTAAACATGAGGTAAATTTAATGTTACGGTAAAATATAGTCTTGACACATACCAAGTACAATGCAAAGTCAAAATTAACAGGCCAAAACAAGCCTTACTGCCGCCGCAGCTTAAATAAAGCTCAGAAGAGGTGGGGTCTTCTGACCAGACTAGGTGATTTATAGCCGGGTCCCTCATCTCTCATTCAGACAAGTCTGACAGCCACAAAAAGCAAGGGGGGGAGCAATGATGGTAGGTAGTGTTGCCCAGCTGCTAGTGCTGATTTTACTGCACTGCTTTTAATCGAGGTCTGGGACAAAGCAGAACCAAACGTCTCCTCCACAGGCCCAAAAGGAAAGGATAACTTGCTAACATATAAAGAACAATGAAACCATCTGTTCGTGAATGCCAATGTATATCATTTAGCTACAGTTTTATAATTCGGAACGGACAAGAAAGAGTTAACCGAAGAATCGTCTCTGTGATTTCCAGCCCAGTATATTTCCAAAGTAATTGATTGATGGTAAAGAAGACTTAGCCCTCACACATCAGTTGCAAGAGTTCAGTGAACACAAATTCGCTTCGACCACGCTTACCCATCAGAGGTATTAAAATTGATCCTGATGGATAGGCTTCCTAATTGAGTCAGACATAAATGCAAATGGTGTCCCGTCCAGTATGGAATAAGACAGGTGGCTCACCCCCTTCCTCATCACCCAATGTCTAAGACAAACAAACAGAAACATTTGTGCAAAAGCTTCTTTATGTTCAAATAAGGGAAATCTGGGTAGGGGCAGTTGCAGCTGTTCCTTTGTTCAGCCCACATACAACGATTCCTTGGGGGCACCTTAATCTATGGATAAAATGAGGTATAATCACACTTAACACATGTTATTCGAAAACCCAACCACATTTCTGTGAATCCTGAAATGTGCTCTTGGTCCAAAACATAGCAACTGAATTAAAATAAAAATCCCCCCTCCATTGTTCTCAGATATGATTTTTAGCCCCCACCCCCCAGTTAAACACATTTCCTCAAGAAAGTGCCTGAGATATTATTGTTCAAGAGGCATAAAACAAATAAAGTACGTTTCCATTTACCTTTATATCAACTTTGAGAGTGTCAATGTGGTTGTGCTATGTTGGTGGGAGATGCCCAATGCTCTGTTGTCATGAAATATGCAGGCAGCCCCTGGTGCAAAGATCCTTGGAAACTGAAGAGCCTCTTGGGAAAGTCTGTGTTGCATGATCAGACTAGAGACTGCCACATTAAAGTAGAACATCCATTTCATGCATCTGATGAAGCAGAGCTTATTCCACAACTTCTGTAGATGATATTTCCCATTGGGCCAATGCTTCTGAGAAGGTCATGTGGAACTCAAAAGCTGTTGGTAACACACCAACCCAAGCTTGCCTAATAATAGGTGTTCATTTTTTGCCTACTTGCCCATCTTCTGGGCAAGTGTCTACTTTACGTATTTCCATATTCCAATACAAATTTAAGTATCGAGTTACTAGGGTTGGCGCAACAAGTCAACCGATCAGCAAGTATTTGACCATGGTGCTAGTGCAAAGGAGAAACCAGCCACAATCCCTGGTTCAGCATTGCATGTGAACTTGAGACTATGGTTAGACAAACAAACCATGATAAATAAGCCAAGAACAAGTCTATGGTTTACTGTAACAGCCGAATGTGTGAGAGAACCACTGCAGTATTTGAAGCATGGAGTTAGTTTTCAACTGCCATTTTTCTCAAGTTCAGGAAGGTGGATTCTATAAAAAAGCCTGCTGGGATGCTAACCTTTGGAGCTACCATTCATAAATTAACAGCTGCTGTTTTTTGTCTCACACAGTGTCGGAGTTAGCTAATGTCATCATCTTTAGCCAAGGGAGTAACTAAATCTTTTCCAAACTTCAGGAAAATTCTGGGGGGGGGGGGACATTATATACCTGCAACTTCACTTTTAGCAGTTTATTTACCAAAAAAGAAGTCATGTTGAAGAGGAGCAATATCTTTACAGTTCAAATTCTAATATTAACAGAAAACTCCTCCCCCTTTTAACTTCCAAATCACGCCTACAATTAATCTCTAACAACGACTGGGTTAGATACCAGTTTTTCCTAGAGATATGATATGCAAAAGCTTGATTAGGAATCAATATCCTAAAATTCATTGTCCCTTTTCTCAATAAACCCTCAAGGATTGTCTTGAATGTCATGTAGACGACAACTAAACATTAAGTACATACAATATAGAATAATTACATTGATAGATCAGTTTTGTCATACAAAAGTAATTCAAGTTTATATAAGTACCAATAAGTATTAGCAGCACAATATCTTTGGGAAGGTATTGTATGTGTACCTACAAAATTTATAAATAGAGCCCATATCCCTGCCCCCAAAAAATAAAAGTAAAAAATAAGCAAGATTTGCCACACTACTGAGTTACAAACTTTAGCACGAATAAAAGGCTTGACACAAAATAATTGCTTTACAAACAGCTCTATGCAATCCTAGCTATACTGCTTTCAGATCACAATGAATTTCCCTGTCAATTTATACACCTCCTGTCACTGCACGATTCATACACATTTCAACAATCAATGCTGTTTCAGCAAAAAATAAGATTGCCCTTTCTGATTAATCATTTCTTCTAAATATGCAAGAGACAGACCAACAGGTTCAATCTATAACAATGAGACTCTTGAGACTATTATTGAATACTTCTAGCAAGCATTGAGATGGGGACAGAATAAGAGGAACTTGGAACACAAAAATGGCAAAATTGTTGCACCACTGAAAACTAAATTCTGGGCTGCCCCACAGAACTGAGACATTTCAAAAGCTCTTGCAAATATCCATAGCCTAAGGATCCCTTTGCTAACTTCCATATACGCAGGCTTTCCTTGTTTAATGTCATTGCCATGGTGACATCCTTGAAATCTAATTCCACAGCCATTCACGTTGTGGTAACTCAGAGGTACATTCAATGCCTGGAAGAAGACTGGATGCTAAGGCTCTAGCACAGCTTTTCAAAGAAGCTGAATTAAAGAAAAGTAAGGAAAAGTTAAGAGTGAGTGGGGAAAGAATGTTAAAAAATACTGAACAATTCAAGTAAGTTCTGTAGTTCTGCCTCTTTCTGTGAGAGTCAAGAATGCTTTAGCCCTAAATATTCTGAGAATGACCGGATCCATAACAAGCCGTAATGATGTTTGCCCATCAGGTATCAGCTATGCCATGGAAATACTGAAAACCACTGAACCTAACTTTCTGCAGCTAAATCAGAGTTGCCTACAGCAAAACAATCTATACACATTTATCCAAGCTCTGTTGGAAATGACCACAGAGATTTGTTATGCATGAACAAATTTCCATTGTTCAATCGACTTAACGTTCAGAACCAACCTCCCTTGTATCTACATTTGTGTTTAAGGTGAGTAGGGCAGCCTTCCCTCAACACAATAATCTCCAAAGGTTTAGGACTAAAATTCCCAAGATGCCTGACCATATGGCTGGGGCTCATGAGAACTGCAGCAAAATAAATCCAGGGGCATCAGGTTGGAGAGTGCTGGACTTATGGACTGTCATGGACTGATTGGACGCAGAGGAATGATGGGAGGAACCAGCTGGGGAATCACCCTGGGGAAAAGAAGGCTCAGAGCCCTGGGAGTGGGACAACAATGAGAACTCAGAGGGAGAAGACTGGGAAGAGGAGGTGTTGGAAGCTGAAGAGGTAACAAGGCTTATTTGAGCTGGGAATCTGTGACCGAGAGAAGTCCAGAATCAGGGGCAGAATCTGAAGCAGGAGGGTGGGAGGAGGGAGGTCAAGAGGGAGAGATGAGTCAGGCTGGTCATGGGTGTCTCCCCCCTCCTGCTACGACAAGCTTCCATCCCCCCTTGTCTCCCAGAACCAGAAGAGGTATGAAAAGGGCAGGGAAGAGGACATCCATATGCAGGCACAGCCTCCAATTGATTGGAAAAAACTCTGGAGAGGAGGGGACGTAGATGATTGAGAGGAGGCCTGGACTTTCTGTCTTGGCAACTGACTTTCATGAAGTAAGGCCACTAGGAATGAGCTGCTTTGCTCATTAGGCTTGACACTCAAACAAGTCTATGAAGATTGTGTTTTTGCTAATGAAGAGTTAACTCCAACTCTGAACAGTGTGATTTACTGTTGGCTTGCTTTCTGACACTGTAGCAGGGAATGTTGGGAAGACTTGCCCTTCACTGCCAGCACACAAGCTTGTTCCACACTGCTTGTGGGTTCCCAGCCAAAATGCCCACGCACTGAAATACCCATGAGTCCATACCAGCTATTATATAATTAATGGGAGCAAGTATTAAAGAATTCTGTTATCCTCAAAATTAGAGACATTAAAAAACCAATAATGTTCAACCTATGACTTCACATACAAAAAAAAAGATGGCACCAAATCTAGTTTACTACGAATTAGTAGCATTCACGGCATGACAACCATTTCCCTGTGGCATGATCAGCTACCATTACAACATGTCCTGCAGGTGAGGTATAAGGATAAGTAAGCTGTGTGCAGGTGAGTTATAAGGACAGGTAAGTCGTGTGACTGTGTGAGCCTTACCTATCTATTTAGTACCTAGAAGGGAAGCATACCGGTAATTGGTTCTAGTTATAAATCTAAGCATCATTGGTCATGGGCTACCATTTTGAGGTTACAAGAGAAGATGTGTGTATGTCCAACCACACTACTTGATGGCCGCAAGCACTAAACAGCTTGGTGTGAAACACATGGCCACGCTCAGATTTGAGATTATATAGGCATGAGCAGACCATGATGGAAGTAGACCACAGTCCATAACAAGGCTAAAAACCTTTGTAATGAGACAGGACCATACACCCTGTACTTCCTTCCAGGTAGTATGAAATAGTATGAATATTGGTGAGTATGAATACTGGTAAGAACAGTATTAGGGAGCATTGCAATACCTCCCCTGAACAGAGACTCTTCCAGACAGTAAGCTAAGCCTTAGAGACACTCGGGCTGCACACACAACATACATTTAAAGAGCATTTTTTCATCCCAAAGAATCCTAGAAACTGTAGTTTGTGAAGGGTGCTAGCAATTGCAGCTCCATGAGGATCTCCAGGATTATTTTTGGTGGGGAGGTTCTAAACATTTGATGTGTAATGCAGCACTGGAAAGCAGCAAAGTTTTCTTACTGCTTTTCGAGCAAGGAAGGGCAAGAAGAAGCTTTGTGGCAGTCTCCAGGGAAATTCATTAGGAGACAAACAGGATGTTAATGTCAAATACGTTTAAAAATCATCACACCAAGAAGCTTACTGTCTAGAATATAATTAGATTGCTGTTTCAGCACCAAATCCTAGAGAGATTTAATTCCTATTGAATAAGTGCGGTAGTCAGACCTCCAAATGGATTACATATACAAATCCCTTCTCCATTGAATGATCAATAGTCTGATGCAGAGGGCAGGTTCCATAAATAATGCTCAGGAAAAGAAACGTCATTTGAATTCTCCATCTTGAATAAAACATCAGCAACTATTAATCTGATTTTTAAATGGCTTTCTTCCAGTTTAATACTACTCAGTCATAACTGTATTAGGCGAGACTAAAGATACAGGCAGTGACTGTCCGATATGTGTGCAACCGCACATTTGTGCATAACACCAAACCCAGAAGTGACCCAAAAATGGCAGGAAAGGGGGTGGAACGGGGTGGGGATGGAACAGGATGGGGCAGCCTTACACGGGCCCTGCCAACACGCATCGGGGGCCCGGAACGTAACCCCACGCAAATTGGTTGCTGCCTGTACTGTAGCACCACATTAAAATGCCCCATATGCAGCACAAGAGAATAAACATTTTAGGTAAAAACAAAAAATAAAAAAACACTAGAACGTGTACTAGATCATTATAACAAATCAAGCTGTTATTATGATGTTACAGGCAAGGCAGGACTGCATTTCAGGCAGATGCCAAGCAACAATTGCATAGGAACATGGCTGGGGGGGGAATGGTTTTCCAATTAGCACACCCATATTCTCTGGAGGAAGAGTTAGCTTATCAATTAATATCTTGTGATCTGTCTGAATCGAGGAAAGCATTGGTAAACTTGTGCATTATATGTTTGTGCAGTGTTCTTGTGAGCTAATGGGATATTTCAAGTCCAGGTAAATGGAGACAAGGCTCTTGGTTAAAGCTTACAAAAGAGGTATTTTAATTTACTGGCTTCCTTAAGAAGCACCCCCAGAAGACAGAGGCTACAATCCTAAACAAACTTAAGTTCTGCTAACAGCTCCTAAACTTGCTGATAAAGTAAACACGGTTAAGATGAGCAATTCTACATTTATACTATTAATGGCTCCAGCTTTCATGTTGACCCTGTTACTTTATTTTTAAATAAACTACTTGATGGTGAATTCAGATCAGCTTATCACCCATCTCAGTGATATTTTCAAGCAGTGTTTATCACTACTAATCACTGACTGTTTACTTACTTTTACCATATCACAGGGGCACTGAAGTCACAAACCACTGCACAGTTACTATGGAGTCCCATTGAGCTAAGTGGTATTTATTTCTCAGTAAGCATGATTGGGGAGTAAGAAACATTTCCAACATCTGTCATTTCCCTGCAGTTTATTCCCAGCTCCCTTATCACTATCACTATTAGTGAAATATACAGCATGCAGAAGAACTAGGAGCACAAGAAAAAGAATATGTATAAAATTGTGAGCTTACTGAACACAATGAGTCTCAAGACTACCTGCAGGAATTCATAAACACATATTAAAACAATAAAATAATAAAATTGCCACAGTCTATACCTGTATGAAATTATGCACCTTGCACAGTATAATTGCAGAATAATGAAGCACACATGATGCTATGCTGCTGATCCTATTACCTCTTGCTATCTGTGCTTGTGCTATCTGCAACAAGTCAAGAAATAGGGGAAATTATTTCTATGTTTTATGATAGTCACTGCCAAACAACAGGCTTAAAATTATTACATTTCAGAACATGACAATATTAACAAGAGTTTATCTTTGCTAAAGGAGTAATAGAGGCTGGAAAGATGGAGAACTGCAGCTAGACGGATCTTTCCAATCTTAAAAATAAGAGTTTATGGATTTAAAAAAAAAAATGGAAGAGTAAAATATTTTGATATGTAGGACTGTGTGTAGCTCTTAAGTTAAGTCCTTTGTCTTGCAAGTTATAGCATGCAGATATATTTCTTTTGAGCTATCCTTGAACTCTTTGTTAGACAATAATGAAAGCCGCTAAATAAAGTTGATTGAATTCACCACAAGACACCAAGTTCAGTATTTTCTGCTGGGGAGTTCTCAGACAATTTCAGGATTCACATTTTTATTGCTTTCCAGAAAATTGGGCTCTTTAAAGGGCTCCAAAGTTTGGTCCATTAAATAAATGGAGGGACCCAAGTGGTAGGAACACCGATGGGGCTATGACGACTTTGCCCAAGACCATCCTTCCGTTGATGTTAAATTGAAATATTGATAAACTGTTTTTACAAAACTTGACACACAACACTCACTGTGCTAACATGATGTAATGCCAGAGACAATGTTCCAGCTTTCCCAATTATTGCAACCCTGAAGCTATCATCTTGCACACAGACTATTCCAAAATAGTATGCATAATTATGGGGTAGCGAGCAGTGTACCAGATATTCCTGTTGAGTGAAGCCTGAAAGCCCTAAAAAGCCTTCTGGCAAATAATCTAAGCAACTAATATCAAACTTCCCAGAACAACAGTCATTCACTGTTGTCATTCCCTAATGCAAGACAGTAGCTTCAAATTATGACTCTGTGATGAACCACAGATTCAGCTAAAAGGTTTGCCATTTCCTCTGCGTCTTTGATCATGTACAATTTCTCAGGCAGTATGTTTCAAGTTAATCATAATCAAGCTTCTGCAACGTTATCCAGGCATTTAAAATCTAAATGGTACCTTTGGTGGGTATTACACAGAAAAGAAATCAATGTTTGATTATACTTAAGAAGTTTCAGGTGCCTATTTAAAAAATAAGACATTTGATACCTGCTGACCTGAATCACATATTGATTCCCCTACCCCTATACGTATTTAATACATAGGAGTCCAAAAGAAACACAATTTCAGTTCCGATTCAACTGCTCTATCCAAATACGGTAGGTAAAAAGAGAAAGGTAAAGGACCCCTAAGGACACGGGTGGTGCTGTAGTCTAAACCACTGAGTCTCTCGGGCTTGCCGGTCAGGAAGTCAGCGGTTCGAATCCCTGTGACGGGGTGAGCTCCTGTTGCTCGGTCCCAGCTCCTGCCAACCTAGCAGTTCGAAAGCACCCCAAAAGTGCAAGTAGATAAATAGGTATCACTCCAATGGGAAGGTAAACGGCGTTTCCGTGTGCTGCTCTGGTTTCGGTGTCCCGTTGTGCCAGAAGCGGCTTAGTCATGTTGGCCACATGACTCGGAAAAACTATCTGCGGAGCGGACAAATGCCAGCTCCCTCAGCCTGTAAAGCGAGATGAGAACCTCAATCCCAGAGTCGTTCACAACTGGACTTAACTGACAGGGGTCCTTTACCTTTATAAAGGACCCCTGAACAGTTAAGTCCAGTCAAAGGCGACTATGGGGTTGCGGCGTTCATCTCGCTTTCAGGCCGAGGGAGCCGGTGTTTGTCCACAGACAGCTTTCCGGGTCATGTGGCCAGCATGAATAAACCGCTACTGGCACACGGAGGACCGTGACGAGTGCCAGAGTGCACGGAAATGATGATTACCTTCCTGCCGCAGCGATACCTATTTATCTACTCACACTGGTGTGCTTTCGAACTGCTAGGTTGGCAGGAGCTGGGACCGAGCAACGGGAGCTCACCCCATCGTGGGGATTCGAACCGCCGGCCTTCCGATCAGCAAGCCCAAGAGGCTCAGTGGTTTAGACCACAGCGCCACCCGCGTCCCTTGCTATCCAAATATCTAGTTTTATATCTCAAGGCCTCTTGGAATCCAGTGAACTATGTGATCAATGCCTCTTTCATGTGTATCCACAGCAGTTCAGGAACTGTTTCCTTGTGTGACATAGCCCCATAAAGCTCTGCTATGTAAATATTCATACTGGAATGCCAA
Source organism: Darevskia mixta (assembly GCA_034641385.1). NCBI lineage: Eukaryota > Metazoa > Chordata > Lepidosauria > Squamata > Lacertidae > Darevskia > Darevskia mixta. The sequence continues at coordinate 8,051,023 of JAWWNH010000224.1, read as the reverse complement.
CTCAATGGATCTCTTTCACCTAACCACTGCCCCAATTTAAAAACAAAACCCTGCGATACATTTCTATATGTGGAAATATGCTTTTGAAACTTGCAAGGTTTCAAAAACATGTTGCAATACAACATGGGAAGGGGATATTCCAAACCCAAGTTAAAGTTCCTGATTCAAACATACAAGATTTCAGACACAACCAATGAAGCTCTTTGGATTGTATCTCGGATATTCTGTTCCAATACTAGCAGCAGTAGCAGAAATATTATTAAAAGTATCTTATGTCATGGACCAAGCACGGTTGCCACATTAAAGCCGTATCTTGTTAATTTCTATCAAGAAGGATGGAATATTGCCTCAGTCTTATTTCTCACAACAGTTAAGTGCATAAGACAACAGGCCTGTCACACAATTAAAATTTGTTTCTTTTTCAAAGAAAGGATTCTAAGCTTGCATGAGCCTAACTGTGACATTTGATCTGAATGGCAGTGTCTCTCCTTATGCCAATATATATTCATTCCATTATGCAAAAAGGTTTTACTATGTGGCATCAGGGGCTGCTGTTAGAGAAACCAATCAAAAGCCCTTTGATTGGTTTCATGCTTCTCCAGAACACAAGCCATCACCTCAAAGCAGGAAAGAGCTGGTTACAGTGTGAAGTTTCACTTTTTATATGCATACATTGCTCTCTTCATACACATAACACATTGGTGCAAACTCCAGGGGTCCCCTTGTTCTTTTGATAAGCTGGATAGCTCAGTTGGTTAGAGCACGGGGCTGACAACGCCCAAGGTTGCAGGTTCAATACCTGTATGGGACAGCTGTATATTCCCTGCATTTTGCAGGGGGTTGAGCTAGATGACCTCAGGGTCCCTTCCAGCTCTAGGATTCTCTGTGATATCCCTGCCCAACAACTAATTTATCTGAAAGGAGTGCTTCTCCCAAGACGTTCCTACTCACATGTTAAAATCTGCTGATAATAATTTCCTTTATTTGTGAGAATTTAGGACACAGCTGGCCATATTCCGCCCCCCTCGCGGGGAGACATCGCTAGCTGATATTCTTATTAACTTTAAGAGAGCAGCTAAAACTTCTCTTTTTAGAAAAATGTTTGGATTGCTAGAATACCCGATTAAACCTATTGTGTTGTTTTTGCTTGAATTTTAATTGACTTTGTATTGCCTTCTATTTTTTAAAAAATAATCATAAACTACTGTAGCAGTGCATTCAAGAATGCAGATATAAGAGGCAGGGGTCAGCAAACTTTTTCAGCAGGGGGCCGGTCCACTGTCCCTCAGACCTTGGGGGGGGGCGGGCGGTCGAACGAATTCCTATGCCCCACAAATAACCCAGAGATGCATTTTAAATAAAAGCACACATTCTACTCGTAGTAAAAACACGCTGATTCCCAGACCAGTCTGCGGGCCGGATTTAGAAGGTGATTGGGCCAGATCCGGCCCCGGACCTTAGTTTGCCTACCCATGGGTTAACGCATAAGTAGTATCCTAGTGGCTGGACCAAATTATATGATATACCAATGTTATAGAAGGGCATCCCATGTCGCAGCTGGTGATGCTATCGTGAAGTTGGAAGGATGTTATAGTTAACATTTTGGCAACAATATTAAAGACTGGGCTGTAATCATTTCCACCTATGGCCAATTAATTCCCGCCCCCCTCTACTATAGTCCTCTATCAGTATGGCTACTGTAAGTACAATGCAATTCACTGATTTTAAGTACAAAAACCATCATCCTATATCAATATGATGCATTTCCTTGATATGACTATTGCCCAGTTAGAACCGGTGACACCCTCCATGAGCCCTAAAGCAAATGCATGTGAATTCAGTGACAATATTAATGTGACATCACCACATCACTTTGAAGAAAACGAATCTTTGCAGTATTCACTGAGTTTCATCCTACAGCTCACTAGGCGTTGCCTTTTCATGCACGAGAAGCGCTGCCAAACTCACTTGCAATACAAGTTATTACCAAACGTCAGTAACCAAAACCTCTGCATGTTCAATATCAAGACGTCGTTTAGCCTCATGAATGCTAAATAAGTGATAAGTTCTGGCAGAACAGGGAAAGCTAAATATGTTTCTTGCAGCATGGTGTTCCAGCTAAAAGACATCATTGTGATTCATTGATTTCATTCGTTCTTTTACACAGCTCATTATTTTTTGAGCTATATTGTTATTTCATACAGTTCAAACCCAGATAAAGGTGGGGGGTCTGTGTATTTTGTAAATGCGTTGTTACTTCTATTAGAATTTTATGAAACAGAAAGCACTCAGGGGGCAGCATCTGAATGGGTTTCACCAGGGGCAGAGGAAGCCTCTTTGCCACCCGGGGCGGCGAACGGAGGCTTCCCCCTGGGGGCGGGGCGTCGTGACGTTGCGTTGTGACGTCACGACACAACGTCACAACGGAGTGCGCATGTGCAAAATGCCGCGCGTGCGCACTCCATCCAAATTGGCACCACTGCTTCTGCGGCGCCCTTGGGAGGTGCCGCGCCAAAAGCAGCGGCGGCGGCACCCCCACAAGCCGCCGCACGCGATCAGCGGCTCGTGGGTGTGCCCCGCTGCTGCTGCTTTTGGCGCGGTGGCTCACAAGGGTGCCGCGGAAGCAGCAGCGGCGCCGGCGGGTGGGCCCTGCGCAGGGCGGGGCCAGCCCAAGTGTCACCCCCTCCTCCCCTGGAACCCGGGGCGTACCGCCCCCTGCCCCCCTTGCGACGCCAGTGGGTTTCACACTGCAGGATCACCCTTGTATTGGTGGGACAAGGTGATGGCTGTACAAGTTTAGGCAGAAACGTTTGCTGCCATGTTTTAGCCAAGTAAATGACTAACACACTTACAATGCTCATAATTCATTCCCCCCACCCCCAGAAGTTTCATATACTTGGAAAGGTTAATTTCCAGGCATTTATAAACTGCTTGATATTTTTGAAACACCTCTTTGAACTGGATGTGTTAAGCCTGGATTGTCTAGTTCTCAGTTCTTGTACCTGTGTGTATTTAAGGTTTGCTTACTGCAGCACCTACTGGTGCCCCTCACAGATAGCAAAGGTGTAAGAGTCCTACCAGACAACTTCAAAATCCCTGCCCCCTTCAGTTAACTATGGCACTATGGGGCACTAACCCGAAACCCCTTATTCATTCTTAGAGTGCTGCTTGATCAAACTGGACTCACTATTCACATATATGTCCTTGGGAGTATTACTAGATAATTAAACGTGCCCATCTTTCCAACGAGAAAACTGTTAACATTGAAAAACTTATTTGATAACTGCTGAGGGAGGGGACATGGCAAGTTCTCCGCAGCAGCCTAGACAACAGGCAGGTTCCATTGTAAAGGCTTCATTAATTTTTTAGTGCCGAAGGATGATGTTGCAGTTTTCCATCCCTGAGCAGAAAGCACGAATGAATTCACTCGCTGGTACTTCTTTACAATTGCAACTAGCCAATCCAGTTACAGTCCAGGGCTGGCTCTACGGCTGCAACAAAAGCCCCACAGACCCAGCACAGCAGTCTCTGGAATGCAATTCACCACAAGCCAAAAAAGGGACAACTTAAAAAAACAAACAGTGCACACACTGCCCGTGCAATCGCTTAGTGTTTCAAATCCCAGGCAGGAATACATCGATCAGCCAGCTTTTAAAGTCTTGCCACAGACCAGGCCTAAAAATCTGGATTCTCCTTCCTCCCCTCGTCCACACCAGCACACACGCATCAGTTTCTCGGGCACAGCTGATGCACCATTAAACACCCGAGATTAAATATGCAGCATCCGAAGGAAACCGAATTCCTCCATGCAACAGCTGCAAGCAGAGGGAGCCCAGCTCTTGGGTCAGGCCAGCAGCTGAAGCTCGTGCAGGGAAGGCTGATCCCGCCAGCATCCCCAGTCCGTCCTCGCCACTTGGCGATCGGGCAGCAGTTTCCCAGGTCCACCTATGGCGAAGAAGCCCCTCTCTGCGACCAGCGAAGCCCTTCCTTGAATTAACCTGGCGGCCAACGGCTTCGGTCTGCCTGCTGGCCCTCGCAGCAGGCCGTTAGCTGGCAAGGCGGCTCCCTGGCTGCCGACTCAGCTACCTGCCAGCCCCGCTCCAAACGCGAGGAGGGAGCGACGAGAGAGGGGCTGCAAGCAAGCAACATGTCCCCCTCTCGGACCTCCTCAGGCCTGCGAGCCAGACCCCCGCCACTCTTTCCCCCTCTCTCCCAGCGCCCCCGGCCAAATCTCCCCAGCTCTATTTCCCCCACAACCTCACGTCGAGAAGAGATAGCAGGTAACAAAGAAAAGACGGAGGGAGGGAGGGAAGGAGGGGGTCCTCGAACAAGAAGCAACAACACGACGCCTTACCTGACAGCAACCCGGACGGAGCTCTCGTCTTGGCCGCCCGACATGGCTCAGAGCTGGGAGGCGCGGCGGGCTCGGGAGAAAGAGCGTGTCATTTAATTCGAATTACGCACGAAAGCCAAAGGTGAGGAAGGACAAGCGGCGGGAGCGAAGGAGGCGGGAGCCGCTGTTCCGCGGGGAGGCGGCCCGAGGGAGCTGCGCGCCTCACCTCCGGCGCCTCCTCCACCTTCTCGTCTCTCCAGCCATTTTAGGTGACTGACTGGCTGGCTGAATGAATAGGTAGCAGCCAAGCAGCAGCAGCAGGAGCGGAGAGGGTTGACACTCCGCCCACCGCGGCTCGTTGCGCTCCCGACCCCTCGAGGCGGAGCGGCGCTCGGTTTAGCCTAGCAGCAGCGAACGAGCTGGCTGGGAAGCGCGAGAGGCCAGCCCTCCTGCCCGCCCTCCTGGCTCCGGGCCGCTGCCCCTTCTTCAGCCCGCCTCCCCGACCAGCAGTCGCCTCGCTCGGCACCAGGCGCGCAGCTTCGGTGTCTCTCTCTCTCGCTCTCTCTGGCTGTGCCCAGGCGGCGGCAGCTTCAGGTTTTCTGCAGCCGCAATGCGTAACCAAGCCCGCCCTCCCCGCTCGCCTCAGCAGCTCGCAGGCCCATTTCGGCCGAGGGCTCTGAGGCGGAGCCGCGCACTTGCCTGCCCGCTCTTGCCGCTCGCGCGCGCTCTGTACGCAGCTGGCAGGCTGTTTCCGAGCGGGGAGCGAAGAGCGCGCGTTGCTTTCCCCTCACCTGAAGCAGCGGGCTTCGTTTCCTCGGTTCCTGTCCTCGTTCGATTCGTCATTGTCGCCGGACCCTACATTTTTCTAATAATATTAACTTTATTTTTTGTATCCCGTCCAACTGACAGGGTTGCCCCAGCTTCCAACACATATGAAAACATAATAAAATGTCAAACATTATAATACATTCCTTTACAGGGTTGCCAAAGGTTGTGCAGTTCTTTATCTCCTTGACACCTGGTGGGAGGGCGTTCCACAGGGCGGGGGCCACTACCGAGAATGCCCTCTGCCTGGTCCCCTGTAACCAGGGCCGGCGCGTCCATTAAGGCGAACTAGGCAGTTGCCTATGGCGCCAAAATGGAGGGGGCGCTGGCCAGCCTGCCCCTCGCCCCCCGCCGCCGCCCCAACCAGCGGCGAAAACCGCGGCGGCGCGGGGCGCCCGGCCGGGCAGGGGGCGGGACACCGTACGTCATGCACAATGACGTCACGTGGCCCACCCCCTCGCCTAGGACGCCAAAATCCCTAGCACCGGTCCTGTCTGTAACCTCACTTCTCGTAGGGAGGGAACCGGCAGAAGACCCTCGGGCACTGGACCTCAGTGTCCAAGCAGAACAATGGGGGTGGAGACATTCCTTCAGGTATACTGGGCTGAAGCTGTTTAGGGCTTTAAAGGTCAGCACCAACCAACCAACACTTTGAATTGTGCTTGGAAATGTACTGGGAGCCAATGTGAATATTTCAGGACTGGTGTCATATTGTCCCGGCAGCTGCTCCCGGTCGCCAGTCTGGCTGCCGCATTTTGGATTAGGTAACCCCACGGAGAGCGCATCGCTGTAGTCCAAGCGGGAGACAACCAGAGCATGCACCACTCTGGCGAGACAGTCTGCGGGCAGGTAGGGGCTCAGCCGGCGTACCAGATGGAGATGTTAGACAGCCGCCCTGGACACAGAATTGACCTGCGCCTCCATGGACATCTGTGAGTCCAAAATTACTCCCAAGCTGCACACCTGGTTCTTCAGGGCACAGTTACTCCATTCAGGATTAGGGAGTCCTCCACACCTGCCCACCCCCTGTCCCCCAGAAACTACTTCTGTCTAAAAGGGGAGGTGGGAGAAATCTGTCCTGACAGCTTTTGGAGCATAATTTGTATATTTAACAAGGTGTGCGCACACCTCTAAACTCACAAGCGCATTGCATCTCCCCCTCAGAAAGGACTGGGCCAGTTATAAAACTCGGGGCCAAACATTTTGGCATCTCAGGTGAACCACAGAATGGCGCCCCTTCCCCAACAAGGACGAAGGGGTGAGTGAAGATCTACAAAGGAACAAGGAGGGGGAAATGAAGATTTACATTGAAGGGGATTGAACTAGATGACCCTCTGGGTCCCTTGCAATTCTAGGATTCTATTATCTGCATGCCGCTGCCCCTGTGGATCCTGCTGCCAGAAGCAGTTGTCTCACCTTGCCTCATGGGTGGACCGGCCCTGATAGAACTACCTGTTAAGCAGCGGTGCCTTGACTTCCGGTTCTCGTGCCGGCGCAGCTAGCTGGATCTCCGTCGCGTAGCGCGGGGGTCTGCTGAAGATCGGCTGGGGGTTCTGTCACCGCGCGACGAACCCCCATTTAAACTTCAGCCAGGGCGGGCTGAAGGCTTGGAGAGCCGGCGGCGCCCATTTGGACCTCTCCCCACCTTCGGAGGACCCCGTAAAGGGTCTGGGAAGGAAGAGCGGATTGAGGTCTGGGCGCTGTGGCTCCGAGAACGGCCGCTTCAGTGAAGCAGCGTAGCGGGCTGCGACGAGCGCAGAACACCTCCTTCAAAAAAATCAACTCAAGTTTCAACGGAACCGTGAGTAATTGGGACAATTAAAGTTATCAATTAGGATATTCATAATTTGGCCACGGGAAAGGCTGAAAAAAGGAGGTCCACCTTTCCCTTTTGTGAGACTGGAGAAGCAAGTCACCAAGTATAAACGTTTAGAGGCTTTTTTTTTGATTTTAGAACTTTGACATTTGACAGCTGTCAAAAACCTCCTCTAGGTTTTCTGGCAGGAGGAATAGGGAAATAAGCTGTACAGCCAAATAAAAGACATTAACGTGTGGATTAGACCCACTGTCACCTCTGGATTGTGGATGAGCCGGGCAGTACAGGGGTTGAAGAATTTATAACTCTGCTATTTCGTTTTTTTTTTCTGGTTACTGTTTCCAAGTTTGGACAATAGGTAACTTTGTATAAGCTACAACCCTGTGGATTACAACTTAATGGATTTTGTAACTTTCTTACATCCTTGTCAATAGACAGACTGCTATTCCCTTAAAAGTGAAACCAACTTTAAAGATCAGAGTGGAATGTAAAATCCTTTGTTCCTCAGGCAAGCAAGTATCTGCTGGAAGCGCCTGCTGTGAATTGACCTTGAGCAGCAATTGTTTTGGCTATATTAGGTGATAAAGACAACAGCTGCCAGGGAAACCGTGTGAGCTGCAGAGAATTAACAGGAAAACCTATTTCCATAGCAACAGAGGCCTGGGCAATTAGACTGAGTAGATTCTGAAATAGCAATTGACTGCAAAATTGAAATTAAATGTCTGCAGGAGTAGGAAGAGGAGTCTCAACAAGAAGTGTGACTAAAGCATCAGAAGGCGCAACCAAGGAAAAAAGAAGACAGTCACAGCAAGTGGACCCTGCAGGCATGAACCAGCTACTTGAACATTTTGAGGCATTAAGGAAAGAGATTAAAGACAACAACGAAGATCTCAAACAGGATATTGCAGGAATTAAAACACAATTGGACCAAATTGGACAATTTCAACAAGATTTAGAATCAACAAAAGAGAAGGTTGGCAAAGTCGAGGCCCAGGTTCTAACTTTGGAGCAGACACACATCAGAGACCACTACAACACTCAGGTGTCTCTTGCTTTCATGCAAATGAGGCAGAGGGCTACCAACTTGAGACTGAGACACCTGCCAGAACGGGAAGGAGATAATTTAAAAGCCTACATAGTCAAGGTACTCGGAGAATATTGGGGACTGGATCAACAAAAATTGGAAAGCACCATCGTCAAAGCATATCGTTTTGGACCAAAGGATAGGAAGAATACAAAGACAGTTAATGATTGTCTAATTGAATTTCAAACCAAAACTCAAAGAGACGAGATCCTGAAACTCCACTACGAAAAGAACTTGGAAGTGGAAGCAAAGAAGGTCATCCTATACAAAGACATCCCCAAATTCTTCCTGGACCTAAGACCCAACTACACTGATTTGACACAGGCCTTAAGTAAAAAGAAGATCAACTACAGGTGGGAATTCCCTCAAGGCCTAGCTTTTGGATTCAAAGGAAGATTCATCAAAATCAAATCAAAAGAAGATAAAATTAAGTTTATACAGAATAATCTGGATGAATTTCCTGGAATTTTAGCGGAAAGTCCTACACCAACACCAGAGGAAGAAGCCGAAGGAGCAGCAGGAGGAAGTGCATAATAAAAGATGGCATTAAAGATCTTAACTTGGAATGTTCACGGTTTAAACATTAAATCTCAGAGAAACCAGGTCTTTCATACATTGAAGAAACAAAATTTGGATATAATATGTCTTCAAGAAACCCATGTAACAAGATTACACAGGAGAGTTTTGGAAAATAAAAGAATAGGCCTGGAATTCATCTCTTCAGCAAAAGTGAAGAAGAGAGGAGTAGTAATCTATGCCAAAGAGAAATATAATCCAAAAATGAAATTTAAGGATGAGGATGGAAGATTTGTAGCAATAGAGATCACAGTGGAAGGCGAAAACTTTCTGATACTGGGACTGTATGCGCCAAATGATGCGAAAGTGGAATTTTTCAAGAATATCCACGAAAGGCTGTTGGATTACATGGATTACAAAATAATAGTTCTAGGAGATTTCAATGCGGTAGCCTCCACGCTTATGGACAGATCACAAAGAGTAAAATTCACAAATGAGGGAAGGCTACCGAAAACCTTCTTTGATATGACTGACAACCTAGACTTGATAGATGCATGGAGAACATTGAATCCAACCGACTTAGAAGCAACTTTTTATAGTGAGTCAACCAAAGCCTGGAGTAGGATCGACCAAATATGGACATCCAGGGAATTAACACCCAGGATGATCCAGTCAGAAATACATCCAAGGACATGCTCAGACCATAACCCGGTACAACTGGACTTGAGATTAAACCCGAAGGGTTCCTTCAGATGGAGAATGGACGATTCACTGTTTAGAAACCAAATCATCTGTGAAAAAGCTCAAAAAACAATAAAGGACTATTTTGAAATAAATATAAATACGTCAATGGAAAAAAGAACAATTTGGGACGCAAGCAAAGCGGTGATGAGAGGATTTCTAATACAACAAAAAGCAATCAAAATGAAGCTGCAAAGAGAGAAAAAGGATGCTATTTTGCAACAATTGAAAGAAAAAGAAAAACAATTGAGGATAACACCTAAAGATAGCAAATTACAAAAAGAAATAAAGCAACTACAAGTTGAACTCTCTAAAATAATCAATTGCGAAATCGAATGGAAAATTAAAATGTTGAAGCAAAAGACTTTTGAATCAGCAAATAAATGTGGAAAATTGCTAGCGTGGCAGCTGAGACAGAGACAGAAACAGAATACCATTACAAGCATTAGTATCAACGGAAATAAAGTAGTGAACCCATCGGAGATAAGGAAATACTTTGAAAAGTTCTACAAACAGTTGTACAAAGAAGAAACCAAAGAAAAAGACAAAATAGAGCAATATATAGCTAAAAATGGCCTACAGAAAATCCCGGAAAGAATGAAAGGCCCCCTAAACCACCCAATAACATCGAATGAAGTGGAAATAGCAATTAGCAACATGAAATTGGACAAAGCCCCAGGACCTGATGGACTTTCAGCTAAATATTACAAAACATTGAAAGATTGGATAATACAACCTTTAATGGACGTATGCAATGAGATATTGAAGGGAGGAGGGGCACCGGAGTCTTGGAAGGATGCATACATAACACTGATACCAAAGCCAGATGTAGATCGGACATTGATGAAGAACTATAGACCTATCTCCCTCCTAAATGTTGATTACAAGATCTTCGCAAATATCATGGCTAGCAGACTCAGGAAGGTTCTAAAGGAGGTTATCCACCAAGATCAAGCCGGTTTTTTACCGGAAAGGCACTTAAACAATAACATAAGGAACGTGGTGGATATCCTCGAAAATCTTGAACAAGATAAGAATAACAAAGCAATCCTGATGTTTGTGGACGCCGAAAAAGCATTCGACAATGTTTCTTGGACTTTTATGAAAAAGAATTTGCAACATATGGAGGTGGGGAACGGTTTCATGAACGGGATTGAAGCGATCTACACTGATCAAAAGGCTAAGATCATTATTAACAATGTGGTATCAGAAAACATCAGAATACAGAAAGGAACAAGACAAGGTTGCCCCTTATCCCCGTTATTGTTTATTACGGTCCTGGAGGTTCTGCTGAATGTGATTAGAAAAAATTCAGACATCAAAGGGGTGGCGGTGGGGGCCAAAGAATACAAATTAAAAGCCTTCGCTGATGACTTAGTTTTGACACTACAAAAACCAGACTCCAGTGCACCAGTGGCACTGGAGGTGATACAAGACTTTGGGGAAGTAGCAGGACTTAAATTAAACAAAGCCAAAACCAAAATTTTAGGGAAAAACCTGACACAAGGTGAGAAAGAGAATCTCGAGAAAGAAACAGGCCTTCAATTTGCAAAAAAAGTAAAATATTTGGGTATTAACATGACAGCGAGAAACCAAAACCTGTTCAAGGACAACTATGAAAAAGTTTGGAATGAAATAAAGAAGGACTTGGAGATCTGGAATAATTTGAAATTGTCCTTGATGGGCCGAATTGCAGTCATAAAGATGAATGTGCTGCCTAAATTATTATTTCTCTTCCAGGCAATTCCAATACTTGATAAGATGGAACCTTTCAAGAAGTGGCAGAAGACCATATCAAGATTTGTCTGGCAGGGGAAAAAACCCAGAATTAAATTCAAGATATTAACAGATGACAAGAAAAGAGGGGGCTTTTCCCTGCCGGAATTAAGTATTTATTTTGAAGCAGCTGCCTTCTGCTGGCTGAAAGATTGGTTCCTATTAGAAAATACAGATATACTTGACCTGGAAGGATACAACAACAGATTTGGATGGCATGCATATTTATGGTATGATAAGATAAAGGCCCACCAAGGATTTAAAAACCATATAATAAGAAAGGCTCTTTTTAGAGTTTGGATGAAATATAAGGATCTCCTTGAAAGGAAAACACCCAGATGGCTGTCACCAGCAGAAGCAAAGGCCCATAAAAGAGTCAACATGGAAGAAAATTGGCTAAAATACTCCGAGATGTTAATATATGAAGGAGAACAAGTCAGGTTGAAACCCTTTGAGCAATTAAGAGGAAGAATTCGAGACTGGCTACAATATCACCAGATTAATGAACTCTTTAAAATGGATAAAAAGATTGGCTTTCAAGTGGAAAAGTCAAAACTGGAAACAGAACTGCTAGAATCAAAGAATAAGACCTTGTCAAGAATGTATGATTTGCTGCTGGAATGGCATACGCAAGATGAGTTAGTAAAATCTGCAATGATAGATTGGGCAAAAGATGTGGGACAGAATATTATGATGGCAGACTGGGAAAGACTATGGAGAACGGACATAAAATTTACAGCTTGTACTTTGTTGAGAGAGAACATAATGAAAATGATTTATAGATGGTACCTGACCCCAGTGAAGCTGGCAAAAATCTATCATTTGCAGGACAATAAATGTTGGAAATGTGGCACTATGGAAGGAACATTTTATCATATGTGGTGGACTTGCCCAAGGTTGAAGGCCTTCTGGGAGATGATATACAATGAGTTGAAGAAGGTGTTTAAAAGCACATTCTTGAAGAAACCAGAGGCCTTCCTCCTTGGAATGGTACACCAAGTCTTACCAAAAGAAGACCACACGTTGTTTATGTATGCCACTACGGCAGCAAGAATCCTTGTCGCAAAATATTGGAAGACAAAGGACTTACCGACATTGCATGAGTGGCAGATGAAAATGATGGACTACATGGAAACCGCTGAACTGACGGGGCGAATCCGCGACCAGAGGGACGACGCAGTGGAAAAAGATTGGAGAAAGTTTAAAGACTATCTTAAAAAACATTATAAAGTACAGAATTAAAATAAAATAGAAATGTCAATGTATAAGATTAGTTTATAAAAGAATAATATAGTGAATAGTATGGTAGATATATGGTAGGAATAAGTGTTAAGTATTATTGAATTTAAGGTCTTTTCTTTTTTATAAATATTTGTAAGTAAACATAAGGTTGTTGAAAAAGAATATGGATGTTATTTTAAATTTAAAGAATGAAATTAAAATAAGAAATAATGTAATAGAAATGAGAAGATAGAAATATTAAGAAATTGCTGGTAGAAAATAGATAAGGAGAATCGGCACAGAAGGAAAGAATGGAGGAAGTTAGGAGAAAATGTTAAGGAGACAGGATAAGAGCATAAGATAAATGTAGTGTATTGTAGTGTTTTAGTTTAAATGTAGTTTATATGTATGTGTATTTTGTTTGTTTGATTGTTTGTTTGTTTATTTTTGTGTTTAAAAATAAAAAATATTAATTGAAAAAAAAAAAACTAAAAGGGGAGGTGGGAGAAATCTGTCCTGACAGCTTTTGGAGCATAATTTGTATATTTAACAAGGTGTGCGCACACCTCTAAACTCACAAGCGCATTGCATCTCCCCCTCAGAAAGGACTGGGCCAGTTATAAAACTCGGGGCCAAACATTTTGGCATCTCAGGTGAACCACAGAATGGCGCCCCTTCCCCAACAAGGACGAAGGGGTGAGTGAAGATCTACAAAGGAACAAGAAGGGGGAAATGAAGATTTACATTGAAGGGGATTGAACTAGATGACCCTCTGGGTCCCTTGCAATTCTAGGATTCTATTATCTGCATGCCGCTGCCCCTGTGGATCCTGCTGCCAGAAGCAGTTGTCTCACCTTGCCTCATGGGTGGACCGGCCCTGATAGAACTACCTGTTAAGCAGCGGTGCCTTGAGGGCAGAAGTCCAAGGCAGAATGAGCAAGTTTAACACTTTTTGATATACGTGGTATAATCGAGCAGGATACTTCATGGTGAGTACCGGCACTGATTTTGAAAAAGAAAGAAAAAAGACATTGAATATAAGGCTGCAAAATGGAACTTTGCACTTGTATAATGGGCATCCATTTTTGGTTCCTTTCACCAATCTGTGTAAAGGGTCATGTTTTCCTGCCCCCCACCAACTCAAGATGTTGTTGAACTGTTGATATAGCAAGAGGTAGATCAACAAGGTTAGCCGTGAGACCCCAATTAGATGTTTGAGCTCACCGATTCAGCAAATCCAAAGACGTCTCTCAATATTAACCGATTCTGTGGGGCTATTTGTTTAGCTCCATTCTATTGTGGATTATGTTTCTTTTTTTTCAAAGTTCTCTTAGATGCTTTTAATTCTGTACAAATGTATTCTTCTGACTGACGGTCAAATAAAAGAATGATGATGATGATATTAACTGATTCACATTGTCACTATCAATCTCAGCAAATGTCCTCTACCGGGCCAAATTAGTGTTACGACCCCAGAGTTCTACAGCGAGCAAGACCCAATTAAGGGGCTGCATCTGGCTAAGGTTTGTGACACTGAGCCTGATGCTGGCGATCAGGTCCACTGAATCTAAGATTTGTGTACAGGAACCTCCATCCTGGCCCAGATCTCACAACACCAGGGGGTATAGAGGCAGAACTGGGACCTACACAGGCACCTTTCCCTGGGTGTAAGAAACCAAGAACCTCCCCACGTAGCTCACCATTGCACTAGAGCAGCGTTTCCCAACCGGTGTGCCGCGGCACACTAGAGTGCCGCGAGACATCGGCTGATGTGCCGCCATGGCTCCAAAGGGAGGCAACTGGAAAGAGGGCTGCAAAGAGCGGGAAAACCTCGCCGCTTCCGACCCTCAGCCGAGCGGAATGCTCGCCCTCGGCTCGGCCCTTAACTTTATAGCGCGCGGGCAGCTAGAGTTCAACGGCGCAGACGCTCCTGAGTCGCTGAGGGAGGGAAGAGGCTAGGGTGAGGGTTGGAAGGGAGCGAAGCCAAGTCCCGGCAGCAACTCCACCTTCTCCCGCTCCCCTCCTCCCGGCTCCACAGCGGAAGCGCGAGGCTCTGAGGCGCTCGCCTTTGTGCTCCGTTCGTCAATGTGGCCCCGCCGTCTCCTGAGGCGCAGTATTTACGGGCGTCATTGCGTTGCCTTGCTTTCGTTCCTTCCTCCTCTTTCTTTAGACTCAGCTTCAAGGGCAGGGCAAAAGTAATGCCCGTATTTATATACTGCCATGCCCGCCGCGTGCCCGCCCGGACTAGGCGGTGGAGGCGACGGCGGCGGCTGTGGCGGTGGTGGAGGCGCGCGAGAATCCCGACCGGAAGCCTCGCGCGCGCCGCGCTACAGCTGATCCCAGAGGTAACTCTGGGTCAGGAGACCCGGCGCAGCCGGGTGGGGGAGGAGCGGTGTGCCGCGAGATTTTTTCATTGATTCAAGTGTGCCGTTGCCTAGATTAGGTTGGGAAACACTGCACTAGAGCAGGGAGCACACAAGGCAGAAGATCGGGAAGGATAGAAGTATCTGTCTGCAGGATTGAGAGTTGGCCCCTTAAGGGCTGCAGTTATCACAAAAGGTGTGGAGCAGAAGGACAGTGGTCGGGAGGCAGAGGCTCAAACGGCCTCATTCCATCACTAGCCATTGTTGGGGCAGGTTGCTCACTCTGTGGTGCTACAGCATCTGACTTTGCCCACAGACCTATTTGCTAGGACAGGGCATTGATGTTGTAGACCTTTGCTGCCAGCCTTGGCAGAGCTCAGTGGAGGGAGAAGCCACCCAACCAGCCAAGTCTCAGGGGCGGTACTTGCCTGGAGGCAAAGTCTGTATACAAGGTTCAGTCCAGTCCTAACGTCAGGAATATCTCAGTTCACGTAGTCAGATGATCCGGGGGGGGGGGGGGGTCAAGAAAACCAAGGCTCCAAGGTCACAAGAAGTAACAAGGTCTGGCCAGGAATAACAAATGTTGTTTCCAGCAACTGGCTGAGGCTGGAAACCCTGCTTAAGAAAGCTGGAGCCAGCTGGTTCTCATCAGGAGCAAGAAGGCTGACCAGCAGCAGGTAAAGTCACTTCGCCTTCTGCTCCTTCAGGCTGCTGCTCAGCAGGTGAAGCCAACTCCTGGCCCATGACAATTTAGGTCTCCTCCATGTAGCCAGGTCAGAAAGCAGCCCGAAAAGGGTTGAAGAAGGATCTACCACTCATGAACCCCAGGAGTTGCAGCATATGTTACCACCCTTCCTTAAAAGAGAAGACCTAACACTAGTTTATTTTATTTTATTAGAGTGACTGAATCACTGACCATTTCCTTCAAGTTAACTTTGACTTTCAGGAGCCATGATGGGCAAAAACTCAAAACTAAATGTGATAGCCTTCAAAGTGCAAAATAACTTGTTGACATTTTCAAGAGAGATTAGGTTTCATTGCCACAAGCAATCCCCAAACCTGGTGATTAAATCTTAAATACTTAGGATATTGATGTAAGTTATTGCTGCATGCATTCTGACAGGTGCTATTTGTAAAAAAAATCTCCTTATGCAGTTCAATCCTGAGCAGTAGTAGGTGGACGTGTTGATGGTTCAAACTGCAATAATGTTAAAACAACTCTGTGACCGAGTATATTGTGGAACACACTAATTTTCAGAATTGAGAAACTTCAGGCTTTGACCTTTGATGGCCATAAAGGAAGGAACAATGCAGTACTTAAAAGCAACAGAGAAACAGGTGTATCCTGTAGTCTTCATTAGCCATTTCTGAGCAGCAGTTTATATCATATAAATTAGTCATCCTAGTCAACATTCTGTGACTCAATGTAATCCTTTTAGAGCTGATCACCACAAAACCAATGCTCGCTCCAGGATATAAGAAGAGTTAAAGTAGGCAATGCGGCAATGCAAGGCAAATTATTTCAAGCTAGTAAAGTCTCATTTTCAGCTATGCAGCAGAAATATGCTGTGAAATATGGTACTCAGTAACTTTTGAGCTTTAAGTGAGGATACCATGAATCCCAAGGACATGATCGTGATATTTATAAATAAAATATTTTTTTTAAATGTTCCTGAAGAAATGGACCATTACTTCTTTGCATTAAAGAAAAAGTTGAATGACTGAGAATGCTTCAAAATTATGCTTCAAAATGAGACTTCCATGCTTAAATCCTGCTCTAGTTCCCAAGAAGTTTGAAATTTATCCCTAATCCTAGCTGTAACCACTAAACTATCAAATTACCTAAATTTACTTTGGATACTGATTCTGAAATCAGAGGGCTGTTGTTTTTTTACTACGGTTCACATGGAACCATAAAGTTACTTGTACTTTCTAGACTTCTAATTAAATGATTTGAGGGTTTTGATCTATGTTTATTTATCTATAAACCTCTTCTGCATTTTTACAGCTACAGTTACCATGCCTGAGCTCAGCAGCTTTTCCTGGCATGTAAACAAATGGAAAAAGCTTCAGTTCTGATTAAAACCTGCGCATTGGGTTGTTAGCTGTTAAAGGCGCAGGAGAAAGAACTCAGTTCTCTTTGGTTGGTCAGAAGTCCACACTATCAGAGCTGCAGAACATGAATCTAAGCAGC
Source organism: Darevskia mixta (assembly GCA_034641385.1). NCBI lineage: Eukaryota > Metazoa > Chordata > Lepidosauria > Squamata > Lacertidae > Darevskia > Darevskia mixta. The sequence continues at coordinate 8,034,154 of JAWWNH010000224.1, read as the reverse complement.
ACTATTTTAAGAAGTGTGCGCAAAGGGCGGAGACCTAATAAATAAGTGTTTGTAAAGCACTGTGAGAACTTCACACAGAAAGCGTTATGTAAGATCTGCAGTACTGAACACATTAACTTTGGCTACCAGCCTAAATGCACTTGTTCCAGCAAAGCCGTACTGATTTAATGTATTTAGGCACTTAAGAGTTTTCTTAATACATTGTATTTGGAAAGAATGTATGCCATTATGAAACGCCATTTCTAAACTGAATAGCTGGTACGTGGGGAAGAAATTATGCAGTTTAAGGGCTCTTCTATACAGAAAGTAAATTGCACAAATTTCAAATAATCTGTTTTCACGGGCACTGCATTTGCTGATCACTTGTTGTACGCAGACCGCATATTATCTCAGGCTCAGGTGCATGCCTTTGTTTGCAGAAATATCACATTTTTAGCACTTGATGCTGTGAAAAATACATGTGGCAAATCTAAGAACTGGATGTGTTTGTCAGTAACATTTATGCATGACAATATCCTGGCAGCACCAGCTCCCCCTCTGGTGTAATCCAAGTAGGACTTCATATGTTAAATTGAAAAATGCCCGTTTTTGCTGCAACAGAATGACCTGGCTACTCTTCTGGAACATGTTTCTGGCTATATTTCTAAACACAAATATTCTTGTGACACCGTAACACCAACCACAGAAAGGCCTGAATTAAATAGGGACCATGTCACTGGGGGAAGTGTTCAACTGAGTTTGCTCCCAGGTTAGTATGCAAAAAAGATGGAGTCTCAAGAGGAGTTGAAAACGTTGGCAGCATTAAGATAAATTCAACAGTGTAAATAAGTTTTGATGGATGTAATAATGGAATACTGAATGGTTTAGTTTATGTAAAATATGTAGGGATTTATGGTATGCAAAAGGAACCATGGAAAGAGAAGAAGGGAAGTCATTGACATTTTAAGGATGTTTAAATGAGTATTCAAAATTGTAAAACAGAAAACTCAATAAAAATATATATTAAAAAAGAGTCTCAAGAGTCTCTTAGGCCTGCAGCCACTGTGAGAGGAGGACTGCGGAAAGCACAGTGATTTGCTTTCATTAAAAATAAAATGATTTTTATAAATTGCTTACTATTTTTTAAAATGCATAAAATAGTAAGAAAAAGCATAGAGACAGTATTTTCCCTTGCTCAGTAAAAAAAAAAGACAGAAAACACCTTGGATTGTAAAGTGAACAAAGACATGCATTAGCCCCAAAGACAATTACCACAAAAAATGATGTAATTTTTGAATTGTGGTACAGTTTTCATTATATATTGTTGTGGCACACTTCAAATATACTATGGAATAGTTTTGCAATAACCTTAGCTCTGTGTTATTTCTCATAGGAATTGGCCAGCGGCAGCTGTTACATCCATAATTTTAAAAGGCTGTAAAAATTAGCACTGTGCTTCTCCAGCTTTTTTCATTGCAGCATAACAGTAGTCACACCCTCTTTGATGCTTGTGCAGATATCAGTACACACCATGTTAGGGCTACACATAAACTTAACCTGGACAAGGCAGGAGTCCTGTTAATGAAAAATGTTGATTCTGGGGTAGAGAGATACAGTAACATATTTTGAATAGAGTTGCATTCTCCTTGAAGACCAACACTTTTTCTCTCTAGTGGTCCTTAGCCTTGTTTGCCAGGTGTTTTCTTTTCCCTAGAAAGGAATTAGCTATAATAATAATAATAATAATAATAATAATAATAATAATAATAATAATTTATTATTTGTACCCCACCCATCTGGCTGGGTCTCCCCAGCCACTCTGGTCGGCTTCCAGCAAACATTAAAATACATTAACACATCACAGATTAAAAACTTCCCTAAACTAGCCACAGTAATTCATGCTCAAATCACTAGATTGCTGTAACATGGTTTATTTGGGTCTGCCTTTGAAGAGTTATTCCAACTTACAATTGGTAAAGGTAAAGGACCCCTGGACGGTTAAGTCCAGTCAAAGGCGATTATGGGGTTGGGGCTCTCATCTCGCTTTCACGCCGAGGGAGCCGGTGTTTGTCCACAGACAGCTTTCTGGGTCATGTGGTAGCATGACTAAACCGCTTCTGGCACAATGGGAGACCATGATGGAAACCAGAGCACATGGAAACGCCATTTACCTTCCCGCCACAGTGGTACCTATTTATCTACTTGCACTGGCGTGCTTTCAAACTGCTAGGTGTCATGTGCTGGAACAGAGCAACGGGAGCTCACCCCGTCGCGGGGATTTGAACCGTTGAGCTTCTGATCAGCACGCCCTAGATGCTCAGTGGTTTAGACCACAGCGCCACCCACATCCCCTACAACTGGTATACCATGCTGTTGGCCTGATGGTTAACTAGGGCGAGAACATACAGCAGCAATCTAAAACAACAACCCCATTGGCTCCCTGTTGGTTTCTAGGCCCAATTCAGAATGCTGGTGTTGACCCATTCCTTGGAGGTACCCAAAAGACTGCTTCCATTCGTCTACACCTGCACATTACACCAGACCAGATTTATACCCAGCACCTGGGTAATGGAAGATTATACAACAGGGGTGGGGAATCTGTCTCAGCCTGAAGGCCACATTCTGTTCTGGGCCACTTTCCAGGGATAACATGCATTTCTTCCTGTCAGTAATCCTGCCCTGTTAAGTCCCTCCCACCGCCTTCCTGCACCAGTGTTGGTTTCATAATGTAGCTTTCCGCCCAGGCTCATTAGTAAAATGTGCTGTATTCCTCTCACTATCTCAGTCTAATCTACCTCACAGAGTTGTTCTGCGGATAAAGTTGCAAAGAAGAGAAGAAGAAGAAGAGTTTGGATTTGATATCCCGCTTTATCACTACCCGAAGGAGTCTCAAAGCGGCTAACATTCTCCTTTTCCCTTCCTCCCCCACAACAAACACTCTGTGAGGTGAGTGGGGCTGAGAGACTTAAGAAAAGTGTGACTAGCCCAAGGTCACCCAGCAGCTGCATGTGGAGGAGCGGAGACGCGAACCCAGTTCACCAGATTACGAATCTACCGCTCTTAACCACTACACCACACTGGCTCTCAAAGGGGGTCATGAACATCTCTTAGAAGGGTGGAATATAAATGCAACGAATAAAAGAACAAATTACTCAGTTCCACCTGTAGCTCATGGACCATCAACACAACTGTTCAATAACTGAAGCGACCAGAACAACCTCTTTATTTCAGTTTCTCTCAGGAATTGCACCATATTGATTTCTGGATGTCCCAGCAGTTGCACAACCCAATTTGCCTTGAGTGTACTTTTGCAAAATCCTTGCCTATACCACAAACACCTTTGTTCATCTCCACCCATTGTAGGGTGTGGTTTTTTAAAAAAATGGCTGGTGAATTCCATATATTTGCAGAGTGCCGGATGATTCCAGAATGCTAGTCTTCATTAGACTAGCATATAAAATGCTAACCTACTTCTGTACATAGAGCAATCCACTGTATCTTGTGTGATAGAGCCAGCTTTCCCAATATTCTGCTGATTAAAGACAGAAACGCTCCCAGATTTTAAAAAGTCTTACCATCAGATAAAAGTAAAAAAAGTCTTCATTCCCTGTTGTTGTATTTGAAACATCTGTCTGAAATACAGCTGGTAATATCTATAGATTCCCCCCCCCCAAAAAAATCCACCTCAACCAAGATGCAAATCCTTGTATTATACAAGGTTAGAAAACTCCCTCACAGTTTGGAATCAAACAAGATATTTTTGTTGAGGTGAGTTCGAACATTTAAGTAGGTCTGGCCCTACCATTGGGCAGAACGAAGTGGCGATCTATGAATTCTAAGCCAGTCTGCTGCCCTCATGAGGCCAGTGTTCTATTACCAGTGTAAAAATAAGATTCAACTGCCAATCTAATCGGCTTCTGCATATGAAATGGTGGTGGTGGGATATCTTGTCCTTTGCCTTGGGCAGCAAGATGTCCATTTGTTTCAGTGCATAAGATTGCAGGCTTAAATTATTTGCAGCTCAAGTCTGTGCATGTTTACTCTGAGGTCACATTGTGTTCAACAGGATTTATTCCCAATGTAAATATGCAGAGGATTGCAGCCTCTCAGAGCAACTGCAGCAATCAAGCTTTGCCTCACATTCTAGCTGTGAACCACGTCCAATCACTTGGAATCAAATGCAGAGCCGGAAATGGTTTGCAAGTCGTGTGCGTCCACTGTTTGCTATTGCACTGCTACACACCTACAATGCTGCAATGCTACAAGATCAGAAACACAAAGCAGTGCGTAAGTTAGCTGGTAACTCTTAGCTATGAGTTCCTTTCATTGGTGTTTTAGCTGTGGCCTTTACAAAATGTTCTTGCCCGTTTCCCATTTGTCTATCTCTAACCTGTCACTCTGCATGTCTATCTTGTCTGCTAAACGCTTTGGATGGGTATTGTCTCGGTAGCTGTTCATTAGCCAATTGGTCCCAGTCCCCTGCTTGGAAATCACAGATGTCTCTGCAATATAAACCATTTTTCAAAAGGCACTTTTCTGCAGGTGGGAAACCGCAATGTAAACAATCAGCCATCAGTGATATTGCTGGGGCAGGTAAAAATCTGTATCTAGTCAAACAATCCCAACTGCTTTTAAAAACAGCATGAACAATTCACAAGGGAATAGCAGAAGCACATGTATTTACAGGCCACAAAGAGCCTAATGACAACTCACTCTTAAATGTTTGATCAATGTTGTACACATCGGCCCATGAATTAAATACTTTCTGTGGGATCAAAAGAACGAAGGGCAGGGATGAGTGAAATAGGTGTCTACTGGGTGGCCGAAAAGTTCAGTCTTCTTTGTATTAAGTGGAGTTATCTATGGTAAGTAGGCATGTGAAAAGCACATGCCACTAAAATCCAAATTATATTAAACTGGGTGGAGTTGCAATGTTCAATACAAAACAAAGGATTTGACAAAGTAGCAAGGGCGACTTGGAAAGTGTAAGACATTTGCTATAATAATGCATAGCATCACATTGTTCATTAAGACAGTGTTATGTCACATTTCTTGATGGAATGGAGACTGAAGCCATGGCAGGAAGGTCCTGGGGTGAAGTGTTTGTTATCCCAGGGGGGGGGGAAGTGGGAGGCTTTTTCTTGCAACGTAAGAACCAGAGCAATGCCAAGTAAACAGTGGAAAAAAACATTTGCAAAAGCACCTCCATCTCCAAGCTGAAAACAAAGCCTCTATCTGCAGCATGCAGGACCTGAGTCATGCCAAGTAAAGCATCAGTGATGGGCAGAAATTAAATTCAGTTCATGTGAACTCGTGTAATTCACTTTCTGAAATAATATGCAAACCTAAACACAGCCGTGCTTTGAAAAACTCACTTCTCTGAATGTTGCAGTGCATGTGTACAAAATGCATAGCTAGGGTAAGATGCACATAAAATGCATGTATTAGTGAAAATAACATACTAAGATGCATTATATATGGGGAAATTGCTTTGCAAAAATGTGTATGTTCAGAGAAAATTGCACTAAAATGCTAACGAATCTTCATGAGGACATTTTTAAAAATTCACATACTTATATGATCTGAACTTACAACTGGAGAAATTAGAAGCTGATAGATGCCAAAAACTGACAGCTTCAACCATCCCTATAAACAATGAGAAGAAAAAGAAGACATCAGCACACAGTTATAAAGTTTACAATGTTACAGCGGAAATGGAAGATGGAAGGAAAACTTAGGAAGACAGGACCGAAACTTGGTTTCAATGTGGAGTTCTAGTCTTCACTCTCTGTCAACAAAGCAGTTTTCCAAGTTTGCTTGATCTCCAAGGCAAATATATGTATTTACACATATTTAAATAATTTTGGTTTTTGACAAGTGCAGTGCTTAGTATAATAATATAATAAGGCACATTAAAAAACCTGGAGCATTGGGAAGACTGCAGTACCAAAAGCAAGGGTTATGTTTGCCAGAGCAAGCTTCTTCCACAACGGCAAAGTTAGCAACACACGTAAACAGTAAAACATGCACTGGAGTGTCTTGCAGTTAAGGAAGAGAGATATTTCCTCACATTACACCCCCTAGAGCCATTTCCCCAAGATAGCAAATTGACAAACATTGGCATCTTCTGTATGTTTTGAATCTGACAGAGACCCAAGATTCTATCTGATTGGACAGTTTCCCTCCCCCTACCTGTCAATCACCACCCCTCCTGGAACACAACATAAAAATGGGGAGGTTCGAGCTTGTCTTCTTTTCTACTGCCTGAAGCCATTTGCTTGTTTATTTCAACCTCAGTGGGTCCTATGCATCTTATCTGCTATATATTTTAGAAAGTGGCTTGTCTGTCTGGATGCCTCTTAAAGCGTTGTCACCAAATTTTTCAGGATGGTTCCTGACACTGAGGAGTAGGCTATCATTTGGATACAGCATTTTGAATCAACCTTTCACAACCGCACTGATTGTTTTTGGTTTCTTAGAATTCCCAAGCAATTCTGGTGTCAGAAATTAGTTTTCCCTCTAGTCAAACATACCAACTTTATCTCCAATCATTTAATATCCTTGAGGTGGAAGTGTCTGAACTGGGCTCCATGTGAATGCGGCAGCTAGACTGGTGACTGGGAGTGGCCGCCGGGACCACATAACACCGGTCCTGAGAGATCTACATTGGCTCCCAGTACATTCCCGAGCACAATTCAAAGTGTTGGTGCTGACCTTTAAAGCCCTAAACGGCCTCGGTCCTGTATACCTGAAGGAGCGTCTCCACTCCCATCGTTCAGCCTGGACACTGAGATCCAGCGCCGAGGGCCTTCTGGCGGTTCCCTCACTGCGAGAAGCAAAGCTACAGAGGGAACCAGGCAGAGGGCCTTCTCAGTAGTGGCGCCCGCCCTGTGGAACACCCTCCCATCAGAGGTCTAAGAGATAAACAACTACATGGCATTTAAAAAATACCTGAAGGCAGCCCTGTTTAGGGAAGTTTTTAATCTGTGACATTTTGATGTATTTTAATGTTTGTTGGAAGCCGCCCGGAGTGGCTGAGGGGAGCCAGTCAGATGGGCGGGGTACAAATAATAAATTATTATTATTATTATTATTATTATTATTATTATTATTATTATTATCAACATTTCTTTTTGCTTTTTTGCAATCTGAACTTGAATGTGTGCAAGAAACTTTGCTGAAAATTTAGCTTCACCTTTCGAGATCTCTTTGTTTCCCGCTGTTGTCTACTGCAGTCTGAAAATGGCGCTTCTGCATTAAAAAATGGCATAGAGACTTTATAAATGAATAGCTGAGACATTTATTTGCAAGTAAGATTATATATGTGCTTGCTTTGCCAGACTGTGTGCTTAAAATCACACACCTACCAACACTATCTGCCACAGGTTGAGGGGTGCCAATGGGGAAGTGAGGGGGCGGGGCCTTGGGCCCCCTTAAATTTTCAAGGAGGGGGGTGTCCCCCCTCAATATCCCATGGCAATGTGTGCACGCCGTTTGACGTGTTCACGTCATGCATGTAAACAACGCGTCATCAAAAAAGCGGACACAGATTGCCAATTTGTAGCTATCGATGCAAATATAGTATGCGCACAATCCATCTCACCAGAGTTTGTGACCAGGTAACCTGTCTGCTGACCAGGTAATAGGTGCCTTCAAGGCTCCTGCTCTCCCTTTTTAGGGTTAATTATTTCTAAACTGGATGGCAAACTGAGTCCTGCTCCTTTAAAAGCTGTGTAGAAGAGGTGCCTGGGGGATTTTGCTTAGAAGAGGGCATTTGCCATGCAAGCTGCCTTTGCTGAAACTCCCTTTCCAATACAACTATGAAAGGTTCAGGAGCACAGTTTTCTCTTGCATGTGACTCTGCTATCCCTACTCCAGCATTAGCTGATTATTCCCAAGTGCCAACTAGCTGCAGACTTACTTTATTGCTCTAAATGCCTCCCAAAAGACAGCCTTTTCACATGCTACTAGAGCTCATGATTGAGAATCTTTTTAGTGGCTTTTAGTAATTCCGCCCCCCTTTTCCTTTCGTCCTATTAGTTATAATTATGCCATAACCTCCACCCTAAATAATTTTCCTCCAGCCTTGTTTTCACCATCCAAATATTTCTAGGCATCTGTCACAATCTGCTTAATTTGTTTCTTAGCCAAGTTACGTGTGTTTACTTAGGATTTTGTTTTCTTCCCCCACATAGCCATCCATCATCCTTGCAGAGTCTGCTTGTTGACTGATCCATTCATCAGCCTTGCAAAGTTGCCTCCCTCTTGGCCTTCTGTGAACTCCCTTGTTGTTTGTCAATAGGGCTTCTCCTAAGGCATGAGTAAAGTGTTTCATAAAACTTAATACAAAAAGAGACATCCCTGAGAAATGGCTCACAAACCGCTCTGGCAGAGTTTGGCAAGTGCAATATGGCTCCTTAAAAATTATCTGCAGTACTGTCTGCTCCTTCACAAAAAAATATTTGCTCGAATTGTGAGCCTTTAAAAAGAAAAAGTAAAAAAGGAGGGAGCCTGTAATTTGTTTTCAGATATGTTTCCATTTTTTCTACAATTCTTGGTTGCGTTTTTAAATGTTTGTAGTAGTTTACCTACAAGGTCCTGGACAGCAGATTTGCTGAAGTTCTCTTCAATGATAGGTGCTGCCTTTGCAACTATTTAGAGCGAGATTGGGGAAACTCTGGTTCTCCCTATGTTGTTGGACTACAAACCTACATTTCTCAAATGCATTCAAGTCCGTCCCTCAATATACTGACAGTCCGGAGGCAACCTAGGAAACTGGCATCTCTTGTTCACCTGGGACTTTCAGAAATTTTGGTAGGTGTGGACCTCTCCTCTGATAAATAAAGGAGCAGCTATTGCCTCTGCATGTTTGGAATGCAGCAAGGAGAACTGTAAGTACTCAACATGGCCATGTTAAATCCCCGCAAATTAGGGATTCTGGAGAATTTATGGGAAACTATTTTGCTTGGAGAAATCTTTCTACTCTCAACCGACCAGAATTTCATGCCATTCTGCACCTCTCTCCAGAGAAGCTCCACCATTGCCTGGTAAAGCAAGAAATTGTGCCGCAAGCTGGTGTTCCACAGAATCGCGCATTATCTTCATATTTGTACTCTAACATAGGTTATAAATTGCAGCTCTCTGAACTGGGAGGCATTCAGCCTCTGGTCCCTTGCAATACTAGTTTAAATGCTCTAGGTTAAAAAGGTGCATGGATGGAACATGGGTGTGTCTGCATGGAAATGGGTGGAAGCAATTTTCCCAGGCAAGCAGGCATTTTCTTCTTGCATCTTATTTTGCCATTGTGTACAAGCAAGCTGGCCTCAATACAGTAGCTCTACCATTAACTCACATTCCTGTAGGACTCCCTGTTAATATTTCCCATTGCGCTAACAGACATGATATCTTCTGCTATGCAATATTTTTCCCGCAACTTATTCTTCACCCTTTCAGACCTGTCCATTTTGAATTGTTCCAGCCACCATCCTCTTGTGTGCAGCCTGCTTTCTAGATCCCATCTCAGAATCAACATTACTGGTATGTTCATTGCTCTCAGGTTTTCACTGTTTCAGATAGAATTTTCATGTCCTGCTAGCAATATCCAAAGTCCAGCCACGTTACAATGCGCGCAGTCCTAACATATCAAGTTGACAATCATTAGAAGCAGTCGCTATCTCCTTTCTAGTAACTTGGATGCATTTTTAGATGTAGTTGAGAGCACCATCTAGTGCTAACATGGGTTTGTTGATCCATAAACAAAGTGCATCCACCACATTGCATGTGCTTTCATTTCTTGTTTTCCTGAAACCTATTTACTTAACCAGACAGAATCTTTTTTCAGGGACAATGAGAACGCATCATTCCATCCGCGCCAGATAATGGTGAACGTGATTCTCAAATTGACTCTGATGCATACATCAAGGGTGGTGAACGTAATACCTTCCAGATGTTGTTGGACTACAACTCCCATCTACCCCCAACCAGGTAGCTAAGCTGACCTCGGGAGATAGGAGTTGCAGTCCACAACATCTGGGGGGCACCTAAGCCAGGCAACCCCTGGCTTAGGACTTACCCTGTAACAACAACAACAACAACAACAACAACAACAACAACAACAACAACAACAAGCGAAGTATCTTCAATATTTTGGGAAAGGATAGAAAATTGTTTTGTTGTTTTTTGAAATTTATGCTTTTCAGGTCTATACATTTCACAAATTTTACAATCATTTTAACATTTCAAAACTTGACTTCTTCCCCCCTCTTTCTGCAGTTCCTTAAATTTGTTTTTAATATCTTCTGCATATCCAAATTAACTCAATTTGCTCATTTATCCATCTACTTTAAATATATACAGTACTCTTATCAAACTGCAGGTTATTACAATAATCATGCCAATGTTCTTATCTGTTTACAATTTATCTGTAAATATTCAATAAACCATTTCCATTCTTTTATAAAAAGTTTGTTATCTTGATTTCTTATTCTTCTGGTAAGTTTCACCATTTCTACATATTCCATAAGTTTTTGTATCCATTCTTCCTTTGCTGGGACTTCTGCTTCTTTCCATTTTGGGACGAGTAACATTCTTGCCGCTGTAGTAGCATACATGAATATGTTTCTATACAGTTTTGGTAGTTCTGTCCCTATAATTTCCAAAAGAAAAGCTTCCCTTTTTTTTTTTTTTTTACATAAGTTATTTTAAACATCCTTTTCAATTCATTATATATCATTTCCCAGTAAGCTTTAACCTTACTACAAGACTACATATGGAAAAAAGACCCTTCTTTCTCTTTACATTTCCAACACTTCTTTGATTTAGATTTATACTTTTTGCCAATTTACTCCGTGCTAGGTACCATCAAGATTTCATTTTATATAATTTTCTCTTAGACCATAACATGCTGAAAATTGTTAATGGCAAAATTCATTAAATAAACTGGGAACAATACAGGCAAGATGGAGGTGCTGCTAGGTGAGTGATGCTCAACCCATCACACACCCCTGAAAGGAAGGCATTGCAAAGGATCAGGTCTGTATCTATGGTTGCTTATTTATCCAACACTTATCATTACAGGAGCGAGTGGCCTCTGTGGCTTGAAGCCCCTCCATGGCTTGAAGTTGCGACCATACATGAATGGAGATAGCTTGGCTACCATTACCCTTACTCTGGAAACCTACCATTTAGACAAGGGATGGGGAATCTGTGGTACTCCCCATGTTGCTGGACCATAAGTCCCATTTTCCTAGACCACTAACCATGCTGGCTGGGGCTGCTGGGAGTGGGAGTCCAACCCAATCTGGAGGGGCACCAGTCCTCCACCTCTGGCTTAGACCATTGCACTACATTCTATGTGGGGTTGCCTTTTAAAAACAGCCCAGAAATTGCACTTTGTCCATTATAGGGCCAGAAGATTGTTAATCGGGACTGAGCGATTTTTATCACATTACATCTGTGCTTCAAGAGCTGCACTGGCTCCCAGCCCATTTCTGGGGCCAAATTAAAGTGTTGCTGTTAAACTTTAAAGTCCTTAATGGCTTGAGTTACCCAAAAGCGTGCCTTCGTCCATATGTAGCTCTCTAAGACGTTCTTCAGAAGCCCTGTTCCAAATGCTTCCATGTATTCCATGGGTGTCCATTCAAATTTATCTGCCTTTCCTGCATATAAATACTATCCTATTTATGTCATGTTCTGTTAACCCTTCCTCGTGTGCTTCTTTCAGTTCAAACCTGGTGGCATCAGATGTTCAGTTGACTGGAGATATAGGTAAAGGGACCCCTGACCATTAGGTCCAGTCATGACCGACTCTGGGGTTGCGGCGCTCATCTAGCTTTATTGGCCGAGGGAGCCGGCGTACAGCTTCCAGGTCATGTGGCCAGCATGACTAAACTGCTTCTGGCGAACCTGAGCAGGGCGAACCTTCTCGCCGGAGCGGTACCTATTTATCTACTTGCACTTGACGTGCTTTCGAACTGCTAGGTTGGCAGGAGCAGGGACTGAGCAACGGGAGCTCACCCCGTCACGGGGATTCGAACCGCCAAACTTCTGATCAGCAAGCCCTAGGCTCTGTGGTTTAACCCACAGTGCCACCCGCGCTTTTTTAGCCTAAATCTAAAACATCTTGAGGGCACTGGGTTGGGGAAAGTTGATTTGAATCTACTGAATAAAGAAAATTAGAGAAGTCACAAGTGTTTCTAGCACACTGTTGCTAACTTATTCAGCAGTGCAGTGGCCAGAAGCCAGATATGCTGGAAACCATCCTTTCCCTCCTACTGCTTTCCCAGAAAATCTTGTTTATGCTTCGGGAAATCATGCTTTTCTTTCCTTCCTTCGTTTCCTTTAATTTTCCTGCTTAGGAAAAAACAACAACCTGTAAACGGCACAGCACGCAGGAAAAAAATGTGGAAATGTGCTGGATGCCTAACAGCTATTATCGAGTATTCTTTTCTATTATATGCAACTGGATCTTGTGTGAATTCAGGGCTAGGTGCTTTAGAAGGAAGCTGAGGAAATGCCTCTGCGCTCTTCCTTCTCACCCCCACTTCTAGAGATCTTGGTTGGGAGCTAAATGAAGATAACCAGGGCTGCAACCCTTCACTTTCACCCCAAATGCTTGCAACATCTGCGCAAAGAACCAATCATAGCAGGCGAAAGGTAGAGATCTGAACTCTTCTGCACTCAGGTAGCACACCAGTCAAAATGGGATAGCAGTCTTTGTGTTGCAGGAACCCTGGTGGATGAGAAAAAAGGCCATCAAGTCTATAATTCTTCCCGAAGATGTCCATGGTTAGTGTATCTCATGGGTAGGCAAACTAAGGCCCGGGGGCTGGATCAGGCCCAATCGCATTCTCAATCCGGCCCACAGATGGTCTGGGAATCAGCATGTTTTTACATGAGTAGAATGTGTGCTTTTATTTAAAATGTATCTCTGGGTTATTTGTGGGGCATAGGAATTCGTTCATTATTTTTTTTCAAAATATAGTCTGGCCCCCCACAAGGTCTGAGGGTCAGTGGACCGGCCCCCTGCTGAAAAAGTTTGCTGACCCCTGGTGTATCTACTTGTCTGTATTGTCTGCCTGAAAGGCTTTCTAGGGTTTCAGATAGGAGTCTTCTACAGAAGAAGAAGAAGAGTTTGGACTTGATATCCCGCTTTATCACTACCCGAAGGAGTCTCAAAGCGGCTAACCTTCTCCTTTCCCTTCCCCCCCCCACAACAAACACTCTGTGAGGTGAGTGGGGCTGAGAGACTTTAAAGAAGTGTGACTAGCCCAAGGTCACCCAGCAGCTGCATGTGGAGGAGGAGAGATGCAAACCCGGTTCACCAGATTACGAGTCTACCGCTCTTAACCACTACACCACACTGGCTCTCCAAGTACAGCTGTACTTGGAGATGTCAGTGGTTGAACCTGGAATTTTTCAGTGCAAACTAGATGTTCTACTGCTGAACCCTCCAAATATGCATCTCCAGAAACATGTGGAAATACGTATTTGGCAATAAACTGAACAGAAAGCGAATCTCATGAGAAATCTTTGTTCAAAGATTTAATCAGTCTCCTTTTTCAGGGAGGGGCAGTTGAGAAATCCATAAAGCGGGGAAAACATAAAGCCAACTGTTCTCCTTGTAAAAGGTGGTTTACTGGACACTTAAGATGGGAGAAAATGCATTGAGTGTCCTGGGAAAGAGTTTCTGCTGCTGTTCCCCAAACCATCAGACACTTTTGTGTCTCCCCATGGACCAGCCAGGCGTGGGGAACATGTGTTCCTTGGCTTACTTTGTTGGGGATCTCAATCTAATTTTATGTGAAGAGAAGGAGGGTGGGAAGGGAGAAAATAGGAAAAGGGAAAGCAGATGGGACAACAGAAAGGGGGGGAGAGGGGGTGGCAAACAGAGAGAGTGAAAAGGGTGCGGCGCTGCTAGGGAAGAATGAGTCTGCCAAGTTCGGTTTTTCTCAGTTTCTCATTTTTCTACTCTCAAGTTCACTTTATGGTGTTCATTTGCATTTTAGCGCAATTTTCTCCTGATATACACATGGTATGTATGCAATTCTGTCTAATATACACATTTTTGCACTAGTATGTGCATTTTTATACACACCTGACCATAGTATTTGCATTTTTGAACACACCACTTGGCTAAAGGACTGCACTGCAAAATTCTGAGAAGTGAGAATTTCAAAAGATGGCTGTGTTAAGACAACAACAACAACAATAATTTATTTATACCCCGCCCATCTGGCTGGGCTTCCCCAGCCACTCTGGGCGGCTTCGAACAATTAAAATACAATAATCCATCAAGATTTGTCTATTGCTTTAAGAAACTGCAAATTATGTAGGTTTGCCTTTAAATGCAAACTGAATTTGATGCTCCACCCCATCCCTAGTCCCTGCCCATTTGGGGCTGTGGCCCTCCCCACTGTGGATACGAACCCCCCAGCTGATTATCCCAGGCAATTATAGACTATAAAGTCATAGTGTGCCAGCGGATTAACCACTTTTCGCCACGCAAGGAAACATATTAATAGATCCAGAGTTTTGGATTGGATTGAAAGGCCAGGAATAATTCCTTTGTTTATTGAGCTGGGCAGGGGGTATAAAATTTGTTCTCTTCTACTCATTTGAGCCACACCTACAACCCCTTGTGGGTATCTTAGGTTGTGTCAGTTTGCATTTCTTAGTGCAGAAAGTATTGATCTGATGTGTAGAGGTTTTTCCTATTCTAATTAATTCAAGAGGGTTCTGGAAGCTTCTGGAAGCTTCTCTGTGTGAAAGTAGCAAGCAGAAGGTTCATGGTGTTTGGGTTATTCCTTCAGAGAAGCTGAGTACAGCTGGTTTAAACTGGTTCTGTTATCTCTTCTTCAAGGTCATGCTGACTATAATAAGAGGCCAGAAGGAGCCTCTTTCTCTTTCTATTTTCCTCCTGGTGTGGTGTTATTATTATAAGTTATTGTAAGTTTAAGTTACGTCTGCTGCAAATGTATTTCTTATGGCCAGTGCCAATCCTGAATGCATTGGATTTGTGACCATTATGCTCATTTACCTTCAGTAGCAGTAAAGCTCTGCTGGATGAAATACAATTGCCTCTGGACTGTTTTTTTTTTGGGGGGGGTGTCCTGCAATGTGTTTAAGTTTTTACTCTGTTAACTATACAATGGAATCTGCTCTGGATCAATGTTGAGTAGAATTTCAATGACCGTAAGATAGTGACTGAACCAACAAAACCCAAGAGCTTCATAGCTGAATGTCAGGTCCTGATCACACACTCTGACCACTTGACCACACTGTCTCACATTCCTATAGCAGCAGCAAAAACCATTCCTCATTCACACAAAGAAAAGGATCACACATACCACTGAGGCCTTACCCATTATGATCTGCGGGCAAAGGTCTGCTCCTCTTGCCACAAATATATGAAGTAAAACCCATAATTTACAGAGCTACAACATTTACTCAGTTAGCTGATTAACAATTAAAAATCTTTTGATAGAAAGAGGGGGCATGGTTATTAAGCATCCAAAATAATGAGACGTTGCACACAGTTATAGAGCCTAAGAATTGCCCCCAAAGTTACCAGTCTAATAACCAGGGCTTTTTTTCAGCCGGAACTCCTCTCTGTTGGGCGTCATTGCCGTGATAAGAGAATAAGCGAGGCGTTCATGGTGAGTTCTGGCACCTCTTTTTCTAGAAAAATAGCTCTGCTAATAAATGATAACAATAATAATAATAATAATAATAATAATAATAATAATAATAATAATAATTTATTATTTGTACCCCGCCCATCTGGCTGGGTCTCCCCAGCCACCCTGGGCGGCTTCCAGCAAATATTAAAAAACAAAACATTAAAATATCACAGATTAAAAGCTTCCCTGAACAGGGCTGCCTTCAGGTGTTTTCTAAAGGTCATGTGGTTGTTTATTGCTTTGACCTCTGATGGGAGGGCGTTCCACAGGGCGGGCGCCACCACCGAGAAGGCCCTCTGCCTGGTTCCCTGTAGCTTCGCTTCTCTGAGTGAGGGAACCGCCAGAAGGCCCTCGGCGCTGGATCTCAGTGTCCGGGCTGAACGATGGGGGTGGAGACGCTCCTTCAGGTATACAGGACCGAGGCCGTTTAGGGCTTTAAAGGTCAGCACCAACACTTTGAATTGTGCTCGGAAACGTACTGGGAGCCAGTGTAGATCTCTCAGGACCGGTGTTATGTGGTCCCAGCGGCCACTCCCAGTCACCAGTCTAGCTGCCGCGTTCTGGATTAATTGCAGTTTCCGGGTCACCTTCAAAGGTAGCCCCACATAGAGCGCATTGCAGTAGTCCAAGCGGGAGATAACTAGAGCATGCACCACTCTGGCAAGACAGTCTGCGGGCAGGTAGGGTCTCAGCCTGCGTACCAGATGGAGCTGGTAGACAGCCGCCCTGGACACAGAATTAACATGCGCCTCCATGGACAGTTGTGAGTCCAAAATGACTCCCAGGCTGCGCACCTGGTCCTTCAGGGGCACAGTTACCCCATTCAGGACCAGGGAGTCCCCCACACCCGCTCGTACCCTGTCCCCCAAAAACAGTACTTCTGTCTTGTCAGGATTCAACCTCAATCTGTTAGCCGCCATCCATCCTCCAACCTCCTCCAGGCACTCACACAGGACCTTCACTGCCTTCACTGGTTCTGATTTGAAAGAGAGGTAGAGCTGGGTATCATCCGCATACTGATGAACACCCAGCCCAAACCCCCTGATGATCTCTCCCAGCGGCTGCATATAGATGTTAAAAAGCATGGGGGAGAGGACGGAACACTGAGGTACCCCACAAGTGAGAGCCCAGGGGTCTGAACACTCATCCCCCACCACCACTTTCTGAACACGGCCCAGGAGGAAGGAGCGGAACCACTGTATAACAGTGCCCCCAGCTCCCAACCCCTCTAGACGGTCCAGAAGGATGTTATGGTCGATGGTGTCAAAAGCCGCTGAGAGATCCAGCAGAACTAGGAAACAGCTCTCACCTTTGTCCCTAGCCCGCCGGAGATCATCGACCAGTGCGACCAAGGCAGTTTCAGTCCCATAATGAGGCCTAAATCCCGATTGGAAGGGATCCAAATGGTCCGCATCCTCCAGGCGTGCCTGGAGTTGTTCAGCAACCACTCGCTCAATCACCTTGCCCAAGAATGGAAGATTTGAGACTGGGCGATAGTTGGCCATATTGGCCGCATCCAAAGATGGTTTTTTAAGAAGCGGTTTAATAACCGCCTCTTTTAGCGGGTCTGGGAAGGCTCCCTCACAAAGAGAAGCATTCACCACCAAGGGTGGAGAAGAGTAAAGAAAAAAATGAAAGAAAGAAATCAGGGATAAGATGGATAGTAAAAACAACAACAAAAGGGACACGCTGATCAGAAGGGGCCTGCTGATCAGAAGGTCGGCGGTTCGAATCCCTGTGACGGGGTGAGCTCCTGTTGCTCTGTCCCAGCTCCTGCCAACCTAGCAGTTCAAAAGCACGCAGTGCAAGTAGATAAATAGGTACCGCTCCGGCGGAAAGGTAAACGGCGTTTCTGTGCGCTGCTCTGGTTCGCCAGAAGCGGCTTAGTCATGCTGGCCACATGACCCGGAAGCTGTACGCCAGCTCCCTCGGCCAAAAAAGCGAGATGAGCGCCGCAACCCCAGAGTCAGTCACAACTGGACCTAATGGTCAGGGGTCCCTTTACCTTTACCTTTAAAAACAACAACAACACTGGAATAAATATAATTTTAAGAGGGAACTCCACCAAGAATATGAAGAAAAGAGCGACCAAAGAAAACGTTCACAAATGGGACACAAGGTTTTATGGAGCAAACAAGGAACTAAGGAATGAAGAGATCATAGAAAGATATTTATGCAAAGAGGTCACTTTCATAGGAAAGATATGAGGAAACCATGCAACTGACAGTCTTAAAAGCTAACAAAGCAACTGGAACTAAAGGATAAGGAATCTGTGAAAATAAATCACTGAAAGAGTCACATGATCAAAAATAATAAATAAACGAGCCAAAGTATGAAAAGCAAGAATAATTGCTCTGGAATGAGAGACGGGAAAACCAATAAGCAAGTAATTACGATAATCCAAGGGAGGCAGTGAAAGAAAGAATGGAAAGAAAAGAAGTCTTAGAAGGATAAAGGAGCAAAAGAATCAAAAGTAGTTACTAGAGCAGAATTAAAAGAGGAAACTGCAGCAACATGAGCAGACATTGCAGAAACAGAAGACAGATATTGCATTAGGGGAGCTGAAAAAAAGTTTAGATTGATGGCTTTGGTTGGCATTTTTGGAGCTAACTTCTTACTGTTTTATTGCGGTTTTATTTGTTTGAATAATTCATTTTATGATGTTTATACTGTTCTGGTGATTGATTTTATAAAGTTGCTTAATAGACACTCGTAAACTCGAAATAATGGCTAGACTGCAAACCACCACAGTAGAAGACAGGGGAATGCATATGGTATACTTCTCGGTAGTGGAGCCCGCCCTGTGGAACGCCCTCCCATCAGATGTCAAATAAATAAACAACTATCGGACTTTTAGAAGACATCTGAAGGCAGCCCTGTTTAGGGAAGTTTTTAATATTTGAAACAATGCTCTGTTGAAAGCTGCCCAGAGTGGCTGGAGAAACCCAGCCAGATGGGCGGGGTATAAATAATAAATTATTATTAATTATTATTATTACTACTACTACTACCACCACCACTACCACTGGGAACTTCGTTCTACTAGCTCCTGCCACATCCACAAGCTGGTTCCTTAACCAAGAAAGGCACAGAAGCTAGCTGAACAAGTATAGGACGGCTACTATCAACATCACAAATTTGTCCCTGGGATTCTAGGAAACAACAATGTAGATAACACGAGGCTGACGTCTTCCAACCGTGGTACACCATTTAAGCATTGAAAAAAATTGTTAAAACAGGGTGCCTGTTTTGCAAGCCAGCCAACATGCTGAAAGGGGTGAGGTTTCTTTTCATCCATCTTTGGAAATGCCCTAGTGCAGTTGGTACTCCAGGCCAAATGGGGCATATTCCTGGAATGCGTCCATTATAAGGAATGCCAGCTAGCTGCTGCTGTCTGCTGTTGCTGTCTCCCCCAGCAGTGAGAGGACAGAGGAAAGGAAGCACTCCTTCACATAGTGCAGAGTTAAACTATGGGACTTTCTCTCACAGGAAGCAGTGATGGCCACCAACCTCGATGGATTGGATAAATTAATGGAGGAGAAAGCTATCAGTGGCTATTAGCCACGATGGATTTGCTCTGCCTACCTCATTGGATGAAGCCAGGCTTCTGAAACCACAAGAAGGGAGAGTGCAACGAGGCTCAGGTATGTTCTGTCATATGTAGTGGACTTGTAAAAGAGTATTGGGAAATAATTTATAATGAATTGAAAACATTTTTTTTAAAGCTACTTTTCAAAATAAACCACAACACCAGAGTCCTTTTTGTTGGGGATAATTCAGATGGAAATTCCCAGGTGTCAAAAAAGATTATTTATGTATGACACTACTGCGGCCAGTGTTTTGTTAGCCCCCAAAATGGAAAACGAGCGAGGTCTCAACTAAAGAAGAATGGCAACTTAAGCTGATGGAAGATGTTCAGCTTGCGGACTTAACATATACTGTAGAATAAGAGAACAAGAGAACATTTAGAGAAGATTGGAAAATGTTTATTGAATATATCGGTGAAAATTGTGTACAGCTGAAAATGCTGGCAGCATTAAGATTAATTCGGAAGTCATTGCTATTTTAAGAAGGGAAGTCGTTGCTATTTTAAGGTTGTTTAAATGAATGGTGCCCTGAGTGATGACAAAATTTGCCACCCCACAACTTTGAATAGGTACTAACATACATATAAGTTGTTGTTGTTGTTGTTGTTGTTTTGCTCCCCCTCACCTTGGTGCCCTGTGTGGGGGAACCACCTGCACCATCCTAAATCTAGTTCTCATGGGGCAGACCAGGTAATGACTGGTGCAGAAGAAACGATATGCTTAGTTGTTTAGGGTTAGCCCTATATAAAATTACCTTTGGTACCGATAGGTCCTCTCAGGTCTCCACCTGGAAACTGCCAGGAACCAAACACACAGTAAATAAGTTTTAAGGCAGGGCAGCTGTAGAACAAGTAAAGCTCCATTGTGGTTTCAACATCTGCCAAGATGTGCATGATCAGTAAGGAGGGTGGGGAAAGTAAGCAGAAGAGCAGATAAACTAGAAATATAAATAGCTCCACTGAAGCCACAGTTAAGTGTAAGTACGCTCAAAGCATTTGTACACGTGAGGTGCCAAGGTCAGAGAGGTCTCAAACCAAGACTTCCAGCAACCAGTTGTGTACCTCGTTTGTTAATAGTGCTCTGTTTCTACTGCCAAATGGATAGCTTGAGCTCTGGTCTCCAGGGGGGCCAGAAAGGCTCCAGTATGAGCTCGCCTGAATGTTCAGTCAGATGACTCCAGTGGCCAAACCCTGTCCATCAGACCCTATAAAGCAGGGGGCATCAACCTGGCACCCGGTGGTGCCCCAGACTCTGAACTTTCATCTAAAGTAAGTCTCTAGCCATCCTAGAAAGAAAGTTATGGGAGAAAATGTGCAGGTACCTTCTAAGTGATTTATGTGAAAAGACAGTCATGTGGCACCTTGTATAGTATCCTTGTACTGCAGAAGGCAGAACTAGACAGCAATAGTTTGTTTGCATATGACACACACACACACACACAGAGAGAGAGAGAGAGAGAGAGAGAGAGAGAGAGAGAGAATTGGGACCAGCAGGACATAGCTGACTTCCCATGGTAAACATAAGGCTGTTGAGGGTGGCTGTCTCTCTTATTTTGTGTTATGTCACACTCCCTCCTTGGCAGCCATTTTGTGACTGGCACCCCAGCACACTCTCAAAAGTCAAAATGTGTCCACTTGTCCAGAAAGGTTGATGAAGCCTACTATAACTTTGAGCCTCAGAACCTATCCTCAAGTAGCTTGTCTCCTGTTTTAGAAATATATGCATGCCCATCTCCACTCTAGAAAAGGAAAACCAGATGCAACTAAAACAAATAGAGCAATTCTGAGAGGAAAACACGCGTCTGAAAAATAAATTAGCCAATATGGATAGCCGCCAAGAAAGAGAAAGCATGGAAGCGAGAATTAAACTAGCAGACCTTGAAGATCACAGTAGATGCTGCAATATCCACTTCTGCAATTTCCCTGAGAAAATGGAGGACAAAAACTCAGTTGATCTCATCATACGCTGGCTAAAAACCACAATCCCAAACCTGAAACTCGTAGACGATCTGGAAAGGGCACACAGAGTTCTAAGACAATGCCAAAAGCCAACGCCCCTCCGCAACACATCGTTGCGTGCTTCGCCCACTACAAAAAGAAAGAAGACATATGGAACAATCTCAGAAACTCAACCAACCTCCGATATGGAGAAAACCCCATCCTGGCCTTTCAGAATTTATTGCAAGAGACCCTAAACCAAAGAAAAAACCTACGCCCATTTATCCAATGTCTTCAACAAGCAGGAATCAAGTACCGATGGGGCTTCCTCTTTTGCCTCATTGTAACAACTGACACAACACAGCACACGGCCACCGACATACCTGAAGCCCTGCAACTACAAGAACCTCAGACTTAACCCTCCACCAGAATGGCAACCATCAGACCCACCGAATGACAACCAAGGCGGAAATATAGTGAACGACTGGAGGACAGTCAACAAGAGAAAGAGGAAACAACAGAAACGACATGACAATGCAAACCAAGACTGTCAAGTACCACACACAGAACAGTCCCGTCAAACACACAACACAAGACTACGAACCAACCAGCCAGGCAGAGGGCCTTCTCAGTAGTGGTGCCCGCCCTGTGGAAGCCCTCCCATAAGATGTCAAGGAAATAAGCAACTATCTGACTTTTAGAAGACATCGGAAGGCAACTCTGTATCAGGAAGTTTTTAATGTCTAATGTTTTACCATTTTTATGTAATGTAAGCCACCCAGAGTGGCTGGGGAAACCCAGCCAGATGGTTGGGATATAAATAATAAAATTATTATTATTATTATTATTATTAACCTCAGCTAACCCCACACACCACAGATTGACAACCCTGCAACAACAACCACTGCCAAATGAAGCACCCAGAAACCACCTTGAACCAATTGACTGGTGAACTGCCCCTTCCCTCCCCAATGCTATCCACAGAGACCCCTCCCACACCAACACCAACCCAGATGACACTCACCATTGCCACCCCTCCCACCCCACCCCTCCGCAGACCAACCCAGGTGGCACTCCTCCATTCTCTCCAACTCCACCCACCCAGCCCCTAATATTGTTCCATTGTTGAGACATTTTTATCTGGCTCCTAGGATGAGGAAGGAGGCTGCGACGTTCGAATAAATTTTGGGGGTGTGTATGTTTGTGTGCTCCATTTTGTGCTTGCAAATAAAAATGCTTCTAAAGATTTTGAGATACTCCACACACAGTTATCTCCCTCTCTGTTTCATATAACTTACATTGTATTGCCACTGAATTAACCTCTCACTGATCACATTCGCCTGGTGCCTTCAAAACATATATTTAGGCCTTTCTTCTCCCAGGCCTTTGGCTATTATTATTATTATTATTATTATTATTATTATTATTATTATTATTATTATACCCCGCCCATCTGGCTAGGGTGCTGCTGCTGCTGCTGCTGTTGTTGTTATATTAACATTTATATACTATCCTTTGTTTGTTACTATGTTACACATTTTTGCATTTTTATATTGTCAACGGCCTTGTGATCCTTGGGTGAAGGGCAGTACAGTGGTACCTCGGGTTAAGAACTTAATTCGTTCTGGAGGTCCATTCTTAAGCTGAAACTGTTCTTAACCTGAGGTACCACTTTAGCTAATGGGGCTTCCCGCTGCCGCCGTGCCGCCGCCTCGCGATTTCTGTTCTCATCCTGAAGCAAATTTCTTAACCCGAGGTACTATTTCTGGGTTAGCGGAATCTGCAACCTGAAGCGTCTGTAACCTGAAGCGTCTATAACACGAAGTACCACTGTATAGAAATTTTATTAATAAGTAGCAATAAATAGTAAATACTTTTGATGAGCTGAGGCAAGTTGCTTGACCAGTGCTTTGCCACTGGGAGTGAAAAAAGAATAATCCTCACGGTCAGCTCCGTTTAGTATTAAACGTTTCCCTCTCCGTTAGGCCCACCCCATTAATCCAGTCAGTGTAGTCAGATTTGGCCTGTGTACACGAGGGTAGGAATACTAGCATAAATGGTAATGTTCACAGCAGACGTAATTTGTCGATCCGCCTGTGCCACTTTGGTCCACTGTGACACAAATTAAGAATCTCCTAATAAACCTAGAGAGCCCTGCAATATGCCATATGGCACCCATATAAATGAAGATTAGACAGGAGTAGAATTCCCTGTAATATGATTACGGTATATAAATAGGAGCAGCAGAGACCGGGAAAGGACCTCCCCATTCATTTTGCACTATCCTGGGATGCACAACCTTTTAACAACCTGGCTCAGTACATACAGATTTGTTTAAAAGTCGCAGGGCCAATATGCTTGCTTTAAATTGCAAAACATCCTCTAATCACAAACACAGCAACCTATTTAGTGCAGTTCTTTTGATCAAACCCTCCCCGCCCCGAGCCTGAGGATTAAAGAAAGCTCAGATGAACGTTAGCGTTTCAATTACCGTGCCATATTTATGTATGTGATAGAAACACTTACAACAAATCCCATTTACAAGCAACAAAAGATAACAAGTTAGTAAAAATAACACGAGGATGCAATCCAGCAAAAATTAAGCACGTTGATCTCAATGGGGAAAATAAAAGCACCTCTCCAGTTCCTCCATTGAAATAAATGGGTATTAAAATGCATTAAAAGTGGCTGGATCGTACCTATGACAATCTTTTAAAATATAACTAAAATAACAGCTGCTGGGGGAGAGGGGAGGAATCATCTATCCTACCTTACTGGTTCTACGACTTACCACACCTTCAGTCATTATTCAAAGGCCTTGAGGAACAGGTGTGTTCTGTGCTCTGTGGAAACCACAAACGTCCTCTGTCGTTCCACAGCCTCAGGGCCAACACAGTAGAAGCCCTGCTCCTAGCAGATATTATTCTAACTTCACACTGCAAGAACAAAACCCTACCTAGTTAAAATATTGCACTTAGCAGAGGAGTGTATATGGGACAGGCTCTGAGTGAGGGGGGTGGGTCTATCCTTGTGGAAGGTTTTAAAGGTAAGTATAAGGATATGTCCAATTTCACAGTAGGAATGAACTGCTTTCAAGAAGTTAGTAGGGCAGATTTTTAAGGCTGCAAACACATCATACATTTAATGTGCGCACCCACCCACCCCAGAATCATGGAAACTGTCATGTGTCAAAATAAATTAAAAAATTGTCCAGTAGCACCTTTCATGCACATACCCAGAACAAACTTAGTTGGTCTCTAAGGTGCTACTGGACAATTTTTTAATTTATTTCAACTGCGTCAAACCAATACGGCTACCTATCTAGTGTCATGTGTTAAGTGTGCTGGGAATTATAGCTCTGTGAGGGCTAGAACACAGTTCCCAGGACTATTTGGAAGTTAACACTCTGCTTTAAATGTATGGTTGTGTATGCAGCGTAAGAGCAGAGTATGACGAAACTTATCTTATGGCAGATGTTGGGTAGAGTTGAAAGCAAATGCTCCGTTTGTTAGGAGGGTAAAATCTGAGCTTCTCCTGTTGGTGATTTTCTTCATGGCGTTCAAATAAAAGAGAAGTCAAAGAGTTGCTATGAAAGAACCTTGGAAGTTGAGCACTGGATGAGGTTTGCAGACGAGGTTGTATTAATACATTCTTGTTTCTGGACATGCTCTTTGATGGGTATTAGTAAGAGGATATAGTAATTATAACTGATCCTCCACAGACTCACGTGTGTGGGTTAACACAAAGAAAAGTGGCTTGTGCTTGTTTTTGAAATGCAGGGCTTACACATAAAGAGCCCAGTAGCACAATTTAAATACCATCATTAGGCAGATTAAATGGAACACGGGAATATGTTTTTCAACCTTCTTTTTAATATGTTCCGGCTCCTTAAGGAAGCTGGCACCCGCTTCCCTGTTTCTCAATAAGACAGACCACAGACTGCAAGGTAAGTTTAAAAATGCTTTACTTACAGTTACTAAATCCCAGACTTGCAGGTCAATGTTCTTAGTTGAAAAATATACAGCAAGGCAGCCTCAGATCTGAGTCAGAGAGCTATGATAAGGCTTGTCTGTTTCTGTCCTCAGCTGGGGGGGGGGTATAGGAAACAAGTTTTACACCACAAAGCCTACTCTAGGAATTTAGAACTCTGTGATTCTTAACCCCTTCACATACTAACTAGCATTGTTATATTTGACTGCAAATCTCCCACACTCTTCACATGACAGAAATGGTTGTTTATCAAGAGGTAACTTATCACCATGTGCATGTAACCAACTGCTAAGCTGGTCCTCAGTAATGTTCTCCTAAGTGTCATAGAGGATGACATCACTCTTAGCTTCCCGGGATTTCCAACCCAGTTTGAATGTACCAAGAAGTATGTTCTTTCTGAGCACCTCACAAAATGGTTGCACGCACATTATCTCAAGGTACCATGCGGTGAACGGTAATCTGTATTCATATGGACAAAGAACCATTGCGTGAACCAGTAGCCCAAGTCACATGCAAACAGAATGTATGGGACTCACACTGGAGCCGAAACAAATGGCTCCCCAAAATTCAATTAGCCCTGTAAATGCTATGCATATTAAAAGAGATTGCAATTGTAGTTCTCCAGTTTATGACAGATTACCACAGCGTGTCTGAGTGTTGAAACAACTTGTCCCTGGTTTGGGATGTGGGTTTGAACATAAGAGACAACTCTGATTGAAGTTCCTTTTGCAGCCCAGCCTTGCTTCATTATCATTTTAAGCGCATAACATCACTGCTCAGGAACATTGAACAGCAGCAGTTTTCCTTATAGTTGCTTTAATACTGAAAAGGCCAAAAAAAAAAAAAGTTTTAATCTTTGTTGCCTCAGGGAACCGTGTTGCAGCACAAGGGGCATGCGCATAGCGGGTGTGTGTCTCTCATTAGAAAATGCAGCTTTGGTTTCAAATTAATAATTTTGTGACTACAGAAGTGAGCTCGTTAATATCCTTTGATGTGTGAGCAGAGACGCAGCTCTATCCCTTAGAGGCTCAGTTCATAAGCAGCTTAGACTTGTTACAGCAGACATATAATCCAAGGGGCAACACAGGGCCATCCCTACTTCTGGCACTGAAAAGTGTGGCTCAGGAAAACACTTACATAAAAGTGTCCCCTAAGTACTGCCAAAGACCAAGGTGAGTGACTAGCTCATGTCTAACATAGAAAAAGAAGTACCTGTATTCAGCATATTACATCACAACATGTGAACCAGGACAAACCACAGCCCCAAATTGACTTGAGCATTAAGTCAGAGCTTCCTGGGAGTCGTGGCTCAACCAGTCCTACAACTTCAGGTTTTCAGAATTAATGTTCTTGTATCAACTTTGATTCAAATGGTAGGATTAAACTGATAAGTGCTTAGCATGTACGATTAGGAGGAGGCTGGATATTTTACTTACCTACTGAACTTGGATGCCAGAGTTCACACAGAGTTGTTGCCAAGTATTTTGGTTTGCTGCTCAGTTTGTTCAGCATCAGTATTGCTGCCTCAGGTTCAGTATCAGTTTGTTGTTCAACGAACACAGAAATTAAACCAGGTGGTTTAATATTTTTCGCCTGTTGACCCTGCACACGTATCCCCTCTTGCCTGCCCCTAAAACCTATCAACCTTTTTCGCTGCCCCATCAAAACCCAGTGCGGCCTACTGTTGATCTGCCCGAATCTTAGCTCTCTTCCTTGACCTGCTTAAAAATGTGAAAATTCACCTTCTCGCTTTCCAAAATTATATTAGTGTTCACCTATTCAGAACCCAACAATCCATCATCCACTGATCAGGTACTTTTACAATCACCGATTGGCAGGCCTAGGACCACACAGAGCCACTTATTGACACATTGGCAATTAAATTTCCTTCTAGATTAAAGGAAGCTGCTGTTGGTTCCCTGAGACTGTTGTTGCTAATTTGGTAAATTTAAAACGGGGGCCAGAACTGTTTATGGCTCCATGCTGAGAGGGGAAGTTTAGTGACTGTGGACCTCTGAGGTAATTTTTGGAAGGCAGGCCTATCCATGATAGAACTATGTCAGGCCTTGCAAAATTTACATCAGGGATAGACCTGTGGCTCTCCGGATATCACTGTATTGCATCCCTGATCATTAGACATGCTGGAGTCTGGCAACACTTAGAGATATACAGGTTCCCCTGTAGAGGTTAGTTTTTTTGTTTTTGTTTTTAACCTGCTAAGAGGATTATATCCAACTAATCAAGAATGGAAAGAAGTACAGTGCAGGGAAAGAACTTTAGGTATTATTAATTATTTTTATGATTTTATTTTATTATATCCCTCCCTTCCTCCCAAACCCCTCAGTTAACTATATCACTATACAATAATGGCACAATTTGCAATATTAAAATACCATAGTAGAGCACTTGCTTTGTTTTTTGTGGTTTTTATTCTATAAGAAGGTCAATTGTGTTATACTTTTATTTATTTATTAATTTTCTGTGAATACCGCCTTTATCCAAAGGCCACAGGACAGTTTGCAACATTAAAAATACAAAATATTTTAAACATTCTATTTTTGCAACCCGGCCTGGGATCATTTGATGATTCAAAGAACTCTTCATCTGGCATTTGGTTTTTCTGTATACTTGGATTTTTGTTTTAAAATAGGGATGAACACTTGTTTGACAGATGGGGAAATATATGGCTTACCTTAAGTGTTTTGGGGATTTTTGTTGTTGTTGTTGGGGTTTTTTTTTGCAAAATTAGGTGAGATATATGTACCTAAAATAAAAATATTTGGGCCAATTTTTAGTGACCCAAGGAACTTACTTCCCAATTAGGTTGGCCAGATGCAAAAGAGGACAGAGCCTGTGAACCTTGAAAATCTGTGAAGAGTGCATTTCAGTAGGTACACCTGCTGAAATTGCCCTTTCTCCATGACCATCAAAGGTATGGAAGCACTATCGTCTCTTGTTGCATGTAAACATGTTGCGTCCACATGAGTAGTTGTACCAAAACAAAGTTTGGGATGCTTGCTTCAATCTCCATTCCATTTAAAGTAATGCAGTGTAGATATATCCCACTTATTATTCTTACTGACTTAACTTGAGGAGGAAACCTTACTCATGGGTAGGGATTGGGGAGAAATTCGATTCAGGTCTCATTTGAAGCTGAATCTATAAAATTTGCAATTTCCAAAACAATATGCTATGCACTGACTATGCCAACCAAACCATGCTTACAAAAATGCATCCACTGGGGGAAAGTATGCATAAAAATGAATATATTGATGACAATCATGCACAAAAATATATTACATTAGGGAAAACTGCCTGCAAAAACGTGTACATGAAAAATTATTAGCAGAAATCCGCACTATAATGCTGGTGAATTTTCATGATGGTTTTTTTTAAAGGATGCAAATTGCTGCCAAATGTAGAGAACTAAATTTAAGTTTAGTAAAATGAGAACCAAAACAGACAAGGTCTTCCATTCAGGGCTGGATTAAGACCTTTAGAGGCCCCAAGCACTTAAAAGAATTGGGTGCCCCCAAATATATCTAATTCAAAATATAAACAATAATAAACCGTAGAATAAAACTTTATTTTTTCGAAACCAAATCTACAGTAAGGTGGAAAATAATGTTTTTGTAGATTTGTATAAAGAATGTTTATTTTTGTTCAGCTGCACCATGGTAAATCCAGCAATGGAAAATTTCTGTGGTGCCCCCCCCCCCTTGATGTGCTTATATTGCTTAATGGTTAATCCAGCGCAGCTTCCATCCCTACTTATGAGTAACTGCTATGTAGCATGAATGTGACCTGTCAGATCAGGCCTTTTGCAATGGGAGCTATGCATCCTCTAAACTGGTTCTGTTGTTTAAATAAACTGGCTGCCACACACCTGTTTGTGCAGGCCCATTGCGAGGTTTGTTTCCAGCAAGGCATACCTGCTGTAATCTCCACACTTTGCAAACTGTGTTTGTAGCATCCATCTTAGGAAGGGCAGAATTGGCGTGAACACCTGGCTTCCAACAAGCCTCTACAAGAAGCAGAAGATTTATTTTCTGCGGCTAATGAGGCATCGTAAGCACCTGCTCAGAAAGTGCATTTCCTTAAGACAGCTTTGTGTAGCATCAGGCTGTCAAGAGTATCTTTTTGCAATGGTTTATTTCTGGGCGTGCCACTATTAAGCATTGGACACAGCAAACCCAGCAGGGCTTTTAAAAATGTGCCAGTCACAAAACAAGCAGGTTTTTTTTGGGGGGGGGGTGCTAAAAGAACATTTGCGCAGTTCAAAAATGCAAAGTTGCATTTTCTTCGGTGGTGTAACAACTGAACGATAACAATTTTTAAAAAGGACAGTGACCACAGAAACTGATCACAAGCTATTTTGCTCCCCTTGCTAAAGACTTTCCTGGTGCTCTGCTTCTATCCTCCATAGAACGCCCACCAATGTTTGAAAGACGAAGGAAATCATTTTAGAACAAGGGGAGCCCTTTTCTGACAAGTTGTGTGACGTTGCCGATGTCATGAAAAGGGTCAGAAAATATCCAGTATGTGTCAAGGCAGGAGTCTGGAACAGGCCAGCAATAACAAGGTGCCAGAGAACTCTTTATTCAAAGGGGGGGAAACAGCTTAGGTCTAGGGATCACAGCAACCCTTCTCAGTAGGCCTTGCCCCAATGAGGCAGTTGCGAGGGCTGAAGGTCCTCACCTTCCCACTGCTCTCTAAGACTTCTCCTCCCCCAGGTCCCTCCCAAGCAACATGAGACTTTTTCACCTTGTCTGTCTTTGCTCTACCCTCTTCATGCCTCTTCAGGTTATGGGGGGCCAGCGGGGGAGCTGGTCGCAGCTGGAGGGGGAGACTCCCTAGCTTCTTCAACAGAGGGCCTTCTCAGTAGCGGTGTCCGCCCTGTGGAACGCCCTCCCATCAGATGTCAAGGAAATAAACAACTACCTGACTTTTATAAGACATCTGAAGGCAGCCCTGTTTAGCGAAGCTTTTAATATTTGACAAATTAGGTAAAGGTTAAGGGACCCCTGACCGTTAGATCCAGTCGCGTACGACTCTGGGGTTGCGGCGCTCATCCCCCTTTATTGGCCGAGGGAGCCAGCATACAGCTTCCGGGTCATGTGGCCAGCATGACTAAGCCGCTTCTGGCGAAACCAAGGCAGCGCACGGAAACGCCGTTTACCTTCCCGTCTGAGTGGTACCTATTTATCTACTTGCACTTTGACGTGCTTTCAAACTGCTAGGTTGGCAGGAGCAGGGACCGAACAGTGGGAGCTCACTATTTATCTACTTGCACTTTGACGTGCTTTCGAACTGCTAGGTTGGAAGGAGCAGGGACCGAACAGTGGGAGCTCACCCCGTCGCGGGGATTCGAACCGCCGATCTTCTGATTGGCAAGCCCTAGGCTCTGTGGTTTAGACCACAGCGCCACCTGCGTCCCATTTGACAAATTATTGTATTTTAATATTTAGCTGGAAGCTGCCAAGAGTGGCTGGGGAAACCCAGCCAGATGGGCAGGGTATGTATGTATGTATGTATGTATGTATGTATGTATGTATGTATAAATAAATATTATTATTATTATTATTATTATTATTATTATTATTATTATTATAGCCTGCTTCATCTCCGTCTCCTGCTCTCACCTCCTCTCCTGCCTCTGATTCTGGACTGTTCTCTGCCACAGTGTCTTCCTGCTCACTGAACCCACTGCCAATTCCTTGGCTCTCAGTGTCTTCACGGGGGGGGGTCCTTAGGGGCTCCCCAGCATTCCTTTGCATCATCAGTCCATAGAATCATAGAGTTGGAAGAGACCACAAGAGTCACCTAGTCCAACCCCCTGCAACGCAGGGATCTTTTGCCCAACTTGTGTCTCATACTCTACCGTCTTTCCCCCTTTTTAAGACACCGTCTTATAAATTTTTTCCCTCAAAAAAACACAGGGTGGCTTATTTTCGGGGGATGTCTTATTTTTATTACGTCAGTATGGTACGGTACAGCCTCCCCCTGTGCGCTGAGCAGGCGGGGCAGAACTCTGCAAGATGTGCATCCCCCCCGCCTCTCGCTGGTTCACTGGCTCCCTGCGCACGCAGGAGGGGCTGAGGAGGTGATGGGAACAATGGCGGCACCACGGCTTACTTTTGGGGTACGTCTTACTTCTCACAAAGGTAAAAAAACCCTGCCATGGCTTACTTTATGACTACATATTAAAAAAGGGGAAACAGGGTACCAACTGAGCTACCACAGCATCCAATACGTATAATGTTCTTAACAAGAACCTTAGCTATGCTGCACAAAAGATTTGTGACTGGAAGTTGGGGCTGAGCGATGTCTGGCTTTCAACATCATGATATATCACTAGCTAAACATTGTGAAATACCGATATAGCATGGTGTCTGAAATAAGGATGTAACTTTGTAGAGGCGAACGGGATAATGTCCCGGAAACTGCAACTAATTAGGGATCTAAAATCGATACATTTTTACCTGTAACATATTGTTGCAACTGTTATTTTATAGTACAGTCGTACCTTGGAAGTCGAATGGAATCCGTTCCGGAAGTCCGTTCGACTTCCAAAACGTTTGGAAACCAAAGCGTGGCTTCTGATTGGCTGCAGGAAGCTCCTGCAGCCAATCAGAAGCTGTGGAAGCCCCGTCGGATGTTCGGCTTCCAAAAAATGTTCACAAACCGGAACACTCACTTCCAGGTTTATGGCGTTTGGGAGCTGATTTGTTCGACAACTAAGGTGTTCGGAGGGGCGTCTTACTCATAGAGGCTAGTGGCACAGGGCGCAAAGTTCTGGAGGGCGCCAGGGAAGAGGCAGAGGCTGGACGCGGCTCCTCCCGGAATCAGCTCGCCGCCTCCACCATTCCGCGCTGAAGCAGCGCCGCGCCAGGAGCCTCTGTCTCCCGTGGCCACCGCGGCACGAAGAGGCCAGCTGAGCCAGGAGGCGCCGCGTCCAGCCTCTGCCTCTTCCCCGCTGGAGGAGCCACCCTCCAGCCGCTGCCCATCTCCTCCAGCCCCGCCGGCATTGCCGTCCTCTGGGAAACCGGGGGGGGGGGGGCACCAGAGGGAGCTTTGCACCACGGCGCCAGATATGTTTAAGACGGCCCTGGGCGTTCGACTACCAAGGTACTACTGTATAGAGCAACGGGGAGAAGGAATCATGAGAAAAGCAGTGACTGGCTTCACGGTTTTCTCACATTGCAATTTTTTGCATAGCGCGCGCACACACACACAAATACACACACACAGAGTAATTTGCGATATATCACCATGTTGATTTCAGCAAAGAAGACTTAACTGCTGTCTCTGTGCAATTCTTGGCTAGGGGTCAGTAAAGAGCTACCTTTCCACAGTCCACTCAGTAAGTGTACTAGGGCTAAACTTACCTTTTCAGTTTCAAAAACTGTGAACAGCTTCAGGATTACAGAGCAGGGCGAGCCGAGGTGCTTCTCCTGTATCACTGAGCACTCCTCACCAAACACAAGTAGTCTTTATTCTGCTTTATCCTGGTGATTAATAAACACTGCAGCATCAAAGTAAATACAGCACAGTTTATTTAATGCTGGATTGAACTACAGCTGTAATAAAGCAACTTTATTGCTTCCAAACCTGGTCTTCTTTTCAAAACTTGAACAAAAACAGGACAAGGCCAAAATGTGATGTTTTAATTAATTCATCAAACCTTCAGAAACAGGCACATGTACAGGAGTGATTTAATTTTTCTGGTTTTCCTCCTCTAAAAGGCTGGGAGGGAGGGAAGAGAGAGAGAAGGAAGGAAGAGAGAGAGAGAGAGGAAGAGAGAGGGAAAGAAGGAGGGAGAAAGGGAGGGAGGAGAGAAGGAAGGACGGATAGAAGGAGAAAGGGGGGGAAGCATCTCCCTCCCTCCCTCCCTCCCTCCCTCCTTGTGCTCTCCAGGGGCAGGGGAGGAACGGACATCCCGAAAGCGCTGCTTTTGGGCTGTCTGTTCCTCTCCCGCCCCCTTTGCCGCTGTGTGGGTGTCGGCAGAGGGCTGGGGGGAAGGAACGGACATCCCGAAAGCGCTGCTTTTGGGCTGTCCGTTCCTCTCCCGCCCCGCCAGAAGCCATGGCTTCGGTGGCAGAGGCATCCCTCTGCTCACGACTGCAGTGGCAGCCGAGGGATCCCGCTGCCGGCCAGTGCCTTTGCTCCATAACATGCACAGACTTTCCCCCTTCCTTTTTAGGAGGAAAAAAGTGTGCGTTATGGAGCGAAAAATATGGTAAAAAGAATACAATCAAGGGGGGGAATCTTAGTTTGATTTTACACAACAGGCATCACAGCTTAGTAGCATCCCCAATTTCTTTTTCTGTTGGTTACACTTTAACTGTCTTTAGTGGTCAGGCAGATGTCAGGCTGCCTGATCACTAAACCATGGTTTGTTGATTGGGAGCACCCTATAAACTCACACATCCCCCCTCCTTCTTGCATGTGCCTTCCTTGGTTAGTGTTAGCCATGGTTCAACATTATATCTGAACCTTAAAGAGTTCTGAACTTCTTACTGAAGTTTGCTTTTGGGGTAGAAATTTGACCCGAGCTAATTTCAACCAGTAGTTTAAAGGCAAACTACAATTCGCTCTAGATTTATTTTTGTTATTTTACTTTTTGTGTTTAATTTCTTTATTTGATTTGAGCCATTTATATCCCACCATTCCAAAAAGTTCAAAGGTGCAGACAAAAGGAAATACAACAGATTAAAAAAAGCACAATCGAGATATGACAAAACGCTAAAGCATCATTACTTAGAAGAAACAGAGCAGCAAAAACCTTAAGAACAGTGGCAAAAAGTTCACCAAAATCATTAAGAAGATCATCAAGGGAAGATCAAGAAAAGGGGGAGATAGCTTTCTCTGGGCAGGGAATTCCAAAGTCTGGGGGTGGCCACTGTAAAGGCCCTGTCCCTTATTTCCCATCACACAGCCCATTGGGCCTTCAGTAAGCTTAAGAGAGAAAAGTATTTTATTTTTACAAAAATTATAAACAATTAAAAGTATGGTTAAATACGTTGAAATATAACACTGAGCCAATTTATGCTATCCATAAGATGTGACTTCTTAACAGGGCCCAATAATGCCGTTAACTAAAAGCTGGTTGCTGAATTCTTATTATTAAACACTTGCTGGTCTGCGACTACATATCAAAATTAGCATTATGGTCTTAGGTTTCTCCCAGACAGCCTGTTTATTCCGCATTCACCCTGATTTGTTTGCGGGGAGGTTAGATGATATCATATCAAGCAATTGCTGCCACACATTTTCCAGTGCATTTTCTCATCGCATTCCTTCTCACCAAGAGTCTGTTTTTAGGGGGGAAGCAAGTTTGTTGTGGAAAAACGCCAAATCAACTATCACTGCACTACTTGAATTGGCTGGTATGTTTTTGAATCCTACTCAAAAATAGTGACAGTCTGGAAGTGCCTTTTCTGATCTTTTCTCTTTTCTCCCATATTAGTTTATTAAGAAATTCCATTATCAAAGAAAAACAAGCAATTACTTTTCAATTGCTGGGATTTGGAAATTGTTAAGCAGTCTGTCTACTCCAATACAGCAGGGTTGGAATCAGATCATCCGCTTCTGCACTAAGATGCACAGTAATAATTTTAACATGCAGGAGGGAGCAAGGGCCAGTGGCAGGACACATGCTTGGCATGCAGAAGGTCCCAAATTCAATCCCTGGCACCTCCAACCGAAAGCATGAGGTAGCAGGTAATGTGAAATACATTTGCCTGAGACTCTAGTAGACAGCTGCTGCGAGTCAGTGTAGACAATATGGGGCTGGTCGGTGGAAGAACCAACAAGCAATGGGCATTCAAGTCAGGTGCCTGGAATTTGGAAACGGGATCAAGGAATGCACCCTAGGAAGCCGCAGAACCCAGTCGGAAAATGGCAGGTTACTTTCAAGGATAGACCAATCTCCCCAAAATGCTATACAGGAATCAGAAATCACCATAACCCTTCTAAAAGAGCACCCAGTGAACTTTGCATTGGTGTATATGCTAACTTTCTGTGCATGTGGCTAGTACACCCCAAACGGCCCATTGTGGGTGGCAGGTCCCCTTGAAACAGTTAAAAACGGTCTCCCTCTATTGCTATTACAGTGATAACTATAATAGGAGCAAGGACATCAACTGCAACAAGGGAAGCAGCCTGTAGTTTTGTGAAAATAAATGGAATAAACTCGTTGTATATCACCTTGAATTACTTTGAGGAAAAGTGAGAGGTAGATACAAGTGCCCATTGCGTTACAGAGCGCAGATGCATGCCTCCCAGTGTAAGAGTAGAAAACAGCCTCCAAATTTCTTCTTTGCGACGTACTTGCCATTTCGTGCACAGAATGAAAAGGCCTTATCTTCTAAGCTGCCTGTCATTTTGTTGCTTCCTAGGAAAGCACAGCTGCTGACATGCATGTGTTATTATTTGCAAATATCATTTTTACAGGGTTTTTAAAAATAAAAAACGATTCCCCCCTCCATATATGTGATATTCCCCTCCCCCTCTCCCCCACGCACCTGCATACTCACCAAGCCCTGCCCTTCTGTCGCTCCATGCCTGCATAACGCACCAGGCATATCATATGCACATGGCAGGATGGTGGGAGATCATATTCTACCTCCTGGCTTTGAAGCAAGAATCTGTCAGGGTAATCCAACCACACAAGGAGCTTCCCAGGAGCACTGTGAGCTTGGAAGGTATAATGATTGGTATATACAGTGCATTTCTTGATAATTTTCTGGGGTTCAAACTAGTGCCGAGCTGAAAAGGAGGAACGCGTTTTGCAAACAGTTCTATCACACCACACACCACCATGACACAAGCCCTACTTTTCCAGTGAATTTTCTGCAAAGAAATGTCAGTGCTCCCATGGTGGTGGGTACTAGGGTCTTCCCGGTGCTATTTTTCTAGAAAAAGAGGTGCCGGAACTCACCATGAACACCTCCCCTGTTCTCTTATATAATGGCAACGGCGCCCACCTGAAAGGTGCCAGAACTGAGTTCAGGTGAGTTCTGGCTGGGGGGAAAGTCCTGGATCTTCCCCTGATCAAGATCTGCGGGCTCAGATTCACCTGGGGGCTCCTTAGAGCAGTGTTCCCCAACCTTGGGCCTCCAGCTGTTTTTGGACTACAACTCCCATCATCCCTCGCTAGCAAGACCAGTGGTCAGGGATTATGGGAATTGTAGTCCGAAAACAGCTGGAGACCCAAGGTTGGGGAACACTGCCTCAGAGAATCTACTGGGCTCCACACCACGGTTGACTACTGTTCTGGGCTCTAATATAATAATCCAAGAACAATGGAGGTGGTGGATGTCATCCCTGTTTCCAACAATGTCCTGGAAACGGAGGTTTTCTGGGGCATTTGGGCTCTTTGCTGCCTCCTGCCCCCCAGAAATGTTAGGGGGGTACCATGGCAAAGGAGTGCTTGCACAACAGCACTTTGCCCAAAGCCCACTCAACCCAGGAGCCAGTCCTTTATAAATATAAAGATAGCTGAATACATAGTTAGGGCATAATGTGGGCAACCATTTGGATACACATGCACATCCATTGCAAAATGGATGGATGGCACCCGAAATTTATATGCGCAACTAATGCACATCCAAATGTAGATTTTCGTCCATTAGATCTGCCTCTGGATGTAAATCTTCAACATGCCTACGTTCTCATTCTGTCCCAAACTGTCAAGCATCAGAATGCACAATATGAACTGGCTGGCAGCAAACAACTTGCCATACAGCAAGAAATCTAGGGAATACAAGAAGCTGCCCTACATCGAGTCAGACAATTGGTCCATGTAGCTCAGTATTGCCTACACTGACTGGATGTGGGTCTTCAGGGCTAGGTCTCTACCAGGAGATGCTGGGGATTGAACATAGGAGGTTTACATGCAACCCATGTGCTCTCCCACTGTGTCACAACCCTTCTCTGAACTGGGAGTTAAATCCGGTTGCCTCTTTTGCCCCCCCCCCCAGCACTCAGAGCATGTTGTCACATCTTCAAATCTGATTTGCTCTGTGGTGCTGTGCCTGAAACCAGTCAGCGGGAAACAAAGCCCTAAAAACTGCGTCAAACCAGCAGCATATTAGGAAGGTAGAAGATTTTGCAAGAGCCTTTTCATACACCTTCCCAGAACTTTTTTTTTTCCACACTGAAAAGCAGAACTCACTAAAATTCAGGACAGCCTTAGTTTGAACCACTTTCTTCCTTAACATTATAAAGTTGACAGTTATCTGAAGCATTGGGTTTGTGGCCAATTCCTTACAGTCTACACTAATCAGGTGCATGCAAACCATTGTGTCTCAGAAATCAAAGTGCATCGTTAACTTTTAAAAAATTGGGGTGGGGGAATTAACTAAAAACATTTATTCTTCTTTGTCCATTGTTTTAAGCACGGAATCTTCCCCTAAGATTTTGCAAAGTTCGTTCAGTCTCTGCTGCATTTTTGGCATTCCTGCAAGCTGGGATTCTAGTCTTTGTTTCTCCTCACTGAGGGTTAAGCGGATAGCATTGTCCAACTGTTCAAAGCGCCAGCGTCCTTCCCCGTCAAACTGTAGCAAGTGTGTATGGTACTTCCTGTAGGAGAAAAGAAACACTGAGAAATCCAGCAACAAAATCTCAAACATTCACAGGAGCACCATGATGAGCGGGGCAGACTCTCAGTAAGACACCAAAAGCGTGGAAGCTGCAAGAATTACAACTTTCAGAAACTAGTGCTATGTCTGCATTGGCTTCAACGGTTAAGAAGACGGTTTCTGCACGTGTTGTAGAGGGAAGTGAGGGGCAGATGGGGCTTGTCAACCTGGGAAGGGAGCCCATCTAGGAGAAGAAAAACTCTGATCCTAACCCTTCACTGCCTTTTTTGATAAATATAAAGATAGTGTCAGGGACTGGCCCGAGCCAGGAGGGGTGGCGCAAGGGACAGAGGCATCCGGAGGTCACCCATGGACGCCAGAGGAGGTATTGCGAGCATGGGAGCAGGAAGAAGCAGCACCTAGGCTGTCGCCAGAGACAGGGAAGGAGGTGTGGAGAAGTGGGAGTGAAGAGGTGTCGCCACCTGTGCTGATGGAGGAAGAGCGGGTGGCGTGGGAGCCTATGGGAGGAGAGGAGAACATGGAGACGGAGGGAGAGCAAGGGGTCGAGGATGTAGCCGGAGCCTCTGCAACAACTTCCAGGGAGGATGAAAGTGAAAGGGATGAGGGCAACGCAGGGGCCGGCAGAGTCAAGAAGCGGAAAAGGAGGAGTGAGAGGAGGCGTTGGAGTTTTAAGAGGCTTTTATGCTGGGGGGAAAAGCGGAAACCCTTACTTGGAGAATCTGGTTCCTCGGAGGAGGATGATGAACTGTAAAGCTTGTCGGTGAAATAAACTTGTACATAAGTTAAACAGACTGTCGAGTCGCTTACTCTTGAGGAGGACACACACATCCCCCTCACAGCATTCTCCAAGTCATCGCAACCTCCTCAAGGAGTAAAAGGCTGCCGGGATGACTGAACGCAAGGAAGAAGCGGATGGCACAGGGCTGTACGTCGACTGGGAAGAGCGAGCTAGGGACCTAACGATAAGGTACGAAGTAGCTCAAGCTCAACTCGAGGAGGCGAGGCGGCATGCCGATGCAGGGAGAAGGGCAATGGGAGGAAGGAGGATGCCTTCCCACGGCAGCAGATTCGATGGGCAGCCGGAAAATTATTTGGGTTTCAAAACGGACATGCTTTACATTCTGGGGCTGCACAAAGAGGAGTTCCGAGACGAAGCGGAGCAAGTCGGTTTCGTGATTGCGCATTTTGATGGCGCTGCGAGAGATTGGGTGCGTCCTTTGATTTTAGCCGGGAACCCTGCGTTAAAGAGAATTAAGGATTTCTTTGAGGGCATGGATATTGTTTATTCTAGCCGGAGCGCGCAGGACGTGGAAGCAAGAGAGCTCTTGTCACTGAGGCAAGGCAGCATGACGGTCAGACAGTACCAATCCAAATTCTCTCTTCTGGCACACCGTCTAAATTGGGATTTGAAATCACCACCCATGCTGGCCATGTTTAAAATGGGGCTGTCAGAAGAGGTCCAGGATGCGTTAGCGAAATCAGGACCGTTGGAGGATCTCGACAGCCTCATGCAAGCCGCTTTAGCGATTGGAGTGCGTTTGGAGTGCCGAGACAAGGTGAGACGGGAGGGGAAGCCTGGGAGGTGGTTCAACATCCGGGCCCCTCCCCCGGGAGAGAAAACCTTCGGCGCGCAGCCCCAAACCCGGCAGGAAGTGCCCATGGAGTTGGGAGGAGCCCGCGCGCGCCCTTTTTCAAATCAAACCGTGGGCAAGGGCAGTGATGCGCAGGGCGGGAAAGTCCCTAAGAAATGTTACGTATGTTTAAGGAGTGGCCACCTAGCAAAGCACTGCGATCAAAGGAAAATGTGGCAAGGAATGGCAGGAATGGCTGTAAAGGAGGGGGTGGAAGAAACGGCGGTGGCGGGAAACGGAAATGCCTGGCGGCAAGACGAGGGGACCAGCAGCCAGGCGCAGTTACAGTAAAGAGTCCTCAAGGCAGCACACCCCCACAGCCCTCACCCGTTCAGCTTCAAAGCAGCACACCCCCACAGCCCTCCCCCGCTCAGCCTTCCCAAGCCCACCCACCCAACGCTCCGAAGCCAGGGATTGTGTTAGAGATAGCGTTGCAGCTACCCAATGGCTGCACACTGCAAATCCCGGCGCTCGTCGATTCAGGAGCCAGTACGGATTTTTTTGATAGAGACTTTGCCCTGCAGCATCAGATCCATCTACTGGAGGTGGATTTTCCGCTCCAAGTTACCACCATAGATGGCAGAGAGCTAAAAGGGGGGGCGGTCACGCACAGTACACCCCCCATGAAGATGCAAATAGGCAGGCATTCAGAGGTGCTGGCGTTTCATGTCACCTCTTTGGCAGGTCCCCCCATCATCTTGGGAATGGGATGGCTCACTCAGCACGACCCTGTCATCAGCTGGAGCCAGCGCTCTCTAACGTTTGGATCGGCACATTGCATGGAGAACTGTTTGCAGCAGTTATACCCCCAAAGCCAGATGGCAGCAGCAGTACTGCAGGCGGGGGAAGTGACGCTTCCAGAGGAGTATGCAGAGTTCCAGCAAGTGTTCAGCAAGAGAGAGGCGGACAAACTGCCACCCCACCGCCCCTATGACTGTCAGATTAACCTGTTGCCAGGAGCGCAGTTGCCACCAGGCAAGCTCTACACGATGTCAGAGCAGGAGTTGGCAAACTTGAAGGACTTTATTGCCAAGAACCTGGCCAGGGGTTTCATTCGGGAAAGCAAGGCAGTAGGGGGCAGCCCAGTGTTCTGGGTGGACAAAAGGAATACGACAGAGAAACGCTTGATTTGTGATTTCAGGGTCCTAAATTCCATCAGCCAACCAATCTCTTATCCCATGCCCAGAATTGACGACCTGCTGGCGGCAGTACGCAAGGGCAAGATGTTCACCAAGCTGGATTTAAGGGGAGCATACAATCTCATAAGAATCAGGGAGGGTGATGAATGGAAAACAACCATGTACACGCCTCTAGGAGCTTATGAATATTTGGTAATGCCTTTCGGGTTACAGGCAGGCAGCCAATGCTTCCAGGCGTTCATGCATCATGTCCTGGGTCCTCTGTTGTTCAAGCATGCAGTCGTGTATCTTGATGACATCTTAGTATACTCCCAAAACCCGGAAGAACACGTGACACACGTCAAGGAGGTGTTAAGACGACTCCAGGAAAATCATCTATGTGTCAAGCTGGAGAAATGTCAGTTTCACGCGACGGAAGTGGACTTTTTGGGCTATCGTCTTTCTGACAAGGGGATTGCCATGGACACTGATAAAGTAGAGGCAATCCTGCAATGGAAGAGCCCCAAAACCAAGAAAGATGTGCAGCGTTTCGTCGGTTTCGCAAATTTCTATCGCAAGTTCCTACCGGCATTTGCAGACATGACAGCGCCAATCACGGACTGTTTGAAAGGCAAGAAGAAATTCCGATGGACGGAGGAGGCGCAGAAGGCTTTTGAAGCCCTCAAAGGGGCCTTCGCTTCAGAGGCGCAATTGCTGCATGTCGACTCCACCAAGCCCATCAGGATAGAGACAGATGCCTCAAATAGAGCAATCGCAGCGGTTCTACTACAACAAGATCCGACGCAGGAATGGAGGCCATGTGCGTTTTATTCCAGACAGCTGAACAAGTCGGAGGCCAACTACGCAATTTGGGACAAGGAGTTGTTAGCAGTGGTAGCGGCTTTCAAGCATTGGCGCCATTTTTTGGTGGGGGCGCAGCATCAAATCCAGGTGTACACGGACCACAAGAACCTGGAGTACTGGCGCACAGCCAGAATTCTCAACCAGAGACAAATGAGATGGGCAGAGTTCTTTGCTAACTTTAATTTTCATATCCAGTATGTTCCAGGTGACCAGAACGTCAGAGCAGA
Organism: Darevskia mixta; assembly: GCA_034641385.1. Taxonomy (NCBI): domain Eukaryota; kingdom Metazoa; phylum Chordata; class Lepidosauria; order Squamata; family Lacertidae; genus Darevskia; species Darevskia mixta. The sequence goes on along the minus strand of JAWWNH010000224.1, from coordinate 7,992,536 downwards.
CGCCCTATCCAGAAAGCCTGAGTACCTGGAGGAGCAAGGGCCTCCAGTGGCAAGAGCGATCTTCCAACCTGAACAATGGAGGTGTGGCGCAACTCTAGGGGGGCGGGAAGAACTGGTGCGCCTCACCCTAGCCGATGACTTTGCACGGCGCAAACTGAAGGAACTGAGGGAGGGGGATCCCAAGGCGAAAGGGTTTGAGGAAAAGGAGGGGCTGCTGTTGTTCAAAGGGGCACTGTATGTTCCTGGGGAGGAGATGCGTGCTAGAGTTCTCAGACAGCTCCATGACAACCCCACAGCAGGGCATTTTGGGCAGTTCAAAACCACGGTGTTGGTCACGAGAGAGTTTTGGTGGCCCAGAGTCAGGCAGGAAGTCAAGGAATACGTCAGGGGGTGTGAGGTGTGCCAAAGAGCCAAAGGGGAGCGAGAAAAACCGGCTGGGTTGCTAGAACCTCTCCCCATCCCCAGTAAACCGTGGGAGGCGGTTTCCTTAGATTTCATCACCGACCTACCCCCATCCAAAGGCAAAACTGCAGTGTTGGTGGTAGTTGACCTTTTGACCAAGATGGCACACTTCATTGCATGCCCTAAGGTAGTCTCAGCTGAGGAAACAGCCAAGCTGTTTGTACAGCATGTTTTCAAGCACCATGGCATGCCAGAAAGAGTAATTTCAGATCGTGGAGTTCAGTTCACCTCACGGTTCTGGCGTAAGCTCATGCAAATCTTGCAGGTGCAGGTGAACTTGTCCTCTGCTCGCCATCCTCAGTCCAACGGGCAATCGGAGCGGGTAAATTCGATTTTGCAGCAGTATTTGCGCTGCTACGCATCTCAGCAACACAGTGATTGGAGTGACAGGCTCTCGCTTGCGGAGTTTGCGTACAATAACGCTCAACAGGTGTCCGCAGGCATGTCTCCTTTCCAGGCAGTCTACGGCAATCACCCGAGAGCCTTTCCAACGGGGGGAGGTGAAGGGAAGGCGGGAGACGTGCCAGCAGCGGAGCAATTTGCTGAGGAGCTACAGGCTTTGCACCAATTGCTCAGAGACAATCTAGAAAGGGCGAAAAGTGCTTACAAAAGAGCAGCAGACCAGCACCGAAGGGAAGGGGAGAGCATCAAAGTGGGAGACAAAGTTTGGTTGTCCACCCAGGGATTGCCCATGCCAGGCAGGGGCAAAAAGCTGAGGCAATGTAAAATTGGGCCTTTCGAAGTGGTGGAGCAGATCAACCCAGTGGCGTTCAGGTTGCAATTGCCGGAGACCATGAGAATTCACCCGGTCTTCCACAGGTCGCTCCTATCCAAGTTCAGAGAACCGCACAGGTATCAACAAGGGGACCAGAGGGGGTCGCAGGAATTGCCGTTGGTAGACATGGAGCACTTCAATGAAGCCACGGCCATCCTGGATTCCAGGTGGAGAGGGGATGAATTGCAGTACTTAGTAGCATGGGAGGGGGAGCCAGAGTCGGAGAACACGTGGATTCCGGCGGAAGATGTCACCAAGGAGTATTTAGTGTTGGAATTCCATGCACTGTATCCCGACAAACCGAAGCCGTACAGATGGCAAATGAGAGAGGTGTTTCAACCCACAGATTCAGAGGAGGGGGACTTCTGGGGGTTCCCATCCTCGGGTGCAGACAGTGGTGGGGGTGGCAACGAGTTGCAGAGTAGCCCTCATTCACCAACGGAAGGAATGGAGGTGGAAGGGGATATCGCGGCAGCAGAAGAATGGGGGTCGCGATGTCTCCCTCCTCCCTGGGGCAGGAAGGATTGGGAGGAGGTGTTCCAGTCCTCGTCGTCATCATCCAGTGCAGACACCACCATCTTCTTGGGATTCCCCTCTTCACCAGGAACGGCAGGAGAGAGTGAAGGAGGGGAATGGGATCCAGCCGGGGATCTTGGCTACCCTGGGGTAACACCCACCGAGCCGCCTCAGGAGGGGAAGGGGGGCTTGGGAGGGGGGATGGATGTCAGGGACTGGCCCGAGCCAGGAGGGGTGGCGCAAGGGACAGAGGCATCCGGAGGTCACCCATGGACGCCAGAGGAGGTATTGCGAGCATGGGAGCAGGAAGAAGCAGCACCTAGGCTGTCGCCAGAGACAGGGAAGGAGGTGTGGAGAAGTGGGAGTGAAGAGGTGTCGCCACCTGTGCTGATGGAGGAAGAGCGGGTGGCGTGGGAGCCTATGGGAGGAGAGGAGAACATGGAGACGGAGGGAGAGCAAGGGGTCGAGGATGTAGCCGGAGCCTCTGCAACAACTTCCAGGGAGGATGAAAGTGAAAGGGATGAGGGCAACGCAGGGGCCGGCAGAGTCAAGAAGCGGAAAAGGAGGAGTGAGAGGAGGCGTTGGAGTTTTAAGAGGCTTTTATGCTGGGGGGAAAAGCGGAAACCCTTACTTGGAGAATCTGGTTCCTCGGAGGAGGATGATGAACTGTAAAGCTTGTCGGTGAAATAAACTTGTACATAAGTTAAACAGACTGTCGAGTCGCTTACTCTTGAGGAGGACACACACATCCCCCTCACAGATAGATAGATAGATATAGATTTTCCAATATCATTCCAATAACAGCCTCATTATAACAATGCCAATTTTATCCAATTAATACAATTATTAAAACCAATTATTTATATACTGAATTATACAGTTTAGTTACAGTGACTTCCTCATGTGCTAGTTTTGATGGGTTCCTCTTCGTTTTGTTTTCTGCGTTCCAAAATCTTAATAATTTCAATTGCATTCCCTTCAAGATAGTAATCCCTTATACAACAGCTACAATCTTATGGTTTCAATTTGTGTTAATATATTAAGTAATTTATAAAGTTTCAAGTGAGGTACTCAAGTCTTTAATCATTGTTCTCCTGCGTGTGGTAATTCCCGCCCCCCCTGTAAGTGGTTGTCTCACAGTTTTCCAAAAGCCTCTACATCACTTCGTCCCATGATTGTAAGCTTGTAAGAGACTCCTCTGTTCCAACAAATAAACTGCCCTCGCCATTTTTTTTCTAACCTAGGAAGAGAAGTCCAATTCCAAACTGCCAATAATTAATAAGAAAACCTCTGACTTGGAGCTGGCAAACTCCTCTACTCCTTTAAACAGAAAAAAGGATAGTCGGTTATCTTTCCAGTTAGATTACATTCAAAATTGTCTCAGCCTCCTTCACATTCTTTTGAAAATAACAGAGAGTGGGGGTGGTCACGTTCTATATTCCAACATAGTCCTTTCTTTATCTTTATCTTTATATCTTTATTGTCATTGTACAAGTACAACGAAATTGGATGTGAAACACACACCCCCTTTCTCTCTCCCTCTCTCTCCATTCCATTCCTCTCACACATGCAGTTCCAGTTTGATGATAAATTTCATGTTATTAATCCCATTTCCTCAACCTTCACTTTCTATATTATATTTTAACCTTGCATTCCGAGGACGGTTGCCAAATTAGAAATGTAGAAGAAAAACTTTGAAAAACAACCTTAGGCTCCCCTCTCCCCACCGTCTGTAGCACCGAATGAAACCTTATCTCAATTCCAACCTTTAAATCCTTGTAGTCGAGATGTTCCGCAGTTTGTTGTCTCATCGTCTCTAGCACATGCCTGTACTTTACTCCAATTAAAGCCCAATTAGCAGGATATCCTCTGCTTCCAGGAACAGGTCGGAGGTCATGGCTGTCAGAGTGCTCCATGCACCCAGTGCCTTTGCCTTCCCTCACATTCCATAGGGAAGCGAGTGCCAGACCGCAGGGCAATCTGCAGGTGAGAGCCCGTTACTCTCCCACCCAGAGAGGAATTCAAATAACGAGTTTACTCCATCATTCCTTGTTTATTTTTGTCTGTTTCTCCCTGCGGTGTCGAGGGAGATCTCCATTCCTGGCACAGGTGGAAACAGGAAGCCCTAACCCTTCACTGCCTTACAGGATATATTTGAGAGAAGAAAAGGCTAAGGAGCAAATCCTACACAAATCTGGAATGGAGCCTCTAAGATGGTTGGATGGCACCTTGTACGGCTCCTTCTGGCAACTCCTGCAGCCCACCTGGTACCAAACATATTGCTCTGCTTTCCTTTGGACCACATCAGCGAGGCCGAGATGAGGGTCTTGTTGTCTGGGCAGCCCAGGACCTCCAGACACACTGCCCAGGCTTGTGCCCCAGGGAGGTCACTTCGGTGCTGCTAACACAGTGGTTTGACTTCACCTCTGGAGGTGCACTTCATAGTCTCGAGACAGACAGATGCCAACAATATGTGCTGTTTGTTTCAAGAGTCTTCCTGTGATTGGGAATGCCACATAATTGTGAGGTGAATACAGTACCTGATGAACCTACATACATTATCTGGTAACAAGGTTTTAAAAAAAGCTCCTACTCACCAAAGAGATGGTCTGTGTGTTATTGAAAGCAGGGATATGCCAGCCCCCTTAGCAGCCTGGAATATCTTTCCTTCGACATCAATGCTGACAGCACTTGTACACTCATCCAGCAATGCATATTTGGGCCTTGTAAAGCAGGAAAACCAACAGTTATTCATTCACTTTTTGAAACAGCTAAGAGGCATGATTTAGGTGAACAAGGATGCACTTTCTCGTGCGAATCACACTTGCATTCAAATGTGTACTGGATTCTCCCCACATGCACTGAAATTTTGGATTCAGAGCAATCATCTTAGCTATATACCGAATGCAATTTCCTCCTTTTTATATGGTAGGCTGCCCAAGATAGCTTTTGCAAGCTAAATGAAAAGTTACATCAGACACCCGCATACTAGAAATTCAAGGCAGCTCAAGGTGTGTGCACCCATGAGAACGATCCACATTTGAACTTGAAACAGACTTAATTGACGTGAAATGCAATTTGCTCTCATGATCACTATGAGCAAAGCAAATGGGGATCCTTCAGACTGTAAAACTGATTTCAGCAATCCTCTCCGAAAAAGTTGAAGATGATCTTCCAAAATGCTACCAAGGACTATATGGACTATGGAAAGGCGGAGGTCTGCATCAAGTATTTTTATTGATGCCCCCAGTGACATAGGGATCAGCTGGTGCAGATCTCTTCACCCCAAATGATGTCTCTTCTGAGTTTTTCTCTGGAAATGGGAGTCCACGCTATTTCCCCCACCATGTGCTTGACCAGGCATAGGCAAACTCGGCCCTCCAGATGTTTTGGGACTACAGCTCCCATCATCCCTAGCTAACAGGACCAGTGGTCAGGGATGATGGGAGTTGTAGTCCCAAAACATCTGGAGGGCTGAGTTTGCCTATGCTTGACAATATCTGCATGGACTGTGCCTTAATTTCAAAGCAACCTGGACCACCTGCCACAAGTAAACATACTTGAATGCAGCTTCTGTCAGCTTGGCAAGACAAGTTGCTGGACCTAATCTTAAGAAAATGGTTTTTAAATTGTTTTTTTGTTTTTCAGCATGACGAGGTTCTTGTTTGTACAGACTATAAATGCGCAAATAGCAACCCGGGAACAACTAAAGTCTCGCGTTGCCACGCTCCAAACCTCTCACGGAAGGGGGACATAGAAAAGGGCCTCAAATGACGAGTGCAGGGTCCGGGTTAGTTTGTATGGAGAGAGGTGGCTCTTAAGGTCTTGAGGCTTTATAGGTCAATACCAGCACTTTGGATTGGGCCCTCTACAGCACCATGTGCTTTATTCTGCCTTGGACCCCCAGAGCAATACCAATACAATCTACCTAAGTCCATCCTATCCATACTTGGAAAAAAATTACTTACTTGTGGTAAAACATCCGAGCCATCCCCATTCTCTGCTTTTCTCCTCCGGACAGGACATCCTTCCAGTCTGTAACAGCATCCCATCCTTCAAAGGCACCCAAAGAGAACAGGTATGTTTTACTCTCTAATTTAAACTTCCTTTTCTCCATTCTTGCCTTTAAAAGGTCAGCTTTAGAGTACAATCCTAACCATGTCTACTCAGAAGAAAGTCCTGCTGAATTCTAAGGAGCTTATTTCCAGGTAAATGGAGTTCAGAGAGCAGCTTTAAGTAACAAATGGACATATACTATACTGTACTTTTGGTATTTTTTATAAATTTGGATTATAAACATATGCCCAGTGCAGATGAGCTGCACAAGGGCTGCAGTCTGAGAGAGGTAGACTGGGCATGGGCTTAAAAACTGAAAGCAGAGTGAGCTTAAAAGGCTCAGTCTGCTTTCAACTACAGTGGTACTTCGGGTTACAAACGCTTCGGGCTACAAACTCCGCTAACCCGGAAGTAGTTGCTCTAGGTTACAAACTTTGCCCCAGGATGAGAACGGAAATCGCGCGGTGGCGGCAGCGGGAGGCCACATTAGCGAAAGTGCACCTCAGGTTAAGAACAGTTTCGGATTAAGAATGGACCTCCGGAATGAATTATATTACTTGCAATTAAGTCAGAAACCTTTCCAGACTGAAGGCAGATCCTGAGTTCTCCCAACAGACCCCTTCCTCCTCCCCTCTACTTGTGCAGGTTGTGTCTGACATTACTGGGACGTGGGTGGCGCTGTGGTCTAAACCACTGAGCCTCTTGGACTTGTCGATCGGAAGGTCGGCAGTTTGAATCCCCGCGACGGGGTGAGATTCCGTTGCTCTGTCCCAGCTCCTGCCAACCTAGTAGTTTGAAAGCACGCCAATGCAAGTAGATAAATAGGCACCACTGCGGCAGGAAGGTAAACGGCGTTTCCGTGTGCTCTGGTTTCCGTCATGGTGTCCCGTTGCGCCAGAAGCTGTCCACATGACCTGGAAAGCTGTATGTGGACAAATGCCAGCTCCCTCGGCCTGAAAGCTAGATGAGCGCCGCAACCCCTTTGACTCGACTTAACAGTCCAGGGGTCCTTTACCTTTTTAGGTCCAGTCGCAGATGACTCTGGGGTTGCACACTCATCTCACTCTACAGGCCGAGGGAGCCGGCGTTTGTCCGCAGACAGCTTCCGCGTCATGTGGCCAGCATGACTAAGCCGCTTCTGGCGAACCAGAGCAGCACACAGAAACGCTGTCCTTCCCGCCGGAGCAGTACCTATTTATCTACTTGCACTTTGAGGTGCTTTCGAACTGCTAGGTTGGCAGGAGCTGGGACCCAGCAACGGGAGCTCACCCCGTCACGGGGATTCAAACCGCCAACCTTCCAATCGGCAAGCCCTAGGCTCAGTGGTTTAGACCACAGAGCCCTTGACATTATTGGGCAGCCCTGAACTTGCTAGATTTGAAACAGGAGACCTCAAGTGTTTACCTCCTTCTCTTTGCACTATGTGATTCAAATGAACTATCTGCAGGATGCACTCCAGATCCTGGTCTTGGTAGCCCTTCTCGCGCATGTCGTCCACAGAGTCAGGATAGATCACTTGATCCCGCAGCGTTCCAATGGACATGTAAGGTCTGTAAAGCAGCAGAGAGAAAATTAGCCGCCTCCTGGGGAGTCACATCTCAACCCTGCTGTTTAGGGTTCTTTGAACAGCGCATAATGCTTTAAATGCGGTGTTTCTAAATACTGTAATTATTTGAGGGTGGCTGTTTTAGTAAACATACTCTAGAGAACAATGCCTTGTTTGCAGAACAGATTGCAGTGCAGCGACGCGGATCACTGTGGCTCAAGAACAACCCGCCTGATAAAGAAGAACCGCACATTATCCCTCGCACAAAAGTCACCTTGCCTGAGCACACAATAGCATATATTAAAGTAGGAATGCATTTTCCTGTTCAATTTCTTATAGCTACACCGTGGAACTCTCATTTTTGAGCCTCGGTTATTCAAAAGCTGCGATTTTTCGAAATTAACGTTGCCTACATCTAACAGTGAGTAGAATGCCCCACACCCCATTTTCCAAGACAACGGATTATTTGTATACATTTATCAGGAACTCCCAGGACTTAAGCAGGGAACCTTCAGCTCTTTGCTGCTCTCTATGGTGAGCCGCTAGGACTGCAGTTTGCAGCATTTTTTAAGGGATGTATTAGTTCTCAGGTGCTCGACTGGGTCCTACCCATCCAGGTTGGCCACCGAATCCTCCTAAACAGGAAGAGCTATAAAAGCCTTCCTCCTCCCAGGTGTCAAAAACGGTTATTTATGTATGCCACTACTGCGGCCTGTGAATTGTTAGCCCGAAAATGGAAAACGAGTGAGATCCCAACCAAAGAATAATGGCAACCAGAGCTGACAGACTTAACATGCTTACAGACTTAACATGTAGAATAAGAGAACAAGAAGAACATACGTTTAGAGAAGATTGGAAAATGTTTATTGAATATATGGGGGGGGAAGTGTGTACACTTGAAAACGTTGGCAGCATTAAGATAAATTCAACAGTGTAGGTAAGTTTTGATGGATGTAATAATGGAATACTGAATGGTTTAGTTTTTGTAAAATATGCAGGGATTTATGATATGCAAAATGAACCATGGAAAGGGAAGAAAGGAAGTCATTGATATTTTAAGGATGTTTAAATGAGTATTTTGAACTGTAAAACAGAATATATATATAGAATATATAAAACAGAATATATATACAGAATATATATATATATATAGCCTTCTTCCTTGGGTTAGAACAGGCATAGGCAACCTCAGCCCTCCAGATGTTTTGGGACTACAATTCCCATCATCCCTGACCACTGGTCCTGTTAGCTAGGGATCATGGGAGTTGTAGTCCCAAAACATCTGGAGGGCCAAGGTTGCCTATGCCTGGGCTAGAACTTGCCTGGGCAGCAAAAGCCTTCCCAGCTCTGGCACATTTTGGATTTACTCTTTCTTTCAAGCTTTCATTCCTAGCCTTGTTGCTCAGTACTGACTCCTGACTTGACTTCCCGGCTCTGACCTCCTGGCACAACTTTCTGGTTTCCAGCTTCACTCTGACACATGCTCAGCCTTGAGGATGTCCTCTGGCACATTCAGATAATGACAGACACGGAAAAGTGGGCAGCCTGCCGGACTCTAAAACTGTCTGTGCCAGGCAAATACACCAACATTTCACCAGGTTTACAAGCAAAGAAGCTACTACAAATATTTACGACCAGGGTACATGAGTACAGTGGTACCTCGGGTTAAGTACGCTTCAGGTTAAGTACGCTTCAGGTTAAGAACTCCGCTAAGAACAGAAATTGTGCTCTGGTGACGCAGCAGCAGCAGGAGGTCCCATTAGCTAAAGTGGTGCTTCAGGTTAAGTACGCTTCAGGTTAAGAACGGACCTCCAGAACGAATTAAGTACTTAACCCGATGTACCACTGTACTAGACGTGAGATTCAATATTCGTTCTCCACAAATGGAGCATAGCTGGAGGCCTACAAAGAATTATTTCATTAGGGCTTATGGATGGTATCATTTTTTGCAATGACAAAACAAACAAAATTTCCAGGACAAGTTGCCAAGCTAGATTCTCCTACAGATAAGCACACAGGCAGCCTAGAGCGCTCCAGTTGGAAAACAGCCTTTACCAAAGGTGTCATGGGCTTTGAAGACACTTGAACTCAGGACGCAAGGGAGAAACGTGCTAAGAGGAAGGCACGCTTGGCAAATCCACACCGTCATCAACTCCCGCCCAGAAACCAATGTCCCCACTGTGGAAGGACGTGTGGATCCAGAATTGGCCTCCACAGTCACCTATGGACTCATTGTTAAAACCGTGTTTATGGACGACAATCTTACTCCGCTACGAGTGATCGCCAAAGAAAGAAGAATATTTTTGAGCAGAAAGAGCAATTGCTTTGTTGTTGATTTATGAAGTTGAAGGTTCATCCTAAACACCTTGTGAGAATATTTGGTTGACAGTTCCACAATGTTTGTTTTCACATGAAAAATTAGTCTCCTTATATAGAAGTAGATACTACAAATATATTTTCACGGAATCAGATGCAATACCTACGTAAACATGACAAACATTATTAAGTGTATCTCCAAGGCTTGTATTTCAGATTATCTGTGACATATCAGGATAGAATCAGAGCACCAGTGAATATTTGCTTGACATTATATGATGGCTACCCAGAAATAAGAGAGCAAATATTACAATGTATTTGGACAGAGGCTATATAATATTATAAGCCATTTGAGCAAAGGACACTGTTTTATGTGTGAAAATCCCCTGAATCTGCGTTTTACTTGCTTTTATACACTTGCATATGTTTTGAGGTTGTTTTATTGGTTTTTTGTTATATTATTTGTTTTAATGGATATCGTTTTTATACTAGACATAGTGTACACCACTTAAGAGGTTTTTAAAGGGCTAAAAGGTTTAGAAATTCATTTAAATAAGTAACTAAATAATGAAATATATGATGAGCACAGCAGTTGCAGAAGGATTCAGGACCAATATGCGCATGTGAAATGAGCTTAAGGCGGAACTGCGGTCTTTTGCTGTGGCTTACTAAAGGAATCTATTTGCTCTGGGCATTTAAAAAGGAAGCGGCATTTCACTGAATACTGGCCCCCAGGGCTCCGAAAAATGCTTCTTTCTCCGTGTTACATGGACACACGTCACATGACTGTCACATGTGACACATCAAATGACACTGACTCAGTACAGAAATCAGAGTCAGGATGTGGCCTGACCAAAAAAAATGTTACATTCTTAAGAATTTTCCAGCTTTGTCTTTTGCTTACTACTAATGTATATGTACTCATATTTTTACTCACATGGTGAACACATATGTGATTTGAAACTAATGATACTATGTGTTCCCAGGTCATAAAGCTGTAATAATATTACCTTATTACTGATAATTTTACCCGATGGTGAAAGCGAATCTGACCAGAGGATTCCTTCCTTCCTTCCTTCCTTCCTTCCTTCCTTCCTTCCTTCCTTCCTTCCTACCTACCTACCTACCTACCTACCTAAGAAACTGGCCTATATTGCATTTCACAAGGGTCTTTGTCTTTACAGCAGTAGGAAGAGAGACAGTGTGGTGCAGTGGTTACAGTGCTGGACTAGGACCAAGGAGACCTAGGCTAAAATCCCCACTCAACCACAAAGCTCAATGAGACCTTGGGCCAGTCATGCTCTCTCAGCCTAACCTACTTCAGAGGGTTGTTGTGGGGATTAAGTGGGGAAGGGGGAGAACTGCTCAAGTCATCTCAAGCTCCTTGGAAGCAAGGTGGGATATAACTGCAATAATAATAAGTGCTACGTCATAAATAGAAAGCAAATCTCTGACTGGAGAGGTGGCTGTCTCCAGTTCTCACATGCAATGGGCATCACTATAGTGAAATCTCTGAGAAGACCACCAGCTCAATCCGCAATTCCTCATATACCTTTTGCACACAATGCAATTCCACACGCATATTATTTCAATGATGGTCCATGTTTCTAGAACAAATGGCCCTTTAACACGCTTAACATAATGCACTTTATTTCAGTCATTGTAGGTGTCCCAGCTTTTTGAAGCACCTAGCCAGTTATTTGAACCCACTGTCTTGCCTCCTTATTGGAATCTCTGCAGCAACGATTGATGTCTACAGCAATGTGAACTGAATCTGGCTGAGCAGGACCACAGACACTCTGGTCTGGCATAAGGACTACCATTGAACCTGGAAAATTCTATATGATTCTATATGAACCAAAATGGAAGACGTGAACACCCTCAAGGGAAGAATGGTTGATAAAAATCTTGTAATATGCAGAGATAGCATATTACAAAACTGATAGCATTGATAAAACATACAACTCTAGAATCTTGTAAAGAAGTCTGGGAACCCTTTCGAGTCCATAGAAAAAGTTATTTCCCATATGCGAAGACCACAGTGGGGTCTGACGTGTAAGAAAATAGAAGAACATATTAAGAAACATGTTAGAGAGGATGAAATTAGATAAGACGGAACTTTAAAACGCAGTTGTATGTAATTTGGGTTCTAAACATTGATATTGGGTGAGAAGGAAGTCACTAGTTCTGTTGAATTGGAATATGATTGTTGAGTATCAAATGTAACTTTCTATGTGGAATAAAGAATAAAATATTACTGTAATAAAATAAAATAAATTTGTAACGTAGATTTGCCCTGTTGGAAGTTAAGTTCAGTTATATACATTTGCCCATCATGACGATGGATGTGGAGGAACTGCTAAAATACACACATCTGGTGGGATGTCAAATGTATTCTTACAGGGTGTATTTTCCAATACTCCAATGGAGCTTCGACTCTGCCCATGCAACAAGGGAAAGATAGAGGACTTTATCCATTTTTTCTTTTACTGCCCTCTATATGTTACAGTTAGACCCAGGCTTTTCCTCCTAATCCCGCCGACCATCGCCCAGGATGACGACCGCATGAAATACTTATTGGTAGACGCCAACCCTCTGGTCACACGTGGTGTGGCTATCTACATTTTACAAGCACTGAAACTCAGGGCCACCTCTTCGGCTAACTTGACCTAGACCTATGTAACTTCCTGACATAGCCACTGTTGACATGCCCCGTTATTGCTTCTTGTTTTATTTGTTTCACTCAGTATGATTTTATACTTAAAGTTTTTAGATGTATTTGTGCAAAGGGTGCAAGGTGTATCTGTTGTATTTTGTGTACGTTTGTGGCGGGTTTCCGCCTGGTTTTTCATTGTGCGCTATGGCCATATGGCTAATGCAATAAATAATATTTAATTTGATTTGGTGGGGTGTCTAAAGAAGAGCATCTTCTCTCTATAGCATTCTCCCGCTCCATTGAAATAAGTTCCAAGGGTGTTTTAGGGCAAGCTGCAGTTTCCACAACTCTCTCCAGATATAAATAATTGATTTGAGCCTAAAATAGCCAACAGTAAGCTTTCCTCTCCAGTATCCAAGAGCGCCTGCTAAATATTTCAAGGAGCTCAATTACCAAGCCTGAGCATAATTACCTTACACCCGCTAACATAGTTTACGGGGCATGGATCATAGAGCTTTGCCAGCACGGTGCATAATTAGAAGCTGCTGTCACAGGCAGAAATATATTATTGCACAATAAACAACCGAACCGCAGAAAGAGCACAAATCCTTAATCTGGAAAGGAAGCCGTGCGATTGAATGATAAGCCAGGCTAAGCAACGCTCCTTGATTTCATGAAATTTTTATTGGCTCCCTTGCAGCCGCGCAAATCAGAAACCGCCTCCGTCAGGGATTCAAACCCAACTGGGGAGACGCAGCAGGGAGCTCGCTGTCAATCACTATAAAGTCAGCGCTGTGGAATCTCAAGCAACTGTCGGGATACTTCCTGCCCTTTATGACGCTTTCTTTGTAAGGCTCAGGTGCCAAATGGAAGGAGCTGTAGAGTTGGGGGAAAGACTAGAAGAACACATGGCCTGCTGACCGTGACATCAGCAAGTAAAAAAGGCAGTCAACTTTCTTGTTACATCACCACTAGGGAGCACACTGATGAAGAGCTGCTGCTGACATGATCATTATTGCTATTATTATTTACATACAAGTCAGTGCAAGTATTTGAACAACTGCCACCCTAACAAATAGATGTCAGTATCTGTTTCAAGCTGGGAGACACATCAGGAAAACTGGCCAAATCTACATTAAGACAGAAGCACTTGCCAAATTGGCCTGAATATAAGCCTCACTTTTTTTCCAAATTCCGACCGTGAAAAGTTAAAGTGTGGCTTAAATTCGTGACCTTACAAAAACGGGCTTTTACGATATTGCTGCTGAAACAGATATACAGTGAAACGGAAGGGGTGTGAGTGCCTGAATTTTAAGGGAGTGGCTTATATTCGGGTATTGTCTTTTTTTATTCCCCCCCCCCTTGAATTGTAAGGGTGCGGCTTATATTCGGGTGTGGCTTATATTCAGGCCAATACGGTATGTGAAACCATTCTAAACTATGTGCAGAACTGAGATGGGATAGGTTGACATGACAAAACTATGCAAATATGTGCAACCAAAGGCCTACAAAAAGAAGGGAAAGAAGTGCCACGTTCCTAAGATATGGCGACCGGGGGGGGGAAAAAGGATTCAGTGTGGAGACGCAAGACATGTAGATATTTGAAATGGGGTGTGGGTAGCTGAATCAGTTTATAGTTATGTTTCCTGCTAAGCATAATAATAATAATAGTAATAATAATAATTTATTATTTATACCCAGCCCATCTGGCTAGGCTTCTCCAGCCACTCTGGGCGGCTTCCAACAAAATACTAAAACACAATAATCCATCAAACATTAAAAGCTTCCCTAAACAGGGCTGCCTTCAGATGTCTTCTAAAAGTCTGGTAGTTGTTGTTCTCTTTGACATCTGGTGGGAGGGCGTTCCACAGGGCGGGTGCCACTACCGAGAAGGCCCTCTGCCTGGTTCCCTGTACCTTGGGCTTCTCGCAGTGAGGGAACCGCCAGAAGGCCCTTGGCGCTGGACCTCAGGGTCTGGGTAGCATATGAAGACAGAATTCGGAGTCAGGGAATTCTGAAGAAAGGGCTGTGCATAAAGAATTGAAATATTCTACTGCACCATACAACCCAGTAGGGAGGAATGGTTAGAGTGAGGGGGCAGCCAATGTGGTCCTTTCTAGATGTTGGAATAAAACACCCATCAGGCCCAGGGTCAGTGAAGATGGAAGCTAGGTTCAAAAAGCTCTGGGGTGTGTGTGTGTCATATTGCTAGCCCTGGATCTGAGTATTGGATACTCAGATCTGCAATCCATCCACGAAGCTCCTTGAGCCAGTGATCCTATCACAGCTTAACCTCCCACACTGGGCTGATCTTTATCTATAACTTGGGGAGGGGATGGATCCTGAACACCTGAGCTCCTTGAAGAACAGCAGAAGCAGCTAGGAAGAGAGGAGTTCAGGGATATTTAAAAATAATAATTTTATTAAGTTTCATGTCCTTGATTCTCAAGTTCATCCTTTTACGTGGTTTTGTATGGTTCGTGGCATTTCATGCATTGTGATTCGCCGTTGCTTTTATCGATTGCAGTTTAGTAATTCTTTATTGTAATTGACAAGTGAAAGCTGTTTATTATTTGCTGATATTTAATTTTACTGTTTACTATTAGATTCTAATGGATTGTTGAATCTTGCTTTATTTGATATAAGTTGTTTATTTTAAAGTTATTGTTACTTTTTTGTATTATGTCAGACTGTTATTATTAATGTTTGATGTTTTATTATGTTTTAATATGTGTTGGAAGCTGCCCAGAGTTGCTGGGGCAACCCAGACAGATGGGCGGGTATAAAATTATTATTATTATTATTATTATTAGATAAGATGGTGGATGTAATAAGTAATAGCAACAAGTATTAAAATAATCTGCAATACCAATTAAATGAAGAAAGCAAAATTACGTACAAAACGTTTGCTTTGGATGTAATCTACATAGTTTTTATTATTTAAAAAAAGGTTTTTAAAAAACTTATTAAGTGACATTTACACACACCTTAGGACGCAAGTGTAAATATGTGTTCCTAACTTTGACCAAATCCTCCATCATTCAAAACCTCCCAGGCAAGGGGCATTATAAATATCAACTTTGACGTTGTGCAAAGTATTTTAGGAAATATAATCCCTGTCTGGGATTTCTCTAACTCTAAGCCCTGGTTCTAATTAGCAGACGGCCAGAATGCCTGGGACGGTAGGGGAGAAAATGACAGTTAATCTCTAAAGCTAATATTCCCTCTTGGAGACTTGCCCAGGTTACTCCTATACATTTTATAATGGTATATTGTATTGTCACATTTCTGGGCCATATCCTATGCTGTATCAGTAGGCACAATGCTACAAAAACAATTCCTCAGGCTATCTGTGTATTCACTTATAAATGGGGAGTTCTTATGGACTAAGGCAAGCAAAATTCTCAATTAAACCATATGGAATCAAGACAATCCCTGTCTGAGTAGATTCAGCTAGGGCTACATTTAATTAGGAAGCCAACACAGCATGTTGCCTTAAAGGGCTGGTCTACTAATTCAGAGAAATCCAATACAAATAGTGGCATTTGCAAACTGTGCTGAGTAAGATTCAAGCAGACAATGGCTGCAATGTCTCCTTCGTTATTGACTTTCAGGAGAAGTTTAAAAAACATTCCTGTTTACCCAGGCATTTGATGGCTAAAAGATACAGGTCAAGACAACTTGAAATGAGTAAGCTTTTAGATATTCTGGTTTTTTAAAAATGTTCTTAGGTGGCTTCAAAATGTTTTAAATAGGTTTTTGTTACATTTAAAAATGTATTGTTTTGACGTTTTTGATGTTGGCTGCCCTGGGCGACTTTGGGAAGAAGGATGGCATAAATCATGACATAAATCCCTAGATGTTTTCCTGCACTAGCCCAGTTGTGGTGAGCCCTTGGCCCTCCAGATGTTGCTGAACTACAACTCCCATCACTCCTGGCCACTGATCACGCTTGTTGGGGCTGATGGGAGTTGTAGTTAGCAGCTACTGGTTCCCCACACACCACCAGTAGCCCCTTTCCCTTGAAAGATACTCACACAGAAAAGCCTCCTGGTGGTTCACGCTTATTGTCCCCACTTCAGTTGGGAGTTATTCATGACTGAATCTCACGGAAAGCAACAATACCAACTCTTCCATTGCTTTCAGCAGCTAGGTAGGAGCTAATGTGCTTTTCATGTTAGGAGTGGGCAGTTTTTAATCAAGCTATTGCACAAGATCCAAACATTTTTAAAAGTCCCAATTTCTTTTGTCAAGATAGAGCAATATTCTGCTGTTGGACCATCCTAATTACACTTCAGATTGGTGCTTACTCTGTGTCTGTATCTGGTGATGAGTAAGTCCCCTCTTTACCTATATCCTCCCACCTACCATGCCAATGTGAAAATTTCAATAATCCTCCTTTTGATTTTTCCTGTTTAGAGATTGAGAAGCATCCCTAGTGTCACTCTTCCCCCCCTTTTTTTCTTCTTTTTCATTATTGCTCTTTACTAGTTGAATTTAGCCCATTAATAACGGGCGCTAGAACATAGGGGCTGCGCGGGAGAAGAAGCAGCGGGCGGAGGAGCCGAGCGGTGGGATGGGCGAGCGGGGAGTGGCGGGGCGGCGAGCGGCGGCGCCCGCGGGAGGGGGCGACTCGCGGAGGGGCGCCGGAACAGCAGCCCGAGCCGGAGCCCGAGCAGTGGGCCTCGGCAGCCTCGGAGGCGGTGGCAGCGGGTGAGCGCAGGCGGACAGGGGCACCCCGGCAGCGCGCTCTTCTGGGGACCCAGCGGGCGGCGGCGGGCGGCCCAATCCTCCGCGTGCGCGCTCGGAAGGAAGCCATCCTCCCCATGTCCGTGCGAGGCGGCGGCACTGAGGCAACTGACGACGCGCCTGCGCACAGCCCTCTCCGACACGCCCCCTCTCCGGCTGCTCCAATCCCTGCGTCCCTGTGGGACATGCGCAGTGGAAAATTTCCACTGACACACGGACGGACGCAGGGACACAGGGATATTATTATATAGGATTGGTTTTTCTTTTTCACCATACCAGACATAACAATCATGTATTTTACATTCCTTTTCTCATTTCCATCTTCCATTTTTGCTACTCAATTCTTTCCTCATTAACTTCTGATTACACACATTTTTCCTATTCCTCTGATGACTTCCAAATCCTCCTTAGCTGTCTTCTTTCACTCAAATTTTACATCACTTTGTTTTTCTACTTATACAATACATTACTGACTTTCCCTGTCTATTACCAGGTACTTAACAAAACAAAAGATTTTATACTGTATAAATACATTATTGAATCCTAGTGTCACTCTAGTGCAGGCTTCCTCAACCTCGGCCCTCCAGATGTTTCTGGCCTACAACTGCCATGATCCCTAGCTAGCAGGACCAGTGGTCAGGGATGATGGGAATTGTAGTCTCAAAACATCTGGACTTAAAAAGTCTGTCAACCATTGTTTACTATGGCGTTTCTCTCATTTTTGTAAAATCAATACCTGCCCCCCCGGGCAAATCCCAGAAATCAAAGAAGTCCAGCTGTCACTTGTAGACCTTTGATAATTTTATATTGGTTAATTGTTTTTAATTGTTTTGTTCCTTTGAGTTGCCTTGAGCACTATATGTTCAAAAAGCAGGAAACACTTGTAATTTATAAAAATATATATATTGTTTTGCAAAAACAGATACAAGTAAAATCACAAACCTCTGAGGAATGTAGAACATATGCTGAGGAGGTGGCTTGTAAAGAACTCCTTCATAGACAGGCCACAAACCACTCAGAATCCTGAAGAGAGAACTCTTCCCACAACCATTAGGTCCAGTGATTAGAAGATGCATACCTTCTTCCACCTACAAGTTATGAGAAACACAATAACCTTTGAGAACGCAATTATTTCTACCAACAATCTAACACAGGACTGGCTTGGATGCAACATTAACCAAAGCTTAGAGTTATGACAATGCGTCTCAACAAACTATGGTTTTCTGTCTGAACCAAAGCTTAGAGTTATGACAATGCGTCTCAACAAACTATGGTTTTCTGTCTGAACTGTTTCAAGCTACCATAGTTACGACAAACCACAGTTTAGGGTTTAGGCAACATGCTAAACTGTGGTTAATCTAACATGGAAGCGGAAGCTTCCCATCTCTTTCTTGTTGCTGCGACAAAAGAGGCGAGGAGGGAAAGCAATGCAAGCTGGAATGTTAAACCACAGTTTAAAAAAAACACTCTTAGACTGGTCTTCTGTGCTCCCAGTGTGGCTTGGGCAGGGAAAAAGCCATCGAAGCATAAATGTGGAGCCCCATTTACCATAACCAAGAACAGTGGCTCCATATATAGCTTGTGTTTTATTCCTGTGTGTTTCCTCTATTGGCTATAAACTAACTGCAGTTTATTTTTTTTACTAAGTAGGAACATTTGGCTTCTGCAAAAACCGGTGTGGGAAAAACACGCCCATGCAACATGTGCCATAATCAACCAGAGTCCCAATATTTCTTAGACTGAGCCTACAGTTTTAGGACATAACCTTTCCTTGGGTGACTTGACCACACTAAGGTCAAAATCGTAACATTTGCTTTTCACAATGTGTTGAGTTTTGCGGTCATTATGCAGTGAGATTAATAAGGGAAATCTAGGATCTCATTCTATGTCAGCAATTTGTCTTTAGTGAAAATGCATATGCTTATATTTAGATCTAAATGAATATCAGAGCGGAGGAAGCAAAGCTATATATAAACATGGACGTTTTTCGTCAGAATTTTTACCCCATCTGCACTTAGAAAGTGTCTCTTTTTAAAGAGACCGTGTATAGTTACAACAATCATAAACGCTATAGTGCTAATAAAGTATGAGACACCCCCCTCTCCCCAAAAAAACTAATTACACACACACAGAGAGAGAAATGGGAACTGATACCCTATAGCACAATCTCATACCATTGTGTGTAAAACATTATCATTGTGTGGTACTGCCAATTGCTTGGGTTATTCCCACCTGATATATATTCTCCTACTGCCAAATGAGGAATAGCTCAGTCGGTAGAGCAGGAGACTCTTAATCTCAGGGTCGTGGGTTTGAGCCCCACATTGGCTGAAAGATTCCTGTATTGCCAGGGGTTGGACTGGCTGATCCTCGTGGTCCCTTCCAACTCTGCAATTCTACAAATCTATGATTCCTAAGGAAGTGCTGATCAGGCGAGGGAGACACGTGATCAGCCCTGGCCACATGGTTGCAATATTAGCACACATTCCTTACTGGGAATTGCCCACTAAGATGTTCTGTGGCTGGGAGTGTGAAAGATTTCTTGGTGTAGTACTGAAAGTTCTAGGAATAAAGGTGTACCTACTAATTCGCCAGGTATAAAGTATTGCTGGCTCATGGCATCATCATTATCATCATCATCATAATTTATTATTTATACCCCGCCCATCTGGCTGGGTTTCCCCAGCCATTCTGGGCGGCTTCCAACAGAATATTAAAATGCAATAGCCTATTAACCATTAAAAGCTTCCCTAAACATGATCAGCTCTCAGCCAATTAATGTGGCTGAAAAAGTTTATCACATCAACGGGCCAACAGCTGATTTGCATATGCAGTCATGCAATGCTATCCACTTGGTGAAGTAGTGAGTACATCATCATCATTATAGCTACATATGACTCACCCCACCACCCCATGAGGAAGAAGTGTGGAACAATGATATCACATGGATATATGTGATTCAAACTACAAGAAAGAAGATTCCACCTAAACATTAGAAAGAACTTCCTGACAGTAAGAGCTGTTCGACAGTGGAATTTGCTGCCAAGGAGTGTGGTGGAGTCTCCTTCTTTGGAGGTCTTTAAGCAGAGGCTTGACAGCCACCTGTCAGGAATGCTTTGATGGTGTTTCTTGCTTGGCAGTGGGGTTGGACTGGATGGCCCTTGTGGTCTCTTCCAACTCTATGATTCTATATGCATATGTAGGGAGAGGCTATATGCTTCTATTCTTTACTGTGGAGGAAGTCCCTAAAAGGATCCTCGAGGAAAAATTATGGGCTATCTGGAAAATCACATAGTCCAATTCCATTGCTGATTCTCTGCCATTTATGATGTCCTCTGCTCAGGTGGGTCCTGCTTCATCTCAGCGGATGGAACTACACAACACGCGTAAATTAATGCGCGCAGATGATGTATTAAAATGAATGGGAAAGCCAGAGAAACTCTTGGGTGCATATCAGTGCTGAAGCACTTATGTGTCAGGATCAGGAAACAGTATCAAGAACACAGAAGCACAAAGATAAATTCCCTCCCTACTGACCATGTCCTAATTTAATTATTTTTTTTAGATTCTGCTCTGAAGCTTGCAATTCCGACGCCTGCACATTTGCTTAGTTCCTTAAAGCTCAAGGTCCGTTTGAGAGCTTAGGCTGGAAATGAGCCACGCTTCAAATCCTGAAGGCTCCTACTGACTTTTAAAAGGAACAGGATCAGTTTACTGATATACAATCCTTGTTTACAGATTGCAAAAAGACAGATCATGAACCTCAGGGCCCAGTCTCTTTAGATGCGCTATGCTATTAACCAGGGGTCACCAACCTAAGGCCCGGGGGCCGGATGCAGCCCAATCGCCTTCTCAATCTGGCCCGCGGTCAGTCCGGGAATCAGCGTGTTTTTACATGAGTAGAATGTGCCCTTTTATTTAAAATGCATCTCTGGGTTATTTGTGGGGCATAGGAATTCATTCATTCCCCCCCAAATATATATATATAGTCCAGCCCACCACATGGTCTGAGGGACAGTGGACCGGCCCACGGCTGAAAAAGGTTGCTGACCCCTGCTATTAACACTTTTGGAGAAGTGAGAATTTCAGAACACATTTCTTCTCCCACAGTATATGGGGGAAATCCCCATAGTGTTTTGTTTTTTGCAATTACTGTGTAAAGTAGAGGCTGACACCTTGCCTTGTATAGAATCTGGCCACTTGCCTTTTAGGTAGTGGCACCCACCCTGTGGAATGCAATAATTCTCAGTAAAGGTGTCTGGATGAAAGCAAAGAAAAACTAACTTCTTGCTACAGGTCTGCCGTAGTCAAAACAAAATAAAAAATTAAAAAATTCCTTCCAGTAGCACCTTAGAGACCAACTAAATTTGTTCTTGGTGTGAGCTTTCGTGTCTCTAAGGTGCTACTGGAAGGATTTTATTATTATTTTTTAACTTCTTGCTGTAAAGCTAAGTGAAGAGGTCACATCCACACCAAGCACACCCACACGTCCACCTGAATCCTGGGAACTCTAGTTCACCCCTCAACAGAGCTACAATTCCCGGCACAAACAATCCTTCCACAGATTCTTTGGGGGAAATCCATGGGCTTTAAGTGTGCTGAGAAATAATATATGTATGGAATATATGCTATCATCCGGACCAGTAAGATGGGATAGATTAAAGAAGTATAAACAAGCTAGTTAAAATTCTTCTCAGAAACAAAAAAAAACAAACAAAAAAACAAACCCAGTAGGTTCTGTTAATATTTCCACCCTTCTACCAAGCATGCTTTCCACCTTCCTGGCCCTCAGCATCACACATTCTGAAGTCTTAAGGCTGTCTCAGCAGTAGAACACTCATCCAACTTTAATACTCTTTTCTTGACTTGATAATGTTTTTAAGGCAAGCAGCAGCACTACTTGTCTACTTAGGAAGCAAAGACAGGACATCTAACTGTAACAATGGAACCCAAGAGTAGCCTTTAGGTGCCCTGAACGTTCCAGCTGTCATTATTAACCTGGAAATGGCATGCTAATGCAAAAAGGCCATCCTCACCGTCTAGCCCTCTTTGCACGCCCCAGTCCATACATTTAAATCAATGCATTGAGGGTGGCAGGACTGCAGCAGCTGGCCTTCTCCTTAAGCCAAGGGCCTGTGTGCCAGTGACCCAATAGCTTAGTCAGTATAGCACGGAACTCTTAATCTCAGGGTGATGGGTTTGAGGCCCACGTTGGGCAACAGATTTCTGCTTTCCAGGGGGTTGGACTAGATGACCCTTGCTGTCCCTTCCAACTCTACGATTCTAGGATCCACTCATTGGGTAGAGCAAGAGAAAGGACTGTACTTACATACATGGCCAGGGCTCCTCACCACAAGTACCGATCCTAGATGTGTAAAAGTTTCTATGCATGTATAGTCTTTTCTCATGTTCTTTGCAATGGACAGGGGCAAAACCAACAGATGCCTGTTCGCCTCTGCACATTGATTTAATGTGCGGGCCGCAGCATGAGAAGGGGAATCCTGTCTCCCTGTTTACTAACGTCAGAGAAACTGTAAGCATCTGCTTCTAGCATTGAGTCACTATGTCTGCTTTGCTTGATTTTCTATATTGTTGTCCAATTACCGTATTTTTTGCTCCATAATGCACACTGGACCATAATGCGCACTTAGTTTTTAGGGGAGGAAAACAAGAAAAAATATTTTTATTATGGTTTTCCTCCTCTAAAAGGCTGGGAGGGAAGAGAGAGAGAAGGAAGGAAAGGAAGGAAGGAAGGAAGAAAGGAAGGAAGGAAGGAAGGAAGGAAGGAAGGAGGGTGAGAGAGAGGGGGGAAAGGAAGGGGTGAGAGAGAGTGAAAGAGAGGGAGAAGGAAGGAAGGAAGGTGTGAGAGAGAGAGGAGAGAGGGAGGGAAGAAAGAGGGAAGGAAGGAAGGAAGGAAGGAGTGAGAGGGAAAGAGAGAGAGAGAGGAATGGAGGGAAGAGAGAGAGAAGGAAGGAAGGGGTGGGAGTGGGAGGGAGGGAGGGAGGGAGGGGGAGGGAGGGAGGGAGAGAGAGAGAGAGAGAGAGAGAGAGAGAGAGAGAGAGAGAGAGAAAAGCAAAAGCAATACAGCAGATATTCCGCTTGTTCCAGCAAGAAAGAAGGAAGGGAGAGAGAGAGAGAGAGAAAGAAATAAAGAGAAGGGAAGGAAGCCTGCTTTTGCGAGAAGCCTGCTCTTGCGAGAAGCGGCAGCGGGATGAGCGCCCCAAAAGCGCTTTCGGGGCGCTGATCCCGTCGCCACCTCTGGCAGGGGCAATCGCGTCTCCCTTCTTCCCGGCTCGCTGTGGGGCGGGCGGAGGGAAAGCAGCCCAGACGGAGCCCTCCTTCGTGCCTTTGAAGCAGCGAAGCTGGGCTGGAGCGTCTCCTGCGCAGCCCCGCTGCTCCAAAGCAAGCCGCGAAGGAGGGAAACGGAGCTCTCCCTCACGGTTCACCCCAAAGCAGCGGGGCTGGGCAGGAGCTAAACGGCTGCTGCACAACCCCGCTGCTCTGCAGCTGGCGGAGGGGGGAGGAGGAGGGGGAAAGAGCCCGATTTCGAGCTGCTTTCCCCATCTCCGCCCTCCTGCCGCTGGCGGTGGCCACGGAAAAGGGGGAAACAGCCCGATTTGGAGCTGCTTTCCCCTCCTCCACCCTCCTGCCGCTGGCGGTGGCCACGGAGAAGGGGGAAACAGCCCGATTTCGAGCTGCTTTCCCCTCCTCCGCCCTTCTGCCGCTGGCGGTGGCCACGGAGGAAGGGGAAACAGCTCAGGGGAGCGTCAGAGGCGGGCAGCAGCAGAAGCGGCGCCCAGTGCCTTCGCTCCATAACGCGCACAGACTTTCCCCCTTCCTTTTTAGGTGGAGAAAAGTGCGCGTTATAGAGCGTAAAATACGGTAATTAACAGAAGGTACATGAGCTGCATGCTGCATTTGTGCTAACTGTGGCGGCCAGTCGGAAGATTCTTGCACATCGTCTTACTTTGAAGTTTAGCCTTGAAGCCACCACATCTCCATTGGGGGTAATAATAGGAACGTTTTCACAGATAATTCCATGATCAACATCTATTACTCTTCCTACAAGTAAAACAAACAAACAAAAAATACAACATGTTAGTGAAGCACACACATGTACAGAAAGACAGACAAAAAGCTGTCAGTCTTAGGAGGGCTTATTCATGCATCGTCAGATCAATGGATGCTTATGCATGCATTGATCGTTGGTGGATGACCTCCCTGTGAAACGCCTCCATTGAGAAACACCACACTTTCGGTGATGTTATGTTCAGTCTTTGTTACTCAGCTGGTGGTCATCTTAACAAACCTCACGGATGTCACTCATACACCAAGTATAAGAACAGCAAACATGTATTACCATACTTTTCCGCCTATTAGACGCCCCCATGTATAAGACACCCCCCCCCATTTTGAGGGACTCAATTTTGAGAAAATGAGGGGAGATGGCCCAAAGTTGTGGAGCCTCTCCCCCCACGCAGCTGCAGGCAGGAAACACTCCCTAGATCATTTCCCTCACGCAGCAGCATCGAGGGAAGTTGCGCTCCAGCCAGCCAGCTGGTTGGCCGGAGGGCACCTTCCCTCATGCCGCTGCGACCCCAGATCACTCCCTGCTCGCTGTGACATTGGGAGAAGCTGTGTGCCACTAGCCAGAGCCCCCAGATCGCTCCCTGCACACAGCGGAATCTCCCACCCCCATATGCCACCATCCGTGTATTGGAGGACCCCAGTTTTTTAACATGATTTTTGTGTCAAAAAACCTCGTCCAATACATGGAAAAATACGGTATGCAGTATTTACTCTGTTTTTGCCACCCAGGTGGCGCTGTGGGTTAAACCACAGAGCCTAGGACTTGCTGATCAGAAAGTCGGCGGTTCAAATCCCTGTGACGGGGTGAGCTCCCGTTGCTCGGTCCCAGCTCCTGCCCACCTAGCAGTTCAAAAGCACGTCGAAGTGCAAGTAGATAAATAGGAACCACTCTGGCGGGAAGGTAAACGGCGTTTCCGTGCGCTGCTCTGGTTTGCCAGAAGCGGCTTTGTCATGCTGGCCACATGACCCGGAAGCTGTACGCAGTCTCTTGGCTAATAAAGCGAGATGAGCGCCGCAACCCCAGAGTCGGACACGACTGGACCTTAATGGTCAGGGGTCCCTTTACCTTTTACCAGATGGGAAAGGTGTAATGTATATTCACCAAGATGCCGGGCTATCAAATTAAAATCTCCCTGCTTCCAGAAGCAAGGAACTTACAAAGGAAAAAGCCATATCTGAGAATGTTTTATGTGATGAACATGCATTATTATGCTTCCTCAAACATAACTTTTGAATTCTGCTTACAGCTGTGTCAAGAATATGGATTTTCCTCCTTGAGAGTTTCTTGATCAACAAATGATTGATATTATTTCTCCTATGTTCAGGCCATCGGGTCCGTTCTCATTCAGAATGACGACACCTGAGTGTCAGTTTCCTCATTTCCCTTCTATGGAATTTTGCTGATCCGCATCATGGGAGGGGGGTTTGTAGCTACTCCACTCCTTGCCCCTGGAAGCCTTGCAAGTGGCTGCAGGAGAGGGACCCTGAGCATCATCATGGGAGGGGTGTTTCTTAGGACTAAGGCGGGGTTTCCCCAAACTTGGGTTTTGGGCTACAATTCCCATCACTCCTGACCACTGGTGCTGCTAGCTAGGGATCATGGGAGTTGTAGTCCAAAAAACAGCTGGAGACCCAAGGTTGGGAAACACCGGACTAAGGTAGAACTGTGAAGCTCCTTTGTCATTTGTGCTATGGGATGCTGCATGTTGAACAACACCGTCTTCTATTTATAGTATTGAAATGTGGCTTTCTTTATGTTGCTATATTTGCTATGCTGATTTCCTGTGTTTTGCTACATTTCCTATATTGTATCGCTTTGCTATTAGGAAACTGTTTTTGCGGTGTCTGCTTGAAATGTGTCCTTGTTTTCTTTGCCGTAAGCCGCTTTGAGCACAATTTGTTGTCGAAAAATGGAATGCAAATAAAAGGAATGAACAGCCGTTAAAGGCCCCTTTACAAGCAGTTGGCAACTTCTCCATCGCCACTAAGCCGCTGCATGGGTGGCTAGATGCACAGGAACATTTATCGCAGGATGCCCATTAAAAAACTTTATATTGCATTAGCTCTAAGCCCCACAGAGACCAGCCATCTGTAACCTCTGGCCAGGAGCAACTGAAGCACTGAAACTCCTGTAATAATAATAATAATAATAATAATAATAATAATAATAATAATAATAATTAATAATTTTTTATTTGTACCCCGCCCATCTGGCTGGGTCTCCCCAGCCACTCTGGGCGGCCTCCAACGGATATTAAAATACATCAAAATATCACAGGTTAAAAACTTCCCTAAACAGGGCTGCCTTCAGGTATTTTCTGAATGTAAGATAGTTGTTTATCACTTTAACCTCTGCTGGGAGGGCGTTCCACAGGGCGGGTGCCACTACCGAGAAGGCCCTCTGCCTGGTTCCCTGTAGCTTTGCTTCTCGCAGCGAGGGAACCGCCAGAAGGCCCTCGGCGCTGGATCTCAGTGTCCGGGCTGAACGGTGGGGGTGGAGACGCTCCTTCAGGTATACAGGACCGAGGCCGTTTAGGGCTTTAAAGGTCAGCACCAACACTTTGAATTGTGCTCGGAAACATACTGGGAGTCACTTCCCTCTATTCCCAAGCAGTTGCTGGAGTGCAGCAACAATCCTCTTGCCTCTGTCAGGGATAGTCAATGTGATGCCCTCCAAATGCAGTTGTACTCATCAGCCCTAACCACTGGCCATGCTGGCTGGGGCTGATGGAAACGGTAGTTCAACAACATCCTTTGCTACCCCTTGCTCTGTGTGGGTCACCTGCCATTGCACTTTAAAACTCTTAGGGGGCTCCTATATAGCACAACCTCTGAGCCCACCCTTCTCCTTTCAGGATCTTCTAAGTCTGCAAAGCACTCCTTGGCTTCACCTTCACTTAGCATTAGAGAGAATGAATGGTATTAGGGGTGATTAAACAGCATTAAAGCACACTGCGTGGTTATTTCTTTTAAGTCCCAGCAGATGGAGCATGAACGCTCTTTCCGGCCTTTAGCTGGAATACTGTACGGGGTTGTGTGCTGGGCCACAGAAAGGTTAGCCTGTCTCCTTTTGGCTGGATGTGAAGGGCACTGCCTTACCTAATGCTAAACAGGAGTCTCACAGCTGTTTCTCTCTGTGAATCTGATCTTAAACAGTACACTGAAACCAGCCTCTGGCTTCTGAATTCACTGGTTTAGCACTATATTTCGATATCCAAAGCATGCTTCGCTACAGATGAGCAGAAACTGTTCAGAAAGTAATAAGAAGGGCAGAGCCATTTGACTTTATTTTAACTTATATGAATCCACATGTCTAACCTAAATACTGAAACCCTTCTTCGTCGCAAGAATGTATCACTGAATGAATGCAATACCTTTTTCTCAAAGACTTAAACTGTCCCAAAGAGTTGAAAACTATTCAACTATTGTTCCTAATGTAAAATAAACAATAGATCCATTATAAAGTCTGGCAGCATTTCTGTGAAGATTAACAAGAGTTCAGATATGCTTTTAAATAATCCAGATTTGTAACCAGGGAACAACTAAAGCAGCAGCAGCAGCATATTATAGCCACACTTTTGACAATGTATTTATAGAATGACCTTCCCTAACCCCCATTGTTCTATGCCACTATAATTACAGATTACAATAAATACACTAGTGGGCTATATAACTGATTTATTACACACTTTTGATCGTGAGAAGTGAAGGAGACATAATGGTATAGGGTAAAATACCTATCCGAGATGTAGTTAGAAATATCTAAAGTCGAGATTGTCTCCTTTACAGTCTCCATCCTACATAGAAAGGCTGTAATTTTCAACCCATGGACTTTGAAAGAGAGCGGGGAGAGCTATCCTCAGAACACAAAACTTAACCAGAAAATGTGGTTACAATTTAGGAAAAGTGCACATGATTGGAAACCTCACTGCAGAACCAGAAATTACTTTTCAGT
The DNA here is from genome assembly GCA_034641385.1 of Darevskia mixta. NCBI lineage: Eukaryota > Metazoa > Chordata > Lepidosauria > Squamata > Lacertidae > Darevskia > Darevskia mixta. Next base: position 7,964,416 of record JAWWNH010000224.1, on the reverse strand, counting down.
AAGTTCTCTTAGTCTGAGTAAGTCCTCCAATCCTATCCTAGGATGCTGTGGAACTCAATACATATTTAAGGCAGCACCTTAAAAGCCACCATTTAGCAATCCTGAGAGCAAGATGACCCCCAAAATAATATACATGTTAATAGACAGAATGAGGAGCGGTCAAAAATCAGCGGGGCGGGGGGGGGGGGAGAGTATGCATTGGAAGCAATGAACAAGAAAAGAGTATTTACTAAGGTTTGTTAAAGAGAAGGGAGATAATGGGGAGGGAAGTTTTCTGGATAAGCCAGGAAATAAAATAAGTATTTGATGAAGAGTTACAAAAAATTCTTTAGAGAGGGCTACTGGAAGGCAAGCAGCATGGCGTACCATGAGAAGTAAGAGGGATGGAGAGGAAAATATTGGAATTCCATTAGCAGAAGACCTTCATGCAAATGTACTGATGCAATTCCTGGGATTGTACCAAGGTGGAAAAGTGAGTTTGTAATGCACTGCCACATTTTAGAGTCTATCATGGAGAATGCTAAACTAGAATTATATTCCTGACATACTATGTTTCCATGTGCAGGGAGATTTTGAAGTGGTGGAGTATTCAGATATGTCACCTTCCTTCTGAAATGGTGCAGCCACAGGAACCAGGTACCATGTTGCCTTTTTTTTTTTTTAAATGCATAGATCAGCCCTTAGCATCTCACAGAAAACAGTTTATAAAAGCCAAGAGTTTGATGTGGAATATGCATAGCTGGGACCAGAAGGTACCAGGATCTATTATTCTAGGCAAAGGGAACGAATTAAGTGCATAGTTTTGTAACGCTTTTACGGAACTACATTCCAACCGATGCTCTTGGCGGTGTTGGATGCACGGTACGGCAAAGTACATTACGAAGAGAGACTCTGTCTGTGTGGACAACCCTGCGTCGAGGACCTGTGTCATTATTTACTGCAGTGCCCACTATATATAGACCCAAGAGACCCCTGTTTATAAAACCCCTGTTTTATAAACGAATGGAACACATTTGAATAGGGTGGAAAGGGTGAAATGGCTGCTGAGCAACACTGACGACTTTGTTACTTATAAAGTAGCACTCTATGCGCCGGCAACTAAGAAGATCAGGAGGAAAGAACTAGATAAAATAGCAGTCAACTGCAAAGGGGATTCGGATATTTAATTTGGCACATCTTACCTGAGAATATTCTGCTATTCTATTCTATTTAATGCAACAAATAATTTTAGTAGCCATGACCGTGGTTTTATTGTATGTGTGGTGCCCGATGATTTTTAATGGTTATTGTTGTTGTTGTTTTTGTTCTCCTTCTGAATGATGCCATGGCCTATGGCATGGCATGGCCTATGGCATTTAGGAAATACCTGAAGGCAGCCCTGTTTAGGGAAGTTTTTAATCTGTAACATGTTAATGTATTTTAATATTTGCTGGAAGCCACCCAGAGTGGCTGGGGAGACCCAGCCAGATGGGCGGGGTACAAATAATAAATTATTATTATTATTATTATTATTATTATTATTATTATTATTATTATTATTATGGCTAGTGCAATAAAAAGTTTAATTGGAATTGGATAGTTTTGTGGGGTAAAGGTAAAGGGACCCCTGACCGTTAGGTCCAGTTGCGGACGACTCTGGGTTTGCGGCGCTCATCTCGCTTTACTGGCCGAGAGAGCCGGCGTACAGCTTCTAGGTCATGTGGCCAGCATGACAAAGCCGCTTCTGGTGAACCAGAGCAGTGCACAGAAACGCCGTTTACCTTCCCGCCAGAGCGGTGCCTATTTATCTACTTGCACTTGACGTGTTTTCGAACTGCTAGGTTGGCAGGAGCAGGGACCGAGCAACGGGAGCTCACCCTGTCGCGGGGATTCGAACCGCTGACCTTCCGATTGGGAAGCCCTAGGCTCAGTGGTTTAGACCACAGCCCCACCCGCGTCCCCCCTTTACCTTTACTTTTGTTTAAATAGCTGTCCCAGGGTTTCAATTTCAAATTGCATGCTGTTAAAAAGGAATCTTTAAAAAAAATAATCGCATCATTCATTACCCTTGATTTCCAATGGGCCGTCAATATGTTGCTCTGTTTTATCTCTCTTCTTATTGTTTTCACATTCTTGAGAAACAGCTGTCCTTTTGTAAATGCCCCTCTTCACTTCATCGAAGACTGAAAACATGTTGTACACACGAGCTGTGTAGCCTGCTAACTCTGTGACCTGCAAAACGATAAACGATTGCAAAGATTAAAAACAAAACTGTGCCGACAAATTATTGTAGCAAGTGCTTTTACTCTACCAAGTATAGTAGTCCGTGTTATGTGTACCGTGTCCTGTTATTCAAGGGGAACAAGATAATTCCATGAAAGCAATGAATCCAATTTTGATGGACATTCAGATATTTCTCCCTATAGATAGGAGCTTCCTATAGAAGTTCAGCTTCTTAGCGGTTGTAGGGTATGATGATGACATCACCACCTGAAAATCGCTGGATGGCAGGGGCGGGAGAAACTTCAGCAGCTTTAAGCTGTCTGTAAGTGATTTGTGGACCGATAAATAACAACCTCAAGGAAAGAGTAAGTAGTAACCTTTTCTTTTTCATTTCTGCTGCCAACTTCTTCGAGAAAGGCAATGCCATTCACTTGGCTTCAACTAGCATTGGGTGACTGATACAGAAAGCAACACTAGGCCTAATGCCCTCCTGTTTGCCCGTCAAAGACACACTTTCAGATGCACTCGTAAACATTAAATACTAGGCAAGTGTCAGGGCACCCCACTGTTTGATTTAAAAGTAGGGTTTGATGGCTGTTTACAGACTTATTCCCCCCTTCCATCCCAGAAACATTTGCTTGAGATGTTATTTGAAGGAGGAATTTTGCATGTGAACGAAAACTGGATTAATGGTCTGTTGTGGACTCCCCGATTCATCTACATCATGGGTAGGCAAACGAAGGCCTGGGGGCCGGATCCGGCCCAATCGCCTTCTAAATCCGGCTTGCGGACGGTCCGGGAATCAGCATATTTTTACATGAGTAGAATGTGTCCTTTTATTTAAAATGCATCTCTGGGTGATTTGTGGGGCTTGCCTGGTGTTTTTACATGAGTAGAATGTGTGCTTTTATTTAAAATGCATCTCTGGGTTATTTGTGGGGCATAGGAATTCATTCATATATATTTTTCAAAATATAGTCTGGCCGCCCACAAGGTCTGAGGGACAGTGGACCGGCCCCCCCTGCTGAAAAAGTTTGCTATCCCCTGATCTACATGCATGTGTGCATGCTCACACATTCATGCATGCTCACATATCAGGTCAAACACAACGACATTCAGACTACTATTTCACACACTTTCAAGCGTACTGTGATTTTTTTAATGTCTACGTTCTATGTCCTGCAATGTTCTGGACATGCCATTGCTGCTGTAGGTGCAGCCAGATTTAGCCCAGCATGCATCCACTGTGACCATTTTACATCCCTGATTTTATTTTGCAACTGATTTTTAAATACGGCTGTAGGATTTTTCTGGCTTTAACAGAAAACGAAAAGAGATGTCCAGCGCTACAACAACATGCTGCTCTAATCCTATACTGCTGCACAAGTCAGATTCCATAGCATTACGATCTTATACACCTCTCTTTAACTAGAAAAGCATTTGAACAATAACTGAAAGATTGACTTTAACAAAACAAAAATGGAGTCATAAAATGGTACCCACCACAAGGGTTATAATGAGTGTTAAGCAGAGATAAATACCCTTCCTGATCCGTTCCTGCCCATTTCTAAAGCCCACTATTTTAAAAAGATTGGCAAGTAGTGCTAAAGGCATCTACATTGTGAAAACGGTGCTATTCTTCCATTCTCTTTTTAAAAGACTGCTTTTTGCAGTCTGAGAAGAGACAGAAGCTCCACATGCGAAATAAAGTTGCCTGGATTTTTGTGTGTAGGAAAATGTTTGAATGCAAATCCCACCCACCCTCACCGGAATAATGTTGACTCATTCTACTCAGGCCCTCACCCCCTTATCTGATTCTTCCGCGATGCCTCTGTTATAGATGGCGGCTGAAATTATTCCTATGCCTTTGGCCCTGGCTTAGCCTGTCTTTCAAAAACGTAGGAAACCACACCCAAATTTCTGGGGTGTGTGATGGGGAAAGATTCTGAAAGCTGGCAAGTTCCCAATCCACAAATTATGACAATCCTAAACTGTAATGTGCCGTCTCCATCTGCTGGCAGAAAGGAAGTAGGCTGAAACATCTGGACCAGCAAGGCCAGTTAAGAAAGAGAAATATTAGTTGGGCTAGGAAGCACATTCAGAACATCAGAGCAACCCTGATGGATCAAGGCAAAAATCCATTTAGCCCAGAACCCAGTTTCCTACAGTGGTCAACCAGATGCCACCAGGAAGTCCTCACAGGCTTGAAGCAATAGTTGTCTCCTGCTTCTGCTCCTACCAACTGCCATTCAAAGGCATAGTGTATCTGAACCCGGAGGTCACAGCTAGCTATCACTGTCTCCCCTCCCACTTTCCAAAGCCATATAAGCTTGTGGGCATCAGTAGGTCTTCTCAGAGCAAATTTCATAAATTAATTGAGGGCTGGCAGAAGTTTTGTATACAGTGGCTGTGGTGGCAACTCACCCTTCCACCGATGATAGTCTCTTTAATTTGGATCCCAGCCTTCCTTCGTAATTGCATGTATAAAGCAATATTTCAAAAACTCCAGGCAGCATACATCCCCCAAACTATTTACATTCACTTAACAGGAGTTCCCCATCTCCCATCCCCCTGCTGGTGGTGGCTGGGTGGGTTGGGGGACTCTTGAGAATGGTGTAGAATATGCTGCAGGAAGCTGCTGATGGAGGGTGAATTTGGTGAAAATCTCTTTATGTGAACAGAGGAGCAACTTGGGATTCAAGCCTCTTTATTCCTTAGGAAGACTTGCATCGATGGTCATTATAAGAAATACAGTCGTACCTTGGAAGTCAAACAGAATCCGTTCCGGAAGTCCGTTCGACTTCCAAAACGTTCGGAAACCAAATCGCGGCTTCTCATTGGCTGCAGGAAGCTCCTGCAGCCAATCAGAAGCCGCGGAAGCCCCGTCAGATGTTCGGGTTCCAAAAGAACGTTCGCAAACCGGAACAATCACTTCCGGGTTTGCAGCATTCGGGAGCCAAAACGTCCGAGTTCCAGGGAATTCGGGATCCAACGTACGGCTGTATTCAAAAGTAGCCACAACAAATGCTCTTAAAACACACAACCTTGGGATTTAATAGTGACTATATCGAGGAACTTTTGAAGCTTCCTGTGAATCTTGTCCGGATTTCCTGTTCCCACCCTCCCTCAAATGGGTATACACAATTCCATTTTAGACTACATTTATGATTCCCACCCTCCACAAAGACCCCAGTTGTTATAATTTCTGCTGTCAAGCGTATTTCATCCAGTACCTCTTTGTAAGAAGACATAATCCTTTCAATGGCATCTGCTCCAGAGGCCAATAAATTCCTTGAAGTGGTGAAGGTTTCTGTCCTCTCGCTGACCATCGCTTGTTTCTGACCGTCCTCTAATTCTACAAGCAAGAAAGCTTAATTAGAGCAAACCTACTTGAAGCATATTCTAACTAAAGAGAAACTTCTCTATAAGGAAAGGAGATGTGGGCAAAATTTGTGTAGTTAAATCAGAATCAGTCAAATGCAGCTGCCAAATCCTGACTCAAAGAACGGTCCTGTGGCAACAGCAGCAGCAGCAGCGTGTCAAGGAGACCTTGACAAATACTCCTTCTCCTGCCAGCACACTGAAGGAAAGGAAACTGCAGCATCTGCCTAAAGTCTCCCCACTATGCAGTCATCAAAAATACAAGAGCATTTGAGTAATTCCGGTTTTGGAAGAACAGTTTTGGAGAGACTGCGGCAACTCGATTTCATATTTGCATCTCAGCATAATTCAAAGCACTGGTAAAGGTAAATGGACCCCTGACCATTAGGTCCAGTCGCAGACGACTCTGGGGTTGCGGCACTCATCTCGCTTTATTGGCCGAGGGAGCCGGCATACAGCTTCCGGGTCATGTGGCCAGCATGACTAAGCCGCTTCTGGCGAACCAGAGCAGCGCACGGAAATGCCGTTTACCTTCCCGCCGGAACGGTACCTATTTATCTACTTGCACTTTGATGTGCTTTCGAACTGCTAGGTTGGCAGGAGCAGGGACTGAGCAATGGGAGCTCACCCCATCGCAGGGATTCAAACCGCCGACCTTCTAATTGGCAAGTCCTAGGCTCTGTGGTTTAGACCACAGCGCCACCCACGTCCCCAAAGCACTGGTAGCTACATTTAAAACCCTACAATCAGGTGGCAAATGCGTAGCCCGGAAGTCTGACACCGGCCCTGAAAACCCCTGGTAGTTTGGTGGCAACAGCTGCAAAAACAAATGCAGTCCTACCGATCTCATTTGGGTCACATGGTGAAGTACCTGGCATAGATTTCTGCTGCAGTTGGCAGGGAGGAAGGATATGGGGGAAATTGTGTTCGGTCAAAATATCCATCTAGGGCCAAGGATCCAAACTCCACAGCCCAACATGGTGTGTGTGCTCTGGTATACATATGTGTGTGCGAGTGCACTTTTTTACTACACACATTTTGGGAGCCATTGGCATGTAGCCCTTGGAGGAGGGCTCAGAAGACCATGTAGCTATCGGGTCATAAAGGTTTGACCCAAAGGCCTCAGATCCAAAATACCCAAAGGAATACATTCTGCTATATCAATTTACCTGTTCCCTCCACTCCTTAGTGTGGAGCACAACTGATTGTGGCAAGAGATAGGGCTTTTGAGGTGCACCAAAAACCATGCAGGCGTAAAAAAGCCACTCTCTAGTTGTCATGTGCTGGTTGGTGAAGACGCAATTGGCCTCCACCGTCACTTACGGACTCATTGTTAAAACCGTGCTTATGCAAGACAATCTTACTCGGCTACGAGTGATCGCCAAAGAAGAAGGTGAAGACTTGTATAAAGTTTGGCAAGCTTTTTCTTTGCTAAGCATCTAATATTTTATTTTTAAAGGTGTGGTTCATGTCTCTGCTTATGTTGTCTATTCACCGAACTTTAATTGAATTATTATTATTATTTATTAAGTTTCTATACAGCTCTTCATCCAAGGATCACAGAGTGGTTTAAAATATAAAACTGAAATTTCAGGAAGGGATTCACGATTATGTGGATTTCAAAAACACATGTGTTGTTTTTAAAGGGCAGTACGGTTTTAAATTGTTGCAAGCCACCCTGAGTACTGCCATAGGGACCAGGAGGGCGGGACAGAATTTTTTATACAAAAATAAATACAGATAGTATAACATGAGCAAACAAACGGCAACAATTGCCTTCGGCTTTGCCATTACCGGGTGGTTTGTCACCCAATGTCCCATGATTCCTGTTTGTACGTCTTAAAAATATTTCACTCGTTCGTTTGTTCATTCTGTCGCTGTTTTCACCATACAAAATGATCCCAGAGGGGAATACAACCAATTATCATTAAAATAAAACATAATCCATAGTGCAATTGACTGCAGGCAAATTCTATTATGTGTGTGTAAAAAAACAAACAAACCTGTCATCAAAGTAGAATTTAGGAAGCCAAAGAAGCCTTAGGAAGCTAAGGCTTCATTCTTGTACACACTGTATACATCTATTTATAATATTTATAAGCTGTCTTTTCAGGTAAAAAGCCTCCCAAGGTGACACTGAAGTTTACTGTTATTGATATTGCATATTGATTATTCAAAAACACAACGCTAAAAATGAAGAACAAATAAAACTAGCGACATTTAAAAGCAATAAAACACGTCTAAGTCACATGGGCAGCCATATTTTTCACCGCTGGAAGGTTCCAAATTATCTTTAAAAGGCAGCCACATACAAAGCATCACCTTCCTTGGCGAAGCAGATGGAAGCAACATTTTCACTCGCAGAGTGATGACACTTCAGCCCAAACCTCTGCGTTACAGTGGAAGCTTGGTTCTCGAACACACTCCGTTCCGGGAGTCTGTTCAACTCCCGAAACCATTCCAAAACCAAGACGCAGCTTCCAATTGGCTGCAGGAGCTTCCTGCACTAAAGCAGAGGCTGCATTGGATGTTCGGCTTCCGAAAAACATTCAAAAACCGGGACAATTACTTCCGGGTTTTCAGCGTTCGGGAGTCAAAACGTACGAGTACCAAGGCGTTTGAGAACCAAGGTACGACTGTACTTCCCTTAATTTTTTTCATGCAGATGTTAAAATGCACAGGGCACACAATGGAATCTTGTGGCACACTGTAGGTCAATGGCCAACCCAGCAAAATGCTCCAGGAAGATACCATGGTTGATGATATGGAAAGTTCCTTAGCGGTTCAGGAGAACCAATCCAACTGAACTTCCTCATCCAGCCCTCAGTGTAAGTCATCCAACAAGACAACCATGGCTGTGTCTATCCCATAGCCAGGACTGAAATTGGGAGGGAAAGCTCCACTGAGCTCAGAGGCGGATTAGAGTCACATACGATTTGTACTGTAAATCCTGAATAATTTCTTCACTTCTACCATTAATCACTGATCATTACTAGATCATTAGGGAAGTTTTTAATGACTGACGTTTTAATGTATTTTTAATCTTTTGTTGAAAGCCGCCCAGAGTGGCTGGGGAAACCCAGCCAGATGGGTGGGGTAGAAATAAATTGTTGTTGTTGTTGTTGTTGTTGTTGTTGTTGTTGTTGTTGTTGTTATATTTTCATTTATATTCACCATATTTTTTCCACAGAATTCAAGGCGGTGTTCCCAGGCACTGGCAAAGAACTAATTACTTTCAGCAAAGTCCCCGTGTTATGTCCCTTCAGAGCATGTGCCGAGAGAACAAATTCCTCTCAAGGCTTGACTTTCATTTGCTTGTTTTGACTAGAACAGCTATTAAATACAGTATGTTATTGTTATTTTAAAAAATAAGCCCCACCCCGATTTGAGAATATTACAATAATGCATAGTTGAATAAAGAAATGTACTTTGTGGGGAATCATTTTATTTTTGTCACTAGGGCATTTGTCACTAGAATTGAAGCTTTTGAATTATGGTGCTGGAGGAGACTCTTGAGAGTCCCATGGACTGCAAGAAGATCAAACCTATCCATTCTTAAGGAAATCGGCCCGGAGTGCTCACTGGAAGGACAGATCCTGAAGTTGAGGCTCCAGTACTTTGGCCACCTCATGAGAAGAGAAGACTCCCTAGAAAAGACCCTGATGTTGGGAAAGATGGAGGGCACAAGGAGAAGGGGACGACAGAGGACGAGATCGCTGGACAGTGTTCTCGAAGCTACCAACATGAGTCTGACCAAACTGCGGGAGGCAGTGGAAGACAGAAGTGCCTGGCATACTCTGGTCCATGGGGTCACGAAGAGTCGGACACGACTGAACGACTAAACAACAACAACAACAGGGCATTATGTTTGTGTTGTGAGGGGGGGGGGGGGCTTAACTTTTTTTTTTTTTAAATGCAAACTGACATGGAAATGTGGAGAAGTCTGGAAAAATGATAAAAGGGAGTGAAACTGAAATTCAGAGATTTATGCATCCCGTCAAGCCTCTTTTGAGGCATGGGGTGAGGAGGAAAGAGGGAGAATAATTTCCTGGAGTACCCTTACATGTCAGGCTGCCCATTCAATAGTTTGTTTCAGACCCCATTTCCATATATCCACTATTATACAGGTGATAACTAAATGCTGCATAAAATAAACAGTGTTTCCACAAGCCAGTTTAATGTATTGATTACACGGTATGAACTAGCTAGAATTCATCTCATTTTCTCTTTCTTTCTGAGACTGCTTACAAGTGCAGAAAAGGCCTTGCATGGTGTGCTAAAATACTTATCAGAAACCATGAAGAAAAGAACAAAATTTGCATGCATGTAATAGCAATAGCTGGGCCCACCTTTATTTAAAGGGCAACAAATCTTTAGTGGCTTCATTTAGTATTATTGTACGTTTACTGCCAAGAAGACTTGCTGGGCGATTTTCTGCCTCAGGCACCAAGGTAATTTGACCTACCTTGGGCACTAAGCACCTTGACTTGAGCCTGGGGGCACCATGTACTATTCTGCCCAAGGCAACAAAGGTTTTTGGGTAGGCCAGCCGTAATTTAGTTTTTCCTAGAGTTGTTCAAGCTAGCCACACAATGCTAGACAGACACAGGGTTGCTGCAGCTAAGAATATGTAGACATCTTTCTGGCCGATTCCTCCAGATAATCCCACTGGGACGAAACCGCAACACAAAACGTTTCACGTTCAATAAAATGTTATTACCGCCATCTGCAAATCCCGTCGCAGTGATGATAGGTACGGCCACCATAATCAAGCCGCTGCTGCTCCAGACGTACTTCATCAGGAACTGCTCCAGCATGATGTACCACAAGCGTTTGGACAAAATGAGGTTCATTTGGTCTGCTAGAGCTTTGTAACTTTTCTGTAGCTGGTTCATTTCTACCTACAGTTTAAAAATTCAGATACTGATAAGAGCATGGTACATGTGAATATGTATGCGCTTCAAACAGAAAAGCCTAGACAAGTGAATATATACGTGTCCAGAGACAGACAGAAGCCAGCAATACCAGGTGACTAGAAAGAGGACTCATATTCTTACCTGGCTTTTAGTACACCATAGTGAAATTAACACCGGTCCTGAAAGACCTACATTGGCTCCCAGTACGTTTCCGAGCACAATTCAAAGTGTTGGTGCTGATCTTTAAAGCCCTAAACGGCGTCGGTCCAGTATACCTGAAGGGGAGTCTCCACCCCCATCGTTCTGCCCGGACACTGAGGTCCAGCTCCGAGGGCCTTCTGGCGGTTCCCTCACTGCGAGAAGTTAAGCTACAGGGAACCAGGCAGAGGGCCTTCTCGGTAGTGGCACCTGCCCTGTGGAACGCCCTCCCATCAGATGTCAGGGAAATAAACAACTATCTGACTTTTAGAAGACATCTGAAGGTAACCCTTTTTAATGTTTGATCGTGTTTTTAATAATCTGTTGAGAGCTGCCCAGAGTGGCTGGGTAAACCCAGCCAGATGGGTGGGATATAAATAAATTATTTAATAATACCGTAATAATAATAATAATACTAAAAACAAAATAAAAAATAAAAAAATTCCTTCCAGTAGCACCTTAGAGACCAACTAAGTTTGTTCTTGGTATGAGCTTTCGTGTGCATGCACACTTCTTCAGATACACTGAAACAGAAGTCACCAGACCCTTATATATAGTGAGAGGGTGGGAGGGGTATTACTCAGAAGGGTGGTGGGAATGGGTGATAGGCTGATAGCTGTGGTAAACCTGTTGACGACTGTTAACGACTGCAATTAGTCTTACAGGAAAAAGCAAGGGTGAGAATGTTAAAAATAACTTTTGTCATGTATAATAAGATAAGAATCCAATGTCTTTGTTCAGACCAGGTGTCTCCATGGTTTTAAGCTTGGTAATGAGTTGCAATTCAGCAACTTCTCTTTCCAGTCTATTTCTGAAATTCCTTTGCAATAAGACAGCTACTTTGAGATCTTGTATAGAGTGTCCTGGGAGATTGAAGTGTTCTCCTACTGGTTTGTCTTGTGATTCCTGATGTCAGATTTATGTCCATTTATCCTTTGGCGTAGAGTTTGGCCTGTTTGTCCAATACAGAGAGCTGAAGGGCACTGTTGGCATTTGATGGCATACACAATGTTAGACGATGAGCAATTAAATAGTCCTGAGATGGTATGTATGATGTTGTTGGGGCCAGTAATGGTGTTGTCCGGGTGTATGTGGCAACAAAGTTGGCATCTGGGCTTATTGCAGGCTATTGGATTCTTATCTCATTATACATGATAAGGCTATTTTTAGCCATCTCACCCCTTGCTTTTTCCTGTAAGACTAATTGCAGTCGTTAACAGTCGTCAACAGGTTTACCACAGCTATCAGCCAATCACCCATTTTTTATTTTGTTTTGACTATGACAGACCAACATGACAACCTACCTGTAATAATAATACTGTTAGGCAGAGTCTCAGTTGGTATATGTAGTTTTGATCAACTCAACAACCCAAACAGGGTAGCTGGGACATATCTTCTTGGAAGTGAGATATGCAGCAGAGGCTGGTCCATTAAGGCAAACAAAGCACTGCTTCACCAACCTCGGCCTGCCCTCACGCAATCCCCACCTGCTTGCCCAAATTCTTACAACCAGTCCAAAGAGGTGGCACTGCTTGTCAGCTTCATCCACCTTAGCCTCAGAGTTGCTCTTGCAGAACTCATCAGGGAGGAGGATGGAGACAAAACTAGAATTAATTGACTCTGGTTTTACTTAGTGCCTTCTCTCCTACCAATCCTAATGGGCAACACCCACCAATGGAGATATGTTAATCCCCAGGCTTCATGTAAGATAATGATAATAAGCATGGCAAGAGAGGGTTATTCACTCATGCTTCCACTTTGTGTCCCATCTAGAACCACCCAGAAGAGCAACCTTTATACTAATATGGTCACATAGGTAGACCTGTTGGTTCAAGACACCTGATCCAGGTTGTTTCACATGTTACGTAGCAGCAAATCAAGGTGTGTACACCCAACAGCAACCTTCAACCCAGGGTGGATTTGATTTAAATCAAATTGATTTAAAAATCGTCAGTAAGGCTTGATTTAAATCACTAGTCAGTAAGACTTGATTTAAATATTTTTTTTACAGAAAAACTCATTCTTGCTGGTATAATCTTAATATTTACAACCATATGAAGGTTTCATTTTTGGAATAATAAATTTTCAGAGTAGTTTTTACAGTTATATCAAAAATTACTGATTTGGTTATACTACTAGAAATACATAGACAGATAATTATGAAATTATGGTGAGGTTTAATAAGTTAACTGTTTATATTTGGACAACTTTTCTGCTGTACTTTATTGGAAGGAGAAAAATAATCATTTCCTTAATAACCATTTAAACAATTTATTTAACTAAAACAATAACATGATAGCATATGTATCCATGTTTGTTAACTGATGTAGTTAAACATTTTTTTTAAAAAAAACTTAGACTGAGTTTTAGCACACTTGATAAACTTAAAACAAATCCTTATTTCCTGATGAATAGCCTTTGGACTACAATGTAACTTAAATAGAAGACTATATTTAGAAAGATTTTTCCTCCAAAAGCATTTTATTTTAAAAATCCGATTTAAATCAAAAAAATCCGATTTAAATCAAAAAAATCCGATTTTTTAATATATATATTTTTAATCATTTTTATCCACCCTGCTTCAACCTACCCCAGTTTCATGAGGACTGTACCTACAGTGAGGGGGGAAAGTATTTGATCCCCTGCTAAATTTGCCTGTTTGCCCTCTGACGAAGAAATGACCAGTCCATAATTTTAATGGTAGGTTTATTGTAGCTGTGAGAGACAGAATAACAACAAAATCTCTGACTTTTGTCTTCTGGGTTTCTGGGGGTTTCCCTGTTGCTATTCTGTCTCTCACAGCTACAGTAAACCTACCATTAAAATTATGGACTGGTCATTTCTTCGTCAGAGGGCAAACAGGCAAATTTAGCAGGGGATCAAATACTTTCCCCCCCTCACTGTATAGCCCAAGCACTGCCTACTCTGATGGGCAGGAGACTTCCAGGATATTAGACAGAAGTACATCCCAGCCCTGCTTCCAGATCTATATAGAAATGTGAGAGGGTTGAATGTGAGACACCATATATGTTCTACCACTAAGCTCCATCTCCTCAGTCACATAAAATGGTGACTCATTACAACTCTACCCATTCTACAGCTCTCCATCAAGTTCAGTGTAGATCTTTGCACTATCCTATGGCATCCTTTGAAGCTGTAATGTTATGGAGCAAGGTACACTCTCTGGCTCCTATGGGACACTGCTGCTTTGGAATAAGAGCTAATCCTTTAAACATCCTGCAGCCCTCTTCATTTTGCTTGGCTAAGGAATCTCTACCAACATATACTGGCTGAACATCTGGCCAGTTAATGCTAGCACCAACTCAATCACTTACAGCATGGATGATGATAATTCTTTTATAACGAGTACAGATATTTATGAATCAGAATTGCTGTTTGCAAATGAATGGTGATTTTAGCAAATACCCATCTTCAAATTAAAACGAAACATTGCATTTTTATTTCTAACTCCATCAAAATACAAACCAGGAGCCAGGGCAAGCATAAATAACTTAAAAGCAAATTATAACTTAATCATGACTTTTAGACTCAGACCTGCAAGTCTTACTTAGGTCAGAGAATTGAGTGCCTTTCTAGGAGCTCTGATTCAGTCAAACTTGATTATTAAATCTGCTTATAATAATCAAAATTAGTGGGATGTTTGTGTGCTTCTGCCTGGAGCTGTGAGCTTTGAAGTATGGCAAAACATCCTTTGCTGGGCATCCTTGGGAATTCTCAACTCTGTTTTTGTGGGGAATGCTCTATTTAAGTGCATAACTGATATGGGCTGAGGTACCTGACAGATGCTGAATGTGAAAATGAACAGTCCAGCATTTTTCAGAGGATTAACCCTTCTATAGGTTCTGTTATACACTCAGATAATAATATTCCTTTGATCAACTTTCCTTTCTGTTTTCCTCTGAATGAGCCTGAGACTCGGTTCAGACTCCCATTGGCCCACACACAATCACTTGTGGGGGTGCATGGGTTCCTCATAGGCTTGTGTGGAGTAATAATAATAATAATAATAATAATAATAATAATAATTTATTATTTATACCCCACCCATCTGGCTGGGTTTCCCCAGCCAATCTGGGCGGCTTCCAACAGAACATTAAAATACAATAATCTATTAAACATTAAAAGCCTCTCTAAACAGGGCTGCCTTCAGATGTCTTCTAAAGGTCTGATAGTTGTTGTTCTCTTTGACATTTGAAGGGAGGGCGTTCCACAGGGCGGGCGCCACTACCGAGAAGGCCCTCTGCCTGGTTCCCTGTAACTTGGCTTCTCGTAGTGAGGGAACCGCCAGAAGGCCCTCGGCACTGGACCTCAGTGTCCGGGCAGAACGATGGGGGTGGAGACGCTCCTTCAGGTATACTGGACCGAAGCCATTTAGGGCTTTAAAGGTCAGCACCAACACTTTGAATTGTGCTTGGAAACGTACTGGGAGCCAATGTAGGTCTTTCAAGACCGGTGTTATGTGGTCTCGGTGGCCACTCCCAGTCACCAGTCTAGCTGCCGCATTCTGGATTAGTTGTAGTTTCCCACGTAGAGCGCATTGCAGTAATCCAAGTGAGAGATAACTAGAGGCTCTGTCCATATGAACCACTGCCTCCACGTTAGGCCCCCACACACAATCACTGTAAGTTGCAAGAGGACTGCTAAAACTGGTACAAACTGTGATGGCTGCTTATACAAGTGTCACAACAAAGCACTTATCGCCAGCAGTGCCACATTTCCCCACTCCAAGCAGCTGAGTGGGCACCACCAACCAAACGTCCATGTGCTGCAAGTCAACTGCGAATTCCTCAAACGCTGACAGCTAAACTTGTCCATGGCTGCGTATCAATCATTCCCTGCATAGCCTTAAGAGGTTAGGAAGTCTATAGCCAGAAAACTTCTATTCTAGATAGTAGGGTAGGAGAGCTGAAAATAATGCCAATATATTTCGCATCTGGCAAACAATGTGCCCCTTTGGTTTCAGATAGTACATGGGTAGATGAGTCTAAAAAGCCTGGGGCACAAATTTTCACAGCCTTCCAGTGTCTATGGTGGTTCATTCACCAGAAGTAATGTATTCAGCATTAAGTCTGGAACTGTTTACTCAATTCAGACCAAACTAAGATTCTTGATGTATTGTTTTGTTCTAGGAGGCTTAGTTTGTTCTGGGTTTTCTAGTCTCGTTTACCCATGTACTATCTGAAACCAAAGGGGCACATTGGTTGCCAGATTTTAACTTTTTTTCAGCTCTCCTAACTCACTAAGAGAAAGCAATGTTTTGGGAGAAGTTGGAGGTACAGCTGGTATGAATCAGGCCTGCATTGTTCTTGCACCAGCTCTCAGTCTAGGCTAGTTTCTTGTTCATCAGCACAGCCGTGATGGGAGGCTCTCCTTGTATTGCTCCGAAGAAGACAACTTCTTCTCCATTTCCACTGTGCTAAAGACCAATGTGACACCACAAGAAGCTCTGGTGCAAGCAGGACCCAAGTCCAGGTTAGTGACATAAGAAGAACCTGTTTTTAAGGTGGAAAACTCTGTCCCCACATTAAAACAAATTTTTAAAATGTGCATTGAATATATTTGCCACCTTGATTTTTTTAAATACTCACTCATTTTATGTAACTTTAGTTGTTAAAGCACCCACAACACTTTGGTCTGAGCTATTTAAAGACTTTGCAGCACTGCATCTCTGCTCAGCTACACAGATCAATGGCAAAGGTTGTACTGCTGTCCACATTGAAAGAGCAAAGTTTTCCCCAGGCTGCCAAGTGAAAGTGCTGCATTGATCAGGGTGGGACAGAAGGGGGAGGGGAAATGGTTTCTTGCAACCAGTACATTTGAAAGAATATGAAGAACAATCTATAAGAAATGAATGAAAACAAAACCCCTTTTCTGTTTAGCCCTCACATGTGTTTTCTCCGGAGTGAGTCCCTCCGAGTTCAATGGCGCTTACTCACCAGTAAGGTTTAGGGATTGCAGCCTTTGGCACTCTTACACAGGAGTAAGCCCTACTGAATACGATGGATTTACTTCTGAGTTAGTCATGCATAGGCCTGCACTAGTCATCCAAACAGCTGGGAGAGAAAGAATAGAAAATGGGGTTCACATGAGAGTGTGTAGACAAGTCTGTGGCCTTTTTATTCTGTATTAATTAATCCCAAACCTCAGGTTCTGCAGCCACTGTGGCTGCAACAGAAGGGAAATTCACCCTTTTGTAGGAAGAAAAGAGTACTTAGAATGTATTAAAGCAGGGGTAGGCAACCTAAGGCCCGTGGGCTGGATGCAGCCCAATCGCCTTCTCAATCTGGCCCATGGACGGTCCGGGAATCAGCATGTTTTTACATGCGTAGAACGTGTCCTTTTATTTAAAATGCATCTCTGGGTTATTTGTGGGGCCTGGCTGGTGTTTTTACATGAGTAGAATGTGTGCTTTTATTTAAAATGCATCTCTGGGCTATTTGTGGGGCATAGAAATTCGTTCATTCTCCCCCCCCCCCACCAAAAAAAATATATAGTCCGGCCCACCACATGGTCTGAGGGAGGGTGGGGCTGAAAAAGGTTGCTGAGCCCTGTATTAAAGGGAGAGTGCTAATGATTGTTAAGCTACTACTGCCAGTTCTTGCTCTGGCCTTTTCAAGGAGAAAAACAAGGCTCCTTTACTAAGCCTGCAGGAACCTATATTGTAAACAGGTCTGGGTGTCATAGGAATTCAACTCTCCCAGGGATGGGGGCAGCAACAGCAGCAGCAGGAGGAGGAGATTGCCAAGTACTACAGCTCAGAGGTCTCTCCTGTCTCCGATGTCACCCAGCTCCTGTGTCTCCTCCTCCTCCTCCTCCTCTTCTTACCTTGTGGCCCCTGTAGAAGGCGATCTCCTCCACGTTGGCGATGATCCGAGAGTGGACGTAGCGCAGGTAGCCCTTGCGATGGGCCTCCTCGGCCACCAGCTTGCCAAATCTGGGCGAGCAGGCTTTGAGCACCTTGGCGGTGGCGTACACCACCAGCCCGGCCAGAAGCGTGGGCCCGATGGGGCTGGCCCCCCTGGACCTGGCCGTCTGGATGAGGGTGTACGAGGTGAGCACCACGTCCAGGATGGGCTTGGTCAGGTTGGAGTACAGGTGCGCCACCGACTGCGAGAACATCGCCATGTCCTCGGTGAGCGACTGGTCCGGGTTAGCCAGCCGGCTGTCCATGTTGATCACCTTGTAGTAGGTCTGGTCGGCGAAGTAGGTCTCGTAGGCGTGATCCACCAGGCGGGTGCGGAAAGCCAGCGCCAGCTTGCCCTCCAGGTAGCGGATGGCGCTGTTGACGAACGTGGCCGGGATGGCGATGGCCAGCCACTTGATCAGCTTCCAGGCGAAGCTGCGCGGCCGCTTCTCCACGATGCTCCTGACGATCTTGCCGTCCAGGCCGGCCACGTAGATGGAGAGGAAGGTCCGCGACACCAGCGCCGCCGAGTGCAGGCACAGCCAGCCGCTCTCCGCGCTCACCGCCTTGGGGAAGAGGATCTTGCGCAGCGCCAGCAGCTGCCGGAAAAATTCCGCATTGGCCGCCGGAGACGCTCTGCCGGCGGGGAGACCCGGGCAATGCAACAGCTGCAGCTCCGCCACCTCCTTCGGAAGATCCCCGCCGTCAGCCCGGCTGCCGCTGGCGATCTGCCTCTGCTGCGGGTCCTTTTTGCAGCCAGCCTGCCGGAGCCGCCTGCGGACGAGCGGGCAGAGGATCTTCAGCCCGTACACCGCAGCCAGCAAGCACGCCGCCCTCTTCGCGGCGCTCGAGCGGCTCCATTTCTCGCGCCCGGGGGGCATTTTCCCGGGGAGGCTGCTTTGTGCCTCTCCTCCTGCCTGGCTTATTTATTCTACCCACCCAGAGGGAGGGGCCGAGGGACGGCAGCCGCTCATCGAGGCCTGGGGCGACCCATCTTCACGTGGCCCACTTCCCCCCCACGCCCCCGATCGCGCTGGCGACCTAGGCGGAATGACTCCGGATCCGCCGGCAGCCGAGGCTTTTTCCCTTCCCACCCCGCCGCAGCTAGCCACGCCCCCGCCACCCGCTCATTGGTCGCCGAGCCCTGGGAAATCCTCGGCCGGAGAGCGGCGTCGCTTTCCTTCTGGTCCTCCACAGCGCTCTCGGTTAAAAGTGGGATTCCGAATCCCAGCAGCGGAAATCCTTTCCGCTGCCGGGTTGGTCTAGTGGCGAAAGCATCTGCTGTCATTTCTTTCTCTCTCTCTCTCTCTCTCCTCCCAGTGGTGGCATGCGGTGATCTCGGTGCGTTCCCTTTCGGGATCTGCTGACCCGCACATGCTCCTCCTGCCCTTGGGGAAGGTGTGGAACAGAGGGGTGGAAGGAGGTGTTCCGCCCATCACAGGCTTTCCGAGATCGATCTGTAGCCTAGCCTGCAAAAAACTTGCCCCTCTCTTTCCCCGTTGCTTCTGCCCAGTTGCAGCCTTCCCAAAAGGGTTGCATTGCGAGCCAAGGCACTGAAAGCTGAGAAATTGTCCCTGCTCACATCCACGGCTTTAAAAATGAGGGGTTCGCACATGCAAGTTCCTCGCGCATAGTGCTGCCTTGCATATCTGAATGAGCCTTGCAATCAGAGATGCAAAACTTGGAATCAACTTAAAAAACAAAACGAAGTTATCTCTGGAATGGGGACTGGACAGGTTACTTGAGAATTCCGTGAATGAATCTGCATATGCAAACTATTCTTAAAGGAAAAGGGACCCCTGACCATTAGGTCCAGTCACGGACGACTCTGGGGTTGCAACGCTCATCTCACTTTACTGGCCGAGGGAGCCGGTGTACAGCTTCCGGGTCATGTGGCCAGCATGACTAAGCCGCTTCTGGCAAACCAGAGCAGCGCACGGAAACGCCGTTTACCTTCCCGCCGGAGCGGTGCCTATTTATCTACTTGCACTTTGACATGCTTTCGAACTGCTAGGTTGGCAGAAGCAGGGACCGAGCAATGGCAGCTCACCCCGTTGCGGGGATTCTGATCGGCAAGCCCTAGGCTCTGTGCAGGGGCGGAGGAAGCCTCCTCGCCACCCAGGGCGGTGAACGGAGGCTTCCCCCTGGGGGCGGGGCGTCGTGACGTCACGACACAATGTCACAATGGAGTGCGTATGTGCGAAATACCGCGCGTGCGCACTCCGTCGCTGGGCCGCCGCTGCTCCCGTGGTGCACTTGCGAGGTGCTGCGCCAAAAGCAGCAGTGGAGGGGTACCCCGACGAGCCGACGATCGCATGCGGTGGCTCATGGGGGTGCCCCGCCACTGCTGCTTTTGGCGCGGCGCCTCGCAAGGGTGCCACGGGAGCAGGGGCACTGGCGGGCGGGCCCCACGCAGGGCATGGCCAGCCCAAGTGTCACCCCATCCTCCCGTGGAACCCGGGGCGTACCGCTCCCCGCCCGCCTTGCAACGACAGTGGCTCTGTGGTTTAACCCACAGCGCCACCCACGTCCCAAACTATTCTTACGTCACATCAAAATATTATTATTGCTATTATTAATAACCCATGCTTCACCCTAAGGTCTCAAGGCGGGTTACAGTGATTAAAACACATTGTTAAAAGCAGTTTAAAATAATTTCCAATCATAGAAATAAGGTGGGTCCTAAAGATATACATCTCAGGTGTCAAAAGCCAGGTTAAAGGGATGTCTTCAGCATTTGCTGAAAGCTGTATAATGAAGATGTCAGACACACCTCTGGGGGGAGGGAGTTCCACAATTTAAGGGCTACCACAGAGAATGCCCTCTCCTGGGCTGCCAACCCCCCAAGGTTCAGAGAGTGATGGAACAACCGATAGGCTTCCCTCTGCTGATCTTGACACCTAAGAGGGGGTCTGTAGGGAAGAAGGCATTTTTTCAGATGGCCTACTAAGGATAAGTGCTCTCTAGTCATTTCTTTACGGTTCTCAGACAGACCCTTGAGCAATGGAAAATAGGTTTGCTGCTTTGGAGATGAGGGGGACAGGGCCTTTGTACCATATTGATGCAATTGCATGTTGAGAAAAGTTTTGTTTTCTGCTTCTGCTAAAGGCACAGATGCTGCATCAGAAAAAAAGGTGGTGACCTCAAAAGGACAAAATAATGTTAGGGCTCTCTGACAGGGTGGAACTGTGGGAGATGAGAGGGAATGTGGATGAGGGAATATTGATTAATATTTCCTATCCCAGCTTGTGCTAACAAGCTCCAAACTAGCAGAGTTTCTCATCCCCAATAAAGCGCAGCAAAGCGTGGCGTTTAAGTTCCTATGAACTTCTAGAATAAGGCAGATCCTGGCACATATTTCCCCTGGTTCCCTCTTAAAAGAAAATACACGACACATAAGCTTATAAAAGTATAAAGGTTTTACTCACAGTCATTTCAAGCTTCTACAGTCTCAGAAAGGCAGGCTAGCTTAGATTAAATGTATTTACATGTGGAGATTCTCCTTAAGGGAGAAAGGCTCCATGTGGGCCTCTCTTGGCTGGAAGCCAAGAGAGCATCTCCTGAGATGTTGCATCCTCGGAGTCCTGGTGGGAAGAGAGGGAGAGTAGCAGCTCACCTGTATCTTTGAATAGCTACAGGTAAGGCCACTCCCACTTCTGGTCACACAAAGGAAGTGATTTCAGTCTTGGCACAGGAAACTCTACCTGGAGGACCAAGTCCCCTTTGTGTACACTCTAGGAATGTTGTGATTGACTGCACCAGTGTTATACATCCCACAAACCCCTTCTCAGTCTGAACAACATTTAACAAACATAAAACAACTTTATTCAACCACCCAGAGTCCCAGCTTGACACGCAGGTTCTGGAAACTCTCTCGTGGCAAGGGTTTCGTGAGAATGTCCGCAGTCATCTCCTGAGTATTACAGTAGGACATTTCTACTAGTCCATCTTGGATCATCTGGCGAATGAAGTGATACCTGACCCCAATGTGTTTTGAACGTGCAAGGAACTTTTCGGTTTGCGCTAGCTGCAGGCAGCCTTGATTGTCCTCCATCAAGCTGACAGGTCCTTTTCTCGGCAAACCAAAGTCTGTCAGGAGTTGATCCAGCCAGATGATCTCTCTGCATGCTTCCGAAGCTGAAATATATTCACTCTCTGTGGACGATAAGGCTACACATTTCTGTTTATAACTGCCCCAAATGATAGGTGCATTTCCAAACATAAAAACATAACCACTTGTGGATTTGTAATCCGCCTTATCCCCAGCCCAGTCTGCATCACTGTACCCAACCAACTTAGGGTCCCTTACAGCTGGTAATTTTAATTTACAATTCATTGTACCCTTAAGGTAACGCACCACCCTCTTGACCCCACCCAAGTCATGTTCAGTGGGAGAACTCACTTTTCTGCTTAGGATCCCCACTGCACTTGCTATGTCAGGTCTGCTGGTAGTAACCAAATACAAAAGTTTACCAATCGCTGACCTGTATTCGCTGTTGTCTGGCAGCAGCTTCGAATCTTGCTGATTCTTTAGAAAATCTGTGGCCATGGGTGTCGCGACAGGGTGTGCACCTTGCATCTGCATGCTTTCTATCAGTTCTATTATCTTCTGCTTCTGGCTGAGAAGAAATGAGCCGTCTTCTTCTCTCTCAATTTGAATTCCCAAGTAATACTGGACAAGTCCCAATTCCTTTACTTCCACCTCTTTGTTGAGATGTCTGACTATGTCTTTATAGTCTCTGTCATTGGACGTTGATATTAATAAATCATCGACAAAAGCCAGAATGTAAGAGAATTGTCCATTTCTGTTCTTAGTGTACAGGCACTTGTCAGCTGTTGACTGCTTGTACCCAAGCTGAACCAGCATTTCATGTAATTTCTGGTTCCATGCTCTTGCAGCTTGTTTCAAACCGTAAATTCCTTTCTGAAGTTTACATACAAGATGTGCCTCATTTTGCTTGATAAAGCCTTTGGGCTGCTTCATATAAATCTGTTCAGAAATCGTCCCATGAAGAAAAGCTGTTGCTATGTCGACATGACGGACTGATAGGCCTTTAGATGCTGCAATACTTAGAAGTAATCTAACACTGCTGTATCGCACTGTAGGCGCAAATACTTGATCATAGTCTTCGCCATACTGTTGTGAAAATCCTTGTGCTACAAGCCTAGCTTTGTAGCGTTGCACCTCCCCTTCTGACCCCTTCTTAAGCTTGAACACCCACTTGGACCCAATTGCCTTCTTACCAGGAGGTAGCTCTGTCAGGGTCCAGGTCTTGTTGCGATGCAGTGCATCCATCTCTTCCTGCGCGGCTTGCTTCCAGAGACTGGCCTCAGCAGCTGGCAACCGTTGAACCTGTTCCCACGTGGAAGGTTCCTGTGGTGGCGCCGACCCTGCAAAGTAGGACAGTCGTAGTGGTGGAACGCCTCTGTTGGACCTGGAGGAACGTCTGACCTCTGGCTCTTGTTGAACCGCATCAGCTTCCTCATCTCCTTCCAATGGCGGCATCCCTGCATACGGGTCCTCTTCGTCTCTGGAGCCTTCTGACATCTGGTCCTCCGCGTCTTCTGGGGTGTCATCTGTAGGGGGTGCTACAACACTAGGAGGTACAATACTAGGAGGTGGATTAGTTTCTGGTATGGCTTCAAAAGGAAAACTTACAAACTCCTCTGTTGGTGGCTCATTGGAACAGTCAATTGCTGTGTTCCTTGTGTCAGCCTTTTCATACTCCTCAAAATGAATCACGTGATGTGAACTTGTTTTCCCTGTTTGTAAGTCCACAACTCTGTAGCCTTTTCCTCCAGAAGCGTATCCAACTAGGATACCAGGCTTTGCTCTGGAGTCAAGTTTGTGTCTGTGCTCCTTGGGCACGTGGTAATAGCACAAACTTCCAAATACACGTATGTGTGACAAATTTGGGACTCTTCCATGCCAAAGTTCAAATGGCGTGCGCTCTGTGCCTTTTGTTGGCAGCCTATTCTGTATATAAATCGCAGTATTTGCTGCCTCACCCCAAAGTTTCTTCGACAAGTTGGATCCTTTTAGCATACACCTTGTCATCTCTAGGATGGACCTAAATTTCCTCTCAGCAATAGAGTTTTGTTGAGGTGTGTAGCTTACTGTGGTCACATGTGCTATGCCTTCCTGAGCCATGAAGGCTTCCATTTCACGTGAGCAAAACTCCCCACCATTATCGGACATTAGGGTGGTGGGTGCTCGATGGAATTTGTTCTTGACCATGCTTACGTATTGCTTGAACAATTCCACTGTTTCACTCTTCTCTTTGAGAAGGTATCCCACACAAAACCTTGAATAATCATCCAAAAATATCAAAATATACTTATTTCCTCCTAAGGAAGGTATATTCATAGGTCCAGCTAAATCAGTGTACACAATGTCCAGAACTTTTGTGCTTCTCTTTTCTGCACAACGTGGGAAAGAAGGTTTGACTCCTTTTTCACTTACACAAGTTATACACTTTGGTGTGGGTGTGTTACTTTTGTTTACCTGTAGACCTCTCACAAGATCTCCATTCTGCAGTTCCTGGATGACTCTGATATCCCGGTGACCCAGTCTTCGATGCCAGAGCTCCAGATCTGCTTCATGCTTCTGCTTGGATTGGGCGACTTGTGCTGATTGGTTTTCTGAAACGTTAATCTCATAAACACCATTGATTAGTTTCCCTTGAGCATAAACCTCATCATTTTTCGTTACATTGCATTCTCCATTGGCAAATGTAACCTTGAAACCTTTCTTGTCTAAAGCAGACACACTAAGCAAGTTACAATTCAATTCTGGGACATATTGAACATTAGGCACAGTTGTTTCAAGAGATTCATTGTTCACCTTGAATTTCAAACGCATTGAACCTGCACCTTGTGATTTTAGAACATTTCCATCAGCAATCTGGATTTCAGTCCATTCACTATCATTAATTTCTCTGAAATATTCTCTTTTATGCGCAAAATGGCTTGTAGCTCCCGAATCTAAAATAAATTGGTCACTTTTCCTTTCATTTCTTTGCACATTTAAACTCTTTTCTTGCAGTAGAAATGTACGCTCGTGACCCCCCTTCTTTTCACCTTTTGGTTGAAAGGGGCGGGACTTATTCTTGGGCTTCTGGCAACTCCTTGCAATGTGCCCTTTTAAATTGCAGTTATGGCATATTAATTCTTTGGACACTTCCTTAGACTTGGGAAATTGCTTAGAAACATAACTTGTGTCCCTCCTTGGATTCCTTTGTGGAGAATCAAGGTAATCTCTGCATTCCTCTCTTAAGTGATTTACTAGTTCATTAAAAGTCAAATCTCTGGTGTGATCCATTATACTCTTAAATGAAGTAAATTCTTTTCCTAATGATGTCAGCATAAAAGTCACTTTGGTTGCATCATCAAAAGCTCTGGGAGTTAGGGCAATCCTTTGAACAATTTCATTAAAGTCCTTAAAATGCCCTGTAAATTGTTCTCTGGAATTCATCTTTAACTTCAGCAGTTTATCCAATAAATGTCTATAAGAGTTCTCTGATGATTGTGCATAAACCCTCTCAATATCTTTTAGAATCTGAGATGCATCACTTTCATAGTCAATCAGAGATAAATGCTCATCTTTCAAACTGCTCAAAATTATGTGTTTAGCTTCTGCATCTTGCCTTTCCCAATCTGCTTTCTTGGTTAAATCAGCAAAATCAGGTTTGGGATCTTTCACCGCTTTAAGCACTTGTTTTGCACCAAGATGCACTAAAAGGCGCTGCTTCCATTGCACAAAGTTACGATCATTCAGCAGCATAAAGCTTGATCTTGCTTCACTATCAAAACCTGAGCTTGCCATCTTAATCCTCAAAAATTTAAAAAATTTCAAAAATTTCAAAAATTCCCAAAAATGGTTAAAATTCAAAAATCAAAACTTAAAAATCTCAAAATGCAAACTAATCTTCACTGCCTCTGAGGTCTGTGAGCTCTGAGGGAGGGGAGGGGTCGCTAATCCCCCTTTCACAGCACAATGGAGAACAAAAGACCATGTGCTTACCAGGAAGTACAAACAGAAAAATTCTACTCTGCCAAAAATCACAATCCAAAGCAATCCTTTAAAAATACACAAAATACGCAGTTCTGGGCCCATAACCCTTTGTGGGAGATGAGAGGGAATGTGGATGAGGGAATATTGATTAATATTTCCTATCCCAGCTTGTGCTAACAAGCTCCAAACTAGCAGAGTTTCTCATCCCCAATAAAGCGCAGCAAAGCGTGGCGTTTAAGTTCCTATGAACTTCTAGAATAAGGCAGATCCTGGCACATATTTCCCCTGGTTCCCTCTTAAAAGAAAATACACGACACATAAGCTTATAAAAGTATAAAGGTTTTACTCACAGTCATTTCAAGCTTCTACAGTCTCAGAAAGGCAGGCTAGCTTAGATTAAATGTATTTACATGTGGAGATTCTCCTTAAGGGAGAAAGGCTCCATGTGGGCCTCTCTTGGCTGGAAGCCAAGAGAGCATCTCCTGAGATGTTGCATCCTCGGAGTCCTGGTGGGAAGAGAGGGAGAGTAGCAGCTCACCTGTATCTTTGAATAGCTACAGGTAAGGCCACTCCCACTTCTGGTCACACAAAGGAAGTGATTTCAGTCTTGGCACAGGAAACTCTACCTGGAGGACCAAGTCCCCTTTGTGTACACTCTAGGAATGTTGTGATTGACTGCACCAGTGTTATACATCCCACAGGAACGAGGCACTCCACTGACAGCAGCACTTGGCTAGCAGAACCTTCCTCATGATGCGCTAAGTGCTGAACTGAAAGACAAAGTGCTAAGAAGACCACAGCACAGTAATTATCATCTGAAAAAACCCTGTGTGGTTATTGCTGCCCTCATCCTGACATTGATTTAAATAACGTACGTATATAAACATCTATTCTCGTTTGTAAGTTAGCAAGAGTACAGTTTAAGGCTTGAGGTTTTCACTTTCTGCAAGCCCAACTTTTGTACGGCACTGTTTTGATGCTGACTTGTCTCATGAAGGCTGTGATCCTAACCACATTAATCGTGGAACTTTTTCCACTTTTTAGTATTTTAGGTTGCAACCCAATGGGCTGCCAACATGGTGCCCGTGTCAATGAGCTCAAGCTGCAGTTCTCCTTTCCGTGGACTTTTTCTTTCTGCTGCTATCTTGGCCGACTGTCGAATTTGGCCCCTAAGTTACACACAAGGAAAACATCCAGTATACCGCTTTAAACAATTTCTTAATTAAAATACTTGTAAGCACCAACACAACGATCCATTTTGCAACAAGAGGCTTGAAACATCTTTTTCTTTTACAATGTGACTAATAACCATTCATGTCCTATCTAGCATTCTTCCTTTGAGGACCAACGCATACCGAGAAGCAGCTGAAATACTGCTCATGTTTCCTGGCCTGGGTTCTGGTCAACGCTGTCCAGCTGTTCTGCACACCTATGACTGAGAGGCCATCACATATGCATGCCATCTTGCAAGGTTCACCCCGAAATATGGCACCAATCATCTCCACATCCCTGTAATTAAGGGGCAGATGTACACATTTGCAGATAAACACACACAAACACACAACAAATGTGGCCCTCATTTCTCATAAACAATGTAATGCATATGAGTGTGATTTGAAAGCTCATGCACCCCCTTTAAAAATGGCTTCTGGTTGGTAACTCTGGTTTATCTGTCTGTGTTGAGTGGCCCCAAAGTGTCAAATGAAATAAATGAAATTTATGCAGACAGGTTGTTAACAGTTTATGGAGGTCACTATGATCTAATTTCACTGTTAGACATATAAGCATCCAGAAACATACATATACACACGTGTGTGTGTGTGTGTGTGTGTGTGTGTGTCTTTTTAAAAAATACAGTTTGGTGATTTTAATTGTAACTGTAACTGTTTTTAAACAAATGATATGGTTCAGAATGGAACAGCCATTTAATGGGGAAGGCATGGATAGTTTTTGGAGCCAAAGCATGTGGACCAAATAATGTGGTGTTTGGAAGACTTCTGGAGCACTGCCATTACAGTAGCAAGAGGGCAAGTTGGAGAACTAACTGAAAGCAGAGTTCTGCAATGAGTCAGGAAGCCCAAAGTTAGATGTAACTGCAAACCAAAATGAAGCCCGATGGAACACAGTCTGTGCAGCAGCAAGCTTTGTTTATTCTGCTTTTTCATTTAACCATTTATATTCCACTTCTCTACCAACTTGAGGCAGCATGCAGTATTCTGAAATCATATCAAATATCACCACTCATATATAATAAGAAGCTCATGGCACTCCAAAAATGATGCATTGCACGAAGCATTGCAGGATATGCAACATCTCTCAGCTTGCAATATTTTAAAATCACATCAAGTGAATTAGCACCCATATCTAATTATATATAAATACATAGCACTATTATAACACATTGCACAAAATGTAGCACGTTAGCCAAGCATGAAATATATATATTTACTGACCAACCAAATGGATTTGTTTAATGGCCCTTTTTAAGGACTAGAAGGGAATATACCTGACCAAGGCTGCAATCCTATACACATGACCTGGCAATGAGGTCATATTTAGATGCTTTCCCCCACGATCTGAGGTAAGGTGGTGATATGATCCCTGGCTCCTCTCATTTTAGAAACTGAACACAGGAAAGGGGGTAATTAGGGAAACTTTTCAAAAAGTATTTGCCAGGCTTGAAGGGCAAAATTGGCTGTGTGGCTGGCATGCATCCAATCCCAAAGTTTGGGAAGGAAGTAAGGGAGGGAGGGAGAGAGGGAAAGAAAATCTTAATACATAAGCAAATACATACCCAGAATAAAAGAGATTGGAATCTCATGTACAGGTCCCCAAATATGTTTCCATCCTTGCTGTGCTCAACCTTTTAAAAGCAAATCTACTACAAGTGGGAGCCATAGTGTTTGTGCAGAAACCTGTTGCTGCTTTTACAGTGTTCAGTAAAGGCTTTGGGCTCATCTGCAAATGCAGTTTTAATTGAGGACCCAGGGGCAATGAGCTGGGTTGCTGATGAAAGGCACCTGCTAATGATATCACAGCAAAAGCAATAAGGTGCATGGGGAAAACAATGCTTTCAGTACCAAATATTCCACACCATATACACAAGATCACATCCTTGTCTGTATTCTGCTTTGTTCCAAAATTAACACCTTTCTGGTTTCGCACCCAACAGCAGAGAAAGCAGATCATAATTCCTACTGTGACCATGACATGGTGGTTTAAGGTTGTTAAAGGGTAACTAATCCAAATGTGGAACACGCAACCCTCAAGTTACGAACCATCTTTTCTCCCGACAAGCTGATTTTAAACCTGCCAACTTCAAAGTAGTTGTGACTTTGTGTCTGTGTTTAACTTTCTACAACCTTTCGGTAGACCCAGTCCCTAAGAACAAGACAACATTATAGCCCCTTGGCAGTCTTGAGAAAACAGAAGATCATAGCTCAAAAGACCACAGTAGGGTGACTAGACTACTAAATTATTCCCCTACAATTATGATCTTCGGTAGAAAGTTAATTTCACATCCTCCAACATTTCTCTGACGAAAATAGGGACGTCCTCTTCAACAACAACAAGTGCTATTTTTCTAGAAAAAGTGCCATAACTCACCATGAACGCCTTCCTTGTTCTTTTATAATGGCAACAGCACCCACCTGAGAGATATTGGGACTGAGTTCCGGTGAGTTCCAGCTGAGAAAAAGCCCCGATGATGATGGTAATAATAATGTTATTATTTATACCCCAGCCATCTGACTGGGTTGCCCCAGCCACTCTAGGCGGCTTCCAACATATATAAAAACATAATAAAACTTTTTCTTTTTTTTTAAACTTCCCTGTACAGGGCTGCCTTCAGATGTCTTCTAAAATTACTTGTATCTCGCATAACTCCATGCCCTCCAACATTTCTCCAATGAAAATAGGGACGTCCTAAGGAAAAGGCAGGACATTCCAGGATCAAATCGGAAAATCGGAAACTGGCTTCTGTGAATCCCGGACTGTCCCTGAAAAATAGACACGTTGGGGGGGGGGTCTGGTTTATTTTGCCGTTTTACTCTATATGCTGGGGTGAAAACTGGTGGAGATTCTATTTTTTTCGCACAGTGCAAGCGCCCCCCCCAAAAAAACACCCCAACATGTTTAAATCATGTATGTCCATGAACACACATGCAGAGACGTGGGGGAGGGGGACACAATGTTCTGTGTGGATGTTAAAACAGACGGGATGAGAACTTAGGCCATTGTCTAATTCTACCCCAGCTCCTCAAGCCTATTGGTTACATACTTATAAACATCCTGCTTTTTAAAAATAATAATAATAATAATCATCATCATCATCATCATCATCATCATCTTTCTGGTTTCTATTCCTTATTTAACTGCTGGAGAAAAGCTGCCTCTGTCTTTGCTCCTTCCGAGAGCTCCAGGGAGGCCTTGACGGTCCCTGAGGGGAAGAGAGACGCAGAGGAGTCCGGCCTTCATACCGCATTCACTCCTGGGGGGCTCATTGCAAGAGCCAGTTGCCTTCCTGCAAGGCCTACCTAGAAGAGTGTTTTTTAAAAAATATATATAAAATAAATAAATCATCTATAGGCTGCTCTATTTTCTTGGGAGAGAAAATGAACTGGGTTGGTGGCTCTCGGTGAGTGCAGCCGAAAGGGCCTCATAACTGCTAAGGCAAACAGCCGCCGGCTTGCAGCAAAAATGAAGGCCTCTGACCAGCAAGGCAAAGGTTTTGTGAAAGAATTGCTGCAAGATAGCTTGGCGCGTATTAAGTTCCTCAAATGCAGATTTGCAAATGTAGATTTCCTTAAATCATTATGTTACGCTTCCTCAAATGTAGGTTTAGGTTTCTTTAAATCGTTACATTACACTTATTGTGGTTCTGGGGGCTGTAGGGCCACGATGGATAAACAATGAAGCTTTTATTTTTTGGGGGGGGGGGAGAACTTTGAATTTTTGCCTGCTGTTTGGGGAGAAGATGGCAGCCATATTGGAACTGATCAGTGCAGGTCAGGCGCAAAAGGACAGCATCGCTCCCTATTCATTAGAACACTTGATTTTTAAAAGTGCTTTCCAATGAGCGTTGTGTTTGCCAGTTCAAGAAGTTGTACTGTTTGTAATTCACAATCTGGCATTTGAGGATGACAGAAGCAGATGTGCCCAAGACGACAAATTCATTCCATGACCCATGTTTTCCAGAACCTCAATCTTTGTGGTCCTAGAACCACATAGGCCTTGACTGAGGCCTAGTTTTCATTCAGGTGATAAAAGCTGCCTCAGGGCTTCACTGCTTCAGGTCAAGGCTCACATGACTGAGGGTGAAGAGAGAGAGATAAAGAATAATATTATAATTGTGATAGATGTTTTTGCTACAGGCATCTTCCTGCATTGTCGGGGGTTGGGCTAGATGACCCGCAGGGTCCCTTCCAATTCTTCTGTGATTCTATGTTGAGGCATCTGTATTCTGGGAATGGCAAATCGTTACAATTTTCAACACACTTCGACCAAGCGGTAGGCCACCCTCCGCATATAAGATGTGGGTTTAACTCCACACGCCAATGCAAATTTTTGTTGTAAGAAGATCCCACACCTCTTTATATGTGTATTGGAAAGACACAAAGTATAAACATGCTTGACTTTCTCATGTTTGGAATGTTTCTCCAAGTATAAATTCCTTCCACATCCAAGACTGGATATTGGGAAGGAGGGTTCTTGCCTAGACCCTTGTCACGTTGATTTTGCATGTCAGGAACTGCTTTTTTTAAGAAGAATTATTTACTCAGATGAGGCCCTAGCAAATCCACACAGGATAAGACTAGCAATGGCTATGTTCTGCCTCCACTGCTGGAATGTCAAGTTGCTGGGAATCACAAGTAGGCAGAGCGCTGTTGTGCTCAAGTCCTTTGATCAAAATGTAGAATTTAAGTATTTATCTTTATTTTATTTTTTTTCCCTCCAGCAGAGAGAGGTCTATTATTGGCTAGTTGTTTTAAAACTTTGGATTAAAAGGCACTTAAGAATTGAAGCATTCAATTGATTAGTGCAGGTTAGCTTTAGCTCATGACCTGGTAAATAGCACAAGAGTATTAAACATGTAGTATGTAAATGTCTCCTAAATGTCTGCAATCATTTATTATTTCTGTATATTACAAATGTAATCACAAATTCATGTTTCTTTTAAATCTTTCAAGTAAAAGAATCATGCTCACCAAGGAGAAAAGAAAGCAGAAGGTAAGGAGGAATTACACTGAATTAGGAGGCAGGTGCAAATGTGAAAAAGGGCTTGCCAGAAATCGACAACAACAGAGAAGAGAGTACAGTGGTACCTCGCCTAACGAATAACTCGCCTAACGTATTTTTCGCCTAACGAATGACTTCCGGTAAAACAAAATGGCCGCCGGAAACGAATTTCTTTGACTTAAGAAAAGACGTCGCGGCCGCTTTTAATAGGATTTTTTCGACTTACGAATTTTTGAATAGGATTTCTTCGACTTACGAATTTTTCCTCATGCATTCCTATGGGGATTCGCCGAACGAATTTTTTCGACTAACGGAAATCGCGTCGGAACGCATTATCGTCGTTAGTCGAGGTACCACTGTATTTGAAGTCTGGAAACAGATTATTTTTTCAGAGAGGTAGATGTGATATTATGAAGCCATTCACAGTGTTCAAACATTCCAATTTTTCTGTTTATAGACAGAAATGCCCCATGACTGGAAATGAGGAAGTGAAAACCCATGCAAGTCAGCCACTCCCAAATCATGTTTTTTCGGTTCATATTGTCAGTGTCCTTTTCAAGGTTCTACTTTCAGGCTGAATTCCTTCACAACCGCTAACTCTTCTCTTTTGCTGTCAATGGCACTAGCTGTTTTGAGGATCTTTGTGGAATGATCGAGGGAAAGTTCCTTTTTTTTAAGGCAGTTTGTAATTGTTTGCCACCTTGAGCCTTGAGGTGGGATATACTGTACAGGTATTATGACTAAGGGCCTGTTTCTTTAGCAAGAAAGTGTACATTGTTATGACATTTTTCTGTCATTCTTAATATAATAGGACTTTTTCGAAAAAGAAAAGCTTAAATCAAAGATGAAGTTGTTGGGAATTTCTCCCCTTAAAAGCTCAGCTGTCAGCTTAGATCTCCTCAATCTGTGTGTTGTTAATCAGATATCTACCAAGAAAGATTGTTCTGGTGAGTTGAACTGCAAATTTAATTGTCAAATTTTTACCATTAAAAGCATGACCATAAGAAAAATGTGGCTAAGTTCTCCAACATTCACTCCATCAAATTTACGCCTATTTCATCAAATCTGAATTACAACCTTTTTGTGTTAGTTGAATGTCTTGCTAACTAAAAATGAAACCATAATGCTGAAAAGGTTGTAACCTTACAGTGTTTTGGTCCTGCACTCTTACCAAAACATTGGATGTCCCTCTTTAATTCACTCAAAGGACTGTTAATCTTTCAAGTATTTTCATTACAGAAAATGTTCGAAAAGCAGTTCATGTGGATATTAACAGAGGAGTAAAATTCCCACTGAGAAGGCACAATGTAGAACTTCCCGAGTCACCACAACATAGACAGTCTAAACCATACCATGATGACACTGAGCACAGGTACATCCCAATATAATATTCTGAATTGTAATATTTTGATTCATTGTATATGTCTTCTGCTTCATTGACTACGCAAAAGCATTTGACTGTGTCGACCACAGTAAACTATGGCAAGTTCTTAAAGAAATGGGAGTGCCTGATCACCTCATCTGTCTCCTGAGAAATCTCGATGTGGGACAAGAAGCTACGGTTAGAACTGGATACGGAATAACTGTTCGAAATTGGGAAAGGAGTACGACAAGGCTGTATATTGTCTCCCTGCTTATTTAACTTATATGCAGAATTTATCATGTGAAAGGCTGGACTGGATAAATCCCAAGCCGGAATTAAGATTGCCGGAAGAAATATCAACAACCTTAGATATGCTGATGACACAACCTTGATGGCAGAAAGTGAAGAGGAATTAAAGAACCTTTTAATGAGGGTGAAAGAGGAGAGCGCAAAATATGGTCTGAAGCTCAACATCAAAAAAACTAAGATCATGGCCAATGGTCCCATCACCTTCTGGCAAATAGAAGGGGAAGAAATGGAGGCAGTGAGAGATTTTACTTTCTTGGGTTCCATGATCACTGCAGATGGTGACAGCAGTCACGAAATTAAAAGACGCCTGCTTCTTGGGAGAAAAGCAATGACAAACCTAGACAGCATCTTAAAAAGCAGAGACATCACCTTGCTGACAAAGGTCTGTATAGTTAAAGCTATGTTTTTCCCAGTAGTGATGTATGGAAGTGAGAGCTGGACCATAAAGAAGGCTGATCGCCGAAGAATTGATGCTTTTGAATTATGGTGCTGGAGGATACTCCGGAGAGTCCCATGGACTGCAAGAAGATCAAACCTATCCATTCTGAAGGCAATCAGCCCTGAGTGCTCACTGGAAGGACAGATCCTGAAGCTGAGGCTCCAATACTTTGGCCACATCATGAGAAGAGAAGACTCCCTGGAAAAGACTCTGGTGTTGGGAAAGATGGAGGGCGCAAGGAGAAGGGGACGACAGAGGACGAGATGGTTGGACAGTGTTCTTGAAGCTACCAACATGAGTCTGACCAAACTGTGGGAGGTAGTGGAAGACAGGAGTGCCTGGCGTGGCCTGGTCCATGGGGGCACGAAGAGTCGGACACAACTAAATGAATAAACAACAACCACACCTACCTACCTACCTACCTACCTACCTATAATAGAATACATTGACATGTGAAGAGTTATAGGTTCTAGCTGAAATGAAGATATCCCAGGCAAATGTTTTAATAATATCTGCACATCACAGATTCCTAGCTCTTTTTCCTTATATATGCCACAATCTCTCTCATATAAAAGTCAAAATGTAAGTAGCCTATAAGAATGCTATGGAATTTTCTGATCCTTTATGAAAATCAATAGCCATGAGATGCTACCGTTCTCCTTCTGGAGTCAGAGGATCCTAGCAAGACAGGCTGAGGAAAGTTTTAACATTATGAAAGAATGGGAGGCAGGGCTTGCTGAGGTTGACAATGGCTGCATACAGCTTGAGCTCCTGCTTTAAACCAATTAATAGATCTTCCTGTTGGTATAAAACAGTGTGAATTTTTTCACATTTAAAAGAGGTGTTCCACGTAGAGAGGTATTTGGGAGCCATCACAGCAGAAAGCCCTCTTTAGTGCCCCTAGTAAAGCTATTGGGCTCAGAATCAACATTATTTATTCAAATAATAAAACATAACTTATTTATTTGGGCTCTGCATAACAAAGTGACACACCTCATTATCTTTTGCTTTGCTTAGCCTTTTGGTCTTATAATTACTATCCTTTGTTCTCCATTTGACAGTGGAGTCTGGGACATGAAAGTTTATGCCACAATATACAAGTTAGGTCCGTATAGTTAAAGCTATGGTTTTCCCAGTAGTAATGTACGGAAGTGAGAGCTGGACCATAAAGAAGGCTGATCGCCGAAGAATTGATGCTTTTGAATTATGGTGCTGGAGGAGACTCTTGAGAGTCCCATGGACTGCAAGAAGATCAAACCTATCCATTCTTAAAGAAATCAGCCCTGAGTGCTCACTAGAAGGACAGATCCTGAAGTTGAGGCTCCAGTACTTTGGCCACCTCATGAGAAGAGAAGACTCCCTGGAAAAGACCCTGATGTTGGGAAAGATTGAGGGCACAAGGAGAAGGGGACGACAGAAGATGAGATGGTTGGACAGTGTTCTCGAAGCTACTAACATAAGTTTGGCCAAACTGCGAGAGGCAGTGAAGGATAGGCGTGCCTGGCGTGCTCTGGTCCATGGGGTCACGAAGAGTCGGACACGACTGAACGACTGAACAACAACAAATACAAGTTAGCTTTGACTCAAGGTCCTTGAGGAGACCATAGGCCTCTCTTTGCTGCTATACACCTGAAGTTTGTCACTAAGGCCATGAGTAGATAGGCATAGGATTACATTGTAGGAGTTTTAATTTTGCCCGAGTCAGCGTCAAGAAAACCCAAGAATACCAAATACCCCCTACTTAGTCTGATAAATATGCAAATCTCAGTACCTCTGAAAATATGCAAAAATTTCCACAAACAATAACACCTTGGAGGTCCTGGGCCTCAAGGAGGTTAGACTGGCCTAGGGTTGCCAGGTCTGCTTCCAAAAAATAGCGGACAAGCGGGGGGGGGGAGGTTAAATTAAATTAAATTATATATTTTCTTACAAACATTTTAACACGTATTAAAATAATCACCAAGTTCCCAACAGGGGTTCCTTCTTACCGTTCCTGTATTAGGGAGGCGATCCTTGGGGCAAGGATCTCGCTCCCTCAGGTCGTCGGGCAAGTCTCCTCCAAGCCCGCCTCCCCCCCCCCCCCGCGCCTCTACCGGTAGCTGGTTTGCTGCTGCTCCTGCGCGTCAGGAACAGGAAGAGGCGTCTTTTTATTTCGCGCCTCTCCCTTTTGTTCTCCCCGCGAGTCAGGAACAGGCGGGACAGAACTCTGGCAAGAGGCGCCTCCCCCCCCCCCAATTTTTTAAATGACTTGTGAAACAATTGAGTATGATTAATAATTTTTTCGGAGAATCGAGTTCAATGGATATTTGATCTTTGTCTCATTCTTACTTATGAAAAAAAAGACAAAAAGCGATTCTCCTATCCTTATTCTCTTAGACTGTACAGCTTTAGATTACGTACCATTTCATCATAAAGCTTTTGAATAAAAAAAAATGTCCACTATTTTGTGAAAAAAAATAGTGAACATAATGTGAAAAAAGTGGACTGTCCGCTCAAATAGTGGACACCTGGCAACCCTAGACTGGCCTCAGCCAGGGGCAGGGCCTTTTCGGCCTTGGTCCCGGCCTGGTGGAACGCTCTGTCGCAAGAGACCAGGGCCCTGCGGGATTTGACATCTTTCCGTAGAGCCTGCAAGACGGAGCTGTTCTGCCAGGCCTTTGGTCGGGGCCCAGTCTGACTCCCACCGCCCTTCTTTTTTTATAAGACCCTGTATGTAAGTGGCCTCCCTAACCCTTTCCACTGGCTCATATAAGACCAGCACAAACAGTTGGGCCTGGTGAGCATTCAATACTCCCAACCCCTATAGTTATCATCTGTGGGTTGCCATCTGATTTTATTCTGCTCCTGATTTTAAGCTGTATTTTAATCCATTGTTTGATTTATGTTTTTAATGTATCATATAATTTGATGTTAGCTGCCCTGAGCCCGGTCCTGGCCAGGGAGGGCGGGGGGGGGGGATAAATATTATTATTATTATTATTAAAAATTTCCCCCTGTCATAATAGGATACAACAGGAGGTATTAGAAAACAGAAGAAAATATCTATCGGAAAAGCAGAACATTCAGTCCCAAGTAAGCTATGCTTATAACATGCCTACCAAGCTTTTTATGTTACACTCAGTTGTGTCGCTGTTGGCTCTATGCTAGTTACAGCATAATATTTTGCATCCACCAAATGGCTCTTGCTACAGTTCCTGTGAGATCTTGTACAATAAAAGTTTGTGCCCTAGTGATTTACATTTATTGCATAGTTTTGGTCAATAGTTGTCTTTCCCAAAATAGTGCTAGTGGTAGCATATAAACCCATAATCAAGATTTTAAAATAAGATTCATAAGCACATATTTCACAAAGTAAATCAGTGCATACTAGTAGAAAGTCTCAAGGCTCATTTGATTGTCTATCAGAAAAAAACTGAGATTTCCCAGGGTTTTAGAAGTTAAGCAAGTGTCCAAGGACATACTGCATCTGCTACAAAGTGTTATTATAATCTGTTGACAGTGCCTACAGTCTTCTCAGCCAGCAAATACTACGTGTGAAGAACCTTGGTTTTCAAAGGCTGCCTGCGGGCAAAGGAATTTCAGTAACCCAGATGTCGATACAGCTTCTGATCTATATTTCCAGCAGTTGAATAGGTAGGGACAGGATTTATATTGCAAATAAAATATAATGCAGAGTGAATTTTTATCCGCTTAAATATATAATGGCTTCTGAAGTGCATAATTATATTACTTTTCTTTTTCTTCTTTTTGCATCTTGAAGATAAAACTTGTGCTAAGATATTACTGTACTGGGCTTCCCGTGCTTTTTGTTTTTCATATACAGAGAATTCAGTTCTTTGTTGTTCTGAGAAATCAGATTCTAGAGTTGTTTTCACAACATATATTGTGGCATTGCTGAAGCTTTCTGCAGACATTTGAGACTAGGCATGGTGAGCATATCAGAATCATGTTTCTCCTCGCACACAACTCCAGTCCTAGCATCACATGATGAATTGTCATATTTGCAGAGGGGCCTATGCTCATAGATCCCATTGCCTGCAGGGTGCAGCTGCCCAATCTATACATTCTAATTTTGTCATGTACAGATTGCATGGCTGGGGCCTTGACATTTTTGACTATAAACTTAAGCCCATATGCAAAAGGATGATCCAATATAAGATCATTACAACATCAGGCACATCAGATGTAGGCACATCAGATAAGCAACCAAACATCAGAATTGTGATCCCTGCACCATGTATCTCAAACATCTACATGTAATGTAAATAGTCTTCTTCTGCAGGTTCTTGCATTAACCACTGTGCTTAATTTATGAATTAGCTTATGATGAAAGAGGATCAGAATGCTCTAATAAATTACATAAACAGGGAACAAAGCCAAATGGACTATTGAAATAACACAGCGTGACAATTATTAGCTTCTTTTGTCTCATTAAACCATACTTGCACAAATAGGATCGTAGACAACTGTGGCTCTCAGCAAACACACTGCCTATTTTTAACAATACATTTAAAATGAATTGTTAAGTATGGCATGATAGTATTCTGAGAGCCATTATGGATCTGAACATGCTTTCAGAATTCTATCACAGTATACATGATAGCCCATTAGGTATTGCATATTGCTAACATCTTTCCCTGTGCTTTTCATGCAGAAGTGCTTTATGCCTCTCCTGTGCTACTGACAAGTTTACTGCAGTGGAGCAGCAGTGACATACAGTGGTTGAACTAGTTAGTCACAACTGCTTAAAATAAGATGTTTCGTATGATTCTGAAAAAGACTAAAACAAGGTCCTAGTTTCTCTTCATAATCGAGAAATAACATGCTTAAAGTATTATGAATTCTATTTAAAAAATGGTAATTCCAGAGAGAGAGAGAGAGAAAGAGAAAGAGAAAGAGAAAGAGAAAGAGAAAGAGAAAGAGAAAGAAAGAAATCATATTGAAGTGAAGAACATGCATGTATTTATACTAGTAATATAATATGTCAGCAGATTATATGTTGCTTAGCTGTTTTAAGTGCTCACCTTTTCATTTCCCCCATCCCATCCCCACAAAGTCCAGACTATAGTAACCCACTTGGCAAGTCTCCCAGGGTCAGTGATGACACAAATTTCAGAAACCATCGCAATGAAGAGCCATTGTTTGGGTTTGTGAATAACATATTAGAGGCTACCGCTGGTGAAAGCTCTCGACCCATTGCAGCTTTGTTTGAAGAGGAGAAACAACAGTTTCCAACGGCTCCTTCTTCCGATTCCAGCCATTTTTTTGGTAACAAAAGCATCATCGACCAGCTGTTTACAGATTCAGCTAATGCAAATGAAATATCCAGAATGCATAGTCCTTACCATATGGAAGAAATGCACCAGATGTCAAGTTGTGCTCACAGGTGCCCTGCTGAAAGAGACCTCAGAGGCATTTTCACAGCTCCAGAGCAGATTTTCTTCCCAGACAGCCAGGGCTTAAATGCAAGCACCCAGGAGCCCATTAATCAGCCAAGAGATTACTGTATTCAAGAACGAAAGCCTGTAATGTTTTCTGAACAGCAAGAGAATGCTAAAAAAATTGGAAATACAGGTAAATGTCTATGATGGAAGAAGTAATTACAATGTAGAGGCCTTCTCATATTTAAGGAGCCCAAGGATACAATTAGCAAAATGTCCTTTTGTTAATATGAGTGCTTCATATGAGGGCCTGTATATCAAAGGGACCTATATATTGAAGGGGATACACAGAGACGCACTGCACTCACCATAGGGTCCTATTGGTAGAGACAATGTCATCCCCTAGGGTAATGTCTCTTATATACTGCTTTTTCTCCATGTGAGGGAATGGCAGCCATTCACTTGTCTG
This sequence comes from Darevskia mixta, assembly GCA_034641385.1. NCBI lineage: Eukaryota > Metazoa > Chordata > Lepidosauria > Squamata > Lacertidae > Darevskia > Darevskia mixta. Next base: position 7,924,582 of record JAWWNH010000224.1, on the reverse strand, counting down.
GGAGAAATTAGAGGGAAGGGTTGGATGCTGAAGCTGCACCTTACTAGGCCCAGAATCCCAACTGAGAAACAATATTTGCTTTCTCTCTACTGTATTTGCATTGCATCCCACTTAACTTTATCCTATATTACTGCATGGATTCCATCAAGAAAGAGAACAGAGCCAACCTCTATGCATAGCCCCACTTGTACACTTGCACTTCCTTGTACAGAATACTTCTTGGCTTTTAAGACCCTTGTCTTTTAAAATAAGTTACCAATATCATCATTATATGTGCAGTGCATTGGCTTCCTGCCAAATTTGGAAGTGGATTAACAGCATACATAACTGTCCTTGTCATGGAGCTATGGGGAGATGCAGTAACAATTATCACTGCTGGTTATCTGGTTGCATTTAGAATTAGATTACAGAGAGACATATTGATCCAGAATTCTATGTGTGTATATGAAGCTTCTATACAAGTGGGGATTCCCATTCACTTCCATGGAGGAAGTCAGTGAGCGAATGGAGTCCCAATAAAATTAATGGAGAAATTGTTCCAGGGAAAGTGTTCGTTAAGATTCTCCACACCTAAAACACATCACATCACATATGTGTGGTGCATACTTGGTGTTGTTGTTTTTATTCTGTTTTTTTAATAGCTTTAATAAATGGTTATTATGGATGTATCTGAAGTTATAGTTTATAACTTTATTTTCAGGGGGATTTGAAAGCCAAAAGAGAAATATCAAGGTAGCAGACAGCATGCAAAATCGCTTAGAGAAAAGGTAAGTCTTTGAAGCATTTGTGCTTCATTTAACCCAGGGGTCAGCAAGGTTTACCTCGCCTGGGCTAGTTCAATCCCACGGAGATTGCTCCGTGGGCTGGATCACATCTGCGCAGACGCAATTTCTGGCATCTGCACAGACGTTATTTCCGGCGCCGTGGAAGCGAGTCCCCACTCTGTGCTGGTTTAGCACAGCGCGCGGGGACTCGCCGAGCAGGTGGCTTGGTTCGGGGGAGGCTCATGGGCCATTTAAATGACCCCTGTAGGCCGCTTATGGCCCATGGGCCACAGGTTGCCGACCCCTGATTTAACCTTTAAAGTAGTGATATGGTGCCTGGTGCATATATGCAAGTATTTCTGTTGTGACAATCTCTATGGCACTCTGTCTCTCCAGTTTCAGTGTCCAATTCAATGTGTGCATTTTTAAAAGCCATTTGATAAAGCCACCGTGGCCAGAAAATAGTTTTATGATCCACATCTGTCAGCTTGCACACCACAGGTTAGCGGTAACCAACACGGTCCCCTCCATATCTGGTGGACTACAAGCACCATAATCATTGACTCTTGGCCATGCTGCCTGGGACCGATGGAACCTGAAGTCCGACAATATCTGGAGGGCAACATGTTGGTTAGCAGTTATTATTGAGCAAGGAACTACTGCCTATTGTATGCAGTTATTTTGGAACAAAGATCAAGGCTGAGCATATGGCTTATTTTAGAATTACAGTCTTTGGCCTCATTAGGCTAATGTTTTATATGATAATGCATCTTATTCCTCTGACTTCTACTGTTACAGTGTGGCATAGAACAGGTGCTTTCAGATCAGGTTCCTAGTGTTAGATCTCCACTATTCAAAAGAGTATAAACTATTCAGTTAACACTATAGTTTAATTATAGCTACCATAACATACCAAAACACCACTAGCAATGTTAGTTTTAGTTTGGTGATCAGGGACCGAAACTGCAATGGAAGTGACTCCCCTCTCCTGATATTTTGCAGCAGGAAGGCTGGATGGGCAGAACATAATCTAAGTAACTTGCAGATATTTGGACTTGAACAGGTAAAAGCTTTGTATGATTTGCATTGTGTGTAAAGGGAAGCAGCTTGAATAGAATATGGCATGTTTTTTGGTGCTACTTATGATCTGAGCATAGAATTATTTTACACTGTGTGCCCTCTGGTGCTGAAACCTGGCATGAAGCAAGCACATCTTGAGCACTTTTCTCATTATATGAGGAAAGGAAGTTTCTTCCAATGAGCTTAGGTTGGGCTCTTGACAATTCCTTAATTGTATGGTTGGTGGGGTACACCAATGAGTGGCAAGCAAAATTCTTTAGGGGTATGTTTTGAAGAGGAAATTTTCAAAAATGCTCCAGGTTAGCAGTACTACTTAGAGGAGCACGACTCACATTTATTTCAAACACTGCATTTCATGCCACTTTACTGAGAGTTATGTGCAAACAGGCACATCATGATGCTAACTAAACTGGGAATCAGAATCGATTGTGGGAGGAGCAGAGGAGAATGCAAAAAAATGAAAGCAGGGACAAACTGATGGAATATTACAGCTGAGAATGTAGAGATGGCAATATAGGTAGCAGGCAAGCAGGTAGATGGAACTCCGAGACAGGGTAGCATCATGCAGGTTGTTTCCCCCCCTACCCTGGCATCCACCATGCCTCTGTGGATGGTGACACGAACACAGTGAAATGAACACAGTGACATGTGTTTTCTTAACTACACATGGACAGAGTAACTCACTGTAGGGTTTCCATTTTTGTTGGCCAACCCACATTCATTGTCACATCTAGATCAGCCTATAGAATCAGCCCTTAAGAACTCAGTGGGAGCAAAAGGCTAAGTGAAAAAGAGAGATCAGTGTTTCCCATGCTGGGATAGCTCACTCAGTAGAGCATGAGACTCTTAATCTCACGGTCATGGGTTTGAGCTCCACGTTGGACAAAGTATTCTTGCATTGCAGGGGTTCGATTTGATGGCCCTTATGGGTACTTCCAACTACAGTGGTACCTGTGGTTAAGTACTTAATTCATTCCGGAGGTCCGTTCTTAACCTTGAAACTGTTCTTAACCTGAAGCACCACTTTAGCTAATGGGGCCTCCTGCTGCTGCGGCGCCGCCAGAGCACAATTTCTGTTCTTATCCTGAAGCAAAGTTCTTAACCTGAAGCATTATTTCTGGGTTAGCGGAGTTCTTAACCTGAAGCGTATGTAACCTGAGGTACCACTGTATATGATTCCATGACAGCTCTTTGCTCCTTCTTTTCTAGCTCTGCTATAACATCAAAACAATTATTAAAGTTAGTATAATTTGAAATTAGTATGACAAATGCTGTTATAAGTATGTGTAGCTTTTACTTCAGTTACCTTGGAGTATAATTTTGATTAATTTTTTTCCAAGTATAAAATTGACAACTCTTTCTATAGATTACCTGATATGGCAAGCATCAAGACCTTGACATTTTAGTTGTTTTCTCAAACTCAGTATGACAAAATGTTAGGTTCTGTATAGAGAATGGCATTAGTATGTTGGCAACTGACTTGTTTTTATGAGTATGATTCAGCTGTTAAGGGGGAGTTAATTATGAAGTGGGAAACTATTACTAACCCAAAGAGGACTGGCTAATTGCCACTCATCACTCCTGTGGAAAGTGGGCAAATTCCCAAGGATTTATATCAGATATGAAGGTTGTGATGAGGAGAAACAGTATTTGATTTTCATGAAGTGTTTTATTATTTTATAAATTAATTTGTCTGTTTTATTTATTCATTAAATCTATATCCCACCCTTCCTCCCAAAGGGGCCCATACTTTCTAGGTCATCTTTCAGGGTTACCCCTTCTAAGGCAGCTTCCAACATACTGAAATACAGCACATTACAAGAACAAAAGCATAGTGTAAAACACCACACGGCTCATCTCAAATGTGTGTGACAAGAGCCTATGTGCTGCACATGATACACTCGAGTGCTACCCTTCCCAATCAGTTCAGGGCTTATTTCTCTTGTGTGTGTGATTGTGATAAGGAAAAAGCTGAGATATTAGAGACTGTTCTCATTCTGCAGTGGTCCAGTTGCCTGCCATTCCCCCAAACTGCTCTCAGCAAATCTGAGGGCCACACCCCTACAGTACATATGGAGAAAGGAGCTAGATCACTGTAGAAGCAGAACTTGGGAAGATCAAATCAACTTGGTTCAGGCAGTGGAGCTGCAGATGAAGGGCGAGATGATTATCCTAATTATACTCTCCATTTTTAATAGCATCAGATGTTGAATAAACTCATTTGTCTCATCTGGTGGTGCAAAGATAACTTACCTGGTTCACACCAGGACAGAGGAACAGTCTAGAATGATGGAGATGCAGGAGAAAACTCATCAGACTTGGAAGGGCCAATGGCAGCACTCAATAGGATGGGGGAACAAACTCCTGCAAAGAAGAGCCTCACTTCCCCCATTTCATTTCAGCAAGCTCCGTTTGTGCATGAACGAGAAGCTACAATGCTTTTGTCTCAGGGTGCAATCTGGGGGTTGACTGGCTATAGTCCAGCCCTCTACAAACAGTAGCTATAGCAATAACAATGAAGCACAAGACTCCCCATCTGCAGCTTCAGGTGAGGGAAGGCCCTTAGGTCAACTTGGCTTGATAGGTGTCGCCTTTTACTCTTCCTTCCCACCAGACTTAGCAATAGCAGAAATTGTGAAGCCTAAGAAGAAAGTGTAGGAGGCCTGGTTCCTTATACTGAATGACCTATTCTATGTAGAGTCAGTGTTGTGCAGCAGTCTCATGAGTGAATATCTACACCTTGTCAAGTCATTTAGCAAAGGTACAGTGGTCTAGTTGCTATGAAGACAGATAATGACCTAGTAATCTTTCTTTATGTAAAAGGCAAGTTATGTCATGGTTTGAGATCATGGTAGAAATAGGAGAATGTGAGCTGCTTAGTGAAATATTATTGGAATAACTGGTCAACAATTTATGAGATGTGCCTGAAACAGAATTGAGGAACCCAAAGTAAAATGTACAGTAAATGAAGTTAGACTAACATCATCTTTAATTTTCTCCAAAAAAAACCAACAACAACAACAATAACCTGAGAAAGGAAGCCTGCAATTACTATGATCAGCATTCAAAGCATGGAAAACAAAAAGGTTAGTACTAATCTCAGATTCCTTAGTTTTCTTAATGGTCAAGAAGAACAGAACACATGTTCTTTAAGTTTGAGTATCTCACCTAATGTGTTGTAATGTAGCCTTAACTCTTCTTAAATAGGTAAACCACTGGGCGGAACAAGCCTATGAGGATGGGGAGGGAGAATCTGTGGTGGAAGATAATCCCCAGTCCAAAGCCATATGGGGCTCTTGACAACAGAGCAAAATAAGTGTTCTTTAATCCCCCCCCCACTGTCCCTTGCCACTTAGTCATTTTTCATTTTTTTTAAAAAACGTTTCCCTCCCATTGGTTCTAAAAGATGGGGAAATTAGACAACATTCTTTTAGAAAAGTTTGTTAGTGCTTAGAATTTTGCTTCAGAATGAGATATATATTGTTTCAGATGAAGAATCTCAGCTAAGCAACCAGTCGCCTAGTTATTCTCCAAACCGAACAGAGAGCTATGCCACTACTACATCTGTTGAGGTAAAGCGAGGCAAATATTGCCATAACTGAGTTTACACAAGCTTATCCAAGTTTCTGGGGATAAGCAGGGGTGCCAATGGCCTTTTAAAAAAAAAGCCCAGTAGAGTGTATATATTTATGCGCAGGGTTGAATGAAGCAGGGTCACATAAACACCAACAACCATTCCTATATGGCATTAACTATAATGGTGATTCACTGGACCCAGACGTGCATGATTAAACTGACAATTCTGTTTCAACAGTCTGAAGAGGAAGAGCAGGATGGAAGAGCATTGTGTTACTTTGAGAACTATTTTGCAAGAAATGATGGCAATCCACTTTCAGTTTCAGGAAATCAAAAGCGGCAGTGCAGTTGCCAGTCCATGGCCATGAATTCCATTTTCCTCGACAAGGAAACAACTGGCATTCACCCCCAGGCAAAACCAGCCAGGCCTCTGAAAAAGGATACGTTGCGCAGAGCTCAAACACACAGATCATGTGAAAATAAACATGCTAATTTTAAGGCGCAGCTCAACGCTTGGTCACAAACAGAGACACGTGCTAAAGAAATAGAAAAATCTGATGCAGCCGTGCAATGCAATATATTGCAGGCTTGCAGCTGTAATAACGTGCCATCCTCTGTCCATAGTGCTGAAATCACCACTTCCGCCAGCAAGGTAGAGACCACTGGAGGGCAGAACATTCCTGCAGATGAAAGCTGAAGTGCTGCTCTGAGAAGCACCCATTTGTTGAGAGAGAAGAGTTTGTCTCTTGAAACAGTACATGGCAAAATAAACTTAGGCATTCTGGATTACAGTAATAAAGGGGAGGCATGTGATTAAATAAAGAAGTCATATCAAATCAATCTATATGCTTATTAGCTGTTTAATAAATATGGGAGTTTTGACCGATTTATTCTTTTTAAAGAATGTGGAGACACATATCTGTCCTGCTCAGACATAGTTAAATCCCTTGGCCATGATCAAACATAGGGTTAAATATACACTACAGTGATTGTAACAGGCTTAAGCATGGTTAACTCAGTGTTAATTGGAGCCAATTTAAATATGGTGTGTTGCGTTGGGTGGCGACCTCTTTTGCACAGCTGTTTGCTCCTCCCCCCCCCCCCAAAAAAATTCAGTGTATCCTGTAGTATACACAACTGATAAGAACATATTATGGTAAAAGAAATGTCTCTGTCTGTTTTCATTCTGCCTTTTTCTTCTCGAAGGCAGTGGACCAATTCAGAGGTAACAAGTTGCTTGGACAAACCATGGTTTGTTGGTAGATGAACAACAAGCCTTCTTCTATCACATCCCTCACCCTCCTCCATGTGTGCTCAGCTGCAGAAGAAACTTACAGGTTTCTTAAACCATATTTCCCTGTGATCTCCAAACTGGAGAACTGCGGTTTAAGCACTGACTACAACCAGAATTAGTTTGCAGTGCTGGTTGGGGGGCAGCACTTAAAACACAGTTTCTGGGTTTATATTCAAAAACTGTGGTTTATAAAACTGGGTTTCCTCTGCAGCTGACTGTGCAAAAGGAAGAGGAATGGAAAGGGACAGGATAGGGCAAGCTTGTTGCTTCTTCATGTGCCAAGAAACTGATGGCTTGGAAAAGGCCCCTTACATCTGAATAGGATTGTGGAAAAGGGAGTCTTTATATAGAACCATTTGTTTCCACCTCTGTTGTCAACACACAAAATAATCTTTTCATTATCTGCATTAGAAATTGCTGAACAGGAACATAGAAATTCATTGTGCAATTAGAACTGTTAACCAAAGTTACTTCATTATAATCTGCTATTCCATGAATATTATGAATAGTAGTATATAAAATAAATACATATTCCAAAACATCATTTCTCAGCCGTTTAACTTAACCACTATTGGCTTTTACTTTGTTTGGATGTTTTTCTTGAGCCTTACTTTATTCAGTAGCTATGTGATCTGCAATCTGCAATAAAATTGTTTTCTTTTACTCTCTGTTCTTTGAAACATAACTCTGCTAAGACGCCCAAATCCTCTATTGGCTATTGACTGTATTCCCTGCTTCAGTACTGCCACATCAGTGTCAGTCAGCCCTGACAAGCTGCGGTTGAACAGAACCTCCACTTCTATTTTAAACTCTAGCCTTCTGATTATTTCCCACGATCCCATTTTGTTAGGAAATGTTTTGGGTCAGAAGAGAGACATTAACTGTTGTTCTTTCAGTACCGCAAGAAAGGCAGGGATTATCTGAGGGTTAATAGGCTGTGCCTTTTCCCTTCTCAGTGAGCATTGTTGAAAGATTTGCTGACCCTGCTTCAGCTGGGTCCTTCTGTTAACACGTTTCTCATTCAGGAGACCTTGTCATGTAAAAGGTGTGTGTGTGTGTGTGTGTGTGTGTTCTCTGGCATTCAAACTGTGTTTTAAAGCACCAGAAGCAGAACCACACATAAAACAACAACAATAACAACAATTTTCCTTGACAGGCAACACACAAACCAGTAGATGTTGGCCAAGTAGGGATTGCCAGGAGTTTCTACTGCAGCACACTCCAGGGTGCTATAATTCCTACATGACTGAAAACTGAAAGAGCTTCTTTTAGAATCTACAACAACCTGCTGGCAGAGGAAGAATCCAGAACAAAGACACAAGATTATTTTCTTTACTTGGTCCTGTCCATCTTCTGCAGGCAAGCTTTAAGTGTCCATTCTGGGCTTACCAATCTCATCAGTCTTAGTAACTAAACTGCCTTGCATTCAACTTTTTTGGGAAAGCCAATATATACAAACAGATTAGAACTAGCACACATACAGCACCAGTATTTCAACCAGTTCAAATGTCCTTTATGTAATAAAAATCAATTCAATAAACACATTTCAGCAATGCAAGCAAAAAGAAGAGTATCAATTATACATCAGAAGAGTGTATATATTATATATTATATATAAACTGGGATGTATGTGATAATTCTAATTACTGAAGTTAAGAATATTATTTCCAAAAGTTGTGAGCTGAAAGTCTTTCCTTTTACTAATAAACGTGCAACATTTTTGTTCTTGCCCATTTGCTGAGCTTATGTGGACAAAGCCATCTCTTCAAATACAAAACAAAGCAGTGCTTTGCACTACCTTTGTCGTCTGAGCAACCAGCAGTCTTATAATCAAGGGATTCAAGTTCCTTGTTGGAACACTTGTTTGGCTGGAAAAGGTGGGGTTTTCCAGTCCAAATGCACAGTATGGGAGCAAAGATATTCTAAGCTAGCATTTCTCAAGGTGGTGAATGATAAGTAAGAACCAGAAAATGAAGTGTTTCCCATCCTGTAAGTGCAATGTGAGATGCTGTGCCTGTGTATTCTCTACCTGCCATGCAAATGTTACAGAATACAAGGTATTCTATGGTAGCACTAGCTGGAGCTGCATAAAACATACAGGAAGAGGAAAGCCTTTTTAGATCTATTGGTTGTGTATATTTGTGCAGTCTTTGAATTCACATCAGGGCACTGCGACATGGATTCACTGCTGTTGCTCATCCATTCTCTTCTCAGCCTCTACATAAAACACATTTTCATCATAGTCCCCACATAGGTAAGTCATTTTAAGAGTGCTTTGGCAGTTTATCATGGAAAATATTTAGGAATGCACCCCCTTAAAGAGACAGCTGGTTTTCATTGCATCACTGCAAAACAGTTAACAGGTTCCCCGACAGGCTCTCAGTTCCAAAAGAACATTTCCATAGAACGTCTCACTTGGCTGAAGGAGGGCACACAGAACATGCCCTTATAAATCACACTACCTATACTTTATAATGTATTTTAATATAATCTATGGTGCATCCATCGCTACCTACTTAGATCTTTTCACTCTGTTGGAGTGCATGCTAAAAGAACTTGAAAACTTAATGTGTAAATCATTCGAAATCCAATTTCAAAAGGCCCCACGGACTGAAGATTAGCAAACATTCTACGTTGTCTTTGCCTCACCCTTGCGGGATTTAGAGGCTGGAAGACAAGTTCACCCCAGAGTAACTTTCACACGAGAAACCTTTCAAGCATAGTTCTAATTAGCGCAGCTGATTTCTGATGCATCTTCATTGACCATATGTTATCATATATATATATATATATATATATATATATATATATATATATATATGCATGCTCCTACTTTTGTCAGCGCTAAACTATCAAGCTGGTTAAATATGGGCAAGGCTAAGGCTCAAGGAAATCCTAATCACATGATCTCATTTGCATTTTGGCTGTACTATTGTAGTCATGGTTACCAGGAGCCAGAGCAAGTTTCTTAATGTAGAGGAGCATACCTGCCAAGCTGGCTTTCGTCATAGAAATGAATTTATCAACTAGGCACCATGACCAAGCATGGAAATTCCATATGCAGGGTAACAGCTGTTTGGCCCAGCGTAAGGATACTTCACGAAAATAAATGTTTCCTTTTAGAAACCTATGATCCTAGGCTTGTTTGTGCTGTTTGTAGTTTCAATTAGGTACCTGTTCTCTGAATTCTGTACTGCATGGTTTTAATGGAAAAACTCTTTTCATCATTCTTCAGCTGCTTATATCCCACTATGATTTTTTAAAAAATTATTTATTTGGTTTTTCAAATTAGAATTTTACATTCACATATCCAACATACAACATAAAGACAAGATTCCAAAGAATCTGCAGGACTTCCTTCCTCCCCTTTGTGGGTCCTATTATTAATCATTTCCTCCTGCATATTTTATAATAATCCAAATCTTTTACATCTCTATTATATCCAAAATTCACCATTAAACTACAAGTGTTAGTCCAATCCTACTAACAATTTTAACTGTTTACAGTGGTTTTTAAGGTAAATTATAAATTTTCCCTATTCCTTACTTAAATTTTGGTCTTCCTGATTTCTGACTCTTCCAGTCATTTTTGCCATTTTGGCATAATTCATCAACTTAATCTGCTATTCTATGGGCCAATAACATCTGCACAGCTGTGGTTGCATACATAAATAGTATTTTCTGCTCCTTTGGGGTTTTGATATCTCACTAGGAAATCTAATGCATTTGGAAAGGGCAAGGTCCAGTTGTGCAGATACATACACTGATTCTCCAGCAGGAAGCTATCTAACGAAATAACCATTTCCAAAACTCAATTTGCTTGCAAGAGGATTTGATTTCCAGGCTGCATTCCACTCAGGCTCCTTTGTCAGCTACATCCGTCACCTCAAAAAGGGCCTTCAAACCTTTGCCAAAAAGTAGTCAGTTCCAACAGAATTAATAGTACTGCCAAGCAAATATGGCCACATGGTCCAGAATCAACATCCAACCTTTAATAGTTATTCTTTCCCAGTAATGTTTCATAAAGTGGTCCCATCACAGTTACCTTCAAAAATCCATCTGCTCATATAGAGGGTTAGCAATCTTCTGAAGGGTTTTAGCATAGCCTTTCATGCAATCCTAAGCATGTTTACTCAGGAGTAAGTCCTCCTGAGTTCTAGGAGGCATTCTCCCTAGTAAGTGCGTTTAGGATTGCAGACCAAGATTGTAAATTGCTTGGGGCAGGTTTTTTTGCTGTGCCGTTGACAATGCTATTTATACAACAATTATTTCAAAATTGTATGCAAGACACCATATGAGTAAAAGTGACCAGTGCTCGGTTATGTTGTTCCATATTTAAATACTACTTTTGTTCACTGGGAAGCAGTTTGAAGTTGTATGTATTACACTGGCTAATAATGTTAATAATAATAATAATAGCAAGAATTCATTTATATGCTGCCCATCTGACTGGGCTGCCCCCGCCACCCTGGTCAGCCTCCAGCAAATTAAAACATTAAACGCAGTAAGACGTCAAACAATAAAAACTTCCCTCTATAGGGCTGCCTTCAGATGTCTTCTAAAAGTCAGAGAGTTGTTTATTTCCTGGACATCTGATGGGAAGGCGTTCCACGGGCCAGGCGCAACTACTGAGAAGGCCCTCTGCACATTTCCATATTCCAAGGAACTGTGATTAGTAGTGCGTCTCTGCTAGATAAATATGCTCATGTTGGATAATATGCAAAGTAGCCCTACGAACACTGTCAGAAGGGTAGACCTCAGTGACCTCATAAGGTCACCTTTGATCAATGTTCTCACCAGTGATGCACATTGCAGAGAAAAAAGGCTGTCACATGGAATCTTGTGTCTGTGACCACGCCGTATGTGGCACCGCGTAACCGAAGTCACCAACCCACTTCACTCATATGTTATAGATGCTCGCCCATCCACAAGGAGACGCCAACTTTAGAGCCTATATGAAGGGAACAGCAATTCCAGCTGTTGTTTCCTAGGATACCTGAGTCTCCTGACTCTGCATCCCCTTGTCCAGATTAATCTGAATTTTGTGGCAGCAGCTGCATTCTGCCGAGATGCCTGCTTGCTCACCATAAGCATATGTAAATAGCAAAGATTTAAAAATCTTGCCGATATGGAATGAAGCCAGTGGAGCAGAATCGTTGCAGACAAAATCACTCTTCGGAATCCCATCTCCAGATCTAAAGCTTTCGCATTTTCCCAATGAATCAGATACGTAGTAATGATTTCTGACCCCACAGGGAAGTTTTATTTAAAAGCTATCAGGCAGGGGGCATAAGCCATCTTCCTCTCTAGCTCATAAGAAAATTGCTTACTCCGTTGCGGCTACTTTTATGTTATCTCTGACGACTCCGTCTTTTCCAAGTAATAAGCAAGCAGCAGGTGCACCGGCGCTGACTTGTGACTTTGCTTTGATGCCACTACACAGCACACAACATCCCCCCACCTCTCCCCGACAAACTCATTAGGCAGGATTGCGTCAAAGCACCAGGGAATAGCAAGAGGGGAAGCGGTACTCGCGCCCACGCAGAAAAAGGTTTCGCTGTCATCTTGCATCGGTGGCATTCAGGGAAGATGCAAAATCATCAAGTCTACTGCGTTTAGACTGCGGATCAGCAGGACAGGCAATTATTATCTTTAAGTTGAGGCCTGGATCCAAAGAGCTGTGCAACCACTTTCCGCACACCCAGAAAGCTTTGGGTCTCAAGTTCGTAATACAGATTTCCCTCATGCTGCATTGCAAGCCTTGCTGAAACTGAGGGTAGCTTGAAAACCTCCTGGCAGATCAAAATAAAAATCACCGTCATGGCCAAACCTTTGGATCTTGACACTATTAAGGAGGATCGCTTCTCAGCAATATCTTCATGCAGTTTTCGCATATGCATTTTAGTTCCACTTGTGTTCACTTACGGCAGTGGTGGCCAAACTTGGCCCTCCAGCTGTTTTGGGACTACAATTCCCATCATCCCTGCCCCTGTCCTGTTAGCTAGGGATGATGGGAGTTGTAGTCCAAAAACAGCTGACCTACAGTATGCCTTGAGAAACAAGGGGGAGGTCTAATGTTTTACCATATGATGACATTAAAACTTGCTGCCTTCTGGGTAAAGATCTAAGGATTATATGAGAAATGCCATTTCTTGTCCAAATTAGCATGCACAGCTGTAGGCCTCAGATACCCATTTGCATTTTTAAAGTTTTGCTGCCAGGTCTAGGTGGGTGTCTAAGTAGAGAAGTCTTCCTAGCTAAGGCGATTGTTAAAAAATAACTAAAAATAGACATTTGAATTCTATGCCAGCTGCCTTAAAAAGCAGAGTATTTTGCTTTTCACAGTCACAATTTGTGGGTGGTTTTAATCGAAGCATAGTGTTAACTTTTGACACAAAAAACAACCTTTAATAGGTCAAAGTTAACAAATGACCAAATGCTACATAGATCACTATGGATTTTATGACGCGTCTTGACATTTATCAGTTTAAATTGCCATAAAATCAAAAAGTGCTTCAAACGTGACCTTTTCACGTGAAATGGGGTCTCTTTTTGGGGGTTGTTTTGGAGCAGAGAAAAAGTTAGTTTCAGACCATTGCAAAGTTACCTTGGGCTCTAAAGTTAAGGGAGTTCACTGAAGGAAAGTTTACAACTCAAGGAGCCCACACCACCATTTTCCTGGGGATGACTGTTTAAAGCTTGCTGAATGAAGGCAAATGCCAAAATCTGAGACTGGTTGGCATCATATTGGAATTAGAACCGTTGTGCTGCACCATTCAGCAAGACTTCAGGAGTTTAACCTTCTATGAATTTTACTACCACTTAGGAGAGGTAGGTGTCCTTTCACACAATTCCTTATTAGGTTCTCTCACAGCAGTTTCTTGACAATGTTCTTTAAAACTCTGTCAAGTACAAATAAAACCCCAAGAAAGATTTTGTAACCAAGTGCCTCGCCTTTATTTTTGTTCATTTACAATTGTCAGACAATTCTTTAATAAAGATATTTATTCTTATGTAGAGAGACACTGAACTTTCAGTAGGGTGATTTGAACATAAAAACATTCAACTGTGTAGCACTACATTGTCATAAAATTTACACCACTTTTTATACATTATAGGCTTGGTTGGTTCAGCAACAAAACGGCATATGTTAAATGTGGAGGAAGGGCAGGGATGACTGATTCAATACATGCCTTTCTGATGTGACGGGCAGAATTCCTCACGTTATTTCACCACCCAAATTTCACACGGGGAGGTGTTTGCCTAAAAATCACCTGCATGTGAAAACAGACGCTTTTGGACAATGCCACTTCAGACCTGGGCGACGGATCGGTGGAGAGATAGGGGAGAAATATGACTAAATATTCTGCAACAGGGGAGGTAAGACAAATGTATAACTAAATTTTCTTCCATAAAAAGAAAATCCCTGACATCTAGCTTTCTAAGTGCAGGGAACTTTAAAAAACAAAACAAAACACAATACAGTACCAGTCATGTACTTAAACATGTTGCAGGACAGAGGCTCTAATACAGATTTTTTTTCTTTTATATCAATCCATGTGACCCTTGAAGTAGAAAACATCTACTTCCCTTCTTTGGTATGCTACATAAAATAAAATAAAATGTCAACATCCATTTGGAAAAGACCCAAAGAATATATGTACTCCAACATTATATATTTATATGTAAAGCTTTATAGTTACACATGCCCGGTTCCTGAATGTAATATAGTTTATATTTATTACATACAAAAATTTATAGAAACTAGTTTCTTACACTAATTTTAACTGCTTTGATTTCAAGAGATGCAAGTCAGATTAGGAAATATGCTTTCATATTGTACTAACAAATCCGTTGGCTAAAATATTTTCATATACAGTACTTGGAACAACATTAGCACTTTGTTACAAAACACCACAGTGATGATTATTGGCACATTAAAAACCTTTCTCTATATGAAAATACACAAAATAAATAACTTCCCAATATTTTTCTTATTTTTAAATCTATGTAATTACCTTTAAATAATTTACTCTCCAGTACTGGAGCCATTTCTACCGAGAAGAATATACTTTGCTGACTTCTTACCTTGAAAACACTGCCTCAACTGAAACCATTCTAGGTTACTCCAAATGGTAGCTGTACACAAGGCTATTTATAGAAAACAACAATTTTGCAAGAAAAAAAAACATGACTTGTTTAAATCCAAAGAATAATTCAGGATTATTTTGTCATCAGTAGCTACATTTAAGCTGTCAAAGTTACCCGCAATAACACACGTTGTAATTAAAAAAAAACCCATAAAACACATTGTAGCCTCACTGCTTCTGGCCTGATGCACATCCAGAAAAGAGGCAAAAGAAAGAAAAACGCACAAATCAATTGATTAAAGTGCTACTCTGATAATTTATCTTCACATTAATTTTTCAAATACTGATTTCATTGCAGCTTCTCTCACGTTTCTAGAAGGTTTAAGGACTACCAGGAAACACATTTGACATTTAGCGATAACCACGGGCACAGTTCACTGGGAGCTTCTCCTATGAAGGTCCATCAAGTCAAACGGAAGATGTACAAAAACATCCATGGGCTCATATCTATAGAATGCAACTAAAGTTGCAGTAACTTTTGAATCACTCATTTTGAGCTAGTACTGGGTGAACATACCTCGTTGCCCTGGACCTAGCTCAAAAACAAGTCTAGCCTTTCTAAGTTGGGGGTGGTGGACAGTTCAGCTTTTAGGTCCCCATGATTACTGGCGACACAATGGACACTCATCATCCCCCTCTACTGCTGCTGAGAATTAATTTTAATTCCTCCAATCTGAATTTAGTGATCTGAGAAGAAGTCAAAATAAAAACTCACAGATCCAGAAGCAACAGATCCAGAAGCAACGGATCCAGAAGCATGCTCATTAGCTTAGAGACACTGGGAAGTTAAAACTGGCCTTTTGACATGCCTTGAAACGATCTCCCACTAGGTAAATTTCAGAAAGGGGAGAGGGAAATTGGAAGCAGGGAAAGCTGGAGCCCGAACAACCACCAGGCCAGATATGGGCTTCCGCTGTAATGAATGGTGCTCCTTTATTTATTTTTAAATGGGCACACTCTTCTGAATCCATCCAATTCTGAAATGTGATGCCACCCCTACTTTAAGCCAACTCAGTTCTTCTTGGTGCACAATGCTGACTCATTGCTTGACATGTATGTTGGCTATATGCTTCTGTAAATTTCTCAACCAGGAGCCACCAAGCTTTCGGGGCCAGTGGGCATTCTTGGAGTTTTGAGAAGGTGCCATGGGCAGCAGGCACTAATGGCTACCGTGGGGACATGGGATAATGGATGCCACATCTCTGAGACATGGGACCAGAAAACGGTGAGGGCATTCAATGGTGAAAAAGGCATCTGCATCAGCTACTACTGCACTCACTCACAAAGAATTTGTACATCATTTCTGTTCTGAACAGATGGGAGAGTGGGTTGTCCTGGCATCCAAGGAAACATGGGCATGTTTAAAGGATCATGTTTAAAGGGGCATGGTCAATATAGGAGGGGCCGAGCCAGTGCAAACAGGAACAGAGCAGAAACAGCCAACAGTTTCTGGCGTCTTGTGGATTTCTGAAGCCACCATAGGAGATACTGGAGGATGAACTGGCTCCTAGTGGCACTAAGTTGGCAACTCTTTCCCAATGTCTGCTTTGAGATCCCTCTTTTTTGTCCTATATAGGCGAGCTGCTCTATGTCCGAGATGACACGCATCCTTGTACAAAGTCTTCTATGTTGAATGGGACAGAGTCTACTATTTTGGTATATTTACTGAATACATTTCAAACCCGCTTAGTGTTCTTTAATCTTTATAGAATTCTCAACGACAACACCTCATCGTTACTAATGGTGGGCATCAATCACAACCTGTTTCCTTGGCATTTCCCTCAGTGCTCTTAGACATTAAAAACAGACTTCCCATTCCTAATGTGAGCTTCCTTCAAAATAAATTCTACATGATCTCCTGCTCTCATTTTGCTTGTAACAGTGCTTTCACTATAATTCACAGGACAATAAAAGTTATGGAAATTTAAGTTTGCCGCACATATAACAAGCAAGGCTACTTGTTTTTATTAAGTTCCTAAGAACTCACCCTATTTATTCATGCTTAATAACGTAAGGGGGGGGAATGTATAACAGAAAATAAATGAATATTTTCTACTTAGCTAAATCAGTAGAGCATGGGACTCTTAATCTCAGGGTCGTGGGTTCGAGCCCCATGTTGGGTAAAATATTCCTGTATTGCAGTGGGGTTGGACTAGATGACCAACGCGGTCCCTTCTAACTCTACCATTCTATCATACTATGAGACAAATCAAAATCTACCTGAATATTGAACAAAACAGAAGATATGGATAAACTGGGGCGGGGGAGGGAGAGACAGAATTAACCAACAATCCTGAATTATCATTAATTTCAAAAGGTGTGTTTGTAACAACAGTGTGCTATTTTAGATAATCCCAGAGTGGGCTGCATGGTTTGTGACAAACATCTATTTAGAGCAATCGCCTTCTGATTCAATCAGACAAGCAACAGATAAATGTTATTGTCTCAAAGCAGGTAATTAGAACCATAATATGGTGAGCATATTGAACTCTGACAGTACCAATCATCTGCCCTATCAAATGTGCTCCCTTGGACCCGAACTGGTATGGTCCATTGCACACACAGCCCTAGCTGTAGACAGATGCCACCACTCCAATCCTGCACTGCAAATTTTTGTGCCCAAAGGACCTGATCCTCGGACTGGAAGCCTCCATCCACCAGCTGACTGCTTTTGCTAGGCTAAGGTGAGTTCCTAGAAGAGGTATTTTAAGATTTCTCAAATACACCATATCTGAAACTACTAACTGACCTGAAGCACAATAGATCTGAATCAAACAGACCTAGAGAAACATGTGGGCATTAGAAAGTTTGAATAAAAGTGTTGTGCTTAGGTATGCTGTTCATGTTCTGTTAAAAATAAAAGTCCTAGTAGAAGAGATTGACCTGCTACATTGGAGAACATTCAACATTAGTCATACTTAAGTGACGTCCACCGATTTCAATGGGTCTACTCTTGAGTAGGGCTAAACTACATATCATCTATTGTAATTAAATAGCTGTATCTCGAATATTAAAACTAGGCTTTTCTGACAAAGTTAAGATGTAAAATATAAACAAAAATATGCTGTAAAATAGAAACATTTCTCCTTTACTCTTTGATTATAAACATTCACAGATTCCAAAAATAAAAACCCCAATTTTGTAGGACTTTTTCAAGTAACATTCGATTCATTGTTATTATAAGTAATTCTTGGTACTGTGACTAAGGCATTATTACAGCATAAAGCAACATCAAAAGGAAGACTTATGCCAGCATGTTCAGAAGGGAAAATAAAGCAATGGAAAAAAGGTGGCTGTGGATTTTGTGCTCTTGTTAGTGAGCTCAAATATACTGCTTTCGGCCTCTAACAGGTAGAGAGAGGGGGGAAATGTCAGGCCTGGCTTAAAAAATATATACTCCCTAAGAAGATAAAATAGGTTTCAGAGATGAGGATGGCGGATGGCTGAACGTCATTTGAGAGAATGTCAAAGAACCAAAATGCTGGCTAATGCTTTTCCGTTGATAAAGACTTCAGCGCAGTCTGGAAAAATAAGAAAGTTAATATAAATGGGAACACTATTTGCAATGCTCAACACATGGGCTTGTGACAAGGTTCTGTCTAGAGCAATCGCCTTTTGATCTGATTGGGAGAGCAATGAGCAATTTTTATTGCCCCAAAGCAGATAACCAGAGCCACAGAAGACGAATTAAACACCCATATCCTATGTGGCTTTAAGCCCCAACCCTGCAAATTTCTGAGATCAATTTGAAATCTCCTCCTGGGCTTACCTTTCACACATTTCCCCTCAATTAAGGCTTTAGGCAGGAAAACCAGTGAAGGCATATTTAAGGACTGGCCCTATTAAAGGCAGCATTTTGGCACAGACTTCATTATCGTTGGACTTTATTGGTCATAGCAACCAATTCCAAGAGAATGTTTAAGGGGCAGGCAGAAACCAGTTTCATCATAAAAGCAGACCGGTTTGGTTTATTTGCCCATTTTTAAAAGGCAGATGCAGATTAAACCCATTTTAAGGCAATACTGTTCGTTTGATGGAACCATACATTTCAAAGTTGAATGGTGGCTGTTGAAAATGTGGAATTGTTCTGGAAAGAGAGCAGCTAGCTTGAAAAAGTGAAGCTCTACACGTCGGAGCCTTGAGAAAGGCAGCGCTTCCTTTCCATCAGTTCCCTGCCTGAAACTTCAAAAGGTTAAAAGGGCACATGGATGTTTAGCAGAAAGAGCCAGTGGGAATGTATGTCCTCTTTGGGGTCATTCTCATGCCAAACCTCCCAAACCTCCTACCCCGAAACCTCCCAGCTTTTCAAATATGGATTTTACAAGCAGCACTTAAAAATGAAAGATTAATTTGCCTTTTAAAAGCATCTTTGCTGAAGAAAAGTCTTGTTTCCTTTCTCCCAGTCACAAAGGAGGATGCATATGCCTTAAATGCAATTTGGAAGAGGCTATAAACTACAGATCGGGGTCTATAATATTATCCCCTTAACTGGTTTTTTTTTAAAAAAACAACAACCCCAAAGCCTCTTGAGCCAAATGCTATCCAAGAGAAGCAGAATCAGAAGGGGCAGGGGGAATAACAGGAGACACCCAGTCGACATAGCAGAAATCTGATGGCAGCATTAACTCTTTGATTAGTGCAGTTGCTAACCTAGGCATGTGCTTTTAACTTCTTGTTCTTCTGCAGGCATACAATTATATGCAGGAGGGGGTAGGAGAACTTTACAGCCTTCCAGGAGTTGCTGGGACTACAACTACCCCCATTTCTGACCACTGGCCATGCTGGCTGGGGCTGATGGGAATTTATGTTCAACAGCATCCCGAGGGCCACAGGACCCCCACTCCCACATGTAGGCTTCAGAGTGTACACTCATTTCTGTACTAGAGCCCTTTCGTTTTTACTTTTCTGTGTTTAGCTGGAAGTGAAGGTTCCGCACAGTATTTAATCCAGAACTATATTACCAAGCATGCTCTCTCCAATGGCCAAGAGTCTTCTGTAGTGTTTATCCATGAGCAAGTTTCATTCAATAAAAGGTGCTCAACCAAGTTAATGGAAAGTTTCCTGTGCACAGGTCCTGCCTGTTTGTTTGATCTTGGTGGTGGTGGTGGTGGGGAATTAGAGAGGAACATTAGTTGCTCCAATGGTGGTTTCCATTCTTTGGGGAGGGCAGAATAAGGGGAAATAAATTGGCTTTAGGAAGCTCTGTGTATCTGCCCCCTCACCCTTTCGATGGTAAACGTTGTAGCTCACCCATAGCTTCATAAAGGAGAAGTGGCTTCATGAAGGGGTCAGCTTTTTTCAAATTTTACCACGTTCAGGGAAGCAATGTGCATGGATCTGCTGTTGAACACCGGCATACAAAACAGACTGCTACCCAGAATTGCCCGTGTGCAGTTGTGTTTCAAGCAACCATCCACAACACTACCCAAGAGAGAATGCTAAAAACCAGTGCCAAAATTCTCTGCAGACCCGCCCCGTGGCTGTTCTCGGGGGGTCCCTTGTGCAGAGCAATGGTCGCAAAATAGTGGCAAGTTATTACAAAGATAGGCATGCCCAAAGGAAGGAAGGAAGCAACCCAAAGAGCTGCAACACCCTGCCTTCTCCTTGCATACAAATTAATCTACTTTTGAAAAAAAGTAATAATATTAAATTACAATTTCCACAGCAGGCAGCCGATTTCTCTCTCTCCCGCTTGTTTTGTAAGAGGCTGAGCACTTTTGTATCAACCCTCGGTTGCCAGGTAACTGTACTTTAATGATTCATCTGGTTTCTGACTAGCTGTTCTTTTTCACTTTTTTTCAAGTGGGACAAAAATGCATGGTATATATCATCAATTGAGTTTGGTATCGACATTTCTAGGACCTCAAACACCCACCCACCTGGAATGTTTATACCCTCCCAGAAAAATTCCCTCCCTCTCACAATTGTCCCTTTTTGACTAATTGAAAGATCAATGTCCTGTTTTGCTGTATTCGTCTCAAATGACATGGTTTGGAACAGGAAAGTGAAGCTAGATAAGACAGTAGAAAGGAGAACCTGACCAGAAGCAGGGCACTGAGGTCACCAAGAACAGCTCCTTCACCACCACCCCCTGCCAAAAACAACAACACCCCGGCTTGATTAAATACACCAGCAGCTGAAAATCATTCCACATCAGAAGCATCATTGTCAGAAAGATGATAATTACTTCCCTTCACCCGGATATATTCAATATACCTCCCATCATCTGAATCTGAAATGCCACATGTACACAGTGAGTTCTCAAATAAGCATTCAATTTCCTCCAGTTTTTTCCCTTTCGTCTCAGGAAGGCAGCCGTAGAGGAAAATGAGTCCCACAAAAGCAAATCCCGCATAAAGGAAGAATGCTCCTGCAATACAAACAAACAAACAAACAAACAAACAAACAAACAACCCCACCCCCCAGACACAGAGTTAATATAAAGTTTTCCTCTAAAACAAAATACAAGGTCACAACAATAAAAGATCTACTATAATATATCTTAGCAAAGTTAAAATGAAGGTTTCAGAAACAAATAATTATTTTAATATGCATTCAAATAATTATATTGGTCAAGACTCCAAACATTTGTTTAATTTTTGCAAAACCATGATGGCATCCCAATAACACTCAAATCTCATTTAAAATTTCTTTAGTAAAGAGACTTGCTAAAGAATGCAAGTTATCACAGAGAGAGACTGGAGGAACTCAGTAATATGGGTTTTGGGGAAAAGGGCAAAGCTATCAGCTAGATTACAAGCAGCATGGCTTGAAGGCCTGAATGGCCTTGCAGCTGCCTGCACTTAGGAATGTGTCCCCCAGAAACGTCCTGGCATCATGGTGAAGCTGGCAAGGCTGCCCTGTCAATGGCGGTAACTGCTGAGCCTCCACGCCAGGCCCTGGATGCCACCTTAGTTTTCCTAAAATGCAATGTCCCAGACTTTCCACTGTTCCATGCCACCATGGGTTTTTGTCACCACAATGACACACAGCCAAGCATTACATTTTGGGAGAGCTAGGATTTATGGGTACAAGCACAACTGTTGGGGAACCAACAGAGAGCATGTGGCCAAGGGCATCTCAACCCTGAAACTGGCCCTGGTTGACTCAGTGATGGGTGGCTTGGCAACACACCCTGTTCTTTAAGCCAAATAATTTAAAAATGTAAAACATGTACTACTTGTGGAAGTTTAACTACTCACAAACCACCAAAAGCACTGACACAGCTTTGGGAACGCTGTTTAGAAACAGAACTCAGCAACACAAAGTCTTGAAAAGAGAATATATACAAAAGTTTTCTAGAGGCCTTTAAAAAGGAAAGCTAGACTGCCCATCAAGACCTTAGCTGATGAAAAGCTAAAATTCCAAGGATCTTAAACGCAATTATCTTGGTACCATTTAAGACAGAACACACTTCTTACCATAGTACGTCAGATATTCAGCTGTGTGCAGAAATGTAAGTGACACTAGGACGTTGAAAATCCAGTTCACGCCGGAAGAACAGGCATTTCCTGTACTTCTAGCCCAAAGGGGGTATATTTCAGAATTTACTGTCCATGGCATTGGTCCCATTCCTTTTAAAAGAAACATACCACAAAATTTAATAAACATTCACATCAAATGCTAAAGGATCTTCAAAAACGGGATGTGGTACAAACAGAATGTTGGAACAGTAATATTTTACTTCAGTAGAAAGCCACCATATGAGGAAAAATTAAGTTACCGGTACTCAGAGATCTAAATCTTATATTACGGGGGGTGGTTCAGTACACACTAGTATCTGTTGGGAGCGACAGAAGGGAATGGAGATTGAAGAATACCTAACTGTGGCTCTAATGAAGGGATACTTTTGGGAAGAGGAAGGCGGAAGTCAACCTGTTTTTATAGATGCATAGATGGAGGGATTCCAACCATTATTGTATGTATTCCTATGGCTTAGAAAGATGACTCTTTATTGTACATATTTCTGTAGTTCAGAAAATCGTCGTTTGCATAGAATTATTTAAGTACAGTGGTACCTTGGTTTAAGAACAGCTTAGTTTATGAACAACTTGCAAACCTGGAAGTAGGTGTTTTGGTTTGTGAACTTTGCCTTGGAAGCAGGACATGTTCTGCTTCCTGTTGAGTGTGTTCCATTTGTAAACTGAGTCCCCAGCTGCTATGGGAAAGCACGCCTTGGTTTAAGAACGCTTTGGTTTAAGAATGGACTTCCGGAACGGGTTAAGTACGTAAACCAAGGTACCACTGTAGTTAAATGCTTGCTCCTACAATGCTAATACGGGCTAACTGTTCAACACACTTTGGCACATGGAGCTGATAGTTTTAGCAAGAAGAATATACGAAGGATACTGAAACACGCAAGGACACTAAGAAAAGCAAAGAGATATGTGGGCCTTTTGGGGATTAATTTAAGTAAAGGAATGAGGTATGGAATGTGGTAACAATATGCAGAAATGGCAGGAGAAGGTAGCCTTAATCCCCCTCCTTTGATTTTTCATTGCTATTTAAAATCAAGGAATTGAACAGCAATATTAAGGGACCTGGAAAAGGGGGAGAAATTCCTGCAACACTGGGGGAAAAATATGTAAAATTATAAAGGTACAGTATAGTAAAACAAAGGCTGAGTAGCAAGATAATATTAATCATTATTGCAAAGGTCAATCTGTTGAGTTGTTACATTCCAGGAGAGTTCTTGATCCAATATGAGCCTTAGGCTCTCACACGGACGTCTTTCGGGGGGGGGGAGTAATGAGTGAGTGAACTGGGTTATACCAGTTATCCGAAAGCAATATCTCCCTGCCCACTCTTGTCAGAGGACAGAGGTTTTCAATCCGGTGGCCAAGGAGACAGTGTGTTCAGATAAAGGCAAGAGAGGCAGTTCACTCATCATTTTCTCCTTGAAGGGAGGCAGGCACACAAATATGTCTAAGACTTGTATCAGACCTAGAACTTTTCCTGGAATATAGCAGCTCCACAGGTCCAATTTATTTCACATGAAAACTAAACACGCCAAATCTGTTTACCTGGTGCAAAGAAAATCAGGTATAAAATAAGTCCCATGAGCGCTGTCCAAGAGTATGGTGTAGGGCAGAAGTTATATGCCCAATATGTCTCTTCAGTTTTGAGTCTGGTCTCATTTGAACATCTGCAAGATAGCCACCATATAAAACAAAGGTTTAAAGATAAAACCAACATATATAAGCAAAGAGTAAAACAAAGGCTTAAGGATAAAGCCTACAAAGAAAGAATAAGAATCATAAAGTTACAGCAGGCAGCCTCAGACCAAAGAAACATAGTACCTTCTGGCTAAAAGTGGATCACTGCATGCATGCAAAGTCTCTAGAAGAAGACCGTTCCATAATACCGCAGGCAGCTTATTCCATCGCTGAATTATTCTTATAGACAGAAGCTTCCTAATACTTGACACAAATTGATGTCCTGTGTATTTCAGAAATATTGCTTATTTTCCTGTCTCAGTGGATCAGGTGGGCAAATATTGCTGCTCTTCTGATCTCCAGAGGGGTAGCTGTGTCAGTCTCCCACAGCAACCACCCCTCCCAATAACAAAATAATGCCATCCAAGTCTTGTGGCACCTAAAAGGCTAATAAACCATTTGATTCATTTATTTTACTTAGGAACAGTTGCTCATGAAACATCCCGAAGCCATGACAATAAAAACATAGCCATAAAAATATACACTGTACAGAAAACCAGTTTCGGATCCAGACAAATACAGAACAGGGTGGGGTAAATATCTCTACTTAAAAGGCTTGTTGAAATAAGGAGGACTTCAACAGCTGCTGAAAAGAAAACAGAGATGATATTTGTGTGATATGTTATGGGAGGTAGTTCTCAAGGGTAGGCGCTGTCACATTAAAGGCACGATTCCTACACCACATGGAATGAACCTCCTGATGAGATGGTATCTGCAGGAGGGCCTCTCAGGTATACAAAGGATGAGGTGGTATTTTAGATATCCTGGTCCCAAGTTGTATATAGGGCACTGTACGTCTGCACCAGCATCTTGAACTTAGCTCAGTAACTAACTGGTGGCATTGAGCAGTCAAGCCCACTTGCCCACAAAAGCTTATGCTGTATAATTAATTTGTTAGATGCCGCAAGACTCTTGTTGTTTTGCTGCTCTTCTGAGATTCTTTTAAAGCTCAGAACTGCCTTGAACCTAAGCGAAACACACACACACTGTTCCTTTAGGACCCTGGAGTAAGATTCAACACAGAGTTATGGAAGTGTTTCCCCACGCTACAGAAGGCATAAGTGCCCAGAAGGCGGAATGCCATGATCATCAAGCTTCTCACACGGGGAAAGAATAACAACATTTCTGAAGCACGTAAAAACCAGAATGCCGTAGAATGTAAAAAATTAACTGAATTCTGACTGCAAGCGTGCAGTCAAAATAAATAGGTCGCATTTCCTTTGTTCAGAGACTACCAACAGCAGCAGATGCCAGCTGATAAGTACTTGCCTAGGTAGTGCCACTTCACCCATGGCTGTTCCTATTTCTCTATGCAACTGCATATGCAGATCCATTATCACATGGAGGGAGGGAGGAAGTGAGAACTGGGACTGGGAAATGGCTTCTCCTAGAAGCTCAGCCAGTTCTTTGATTTGGGGAACCTGTCTATGATCAGATTTGAAAGCCACAGGGAGAGAGCATGCTTTGAATGCAAGCAGGTGTCCAATACAAATCCTAAACTGCTCCCCTTCACAGTCTAGTTTCCCCCCGTCAGTTTGGCTTTAATTTTTGACTGCTTTGTCTGTATTTGGTATTTTTCATACCGTTAGACACCTTGAACTTTAAAATGTTTATATCTGGCAGTCCCTTATAGAAAACAAATAAATCAAATCTCATGTAGGCTTAAACACATATTGTAAAGATCGTATCAGCTGCAACCACAATCTCTTCTTTCTCATTTCATCTGCTTGTTTTGTATGAAGTGTGATGGCTGACTCCAGTAACCATGAGAGCCTTTGTGATAAGCCTTACATGGTAAAATAGTTATATATTTGCCCATTACTGCTAGTAATTAAGGGTGATGGAGGCAATTTTTGTCTTTGCATTGAAGAGCAGCACCACGCACATGCGCTGTGGGTTTCTCCCCTACTAAACAAGTGGATTCAACACATCTAATTCTTTCTCTGACCCACCTTGTATGGCCAGATTCTTGCATTTACGTCAGTTTAAATTACGGACAATAGGATAACAGCTTCACATCCCATCAGCTCCTTTTAGTATTGCCGTTAGTATTTTTTGAGCAGGTGCACAGTGATGAATAGTGGCTGATTATCCACGTTTGAAGTATCTTGAAGCAAACAATACTGTAATTGGCTTAGTAGATTCCTTTCAGGCAGCACTGCAGCTGCCCACTAAAGTGAAGTCCAATGTTTTCTTAGGAACGCAGTAAATAAAGATGCTCGCCGGTTTGTCGTCTTGTATCCCTGTCAGGCGGTATGAAGCTGTCTGCTCAGTAGCTTACATTTCTAATTATCAAAACGTCCATCCTTATAACTGGCAGAATATGCAAAGCAAGAGCACATGCACATCTTGAGGTCTCATAAGGCAGGGGTTGGCAAGGTTTACCTCGCCTGGGCTGGTTCACTCCAGCAGAGATCGAGGCCACGATTTCCGGCGTCTGAGCATGCGCAGAGGCGATTTCCAAGCACTGCGGAAGTGAGTCCCTGCGCCGCACTGGGACTCGCCAAGCGGGCGGCTCATTTCGGGGGCGGCTCGGGGGCTGGCTAAACGACCCCCGTGGGCCTTAGGTTGCCTAACCCTGTCATAAGGGATGCAGTGCATCTCTATATGCTCTGCACTTGGGAGCCACACTGCATTTTCTTTGAAAAATCTCTACTGCAGGAACAAGGCTAGAGAGCAGTCTTCTGCCTTTAACACAATAGAGATCCTAGGAACCGGGAGAATAAGCAGGGCTTGGTCGTGTCCCAGACTGCAAGTCAAGAATCAAGCCTCCCCTGTCTACATAGCCTCGCCCCTCTATCTGGGGACCTGATTCTTGGGCATGCTAAAGGATGGTGAAACTCTACAAATTGGTTTCCGTATACACAGGCATGCAGAGACTCATAACCCTGGGCAGAAATGACTTCCGTCTTTACACGTCTTACATCTTCATCTGAAGATAGCAGGGGTCTTCCTGTGGACAACTTGTGGCCTTACAACTTCTATCAGCCCCAGTCAGCATGGTCAATGGTCAGCGATTATGTCAGTTGTAGGCAAATAACATCCAGGGGGGCCAAAAAATTCTCTTGCCCTGACTTAGGAGAAGTGCAGATAAAGTTAGGATTTCTAGCTGAGCTGCAGGGTAGGAGTGAATGTGAAGATGAGAGACTTATTCACTCAACCGGAGCACTTCAAAATACTCCATGGAAGGCAGCAGGAAATGAAGCTCCTTACTCATTCCTCCTAACCTTGCTGGAAACACCAAAAATCTTCTTTCCTTCGTCACTCCATTAATGGCTACAGTGCCCTGAAACACAAACTAGGATGACAAACGAGACACAAACCTGAGAGATTCATGCCTCTAATTTCTTTTAAAAGCAAATAACTGAACATGCTATTTATACTATTAGGAAACCTTAGCCTTCACTCTCCCAATGTGCACGAGGTGGTATTTCTAGAAACAAGGGTGAATGGGCAAATATGCTCAGTTATTCTACCAGATAGGAAGAAAAACAGGGCACATAAATGGAATTACAACTTCTCACCTCATTTACGGATTCCTTTCTTCACCAGTCTCAGATACTTGTGCATATTGCAGCAGGTGATTTAGGCCAAATTAGATTAGATGGTGGTGATCTGCTGATACTAGTGATTCTTTTCTTTTCTTTTTTAATAAAAAAAAAACCCCCGTCATGGGAGCAGCCACATGATCGCCCTAATGCAACAAACAGCAACTCCAGGGTGAGTGGATTACTTTTGAAATATGGCACAGGAGAAAGGGTTAACCCCCTCCCACATAGCATGTGGCCCTGTACCTCATTATATGAGACAAAGATGGATACCCTGTTGGATCAATCCATCAACCTCTGATGGATGATTTAGATGATGTCATACTGCGTATGTCCAAAGAACAGTTCCCACAAAAAATGTCCTTGCATCGTCAAAGCAATCTCAGCCCTTTGCTGCATCTTGAGACCTTCAGCATTCCACTGAGTTTGGCTCTTACTTCTTCCAGCTGAGTCAGGGCTGATGGGATTCAAAGCCTTTCCTTCAGCAACTGAAAAGCCATGGCAGCACAGGGCCAAAGGTGCTATCTTCTCTTAGCTCAAACTGGAGTCAGGTGTTCCCTGGATGATACATTTTCCAATTGCTTTGTTGACTTTGGTTCCACCAACTCCCCACTTTCCTTGTCACACAGGATCAGAAAGCCAAGATGCCTGGCAGCTTGTTTTCCCAACTGTCACATTTAATTAACCTCTCCAATTCCCATAGCTTCTTTAGCCATTCCCAGAGCTTGTTGCTTCTGAGCATGCTCATTAGTGTTGGCAAGTTGAGAGCTCTAGGAATTCTTCTCCATCTGCCTCAGACCTATTTTTTCCAGCAAACCCCTGGAGAGGTATAAACAGAATGCCAGCCGGTTTTAAATCAGCTTTGTTGCTATTGCAAAAGCAAGCAGGAATTCCAAGGAGCCCAAGGGATGCATTATTAAAGGGCTAGTGCAGTCACTTTCCAGAATAGCTGTTCAAAGTAATCATGGGGAGGGGTGGAGGAGAGAGGCAGACACTCTTCAACTTGCTCTTCACTGACAGGGAACATGGCATACCCACAAAAGGTTTTCTGAATATGAGTTATAGGAGCAGGCTTGGCATGGAGAGAAAGCAGCATATATTTCTGCTGTGTACAGAAACAAATAATTTTAAGTTGGAAGGATCATCTAGTTGAACCCGCTGCGATGCAGGAATCCTGCCCACAGCTATCCCTGGGTGGGCTTGAAACACCAACCTTCT
Source organism: Darevskia mixta (assembly GCA_034641385.1). Classification (NCBI taxonomy): domain Eukaryota; kingdom Metazoa; phylum Chordata; class Lepidosauria; order Squamata; family Lacertidae; genus Darevskia; species Darevskia mixta. Next base: position 7,895,738 of record JAWWNH010000224.1, on the reverse strand, counting down.
GGTTAACAGCCAGCCACAATGACCCTTTGCACCACCTAAGATGCCATATAAATGAAACATGGCTGAAGTTCCCACAGGAACAGATACCGGTAATGTAAAATAAAACCAAAAAGTTGAAAACCACCACAATATAAAAAGGGGGGTAAATCCTACAAATCTGCTGGGAATTTATGAATATTCATGCTGATAATAGCGATTTGTTTTTTAGAAACCTCAAAAGCCATTCAGGTACTAGTTCAAATTCATGTTCAGTATAGACAGAGCTCTAAATTTGCAACTATAGCCAAAGTCTAGCGAATATGCGCCTTCTGGGACGGTATCTTCAACACAGAGTACAGGAAAAGATCCAGGCCACTGATGAAGGTTGAAGTTGAAATGACACATTGCACATGGGTTCCATAGGAAATCAAGTCACACCATTGGTCTAACTAGTTCAGTGCTGTCTTACACTGACTGTTGGTGGCTCTCCAGGATTTCAGGCAGGGATCTATCTCAGCTGTACCAGGAAATGCTGCAGATTGGAACTGGGACTTTTTGCACGCAAAACAGTTGCTCTACCACTGTGCAACAGCCTTTTCCATTATTCTTTCCACCAATGTTCTTGTTTATTTTTAATGTAAGACCTGGCCTTGCCAAGCTGCTTTAAGTGGAGGAAGTATGATTTCGGAGATGCTGCTCAGACCTTTCTCACATGGTCATTCATTTCCAGCTCAGAATCACTATGCCTTTGGGAACTAGGGGACAGGGGGAATAGCTGTGGTCCCTGTCTCTTCACCCGTCACCTGCCCGATATAAAAAGCAGTTTTGGAAGGAATATTTTGAGCTGAGGAAGAACGCATTAAGCAGCCATTAGCCAGGAACACTTCCTCCACTAGGACACAGCCTGATCAAGGTGATTTGGATAGAGACAACAGTGAATTCTGTGAAAAGTACCCAACTTTTCCAGTTAAAATATAGAGTTTGGGATATACTCGCCGTATAAGAAATACGACCCGGCGTATAAGACGACCCCCGACTTTTGAGAAGATCTTCCTGGGTTAAAAAGTAGTCTTATACGCAGGAAAATACTGTATATTCTGAGCATAACATCACCACATGCAAAGAGAGCACGCTCACAACTCTGCTGCTATGGAAGTACTGTAAAAGTGTGGTTATTTTGGCCTCTTTGCTTAAATGCCCTAACCCGATACTGCATGAGTTGCCACAACATCATGAGTTTTATTTAGTTTTTGCACATATCAATTATTTAGACACTCTTCCAACAATTAACTCAGATTAATGGAAATGCAAACATAAAAAGAGAGAAATTATGGCAAAATAATTTGCAGAAAAATTATCTGAGTCAGGGCTAAAGCGCTGTAAACAAGAACATGCCATGATTTGTGTGCACTATAAAATAATAAGGCTAGATAACAACATTTCCCTCAAAATTACTGAGAAAGTGGAAGCATAACAGTCTTGTAGTTAAAACAGATTTATGCATATTGCTCATCCTGTACTTTCCACAGACATCATGCAAAGGGTGTGTGTGTATGTGGAACTGCCACAATAAATTAATACATATAACACAATATATATTCTTTATACTTCAGAATATCTCCAGTGATGTTTAACTGTTCTATCCCCAGCTGTGCTTCTAATGGATGAGAAAAGACTTACGAAGAAAACCTCCCATTGGCACCAATTAGAGACACTTTCTTTTTTAAGAGGTTAATTGCGTGTGATTTTTGTCAAAAATACAGCTAAACTTTTGCCCCTTATATCATGTGTTCCCAATGACAACTGGAGCCCTCTGCAACTAGTATTCATTAAAAAGGAAATCCCCTGATGTGGCTGCTAACCACACAACTAAAGTAACATCTAAGTTGATCGTAAGAAGGACCAGGGGAGCATTATAAAATTATTAGTATGCAGAGTAGCTACAGACACATTCTACTCTGTTTTGTACAGCACAGAACTCTGTACTGAATTGACTGAGGACAGATGAGATTCAGGAGAGACAAAATAAAGTAATTCCTCACAGCACATATGAAATCCCCCACCAAACAGTGTGCAGACAACCATTAATTTAGACTGCTTTCGACTAAGCACAGACCACTTTGCAGAGATGTGCAAAAGCAGTCCCCTTTCCCCTTTTGAATCCCCCCACCTCCATGTTCACAGATTTATTGGTTCACGGATTTATTAAGAACCACGGACAGGATGCTTTCAGTACAGTCAAACCTCGGTTGTCGAATGTAATTCATTCCGGAAGACCGTTCGACAACCGAGGTGCGGCTTCTGATTGGTTGCAAGAGCTTCTTGCACTCAAGCAGAAGCCATGTCAGGCGTTCAGGTTCCGAAAAAGGTTCAAAAACAGGAGCATTTACTTCCGGGTTTTTGGCGTTCGGGAGTCGAAATGTTCAGCGATGGAGCCGTTTGAGAACCGAAGTTTGACTGTAGTTTATGCATTCCTAAACAGCTAGTGCAAGACCATGTGCATTAAGTCCCCATTTTCCACTGATGGTCACCAATTGAGATGGCTTTAACCAGGGGTGGGGTGGGGGATTAGCTAGATTAATGAAATATAAGGTTGTCAACGGCTTCTAGTACAATAGTGCTAAACTCTTTCCAGGGTCAGATGCCAATCATTTGGCAACAACAGAAGGAGAGGGCTACTGCCCTTGTGTCTTGTTTGTGGGTTTCCCATAGGCTTCTGGCAACTATGGGAGCAGGATGTTGGACTAGATAGGAAGGCCTCTTCATATCTTCTCTTGTGACTTATCCAGGAGGAAGCAGCAACAAGTGCCAGAGCCACAGTAGATTAAAAACATGGCACTGAGCATTATTAAAAGGAGGAATGCTGCTATCATGTTTTTTGAAGTTTTCTCCTCACAGTGCTTTTAAGCTCAGAAAATTAAGAGAGAAGGATATTTAGGGCATAGTTCTTATCTGCTTTTAAAATAGATTAAAATTGTGAGGGATAATTATGTCAATACCCTGCCTCTGATTACCAGCTGTCCACTTCTTGAAACAATGACAACTAGATAGATCATGTCTGACTCAGCATGGCAATACTTAGATTCTCAACTATATGAACAGGAAGTCTGAGAACATGGGTGTTTTTTGTGTGTATGAACCAGTCATTGAGACTTAATTGTACAAGTATTCACCTTACACATTATGCTGCTTGTGTATATTTCATCAAGGGCTCTATTCTTTCATTATGAACACCAACCCATGTGTAAATTTAGCAGCTCTAGAAAGTGGGCCAGTTAGCTATTAAATGCACATAAGTAACCAGCTGCAAAAGGAAAATATGTTGTTTTTTGTGTGTGTGTGTCGAAGAGCCCAAAGGCACACCTAATCCTGTTCACAGTGGCCAATCTACTTCCCACAGGCATTACTGTGACACGTGAACAGAGCCAAACTATAGCTAATAGTTTACTGTGAGCGTACAGATGGCTCTTGCTTCATGGCTCCCGCAGCAGTAGAAAAATCACAATCCCTGGCTTATTATTACATCCAAACCGAGGATCATGGTTTGCCGTGTTCCAAAAAACCCAACCATGTTCAGACAAGGTTTGCTCTTGACTAACCAAGTATGGTTGGTTTGTAGAGAAACAAACTATAACTCCCAGGTTAGATGCAGAAATAAGGCAGGGATCGTAGGGGTAGCGGAACATACACATAATTCTATGGTTTACCATGATGTGCAACTGAGCCACTGTATTGAAGTACCGTATAAGCCGACCCGAATATAAGCCGAGGCACCCAATTTTACCGCAAAAAACCTGGGAAAGCTTCATAGGAGCCACTGCCTGCCTCACTCGAGTATAAGCCGAGGGCGGCTTTTTCAGCACAAAAAATGTGCTGAAAAACTAGGCTTATACTCGAGTATATAGGGTAATTTAACAGTGCGCTGTGTATATTTCGTTAAGTAATCCTGAATTTCCACACTAAATGTGTGCTGTCTGTCCTCAAGCACAGCACAGGGAAAAGCACAGCTGCATGAACAGGGAAGACTGTTTGCTTAACTCTCTCCAGCTTTCATACAATTTATTATGACACTAAGCAAGCGACTAGGCAACTGAACTGCAGTTGAGGGCACAATGGTGTCATTTTAATCAGTTTCGCCCAAACAAGGCATTTGCTACTGTATACAAACCAGAAAGTTAGTCTAGAGCCAAAACACCAGGAGCTGTGCTCTGCAACCTTCAGAATTTCTATCACCAACCATCCTGACAGCAATGCAGAAAATGCTCATGAACATCTAACACCCCAGAACGTCACAGCATAGCCAAAGACACTAAGCGGGGTGGACATTAAATATACTATCTGCATTCTGAACACATCCACCCTCCTGTTCTTATAAAGGTTTGTAACTCCTGCACTTTTCTATTGAGAAGGGTACCCTTGAATACATTGCAACCGCCCAGTGATATACTTACCAAACTGGTTCTTAAAGGTAACGGGACCCCTGACCGTTAGGTCCAGTCGCGGACGACTCTGGGGTTGCGGCACTCATTTCGCTTTACTGGCCAAGTGAGCCGGCGTACAGCTTCCGGGTCATGTGGCCAGCCTGATTAAGCTGCTTCTGGCGAACCAGAGCAGCACATGGAAACATCGTTTACCTTCCCGCTGCAGCGGTACCAATTTATCTACTTGCACTTTGATGTGCTTTCAAACTGAGGTTGGCAGGAGCAGGGACCGAGCAACGGGCACTCACCCTGTAGCGGGGATTCGAACTGCCAACCTTCTGATCAGCAAGCCCTAGGCTCTGTGGTTTAGACCACAGCACCACCCGCATGGTGGGTTCTTAAGCAGATCAAAATCAGGGATTAGAAAACAAGCTATTCAGTAGTGAATAACACCTCCCAAGAATACTGCATTTGCCCAGGTTTAATGAGACTTAAAGCTAAAGTGTTTCTAATGTCCTGACGTAAGCTTGTTCTCCAATGCCATCAATTTCAAACATGACTTTTAGTCCCTACAGAGTAAACCAAGTAGGGTTTTCTTTTCAATTTGTTGTATTCTTCTTCTTCCCAAATGATATTCCCTTTTCCTTATGTTACAAGGCTCACTCTTCATTGGATTGCAAGAAAGCAACTTTTGCATGCAAGCAGCAGTATTTAGATGGTCTTTTATGCTCTCTCACCATTGTGAAAGGTCTTCTTAACAGAAAGAAGTGTACAGCGCATAGCCTTGCTTTAATGTCCTATTATTCTAAACGCTATTTCAGTCATTAGCCATCATTAAGTACAATTATAACAGCTGTAATCAACAGCACAAGAATAGAAGAGCACAGAGACATGTTTGTCAGAAGAACAATGATTACATTAATCACACTTGACGTTGATTTTTGTCTTGAAATATTTCAACTGTTTTAGAGTTGGAAGGTGAATTGTGAAGCTTCCAGATGACAGAACTAGGTTCTTCCCACATGAATGAACTAACAGCATGATTGTGTTCTAATCCTGAATGATACTTTCAAAAGGTAGTGCAATTCATTGGTGCAGCTTTGAGTACTAAATATAAATTTCATGCATTCTTATAGCACATTATACAAATACCATTTGCTAACCTGACTGACCTATACATTATTAAACCAGCCAGTCTTAACATATTTCACAACTGCATTGAAGTTATGTTACCAATACAATTAGTAGATCCAATCTTAAAAAAATACCCTTTCATTAAAGTGGATTATTTAATCTATCTCAGGAAAATTAGATTTATGAAAATGACCAAAAATATCTCAACTTTTTGGAATGGTTACAATTCTTCAATATCTTTGTCTTTTGAGGAAAGTGGGGGGGGGGAGTGGAAGACTAAAGAGAATACTGTTCTCAGTTGGGGTGGGGGGTTAGGTTGTTATGATGCCTAAGCCCTTTCTAATCCAGCAAGGGTTAAAACCTAATGGATTATATTGTAATGTATTGGTCATTAGTATAAGAAAATAAGTTGCACTGTGCCAGAGGGCAAATGGGTGGGGCCTTTCCCTCACTTGGCTGGTAGTGAAAAAGACAAAAGTGTGGTGTATGAACTCCAGTGATAATTCCACCCTCTCAAGCACTGTTTAAGTCAGTCATTCTGACAGCTGTGCAGTTTGATGCATTGCATGGAAATACTAAAAAGCAGTGGAATTTCAGCAGGTCAATAGGACATGGATGTCACAAAATAGTATGTAATCTTTCACATTGTTATGAGTTGGTATTTGCTTTTCAAGAGGTATCTAAATGAAAAGCAATGTATGTGTGTGTGTTAACCATAAATCACAAGTTTTGGGTTGGTGGGACATATTAAAGGAGCATGAAGAGATATGGCACATTAGAAGGTAGCATCAGAGCTGGCTTTGTGAATGCACACACTGGCTGCCTTTTGGCTCATTGAAATTCAGTGAGTAGCATGTTCTTGAATTTACTGCTATCTATTTCCTTTGACCTTTCTCTCTACTATCACTTTCTATGCCCATCTACCTGGGAATAAAAAATGGGAATAAAATGGCTCACAAACAACAGTCTGTACAACAGAAAACTCTTTAAAAGTATTTTGTTCGGTTTATACGACAGAAGGAAATGGGCTTGCCTCTTAATTTCTGCAAAAGAGCATTTAAGGGTGTTCAGAATTTGCAAGGATTACTTATTGACAGGAAGTCACCAATTACAAACCCAGTTAACCATACTGGAGCCAAATAGGATACTTCCTTTATATAGTTTCCAAATTCAGAATGAGTTTCTCAAGTTAGAAAATGGACTTCTGATCACAGAAAACCCTACCAGTCTCCAGAAACCAAAAACCAAGGTAATTGCTGCAACCCCTGAAAGCTGCTCAGAGATCAGGGTGCACGGTGCAATATTTGCTGTTGCAACATTGTGTCATCTTTAATTATTTTTGCTTCTTGCCACCTCATCAATTTGATGTGCACTAAGTCCCTCCACTGCCAGAGTCAGCATTGGGTCTTGGCACAAGGGTTATTGAGGTTTGTTTTTGTCTTTGCCATTGATGTTCAAAAAGAAAGTATGATGTGACCTTTAAGTCAGCACTCACAAATGATTCCATCCTACAGCGTTTTTATTTTCTGAGAAAGGGGGGAAATGGAAGCAAAATGAGAGGGTTTTTGACAAGAGGAAACCTCTGGTGCACATTATTATTATAATGACAAAATACCAGTTTGAAGACAAGTGTAACAGTGGCACTTCTTATAAAAGGATATTAAGGTCCTTTTAATATGAAATTAAGCAACACAAAAGCAACGTACCTGCCCCAGGCTGCTTCCATTGTAGACTTCCTATTAACAGGGACACAGGAGGACTCCACAACACTTGACTTGTTTAGTTTGTAGCAAAAGCCACAAATTGGATCCAGCATGCACCCATTACAGTAACTGAAAGAAATGAAAAATCACAAGAATAAGCCCAACCTTTTCACAGCAAAACATCAATTACCCAATGGAAGCAATCAGACTGGTCCATAGGGCAAGTTTGTACCTTGGATATCAACAACTTTTGGTAACTCTTGCTAACATTAAAACTGAGAAAGTTTTGCTGCACAGAGAACATCTGCACAGTTGCTGAAAATAAAAGGTAAATAAGCTGAACACAGAGAATAAAATCCCATCAAAATTAAGTAGTACAGATTTTCCCATGGTTTTAATTACATAATTAAGCATGCTGAAAGCTTCCCTTTGAAATACAAGCAGACGGATAGGGGAAACGTCAGCTGGATCATGAACATTGTTGCTAAATTCTGATGAAGCTGGTCTATCAATATAAATCATGCTAATGATCTAAGTTTAATGGTTTGTCTCCAACTTGTGTTTTGCTTGGAAAGTGTACATCAGCACACTGCTTGTTCACGTTAATAGTTCATTTTTAACTATGGTTTAAACTAGTGGTGGTGAACCTCTGGAATTTTGGGTGAACCACAACCATCTTTCCTATCATATGAGATCAAGCAATTGACAGATGGGTGGCCCCATATAGCTGTTATAAAGTGGTCTGAGGAGGGCTGGCCAATTCTGGATCTGGAGAGACAGAAAAGCCCAATTTGATGGACAAGTCATCGTTGGACAGCGGTGAAATTTTCCTCTCAATAAGTAGACAGATAAGAAAAATATCCCTACAATTACCAATTGCAGACAGGAAGGAATTAAGACACTATTGCATTGGAAATTAAGTTTTAGCAATGATAATTAAGGAAGGGTTGATCATCAGTCAAAATAGCATATATGTGTGTTTGTGAACATCTCTACGCACACACACACCCTTATATACATCCCTAATCTCAGATGAACAATAAAACCAAACACACATCTTACACCAAACAGTAACAAAATTTACTAGTTTTTACATAGATCTGACAAAAATAAACTTCAAAGCTACTAATCAATTGAGTATGCTTACTACTTTCCAGAAAGGGATAGAGATTCCAAGTACTGTTAGCAATTGTGACTTTTATGTCCCTATTTATTTGAGGGTTTGAGTCTGTAAAAAGGTGAGGGCTGTTCTTTGCAAGTGTGTGTAACATGCAGTCATCCAGTATCAGTGGTGGAAAGGACGTTACCACCACATGGAGAACAGCTCCTTTTCTTTCACCTTGTTTTTGGTTATTATCCATTCATTATGTGCAAGATTAATAGCTGAGCCAGATAAATAAATAAGCAGATTAATATTTAAACGGACCTCACCCCTTGAAATAAACTGTGCACAACTGACTATAAGTCACCAAAATGGAACAGTTTAATACTACAATTTCAAAGTATATCTTTTAAAACCAAAGGCAATGGTGGTGTTATACTCCACTATAAAGGACATATGAGGTATTGCTGGTATGTCTAGTTATTATCCAGATGTTCAATAAGTTTACCCATGTAAATATGTTATTGGGAAAATAATGTTAATAGGAGGAATCTAGTGGAATATATTGCTCAGCTTTCACAAGGGGTACCAGTTGTGGCCCAGTGCAGTTCACTGTTGGGCCAGGGAGGCCTTTCATGCCCTGCACAGCTGGCAGAGGACGTCACTACTTCCTACCTGAGAGTTCCTTAGGAACTCAAATGTGAAATTGTTCATCACTTCTTAGATATTTCTGTACTGGATGATCAGAAGGTAGCCAATGAAAACCAACACTGAAAAACAGGTTCAAAAGGAGCAGGTAAATTATAGGCCTGTTGGTCTAATGTCTACCCATGGTAAATTGGTACAAAAGCATTATTAAGCATATTGAAGAACAAAGTACAGAGCCAATGGGAAACTCTTCCTCAATGGGGAATCCTGCCTCATCAACCTTTTAGAGAAAACAAAATAAAATAAAAAAATTCCTTCCAGTAGCACCTTAGAGACCAACTAAGTTTGTTCTTGGTATGAGCTTTCGTGTGCATGCACACTTCTTCAGATACCAAGAAGAAGTGTATCTGAAGAAGTATCTGAAGAAGTGTGCATGCACACGAAAGCTCATACCAAGTAAGGTGCTACTGGAAGGAATTTTTTTATTTTATTTTGTTTTGACTATGACAGACCAACACGGCTATCTACCTTTAACTCAACCTTTTAGAGGTTCATGTCAACAAACACATTAAGACACTGAATACTTGGGACTTCCAAAAGGCTTTTGACAAAACCCATCACCAAAAGCTCTTAGGAGTCACTGAATATGAAGATTGGTTCTCTAATGGATTGTAAGTGTTTAAAGAACAGGAGGTTGAAAGGCAAGAATCAATAGACTATTACAGTGGAAAGAGGTAAGTATTCAGGTTCCACAAGGATCTGTATTGGCATGGATGCTATTTATTTTAGAAATATCTGAAGCTTGAGGTGAGCAGGTAAGCACCCATATTTGGGTGTGATACAAACATGATTCAGGATGGCAAAAAAAAACCAAACAGACAATGTAACTCCAAAGGAACCTTTCCAAACTGGAAAAGGGCAACAGAAGAGTAAAATATATGCAGGTATAAAATGATAAGCTCTGAAACTAGGATATTTTACCCTATCAGTATATGCGAACTGACAGTAACCAGTCAGGAAAAGGAGCATGGAATCACTCTGAATAACTCAATGAAAAATGTAAACTCATTATGTTTAATCCGTGAACATGGCAAATTTCCATGCCGGGGATTATTAGGGGAAAGACTGAATGATCATAAAAATAAAAATGGCCAATGTAATCATGTCCTTACGTAAATACATGATCTAGCCTTATACTGAATATAGTGTTAGGTAATACTGGAGAACCAAACACTGCAGAAAAAGGCAAGCAAAATTATCTAGGGAGTTGGGAGCACTTTCTATATGAGAAAAGGTTAAAAGGTTTGAAGCTTTTTACGTTAGAAAAAAAGACAAGAACCCAACAGAGAGGACGACAGAGGTTTAATTATGTATGGTGTGGCGAGGAAAAGAATCTGTCCTCTTGTTTAATGACTGCAACTATTTCCTGAGTAAATGGTGGGGAGGGTTCTTGCCTTCAGGCTCCCTTGTGAGCTTCTGCTCGGCCACTTTAAGCTGGATCCTAGGCTAGACGGGCCCTTTGTCTGATTGAGGAGATGTATTCTTTTGTTCTTCTAAGGAGACCACGGAAAAAATGGGTAGTTTTATTATGGCAAATAGGAATCACAGGAATAATTTTACAGGGACCTAGCATCAGGTGATGCTAAATACACATTCATTTATCACAAAACTGCTCCACTCAAAGAGTGCTTCCACATTGGGCACACACACTATGGAACAACCACACTTTTTTGTTCACTTGCACTTACAAGACACTTGCCTGTTCAGTTTCTGCTCCCCTCCTCGCTAAGCTCAGGAAATCCAACTGTTCATAGGTAGGTAGCCGTGTTGGTCTGACGCAGTCGAAATATATAAAAATATATAACTAAGTTTGTTCTTGGTATAAGCTTTCGTGTACATCTGAAGAAGTGTGCATGCACACGAAAGCTTATACCAAGGACAAAGTTAGTTGGTCTCTAAAGGTGCTACTGGACAATTTCTTTATATATTTTGACTGTTTATAACTCAGTGCAGTAATACAGAGTTTCCCAGGTGTACATTGGCTATGACACTGCTATTCTGCTCAGATATGGCCTGTGTGCCTTGCTGCAGCCATTTCCTTCTCAATAGTCCTACCATCCTGAACTGCAGTAGAGGAAAACATGATCAAGAATGCAGTAGTGGGGAGAGGACATTTATACACAATGGTCTTAACGCAGGGGTGCCCAAACTTTTTTCAAAGAGGGCCAGATTTGATGAAGTGAACATGCGTGAGGGCCGACCAAAGTTGTTGAGCTTATTTTAGGATTTAACTTGTTGAGCTTTTTTAAGGATTTGACGCCAAGTAATAAACTGGCACAGGGGCTGGGTACAACCCCCGAGACAGACTTTGGACATGCCTGGTTTTTAGGAAACCCCCCCCCCCAATGACTAGGTTATGAACTGGCCCAAAGTAGCTGCCTCTCATTATATATGAAGCAAACAGACAACTGCTTAGTAAAATAACCAGTCACTGCCTATATTATACCATTTTATTTTATTTTAGGCAGCAGACTAACTCAGCATCAACCAAAAGCACAATGTTTAATCTAGCTGTTTCTACACAATATTGCAACCTGCAAAAATCATTTACCTTACACCTAGTTGCTCATGTAAACAGAGTTGCATAAAAATGCACACAACAAAAATTTCATCATACTTCTAGGAGTATGAATCAACCTGTCAGAGGAAAAGCTTTCAAAATACTTAAAAACCTCAATGCAACTTATAATTAAGTTTCAAGAAGAGCAGAAGTGCTTCAGTTTCACAACATATTGTATTCCTTGGTGTATGGAGTATTTATGGAAGTTTCATTTCTCTTGACAAACGAGAGAGGGGTTTCCTTGCAAAAGGCAAAGCTACAAGTACCAGGTCCACAGCTTTAAAGCTGTTACACATTTCAATAAATGAGGATTCTCACCCAGCAACACACAGCAGGGAAGGAAGAGGAAAATATACTCCAACTACTAAGGTAATGAATGTGCAGGAGATCAGACATGTTGTCTAGTGAGCCGCTTCCTGCAGCCATACAGGCAGTGTGCTACGTTGCAAGGCACCCGTTTTTGCTGGTGCCAGAGAAGGCCCTATAGCTAATTTTCTGTACCCCAATACAGCACAATTAGATCTGTTAAAACGGGAATAAAATACATATTTCTATTCTTGTAATGTACTTCAGAGACAGGCTAGAACTGCACACCATACAGCCTTGAAGCCTAGGGCATGAGAGGAGCCGCTGCAGGTGCAGATCTAGTCGGTATCAACAAACGTTCAAACAACTGCTACTCCACCTGCCCTATTTAGCAACAATACGCCTGTCCCCTGGTACAAAAAGAAAACATTGGATTGGCCTGATTCATTCAACCCATCTTTATAGATTAGTTAAACAGGTTATATTTACACCAAATGTTATTGATACTTTTAGTACCCTTGATACATTGATACTTTTAGTACCCTTAGATGTGAGCCAAACACACTTTTGTATAATTTATATTTTCTTGCTTAATCAAGATTGTTGCAGAAGTGTGTTTTTGGGTATATGGATTATCAACCTTTCATTAAGTTGGATATATTGTGGAATGAGGCTGTTTTTCTTTAGTAACTAATAACTGGGTAAAAGCATGCCTTTCTTTGAACATCTTCTACCACCCTCTCGTTTTATATCATCTTTTGCTTGCTGCCCAATTGTATACTTGCTGATTCAGGTAATTAAGGGTTTCTCAGCAATCCATCAACCAATATTTTAGGTTTGTAATGTATAAAGTTTTGTATGCTATTAATATCAGGTATCTTCTTTTGTGGAATGCTTGATTAAGTTCTATTAAGTAAATGAAATATATTTAAATGCCCGAAGACTCTTCCTTAAACACTAAATATTCTGTGTGCTTAAACAAGGGCGAGGGTAACAATCCCCCGACATGGCTGTTATTATGGAGGAAAGCAAGGTGAAAAACCAAACTGTCAGTCTGCTACATAGAAATCAGGCTTAGATTTGTCCTCTACAGAGAGCGAAATTGTCACAGCTGTAGCTCACTTCTTTCGCTGTCTAGAACTAGTACTGAAATGCTGCGCAGCCAATCTATTCCAGGGCTATTTCCCATGTACCTAGCTGCAAACTGCATTGCAAGACTGAAAGTGGCCTTTGAAAAATATTTTTTTTAAAAAAAATTACATTTATATCCTGCATTTCTTCCATCGTGGAACCCAAGGTAGCATCCCAGGTGACCACACTGAGACCTGCTCAGCTCCTGCAAGGTGGTAGCTTCATGTGCCTTCGCTACCATAACCTGGAACCAATATCACAAGGTCTTTTACCTTCTGAGCCCAGCAAAACCACTGCTGGGAGTGCTGCCTGCAGAAACAACCCCCCACTCCAAATGCCAAGGAAGAAAAAGGGGCCTGAGATAATTAAAAAGACAAACCAGCACACAATGTGGAGCCCACAGAGCCCAGTCTGAAAAAGAAAGGGATCCACTTTGCATAAAAAAATCTCCTTACTCCTTATATTAGGGTTTGATATCAGGTTTAGCCGAGTGTCTAAATAAGATGGGTATCTTGTCCATGTCAAATACTGCTCATACGTTACATATAAAGCGTCCCTTGTGTTAATAATAGGTTGCTGTATTGTGTTGCATCTTTACTATACAATACAAGGGGGAAGTAGAACAAAATGTTGCTGTGTGGGGTGCTACTTTTCAGTGTTCCAGTTAGAGTATACCCTGAACTAAAGCTCTTCCAGGGACAGGGAACCTGTGGCCCTCAAGCTCTTATTAGACTACAAGTTCCATCATCCTTGAACACTGGTTCTGTTGGGAGTTGTAATCCAGCAGCATCCGCAGAGCCATAGGTTTCCCATCCCTGCTTTGCTCCATTCCCCATTCCAAGTTCCACATCCGACTTCCATAAGGCAAGTAGAAATGTTAACACAGAAATCGCCGTAGCACTACATTGAATTCCTTCCCTAGTTTGAATGTATCACATTGTTCATTTTTGCTGTTCCTAGATTTGTTTTGCTTTGTTCTTAAGTGTTAGTTGTATTTTATTGCTTTCAGAGATTGCTTTTTATCTGTCGTGTTTTATATGATAATTCATTTCATTTATGAATAGCTTCCCATGAGGCATCCCAGAGCAATTTATAATGTAAGGACATATTTAAAAAAAACTAGTTAGATATATTCAAAAGTTGTAGAAAACTGAATATAAAAATAATTGTATAAAACAATTACGGTATAAATATAAAAGCAATTTAAAACAACAGCACATAAAGTCAATGTCATTCAAAGACAGATATCAACAGGGATAAATATTTTTTGGGGGGGAAGATTTTTGTTTTATTTATTATATGGTTTTGATGGTGAATTATACTGTTCTGGGTATTTTTAATGGAACAACATATATATAGTATTGAAACTGGAATGTTATTACTTGTGTGTGGTGGGTTTAAATATAAAATGCATCAGAATTTAAAGATATATGGAAAAATTCTCTCCCATTGAATTGCAGGATTCCCGATGTTGCAATTCATTCTTTGGTAAGGGAAGCACTATAATTTTTCATACAAACGTTTCCCTTGGTAGGGCTGCCAGCGCCTTAAATTTTTCAACATTTTCCTTATGTTTGTTCTATTATGTCAAGATTACATAAAATAATATACATACCGGATGTGTGATTTGACACAAACTTTTGAGAAAAGTGCTACTATTACTGCTTAGTGTTCTCTGATCTAAAAGATCTCAAGTTCAGTGTTCCCCCCCACTTATACTACTTATTTTAAACCTTTTGTTTTCCTATGCACATTGGTGATATCAAGCATACCTCATCTAATACTCTAACACTCTCTGTGTCAGGCTGCCTTTGAAAAGTGCTCAGAAACCTCAACTGGCTCAAAGAGCTGCAGCCAGATTGTTGAGTGGGGCTGGCTATATGGAGCAGATGACTCCCTTGCTACCTAACAACTCCACTGACTGGATATATCCACTGGAGTCGGATATAGTCGGTTAGTTCCAATGCCTAAAGCCAATACCTCTCATCTACCGTAATCAATAAAGTTGTGGCCTGATCAGACCCATTAACCTTACCTACTGTGTCGTGTGTCTTTACTTCACGGAAGGGGGGAGGGACATCGCCACGCAAACAGTCCTTTTCCAGCCACAATTCAAAGTGCTGGTTATATGGCTTAGGTCAGCAACCTAAGGCCCATGGGCCGGAAGAGGCCCACGGAGGTCGTTTGACTGGCCTATGAGCTGGCCCCAAACTGAGTTGCCTGCTTGTGCGCTGTGCTAAACCAGCGCAGCACAGGGGGACTCGCTTCCGTGGTACCGAAAATCACGTCTGTGCAGATGCTGACAATCGCGTCTGCGCAGACGCCAAAAATCGTGTGTGTGCGTGCTCATGTGTGCACGCAATCTGGCCCACAGAGGGATCTCCACGGATCCGGCCCAGGCAAGATAAACCTCGCTGACCCCCGGCTTAGGTCTATCTGAAAGTCTGTATACCCTCATACAAACCCTGCTTGAGTTTTGAGATCTTTGGGGGAGGCCCACCACCCACACAGGCACGCTTGGTAGGGAAACCTACCAATTATTATTATTTAATTGTCCCTGTCCGTCCGTCCCCGTTTTTACCTGTTCTTATTTTATCTGTAAGCCACCTTAAGTCTATGTCAGAAAAAGGAGGGGTATAAACCAACCAACCACCATTATCCATTCGCTGCCTGCCTAACCTGTGACAGCTAACCTATCAAAAATTAAGAGTGTGGCATTGCAAAATGTCAACATTCTATTACATACTAAAAAAATAAATACCCCTTTCTTCACGTTGAGACTGACCTAAAAATAAAATTAATTTCATATTTCATATTTTATTACTAACATGACAGATGCCTGGACTCTTTGTGTTGAGAGATGCTACCCTCTAGGGTTTTAAATTAAATTAGGAGATTTAATAGAGAGAGAAACATGCTAAAGAAAGGTTAAATGATAGTACCCGGGAACAGCTTTTATTGCTTAGCCAATTTCAGGATTTATTATAAGGTCATTCTTCAGCTCTACAGCATGAGCTTTCCAATAGAATTTTAATTACATTTTGATTAGAGCAGTGGAAAATGGTTGGAACAGGCACATGTGCTTCATTTTAGGATTCGGTTCCTCTGAGCTTTTTCATGGAAACCACCGTAACTTCTATTTTTCAGCTCCATGGGGCTTGTATTTTATATTGCAACAAAACATAGAAGTGTTTTAAAGGGCACTAACTGGAGTAAAGTGTGGCCTTTAAAATCCCTGGCTGCTTAAATGCTGGTACAGATTAGACCATGGATGAGCAGACCAATGGAATACAAACCAGTTTTTAATGGAGCATCTGCTGGTTGCTACATTAAAGAATATAAGAAAACCCCTGCTCAGTCAAGTCAAGTGTTCATTTGGTCCAACATCCTATTTGCAGAATTGCCAATCAGATGCGTACAGGAAATGCAAAAGGGCAATGGTACACTCCATACCTGTAATTCCCAGCAACGTATTCAGAGGCATACTGCCTCCAACTGTGGACATAGGACACAGCTATTGTGGCTAGTAGCCCTATCAACCTAATCAAAACCATCCAAGCTGGTGGCCATCACTAAATTTTGCAGCAGCAAACAATGTGCTGTTTCGACACACCATATTATACCAAAACTTTCATTTCAGTCAGCAGTGAAGATTGGTATGACTAATTTGCAAAGTTAATTCTGCGAAGATGACTCATTCATTGGTGATCTCCATAAACTGTGTGTGCTGGGGCAACAAATTGCCATCTTTGCCTCACATGAACTCTACACACAACTGGCTCTAGAAAAAGTTTGTCTGGAGGAAAACGCATGTAGGAATGCTGCCCCATTTAACGTCTGCATCTAAGTTACACAAAACAGAACATTTGGATTTCTACTTTGTTGAAAACACACACACACACACACACACACACACACAAATATCTATACTGAAGTTCGCATTTTTACATTGATCCACAAAGGCTGCAAAACTGAGCAGTAAATGGTAAATTAACACAACTAGAATCCCCTGCCATGTCTCATAGTTGAGCATGTGCTGCTTGCTTTAAAAAAAATCTTTTTAAGTCAATTTGTTTTTCCCACCCCTGCTTCTTAGGGCTAATCTACTATGTCTTAGGGCACCCTTGTGCCTTAAAAAGCAGGCTCAATAAAGTACATTTCTGCTCCTCTAACAGTCCTTGATCAAAATTGAAAGTTCATGTGTAGTAATGGAAAAGGTGTACCAATTATGTAAATATGGAACGATGTTTATTATTACACAAGGCTTCATTCTATTTTGAATATTACCATAATACTCTTAGAGTGTAAAAGAGTTTCCTGTAGCAAGACAAGCATTTAAGATCTCCACTGTTTCTGTTAAGACAGTGGATGGATAAAAAAATTAAATGGGTATCTAGCAAGAAAGAAAACTGAACTTGTAAAAGTTATTTTGAAAAAAAGGGTTGCCTAGACTTTTATCAAACTATGATTAATTTCCAAACCATTAAGTGTGGAATAAGGATCTGGAATGAGAGATTCACAAATATTTCCATAGTAATTAAGGTACTGTAATAGGGTTATTCTACTGACCTTAAATTAACTGAGAACTATTACAAATATGCAATATAGTATGTGACACCTTAGAAGTTTAAAAGTTTGGGATTTTTTGTTACTTAGTATAATTGATTTTTAAAAAATATTTTAAACCCACTGCCCCAACCCCTGAAAATAACTGCAGAGTTTGTAGTATAATACGAGGTAGATATTCTGGTTCTCTTTTATTGCATCAATAAAGTAACTGGGTGTTCTTTCATTTAATAAAGGCTGAAATAAAAGGACTGCCAGTGCAGCATGCAATTTAACAGTTACAATGAGAGTAAGAAGTGCTCCACCCAATTCTGTCAACAATACACATTATTCTTTTCTGAAGAAAAGAGCTCCAAATGCTTTTACATTTCATCACAGGGAAAGTGCTCTACCCCTTTATCATTCTGGATGACTGCCCAACCCCTTCTGCCCTTTTCTAGCTCTATAATATCTCTTTTTGAGACAGATGGTCAGGAATGTACACATACAGTACTTTCCACCCCTAGGCAGTGGGCACCCAAAGTAATGGTAATTTATGGCAATTCAGCAAAATCAGATATAATCCACAATCTGAACGTCAAATGAAATTGCTTAAAATGTATTCATGTCAATCCACAGCAGTGAAAGAAATACAAAAGTGAAGTATTTTCAACATACCTATTAGAATCTAATAGCATAATCCAACCTTATTTTCATCCAGCGCACCTGAATATGATCTGAATACCGTTAACGGTTTCTCTCCTGCTCTCAACTTCATTTGTTAGACTGAAAGTGTACCTCACCCATTGCTAGATGGTGTAATATAAAGTCTTCCAGGTGTTTGGGGTACAGCTCAAATAAGCCCAGGCAGCATGGTCAGGCATGATGGGAATTGTAGTCCAAAACATCTGGAGAGCACCATGTTTTCTACCCCTGATGTAATTTCCACAATGCCACCAATAAACTACAATCTCAGGTTCCATTTCTCCACTAATTTGTACCATAACCGGAACCTGTTTTTCATTTTATGTGAACTAGGTTTTAAATTGAGGAGTTCCCATATTAAGTTGCATCTCTAACACATTTCTCTGCAGTATGCTATTTGCCCTTCAAACATCCTACAACGAAGAGAGATTTGTGCATTAAAATTGCTTTCCCTAAGTTGTGAAAGCAATTCTGTTCTTATCATTTGGAGTTAGTTCCGTCTTCAATCTTGTTCTAGTAATAGCAAAGAAATCATGTACTGGGCGAAGAGAGATAGGGTCAATCAACACACAAATGAGAAAGCTATGCTACACTGGCATTGGAGAAACTTTTGTGGCAGAAGTTTGTTTATAAAGGCTATACGTGGAACCACATTTCTTTGGCAGTTTGCATGCAGATGGGAATTACCGTTCTCATTTGACTAAATTTCCAGCAATTATAAATTAGACAGACATGGTCAGCTGGAATTGCAGGGCGATATACAAAGCCTTTGACAGCTGTAAAACCTCACAAGGAGGAGAAATATCACATCAGAAGCTCCATGAATATAATGGTTGGTATCACTGTCCCCTACTTCAATTGTCTGCACCCACAAACTGAACTCATTAAAATTCACCTTTTTAGGTATTACTTGTGAAATAACAAGTCAGTGTTACATAGTAGTAACTCTGTACAGCTCCTTCATCTCCAACACTCCAGGCATCTGCTATTGGTTTCCAATATGCTTATAGGCGGCAGATTCACTGTAAATGTAAGCTGAGTTTCAGTATAATATCATGCTTTCATCCAAGCAATGTATCCCTTAGAGGAGAGCTGGCAATATTGCAAGAATCAGCTGTGTGAGACATAAGCTCCAGTTCAGATCAGTTTCTACAAGCATTGCTTTAATTTACAATTTTTTCATCTATGCCTCCTGTATTGCCAGATGCAATTCAGTCAGTCTTTCATCAGGAAGAGAAAAAATCATTATATTTCTATAAATATGTTTAGTTGAAAATATAACACTGCCCTCTTCCTTTATTTCTCTGACAACTTCTCTTTACAAAGAAATGCTTATTTATTTAGAATATTTGTAAACCACTTCTTCAAAAGAATTTTCTAAACCTACATACGGCTAAAATCTGCAAAACAAAAACAGGCCGTGACCATTTCAGATGAATCTTATGTGCACGATCTCACATGCACAGACCATGCCAAACCTGGATGTAACCCATAAACGTCACAGAAAGGGTGGAGGTCTAGAACATAACCCTCGCACAAATCAGTCACTGCCTATATTAAAAACCATCATAATTAAAAACAAATATAAAAACCAACAACACTTTAAAACAAATATTAAGTAATCAAACCATTTGTCTGGATAAGAAAAGTTTGCAGCAAGCATCTAAAACAATGTAGTGAGAATGGCTCACAAGAGCAGAGAACATTGAAGGAACAGCTTCTCACAAATGTGGAACAAATATTATGTGGAAATTGTAGAAGTGCAAGTTCTCCCAAACAAAGTGATCAAATAGGCATACATGGAGCATGGGGGTCCCTTATGTAACCTGGTCCGAAGCTATTAAGGGCTTTATATATCAACAGTGGAACCACAGAAGATCGTTGAGCAAAAGCATAATATGCCGACAGAACTGAAGTCTCATCAAGCAATTGTGCTGTAGCAGTTTGCACAAACCGCACAATGTAGAAACTACCCTGTCATGAGTCCTGAGGCATCGTCAGACTCAGAAGTGGAGTACCAGGCTGAGACAGATGAGGGGGAAAGGAGATGACATGGGGGGGGTTAATACCGGGGGAAGAAGGCAGCTGCCCTGGCTGGGGAATGAGGACTCCTATCTTCCTTCTTTCCTCCCAGGGAGACGAGGATAGCAATGGGCACCTCATGGGGTGATGGGGAGGGCACAGCCTGGTCACCCAGGACCCAGTGGCACTCCTGTCGCTGGGAAAGATGCATCCTTCCCAACCCAGAGAGCATTTCCATGCTTGGTGATCTTGCAGGGCATGAGTCTTGTGAGTAAGCATGTCTTGTCCTGTCTTGTGCTAGGGGCTCTTCGGATCTAAGCCAAAGTGTTTGCCTAAATCAGGAATGGGGAATGTGTGGCCCTCCAGATGTTGTAGACTACAACTCCCCATCGTTCCTGACCACTTGGGCCTAACAGGAGATGGAACAAAAAATAAATAAAAATGGAAGGCCGAAGGGCCCCCACTCTGGCCTAAATAATAGACTAAGTTTCCTGAACCCTAGGAAAGCAATCTGGACCAACTTAGGAATTCTCTACAGGAAAGAGAGTTGTTTCTATGTTTTTACTGCAGACAGGCAACTACCAAAGAGATCAGTACATCTTCTGCTGATATACAATTAATAGCAATCAAAATACAATGAGCCACTAACATTGCTCATTGGCACACCTCAACCGCAAAGGTACAAACCCTATGAAGGAAGGAACAAAATATCCCTAATGTGTTTTGAACACAAAATCCTCGGCCAATAAAAGTCTGCACTAGAAAAATAAATTGGATTCTCATCAGAGGTTTTTATGAGGAAATCACAGCAACTTACCTGTATTTTGTGCAGGTAGAATTTTGACCTGAAGGGCCTTCGGGATTAAGAGTAACTTGTGGTGAAACCTGAGCTGACACCAAAAATCCCAAAGCTAAAATAAGAAGTGCAACAGTAGTGCCTACAAGAAAGAAACAAAACACTTTAGTTCAGAACAGAATTTTACTAACACAAATGTACCTCTTTAGCAGAAAACTGCTATTTTGTTCAATGTTGAGTTGACTTTGTCCGTTGCAATAAAGTATTTATATTAGGCACCTAACTCCTAGACATATGCAATGCTCAAGAACATCACATAACACAGAATGGCCAGGAACAAGGGACCGGGTTGCTACTTTGATTAAAAATTCCTTACAATATGTTGGCGCTTCATCCACATGCTCAGATGGAATCATATCTACAAAAAGGCGAATGTCACAATAGCATCCAATTCTAGCATCTGTCAATCCAATCTGCCTTGTAACACCTGAGGCTGAAGTAAACAGGTGTTTAAATAGTCCTTTTGTTAAGAAATACTGAGTGGAGAATTCTGTTTATCTGAGGAAAACATGGCAAGTAGCATTAAGAGGACAACATATCTCCAGAGATTTGCATTCCTGAAGGCCCAAATTCATTCTATGGCATCTATAAAAACAAGAAAAAGATGTTGTGTAGACCAGGCAAGAAATAATTTATCCTTACAATATAAGAAAGGAGGTTGGAACCTTATGACTGCAAAGTCCTACACTACCTGTAACTTCAAGCCTCTCCAAACAAGAGACAAATGAGGCCTTCTGCAGGTCTTCCTCGAAAATGAGAACACAACACTTAGTAAGAGCCAGCCAAGTAGCAGGTGTTCATAAGTGGTTAAAAATGTTACGGATTTCTTAAAGCTCACTTCCTAAGTGTAGGTACTTTGAGGGAAAGGATAGTTCTGCCTCTCAGCAGCACTGAAAATTTAGATCAGGCGGGTGATGACCCTTCCTTCTCATCTCAAACGTGCTGAAGCATGTTGAAGCACTTGAAAAATCTGCTACATTCAGTCTGAAATCCAGTCTCTCTATAGTAAGATGTATTCACTGAAATCTGTCAGCAAAACTTTACAGATTTGAATAGGATGGATTTTCAACACCCCTGTTTTCAGAAAAACAGCAAACTGACTTCTTTATTTTAAAAAATGCTTGAATTACTATAGGGTTTAAAAAAAAGTAATTGGAAATTGACAACAGTCACCGGTTGAGAAAAGTTACTTACTCATTGTTACTGAAAATTACTATTTCCAAAATGCTTTATATTACTATTACTCTTACAGTGGTTTAGGGCAAACAGAACAGGTATCTCTTGGAATTTCAACACAGAAAGCACAATCAAATCAAAAGCAGAAAGCTAATTAAATAGAACTTATATTTGGTATTTAATTTTGGTTTATGTCATGCAAACCTATGGCTTAACAAGAGCATGTAGATGCACAGGCCGTGGGGAGCTGCTCACAGCCTCTTTCTTCATCCTTCCTCCCTTTTACTGCTGCACTATGCAGAACCAGGCCAACATTTGGCTTAGTGTGTCATCCAAACTGGGTTCCACAGGAAAGCTATCACCTTATGAATCACAAGCTGTAGCCAAGGTTTGTTCTTGGCTACAGCTTAGGGTAGAGGAGAGAGCTTACCCACAAATTGCAGTGCAGACACACGAGCAAAGCCAAGGCTGTGAGCTCTTCTCTGGGTGCCTGCCCTTTCACATGGTCTAGGGAAGTCTACCTTTGGTTTACCACATTGTGTGAACCAGGTCTAGGTATACAACAGTGAACACCAAATAAAGATGAACACATTGCTTATCAATGCAAACCAGGTTGGATAAAAACTATTTACATGGGCAAATTAATTTAGAAACTCTTAAGAATTTGCACAGAAGACTGAGAGTTACATTATTTTACTGTGCAACACTGTTATCAAGATTAGCTATTATGAAGTCTTACCATTCTACATTGTTACTTATAGAAGCATAGAATTGTAGAGTTGGAAGGGACCACAAGGGTCATCTAAGTCCAAGTCCCTGCAATGCAGGAATCTTTTGCCTAATGTGGGGCTCAAACCCGCAAGCCTGAAATTAAGAGTCTCATTCTCTAACAACTGGGCTATCCCAGGTCTTCGATTCATAACTACTGGTTACTGGTTGCTATTCCTGCTCCCGAGGCTAGGAACTGAAGCAATGGATACAAGTTACAAGAAAGGAGGTTCCTGTTAAACATCAGGAAAAACTTTCTGGCAGTAAGAGCTGTTTGACAGTGGGACAGACTCCCAGGAGGGAGTTCCAGGTGGACTCTCCTTCCTTGGAGGTTTTTAAGCAGACGTTGGATAGCCATCTACCATGTATGATCTACAGTGGTACCTTGGTTTAAGAACAGCTTAGTTTATGAACAACTTGGATTAAGAACACTGCAAACCCAGAAGTAGGTGTTTTGGTTTGTGAACTTTGCCTTGGAAGCAGAACATGTTTCGCTTGCTGTTGAGTGTGTTCCATTTGTAAACTGAGTCCCCTGCTGCTATGGGAAAGCATGTCTTGGTTTAAGAACACTTTGGTTTAAGAACAGACTTCCAGAACGGATTAAGTTCATAAACCAAGGTACCACTGTAGTTTAAACTCCTGCATCACAGGGGATTGGACTAGATGACACTTGGTGTCCCTTCCAACTCTACAATTCTATAATTTGATTGATCACATGCTTATGGGGGCATATATGCTTAATACCTTTCATTCTAAACCTGCAGAGAGGCAACTCATCCAAAAGAACCCCAAATATGCCACACCTGATCAAGCAACTAAACATAGGCCTGCCACTTCCAAAACCTACAGACACCAACTTGGCTTGTTAATTTAAGAAGCTTGAAGAGCAATCTTCTGCCATTGTTACTGCATTTCCCTGTCTCAATAAACTTTCTTCTACGCAGTCCATCTTGGCCTGAAACAACATGTCACACAATAATGAAGAGACTAACACAAAGTTGTACCTGCTAAGCTGCCGAGGGTGAGTTTTCGCCGGCCCACTTTCTCAACAAGCCAGACTCCAACAAGAGTGAAAATGAAATTAGTGAATGCTGTCACTGCAGCAAGCCAAATTGCAAGCCGGTCATCTTGAACACCGGACATCTGCATAATGGTGGCACTGTAATACCTGAAAAGTTAAATAAAACAGAATAAAAAGCATTGCCACTGATTTGGTCAATGATAAAATGATTTCATATATGGGTTTTCATTATGGACAGTACTGTATGAGGTTTCTTCATTTGGGCAATTATGTTTTCTTTTACAATGGCACTAAGGAACTGCACAGGTCCTGTGCTTTGCTGGGCAGCTGGACTCGGGAGACTCCAGAAACTTGTCCCTTGAAAGGCTCTGAAATTTCCAACACATGTCCTAGGAACACTTTTCTCCTGACACTCACAAATCCTTGTTGTTTTGAGGCCAGTTGGGGACAACACTGGAGAGATCTTCCTACACAAGAACATGAGAAAGGGATGGAATGTTGCCATGGAGAATGTGACACCAATTAAGAGTTTTAATTCATAATAAACTTAAGAATTAAAAACTCTTAATTGATATTCTCCACACCTGTAAGTTAAATTATAATTTCTATACTGCCATTCATCAGGGAATCACAAGGCAGTTTACAATATAAAAACATAAAAAATACATTCTATAGTAATAAACAAAAACAGTTTAAAAGGGCATAGATTGTTTAATCAGCCAAAGGCCTGGAAAAAGAGGAATGTTTTTGCCTCGTGCCTAAAGATATGTAATGAAGGTGCCAAGTGAGCATCCCTGGGGAGAGTAATCCACAAGTTGGGAGCCACTACAGAAAAGGCCCATTCTCATGTTGCTACCCTCTGGACCTCTTGTGGAGGCGGCACACAAATAAGGGCCTTTGATGATGGCTACTCTCTTCCAGTGTCTATACTGTATTCAAACAAAATGTGTTGCTGTTGCAGGCTATAAAAGTGCTTGTCACTAGTGGGTCTGTTGAGCAGTCTATTTAGTACACATTTCAAAATAACTGAATTTAACAAGTGCTATAAACTTTTAGGGGGTCTGAAATCTTATGCTTAGACATGACAAATTTAAGCCAACCTTTAAAGATTCCTCTTTGTCCTAAACGGCTTGTAGTGTGTTCTTATATGTTCTTATGACAAGATTGAATGACAAATTTCAAAATGGATTTCTAAATTACTACCAAAAATGCTAGCACACTGAAATGCTTCAGTGAGAATTATTTAAGCATTCAGGTTCTTGATTCCAAATTGCAAAATCTTTCAAGTTTTGATGAAGTCAGCAGCAAACAAAATGCTGCAGTCCAGCTTTCATTTTAAGTCTGCACCTCATTTGTATGAAATAACATCTCATCAACACACAAAGATTTTATGATCCAAAGAAACGCAATGGTTGTGATCTTTTGTTCTGCTATAGCTGAAATATTCTGGAATCACCAAATCATTTCTATTTTACCATCACATAAAATATCAAAGGATGTTGTTACTTTCAAAGCCTCTCAGAGCCAATTCCTCCTTTCTGCTCATGTTTTTTCTTCTTATTACATTAGTCCTTCTCCTCCTCCTGTCAGGGCAGGGGTCTGATTACAGATTCAATTTATCTGTGCTTTCCACAAGAAAACTGTGACAAAGCTTCCATTTAGCCTCATATTCACAAGAAAGGGTCTCTATTGTTCAGACACAATCTTAAACCATAGTGTATTCGCCCCTATCTCATATGCTTCCTCCTTCCCTGTCACAGCCATGAGCAGATTTGGCAGGGTTTGCATCTGTTTCAAGATAACCAGAATTATTCATTATATCTGAACTCAGAAAAGCAGTGGTTAATCTTAAGGCAGGGATGGGGAAACTCTGTGGCCCTCCAGATATTATTGAATTTGAACTTCCTTCAGCATGGCAACACATGGAGGGCCTCAGCTCCCGCATCCCTAGTTTAAAAAACAAGCCAGTGCAAGACTAACCAGAGTTGCCTGAAAGCAGAAACAAGAGCTTCCAATCTCTTTGCAGCTACACCAGAGCAGCAGGAAAGGGAAATATGGGCACTCCAGCCTTGTGCACATAATGCTAAGCCATAATTATGTCTGAAATAAATCACTATCAGCTCCTGACTATGACAAAAGTCTAACTGATTAAACTTCATTTTCAAGCCTAGTTGGCAGACAGACAGCTGCTACCTGCTCAACTAAGGACACTTTAAAAAAACTTTTCTTGATAGAAGTCCTCTCAGATGCTCCAACTTTTAAACTGAAAACGATTCCAGTGGACAAGCCACGGCTCCATGAGTACCTTATATTTCTCAGAGTTGGTAGCCGAGACCACCAGAGGGAGCCCTCACAATAAACAGTATACTTCTGAGGAAGTGGTGCTTTCGAGACACTCTCTCATCTATAAGTATCAACTTTGTATGCAGCACAAGCAACCATGCTTTCACATGATGGAAAGAACAGACTAAGTATTCTAGGCTAAGAACACAATTCAGGAACATGAGACACACTGGAACTGGGGCAAAAGAGGAGACAAGACTAAGGTCTACAGGCAAATTAGAGTTAAAGGTAGATAGCTGTGTTGGTCTGTCATAGTCAAAACAAAATAAAATAAAAAAAATTCCTTCCAGTAGCACCTTAGAGACCAACTTAGTTGGTCTCTAAGGTGCTACTGGAAGGAATTTTTTTTATTTTATTTTGTTTAGGCAAATTAGACAAAGGCTGAAAGGCGGACCTTTAAAATGCGTTTACAGGAGTGAAAAGGTAAAATTTATATATCAATGTATTTCAGAACAATCACCACTCTTTCCCTTTTTCAAATGTTCCGACTCACAACATATTGACATTTCAGTAATATGTGCTTGTTAGTCCCCTTTCCTCCTATGAATTACATCTGGCTCAAAATTACTGCCTGCAATTTTTAATCTTCAATCTGAAATCTTAAACTATTTCTTTGGATTTCACTGTGTCATTGCAGGTAAGAGAAAGAGGAAATCTCAAATGTCAGTATCATTCATAATTTAGGTTGTCTGTTTAGCTCATCAAACTGCTGGATATGCAACCCAAACAACTGAACGCTGTGCTTCCTCAGTGAAAACTATGCTGTCATCCTCTTAGTTTCTTAACTCTGTAATTATTTAACCTTCATAGTATACCTCCTCTCTTTATAGGAGGAAAATCCCCATCTTTTGCCAACTGGTTCTTAATGAAGTTGGCTTTTCAGTGGTTTGACAGAATTTTCAATCACAGTTAAATAGGATGAATGTTCCCAGTGCAAAACCACCTTTCAGCAGTTACAGTAGTTTCTCTTTTAGAGACATGATACTGTTACATACCTTTTACAATGCAAAAATAGAGGGAGCAATTTTTTAACACATTAACACAATTTAGGAAAGTGTCTAGGAAACCCCTTTCCCCGCAACTTGTAACTCAACTGCGAACTCAGCTCAAGGCAAAATGATACCACAAGCAGCACTCTAGCAAAATTATTAAAGCTTTAGAAAAGAACTGAAGCAAACAGTTTTACAACTGACTCATGTACCTTCTTCTGCTTTCACAATACCAATTCTTATGGGACTATTTTATCCATTTGGCTCCAAAAAAGGTATCTTGTAGAAACACAGCGAGATACTGAAATTTAAAATGCCGTTCAAATATGACTGTGCTTAACCGAATCAGGTTTATGTTGTTAATATATACAATTCCTGTCAGAAGGAGAGGGGAAGATGAAGCACACAACTCGGTTGATTCACATAATGCTAAAACCCAGTGTCTGAACCCAGCTATTGGCTATTCTTCGCCTCCATTTCCGCAAATCAGAAAACAGCGCTGCTATCTTGCAAATTTTGCAACCATTGAGCCCAGATTAGTCTCACACAAACCAAAGGGACATTTTACGAGGCTGTGATAAATGACCAGATCGAGAGGGGTGGAGGGGAGAAATCACTAAACTGAAAGTGTTCCATTTAAAGCTTGGTAACTGAAAAAAAGCTGAACGTAAAGAGTACAGTCCATTCATTATGTACAGCAAGATATTTCTTTCCTGAGTAGCAAAAACTGTCCCACAACTGTTTCAACACATGAGGTTAAAAATCAGTTTATCAGACCAAAAAAACCCCACAAAGGTCTTGTAATATACTAATGAATAGTGTATTTAATATATTCGTGCATACTTACTTTCATGATCCAGTAAAGGTAAACTATATTTCTTAAGGATTAGAAAATTTATTTTTTCCCTTTAGGGCAGATGAGGCTAACTTGTAAATAACTCTCTGTTGACCATGCTAGGTGTGGCTGATGGGAGTTGAACAGGTTAGCCACTCCTGCTTAAAGGTAACACATTCACCATCTTTCTGGGCTTTTGCACATGCACATCAGTGACTGTATAGAAAATTTCCTGAAGTTCTGAGGAGAAAGCAGCACATACACTAGCTCAGTTCAGACCAACCTGTAGCCCAAACCATGATATGATGGATCAGGAACAAGCTGATGGGTCATATACTACCTCTCCCCACTATATGCAACTCCACTTTCTATTTCCTGCCTTGATATTGACATTCTGCTGTGATGTCCCAGTTAGCAAACTATGCTTTACTGCTTTCCATTCAAACCAGAACCAGAAACCCTTGGTTTGGAGCATCATCTAAATTGCTTCAGTGGTGCTTTCTGTGACAATATAACCATGTTCAATCCTTAATGTGGTTTTGGAATCCATCTGCCGAGACAAAATCCTCATCTAGTGGCTACCACATAGCTATTTTTAAACTCTTCCTTGATGTTCCAGTGGTTCGGAGCAAGATAGCTTGATACAGGTGCAGCCATGTAGAATAGAATATATTTTATTGTCATTGTCCCCTTCGGGGACAACGAAATTAAATGTATGAGTATCTCTTAGTTCAAGTCAAGTATAGGCAATCATGCTAAACTACTTGACTTGTATCTCTTTTTTTACTTCTACCTCTTTCATCAGAGCGCTTATTAATCTTTGCTACTCTTCTCTCACAGGGACCCAGGTGGTGCTGTGGGTTAAACCACAGAGCCTAGTGCTTGCTGATCAGAAGGTTGGCAGTTCAAATCCCTGCGACGGGGTGAGCTCCCGTTGCTCGGTCCCAGCTCCTGCCCACCTAGCAGTTCGAAAGCATGTCAAAGTGCAAGTAGATAAATAGAAACCGCTCCGGCGGGAAGGTAAACGGCGTTTCCATGTGCTGCTCTGGTTCCCCAGAAGCGGCTTTGTCATGCTGGCCACATGACCTGGAAGCTGTACGCCAGCTCTCGGCCAATAAAGCGAGATGAGCGCCGCAACCCCAGAGTTGGACACGACTGGACCAAATGGTCAGGGGTCCCTTTACCTTTACCTTTACTCTTCTCTCAGATGTGGCGTGTCTTCCTCTGCTGCACATCTACACAATCTTTAAACAGAACAGATTGTGCCTCATCCATTGCTTTTGGTGAAAGGTCTTAGCAAATACAAACAGTTACAATAAATAAATGAATAAATACAATAATACGAAACATTAAACCAATTTAAGGGCTATGTTCAGGTGGAATTCAACCAGAATGGATGCTCAATCTAACCTTGTCTAACCTCCCCACAAACACTGTTGAACATTCATTCTGATTTGTTTAAACAAACAGGAAGTCTGAAAACAATCCAAGATTATGTCACTACCATGTGTTAATCACCAGTACTGATTGAAACACCGCCGCTTTATCAGCTAAGGCAATCTGCTGCACAGTAAATAGACATCTCTCCTATAAACCTTATCCTAATTTCTTAGTGACAATAGCAAAAGAGGGCAACACAGCAGGCCACATATTTATTGAAATCATTTAGCAAAGAAAAAAATCACAGTCAACTTTGGTGAGAAATTGTTATTATTATTACTGGAAATTTTATAATGCAACTAAACAAACTGTCAATGGTGCATTACCCACAATACAAATAAGACAACAAGGACATAAAAAAAGAAAAAGCAAGAAACACGTCCGCACTCAATAAAGAAACAAGCAAGACAACAGGACATACCTGTGAATTTCTACTGCTAGATTGGCATGGTTATGCTTGAATCCTGAACAGAACATTCACAATATTCAGGCACTCTTGGTGGGGACATGGGAGACAGCCTTATCAGTGGTCTGCTCCCAGACCTCTGGGAATTCCTTCCCTAAAGAAGCTAGACCGGCTTCCTCCTTGCTGTCCTACTGGCAGGTGAGTACTTTCTTGTTGCCACAGGCTTTGGGGAACTGATTGCTATTAATTAAAGAGCTGGTGCCCTGCTGTTTTTATTGTAATCACTAGGTAAAGGTAGAGGTAAAGGTACCCCTGACCGTTAGGTCCAGTTGCAGATGACTGTGGGGTTGCGGCGCTCATCTTGCTCTATAGGCCGAGGGAGCCAGCGTTTGTCCGCAGACAGCTTCCGGGTCATGTGGCCAGCATGACTAAGCTTCTTCAGGAGAACCAGAGCAGCACACAGAAACGCCGTTTACCTTCCCGCCGGAGCGGTACCTATTTACTTGCACTTTGATGTGCTTTCGAACTGCTAGGTGGGCAGGAGCTGGGACCAGCAACGGGAGCTCATCCCGCTGCGGGGATTCGAACCACCAAGCTTCCGATCGGCAAGCCCTAGGCTCAGTGGTTTTGACCACCGCGCCACCCGCGTCCCTACTGTAATCACTAGTATGTTTTTAAACAGATCTTATATATGTATGTATATATATATATATATATAAAACAGATCTTATATATTTGAAAATTAATTGTAATGACAAAAGCATACTAGAGGCAATACATCTAGAATAAAGACACCAGACCTCCTCAAAAAGGAAAATTGTACAAAGAAGCCACTTTGAATGATTATTATTCAGCACCAGAGGCACTGTAAAATATGATGGATGGGATTTTCATGTTCAGAATACACATCCCCAATACGAAAATGTTGGGAGTGCTAGAAAGCCCCTGTGCTATTTTCAATTATAAACTAGTCAACACAATGTATGCTGTTGTTTGTGGGCACTAGTATTTGACTCAAACATACCTTTGAAAGCTAGAATTATCCACTCCTTGGAGTTACTGACATGTCAAATTAAAAGAACCTGGGAGGAGCAAAGCACTTGCCTCCTCATTCTGAGGAAGCCATGCTTATTGCTTTGGGTTTAATGTTATGGTGCAAATGTGGCCGTTATGTTCACCTGTCTTTTACTAGAACTCCAAGAACCCAATGCAGAAGACATGCACTGAACAATCTGGGTTCTAATACACAGGGAAAACATTCGCCAGTGAAAGGCTCCCCATTTCAGATGGCTGCCTCCTAGTGACAGAAGGGAGAGTAAGTCATGCCATTTCAATTGTCACAGTGCAGCTAAACTAAAACTGTGTGGGTATGGTCATTATATAGCTTGGTCATTAGGTGGTACTGGACTAAGTTGTAAATGGGCAGAGTTAGATGTTTCCTGTTCTTATTTAAGGTATATATAACAAAGCTCTTGTCTAGCTTTTGGGCTGGTAGATAAATCAAGCCATGGTACCTTAAAATTACACATTCTATGTCCCCCTCCCCCCCTGCCAACATCCCTCACTATGATGACATAGGCTATAATTTACAAGTAAAAAATAGAAAAGACTGCAAAATTCCTCAACATTATGAAAATGCATTAACACAGTCTTCTTTGCATACAGAGCTTTATCCCCTAATGAAATCATTCTCTTGAACCAAATTATTCTTGAATAGCATAGTGAAGGTATTTAAAATTCTAGGAACACTTCAAGTTTAAGTTCACACACAGAAACCATCTCATTATTTTCTCCTTTTTCAACTTTTAATTAAATGTGCTACATCAGTAATATTTACCTTGCATAATTTAACTTTTTAAAAGAAACACGTCTAAACCTTTAAGACTGCTTAATTAACAGCAGTAAGAGCCCCCAGTCTAAAAGCAGACAATTCCTGGGAATACTGGTTTTCTTTTCTTAATCAAACATTGAGTATATACAGTATATTAGACTAATAATATATAAAGAATATAAATGCATATCTTTAGGTGCCCACCAATCTTAAATTTTAAAGCAACCTTTGATGCAACAGGCACAGTTGTTAGTTCTGAATAGCTTTTTTTGTGTATGTTCTCAATATTATTTATTAAAATATTTAGAACCCACTCTCTATCCAAATATTTCAGGGTATGGGCACACTAGTAATTTAAACAATCCAACTACGAATCAGGAGTTGATATAAGAAATAACGTTAACATGCAGTGACAATCATTACAAAACTAAGCTGTGAAACTAACAGTTACTAAAGCTTCAGTATGCTTAAATATCATAGTGTAGACTGCTCCCATGGTCCTGAGTAAATATCACAGCAGCGGGCTATGTACAATGCATTTACTAAATATGTTCAGCGGGGCCAAGAGGTGATTCATGACCTATACCAGACTTGACCCCAAGTTTTCATGTTACTCATATACATTATGAAAGAGCATATGAACCATGCATTTCTTCAGCATAGTTGCCTAGAGACTGTTTCACAATCTGCAGCAACAATCTAAACCCTAGTGCGAGTTAAAGGCTTTTATTCATTTACTTAGGCACACACCTCATGCATACCACCTGCAAATCAGGTTACCTAAATATGGCTATTCCTTTGGTCCTAGGATATTATCTACCACTTACTGCACATGAGGAAGAAAGTGAAGCTATCCATTGGGCAGTGAAGGTTAATATCATTGCTTTCTACGTATTACATAACCTGGGAAGGTAGCCCATATAGCAGAAGGAAAACTCTGATCCTAAACCTCCACTGCCTTGAGGAATTATCTTCAGGAGAAGAAAAGGCTAAATAGTAAATTCTACACAAATCCGGAGTGGAGTCCCTAAAATAGTTGGATGGCAGTTTGTACGCCGCCTCCTGGCAACTCCTGCAGCCCAGCTGGTGCCAAACATATTGCTGTGCTTTCCTTTGGACCACATCAGCGAGGGCAAGAGAGGGGGGATTTTGTCATCTGGGCAGCCCAGGACCTCCATATACCCTGCCCAGGCTTGCACTCGGGGGGGGGGGGTCACTTTAGTGCTGCTAATGCAGAAGTTTGACTTCACCCCCCAGAAGCATACTCCGTTGTCTTTCGAGAGAGAGAGTTGCCAACACCAACAATTGCATAAGCAATGTGCCACAAGACCAATTAAAGTTATTATTCTGTGCCTTCAAGATACAATGTAAATGAAATCAAACTGAACTTAGTATCATCCCCACTTTCGCAGAACTATTTGTATCCATAGAATGTGGGTTTTTTGATGATGATGTAGCTCATAGAGCATCAGTTTTTTATGCAGAAGGTATCAGCATTTCCATGTAGGGTTGGAAATGTCCTCTGTCTGAAACACTGGAGAGCTGCAGCCTGCCAGAATAAATAAAACAGAGCTAAATGGACCAGTGGCTTCCGGTCGGCGATGCCGGAGGAGACGGTCGGGGGGACATGTCGCTCCTGACATTCCCCCGTCCAACTGGGAAAAGGGGACATCGCGCCAGCGCCGCGATCCCCAAAACCCCCGGGAAGGGCGTCCCGGGGTCTACAGGACCTGCACAGGCTCGGACGCCGGACCTGTTCCCCGGGAGACCGTAGCAAGGGCTCCCGAGTGCGAGCGGGCGGCGGAGCCACAGGGTCCGCTAACTCCCCGTCGGGCGAAGCTGCGAGACCGACTCCTTGGAGCACGCTGATTTCTCCAAGACCTGCAAATTGGAATCGTGAGTAAAATGCAACAAAAAGGAAATTCGGACTAAATTTGGACTGGATTGGAACGAAAACACGGAGGTCCGTTCCTTTCCATTGATACAGTGAAACAGGAAATAGTTACAGCTGCACTGAAAAGGATTGAATTGACTCTTTTGTTATATGGCTTTAAATTAACCCTTGAGCCTCCCCTGGTCCTGGGGGAAGCAGAAGGAACTGTGATAGATCTGTGGATTATTTTAAGTTGAAAAGTTTGTGAAGTTCTATAAGAGGAAAAAGTTGGGGAAAGTTTTTAAAGTTTTTAAAAGCATAAGAACTGTGATCAAAGAAAATGGCGATGAAACCGGATATTACTTGGCAAACTGTGCGGGAGAAGATGCAGGAATATATTGCGGAACTGAGAGAGAGGAATGCGATGGGAAAGTCTGTGGATGAGATAAGGCAAAATCCAAACACTGTGCCGGCTGAACCAGATGTACAAAAAACCAAGGAAGTGACAGGATCCGTCAAGGCTGGACAACGAAAGACTATTTTGGCAAGCATCAGCTGCAGGAAGAGATTTTACAACCGAAAAAGAAAATGTGCTGTCACCTCAAGAAGTAAGAGAAGAATCATAAGAATCATAAGAAAAAACAGCACATTGATACCGACTGACAAGCAGCGGAAGGGAAGCCGAGACGAACTGATTACGAATTGGGAAGGCTGGTCACGGTTTTTGGAAAAGGCCTTTTTGGAGGATACAATGCAGGACTCCCTCTGGTTCTGGGTTTCACAACCAGCAGGCATAGGTTAAGAACTGTTAAAGTGACGGCTTGATTTGTGGACTTATGGTTTTTGATTTATGGACTCGCCAGGGATTGTAAAAAATTATGAAATATAAGCGAAGGATAAGTATTATTATTTTTTTTACTTTAAATATGATAAGCATGATAAGTAGTTAATATTGCAAATAACAGCTGTGTACCCGGGGACCGGGGGAGGCAAGAGGGATGTAGATGAAGATACATAAGTGATTTAAGTGATTTAAGATATGATAAGTTTGAAGATTGAAGATTGATATTAGGAAAATAATTATTGGATTATGAATTTAGGAACCTGTTAAAAAATTGTTATATGCAAACAGTTGGAAAACAATGGAGTGGACGAGAGGAAGCATGAAAATGATTGTAACATAAGTGAGCTGGCCTGAATCGGGGCCAGACAAATATTGTAAAATTAATAAAAATTAATTAAAAATAAAATAAAATAAATGGACCAGTGGTCTGATTCAGTATAAGACTACAGTCAGACCTCGGTTCCCAAACGCCTCCATTTTGGAACATTTTGGCTCCCGAGCGCCGAAAACCCAGAAGAAAATGCTCCGGTTTTCAAACGTTTTTCGGAAGCCAAACGTCCAACGTGGCTTCCGCTTGAATGCAGGAAGCTCTTGCAACCAATCGGAACCCGCGCCTCGGTTGTTGAACATTTCGGAAGCCGAACGGGCTTCCGGAACAGATCATGTTAGACAACCGAGGTTTGACTGTATTTATTTTCCTAAAATGGATGAATGTTTAGGTCGGGGTGACTGCTGGATGCTAAGGGCAAGTGAGTTGCTTGAAGTGTTGGAACATTTTTGTTGCTTAAAAAAATCTTAAACCTACACCTTCCCGGAAGGGTTATTTGATTTTACCACACCCACACCAAGCATTAATCCAATCTTGGGGGCATTTTTGCCCCATCCCCACAAAATGTACCAAAAATTACTGGAATATTTAGGCCCTGGTAGTTAACTGCATAGTAATCTTAATGTGTATGCCATCTGAGTACTAATTTGGCAGCATCCGCTCCTGATACACACAAACTTAAAATGTTTGCTTCTGCTCCATCTGTTTTGGCATATTATTCAGTGATCATGGGAACCTACTAAGAATATGTCTGGCAGCTACAAATCCCAGAATTTAACTTTTCGAAGCTATGATCAAGAACAGCCAACATCCACAGCCTTGTTGATAATCTCAGAATGCTTCATTTTATACACATCTTGAAGTAGCATCATTCCCTCTATTTCTGACAATGCAATCTATACCTTCTGGCGTTCCAAAATGTCCCTTCCTTAGGTGAGGAGGCTGCTCAGAGATGAGGGCTTTGAAAGCATGTGCTGGCTAGCCCATGGTTCCCTCTCACTTAAAACGAAGGGTTATCAAGGCAAGGAACAGGCAGGCCGATAGCCATCCCAACTTTCAGTCGTCTCTACTCAAAGAGAATGTTTAAACTTTCATTCTTTACACCAACATAAATTGTTTAGGGAAAATCTGAACTGAATATGGTCTGGGAAAGGTTTCAAACGAAACTGATTTGCAAAAATGTTACATGGAAAAAATACGAGAGAGACATTGTACACACCTTTGTAAATCAAGAAAATCTTTAATAAAAAAAATACCCCCAAAAAGTAAGTCAAATCCAGGGTTGTCTCCTTATTGCTATCTTTTGCAATACAGAATGTGGAAAATCATGAACTATTAGGGGATTTGAAGAACTGGAAGGGAAATGGAGTAACAGAATTGAGGCAGGTCTACAGAAAGATGGGTAGAAGGGTTAGGATTCGGGGGGGGGGGTCAAGGCCAGCACAGGCCCCAGATTCTTATCTTTCTTTTTTTAAAAAAAGGTTGACCAGACATCTCTGAAGAAAGTTAGCACACAACATGCAGATGTAGCCGTTATGATTCAGCACTCAGGCAGCACAACTGCAAATGACCATCACTTAATCACTATTGCTAAGCATCAAGAGGAAGGAATGTGGATGCCCTCATCTGTGATTTGGGAAGAGTCCCTCCCAGAGCTGCAAAAAAAGCAAGCAAGAGAAGCCGGATGGAGGAGGATACTGGGGTATGCTTGTTAGAGCACCTTCCCTATTATCATTTCATTCATTCAATGTGCTGTCTTTGCAGAATAAAAACACAATTGGTATGCTTTACTCAGAAGTAGCTCTGTTGAAATAAATGAGGCTTCCTTCCTACTGGGGGAAAATGATATGGCAGGAATTTCAGTTTTTGCCCACTATATTTATTCATGTGTGTGTTTTTCTGAACTTATCTTTCTGAACATGTCTTTCTCAACTCTGCATTTAAGCACTAGACCCCCAATCTGCATATTTTGCAGCACATTTTAATGACTCCTTGACATAAATGAGCTCTTAAATTAAATCATTAAATTAACTGGCTCTATACCAAAAATATTACAAATCCAAGAGGCAAACACAGAAGAAGCCATAAAGACAAGGCCAGATTAACTTTAATCACACTGCCTCAAGTATGCATATGCTTTCTGCACACTCATTCACCCTCTTGGATGCATGGATGCTTAGAATATGCACAACCAATAAACTACACTGGTTAAATTAGTGACAACAAGCAAGAGGTCGTTGGACTGTCATGCTGGACTCTGTGTCTATAACTAGGCATAATTGCATATTAAATCCAAGTGGTCACAGCTCCACTGTTCTATCATGCATAAAGAATAAAAGTATGTGACAAAGGCTACTGTATAGAAAGATGATACTATTGACACAGCATTCTGGGATATATTCCACTGCCCCCAGGTTGCTATCCCTCAATCATCTTTGCTGAAGCAGACCCAGACAGAATAGAATGTGATTCAGGAGCTACTGCCTAAGGAATAAACAATAAACCTTAAATACAGACAACATATTATCCGTGGCACATTTCAGAGAGCTGAAAAATTTCATCATTTCAACAAATCCCATTTGGATCCAATCAATATCAAACTTTCATTAAAAACGCTGGAGCTACATGTGAATGCAGCAGTTTTCTGGCTTTCATTAGAAGTTTTTCAACTTTATGAGTGTGGAGAAATTCTAATCACAAAAGTGAAAAATACCTTAAAATATAATCCAATATAATCCAATACAAATAAACCATTGCCATAATTTCATCAAATCAGGTTATGAACTAAATATTTGGATTTGCAAAAGATAATTATTTTAAATAATTGTTGCAATGTAAATAAGGATTAATAAAAGTGTTGCTCTTTGTGGCAACTCTGACCTTATCACTAAATATAATTAAGGAATGATTAAGAACTCAGTTATTTCATTATTGCCTTTATGTTAATCAAAACCATCTCAATCAAGGGCTCAAAGGTGTCCATCATCTAAGATTGTGTATTCTGGAAGTTACACAAAGGGATCCAAGTGCTGGAAAGAAGGGGGGGGGGAGTCCTAGCAAACATGACCAATGTTCAGGGTCAATGGGAGTTGTAGTTCAGCAACCTAAAGATCCCCACAACTATTAGAATTTTACAGCCTGCAGAAAGTGACTGAGGCTGTAATCTTATTCCACTTACTTGATAGGTTTACATGTAGTTTACATGTAGAGGATAGCACTATAAAATGTGTGTTTTTTATTTCAGACCCTTTGAATGAGATGCTGCCCAAAGAGAAAATTCTAGACATTTTTGCCTGACCTATAGTTTTTTTTTAAATAAAGAGAACAGTTGCTATAAGAATTTAATATCTCTGTTTTTGTTAATCACTGCAATATATTTAATTTTTATATATTTAGTCAGGCAAAACGTAACAGCTATTTCTACCTCTGAGCTACAGCTTCCTTATCAGATTATTTTTCTCACATGAGAGAATGATTAGATCTCTAGAGTTAATTAATCCCATAGGAAAAAAGCAACAAAAAGGAATATACAAAGATGTTCTGCTAAAAAAGTGCTCACCTCTGAAAATGTAGTAGTCCAAACCTACTTATATTTTTGAACAATTCAGTTGGCTTTTACAAGACTACTTCAAATCAAAATATATTTGAAACATTTTCCAATTATGTGTGTGTCACTCACAACAACTATTCTACTATAATGGACATATTTAAGATGAAGTAGACACAGCAAAAGGAGGGTGAAATGATTCAAAATGAGAGCATATTTCCCAAGAGAACTGTCCTATTTTACTAATAAGCCACACTCCACTCCCAGGCACATTACACGCATCACATCTCATAATGCATTTCTCTGTCTGTGTATGTGTTTTCTAAATGTGGGAGAGGAACTCCACATATAAATTTGTTACAGGGTAAATGGTAGGAAGTAATGAATGCTGAACAGCAGGAGTCATTTTCAAAGATACTGGTAGGGCAAGTAGTGAACCCATCCAGAACTCCCACATCTGCAACAAGCTTAAGTCCTGGATACAAGGGACGTATCAAAACACAACTTCCAGGAGCCCATGGTTTTAAGATTTCCAAAGAAGGCAAACCTCAAGAGCAGCATAATTCATAGTGGTCCCTCTTCACCAGGCTACTGTTGATGAAGACATATAAAGTAACATGCTACCTAGACTTTTGAGGAATGCATGCACATAAAAACTGCCACATGATTTATTGTTAGCGTCGCCTGCAGCAACCCCAAGCAGGCAGCTTGCTGCATTGGCAATAATCCTCCCTTCTCCAAGAACCACCAAGGTCATGGATTTGCTGGTAAAGGACCCCTGGGCGGTTAAGTCCAGTCAAAGGTGACTATGGGGTGCGGCGCTCATTTCACTTTTTAGGCCGAGGGGAGCCAGAGTTTGTCCACAGCTTTCTGGGTCATGTGGCCAGCATGACTAAACCGCTACTGGCGCACGGAGGGCCGTGACGAGTGCCAAAGCGCACGGAAATGCCACAGCAGTACCTACTAATCTACTTGCACTGGTATGCTTTTGAACTGGTAGGTTGGCAGAAGCTGGGGCAGAGTTGGCATAGAGGAGTGATATTCCTTCCTCCCCAGACACTCTATACCTTGCTATTCAAATAGGTACCTTCTCAGAGACTATTCATAAGCTATCAGATCACATGTAAGAGATATGCAAAGAGAGCTCTTCCTACTTCTGGTTCAGGAGAATTGATAGGTAAGATGCCTTTCAGACCCCTTCATGGATCACTGCCTTGTCGTGGCGAAGGGGCTTGAATTACTCAGGGAAGCTATGGACAGGTCAAGATGGACAGGTCGTAGTGAAGAGTTTGGACCAAACGTGATCCACCTGGAGTAGGAACTGGCAAGCCACTCCAGTATCCCTGCCAAGAAAACTCCATGGACAAAGACCATAAAGAAGGCTGATCGCCGAAGAATTGATGCTTTTGAATTATGGTGCTGGAGGAGACTCTTGAGAGTCCCATGGACTGCAAGAAGATCAAACCTATCCATTCTTAAAGAAATCAACCCTGAGTGCTCATTAGAAGGACAGATCCTGAAGTTGAGGCTCCAGTACTTTGGCCACCTCATGAGAAGAGAAGACTCCCTAGAAAAGACCCTGATGTTGGGAAGGATTGAGGGCACAAGGAGAAGGGGACGACAGAAGATGAGATGGTTGGACAGTGTTCTCGAAGCTACTAACATGAGTTTGGCCAAACTGCGAGAGGCAGTGAAGGATAGGCGTGCCTGGCGTGCTCTGGTCCATGGGGTCACGAAGAGTCGGACACGACTGAACGACTGAACAACAACAACAACATGCCTTTCAGAGGTAGATTAGAAAGATACCCAGTTCCCAAGCTGGATAGGGAATTTAGTTTCTTGTGCAATAATAATTTTTTTTTGTCATTTCTAGCTAAACTTTAATATTCTTCAAAAGGTATTGGTCAGCTTATATATTGCACCAAGGGGTGGGGAGAATAAAGAAATGCTGCAGGCAACATTTTGTTGAAGTATTAAGAACACAAAATACCACAACGGGCACTATCCTCTATCATATTTTAGTCAAATTGTTGAATGGACCCTATATCCCTTTCATTTTGCTATTGTCGTTGTAGATAAATATTGGAGAGTCTTAGAAGTGAGAATGTTCAGTTAACACGAAAAGCCCAACTGTGGGTTGTCACAGTCGTCAAACAAATAAACAAATAGTTGCGGGCTGAACCACAACGTGCATTAAAATAAACTGGAACCTATTTGGACCAACTGATATAGCAAGTCTCTTCTGCTAACTGCCTACGCATTTTATAATATATAAAAAGGAGTTACCTCCTATTGGAAAGTACACCTCAGTCAGAAGATAAAAGACCTTATTTTCAAAAGACCTCCTGGGGGAGGAAAGCATGTCACAGGTGCGACTCTTTTTCATCAAGTCCTGCCCACTCACTTAATCTTGGTGTGAGATTGTTTCTTGTTAAACTCCAACTGAGTTTGGTTACCTAGATATGTCAGTCTCTCACCAGCAGAACCTGTTTTGACGCTCTCAAAATAACGGTGACTAAAATCCACAAAGTGCAAGACATGGTGCCATTTGCTATAATAACTTTAGCAGGATATTACACAAGGGTTGCGTTCAATTCCTGCCAGCCATCGTCAAATTTCACACTGACCATCCTTCAAAAGATTTCACCTCAAGGCAAATCGTGTTCTTCTTCCTCTCTCTCCCCCCCCCCTTTTAAAAGGAAAAATGGGTTGTATAAAGTGCAGTATTTATAGCTCCAACTCCAAGATGAACAACTGAGTAAACATCCTGATTGATCAGTGTTTTTCAAAACATATGAAAAACGAGCCCAAGAAACCTCCTGCACAACTCCATTAACAAATGTATGAATTTGGCTTACATCAAGTGTGCATTTAAATATGGAAGACTAAAGTAACTAAATGAGGTTTTTAAACATACCTACCTTCCATACCTTGCTCTTGCTACAGATAATGTTGACTATGTATTCTTCAAAACATCAACAAATATCTGATGAATAGTGGGAAGGATGCATAGGAATATTGTGAAAGGGAAACCGATTGACTGAACGTTACATTTTTTTTTAATGGAGATGAATTTCAGCACCTCAAATCTGGCAGGCTGCTATGTTTGAAAAAAGCAAGTCATTCTCTCTCAGTTTTACTAATTATCAAAGCTGTGTATTACAACAAAGCCTTTGGGCTCTCTCCCACATAGCACACACTCACAGCTTTTTGATCGTGCAGTGAAGTTATAATGCTGAATTTGTGGCATTACAGTTATTACCAAGGCAACAGGCTGAAATCAAATAGTACTATGACTTCCTGGCAGGATCAAGGAGGAGAAATGGCTGGACTGTGAAAGACTCACACAAATGGCTTAAAAATAGGAACAGAGAAGAATACAAAGACACCAGCAAGATACATTTCTCCCAAAGCAAAATTATTAAGTCTGCAATGCTACTGCATTCTTACACAGGATCTCACAGCCACAAAAATATTGTCCGAAATGTAATCATTAAAATAACTGATGGTTTTCATATTTAAGACTTATCAGTTTCTTAGGGTTATAAGTACAACATTTCTACTAATTTCTACTCATTTTGTACTATTTCATGCAACATCATTTTGTTAGAGTTTATCAGCAGGTCATATAATCTCCTAGTCATTTGACATTTGAATATCCTCACTCTGATTTACGGTTTTCAATTATACTTCCTATCATTGAATCCCCATGATCAAGTGTCACATTACGATGATGCAAGTCTACAATATGAATAAAGCATTTCTAAATGACCTCCACCATTAGAATGACAATTATTGTCCTGATCCATCACAACCTGTAAATCGGGAGTTTCCTATCTCCCAATAACCTTCCCAAAATAGACTAGATTTTGCCTATGGCATTCTCCCGTTTGTTTGTTTCTAAACTTATTTAAGACTTTGTTCATGTAGTAATGCTACCAGCTAGGCTGCAGATATAACCTTACATGATGTCCTTTCACATAAAAATCATTGCTTCTGTCAGTGAGATTGGGGTGGGGCGGAGCTGTCCTGCCCTTCTTCCAAGGAGCACAGCACCTTCATTTTATTTTGCAACAATTCTGTAAGATAGGGTAGGGTGAGAGAATGTTTGGCCCCATGTCACCTACCAAGTGGAGCCTTGAACCTTGATATTTCTGGTGTTACTCTGACTGCTACACCATATCAGTAAGAAGCCTAGGCCTTCTTTGTGCAGGGATATTAGGGAGGGTTATGGAGCTACATTCAAGGATGTTAGCCCAGTCCCACGTTCTCAACACAGATTCGCCACACCAGTGACAATCAGCAGGCATAAAATGAGCAATAATAAATTTTGAAGATCGTAAAAGTTATGCAGGCAAACTAATGGAGTCAGAGGCGTGGTCAAAGTTCAATTAGGATTTAGGGCGCAGCAATATCGGGCTCTCTGAATCTTCCACTTGGTTGCAACTGACAGAAGAGAAACAGCTAGTCCTCCTTTATCAGCTCAGCTGGGTCCAAATGCCATTTGGCTCCTCTTCTATCAGAACCGTCTCCATCAGCTGCTATTCCAGCTGGTTGTTATGTAACTTCATTACATAATAACATGAAAGAATTAGTACCTGAATTTGCTTATTTTCCTCCTTTGTATCAAACCACAAGTCACTGTTATAAAAATACAAACAAAAAGTAGTATACAGGAACACAGGAGGCTGCTTTATACAGGATGAGACCATTGGTCAATTAGCTCAGCACTGCCTAAACTGACTGGCAACTGGTTGTACAAGGTTTCCAAAAAGGAAACTTTCCCGGCCTGTGATCTTCTATATGGAAAGCAGATTCTCCACCACTGAACTATGACCCTTCTGTACTATACATGTAGTAAATATAATGAGACCAGTTTCTTCAACAGCTGCACATGGAAAAACCTTGTTTAGCACATTTACCTCCCTACCCACCACGCAAAAGCAATGGTTCACTCTGCTACCATGGTCCTCTCAATTAAAATACAGCCAACTGAAAAAGATATGAAAGAAGGCCAAATTTGTGCAGTGCTACATCTTTACGTTAGTAAGCCATTAAAATGTACAGTGGTACCCCGCAAGACGAATGCCTCTCAAGACGAAAAACTCGCTAGACGACAGAGTTTTTCATTTTTGAAGTCGCTCCGCATGACGAATTTCCCTATGGGCTTGCTTTGCAAGACGAAAACGTCTTGCGAGTTCCCAATGCATTCCTATGGGAAACCGCGCTTCAATGCATTTCTATGGGAAACAGCGCCATCTAGTGGTTCGCAGGACCGTGCTTCGCAAGACGAAAAAACTCGCAAGACGACAAGACTCGCAGAACGAATTAATTTCGTCTTGCGGGGCACCACTGTATAGGTCATGGAATGTGTTGAAAGTTACCAAGCAGTCTGCTGTCATATACTATGATTCATATCTACCAATGCAACAGGTTTTCAATCTACAGTATCAAAGCATTTCACAGTGCAGGTCCCCAACATACATGTATGTGTGTGTGTGTGTGTGTGTGTGTGTGTGTATGTGTGTATCTCAAACACACAAAAACAAACCGAGGGTAAATCAAT
This sequence comes from Darevskia mixta, assembly GCA_034641385.1. NCBI lineage: Eukaryota > Metazoa > Chordata > Lepidosauria > Squamata > Lacertidae > Darevskia > Darevskia mixta. The sequence goes on along the minus strand of JAWWNH010000224.1, from coordinate 7,851,599 downwards.
TTACACTGAATTGTGTGTTTCTAATACTTGGTGCCTAAAGATTTACTTAATAAATCCACACCAGAGCTGCTGTAACGCATTTTAGAATTTAAGAGGTTTTTTGCAGTAACTTCCGCTCTTCTCCACTTCCTCATTGTCAACTAGATCTGTTCCATTCACAGTCTGCAAAAACTACTGCTTGGTAAGGTATTTCTGATCTAAGCACATCTGTAAGTTTAGGATAAGCAAAGTCAGCTAATGAGTACCATAAATCTTGCAGGGTTTCAATATCCTTCAAAAGAAAAGAAAGAAAGAAAAAAGATTTGGACCTACTCCAACTGTGTTTTTTCCTCAGGAACTTCAGATATTTTCTCATTTACCATATGCACACATCAAATTTTCAAAGTAATTTGATGCCAGTCCTATACTTTGTGGATTTTGTTTCATCTCGTAGGGAAGCATGCTTACCGGTAAATAGGTGCACTGCAGAAAAATCTGCTCTGTTACCTTGAACATTAGTCTAAATGCAGTTGACAATGCATTTTCATGCAAAATTTGAAAAGCACACATCTAAAACAAAGGAGAAGGTCGCCAGGGATATGAAAAACAGAAAATCACAGGAATCTACAGAACAATGTAAACAGTAGAAAAGTGATTATTAAATTTACAAAATATTATTACATGCGATGTGAATGCATATATAAACTTAAGCAATTGCCACTGTTGGGTAACAATTACAACAGTATCTCCAAACATCTCAAATTAATATGACAAGATTTCCTGTACTGCATTCCATGCTTCATCGCAACAAATGGAGAGTTTCCTACAAGTGGAGTTTGTCAATTTATAAACAATTTCCCATTGTTTCTGGGCTTCCTGACATTTTCTCTACTGGTCACCCCTCGCCCTCTATACTATCTGAAAAAGATACATGTCACTGAAAGCTTTTTGTCTATTTTCTGTTGTACCAAATGAAACATGTTTTTTTAATTAAAAAAACCAAAGTTGAAAAAGTGATACATACATGACTGTGTTAATACCTGCCAGTTGCTGGAACATTTGTAGACCACAACCCACTATTAACTGTCTTCGAGTTGGAGGATAGGTCAGCATTCTGTATATCACAGGTCCAGCTTGAAAAAGAAAAGAAAAATGAAATTCATTACCTCAATCAGTATTTCCCATTATAGCAACCACCCACATCCCATATTTTGAACTTTTTCACACGCTATTTATTTCATACATTCTTTATTATGTATAGCAGATGAATAATTGACCACAGATCTAGTGGTTTCAAGACTGTTGTCATGCTGGGACTTAAAAATCAATGAAATAAAATGTTTCAAGTCTCTGGAAGACAAATGATATATAAAGGTGGGTATTTCAGGGAAGCAGAAAGGCGAAAATGATAGTGCCATCAAATCCACATCACAAATGGCTTACAAAATTAATTAATTTCAGATATATATGCAACAATTGTTCATATACAGTACTGGCCTAAGGAAAAGAATTTAAATTATAATTTTCCAGTAACATTAGTTTAATAAATACTGCAGGATGTGAAAGAAGGGATACACTATACCAGGGTTTCCCAGTCTTAGGTCTACAATTCCCATCATTCCTAGCTAGCAGGACCAGTGGTCAGGGATTATGGGAATTATAGCCCAAAAACAGCTGGACACCCAGGTTTGGGAGACCCTATGATATACAATACCAGCAGGGACAATGAAAGTTGGTTAATTATACAATTGCTGCTGAAATCTATATAAAAAACAAGAAGCACTAAGGTTATTTCTCTATGCAATTCCCTTATTAATTTTAATGTCCATATTTTAAGATTAGCAATGCAACTAAAATCCATAAAAAATATAATACTATAGCCATTGCATACTCACGGCAGGTTTTATAATTCAGATATTGCTCTAAAATTGTTCTAAAATTTTAAATTATGGCACTATTCCCCACATATATAAAACATGGTAATCAAAAGTATCTACTGCAACAATACAGGCATAAAAACAAGTACTGATAATCTTCAGTCTCAACAACAACAACAACAACAACAACAACAAGTTATTTATACCCCGCCCATCTGGCTGGGTTTCCCCAGCCACTCTGGGCGGCTTCCAACAAAATACTAAAATACAATAGTCTGTTAAACATTAAAAACTTTAGATGTCTTCTAAAAGTCTGGTAGTTGTTTTTCTCTTTGACATCTGGTGGGAGGGCGTTCCACAGGGTGGGTGCCACTACCGAGAAGGCCCTCTGCCTGGTTCCCTGTAACCTCACTTTTCGCAGCAAGGGAACCGCCAGAAGGCCCTTGGCACTGGACCTCAGTGTCCGGGCAGAATGATGGGGGTGGAGACGCTCCTTCAGGTATACTGGACCGAGGCCGTTTAGGGCTTTAAAGGTCAGCACCAACACTTTGAATTGTGCTCGGAAACGTTACTGGGAGCCAATGTAGGTCTTTCAAGACTGGTGTTATGTGGTCTCGGCGGCCACTCCCAGTCACCAGTCTAGCTGCTGCATTCTGGATTAGTTGTAGTTTCCGGGTCACCTTCAAAGGTAGCCCCACATAGAGAGCATTGCAGTAGTCCAAGCGAGAGATACCGGTAACTAGAGCATGCACCACTCTGGCGAGACAGTCCGCGGGCAGATAGGGTCTTAGCCTGCATACCAGATGGAGCTGGTAAACAGCTGCCCTGGACACAGAATTGACCTGCGCCTCCATGGACACCTGTGAGAAGTCATTAAGTTTCTCAAAAACTCTAAAACTGAATAGATGCGGTGGTACACACATCCTTACCATATACAGCAGGATGAGTGCTTAGTATACTAAATGACAATATCAGTCAGTTCTCTTCCAATTAATAAGATATAAGAGATGTCTTCACTCCCCCTGCATTGCTTGTTGGTAAACGAAGCAGCTATTGTTTCTTCAAACTTATTGCTCCTCTAGGACCTTCCCTAAGCACTCGCTTTTCTTGTATTACCTGTTTGCCTTCATATAGAAAACCATTTTTAGCATGTCTTAATTATACAGGGTGAGGGCTGGAGAATTCACCAAGAGAAATAAAAGCGGCTGAGGTAGCTCAACCGTCTTCAGTACAGTGACCCCTAGGTCAATATATTCACAAGAGATTACCGGTAAATGCATGGCATTCAGACAACACTGTCCATGAAGTACGGCTCAAAATCAATATTTATAGGGAATAAATTATACGCAACCTTAGATATGATTTTTCCTATTTGCTTCTCAGCGTTCATTTGCTACCCAATAAGGTTAATTCACTGTTATATTATAAGACAGTTAACTGCTGCATTTGGACGAAAGGTAACACAAAAACGTAACTCATCAGCCTCAAATTTAGATCTCTCAATTGCGCCTTTTAAGGAGGTCCAATCTGCTCACTTAAAAAAAAAGATTAAACCACAACTATCCTCTTTCCATTATAAATAATGTACAGTATAAATTATTTAATTGTTAGTAAAAAGGTGTAAGACTTGCTGTTGGCTTAATAAATTCATTTATGTAAAACATAGAACCTGATTTCTCTCCTTCAAAAGGTATCACCAATTTAAAAGCGAGGAGACAAAACAGTCAAGTACAGCAGTTCAGAACAAGATGCATGGTTCATGGTCATTCAGTGCTATCTTAAAAGTACTGGGTTTTTTCCTACCAAGGTTTTAGGATACAGATAACTCACAACTTATGTTGATTTAACTTGTGCGCATTCAGTTTTATGCACTTGGCAATAAAATAGATAGATGGAAAGGAGGCAGGCATCCAGGAAAAAATGACTTTGGCAGTCCCACCCACCACTGAATCCCATGTGCTTTGACTATACGCGATTTTGAGTTTATGTATCCCCAAAATGTAACCCCAGTGTAAATTGAGAATCGCCTGTACAGTGGTACCTTGGTTTACAACCATAATCTGTTCTGGAGGTCTGTTTGTAAACCAAAACAGGTTGTAACCCAAGGCGCGCTTTCGCCAATGGGGCCTCCAAAATAAATTTGTACTTAATCCAATAAAAAAAATGGGTTGTAATCCAAAAAAAGGTTGCAAACTGAGACATGCACTTCCGGGTTTTACGTGTTTGTAATCCAAAATGTATGTGTCAGAGGACTGGGGAGCCTCACACCCTCCCCTGCGCTGACGCAGTACCGAGAGCCCACGCCCCTTATTCTGACAGATCCCAGCGAAAGCTCCGGAGAAGAAGAGTTGGAGGGAGGGCTCTGTGTAGCATCAGAGCCCCAGGACGTCGCAACAGGAAACAGGAGAAGGGGGGGTTGGTTCCCCTTCCGGGAGTGTTTTAGCAAGAGGCACGAAAAGCCGGAATAAACCAGTCAGGACATCTCCATTGATTGAGATGGATGTGTTTCACCATCGGTGGAATGTTGTAAAGTAATTAGGACCAAATAAAACGCTAATTGATTTACGTGACGGACTCGGCTGGAATGCTTCGATCGAAACAACAGCCAGAGGGCTGTGACAGCATGTCCTGACTCCCTTTTTCAAAAGAAACAGCATTTGCTGGGCATTCCAGAGGAGGAGCACCCCCACAGCAACCGAGACGTCCTGTCGGCAAGCCGGCCGGTGAGCACAAGCGGCCAGCAAGATGACGGATGAGGAGGCAAGAGTGGCTGCTGCTGTGGAAAGCAGGATTCGGCAGGTCAGTGCTGATTTAGAGAGACAAGCTCAGGAGCAGGTGATCAAATGCAGGCAAGAAATGGAAGCGCAAGTTCACAAATTAAACCTAGAAATGCAGGAAATGTCAGTGAGGCATGAGCAACTTAGGAGTCATGCCAGAGAATTAGAGGGACGTCTCGAAGAACGCAGATTGCAGGGGCAATCTGGGGGGGGCAGTTCCCTTGGGGAGGAAGTTGCAGACACTGATCAAGAGATTCTCAGGGGATCCCAATGAGTATCCTGGATTTAGAACAGACGTGGAGTTCTGCCTGAAAATGCAGGGAGGAGAATTTTCAGGGGAGGAGCAGCAGATCGCTTTCATCATTGCACATTTGGAGGGCGGAGCCAAAGATTGGGCTCGCCCCCTGATGGCGGCTGGAGGGAGAGAAATGTGCAATCTTAAGGAATTTCTGGGTGCAATGGATGGGATGTTTGCCCATGAGGGACATGAGGAGGCCATTAAGAAAGAATTGCTGAGACTCAGACAGGGAGGAGGCAGTGTCCGTGATTATTACACACGTTTCGCGATGCTGGCACACCGATTGAATTGGGAATTGGAGAGCGAGTTTTTGCAGACCCTTTTCAAGGAAGGCTTGCACCCTGAAGTGAAGGATGAGCTCAGCCGGGGGCCCAGGACAAAGAGCATGAGGCAATTGACTGAGGCTGCGTTAGCCATTGGCATGAGAGCGGAAGATAGAAACCGGGAGAGGAGGTACCCAAAGGCTGAAGGGGCCGCAACACATCGCTACCCGGGGAGGGAGCAAGGCGGGAACCAGGCAGGACCACCTCTTCCAATGCTACCTGCTGAGGAACCCATGGAGATCGGGGCAGTGCGTGCTAAACCGGCAGGGGGGGGCCATCGCCAAAGGAGCAGAGGGAAAGAGGGGAAAAGAAACTAGAAAATGTTATGTATGTGAAGCCCCGGGGCATTTCGCCAAGTTCTGCCCACAACGGCGCGTGTGGCAAGCCAAGGGGGTGTCAACAGCAGATCAGGAAGAGCAACGGGGGCAGAATTCGGGAAACGAACAAGCCCGGGTGGCAGAGATGTCGGGAGGGCCAAGCACCCGGGCGAGCAAGCAGTGAAGGCCCCGCAGGAGACCCCCATTACCACCCCCCACCCGCCCAAGGTAGGAATCGTTGTGAAAGTGATGCTGGAGCTCCCCAATGGACACCCCCTGGAGGTTGAAGCGTTACTTGACTCAGGGGCCTCGGCAAATTTTATGAGCAAAGAATTTGCGTTGCAGCATCAACTACACTTGCTGCCCCTCGACTTCCCTCTACTGGTCACTACAATTGACGGGAGGAAGTTGTTGGGAGGAGAAGTGGCGCAGCAAACGCCCCCCATGAGGATGTGCATCTCCAAGCATTCTGAAGTCATCGCTTTCAACGTCACCCAACTGGCAGGGTGCCCCATCGTCCTGGGAATGAGTTGGCTTGACCTTCACGACCCAGTAGTGGCTTGGCATCAAAGATCACTCACGTTTGGATCGGGGCACTGCGTGGAGAACTGTCTGCAGGACATGAGGACCCCAGACAGCAGCGCGCAGGCGGCGACAGTGCGATTGGAGGCCACAAGGGGGATTCCACCCCAATATGAGGATTACAGTGACGTTTTCAGCGAGAAGGAAGCGGACAAGCTTCCGCCACATCGACCCTTTGATTGTCAGATCAACTTGATGCCAGGGGCCCAGCTGCCGGCAGGGAAACTCTATTCCATGTCTGAGCAAGAGCTGCAGGAACTCAGACAATTTATAGACAAGAACCTTCAGCGAGGGTTTCTGCGAGAGTCCAAGAGTTCCCGAGGGAGTCCAGTGTTCTTCGTGGACAAGAAGGGGACCTCCCAGAAGAGACTTATATGTGATTTCAGGGCCCTGAACAGCGTGAGTCAACCCATCGCCTTTCCCATGCCTAGGATCGACGATTTGCTGGCGGTGGTGCGCAGAGGGAAAATATTTACCAAGCTGGACCTCAGGGGGGCGTACAACCTCATACGGATGCGAGAGGGAGATGAGTGGAAGACGACCATGTTTACCCCCCTGGGAGCATTTGAGTACCTTGTTATGCCGTTTGGCCTACAAGGAGGGTCCGCGGCCTTCCAGTCCTTCATGCATCACGTGTTGGGACCCCTGCTGTACAAGAATGTGGTTTGTTTTCTCGATGACTTGCTCGTCTTCTCGGAGGACGAGGCCCAGCACGAGCAGCATGTCAGGCAGGTGCTGAACAAATTGAGAGAGCACCAGCTGTACGCCAAACTGGAGAAGTGCCAATTCCATGTGAAGCAGGTGGATTTCCTCGGCTACCGAGTGTCGGATAGAGGGCTAGCCATGGACGGGGAGAAAGTGAAGGCAGTGTTAGACTGGAAGAGCCCCCGAACCAAGAAGGACGTGCAGAGGTTTCTGGGTTTCGCCAACTTCTATCGCAAATTCATCAGGGGATTCGCAAAGCTAACGGCACCCATCACGGACTGTTTGAGTGGCAAGAAGAAATTTGTGTGGACATCGGAAGCCCAGAGGGCGTTCGACACCCTGAAGGGAGCGTTCGCCGCAGAGGAGAACCTCCTGCATGTCGACCCGGAGCGGCCGATCAAGCTGGAGACAGATGCTTCAGATCGCGCAGTTGGAGCCGTGCTTCTGCAACAGGACAATAATGGGGACTGGAGACCATGCGCTTTCTTTTCGCGCAAGCTCAGCAAATCTGAGAAGAATTACACCATCTGGGACAAGGAACTGTTGGCCATCTTAGCGGCTTTCAAAAAGTGGCGCCACTTTCTGATCGGGGCGCAGCACCAAGTCCAGGTGCACACAGACCATAAGAACTTGGAGTACTGGAGAACCGCCAGAGTGCTCAACCAGAGACAGATCCGGTGGGCAGAATTCTTCGCGAACTTCAACTTCCGTGTTCACTATGTGCCTGGTGAGCAGAACGTGCGGGCCGACGCTTTGTCGAGGAAGCCGCAGTACCTAGAAGAGGAGGAGCCGCCTTCTGCGAGACACATGTTTTCCACACAGCAGTGGGCGTGTGCCGGCACCATGGAGCAAGCCTCGCTACTGCTGAGACTCACCCGCGCAGATCCCTTTGCGCAACAGAAGTTCAGAGATCTCAAGGAAGGGAGGGGGGTCGAGGAAGGGTTTTTGGAGAAGGGAGGGCTCTTGTTTTATAAGGGGGCTTTGTACATCCCGGGGGATCAGATGAGGGCCAAGGTTCTCAAACAACTCCACGACAACCCTTCCGCAGGACATTTTGGACAACAGAAGACACTTCTCTTAGTCACCAGAGAGTTCTGGTGGCCGGGAGTCCGGGAGGATGTCAAGGACTACGTGAGGGCGTGTGGCACATGTCAAAGGGCGAAGGGAGACACTAGAGCACCGGCAGGTCTGCTGCAGCCCTTACCCACCCCCAGCAGACCCTGGGAAATGGTGAGCATTGATTTCATCACCGATCTGCCCATGTCCAAAGGGAAAACAGCAGTGCTTGTGGTGGTAGACATGCTCACCAAGATGTGCCATTTCGTAGCCTGCCCCAAGGTGTTGTCCGCAGAGGAAACGGCCAAACTCTTTGTAGATCAGGTGTTCCGCTTGCACGGGGTGCCTTCGAGAGTTCTCAGTGACAGGGGGAGGCAATTTACCTCACGGTTCTGGCGCAAGCTCATGAGCTTATTGCAGGTGGAGCTGAGTTTCTCCACAGCCAGACATCCCCAGACTAATGGGCAAGCCGAGAGAGCCAATGCCATTCTGCAGCAGTATTTGCGTTGTTATGTCAACCAAAGGCAGAATGATTGGGCGCAATTTTTGGGTCTGGCAGAGTTCGCTTTTAATAACTCTGTCCACCTGTCCACAGGAATGACCCCGTTTTTTGCCAATCATGGTCGCCACCCAAGAGCCTTCCCAGGGGGGGAGGAGGAGCCCAGTGTACCAGCAGCAGAGAATTTTGCAGAGGAGATGCAAACGGTGCACAAAATGCTCAGAAGCACTCTGGAAAGGGCCAAGGAGGCATACAAGAGGGCGGCGGATGCCCATCGCAGGGAAGGGGAGGTCATCAGGGTCGGGGATAAGGTGTGCTTGTCGACCAGGGGTCTCCCCATCAGAGGGAGCTGTAAGAAGTTAGAACATCGCAGACTGGGACCCTTTGAGGTCATCGAGCAGGTCAATCCGGTAGCATTTAAGCTGTTGTTGCCGGATACCATGAGGATTCACCCGGTATTTCACAGGTCACTGCTCTCACCATACAGGGAGGGGCACCGTTTCCACGAGGAGGGTGGGACGCCCCCCACTACGCCCATTGTAGAGGAGAGGGAAGCCTGCAATGAAGCCACGGAGATCCTGGACTCCAGATGGAACAGGGACAGGGTGGAGTACTTGGTGGCATGGGAAGGGGCTGCCCCAGAGGACAACACGTGGGTACCATCCGATCAGATAACTGAAGAGTATCTTAGAGCTGAATTTCACACCCTGTTCCCACATAAGCCAATGCCCCCAGATCTCTTCCTGCAAGAGGTGTGTGCCACCACGGAAGATGATGAGGAAGATTTCTGGGGGTTCAGATCCAGTGAAGAGAGGGAAGGAGGAGAGACACCGGTTTCCCCTCAGAGAGAGTCCGGGGGAGGGCAGTACTCGTCATCCTCAGGAGAAGACTCGGAAGGATTTGAGGGGTGGGAAGAGGTGTTTGGTTCACAGGATGACGAAGATACAGACTTTCTAGGTTTCGTCACATCCCCTGAAGAGGGGATGGGAGGGGCGGTGAACGAAGGGAAAACTCACAGAGCTCAGGGGCGAGACACAGCAGAGAGGGAGTCACCCGCCTTGGGGGAGGAGGAGGGGGGCTTAGAGGGGGGAGTGGATGTCAGAGGACTGGGGAGCCTCACACCCTCCCCTGCGCTGACGCAGTACCGAGAGCCCACGCCCCTTATTCTGACAGATCCCAGCGAAAGCTCCGGAGAAGAAGAGTTGGAGGGAGGGCTCTGTGTAGCATCAGAGCCCCAGGACGTCGCAACAGGAAACAGGAGAAGGGGGGGTTGGTTCCCCTTCCGGGAGTGTTTTAGCAAGAGGCGCGAAAAGCCGGAATAAACCAGTCAGGACATCTCCATTGATTGAGATGGATGTGTTTCACCATCGGTGGAATGTTGTAAAGTAATTAGGACCAAATAAAACGCTAATTGATTTACGTGACGGACTCGGCTGGAATGCTTCGATCGAAACAACAGCCAGAGGGCTGTGACAGTATGCAAACCAAGACGTATGCAAACCAAGGTACCACTGTACAAGAAAGTTCACTTTGCAGCTTTGACTCCAAACAGCTCTACTTGAAAACCAAATGCAGCCTTTAAGCCCATTTTACCAATGCCAGCAATTTACTTCACAACCACAATTTTATTCTACCTAGGCAGAACCATATGTTACCATTCTTGAAGCCAATTTATCACTAAATAAAATCCAATAAAGTTCTCATTAATGAACAAAAGCACTACACAATTCCAAAATACATCAGCAACTGCAGATGAGAAGTTTTTATTCCCATGATATGTTTTCCTAACCAATAACATTAAAGTGCTTATTTATTTGATTTGACATTTTAAAATTATATCTGTGGTCTATAAACCTCTATAAAAGTTTTTCAAATCAAAACATCATGCATAACTAATTATTTCTCCAGAATTTTCCCATTATGCTATCCAATACAGTTTAATTGTTTGAGACAGAAGTTCGAATGCTCACTTTATTACAACTGTACAAAAACTATGCATCTTCCAGTAGAGGTTCCAGAGCTTATTTCTTTATTCCAAGTCCTCCTGGGACACTTAAGAAATCAACAGGAAAATAACAGGGTGCCAAGGTCATCCTGTCTGTTTTAATTATTTCTGTTGGAATAAAGTATTGTTCTACTTACCAGCACAGTTTCAATTACCCAGGTGTTTTGTTAACTTCTCACAGGTACAGGGCATGGCTATTTTCAAAGGAATGGAACACCTTCAATTATGTCAAAATATTCTATCATATTATAAAGTCTAGAAATGTCACTGTAACCATTTCTTCTCAGGATGATTAAAATCAGAACGTCAAGCCACGCTTCCCAGAAAAAAATGGATGATTGAATAAAGGCCCCTTTCCTTGTTTTCTTAGCAGAATGAGAGCCATGCACCGTACTTTATCCCTACCAGCAATGAAGTTAAATATGGAAGAAACAAGTTCTGTAACAAGAGCTAAATAATACCAACCGAAAGTGCCTGGTGGGGAGAATGAAGCATGACAATGATCTTTTTAAAAAACAACTAGTTTCCCCCCACACCATGCCGATCCCATGCTTACCATGGGGAGCCAGCTATGTCCCATTGACCTTGACTGTGGAGTTACACCTGTAAAACCAACAGGAACTGTCCTCCCTCAAAAAAACCCCAACCCTTAAACAAAGCTTAGGCTGCTATCCTATAACCACTTACCAGATAGAAAGCCCCATTGAACAAAAAGAAATCTACTTCTGAGTAGACATATAAAGTGTTGTACTGTAAGTGCATTCTTAATGAGTGTCTGCTGCGGAGCAGGAGACATGTCTAAGTCTCTTTCGACTAGATGGACCTCAGGGTCTTTTCCAACTCCACAATTCTATGATTCTTAACCTTTTGCATTTTGCATTTGGGTCGGAGACTCTGCACTTATTGTGTAGCAGTATCTGCAGAAAGTTTGTTAAATATTTATCTAGATGACTGGTGCTGAGTGGAAATTTTATTTTTCAGATTATAATTTAAGAACTCAAGCAAACACCTCCTGGCAAAGAGAAGGGGAAGAAATGGAGGCAGTGAGAGATTTCACTTTCTTGGGTTCTATGATCACTTCAGATGGTGACAGCAGTCACGAAATTAAAAGACGCCTGCTTCTTGGGAGAAAAGCAATGACAAACCTAGACAGCATCTTAAAAAGCAGAGACATCACCTTGCCGACAAAGGTCCATATAGTTAAAGCTATGGTTTTCCCAGTAGCAATGTACGGAAGTGAGAGCTGGACCATAAAGAAGGCTGATCGCCGAAGAATTGATGCTTTTGAATTATGGTGCTGGAGGAGACTCTTGAGAGTCCCATGGACTGCAAGAAGATCAAACCTATCCATTCTTAAAGAAATCAGCCCTGAGTGCTCACTAGAAGGACAAATCCTGAGGTTAAGGCTCCAGTACTTTGGCCACCTCATGAGAAGAGAAGACTCCCTAGAAAAGACCCTGATGTTGGGAAAGATTGAGGGCACAAGGAGAAGGGGACGGCAGAGGATGAGATGGTTGGACAGTGTTCTCGAAGCTACTAACATGAGTTTGGCCAAACTGCGAGAGGCAGTGAAGGATAGGAGTGCCTGGCGTGCTCTGGTCCATGGGGTCACAAAGAGTCGGACACGACTGAACGACTGAACAACAACAACAATCTGCAGAAAATACTTTCTAAGGTGCACCTGACATCAGACAAACTCACCACAGGAAAAATGCATTCTGGTTGCTTGGAAAAAAAGCAAGAACAAACCACAGAGATCCCAAGGACTACCAGACAACAGGGCAGAAGCAGTAAACATACACTAAAGGGGGAAACAGCAGCTCTTTAGCACTCCAGGGATTCCTATTGCCCAGTGTCCAAACAGTTTGTTAAATATTTATCTAGATGACTGGTGCTGAGTGGAAATTTTATTTTTCAGATTATCATTTAAGAACTCAAGCAAACACAATTAACCAAACATTCATTTGTGTAGAATAAAGATTTTAAACCATTAAGTCTGATACACTGATTAACCTTTCCAAGGGTTATAATATTTGTTGTATAATGTTTTGTAGTTCCTACTATTCTGAAAAAAGTGAATAGAATTAGAAAATCCTTTAGTAGACATGCTTTAGACTTCAAGTTATCATCTTAAATTTATAGATTTTTTTTTAAACTGAGGGTAGATTAAAAAATTTAAAGTGAGGGTCCCTAATGGCCTTTGTGCATATTGCCATTCTTGTTGCTAGGATACATCGAAAAGGATTCTACAAAAGGTTGGACGGTGATGAACTCAGAAGCAATCTCACTGATGCAGAGAGTATACTTCAGCTTCCCCACAGCTGAAACCAAGCTCTGGAAAACCACAAAAACATGTTTTAGAAGCAGGGCTGGCCCCAAATATTTTGCTGTTAGTGGTGAAGGACAGACTGGCGCTCCTTCCCTATTCCACATTCAAAAACGGCCTGGACAGACAGTTGAATCTTACTTCAACAATGATAGCAGATTAGCATCATTCACTGCAGCTAAAGTACCAGGCTAGGTTTGGGGGAACCGGACAGGCTACATAGCATGTACAAACTCTGTCCGCCAACAGAGGGGAATCGCCAAGCGGCTTAGAAGCAACAGCCAGGGGCGCTTCAACTCCTGAATCTGCCACTTGACCCAGCTGCCTCATCCAGCCCTGTTTGGAAAGGAGTTGTTGCTGCTGCTGCTGCTGCCGTCTATTACTGTACTAATTCATAGGCTGCTTTCAAACCACTGTTCATGGTAAACCACTCTGAACACCAGTACAAGTCACACCATCTACATGTATTATTGCTTTGCGTAATGCTACGATCGCTGCTGTCAAAAACAATATTAGTTAAAACTATGGCACTCGCTCTCACAGGAGGCAGTGATGGGCACCAACTAGGTCAGGCATAGGCAACCTTGGCTCTCCAGATGTTTTGGAACTACAATTCCCATCATCCCTGACCACTGGTCCTGTTAGCTAGGGATGATGGGAGTTGTAGTCCCAAAACATCTGGAGAGCCAAAGTTGCCTATGCCTGAACTAGGTGACTGTAAAAGAGGGTTAGGCAAATTTGTGGAATGGGCTATTGATGGCTAACAGCCATTATGGCTGTGCTCTGCCTCCACAGTTGTTGGTGGCAATGCTTCTGAATACCAGTTGCTGGAAACCTCAGAAGGGAAGAGTGCTCTGGTGCTCAAATTCTGCTTGAGGGTTTCCTAGAGGCATCTGGCTGGCTGGCCACTGGGAGAAGAGGATGCTGGAATAGATGGGCCCACTGGCCTGATCTACCATGCTCTTACATGCGTTACCATCTCAAAAGACGCAAAATGCACATACTCACTTTTTGCCACTAGAGTATCACACTCAAGCATAAGACTGCAAGAAAAGTAACAAAACTACCTGCCAAACCCATGTGGTTCCCCAGTACAGATGTAACCACAAAAGGTGTGGGAAACGCATAATGAAACAGAACCACAAGATTTTACAGGAAATGACCTATTTCTCCCTGGCATGCTACCTTTCCAAAGCAAGGGCTGCTGTATCATTTAATCAACATTAATAATATCATCTCGCCAGCACAGTCCAGCTATTAAGAATGACAACAGTGATGATGATGCAACTCGGGAGTTGTATGTTCTCTATAATTCTTATTACAAAGCACTGTAATAAAGCTCAACCACTCTTCAATATTCCCTTTTCAATGTTTATCAGGAATAAAAATATATGCTAGACCCCATTTTCCTTTCAATTAGATTAGTATATCCTCATATTTAATCTTCCATCAATCTACATAAAATAATTAGGAACAATTAATATGGTCATCAATATCATTATACTTTATTTTGTGGGTGGGTGCATGATTTGTTGTTTGTTGCCCAAAGCATATCTTCTTCTTTTTTAAACATTTTGGCTATTGTTGGTATGTACAGGTGCAGCTGACTGTGCTATGTGCCTGCAGGAAGCTCTGGGCTAGGCAAGATCCAATGTCATCTCACAAGGGACACTCTCCCAGATGGATGAGTGTGTGATTCATGTTGTGGGGTAGGCACAACCAACTGCTTATTTCATTTCTTATGAGCATTTCATAAGCAAGATAATTTGGACCAAAAACAACTATTCTAGGACTGGAAGGTGGGAGTCCCCAGTCATGGAAATATACTAGATGGGGTACTCCAAATGTTATTTGGGGGTTCAGAGATGAATGAATTTTCATTCTTTTCAGTGTTTTGAACTTGCAAGCAAATAAGGAACTGGGAACTAGTAACCTACTTGAGCATTGTTTTTATGTAGCATAAAGGTTCCAGATCCCAGGGCATGGCATACAGTACATTAACTCTGCTGAAAATGCATAGGCCTGGATTGGCTTCGAACCTCCCCAGGAGTTGCTGCCTGGAGTTCAACGGAAGCCAGGAAGGATATAAAGGCACAAAATAAAACAGAACGGCTCTGAAACAAACAAGGGTAAATTGCTCCTTCTAAGGTGGATAATGAAATGCTGAATGGCAAAATAAGGAAAGGGGAAAGCCAGCTGAAATAGAAACCTCCAAGGCATGTAGGAAAAGCATGTTTTTAAGAGTACTTAAAGAACCAAACTATCAGAAAAACAGGACCATGGGGGCATGCTACCCACATGTTGTGGCCAGCGCTTGCAGCAGTAAAGGTAAAGGTAAAGGGACCCCTGACCATTAGGTCCAGTCACGGACGACTCTGGGGTTGTGGTGCTCATCTTACTTTACTGGCTGGGGGAGCCTGCGCACAGCTTCCGGGTCATGTGGCCAGCATGACAAAGCCGCTTCTGGCGAAACCAGAGCAGCGCACGGAAACGCCGTTTACCTTCCCACCTATTTATCTACTTGCACTTTGACGTGCTTTCGAACTGCTAGGTGGGCAGGAGTTGGGACAGAGCAATGGGAGCTCACCCCGTCATGGGGATTCGAACCGCCGACCTTCTGATCGGCAAGCCCTAGGCTCTGTGGTTTAACTTGCAGCAGTAGACTGGTACAAACCCTCAGTTGTCTGGGGCTTAATGCTTTCTTCTCTTCAGCCTGGATAGGATACTAAGAAAGGTTACTTACTTGAAGGCTAAGGATTGGATCCTATGCACCTTTATTTGAAAATTAGTCCCTTTGAACAAAACATACATACAGTATATACTCAATATACATGTATGATTTATAACAGTTGTCTAAAAGCAGTGGGTGGCAGCAAAATAGTATTTTTCAATGAGATACAAAGTGAAAGTCCATGCCATTTGGTTGGTAGAGTCATAATGATTTCAATTTGTCTTTTTTTAATAACAATTCAAAAATATCAATGTGTGGCAAATGCAAAACATGTCAACTTTAACCTTTTCTGTGTTCATACTTCTAGAAATAAGGTACTGCCAAAATTGTAGCTTCAGTTTAATATATCTGTTTGTACTCTTTTTCAAGGCTGTTGGAATGTAGCTATATCCAAACATTTTCTTGCTCTGCATTTACAAATGCTACAAGCTACTGGGAAAACTGTTTTCCATCGTCATAGCAACGGAAGCTAAATACTATGAAGCGCATCACTTTTGACATAAAATGTGAATAAAGATGTTCTATAAAGGCATTTCCGCAGCTATTCACTTGTTTAGAATCTGCCATAAACTGTCATTTTATTCTTGCTTTTAACAGATCTAATTTAGTTTTAACAAAATGTTAACACTTCAGAGCTCCCTCTTAGAACTGCTTGCTTGCTCTTATAAAAAAAATGCTAATATGCAAGAGAATAATCCAATTCCGTTATAATCACTGAAGTCACAGAAAACCACTCAAACACAATAGAGCTTCAGCTTTAGTTCCATTATTTATAAGCAATCTTTTTGATGCAAAAATGGCACAATGTTGATACTGTTTGTATTTCAGGCTGTGATGTAAATTCAAGAAATCTCCACCCCTGCATAATGAAATTTGTAGTAGTACTAAGGTTCATGTGCTGCCTATCCCAGCTTCATGGCAGGGAAGAGGAAATCCTAAAAACAGAACTCCTCTAATGCAGTGTTGACCATACTGCTTGACCTGAAAGCCAAAGTCATACCAGAATGGACACAAACAAGATCACCGAATATCACTGCATTCGAAGCTCACTAAAACTGCTAACTCTGAAATGTTAAAAATCTTCTGAGTTTTTAAGGAGGGAGGAACTTATCTGAAACCCTTCATTATGACTTTCCAAAGTCCCACGAGCAAGAAATATATTGATAAATCGAAGTTTGAGTAGTCAGGGCTGCACAAACTTGAGACCAGACTTATCCTGCTAATATCTGTTTTTACAGGAAATAAGAATTATACATTAATCTGCTTATATCCGCACACTATAAATAAGAGGTCGGGTGTTTCAGAATCTGTTTTGCATCTTGAAAGGTATATGGGGAAAATCCTCTTATATCCTCTCATACCAGTTTCAAGAGCTTCTTCACCAATGCAAAATTCACTTTAAGAAAAATATTTTTTTCCTAAACCATTATTTGGGTACAGTACCAGAAGGAACTTCTTGTGTCATTTTTAAGAAACCTCATTTTACCATCAATGAGAAAAACAAAAATTGGTAATATCTCAACACAAACATACTACAACCCTTGAATCACAATAATTTGATTTTATTTCCATGTTTAGAATAAACTCTGGTCCAAGAAAAAGCCTAAGCCATTTCCTCCTTTTGGTCAACAGCATATAATATTATGTTACATATTTAGTGTGCAGAACTGCAAGTGAGTAGATGTATTTAAAAAAACTTAACCTATGATTCAGTTTAACACTCTTATGTCAGACCCACATCTCTCCATGGAAAGATCATCATGGGCTAGACTCCAAACAGCAACATTAAGCAGCACAGTTTGGAGAAGCCCAGAGGATTTTATTTTATTTTAGCTACAGACCCCGGAGACTTAACACAAACAGCTCTTAAAAGTCCACATGGTTTCAGAAGTGGTTTGCAAGATTGCACAGTTTCAATTCACAAAAACAGAAGCCAAAACCTCTTGGCACGCAAAACTAGTTGTGTGGGGGCTTTCTGGATCTCAGCCTAGGTAACAGCCACAATCCAAAGAAACCGAAACACTTGCATGGGGATCTGTAAACACAGGCCACAGAAGGGATAGGCTGTTTTGCAGATTTTAAGATTTCACCCCCTTTCCCCAGCACTGGGAACTGCTGTGGTAGAAACAACAGTCAAACTACAGACTGCATTCAAGTTTTTCATCTTGTGTCATTATCTTGGGACTAAGTAATGAAGGCTTGGGCTGGAAAAGATTACCTCACTGCCTGCTCCAGTTGGACGGCTTCACAGCATCCTCCTTACAGGGCCACCAACTATAGCCCATGTGTTGGTAACCTCAAGGCTGGATTACTCCAATGCCTCTAACGTGGGGCTGTCCTTGGGGCCTGGTATGGAAGCTCCAGCTGGTGCAGAATGCAGCAGCCAGATTGCTCATGGGGGCATGTGTCTGACAACATATGAAAGCATTGTTGAAGAATCTGCACTGGCTGCCCATCTACTACAAAGCCAAGTTCAATGTCTTTGTATTGAATTACAAAGCCCTGGACCATTTAGGTCCAAGCCACCTCAGAGACCACCTTAACCCTTCTATCCCAGATCAGCCACTGGGATCATCTGCAGGAGCACCAGTGGACATTCCCCCTAGTTGGCAAGGCTCATTTGATAACAACAATAGACCAACCCACCTTCTTCTCTGAAGAAGCATCTAAAACATAAATCTGCCTCTTGCATTTCCCTGCTACTGGATCTGTACTGTACGCTGCCAGTCCATGTTTATATACTTTTTAACAGATTAAAAAAACCTAATCCTGTTAAATAAACTCTAATAGAGACGTATAAATGGGGAAGGTCAAACATCGCCATGCACTAGTAGCATGGGTTGAAAGATTTCTGCCATTCACAAACATGTTCACTGTGACTGAAGTCTCATTCCAATTTGGTTATAGAAAATGCACAGAAGTGGCTGTATAAAGCAAGTAAAATTTGCATGACCCAAAAGCTAACAGAAGCAACTCACAAGAATTCAATATGCTAGTTGGAATTTGCCAGCCTTTATTTCTTTGTAACCATACTGGGAACCTCACACACCAAAATCCTCTGAGAATAAAGGGAGGCAACAGACTGAAAGGTCACTGCAGAATCCCAAGTTTTAATATCGCAATTAAAGGATATCAGAGCTAGCGTGCACTAGTGAGTTACTCCTGACAAGCAATTATATAATTAGGCTGTGACAATTAGAATATATACACCCAGTCAATTGAGAGCAGAACAAAAATTATCCTTCAAATTATGAATTTGTTTGAAAAAGTATATATGCCTGATTATTGTATTGGCTTCCCCTGTTTAACTGAATCCTTGAAACTCATTAGCAATTCTTAAGACAATTATAATTTAATTATGTTAAAGTATGGAAACAGGTCTGATATTAACATATTAATTTCTTCTGGAAAATACCAATAGAATTAGATGTAGGAGCAAGGCTGTATAAAGCATAAAGCTTAGTTTAATCTTATTTTCACTGGGGTATGGTTAGAACCAATTAGGATTGCCTGAAACCATGGGTTGCAAATTATTGGGTTCTTCTTGTTTTTATTGTTATTATGCCTTTTGTGTTTTTATATTGTGATTTTAAGTTGAGAACTGCCCTGAGACCTGCAGGTGCTATACAAATTTTATTAATAATAATAATAATAATAATAATAATAATAATAATATCAAATCTATTTCAAAGTAACCTAAAATGCTGTTACACTGTCACAGCCTGATTGTCACTCATTAATAAATGTACAAAGAAAACAGAAATTCAGCCTTACCTGCACCAACTTCCTTTTCTTCCTCTTCTATATTATTCTTGATGCTATCATATTCTTCATCTATTGTTTGATTACCCCGCATCAGAGACAGGATTCTTCGTGCCTTTTGAGTCTGTCCTTTTTGAATAAGCCAACGGGGGCTTTCAGGAAGAAAGAGGAAGCCAAAAAACTGTATTACAGCTGGAACTGCCGAGAGGCCCAACATATATCTGGGGGAAAGAAAAAAACATTTGTAATGCAAATTTATCAAGATTCTCTCCATACAGAACAGCAAGGCTTTAAGCCGCTTTCTGAATACGCTCAGTATTTCTCTAAATAAGCAGATGGAGGTAACATAGTTTATATCCTGAGATTTCCGTAGCAGACGATTCCAAGAACTCTTTAACAGGTTTTCAGATGTTCCCTGCAGACATAATTTTAACATTGCTGTTTGCAAATCAGTTATTTCAATTACTGTTAGATAACATAAACTTAGCCCAAAGTTAACTTATATTAGATTGAGAACTACAATTATTTACATGTATCAAACAGCAAATACGCTGAACAAATGCAACTCCAGACCAACTAAAGAGGCCTACAACTACAGTGGCATGACAGCTGACATATTATTCTCTCTCATTATGGATCTAATATACCTGTAGAAGACAATCACAGTTGTCATGTTTGTCAGACAGAGCTTGACGCATCATAAACAACATTAATTGACAATTCCTTACATATTGAATCATTAACTATTTTTCCAAATTGTTCCACATTGGGCTGGAAGCATTCTTGTACTGTTGGTTTTCTTGGAATCAAAAATAAAACTACTTCATTCTGGAGGAGAAAAATCCCATTTCACTTGTCCTTTGATAAGATAAGCTGCTTTTCCTGCTAAAATGATATTGATAAGTGTGTTACATTTAGAACAGCAAAAATGTTCAGATACTTTCAAGTTTAATGAAAATCTTACGGATTACTATAGTACCCAAACACTCAAAACCAGAAGCATGGTTGAATTTTATCTTGGTAATTAGCATTCCAAAAGTTGGCCATTCTATTTTTCAAGATATTTACTGACTTTCAGGTTGCAATGACTTCTAACAAATGGTTAATTTTATTATATTTTAAATGTTTTTACTTTGTTCCTTTCACTATTATGACAGAATTTCTTGTAATGGCAAGTGGAAAAATTTGAATCTGAAATCCACACCTACCAACTCACTCACTCTTAAATCAATTCAAGCACACTACTGCAATTTTCTATAAAAAGGAACTCCCTTCCCCTGATAATTCAAGTATTATTTTTATTACAGTTCTGTTTAAAAATACACAAACCATGCAAGAGGAAATCTTATGGTGAGTTATTTGGCTATCACCCAGGGTTCTATAATGCGTCTTTAAAGTACTAACAGGTTCTCTTCACTAACTAAACAGGCATGAAACTATACCATTTAAAAATACTTAAGTACCCTGTGGGACCACCTCACAGAGTGGTCAACCAAATGTCCGAGGGAAGCCTGCAAGCAGAAGCTAAGTGAAACAGGGCTCTTCCTGTTTGTGATTCCAAGCACTGGGCATTTACAAAGACATGCAGAGGTAGAACATAGCCATCATGACTAGTAGCTACTGATAGCCCTATCCTCCATGAATTTGTCTACCACTCTTTTGAAGCCATCCAAGTTGGTGGCTATTGCTACATTGAATGATTTTTCTAGATCACAGACAGAAGATGGTCTATTCAAAACCAAGCAATTAAAAAAAATGATTTTTTTAGCTTTGGGGATTCTTAAAATTACTTCTCTGGGTAACAGAAGAATCAAGACTTTACATGATTTGAGGGCCATAGAATTGAAGCCATGAGTCTCCAAGAAAGCTAGCATGCATCTTGGTTGCATTTGCTATAGATCTTGCCACCCTGCAAATTACAATGTTGAAAGATAAAATCCGTATCTCCTTAATTCAATCCATTAGTAAATTTCAGCTGGATTTGCTGCCATTATTCAAAGCCAATTAACATTCTGAGGGCACCAACTTAAAACCACAAAAAGGAAGATTACAAGTGTGCAAAAACAAAGTCTACATTTAAATCATTTAGATTTCCATCTAAAATCGTTGGTTTTAAAATAAAAATGTAATCTGTAAAATGTAACACATTTAGATAGTTTCTCTGTCACCCATTATCATCATCATCATCATCATCATCATCATCATTATTGTGTTGTTGTTGCTGCTCCTTATTGTGATTTAGAAAGGGTAATTAATTTTTTGCATTAAAGAGTACAAAAGAGATTGCCAACAAAAAATGTATCTATATCATGTGTGTATACAAATAAATATTTGTGTGTACTACACACACATTTCACACACAGAGCATATGAATCTAAATGGAAGTGCAGCTCTGACTTTACTTTCAATAACAAACAAAAAATTACACTAACCTCCATCCATCCTTCGGAAGGTAACTGAAGGCTCCATCTATAACGCTTGCAAAGAACTGTCCTCCTGTGATGAAGAGTGTGTTTATAGTAACTAATCTGCCTCTTAGATGAGGTGGAGCAACTTCTGCAATGTATACTGGGACTGTCATAGAAGCAATACCTGGAAGAAAGTAATTAAAATTCAGTATGAACCTTTTTACAAATAAGAACTATTATTTTCTCATCGGCATGTGTTATCTACAATCATGACACTCAATCATAAACAGGAGGAAACGTTCTACCTTTCAAATAAGTAATCAAACCAAAGTACATGCTATATAAATATAGCATGTTTACAGTGCATCTGAAAGATAGGAGTTCCAAAGGGAGGAGAAATCATTTGATCGTGAATACAGCATAGAGAATTGCATTGCAAGTTGAAAATAATCAGATAAAAGAGATTGTCAATAGATAAGCAAACAGAAGCTGAACATGATTGGAGGGATTTATATCCCGCATTTCATAACATAATACAAAAGAACAGTAGCAAACAAGATAGCCGACTAAAAAAGGAATGAGTTGTAAGCAATCCATTAAGGGATATCTGTAACCATTAAAAAATCATCAAAGGCAATTAAAGCCTAATAGAACAGGGCATATGTCATCTGGCACCTAAACGTATCTCAGCCCAATATCAATCGGGCTACATTATGACTCCCTTATATTGGTGTATTTCCATTTACATGAACTAAATTACCAGCAGGCCCACAAAGCACTTTATTAAAATAGATTTCAGTAACAGGCATCTAACCAAATTGCTACAACTTCCTAAGAAAAAAGTAAGCTAACTGTTTTTTTGTGGCTGTATTTTTATGTTGTGTTTTTTCCAACTCATGTCTCAAAGCACACCTCGTACTTAGAGATTAGTCTAAGTACTTAGAGTTAAGAATATTATGATCTTATATCCATCGAAAACTTACTTATTCTGCCAATTCACCTGTATCAAGTCAGATGCTAGAAACCAACCCCTTTTCGAAACCAAAGCCAGAAGAACTGTATCAGATACACTCTGTCTTTGTCTTTACAGGGAAGACCATAGAGCAGATCTCTGTGCCTGAACTAACTTTTGCACAAATGGAGTCTAAGAATTAATAAAAAGTAATATTATTATTTTAAAAAAAACATGCTAAGAAGTCCAGTGACCCACTGAATTATTGCCCATACTTTACCTACACTGAGCTTGCAGAAATAATGGAATTCCAGGTGAGTTGAGCGCCGGGCAGCCTCTGTGGGACAAGCTGTCTTTTATATGAATTATGCCCTTCACTACTCTTGGTTCTCAGTTTGGCTGCCGTGGCATGGATTTTGTTGCAGGACTAAAATCTTGAAGCGAAGAATACTAAGATTTTCTTAGTAGATAGTAACAAACAAACAAAAAATGCTTTCTTTTGAACAGCCTCAATAAGCTGAACTGCCATCTGGGTAGATGTTGTTGTGCTACAACTCTCATCATCCCTAAGCTATAGCTGAAGATGATGGGACCACATCTGGGCAGTCATGGTTGAAGAACACTGTGTACTGAGCTTGCAGGACTCTGCAAGGGACAAACTAGAAACATGTAGCAGAAACTCTCCCAGCAGCCATTTGTACATGTTACAACCAAGGCGAAACCCCTTTCATCTTCAAATGCTTTGTGATAGATGAGCCCAGGCTACTCATGTCAGCTTCTCCAATTTGTGGCCACCGTTCAACAGATACCTGCCAGCAGCATATTGTACATGGTATTATGCTAGCCAAACAGATGGCCTAAACCACCAATTACAGGAAATTATGAGATAGGATAAATTGAAAGATACAAAAGAGCTGGTTATGGTTTTCAGTTCCACACAACAAAGTTGCTGAAACCTCTCTTCTGCCAACTCTGTCCCACCATATTAAACTGAAATGGGATGAAGTAGTGCAAGTTAATGCTTATGGACACAATTAGAGTTAGAGCCAAACTAAACATTACAAAATGTGCATTATCTGCATTGTCTTTCTATATATTTTTCCTCTGTCTTCCTTCTAAGACTTGGCTTCTCCCTGCCAGCCACAAATCAAGGGGATGGCAGATGGTGATTCACACATTATACAATGTTTACATTACACATTACAAGGTAGGAGGAACGGTGGCAGCTTTGAACATTTTAATGTCTATTTTCCCCCTTTAAGATCCTCCAGCTAATTCAACTTATTAACATTACACACTGCTTTTCAAAGTCTATGATTCTCATTGTGAAATGTTTGTGGTATGGCAAAATATTTCATTCTAGAGAAAGAATTTGTAGTCGATACAAGTTTTTAGGTGATGTACAAGTTAATGAACAACCAAGGAAATATGGCTGCTTAGCTATACTCATAAGAGCCAACTCCTAGGGGCCAGAATCACAAACACACTGGTAGATAACTTTTAAAAGAAATGGATATAGTCTTATTACAGTAATACCTCAAAAAAGTAAATCAGTTTGCAACCTTTAATATTTGCCAATGTTAGCAAGCTTCTGATATTGTATGTCCTAAGGTTATCCATTTCTTACAAGAGAAATATAAAAACTTGGTTGTATAATCATTCATTTATGCATTTTATTTGTATGCCGCTTTTCCACACACACACAAATCATGCTCCAAGTGGCTTACAACAAAGAAAACATGAATACATTTCAAACAAACACCACAAAAAAACATTTCATAATAACATAGCGCAAAACAATAGCAAATTTACTAATATACAAAACCCCCAGATTTCAACATGATAAAGATAACAAGATTACTTAAACAACATGCAGCATCCAATAGCGAAAATAGCAAAAGATGTGTCATATCAAGTTCAGGGCTTACACTTAATGAGTTAAAGAACACTTCCACCAACTCATGTTCCAGATGTGGCTGTG
Source organism: Darevskia mixta (assembly GCA_034641385.1). Classification (NCBI taxonomy): domain Eukaryota; kingdom Metazoa; phylum Chordata; class Lepidosauria; order Squamata; family Lacertidae; genus Darevskia; species Darevskia mixta. The sequence continues at coordinate 7,827,021 of JAWWNH010000224.1, read as the reverse complement.
AAGATAAGCGGCAGGTCACTTCAAAGTAGTGCTGCTTCTTATACACATTAACTGAATCAATTAATGTCATATCAAGCAGTGCACATTAATTTATGTGAACTATATTTAGATAATACAGGACATTCCTAACAAAAGATAGTTAATTATCCCCGTGTTCCAAAAGGGGGGTGTTTAAATTACACCTTGGCATTTTCCAATAAGCTTTTGTTAGTCTAAATAAATGCAGTAGCTCTGGGCAAGTACATCAGCATCAGTATAAAGGAAGAAGCTATGAATATAACAGCCACTGATGTGGGGTCAAAAATGCTCCATGAAAGATTATCTACTTTGAAACGACTTGTTTCATAAATTAAATTAGTGGTATAATTCAAGACAAATTCAAGTCAGATTAGGCAGCTGGAAGGATGCTAGACAAATCTTTAAAATGTAAACAATATAAGTGCAGCGTTATGCTATTGCACAGCTAAATATTTTAGGATATGACCAGCCAATCAGCCCTCAGATTTGGTTTTGTGACTTTGCCATTAACAAAATCTGACTGGTGACACAGCTTTATGATACTGCCACATTTACAGTATAATACTATTTTTGAATAGTATTTTTTGAATAGTATTAAAAAGGGATGCGGGTAGCACTGTGATCTAAACCATTGAGCCTCTTGGGCTTGCCGATTGAAAGGTTGGCAGTTCGAATCCCCGCAATGGGGTGAACTCCCGTTGTGCTCCTGCCAACCTAGCAGTTTGAATGCACGCCAGTGCAAGTAGATAAATAGGAACCGCTGCGGCGGGAAGGTAAACAGCATTTCCGTGTGCTCTGGTTTCCGCCATGGTGTCCCATTGCACCAGAAAAGGTTTAGTCATGCTGGCCACATGACCCAGAAAGCTATCTGTGGACAAACGCCAGCTATCTCGGCCTGAAAGCGAGTTGAGTGCTGCAATCCCATAGTCGCCTTTGACTGTACTTAACCGTCCAGGGGTCCTTTACCCTTTTCTATTTTTGAGTGGCTAAAGGGACCCCAGACCATTAGGGCCAGTCGCGGACGACTCTGGGGTTGCAGCGCTCATCTCGCTTTGTTGGCCGAGGGAGCCGGCGTACAGCTTCCAGGTCATGTGGCCAGCATGACTAAGCCACTTCTGGCAAACCAGAGCAGTGCACGGAAACGTCGTTTACCTTCCCGCCGGAGCAGTACCTATTTATCTACTTACACTTTGACGTGCTTTCGAACTGCTAGGTTGGCAAGAGCAGGGACCGAGCAACAGGAGCTCACCCCGTCACAGGGATTCGAACTGCAGACCTTCTGATTGGCAAGAGCAAAGCCAGAGGAAAGTGGCACTAGGAACAGCAACAACACAGAGGACGAAACAATCCATGTAAACAGATAAAAATGTAAAGGAGCTACACTAAAGGGGCTTTTCAGGAAACAGTGCATCTTTGAAAACCTCCCTCTCTCCCCAAAATTAATAGGCTACACTTCAGCTCAGTCCTCCCAGCTATGCTGGTTATAAAAGATTACCTTTAGCTGTTCAGAGCGCATCAAATTCCCCAACTTGCTCTTGCTGGTAACTAATGAAGTTCTACCTTTTAAACAAATATTTAATTTCAGTATGTGCTGCCTCATCTCTTTCACCTCCTGGTTAGCAAACTCTCAGTTCCAAGTCACATGGGATGAATAAATCCTCAGGCTTTTTGCTAGCTGCTGGGCAGAAAGGTCTATTAACACTTCTGATTTTTCCATCACCTGCATGACAGTTTGAGATAAGAGTTTTTACTGTTCAATTGCAGGATCTGGAAGGAGTGTTAATAGACGCAGTAGTAACACAGAGGTGGCTGTGTGTGTGTGTGTGTGTGTGTGTGTGTGTGTTCAACAATATACTGTAGTACCTTCTGCACAAAAATGCCACCATTAAAACAACTGGCATAAGAACTGCTCTCACCAGTAGTTAGAAGATGAGTGTGACCTGCCTGCTTCCCTATCACATTGTTGGTATCCATCTGTCTCAAAACACAATAGACTTCACCTCTGGAGGTGAAGTCAAACCGCTGTGATAGCAACACCAAAGTGACCTCCCTATGGCACTAGCCTGGGCAGTGTGTATGGAGGTTGTGGTGGTAGTAACCAAATTTTAGTCAGAGTAGACCCATTTAAATTAATGGACCTAACTTAGTAATGTTCATTCATTTCAATGGGTCTACTCTGAATAAAATATAATTGCAATATAATCCAGCATGGGGCAGCTAGACTGGTGACTGGGAGTGGCTGCCGAGACCATATAACACCGGTCCTAAGAGATCTGCATTGGCTCCCAGTACAATTCCAAGCACAATTCCAAGTGTTGGTGCTGACCTTTAAAGCCCTCTACAGCCTTGGTCCTGTATACCTGAAGGAGCGTCTCCACCACAATCATCCAGCCCGGACACTGAGGTCCAGCGCCGAGGGCCTTCTGGCAGTTCCCTCACTGCGAGAAGTGAGGTTACAGGGAATCAGGCAGAGGGCCTTCTCGGTAGTGGCGCCTGCCCTGTGGAACGTCCTCCCAGCAGATGTCAAGGCAATAAGCAACTATTTTACTTTTAAAAGACAACTGAAGGCGGCCCTGTTTAGGGAAGTTTTTAATGTTTGATGCTGTATTGTTTTTAATATTCGGTTGGAAGCCGCCCAGAGTGGCTGGGGAAACCCAGTCAGATGGGCGGGGCATAAATAATAAATTTATTATTATTATTATTATTATTATTATTATTATTAGTATTATTATTATTGAATATCACCATAAGGAACAAGCAATTTAATCCTTCTAAGTGTTTACTTTGGGTGCAATAGCTTTCCAAGCCGTGGGCCCATTACCTTTCATCCTCTCCCTTTTGACATTTTGGCTGGTTTTTTGGCTGGCTGAGATGGCTTTGTGCTACTGGTATCAATCATTCGTTTTGTTTCTTTCTGCTGCTTTTTATCTGTTCTGTTTTATCTCACTGATGTATGCTGCTTAAAATTTTGTATTTTTTTTTCATGTTACATTGTTTTAGATGCTAGCTCCCTTGGATTACTTTTAGGAAAATAAGGGTTGTAAGTCTTAAATAAAAATATTAGCAACAGTAGACTCTAGACTATTACATTTGGAAAAAATTCCTTTATATGCATCTTTTTTTATGGCAAATGGAGCCAACATGGTATAGTGGAAGTGGGAAATCAATGCTTAAATATACAGTACTTTAGGATTTCACAACATGACCGTTAAGGTGGGTGCCATCATATCTTCACCTGCCTGGAGCTTTGCGAGCTCTTGAGAATATCATACAAATCCAAATGTTCCAAACGTCAAAGGGAGAATAATTTGAAGTGCTTTTAAAACCAATTTGAACTCCGCTTTTATAGTATGTATTTTTAAAAATAAAATAAAAAAATAACCTGAATATAAATATGTTGGTCTACATTTATCTCATAAAACTGAATCATGACCATCTGTCAGACAGATTAAAAGCTACTTTAGGTGTAGGCATTATAAATACAGTAAGCTGCATATTGTATTTATTATTATGAGGTTCCAAATGAACCCAGGACTAGCTACTCATCACGGTGCAGAAATTTAGGAAGTGTAACTTGGCAAGATCATCCATTGAGCCCATATGGATGGTCCTGTACTTCAACAAGGATATTTACTTTCTATCACATTCTATTTTAGCCAGCACTATTTAGCACAGTTACTACCATCTGCTGCTTCTTGAAAATTCTGAACACTTGTTACAGCCTGATCTTATGGCCATTGACTCAGAACCCAGTCCCACTTTGTTCACTGGTGTTTACTGCCAAATCCATAAGAATTGCAAATCCATAAGGATTGCACCCAACAGAAATTTGGCTTCTGTTTCTAAGCAAATAAAATTCAGCAACATGGTTCAAAGATTAAAAATAGGTTATATTCAGTCTCTTGTTGTCCTTGTTGTTGGCATCCATCTGTCTTGGGAGACAATGGAAGAGTGCACCTTCAGGGGTAAGATCAAACTTACAGTTACAGCACCTGCTACGGCTGTAGAGACCAATATGGAAGAAACATGTATTGTTGCAGCAGGGTCAAATGAAGCCATTTGGTTTTGCTGCTACAGACGCACAATAGTGTTTCTTCTGTCTGCGCTCCTCCCAGCGATCATGCCTCCTTTGGCCACTGCTGTCGATACACAACCTGCCTTCAGGCACTGCGATTGTCTGCGAGGGATTCCCATATGGAGGGGTTAATGTTGCCAGCCTTCATGTCAAGATCGCAGACATCTTTGTAACACAGTCGGTCTGCCAACAGACCTAATGCCTGAAGCCAGCTTCCCATAGAGAGATTGGTGATCCTGCCATATAAATTCAATAAATAAATCTTCCATTCTGTGGACATGACCAAGCTGGCATAGACGTCCCTGAGACCAGAGTGCAAAGATGCTGGGAATGCGGGCTTGGGAGAGCAGATCATTGTTTGTCCTGCTATGCAATGCTCAAAATTTTCCTAATGCAGCACATATGAAAGGCATTGAGGCATAGCTCCTGGTGGATGTAAGTTGCCCATGACTTTTCCATAAAGCAGTGTGCTCAACAGGCAAGCCTGGTAGTCCTTTATCTTGGTATTGTTCATTAGCATCACATTCTCCCATACCCTTTTGGAGAGGCGAGCTATTGCTGTAGCTGCCTTGCCAACACACCTGTACAGATCAGCATCAATGGAAAGGTTGCTGGTTATGGTGGAGCCCAGGTAGACAAAATTGTCTAGGACCTCAAGCATGTTGTCACCACTGCTGATGTGTGTTTGGGTTACCCTCATAAAAAAAAAAGCTTTTAAGTTACTGGACTTGCTTGGGGGGGGGGAGGCCCACTTGATGTGCCAGTTCTGGAAGGCTAGAGATTGTCTCGCAAGAGCATCCCTGAGCCTTGCAAAGGTGGTGTGCTGAGCAGACATTGCCCAGCAAGCAAAGTGGAGAGCTTAAAAGCTCTTTTTGCTCCAGGTAACCACAAGTGGACCCAGAATGAAAAGAGCTTTTAAGCTCTCTGTTTTGCTTGGGATTTGATTTGTGCAATTTTAACCAACCTGCCTTCTACCACATTTGGTTGAAATTGTGCAAGACAAATGCATGTAATATGAGGGATTACTGAAAAACAACACAAGTGGCAGAGTAATAAGTGATTGGCTGAATTGTGCCCTACTAGGGTTTGGCACTTTTTAGGTCTATCTATTTCAACGGAAGGATTAAGCATGTGCTGAAGTCTCTCCTATTCATCCACAGGTTTTAAGAGTGTTAGACTTAATTTAACCATTTGTAGAATTTCCATTCTACCTTCTTGTGGCCTGTCTTTATTATATTATGCCATGGTGTTTCAATATCAGTTTTGCAGCATAGTTATAAAGTGGTTAGGAGACCTAAGTTAAAGATATTTATTTGCCAGGATGCCACAGTGGCTCATTCATTATAAACTGATTTTGTAAAATTGGGGAGAGTGCAGAGGTAATAGCATGAATAGCAAAGCAAGTACCAAGAAGAGCAGATGAAGACAACTCCTGTACTTTCATATATGAACCACTCTCAGGCTTTGCATTTTAGCATGGCAATCTCCACAGCTAATTCAAAAGGAAAAAAAGATTCAAGGGACTCCTTCTACATATAAAACTAGATTTTAACACTACACACTTAGCCACTTCAGAGGAAATCCAGCACTGAAGATGCAAGAGAATTTATCCAATATTAAACTTCAAGTGTCTTCAGCTTCTTTTTTGCTTCTCTGCAGACCAAAAGACACTTTCATTAATAATTTTCTTTCAATGTTGTGCTCATGAACTACACCCTAGGCTTGAGTGTGAATCATTGTTATTAAATGGAAAGTGATTGGGAGAGGGAAAAGTTGGATACAAATGGTGCCTTAAACTCACTAGAAAGTTAACATTTTGAAGGAGGTATATTTTTATCATGTACCTACTAAACCGTTTAGGAATAGTGCTATACAAAGCAAAAACGAACAAGGATAGAATTTTTAGAAGCGTATTTATTACAATTATTTATATCCTGTCTTCCTGGATACAAGTCCTTCAAAGGCAATTTACAAGTAACATTTAACTACTTAAAAAAATCACAATACAGTGGTACCTCTGGTTATGTACTTAATTCATTCCGGAGGTCCGTTCTTAACTTGAAAACGTTCTTAACCTGAGGTACCACTTTAGCTAATGGGGCCTCCTGCTGCCACTGCGCCGCCACTGCCCGATTTCTGTTCTCATCCTGAAGCAAAGATCTTAACCCGAGGTAATATTTCTGGGTTAGCAGAGTCTGTAACCTGAAGCGTATGTAACCCGAGGTACCACTGTAATATGGACATACTGGTGTCATCAGAATCCTTCCATCGTGGCAACTGTTAGTAGCATAGCCAAGTGACAGACTCTATCATAAGGATGTGATAGTCTTGCCAGAGCAAACCCTGATGTCTCCTTCCCTCTTTCCTGGTTTGTTTGAGGTTTGTCACAGTAACAAAAGGCTTTTTCCACTGACAGCTATTTATCAAGCTTTATTAATATGAGGGACTTTAATAATAATAATAATAATAATTTATTATTTATACCCCGCCCATCTGGCTGGGTTTCCCCAGCCACTCTGGGCTGCTTTCAACAAAATATTATAATACAATAGTCCGTCAAACATTAAAAGCTTCCCTAAACTTTAAGGTAGCTTGCATGTTCACTTAGACACCAGCTTTACAGACCTTAAAAAGTCCTTTAAAAAAGGTCCCTATTCCACAGGTTCAAGTCCAACTACTACCGTATCAGACAAAGGAGTGGTATTCTTCCTGTTTAATTAACCGAACCTGGTAATCTCCAATTTAGAGACCCACTCAAGTCAATTTTTGTCCAGTGTTCAGTCACTTTCCATTGGGGAGAATGAAGTGATTAACTTTATCTTCCGTGGTCTAATGACTGCTCCTCAAGCCAATAATTAAAGAGAGCATAAAAGCAATGAACACCGAGGGCAAATAAAGAAAAAAGACAAAATCTTAATACATGAAGTCTAATCTAGATATAAACTAGCCACAGCTTCTGAATAAAGGCTTATGCCCCTACAACATATAAACATACTTACATCAAGTGTCCTATCCTATGACATGGGTGGTTAACGTTCTCAGTTAATACTTAAATATTTTTCATATTGGCAGGGGCATAGGAAAGGGGGTCAGGGGGCGGGCCGCCCCAGGTGCCATCATGGAGGGGGATGACAAATTATCAAGGAACAATTACTGTCCTACTAGGGCAGTTCATAACAAACTTTTTTTTAAATGCCTGCTCCAAAGGTCTTATCTTACTACACTAGGGATTATATAGCTACATGTGAAATTTCATGCATATCAGTTAATATCCTGACCCTCCTCCACAAAAATAGCTGTTTACTTGGCCGTTTTCCTATGTCGAAAGGCTGAAATTTCAACAAAGCACGTGCCTTTGCTAGACTCTTTTCGGGCACCTGCTAAAAGCATTCTTCTTTAGACAAGTATACCTAGATGGTTAGGAAGTTGAAGTAATTTTAATCTTAATATTTTAGCTTTTGTATGTTTTAAAGTAGGATTGTTAATTTTTCTTGATTTTACTGCTGTGGTGGTTTGTTTTGTTTTTGGTAAACCACTTTGCAGGTTTTTTAAAATAAATTTTATTAAATAAACAACAAATATAAATAAAATAACACAAGCCAAAACACAATCCATCCTGTAGATTTAAGTATCTGTCCATAGTCATCTACTTGTTATCAGAGGCTCAGAATCCACATTCCTTTGTAAGAAAATATGAAATAACGTAAAACCATTTTTGCAGGCAAAAAAAAAAAATCAATGTGGGGGAGTTGACAAGAAATTTTCCGCACCGGGTACCACCTGACCTTCCTACGCCTCTGCATATTAGGGCAGGAGATGTAAATAAACTCAAAGCAACTACGCAGCAAAAACACATTGTCTATAAGCAGACACCAAAATGCTGAAAACCCAATGCCGTCCTGAGGAGCACCCTATCGTACCAATACTCAGGCTTGCGGCTGCGCCACACCGGCCTGCTTGGGGCATGTTTTACCAATCTTTTATAATGCTTAAAAGATTGTATGAACAGTTTTGCAGGTAGCAATAATAAAAAAATGCATTTCCAACTGTGTGGCTTCTTGCTGCCTAACATCTTTTTTTTTTAAGTGGCTTTTACTTTGCAGCAGGGGTGCACATTATATTTTACTGTTCTACTGGTTTTATTAGTTATGTGAATAAGGAATGTGCAAGGAACAAGTCTCTAAAATCACCATCAAATCAGTAGGAAATGAATGCTGCTTGCCTTCATTTCAGGAATATTACTACACCCTAATTAACACTGTCAAATGAAGGGAGTCCATTAATTGCTCCTGATCTTTTAGCCATGGTGAAGAGATCAGCAGCATTACATCTGCACCAGCTCTACATCTATTTGGGCAACAGTCCGCCCAGGGGAATAGAAAAAGTGCTGCTGGTTGTCTGGGTAACCAACCATTTCAAGGATAACTAAAACAACCTTATAATGCGGCTTCTCGATGACACATGTCACTTCACACTCAGTTGCCAAAGAGCTCGTTGCTTGACAGAATGCTTCATTATCTTTTTCACATCACCATGCAACAGAATGAGAAACCATGGAACAACAAAACGCATCCCAGTGGAAGGGTTCTTGTACTATGCCATTAAAAACTGGGAACTGTAATCAGATCTCAAAGTAGATTATGTGTATAATTTCAGAGATTTAATACGCCGACATGAAGCAATACTCAAAGTGCAATGAATCATGTCAAACATCTGCTTGCTGTTTTCCAGGCAAAGAAACAATGCATATTACCAAAATGTATTTGGTAATTAATTGCACTTTCCAAGTTGACTTCCCTGGAAGATGACATTACTGCAGTCATTAAGAATCTGAAACTGTTTTAGCACTGAAACCTATGCACTTCTGTTAAATCTCAAAAGTCTTAGGTTTTCCCAAATACAAACAGAATCATAAAACAAATGTAAAGGAATAGTAGAAGTGGACAGGCAAGCCACCACAACCCTCATTGCCTCAACTCTGCATCTTCCCCTTCTACTTATCCCCTGCTTATCTGAGAATCCCAGGTTTTCTCAAGCACATACACAAAAAGAGAAATATTTTCAATAAAAGTTGTTCTATTGTATATACTGTAGAAACCATCTAAGCTGGACAGTAAATGAAATTTAGCGTATCTATCTACTGTGCTTCTACTTGCAAAACATGAGTACAGTGGAACCTCGACTTACAAAGTACTCAACTTACGTATTTTTCGACTTACAAAAGGGAAAAAGCGGTCACGCGCCTACGAATTTTTCGACTTCCGAAAGGAAATCCGCTTGGATTTTAGATGCAGTTTACTCGACATACGAAGTTTTAGATGGGGTTTACTCGACTTACGAAGGTTTACATAGGGTTTTCTTACGAATTTTTCGACTTACGTTTCCAATGCATTCCTATGGGAATGCCATTTTTCGAATTACGAAATTGTCGACTTACGAGTGTGCTTTCGGAACGCATTAAATTCGTAAGTTGAGGTTCCACTGTATCTCAAGTCCAGAGTTCTGCAACTCCAGCATGCTACGAACAGAAAAATTTGGATATCTTCACTGTTCTACTACTACATCAGTAGCAGCCTTCTTGCAGCCAGTCTCTGGAGTTTCATTACAACATGGATGACATGCTTAAACATTCCAAATATCAATCCCACAGACAGAAATAGGGACCTCAATTTCTGTAGATTTCCAATTATACTGCTCAAGTTTTTCACCTTGAAAATATCTGTCACCTTCTGAGGGCAACATGTTATACAGCAGTCAAGTAATTTGAATAACTTACACATCTTAATTTAAATTCATGTGCATCTACTGATTTCCCTAATGAACCAGAAGCAGTTCAAACACTGGAATGCTCATTATGCAGCTTCCAAAGAGGAACAGAAAACCCACACTTCATTTGTATGTCTTACAAAGCAGTCCCTGTACAGAAGATGTACTGAAGAACAACAGTCAACATAGGTTGACTGTCAAGTAACAACAGAAATCTGTTCATGCATTAGTAATAAGCATCACTCCCATTATTTACTGCAGACACTGGCTGTCAGTACATAGCCCCCATTAATTTGGTAGCTGCTGCACTTTAAGTTTGACCTCTCGTACTGTAATCGCTCCAGCCACACTGAGTGGATGGAATGGATTTTTAAAATCAGATTTTAAAAAACAAAAACAAATAAAACATGTTTCAAAACAACCTAACTCGAAAGGAAACAGAATAAAAAATATGCTCAAGTCTTAACTTAGGTCTTAAAACAAAATAAAAAAATTCCTTCCAGTAGCACCTTAGAGAACAACTAAGTTTGTTCTTGGTATGAGCTTTCGTGTGCATGCACACTTCTTAAAAATTATTCATAAATATCTGCCAAACAAAGAGTTAAAAATTATTGGTGTTCTGAATAGAAAAATGAGATGGTATCATGTACTGTATCATGCCTAGGCTTAGGGGATAGCAACTCACAAATCCTAGAATCCAGGGTATACCCTCCCATGTATCAGGACATCTGCTGAGGCCACATTTACTTTTTTATGCCTTCAAACTACTTGAGTTCTGCACTATTTTCCATTGTCTAGTTATGACTATTTATGATTTGACTAGTTAACCAGCATAGGTATGTACTTTCCATCTCATTCTATTTTGTCCAGCATTATACCTGGCTCTGTGTTAGAGCCCTGCCTGTGCAAATTCCTCAAAGTCAATCCTACTTTGTTCAATAGTCTGAAATATGTATGCCCAGGATTGCAACCTTCACCTTCAAGCAAGTGGTCTTCCTCCATGTAATACCCTTGTACAGAGTCATGGCTGTCTAACATGATAATGAGAAAAACAAGTCACTTTTACAGTAATTTCTGTCAGGCATGGGCTTCACACATCAGCATAAGCAACTTGAATTTGGATTGATATAAAATTGGAAATAGTGTGCTCATTCACTATAGCTTTTGAACTTTATGCTCCAAGAAGGTAATATCTTGGGCCAATTGTAGCTACAATTATTTATATATCACACACGGAATTCTTAACTGGAGATGGCCATCACATACCAGAACTCACTTAGCTGCTTCACTGAGTGAATCCGTTTTTTCAAGGAGAAGGAGAGGATACCCATTGGCGGAGGAAGGTGTGTGGGAGGGTGCGGTATGCACCAGGTGTCAGCCGTGAGGGCAGGTGACATTGGCACACCGTGCTCGCTGCGCGGGTGGTGCCCCCAGACGCTCGATGCCACTAGGGACGATGCTGCCACAGGCAGCTAGCAGCGCGTAACCCCAATGCTCTCCGCACTAGGGACTTCCTCCACAGGCAGCTAGCAGCGCGTGACCCCAATGCTCTCCGCGCTAGGGACACTCGCCGCATGGGCGGCGAGTGGCGCCCCCCCATACTTGTCACGCAGGGTGCAGGGACAGGTAGCTCCACCCTTGAGGATACCCTCAGTCAATGTCAGAGGCAGTATGCATCACACATTAAAGCATGTTAATGACCATGCTGCAGTTTGTTAAGGGTGCTAGGAATTGTAGCTTTGTAAGGGGTAAACTACAGTTCCCATGACTTGGGGGAAGGGGAGAGAAATGTGCTTTAAATGTAAAGCATTTTTTAAAAAAAAGCATTTAGCAGTCAAACGCAGTCAAACTTCAAGGTTCTGTTTTACTAAAGAATAAATATTTCACTTCAAAAGTGGTCGTTCGGGGCATTAGTTTTCGGTGATTTTTAAAAAGCTGACGTATTAGAAGCTTTCAGGCTGCTATACTTTCCAGTGTTTAAAGTATGTTAATTGCCTGCAAAAACTTCAGCAACATCTACACAAGCAAGCTCTGGCGAAAGCTAACTGAAATTGGAATTTAGAAATAAGCCTATATATAAGGACAGCTGGAAGTCTTTTATTTTTTTAATGCATACAACTCACCCAAGGGCAAACTTCTAGCATTTCTCCTCACTTGTCAGTGTGGAGGTTATAGAAAATGGATACAACATGCACTGTTCCTTAAACAAAAACATTAAACAGTAGTTTGTACCTGCATCCCATACAGTTATACTTTGTATTTTCAATGCAAAATTAGAAGCAAACTCACTACAAGTTTTTCATTTAAAGCTATTAAGCACTAATCTGTTGTTGGGGGGGGAGCATAAGCTGGATGTTGTTATAAAGTCATATTACTAAATCACAGGTATGTGGCTAGCTGATAGCCGCATACTGGTATTAGCGTTAGAAACTCGGATTTATAAGCTAGGTGCCAAATGGCTCCTTAAATCAGGTTTACAGTCACAAACAAACGTTTACAAACAGAATACCTAGTTGCCATTTTTGGGCCAGACGGTTCGAAAGTCGTATTTTTCAATATGACTTTTTGGTTCCTGAAATTCATTCTGATTGTGCAGATAAAATATAACGGATAGAATTCTCCAGAATGTGCTGCTAGTGTGTGAAAATAGTCAAGATCCAAGGATCCCCAAGCATGCACCTCCAGATGGTGGAGACGTCAGGCGCCAGGATGGCACCCAGGCATCTTCACTTGGTCGCAGGTGGCTGATAGCCAGGTGCAAAATGTACCTGGCAAATTTCGAATGCTGGTGTATATACCAGTGGCAAGTAAGAACTTTTACCATACAACAAGGCAATAAACCTCTTATCGGCAAAGGCAGCTGGATCCTTTGTTTCTCCCCTTTCCATCAGAATGCCACAAAAGCACTGGCACAGGTGTGCTGGCTATTAAGTTTTGTGGACTTAATTGCAAAGCTGCTCTACTGAACAATAGTCAACATGACAACATGAATTATAATGTCTAGCACTTTATACTAATCAACTAACCTTTACCTGCTGAATAGCAGTTATTTGGCATCAATTCAGTATTACCAACCATGTTCATATTGAGAGCAGTGGTGATAATTTAATAAGGTACCATTATTTAAGAATATTTAACTCAGTTTTTAATATATCAAAACATGAAACAATGTTGAAAGATAAAATATAAAATCAGTAAGGACAATATGAACAGAGGAACAAGTTGGAAGCCTTGTCCAAAACATTAAGTCACAATACACACAAAATGAAAACTAATAGTGCCCCATAGCTCAAGAACACAGAAAAGATGAATCAGCTTTCCTTATTGCTCTTTAGTGTTCCAACCTATTATGTCTAATTTGAACATACACTTACTGTTCAGCTATGATTATTGGGTTTTTTTACAGCCCTCAAGAAGTTACTTAAGCCCCTTAGCTCCCTCTGATGGTTGATTTGACACCGAAAAAGTTAATTGTGATTTTTTTCAAGAACAGAAAAGAGGCCTTTAAATTTAGGGATACGGTACTAGAAGCACTCCAGATATTGTTGGATTCCCAAGTCCCATCAGTCCCAACCTGCATGGCCAATGGTAACTTAGTCTAACAACCTCTAAAGAGCTACAGGTTCTCATCTCTGCTTTATTATTTTTAATTACCCACCCTTTACCATAATGTCCCAGGACGGGTTATATCAATTTTAAATTCTGTATTTAAAAAGTTCAAAGCAAATTACAGTCACAGGAAGAGTCACAGGAACACTTTATGGAAAACAAATTACAGACACAGGAATACTTTAATCCTTGAAGTAGTCTTGGGTTATTTTCATTTGGTTGGTATGATTACGTTTTTTTCCATTAGCTGTTGTGTTCAGCTTATCAGAACCTGAAAATAATTGATTAAGCCTTTCAGAGATGTTGCATTCCACCCAAGAGTTGAACTAATTATCTTTCTCTACAAAGAACCCAGTTGACTTCCAAGTGACTCTCCCATCCTGCTACAAACTAGGTCCACTCTTGTTTAATTTTACAGTGGTACCTCTGGTTACGTGCTTAATTCGTTCCGGAGGTCCGTTCTTAACCTGAAAACGTTCTTAACCTGAAGCACCACTTTAGCTAATGGGGCCTCCCGCTGCCGCTGCGCTGCCGCTGCCCGATTTCTGTTCTCATCCTGAAGCAAAGTTCTTAACCCGAGGTAATATTTCTGGGTTAGCAGAGTTTGTAACCTGAAGCGTATGTAACCTGAAGCATATGTAACCCGAGGTACCACTGTATACTGCATCAGGCACTTTTAAGACACCCTGCAGACTACTGTAAAGCAAGTTTTTTCAGTTCTTATCTTACCACCACACAAAAAAAACAAAGCCTGCTGAAGGCTACACCTATAAGCACACATACACCACCATTAACTATTTCACTATTTTTCTAGACCATTTTACAACCAAGTAATCCACATCAGATACATTTGCTGAGCACCTAAGGTTGAAATCCATTATTCACACTGAAGTGGTTCCATCTGGTGACCTAGGACTACTGAATTAAATGGACTACTGTTTAAATCCATGCTATTCATGACTCAAGAGGCAAATCTGGTTGAATCAAACAAATGAAGAAGGGCAGCAAGCCAGTGTTTCACTCCCACTAAAGCGTAAGTGATTAGACCAAAACCTGATAAGTCAAACCTATTAAAAGAGATATCATGTTGATTATTTTTCCTTTACAAGACGTGCAGAACACAGACTGACATACAGGTTAGTTAGTCTATGCAAATTATATCAATTTAAAAGTAGGTGCACATATAAAGAGAAAATAATGTTCATTTTTATTTTTAACACTATAATTGCCAAATTACCTTTTTTGCAGAGGATTAGATCCAGTCTAACTGCACTTCAGTCCCAATAATTACAGTACTCAAAAGTTTTGTACAACAAACGAAGAGTCAAATATATGTATTTCAAGTGTAAACACACTAAATTATAAATTCCCAGAAATAAACACAGCTGAGCAGTATGAATAATTATGAATTATTACTCACGATTCATCAGCCTTATGCCAATACAATTACACAAACTTCTCAGAAGGAGTATTCTACAAACTCCTGCAATTGTTCAATGAATGGCTGAGAGCAGAGGCTCCCTCTATCTGTTTTTTAAAAGTTGTTGCTCTGCTTGAAAAGCACATCCCATGCTTCTGATAACAAAAGCTTGCAACAGTATAGCTTCACAGATGCAAACTGTGAAAACCAATGCAACAATGGTTCTCAATTAGCTGGTTCTGTCTCCCAACAAGAAATAAGCTTGAAGTATGCATCACAACTGAGCAAGTTATTAAAAAAAGGAGTGTAGTACACAATGGCAAAAGAGGCAATGTGATCTCATGTATTTGTGGTACTTGTTCATTACAAGGTTTAGTTCTTCTTTATATTGTCAAATGGTTAAAAAAAAAACAGAAACAGACTGCCCACAGGATCCAATTCTAACAGAACACATTAGAGGAGACAAATGGAAGCAAGAGTGAAATCAGAATATGTATGACAAAGAGAACAGCATAGTGCTGAATGATCTCTAGGAAAAGATGTAACTGAAAGCATCAGCTGAATCAGTGACAAAGTTTTCACACTGCAAACAGCCAGAAAAAAAGAAGATATATCAAGAGAAGAAAAGGTAAATACAGGCAGAATAACAAAACCACACAACAAAACCACAAACTTTTAAGATAGAGAAAAGAGGTTTCAGCGATAGAGAGGCCAATGAGAAGATAATATGTACTGTGAAGAATACAAAGTTGACAGTGTTTATGAATCTCTGGCTAATGCATGTTCAGGATATTCTTGCCATCTTGCCTTTATCCAAGATTTAGAGTACCTAAGGCAGACACCCAAACATACTTATATAAGTGTGTTCTACTTAAACAAAATTCCAAATGAACTATTCAAAAATGAGATAGAAAAGGTGTACGTGTTCCATTGTTAATAATTTGATCATCTGACCACCACTTATCCCTAGGCTTTCTTCCTCAGCATTTTTCTACACAAATAGTACGCTGTACAGGGCAGATGCCTGGGTTTAAAACTATATTCACACAGTTACATTCTCAGTCTAAGCCTATCTTAGGGAGTTATGGGGAAAAGAGAGTCGGAAGAGCATCTAGGCTTCCCTGAACTCCTTGCCAGAAGGACTGAATAAAAGTGCCAGTTCTACAAAAAATATTCCTTCTACAAAAATGTATGTCACTAAATGCAAAATCCTACACACATCTATGCAGATGTCCCACTTGATTCAATGAGACTTACTCTAAGGCAAGTTTGTATGGTTGTAGTTTACAGGTATGTGTTATCAACTGTTAATGCAAGTTCTGGGAAAGCTCAACTTTCAGATATTGTGCATTACTGAACGATGGCATCATAAGAAACAGCAAGGACCCTTCAATATGCTAGGAGAAAAAAAATGAAACAGGTAAAGACTACCTGTTTGACATTATGTACTTAAGCTTACTTAAGTAATGCTACACATTAACTGTGGAATTGCTTTCTCAGCTGTACAGATAAATGGTGCCTTTTCAGAGATGTGACGTTTCTCCCCACAATACCATTAGTTGCACCATCTGAATTTTAACTCAGGATCTTTTGAGCCAAGGTTAGCCCTCCTGAACATCCTTCAAAAATATAAAGCACCACTTTCAAGCTACAATATAATTGTATTTGCCAGCTAGGCTACATTAAATATTCTATGCTAAAGAAAACTCCACTGGCAGTGGCAACAATGACCACCTTTAAAATGAATTTCTGACTTGCAAAAGGACAATGACAGAGGGCCACTTAACAGGACAAACAGTTCCCATTGAGAACAGATAAACATAGGGCTTTTCTTTCAAAAAGACAATTACAATGATGATAAATAATAATGACTAACATCTTATTAACAACTTCCTTCTTACATTAGAGTCAGGCTGTTCACTTGGCAGGAGACATTAAGAGCTGAAGTCTTAATTTCTAAAGTTATCCAGACTAGGCTTGTGTCATTTAAAAATGTTAAAAGTGTGGCATTTAAAAATGACACAAGAGATTAAAAAAGCAGTGGACAGATGAAAAGCGGCGTGTGTGTGTGTGTGTGTGTGTTGGGGAGAGCCATCCCATTGCTCCAAGTGGAAAAATGCTGAGGTTACAAGGGTGTAAACCAAGAGCGGTTTGATAAAGTTTACCTGTTCTGCACTGCACACACCACACAATTGGGCCTATTTAGGAAGAGGAGCTCTGTCCTCTAGCCTCACCAATACTACTCTCAAGAAAAGTTTGCTGTATGTTACAACAGTGCTTTTCCCCCCCTAGGGATACTCAAGTGTATGCAGTACAGGAACCTTTTTTCAAGAAAAAAAGCCCTGGTTAAAAGTGTGGCACTTACTGTATCCACTTTATGGCGAGTACTGGCACCTTTTTCTCTAAGAAAAGCATTGGTTACAATAGCCGGGGAAACTCTACATATGTGCAAAAGAGGCTAGCCTTTTTTGGGGGGCGGGAGACTTAAAAGAGGCAAGCTGCAATCCCATGCAAGATTCCTGCACGGAGCAGCCTCAGTCCACTTCCACTGAAACAAACAGGCACGTTGCAATGCCCCCAAAGTGGAGCTGAAACAAGGTGGGGGGGTGGGGACAAAAGCAGCAGGGCTTTGCGGAAAAGCAAACAGGAGTACTGAAGGGAATGGGAAATAAAAAAATTCCTTCCAGTAGCACCTTAGAGACCAACTCAGTTTGTTCTTGGTATGAGCTTTCATGTGCATGCACACTTCTTCAGATACACTGAAACAGAAGTCACCAGACCCTTATATATAGTGAGAGGGTGGGGAGGGGTATTACTCAGAAGGGTGGTGGGAATGGGTGATAGGCTGATAGCTGTGGTAAACCTGTTGACGACCCTTAACGACTGCAATTAGTCTGAAGGGAAAGGGATGCCCTGAGGATGCAAAAAAAGAAAGATGACAGCAATGCTACAAGTTTTTGCAGGAGGACCCGAGGGGAGGCTCCCTTACCTATGCCCAGCCCCACCACGACGCGCCCGGCCAGCAGCGTCTCCTTGTCCTGCGCGGCCGCCAGCACGGCGGCTCCGGCCGTGAAGATGCCGCTGGCCAGCAGGATGCAGGCTCTCCGGCCGCACCACCCGTTGAGGACGCCTCCGAGCAGCGCCGAGAGGGCGGCGGCGCCCACGGTGCTGGAGACCAGCAGCTCCTGCCAGAAGGCGTCCAGGTGGAGCTCCTTCTTGAGCAGCAGCAGCGCCCCGGACACCACGCCCGTGTCGTAGCCGAAGAGGAAGCCGCCCAGCGCCGAGAAGACCGACGCCACGTACACGAAGGTGGGCGTCTCGTCCCGCTGGAACTGCCGCCGGGCCGCCCGCTCCAGCTCCGAGCAGCCGCCGCCGCCGCCGGACCCTTGGCTGTGGAGGCTGGAGCACGACTCGGCGGCGGCCAGGAGGCTCCTCTCGCCGAGGCTAGCCGAGCCCTCGGCGGCGGCGGCGGGGGGCGCCTGCTGCTGCTGCTGCTGCTGCCGCCGGCGCTTCTCCCCCATCAGGTTGCTGAGGCTCTTCAGGGTATATTCCACATTGGCCTTGCGGGACATGGGGCAGCCGGCGCCGCCAGCCCTCTTCGGCGGCCTCTGCTGGCGGGCGCGGGAAGAAGCGCCCTGAGGGGGAAGGAGCCCCGCTCGGGATGGCCGTCAGTCGGCGTGTGTCGAGAGGCGGCGGCTCAGTGCGGGGCTCGCTGCCGAGGCGCCTCGCTGCAGCCGCCTCTCATCGTCCTCCTCCTCCTCCTTCTCGCACGCTGAGGCGAAGGAGCCCCGCTCGGCTGCTGCCCACCGTCGTCGCCTCACGCCCACCGGGGCCTCGAGCGAGGGAAGGAGCCGGGAGAGAGCTGCCACCTCAGCCAGCGACTGGCCCAGCGAGGAAGCCATGAGGCGGGGCGAAGGGCGGGCGAAGGGGCGGAGCGGCCTGTGCGTGTGTTTTGTGTGTATCCGCCCTCTTTTTTTTTACAATCTTTCCCTTCAGGAAAATAAATAAATATCCCATTCTCGTCGTCGTCCCCGCCGCCTCGCACGCACAGAGCAAGCGCGGGGAAAGGCATGTTTTGAGCACGCGCGTCGTGGTCCCTGAGGGGAGGGGGGGATGGCCCAGCCTGTTTTTCCCTCGCTCCCTCAGGGAAAACGACGGCGGGGTCCGCGTGGGGCTTTTAAATCCGTGGCAGGGATTGCGTGCGTTTGCACGCCCACGCGTCACGGGGATCCCGCCCCTGGAACTCTTGAGCAGGGGCCGCCGCTGCTGCCACGGCAGGACTGGGGGGGGACAAAAATCAGGAGCCCCGTTCGGCAGGAGGGGCCCAAATGCCAGCACATTTTGACGCATTCTTTTATTAAAAAATAATAATATTTATTTGGTTTTTCAGATTAAAATTTTACGGTCACATATGCAACATAAAAACCAAGGTTCCTAGGGATCTCGTCCCCTTTGTGGGCCCTATTGTCAATCATTTCCTCCTGCATCTTTTATAATAATCCAAAATTATTGTGTCCAAAATTCACCATTAAACTACAAGTGATATTCCAATCCTACTAACGATTTTAAATGTTTATAATGGTCTTTTAAGACAAGTTATAAATTTTCCCCGTTCCTTGTTAAAATTTTGGTCTTCCTGATTTCTGATTCTTCCGGCCATTTGGGCCATTTCTGCATAATCCATCAACTTGATCTGCCATTCTTCTCTGGTAGGGATTTTTATCTTCTTTCCATCTCTGGGCCAATAACATCTGTGCAGCGGTGGTCGCATACATAAATAGTCTTTTCTGCTTGCATGGGATTTCGACACCTAGAATTCCTAAAAGGAAGGCTTTGGGTGTTTTTTTTAGAAAAGGTTAATTTAAAAAAAAATTTCAACTCATTATATGTCACATTTTGAAGCATTCATCCCATACCCTCCCAACATTTCTCCCATGAAAATAGGGACGTCCTATTCCATCATCATCATCATTTATTTTATTTATACCCCACTCATCCGACTGAGTTGCCCCAGCCCATTCTAGTTGGCTTCTAACATATATTAAAGGCATCATAAAACATTGAAATCTTCCCCATGCAGGGCTGCCTTCAGATGTCTTCTAAAGGTTGTGTATAGTTTCTTATCTCCTTGGCTTGGGGGTTGCATAATGCTCCAACATTTCTCTGATGAAAATAGGGACGTTCTCTTCAATAATAATAATAATAATAATAATAATAATAATAATAATAATAAGTGCTATTTTTCTAGAAAAAGAGGTGCTGGAACTCACCATTAGCACCTCCCTTGTTCTCTTATAATGGCAATAGCGCCCATCTGAGAGATGTCGGGACTGAGTTCCAATTGAAAAGAAGCCATAATAATAATAATAATAATAATAATACCCCACCCATCTGACTGGGTTGCCCCAGCCACTCTAGGTGGCTTCCAACATATATAAAAACATAATAAAACATTAAATATTTTTTAAAAAGCTTTCCTATACAGGGCTGCCTTCAGATGTCTTCTAAAGGTTGCATAGTTACTTATTACACACAACTCCATACACTCCAACATTTCTCTGATGAAAATAGGGGCGTCCTGAGGAAAAGCGGAACATTCCGAGATCAAATCAGAAACCGGGACGGCTTCTGTTAATCCTGGACAGTCCCTGCAAAATGGACGCTGGGAGGGGCTTGTCATCCTGATCTGCTTGTGCAAAGCATACGTGGAGGATCATAGAATTGTAGAGTTGGAAGGGGCTACGAGGGTCATCTAGTCCACCCCCTGCAATGCAGGAATCATTTGCCCAGCATGGGCCTCGAACCTACGGCACTCAGGTTAAGTGTCTTGATCTCTGCCAACTGAGCTATGCAGGCCTTAGGATAGTCTATGCCTGTTCTTTATTGAGCATCTGTTCTGATTTGTTTCTTAGAGGGCTTATACAACCATGAGGTGTCATCCTGATTTCCTTGCAGGTTGCTGTTTGATTATTATTTTTTAAATCTTCATTCCACACTTTCCGGTGTGTTTCCCCTTCGCTATGCTAACCCCAAAAAGCCACTTTTGTTTAAGTTTGCCAATGGCAATAAGTTTGCCAATCCCTCCCGTAAAATAGTGGCTCCAAAGTGAAGTAAAATGTTAAAGAAGGGCTTCCAGAAGACTGTTAAGCCCAGATTCTGAAATTACCTAACTGCACTAGGGACAGCAGCTTGAACCACCAAAATGAAGAGTGCAATTACTATTGAGTAAATATGAACAGGATCAGGCTGTAAAATGGCAATCCCATTCACGTTTGCAGCTTGAGTAGTTTGAGGTAAATCTCACTGAGTACAGAAATTGCAGTAGGACAGGGATAGGAGACTTGTGGGCCTTCAGATACAGTATTTCCAACTGCAGCTTCAGATACAGTATTTCCAACATTGCACACACTGGTTGGGGCTGATGCGAGTTGCAATCCAACAACATCTGGAGGGCTCTAGGTTCGCCATCCCTGCAGTAGAAAATTTGTTCCATTGCACGCTCTCTTGGAATTCAAGAGGGCTTGCTTTTGAGTAGATTTTTGTTTTGTTTATAAAAAATATATATATTCATATAGCACACTTTCACCAAGTGTCACGGCAGTGCACAACAGCATAAAACATTTTTAAAGCAGTTTGAAGCGATGGTTGAAATGGCTGGCTGCTTAAGGGACATTTTGAACAACTGTATAGGCTCGTTGACATGAAAAAGTCTTCAAGAGACTCCTGAAAGTCAAAAGTGAGAATGCACGGTTAGACCTCAGATTTTTGAACCCCAAACTCTTCAAAGGTGTGGATGGAAGTCTTGTGTAAAATTCCAGTAGATACAATTCACTGAGTGGATGGATCTTCCCTTGCCAGTTAGAAAGTTTCTTTCCTTCCTTCTTTCTTTCTTTCTTTCTTTCTTTCTTTCTTTCTTTCTTTCTTTCCTCTGCTTCCTCCCTTCCCCATCCCTATGGTAGTTCCAGATGGGAGCTTAATACTGCAAACAAGTCATTCAGATGTAGAAAACAGGCTGTTGGCAACAGATTTTTTTAAAAAAATCTTTGTTTTCCCCCTGCAGAAAGGGTAAATCCAGATTAAATGAGAAAAAATATGGGCTGGCATTTTAACATCAATGACATGCGGGTGCAATAGAACTTGCTTCTGAACAGAGAATTGTTGGGTTAAAATATAAGGCAAATGACATTGGTTCTACTTAACTGGTTTTGAACCTGTCTAGCTGGTTTTCTCTCATGTAGCCACACTTTTTTTCTTTAACTCATTAGCTTGGAAGCTAAAGCATGCAAATGGTCCATGGGCAGGATTCTTTCAGTGGGAAAGGGGACAATTTCTAGCTCATTTTTTAAAGGAGGGTTGCAAAAATGCTACTTATTTTATAACAACGGGTTAACCCAGCAAAGCCTCAGTTGAGTGTCTTTTCATTTAAAGTTGCTTCTCTGTTAAATAAACCTTCCAGGTTGACATTCTCTCTCACTTTTAGACATTTTTAATTGGATGGCTTACGAAAGCATGTTTGATATACACCCTAGTCTGAAAATTAACAGGATGCTAAGAAAATAAAGAGGCCAGTCAGTGAAATTTTAAAATAATAGATCTCTTTGTTTCCCAAAACCCTTTTCAAATCTTCATTCTGCAATAAAAAATATAGTAATGAAATAATATGGAATAAAACGTGGAGCAGGATGAAATACAACCCAGTTGTATGGATGTAAATCTGAGAAAGCTCAATGGGACTTATTCCTAAGAAAGTATGCATATTATCTATCAATCTATCTAAGCACCACCTCCATACGTGGCACAGCTATGACACTCCAGGTACCGGTAGTGCGTAGAAGGTACTCTAGAAATGTTAATGCATTTAAGGGACTTAGAATATGACAATAGACAAAAGGGAAACAACAGAGAATGAGGAGGGACAGAGGCAGGGGTTAACAAAAGAAGAAGATGCAATTACATCCTGAGGCTTTTAATTATATTTCCGTAACTCTCTGAAAGTATTATAATAGCAGGACACAGTTTACTTACGGATAGGATCACTATGCCTCCTAGTGGTTGAAAACATTAGGCTTAACGAATTTTTTTTTTTAAAGTATAAGGGCTGGTCCTATTCTTGCCATAACAAGGCTTTTTGTTTTGTTGGGTTTTTAAATAACAAAACTGTCATCCCTGTCGACTACATCCCTGATTCTTATATACACAGGGCAGTTCACTCAGCTCAGAATGTTTTCTGAACACGTTGCAAGGGACAAGTATTCCCAGGTTCTGTGGTGCACCCCATTCCAATGCATGTTTATTCAGAAGCAAGTCCTCTTGATTTCACTGGGACTTCTTCTTCTTCTTCTTCTTCTTCTTCTTCTTCTTCTTCTTCAGCGCTCACTCATAGTCAAGTAAGATTGTCTTCCATAAACACGGTTTTAACAATGAGTCCGTAAGTGACTGTGGAGGCCAATTCTGGATCTACACGTCCTTCCACAGTGGGGACATTGGTTTCCGGGCGGGAGTTGATCACGGTGTGGATTTGCCAAGCGTGCCTTCCTCTTAGAACATTTCTCCCTTACGTCCTGAGTTTGAGTGTCTTCAAAGCTCATGACACCTTTGGTAAAGGCTGTTCTCCAACTGGAGCGCTCGCAGGCAAGTGTTTCCCAATTGTTGGTGCCTATACTACATTTTTAAATATTTGCCTTGAGACAGTCTTTAAACCTCTTTTGTTGACCACCAGCATTATGCTTTCCATTTTTAAGTTCGGAATAGAGTAATTGCTTTGGAAGATGATAATCAGGCATCCACACAACATGACCAGTCCAACGAAATTGATGTTGAAGAATCATTGCTTCAACACTGGTGATCTTTGCTTCTTCCAGTACACTGATATTAGTTTGCCTGTCTTCCCAAGTGATGTGCAAAAATTTTCGGAGACACCGTTGATGGAATCTTTCAAGGAGTTGGAGATGGCGTTTGGAAATGGTCCATGTTTCACAAGCATACAGTAAGGTTGGTAGTACAATAGCTTTGTAAACAAGCATTTTGGTTTCCCTGCGAATGTCCTGGTCCTCAAACACTCCACACTTCAATTGGGAGAAAGCCAATATGGTCTGATCTCGGGGACTTAATCCCAGCTAAGTAGAAATACACATTTCACCTGCCTCCTGATTATGTAAGTTATTGTCGTGTCCCCAATGGTGACTGTAGCTAGCTGTCAAGAACGCACGCCACTCTGAGAAGTCAGCGGAAGTTGTCTTGAAGTTTATTGTACAGCACACAGAGAAACGTGGAAAGTCCGTGAGGATTCTGAGGAGGCCACCTCAGAATCCCCCTTATGTACACCTTGCTGGGTGACTCCCAATTCCCCCCTCCCTTCTGCCCTAAAGGTCCGGGGGTAATCCTCTTCCCCACCCGGGGTGGCTTGGACAAAAGAGTTAACTGCTCTGGTCTACCTGCACCATTCATGGGTGCTTTTTGCATTGTTATTGCGATGCTGCCGGTTCCACCACGCCCGCTGCTGATGGCTCGTTAGCGGTCGTTATCGCCCATTCTGGGGTTGTTTACCCCGCGGGGCATGCCTGGGCGAGGTCGGGCCTTGCTGCGCTCGGTTTAACCCCTGCGCGCCTGGCTCCGCAGTCGCCCCCTTCTCTGGCCCGCTGCATGGTTCCCCTTCCTGGCGCCCGCATGGCGCGACCCTGGCAGACCCCAGTCTATCAGTGTCTAGTCGGGTCGCGACATCCTGCCCCCCCGAAACTGACTCCCCCCTCCCCTGGGGAGCGTTCTGAGTCCCGGGGCCCCCCGGCCGGTTTGGCCACTGTTGGTGGAATCTCTTGACCAGCTGTGGGGCCAAAACGTCCGACGCCCACACCCATTCTCGGTCCCCCGTAGCAAAGTCCTTCCACTCCACCAGGTACTGCAAACGCCCTCTGTAGAGTCTGGAGTCCAAAATGTCCTTGACCTCATGGTGCTCCCCTCCCGCCAGGATCAACGGGGTGGGTGGCGCCGCCACGGGGTGCCAACCGTCGTCCTCCGGGGACTTCTTCAGCAAGCTGAAGTGGAACACCGGGTGTATCTGTTGCAAGTTCTTTGGGAGTTCCAGCTTCGCAGATACTCCGTTGATTACCTCTAGCACTTTAAACGGGCCCAAGTACCGGGGCCCGAGTTTCTTGCTGGGGAGGCCCAGCTTCAAGTGCCGCGTGGACAGGTAGACCCGGCACCCCGCTTTGATGTCCCCCGCCGGTCTTCTTCGCTGGTCCGCCGTCCTCTTCTGCGCCGCCTTGACCTCCAGCAGTTGTTCCCGAAGGGACTCCCAGCACCTGGCCGTCCTCTCTCTCCACTTTCCGAGCTCCTCCGGCTCCCGGGCGGTGGGCTCCCCCAAGTCCGGCAGGTGCCTCAGGTCGGTCCCGTAGACCACGGCGAAGGGGGACATCTCCGTGCTGCTATGTACGGAGTTATTGTAAGCGAACTCCGCCAACGGAAGCAGCTGTGACCAGTCGTCCTGCTGGTAGCAGCCAAAACACCGCAGGTACTGCTCCAGCACCTGGTTGACACGTTCCGTCTGTCCGTCAGTCTGGGGGTGGTAGGCCGAGCTGAGTCCCTGTTCGATCCCCAGCAGTCCCAGGAACGCCTTCCAAAATCGGGACACAAACTGGGAGCCGCGATCGGAAATGACCTTGTCTGGAACCCCATGGAGCCGGAAGATGTGCTCCATGAACAGTTTTGCCACCTGGGTGGCGGTAGGCAGTGAGGCGCAGGGCACGAAATGGGCTTGCTTGGAGAACAGGTCCACCACGACCCATATTGCTGTCTTGCCTCGGCTGGGTGGCAGATCCGTAATAAAGTCCATGGAGATCACCGACCAAGGTCGAGGTGGGACCTCCAGAGGCTGTAGGAGGCCCTGCGGCTTGCCCACTGCCGGCTTGCAGGTGAGGCAGATGGGGCAGCCCGCAACGTAGTCCTTGACATCTTTGCGGAGCGTGGGCCACCAGAAGCTCCGCCGAACCAGCTTCCACGTCTTGACGAAGCCGAAGTGTCCAGCCGCTTTGGCGTCGTGGCATGCCTCCAGGGCGGCCCTCCGGAGGGGTTCCGGGACGTACGCGGCGCTCCCCCTTCTCCAGATGTCCCCTTCCAGTGTCAAGGAGTCCCGCAGGTTCTGTAGTTCCGCGTCTGTTGGATACGCTGCCACTAGTCTGTCGCGGAGCGCTGCAGAAGGCTGGCTGCGCTCCCGGGGGCGTGTCCCATCTTGACCCCCTGTCTGTCCTTCTTTCCTCCTAGCCTGGTTACGGGTGGTGACGGCTCGGGCTAGGTGTTTGTCCTCAAATAGTGGACGCATCTCTGTGCGGACATCCGCCTCGTACTGGGGCAGGCGAGACAGGGCGTCCGCGAGGAAGTTGTCCTTCCCGGGGATGTGGCTTAGCTGGAAATCGTACCGGGAGAAGAACTCTGCCCACCGCATGTGCTTGGCAGTCAGCTTCCGTGGCTGTCGGAGGGCCTCGAGGTTGCGGTGGTCTGTCCAGACCTCAAACGGTTCCCTTGCCCCCTCCAGCCAGTGCCTCCACTCCTCAAGCGCCATGCGGATGGCCGCTGCCTCCTTCTCCCAGGTAGACCAATTCCTTTCCGCCTTCCCAAACTTCCGGGACAGGTACGCTCCGGGCCTGAGACGGCCCTCCCCGTCCCTCTGCAGGAGTACCGCTCCCATGGCCACATCACTAGCGTCTACCTGTACCACCATGGGCCGGGCTGGATCCACATGGATCAGCGTAGGCTCGGCGGCGAACGCCCCTTTGAGCCCCTGGAAAGCCTCCTCCGCCCGGGACCCCCAATCCAGAGCCGCCCCGGGACGCTTGGCCCCCTTTCCTTTCCCCTTGGTGCCTAGGAGATCGGTGAGGGGGGTCACCAAGGCCGAATAGTTGGGCAAAAAGCCCCTGCAGAAATTTGCGAACCCTAGCAAGCTCTGGAGTTGGCGCCGTGTCCGCGGCCGCTCCCACCCCAGGACTGCCTCCACCTTCTGGGGATCCATGGCCACCCCCGCCGCCGAGATCCTATACCCCAGGTAATCTAAGGAGGGGCGGTGGAACTCGCACTTGGGCAACTTGACGTATAGGTGGTTGTCCAGGAGTCTCTGCAAGACCTCCCGGACCAACCGGACGTGTTCCTGGGGGTCCTGACTGTACACCAGCACATCGTCCAGGTAGACCACCACCCCTTTGTACAGGAGGTCGTGGAGTACCTCGTTGATGAGGCTCATGAACACCCCCGGGGCCCCGCTCAAACCGAACGGCATTACCAGGAACTCGAACTGTCCAAACTGGCAGTTAAAAGCCGTCTTCCATTCGTCCCCCTCCCGGACCCGCACCCGGTAGTATGCCTCCCTCAAGTCTAGCTTCGTGAAGATCGTGCCGGTACCCAACTGGTCCAGCAGATCCGGGATGAGGGGAAGCGGGTACGCGTTCCCTGCCGCTATGGCGTTCAACCCTCTGTAGTCCTGGCACAACCTCCGGGTGCCATCCTTCTTGCCCACGAAGATGACCGGAGCCCCCATGGGGCTCTTGGCGGGGCGGATGAACCCTCTGGCCAGATTCTTGTCCAGGAACTCCCTGAGGTCCTGGAGTTCCTCCCCGGACATCTTGTAGATGCGTCCCTTGGGGAGGACCGCATCCTCTGGGATGTCGATGGCGCAATCTGTGCGGCGGTGGGGGGGCAGCTCGTCTGCCTCGGTTTCCCCGAACACCGCCGCCAGATCCCGGTACTCCGGGGGTATCTCCGGCGCCACCACATCCAGCTTGCCCTCGTCCCCGTGGACCCCTTTGGCCTCCCCCTTCCCGGGGCACTGGGGGTCCGATTCGACCCTGTGCTGCCCACACCTATCCAGGTCGAAAGTCAGGCGCCCTGAGCGCCAGTCTACTATGGGGTTATGTTCCATCAGCCAGTCCAACCCCAGCACTACCTGGTACCCATCCGTGGGTACCCTAACTAGCATCCTGGACTCCCGGTGGTCCCCCACCCACAAGGAGACCGGCCCCACTTCCACCCCGAACGGACCCCCCTTTATGGGACTGCCGTCCATCTGGACGAAAACTAAGGGGGTGCTCCGAACCTGGGTGGGCAAGTCCAGTTCCTTGGCCACTTCGGGGTGCAGCATACTGTGGTCGCAGCCCGAGTCCAGCAGCGCATCGCCCGTCCATTGCTTGCCGCCGTCCGGGTTTTCCAGCCTCACCCGGACCAGGTTGGGTGGTCTTCCCGCCCGTTTCTTGGGGTCCGTTGACCCTGGCGGGACCTGCAGCCGGGCGTCCTTCACTGCAGGTCCAGGTCGTTTCCCGACTCCGAGCCCTTGGAGTCGGACTGGCGCTTTCCCCTTGGCTCCGACGCGACAGCCGCCCGGCTCCCGGTCTTGGGTGTCCTACTGGTTCCCGACGTCGCTTGGGACCCTGCCGGGGTCCGAACCTCTCCCGGGGGTCGCTTGGGGCACGCCACCGCATAGTGTCCTGCCCCTCCGCACCTCATGCAGAGTCCCTCCCGGCGTCTCCTCTCCCGTTCCGGGTCGGGGGTGCGCTTGGGCCGGGGGACCCCCGCGCCATTGGCGGGACGGGGGGTCCCTGAGTTCTCCGCGGGCCTTCGGTCCTTGCCCGCCCTGGGTTCTAACTCCAGCATCCCCAGGTCTGCTTCCAACTGAGCCACCGTGCGGCACCAGCCGTCCAGCGTCGACAGCTCCCGAGGGGTCCCCTTCACTACGGCCCACTTGCGGAGCTCAGGATGGAGGCCCTCCTTGAAATAGTGGACGAGGACCTCCTTGTTCCAAGAGGAGATTCGGGCGGCCTCCCCCCTGAACATGTCTACATAGTCCTGTACTGGGAGACCCCCTTGCCTGGCCTTCTGGACCCGTCGCTTCGCCTTCTCCTCCGCCTGCGGGTCTTGGAAGCGCTCTCGTAGGGCCGCCAAGAAGTCCTCCAGGGTGGCCAGAGCCGGGTCCCTGCGGTCGACCAGGAGCATGGCCCACTGGCCGGCCTTCCCCTGCAGGGAGGAGATGACCGCCGCTACCAAGTCCTCTGGGTCGCAGTCGCCTCCCCCGTACCTTCTGGCGTGGTTCCTTGCGTGGAAGATGAAGGTGGAGAGTTCCGCCGGGTCCCCCTCGTAAGTGGCCCTCAGCTCCGGGGGCGGCCTGCGCCGCGCCGTCGCCCTCCGGCGGACGTGCCTCCCGCGGGCCTCCGGGGTCGCTGCCGCGCGCTCGTCCTCGCTGCTGTCACCCGTGGAACTCCCCGCCACTGCGTCGTCCTCCAGCCGGCTGCTGCGACGTCTTGGCAGGGGAAGCACCTGCCCCCTCGGGGCCGTCCCGTCCAACCACGTCAGCCGCTGAGTCACTCCGGGCTCCTGACCTGAGCCCTCCCCTGGGGTCTGCCGACTGCAGACCCCCGATCCCGCGTGGCCTTGGCTCCCGCCGCCGCTACGACTTGTCCGGGGCACCGCGCCCCCACAGGCCTGGTCCAACAACCGGCCCGACTCCTCGCCAACCCGCAGCCGCTCCCAGATGAGGCGGTTCAGCTGCTCCTGGAGTCGCCATAGCTCGCCCAGGCTCCCGCTGTCTGGTCCGGCTGAGGAAAGGCTCCGTTGATTCGAGGTGAACAGATCCGCCGGCCGCTCGAGTAGGGTGCTCGAGGTAACGGGGGTCTGAAAACGTGCCGCTCCGCGCCATGGGGTCGCCATCTCGGTAGCTGCCGGTAAGCGATCCCAACACGATACGGACGTTGAAGTTTTGGAGAATCCTCACTATGTCGTGTCCCCAATGGTGACTGTAGCTAGCTGTCAAGAACGCACGCCACTCTGAGAAGTCAGCGGAAGTTGTCTTGAAGTTTATTGTACAGCACACAGAGAAACGTGGAAAGTCCGTGAGGATTCTGAGGAGGCCACCTCAGAATCCCCCTTATGTACACCTTGCTGGGTGACTCCCAATTCCCCCCTCCCTTCTGCCCTAAAGGTCCGGGGGTAATCCTCTTCCCCACCCGGGGTGGCTTGGACAAAAGAGTTAACTGCTCTGGTCTACCTGCACCATTCATGGGTGCTTTTTGCATTGTTATTGCGATGCTGCCGGTTCCACCACGCCCGCTGCTGATGGCTCGTTAGCGGTCGTTATCGCCCATTCTGGGGTTGTTTACCCCGCGGGGCATGCCTGGGCGAGGTCGGGCCTTGCTGCGCTCGGTTTAACCCCTGCGCGCCTGGCTCCGCAGTCGCCCCCTTCTCTGGCCCGCTGCATGGTTCCCCTTCCTGGCGCCCGCATGGCGCGACCCTGGCAGACCCCAGTCTATCAGTGTCTAGTCGGGTCGCGACAGTTATTCAGGTTTGCATGAGCTTGAGTCTGGACTAAGGATTCTGAGCCCCTGTGTTCTGATTCGATACATGATATCCAATCACAGAACAATTCAGGATTGGGGCCTCTGCCATTGGCCCTTAAACTCCGAGTTATGATTCGCAGCTTGGAAGTTTAGATAGCCAATCACGTTGGGAGTGGGAGTGGCTCAGGCCTTCAGAAATGTATACAAGCAGTTGCTTTGCCCCTGTTGTCTAGTTCTGTTAGCTCAATAAAGGTTCTTGCTGTTATCACTGTGTCTTGCCTCTAAGAAACCCACCTACACTTCAGAACCTATCATGGTAGATGTTTAAGAACATAAAAAGAACCTGATGGATCAGGCTAATGGCCCAACCAGTCTAGCATCCTGTTTTTACAACGAGATACCTATGGGAAGCTCAAAAGTAGTACAGTACTAGGGCAAAACAGCATTCTTCCCTTTTGATTTCCAGCAAATGGTATTCAGAGGCACACTGCCTCCATCATGGCTAGTAGTCGCTGATAGCTGTATCCCCCATGATTAGTCTTATAGCTGCATGTGTCAAGGCTACCTTCATTTGATTAGCTTACAATGATTAAGATAAATGTGCATGCGAATATCTTAATAAAAGTCTTTAAATTCCAAGACTTAAGAGAGAGAGAAATCCCCATGCCCTTGATTCCCAAAGTCAAAGGGTCTTGGGTTCCATCCAGTAGACTTTTGACACATGTTGGATAGCACAATTATAGCAACACAGATCCCCACCACCACTAGATTTGATAGCGGTCTCTAAAATCAAGATGATGGCTTGGAAGATGATGCTCACTGACTATGAGATTTGTTACCCGTCTCTTAATCATTTATTGTGTCTAATTCTACACGGGGAGGAGAGTTTGGGAGGAACTTAAACTGGGCAAGTGAGCACCACTGTAATACAATAACAGCAACGGCTTATCTCAGAGAAGACTAATTTCTTGCAACTGCATCCACAAGTTTCTAAACAGGTAAAAATGATTCCTTTTAAAATATGCAAGCTTTCAAGTTTCTGCTAAACTAAACTAACAGTAACGATTTTATACTTCACAATTAGTGCCCCAATTAGTTGCTAATTAGGAGGAGGACTAATAGGCAGACATACTTTCAAAAGCCAATTAAAAAACAACGAACAAAGCTCATTGCAGAAGCAATTCCACAGTAAAGGCTCTTTAGTCAAGGTTGCCTTAGCCAAGCAAGCATGCTGCAATCACTGGAGTAGATCACAAAAGAAAGATAAACGCAGGCATTCCTCAATTTTCTTCTCCGTTCACCCTCCACTGGATCAATGGATACAACTATAATGGGGTCTTGGTTGTGTTGGCCCAGAATATGGTCTCAAGGTACATGAGGCCACTGTCTTGCTGAAGCTAGGCGGATCTGGTTAGTGCACAGATGTATAGATGTCTTTCCTGGGAACCACATGTATGTTGCCTTGGGTTCGATGATGGAAGAAAGACCAGATATAAATGGCAGAAAATAAATAAGTAAATAAATGGTGCTAATTGGCTCCTTACAGTAGGGAAGGAAACAACAGAATCTGTTGACTGTTTTATCTCCAAAGCTCCTCTCTGGATTGGAGGTTTTTTATGGGGGGCAAATGTCTCCAGAGGCAATGTCTCCGTGTAGTTTTTGTCTACTACTCTTTCAGCATTTCAACCAATAAAAGATTAGATACTTACAAGGTTTTCCCCCCACTTGTGAATAAATAGTCCACCAGCGATCATTATAGCAGGATCATTGACTTAGAAAGACCGTAAGAAATTAATCTAAAGTAGATCCCATGAAACAATTTAGATTCTCAGTGTTTCTGTTAGTTCTTTAATCCTTTGTTTATGAGTTAGTATTGCTGAAGATCACAGGGTATATCATTGCTCATTTTTAATTTCCTAGATAGTGGTTTTTGTTATCTAGCACTGAGAGACCATTATTTTAATCTCCGGAAGACCCTCTGCCTCTATTCCAAAAATGCCAGTTCCTTCTTTTTTTAAGCACAGTCTTTCAAAAGGATTAAAGCATGCCACTCCTATGAAGGTAAAAATAGTAATGTTTATTCTATTCAGTTGGCACCACAGGATTAGCAAACAATTTATTGCTGCTATTATACTTAACATCTCTAAAATAATAAAGTAATAAATATGAAAAACATTTCATGGATACCCACAGAGAGCTTTCAGTCTGTACATGTGGAAAACAGAGTGGATTGCATTTCAGAGCCATGGATTATTGTGATGATGTACAATAAAGGATAACACAAATCTACATAATAGAATTTGATGGAACACTGACTTTTCAAAGGAAACCTTTTAGCACATTGCTTTTCAACCAGCCTTCAATTAGAAAGTGGGGGGGGGGGAGCCATTCTTCCCTGTGGTGTGATACAAACCTAGCCCTGTATTTCTAGAAAGAATTATTTTGTTGGATTTTAGGTTTTGAGCACATTTTGATTAGGTTGTGTTTTTTTCTTCTTAGCAAACTGTATCTGATGGAAAGAATGGAAAGGGAAATAAAAAGTTAAGACTGAAGGTTTTTTATGAAGGCATAAGAGCAGTGTCATTAAATGAATGAATGAATGAATGAATGACAAGTTTTGCCTGTCTAGAGGCTGCAATCCTGTATCCACTTACCTGGGAGTAAGAATGCACCGGGTTGGACTAGCAGTGTCTTTTTCTCAGGTGATCTGTCCCCGGGAATTAAAGCATGCAATGAAGGTGACTTTTATGGGATTCAGCAAGTCACAGGAACAAGCAGGATGAGTAAAGAAGGCCTTGTTAAGTTCAGTAGCTAAGGCCGTAACAAGACATTTCTCCACCTCCCTTGGTTTTGGTGACACACAATTAGGCTCAGTGCCACCTATGTAAGATGGGTGCAAGAATACCTCTTTAAAATATACCCCATCAATAATGGGCTGGTTAAACCAAGTATAGGACATGGCGTCGGCGGTTAAACCAATGATATATGAATGCATGAGCAAAGAGAGAGAATATGTTTATAGGAAATTGCCTTTATTTTTGACACAATAAAAGTTCATGGCAGCCATATGCTACCATTCAACCACTTTTTTAAAAAATAAATAAATTGTTATTTGATATACAAAAATGTAAACATACACCAAAAACCAATTCAGAATCCAAATATCGAGATTACTCTGAATCTCCTGACTTCCATCCCTCCCTTCCATGGGTCCTATTGATAATATTTTCAACTGCATATCAATACTTCTCCAGTTTTTTGTCTTTCTAAATTATCCATACATTCTGTTACATTACAAATGTGGTTAAAATCCTGCCAATCTTTTAACTTGCTTACAATGATCTCGTATATAAATTATAAACTTTCCCCATTCTTTTTTAAAAGTTCTTGTCTTCCTGATTTATGAGCTTCCCAGTTAATTTTGCCATTTTGGCATAGTCCATCAACTTGGTTTGGCATTCTTCTCTGGTCGGGGTTGTCTCTTCCTTCCATCTCTGGACTAAAGGTATCTGTGTGGCTGTTGTCACATACATCAACAGTCTTTTCTGGTCCTTTGGAGTCTCAGTACCTATAATCCTATATTATAATCTTCAAGTGTCCCTGCGTCCACCTGCAATTTTCTGTGTGTCACGGAAGTGAGGTACTGCACATGACACACGCAGAAGCAAGGATTGGACAGCAGAGACTTGGGGGGCGGGCTAAACTGCAGCCTTCTCCCTCCGCCCGCCGCCTTTCCCCCCTCGCTCCTTCCCTCCCCTCCCCGTCATGCTCCTCCTCTCCCCCGGCTGCGCTGATCACGCGAGCCCCCGGCTTCACCCGAGGCCTACCTGCCCCTCCGACCATGGGGTGGAGAGGCTTAAGCCGGGCCGAAAATGGCGGGCTCAGAGGCGCTGGAAGAGAGGGTGGTGAGGAGCGAGGGCCGCTGCAGGGGAAGGAGGCGGTGGGCAGCCGTCTGCCCTTGCTCCAGCTCCATTCCGGGGATCCGGAGGTTCCCCCTCACGGCCTGTGAAATGGCGAGGAGGGACCTTCCCCCTCCTTTTGGGTGTGTGTTGTGTGTTGTTGTGCTCCTCTCCGTCCGAGGAGAAGACAATGGGCCAAAGTGGGCAGGGAGGATGGGAAAGCCGCGCGGCCGAGGGGAGAGAAAGCGGCCCCGGCAGCAGCAGCAGCAGCAGCCCCTGGCGATTGTGTCTCTTCTCGGCCTGCGCCCGCCCAGCGGGGGTAGCGAGGAAGGAGAGCAGGGGAGCCGGCGAAAGGAGGCACCAGCTGGCTTTCCAAGGTGGGTGATGGGAGCAGCGGCAGAGAGGGAAGGGGTCCCCCGAGGTCATCTAGCCCAACCCCCCGCCCCGCGGTGCTGGAATCGCAGTTGGGCCAAGGTGGGGAGGGGGTTGGAGGAAGCGGCGAGGGGCAAGAGAGGGTTGCGGGGAGAAGGCTCTAGCGCCAGGCAGCCGACGCCTCGCCCACGCTGGGGACTCAGGCAGGCGGAGTCTCATGCGGCGGCAGCAGCAGCAGCTCTTCGCTGGCCGCTCCAAACTCCGTGCCTGCGCGGCGGCGGCGGCAACGGCGGCAAGTGCTAGCTCCAGCTCCGTCCTCCTCCCGCCTTGGCGACCCACGCGGGGGCCGCCGCCCCGTCTCTCCAGCCCGCCAACTGGAGTCAGCCGCCAGAGTCGCTCTCCAGCCCCAACTTTGGCGGGCGGAGTTGGGCGGCCGACGAGGGGGAGCGCCCGTTCTAGCCCACGGAGGCGACGACGAGAAGGAGGAGGAGGAGGCGACAGGCAAGGTGGGCGAGCGCTGCAGGGTCACCAGCGCCATGGCGGCGGCGGAGCCCCCTCCTCCTCCTCCTCTTCTTCGTCCTCCTGCTCCTCCCGCGGGCAGCTTCCCAGGCGAGGCCTCCGCCTCCTGCCTCCTCCTCCTCCTCCTCCTCTAGCGCCCGTTAATAACGGGCTTAATTTACTAGTCCCTAATAAGAAAGCTTCTAGGTTTTTTTAACAAAAGTTATTTTTAACAAAGGTTTTTTCATTTCATTATATATCATTTCCCAGAAAATTTTAATTACACCTCCACCACATATGGTAAAAGGTACCTTCTTTTTCTTTACATTTCCAGCAAGTATTTGAGCTCATTCTATACATCTTTGCTAATTTGACCGGGGTTAAATACCACCGGTACATGATTTTCATGTACCTGGTAGTCTTCTTTCAATGAACAACATGCTGTAAATTTCAAATCTGTTTTCCATAGCCTTTACCACCATTCCACCACTTTCCCCCCTTGATCTTGTTTGCGGACATCAACCTTATAAGAATTATCCATTTCATAGCATTGCTGTGAGGTAAACAGATTTTTGTCTGTCCTGCAGTGTGAAACCAAACCAATCTGTAACCCCTCTTGCTTCTTTCCATCTTACAACTATAATAATAATAATTTTATTATTTATACCCCACCCCTGTGGCTGGGTTTCCCCAGCCACTCTGGATGGCTCCCAGCAGAATAGTAAATTCATGCATTCAGCTGTGTAACATCCCATTGAAGGGGTGCTGATATCTTCTGCTCTACTTGCTTAAGTTGCCACTTTCACTCCGTGGCACCATCTTCTGCTTGCTCCAGAATCGCAACAGCAGGAGATGGAACTGGGCTGCCTATCTCACAAGAGTCTCCAGAGAAATACCACTTCTGCTTGGAAATACCAGAGAACGAGCATATGTCAGAATGACCTTTCATGTTCTTATGTGTCAAACAGAAACTCCTGTCTGCACTGCAAATAGGCTTAGCCGAAAGAACATGGTATTCCTCAGTGACCTCCGCAGTCTGAAAAGCAGTTATTTGTAAAGTTATCGTTTCAATAATGCCGAGAACTCATAAAATGTGCAGCAAACCAGTCTGTACGAGAAGCGTAAATGCAACAACAACATAATAGAATGCAAAAAGAATCACCTCATTCAAAAGCCTGTCATTTAATAATCACTTAACAGCATATTCCTATTATGAATATTCCAAAGAAAGTCCCATGAGATGCTGTTCAGGTTGTTAGAACAGTATCTGGAGGC
This sequence comes from Darevskia mixta, assembly GCA_034641385.1. Classification (NCBI taxonomy): domain Eukaryota; kingdom Metazoa; phylum Chordata; class Lepidosauria; order Squamata; family Lacertidae; genus Darevskia; species Darevskia mixta. The sequence continues at coordinate 7,790,781 of JAWWNH010000224.1, read as the reverse complement.
AGCAAGTGGCTGAATGAGAGTCAAGAAACTGAAGATGAATCCACCCAAAATGGAGGCCCTGTTGGTGGTAGGCAGTTCTCAAGTCCAAGAATTGGGTTGACAGCCTGTTCTGGAGGTGTTGGGCTGCCCCTAAAGGAAAAGGCTCATGGCTTAGGGTGTCATGGGACGTGGGTGGTGCTGTGGTCTAAACCACTGAGCCTCTTGGGCTTGCTGATCAGAGGGTTGGCAGTTCGAATCTCTGTAACGGGGTGAGCTCCCATTGCTCTGTCCCAGCTCCTGCCAACCTAGCAGTTTGAAAGCACACCAGTGCAAGTAGATAAATAGGAGTCGCTGCGGCGGGAAGGTAAATGTCATTTCCGTGTGCTCTGGTTTCTGTCATGGTATCCCGTTGCGCCAGAAGCAGTTTAGTCATAGTGCCACATAGAATCATAGAATCATAGAGTTGGAAGAGACCACAAGGGCCATCCAGTCCAACCCCCTAATAATCCAGAAAGCTGTCTGTGGACAAACGCCGGCTCCCTCGGCCTGAAAGCGAGATGAGCGCTGCAACCCCATAGTCACCTTTGACTAGACTTAACCGTCCAGGGGTCCTTACCTTTTTTACCTTTAGGGTATGCCTAGAGTCACGATTGTCGCTTGAGGCTCAGGTACTTCACCTATGTCCAGCTCCAGCTGTTTTTGCCAGCTATGGACCTTTCTGGGCCAGGACAGCCTGGCTACAATAGCAAACACTCTGGCAATCCCATGTTTAGTCTGTTGCAGTGCATTCAGCATGGGACTGCCCTTGAAGACAGGTCTGAAAGCTGCAGCCGGTACAAAGTACAGCTGCCAAGGTGTTGACTGGCACTACAAAATGGGGTAATATTTTACAAGTCTCACAAGAGCTGCTCTGAATGCCTGTTGGCTCCCAAGCCCAATTTAAGGTGTTGACTAGTCATATGTGTGTGTATGTATGTGTGTACACACACACACACACACACACACACACACACACACACACACACCCCCCTAAATTATTTGTGACCCAAACATGTGAAAGAGCACCTCTCCCCATAGCTACCAACCTGTGCCTTAAGATCTGGGGGTGGAAGCCATGCTTGTCATTCCACTGACAACTGCAGTTCACTGTGCAATAATGTGAAGCAGGGGCTTCTCTGTTGTGGCACCCTGGATCTCTTTGCCATGAGAGTTATGCTTCTCCCTTACCTTAACAGCTTTTTGACATAGAGACTTTTTTCCTGACTTATGGGGGGCAGTTAAAGAACCGATGTCTCTTTCTGCTGAGGTGCTGTTTTGCATTATAAATTGCTTTTATAGTTTCAATATGTTGGCAAATGTGTTTGTTTGTTTTTAATGTTTTTATTTATTGTGAGAGCTGGACCATAAAAGAAGGCTGATCGCCGAAGAATTGATGCTTTTGAATTATGGTGCTGGAGGAGACTCTTGAGAGTCCCATGGACTGCAAGAAGATCAAACCTATCCATTCTTAAAGAAATCAGCCCTGAATGCTCACTAGAAGGACAGATCCTGAAGTTGAGGCTCCAGTACTTTGGCCACCTCATGAGAAGAGAAGACTCCCTAGAAAAGACCCTGATGTTGGGAAAGATTGAGGGCACAAGGAGAAGGGGACGACAGAGGATGAGATGGTTGGACAGTGTTCTCGAAGCTACTAACATGAGTTTGGCCAAACTGCAAGAGGCAGTGAAGGATAGGCGTGCCTGGCGTGCTCTGGTCCATGGGGTCACGAAGAGTTGGACACGACTGAACAACTGAACAACAACAACATTTATTGTGAATAGTTACGTTTGACCTTTTGTATGCTGGTGTGCATCGTTCTGGAAACCTTTGGGTTGCGGGTGGTGTGTAAGTACGCATGTCTGTCCTGTATAAATAAATAACTTTCAGCGCCGTCTGTGAAATGAAGCATACTGTGATATTCAAATTAAAATCTCATTAAGCAAAATCAACCAACGGATCATTTTAGCAGCAAGCAGCAAGTCTCACATTCTTTCTGTCAAATAGATGTCCCGTGAGTGACACATGGGTAAATGAAATCATTTGAGCTGGGTTTGCAGATGAAAGAGAACACGGGATAGAGGAAATTGATTGAATCTCTCAGCTCCTCCAGACTGGAGTAGAGTGGACACATATAGTTCTTTATCATTTACACATAAGCCTTCTCAGGGCAGACATTGCCCTTTACTCGTATGTTACTGGGTTTCCTTTCCACGTTAATAGTGGGTTGTGCCTGAATTGAGAAATGTTCCATTTCTAATGTTCCAGTGTTAACACTCTTAATGTACCCTCATGTTCCCCCACTCTGGGTGAGCTCCCGTTGCTCGGTCCCAGCTCCTGCCAACCTAGCAGTTCGAAAGCACGTCAAAGTGCAAGTAGATAAATAGGTACGGCTCTGGCGGGAAGGTAAACGGCGTTTCTGTGCGCTGCTCTGGTTCGCCAGAAGCGGCTTAGTCATACTGGCCACATGACCCGGAAGCTGTACGCCGGCTCCCTCAGCCAATAAAGCGAGATGAGCACCGCAACCCCAGAGTCGGTCACGACTGGACCTAACGGTCAGGGGTCCCCTTACCTTTACCTTTACCTTTATACCATCTGCTGATTTTATAGGAGCATAGGACATTAGAAGAGGAATTACAGTGGACCCTCGACTTACGAAGATAATCCGTTCCGACGGAATCTTCGTAGGTCGAAATCATTGTACCTCGAGTCCCCATAGGAATGCATTGGGAGAACGCATTCGTAGGTCGAAAAAACCTTCGCAAATCGAGGAAACCGCATTTAAAACGGCCGCAACTTCCTTTCGGAAGTCGAAAAAATTCGGAAGCGGCGGCCGCTTTGATCCCTCATAACTTGAAAAATTCGTAAGTCGGGTCATTCGTAAGTTGAGGGATCACTGTACATGTCTTCCTGAGCTATGGCAAACCTGGTTATCGTGGTGAAGTTTTGTCTGCAGTTCTTGGACTCAGTGCAACTGTCTTTCTCAGCCATCTCTCTCCTCTGAACTGAGCTTGCAAGCAGATACCTTGCACAGACAGAGATGTCTCCCAAACCACACCCCAACCCCTCCCTATAAAAAGTGGGATGGTGTTTGTGCACGTGTGCCACACTACAAAATATCGAGGATCCATGCCAGATCTTTCGCAGTCAGATTTTGGGTGTTATACGAAAAAGCTGGGTTTTGAGTACGTTACTCCAGAATACTAGCTGAAGAGCCCCAGGTTCTTCAGCAATGTGTGCACTAAATGCTTTTGTGGAACAGCTTCAGTAGAAAATTCTGTCCAAATTAACCAAAAACCCAGTAGTGGGTTTGCATTGCTAGTCTATGTACAGGCAAATAATTACACCAAGCCCTCTGCTGCATATTTTGCTTTGCTAGAGCACAATATATTCTTTTGTAAGGATGCATCAAATAATCTACTGACATGCAATGTATTAAAAATCTACTCCAACCTTGTGACAGTTGATTAAGGAGCGGCTTTCATTTGGTAGAAGACCAGCTCTTTCATTTCTGTTGACCTTTTTTACTCTTTTAAGCCTTGTGTGCTGCAAAGTTTGTGGAAGATGATATAGAAAAGAAAGCTAATCAGTAGGGCAGGCTACATCTGCGAGCATCACATGATAGTGACTGCTACAGTTGGCTTCTTCTGGAACAAGATGTTATTAAAAATCATTACTCCCAAGACCAGACTTGTTCATCATGCAGCTGCACTGGGGAAAAGATTATGCACGGAAGAATCTAATAAGATGTGCTCGATTAGATTACAAACAGAAAAATGCTTAAAAAGTTATTTTCACACACATTTTTTTAAAAAGTGATAATTGGAAAATCAGATGAGTTTCTTTTCAATATACTGTATTTCAAACATCTGGGTCTTGTCTGGGGCAATCCTATACAGTACGTGTTTCCTGCTACAATGGGGTGGGGGTGATGGTAAGAGAAAGGAGGGGCATGACTCACCTGTCTCTTTTGCCACAGAAAACAGGCCATTCCATCCCCTGTGAGGCGCCGCTATCACACGTAAATCCTGGAGACTGGAAGTTATCCGTAATAACCTTGAGCAAATTTTCACAAAATATTCAGGCTGCAAAAAGTTTGCCTCCTTTCCGGCGGTGATTCACTATTGCGTTCTTGAAAAACTATTAATTGAAGCGATAATTGAAAAGACCTTTGCAGGAGAAAGCTGATGGCGGTGTGACCAGTCAGGCTGCCACTGGATCAGTTACTCATCCAGCTGGTTGGGCAATTAATATCTCTGAATTATGGAAAGCACCTAAGGAAGCTTTCCTAGCAAAACTGAGAGTAAAGGAAACCTCTTTCCCCCATTACTGTCTGTGAAGATTAAATAAAACCAGATGAGTTCCCTATTGCATCCAGGGTATGACTTAAAGGAGAATAGTGAAAGGAACTCTTCCTCATGTTACAAAACAAATAGTCATCTCTGTAGCCTTCAGCAGGAATGAACAATGCTTTCTGCTCCGACTTTGAGGGACAAGGCGAGAGGGGAAATGTACCATATGACACTGCCATTCATTGCACTTGTGCTATTTCTTTTGTTCTCTGTTGAAGCAGAAGCGGATCTGTTAACTGAAATGATTGCTTCCATTAACTTTAGGGACAGATATGAATTTATTTAATATTTAAAGACTGCTACTCTCCTCGCTTGCCTCCTCTCTTTTGCTTTTTCACTACAGCCTCCAGGTGGCTGGCTAAGAACAATAAATATAAAAATAAGAAAACAACAGTATCAAAAACTGGAAAACAACAGATGAAACACAAAGTAAAAGGGAGGTATCCACCTAAATTGTTCCGCTAGCGCAAGGAGTTTTAGCTGTGCAAGGAAACCTCTTCTCTCCCTCTGTGTGGCCCCTAACTCTGTTATGGGGTCCCCCAGTCCTCAGGAGCAGATTTACAGAAGGCACAGTGGGTTCATAGGAACAAGAGAAGGTGAGAATGTTCCTTTGAGCAGCTAAAACTCCTCACACTAGCAGAGCTGTTTAGTTTGATTCTGCCCAAAGTGTCTTACTAAATCTGTTCATAGATGGTAATGTTGGATGTTTGTGTCCAATAGTTGGGTGACTGTGCACAGTCAGAAGTTCAGCAAAGCGATTAAACTTCCCACAGCTGACAAAGTGTGGCAGAGGTTGTGTTGTGTAGTAAACATAAAACACATTATACACACACTATACACAGTTGTTTCAGGAAGGCTCCTCTCTCTCTGAGCCCGGAGAGGGCTTTCAGCTTTCAGAGTCCTTGCTTAAAGTTCTCAGCAAGTCCAAAGTCCAGAGATGCCCAAGTCCTGCAGCCTCATTCTTCTGTTTCTTCTTCACAAGTCTTTCCAGTTCTGTCTGCAACAATTCTCCACAATCCACCATTTTCCACACTTCACAGAAAGCCATAATCGGAGCTTCTGATATAGGCCAGCAATATGTGACAGTCTGCGCAACAACCGAGATGAGACAGTCACAATACTCTGCAACTGCATCCGGCAGGGGGCACATTTTATACCAACTTATGGAAAATTAACTACTTCCTTAACATGTAATACTGATGTACATAGTAAAATCTTGATGACTGAAAATTATCTAATATTGGAAGGATATGAAAGGAAGCACCCTGGATTAGTGGTATAGCAAAATGTGGCACATTGCCTTCAGAGAAAAACTTACCCATAGGCTTTGCTTATTAGAAGAACGAAAACACTTTTATCTCTTTACAGTGGACTGTTATGACTTTAGTGCACATATAAATAAGAAAGAATACAACAGAGGAGTGTCTTCACATTATGCAGAAGTGTGGGACCTCTAAGTAATAATAATAATTATTATTATTTATTTATTTATTTATTTATTTATTTATTTATTTATTTGTACCCCACCCATCTGGCTGGGTCCCCCCAGCCACTCTGGGCAGCTTCCAACAAACATTAAAATACATCATTAAAATACAGTACCATACTGGATGCCAGTTCTTGGCTTCGCTGGATAGAACTACTTTTCCAGAGAGACAAACCAAAGAGAAAATAGGATAATAGAAATGTGAATGTACTTTTCTTCTGGTATGTATGGGTAGTTTTAGTATACGTTTACTTTGTATTAAGTTTTTTTTTGTTTTTTTAAAAGAAGAAGCATGTACTAACAGTCAAAGGGGGAAAAAGCATCTGAAAAATGCTAGAACTTTACAGATGCGCTAATGCACAGGTGTCAAGGACAAGGCCCGCGGGCCAAATGCGGCCCGCGAGACCTCGTCATGTGGCCCGTGAGCGTGCGCTGATTGGCGGTGGGCGGCGAAGGTCAGCGCGCGCGAGAGGAAGGGAGCAGAGGTTTTTTTTTTCCGGGCTGTTTTGGCCCAGCGCGGCTTTTTGCTGCGTCGGGGGTGCCCCGCGCGGCTTTCTGCCACCTCAGGGAAGCCTCCCGCACCAATTTTTCCTTGCCAGGGGAACCGGCAAGGCTTTTTTTCTTCGGGCCGTTTTGGCCCAGGGCGGCTTTTTGCCGTGTCGGGGGTGCTCCGCGCGGCTTTCTGCCGCCTCAGGGAAGCCCCCCGCACCAATTTTTCCTTGCCGGGTGAACCCGGCAAGGCTTTTTTCTTCGGGCCGTTTTGGCCCAGGGCGGCTTTTTGCCGCGTCGGGGGTGCTCCGCGCGGCTTTCTGCCGCCTCAGAGAAGCCCCCCCCCGCACCATTTTTGCCTTGCCGTGGAAACCCGGCAAGGTTTTTTTTTTTCCGGCCGTTTTGGCCCAGCGCGGCTTTTTGCCGCCTCGGGGGTGCCCGCGCGGCTTTCTGCCGCGTCGGGGAAGCCCCCCGCACCAGCCTGCTGATCCCACCACCACCCCGCGCTGCGCCAATCCCTGCGAACAGCAGGCAGCGGTGGAGGGGGGGGAGAATGAGCAGCATCTCCTCCGCTACAGCGGAGACGTTTCTTGCTCCTCCCGGCCGCCCCCCCCTCGCAAAAGCCTTCTTTTGCGGGTGGGGGGGTGGAGAAGGAAGCAACATGCCCTCTGCTACAGCGGAGGAGACGTTTCTTGCTCCTCCCGGCCGCCCCCCCTCGCAAAAGCCTTCTTTTGCGGGTGGGGGGGGGTGGAGAAGGAAGCAACATGCCCTCTGCTACAGCGGAGGAGACGTTTCTTGCTCCTCCCGGCTGCCCCCCCCTCGCAAAAGCCTTCTTTTGCGGGTGGGGGGGTGGAGAAGCAAGCAACATGCCCTCTGCTACAGCGGAGGAGACGTTTCTTGCTCCTCCCGGCCGCCCCCCCTCGCAAAAGCCTTCTTTTTCGGGTGGGGGGGTGGAGAAGGAAGCAACATGCCCTCTGCTACAGCGGAGGAGACGTTTCTTGCTCCTCCCGGCTGCCCCCCCCTCGCAAAAGCCTTCTTTTTCGGGTGGGGGGGTGGAGAAGCAAGCAACATGCCCTCTGCTACAGCGGAGGAGACGTTTCTTGCTCCTCCCGGCCGCCCCCCCTCGCAAAAGCCTTCTTTTTCGGGTGGGGGGGTGGAGAAGCAAGCAACATGCCCTCTGCTACAGCGGAGGAGACGTTTCTTGCTCCTCCCGGCCGCCCCCCCTCGCAAAAGCCTTCTTTTTCGGGTGGGGGGGTGGAGAAGCAAGCAACATGCCCTCTGCTACAGCGGAGGAGACGTTTCTTGCTCCTCCCGGCCGCCCCCCCTCGCAAAAGCCTTCTTTTTCGGGTGGGGGGGTGGAGAAGCAAGCAGCATCTTCCCTCTCTCCTCTCTCTCTTTCACTCCTTCCTTCCTTCCTTCTCTCTCTCTCTCTCTCTCTCTCTCCCTTTATCTTTCTTTCTTTCTTTCTTTCTTTCTTTCTTTCTTTCCTTCCTTCCTTCCTTCCTTCCTTCCATCCATCCATCCATCTATCTCTCTTTCTCACCCCTTCTTTCTTTCCTTCTTTCCTTCCTTCCTTCTCTCTCTCTTCCCTCCCTCCCTCCCTCCCAGCCTTTTAGAGGAGGAAAACCAGAAAAAAATATTTTTTCCACACAGTGGAGAGGGGGAGGGCAGCCCTTTGAGGGTCACCGGCCCTTTGAGGGTGACCAAACTGCTGATGCGGCCCCCGATGAATTTGAGTTTGACACCCCTGCGCTAATGCTTGCAAGATGTCAAGGACATTAAGAACTACATAGCTTTTAGAAGACACCTGAAGGCAGCCCTGTAATGGGAAGTTATTAATGTTTGATGCTTTATTATGTTTTATATATTCTGTAAGCCCCCCAGAGTGGTTGGGGAAACCCAGCCAGATGGGCTGGGTATAAATAATAATAATAATATTATGATTATGATTATAACACACCAAGTAGCCTTCCCACTAAGATTGTGTGACCACCTGTAGCGACCTTGAAGTGTTACTGCCAGTCAGAATCTACTATGTATTCCGGAAAGTTGTTTGTTTGTTCACTATGCATTTGGAAACTGCCAAGAAAATTGTTCCCTAGCTTGGGTCTCTGGGTAAAAAGCTGGCCTTTTGGAAAGAAGCTACTTCCCACTAATCTGGATGATCTCATCGAGTTGAAGCACCTGTGTTCTCTAGGCTTCAAGGCCAGGGAGGAAGCCTACTAATTAGGGACTCATTTCTGTGGAAAAACAGTCTGCCCAAGTGCCAGAAAGTGCTTTTTTAACTCTAAAGCTAGCTTTCGCCTTTGTCTCTCTTACCTGTTTCCCTGGGAGATTATATTTTTGTGTGTCATGGACTGACTCTTATGCCCAACCATAATTGTCAACTGTATTTTAGATCTGTAGTTTTTGTGGGCCTTTTCGTTGCCTGACATGCGGCCATCTTTATTCGATTTTACTCCTTTCTTTTAAAATAAATCCATCTCATTTAAAACTGGCTTCCATTTTGGGTCAAGCCTTGGTACTGGACCCACTTCCTCCAACTTCTTTATTATTTGTTACTGCGTAAGTTATTTACCTGAGTTTCAGGGAGACACTAGCTCTTTTCTGGAATCTTAGGGGTGTCTGGTAAGGCCTGGGAGTCTCCTGGCCTAGGCTGCTTGGATTTGAGGAATAGGGGCAGTGTACTACCTTGCAAGGTTGATGCTAGACCCTGGCCATTATATGGCAGACAAATCACCAAGGCCTGAGTTTTAGGGGGTTTGGCACACAGGGGCCTTTCCCAGACCTCCCTGGAGATGCCGGGGGCTGAAACTGAGACATTTTGTGTCCAAAACAGATGCTTTACCACTGAGCTATGGTGTATCCCCATTCCATTTAATTTTTGACTGACATCTTTTCCCTGCAATCCCATACCGCTGCGCTGCAACTCCAAGCTCAGCAATCAAATGTTTTGTTTTTGGAAGCTTCCTAATTGTTTCCCTGGTGCTCCATATCTCTCCGTTCCTGTCCATTTTTGCCCCCGACTGCACTGCGGCATCTACCGGAGAAGAAACTATGCTCTGACAGACGTTGAAATAGTTCGTTATTCCTGCTTTTAAAAACAACCTATTGCCTTTGTCGAACGACAGATCTGCAAGGTAGTGGATGAGTTCATGAATCACAGGCTGACAGTTAAGCAGGTAAGAAATAAAGATAATGGCAAAAAAAGAGTCATGTGTCAGTCAACTCCCCTACAGATCATTTTTCAAACGCTGCTGCTGGCAGGGTTTGAGGGGTAGATGTCAGGATGGCTGCTTCAAACTTTAAAATGTTCCTCCAAGTCCCAATGGGGAAACCTTGCTTCAGTGCCTGCAAGAGCTGCCAAACCAATCCAGTTTGCAGAAAGTTATAATGAAAGCCACAAATCTTGTCGGGAAGATCTGGAACCCAACAGCCGACACTACATGCCTACAAATCTTCCCGGTAAACAAGCCAACAGTTTTCAGACATGGTCTATGAAGACACTTACAAAAGAACAGGGAAACAGAAATGGAGAGGGAAGTGTTATCTGTACTGCTTTATTTAACATTTACAGCTTGCCGACAGCTAGAAGGTTAGGAACAAAGGCAGCCATGTTGGTTTATAAGGAGAAGGAAAATATTGGGCCTTTTTTGTTATGGACCTTTGCCTTTTATTAAATCAGTAAAAGTTCTCAAGGTCACCTTCAAGGCTTGTTCTTAAATTCCAGCCTACATATCACATTGACTATATACTTCCTAGGGACCCAGGTGGCGCTGTGGGTTAAACCACAGAGCCTAGGGCTTGCCGATCGGAAGGTCGGCGGTTCGAATCCCCGTGACGGGGTGAGCTCCCGTTGCTCGGTCCCAGCTCCTACCCACCTAGCAGTTCAAAAGCACGTCAAAGTGCAAGTAGATAAATAGGTACTGCTCCGGCGGGAAGGTAAACGTCGTTTCCGTGTGCTGCTCTGGTTTGCCAGAAGCGGCTTTGTCATGCTGGCCACATGACCCGGAAGCTGTACACCGGCTCTCGGCCAATAAAGCGAGATGAGCACCGCAACCCCAGAGTCGGTCAAGACTGGACCTAATGGTCAGGGGTCCCTTTACCTATGTACTTCCTGTTTCTAGATAGATAGCATACATTACAATTTGTTTGTAGGGAGATTAGAATCATAGAATTGTAGAGATGGAAGGGTCCGTCCGTCCCCAGGATCATCTAGTCCAACCCCTGCAATGCAGCAATATACAGTTGTCCCATGTGGGGATTGAACCTGCAACCTTGGCATTATCAGCACCACACTCTAACCAACGGAGCTATCATTACTTTCCTCCTTGGAAAATGACCAATGAGGCAAGGTCTAAAGGCAGTTCAAAGTTCAAACACAGGCCAGGGATGGGGAACTTGTGGCCCTCCAGATTTGATGGGACTCCAGCTCCCAACAGTCCTAGCCAGTATGGTGAGGGATCATGGGAGTCGTTGTCCAGCAGCATTTGGAGGCCCACAAGTAGACGGCTTAAGAGATAATGACACTGGTTGAAAAGACATGGTTCCACCGCTCCGACTGGAACGGAAGGCTTGTAAATCTAAGCCTTCATAGACCCACACAGAACACAACCCCAGGCCATTTGTGCTGCTGGAAGTTTTGGTCTGCTAATGTGCAGTAGATTATTTATGAATATCCCTTTACTCCTGAGGAGTCCTTGTTCCTCAGAAGGGTATTTGGGCATCTGGTGGCTGACTGAGCCTGTATCTTTAGTCATTTGCTCTTCCTAGGGCTTGGTGGCTGCTTGAAGTCGGCCTCCGATTCCAAGAAGGGGTTATCTATGTCTTGAGGGGGACATATTTATTTGTACTGGATAGAACCTCAACTGCAAGGGTAGCCAATATGGTGCCTTTCTGATATTGTTGGGTTACGTAAAAAGGTAAAGGACCCGTGGATGGTTAAGTCCAGTCAAAGGCGACAATGGGGTTGCATCACTCATCTTGCTTTCAGGCTGAGGGAGCCAGCGTTTGTCCACAGACAGCTTTCCGGGTCATGTGACCAGTGTGACAGAACCGCTTCTGTCACTATGACAGAAGCCAGAGCGCGTAGAAATGCTGTTTACCTTCCCGCCGCAGTGCTACCTATTTATCTACTTGCACTGGCGTGCTTTTGAACTGCTAGGTTGGCAGGAGCTGGGACAGACCAACGGGAGCTCACCCCATCACGGGGATTCAAACCGCCGACCTGATTGGGAAGCCCAAGAGGCTCGGTGGTTTAGACTACAGCACCACCCGTTTCCCTACTATTGTTGGGTTACATCATCCCTGGCCCTTAGCCCTGTTGTCTGGGGTTGATGAGAACTGGAATCCAACCATGTCTAGAGCGAATCACTTTGGGTACTCCTGCCAACCTAGCAGTTCAAATGCATACCAGTGTGAGTAGATAAATAGGTACTGCTGCGATGGGAAGGTAAATGACATTTCCATGTGCCCTGGCACTTGTCACGGTGTTTTGTTGTGCCAGAAGTGGTTTAGTCATGCTGGGCACATGACCCAGGAAGCTGTCTGTGGTCAAACGCCAGCTCCCTCAACCTGAAAGCGGAGATGAGCACTGCCACACAAAGGCAAATTTGACTGGACTTAACTGTCCAAGGTTCCTTTATCTTTACCTTTTACTCCATTATGTTGGATAAATGGAGTGATATCTTTTCACATGTCAAAAAAGAACAATTTGCTTAAGTGGGTAGGTGCTAAATCAACACTTTATTTGAAGAAGAAGAAAAGGAAGCCAGTTGATTCTCACTGCTCACTATGAGAGTGAACTCTGCCAAACACCCACTCCTTCAATCTGGTACAGAGACTAAGGATAACTTGCTCTCCTCAGAAATCAGGCTAAATGCCTATAATTCAAAAAGGAGGAAAAAATGAAATAAAAATAGAAGTTTAAAAATGGATATGCAGTAACAAAAAGGGGGGAATAGCCAAGGACCAAATAGGAGGACATTTTAGATGGCATATTAGGGAGTGAATGGAACGTGGGCTTTTAAATATCAATAAACACTAATTACACATTTGGCAGAAATTTCTTTTTTCCTAACATTTCTTAATAATGAAACTTAACATCCTGCTCCAGCCAGGCTGCCAGCCCATGGGATGCTAAGTAAGGCTTGGAGGAGACTGACATTCATTCATTCATTCATTTTATTTGTATGCCGCTTTTTCACACACACAAATAATAATGCTCCAAGTGGCATGGGTTGACAGTTACTTGTGCTCAAAGAGGCTTACAACAAAGAAACAGGGATCCATTTCAAGCAAACACTACAAATATGACTTCCTAATACAGTGATACCTTGGTTTACAACCGTAATCCGTTCCGGAGGTCTGGTTGTAAACCAAAACAGGTTGTAACCCAAGGCGTGTTTTCGCCAATGGGGCCTCCAAAAAAAATATTGGTTGTAATCCAAACAGAGGGACACACACTTCAGGGTTTGACGTGGTTGTAATCCAAAACGGTTCAAACCAAGGTACCACTGTATAGCACAGAAGGAAAATGATAAAAAGAGGAGAAAAATGTTTCAGCCTCTGAAGCCTTCTTAGCTTGTTTATACTGTTGTAAGAATATTCAAGGTCTTATATATATATATAATAATTGTTCATAAGTGTGCCAAGCAAAACAAGGCCTGTCTCCATTTTGACTCCCAAACTGACAAACTGTTTCTCTGCAAGGAAGGAGGGGGGATTGTCTCAGGAAAATAAAGATAATCCTGGCTTCCTGTTACCTGAGTGCCAGACAAAAGGGTGTGATTAACTTGGCTGGGAAACAGGGAAATCTCTTTTGTTTTACTTGATGGGGTTTTGGGTGGAGGACAAGAAGAGGCATGGGGAGGCTCAAGGATGCTCAGATTACTGCTACCAGACCTCCCCTTTCATGATGTATGTATGATGTATAGGGGGGTGGTCTTGAGCGGGAGGGGGGGGAATTTCAAAAGTCTATATAGGAGCTGGCACACCATTGTTCGGGGTTCCTCCTCCCTCCTCCATTTTTGGGAGTGAGGGCCTCTGTTGCAACAGATATAATAAAATTTTGCTTCTCAATTTTTCTCTGGTTGGCCTCTGTAATTTACTCCTTCCGATGGAGAACCTCAAAAGGCTCTTGTGTACCCCATAAGGGAATAAGAGCAGATTTCTGATTATTTCAATACTGACAGCTCTGAATATAAGAAGAGCCTCCTAGGTCAGGCCAGTCGCCCAAACAGCCCAGCTGTTCTCCCAGTGGCCAACCAGATGCCTGTAGGAAACCTGCAAGCCGGATTGGAGCACAAAAGCACTCTCCCCTCCTGCCGTTGCTAATACCTGGTATTCAGAAGCAACAGTGGAAGGAGAACATAGCCGTCAGGGTTAGTAGCCAATCTGGCTTCAGCCTAATGAAATATCTCCTGTTCCCCATCAGCTGAGCTGCTGAAGTTACAGGATGATTATAAAAGTGTGAACAATGACTGTAGTGTTTGCTATATTATAAGGAGAGATATAGGGATCGGTGGTGCTGTTAACAGGAAAGGATGCAGAGGAGGGAAGCATCATCGTCACAGTGGTAGCCAGCTATTAGTTTGTGTGGGTTTTGTGTGTGTGTGAATGTGGGATGTGAGTAGCAGCCGAGGGTAATATGCAATTAAAACCATGGTTTCCTGGCCAATACAGTGCCATGGGGGGTCCCACTGAATAAGATTCTGCTGAATCATAATTCCCACGCTGCTCCAAAATGGGGCTAGAGAGCGCAGCACCCCCTCACTCAGGCTTTCATAAATGTGTAGCATTGAAATTGGATTTGTGACTATCTGCTAAATCAGAATTTCAGTGCTGTCATGCTCCAAGACATTTCTAAATTGGGGGTTCAGGAGTGTCATGCTCCAAGACATTTCTAAATTGGGGGTTCAGGAGGTTGTGTGCCATACCTTTTTTTGCTGAAGTACAAGTACCAGCTATTAAATGTACTTCGGTGGGTGTCACGGCCCCAGTGTCTAGCAGCAGTCAAAATTCTGAGTCGGGCTCAGCTAAGGAGAGTTACAGGGCTCTGAGCCTGCTGCTGGAGATGAGGAAACAACTGAGGAATACAAGGCCCTAGAACAGGGGTAGGCAACCTAAGGCCCGTGGGCCGGATGCAGCCCAATCACCTTCTCAAGGACGGTCTGGGAATCAGCGTGTTTTTACATGAGTAGAATGTGTCCTTTTATTTAAAATGCATCTCTGGGTTATTTGTGGGGCCTGTATGGTGTTTTTACATGAGTAGAATGTGTGCTTTTATATAAAATGCATCTCTGGGTTATTTGTGGGGCATAGGAATTCATTCATATATATTTTTTTCAAAATATAGTCCGGCCCACCACATGGTCTGAAGGCCGGTGGACTGGCCCACGGCTGAAAAAGGTTGAAGACCCCTGGCCTGGAACATGGGTAGGCAAACTAAGGCCCGGGGGCCAGATCCGGCTCAATCGTTTTCTAAATCAGGCTCACAGACGGTCCGGGAATCAGAGTGTTTTTACATGAGTAGAAGGTGTTCTTTTATTTAAAATGCATCTCTGGGTTATTTGTGGGGCATAGGAATTCATTCATTTCCCACCAAAAATATATTCCGGCCTCCCACAAGGTGTGAGGGACAGTGGACCGGCCCCCCTGCTGAAAAAGTTTGCTGACCCCTGCCCTAGAAGAACCTCCTGGATCTGTAGGGCCAGAGTCTGAACCTTCACAGACACCTTCCTCTGAGCCTGAGGAACTAACCCCCGCTCCCCCTGAGACCTCACCAGTCCAGTGATGAAGGGAGGGCACCAGGCAGGAAGTTGAGGAATAGAGAAGTCCTGAGCTCCAGGCACTGTAGTTACAAAAGGGTGGAAACAGGGAGATGTTTTATGAGTAAAAGAGGCTCAGTCTGAGCTCAACCTTTCTGGAATGAAGTTGCTCACCTGGAGCTATCTGTGGTGCTGAAACTTCCAAGCAACCTCAATAATAAAATAATCCAATTGCTGTAATGTGCAGAACAAGGATTATGCTTAGTTTACTAAGATTGCACTATAGCACTACTAGCACCACTAGGTTTATTTCTTTAGCTATACAAAGATAGTGAACTAGTCAGGCACTAGATCATAATAGTGCATGTACTGTAAGATGTTATTGTCAGCTCACAGTCATAGTAAATGACTCACAAGGTTGCAGTCTTTAATAGTGTCATCTACCATTTCAGATAAGGGTTAAACCACAGAGCCTAGGGCTTGCCGATCAGAAGGTCGGCGTTTCGATACGCCCAGAGTGGCTGGGGGGACCTGGCCAGATGCGCGGGGTACAAATAATAAATTATTATTATTATTATTTAAACTTGCCACTTAAAATAGTTATAGCTTCCCCCAAAGGATCCTAGGAACTGTAGTTTGTTAAGAGTGCTGAGAGTTGCTACGAGGCCCCTTGTCCCCTCCCAAAACTACAATGCCCCAAGTTCCCTGATAAACAGGGATTACGCCACTCTATAGCTGTGTGAGGGGAAGAGATATGCAGATGAACAGCGGTATACAAATTTAATAAATAACAATAAATAATTTGTCGTTTACCACACAGAGGAGCTGCACACACACCCAGAACCTCAAAATAGGGAGGTTGATGGCGGAGGGTGAGCTGAGCAGGGCACAATTCTGGATGCAGAAAAATTCTGTGGAGCACTGCATTGTGCTCAGTCTGAGATTTCTCTTGCATTGCTTCAAAAAGACAACACTGCTTGTTTTCTTACGAGCATTGGCTTATGTGCTTTTCTCATTGCAATTGATTTCCCAAGCTGGGGTGAACTTATCTAATGAAGTCATTATTCATGACTTCTAATCTTTATTACTTCTAATCTTCTGGTAATTCCAGAGTATTTAATGCATAGCAAAACAGATTTTCTTCTTCTGTTTCTATGCAAGGAATTGATCTAAAGTTATTCACTTAGAATAATATTAAGCCTTCAAATAGGATAAACTTCAATGAAGAGAGGGTGGAGGGGGAGAACACTACAGGTATATTGTACTGGTAGGTTCTAAATATTATTAGAGTATAGGGATGTCCTACTTAAAATCTGGGAGACATCCACTTCTTGCCCTTACTGGGCTCTGAGCTCCCAAGGAAATGGGCTATGGTTGTGGTACCTCTTAATAGAATGGTGTTGCAGCAGATGTGGTACATTAGGGCCAAGGAGAGGGATTAATGCAGCTTCATTGACACAAATGCACTATACCGATAGTACAGTACTTAGTCAACCAGGTTTTCAGGGGATGCGAGAACCAGTGGCACCTCAGTATGTGCTCATGAGTTCTTGAAACAGCACCATCATAGATTCTGTGACTGGGAAGGAGGTTCCACTCTGGTCCATAGCAGTCCCATTACATGTACCAGGTTCCCAGTTTGGTGAAATTCTAAATTCAAATACTGGGTGTTGGGCACATGGAACAGAATAAAGATTCTGATAGTGCACCAACCATCCTGCCGCCTAACAGACTCTGCCTGTACTGGCTGCAGTGGCCCCAGACATAGGTTTTCAAATTTTTAGGGTCCACAGCTCTCTTGACCAACTACATTTTTTTCTGTGGCACCCCTGTGGGGCTCAGGAGCCCAGTTATGTCACCCCTTGTTTGCAGAGCTGGCAGCCTCTCACCTTTTCTCAAACACCCTCCCTTGTGGAGTGTTCTCTTAGCCTCTTCTTCTCTCCCCTCTCCTGGGGAGTCCTTGTGATGGCCTGGGATTCGGGCTCGGACTCGGAACCAGAGGAGTCTCAGTCCGTACAGGATCCTCTGCCCCAGACATCGTCTGAACCAAGTCTGGGGCCTGATCCCGAGGAGCCCCAGTCTGCTCAGGTTCCCCTGCAACAAGCACCAGCTGAGCCGAGTCAGGGGCCTGAGCCTGTCCTGGCTCCAGGTGCGGAGAATACCTCATTGCCGTCAGCTGGGCCATCACTGTCAGCTGCTCCACTACCGGCTGGGTCAGGAGAGGCTGATGTGGCCCCTGGGTCTAGTAACCCACCGGCATCTCCCGAGCTGCAGAGACTCAGGTCTGAAAGAAGGAGAAACCTGAGTACTTGCAGGAGGAGTGCTCGCCTTTGGGCAAGGCAGGGTGGTGAGTCGTCGGGGGACCGGGACCGGCCATTACCTCGTCAGAGATAAAAGGCTGCCGGACCCCGCCCCAGGTTGCGGGAGCAACATTGCTGTTTACCTGATCCTGACCTTGCTTGGTTCCCTGCTCCGTTCCCTGCCTCGACTCTCCTGGACTGATTCCTTACCGACTCTTCAAACCCCAGACCGGACCTGGACCTCGCTTCCCAGATACCCTTGGGCCAGCACAGTCCTCTGGGCAGCTGCTGCTGTCGCCCTTGGTCTCTGAGCTACCTCCCCTGCCCCAAAGATAGGTGCCCCCTTCACACTGCCCCATAGGAGCTTGGGAATCACCCCCTGGCCAGCCCCAGAGGCACCACATGCCTGCGGAGCTTGTAGCCAGGGCTGCTGCAACAAACAGCTGTGCAGGCCTTTGGGAGGGCATTGGGAAGGGAGGGAAGGAAAGAGGGACAGATGGCAGAGACCAGTGTTGCCTGCAGCACCCCTGACCATCATTCTAGGCACCCCAGGGTGCCATGGCACTGAAAGCCACTGGCCTATGACATAGTGTTGATGACTCCCAGACTTTTGTATTAAGACTATTGATACTGCCTTGTCTGGGATCACAGAGGACTGCCACAAAAGCTATAGAGCTTTCTGAAAATGTTTTGGTCCTGCATGTATGCCGGATTTTGTTTTCTCTGCTGGGTGGTTTGGTGTGATCTGCACCTGGGGGCTATGTCCAGTGAACAAAACCCCAGGTGTATTCGACACCATACACCCTCCATAACCCTTTTATTTTGCAGTCACACCTTTTATAATGTAAGAAAGAGGGGATCCTTTTATCACTGACATTTGTAATCTGTTCTGAGAATTCTTTTTAGGTGAAGAATGGGACAAAGCAGACTTTAAATAAATAAATATAGATGCGTGAAACAAAAACCAGATGCAGCGGAAATGTATGGAGACTTACATTTTGGATAAGGCAATGATCCCATTTGGACAATCAGATTTTGGTTTTAAGGTAAAAGGTAAAGGTAAAGGACAAGGACTGCTAGACAATTGAGTCCAAAGTCAAAGGCGACTATGGGGTGGTGGCACTCATCTCTCTTTCAGACTGAGGGAGCTGGTGTTTGTCCACAGACAGCTTTCCGGGTCACGTGGCCAGCATGACTAAACCGCTTCTGGCGCAACAGAACACCGTGACAGAAACCAGAGTGCACAGAAACACCGTTTACCTTCCCGCCCCAGTGGTACCTATTTATCTACTTGCACTGGCGTGCTTTCGAACTGCTAGGTTGGCAGGAGCTGGGACAGAGCAATGGGAATTCGCTCTGTCGCAGGGATTTGAACCGCCGACCTTCTGATCGGCAAGCCCAAGAGGCTCAGTGGTTTAGACCACAATAGGTTGAAATACACATAAACCTTTTGGTTGTGTATGCTGCCCCTTCTTGCCTCCTTTTGTGTTCACTTGAATGTAGCATCAAAGTGCTCAATTAACCATAGTTTCTCATTTAATTGAAACCAGTAAACAATGGTCACCAGGTTCTAACTAAGCCAGGCTTTTAGCACAGCTACCAATGTACAAGAAATGATGTCAACTATATGTTCGGTTTGTTATTGGCTTAATCCTTGTGGTTGGTTTGGCGGGTAACAAACCTTGGCCCCAGGCTCAGACATAATGCTAAGCTAGACCGTGGTTTGGCTCCCAGCAGCAGGAAGAGCAAAGCACTCACAATTTCAGTAGTGTGCACTAGCATGCTGCATATTCACCCCAAAACCATAGCTTAATTTAACTAATGTTTGAAATAACATATGAACATGTGTGTTTGTGTATGGGTTTCTAACGCTATCCATGGATGTGTATTTCTGCATATATATATATATATATATATATATATATATGTATATATATATATATATATATATATGTTGCACATGTAAACATTTGTAGGTCGCATTTTCTCTCATCAGTGGTACCCAAAATAAGTGATTAAGACAGAAATAAAGCAAGTATAAAGCAAAAGCATCAAGCATCAAAAAGAACATTGACACAGCAGTAAATTGCAGATAAAAACAAATAAGCACAAATTAAAAGTCTTAGCAGCCTATCTGCCAAACCCAATTGGCTTCAAGTAAACACCCCCCCCCCAAACAAACAGAACAATAACTATATACTAAACACCCCCAAAGCCAAATAATTAGGGTGGACTTTCCATAGTGCTTAAGGCAAAATAAAGAAGGTGCCAGTCAGATCTCTTGTGGGAGGGAGTTTCAGAGAATAGAACATAAACTGGATTTTCTTATATAAACTCAACATATTCTGTTCCAATATTACAGACAAGCATCATGACGTATAGATTCCACATTAAAAATATTGCACACATGAAACACTAGATGTCACTCTAAAGTAAGACATATTCATAGACACAACGAAGAGAGAGGAAACGTGTTGTTGTTGTTGTTGTTTAGTTGTTTAGTCGTGTCCGACTCTTCGTGACCCCATGGACCAAAGCACGCCAGGCACTCCTGTCTTCCACTGCCTCCCGCAGTTTGGTCAGACTCATGTTGGTAGCTTCGAGAACACTGTCCAACCATCTCATCTTCTGTCGTCCCCTTCTCCTTGTGCCCTCAATCTTTCCCAACATCAGGGTCTTTTCCAGGGAGTCTTCTCTTCTCATGAGGTGGCCAAAGTATTGGAGTCTCAGCTTCAGGATCTGTCCTTCCAGTGAGCACTCAGGGCTGATTTTCTTAAGAATGGATAGGTTTGATCTTCTTGCAGTCCATGGAACTCTCAAGAGTCTCCTCCAGCACCATAATTCAAAAGCATCAATTCTTCGGCGATCAGCCTTCTTTATGGTCCATCTCTCACTTCCGTATACATTACTACGGAATGTATCACCCAGCGCTTTGCCGGGTGATGAATCCAGATGCTCGTGGTTGCAATCCCGCTCCCCCCTGTTTGTATTTTCACCCCTCCCATTCTGAGAATCGGATGATTAAGTGGAGAGAGAAAAGGGGGAGGAACTGTTCTTTTGATCTGTGTGTGTTCCTAACTCTGAGCTCTGGAAAGAGTGTGTCATGGTATCTCTACTAGTGATAAGGTGCTGTGTGAGAAGTTCTAACTCACTCTGTACATGCTGTAAATATATTTAGCTTGTAGAAATAAAAGAAGAATTACGTCTAAAACCTCTGGAGTTGAACTGAATCTGTTTATTGGTTGCTGAAGTTGGTGCACATAGCTAACAGTTGTGAGTCCAGGTTTTCTGGAGTATGCTGCGAAGGCGGTCCAGTCGTCCTGCCTGAGAAGAGTGGTGTGGGGACAGAAGACGTGGACCGGGCGTACCCTGATACCTCCAGCCTCCTCTGGCGAGGCTGGTATCCGAGCCGGAGAGTTGCTGAGCCCTGCCGGATCCTTGAAGTCTGCGAAGCCCTTGGCAGAAGCTTCTATTTCAATTAAGCTCAGGAGTTCTCCTGGACATTGTCATGTGGTCAGCGGCGAAACCGGAGGTGTTACTCGATGTCTTCAATCATGATTTCCTCTGGAAGAGAATGAACAAGAGAGACAGAATTAACAGCCTCTCTCCACAAAGCCCCCTAAACAATACCCAAACCCAAGGGTTCAACCACCTCAATTTTTGTAGCTGGAGTCAGTCAGGGCTCTGCCTACTGAGGCAAAGTGAAAAAGGCCTGCAAGGCACAGCAAATACAGCTAGAAGGCCTGGGAGGTCTTTCTCAGGAATGAACAATTAAGCTGCTAAGTGAAATTCTGTATCCCCAAGGTGTGGAGATTCATTTACCTTCTGGAGGTGCTGGCCCAACACGTCCCCTGTTTCGCTGGGCAATTGCCTTCTGCAGAGGAAAGAGAAAGCTGGATCATTAGTTGCTTTGGAGGGCGGGGGTGGAAGGATTTAGAGACTGCAGAACTGGGGTCAAAGACCACAGTCAGCAGGCAGAGGGTCTGAGGGATCCAGTCCCTACTCTTTTGTCCCCCCCAGTACTAACCTCAAGCTGTGGAAACGTTTGAAATATCCTTTTCACAGCTGCAACAAGAGGACATGGGGACAGGTTAGTTCATCCCTTAGCAACTTCCAAGAACCTTCTCCTTGATTTCCCTGCTTCTACACTCCTTCTACAGAGGTGGCAAACCCCAGCCTTGGGGGCCAATCTTGGCCATGTGGCCCTCTAGCTGACAACTGTCCCCAGCCCTGTCCTATCAGCTGCCTCTGCCTCCTGCTTCCACTAGAAATGCTTCCTCTCTCTGTCAACAGCATCTTCATCAACCCATCAAAACTGGCTGGCCACTGGGGTGGAATTCCAGATGCTGGACCAGATGAGCCTTGGGTCGGATCCAGCAGTCTGGCTCTTTTTGTCTTTTTCTTACTAGCTTCCCCTCCCCCACAAATCCTATACCCTGAGCTGCCACCCTCGCCTATTCCTGCCCTTCCCTTCCAAAAATGGCATGGTGGGAGTGGGGGGGGCGCTTCCTCACCTGGTGCCACAGGCAGCTCCTCCTTCTGGAGGGGGGCCACTTTATTGTTCTTTTTCAGCTGGATCAAGCTCCTCATTCTCCGGAGCCTAGAAGAGAACAGAAATATGTTTAGCCTAATAGAGAATTGATCCCTCCCAATTCCTTCCCTCTTTCTGCAGTTCGAATGAACTGTAGGACTTCCTAATAGCTGCAAAGAGGCAGCCAAGAGCATTTGGGGCTTGGAGAGAAAGGAGGTACCAGCTCCTGCCATTCCAGGACCGAGAGACCTTGGCTTTGGCATTGGGCGTGTATCCCTCCCAGCCCCCCAGCCGGGGGGAACAGGGGCTCCTCAGGGTGAATGGGATATGGGAGGATGCACAGCAAGGCGCTTGTGTATGCTGGCAACCCACTCCATGGGAGTTCAGACACAACCTTTCAGTGTATGGCCAGTGACTCCCCATATACAAACCCCTTTAAGATGAGACCCTAGAATCGCCACCGTGGGTGGGGGGTTTAGTCACCACTTCACCACTTTATGCCCCCCACCAATTTAGGGAAGATAGACTAAAGGATTCCACAGGCAGTGCAGCTGTCCCATGCAGGGACCAAGCCTGCAACCTTGGCATTATCAGCCTCACGTGATAATGAACCTGTGGGGATCGTTCTGGGGAGAAGGAGATGTGGCAAAGAAAAGGATGGGGCCCCACAAACTTACCACTCTGTCCCGTGAAGGACCAATTCACTAATCCTTCCTCCTTCTTGAATCTCCGGAATTGACCTCATTTCTGCTGACCTCCTACCACACCTACCACACCTCTCCTCTCAAACCCACAATGGACACCTGTAGTTGGTGGCTTTTAAGGGAGAAGCAAGAGATGTCACAAAGGAGGGCAAGTCATTGTTCCCATGGCAACCCACCCACCTTGACCCTGGGCCAAACTTGCCCCTCCTGATGTTTCTTCAGAACTTGGAAGCACCTGCTGTTCCGTCTGCAGGTTTGCTGAATCTTCTCTTTTGGAGTTCATGTTTTTATATCATTCAGCCACATTCCCAAAGGGAGACAATCCCAACGTCCCTTTAAAGGTGATCTCTCCTGGGTTGAGAATGTGTTGGTTTAATTCGACAATCTGCTGAAGTTGTGCCGCTCTATAATAGGGCACTTGAACTTTCGATGCATGTGCTTGAAGGCTCATAATGACGAGGGATGTGTAATGAGATGGATGTGGGAAGGAAGATATGGTCATTCCCTTCGATGCCAGCAAAACCTCCATTGGAGACTCTTTCCTTGTCTGTCTTCGGCCGTTTCCCTGCCGATTGTTGCAGAGTTTAAGGGAAAAAGCTGCTTCGTTTAAGGGAACGTCAAAAGGCTAATGTTCCCTGGTGCACAACGGGCTGCTATAGGTTATGACTCAAAATGACATGTCACTGCATCGCTGGAACCATTGCAACATTAAGGGGGCGGGCGGGTGAGAAACGAGCCCCTTCTCTTAAAAACAACAGTGCATTAAGCATAAACATGAGCTGCGCCGCATGGTTGAGTGGCAGCTCTTCTTTTAAAAACTACCTGCATTGATTACTCATCTAGGGAGAACAACACTGACCATTAACAGACATTTGCCCACAGGGCAATGCTTGTTTACAGACTCTCCATCCACAGCACATGTCTCTGTTATGATTTTTGTCCTAGCCGAGCGGCAACCAACTGCAGCGAGGCCGGTCTGACTTTTGCCTGTCTCACTAAGCCGTGAGAAAGCTGCCTTATCTGTTTTCCTACATGGAAGGTTTATGTTTCATTGTACTATTGTAATCCTTGCCTTTGTGCTCTCTCTTCTGGCTAGACCTGATGCTGGACGGAAGCTTTATGCCAGCTCTCTCTTACTGAGATGGCAGCAGAGATTCTCTCTGCACTTTTCCTACAATAGATGTTGTTGTTGTTCAGTCGTTCAGTCGTGTCCGACTCTTCGTGACCCCATGGACCAGAGCATGCCAGGCACGCCTATCCTTCACTGTCTCTCGCAGTTTGGCCAAACTCATGTTAGTAGCTTCGAGAACACTGTCCAACCATCTCATCCTCTGTCGTCCCCTTCTCCTTGTGCCCTCCATCTTTCCCAACATAAGGGTCTTTTCCAGGGAGTCTTCTCTTCTCATGAGGTGGCCAAAGTATTGGAGCCTCAGCTTCAGGATCTGTCCTTCCAGTGAGCACTCAGGGCTGATTTCCTTAAGAATGGATAGGTTTGATCTTCTTGCAGTCCATGGGACTCTCAAGAGTCTCCTCCAGCACCATAATTCAAAAGCATCAATTCTTCGGCGATCAGCCTTCTTTATGGTCCATCTCTCACTTCCGTATACATTACTACTGGGGAAACCATAGCTTTAACTATACTGACCTTTGTCAGCAAGGTGATGTCTCTGCTTTTTAATATGCTGTCTAGGTTTGTCATTGATTTTCTCCCAAAAAGCAGGCGTCTTCTAATTTCGTGACTGTTGTCACCATCTGCCGTGATCATGGAACCCAAGAAAGTAAAATCTCTCACTGCCTCCATTTCTTCCCCTTCTATTTGCCAGGAGGCGATGGGACCAGTAGCCATGATCCTAGTTTTTTTTTATGTTGAGCTTCAGACCATATTTTGCGCTCTCCTCTTTCACCCTCATTAAAAGGTTCTTTAGGAAACGTGTTAGCAGTAGCTTATATATATATATTTTAAAAGATAATATATTTAATTACCTTTTCCAAATTAATTCTTTTGCAGCTAAAACACATTGTATTCTCTCTCTCACACACTCACACACACATATAATTTTTTAAATATCAAGTATAAAAGCACTCATAGTTCAAACTACAGTCTGATATATCCTGGTTTAATTTTTGAGGGCAAACATATTTGTGCTTGCTTGCTGAAGTGACCTAATTGCAGCGCATTGTAAAAGGACTGTTCCCCGCAAAATAAAACCTTGCAATACTGCTGCCCAAACATTCCACAAGAAGTACTTAAACAAGCATCTTTATACGAATCATTGGCTTAAGTGTTGTAAAGTTAAGTTTCTCTTCCAGCGCTTGGACAACTCACTTCATCAACAATCTAAAATATGTCACAAATTTAGTCAGTTTACGGCCTCTAATTGTGAAGCAAATTGTGAAATGAAGACAAGAGTTTCTTTGTGGAGGAAGCCTTATAAAATATGTGATAATAATGACAGAAGCAAAGTGTCCTACTTTTCAGAAATTAGAGGACGCCGCTTATGCAACAACGTTTGCACATTTAACCAGTCATTAGCCATGTTTTCAGCTGAAAAGGAATCCCAAACTGTTAAGTGCAGGTGGATTTCTTGCAATCAGATGTCTTTAAAGAGCAGGTTCATGACTTGGGCTAAAACTGCATTGTAAAGAAATAATCCAGAAGTTTACATACATCATGTACTTTGCTCTTTTCAGGAAACCAAAGCAGGAAAAATAGTGGATGATTGGAAATGACCATATATGTATTTTTTGCAGGTGATAAGATAAGATAAGATAATTTATTGTCATTGCACAAGCACAAGCACAACGCTATACAAGTGCAACGAAACTGCACGCCCCCCGTAAAAACAAAAGAAAGAAAAAACAAAACAAAAAGCAGCACAAAACACACACACACCAAAGAAAGCCACACATACACACACATACACCCATCACAGCTCTCCAAGGTCATATTATCTGGTTACAGCGTTTAAGATGGTTATAGCTCTTGGGTAGAAACTGTTCCCAGGGTAGGTTACAACAATTTGTAGGTGATTTCCTCCTAGCTCATATTTTATGCTGCTAAATTTAGATCACTTTGTGACCAAAGTGTTACATTACTCCCAGGTTTTGCAATCACATGCATACTATACCCTGGCTTTTGACACCTGAGATGTGTGTTTTCAGGGGGCCACCCTAATCCTGTGGTTGTAATCTGTTTCAACTGTTTTCCATTCTGAAATTTAAATTGTTGTAACCCGCCCTGGGACCTGCTGGGGAAGAATGGGTAATAAATGTAATAATAGTACAGTGGTACCTCAGGTTACAAACTTAATTCGTTCCAGAGGTCCATTCTTAACCCGAAACCGTTCTTAACCTGAAGCGCGCTTTCGCTAATGGGGCCTTCCGCTGCCTCCAGCGGAAGATTTCTGTTCTCATCCTGAGGTAAAGTTCTTAACCCGAGGTACTGCTTCCGGGTTAGCGGAGTCTGTAACTCGAAGTGTTTGTAACCCGAGGTACCACTGTAATACATAAAATGACACAATCCTCCATAAAATTGTCTTTTATAAGAACCATAGAAGTAAATGAGATGCACACAAGAGCATATTTACCCTGTTTCTCCTAAAATAAGACATAGCCATAAAATAAGCCGTAGCAGGATTTCTACGCATTTGTGAAATATAAGGCACTAGTATATTAAGCCCGTTGAGAAAATGGGCGCTAGCCGGAGCCGGAGCAGCAGGAGCCGGGGGACCGGGAGGCTTCGGCGGGGGCGAGCGGCTGGCCTGTCAGCGGAGGCCGCCTCGCCTCGGACCCCCGCCGGCTGGGCAGCGCGCAGGGAAGGGCGCGTGCCGGACGGGGGGCCTCCTTCAGGCGGCGGCAGGCGGCGGCGCAGTTTCGCTCGGCCGCAAGTGTCTCTGCGTCGTCCCGCCCCCCTCTCCGCCCCCTCCAATCCCTGCGTCCGTCTGTGCCATGCGCAGAATTTACTTCCGTGACACACAGAAAATTGCAGGTGGACGCAGGGACACTTGAAGATTATAATATAGGATACCCCGAAAATAAGATATAGTGACGCAGCGCCTCTCCCTTAAGATGGCCTGGATAGGCATGGCTATGCAGCGTACTGACGCGGAGCGGTTAAAATAAGACATCCCCCGAAAATAAGCTATACTGTGTTTTTTTGAGGGGGGAAATATATAAGACTGTGTCCTATTTTAGGAGAAACACGGTACAGACCCTCCAAGTGTCCCTACTTTCTAGTCCTGGATTTACAGAAGCCATCCTGGTTTCTGATTTGATCCTGGAATGTCCCGCTTTTCCTTAGGATGTCCCAAATTTCATTGGAGAATGCTGGAGTATATAGAGTTATGCAACCTCCGAGCCAATGAGATAAGTAACTACACAACCTTTAGAGGACATCTGAAGGCAGCCCTGTACTGTATAGGGAAGTTTGTTTAATGTTTAGTTTTTATATATGTTGGAAACCACCCAGAGTGACTGAGGCAACCTAGTGAGATGGGCGGGGTATAAATAATGAAATTATTGTTCTAATTATGGAATAGGATGTCTCTATTTTCATTGGAGAAATATTGGAGAGTATGCATTTGTATTCTTGCACAGCTTCTATTACTTGCACAGGACAACTTTCCAGACAACTGTGCCTTTACTTGGAAGTAAGTCCTATTGAACTTAGTGGCCACCTGCTTCTGAGTAAGGAGTAGACATGTTTAGGATTGGGCTAAACACCCAAACACAAAATAGTGCTTAGGACTGGGGCAAAGTGACAGAATAAGATTTTTAAAAAAAAAAAACTGGCAAAGTAATAATGTCATAGCAATTTTCTTGTGGGCAAGTATCCCAGCTTAATGTTTAGGACCATTGAGGCAATTATATAACAATAACAAACAGAGCTTTCATATTAAGAATTCCCCTATAGATTGGTCTTAAGATCAAAGCCAATAATATACAGACAGACTCTTTGTTAAAAACAAGCGAACCATTCTATGTAATATCTAGTCTATGGAGGAATATATTACAGAATATTAGCAGGCAAGCTCGTTCACATAAGAAAAATACAACAATAAGCCAACAATTTTTCTGTTCCCAAGTATAATCTGCTCCTCTTTATCTTTGATCATCAGATTCCTTGACTCCTGGACCATCTGACCACTTGAATTGCTGTTGTCCGATCCTAGGACTGGACCTGACTCTGGATATAGACTCTGCCTACAGGCAAGTGCACCTATGACACTGTTGGTTGGCTGGTTTCCCACTCCCCTTGGCTTGCTCGTTGCTTCTTCAGCACGAAATTGTGACACATTACACTTTACCCAACCCGTAATAGCTCCTTCAAATCCCCAACACTGTTGCCAATCCTCATTCCCTACAATTTGCCAAATTTTCCCCACACTTCACCCATAAGTTCTCCCTCCTCTACGTAGATTGCCCCAGGCCCAAGATCTCACGGCCGCTTGTGGAGGAGAGGATGAATGGGAGAAAGTATTGGATGGATTTGCAGCTAACTGACTGACTGAACCCAAAGAGCGCTCACTAATGGGTCCTCATCAACCTGCGGGAAAGTGACAAGTGGAGTGCCACAGGGTTCTGTCCTGGGCCCGTTGTTGTTCAATGTCTTTATAAACGACTTGGATGAAGGCATTGAGGGGATGCTCATCAAATCTGTAGGTGACACCAAGCTGGGAGGGTTAGCCAATGCCGTTGAAGACAGATGTCTCAATAGACATGCACAAGAATGCACACCTGCACACACAAACACTGATTCAGGTGTGTTTTGAACTTTACCAAAAAATAAGGTATTGGGAACTAGTAACCAACTTCAGCACTGTACTGATGATGATGATGATATTTGTATACCCCACCCTTCATCCAAAATATCACAGGCTGGTTCACAGCATAAAAATACAAAATGAGAATACAAAATAAATGTTTACTTATAAGTAAGCTCCACTGTGTTCAATGGAGTTTACTACCAGGTAAGTATGCATGAATGATTTCAACTTAAAGATCTGAAATCATAATTTTGAACATGAACAAGGCTTTGTCAGCAGCCTGGATGCCACGTTCTGAACCAGCTGAGATTTCCAAAGGCTTTTCAAAAGTCGCCCCATGTATAATTAGTAGGTTCACCAAACCATGGGAATAGGAGACTAGAATTATGCACTGAAATACACTGTAACTGTTAAAAGGCCCAGGAGAAAGGTATACTGCATTTAAATATTATCCTACGATTCTGATAAGCAGAGAAGCTCAGTAACATCTACATAATGTGTTCCTTGTCTTCTTTCCTGAATGCACCCATTGTCCAGCATAACTTGACTTCTCATAATTACATATAATTAAATAAAGTAAAATTAAGTGTGACTGGCAAGATAGAAGACTAGGGTAGTAGTGGGGGAAAACATATGGCCTCTGTATGTGCGAATGTGATATTCACTTCGGAATATGTTGTTATTAGAGTGCAGGATAACGCGTACATTTGAATAGTCGCATGGTCCAAAGAACAGTGTACTCCGCTCTTGAAGAAACAAGCCAGAAAGTTGAAACTTCCTGCCAGGAAGTAGCACATGCATATGATCTGAGGCCTGTATAAATAATAAGCTCCACATTTTGCTGTTCCAGGAAGAGGGCAACTTGTCCTAGTGATAGGTGAATGCAATCACTAAATTAAATGTGAAGAAGCAGTAATTAGTATTTTAATGTGGTTAATAAATACTATTAAGGAGCAGAAGTGAGCTGAGGGTTATGGTTTTTGTAAGAGACTTTGAGAGTATGTTGTCTCTTACTCATGAAAAAGAACAGAAACTAAATCTCAAACCTTATCCCTTTTGGCCCCTTATAGCCATACATAGATAATCCAGGTCTCCATTAGTGGCTCTGATTTGCCTTTCCAGGGACGAGCAACAGCCAGTTGTGCTGCTGTCAATGAAAATAACATTTCCCCTAATTTTTGCACTGTATTGCAGGCCCACCATGCATGGAACGAGGAACCACAATTCCCACAGCCTTTCCAACACAATGGGGACAAAGTCTTGTTTATCTTGGAGAGTGCTGGACACTGATGCAAGCAGAGGTGGGCCTTCTCAGTAGTGGCGCCCGCCCTGTGGAACGCCCTCCCATCAAATGTCAAAGAAATAAACAACTATCGGACTTTTAGAAGACATCTGTAGGTAGCCCTGTTTAGAGAAGCTTTTAATATTTGATGAATCATTGTATTTTAATATTCTGCTGGAAGCCGCCCAGAGTGGCTGGGGAAACCCAGTCAGATGGGCGGGGTATATATAATAAATTATGATGATGATGATGATGATGATGATGATGATGATGATGAACACCACCTGAAGGCAGAGGATAGTTCTTGGGGGGAGGGGAGCAGGCCCACATCCCCTCCCATTTGTTTTCAACAATTGCTTTTTTTTAAAAAAAAGGAAAAGGGGAACACAGATTTGCCGAAAATGTGCATTTGCTAACATACATACATATATGCACATTTAGAAATAAATGCTATAATTTGAATAGTCAAGTACACATCTTGCATTTCTATCTGCTGTCTGGGTATTGTTGATTGGCAACTTCAAGACCTCTGCTCTCTTTTTGGTCCTAAGCTGGGACTGGAAAGGCCTTTAAACCGAGAACATCTTTAAAAAGAGGATTGTCCTCTGTACAGCAGGACACCTGGTCACTCTAAAACAGTTGTGTGTACAAATTTTATACTAAAATTTGCAGATGGTAGGGAAGAGGAGCTGATGTAATTCTGTTTCCTCATTCAGTATATACATGGGTGGGGAATAGCTGAACAAGCTATGGGTTTGCAGGGATTGCTATGAGTCACATTTTACTGTGTCATGAGCCCTCTGATATATTTACCAGAAACTCCTGGTATCTTCTACGGCTGGATGTTTAATGTGAAGTATTTGTTCTACTGATGATATGCCGACCTTAGAGCAAGCATAAAAAGGAAATCATCAGATGGGTAGACACTGTCCATTGAAGACTGAACTCAGTCCCTTTTCTGGGATACTTCTTGCATAATGACCACATCAGAAAATGAAAAAGGGTAATGCAAGCAACTCTCTCTCGTGGAATGATATGCAATCTGATATCAAAGTGCAAAATAAATATTTATCCATCTAACACTCAGGAAAGATGTATGTCAGACCCTCCAAGTGTCCCTATTTTTCAGGGACAGTCCTGGATTTACAGAAGCCGCCCCAGTTTCTGATTTGATCCTGGAACGTCCCACTTTTCCTTAGGACGTCCCTATTTTCACGAGAGAAATATTGGAGGGTATGGAGTTATCTGATCCCTGCAGCCATCTGAAGGCAGCCCTGTATACGGGTTGTTTTTTTAAATGTTTTTAAATGTTTTTATATACGTTGGAAGCCGCCCAAAGTGGCTGGGCTAAGTCAGATGCGTGGGGTATAAATAGTAAAATAATTATTATGGAAATTCCTATTTTCACCGGAGAAATGTTGGAAGATATGGTAGGGCCTTCTGGAGGTTCCCTCGCTGTGAGAAGTGAGGTTACAGGGAACCAGGCAGAGGGCCTTCTCGGTAGTGGCACCCGCCCTGTGGAATGCCCTCCCATTAGATGTCAAGGAAATAAACAACTATCTGACTTTTAGAAGACATCTTAAGTTTTTAATGTCTAATGTTTTACCATTTTTAAGGTTCTGTATGCCGCCCAGAGTGGCTGGGGAAAGCCAGCCAGATGGGCGGGGTATAATTATTATTATTATTATTATTATTATTATTATGTGTTGAACTGGCCATGTCCTCCTTTGTACTATTGTCCACCCCCCACCCCCCAAAAACCCACTTTCCCCAGCTTCATTCCTGTCAAGTTTTGGCAACAGTCTGGGATCATTTTAAGCTGGGCGTCCCAATGGTCGTCTTCCCCTCATGGAAAGAAGTCCCAGCAAAGGAAGAATGGATACAAAAACATACGGAATATACAGAAATGGCGAAACTTACTGGAAAAATAAGAAATCAAGATAACCAACTTTTTATAAAAGAATGGAAATGGTTTATTGAATATTTACAGATAAATTGCAAACAGATAAGAACATGGGCAGGATCATTTTAACAACCTGTAGTTTCATAAGAGTATATATGTAAAGCAGATAACTAAACGAGGAAATTAAATGAATTTGGATATGCAGAAGGTATTAAAAAATAAATTTAAGGAACTGCAGAAAGAGGGGGAAGGAAGTCAAGCTTTGAAATGTTTGAATGATTGTAAAATGAATGTATAAATCTGGCGCAAAAGACAACAGCCTTTTGGAGGAAAGGAAATTAATAATAATATACAAGGAACAATGAAGGCAGGGATATACCCGCTATGACCGGGGATATTTCCCCCTCAGCTCGCTTTCGACAACTCTGAGGCAGGAGGGCGCCTCGAAAGCGCCTTCACACAACCCGCGACCACGAACGCGCAACCGCCACCTTCAACCGCCATAAAGTCGCCATCCCCCCCGTATCCTTCCCTCAGGAGAGCCGCTTTTTCCTGCGGGCGAGGGGCACTTCGCCGCCCTACCCATGAGTTTCCCAGCCAGCTCCCTCCGTAAAATCCCTTTCCCCGCTCCCTCGGTTTCGTTTTCGGCGGGGCGCCTGCGGGGCTCCTCCCTTGACGAGGATCGGGAACGCGAAGCCGCGCCAGGCCGGCCGAACTGATTTCCCGCCTCTTTTTTCCTCCCCGCCTCGAGCCCAGCGGGGCAAACAGCAGCAACGAAAGCGCCATCTACGGGCATGCAGCGCGCACTGCTGGCTCCCTTCGCCATTCCTCCTCCTCCTCCTTCCCTCGTCGCGGCCGAGCGGGCAGGAGGGAGCCCTCCGTGGGTCTGCGGGGGTTTGTGAGGGGGGGATCCCTCCGAGCTGCTCTCGGTGAGGGAAAGTTCGCGGCCGCCGAGGGAGACATGACCAGCAGCGGCGGCGGCGGCCGGAGGGGAAGCAGCAGGAGTTGGCGGGGCGACGGCGAGGAGGAGAGGGAAGCGGCTCTCAAGAAGCTCATCGTCCGCCTGAAGAATGTCCAGGAAGGGAAGCAGATCGAGACCCTCGTCCAGATCCTGAGGGATCTCCTCGCCTTCGCCTCGTCGCCCACCGGTAAACTCCGGAGAGCCTTCGCGCTTCGGGGTTTTATTCTTGCTTGACGTTTTAAGCCGCTTTCCGAGTAACGTGGCAATAACTTTTTTCCCTCTCTCTCTCTCCCCCCCCCCCCGCATTTTCCGACTTCACTTTTCCTTTTTATTTCCTTTCTCTCACACCCTTTTTGGTTCTCGCTCAGGTCCTCCCTTGCTCTTCGGCAAAAACGTCCACGTGCCTCTGTTGTTGGTGCTGGCCTCTTACATGAGAGTGGCGAGCGTGCAGCAGGTAAATAAATAACAGAACGGGAGAGAAGAACGTAGGTTTAAAAGAAGAACGGAAAATGCTTATACTATATGGGTGGAAAATGTGTGCATTTTAAAAAAAACCGCTGGCAGCATTGAGACAAATCCAACGGTGTAGATCAGTTTCGATGGATGCAATACTGAATGGTGTCGCTTATGTAAAATATGCAGGGATTTATGGTATGTAAAATGAGAGAGAGAAGAAGGGAAGCCGTTGGTTTAAGGTTGTTTAAAAGAATATTCTAAAATGTAAAATAGAAAAAACTTAATAAAAATAATGCAAAATAAAGAACCGTTCGTTGAGTCGTAGAATTGAGCACTTGGAAAGGACCCCCCAGGGTCATCTAGTCCAACCCCCTGCAAGGCAGGAAGAAGCAGGTGGCCCAAATGGGAATCGGACCCCTTGGCTTTATTAGTGACATGCTCTAACCCACTGAGCTATCGGCTCCTCTCTTCTTTTTACTTATCCCACCCATGCTCCCCACTTTTTAGCCCAGCGCATAGAGAATTGTAGAGTCAGAACCACAAGGGTCATTCTAGTCCAATCCCCTGTGATGCAGGAATCTTTTGCTCGAACCCAGAACCCTGAGATTAAGAGACTTGTGATTTACTCACTGAGCTATCCCAGCTGATGAAGAATGATTCGACTTTGTTTTCTCCAACCCAACTTTATTGTCTACTGCAGTGTTTCCCAACCTAATCTAGGCAACGGCACACTTGAATCAATGAAAAAATCTCGCGGCACACCGCTCCTCCCCCACCCGGCTGCGCCGGGTCTCCTGACCCAGAGTTACCTCTGGGATCAGCTGTAGCGCGGCGCGCGCGAGGCTTCCGGTCGGGATTCTCGCGCGCCTCCACCACCGCCACAGCCGCCGCCGCCGCCTCCACCGCCTAGTCCGGGCGGGCATGGCAGTATATAAATACGGGCATTACTTTTGCCCTGCCCTTGAAGCTGAGTCTAAAGAAAGAGGAGGAAGGAACGAAAGCAAGGCAACGCAATGCCGCCCGTAAATACTGCGCCTCAGGAGACGGCGGGGCCACATTGACGAACGGAGCACAAAGGCGAGCGCCTCAGAGCCTCGCGCTTCCGCTGTGGAGCCGGGAGGAGGGGAGCGGGAGAAGGTGGAGTTGCTGCCGGGACTTGGCTTCGCTCCCTTCCAACCCTCACCCTAGCCTCTTCCCTCCCTCAGCGACTCAGGAGCGTCTGCGCCGTTGAACTCTAGCTGCCCGCGCGCTATAAAGTTAAGGGCCGAGCCGAGGGCGAGCATTCCGCTCGGCTGAGGGTCGGAAGCGGCGAGGTTTTCCCGCTCTTTGCAGCCCTCTTTCCAGTTGCCTCCCTTTGGAGCCATGGCGGCACATCAGCCGATGTCTCGCGGCACTCTAGTGTGCCGCGGCACACCGGTTGGGAAACGCTGGTCTACTGCAAAGTTTTATATGATATAGGGATATAGAAGGGGATGCCCAAACGGAAATCCTAGGTCCGAAGATGCTCTTTGTAGTGATTGGGGATGTCTCAACTCAATTTGTATCCATTTCTAAAGCAAATTTGGGTTCAGTTCATATCTCTCTGAAAGGCGCATGTGTGAGTTACTTGAAAATGGTAACTCAAGAAATGGTAACGCAAGAAAAAACGTGACATCCTGAAGACAAACTATTAGGCTCATGGCATATGCATTCATCCTTAAGGTACCCTAGGACTTGATGTTTCCGCTGCTAGTGCATGTGGCTATTACGTCTACCCCTTGAAAATAAGAGTACTGCAAAAATAAGTGACTTGAATGTTCAAGTTCAGCCGTCATTCCAATTCCGTAAATCCAATTGACCTTGTCTTGAAGCTCTTCCCCTGGGGCATTTCTACCTTTTGTAAACCACCCTTTGATCCTTGAATGAAGGGCAATATAGAAATTTTATAAATAAAAATAATACATTTTAACAATTTGATGACAGGCAATGGTGTAACCCATGAAATTATTGCCATTAGTTTATTTTCATTTTGTGAAAATTTTTAATTGTAAATTATGTGCTGCAGGTATAGACTTCAGCGTGGTGATCTCATATCACAACTGCTGTCTCATTTTGGTTAAGTTTAAAAACAGTGCAAGTTGAAAGGAAATTAACCCATCTATTGTACTTTATGTCTTAAGATTGGCCCTGGATGTTCTAACAGGCTAGCCCACTTTAAAACAACAATGTGAAAAGTATTATTTAAAGGAGTTATTCAACTTTGCTTGATTTGCATGTATAATTTTAATTGAGATATGTAACTGTAAGTATTTTCAAACAACGTTCTTAGAAAACATGAATACAAAGTAGTTAGAGACTAAATGTCAAGAAATTTACATATCTGTTCCATCCGGCTGATATAAATGGTTTCTGCTTTAAGTGCACAACATATTGTATAATGAGCAGAGAATATCACACTTCAAGCAGTAATTTTAAATAAAGGAAACTGTTGGAATGCGAATCATACATTTTAAAAAGGAAATTATGTGGGCGTATTTAGTTATAATAATATGAGTGTTTTTCAGGCAGAAATGAACAAGAAGGCAGCTGGCAGCCTCTATGTCCTATCAAGTCTGGTTCTGCTTTTGGGGGTGGGGGGTACCTGTGAAGATCTCTCCATTATTAAGTTATCATACACTCAAATTAAATAAGTGATTTCCCCCCTGTTCTGTTTGGGGTTTGATCCTTGTGCATAGTCAAAGAGATGGATGCTTTAGACAAAGCTGATGATTATGAACTCTTTGCACTGCTGTAGCCTTTTTTCATCTGGGCAAATCAACATGCTAGTTTATTATTGGCTTCATGGCTGCAATACAAGCAGTGGTTTGTGCCGTAAAGCCAAATGTGCATCCTACACAATGCATTTCTGGAAATAAGTGATTTGCTATGGTTTTATAAAATCTACCAAATCAAGTGGTTAAAGCTTTTCCTTCAAAGTGTGAGGGGAGGAGTTTGAAGGAATGTGGACAAGGAAATATTTGATCATTTCACTCATGGGGGGGGGGGGGAGTAGAATACTAGGTCAGGGAGACAGGCCAGGGTCAGAAATGCTAGTTTTTATGTGCAGTAATTAATTTTTGTAGGGAAGCATTCAACATGAACACCACCTACCAGCAGCCTGAAATGGTAGATTCCATGATAATTTCCTCCCATTTGATTCTGCTGATTATTTGAAATGGCTTTTAGTTGTCACTTGAGGAACAGGGCTGCCCTGAGGGCCCTTATGCATGAGCACAAGGCATTTCTCTTGTTGTCTTTTCACTTTCATGCCACTCTCCAAAAGCCCTTGAAGCAACACTCCTAAGAGACGCAATGACTTTCCCCCTACTTGCTAGTAGTTCCATGTTCAAAGCTTGGACTGTTGCTGGGTAGTAAAGCACCTGATGCTGCCATCACTGCAAAGGATTGGATCAGGAGAGAAATAACAAGAAAAACTTGGGCCAATCTCCTCATATTTTGTGCCTTGTTAACTTGCATGTTCCGTCCTATTAATTTGTTGGACTATATGACCCTTGGGATCCCTTCCGACTCCACAATTCTATGATTCTAGGAAGTGAAAACCAATTTCAGATCCTCACGACAGTGTGTTTTTTCTCTTGAAATTGACAGAAGGAGAAGTAATGTCCTTAGGTGATTTGCCTTTACTATCTTAATGCCTTTAGGGTAAAGTAGAAGTTTATATTTCAGACCTCAGTTTCTGAATCTGACTAAGTAATTCAGTTAAAATGCAAATATGTACTTGTGTTGCGAATTGGTCACATGGCATGCATAAATTGGCAGAACGCCCTAAAGACAGAAGCGTCTGGAATCCTTTCAAATTACCACTTCGATGTTTATTCTGCAGAGATCTGACCTTTTAAGTGTGTATTATTCACAGTTGAAAGTATATTCCATGTAGTTTGCCATTTAAATGGATATTCTTTGAACTGGAGTGATGTGGCATTGCTTCCACATTGTCTGGACATGCAGTGTGTTGATAACACATTAATAGACTGCCTATCTCACTATGTATGATGCATACATTATCAGTGAATTACCAAGCTGAAGTCTCTCTTATGGAAGCTTGAGTAATGTTGGGAAATCCCTAGGCATGTGAATGAGGCTAGTCTCCAAAGGTGTCTTGTGACAATAGCAGTAGCTGTCAACTTTTTTTTGACTGGCAGTTGGAATCAAATGCAGAATGAAAATACCCAAATTGTGCCATAGGAGGAAGTGTTTATGTGTATGTGTATTTAAATAGCGTGTGTGTGTGTGTGAGAGATATAATATTTTTGAAGCAAAAAATCAATTAAAAATCCCCTCAAACTTGTAAACTAGTATCTCAATCTGAATAGTGTAATAACATGTTTTGAAAGTTGGACTAAATCTGCCATTGTAACAGTCCATCCTAAGAATTTTGTAGTTGTATAGTTTTGTGATTGTACAAAAATGAGCTTGATGTGTGCTTTGAAAACTAGTTGTGTTTTTTGCCTTTAAGGTGGGATGGTCGCTTCTTTGCAAACTTATTGAAGTTTGCCCAGACACGCTTCATAACTTAGCAGCTCCTCAAGGTGTTGGGAAGGATTGGGAAGTGCTTGGTGTTCACCAGTAAGTACATTAATGTTCTAAAAATAGTATAATGTCTATAATTCAGTGTTTCCACAAAATGGAAATAGAAATAACTGTTGTTACTGGAGAAATGTGGTAGTCTCCTCTAAACCTTTGCTAACTATTTCAGTTTCTGGGCAAAACCAAGCAGGGCTTACTTTTATCACAGTTTTGGGGCAAGGGTTGTTTAGAACAGAATGTGACATGGAAACAGCTCAGATTAACAGTTAGTGTGGGATCTTTTTAATTTTTTGACCTAATAATAATTTCCCATTTGAATTTGTGGGGTTGTTCTCTAAGTTTTGAAAGAAACAAAATATGGAAAGAAATTCCTAGAATGGTGTACCACTTTAGCTTTTCTAATGTATAAATGAATTGTTGTGTTTGGTATTGTTTTATTATTTTGTGGCGGGGTGACTTTAGTGTAAACGTTTACTGTTGTTATGTTTAAAAGCTGTTTATCACCTAGTGAATTTGTATTGTTTTAAAGCATTGTGTTTTGACAGAGTTCCGTGCAAGAATATTGATAACTTACATTAAAAACAAGTGAATAATAAATTGTCACAAACTGTTGGCAGTAGACTTGCTGCTTCTCCTTTGACTTAATAACAAAATGTATGAATGGTGCTCAGAAGATAAGAACAGTTGTAAATATAATAGGCTGGTGTTTAATTTTGCATGTTGCTGCTGTGGACCAGAATATAATATCTGATGTCAGGTATACCTGATTCTCTCAGCCTCACTGTGTGAAAAACACAGGTTTAGACAGCTGTGCTTTTTAATTTGCCACTGCCAACAGTTCTCTCAGAATGCTTACAAAATCTTCTGGTAGCTAGTGTATTAAGTTTAGGTGTGAAGTGGATGCCAGCACTAGACAAAGGACACTTTTAACTAAGATTATTCGTTTCATTGAGTGGAAACTATGTACATAAGGAAGCAGCATTATTTACCGGTACATGAAGGTCTTAAAGGTGCTTGACAAGAGTTGCTGTAGCCTCAAGACCATGTTGCTGACACCAGCCTTTTAGTGGCTTGTATCTCAGGCCAAATTCCCTAAACTTCCACCCTAGCCAATTACTCCAGCAACCCAGTCCAGTTGCTGGACACAGTCTGCCTCCCAAATTTCCTCCTCTGCTTGTACTGGCTGCTTGGACAGGTTAGGCCACTTATGTAATCTCAGGAGAGATTCTCATTCCAATTCATTCGCCAGGTCCCTTTCAATCTTTACCAGACAAGTATTAACAACACACTAAATATTAATATCCAGGCCTTAGCTATGCTCCTCAGCTTTTCTCTCTGGTCCTTTGCTCATTCCTTCCTTTTTAAAAATTATTTTATTTATGATTTTCAATTTTATACATTTCAATAATTTTATAATGATTTTAACATTTCAAAACTTGACTTCCTTCCCCCTCTTTCTGCATTTCCTTAAATTTATTCTTAATATTTTCTGCATATCCAAATTAACTTAATTTACTCATTTGTTCATCTACTTTAAATATATACTCTTATAAAACTGCAGGTTATTACAATAATCCTGCCAATGTTCTTATCTGTTTACAGTTTATTTGTAAATATTCAATAAACCATTTTCATTCTTTTATAAAAAGTTGGTTATCTTGATTTCTTATTCTTCGGTAAGTTTCGCCATTTCTGCATATTCCATAAGTTTTTGTATCCATTCTTCCTTTGCTGGGACTTCTTTCCATATCTGGGCAAGTAATATTCTTGCCGCTGTAGTAGCGTACATAAATAAATTTCTATATAGTTTGGGCAGTTCTGTCCCTATAATCCCAAAAGGGAATTGCTCACTCTTTCCTCATCAACTCCTTTCTCTTCCACCTCCTCAACTGCTTTTCCTTAACTGACAGTTGACTTCCCTGTGACATATAACTCACCTGACTGGACCTTCAGCCAGTCAGATTCTGCTCTTAACCACACCAGCCAGACTAAAAAGGTAAAGAAAGTAAAGGAACCCTGCATGGTTAAGTCCAGTCAAAGGTGACTCTCTTGAGGCCCAAGGGAGCCTAAATCTACCTGATTCAGGACTCACTTAATAAAATCTGAAAGTGATTGGCTCCCTATATCCTCTGTTAGAACCAGTCACCAAAAACTACTGCTACACAAGGCTGTGGTATCGTAACAAGGGGTCCTGCCCAGATGGCACCACTGTTCAGATTATATTCCCCTCCAGTTTACATCATTTTCCTTCCAACAAGCCATTGTACTACCGTATATTCCGGCATATAAGACGACTGGGCGTATAAGACGACCTCCAACTTTTCCAGTTAAAATATAGAGTTTGGGATATACTCACTGTATAAGAAATACGACCCGCCATATAAGACGACCTCTGACTTTTGAGAAGATTTTCCTGGGTTAAAAAGTAGTCTTATACACAGGAATATACAGTACTTATAGGATCTGTGCATAATCTTCAAAGAAGCAAATGGGCGGGGTATAAATAAGTTATTATAATTAGTAGTAGTAGTATACAGTTTCTTGCAGAGGAAATTGATTACAAATGCGTGAGGTTGAGTAAAGCTCATTTGGGCAACAACTTCTATAGCACAGAAGGGGCCTGGGTGGAAGGTTTGGAGAAGATGGGCTTTTTCTCATTACATTCTTAGTTTTACCTAAGTGTCTCTAGCTTTTAATGAGTTTTTAGGGTGGCAATAAGTCCATCTCTCTTTCCTATGAGCTGAGTAAAAAATCACGGAAATGTGATATTAAAGCTTATTTTGTCTATTGTGTATATTTGTATATTAGTATCAAACGTATGACCTATGGAAACGTATGGATATGCTAAAGGAAATCATAAAAATGTACACACAACAGCAGTGCTGTAAGATTATTAAAACTTTCAGAAAAATATCTGTCCCTTTTTAGAGAACAGAAACTTCTGTAACATGAATTTTTCATGAAAGGTTTTGCCTTGATGAATGAGTTAGTCTTTAAGATGCCACAGGACTCTTGGATGTTTCTCTTTTAGAACTAGGCTAAATCTGCCCAGACAGCCTTTCTTGTCCCTTGGGTCTGATGGCTAATGTTGTGGTAAATAGTAACCATTTTCAAGGAGGAAAAAAAGTAAAGTCTCCTAGTTACTTTCTGAATATTTCAACATCTGTTTTGTCACAGAGCTTTCAGGAAGTAGGGGAGGTGAAAACATTTCACTTCTCTCTTTAAACAGCTTTTGAGGTTGTGAACACTGGGAGAGAGGTTTCCGCATTATGTTTTCCTGTTGATCTGAGTAAAACCTAATTTTCTGCATTTTTTAAACTCCACCTTCATATTGGTAGCTGCTTCTTACTATATTAGTTCATAGGTTTACACAGCTCATATTTCCTACTCCTAATTTTCATGAAGTTTGTCCCTTGATAAACACAGAGTTGGAGTTACATGTGTGGAGTTCTGCCTGTTAAACGGGGTGCTGCAGCATCTTGATTCTGCCTTCTGCCTGTACCCTTAAACAATCTGCCTTAGTTAGGTGGGTAACCATAGCAGCAAGTGAAATTATACTTGAGGATGAGGGGGGTTTGGTGACAATTTTCTGGGCTCAAGCCCTTTCATTGG
Organism: Darevskia mixta; assembly: GCA_034641385.1. NCBI lineage: Eukaryota > Metazoa > Chordata > Lepidosauria > Squamata > Lacertidae > Darevskia > Darevskia mixta. The sequence goes on along the minus strand of JAWWNH010000224.1, from coordinate 7,749,591 downwards.
CAGGAGGACACTTTTGGATCCAGCCAAAAATGTTTTGTAAGGTCACATAAATGTATACTTCTCCAGAAGTCGAGAAGAAAATCCATCAATTGATAGACCTGCCAAACTGTAGCACGTTAGCTCCTGTCCCCGCCTGCTGTTTCCAGCAAATGGTATTCAGATGCATACCAGCTCCGGCCATGGAGACAAAGCGTAACCATTGCGGCTGGTAGCCACTGATAGATTTATCCTCCATGAATTTCCCTAATCCTTCTTAAAAATAATCAAACACTACTTCTTTTAGGGAAGTTTTTAACTTGTGATTTTGATGTATTTTAATATTTGTTGGAAGCCGCCCAGAGTGGCTGGGGAGACCCGGCCAGATGGGCGGGGTACAAATAAAAAATTATTATTATTATTATTATTATTATTATTATTATTATTATTATTATTATGGGAGTGAAATCCATAGTTTAACTCTGAATCTTCCAACACTCAGTTTCACTGGATAGCCCTGAGTTCAAGTGTTAATGAGAGGGAGAAAAACTTTTCTCAATCCATTTTCTCCACACCATGCATCATTTCATACAACTCTCTCCCCTTACTCATCTCTTCTCTAAACTAAAAAGCCCCAGATGTTGTAACTTTTCCTTGTAAGGGAGTTGCTCCATTCTATTGATCATTTTGGTTTCCTTTTCCCAAACCTTTTCCAGCTCTACAATACCCTTTTTGAAGTGGGGCGATGAGAACCATGCACAGTATTCAAAATGTGTTTACACCATAGATTTGTATAATGGCTTTATGATACTGTTGTTTCTATTTTCAGTTCCTTTGATAATGAGTCCTACCATGACACTTGCATTCCAAGGTTTCACTAGTTCAGACCCCATGAGTGTTTGTGTAAAATTACAAATTTTTTTGCCCTAGTGTGCCCTCACATTGAATTGCATTTGCCTTTTTACTGTCCATAAACCCAGTTTAGAGATATCTTTTTGGAACCCTTCACAATCTCTCTTCGTTTTAACCACCCTGCATGAGTTAGTATCGTTGGCAAACTTGGCTATCTCAATGCTCACCTTTGACTCTAAATAATATACAGCTCTAAGTTGCACATGTGGCATCAGCATTTAAGTTAAATTACAGTACTTGAACACATCATGTGCAACTGGAAAGATAAAAATTTCTGAAGATCTGTTGATTGAGGAATGACAATAAGCACTGCCTGCCCTCCCTGGATTATATTCTGAGAGCAATCCATTTTTTCTCTTTTGAAACTGACAGTGCTGCTACTTTCACTACTACCAAATTACATGAAAGAACTCCATATCTGACTATATTGTCTTATTTTTTTATTGCTGTACACAGTTGAATGTGGGATGAGTTGAAGGTGTACAGCACTGCTGCCTAAGACAACGTATTCCATAGCCTGTGGAGCCACTCTAAAAGTTTGGAGGAAATTTGCCCTATCCCTTCATTTCTGCATATCTTTATTTTGAAGCTTATTTACATGCACTGAATGCTAAGCTAATAATTAGATCCTTTGGGGAAATATCACCCTGGTGTGTGACAAGATTTTAAGCTGATTTGAATCTTTCCTTGGAGTCAGTGCAAAGTTTAATGATACAAGGCGGTTGCACAGGAGACAGTTGTGCCTTGGAGTACCCTGTGCAGCATAATAAATATTGACAAGGCACCGTGGCAACTTACCAAGTATCATGCTTAATTGGTGTATTAGCTGAATCTTCCTTTCTAAATGTCTCAAACCTCTTCAACAACAGCTAAATCACTCTTCCTATAGTTAGTGCAAAAAGCAGCCGGAACTCTGAGGATGCTCTGTCGTATTGGCAGAAGTTCAACAGTGATTATAAGTCATTGCAGAACCATGTATGTATCATGTTGAAGCTTTCAGCTGCATTGCATTTTACCAGTGTACCATAAATATCTTATGAATATTTTGCTATATGAGCACCTCCATGCATTTGTATGCAAAGTGATAGTGGTCAAGGTCATTTGGTCGTTGTTTGCCTATGAGCCTTGCTATATCCTCAGCAACAATGCCAGTCCCTTCAGCCAGAACTCATTTTGGTTCAAGTGTATGCACGTATGTGTGTATGTGGAGAAGTGGGGAGAATGCATAGCATCTTCCTCTGATAATCCAGCAGATCCTTATTTATTTTATTACACTTGTATCCCATTTATACCCCCCAAAGGACCTTAAGGCAGTTCTATCCCCTTTTCATTCTTGGAACACTTTGAGGTAGGTTAGGCTGATTCAAAAGCCTAGGGCTTTTGAAATTCATGGCTGAGTGGGTATTTGAACTTTAGTCTCCCCAATCTAACACTCTTAACTCAGGGCAGTCCAACATGCAGTCCTCAAGCCCTTTTTTAGCAGCTCTTGGCAACATTTGATGCCCCTTGTGTGAAGTGCTGGGCTTTGGCAAGGAGGTGTGAGGGCTCTGACAGGGTCCTAGAGTCTTCCAGCCTCCTTCCCCAAGCCTAGTTCGTGCTTTCTCAGCTTTGGGAATAATAATAATAATAATAATAATAATAATAAGAATAATAAGAATAATAATAATAAATTTTTATTTATACCCCGCCCTTCCCGATTTAAAAACCGGGCTCAGGGCGGCTAACAACAAATATAAAACATTGATTAAAAATGACTTTAAAAAAGAAGAAGTTAAAAACAGCATCAAATACAACATAAATGAACATCACCAGGGCTAACTGGCCAAGTTATTCCAGCTAGGGCCAGTAAGGAGACCAGGGAAGGGTTTAAATGTGGGGTCTCAGAAAAGGTTTCTTCAAAGAAAAAGGGAAGGGAAAAAAGGAATGAAGGATCAGGCTAAATTGAAGGCCAGGTGGAATAGCTCTGTCTTACAGGCATTGCGGAAGGAGATCAGGTCCTGCAGGGCCCTAGTTTCGTGGGACAGCATTCCACCAGTTCAGAGCCATCACTGAAAAAGTCCTGGCCCTGGTGGAGGATAATCTGGCTTCTTTTGGGCCCGGGACCCTGGGAAGGAGGTGGGAGGGTTCTAGGACCCTGTCAGAGCCTCGCGCCTCCTTCCCAAAGCCTGGCTCCTCACTTATCCAGCTTTGGAAAGGCAGCATGAGGGTGTGTGTGTCAAATTTTGGCTTCGCTCCCCCCACCTCTGCACAACAAGGCAGTGTGTGGCCTGTGGGTTCTGTGTCGAAGTACTTTTGGATCCCATTTGGTCTGAAAAGTTGGGCTGCCCTGCTCTAATCAATTTGGCTCCCTTTGATTATTTGGGTGATGTGAGAGGGTCCCTAGAGGTCTGAATGCTCAGTTTGCAGGCATATATTTGATGACAGCCACCTGATATAGATAGTGAGATTTGTGTTCAGACATGCATGGATATGCATCTGTCTATTCATCCATGTTGTGATATTCATTCAGATTCCATTAGCTAGTTGTGTCTTTTGAAGCATATGACAATCTCAGTTGGTAGTTATTCGTTGTTGCACTCAACTAGAGCAACTAGAAGCATCTATGTATGTTATGTTGTGATTTTTATTAACTCTGATGTGGAAGGAAAGTACTAGCTTTCTTGAAACCTAATATGAGTGTTTTCTTCTGGTATCAAGTTCATTTTTTCTGTTTCCACTTCAGGCACATTCTTAAGATGCTTAAAAACCACAATGTGAACATACACCTTTCAACAGTTGGCCTCAAAGCATTAAATATGCTTCTCTCTTCAGGTACTGCCTTTTCCAAATGTTACAATTACTTAGGGTTAGAATACTGTACAGAATGCTGCCAGTCTTGCATTTACCTTAACCTTTTACCCTTACCTTACCTTTCACAATTGGTGCTGGTGGCTGTTTAATCTATATTGCATTAGTTAATGCATAAGTACCTCCTATCCCGGGAGAAAAAAAGTGTGTATGTGTGCCATCAGTATCCTATTCCTGGATTGAGCAGGCAACTGTTCTAGTGTGGCAGAAGCTGTTCAAACATAGAGCCAGAAGCATAATTGAAAATGGCACAGAACTCTTCCATCATTCTCCAACATTTATCTTTGGAAGCAGGGAGGTAAGCAGCCACCCACTTTATGCTGGTGGGAGAGATAGATTGTTAAATCACATTTTGGCATGAGACGAAGGTGTCACCCTTCCTAGTAAAAGGATTCAAATTATTTTGCATCATGAGAATTCTGGTCCTAGGGACTTCAAAGCAAGCATGTTATCTGTTGCTTTGCTGAGGGACACAAGCTTTACTTGTATTTTTTTGCACATCGGTAACACAATTATGTTTTTTGCTTAAATCCTGCATTGCTCATTATCAAATTATATAGATGCAAAAAATGTGTAAAATGGCTGCTAACACTTTTACTTTTGAGAACATTGCCATTTTTTATGATGACGGTAATGGATTCTCAGTAGGATTAAGGATTAATGCTGTTCTAGTACAATATTTATTTGGTAGTAAGTAGGGATGGGGAAGAAATTCAATTCAGTTTGCATGTAAAGGTGAATTTATGTAATCCATATACAGCCCTGTAAAATAATTCATACTTCTCAGAATTTTCCAATGCCAAGCATTGTGTACAAAAGTGTGTATACTAGGTTAAAGTGTGTGTATAATTGCATATATTAGTGAAAATACCATACAAAATGCATTATAATAGGGGAAATTGCTTTACAAAAATATGTGCACAGGCAAAATTGCACACAAAAATGTGTTTATCAGGAGAAATATGCACTAAAATAGTGATAAATTATGCTGGTGAGTTTTTGTTTTTAATCACAAACTGATGTGGAAATGTGGAGGACTGAATTTAAGAATGGAAGAATCTGACAAATTTGCCCATTCCTAGTAGGAAGTCCCATCAAATGCAGTGGGTTGTACCTCTATTCTACATAAACATGCATCAGATTGTTGTGTAATTTAGGCGTGCAATCTACATGCATACCTGGGAGTAAGTCCGACTGAATCTTTGTGGCTTATTTTTGACAATCCAATTCTGAGATAATGTATTTTTAAAGTGGTTTGTGACTGCAGAAAAAAAGAAATATTTTTATAAACCTGCAACTTCCCTCCCCTATTTGTAGATGTAATAACACTTCTTCTCTTGGAGGAAGGAACAGACGTATTTTTACTGGTATTTGATGCCATGGACACATTTTCTGATAATGAGGAGATCCAGAAATATGGATGTAAAGCTTTGCACGTGCTTCTTGAAAAAGGTAAATCATGAGAACAGGTATTTTTGCTCTTCAAGTTCTTGGTGTTGCCTGATGAAACAGGAAATATGTTTGTGAAATAAGGTGTTTTGGAAGAAAATATTTTGTAGTTAAATTCTCAACTGAATCATTTAAATCACTCATTTTCCAAGCACTGTTTTGGAAAATAAAGTGACAACAGTAGTTCTGGGTGGGTAGCAATGATAACCTGCAATTGTAAGCTGCTGCTGCATGTTCCAGGAGAGAAGAGTTGGTTAGCCAAGGTGATACTGATTAAAGAAACCACCTCTTTCTAAGATTGACAGCTGCAGGAGTGTGTGGATATCTGCATCATCACTGGTGCAGGGAGCTACAGACTGTCCAGTAAATGAGGACACATATCCCAGATCACTTGATGTTGAGTTGGTACCTTTATAGTCTTTAATTAACCTGTCTGTCTACCGATTGGTGTCAAAGCAGATCCCACCCTTCATTCCTTTCAATACATTCCTTGCCCTGCCAAGCACTGGGAAACCCAAGGCATAAAAGAGGTGCTATGCAGTTGCCCTTAGTGCTCCTTTGCTTGTGTCTGGGAAGTTTTGTGACTGCTGTGGCCAGCTGCAAATCTTCTGTGACACAGCAGCAGGAGCGGTAATGGCATACAGTCAATACACAAATGCTGTATCTGGATCACGGGCATCTCTTGGATCTTGTGGCAGAGCTTGGCCTGTTAAGCATCCACCCACAGTTTTTGTGAATTTAACATTTAGTTAATAGCACAAAAAACTGATCAGTTCATGCCGAAAAATCTATTTTAACCTTGGAAATCCTCTTCTGCAAATGGTACAGTGTTTTGTTTTTGTTTTGTTTTTTTTAAATCATTTTCTGTAAGCAGATTGAAACATTCTTTCTACGATTTGCCACGTACAGTAGGAATTTCAGAACTTCCTGGTAGACTTTTATTTTTAAAATCTAATTTTTTTGGGAGATTGTCTATCTACTACCCTTTAATTATACAACAGTCCAAAGACCTTTGTGGCTGACTTGTGTTTTGTTTGGAAGACGGTAATAAAAAGAAAATTGTATAAAGTTGGTTCATTGGTAAGGACTGCAACTCAGCCATAGAGTGTGTGCTTAGCACACACAAGGCCCCAGGTACAATATCCAGAATCTTCAAGTAGGTCAGAGAGAGACCTTGGTCTGAAACTGTGGAAAACTGCTTCTAATCAGCATGGACAATACTGAGCTAGATGGACCAGTGGTCTGACTCAGTATATGGCAGTTTCCTGTGTTCTGTGTTCAAAATCCTCCTGCATGCTGCTATATGGAAAGTAAATAAAATAAAAGTCACTTTTGTAGTTAATGGTCTTGTTTTTGTTCACCAGAGCTCATACCCAACAACTGTTGTTAGTATCAAGGCAATAGCTAGAAATAATTCCCTAGGGAGGGGAGTTGGAATACAGTGGAGTAAATACTCTTGGTGTGCACAGGAAGAATCAAGCATTCATGAAAACTATATTTTGGATCAGACAGGAAATGGAAATGTGTCACATTTCCTATTCCTTTTCCTCTATCCTGTACAAAATTCCTATTGTGCAGACAACCAGCTTACATTCTAAACAAGGGAAAATAATTCTCTCCCTGCTGATCCACCCCCCAAAAAACCAAAAACCTTTGACTTCCAGTGCCTAGGAGATGTGCAGACTGCCCTCCTGTCTGGAGATGGCACATCTCTTGGGTGGAGGAGATGTTGAAGTATTTTTTTGCTAAAACAGAGCCAGTGAAGAAGTTAGCGACAATCAGCTCACACATTCCCCACCTTAGGATAAAGTGGGTAAGTAATTAAATAAAAATAAGTGCTTACACAAGAGGTCTGCTCACGTTAGCTGTGTAACATTAGAAGACTGAAATGACACAGCTGAACAGAGAAATCGCAAGTCGCTATCTTCTGTTCATAAAAGAGGAGGTATCTTTACCAGTTCAGATGTGGAGGATCTGGATGGATGAATCTTCAAGCTGCAACAGAGAGGAAGTGGGTGAAGTGGCTTGGGACCCTTTTTTAAAAATAGGTTCATGTCTCCCTAGCCTCACTCTTAACTTTACTTCCCTATTGTTAACTCACCTGAATCAGAATTCATTCTCTCATTTTCTCTTTAGAACGCTCAGGTTTGCTTTGGTATGAAGAAGAAAGCATGGATAGTGGTCTGGTCTGGTGCTGGCAGACTGCTCTTGTGTTGTCCCAGGCATATCCTTAGTTTGCCTTCAGTGAATGAAAATTGACACATGTATCAAAGAGCTTATGTCCTTATGTCTTTGTTTTTAAAATTCAGTTCCAGAGGAGCAGCTGATTGAATTTGTTGAGGACAGAGATCACATGATCATACTGAATGTGCTCAAAAATTTCCCAGAAAAAGAAAACTTAGTGCTCCTTGCCCTCTTGTCTTTACATTCATTGGCAGGACCACGTAAGTATTGTAATTTTTAATATTTAGAGTGTGCATGGGGTGAGGGTGTGCCCTTAAGAATTAATCAGCAGTTCCTGTCTGGACTTGCAAACGAAGGACAGTTCTTAAAAGAGATATCATTGGTGTGCTCTGATCTGTATTTGATGTCTGAAAATTATTTCTGAACTGAAAGGTGGGTGCTACCTCTGTTTTGGCTCAGTTCCTCAGTATAAGAGCTGTACTGAAAGTCACATCCCCTTTGTGAAACCATTTGTACTGCATGAAAAGAGGAGTGAGTAGGGATTGACTGTGTGCAAATTTCATAAAACTTTCATAAAACTTTTTTGGAGTGACTTGCCTTGCTTTATATGAGGTTTATAGGTGGTTTCTTCTCATTCATCTTTTTACTTTCTTAAAAATAATTTTAAAAGGTTAGCTGCTGCTTGTAGCAGTGGCAGGGCTCTCCACAGCCTCCTGGCCATGTTTCCTGCACCATAACGCTCATGGATATAATACTTAGTAGGTTTAATTATGCTAGCCATATGACCTGGAAAGTTGTCTGCGGACAGATGCTGGTTCCGTCAGCCTGAAAGCTGAGATGATCACGACACCCCATAGTTAAATTCGACTGGACTTAACTGTCCAGGGGTCCTTTACCTTTACCTTTTACCTATGTTCCTAATGTAGAGATTAAGCAGGCAAAGCTTCTCCTGGCCTGGAGATATGGAGTGAAAAATTGGAAGTATATAGTAAAGCTGTGCATGAAACGGTGCTAAGCACAACTGGAAGGTTCAACACAACACACTGAGATTCTTTTTTGGGTGGGTGTCAGCCTTTCAAATGGTGGCTGCTGGCACTCTTTTCTGCTCAACCTACAGCTGGCATGCCAAAGCTAAAGTGGAAAACATTTGAAAATAAAGGTTTCTCAGAATTTTGTTTTGAACATTATAACAGCAGATTGAAACTGTGTGTTTGCCTAAGATATTGTGAATGTTCTGTTCAGAATGCAGAAAAAAAACCATACTTTAGCAGTAGAAATACGCAAGGTGATTTTGTTGTGCACATTTCAGTCTTACAATGAATTAATATTTCCATCAGTCAATTTTAAAAGAACACTTGTGCATAAATCTTTCTTCTTCTTCTCTCAAGTAAGTTTATTCCTTCTGTTGTGTTCAGCTAGCAATGCAGAAATTCTTATGTCTGGAAATGTGAGGTGTTACAATGTCATCGTTGAAATGATGAAAGATTTCCCCGACAATGAACCAATTCAGGAAGTGAGCTGCTGCTTGTTGCACAAACTTGCATTGGGTGAGAACATGATCCCCTTTATTTAACATGGGTGATATTTCTAGAGTAAACTGGATTTATCTGGAGAGAGAAATAGTAGTAAAAAGGGTGCATAAAGAGCTCCATGAATATAGAGGAGCTTCTGAAGCCCTTCTTTCTATGAGAGCATGTTATGCTGCCTGACAATATTTCCTGAAGCTCAGGGGACTTTGGGGGAGCAGTCTCCAGTGCAGCAAGAGAAGCTGCAGTTGAAAAATAAAGCTGTGAAGCCCCAGTGAATGCACAGAAGCACTCACTAAAGATCTAAGGAGTTCTTTGGATCTTGGGCACTTACATAATTTGAAAAGGTCTCATTTGTTCAGGCCTTTTCTCATCTGGGTGTAGCTGCCTTAATCGAAGGAAGAACCCCCTTTTGTGTGAGAAGAAATTGAGGAGAGACCTGCTCACAGTTGTGTGTTTAGATTTGCTGCCTCACCAGAAAAACAAAACAAAACACTACATTACTTAATGTGTCAGATTGGTACTGCTTGGGAGGGATTTTCCCGGTAGAAACATAGCTTTTGGTTTCAAGATTTGGATTTGACTCCTTGGGACTGTTTCCTTTTTAAAGCAGGGATATGGAACCTGTGGCCCTCCAGATGTTGGGAGTCCAGCTCCTATTAGTCCCAGCCAACATGATCAATGGTCAGGGTGTTCAGAAATATAGTCCCGCCACATCTGGAGGGCTACAGAGCCACAATTGCAAAACCAAAACCAATCTTAAATGCCTTTGAATAGTTGTGATTCCTCAGAAGGAACAGAAAGCAGGCAAGGGATTGGACAGAGCTTCCATCTACAGTCATACATCATGTTGCGAATGCTGCAGGTTATGTTTTTTCAGGTTGTGCTCGCGCCGAACCCAGAAGTACCGGAATGGGTTACCTCAGGGTTTTGGCGCTCGTGCATGCGCAGAAGCACTGACTCGCAACCCCGTGTGCGCAGAAGCGACGCTGCGGGTTGCGAATGCTGCGGGTTACGAACGTGCCTCCCACACGGATCACGTTCGCAACCCGAGTGTCCACTGTATTTGACCTTCCCTAAAGCAACAAGGTTTTCCCACTGCAGCCACTATCACCCCAGTTCATGTACCCCCACTTTTGCAACTATGTACAGATAAAAACAACTCATAGTTGTTTCAAGAGGAGAATTTTGGGGCCATTGATTGAAAAATTGTATTTACTTTTCATGAATATCTATTTTCTTCTTCATATGACTGCCATTGCTGCACAGTATGTGTGTAAAATGCATGCATCCAGTGTTTGCATGCAACTCAGTTAGCTTTTTTTAATCTCTTGTATACAGAAAACTTTTTCAATATCCTGGTATTGAATGATGTACATCAATTCATTGTAACAGCTGTTGGAAAATACCCTGCTAGTGCAAAGCTGCAGGCTGCAGGCCTCAGTTGTTTGGCTCTTCTCAGTAAGTAGCTTTATGTTAAAGAAATTATGTTTCTCAACGCTCCTACAACTTGCTGATAGAATATTTTTGTCATATGTGACTGCAAAATTGTATGAACAATAGCCTTGTTCAGTAAGGAAAAAGCTTAGACCAGTCTTCCCCAATATGCTGCCCTTTAGATTTTGTTGGACTAAAACTCCCATAACCCCTGACATTTGGCCAAGCAAATAGGAGTTGGAATCCAAAATATTTGGACAGCAACAGGTTGGGGAAGACTGCTCTAAAGGACTCTATAAGCACTTTGCTGGAACCCCCCTGCCCCAAATCACTATTGTGTTTTCCACTTTTCTGAACCGATGGCCACTTTCTTTGTATCCCCTTAGCAGCCCATTCATTACTTCTTGTTAGAGCTGATCATCATGAGGTTCCTGCTTGCTGCAAGCAGACCCCTCCTGTTTAATCATCTGTGTTCTTCCTAAAGGATGGAGGGGCTTCTGACCCTGTTCCTCACAAAATATTGTTGAGGTCCCCATGTTTGAAGCAAATGGAGACTTCCAACATGATAGCTGTAATCCATGTAATTATCCCACAAGCTATGGATGGAGCAGGTATTGACCACGAGGAGGATGCTTTGGGCAATGTTGCTTTGGCACATCATAACAGATATTCCAGTTCTTTGTTTCCCTTCTTCTCTATCCAGACTCCTGATAGCTTCCTCATTTCCAGTCAGGTTACCAGGCAGGCCACCAACACCCCCTGACTTCTTATGCAATCCTGTAAGCAGCACAGGGGCTTTACTTTCTCCCTGAAATTTTCCTCAACCTTTGCATCTTACAGCCTTTCTATGTACACCCATACTCTGAGGAGGATCATGTGCCATAGGGTTTCTGTTCTTGTATTTATTTATTTTTCTACTGCTCTGTGTGTGCTCTCTTGCTGGTGAGACACAGAGAAGCCACACTGTGTTTGGGACTTTTAAAAAGGGAGAGGAGAATGGCTGTCTTCTGCTTACCCTGGCAAGAGGGCAACCATTCCCATTCTGGCCTAAAGCAACGCATGTACCGGTAGCTTAAAACATGTAGCAGAAAACCTGAGAAGGCTTAGTAAATGGTAAATCTTCAGAATTCTTAGAAAAGTTTTCTTTTTTTAAGAAGTGAGGAAGGCAGAAGTAAGAGATGAATAAGCAGAGTGCTGGATAAAAATATGTATGCAAAGGATCATTTTGTTTGCCTGCAGGAGCAGGTTGTGAGCATTTCATATGCTTGTGGGTTGCAGAGTTTGGCTTCTCGTGGTCAGATAGGAAGATGTCTTTGCAAATGAGTGTCATCTCCTTTTAAAACAACATATTAGCTGTATTAAATAACCTCAAATCATCTTTGTTTGAGTGTAATAGTTTTAATCAGTTAAGACCAAGACAGTCAAGCAGCTAAATACTTGGAATAGAAGACAGTCCTAACACATAGTCTTAGCAGTCATAAGCTTGCTTTTAATTTCAAAGCATCTTATTCTGGCTGAAAGAAAAGCAAATTGTAGATAATAGACGATAATAGACACACACCATGGGTGTAGCCGGGGTGGGGGGTGGGGCAGCTGCCTCACCTAGATCAAGAAAATCAATAACAACACTTAACTAACTGAGGTTCTGCTCCCACCCTAACATGAAGTCTTCCCCTCCTAATATGGAGCCTGCCCCCACCCCAAATCCTGGCTATGCACATGGAGCACACAGTCTAAATTTTTAATGAACACCATTCTGTATCAAAATGCCCATTGATACTAGTGATGGGGTTTCAGCTTTAACAGAATTCAGTTGCTGTCTTAAATTCTTGAGCTTCTGTTAAAATGCTTTTGCTATAAATATGTCATTGTGCTTTTGGTTTTCCTAATGATAAGCAGTTTTTTGATCATTGTTATTTCATCACCTTCAGTGGTCTGTTCTAGAGTATGAAAACAAGGGAATATTCATATTTCCAAAATGCGAATAAATAACTTTTTCCCCAAGCGGAAACAATATTTTTAAGCAGAGACTTGGAAGAGGAGGAGGTGGAGGAGGAGGAAGAAAAAGAATTGTGTTGGCTGGAGGCCTGTTATAAAGCATTAGAATTGCATCGGAAGAATATAGATGTGCAGGTAAGAAACTGCAGGTAAAGAATTGGGAAACATGAGAAGAGTCCTAAATGATGTGCTTTATATAAATTGCAACCAGAAGAAACAACAATCAAATTGGGTAGAAATATTTCTCTTAAGCATTTATTTGCTGCCAATACATTCTTTTAATCTATTGCATTCTTAATTTTCAAATAATACCTTACAATCTTCAGTGTGTTTTGTTCTCAGAAGTGGCTTGTTATTTCACCGTGTCTCTGTTTCATTTCTTATTTCTCTGTTCTCATTTCTCTGTTCTCATCTTGCTGGTGAGGAACTGAAGCTCGGGGACAGTAGTTAGCATAGTTGGACTTGGCTTTACTGTGGTTCAGAGAGCAGGGTCCAAGGGCTTTGAAGTCTTGGGCTTGGGATGGAGCAGCTTAAATGCTGTGGCTTCCTCGATCCCTCACCTACTGCTGCTTGACAATCTTGTTTGGTCCAGCTTTTAAAGCAAGCAGATACGTTTTGTACTTCCCAGACTAAACCAGGATAATACAAAAGGCCATTATATCAATAGTATCTGCTTGTCTTATTCTAATATATGATGTCATTCCTTCTAATTTAGCCACAAGCCATATTTTATTTAACTTCTCTGTTCATGTGAAGCATTGTATGCTGTGATCCACATGACATCAAAACTGACTTGGAATTTTTTTTACATTACAGATTAAGCTCACATCGTTTATTAACAACAGTACAGTAATCTCCCTTCCGTCTCAGTTACAGCAGCCACTATGGAGAAATTGTCTTAGCACTTTAGATTGAAGTACATGCTGTGGCCATGAATTATATTGATGATCCTTCTTGGAATAGTTTGGAAAGGTTTGATTGAGTTTATTGACCAAATAGTTTCTTTCGTTGTTCCTTCCTTCACTAGGAGGCTGCATGCTGGGCTTTGAACAATCTGCTTATGTACCAACGTAATCTTCATGAGAAGATTGGAGATGGAGACAAAAAGTTAGTATCCTGAATTGAATGCTTGGAAATGTGAACCACTAGATACAGCCCAAGATCTGTTTTCCCCCTCTTCAGTATTATTTGTCTTAAGAGTCTAAATTGGGAGAAGGAGACTGCCTTCTAGTGACACTGGTATTGTTGCTTCCTGCGTATCTGTCTTGCATGGCAAAGAGGACGGCCGCTCCCTTAAATACACCAGGGCTGGACTGGGTGCAGCTGTCATGCCCCCATTCCTGATTGATCTTGTGGGTGAGGCCCACCTCACCTGTAAGGTCCAGTGCAGCCAGAGGTAGCCCTTCTCCTGGCCGTGCAGCAAGACGACAGCCTCCCAGAACCAGCCGTGGCCAGTATTAGTGGTAAAACACGAAAGAACGTAAGGGAATCCTTGGACTAGGGTTTGTGTGTAGAACTCCCTGTTTGGAATGCTCTCCCCAGGGAGGTTTGTTTGGTGCCTTCATTATATATTTTTAGGTGCCAGGCAAAAACATTCCTCTTCAACCAGGCCTTTGGCTAATATTTTACAGTCTTTTTAATGTGTCTGTGGGAAGGGGGGTATTGTTTTGCTGTTTTGTTTTACATATTTGTTTTTATCTTGCATTTTATTCTGTGAGCCACCCTGAGATTTTATGATGAAGGACAGTATATAAATTGAATAAATAACAACAACAACAACTTAAACCTTACAGTTTCTATGTTTTCTGGCACAGTTTATTCATTGTTAACCTTCGGAGCAGGGGTAGAACTGGTGATAACACTGACAAGTTAGATGAAAATCTGACTTTGTTAAATTATAAATAAAAATTACCCGTATGTTGCTTTTAGTTCCTGACTGCTTTGGAATGGCACTTTGGCCCAAGATGCATGGTGACAACTTGTTGCTAGAGCAGAATAATAACATTTATTGGCATCTCTTTTTGCAATAACAATGTTTGATTGTTATCCTATCCTTTTCTGTTTGCATTAGATTCCCAGTCCACAGAGAAATGATGCTATCCATGCTGATGCATAATTCTTCAAAAGAATTGTTTCAAGCTGCTGCAAATGCCTTGGCAACTCTACTGGAGCAAAGTGGTAAGGGATTGTGTGACGCTAAACGTGAGGATAGAGTGGAGCACAAAACCTTTCATTGACACTGAATTTGTCAGATATAAATTCCAGTGATAATTTAAGATTTAACTAGAACAACAAACAATTAACAATTTGGGGCTGTGAATATAATAGTTGGTTTTTTTCACAAATTCTTTTAGATATGCAGTTCCCCAATATCCTCTGCTGTCAACCAGACACATTGCTCCCTTCAATTATAAATAAACACCAATAACAAAAAGTAAGGAGAACAAAAGGAAAGTAAAAAGAACAAAAAAGTATTAAAAACCGTTCCGCGGCATTATATGTCATCAGTTTTGTTGGTCTCCAGGTGTTAGCCTGCAAAGAGCTCTACAAACCCATTCCAAATCTCAGGCAATTGTGGGTTGGATCTGCACTAAGGCTGCAATCCAAATCACATCTACTCTGGAGTAAATCCCATTAAATTCAACAGGGATTACTCCCAGGTAAGTGATGTAAGGATTGCAGCCTAAATTACCGGTAGTTGCACGTTATGCCATTTATATCAATGGCACCAAAGTCATGTTGATTTCAGTAGTGCACCTAACTTAGACTGCACATCCCTTACATACTTAACAGAGAGTCAGTTGGATTGAATTCAATAGGACACACATCTGAGTAGACCTAAATCAGACTGTTCGTTTAGTCTGCATCCAACCTGAAGTAGATTGTTACTCGTGTCTCCTACCTTTTGGGTAAAAATGAAAAAGTTAGGTAGGTGCTTGCAGCCAACATTCATGCTCTTTTTCATATAGTACCCTATTCTTATTGTAGTAAATATTAGAACAGTTCTGCTGGCAAAAGGAATACATATGAATGTGCTGGAGATTATGAAGAGACACTCCAACTCCCCTGAAGTTGCAGAAAGTGCTTGCAAGCTGCTGAACCGTGCTTTTGAAGGAAGGTAACGAAATGTAGTTCTGCGATAGGTACACCCAAAATCAGAACCATGATTTTGCAAATGTATCAGTATCCATGCATTATATCCTAGAGCAAGTTTAAATTTTGCACTTCTTTCATTTGATTTGTATGCCACTTTTCCAGAGAAAAAAATCACGCTCAAGACAGCTTACAACAAAGAAACAGGGATGCATTTCAAACATGCTAAAAAATCAATTTCACATTAATACAGCAAAACAGTAGCAAATATAATAATACACAAAAAACACATTTTATACTATAAATATAAGAAGCTCACTTAAACATGCAGCATCCCATAGCAAACATAACAAGGGAGCTTCACAGTTTCACCTTAGTCCTAGAAACACCCTCCCATGATGTTGCTTAGTGTCCCTCTCCTTCTGCAGCTTCTTATAAGGCTTCCAAGGGCAAGGTGTGTGGTAGCTGGAAATCCTTGATGTTACTCACAGACACTCTCCTTGCTTTTAACCCACCCTCCATTGACAAGCAATCGCAGAGAGAGGCACAACAAAACAAAATAGTTGTCCATAATGCAAAATTATGAGCAAATACAAAATCAACACAACAGCTAGTACAGCAAAACAATAGCACATAACCAGATCCTAGTACTAATGCTCTACAAATGTCTGTGGAAAAACATTTCTTTCAAACATGTGGCAGATACTACCACATATCTCATGGGGAATGGCATTCCATTAGCAGGTGCCACCACTGAGAAGGCATCTCCCATGTTGCATCGTAACAGATCTCTTATGCCTGAAACACAGTCAAGAGGGCCTCCGTTGCTGATCTCAGTCAAGGGGTCTCCCACCATCCACCCAGGTTGATGCTGGATTTTATCATATTTAGTAGCTACCTGTGTGTCTTGGTCACTGTTTCCCACATAACTGCACAGTCTCACCCTGTGACAGCCACTGCTACAGGTATGTAATGATTATAAAGTGGCTTTTCCACATGGCTGCATGTAAGTAGTGAAATCAAGATGATGATGATGATGATGAAGAAGATGTGGTTTGTGTATTTCTTAGTCCAAACAGGTTTCAAAGCACTATGTCAGGTGTGCCCAAAGCATGCGCAGTAGGATGTTTTATTCTCTTTCATTGAGGAGCAGATTGCCACATGGATGGCAATCTGCTTTGGAGTGGGGAGGGGCTGGTGTTCAAGAAAGACAAGATCACAGCCCTTTTCAGTATAAGGAAATAGGTGTGTATTATATTGGATCGTGGCCAGGATACATAAATAATATACAAAACTTTAGAACAGAATATGCAATATTTCATAATGTAAAAATTAATGGATATTTAATAAACAGATGTGTAATTGAGAATGTGGTTCGTTGATCCTGCAGTTTCCCCCCTCTGGATATAATGACAGAAGTGGCATCGAGAGTTGTAAAGGCTATGAGAAAGCATAAATCATCCCCATCTGTACAGCTGGAGGCACTAAGAGTTATTTTACATTTTATGACTTCAGGTAAGAAAATGCATGAAGAATATTGGCTTACATCATAATCTAAATGAGCAACTAGAAATAAGGAGTTAATGAGCCTGCTGCCTCGTCATTTTTCTGTATTGCTTCTCATGAAATAGCGATGGAAATGAAAACTTAATCAGTTTCTGCTAATAGGAAGCCAAGTGATGTTATGCGGGGGAGGGGGACTTGTTGATGTAGGAAATATACAAAGTTTTAGATGTTTAGGTCCCAATGGTTTATGTGAGAAAGGTTTAAGTATGTACTTAACTTTCCCATTGAAATTAACAGAAGTTATAGGTGTTTTGACTTTAGATGGATTCCGTTTGTTATATATACTTATTCAAAGTGAAAACATCAGACCAATACATATTAATTCACAAATGCAAATTAATTCATAATGTGTCACATACCTGTTTTAGTTCAAGTTGCAAAGACATACACTAAAAATACACACACCAAGACACAGGAAATTCTGGGTCTGTGGTTCTATATATATTTAGCGTGTCATTTCCACTTTTTCACCTGAAAGGGAAATAACAAGTGTTTGTGTTTTGTTGCCTGGTTGTATGCCAATATTTGTCCAGGTTTGTGTGGGGCTTATGAGGTAGACATGTGAAAGTTGTTGACTGAGGATGTAAGACTGAATTATGGGAGTGTTTGCAGAGCGTGGAGAAAGTGATTTGAGATTGGTTTAGACTAGAGTACTGATGTGTTTGACACACTTGCAACAGTCAGTCAAGTAAGGGTGTGCTTGAGTGAGATTGAATGGAAAGTATCCTTAGTTGTGGTTAGATTAAGTTTTGTGTATTGCAATACAGGAAACCGGGAATTTAATTGAATTGATTTGCTTAATAGTATGATTGATTAGTGAATGGTGGTTTGGAAAAGTGAGTTGATTTTCTTTTGCCTAACAGTCAATCATGTATGTCATTTAAAGAGATGGAACTTAGAGCTCCTAGTTCATTTCTCATTTGTAGTATTTTACATCCTGACGTTTAGAGAATAATTTATTTAGCTGTTTACTATGATGCCCTATATTTCTGTAGCTAATATTTATGTGCAGTGTTTACTTTGATACTAAAGAAGATACTCTGTTAAATTGCTAATTGTGTTTGAATAGAATAGAAGGATTATGCTGTAATCTCTCAGCATGTTTTTTGGAAGTGAGTTTCATTGAACACAGTGGGTTATTTATGAGTATGGGTTATTTATTTAGGATCAGGTTGTTTGGGTTAAAAAAATCCAAAATGAACTTGGTAACTATCTGGAATAGAAGCCTGCAGCTTTTCCATTTTGAAAATGGGAAATATTCAGCGGTAATTCATCCCTAGCAGTAGTTTATTTAGCCTGCATTTTTAGTGTGGCATCTTTTCTCATGACTGAGTCATGAGAATGCTCTAAATAAAGTAATTTAATTTAACAGTCATTGATTTTCGCATATTACAGCCAGTGATGGGGTTTGCTTTTCTTTCCTGTATTCATTCAGTGAATGACTTGCTAGCTGAAGATCTGCTTTTTTAAAATGCTAACATTTTGTAGGGTATAGAATGTGTGAAATTGAATACTAATGATTTGATCCTGTGGGTATTTATAGAGAATAAGATGACACTGGTTTGAATGGGACTTGGGTCTGCAAAAGCATGTTTAGAACTAGGCGCACCTAAATCAGAAGTGAGGCTATCGTAATTTACGTTCCAGGAAATAATAATAAATTTGTAATAAGTTGATGAACTCCCTCCTCACAGAGTTGGAGCTGGCACCTTCGTTATATAGTTGACTCGAAACTTGTGCAAGTATTAGGTTCTGGGGATTGTGTGTAAAGCTGAAATTGTGTATAGCAAGAGGAACCCCAGAACCGCCACTACGTGGTCATCCCTGCTTTTCTGAAGCTGTTTAGAGACCAACTAAGTTTGTTCTGGGTATAAGCTTTCGTGTGCATGCACACTTCTTCAGATACCTTTAACACTTCAGATACATTTAACACTGCTATCTGAAGAAGTGTACAGGCACACGAAAGCTTATACCCAGAACAAACTTAGTTGGTCTCTAAGGTGCTACTGGACAATTTTTAAATATATTTTTTATATATTTCGTCTGCGTCAGACCAACACGGCTACCTACCTGAATTTCTGAAGCTGGCATGCCAAACAGGCCTTGTTTCCCACATAAGACAAAGAGCCTTTTAAGTTCTCTGTCTTGCTTTCTGGGCTCTGGAAGGTCTCATGCAGGCTCTCAAAAAAGATCTTCCCAGAGTCCAATAAGTTAGGCATAGAGCTTTTAAGCTCTCCACCTTGTGTGTGTTTAATTTGTGCAGTTGCATGTCAGCCAGCCACCATGCACGTAAAGCATTAAATACAAGTTAAATGCAAGTTGCAAGTTGACTGCAGCTTTTGGTACGTGCTGAAAATGTACCTCTTTATTCCGGCTTTTGACACTTGAGGTGTATGTTTTACGACCCTTCTTATTTCTGTGATTTAAGTTACTTTGAATTGTTTTTAATACTGTGTTTCAGTTGTTGTAAACCTCCCTCAGGATGAAGGGCAGGTTATTATAATTATAATTATTATTAATAATAATACTTGCATATTGTCTTCCCCAGCATACCATAAGGCACTGATAGATTAACCTTTTTTACTTTTGAAGATATCAGCAAAATAAAACAACAAATTGCAAAAATTGTTATATAAAAAGAGGGAGGGAGAAGCAAACAGCTGGTTACTTGGTCTGTAATCATACCCAGAGAAATTTAAAGTGAAAATATTGGGCTTTAGATTCACATATATATATCTTCTTGACTCGTTTTAACTAAGTATTTCTTTTTACAAGGAAAATATTTTGGGGGGTTTTATGTTACAGGCATGCTGAAAAAGCAACCAAATAATTCTGACTTGGGAGATACTGAGTTGGCGCTAATGCTGAAAGTGATTAAAAACCAATGTTTGTTGCAAGGTGCTCACTCATTAGTCCTTGATGCTCTCAACACGGTATGACTTGATTTTTTTCCTCCCATGGCAAATTCCCTCTAAATAATTTCAGTCTCGTTTTCCTTTCATATCAAGATTTCTTCTGTTTCTCTCTACTCAAGTTGGAATGTTCCGTCCATATTTAATGTGTAAAACATAAATTATAGCCTCCTTCTGTATTGAAATGTAGATTTATTCAACTACACAGCATAATTGTCATTTAATCATATCACTCACTTATTTGCCCGGGTTATTTGAAGTTCGTAATGCTCATCTGTCACTTGGAGCTCTCTGAGGACATGATCCAGAGCTTTAATGTACTGATGTACACATTTCTGGCAGTGCAAGCAGCATATCACCAACACACCCCAACCTCTGCAAGGAGACTGGATGCTGCAGGGCAGTTGTGCCAAGCAGTATTCCATCTCTTAGGTATGTCTAGATTTTGCCAGTGCTTGCCTTCCTGTGCTGGTGCTGAAGGGCATTAGCGCAGTGATGCAGTGGTTATGAATCTCAGTGAGCATTGAAGAAGTCTTGCAGAATAATAGATGTTTTTAAATGTAACAACTGGTCCTGCCTTAATTACAAAACTTAGTAGAAATAACTTACCGGGTAACAGTTTGTTTTTGCTTTTTCCATATAAGATAACCATACTTTACATGCATGTTTTTGTTTCTAGTTTATTGGAAATCCTGGTATTCAGAAATGTGGATTTCAGGTACTTGCTTCTGTTGTGGAATGTTCAGGTGCGCTAGAAATGTTGACACAGCAAGGAATGACAGATACTGTACTCCATACGCTACAGATGTATCCTGATGATCAAGGTACAAAGCAAGATGGGACTAATTGCACTTAAATGCATCTTGCATAACTTAACTGCATCTAACCCAATCCTTTTGCCCTAATGCAGGACACCCAGTGACTGAAGCATCTCTGATATTTGTTTGTTCATCCTTACTTGAAGGGCAATTTAAGGCCTATTTTATCAGCTGCAATGAGACAAATGAAATAAAAGCCACCTGAAACATCAGTCTAGAAGCATGTTTTTAACAAAAACAAAAAACCAGTTTTAGTTTGCCATGTGTTAAGGGATTTCCATGTTCCATCAAAAGGGATGCAGGTGGTGCTGTGGGTTAAACCACAGAGCCCAGGGCTTGCCGATCAGAAGGTTGGCGGTTTGAATCCCCGCGACGGGGTGAGCTCCCGTTGTTCGGTCCCTGCTCCTGCCAACCTAGCAGTTCAAAAGCACGTCAAGTGCAAGTAGATAAATAGGTACCACTCTGGCGGGAAGGTAAACGGCGTTTCCGTGCACTGCTCTGGTTCGCCAGAAGCGGCTTAGTCATGACCCGGAAGCTGTCTGCGGACAAACGCCGGCTCCCTCGGCCTATAGAGCGAGATGAGCGATGAGCGCCGTAACTCCAGAGTTGTCCGCGACTGGACCTAACGGTCAGGGGTACCTTTAGCTTTACCTTATGTTCCATCAAGCTCCTAAATGTTGGGAAATTGCAGCTGTTAAGGACCATGCCCTGCACAGCTGTGTTGTTTAGGCAATATTTATATGGCATGGTATCCTATTACGTGGTTAGATCCACCTTGGAGCTGGATTGCTCTTAATGCCAGAGTGATGGACCCCAATCCCAAATACGTCTGTTTACTGGGATAGAAACATTAATTTTGTGGAAACTGAAAGTACCATTCCACATTAGAAGTGGCCCTTAACAGCTGTGATTTCCTGGCACTTTGGCGCTTGAATGAAGCCTTATATGCTTAATAAAAAGTTTTTTCGCTAATCAGATTTAATTATTTTTTTTAAAAAAGAGAGAATGGAGCAAGAGAGGAAGAAATATATTTATTAATAAGAAATCACACACCATTTAGAAGAAAAGAATTCACATTCAGCAGATGAGACATACACAGAGCCACATGGTTGGCCCAAAAATCTCCCTCCCACTTTCTTCTGAAAGGAACTCTTGTGTTTTCAAAGCTGCACCTCTACCCTGCAGCCACCTGCACATCCTCTGGAGGGTTGGAGACCCTCTGGAGCAGATATGGGAGGAATGTGGGAAGAGAGGAAGGGGAACTCCCTTGTGTGTGCAGAGTTCCACTTGTAGAATGTTGTGTACCACCCTCTGTGCAATAGGAGCAAATAGGAAAGACACTATTCTGTGTTCAATACCATGTATTTATTTCAATATTCCTGACCTTCCTTTCCATTTTCTCTTTCCAGAAATACAGTGCTTAGGCTTAAGTCTTCTGGGATCCTTGATAACAAGAAAGATACTGTGTATTGCAATTATACAAGTTCTGGCAGCAATCTTGGTTTCTACTTTACGGCGCTTTAAGGAGGTTGTTGAAATACAGGCACATGTATGTAATGTGTCTGATATAAAAATCCAGCACTTTTCTGTTTGGCCGGGAGGCTTCTTTGGGGAAGGTTCAGAGATGTATTTTCATACTAGGTTTTGAATGTAACCACTTTAAGTGGGCTGTAGTTCTGTGCCTCACGGCTGGTTAACTCATGGCACTAGGTCATATCAACTCAATCTTACTTTGTTTTAGTTCTTACAGCTACATCTCAAATCCCTGTTGTAGCCCTTCTCATTGTAACATGCTCTATAGTTGTTTTGTGCACAAGTTGAACCCACCTCTTTTTGTGATCACCACCCATAGCCCCTTTCCCTCCAAAACTCTTTTTTGGCCATATTCTTGTGTCTCTGAGAATATCATTTCTCCTGAAATGCTTTCAGTTGTGACCGTGAAACAGCTAAGGCAGTTTCATATGTTACATGCCACACAAATGATTGCTGCTTCAAAAGTTGGTTTAAATTTACAGTAATCTTGGTGATCTGCAATTTCCCATTACTGTACCACAGAGAAGCATGTTTACATGGCTCTTTTCCTGGGGTATATAGCCTCTCATTCACTGATATGTATGGCATTTCCAAGAGCATGAAAACTGCATCATGAGAATTTTGTGCAAATGCAGAAATTTCATTAGCCAAACTAAGTTACTTTTGTGGAAGTGGATGTACACAACAAACATGTTTGCTTGAGAACAGATTCCATATGTTCTACATTCACTTCCAAGTAAGTATGCTTAGGATTGCCACTGTGTAGTTGCTGTCCAGCTGCCAGTATACCAGTGCATAGATTTCACATGTTGTCCATGCATGTATGCACCAGGATTTAGGTCTTCTCCATGAGGAATTACCTAACAATTGCCTTCTGGTGGATGGCAAGTGGTGCTGGGAAGTGAAATGGAGGAGAGGTCGTATGTCTTGGCTTATTAACACCGTATTTTTTTAGAGCTGAGCTGAAATATGTCAGAAAATATTTTGTTGACATTTCTTATTTCTCCCCCTCTCTCACCGCTCCCCCCCCCCGAAAAAGCCATTGTTGTTTGATTATGGTTGTGGTTTCTCTTGTGAATGTTAAACTGCCATCATTGTGGGTGCTGAATGACACCTGGTGGTTGAAGGCAAAATTGCTGTTCACAGGAACGCTCTCATGAGCTCTCTGTTTTGATTTTGTCTTCACTATTATCATTGATTTTCAATAGTTATCTGTATCTCCATTTCTTACATGCTTGTTTCCCTTGTTTGTGTGTTTGTTAGCTCTGTTTTGTCCTCTGTTGTTCCTTAATAAAAAAGAGGCCCTTCTTCCTCCGCTCTTTGCTCAGCATTGCCCCTTCAGACCTCTAATGCTTCCCATCATTCCACTCCATGAGCTATGAATCTCCCTCCTATTAAAAATACAAAAAACCTACAGCTGCTCAGCCATGAGGAAGGTAACACAAGATTCCTCCATTTCCCACAGGTCCCAAGAGTTATTGTCTCCCTTGCCAACAACACAAGCTTTCACTGCAAGTAAAAAGGTGGGGAAATTGCAAGAGCAACTACTGTAATAGTGTCAGGATAGGGCTTCAACGTCAGCTGCAGGAAGGGCTGGAAATAGTGGCTCTTCAGTGGACCCCTCTAGCCCTTCTATTCAGTCCTTCACTTCTTTTGGGCTCAGGTACCAGATGGACCAAGGGATGCGGGTGGCACTGTGGGTTAAACCACAGAGCCTAGGGCTTGCCGATCAGAAGGTTGGCGGTTCGAATCCCCGCGACGGGGTGAGCTCCCGTTGCTCAGTCCCTGCTCCTGCCAACCTTGCAGTTTGAAAGCACGTCAAAGTGCAAGTAGATAAATAGGTACCGCTCTGGCAGAAAGGTAAACGGCGTTTCCGTGCGCTGCTCTGGTTCACCAGAAGCATCTTAGTCATGCTGGCAACATGACCTGGAAGCTGTACGCCGGCTCCCTCGGCCAGTAAAGCGAGATGAGTGCTGCAACCCCAGAGTCATTCGCGGCTGGACCTAATGTTCAGGGGTCCCTTTACCTTTACCAGATGGACCACCTCCAGTGTGCTGGGCTCTGTACACTTCAGCTTCCTTGAAATGCTGGTAGGTGGGAGAGATGGAGGAGAAAGGGGGCTCCAGCCCCATCTCACAAGACAAGGAATTCTCTCCGTGCCTAGCACATACCTCAGATGGCTCAAGAAGGACGAAGGGATAGCCCCTAAAAGGACTGAGGACTATTTTTACTGCCCATACCTTTTCTGAGAATTTTTCAGGCTTCCAGGGGGCTCAGAGGGTCAGAGCACTTCAGATTCCTAACCCAACTTTATCAGTTATTACTTCCCTGACCACTGCCTCCCAGCTTCCAATGCAGGACCTGCAGTTTGCTCACCAGCTCCTAACCCTTCCCTTGCTGCAACAGCTTAAGGCAGTGGTTTTCAACCAGTGTGCTGTGACACCCTGGGGTGCCTTGAATGATGGTCAGGGATGCTGCGGGCAACACTGACCTCTGTCCCTCTTTCCCTTCCTCCCTCCTCTGATGCACTCTTGCGTCTCGCCTCCCAAAGGCTTACACAGCTGTTTGTTGCAGTAGCCCTGGCTACAAGCTGCCCAGGCAAATGGTGCCTCTGGCACTGGCCAGGGGGTGCTGGTTGCCAGGAGCTGAGGTGGCCTTGGAGTAAGCAAGTAAGTGGGCGAGGGATCGCAGCCAGCCAGTCCGCTGGGAATGGACAGACAAGTCCCAGACCCCTGTGGGGCAGTGTGAGGAGGCAGCTCTCTTTGGGAAAGGGGGGGGGCAGCTCAGAGACCAGGGCAGCAGCAGCGGCTGCCCAGACTCCCAAGGAGAGGGGGAGAGGAGAGGAGGCTGAGGGAACACTCCACAAGGGAGGGTGTTTGAGAAAGGGTGAGAGGCTGCCAGCTCTGCAGACAAGGGGTGACATAACTGGGCTCCTGAGCCCCACAGGGCTGCCTCAGAAAGAATGTAGTTGGTCAAGGGAGCCGTGGACTCATAAAAGTTGAAAACTTATGCCTTAAGGAGGTTTTGCTGTCAGATTTAGCCACAGAGCTGGCTTCTCATCTTTCTCTGATTCCTGCACTGGCTGTTTGTTACTTATAACCCAGCTCTTCCTTCTTCTATGCCTCAGCAGCAGCAGCCCACTTTGAACTCTGGTGAAATAGTCCCTCCAGTTTCTCTGCCCATAAAAAAGGTGGAGGATTTTGAGAGGCCTTTTTACCCAGCTTTAATTTTTCCTCCCATGCTGCCTGTTTACTGTTCAGTGTAGAGAAGATACCTAGCTGGAAAATATTTATTCTCCTGTAGAAAGAGTAATCATACACATGATTTTTTTTAATGTGTAAAAACTTCCGTACCTCCCCCTCCTCTGTTGTTTATGGAAGCTGCAGTTTCACTTCTAATTTGTTAGAATTCTGATGTGAAAGATAACATCTTTGGTGTGCCATAGTATTATTCTGTCTTGTCAATGCAGGAATCTTCTGCTCATGTGCACCAAGGCTTACTGTTCAGTTCTGCCCTGTGGCAAAATTGAACAATATGATTAAGGGCTCATCTAACATTTCCCTTTGCACTGCGCTTTCAAGCACAGGTCTGGGATTTCCTGATCTGTGTCCAAGTGGTTATTGCCATTTGCTCCAATTCAGCAGTAAAACACTTTGACACGGACTTGGAAACCGCAGACCTGTGCCTTGAAATGTGGCACAAAAGGAGTTGTGGATGAGCCCTATGTTTATGTACCAAAATATTTTTGGTCCTATTTGTCATTTGGTCTGAAGGTTTGTTGTTTTCTTGAATGTGTTTAGCAATATATTATTAACTGTTGTCCTAACCATTTTGATTTCATTTTATCTGTAGGGATTTAATGTGATTATAAAAATACTTGACCTGTCACCTTGTTTTGCAAAGCTGTTAATACAGGAGTCATTTGATACAGCCATTTTTTATCAGATGTCCATGTGTTTCACTGAGCAAAGAGACCAGCAGGTATCTCATCTTTCAGTCTTCTCTTTTCCTCTGACCTTCTCCCTGCTCCTTCCCCAGGACATTTAATACGACATGCTCTGGAATATGTTCACCCAGTTTCAATTGCATGTCTTCTCAATTTAGTTTCAGAGTCTTTGTTGTAAATGCTTTGCTAAAATAGCTGACAACGATGATTTAAAGAACCTGATGTTGGAGAAAGCCTGCGCTGAGTATAACAGCATTATGGTTGAATGCTTACTATTGCTGGGAGCTGATGTGAATAAGGAGACAAAGAAAAACTCTTTAATCTATCAAGTACGTATGTTAAAATATATTTTTGTGCTTCAGTTTGAAATATGTATGCCTGGCCTTTTTAAGAAAAACATCCTGCAGAAAGAGCTGAAACACAGATGCATCTGACACTATACTGAGTACACAAGAGAAAAATTCTTAATAGTTAATTTAGAGGCTGCCCTTTGAAAAACCAATCACTTGACTCCAATCATGTCAAACATCCTAAGCATGCATGAATTGCATATAAGTATAAAGCAAAGTCAGTTTCCAACATTGCATCCTATTCCTCAAACCTTCTGTCACACTTTAGTGTGACCGTTGACTAGAACTCAGAATGGTGCTACACAGGCAGCAATAAGCTTGAAAAATCTAGAGAAACACTAGAGACAATGAACAAGCATAGCTCCCAACTCCATAATGTTCTGGTTTACTTGCCAGTTCATTCTCCTATTTGAGTGACTGCCTTTCATTTTTATAGAGGAACACTATTGGATTACTCTTAAATGCACGATGGCTGGCTCAGCCATGGCCAGAAGGGTTTCCCAGAGGCTCTTGACAGTAAAAATCTCACTGCTGCACAGTCATGTGGGTTTTCTGGAAAATTACAGTAATTTTGCATAGTTAAGAAAGCTGAAAACTTCGAAACAGGCATGTTTGCCTAATATTAATTTGCATTTTGCATGCATGGTTATTTATGAAATGAAAAATGTTGATGGAAAAATAAAACACTAGAAAGCAGGGGTACCGACTTGCTCCCCACATTGAGGAGGCATGGTCATGTGACGTGTCACATGATGCTGCCTAGCATGCACCAGGCAGGGGCAGGCCGCATGGAGGGCAATCTCTGCACTTGCTCATCCCAGCCTCATCCCAGGAGCCAGGCAGCGGCTGGGACAAGCAAGCGCAAGGGTCGCCCTCCGCGCTTGTCCCAGCTGCCACCAGGCTCCTGGGCTGCCGGGTGGAGGCTGGGGCTGGGGTACATGGAGGGCACCTAGTGGCAGCAGGGGATAGCTGCCCCCTCAATATTGGGGGGCACTGCCCCCTGCCAAAAGATATTGGGGAAACTGTAGCCCCCTTCGCCCCATATATCTCGTGCCACTGCTAGAAAGAGAGTGAGAAAGAAAGAAAGGAAGGAAGGAAGGAAAGAAAGAATTGTAGGAACAGGTGACGCTCCCACTAGCTTGTCAAAATCACGTGCCATTTGCATTAATCATCTATTTCTCTTTCATAGATTTGTGAGAAAGGGAGCAATCCTAAGTTGGTAGAACTGCTATTAAACGGTGGTGCTCGAGAGCAGGATGTTCGGAGTGCTCTCACAATCAGCATCAAGAAAGGAGATAGCCAGGTCATTAGCTTGCTCTTAAAAAAGCTTAGTCTGGATTTGGCCAACAGCAGCATATGTCTAGGTGGTTTCTGCATTGGTAGAATTGAACCTTCATGGCTGAGCCCCTTGTTTCCAAGTAAACAAGAATCCTTCAAGAAACAAAGTAAGTGGCTGTAGATTGGATGTTCATGTTAAAGTATGTATTTTGCTGTTGATATCTGCATGGCCCAACTAACTACATGTAACTTTCAGCTTGTTTAAAGCTGGTTCCTTCAATAAGCAGTGTAGGCCACTGATTTTTCTTTGCCATTGATTTCATCTGTACATATTGCTGGAACTCAAACATGGCTGATTAGATAGTTTGGGTGATTGGCACCATTTTTCATGTGGGGAAAAATACTGTAATAATATTGTGGCTGTTAGCCATATGATTTATAACAGGCCATGTTTTACCTCCAGAGTGTTTTCAATATGAGGCAGTAATGGCTTAATCTTTTTTAAATCTGCTTTCAAAGTTCTGCCCAACCCAAGTTTCCTGGCTTTTTATGTAGGAGGTTAATAGTTCCAGGTATGTTCTTTATTCACTGTATTGTAGCAACATTGGTGCATTCTTTCACATTGCGCTGGTTCAGACAATTGTAATTTGACTTAGTAAGCCAATAGATGAATGAGCCTTTTGCCCATAAGACTGGGAAACGGTGGTTATCAAGTCTGGAACATGTTCAAATTGTGGTTTAATGTTTGGGAAAGGGTCACAGCTGAGTGGCAGGATATCTGCTTTGTAAAAGGCCCCAGGTTCAGTCCTCAGCATCTCTAGGAAGGACTGGGAGAGATGCCTGCCTGAAACCCTGGAGAGTTGCTGCCAGTTGATGTAGACAACACTGAACTGATGGTCTGAGTCGGTTTGAGCCAGCTTCTATATTCCTGTATGACTTGTTCTGAAGCTGGAGTAGGGTCAGGTTTCAGGGAATCCGATCCCTCCCATGGTGGGAAGCCAAGAATTAGATAAACAAGAAGAGTTCTTGCCAAGTCTTTTATTCAATATTCACAGAGAGAGGCTTTGCCTCTCTTTCAATAATGGCTTTGCTCCGAGTAAAGCCCCACTCCCTCCGTCTCTCCTATGTCTTATACGTCATCCCTACGTTGGCTGATCTGTGCTTTCTGCCTCTGAGCTTTCTGTTCTCCTACGTCCATGCCCACCAGGTTCTGGGAGAAGGGGGGTCTGGAATGCTTTCTAAAGACACTGAGTCTGTCAGCTGTATCTCCCCTGGTGCTTTTTCTTCTTCTTCCTGCTCCTCTCCCGATATTTCCCAGCTTCTCCCCTCTGCAACCTTCTGCAAACCACTATTGTAAATCTATGCTGTCTTCCTCTTCTCTGGGAAGTGCAGGGGGGCAGTCTCCACCATTCCTCCTCAGACCAGTCCCTGACAAGAAGTAACCATAATTTCTTGTTTGGGATTAAATGGGGAACTATGGTTAATTAGAGACTTCTTGGTTTAATCACAGTTCACACAAAGGGCAAAAGACCTGTGCATATCTCTGCTTATTAAGCTGAGATACAATTGTCCAAATGCAACTATTGTATATATACTCTGTCCAATGTTTCTTTAAAAATGTGAGGTTTTTTTGTTTCCTGCCCATTAGATGCAGGCTCTGCACTGGCCAGAATGGTGCTTAGATACCAAAAGAAAAGCAGCTATGAGGACCAGTCAAGTTCTAGTTTTGAAGAAAATACTGATGAAAATATAAAGGAGCAGCTTGATGACTGGGAACTTCTTCCTGACCATTTAGTCGACAGTGTTTTCTGCCTGAGTGATGGTATAGATAGTGAAGGTATATTTGCTAGATTAAATGAAGGATTTGCCACTCCATTACAATCTTTTATCCAAATAATTTTATTGGTTTTCATGTGAATACAAGAACAACATATAACTACAGTAACTTGTCCAGTGGTACATTCTTATTAAGTTTCATATGCAGTACACCAGCAATACCTTTATTTATGCATTGTCAGTTCAAGTATCCTCTCCACAGAGATTCTTGTGTTGTGGGTAGAATAAAAGTATCTTCTGTCTCATTTGTAAAAGAAAAGAATGGAAGCCAGGTCTCAACACAAAGTGTCTATCTTTGAAATGCCTTTAATTACCCTTCTATGGCGAGTAAGGCATTCTGATAGAGGCACATTCCAAATATTATTTACCCAGGTTTCAATTGGGATTTCTATAGGTTGTTTCCAGTATCGGGCTATTGTTAATCGGGCTGCTGATAATAGAAAAAAATACTAAGTTCCTGCATTTAAGGTTATTGTTTAAATTTGAGTCTAAAGATAACAAGGCAAGAGCTGAATTAGGTGGAAGGGATTGTTGCGTAATTTTGGAAATAATGTGGAACACCTTTTTTTCCAAAAGGAGTATACCAACGTGCAACTCCACCATGCATGAAAATATGAGCCTATCTCTCTGCAGCCTTTCCAGCATAGGGGAGAGATGGTAGTGATTATTTTGGCTAGACATGATGGAGTCCAGTGCCAATGAAATATAATTTTAAGAGAAGCCTCCTGCAAACTCCATTACAATCTTAGCCTTCAATTTGTAGCCTTAACCTGACCTGTTTGGCTGTTTGGGACAAGTGTACCTAGCTACCCTACATACAAGGGTCTTGCATAGGGCTAAGGCTCCTAGTAAGGGACACGGGTTGCACTGTGGTCTAAATCACTGAGCCTCTTGGGCTTGCCGATCAGAAGGTTGGCGGTTCAAATCCCCCTGACAGGGTGAGCTCCCGTTGCTTGGTCCCAACTCGTGCCAACCTAGCAGTTCGAAAGCACGCCAAAAAGTGCAAGTAGATAAATAGGTACCTCTCCGGCAGGAAGGTAAACAGCGTTTCCGTGTGCTGCTCTGGTTTCGGTGTTCCGTTGCACCAGAAGCGGCTTAGTCATGCTGCCACATGACCCGGAAAAACTGCAGACAAACGCTGGCTCCCTCGGCCTGTAAAGCGAGATGAGCACCGCAACCCCAGAGTCATCTGTGACTGGACTTAACTGTCAGGGGTCCTTTACCTTTAAGGCTCCTAGTACTACACCCTCCCTTCTTTGACCGTGTTTTATGAACACAGTCCCTTGTATTCATTTTTACTTTTTATTTGTTTATTACTTTTTTTATTTGTTGAAATAAAAATGAATTTAAAAGCACAAATTATTTCTGTGTATGCACACATATACACACGTGCACCTGAGTTGGTTGTGTAGAGGAATGAGAGGGGGGCAGGAAGATGGGTGAGAATTATGCTTCTGTAGAAAATAAAAAAGGAATGACTGTTCGGATGGGAAGATAAATGAACTGGACTTTTCCCTTGTGTTTTCTTGGACTTTGAATGGGAATGTTTGTCCTTATGCTGCGGCAGAACTGAAACCCACCAGAGAAAAGTTGCTAAAATATAAAGTCACATCCAAAGTTTAGTATTTGAAATGGTGACTACAAGTCAAATCTCCCTGCATGAGATCGAATGGAAAGGATTGTAGGAAAGGGTATCTAGAAAGTGACAGCAGCGTGGAAAATCATGAAGTTCAAGCCTGTTAAAAGGAAGCTTTTTGAGAGACACTGAAGGGTAGTAGATTCTACTGTTGAGCAACCATGTTATCAGTAACCAATAAGAAAAAAACAGCAGGAGAAACCACTCTAGTCAGCAGGATGTAGTCAAAGAAAGGGCACGGGAAAAGAAGAATAGGTTGCAAAGTAAAACAGTACAGTCGTACCTTGGTTCTCAAACGTAATCTATTCCAGGAGTCCGCTCAACTTCTGAAACATTTGAAAACCAAGGCGCGGCTTCCGATTGGCTGCAGGAGCTTCCTGCACTCAAGCGGAAGCTGCGTCAGACATTCGGCTTCTCAAAAACGTTTGAAAACCAGAACACTTCTGCATTTTGGGGGTTTGGGAGCCAAAACATACAGGTACCAAGGCGTTCAAGAACCAAGGTACGACTGTACAGAGAAATAATATCTGCTCTATGTGTAAATTAGTCTTCATAAATGTTCGCATTTATTATTATTTATTATTATTTTACATCCTGCCCTTCCTCCCAAAGGAGTCCAGGGTAGCAAGTATCAGTTCCTGCTCCTGGTGTTGTGCTGGTGACATTTCTGGCATGTAGGCTTCTATTTGTTTGAATTCTTGGCTTCAGTTTTATGTAGCCATTCTTGCAATCTCATTTAACCCCCTTTTTGCCTCAGGGAGTGAAAACTCAATTATCGTGAAGAAGAAATCCAACTCCGTGGCTGTTGCAGACGTCCACAAAGACAGGGCCTTGCAGATGTGTTCTCTGACCCTGAAAAGGAATTCCAAGTCTGTGGTAAGAAAAATAATCAAATGGGTGTAAAGTCACATTAGATGGTTTATGTTGTAAACTCTGCTAAGCAACTATTTTCTATGGTATTTTCTTAACTGCTTGACTGAGTTTCCGCAGCACATAAACCCAACACCCCAATGGTGGAACCTTCAGAACGGATTTAGGGGGTGCATGGGTAGAAGAGAGGGGGAGACTGTTCCGTTGCACAAGGATAAATCTGTGTGCTGATGGAATGGTCACCTATGCCGCCCATGCATTTTGCCGGTGCTCTCCTCTCAACTTGAGAGTTACCATCCCTGACCAATTTAACTAGGTGGAGTCCATGTCTAGGTGGAGCAGCAAGGATGTATCTGAAACGTTGCTTTGTTAATGCTGGTACCCCAAGCAAAGCATAATAATTTGATCATCCACTCTAAATGCATCTACCTGTAAATGTTCATAACTACAACATTTAAGCTTTTGGTGTTCTCTAGGGTCCTGGGTCACATTACGAACCATTTAAGAATCCAAGAAGAGGGCAAAGGTCTTCTGAAGAATCGCACAGTAAGTGTATATCCACAGTACGTTTTTAATTAAAGAAGTTTACATCATTCTGTATTCACTTAAATTCTACATACAATTACCATACTTCATAAAAATATGTGTGTAATTTAAACATCTAAGAAGTAGATTACATAGTACAAACTGGTATAGAATTGTGGAATTGGAGAAATAAAATGCCCACCTAATTAAATTTCTTGCTACATCAGTGGGTACAGTCCCATCAACACATTTTATGCCCAAGTCTTCTACATGCATAGAGAAAGTAGTTGTAAAGAACTATGCTTGTAAAGAAACACAAGCCAGATCTCTGGCCTGAAGCAAAATTCCTTCTTTATGCAAAATAAAGTAATACAGCCAAGACC
The DNA here is from genome assembly GCA_034641385.1 of Darevskia mixta. Classification (NCBI taxonomy): domain Eukaryota; kingdom Metazoa; phylum Chordata; class Lepidosauria; order Squamata; family Lacertidae; genus Darevskia; species Darevskia mixta. The sequence goes on along the minus strand of JAWWNH010000224.1, from coordinate 7,716,516 downwards.
TTAAGCATATGTAAAAAACATTTGTGCATTTCCTCATACCTTGAACAACAACATCATAGTATAGCTTGTACCTATTAAAGCTGCAATAAGCATTGAATATGTGGAAGCTGTTGAGTTATTTTTGGTCCGGCTAACCTAGTGTTGTCTGCTCTGACTGGCAGAAACTGAGGTTTCTGGTGGTGATATTTCTAACTCTACTTCCTGAGATCCTTTAGGTGAAGATAGGAGCATTTGAACCTGGGACTGTCTGGTTGTAAAGCATGTACCTGGTTTATCTATAAAATATTTGTATACCAATTTGTCATTAAAAAAATCAAAGTGGTTTGCAGCAGTAGAAACATAAAATCATACAAGAAAAGCTATAAGAAAATTAAAATCAGACATCAATTAACCATTCTTGATTGCCTGTCTATGCCTGGTGCAATAGAAAAATTTTCAGCAAGCATTTAAAAGTTGACACAGAAGGCTGCTTATCACTGAGCTATTCTATTTCTCTGCACCCCCTGAAGATGGAGGGGAAAGTTTCCTTATTTGTTTAAATTATTTATTTATCTATTTGTTTTCCAAAAATGTCAGTTTGTTTTCCAAAAATGTCAGTTGCAACAAAAAATACAGTGAAGCAAAAATTATATACACCTGGCTATCCTGAAGCTTAACATTCCAGAGTCTCACAAATAAAACCATATTTCTATAAATTTATTTGACTGTTGTTCCTTACTCATTCTTCTGTAAGGTTAAATTAAATAATAATTTTCCATATTCTGCTAAAGCAATTTATAACACTGGGACTGTACTCTTTTTCCAATTAGCTGCTATACAAATCCTAGTAGTGATAAGAAGATTAATAACCATTTACAAGTCAACGTAAAGAATTAAGTCTTTTAAATATCCCAATAATTATACCTTTGGATCTAGTGGTAATAAGTAACCAGTCATTTTCCTAATTAGACTTTGAATTGTAATCCAGAAAGTCTGAATTATAGGGCATTTCCAGAATATATACAAAAGAATGTCCATTCTGCTTTACACCTCCAAAAACTACTCTACTGACAAATAAATCTTGCTTACTCTGTATGGTATTAAATGCCATTGATACTGAATTTTAAGGAAATTTTCTCCTATATCAAGCTGTGTAGTATCTTGTTTCACATCTGTTGAAATTCTCTGATATTTCTCCCTTAGGTTTCTTACCCTTTTCATCATAAAGGTACCTAATTTCCTCCCAAGTAGAATTCAGCATCATACTATTACAAATGTTCCAGCTGCGCAGTCATTGCAGCTTGCCAGATGGAGCAATTGGCCTTCTCCCCCTGAATACTGTAATGGGGGTTCCCCTCCCCCAGAGCAAGGGGGTGCATGGTACAAGGGGAGGAGAGGGGGGAAAGCCCTGTTGTGTGAAGGAATCCTTCCTCAGGCTTCTGCTTGATGAGCCATATTCGGTGAATCCCGCTCAAAATATGTATTTTGCCTATGCTCATTATAGTGACATTTTGGTGACACTATGGCAGAGAAATGTATCTCTGCAAATACATGTCCATGTAAATCTATTTGTTTTCCTCTTTACTTCCATCCAAAATGGTAGATCCCGATGGTTAGCATTTTGAGGCAGTTTTTCAACCATGTGGCAAACCATTCAGGAAGTTCTTAAGTGTTCATAACTGCTGGTCAAAAAGAAATGTCATTTATACTGTAGCAAGCATTTCCTGATAAAGCTAATGTTTCTGCATTCATTCATTTATAAAATAGACACCCCAAATCGATTGGACAGTTCTTCTTCGTCAATCCCTGACAGGGAATATATTAAGTCACTTGATCTTTCATCAAATGAACTGGAGAATGTAGATAGCATCAGCCAAAGCTCTTGCTTAACTACTCATTTGGAACATCTTGAGAAATTAGAGCTTCATCAAAATGCCCTTCCATGCATTTCTGAACAATTGTGTGAGGTGAGTCTAACACAGTGCTGGAATATATATTTATGTCATACTATCAACGTATTTCCTATATCATAGAATAGTTTAAAGTGCCCACTAAAAAGATCCAATTCATCCTTCTTTCTTTCAGAGCTTGAAGTGTTTAAGTTATCTGGATCTGCACAGTAACCGTTTTAAATCGTTTCCTCCATACCTGTGGAAAATGCCTCATATAGCACATCTTGATATCTCCCGCAATGAGATTGGTCCTTCCTTAATTTTGGATTCAAAGATTGTCTGTCCATCTCTAAAGCTACTGAATTTATCATACAACCAATTGTCATGCATCCCCAAATTTCTCTCCAATGTTGCACAAAACCTGGAGCACCTTATATTAGAAGGGTAAGAACAGGTCATGGTGATTTTGATACAGGGTTCTCAAGGGTTGTTGCCGGCAGTGAATTGAAAGATGAGGAAAGGACCTGTAGGTCCCTCCATATGATGCTGGATTACAACTCCCAGCATCTCTGACCATTGGGGACCAACATTTACAGGGTCACCCCTGCCCTACACTAAAGTTCTGTGGCTGTGTATGTCCCAGTTCATCATTTTATGAAACCTTATTAACCCCTCCACCGCCACCCAGCCATACAGAAGGAGGAATGGGAGCCTGAGGTTTCCTGTAGCTCATTCCTCCACATAATGTTAAGCTATGATTTAGCATGATAGGCAGATGTAGCCAATGCACTGCAGCCCAAAGTGTGGGCTACAGACCTCTTAGCATCTTTCTATATGCATATTTTTTTGTATGCTACTTATAACTCTATTTAGTTTTCTTTTTTCCTAGTAACAAGCTTTCAAGTGTATGCTCACCGTTATGTTTGAAGGAACTGAAAATGTTAAACATTAGTAAGAATGCTGTATCCTTCTTGGCTGAGAATTTTCTAAAAGACTGTTTGAAGCTGGAGACACTCAATGCTGGGATGAATTCACTTGGTGAGTGTATACCGCTTGAAGTGGCACAATATTATGGCTGTGAGGCATGGGAGCAAGTGAAGTGGGGTGTGTAGGAGGAGAAGGAAAATGTTGTAGTTAATATATGTGCTGTTATTTGCTGTCTGTACTGGAGTGTGTTTATAAGACTAGTACTGTCATGAGTCACTTTTAGTGTCTATAATTCCTTGGTTTTTGTATTGTATGTTTTTTTTAAGGCCTTTAGGCAGAGAGGTTACTGGGAAATACTATAAATTAAATATAAAACCAACCTGAAAAATAGAAAGCTTAATAATTGCTATGAAACTGTAAAAGGCCTTACTCTCAAGTATTGCTCTTAAAAGGAGAAAGCCATGATTTTCGCAAATGTGTGAACAATAAATGGGGTTTTTGTGCTCACGCATCTGCACCCAAAAGAGAAATATCTTGTTAGAAGTGGCCCTAATGTTGCCATATTACAAGATGGGAAATTGAGGTTGAGAGATGATGACCTGCACAAATCCGCTTGTCAAATTCATGACTAAGATGTGATTTTTAGTCCCATGCCATCTTTACGTGTCTTTTCCAGGCTGATTAATTTTATAGCGCAAAACATCCATAGCTGCTGCTAATTTGTGCATTAGGGTCCAGACATCTTCCAAATTTCATGTCCAGTCCTGATGAGGCAGAACCCGTGGACAGATTAGGGAAATGGAGATCAGACAAATAGCCTGAGGCAGAGGGTGTTGAAACACAAAGTGTTATGAAAGCAAAACAGTAGACGTCTCTTCTTTCAATGGTTGGCATCTGTCTGTCTCAGGAGACAACGGAAGAGTGTGCCTTCGGGGGTGAAGTCAAACAGTTGGAGAGTTATAGTGCCTGCTGTGGCTGTAGAAACCAATACAGGAGTCTTCTTTAGTAGTAGTAAATTTAGGCCTTTCCTCTGTCAGTTGTCTGAATAGAAAACAATGCCTTGCTTGCTGCATTTCAGTCTGCAACAGAGGGAGAGAGCAGGCAGAGTTTAGTCCTGGATCAGGGTTCCAAAAACAAGGGCACATAGAGGCAGGTCTTTGAGAACCCCAGGCAGAGACCAGCAAGCATCTTTTCCAGGAGCACCTTCTGCTCTGGAGTTATTTACTTTCCCCATGCACCCAAGGCTGTTTAAAAGATTGCTAGAAAGGTTTAATTCTTTCTGTAGGAAATAGTTCATTTGGTTTAAGGTGTTGCAGGTATCTGTTGAGATTGCGTGTCACATCGTTTCCTGCCTATGCTGTGTGTGTGTGTGTGTGTGTGTGTGTGTGTGTGTGTGAGAGAGAGAGAGAGAGAGAGAGAGAGAGAGAGAGAGAGAGAGAAAGAAGGGGAAAGAGAACTTTTTTTAAAAAAAATCTCCCTTTGTGCCTCTACAATGCTGGAGCACTCGGCCAACAATGCTTTAGATTATTCCTCCCTTTATCTTCTAGAAAAGTCCTGTGCTACAAATAGTTAGATTACAGTGATCCCTCGACTTACAAATGCCCCGACTTCCGTATTTTTTGAGTTAGGAGGGATCAAAGTGGCCGCCGCTTCCAAATTTTTTCGACTTCCGATCAGAAGCCGCGGCTGCTTTAGATAGGGTTTTTTCGACTTGCGAAGGTTTTTCCGAGGTACGAATGCGTTCTCCAACGCATTCCTATGGGGACTCGACTTACAATTTTTTTTGAGTTCTGACGCTCCCGTCGGAACGGATTACATTCGTAAGTCGAGGGTCCACTGTATATGATAACTGCCTTCCTATATTGTGTGTATTATTTAGCAATTTTACTAACTGGTAATGTAATTGCTTTTCTTTTTGCTGTTTTTAGAGGCCACACCTGATTTGCCACCTAACATAACTACATTGAAATTATCTCAGAATAATTTTTCTAGTATTCCAGAAGCAATTCTTCTTCTCCCACAGTAAGTTTCTACAGTATTTCCCTTTCTGAATAATTGCATGCTCGTGTAGCCAGTGCAGAGATTTAAGGATCAGCAACATGTGTTGCTGCCCCATTAAAACAGCCTTTCAGTGGCTTTCTGCACCAGCTGCAGAAACCAAACAGTCCTTGAAGTTAAGCCCCACATAGAGCATATTGCAATGCTCCAATTGTGAAGTTGTTACAGCATGGGCTGCTGAAACCACCCCATCCTGGTTCAGCGGTGGCCGTAGCTGATGAAGCAGCCATGCTGGGCACAGACACTCCTCAAGACTGAATCTCTAAGTGACAGGGTGGAACTGAGGAGTGTCCCCAAGCTACACTCCTGTTCCTTCAACAGAAGCGCAATTCCATCCAGAACAGGCAGTTTCTCTAAATTCTAGCCCTCAGAACCATGCACCCACAGCATCTCCATCTTTTCAGGATTCAGGCTCACTTTATTGGCCTCATCACTGCCAACAGACACCGGTACAGCACCTGAAAAGGCTCAATCCTGATTCACATGGAATGGAGAGACAGAGCTGGGGAGGTCACCAGCATATTGGTTACACTGTGCTCCATATCCCCAAATAAGATCTTTCAGAGGTTTCATATAGCTATTAATTAGCATTGCTTCCTTAGGGACAAAGCCCTTTTGGGAGAATGTAAGGTGGTCTGCCAAGTCAAACTCTGTCCCATGGTCATCCAGGTTCTGCCTATGCATAGACTTTGGAAATCCAACTGTCTGTATTCAAAAGACTTAACATGTACATGTTGTTTCAAAACTGTGCATTTTCTGTCTCTTTCTTGAAGCTGAATGTCCTGCAACCCTGTCATAGTTTGGCTATGTTAAGTCTTTCATAGACTCTCCTATGACTTTCTTAGTTTAAGAATGTCCGAGGATCAAAGCAGTCCTAGTCCATCTATCTGATCGAGACCACAATGAGTGTTCTAACAGATGCCGCTTGAGCCTTATTAGTATAGAAACAGAGAGAAACAGGCATCCATTGGCTTAATCTTCAACATGGTGGGTAAAATAAATATGCCTGTTCCAGGATAATATTTTTTTTAAAATGTATAGTTCTTTGAAATAATCCTCTCATAACAACTTTGCATATTCCTCATTTTCTTTTTAGTCTGAGATCAGTGGATTTAAGCAACAATAAGATTACAACTCTGCCTGGGCCAGTTCATTGGAAAACATCTAATTTAAGAGAGTTGCTGTTTAATCATAATCAAATAAGCACCCTGGATCTTAATGCAAAAGCTTTCTTGTGGTCTCGGCTCGAAAAGCTTCACCTCTCCCACAACAACTTAAAAGAGGTAAGCTGTGAGCTTCACTATTAATAGGGTGGTTGCTCTTGAGAATGATATTCTTACTTCACCAAAGCACAGTTCTATAAATAAAAAAAACTTTGATAGGGACAAGGTTTTTCCTATGATTTCTTGTCACTGTTACTTTATTTTCAAAATTACTCAAGTCTTTCAACACCAATTTCACTTTGTATGCCTGAGTAGCAAGGTGGCCTTATCACTATACAACTGCGCAGGGTAGCACTTCTGCCACAGAACCCAATGGGAAACATTGTGCTGTGAAGGAACCACAAGAAGACAAAAGAAGAGCCACAAACTTGATACTATAAGTACCGGTATGCAATGAAGACTGAAGCAACAGGCAAAAGAGTCCCCAAAAACAGTTTTAAAGAGGATCAGGCTGTATTTCATTATGCCAACAGCTGTGTGTGATGGGAGGGCAGTGGCGCACTAATAAGACCCAGTGAAGTAGTTGTCCTGGAAGGGGTCAGTTTACTGGCCTAGTTATGAGAAAAGAGTTATAGAAAGCTCTGCTTAAGCTTAGCAAGCCAGTGAACACAATCAGTTTGGTGAGACTCTTAAGAGGAGGGAAGGAGAGGGACATCTGCTCAAAGATCCTCAAATGGTGAGGAGTGCAACTTGGATTAATCATTTGCTCCATTTCAGAACCCTGGGTTGTGTGTGTGTGTGTAGATTCATATTTATTTGGTCCATAAATATTTTCAGAGGGATCACAAAGAATGAGTCACTAGGTCCAGGATCTGTAGGGTGATGTCTGAGGAAACAGAACGCCATTTTTAAACAGCTCTCCAAGGGTATCAGAATGCCTAAAATCAGTTTTGCAAAGGAGTAATATAGCATTTCTATAGAAGGATGCATTGCTACTGGAGAAAAATGATTTATTCTAAATTAATCATTTGTTCCAAATTGCAAGCTATCCACTGTAGATAAAATATGTTGCCTACGTTACAGATATTGTAGAACACTGGGTGAAATAGATAATAGCAAATGAAACAAGGGATTTGCTATATTAATTATGATTTGTTCATTTTAGCTGTTGACATGCTTGATCTTGCACAGATAAATTCCTCTATCCCTCCCCCATAAAAGGATTTTTGTTAATATGCTTCCTCTCTCTCTCTCTAGATTCCTCCTCAAATTGGGTTCCTTGAAAACTTAACATCTTTTGATGTAAGTTACAATCCAGAATTAAGAAGCTTTCCTGATGAAATGGGAAAGTTATCCAGAATATGGGACCTTCCTTTGGAAGGGTTAAATCTTAACTTTGACTTCAAGTATGTGGGATGGAAAGCCAGGGACATTATAAGGTTAGTTATCACAACATTCTTATGGGTGGATATGTATTGACTGTTTAAAAGCAAAAAAAACCCAACGCAAAACAATACCAACAGTATACCTATCAAGTTAATTTAATTTATATGTTTTAAAAATGGACAAATTGTTCAAAACAGGAGGCTGAAGTGGCAAATCTATAAGAATAAATTTAGCTGCTTTTTTGTTAATGTTTTAGAATTTGCTGGTTTCAACAGGATCTGCATTAACAGGAAAAACTGCCAAGCTACAAAACAAATCTGTATGCAATTGCCCTTGAAAAAAAATGAGGAAAATTTTTTACATAGTGGGATCATGGGCTTTCTGATGCTCTCCCCGCCCCCGTGATGGTCACTGGCTTTAAACAAATAACTGAGCTGAGCTGAAATGTAATGTGATGTAATTAGTCTTAACTAATGGTTAATTGAAACAAGCCATAGAATCACAGAATTGTAGAGTTGGGAGCCCAAGTGTCATCTACTCCAGCCCCCCGGGGCAATGCAGGAATCTTAACTAGATCATACATGACAGATGGCCATCCAACTTCTGCTTAAAAACTTCCAAGGAAGGAGAGTCCACAACTTCCTGAGGGAGACCGTTCCACTATCAAACAGCTTTTACTGTCATAAAGTCATTCCTGATGTTTAGTCAGAATCTCATAGAAACATAAAATCATATGAAGAGACCACAAGGGCCATCCAGTCCAACCCCCTGCCAAGCAACCTGGACCTTGAATCCTTTCTTGTAACTTGAATCAATTAGTTTGAACTTGGCTTTTTTCAACTAACTTGTCGTGTCCCCAATGGTGACTGTAGCTAGCTGTCAAGAACGCACGCCACTCCGAGAAGTCAGCGGAAGTTGTCTTGAAGTTTATTGTACAGCACACAGAGAAACGTGGAAAGTCCGTGAGGATTCTGAGGAGGCCATCTCAGAATCCCCCTTATGTACACCTTGCTGGGTGACTCCCAATTCCCCCCTCCCTTCTGCCCTAAAGGTCCGGGGGTAATCCTCTTCCCCACCCGGGGTGGCTTGGACAAAAGAGTTAACTGCTCTGGTCTACCTGCACCATTCATGGGTGCTTTTTGCATTGTTATTGCGATGCTGCCGGTTCCACCACGCCCGCTGCTGATGGCTCGTTAGCGGTCGTTATCGCCCACTCTGGGGTTGTTTACCCCGCGGGGCATGCCTGGGCGAGGTCGGGCTTTGCTGCGCTCGGTTTAACCCCTGCGCGCCTGGTTCCGCTGTCGCCCCCTTTCCTGGCCTGCTGCAAGGTTCCCCTTCCTGGCGCCCGCATGGCGCGACCCCGGCGGGCCCCGGTCTGCCACTGTCTAGCCGGGTCGCGACATCCTGCCCCCCGAAACTGACACCCCCCTCCCCTGGGGAGCGCCCTGGGTCCCGGGGCCCCCCGGCCGGTTTGGCCACTGTTGGTGGAATCTCTTGACCAGCTGTGGGGCCAAAACGTCCGACGCCCACACCCATTCTCGGTCCCCCATTGCAAAGTCCTTCCACTCCACCAGGTACTGCAAACGCCCTCTGTGGAATCTGGAGTCCAAAATGTCCTTGACCTCATGGTGCTCCCCTCCCGCCAGGATCAACGGGGTGGGTGGCGCCGCCACAGGGTGCCAACCGTGGTCCTCCGGGGACTTCTTCAGCAAGCTGAAGTGGAACACCGGGTGTATCTGTTGCAAGTTCTTTGGGAGTTCCAGCTTCGCAGAAACTCCGTTGATTGTCTCTATCACTTTAAACGGGCCCAAGTACCGGGGCCCGAGTTTCTTGCTGGGGAGGCCCAGTTTCAAATGCCGCGTGGACAGGTAGACCCGGCACCCCGCTTTGATGTCCTCCGCCGGTCTTCTTCGTTGGTCCGCCGTCCTCTTCTGCGCCGCCTTGACCTCCAGCAGTTGTTCCCGAAGGGATTCCCAGCACCTGGCCGTCCTCTCTCTCCACTTTCCGAGCTCCTCCGGCTCCCGGGCGGTGGGCTCCCCCAAGTCCGGCAGGTGCCTCAGGTCGATCCCGTAGACCACGGCGAAGGGGGACATCTCCGTGCTGCTATGTACGGAGTTATTGTAAGCGAACTCCGCCAACGGAAGCAGCTGTGACCAGTCGTCCTGCTGGTAGCAGCCAAAACACCGCAGGTACTGCTCCAGCACCTGGTTGACACGTTCCGTCTGCCCGTCAGTCTGGGGGTGGTAGGCTGAGCTGAGTCCCTGTTCGATCCCCAGCAGTCCCAGGAACGCCTTCCAAAATCGGGACACAAACTGGGAGCCGCGATCGGAAATGACCTTGTCTGGAACCCCATGGAGCCGGAAGATGTGCTCCATGAAGAGTTTTGCCACCTGGGTGGCGGTAGGCAGTGAGGCGCAGGGCACGAAATGGGCTTGCTTGGAGAACAGGTCCACCACGACCCATATTGCTGTCTTGCCTCGGCTGGGTGGCAGATCCGTAATAAAGTCCATGGAGATCACCGACCAAGGTCGAGGTGGGACCTCCAGAGGCTGTAGGAGGCCCTGCGGCTTGCCCACTGCCGGCTTGCAGGTGAGGCAGATGGGGCAGCCCGCAACGTAGTCCTTGACATCTTTGCGGAGCGTGGGCCACCAGAAGCTCCGCCGAACCAGCTTCCACGTCTTGACGAAGCCGAAGTGCCCAGCCGCTTTGGCGTCGTGGCATGCCTCCAGGGCGGCCCTCCGGAGGGGTTCCGGGACATACGCGGCGCTCCCCCTTCTCCAGATGTCCCCTTCCAGTGTCAAGGAGTCCCGCAGGTTCTGTAGTTCCGCGTCTGTCGGATACGCTGCCACTAGTCTGTCGCGGAGCGCTGCAGAAGGCTGGCTGCGCTCCCGGGGGGTGTCCCATCTTGACCCCCTGTCTGTCCTTCTTTCCTCCTAGCCTGGTTACGGGTGGTGACGGCTCGGGCTAGGTGTTTGTCCTCAAATAGCGGACGCATCTCTGTGCGGACATCCGCCTCGTACTGGGGCAGGCGAGACAGGGCGTCCGCGAGGAAGTTGTCCTTCCCGGGGATGTGGCTTAGCTGGAAATCGTACCGGGAGAAGAACTCTGCCCACCGCATGTGCTTGGCGGTCAGCTTCCGTGGCTGTCGGAGGGCCTCGAGGTTGCGGTGGTCTGTCCAGACCTCAAACGGTTCCCTTGCCCCCTCCAGCCAGTGCCTCCACTCCTCAAGCGCCATGCGGATGGCCGCTGCCTCCTTCTCCCAGGTAGACCAGTTCCTTTCCGCCTTCCCAAACTTCCGGGACAGATACGCTCCGGACCTCAGACGGCCCTCCCCGTCCCTCTGCAGGAGTACCGCTCCCATGGCCACATCACTAGCGTCTACCTGTACCACCATGGGCCGGGCTGGATCCACATGGATCAGCGTAGGCTCGGCGGCGAACGCCCCTTTGAGCCCCTGGAAAGCCTCCTCCGCCCAGGACCCCCAATCCAGAGCCGCCCCGGGACGCTTGGCCCCCTTTCCTTTCCCCTTGGTACCTAGGAGATCGGTGAGGGGGGTCACCAAGGCCGAATAGTTGGGCAAAAAGCCCCTGCAGAAATTTGCGAACCCTAGCAAGCTCTGGAGTTGGCGCCGTGTCCGCGGCCGCTCCCACCCCAGGACTGCCTCCACCTTCTGGGGATCCATGGCCACCCCCGCCGCCGAGATCCTATACCCCAGGTAATCTAAGGAGGGGCGGTGGAACTCGCACTTGGGCAACTTGACGTATAGGTGGTTGTCCAGGAGTCTCTGCAAGACCTCCCGGACCAACCGGACGTGTTCCTGGGGGTCCTGACTGTACACCAGCACATCGTCCAGGTAGACCACCACCCCTTTGTACAGGAGGTCGTGGAGTACCTCGTTGATGAGGCTCATGAACACCCCCGGGGCCCCGCTCAAACCGAACGGCATTACCAGGAACTCGAACTGTCCAAACTGGCAGTTAAAAGCCGTCTTCCATTCGTCCCCCTCCCGGACCCGCACCCGGTAGTATGCCTCCCTTAAGTCTAGCTTCGTGAAGATCGTGCCGGTACCCAACTGGTCCAGCAGATCCGGGATGAGGGGGAGCGGGTACGCGTTCCCTGCCGCTATGGCGTTCAACCCTCTGTAGTCCTGGCACAACCTCCGGGTGCCATCCTTCTTGCCCACGAAGATGACCGGAGCCCCCATGGGGCTCTTGGCGGGGCGGATGAACCCTCTGGCCAGATTCTTGTCCAGGAACTCCCTGAGGTCCTGGAGTTCCTCCCCGGACATCTTGTAGATGCGTCCCTTGGGGAGGACCGCATCCTCTGGGATGTCGATGGCGCAATCTGTGCGGCGGTGGGGGGGCAGCTCGTCTGCCTCGGTTTCCCCGAACACCGCCGCCAGATCCCGGTACTCCGGGGGTATCTCCGGCGCCACCACATCCAGCTTGCCCTCGTCCCCGTGGACCCCTTTGGCCTCCCCCTTCCCGGGGCACTGGGGGTCCGATTCGACCCTGTGCTGCCCACACCTATCCAGGTCGAACGTCAGGCGCCCTGAGCGCCAGTCTACTATGGGGTTATGTTCCATCAGCCAGTCCAACCCCAGCACTACCTGGTACCCATCCGTGGGGACCCTAACTAGCATCCTGGACTCCCGGTGGTCCCCCACCCACAAGGAGACCGGCCCCACTTCCACCCCAAACGGACCCCCCTTTATGGGACTGCCGTCCATCTGGACGAAAACTAAGGGGGTGCTCCGAACCTGGGTGGGCAAGTCCAGTTCCTTGGCCACTTCGGGGTGCAGCATACTGTGGTCGCAGCCCGAGTCCAGCAGCGCATCGCCCGTCCATTGCTTGCCGCCGTCCGGGTTTTCCAGCCTCACCCGGACCAGGTTGGGTGGTCTTCCCGCCCGTTTCTTGGGGTCCGTTGACCCTGGCGGGACCTGCAGCCGGGCGTCCTTCACTGCAGGTCCAGGTCGTTTCCCGACTCCGAGCCCTCGGAGTCGGACTGGTGCTTTCCCCTTGGCTCCGACGCGACAGCCGCCCGGCTCCCGGTCTTGGGTGTCCTACTGGTTCCCGACGTCGCTTGGGACCCTGCCGGGGTCCGAACCTCTCCCGGGGGTCGCTTGGGGCACGCCACCGCATAGTGTCCTGCCCCTCCGCACCTCATGCAGAGTCCCTCCCGGCGTCTCCTCTCCCGTTCCGGGTCGGGGGTGCGCTTGGGCCGGGGGACCCCCGCGCCATTGGCGGGACGGGGGGTCCCTGAGTTCTCCGCGGGCCTTCGGTCCTTGCCCGCCCTGGGTTCTAACTCCAGCATCCCCAGGTCTGCTTCCAACTGAGCCACCGTGCGGCACCAGCCGTCCAGCGTCGACAGCTCCCGAGGGGTCCCCTTCACTACGGCCCACTTGCGGAACTCAGGATGGAGGCCCTCCTTGAAATAGTGGATGAGGACCTCCTCGTTCCAAGAGGAGATTTGGGCGGCCTCCCCCCTGAACATGTCTACATAGTCCTGTACCGGGAGACCCCCTTACCTGGCCTTCTGGACCCGTCGCTTCACCTTCTCCTCCGCCTGCGGGTCTTGGAAGCGCTCTCGTAGGGCCGCCAAGAAGTCCTCCGGGGTGGCCAGAGCCGGGTCCCTGCGGTCGACCAGGAGCATGGCCCACTGGCCGGCCTTCCCCTGCAGGGAGGAGATGACCGCCGCTACCAAGTCCTCTGGGTCGCAGTCGCCTCCCCCGTACCTTCTGGCGTGGTTCCTTGCGTGGAAGATGAAGGTGGAGAGTTCCGCCGGGTCCCCCTCGTAAGTGGCCCTCAGCTCCGGGGGCGGCCTGCGCCTGGCCGTCGCCCTCCGGCGGACGTGCCTCCGGGGTCGCTGCCGCGCGCTCGTCCTCGCTGCTGTCGCCCATGGAACTCCCCGCCACTGTGTCGTCCTCCAGCCGGCTGCTGCGACGTCTCGGCGGGGGAAGCACCTGCCCCCTCGGGGCCGTCCCGTCCAACCACGTCAGCCGCTGAGTCACTCCGGGCTCCTGACCTGAGCCCTCCCCTGGGGTCTGCCGACTGCAGACCCCCGATCCCGCGTGGCCTTGGCTCCCGCCGCCGCTACGACTTGTCCGGGGCACCGCACCCCCACAGGCCTGGTCCAACAACCGGCCCGACTCCTCGCCAACCCGCAGCCGCTCCCAGATGAGGCGGTTCAGCTGCTCCTGGAGTCGCCATAGCTCGCCCAGGCTCCCGCTGTCTGGTCCGGCCGAGGAAAGGCTCCGTTGATTCGAGGTGAACAGATCCGCCGGCCGCTCGAGTAGGGCGCTCGAGGTAACGGGGGTCTGAAAACGTGCCGCTCCGCGCCATGGGGTCGCCATCTCGGTAGCTGCCGGTAAGCGATCCCAACACGATACGGACGTTGAAGATTTAGAGAATCCTCACTATGTCGTGTCCCCAATGGTGACTGTAGCTAGCTGTCAAGAACGCACGCCACTCCGAGAAGTCAGCGGAAGTTGTCTTGAAGTTTATTGTACAGCACACAGAGAAACGTGGAAAGTCCGTGAGGATTCTGAGGAGGCCATCTCAGAATCCCCCTTATGTACACCTTGCTGGGTGACTCCCAATTCCCCCCTCCCTTCTGCCCTAAAGGTCCGGGGGTAATCCTCTTCCCCACCCGGGGTGGCTTGGACAAAAGAGTTAACTGCTCTGGTCTACCTGCACCATTCATGGGTGCTTTTTGCATTGTTATTGCGATGCTGCCGGTTCCACCACGCCCGCTGCTGATGGCTCGTTAGCGGTCGTTATCGCCCACTCTGGGGTTGTTTACCCCGCGGGGCATGCCTGGGCGAGGTCGGGCTTTGCTGCGCTCGGTTTAACCCCTGCGCGCCTGGTTCCGCTGTCGCCCCCTTTCCTGGCCTGCTGCAAGGTTCCCCTTCCTGGCGCCCGCATGGCGCGACCCCGGCGGGCCCCGGTCTGCCACTGTCTAGCCGGGTCGCGACATAACTATAGGTAAGATTAGCCACAAGTTGTCCATGTTCAAATAAAACACTGCACTGTAGTTGGTCTGAAATGAAAACTTTTGGTCACAACCTCCTGCTGTTCTGATGGGGAGTGAAGGAGTACGCAAGCCTGTGACTTCCCTGCCTCCTCCTCCTAGCAATAAACTATACATAATGCTAACATTAATGTTTTGCAATATCTAACTTGGTCTGCATGGTTCATATGTCTTTATATATGAAGGAGTGTTTTTTTCTTAATTACAATTTTCTTACAAAGGTTCCCTCCCTTACTCAAGGTTTCTTCAACAGCGTTTAAAGAAAGCTGTCCCTTATAACCGGATGAAGCTCATGATAGTTGGAAATACAGGCAGCGGTAAAACTACACTGTTACAACAATTAATGAAATGCAAGCGACAAGACATGGAAATTTCGAATGCGACAGTTGGCATTGATGTGATTGACTGGAGGGTTACAGTGAAGAGTAAAACAAAGAAAGAGCTTGTATTAAGTGTCTGGGATTTTGGAGGTATCTTGTCATATTTACATTTAACATCAAGCTTGGCTTATGCACAGTGGGGAAATGGAATCACAGCTACTTCCTTATCAGTTGTGCCCCCATTACATTTTTTCTTAAGGTCCAGTTGTGTAGTCCCAAATGGCATAGTTGTTGTTTCCTATATTTTATGTAGGTTAATAATTGCATGGCCTTAGTCTACTTGGTTCAGACCTATGCACAAGGCAGCCTGTGAGAGGGAACAGACCTGCCGTGTGGCTAGTGTAAGGCTCGGTATAAATGAGTGTTATGAACTTCCAGCCTTGTCCAAATCCAGCTTGCAATGATTCATCAAAACAATCTTAGGTTACATAGTAAATATTGGGTGGCTCATAACATTTTAGCAGTGTGAAAATGCAAGTGGTCATTGAACGTATGTAATGAAAGTGTGTTGTCAGCCTTGATAGGTAAGGTGTTCAGTCTGGTTTAGTAGTCATAGAAATAGAGATAATTGCCAGGTTTCAAAGACTTAAGCATGCAGACGCAAGAGAACTATGTGCACAACCTGCAGCCTGCTTTGTTCATTCATTCATTCATTCATTCAATTTATATACCACCCTTCATTCAAGGATCACAGGGTGGTTTACAGTATAAAAACACAATAAAATAGCACAATAAAAAACAAAAAATACCCCACCCCTGGACACACACACACACACACACACACACACAGTTTAAAAGGCCTTAGATTGTTTAAAGGTCTGAGAGACACCTAATGAAGGCACCAGGCAAGCCTCCCTGGGGAGAGCATTCCACAAACAGGAAGCCACTGCAGAAAAGCCCGTTCTGGGGTTGCCACCCTCTGGACCAGGGGTTATTTATTTTTTTAAATAAAAGCACACATTCTACTCATGTAAAAACACCAGGCAGGCCCCACAAATAACCCAGAGATGCATTTTAAATAAAATGACACATTCTACTCATGTAAAAACACGCCGATTCCTGGACCATCCGCGGGCCGGATTGAGAAGGCCCATGGGCCTTAGGTTGCCTACCCCTGCTCTGGACCTTTCCCTTTAGTTAATTTTGTTGCAAAACATATAATATCCTTCCAATAATAAAAGCAGTGGAAATTGTTGCAGAGAAGAAAGAAACTGGAACTCTTCTCTGGATCCTGTCAAATCTGGGCATAAGAATATGAATACTGCTTCCAAATTTCAGGATTCTTACCTAATTTGGACTCTCCTGATGTGTTTGTGGGGAGCTTTGCAGAACAAGGTGCCTCTCAAGCTGTGCAATATTATTTTTTTCTTAGCCTAAAAAGATTTGAACTCTGGGGTTTTTCTGTAAGAACTGGAGGTTGTGCAGATTACAGCATAGGAATGTTATTGTGGTTTTCTGTGACCTAGAGGAGAGAGAAAAAACAAGCGCATAACACAAAAAAATGATGTTGTTATTTAGGCCAGGAGGAATTCTACAGTGCTCACCCCCACTTTATGACCCAGAGAGCTTTGTACCTTACTGTTTATGACCTTAGCAAAGGAGAGGCAGAAGTGGATGCTATGAAGCCGTGGCTGTTTAACATCAAGGTAACTTTATCATACCCCCAGTAAGGTGGTTCCAAAGTTTGTTGAAAACACATAGGCTTTTCCTGACAGTGTTATTGGCCTGTCTTAGATATTGTTAACTGTTGTTTTTTCTTCATATTTTCTTTAGAGTTTATTAAATTATAGATTTAATAGATATACTAAAAATAACATGTTTTGTGCTATGCTCATAAAATGTTATGTAAGATCATAGATGGACACATTTTCTATATTCGTTTTTCAAGTCTGCATATAACATTGCATAGTTTCCCAGTTTGCACGTAATGCTCATCCAAACCATGATTTAGCTCAAACAGTCAAGATCAAGATTCCAGACCAAAGTTCATGGCTGCATAATGCTCTTCTAATCAACCTGAGACTAAGTCTTGGTTGGTTTAGCATTATGCCCAATCCTGGGCTGATATTTCGTCTCGGTTCAGAGAAACCATAAACCTAGAACAAACTTTGAACTGATGCATTGACTGTTGAATATCCAAACTACAGTATATGTGATGCACTTTATGGGAAATTTACTCCAAAGTGTAGGGGCAATGACTGACTCAGCAAAACCATCCTAAAAGCTGTATATTATGTACTGGATGAGAATCTTAATCAAGCACTGTGATTATATGTTCTTTGCAGGCCCGAGCTTCATCTTCACCTGTGATTCTCATTGGTACTCATTTAGACATCTCTAATGACAAACAGCGTAGAGCTTGTGTCAGCAAAATTACCAAGGAACTGATGAATCAGAGGGGATTTCCAGCAATCCGAGATTACCATTTTGTGAATGCTACTGAAGAGTCTGATGCTATGATCAAACTTAGAAAAACTATAATAAAGGAGAGTCTGAATTTCAAAGTAAGCCATGCCATTCATATAGATACACGTTCACATGCAGGAAAGCTTACTGTAGCACTTTAAGGCTTCCACAGCTGTATCAAAGCATATGGTGCCATTAATCGGAACTACTACACAATCTGCAGTATGATGTCTCCTTAATGTGCAAAAAACATTTTACCAATCCTTATCTCATAACTTTACAACAAAAAGTAGTTGATAAGCTATTCTCATTGCATAGACAGTGACTATAAAGGCTTTAGATAAATTGTAAATAATGCAAAGTATCCCAGTAAAGCCACCATTGGGCAACTTTGTAGGAAGGTGTGGGGCATAAACCTAATCATCAGGAGAAGGGAGAAGAGATTTGGAACTAGGAGTCAAGTATTATGCATGTGAATTGTCAGTCAGAGCAGTAGAAATAAATCATATGTTAAATTTATTTGTCTTAAAACACCCTCTCTTGTTTTTTGTTAAGATTTGTTGTGGTTGTTTTTGCTTGCCTTTTCCCCAGAGTGGGACTCAAGGTGGCTTGCACAAATTAACATGAAAAAATACAAAAAAAGATAAAAAGACAATAGTTTAAAAGTAATCAAATTATAATAGAATTAAAACAATATGAAAACAAATCTATTAAAATACTGGTAATAAAAATAGCATGGCACTATTAAAAGCCCTCTCCTTAAAAACTATCAGTTCCAAATGGCCTGTTGGAATAAAACTGTCTTCACCTGCTAGCAGAAGGACAAGGGAGTTTTGGCAGTGGAATAATAGAGGGAGGTCTCCTTCCTCCACTGTCTTAGCACACTCCTTTGACTGATCCAGCACTGCTGAGGTAAGTAGCATTGGGAAAACCACCCCCTGCTCTGACAGGGCACAAGAGCAGAGGGTGAAAAACTTCCCTCCTTTCACCACAGGAGCTGCCCAGGCTACTGAATGGCCAGCCAGGATTTGGAATTCCATTTCCCATGACATCATGGTTGTGATGGGGTCCAGTTTAGCCTAGACATGGGCTCAGACTTGACCAAACTGGTCCCCCAAGTCTTAGGATAAATCATTTAGTTTTCCAAACCTGAGTAGGGACGTTTGACCCATCACTAAAGAATTCATAAAAAGGTCTAGACAAAGCATGTTTGTTCTACAGATCGGAGACCAGCCTGTTGTTGGGCAGCTAATCCCAGACAGCTACTTGGAACTTCAGAAGAGAATTTTAGAGGAATGCAAAAATGTTCCAGCTGAATTTCCTGTGATTGACCACAAGCGGTTGTTAGAATTGGTGCAAGAAAACCAATTGCAGTTGGATGAAAATGAGCTCCCTCATGCTGTTCACTTTCTGAATGAATCAGGTAACATGCAGCATCAAAATATGTTGTTCTTAGTTTTTGAATCCTTTCCACCCTCCCCCTCCATTTTTCCTTATAGCTAGATTCCTATAGACTCATACCCTTAACTAGAAGAGAGACTACCCTGAGGAAGGTACCGGTATTTGTAGGGAGAATACATAGGCAAGAAAAAGGGTAAAGATTCCACCCATCACTGCCCCTCTGCAAATGCCTCTCCTTGCATTTTAGCAAGTAGAAATGTGTTTGCTGCAACAATGTATATTTCTGCCTTTGCTCTAGCATAGTTTTGGTGCATGAGACTATTTTCAAGACAATTTTTTAATGATTGGAAGCCCCTTGCCTACCTTGGAAATGTGCAGTACTACCCCAAGATTTTAAACAATCTATCCATGACTGAAAATATACTAAAAAATTAAAAAATTCATTCCAGTAGCACCTTAGAGACCAACTAAGTTTGTTCTTGGTATGAGCTTTCGTGTGCATGCACACTTCTTCAGATACACATGTATCTGAAGGAATTTTTTTATTTTTTATTTTTTATTTTGTTTTGACTATGGCAGACCAACACGGCTACCTACCTGTAACTGAAAATATACTATGTACCTTTCTGTTTGTTTATTTCTGCTAAAAATAACACACTTCTAGGTATAAAAGTTTTGATACTGATCTGAAGTAGAATATCTTCATTCTCCATTCTCCTCTAAAATAAAGACAACTGCTGGGATTAGTATTGTTGCATTAGTGAAAAATGCTTTGCAAAAATGGGTATAGTAAGAGAAATTTGCACTAAAATGCTGATGAATCTTATTGAAGATCTTTTGAAGAAAAAAAAATCACAAGTTGATGTGGAAATGTGAAGTGAACATAAGATTGGAAAAAATAGAAACCGGAACTGACAGATTTCCCCATCCCTAATCCAAACTCACTGTTCCATCAAAATTGTCTTCTTCTTTTAAGGTTCAGTGAAGTCTTGATCTTGGCCATTTTAGGTCCAACCTACCATAAGAACCAAGCAGTGCTAATATCTACAAGTACAGTATGTATTGATTAAAATATTAATTTGTGCTGCTCTTCACCCAGGTGTTCTGCTCCATTTTCAAGATCCAGCACTTCAGCTAAGCGATTTGTATTTTGTGGACCCAAAATGGCTATGTAAAATCATGGCACAGGTGAGTTTTTTGGTGTTTTCTTTTTTTGTGACCAACTGAGTTCATATCGACCTCTTGCCTTCCTGCTTCGGGCCCCACTTTCCCCCCCAATAACTCGTGAGTTTTGTTTCTTTTCCCTAGATCTTGACAGTGAAGGTCGAAGGCTTTCCTAAGTACCCAAAGGGAATCATAAAGCGTTCCGATGTAGAGAACTTCCTGCTAAAGAAAAGCAAATTTCCTAAGGTTTACATGTGTAAATACTTCAGGCTTCTGGAGAAGTTTCAGATAGCACTGCCACTAGGAGAAGATCAGCTCCTTGTTCCAAGCAGGTAAACAAAAGGCTTGAAAGCAGGTGCTGTGTTAAGGAAATGTAGTGTTAGAACTTCATGACTTGTTTTATCTTTGGTCTTTTTAGATTTGCCCACTAATCAGAACTATGAAGAACACCTGAGAAAGAGACTCTTTGCACATTCTGGCTACTTCTAACTCCTGCTGTCAGTCTATAGAAAAAAAATAAAATCAGAAATATTAAGAACAACTTTACTTTTTCTTCCAGCTTGTCAGATAACAGGCCTGTGATAGAGTTACCACACTGTGAAAACTCTGAAATTATCATTAGGCTGTATGAAATGCCCTATTTTCCCATGGGATTCTGGTCCAGGCTAATCAACAGGTTGCTTGAAGTGTCACCGTTTATTCTTTCAGGAAGAGGTACATTAATTTTCACATGGCTCCATTATTGCTCTCCTTGGCTAAAACGTGATTAAACATAGGGAGTCTTGGGTGGGAGAGGGGACAGTATCCCAATGCAATGTTGAAAGTAACTCAGAACTCTTAATATTGAAATTGCTGACTTCTTTTTGTTTCCTTAAAAAAAATCTGTTGGGGTTTTTATATTTTCTGTTTGATTTCTAAATTTTTTACATTGCATTAGTAAGGGGAAGTGACCATAGCCTATACAGAAGGCCCCAGGTTCAATCCCTAGATCTCTATTTAACAGAAATGCCTCTGTTGCTGGAAAATTGCTGCCAAGTCAGGAATAAACAATAAGGAATTAAATGGTAGTCTGATCCAGTATAAATTAGTATTCTGAACTGGTATAAATCAGATTCCTGATAGTATGTTATTTAAAAAAATAATTGGAGTGGGCACGGAAAGGCTGAAATAAATAGTGGAGCTACTTCTTTTGCTTGGGACGCAGGTGACGCTGTGGGTTAAACCACAGAACCTAGGGCTTGCCAATCAGAAGGTCGGCGGTTTGAATCCCCGCGACGGGGTGAGCTCCCATTGCTCGGTCCCTGCTCCTGCCAACCTAGCAGTTCAAAAGCACGAAGTGAAAGTAGATAAATAGGTACCGCTCCGGCGGGAAGGTGAACGACGTTTCCGTGTGCTGTTCTGGTTCGCCATAAGCGGCTTAGTCATGCTGGCCACATGACCTGTACACCGGCTCCCTCGGCCAATAAAGCGAGATGAGTGCCGCAACCCCAGAGTTGTCCGCGACTGGACCTAATGGTCAGGGGTCCCTTTTCCTTTACCTTACTTCTTTTGCTTACTAATTTTTATTATATTGTAGTTGAACCCTAGCCTTTGCTGAATCAATATTTCATTATTTCAGTTTAGCTTTCTGAACTGATTCATGAGATGTTATACATGTTCTGAGGCCATACTAACATGCAAATATGCAGTTATGTGTTTATGCTTTGCACTTTCATGCAGTGATATAAAATCATGGCAATGCATAGGTGGTGTGATTTGTAAAATAACCTGTGCAGACTTACAGCAGGAAAATAGTCATGCAAAGCCATTTTTTTCTTTCTCTGCAGAACGAGCTCTTCGTCCTAACAGGATGTATTGGAGGCAAGGCATATATCTGAACTGGTCACCTGAAGCCTATTGCCTGGTGGAATCGGCAGTTTTTGAAAACAACCCAAACAGTTTCCTCAAAATTACAGTGCCTTCTTGCAGAAAAGGTTAAACTTACATCAGAGTGAATATTTTGGGGAGGAAAATGCTGTTGGGTTTGCACTTTGTAGCTGTAACACACCACAGTCTGAATAACATTTTCTTGACTCTCATTCAGGTTGCATCCTCTTGGGGCAAGTTGTTGATCACATTGATTCTCTTATGGAAGAATGGTTTCCGGGCTTGCTAGAAGTGGATGTTTGTGGTGAAGGAGAAACACTCTTGAAAAAATGGGCTTTGTATAGCTTTGAGGATGGTGAGGAGCACCAGCAAATATTACTTGATGACCTTCTGAAAAAAGCAGAAGAAGGTATCTAGTGCTTTAACAAAGCTATCCTAAAATACCTTTTCAGTGTGCAGATAAATGTACCGGTATATCTGTTCTCATCAGTATACTCGTATTTTTAACACAGATAGCCTAATTCACAGGTGGGGACCTTCAGCCTGTGGGGCGTGATTTAGGACCACCAAGGATCCCAATTTGGTCATGAGGCTGTTTTCTCCAAGCCCCACCCAGATGCCCCACACCTGACATCGTTTGATATCAGGCATGGAGCTTATGCAGCCATGACTGCAAAAGAACTATTGTGAGCATAACAGTGCACTCCCAACTGCTCCTCTGCAAGCAAAGCTTTCATTTGGTGCCAAATACAAGGCCCACTGCGATTGGTTCCACTCAAGAGCCTCCCAACTGCAGCCAATCCATCAGTGGCACGACTTGGTTTTTGTACTGAATTTAAATTCAGCACTGAATGCAAACACCACTGAGATCAGCTGCACTCAGGAACTCCTGATCAACTTCATCCCGGATGGTAAACTCCAAACAGCTACTGTTAACTGCCAGTACAAATATAATACGTACTGCAGCTCTGAATATCATTAGATTTATCACTTCTGTGGTTTCTGTATGCTTCTATCTGTTGGCAGAGAAGCTCTCAACTCCCAGTACAATGATGCATTACACAAATACATATATCTACAGCTATAAGCCAAGATTTTGCACCTTCCACTGTAACTGCTCCAGAATAACAGAAGTTTCACAGTGGTAATAAGCAGTTTGAGTTGATCTTTCAAGTTACAGAAACCCTCTGTCCAGAGGACCTTTAACAACAGATCAGTGTTTTCGTTTTATGCTTCACAACAAATGGTGCCATTTAACCTCTTTAAATACATGGCATTTATTATTCAAATGTACATAGAATTTTATATGTATTAGGAGTAGCGATACATGGTGTCAGGCCTGACGGGCTTCCTCTCTTCACACAATCACTGCAAGAGCCTTCTGATGGTTTTATGACTTTTATTTACAATATGTACAGCCATCATTTAACACCTAATGGTCATTCATCCAATTCGCTTAAATCAGATCCCTGCTGAGATCTGCTCTTGCCCCTCCAACAAGTTAGGAAATGGCAAACTCTTGCGCTCCCCGTCCTTTTTTCTACATGTCTCCTTGAACCAGCCCCCTGATTCGGAACTGGAACTTAACCCTTGCTGTTCCCGTGAACTTGGTGTCCCGCCCAGTCTGCTCTTCCAGACTAGCCTCAGTAACTCTCTCCTCCACGCCCCCCTCTGGCACACCTCCTCCTTCCTCCAGCCCTGGGTCTCCCTGCCCCTCTGGGAAACTTGAAACCTCTGGCTCGTCCCTGCCACATGGAATAATGGATACGCTGTTTTATCTCTGTAAGAAGTACCATGACTATTTGCAGGGGCCAGCCCTGAGGGCAGTGAGGAGTTGCAGAACCAGACCCTTGCTGTGTTTGTTTTGGGGGAGTCGGGTGCAGCCTGGCAAGTGTGGCCAGATCAGGAGATGCATTTTCCCCTGGTTCTTTGCCACAACAACGTGGTTTATTCCCAGCTGCTGCCAGTTCCTGCTTTCGCTCCTGATCCTGCTTCATTTCCTGCTTCATTTCCTGCTTCATTTCCTGATCCTGCTTCAGCACTCCTAGTCTTGCTCCAGTTCCTTCTCCAGTTTCTGTTCCATCAAGTTTCTGTCCTCCATTGAATTGCTACCATTGTTACCATCTATACCCTGGTCCCAGCGTGTCGGGTCTGGACTGCTGCTGCCAACGACCCAGACCGTGACAATCTTTTGTATTTCTGTTTCTCTTTATCCATATAGGTGACCTCTTGGTGAATCCAGATCAGCCAAAATGTACCATTGCAATTGCCCGAATTGCTCCAGACCTGATACTGGCCGATTTACCTAGAAATATAATGTTGAAAAATGAGGAACTAGTATTTTGCCAAACCCCAGAATTTCTTCTAGGTAACTATTATTGTTGCTATAGCTGTGAGACTACCAGCTTGTATAATTTTCCAAATTGGTATACATTCCTTGAATCAAGAGGGGCATACTTTTATGAGAGAGGGGCTATTGGCACTGAACACCCTGATGTAACCTTGTATATAACATTTTAACATTTATCCATTTTATTCTGAGTTGAATAAAATAGATTAACGGTGCAAATGGATTGATAAATTATATGAGGCCTAATTTAACTTGTTCATTGACCAGTTCTTGAGAAGTATAGGGTGCACCTATATTATAGAACATACAAAAAGGAACTCTTTGTATATTTTAAAGAAAGGGCCCTGGCAAATTCGGGATGGATTACAGTCTATATATTTTTAACATTGTGTTCTGTTTTCTTTCGGGAAAGGTGATGGTGGATTTGGATCTGTATACCGTGCTTCTTACAGTGGAAATGAGGCAGCTGTAAAGATTTTTAATAAGCACACATCTCTTAGACTTCTAAGACAAGTAAGTCTTTGAAGAGCTTGTTTGGGAGAAGCACCCATTCTGAAGGTTTCAGCAGCTTAAAAGAAGAAAACCCCACTTTCTAAATATTGTGAAACACTTTTTGAATGCCTTGAGGGACTGGGTGAACAATTTAAATCCAGATAAGACAGTAGTACTGCTAGTTGGGGAAACTGGTTATCCCCAGGTTTTTGTATCCCAGGGTTATTTTTGTGTTTTTGTATTTTTTATGTTTATATTTTAATTGCTTGTGCTTGGCCACCTTGGATTTCCTCTGTAAAAGAAATGGGGGCTATTGATATTTGAATTACCTTAACTTTTAAGAATTTGTGTTTCTGGCTTGTAGGGAAGTTAACACAATAGCTTGTCGTTTAATATTGGCAAGGTAGAGATTTAGAAGCCCTTCCCAAATTGTTTTCTGACACTTTGTGCATACAAGATAGAGCTGGCTCCAATAATCTATTTGACCTCCCACCCACCCGAGCACAGAACTGCCACTGAAAAACCAGCGCTTGTGCTTCTGTTGCTTCATTTTCATTTTACTGTTTCTAGGAACTTGCAGTGCTTTGCCATCTCCATCACCCTAGTTTAGTGCTCCTGCTGGCTGCAGCAGTGCGGCCCCGAATGCTTGTCATGGAATTAGCACCAAAAGGGTCTCTAGATCGGTTGCTACAACAAGACAATGCCAGTCTAACTAGAACACTCCAGCACAGGATAGCTCTTCATGTCGCCGATGGCTTAAGGTAAAACTATCTTTAAATGTTTGTTTCAGCACACAAAAAAATCAAAATAGATATCTTCCCATTGCAATACATGTTTCTGAATATTCTATTTTTGCTAAGTAATTTTGCTAATGGATTTCCTAAATTTGATAAATCTGAAGTGTTGTGCACTCTGTTCACATATGACTAGATGTATTGAAGCTGCCTTGTGGACTGGCACTACGTCTCATTTTCAATATTTTCAATACATACATTTTTCTCACAGGTATCTGCATTCAGCAATGATAATCTACCGTGATCTAAAGCCCCACAATGTGCTTCTCTTTACACTGTATCCCAATTCAGCAGTCATTGCAAAGATTGCCGATTATGGTATCGCCCAGTATTGCTGTAGAATGGGGATAAAAACGTCTGAGGGCACACCAGGTATGAAGGACTTCATGTTTAATCAAATCAAGGTACCTCATGAGTCTCTTGTGGTGTAACAAGGTTAACATGATGACACATTTGAGAAATGCAAGTTAGAAGAACTAAATCTTCCAAAGCCAGTGACCAGCCTGACTCTCCCCATCCTAAGGGGAAATGGTTTTTTTTTTTTTTTTTTTTTTATAATAATATTTATTTGATTTTCCAATTTTATAAGCACATTACAGTCCGGTTAAATTTCCCTTGCTTCCCACCTCCCACCTTGGGAAACAATACATAACTTCCCCCCCCCCTCTCACAGAGGTAATTTTTTTAACATTATTCATTTAACCATCTAAACACAACCCTCACTTTGCTTGAGCCTGGTCCCTTTCCAGACCAGGCCTCTAAATCTCTAACTTTTATCCAATGGCTTCCACAGCTGCACACTGCTGAATCCATATGTAATTCTTGGCTCACGGGTTCTTATCTTGATCATTATACATTTTCTTCTAATTTTTTAACTTAACTTACACATATCATCTTCTAAACATTTTTCTCCTAATATCCTAATTTATAACCTTCTCATTGTCCCAATTTCTAATCCTAATTTTCCCCTTGGCCTTACATCCTAATTTTATTAACTTACTTTCCCCCCCCCTCCCCCCGTGCCCCGGAACCTGGTTTTCAAATATTCCACAACAAAACTTTTATAACTACTATAATGCCCACCATACCAGAAATTAAATCCACATACTTAGGTCGAACCGTCAAATCAATCCAAAAAAAAGAAAAAAAAACCCTTCTCACCCCACACCCACCCGCCGTGTCACCCATGTCCGATCTGAGTATGCCAGCAAAACTTCTCTCCAAACAGTCTGTTGCATTCTTCTTTGCTTTGCCAATCTTCTTACAACGTCAATGTCCCAGAGAGCCATTCTTGCTTTCCCGTCCTGTTTAAAAGTCTTCTTCTGAATGATTCTCCTCTTGCGATTTCTAGATTTCTTTTTCTTTTTGTTGACATCATGTGGCTGGGTGCGTAGTCTTTTTTTCAAAATCGAAAGTTCTTGTTGGTTCTCACACTTCACAGCGTGGGAACATCCTGTTGTTGGTTCCTCTGATATGATCCTGTTCAAACGTATCTCCATCCTGTCCATGGCATTGCTAAAACGTGTCTCCATCCTATCCATAGCATCACTCAATTTCTGCAGTTCTTGTAAAAATAAGTTCACATCTAGCTTTGCCATCGATGCTCCTGTCATTCTGTCAAATGTAGATACAATCATTCCATTCAGCAGTCCATTTAGATATCTTGTTGCATAAAGTATTCCTTGCCAGATTCCTCCAGCACAGGGGGAGAGAGGAGCTGGTTACACTGAAGCAAAATCCTTTTCAAAAACCACTTTCGTTTTGCCTCGGCTGCCACTGCTCCGTCTCTAAAATTTCAGCAGTGATAGGGCTGGCCTCCATTTTAAGCCCTACACTTTAACCACAAATAAGTCCAAAACATCAATTTTACTCACGATCTTCGGGTCCAAATTAGTAATTTAACCACAGGAATCCCGGCGCACGAACAGGAGAGATCTGGCAGCTGCGCCCGTCAGGGGGATAGATGTAATCAGGTCCGATGGGCTCCGACTCCCCCCGCTCGCTTCCCGAAGACCCTTATTAGGGTCTCCTCGGGAGCAGGGGAGCCGCACGCGAGCCACCGCCAGACCAACCGGTCCTGGGACGCTCTTCCCGGGAGTTTTGGGGGCTGGGGCGCTGTCCCAGGCACCCCTTTCACCCCTTTTCGGGCAGGGAACATCGGAGCGATGTTCCCCCCGACCTCTCCTGCCGGCAGCCGGAACCGGAAGCCCAAGGGGGAAATGGTTTTAAAGTAAACGATTCCTCTTTTCCATTTGGGAACACAGGGTTAACTCCTGCTTCCTAGAACCCTGTCAGGGTCCTGCAGGTTGTGATGGCAATTTTTCATCTTCATAAGCCTTTCCTTGAACATACACTATTGCTTCTTTTCCTATGTCTTTGTAAAGCCGCTGAGCAGAACTGTTTAGAGATACAGAATAAGATGTTTCAACATGCATTATTTTAATAAGATGGCTTGCAGTGCAATCCTAGTCATATCTACTCATAAATAAGTTCCATTGGGTTAAATGGTGCTTACTCTCGGGTACGTAGTGGTGGGGTTGCATCTTAAAACAGGCGCAGAATCTTTATTGAATTTGAAAAAAAAATGCTTTGCACACAGAAGGTCCCATGTTTAATCCCAAGCATATCCAGATTTGGCTGGGAGAATCCCCTGACTTGAAAGCCATTCAGTGTAAACACTACTGAGCTAGATAGACTAATGGTCTGACTCTGTATAAGTCAGATCTCCATATTGCATTAGTATGGGACAGCCTCTCATGGCCAAAAGTTTCAGTTTACCTTTTTGGGGTTGTTGCTTGTTGACTCCATAGCCAGCTTGGACTTTGAGTAGATGTATGAGAGCCTGTGTATAAAGTCTTCCAGTGACTTTCTTATTCTCCTTTGTATATTATGCTTCTGTGGAAAAAGAGACAGACTGAGTGTAAGAGATGGTTTTTCTTATTAACATTCACGATTGCTTTCTGGAAGCTTTTGGCTCTTTTTAGTCCCAAAATAGTTGGTGTTCGTGTGAAGTTGCTTATGTCGCTTAACATAACTTGAGATTCCTAAATTAAAACAACAAATACAGTGACTGTATGGTAAGAAGCATAACAATTAATGACTTGGGTATTATTTTTTTAGGCTTCAGAGCACCAGAAGTTGCAAGAGGAAATGTTATTTACAATCAGCAAGCTGATGTTTATTCATTTGGCTTGCTTCTGTATGACATTTTAACAGCTGGCGGGAGAATATTAGAAGGCATGAAATTTCCTAATGAATTTGATGACTTAGCTATCCATGGAAAATTGCCAGGTATGTTTACTTTTCCTAGTGTTCAATACAGTGGTTGTTGCATGAGCAGTAGACAGTACTGAAAGGCAGAAGGGGAAAGGTTTGGAATAAAGATATCAAGCGGCCTGGAAACTGGAGGCACTGCAAACATGTGCCTCTATTAAAACCAACAGAAATTCAGGGCAACTAATATTATCTGGCTCAACTCCTACCGTGTAGGTTTACAGAATACATAGTGCCTCCTTAGTTATGTTGATATACTCAGGTTGTTCACCGGTGGTTTATTTTTCATTATTTAATGTCCTTCTCATATAAGATGGTATGTAGGACATTATGTGTATTATGCGTGCACACAATTCTGCATGGGTGTGGGTGGTCCATTCTAACATTAAAGCAAGGTTAAGGAAATACTTGTGTAAGCAACAAATATTTACACTGAATTGAACAAGGTTACATAACAGTGTTAAATAACACTGTACCATCCACTGCTTGGAGTTCATGAGTCAGGGCCAATATTTTAAAATTTGTAATTTGGTTTAATTCTGTGTGTCTTGATGCTGAGAGTAAATTTTGGGCTCTTCTGTGAAAGAACCAAGACTTAGCAAAAAACCTCGTCTTATACACAGAAAAATATGGTACTTATGGGAGGGATGTACATTCTTTTCAAACCCATGTTGACAAGGAATTTTAAAAAGCAAGAATTAAAAAAAAAAGATTTTACTATTAAAAAGGTAAAGGACCCTTGGACGGTTAAGTTCAGTCAAAGGCGACTATGGGGGCGGCGCTTATCTCGCTTTTCAGGCTGAGAGAGCTGGTGTTTTTCCACAGCAAGTTTTCCGGGTCATGTGGCCAGCATGACTAAACCGCTTCTGGTGCACAGAGGACTGTGTACTTAACACTGGTCTGTGTAGTTCTTTTTCTTCATCTGAAACTCAAAAACTTAAATTCTAGATCCTGTCAAAGAATATAGCTGCACCCCCTGGCCAGAAGTTGAAGATTTAATTAATAAGTGTTTGAAAGAAAATCCTCAGGAAAGACCTACATCTGCTCAGGTAGGCATTTGCTGTGAGTTATGTGTCTGTCTCTCAGTTACATTATTAATGGAAAAGACCATCTGATCTGCTGCATAAATGAATGTGTCATTAAAAGCCTTTCTAAACAATATATGCAGTATTGGCAGTGCATTTTATTACTATACAATTAATCTTTACATTCTGTGGTGTAAGGAACATAATGTATAAAGGAATTCAGAAGGAGCCATTACTCACTGTTGCTACTTATGTGGTATTTCTGCAGGTTTATGATATTTTGAATTCCGCAGAACTTGTCTGCTTGATGAGATACATCTCAGTACCCTCTCCTTTTGGAGCAGATTGCATGGTTGCTACAAATCCAAGTTGTAAGAAGACAGGAATCTGGATAGGTAGCGGAAACTTAGAAGCAGCACAGATCTCATTTATTGATTTAAATTCAGATGGACGCATGTGTCAGGTAGGTGTAAAAGCTGGTGCTTAATACAAATGCTTCAGTCCTGGTAGATGCAGTACTTATATAATAAACTTCATGCTTTAATTAGTAGAATCCCAAAGGGCAATTAATTTAGCACGTATACAGTATATACTTGCATGCCATAGAAAGGTTTGTTTTGTTTTGCATTTTGTAATGGAGTTTTCTTTTACATCTCAGATTTATCAGTCTCATAATAGCATTCAATTACATGCTCAATTGGTAGAGGAACAATAATTGTTACCATAGCTGTTACAGTTTTCAATGTTAGCCTAGCAACAGTGAGTCCTATCTTTTAAACCTCTTTATGTGTCAATAAGTGCTATAATCTTACGGGCAAATAAAACATTACATAAAAATGTATGGAAGGAAACCTGACTTCTTTTTTTTAAAAAAAGAATACGGTAATCAAATGCAACCTTGAGAGGTTTAGTTGTTGTTGTTTTAATTGTTGAGAGAGAAAAAGAGGACAACCCAAATGAGATGATAGAAGGCAGGCCCAATAAGTCTCTTCTCTGGAATGAGGTCAGAGCCCTGAACTGGAACAAGGGTTCTGGTTCAAAATAAAAGAACAAGTGTTTCAGGACCACAGTCAGCAATCATTCTTTTCGAGCTGCTGGGACTTGGCCAGTGGAAGCTGTGCAGGGCTTTCTTGGTCCTCAGAGGAGACGGCAGTGCATCAGCCTTCATAGATAAAGGTACTGCCTCTGAAGGCCGCGTGTAAAATCTGGTGCTTTGTAGGCTTGCTCAGGATGGGCCCAGTGAGTGGATTAATTTCCTCATTTGAGCTGCTACTCCTTGGACACTCAAGGTCACTTAATCTTTGCTCCTTAATGTACTGCTGCTTACAAAAGTGTAATGTTCAGAGAAAGGGAAAGTGCACCCGACCAGTTGTCCTTAGAGAAAAAGAAGCATTTAAATGTTCCATAGCCCCATGGTAGCTACTAATTTTGGAAAGATAAAGTAGTC
Source organism: Darevskia mixta (assembly GCA_034641385.1). Classification (NCBI taxonomy): domain Eukaryota; kingdom Metazoa; phylum Chordata; class Lepidosauria; order Squamata; family Lacertidae; genus Darevskia; species Darevskia mixta. The sequence goes on along the minus strand of JAWWNH010000224.1, from coordinate 7,685,484 downwards.
AGTCAGATGGATCTTTTTCTAGAAGTTTCAATTCAAGGGAATCTGTAAAATAAAAAGGTAATAAAAGGATTAACATGTGTTTATGGAATTGTGTCTAGATGTTTACTATATATATTGTTCCCCACCAGGAAATTGCAGATAACAGAGTATTGTATATGGCCTTGGTAACTCTTTCTGCAGAGGAGGAGAACTGGATTGTAGCAGGAACTCATTCTGGTTGTTTGTGGGTCTTTCACGCAGAAGAGGAGAAGCCCAGGCACCAACTTCAGAAGATGTCAGATTCTGTCACATGTCTTTACTGCTACTCCTATGCAAAGCAAAAGTATGGTTGTATCTAAGTATAGATGAAATTTCATAATAGATTTATAGTTTTAGGATAGCCTGTTAGAAAAGTACAAAAAAGTCCACCCAAAAATAATTTTACATACCTGTGCATCTCATACCTACATATTCAAATGGCTTAAATGGGTGTTGTGAGAATTATTGTTGCCTTTGTGCAGTTGTCTAATTGCAATATTAATTGAAGGGTAGACTTAAAAAATGAAGTTGAATGCATTTGATTTGTGCTTCCAATCATAATACCGCACACGTATATTGGTGCATCTCACTAAAAATTATGAATGCATAATGGTTCATTTAGTATGCAGTGAACGGTTGTTTCTATAAGAATCATACAGTGGTTTAGTAAGATATATATAATCAGTTTATTTCAATGATATACTTGCAAAATTCCCTTTTTCATTTCAGCAAACAGAACTATTTTTGTGCTGGTACAGCTGATGGACAGCTAGCGGTTTTTAAAGACACAGCAGTAAAGGTACATATGCAACACTATCTTCCAATAATTCTGTAGCAATGAAACACATACATAGTTTTTGATGCACTTCCCCCTTTTCATTTGTGTTGAAAGGTTAGAGGGCTTTCTAAAACTCTTTGACAGCAGATGTTATTGAAATATCACTGAATAGGGAAGCCACATAAAGGCCCCTTTCGCACATAATGGTAAGCCATAGCCTGAAACAAATTATGGCTTACTACAAATGAGCAGTGGGCTGGTGCACAATGATCAAATCATGGCCAACCTGCTCCTCTCTTTGCGTATAAATATAGTTAACTGTACAGGATTTATGATTAATTTTAATCAAAATCCATTTTATAAACAATGTTAAATTCATTTATAGCATTACAGAAGAATTGTGGATCATTCACACTGAGTTTCATTCCTTCACTAGTCATGTTTCCCTCTTCAACAATTGTGTCTCCTCATATTTTCTCATTTTCCATCATGCTTATGAATGCATCTTGGTTTATATTTAAGTTGTTTATGCTTAGATCTTTTAGATTCTGCATATCATGTAAATGGAATAAAAAATTTAAATGGTATCCCAGTATTTTTTTAAATGTACCGGTAATTATTTTTAGGTTTCAAACAGATTTTATATATGTATATAATTTTAATTTTATCAGGGTTTAATTGTTTTTAATGAAATTTTCCCCCCTATATTTTTAACAGTTCTTAATTTTATTTGTAAGCTGCTTTGACTACCACCAGGGGAAAAGGGTATTGTATTATTGTTGTTAGTGTTGAATGACCATGCAACAACATTTAAAGTTATCTATATAGCAAGTACTGGTGTTTTATTCATGCCTGGAGATTTTCTCACCAATGTTTTTTGCTATATTTCCAGTGCAAAGATGCTGCACCTTTGAAGATTTTACAACTTGGAAACCGCAGCACCCCACTTATGTGCTTAAGAGAATCTGTTTATTCATGTGAAAAAAATACAATCTGGGGAGGCTGTGGAACAAAGATTATATCATTTTCTAATGACTTCTGCGTCCAAAAAATCATTGAGACAAAAACAAGCCAAATGTAAGTTGGTTTGTTTTAATTTTAACTACATGCCTTTGTCTCTTCTGGTTGTGTTCTTTAAAATACATCATTTATTCTTTAAGTATCTTGCTTTTCTTTTTGCCTGGTACTTCTCTTTACAGTTACCTTACCTGCATCTTTTTGGTGGAATGAGAATAAGATTCTCCTCGCCCAACCATGAGAAATCTTATTTGGCCTTATCACTTGTAAAATATAAATTCTGTGATAAGGTTAACCAAACTGTTTACAGTTTCCAAACACATGCTGAGTGTCTTGCATTCATATGACCGAGGGTCAGGGAGTCCCAAGTACTTTCACGCTTGCATAAATGTTGCACACCTTTGTCAGATGTATTTGTTTCCATTTATTTCTATTATGCTGATCCTTGTGTATTTCTTATAAACGCCCTGGAATATATTTTTGTGCGAACTCCCAATGATTTTTCCTTGTGAACTTTGGACGCCCAGAAGCTGATCTGAACAAATCCATGGATGTCATGGAGGCAATCTTAAGTGACATCAATTGGCAATAAATCAAGCCCTCATTGAGCATGTATAAATGTATGCATGTTATCTGCACGTATCTACATCAGAGGTGGTCATGTGATACTCTCCAGATGTTGTTGAACTCTTAACTCTCATTGGCCCCAGCCAGCATTTTCAATGTGCAAGGATTATAGGAGTTGCATACCCTTCAACTTACAGATACTAGGCTGGGTATAGAAACTTTGTTCCCAATATGGGGAACACGCCCCACAGTGGGGCAATTTGAGAATGAGTTATTTACAGTTAATGGCCTTTTAGGCTTCCTCCACGTGAATAGGAGTTCACTTTTTGAATAATAATAATTATATGTCACCGGGGGGAGGGGGGATCAGGATTTTGGAGATGCTTAGGTGTGGCATGGCCAATAAAAGGTTGGGAACCACTGGTATAGAACATGAAATACACCACAACAGAGCAATGAAATTCAGAGCAAAGGAAGCTCAAAAAGCAGAGGAGACTAAACAACCATCAGCTAAACCAGGGTTCGGCAAAGTTTATCTTGCCTGGGCTGGATTGGTCCCACGGAGATCCCTCTGTGGGTTGGATCGCGCGTACCTGCGATTTTCTGCACGTGCGCACCTGTGATTTCCAGCACCACGGAAGCGAGTCCCTGCGCTGTGCTGTGCCAGTTTAGCGCAGTGCATGAGCGGGCGGCTCAGTTCCGGGGCAGCTCATGGGCCGGTCAAATGACCTCCACGGGCCACTTCCGGCCCATGGGCCTTAGGTTGCTGAACCCTGAGCTAAACCATCAACTATTGGGGGGGATTAATTTGGCACTAGAGTGATGACAATATTGATGCCAGTCAGACTTGTGGGAGGAGGGCATTCCACAGTTGAAGTGCCACCACAGAGAAGGCTCTTAGTTTAGACACATATTACATTCAAGCATGTAGCCACTGAGGATAACTGTGAATATTGGCCAGTACCCAGATATTTCTGTGTAGGAGCAGAAAGTACTTACCTATGTGAGCTGGTGCTGGGGAAGGGAAGTATCCTCTCCCACTGTGGCACACATTTTTTGAAGGGTACCTCAGGGGAGGTGAACAGCTCTGGTTATGGAACTTCTGCAGGTAGGCCTTTGGATCTAGGTTATTGCGGGGATAGGGGGAGTCCACTGAGCTTTTCAGAGGTGTCTGTTGTAAACTTCCCATCTTTGCAAACACATGTTATATGTTCTGTACCATCATATATCATTCTGATTTTTCTTTTCTGCCCCTCAGATTATGCCACAAGGCTCACAGTGATGCCAATATCATTTCAATAGCAGTAGACAAATCCATCTACTTGGCAAAGAAAAATAGCTATTTTGTGGAAATTTGGGATAAAAAGACAGAGAAGCTTTGTGAACTAATCGACTGCATGCATTTTCTAAAGTGAGTGTTTGATATTTTGTGTACAGCTGTCACAGATAACTCAGGGATATCATGGGTGGTTCAGCTGATTTTTAAAATGTGTTCCACAAGCGAAGCTTTAATAGTAAAAAAATAAATTAAAAGGCTTCCAGATGACCTTTTGTCCTGATTGCACAGAGGTTATACAGTGTGGTAGTTATCTGATACATTCCTATGCTTTCCCCCATCATTTTTCTTACTGTAATATATTTGCCTATTTAAAGTGGATTTGTAGCTCAAGAGTGCAGTAGAGATTTTGCATTGTATTACAATGCACAAACTTTTCTTGTAGGTTTATTATGAAGGCACACTTTATTGCAGGAAGCGCATATGTTGGCAACTACTCAAACTGGGCAGTTGTTCTGACAGGCAGGAAGTGACCAGAGATTGCTAGGCGCCTGCTTTTAGTATTCTAAATGATAGTGCAAAGAGAGAATAGGAAGTCGGTGTAGCTTATTAAAGCATTTCTGTCTTTCCTTCAGTTAAACAAATGGCCTCTTAATGAGATGCTTATGTGAAAATATACGGGAAAGGAAAGGAAAGGCATGACCCATTGCAACTTTAACATACGTACAATGGTATCATATTGTTTTAGAGAGGAGGTGCCAAACCTGAATAAAGAATCAAAACAAGAAGTTGCTATTTTGGGAAGAGTGAAGAGCATCTGCCTGCAGAAGAATACAGCCCTTTGGATTGGCACAGGGGGAGGACATATCTTATTGCTTGACCTCTCAACTCGTAGACCCATAAGAATAATAAGGGATTTCTGTGATTCTGTTAGATTCATGATGACAGCCCAATTAGGTAAGTGAAGGCTTTACAGGAAATCATCATGGTCCCAGGAATGAAATGTATTTATGTATGGCTTATCCTGTGCTTCCTTCAAAGAACCGAGCACACATGTTTACCACTTTCATTTTTACTTTACACGTATATGTGTGCAGTTTTTAACATCTGATCCGTGACCATATTGAACCATTTCAAAAGTATTGAAGCAAATCTACCCTCAGATATACCTTTTTCACTAACCTCTATTATTAAAATTAATATGTGTTAGTTGAGCAAGACCACATTGCTTGTGGGAAACGCATCTGCAGTCTCCAGTTCCCAAGTTAGATATTAATAGACCTTTTTCATTGCTCTACCCACATGGTTCTTACAGTGTCATCCTATACATGTCCACTTGAAAGTAAGTATCATTGTTTTCAGTGGAACTTACTCCTGGGTAAGTGTCTAGATTCAAAACGAAAAATCTGAACATTAACTGCAGTTGGTAAGGCTTACTATGGCTTGCTGCATGACCTTAAGTTGAGCTCCGAAGTCTCCTCCTCTTGATTGTAAAAACTTGAGTATGGAATTTAGAGCAATAGTACTATTTGTCATAATTCTACAATATGTGCTGTTGTTTATTTTTGCCCTCTGCACTTTCCTGATTGTTTATTTTCTTGGCAGCCTTCCTCAAGTGCAGCCTTAAATTATAATACTTCATCATAGTACAGGGCCTGAATCTAAAGAAGCCTCAGTTTGCTTCTACTTACACAAAGAAACTTTCCTGTTTTCCTCCAAATGCCCCTGCCAAAGGTTTGGGGGTAGCATTAGAGACTACAGTCAAAGGGATAGGGCAATCCCTGCCCCCTGCCGCTGCTGCCAATGCACACATTGAGGTACTTTCCATTTGCACACAGAGGGTGGGGCTGGATCCAAGCCGATGTACTGAAACTGTTTCGTTACTAATTAAAGTTTAACTTTGAATACTGGATTATATCTTTTGTTTGTTTGGTAAAAGGGAGCCTGAAGAACGTAGTTCTGGTGTTGGGCTACTGCCATAAAGGTGAAAACAAAGACAGCAAATACGCCACAGGTAAGGATTAGTGCCTTCTGTATTAAACGTTTTAAAGGGAATCTGTACAGCTTTTATGAGATCATGCAATGATAATATTTTCACCGCTGTTTATTCAGTCTTCTGTTCCTGCTGACTCTTGGCAAGTTTATGTTACACAGCTTCAATCATACACAACAGAATGCTATAATACACAATAGAAAGCCCCACATAGTCTTTCTGGGGACCATTTCCGTCTACCCAAAGTTTTAATATGCCACATAGCATGCTGATTAACTAGGAGTGCAGTCCTTTGCAGACTCACCCAGAAGTAAGTTCCATGGGACTTATTTGCAGGTAACCCTGTGTAGGATTGCAGTTTCTTGCTTAACTTGCTGACTAAAGCATTCTGACTGATGGCTATTGTTAGGTCCACCAGTTAAAGACCAAGGTCCAGTACAGATGTAATGGGAAACCTTGGTTTTCTGTTGTGAAGCACAGTTGTGCAAGGCTCTTCATACATGTTTCACTGCTCTTCAATGAATAAAAAAGGGATGTAAAGCTCTCACTTCTGCTTTGAAACTGTTCTTCATTATGTCCAAATTCATACTTTGTTTATAAAAGGCACATAACAGGAGAAAGTGGTTTTCCATTATGTTTGAATCAGGCATAAATAACCACATACAGTATAAAGCTCCCTTGTCAGACTGTGGGTCCGTCCATCCAGAACTTGGCAAATTCCTTCACAAAATGACCTGATACGCACCTCTTGGACTAGTGCAGATCAGAACTTGGCTTTGCCCTTGTCTGAATATTGTGATGCAGTTCATGTAGGCATGCAAAATGCTCATTTCACTAATTGCTTTGAGAAGATTTTAATTTAAATGTTTGTAAATTAATGCGAAAATCAAATGGAATTGTGGGTAAAAGCACACAAAAGTGATACAGGCCAGAAATTCAGATTTGCCCATTGCTGCTCCCAGGCCTCAGGAAGCAGAGGTCTTTCCTACCTTTTGCATGCAACCACGTAAAAGGCTGGCTCTTCCTGGTTAAAAGTCAGGATTTTCTCATGTGAGGCAACTATGATAACTATTTCACTTACAGATACCATAGAACTCTTGAGATCAGGAATCCCGCTTATGTGTGGGTCTCGTATATGCAAGGTTTTCCTTTCTTAACCAGACTGATGAAAAATAAGCTTGGAGATAAATTTTGCCCACATGAATCTGCTGCCATTATGGCTAGCTTGTCCCTTTCTCACATGGGCTACATATACACCATATTGTCCGGAGATTTGGGCTGGGTTGTCACCAATATGCTGACGACACTCAGCTCTGTCTGCTGATGGTCTGCCACCCCGACTCGGCCCCGGACACACTGACCAGATGCTTGGAGGCTGTGGCTGGATGGCTTTGTGGGAGCCGACTGAAATTAAATCCTTCGAAGACAGAGATCCTCTCACTGGGTTGGGATGGTATAGGGTTGGGGGATCAACTCCGTTCTCTTGCGGGGGCTCAATTAGTTTCAGTGCCTTCTGTTAAGAGTTTGGGTGTAATCCTCGACGCCTCCCTTTCCATGGAGGCGCAGGTTGCAGTAACAGTCAAGGCGACATTTTTCCATCTTCGCTTGAGATATTTTTCCTGTTTAATATCTTCAACCATTTTTCCATCTTCGCTTGAGATATTTTTCCTGTTTAATATCTTCAACCATATTTCCCTCAATTTGTTCACAGGAATACAGTCATGTCTGACTGTATGGGACATTAATCTGCCGCATGAAGTGCAAAACCTGAGAAAACATATTGAGCTGAGACAAGAGTTAGCAGAAAAAATGAAGAGCATTTCTTTGGATTAACTGGCTATGAAAACACATCTCACTGGGCTCATATGGGAGGGTTCTGTGCTAGCTCCATTGAAATATGCAGTGTCAATTTTCTCAGGATGCATTAGCATCAGTCTTGTTGAAAATATGGAGAATATTATTGACTGGGCAGTGCCTTAATTTTCCAGTGGTGAAAGGTAGGTAGGAAACCCAGCTGTAACATGTAATCTGAACTCCTTTCATCTGGTTTTCAGTCTCTTTTATACCACTCCATGTTTAGAGTAATTCCACTATCCCATGCTGTATTTATGTATGTATATTTAATCGAGCGATATTTTTATACTTTGTAACTTTTTAAAGCATTATGATATAAATAAAGGCATGTTATAGAGCAATGCATCTACAGTGGGCACTCGGGTCGCGAACGTGATCCTTGCGGGAGGCACGTTCGTAACCTGTAGCTCCGCGTCTGCTGCAATTTGGCGCTTCTGTGCGTGCGCCGAAACCCGGAAGTAACCCGTTCTGGTACTTCTGGGTTCGACGCATCCGTAACCCAAAAATGTGCAACCCACAGCGAGCGCAACCCCAAGGTATGACTGTATTTAAATATAGGAAGTCAAACAGTCTGCCTTTGCTTTTGATTAAAAAAAAAACCCCTACTCATCTAAACATACGGTTTTGTTATTCATTTGCATACCTGAATGCTGAGGTCCAGATCCTGTTTGATTGCTGTTTCAGGCATTATGTCAAATATTCAGATAATTAAGTACCTTGCAGTATAATCCTGCAATGGAACTTATCTCTTTGCTTTTCCTAAATATATAGAGTGAAATCCAAGTAAGTCATACTCGAAGTACACTCATTCAAATTGATGGATTTCAGTAACATACTTCCATTGATCTCGGTGGGTCTGCTCTGACTATAACTTAGTCTGGATCTAAGCCTATGGATGATATCCAGCAAACAGTGCGATTTTAACTGTGGGTTGTAGCTAATGAAGTTATCCCAATAGTGCAAGGATGTCTGCCTACACAATGGGACTTGCATGTCGAATCCCGACCCCTCCCGTGGAGAAATGAAGACACAACACTCAATAATTAAGGTTAATGGGCATAGAAAGGCCACAACTTTATTGGTTACGGAATGTAGAGAGGTATTGGCTTAGGCATTGGATCTAACCAACTATATCTGACTCCAGCACGCTGTGCTGGCAGTCCGGGAAGGGTTAACCACCGATGGGAGAGTCCTGCTGCTGCACATCAGCTAGGAACTCACCCTGGGGTCACCGATATGGGGCGTGCCTTTGGCCCTCACCTACCACGGCTTTGGACAGGGCCACGCCCCCCGGACTTGTTTAACGAAGTACCCTTCAGCATTTGGGGGAGGTGATGGCCCAACCTCCCCCCCACCTTCAGCCTTCCCTAGATAATCCAATGCCTAGCCGCCAATCGAGCCTTAAAAAGGCTCGCCGCCAATACCCTCACACCCGCAACCAATCCCTGATACCTAAAATAATGTCAGCAAGCCAAATATCGTTCCCATCATCTGAAAGATGAACGCCATCGTTTCGGTAAAGGGCTGCCTCGCTAATCTTTATCCCCGGGTGAGGAATGACCCGACCGCTGAATGCTGACACCTTGCGGGCCACCGCTTTTTCCAAGAGCTTCCTGGCTCTGTTGATAGCAGTAGGGCAGAGGCAGTCGCGCCAAACACGCCTTTCCAACAATGAGGACCAAAGAAGAGTTATGGTCGGGAAAGAGGTCAACAGTTCGTCAAAGTCCATGAAAATCTTTCACTGCAAATCAATGCCTTTGCGATAGGCCAAATCGTTTTCACCAAGCTGCACCACCAAAGCATCCGGGGGACCGAGCGAGGCAGCCCTGGCTTTCACCGCTGGTAAAAACTCATCCCAGCACATCCCTCTCCTTGTGATCCAGGTTATCTTGACCCTTGGCGGTAGTCCCAGATTGCGACCCCATCCACATGAGAATGCACGAACCCTGGCCCAGTGCATGATGCTGTGACCGACCATCCAGATTTGAACAATATTGCCACCTGAAAGGTAGAGGAGAAAACCAGCTGAGAATCATAGACTCTAGGTAGTCATAAGAGGTACCCTTTATAAGCTTTGGACTTCCACCGTCCTAACTCCTTTATCCTGTCCACAGACAAACCCATATGTACTGCTGTCGTTGCAGCACCAATCCGAAAGGAACGAGCGGCAAATTCTTTAGGGTTGAGGCCGGATGCAGCAATGGCTTTCCGCATTACGCGCGTAAACTGGGAGCGCGACAGATGTGAACCATCCTGACATCTTTTACTGGACAAGGACCGCTGTGCCCTGTTGCCTTCAGATGCATCCAGGCGCCTTTCCCCTGCTGATCCGTTTTAGACTGGCGCATAAGAATCATTAATTCAGAGGAGGATAGCCTGACATCTTCCAACACAATACCATGAGCCGTTTGGACGTCAAATACCACTTCACCAATTCTCAGGGCCCCAAAAAAGGTGATTGCGTAAGCTGCAGAAAAGAGCCTGGCCTCGTATTTTGTTCAACAAACCTGTCTTAATTGTTTGTGAATTTGCGCTAAAATATCAAAAGTGATGGGTTTCCTTTGATCAGTTTTAGGCGGATGCAGCCTGCGCCAGCCTACTAGAGCTTTACGCACTAGGAAATCTGCACAAGGGTCCACAGAATACAACACCTTGCTGAAAAAGGAGATAGCAGCCGACTGAATGTTAAGGGTCCTGGGAGCCACACCCTTCCTCCATGACTGAGTTAAATACTGCAACGCCTCCCTCGTCTTGGGGGGAGAACGCGGCCCCGCCCCTATAGACTTAATATGGAAATCCAAAAAGTCGGCCCACGCCTTCTTATATGATTTAAGTGTGTAGGGTGCAACCGCAGATAATACTCCCTTTAAGACGTCTCGCTCCCAAGACTCCAGAGGTGAGTTGGGAAAGGTTCCGGCAACTGCTGGGCCTCCGGTGCCAGTGAGCGGAAGCGGTCCATCTGAAAACGAGATAAAGCATCCGCAATATCGTTATTGAGCCCTGGGATGAACCTAGCAGAGAAATGGATATTTAATCTCAGGCATGATAATACAAAGTAACGAAGTAAGGCGGACACCCTAGGTGAGCGAGAAGACTGTCTTGACAACACCTCGACTACGGCCTGATTGTCTGTCCAGAAGCAAACCCGGTGGTTTTTAAAGTCCTCAGCCCACAAATGCACTGCTACGACAATAGGAAAGAATTCTAAGAATGTTAGGTCGCGAGTGATGGGTTGACCTCGCCAATTTGAGGGCCAACGTTGAGCGCACCATCTACTACGAAAATAAACCCCAAAACCCAGGGAGCCAGCCGCGTCGGAGTGGACTTGGAAGTCTGTCTGTAACCTCAAACAATCCTGCCACAAAGAGACGCCATTAAACTCGTCCAGAAATTGAACCCAAACCTCAAGATCTGCCTTAACGCCCTTACTAAGACGCACTCCGTGATGAGGAGCCCTCAACCCTGCCGAAAGCCTAGCTAGCCTTGCACAAAAGGGGCGACCTGGTGACACTACGCAGCACGCGAAATTGAGATGACCTAGTAGTGATTGGATTTGCCTGAGTGTGACTTTTTTTTTTTTTAAAGGCAAAAGAAATCCGCCAAGATCGGAATGTACCAATATACCAATAAAAGTAGTTAGAAACAAACAGCATAGCTTTGAAAAAACATTAGCCTCCTTACGGACCATGTCGGGGGGCAGGAAGCAAGAGGCTGAGCCCTGTTTGCACGCTTGCTTAAATGCAGCAAGCCACGCCTGCCGGCCGCACCGATAGGTCGGCCTGCCAGACGCCGCGCCCAGGGCTCAGCCTGTGGCGGCAGGGGATGAAGCCATCCCCTGCGCACATGCCGGGCTCGTGATGCCTGCAACCCCCCTCCTTCCTGCGGGCGGAAGGGACTTTATCCCCATGCACTTCTCCCAAATCTGTTCTGGAGGGTTGGGGCAATCCCAGAATGGATTGGGGGAGGGGGCTGCATGGGGAGAGGAAGAAGAAGTTCCATTGCACAGGAGGAAGTCCTTGTGCTGTCGGAATAATTTCATTGGATACAACCACATGTCAGGTCAGCACTAAGTGCAACTGAATTCAATGGAATTTACTCTTAGGCAAATGGGGGCTAGATTACAGCCCAGCTTTGGTCCCGTTGAGATCAATTCAACTTATATAATCCAGTTTCCATCCAACCTGTTTTAAGCACTTTAGATTGCTATTGTTGTGAATGTAATTATGATTTCATGGCCTCGTTTTAGTTTGTGGGGCATCGTATCCAGTGGAATGGGTGTTCACCCTGTTGCAAGACACTAGACAAGAGCAGACTTGCGGGAAGTAGGCTGGAATCCCTCAGTTTTTCCTCCTGTCTAGACGCACACAATACGTTCCTCCTGGATCTCCTGACTCAGCTAAGTTTTTTACTAGTTTATGAACCACCTTTTTTTCTTTAGATTTCCTTTAACATTGTTTTAGTTCTACAGTTCTTTGTCCGCACGTTGTGGTTTTTTCGACACAAAAAAGAAAACCCTTTCCGTTGCTCTTTCCATTTGGTCACCCCACTTATTTGCCCTGATTTAAAAACGGTTTGGCCACCTCCTCCCAGTTTGCTGTTTTGACACTGGCAACGGAGTGAGCGTTCCTATTACATCCCTGCCTGACTGCTTCTCTTTGCCTTTGATATTGAGCCCTGCCTGCCTGCCTCCCAGTTCGCTTTGGCAGAGATGTAGTGCCTGCCCCTTATTCTTCTCTTCCTGGTCGGCAGTTGTGACAAGGAGAGCGTGTGTAGTTTCTGTTTTCCCCTATTCCCGGTCCACGGCATGGCAAATGGAGTGTGTGGTGTGGCATGAAGCTTTTGCCTGCCTTTTCTCCTGGTCCACGGTGTGGCAAACGGAGTTGAGTATTTATTTGGTGAAAATTTGAGTCTGCCTCTTTGCTGTCTTAATGGCTGCCATGGAGGACACTTGTGGCTTATGCTGCCCACCTCTGAAAAAAAACAAAGCAAGAACTGAAGCACTTAGTGCCTTCCCCGGCTTTAGAGGACACTAAGACTGCTTCCCCAGCTCTTCCAAGGAAGCGTCTTTCTTCCATAATTTTACCCCAGTCCCAGGCTTGCAATACAGAGCAGGCCTCAGCTCCTAAAAGAGAGCATCTCAGGCTAAGGAGATGTTGCTTCTTCGAGTCAGAGAGAAAAAATGGGAATATGTTGTTTTCTTCTCATCAAGCCAGCTTGGGCAAGGGAGTTTCTCTGTTGTGGTTTGGCCCTTAACAGCAAGCAGAAGGTTTTCTACAAGTTATTCCTGCTCACACTTGTAATTTTAGTGCATGTTCTTCATTTGTTGGCATCTGTCTGTCTCAGGAACTCCATGTAAGCTTGGGCAAAATGATTGATGAGACTCTGTAGTGCTCCCTCTGAGTGCTCTGTCATGGCTGTGCAATCTGCAAACATCATCTCTTGGATAAGGATCCACCACACTTTGACTTGGCCTGGAAACATCCCAGGTTGGACAGGTCCCCAGATATGGGGCCAACAGCAAGCAGAACTTCAGCTGTGTTTGATTCTTGATGTCATGGACCCACATGTCCTATGTTTCCAGTGACCTATGTAATTATACCACCAGTGACCTTATATATTTCAAATATATGTAGAATATATTAGTATTTCCTTGAAAACTGGAAATTTCCAATATTATGCACTCATATTTGCATGAGTAAATGACCCCCCCCCATTTATTTTTCTTTTCAGCTGCTGGTAGAATATTTATTGCTTTTAAATGTTATTGCAAAAATTATCTTCAAAGAGGCAAGCTTAGCTTGTGCAAATTAATGACCCTGAGTAGCATTCAGTTCGAAGCAATAATTCTTGTAGAAACGAATTTTTTGCACTTCAGCAAGTCTTTTGTTATCTGTACCAACATGTGAAATAATTTACACTCCATATTGACAACCCAGTGTAGCATTTTATGTATCACTGCAATCATGTTCTTATTCCAGGATGTTGTTAAAGACAGAAACAAACATCTAACCCACAACATTATAGAAGATATAAGTCCTAGTAGTAGATATATATTTTCCTAAAGCATGCTTTATAAGCATTAAAATATTCATTAGGCATAGGTCTGCAACTGATCTCCCCAGGACTGATCTCCCCATAACATTACCAACATCTTCTTAACCGCAACTGTCCCGTAGCTGCTGAGGTCCTCTCACAAATTCTGCAAAAACAATTTAGAAATGAGCTCGCAGTATCTCCAAATCTGGGAGAGTTGTGCACAGCTATTAACCAAATGAAAAACAATAAAGTCAGCGGACCAGATGGGATACCTGCTAAAGTCTTCAAAGTTTTATTGAAAGTAAAGTCTGTTTTAGGGAGCATGGGTTGAAACCTCCAGTTATCAAGCTGGAGAAACCTGGCGCATCCTCATCAGGAGTCTCGCGGTCAGGGGTGCCCCTTTTTTTGCGCCGGACTCCTCCTGCCACCTCCACTGTGCCGGGGCAGGACAGCCTCTTTTGATGCCACTTGATGCTTCTCAGCCTCAGGCCTCTTCTCTGTCACCCTCATTCTCCCAACTTCTTTTTACTGCCCCATGCCGGAAGGTCATTCCAGATCTTCATTCATGATTTCCTCTGGAAGAGAATGAACAAGAGAGACTGAATTAACAGCCTCTCTCCACAAAGCCCACTAAACAATACCCAAACCCAAGGGTTCAACCACCTCAGCCTTTGTAGCTGGAGTCAGTCAGGGCCCTGCCTACTGAGGCAAAGTGAAAAAGGCCTGCAAGGCACAGCAAATACAGCTAGAAGGCCTGGGAGGTCTTTCTCGGGAATGAACAATTAAGCTACTAAGTGAAAAGTCAGCTCCGGGGATGCATTCTGCATCCCCAAGGTGTGGAGATTAATTTACCTTCTTCAGCTGCTGGCCCAACGCGTGCCCGCTGTCGTTTGGCAATTGCCTTCTGCAGAGGAAAGAGAAAGCTGGATCAGACGCCTTTTGTGACACTACAAATCCCACCATTAATGGGTACAAGAGAGCCCACAAGCAGGCCCAAGCCAGGAAAGACTGGTCTTCTGGGCAGAGGTGGAAGGGCAGCACCAGGGAAGAGGGCAGGACATGCCTCTGGCATCATCCTGACACCCCACGGACACATGCCACATTAGTTGCATTAGTAGCTTTGGGAGCCTCTTGGAGGGTGGGGGGGTGGAAGGATTCAGAGACTGCAGAATTGGGGGCAAAGACCACAGTCTGAAGAGGGTCTGAGGGATCCAGTCCCTACTCTTATTTCCCCCAGTACTAACTGTAGCGATCACACCAGATCCCCAGACGTCTCACGGTCCGTTGAGTCTGATGCCACTACACAGCCGTTTGCTGCCACCACCCAGGTTTCCTCCCTCCCTGGGAAAGTACTCTCACAGACAGGGTTTTGAACACTTGAACAAGTTTTTATTTGGTAACTCAACAACTCTCAGACTTAAACACATTCGTATGCAGTTTCTACTTTTCTAACTTGTCCTCAACCTATTTCTCCCCTGACTCCTATCCTACCTCCACCCTCACAACCAACAACCCTCCTTGTTCTACCCGGCTCCTCCCTCCAACCTCAACCAACTCAACTTCCCCCAACCTCCCCAGAGTGGGTTTTTATAGTCCCCCGGACTCCTCCTTACCCCTCCCTCTGGGTTCTGATTGGTACACTCATTAACTGTTTCACCTCCAGTACTCCCATTTTCTAACTTCACCTACCTGAACCGTCACACTAACCTCAAGCTCCGGGAAAATCTTGAAAAGCCTCACAACTGCAACAAAAGAAGGACATGGGGACAGGTTAGTTCGTCCCTTAGCAACTTCCAAAATTATTCCAAGAATCTTCTCCTTGATTTTCCTGCTTCTGCACTCCTCCTACAGGGGTGGCAAACCCCAGGCCTTGGGGGCCAATCTTGGCCTGCAGCCCCCAAATGTGGCTCACAAGAGAATGTGGCCCTCTAGCTGACAACTGTCCCCAGCCCTGTCCTATCAGCTGCCTCTGCCTCCTGCTTCCCCTAGAAATGCTTCCTCTCCTCTCTGTCAATAGCATCTTCATCAACCCCACAAAACTGGCTGGCTACTGGGGTGGGTTTCCAGGTGCTGGACCAGATGAGCCTTGGGTCGGATCCAGCAGTCTGGCTCTTTTGGTTTTTTTCTTACTAGCTCCCCCCCAAAAAAAATCCTATACCCTGAGCTGCCACCCTAGCCTATTCCTACCCTTCCCTTCCAAAAATGGCGTCCTGGGAGTGGGGGTGCTTCCTCACCTGGTGCCACAGGCTCCTCCTTCTGATGGAGGGGGGCCACTTTGTTGTTCTTTTTCATATTCATGAAACTTCTCATTCTCCGGAGCCTAGAAGAGGTGATGCAGAACAGAAATACGTTTAGCCTAATAGAGAATTCCTTCCCTCTTCCTTCCCTCTTTCTGCAGTTTGAATGAACTGTAGGACTTCATAACAGCTGCAAAGAGGCAGCCAAGAGCATTCGGGGCTTGGAGAGAAAGGAGGTACCAGCTCCTGCCATTCCAGTACCGAGAGACCTTGGCTTTGGCATTGGGCGTGTATCCCTCCCAGCCCCCCAGCCGGGGAGAACTGGGGCTCCTCAGGGTGAATGGGATATGGGAGGATGCACAGCAAGGCGCTTGTGTATGCTGGCAGCCCACCCCATGGGAGTTCAGACACAACCTTTCAGTGTATGGCCAGTGACTCCCATATACAAACCCCTTTAAGAGGGGACCCTGGAATCGCCACCGGGGGGGGGGGTTAGTCACCACTTCACCACTTCATGCCCCCCCCCCCATTTAGGGAAGATAGACTAAAGGATTCCGTGGTTAGTGGAGCTGTCCCATGCAGGGACTGAGCCTGCAACCTTGGCATTATCAGCCCCACGTGATAATGAACCTACTATGGGAATTGTTCAGAGGAGAAGGAGATGTGACAAAGAAAAGGATGAGTCCCCACAAACTTACCACTCTGTCCCACGAAGGACCATTCGCCCTCCTTCCTGACTGTCTGAAACTGACCTCATTTTTGCTTCCTTGTCCACCTCCTACCGCACCTCTCCACTCCTCACAAACCCACAATGGACACCTGTAGTTGGTGGCTTTTAAGGGAGAAGCAAGAGATGTTACAAAGGAGGGCAAGTCATTGTTCCCATGGCAACCCACCCACCTTGACCCTGGGCCAAACTTGCCCCTCCTGATGTTTCTTCAGAACTTGGAAGCACCTGCTGTTCCATCTGCAGGTTTGCTGAATCTTCTCTTTTGGAGTTCATGTTCTTATATCAGATCATTCTTCATTCAGCCACATTTCCAAAGGGAGACAATCCCAACGTCCCTTTAAATGCAGTAGAAGACTCCCAAGTCTAGGGGTGTCCATAGCACAGGATTAGACAATCTGCTTTGCATCATCCTCATCCTCAAAAATAACCCAGGGTTCCTGCCTGAAACCCGGGAGAGCTGCTGCCAGTCAGTGTAGACGGTGCTGAGGTGGATGGGTCAATGTCTAACTCTGTCCAAGGCAGTTTCCTATGAATATTCCTCTTAAGTCATTTACCCTGAAGACAAGCAAGCTAACTTCTCCACAAGACCAACAATCAGTTTCTATTTTTAAAAGGTGATATGGAAAAGTCCCTGTTTTATATACAACAATGTAAGTACAAAAATCTTGAATATGAGAGGAAGCAAAATTCTGGCCTCTGTAATGAAGCAATAGGCAAAGGGTCGTGAAGCAGAGCAAGTGGGGGGGCATCTGTCAGGGACTCTTCAGCTGTGATTCCTGTATTGCAGGGGGTTGGGCTAGATGGCCTTTGGTGTGACCCCAGTTCCACGATTCTGTAATTCTAGGTTTGTACTCTGTACTGCATTGGTAGGCAAACTAAGTCTGGGGGCCGGATTCAGTCCAATCGCCTTCTAAATCCGGCCCGCGGACGGTCCAGGAATCAGTGTGTTTTTACGAGTAGAATATGTCCTCCTACTCAACTTTTGTGCAAGTATCCCATTGTAACCTATTGCTTTGCAATAAACAACATTGGACTTCTATCCCCCAGTCTCCTGAGTTTTCTTTATTGGCATAATGCAGGAGGTAAGGCATTTTTTTTGCTTACAACAATCTGTGTGTGTGTGTGTGTGTGTTCTCACATGCATGTGTTTGTGTGTGTTTATCTGGGGCTGTTCCCTAAAAGAGGCACCCCAAGATCAGGGTTTGGAGACTTGAGAGCTTTTCCACAAGGAAGTTTTGGGGTCGTAGTAGGGTTATCGCCACGTACCTCTTTGGGCAGATGTTGAGGTGGTTGGTGGGGAGTCCTAAGATAGCTTTGCTTTTGTGTGAGCAGATTGTTATGCTTTCAGCCCCATGGTGGAGACGTGGCCCATCTGCTCTTGGATCTTAGTAATGTGAAGTGATTTTACTGTAATTCAAGCCATTTTATTGTGTGTCATTATTTATTTTATTTATTTATTGTTAAACTGATTTGATCTTATAAAGAAAAGCAGGATATGTTTAAAATTAATAAAATAAGCCTTCTCCCCACAGTCACCACCCCACTTAATTTCAGACCGGGGAGCGCGGGGAAGGGGGACCCAGAGGAGAAGCTCAGAGGGTGGATACAAGGTTTTTCGGGCAGGCTCATGCAGTAAAATGAAGTCTTTTAGGAATCCAGGTCCCAAAAGATAGAATCATAGAGCTGGAAAGGGCAGGAATCTCAACTAGATCATATGTGACAGATAACCATCCAACCTCTGCTTAAAAACTTCCAAGGAAGGAGAGACCATCACCTTCTGTTTGACTGTTGAACAGCTCTGTCGGAAAGTTCAGTCGGAATGTAGCAGAGATGAAGGACCCTCATCGTTGGCCGTGCTGTTTGGGTCTGCTGGGAGTTGGAGTCCAGCAACATCTGGAAGGCCACAGTGTCCCCACCCCTTGTACACAAGCCCCAACACTTTGAAATGTGCCTGAAAATAGACCAGTAGAAAAAGCTTCAGAGACAAAAAATATATATATTCAGATGTAGCTGAAATGTGTCCCAAAATAGACCAGTAGCAAGTAGCTCCCTGCAACAACTTAGAGGTTGCCAGTTCTTGGGTAGCAGTGGCCAGATTTTCTCTATTCAAGAAGGTACTGCTATTATCTCAGTTCTTGATCACCGTACAATTTCCCCTCTAAAAGTATAGCTCATAACTAGTTTGCTTTTCCTTTTCCCTTTTCGTAAAGAATGCCCTACAGTCCCAGGTATGTTTTCTTCTTCTTTGTTCCGTATGTGACAAGAAGTAAGAGTTTTAAAGGAAGATCAATTAGTAGCGGCAATGCAGAAAACTGAATGCAGAGCTGTAGCTATTGGGGGGGTGCACTATCTGTCCTTTGTCCCAGGTGAAGACTCCAGAGGGGTGCCATTGAGGCTGACAGCCTGTGAGTGTGTGTACGCAAATGTGGGGTGGGTAGGTGCCAAAATGGGTCTTTGGACCTGGTGAAATAAAGCCTAGATTCACCCCTGCTTAATGAGAGATCTTCACATGGAGGCTGGCTGTAGCATCTCCTTAGAGGAGTGGATTATTCTTGGTGGTGCAGATTTATAGTATACTGGTGGATTATACAGAGGAGACTCACAGGCGTAGCCACGGGAGGGGCAAGGGGGCACCCCCCAAAAAAAATCATGTAAGTAAAAAAAAAATAATGATTCAGTAACTGAGATTCTGCCCTACCTAATTTAAAGCCTGCCCCTCGCCCAATATATACATGTATAAATATATCTGTATGTATAAATATATCTGCATTTATTACATTGCAAATAAGATTTTACCAACCCAATTAGGAGGTAAGGGCTGCAATCTCTCACACACTTACCTGGGAATCATCCCAGGGGCTAACTTCAGAGTAAACCTAGAGAGGATTGGCCAGGGCCCAAGGCACATTAGTTATATTTTGTAGGAATAGCAAGCCTCCCAGTTTATCAGCAATGCCATTACTACTGCAGAAATGTGCAGTATTGTGCTTGCAGGAGCTGAATAATGAGGTATCTCTATATATGTATTTGTTTTTTCAGTACCAACCTCATGTCGGTTTCAAAATAAATACTACCAGGTGAGCTGAATTTTGTCTCGTAGTAGATGTGGTGCTTCACAGCAAGAGTTCTGAGTAAAAGCTTTCATTCCTGACCCTTTCCTTTGGACACACAGCGAGCGCTTAATACAAGGCAATGTTCTTTTCCGTTAGCATTCAGTGTTGAAGGCCATTTTCTAGAATCATGGTAAACAAATTGCCTGTAGCTAGGGATGGGAGATAAATTCAATCATCATTAAGAGCTGCTCTCAGGAGCTATAAGGTATAAGCTCTCAGGTATAAGCATATTGAAGCTGTGATCCGAATTGTGATTCGAAACTGCAGTTGTCGGAATCACCATTTGGAGAGAACAGGATCAGCTGAATTAAATCGTGTTGAATCAGACTTGGGGCCCACAGTTTTGCTCGGAGGCAACTCCAACATTACTACCTTTCGTTATTTGGATTTTCCAGATTGGAGAAACGTTTAAGGATCCTGGCAACCCATGCTTCAAGTATAGCTGCACCAATGAAGGCTTTGAAACAAAAGTGGAAGAATGTGCCGGGCAGAAATGGTGCCCCGATGTACGTTGAAAACATGGGCTTGAAGAAGTACGGGCGACAGCAAACAGGGAGGGGTCACGAGCAGTGGATGGGGGTAGATGGTGAATAAATTCTTCAGAGGTGAAGGAAGGCAGTCTTTGCTTTTCCTTTCCAGCAGGGGTGGCTAACCTGTGGTTCTCCAGATGTTTTAGACTACAACTCCCATCAGCTCCACCCTACCAGCATGGTCAATGGCCAGGGATGGATGTTGTAGTCCACAACACCTGGAAGGCACCCCACGGAAAACCCCTCCCCTATAGTCTCACTCGCTGAATCATCACCTTGCACTTTACTATGATCCTTGTGAGTGAAGCCAGCAGGGTCACCCAAGGCGGATCCAGAATTGGCCTCCTCAGTCACTTACAGACTCGCAGTTAAGACCGTGCTCATGGAAGACAATCTTACTCAGCTATGAGTGATCGCCAAAGAAGAAGCAGACCCTAGTGAGGGTTGAGGGGAGAAAGGACTTGAATTTAGTTTTCCTTTTCCCCCAAGGCAACTATTGTGTGTGAGGAGGAGAAATAGGGGTTCAGAACCAGCAGGCATGATGCCAAATAGCAGATAAAGTGCTATGTACACTCTGTTTTCTCCGGACAACCACGGGTCTCTCTGAATACCCGTTTCTGTTAACATTCCCTTCTTTTTCTGTCTCTGCTCCATTATGATCTCTCTCTCCACTCCCCAGATCTCTCTGAACACTAGCTCTCATTCTCCTTTCTTTCTCTCTTCGCTCCATCTCAGTTCTGCCTCTGCCATGCCTCTTCTCTGACACTTTACTTCTCCTGATCCCCACGGAGTTCAATGGCGGCAGCACCCAAGGCTCACACTCCCCCAGCAAGTTGCAAAGTGAGGAGGGCCTCTCTCTCAGACACAGGTGGGTCCTGGTCTGCCTGTTGGTCGGCTCCTTGGAGACAAAGCGGCGATGGAATCCTCCCTTCCCCATCTCCTGTCTTAGATGTTCCACGAAATGCTGTGGACAAGACTGCAAACAGTGAGCGTTTCCAACACAGGCCTGATATATCTATATCTCTATACAGTATAGTCTAACTGCACTTTTCTTCTTTCCAAAACAGAATACCAAAATATAGCATAAGAATAAATGCTGTTATGAGTGCATGTATATGTTTCACATTTTTCACGGAAAACAGACATATATATGTATTATTGTACTGCGTGGTAGCAGCAATATATTTGTAAGATATAGAACTGGCATAGGTTTTTTTATTGATCATTTTGATATTTCTTGTAAGCCACTTGGAGGTTTTACTACAATTGAGTGATACGTACGTTTTGTTCCATCATTAAGTAAAAACCAATCTTTATTTTTCTTTTCTTTTCCTTAAAACCTAGCCTATCCAATAATTGCAAAGAAACTGCTGTACCTTGAGGCTCAGTCCTTTTTTTCTTGTGCAAGTTTAAAATACTCCTTGGGCATTTCCTAGAAGCAGGAGAGAAAACCCTTTTGTGATAAATCAGATAAAATCACAGTACAAGAGCAACAGTTCAAAAACTTAGCTCTTTACTGATGCTCTTTTGTCCAATGCTTCAGCTGTGTTTACTATCCTTGCTACCGGTAGGTGTAAATGTACCGTGGTTCCTGTGAAAGTAAGTTAATGCAGACGGCTGCAAAGGCCAAATCCTGATGGCAAAGTGTGTTGGGGAATGCCAAAAAGCAATCTCATAAGTTGATTTTGGTGCTTCTTCATAGACCTCTAGAAATAAGCTGCAAACATTGTATTGAACAGGGGAGGTGAAGGTAGATTGTGGGGAACAATTCTGCAAGACAATCACACAGTAGAATGTAGTGATTTTTCCAGCCATTTCCGCAGCACACGGTCCTCTCGATTTAGCATGCAAAAGACACATGGCTGCAGTGGCATTTGGACCATAGTGTTCACAGGGCACCCACTGAACAATTTGGCTGCTTCCACTGATAGGGATCGGGATCCCCAGTACATACAGCTAGAGCTGGGATGGGGCCAGTCTTTTTAATCTTTGCAGCTGTGGCTTTAAGGAACCTCCCCAAACACACTTGCTAGAAAGTGCATTAAAAACACAGGTTCAAACCCTTCAGCACTGGATTCTGTTCAATTTTAAAAACAGCATTTTTATTATCAGCTCATCACGTTTTTCTCTCCTGTTTTATTCTCGTTTCAGGTATGGTGACATTGACCGTAAATTGCTGAACAGGAGTCCTTGCTGCAAGGCAAAGAAACATATCAACAATATATGCCCCACAGGAAAAATGGCACAGTATTAATATTGGCACAGTTGCCTGCAGCTGCCATTTTTGTGGTGGTCACTAACGTAATAATATTTTAAATGGTTTCTCATCCGCCCCTGCCCCGTACTCTCAAACATTAATAAAATGTGGGTTTGAGATTTCCTATTTAACCACAGCCAGTGGTTTCAATAATCGGTGCAATTAAGACAATGCCTCGATCTTCAGAAAATTCCACAATATATGTTTTTATAGTTACCTCCCGAAATCTCAAATCAGAACGGAAAAATAAATTCTATTTTGAAATACCGGTAGCTGTTCCCAGTTCTGTGTTGGTTTGGCGACTACTTGCATCACTAAACAGATGTGCTGTACGATCTTTCCGTTGTTGTGGCCTATGCCATGACTGAAATAAGTTACATCATCTGTCTGAGTTAGCTTATGGCTGGATGAGGGTTTCCCAAACTTGGGTCTCCAGCTGATTGTGGACTGCAGTTCCCATCATCCCTGACCACTGGTCCTGCTAGCTAGGGATGATGGGAGTTGTAGTCCAAAAACTGGAGACCCAAGTTTGGGAAACCTTGGGCTGGATGGAAGCTTGATCCTGAAATATATTACCCAACTACTCACCTGAAAAGGAGACCTGTTCAAAGTGAAATATGTTTAGAGGAGGAAGTGTGATACAGTAAGCAGGAGGTTTCTCAAAGAAAGCTGGAAGACCACCTTGATAAATAAGCACACCTTGCAGACCTCAAAATGAAGCCACCTGAAACCTTCTGAAAGTTCATACGTAGACCATTTTCAGAAGCTTGTATTCCTAAGTTTGTCAAGAACCAACAGCTGTTAGTTTGCATTCAGTTTGCAAGTAAATGAAAGGAGTTCATTTCCTGCAGATGAATCCGGAGAGCAGTCAACGAACAAAACAAGATCCTCGGGCAAAAATTAAGTCTGGAATCTTAAGAATCCTGTTTCTGCAAGATTGCTTTCTTGCTGGAAAACAATTCACTTTGAAGTTCCGTTAGAAAACTCCCCTCCTGCACACAGATAGCATGCAATGAAGGAGCTGATGGCGGCGTTTCCTATCATTTTTGGTCCTTGATGAATACACAGACAACTTTCTACATAGAGAAAGCCTTAGGAGTTTAACTGGTTTAAAATATTTTTCTAAAATATGAAAGCAGGAGAACATTTCACACGCTTGTTCCTTGCAGCCATCAAGAAAACTCTAACTATGCTGAAGATCAGTGGAGTAAGTCACCCTATATAACCTGTATTTGCTCCACAGCACTTCTGTAATTCTGACCATTACTGGTGTTACTAGAATATTTGAGGGGAGGGGGAAGAATTAAGGCTGTAAAGGAAAACGCAAGATAAAAGTGAATGGTTATGGGCAACATCCAAATTAAGTCATACTCAGAGAACTACAGGCTGTATCCAACTAACTCGTTCCATCAGCACAGGGATTTGCATCAACAAAAATCTGCTCCCTGAGGGTTGGGGGGAAGCCCCATAACAGATTAAGGGGGTTCATGGGGGCAGGGCTCCACTGCAAAAGCAGAAATCCTTGTGCTGACCGAATAGGTTGGATATTGCCCATTGAAATGGACTAGTCCAAAGATGTCTATGGTTCTACACTTGCATATGAGGCAGATGTTTAGCCAGCATAGAAGAAATATCGCCCAGGCGACAGTCTCTACCTTGTGTTGACCTACCTTTAGACCCAAGGCAGCGTATGGTACACAGCGTGGGGCAGTAAAAATCTTGAGGAGGAAAGCTGCCTGCACTCATTCTACCAACTGGGTAAACCCTGGCAGCCAGTCTGAAATACCATAGAGCAATAATTTTGGCATTGAAGACCTTAAGGGCAGAAGGGATATGCAAATTACCTCGTTATGAAAAAATGCATTATGGCCTGCATAGACATCTTTCTGGCATTCACTGCCGTATCACAGTGCGTGGACCAGAGAAGGCTATGATGGAATGTAATTCCCAGATAGTTGAATTTGAATACCTGCTGGATGGGTTTTCCACCAAATACCCAGCTATAGCTCTTGCGTATGAGATCACCTTATGACTTGCTCTATGACACCTGCTCCAGGTTCAGCATCCATGAACTCGCTATAGGCAACCTTCGGGAAGTCATTCAACATCCTGATACCTTATTCCCAGGGACAAGAGCAGGTGTGATGACATAGCAATGCTGCCAAAAAAGGCTTCTCAATGGCCTCAATCGTGATGTTCTTCCTATGGATCAGAGTGGTGCTACCAGGGTTTCCCAAACATCGGTCTCCAGCTGCTTTTGGACTACAGTTCCCATCATTCCTGACGGCTGGTCCTGCTAGCAAGGAATGATGGGAGTTGTAGTCCAAAAACAGCTGGAGACTCAGGTTTGGGAAAGCCTGCTCTACACCATGGCTTCACAAAACAGACAAAAAGACTCAGAACACAGCCGTAATTCCAAGCAAGGAGCATTTCCAACCGCTACGAATGAGAAAGGAATCAATTGTGACCAGGAGGCTATTTCAGGCAGTCATTTCTGAGGCAAACGTAGTGCATGTTCCATCCTTTGTTTATAAAATGTCATTCTGAGAATGTGGTTATCATTTTATAATACTTTCGACACACTATTAAATCCTTATCACCTTCATCTTCACGAGGAGCTGGCAGGTAGGTCAGTTTTATTCCCATTTTACAGATGGGCAAACCAGTTTTAATGAAGTTATGGTTGGGGGTGGCGTCAACCCAACTTTCCCAGCTCAAAGACCATCTTAGCCACATTGTTAAGCAACATCTGCTTCAATAAGTGCTAGGCATTTTCCCATCACTCAGGACTTCTTCACGTGTTTTCACCTCGGCATCAAAGCCACTGAAAATGGTGTCTGCAAGGTAGCATTCTACCCAGCAGCTGTCTGAATGCAATTTCCCATGTGGTTTGACAATCGGGATGAGAAGCATACACATACCCCATGTACCCCAGTCTTTGGCTATCTGCTTGGCCTTCCAGAGAGAAGTACTGTCATGGAAAGAGGCTTTCAATAGCTACCATCATATTCAGTGCTATCTGATTTTCCTTATCCTTGAGCATCTGTTATAAGAATTTTAAGGTCTCAAATATAGAAAAAAATATTCATAAATGCACACATATCTAAATATATAAACCATGTGTCTGAAATAGTACTGGAGAGCAATCCTGAAGCCATTTTGACTCTCCCAATGACCTCAAATATTCCTCCGCAGCAAGGGAGGCAAATGGGGAAAGCCTTCCCATTGTCTTTTCTCTTGCAAATCATGTCTTAAGGGCATCTTTGTGTATGAATAGGGTGAGCCTGTGACCTGGATTCAGGAACTAAAGTATTAACCATCACAAAAGAATGGCCAGGCTGCCCAGGTAATGCAACCAGGGACCATTATCAGGTATCCTGGCAGACAGGATTTCTGCTGCAGACCGCCTCCTATGGTTTATGTATGATGATTTTGGGGCACTTTTGTTCAGGGTCTTTCCCTCCTTGAAAGGAGGGGAGGGAAGTCTGTTGCAAGAGAAAAATTAATATCTGCCTTGCTTTCCACTGGATCCTGCCTCCATTCATTCTTCTCTGACCAATCATGGACTAAGGGGACACAAGAGTCCCATTGGAGAGTTTGGCAGCAAAAGCCAAACCCCAATTTTTACATCAAAACTCTGACTGGTCTTTCCACTTTGGCCTGTCCATCTAATATGGAAGATAAGCCCTTTCGTCCCATTTATATTCAAGTAGCACCAAGCACTGAACATTACATTTATATCCTAATTTCTGCAATGCAAGAGACGCTTTCGAGAGCATTCCACCTTTTCTCTTCATCAAGTTCTTCAAATAAGTCTTTGGGAAACAGATAATAGCCAGCAGAAGTTTGCTATATATGTCATGGGACCCTGAATGAGAACCTGTCATATTCGTCTCTTATGTTCAATGCAGGTATATGCACTGATCTCAGGTCACGTGACCACAACCTAGCAACATTTATGCTGGGAATAAGCCCCACTGAATTCACTGGGACTGCCAAAATGCACCTGTTTTTCTGAGCTGGCTCCATTCTGATCTTTTCTGTCATTACGTTGAACCCTTTAAACGTCCGTACATTCGGGAGAACTTGCATCTAGCGTGCAGGCATGCAAGACTCATTGTGATCCTCACGGGCCCCCAGCAAAATGAAGCCCCCGTTCTTCGAGACAACATATGAAATTATGAAGAGGCAGCATGACTTTCTGGCTTATCTTTTCTCCCTTTGGAAGTGATGGGGTGGTTTTCCCAACACCGTTTGTTTCAAGCAAGAGTCGCCCCGTTTAAAAAACTGCACCCACTCTCGGTAGTGTGTTTCAATTTGCTTCCTTTCATGTGTTTTGATTTCCATATTCCAATTATAGCACTTAAAATACATCTTATGTTACCTGCTGCTGCTGTTGTTTTCTTTTTTAAAAAAACACAACCCATAATGAAACTTCAATTCTTAAGCAAGTTCTGTTAATTATCCTGCTACACTGTATATTGAAAAATACACACTTCACTCATCTGCGCATAGTTTTGGTCAGAAATAGGCAAAACCTGGAATCTAGAGTGCTGTACGTTGATATTTCAAGGCCCAAATTCTGTTTATGTGGAACAGTCGAGTCCTGCTGTGAACTACAGACACATCCACAGTCTTGCTCATTCCGGAAGATTCCATGGCCTCTTTCTGAATTCTTAAAAGGACAGACAAGTCACACAGATATGGTTGGTCAGTTGCTTTTTTTTTCCCTTTTCAAAGGCTTGATTATTTCTGCTGCCCATCAGCACTGTCTTAACATATTGCACAATGTTTAGTTATAAAAATGTCTTCTGCATCAGGCAGAAAGAAAGGGAGAGAGTTTCTGAAGGAGGCGCTACTGCATAGCGTCATCTGTCACCAGAGGTACGTGGTTGTTTAGGTGGCCATCTTGGATTGGGACCTACAAAGGAGAAAGCGAAGCAGGAAAAAAAGTCACTTTATTCATTCTATCTGTTTTTCATTTACTGCCGCCCGCTTCCTCGCATCCGCCTAATGTTTTTCCACAAATAAACCCCATAAAGGCAGTGGGGAACTCGGTTTGGGCACACTGGTGCGAGCATCAAGCCCTCACTCTCAGCAGCAGGCAGTGACATGAGGCGTGGGGGATTTTCTGTGTTTATTTCACAAGATTTATAGACCACCCGGTTGTAATAAAACTTCAATACAGTTCACAAAAGAAGTGTCAAAACAAAAACTAAACAAGATCTCTGGGGGGGAAACGTTATCTGAAGCTTTTCTTTTAGGAAATCTAGGTGCCAAAATTCCAACAGATCAGAAAAGACTATTTATGTACGCAGCCACTGTCGCTCGGATGTTATTGGCCCAGGGATGGAAAGAAGACAGAGTCCCGACCAGAGAAGAATGGCAGATCAAATGATACTGTTTGTGTAAAACCCAATAAATATTATTTTTAAAAAAAGAATGGCAGATCAAGTTGATGGACTATGCTGAATTGGCAAAAATGACCGGAAGAATCAGAAATCGGGAAGACCAAAATTTTCATCAGGAATGGGGAAAATCCATAATTTACCTTAAAAACCATTGTAAACCATTAAAATTATTAGTAGGATTGGAATAACACCTGCAGTTTGATGTTGAATTTTGGGTACAATGGAGTTTTAATAGATTTGGATTAATAGTCAAGATGCAGGAGGAAAAGGTTAATATAAGGACCCACAAAGGGGAGGAGGGAAGCTCAGGAGATTCTTCGGAATTCCCTTCCTATGTTGGTTGTTTGATAATTGTTGGTAAATTTTTAAAATTCAACTGTGCCTCAAGTTTTTAGCCAATAATTAAATATTTGCTGGAAAATCTTTATGAACCAGACAAAAGACTGCCTTTCCAGCTGCAAATACAAGATCTTAGTAAATCTGGAGGTCCTCACTCCAGCTCTTGGAATTCTATTCCGGGTGCAATCTAGATCATCTGAGATTCTGAAACCCTAAGAACCCAAAGAACATTTTGCCCAATTTTTCATTTCATTGGGTTCAGCATAGGGATAACCTGCCTTCCCTAGAGCCCAATGGTAATAAAGCACCCATGAACCAACAAAATTATATATGGGAGTGTTCCCCCCCCTACCAGTTGGTACCAACGATTGTTCCAAAGAAAGAGGGTTGGGTAGCAAATCTGGAAACGTCAAAACCAGATCGCGAGAGTTTGGCAACTAGAAGAGCAAGTGTATCCCTGGAGCTTCCTTTCTGGTAGAGATGAATTATTATTCTCTGTATTGGTTCCTTTTGCCTGATCTGGAGGGATAGTGGCAATTATAATTCCCTGTTTAGGGAAGTTTTTAATGTTTAATGCTGTATTGTGTTTTTAATATTCGATTGAGAGCTGGGGAGACTCAGCCAGATGGGTGGGGTATAAATAATAAATTATTATTATTATTGTTGTTGTTGTTGACGAAAGGGGGAGTATGACCAGAAGAACTGAGCAGAATACAGCTTCATGGGAGATTTTTGGAGATCAGTCTCTTTTGACAGAGCTGGATGGACAATACTTCAAAAAATGAGCGTTATTGCTCTGCAGAATTCCCAATCTCCATCCCAGGGCTACTATTATCACTTGCTCTAAAATCCTCCCCTAGGAGTAATCTCAGTTTTTCTGACTCCTTGGTCTAGGCTAGCATTCTCAGTGGCTTTATAAAATGAAATATTGAAAGCAGAACCACACTCAGTAAGTATATACAAACAACTGCATAATCTGGCTTCCTTGAGGCACTTTGTAGCCTGTCTGAGTTTAAAGTAGTTTATAATGGTCTGGATCATGACCCCATTGACTTTTAACTCCACTGGGCTGCTAGTAATGGCAAGTGTGTGTTCTATTATTCTCAGTCCTAAGGACGACATCTATTTTTATTTATTTTTTATTCTTTGGCATGCAAAACACATATTTAAGCACTGAGAGCCGTTGAATACACTTACAGATGTAGATTTATGAGAGCCCAGTCTGAAACGACAGCAGATGATTTCCACTATGAATCCCCCAATGCCATGTAAAATTCCTGCAAAAGGGAGAACAATTTGGACGTACAGAAATGCTGCTCTTTCATTATTCACATAGCTTTGCAATCAGTCATAAAATTTGAACCATTTCGTACGTTCAACTACCAGCTACACACACCACAGGGAATGGAAACCCACCCTGACAGGCATGCCTCGTGTTAAGGTAAAAGGTAAAGGTAAAGGGAACCCTGACCATTAGATCTAGTCGCGGATGACTCTGGGGTTGCGGCGCTCATCTCGCATTATTGGCCGAGGGAGCCGGCGTACAGCTTCCGGGTCATGTGGCCAGCATGACAAAACCGCTTCTGGCGAACCAGAGCAGCGCACGGAAACGCCGTTTACCTTCCCACCAGAGCGGTACCTATTTATCTACTTGCACTTTGACGTGCTTTCAAACTGCTAGGTTGGCAGGAGCAGGGACTGAGCAACGGGAGCTCACCCTGTCGTGGGGATTCGAACCGCCAACCTTCCAATTGGCAAGCCCTAGGCTCTGTGGTTTAACCCACAGTGCCACTCGCGTCCCTTTCGTGTTAACGTACCATTTGGCAAACATTCACACTCTATGGCCTGTGACCCTTCAGATAGGCCACTGGATTTAGGTTTAGGCTGATGGAGTTGGGAATCCGATGATAACTGGAGGGCCGCATTTCAGGTACACATTTAAAACATGAACACCTGAAAATGCAGCATGTGAGAGTTCTGAAATTCTCCCGTGGTTAAGGAGTGTGTGGCTGTTCTCCCACGTGACAATACCACTGATTTAAAAGCAGCGACACGGTTGTCAGCAGAGTGGGAGTTAGGGAACAAATAACAAAAAGGGGGGAAAGAGGGAGAGCTTACTCTTGTTTATGCCATGGAGGGAGGGAAAAAGTTCAAATAGCAAAAAGAGTAAACAGGTCCTTGATTTACTTCATGAAACTTGCAACATAATCTAAGCTTGTACCTGTCGTCGAAAAGATTCCTCCAATGATGCCACAAAGCCTCACTAAAAACTGCCAAAAGGGCATGTGTTCTTCTGTCACCGTCACCATAAGGGAACTGATGTCGTATTTCATGAAAATCCCGGACACTCCATGACTGCCTGCTGCGTGGTTTATCACTCTTTCCTGGCAACAAGGGGAAAAGCCGGACACAGTTTAGCAAAGCAAAGACGGAGTATCTAGCTTGCACAAGACAGGAAAACAGAGCTTGTGAGCATCTTCTTAGCAACAGTGAGGTGGCACTGAAATGAAACGTTATTTAGTGAGGATGGCAAAACTTGCACGTTGCTGGCGCCAATCAAGCAAGCAATCGCTCATTTCATTTATACACCTCCTTTCCAAAGTTAGAACTGTGCTCAAGGCAGCTTACAACACATACACACAAATTACATAATTAAAACATAACAAATGTAGTATTTGTCAATAATAATTCATTTGCTGTTTTAATAAATAAAACAGCGAAACACACACAACCGAACTGAACAATTTCTACATCAAATGTAAGATCTAGAATAAAGATACAAAAAAAATAGTATCAGTAATAGCAACAACCCCTACCTCCCAACAACCTCCCCCTAAATAATACCCCAGCCCAAGAGTCTGTTCAGCAGCCTCAGCTTTTGTAGTTGGAGTCAGTCAGGGCCCCACCCTCCCAGGCCAGGAGGAAAAGGCCTGCAAGGCAAGGAGCAGGTCTTCCAGGACTAACAGCCAAGATGGTCTCTTGCCTCAGTTTTACTCAGAGAAGACTCACTGAAATTAACAAACATGACTGAGTTGGCTCCATTAATTTTAGTGGGTCTTCTCTGAGTAAAATACAGTTGATTACCACCTTTCAATAACATTTTAAGCTTTAGGGAGAGCGATGAATTCGTGAATTTTTGGAAAAAGAAAATCAGGTCACAATATAACAAGAGAGAGATTTTAGTGATACGTTTTTTTAAAAAAACAAGATTTACATACAACTTACACCGGCATTCCCCAAGTTATCGTCCCACACAGACTTACCCTTTCTGTTACTGAAAACTGATGGGTTTCTGCTGCGATTTTATACGTATGAAGCTTCGTTGGCACAACAGTGATAAAGTACTGGAACATCTGGTTGTCTAAAAGGCAAAAATAAGGGCGGGTACCTATTAAAACAAGACTCCCCATTTGGGAAAGAAACAGTCGGCACAGACTTGCAGGTACTGATGTGATTCAAGGTGGGTCACAGAGTTTTAAAAACAAGCAAAAACCTTCATAAAGGCAACCAACTGAACTGTAGCCCACTACTGTGGTTTGCAACATACAGGTACGACCGCTCGCAGCTCTGCATTTTCAGAAGATCTTAAGAATCACAGAGCTGGAAGGCAGCAGCCCTGCTAGATCAGACCGAAAGCCAATGTAGCCTGGATGCCTCTGGATGCCAGCTTCTGGAAATCACAAGTTGGGTGGATGCCTGGGGGCTGGTTGGCCACTGTGAGAACAGGATGCTGGAATATCGTGGGCTGGATCCAGGAGAGTGCTTCTTGCGCAGCATCCTATTCTTACAATGGTAAACCAGAGGCGTATTGGAAGCCCTACTGAGTCCACCTAAACCCGTGGTTTCCAACGTGGGGCAATCTGATTTTTAAGGGGGTTAATTTGAGAATGTTTAGACCAATTTAATGGCCTTCCTCCACGTGAATAGTTCACTTTTTGAATAATAAGAATTATATTTCACAGGGCGGGCATCAGGATTTTAGAGATGCTTAGGTGAGGCATGGCCAAAAAAAGGTTAGGAACCACTGGCCTAAACCCATCGTGATTAAAAGTATTGGGTTATTTGCTAAATAAATTTATGTGTGTGGTTTTTTTGTATCTCTTTCACACACACACACACACACACACACACACACACACACACTATAATTCTGAATCAGTAAAAGGCTCACCCAGAATTTAAATACACTTTAGTCTTTATATAAAAGTATAATATTTGCATTGTAGGACTGCCCAG
Organism: Darevskia mixta; assembly: GCA_034641385.1. Taxonomy (NCBI): domain Eukaryota; kingdom Metazoa; phylum Chordata; class Lepidosauria; order Squamata; family Lacertidae; genus Darevskia; species Darevskia mixta. The sequence continues at coordinate 7,653,092 of JAWWNH010000224.1, read as the reverse complement.
AGCTTCTTCTTTGAATGGGTTATTTTAAAAAACCCTCATACATAATAACAACTATTAGGATTATTTTGAGCTGGGGTGGGGGTGGGCTGGGCTTTTGTGTCAAAATTGTACTGTTAAAGTTTAAGTGAAGATGGATTTGTAACGACTGAAAGATAGGCAAGAAAATCAAGCATGCGATAGGAAATAAAAACTGTAAAGTAAGGCTGAACGGAACGTTTTATTTTACTTTTTAAAACTGCCTTTCGATATTGCTTCGACTCAGGGCAGTTTACAGCCCATACAATTGAGAAAAATACCCTCCCCCCCCAAAAAAAATCACATTCTACTAAGAATTCGGGGAACATAAAAAATGTAAGAAGACATTGCTAAAAATCGAACAAAATGAAAGATACTTTTCTGCGAGGTGAGTGACACTTACGATCTGATGCAATCTTTTCAGTGCCATCTAAAGGGTTGATAACCCCCGTGATGAGCTCCCCAAAAGACAAGTGATCTATCCTGTGGGAGAAGTTGTACGCTGAAAAACAGAACAGAACAAAAGCCGCAGAGTTAGCAGTGCCGTCCTGTTTCAAGTTAGGCAGTCCCTGAGAATTTCACTCTAAGCCAAACAACTTCTAACAGCTAACTTCAAGTAAGTAAGGCTTCTAACCACCTTTTAAAAGCGTATTTTGAAAATGTTTCTTTAAACCCCCACAGCCCTGCACAAAGCAACGACCTGGAGTCAAAACACAGAGCTCAAGCGTGTGCAGTCTTCCAGGATGCGAAAATGAATGCAAATATTTATGCTAACGTCAGACTGCTTATAAGGAAACAGAGGATTTGGCACAGACAGATGGTCAAATAAAGAACGACTAAACAACACAGCAGACATTGTGTTTCAGAATATTAGATGGCGCAGTTCAGTATGAGAACCGACAAACTGAAGCTCAGTCAAGTTCAGACTGAGGCACTGTTAGTGGGTGGTTCCCTAGACCGGATGGGTGGGAGATCGCCTGCTCTTGATGGGGTTACACTCCCTCTGAAGGAGCAGGTTCATAGCGTTGATTTTTAAAAGCCTGGAATGTATTAATCCATTTTGCATTACTTCCTATGGGAAAGCACGCCTTGGTTTTGGAACGCTTTGGTTTCGGAACGGACTTCTGCAACGGACTAAGTTTGAGAACCAAGGTACCACTGTATCTGTTCCACAAAACCTGGTGTCAGTGGTAGCTCTGAACTGGCCCAAAAGAAGCAGGCAGAGCTCTTTGAATGTGCCACACCACAGAAGGAGTATTTCAAAACGTTTTTCTTCTATTTTTCAAATTTTTTTTATTGATTTTAACAATTTTAAGCACTTTACATTACCGTTAATTTTTCATCCTTCCCCCCCTCTCACTGGGGGAAGCAAGTTTCCATTCCCCTCTCTCACCGGGAAAGACAATAAACATTTCGCATTTAACGTGATTAACATACTTCATATCATTGCTTGAGTCTGGCCTATTTCTCTAGGCCAGATATTCTTCCTTTCCTCAATTTCATTTTTCGGTTGACTTCCTCGTGTCCCCCCTGTTGAATTCATTATCTATCCTCTTTATCAGTTTCCCAAATTTTTCACAAAAACATAAAATACCACAAACATTTTACTTATTTCTAACAATCCTAGTTCTACCCCTCAGCTCCTAGCTACTTCTGATACTTTCCTAGATTCTTTTTTATCATTAATCTTTTATTAAGTTTTGATACAATATATACATTATTTCATTTACACTTGATACTTTCCTAGATTCTTAACAATTTCCCTTACTCCAACCTAATTTTAAACTCCTAAAGTTCAAAATGTTTTTCTTCTAGACACATTTGCCCAAGACATCTCATAACTAACAATCTATTCACGCAAGATCACAAAAGGGACTCACATTCATGGCTCACAAGGGCTGCCAGGTGCGCGTGGCCTCTTGGGTGGGGAATTGCCCTAAGGAGAGAGAAAGAGAAAGAGGGAGGAGGGAACAAAGTTTCAGAATCAAAAGGATGCAATAAGAAGGGCAAACTTTAATAGGCAGTTTATGGACTTTTCAGAGCAAAGCACCACTTACAAGGGGACACAGCCATTTGGAGACCAGCAAACCTGGAGATCGTAAGAATGGCTTACCCTCTGGTGTATACAGAAGAGCAGCAGGCAACTGAAGACCTAACATTGCTCCGTGGAGCCAAGGCAGATTTGTCTAGCGTTCAAAGTGCATGGCAAAACTGCTGCCAGATACCGTTAATGTAATTCGGTGTAAGCGTTTTAGGAATCTGGTAAATGAAATCTTCACTGTGCCTGGTTTGCTAGTGGACATACTCCATACTGGCTACTCTTATTCACGAGCGACCAAAACTTGAGACAGAAAAAACCCCTTTAAAGTTGCAGAATGCACCTTTCTCTCTCTCTTCACCCAGTCTCAAAAAAACCCTCTCCGGAGGGTCGTGTCCCTGCCCACCAAAGCAGGGAGGGCTGTGTTGCGTGGGGCTACGGCAACAGAGTTCTTGCTGATGCAATATCCCTTTGCCCAATTTTGGGTGATTCCCAAATTTGAGTCCCATATGGCACAGCCCACAGTGTGCACAGGGTCTGATGAAGAAATCCCATCAGATGTCAAGGAAATAAACAACTACAGTGGTACCTCTGGTTACGTACTTAATTCGTTCCGGAGGTCTGTTCTTAACCTGAAAACGTTCTCAACCTGAAGCACCACTTTAGCTAATGGGGCCTCCCGCTGCCATGCGATTTCTGTTCTTATCCTGAGGTAAAGTTTTTAACCCGAGGTAATATTTCTGGGTTAGCAGAGTCTGTAACCTTAAGGTCCATAGATAGCAACACTCTAGAGGTCCCGGGCCCTAAGGAAGTTAGATTAGCCTCAACCAGAGCCAGGGCCTTCTCAACACTGGCTCCAACCTGGTGGAACGCCCTTTCTCATGAGACCAGGGCCCTGCAGGATCTGACTTCTTTCCGCAGGGCCTGTAAGACAGAGCTGTCCTGCCTGGCCTTTGGCTTGGAATCAACTTGATCCCCGCCCCCCTCTTTCCTTTTTCCTCCTGTGATGGAACTCCTATTTGGGGACTTCCCTGGCATTTTTCTGGCCGATGTAGGACCAGTCTGGATAGTCGGCCTTGGTGAAGATTTGACGGTTTCTTCCTCAAATAGTTTTTGAGCCCGGTCGTGGCTGGGGAGGGCGGGGTATAAATAAAATTTATTATTTTATTATTAACCTAAAGCGTATGTAACCTGAGGTACCACTGTATCTGACTTTTAGAAGACACCTGAAGGCAGCCCAGTATTAGGACATTTTTAATGACTGTTTTACAATTTTTAATGTGCTGTAAGTCACCCAGAGTGGCTGGGGAAACCCAGCCAGATGGGTGAGGTATAAATAATACTAATACTAATTATTATTCTAATTATTATAGAATTATTATAGAATTATTATAGAATTATTATAGAATTATTATAGAATTATTATTCTAATACTAATTATTATAGAGTTCTGTCAAGAGAACAAGCTGGTCATCACAAACACTCTTTTCCAACAACACAAGAGACGACTCTACACATGGACATCACCAGATGGGCAACACCGAAATCAGATTGATTATATTCTCTGCAGCCAAAGATGGAGAAGCTCTATACACTCAGCAAAAACAAGACCTGGAGCTGACTGTGGCTCAGATCATCAGCTTCTTATAGCAAAATTCCAGCTTAAACTGAAGAAAGGAAGAAAAACCACTGGGCCAGTAAGATACAATCTAAATCAAATTCCTTATGAATACACAGTTGAAGTGAAGAACAGGTTTAAGGATTTAGATTTGGTGGATAGAGTGCCTGAAGAACTGTGGATGGAGGCTCGTAACATTATACAGGAGGCAGCAACGAAAACCATCCCAATGAAAAAGAAATGCAAGAAAGCAAAGTGGCTGTCAAATGAGGCCTTACAAATAGCGGGGGAGAGAAGGCAAGCAAAATGCGAGGGAAATAGTGAAAGATACAGGAAATTGAATGCAGAATTCCAAAAAATAGCAAGGAGAGACAAGAGGGCCTTTTTAAACGAGCAATGCAAAGAAATAGAGGAAAACAACAGAATGGGGAAAACCAGAGATCTGTTCAAGAAAATTGGAGATATGAAAGGAACGTTTCGTACAAAGATTACCATAATTAAGGACAAAAGTGGAAAGGACCTAACAGAAGCAGAAGACATCAAAAAGAGGTGGCAAGAATACACAGAGGAATTATACCAGAAAGATATGGAGGTCTCATACACCCCAGGTAGTGTGGTTGCTGACCTTGAGCCAGACATCCTGGAGAGTGAAGTCAAATGGGCCTTAGAAAGCCTTGCTAACAACAAGGCCAGTGGAAGTGATGATATTCCAGCTGAACTATTTAAAATTTTAAAAGATGATGCTGTTAAGGTGCTACTCTCAATATGCCAGCAAGTTTGGAAAACTCAGCAGTGGCCAGAGGATTGGAGAAGATCAGTCTACATCCCAATCCCAAAAAAGGGCAGTGCCAAAGAATGCTCCAACTACCGCACAATTGCGCTCATTTCACACGCTAGCAAGGTTTTGCTAAAAATTCTACAAGGCAGGCTTAAGCAGTATGTGGACCGAGAACTCCCAGAAGTGCAAGCTGGATTTCGAAGGGGCAGAGGAACCAGAGACCAAATTGCAAACATGCGCTGGATTATGGAGAAAGCTAGAGAGTTCCAGAAAAACATTTACTTCTGCTTCATTGACTACGCAAAAGCTTTTGACTGTGTCGACCACAGCAAACTATGGCAAGTTCTTAAAGAAATGGGAGTGCCTGATCACCTCATCCGTCTCCTGAGAAATCTCTATGTGGGACAAGAAGCTACAGTTAGAACTGGATATGGAATAACTGATTGGTTCAAAATTGGGAAAGGAGTACGACAAGGCTGTATATTGTCTCCCTGCTTATTTAACTTATATTCAGAATTCATCATGCGAAAGGCTGGACTGGATGAAGCCCAAACCGGAATTAAGATTGCCGGAAGAAATATCAACAACCTCAGATATGCTGATGATACAACCTTGATGGCAGAAAGTGAGGAGGAATTAAAGAACCTTTTAATGAGGGTGAAAGAGGAGAGCGCAAAATATGGTCTGAAGCTCAACATCAAAAAAACTAAGATCATGGCCACTGGTCCCATCACCTCCTGGCAAATAGAAGGGGAAGAAATGGAGGCAGTGAGAGATTTCACTTTCTTGGGTTCCATGATCACTGCAGATGGTGACAGCACTCACGAAATTAGAAGACGCCTGCTTCTTGGGAGAAAAGCAATGACAAACCTAGACAGCATCTTAAAAAGCAAAGACATCACCTTGCCAACAAAGGTCCGTATAGTTAAAGCTATGGTTTTCCCAGTAGTAATGTACGGAAGTGAGAGCTGGACCATAAAGAAGGCTGATCGCCGAAGAATTGATGCTTTTGAATTATGGTGCTGGAGGAGACTCTTGAGAGTCCCATGGACTGCAAGAAGATCAAACCTATCCATTCTTAAAGAAATCAGCCCTGAGTGCTCACTAGAAGGACAGATCCTGAAGTTGAGGCTCCAGTACTTTGGCCACCTCATGAGAAGAGAAGACTCCCTAGAAAAGACCCTGATGTTGGGAAAGATTGAGGGCACAAGGAGAAGGGGACGACAGAAGATGAGATGGTTGGACAGTGTTCTCGAAGCTACTAACATGAGTTTGGCCAAACTGCGAGAGGCAGTGAAGGATAGGCGTGCCTGGCGTGCTCTGGTCCATGGGGTCACGAAGAGTCGGACACGACTGAACGACTGAACAACAAAAATTATTATTATTATTTATTATTATCAGCTGCCTGAGCTGCCCTCTGCCAACACAACCACTGGATACAACTCTAACGCTAAAGGCCTGAGAAAAAGAACATGATTCACAGTGGGAAACAAGCATGTGACTTGAGATTCCTTGGTGGCAGGTTAAACAGAAAGTTAGGACATCAGCATAGCACTTTGGCAATCGTTCTGTCAACTTGCCCGACAGAATGATCCACCCTCTGCAGTGAACTGTTCTGGAGGTTTTCCAAACCCCACCGAGCCAATTTTAAGGGGGGGGGGGCGAGAGAGAGGCCTGTAGTGCTAGTGAAGTCCTTGCCCAGGTTTCCGCAAGGCAGGACCAGTTTGTTGACTCCCATCCCAGGGGGTTCACAGGTCATAGCTGTCAACTTTCGGATTTGAAAATAGGGAATTTTTTCAAACTTTCGGATTTGAAAATAAGGGATGCTGCGAGGGCGGCGCAATGGCACCAAGTAATAATAATAATAATAATAATAATAATAATAATAATAATAATAATAATTTATTATTTGTACCCCGCCCATCTGGCCGGGTCTCCCCAGCCACTCTGGGCAGCTTCCAACAAATATCAAAATACATTAAAATATCACAGATTAAAAGCTTCCCTAAACAGGGCTGCCTTCAAGTGTTTTCTAAAGGTCATGTAGTTGTTTATCGCTTTGACCTCTGATGGGAGGGCGTTCCACAGGGCGGGCGCCACTACCGAGAAGGCCCTCTGCCTGGTTCCCTGTAGCTTTGCTTCTCGCAGTGAGGGAACCGCCAGAAGGCCCTCAGCGCTGGATCTCAGTGTCCGGGCTGAACGATGGGGGTGGAGACGCTCCTTCAGGTATACAGGACCGAGGCCGTTTAGGGCTTTAAAGGTCAGCACCAACACTTTGAATTGTGCTCGGAAACGTACTGGGAGCCAATGTAGATCTCTCAGGACCGGGTTACAGGCCTCGCCACCCTGTGCTCCAGAGGCTGCGCACGAATGGGTGAGCAAAAGAGCGAGCGTGTAGACGGCAGGCAGGCTGTCTGTCTGGTTGGGCGTGAGGGTCTGGCTGCACAAGGCATGCAAGCTCCGCCCCCAGTCGGTCTCAGACTCCTTATTGGCAGCCGAGCAACGCAGCTGAGGAGCCTCCCTGGCCGGCAGGGAGGGAGAGGAGCTGCTTCCTTTGAAATCCGGGAAATTTAAGGGATATCAACAATCCGGGATAGCAGCGGGAAACGGCATTGGAATAAGCGAGTTTCCCGCCAAAAAAGGGAGGGTTGACAGCTATGTCACAGGTAGAGGGAGATATTCAAAACGTTTAATCTTGAGAGGAGAAAAATCCCAAAGGGCTTAAAAAAAAATTCAAAAGCGGCGTTATGAAAAGGGGGGGAATCACCTCAGGGTCATGGGTTTGAGCCCCACGTTGGGCAAAAGATTCTTGCATTGCAGGGGGCTGGAGCAGATGAGGAAGAACACAATCATAGCTCGTGGTCCCTTTGCAAGTCTAAAATTCTATGATTCTATGAATTTGCTTCAAGGTAGACAGGCACATGATCTCACTACTGATCTGTCCATCATAAAGTGAAACCCCCCAACATGCCGATAAAGGAGGAAGGGGTTGGTTTATAGTGTTTTCAGTAAATGAAATGAACATACTTGCCCACAGTTATGTGAAAGTTCCCTGCTACTTTATTGACGTACAGCTGCCCATGAATTCTGCACGCATCTGGAGGTTGCAATGACTTGTCCTCCCTGATGGAAGAAGGAAAACAAGTTACAGCCACGGATGACGTTACTTTTCACGCACCGCAGGCATTTCTGTGTCACCAGTTATGCTATTTGCAGTACTGGGCAAACAAACAGCAGAAGAAGCCAACAGATGAGCTCCTCGGGAGCCCAGAAGGATTTTATTGCCATTGTTGACTTCAGCCTATGACAGGAAGAAAAGAAATGGCGTGCTTGGTTTCAGAAGCAGAGAGAGGCCTGAGCTATCTCGGAATGCATGTCAGAACTGTCAAATCGCTTCCTTTCCCTGCCCCTTAAGTTCCTCAAAAACGCATTTAAGAGCCATTAGTTTCACTGGAACTTGCCAGTGAGCAAGTGTAGCATTGTTTTCTGTGGGGAGGAGACGATGGAAGTGAGTAACCTGCAGATCAGTATGACAATCTTAAACACACATTGATGGCAATGGCATTTGCCTCTGAAGAAACACGCATAAGATGTGTGTGTATATATATATATGTGTGTGTGTGTGTGTGTGTGTACATACCGTGTTTCTCCTAAAATAAGACGTAGCCATAAAATAAGCCGTAGCAGGATTTCTACACATTTGTGAAATATAAGCCATACCCCGAAAATAAGCCATACCCCAAAAATAAGGCATAGTGACGTGGTGCCTCTCCCTTAAGACAGCCTAGATAGGCGTGGCTATTCAGTGTACCGACGCGGAGCGGTTAAAATAATACATCCCCCGAAAATAAGCCATACTGTGGAAAAAAATATATAAGACGGTGTCTTATTTTAGGAGAAACATGGCACATACATACGTACATACAGTGGTACCTCTGGTTGTGAACGGGATCCGTTCTGCAGCCCCGTTCGCAACATGAGCAACACATAACATGAAGCAATTTGGTGCTTCTGCACATGCGCGATACGCCGAACCCGGAAGTAACCCATTCCAGTACTTCCGGGTTCGGCGCGTTCGTAACCCGTGCTGAACACAACCCGCAGCTATCATAACCCGAGGTATGACTCTCTCTCTTTCTCTCTCTCTCTCTCTGTGTGTGTTCCCCTGCATATAGTAAATGCTTGAAGCAAAGGATGAACTGCAAACCGCAAACACTTACCTTGGTGGTAGTGCCGTCGAGGCACTTTTTAGAGCACTTTTAAATATTATGTCTTGGAGGGAGTGTTCTTCCTGCAGCCTGCTCTGAATTATCTGCAGCATCCTGCAATTCAGATGGATAACGGAGAAACAGCTCAGCAGCGTAAAGCAGGGTTGGGAAACCCACGGCCTTCCAGATGTTGCTTGATGCCCAACACACATCACCCTTGAGTCCAACTGGAGGACCACAGGTTCCCCACTCCGTGTGTGACATGGATACAATACAGCTGTACAATATTTAGTCATTGATATACAAACACGCATGAGATACTGGCTACTCCTATTCGTGAGCGACAAAAATTTGAGACAGGAAAAAACCTTCAAAGTTGCATCCAAAAATCACATGAGCAGAAAGCAGCTTTCTCTCGCTCTATCTCTCCACCCCATCTCAAAAAAGCCTCTCCAGAAGGTCGTGTCTCTGCCCACCCACCCCCAAAGCAGGGAGTGTTGCGTGGGGCTACACCAGCACAGTTTTTTGGATGATTCCCAAACTTGAGCCCCGTACGGCACAGCAAAGACACTCCCGGCACCACTGTATGTTAATGCAGGAGAAAGGGAGCCCTTAAAAAACGCAGGGCTTGGAGGCAGGCAGACAGACAAGTCGAAATGATCACTGGGAGGAGCGCAGAGAGAAGAAACTCAGTGGTGCATCTGCAGTGGCACAACCGGACTCCTTCATCTGCCCTAGCTGCAGCAAAACATGTCTCGCCTGTTATCGGTCTCTAGAGCAGGGGTCAGCAACCAGGGTGGATTTGATTTAAATCAAATTGATTTAAATCACGATTTAAATCACTAGTCAGTAAGGCTTGATTTAAATCACTAGTCAGTAAGACTTGATTTAAATATTTTTTTTACAGAAAGACTCATTCTTGCTGGTATAATCTTAATATTTACAACCATATGAAGGTTTCATTTTTGGAATCATAAATTTTCAGAGTGGTTTTTACAGTTATATCAAAAATTACTGATTTGGTTATACTACTAGAAATACATAGACAGATAATTATGAAATTATGGTGAGGTTTAATAAGTTAACTGTTTATATTTGGACAACTTTTCTGCTGTACTTTATTGGAAGGAGAAAAATAATCATTTCCTTAATAACCATTTAAACAATTTATTTAACTAAAACAATAACATGATATGCATCCATGTCCATCCATCCTAAACCTTATGCATCCATGTTTGTTAACTGATGTGGTTAAACAATTTTTTAAATAAAACAGACTGAGTTTTAGCACACTTGATAAACTTAAAACAAATCCTTATTTCCTGATGAATAGCCTTTGGACTACAATGTACCTTAAATAGAAGACTATATTTAGAAAGATTTTTCCTCCAAAAGCATTTTATTTTAAAAATCCAATTTAAATCAAAAAAATCCGATTTAAATAAAAAAAAAATCCGATTTAAATCAAAAAAATCCGATTTTTTTTATTATTTTTAAAAATCATTGATTTTTATCCACCCTGTCAGCAACCTTTTTCAGCCATGGGCTGGTCCACCGTCCCTCAGACCATGTGGTGGGCCGGACTATTTTTTTTTGGGGGGGGGGGAAGAATGAACAAATTCCTATGCCCCACAAATAACCCAGAGATACATTTTAAATAAAAGCACACATTCTACTCATGTAAAAACACCAGGCAGGCCCCACAATTAACCCAGAGATGCATTTTAAATAAAAGGACACATTCTACTCATGTAAAAACAAGCTGATTCCCGGACCGTCTGCGGGCCAGATTGAGAAGGCGACTGGGCCACATCCGGCCCCCGGGCCTTAGGTTGCCTACCCCTGCTCTAGAGCCACAGCAAGCGCTGAAACCTCCCAACAGCTTGACCTCACCCCCAAAGCCACACTCCTCCCTTGTCTTCCGAGACAGATGGATGCCAACCAACCGGGGGGTTGGAGTTTGCATTGCGCTCTGATGCAAACGGGTAGCCAGTACAGCTCCTTCAGAACCGGTGGGATGCTCTCCATCAGACTGGTTCTAGTCAACAGCTGTACACCGAACTAAGCGAAGTTCCCAAGCTGTTTTCGAAAGGCAGCCCCACAATGCACTGCAGTAGTCCAGGGATGAGGAACCTTTGACCACAAATATGTGGCAGGACTCCAACTCCCATCAGCCCCGGTCGGCGCAGCCATGGGTCAAGGATCATGGGAGTTACAGCCCAGCAAAATCCAGAGGGACACAGGTATTCCCAACCAGGCAGTAGACCGATCTATGACGACTATTTGCAGAAATTACACAGCAACAATTGGCGGTCACTTGAAGTGCAGAAGGCCCCTAAGTGCATTGTGAACTATTAGCTGTTTATTTTCATTTCTTAGTTTCAAGTGGAAACTTGTGGGGGGGTTGTCAAATTTAAACACCCACCCTTATTCGGCCTGCTTACATGCACTGTATTGCTCCTGCATTATTTCTTACCTTTGCCACTCTCTTTGCAAAGGACTGAGTTCAAATATTACCTGCAACGGAGAAGATCGACATTCAGTAAAGCGTTCCGCGAACCAAGCAAAAAACAAAGAATGGCGTGTTAATTTCACACGCCGGGTAAATATCTTAGTTTTCCAAACAGCAACAAGAAAGATTTAAAAAGAGATAAGTCGCAGATTTGAAACTGGTTTTGTATCCCTCACATTACTAGATTTTATGAATTAAAAATAAATAAATTAAGAAATGGAAAATGTTCGGCTCCACTGGACTACAATAAAACTAAAATCTGGACTACAATATCCTTGGAACAGGGACTTTTATGGTATTCGGTAAGGCAGTGCTTCTTAAACTCGAGTCCCTCGCTGTTGTTGGACTACAATGCCCATCATCCCTGACCACTGGTCCTGCTAGCTAGGGATGATGGGTGTTGTAGTCCAACAATAGCAGGGGGAACCCAGGCATCATGCACACTCTCTAAGGTTCGTCCATCTTGTTTTACACACCTAACCTCTGTGAATGCCTGTCACACCATTCGCTACTGTGGATCTTTGCCCAGGCTCATCAAAATGAAAGTCGTTTTCTATGCCCCTCTACATTTGAAAACAAACTTTTTTAAAAATAATATATTTTATTGATTTTATCATCTAAAAACAAACTTAACAAACATCATTAACAACATCAAATCTTTGTTTAGCCTGGGCCTCTCCATATCCGAGGCCCAGTAATTCTTTTTTACATAGCCTAATTTTTTTTTTTACTTCCTCAAGTCCCTTTTTTCTGACATTCATTGTAATTCTCTTTAACAGTTTTCTTCTTTTTTTTTACAAAAAAACAAAAAACCTTACAACCTCGTGTTTTTATTATGCATCGCATCTTATTTTCTTAACCTAAGCTTATCTACTTCTGCTGCCTGTACCAAATCAAATAAACTTTTTCAAATAGTCTTTAAATTTCTTCCAATCTTCTTCAACGCTCTCTTCCTTCTGTTCTCGGATTCGTCCAGTAATTTCGGTCATTTCCATAAAGTCCAGTAATTTCATTCGCCATTCTTCTAAAGTTGGTATCTCTTGGGATTTCCAGTTTTTAGCAAGAAGTAATCTTGCTGCTGTTGTAGCATAAAGAAAGAACCTCACATCCTACATTTGAAAACAAACTAGCAGCTAACCGTAAACCCAGCCAGATGGGCGGGGTATCAATAATAAATTATTATTATAAATTATTATTATTATTTTATGAATAGAATGGAGCGAACTTACTGGCTCGTAAACTAATCCATCCGCAGAGGATACCATTGTTTCTGCCAGATCTAGAACGTCGGCCCCGATATCTGTTGCAAAGAAGTTGAAATGTTAAGGCAGGCAGCTAAGAATAAAAACAGGCCTGTAAAACTGGCACATCTAACAGCTCTTTTTCTAATGGTTTGTCTTGAAAAAACGTCAGGTTTTCTTCCTTCTGCCTCTTAAGGAGATCTCAGTTTGTCACAGCCACCTTTGGCGCAACAGAGGTGAAAAAGATTGTGCAATGAGTTTTTTGAGCCGCCCAATTGCAGCACCTTAAGGCAGTGTTCCCCAACCTTGGGTCGCCAGCTGTTTTCGGACTACAATTCCCATCATCCCTGACCACTGGTCTTGCTAGCGAGGGATGATGGGAGTTGTAGTCCAAAAACAGCTGGAGACCCAAGGTTGGGGAACACTGCCTTAAGTGACCCGTTTCTTCCTAATGAGGACTTCGGAAATGTCACAGTCCTTCCATGACAGGAAAGCATTGCGTGGTTTATTGCTACAGAGTGCTGTCCACACTTCTGATAAGTGAAAAAGGTCAAGCAAATTTTACAATGCAGTAGTTCAGGAGAAGGCTGTCGCAAAGTATATTGGCATTATTTCAGCAGTTTTTCTTTCTCTTATAGTAAGAAACGAATGGATTCTTTTTTCTTCTTCTTCTAAAGACAGAACTGGGTGGATTATTTCCCCTTTCCCTCTTCCAAGTAAAAACCATAATAGTTAGAGACAACAGAAAAAACCCACAAATGTCTTATTATCTAAAGTTTTATGTGATGCAAAGCTCATCTTGCTTAGCAAAGCTGAACTTATTCCAAAGCATTAGTAAACTGAGGATTTATACCAGAGAAAAAGCAGAAAAATCATGTGAATAAAGGAATGTCTGCACTTAGAAATATGGAAAGCACTTGCTCTGAGCAGACGTACCACCTTAAGTTTGTTTTATAGAAAAATGGGGTAGTGTAATAAAGTACCAGAAAAAGTAAATCCACACATTTTATTATAATCCATTCCAGTAAAACTTTACAGATATTATTACGTAGATCGAGAAAGCTATATATAATATGTTTCCATTATTATTACTTGTTATATTTTTAACATCACTTCTTTTGGATTAATATTTAATAAAAGGAAAAAGGAAATATATATAAAAAAGAAATTATTGATAAAATTAACATCCCTGTGTCATGAGGTAAATGATCACACAGTCCCGGGGATACAATTTTTGGCATCAACTCTTGTTTTTGTGGGTTAGATAGTGCCCTCCTATTACCGTAACAAAAACAGTAATTTCAAACTGAAAAAAATTAACCGCATTGCATCAGAATACTTACACTGACACTTCATTGCGACAGTAATGTCTATATTGATTCTTAATTTGCTAGGGGAAAAAGAAGACACAGCATGTCAATTTCACAAAAGCGACGTGAGATTGCTGTAGAATACAGTCGTACCTTGCTTGTCGAACGGAATCCGTTCCGGAAGTCCGTTCGACTTCCGGAAACGTTCGACAACCAAGGCGTGGCTTCCGATTGGCTGCAGGAGCAGCCAATTTTGTCCTGTGAACCTCCCTGAGACCTCCGGGTATAGGGCAGTATATATATTCAATCAAAATAATAATAGGCAAATAAAGTTACAGGTAGGTAGCCGTGTTGGTCTGCCGTAGTTGAAACAAAATAAAAAAATTCCTTCCAATAGCACCTTAGAGACCAACTACCAGTAAGTTAGTTATAGGTATGAGCTTTCGTGTGCATGCACACTTCTTCAGATAAATGAAGGTAAATAAAGGTGAAGTCTTGTGGGAAAGGGCAAGGAGACTTCACCTTTGAGGGGAATGACTGCACAATCCTGCAGGCCATTTTTAACTCTTAACCGTGGCCATGTGACACCCAAGTCTTAGCAGTACATGGATAACTGCAAGAACATGCAAATCCAATGGTGTCAGACTTTTAAATACTGAGTGCTGGTATATACATTGCCCAACCAGCATGGCAGCTGATTCTGAAAGGCAGGAAAGCACATTAATTCCTACAGATGTGACCAGCAACCTCATGGGCTTAGGTGACGGATTTGATCACAAGCTCAAGGACAACGTTCACATTAGAAGTAACCAAATCAATTGTCACGTGATTCCTTCCTACAGACATTACTGAGACGGCATGGAGTTCAGCCACATAGTAATGACTCTCACACTGCCAGTGCAACATGAATTATCCCCCGGTAACTGGTCACATCTGTTGGACTCTGACTAAATGCCAGGCTTCCTCTCCTCAATTCTTCTTGCCCCAGGAGATAGGTAATAATTTTGTTTTTCAGCTTCTCAAGCAGCTGGGCGTTGCTGTTACCAGGGCATCCTGGATTCAAATGGAAATCTGAAAGCTATTGCCTTAGGGCAGCCAAGATGTTTTTAGGAAGCGTAAAACAGCATGCAATCAGCACAGGTTTGGAAAGCAAACGAGCGAAAAATTACCTTGTAAAATCTTTATCTACTTCATATTCGTATTTCATCCAGGTGTCTCGATAGACCATAAACTCCATTATGGTTAAGAGAGCCATGGTTGTAAATGCTATTAAAGAAACTGGGAAGAAAAGAAAGAAAGAAAGAAAGAAAGAAAGAAAGAAAGAAAGAAAGAAAGAAAGAAAGAGCTAGCATAAATACAATATCCACTGAATTTGCAAGGAGAAAAAAGGTAATGTGGAACACACTTTCTGCTAAACACATTAATAAACAGGTAGGTAGCCGTGCTGGTCTGCCGTAGTCCAGAGAATGAGAGTCATGAGAACTTCTGACTCTAGTCAACATGGGGTAGAAGAAGAGGGAGAAAATTGGGTGCAGTTCTGAGCAGAACCAATTTGGGCCTCCATGAACTTCCTCAAACCATATTAAAACAGTATTGGCATGTTTCTTTAGCGTGAAGTTTGAAAATCACTGTGCAACAGCT
Source organism: Darevskia mixta (assembly GCA_034641385.1). Lineage (NCBI taxonomy): Eukaryota > Metazoa > Chordata > Lepidosauria > Squamata > Lacertidae > Darevskia > Darevskia mixta. Next base: position 7,637,731 of record JAWWNH010000224.1, on the reverse strand, counting down.
TGCTCTTTTCAATATTTGTATTCTTTTTTTATTTTGCTAATGCAGCTCGGTAGAGCAAACAATTCAACAGTGGCCCAACTTTGGTTGAACGCAATTCTTAAAAACTGAAATTAATCTTCCAGCAGGGCTTACCTGTTCCTCCAGTTGCCGTGGTTTCTATGTAGCTTTCAGGGACTTTTGGAAAGGCATCTAACTCCTTCATTAAATTCAAAGTCTTCTTCCGATTCAGTCGCCTCATCTTCAGCAGATTCCTCAACGCCTTCCTTCATATATTCACTCTGTATTTAAAAGAGAAATGCCCGAAGGTAATAAAATTGTAATTTTTTTATTAAAAAAACACGCCCCTTTTGAGCTTCTCAACATTCCCTACCACAACTGAAATGAGGTGGCAAGATGAGCAGAAAACTCTCAGGGATTTAATAACCCCAGTTCTATAAAGTTACTGAAGTGAAAAGGCATCCTACCCTAGGATATCAAGCACCAGCATTAACTGTTATTTTCTTGGTCGGCTATAGCAACTATCAACATTTGCAGCGTGAAATTAAATCAAGATTAAGTCTGTTTTTGAGGCATACGCCAACCTCACGCCTTTTAAAATCCCCTGCCAATGTCACTAATCTCTGTTTCACTTGAGAGTCCATGTAATAAGAATGTAATAAGAATGGCTATGGAGACTTAACATTTTATGGGTCAGCAAAAAAGCATCATGCAACCTAGCCCAATAGTACACAACTTAAGAGCCTGGAAACAGATGCTGTTATTTAACTATTCCCACAACTCTGTTGCCCTTGAGATACGCAACAAGCTATTGTGCTTTTCTTGCTGCTTACAGGTGACACCATGACTACAAATTATAACTGTGAGTGCAAATCAGGAAAAACTGAATTTGTGTGTCAACGTTAACTAAGAAAAGTTTCCTCTAACAAATACCTGGAGCTATTTTGCTCTGACAGCCACTTTTGTAGCATCATTCATGGAAGTCCCAGTTTTCTTTTTACCTGCCAGTTATGCTGACCTTGACATCTAACGAATATGGCAGAATAATATTGAACCTAGGGCACGTACTATGAATTTGTCCCTACAGCTAGGCTTCTTCCCAACTGTGAAGAAGAAGAGGAGTTTGGATTTGATATCCCGCTTTATCACTACCCGAAGGAGTCTCAAAGCGGCTCACATTCTCCTTTCCCTTCCTCCCCCACAACAAACACTCTGTGATGTGAGTGGGGCTGAGAGACTTCAGAGAAGTGGGACTAGCCCAGCAGCTGCATGTGGAGGAGGGGAGACGCGAACCCGGTTCACCAGATTACAAGTCTACCACTCTTAACCAGAGGCGTAGGAAGGTCAGGTGGTACCCGGTACGGAAAATTCTTGTCACCCCCCCCCCCACATTGATTCCCCCCCCCCTGCAAAAATGGTTTTACGTTATTTCATATTTTCTTACAAAGAAATAATAATAAGTAAAAATAAACTTTTATTTATCTCCCGCCCTCCCTGGCCGAAGTCGGGCTCAGGACAGCTAACATCAGATACATAACACTGATATAAAATCAAACAATAATTAAATTACCTCCTAAAAACATGTCAAAATCAAATTAAAGTCTAATTAGATGGCTTTCCGCAGGGTTAGGGTTGGGAACAGTAAGTGCTCCACTGAATTGAAATTTCAGCCTTCACGACATACGGTAGGAAAACAGCCAAGTAAACAGCTATGTTCGTGGAGGAGGGTCAAGATATTAACTGATATGCATGAAATTTCATATATAGCTATATAATCCCTAGTGTAGCAAGGTAAGACCTTTGGAGCAGGCATTTTCAAAAAGAAAAAAAGTTTGTTATGAACCACCCTAGGAGGGCAGTAATTATTCCTTGATAATTTGTCACCCCCTCCATGGTGGAACCTGGGGCGCTCCCCCACCCCCCATTTCCTACGCCCCTGCTCTTAACCACTACACCACACTAGCTCATAGTACATGCCCTAGGTTCAATATTATTCTGCCTGTGGAGCCTGTATGGGGGAAAACAACCCCAAGAGGGTTGGCTGCGGATGAACAGCAATCCCAGCAGAAAGGTTAAACACTGCTTTTCCCCACCTGCTCAAGCGTTCATGTTACCAAGCAAAGATGAATTTAGGACCACTTGTTAACCAAAATCAGCCTTCCTCAAGTTCAGATGCTTTTGGCCAGCATTCAAAATTCGCCAGGCGGATTTCGCACCTGGCTCTCGGCCACTTGCAACCATGTAAAGCTGCCCAGGCGCCTGATGTCTCCACCATCCTTCAGTCTTGACTGTTTTCACACACTAAGACCCCATCCTGTAGAATTCTATCTGTTATATTTTATCTGCACAGAATGATTTTCAGAAACCAAAAAGTTGCATTGAAAAATACAGCTTTCAAGCCATCTGACCCCAAAATGGCAAGTAGGCATTCCATTTGGGCAACTGTAACCCTGGTTTAAGGAGCCATTTGGCACCTAGCTTACTGGTATATATCTGAGTTTCTAACACTGCTTCTGGCAATTCCTCTCCACCATCTCTGACCATTGGACAGGGTGGATTTGATTTAAATCACGATTTAAATCACTAGTCAGTAAGGCTTGATTTAAATCACTAGTCAGTAAGACTTGATTTAAATATTTTTTTTACAGAAAGACTCATTCTTGCTGGTATAATCTTAATATTTACAACAATACCGTGTTTCCCATATTTTAAGACACCGTCTTATATTTTTTTTCCCCTCAAGAAAACGCACTATGGCTTATTTTGAGGGGGTGTCTTATTTTTATTACGTAAGCCCAGCCCCACGTTTTCCTTGGCGCCCTCCAGAACAGCGCCTATCACTATGGCTTATTTTCGGGGTACGGCTTATATTTCGCAAATGCGAAAAAATCCTGCTATGGCTTATTTTATGACTACATCTTAAAATAGGGGAAACAGGGTATGAAGGTTTCATTTTTTGAATAATAAATTTTCAGAGTAGTTTTTACAGTTAAATCAAAAATTACTGATTTGGTTATACTACTAGAAATACATAGACAGATAATTATGAAATTATGGTGAGGTTTAATAAGTTAACTGTTTATATTTGGACAACTTTTCTGCTGTACTTTATTGGAAGGAGAAAAATAATCATTTCCTTAATAACCATTTAAACAATTTATTTAACTAAAGCAATAACATGATAGCATATGTATCCATGTTTGTTAACTGATGTGGTTAAACATTAAAAAACAAAAACATTAGACTGAGTTTTAGCACACTTGATAAACTTAAAACAAATCCTTATTTCCTGATGAATAGCCTTTGGACTACAATGTAACTTAAATAGAAGACTATATTTAGAAAGATTTTTCCTCCAAAAGCATTTTATTTTAAAAATCTAATTTAAATCAAAAAAATCTGATTTAAATCAAAAAAATCCGATTTAAATTTTAAAAAATCTGATTTATTTTTTTTTAAATCGTTGATTTTTATCCACCCTGCCATTGGACATGCTGGCTATTGCTGGTGGGAGTCAGAATTCAACCTGATGACATCAGGTAGGAAGGGGGTGGCTGTCCAAGGTAACACATGGCTCTGGCCAGAAGATTATATCCTGGCAAGAATATTTAAATGGTTTGGCGTTGGGTTTTTTACCATAACTTGCATTCAGGCAGTTATGAAACAGCTACGAAGTCTCCCACATTATGCTGTTTCAGATTTCACAACCTAAAAAGCTTTTAAAATGCAAAGTGTGCCATGAATTATGTAAATTCCACTACAGTGGTACCCCGCAAGACGAATGCCTCTCAAGACGAAAAACTCGCTAGACGACAGAGTTTTTCATTTTTGAAGTCGCTCCGCATGACGAATTTCCCTATGGGCTTGCTTCGCAAGACGAAAACGTCTTGCGAGTTCCCAATGCATTCCTATGGGAAACCGCGCTTCAATGCATTTCTATGGGAAACAGCGCCATCTAGTGGTTCGCAGGACCGTGCTTCGCAAGACGAAAAAACTCGCAAGACGACAAGACTCGCAGAACGAATTAATTTCGTCTTGCGGGGCACCACTGTACTATTTGCTTTCCCCATTTGCAGTTACCAAGCTGGGCTTAAAATCATTTTGCTGGAAGTTTCCCTGGAAATTCAAACACATTAAAACGCAAACACAATTCCACTTGCGAAAGCAGTTTTAGAAAGAAAGAAAGATTCTAGCAAATGAGCAATCTTACCTTGGCCTTCAGTTCCTCTTGCAGTCGTTATTTGTATTGCAGAGGTCGTGCAACAGGATAATGAGCAGAGATGCTGAAAGGAAGAGACTAAGGTCATGGAAGGTGTTTCAAATGCACCGAAACTCTCAGGGAGATGCTTTGCTTCCAGTGCCCCATTGCATTTTGGAAACTTAATTCTCTTTTGACAGCATATCCACTGGAACCGGAAAGGTGCTACGACTTATTTGGGCACATGGTAATGCTGGAATTGGTTGGAGTCAGAGAGGGCTAAATAATGCAAAGTGAAAACCAGGTTGGGGGGAGGGGAGATGAAACAGGTCAAACGCACAAAGGCGGGCACTAAAATATTTAATAAATGGACAACACAAGTGAGAGAAAGGGAAGAGGCTAACTACGATGCCACTCACCATCTGGCCTAGGGGGGCCTGACAGGCCTACAAGAACTGCTGAGGCTGCTACCACCGCTTGGCAGAGAGGCCTGTTTTGTTTTGTTTTTGATTTTTGTTTAAATTTCTGTTATTTCTAATAAGAGTTCTAAGATGGCGGCGCGCATAGACGCAGCAGCTGCTCAGTGCTCTCCCTTATTTTTAAGTGTTTCGTATGGCTTTTACTGCTGTTAAATGAACTTTTTAAAAAAATTATTTAATTATTATTATTATTATTTTAAATCCAATTTCGTTGTACTTGTACAATGACAATAAAGATATATACATATACATATAAAAGCTGAGATCTTTCATATTTTAAAACCCACTATATTGGCAGGGGGTGGCACTGTGGGTTAAACCAGAGCCTAGGACTTGCCGATCAGAAGGTTGGCGGTTCGAATCCCCGTGACGGGGTGAGCTCCCGTTGTTCGGTCCCTGCTCCTGCTCACCTAGCAGTTCAAAAGCACGTCAAAGTGCAGGTAGATAAATAAGTACCGCTCCAGCGGGAAGGTAAACGGCGTTTTCGTGCGCTGCTCTGGTTCGCCAGAAGCGGCTTAGTCATGCTGGCCACATGACCTGGAAGCTGTACACCGGCTCCCTTGGCCAGGAAAGCGAAATGAGTGCCGCAACCCCAGAGTCGTCCACGACTGGACCTAACAGTCAGGGGTCCCTTTACCTATATTGGCAGGGTTCTGTTTACACTTGAGGAATATCTGCAATGAAATGCTTTTATGTAGACGAAATGGACTCCCATGTGGTTGTTAGGAATGGAGGGGCAAGGGGAAAAAATCACTGATCAATCCACAGTGCACCTACAATCATGAATTACAAAGCTCTCACCTTCCCAAGCATTATTTTTAGTGCAGGATGGAACAGAATCCATCCTGGCACCAAATACACTACAAATTCTTCAATGTTACCAAATTCCTGCTATTTATCCTAATGGGCATTAGTGGAAGTCTCCAGAGCCTGTCTTCCCATGCAAGGGGAAGTCCCTAATTCACCAAGGGTTTGAGACCCATCAGGTACCCTCGCCTGCGGACAGATTCTAGGAGCCACAGGTGAGAGCTGAAAGTCCCCTGCCGGAGGCATTACCCCTCTTAAAGCTGAATCCTAGATACTGTAGGGGCTGAGTGGCTTTAAAAGGCAGCAGAAATGAAGCAGCATTCTAAGTAAGTATTGATTAGCTGGACTCTTTGACCACATGACACTGCTTTGCCAAGCTTAACAGAAACATAAATGTAAGAAGCCAGTAGAACTGTTATTAGAGAAAGGCTCTGATCTAATTAAAGTTTGTCGTGGCTTTCATTAAAAGCAATGGGATTTAAATTGGCTGTGACTCACATGCTCCATTGGGACACAATCATGGCTAACTTTAGCAGGCCAGAGAGGTTTATTCAGTAGCCTTTTCCCTTCCTGTTCTTTCGAAGCAAACTGAGATCAGATCACAGATCAGAGAATTCTCAAGGGAGTGTAACTCATGCCCTCTTGCACATTCGCTGCAAAGCATTAAATCACGTGCTAGTTTCCACTTGACTCCATAACTCACCCTTAGTTCCACTACAGCAGCACCCACAGGTAGCAAAGCTGGAGAACAGATCTATGCAGTTGAGGGCCGGGGCAAAGACACAGATGGTGGCCTGCCCAACGGTCGGGGTCAGGGATGATGGATTTGAATTCCAGCAATATCTGGAAGATCACAGGTTCCCCATCCCCATCCAAGCATAAGCATGCGCCACCAAGAAGCTACAGCAAGACTTACGGTAGATGCTAGCGTCCTCCAGCCAAGTTCAGGACAGGAGTCAACACTTGCGACCGTTGTTGCATCAGAAGCAACAGCTGGCCCTACAGCAGAAGGTGGAATTAGGCTGCAAATTCCTACCAAGCACAGGAACTCTCTTCCTACCTCTGGGAAGCATTTGTGAAAGAAGCAATTTTCATGCTGTGAATTCAAAAAGGCACTAAGCCACATTATAATGGACTGGGGGCATGCTATACTGCTGTGCTAACGTGGCCAACCATAATTACAATGTGAGTCAGTTAAAATAAACAGTTCTGGACATTAACTTTTCAACGTCAAACAGGAATCCTGTTCCACAACCATCTTACCTGTCCCCCCCCCCCACTGCAGCCTATCAGCAGCTGCCAAATTATCTTTAACCACCTATCAGACAAAGCCAAATAGGAGGAAATGTGCCTGTCAGAGGCGCCCAGGAATTCTTTTTTCATTTCTCTCTCTCTCTCTCATCTATTTCTCAGTACTCTACCTAAGACTCCAATATTTAACAAGAGACCAACTCGCTACTCCTTTAGCAAGCAAAGTATTCTTTCAATCTGTCAAGTAACCAAGGCAACAGGTTTCATTCTCGGACAAATCTGAAGTCTGTTTGACAAAGCTTTTGCCCCCAAACTCAATGCAAGTTGCTCCCAAAGTAATGTGTACATGGGATTACATTGCAAATCCAGTGGATGGACATTGAAATATATTTACATTATATATATACACACAAACACACACACATTACATATTTGTTCTAAAGACCAGATTGCAAACCCATTTCATGCAAGAAGTGTAGCCTGCACATGTTGCTTTAATAGCAGAAATGAATACTGTGATTTAAAAGATAGTAATATCCCCCTGCAAACATCCTTTTATACGGTATTGGGTACTGATTCGGGCAGAGAAGATAACGGAATGATGAAAGAATGAATCAAAGGGGAAGCCACTAGGAATAGCAAATTTGCCTATCAGGAAAATAAACACTTTTAAGAGGAAGGAGAGATAAGGAACAGGAGAGAAGTTTATAAAAACTCTCAAACTCATAAAAACTGCAAACATTCCAGGCGAGATGGAAGTGTATATGAACAGTTCATTGGCCACATCTATATACTCTCAGAAATCCTAACGGTTATTAAAGCAACAGGGAAAGGACAAATGCCCTCGAGGAATTTTCATAAATGATGACCTTCAATTTCGAATGTGAATTAAATCAGTTGTTATTATGGGGGAGAAGAATTAAAAGGAATTTTCACACAGGACACTTTTTGCCTCCCTTACACTGTCCCTACACAGATACAGAGGAATAGTATTAATGCAAGATAGAAGCCATTTACATTTTAGGATTTACGTTTGACCTTACAAACCAGTTTATAAGGCATTTTCACAGACTGAGATTTAGAACAGGTCTGGGGTCATATGCAACGCTGTGCACCCACTGGCACAAGAGTCCTTTTGCTAGCGCAAGTCTTTTTTCCAATGTTGTGTGTTAAGAGAAATGCAGCTCAACAGGTCTGCTGGAGGAGCCTATGCACAAGAACATGGGTGTAGCCAGTATTTAGAGGGAGACAACCTCAGATTTGTCTTGATTTGTCTTGATTTAGCTGCCTCCCCCCTATGCCCATGCACAAGAGCATATGCCAGTGGAGATGTTGCAAAGCGACCTTCCCATTTCCTAGACAAGTTCTACACGCGAGATCCACTTTCTCAAAATGCCCCACTAGTAATGGAACAAGTCCAGCGCTGACTAACTGAAAACAGCCATGGTTAATACGCGACACGCTTCGCACTCGAGTCTTTTTCGCACCCCATCCATCACAGGACACCGTTCGCACACAGCACAGGCAAGGAAGGAGTTGCTCCCGGCCTCTAACACGTCAGACCCTATACACGCTGCTTGCTTGCGCGTCCCCACGTTCTAGATTCGAAAGCCGCTTCGGCGGCGACGCGATCCCGAAAGCCCTTTCCGTTCTGACCCGCAGGAGCGGCATTCACACGTGCGGAAAGAGGCGCGTCCGGCGTCACGTGTGAAACGTCACGGGGCAAATATTTAACAGTCGGGGAAGCCACAAACACAGGGGAAAGGGGAAGTATATATGTACCTCGATTCCCCTGCTTTGGGGGGTGGGGTGTCTGCGTGCCTCGGCGGGAGGGAGGGGAAAACGGAGCGGGAGATCGGCGATCGCGGCGAGTCAGGCGCCCGTTCCCTCTCCGCCTCCCGCGCTCAGCTTCCCGGCAGCATCTCCACCCGGTCCTGAGCGAGCCCGGCGGCACCGGCACCTCCTGCCCGTCTTCGACTGCGATCGGGGCGGCAGAGGCAGCAGGTGAAGCGCCCGGCAGCTCCGGCGAAGGCGGCGGTCGACGAGCGAGAAGCGGAGCCGAGGCGATGCCAGCCACCCGGACCGATTCGGAAGCGGCTCAGGGCACCGCCGGTCGCCCCGCCCGCGCTCACCGGAAGCGGCGCGCCCGGAGGGGGAAAGAAGCCGGATCGGAAGTGGGAGCCTCTCTATCCTCTAACCGAGGCTCTATGGTGAGATCCCGCGCCCTCGTCCGGCTCGTTTTTCGAAACGTGCGGCCGTCCGCGGGTCTTTCCTCCCGGAGCCAGCAGGGGTCGCTGGCGGCCTGTGTGCGCAGCCCAATGCGCCGTGAGAGAAATGTTCCCTGTGGCGCAATAGATCAGCGCGTTTCGGTTGTTCAGCAGAAGGTTGCGGGTTCGAGCGTGACCAAGGATGGCTGTGGGCAAAGTTGGACGAAGATGATCCTTCTAGTTCTATGATTCCCCTCAGGGCAGGGATTTCCCCCTATGCTTTTAGCAGTTCTTATTTTTATCTTTTATTTTTATCCGTCAGCCACCTTGAGACAGGCGGGGGGGGGGGAGCCAAGGTATATACAGTATATATTTATATACGTATTATATATATTTGTGTGTGTATATATATATAAACATTATATTGGCAGTTCGTCATTCAGGAAGAGGAAGAGACATGTCTTCACTTATTCCTTCTGAAGATAAGGCTGTAACATTAGCAGCTGTGTGGATGGGACGTGAGCCTAGAGCCTGCAAAATTCCCAAAATTGCAATTTTTAAAGCGTATGTTATCGCAGGTAAATTCAGATGAAATGAGACAGGCTGGATTAGAACTTCCCAGAGCGGCATATGTTCAAAGTCAACTCAGCACTGCTATAAGAATTTTAAAGATAGAATAAATATTCATAAATGTGCACATCTAAATATGTATAAACCATGTGTCTGAAATAGTACAGGAGAGCAATCCTGAAGCTATTCTGACTCTCCCAATGACCTCAAATATTCCTCTGCAGTAAGGAAGGTATATTGATAGTTTGCTCAGCCTAGCAGATGCTTGCCAGACTGTATTTGAAAAGGGAGATGTAAGCCCCTACAGTCCAGAGACAACTGGAAAGCTTTTCCCAAAAATTTGAGGTCAATTTGGGAAAGTCAAAATGGCTTTAGGATTGTTCCCCTGTAGTATTTCAGACACGTGCTTTATATACTTACGTATTTGTTTGCCTTCTACATTTATGAACATTTATTCTATATTGGAGACCTTAGAATTCTTATAACAATAGCCTCGTTGACAAATCAGTTAAGCCCCAGGATTTGGCATTTAATTCAATTTAATATCCATGACCTAAGTGGGACTAAAGTTAAAAGTTTAATCACCAAACTCTCTTAACTCTTGGTATTGATGTAAGATTAGGAGGGGATTGAGCAGAGTTAATGGGGCCAGAATGACTTTGTTTTTAAATAGTCCTTGCAAAGTTGTCGGGCTACCTGCTGAAATCCTGTAACTTTTCATATCACAAATTATGGAAGATGAGGTCATTAGCTGGAAAGGCCCAATTCAAACTCTTAGCCATTTAGAATAATCAATTTTTTTTTTTTTTTAAATAATTTTTATTTGGTTTTACAATTTTTCCGGCCTACAACATCTCCGTTAAACACTCTTGGGTGCCCCCTCTCTCACTCGGGGGCTCCCATACCCAATTCAGCACCCCCCTCTCACAGAGGCATACAATTCATTAAATGTTTAACCTTAAACTATCTTCCTTTATCTTGCCTGTTTCCCTGCACACTCACCTGTGCAGGATTATAATACAAATATTGGTATTAAATGAGACTTCCCCGTTTCCCTTAAGCTGGTTACATCATATTATCCAATCCTCAGGATTCCTTATCATAATTCACATCATAATTATTCTAACACATCTTATCTTCATTTACATCTTAATTATTCTTAGCCATAGTCACTTTATCAATTATAATTCAACCTTAGCCATCCTCTGCTTCTATACTTTGTCTACTCTTAATTCCCCCCTCTCCCTTTACTCGAATCCGACCTGACTTATACTACTAATAACAATTTTATTCCATAATATTATATTACGTTTATGCAATTCCATATTCAGACCATGTCTTTAACCATATAAAGAGTCAGAACGTTTCCCCAAATTTAAATCCACTTTACCCCACTCCCTCCTTGTCCGAAACCCAGACCCACTCAGTGTCCAGCCTGCAAAGGCCTGTCATTCCATCATCTTCTCTTCCCTGCAGCTCTTTGCCTTGTTTTTCTCTCTCTTGTTTGCTGTCATTCCAGCTTCTCTTATGTTTTTTCCTGCAGGTTTTCATCCGTTGTTGACACTCACGCTTCCGGCGTGTCTTCTTTCTCCTGGCATTTCTTCTAAACTTTCTCACAGTCAGTGGTGTGGGATTTTCCACTATCTCATGTCCCAACTCCTCCTCCTCCTGCTCATGCTTAGGAATGCACTCCTCTTGTGTGTTGCCCCTCACTTGGAAATACTTTATAATTAAGTCTCTGAGTTCATCCACTTTTGCATTAAAATCTTCCCGTATTTCCATAGCCAGGTGCATCTTTTAAAAGTTCACAAAGTCTCCAAAATAGTTCCAAAGTTACTTTATACTTCAGCCAAATCTTCTCCGAGTATTTAGGAAAGGGGTTACATTGAAAACTTGTAACTGAAGCTTTCCCCTGTCACAAAGTTCACCATTGCCTCGGTTACAATGTCTCCTGCTTCTTAGTCCCCAGCAGCCGGGATCGACCTCCGTGTTTAAAATCACCGGCTTTTTGGCCAATTAGTCCAAATGCTTTATCAAATCCTTGTACTCACGATTTCTTTAATTTTGGCGAAGGAATCTAGCGCTCAATGCTGCCCGCTTTGCCGCATCGCTGAAGACGGTCGCTCCTGGAGTCACAGCGCTCCGAGCTCAACCCGCTTCCCCTTCTGGGACCCGTGCTCGGGTCTTCCGAGGGGGGGGGAGCTCGTTCGAGCGCCCGCCGACTCCCCACGTCTTCGGGCCGCCCTGCCCGAAGTTTTAGGAGGGTCCGTTTCACGGGAACGGTACCCTCGGGCCGTCTTCAGCTGGTCCCGCCGCGCACGACGGAGACCCAGCCGGCTGGCATGAGCGCTAGACCGGAAGTCTCTTAGAATAATCAAATTGGAAGGGACCACTTTGCCACGCGCAGCTAGGAAAGATGTGGATTATGCGGAGTAGTTGAAAAGCAAAGGAACCAGGAAAAAAGTGGAAGGGAAGTCATATGCATACATATGTCTATGTATACATGCTATATTTGGTACGAAGTTGTAAATGGGACGGGAGGGGTGTTAAATATGCTCTCTGTTCCTGTTTTTGAAAATGCAAACAAATAAATAAATAAATAGGGAAGAACCAAGAGGGTCATTCCTGCAACACAGGAATCTTTCACCCAGTGAAAGAATCATTCACCCACAATTTTGAGATTAAGAGTCGCATGCTGCACCAATTGAGCCATCCCTTAGTGTCTATAATGTTCTGGTGGAGGGGGGGGGTGTTGTCTCACATTTGTTGTGCTTTGGTGTAAGAGCACCTCTCAAATGTAGCACACTGAGGAAATGTTGCACACTGAGGAAGCATCACAGAATAGCTAAGAAACTGCAAGGATGCGTAGCTGGACCATATAAATCAGTGATGGCTAACCTTGACACTCCAGACACTCCCATCATCCCTGAACACTGGTCCTGTTAGCTAGGAATCATGGGAGTTGTAGTTCCAAAACATCTGCAGTGTCAAGGTTAGCCATCACTGATAAATCCACCTTGTGTCAACTACATGTTGCAGAATATACTAGCTAAAGACGCCCAAAGCCAAGCACCCCCAAACTCGGCCCTCCAGATGTTTTGGGACTACAACTCCCATCATCCCTAGCTAACAGGACCAGTGGACAGGAATTATGGGGATTGTAGTCCCAAAACATCTGGAGGGACGAGTTTGGGGGTGCCTGCCCAAAGCTAACAATGTTTTGAGGGTGCTTGGTGTCTTCTGGAACCAGGCAGAGGGCCTTCTCGTTAGTGGTGCCCGCCCTGTGGAACGCCCTCCCACCAGATGTCAAAGAGAAAAACAACTACCAGACATCTGAAGGCAGCCCTGTTTAGGGAAACTTTTAATGTTTAATAGATTATTGTATTTTAATATTCTGTTGGAAGCCCCCCAGAGTGGCTGGGGAAGCCCAGCCAGATGGGCGGGGTATAAATAATAAATTATTATTATTATTATTATTATTATTATTATTATTATTATTATTATTATCTGATTTGGGCAGTGACATTGGCTTTCTGCTTGATAGTGTCTACCTATGCTCAATTTGTATTTGTGTAAATGAACTTAAATAATACAATAATCATCCATTGACCTTCTTCCAGTGGAAACCAAACCTGGGCAAGCTCTGCACCCCTGGAAGTTTTCAACATTCAGAGACGCAGGGTGCATATAAGGTTATTTACTGTTTTACTGTGGCTGAATGTAGAAAAAGGTGTCATCCACAAACCATTTGGGGTGGGGAATAGCCAGTGGGGCAGCTTTATGGGTTGCCTAAGTGGACTAATTTCAAATCAATGGTTTCACCGTTATGTCCTGTCTCTCCATTTTGGTAGCCTTTAAAATACCTTTGAGATTTCCAGCAAAAGCACATCTTCTCAACTTTTTACTAATTTCAGATGCCTCTTCCTGGTAGGGGTAGCCGGCACTTGGCAAAACCCCACGCTCTTTGCTGGGGCACAGTAGTTCAAGAAATGGAGACTATTCAATATTATTTTTTTTATAGTAAGAAACCCAAAAAACTACTGGACCCTGGAACAGTATACCTCCATTTCCTGACAACTTTACAGATAAATTTATCATCTGCAGGAATCTCTCCTTCCTAATGTGAAAGGTCTCGTCCTTAAATATCTCCACCTGCGCAAATTGACTGAGCGTGGCTTGTTCCAGCAGGTCATACTGAGTATATTTGCCTGTACTGTACAAATGTTCTCTAAGCATGTTGACTCCTGTATACCAGGTGTGAAATCCCTTTGGAAATCTTCAAAGGGGATTTCATGCTCCTTTTCTCAGTATGAAACATTTCATTTGCTCAGTTAGAAGGAGGTGTAATAATTAAGAAACCTGGCACAATTCTACCTATTTTTTTAAAAGTATTGCCATTTATTAACATTATTTATTGAAACTCCTGCAAAATGTAATGTTGATTGAATGACGTTGGGTTTTTTTGTGGAACAAAATTGCTTACGGTAAAACGAAATTTGTTGTTTTCTCTCTACATGCAATTTACATAACTATTGAGACTTTTCTCCATGTGGAGCAGAGGTGAGGAAACACAGAGTATGCAAGGACACAGAGTAAGTATGATGACACACTATAGAGATGGAGAATTTGACACAGGACTGCCAAGATGGCACCATCCTAAGATGTTGTTGGGACTACAGTTCTGTTGCCTGTTTGGTGTGACAGGTCACAATTGTGCCAATCTGGATGCCTCTTGAGTTATTTGTCACTCAGCTTGGCACAAAGGTTCCAGAAGTGGAGGTGGTGGTCTTCGTCTATGTTTGGACATTGGGCGCCATTTTGAATCAAGATGGCAGACTGAAATTTGACTTTGGTGTGACAGTTACAAACAAGGCTGCAGGAGGTGAGGGGTTTTCACCTACGTTTGGTTGCAATTTTCAGCGCTGCAAAAGCAAGTCCCTGCGCCGCACTGAGCCGGTTTAGCGCAGCGCACGGGGACTCGCCGAGCACACAGCTCGGTTCAGGGGCATCTCAGGGGCCGGTTAAATGACCCCCGTGGGCCACTTGTGGCCCATGGGCCTTAGAAAAAGAAGAGTTTGGATTTGATATCCCACTTTATCACTACCCGAAGGAGTTTCAAAGCGGCTAACATTCTCCCTTCCCTTCCTCCCCCACAACAAGTGGGGCTGAGAGACTTCAAAGAAGTGTGACTAGCCCAAGGTCACCCAGCAGCTGCATGTGGAGGAACGGGGAAGCGAACCCGGTTCACCAGATTATGAGTACCGCTCTTGACCACTACTCCACACTGCTGACCCCTGGTCTGATCCTTTCAAAGTGCTCTGATTTTAACCACTGATTTCAAAACACATTTGTGGGGAGTTTCTTAGAATTCATAAGCAATGCCAGGTTCAAGGCTATTAGTGAATGACATACTATAAATATATTAGTGCTGTTCTGAAAACCTTAATTCCCATGCTTCAATGGTGTTTCCCCCTAATTACTTCTATAACTAAGTGAAAGTAATGACACCTCCCACTTTACCTACAGATGAATCTAATCCTGTCTCCAATACATGCATCTGCTTTTGCCAAAAAAATCCAGGCAGGATAGCTTAACAAATCACCTCTTTGGCAGGTTTTAGACTAGCTCTCATTTTCATCTACACCCAGGTGCCTGAGGGGGAAACACTTTTCTTTCTTTTAGCTCTATCTGAGACTTACGACTCTCCTTCCCTGCCTTCATTTTGCTGTACCTGTTTCTACAATCGCTTATAATTCAAAGACCAGGTAAGACATTTTATAAGCTTCAATGTTCTTCCCAAGTTGTTGGACTATGGGATGTCTGCATTAAGCCAGCTAAGCTAGCTTCTCCTATAAAGAGAGAGAACACTTTAATGGCCACCAGCTTGTGCTGTGTTCTAAGTATTGTTAGACGTACAAGAATCTTAATGTCAAATGTCAGCTTAAGATGGCGAGATAGCAGAAACGTATTGTTACAGCTGACATACCAAGCTTTCTAACGTTGCCACGTTGATCACTTGTGGTCCTGCACAAAGTGTTGGGTCTTTGGTACTTTGCAACGATACTTCCTTTGGATTTCCAGCTTATGAGGGGAATCTTTGCTATGTTTCAATATTACTAGCCACAACAGCTGTAAACTTTCTTTAGAAAGGACCCTTCAACCATAATGATTCAAAACTTAATATTGTAGAGCAGGTGTCTTCAACCTTTTCAGACCCAGAACCCAAACATTATTTAGGGACCCGTTTCTTAAACTTTTACCATATATTTGGATGGTGAGTAGTGCTTCTGTTGTGATCCACTTTGCATCAGGCCAAGATCCACTTGTGGGTTCCGACCCACCAGTTGAAGATCAGTGTTGTAGGGATCTCATTATTTTGTCGAATGTCATTTTGCCATTAGTGCTCAGTGGTTCTGTGATAGTGAAAAGCCTAGTACTGTATAAAGTTCTCATGTTTTCTGTTAATAATTTCCCTCCCACCACAAAGAAAAATAAAAGAAACATTGGAAGAAAGTATTATATTCTTAGCACCCATCCTGTGCACTTATTTGAGCAAGGGGGCTCCTTTCTGAATGGCAGTCTATTGGAATCAATTTCTCATCTTGGCAAAAAAAAAATTACATAATTTCTCGTGATGGTCCTTATTTCTTTCCACTGAAAAATACAACATGTTTCCTGGAAGAATCTTTTGCTTCCTTTTGAACAAAGTTAACATGTTTGTTAATGTGCCAGGAGTTCCCAAGAGCTACATATAAACTTGTAGAAGAAGCTGGAGTTCAGTTAGAAATGCCTGTTATCCATCACATGCGAATTTGACAGAGGTCATTTTTCTCTTTGTGTGAGCCAGAAGTATTGTATCACTGTAATTAATAGCACCGCTTTTCCTTTAGTATTGTCATCCTGATTCATCTATCAGTTCTAGGCTTGAGACCTCAAGCATTTGCATTGTTCCCCATCAGAACAACTTTGTTTCAGTATACAATAATGAATGTTTTGTGTGTGGATTTCTTTCCCTCTCTTGAAATTTATTGACATCCATTCTGCTTTTAAGAGATCTTTGAATACTTTCCTTTTTAATAATATTTTTTATTAAATTTTCTGTTTTACAATTTCAAATAAGCATTTTGCAAACTTTAAAATATCCAATGACTTCCCTTCTTTTCTTTCCATGGTTCATTTTACATATCCTGTTGAATTTATCTTAATGCTGCCAGCGTTTTCAGCTGTACACAGTCATCTTCCATATACTGTACTCAATAAATGTTTTCCAATCTTCTTTAAACGTATGTTCTTCTTGCTCTCTTCTGTATGTTAAATCTGCAAATTGTGCATATTCTGTCAACTTAAGTTGCCAGTCCTCTTTAGTTGGGACCTCACTCACTTTCCAGATCCTTGAACACTTTCATGCCCAGATTGGGATGGTTTTCTAGTAAGATTAAATAATAAGACTATTTTACTATTAAGTTTAAGAGATCTGCATGTTGAAAGAACTATCCTCTTCCTTGGGTTCACAGTTATATTTGTAAATGGCGAGAAAAGTGATTTGGTGTCATTGTGTGAAATGTCATGTGACATGCCACCAATGGCCACACTAGTCATGTGCCTAATGGGTGTTGCCTAGGGAGCTGTGACCCACAGCAGGGCCTTCTCTGTGGTGGGATCCCAATGATGGAACTCCCTCCCTGGTGAGCTGTGTTTGTCCCCATCTCAATCATCTGAAGACATTTCTGTTCACCCAGGCATTTGGTACTGAAAGGCAATTGGTTGCCTGCTAGCTTAGAACTTCTGCGCTTGGATATATTGCTGTGTTAAAATGTGTTTTTAAGTGTTTTAAAGTTTTGTAATGCTTTTAATTGGGTTGGATGGCAGCCGTGGGCTTGCTTAGGAAGGGTGGGGCAGACATTTAAGTAATTATAATGTAGCAGCTTCATGAGACTTTCAGGGATAACTCCCGGACCACATGGCTCACTGTGTGTGCAGAAGAACTTCCTTTCCAACAGTGCAGGTATCCATCTATGTCCATGAAATATAAACTCTATGGGAGAAAAAGCAGTAACAGTGTGGAAACTAAACATGATGTCAAATTCATATTTACATCTTTCAGATGTGTTATCATTACTTCTTTTTATTTATGTCCTGTAATTTATACAGCGCTTGATTTTAGAAAACCTCAAAGCAGATGACAAAAGATTTTGCAGGACAAAATCAACGTACTAACCCAGCTCCTATCTCTTACACTTTCCTGGGAGTAAGCTCCATTAAATTCAGTGGGGCCGACTGTTGAGCAGCAGTTTAGCTAGGTACTTAAAAGATTTCGGGAATAAACATAAATCTGAACAAAATTAATCTATTTGATTATTATACGTACATTTATACATGTACTATTGTTTAAAACAGAAATAATAATTACTGTCATTTAAACAGCTGCTAACTTCCAGTTTGAGGACCCTGGTCCTCTCCCCCAGCCCCCAAGCAATTCCCTGTTTAGGGAAGTTTTTAATCTGTGATGTGTTAATGTATTTTAATGTTTGCTGGAAGCCGCCCAGAGTGGCTGGGGATGGGCCCAGCCAGATGGGCGGGGTACAAATAATAAATTATTATTATTATTACAGTGGACCCTCGACTTACGAAGGTAATCTGTTCCGACGGGACCGTCGGATGTCGAAAAAACCGTAAGTCGAGTCCCCATAGGAATGCGTTGGAGAACACATTCGTAGGTCGAAAAAACCTTCACAAGTCGAGGAAACCGCATTTAAAACGGCCGCGGCTTCCGATCGGAAGTTGAAAAAATTCGGAAGCGGCAGCCGGTTTGATCCCTCGTAACTCGAAAAACTCGTAAGTCGGGTCATTCGTAAGTCGAGGGATCACTGTATTATTATTATTTTTTTTTTTCTGGTCCTCCTAGAGCAGTGGTGGCTAACCTTGGCACGCCAGATGTTTTGGAACTACAACTCCCATCATCCCTAGCTAACAGGACCAGTGGTCAGGGATGATGGGAGTTGTAGTCCCAAAACATCTGGAGTGCCAAGGTTAGCCACCACTGTCCTAGAGGCTACCAATTTCGGTAATAGCAGCAAACAGAGGTGGGGGGAAATTAAAATAGACAGAGCATTGGAATGGAACAGAATTCGGTTCCAGCACTTCTCAGGTGGGCGCCATTGCCATACCAAGAGAACAGGGTGAGTTCCGGCACCTCTTTTTCTAGAAAAGCAGCGCTGATTTTGAACACATGATAATAATGTTGGGAAGCCTTAAACATACTAACATTTTCCATTGCAGGTCCCACCACCGACGTTCAGGCAAAGGGGGCACGTCACAAGGACAACGGCCAGTTTTTAGTCTAGATCTGAAAGATGCCCACCAAGAAATGGATTCCGCTAGCCATCCTTTTCAAACTCAGTAAGTTCAAGGACTTTAAATATGCTCCGTCATTTCCCCTGTTATCTCTCCAGCTCCTTCGGAATGTGGGTGACCAGCCCGCAGCATGGATGCCACTAACCTAGGGTGGGAGGGGCACGCATCTGACCTCCCAGCGCTTGAGCCACTGCTGTTTACCAGGAAGTCACCTCCCTGCCACTTTGCCCCGCCCCTCTCCTTCCTGGTAAGCACCAGTGACTTAGACACTGGGAGGTCAGGTGAGCGCTGATCCCCCCACCATGCTGTAACTTATTGATGGCTGCCACAACGGGGAGCAGGGCTTTGTGGCACAACTGAACAGGGTCAGGAGATCTTGGACCTGGCTGTGCTGTGCTCAGGCATGTGCTCTTGCCTGCCTATCCTACACTGTGCCATTGCCCGTTCCCTGACGCAGTAGCTCAGATAACCTTCGTACTTTGGTCCTGTGGCACACACTTACCCAAAATGATACTGTTCACTACTCTCTTTCGGATCTTACTATGTAGTTTCTTTTTGTCTATTCGTTTTTCCAGAAAACAATTATTCCGCCTTTCACACTGGTTGTGGGATCCGTTTTTTTCAAGCCCTAGAGGTCTTCAGCCAAAGATTTGGCTGCTTATTTCAGTCTCCTCTTACCTCGTACTGCTTTCTTGGTATTCATGTCCCCTCGGCTTCCTTGCATAGTTTCCTTGCCTCTCAAGTGATCCCTGGGTCTGGAATGAGGGTCAGGCATTGCCTTCCCTCAACTATGTTCTTTGTCCTATTCTAGACAAAGTTCTTCATTTCTTTTTATTTTAAACTCAGTTCTCCATATTTCCTCATCTGTTTGCTATTTAAAAAAGTTTGCTATTTTAAAAAAGAGAGGAAGAAAAGAAAAAGTCATCAAGAGATTGAGTCAGTATTTTAGTGCAAATGTCTCCTAAAATGCACATTTTTCTACAAACCTTTGCCAAATATACACATTTTTTTGCAAACCAGCTTTCCTTAACAAGATGCACCATGTGTTATTTTCCACAAATAGATGCATTTTGTACACACTTTACCCTGGTATATGCATTTTTGTACAAGTTAATTGGCTGGAGAATTGCATTGCAAAATTCAAAGGCGTGCAGATTTCAAAAGCTCGCTCTGTTGTAGTTAACGTATTGTTTTGGAAGGTGCAAATTAGGTAGGTTTGCCTCGAAATGCAAGCTGCGTCCAATTTCTCTCCTAGCTCTGCATAGAACTGAGCCAGCTTCTATCTGTCTTGCTCCATTCATCCCTTCCATTCCACACCCTGGGTTTCATTTCTTGTTAGATGTGTAGCAGAATCCTTTTTCAAAAAGAATATTCATGTTTAGGGGCTGCCCTCTGTATTGTTTCAGTTCTGCTGCATCTATCCTCTTTGCAGTAATAATATCCTTGTGCAGTGCTTATGGCTGGAGGAGAGTGACTTCACACTAAAAAACTGCAACTATTGTGAGCCAGATGAGGCTGCCTAGCATTAGACCTGGCCTTAGATGGATAAAAAGCAAGAAAGTGGACTTGACTCCCAGATAGACATGCAATGGGAAATAGCGTTGACTTTTAGAAGTGTGTCTTGAGAAGTAAACAAAACAATTGGCAGCTTCTGTGCTTATCTCATCATAACCGTGGAGTAGTTGTTTCTAAAACTGTATGAAAAACATCTCTAGATTTCCTTGCAACCTGTACAAACTTCTAAGACACTCACATGCCCCATCATAACAAGTTGAGCCAAGAAGCACTATGAAGAAGTCTGCAAGGGCCCCAGACCTGTTCAGTGTTTCAGCTGAGAACATGTTTCAACGAGCAAAATCCCTGAAAGGAAAGTTAGCTCAGTGGAAGAAAAATGCTCCGAGTCATTTCAGGCAAGGGCTTTGTCCACAGCAACTAGATCCCATTTTTCTGGGCTCTCCCAACTTCGATTCCAGTCTGTGGAAAATGTGGCTATTAATGGGGTTCAGTTAGAACCGGTTGAAGTCCAATGGTGGACTTGCCGTCAAGTTGTTGTCATGCCATTTATTACATTTCACATCTCCGGAAATCTAACGGTTGAGGTTTATTTATTCTCCTCCTCATTGAAGATCAGAGCCCAGACTTCGTTGTAGACTTCACACTGGCCATTAGCCGGGGATGTTTTGAAGCTGAAGGATAACAACATCTGAAGGGCTGCAGGTTCCTCATCCCTGTCCTACATAATGATAAATCAGGCATGAGTGCAGGGGTTCTTTAGAACAGTGTTTCTCAACCAGTGTGCCTCCAGATGTTTTGGGACTACAACTCCCATCATCCCTCGCTAGCAATACCAGTGGTCAGGGATGATGGGAATTGTAGTCCCAAAACATCTGGAGGCACACTGGTTGGGAAACACTGCTTTAGAAAGATCAGAAGGCAGAGGGTACCACATACTTGTATATTTTAGCTATCTTATAGGGAAGACCGTATCAGATTAATTCCATGCACAATTGTTTATTTGTTTATTATTATTTATTTTTTTATTTTGTTTTAATATGGCAGACCAACACGGCTACCTACCTGTAACTGTTTATTTGTTTGTTTGTTTTATATCCCACCTTTCTCCCAGTGCAGGACCCAAGGTGGCTCACAGCATGAGCTAAGCACAGATACAGCTAAAAAACATACGTATCAGTTATACATATTAAAGCACATGTAAAGTACTAAACTGTGGCTTATTACCGTATTTTTCCGTCTATAAGACACCCCCATGTATAAGAACCCCCCCCTATTTTTTTGAGACTCAATTTTAAGAAAATGAGGGGAGATGGCCCCAAATTGTTGAGCTTCTCCCCCCACGCAGCTACGGGCAGGAAACATTCCCTAGATCGTTTCCCGCTTGTTGCAGCATCGGAGGAAGTTGCGCTCCTGCCATCCGGCTGGCTGGCAGGTATGCCGCTTCTCCCCCCCCCCCCATGCCACTATCCATGTATTGGACGACCCCAGTTTTTTGACATGATTTTTGGTCAAAAAAACCTTGCCTAATACACGGGAATATACGGTATTTCTCTCCATACGAGACTGAACTTTTGAGTTTTGTTTGGAGATTTAAAAAGCATTTCCTAGTGCCCTTCACAGATTGCTGAAGGCTAAAAAGAAGCACACTAAATGTGTTTGGCACCTCCCCGCACAAAAAGACCCCTCAAGATTTCATAGAATCATAAAGTTGGAAGGGACGCACAAGGGTAATCTAGTCAAAATGCCTGCAGTGCAGGAATCTCAGCTTAAGCATCCATCACAGATGGCCATTCAACCTCTGCTTAAAACCTTCAAGGAAGGAAAGTCCACAACGCTTCTGAGGGAGAATGTTCCACTGTTGAACAGCTTGTACTATCAGAAAGTTCTTCCTTTTCATTTTCCTTTTTTTATTTATTTTGACAAACTAATACAGTGGTACCTCGGGTTACAGATGCTTCAGATTACAGACTCCGCTAACCCATAAATAGTACCTCAGGTTAAGAACTTTACCTCAGGATGAGAACAGAAATCGCGCTGTGGCAGCGGGAGGCCCCATTAGCTAAAGTGGTACCTCAGGTTAAGAACAGTTTCAGGTTAAGAATGGACCTCCAGAATGAATTAAGTTCTTAACCTGAGGTACCACTGTAATAATAAATAAAGAAGAATAAAATGTGTACCCCACCCCTGAGACCATTCCATTGTAACTATCCAACCTCCCAAAATTTCAACACCTCTTTGAAACTGCTTTAAAGGTATCCTGGGGTGTGCAGAATTTGAGGCTTTCTTATTATTATTCCAACGCAGAGACCAAGAGCTATCAGATTGATGATCTTATTTCCCATAGCCTAAAGCCATATGCTTTGAAAGGTGGATTCTCAACAACCGCGCACAAGAAGCACCTTGATGGCTAGAGGTTGCCTGGAGAGGAAATTGTCATAAAGACGTGTGTCAGCTTGGCTAGCCCCTGCCTTCGCTCATTGCGGTCATATAAGTGGCAGTCCATATAACATGGACTATGTTTCATCTTTGTTTTGTGGACAGCCCTGCTGACAGACTTCCTGCTCAGTCAGAATCCCTGTGAAAATGGTTTCTGTCGCCAGCCTCTCGGAGACCTGCTTGTGGGTCGCGGTGACAGCCTAACAGCTTCATCTACATGCGGACTGTTTGAGCCTCAAAAATACTGCATTATCGGCTACCTGGAGGTGAGTTTATTTTATATATATCGTTCCAACGTTTAAACTGGAAATAGCCCTAGAGAGTCTGTAACATCCAGCCAGTCCTCTTCCGGTTTACGCCTTCTTTAAACCGGCTTTCTAAGAGCATGCAGGGAGTTTATTGAGTTTGGTTGAGGAAATGCTTGCTGCTTCCACAACCTGCCTGACAACTTGTTTTGTCTTGTCCAGTTTGTTTCGATGCTTTGTTGAAATCCCTATTTTATTCTGCATTATTCAGAAGTACGCAGCGTCGTGACCAAAAACTGCTGAAGCGGTTTGGAATACTTGCAGAGTTTTCTTCGAAGTGAAATGCCCCATCTACAGCGCTGAACTTGCATATGCATTAGAGCTTCTGGATCAGGGGTGTTGGAAAGTTATAATTTCTGCTAGATATTGATTTTTTTTTTCCTTCAGCGCGGTTAAAGGAGCAAAAGAAAACAAGGCATTTGCGGGAGGATTTGTGAGCTCAGGAATCAATGCTACCTGGTAAACTTTGCTAAGCAGGCATGCAGATGCTTGTCACATTACCTTTTGCTTAGAAGGAGGTAGCACCAGGTAATACCTGTCTATGCACACCTGCGGGCTGAGGGACTCCACCTTTCGCAAATGCTCATTTGGTGTCTCAGTCCTATAAATAGGGCTGAAAACCGAATGGTGCTAAAAATGCAAGAGGCAGTTGCAATACATCTCATGCCTACAGTACTCGTGGCTGTGTGTTAATGTTTGTTTTCAATGCACTGAGTTTTATGTCCACACAGAATACAATAGCCCAAGGGAACATATGCTGTGCACGCATATTACCTAAATTAACCTGAAAAAGGAGGCGGGGGAGGAAGAGCCCCACTAGCTCTTTGAAGTGTGATTCCCCCCACCCTTAAAGAGCAAACCTACTAATGATCAATTCATTGGACGACTGTCAGTATATTTGCTGTCAGAAAATGCGATGTCTCAAGTGCGCCCAATTTAATTGATGGGCGGTAGGCTCAGAACCCAGGTGGCACTGTGGGTAACCACAGAGCCTAGGGCTTGCTGATCAGAAGGTCGGCAGTTCGAATCCCTGCAACGGGGTGAGCTCCCGTTGCTCGGTCCTAGCTCCTGCCCACCTAGCAGTTCGAAAGCACGTCAAAGTGCAAGTAGATAAATAGGTACCGCTCTGGCGGGAAGGTAAACGGCGTTTACGTGCGCTGCTCTGGTTCGCCAGAAGCGGCTTTGTCATGCTGGCCACATGAGCCGGAAGCTGTACGCCGGCTCTCGGCCAATAAAGCGAGATGAGCGCCGCAACCCCAGAGTCGGACACGACTGGACCTAATGGTCAGGGGTCCCTTTACCTTTACCTAGGCTCAGAACAGAGGAAACGTCGTACTATTGCATGCTAGTATATGGAGATACTAGCATGAGGTACTAGATATGGAGATGGCCAATAGCTTACACAGCTTTTAAAAAGGGCTAGATAAATTCGTTGCGGTTACGACTTTCAGTGAGTGTTAGTGTCAGGGAACAGTCAGTTCCCAGTGGGGCGGTGCAGGGTCTGTCAGGGTACAGAGAGCCCCAGTGCCATTGAGGCAGCAGCACCACCTCCATTTTTATTATTTTTTTAAAAATAATTTTTTTTGATTTTACAATATCTGTCTGGCCCCGAATCAGGCCAGCTCACTTGTATTACAACCAGTAACATATGACTTCCTCACGTCCACTCCATTGTTTTCATCTGTTTGCATATAACAATTTTTAACAGGTTCCTAATTTCATAATCCAATAATTATATTTCTAATATCACTCTACCATCTTCTCACATCCTAGCACACTTTTGTATCTTCATTTACATCCCTCTTGCCTCCCCCGGTCCCTGGGTACACAGCTTTAAATTGTAATATTAACTCCACTTATCATTCTTACCATATTTAAAATAAAAAATACTTATCCTTCATTATACTTGACATATTCTTCATAATAACATTTAATCAGTCCAGAACGTGTCCATGGGTCAAAACCTAAAGTCCAAAGACTAGATATTACTTTATCTGTACTTATCCTACACCTGCCGGCTCCAAAGTCCAGAACCAGAGTGGGTCCTCCAGTGACATCCTCCACGGTCTGTGGCCAGCCTTTCCATTGCATTTTCAAATCATCTTGGCTTGTCTTCCGCTGCTTGTCATGGGATTTTGGTTTGCTGGTTTTTCTTATGTTCCTTCTCTTGCGTCTTGGGATGACAGCTCCTTTTGTTTTACATTTAAAAGGTCTCCTTTTGCAGCTGGTTACTACCAAAGTAGACTTTTGTTGTTCAGCCTTGACGAATACTGTCTCTTCCTTAGTTGTTTGTATATCCAGGCCAGCCGGCAGCAGCACCACCTCCAGCGGGGAAAGCAGGATGTCCTCCAGCAGGGAGGAGAGGGATCAGGAATGCCCAGCGGGGAGAGGGCTTAGGGATGTTACGGAGCCCCAGCACTCACCCAGTCAGGCAGGGGCGGAGCAGCCCACCCCAGTTCCATCGCCCCAATTGCGTAGAGGAGTGAAACGCAAAGAGGGAAGGAGGAGACTTGGGGTGCCGAAGTTCTTTTGTTGGGGGGCGCTCCAGAAGAGCGCCACTTCCGGGATCTGAGACTGACTAAGGCGGTCATGAATTTTGAAGCTCTGCACTGTATATACCGGTACTTGCACTATTAAAGCTGTAAATAGCAGAGACGGAGTTTTGCCTCGTTACTCACAAGAAACCACCATAGAAACCTCACAGTTAGTCATGGACCTTTTCTAATAGGAGCTGGAGTCTAGCAATAGCCAATGGTTCCCCATCCCTGGTTTAGACGGAAGAACTGAAACTAAAAGGGAGTGGCTTCCCCAACCTTGGTTGAAGCTAAGGCTGAATTTAAATTAATGCCCGAATAAGGCCTGAATAAGGGCGACCAGTTGCAAAAGAGGGCAGGACTCCTGCACCTTTAATATCTGTGCTGAAGCAGGAATTTAAACAGGTGTGGGTTGCTTGCCTCTTTTGCATCTAGCCAGCCTAGGCCTGACACACACAAACTGTGGAATACTTTGATTATATGCAAACCTTGAAGTATATTCACCGGGCTCCAAAGCTCCATACAACAGGGGTAGGGCAATTTGGCGCCCGCCAGGTGTTTTGGACTACAATTCCCATCAGCCCCAGTTAGCATGGCCAGCGGCCAGGAATGATGGGGATTGTAGTCCACGACATCTGGAGGGCACAGTGTTGACTTCCCCTGCCATAAAGGCTCCACGGACCATGCAGGATCCTATATAGTCTTTTTCCTTTGATGCCGGATAGTTTTCAGCGTAATCATGAAAACCACTAAATCAGAACCATGCTCGTAAATACGATATTGGTGCTTGCATGATTAAAACAATTATCTAGAAGGCATTTTGACAATCAAAGCCTAAACTTGTTAAAGAGGCTTTCCGCTCATTCATCCCTGAATAATCCATGCATTTAAATTTTGCTGCATCACATTAATCATACTTGAATGCTTTTAATTTGTCATAAAGGAATTTCTTCCCTAAACTCTGCCTGACTTCAAGGCAAGTGGCTTCCTACGCGGTCCGACACTCAATCATTTGTCACCACTTTAAACTTTTAACTCTTTCCAAAAAAGAGAGAGAGAGAGAGAAAGTTGAGATAAGAATAGTTGATCTTATATCCTTAGTTCTCCTCTTTGGACTAGGAGCACTGAAGGGTTTTTTTGGTTTTTTTTTTTAATTATCCTCAGCTACAATATAGGCATCTCCCCTGCCCCTTTCCATATAACAAGTTGTAATCAGGACTCAGACTTCCTGTCTGAGGTCAAGTAACTGAGGCTGTTGCTGTTTGCAGCCTGATCTGATTCAGAAATATTAAGCCCTATTGGTTTCAGTAGTGTACACGCTTAAGTGCAGGGCCGTCTTAAGCTTATCTGGCGCCATGGTGCAAAGATCCCTGCGGCGCCCCCCACGCCTATGTTTCCCTCTGGGCAGGCAGCAGCTGGAGGGCAGCTCCTCCAGTGGGACGGAGGCTCTGGGCGCGGCACGGCATGGTGGAGGCGGGCGAGGGCGGCGTTGCCGGCGGGGCTGGAGGGCGGCTCCTCCGGCAGAGAGGAGGCTCCGGGCGCAGCGCAGCATGGAGGAGCCGGACGAGGGCGGCGAGCTGATGCCGGGAGGCGCCGCATCCAGCCTCCACCTCTTCCCTGGCGCCCTCCAGAACTTGGCGCCGTGGTGCCCTGCGCCACTAGCCTCTATGGCTATAAGACGCCTCTGAGTAAGTGTGCATAGGACCGTAGCTTTAAGCTTATTCAGTACTAAACCCCACTGCATACAGTGGAACTTTTCCTATGAACTCCGAGCAACAAATTTCAGTATTTCCTACACTGTTTGGCAGCAGATGAATATCCCCCGGCTAAGCTACTTCCCTCTGTACAGACCGGTGCACAGAAATCAGTACTGGAGAAAGGAGAATTGGTGAACAAGGACTGGTCTAATCTCTTATCTGAGCTTCAATGCCCCCTTCTCTCACGGGGGGGGGTGTTGGTTGGATTTATCCCTTTCATTTTTCTAGAAGGCAGATTAGCCCCATCCACCCCAAACACTTAAAGCAACCTCTTGCCTATGTTTGCAATCTAGGAAGCCCGCTATCTACGGTCCATCTCCCCATTCCTTGCTTCATTTCTCCAAGGATCTCCAATGCTCAGAGCTAACTTAGATGCTTCCCAGTTCTCGGAATAGCATCTCAACAATGGCAGTGGTTGGTGTTCCTTGCTGTCTGATCCTGTACTGCTGCTTCAGTTGTCCACTGGGCACGAGTTACTGGTAGCCATAATAATCATTCATCTTGCCCACCATTATTTTTCTAGGATGAGCAGAAATGCTTCACCTGTGATTCCAGATACCCGTATAATCCCGTTTTCCAGGCTGAGAGTCACTTAATTGAAAATGTCATCACAACTTTTGAGCCAGATCGAAAGAAGTGGTGGCAGTCTGAAAATGGTGAGTGGCTTTTCATTCATGTTCGTTTCTTAGCCTAATTTGAATTTACTGTGACCTCCAGCTGCATTCTAGAGGGGGGTTAAAAATGGGGGAGTTAATATCGTGAACGGGTCATTCAGATATTGAAAACAAGTAGTTGGAAACAGGTTTTTTAAAAAAACATCTTTTTTTTTCTCACGGAAAGGGTAGATCTTGATTAAAGCTGAAGGGAGGCTCCCATGTTTATGCTCAAAATGAGTGAATATTAAAAACAAACCTTGCATACGTGAGCATAAACTCACCATAAACACCTGGCTGGAAACAGCCAGAGGTCATTTCCAGATGACTTGTTTATGGAGCATTCATCTTGATTTGTTTGCACAAAGTTTTACAAGGGGGTTATTCTACATCATCTGTTTATTGAGCATTTATTCTGATGTATTTCTAGGTTGCAGGCTGTTGCCCTAAATAGTTATCCCACGCTTCCCAGTGAGAGCCAGTGTGGTGTAGTGGTTAAGAGCGGTAGACTCGTAATCTGGTGAACCGGGTTCGCGTCTCCGCTCCTCCACATGCAGCTGCTGGGTGACCTTGGGCTAGTCACACTTCTTTGAAGTCTCTCAGCCCCACTCACCTCACAGAGTGTTGTGGGGGAGGAAGGGAAAGGAGAATGTTAGCCGCTTTGAGACTCCTTAGGGTAGTGATAAAGCGGGATATCAAATCCAAACTCTTCTTCTTCTTCTTCTTCCTCCCAGTGCATTTTCACATCACTTTCCTCACCGCAAAAAAGTCAGATTATCAGGGAGGGGGTGGCACTAGGTTTGTTGTTACCAATAGGTGAGTGCCAAATCCATTTAAACTGCTCACCCACATCATGAGAACAGCAGCCAGAATCTCAGTGAAGCAGAACTTTCCTGCTGTTTGCCTGCCTATCTCTAGTTACATTACAGGGCAGTTTAGATAAGAACATTGGCAGGATTATTGCAATAACCTGCAAATGATTTATAAATGATTAAATTAAGTTAATTTGGAATATGCAGAAAATATAAAAAATAAATTTAAGGAAAGAGTGGGAAGGAAGTCGAGTTTTGAAATGTTAACCATGATTGTAAAATTATTGACATGTATAGAATTGAAAATCATAACGGAATTAAGTTCGTAACCAGAGGTACCACTGTACAATGTCAGGCTTCCCCATCATCCTCATAAGCTGTTGCCTCTGCTGGGTTATAACAGTGGAGAGTTATTTTGCCCTCACTTCCTGCTCCTGAACTTCCCGTATGCATCTGTTTGGTCGTGTGAAAAACAAGATTATGGACCAAGGTAGGCTTTTGGTCTGGTCCAGCCGTGTTCCACCTAATGTTCTTTCGTACAGTTTCCCATATCCTATACCAGCGTTTCCCAACCGGTGTGCCGCGGCACAGTAGTGTGCCGCAAGACACCGGCTGCTGTTCCGCGGCTTCTTTCCCCCTCCGGGCGCGCCGCTTCCGGTGGGCGCGGGCGGGGCGACCGGCGGTGCCCTGGGCCGCTTCCGGGTCGGTCCGGGTGGCTGGCGCCGCGTCGCCTCGGCTCCGCTTCTCGCTCGCCGGCCGCCGCGGGCTGCCGGGCGCTTCGCCTGCTGCCTCTGCCGCGGTCGGGGACGGGCGGGAGGTGCCGGTGCCGCCGGGCTCGCTCGGGGCCGGCTGAAGGTGCTGCCGGGGGGCTGGGCGCGGGAGGCGGAGGGGGGGCGGGCGCTTGGCCCGCCGATCTCCCGCTCCGTTTTCGCCCGCCTGGGTCCTTCCCCTCCCTCCCGCCAGGGCGCGCGGACACCCCGCCCCCCGGGTGGTGTGCCGCGAGATTTTTTTCGTGGGGCAGGTGTGCCGTTGCCCCAAGGAGGTTGAAAAACACTGTCCTATACTCATCAGATAAAATAGATAATTCATACTTCTTAATGCTTTTTCATTCCATTTCAGGTGTTGACCATGTCAGCATTAGGCTGGATTTAGAAAATCTGTTTCAGTTCAGCCACCTTATCCTGACTTTCAAGGTACCCTGCACATAACTACATAACCATGTAATATTTAAATTGATTTATAGACTAGTGACTTTAAACCATGTAAACTGAAAACTCCTTTGGAAAATCAAGCCGTCTGAATTGTTGACTAGGAAATGTGTCCAAGGAGTTCCACAGATGTGCAATGTATGTTGTTGTTTAATGTGCTATCTGTGTGTTGTGGCTAAAGTACTTGTGTTTAAATCCTCACCTGCCCATGAAGCTCCTGGGGTGATTTGGGGACAATCACTATTTCTGAGCTTAGACTACCTCAGAGTGTTGTTTTAGGATAAGTATAATCCTTGCATATGCTGTCCTTCAGAGTTTAAGTAACAGTCAGATGGAAGCATTGGTTATTACATGAAGGATTGGCTATTATGTAATAGATATTGGACTTCAAATCTTCGTACTTTGTTAATCTTAATGAGGAAGTCATCTGGAGGTTTGGGTTGAAATGTCATCAGTATGCAGATGACACTCAACTTTGCATCTGTTTTCCATCTCCTCATCCTAAAGTGGTAGTTGAACTTCTGGGTTGGTGCCTTGAGGCAAGTTTGGGTTGGAAACTGAGATTAATCCAGATAAGATAGAAGTGCTGTGGGTGGGGAAAACCCAGATGAAGGGTTGTTATGAGTACATTCCCCCCAAGGATCAAATTTGCATTTTAGCAGTGCTGTTGAGCAACAGCAGTAGCTGGGTTGGTTTTTATCAGCTTCAGCTCCTTTGCCTTCTCGAGAGAAAATGGACAGTGTCTCAGTTAGTGATAGCCAGGCCTGACTACTACAATGTGCTCTGCGTGGGGCTGTGTTAGAAACTGAGATGTGAAAGCTAGGAGCTAAATGGTACCTTAAACCGAGGACACATCATGGTGGGAGTGATCTGAATGAAGTTCTCTCTCTTCACAGACATTTCGGCCTGCAGCAATGTTGGTGGAACGCTCCACAGATTATGGTCAAACCTGGAAAGTATTTAGATATTTTGCGCAAGACTGTGCTACTTCTTTCCCTGACATTCCTTCGAGGCCAGCCACAGCTGTTGGAGATGTTGTTTGTGACTCAAGATATTCAGATATCGAGCCCTCCACTGAAGGGGAGGTATGCCTGTTCTTTGAGTTCATTTCATCGTAAGGATTTAGTCTTAATGTTTATTTAGGCTTCAGTGGTGTAGTCCTTAGCTATGCATTTCTTATGTAAGAACATATTCCAGTTACCGTATTTTTCTGTGTATAAGACGATATTTTTCCCTTAGAAGTAATAGGCAAAAATTGCGGGTTGTATTATACACAGATAGCGATTGGTGGCAGCAGCCAGCAGGAGATTGGGAGCTGCGTGTGATTGGTTGCTGTGGCAAGGCCTGCTGGCGATTTGCTGTGGCTGTGGCAATTGGGTGTTGATTTTTGGCGGCTAGTGTACAGACGATGGGTGGCCGCGGCGATGTGTGTGATTCACTGGTGGGCATGCTGTAGAGCGATTGGCGGCTCAATAACTCTGGGCAATCCCCCCCAAAAAGCTGAACAACTCTAGGCAATATCCCCTCCAAAAAACTTTGTTTCGGTCCCAAAAAATAGGGGTCGTCTTATACACGGGGGCATGTTATACACGGGGAAATACAGTAAGTTGTTTACTTTTACAATGACAGTATAAATCTTCATTGCATTTCTACAGGTTGTTTTTAAAGCTCTGGATCCCAGCTTTGAAATAGAAGATCCCTACGCCCCATACATCCAAGGTAGTTTGGAGCTTCATAATGCCTTTAAAAATTCTTTTGCTTTCATACAAAATACTAATGCAGAAATAGCCACGGTCCGGATATTGATGGGCTCGAACTCTGATCTTCCCTGACCGCTGGCTAGGCTGCCTGGGGCTGATAGGAGTTGGAGTCCAACAACATCTGGAAGCTACCACCTTGGCTACCCCTAAATGTATACTGTCATGTCAGTCTGCTGCCTTCAGCGAAGATTGGCATGTTTACATCTATGGTAGAGCTACTATACTTGGGTATTTTAAGTGGAAAGGGCCAAAGCTCAGTAGCAAAGGATGCTTTACCCTGGATGTGAGGAACCTTTAACCCTCCAGATGTTGCTAAACTACAACTCCCATCATCCCTGCCCATTGGTCATGCTTGCTGTGGCTGATGGGAGTTGTAGTTCAGCAACAAGAGGGCCAATTTTTCCCCACACCTGCTTTACACATAGAAAGTACCAAGTTGAATTTTGTGATGGAGCAAGGTGGAAAGGATGGAGAAGACTCTGGAAGGCCATGGCCATCTGAAGTATTCAATCTTAGGCATGGTGGGGACAAATGTCTGACTTCGTATATAAGGCAGCATTGTATGTTCACAGTGTTAGCAAATCACATATTAATAATTAATAATTAATAATTTGTACCCCACCCATCTGGCTGGGTCCCCCCAGCCACTCTGGGCAGCCTCCAACAGATATTAAAATACATTAAAATATCACAGGTTAAAAACTTCCCTAAACAGGGCTGCCTTCAGGTATTTTCTGGATGTCAGATAGTTGTTCATCTCTTTGACCTCTGCTGGGAGGGCGTTCCACAGGGCGGGCGCCACTACCGAAAAGGCCCTCTGCCTGGTTCCCTGTAGCTTTGCTTCTCGCAGTGAGGGAACCGCCAGAAGGCCCTCGGCGCTGGACCTCAGTGTCCGGGCTGAATAATGGGAGTGGAGACGCTCCTTCAGGTATACAGGATAAAACAGACAGTTCAGAGAGAAAAGGAAAAAAACCCACTTTACTGAGCAAAACTGAACAAAGACGGCGTAGAACTTGTGGAGAAAGAAGCAGAGAGGTTTTGCCTTTCTCAGTTCAGACCTTGTACATAGCAGGGAGACATCCAATCAGAACATGCGCTAGCTCAGCAA
Source organism: Darevskia mixta (assembly GCA_034641385.1). Lineage (NCBI taxonomy): Eukaryota > Metazoa > Chordata > Lepidosauria > Squamata > Lacertidae > Darevskia > Darevskia mixta. The sequence continues at coordinate 7,604,780 of JAWWNH010000224.1, read as the reverse complement.
AGATCATGCCACTCTGCCTGGTTGCTAAGCAACGCCTCCGCTTCCACCATCTAATAACAGAATTAACCCTTAAGTCATACCCTGAATGATCTCTGTTGTGCTTGAATTGCATCAACTCAATGTTGAGGTCAATTAACCAATTATTTCTTGTCCCTTTCTCACAGAGCTCATTACCTTAACAAATCTGAGAATAAACTTTACTAAGCTTCACACGCTTGGCGATACTTTACTCGGACAAAAGCGGCGTGATCCTCTGGAAAAATACTACTATGCACTTTACGAGATGATTGTTCGTGGAAGCTGTTTTTGCAATGGTCATGCCAGCTACTGTGGCCCGGTGCAAAATCTGAGGGGTGATGTTTTCCATGAGCCTGGAATGGTACGTCACAAATCTTCTAATTCTTGACACTTTATTAGAGGCAAAAAGAATCCAGCTTCTGTAAGATATTGCAGCAATATCCCTAAGAGTAATTAGATCATATTTGGCTAATAGCAGGAAAATGCCACAGCTGTAATTATGCGGATATAATTCAGTTAATAGCCAGTGCTGTGTGTAGACTTGAATTGTTTCTCTATAGATAAATGCAATAATTCTTAACTTGCCTAGAATAGCTTGTATAAGAAAGAAAGAGGGAGGGAAGTGACCGATGATTTAAAAATGTAAAAATTATTCCTCTACAAATGCAACCTGCCGCAAAATGTTCCTCCTGATGAACAAAACCACTGCCATCCACAGCCTGATTGTGGATGGAGGATTTGACCTGGCATGTGTGACAGAGACTTGGTTGGATGAGGCAGATGGGCCAGTCCTTGCCGCTGCTTGTCCACCAGGTTTCTCTTACGCACAGCAACCCAGGCCATCTGGGCGGGGAGGGGGGGTTGCAGTGATTTTTAGGAAGTCATTAGTTTGCACCAGGCGTCCTATTGGGAAGACCCAGTTTTCTGAGTGCATGTTCTGGAAGTTGGGCAATAGGGGCAGTACAGGATTCCTTTTGGTGTACCGACCTCCCCGCTCCACCAAGGATTCCCTGCCCGAGCTGCTTCAGGTCGTGGCGGATGTGCTCCTGGAGACACCTAGTTTGGTTGTCTTAGGGGATTTTAACATCCATGCCGACACGACCTTACAAGGGGCCGCTCGGGACTTCGTGGAAAGCATGGCCTCCATGGGGCTGTCCCTGAATAAGTTTGGCCCAACTCATAGCCGCGGACATGCCTTAGACCTGGTGTTTACCTCTACGGATGTTGGTGATCTGACACTAAGTAAAAGCGAAACAAAAGAAGTGCCATGGTCAGATCACTTCCTGGTGCAGCTAGACTTCTCCGCGACCCTTCCCCTCTGCCGGGAGGTGGGACCGATTCGGATGGTCCGCCCCCGCCACTTAATGGATCCAATTGGCTTCCAGAGAGTGGTAGGGGATGTTTTATCCCATGTTGATGGCCTTTCAGCCGATTCCCTGGTGGCCCGCTGGAATGTGGAGCTAACCAGGGCTATTGACTGTCTGGCTCCGAAGCGCCCTCTCCGATTGCATGGAGCCCGGACAGCCCCGTGGTTCTCCCCGGAGCTGAGGGCGATGAAACAGTCGTTGAGACGGCTAGAGCGCCGGTGGCGGAAAACTCATTCCGAATCAGACCGGACACGGGCTAGAGCTCAACTTCGAGCCTACCAAGTGGCAATGGCGACGGCGAAGAGGACCTTCTTCACCGCTTCTATTGCATCTGCAGAAAACAGCAGCAGGAGACTCTTCCAGGTGGTTCGAAATTTATCAGAACCACCGTCGTCACCGGGGTCTGGTAGGGACCCCAAGATCTCCTGCAATGCTTTTGCAAAGTTTTTTGCAGATAAAGTCGCTCAGATTCGGGAAGAGGTAGACTCCACCATGGGAGCAGGGCTGGGGCGGGAGAGTGCTAGAGTCCTGTCTAGTCCAGTTGTGTGGGATCAATTCCAATCTGTTGCCTCCGAGGATGTGGACAGGCTGCTTGGACGAGTGAAACCAACCACTTGTCTTCTTGATCCTTGCCCATCCTGGCTTATAAAAGCTAGCCGGGAAGGGCTGGGCGATGGGCTTTGCGGGGTGGTGAATGCTTCTCTTTGTGAGGGAGCCTTCCCAGACCCGCTAAAAGAGGCGGTTATTAAACCGCTTCTTAAAAAACCATCTTTGGATGCGGCCAATATGGCCAACTATCGCCCAGTCTCAAATCTTCCATTCTTGGGCAAGGTGATTGAGCGAGTGGTTGCTGAACAACTCCAGGCACGCCTGGAGGATGCGGACCATTTGGATCCCTTCCAATCGGGATTTAGGCCTCATCATGGGACTGAAACTGCCTTGGTCGCACTGGTTGATGATCTCCGGCGGGCTAGGGACAAAGGTGAGAGCTGTTTCCTAGTTCTGCTGGATCTCTCAACGGCTTTTGACACCATCGACCATAACATCCTTCTGGACCGTCTAGAGGGGTTGGGAGCTGGGGGCACTGTTATACAGTGGTTCCGCTCCTTCCTCCTGGGCCGTGTTCAGAAAGTGGTGGTGGGGGATGAGTGTTCAGACCCCTGGGCTCTCACTTGTGGGGTACCTCAGGGTTCCGTCCTCTCCCCCATGCTTTTTAACATCTATATGCAGCCGCTGGGAGAGATCATCAGGGGGTTTGGGCTGGGTGTTCATCAGTATGTGGATGATACCCAGCTCTACCTCTCTTTCAAATCAGAACCAGTGAAGGCGGTGAAGGTCCTGTGTGAGTGCCTGGAGGCGGTTGGAGGATGGATGGCGGCTAACAGATTGAGGTTGAATCCTGACAAGACAGAAGTACTGTTTTTGGGGGACAGGGTGCGAGCGGGTGTGGGGGACTCCCTGGCCCTGAATGGGGTAACTGTGCCCCTGAAGGACCAGGTGCGCAGCCTGGGAGTCATTTTGGACTCACAGCTGTCCATGGAGGCGCATGTTAATTCTGTGTCCAGGGCGGCTGTCTACCAGCTCCATCTGGTACGCAGGCTGAGACCCTACCTGCCCGCAGACTGTCTTGCCAGAGTGGTGCATGCTCTAGTTATCTCCCGCTTGGACTACTGCAATGCGCTCTACGTGGGGCTACCTTTGAAGGTGACCCGGAAACTGCAATTAATCCAGAACGCGGCAGCTAGACTGGTGACTGGGAGTGGCCGCTGGGACCACATAACACCGGTCCTGAGAGATCTACACTGGCTCCCAGTACGTTTCCGAGCACAATTCAAAGTGTTGGTGCTGACCTTTAAAGCCCTAAACGGCCTCGGTCCTGTATACCTGAAGGAGCGTCTCCACCCCCACCGTTCAGCCCGGACACTGAGATCCAGCGCCGAGGGCCTTCTGGCGGTTCCCTCACTCCGAGAAGCGAAGCTACAGGGAACCAGGCAGAGGGCCTTCTCGGTGGTGGCGCCCGCCCTGTGGAACGCCCTCCCATCAGAGGTCAAAGCAATAAACAACCACATGACCTTTAGAAAACACCTGAAGGCAGCCCTGTTCAGGGAAGCTTTTAATCTGTGATATTTTAATGTTTTGTTTTTTAATATTTGTTGGAAGCCGCCCAGGGTGGCTGGGGGGACCCAGCCAGATGGGCGGGGTACAAATAATAAATTATTATTATTATTATTATTACTGCATGAAATGCTCCTGTTCATGGTGCCAGCCAGCCAGTCACTGATGCCCTCTCCCAACATATTCCATTCCATTAATTATGTTTTTCTGTTCCCTTCTCTAACACTACCACTAAAAGTAAGATTGTGTCTGCACTGTTCCTTTGAAGCACATTGAAAGCCTATTTCTCTACTCCCCCACCCCACCACCCAAATTCTGAACACTATAATTTTACCCCTCGAGAGTTACAATTCCAGAAACCCATTAAAAAACTACAGTGCCCAGAATTCTTTGAGGGAGAAAATGTGCTTTGAATGTGGTTTAAAAGTATAACATGTATGCAGCCTAAATTGGCATTCTGTGGGCACTGATCATGCTTGGTTTTCATTGGACTGTTTTGGGGTCATCCCCCAACACCACCATTTTGTACTTCTACAAACCTGGGGGGGGAGGGGGTTCTCCAACCTTGCTGATAATGACCCTTTTTTGTATGTGTTGATGGTCAGATCAGATCAGAAGAATCTTTATTTGCATCAGCCACTAGCCATAGCAATAAAATAAAATAAAATGTACTGAAGACAGAGGTAGAAACTTAACTATACAAAATACATTTTGGAGGTTTACATCCATAAGGTGAGAAGTTCCCCTTTTAATCCAATTAGCTGCCAGAACTGAGAGCTGACTGTGATCCAGCAGAGATCTTGGAATTCCCCAATTATGATGCTGCCTATGTGAGTGTAGATTGGGCTGATTACCTTAGGAAGAAGTTGCTTTTATAAAAAAGACGATAAAGATTTGGATAAGAAGCATTTGCGTGTAAGCAGTGAACAGTATGCGACAAACGTAATCCACGAGGTTCCCCACCCAGGGAAACCTTCCATTTTTGTAGGTGAGAAAAATTGGCACAAATCCTTGTGGACGTCTGAGAGCACTGCTGCTAAATTGCCAAGATCATGTCGCTTGGATAGATGTCTCTTGCTCAGAAGGTGTGTTGTGCCAAAGTAGAACACTTCTGCTGAATCCTGTCTGAAGGACCATATCTTTGAGATCTTCTTGGGAGGAGTACCATCACCTTCAGTCTCTGCTCCCAGAATTGGGGGATTCCTTTCATGGGAGGCTGGGCTCACCGTTTTCCTTTTACAGGCAACCTTGGTGTTATCAGCACCACGCTCCAACCAACTGAGCTATGCACCATAGCTGTCAACTTTTGGATTTGAAAATAAGGGATTTTTTCAAACTTTCAGATTTGAAAATAAGGGATGCTGCAAGGGCGGTGCAATGGCACCAAGTAGCCTCACCACCCTGCGCTCCAGAGGCTGCGCACGAACGGATGAGCGAAAGAGCGAGCGCATAGACGGCAGGCAGGCTGTCTGTCTGGTTGGGCGTGAGGGTCTGGCTGCACAAGGCATGCAAGCTCCGCCCCCAGTCGGTCTCAGACTCCTTATTGGCAGCCGAGCAACGCAGCTGAGGAGCCTCCCTGGCCGGCAGGGAGGGAGAGGAGCTGCTTCCTTTGAAATCCGGGAAATTTAAGGGATATCAACAATCCAGGATAGCAGTGGGAAACGGCATTGGAATAAGGGAGTTTCCTGCAAAAAAAGGGAGGGTTGACAGCTATGCTATGCACACCCAGTTAATTTCTGCAGGACATGGACGAGAACACATTTCTGTTGAATCACATCCCAGGAAAGAAAAGCACGGATGATAATTGTGCGTTTTAATTTTGTTGTTGACATGCTGCAGGTCCATGGGAGCTGCCTCTGCGAGCACAACACAGATGGCTTGTCCTGTGAGAGGTGCAAAGATTTCTACAATGATGCTCCCTGGAGGCCAGCAGAAGGACCACAGGAAAACGCTTGCCAAAGTACCTCAAAGTGATTTACTTCGTTGTTATCAGTCTTGTGAATAGCAGTCGGCCATCACCGTGCGGTGCTTGGAAGTGCTGTGCTTTGATAGGCCGAACTCTCTGCAAAGTTATTGAAGCTATAGTAGAATTCAGAGTCTGTTTTTAGTATACTTGGATGAACATACCGTTAAGGGATTGGGTTGGCGGTGTCCCTGTTCCTGTCTACATCATACCTCTGCTTTTGTCTTCTGTTTCAGAGTGTGAGTGCAATGGTCATTCTGAAAACTGCCACTTTGATATGGCCGTGTACCTTTCTAATAACCGCATCAGTGGTGGGGTATGTGAAGATTGTCAGCATAATACCATGGGGCAGCACTGTGATCGCTGCAAGCTTTTCTTTTATCAAGACCCACAGAGGACAATTTCGGACCCTCGTGCATGTATCCGTAAGTGTGCAACCTTTCCTGGAGGATGACCCCTAGAGCTGGATCCAGGCCTCAGTTAGTCGAAGCCATTCCCACTGAAAGCAACAATTTACTCATCTCATTGATCTCAATGGGATCTAAATTCAGTGTGCACAGTCTGGACCCAACTCGTGGTATTTGCTTACAAATCAAGTATTTCGTATCGGTGAGCCAAGATGCTAAACAACAGGGGCCCAGACCAGCAAGTTGTACATGATGGGCAGTAGCTGATTTAGAAAATGTGGAAAATCTGAACTGGATTAGGAATGATCGGGCACATACGCAATGGGAAACACCTCTGCTCTTAAAGACCTTTTAAGATGCAGAGTACCAGAAAATGAGTTCTGGGAGAAAGACATAGGACAACATCCCCTCTAGCCATGAGCAGCCAATGCAGGTGGAAAAATTCAAGAGTGGGGCATGGCTCCATCATAACACAGCTGCTTCTAGTTACCCCATATTCTAGTGCAGCTTCTGCAGCGGAGAGCCTTTTCTGCCATTTGTGTTACAAAGAGTTGCGATCTTCCAGGGTTCTTCGTTGCACATGGATCCTCCACAAATAGAAAAGGCTCCCCGCTACAGAACATGGGTAAACTGGAAGGAGCTGTGCGATGGAAGGAGCTAAGGATGCATTCTCACCCCATCTCTGTACTTATATTGCTCCTTTGTGGCTGTATTGGCTGAATAGGGCTCCTCTTTCCTTAAGACGTGGGACGCGGGTGGCGCTGTGGGTTAAACCACAGAGCCTAGGGCTTGCCGATCAGAAGGTCGGCGGTTCGAATCCCCGCGACGGGGTGAGCTCCCATTGCTCGGTCCCTGCTCCTGCCAACCTAGCAGTTCGAAAGCATGTCAAAGTGCAAATAGATAAATAGGTACCGCTCCGGCGGGAAGGTAAACGGCGTTTCCGTGTGCTGCTCTGGTTCGCCAGAAGCGGCTTAGTCATGCTGGCCACATGACCTGGAAGCTGTACACCGGCTCCCTTGGCCAATAACGTGAGATGAGCACCGCAACCCCAGAGTCAGTCACGACTGGACCTAATGGTCAGGGGTCCCTTTACCTTTACCTTTCCTTAAGACAACAAAGTAGGTCCTAATGCACCCCTCTTTAGAAAAGGGAGAAGGCCTTGCCTCTATGCACTGCCCTACCATGTTTTTCATTCCACACTCAATCTTTTTTTTTTCTTGGCAAATTATCCCTGTTTCATCATATTCATCCTGTTTGGATTGGGAGGTCTGACTGCACAGAAGTATAAAAATGTGTACAATTTGCACTCCTCGCAATTGTGCCGCTTCATATTCTCTTACAGTCAAGGAGTCGACTGCTCTATGATATTAGTTTCAGACCCTTTCCCTAAGCAAGCATATATTAAATTCGAGCTTTCCACTAAAAGGGTATAGGGGTGAGTTTAGCCGTATCAAGGCTGACTATTGCAGTGACTCGCTAACATTTCCGGCCTGTGAATGCTTTCATTTAACTGCTTTCCACTTACATCTGTGACTGCCTATCTGTCCATAGCTTGTGAATGTGACCCTGAAGGCACATTGTACAATGGGCTGTGCGAGGATCGTACAGACCCATTTCTTGGAACCATTGCTGGCCGATGCCACTGCAAGGAAAACGTCGAAGGAGTTCATTGTGACAAGTGCAAGCCAAACTACTATGGGCTGAGCGGAAGTGATCCTCTTGGCTGTCAGCGTATGTTTTTCTTTCTTTCTTTCTCCCCCTCTTCCCCATTAAAGGCTTTGATTATCAGAACGCGCCTGCCTTAAAACTGCGGCTCATTCTGTACGTCACATTAAGCCGTAGTTTGAAACAAACCTTGTTTCGAGGTGTTGGCAAATGCAAGCATGCTGGTGAACACTGCTCTAAAGTTCGCGTGGTACTCCTCCCCTGTTCCTGCAGGAGAAACGCAAACTGCAAGCCCGGGTCAAGGCGATACGAGAAGCCAGACTCTTGCTTGTTTCGTTGTGGTGTAGCAGGAGCAGAGAAGGAGCACCACATGAGCGCACTAGTACGCAGCTCGTTCGCATTGAACTATGGCTTGCTGCAAACTATGGTTTAACCAGGCCACAGTGACTTCATTGGTTCAATACTGCAACCAAGGGATTGTATAACTTTTTTTCCCCTTAAAGCAAAAGCTATATTATAAAACTCAGAGGAAATGAAGGGGGGAAAGGATCTTTTACATCCCCTAGCTGTGCATTTATCCCTTGCAAAATTGTTATGAATAGCCACAAGGAAATACCTAACAAATGGAAGTCCATTGTATTCCATGGCTTTTTCAAAGCTATATATTGTTATGCACACCCGTTTCTTGAGTAGTAAGAGAGATCAGGTGTCCTGCCAGCACATCCCTTGGGATTTGTGTCCTTGGAATGAGGGTCACTGGAGGCAGACGGTGTTTTCCGCCTTAGAAGGGGGAAATTTCTACTGAGGGCTCATCCCTGTTGCATGTGAAGCGAGCCTCACGGAGATGGCGATTGTGCTTTGTGTCCTTTCAGCCTGCAGCTGCAACCCTTCAGGAAGCTTGTCTTTCTCTGCTTGCAACCCAGTGACTGGAGAGTGTCTGTGCCAGCGGTTTGCCACTGGGCAACATTGCGAGGAATGCCCTGTAGGTACCTGCGAGAGTTTCAGAGACAGAATATTGCAGTATTCTGCGTTGACAAAAGTTCCCGTGGGTTTGTCTTTTACCTTTTGAAAAATCTCTTCTGCTGTGGAAGTGATGAAGCAAAGGTCAAAGTGGCAATCCGTGGTATTCAGCTGAGAATTCTTTGTCTTTTAGAAATTGCTAAGGAAGCAGGGATCAGAGTTAGTGTACTGCCATAGGGAGAACCCAAGAAACATGGCTTGCGGCTAGGTTATAGGCCCAGGAAAAGCCCATATGGGTTTTGGACATGCCACTTTTGGAGAGGGTGGGGGTCTGTTCTAGGACTGAAAGCAGGGAAATTCAACCCAACACTTTACTTAGCCTGTTTCCATTACGGAAGCAAGTGCCGCCCACCTGCACTCCTTTCCATGTTAATCTGTTCATACGCTCAATGTTCCTTCACAGGAACTCTCCAGATATTGCTGGACTTTATTTTCCAGAAGTCCATGGGTCGGTACCAACCATCCTCTGCTACCACTGTCAGCAAATACCCCGCCTGAGGCAGTTTGTGAGACTGCCCCAAAGCCAGAGCAAAGCCGTGTGCGCACATCCCCGGCTACTGGAGTAGTCCGGTGGCGCAGTCATATGTGATTGTTCCCCAGCATGAAGAACAACACACACAAGCCATAATTAAGGCTAAACTATCTATTGTAGGAAAAGTGCAGAGAGAGTCTCTGCTGCCAGCTCAATAAGACAGAGCTGCCATAAAGCCGTCTGTCCGGCTTCAGGTCTAGCCAGAAGAGAGAGCACAAAGGCTAGGATTACAATAGTACAGTGAAATGTAAACATTCCATGTAGGAAAACAGATAAGGCAGCTTTCTCTCGGTTTAGTGAGACAGGCAAAAGTCAGACCACTGCAGCTGTTTGCCGCTCGGCTTGGACATAAATCATAACACTTTCAGCCCTATTGGCCATACTGGCTGGAGATAATGGAAGTTGGAGCCCAGTGAGATCGGAAGGGCCACAGGTGCTCCATCCTCAGAGAACGGAATGGAATCAAAAGGTTCAGGAAGTAAAACGGTTTTTAATGTCAAATGGGGTTAACCGGTTTCCATTTTTATTTTACTGCAGCAAGGATACTGGGGCCTTGGGAGCAATCTACATGGATGTTCTCCCTGTGGCTGTGACATTGGCGGTGCCCACAATAACTTGTAAGTCTATGAATTCCCGTTTCGAATGTCTCATTTAACACCTAAGAAACGTTGTGCCACAAACTCCCACTGAAAGTGGTGCAGATTTTTGCCCTTCTGTCCTTTGCCATTAGAGTCACTGGAAATTGCAAGAGTGAATTTGTGGATTAGATTCAAACATCAGTGCAACAGGTTACTCGCTATATTGGGGAGACTCCTCTGCTAATATAGGGCAATAATACAAACATAAAGAAAGAATCTATTGTGATGTATAGCATTTGTCCATGGTTGCGCAGTTTTTGTACTGTTTCGTCTTCCTCTCTTTTCTGCTAGGTGCACACCTACTAATGGTCAGTGTGAGTGCCTTCCGAACATCGTGGGCCGTCAGTGTTCTGAGCCAGCCCCAGGCTACTTCTTCTTACCTTTGGACTATTATATATATGAAGCCGAAGACTCGATGCCACTCCCAGGATCTTCACCTTTGGTATTTTATTTGGTGTTACTTCCCATATTCATATTCATAGGGACACGGGTGGCACTGTGGTCTAAACCACTGAGCCTCTTGGGCTTGCCAATCAGAAGGTCGGCGATTTGAATCCCCGCAACAGGGTGAGCTCTTGTTGCTGGGTCCCAGCTCTTGCCAACCTAGCAGTTCGAAAGCACGCCAGTGCAAGTAGATAAATAGGTACCGTTCCGGCGGGAAGATAAACGGCGTTTCCGTGTGCTGCTCTGGTTTCGGTGTTCCGTTGCACCCGAAGCGGCTTAGTCGTGCTGGCCACATGACCCGGAAAAACTGCAGACAAATGCAGACTGTAAAGCGAGATGAGCGCCGCAACCCCAGAGTCGTCTGCGACTGGACTTAACTGTCAGGGGGCCTTTACCTTTCCCATATTCAAAGTGCAGTTGTGGTAATGCAGATCAGAACTAAACAGGGGAGTCAGAGCAGAAGCAGAAGTGAGAGGTGAAGAATGAAAGACGTCGATCGAATGGCAGTATATTTTAATTTATGTTATTTACAATATTTATAGACGATGTTAACACAAAAATCCATCCATGTATGGGATGTAGTAAGATGTACTTTTAAGCACGGTTATGTTTCTGTTAGTTAGTTAGTTAGTTAGTCTCTTTATCTTGTCCAGGGCAACCCAAAGCGACTTACAACCAACCAAACAGACAGACAGAAAACCCCACACAAGATACATTAAAACCAAGGTGAAAGGAAATGCATTAGAAACACCCTGCACACTTCTAAATGGTCATAGATAAGAAAAGGCCAAAGACCTGGTTACAGAGGTGAGTTTTTGCCTGGCGCCTACATATAAAGGATGCTGGTGCCATGCAAGACTCCTTGCGGAAAGCATTCCATAAATGGGAAGCCACTGCAGAAAAGGCCCGTTCTCATGTTGCCACCCTCCAGACCTTTTGAAGGGGGCACATGAATAAGGGCCTGAGAGGATGATCGCAGGGTCAGTTCACATGGAGAGAGGAGGTCCTTGAGGTACTGCAGTCCTGAGCCATTTAAGGCTTTATGGGTCAATACCAGCTCTCTGAATTGGGCTTAGAAACTAATCAGCAGCCAGTGCGGTTGGGCCAGAATTGATGTTACATGCTCAAACTGTCTTGCCCTGGTGAGCAACCTGCATGCTGGAACCTGGCAGTGGACAGAAGGTAGATCTGGATCTACTGGTAAATCTCTGGGTGATTTGCAATAGGTAGGCAAGTATTTTTTTATTTTATTTTACTCCCAATTGTTTAACAATAGAAACAGCACAATTATCCACCCAGCACCACTACCCTAAAGTTATAAAACTTCATAGCTAATAAATAGTTGTGCCCACTTCTTATTATTTTTCTCTTTTTATTCCCTTCCTTAATTAACATGATTACGGTTTAAAATTTAGAAGTTTGATTTTCTTGGATTTAGATCGGGCTTCCTCAAACTTGGCCCTCCAGATGTTTTGAGACTACATTTCCCATCATCCCTGGCCACTGGTCCTGCTAGCTAGGGATCATGGGAGTTATAGGCCAAAAACATTTGGAGGGCCGAGTTTGAGGAAGCCTGATTTAGATCCTCATCCCAAGTTAAGCAGAGTTCTCTTTGTAAGTAGGTTAGTAGTACCAAGTTCCTTGACATGAGAATAATATATGGCTTAGACTATTAATTATGCAGATTCATTGCTTTCCTAGTTGTCCATTGTTTGATTGTGTTTGTGTGTCAATTAAAAAACCAAAGAAAAAACCAAAGGTTAGTAGTACCAAGTTCCTTGACATGGAGAATAATATATGGCTTAGACTATTAATTATGCAGATTCATTGCTTTCCTAGTTGTCCATTGTTTGATTGTGTTTGTGTGTCAATTAAAAAACCAAAGAAAACCAGCATTTTGACACTACCAACACTTAAAACACCTGTTTATAAGGTTCAGCCCACAGCTTTACCATGGTGTGATGTCTATTTTCGGCAACAAGGTTATGATTTCAAAATTGAAAATGGAAAGATCGTATTGAACAGAAACAAGAAACGAGGCATAAGAAAAGCAACCGTTGGACAGGTAACACAAATGTCCCATGAATTGGTTTGTAAGGGATTTCAAGGAAGGGAAACCCATCTCTTAAAAGTCTGGGGTAGGATCCTTGGAAAACTGTAATATATTTGCCTTATTTGAGTCACTTCGCATTATCTGTAGCTTATGGCTTATGCAAAACAATGAGTAACCTCTTAGGTTATTGGTGAGAGGATTTGAGAATTTACTGACACTTGGTTTGTATGTATAAAGTTCCGCATTCAATCCCTGGATCTCTGGTAGGAGGACTAGGTGCCTGTAGACCTTTCGCTATTGTGAGTCAAGATTGACAGTTTTTGGTTAGATGGACCATTGGTTCTGATTTGTGTACATAATTTTCTCATATTTTGCAGTCCTCGTGAATGGGACATTCCTGTAATTCATTCCAATCCTATGCAATTATTGCCCCTCCCTGCCAAGACAGGCTTCAGAATGCTGTTAACATTTCCAAAAGACATAAGACATCTCAAATAAATGTAATTAATCTGCTCATAATGCAATGGCATGTTGGCCTAATATACTAAGACATCAAGGGTGTAAAATAAAAATTAAAAACTATTTAAGTTCTGCATATTTCACACATATTCCTGATTATATGTTAGTCTGCTGAGATATAAGGAATATTGCTGATAACTTGGATGGAGATAGTAGCCAGCTTTCTGCAACACTCAATGAGTACAGTCGTACCTTGTATCTCGAAAGCTTTGGTACTTGGACGTTTTGGCTCCCGAACACCGCAAACCCAGAAGTGAGTGTTCCAGTTTGCGAACATTATGTGGAACCCGAACGTCTGACAGGGCTTCCGCGGCTTCCAATTGGCTGCAGGAGCTTCCTGCAGCCAATCAGAAGCCGTGCTTTGGTTTCTGAACATTTTGGAAGTCGAACGGACTTCTGGAATGGATTCCATTCGATTTCCAATGGATTACGACTGTATTTGTGAATGTTATACAACACTAACTTAACTGTTAGATGCAGAGTTGTTGTTTTTAATGAGTGGTGTTTATTTGTGGCTGGATCTACATTGATCTTCTAGAACATTATATTTTATAATGCTTAAAACGTTTAACGCAGTTTCCCATTGGTGGTGGCTCACTGCTCTGCAACGCCCTCTGGTGTCACATTTTAATAACACTTTATTAACGTTATAAACTAAGAGTGTAGATCAGCCCTGATTGTAAGTAAGAAGGCCTTAGTAGCCTAACTTCAATTATTCACACTATTGTTGAACTTGAAGCTGGCCTAACTCATCTTCCCTTTTCACAAAGGACTTATGGGACTGGCAGGGACCCTCTACTCAAGAGTAGGCTTTGATGATGACTGAAGAGGGGAAATGAAAGTGTTTGTAGCTACCCTGGCTAAGAGTGTGTGTGGCTCCACACCTAGCAAGACAGGATTCATTTTGTTTCCTGAATAAATGTGACATTTAAAATGCAAATCTATCCTTTCAGGATTCAATTCTGTTTGGCAGGAACCCTGCTCTGGATGTTGTTATTAGAGAGTCTGTTCCTGGAAAACCTGTGACATGGTCAGGGCCGGGTTTTGCACGAGTTCGGAATGGAGCGGGGTTAAGATTTACCATCAACAACATCCCTTTCCTGATGGATTTTAATATCATCATTCGCTATGAGCCAGAGGTAATTCTTACACTGCATACTTTTCCCAGGGCGGTTTCAACTCGTATTCAAATCCTCAAAAAAGAGCAAAGACTTTAAAGTAAAGCAAAATATGGACCATATTAAAATTGTGTGTGTGGAATATATTGAACAAAACCCCATGAAACCTATCCTGATCTTCAAATTTATCTTTGTCATGTTAATAGTCACCACTACGTGACTTTTACTCATTAGTTTTGTGGTGCGAACATTTCTCAATGTATGAAAATTGCAGAACTGTAGATGCAGACACTGCATAATGCCCAAATCTTTGGATCTGAGTTTGTATGGATGCCATGTATCTGTATTGCAGAAAGGGATTAGTTGTCACCGACTATTTACAAGTGTAAATTTCTGGTGGAACAGGAGCATTTATGCAACCCTTGTTGTATTTCCTTGTTCCCTGGTCAGATAAACTCAAGATGTTCTTGTTTATAGGCATGGAAAGAATCAAGCATGTTTCAGCTTTGTATGAAAACTAACTTATTTTTTTCTGCCCAAACACATAGACTTTAGAAGACTGGATAGCAAGCGTTGCTGTAAAGACTTCAGGTTCTAGAGGAAGCGAACACTGCGGGGAAACAGCAGCCCTGCAAGAGCCACACTCACTTGCTCTACCATATACATCAAGGTTTGTATATTACCTGTTTGTTTCTTCAAAGTAGATATATTGGGGGGGGACCCAAGGAGAAGCCATCCTTTCCCCTTACGTCTTCCAACACTTGGTCATTTCTGTTCTGTTACTGTTCTATTACTCATGCACACAAATAGCTCCAGCAAATGAGCATCATAAAACCTGGGGGGGGGGGGGAGAATGACAGAATTATTTAATTTGTTTTGACTTTTCAATTAAACAGAATGGAGCTGCTACCTGCTGCTGTATGCTTTGAACCAGGAACAGAATATTTTGTAGATGTCTATTTTTCCAAGTCTTCTGCCTCTGATCCAGGGGCCCGGTCATCCATATTGATTGATTCAGTAAGTACCGGTATCTGTGCTGCGTAGCAACTTTTCTTTTGTGTTTGATCACATTTTCTTGGAACATTGGTTGGTTCATCCATTGGTTGGTTCATCCATTCATCTGTCTACCGATTCCCTTATTTATATCCTACCTGTCAGGTGGCCAGCAACCACCATTACAGACATTAATGAATAAAATGGATAGGGTGTCAGTGATTTAGTAGGCTGTGTGCCTTTAAGACCGTGGGGAGTGTAAGTGACTAAAGCAGTGATGGCTAACCTTTACACTCCAGATGTTTTGGGACTACAACTCCCATCATCCCTGACCACTGATCCTGTTAGCTAGGGATGATGGGAGTTGTAGTTCCAAAACATCTGGGGTGTCAAGGTTAGCCATCACTGGACTAAAGGAAGGCAGACTGGAAAAGGAAGGAGGAAGCAATTCAAGGTTGTTTAGGCCAACAACAATCACTCCAGTGCAAAAATATGTTATTAATCCAATTCAGCTGTTAAAAGAGACCCCCCCCCCAACCTTGCCCTGAACTATACTTCTCTATGCAGTTGTTTAAAACTTTAAAACTTCTTTGCTTTTGTCAATTTTGAAGCTTGGACTTATTCCTAGAATCAGTTCAGTTGAAAACTTTTGCAACAAAAATGATTTAGAAGAGTACCAGCAGTATCACTGCATTGAAATAGCTTCAGAAATTGGACCGCATATCCTACCAGAAGCATGTGGGAAACTAATAGCAAGCCTGTCTGCCCGTATTCACAATGGAGCAGTTTGTAAGTATCAATACCACTGGCTCTTCCTGCTTTTGCATGCTGGCAATATTTTCCGAGGAGGAGCAACAGTGAAAGTAACTTTTGTTGTTCTGACTTTTTAAAATAAACTTAAAAACGCTAAAACTGTTTTCCATGTGATTAACTGTGTGCCATTGAAAGATGTTTGCAAATGGTACAAAAATTCAACAGCCTGTTTCTTGCTGGGTAGGATACGGCAGTATATAGCAGAGGTCTGTAATGTATTGGCTTTTGGTTTTACCATTTGCTGTTTCCTTTCACAAAGCATGAGGTTTGCAGTACAAAACAGTACAAAATGATTGCAAAGGTTTGGCACCAGTTTGGAGGGAATCGGACAATCTTGGGTTTTGGAGGGATACCTGTTGGCTGTGGTCACTTAGGGGTTTTTGGGGGGGGCAGTACAAAATGCATGGTTTGTGATACAAAACAATTGCAAAACTTTGCCACCAGTTTGGAGTGAATCAGACAATGTTTGGTTTGGGGGTGGGCTACCTGTGGCCACTGGTTTGAGTATCAATCACTCAGTTTGGTGGGCAATACACAATGTGGGGTTTGCAGTACAAAACTATTGCAAAAATTTGGCATGAATCGGACAATGTTGGGAGTTAACCTCGGATAATAATAATAATAATAATAATAATTAATAATAATAATTTATTATTTATACCATTATTATACCATCTGGCTGGGTTTCCCCAGCCACTCTGGGCAGCTTCCAACAAAATATTAAAATACAATAGTCTGTTAAACAGGGCTGCCTTCAGATGTCTTCTAAAAGTCTGGTAGTGGTTTTTCTCTTTGACATCTGGTGGGAGGGCGTTCCACAGGGCAGGTGCCACTACCGAGAAGGCCCTCTGCCTGGTTCCCTGTAACTTGGCTTCTTGCAGCGACGTTGGACCTCAGTGTCCGGGCAGAACGATGGGGGTGAAGACGCTCCTCCAGGTATACTGGACCGAGGCCATTTATGGCTTTAAAGGTCAGCACCAACACTTTGAATTGTGCTTGGAAACGTACTGGGAGCCAATGTTTGAATTGTCTATTACTCAGTTTGGAGGGGACAGTACAAAACTTTGGAACCAGTTTGGAGGGGACCCCAAATTTCAGGGTTCATAGTTAATAAAGGTGAACTGAGAAGTGGAGGCAGTGTCACAGGCTGGTCTTCAAGGCAAGCGAGGCGTCTTCCATCCCTCCCATCCATTAAGATCACCAGGGGAAGCAGTGCTGAAGATGCCAACACCTTGCACAGTGAGATCAACATGGAAAAGAAGCAAGATCTTTACAGTAGCAGCTTCTGCCTTTGCTTCCCAATCTGATAAAGCTCAGCATTTGCTATCCCTACCTGTTAATTGAAGCAAGCCAAAAAGGAAGCAGTCCAAAGCGCGTTATTTTAAACACATTTTCACCTTATCTAAGATCAGAACAGTCTTGGTTGGCTTTCCGGCTTTTCTGCTATTTGTTTTTTTAAATATTTTTTGGTTTTGTTGTCGGTATTTTACCTTTTGATTTACTACCTTGAAGAAGAGGAGAGTGTAAGTAATTTTAAATTAATAAATACAGAGTTTGGTTGCATCATCTGTTTGTATGAGAAAGTATGTTTCTGTTAAAAGCCTGCAGGTGCCATCCACAAGGGTCAATAAACTCTAACTGCGAGAAACTTGGAGGTCAATGTCAATGCAAACCGAATGTCATGGGACGCTGTTGTGATAAATGCTCAGCCGGAAGCCATAGTTTTGGATCTCAAGGTTGTCTTTGTAAGTACTGATCGCCACTTGCTTTCAGTTGTGGGGTGTTTTTTTTGTGTTTTGTGTTTTTAAATTTTTAAGCTATTTCCTTTTAAGAAAAACAGCTTTAAGTCATGTGGACAGACTTTTGTTTTCCTTGAACCTGGGAAACCCAAACTGAAATCTCCTGATGATTAAGATAAGATAAGATAAGATAAGATTTCTTTATTGTAATTGTACAGGTACAAGTACAACGTTGTACAAGTGCAATGAAATTGGATGCCATCCCATAAAAACAAAACAAACAAAAAAAGCACAAAAAACAAAAAAAACCCCACATTTTCAGCCACACATGCACATGCGTACACACCCATCACAACTCTCCAAGGTCATATTATCTGGTTACAGCATTTAAGATGGTTATAGCTCTTGGGTAGAAACTATTCTTCAATCTATTTGTTCTTGATCTAATTGTTCTATATCTCTTGCCTGAAGGCAGTAGTGCAAAAAGAATGTGAACACTCTGGGTTGTCTTGGGCAAGTCATTATTTCACATCAAACATTCCTCATCTGTAAAATGGGGAGAAGGCTGACTGGTCTCGCATTGCCCTCTATGAGAATGGGTATGGACTGTTGATCATATGGTCAACAAAGAGCAAGAGACATCTATCTATACAGAGATCATGGTCCTGTCACATTGAGGGCTTTATATTAATGCAACAATTTGTCATGCAGCTATCATCTCTGCTTCTTTTCCATCAAGCATGCGACTGCCATCCTCAAGGATCCATGAGTGCCCTGTGCGACCAGGTGACGGGGCAATGCTCATGCCGGCCAGAAGTGGATGGCCGACGGTGCAGCCAATGCCTGGCTGGATATTTTGGATTTCCCCATTGTCGGCCTTGCCCTTGCAATGGCTTTGCAGAACTGTGTGACGCACAGACTGGAGCGTGCTTAGACTGCAGAGGGTTTACAGCTGGAGCCAACTGTGAAAGGTATGGGTGGATGGACATTTAGAAGATGCAGATTTAATGCACATCTTTAAGTGGCAGGGATAGAAAATAGCAGAGATGGGGGTTTTGGTTGGGGGACAAATAATTTTTATGGGAGGACTTGATGGCCATAGGGGTGCAGACCAACTTCACATTCCCCACGATGGCTTTTGTGCTGCCATTGTGCATGCATACATTGATTTTTTATGTGTAAATGCGCACATATATATATATTTATTTATTGACTGTATATACCGCCCTATACCCAGAGGTCTCAGGGCAGCTCACAGAACAAGATCAACATATAAAACCACAATATATATATAATCAAAATAAAACCAACCTAATAACAACCTCCCCCAAAGAGCCACATTTTAAAAGGGCACAGGATTTCAATCAGATCAACCAAAAGGCCTGGTTAAAAAGGAATGTTTTTGCCTGGCGTCTAAAGGTGTCTAATGAAGGCGCCAGGCAAACTTCCCTGGGGAGAGCATTCCACAGTCAGAGCCACTGCAGAAAAGGCCCATTCTCATGTTGTCACCCTCCAGACCTCTCGAGGAGGGGGCACACGAAGGAGGGCCTCAGAAGATGATCTCAGGCTCCGGGTGGGTTCATATGGAAAGAGGCGGTTCTTGAGGTATTGCGGTCCTGAGCCATTTAAGGCTTTATAGGTCAAAACCAGCACTTTGAATTGGGCCCAGAAACTAATTGGTAGCCAGTGCAGTTGGACAGGATCAGTGTAATATGCTCAAACCATCTTGCTCCAGTGAGCAACCTGGCCGCCGAATTCTGCACTAGCTGAAGTTTCCGAACCGTCTTCAGAGGCAGCCCCACGTATAACGCATTGCAGTAATCTAACCTTGAGGTTACCAGAGCATAGACAACAGTAGTTAGGCTATCCCTGTCCACATAGGGGCGTAGCTGGGCCACGCGCTCACACATAGGCAGTGGGTCCACTCCATCAGTTACGTCAGTAATGCCACAGCCACAAAACGAGGAAAGATGAACTGTTGCTGGGGGTTTTATGGAATAGAAACCCTGTGTGCTACTCAGGTTCAGAGGCCGTATGAATCATAGCAAGAGAGGGCTGGTTGCAATCTTACCAGATAGTTGGCCACTCTGAGAAAAGAATGCTGGGCTAGGTGTGCCTTTCGGCAAAATCCAAAAGACCTCCCTCTTCTTATGTTCTTGCGTTCTCTGAGGCCACTTTGAAATAGGTTAATAAGAACGTAAGAAGGGCCTGCTGGACCAAGCCAATGTAGTCCAGCATCCTGTTTTTACCATGGCCAACCAGATGCCTGTGGGAAATCCACAAGCAGGATTCGTGCGCAAGGGAACCCATCCTGTGGTTTCCAGCAACTTGTATTCAGAAGCATTACTGCCTCCAACCTTGGAAGAAGATCATAGCCATCATGGCGAGGAGCCTTCGATAGCCTTATTCTCCATATTTACTGTTCTTTTTGGCAGGTGTGTAGATGGTTATTATGGAAACCCTCTCAAAGGAGAGCCGTGTCGTCCATGCATGTGCCCAGATTCTCCAACAAGCAGTAGGTACTTTGCCCATTCCTGTTACCAAGATCCTTGGACTTTGCTATTAGTCTGCAACTGTCTTGTGGGCTATTCAGGTAGGAAACATGACATCTTTTATGAGTTTTACAATTTCTGTTTTATGTTGTCAGAGACTGAGGAAAATCGCAATCCATTCTAACTTTGTCTATTCGTCTGTATCCCTTTTTTTAAAAAAGTTTGCGTTGTGGGATATAGGGTAGGGGGACATGGTTTGGCCCAAACTCCCAAAATATAGGCTGAATTGGGAGGCCTGGTGGACCACAAGCTAAATGTTCCCAAGTACTGATGGAGGAACTAAACAGATGCAGTATTCAGTGAAGTTTCTAGGTTTGGGGGCAGTGACATTTAAGGCTGCAGTCCTATACAACTCTTGCTCAACTCACTTCTGAACACACTGTTAAGTTCCTTCCGAGTATGGTGGTGGGGAAACCCTTTTTTTTTTTTTTTTTTTTTTTTTTAGGTTTTTCAACAACATCAAAAAATTTAAACATAACACAATTATTTCTAAAACATCATTTCAACTCATTTTTCATTCTAAACAAACACAAACAAACATCTTATTTCCTTTCATCTTTCTATATCATCTTCGGGGTGGCTTCCTCCGGTCCCCCCCGCTGCGTTTCATTGTATATCCTAAACATCCTCATAGTAAGTTCTTAACATCTTAAAATAGCTTTTACAAATCACCTATCCTATTTCTTAATCTATATCTTATACAGTATCTATATCATCTATCCTTAAATTTCTTTCATTCTGTTCATTCTGCAGTCTCTTATATAATCTGACTTTTATATCATTAAGTCTTTAAATCAAGCAATATTTTTTAAAATAGTCTTTCAGTTTTTTCCAATCTTTTTCCACCGCCTCCTCCCCCTGGTGTCGGAGTCTTCCGGTCATTTCGGCTAGTTCCATATAGTCCATCATTTTCATCTGCCAGTCTTCTAATGTTGGTATATTCTGTGTCTTCCAGTTTTTTGCAATTAATATTCTAGCTGCTGTTGTGGCATACATAAAGAAATTTTGGTCTTCTTTGGGGACCGCCTGATTGGCCATTCCAAGTAAAAAAGCCTCTGGTTTTTTAACAAATGTGTTTTTCAACACTTTTTTCATTTCATTATATATCATCTCCCAGAAGGCCTTAATCTTTGGACATGTCCACCACATATGATAAAATGTCCCTTGTACTTGATTACATTTCCAACACTTGTTGTCCTGCAAATGATACATTTTTGCGAGCTTGACTGGGGTTAGATACCATCTGTAGATCATTTTCATAACATTCTCTCTAAGCACATTACATGCCGGGTGGGGAAACCCTTTTTGAGAAACACCAGCACAAGTATTTCCAAATATTTATTTATTTGTGTGTGTGTGTGTGTGTTTGCTTTATTTTAACAAAATTTAATATACTACTTGATTGTTAAAAACAACAGCCCTCTAAGCAATTTACAACAATATAAAACAAAACATTGGTTGTTTTAAAAATTCAAAAGGTGATTGAAATCAACAGTAACTAAAAAATAAAACACATGTAACTTATATATGTCTGGATAGAACTTACCTGTATTTATTTACTTATCTATTTAACTCTTAATGATTAGGCTTCTGTGATTATGGAATCTGCTGGTATAATGTTATTTCTGGAAAGGTGAGCCTTGTTGGACTGTCACCAGCAATTGTGTGTGAATTTTGGTTTGTTAGGTGATCGGTGTGATGAATGCCCCGGTGGGTTCTACAGGAATCCAAATGCAGTAGCCAGCCAGTGTCTTCCATGCTCCTGTAATAATAATATTGATGTGGCAGATCCAGACTCCTGCAACAAGGACACTGGGGAGTGTTTGAAATGCTTGCACAACACCCATGGACCAAACTGCGAGTTCTGTAAGCCAGGTTACTTTGGATCAGCACTCCTTCAAAACTGTAGAAGTAAGCAAACAACTTTTATAGATTACAAATCAAGGACTGAGCACATAAAGGAAAATAAAATAGGTGTGGCTAGAATAAATTGTGCACATTAATGAAATCATGGATTCTCCTTAGTAGCATGATTTATTCTGGCTACAATATTATTGCATAAGGTGGAATGTTTGGGAGTAGAGCAATTGATGGCAAGATGAAAGAAGGTTACACAGTTGGCTAAAGGTATTCTAGGACCAATGCTGATAGGGAGAGTCAGAAGGCATGTACAGAGAATTCAGTTTTGAAGATACCTGGTTTACACATGTACCTGTGAGCTTAAGACACCATCCCTAACCTACTCTGAAGTGACATTGCAGGATAGACACTTTCATGCCAGTTTCTAATATAGTTCACAGAATTGTAGAGTTGGAAGGGACCCCAATGGTCATCTAGTCCAACCCCCCCCCGTAATGCATGAATTCTGACTATAGCCATTCCTGGGTGGGCTCAAGCCACCAACATTCTGGTTAATAGCCAGGTGCACTGACCCACTGCGCCACGGGAACAATTTTGTCTGTTATGGAGGGAGCACTATTACAACGAAAGTGACAGATATATAAGAAATGCAGGACAGGGAGACTCAGAGATGAAGCCTGTTGACCTGGTTCATGCCTAGTTGACAGACTGGATAGTGATGACAACAAAGAACACAGAGGGCACCCTAGGAAAGAAAGTTTCAGAGAATTTCAGTCTTGGACCCATTACAGCTGAGATGGTAATGAGACACCCAAGGGTAAATGTTTGAGATGCAGATGTAGATTCAGGGCTGAGCGGAGGGGAAGGGGTTTTGGTCAAGGACAGAAGATGCAGGAGTGCTATTCTGAGGTGTGTAGAGAAAACTGAACCCCAAGGGGATGAAAGCAGAGGGGAACTTGTCACTGATGGAAGTAAAGAACAAAGAGCTAGACAGACAAGAGGAGAACAAGCTGAGAACAGAGTTGCAGATAAATTGATGTTTATAATCCAAGGTAACTTAAATTCCTGGTAGAACATTGCTTTTTTTAAAAAAAAGGGATAATTTCCATAACTTAACTGTTATTTCTACAGAATGTAACTGCAGCCCTTTGGGTGTGGACCCAATGAAATGCCCACCTGGAAACGGCTTTTGCATGTGTGATCAGATGACGGGAATATGCCCTTGCTTGCCTCATGTGGTAGGCGACAAGTGTGACCAGTGTGCTGCTGGCTACTGGAACATGATCCAGGGAACCGGGTGTCGCATCTGTGACTGCAATCCAAGACATTCCCAGAACAACTTATGTGATCAGGCAAGGCTATTAAGCTGATTCTCCATTTAGAAATTATAATGTCGCTAAATTTTAATGTCTGTCTTAAGGGTTTCCGCTTACCCGCTGTTTCTCAAACAGTGGGCTAGGACCCACGGCCAACTTTCAGGTGAGCCTCAATGTCTCAGCCTGCCCAATGCTTCTTTCCGTGACTGTCCCTTTGATTGCTTTAAGTTGCACGTTGACCACAATCCTATGGCAAACAGAGGACAGCTACATACCAGTGTCTCAGGATGTGTTTAATGTGCGCTCACTGCATTTCTAGTCCTGGGATTTTAATCCATGATCACAAGGTTATGCAAATTTTGTGTGTATCCTGTGATAACAAAATACTACTGTTTGATGTGCTGTGTCTCAAACCACCTTCACACCAATGAAGCCATAGGTAGGCAAGCTAAAGCCCGCGGGCCGGATCAGGCCCAATTGCCTTCTGGATCCGACCCGCAGACGGTCTGGGAATCGCTGCGTGGATCACCAGCGCACACGTTCTTTCCCTCTCCCTCCGTCTCCCTCACATGGCAGCGGCGCCTCCTCCCTCTCTCCTCCTGGCTTCTCCCTGCCCTGCCTAGAGGAGGAAGGGGGCTGGGCTTTGTTGATGTCAGCAGCAACAGCACTCGAGCGGCCAACATTTTAAGCAGCCCCTCTCTGGAGCCCTTTCGCGCGCTGCCCATCGTCCCTCCGCCGCTGCCGTCAGCCCCTGCCATTCGCAAGACACAGGTAAGCAGTCACTGGGGCTCGTGGTGCTCTTGCATCGCCCCCCCCCAAAAAAAAATATAGTCCAGACCCCCCACAAGGTCTGATGGGTAGTGGACTGCCCCCCTGCTGAAAAAGTTTGCTGACCCCTGAATTAAGTAGTTCCTAATTTGCTGAACAGGGACGTGGGTGGTGCTGTGGGTTAAACCACAGTGCCTAGGGCTTGCTGATCAGAAGGTCGGCGGTTCGAATCCCCCCGTTGTTCGGTCCCTGCTCCTGCCCACCTAGCAGTTCGAAAGCACGTCAAAGTGCAAGTAGATAAATAGGTACCACTCCGGCGGGAAGGTAAACGGCGTTTCCGTGTGCTGCTCTGGTTCATCAGAAGCGGCTTAGTCATGCTGGCCACATGACCTGAAAGCTGTACGCCAGCTCCCTCGGCCAATAAAGCAAGATGAGCGCTGCAACCCCAGAGTTGGTCACGACTGGACCTAATGGTCAGGGGTCCCTTTACCTTTACCTTTTTAATTTGCTGAACACCTTTTGCATAGGATAATGACACCCCTTGCTCGTCAATGCTCCCCTGGCGTGTACACATATGGAAACTAATGAAGCAGTGCTGATGCGAATGGCTGGTGGGAAGCAGCTATGGACTGCACTGTAGGCAAAAACAACCTTATTCTGTATCCAACACTAATGTCTCACGCCATGACGTGCCTTCGGCACATGTAAAGATTTTTATAGATGTATTTAGATTGTATGTGTTGGTCAGTGCAGCTCCACCTACTGGCTAGAAAGAATGTTGCAATGGATGGCAGTTGTTGGCAGATGCTAGCAGAGGTGTATGAGAGGAGGGTTCATGTGGTGAGAGAGCCTGAGGGATTTCTGTTACATGTTTTCCATCTGTGGAATCGCATCGTTGTGGTTTACCTGCATGTCAAGCTACATACTCCACCAGGCAGCGTAGTGAGGACAGAACACGTCATATGTAACTGATATATAGAAAAGACTTTGCGACCTGAGAAAAGAGACAATGCACATACTTTTGTAAACAAATAAAATATTTAATAATTAAATTTAAAAAAACCCTGCCTTTTAAGACAGCAATCTGAAAACACACACATTCTGAAAAGAAACTATTCTTGCTTTGTTGATGGAAATGCAAAAATAAGAGAAAGTTTTCAGGTTTTTTTCAGAGCTAGAGATCAGGGGGAAAAACCCTGAAAAGAAGTGCTTACATACATATGAGTTAGCAGTTTAAGTAGCATAGAAAAAAAAATCTTTGCAAAGAAGGCAGGGAGTCAGTTAAGCCCGTTTCTCACTGTAGACTCTTTTTGCAGCTCACAGGTCAATGTCCGTGTAAAGTGGGCTATACTGGAAGACATTGCGACACATGTGATGAAAATTATTTTGGTGATTCTCAAATCCATTGTTTCTGTAAGTACTGTAGTAGTATGTAGCAGAAATCCTAACATTCTTTTAATTGAAAACAGAATATTTGTACCCCTCAGATTTGAACAATCATTGTATTGTTTTAGATGTTTATAGATGTCTTTCTTTTATTTTTAATTGTATTGTTTAGTTGCTTTGATGTTTGCCTCCTTGGGCTCCTTTGGGAGGAAGTGCGAGATATAAATTATCATTATTATTAAAGTCTAGCAACTCTTTTTGGGGGCAAGCGAACGAGTGGATTGTAATGCAAGCTGCAGATGAAATTGATTATCTCAATTCCTTCCAGTCTTGCTTCCATGTAGGGAATGGTCTCAGGGAACCTTCAGACTGTAATGCACTCCAGAAGGGACTGTCCATGAAAATAATTCAGAAATGACAACCAGTACAACATGCTTATATGTGCTATGTATTTTTATTCCATCATGCTAGTTTTGTGTGATCTGTACTGGTGGACCTTTAATGCCTTAAACAGCTTGGGACCTGGATACATTAAGGACTTCTTTCTTCCGTATATTGGTTTTAAAAATCTGATTATTTATTTGCTAGTTTACTCTGATTTTTTAAGAATTATTCTGATGACTATTTTAGAATTTGTATTGTTCTTTTAGGGTTTTTATGTTAATACTTTGACTTTCTGATTGAGTTTAGCTCTAGAGATTGCTGTGTATTTTTATATTGTCAGATTTTGATGAGTAAGCTGCCCGGAGTTTCCTCTAAAAATGAGGCAGGATATACATTAAATAATAAATAAATGACCTTATTCTGTTTCTATCCTGTTTCTCTAACATATAACTTACACCTTTCAATTGCGGGTATTTATTTTAAGGTCTAGATGAAATGGTTTTACTGTGTATTTTAATTATGCATGTTTACCTTGGATCCTGAACGCCTTGGTACTCGGACATTTTGGCTCCTGAACAACGCAAACCCGGAAGTGAGTGTTCCATTTTGCGAACGTTCTTTGGAACCCAAACGTCTGACGGGGCTTCTGATTGGCTGCAGTAGCTTCCTGCAGCCAATCAGAAGCCAGGCCTTGGTTTCCAAACATTTTGTAAGTCGAATGGACTTCCGGAACGGATTCCATTTGACTTCCAAGGTATGACTGCATATTTTTTGTAATCTGTTCTGCATGTACAAACTGCTTAGAAACCATCTTGGAAATTAAGTGGCATATAAATATACTGTAATTATAATTGTAATAACTTCATTAGTCAGTTATCAGCAATTATAACATATTGTGCTTTCCCCCTCCCCTTGCCAGCATGTAAGTGTAGCAAGGATGGGACTCTGACACCCGAGTGTGATAAAGACACTGGAGCTTGCAACTGCCGTGTTGGGGTCACTGGAAGATTCTGTGACCAATGTGCTCGGGGCTACAACCAAGAATTTCCTTCCTGCCGCCGCTGCCACATTTGTTTTGACCAGTGGGATAACGCCATTACTTCCCTGTCTCAGAGAACCCAAAAATTAATGAGGTTTGCCGCAACACTGGGAGATAAGAGACAGACAATGCCTGGCTGTGATGTAGACCTCAAAGGCCATGAAGATACCATTTCTGAAATAGAAAGAATCCTAAAAAGCCCCACCCTGTTGCCAGAGGTGCTGTTGAGCATGAAGAAGGATCATGACTACATTCGGTGAGATGCGTTTCCTTTGACAGGAGTTGCTCATCATTTAGCAGATATTTCTTTAAGCATGGTCTCAGGTCTCAGGCTGGGGAGAAGCTACTGAAAGCTTGGGGTCCAAATTCAGCTCCCTAAAATGCTGCACATCTTGTTCCTCCTCCAAAAATACTCAGTTCAGCTGCTTTCACCCACGCTGAGGCATAAAAGGAGCTCTTTAATCCACCCATCCTGTAGCATGAACAATAACAAAAGCTCCAGCAGGGTCCTTTGCTTGTCTTTTTACATCAGTTGCTCATTCAGTTCAAAAGCTAAGGTACAGGGAAATGGGAATGAGCAACTGAGGGACCTAGAGGAAGAACTCTGCCAAAGTTTCTCTTTTAACCAGGCCTCAGCACCCAGGGGACGCGGGTGGAGCTATGGTCTAAACCACTGAGCCTCTTGGGCTTGCCGATCAGAAGGTCGGCGGTTCGAATCCCCGCAACGGGGTGAGCTCCCGTTGCTCCGTCCCAGCTCCTGCTAACCTAGCAGTTCGAAAGCATGCCCCAAAGTGCAAGTAGATAAATAGGTACCACTCCGGCAGTAAGGTAAACGGCGTTTCTGTGTGCTGCTCTGGTTCGCCAGAAGTGGCTTAGTCATGCTGGCCACATGACCCGGAAGCTGTACACCGGCTCCCTTGGCCTGTAAAGCGAGATGAGTGCCGCAACCCCAGAGTCGTCTGCGACTGGACTTAACTGTCAGGGGTCCTTTACCTTTACTTTACTTTTACAGCACCCAGTATGGTAGGTTAAAATGCTAGGCCCCATAGGGCCCACTGCAGCTGACGGTGGGCTTTTTTTACATTTAAAAAACTTCTTTGCTGGCCCAGTGTTCTGACGAAAGCACTGGGCAAAGCAGCCTCAGCAGCAGCTGCCATCATCTTTATTTCCCCAGAATGCATCTGGGCCTTGACATGAGCTAAGCATCTGTAGGCATGATAACTAATAACTTCAGATGACCTTTTTCAGGGTCAATTTTGTTTTTTCACGTTCATTCTAACTGGGGTAGGACTGACCCAAAAGCCAGAAGAGTAAAATTTTTCACAAAACGAAGGAAAGATGCCCCAGAAATACCAATTCATTTGTGGTCTACCTGGAACATTGAATGGTGGAAGATTGACATAAAAGTTTTATGGGGTTCCCCCACCCCCATCAGTGCTGCTTTTAACTCCACCTGTCAACAGAGGATGTCACACTTCCAGAAGGAGACCTATAAATATTTGGGGCTTGCCTCCAATCTTAGGGTAGCTGTGGTGCCACAAACTGTGGTGCCACAAATGTTTACCATGTGCTGCATTTCCAACTGATGCTATGAATTTTCTTAGTCTGGGACACATCACTTGTAAATATTGCCAAAGTGAATTAGACAGCTATTGCTAAATTGAATGTGCAGTAGGGATAAAGGAGGAACTCGGTTCAGTTTTCGGCATTTAAAGCTGAATCGATCAAATCTGCAATTCCCAAAACAATACTAGAAACTGAAACACCGCCATCCTTTGAAATCTGCGCTTTCCTGAATTTTGCGGTGCAGTTCTCCAACCAGTGTTAACAAAAATACATATATTAGGGGACGTTGTGCCTAAAAATGAATATATTCATGAAAGTAACATACATGCACTATATTAGGCGAAATTGCTCAACAAATTCGCACATCTGTCAAAACTGCATACAAGGATGTGTTTATTAGGAGAAATTAACAGTAAAATGCTGAAGAGTTTTCACGAGGATTTATTATTAAATCGCAGATTGCTGCAGAAATGTAGAGAGTGGAATTTAAGATAAATGAGAAGATAAGAATGAGATAAATGAGAAACCGAGAAGACTGAAACTGAAAGATGCTTCCATCCCTAATGTAATATCCATGTCAATGTAGATGTTTAATCTGCCAAATACAGAAAGTACAAAAAAGAATGCCACTCCTCAAGTGCATCTAGATTCAGTAACAGAAAATTTAGAATTTAGGAGTTTGAAGGGAGCTTGGAAGCCATCTAGTGCAGTTCCCTCCCTGGCTCAAAGCAGGAATCCTGTCCAAAAACTGTTGGGTACAAGATGCTGTGACTTCCCAGGAACATAGTCAAGACTAGTAAAAGCCTATTAGTGTACTAGGTTAGGATGCTAAGTTTAGGCAAGATGCGGTTCTTAACCCTAAATCTTAGGTGGCTGCTGATCTGTTGTTGTTCTTTTTAGACAAAAGGTTTCGCAAATGTATCGGCAACCTGACTTTCTGGATCAGTTCCCTGACCTCAACAGTATGATAGAAGGCATTAGGAAAGATGCCGACCATCTGTCTGAAACCCTGCAAAAGAGGTCTGAGCTGCATCAAAGGAATAATTACATGCACCTCCAAGGTAGGAAGGCCAATAATTAAACTTTGTAAAATTACATGGGTGTGGGGGGGACACACATCACCACAACCCCTTGTAGTGCAGAGGTTTCAGACCTTCAGAATTTATATTTAAATTGAAACACTTAATTTGTCAAGGTGAAAACTCGGTTGCTAGTCCTCTTGAGCAGCTTGAATGTCCCATAGCGATACAGTTTCAGTCATTCCAAATTTAACGAAGTTGCATTGTTTCAGAAAGCAAGCTAAATCTGAGAAGTCACCATTTCCTCTGCCTGGGTCCTGTGATCCCAGGAATGCTCAGGCCCCTCTGCAGCTCATGTTTAATTTATTTTCTTTTTTTTAACGTGCATGTTAATTGCACTCATGCAATTAATGTCAATCCAGTTTAGTCCTTTGCAAACCCGTTTAACTGAGGAGCAAAGGAGCAGTCGTGCAATGCGATCATATGTGTCAGGCTGCGTGGGGTCTCCTCCCCAGCTGGCCGTCCAAAGAAAGACTCTGAGCCATTAAGCTATTAAGCTTTAATCTAGGCTAATTACTTTACAATGCGGAGTACATCATAAACACATCTCGTCAGTCACTCTCAGATTCCGGAAGTGGCCCTTTGCGATTCTCCCGCCAGGAAGCACATCTTGGAAAACGAAAGCACCTTGTCCGTCTCTTCTTTCCTTCCCCTGGTACGTGGCGAGGGCTCTGCCTGGCTGGCTGGAGCCTTCCCACCGCTTCCCCTTCTCCAGAGCTATCCTCAGAGGGGGAAGAAGAATCAGTCTCCAAGATCGCGGGCTGTTCCCGGTACTCACTCAATATGCATAGTTGCTCAGAAGTAGGACCCGCTGTGTTCAGTGTGGGTTCCTTCTAGGAAACCGGGCACTGGACTGTAGCCTTCATTGCAAGTGAATTCCTTTGGAAGCAAAAGAAGTCAGCAGCTTCGGGTGTATTCCACTTGACCGCAGCTGGAATTGCGGGTGCGGGTGGGAAACCCATGTAAGCTTCAGTTTCCCCTGAAGAGTTTTGGTCGAAAGCAAATAAGTCTCAGATTATTCTGTCATTCCCACAGAAGAGGGAAAGGTGTGTGGTGATCATGCACATCAAATTCTGTTTCACCGTGAGTGCGGCACCAGGCATGGATGGAAACACTGCTCTGTGTTTCTACGTTTGACTACTGTATAAACTAAATGCATCTAGTTTAAATGCATCACTTGATGTTAAATGCATCACTGGAAGTTGTGTGTGTATGGCTGTGTACACACTCCAGTTTACTTTGCATCCACCACCAGTTTCGGAAGCAGTGTACACAATCCACATCTATCCTGTCATTTTTTTTAATTGAAATATGATGTTTTGATGCATTCTTCTCTGAATTGGGGGGGGGGGCATGACCTAGCTATGTTTTAAGCAGATAAAGTGTACAAAAGCATATGTGTGTGTTTCACTCTCAATGGCTATTGGGTCCATTAGGTCCAGTCGTGACTGACTCTGGGGTTGCTGCGCTCATTTCGCATTATTGGCCGAGGGAGCCGGCGTACAGCTTCCAGGTCATGTGGCCAGCATGACTAAGCCGCTTCTGGCGAACCAGAGCAGCGCACGGAAATGCCGTTTACCTTCCCGCTGCAGCGGTACCTATTTATCTACTTGCACTTGACATGCTTTCGAACTGCTAGGTTGGCAGGAGCAGGGACCGAGCAATGTTAGCTCACCGAATCGCGGGGATTCGAACCGCCGACCTTCTGATCGGCAAGCCCTAGGCTCTGTGATTTAACCCACAGCGCCACCCGCATCCCATGGCTATTGTAGGACCCTTTTTTTGTCAGAACCGTGGTGCAATTGGGAAAATTATCTCTCTGAAGCTGCTATTACCCCAGGAGTAAGAATTTCCATGAGTGTCAGTGCAAACTTCCATCCCAGGGCTGATAGCAGCTTTGGGTAGGGACTGGGGATGATTTTCATCAGACTTGTGACAGAGGAGGAAAGGGTTTAAACTCCTTCCTCACATACCATGATCCTGGCAACAGTTACTACCTTCAGTGGGATCTCAAAGAGGAGAACCCATTTATTTCAGTGTGTCCCATCTTCAATATATGAAGTGAAACAAAGCAAGTAACGTTGTCATTTGATTCAGATTCCTTCAACAAAATAAATAACTATTACCAAATAATGTTGTCGGCCGGAGAGAGAATCAGTGGCTCAAAGTCTTTCCTATCACACGGAGGAAAAACCAGAAGCGATACACTTCACATGTTAGATGATCTAGTTTCAAAAGAAAGTGCTGCACTGGGGCAGCTGAAGTTGTTCAACACTTCAGATATTCAACATCTAAATGAAAAGGTAAGTATTAGTTCCTCGCAGAAAGTAAAACTTTATGGTTCAGAATGAATAATTCAGCCATCACAGCATGGCTGGTAAGACATCATACATATTTGTTTTATTGTGTAAATTGCCCTGAAAAAAATATGTTCTTAGCCAGTTTGGAAGGCTTTGACCCGATAAAGAGAGGCATAAATTGTGAAAACAAATAAAGCCAAACTGTAAACCACAGCGGCAGAACTCTGCATTTTTGCTTGAAAGTGAGCCCCATTAAAACCCCAACAAGTCATATTTTGTAGTAAATGTGGTTCATATTGGAATGTATAAATAAGAAACGTGCTTCTTCACAGTTACTACTGGGATGCTGTGGCATGAATGCATGTCTGGTGTGAACAGGGTTTAATGTCTGCAAGTGAAGAAAATGCCTTTACCATTGTGTCCAGTGTTCTGGAGTGCCATAGAAACTTTTTAAAGGGTTTCTCATTGGAAACATTAGTAATGCTATCCTTAGAGGCTTTGGGAGGAATTCAACATCACAGTCTTCCAATTGTTCTGGTCAGTGCAAGCATTTCTGCTTGCAAAACTGAATTATCACCCCTCTACCAATGTACTCTTCTGCGGGTTCTCCTGACCTTCCAGAGCAGATTGGGGAGAGGTGTGGGGAGCACACAGTGGGGAGAAGGGGAAAGGCAAAGCCCTGTTGCACTGGCTTCCACTACCATGCTAGGTTAGTTGAATCCGGGCCTATGGGTTGTATCCAACACTCGTCCTAGAACGATTGAAATGAATGGTCTAAGTTAGTCATGTCTGTTAACTTCAATGGGTCTACAATGGATACATCATTGGGCGTTTACCACCATACAGCTTCTGTTGCAGGGGAAATTTGGTTGTGTTCCAAAGTGTGTTCTCGGGACCAAGTTAAATGTGACACTTCTTCTTTTCTTTTGCAAAATGCAGCTGCACAGCAAATCTCAATTCACATTAGATTACAACGAGCCACAACAGGCCTAGTTAGTGCATTGTGCACACCCTGAAAGTTGTTGAGTTTTTTCCTACAAAAACACAATTTTTGTTGTTGACTTGTCTAAGATCCAGGACAAAGCGCCGCCTTGCAGAAGTTCCCGCCCAGATGTCAATTCCGCCTTTGAAATTCCGGGAAAATTCTGGCATATGGCAGCCCTACCTAATCCATACCTCAGATTGCTTTGCAAATCAGTGTGGGGAGGGTTCTCTCAAGGTAGAAAGTTTTTGAAAAACCATTAATTAAAAGAAGGCTTCATATTTCACCTTTCTAAGGTAGATGAAGAGCATACAAATGTAATGTTTTCGAGTTCTCTTCTAGCACATTTCATTAATATCATGTTGTATTATTGCTTCCTTCAACCAGTACATTTGTTTCGATGCAGATATGTGGGTTACCAGGAAACTTTCCTTGCGGTGTATCAGATTGTGGTGGGGCTTTATGCCGAGATAGCCAGGGAAACAGACATTGTGGTGGCCCAAACTGTAATGGAGCACTCCCTCTTTCTACAAATGCTTTCAGAGAAGGACGTCAGACAGTCCTGTTGTTAAATAACTTGACCAACCAAATGCAAGGATCTGAAGAGAAGGTACTGCATGTAACAGCAATCTTGTGTGTTTCAATGTAAATTTATTGAACATAGCACATTTGAGCTACGAAAGGTTTTTACAAAATTCTATTTTTTCCAAGACATGCCAGTATCTTACTGTATCTACAGTATTGAAATGTAGGTTTTTGTATGTTACTACATTTTCATTTTGCTATCTTATTATGACTTTGTTTTTGTAGTGTTTGTTTGAAATGCATCCCTGTTTCTTTGTTGTAAGCCGCTTTTGAGCATGATTGTTTTTTGTGGGGAAAATGGCATACAAATAAAATGAATGAATGAATGAACGATCTAACCCTTAGGCAAAACAAAATAAAAAATAAAAAAATTCCTTCCAGTAGCACCTTAGAGACCAACTAAGTTTGTTCTTGGTATGAGCTTTTGTGTGCATGCACACGGAAGCTCATACCAAGAACAAACTTAGTTGGTCTCTAAGGTGCTACTGGAAGGAATTTATTTTTTATTTTGTTTTGACTATGGCAGACCAACATGGCTACTTACCCTTAGGCTCCTTAAGTATGGCTTAGAGAGAACCCTTAGGCTCCTTAAGTATGGCTTAGAGAGTTCCAGATTCAGATGGGCCCAGAAGTTACAAAAATAAATGGCGTTATTACACCCAATGAACTGCCCCGGAACCATCTTATCAGTTAGGGATGTAAGATGTAGAAACAGGTTTAGGAAATGTGAATTTGCTTTGTCAGGGAAAGTTAAACTTAAAAGAGATCAGTTCATTACAGTATTTTCCTGCGTATAAGACTGCTTTTTAATCCAGGAAAATCTTCTCAAAAGTCGGGGGTCGTCTTATACGCCGGGTCGTATTTCTTATACGGCGAGTATATCCCAAACTCTATATTTTAACTGGAAAAGTTGGGGGTCGTCTTATACGCCCAGTCGTCTTATATGCCGGAAAATACGGTATTTAAATATCTGTCTACATATCTATCTACACTCACAGATTGAAAGCATAAAGAAAATGACAGGGGATACCAAAAAGAAAGCCTTGCTGATTGATGAAGAGCTGGTAAAAAATAAAGATCAAATAGAAAGGGAAGGAGAAAGCATCAAAGAGCTCATCAAGAGGTTGAAGAACTTTCTCTTAGGCAAGTATGCTTGAAACCCATTTTTGATCCACCTGTCTTAGATATATCTGTATATTCATATTATACTGTATGTTAGACCAAGGATGTTGGGACTTAAAAGAGTTCTTTCTCCACTTTTCCAAGAGGAGAGTGCCCCACCAGAAGACATAGAGAAAGTTGCAAACTATGTCCTGGGCCTCCAGTTACCAGGGTCTCCCCAAGAGCTAACCATGGTGCTTGACAAACTCAAGAGCCTCATGGCACACTGTGAGGTCTCCCCGACAGAGGTGAATGGGTTAAGTAAGCAAATGGAAGAGGCACAGGGACTATTGGCAAAAGCACAAGAAGCTGAGTAAGTACAAGATTGTCTTAGTTTACAGTCCTGTCATTGGGTGGGAGAGATTGGATGTGGCTGAGCAACTGCTACGCAAAGCCATGCTGACTGCTTCCAGGCTGAATTGGAGATGAAGGAGTAGCTTTTTCTCACTTGTCCCTTTTCCCATTCCACCTCCCCATTGACTGCAATGGGAGGGAAATTAGCTATGCCAGCTCCAGGGCTGACATACTTTCAGTTCTGATTCATGGGAATATCAGAGGAACAAGAGTGTTTTGGATCCTGTAAATCCAAGGGAGCCCCATCCTGTGCCCTCAACATGCCCATGGAACTCCCTGCTTCAGGCCCTACCACCATTGGTACATGTACTCCAGTGAGTTTTCCCTTGGTATATTGGGTGGTCCTTCGTGGACATAAATGCTGCGCTTATGACCCAGTCAGTGGAACAGCATTCATGCCACCCCCAACAATCTCTCAGATAACCTTTGGCTAACTTTTGGACCACTGTGTTATGTCTGTGATTTGGAAACTATCCCTAAATCATAGAAAATTGTATATCTGTCTGCCTTTGTTTTACATTCTGAAGTGCATTTTCAGCCCCACAATGGGTAGACCGATGTGAACTAAGTCATCTAAACATTCTATAAATATATTCTTATACTAATGTTCTTGCCTCTCTCTTTCATCCTCTATTTTTCTTGTAAGCTCCTTGGGGCAAAAACCTGTTGTTTGTTAGCGCTCCGTGTGTGTGTGTGTGTGTGTGTGTGTGTGTGTGTGTGTTGCATATCTATATCTAACCGTCTATCTACCGGGTATATCTTGGTGCCCTTCTTATACTTCAGAAGATCTGGGTTTTTTATTACTTAGGAAAGTAGCAAAAGGTCTCCCAACACCTGATGAATTGATAAGCAGCTTGAAAGACATTGAGAATATTCAACGGCAAACCAGAGATGACTTTGCAAAGTTAAATGGAACAATAGAAGAAACTAAAACGAAAATCTTAAAGGTATCCTCTTTGCACTTAACTTTCATCAGAGACTTTTCAAAAGCGAGTAAGAGAATGTGCAAACAAGAGAATTTCACTAACATTTATTTTCTTAGGCTTCCAGTTCTTCATTCAGTTGGCTTCAACCCAATATCAAAGCAGTCTGTGGGTTTTTCTTTTTAATGTTATTGATGTATTGCATCAGTGTATTCCTATCAGCTTCTGCAAATAACAAAATTGCTCTTGTTCTTTTTGCCACGTGTTTTCACATATTTCTGTCTTAAAGGGGGGAGGGCAGAATGAAGCTGCCAAGTATTTTCCGCTTTCAAAAGACTCCCTTTATCACAGTTATTTCTCTGAACTTTGAACTTCAGCATAGTAGTGGGGTGGACCAGACGCCAGCTCCCACATGGCTCCTGTTGATTAAGCCCAACCATTCCCATTTTGGAGCTTATTCCTGTCTCAACTTTGTGGGCCATATCAGTCAGGTGGGTGGGAAAAGCCTGGTGGAGTGAGTTTCTTAGATAGCAATGTTCCTTCCCTTGATCTGCCCAGGGCCCCAGCCAAACTGGTGCTGACAGAGGAAGAGAATTTTTTATACCAGGCCAGTTTTTTATGTGCTCCTCCATAAGTCTGTTCTATCCCATTTCTACATAAATCTGTGATTTTTGTATTTTAAAAATCCTTCACCAGCAGGTACCAGGATGGGTTATAACAATTTTAAAATGCATTTTTTTTTAAAGCATGCGAGCTTTTAGGATACATCCCCCCATGCCCTGTTAATTTATTTATTAACTTGCTAACTTGATTTGCTATTTAAACAATGTACCTCCCATCCACACTAGAGTAGCTATGGAATCCTTATCAATCAATCAATCAACTTTATTTCAGCTTTAAGCTCATAACACAAGACAACACAAGAACAGCAGTTACACTCACACAATTGAATTTAAAATTATTGGCAATAAAATTAGAGGTAATCAAGACCTAATATGTATACAAGATAGTGTAAATATTAATTCCAAACAATTTCAATTTCTAATCAACAGTCCATTTTGTCTCTTGTATGTCAGAACGGAAGTTAAAATTTTTGCCATTTGTAGGATTTCAAACTGGTCAGTGTCTTGCAATAAAAAAGCAAGGAGGAAGTCAACCAGGTGCCCGAACAGTTTTTGGAGTAGTGGTTACACTAAATTCTTCTGGGCAGCATCATATAGAGGGCAGTTAAATACCATATGGTGGAGAGATTCTATCGATCTGTTATCACAAGAACATAAAACCAAAATTTGACCCCCAGAAAATCTATGGAAAAGGGAATTTGACGGGAATATGGAATTCTTGCTTAGTCTGTTTTGTGCATCTGAAGGAGCAGACCCATTGAAATAAATCACTGGGCCTAAGTAACTTAAGCCCGTTGATTTCAGTTGGTCTCCTCCAAAATTGTCTTGTTGGGTAATAAGTTACAAGTATCCCATTGATTACATGATGATTCTCCTGCAGGCTGCGGACCAAATGAACAAGACGGATGATGAATTAGTGGACTTTTCAGAAAAGCAGTCCGAGCTGGAAGATGAAATCGCTTCCTTGAAGACAAAATTGCAGATGAGCAGGGGCCAAGTCACCAATGCTAAATCAGAGGCAGAAAAAGCACAGAATCAAGCTGTAGCGACTAATAAGGTAATACTGTAAGCTCACAATTTACGCAGGGGTTATGTTCTGAGAATCCCACCTAAAGAACACCCAAAATTGTGTTCTTCACACTGGCAACTGTGTAAAAAAACAGACAAATGGTACAGTTAAAGGCACTGAATTACTCTACATCCAGATCACCAGCGAACCTAGGCTGAAGGAAATTTAAAAAGTCAATGACCTCAACCTGTTGCAAATTTCTGATATCACGAGTTCAACACAAGCATAGTCTCAGCATGGGATTGACTAGAATCTTCCATATCATGACATGTCAAATGGAGGGGCTCATTTTGCAGCTAATTTGCAGTGGCCTTAAGCCTTATATATTGTGCTATCTCTAACACCATTTTGGTTTGTTGCAAATAAAACATTTTAATCAATTCATGAAGTAGGCCATTGGCTCAAGCATGGAAAGAAATAAGTGCAAAAGCCGGGATACCATATTTGAGTAGAGTGCAACCAATCACATGCTATAATAATCTCAGCCTGTTATCATCATGGCAGAGGACAGGAAAGAAAGGAAGAGAATCTACATCTGCCAAGGGCCGTGCAAACAAGCCAGGACCTATGCAAGAATAAAATGTTAGCTGTGTGCCATTAAG
This sequence comes from Darevskia mixta, assembly GCA_034641385.1. Taxonomy (NCBI): domain Eukaryota; kingdom Metazoa; phylum Chordata; class Lepidosauria; order Squamata; family Lacertidae; genus Darevskia; species Darevskia mixta. The sequence continues at coordinate 7,566,827 of JAWWNH010000224.1, read as the reverse complement.
GTAAAGGTAAAGGGTCCAGTCGTGTCCGACTCTGGGGTTGTGGCGCTCATCTCCACTTTAATTTCATTCAGATTCTGATTGACCCGAGATCTTTATTCTCTGTGTTGGAATTCACAAGAATAAAAGTCAGAAGGGTATTCTGTTTTGTTTTTTGTTTATGTATAATAACAGGATTAATGAAGTCTGAAGGTGAAAGTCAAATAGGATAGTGGGACTCTCCCTCTTTCTTAACATGTTGGATTACTTATTGGGATATTTATTTATTTTTTACTGCCAGAAATAGTATGTTTATTTTTCTTCCATAGTGGTATTTTTTCTTCAATGACAATGTTTATTTTTTGGCCATAAAAATTGTTACTTGATTAAACTTTTTAAAAGCAAGCAAACAAAACCAGACAACTACATTTCTTAGCAGAGATATAAAAAACAACAACACTTTTCGTTGGGAAATACTGTCGTTACAGGAATTTGCTAATCTCAAAAAAGAATATGCCAGTTTACAAGAAAAGCTCAAAGCCAAAGGCCTTCCACTGGAAACCTTAGAGAAACTGAATCGGTTGAAAAATGAGGCCGAGAAACTGGCTAAAGAGACTGAAAAGAAAATGAAAAGAATAGCAGGTATATATATTGCATTTACATACCCACTCAAGGATTTTTGCATGTTCCTCAGTGAATTATCGGGGGTCCCTCAATGAGAATATCAGTAATGGTGGAAAAACATCCCAGAAATAAAGGTTGTCTGCCACCACTGGTCTTTTCCTGCCACAGGGAATGTTCTGGGTCAGGGGTAGGGAGACTCAATGCTTGTGCAATATAGTGAGATGCACCAATACGAGCCAGGTACAAAATAGTGGCTCAGTGGAGAAAGCCAATTACAGTGGTACCTTGGTTTAAGAACAGCTTAGTTTATGAACAACTTGGATTAAGAACACTGCAAACCCGGAAGTAGGTGTTTTGGTTTGTGAACTTTGCCTTGGAAGCAAAACATGTTTCGCTTCCTGTTGAGTGTAAACTGAGTCCCCTGCTGCTATGGGAAAGCACACATTGGTTTAAGAACGCTTTGGTTTAAGAACAGACTTCTGGAATGGATTAAGTTCATAAACCAAAGTACTGGAGAGCCAGTGTGGTGTAGTGGTTAAGAGCGGTAGACTCGTAATCTGGTGAACCGGGTTTGCTTCCCCACTCCTCCACATGCAGCTGCTGGGTGACCTTGGGCTAGTCACAGTTCTCTGAAGTCTCTCAGCCTCACTCACCTCACAGAGTGTTTGTTGTGGGGGAGGAAGGGAAAGGAGAATGTTAGCCGCTTTGAGACTCCTTCGGGCAGTGATAAAGCGGGATATCAAATCCAAACTCCTCCTCCTCCTCTTCTTCTTCTTCCACTGTACTTGCTGCACCCCTTGGGCCATACACTGGATCACCTGCACATATCAGTAGAAATCTACAGCTGAGGCCTATGGCTCCCCTAGGGCATCTGGTTGGCCACTGTGAGAACACAATGCTGGACTAGATGGGCCATTGGCCTAATCCAGCATGCTCTTCTTATGTCCTCAGATCAGAGTTTCTGCTCACCGCGGGAGGGAAGTGGGTGTGGATGACAGGACTGGGAAATGAAAAGGAACTATAGCTGCATTATTCTGCCTCCCTCCTTGCACCAGGAGATTTAAAGGACCATATCCAGTGTCTGGGTTGCAAGATGGCAGCCCTAATGCAGAGGTTCCTTGGCTGGCAAGCCAATATGAAAAAGAGGTCCCTCAAAGAAGAAAGTTTGGAAACTCACAGTTTTTGGGGGGCGGGGCAGTGATTTACAAGGATTTTACTTACTTAATTGTACGTAACCACATGATGTTTTCTTTTTTTAATTTCAGATTTAGAAAATAAGATACAGGATCTGAACCGGATTAAACAAAACAAGGCTGATCAGCTGAGGCAACTGGAAGATCAAGTCACAGCTATCAAAGATGAGATTATGCAGCAGTCAAATAAATATGCTATTTGCAAAAGTTAAAGAGTCTAATAATCTAACAATATAAATGTAAATGAGCAAAGAGCTTTCCACGACCACTTTGTAATGATGAACAGTTTATAAATTGTATAATTATAACATCTAAGATGATGTGTGGTTTTCTGTGCTAGTCCTTGACCTTTTTGGGGGCCGGTACTTTGCGGGGATGAGGTACACTGCAGTATATGGTGCTTTGCTGCTACACCAGGCACCCCCAAACTCGGCCCTCCAGATGTTTTGGGACTACAACTCCCATCATCCCTAGCTAACAGGACCCAGTGGTCAGGGATGATGGGAATTGTAGTCCCAAAACATCTGGAGGGCCGAGTTTGGGGGTGCCTGTGCTACACCGTTATTTAGAAATTTAAGGATAGTTTTCTTCTCACACACTAGGTGGCAGCAGGAAACTATTTAAAATTTTCATCTAGGAATGACTTAAAAGCATATTATTATTTCCTTTTTTTTAAAGTAAATTACCACACAAGAGGAGCCTGCTGGATCAGGCCACTGGCCCATCTAGTACAGCATCTGTTCTCACAGTGGCCAACCAGATGCCTGCAAGCTGGACATAAGTTCAACAGCATATTAGCAATTTAGGACAATTCACTCTTTTAGCACAAATTAATGGCATAGTAGGCGAGAAATGAAGCAAACTGTTTAAGCCCCACAGCAAGCATGGCAAATCATCCAGATGTTGATGAACTACATATCCCATCATTCCTGGCTATTGGACATGGTGGAAAAGGCAGATGGGAGTTGGGTCAACCTCTGCCCTACAGCATGTCCAGTTGTGCAATCAGTACCGAGATCAGTTAATAGCAGAAGCGGAGCAATAGTCATCAAATGGAAACTATAGCAGCATTTTATGAATTGTCAGCTGAACTTAGCTACATGCAAGGAAATGGCTAATTTGGCCCATCCCAATGGGCTACGTTCTTCTGTCCATTTATTCACCCATGTATTCAGACCTTCATCAATATTGAAATTCTGATGGCATGTGCTCCTACATCACCTGTAGGAAGTGGTATGTAACTTGAGCATACATCTTGCATGCTCAATATTTGCTGATTTCCTTCCATCTATCTTTGTTCTGGTGTGCTTTGATTATGCTAATCTGGTATGTAATACATAAATCGGGCAATGTCATGCATACGAGTGGTAGCCTATGTGGCGCCCTCTAGAGGCTGTGAACTACAACACTCATTCTTGAGCATTGGCTCTGCTACCTGGGGTTGAGGGGAGTTGTAGTCCACAATATCTGTTGGGTACCTGATGTAGACAGATTACACATGCAATCCAAATTATACTTCGCTTCAAATGCCCAGAGTGGGTTATGAGGGTGCCATGCCTAAACTCCACAACATGTGATTTTTTTAATCACATTGAGTAACATGTAAAACAGCCCATCAGCTCTCATGCTCATACGAAGACAGTTACCGGTATCCTTTCTTTGTTTCCAAACGCCTCATTGCTTGGAATACAGTCAGCCATACTACAAAGGGTACCACTATCTGAAATTCACCCACAACTGAAAACAGATGTATTTCCAGCTCAAGGGATGAGAAAACTCATCTGCACCACGTACTAATGCTGACAGCTAGGCCTTCTGTTTAGCTGCACCTAATAGTGACAAATGTTTCTCTAATAAATCTGCAATTTAATCTAGTACAAATTTGTCTTAAAACGGTATTTATATGCACTTTGGAAAGAGTATACAGTATATTTTAAGTTAATACCGTATTGCAGAGGACTCAAAACACCAACAGCGATTGAGTTTCTATTTGAGAGTAAGAAGATATGATTATGGACTCTCCTTCCCTGGAGGTTCTTAAGCAGAGGTTGGATAGCCACCTGTCATGGATGCTTTAGATAAGATTCCTTCATTGCAGGGGGTTGGACTAGATGACCCTTGGGTCCCTTCCATCTCTACGATTCTACAGTATATGTGGCTAAAACATTTGTGTAGTGGGATTTTGTTTGTGTGACAAAATCTCAGTCCATGTTATATCCCTAACTAGTTAGATTGGTTGATTAATCCCATAGGAATTAGATTAATCTAGTCATTAATTTTCCCATGTACAATAGGAAGCCAATTTTGTTTTTAATAACTGCACCTGGACCTAACCCAAAACCAATCCACAGATAATGGTCGGGCTATTCCATGTCAGGTTTTTTTGTACATATAACCTAATATTGTCTAGTCTGATTTGCAGTGGTTGCCAGGGTCTTAGGCAGAGGCTTTTCACATCAGCGGCTCCTACCTTATTCCTAGAGGTGCCAGGGACTGAAACCCAGAGCTCATATAACTCAAGCATGGGTTGCCAGCCAGCAAAATGATGCTTCTGTAAGGTAACTGTCTTGTCCTTTGCTGTTGTGTAGAAATGTGGGACGCAGGTGGCGCTGTGGGTTAAACCAGAGCCTAGGGCTTGTGGATCAGGAGGTCGGCGGATGGCAGTCCAAATCTCTGCCACGGGGTGAGCTCCCGTTGTTCGGTCCCTGCTCCTGCCAACCTAGCAGTTCGAAAACACGTCAAAGTGCAAGTAGATAAATAGGTACCACTCCGGCGGGAAGGTAAACGCCGTTTCCGTGCACTGCTCTGGTTTGCCAGAAGCGGCTTAGTCATGCTGGCCACATGACCCGGAAGCTGTACGCCGGCTCCTTTGGCCAATAAAGCGAGATGAGCGCTGCAACCCCAGAGTCGTCCGCAACTGGACCTAACGGTCAGGGGTTCCTTTACCTTTACCTTTAGAAATTCACTACAAATTCACTCTTCTCAATGAGGCCTGGGAATCTGCACAGAGTAGCAACTAACTGCAGCCACACTACACCACGACTGTTCTCCACGAGTAGCCTCTTGTGGCCTTTCAATGCATCTGGAAATGGCATCTTCCAGTTGCTTCTGAAACTATAGATATCCTTTAAAAACCCAGAAACAAAACTGATTAAAACCAACCCCAAAGCTAAGCTTTTTTTCTTCTCAACTCAAAATAATTTATGTCACTGAGAGGTTGGAATTTCCTGTGGGATGGGAAATCTGTGTCCTGTTCTGGCTCTTGTTCTGACTTGGCTGATAATTTGAAATCATTACCATAGCTTTAGACTTGTTTAAAAAATGCCCCATTGACAGTAATGGTTTCCAGCCGACAGATTTTGTTCATAGATTATCAAATCAGCAGATGTAGAATTCAGGAGGTTACAACAGTTTCTTTCCTCCAACTACAAGCTATAACACTGGGAATGTTGTCTGAAACATTCCTAAATCGCTAGTAAGCCAAGAGTTTGATCCAGAAAAGATAAAACGCTCACAGCACAGCATGGTAGTTTTATGAGCTGAGATAGTATTATTTGTCTCATCTAAAGTCAGAGAAGGGAATTTATAGCAGGCATGGGCATACATTAAATTAAATGTAAAAGTATTCTAATTATATGTCCCCCAGGGCAATGGACAGACAATATGCATTTGTTGTGAAGGCAGTGGAACAAAAGAATTGATTACATCTAATAAAGCATTCTCAGCACAGGAATGCAAAATATGTGTGGTTTCAACTTTACTGCATTTCCCCCTATTTAAAAATATTAGTCTACAAGGATCCCTTACAAGTTACACATTTGGACAGTAATACAAGACCAGCCATGCTTTGCAGTTCTATCTACATGCAACACATTTACTGACATACCTACCGGTATTCAGAACTGAGTCTTACTGAATTCAATGGGACTGACTCCCAGCTAAATGGGGCTAAGATTGCAGCCTTAAATTACTGATTAAATCAATTAAAGCTATGGTTGATGGATCAGCAATGACAAATTTGAATCAGTGGGGCTGTGAATTAAGGTCAGATGTTTATTCTGTATGGCTATTTCGTTTCTAGTGTTACTATAATAAACAATAAATTTTGAACTTTACAGACAAAAGCAGAGAGTGCCTAGCACTGCCTAGGAATTTTTAGAACCCCAAAACTATTAAGATGCTTTAAAATAGTGTGCTTTCAGCTCTCTGACATAGCACGCAGGAGACAGCATCTTCATGTAACAACTCTTTATTCAGGCAACAAGACAAGACTGAGGGAACTGAGGGTAGGGAAGCTACATTTATAGGGACAGAGACTGGCAAGGAAAAGATACATTTTGGAGGGAACAATCTCAAGCAATCACACAGCAGCTTTTTGGTGGGAACCAATAAAGCTGAGGATCCAAATGCAGCAGCTTGAATGAACCAATAGTAGCTGTTCCTTCTGGAACAGGAATGCAGTTACTTTACAGACAACAGTAATACAGATATAACCTTTGAATCAATACACAACACTTTGTGAGTTTGGGCCTGCCACACTACATATTACTTGAAGTCACACTAAAATCCCTTTTTGATCTGCCATCTTGATTCAAAATGGCACCCGGCATCCAAACATCAGTAAAGACCCTCCCACCCCCACATTGGAAACCCTCCTACTGAGTTTGGGAAAAATATTCAGGAGGTGGCCAAACCTATGCCAAAAAAACAGCTGCAATAAGGCCCAAGTCATGTTTTGGTCAGCCATCTTGATTCAAAATGGTGCCTGGCACCCAAACGTCGATATAGACCTCCACCTCAGGAACCCCTGTGCCAATTTTGGTGACAATATGTCACGAGGCGGCCAAACCTATGTGGAATATTGGTTAAGAGACCCTAAAAAAGTTTGTATATCTTTCTGTGAGCGAACAAGTAGAGGAAAAATGTTAACTTGGTCAATTATTTTTAGCTAGAACACTTTTAAAGGGCAAGTTTTTGTTTTGAGATGATGACTTTCACGTTTCCAATTAATTGGAAGAAAGTGAGATTGAGACTCTACTAGCACAATTCAAAGTGTTGGTGCTGACCTTTAAACCTCTAAACGGCCTCAGTCCTGTATACCTGAAGGAGCGTCTCCACCCCCACCGTTCAGCCCGGACTAATCAATGCTCTTCATTAGACTGAGTTGATCAGAGAGAAAATATACTGTGTGGCTCAGCTGTTCGTGTCATGGCTGAATTTGCTGTGCTGTGCAGGTGGACCGGATCAGCACCCAGAACTCTTCATGTTGTTTTACCTATCAAACTAGGTTCTTAATATCCCAGCCGATGAAACAAGGAAAATTAGAATGGTAAAGGACCCCTGAATAATAATAATAATAATAATAATAATAATAATTTATTATTTATACCCTGCCCATCTGGTTGGGCTTCCCCAGCCACTCTGGGCGGCTTCCAACAAAATATTAAAATACAATAATGTATTAAACATTAAAAGCTTCCCTAAACAGGGCTGCCTTCAGATGTCTTCTAAAAGTCTGGTACCGGTAGTTGTTGTTTTCTTTGATTGTTAAGTCCAGTCGCGGACAACTCTGGGGTTGTGGCGCTCATCTCGCTTTACTGGCTGAGGAAGCCGCCGTTTGTCCGCAGACAGTTTTTCCGGGTCATGTGGCCAGCATGACTAAGCCGCTTTGCGAAACCAGAGCAGCACACGGAAACGCCGTTTACCTTGCCACCGGAGCGGTACCTATTTATCTACTTGCACTTTGACATGCTTTCGAACTGCTAGGTTGGCAGGAGCAGGGACCGAGCAACGGGAGCTCACCCCATTGCAGGGATTCAAACCGCCGACCTTCCGATTGGCAAGCCCTAGGCTCTGTGGTTTAGCCCACAGTGCCACCCGCGTCCCTTAATATCCCAGCCGATGAAACAAGGAAAATTTGAGTGTTACTTTCTGGAAATAAATGAGAGGAAGACAGAGATAGAATGCATTCAAAGTACAGTGGACGCTCGGGTTGCGAACGCGATCTGTGCGGGAGGCGCGTTCGCAACCCGCAGCATTCGCAACCCGTGCCGTTGCGTGACGCGATTTAGCGCTTCTGCGCATAGCGCGATTTAGTGCTTCTGCACATGCGCAAGCACCGAAACCTGGAAATAACCTGTTCCGGTACTTCCGGGTTCGGCGCGTTCGTATCCTGAAAACATGCAACCTGCAGCAAGCGCAACCCTAGGTATGACTGTATAGTATATTTTTACTGGGAAATTGAACTCTTAAATAGGCCAATTCTGCAATCTGGAGTGCCTTCTCTTTATTCAAGTGCAATGTACGGTACTTTTCCGATAGTAGCAGCAGTGATGATGACTGCTTCTTCTCCCTTGCCATACTCCTACCATGTTCTGTGGCTAACAAGAGTTATGGACCTGCAAAGAGGCAATTCTCACAAGAGCAAAAACAGATTGGTCTCAAAATGTAGGCATGTCCTGGCTCAGTTTCGCCCTGTATGTTCAGACTTTACCTTGAGGCACATAGGCCATTTTCACCAGTGATACTACTCCTCTCACAATCAGTTTCCTTCCGTTTCTATGGGTCAAGTGCTCTCTTTCTTGAGTGTGAGATCACCTTGTTAAAGAGAGAGCAAACAACAGCCTGGCTATCCGTCTCTCCTCTCCTAGGAAGCAAGGCTGTGTCCTGGTTGGATCCAAAGCTATTTCTTCTTTCAGTATGTGCAGATGGGATATTTTGCCCCTACCTTTAAATTAGGGCTTTCTGAATTATCCTTCAGAAGCCTAAAATATTGAGAAGGCACACTTTGAACAGATTGTCTAGATAAGCCAAGTTATGTACACGTGTGTGTGTGTGTGTGTGTGTGTGTGTGTGTGTGTGTGTGTGTGTGTGTGACTGACTGCAAGCTTTGTTCTATAAAACATTCACATGCCCTTTCAGGTGACCTAATGCTTTGAGACCTCCTGGACTGTATTTTAAACACCTGGTGTCAGCTATCTTGGAGTTCTTTCACACGCAATAACTCTCAGAATTCACAACCTATATTTATTATTTTTTTCAATTATAAATCTTTCCCCTCCCTCTTAATTTGCAGAAAGCATCAATAGTCACAGCAGGAGGGGAATGCTTTCATCTTGCATAACGCTTTACTTACCAACATTTATTTACCAGCGGACCACTTTTCCCTCGGTAATACCCTAACCTCGCTGCCTAATGATTAAACCCATATGCCTCTTTCTGGAGCCTGGGGAGTTTAATAATTAGGTCGGGAGAGTGGGAGGAAAAGTTGAGGAGTGGTTTGCTAGACCCCACTCCTACCCCTCACCCTGCCCCTGCAATGCCATTCCCAGATTGATTGATGAGGCAGCAAGAAACTTTTAAACACTACAATAATAAATTCAGTCTCGCAATCACGTCTCCTCCTGCCCCCACGCAAAGTGCAGGGAAAAGAAGAAATACTCTGGAAGGATTTCCAGCAGTGCTGTTCATGGCAGCTTGTGTTTACATTCAGATCTCTAAAACATTAATGTTTGGGTATTCGGAAGTGGGTTGATGTCCCCCCTAAACCAACTCAACATCTAAATCTCTCCGCTTTGTTGTTGTTCAGTCGTGTCCAACTCTTCGTGACCCCATGGACCAGAGCACGCCAGGCACGCCTATCCTTCACTGTCTCTCGCAGTTTAGCCAAACTCATGTTAGTAGCTTCGAGAACACTGTCCAACCATCTCATCCTCTGTCATCCCCTTCTCCTTGTGCCCTCAACCTTTCCCAACATCAGGGTCTTTTCTAGGGAGTCTTCTCTTCTCATGAGGTGGCCAAAGTACTGGAGCCTCAACTTCAGGATCTGTCCTTCCGGTGAGCACTCAGGGCTGATTTCCTTAAAAATTGATAGGTTTGATCTTCTTGCAGTCCATGGGACTCTCAAGAGTCTCCTCCAGCACCATAATTCATAAGCATCAATTCTTGGGCGATCAGCCTTCTTTATGGTCCAGCTCTCACTTCCGTACATTACTACTGGGAAAACCATAGTTTTAACTATACGGATCTCTCCGCTACCTGTGACAAACCAGCTGCCATATTTGTCCCGGGCAGCATTATTCAGAGTATATTTCAGACTTTCCTTTGTCACTGGTGTTTACGTATATGCTCAGCGCCAGAGCATATGCTTTGCACCAAAAAGTTCCAAGTTCAATCCCTGACATCTCCAGGCAGGGCAGAGAGAATTTTGTCTGACACCTTGGATAGCCACTGCCAGTTGGCATTGATCAAGGAGAAGTAACCTGTGGTCCTTCAGTTGTTATTGCATTTGACCTCTCAGCAGCCCAACAAGCATGGATGAAAGTTAGGGATGATGGGGGTTGTAGTTCCACAACATCTGGGAAGCTGGAGCTTCTCCATCACTGGTGTAGGCAATACTGACTGGACTAGAGGGGCTTTTAACTGCATATAAGGCTGTTTTCTATGTTTTATCCAGCAATCTTGACAGCAGTTGCCTAATTTTGTGAACCGAACTAGTGTAGATTTGTGAAAATAGACTCTGTCTTTGTGCGTTAACATTTATGCTGTATCTTAAAAACTAAAAAATTATTGTTTTTGTACAGCCTACTTCATCAGATCATCTGACCAACTGCACTGCCATCCACAGAAGCTAGTTCTTGTTCTAGTTTTTAATGTGCCACAAGACTTTTACTTTTACTTTTTCTGCAGACTCTGGAAGCTGCATACACAGAGTTGCTGTACGTACTAAGCTAGCTGCAACTTTATTGGCTTGACATGTTGCTCCATGCATCATAGCGACTCTTATCTGTGGACTAATATGCAAACTATGCAAGGAAGATATTGGTGGTTGTGACAGACTCCAGTTGGTAGGCCTCATACAACTATGTCTCAGTTGGGGTTTTAAAGATAGGGAGTCTTGAAACAGTGTGATTTCAAGTCTTGAAGCACCTTGTGTCACCCAAAAAGATTACCACCACTCCGGCCCAGTTCCCGGCTAGGAACAGAAAGCAAGATTATTAGGGAAACAACTAACCAAAACCTTCTGACTTCCTGCTTTGTATGTACTGTACAAGGAGCCTTCACTCATGTGACTGCAATCTGAAGTAGCATTGTCCAGAAACATGTTTTCCACCCTAGCTGCTCTTTGTGCAAATAAAGCCTCAGTTAGGTTAGATGTGAGACAAAATGAGGCTGTTCTCTCACCATTAGAAATGTTTCTAACCTAATTTATACTTATAATTCATAATTTTATCAAATTTATTTTTATAGTCTGGATATTTAGACACTGACTTGTTGTATCACTGTGTATTTGCATAATCAAATAAAAGTGTTTTTTCCCTAGCAGGAGTTCACATATTTTGACTGAGTGACAAGTCATCAGATGCAAATAGTGAGTGGTGTATGAGAATTCCAGTACATTAAAAAAAAAAAAAGATCCTCTGTGTTAAATCATACTCTAATGTTGCAACCCTATGCAAGTTTACCAAGAAGGCCTCATTGTAGTCAATGGCACTTACTCCCAAGTATAGAATCATAGAATTGTAGAGTCAGAAGGGACCCCAATGGTCATCTAGTCCAGTGTTTTTCAACCTCCTCGGGGCAACGGCACACCTGTCCCGCGAAAAAAATCTCGCGGCACACCACCACCACATGCACCCCGCCCCCCCCGCCCCGGGCGAAAACGGAGCGGGAGATCGGCAGCTCCTCGCCCTCCTCCCCAGCGGCAGCGGCGTGGCGGGGTCCGGGTGGGCCTGGCTTCCCCCGCCGGCGCCGGCGGCGGCTCCTTGACCTCCGGACCCACAGCACACCGGCCTCCCCGGCCACCGCCCCTCGGGCCCCAGACACACCCAGCCGCCGAGCCCCGGCTCCGGGTGCCTCCCGCCGTGGTTGAGAGGAGAGGATGAAGCGGGTCCCTCCTTCCTCCCGCCCCCGAGAACCCCCTCCCCCCGACCCCTCGCTGTCGGGGGAGGAGACCCCGTGCCCTCCTCCCGCAGGCCAGGCCGGCCTCGGCTGCCGGGTCCCCCGCTCACCCGAGCCCGTGGTGGCCGCCATCTTGCGCCGCTTGTCGCTGCGAGCCCGGCCTCCCTGCCGCCCACGTCACCTCAACGCGGGAAGTGAGCTGCGGCGGCGATAAGTGGCTCCGGGGGCGGGAGGGCGCGGGGCCCGGCAAACCAAAAGAACAAAAGCGCACGCAGACGCACACGCCTGCAGAGGGAGGTCCGGGTGGGACCAACAGCGTCTCGCCGTCACTGGCCTGCCCGCAGCGCGCGGGTTTTCGTTTTGCTTTGAAACATCTTTCCCCAGCGGCAGCGGCACGGCGGGGTCCGGGTGGGCCTGGCTTCCCCCGGCGGCGGCTTCTCGCCCTCCTCCCCAGCAGCAGCGGCCTCCTCCTCCTGCCGCCTCCTCCTCCTGGGGCTCTGCTGCCTCCTGCCTTCTCCTCCTCTGGAGCGCCGGCGAGCCCGGTGGCACCGGCACCTCCCGCCCGTCCCCGACCGCGACCGGGGCGGCAGAGGCAGCGGGCGAAGCGCCCGGCAGCCCCGGCGAAGGCGGCGGTCGGCAAGCGGGAAGCGGAGCCGAGGCGACGCCAGCCCGGACCGACCCGGAAGCGGAAGCGGTCCAGGGCGGCACAGCAGCCGGTGTCTTCCCGCGGCACAGCAGCCGGTGTCTTGCGGCACACTACTGTGCCGCGGCACACCGGTTGGGAAACGCTGATCTAGTCCAACACCCTTCAAATGCAGGAATCTGAACTAAAGCTTCCATGACAAATGGCCATCCAGTCTCTGGATCCTTTTCACATGTACTACTGGCAAGCCAGATGTCTCTCACAATTGCACACACATATTGGACAGTGTTCTCGAAGCTACCAACATGAGTCTGACCAAACTGCGGGAGGCAGTGGAAGACAGGAGTGCCTGGCGTGCTCTGGTCCATGGGGCCACGAAGAGTCGGACACAACTAAACAACTAAACAACAACAACTGGACAAGCATAAAACAGTTGTTGCCTGTACAATAAAACATGTGTTTGCTGCTTTTAATTCTCTTCACAACCTTTTCAAATTGTTTCCTCCTGCCCACCAGCCTGTCCCGGAGAAGCCCCTGATTCAGCTGTTCACAGGCACACCCAGGGACCACCTGAATTGAACTCAGTGGTTGTGGACCAGTTTGGGAACCCCTGATTTAAAGAGTTAAAAAGCCTTGGCTGCCTGTGAGTTTTAAGAGCCTCCAGCAGTTTCCTCATGACTCACCTCTCTCAAATGTGGGTGGCCAAATCAGTGGATGGCTGCCCTTCCCCCCAGGCTATAAACATCTCCAGGACATAAACTGTATCCAACAGGCAGACCCATCTCCCAGTGTTGGGGGGGTTTGCATTCTCTTACCATGGGCAGAAGGGGGGGGGGGAGAGATGCTAAATCAGGTTTTCTAAACAAGATGTTGGCAAGTCTACAAGCTAAACTGTGGTTACAAAAATTGTAGGGTTGCAAATTTCAAGATATTGATCAGCACAATAATCAGTTAAAGCTTTAATAAGGAGTACACACCAGCTAAGTAGCCATATCAGTAGATTTCTGGGACCTGTGTCCCAGGTTGTTTTTCACAAACAGCATTAAAAGTCACACACAGAGTGAAGGTAACTGTGTTGACCCAAAAGCAAGATGCTAAAGACCATAATAGGGGAATACCTTTGCATGATATTTTGGTTGGCATAATAAAGGTATTTCCCCAGTAATAAAAATTTGGAACATTAAATGCAGCTTTCAGACTTTTTTGTCATTTGTGCTTGCATGGAAATTACTGGGGCACAGTTCTGAATGCGAAAAAATACAGTTTTTAAAATCAATTGAAGGCTGTATAAAAGGTAGGTTTCTACTAACAAGAAGAGACAAGGGTTGCGTTACCAACTAACTTATTCATGATTAGATAATCTGCCATGTATTCAAGATAAAGATATTAGCTACAACACATTATGGAATTTTTGTGCTGGACAGGACTAGAATACTAGATTCTTATGCCTTTCCTACCTCAGCACACCACACATCAACTCAATAATCCACAATACTGCCTGTGACAAACACAGAACATATCATAAACCTCCAGCTTAATTCCTACAGATGGTAAGGTCACTGTTGCACATAATTCTACAAAGCACTCTGTGATTTTAAAAAAACAACAGCAACCCATAGTCCTCAGAGACCAAGCCATTCAATCAATGCAACAGATGTTCTACTTCATCATCAATTTGGCCCAAACTAATTGTGAATGAAAAGTTCAAAAACTCAAACCTTCAGGACAACATAGACTGAGAAATATATTTTATAAGGACCAGTTAAAATGTCACAGCCTTCAGAACTTCTTCAGGTTGGATGTCAAAAAACAAAACAAAACATGGATGGGCATGATATTGGAGCCCAATGAAGTACGGTACATAGGAGGCAATAAGTATACTCAGGCTACAATCCCATACACACCTGGAAGTACCTGTAAGCCCCATTGAACTCAGTGGGACTTACTGTTGAGTAAAGATGGGTAGGTTAGTGCTGTGAGTTATTGTCACTTTTAACATACCTCAGGGTAGCTAGACTTCAGCCTTACAGGAGCAACATTGCCTTTTACTAGAACCCTGAGTGCCACCAACCAGATCCAGGTGCAAAATATTTAGAATTAAAGAATTCTGAGCCTAGGAACTGGTTTTGAGTACCAGAACTGAACTGAATAGCAAGTTCCCAATTCTTCCACACAAAAATCCACTCTTTCTTACATCATGCATGTCCCCCATCCCCTGTCTTTAAATCACCAATGTAACTTGAGGTAAGAGTTTGTTTTGTTGTTGCCTTTGTTAAACGGGGAGTTAAAAAATCCTTGCCTGTCTACTTCAAAACCAGTAGATCACAGTCCACTTTCTACTCACCCCTGCCATTGATAGTTACTATAGACAACTATGACTTACATGGAACCATAAACATTTTGTCTATCAATAGCTTTCACATATATTTGGGAAGAGGAAATGGCTTGTTTCATTTATATCATTAAACTACTACTAACACAGAGGTTTTTCTGGGGGGTGGGAATCAGGGATTGAAACTGCATCGTTTAAGGAAATTTCTGATGGAATTGTTAACATGTTAAAATGCTTCTCGGTCCCAGTCGGTGTGGAATACAAAATAATATTTGATCCAAGTAAATCCAGATGTTTTGTGACTAGTATTTCATTTCTTCACAACATCCCTGCGAGGTAGGTTAGGCGGAGAGCAGCAACTGACCCGGGGTCGCCAAGTGAGTGGGAATTTGACACCTGATCCTCCCAATTCGTGCTCCCAAACGCTGCTAACCGATAACCCAAAACTCTCATTGCCTTCTGGAGTTCTGAAGGTCCTCTGCTACAGCCATGAACCAACCGATGAGCATACCAAAGTCAAGTCCCGAGTCTAAATATTTGCAGCAGAAATAACCTGAAGGCGCTAAGCTCTTTGCCCGACTGTAAAGTAAACAACTGTCATAATGGTGCTTCGGCGCGGAGACAAAGGACAGAAGTTCCTGTGCAACCCTCGAGGGTCCCTTTGCAGGAGCTCTCCCTAAAGCTGCCCTGCCTGGATTGCAGCCTCACCGACCCTCCCTCTAGCGCCTGCGTAGTGGAGCCTCCCTCTCTCTAGGGCAAGCGGAGATTCCTTTCTCCCAGTGTCAGATTTGCATCCCGGCTGGAAGGAAGGAACAGAAAAGGGTAAGGAGACCAAACTGCATGCCTTGCTGCCTTTGCTGTGGGAGATAAAAACCCTGCAACTTACTCCTTTTCTTCTCCCTTTTGTAGAAAGGAAGGTGAAATCCGGGTGGCTGTTTTGTTCTCCTTTCTTTCCTGGCAGAAGTAATGAGATGGGGCTTCTCCAGGTGCATCTTTGCTGTTTCCTAGGTAATTAAACATTATTGTTTAATGTTGTTATAAACTGCCGTATTGTTTTAAGCAGTCGATGTGTTCCGTGTTCCCCAAGAACTTTGAAAAGAGCTTTGTTAGTCCCGGAGCAGAACTTTTGTTTTTCATTCAAACCATCCCGTTTTAACAAATTTCAGATGTGCGGCAGCAACAAAAGGGGCTGCAGCACGAACTTTTGCAAGCGATGGCATTTGCTCAAGTACTTAGAAAACTCCCTTGTTGCAATTTAACCATCACCCCCCTCCTCTCGTTTCTCGCTATCCTTATCTCTTTCCCTTGCTCTCCCTAGAGATTGCAAGCTCATTGCGGGCATAGACCGGTTTTCAAGCTACATCCCGCCTTTATGTTACTCATGTATTATGAGCGATCAAGCGGGCTTTTTCCTCCGAAAGTTCCTTGCAGCTGTAAGGATTCGCTGGAAGTTGGGGCATTTGTATGGCTAAGGCTGCAATCCTGCGCCCACTTACATGGGAGCAAGCCAGACTTACTTTCGAGGAAGGGCGCGTGGGATCCGCTGGCCATCAAAGAGTTGGAGAATTGGAAGGGGCCGTAAGGGAATGCACGTTGATGTGGGAGTACATTTTACGGAACCTCGTGGGTTTACTTTCGCGTAAACCTGCATAGGATGAGGCTGCAAATAGGCTGGGGGTGTAAGGCTGAAGTTCCAACTCCCACCTGGGAGTAAGTCCCATTGAATCCACTAGGGCAGGCACCCCCAAACTCGGCCCTCCAGATGTTTTGGGACTACAGTTACCATCATCCCTGACCACTGGTCCTGTTAGCTAGGGATGATGGGAGTTGTAATCCCAAAACATCTGGAGGGCCGAGTTTGGGGGTGCCTGCACTAGGGGGGCTTACTTCCGATAGGATGGCACTGTATAAGGCTTCGATCCTGTGCGCACTCTTCATGGTGCAAGTCCCATCGAACACAGTGGTATTTACTTCTGAGTAAACGGGCATCGGACTGCGCTTTACATAAGTTAATACCGGTACTATGTTACGATTTTTTTGTCTGCATTTGCGCAGTGACTCTGTACTGAAAGATGCTAAGAACCGATTTTTTTAAAGTAATGTGTGAACATTTCAGGCAAACTCAGACCTTTAAGTCTGGGGAGTGCAGAAAAGTCCCCAGTTGTTTTTATTTTGATTATACGTTTTGTGGTTTTATATTTTGATTTTGTTCTGTGAACCGGTATAGGGCGGGTGTGGTGTGTAACCCAACCCGGTTTATGCCGCGATTCCTATACATCCCAGGCTGTAAACCCCATTGAAAGCAAATTGGGCCGCGTTCCTTGAGCATCAGCTTGCTTCGTTAGCCTGCAGTCGTGTAGACAAGCGCGAACCCTGGGAATCCAAAACCCCGCGGAACTCAGTAAGGAGGACGACGCCCGTTGGCGCGTTCGTGAGAACCACGCGACACCCGAGTCGCGGGGAAACGCAAACGCCTCGTCTGCTGCTCAAGCCCCTGTTAGCAAAGTGAAATGATGCCCTGGTGGTGCTTGGAACCGCTTCAGCCTCCAGAAACCCTGCACGCGCGCCCACACCCTGCCAAAACGCATTCCTAGTCAGGTCTACTCGGGAGCCGCGGCGTGCTTGCTCCCAGGTAAGCGCCAAGAGGCCTTGGCTTTCCCCTCCGCCTTCGCGCTCTTCCTCGCCGCCGCCGCCGCCCCTGGTTTGCGTGCGCTCAGCTCCCCAGAGGGAGAAACGGCCCGGCGTGGATTTGGGAAGAGTCGTCGCCTGGCGCCATATGGCTTTCCTTGCCCGCTTGTTCTCCGCCGCTGGAGAGTCTCCGTGTCGCTGGGCGAGGAGGGGAGGGAATGGCGCCGGCTCCGTGAGGGGAAAATTGGCGGGAACTTCCCCCTCCGCGAGCCGCGCTTTCCCCTCAGCCTCGTGGCTCGCTCCAAAGCCTTCAGACTTGGCCTCCTCTTTGGAGCAGGGTTCACCTCACGACCCTCCAGTTAACATACAGTATTTATATTCTTGTCCCACTCCTTCCTCCAGGGTGGCCTTCCCTGCTCTCCATATCATCCTCAGGACAACCCTGTGACTTTGGTTATGGTGTGTCCAGAACCAGGACAAAAATGTGGCCCCCTCCAAATATTTCATATTTATTATTCAGGGTGGTGCAGGCGGTTTTACACTCTCTCTCTCTCTCTCTCTCACTCTCTCTCACTCTCTCTCTCTCTCTCTCTCTCTCACACTGCATTGGCCTCGCACAGTGTTACAAAAGATGGCCAAACTTATGTTCGCAACAGTTCCTTTGGGAATGGAGTTTGTTGAAGCACCTTGTCCCCTTGCTTTCTGCGCATGCTCTCAAGGGCGCTGTTTTTGCTCCTCTTTGGCTCACGCTCTCACCGCCCTAAAACCAGTGTTGCCTTTTAGTGGGGCAGGTTAGGCAGAGAGATGGCGGCTGAGCCAAGGCCACTCAGTGAGCTTCGTGACTGAAAGGGGGATTTGAACCCTGGTCCCCCAGGTCCTGGTTCGGGGTTTTTTTAACAACCACACAGACTCTCAAAAGTTAGTCTCATTGGTTTCGAGGAGCTTTCTCCTTGTTGAGAAGTTTGCAAGACTGCAGCCTTTATGGGTTGCGCATGTGCAAGCTTGGTACAACTGGCCCAGCGGCTAGGATTCAGTCTAAAAACAGAACCCTACGTACATTTACATAGAAGTATATTCATTTCACGTGCATCTCATTGTTCGTCCAAGGTTCAAGGCAGCATATAAGCTTCTTTCTATCTTCCAGACAAGAGATTGAAGAAAGAATCCCTGGCCTAAGGATCCTTGGTCACATCCACACCAGCCATATTACTTTAACAGTAATGGTTTCCCCCAAAGAATCCTGGGAATTTTGTATTTAACTTCTCACAGAACTGCCATTTTTAGCACCCTTAACAAACAACAGTTCTCAGGATTCTTTTTTTTTTGGGGGGGAGGGTTATTGGGTTGTTTTTATTATATATTTTGATTTTGTTCTGTGAATCGCCCTGAGACCTCCGGGTATAGGGCGGTATATAAATTCAATAATAAATAATAATAGTGCTTTGAATGGATGTCAGCTTCATGGCTACCGTCACATTTGAATCGGGGTCTCATCAGTCCCAGCCTGACCCACTAATCCAATGGTACCTAACGAGGGATCCACCAGATCCCTTGGACCACAACTCCCATCATCCTGGTGGGAGTTGTAGTCCACAGATCCGGAGGGCACCCGGTTGGCTGCCCCTTTTGTAACCATTTTTCTACACTGGTGTTCTATCACACTGCCTTCCTTGTCCTTATTTCTAGGTAGAAAATGGGAGGCAGAGTAAAATTGTGCCTGCTATCTTTTCTTCAGTATCATTGAATGCTTTAAAGTGAGGGGGGAAATGGTGGTAATAACAAATGCTTGTCACCTTTTGCTTGTCCTGTGCAAAGTTCAAATAACTCAGTGGGCAGATAATTGATGACCATTTCCCCCTATAAGTGTTTGGGATCCTTTTCTATTTAATTTTTATGATGGCATGCATGTGTCATGGATGGAAAATTGAAGGAATTGTGGTCCCATTTCACAAGTTAATGCATCTTGCTCAAATAACTTTCTAAAGTATTTTCAGTGGTGCACTCAACTGAGGCCTCACTGTGAAGTGAATCATTTTGATTTCTCTTTCATCACCTGGGTGTCCCAATCGTGGCAACCTAAATGAAAAAAAATAAACAAACCTAAACCACAGCTCTCCACAGAAAGGAATGAGACAAAGTTGTGTGATTTGTCCTGTGGTGATGAGGGGCCCCTATATTTTCAATAATTCTGTTTTGTGTTTTTTTGCTACTTGCCCAGCTTAAATAACCATAGAATCCAGAATGCTTTTATTCTAATCTGGGACAGGAATCGGTGGCTATTGCCTGCTCACTTGCAAGTTAACAAAAGCATTGACAGATATTGCTTATTCTTCAAGCAAGAAAATGGCACAACTACATAGGGTTTAGTGTCTATCCCTTACTATTGTTAGCATTAACACATTTATGAAATTGCCATCTAGCAATTACCCCGTGTGTAAGGTGATGCTAATCATGGCATCCACCACTGAAACATTTCCTCTTCCATATGCTGATCTGCTCCTGGCCCTTGCTCCTTTAGGCCTTTGGACCATTGCAGTAGCTCAGGAACCAGAATTCAGCTACGGATGTGCGGAGGGGAGCTGCTATCCAGCCACAGGAGACTTGCTGATTGGCCGAGCTGACAAACTAACTGTCACGTCCACGTGTGGGCTTCAAAAGCCTGAACCATACTGCATTGTGAGCCACCTCCAGGTAAGTTTTTGCAGAAGAAGACTGTCTCAGAGCAAAGAGGAATTCGGTTGAGTGTAGTTGAAGGGCAATTGATCATAACAGCCCTGGGTCTTGCTCTCCCCGCCCCCCTTAGCTGACCAAGCAGCCCCACACCCTCTCTAGATAAGTAGAAACATCTGGTGCTGTCCAGAGCTTTGAGAGGAAGCAGACACCATCCCCCTGGCTCAGATTTGTTTGTACAGTTGCATGTGTCCTGCTGTTTCCTGCTCTTGTTTGTTTTTGCTCCCTGAATGCACCGAACCACCTTCTCCCAGGATTATTAGGAGCGTGAGCCCTTCTTTCCCGCAGTCCTAGCTGTGACACCAACAAAAATTCTTATCTCAAACTTCTGGGAATTCTGGCCAAAAACGCAGATAAATCCCAGGGCTCCTAGTTTTAACAAAATATCTATGTCATTGGGCATGTCTGCATGGGAAGTTACCCCATTTCTGATTCAGCTTTTTTTAGTGCTGAAGTGAAGTCACATCAGGAAGAAGCAAATGATGTGGGTGGGGGATCCCATTCTTTAATTGTGTTTCAAGTCATTTGGATAATGCTGGCCTAAGATATTTTGATGCCCCAAAGTTAAACAAAAAACAAAATACCACCACCAACATCAACAATCTTATACTTAAAAGCCGCAATGTGTGCACCGCAGACAGAGTAGCTACTGTTTGGCGAAAGTCAGTTACATGGCCTCCTTGAATGGATAGATCTCACTATGGATCAAGACCACAGGCTGCGTTCCTATATACACTTACAAGGGAGTAAATCCCATAGAACACATTAGGATTACTCTTGATTAAATATTCATAGGATTGTGCTGTCTACTTACACTGAGATTAGTATTGGGACCACACTGATGTTAATGGCTACTAATTTCCCTCAAACTAGCATTTTATAGTTCATATTCTGCATACTGATAAGATGGTTCTTATAACTAGCCATTACTTTTGTGTGTCAAGGGGGTGGCATTTCTGCATCAGTGTCAAATTTCGCTTCTGTAGTTGTGGTCACAATTAAGCAGGCCTTAATTCCCAATTAATTATAAGTACATGCAAAATTTCATCTGAAGTTCTTAAACTATAATTGTTTATAGACTAGGAATGTGAATGGTTAATGCATTTATGGTCTAATGTGTCCAGATATATTAATAAAAAACATTCTGCTGATTGCACTACCCCCAGCATGATATATTAGAGCTGTCTAGACTACTTCCTTCATTTACAGTCTCTAGAAAGATATATAGCTAAAATTCTAGCAATTTCAGTGTGTTTGTAGATATAGACTGAGGAAATACAGTTAAGCAAACAAGGTCTAAGCAATACATTGTTAAATAACCCATTCTTTTCCCAGAGCATTTTTGAAATAAAATAAATAAATGAGAGAAAGTAGCAGAGTAGTTTTTAATCTGAATTATGGGGAAAAGCTATATCCAGTTTTGGAAGACTCAACCCTTAGGCATGATGGTGAAAATGTTTCTGGTTATCCAGGTGACAACAGGGCAATGAGCATATGGAAAGTAAAGATATCTATTTGAAGAAACCAATAATTGTAAGAGGAAGTTATAAACAAAAAGGGAGTTGGTGTATTGGTGATTATATGTAATACTAGAAGCCTACAAGCCAATCTGGGGAAGAGGGAGTGCTCAGGTTGAAAAGAGAACATGGATAATACTGAGTATATGGGAATCATGTTATGAGATAAAGAAAGAAATTGGGAATAATCGAGACAGGAAGGGTTTGCAGTAATGAGTGAGTTCAAATACCTTCACAGTGACCATGCAAAATAGATGTTCATGTTGCAAGAAAAAGGCAAACTTTCTTGATAACACAAATAACTGTGCCTTGGAATGTACTTGGATGGCATCTGGTGCTCCCTCAAAGGTTGGCTACAAGTCTACCCACTCTGCCATTCTACTCCCACCAGCAGAATATAGCTAGTCATGGGGTACAGCCCACAGAAAATATATTAATCTAAGGTTTATAGCTATTGGTCATGCTTATAAATTCCTTGCCATCCACACATGATATTAGGCCACCACAGAGCAACACAATACAGACTGCAACTGTACCACAATCAGCAAAAAAGGAGTTAACTTGTCTTAAGAAGCAGACAACTCAAGGAAAAAATGTCACTCAGTACAGAATTATATGCTCATAATTAAATATGAAGGATATATTCTAGAAAACATTCACACATTTTAGAGATAGAGAACATCAGATGGGATGGTGGTTTTCTTATAACCACCTGGATAAGTTCATGACAGTGTTGAGACTCATGGGATTTGGCCCATCACTTTTAATAGAGAGAAGTGCAATTAGTAAACTAACTGGGTCAGATGCATTCTTATGGGGTCTGGTTTGTCAACAAAAAGACCAACATGTTCTCTCCTACCCAATACCTTTTTGCTGCTGCCCCTGCATTGGTTATAAATGTCTGTCTAGGGCATTTATATTGACAGCACTGCAACATGCAATATGCCACATGGGTTTCCATAGCTGATTGTTACAATGATATCAGTGCTCCTTTAGGAGAATCCCTCTGAACCATCCTAACATAACTGCGGAGGGGAGGCTAATCATTAATGCAAACCAATTACCCTCCAGTCTCCAGCGAATAACTGGATCATAAAATCTGTCTCACCGCATAACTAAAACCAGCAGACAGTAATTTGGACAGGACCCATCACCACATAGGAAGCACAGCAGTGGCGGACTTGGGCACTATGACACCCTGCGCAAGGCCAAAATTTGCCCCTCCCCCCATCTTCACGCTGCCTTCCCAAAGGTGGGTAAGGAGGCACCTGGCTTTGGGAAGGAGACAGAAGGACCCAAGGACCCTTTCAGAGCCTCACGCCTCCTTCCCAAATAAATATTTTTTTAAAAATATTTAGATTTATTGTTTGTGTTTCTAGTTGTATCTCTTTTAATTTATGCTAATGCACTGAGAGAAAGGTGGGACATAAAATAAAATTTAAAAGTAGTGGTTATTCAGAATTATACACTTTTTAATACATTCTAAGATGCTGCTACTGATCTATAACCATTTGCAATTAGGTCATTCTGTAAGAGACACTGAGTCAGACTGACAATGTCAAGGCATCCAGGAATGAAGTATCACTCTGGTAGACTGCCCAGTATCTTCCAAATGACAGTTTCATGCTAGGCAGAAAAAGCACGAGCCTGTAAAAGCACTTCAAAGCAAACACAGACTTCAAAGCAATCAAACCATTTAAATTATTCTACAACTTTGTTCTACAATTATTCTACAACTTAGCATGTTTGTCTTTACTTCAGCTCTCGGAGTACATTCACATGTAAAGCTAAACCATGGTTTTCCATTATGCAGACAAACCTTAAAACTCTGGCAAGGTGGCAGAGTACCAAGCTCACCCCCTTTCCCCTCTCTTCTTCCCACGCGTCTGGGAGAAGGAACATTTCAATTCCTTTGAATCTCAGCTTAGTGCTATGAATGCAGCAGAAATTCTGCTTTAAATTCTGATCAGTTTCAAGATAAGCCAGCTTCACTCCATGTGTTATAAAGTTGATTTATTAAACTAGCCATATTTTGTTTTAAACCGGGATTTCTGTTTCATGCATAATGCTAAGCCAAGATTTAAAGAAACCAAAACTGATAACCATCTCAGCAGGAAGGAGCCAGGCTTTTTGCTTCAAATCACTGAGGCTCATCAGTGTAGTGCTAAGCCAGCAAGGTAGCCAAAAGGCTGCCATTCAGATATTTTGGTCTCAAACTCCCACAACAGCCTCAGTCAGCAGCATGGCCAATGGTCAAGGAAGATGGGAGTTGTAGTTCACAACACCTAGAAGTCAGCATGTTGACTACCCCTGCACTAAAGCACAGTTTAGCATTACAGTACATGTGAACAAGCCCTTTGCCTTCCAAGAGACCCATGTGTTCTAATTAGCATGGCAGATGGAACCAATTAACTGCTAGATGTTATATTTTCAAAACTGGGGAAACAACCCATTATCTTTTCTTTGTCTCGATAGCTCTTAGTGCCTCCTGTGATCTGTCTTGCACCTGGTGAGGCTAATCTAAAGACATATACACAACTTATCCTGCAGTTTTTCTTTGACTATTAGAAGCTACAAAATTTGGGCCAACGACATGCCCACCTTATCCTCTGCCCTCCTCTACCCCCTTTTTAATTTACATTCTGTTCTGCTCAAAAACTCTCTCATAACTTTATGGTGTTTTTGCTAGACCCTAATAAAGGCAGTCACATCTTGTGGCTTTTGGATCCCTCCCCACCCTGCAAAGCAATCGATCACTGGAGTCTCTCAAGTGACTCAGTGATGCTGAACCAGACATTCAGAGATTGCTCCATCACCCCTCCCCCAAGTTAAAGGCACAGATAAGTACAATAGTATGAAGCAACCATCCATTGCGCTAGAGCACAGTGACTGTCCATGTAAAAGCAAGAGGCATGCAAGGGTATTTATCTTTAGTCCTATGCATATCCTGGTATCAGGCTCAGACAGTAGCAGAAGCGAGATAAGAGAACAATAAAAGACAAATATGTTGGGTCGACTGAATGCCTGTTTCCAGGAATGCTTGCAGGAGTTGTATGCAAATAGCTCAGATAAATATGCTATAAATACTTTTTTATAACCATTCTGAGCCCCCAGCAAATTGAACTTAATGTGAAGCCTTCCCTTGATGTGACCCTAGACTTTTTTCTGAATGGTGCTCAGGATCTGGTGCAAGTATTGCCAGATGGATTTTGAGATGTGACCACAATGCTATCAAATGCAACATATATGTCAGTGACAAAATCCCCAGAGAGTTCCAACATTTGATTTCAAAAGCAGAAATGAGATTAAAAGAAAGACAGAAGCAAGAGTTAGAATGATAAAATATATTCAGGAAACTTGCAGGTTCTTTAAAACCCTAGTAAGAGAAGCTCAGATAGAATTAATACCATCGATTAGGAAAGGTTCCAAAAAAATTCAAGAGCATGTCAAAAGGCAAGATGGGGATTTCCAAAAATGGAAGTCTTGCCCATACAAAACACAAGCTCTGGTTAAACAAATAGAAGTCGACTACAAGACAAGATGAAAAATGGCCAGAATTACCCTCTGTCTTAGAATAAGGCATCGTATTCAAGTCAGAAGAGGAGTACTGCTGCCCCTCCCTTTCATGTGCTGCTGTTGACTGTAAGGATAAGTGCAGCATGGTTGTGAATTGGGTGGTCGGTTCTGCAAGATTGATCTGTCTTGTTTGTTTCAGGAGGATAAAAAGTGTTTCACCTGCTTTTCGCGGGACCCATTCCATGAGACACTCAATCCTGACAGCCATCGTCTTGAAAATGTGGTCACTACCTTTGCTCCAAACCGTCTCAAGTTATGGTGGCAGTCAGAAAATGGTAAGCTGTTTATGTGGGAAGAATTTCCCCAACACTTAATTGGTTGCCCTCAGTTGATCTTAAAACGTTCCTTTGTATTCATAATCGTCTATACAGCTGTTTGCCTTGTAATTACTTCTGTTTCATAGTTTCAGTCTTTTGAACATGGGTTTTTTTGTGTATGTTTGTGTGTGTGTGTGTGTGTGTGTAAAACTATATCCTTTAATTAGAGGTTGTTTTTTTCCAGGCAACGTCTCAAAATGCTTGGAAGGCAGGAATTAATAGTTCCAATTATCTAGTTATTTTAAAAAGGAGAAATTTTCACATATTGCCCTCAAATCTTTTTCTCCTTGAAGATCAGAATGAGGCATATGAGAAAATGTTTCATCAGGAATAATCCTAGGCAATTCTGTGATTGGTTGTGAAACTCCTACGATTTTAGTTTACGCAAAGTTTCTTTTATGAACAAATACAGGTGTATTATTGATTTCAGTGAAACTTACTTATAAGTAAGTACTCTTAAGAACAACTCTTCCTTAGATTACAGAGAAAAAAATCATTAAGAATTAAGTAACTTGAGCTCTCTGTCTTCAGTATTTTCCATTTGGTATTCTTAACAGCCGTCATATAATTTTATTGTACTAAACTTGGCAGCAGCAGCGCATAAATGTTTCGGCATAAAAGTTCACACAAGTATCCCTCAGAAATAAATAACACATGGTTCTTCTTGCTTGGTTTGTTTGTTGATGTTTTTGCATTAGACCAGGCTCCAGTAAGGTCATTTATAATGATTGTTGTTTAAAATGTTGAGTGTACAGTTCTTTCCTTTCTTCTTGTGTCTGTCTCCTGTACTTAAAAGGATTCACGGGCTTACATTTTATGGGAGAGGGACATCAAACTTCTGCCATTGGCTGAGAAAAATTTGAAACTTATTTAGGCTTAGTAAGGGACACGGGTGGCGCTGTGGTCTAAACCACAGAGCCTAGGGCTTGCCGATCAGAAGGTCGGCGGTTCAAATCCCCGCGATGGGGTGAGCTCACGTTGCTCGGTCCCTGCTCCTGCCAACCTAGCAGTTCGAAAGCATGTCAAGTGCAAGTAGATAAATAGGTACCGCTCCGGCGGGAAGGTAAACGACGTTTCCGTGTGCTGCTCTGGTTTCGCCAGAAGTGGCTTAGTCATGCTGGCCACATGACCCGGAAGCTGTACACCAGCTCCCTCGGCCAGTAAAGCGAGATGAGCGCCACAACCCCAGAGTCGTCCGCAACTGGACCTAATGGTCAGGGGTACCTTTACCTTTACCTTTAAGCTGTAGGCAGCAGCATCTCCTGACATGGTGTGGCTACATTGGCTGAAGGCGGCACCATAAAGGGGAAGGCGGAGGCAGGTAAATCAGACAAACCAATCCTTCCTTCTCGGTGCTATGCCCAAGTGGGCATATTATACCCTGTTTTCCCCAGCTGCCTCTATGAAAGAATCCTTTTAACATTTTGGACTTTAACTGGCCCAACCTATTCCATGCACTGGGAAGAATGGAATGTCACTTGGGTGCAGGGTGAATGACAAGGTCTCAGACCACATTTTTCCAGAACAAACAAGGTGTTAACTGGGGTCTTCCTCAGTGTGTTCCCTCTGAGAGAGATTTAGAAGGTGGTGACAAGGGAAGAGGGCCTTGTCAGTTGTGACTCTTTGGTTGTCAAATATTCGTCCCAGTGAGATGCACCTGTCCCAGATATTTGACAAGTTTAAGATGATTTGGTTGTGTGTTGATGCTATGTTTTTTTGCTGAAGTTTTTGCAGCTGTTTTATAGACTGCTTTTTTAAAAATTCCAGCAGGCATGTTAACTGAAATCTGATTTTACAGTTTTAACTAATTTCTACCTTTTCCATATTGTATTTCTTGTGCACTGCTTAGAGACAACTATAGTTAAGTGGTATATAAACTTCCTACATAACAAACAAACAAACAAACAAAGCCTTTCTGGCCATAGCAATGAACTTTGGTATACCATAGTTAGTTATTGCTCTTTAATCATATAAAGCATTCTATACCAAGTTTAGTATTCTGTGGTATTCAGGCATAATATTCTAATGTTACTATGTAAAAGGGGTTCTGAAGTGATGTCTAAAAAGCACATTGCCTATTCCATTGGGGCTCTGTGAATTTCTTTTTTAAATGATGGTGTTCTTAACTGTTTTATTCAGGTCTCCCATTGATTTTTATACAGCTTGTTTCCAAACAAGTGAGCTTAAGGATAAGAAACCTATGTAGACTTTGTCCCTGGTTTCCTTTTGCCTCTGTGAATGCTCACAAATATAAACGCTAGAGAGCTTTTTAAAAGAAAAAGCCTGTGATTTTTAATTTTAACAACAAGTAGCTGATTAGTATTTTGTTGTTATGTTACTCTATATTGCACCCTTTCACAGAGAACAAAAAACAAAACTGGCTTTTTTAAAACCAAACTGATACCCCCAGGAAAAGAAATGATGAAATTAGACTTTTGACAAATGTTCTTGTTTACTGTGCAACTTCCTCTCCATTTTCTCTTGGTCCTGTAGGAGTAGAAAATGTAACTATCCAGTTGGATCTGGAAGCTGAATTCCATTTCACTCATCTCATTATGACCTTCAAGGTAAAGAATCCATAACATTCTCGCAAATCACAAATGACCCTTGTGTAATCTGGTACTGGTCATGGAAGGCAGTTAACTTGCTTGAGAATAAAATGCATAGCACCCCATGTTTTGAGGAGATCTTTTAAAAAGGATTTTAAAAGCTATTAAAACTGGAATGCAAGAGGTAAGATAAACCACATCAGTTTTACGATACAGGCTAATTGGCTTCTTCTGCATTCTTAGGTAAGTCTTTAAATAAATTCCAAACACTCAGAAAGCAGGAAAAACAAAGATTAGGACTGCAATCCTGACTCCACTAGCCCCACTGAATTTTGTAAAATTTACTGCTGAATGCTCATGGTTAGGATTGCAGTCTTGCTGTTGCTTTTTCATCTGTGCCCTCTGCAGCAGTAATCAGCAGCTGGTCTGTCACTAAATTTTTGTTGATAAAGTTGAGGGTTCTGTAGGCTGTTTTGTCCACATAGTCTTCTCTGTTCTCCTTATAGTTGTATCAGATCCAAACCCTGGGAATGTGATTCTTTAAGACAACAAAATTAATGGCTTTAGAATTCTCTCAAATTTGGCAGCTGAAATAATCTCCAGGAAAAAAGAACATCTGTATACAAAGTTCTTTTGTTTCCTTCTGAACAGATGTCTTGGCAGGACAGATGCGCCCATATGGTTTAAAATATATTTCATTGGGAGGTACACAATAGTTTGACTCTCCTGAGAAAAATCATTCAGAAAATCTGTGCTGGGATTACCGGTACATTTAATACATTGCTTATGTGAAAACAATTTAGACGCTTAATTTCATACCAAGTGAGCAGTACCTAATAATAATCAGTACCTACACCCAAGAAGCACCATATATGTTTGTACAGTAAAGCCTTTTAATCAATTGAATACCTGACTTTTACTGATCAATCTCTTCCATTTAACTTACTTTTCCCCATCTTTATCAAAGCATCAATACAGGTGCCGTTCTATGAACGCACAAAACTGCCAAATATTTGCTCAGGCCACTGAACTGTATAAACCAGCAGTTCTCAACCATGGAGCCAAGGGGTACATCAGGAAATCCAAGAAACACTCATGACCACCACAGAACACCTATTTCATAGAAGATAAATTGGCAATGCTCAGAGCCCCCCCCCCCCCAGCAATCAAAACACCACCTGAAACAAACAAACTGCAGGCAGGGCTTTTTTTTAGCCAGAGCTCACCGGAACTGAGGTCCAGCAACTCATTATTGCATTCTGGCACCTCTTTGGTGCCGTTCCCCTGCATGGCACTCTGGGCTGTGTGACAGAGGTGGTGGGCAGCAAGGTGAGATATATTCCTGTTCCTGCGGCGGTGGGGTGAGCGGGTGAAGAAGAAATGTCCCCCCCCCCAAAAAAGGCTCAACAACTTCTTCGGGTGGGTGCTCCCCCTAAAAAAAGCTACACAAGTTCCAACACATCCTTTTCTATAAAAAACAACAACAACCCTACATCCAAACTGCCTCCTCAAAATATAAAAAGAAAATGAATAAAAATGCTTAGGAGGCATGGGGGCATTGGTGAGAGCCTTAGGAGGAGGCTTTCTGAAGGCACCACATTGGGGAACTCGGGTCCAAACCAAGTGACTCTTAAGATATGAAGCAGACATATTTCTTAGCCCTGCTACCTGCTATCTAGAAATACCAGAGATTAAATATTGTGCCCACAAAGCATTGCTGTACTACTGAGCAATGGCCCTTATTATATTAGTCTGGTTGATACACCTGATCTATTTGTGGCAAAATAAACTGCAATGAAGCCTTATTGCAACTGATACATTTGCTCGCGCTGTGACTTCATGAGTCCTCCATCCATCAAGCAACACCATTCCTATACAATCTGGGGATTTAGCTGGTGCAGCTGTGCCTTTTCTGGTACAGCCTGGGCGAATGAATGAATATCACTATTAACACACTCCTTGGCCCATGAGGGGGCCTTGACCTGTTGGAGCACCTGCAATTACAAGAGGCTTATTGTTGTTTAAAAGCATATTCTGTAGACTGACATGCATAGGCCACACAGATCTGAGCATAATTGTTGCAAGGAGGAGCAGCAGCAGCAGCAGCAGCAGAAAAGTCAAATAAACGTTCAGGAAATCGTAAATGATACTGGAAAATTATTTCAAATATCTGATGAACATTCTTCCAAATAATTTGTAGCTTAATATTCATTAAAATCTATTCCTCTTCTTGATTCTTAGACGTTTCGCCCAGCTGCAATGCTGATTGAAAGATCCTCAGATTTTGGGAAAACTTGGCAAGTATATAGATACTTTGCCTATGACTGTGATACTTCATTCCCAGGTGTTTACAGTGGACCAATGAAGAAAGTAGATGACATAATTTGTGATTCCCGTTACTCTGATATTGAACCTTCAACTGAAGGAGAGGTTGGTAGTTTTATCTACAACTGATCTGTCTTACTAGTGAGGCTGTATCTCTGTGATGCTGATGAATCCCCATGTTTGTTTCAGGTAATTTATCGTGCTCTGGATCCTGCTTTTAGAATAGAGGACCCATATAGCCCAAGAATTCAAAGTAAGTATGCAAGCTTCTTATCTTCCTTTACATTTTTAGGATTGCGCTTGAACTGCATCAAATAATTTACAATAATTTTACAATAATTACCTCACATAACAGCCTTGTGTGGTGAAGTCCTCTTCACTTTTTACAGACAGAGAAAAAAGGGTGAGAAATAGTTACTTGTTCAAGGTTATTCAATACTGTAATTCTGTCACCAAGCTCGCAGATCGTAGGTTCCTTGCAGACTCATGTTTTAATACTACTTGCACTGATTGCACAACCTCTTAGTCTTGAAAGTTAGAAAGAATTACAAGTTGTTGTTACAGAATATGGAAAAACTTGCATCCCTGTACTGGCTTGTTGGAGCCAGTATGTTTCAACATTTCAGGGCACAGGTCGTTTCAGATGGATTTCAAGTGAGCTTGGAAATGTATGTGTTTGCAAGACTTGAGTGCCTGAAGAATTTTCATTAACATCAACCTGTGATCCCCATTGGGATCAAAGGAACTCTTAAACATGCATGCTTAGAAGCTGATGAAAGGGTACTGAAATGTCCTCAGGTGTCCCATCACAAACAACAGTGGTGATGAACATAATGAACTTTTTAATGACTCAATAGAGCTAAGTCTATTTAAATCAATATTTCAGCTACATAAATTCCTGCTTCATTTCAGCATACAGTGGAACCTCGACTAACGAATTTAATGCGTTCCGAATGGGCATTCGTTACGCGAAAAATACGTTAGTCGAAACGCGATTTCCCATAGGAATGCATTAAAAACGGATTAATGCGCTCCTATGGGAAGAGAAATCGGGGGTCACTTATCTTTTTGATGTGGACGGCCAGGCTCCCGCAGCTCTCCTCTTCTTCTAGGCGGCTCTGGGGGGTGCTCGCCACCCCCGCAAGCAGAAAAAAAGCCCCGAAAACCCCGAAAAAGCGCCAAACCCGACGGGAAAAAAAATGCACCAAAAGCGGCTATGGAGCCGCCTGCCTCCAGCCATGGTGAGCGGGGGGGAAACCGCCACCACGGCAAGCAAAAAAAAGCCCCGAAAACCCCGAAAAAGCGCCAAACCCGACGGAAAAAAAAACGCACCAAAAGCGGCTATGGAGCCGCCTGCCTTCAGCCATGGTGAGCGGGGGGGAAACCGCCACCACGGCAAGCAAAAAAAAGCCCCGAAAACCCCGAAAAAGCGCCAAACCCGACGGAAAAAAAAACGCACCAAAAGCGGCTATGGAGCCGCCTGCCTCCAGCCATGGTGAGCGGGGGGGAAACCGCCACCACGGCAAGCAAAAAAAAGCCCCGAAAACCCCGAAAAAGCACCAAACCTGACGGGAAAAAAAACGCTCCAAAAGCGGCTACGGGGCCGCCTGCCTCCAGCCATGGTGAGCGGGAGGGAAACCGCCACCACGGCAAGCAAAAAAAAGCCCCGAAAACCCCGAAAAAGCGCAAAAACCGGCGGGGGGAAAAACGCTCCAAAAGCGGCTACGGAGCCGCCTGCCTCCAGCCGTGGTGAGCGGGAGGGAAACCGCCGCCATGGCGAGGGGAAAAAAGCCCCGAAAAGCCCAAAAAAGCTCCAAAAAAGCAAAAAAAAAACCAACCCGAAAAATGCGCCAAAAATCAAATCCCGCGCCAAAACTCACCATGACGAGGAAGGAGGAGAAGCAGCAGCCTCCAGCTGCTCCGGGCTCCGCTCCAACCAAAATGGCTGCTGGAGCGAAGTCCCGCCTTCTCTCCCCTTCCATGTGACCTGTTCAAAAAAAAAAACCTCGGCTTCCTATTCGGAAGGCGAAAAAATTTGTTATCCGGCGGCCGCCAGGATCCTTCGTTAGGCGAAAAATACGTTGGGCGAGTTATTCGCTAGTCGAGGTACCACTGTATACTATTAATGAGTGACATTTACAAGAAACTTGCTGCCGAACAATCACCATTCATTTAAATGTATTTATTTAATAGGGCATATTTCCTTTCCTATCGCAGAGCTTCAGGGTGATGAAAATCAGGCTAGGCCCAGGGCATGGATTTAAGGTTCATGATACAGTAACTTTGCAAAAGCTGAGCAGGACCAAGTCTGCTCAGCAACTGAACGGAAGACTGGATGGGAACCCTACTTATGCCTCTTTGGTGTCCATGATATAAGAAAGGCAGGTTATAGATGTAATAAAATAGATTTAACATGGGAAAACAGTTCTTTAATAATCCTAAGTTTAAGTGCTTAAACTTAGTCGCCTTTGCCTAAGTGTATTTTCAGGGAAGCTTCTTGCTGGTATATTTATTTTCTTTTAACGAATTTTCATCTCACTATTTAGCCTAAAGAGGCTCCCAGGAAACCTTATACACTAAAAACAAGATAGACCCTGCTTCTAAATGGCACAAAACAAAAGGAAAATGGATTGGGGTTGTGGGAGAAAGAAATGAGCAAACACAGGCACCAGATATTCATTACAAGATCTTCTAGTGATCAGCTGGGATGGAAACAGTTAATTGAGAAGAGGTCCCCAATGGTTGCTAATGTCTTTAAGTTGCACCAGTTGTTGCATCCCCCACCCCCAGCTCATAACTGCTTGGTGGAATGGCTTGCAGTTGAAGGGGAAATGGGAGGAGATAAATATGTGCAACTCCCATCATCCCTGACTACTGGTTCTGCTAGCTATGGATGATGGGAGTTGTAGTCCAACAACAGCTGGGGACCCAAGTTTGGGAAACACTCCGTTAGACTCATACGCTTTTCGTAATAAATATTCTTAATATGTCTCTTGCAATGAAACTAAATTTCTTTTTTTAAAAAAACAACAACAACACCCCTACTTTATTTATCTTTGGCTTTTCAGATATGTTAAAAATCACAAATTTAAGAATCAAATTTACCAAACTGCACACACTGGGAGACAACCTTCTGGATTCGAGAATGGAAATCAGAGAAAAATATTACTATGCCATTTATGACATGGTGGTCCGTGGAAATTGCTTCTGTTATGGGCATGCCAGTGAGTGTGCACCGGTGCATGGATATGATGAAGAGGTGGAAGGAATGGTAAATTTTTATAAATTTTTCATAATAAGCAGTGTTAAAGTCAGATTGGTTACAAGTCTGCCACTCAGACTCTAAGAGGTTCCCTCCTTAAGGAGAGCTACCAACGTAAAGAAAGGTAGCAAAACTAGATTTTATATCAATTTAAATTAATGTTGAGGGTCAAAGTAAATGAGATATCAGTAGACCTGTTCATTTATACCTAGTTCTGCCCAGTTTGCATACTTTTTTTTTTTAAAGCCATGGGTACGGGGGAGGTTTAGCACAACCATGTCCCAGTCCCTGAAAAGCTTGGATGTAGAACAGCTCTAAAACTTGTATATAGCTGCTTGGTATAAACTCTGGATTAAACAAACTGAGCTGTCACAATCTCATTTGGCCCTAGAGCTAAATTAGCATTTCATCTTAAGGGTGTTCTGGACAGCATGTAGTTCCTTTATACATTAGACAGGTGAGAAAGGAGCCACTGCTGCCCTGGCAGTCAACATCTTCCCAGTCAAAGATGAAATAACTTGTTCTTCTTGTTGTTCCATTATTTCCAAGCCGCTGGATTTTCTAAAAAAGTGCCTAGAAATTCTCACAACAATCAAAGACTATTATTTCTTTATATGAACCCTTAGTCAGTGAGAGGAAATGAGCATTGCTTTTATTTTCAATATATTGTGTATTTGTATTTATGTTAAAATCTCTCTCTCTTTCTTTAAATGAAAGGTCCATGGTCACTGCATGTGCAGGCACAACACCAAGGGCCTAAACTGTGAACAGTGCTTGGACTTTTACCATGACTTGCCATGGCGACCTGCCGAGGGTCGCAACAGCAATGCATGCAAAAGTAGGTGTGACAAATTTAAATTCTGCTTTGTAAAATCTATGGTACCAATGTCTGATGAGCCTTTCATGAGAAACTTTGCTCTCTGTCTTATAAATGGTACAGATTAACCAATTTTGCTAATAAAAATACTCAGCTGCCACTGCACTCCTTTCTAAATAAGTTAATGTAGTTGATTGATGGAAATTTTAGTTTTAAAAATGGATTGTCACTTAGAATTAGTTTTTTATCTTTATCCTAGAATGCAATTGCAACGAACACTCTGCACAGTGCCACTTTGACATGGCCGTGTACATGGCAACTGGAAATACCAGCGGTGGAGTGTGTGATGACTGTCAGCACAACACGGTGGGGCGCAATTGCGAGCAGTGCAAACCCTTCTACTTCCAGCACCCAGAGAAAGATATTCGGGACCCCAACATTTGTGAGCGTAAGTACATCATCTTCAAAGTGTAGTTGACAGCCTGTTAAGATGAATGAGAATTCCTCTGTCGTTTAATATATGAGTGTAATTCTGAAATAATAAACAAAACTTTGTAGTTCTTTTTTATCCTTTCCCCCCCTTTTTATTCATGTACAAATGAAAGACTTACTGCATATTCCAGAAACATTGTGGGTTATATATGTGGGTCAGTAAATCCACTGAAATCAATGCGCATGGCTAATTTAAGTCCATTCATTTCATTGGGTCTACTCTGAATATGACCACTTATGTGTACTGATTTGCAATAGTAGAGGCTCCTGTATTCAAAGTGGTATAGCATAAGATTTTGGCTAAATGGGAAAGCTAGTTGCCATTTGATGGGGCACAGCAACTTCAGACAGTGGGAGACTTTGATTACAGAATTTTCGGGAAATGGAATTGGTGTTGTATTTGGCTATAATATATGCTTCCTGCCCAGTAGCTATGATTACATAGTAAAGAGCTGCTGTTTCTTTTAGCATGCAACTGTGATCCAACTGGCTCCCAGAATGGCGGGATATGTGATCGCTACACTGACTACTCAACTGGCCTTATTGCCGGACAGTGCCGTTGTAAATTATACGTGGAAGGGGAGCGCTGTGATTTCTGCAAGGAAGGATTCTATGGATTAAGTTCAGATAATCCACTTGGTTGTCTGTGTAAGTAAAACAAAAAGAAACCACTTTGTAGTTTTGAGCAAGAGGAGTGTTGCTAATGCTGCACATCACTGATTATGTTAACTGAATCTTACTAAGTTTAAACCTATATTTTCTATTTGTAAATACAATGCCTGCCCTGCCTGTCATTGTGTGTGTGTGTGTTTACTGATATAAAGGATCAGGAAAGTATAAATTCATATTATCTTGCATTGTTTACTTTGGATGATTCTGGCCTTCTTTACTCTACGTTCAAATTTAATTTTGGTGTGGTGATACAAGGGCTGTTTTCTGTTTTTATTTGTTTTGTTTTCCAAGCAACAGAAGTCTCTTATCCTGTTCCTTGCACACCGGAGGGGGAAACCCATCACCTTTCAGTATTCTGGCCAACAAGTGCAAAGGTGCTGGGATGGTCTATAAGCACTTGAGCAATTCGGGGCAGAGGGTTGTATTAAATTTAAATGACTCACTTTAAATATATCGGACTTCTTGCATTTTGCTTATTACTGGGTTATATTTAATTACAATGCCCTTATAAATGATTCCTTAGCAATGCTGGCTCTAGAACTTTGAGGGGCCCTTGGAGTCCTAACCTGGAAGAGGCGGATGATGCATACCCTCGAACAGATTGCTGCAGAAAACCGGGACGTGTGTCTACTGTAACACACTCCCATGCGAGTCACATGACCTGGATGAGCTCACACCCCATGTCTCTTGAGGCTGAGGCCCTGCGAAACAGGAAATCCCGATTTAATTGGGGCAGTTGAGGGGCATGTGCATCCAGACTGAGAATTCTCATAGGCTTCAGCCAACCATATTAAATACTCTGTGCAAGGTTAACACTGTTAGGGTGATGGGCCATTTTTCTGGTCCTGGGGACCTGGGAAATTGCCAGTCTTGCCACACTGTGGAGCCAGCTGTGAGCCTTAGAAACCACCACAACATTTCTAACTGTTCTAATTAGAACATTTCTAATTTCAATTTATGGTATAGGCTTCTACTTCACAGCTTTTGTTTTGTTGTTTGTGCTATTTTTTTATCACTGACTGTAGGTTATGCTGACTGGTTTTTTGTTTTTGTTTTGTATTGTTTAGTATGACCTTTGGTCAACAGGCAATATATCTGTCTCCTTGGCTTTACTTATACACAGGATGGTGTGTGAATGTGTTTTTGTGAGGTGGGTAAGAGAGAAAAGCCATTTGTCAGTAAGTCTGCAGTGAAAAATGAGGGATAGTGTTGATGTAAATATTTGTGTTAAATGCTGTGCAAATTTATAACTTAAACAACTATATCCTGATTTATTTACTTATACTTCCTAATATAGCTTGTGAATGTAATCCTTTGGGCACAATTCCTGGAGGGAATCCTTGTGACTCAGAGACAGGAAGCTGCTATTGTAAACGTCTTGTTACAGGAAGACGTTGTGATCAATGTCTGGTAAGTCGCCTTGCTTAAAAGAACAGAGCTTTTATTGTGTGTGTGCGTGTTAAAAACAACAACAAACCCTTTCCAAATAAAGCGACAAATGTCATTTGTCTGGTAAGCTTCATTTAAAAACTTCAGAATAATCAAACTGATTTGCGACACCAAGCTCCTCCACTCAAAAGCCTAAAGGGCATTCTCAATACTTCATGGTACAGTATTTAAATTCACAAAAGTTGCATACATTTGTTTTGGAATGCCAAATTATTAGGCCTGTGACATCCCGCTTAGGTCTCAGCTGCCCGAACTGTTATATCACATGGGCAGCCATAGGCTCATGCACAGGCTCTCTGTGACACCAAAACACCAAAGCCAATAACAGAGATTGGGGCTGCTTGCAGGGTCCCATTCTGATGTCAAAGCTGGTCAGCAACTTCCTGGCTATGACTACTACTTCCTGAACTTCCATCAGGATTCCACACTTGGTTCTCCTCCCCCAGTCATTTATTCTCACAACATCCCTGTGAGGTAGGTTATGGTGAGAGTTTGTGACTTAACAGCTGAGCAGATAGTTGAACCTTGCTGTCAGGGACTGGCCCGAGCCAGGAGGGGTGGCGCAAGGGACAGAGGCATCCGGAGGTCACCCATGGACGCCAGAGGAGGTATTGCGAGCATGGGAGCAGGAAGAGGCAGCGCCTAGGCTGTCGCCAGAGACAGGGAAGGAGGTGTGGAGAAGTGGGAGTGAAGAGGTGTCGCCACCTGTGCTGATGGAGGAAGAGCGGGTGGCGTGGGAGCCTATGGGAGGAGAGGAGAACATGGAGACGGAGGGAGAGCAAGGGGTCGAGGATGTTGCCGGAGCCTCTGCAACAACCTCCAGGGAGGATGAAAGTGAAAGGGATGAGGGCAACGCAGGGGCCGGCAGAGTCAAGAAGCGGAAAAGGAGGAGTGAGAGGAGGCGTTGGAGTTTTAAGAGGCTTTTATGCTGGGGGGAAAAGCGGAAACCCTTACTTGGAGAATCTGGTTCGTCGGAGGAGGATGATGAACTGTAAAGCTTGTCGGTGAAATAAACTTGTACATAAGTTAAACAGACTGTCGAGTCGCTTACTCTTGAGGAGGACACACATCACCCTCACAGCATTCTCCAAGTCATCGCAACCTCCTCAAGGAGTAAAAGGCTGCCGGGATGACTGGCCGCAAGGAAGAAGCGGATGGCACAGGGCTGTACGTCGACTGGGAAGAGCGAGCTAGGGACCTAACGATAAGGTACGAAGTAGCTCAAGCTCAACTTGAGGAGGCGAGGCGGCATACCGATGCAGGGAGAAGGGCAATGGGAGGAAGGAGGATGCCTTCCCACGGCAGCAGATTCGATGGGATGCCTGAAAATTATTTGGGTTTCAAAACGGACATGCTTTACATTCTGGGGCTGCACAAAGAGGAGTTCCGAGACGAAGCGGAACAAGTAGGTTTCGTGATTGCGCATTTTGATGGCGCTGCGAGAGATTGGGTGCGTCCTTTGATTATAGCCGGGAACCCTGCGTTAAAGAAAATTAAGGATTTCTTTGAGGGCATGGATATTGTTTATTCTAGCCGGAGCGCGCAGGACGTGGAAGCAAGAGAGCTCTTGTCACTGAGGCAAGGCAGCATGACGGTCAGACAGTACCAATCCAAATTCTCTCTTCTGGCACACCGTCTAAATTGGGATTTGAAATCACCACCTATGCTGGCCATGTTTAAAATGGGGCTGTCAGAAGAGGTCCAGGATGCGTTAGCGAAATCAGGACCGTTGGAGGATCTCGACAGCCTCATGCAAGCCGCTTTAGCGATTGGAGTGCGTTTGGAGTGCCGAGACAAGGTGAGACGGGAGGGGAAGCCTGGGAGGTGGTTCAACATCCGGGCCCCTCCCCCGGGAGAGAAAACCTTCGGCGCGCAGCCCCAAACCCGGCAGGAAGTGCCCATGGAGTTGGGAGGAGCCCGCGCGCGCCCTTTTTCAAATCAAACCGTGGGCAAGGGCAGTGATGCGCAGGGCGGGAAAGTCCCCAAGAAATGTTACGTATGTTTAAGGAGTGGCCACCTAGCAAAGCACTGCGATCAAAGGAAAATGTGGCAGGGAATGGCAGGAATGGCTGTAAAGGAGGGGGTGGAAGAAACGGCGGTGGCGGGAAACGGAAATGCCTGGCGGCAAGACGAGGGGACCAGCAGCCAGGCGCAGTTACAGTAAAGAGTCCTCAAAGCAGCACACCCCCACAGCCCTCACCCGCTCAGCTTCAAAGCAGCACACCCCCACAGCCCTCACCCGCTCAGCCTTCCCAAGCCCCCCCACCCAACGCTCCGAAGCCAGGGATTGTGTTAGAGATAGCGTTGCAGCTACCCAATGGCTGCACACTGCAAATCCCGGCGCTGGTCGATTCAGGAGCCAGTACGGATTTTTTTGATAGAGACTTTGCCCTGCAGCATCAGATCCATCTACTGGAGGTGGATTTTCCGCTCCAAGTTACCACCATAGATGGAAGAGAGCTAAAAGGGGGGGCGGTCACGCACAGTACACCCCCCATGAAGGTGCAAATAGGCAGGCATTCAGAGGTGCTGGCGTTTCATGTCACCTCTTTGGCAGGTCCCCCCATCATCTTGGGAATGGGATGGCTCACTCAGCATGACCCTGTCATCAGCTGGAGCCAGCGCTCTCTAACGTTTGGATCAGCACATTGCATGGAGAACTGTTTGCAGCAGTTATACCCCCAAAGCCAGATGGCTGCAGCAGTACTGCAAGCGGGGGAAGTGACGCTTCCAGAGGAGTATGCAGAGTTCCAGCAAGTGTTCAGCAAGAGAGAGGCGGACAAACTGCCACCCCACCGCCCCTATGACTGTCAGATTAACCTGTTGCCAGGAGCGCAGTTGCCACCAGGCAAGCTCTACACGATGTCAGAGCAGGAGTTGGCAAACTTGAAGGACTTTATTGCCAAGAACCTGGCCAGGGGTTTCATTCGGGAAAGCAAGGCAGTAGGGGGCAGCCCAGTGTTCTGGGTGGACAAAAGGAATACGACAGAGAAACGCTTGATTTGTGATTTCAGGGTCCTAAATTCCATCACCCAACCAATCTCTTATCCCATGCCCAGAATTGACGACCTGCTGGCGGCAGTACGCAAGGGCAAGATGTTCACCAAGCTGGATTTAAGGGGAGCATACAATCTCATAAGAATCAGGGAGGGTGATGAATGGAAAACAACCATGTACACGCCTCTAGGAGCTTATGAATATTTGGTAATGCCTTTCGGGTTACAGGCAGGCAGCCAATGCTTCCAGGCGTTCATGCATCATGTCCTGGGTCCTCTGTTGTTCAAGCATGCAGTCGTGTATCTTGATGACATCTTAGTATACTCCCAAAACCCGGAAGAACACGTGACACACGTCAAGGAGGTGTTAAGACGACTCCAGGAAAATCAGCTATGTGTCAAGCTGGAGAAATGTCAGTTTCACGCGACGGAAGTGGACTTTTTGGGCTATCGTCTTTCTGACAAGGGGATTGCCATGAACACTGATAAAGTAGAGGCAATCCTGCAATGGAAGAGCCCCAAAACCAAGAAAGATGTGCAGCGTTTCGTCGGTTTCGCAAATTTCTATCGCAAGTTCCTACCGGCATTTGCAGACATGACAGCGCCAATCACGGACTGTTTGAAAGGCAAGAAGAAATTCCGATGGACGGAGGAGGCGCAGAAGGCTTTTGAAGCCCTCAAAGGGGCCTTCACTTCAGAGGCGCAATTGCTGCATGTCGACTCCACCAAGCCCATCAGGATAGAGACAGATGCCTCAGATAGAGCAATCGCAGCGGTTCTACTACAACAAGATCCGACGCAGGAATGGAGGCCATGTGCGTTTTATTCCAGACAGCTGAACAAGTCGGAGGCCAACTACGCAATTTGGGACAAGGAGTTGTTAGCAGTGGTAGCGGCTTTCAAGCATTGGCACCATTTTTTGGTGGGGGCGCAGCATCAAATCCAGGTGTACACGGACCACAAGAACCTGGAGTACTGGCGCACGGCCAGAATTCTCAACCAGAGACAAATGAGATGGGCAGAGTTCTTTGCTAACTTTAATTTTCATATCCAGTATGTTCCAGGTGACCAGAACGTCAGAGCGGACGCCCTATCCAGAAAGCCTGAGTACCTGGAGGAGCAAGGGCCTCCAGTGGCAAGAGCGATCTTCCAACCTGAACAATGGAGGTGTGGCGCAACTCTAGGGGGGCGGGAAGAATTGGTGCGCCTCACCCAAGCCGATGACTTTGCACGGCGCAAACTGAAGGAACTGAGGGAGGGGGATCCCAAGGCGAAAGGGTTTGAGGAAAAGGAGGGGTTGTTGTTGTTCAAAGGGGCACTGTATGTTCCCGGGGAGGAGATGCGTGCTAGAGTTCTCAGACAACTCCATGACAACCCCACAGCAGGGCATTTTGGGCAGTTCAAAACCACGGTGTTGGTCACGAGAGAGTTTTGGTGGCCCAGAGTCAGGCAGGAAGTCAAGGAATACGTCAGGGGGTGTGAGGTGTGCCAAAGAGCCAAAGGGGAGCGAGAAAAGCCGGCTGGGTTGCTGGAACCTCTCCCCATCCCCAGTAAACCGTGGGAGGCGGTTTCCTTAGATTTCATCACCGACCTACCCCCATCCAAAGGCAAAACTGCAGTGTTGGTGGTAGTTGACCTTTTGACCAAGATGGCACACTTCATTGCATGCCCTAAGGTAGTCTCAGCTGAGGAAACGGCCAAGCTGTTTGTACAGCATGTTTTCAAGCACCATGGCATGCCAGAAAGAGTAATTTCAGATCGTGGAGTTCAGTTCACCTCACGGTTCTGGCGTAAGCTCATGCAAATCTTGCAGGTGCAGGTGAACTTGTCCTCTGCTCGCCATCCTCAGTCCAACGGGCAATCGGAGCGGGTAAATTCGATTTTGCAGCAGTATTTGCGCTGCTACGCATCTCAGCAACACAGTGATTGGAGTGACAGGCTTTCGCTTGCGGAGTTTGCGTACAATAACGCTCAACAGGTGTCCGCAGGCATGTCTCCTTTCCAGGCAGTCTACGGCAATCACCCGAGAGCCTTTCCAACGGGGGGAGGTGAAGGGAAGGCGGGAGACGTGCCAGCTGCGGAGCAATTTGCTGAGGAGCTACAGGCTTTGCACCAATTGCTCAGAGACAATCTAGAAAGGGCAAAAAGTGCTTACAAAAGAGCAGCAGACCAGCACCGAAGGGAAGGGGAGAGCATCAAAGTGGGAGACAAAGTTTGGTTGTCCACCCAGGGATTGCCCATGCCAGGCAGGGGCAAAAAGCTGAGGCAATGTAAAATTGGGCCTTTCGAAGTGGTGGAGCAGATCAACCCAGTGGCGTTCAGGTTGCAATTGCCGGAGACCATGAGAATTCACCCGGTCTTCCACAGGTCGCTCCTATCCAAGTTCAGAGAACCGCACAGGTATCAACAAGGGGACCAGAGGGGGTCGCAGGAATTGCCGTTGGTAGACATGGAGCACTTCAATGAAGCCACGGCCATCCTGGATTCCAGGTGGAGAGGGGATGAATTGCAGTACTTAGTAGCATGGGAGGGGGAGCCAGAGTCGGAGAACACGTGGATTCCGGCGGAAGATGTCACCAAGGAGTATTTAGTGTTGGAATTCCATGAGCTGTATCCCGACAAACCGAAGCCATACAGATGGCAAATGAGAGAGGTGTTTCAACCCACAGATTCAGAGGAGGGGGACTTCTGGGGGTTCCCATCCTCGGGTGCAGACAGTGGTGGGGGTGGCAACGAGTTGCAGAGTAGCCCTCACTCACCAACGGAAGGAGTGGAGGTGGAAGGGGATATCGCGGCAGCAGAAGAATGGTGGTCGCGATGTCTCCCTCCTCCCTGGGGCAGGAAGGATTGGGAGGAGGTGTTCCAGTCCTCGTCGTCATCATCCAGTGCAGACACCACCATCTTCTTGGGATTC
Organism: Darevskia mixta; assembly: GCA_034641385.1. Lineage (NCBI taxonomy): Eukaryota > Metazoa > Chordata > Lepidosauria > Squamata > Lacertidae > Darevskia > Darevskia mixta. Next base: position 7,523,915 of record JAWWNH010000224.1, on the reverse strand, counting down.
CCCTCTTCACCAGGAATGGCAGGAGAGAGTGAAGGAGGGGAATGGGATCCAGCCGGGGATCTTGGCTACCCTGGGGTAACACCCACCGAGCCGCCTCAGGAGGGGAAGGGGGGCTTGGGAGGGGGGATGGATGTCAGGGACTGGCCCGAGCCAGGAGGGGTGGCGCAAGGGACAGAGGCATCCGGAGGTCACCCATGGACGCCAGAGGAGGTATTGCGAGCATGGGAGCAGGAAGAGGCAGCGCCTAGGCTGTCGCCAGAGACAGGGAAGGAGGTGTGGAGAAGTGGGAGTGAAGAGGTGTCGCCACCTGTGCTGATGGAGGAAGAGCGGGTGGCGTGGGAGCCTATGGGAGGAGAGGAGAACATGGAGACGGAGGGAGAGCAAGGGGTCGAGGATGTTGCCGGAGCCTCTGCAACAACCTCCAGGGAGGATGAAAGTGAAAGGGATGAGGGCAACGCAGGGGCCGGCAGAGTCAAGAAGCGGAAAAGGAGGAGTGAGAGGAGGCGTTGGAGTTTTAAGAGGCTTTTATGCTGGGGGGAAAAGCGGAAACCCTTACTTGGAGAATCTGGTTCGTCGGAGGAGGAGGATGAACTGTAAAGCTTGTCGGTGAAATAAACTTGTACATAAGTTAAACAGACTGTCGAGTCGCTTACTCTTGAGGAGGACACACATCACCCTCACACTTGCTCTTGCCAATCTTAGCCACTACCCCACATAGCTTAAGGAAGCAGATAGTTCTGCCATTACTCATTGGCGTTAGCCTTGGACATGTTCACCTTTTTGCACAACCTTGAGCTTGAACTATGCTTGAGTTTCGCAACCTCCTGTTATACCAGTAACAATCTAAATCTTCCCTTGCAGCCTGAGCACTGGGGCTTGAGCAATGATATGGATGGTTGCCGGCCATGTGATTGTGACCAAGGAGGGGCGCTGAACAATAAGTAAGTCTCAAATAAGCAACTTACTTGGTTTTTCTTTTCTTTTCAGAAGCATCTGATTCATCTGCAACTAACCTCTGTTTTTAAAAATAATATTTATAATAAAAACAACACTTACTGTTTACATAGTGAATTTCAAGCATTTAAAGCATTTGACCATTGTTAGCTCAGTAATTCTTGATGTACTGTAAAGTATATAAAAAAAATTATCACTATTTTGCAGATGGGGGAGGGGCAGGGCATGGATCTAAATTTAGTCATATTTTGAGTAGTGTAACTCTTGCCTAGGTCATGGCTAACTTAAATTCCATAAATTTCAGTAGGTCTTCTCTAAGCGTGGCTGAATACAATCTGCTGGTGGCCAAGTCGCCTAGCCAGGATGTTTCCCAGCTCCATCTCTAGATAGTTAGATAATCATTTAAAGCTTTCCTGTTTAGTTACTCACTTCTACATGTGCTGAACGGAATGGAGGAAGAATGCATGAGCTGAAGATCTGATTGCACTGAAATAAACCTCAAGGGCCAAGTAAATGTCCTGGTTTTTTTCTTAATTTTGTTCAGTTAGTTAGTTTACACTTGGGAAATAACTATTGCACAATCAAATTACATCAACACAAATCTTTCTGTCATTTCAAACTTACTTGCCAATCTGTCTGAAGTAATCACAAAGAAGATAATTCCAGCAGGCTCATGTTTGTACCCCTGTTGTTGGCCCCTAGTTATTTGTTTTCCCATGCAAGTATCAGATGTTCTCAGAAGTACTATTAAAATTGTTTGATAGAACCACGAAGCTGCCTACCCTTTGAATGTTAATGACACTGATTGCAAAACCATCTGAAAGTGGGTGTTGCCCACTAGCAGAAGTCAAGCCAATGCGCTTTTCCTTTTTGTCTCCCAAGAGAATGGGCTCATTCATCCTGAAGATTCTGCTTTAAAACTGCTGCAGTTGAGATGCCTATTCTTACAAGCCTGTTTTCTATTTTTACAACAGCCTGTCAGGAAGGATGGAGGGTCTTATTCCAAAAAGTTTTTAACTGCAGTTTTATCCAGCATAGATCATGGGTGTCTTGATACAGCACCTGAAATGCACATCTGGGTTGGAATCCTAACTTGTGATTTTGAATGCTGGAAAAATACAAGGGAAGCAAAACAAAGGATGGAGTTGTTGTTCAACCATAGGGTACTTTCCGTATTTGTTAAAATCTATCTGGGAGAGACACAGAAATTTCACAGGAAGGAACAATGTTTAATTAGAACAGTTTTTTCTCATGGGATTTCCCCCTCCACCATAATTTGTATTCTGCCCCCAAAGTTTTAAGCTGACTCATATGCAATAAAATGCACTTGTATTTGTATCTAAACATCTGTGCCTGGTTATCTCCCTTTGCCGTGCAAACAGTGGTGGAACTTAGCAGTACAATTTGTGATGGTTAGTAGAATCATATAATTGTAGAATTGGAAGGGACTTTGAATGAGGGCCGTCTAGTCCAACAACCCAGCGATTCAGGTTGTATTGCTACAGTGTCAGTGGCTCCTATTCTCAACCCTAATTTACTTCTGTGCATTGAAATGTTATACGTTCTTTTAAAGTTGTCTGTCTGTATTTTGCCTTTAGAAGACTGCAATATATATGCATTATCTTTTTCAGCTGCTCGAGTGAATCTGGTCAGTGTCAATGCAGGCCTCATATGATTGGCCGCCAGTGCAACGAAGTGGAACCGGGGTATTTTTTCATTTCTTTAGATCATTATGTCTATGAGGCTGAGGAAGGCATCTTTGGCCCTGTGAGTACCTACTCAGTTAAGCTTCCACAGGCCCTTTCCTAATGCTCTCATATTTCCATGTACAGTATTCTGTTCTGTTTCTAGCCTGTTGGCTTTACACTATACCTACTGGGGGACGCGGGTGGTCTAAACCACCGAGCCTCTTGGGCTTGCTAATTGGAAGGTTGGTGGTTTGAATCCCCGCAACGGGGTGAGCTCCCGTTGCTTTGTCCCAGCTCCTGCCAACCTAGCAGTTTGAAAGCACGCCAGTGCAAGTAGATAAATAGGCACTGCTGCGGCGGGAAGGTAAACAGCATTTCCGTGCACTCTGGCTTCTGTCATGGTGTTCTGTTGCACCAGAAGCAGTTTAGTCATGCTGGCCACATGACCCAGAAAGCTGTCTGTGGGCAAACATCAGCTCCCTCAGCCTGAAAACGAGATGAGCGCTGCACCCCATAGTCGCCTTTTACTGGACTTAACCATACAGGGGTCTTTTACCTTTACTTCTTTTTTTTTTAACTACACCTACCAGACATGGTCTGAAATAAACATGAGCTGTCTTAGGTGATCTGTTTAGGAAAGACAGTGTGAAAATAAAAGTAAATAAATACAAGTGTGCTAATGGGCCACTAGAGAGTTGGCCACTGTACCTTGATGGTTATGAGTGTTAGCAGACTACACTGAGAAGGTACGTATATGGGGCATGTACCAGAGCCAGGGTCTGCTTAGAGGCAGGTTCATCTAGAACACTGGCCTTCAGCTGGTAGGTTCTAACCCACAACTGGTTCATACCAGCAGCCATCTTGAATGACCATGTTTTGGAAAGAGGGAGAGAAGGAGAAAGGTACAGAGAGCAGAGGTGGAAAGATGGGTCTAAACAGAGTAAAGGTTAATATTAATGGTATAAGATTTTTTTTAAGTAAGTATTAAAGCATAATTGTGTGTCTGTCGAAGTTGAAGATCACTTGCTAAGTCTAACTTCTTGTTTAGGAAGCTCATTCCATTTATGTTAGGTATCTCCCTGAAACCGTCAGATATTGGAACTATGCTGCAGCTGAAGATTCCTGGCTTTAGTTATTTCATAAACATTAGGCATTTCTGTTTTCTCTGCAGTTATATTATGCCTGATTAAGTGGTTAATAGTACAAGTGATTTTTACACTTCACATCTCATTACGCTAAACAGAAGTGAATTTGTGCAGTTTACTTTATCTCAATGAAGTGGCCTATGTAAATGTAGGATAAGATGTAAACAAAAACATTTGTCAGCAAATAGGAATAGGAAGCAAGAAGAAATGAAGGTCAAAATAAACTGTAGTGCCACTCTTCCACTGTGTCTTTCCCTTCAATTCTTTGAAGGTGCATGTGCCAACTTAAAATAATATGCAATAACTCCTGTTTCTGTTCCACAGGGAGTGAGCATAGTTGAACGTCAGTATTCCCAGGACCGCATACCTTCATGGACTGGAATAGGATTTGTGAGAGTTCCTGAAGGAGCATTCCTGGAATTCTACATAGACAATATTCCTTACTCTATGGAGTATGAAGTTCTGATTCGCTATGAACCACAGGTAAATTACCTACCCTAGACCCATGCTCTTTCATAGTGTTGAATCTGAGTGATGGAGTTTTCAAGAAGGTTTAAAGCCTGCCTATATAGATAGATGTGGCTTGCTTTTCTTTTGTCTTAAGATCACACAGATATTCCAGTGGCTATTTTAACAGCACTTATGTCTGCATTAGTCATAATAATCTCTCAAGTGTTCATCATTAACAATAGACCTCTGCACACATGTGATGAAAGTGACTGTTCCTATTGTTCCTATTTTGCCTAAAAATTCCCAATTTGCATATATTTAGCATTTTATTTGTATATTCTGCAGGTGTATATTGTATATTGTATATTCTGTATGGTGTTATGAGGAGAAAGATGAGTAAATAAACAGCAATTGTGGTGTATGAGTAAGGGAAAGGAGGCAAGTGCATATAATCATGCAGAGTTCAGAAATGCTGGAGCATAGAATTTATTTTCTTTTTAGATTTATCTAAGAAACTATGAGGGCTGAAAAATTATTTTATTTCCCTCCCTCTCCCCCCCCAAGCCTAAGATGTTCCTCCTCCTATTTGCAGAGGTGCAAAAAATGTCCAGACCTATTTATAGATTATTAACTACCATTTAAAGGGGACGCGGGTGGCGTTGTGGTCTAAACCACTGAGCCTCGGGCTTGCTGATCAGAAGGTCGGCGGTTCGAATCCCCGCGATGGGGTGAGCTCCCGTTGCTCGGTCCCAGCTCCTGCCAACCTAGCAGTTTGAAAGCACACCAAAAATGCAAGTAGATAAATAGGTACTGCTCTGGCGGGAATGTAAACGGTGTTTCTGTGCGCTGCTCTGGTTTTTGCCAGAAGCGACTTAGTCATGCTGGTCACATGACCCAGAAAAACTATCTGCGGACAAATGCCGGCTTCCTCAGCCTGTAAAACGAGATGAGCGCCGCAACCCCAGAGTCATCTACGACTGGACTTAACTGTCAGGGGTCCCTTTACCTTTTTAATTGCCATTTATACTGGATAAAATCTGGTGATTGTTTGTTATAGGTAGCAGAGATACCGGTAGCTACAAGTAGCAACCCTGCACGTTTACTCAGAAGTGTATCCCACTGTCCAATGAAAATTCCTTCAATGTAGTTACAGCAGCTTACCATGGTTGCAAATACAGTCCCAATTCCTGCATCAGGGGAAAAATGGTTCATCTCCATGGACAGAACTTTGATTACTGCTCAGCAAAGAAAATATGTTAATGTGTCCCAATTTTTCCAGTTACCAGATCAATGGGAGAAAGCTGTCATCACTGTATTTCGCCCAGACAAGATTCCAACCAGCAGTAGATGTGGCAATACAGTTCCTGGTGATGACAACCAGGACGTATCGTTATCTCCTGGTTCAAGGTGAGTATCACAACAGAAGGATAAACAAAGGAGCAATGAAGACATGATGGGAGGCAGAGGGAGAAGGAAAGGTTTGATTCCACATAATCAACAATCTCAGTCTAATCATTTGTTGTTTTAACATCCCATTGTTTTATCTCCAATGTATCCTTCTCTTCATGAACGTTGTGTCCGTCCTGGTCTTGCAGATACGTAGTCCTTCCACATCCAATATGCTTTGAAAAGGGTCTGAATTACACGGTTCGTCTGGAGCTGCCACAGTACTCCCATGATACAGAGGTGGAAAATCCATACACACTCATAGATTCTGTAAGTGCATGTTTAAATAAAAATCTGTTTACATAGTTTGCAACTTTACCCAGTTAAATAAAACTACATGCATGGTACTTCCTCTCCATGAGCACGGAATTTTAGCACAAGTAGACTGCAAGCAGGGGCAGCCTTGAGAGAAGCAGTGTGAACGGATTCCTCCCCATGAGAGAAGGAAAGGCTCAGTGGCAATGGCTGTGATTTATTGTGGTGTGCCTGGAACACAGCGTGCCTTGCTGAGTGCCAGCAGGTGAAAGGGGCAGGAGAATCAGTTCCATTGCACTTCACCCAGAAAGCTGTGAGCATAGGAAGGGATGGATTGCGCTTCCCCTTCCTCCACCTGTAACTTTCCCTAAGAATATCTTGTGTGTTCAGGGGAAACTTTGGGAACTGTTGCCAACAGTGTTGGTTGAGGGAGGGAAAGCAAAACACCCTGCTGCTTATGTAGTAGCTCTTTTGTGCCCCTAAACCAGTGGTGGTCATACTTGGCCCTCCAGCTGCTTTTGGACTACAACTCCCATCATCCCTAGCTAACAGGACCAGTGGCCAGGGATGATGGGCATTGTAGTCCCAAAACAGCTAGAGGACCAAGTTGGGCCACCACTGCCCTAAACACTCCTTGGACAGCATTTTTAGGAGACACTGTGCGTATTAATGATCAACTATAATATTTTTAACTAATGTAGATTTCTTTTTCTAACAATATTGCATGGCACAGTATTTTATACAAGGTTCGGCTACAAATCTAAATAGTAATTCTGCCATGTTAAAATCAACCCACAGCTTGTTCTCATGCCTTTTTGCAAATCCCTGGACATATTCTCAGTTGGAGGCAGAGGTGATGATGTGATGACTAACAGTGCCTGGGAAGCCTTTCAAAGATACCGGTGCCTGGAGAACAGCAGGAGTGTTGTTAAAACACCCATGACTGATGTTTGCAGGAATATAATTTTTAGCATCTCAGCCTTGCTGCATGAGACAGCATTAGGTAAGTAGATGTAACTGATTATTGAACTAAATTTCCCAAACTGGGATAGGGGTTAACTAGGAGGAAAAGGCAGTGGCCATGTTTACTACCAAAATAGGTAGCCATCCAGATGTTGTTGGACTCCATTATTCCGGCTTGCATGTCCAGTGGATGAGGGGAGTTGTAGTCCAACACCACTCCCAGGGCAACAGGTTTCCCATTCCGTTACACTTAGCATCTGAACAACCCCATTGATAGAAGACAGGACCCTGGGTAAATATATGTATACTAGGTATATGTAGCATCACAATAAGTGAATCATAAATGAAATTATTATCATCATCTTAATCAGAAATAATATTTAATATCTGTCCAATCAGGTTTATGCAGATCAGTCCTTTATTAACCCATTGGCACCTTGCATAATACTATTGCTGCCAAGATGGTCCACACTTCTGCATTTGCCACTGTGTCTTTCCCTGTTTCAGCTTGCCAGTGTAACCCACAAGGCTCATTAAGTTCTGTTTGTGACCCTAATGGAGGCCATTGCCAGTGTCGGCCAAATGTTGTTGGAAGAAGATGCGACCGATGTGCTCCAGGCACTTTTGGATTTGGACCTAGTGGATGCAAACGTACGTTGCTGCTTTATTCTAATCAAAATGTCATATGTTGCTGCTGTTTAACCCTTACCCAATAAGTTTGATTGAAAGGAAGAAGGAAAATAATTTCAGCCCCTTTGTTCAGTATGCATCTGTAAGAATCCTTTAAAAAAATAAAACCTTCACTCTCCAAATACTTCATTTTTAAGTAATTTGAGGCTTCATGTCCTAGTGTCATCATAACTTCATGAATGTAAGCAATGTATCCAGTTTCAGTATCATTCAAGATGGATACCTATGCTCTTTTTAGCTTGTGAGTGTCATGTCCAAGCGTCAGTTAATGCTTTCTGCCACCCGGAGACTGGTCAGTGCCACTGTTTCCATGGAATATATGGCCGTCAGTGTGACAGATGCTTGCCTGGTTACTGGGGATTTCCAAGCTGCCAGCCCTGCCAGTGCAATGGTCATGCAGATGATTGTGACCCATACAGCGGACAGTGTTTGAATTGCCGTGATCATACCTCTGGCCACAACTGTGAAAGGTATGCCTTCTTTTTGGATTAACTGGGATATTCGTTAAATGATATATTACTTTTCAAGCAAGATTTTATTATGCTGCCCTCTGAAATGCTGAGATCTAACCCATTTACTTAGGCTGCACTTATTTACATAGGATATTTTGTAGATCAGATGCACTGATCTCCACAAGCTACTCCTACCGCTACTCATTTCAAAATGATTCCTGCCCGTTTAATGGCTGTGAATCTTGAGCATGCACACACTTTAATTGGCACCTGTAGTATATTTTTCCAGCTTGGGCACTCGTGCCTCAATTGCCTATTCTTTTTAAAAAAAGTTGCTCGCAGAGAACTTAATTTTGCTTACACAGGTCCAAAGACTGCTCTAGGACTAGCACAGTTATTTCTAGAACCATGAGGAGTTGGGGGAAGGGGGGAAAGACAGCAAAGTAACCATTTGCAAGATCTTAGAAACATAGCTCTTCTAAACTTTCAAAACTCTCAAAACTTTCAGCAGTGCACATTAGCTTGTGAATTGAAGTGTGTTTATATGATACATTAAATAAATGGGTTTGGTTTGGCACTCGTTCCACTACCATCTAGGAAGAACCAATGAAAACATCTGTAAAATAGTGTCATTCAGGCTGTGATTATGGAGGGCTGCAAAAAACCTGCTGTCACCAGCCCATATCAGATATGCAAATGAAGGGGAGCTCTCCCAGGGTGAGAGACTGGGAGAAGACAGAGATGCTCCCAGGTGAGGGCTGGGAGGGCTCACCTTTTTCTATATGGGATAAAGGTTAAGGTATATCTGTGAGAGAGGATCTTGTATTCTTTCTCTTCTTTTCGGTCTTTTTCTTTTTCTTATTCTTTGCGTAGATTAGTTTGGGGGGGGTTGTATTGTGAGAATTTTAAATGAAACTTTACTATAAAAATAATAATAAAAGATATGCAAATATATGTGTTCTATTCCTTGGGTATGCTTAACAGACTTTTATATTGTAAAATTAAGATGCCTTGGTGGTTATTATGGAGATCCTGTCCTGGGATCTGGGGATCACTGCCGTCATTGTCCTTGCCCAGATGGGCCAGAAAGTGGCCGCCAGTTTGCCTCTGGCTGTTATCAAGAACGTTCTACTCTGCAGGTGGTGTGTGTCTGCGAGACAGGATATAAAGGTAAAATACCTTCTGAAACCAAGTACAATGAATGCTTTTAAATTGAATCCGTTTCAATGAGCATACATATTTTGATTATAACAAAGCATCATATTTTACACTTACAATTATTATTATTATTATTATTATTATTATTATATTAAATTAGTTGCTCAATCTTAGGAATGGTTCACATGTTAGTAATAATAATTCTACCATCAACAAATGTGCCATCCACATATGTTAAGGCTTCATAAATAATATGTGGTGCTTTGTGCACTAAAAGCAGTAGCAGACTTTTGGGTCTCAAATTTGACACCAAAATTTGGCAGACCCACCCACTTCTTTCCTTCCATTCTACATCCCAGTACAACCAAATTGATCATGTTCCCCTAAATCTTGCCTCTGTTAAAGAGAAACTTTGAAACATTTTGAATGGAGCACAGACATAGCAACAAATTAGGTATCAAAATCTACGGCAAAAGCCAGATTCTCAACCAGCCTAAGTAATATTCTCTCTTCTGGCATGTGAATTGATAGTGGCTAATCTATCTGAAATCTTTCTGATGATTTTCTTGTTTGTTGTGTTTACGGGTAGGTAGCCGTGTTGGTCTGCCATAGTCGAAACAAAATAAAAAAAAATTCTTCCAGTAGCACCTTAGAGACCAACTAAGTTTGTTCTTGGTATGAGCTATCTGAAGCAGTGTGTATGCACACAAAAGCTCATACCAATAACAAACTTAGTTGGTCTCTAAGGTGCTACTGGAAGGAATTTTTTTATTTTGTTTGTTGTGTGTTAAGTTTCTCCAGACAAACTTCCATCCTGCGTCTGAGCACATACCTTGATCTTTTCCTCCCCTTTATCATACTTTCATTTCCAGCTAATGTTTATGTTTGAGTGAGCTGAAGAGATTTCTTCTTCCTTTGATTTGGCTTGTTGAGCAGGGAGCAGATGTGGCGAGTGTGCTTCTGGTTTCTTTGGAAACCCTGAGGATGTTGGTGGGATTTGCCAGCCCTGCCAGTGCAACAACAACATTGACTCAACTGATCCGGAGGCCTGCGACAAGAAGACTGGATTGTGCCTGAAATGCTTGTATCACACAGAGGGTGAAAACTGCCAACTGTGTAAACATGGTTATTATGGCCGGGCTGTTCAGCAGGACTGTAGAAGTAAGTAAGAGGAAGGTCTCTGCTGCTGACCTTTGCAAGCATCACTTTTCTCTTCTTTTAAGCACTAAGGTATTATTTGGTGCACTGGGAATTTGCAGATTGGGAGCATAATCCTTCATTAAAGGTCAACAGATAACTCAAACCTAGTTTGAATGGGCCACTGCAGATGGTGAGCATTTCGGATTTAACCTGAAACCTAATTACCTCAAAGTAATCTTGGGCATGCAAAGGGGATGTTTTGAAATGGTGGCACTTAAGTGAAGAAGAACTCCAAGCCTGATCTTGAAAAGACGAGGCTTTTGTGTGAGAGAAGGCTTTCTTGTTAGCTTTCATTGTTTTCTTCTTATCAGGAGAAAAGCCCAGGCCATTTCCTGCAGCCCCTCAGGCTTTGGAGGAAGAAGAGGGGATTGTCTTTTGTTTACAGATACATTCCTGGTAAAGAGTAGAAGTGGATTTCTGAAAAGTCATAGGGGGTGGGGAGAGAATATGCACCATAACAAGCAACAATATTCAGAAATCCTCTTCTTCTACTCTTTGTTTTTCTATTATATTTTATGCATCAGGCGGTGGTGAGTAACCTCAGCTGATAGGTATAGAACTATATGTGTTAAGAAAAATGCTTAAAAGTGTGTGTTTAAAAGTTTTATGCTGTGAAGTGTGACCTAGAAACTAGCAGTGTTTAAATGTTTAAATGTATGGACTGTCCCATCCCAAAGACTTCAGGTACGCTTCCATATCTATTAATCTTTTCAAAACAATCTCCTGAAGTAGATCAGTATCATTTCCATTTTAAACTTTGGGAATATACCATGAGAAATTGTTGCTTGCTCTGTGCCTGGTTATGAGTCCATGGCTGATGCAGTAAAGGCAAAGGTAAAGGGACCCCTGACCATTAGGTCCAGTCGTGACCGACTCTGGGGTTGCGGCGCTCATCTCGCTTTATTGGCTGAGGGAGCTGGTGTACAGCTTCTGGGTCATGTGGCCAGCATGACTAAGCCGCTTCTGGCAAACCAGAGCAGCGCACGGAAACGGCGTTTACCTTCCCGCCGGAGTGGTACCTATTTATCTACTTGCACTTTGGCGTGCTTTCGAACTGCTAGGTGGGCAGGAGCTGGAACCAAGCAACGGGAGCTCACCCTGTCGCGGGGATTCGAACCGCCGACCTTCTGATCAGCAAGCCCTAGGCTCTGTGGTTTAACCCACAGCGCCACCCGAAGTATTTTAATGCAAATCTCATAGTTTCTACCAGGTGGATAGTGGTTGTTTTGGTCCCCAAGAATGAAAGGCCTAAAGAGACTGAGTTTGTTGGATCAGGTGATGTTCACAAATGAGAGAATCTGAGCTTTTGAATAATGTAGAACTCTCTTCTAGATAGTTGTGAGGATTCATTGAGATAATTAAATTTTGAAACCCGACTTCAGCCCAGCAACTTCATTTTGCTTTGACATGTAGAGAGCGAGTGGGGGATCTGTAGGAAATGACTCACAGATGCTGCTTATATTCTTGTGTCTGGACCAGGGAAATGGCAGCTGCACATTTCTGGCTCTCTGCTGGAGACATTTATGCTTGGTGGGCCTCTTTTTCTCCACCACCACCCATACTAGGATCTCATTTTCACACCACTATATACCGGCCCACGAAACTCTCACCCTTCCTATAATCTTTTGGAAATACAAAAGTGGCTATAGAGAAATAAATCTAGTTTTACCTTGTTCTGCTGGTGTTGAGTTGTCCAAGCAAGAAAGCTATATATAATACTAGTGAATTAAAGCCCGTTGAGATAACGGGCGCTAGCCCGGCAGCAGACGCGCGCGCCTTGCGGGGCGGGGGGGCACAGCCGCGGCTCCTCACTCCCCTCCCCGCTCGGACCACGCAGGGCGCCGACGCCGGGCCGGCCATCTTGGAGCCGGGCAGGAAGAGGCGGCTGCGCTCCTGCCGCCGCGGAGGGAGGAGGCTGAGCGCGGGGAAACCGGGGAGCCCCCCAACCCCGGACGCTCCCTCGGAGGCCGGCACCGCCGCGCGCGCCCAGCTCCCTCGCCGGCTCCGGCCGCGCAGGAGAAGAGCCGGGCAGGAGGGCGGGCGGGCGGGGACGTTCCTCCTCCTCCTCCACCCCTTTGCGGAGAGGCCTCAGGCCGGGCGAAGGAGGAGGAGGCCTGAAGGGGAAAGGCGCCGACGGAGCGCCTCAGCCCCGGGGGAGCCCTTTCACCTCCGCGCTCGGCTTCCCACGGACGTTCCGCCCTCAAGGCACCCTTGGCTGCCCCTGGCCTCGGGACTGAGAGCTCCGGCCGGCCCTGGGGAGCGGCAGCTTCGCGGCACAGCCTTGGGCAGCCCGAGAGCCAGGAGGTGTCGCGGGGAGAGTGGCGGACTCCGCCAGGAAGCCCCCGCCGTTGCGGCTGTTCTGGGCGGTCGTAAAGAGCGACGGCGGGAGAGGCGGCAGCAGAGGCGGCCAAGCTCCGTGCGAGGCGGCGGCACTGACCCAAATGACGCTGCGCCTGCGCACGGCCGTCCTCTCGGACACGCCCCCCTCTCCGCCCGCTCCAATCCCTGGCCGCCCGAAGTCTCTGCGTCCTCCAATCCCTGTGTCACTAGAACGCACGCGCACTTGCGAATTCCTGTGACACACGGAAAGTAGTACGTACGGACACAGGCTCTTTATTATATAGGATAGGGAAGAGAAACCATTGAGCCACAGTAACTGTGGGTCTGGCCTGTAGCCTCTGCCCCTCAGTCCCATTCCCCCATGTGGAAGTTAGGTTGAGAAAAAACGATCCTATTTGCACCAAAGGGAGGTTTTCCTTGCCCCAAAACTGGTTCTTGCATATGTTTATTGTTTTTCTTCTTAGAATGAGGCAATCCTGACTAAAGCCATCCACTTATGCCAGTGGGAGCTTTCTCTAAGCCTAATTGCTGAGGGAAGTGGTTGCTATTTTTCCAGAAGGATTCATCCTCCCTTCCCAGCACTCAAAGAAATTATGCTTTGGGGGTTGGGAACAGGCAAGATCCCACTGCTGCCAATGGGAGCTTTGTTGCAGTGTCTGATTGCCACACAAGACACTTTTCATTGGAGTGGAAGCTGATAAGGGAAGGGTTAACCCTTCTCTTTCCATGAAGTCTTATTTTGACAAAATACCACCCCACCCCCGTGAAGGAAAAGCAAAAGAGAGGAGGCAACCTTCCCTACCACTGGCTTTGGCCTTGCCCACCCTGGTTGCGCAGTCTGGAAGAGATTATCCCCAGGGAATGTGACCCTTGATATCTCACAAAGCTTCTCCATCTCTGCTACAATACCTTCTTGCATGTCGCAGTTTGATAACATATTAATCACCCAAGTGCACTGCAACACGTTACATTGTCTGCTCTTTCACCCCCAGAGTGTGTCTGCAACTACTTGGGAACAGTGCGTGAGCATTGCAACAGCACTGAAGAATGTCAGTGTGAGAAAGAAACTGGCCAATGCCAATGCCTTCCTAATGTGATTGGACAGAACTGTGACCACTGTGCCCCCAATACTTGGAGGTTGGCTAGTGGGACAGGGTGTGAACCATGTGGCTGTGATTCTGAACGTTCCTTTGGCTCATCTTGTAACGAGGTAAGAAAAGCTGATCGCTGTAGAGTCAGACCATTCAGGGCTAGCTCTGCTCTCCCACCTCTACTACTACTATGACTACTACTACTACTACTACTAATATTTTATTTATACCCTGCCCATCTGGCTGGGTTGCCCCAGCCACTATGGGCGGCTTCCAACACATAAAAACAAAATAAAACATCAAACATTAATAGTAACAATGTGATCCAATATAAAAGTCACAATAACTTTAAAATAAACATTTATCAAACAAAGCAACATTCAATAATACATCAGAATCTAATAGTAAACGGTAAAATTAAACTTAGCACACTACCTCACATTTGTTTAATAAAGAAGTTTAATAGCAGCAAGAACATGTGATGTTGATAATGGTAAGAATATGAGATAATGATAACAGTATGAGATCTAATGGGAGTTTTGGCAGTTCTATCTAGTTTTTTATTGCATTTGCTTAAACTTGTATTCTGCCTTGATATTTCATCTGAATAGAGGGTGTAGAAACGTGTTTAGGAATTAAATAAATTCACATGCCACAGGGATTTTAAATAATCCAACAGAAAGCAACTCTGTACATACTGAGCTCTGTGAGTTTTGTATGTATGTTTTGTTTGTTTGTTGTCTTAATATTGAGGAGCATTCAAATGCATGTTCTTGCAAAAGTCACACTATTTGAGTACAGTGGATGATTATTGTATCACAGTGCTTGGCAGCATGACAAATTGCTTTGTATTAGTGTTGAGAGAGAATTTCCAACAGGTTATTTTGGCCAGTGGCCCTGTGGGCTGTTTGCTTTAGCTTGCTTACATAATCTATAGCTGTTTGTTCTGCTGGCATCATTTTTACATGGTGCCTGCTGTCTGTTTGGACCTGACTTAATTTACCAGGGAAATCAGGGTATACCAAGATTTTCCTGCCCTGGGACATGGCAATCAGCTGTGAGCGGTGCTGAAAAATTACATCAATGATAATGGTTGAAATTTAATATCCCATCAGATGTGATGATGCTTTAGATGTTTCTTGAAGAGCTATTGCTGCAGCTGACAACAATGCAGACTAGCTATGACTTGCAGTAAAAACCCATTCATTTCACTAATTCATTCATAATCACCTGATGATTTCCATAGAAGGTTGCATTAACAATTGAAAACATTATTCTACAGAGTTAGTGTGCCACACATTTGCACTTGGTATACTAGGAAGCAGCGGCCGACTGATCTGCTAACTCACGTTATATGCAGCAAAATACACACGTGTAATTGTGACACATAATGGGTTGCTCCCTAATTCTTACATGAAACCAAGAAACTTGCTGATATTTCAAGTTCCATTTCTCTTTATTAATGTGACATTCAACATGATTTTTCTATTTACTGAGCCTTTGCAAGTATTCAGAGACCACAAAGGGTAATAACGAGAAGAGCAGGCACTCAACTCTATGTTAGTGTGGTATATTACATATATTTGTGTATTAATTAATATGAACCATTGTAATTCCTTTGAAAATCTGATGAACTGTTAATACTAAAGGTCCTAATACAGCTACTTGAAAGTGTTCTTCACCATAAGCTTGAAACCATGCAAGTAACTGATATGAAGTAGGAAACAATGAAATCTATTGTTTAGCCAACTTCTGTTATTGTAAAGATATGAAAGTTGCAGAGAATGCTTGGTGTGGGAGATCCATATTTTCAAAAGGAATTGCAACTGAGGGAGAAGAATTTGAATTGACACTGTGGTGCTGGAAAGGGCTTAATCCTTTCTCCTGTTCCACTTTTCCAGTGGAATATGTCTTTGTGTGTGTGTGATCTTTGACCTACAGTCTCAGCTACAAGGGGAACATCCTTTCTTGGGGAAACAGTGCAAGTATTGGTTATCTGAGTAGCCTCTTCCCAAGCTGCTATTGACTCTTAACAAAACTAACCGAGATCCTATTTAAGGATCTTCAGAGTCATGTGTACTATGTCCATAATTCTGATAGGTGTCCAGTTAACATTTTTAGCTCTTTTGACACTTAATGTATTGTATTGACAGATGGCTCTAGTGGCCCAATAAAGTCCCTGTGGCTTGTTCACTTTGTGAAATGCACTCTGTTCAGCTTTTTTTGTTGCATTTGTTTGAATTAACAGTTTACTGGGCAGTGCCAGTGCATGCCAGGATTTGGAGGGCGCACATGCAACGAATGCCAGGAGTTTTTCTGGGGTGATCCTGGTGTGGACTGCCAAGGTGAGCACATTACTTTCATTGTTCCGTGTGCATTATTAGCCTTTTGAAGGAGCACTTCTGTATGTGAAATCTGCATGCGTTTCCCATATTGTAGCTTCTGCTGCGGTTGGGAGCCTAGAGATAATTGCTGATAGCTTGCCCTGTGCCTATGCGTGTAGAAAGGAAACAAAGCAGCTTTCATAATGGCTCCCTCATGCTATGTTGATTAGATACACGAGAGAACTAAGATTCTATAGTGCATTCATCAGCCTCTTCATATTGCAATGTTTGTTACTATATAGTACTTAAAAAAGAAGCTCACTGATCTTGGCTGGCTTTTTTAAAATGCTATTTTACTGAAGCTAAATTTAATTCTAGTAAGAGTTTGGTTTTGAAGTGGATTTTTGCAGCTTTGTAACAGAAATGGCAGACTGGCTTTAGATGATAGAGATTTAGATGTTCATTTTCTAGTTTATAGTAGTTGGTTTTTTTTCATATTGTTAACAAAAATAGTGTGAAAAGAGTATTTTCAGTTTTTCACATGGGGAGAAAGGTGTCTTCTCATGTTGGTTCTGTAAGAAAAGCACTGCATAGAATAAAAGGGTAGCAGCACCAAATTAAGAACTCATTTACTGAGGCATGTTTTGTAAATATGCCTGGTCACTTCAATTGCTGTCCAAGCCAGAACAACACCATACATTGAGAACACATTTAAGGCCACTTTTAAAGCACATGACTTACCGGTATGCCAAAGAACTCTGGGAACTGTAGTTCACACTTAACAGAGCTACAATTCCCAACACCCTTAACAAAATACAGTTCCCATGATTCTTTGGGGAAAGAATCTTAGGCTGTCACATTTTGCCATTAACTATGGTGGTTGCCTCACCTCAAAAAGGGTACTGAAGAGCTGGAAAGGGTTCGGAAAAGGGCAGCCAAAATGATCAAGGGGTTGGAAAGGTTCCAGCTTTTAGGTCTTTTTTGTTTACAGAAAAGGTAAGTAGGAGGGGGCATGATAGAAGTGTATAAAATTATGCACAGTCTTGAGAAAGTGGCTAGAGAAAAGCTTTTCTGCCTCTCTCATAAAACTTGAACCCTGGAGTACCCAATTAAGCTGAGATTCAGGACAGACTGAATATAGTTCTCCATATAGTGTGTAGTTAAACTATGGAATTTGCTCTTAGAAGAGGTAGTGATGGCTACCAACTTGAATTACTTTAAGAGGACAATTCATGGAGCATAAAGGCAGGGGTATAAAGAAGCATAAAGCATAAAGAAGGCTGATTGCCGAAGAATTGATGCTTTTGAATTATGGTGCTGGAGGAGACTCTTAAGAGTCCCATGGACTGCAAGAAGATCAAACCTATCCATTCTTAAAGAAATCAGCCCTGAATGCTCACTAGAAGGACAGATCCTGAAGTTGAGGCTCCAGTACTTTGGCCACCTCATGAGAAGAGAAGACTCCCTAGAAAAGACCCTGATGTTGGGAAAGATGGAGGGCACAAGGAGAAGGGAACGACAGAGGATGAGATGGTTGGACAGTGTTCTCGAAGCTACTAACATGAGTTTGGCCAAACTGCGAGAGGCAGTGAAGGATAGGCGTGCCTGGCGTGCTCTGGTCCATGGGGCCATGAAGAGTCGGACACGACTGAACAACAACAAAAAGGCAGGGGTGTATGAAGTGGGGGGCGGAGAGGGTGGGCTGCCCCAGCTGCCACTCTGGGTGGGTGACAAGATGGCCCCTGCCTTCCCCCAGCTGTAGAGCGGCCGAGGGCACGCGCTGTCTGTACGGTCGTCGTGCGTGTGTCACCAGGCGGTTCGCCTCACCCCTCAGCGTCCCACCCCGGGTGCAGGAGAGGGTTCCTCCGCCACTGCATAAAGGCTCTGAATGGCTACAAGCCACAACGGCTATGTTCTGCTTCCACTGTTGGAGGCAATATGCCTCTGCTGAATAGAGACTGCAAGCCTAGTAACTGCAGGCTATTGCACTCAGGTCCTTGTGAGCTTCCCATACACATCTGGTTGTTTACTGGGAGAAGAGAGTGCTGAACCAGATGGCCTCTAGTGTGATCCAACAGGGTGCTTCTTATTTTATTACTTTCTGAAAAATTCAGATCAAGTCATATTCACTGGATTTCAAACCAGTTCCTGCCTAAGTGTGTATTTGAGAGAAAGTTTCCTGCATCTGGGTATCTAGAAGCTGCATTTTAAAAATGGTTTCAGCTGAATAAAAAGGTCCAAATAACTTTGGCATCAAGCATATAAAGGATTAGCCATTACACAGGGGGAAAATTGTGTTTAATGGATAGGCTGGAATCAGATCAGAATTTTATTATCTTTCAAGACTAAATGACTTTGTTATAAGAGTCCAAATCCTACTGAATCCCCCAGATTTCCTCTTTATGGAAGAGCATGCCTAAGAGACAAAAATACTGGTGAACTTGGGATTTAGCACTAAAATATGGCATATTGCCAGGAGCGTTTGGAGTATTGTTTTAAATTAAAATGCAGTTGTGCTTGTTTTAATTCAACACAACTACTAATATTTGCATTGTATATATTGAAGAAAAACCTCAAGAACAGGAAGAAGAGATGGAGGAAAGTTTTGTACTTACTGTTTTCTAACAATGGTAGTTACTGAAGGTAGAATATCTGAAATTGTCAGCAGGTCTGTTTCTATGAAACAGGTTTAGAAAACATGTAAACACTTGCAAAACTCTAAAGCATCCCATCAACTGAGACCTGGTTCAGAGGTATTGTTTCTGTGACCTTCCAAGGTTATCTCAGGTTTCCAAGCCTGGTTTGAAAGGCAAGCACAAACCATAGATTGTTAGTTCAGATGTAATGACAAACTGGTTTGCCTGGACTAGGAAGTAACTGACCCTGAACACACAAGGAGGAATAAAGCACTGAATTCTGGATTTTATAAGCTATGACTTGAAGGGTAGCAAACATTATGCATGAACTATATTTTAGCTTGACTGCTGTTCAAAACTGTTTACATGTGAGGATATACAGCATTAGGTAAAAGAAACTGGAGCATACATAGTTTAATTTTACTGACACCATTAATTCAGTTCAGACCTATGTTTAAGCCAATAAATATACTATCTCAGCCATCACCAACCAGATGTCCTCCCATAAGTTCCAGACAGCCAGATGTCTTTCCAGCGTGTTTTTTGTCCTCCATTGGGAAAATAAGATGGTCATCTTTTTTTAAAAAACAAACACCTAATGATTTTGCATAAACGCAGAGGCGTAGCAAGCCCCGGTGGTACCCGGGGCGGAATTTTTTTTTGTCACCCCCCCCCACTTTAATTTTAAAATTGTTTTAAAAAATTAAAAAGTGTCACCCCCCTCTGATGGTGCCATTTTGCGAGGTGTGGGGTTTTTGTGTGTGTGTGTCTATTATCTCTTTTTCCAATAAAGTTAAAATAAAAAATAAATAAAAATTTAAAAAAATAAAAAAATAAATAAATAAAGTGTCACCCCCCTCTGATGGTGCCACTTTGTGAGGTGTGGGGGTTTTGTGTGTGTGTGTCTATTATCTCTTTTTTTCAATAAAGTAAAAAAAAAAATAAAATTAAAAAGTGTCACCCCGCTCTGATGGCGCCACTTTGTGAGGTGTGGGGGGTTGTGTGTGTGTGTGTGTGTTATCTCTTTTTTCCCCCAATGAAGTTAAAAGTAAAAAAAAAAATTTTTTTTTTAAATTTTTTTTAAAAAAGTGTCACCCCCCTCTGGGGTGGGACCCGGGGCGGCCCGCCCCCCCCGTTGCTACGCCCCTGCATAAACGTCGTCATCTACAAGATGTCTGTGTGCTACAGGGGTTGTAATATCCAAATGAGGGAAAAAATAAGGGGAATTTTGCACTTTGGTAGGTAAGATAAGAGACTTCCAATGTCTTCATCATGTTCTATGGAACTTTGTGTCCTAGAGATCCCGTACAATATGTGTTTTCTAGCTACATACATTGTAATTGTGGAATGTATGAGATTTGGCTTCTTTACATTTCTTATTAGGATTGTCTACTCCAGGCATCCAGATGTGCTACAGAGGGATTTGCACTGAAGTTGTTGTTGTTGTTGTTGTTTTAAAAAAACACTCCTCTATTCCACATGTGTATTGTTCTAATCAAGTACTGGATGATCCAGCAACAGTTAGTGTTCCCAAGTGTGTCCAGCACTAGGAAGTTAGCATGGGTGTTTTCCAACTACATGCTATCCTGATTTGATCCTCTAAAGAAGTTTCAGAGGAGTATGGAATAGCTTCTCAGTGTTTATTCAAAAGTCAAAAATAAAAGCAAGAGACAATTGGGGCCCCTGAAGAACTGTAGCAAACAGAAATTAGGTAGAAAATAGGATTGCACTTGATTCACTGCTGGTCATATAGGACTCATTTTTGTTTATATATTTACTTATGTTTTATTCATTACATTTATATACCACCTTTATCTTCCAAGGAGTTCAAAGTAGGATACATTGTTCTCCCCATTTCATCCTCACAGCAACCCTGTGAGGTAGGTTAAGCTAAGAGATGGTGACTGGCCCAAGGTCACTCAATGAGCTTTCATGGTTGATTGAGGATTCGAACCCTGGTCCAATACTCTAACCATTACACCAGGGAAATGCCATTGTTAGGTTCTTTAGGGGCACTGGATCATTTACAGAGCTCTGCACCAGTTTGATTGGTTATCTTGACAGATTTATTTTGACATACCGGTATAAGCAGAAGAGGGATCAAATTATTTATCAATTTTTCTGTAGTTTTCTTGCAAATGCACTTCATATATGTTTAATTTTTTGCAGAATCAGGAAATGCAACATTAGCTTTCAGTAGGTGATTTTAAATGGTTCTGCATTGATTCCCTCAAAGTCACGTTTAAGAAGAGATAACCATGGAAGAACCATGTAGTTATTTGTTCATATATAGCACTAAAATACGTTTTATTCAACCACACACACACATATTAAAAGTTTTGTATTATCCTTCTTACAACAGGAATTTGGACTTTTCTTATACCATAAATGAACATGCAATTATGTGTTCTGTTTATTATATTAATAAAAATGCGCTTGAATCACAGACACTTGAGGCAAAATCCCAATGCCTTCAAATAAAAGATAAATATAAATGCCCATTCATTTCCGTGTGATCAGGACCGTGTGCTCAAAAACAAAACAAAAAATAACTTGACATGCTAAAATGGATTGAATGTGTAATGTGATATTATCTTGGGATCTTCAAGAGAAGGGAGCCATATACTGGTGGGCTTCTGTTTTCGTTACACCCATGTAAGGAATCCGAATAATTCACCATTATCCAGATTGTCTTATTTCCCACAAAGTAATAATAGTTTACTGGTGGTGGGAAGGGTTAAGTGCCTCCTTTCCCCTTCAATCTTCAAAGAGGAATGAGTTGCTGGAGGGGGTTTAGGAGGGGGTTTATGTTCCATTGCAATTCACTGTGGGAATGCTGAAGTCTCTTTGATGAAAATAAAACCCCTTGTGTTGGCTTATAATTCTGAGAACAAAAAGGCCATTTTGTTAAATTGCACCAACATAAGTTGAACAGCAGGACAACACTTTTTTTTTTGTATCCTATGTATTGAATTCCTCTCTACAAGAAAGCTGGTTTTGTTTATGGTAACTTGTTCTTTTAAATGGATTTTAAGAAACTTGGCCAAGAGATGTGAATATTTAAATAACAGTATGTGCCAAAGTATTAGCCCAACCTGTAGCATTGCCCTTCCCTGTACTCCCTTCCCTTTCTCACATATTTTTTATGGGAAGTTTGAATATTTGTGGAATAAACCTTGACAATAGACCACAACACCCAGACAATACCTTACAGGATTCCTGATTGATGGATCATTTGCATATGTTAAATTTGTGAAGCCTTTTTGAAGGATGTGGCATTTTCCTATGGGCTTTACATTGCTGGGAGTCAAACTCCTGTCATTTTGGATGCTGGCAGCATGTGCCTTTTAAAAATCTGTTTTGGATTTCATTTCACCCGCAGCTGTGATGGAAAGGAAAGGATTCTCCCATCTGTCTCATCCCTTGTTAAAACGAAGCTTTTCAACACTGGTAGCTTCTAGTTTTCTTGTCTTGGGGTTGACTAATGGAAAGTGCCAACTACCTATTGATTGTAAATTCAATTTCTGCTACACTAATAAGCGTGATCCAAAGCCATTCATATCCTTGGGAGTTTTGTCATTGACCTTAGTGGGATGTAAAGTGCATTCATAGTGTAGACCAGGGGTGGCCAACTCCCAAGAGACTGCAATCTACTCACAGAGTTAAATACAGGCAGTGATCTACCCCATTTTTGAGGGTTCAGGTTGTTGAGCTTTTTTTTAGGGAGGAAAGCCCGTTTTTAGGGGTTCAGGTCAAAGTTGTTGAGCTTTTTAAGGGGAGTTGTTGAGATTCTTTGGGGGGAGCCAGTGCTCTACCAGTGATCTACCACTGATGTCCAGTTATCTACCAGTAGATCCCGATCTACCTGTTGGACATGCCTGGTGTAGACTGTTGGTCTTCAGACTGGTGGGATGGGACCTGCTGGTGGGTCATGGGTTGATTTAAAGTGGGTCACAACAGCAGCCATACACCATACACTCCCTTGTGTCAATTCACTAATTTACATTTAATTTGCACACATTTCACTTCTATTCCAACCTTCCTCCAAGGAATTCAGGGCAGCAAACATGAGCTTCACAGCAACTTTCTGGAGCAGGACAGGCTAAGGTATAAGACAGGCTTCAGTATGGACATTATGGTTAGATAGGGATTTGAATGCAGATCTTGCTGGCGTTGGCATTAAGCCGCACTGTACATGCACAGCTATGGAGTGTGATCTGGACATTCACCCACCAAATAGATGGATAATCTCCGAGCTGCAGTAGCAGCAATTTTTCAGGAGAATTGGCATGGTTTTGTTCATTTGTAAAACCGCCGCCGGTGGTTCCCTGCCCCTGGTTTCTGGTGTCTCTATTTATTTTTGTCTCTTTTCAGCTTGTGACTGTGATCAACGTGGCATCCAGACCCCACAATGCAACCGCACGACTGGGCAATGCATCTGTAATGCGGGGGTTGAGGGAACTCGTTGCGATAAGTGCACCCGGGGCTACTCCGGCACCTTCCCAGACTGTGCACCATGTCACCAGTGTTTTGCTCTCTGGGATGTCATCATTAGTGAGCTGACTAACAGGACACAGAGATTCCTGGAAAGAGCAAAAGCCCTGAAAATCACAGGGCTCAGTGGTCCTTACCGGCAGACACTCAACTCTGTGGAGGAAAAACTGAATGAGATTAAAAGTATCATTGCTCAAAATCCTGCTGCTGAGCCTCTTAAGAACATTGGAAATCTATTTGAGGAAGCAGAGTAAGTGTGGCATAAAACACAAATAATGTTCTTTTGCATTTGCTCAGACATGGGGAGTGGGGATCTCGTCATTCTGCAATTTTAATTAGACTTGTAAGCAGAAAGTAAAGAAAAAGAAGGTTGGAACTGTGCCTTACAGTGATTATGGAAAATTTGAAGGAAACTGTGAAACTGCTTTTCAATTAACAAGGTGGCACACCTGTTCATTCCTTATCTTCTCCCTGAGTATAGGATAGAGACTTCCGTTAAAATGAAGGAACGTGGGATGAGAAATGATGTGCTTGAAATGTTCAGCCTCTAGCAAATTGCTCCTTCCTGTCCCTCCTTTCAGTCTAAGGAAGGGAAACTGCAAGACTGATTGGGTTTCTTGATACCACCAGTTGTTTTTGTAGCCTTAATGACAATCGAGCAATTAAAGTAGCTTAACTGTATTAGGCAACTTAATTGGGTACAAATTAGGTAATTTAACTGTACCAACTTCTGTTAATGGATGATCATACAATCCTTTCAGGTTTTTAGTTTAACCTAACAGCTTGTGCCCTTTCCCCTGCAGAACTTGGTCCTGCATAAGAAAAACCAAAATACATTGCCCCTTTTAGTACTTTGCATGCATTCGGCACCAACCATTTCCCCTGGAGCGCTGTGCAATAATTTCCCCCCACTTCAGATGATAATTTAAGAATTAAGCACTGTTGAACATGTCTAGACATAATTTATACCCACCCTGATTTGTACTTTTATCAGTTGTGAAGACCTGTTGTATATAGATGCCAAAAGAGAGGAACTGCAGTTTCAAAATCTCAGGCTTGGCAGAAAACCACAGCACAATCTTGCCCAAGTGTTGTTTCACAAGGGCTTTCAATACCTTTTGTTTTCTGGCACTGTTATTCTTCAGGTGGTGCCAAATTATAAGCAAATCCTGAATGGATTAGCCTGTGTGAATCAACTTTTTCCTAGTATTATCAGTGTGGTCTTGCTTTGGTTTACTTGCCTATCCTGTTTGTGAGTTTTGCTTGCCATAATATAGATTTTACTATTGGATCTTCTTTATTTTTCAGTTATGCAGTTTTAAGGCACACACAGAGAAATTTCCCAAGAAAATATCCCAGAGAGTTAAAAATGTAAAAACAAAACAATTGTCAGGCCCTAGCAACTCCATAATTCATATGCATCTTTGAAGAAAGAGTTCACTACATTGTCCCTTCCTTGCTAAACTGTTGTTGCATGTTTAAAGCTGTAATAAGCTAGCAGTTCGAAAGCATGTTAAAGTGCAAGTAGATAAATAGGGACCGCTCCAGCGGGAAGGTAAACGGCGTTTCCGTGCGCTGCTCTGGTTCGCCAGAAGCAGCTTTGTCATGCTGGCCACATGACCCGGAGGCTGTCTTCGGACAAACGCCGGCTCCCTCGGCCTATAGAGCGAGATGAGCACGCAACCCCAGAGTCTGACACGACTGGACCTGATGGTCAGGGGTCCCTTTACCTTTTTTAAGCAGCAGCATTTGAAGACTAATTTTCTACATTCAGTTTTCATTTGCAGAACAAATCAATCTCAAACGATGCATGATGGAGGGAAGTGTTCTTAATTCAGGGCCTAACTCTGACTACTTGCCTTTGTTGGTCCCACCCTAGGAACAAAATAAGTCATGCTCGATCAGGCCAGAGGGCACATCTAGTCCTAGTTCTCACAATGGCCAACCAGGTACCTATGGGAAGCCTGCAAGCAGGAATTGAGTTGAACAGCACTCTCCCCACCTGGTATTACCAGCAATTGGCATATGAAGGCATACTCCCTTGGCCACTGGAAGTATAATATAGCCATCATGTCACCCTAACCTAAAAATTCCTACTGAGCTTTTGCACAAAACATTTTCCACAGGCATTTTCCTCATGTGAGGGTTAGGGACAGCGGGTCCTGTTCCCTGCTGTATGTGCATTTGGTGTAATTGAGGACTACAGAAGAAGAACACAAATGCTGGGACAGTCGTTACAGTAGGGTTAAGGAGATTTCCCCCTTTTTAAAGCAAGATACCTTGCACAAATACATTAATATCTCATTTCATTTGTTCAGAGTCCGTGCAGATAATGTGCATGCCCAAGGACTGATTCTCTAGGCTTGGCAACTTCCCTCAAAATGTTGTTTATGTTCATTATGATGAGTCCTACTTTGTGTTAAACGTGGAGTAAGTCTACAGCACAGCCAGCTTCCATTTTGTCTCATATTTTATGGAGTAAAATAATCTATTATGCATTGGCCCTCCCACCCCTTCCTCATAACTAGTTTGTCTGTGAAAGTCTGTGAAAAATAAATTAACAACCATTTGTTAACTAAGTGGGATACGAAACAAATTATGTATAGATTCTATGAGTCAATGCTATGACCTATGCTGTTGGCAAAGTTCAAGCACATTACAGCAGACTTCTGGAATCCAGATTGAGTTAAATCTCACACAAAACAGCTGTTCTCTGAGCTCTTTGCTGCTTTGTGCTGATAAAATGTCGATTTTGTTTTTAAGCCACATATTCTGATTAATGAGTATTTTGAGTAGGGAAGTTGTAACAAACTCATTAACCACATTGTTGGGGTGAAAAGGAAGGAATTAACCTATCATTTGGATTTATTTATATTTTAAATTCAAGGCCAGTAGGTTTTTGTTTTGTGACAATAAATGTTGGTTCTGTTTGGTTCACAGGAAGTTAACAGCAGATGTTACAGAAAAGATAGCTGAAGTAGAAGAAAAAGTATCCAAGGTGGCCTCTGAAAGCAATACCACAGACACTCAACTGAGCACCCTGGAGGCAGATGCAAAGAGCCTAGACAATGTTGTGAAAGAGCTTGCAGAGCAACTAGAATTCATAAAAATATCTGATGTTCGGGGTCAGTGTTTGTATGCTTTTGTTTTGCTTTTAATATGAAAGAGAAAGGAATAAGTTTAATTGGGGGGGGGAAATCCAACCAAAATTAAGTGCTTTGAATTAACATTTATTTCAGAGCAACAAAATTAAGTTTGTGCTTAATACTCCTAGTCAATTATATGTGCTTAACGATGGCTGTAGCATGCCTTTCATTTTCTTGGAGGAGCATGCAGAGAAGATCTTGGGTCTGTTGACTTCCAGGGCGATTACACCCAGTGTATTGTGTACATGGAGCTGCTTCTCATGTTACAGTTTCAAATGAGGCCAGCCAGAATACTCAATAATCATCACATTGGATTTTTGCAGGAGCCTTGGACAGCATCACCCAGTATTTCCAGAGGTCCCTGGATGCTGAAAGGAGAGCCAATGCCTCAACTCTTCTTCCTGGTAGTGTAGTAGAGCAGTCAGCTGAAATGCGCCTAGAGGTGGAGAGCTTGATGAATGAGACTGAGGCCAGCTTCAAGGCTAAGCAAGAAGAGCAGTCACGCCTCTTGGATGAACTTGCAGGCAAGCTCCAAAGTCTGGATCTTGCAGAAGTGTCTGAGAAGGTAAAGTGCAGAGGCTTTGGTAAAAGGGGCGGTGACTACAGAACAGGGCTAGAGAATGGTCATAAAACAAGAGTTGAAAAACAGGAGCAGCGTTGAATATGCTACATGTAAATGGAAAAGTGTGAGAGCTGCAGTAGGCACATTGCAATGGATTACAGAGGCGAATGTGCTCTTTTACAGACACATTACGAATGAGGCACATATATAGAAAACTAAAGCCCTATTTAGGCATTCACCTTCATGTATGGCGTGACAGGGAGAGTGGGGCTATTCTGTGTGGGGTAGTGGGCATGTCAAGTCCCTAATCCCATCCTCCCATGCATTGAGGGCTGAAGTGGGGAAGGGGGCAATAAAATCCCTCCTGCATAACGAGAGAACATAAATGAGAAAGAGGGTCTAACTGCTTTCTGGAACAAAAAAGAATGAGAATTCCACACCTTTGGACCATTTAGTAATGATTGGAACAAAGTACAGTAGATAGCTTTAACAAAAGAAGGGACCAATGTTTTCCACAAGAAGGGAGTTTTGGGTTACAGCTTCAGAATATCTAATAAAAGTTAATTTTTTTCAGTTACTGGAAGTTAATAAGGACATAAGATGAGCCTGTTGGTTCAGGCCAATGACCCATCTAGGCCAGCATCCTGTTCTCAGTTGCTGACCAGATGCATGTGCAAGCTGGACATGAGTGCAACAGCTGAAATCTGACCACCTGGTAATCAGAAGCACAATAACTCTAACAATGGAGGTAGAACATAGCTATTATGATTGCTAGCAATTTATAGCCTAGTCCTCCATGAATTTGCCTGGTCCTCTTTTAAAGCCATCCAGTTTGAGGACCATCACTGCCTCCTGTGGGAGCAAGTTCCATAGTTCAGCTGTGCGCTGAGTGAAGAAGTACTTTCTTTTATCTGTCCTGAATCTTCCAGTGTTCAGCTTCATTGGATGTTCAGTGTTATGAGCGGGAGAGAATGCCTTTTCTTTACCCACTTTTTCCATGCAATGCAGAATTTCTTATAATTCTCTAAACTCAAAAGTCCAAAAAAGCTGCAACCTTAATCATTATGGTTGCCCTTTTCTGAACCATTTGGAACTCTACAATATCAGTTTTTGAGGCAGGCTGACCCGTCTGACAAGATGGCTAACCTAGGTAAATGGAGACACACTTACTGCTCTGTCTAGCGACCTCACCCACCCACCCTGGTTTTAAGAAAACGCTAACCTTTCACTTTTGTTCATTCTTTCTTGGGGTTGCCCAAAGGCAACTGCTGTTGTCAACATTCTGCTGTCAGTTATAATTAAAAGTAACATGCTGTATGCATAAGGTGGGCTAATCACTTCCCTAAAGCAAACTAATGTGGCCAAGGTACCTATCTTCCAAGGTGGAATAATTTCATGCTAATCCCTTCTCCTTTTCAAATGGGAATATGGTGGTACCTCTAGTTACGAACTTAATTCATTCCGGAGGTCCGTTCTTAACCTGAAACCGTTCTTAACTAGAGGCGTGCTTTCGCTAATGGGGCCTCTTGCTGCCGCTGCGCCGCTGGCACACGATTTCCGTTCTCATCCTGGGGCAAAGTTCTCAACTCGAGGTAACTCTTCCAGGTTAGCGGAGTTTGTAACCTGAGGCGTTTGTAACTCGAGGTACCACTGTACTAAACTGTATCAAAATCTAATAGCCATGAAAGGAAACTCCACATGCAAATCCTGGTTACCTGCATCTCAAAGGCCAATACAAACACTGAGGGGGCATAATTATTCACTGTTGGTGCAATCTGCCCGAGCTGGAGCAATGCCCCTATGAGGAAAGGTCACAATGCTTGGGGCTTTTGTGTTTAGAAAAACAGGCCAGTACAGAAAGGAGCATCATAGAGGCGGAGAGAGTAGCAGGAGAATAAACATTTTCTAACAGCCTTTGTGTTCTCAATGGGGCTCTGGAAATTTGTCAAGCTGCAACTAATAGGATAGGGCTTTAGGGAGCTGGCTCAGGAACTTGTTTGGAAAGGGTGATAACCTCACCGCCACCCCACTCTTTCCTCTGTCTAATCCTGTCTGCTGCAGACGTGCGGAACTCCCCTCGGGGCTTCCTGTGCTGATTCAGAATGTGGTGGCCTGAGCTGCCGCACAGAAGATGGAAAAAGGAAATGTGGAGGACCAGGCTGTGATGGGTTGGTTACTGTGGCCCACAATACCTGGCAGAAGGCGATGGATTTCGACAGAGACATACTCAGCGCTTTGGCAGAAGTTGAACAGCTCTCCAGAATGGTGATTTATTAATGACTATTATTTTTAAAAGTTAGATCAACCAGAATGAATTTTAGAATAGCAATAAAAAGCTTAATCAGCAGATTGTGCAAGTCTGGACAATTGCAAACAAAACTTTCCCCCAAAATAATTGGTTCTTTACAGTTTGCATGATCCTGCTAAGTACCCTCATTAAAGAAAACGGCCTGGCTTAAATAGAGATTCTTTTGAGCACTACACACAGCATATTGGGCTGTTTAAAATATTGTTGTGTTTACATCAATTTAAGAGTGTTCTCTGACTTTTATGAGAGTCACTCTCACACAGCTTCAATGCTGACTAATTGCTTTCTCAGTGTCTCATCTTTCTATCCCTGAGCATTTTTAAGACTGTCAGAAATTGCAAATAGTGGCCCATTTATTTCACTTAGGTCTCAGAGGCAAAACAGAGAGCAGACGAAGCAAAACAGAACGCACAAGAGGTTCTCCTAAAAACCAATGCCACCAAAGAGCAAGTGGACCGGAGCAACAAGGATCTGCGGAATCTTATTAAGCAGATCAGGGAATTTCTGATGAGTAAGTATTGTTCTAATATAGTTAGGCTGCTGTTATGGGACTGTTGTGAATAAGCGCTTCCTCTTCTTAACCTAGCATTTTAATTATGCTCATTTATTCAATTGCATGTACTTATATGAGACATTCCAAACAAAAAGGTTTTCACTTTGTGCCTAGATTAAGTCATTGCAACAATTTGGGGGGGGGGGGAATCCCATAGTATCCTTCCCATTCAAGCACCTCTCTCTTCCTTAGGACCATGTCCTCCTTTCCTAAGTTCACACGCTTCCCTGTTGCTGCTGGACAGGCAGACTACTCTGGGTGTGTTTCTACTTCCTTCATTTATGCCTCTCCTGCCTGTTCTAGCCAATAGCTTTATGACTGCCCCATCCAATTCTGCCATCAGGGCAGCTCAGCTAATCACTGCTAGTGACTTCACTCCTCCCGCTCCAACCCTTAGTGTGTTACCACACAAAAGTGTTCTGTAGATTTGAACATCCTCTGAAGGCAGGAAACTGCGATGGTGCAACATGAAGAACTGCTTTTCCTCACATTCCACAATGGGTACACTTAGTGCTGAAGTGACTTTATTCATGGTACTTTGTGCGCTGAGAACCTGGATCAAAGTATTTGGGTTTTTCTGGGAGGAAAGAAGTTTGCAGAGTACAGATATAAATCCACCCACAAAGATTTAACTAGTGGCAACAAAGAGCAGTAAGATCATTATTCTTTGAAGAAGTTGGAATACGCTTCTCCCTTTTAACAGCATCCAAGATTGCTGGCCCAGAACATGTGGATCAACTTATATAACTGCTTCAGTTCATCACACCAGTCTGATTAACTGGGTAGCATCATTCCTGTACAGGCAAAAAAGTGGCTATGCAACATGATAGACGTCCACTTTTAGTGGCGCTATGCAGAAACAGGATTTTTATCTGCTCCATGCAGTGTTGCATGCACATATACTCTCTCTTGACTTCTTCATCCATATAAGTCAGCTAGAATGCATGAGCACCTTTCATTATATATTGCATTGCATTGCATCGTTATATACTGCATTGCATTGCATATACAATGTTATATCAATTGATCAGAGATTGGAGTAAGTTGAATGCAGGATGGAATGACCTGCATAATTTTAACTCTCCATATTACTAAAAAGTAATTTTGTCAATGACAGAAAGTTCATTACATTTGCTATGATACATTATTGATCAGAATCCACCACATGCCTGAGGCCATCATTTATTTTTTATGTTACTTCCATCTGCCATTGCCCTTTGGCAAGACTTCCTTCCCAATACTCAACTGCCTGATCAGATGCGAGATTCTTATGACATCTTAGAAATACATCAAAGCTAAAGCACTTCTGAAGAGTGTAGACTTTTCTACCTTTTAAAAAAAAAACAAGTGCCACCTGGCTCCTGGTGGGGGGTTTTTTTGGGGGGGGGGCTTTATAGGAAATAAAACATGATAAGGAAAGGAGCCGTCTCACTCATTGTTTCTGTTTACCATTTCAACAGAAGACAGTGCTGATCTGGACAGCATTGAGGCAGTTGCTAACGAAGTGCTCAACATGGAGATGCCCAGCACACCTGAGCAGTTACAAACACTTGCGGACAATATTCGTGAACGGGTAGAGAGCCTTTCGGATGTTGAGACTGTCCTACAGCAGAGTGCCGGAGACATAGCAAGGGCAAAAACGCTGTTGGATGAAGCTAAAAAAGCCAGGTACCAATTGTTTACTCCCCGCTGCTCTGAAGCAGGCTGTCTTTTTTACCTCTCAGCAGAATCCTAGGAGACTGTATTTGTGCCCTGAAAAGCATTCAACATTTAATAAGCATGTTGAGAAACTGAGAGTAAGTTTAGCCTGTTGCATATTCTTTGAAAAGGCCAACCAAAAAGAATCCGTTTTAAGGAGAGCCTGTTTAACATAGTCCTTTTGTAATTAATTTCCATTCCACAGTAAAAGTGCAACAGATGTCAAAGTCACTGCAGACATGGTGAAAGAAGCTCTGGAAGAAGCCGAAAAAGCCCAAGATGCAGCTGAAAAGGCCATCAAACTAGCAGATGAAGACATACAAGGAACACAAGACCTACTTACCTCTGTGAGTTTCAATCACCTAAATCTGTTTTTGGAAGCAGAGTTACGACCATGTATGTTCTCATGCTGTTCTACTTTTGTACAGGATACACAACAATCTTATCTTCTGGTTCATTCTATTACCACCTAATACTATCTGTTCCTTAAATCAGTGTTTCAATATAGCTAGGCTTTGTCTAGAAAAGTACAGAAACTGAGAAAACAAAAACAGCAGATGGTTGATGGCTGATTTGGGGTGGGATGAACAAGAAGCGAAAAATCCATTCACCACCCTTTGTACAAAAGCAGTGGAGGTAGAATGGAAGAACACCTTTGTTGCTAATGAACTGGCCCTGTTACATGCTCAGTCAAATATGGTGCTACAAGCATTAATCACTTGCATCCAGGTTGTTTGTCTTGCTGTCTTGATAATCTGATCTTCCTTTCATACCATAGCAGAGGAAATGCAAAGGTGGTTCCAAGGGGCTCCTGTGTCAGTGATCTGAGTTGGCAGTCGGGTCCAGAGACAGAAAAGGCAATCAATAGGAAAGAAATCAGTGAAAAACTCTGGCAACCAATTTAGCACATTGGTTGAACCATTATGATTAGCCCATCTCCACCCTGAATTAAGATTGCAATTCAGCCTTTTACCCCATATGATGATGGTCTCAACACAGCAAGCATAGTTTCAATACTCCCCTTATATCAGGTTGTGGATCACAGCTGTTGGTTTAGGCAGGGAGTTTGCTGGAAATAGGGCATTTTTTAAACCATGACAGCAGCAAAACAACTTTCCGCCCTTTAAATCACACTGCTGAAACAAAGAAAGCTTGGATAACAAAGAGTGGGTTTTTGTCCGGAAGGATTGGTGAGCTGTAGTCTGAAACATTTTAAATTCTTAGTGTGCCTTTTGCCCCAGGCTGATTGATTGGCTTATAGTAAAATAAAAACTGTAGGTCCTGCAAGTGTGATGCCTGCCTGCCCTGCCTAGATGACAATTGCACTTAGGCCTATCTTGGTACTACTTCTTTCATCCAGCTAGGTCAGAGCTTTCCAAACTTTTCATGTTGGTGGCACACTTTTTAGACATGCACCACTTCTTGGCATACTAATTCAGCTTTACTAGCAAACACAAACTTAAGCTAACCCCTTTCCTGCCCCGGGAGCGTTCACGCAGCGCACCTACACATTGCAGCCGACACACTAATGTGTCGCGACACAGAGTTTGGAAAGCTCTGAACTAGGCCCTGGTGATATATGGCAGATTGGTAGCCATGCCCTTGCTCAAATCATAGGATCTCTCTTTTTTCTTAGTAAGCTGGATTTAGTAATTAGCCAAATGAGTGAGAAAAACTATCAGCTGTATAGCAGCAACATCCCAGGTCAGTGGAAAGGAAAGGAAAGGAAGGCAAGTGTCACCACCTGCAATTGATGAAAGCTGGGGAAAAGAAGAGGAAAAGCATAAGCCTGCCACAACACAGAGACTTGACGTTTGGAAAACATTTTAAGCTGAACAAGTATGTTGTTAAAGTACTGTGGTTTGGGAAGAAATTTGTGCATCATGTTCTCATTTGCAATGCTAGATTGAATCTGAAACTGCAGCTTCGGAAGAAACTCTGAACAACGCCACTCTGCGCATTGCTGAGCTAGAGAAGAACGTGGAAGTGCTTCGACAAAAGACTGCCACAAACATAGAGGACATCACAGCAACCGAAGAAACTGTTGTGGCTGTGAATCAAAGTACCACAGATATAAAAAGAGTAAGGCTCTCCATTTGAAATTACTTTCTATGTTCTCAAGAAACAAAGGCATTTTCTTAGGTACCAGCTTGTGTTGTCTGGTTTGCCCTTGAATTTGTAAGTAAAACCAGGCCTGGCCAAATATACAAGTACCATTATTGTAAAGGATAAATATTAAGTTTATTTCTATCAAAGCAGTTTGGCCATAACACACAATGCAAACCATCAGGCTGTAAAAAGCACGTGACATTTTAACTGTTGTGAGAAATGCATCTCACTATCCCATGGAACTGAATAAGGTTTTGTTGAGGCAGGAAACTGGTGTTCCCTTTTCAGTGGTGGTTAAAAGTGTTTCACATCTTGAGAGCGCACATAACTTTATGCAGTGCTGAGCTGTGGATTCTTGCTTGCATGGCTATTGGGACTGTGTAGGAGTAATTCCTGGGGCAGGGAGCTAGCTAAACCAGGCACAACTTAGTGAGTCCTCTTACTAAGATGGCTGGAAGCCACATCTAGTTGCATGCTTCACCTCAAGAGCATAGCAAGAACAGCAAAGAATTGTTCCTGTTATGAAGGCTCCAGATTGTCTGGCCATGTGTATGGGTGACATAAAACAGTAGTAGTAAAGAAGCTTCCCTTTGTAGGCTTAATTAGACCCACTAGGCCTCACTGTTTGACCGAAACCATGCCTACCGTTCAGCACCTGACTTTCTATGACATCAGGCTCGGAACTGGTAAGGGGGCTTCCGATTCTTCCTGTGCAGTCACTGGTACCGATTGCATTTGACACTTTTCCAATTCCCGCGTCAACAAAACAAGGTGCTAAATTTGAAAAAGGCACTGAATTAGAGCTATAGAGGAAGTACTGGAAGCATGGAGTATGCTTCCGATTCTTCATTTGAAGTTGTACCACTTGGTAAGCCACCCACCTGTCAAAATTGACTCTGGAGGTTGGGCAGAGCCCCCCCCCCCCAATTTTGGGATCTGAGGTGAAGCACTATGGCGCTCCCCTTTCCCGCCAAGGAAGAGGTGGTTAGTGAAGATCTACATCAGGAACCGGGGGGGGGGGGGGAAGAGAGAGAGATAAAGATAATGGCAGGATCTTCTGCCACTATGGATCCTGATGTCTGAGGCGGTCACCTTGCCTTGCTTCATTGGGGGGGGGGGGCTGGCCTGAGGATGGGGCAGTTCTGGATCAGTCTCACCCGCTGGATCCAGCGCCTCACACCAATGTAATGCAATGGCTTATGAAAACACCTTCTTGCAGGGTTGGATAGTAGTTTATTTCTATTTAAAAACAGCTGTGGCAAGCATTGTCTGTTGAAGGAAGTCTTGGTCCATTCTTAAAATTGGAAGTCAGCTGCTGCCAATAAGGGAGCAGGACCTTTATTTTCATTTCCAAAAAGAGTACGGACACTAGTGCATGTATCTACCCCAGCTGTGATCCATTTTTAAAGAATGGGAGCAAACCACTTTTTTTCTTCTTCTCATGGGGTAGAGAGAGTAGAAGGGAAGGGATGCTTTGAGTGATACTGAGAGATCCATTTCCATGGACTCCACTCAGGATGTGTGTGGCCTCTGCTCAGTAGATCCTTGTTATGAGTGAAAGTAGGATGTCAAACAAAGAATGTGTTCCATTTCTGTGTTCTGAGTAATACTGCCACCTTGTGTCTCAAATCGCAGGTACTAGATAACGATGTGGACGACAAGTACAGAACAGTAGAAAGCTTAATTGCTAAGAAATCAAGAGAGTCTGCAGCTGCCAGGAAGAAAGCAGAGGCACTACAGAATGAAGCTAAAACACTGCTAGAACAAGCAAACAGCAAACTTCAGCAGCTCAAGGGTAAAGTCCAATATGGAAAAAGGGTTTGAACATTTCTTTAGAACTGCCATATGTTCTCCGTTGCAGCTGAGCACTCCTTCCCCACCTCCTAAACCCATTTCCGCAGCACAGTGACGTAAAACACCATCATCATCAAAGACAGCTGTTTCTCCTTTTTATTAGAAGCCTCTCACATTCTGTAAAGCCAAATAACTGGGTACAATGGGGTTTGACTTCTTTCCAATTCCACCTTTACTTTGGCTTTCAAACTACCCAACATGTAGAGTCTGCTGTTGGAATAACCTGACTCTTATGTGCCCCCCCCCCCGTTTTTTCTTTGCAGAATTGGAAAACACATATGAGAAGAATCAAAGAATTCTGGAAGACAAAGCCAAGCAAGTGGTGCAGCTGGAAGAAACAGTCCGCAGCCTCTTGCAGGCCATCAGCCAAAAAGTTGCTGTTTACAGCACTTGCTAGTAACTGATTGGAAAATGGAACCAGAAAAAAACCTTTGGAAGCGGAACATGTAAACCCAAAGGGAGAGAAGTCTTAAACTGATATACATTCTTTTCATACCTTAAGACATGATAATCTGACTAAATACCAGCTTTAATATCTTAAAACCAAAGACTTTCTCTTTTACTTAATAAAATAAACAGTACTTTTGTAACAAAGCATATGATTCATTTAACCAGTGTTACTTTCATTACCCTGAAATGGTATTTTAACCCTTTTAAGTACTCTGATAATGGAAGGTTAGATGGAAGGTTAATTTCAATTTAAAGAGTTCTACTTAAAGAGTTTATGAATGCAGCTCCAGAACTTCCTCTGCTATGTCAACAGATGTTAGGAAAGCAAAAATATTTTAAAAAAATAAAGTCAGAGGACCAAACATATGCAGAATCAGAGTGAGGGAAAAAGATGCCTGAAACAAAAGACAGAAACATAATTTATGTCATTGTGTTTTGACTGTCACTGTGTCAGGTGTTTGCCTTAGCACTCCCTGGTACAGATGGTAATTTTTACCTGCAATAAATTAGTTTTGATATTATGTATTTGTACTCTTTGGAAAACAGTAGAAAATAAAATACCCTTTTTACATTAGCTGAGGTGTCTGCATTAGTTAAAGGGTGTGTGTGAACCCTGAGCCACCCAAGAAGCAAATCCGCGTTTTTTTCTGATCTCCCTCCCTCTTGTTTGAACAGGCTCATTCCCCCACTATTTCTAACAAAGGAAGTGTTAAGAACGCCACCATATAAATGAGCTGATAATGTACCATGAATTATTTTTATGCAAATCTAGGGACAAGAAAACTGATCCTCCACCACAATAGAGGTCATGAAACCCAGTATGTGAAGCGCAGGCATAGAGAGAGAAGCAGGGAAACTGCATAATGGATTCTATTACCTGGATTCAGCTGTGCATGCAAGCAGAAAGGAAGGAGATTGCTGCTTGCACCTCACTTCAGAACATTGTGAGAGGAGAATGGCGCTAAAGCAAAGTTGTTGGTCTGCTTGTGCAACAGCTTTGTACGAACTCTTCCACTTGCCTTCCACACAGTGTATTTTTTATACCAATTTTTGTTTCTCCAAAAGAACTTGATTTTCTTTCAATAAGTTTCACAAAACTGGAGATGTTTTTCCATTTAAAAAAAATGTATCGATACAAATGGCTGTTCACAGAGCAAAACCAGCTGTACGCCTTTTGTCCTACATATCAAGAAGAGACAAAGACTAGCCTTGGTTAAAAAATAACTTTAAAAAAGATTGTGACGCGTTGAAACATATTGCTATCCCTCTCACTAAAATTATCACGACAGCATTGTGCAAAGGTGACAGTGGCATATTTTAAGTATCATGATATTACAGTATCAGTTCCTCGGCAATGACAGAACAGCAACACTGGATAGTATCAACAATTATATTTTGCCCAAGTACATGATGGACTCTTTTTAAGCACACTACAACCTTAAGCTGTCATTGCTGTAGCTTGTCTTCTGCAGAAACCTAGAATGTACAAACAAGCAAACATACTTAATGTACAGCTGTTGGGTGATTTCCCAACCCCAAATCTGTTTAAATAGCTCATGTTGAAATGAAAAGTTCACTTAGTTAAGTCCCAGAAGTTTTCAAATGACTCCGCTTTTCACAAAGCCTTCAGTCAGTTTTCAAAGGAAAATATGCTTTGTGCGTTATATGTATCCTTTTGTTTTAGAAATTGATCGCTTTGCCAAATGATGCTGCTAGGTTGGCTTCCCTGAAGGCTTCAGACACAGTCTGTTGAGAACAAAAGAAAGTAATTAGGAAAAGGTAATGGGGGGGAGGGGGATCACGAAGAGTCGACTGACTAAACAACAATGGGGGGGAAGAGTAATGGGGGGGGACCTTGCAATTATCTGGATCTTCAATTAACCTACAGAGAGACAAAAATGACTAGGCAGATCACACCAACTTACTGGATGTGCGTGGCAAACTCTGGCAACATCTTCACATGACGCTCCATATTCCATTGCAAGAGCAGCTTCATTAATCATTTCTCCGGCACCCTGGAGGAGGGGAAATTATTATGATGCAAGTAATAAATGTACGAGAAAAAATTAAAAGCAGAGGTACAGAAAACTATAACTAGAGCTCTGTGTATTCTGTGCTTTTAAAAAGTATCAAAATTTGGTGTCAAATCTGATTTGCGTTAAATGTTTAAGGTAAGCAACTATACAACTAGCAAAGGCTTAAGGCTATCAATGAAATCTTCATTAAAATATGCAAGTACTGATTAGAAAAAAACTTACATGTGCATATTTCATCAGCTGCCATCTTTGAAGCGTTATTCCCTTGTAAGAGAAAGCAACTGGGGAACAACACTTCTAAGATACCATTGGCTTCTTATATTTGTATGTAATAGTATCATAAATCTGGGTTTGGATGCCTGTTTGCATACTTTCAAGCATAGCTTCATAGACATAAGGACTAGAGGCATGCTATTTAAAAAACACCACCCCCATGAAAGTTGAGATGCTCAGGATGTTTAAAGTGCGTAAGACCAAATTATATGCTTTTTATCACTGCACACAGAGTGCTCTGAACACAGTGTGCATGATGGGTTTTTTCATGTTCTGGTTTGCTTTTGTTGTTTGTTTTTAAAGAATTGCCTTCTGCTGGCAAATGCCATGACTGTCAAAACCTCACACTGAGAAGCATGGAGTAAGAGAAAAATCATACACCACAAAACTCTGGCCAAGTCCACTGTGCCGCACTTGGTAGTGGCACATGGTAATGGCACACCATGACTGGGGATTTAGTAGCCAGCATGTGAAAAGCCTTAAGTCTGCAATCCAAAAAAATTCAAATTCTGCAGTGGACTAAGTTATGCAAGAAGGCACGTGTTTATTTAAAATGCCCATGAATCCATCATTTGTTGTGGCATTCTTAGGTTATCTTCTTGAATTATGGAAGGAAAAGGTACACAGAACATCAAGAGGCATGTAAGAAGAGCAACTGAGCTGTGGGAAACAAAACAGTCCTGGGGATATAAACATTTTTCTGAAGTCTTACAAGCCACCAGCAAATGCTTAGAGGCCAGAAGTATACATGGTTGCATATTATGAACTCCCGACCACCAGAACCAAATACATTCAAGATTCTGAAGCACTACGTGCAGATTCCACATAATACTCACTGCGCCTAAAATATGCGCTCCCAGCATCCTGTCTGTTGTTTTGTGACTTAGCATCTTCACCAAGCCATCTGTGTCAGCGTTGGTCTTAGCTCGGCTGTTGGCAGCAAAAGGAAACTTGCCAATCTTGTATTCTACCCCCTAAAAAGCAAAAGACAGTTATGAAAAGCTGAACGTTATCTCCTGCACCTGGCACAGAATTGAAGTATGACTTCTCTGGCTGCATGCAGGCAAGAGATTTACTATGGCCCCAATTCACTGCGTCTGAGCTCCGAAAGGGAGAGGAGGGGTGCTCACATGCTGCTCCACAGAAAAGAATTTCATACATAGAAAACTAGGTGTCCGGGAGAGGGTTCTATCCTAGCCTTCTCCCAAACACAAAAGTTTTGTGTGGAAAAGCATTCAGTCCTGGAGTCGCAACCCTGCCATCAGATGTACCAGTTTACATTTTCGTGAGGTCCAAAGAAGACATGACCGTTATAGATCCATGTACAGAAACTGCTGCAATTGCTTAAGAATGTGGAGTGGGGAGTGGACACTTGATTTAAGGCAGTGGCGCTCTCAAAACAGCCCCTTTCCCCAAATTGTGTTCTTCCCACTGGGGCTGCCGTAGCAGAACCTTACAGAAAAGCACTTACTACAAAGGTAAAGGGACCCCCGACCATTAGGTCCAGTCATGTCCGACTCTGGGGTTGCGGCGCTCATCTCACATTATTGGCCGAGAGCCGGCGTACAGCTTCCAGGTCATGTGGCCAGCATGACTAAGCCGCTTCTGGCGAACCAGAGCAGCACACGGAAACGCCGTTTACCTTCCCACCAGCGGTTCCTATTTATCTACTTGCACTTTGACGTGCTTTCGAACTGCTAGGTTGACAGGAGCAGAGACCAAGCAACGGGATCTCACCCTGTCACGGGGATTCGAACTGCCGACCTTCTGATCGGCAAGCCCTAGGCTCTGTGGTTTAACCCACAGTGCCACCTGCGTCCCAAAAGCACTTGCTACTTTGGGACAAAAGGCAGGAAAACTGAAGAGCACTCAGAAGACATGTATGACACCACGTATGTAACATTCAGAACTGCAGCAGCACTGTTTCCAACATCCATGGGGTTCTCACTGCCGCAAGTTTT
The DNA here is from genome assembly GCA_034641385.1 of Darevskia mixta. Lineage (NCBI taxonomy): Eukaryota > Metazoa > Chordata > Lepidosauria > Squamata > Lacertidae > Darevskia > Darevskia mixta. The sequence continues at coordinate 7,483,679 of JAWWNH010000224.1, read as the reverse complement.
TAACAGTGGTTTGCTTCTGGGACTGAACGACGTCTATGATTCCTAGCACCTGGCTTTGTGGACTCATGGTTACTCTATAGCTATAAACTGAAACACTGATATTCAAGCACATTGTTGCTACTGCCAGCTCCATTATTCTACCCTTTGCTCCAAAGGAAATGCAGGTCCAGTTTGCACATCACATTTAGCTATCGTTAGCTTAGTGTTAACACACAAGCATTCAAGTACTCAGAGTAAAAAAATCACCAGCTGTTCTGGTGCAGTGTTACTTGGCACTAAGCCATGGTTTGGTTTAGCTTTATGTCTGGACCCAGGCTGGTGGTTTGCCTCCCCTGAACGAACCATGGTTTAATGCAAAAGTTAAAAATAAAGAAGACAGCGCCTCAAATGATCAAAGCAAAAAATGAGAGCAGTGCTAACTGCTGCTGAACCCCAATGCTCTTTTAAAACATGTTGTAGAAAGGGGGGGGATTATTGGGTTGTTCTTGCCTTTGCTTTTTTATGTTTTTATGTTGTGATTTTATGTGGTGAGACCTGGGGGGAGGTAAACAAATTTAATAGATAATAATAATTCTTTAGTGAAGCTCAAAGCTGTTCAAAGCAAAATATACCTTCAGGAGCCTGAAAAGTTCTTAAAATTCATGGGTCGTCTGGAGCAAGAGCCTGGGGTTCGGATGATATTCTAAGCTAAAGCTACGGTTTAGCTCTGGGCAGCAGGACTACTGGGTGAGGAGCAAACTGGCCGAGACGTTTGCAGCAAGTACCTGCACAATCATTAAGTTCATGCTTAGCCGTGGTTTAGCTTAGTGATACATGCAAACCAGGGCATAGACACACTGCTCTACTATGAGCGGACAGAAGAAACTACGAATAGTACCTCTTCTTTCAGCTGTTCCTCCGTTTTTCCAATCCAGGCAACTTCAGGATGTGTGTAAATGACCGAGGGCACACAGTTGTAGTCAATGTGAACTGCACCTCCAGCGATTCCTTCAACACACAAAATACCTTCATCTTCCGCTTTGTGAGCAAGCATCGGTCCAGCAACTACATCGCCAATAGCATAGATGCTGCCAGGTAAAGAATAGACATAAAAGAATAGACATAAAGATAGACATAAAAACATGCACTGCAACAGCAGCTTTTGACCCATTGTCCTGAATATACATAGAATAGGCTAAATAAAAATAAAAATACAACGAAGAGCCAAATCTCTAATCTTATTTGAAACACTTCATTTTTCAAAGTAAAATGACTTTGAGCTACCAGTCTCGTTTTAACCCAAAGGTAAATGAAGGCCCATTAGGGACCCAGGTGGCACTGTAGGTTAAACCACAGAGCCTAGGGCTTGCTGATCAGAAGGTCGGCGGTTCGAATCCCTGCGAACGGGTGAGCTCCCGTTGCTCGGTCCCAGCTCCTGCCCACCTAGCAGTTCGAAAGCACACAGTGCAAGTAGATAAATAGGTACCGCTCCGGCGGGAAGGTAAACGGCGTTTCCGTGCATTGCTCTGGTTCGCCAGAAGCGGCTTTGTCATGCTGGCCACATGACCCGGAAGCTGTACGCCGGGTCCCTCGGCCAATAAAGTGAGATGAGCGCCGCAACCCCAGAGTCGGACACGACTGGACCTAATGGTCAGGGGTCCCTTTACCTTTACTAAATGAAGGCCCAAGTAAACAGGCATGTTCTTGCCATCCTTTTCTAGCATATATTAATTATGATTGTAGCAAGAGTAACACAAGCCAAAAGAGGAGATTGTAACAATCTGGCACAGTATAAATCTTCCTCCACTTAACCAATGCTCCCGCGCTAAACTACAACCAGTTTTTATACCCATCTTGCTAATACAACTGAACCTTAAATTTAAACTCAAAATACCGGTAGCAACTCAGAAAAAACAATTTCCAACAGCCCAACAACCCATCTGATTACTTCACTTACTTTGGGACTTTGGTTTGGAATCTGTTGTTGATCGGGATTCTTCCCCTATTATCTAGTTCAATACCCACATCTTCCAGGCCAAGATTCTTAGTGAATGGGCGCCGCCCGATACAAACCAGAAGTACATCACAAGTGATCACTTCTGCCTTGCCACCAGCAGCAGCTTCAATCCTGGGGGGAAAGGAGAAGGGCAGTCTTCATGAATAGAGAAGCAACATACTGTTAGTACACCTGTTGTCAATGAATCCTGATCACTCCTTTTTATCTAACAGTTATGGGTCGTTACACGGATAATATGTCAAGGCCCTGCAAAACTACAGCAAATTATAGTTAAGCCATACTAGATTTACATGTTTTTACATTCATGTCACAGCAAGTGACTACAGCATTTCTCCAACAAACAGCTTAAACGAAAGAAATGTTATAATCATCTCATAACTGTCACAACACCATGTCTATAATATAGAGCGGGGCCTGATGGGCTCAATAAAGGACCGCTGCCGCTGCTTGACAGAAAGGGCTGTTTTGTTTTGTTTTTGTTTAAATTGCTGTTATTTTTTATAACAGTTCTAAGTTATAAGAGTTCATGGCGGCTGCTCAGTGCTCTCCCTTATTTTTTTAGCGTTTCGTATGGCTTTTACTGCTGTTACTCGTGTTGAGTACATTTTTGGTTGGGGAAACAATTGTTTAAATGAAAAATGATTTTTTTAAAAAAAAATCCAATTTCATTGTACTTGTACAATGACAATAAAGAAATCTTGAATAGGTGGGATTGTCTCTTAAACCCCCCTTCGAATTGTTTCGACTACACCTTCTCCAGCTCTTTTCTGAATCTTGCCAGCTGTGCTACAAACAATAAAATAAAACGGCATAGGAATTTTGTGAAATGCATAGAGAGTCTACCCATCAAGAGTGTAACAAATGCAAGTTTAAACTTTTGTGGTTTTTATCCAGCCCCCTTAATTCTGAGGGATAAAACATGCAACGCATGTAAGATTTTGAACATGTGAACAGGATGCCAATCAATGCCTAATACATTAGAAACATTTCAATTTGTGCAGTGTAAGAGGCGTAAGTAACCATCATTATCCAAGACTAGCAGCTCCAAGAGGACTTGTCTGTGTTGTGTGTTTTTTTAAGCATGAACTAATGGATTACATCACCTATGTCAGGGGTAGCTCTGCAGATGTTGGACTCCCAACATCCATCAACCCCATCCAGCCTAGCCAATGGTCAGCAGGGATGCCCGGCCATGAGGCAGAGTGAAGCAGTCGCCTCAGGCAGTGGGGGCACCGCCTGCAGAGAAACACCACTGCTTCCAATGAGACTGCAGCAAAATCTCATGAGATCTCACTGGAACCTGTCACTTTGCATCGCAGGTTATGGAGGCTTTGGCAGCAGCGGCACGTGGGAGTTGAAACCCAACACAATGCTTAAGACGGCACCACGTTGGGCGACACTGAAAAAAAATCAATGGACCAGAATAACGTTCTTTCAGTGGGTCTACTCCCTGAGCGTGACTCAGACAGATACAACCCAGTATACTTGATTCTATAATATACACTTTCCATGCCGATAGCTGCAATTCTGTAAACATGTTTCCAGAGATGAAAAAATATTTGAAATAGCCTAAGAATCAGTCTCAAATACAGTAATACCTCCGTGAACGTCCGCCTTGTCTAGTGTCCATTCCAGCAAACGTCCGCAGCAAACCCGGAAGTACTAGAACGGGTTACTTCTGGGTTTGCCGCTTGCGCATGCGCAGAAGCGCTAGATCACACTTCACACTTGCGCAAAAGCGCAAACTGCTGTGCGCGCATACGCAGACACGGCACTTTGCCCTGCGTCCTTTTCAGCTAGCGGCTGGGGTTCCGGAGTGGATCCCAGCCGCAAAACGAGGTACGACTGTATATAGATGCCAGTAATTCCACCACTCCCTTGATCCCAAGTCTGATCTGGGGCTAATTTAGGTTTTATAAAGAGAAGACAACCTGTTTCTTTAAGTTACATATTTACATAGTTGTGTACATACTTACGAAACATCAATCTTTCCATCGGGTCTCTTGGTAGCACCGGTAACTTTAGTATTCAGTTTAAATTTAAAGCCTTGCTTCTGGAGAATACGCTGGAAGTTCTTAGATATCTCCATATCAATACCCAATCCACCTACATGGCCCAAGAACTCCACAGCTGTCACATCTGCACCGAGACGCTGCCAGACTGAACCCTGCGGTGTAAACAAGCCCATTTTTACTTTAATTTTTTTTTAAAGAAGCTTTTTTAAAAAAGAGAGAGAGGGAATGATTTTATAGTTCCTGTATATTGCTTTTACTACAAATTAATCTGACTAATGGCAACCATGGAAGATTAAACTCCACCAGAAATCTTTAAACAGCCCAGGAATGTTTTGTAACCTTTTGCACAACGCCTGCTACACTTTCATGACAATTTCACTGACCGCTAAGTTTCCTTAACTCGGAACACAATAAACCAGGAATGGGGAACCTGTGGTCCTCTAGAGGTCATTGGATTGTAACTCCCATCATCTGAGTCCATTGGCCATGCTAGCTGGGGCTGATGGGAGTTGGGATTCCAACATCTTCTGGAGGGAAACTTCCAACCGGCTGCGAGCCACAGCTCCCAAATTGGAGGATCCCCGATAGGTCTTGGAATAACAGCAGAATTTTTTATCGTAATTCAAAGGCTCCCAGTCCTGCAGACGCCCTGCTATATATCAGCCCTGTGCAAATATTCACTAAGCCCCATGTGTTCGATCCTGCAAGCATGCAAGGCTGCAAACCAGAACAGCCTAGAAATAAAGCCTGTATGATGTGGCACCTCCACGTGCCAGTGGATAGAGAGCTGCTGATATTTGCACAATTGTTGCCATTTGGAAAACTATTCCTGCGATTGCAAGAATCGTAACAGCCGTATAAGCAGCCCCCATAGAAGGGCACTGGTTTATTCAACCCATGTTTCCTTAGTACCTTGACTGGTTTGCGTGACTGCCGACAGCCCAATAGACCCCTACAGGCAACTGCATGAGGCCCAGAAATATTTTTTCGCATGTCAGCTAGGAATATTGACAGACACTGAAACAAATTAAAAGGAGATAGAGCACTTCTTACCAGTTCCACACCAATGACTCCTGCACCAATGACCACCATTTTTTCAGGGACTTGCTTCAAAGAAAGAGCCCCCGTGGATGATACAATCGTGTCCTCATCAATCTAAACAAATTTAAAAGAAAAATAAATCCCCCCAAATATGAGACTTTTGTATAAAAGCATACACTGTGTATAAAATGCCAACATTTCCCCCCAGGTAATATATAAGACAACAGCCATACCACCATTAACACACCCAATTTCCTCTGATCTCAGAAGTGAATATTTAACAGCTACCACACCATGGTGTGTTTAGCCTATCTGTATTTGCAAACGGGATTTGTTGTACGATATATATTTGAGCTAGTTTGCATGTTGCAAACACCTCTGGCCATAAGCAAGAAAAGTTTGACCTGGCCTAATTATGGTTTCTCTGAACTTAACCATGGTTTATTTCAGGGCAGCAAACCACCATTTGAAACCATGTTTTGCAGCTGGCTTACAAATCTTGGCTTCCTATCAAGTGTGGTTTGCTACTACATTTGAACTCGGGAGCCTGGCTTAACCCTTGTTGTTTCGGTGCACTATTCTTGCCATTCAACCAGTTACATCAGCACAGGACAGAAGCAGCTAGAAAATGAAACCATTCTCCAGACCAAGCAACTCTCGCTGGCACTTTTCCAGAAATGATCCTCCTCATTCTGGATTGTATACAACATTAGTCACACAGAGGAGACCCCCTGAATGGAATGGGCAGAACTAACTTGAGCCTTTTAATTTCAATGGACTCTTTGCCTAGCAACAGGCTCCCTTCATCACACAAGCCCACCTTCGCTGTAGCTGTGCAAGGTGAAGGGACCTCAGCCTAATTTGCCAGCACATACAACTCAAGTCCTAGCAAACTAGCATGATTCTTACACCTATGGAAGGAAAGAAAAATAACACTGAAACAAACAAAGCAGCAAAGAATACTAATGTTCCTATTTGACAGCCCGGTCGCTGGAAAATTGTACCTTGTTACTGCAATATACTAAATGACCAAACAATGGCACCTGAGAGCTATCTGCTGCAGGGGTAGAAAAGGGTTAATAATTTCTGATCCCAATACAATGCTAGGCATGTATCTGACTGAGGGCAGGGAGAGGGAGGGAGATTTATTGACTCAGGGCATGCCAAGCACAGCTGAAAATGTGGGTTTGCTGGCCCATTTTTGCAGTCAATCAATGGCAATCAATGGCAAGCAGTGAGCACACTAGTAAAAAAGCTTAAAAATCAAGTCATACCGTAATTCCCGGGAAAGGTGTTACTTCTGAGCCAGTGGCTATGAGGATGTTCTTTGTATTAACGACCTGAGTGCTGCCGTCATCTTTCGTTGCGGTGACCTGGTTTTTGCCAGTTATTTTTCCAAACCCAGAAACATGTGTCACCTTCAAAAAAGAAAGCTCTTTTTAAACAAAATCAACTAAGAAACATTTCAGGTTGCAGCAATGCTATTCTTTACCCTGTTTAAAAGGAGGCACTGAAATCTGATGCACAGAGGTTGATGGAGTAAAAAGCTTTTTGTATTTTTTGTGACACAGGGCACACATGAGATGTTTCAGTTTTTTTACTGTGGCACACACTGGTGTTTTTAATCTAAGCAAACAACTCTTTAAGTTTCCGTGCATTTAACGAGTACAACTTTATCCTATCAGCATGCAGGTCCCAGTGATTCCCAAGAACACCCAAGAGGAGGCCGACCAGCCACCTGTTTTTAAAAGTGTGAAGAAAGTATATAAATCAATATCTTCACTTCGAAAGGAAGCTTGGCATACATATAAAGCAGATTAGAAGATGGCAAGCCTTTAAAGAACAGTGGACATTCAAGCAACAAAGAGGGGGGAAACTGCAAGCAGCACACATATTGATAGGGCTTCCACCTTCAGCAGTTGCTAGTGGATATGCAGCCCACAATAAAGTCCTAACCAAGCCAAGCAAACTTCATCCTCTGGTTCTTCGGGGATGTATGTGACCATGTTCAGACTATATTTCTGAGCAAAAGGAGTTAATTATTGCTCTGGCTTCTCTCGCCAAGAACTATCAGTTTAGATTTGAAGATGGGATTAAAACCACTAATCTCTGGGCAATAGCCAACGTTAATCACCCTCAGGCTACATCCATCGATTTCAACGGGTCCACTCCACGTATGACTTACTTGGGTATCACCCTCCACGTGATGAATGGCAAATTGGGCTGCCGTCCTGGCAACCACTTACAGAAAAGCGGCAACCTACACCGGACCAACTTCTAAAGCGGCTAAGAAATGACCAGGAATAGCGCAAGCAGTAAACTGCTTTTGGTTCAGAGTCCAGACGTACCTTGTTCTGTTTAAACAAGTGAGCAATTCCCCCCGTTAAGGCCTTGACTGCACCACTTTTCTGCTCCATCATCTTCTCTAAATTCAATTTGAGTCCTGTAACTATATAAATATGTGCAAATGTAACACAGACTTTATTTTTGCTGACTTAAGCACATAGCAAAGTTCTTACAGTTCTATTAGATGCTTCAGTGAAACATCTAGCAAGTCTTATTAACTTAAGACACCAATATCTCCATCCTTCATGTATCTCCATTACCCCCGTGGGTGTATCCTACAATACTGAAGTTGTGTCAGAGGATTCCTTTGAGATTTTCCACAAAAGACCCTGCTCTGAGATAAAACGTGGTGGCTGTGGACAAGGACTGGCTTGTGGCTGGGCCCCAGTTCTGCAGATCCCTCACCAGGAATATAACTAAAAAGTGTGATATCTTAATTGCTTTTTTATTGATAGATTATTCTGTAATATTTTGGATTTAGTAATTTTAATTTGTTTTACTTTTCATTTGTTAACTACCTTGAAAGCACTATTAAAAGGGGTAAATACAAATGTCTTGAATAATAAAACAATGTTCAGTCTATTTATAATTTCAATTTATCAATTTAAAAGGTGTCACTGATTAATCAGGTGTAATACACCAGCACCACTTTTCTTAAATAAAGCCCTCCTCCCCTTTCCTTCACATAGGAGAGAATGCCTCTTCTAAGAAGATGCCTGCCACAACAAACGTTATCTTAAAAGAAAGTCTGCTTCTGGCTTTAAAATGTTAGGATAATTTCCTGTAAATTCAAAAGACAGGTTAATACATATATATATATATATACTAATGATTTAAGTTTGCTTAGATCAGAATCAAGACCATAGCCATGGAATGACCTGACTCTTTCAGGTTGCTTCCCTGAATTTTTAGCTTTCATTTAGAACAAAATTGAAAGGCAAGGTTTCAAAAGCCAAGGAACATTCTGCTTTTTCATGCAGAGGGTGGAAGAACATTGCTTATTCTCCCACCTGCTCTAAATCAAGCAGTGATTTATCAAATCCCACCCACAGAAGCAGCTTGGGGAACAGAATACAGGGCTGCACCAGGAAGCAAGTGAAAGCCCCGCTGTGCGCAAGGAATGTTAAGCACAATTCTTTCCATCAAAATGTAAGTCTTTTGCCCTTTCCTCTACAGACAAGAGCAACTCACGGACAATATTCTACCCAGTAGCTTAGACCAAAGTAATGTACAGGATTCCAGCTAAGTATTGGCCTGGCTGGCAAGTTTCTGGGTATATATAATTTTAATTTAATTAACATTATTTAATGCATTGCATCGTGTTAAATATGCAGAGTAGACTCCCTATATTTAGGGCTTTACACTATCTTAAGAGGATGCAGCAGTCCAACCCAATATCCAATCCCGTGAATTATCTCACTATGCACTAGCACAGCACAACCAGGATATTCGGAATGTCAACAGATGGTATTTCATACTTACCCTCGATTCCTCTACTAGCAAAGTCTTTGCCATGGGCCAAATGATACAGGTGTGAATTGTTTAGCAAGGCCTGTAACATAAAACAAAATTAAACTAAGCACGTAATTTCCACAGGGGATATTGTAATAAAAGATTACTGAAGTTCAGGAGTGGCTAACCTGCAGCCTTCCAGATATCGTTGGACTGACTTGGGATGATGGGACAACATTTGGATGAGCATAGGTTAAGTCACCCTTGCTATAGTATGACATCACTACTATTTATCCTAAGATCAGAATGAAGTAATTTCACATTGGTTATTAATATGTCTTCAGGAAAACACCACCATGTTCAGCACTTAATGCCGGCAGTATCAAGTGAATGAATGAATGGAAGCCTGAATGGACTACATAAGTTTCCACAAAGAACTTCCTTATCAATTCACATGATCTCAAATGCAATGTTATTCAAGGGAGTCAGTTCACACAATCAGCTGCTTGTCATGAAGTAATCAAGTGACATAGGTGCATGTGTGAACCAATGCTTCATTAATGATCAGTTTCACTGATACATCTTTGTAACTTTCATGCAGCTGGACGATGGGTCGGCAAACTAAGGTCCACGGGCCAGATCAGGCCCAATTGCCTTCTAGATCCGGTCCACGGACGGTCTGGTAATCCAGGCAGCCGGCATAGCGCGCACGCGATGGTTTCTGTGACTCAGCCAGGCTTGGAGGTCAAAGAAGAAGAAGAAGAAGAGTTTGGATTCGATATCCCGCTTTATCACTACCCGAAGGAGTCTCAAAGTGGCTAACATTCTCCTTTCCCTTCCTCCCCCACAACAAACACTCTGTGAAGTGAGTGGGGCTGAGAGACTTTAGAGAAGTGTGACTAGCCCAAGGTCACCCAGCAGCTGCATGTGGAGGAGCGGAGACGCGAACCCGGTTCCCCAGATTACGAGTCTACCGCTCTTAACCACTACACCACAGTGGCTCTCAGTGTGAGGCAGGCAGCTGCTCGAGACAAGCCCCTTCTCCGTCCGTCATGTGCACACAGCAATCTTTTCTTCAAGGGTGGAGGATGGAAGAGGGAAAAGGAGCCACAGTTCAGGTTTCCACCATGGAGCTGCCGGCGACTGACCTCAGGAAGGGCAGCTGTGGCGGCAGGGGCTTGGAGGCGCCTCGGGAGCGACGCCAGCCGGTGTCTGTGGCGGCGGTGCTTCCCGCTAGAGGAAGCGGGGAGCGCCTAGGCGGCTGCACTCCAAAACAGTTCTGCGCTCTGCTAGGGAGGCCGCTCATTAGCTGCACGGTGCGAGCCATGGAAAAGTAAATTGCCACCGCCTAATCTTCCCTCACGTGGGGAAAAGAACATTTTTGCTTGAGCGGCGTCGGCCTGACTTAGCGTGGTCAACGGCTTTTCCTGACTCACGCATGTGCACACGCTCTCCAGGGCTGACAGGAATGGCGCACTTACCCCCCCCCCACTAAAAGAGAAATAATAACTGTCAACGCGCAAAACGCAAAGGAAACAGCGTGGGTATATGAGGGAACACCCCCTCCCCCCAAAAAATTACATTTGGGCAACGTTGGGGTTGGTCCCAATAACGGTTTTTGCCAAAAATGCGGGTCATAATCATGGCAACATATAGTCCGACCCCCACAAGGTCTGAGGGACAGTGGACCGGCCCCCTGCTGAAAACGTTTGCTGACTCCTGAGCTGGACACTTAAAAGCAAGTCACTTTCACAAAACCATCAGGAATTAACCAACAACGCAAAGGAGCAAAATCAACTCGGCAGCAGCATAGGGTTCGTGTTGGGCATTAATTCTATCCAATTAGTTGGGAAGTCACAAAGATTCTCAAAGAAAATGATACTAAAGATTCCAGAATAAAAAGACAACTACTTTCTTTGTATCATATTTAAAAATAAATTCTTTGATTTAAACTATGAGATTTATTTGCTCCCGTGGACATTCTATGTCTAATTCCAGAAGTAAAGCTGTGCACTTCTTTTTTTTGCTGGCCGTGGATCACCTAATAAACTTGTTTGGTTATATAAATAAAAGCACATACATAACTCAGATTTTAATAGCTGTAGTCTTACACTTACAGGTAAATTTAAAGGGAAAAAAATATTAGGAAGCACCAGTGCCATATTATGAAAATTGAAACCTTAGGAGAAAGCCTCCTTAGCCTGCTCTTTAATCTGACCATTATTAAAACAGCCACACCTCCCCTGTCAGAAAAATAATAATCAAGCGTAGGGTCAAGTACGGGTATTCTCAGCTGTTCCACAACCTATCAGGCATGCTGCATGAATGGAACTCAAAGACCACAGTTTAAGAACATCTGGTTTAGAGTATTCCTGGCTAATGCATCAAACTGGAAACTCTTCTGCATTAAGAAATGTACAGCAGCCAAACCCAGCCTCCAATGCATAGATAAAGTAGTATTTATTTTATATATTTGTATTTTGTATTTCATAGTAGCGTTAGCTGCTGCTTGTTAGGCCCCATGATTAAATCTTGATGGCCAGGTTTCACTCATGAGAGTTAGACACACCAGGTTGACTTAAATAACAAATGTGCTAGCAAAGAACTGACTACCAGATCCTGGCAACACCCAGCCATTTAAGGTGAAACCGCTTTTCTTTTCTTCTATTGAGAAGGATACAATCCCATTAAAAACTGAATACTAATATCTGTTACATTTCATCCTGCTCTTCCTCCAAGGGCTTCGGGTACCTGATTCTCCCACATCCATTTAATCCTCACAGCTACAATTCACATAAGGTCACTCTTGAGTTGCCATGCTTAGCCTCTCTGTCCTAATTATGGTCTGGCACACTAGCCAACACACCAAAGATGCTGCAAAACTACAATTCATGACTTCTCATACTTTGAGACCATATTGGCTATGAGTCCTAGAAGACTTGCTCCCTGCCTTTTCCCACTTGGCCTGAGATAGTGGAGGCCTGACTGACTCCAACAACATAAGCTGAGGCTGCTTAGGACTACTTCTGTTATGCTTGTGATTATGTAATCTTTTCATGGCTTTAACTATGGAAAGGCAACATGCAAATAAAATGACGACGACGATGCAGATTTGATTAAGTATTTTCCCACCATGAAGCTGGTGAGCCCCAGTAGTACTTCTGTGCAAAAATGAATGTGGATGTTCCTCCAATCAAGATACAGCACAAGGTGAGAACTAAACACTGTACCTACCTTAGAAGGTATGCATCCAACATTCAAACAGGTCCCCCCTAGTGTTGCATTCTTCTCCACACAGACAGTCTAAGAATTAAAAGGAAAAGGAATTTTCATAAAACAGTCTCCCCTCCATAGATCAAATAGGCCACAATGGGTTCCTGCACTTTTATTTTCACTTTTATTTTATTTTCACTTTCACTTTTATTTTCAAACAATTCATTCTTTTTCTTTCTTTTTTTTAGAACACTCCTATAAGCATTTTTCTAATGGCAAAACTTTCATTTTGTTAGACAGCTCCCATCGTTCCTAACCAATGGCTATTCTGACCAGGGCTGATCAGAGTTGGATTGCAACAACATCTAGCGAGTCATAAGTTCTCCATCACTGTGAGAAACAGAGCATCACAGATCTCCTTCTGAAGAAATGTCTGATATAACCTTATCTGCTTCGAAGACACCATTATTGTCTACTACATAATAAAAGCCACATCTCTATATGAAAGAGACACACTGCTGAAGAGTTTATTCTTAAAGTTTTTATTTCAAACTGAGCCTGCTATAATGTGTATTTTCTATTTGTATTAGATGTATCTGGCATATTTAGCCTCCTCCTATTTGTGCCAAGTGAAGTCTGCACATTACCATTCCAATGTGATGCGGCTTTTGTTCAACAAACAACTCTTTCCCCCAAGTTTATATAGCAAGCTCTTTAGACTGCAGGCAATTCATAAGACCACAAGGGATCCTGCTGGATCAGGCAAATGTCACATCTAGTTGAGCTTTCTCACAGTGGCCAACAAGATGCTGATAGCAAACCCGTAAGACCCAAAAGGGCTCTCCCCCTTCCAGTTTCCAGCAACTGGTATTCAAAAGCATACTACTTCTAACAGGTAGAGCATAGCCATCATGTTTATTACCCACTGGTAGTCTTGCCCTCAATGAAATTGCCTAATCCAGGCATAGGCAAACTCGGCCCTCCAGATGTTTTGGGACTACAACTCCCATCATCCCTAGCTAACAGGACCAGTGGTCAGGGATGATGGGAGATGTAGTCCCAAAACATCTGGAGGACAGTTTGCCTATGCCTGGAATCCTCTTTTAAAGCCATCCAATTACAAACCACAACTGCAAGATTATCTGCGCCACGGCTACATTATGTGATTCTTCTCACCCTGTTTCCTTACCTTAAAGCCAAGTTGAGCAGCTTTGATTGCTGCAACATACCCTCCAGGGCCAGATCCAATGACAGTAATATCGGCATCAACTGACAGAAAAAGATGTCATATGTTTATAAGATGTGGAAGATGTAAGAAAATATTTTACATTTAAAGATTTTCCAGTCAAATATTTCACAGACAGAAAAAGAGATCACACAGGGTTGTGTGATCCATTGAAGCAGATTCACTGAAATCAACAGACATGACTAAGTCCATTTTTTTCAGTGGGTCTGCCCAGAGTATCTTTTTTGGGTACAATCCCTCTACCTATTCTTTAAAATGAGAGAAAAAAGCAATGCAATTCTTTCCATTTAAAAAGAAGAAAGTTTCTGAACATGTCATCTACCAGTGCTGCATTAATTTTGATTGGATGCACATTCAAAAGTCCATCCGCATGTGTTCCAATGCAATTAATTGCACATAGCTAGAGATGTATCAGGGCATTTACATTATGACATAATTATTAAAATGATTTATATACTGTCTTTAAACCAGCAGTTACCAAGACAGTGTACAACATAACAATGCAAGGCAGTCCACTAAAATATATTTCAGTATAAAAAAGCCTACAGGAATAATAACTGATACAACAATCCACATAAGCAATCTAACCAATCAGTCTTCCATGGCTACAGATTATTATTTATCATCTTTTTTATTATAGCTAATATCACAAAAATACACCAGTAAGCTTGAGGTATTGTATTGTGGTATCTCAGCTATGTTTTCCTTTTAAATGCATGGAAACGGGGCCTGATCCTTTCCAGTCACTACTTCCATGTATCTTGAAGGAAAGCATTTTTTTTCTCTTCTGAAATCTGCATTGCTACCACAAAAAATGTGAAGAAGCAATCTTCATGTGTTGGTCAGGCAATGATACAACTTTTTACAATGTAGTAACATCTTAATAATCCTGAGGAACACCACAGAGGCAGAAATGGTGAAACAATAACCCAAAATATTTAAATGTACAATTTGATGTGACTTTTGATAATAATAATAATAATAATAATTTATTATTTGTACCCACCCATCTGGCTGGGTCTCCCCAGCCACTCTGGGCGGCTTCCAACAAACATTAAAATACATTAACACATCACAGATTAAAAACTTCCCTAAACATTTTGAATGTAATGTTTAAAGTTACATAATATTTACCTTGGTCAGCATAGGTTCTTAAAGGCACTACAGAAATGCCTTGTAAGCCAGGCTGGATCCGGTTAAAATGGCTTCTCTGATTTGAAAAACAAGGGGGGGGGGGAAATTATGTTCTCCAACGAGGATCATGTATGTATTAGAGAAACACACAAATTGTTACTCACAGGATTAACTAAACTCATTAAAATTCAATATTCATTTTAAAACCTTCACTTGTACTCCCACTTTCGTTCCTAAGGAGATATAGTTTCTATGGATCATTTTCTTCTTCAGATCCTCAATATCTGTATTTATCATTTGAAACAACTAGGGTAGGGTGGAAATTATCACAGTGTATTGGTAAAAACCCTGCCTCACTTGTGTGATTTCTGCACACTGAAGAACACTTTTGCTTACTATGCATCATTAGCTGCTGGAGTTAGAAAAATAAATGTTGGGAAAGTTCCACTGAAATCTATTTTAATGAGCACCTATTCTGAACATTGCCTTTCACTGCTGATAGGAAGTGGCAAAGTCTATGTACAGATAAATCCACAAGTCAACACTTCCTCACTTCTTTTTGACCTCTAACTTATTAGAAAATACAAAGACTGACAACTTTTGAACACCAAAGGTCTCTGTGGAGCATGCAAAAGGCCTCACAGACTGCCTGGCATCTCTTATCATAAGGTGATGCTCTCTAGTGCAGAACAGCTAACAAAATATGTCCTTTATTTCAGAATATGACAGAAGAAGAGCCCCTTCTTTTTGAATTCTCCTCCTGGAAAAGTCAAAGGAATAAGCCTCTCTATCAGGCTCAGACGCAGATGACATAAAAAGAAACAAGTAATGCAAAGTAGAATTAAGTAGATCAAAGGACTGCCAAGTCAAAGGGGGCTTCTTGTTTTTTTTAAAAGAGATGGTAAGAATAAATTTGCAGGAAGCTGCTGCAATCCCCCCTTACCAGCCCATGTTTCTTGCTTAGGTTTGCTGCAACCACATACAAAGATGCCAAGCCCATTCACCACCCACCAGCACAGGCAACATGACTTGGTGGTCAAAACAGTAGCAGAGTCCTTCTCCCCATTTAAAACCCACCTCAGCAGAGAGAGAAGCAGCAGCATATATACTGCAGCCTGCACTAGATCCAAGGTGCAATACAACTGCTGGGATAGCTCAGTCAGCATGAGACTCTTAAACCTTAGGGTCATGGGTTCGAGGCCTCCATTGGGCAAAATATTCCTTCATTGCAGGGGGTTGGAGTAGATGACCCCCATGGTCCAATTCAAACGCTACAATTCTATTACATGGCCACCACAGCACTAACAGCTGTTGGGCTTTTGAAGTTTTGTGGCTTCTCTCCTCTGCCCTGCCCCAAAGCTCCGTGTGCATAACAAGCCAGATAGGGCAGCTTCATCTTGTTGTTGGAATCCATCTGTATCAGGAGGAAATGGAGTTGTGCGACTTTGGGGGTGAAATCAAACCGTTGGGACAGTTGCAGCGTTTTGTTGCCGCTCTGGAGCAGATGACAGCGTACGGTTGTGCTGCTGCAGCAGCAATAAAAACTTCATAGCAGCAAATAAAACATCATATTAGTGCCCCGAGAAAACAGCCAGCACTGTTTGCAAAGCTAAGCAGGGTCAGGTATGGTTTCAAACTGGATTTTTTTTGGGGGGGGCTGCATGTTGACACTCCTACATTGCAGAGAATTGGATTTAGATGACTCTCCAGATCCCTTGCAACTCTATTATTCCATGATAAAGGAACACACACAAAATATCTTACACCAAACAGTGTTTGGTCTGGGATGGCTAAATTGGTAGAGCAAGAGATGCTCCAACTCAGGGCAGTGGGTTTGAGCCCCACTTTGGGCAAAAGATTCCTGTAGTGCAGAGGGTTGGACTAGATGCTATGTCCTTTTAAAATGTGGCTTTTTGGGGGGGAGGGGTGTCATTGGGTTGTTTTTATTTTGATTATATCTGTTGTGGATTTATATGTTGACCTTGTTCTGTGAACCACCCTGAGACCTTCGGGTAGAGGGCGGTATATAAATGCACTAAAATAAAATAAAAATAGATGACCCCCGTGGTCCCTTTCCAACTCTGCAATTCAGATCACACGGGCTGATCGCCGCCTAAAGCACAGCTCTTTCTTCGGCCTTAGGGCGCCCCCGACGCCGCACTGAGACCCCTGGTCCATCGGCCTGGGGGGGGGGGGGAAGGAAGCTGTAGCCCCGACGGGACTCCCAAGGGGGGAGCACAGCGGCCTCCTCGGCGGACGGCCGACTCCCCCTCACAGCCGCGACCTGGAGTGGCTTCCCGCCCGCGAAGCAGGTGCTCCGCCTCGGAGCTTCCCCTGTTGAGCAGCTGCCTGCCGCGCACCTGCGAGAGGCGCCAAGACCCGGCCGGGCCCAAGGTCGGAGCGCGGCCTCGCCGGGGCGTCGCCTGAGCTGCCGCCCGCCCTCTCGCTCCGAGCCCAGCGGCTGAGGCAGCGGTGAGGCCCGCCGCTCCCCGCCCGCCCCGCTCCGGGCCTCTACCTGGGCGAGAGCGCAGTAGACGCGGCTCCAGCTCTGCATGTCGGCCTCGTTCGGGCAGCGTCGCTGCCGCCTCAGCGCGAAGCACCTTCAAGGTTCGCCCTTCTCCGCCCGGCGGTCTCCGAGGCGCCTGCAGGAACGAGCCGCGCAGGCGCGCGACGGGAAGCGAAGCAGGCCTCCGCGCGAACGCCAGGTCTCGGGAAAGGGCACGCAGAGTGCCGCCCCTCGGAGGTCTCCTACCTAGTGTAGCAGAAGCTCGCGCAAGCACAGGAGTGGGGCGTGAAGCCGGCCTCGCGCGAACGCCAGGTCCCGGAAAAGGGCACGTAGCGTGTCCACGTCCGCCCCCAGCGGAGGAGGTCTCTTAGCGCAGCCCCGGCGGGAGTAGCAGAGGCTCGCGCAGGCTCGCGGCGGGGAAGCGAAGCCAGCCTCCGCGCGAACGCCAGGTCCCGGAAAAGGGCACGCAGCGTGCCCCACCCCACTAGAGGAGGAGGTCTCCTAGCGCGGCAGGGGCTCGCGCAGGCGCACGAGGGGGACGTGAAGCCGGCCCCGCCCGAAGGGCAGCCCCCGCGGCGATTAGGCGCCTGGGATGCTGAGTGGGCCTTGCGCCTCCGAGGGTCCCAAGGAGCGCCTGGGGGGTTTGGCTCTGCGAGGGAGGCGAATGAAACTCCCGCCTCGCCCTTTTCTGTTGCTTAGCGGTGGAGGGAGAGAAGGGCGGATGCTGCGCCTTTCCCCCCTAGAACTGTGGCGTTGGAGAGGAACCCCGAAGGTCATCCATCCCAGCCCCCTGCCATGCAGGAATCTCCCAAGGGACAATGTGGTTTAAGCGCGCGGCTCTACATTCACATTTCAAGACGGATAGCCGTGTTAGCCTGTTGGCAGCGGAAAGAAAACAAAAGCAAGTCGAGGTTGTATTTTTCGCATGTATTTCTCGCTTGTGGAAGGAGTCGAGGCATGTTTGCGCCCAGTAGCAGGAAACAAGTTAGGGTCCCTGGGCAATTAAGACACTAATTTAAATTTGCTGTGGTTTCAAGGCTGCAATCCTCTCTTCAGGAAGAAAGGATTACCGGTACTTACTGTGCGAGTAATAACTTTCGAGTAAACACGGTTGCCAATGACTAACTGGCCACTTAAGATAAGAGGGAAAACACATCAAACACTATACTCCCAATTCACAGTCAAATACCTGAATAAACAGAAATATTTTAGCCTGGCAGCTTAAAGCAAACAATGATGGTATCGCATACTGGGGAGAGCATCACACAAATGGAAAGCCACCTCTGAGATGGCCCATTCTCATGTTGCTACCCTCTGCACCTCCCTTAGAGAAGGCACACCGAGAAGGACCTCGTGATAAGAAACAGAGGCTGGATCTACATTGATCTGCTAAACATTTTTTTAAAAAAAGTTTTATAAAGTTTAAACGGAGTTTCCCATTGTTGCTGGCTCGCTGCAGAGCTGTCTGATGTCATATTTTAATAACACATTTATAATGTTTTAAATGATGAGTGTGGATTAGTCCGCAGTGTCCAAGTACGTTCGTACGAGGAAAGGCAGCCCTTGCGGGATTGAGGTCCTGAACATAAAGCTTTATAGGTTAAAATTAGCACATCAAATTGAGAGCAGAAACTAAAGGATAAGCAGACCTCATATCATAGCGCATTACTAACCACACCACACACTTCAAAACTCCAAATGAACCACTCAGCATAAAAAGCAAGGGGGATAAAATTATCATGAATACAACAAATGCGATTTTGTAAGAGACCTCAAAATATCTGCCTTTTCATACATGGGGGAACTCTCCTCAAAGAGCGAAATAGATTTTCCGCTACTCATCTTTTAGTTATCTCAACATGACAGAGTCTTCCATAAGGTGGCAGCATATGCCAATTTCCAATATTCTTACTATTCCCTTGCTCGCCTTTTAATAGCCAGAGACAAATCAGAATGCTGTGATTTAGTAGTCGGCAGGATACCAGGAAAAATACATAGGGATGGCAACCTTGTTGATTCCAGTAGTTTGTGAAGACACTTTATTAATCAAGAATTAACCCTGACTCAGTTCTGGCATAAGGCTTTATAGGTTAAAACCAGTACTTTGAATTTAACCCAGAAATGAATTGGTAGCCAGTGCAGTTATACAAGAATCGGCGTATACACTCAAATCACCTCACCCCAGCCACCAATTTGGTCACTCAATTCTATGCTACCAACATTGAATAGGATATAGTATAACTCAACACCAAAACCCAGCGTACCATCCGAGAGAGAGACTGCTAGTCTCCATGAGACTATATTTCCTTAGCCCCACGTCATGCCCACTTAATGCTCCCAAGGATGAACTTTGGTGATAGAAAACTAGAGAGAAAAGGCTCTTTACACAGAACAGCCTGGCTTCACGATGTATGTGACACGAGTGCACATTGCTAACACTTCTCAGGGTCTTTCCCAGGATCAGGATCCTCTCGCAGTTCCTGATCCCTGCACCCCAGCATGCTAGGACCTCCCCCTGGGTTGGACTCCTCCAACTCCCCAATCTCCTCCATTCCTTGCCTTCTGACCACACAGATTTCAAACATGCCTCTCAGAATGCTTTTGAGCCTCTTCTGTGCTACTGGAATGCATGCATGGAAGATGGAAATGCAGTTTTAAAGGCCGTTGTAATAGGTGTCTTATAGAGATGCGGGTGGCGCTGTGGTCTAAACCACAGAGCCTAGGGCTTGCTGATCAGAAGGTTGGCAGTTCCAATTCCCGCGACGGGGTGAGTTCTCGTTGCTCGGTCCCAGCTCCTGCCAGCCTAGAAGTTTGAAAGCACATCAAGTGCAAATAGATAAATAGGTACCGCTCCAGCGGGAAGGTAAACAGCGTTTCCTTACGCTGCTCTGGTTCGCCAGAAGCGGCTTAGTCATGCTGGCCACATGACCCGGAAGCTGTACGCCGGCTCCCTCGGCCAGTAAAGCGAGATGAGCACCACAACCCCAGAGTCGTCCACGACTGGACCTAACAGTCAGGGGTACCTTTACCTTTAATAGGTGTCTTAATTGTATCAGATGACCAGGCACGAAAGTTGATTTTTCTGTCACTACATGCATTCTAACTGAAGTGCATTTTGAGCTGTGTACAGTTAGGGATGACTTCCGCCCCCCCAGCGTTTCCCCCTTTCCTTCCTGTCGAGAAGTGCGGAGGAAATCCATGTTCAGCTTCACCATGGCAGATTTCCTTCACCTTTCTTCTTCTTCTCTGCTGCCTATTAAAACCAACCTGGCTGTCAGAACTTCATCCATCCCCTTTCTCATTCTGCCACTGGTATTCCAAGGAGGTGGGCCAGTTGTGGGTTGGGGTTTTTCTTCAAAGCAGCATGTACAAGTGTGTATGGCAATTGTGCATCAGTGCAAGTATATATGGCAATACTAGAAAAGGCACTGCTGAGGCTGATAAGGTTTTCCAATCTCTGTGAGTTTTCCTGGAAAGCCACATTTAGGTGAGGGGCACAGTAAGGAAATGCAGTCGGTCAGGTTGAGCAGATACCTGTGAGGTTGCATCAAAGTAATATGGGCCAACATCCAGTTGGGTAGGTGGGGAGGGGACTTTTTATTTAAATTGGGGGGGGTCCCCATGTTGAGGGACGCGGGTGGCGCTGTGGGTTAAACCACAGAGCCTAGGGCTTGCCAATCAGAAGGTCGGCGGTTCAAATCCCCGTGACAGGGTGAGCTCCCGTTGCTCGGTCCCTGCTCCTGCCAACCTAGCAGTTCGAAAGCACGTCAAAGTGCAAGTAGATCACAGCAGCGGGAAGGTAAACGGCATTTCCGTGTGCTGCTCTGGTTCGCCAGAAGCGGCTTTGTCATGCTGGCCACATGACCTGGAAGCTGTACGCTGGCTCCCTCGGCCAATAATGCGAGATGAGCGCGCAACCCCAGAGTCGGACACGACTGGACCTAATGGTCAGGGGTCCCTTTACCCTTTACCCCCATGTTAGCTGGAGGTAAATGGTGACATTTAAAGTGGCCAAAACATCACAGTAAGCTCTGAATAGTAAGAATCCAAATTCCCAAGCGATCGCTGAAATGTTTTCAAATGCACATGTGATTTTTGGATCAAGCCTCTTAAAGTTGGGCCAGTGTTGAGTCAGACTTTATGATACTGAATCACTGCTGTTGAGTCATAAACATACTTTTCATAGAACAGTGCTTACAGGATTTTAGTGCAACAACAGTGGGAACGGTATGGATATAGATGACTTTTCAACTCTGCTGCTCCTAAATCGGATTTTAAGAGGTAGCTCTGCTGGTATAATTCCACTTCTATCCTTCTGCTTAGCCTCAGGTTTATAATTCGTTCCACCACGGATACACACCCATCCTTGAGTGGTTTGTGTAGGCCAAATTCACATGTAAGAGTAGAGGTTGAATTGACCTGTGCAAACATTGGCATGCAAACATTTGTGCAATTGCTTCAGCCACTTTACAGATTCACCTACATTTACCAACCCCACTATTCAACCCACCTTTGGGCACCCTTTGTAGGCGAAGACTCAAACTACCTACATGTAACTATAGCTCACGGTCTCTTTAGAGGACAAACATCCATTTCAGGGGCAGAAAGCATTCAGGGGAGCATATAACTTAATCCAACTGCTGCTTCCTTGCTCCAAATCGCATCCTCCCCCCCCAGCAGCTTTCTCCTCCCCTTGTGGGATTTTAAAGTTATGTTTTCCCACGCTAAAAAGCCAGGAGGGGAAACAGTTTGCTGGGTAATTAGGGAAACAGGGACAGGAAAGGGTTAAACACCATCATGTGACGCCACCAGCTGCCTCTTTTTGATCTCTCAATGTAAGCGGTTTGAACAATCTAAATACTCTGTTGTGGAAACCATGAAATAAGTAGTTTGGGCCATGCTAAAGCAATCATATAACGGATTCCCTACATGCTTAATGTCATGGACCGGCTGGATGCAGAGGAATGGTGGGAGGAAACAGCTGGGGAAGAAGAAGGCTCAGAGCCCTGGGAGTGGGACAACAATGAGAGGTCAGAGGGAGAAGACTGGGAAGAGGAGCTGTCAGAAGCTGAGGAGGTAACAGGGCTTAAGTGATATGGGAGAGTCTGTGGCAGAGAGAAGTTCAGAATCAGAGGCAGAAGCTGAAGCAGGAGGGTGGGAGGAGGGAGGCCAAGGGGCAGAGATGAGTCAGGCTGGTGAAGATTCACAGGTGTCTCCCCTTCCTCCTGAGATAAACTCCCCTCTCCCTTTGTCCCCCAGAACCAGAAGAGGCATGAAAAGAATGGAGCAGAGATTAGCTGTGTGCAGACGCAGTCTCCGATTGCTTGGGGGGGGGGAACCCTGCAGAGGAGGAGACTTAGGCAGCTGTGGGAAGGCAGGGACCTTCAGTCTCAGCAACTGCTTTTTGAGGGCAAGACCTACTGGAGATGAGTTGCTCTGCTCATTTCTTCTGACGCTTCTGTGTTGATCATGTGTTTCCTAATAAAGAGTTAATTCCAACTTGCACGGTGTTATTTACTACTGGCTTGATTCTGACGTTCAATTCTGATATATTTATCTCACATTGTGATCAAGCCCACTTAGACAAAGACTGGGCAATACCCACTGGCCACCACTAAATGGTCAATATTTTATGGGAGGAATTCAAGCACATACTGGGAAGCTGGGTTTACGCAACTGAAGTGGATTAAAGCGCACTGTTGCCCTAGTGGAACAAATCCATATTTTATTTTATTTCATTTTTTAAAAATGGATTTTTTGCAGGAAGGAAAGTGACACAGAAATACAATGCAAAGTATGGACAGAGCAAACGATTAACAGGAAGATGAATGAACACCCCAGGATGGATGCTCGTTGTCATCAGACAAATATGAACAAACGCTCAAGAAGGCCTGGGCATGGTCTAACCTGTTGTTTTTGTCCATGGAGTTTTCTTGGCAGGGATACTGGAGTGGCTTGCCAGTTCCTGCTCCTGGTGGATCACATTTAGTCAAATCTCTCCACTATGACCTGTCCGTCTTGGGTGGCCCTGCACGAAAGACCCTGATGTTGGGAAAGATTAAGGGCACAAGGAGAAGGGGACGACAGAGGACGAGATGGTTGGACAGTGTTCTCGAAGCTACCAACATGAGTCTGACCAAACTGCGGGAGGCAGTGGAAGACAGGAGTGCCTGGCGTGCTCTGGTCCATGGGGTCACGAAGAGTCGGACACAACTAAACGCCTAAACAACAACATGGTCTAACCTCTGTATAAGGTTTGTGCAAGTGAAGCAGGAGGAATGCTTAATAAACAAGTCATCTGAAGGAGTCCAGAGAAGAATGCTACTTAGGTTAACACATCCCATCTAGCATAGTCCACAGTGAGGGTACAATTGAATTCCTATGCGGTGTCTGTCTTTCCTTTCCTGTTTCTTCTCCCTTTGAACCTGAGCTGATCTTGAAGTGAAAGGCAAGGCACTGTGCAGGAATCCACTGGAATGTAGCCATCGTGGGACATTCCTTTCACCCAAACAATAAGCAGGAAGGGTATCAAACATAATAGCTGCTGTTAACCTTGCAAGCCGTGCTACAGTAACACTTGCAAGGTTTACCAGGGAACCGTTGTTAATGATTATCTCTCCGCAGGCAGGATCGCAGCTGCTCAGTACTGAACCACGGTGCCTACCTTCAACCAGCTTTCTGCAGGCACCAAGAGCATCATTATGTGACATATTAATGGCGGCGTGGGATGGGAGAGGAATGGAAAGTTTTGGGGCAGCCTGACTTGATCTTTGCAAGTGGGATGCACAGGCCCTGCTTTGGATGAGACATTTGCGTGGGTGGAACTAGCGGGCTGGAAAAGGCAGGTGGGATTCAGGATCCAAACGGAAGCCACGTTCTCCATGTACGCATAATGCAACAGAGGGACTTCTCCTGTAAACAACTTCTGTTATTAGAGTATATTATATTAAATCTGGCTCCCTGCTTACCCGATCGGTAGGAAGATCCAGGAACAGCTGCCACAGGGTCCGTTTCCTTGGAAGGAAAGACTCTGGGAGACTTTGGGTGTAATATGTGTTTTTTTACAACTACAGCCATTGAGAGGGACACGGGTGGCGCTGTGGGTTAAACCACAGAGCCTAGGGCTTGCCGATCAGAAGGTTGGCGGTTCGAATCCCCGCAACGGGGTGAGCTCCCGTTGCTTGGTCCCTGCTCCTGCCAACCTAGCAGTTCGAAAGCACGTCAAAGTGCAAGTAGATAAATAGGTACTGCCCTGGCAGGAAGGTAAACGGCGTTTCTGTGCGCTGCTGTGGTTCGCCAGAAGCAGCTTTGTCATGCTGGCCACATGACCTGGAAGCTGTACCCGTGCGCTGCTCTGGTTCGCCAGAAGCAGCTTTGTCATGCTGGCCACATGACCCGGAAGCTGTACGCCAGCTCCCTCGGCCAATAATGCGAGATGAGTGCCGCAACCCCAGAGTCGGACACGACTGGACCTAATGGTCAGGGGTCCCTTTACCTTTACCTTTACAGCCATTGAACATGGAGGAGCAGGCAAATATTGAAATCCAGCAGCAATCCACTTCTTCTCCCTCCCTGGCAAAAAAGAGTACCCCCCCCAGCTGCAAACCAAGGCCCAACTTGTTTTTCTCTACGTGCACCTGCATAGGCCAGGTGTATGTGCCCAGGAAAAAGCAGCTGTCACGAGTCACTGAAGAAATACCTTCGATCTCAAGGGTGGATTTGTTTTTTCCACCCAGCTCATGGGCCACATTCCCTCTGGGCAACCTTCTGGGAGCAACCTTTTATTTGCACAGTAGGCTCCATCAGAAGTTTCCACACAGACAAACACACTACTTGGTGTTCCATCTAGACAAGCAAGAGGCATTGTCACAGTTCCAGAAAACATCCCAGCCAAGCAAAAGCAGTTCAGGAGGTGCCAGTCAAGATGTGGCATGGCCAGGAAAAATATTGAAGGTAGATCGAGAGGATGCAGGGCTACGTTTAGTCATCTGGGTCCACTGAATCTGTTGAGAAAAGTCTGCATTACTTAAATCCCAATATAATACACCAGCACTGAATGGAGTGAGGGCTCAATTGCATCATCTAACAGGATGTGTGCATGGTGATTGTTATAGGAATTCTCAGGTCTCATATATATATAAATCATATGTTCATAAATTTACAAGGCAAACACATACATAAGTATATAAAGCACGTGTCTGAAATAGTACAGGAGAGCAATCCTGAAACCATTTTGACTCTCCCAAATTGACCTCAAATGTTTCTCTGCAGGGAGGAAGGAAATGGGAAAGCCTCCCCATTGTCTCTTTGCTCACAAATCCTGTCTTAAGGGTGTATCTGTGTATTAATAGGGTGAGCCTGTGACCTGGATTCAGGAACAGTATTTACCATCACAAAAGAATGGCCAGGATACCCAGGTAAAAACAATCAGTGACCATTATCAGGTATCCTGGCAGACAGGTTTTCTGCTGTAGACCGCCCCTTCAGTGATGTATGTATGATGTTTTGGGGGGGTGGTCTTCAGCTACAGGGGAGGCAATTTTCAAATGTCTATATAAGAGCTTGCACACCATTGTTCTGGGTTCCTCTCCTCCCTCCCTGCGTGGGGTGAGCGGGGGACCCTGTTGCAACAGTTTAATAAAGATCATGCTTACTAGCTGCTTTGCTTCTCAATATTCTCTGGTTGGCCTCTCTACCGATAGAGAACCTACTTAAGGACTCTATATGGGCTCTTAGATACCCCATAAGGGAAAGGGGGCAGTATTTTTCTTATAACAGTGATATTGTGCTTTTATTGGCCCTCTCCATTTGTGGGTGGCATAGGACCATCAAGGTTGGCACAATACCTGATTGGTGGCCGCTAATGGAGTTTCCAGGAATGCTGACGGCGTGTCTACTGTTCTCACACTATTTTTATATTTTTCTACTTGTATGTTTTTATTCTATTTATTTTTAATTTATTAAATTTGCATACTGCCCTCTATCTGAAGGTGATAGGGTGTCAGGATGCTGTCAGCGGCTCCCGGGTGGTTGCCCAGGAAAGTATACAGACAAGGAAAAGTTCCTTACTGTCCTTTTTTATTTCAATATTTACAGAGAGAGGCTATAAAACCCAGCCGCTTGAATAATGGCGTTGTCCTGAGTGAATCTCCACCCCCTGTCTCTCCCACTTCCTCATTCATCACTTCTATGGGTGCTGCTATGTGCCCTGTCTTTGAGCTCTTTGGTCTCCTACTTTTAAGGTTCGCCCGGTTCTGGGAGATGGAGGGTCTGGAATGCTTTCTAATGACAACATGTCAGCTGGGTGTTGTTCCGCCTGTCCCATGATTTTCCAGCTTTCCCCCTCATCTGCCTCTGAGCTGCTATCTCCCTCAAACCCCTGTGGTAAATCTATACAGATGTACCTCATGTTACGATTGCTGTGGGATGCGAACGGCACGGGTTACGAATGCGCCGAACCCGGAAGTACCGGAACGGGTTACTTCCGGGTTCGGCGGTTCGCGCATGCGCAGATGCGCGCAGTGACATCACGCGCATGCACAGAAGCGCCGAATCGCAACCCGTGTGTGCGCAGAAGCGGCGCTGTGGGTTGCGGACTGCTCAGGATACGAACGGGGCTCCGGAACGAATCCCGTTCGCATCTAGAGGTACCACTGTACTTTCTTCCTCCTCCCTGGAAGGGTCAGGATGGGGAGGCGGTCTCCACCATTCATCCTCTGCCCAGTCCCTGACATTGGGCAGCTCACAACATAAAAATGAGAACACAAAATAGATAATAAAACAAAAGCAAGTCAATAACCCCCGTCCCACATTATGGTCCATAACCATATCTTCTTACTCTCAAATAGAAACTCAATCGCTGTTGGTGTTTTGAGTCCTCTGCAGTACAGTATTAACTTAAAATATACTGTATACTCTTTCCAAAGTGCATATAAATGCTGTTTTAAGACATTGTACTAGATTAAATTGCAGATTTATTAGAGAAACATTTGTCACTATTAGGTGCAGCTAAACAGAAGCCCTAGCTGTCAGCATTAGTATGTGGTGCAGATGAGTTTTCTCATCCCTTGAGCTGGAAATACATCTGTTTTCAGTTGTGGGTGAATTTCAGATAGTGGTAGCCTTTGTAGTATGGCTGACTGTATTCCAAGCAATGAGGCATTTGGAAACAAAGAAAGGATAATTGTCTTAGTATGAGCATGAGAGCTGATGGGCTGTTTTACATGTTATTCAATGTGATTAAAAAATCACATGTTGTGGAGTTTAGGCATGGCACCCTCATAACCCGTGAATGTCGCGGGCATCTATTGGCTAGTGCCTGTGAGGAGAAGCACACTAGCTCTGCACGAAGAACTCATTTTTCTTGCAACTCCCCACCACCACCACTATAATGCAACTGTATTCCACACAGCTCCACACATTTATGGTAACTGAGAGGGAAAACACATTCCCCTAAAGTATTGTACTCAGTGCTGGAAAATGTGATTATCCTCCAACCTTGGGAGAAAGATACTTAGATATGTCCCGATGAAAAGCAAGCAACAACTGATTACTACGCAGAACGTAAATAGACTACGTCGGGGGAGGGAAAGAGCTGGCAGATTATCTTGGAAAGTATTGCTCAGTGTATCAAAGTATATCAGTATTCAAAGTTTATTAACTTTTGTTTAGCTAATAAAAAGATTGCTCTGCTATATACTGCCGGATGCTACGCAATCTTCAATAATGTTCCTTCCACTTAGAACTGGCTTGTTTCCAAGGAACTATTCAGTCAGTAGTATTACAGGCCCAGGGGAGTTTGGACTTGCATTTCTTGAATGGCAGTGAGCTGCAATGCCACACAGAGCAACCCTCACCTTTTCAGAGGCAGATTGTAGACTCTTCACTTCCCCGGAAGGGAATAGACAAATCTAGCCATTTTGGTTCTTCAAGCTTCTGCTTTTCCCAATCTTAAATCCAGTTCTGCATATTTCCGCAACAGTTTGCTATTTATTTATTTTTTTAAAAAACGAATTGTCATGAAAATTCATCAGTATTTTTGTGGAAATTTCTCCTGATGAAACATTTTTTTATTCAGTTTCGACTTGATTTCGCACATTTCTGGAAGCAGTTTCCCCATACCTAATGCATTTCTGCAGATTACTTTCACCCATATATGCATTTATCTACATCCTTCACAGCAACAGATGCATTGTTGTACACAATACTGACTGGAAAACTGTGTTGCAAAAATTTGGAGAAGTGCACAGTTCGAAAGGTGGCTGTGCTTCGGTTTGCACGGTGTTCCAAAAAGTATTAATTTGGGAAGTTTCGACTTTCAGTGCAAACTGAACTGAATTTCTCCTCCACCCTTCAGGATAAACAGGACTCAATTTTTGCACACACACCCCACACCACTTTTAATTGTTCTCCGAGACATGGAGGGGAGGAAAAAGGAAAACCGGGTCATTTCAGGATCGAATCAGAAACCGGGACAGCTTCTGTAATTCTGGGACTGGAAAATCAGGACACTTGGAGGGTATGGAGTCACAAATAAGGGCCAAACTACAGGTAACATTCCCTTTGCATCTAAGGTAAAGGTAAAGTGAACCCTGACCATTAGGTCCAGTTGTGGACGACTCTGGGGTTGCGGCGCTCATCTCGCTTTATTGGCCGTGAGCCGGCGTACAGCTTCCGGGTCATGTGGCCAGCATGACTAAGCCGCTTCTGGCGAACCAGAGCAGCACACGGAAACGCCATTTACCTTCCCGCCAGAGCGGTTCCTATTTATCTACTTGCACTTTGACGTGCTTTCGAACTGCTAGACTGGCAGGAGCAGGGGCCGAGCAACGGGAGCTCACCCCGTCGCAGGGATTCGAACCATCAACCTTCTGATCGGCAAGCCCTAGGGCTCAGTGGTTTAACCCACAGCACCACCCATGTCCCTTGTTTGCATCTAAGGTAGGGTTGCCATATTTCAAAAGTGAATATCTGATTTTCCCGGACATTTCACCTATTTCCACCCGGACACCGTTTCTGGCGGCCAAATTCTGGACGTATGGTGACCCTGATAAGGGCAGGGTTTTTTTAAAGTGCAAAGCTGTGAGGAATGAAGCAACTGATAATTGATGAGATCAGATAAGGAACTAAAGCATGCTTTGGAGTTGCCAGTGGTGTATTTCCGCCCAATGCAAACTACCTTCCAAAGAGGGCTATTTGCCAGTCCTTCCCCACATATATATAACTGATGCAATTTGCACTTTCTTTGTAAAAATTTGCATTATCATACATAGTTTATAGGACAGCGTGTCAACAGTTGACTAGTACTTTTATGAAGTATTTCACCTAAATCACACACAGGGTCAGATGGTCACATGTAGCAGCCACGCTTGACAACATGGGTTCTATCTTAGTCTGTGTTTTTACAAGACTTTAACAGTGCATAAACTTCAGATTGCACCCGTGTAGTGAGGCCCGTGCAGAGCTTCTCTGATGTCCAGGGCAAAAGTCTGGTTAAAATATCTCTCCAACAAATTTAAACCCAGAGCATTTTGGGGCAGGATTCAACCACATACCAGCAAATGGAGGTTGCACGATAGAAGTTGATTTGGAGGTCTAACAACTGCTATGATGACTATGTGTCAAACTTTACACTGAATAACTTGAAAGAAGAAGAAGAAGAAGAAGAAGAAGAAGAAGAAGAAGAAGAAGAAGAAGAAGAAGAGTTTGGACTTGATATCCCACCTTTCACTCCCCTTAAGGAGTCTCAAAGCGGCTAACAATCTCCTTTTCCCCACAATAAACACTTTGTGAGGTGAGTGAGGCTGAGAGACTTCAGAGAGAAGTGTGACTACCCAAGGTCACCCAGCAGCTGCATGTGGAGGAGCGGGGAAGCGAACCCGGTTCACCAGATTACGAGTCCACCACTCTTAACCATTACACCACGCTGGCTCCAACAAAGAACCATAAAAGAGGAGAATAGGGTCCTTCACATTGCCTGCTTAGCACCTGAACAGCAGACTGAGTTGACACGTGGTCAGGCTTCCTGCTTATAGCAAGATGCACGGTATTAAAAATGCAATTAAATTGTAGTAACTGTTTCCAAATTTGCTTCCTTCCTTTTAAAAATAGAACATATTTAAATGTCTGTCCATATATATGGGCAGGGTTTTTTTAAAGTGCAAAGCTGTGAGGGATGAAGCAACTGATATATATTCTTCCGTACATATATTCTTCTTTTTTGCTGCCACCCTACTCACTGCACTACTGATAGGACTGTACCACTTCAGACCACAGTTGGAGAATTCAATGTCTGAAGGCTCCTTCACATTTTTTTAAAAAAAGGTTTATTCCTGATATGGTACTTTGTACTTGCAGGTAGTCTTTTCTTAAAAATACACATGCACACATATGAGGGAACATGTCAGGATATGGCTATTTTTCTAGAAAAGTGGGTTCACCTTATTCTCTCAGAATGGCAATGGCGCCCACCTGAGAAGACTCGGAACTGAGTTCCGGCTGAAAAAAAGCCCTGGTCCCACACTTGCGTTCTGAAGTATCACCCAACCATAGTTATGGCATACAACCAATGCTGATCATGTGTTTCAGATCTCAGATCCATAGGATTTAAAGCGGTGGCAGGAAATCAGACTGCCTGAGGCACGCCTTGATGTTAGACAACTCTAATCCCAGACTTACTCCTCAGCCAAACGCCCACTCATAGTTTCATCCCCACAGCGGAAACGGTTTTTTGGCAAGAGCATCATTGCTCTGAATGCATGAGGCCAGAAAGAGCTGTGTCCCAATGGTACCTGATCAAAGGTTTGCTCTTTTCTCTATTTCATAGGATGTCACGCAAGGTCACAAAGGTCCCGGAATTCTTGGAGAAATGTTGAGATGCTTCCTTTTTGTGTGTTTGCTTTTCAAACAACAACCCCAAGGATTATGCCAGTAAAAATAAATGTGACTGTGAATTAAGAAAGCAGCTTTGTGATCATCCACAACTACAGAGCAGAGGCTAGGCTACGGTTAGTCCAATGTTATTTCTCCTCAGCGACTCTATCAGACGTGTCGCCGAGTTGCAAGGACTCCTGATTCCACACACAAAAGCACTCTTTTGTGTTTGGCCATGTAAATTAGAAATGCACATATTCCTATGGAACTATGTGATGCTGTGCTTTGGGGCCAACACTTTTACGGAATGAAATGCTTCCACATCCTGGGCTCCCTTTTTGGAAAAAAGTGTTACTCCAAGATGAAAAGGAGCAGGCTATCTCTGGAATAAAGGGTGTGGCCTGCAAGGACTCTCAGGGAGAGAGCCTTCCCTTGCCTATGCTGGACTGAAAAGGTCCAAGTTTGATGTGTACCAAGCTGTAAAGCCAGCCCCCCTGCCCCTAGATCTGGTGTCACAAAATTGATCTTGGCTGTCACAACTTAGTGCTTTTAACTATATCTGTCCAGCACCTAGAAGAGGATTTTGTGCATGAACACCCTTTATAGGATTGGGTTGTTGTTAAAAACACCAATTTTTAAATACAAGATAATATTTTTCTCGATACCTAAGAAGTGCCCCAAATATACAGAATCCCTTCCTCTGTATATTGATGGATGGTCCTGTTTCACTATCTCGCCTGCCCGCACATTGCCACCAAGTTTGATATCTGAGGGACTAACTGAAGAGCCCGCAATGAAATATTCCACCTGTATCCTCCGCAGTGTAGAATCAGAGAATTGTAGGATTGGAAGGGGCCACAAGGGTCATCTAGTCCAACCCCCTGCAATGCAGGAATCTTTCATCCAACGGAGGGCTCAAACCTACGACCCTGGGAGTCTCATGCTCCACCGACTGAGCTGTCTAATTTGGCTAAATGTAGCATGACAGCATTCCCTTCTCTGGGGTCTAAATAGGGATGGGTGACAGTGAAATTTGTCAATTTCAGTATCTAATTTTTCCAATCTTAAATCTGATTCTCCACATCGTCACACCAGTTTGCTATGATTATTTTTTCGAAGTCCTCATGAAAATTCTAGTGTGAATTTCTCCCAAATATATGAATTTCTGTATGTATTTTTTCCCTAACGTGCACATTTTTTTCGCAAAGCAGCTTTCTCTACTATGACACATTTTGTATGTAGTTCTCACGAATATATTTACCCGAGGATACTTTATTTGGCACTGTAAAATTCTTCTTTTTTTGCAATTCATCTTTATTGGTTTCTTTTGACAAACATTCATGAAATCACGTTGTAACATCTCAATTCTCCTGTAACTAAACATGTGATTCTAAAACATAATAAAGAAAATGAAATATATACTTATTCATTTGATTCATTTGTACTCCATTTACACTTGACTTTCCTCCCCTTCTTACTTGGGTCCTCTATTTTACTTAGTTAAATGCCCCTTATAACACATCTATATATTTGGTAACCTATTTTTCCACTATATTTTAATATTTTTTCTTAAAAGAGTTATTCTAAACCCGTCAAAAAATTTAATTCTCCACAATGATCTTTCAGATATTGTTTAAATATATTCCAATCATTTTTGAATTCTTGTTTTGATTGATCTCTTATCTGCCCTGTCAGATAAGACACTGTAAAATTCAGAGGCACGCAAATGTTGAAGGATGGCGGTGTTTTGGTTCACATACTGTTTTGGAAACTGGAAGTTAGCCTTTCATGCAAACTGAAATGGATTTGTCGCCCATCTCTACTCCCAGATATTTCTTTTTTTCTACATATCTATGGGTTCCTTTGGGTAGGCAGATCCACCCCATTTTGCTATCCTCCTGGTTAGAATGCATTGGGACCACACACTGTATTATTAGAGGGAATAAAAGGTAAAGGGACCCCTGACCATTACGTCCAGTCACGAACGACTTTGGGATTGCGGCGCTCATCTCACTTTACTGGCCGAGGGAGCCGGCATACAGCTTCCGGGTCATGCGGCCAGCATGACTAAGCCGCTTCTGGCGAATCAGAGCAGTGCACGGAAACGCCGTTTACCTTCCCGCTGGAGTGGTACCTATTTATCTACTTGAACTTGACGTGCTTTTGAACTGCTAGGTTGGCAGGAGCAGGGACCAAGCAACGGGAGCTCACCCCGTCGCAGGGATTCGAACCATCAACCTTCTGATCGGCAAGCCCTAGGGCTCAGTGGTTTAGACCTGGGCACTTATCCGTGGCCCTTTGTTCTTTTCAATGTTTCCCTTCTAATGCTAAATTTAGCTCATGGACTTTTCCCTTATTTTCCTCTACTCTAGTTAATGCAAGCCATCATCAAGATAAAGTAAAGTCATGTTGTTTCTCACTTACATTGGCCAGTAGGAAGTGCCTCTTGAGTTTACAATTAGCAGCCGTGGCAATGAAATTCAGCACTGCTACAAGGGTTAAACCAACAGTTTGCATAATTTCAGTGCTGTCCATAAGGCTACGAACAGAAAACAGCAGATACTTATGGAAGCAGAGATTTCCATGCCATCCCAGCTTGGTCACAATCAGTGGCATTCCTGTTTGGCTATTGTTCAAATTCTGCCGAATTTTTGTTGGAAGCGAAACTTAAGTCAGGTGTGCATTTGTACACTGACTTTGAAAGAATACGTGAACCAGAATGTGATGTTTAAAGATGTCCCTCTTCTGTTTTCTGCACTTTTTATTCATGCAGCTTGCACATTATTCCCTACTCAGAATAATACATCTAGGAATTTTATAATTGCATCATAATCATAGGGAAAACATGCATTACTGATACTATTGCTATAAAGTGGGGGCTTTATAACTTATGGAAAAGCATGGTAGTCTTGATGAGCCGTGGGGAATTAAACTCTGTACAGCAACGCCATACAAAGCAAACAACATTCATATGTCCACATGACTTAAACATTATTTCCCCCCCTGGCAATTCAGACTTATGATGATGTCCTGTGAAAGTTCTACACTAATCAACCTCATCTGGTTGCAATACGCTTTCTTGGAAAAGTCAGATTGAAGCAGCCTTTGAGGATGGGGAGAAGCAAGCTTTTCATAGCTTTCATTCTGCAAAGCAAGCAGAAACAGATAGGGAAATGAGCGCAGATAAGGAGACTAGTGAGAAGATATTGAGAAATATGTTCACACATCATAAATGACCTCCCAGAGAAACCTTTGGCATGATCTCTCCAGCCCGACAAGTAATGTCATTTCCTCTGGATGGCCACTGTTAGATGCAGAATCAGATGTGTGTATGCTCACTGAAATCAATAGGATTAAGGAAATCTAAATGCATTGACCAGTAGCCCAAATGTTAATAATAAATAATAATAATAATAATAATTGTTCCCTATGGGTTGCATTGTCCCTAAGTCCTTTGTTAGGAATGCAGTAAATTACACCTGGAAATCTTAACTGTTAATACATGTCGTGTTTATTTATTTATTTATTTAATACATGTCGTGTTTTATTTTAGTGAACACATATCTGTATCCATTATGACATATGTACCTGTGTTTCATTTTAGTAAATAAAAGATACATCAATGTTTCTACTAGTAGAGCATCTGAAATCAGGATTCAATAGTGTACTACACTGTTCCTGTAGAAGAAACATTCATTCTTCATTTCAGAATGTGCTCACAACACACTCCAGCAACTATCCATTTGCTGAGTCACTGATGACTATTTCATGAATTGATTTTTTTTTCTTAATAGGTTTTCTATTTCCTGTGGTATAACAAATGTTTATTTGTCCTTGCTTCAGCTTAAATTACTTACAAAGTGACTATAATAAATGATTATGCCTTTTAACTAGTTATTAATGGGCTGGAACAAGAAATGTCCAGCATTTTGTGCAACATAAAGAAATCAAACCACAAAGAAACTGTGATTGCAATGTTTGCAAAACCCAACATGTGAATGCAAGATTGTCCAGATGATTCTACTGAATTTGAAAGGTGTGGGGGGGGGGGAGAGAATAATAGGATTAGTTTAAAGGATGTTGTAGAACCTTACATTTCTCCCTATTAAAATTCATTTTGTTGGGCCCAGTTCTCCAATCTGTTAAGGTCGTCTTGAATCCCAATTCTGTCTTCAGTGTCATTGGCTACCCCTCCCAGTCTGGCGTCATCTGCAGATTTGATGAGCATCCCCTCATTTCTTTCGTCCAAGTTGTTTATAAAGATGTTGAACAGGCCTACCCTACCCGTGACCTCCACCCGCTTTCCAGCTTTGCAAGCACAGAGCCTATGCAAGTCCAAGCTAGATACAACCCGTAGACTCTGCATTGGCAATCAGGAACCCTGTAAAAGAAGTAATGTTGTTCATCATGCAGAGGCTGCGTGCGTAGAAGTTGGGTGGTGGGTCTGGCACAGATTCTTCTTCCAAGACTAGTCTGTCAGAGACACAACCCAACTCTCACACACAACCGCTGGGTGGAAACATACAGATTTACAAGGAAAGTAAAAAGAAAGGAGCTAAAAACCCTCATCAATAGTATAATGCAAACATATTCTAATCTAAACTCGAACCAAAATTGCAGCCTTCGAGTGTTTATTACATCCCATCATGTTATAAAATGAACTAAAATCCCCGCAAGACAATGGGATGGGCCTGGTTTGTTTCTACTGGTTTGTTTCTGGAAATTTCCATGGCAAGAGAGCAGACACAGGAATGTCAAGGCTTCATCATTTGGCTGCGAAAGGCTCTTCTATTACTGTGTCCCACCCACATATGCCCCTCATATTTCTAAGGAACTGGGCCAGATTTGTGGGTCAAACCGAGGGCAGAAGATGAATAGCAGTATAGACGGGAACACAGCAATTATTAACCCTGAATCTAGGTATGTGGCTGGGCAGCTTTGGCACACATTGCAGGGGCATGGA
Organism: Darevskia mixta; assembly: GCA_034641385.1. Lineage (NCBI taxonomy): Eukaryota > Metazoa > Chordata > Lepidosauria > Squamata > Lacertidae > Darevskia > Darevskia mixta. The sequence continues at coordinate 7,447,895 of JAWWNH010000224.1, read as the reverse complement.
AGCTCTCCACAGCATTTGAGGATGAAGTTGAGAGTGAATTGCTGGTGGAGAAGACCAGCAGGCCTGTGGTTGTCCTCACATGTTTGCCACTGAGCCAAGGTGTGGTAATGCAGGAGTGAAGAACCTCTGGCCCAACAACAACAACAACAACAACAATTTGGCCTGCCCTGCTTCTTCTTTTTCTTTGGTGATCACTCATAGCCGAGTAAGATTGTCTTCCATGAGCACAGTCTTAACAGTGAGTCTGTAAGTGACTGTGGAGGCCAATTCTGGATCCACACGTCCTTCCACAGTGGGGACATACCGGTAGGTTTCTGGGCGGGAGTTGATCACAATGAGGGTTTGCCAAGCGTGCCTTCCTCTTAGCACGTTTCTCTCTTTCGTCCTGTGTTTGAGCGTCTTCAAAGCCCATGACACCTTTGGTAAAGGCTGTTCTCCAATTGGAGCGCTCGCAGGCCAGTGTTTCCCAGTTGTCCGTGTTTATCCTCCATTTTTAAAGATTTGCCTTGAGGGAGTCTTTAAACCTCTTTTGTTTACCGCCAGCATTACGCTTTCCATTTTTAAGTTCGGAATAGCGTAGTTGCTTTGGAAGATGATAATCAGGCATTCGCACAACATGACCAGTCCAACGAAGTTGATGTTGAAGAATCATTGCTTTGACATCATTGCCTACCCTGGTAACCTGCTGCCTTAATGTGCAGTAAGTCTCCAATTGCCACAAAAATGCCAGGACCTTCACAAAAACCCTTCAGCCATCGCTGTTTGTCTCTTTGTCATGCAACCCCAGAGTCGGACACGACTGGACCTAATGGTCAGGGGTCCCTTTACCTTTACCTTTAAAGGGGCTATGGGTAAAATTGCAGCTAGCTTGCAAGAGTCTGTAAAAGTGAGTGGAAACGTTCCCGCGTGATATAGGGAAAGTGTTATCCTCTGCATGCTTTACATGCCCAGAACCAATGTGATCGGACATGGGGAGGGAGTCCAGGGAGAGTCCATACTGGGTGGCATGGAAGCCTGTAAGGGACAAAAAACGAAAGGAAAAGAAAAGGCAGCTCTGGCCAGCGGTGTACCTAGCTGCTCGGGTGCCCAGTGCGGTGTGTGTGTCCTGCAGCTGGGAGTGGGGTAAGCTGCCCATGGTGGCAGGGCGAGCCAAGGCAGGGCGCGCTGCGTGGAGCCTCTCTGCAGCCTCCCCCTCAGCTGTAGGGTGGCTGAGGCGGTGGGCAGACCCAAGCCCCACGCTGCTCAAAAAAGCAGTGCTGAGTCCACCCGCCGCCTCCCCCTCAGGAGAGAAGCGTGGCTCACCTAGGAAGGGGTGTGTGGAGGGTGCGGGAGTTATTCTTTAAAAAAAAAAAGTGTAGTGAGTCAAATTTTATTTTAAAAACACATATTTTTGCCATTTTTTCACACACACCCCTCAGTGATGACACCCAGGGCGGTCCGTCCCCACCGCTCCCCCTTCCTATGCCACTGGCTCTGGCCAACTTTATGGGTGGAGGTGGCAAAATGCTTCCTGTGACAGTACCCCTGAGAGAAGTGAACCCAAAAAGTTGTGTTTGCGCAGTACAACTTGCACCACATTGAAAAGCAGGGACGGCATCTGCTGTAGCTTGACCAGAGGCGGTTTTAGGATAACATGACTGGTTGGGCCACACTGGGTGCCATGCTGCCAGGAGGAGGGCGCCACAACAATGCTGAAGAACGGGACGCGAGAGGCGGGTGGGCACCGAATTTTTGTGCCGTACAGGGCACCGCTGAAATTTGAGAGCCCAAAGTCCACCACTGGGTTTTTACAAGATACAAAATTACGTGATGGGAATTTAGAATTTGACATATGCGCACGAAGAATGGCACTTGTTTCTCTGAATAACTCCATCTCTGCCTTCTGTTTTTATCTATTACCCTGGCACCGAAAAGTTGCATTTATTACATGTGTAATGAACATGCAAGGAAGTAACACATCAAAAGAGTGGTTCTCTGAAGACTATCCAATTGCCCTTGCGGAGAAACAGCCATTTGTTTCACACTTGGAAACCCAGCATTCTTATCTGATCTACTACACTGGCTACCGCAAAAGGTAATAAATTACCAGGGGAACCTATGAATCACTTGGTTCATTGGGGTTCAGGGGTCTGTTTCTGCCAAGCTTAAGTACACAGATTGGCAGCATTGTGCCTCTGCATATTTGTTGGTGGTAGGAATGGAGGATAAATTTGATTTAATTTTTGTTTAAAGGCACATTCTGAAAAAAAAAAGATGTGTGCTGACATACAGCCTTCTTTCAAAATTCCCACATCTCCGAACTTTGCACTGCCCTTCTCCAGCCGAGTAAGGAAATGCACACACCTAGGTAAAGTGTGCATATAAATGCATATATTAGCGACAATCTCACACAAGCATGCCTTATATCAGGGGAAAATGTGCAGGTAGCATACAAGGAATTCACACTAAAATCCCGATAACATTTTAATTGTTGAAGAACTGAGAGAGAACTGAGTTTATGATTGGAAAAATGAGAAACAAAGAGAACTGAAACGGACAGATTCATTCAATGGAAAATAAAATTTAAACAATTTAGGAGGATCTTGCCCAAGTGGTGTGGAAAGAAATCCACAAAAAAAGAAAAGCTTGAAAAATTTTACTTTTGGGCCCTGGTTCATTTACTAATTTGGCCATAGTTATAAGAGTAGGCAGAACAGAAACATTACATGTTGCCCACCAGGCAGGTTTGAATTGCCCTAAACTGAGGATCCCTTAAGCCTGTATTGTCTTCTTCATAGAATCATAGAATTGTAGAGTTGGAAGGGACCATGGCGTGGTGTAGTGGTTAAGAGTGGTAGACTTGTAATCTGGTGAACCAGGTTTGCTTCCCCGCTCCTCCACATGCAGCTGCTGGGTGACCTTGGGCTAGTCACACTTCTCTGAAGTCTCTCAGCCCCACTCACCTAACAGAGTGTTTGTTGTGGGGGAGGAAGGGAAAGGAGAATGTTAGCCCCTATGAGACTCCTTAGGGTAGTGATAAAACGGGATATCAAATCCAAACTCTTATTCTTCTTGGCCAATAGTTTTCAATGGTGTTAGTGGGAACGCTGAGTGAATCCCATCTTCCCCAAACCTCTTTCCCCTTTTTCTCACCCTCTCTGTGGGATTTGTTCTTTATTTTATTTTGTATATGTGCCAAATTCACTACATGGAAATTGGTTCAAAATCAGATTAATACAGATTAACTCTTAATACAGCTTTAAATAAACATAATTTCAAAACATAGGATTGCTGTCCAACTAAGTTAGTTGAACTCAGGTCTTATTTCAATCATGGGGATAAGTTAGCAATGTAAGTCCGAGGGTACGTTTTATCATATGCGGTGGACTTGTAAAAGGGTAAAAGAATATTGGGAATTGATATATAAGGAATTGAAAAAAAAAATGTTTTAAAGTACCTTTCCAAAAAAAAAACCCCAGAGTGTCAAAAAATATTATTTATATATGCTACTACTGCGGCCCGTGTTTTGTTAGCCCCAAAATAGAAAACGAGCAAGGTCCCAACCAAAGAACAATGGCAACTTAAACTGATGGAATACGCACAGCTTGCAGATTTAACATATAGAATAAGAGAACAAGAAAAATGTACGTTTAAAGAAGACTGGAAAATGTTTACTGAATATATGGGTGAAAATTGTGTTTATTTAAAAACTCTGGTAGCATTAAGGTAAATTCAGCAGTGTAAATAAGTTTTGATGGATGTAACAATGGATTACTGAACGGTTTAGTTCATGTAAAATATGCAGGGATGTATGGTATGCAAAATGAACCACGGAAAGAGAAGAAGGGAAGCCATTGATTTAAGGTTGTTTAAATGAATATTTTGAAATTTAAATTAGAAAATGTATGTATATATATATATATAAAATAAAAAAGCAATGTAAGGCCAATTTCTTTCAGTGGGAACTAACTGCAATTAATTTAGTCTGGATCTAGTATCATCACTTAGCATTTGCAGTAATGTGACGTTAAGAAGGATGAAGCCATTGTACTTTGTGTTGTAGAAATATAATACATGCATTAGGGTTGGTCTTCAACAAGGTTTTGCTCAGAGCAGACCCATTGAAATCAATGGACATGGCAAAGTTTAGTTTACACCTTTCAATAGATCTACTCTGTGTAAATCTTAGTTGAAAACCACCCTATGTTACTTTCCCAAAGGGTTGACAACTACACTAAAAACAAAACAAAAAATGCCAAAAATTTGAACAGCTCCAGTTCCCACTGCTACACCACATAGGTTCACACAAACGGTGAGTAAATTACCAGTCAATTGGTGGTGGTGGTGGGGAATTGGGTGTTAAAGGAAGTGTTATTTCATGCACAGGTGCGCAAATTGGCAGCAGGAACTTGTTCTCCGTTGCAATTAGATCGTGTCGCTGAATGGTAGTTATTGATGATCTTTGCTGGGTGCCAGAAGCATTCCAGGTAAAGTTGAATGTTCTCCGCTCTATGAATGTTTTTGCACCTGCTGGCTGTTTAGTTATTTTTAAAGCTGGCACACTGATAGGCCAATTCTATCTGTAGGGATCACAGTGCCTGAACCCAAAGCTCTTGTTGCTTCCTCTCTTACATAACGTACCCTTCAACCCAAAGATTCCTAGGAGAGTGCACAGGATTACACTCAAACACCACAGTGCAAACTTTCCATAAAACCAAGAAATCAAAGTTAAAAGATCAGTAAGAGCCAAGTCATGACTTCTGTCATTTCCAAATGCCCATAAGGGGAAAAAAGGGCTTAATTCCAGCTAAACTCTACTCAGAGTAGACCTGTTAAAAAATAATGGACCTAAGTTAGTCATAAGGGACCCAGGTGGTGCTGTGGGTTAAACCACAGAGCCTAGGGCTTGCTGATCAGAAGGTTGGCAGTTCGAATCCCTGCGACGGGGTGAGCTCCTGTTGCTCGGTCCCTGCTCCTGCCAACCTAGCAGTTCGAAAGCATGTCAAAGTGCAAGTAGATAAATAGGAACCGCTCCGGCGGGAAGGTAAACCAGAGCGTTTCCGTGTGCTGCTCTGGTTCGCCAGAAGTGGCTTTGTCATGCTGGCCACATGACCTGGAAGCTGTACACCAGCTCTCGGCCAATAAAGCGAGATGAGCGCTGCAACCCTAGAGTCGGACACGACTGGACCAAATGGTCAGGGGTCCCTTTACCTTTACCTTTAAGTTAGTCATGTCCATTAATTTTAATGGCTTTAAACCTGAGCATGACTAATACTGAATACAACCAAATGGGATTCAGTGCTGTGCCAGGGGGGTTCTGTTGGTGCAATTGGACCAGAGCCATCTTTCCTATTGGGCTTAGTGGTGCATTGCGCCAGGGCGCTGGCCTCTCAGGGGTGCCCCAGCGAGGGGGGGAGCTGCGTGGCTTTGCCGGCCCTCCCTTTTCCCTGCACGCCCGCCAGCTGCGCCCCGTCAACCATATGGCTGGCGGGCGTGCAGCTTGCCTCCCAAGCCTCCGCGGGAGAACAGTCCCCGCAGAGGCTTGGGAAAAGGCTGACAACTCTGGGAAATGGGGGGGGGGGCACCTGTGGGATCTTTGCACCACGGCGCCGGATATGCTTAAGATGGCCCTGAATTGGACTTCCTTTCCTCCACCCTGTGCCCCCCCAATCTTCTCCAGATGATTCCCCAACCCTCTAGATCTGTTTTTGAGTGTGTGCAGGAGGCTGGAGGGGACAGGGAAAAAAGTTCCATTGCATACCAGCTGAGCTGCAGCATTGGATATGCCCCCATGTCTTAACTTGATGTTGGAAAGCTGGTAACAACGGAAACAACTCCATCTCCAATGGGAGAGAATTCAACATCCAGGTGCCACCACAGAGAAGGCCCTGCTCCACATTGTCATACAATGAACCATGGGCCAATCACTATCTTGTAGCCTACCCTAACTCATAGTGTTGTGATGATAAAATGGCATCAACACCTTGGAGGAAAGGTGGAATAGAAATCTAATAAAAATCAATACATTTGTCACAGGCAGATGCTGAAATTTTGTATTCTGATTTACCTAACTGTGGACTAGGAAACAAGATACAGCAATCCATAAACTGGCATCTTTAGTAAAATAATCCCTTTGTCCTTACAGGAAATTAGGGCCTCTTCTTTCGCAACATTTATGGTTGTCCCTATTTGGTGGCCTTCTGCTCCCTTGTTGTTCTAATGCAATTTAGGCTGAGATATACCATTACCGCCATTCTTAAGCACAATTTGTAACCTATGCAAACCAATCCTGCAATGTTAAGCAATTACCAAGAAAACGTGGAAGCAATCAGCACGAGAGGGTTCCTTATCATCCTTATTGATCACGGGCTCAAAGGTCAAGGCCACAATGAAGTCTTCCTACCCTGTAAAAGTTAATGGAAGTTAGCTATTAAAGTTGTTTGTGATTCCACAGCTATATAAAAGGAGGCATTTACATGGACCGTCACCTTTTCTGACTTGTCTCTGCCTTCCTCCTATCTGCATGCGCAAGCCCAGCTTCACTGAAGAATCCCTCAGGTAAGATACAGACAGAGATCTACTTTACACATATAGAGGCTATGTAAACTTTAACAGATTTGCAAGTGGCGCATCTAATGTGTTTAAATAATCAGATTTTTAAAGATTTGAACGGGCACCAACCCCCAAACCACACACAATTGACTCTGTGCGGCTATTGGGTTTCGACTGCTGCTGGTTTGATTGTGCTGTTGTTTCGATTTTGGGCTTGCATTTCCCAAAGCAGAGCTGTGCCAGCCTTCGAGGCAAACTCAGCATATGCATGGGGTGCCCACAATTCAGGGACGTGGGCCTCAGAGATGTCAATGGAGAAAGCACCCCTGCTCTCCTTGGAAGAGGTTCACAAAGGTAGCTTGGCCAGTCTTTAGCTGGGTGATATCTATATATCCCTGTATGCCCTGGGAAACTATCTAAAACATTCTAATCCCAATCGACCGCCCGGGATATAGGCACGTTGTAATGGCAGAGAAGGTAGTCAAATGAAAATGCGGAAAGGTGGGAAGTATTGCTGCCAAATCCTTGATCGCGAAGGCTGCAATCCTGCATTCGCTTTCCTGGGAGTAAGCCCCATTGAACTCTGTTCAATGTGCCAGGGCTGGCCCAGGATGTTTTGCTGCTTGAGGCAAAATGCCCCACCAGCACCATCTCTGCTGTGGCCATGCCATGCCATGGGCATGCCCTACTGCCACTGCGGACACATCCTGCCGCGGCAGAATCAGGGCAGCTGTGGCGAAAGTGCACATCTGTGGAGGTGGTGGCCGCGGCGAGCAGTGTGCTCCTCAGGCCCAGATTGGCCGCCTGAGGTGACCGCTTCACATTGCCTCATGGGTGGGCCAGCCCAGTCAGCTGTTACTATTTTGCTGTTCAACATACTGCAAATTGGAAAGGGCAGCAAAACTTTTAATTGGACTGTGGGAAACAGGCCCCTGAGCCAGTCCTGTCCCAAACAGAGCCCTGCGACACAGGCTCATGGCTTCTTTAACTTAAGGGGATTTTCAGAAGTAAAGATGTTCTGATCAAAGCAGCGGGGGGGACGGGGACCCATTAATCCCCACATGTGGTGCCACAGTAGGACACAAGCCATCACACTTTCCCCCACACATCCATCGCTGAACCCCTGTGGTTGTGTGAAGGACCTATGCATACTAATTGTAATTCCATCATCAACTGGAAATTAAAATAAGGACGTAAGCCTAAGCATGCTTACTTTTGAGAGTTAATTCCATCAAACTCAATAGGACTTACTTTAGGAAAAATATGTGCAGGACGGGAACATTCTAATGAACAGAATAACTGAAAAGAAGTGAGGGAGTGATGCTTTAAAATAATTAACAAACCACAAGGAGATTTTGTGGTTCTCTCCCCTTTTCAAAGTTGAAACTGGAGCTAAGCAAACAGATACATTGAGCAAAAGTGCTGTGTAAGGACACAGCACTAAATAGTTTCTGGTTACAAAATCTTTTTGTTGGGGGGGGGGACACAAGGATGCAAGTAGAAAAGAGTAAAGATGTTTAAAGAACTTAGAATTTGTGGGTGAAAATCTAAGGAACACGTTTCCAAGGCCTAAGTTAAACCAGGATAAGAACAGGGAACAAATGTTCAATGTTTTCAATGCCTTCGGGTCATTCCATCTCTCACGCCGAGGGTTCTTGATATTGTGAGATGCTGGGACACGAAGAAGGAGTCTTGAGTAGCTGACAGTGTGCAGAAAGATCTCACACATTTAGAAAAAGCTGCAATGGGATGCGATCCTTCGTCTTGCAAAGTTATATGTTTTGAACATTGCCCAGACAAACCTCTCTCTCTCAAAACCCCATGGGATGGAATTTGAGTTTTTTCACACTGGGTATTGTATTATTGCTTTTCTCTCTCCTCCCAAAGCTCTATCAGTTAATGGAAAGTCCAGAGAAGGACTTTAGTTTAGATCATCTTTTAGGTTCCAAGTATTTGTCCCAAGTTTGTATTTCCGTCTTGAGGACAAATGCATGAAGCTCCCTTATACCAAGTCTCAGGATGAGAGCAGCTACTGCTCAGTGTTAGAACAGAATGACAGCTGCTCTCCAAGGTCTCAATATCTTTCCCAGCCCAACAACCCAAAATACTTTAAAAAAAACAAAAACATTAGACACTGAAACTAAACTAGGCGCCTTCTGCATGCAAAAAGGATGCTTTTGCTGAGGAGCAGTCCCTCCCCATCCCTAATCGTTCAACAAGCATGCTTTTTAAAAAGCCAAACCAACTCATTCCTGGAGAAATTAAAGTAGAAGGCACCAGCAAAGGAATGACAGAAAAAGAGACCTAGGATTTATCCTACATTGCCCTACATTGGCCATTGTGACTGGGAGCTCTGGAGAAGGATGCTCTAAAACATCTAACATCATAGATAAGATCGCTTTTTGAAAATCTTTCGATGTTTCCAAAATGTTTTAGGCAGTGTAAGTGCTGCGTCCTTGATCCTTTATATTGGGGTAGTCCCACTGATGTGAATGTCATGGCTGATGTGTTGCAGGATGCCCTACGTAAGAAGATGGGTGCCTTCTCATCATTGGGTATTAATGAATTAGAATAATTTCCTTCTTTCTGTTGATAGTCTCACCAAAGGATGGAATTGCAGAACTGCAGCTTCAGTAATCATGAAACAGTATTTATAACATCCCTTAAATGTTAGCGTTCCATATTTCCACCATATAAAAGAGCCAGTGGTAGTGTAAAACCGTCAAAAAGGTGGTTCCTGCATGGGCTGTGGAGAGAAGTGAGTGGCAGATGGAGCTCATCACCTGGGAAGACATCTAGGAGAAGGAATACTCAGGAGAAGGAAAGACTAAGAAATAAATCCTACACAAATCGGGAATGGAGTCCCTAAGACGGTTGGTTGGTGCCTTGTACTCCTCCTTCCAGCACCTCTTGCAGCCAAGCTGGTGCCAAAGATATTGCTCTGCTTTCCTTTGGACCCCGTCAGCAAGGCCAAGAGGAGGGGGGACCTTGTAGTCTGGGCAGTCCAGGACCTCCACACACACTGCCCAGGCTTGTGCTTGTAAGTAGTGTAAAATACATATAGCAGTGCGATTTATAACCATAAAGCATGCATCTTAATACAACTAAAAGCTAGAAGCCACACAAGTATTTAGAACGCTCACTTTAAAACAGCCGCAAATGAGAAGAACTAACAACTATTGTAAAGCCATAGTATTAAGGACAGGCTATAATAATGAATTACTGGAACAAGCCAAGAATCCCCCCAATTATAACTAATAGGTTTCTTCCTCATGTTTGGGAATTCTCAGTTTACAGAGAATGATCCTTTGGTTGTTGCTTACTGTAAATCTCAATATGACTCCAAACTCACCCACAAACCAAGTTTCAGGTTCCAAAATTTGCTGAAGTGTAAAAACAATGAAAGCCAATAGTGTCCCCTTTTCTCACGATTATAACAGGAAACATTAAAGAAACACACACACATTCCAAACTTTTGGCTCATTTATAAGCAGCCTGCCTCCTTTATTTCTGAGCTTTCTTTTTAGGGGGCACGGGGATGCCCCAGAGATACACCACTTTGCAGTGTGAAGGAGGAAGGAGGAAGCAGGCCATTGAGAAAAAATATAATGCCTCAATACTGTTCCGTTTGATCTTCAAAGGTGGTAATGCTTAATTTAGAGTTCACTCATCTGTGGGCTTCATAATACTAAGCTATTTTAAAAGCACACTCTGTTATTTGTTTTCAGGGCTTTAAGGGACTAACGCTAAGGAGGACTCAAACAGCTCGTAGGGAAGTGTTTTCTGGAGACATGGTGGAACCCGTTGGCAACCAGTATGTTGTGGCTCGGCCATTGTACTCAGACCTGGCATTTGATGAAGAGCATCAGAAAGTGCCCAGATACCATAAAAACTTTGTGGACCATCTCAGAGCATGCTTTAGGTAAGAGACGTTCTTTTGTAAACATGGATAAAATAAAAATTGGGGTAGTTCTTCAGGATTTTCTATCCTCTTGGTAAGATTTTCGGCTGGTTTCCGAAAAGATTTTCAATCATTTGTTCCCCACTGGGTCCTGCATATAGCATTCTGGCATGTTAAAGGAGAAAACAAGAAAGGACCACCAGGTTGAAGGACTCGTCTTAATTCTCGGATTAGTTCAACGCACGTAACCAAACTGCTACTCAAATCAATCCCGTTCAGGATCAAATCAATCCCGTTCGCATAATGCTGTTTGTGACCCATCCAAACCAGGAGGCAAGACCAGTCCTGAAACGTGTGGGATATTATCCCTACACGTCAGGGCTGGCCCAGGGCCTTTTGCCACCTGAGATGAAAGACGAGAGATTTCCACTACATTTTCTTGTTCAGAAGCTGGCTGGGCTGGTGGCTGAATCTTTGGCTGTGTACACATTGCCAGTTACAGGTAGGTAGCCGTGTTGGTCTGCCGTAGTCAAAACGAAACAAAAAAAGGAAAAAAAAGAAGAAGTGTGCATGCACACGAAAGCTCATACCAAGAACTGATCTCTAAGGTGCTACTGGAAGGTTTTTTTTAATTTTTTACACATTACCATTTACTCTAGATGTACTGCTGGTGCGTGTACATGTGGTGTTGCCCAGAGCTAACCTGTAGTTTCTTAAGAAATGCTGCTGTGCTGCTTGGTGCTTTTTCTCTCAAACCAGCATTGGTTTGAAAGGAAACCTCAAGCAACATTCATTTCACAGCTAAGCGGAGGTGTGTACATTTGATTTAGCCGTTGCCCGTGGGCAGATGGCAAGGCACGAGGAGCCGACAGAAAATCAAGATCAGAAAATCAAGATCAAGTGAGCTATCGGCCCCTTCTGCGCTATCAGAAGTTTCTGTCCTCCCTGAGCATTCCTTATCGTAAACCACTCTGGAAATATTTGAACCGGAGAACAATATAGAAAGGTTTTAAGAGATCAACAAACAAGCAGGTCCCGGACCTAATGCACTACAAATGCACTGGTATCGTGTTAAGAATGTGTTGCCAAATAATACCACAATATAACACCAGTCTATGGGGCCATAACAATGCAATTAAACCATAGTTAGTAAGTCCTCCTGAATTCAATGAGGCTTGCTCCCTCCCAGGTAAGTGGGTTTGGGCTTGCAGACCCTCCAAGTGTCCCTATTTTCCAGGGACAGTCCCGGATTTACAGAAGTGATCCTGGTTTCTGATTTGATCCTGTAATGTCCCGCTTTTCCTTAGGACTTTTGTATTTTCATCAGAGAAATGTTTGAGGGTAGGACGTTATGTGACCCTGGAGCCAAGGGGATAAGTAACTATACAACCTTTTGAAGACATCTGAAGGCAGCCCTGTATAGTTAATGTTTAATGTCTTATCATGTTCTTAAATATGTTGGAAGCCACCCAGAGTGGCTGGGGCAACCCAGTCAGATGGGCAGGGTATAAATAATAAAAATTGTTGTTGTTGTTGTTGAATTAGACGTTCCTATTTTCATCAGAGAAATGTTGGAGGGTATGATTTACTGTCTTCAAAACAAAGTTTGGATATTTGCAGGTTATTTGCCTCTGCTTAGATTTTCCTGATGAAAAAGGTATCGTCGACTTAGTAGCAATTCCCCCCCCCCCGTTATATACATTCTCATCCATTTATTAGAGCCAGCTGGGGACATCAGTAGTTTAACTTTTGCATGATTCAATCATTCTCTTTTCAGCTGCACTCCACAAAAAGCAAAGAAAGTAGCTCTTAATTTGTTTCCTGTCATCTCCTGGCTACCTACCTACCACTTCAAGGACTGGATTCTCAGCGACATTGTTTCGGGAATTAGCACGGGGCTCGTAGCTGTTCTACAAGGTAAACATTTTCAATTCTTTCAGAAATGGCACATCATTTATTTTCATATTAGACGTTCCTCTATATCATTGGTTGGGAATCCATGGCTCTCCAGATGTTCAGCTCAACTACATCTCCCATCATCCCTGACCATTGACCATGCTGGTGAGGGGTTATGGGAGTTGGAGTCCAACAAGTTCTGGAAGGTAGCCAGCTGCTCACCTCTCCCCTACATGCAATCATATTCTCCAAGGTGATGCACTTTTTCTTCTCTCTAATTTTAGGTCTAGCATTTGCTTTGCTGGTAAATATTCCTCCAGGCTACGGACTCTATGCAGCCTTTTTCCCAGTGATTATATATTTTTTCTTCGGCTCTTCCAGACATATATCGGTTGGTAAGTTGAACTGCATTCCAATGGGCCTTGGGACGGTGCCGCTTTCTCCAAGATTTTAATGCACCTTCCCTAGACTTTTTCCGATAGAACATACTGTAGCTACGCATCACTTCTAAGAACGGCTGCTCCAGTACATTGTGTGATAAGGGAGCCAACAGTGGTACTGGCATAAAACAAGATGCTATACCACCACGGTGATATTTTGATAGAATCACATGCAGATATGTCAGCATAAATATTTAGGAGCAGGGTGAGTTCAGTGGGCATTGCAGAAAGAAACATGGAACAGGTAAAGAATAGGACTGTAATTCAGAGTTATGTGCATGGATCCGATAATGTTCCATTTACTTTCATGATGGGAAATATTCCATGTCTACAAAGCATTTCCTACCACTTAAGGGGAGAGCTCCTTTTCTCATGGAGCATGCGCCCCAGAAAGGCACTCTCATGTACCTTTGATCTCTCAGTCAGAGGTGATTTGACTAAAGGCCTACTCACACAGAGGCCTACGTAAGTCGGTCCCACTGATGTGATCTATCCGCTACATGTATGTGTAAACACACACACACAGAGAGAGAGAGAGAGAGAGAGAGGCATTTGTTTCCAGCAACAAGTAATATGTAGTGGATTTTTATCAACAACCTTGTTATGGAATCATAGAAGTGGAGAGGGCCTTGTGAGCCATCTAGTCCAACTTCCCGCTTAATGAAAGAAATCTTGAAGCAGAGAATCCTTTAAAAATGGCTGCCCAGCCTCTGCTGGAAGACCTCCAGTGGAGGAGAACCCGCCATTCCTCTAGGTCAGTGTTTCCGAAACTTGGGCCACCATCTGTTTTTGGACTACAATCCCCATCATCCCTGACCACTGGTCCTGCTAGCTAGGGATGATAGGAGTTGTAGTCCAAAAGCAGCTGGAGACCCAAGTTTGGGAAACACTGCTGTGGGTCACGAGTGGGGAACTTTTGCCCTCCAGATGTTGCTGGACTACAACTCCCATCATCCATGACTATTGATCATGTTGGCTAGGCTTGATGGGAGTTTGAGTCAACAGTACCTTGGTGACCCAACAGCTCCCCATCTCTGTTTGAGGTAATCGGCTTTGATGTTGAACCATCAAGAGGTTACCCAGAAAACAAAATTCAGGATGAAGAATATAGTGTGATCTGAATGGCTGAAGAATTCTAATCCTATTTACTCTGTACTCACACACTTAAGAGTGCATGGCACAAGTTTCTCTTATGGATAGGATCTTTTAAGCTGAACCTCTTACAATGCGAACAATCTCCACACAGGTCCTTTTCCTGTCCTGAGCTTGATGGTAGGAGGCGCCGTTATAAGAATAGTCCCAGATCCAGTGAGTAACAGCACGCTAGCAAACAGTACATTGATGGATGAGATAAATCAGAAGAGGGTCGTGGTGGCCGCATCAGTGACTATGCTTGCGGGTATCTTTCAGGTAAGTATTTCCAAGCAATATTTGTCTTCATCTGTTTATCCATCCCTGATGCTCCAATGCTTCAAAGCATTAGATCATGCCACAAAATCACTCCACAGTGTCCTGCGAGAAGAAAGTAAGCACACTGTCGAAAAGGGCCTGCGATGCAGGTCACCCTAATGCCCAGTCAACTGCGATGCTCCCTTTGCATCTTACATGAGTCAATTCATGGGCTGTTGTTCCAATGGATGGAAAGCCCTATATGGTTACGGACCATAATACTTTAAGGACCACCTCTCCCTATATGAACCAGCCTGAACACTGAGGTTTTCGTCAGAAGCTCTTCTTCATATGCCTCACCCAAGGGAGGTGCGGAGGGCGACCATCTGAGAACAGGTCTTTTCGGTGGTCGCCTCTCCATTTGTGGAATGATACTCCCAAGTAGGCTCGCCTGGCACCATGCTTGTCAGTCTTTAGGCACCAGGCTAAGATTATTATTTTTTGTTTACCCGGGTCTTTGGTTAATTAGGTTGCCTCCAATGGTAGTGCTTATCTTTTAGCAGGCAGGGGGACAGGACTTGTTCTTATTAATATTTTGCTGGATGAGCATTTTATGTCAAGAGCCAGTGTGGTGTAGTGGTTAAGAGCAGTAGACTCATAATCTGGGGAACCGGGTTCTTGTCCCCGCTCCTCCACATGCAACTGCTGGGTGACCTTGGGCTAGTCACACTTCTTTGAAGTCTCTCAGCCCCACTCACTTCACAGAGTGTTTGTTGTGGGGGAGGAGGGGAAAGGAGAATGTTAGCCGCTTTGAGACTCCTTCAGGTAGTGATAAAGCGGGTATCAAATCCAAACTCTTCTTCTTCTTCTGTATTGCTTTGACACTTTTTCTGGTTTTAAGTTGCCAGCATGCAGTTGGAGAACAGACCAGAGAAGGAGCATTTCTGTGTGACTGTGGAGCCACCATAGGGTGTTCTCATGGGAGTGGGAACACCTAAACCCACACGAGGGAGTGTGATGGTGTAAGAAAATGTACACAAAGAGCAGTAATATTAGGAGACTAGCGAGGTTGCTGTTTCTTTTCTGTTCTGCTCCCATAAAAGCAGCATTTGTTTCTTTATGTCTCTTCCAGCTGCTGTTGGGTGTGCTGAGAGTCGGTTTCATTGTTATTTATTTATCCCAGTCGTTAATAAGCGGATTCACAACAGCTGCAGCCATCCATGTTGTCGTGTCCCAACTGAAATTCATCTTTCAGCTGACAGTTCCTGGATATAATGTACCTTTGGGAATTATATGGGTGAGTGCTTCTGACCCGCACCTGATTATTCCTCAGGAGCGCCACCATTTTTTCTAGCTATTGTGAGGTATTTGAGAAGTAATCACAAGAAATGCTTTGAAATACACTGGTGACTTTTGCAGTTAAAAAACTTGTCTCCAGCCCTTGCAAGCTCCTTTTTGCTCAGCCTCCCCAGCCCAACGTTTGCAATATCCATTTATATATTATATACAGTTTCCTCCAAGCAGCTCAGCGCAGTGTGCATTCTTTATTCCTCCTTCCACCACCTATAGTGTGGTGTAGTGGTTAAGAGCAGTAGACTTGTAATCTGGTGAACCAGGTTCGCTTCCCCGCTCCTCCACATGCAGCTGCTGGGTGATCTTGGGCTAGTCACACTTCTCTGAAATCTCTCAGCCCCACTCACCTCACAGAGTGTTTGTTGTGGGGGAGGAAGGGAAAGGAGAATGTTAGCCGCTTTGAGACTCCTTAAGGGGAGTGAAAGGTGGGATATCAAATCCAAACTCTTCTATAAGTGATTGACTCTGAGGCATCCAGTATCATTACTACCCCATAGTAGTGCTTGAAACAAGACATACAATTGCTAAAGTAAATTACCACACTGCAACCCTTTCCTGCATCATGGTTGTTGTTGTTTTTTTGTGTGCAACAGACGCTGAAAGGTATATTCGAGCAGATCACAAAAACGAATATTGCAGACCTTGTCACTTCGCTGATCATCTTGGTCATTGTGTTTGTCGTGAAAGAATTGAATGAACGTTACAAAACCAAGCTCCCAGCACCTATCCCCATTGAACTCATTGTGGTAATTGTTTTTCTCTCTCTGATTTTCTTGTTTTTTAAAAGGAGGGGGAGCCAATAGTTATTTGTTTGTTTGTTTACACCAGGGGTCAGCAAACTTTTGAGCCGGGGGCCGGTCCACTGTCCCTCAGACCTTGTGGGGTGGGCAGACTATATTTTGGAGGAAAACAATGAACAAATTCCTATTCCCCACAAATAACCCAGAGATGCATTTTAAATAAAAGCACACATTCTACTCATGTAAAAACACGGTGATTCCCGGACCGTCCACGAGCCAGATTTAGAAGGCGATTGGGCCAGATCCAGCCCCTGAGCCTTAGTTTGCCTACCGGTACCCATGGTTTACACGGCTGGTTCTACACACTGATGCAAACTGTTACACTTCTGTTCAGCTCGAGGAAAATAATACTGTTATAAAAAATAAAGAGAGAGCTACCTATAATCCTCTTCGGTTGGTGTTCTCCTGGTGTATCAGGTTGTCTTTTATGAGGAAATACAGCTCATTTAAAATTGCATCACACTGTAGTTAACAAGCTAGGTTTAGCAAACTATGGGCACAGCAGAAGCCCTGTGCAAGAACTTCTGTTAGTGCAACAAAGCTTATCCCACTGTCCAAACACCCTGAAATTGCCTCAGGGGGCTTGGGATGCACAAAACAGATGGAACGTTTGTCATGGTGCGACACTGAATTCCGCCCTGTGTTACAATATTTTTGACAAGGTCACTGCAAAAATGATGCCAAACTGTTATTATTGTGATGGACTACACTACAGTAAGGTGCCAGCCCCCCTCCCCATTTCAATATACTTCAATATAGCAGGGGCTTGTTTGGCCATTTTAATGAACTCTTTATTTCTGGAGCCTCAGGTGTAATCAGCTAATATAAATGTAAGTAGCTAAGATAAATTTGACATTATGGAGGCAAGTATTATGGCAAAAGTTTAGCAAATGGAATATATGTCTACTCGCTAGCTGAGAAACACCTTGCTGAAATCTTATGTCGGCTACTTTGCTTCTTTCTAGACTGTCATCGCAACTGGGTTATCCTATGGTTGTGATTTCAAAGGGAAATTCAAAGTAGACACTGTTGGAAAGCTTGAAAAGGGGTAAGTACACCCTATTCTTGAATGGGCATGGTAGTGCCACAAATTTAAGATAAAAAGCTTTTCATTCCAAGTGAAGTTGTGGGGAACGTATTTACCACACCTTGACCCAAATATAGAAGGACTGTCAAAGGACAGTTAAAATGCTTTGTAAATGGGTCCTGAGCTATGAGCTATAAGCCGGTCATCCATGAGTTTGATGGGAGGTATTAATATGACCTTCGGAACAAAAAAATTCACCATCTTCAGAAGGAGTTCTCTGGAGGATTTCTAGTCTTGGGGTTTCTTTTCAAAGAAACAGACTGAGGTTATCTGGAGGCACAACTCAAGCAGTTTAGTAGACAGCCAAAGCCTACTTGCTCCCATACAGGATCTCCAGAGGGTGACAGCCAGCGCCGCCCCCCCCCAATGCATTACAGTGGTACCTTGGTTCTCAAAGCGTTCCAAAACCAAGGCACGCTTTCCCATAGAAAGTAATGCAAAACGGATTAATCCGTTCCAGACTTTTAAAAGCAACCCCTAAAACAGCAATTTAGCATGAATTTTACTATCTAACGGGACCATTGATCCATAAAATGAAAGCAATAAACAATGTACTGCAGTCACACAATCAATCAATCAGTAGCTGAACTGGGTTTCACACAGTCACAAAAACAAAACAAAAAAGCCGCAAAAACAAAAACGCAAAAGAAATAGCAAAAACAGACAGACCTCTGCGTAACACTCAAAACGGAAGCGTGGCACTCAAAACGGAGCATGTTCGGCTTCCGAAAAAAGTTCGCAAACTGGAACACTTACTTCCGGGTTTGCAATGTTTGGGTTCCAAGTTGTTTGAGTACCAAGGCGTTTGAAAACCAAGGTACCACTGTATACTGTTATCTCACAGGGCCCGGTGCTTTGCTTTCCTCTTCTCTGTTGCTCCCTGGGTCCATCTTGTTTTCCAACCCAAACTACTGTTTCTATTGTTTCTTTTCACACGGAGACTCAAGTATATCCTCCTTAGCTGGAGGTGGAAGGAAAGAGACAAAGGGAAGTGTCATTTCAGGACCTTCCAGCTATTTCCTAGCCATTCATAAAAGGCAATAACAAAAGCCACCCTTGAGGAAGACGAGAGGGGAGAGCCATTATTATCATGTTGTTGCTGTTGTTGTTGTTTAGTCGTTTAGTCGTGTCCAACTCTTCGTGACCCCATGGACCAGAGCACGCCAGGCACTCCTGTCTTCCACTGCCTCCCGCAGTTTGGTCAGACTCATGTTGGTAGCTTCAAGAACACTGTCCAACCATCTCGTCCTCTGTCATCCCCTTCTCCTTGTGCCCTCAATCTTTCCCAACATCAGGGTCTTTTCCAGGGAGTCTTCTCTTCTCATGAGGTGGCCAAAGTATTGGAGCCTCAGCTTCAGGATCTGTCCTCCCAGTGAGCACTTAGGGCTGATTTCCTTCAGAATGGATAGGTTTGATCTTCTTGCAGTCCATGGGACTCTCAAGAGTCTCTTCCAGCACCATAATTCAAAAGCATCAATTATTATCATAGCATAGAACATATCTGCTGCTGTTGCTTCCAGTCCTGCTGGTGGTGGTTCATGGTGGGGGTGACACACACACACACTCAGGCAGCAAATCACATCTTTCTTAACATGCTACAAAGGTTATTTATGCCCTGCTTTTTTTAAAAAAATACCCTGACCTTTGCTTTCAGGTTTCAGGCTCCTTTTTCACCAGATATAAGTATCTTTGAAAGCTGTGTGGGTGACGGTTTCGCTATTGCGATCGTTGGCTTTGCTGTGGCCTTTTCAGTGGCGAAGGTATATTCCATAAAGCACGATTACCCCATCGATGCCAACCAGGTAAGTGATCGCTGCAGGTGCCAGTTCTACAGTCTACATTTAAAGAGCCAGTACATTTAAAGAGCCAGTACATTTGAGAGCCAGTATGGTTAAGAGTGGTGGCCTCGTAATCTGGGGAACCGGGTTCGCGTCTCCGCTCCTCCACATGCAGCTGCTGGGTGACCTTGGGCTAGTCACACCTCTTTAAAGTCTCTCAGCCCCACTCACCTCACAGAGTGTTTGTTGTGGGGGAGGAAGGGAAAGGAGAATGTTAGCCGCTTTGAGACTCCTTAGGGTAGTGATAAAGTGGGATATCAAATCCAAACTCTTCTTAAAGAACCTAGCGATGTTTAGGATTATTGAGAGGAACGTGAATACTTTTGAAGAAAATAAATAAATGGCCAGAGAAAGAAGGCTTACGAAATGCCTTGTCTGGTCATAAAATATAAATATCCTTTTGGTATTTTTGAAGGAATTAATCGCCTTTGGAATAGGCAATGTCTTTGGCGGTGCGTTCAAAGGATTTGCAGCAAGCACTTCGCTGTCCAGGTCGGGCGTGCAGGAAAGCACAGGAGGCAAAACACAGGTAGGTATTGGACAAGCCAATATCTTGCACTAACTGAATTCGAGAAAGCAGTATTCTAGGATGCAGGCTGACTATCGGCTTTTCTCATGCAGATTGCTGGACTCCTCTCAGCTGTCATTGTCTTGATTGTCATCTTGGCCATAGGTCATCTTTTGGAACCATTGCAGAAGGTACGGACTTCTATGTGCATAACAGCCGTTCAACAAAGGATGCCATTCTTTTCAATGGGACGGAACAAAAATCGTAGCATCATCAGTGGAACCTATTGCCATGCTTGCCAGATATTCCCCAGATCTGGGATGGGACCCATCAAGTAATTTTCTGTGCAAGGAGTTACCTGGCAGCAGGAAAGCAAGGCTCCGAAATGGCCAACATTTTTTTCACTTCCCGAGCTAGAGAATAAAAACAACGCCCCCACTTCCCCAATAACAATGGTAATAGTAAAATAACTGGCAATTTGCCACATCTTAATGCCCCAAATCTGCCACCTGGGGCAGCAGCAACTTTGCTCTGCCTAACAGTATAGGTGTTTCTGTTGGGGTCTATATGGTTTACTTGACATCTACACCATACATTTAAATCAAATTTATATCGCTTTAGTGGTCATGGCTCCCTCCCCTGGAATCTTAGGAACTGTAGTTTACTCCTTGCAGAGCTACAAATCCCAGCCCCCCAAACAAACTGAAGTTCCCAGAATTCTTTGGGGGAATGAACTTTAAATCTCTGGCATGGATGGAACACCTAGTCTCATCACAGGATTTTAGAGAGACTCAAGGCCCTTCTATAGAATAATTGTGTAAGAAGGCTTCTCATCTCCATTTTTTTAAAAAAAAAGTATTGTTGGGTTATTCTGACCTTGGATTGAGGAAAACAGTGCAGGCAAGTTGGAAAAAAAGGTATATTTGGTGCCACTATTTTTTCTCTCATGGTGAATATTTCATGTTGCAGTATATGCATTACACACATTACACACAAGTTTGACATCATATTGGTAGAAGGAAGCAAGGAGGAAACAGGGGAGAGAAGCAACAGCACCCTGGGAGGCACAGCATTTTAGTACACACAGTACTATTCCCCCTCCCCCATCTGACCTTAAACATGGGTCTCAGCTATACAGCTGCAAATATAACGTTTTAAGTGCGTTTTAAGTGCATTATACAAATGTGACACTAGGTGGCGATGGTGAGCTTGTGGCAAATTCCAAATATTTTTCAAAAAGCTTTTTCTTTTTAAAAGCAATTTCACAGCGTTTTTTAAAATATGTGTCTAGATTCCACCATGAAGTGCGTTTTGTTTTCTCATTGACAGTCAGTCCTCGCAGCTTTGGCTCTGGGCAACTTAAAGGGAATGCTGATGCAGTTCAAGGAGATCAAGATTTTGTGGGGCAAGGACAAATACGACTGCGTAAGTATCCATAACAACAGAACCCTCGCTGTGAAAGACTCTTGAAATCCCTCCTTTAAAACTGATTGTGAAAGATGGTTATTCAGAAAATTGTTGCCTTTTGAGTTTCGCCAGACAGAACAAGGAATTCTGACATGGGGGCATAAATGTTGTGAGGATCCTATGCCCTTTTAAAATGTGGGTTTTGGGGGTGAGGGGGTTATTGGGTTGTTATTTTATTTTGACTATGTATTTTGTGGTTTTGTATTTTGATTTTATTCTGTGAACAGCCCATGAGACCTCCGGGTATTGGGCGGTATAATAATAATAATAATAATAATAATAATAATAATAATAATAATAATAATAATTTGCACTCATTGGCTCCCTTGTAGCGAGCTTTGTTTTATATTTGTTAGGAGAAATGCTGCACAAATCCATAGCGCCCACTGAATGCAACTGCACTTATTCAATAGAATTGGAATGCATTCATGATATGTATTCCACGATCAGAGCAATAGTTTTCAAAAGGCCTATCTATAAGAAGGCCAAGCTCAGCATGCATACAAAACCTGCGCTATCACAGAGGGAGCTCAACAATCCATACACCCCAAAACCCGAGAGAAGCGTTTCGGTCGCATCAACGCCATATATCAGAAGTGTATTTAATGCAGATCTAAAGCGCATGGCTTCCTCTAAAGAATCATGGGAACTGCAGTTTCTTTAGGATGCTGTCATGTGGTGACGGGTAAACAACAGTTCCCAGAATACCTTTGGGGGAAAACCATGTGTTTTAAGGTGGTGCAGGTGGCGCTGTGGTTTAAAACCACTGTGCCGCTTGGACTTGCCAATCGGAAGGCCGGCTGTTCAAATCCCCGCAACGGGGTGAGCTCCCGTTGCTCGGTCCCTGCTCCTTCCAACCTAGCAGTTCGAAAGCACGTCAAAGTGCAAGTAGATAAATAGGTACCGCTCCGGCGGGAAGGTAAACGGCGTTTCCGTGCGCTGCTCTGGTTCGCCAGAAGCTGCTTAGTCATGCTGGCCACATGACCCGGGGGGGAAACTGTCTGCGGAAGCGGACAAACTCCAGCTCCCTCGGCCTATAAAGCGAGATGAGCGCCACAACCCCAGAGTCATTAGCAACTAGACTTAACTGTCAGGGGTCCCTTTACCTTTATGCATTTTAAATGTGCTTGAAAAGTGAGGTGTGTATGTGAGCTGGGTAGGTAACTGACCACTGGTAATGCATGGCTGTTTAAAAATGGTTATCCTACAATGGGATAACCAGCGCTGAACATTGCAGCACAGCTACATCTAGTTTGAAGAAGTTCCTTTATACTTTAATTTCCTGTTTGGGCGGGTTGTGGGAGGTCCATAGGCAGGAGTAGAAGTCAGCAAATTCTGAGATTATTTCTTTAGAGGAGAATGTTGCACTAATGTCCTTTTTTGTAATGCAATGTGTTCTTGTTTTTAGTGATTTTTCCCTGTACCTGTTTGCTAGTAACCTGGAGTTTTCCCTGCCCAACCCCCAATATTCATAGAAATGTTGCTTTGATTACAGGATGTTGATCATTGTCTTATTAATTTATAGTGAGTCAATCTCCCTTCTTTTTTATTTTATGAGTTTAAGGATGTTTTTGGCTCCTGTTTGTTTATAACGTGCTGCGAGTGTCGTCATATCTTGTCCTAGTTTGATTACCGTATTTCTGAGGAGGTTTGCTGTCTTTAAACTTATAGTCACAAACTACTACATCTAATACCCAAACCTTATAATGGTGCCTTGAGTCCCTCTCTGCAATAAGTAAGCTTTAGAAATAAGTATTTTCCAAAAACAATTCCTACCAACTTTATTGTGGCTTCAAACCCAAACTCAGTCTCATGTCATTCATGGTGAGGGATTGGAATGGAATATCTTGATGTTGGTTCTTGTGTTGATTATTGAATGTGTCCGTGATATCTGGTTGTTCAATATCTATCTATTTTCTCAGCTTATCTGGATCGTGACCTTCCTTGCTGGCATCTTACTGGGTCTGGATCTTGGGTTGGCAGCTGGAGTAGGATTTGAACTCCTCACTGTTATATTCCGTGCACAATTGTGAGTCCATCTTCCCAACTTGTCAGATTCATATAATAATTATTAATTTAAAAATAATAATTAAAAATGCAATCCATACAGTTAAATCATTTTTTAAAAAAAAGATTAACAGCCAGAAGACAGAGGCGTAGCATGGGGGGGGGGTGCCGTGGGTGCCGTGGCCCCAGGCACAATTTTGAGAGGGGGTGCAAACATGCCCGGACTTGTTGAGCTTTTTTAAGGGGAATTCTTGACAAAAATCGCTCACCCGACGGACCAGCACTGCTGGCCGTGGGCATCTAAAACAGCACCTATCAGCTGTCCCCTCGCCGGCAGATTCAGCCAAATACCACAGCAACACCCACAGCTCTTCCGCAGCCACAAATTACACTTCCAATAGCTAGCGGCAACAATCAATCCCAGGCCCCCCCTGCACTACCCATGTATAAGACGACCCCCGATTTTGAGCTTTAATTTACAGTAAAAAATCCTCGTCTAATACACGGAAAGGTACGGTATGTGCCACATATTCCCGATGCCAGGGATTTGCTCCACGAGGAAACATAAGGAGACTTCAGGTTCTATGATTCTCTTAATTATTATGATGATTAATTAAATTTATATACCGCCTTATACCCAGAGGTTTCAGAGTGGTTCACAAAACAAGATCAACATAAAACACCAAAATATATATAATCAAAATAAAAACAACAACACAATAACCCCCCCACACACACACACACTCTGAGAGTGGTTTAAAAGTGTCCCTCTTCCCGGGGAACTCTGAGAATTGTAGCTCTGTGAGGCAAATAGGGGGTCTCCTAACAACTCTCAGCACCCTTAAACTACAGTTCCCAGGATTCGTTGGGGGAAATCTAAGACTGTTAAAAATGGGGCAATATTGAAAATGAATAGTGCAGATTGGGCCTAAACTAGGGTCTACTATCCACATTAAAACTCAGCCAAATCAATTCTTCACAGCATAGGAGCCAATTCCTAGGAGCTGAGAGGTCTTCAGCACCCCAATAAAATATTTGAGGGGTTTGAGCCCATCCCCCAAGTTGACGGGAAATGCCATTCAAATAGGGTGTGTGCACCGCATCATGTGATCAATTATGTGGGGCGGGACTTACCCCCCCCCTATTATATTCAAGTTGGCACCCCTGCTTCCCAGCAAACTTTTACATGGAGTAAAATGCTGCAGGATGTATTGAGTGTCTACCAAACTCCCATAATGCTGCAATCCTATGTACATTTACTTGAGAATATAAGTCCCATTGGACAAACATAAACATGTATCTGTTTTATACCAGTGTGTCCTAGCTGACTCCCCACCCCAGAAAAATCCGGAAACTTATAATTTGATGAGGCCATGGAGAACTTACTGTTAGAAAGAAAACTACGTCCCCTTACAGCTATCAGGGCTTTGTAGGGCAAGGAAATTACTTTGCTAAGTTGGTTTAAACTTAACAATACCATTCTATGCATGGGGAACCTATGGCCCTACAGTTGTTGGACTACAACTCCCATCAAAGGTGTGCATCTTTATTAAAATGAAGTCTGATGAATACCCCTTACAGTGTGTTAGTCAACTCATTTGATTTTTCTATTTGTTTTTCAGTCCAAAATGCACAGTTTTGGCTAATGTTGGAAGAAGCGACATCTACAGAAACAGGAAGGATTATAGAGATGTAAGAACCTGATTCTTGGTTGCCGTAGTTAGCGTCTGCCTGTTGATTTTGAAACGATGTGCTAAACTAATATGCATATTTTTGACCTAGATATATGAGCCAGAGGGAGTGAAAATTTTCAGATGCCCATCCCCAATCTTCTTTGCTAATATTGAATTTTTCAAGGACAAATTAACTGCAGCGGTAAGCATATTGTTATAGATTTGGGGAGGAGACCCCCTGAAACCCTAGGAATTAATAAATGGTAGGATTTTGATTACAGTGGTACCTTGGTTCTCAAACGGCTTGGCTCCCGAATGCTTCAAACCCAGAAGTAAGTGTTCCAGTTTTTGAACATTTTTCGGAAGCTGAATGTCCAACGCGACTTCCGCTTGAGTGCAGGAAGCTCCTGCAGCCAATCGGAAGTTGTGCCTTGGTTTTAGAATGGTTTTGGGAGTTGAATGGACTCCCGGAACAGATTAATTTCGAGAACCAAGGTACCACTGTATTTGGGATGTGAAGGGAGAAATGCAAGCTGCAGAGGAATTCCTGGAATAGCCTATGCAAAACGACCTGGCCGTGCTAGGGCCATTAAGAAACAAGACAGGGCCATTGAGGACCATTGGCAATGCAAGAGAACTATTTCCCCCATGCTCTGAGGTGTGAACAGACAGGGCCGGTGCGTCCATTTAGGCGAACTAGGCAATTGCCTAGGGCGCCAAAATGGAGGAGGCGCTGGCCAGCCTGCCCCCCGCCCCCCGCAGCCCCCCGCCGCCGCCCGGTGCCGCCCCAACCAGCGGCGGAGCAAGCAGGTTGGGGCGAAAACTGCAGCAGTGAGGGCGCCAAAATGGAGGGAGCGCTGGCCAGCCTGCCCCCCGCCGCCGCCCCAACCAGCGGCGGAGCAAGCAAACCGCGGCAGCGGGGGGCACCCGGCCGAGCAGGGGGCGGGGCACCGGTCCGCAACGTGCATCATAAGCAATGACATCACATGGTCCGCCCCCTCGCCTAGGGCGCCAAAATTGCCAGCACCGGTCCTGTGAACAGAGACTGGGAATTTGGAAGGTTGCCAGGGTAACTGGGTGAATAAGTCATATTTCTTAAATCTACAATAGTCTCCGCTCTGTTTCAATTCTCCAAAAGAACACAGACCCTGGGTGAGTGCCCATAACCCCTAGGAATCTTGGAGAGAGGGAGGGAGGCAACCAACAATATTACTGGTGATAATCCCTTAACAAAAATTATTTTTCATGTAATATTGGATATTAGACAGTGAACCAAGAGCTAGATCTACACAGCTATTAAAAAACGCTCTGAAAACACTCTGCAAAAAACGGTTGGAAAGCTCACGACTGAAAATAGCATTGAGTTGCGATTTCAGCTCTACGGTGCCGTCTGGTGTCACAGTGTTTATAACGCATTTATAACGCTGTATTTCGACTAATGTAGCTGAGTGCAAGGTGCATATAACACTCAGAACTTACAAGAGCGGTGAATTCAACAAGCTAAACCAAATCAAATCAAATGTTTCAGGTTGGGTTTAATCCACTGAGGGTGCTACGCAAGCGCAACAAAGCTCTGAGGAAAATCAGGAGGATGCTGAAGAAAGGGGAGCTTCAAGTCACACCTGTAAGTATTCTGCGTTCATTAAATTGTGCAGACCTCTCACTTAATTCACAAGTGTCTCATCCCAGTTAACCAACCTTGCAGGAGTCTGAAGATCATTTTTTGAAAGTCACTGGGGCTACTGAGGGCTCACAAATATTACATAGACTCAAAATAAGGAGGCATCAGCTGTACACAAAGGTGTAAGACACATGCCAGGCTGCCATCAAGTGATACGATGCCACTGCCCATGTTCAGCAATGTTGTTTTACCACAAGAGATGGAAAGCGACAGTTTTTGGAGTATTCCTGAGATCATAAAAATCTGGCAGCTGAAGAAAGTGCCTGTATAAACCTGTACAAATTGACATATTTTTGAATTAAAACTTAGATTTCTTTTAAAAAAACACACAAAAACCCTAAGATCTCTTGGATTGGGGTGTGCAACATTTTTCCCCTGTCCAGGATCACGTTCCTTCATGAATTTGGGGTTGCTCTAGGTTAACTAATCTGGAACGTAGACCAATCGCCTACTGCTCTGAAAAAGCCTACCAGTTTGTTCTCAGCCGGTGGGAAAATATACTTTTACTAAGTCATGACCAGGAAAAAATGTTGTTGTTTTTTACAAAATATATTATATATCTCAAATAAAATACTGCCAACTGTTCTGTAGGTGGAGGGACATTTTTAAAAAACCAGGGAAAACAAGGAGGAAATAAACAGGAAGGAAGGAACTCTTATGTGACTGAAGAATAGACCAACTTTAGGAGGCATTGGGAGCAGCATAAAATGAAGTTTGGGGCAGCATGTTGACCCCCTGAACCACTGATCCTATTTAGAGCCTAGAAATCACAAAAAAATAGTGCCTGAAGGAGCCATATCCTTTCTCTTTCTCACTTACGTTCTTCTAAGATTTACAAACCATTACTATCTTAAAGAATTTCTCTCTCATTCCTGTTTTCCCTTGCCCAGCAACTTATAGGTAAACAGATTACCTTTAACAGCAGAACCGGCAGTCCAGTGTGCTAAGTTATCTTTTCGTTAATAATTGGGATTCTTATCATTTTCTCCCTTTGATACAGAAAGGCTTGATTTGCACTGTCAATGGCATATGCGACTCCGACGAAGAGCTGGACAACAACAGCATTGAAGAACTGGACCAGCCCACAGATACCAGAGACTTGCCAGTTCAGATAGACTGGAACTCAGACCTTCCTCCCAACATCATAGTTCCGAAAATCGACACACACAGCGTCATCCTTGATTTCTCAGCAGTGTCGTTTCTTGATGTTTCTGCTTTGAGAGTCCTTGGAGAGGTAATTGTCCTCCGTACATCTTCCAGCCAACAAGTGTAAAGCTAATTATTCATTCATTTTATTACATTTGTGTCTCACATTCACTCTAAGAACCCCAAAGCACAGTGTACATTGGGGTTTTCCCTGTCCCTCTTTTTGTAATGCACACTACAAACCTGTGAGATAAGTTGGACTGATAAATGGTGAACAACTGAATTTAGTCCAAGTAACAATTTCAACCTGAGCTTCCCAAGTCCTAGTCTGACATTATACCACAGTCGTACCTTGGAAGTTGAATGGAATCCGTTCCGGAAGTCCATTCGACTTCCAAAACGTTCGAAAACCAAAATGCAGCTTCTTATTGGCTGCAGGAAGCTCCTGCAGCCAATTGGAAGCCATGGAAGTCCCATCAGACGTTTGGCTTCCAAAAAAAAAACAACATTCGAAAACCGGAATACTCACTTCCGGGTTTTGATAGTTCGGGAGATAGTTCAGTTCAAGATCCAAGGTATGACTGTATACTGTAGCAATAAGACAGAGCATGGATATATTACTTCGGTGTGTTCGAACCACATTGCGCATGTTATCTCATTAATACTGTATGGAAAGCCAGAATTACCATCCAAATATTGCAGACAGGAATGGGAGAGTGGGGAGGAACTCTGAAGTTTGGAAGTGGTGACTTGCTTATGGTCACCTAGTAAGCTTGTGACAGAAGCAAGCTTTTAACAGTTCATCTTGCCGTCAACCTATCTGTAAATTTCTCATTTAACAGACTTTGAAAGAATTTGTCCGGATTGATGTGGATGTATATATTGTGGGAGCACACGGTAAGTTGACCCCGTTCTATTTTTGATTATTTAAAGAACAGCAGTGGCACGCTCAAAGTTTGTGTCTTATCTTAAGTCTGTCCCTAAAATGCTAAAAGTACTTACTTATGCATGATTCCCAGAAATTTCAGTGGTGCTTTATCTTCAATTGTACGAGTGATGAACACAGTGTAGCATGGCACCTCAATCTTAAATATGGTTACCCAGAAATAGATCTTGGCTACATACAGTACGCAGTTAGAACAATTTCCTCAGAGGCTTTCTGAGGACGAGGCTATTTAGGACGCGGGTGGCGCTGTGGTCTAAACCACTGAGCCTAGGGCTTGCCGATCGGAAGGTCGGTGGTTCGAATCCCCACGATGGGGTGAGCTCCCGTTGCTCGGTCCCTGCTCCTGCCAACCTAGCAGTTCGAAAGCACGTCAAAGTGCAAGTAGATAAATAGGTACCACTCTGGTGGGAAGGTAAACGGCGTTTCCATGCGCTGCTCTGGTTTAGTCAGAAGCGGCTTAGTCATGCTGGACACATGACCCGGAAAAGCTGTCTGCGGACAAACGTCAGCTCCCTCGGCCAGTAAAGCGAGATGAGCGCCGCAACCCCAGAGTCGTTTGCGACTGGACTTAACTGTCAGGGGTCCTTTACCTTTACCTTTTTTTATCTATATATTAAGCTTTAGGGTCATATGGAGTACTCTTGCTTTGTACCAAATGGCATCAATGTTAAACCAAGGTCCTGTGAAGTTTGGGGTGATGCTGCCTGACGTAGAAAGGCAGACCACAGCTGACAATGAGCAATTAAAACTGAATCTTCTAGTCGCTCACAGGAGTAAGCCTGACCTTCTGCAATGATGAGAGATACCAGCTGATCTGCTCTGGCCTGAGATTTCCTTGTTGTGGGGGCTTATCTCCCTATAGCTTCTTAGGCAGAGCAAGATGGGTGAATCCCTGCCTATCATCTCTCCGGTTGCCAGTTCCAAAATCTACTGCCAGCTTGACTCCTGACAATCAGTGTCAGGTGCTGGGTTTGCCTCTCTGCTTGTTTCAAAGCGAAGCATTTCTGAAAGTGAAGAGTTGGGAACAGGAAGCCCGCGGCCAAGTTCCTGAATCTGAAATAAAACATGTTAAATAAATTTGAATGTTGTGCTTGAGGTTTTTTTACTAACCTTTTTTCCTGGCTTGGAAACCTGTTTTCTTTCCCTCTCCAGATGGCGTTCTGGATAAACTGGAAAGATGTGGATTTTTTGATGATGAAATTAAGCCATCCATGTTTTTCCTCACCATCCATGATGCAGTTTTATATATATTGCTAAAAAAGGACATTGAGCTCAGCGCACCAAAGTACAAACCCAATATGGTAAGAAAAATGCTGCAGTAACTGCTCTTTGCTTGGGCAAACGTCTTACCTTTCGTTCATATTAGAAACCACAGCTGTACATTTGCATATAGGTAGGCTTCTAAGACCATCCCTCCATCCATAGTAACTTGGTCTGGAGACAGATTTGGCTGAAATAAAAGTAATTCCTGTTGCGAGTAGAATCTCAAGCTGAATTACTGAGGTCAGATTGGCAAAACTACAAGCAAACTGATACTTTAAATGCTGTGTTGGCTAGGGCTGGTAGGGTGAAAAGCAGGGAGTCCAACAGTAGGTGGCGCTGTAGGCAGAGCCAATTCATTCTACATTTTGCCCCCATGTTCCTCCCTGCTGAGTTTTACAAGGGACAGCATAGAGATGGACGAGTTTGAACCTGTGCCACTTCCAGGAAGGGACTGTCTGAGCGCAGACTAAAGTTGGTAGGCAGTGGCAGACTTGGGCTTTAAAATTTCAGTGACGTCCTGTGCAACACCAAAATTCAGTGCCCCCTCCGCCTCTCACCTTCCCTTGTT
Source organism: Darevskia mixta (assembly GCA_034641385.1). Taxonomy (NCBI): domain Eukaryota; kingdom Metazoa; phylum Chordata; class Lepidosauria; order Squamata; family Lacertidae; genus Darevskia; species Darevskia mixta. The sequence continues at coordinate 7,417,401 of JAWWNH010000224.1, read as the reverse complement.
TGTCATTGTTGAGGTGCTCCCTGTGGCCCCCTCTTGGCTTGACAGGTGAACCCCGCCTCTGTGGTGGGGCAGCACCCCACTTGCCCTAATGAACCAGCACCCACTACTAAGGCTGGGCAATATCTGGTTTTCAACATCGCGATATATATCACCAACTAAACACTGCAATATGCCGATATATCACAATGTCTGAAATAAGGGTGGAGCTACGCAGAGCCATCAGCTAGCTCCCTGGTTTTCCCCGCATTTCGATTTTTGCAAAGCACACAAATGTCATGATTCGCGATATATTGCCAGGTCAAAAATCAGGAAACTGATATCGTGATATGGACTTCAAACCGGTTTTGGATGATATATTGATATATCACTCAACCCTACCAGCTACGTAAAAGGAAAGAAGAGAAACCAATATTCCTCCCTAACTCTTAACACATCTATCCCATCACAGGAAAAAGAAGTCAAGGATCATTATATAATCAATACAAATGGACTACGCAGTCGGGAGCTCATGGTAAGGGACCCTTTCCCAATTTTTAAAATCATCAGTAAAGATAGGAGCATGGGGTGGGGGTGGGGGCTATTGCCCTGAAACAGATCTGCTAAAAGAAACGAGTGCAGTCCCTTTTACAGGAAGGTAGAACTGAGGCACCAATAGGAATAGTCAGTTTAAGTATGCAATATGCCTCCCATTTCACTGGCTCCATCAATATTGCTATACCTTACCGCAGCAACAAATTAAGAAGTGGCTGCGTATCTAGTCAACAGAAGATGCAACTGCATGGTGATGGTCAACTCCTAATGTACCTTGAATGAAATTTTGGGAGACTGCTGGGGACATGCCATTTTTATTTTATTTTTTTATATTAATATTTATTCGTTTTTTTCTCTCCCAAAAGCATAGCTGTCAACTTTTCCCTTTTTAAAAGGGAAATTCCCTTAATCCGAATAGGATTCCTCGCAAGAAAAGGGAAAAGTTGACAGCTATCCCCAAAAGGCGAACTCAAAAGCAACTTACAAAAGCTGAGCCATTTTTTTAATTTGCTTCTTTCCACCCCACAGGCACCATCAGAAACAAAATTCTAACCGTCATACCCACTGACGAGCAGGAAACCAAATGCTGGGAATATAAAACAGCTGGAAAACCATCTAGGCATTGTCACTGTTGGGGGAACCAGTTCAATATTGGGGGAAACCGCTTTCTACCATGGGTGTGTGTCTATATGCCAATATTAATTCTGATTTGACTCTTCCCACCCTTGTGCTAATGTAACCAGAATTGTACCACTGAGACACAAGAGAGAAGTACCGTCTGACAATGGACGCACAGGTACAAAAAGTCTGAAGATAAAAACAACAGCCCCTTGATGGCTAAGGAGCACAGAAAGTTGAGAGGGGGAATTGACAGGTGGCTTGAACAGGAAGACAGAATAAAGCAGAGTAGAAAGAATCACCTCATTGTCTGCAAGTGCTATTTTTCTAGAAAAATGAGGTGCTGGAAATCACCATGAACACCTCCCTTGTTCTCTTATACAGTGGTACCTCGGGTTACAGACGCTTCAGGTTACAGACTCCGCTAACCCAGAAATAGTAACTTGGGTTAAGAACTTTACCTCAGGATGAGAACAGAAATTGCGCGGTGGCGGCAGCGGGAGGCCCCATTAGCTCAAGTGGTACCTCAGGTTAAGAACAGTTTCAGGTTAAGAACCGACCTCCAGAACGAATTAAGTTCTTAACCCGAGGTACCACTGTAATGGCAATAGTGCCCATGTGAGAGATGCTGGAACTATGTTCCGGCAAGTTCCGGCTGAAAACCACCCCGTTGCCTGGGAAGGTGACTTCCTAGTTCACACTGGTAATATATTTTTCAGTGGACAGAAGAGAAAATTACGCATATAAATTAATAGAGAAAAATTTAAAAATCAACGTAGCTAGGATTGATCAGCAGTATGTTCACCCAACCCACCCCACGACAAAAGCCCACCCCACGCAGGGGAAAGAGATGGGAGGGGGGGAAATACTTGAAACAGGGGAACTGAGCATACTCCGTGGGCATGGATGGGTTTTTTGTTTTTTTACAATGACCAAGGGTGTATGTATGTGGGAATGGAGTCATGTAGGTGGAACCCTGAACAGAAGCACTCCTCATTGCAACATTTTGTATATGTATACTATAAAAAATATATGCCGCACTTGTAAATTTATAAAATGAAAAAGTGGAAGTTTGATATTATAAAATACTGAATTGTCAATCTGCTATCTCAAAAGTTCTATGTAAATTCAGCACCAGCTCATAGAACATGTATATTTGTAAATAAGTCAAAGATAAATTGTACAGTCACGAGTGTAAGATTGTTTATATGACAGTTCAAAATATTTTCCATTTTATACTGTCTTATGTTTTATCTTGTATATATGACCCGCATAAAGTTTTTTTTAAAGGCTTTCAGGACTGTTCATTTTATATCTATTGCTTTTTCAACTATGTTTAAAATAGTATTTTTACAGAATCGTAGATTAAACAGCATTTTACAGAGAACGCCATTCCTGTTTTGAAGAGTTAACTTTTCAAAACTTCTGCAGTCTAATATACAGCATTGGGTACAAATCCAGTTACTTAAGTTTCCAAATGGAGAAAATAAACGAACAATTGACACACCTGTTATGTAACACACCTGACCTTTATTGTTAGTTAACAAGTATTCCCAAATCCTAACTCCCCGTCGATGTAAGTCTTAAAAGAAACTGAAAATCATGGGTTCCTACTAAACTTTTAATATGGAGTAGGAGCAAAACCAGAAGCACAGTCCTATGAAAAGATTTACCCAAAAAAGCCCAATGTGTAACAAATTACTGTATTTTTCTGTGTATAAGACTACGTCCCCCCCCAAAAATGTCAAAAATTAGGGGGTGTCTTATACATGGGGCCACACTACCCCCCATTTTCTTAAATCTGAGTTCCCAAAATAGACGGGGAAATACGGTATATTGGATTGTATGCTTTTAATGCCCTTATTCCACTGCATTAGCTATTATTCCACACTGCCTAAAATGGCTTCAAAACAGGCAGTGAATATGATGACAGCTTAATGTTGCCATTCCTGCCACGTTTTTCTTCCAGGGGTGAGAAATTGCAAGAATGTAGAACTTAACCAAGTGTCGTTTCCTTTGTTGAATCACTGGGGTCTTATTGGAGTTTTGGAACGGCTGAGCATAGGTGGAGGCAGAGAGTACCTCTCCTACTAACAGCCAAACCCACATAAAACCTTAAAGAACATAAGAGGCTGTTGGATTGGACCAATGGGCCAATCCGCTTTCATGGTAGCCTACCAGATGCCTAAGGAAAGGTGAAAAGCAGGACCTGAGCACAACAGCAGCCTCCCAGCTTGTGAGTCGCAGCAACATGCATTCAGAGGCATACTGTTTCTGACAGTAGACATACACATGGATAGTATAATCAGAAACAGTCCCCTGCAAAAGGCATTTTCCAGAGCTTGCAGAGTCCCAAACCCGGCTCTCTCTGCATCTTTCTATCCTCAAAAGCTACCTTCCGGAGTGATCCTGTATCAAGGGGCAATTGCCTAACAATCAGGTCCCATGGAAAACCACCATCCTGAATACCCTGAGCTACCGGTATTAACTGACCAGGTATTGCCTTAAACAGGATCTACCCACCTGCGGTCTTAAGTGATGCAGTGCCAAGGACCATACCATGTAAGATCATTCATTAAAATCACACCTCGTTTTTCCAGTTAAATCATTTCCAAGGTAATTTGCAGTATGAGCAACAAATAGCGCATTAAAAATAACTTCATCGAAACACATCAGCACAAAGGTTTAAAAAAGAATCTGAAAGTGAGTAAGGATTTAAACAGAAAGGGAACAAGGGTTTAAACATCATACCCATTTGCAAGCATTCCCCCCCAAAAAATTATTCCAATTGCAAAGCATGCAATGGGGCTACAGATGTGTAATTTGAGTTAGGAATGGAACACACAACCGTCAAACACATGCAAGCCAAAAGCAGATGTGCATTTTTGTAATCTGAGCACCACTGAATTTGCTAGTTTTATCTGTTATTATTCGGATGAGAGTACTGTATTTTTCTGTGTATAAGACGCCCACATGTATAAGACAACCCCTAATTTTTTAACCCGAAATTAAGTTGTTTAGTTTTCGGGGGGGGGAGGTCACTTCCGCCAATCGCTCATCTGCCTGCCAGCCACTGCCGATCGCTTGCCACAGCCACTGCTGACTGCACACCTCGCCACAGCTGCCAATTGTCTGCCCGCCCGCCCGCCCGCCACCACCAACAGCCCACCCGCCCACTTGCCACAGCTGCCAATCACCTGCCCAATTGCCGCAGCCACAGCCAATTGCCAGCAGGCCTTGCTGCAGCCACCAATCATCCGCCCAATCGCCGCTGCCAATCTCCTGCTTGCTGCTGCCATTAATCACACGTTCCCCCTCTGCATTCACTATCCGTGTATAAGACGACACCCAATTTTTGCCTAATTTTTTTTTAGCAAAAAGCAACGTCTTATACATGGAAAAATACGATATGTATCTCCATTCAGGGTCACAAGACATTCCACACACCATAAACAACGAAGAATCTTGTGGCATTTTAAAAGACTCATACACCTATTATACCATATGCATTTATGACCTCGAGTCATCTTCTAGCCCGAAACAGCTTGTGCCATAATAAAAACACCGGTCTTTTCAAGTGTCACAGCGATCTTGCTGTTGCTACAGCCAACTAACATGGCTACTCTATGGAAACTTGTGACAATATTATGGTGCACCCAACTACCTCTGAATCATGATAGACAATTAGAAAAGTGACAGATGCAGTTATGAAAGTTACCCAAAAATTATAGCCTTACAGAAATTATTATTATTATTAAAAAAGAACAACCACCTAAAATTACTAATGGAAAAAGCAGGACACAGTATTGAATATTTACAGCTCCTGTAAAAAAACAACACCAAAAAACTGGAATAGGCAAGTATCATTATCTACACGCCAACCCGAATTTCAGATCTTCACCCAGTTGAGTAATGCAAACCACTGACGTTGGAGTACATGGCATATGGCAGGCATAGGCAAACTCGGCCCTCCAGATGTTTTGGGACTACAACTCCCATCATCCCTAGCTAACAGGACCAGTGGTCAGGGATGATGGGAATTGTAGTCTCAAAACATCTGGCAGGCCAAGTTTGCCTATGCCTGGTATATGGCAACTGAGCCCACAAGCTATTAAGAGGCCAGTGGAAACATAAATAGGACAATCGCTTAACTGCAGTTAAGAAATCAAAAGCAGGCTCACCCCTTTTTCCACCACAAATCCCACCCATTCATAAAAAGTTGGGTGCTGCAGTGAACAGCCAACAAGGTTCTCTCCCGACAAGTTTGTTGAGCAGCTTCAAACGCAGCTAAAATCCTGATTAATTCTTGAATCATGGGTGCTGGTACCCAACGGAGGCTGGTCCGTGAGTGTGAATGGGGTGGTGCCCCCTCCGCAGCAGCCTGCCCTCAGCTACTCACTTTCTTACTTAGAATCAGTCAGCTTCCTCTTGCTTAGGCTTGGTGCTGCCCTTGTAGAATTCAGCAGTGAGGAGCATGGCCTCTGCCTGCCATTGGTTCTGGCTTCGTCTTCAGTCCCAAAAGACACCACGGCTGGTGCCCAAGTAACAACGAAGCGTTGTGAAGACGGTCAGGGGAATTTCGTAATAGGTGGGATGGGAGATCTCCTGATTTGTAACATCAGTAGACAGATTGCCTGTTTTCTCTGTACATGCCCCAAGTAAATGTGTGAAGTGTGAAAGACCTCCAGTCAACCAGAATTCTTTGTATCATGAGCCGAAAGTCCTTTACGGTGCAATCCTGTACTTTTATTCGGAAATCTAAGGCATATTCCCAGCTGTGCACAGGATTGCAGCCATGCAGTACAATCCTAGGCATGCTAACACAGAAGTAGCACTCCCATTTATTTAATTTTAGAAAAGTCCCTCCCTCCCTAAAAAATGCACATAGCATCACAGCCTTACAGTGTGATGTTCCTCATATCAGCAGAACTACCTTCCAGTTCCTAAGCAGTTGTTTATCCACATAAACCTGCTTCCACATTGCGTATTACATGGTGCTAAACGTATTTACCACCACATCAAATATAGCCAAACATAGTTAACAGTTGCCTCTATGATGCACACAGTGGAAAACACTAGTTTTCTGAACGTGCAATTTACATTTCGGGCAGTATACGAAATATTCTGCATATTAAAAGTTTAACATAGGAAGTGGCCCTTAGTTTATAAACCTTTCAACAATGTCCATAAGGAATATTCTCCATAAAGCAAAACCCATTTTTGATTTCCTTAACATGTAACAAGTGAATTTGTGATTCCAACACTGACATGACTTACCCATAAATTTGTGATTGTGAATTTATGATTCCAACACTGACATGAATTACCCATAAATGGCATTGGCACTATGTTTGAGTTTCACATAAACAGAAAACCTTATGCTGCAAAGTCATTGTTGTAAGGTCAATGTCATCGCCTGAAAACTGAAGCACTAAAATAGATAAAGGGATGTTTAAAGTGCAAATTTTTAAGACCTTCATGAAACTCAAAATGTCTGTGCTTGCTTAGCAAAAGATATTAATACAATGAAAGGTCTGTTTTACCTATTCTTTTTTCTCATAGTCCGAAAAGACTACAAATTTCCTATGTGAAAATGCCATCATGCTTGCACAAAAAATAGTAACACCAAACTCATTATTTCTTACTCCCCACTCCACCCCAACATTTAAAATTCATGCAAAAGAGCAAACTTTTTTGGACCATATTTTAAATTTAATTATACACAGGTTGACAAAAAAAGGAAACGTATCACAAATAAAACTAACCATCAGTTTTAACAAAAATACCTTCAAGTGGTACAGTAAGTGTACGGTTGTTTGGGAAATATTACAAATGTTCATTTCTGGGGTACTTCAACCGGACTATGGGTACAACGTCTGTTAAAATGTCACTGCCAACTACAGAGCCATACAGCACTACAGTATATCAGTCGTCAAAGAGTCCTACGATCAAGGTTTTAAAATTTTACCTTAAGAATTAAGTCCCCAGAGTTTTACAGTCACATTTTTAAACTTTTTATTTCTTCAAATAAATGAAGCAGAACAGAACAAAAAAGAAAAGAAGCTCTCCATTAAAAGGCTGCTGTTTAGAAAGTTATCCTTCCTATGTCACACTTTTTAGTTCAAATTACTATTAATATCATTGATAGTATGGCCTGTATCTGGCTTGATCAGGGTGGTGTGGTCCAGAAAGCTGAGCTTGAGAAGGCGGGCCTTGCATTCTTGGCGGCGGCGGCGGCCCTCTGGGAGCCGGCCACATGCCTGGACTCATCCCCCCCGGCTGAGTGAACGGAGGGCTGAGAGTTCCTTGGTCTTCATTGAACTTTGGCAAAGCGTTAGGGTTGTAGTGATGGGGAGGGGGGGCATTTACATTGACAGGTGGGCCACCGTGCTGAGGAGGTGGCGGTCCCGGTGGAGGATGGTTCATATATGGTGGTAGCTGGGCAATGATGTGTCCGGGGGGAGGGGTGATGGGTGGGGGAGCAGAGGTCATGGGAGGAGGCGGAGCTTGGCTATACACCAGGTGAGGAGTGCCTCCTGCCTGGGGAGGGTGCTGCATTGGGTGGCTTATTGGTGGCGGCGGGGGAGGGGGAGGGGCGTAGTGCTGCTGAGGCGGCATGATGTGGTGGGGGTGGGAGACCACCTGCTGGCCCTGGTATTCGGGGTGGTGGTGAGCGGGTGTCGGGGCCGGTGGCGGTGGTTCCCGAGCACCGGAATTTGAATCGTCTTGGATCGGGACTGTGATCAGGTTGCTGTGTTTCCTTGTGGAGATGCGGAACGTATCTTGGTTGACCGAGCGAGGCGGGGGAGGAGCCATGGACATCTCCGCCGGGGAGGCGCGGATGTCTTCGTGAGGCTGGTTGTAATGCTCGTGAGAGACGTGCTGCAGAGGAGACGGCATCAGGATGTGCTGCTTTGGTGGGATGTGGCTCAGGTGGTGCTTATCAGGAGGCATGATGAACCGCTCCGGGATATCGGCAGGAGGAGGAGCGATCGGAGGGTGGACAGGTTCCAGCGGGGGCCGCGCAACTGGCTTGCCAGCTCTCATGTGACGGTGGTTGATGTGAGCCTGCAAGTCCCTCTGGGATAAGTATGTTCTCTTGCAACCTTGCACAATGCTACACATGAAGAGAGACCCCCGGACACACTGCTCAATTCGCTGCACAGATTCGTTACAGCTATATCGGGGAGGGGGAAGAAACAAGAAAGGGGTTTGCAGACATTACTACAAGTTGTACAAGTTAATAAACAAACAATCATGGGGGGGGGGACAAGATTAGCTGCTTCGTATTACAATAGCTTATGTATGGGATAATATTCTGAACACAATCTTCCTCCATTAACATCAATTTAAAATTTCTGGCAGGGATAGCGCCCTTGATAAGAAAGAAAGCACACTGAATTTTGCAAAAGTTTAAAACCAACATCCCTTAACCTAGTTGCAGACTACTGTGTTGCCTATCTAATATAATTGCTGAATACAACCCCTTTTGTCATGGGCAACTACAGACCATGTCCAATTTACCAGCATCTTCCTTCCTCTCATCCCCAGTAAAGAGCTGAGTTACATGTTACCTTTTAGTGAGGGAACACATGGAGTAAAGTCGCATACAACTGATCACCAGAAAAAAGGAGCAGTCCATTTCCCCAACCCACAAAAACACATTCATCAGTTTAACTTACCCTGGGCACATCTTGTCACCTTTTTTCTCATGTAAAATAGCACAATCATAGCAGAAAACATGCTTGCAGGGTATCTGAAAAACCAGGAAAGAAAACCGCATGAGCAAATCAATGCTTTGCAAACTCTTCACTTTTAAATAGGATACCATCAAATGCTTTGTTCAGAATAGATTCTTACCCAGCTACCAGGACTGTAAGATGTTTTGCACACTAATAAGCAAATAACAGCAAGAACACTCCAAAGCATGTTGCTGAAAATAAAATTCTTACATTTAAAATGTCCACGAAGCTGCAGAGAAATTAAGATACCTAATGGTATTGTATGTCATACATTTCCTTATTTTATACAGTGTAGGGTTCCCTTTCCATCTGCTGGACACTCTTTGGTTCTGCAAGTGTCTCCCAATTAAAATACATAACCATAATGGTAAGAATCTGGATTGTTCCATGTACAAATGGATTACAAACTAAAACATCCAATATCCAGTACTAGGATTTAATTTTAGCAACCCAGTTCTGAGAGCAATGTGAGCTTCTTCAAAGCTAGTGAAAAACTTGGGTACTCTATGGTTGGAGGAAACTGTCGAGACCAAAACTACAATAAAAAAACCTGTTATGTGGGTTCAAATCCCCACTCAACCATGAAACTCTCTAGGTGCCCTTGGGCCAGTCACTATCTCTCAGCCTAACCTACCTTGCAGTTCTTCTGAGAATAAAACTGAAATTATATATAGGTCAGTGTTTTGGAAAACACACTATTGAAAAAGAACATCAAAATATTTTTTCCATGCTATCTTTCAATGCACACCATATCAGATTTAATCTAACAGGGCTCTGCATGATACAGAAGCAAGAGTGATTTTACAGCTATCAGACAGGCAAGGGCGTACGAAGTGGAGGGCGGGGGGCACCCCGGGTGCCACTCGGGGGAGTGACAAGTTGGCCCCTGCCTCCCCGTACGCGAGCAGCATCCCGTACGGAGTGCACATGTGCAGCATCCCGTACGGAGTGCACATGTGCAGCATCCTGTACAGAGTGCACATGCACGGCAGCCCATACGGGGGATGCTGCACATGCGCACTCCGTACGGACGTCATGCGTGCGTCACCAGGCGGTTCACCCCACCACTCGGCGTCCCGCCCCGGGTGCCGGAGAGGGTTCCTCCGCCACTGCAGACAGGTGACTCTCACCTTACACAGTGATTACATTCTAGGGATAGCGCCTAAAGTCAAAATCACGTATAGTCCAAACACACTGGCTTCAATGGCAGGTGGGATTGTCAAAGATTCCCCCCCCCCGCCCAATTGTCTGCCCCTTTGCATATTTTAAAAAATTAGCCAAGCACATAAAGCTGAATGCACACAAGTTAAATGAGCATATATGGTAAGTTAGCTGCATTGAGAAGACATGGCTATCCATACCACATAGCTGTATGATTGTTTTGAGCTGATTGATATAGTTCTGCTTACCATGCGTCCATACATTTTGATTGGCAGCCCACACTTGTCACAGAAATGGACTGGGGTATCATCCTTTTCTCCTAGTAAATTTATCTGTCAAAACGGCAAGCATCATATTTCATCAGCTGATTATCACAATACACTTGCCTATTTTAAATGCATAGAAATCTACAAAAATCCTGGGTACGTTTTTCTGGAAGGCATGAGCCCCCCCCCCCAAATAACTTTTGTGAACAGGACTAAAATTTCTATTCAGTTGTATTAAGTAATAGCAACAGGTTAGGCACTATACAGTATTACAAAAAACAAAATACCCAACTGCTGTTTAAAACAACATTTTGACTTTATAGTTTTTTAATTAGAATGTATTTCAGAACTATGGAGTCAATTAGTGAACCTTGAAGTCCCAGAAGAGGTGTCCGGGAAATCTTCTTTGATTACTAAACACATCACCACCTTTGCATTCATATCGTTCTTCTTCGTTGTAGTCAAATTCTTCTGTGGGGGAAACCAAAAATTTAGATCAACCTTGCTGGTAGCTGGTTGTGGGCGGGGCGTTTTTAGCTACACTCACACTGACACATGATGCCATTTTGTCATATGCTGAATGCTGAAAGGTTTAGGGCAGATAGAAGGAAGTATATCACACGGCACATAGTCAAGCTATGGCTCTCGTTCCCCCAGGAGGCAGTGATAGCCACCAACGTGAATGGCTTTAAAAAGAGGATCAGACAATTTCACAGAGAAGAGGGCTATCAATGGCCTCTAGCCATGTTGGCTACGCTCCACCTTCACCATTGGAGGCAGGAATGCTTCTGAATACCAGCTGCTGGAAACCACATGAAGAGAGGGTGTTCTTGGGCTCGTGTTTTGCTCCCAGGTTTCCTGCAGGCATCTGTTTGGCTACAGTGAGAACAGGATGCTGGACTAGACAGGCCTTTGGTCTGATCCAGAAGGTTTTTCTTTTTGTTGGGACGGGCACAACAGATAGGATAATGACGAGCAAGCAGGGTGGATAAAAACCAATGGTTGTGGTTTTTTTAAGCATTTTTTTTATTTAAATCAGATTTTTTTTTAAAATTTAAATTGGATTTTTACAGTAAAATACTTTTGGAGGAAAAATCCTTCTAAAGATAGTTTTCTATTTAAGTTACATTATAGTCCAAAGGCTATTCATCAAGAAATAAGGATTTGTTTTAAGTTTTTCATGTGTGCTAAAACTCAATCTAGGTTGGTTTGTTTTAAATTGTTTAACCACATCAGTTAACAAACATGGATGCATATGCTATAATGTTATTGTTTTAGTTAAATGAATTGTTTAAATTGTTATTAAGGAAATGATTGTTTTTCTCCTTCCAATAAAGTACAGCAGAAAAGTTGTCCAAACAGTTAACTTATTAAAACTCACGATAATTTCATAATAATCGGTGTTTCTAATAGTACAACCAAATCAGTAATTTTTGATATAAAAAACTGTAAAAACTACTCTGAAAATTTATTATTCCAAAAATGAAACCTTCATCTGGTTGTAAATATTAAGATTATACCAGCAAGAATGAGTCTTTCTATAAAAAAATGATTTAAATCAAGTCTTACTGACTAGTGATTTAAATCGCGACTTAAATAGAATTGTGCCCCATGGAGAACCTTCAGCTTATCTTTTGCAAATCGCCAATTCTGAAATACCTTTTATAAATGGCAAAAGCTGCTAAAGCCTTTTGGAATTATGATATAGGTTCTCTCATCAGTTTACCTTCTTCTCCAGCCTTTGATGGCAACCTATTCATACTTCTCGCAGGACGAGGTGGTGTCGGTTTAGCTTTGTTTGTCTGCTTGGAGATTAGCTTTATAGGGATGCGTCGACGAACATCAAGACCTCCCAATGATCCGGAACTATTTGTACCTTGCAAATCATTGTCTATGTAAAAAAAGAAACCAAAGATATGTGTCTGTTTTGATTTATCCAAATGCTAAAAAAATTTTTTACCCCTTCAAAGTTGACCCAATATTCACAGATGAGCACAGTTTTCAAAGAGTTTCTCCGGAATAACAGGCTATAAAAACAATGTAAAATTATTATTAACCAACTGTCTCTGACACTAGACTCTCTCCTGAAGAACTGATTTATGTTTAATAGTACTAAAAAAATGTATTCACCAGGTGCTTCTGCGGGAATGATTACAATAGCAAGTAACAAAATCATGCTTTAATAGATCACCTTTTGCAAACAACAACCACAATAGCTAAGTCAAACTAAAGCATTTATTTCCCAAATGAGATAAAGTTGGAAGTAAATGTAACTGCATTCCTCCCTGGTTACTCTGGCCTCTTATCCCATCTCCCCTTGTTGCCTGCCATACTGTAGAACTGGCTTCCTCAAACTCGGCCCTCCAGATGTTTTGAGACTACAATTCCCATCATCCCTGACCACTGGTCCTGCTAGCTAGGGATCATGTGAGTTGTAGGCCAAAAACATCTGGAGGGACAAGTTTGAGGAAGCCTGCTGTAGAAATTTTAGACTATGAACTGCTTGGGAAGGGACCAGTCTTTTCTTGCACAATATATGACTGATATAAACTGAAGTGAACGCTTTTCATTTTTCCAGTTTCGTGAACTTTCATTAGCTGAAAGAACTCTGCAAATTAGTAGAACTGCTTTTCTTCTTCACCCTCTGAAAGATGTAATCTTAGTTTCAAAGAGGATTTCCTGTACTTTTCACATGTACCTCTCTAGACTCAATTCGGAAGCAGCTCAGTGGTTTCAACAGCAAGGAAAACAGGAAGAATCTTCACAAATCAAACTAACAGAAGGCTCATCCAGACTTCCTTTTTGTGCCCCATTTCTAGGCCACACTTTAAAGCTCTATGTCTGAGTACTTTCTCCATGAACACCCGCTTTGCTGCTGCGTCAGAGCAAACGGCAATCCACAGAAAATCCAAAATACTCCAATTCAGTGTTAAAGAGTGGGTTTTTCTGGGGGTAATGGCAGGGCAAAAAAATAAATAATAATTGCTTGGCTACAGACTGGGAAAGCACAGACTTGTGCCCAGAAAGCAAAGGGCAAAAGGTAAATGTGGATAAGCCCAAAGTTATCTAGAGTGTATAATGAGGAATCATCTCATCAGACACACAGTCTATTCTGCTGTTAATACAGTCCTATGTACAAAAGAAAGCTAAACTCTGATACTAGCAACTATATATACATGTAAAGGTGTTGAAGAAACTAATTATTGCCCGCAAATTAGGCCACTTACAGTACAATTCTAGCCATGTACGCTCAGAAGTAAATCCTACTTAATTCAATCGGGATTGCTCCTAGGTAAGTAGGGTGAGGATTACAACCAAGTATTGTTATTATTTGGCTCTAAGTAAAAAGAGCAAAACATACAGAAAAATTCAATGAAGGGTTAGCATTTCTCATATCTTTCACTGTATAATGGAAGGAATTTTTTTATTTTGTTTTTACTATGACAGACCAACACGGCTATCTACCTGTATAATAAAGTAACTGGAAATCAACCCAAGGTTCCACATCTGTGATTCTATAATTCTATCTATATTGCACCTGCTTCTAAATAAGAATTTCGTTCCTTGTTATAATAGATCCCAATCCATATCAGATGTGTTTCATTGCAAGTGCTTCAAACTAGAACTGATCCATAGTTTAAGCCCACAGCAAATGTGCCTAAAATTAATTTTATTTTATTTTATTGCATATTTATTCTGCCCTTCCTCCAAGACTCCTTTATTACATTCCCACAACAGCTGTGTGAGCTAGGTACAGGTAAAAGAGAATGACTGGCCAGGAGTCACTCAGTGTGCTTCACAGGTAAAAGAGGATTTGACCTGGTCCTAGCCAATCTTCTTACACATAAGCTGACAGTGAAATTTTCAGAAATACATCTTATAACTCTGTGATGGATTCAGCGTTTGTTCCCAGCCAGCATGACTAATGGTCAGGGATGATAGGAGTTGTAGTACAGCAGCACATGGAGGAGCAGAGATTCCTCAACTGCTTTTAATAATTTCGAATATGGCAAACAAAATCAGTAGATCTATGAGAAGATGCAGGCTTTAAAAGGGCATGAACAACCTAATAGATAAGTGTTTCCCAAACTTGATTCTCCAGCTGTTTTTGGACTACAACTCCCAGCATCCCTAGGTAGCAAGATTGTGGTCAGGGATGATGGGAATTGTAGCCCAAAAGCAGCCAGAGAAATGTTGCAGTGGATCAAGAGCTACCAATGTTTACACATTTTACTTCATGAGAGATAAAAGGAGTTTCTATCAATACGCTCTATCTAGTAAAGATGCTTAAACCCTGCCTTGGTTTGTTTTGTTTGTTTGTGTTTTTTTGTTTTAAAGCAGCAAGATTTTTTTAAATAATAATTTTTATTAGCTTTCAATTACAATCCAATAATAGCCGCATTACAACAATACCAATTTATAATACAATTATTAATACAAATTGTTCAAATACCAAATTATACGATTTAGATAAAGTGGCTCCCCATGTGCTAGATTTGATGGCTTGCTTTATTTCTGCATTCCAAAATCTTACTCATTTCCATTACATTCCCATAATAATTCCTTTTACAACAACTGCAACATTAATAACTCCTATTCGTGTTGAATGATTTATGCTTTAAAGCAGCATGATTCAATCAACAACAACAAAAGCAAGCTTAACCCATTAAGCGACAAGGACACTTTTGCAGGCTGCCCCAGTCCGATTCAAGCCGTTGCCTCCCAAATTCCTGTACTACCAACTCCAGATAGTACTTCTAACTCATCGGGGGGGGGGGAATCGGAGGAAACCGCGCTTGCCCTGCTGTGCAATTCCAACCAAGCATTTCGCTACAAAACCCTTAACCAATAACCCCCCCACCAAAAAAACCTGCTAACCTTGGGTTGATCTATTTCACATCCTTTTAAAATGTGGCTCTTTTCTGGGGGGGGGGGTGTTGTTTATTGGGTTGTTGCTTTTATTCTGATTATATATATATTGTGTTCTTTTCTGTGAACTGCCCTGAGACCTCCGGGTTTTGGGCAGTATATAAACTCAATAAATTGTTATCATTATTATTTTCAGAGTCACGTTTGACCCTCATGTAGTGGGGAGTGTGGTGGTGGTGGGGAGATGGGCTACTACATCCATTTGCTTAACAGAAAACGGGCCAACCATGGCCGGATTTAGTTTTGATGAGGCCCTAAGCCAGGCGTAGGCAAACTCCGGCCCTCCAGATGTTTGGGACTACAATTCCCATCATCCATGACCACTGGTCCTGTTAGCTAGGGATGATGGTAATTGTAGTCCCAAACATCTGGAGGGCCGGAGTTTGCCTATGCCTGCCCTAAGCTACAGAAGCTAATGGGGCCCTGTATATGTCCAGCTGTCAACAACAAATTGTCGCTGTTTTTGTGCGTTGAATAGATGGTATATGGTAATTTATGGACCTAACTGGTATCTAAAGCCATTTGCACATAGCAAAATATGTATTTTATCAAAGTTTGTTTGTTTTTTATCTTATATTTTGGAAATGTACATTCAGGGGTTTTTTTTTCTTTAATTTCCCCCCCCCCAAGAGAATGGGGCCCTAAGCTATAGCTTGTTTAGCTGATTCTTAAATCCGGCACTGAGGCCAGCGGGGAAGCCCCTTTCCTTGATGCTTTTCACGCGGAAGGAGGAAACCTGCTTCGCCGGGGGGGGGGGGCGCCTGCCCTGCTATAGAGGGAGCGAAAGGGGAGCCATCCCAGTAGGAGGACCCCTGAGGAGGCCAGCAAAGGGCAGCCTTAAAGCCCCGCTCCCTCCAGAGGCGGCCTCGGAAAGCTTGTCAAGACGCGAGGCGGGCAGGTCAGCAGCGCCCCGCCCCCGTCGGAGGACGGCGGCCCGACATGGGCCTACTTGGGAGTAAAGGCCGCGGGCCTTCGCCGCTGAGGGGAGCGGGCGGCCTAGCGCAGCCTGATGCCCGCCCCCCAGGCCCACGCCGCGCTAGGCCGCGCGTTTCGAACCGCTCCGCCCTCCCGCTCGAAACAAGGCCGCGGCCCTCGAGGCCCCGCCGTCCTTCTCCGGGTACCGGTTTCGCGGCGGAGCGGGAGGCCGCCGGGCGGGTGGGGGAAGCTGCGAGGCTCCCGCTTCGCCCGCCCGGTCCCCCGCCCGCTCCCCAACTCACCATTGTGGTCCATGGTTCGGTGTAGGGTACTCTGGGACAGGAAGTCGCCTCCGTGCCACAGGATGGGCGGGACCGGAAGCGCGAGAGGCCGCGGGAAACGTAGAGGTGCGAATGCGGAGGCGAAACCGTTCACCGGAGGGGCAGGTTCCTGGTTCCTTCGGGCGGGAATGTCCGTCGGCAGTGCCATAGGGAAGCGAGGGGACGGAATAATGTCCAGGATTTGAACTATGAGCAGCGGAAGGGATGAGAGATGACTGTTATTGAGCGGAGGGGAAAGATAGCGTGCTGCAAAGCGGGGAGAGAGAAAACACCATGGAAAATGGAGCAGGAAGTCGACAAAACAGAAGAAAGATCTTATTATGGATGGGGATGTATATGTGAAATTTCTGGAAATTTAAGAGATATATCTGAAAAAAGAAAGCGAAGGAAGAATTTTTTGGCGCAAACTGTGACTGGGTAGCAGCAGAGGCAGGATGGATGTTTGCGCTCCCTTGGTAATGTGCTGCTTGCGAAACTTGAAAAGTATGCGCCGCTGGACAAGCTATAGTTATAGTGTATATTTAAATGAAATGAATGAATTGGAAAGTGAAAATAATGCGGTAGCGGGCGTTGCTTCTGAAGGGAAACGCGGCTTAAGTCCTTCTAAAAAATTCCTTGCAGATGTCAACAGGGCATGGTTGCAGTGGCTGTGTCTCAGCAAAGGAGACTTCATCCGTAGCCCTGCAGCTCCGTCCGACTCTTGAGCAGGATGACCGGGTGAGCATGGTTCGGTTTTCCAAGCCATTGTGATGTCGCGTCAACCTTCAGTCTCGCGCCAAACTCCAGCCTAATAATCCCTGCGGTCCGTTGTGTGCAGAATTCAGATGTTTCCAACCCCCCCCCCCTATTTTTTTAACCCGAACAGTTTATCAACAAAATGCTTTTACGCCCTCCTTGCCCACGCGACCCGAAGCAACGCGGCCTCGCGTCTCCGCCCTATCACCGCCGGACGATGGCCCCGTTTAGACGAGGGCTGCTCTCGCTTCCGAAGGAACCCAGCATTCAGAGACCTTGCGTCACACTGCAATATTGGTAAGTCTACGGCCGGGCCCGCTGAGACGCCTCACATAAGCTCCAACCGGGACCTCCCGTAGATATACCAAAGGCTAGACGTATATACTACTTCGGTCCTGACTTTACTTCGCTTCTTCGTTATATTTAACGCTACCTCCGCCCTAAACCCGATCGGTAACTTTCCGCAGTAACTCCCTGTGCAAGAGAGAGAGAGAAATGTCGATGTAATAAAGGAGCGGCGTCTTAAAAAAAAAAAAAAACATTTCGGAAATCGAGAACGTTTGCCCCCTCTATACTTTTCCTGTTTCTATAGCCTCCCTTTAGTTTCGTTCAGGACGCTCGCCTTCTCTTCCCGCTGAAACCGGCTGCTCTCCGGCCCTACGGAAGGGCGTAAGGGCCACAAGGGTCAAGGTAGCGTTCCGTAGTGTTCTTCCATGGCTTGGGGGGGAGAGAATCCACCGTCACACCCCCACAGGAGCCTCTCGTAGGCTGTTTTAATTAAATTAAAAAAAAAATGCCTTTGCATGGGCATTGTGGCTTCTTAGGGCCGGCCCCACCCGTGAGGCAAGGTGGGGGAACCACCTCGGGCGGCAGAAACCATGGGGACAGCAGATCCTGATGTAGATCACAGAATCATAGAGTTGGAAGGGAAGGGAAACCCAGACAAATGGGTGGGTTGTTGTTGTTGTTATCATCTTGTCCAACCCCCCTGCAATGCAGGAATCTTTTTTTTTTCAATTGCCCAACGTGGGGCTCGAACTTGCAAGCCTGAGATTGAGTCTCAAGGAACCCTTTTTATCCCCCATCCCTTTGTTCCTGGAGTGGATCTTCACTCACCGCTTCTTCTCTGGCAAGGAGGAGAGGGGGTGCTATTTTGTGGTTCGCCTCAGTTGCCAACATTGTCTTGGGCTGGCCCTGTGTGGCGAACCAATGCTGTTTTGGCATGAGCTTTCAAGGAGTGGAGCCCCATCATCAGATAAAAAGAGTGTGTGGTGCTTGAATTGGGCTGTAGTACGTGAAGGCTTATGTGCAATAAAATGTATTAGTTTTAAAAAGTACTTTGTTTTTGCTGCAACTGACCAATGTAGTAGGCCCTCTGAAATTTCAGCCATTGAGACTCCGATCCGTTGAAACATGCAACTCTGTTGAATCAGGATGTCAGATTGTCAGTTCTGTTAGCCAGTTTTGGTATTTGGTGAGGGACGACTTCAGATGTGTATGCAAATAGTTAAAAAAAAAAAAAGCTTTGTGGTGAGGACTCATTGGGGCAAAATCCCTTCTGAATATAGCCTGGCTTATTTTGACACTGCTATAAAGCTGTAAAATATGTTTAAAGTGTTTTATTGAGCTTGAAGTTACTGAAATCAAAGGGGATTTTAAAAAAAAACTTTACAATTAATAGGGTAACGTTGCAAACTTAGCAAGATTAAAAGAGTTTGCTTTTTTCTCAGTTGTTTCATGTTTTTTGTTTTGCAGATGTGGCCCGATAACTTTTATGTGAGTAGTCAGTCCAGAGAAATCCTTCAATGTCCGCTAAGAAATCCAGTTGATTTGTTTCACTCTGAGACTATTGTGAAAATATGTGCTCCTATGGTGAGATATTCAAAGTAAGTGCCATTTTCAGATTGCTTCCTATTCACATATTTTCCTGGGCTGTAATAAACAATTCCATCCAAGAAAATTGTACTTAAGTTAGCTTAGCTGTGAGTACACACACAGCTTTATTGCGGTCCATAGTCCCAAAGTACACAGTACAGCAATGGAATATAGCAACAGTTACAGTGGTACCTCTGGTTGCGAACGGGATCTGTTCTGGAGCCCCATTCGCAACATGAAAAGGCCGTAACGTGAAGTGCCGAATCTGCGCATGCTCGCCACGCGATTCGGCACTTCTGCGCATGCGCGTGACGTCATTTTGCACTTCTGCGCATGCGTGAATTGCTGAACCCGGAAGTAACCCGTTCCGGTACTTCTGGGTTCGGCACGTTCATATCCCGTGACGACCGCAACCTGAAGCAATCGTAACGAGGTACGACTCTGAGGTATAAGAGCAGCCTTGCTAGCCAGCAGAGGAGCTTTAGCTTTTGCTTAGCTGTGAGTACTTCGTTCTGTTTGTGAATCACATTTTATCAAGGCTTTGAGCCAATGGGTCTACTTTGATGCGAATGCTACGGACTGCAGCAACTAATTCAAGTAGGTGAGCAGTGACAGCAGCAGCAATGGGCTGCTAGAGTGGCTGAAGCAACTGTCAAAACTCATAATTTCTAAACCTTGCTGGAGGCTTCTGTACACATGGAGGCTCTGTACACAGGCAAAGAAATGTGTGTTAAGTATTTTGCAGTTGCCTGAGGATATTTCCAATTTTGACAATTTGGTGGGAATGTACTTTTTAAAATCAACTGTGCTGCACAGATGAAACTGAATGGTCATTTAATCCCTCTTTCCTTCAATATGGCAGCAGCTAATGCAGGAAAGACACCTGAACTTGGTTACCAGAATGATGTCAAAGAGTTGCCTCCCTTTCTTAGAAGTACAGTGGTACCTTGGTACTGGAACGGCTTGGCTCCCAAACAAATCGGCTCCCAAATGTCGCAAACCCGGAAGTAAGTGTTCCGGTTTGTGAACGTTTTTTGGAAGCCGAACGTCCAACGTGACTTCCGCTTGAGTGCAGGAAGCTCCTGCAGCCAATCAGAAGCTGTGCCTTGTTTTTGAACGGTATCCAACACACGACAAACCTGAGTTACATATATCTATACCACCAAACAACAAACGTAACAGGCTGGCAGAAATTAATTCTGATAACTCAAGATATAAATAATGAAAGCACATGCATGTACAGGACCAAAATCTGTGTATAAACTCACGAAAAAACAACATATGAATATAATCCGTTTCAAAAGTCTATACGCTTAAAGGTTCATATGTGGAGGTACATAGCAAGTATCACAAGTCCAGTGTCCTCCATGTAAATTCAACTAACAGTCCCAAGTTCGGTGTCTTCCATATACTGCAAATAAAAGTTCCAACTAAAGTTGAGCTTGATAAGACAATGATGATGCAACACTCCGAAGTGTGAATGTAGTTTTCATGGAGATTTGGAGCAAGCAGGACAAGGATTTAGGACCTAAATCTTCGGAGTACCTGTTGGGTCTCTGTCTGTTCACTATCTGTTATTGTATGTTATCATTATGCTGCTGATGAAGCCGAAAGTGGCGAAACAGGGATAAATAATCCGGGCATCCTTTTCAGATTGCCTTTCAGAACGTTAGTCCGGAAATACAACTGTGATTTGTGCTACACTCCAATGATTGTCGCAGCCGATTTTGTCAGATCTGTAAAAGCTAGACATAGTGAATTTACTACAAACCAAGGTATTGTGTTTGCATTTCTTCAGATTTCATTAGATAAAATGTAAGGGTCACTTTGGACCCATTTTTTATGCTCCTTTAGCTAGGTGTTTGCATAAAGCCCTACAAAATTACTTTTATTTAAGCTAACTAAAATGAGTGCTAAGACTTACAGTTCCGAGTAAACATGCATAGGATTGCAGCATCACCAGAACAGCTGGAGTCCCACCTTAGCTCCATCAAACTCCAGACATAACTACGTTTTGGAGATCACAAATTCTAGCTGCCATGCAATAATTGATAAAATGCATTTTACTACCACACACATGGTGCTCTAGCCCATGGCATGCTGTTCCTCTATCAGAAGCAGTATTCCATGGCACTAGGACAATGGAGTCTCTGTACCCTACATATGTCTACATTTTTATGAGGCTTGACTGCTTGAGTAAGGACATGGAATTATAGATGGTCGCTCTGGCATAGCACGGAATTTTTGTGCATAATGTCCCCAGCTTCCACCTCTCCACTTTCTTCTCTTATTATTATTATTATTATTATTATTCAATTTATTATTTACCCACAGGTTCTAAGTGATGTAGTATAACAGCTAACAGTGCAGTCCTATGTATGTCTACTCAGCAGTAAGTCTCATTAAATGGGAAATGTGCAGGGAACCTTTGACCCTCCAGATGTACAACTCCTACCATTCCTGGCTATTGGCCATCCTTGTTGGGGCGAATGAGAGCTGTAGTTCAACAACATCTGGAGAGCCAGAGGTTCTCCACACCTGGTGCGTAGGGCAGTAGCCTAAGAGACTGTGCCTGAAATCAGGGCATTCCTGAATCAAATCTTACACAAAATCAGTAAGCGACGTTAAGCAACCCTCAGCCATCCATCTGCAGCATGGGGGTAATAATATAGTCATCAACCTAAAAGGGTGGTGGTAAGGATAACAAAAGAATGTACATGAAGTTCCATGGCAAGTAAGCATTATAAACACAGCATCCTATTTACATCCTAAGATAATTGAAATAAATTTGTGGAAGGAAATTTTTTCCATTTTCTCCCCCTCTTACAGCCACCTGCACCCCCTGAACACTTTCCCAGAGGGTTGTCCTGACCAATGTAGCATGTGGGGGGGCATTTCTGCAGAAGGGAAGAATTGCCCTATTTTGACCTGAACCCTGCCCACTTTTGAGTGATTTCTCCCTCTCCCAGCAGATCCCCATCCCACATTGTTCAAGAGCCTCCCTGAACCTTTGGTGGTTGGCAGAGCAGGGGTGCGAGAGAGAATTTTTTCTCCCATGAATATCCTTAAATTAACCCTTAAATCTTAGAATCAAAACCAATACAGTATGTTGTATGTGTATATGTCGTGTATTTTTCCATTATTATGAAATTTCATTTTATCAGGTGATCGCCCTCTGATTGTTCAGTTTGCCGCTAAAGATGCACACGTTCTAGCAGATGCTGCTTGTATCATCAGTCCTTTTGCCGATGGCGTAGATGTAAATTGTGGCTGTCCACAGAGGTAAAATTTTAAGATACTCAGGGAGCAATGAGTATGGGAGCAATGAGTAAACTGCACATTTTAACTTTTTTATATTTCAAGTATTTATATCCTGCATTTCTGGACATAAACAATTAAAATATAAAACACAAGAAAAAAACATCTCATTGCTATTACAAAATGTTAAAAGAGCAGTCCAGAAACAATATACAGCCTAGCATCATTTGCATAAAATGGATTAAAATGCAGACTTGAACAATAAAGGTACAGTTTAAACCAGCAGAGCTGCAAAAATAGAGCTGCCACTGAACAGGCCTGCCAGCCTAATAGATCTTAATTGTGTGCCTACAAGCAATGCCTCTGAGGCCAACAGGTTTGCATAGGTGCAAGGCAAGCCTCTGAATAATCTGGCCTCAAATTATTTATTCTATATAACTTTTTATGGATTCACAATTCACATAATTGGTTGATAATGATTTAACTTCAGGAAGAGCATTTCTGTGTCAACGTTTGACTGAAATCAACCATTTCAACAAAAATAGAGGCTAACAATAAACTTACGAGGTTGTTCCAACATGCCTCTCAGCTTGACAGTAAGGTTTATACCAGCAGAGCAGGTAGGGAAGCAATTTTTGGTGACACCCCCCCCCCAATAAAATCCCTAACCCCTAAATCTGCTCCAGATGGTTGAGGGACACTTCTGAGCTGATAGGTGAAGCTATAAAGGGCAATCACTGGTGAAGCTGTAAAGGGAAATCACTGGAGATAGCTTCGCTGCCCATCCTGTAACAGAAGCCTTACGTAAGCCAAGCAACACTGTTAGATACAACCACTGAATATGTGCACAATCCTGGCTGCTTTCCATGGGTATTTGCAGCATGGATTTTTTCCCAGAGGAGGCAAAGTCAGATACTTTCGATAAATAAACATAGCATGGTAACTTGTGTTAGAGACCATTTCTGAAGCTCTAGTGACTGACATGAGGTCTGGGTAGATTTGACCTCTGAGAAACTTGTATTTCTTGGTGGGTAGATAAGCAGTCCATTTATAGCTGGACCTGGTATGTAGACGATGTCTTTCAGGCAATGCTGGAATCTTCAGGTTTCTCTCTGTTCAACTCCTCCAGCTTTCAAGGTTTGTTTGTATCAGAATCTCAAAAGATATGTTACTAAATATACAGAACTAGTAAATTAAGCCCGTAAAGATTACGGGCTCTAGAAGAAAGGAGGCGGCGGGAGCCTCCAGGAACGGGAGGCTCCGCTGGAGGTGTGCGTTCGGCAGCAGCGCGAACGACCCGACGCCAAACGCTTTTCCCTCCGCCGCTTCCCCTTCCCCCTCCCCAATCTCCAGTTTTGGCCCCGCCCTCTCCGGCGACCGCTCGTGGCCCCGCCCACTGCTCTCCGCCAACCCTCCCTCCCTCCCGCTTCACAACAGCCGCCGCCACGGCGTTGCATTGTGGGACACAAACAAAGTGCCCGGCTAGGCTAGGCTGGCTGGCGTGAAGGGAGGGACGCAGGAGGGCGGGGGGAGGAGGAGGAGAGCTGTTCGAGCGCCTGGGCCCAGCCAGCGCGTGAGTGGCCCCGCGACGCCGCCGTCGCCGCCTCCTCTAAGATCAACCCCCCCTCCCCTCCGCCGCTTCACCCCCGGCCGCCTGAAAGCGCCTGCGTAAGGGCGCGCGGGCCTCGCTTGCTCTCCCTCCCCCCTCCCTCCCCCCTTTTTTTATTTTGACGCCCGCAGCGCGAGGTGGCGGAGCCGAGCGGGGCGGCCGGGCTTCCCTCCCTCCCCTTCCCCGTCTCGGGAACCCTGGTGCTGCCCCTGTTCTGCAGCTGCGAGTGCCGGAGGAGGAGCTGAGGCGGCGGAGAGAAGCGCCAGCTGCCTCACTCCGACTCCCCCTCAAGCGCGCACGGCCTCCTCCGCCGCCGCCTGCCTTCTCTCTCTGTCTCTGAGGCTGGCGGGTGTGTGTGTGTGTGGAGGTAGAGGCGTAACCGCCATCGCCTATTGGTCTGCACCATCCAATCCCTGTGTCAGTGGAGCGCACGCGCACTTGCGATTTCCACTGACACACGGAAAGTACGGACGGACACAGGCTCTTTATTATATAGGATATGCTATGTGTCCACATATGCATTCAAAAAAATTGGCTAGTGCTTTGTATTATATTCCTGCCAACCTAGCGGTTCGAAAGCACGTTGAAGTGCAAGTAGATAAATAGGTACCGCTGCAGCGGGAAGGTAAACGGCGTTTCCGTGCGCTGCTCTGGTTTCTCCAGAAGCGGCTTAGTCATGCTGGCCACATGACCCGGAAGCTGTACGCTGGCTCCCTCGGCCAGTAAAGCGAGATGAGCGCCGCAACCCCAGAGTTGTCCGCAACTGGACCTAATGGTCAGGGGTCCCTTTACCTTTACCTTGTATTATATAGGGTTTAAACTAGTGTTGCCATATTTCAAAAAGTAAAAACCAGGACACCCCAAAAGTTGTTGAGCGTTGAGGTTTTTTTTAGGAAGACCCCAAAATTGTTGAGCTTCCCCCCCCGGAAACCCTAAAAATTGTTGAGCTTGTTTTGGGAACCCCCAAAATTGCTGAGCTTTTTAAAGGGAAACCCAAAATTTGTTAGACGAACCCCAAAGTTGTTGAGCATTCTTTTAAAAAAACACCAAAAAACAACAATTTTTCAATTGACTTGTCTAAGATCCAGGACAAAGCACTGCCTTTCGGAAATTCCCCCGGACGTCAATTCTGCCTTTGAAATCCCAATAATGTCCGGGAGTATCCAGACATATGGCAGCCCTAGTTTAATCCTTCTATAACAAAGGAAACTTGTTAGAAAATTAGTCTGAATTTCCTGAAACCCCCACGTCATTATTTTGCTTCCTCACCAAAACGATGCATCTAGAAGATAAAAGGAAAAATTAAGCCATCTATTCTAATATGCAAACATTATTTTGTTATTTCAATTCAAGGTGGGCTATGGCAGAAGGTTTTGGCGCTTGCTTAATAAACAAACCAGAACTGGTGCAAGAGATGGTGAGGCTGGTAAGAAATCAAGTGGAAAACCCCATGTTTTCAGTATCTATTAAGATAAGGTAAGTTTTGATACCACCTACATAAAAAATACATTAAAAGCATAATTGACCAAGTGTAGAGGAAGTTCCTTACTTGTCACTCAGCCAAACCTACCTCACAGGACTTTTGTGAAGATAAAATGAAAAGGGGGGTTGCTTTCATTAAATTAATTTATGAATTACCTTTCACATAAGTCTCAAGGCACTCTAAAAGCAAACAATAACAACTGAAATAGGTTAAAAACATTTAATTAATGAATTAAAATATAATTCTTTAAATTTTTGAACACCCCCCCCCAATTTTTTCCTGGGTTCTTAGCTCTGTGCCATTTTTTCATGCCATTCAGATAATACATGCTGAATTTTGATGTTTTTGTTACTTGTAATGCTAGGATTCATGATGACCTAAAGAGAACTGTAGACCTGTGTCAAAAAGCAGAAGCAGCTGGAGTATCCTGGATTACAGTCCATGGGAGAAATGTAGAAGAACGACACCAGCCAGTACACTATGATGCAATTAAGATAATTAAACAAAGTATGTCTATACCGGTTATAGCTAATGGTGACATTAAATCTTTAAAAGATGTGAAGGACGTTCATCAAAAAACAGGAACAGATGGTAAGAACAACTTGTGGGCTCATTTGGGCTCCCCCCTCTCATTAAATGGGAAATATGTGTGTATATTTTATCCCTGGCATTAAACTTGAGTTGTTTGCAAGAAATGAGTTATGACGGAAGGTAGTTTTAATGGATTGGTTCACTTAGTATCTATGAAGCAATGTTTCCTACGCCCACTTACCGGGGAGGAAGTCCCATTGAAAGCTGCAGGATTTACTTGCAAGTAAACAGGCATAGGATGGCACTGTTAAACTACAATTCTTAGCAGAGTTACTGAGGAGTAAACGCCATTGAACTTGGGAGCAGTTACTTCCAAGTAAACATGCATAAGATTTCACTGTAAGACAAGTAAAATGTGTGAATACATAAAAGTATTATACAGGGAGTTCAAAAAGTAAATCTGTGAACTAGAACAGAGTGGCTAAACATAAAATATGCATATATCAACTGTAGCAGATGGAAAGGTTATCTGGCAGCCGTGTGGGAAAGTGATCTTGCGACAGAGATTATCGCTTTATTTTTCACTGCGAAAGAACTGAGGACAAAATTAACTTTAGGTCAGAGTTATAAGTATGTTAATAAGTGCAGTTGTAATTGAAAGCAAAAAAAAAATCTGTGTTCGCAGTATTTCTAAATTGGACCGATGTGGGGCTGAAATATATTTAGATGACCTAGGACTTAATTTGGCACAGTACTGAGTTAGGCTCAAAGTGCCTTACAAAAATTTCCACTGTGTTGCAATGCAGTCTCATGCATGTTTACTTAGAAGTAACTCCCACGGTCTTCAATGGAGATTGCTCACAGGTAAGTGTTCGAAGGGAGCTGTAATATCTGAAGAAGCAATCCCTTTCACTTCTTCATCTCCCAAATTACATTCTCTCTTCCCATTTCCAGTCTGTTCCATCTTTCCTGTGTCTCTTTCCCTCCCTCCCATTTAGAGTTATAACCAAAGCCTTTTGTTAAGCACTGTTGACAATAATGCTGCTGTCATATTAGCCTTGCAACTTCGAAGGGTATCTGATTTAACTAAACTCCCATGGTAATATGTCCAACACAAGGCCTTAAAACAAATAGGATAAATTATGTGTAGTTTTAATTTGTTGTTTGTATTCCTTTCAATGATAGGTATCATGGTTGCTAGGGGGCTTTTAGCCAATCCTGCCATGTTTGCAGGATATGAAGAAACGCCTCTGCGGTGCCTGCAAGACTGGGTCGATATTGCTCTTGAACACGGGACT
Source organism: Darevskia mixta (assembly GCA_034641385.1). NCBI lineage: Eukaryota > Metazoa > Chordata > Lepidosauria > Squamata > Lacertidae > Darevskia > Darevskia mixta. Next base: position 7,390,109 of record JAWWNH010000224.1, on the reverse strand, counting down.
CCTTTTGCATGCTTTCACCACCATTTAATGTACATGCTGGAAAGGATTACTTCAAAGCAAGAAAAGAAAGTTTTCAATGTTTTATCAAGTACATCGGCTGTTTTAGACTACCTTAGAAATAACTACGGTGTGCACTAACTTTCAAAAAAAAAATCATATAAAGACTTCGATGTCATTGTTCTACAATGGGACATTTAACTCAGAATATTTTATTTTATATATGAAAAATGTTTTTGTCTCTGAATTGTTCTTACCGGAGTCCCTCAGATGAATGTATTTACAATGTTTTAACATATTCTCAATAATAAAGCTGTACAAATATCGCGTAGGACACAGTCGTGCCTGAAATTATTAAGGTCCATGCAATATCACTTCATGTCGGCATTCGTTTCAATAGGGTGTATTCGAGATCTGCAGCTAATAGCCGATTCTTCAGTGATCATTCAGTTACATTTAGTTCCTTCAAAGTGAGATCTGTAAGATTTTTGGAACCAAGCACTCCTTTGGTGTCAAGTGTATCTGACATGGTATACATGTGGCTTATAAAATAATGAAATAAAAAACGGTTGAAAAATACATTTGACTAAGAGATTTGATAAAAGATGGTATGTTTAAGTGATCTGAGAAGGAGTTTCAATGAGAAAAGATAGGGATAGAGATAACTGCCCTCCAGGCTATGGGGCAGATCAGGTTGATAGATCTGGACTAGGGCAGTCATGGCATGGTGATAAGAAACCCAGGCCTTCTCTATATACCCTGTTTCCCCTTTTTTAATACGTAGTCATAAAGTAAGCCATGGCAGGTTTTTTTTACCTTTGTGAGAAGTAAGACGTACCCCAAAAGTAAGCCGTGGTGCCGCCATTGTTCCCGTCGCCTCCTCAGCCTCTCCTGCATGCGCAGGGAGCCAGCGAACCAGTGAGAGGCACGGGGGGAGGGGGAAATGTGCCTCTTGCGGAGTTCTGCCCTGCCTGCTCAGCGCGCAGGGGGAGGCTGTACCGTACCATACTGACGTAATAAAAATAAGACATCCCCCCGAAAATAAGCCACCCTGTGTTTTTTTGAGGAAAAAAAATTATAAGACGGTGTCTTAAAAAGGGGGAAAGACGGTATGCAAGACATATATATATATATATATATATATATATATATATATATATACACACACACACACACACACACACACCTCCAAGTGCCCCTATTTTCCAGGGACAGCCCCGGATTTACAGGAGCTGTCCTGAGTTTCCGATTTGATCATGGAATGTCCCACTTTCCTTTAGGAGAAATGTTGGAAGTTATGCAACCCCCAAACCAAGCAGACAAGTTACCTTATACAGTCAAACACCTGCCCCCTCGATTGTCCATTTCGGCGGATGTCCGCGGCAAACCCAGAAGTACTGGAATGGGTTACTTCTGGGTTTGCCGCTTTGCACATGTGCAGAAGCACTAAAACAGGCATCCCCAAACTCGGGCCTCCAGATGTTTTGGGACTACAACTCCCATCATCCCTAGCTAACAGGACCAGTGGTCAGAGATGATGGGAATTGTAGTCCCAAAACATCTGGAGGGCCAAGTTTGGGGCTTTAGAAGATACCTGATGGGGGGTACCAATAATAAAACCATTATTATTATTATTATTGAATAGGACATCCCTATTTTCACCGGAGAAATGTTGGGAGTGTATGCTAGCCATCTTTGCAGTGGCTCCGTCTGTGGAATGCTCTCCCCAGGGAAGTTCACCTGGCGCCTTCATTATACACCTTTAGGCGCCAGGCAAAAACGTTCTTTTTTAACCAGGCCTTTGGTTGATCAGATTGACATCCTATGGCCTTTTAAAATGTGGCTCTTTTGGGGGGCGGGGGTGTTATTGGCAGGGGCGGATTTAGGTTTGATGAGGCCCTAAGCTACTAAAGGAAATGGGGCCCTTTGTATATCCAGCTGTCCTTTGTCAACAAATTGTCGCTGTTTTTTGTGTTGAATATATGCTATATGGTAATTTATGGATGTAATAGGTATCTCAAGCCATTTGCACATGTTGCCATGCAACCAGTCCATGCAGAATGTAGGCACCCTATATATAGAAATGAGCAAACCCTATACATAGAAATGAGCAAACCCTATATATAGAAATGAGCAAACCAGTGATATTTTAGGGAGCAGGCTAGCAAGTGGGGCCCATTACTTACATAATAGGAGCCTACACAACACAAAACACTTGCTGTATGTAGGTTTTATTTGTTTTTTATCTTATTTTGGAAATGTACATCCAGTTTTTTCCCTTTAAATTTTTTTGGGGCCCCCAAGAGAGTGGGGCCCTAAGCTTTAGCTTATACGTAAATCCGGCAACTGTATAGGGGGGTATATAAATTCAACCAATAAATGAAATAAATAATAATAGCCGGCGAATGCAGAGGCTGTAGGTTTTAAACTGTGCCTCCCTTGCACGAAGAAAACTAGCAGGCCAGGGAGGGAGCTTCTACCGTCTCCCTGGGCCTGCTGCTTTTCTTCTGGCAAGGGAGGTCTGCTCGCTTTTCACCACGGAGCGGGAAGCCGTGTTCTCCACACACCACACCGAGCGGGGTCCGCCTCGGTCCCCTCACACAGCCCGCCTTTCCCTGCCGGGTTCAGGCCTCCCCTCGAGCGAAAGCGCCGCCGGGGGAATTCGAGCGTCGGCGAGGCCTCCCATTCGCTGCCAGGCCCGCGCTCCCCGCCTTCTCCCCAGCCGGCTGTTGGGGCTCCGCCGCTCGGCCCGCCCGGCCTCCTGCAGCCGCTGCTCCCTTTCCCTCCCTCCCGCTCCTCAGTTTCCGCCACCGCCGCCGCCTACTCGCGTGTGCCGGGCAGAAAGCGGCCCTGAAAGAGCTCGCGGGTCGAGGCCGCAGGACCCCGGAGGACGCCTCTCTCCCTTCGGGTGATGAAGGGAGGAGGGAACAGGCCGCAGCAGCAGCGCCTCTTTGGAAAGCGGGGTAACAGAGAGAAAAGTTAACCCGGGGTCGGTCCTCTCTCCCCCCATCCCCACCCAACGGCTACAGAGGCTTCCCCTCAGAACCGGGCGCGGAGGGGAAGTTTGAAGCGTGAAAGGACCATTAGTATTGTGTACCCCGGGGTGGGGTAGGGCCGTGTTGTACCCCGGGGTCGGTGGGGAAGGGGCGCGCGCGCGCGCGTGTGTGAGGAGAACGAAATCTTTCCCCGACACGAATCTGTGGCAGTTAATGGCGGTGACAGAATCGTATTCATCCCGAGCTGCCCCTTTGCACTCCGGTCGACAAACTCGGGGGCAGCGATGGGCTGGTTTGAGCACGGACTGCAGCGCTTCCCCATATCCCATATCTTTGGGGAGAGGGGGCCGGGTCCCTTTTATTCTATTTTATTTTAATTATTATTATTTTGCCCAATTTTGAGCTGTCACGCCGGAAGCCCTTGTTTGTTACGGGAACGGTTTGTTTGGGGGTCACATTAAGCAGAAGCTCCTCAGCCTTCCTTGTCTTGTTTTGAAACCGTGGTGACCAGGGGTTTTCCGTCTCTGCAGATCCCTCACAGATAAGATGACTTTTCAGTGGACAGCTGTTGCAACCTTTCTCTATGCCGAAATAGCAATATTGCTGTTGCTCTGCCTCCCGATTATTTCTCCTATGAGGTAAGGATATTGCCGCAGGGGAAATGACCGCCGTTCAAGCAGAATTGAAATGAAAATGGAAAGAGAAAGTACAGATCTCCTTGCAACAGTGGCAGCATAGTTTAGGACTGCCTTTTGCAAATTATTTTGTGCCATAATAAGCCCACAGGTTCCATACTTCCATTCATCTGTATTTATAAGTTTAGAAACGTTTAAAAGGCTGGCTTGATACTTATGTTGTTTGCTCCAGGGGCCAATATGTATTCACAGGTTAACCCCCCACTTTCATCTTTGCGTAACAGACACAATAGTTGTGCTGAATCTCCCCAAAGCAATAAATAAAATAAGCTGAACTACTTCCAGTGAGAAGAATGCCTGCTGGTGATAAGACAATCAAAATGGAAACTTTAGAAACTGTATTTATTATTTGTATGTATTACCTTTGTTAAGTTTCCCCCCCTAATTTTTTTGTGTTTGGGTGGTTTTTTGTTTATTTGTTTAATTTTTTTATTTTACCTCTTTAAAGTCCGATGCAGCTCCCACAACAATCTTAACAAAAGCATTTAATAGGCATTGAAATTTTGTAAGATTTATAACTCCACCTGTCACACAGTAGTAATGTTAATACCATTGTTTTGCTGATGATGCTCAGAGGAGCTTATTACAAGTGTGGTACTTGATCAGAATTAATATTGCATTGACAACAGTAATTGGTAGTGGTCCATTGCCCGTGGTGATGTATTAGAATCTTTGGTCATGGTAGCAGTGGTCTTCTTTGCATCACAGTAATTATAATACAAATACCATGCTGTTTGCTTGTATATACGGTATTTTCTGAAGAGAACCTATATTATAATAACATAATATTTGTTATTTATTTATACCTCACCCATCTGGCTGGGTTGGCCCAGTCGCTCTGGGCAGCTTCCAACACATAAAAACGTAATAAAACATCAAACATTAATAGTAACTATCTGATCCAATATAAAAGTCACAATGACTTTAAAATAAACAACTTTTATCAAACAAAGCAACATTCAACAATACATCAGAATCTAATAGTAAACAGTAAAATTAAACACCACTAAATAATAATTAAACAGTTCACAGTTATCAACCACAATAAAGAATTACCAATCTACAATCAATAAAAATAACAGCAAATCATAATGCATAAAATACTACAAAACATACAAAACCGTGTAAAAGGATCAAATTAGGAAACAAAGACACACAACTTTGGGCTGCCGCAAATTCTTAGCACAGGCGGAACTTTCTTAACTCTCCTTGACAAGTTGCCAGCCGACCAAACACTATAATCATCTTAGATTCCCTAAGTAAGTTATATTATCAACATTAATAAAGGGTTGTGTATATAAAACCTAAGATAAAGCAAAGATAATTCACATGGAATTTTGACTATGCCTCATAGTCAAAAGCAGAAGAGCTGGATCAGAGGTGGTCTCATTAAGTTTAATGGGGCTTATTCCTAGGAGAAATTGCAACCTCAGATTTATAAAGGGGTTTTCAAAACTCAGCAGCTGCTCTTTTTGCCACCAGTATCCTAAGAATTAGAAAGGAACACTGATTGGGATTTGAAGATCAGTATTATTTCTTTATATTATTAGCATTTATCAGTCGCTTTATACAAAAGAAAAGTGTCAAAGCAACTTGACAGGATAAATAAAACAAATAAAAGCAACTTTTTAAAAGCCGAGAAAAGAGCCATTACATGCGTCCTAACCTAATCAGACTATCTGTAATATGTTGGTATGTTCACAGCAGTGGTCATCAACCTTCATTCTTAACTGCTTGTTGCTGATTAAGAGACCTTTGTCCTTTTCCGTGGACTGTAGGTTCAGAGCTGCTTTTCCTGCTAGTCGTTCAGAGTTAGGCAATATAAAGCCTATGGTTCAGATTCTTTCCTTTAGTATAATTTTAGCTTTGTTTAAAAAACAGTTTTTGCTAAAAGTGACTAGATGCAATAAAGGGCAAGTGCACCTATATCAATGCCACCAGTTGAAGGTTTAATTAGGTAATGTTACTGCGATAGTTTTACTAACAAGATAATTGAAGGTGTGATTTAAATACACACATCAAGGGATTTTCGTCTTCAGAATAAGGCTTTAAGAGGATCTGAAAGCAGCAAATTAGTCTCATTAAACCTGGATGCTAAAGATACCTAGTCTATCTCATTAGAAGCAAGCAGCCTTGGCAGGTCTAGACTCTGAATTCCATAAGTTATACCTGTTACCATCATTGTAGCTGTAATGTGATGAACAAAGGGATTTTCTCTCTGTCAGTTCTTGGAGATACAGGAACCTCCTCAGGGTTTGGGCCCAGTAATACTGTCTGTACTATATTTCAGAGTTTTCATGTACTGTATATCTGTACTTACAACTACAGAGAAATTGCATTTTCATTTCAAGCTGTACAGTACGATTGCATACTGTGTGCAATTAACTTGCACAATTTCAACCTTATGCAGTTGAAAGCTTGCCAGCTGAAATACCACAAATTAATTACACAGAAGGTGGACATCTTAAAACGCCTTTTGCACTGGGTTTTCTCAGCACGGAAAGAGCCTTTATGCTTTCTGTCTTGCTTACCGGGCTCTGTAATGCTCTCATGAAATCCTGGACAGTCCTGCAAGATCTTGTATGAATACCGCAGAACCTCTGTGAGAGCATCTCAGAGCCTGGTAAGCAAGGCAGAGAGAATATGATGATGATGTTTTATTAACTTTCAATACCCCCCTTCATCCAACAAGCACAGGGCAGTTTACAATATAAAATACATGTCACAATAACAAACAAAAACAACACCCCACCCCCAGTTTAAAAGTTCTCTGTCTTGCTTGGATGGTGAGGATGGTCATGTGGGGGCAGTTCCAAGGGGGTGGTTTGAGTATACAGTACATACTTTTGCATATATGTGCCCCCCCCAAGCATAACCCCCATGCAAGATGCCATTGTACTGTACTGTAATTTTAAAAGGTGCTGAAAAATTATTCAGTGGATTATAGTGTGCACTTTAAAAATGCTTACATAGCAGTCTTTTTTACAAATGAAGCTTCTTTGAAACACTGCAATTTTGTTTTACAGATGGGAGAAGGTTTTCATGATCTCTGTGTGGAGCAGAATTAAAAACTATTGGAACAAGGGGTTCCTTACAATTATAGTTCTGTTAATTGTTTTATTTCTGGGTGAGTTGGAAATCTCTTTTGTTTGTATTAGTATTCATATGCATGTAAGTGAACCAACAAAGATAATGTGTTTGAGGGATTATTATATTTACTGTGAGTTATCTTTGCTGTGAATAGTTTGAGAGACCAAACAAAAAAGTTAGTGTTACACTTTTTGAACCTGAGGATGTAACAAGCCATGTTCTGCTAGCATGTTAGCAGATAACAAAACAGAATTCAGATTTGGTATGGGAGACCCAGTGAACACTTGTGGCAGGAAGTGATTTTGAAGTAATCAGTAGGTGGCGCTATTTCCCTTTGGACTAATGCTTGAACTAAGAGGAAAACAGTTGTGCAGTGAGGTTTCTGGGTATTTTACTGAGCTCTGTCATTGACTTAGTTTTTTTGGAGGAAGGGAAATAGTATTGCATTTTTAAGCTACTGCTAAATATGGAATTGAATGTGTTCCCTGATGATTACAAAGTTAGCTATATCTTGTAGCTTGTGGTTTTTAAGTGCTATATATTAAACATCCGTTAAGAAAAGCCATCCTTTTAAAATATAAGGAACATTACTGTCTTATAAAATTGCTTAATCATAAAGCTTGCTGTAGGTTTATAGAATATTTCCGTGGCTATTACTTGTTAAACAGTTAACAGTCTTTGCTCTGTGCCCACAGAAAGTACAAATCTACTGCCAGAGGTATTCCCACTGCCAGTAGCCAGAACAGGGCAGCTATACTAATAAAAGTAAAAATGTTTTATCAGAAAAAAACATAATGTGCAAAGCTTTTTGTTGCAGAAGCATTGTGTACAATAATTGATAAAAGAAGGCAATGGAAAACAAATGCAAGTAGTAACTCTCTCTTTTTTGCTCGTAGATGCTGTAAGAGAGGTGAGGAAATACTCAAATGTTAACTTAACTGATAAAACTGCACATAGAAGTGCCAATGCTTTGGATCACATTCAAATGAAACTTTTCAGGTCACAACGAAATCTTTATATCTCAGGATTTTCTCTGTTTCTTTGGCTGTAAGTATAGTTATGTACTACTTACTACTTAGTAATTCTTTTTTGTGCCTCTTGTAAGAAACTTGGTCCAAAATGAAAAAGGCATGACTCAAACCCCAAGTTTGTAAAAATAATAATAATAAATATGCAAATTGGATGAACGAAAATGGAGGGTAATGGCAATTTATGGATGTTTGAGAGAGACAGATTTGCTAATGGAAGTAAATAATTAAAAATGATATATTAAAGTGAAAATGGGAAAATGAATATGACCCCCCAAATGCTGTATTCTGAATTAATAATAATAATAATAATAATATCTTTATTGTCATTGTCCCCTTTGGGGACAACGAAATTACTCGGCTGCTCCATCCACCCAGATAGGGCACTCCACCCAAAAACAAAACAACTACAAAAACACTAATTAAAACCATACAGTATGATACAGCATAACAGGTAAGATTAGATGACTTTCAAAGTCCAGGCTTCCCATTCAAGGCCGAGATCGCTCTGGAGAAGAAGCTGTTCCTAAGACGGCTTGTTCTTGTCCTCATCGTCCTTTGTCTCTGTCCCGACGGCAAGAGCTCGAAGAGACGGTGACCAGGATGCGAAGGAATTTTTTACTATGTCCAGTGCCTTTCTGTGGCACCTCGTGGCATAAATCTGCTCTAAGGTGGAGAGCGAGCAGGCAACAATGCTCTCTGCTGCCTTAACAACTCTGCACAACCCCATCCTGTCCTGGGTAGTACAGCTTCCGTACCACACACATAAGCCATAAGTGAGCACGATCTCAATGGCACAGTGATAGAAGGCAAGCAGCAGCTTTTGCGGAAGATAGTTTTTCCTTAGAATTCTCAGAAAGTACAGCCTCTGCTGCGCCTTCTTCACAAGCCTCCTTATGTTGACACTCCAGGACAGATCCTCCTGTAATTCAGTGCCCAGAAATCTGAACGTTGTTACCCTCTCCACACAGATTCCATACAGTCCTCTCACTGAATTGTACTATTGCAGAAAACAGATGGTAGTATTGGTTGTTTCAAAACACCGCCTCTTGCATCATAATTTTTCTGCAGATGAAAGGCTTGCCAGTAAGGTTCTCATATTACCTCCCATGGTATTGTGATCCTGTTTGTTTGAATAGGATTCCATTCTAAAATCCTGTTCGGCAGCTGGATGACTCTAGGATTTAACACAACTGATACTCTGATAGAATACCCCAAATCCACAGGTAGAGCATTAGCAAAGCAGCCAAAATTGGTTAGAGTCTCGGGTTGGACATGGGCAGTATAGAAGTTTAGGCCTGCCATATGTCCTGGACATTACCGGGATTTCAAAGGATGTGATGCCTGGGGGGAATTTCCGGAAGGCAGCGGTTTGTCCTGGATCTTCGGCAGGTAAACTGAGAAATCAACACTATATTGTATGTCGCAGGCATGGGAAACCTATGGGTTGAATGTGGGCCACAGGCAGATTTTATCTGGCCTCCAGTTCTTGCAGTCATAACCTGATGGTTCAGTTGGGAGGAGAAAGTGCTTTGCCTTTGTGCAATTGCAGCTCGTTCCTCTGCAAGTAGATCAAAGCAATGTCTCTGCAGACTTGCATTTCTTGCAAGTATAGAAAAAGTAGTACAGAAAAAGTAGTACATACAATTTGCAATTTCATGCAATTTTCAGGTTGCAATTGCATTTTAAATAGCTATAAAACAGAGTTCAGCAGTACATGGACCTTATTTGCACTCTTCCTCTGGGATTACTGTTGAGATTCTACCTTGTGCACAGTCAGGTCCAAGAAAGGTTGTCAGAGAACTTTTTTTTCTTTCAAACTTCACTTTTTAAGCCTGTGAGGAAAGTGAAAGGTGAAACTCTAGTGGAGCAACTAAGAATTGTAATGAAAAAATAGCTTTTTTGCATGTGATTTTGTGTGGGTGGAATAGTTACTGATAGTTTTTCTCTGGGGTAAGGTGGTCCTCCTCCTGAAAATGGTTCCTCACTCATTCTGCAGTCTATGGCCATGATATGTCAGTTCTGGGCTGTTTTGGCATTTCCTTGTTTGCTTCTCCTTTTTCCACATACTAAGTTCATTCCATTGGCATAACTGGCGTATCTCTTTCCCCGAGCACAATGTGAGTATAGGATTTCTGTGCTCTCTTGATTTAACTGCAACTAGCGAAACTGAAACTACCTTTACTGCTGCAGAGTTCAGACAGTAAACCAGGGGAAAGAGTGGTTGTTAATGAGATGTATTTTTAACATTGTCAGAAAGTATTTTTATTTTCTGAATATGTGGCAATAACTGGGGCTCACATTTAGTGTTTAGAATGATAAAATGACTTCAAAGCACCTGGCCAATCTAGGTCCTGGTTCAGCTGTAAGTTGTAATAGCATCTAAAAAAATTAAGCAGTTCATGTTTCACATAACAGAGCATCTTTTCTCAGCATTTAAAGTAAAAAGTTATTGAATACTTTAAAAAAATTATAACACGACTTATACATTGATATTGTATTCTTTTCTAATGGTTTCATGGCTTTTCTGGTTTTCACAGTGTACTGAGACGTACCGTTTCCCTGATCACTTCATTGGCAAAAAAGATGGGAGACCAGAAAGCTCTAGAAATGGAAGTAGAAAATATCAACAAAGTTGCCAAGAAGTGCTTGGAAGAGAATGAAAAACTTCAAGTATGTTTCACAGTTGAATGGGTTGTGTTTTGTTTTTAAGTGCATTTTACCACTTTGACCTGGTTCGCATGCTGCTCTAAGCTAAGCGTGAATGGGTGAGTATGAGGATTCCTGGAGAGGAGAAAGAGACTGCGTTGATCCACCTCCAGTGCTGCTGATGTGAGCTAAGCCATGGTTTGGCTTAGCATGTCATCTGACTGCAGGTTGTGGTTTGTCTCACTTCAGACAAGCCACTTCAGGTAAACCAATGACAACTCGCAGTTTAGCCATCTTATTAAGTGTGTGTGTCTCTGTGTGTGTGTTTTAAAGAAAGTCATACTAGCCTTGTGAATTAGACCTGGGTGCTATCCAGTCCCATCCCTCCCATGACAATAACAATTTGCCCTAAAGCCATAAAGCAAACATTTTGCAGTATTGAGGTGATACTGTTTAATCATTCATTTGTCACCTTTCTGTATAGATACTGCAAGGCTTGTTTGGAATTTTTGTAATATATTTTGCACAGTAATTTACAAGACCCTCGGAACTCGTGGATTTTTTTTTAGAGAGCTCACACTAAAACCCATTAACAATTTTGACACAAAACATTAGTCATACCTTCATATATCTTACCACTTTTCAAGCAATATAAAAGTGGAACAAAGTGTTTTTAATTCCCTTAGCAGCTCAGAATCTGTTTGGCGCTGCTTCCTCATAGGCCTAGTCTAGAGGAACATGATGCTAGAATACACTGAGTCACTTCAGGCGAGGGATTCCAGTTCTGTGCTTGTTTTCTTTGTACAGAGGCTTCTTAATAAAGGGAATCATTTTAAAAGATCTGATCTTCAGACTTTGATCAACTCATTCCCCCCCCCCCCCCTTCTCAATGCCTCTCATATTCTGAGGTGGTCACATTCATTCTGCTGCATGTGTAAAGAGTGATTCTACACTAGGTGTTTGTTGTGGAATTGCTTTGTTTGCTTGCTGTTTATGGGTCATCTGCATGATGTTGCCATCAAAACCATCCTCCAGTGTTTCCTCTTTGCTGCTTCTGTCTTTTTCAACCTGCACAAAATATTTTTTTTGGGGGGGGAGAGTACAACAGTAGCTTAATCTCTGCAGCTAATAGATTGTCTTAGCATTAGTTTTGAGATGTGCTGGGTTAAGATTAGGGTTAGTGTGATTAAGTGAGTTGTCCCACCCCTAATTCCCTCCGGTAGTGTGGATGGACACACACACACACACACACACACACACACACACACACACAGTGCTATACCCTTCTGAAGTATAGAAAGTCAGCTGTAATTCTTCATCTAGCTTACAGTGGAATTAACGACGAGTGGGTGCCATTAGGAACTGCTAATCTGGAAGCATCCCAAACCTTAATTTCACATGGCTAAAGACACATTGTCACTGTCTTCGCTTTACAGTAATCTTGTTTCGTTTTGGTAGCGCAGAAAATATTAACAAACAGATGTCAGGAATAGTGTTACATACTTGGGCTGTAAACCTGTTAACCTCATCCTACACATGCTGATCTGTGTTCTTACACACAGATTAAACATGGAGATAGAAACTTTGATGGTCAGTTGTTTGGAATGGAAGGAGGAAAGAAGGCTCTGGATTCAGATCCCCATCACCATAAAATGTAGCTGACAAAGTCAGCCGTCGAATCAGCTCTGCTTGCACAGTCTCATTCCATCAAGCAAGACTATACATGGGAAACACAAATGCAACCACCCAGAGTGGCTCGGGAAACCCAGGCAGATGGGTGGGGTATAAATAATAAAATTATGATGATGATGATGATGATTGTGTGTGCAGTATCCAGTTTTAAAAAAGAAACACATTTATGAATGCTCTTGGCTTTTTACAGCATATGTAACATGGTCCAGGGGTGAGATCCAACATAGTGCAAACGAATGACCAGTCATGCAGTAGGGCATATCCTTCCTCTTCACTCTCTCTGCACATCCAAAACTTGCGCTGGAAGGTTGGGGGACCTTCCAGTTTAGATTGAGGGGAATGGGAGGGGGAGAAGCCAAAAGTCCTATTACTCAAGCAGGTGAACATCTTTGCATGTTGTCCAGATTCCCTGCTTGAAAGAGCTCTTAATTGAGAGTTAAAGTGGCAATTAAACGGAGGCTCAAAAAGGCAAGGCCAAGAAGAGATGAATGTGTCAAATATAGTTAAAGTGTCAAACTTGAACAAAATGAAGAAGACGCCAAACATTTTGACTTACTAATTATAAAGATTTTAACATAACATATCTGTAACTGTAAGTAATTAATGCTTTTCTTCATGTATTTTTTGTTAAAGCATATGTAAATATATTATTCTAGAAATTGGGTTGGTCTCCAATATTTTGAATTGATAGGAAGTCCATAGCAGCAAAGGCCTTTATTCGGTATCAGGTAAAGGTTAATACAGAAGCCTTCATAGCACTAGGGAAAATCAAATGAGAACCTTTGTTTATAAAATGATGGGTCTAGGTGAGCAGAATGTGCGTTATGCAAATTACTGTGTTTCTTCCAAATCACCACTGGGGGAAAAGCAAAATGTAGGTTTGGCTCTGATTTTTATTGCACCTGTTTCACTTTTTCTTATTCTTACAATTACTTTGAAACAGTAATTGTAATCAGGAAAAGTAACTAATATTTTTCCTTTTACCAGTCAATGAAAACTAAATGTGACATTGGAGAGGCATCCGACGAAGAGCTACAGGAAGAAGTGAAAAAGCTGAAAAATGAATTAAAGAAAACTTCACATGGTACTTTTTTTGCCATTTCACACTGCTTTACCTTGTGGTTTTCTATGTTGGAAGCCCCCCAAAAAGGGTTTTGACCATAAAAGATGGTATAAAGGTTCTTTGTCAGTAAAGTGCTGGGTGATGGCCCAGATCTGTGCCATGCAGGAGCAGAAGAAAACCAATAGCATAGAAAAACCAAAGACATGAAGATTGGGCCTGAGGTCAGGTCTTTGTGCTAGTATGAATAAATTACTTTTAAAATGTACAACATAAGAAACTCTGAAATTATGAACTGAAAGTAACATTTCTTTAAGAGGAACAGAAGAGACCCAAAATTGTTCTCCTCCTCTCGTAACAAGACCTGCTTCTGTGTTTGACTTGGGCTGTCTTGATGAAACAACACTGAGATAAGGCAGATTTTTTCCTGATCGTGTGTGTTAGTTCTGGATCTTGCAAGATCTGTTACCCTTCTGTATCTTTACTAGGCTGAAATGAAGGTCTTGTATAGCATTGCTCCTGACCTTGTGAAGCCCAGACAACTAAAATGTACTTCTTTGACTGTGTGCAAAACATTGCATAGCCATTATATATTTTAAAGCAAACTTACAAATGCATCCATTTCAAAATCCTAGCTGGAACAACTTTCTATCCTAGTTTATACTGACTTTAGTGAACACTTTCAAATCCACAGAATTTTTGCCAGTTAGCATGAGTGATTCCAAACATTTAATTGTGAGGTTGATTAGAAATAAGAACACATGAACATTTGTATTCTGGCTTTCATTCAGGAAGCTCATTTTTTTTTCCATACTACCAGCCCTACAAGTTATAAATACATAGTGAAGCTCTCAGCTGAATACAGATTATTGTATCCAAATTTTGGAGACTTTTAAAATAATACTGCCATCACATTTTTATTATATGCGGAAAGAGTTTCCAAGTGAAACTAAAGTTACAATTCCATCCATAGAATTCTGAAAGTGCCCAAGAGCACTATCGAAATTCAGTGGACCCATGGCCAGGAATCTCAGTTAAACAAAGCATTTTCCTTGTGAGAAATTGTGCGTCTTCTGTGGATCTTATATCCAGAACTACAATTTTGTGCTTTAAACGTTAAAGCCTTAGTAAGTAAAACAGTTTATAGATTGTGCAGACAGGAGTGCAATACAGTTAAAAATGCATAAGAATTCCATTAGAATTAAAGGGAGGGTAACCCATCTTTAAAATTATAATCCATAAAACCCATGGAGCCGCCCACAGTCTCCTTAATTGCAGCAACACACCATTGAGAGCATCCAGCAAAAGCTCAGGCAAACAGATCAGTCTTTATCTGGCACTGTAATAATAAAAGCATCAATACCAAGAGTACTTCTAGGGGGAGGGCATTCCAAATTCAGGGTGCCACCATGAATCACCTCTTGGTGTACTATTCCGAAAGGTGTGACAACAACCACAGCTTCCCCTGGAACTAAGGAAATATGGGTAGGCTGATACAGGGAGAAGAATTCCTTCAGATATTTGGGTCCCAAGTTGTTAAAGGTAGTTAACGTCAGTACTCTGAATTCAGCCTTGAAACGTATGGGTAGCCAATGCAGATCTTTCAGAATCAGTGTGAAAGTGATTCTAGCTACCTGCTCTGGTCAGCATCCTGGCATCCATGTTCTGTACTAAATGTGGCTTCTGAATCATTTTCAAGGAGAATTAGAGTTGGGTGTCACCAGCATACCATTGGCACATTTCTTCCAATCCCCTGATGGCATCCCACAGTAGCTTTTTATGGACGTTAGAGCATGGGGGACAAGATGGAACCTTATGGGACCCCAAACTACAACTGCCTTAGAGGCTCCACAGGTCACCCAATGTTAATTTCTGGAATCTGTCCTGTAGGTAGAAATAGAACCACTGTATCACTGCACCCTCTGCTTCTAACCCATAGAGCCAATCCAGTAAGATACCATGGTTGATGGTACCAAAAGCCACTGAGGAAGGTCAAGGAAAATCGACAGGGATGTCTTCTCTCTGTCCCAACGAAAAGCGCCTGTCGAGGTGACCAAGGCCATCTCAGTGCTAGAAGTGAGCCTAACCCAGATTGAAATAGGTCTAGTTATTTCACTTCTTCTAAGGGCACCTGGAGCTGTCTGCCTGCCACCCTCTTAAGCATCTTACCCAAGAAGGGGGTGTTAAAAAGAGCCTAAAAACACATTAAAACTTGCATCTACTTTCTAAACATATGACTAGACTTGTTTAAACAAACAAACAAAATACAGGTGGCAAAAAGACTACAGTGAAGTCTCCTGTCTGATATAAATAGGCAGGGAGTTCCAAAGTGTAGGTGCTGCCGCTAAAATATCAAGTTCTTACAAATGCAGAACAGGTATTATGTTTGTAACACTGCCAGCTCCTCCAATCAAGGTGGTCAGGCGATGTTGTCCCTTCCTGATAGACACGCAAACTTAATTACTAGATAATCATGTAAGCATGAGAGCTGTTATGATTTGTTATGATTAGGAACTCAATCTGCACTTTAGACAATTCTGAATTCAGACACCTTTGGCAAGTCATTGTTCTCTCAGTCCATCTTCCCTGTCTGCAATATGGGAATAATGTTGGCCCTTTGGGATTTTGTAAAGGTTGCTGATGTGTGCATTTAAGCCATTGAAATATGTGATAAAAATGCTTAATAGTAGCAGTATTGATGCCTGTGTTCATTTATAAATATTTGCAACGCACGGTGGTATACCTATTTAATTATGAGTTTTAATTACATGTATCGGGTGTTCTCAAAAAAAGATGACATTTCAAATGAGGGGAAAGTAACGTTTACACAATGTTTGCTGGCTCTTATAAACAGACATAGCTTGTATACAAAATAAATGTAATAACATTGCTCTCCTTGATGAACTCTTTGCTATAGAGTTTTTCTCTGTTCATTCAGACAGCTATGCAGCAAGTTAACCTATAATGTTGCAACAACAAAGTCATTTTTATGATCAAAATTGAAAGTAGCTTTGTAAAATTCGACACGAGAACTCACACAAGAGAGGGAAAATATTGATGTTCCTGAATGTGTTCAGTTTTTTAACTGACATTTTCCTAAAGAACCAATGGCAGGCAGTTGTCTTATTTGAAGTTTAAAAATGGGCTCTTAAATTCAGATTTAAAGGATTGAATTATGTTCTGCTGGCGCAACAAGACTTTTATCTTCTCTCTGCCCCAGTCCCTCCAACTGCCCTCCAAATGTGCACCTAACACTTTGCAGCTGATTTTGAGGGTACGCAGGTGGGTTGGTAGAGGGAACGAAAGAGAAAGTTATGTTGCAGAGTTTTAGCATCAGAGATGGCCCAAATAATTTAAAGTCATTTTATAAAAGTTGGCAAACTTGCTTATTTACTTTATGAATAGGGGGCATAGAAAGGTTACATATGGACTGCGGTTTGTTCTTTCTCACTCGGCCAATGATGAAGAATCATGTAAAACTTGTGTTGTTTTGATTCCAGACTTCTCCAGTAGCTCTAAATCATCTAGGAGGTGTCCCATATATAGCAGCAGGTATAATAATAATAATAATAATAATAATAATAATAATAATAATGATAATAAATATCTATATGTTGCCCATCTGACTGGGTTACCCCAGCCACTCTGGGTGGCTTCCAACAAATGAAAACACAATACGACATCAAACATTAACTTCACTGAACAGGTGTCTTCTAAAAGTCAGATATTTATTTCCTTTACTTCTGATGGAAGGGAGTTGCACTATTGAGAAGACCCTCTGCCTGGTTCACTGTAACCTCATTTCTCTGTGAGGGAACCTCCAGAAGGCCCTTGGAGCTAGATCTCAGTGTCCAGGCTGAATGATGGGTATCATGCCCTATTCTCAATTGACTGGGAATTAACCTAAAGCTACTCATAAGGCTTCTGTTTGCCATATAAACATGCCATGGGATACATAACCATATATTATATTTTACTGAGCTTGCAACCATGAACCTCTCAGCAGGCAATAAATCCATGAAAGAGGATGGACAGACATTGAAACAGCATGTGCCTCAGGGAAGGGCAAGTGTCAGATAGGGGATCTTGTTAAAGCTCAGGGTGTAAAGAGTGTGGTTGGGGTGAGTAGAAACTGGCAGAAGACAGGAGAAAAGCGTGGGCTGGAGGTTGGAACGCTGATGGGGAGAAAGAGTGTGGCAAGCAGCAGACAGCTTGGGGAGAGGAGATTTTCCCAGTGTCTATTGATGCCCCATCCAGTGCATAGGGAATTTATTAACTAAAGCCTGGGCTGTGTGCCTCTGGTTTCTCTGTAGTGTGTTAGGTTATACATTCTTTCATGAATGTGTGTTATATGTAAACCCAGCATTACATGTAAAATGCAAAATCCATTCACTCTTTATATATAAGCAGAATTTTGTATCAAATATTGTGCTCTGGCATCCTAAAGATTCATGTTAGTATGGCTGCCAGTGGCTCTGTCTTAATAGTCTTACAGTAGTTGGCAACTGAATTGCCAACATTGTCTCTGCATCAGATAGCCGAAACATTTTTATTCATTCCTTTTATGCCTAAGGAGCTTGGGGCGATGTACAAAATATATACAATAAAAAGGTACAATAGCCAACATACTTGAAAATATTTATAAAATTCAGAACCATTAAAACACAGCAAAACCATCTGTTGCTGTTCAGTATTGAAATAATCTAGCCTCTATATGTAAAATGCCAGAGTAAAAAACTCCACCATATTCAACTGACATCTGATCATAATAAAGCAAGGAACACAAACATATTCCAGGAGAAGGGGCTTCCAGAATTGGAAGGCCTTGTTGTGCATCCCTGTATGGTGAATCCTTGGGGGTTAGGGCATAAGCAGAGCCCCCTGCTGATTTTAATGCTTGACTTGGCTTATTTTATAGAAGTCGATCCTGTAGATATATAAGCCCTGTAATATATACACTTTAGAAGCCTTCACCAGCACCTTGAACCAGCCCCAGCAGTACACAGATGGCCACTGCAGTGCTTTTCAGATTGGTGTTACATATTCCCATCTGACTGAGCAGCTTCATTCTGCCGTAGCTGCAACTTCCAGACAGTCTTCAAGGGCAGCCCCAGATACAACGCATTACAGTAATCCAAATGCAAGATTGCTAGATATTGGATTACTGATTCCAGACTATCCCAGTCCAGGAATGACCCATAGCTGGTGAACCAACACTAGCAAGCAGTAGGCACTCCTAGTTTGAGTTTGAAAATAAGTTTTTCCTATACCCCGGTAAAATTCTTAGCCATTTGGCTGGGCTATTTGTACAGCTCACATGCATTTGTAACGCATGTTTGTCTTTTGAACTACATTGGCAAATGCTTATTATAGGGTGTATGTGGCAATAAGCAGTCTGTTACAGGTAGCAAAAATATTTCACCTTCAAAGGACCTGCAACTCACTGCTGACTTTAGGGTGCAGTTGTTCCAGGCACTGCTGAACAACTTCCTTTTGTTTCAACTGAAGCTTAATGCAATTTCTACTGAAGTGCATCTATTTTACTCTGCTAAATGTGGCTTGAGACAAATAACCTTTTCATAGCATGTAAAAAGCTGTTCAAATACTCTGATGCAGTAAAATGGAAACCCAGCCTTCTGGCAACTTCAGAGCAATTCTACCCCATTTCTGTGAGTTGGTCCGCAGAAGGTTGCTTCCTATTTCTAAGGACATTGAGAACAGAAAAATCTAACTAAAATGGTGTCATTATGTTGTCCGTGGTATATTTGAAGAGAACGGAATGCCAGTGTTAAATTTGTTGTATTTCTGTGTGTTTAACCATTTTGTACACTTAAACACTATTTTATGTTATGTTTCATTGGAATATTAGGGTATAGGGTGAAGTGAGCCATGGGCTGGCTGGATGCTGGTGGGAGGCACCACCTGGGGGACGTCCAAGGGGCATCTCCGGGGAAGAAGGCTGAGAGCCAGGGGAGTGGTAATGGGACAATGAGGAGTAGTTAGAGGGAGCAGACTGGGAGGAGGAGGTGCTGGAAGCTGTAGAGGTAACAGGGTGAAGCGGAGATTGGAGTGGAATGGGGCCAGGAGACTGACGGGCAGGCTACTGAAGAAGCTAGGGAATCTGAACTGCTCACAATCTGGTATCATTGGAAAGCAGCCCCTGAAAAAAAATCCCATGCAATTTTGTATAGGCACTGTAGTGCTTACCTGCCCACCCACATCCCACTAACTCCCCCAGAACGTCATCTTATAGCTCTAAGTCTAGACTGAGGAAGGTTTTTCGTATGCTGGACCTTGACATTCTTTTGCTAAGAAGACCTCACCCATCCTGTCACAAGTGTATTTTTGTCAAAACATAGCAACAATGCAATAAATGTTTTTCTGTGCTCACCTTCAACTCTCTCCAGATATCTTGGTTATGATTAAAGACAGGATTGTTTTTAGTTACAACTAGAGCGCCTTGCCAGTCCTTCATAAAATAGTCAGTAATTAGATACTGTTGGATCAAGTTACCGAAAAATGGATTTTGCAATCTAATATAATGGCAACTTCTTTAACATGAATAAATGCTATAGAGACAATTACTTTAAAAAAAAATTAACCCTCAATTGCTTCTAAAATTTACACCACCTTGTGATATATTCTAAAAATAGGAGGATAATGTTCTTAATAGTACTTTTTATAATGTATTATAAAATAGGAAGGTTTTGATGTATTAAATCATATATAGTAGTCTTGCACCACCAAAACCATACTATTATAACAGAACTTACAGCAATGCTTCGCTATCTCACCTGTTCCCTATGCCACTTTCCTTTCAGCACCTGAAGCTCCTTTTTCCTTCCATCAGCACACAGGTCTCTAGACGTGACGTTTTTCTTAGCCAAGCTGACCTTTCACATTTTTCACACAAACTTCAGCATTCTCCTGTATCCCCCGTATGCAGTTAGTATGTGTTGAACATCAGTTGTGTAAAAGCAGCTCACCCGTTGGCAAGGATTTCCTGGCATGCGGCAGTCATTTGTTATCCTGTTATATAGCACTGTAATCTTGAAAAAAACAATGCCAAACCAGGTATCATTTAATGCACAAGTATTTTGTCCTAATGCTGCTATTCATGTGTTGAATAATACTACTCTTGTGTTGTGCAGCTCTCAGCAAGGCCAAAGATGACTTTTCTACAACTCAGAAGCGGTGTGAAGGCCTTAGAAAAGAATATGACCAACTTACAAAAGAATACAATAGAATGGTAAGGTGGTAGAAGCTGTTGATTTGCTTGAGCAAGACTTCCTGGAATTAGACTAGCCGTGTTGTGTGTGTTGGATCCAAAAGAAAATTTATCAGACAACAATCTTTAATTCTGTGTATGTCTGGACAATGTTCTTTCAGAATAATGAGAATACTTAACTCTTAAGTTTTCCCAGAACAGTTGTTGAACTGGAACCTATTTTGTTTTAAAACAAACGTGAATTATTTCATCAATAATATTGTATGTTCCTTGAATAGTAGCACAGAGGAAGAGGAAGAAACTCAAAAAGGGGGTTTCCCCTTCTTTAAAAAGATTCTGAATTTGTTCACATGTCACAGTAAACCATAAGCCATCATGGTTTACAATACAAAGCATGTCACCCCTGCTTTTCACTCACTTCACTCACATGGGGAGGAAACAAGCAACAGTATGCCTAAACCATTTCTTTATTTTGTTAATTTACAATTTGCCTTTCACGTGTGTCTCAAGACAGTTTAGAAACATACCATGAAAAATGCTGAAAATAGTTTTGAAAACAGTACAAAAACCAACTAGAGAACCAATCTCAAGATCATGGTTTGCTTCACTCCTGGCAAGCCATGATCTTTGCCAAGGTTTGTTCTCGGCTTACTGATCATGCTTTGATCCCTGGTTTCAACATAATGTTAAACCTGGGATTGTGTTTTGTTTCTTCTGCCCACTAGCTGGGAAGAACAAAACAGCCTAGATAGGAACATTCACAATAAACAAGTTAGAGTTGAGCAAAACCATCAATTGTAGCTATTAGGGTACTTTTTACAAGGCTAATTGCACTGGCAGAGAGGCAATTTTGTGACACCTTTATGCTGACAATGCTCCTTCATACTGCAATAAGACTTGAAAAAGCCTCCTATTGGAGCCAATAGAAGACTTATATGAAGCTTAATTGTTGAAGAGAGAAGCATTTTCAGAGGGGATGGTCACAGCTGGAGAGCTTAGCCTTCCCTTCCTCATTGCAACCCCTCTCCCCTGCCACACTTAGGCTTGAATGAAATATTTTATTGGCCACAGCAGAGAGCTTTTCCTATCCCAAGCTCAATTGTTGGGAGTTAGTATCTTCCTCAAGATTGCAGTCTTTTTCAAACCTTTTTTTTTAAGGTGGGGAGATGGAGAGGGGGACTGTGCATGTGTGAGAGGTTGCACTGGGGTGTGTGTGTTTGCAGTGGAGGATGAGCGGTACCAACAACAGTTTCTCAGGTTTCCAAACATGCCAGGGATTGGCAGCCCATAGTGTACACATTAACTCTGTGGTCATCCTGATGCACAAGTTACTCTGTATAAAGATAGCTTCACTCCTTTTCTCACATGTGTCTCCTTACCTTTACAGTGTTCTTCAGGTGGAAAACATGATAAGAAAGGCCAGTAAATGCAGCACAAGGACATCATTAATACACGTGCATCATCAACATGAATCGTCTCTTGTTCCTGTCTTTACTCTCCAAAGCTTTATAAAAACAAGGTCTATTTTCTTTAAAGGGAAATGCTCTGCGTTCGTAGCTGAAACGCTAGGTTGCCAAACATATTTTATTTTGCAATGGAAATAGTGGCTAGGATCCAAAGACCTACTTTACTTGTGTCAAAGGCGCAGTGGGGGTTTTGCTTTGATTTTTGTTCTTGTTCTTATTTGAATGGCAGATTCCCATGGCATGTCACACAAACTCCATTAAGCTGCAAAAGAGATTTGCCATGTCTCATGGAGGGCTGGTGTTCAAGAAATACAAGTCCATACCTCCTTTGAGCACACAGCTTTATTTGTGTGGTTATTTGGATGCAGACCAGTAAGTGGTGTGCTGTCAGTATACTGTGAAGAATCTTTTTAATCCTATAAGGAAAATGTAAAGCAGTTTAAAATGGAAATTTCCATTAACCACTTGTTCAGCTTCTATCCACTGTTTTGCACTGAGACTGGAAAAGGTCGGAGATTGTACAACCGCCAGCTATAGTAATGTAGAAGAGGCTTTATAAACTACATCAAACCATGATGCTAGAAGAATAAGCATAGTGAAACATGCTACATCCAGATAACTTGACAAACAGTAAAAAGCATTAAAATAAATTTTAAAGGACTTCACATTTAATTGCATAGTTATTTATAGTTGAGAGTTTCTTCTTTCCCCATCTTTAGATTTTTACTATAGTATACTTTATCTACTTCATGTATTCAAGAATTTCAGTATGTTGTATTTTCTTTCTGCAGTGGGGATACCCCTGATAAACACATATATGTAACTTACAAAACAGGCTTTTATGGTGATTAGTTATTTGTGACATTGTTTCTTTCTTAAAACCTTCATTATCTGCAACTGAAAGGTTTTGTTTTTATTTTTTACATTGGTTCCAGTATGCTGCTTGGATGTTGATTTGTTAATAAAGAGATTGTTTAAGCTTGATTTATCTTTCTACGTGTCTTAACTTGGAATTCATAAACAACAAACTGCTGTGTTTACTTTGCTCCTGTGACAGTGAAATAATTCCATGAGAATTTATTTGGGCAAAACTAGCCCAAATAAATACTATAGTGCACTCTGTAAGGGAGGAACTGGTATTTTTAATTTAAAAAAAAATCAAAGATTTAGAACGGTGCTTCTGTATACTAATACCAAAAAGTGCGATGAGTATGCAGAGTTTCATGTTTATATGCATCTGAGCTTGTTGGGGAGAACGTTGGTTGTGTAAGTAAATTTTGTGTTTTGGGTTTCTCTAGTTTCTTCAGCATATGAGAGAAAATTGAAATCTGTTGCATTTGAGCCTCCTGATTCTCTCTTGAAACCTGCACCCAAATGTTTGCTGTTTAAATACCACTATGATGCACTCCAATAAGCTGATCTTGCAAATTCTGGGGACTGTACTGAACACCAAATTTATATTGCAAAACTTAGTAAAGGCACTGCCAAGTTATGATAATACGTTTGTTGAGTTCTTGCTTTAAAGATCCTGTCTACTCCACAACCTGTAGTGGTGATATATTGCTGTGACAATATATATATTTTCTGTGACAACTGCTAGTCTGAAGGATGAGGATACAACCTGAGGATCTGTTTAGATATGATCCTCCTCAAATGAAATTTGCCTGCCACTGTGTTTTTATGTGCAATACTTGAAATCTCAACCAGTGGAAAGTGCATTTGTTTGTGATTTTATGGAACTTCCATTTGCACTAGCTCTTGTCCTGTCCCCACCAATTCCCTGTGCTACTCTTTGAAGTAATATAGAACAACGCAATCACACTGTGTCTTGCACACCTGAAATCAGGGGAGCAGGGGATTCATCTACAAGGTCTTGTCTGTGGGTGCAAACATCAATGAGTGGAGGCCAAGCAAATTGATATGATGAGACAAAATGGTCCCAGACGAGAAGACCACAAACGCAAGATACTAGTTTATCCAGATGCCTTTAGCTGTTTTATTGTATGCACCATGGCACAGACTCCATATAAGTTAACTGCAGCTGCACAAGTAATTCCAATAAATTTAAAGGAAAATGGCTTATAAAAAGTTCCTGGTCATAATATATATATATAGAATAGTTGCTCTCCCATTCAGCTGTCTGTCGCAAAGGGATTGGTTTCTTTAAAAGTCAGTTTTCTCCTCCCAGTAGGGACATGAATTGCTGTACTGATATTTCCCTCTCTTATGGGGCCATCCGTAGTTATATCACATAAATACAATTGTTAAAAAAACCTTTCAGGAATTGTACAAAAATGTACAAACTGAGATGGATGTACACCAGAAGGATAGTTTACATGTGTGTGGCTGTGGAGTTGTTTCTTTGGCTCAGCAGGAGTTCTTAAAACTTTACACCCAGTTCTTTTCTATTCACAGTTTACTTTTATTTTTAAATAAAAGCATTTCTATTCACAGTTGAAAACCCGGCCTTTTATCTTTTTTCTGGTTTCCTTCATCTCTGGCCCTTTTAGGGAAGGGAGACTTCTATTCCTCACCTCCTGAACCTCTGCCTCAGCCCCAAGGCTGCAGCATGCCTAGGGGACGGGACAGATGAGGAGGCACTAGGTGGACTGTGCGACTAAGGACTACTGGTGGTCCTCAGTCTACCGTTTGAGAAATGCTGACTCATCTCCTGAAAAAGATACTCTTCTGATGTTAGCAGCAGGTGATACAAAAGTTGGCTGTGGTGATAAATAGGTGGTAGCTTTTCCTATCCATGTGCAGGACATCCTACAAATGTGCCAGTAAACATTGTAGTTGATCATGGAAAGCGCCTCACATATTTGAAACAAACAAAAAAACACAGCACCACAAACAATACCTTCTGTAGGTGAACAGGCAGAAAAACCTGGGAAAATGTCATAATAAAAAAACCAGACACTGTATTAGAAGAGAGAAGAGAATGGCAAGCTATGACAATTTGCTCTATTTTTTTTAATATAGTAAGAAGAACCTGCTATTTAAAAAACACAGAAAGTTTCACATAAGGTGTTGTGAATTGAAGTAATGAGTAAATTTTCTCATCTATAAATGATTTGTAGGATCTAATTTAGAATCAAATTATTATATATTTGTACGCATGGAAGTATGTTGATATCTTTGTCTACGTATAATCAGTTTATGTATGATCTGCACCAGTATGCAGCTGACACCCGGCTCTATTTCTCCATGTCAACCAAACTAATATAAACAAAAACAAAAAAGAGGGAGGAAGAATAATACAAAGTCCTCTTTCACAGGTTCATTTTAACTTGTCCCACACAGAGAAAGGTGAACCCTCCCAGCTCTCACCTGGGAGCTTCCCTTTCCTCTCCCACCTTCCCACCCTGGGAGATCTTCCTTGTCTCTCACACAGGGTCCTTTATCAACTAACCATCACCTGCATGTTAACTCTTGAATAGAGGACCATTCAAAATACAAAAGTCTGAAGCAGAACAGAAACAAAAACAGCAGAAGGAAGAAACAGAAGAGGAAAAGGCGAGAGAGCAAAGAAAGAAGAACATTAAAGGAAATAATATTAAGAAGCATGCTCTGTTCTTGATGTTGTTGCACTCCTCTGGAAGAAGCAAGGGTTCTCCTGAATTCCACCTTGTCACTAGAGACCAAAAATTCCACCTTGTCACTAGAGACCCACTAGAGAATTCAGTGACTCTCCTGAATTCCACCTTGTCACTAGAGACCCACTAGAGACTCCAGTGACAGAGTGCCTTTTCCCATCTGTAGCCAGTTTTCAAACCAAACCTGTTCCTAGACAGGGATAGCTTGGCCACAGTAATTCGTACTCAGATAACTTCCCATTATTGTAATGTTCTGCATGTATATATTTATTACAACAAAACTCAAATTCCGTTACTTGTTTTGTATTGGGACAGTTCCTATCTATATTTACATGTATCAACCTGGTTCAGCCAGCAGATTCGTTAATATACCATATAAGGAACAAATAAAGATGCAGAGGGTCCCCTTATTTTCACTAATGGGGTCACTGCCAACTGAAAAGAAGCATTGACAACCCTGGGAAATTGTAAGAGCCGGGGAAATATTATTTCCATAAACAATTTGTGCAGGGGACTTTGTGAGTCCCTTTCAGCTAAGCATCTGTTAAGCATGCAACTGTGAAATGGCTCAACTTTGTGCGCCACCTTCTATACTAATTAAGAATACTAGTTCAAGCACATGGAAGAATTGTCAAATTTGGGCTTTGGGTCATAGTCGTAGTGTGGAGAGCCAAACTGGAAAGGCTACCATAACACAAAATACACAGGAGTAGAAGTGGTGACTGTTTTGGGACCAAATGAAGGGTTGGGATTTTCCAGTTTCAAATGCCACAGTTCCAGTAGCTACAAGCCTACCTCCTACAGTATTTCTGCAATGAGGAAGCGTGGTGTCTCCTTTATACATAGTAAAACAGTAACTGCAATGCGCTACTTACTTATATATTGCTAACACATAAAACTGCTGATTTATACAATTGGTATCCAGTTTTTCCTTTACCAAAAGTCTAAGTGACTAGTAGCTATTATAATAGTTCCTGTTATCATATGCCTCGAATCAGGAAAAAGAGAAGGAAAATATGTGCACTCGTAAGAAAAATATAAACAAACATGAGGACAAGGATACAATAGCATACACAAAATATTGGTGTTTTGAAGGCAACAACCCCCTGATTCTCTCAGCATATTAATTAGGGTATGCCTGCATCCCAGTTCCTTATTCCTTTCCATATACATTGGCAATTATTGGCACAAGGGCAGTAGGCTAGTGTTTCTTGGGTGAAACGGAAGATTTTGGACTGGATGCTTTGCTAGGGTTTTTCATAGAGGAAACACATCCACTGGTGCCAGTGTATAATGTGAAGCACTTGAAAGCTTAATTTGGGGGTGCACCCTCAGTTCCTTGTTGTCCCCCCCCCCATATGTTGACTATTACTGAATGGGGCAATATACTTGACCATGTCATGCACCCAAAGCAAGCATTGTAAATTAAATTAATACCTAATCTTGGCAAAACTAACTGCGACAATAAGAAACCAGTCAAACCAAAAATTAAAAAATGAATGGAAATGTTACGAAGACTGTATGTCAAAGCATTGCTCAAAGAAGAATATGCTACCGTGCCTAGATTAAAATATGAAGTATATTTGATAAGGAAATCTAGTAAAGAAATAAAGAATTAATAATAAAATGGAGGAGAAACACAGAATGCAAAAGTATTGTGATTTAGATATCTGAAGGAAGTCGAGCTGGAGGTGGAGGGAAGTAAGAGGGGTGAAAACTAACTTAACAGTTAGAAGACATGATGATTGAAAGAGAAGTGGGAATTGGTGGTGGGATAAGGGGTTAAGATTGTAAGACGGGTAATACAATATAATGTGTGGAAATAATCTGTTATATGAAATGTAAAATGTAAAATAAATAAATAAAAGCATTGGGCCAGTTGCGATGCTAAGGTATCCCAAAGGCTACAATCTCCTCCTTGTTGCGTCCGTGATATGAGCTGGCCCAAAGGTTTTTGTGGCGTGCCCCCTCTCCTAGTTCCTTACTCAGTTCTACATAGTCACTAGGGGAGCCACACTTGGCAGGCTGTTGGGCCAAAACGAAGTGGCGCAGGGATTTTCATAGAGGACTCCCTCCTAGACTCGCAGGTGTCTGATTTGTGGTGGCTCAAAATTTGAGGTGGGGTGTGCACCCGCTTCTTAGTGGCAAAGCAGATTTTGGGTTTTGACTGAAGATCCTTATTGTGGACCTCAAAGGGGACATGGAGATACCGGTATATGGCACTGCTAAGATGTTCCTGAGCTCCACATGATGCCTGCTAAGGCCAGGGCCTTTATAGAATTGACATTTAGGTTCCTGCTTAAAACTCCCCAATTCACTCACTCTTTCTGTCAGGAGGTGATCCCAGGGGTGCCACATTGAATAAAATATGGGGCCTCAGGTAATGCACATAATCAGTCACATGATGTGGCACACATATACCAATGTCCATCAACTGTGGGGCCCCCGATCCCCTCAATTTTGGAGGAGGGCAAAGGGACCTTGGACCCTAGGAGTTGGCTCCTATGGATCCAATCATCTCAATGTATTAATCCGACCTAGTGATCTGTGATGTGTTTTGTTCTTGTTTTATGAATGCACTTTTGTTGTTGATTTTACGCTGTTCGCTGCCATGACGTCCTTGGTTTTTTAAACCTTGCAAAAAAACTTATTTTTGCAAATGAATGAATGAATGAATGATATGGGCCAGCCCAGAGTTTAACTTTGGAACGCATCAGGGGCAGAGAAACTCATGTCCCTGAGGCTGCTCCTTCAGCTCCGCTTCAAAGGTTCATGGGGTTGAGAATGGGAAACAGGTAACGGGAGGCAAGGAGGGAGGGCGGCGGCCAGCGAGGAAACCTGTCACATCGGCTCTGTTTGCCTGTAAATAAAGGCTAAGCGGTTGAGGCTGGGCTGGCTGTATAAATGCTGCGGGCGGGTCCCACGTCTTGGCCAAAGCTGGGGCTCTGGGGGCGAGCGCAGGTGAGGAGAAGGAGGTGCGCTCGCATATTTCTTTCGAAGAAGAAGAAGAAGTTGTTCTGAGGAGAAACCTTCGGCGCTTCAGGACCCGGACAGCGGCGCTGCCTTGGCGCGCAAGAGAAGAGCGGGCTGAGGCGAAGAGGCAGCGAGTTGTGACGAGCGGTGGGAACGGAGCGCGCGGGAGCAGCTGACGCGGTTAGCGCGGGCTTGGCGGGATGCGAAGGGGAGCGAGCGGAGCGCGCGGGGCGGAGGCCGAGGTGGTCTGCGGTTGGACTGCAACTCCCGTCATACCCAGCTAGCGAAAGCAGCGGTCAGGGATGATGGGAACTGTAGTCCCGAAGCAGCTGGAGACTCCAGTTAGGGGGAGACGGGTCTAGGCTAGACTCTGGCGCACGGAGAGGGAGGGAGGCTAGCACAGGTTGATACGCAAGAAAGGGGCCGGGGAGATGAGATGAGATGAGATGAGATGAGATGAGATGAGATGAGATGAGATGAGATGAGATAGAAAGAAAGAAAGAAAGAAAGAAAGAAAGAAAGAAAGAAAGAAAGAAAGAAAGAAGTCTGGGAACTTATATCCTAAGTAGACAAAACACAATTTGCTTCCTCCCCTGGCCCTTGCCTTAAAGGAAGAGGCGCCACAATATCGTCAGAAGGGCTCACCCCTGTCTCTCCATGTGGAGAAGTTGCTCAGACTGTTCTTTCTCCCCACACAGAGGTGCAGAATGTTCTGGCTTTTAGGAAAGAAAATAAAAAGAAGCAGAGGTTTTAGTGATCAGATTGAGGAGTTTGTGGGGGTCTTTTTGTGGGGGGGGGGGTGTCAGAGGGCATTCAGAGCAAAAGAATGGGGCTCCCTTGACCAGAAGGGAGAAGCTGGTCCTGAAGAGGAGCAGGAGCTGGTCGCTTCTGAAGCTCCATCCCCTGGGAAGATGCTTGTGTTGCCAGAGGCCGGCTTCACCTGGCTCTTCCAGGTGTGGGCGAAGTTTTCAGGGCATGCTGTCCTTGATGGCTGGCTGCCTCTGGAGACCGTGTGCTTAGGGGACGTTGTCCTTCTCCTTCATTGTTTCCACCTGTAGGCAGGGCAGGGACATGGCCGCAGGTGGTGGTGGTGGTGGAGGTGATGATGGAGCCCTCCCGGATCTCAGTCGCTATGTGGTGTCCCGGCCCGTGTACAATGAGCCTACTTTTCAAGAGGAGAATGAGAGGAAATTGGTGGTGCCCAAAACACTCCGGGAACGAGTCCAGAAAACCTGCAGGTGACTGACCGGCTGCCATACATCACGGTTTGGTGGCGGGGTGCAGGGGCAGGTGACACCTAAGAACTTAAAGAATCCTGGATCAAATGAGGGTGGGCCATGGCAGGGGAGCAGGTGCATTTCACAGTGTGACTCGAGCAATTTAACATTTTGTCCTTGGCAGCTGTTCAAGAAGAAAAGCCATTCAGGTAACCAAGACCTTGTTCCCTATTTTGGAATGGCTGCCTAAGTACAGAGTGAAGGAATGGCTCATCAGCGATATAATTTCTGGTATCAGTACAGGACTTGTGGCTACTTTACAAGGTAAGAGAGATCCAATCTTTCTCCTACTATTATTACAGGGTGGGGATTAGAATGTAATGAAGTTGCCTAAACTCTGTCTTGCAGTTGTGGGTCACTGCCCTGATTTACGTACTGGTAACCGTTTTTTTTAAAGACTTGTCAGCAATCTGGAAAGGTTCAAGGCTGCAACTTCATTTGGAGCAAAATAAGTTAGGATCCAGCTGGAAATCTGGCAAATCATGTGCTACAAAACATGAACAGCTCCTATTTGTACATGGAACTTTGTTTAGGATGTGGAATACAGACGTCAATAATACCTGTGTAGAAAGGTACTGCTTGATGTAGATATCAAAAGAGACTATTGTAAGATTAGTCAATACAATACTTTATTTTCTATCATTTCAGGCTTGGCATATGCACTACTGGTTGCAGTTCCCGTTGGATATGGTCTCTACTCTGCGTTTTTCCCCATCCTGACATATTTCTTCTTGGGAACATCAAGACACATCTCAGTTGGTAATTGTATATTTCTCATGTTACTATTGGCCAACTATTAATTCCAGAATGCTAAACTTATTCAAAGGTATTGGAATATTTCAGACAGTAGTTTTAGTGGAACCAGTTTACTACTATGCTTTTATGGTGGCATCTTCTTCTTGTGTTTGAGTAGAGCTTTATACTTATCCATATTTTTCCACAAAGTGTAGAATTGTAGAGTTGTAAGGGACCACAAGGGTCATCTAGTCCAACCCCCAAAATGCAGAAATATGTTTGCCCAATGTGGGCCTCGAACCTACAATCCTGAGATTAAGTCTCATGCTCTACCAACTGAGCTATCTTTCTGCCTTGACTACTGGAAATAGCTTTGATGCCTACATATTATGTATGTAATCTCTTATTTTGCTAGTACTGCTCCTTAGCAGAGCTCTTTACAAGACATCAGGTTCAATGCCAGTTTTGATTCACTTAGGTTCACATAGGTCCAAATGTAATAGTTAAGCACTTTAAACCCAGCATGATGACTTCAACGTATTAATTGCTAATTCTAGATGACAGACAGCTGTGACAATAATGCAGAAAATATACACTCTCAAGGACTCTAGTTTATGATGTGTATGACAAGCTGGTTCTTAAATCATTTTTTTTCTGTGGTAGCTTTGAGTGATAGACAATGTTAGCCATTATCCAAGTATACCCATTGAAATCAATTGACAACTCAAGTCCATTAATTTCAAGGGGTCTGCACTGTGTTTGGCTAACACTGAGCAGCACCCTAATTGTTTAAACTGACAAAACATAATAATAATAATAATAATAATAATAATAATAATAATAATAATAATAATATATTTATACCCCGGCCATCTAGCTGGGTTTCCCCAGCCACTCTGGGCGGCTCCCAATCGAACATTAAAAACACATACAGCATTAAACATTAAAAACTTCCATAAACAGGGCTGCCTTCAGATGTCTTTTAAAAGTAGGGTGGTTGCTTATTTCCTTGACATCTGATGGGAGGGCGTTCCACAGGGCAGGCGCCACTACCGAGAAGGCCCTCTGCCTGGTTCCCTGCAACCTCACATCTCGCAGTGAGGGACCCGCCAGAAGGCCCTCGGCGCTGGATCTCATAAAACATTGGTTTTATTATTGCTTTGGGTGTTTAGTATAATTTAGTGTTTCTACATTTTAAGCTAATTTTGTTGTTTTATTGTTAGCCGTTTGAAGCACACTGTTAAGAAATGCTATGTAAAATATATAAAATTATTCCCAACAGGACCTTTTCCAGTGGTCAGTTTGATGGTGGGCTCAGTAGTACTGAGCATGGCGCCTGATGAAAAATTCCACATGGTCAGCAGTAACATGACAGGGCTGAACCAAACAGTTATAGATATCACATCAAGAGATGCAGAGAGAGTGATTATTGCCAGCACCATCACTTTTTTGGTTGGCATTCTCCAGGTAATGCTGATTGGATAAAAATGTCTCAAATGTCGCTGCTTTTATACTTCATGAAAGAACTGATGGAATAATAGTGTTCATGCTAAACACTCACTATTTTCCTCAACTAGAGCAAAAATGTATTAAAATAATAAAGTAGAATGCAAGTTTGCTTGCCTCACATTTATTGTTTCCTGCAGTTTGGGAATACCAAGCATTTGTATCCTTTTATGTCATGGGATTAAAGCCTTGCATTTTGTATCTTGTCTCCTGCAGTCAGAAAAAAATAATGGCTTTTTAGTCTTCTTGCATTTCAGTACGATCATTTTACAGGTGGGAAAGCCAGACCATTAAAAGAGAAAAGAACTAATAATTATTGAAAATCTATTTAAAAACAACAAGCAAGACCTTCATGTAAATCCATACAGCTGGTCATCCTGGTACTTGGTCATACCTGGTCAAGTCCTACACAAGTTGAGACCAGGATATGTGGAAGAATCTTTTCATCAGCTTGCCCATGTACTGAGATGATAATTGGAGGTTCTCCTCTGGGTGACCCAATGGGCAGAGGTGCAGTGGGTTAAAACTGGGAACAGGGCCTTCTTAGTTTTGGCACCCCAGTTTTGAGAGTCTTTCTGCCTGGCACCCACTTGATTGTCTTGGGTGCAACGTGCAAACCTTGATATTTTCCTAGACCTTCAATTTTTAAATGGTGAGAACATTCCATGCTGCTAGTTTTATTTATTGTTTTAAATTTATTTATTTTTTGCTGTTTATTTAGTGCTCATTCTTACTGTTCTTATACAACAGAATACAAATAAATAAAATAAATAAATTGCATAAATTGGCGCTAAGAGATTAAAACAGACGAAAGAAGAGTATTGATCACTCTGTGTTAGGTGGCTAAATCCTGAATTGTTAAAATCGTGGGCTACTCTAATGCTTTCTAACTGTTCATAAAACTATCCTGTGCTTCTTCTTTTTTTCCAGCTAGTGTTCGGATTTCTTCAGATTGGTTTTATTGTGAGATATCTTGCTGATCCACTGGTTGGGGGTTTTACAACTGCTGCAGCATTTCAAGTGTTTGTTTCACAGCTGAAGATAGTCTTAAATGTCCCAACCCAAAACTACAATGGGGTGCTTTCCATAATCTATGTAAGTGTGTCTTGCTGAGCTGGGGGTTGTGTTTGGCCTGATGGAATGGCTGCTATAGATGACAGTTGAGGGAGGAGACTGTTGGAGCTAGTGTTTCAGCCAAGTGGATGTTAATCTAGCTATTAGATCACTGCAGGCATTTATATACAAGTGGGGCTGGCAACAAAATACTGCAGCGTGGAGTTCTTCAGCCAGCCATACCTTCTTTCAGGGTGCTCCACTATGTCCCCCCTCCCTCCCATTTTCTATGCCTCCCGCAAAAGTTAGTCATCAACAGTTAGCCAGTGAGTATGCTCATTCCTCCTTGGCTGTTTTGGGTTTAGTTTTGGTTTTGCTCCCTTGAGTTTTCCCTTGAATATTTTTTCTTCTACTTCAGACTTTAGGATTTCCCAAACATGTTGATATGTTTTTGGCTATGCAGCCATTTGTTGTTGTTTTTTGGACCTGAGTTTGCTGTTACTTGATACAAGTGGGACCTGCAGCACAGCATTGCGTTTCGAAGTGCTGGTCTTCGGAATTCTGGTCAACCTGCCATGCCCACTTTGCCCTCTGCCAACTGAGCATGCTCAGTCCTCATTGAACAGTTTTATGGGGTTCTTTGTCTTACATTCCCCCCCTCCTAATTTTCTTTTGTACTTCTGCAAGTCTTAGGCTTCCCTCCAAGACTGTGATACCACTTGCTTGTGCCTTGGTCTCACCCATACACAAAGAATGAGTTTGCTATTAGTATATAAGGTGATAAACACACTCATACAAATGCAATAGATTCACAGCACAATCACATACTTGTCTTCCAAGAAGTAAACTGAGTTCAAGGAGCCTTACTCCCAGGTATACGGTTTCAGCCTTGGCTCTTGTTTTCGTTTAATATTTACAGCTGTAGATATTAGTAGCTGTCAGATATTAGTTTCTGAGCTTGCCTGAACCTGTAATCGTTATTGTGTATTGGATCCCATCTGCACTATTTCATTTAGGGTGGTATAATACCATGGCTTTCACTTAAAAAAATATTGGGGGCCCTAGTTTGTAAAGGATGCTGAGAGTTGTTAGGAGACCCCTGTTTCTTTCACAGAGTTCACAGAGTGGTTTGACAACCAATCACTCTTCCCAGAGAAGTCATAACTGGCAATATATAGCTTTAAGTGAATAGTGCAGATGGGACCTTAGACTGAGAATGTGGTTTATTCAAACTGAATGGTAGCATTTCACATTGTCTTTTTTTATTTTTAGACCCTTATTGATATATTTAAAAATATTGGACTCACCAACATTGCCGATCTCATTGCTGGCCTGCTGACCATCGTTATTTGTATGGTAGTCAAGGAAATAAACGATCGGTTCAGACACAAGATCCCTGTTCCTATTCCTATAGAAGTGATTGTGGTAAGCCAACTACTTTAAGCTCAAGGGATTCGATTGACAGGAGAACAATATCTGTTTTCTCTGTTCGTAGTGTCGCAATCCACCCCAATCTCCAAGCGGTGCGAGATTCCAAGGGTCCCAAGTGCTTACCCAGGGTTTGCGTTTCCTTCGGGCGGGAATGAGGCACAGTGGAGACTGCGGTGTCTTTATGATATATGGTTTATTTGCACATTAACAACCCAAAAGGTCTTGGTTCTCCCATAGCTGCAGCCTTGGATTCAAAGAGAAATCAGACATTGCTCTCAAACGTTTCTCTGACTCTCTCTCCAGCTCACGGAGGGGGCCCCACCCATTTGCCATCTCGCACCAAGCACCTTAATCCACTGTAATGGCTCATCACCCAGGCTATCATCTTATCAGGAAGTTAGCTTGGCTATTCCAAGAAGTGGAAGCCTTGATTAACACTTGCTGGATCCAGGGATGAGAGGGGTTTGGCACTCAGTGTAACATCCCAAACTCATAACAACAACATAATGTTATTTCTTTTTATTCTAGACAATAGTCGCCGCTGGCATTTCATATGGTGTTGACCTGGAGAAAAAGTACAATGCAGGCATTGTTAAATCTATTCCTAGTGGGTGAGTGCAGATTGTTTATAAATATATATATATATATTTATTAAGTCAGTGGTTCAGCTTTTAATAGTAACTGTATAGCCACTTCATACATAATTTTTTATCTACATAGAATAATGGAATTATAAAGCTGGAAGGGACCCTGAGGATCATCTAGTCCTTCCAATGCAGGAACATGCAGCTGTCCCAGACAGGGATCAAACCTACAACCTTGGCATTATCAGCACCACGCTCTAACCAACTGACATAGATGTACTCAAATGTAGGAAAAAAACAGCTCAGTCAAGTTAAAGTGGAGTCAGTTTGACTACATCATGTACATGTGCTCAGCGGCGGAGCAAGCTGATAGGGCACCTGGGGCAGCGCACATGCCCTGCACCCAGGGGCAGGGCCAGCCGCCTGCAGGGGCGGGGCCAGCCACCCTCAGGGGGTGGGGCCAGCCACCTGCAGGGCAGGGCAAGCCAGGGCAGGACGCTCCGTGGGGCCTCCGAGGAGTCTGCCTGCCTCCTTCCACTCAGTCGCCCTACAGCTGAGGGAGAGGTGGCGGGTGGACTGTTTGGGGCAGCGCGGAGCCTGCGGACACCCAAGCCACCGCGTCACTCCCAGGAGAGATGTGTGGCTCGGGCGCACTGCAGACCCCGCAGTGAGTGCCGCCCACCATTTTGTCACCCCCCCCCCAGTGGTGACACCCGGGCCGGACTGTCCCCACCGCATCCCCCTTCCTCCGCCCCTGCATGTGCTAAACTCCAGCTGGTAGAATTGCACAATGAATATATACATATGGTGAAACAAAACCAGGTCCAACCTTCACATCCCCTTCCCCTATGCTCTGTGTATGGTAAAATATTAGAAGTAGCTGTAAGAGAAAACGCAGAGGCTGGGGTGGTGGGGCGGGAAAGAGGAGCAACTTGGCAAATAAATTGTTAAGGTTTCACCCCAAGGTGAATCCAAAACATGTTTGGTGTATTTGGCTGGACGGAGAGAATAACATTATTAGATAGTTCTGCACGTTGGACTACACAGGTGCAAACAATTCAGGCAGTAGGGTAAACACATGGAGGCAGGGCAAGCAGGCATGGCTGTGTGACAGACAAGTGAAACCATGCTGCCATTACTGCAAGCACATTTACTATGAACAGTTGGTAATGCATTTTATCCGAAGGACTTTCATGTTACAAGTGGCTATTGCCTTTTGGGGATCTCCAACTAAATGAAGAATATACAACGTATTTTGCAACAAATAATTTTACAAGTGAACGTTGTCTGTTTACTGCAGGGAGAAGCACCAGTGGGTTACTTCTCCACCTCCCCAAATTGTTTCATTATAGAGTCGAAAAGATGCCATCATAATAATTTGTTAGTCATAGTTGTTTTAGTATTTGTAGAAAAAAACACAAATGCACACACTTATTCCCCCCCTTTTTATATATAGATTTTTGCCTCCCGAACCTCCAGCGGTCAGCATGTTTGGGGACATGATAGCATCTGCCTTTTCCATTGCCATTGTTGCTTATGCAATAGCTGTGTCCGTGGGCAAAGTGTATGCAACCAAATATGACTATGCTATTGATGGAAATCAGGTATGTGAAACCAAAGTACTTTTTATAAACTGTGATGTGAAAGCTGAATCTTATTTATGGAGAAGAGCACACTTACTATTTTTCAGCCATTGTGGGGATGTTTATAGGTGAAGTTACTTAGTGGATACCGGTATATTAGGAAAATAAGTAATTCAATTGTCAGATTTAAATGAGTAATAAACTATTTCCCATAAGGCATGCCGGATTCTGCCTCACTTTGTGAGTTGCCTGGCGCGCACATATGACATCACGTGCATGGCATGTGTGTGATGTAACGCAGCAGGAAGAGGCCCAATGGGACCCACAGCAGCCTCTGGAAGGCCCAATGGGACCCACAGCAGCTTCAGGAAGGTCCCAACAAAATTTCATGTATGCCCAGGCACCCAGGACTCCCCCACAGATGGCGCCAGTGTTTCTCATCAAGGGTGGAACTAGATCTGAGAGCAACATGGAATTGGTACCAATAACAGACCCATGTTGAGCCCTCCCCCAACTCTGTATTATTTGTCCAATCCTCTTTAGAAGTCAGCCAAGTCCGTGACCATCTCTGCCTCCTGTGGGAGAGAGTTCCACAGTATAACTATTTGCTGCATGAGGAAGTACATTATTTTGCCTGCCCCCAAATCTTCCAACATTCAGCTTTATTCAATATCCATGAATTCTAGTGCCATGAAGGAGGGATAACCTTTTCTTCTATCCACTTCCCCATGTCATGTATAACTTCATAAACTTCAGTCATGTCACCTCTTAGTCGTCTTTTCTCTAAACTAAAAAACCCCCACAAATGCTGCATCGTTACCTCATAGGGGAATTGCTCCAAACCATTGATCATTTTGGTTGCCCTGTCATTTTATCCAATTCACTTTCATATTAGCTGCTAGGAAGAAGTATTTCTTTCTCCCTTTTTAAAAGATGATTCTGCTTGGACCAGATTTCTAATGGAGCATTTCTCTTTGCTATCTTTTTTGAGTAGTATATAAGAATGCATATCTGAGATAGCGTGAAGGCTATTTCTATTGCAATATTAAATATATGGTACCTGGAACTAGGGCAAGTACAAATTAAACAATTGGAATCGCCAAGCATATTTTTTTTCTTAAGGCAATTGGGTTTTCTTTTACTCTTCTTCCCATTGTTTCTTCTTTAGCAGCTGTGCCTTTACATTTATGTGTCTATTTCCAGAAACAGCTACAGACCAATGGCAGCCTACAGAGCTCGGCCATTGGTCAAGTCCTAAAAAGGGACTTGTTCCATAATTCCACACTGTTAAGAAAAATTACTGCACCTCGAATGTACCATTAACGTTCAGCTACAACTTCCTTTGATTCAGTTTTGAAATTGGATCTAGTCCTTCCTAATTTACAGTTCAAAATAATATTTATGTGTAGGAGAAAGCTTTTTTCTTAGGGGGGGAAAATGTCTTAACACCAAGATCTTCTAATCTTCTAGGAATTTATTGCCTTTGGGATCAGCAATATTTTTTCAGGGGCCTTCTCTTGCTTCGTTGCTACCACTGCTCTATCCCGCACAGCAGTCCAAGAAAGCACTGGTGGGAAAACCCAGGTAATTCCGCTTTATCAGAATAAACAATAAAGACTATTCTAATCCATGTATTTTGGACGTGGGTGGCGCTGTGGTCTAAACCACTGAGCCTAGGGCTTGCCAATCAGAAGGTCAGCGGTTCGAAAACCCACGACGGGGTGAGCTCCTGTCGCTCGGTCCCAGCTCCTGCCAACCTAGCAGTTCGAAAGCACATCAAAGTGCAAGTAGATAAATGGCGAGAAGGTAAACAGCGTTTCCGTGTGCTGCTATGGTTTCGCCACATAACCCGGAAAAACATGCTGGCCACATGACCCGGAAAAACTGTCTGCGGACAAATGTCGGCTCCCTCAGCCAGTAAAGCGAGATCAGCGCCGCAACCCCAGAGTCGTTTGCGACTGGACTTAACTGACAGGGGTCCCTTTACCTTTTTAATCCATGTATTGCTTAGGACACAGTGATTCTTCGAAATCTCCTTGTTACTGATTTTGTGGGTGGTATTTTTGAACAGAAAGCCAAACGTTTCATTGACTTCCTGGACACTAACTTCTCTGACATAAAACAAAGGGAGCACATTAAGAGGAGACTATAGCACCTGAATGGCATTACCTTAACTTTCATGCAATAGGAACGCCATAGATAAATAAATAATATACCTGAGCCCAGATTAAATTCAGTGATGTCAGGGGGGCAGTGATCTGAATGCTTCGTTGATCACTCAGGTATTAAGTGAATATGTAGCTTCAGGGGGATTCAAATGGAAGTTTGTGGGGGCCGCCCATCCCAAGTGGGAACCTGGGTCTTTTGGAGGAGTGATCAGATGACCGCAAGTTCACATTCACAGTCAGTCAGTAGTACTTTAAAAATAAAGCAGCTGCAGCTAGGAAGGACATTAAAATGCATACAAGACTCTGCTGTGTGCATTTGGCATATACCTATGAAAACACCCCCCCCCCTTTTTTTAATTACCACTGTACCACTTAGGTAAAAACTTGCTTATGGTAACTGAATTGCTTTTGAACTTGTCCCTGTGCTTCCCCCCCCAAACAACAACAACAACAACAACAACCCACAATCCATAATAAGAATAAATAGCCTACTAAAGGCTGTTATACAAAAAACATACATTATAGAAACTCTATTTCCTTATTATCTAAAACATCTTTTTCAGGTTGCTGGAATAATCTCAGCTGGAATCGTACTGATTGCCATTGTAGCTTTGGGGAAACTGCTTGAACCTTTGCAGAAGGTATTTTATTATTGTACTTCTTGTTATCACACCGTTTTTGGGTGCATAAACCTAAGTACTGTTTTAGTCCGCTTCCTGATAAACAGAAAGCATTCCTCTGTTATCTTCCTGTTCCTGCTCACACACAAAGACTGACGTGCAAATACACATACTGCCTGTGTTTTCCTTGAACAAGACATGTTAATGTGTCTTTCTTTCTTTGCAGTCTGTGTTGGCAGCTGTGGTCATTGCCAACTTGAAAGGGATGTTCATGCAAATATTTGACGTACCCCGTCTGTGGAGGCAGAGCAAGGCAGATGCTGTGAGTCCTTTAACGTGTGACCCATCAACCCACATTTTGAATTAAATTCTCACCCTTTGCTTTTCATTTTAATTCACAGTAAATAAATAAATAATTAAGGATCTCAAGTCATGGGTGGGGGATAATGTCCGCACTGGTTACTATGTCAGGTTTCCAAATCATTGAGGATTCAGGAGACAAACAATTCCCTGTGGCTTCTTCTTCTGATGTTCCTACATAGACCTAGTTCTCACTGGTGTGGTACAGCAGTACTTGACCCGCAACAGTTGATTATCCTACTCCAGCAGGGGATGTCTTTGTGTAGCAGGGCTGGAGCAGCAATGGGTTGGAATCCATCCTGAGGGTCCGTCAAGAAGATCCAGAGAGATTCCTTACAAACTCTAAGGATTTTCAGGACTGGTGATGGCAGACTCTGTTAGATCAGTCAATGGGAGTTCCAATTTGTCCTCCAAAGAGTCAGTGTCTGACTACAAGTCAAGGCTAGGCATGGCACTGAGAGATTCCCATGACTCCTTTGAATAAAACAAAATTCACTACACATAGAAAAACAACCAATTAGTAAGAAGGCTAGCTTAGAATCCTTTCTGCTAACATGGTTGATTTCTTTATGGAGGGATATATTATTATTTTTATATGAAGAAGCATGGTTTGCACGTTTCCTCTGAAATAACACTCCCTGCCATGCCTGTGGGATTTCCTCCCATGTGATAGGCAGCCCCAGATGCTTCCTCGCATCTTCCCATTTCTCTGCTCTACAAAAGTCTGCTTTCGGTGGCTGGCTGGAATCACCCTGTCTACTAATGGGATTGGTCTGAATTTTCTTGTGTTTTCTTTTCCAGGTGATCTGGGTTTTCACATGTATAGCGTCCATCATTCTGGGACTAGATTTGGGTTTACTCGCTGGTCTGGTGTTTGGACTGCTGACGGTTGTCCTGAGAGTTCAATTGTAAGTAACTATTATATAGGCAAGGACACGGGTGGCGCTGTGGTCTAAAGCACTGAGCCCTAGGGCTTGCCGATCGGAGGGTCGGTGGTTTGAATCCCCGTGATGGGGTGAGCTCCCGTTGCTCGGTCCCAGCTCCTGCCAACCTAGCAGTTCAAAAGCACGTCAAAGTGCAAGTAGATAAATAGATACCGCTGTGGTGGGCAGGTAAACGGCATTTCCGTGCACTGCTCTGGTTTCAGTGTTCCGTTGTGACAGAAGCGGCTAGTCATGCTGGCCACATGACCCAGAAAAACTGTCTGCGGAAAAACATCGGCTCCCTCAGCCAGTAAAGCGAGATGAGCGCCACAAGCCCAGAGTTGCCCGCAACTGGACTTAACTGTCAGGGGGCCTTTACCTTTTATTATATAGGCAGGGGCAGTTTCTGCCATTGCACTCCCAAGAAGACAAGTAAATAAATGAATACAAAAGAAGAAGAAGAGTGACACAAGTTACTATTGTTCTGCTATTGCAAGCGAACAGTGTCACTAGTTTTAAAATTGGAAAAGGAACATGAAATACAAATCACATCGCACACGGCTAAAAGTACTTCCACATAGCCCGTTACAAATGAGAAAATAGGAAATGCATAAATAGATATGATAATATGGAACAGTGTGTAGACAGAACTAGGCCAACAGGCTGTAAATAGTTTGAGTCAAAACCACAGTAAGCTACAGTTGGAATAAAGCATAGGCAGTTCTGTTCTATTCTGGCACTGCTGTTGACCTGTGATCTTCTTTCAAGTGCTCCTGGAGGCTACAATGGAGTTTTACATTCTAAATAAATGACCCACTGCAATGCATAACAGATTCATTTTAGTACCAGAGGTCTTTGTATCAGGGCAAGGCAAGGTGGTGGTAAGGTTGGGGCTGGCAGTGCCGCAGAGCTCTGTCCTTGCTTCCACCCTGCCCCATCCTGGTAGTTGGCGATGCTGCTGCGTCTGTTGAGAGAGCAGTAGCCCTGCATTGTTCCACTGCATTGGCTGCTCTTGTTTAATAATTCCTGTTGTGGTACCCTGTGCTTTCCTGAACTTTGTAAGGCTCTCGATGTGTAAACAGCCTCCCTTTTTTACATTTCTAACTGAGCATTATTTTTATCAGTGTCAGAACTTTTGCTCACACACATTTGTTGCACGTTGATACATGCAGGAAAAGATGGTATCTAGAAGATAAGGAATCTGGGGAAAACCTAGCTGATTAGCTGAGAAGGAAATCATTGTTAACATATTCTGCTTATGATGTAGAGCAGGTGTTGTGGCTCAAATTCCTCATTGTTGACTATGCTGCCTGGAAACTGGAGTCCAGCAACACCTATTAGGACCACAAGTTTCCCATCTCCAATGTAAATGAATGAAGATTAGGTGGAGTATTTGGGGGAGGGAATAGAATTTAAAGCAGTTCGTGCTTAGGCTAGCTCAAAGAAAGTTCAGGGGAATGGAAGTCAACAAATATTTGCTTTGACACACACTTTGGAAACTTGAAGTGGCTCTATTGTTGTGGAGGATGCCGGGGAAAGTATTATTCGAGATAAAGACTGAGAATTATGGTAAAATTAATAGTTAATTGTTAAAGGATGCTGAATTTGGATGTTTGAATTGTCAGTGTAGATAGTGTTAGATCCCACCACGGAACTCAGGAAGGCACACTTCCTTCATGGCAAAAATTATACTGTCCGGTTAATTGATAACTTATTATTATGTAAATACCAGTGGTTTGATGTTCTCCTAAGGGGCACAGAAACATGACACCACTTCTCATTTTAGAATTACAAGTTGAATACTTCTTCAGCCAGGCAGATGGCTGTAATGGATGCTTTAAACCAAGCTTCTCAATGTGGTGCCTTCCAGGTACTGTTGGACTACAACTCCCCTCATCCCAGACCATTGACTGCACTGGTTTGGACTGGGCAGGTTGGAGTTGAAGCTGGAGGGTACCAGGTTGTGGGAAACTGTTTTGAAGAAACTCTGAGCTGTGCTAATAAAGTGGAGTATTAGGGCACAGTTTATGCATTTTGCAGAATCAAAGTCACCTTTCTGTATCTTTGGGAAGATTTTTCTCCGTTTTTCTACTTTTAGATGATGGTGAGGAGTTTTTTTTTTAATACTTCTCTACTGCAACAAATTGCATTTTAAGTTGTTTCAAACTGTTTTAACATTGACTTTTATTTGTTGCAACCTGACCTGGGATCTTGGGGTGAATAATTTGTAAAAATAATAACAACAAAGAAAATTTGTGTGTCCGTGAGAAGGGT
This sequence comes from Darevskia mixta, assembly GCA_034641385.1. NCBI lineage: Eukaryota > Metazoa > Chordata > Lepidosauria > Squamata > Lacertidae > Darevskia > Darevskia mixta. The sequence goes on along the minus strand of JAWWNH010000224.1, from coordinate 7,347,125 downwards.
ATAAAAACCTGTTTTTTTATGGGTTAGCATTCAAACACCTATCTGAAGTGGAAGAATCTAGGGAAAGTGTTACCACTTGATTTCGCTGCAGGTGTAAACTGGGGCAAAAAAAAAAAGACTCAAGAAACATGTGTGCTCCTCTACCTGTTTTGTGTAAACAAATTGGATCATGGCCACAGAAGATCAATGCCCTGGTTGAGCTTTAATTCTAAAGTGTTTCATGATCCTCCCTCATAGCTGGCTATAAAGTAAGACAATGTGGTAATCCTCAACAAGCAAACCAGAATAGTTGTCCTCATATAATCAGGTTTAAGAACCATTCCACTACTAAAATAAGTAAGTCCTTGTCAATTCACATGTAAGGAGTTTTTATATATATATATACTTTCCATGTCTTGCTATCTAGCTTACAGATTAAGTAATTAATAGCAGTTCAGCCAATGTTTACTTGCAACAAACTTCTGTATAATACATTAATTTTACATTAGGTTATGTACTTTGATCAATGTTTTGTTTTGTTTTTGTCAGTCCTTCCTGGGGTAGCCTTGGCAGCATTCCTGGCACAGACCTATATAAGAACATCAAAGAATACAAAAATGTAAGAATTTTCAACAAGTTAATATTTCGTCAGATATTTTTTTTTAGAGTTGATTGGAGGTTTATTAGTCTTTATCCTGCAGCAATAGGATGGCAATTGTTCAAGTATTATAGTGAGGAAAGGAAGTCTTGCTGGATGGGGTAGAAATGCAGTGATAGTATATCCATCTAGCGAGCTAAAGGAAGGGCATTGTTGCAAAAGATGAAGTGGTATTGCTTGCATCAACTTTTTTTTTGCACCATGATTTGCGTGTCAAATCCCGACCCCTCCCGTGGTGAAATAAAGACACAGAACTCAATAATTAAGGTTAATGGGCATAGAAAGGCCACAACTTTATTGGTTACGAATGTAGAGAGGTATTGGCTTAGGCATTGGATCTAACCAACTATATCTGACTCCAGCACGCTGTGCTGGCAGTCCGGGAAGGGTTAACCACCGATGGGAGAGTCCTGCTGCTGCACATCAGCTAGGAACTCACCCTGGGGTCACCGATATGGGGCGTGCCTTTGGCCCTCACCTACCACGGCTTCGGACAGGGACACGCCCCCCAGACTCGTTTAATGAAGTACCCTTCAGCATTTGGGGGAGGTGATGGCCCAACCTCCCCCCCACCTTCAGCCTTCCCTAGATAATCCAATGCCTAGCCGCCAACCTACTGATTTGAGTGGAGAAACGTCTGTATTCCCTGCATAAAGAGTTGCGGGGGGTGCCCTCATTCTTTAAATATTTAGAATCCTTCTTCTGCAATAAAGTACCGGTACACTTTTTTTGTACGAGCAACTGTGATGGAATGGCCAACCCATCCCGTAAATGGACCCATCCCCCCAGTTTCTGGTAACCTTTCAGTGGTTAAAACTGCGCCTGATGACTTTGCAACAGACCTCAGAGAAGAGATCTGTGGTATTCCAGTAGCCCATGTAGACAGAGGTGAAAGGTAGGCTGCCAGGGAAGTAATAATGTTAACAGAGTGGTTAAAAGGGATCAAAAGGGGGAAAGGAATCAATTTAGCAGCCCAGCACTAGCAGAATGGGAGAAATGGCCACACAAATCCATGCTCGTTTCAACTGAAAAATGGTTTCTGTTACAGGTTGTTGAACCAGAAGGAGTGAAGATTCTCAAATTTTCAAGTCCAATCTTTTATGCTAACATTGATGGCTTGAGAAGCAGCATCAAATCCACTGTGAGTAGTCTGTGATATTTCTGAACACTTCCTATGTGCAGCAGCCACAATCCAAGTATGGATGGAGGAGAATTTCATTTGGCCCGCATCTTAAGCAAAATGACCTAATTCACACATCTCAGACTAATATAGCGATTAACACTTAATTATCCTTCAGACTTCACACACCTGTGAATTTATATGATATAGTTCTCAGCTCAAAAATGTACCAAAATGCATATAAAAGTGCATATTTTAGAATAAAGTAATACATACATAGAGATAAAATACATATTTTATTGTGTATTTTGCTATAAAATATATATTTACCGTATTTTTCTGTGTATAAGATGCCCCCATGTATAAGACAGCCCTTATTTTTTGTTGAGCTTTTTTTGGCGATTGCCCCATGTATAAGATGACCCCTTGTATTTATTGTTGGTTTTTTGTATCTTTATTATAGATCTCATCGTGACTACCTCTGTTACGTTGTAGTTATGTATTTTTTTCATATTGTAAGCTGCCTTGAGCACGGTTTGAACTGTGGAAAGGCGGCATACAAATAAAATTATGTATGTATGTATGTATGTATAAGACAACCCCCCATTTTTTACTCAAAAAATGTAATCTATTACTCATTTTTTACTCAAACACATGGGAAAATATGGTAAGTGTGTGTTATTTAAATATGAACTTCCATACAGATTTCTTTTTTTAAAAAAAAAGATCCACAGATTAATGTGGAAGTGGAACTGAATAACTACATGCAAAACTGACACAGACCAGTAATAGTGATTTTTCCATCTCTAAAAACAAGACAGGGCAGAATCGCCAGGAACAGTCTGAAGAAACAGGATGCGGTAAATTTGCTAAAGCTAAGCAGGTCTGATCTAGTCAGTGTCTTGATTATGCATATTGCTTTGAATTCCATAATGGAAGAAAGGTGGGGTAGCAATGGAATCTTTTTTTAATGACAATGCACTTAAGCCCATTGATTTCAATGGATTGTGGCCAGTGTTTTCCCCCCTGCCCCAGCTTACCAGTAACACAAATAATAGAATATATTTATTCAATTCTGCTTTCTGCAGGTGGGATTTGATGCCATGCGGGTATATAACAAGAGGCTAAAGGCTCTGAGGAAGATACAGAAGCTAATCAAGAAGGGAAAACTGAAAGCGACCAAAGTAAAGTATCATTATTCCCTCTTTACTCCATGGTTCAAAGGGGTTTAACATAAACAACGGGCCTGAAATATAAGCGCTGGTTTTGTATCTGCCTCCCTATTTTGTTTATGCAGAAGAATGCAGCAAGAAATTACTAATATTTGTAACAGGAAACAGGAAATCTAAATGGGAGGTGTTGGATCAGAAATTTGATCTTGCTAGGAAGATGCTCTATGACTAGCACAACCTAGGGTTACCAGATGTCTCCGGTTCCTGGGGCCAGTCCCCGGATTTGCAAATCTGTCCCCGGACAAATTCTGTCCCCGGATTTGCAAATCTGTCCCCGGGAAACGTGGCAGCAGCAGCCTCAGCAGACTGGAGCCAGCCTGACAGCGCAGTTGGCTCTGGCTGGCTTCAGGAGCTGCTCGCTGCCATGACGCCCACCATTTTTTCTTGCTGGAAGTCCCCATATGATGTGTCTTATGTGCAACACATAATATGGGGACTTCCGGAGAGGAAAAATGGCGGGTGCCAGGGCAGTGGGCAGTGAGCAGCTCCTGAAGCCAGCCAGAGCCAACTGCGCTACCAGGCTGGCCCATCCGGGCTGCTGAGGCTGCTGCTGCCACCACCACTGCCAAAGGGGAACCGGGGACGTCCGGCGGTATAGATCTCCTGCCCCCTTCCCCCTTTGTTTTGACTGATCGGGGGAGGCTTGGGAGTTGCGTGCGTGCGTGCGTGCGTGTGTTGCCCAGGTTTTAAAAAACTCTGCGCATTTATGTTTCACAGGGTGTGAAAGAAGGGCTTTGCACCTTTATACAATATGCATGTTTGCTTGGGCCCAGGGTCTTTTGCCTCACCATCCCCACTACTGACTCCCTGTTGCTACTCAGCTTCAAAAAAAAAAAAAAAAAAAAGTGTCCCCGGATTCATTGAAAAAAATCTGGTAACCATAGCATAACCTATGCTAGTGGTTTCTGTTGATATAAAAATGGAGTGTCGTCTGAGAGAGACCGACTCTGTTTCTGGACAACATCTACTGTATCTATCACTACGCTTTCCTTGGGCAGAAAAACAGGGAGTTCTGGCAGAATGAACAGAGACAGAAGGACAGACGGACAGACAGACAGACAGACAGACAGAGAGCATTGCTACAGTGCTACAAGAGCTGGAACAAGCAAGTCAGGCAACCAGGTTAAATTAGAGATACTAGGATCAGAGCTAGAAGGTAACTCGGTCCTATCCATGTCTGCTCCCAGATATGTGAGCATAGGATTACAGTGTTAGACACATATGTAGGTAGCCCGGATCCTCAAGACCCAATTAACTGAGCTGTGGATAGAGTTCAAATAGAAGAGAAGTCCCTTTTCTAACCTAGAGTTGTGGTACCCTGGCAAGGGAGAGAATCAGCAACCTCAGCTTGTGTGATGGCCTGGGAGTCGGACTCAGACGCTGAACCTGAGCGATCCCAGCCTGCACAGGATTCACTGCCCTCAGAAACAGCAGAGCCAGGGCTGGGGCCTGGGTCGCAAGGGGACTCACCTGTGCTGGATCCTCAGGTGCAGGCGTCTGCTGAGGTTGATCTGGCTCCTAATGGGATGGAGGACTTACTGCCTACAGGTGCTCCACTCCCCACCCAGTCAGGGGAAGCTGAGGTTGCCTCTGGGTCCGGTAACCCTCCAGCTTCTCCTGAGCTGCAAAGGCTAAGGGCAGAGAGGCGAAGGGAACTAAGTTCTCGCAGGAGGAGTGCTCGCCTCCAAGCCAGGAGAGGCGAGTCACCTGGGGATCGGAGCCGCCCTTCGCCTCGGGACAGATAAAGCCGGCCAGTCCCAGTCCCAAGTCGCAGGAGCAACATCGTTGCTGGAGAGTTCTGCTTGCTCCCTGCCCGGTTGTTCTGCCTGAACTCCTGACCTGCCTCGGTTCCCTGTTTATCCTGCCGTTCCTGACCTCCTTGCCCTGGACCCTGCTCCTGTTTATTCGGACTGCCTTCACGTACCTCTGACCTCGGACCGGACTTTGACCTCGCTTCCTGGATACTCCACGGGACCAGCACAGTTTTACTGGCTGGTTCAAGAGTGGAATCTGGTTCAATGGCAATTAGTTAACTGATGGAATAGAGGCAGGATTGTGCTCATCTACCTTTGCACATAACATAGTGGAGACTGGAATACAGTGAAGGATCTGTGTTCCTTAGAATTTCAACATTTATATCTCCATATTTTTTTCTGGGCACAGAATTTGATGTTTGCTTGTTTGTGTAAACAACAGGTTGTTTCTGACTTTGTCATGCTTAGAGGAGGCCCACTGGAATCAATGAATTTAAGTCAATGAAGATTAACTTACCGTATATACTCGAGTATAAGCCGACCCGAATATAAGCCGAGGCACCCAATTTTACCACAAAAAACCTGGGAAAGCTTCATAGGAGCCACTGCTCCTATGAATGTGCTGAAAAACTAGGCTTATACATGATTTGTTTTCCATTTTTCCTGGCATGCAGTATAGCAAATGTAATTCTTTTATGCAATTGTGTGTATGATATGTGCCTATACCCATAAACACAATGACAGTTAAATAATTGTGGCTTCAATATTGAGTCCCAACAAAGCAAATGCCCAATTGGGTCATATATAAAGAAAACTTGAAAGTTGGTTTAAAATATTTTATTAGGGCGGGGGGAGTCTACAGTTTTGTTTGTTAATCAGAATTGTGCTGAATAAACTGTGCATTTTTTTTTATCAGAATGGTATCATCAGCGATTCTGGTAGGACTAATGAAGCATTTGAATTTGATGAGGACCCAGAAGATCCTGAAGATCTTGATGTTCCAACTAGAGAAGTAGAAATCCAGGTGGACTGGAATGCAGAACTCCCAGTCAAAGTCAATGTTCCCAAAGTGTCTATTCACAGTCTGATTTTCGACTTTGGAGCTGTATCTTTCATGGATGTAGTAGCAGTGAGAGTTATGAAAACAGTAAGAATATTTTATCACCTTACCAAAAAAAAAGTTTTAAAGAACATAATAATTTGAATTTATGGGATTGCTAGATCATTCTGTGATTCATGTGCAATATGTGGGTTTTTCTGGCTGAAATAGTTACAGTAGTGCTCCTGCTGACCTGTGGAATGGTGAGATGCGCTAGAGCCAATAGCGCAATTGCTCCTGAGTGCCTTTGCTGTTGCTGTGGAGTAGTTAGTTGCCTTAATACAGGCATAGGCAACTTTGGCTCTCCAGATGTTTTGGGACTACAATTCCCATCATCCCTGACCACTGGCCCTGTTAGCTAGGGATCATGGGAGTTGTAGTTCCAAAACATCTGGAGAGCCAAGGTTGCCTATGCCTGCCTTAATACTTTAGTGACCTGTATGAGATGAAACAGGAGAATCAACAGATAGTGGTGGTGATGGTGTCAAAGAAAGCAATCATACATTTTATAAAAATTGTAAATAGCAGGTGTGGGGGGCCTGAACCCCAATTTGTGACTATGAGAAGGAGTAAGGTGCTTAAACTCTTTGTCCCCCACTGTAAACTTCATCCACAGTAACTGTCTCCTTCCACCTGCAATTTGCAATGGAGGAAAAGCTCTCCTTTCCAGTTGAGGTATGGTCCCCACACCTGCCATTTACTTTTTAAAAGACCATTCATACAGTTGTGAATTGGGCACACAATTGAACAAGTCCTAATTGTCTGCATGGCCCTAAAAGACACCACTGTCTATTAAGGAGAGCCATACTTTGTTCTACACTAACTATGGGCTGAAATGTGGTGTCAATCAGTTCTAGAAACAGGCTACTTATAAAAAAAATGTCCTTGAGAATACATTTAAGATAACCCCAACCTTTTTCTTTTCAGATTGTCAAAGAATTTGAAAGGATTGATGTGAGAGTGTACGTCGCATCACATTTAGGTAAACAGATATCAATCCATTTGCTAATAATGGACTGCGTTCATTCAGAGTAGCAAACAAAGTGCAGAGGCAGCATAGCAGAGTGCATGCTTTGCATCCACCATCATTGGCATAGCAATTCCTGGTAGAAAGGACTGGTTTAGAAAGGACTCATATGGCAAGGCTGGGGAGGTACTCTGCCTGAGACCACTGAGTACTTCTGACAGTTGGAGTAAGTAGTGGACCAGCTGGACCAAAAGCTTGACTTGGTATAAGGCAGATTCAGATTCATATAATATAGAGGTGTGTGGGTTTCCTCATGATTCTGCACAATTACTGAGCATTTTGCAGACCTTGTTGGAGTGAACAGCATTTTAATGATAAACCAGCAGAAAGGAAACAAAGAGACAGCCTCTACTAGGGACTGGTGCAATGCTAGCTTGGAAAGGGACATTTTCGCTCTCAGAACCAAATTAGACATGAAGTCAGGACATCTGTGACTGGATCTCCTGTTGTTTTGAAAAGATTGCCAGCAGCCACCTGTTTGTGGGGAGAGGCAGAATCCAACCAGGACCATGGCAGTGAGAAATGACCAGGGTTACTTCTTTCCCATCTGATGTTTTCCTGATTAAAATAATCTTCAAGCTGCTATTTACCAAAGGGTACCCACCATGGGACAAATAGCAGATACACTGACTGTCGCACATGGGGATCTGCAGCCCCATGCAGATCTTGCACACAATGTCTGCAGCCTATCCTGACTGTTGGAAAGGGATCGGTCTCAGAGACACAGAAACATGCACCTTTGGTGGAAATGCCTGATACTAACTGAATTTTGGAACTTAATAACTTAATAATAAGGAGATAGACCCTGCAATACAGATTAGGGTTTTGACCATACAGTAAGCTCTCAACTTGCGTGGGAATTATGTTCCAGGGATAGCGCCTAAAGCCAAAATCACATATTGCATCGTCAAAACACATTATGTGCAATGGCAAGTGGGACTGCCAAAGTTTTCCCCCTGGGTGCCCACCCTTTAAAAAAAATATTATTTTTTTTATTGCCAGTTGTGTAAAACTGAATGTGCACAAATTAAATGCATGTAAATTGCAAGTGTACTGTATATGCTTATTTTTCTATGGAAAGATTTGTATCAGGGTCCTGTAAAGACCAACTTATTTACTAATCCGTATGTATTATTATATGCTGTAGAAGCACTTTTCTTTTTGGTTTTTGGTTGTGGGTTTTGTTTGAGTTTAATAAAATACAGTAAAAACAGCTTGATGAATATAGGATGAGAAGACACTGAAAATACTATGAGAGCTATTATTTATAATTTTGACAGTACATGGCTATGTTTATTTATTGGTTGGTTATTTATTTATTTATTTATTTTTGCAGGGGGAGGTTGGCTGTGAACTTATAATTTTGCTTAAAAAGGGGGGAATTGAATAGATTGTGCACACAGTGATGTGGGGGGTAGATCTGAGTATGCAATTTGCTTTTTATTTGGTTGTTGTTGCTGTTTTCAACTCTTCAGAGCACATTATCAAAACACTGGACCACTGTGCATTTTTTGATGATACCATTCAAAAGGATATGTTTTTCCTGACTGTACATGATGCCGTACTCCACATACAGAATCAGAGCATGCAGAGAGACATCCAGGATCCTATATTTGAAAAGGTAGGGAGCAAACATAACTTTGTTTTCATTAATTTATGTGTGCTGGCTTGTAGCCTAACTTTTGTGAGTAGAGAGGGCTCCATTCATAGAACAAAGGTTTCTTGCCTCCTCCTCGCATTGCCCCTCTAAACCTTGTCCTTTGAATCGGAGGACCCTTCAGGGCAGCAAGGGATCTGGCCAGGGGCATCTGCTACAGGAAAAATGGATGAAAACTGAGGGCTCCCACCTTGCATGAGTGCAAATGTCTTTTTAGTCATACCTTTGAATCCAAGCCACTTTAAATAAACCTCGTTTTATAGGAAAGGCCAAAACCCACAAGGAACTAGGCTTGTTCAACAAAGAAAATATTAGTTATTATTTATTTTTAAAGCCTATACCTGGCTTACCTAAAAATGTGCAAAGTGTTTGTACGATAAATGTGTGCTTTGTATAAGAAGGTCATAAAACTTATCTATCTACTCCAGATGGTACATTTCAAACATTTATGAGGAATCCTTCCTCATTCTGTAATATTTTCTTCTAGTTGGCCTCTAAGGACCAGTTCAATTACAATCTTGTGGACATACCATTGATAGTATTGTCATCACAAACTACTTCAATGTTGTTTGTTATTGCTGTCTCCAAAACCTTGGATTCAACATGGTTTTTTTTTATTTTATAAAAATAAAAATGAATCCCTTAGACTTCACCCATAGCTCACTGATATTTTTAGAAATCATGAAAATGGATTCAGCATTTGGCATTATTGATTTTTGTGCAAACTTAACCAGGTCAGCAAAGTCATATTTAGGGAATAAAAAGATATGACATCAGAGCTCCCAATAACTTCATCTGAAGGCTTCAGTGATTGCTATTTATTCTTTTTCTTTGGATGAACCCTTTCACTATTTTATATTTGTATTGTTTACTGAAATTCTTCTGTATTTTGTGTTTTTCTTGCAAATCATTCAGAATGCCTCTGGATTTGTGATGCAATATATTCATACGATTAAATAACTACTGTAACAAAAAGTATATCAGAGATTTATATTTAGTTCATTAATTAACTGCATTGTGGTACATTTCCTGTCTACACATTCATAACAACTCTTAACATTTTGGTCCAGATTTCACTAATGCAGGAGTCAAAGGAACCGATAGAATTTACAGAAACAAACCAGAATGAAGAGCTTGATGTTCAGGAAGAGGTATGTTTTACTTTAGTACAAAGCATAAGTATCCCCCCCCCCTTTTATTTTTTTTACATAAAATGGTGATAAACCATACAGGGCCTGTTTAGTAAACACACCAGATGACTTTATATCTATATATACCTGTGTACCAAAGGGATGCTAGCTGGTTGCAGTGTTGCTTTGGTCACACATGAATGACCTTGAGGTTTAATTTTGTCAACTGGGTAAGGAAAATGACTCTGGCTTTATAGCTTGTCTAAAATAGCTCATTCATCTCAGAGGCCATGATCTTCCAGGAGCTTCTACATATCTTCTGTTCACTTCCATGGAGCTGCTTACAGGGATGTTTCTGGAGATTGTTCTTACATTCATAGAGTACCCTGTAATTAAAGGCTAATGTACACCACAAACTTAAGCAGGTTTAATAGGAATGTCTAACAGAGACTTTTTACGGGATTCTTTGGGGAAAATCATATGTTTGTATGTTTGTAATATAGTACAAGTATACAATATAGTATAAGTATGTAATATTGTAAGAGTTTTGAAAATAAGAAGGTCATTTCAGAAATAATTTTTCTTTCATTCTTTTTTTAAAATATTCTCACCAGGCTATGCGGAGGCTTGCGTCATGAAGGAAGGATATTGAATTTATCGTATCTGTGAACTCTGGCAAACTGGAACTAATATTAAAAGCATATTTATCATTGAAACAATTAACTTTGCACTAGAAGAAAATATTTATCTTATGCTACAGTTGTCTCGGACTCTAATTTCTCTTTTTACATAGTATTCTTGATTAACATTATTTGGTAAATTTGTATCTAAATTACTTGGGAAATGGAAAGATCATTATAGATATAGCAAAACTGGCTCCTAGCTTCTAAGTGAGGAGGACACATACACAACTGTATTTGTGTCCTAATTTTATTCCAATGTACGTAACCGAAAACAAGAAGCAAAGAAAAAGAAAGAAAGAAAGACAAAACAAGAAAGAAAACAAGAAAACAACTTTATATGAATTTGGAAGACAATTATGGCTGCAATCCTAAACTTATTTCTGAGCACACATTTGTTTAGGATTACGTTCTAAGGTTCTAGTTAAAGGTAGATAGCCGTGTTGGTCTGTCATAGTCAAAACAAAATAAAATAAAAAAAATTCCTTCCAGTAGCACCTTAGAGACCAACTAAGTTTGTTCTTGGTATGAGCTTTCGTGTGCATGCACACTTCTTCATAATCCTTCCAGTAGCACCTTAGAGACCAACTAAGTTTGTTCTTGGTATGAGCTTTCGTGTGCATGCACACTTCTTCATAATCCTTCCAGTAGCACCTTAGAGACCAACTAAGTTTGTTCTTGGTATGAGCTTTCGTGTGCATGCACACTTCTTCATAATCCTTCCAGTAGCACCTTAGAGACCAACTAAGTTTGTTCTTGGTATGAGCTTTCGTGTGCATGCACACTTCTTCATAATCCTTCCAGTAGCACCTTAGAGACCAACTAAGTTTGTTCTTGGTATGAGCTTTCGTGTGCATGCACACTTCTTCATAATCCTTCCAGTAGCACCTTAGAGACCAACTAAGTTTGTTCTTGGTATGAGCTTTCGTGTGCATGCACGAAAAGATACCATCGTGTGCATGGTATCTGAAGAAGTGTGCATGCACACGAAAGCTCATACCAAGAACAAACTTAGTTGGTCTCTAAGGTGCTACTGGAAGGAATTTTTTTTATTTTATTTTGTTCTAAGGTTCTGTTTGTAGAATACAAAGCAGAATGTGATGTCTCTATTCCTCAGGGGTACCTTCAGGTGCTACTGCCATAAAGGCAACACTATTTATGACAAATAAATAATGCAATAATAAGTACTAGGAATCTTTTTCCTGGAGAGCAACAGTGGGCTCTAAGTTGCTAACACAAAAATATGCATAAAAATGCTTGGGATACACCAATCATTTATTTCTGAGCTAGTGATCTGATGCCTTGCAGGATATGCCTTGCAGTCTCAGATGATGTTAAAATCATTGATTTTCTTGGATGGTTTAAACCAGCAGTGGCAAATCTTTTTGGAAAGTGTGTTCTAAGTCCAAAGCAAATTATAAGGCAGTTCCATTTCTAGTTTGTACTGTTATGGTACATACCTAGTGTTCCCATTGCGCTGCTCCATGCGTTGGTGTATTTTTGCCCCTTGTGTCCCGAATCATGGAGGGCAATTGCACAGATTTGGAAGAACAGGCCTAGAGCCCAGGTTTCGCTCTGTGCCATACTAGACTCAATGCCTTTATTTACTTGCTCAGGTGTGCCACAGACTCTTGGTTCCTGTGGCACCTGTGGCACCCATGCTGCAGTGTGGCTACCCGAAGCTTCAGTCTTGTTAATCGGCCCTGCCTCTTTTAACCATTAATCAATACAATATTTCAGCAAATAACAAATATTTGTTCTGCTATTTTGAAAATAATTGATGATATACCGGTATCTGGAATGAAATACTACTTTCCTACATGTCCCTAAATGTAGCTACATGAGCAAATAAGCATTTAGGATGAAGTCTGTTGTGAAGGGCATATAATGACGGTGTTATATTAGTTCTCGGTACAATTATCTCAACTCAAAATATTGGATTAAAATCTTGATTTGGTAATACTTTTTTAAAAAATGTACAACTAGTAATAATGAGATAAACAAAAGAGGAACTAATCACCAAAGCATTCTAACAGCATGCATTTTGTGTTAGTGAATAGTGTTTTTTTGTCACTTGTGTGGTTTGAAGATCAAAATCCAAGATTTCCTAGGCCACCTATCACATGTGTATCTAAAAAAAGTGCCACTCTTACAAGTGCCTTATTATGTGAAAACAAATTCCAATTAATGGTTCTGCTGAATTCATTTAACAGCATGAAGGAAGGAAGCTGTCAGTATATTTACCAACAGCTATACATGACCACCATTTCATTCATAAATATGTATAATGCATATGTCTATATTAAAAATAATAAAAGTTTTACACAAAATATTTTTGAGCTCCTCTTTTTTATTCTTCCCACTCCCAAGCAATGAAACATGAAACATAGCAGGGAATTGGAAAAATTATAGAATGAAAATATATATAGATGTTCCATTTATAAATAAATAAATATAAATGTTTCAACATGATATGCTCAAGCAAGTACAGTAAAAGCTATAGTAAAGTGCAAAAGCATATTTATTCTTACTTACTATCATGTTTTCTTTTTATTGGAAACTGTTTATTAGAAAGTGTGATCTGCCAACGTGTCACTAAAATAGTTAACTTGGATAGAGCTTATTTGAATAGAAGCACCAGACGAGATTGTCCTTTCTCACCCTTGCTATTTGCTTTATCCATATAGCCCTTAGCTAAGCTGTAAGAACTACCAGAATACTAGAAGTTGTTAGGGTAGGAAGATGTCTAAATTCAGTTTATATGTAGATGATGTAGCCTGGGTTATATATCATAGCACTAATTCTTATGAAACTTTGATCAATGATTATTAGTAAGGTTCAGGTTATAAAATCAATTTTACAAAATATGGATGGTTTAGCTTTAATAAGAATAATTCTATGCAAACAAAAATAATCAAACATTATAAATTCAATGGATAAACACACAATCAGATATTGGGTATATGGGTAATGCAAAATTTATAAACATCAGAATATAATCATAATAAATGAACGACTTAAAATTAAATAAGATCTCAACTGATGGAACAAACTGAAAATATTATGGATGGGAAGGATGTCAGTGTTAAAAATTATAATACTCCCCAAAATCCTATTTTTGTTTTTAAATATACCATTACAGGTCCTATGAAAGGCACTGAATAATGAGCAAAAAATGTTTATAAATTTTGTATGGGACAGAAAAAAGCCAAGGGTTACTAAGAAAATGTTGATTAAACCTATGTATAAAATTCCATTCATAAAAGATTTTTATGAAGTAGCCATGGTATTACTATTAAAGCATTTCAACAGGAGCAACGTATTTCCACAGGAAAGCAATGTATTTTGATAAAGATATCATTAAGGCAAAGTCCAATATTATCTCCACTCACTGCAATTATTTATAATGAGGAAATAGAAGATGAAGCCTTATTAGGGAATCTCTCTGTGAAAACTGTGGGCTAATTGAACTGGGCAAACTTATTAGAGATAGGAATCTTAAAATGGCTGATGAGATAAGAAATGAAATACAACAGCCCAACCCTTGAGAAATATTTGAAGATGCCCAGAATATTTAAAAATATTTGAAGATGCCCAGAATTGGACACAGTTTTTAAAACATCAAAATACAGAACACGTCAGTAAATTCCAAAAATGACAAAAACCGACAATTGGGCAAACACGGAATAAATTCAATATTGCAAAAACAATCCGCAATCTAGGCTTAAGGACATAAATACATAGGAAAACGAGAGTTGGCTGACAATGAAGTTTCTGGTACTGTTCTTGGTGCACTCCAAGCAGTCTGGTTTAAATACAGTTCAGAGAAGAGGTGCAGATGGGCATACAGCTGGTTCCCATATCCTTACACCAGAAGAGGCTGACAGCAGCAAAATCAAATGTCAGAGAAGGCAATGATGGCAAGTCTCTTCCCCAGCCTCCTGGTTGTACCAACTGCTGCTGCTCTTATTGCATTTATTGCACCCGATGTAAATACTTGCAAAAATATCGATGGACCTCAGGCACCAGGCAGGCTCCCGAACATCCTTGCCTGTTATTTCCACTCTGCTTCATAAGGCAATACTGGCAGCCCAGATGCCGAGAGAGGAATGTTTCCACAGTGTTATAGAAAAAATGGGGTGGGGGTTTGGCTTTTGCTGCCCAACTTCCCAAGGGACTGACTCCTCTAAGTCCATGATCGGTCAGAGATGAATGGATGGAGGCATTTCAGATAACCGCAAATAATGGTAGCTATTTCAGATAACCGCAAATAGGTGTGACCCCCTCTTTCCAACCTTGCAAGGCAGTCGTCCTTTGCACATCTTTCGGCTGCCAATTTCACAAACCAATTAAGTGTTAAGTGAAGAAGTGCCCATCAGTGTTAATGAATGACCCAAAGCTCTGCTCTTCGATGGGGTAAAAACCTCTCCCATCTCCCTATTTATTTTGTTTGAAGGTAAAACAATGTAGGTGTTATATGTTGACAAGGCCTCGCTCCTGTCAGCAATCACGCTGCAGCATCCTGCACTAACTGCAGCTTCCAGGTCAAGCACAAGGGAAGCCCCACGTACAGTGCATGGCAGTAATCCAGTCTTGAAGCAATCAGGGCATGAACTATGGTAGCCAGGCTCTCTTGGTCCTGGAATGACAGGAGCTGGTACCTCCTTTCTCTCCAAGCCCCGAATGCTCTTGGCTGCCTCTTTGCAGCTGTTATGAAGTCCTACAGTTCATTCAACTGCAGAAAGACAGAAGGAATTGGGAGGGGTCAATTCTCTATTAGGCTAAACGTATTTCTGTTCTGCATCATCTCTTCTAGGCTCCAGAGAATGAGGGGCTTCATGCACCTCAAAAGGAATAACAAAGTGGCTCCCCTCCAGAAGAAGGAGGAGCCTGTGACACCAGGTGAGGAAGCACCCCCACTCCCAGGACGCCATTTTTGGAAGGGAAGGGCAGGAATAGGCTAGGGTGGCAGCTCAGGGCATAGGATTTGTGAGGGAGGGGAAGCTAGTAAGAAAAAAAATCGAAAGAGCCAGACTGCTGGATCCGACCCAAGGCTCATCTGGTCCAGCACCTGGAAACCCACCCCAGTGGCCAGCCAGTTTTGTGGGGTTGATGAAGATGCTAGGAAGCATTTCTAGTGGAAGCAGGAGGCAGAGGCAGCTGATAGGACAGGTCTGGGGACAGTTGTCAGCTAGAGGGCCACATTCTCTTGTGAGCCACATTCTGGGGGCTGCAAGTCAAGATTGGCCCCCAAGGCCTGGGGTTTGCCACCCCGTAGTAGGAGTGTAGAAGCAGGGAAATCAAGGAGAAGGTTCTTGGAATAATCTTGGACGTCTGCTAAGGGACGAACTAACCTGTCCCCATGTCCTCTTGTTGCAGTTGTGAAAAAGATCTTCCAGACCTTTCCGCAGCTTGAGGTTAGTACTGGGGGGAACAAAAGAGTAGGGACTGGATCGCTCCGACCCTCTGCCTGCTGACTGTGGTCTTTGCCCCCAGTTCTGCAGTCTCTGAATCCTTCCACCCCCACCCTCCAAGAGGCTCCCAAAGCAACTAATGCAACTGTGGCGTGTGTCCCTGGGGTGTCAGGATGATGCCAGAGGCATGTCCTGCCCTCTTCTCTGGTGCTGCCCTTCCACCTCTGCCCAGGAGGCTGCAGGGCCCATGGAGGTCCTCTGGGGCAAGGGATTAGGCCCAAGCCTGAGGGAGGCCAGTCTTTCCTGGCTTGGGCCTGCTTGTGGGCTCTCTTGTACCCGTTAATGGTGGGTTTTGTAGTGTCACAAAAGGCGTCTGATCCAGCTTTCTCTTTCCTCTGCAGAAGGCAATTGCCCAACGACACCGGGCACGAGTTGGGCCAGCACCTGCCGAAGGTAAATGAATCTCCACACCTTGAGGATGCAGAATGCGTCCCCGGAGCTGACTTTTCACTTAGTAGCTTTATTGTTCATGCCCGAGAAAGACCTCCCAGGCCTTCTAGCTGTATTTGCTATGCCTTGCAGGCCTTTTTCACTTTGCCTCAGTAGGCAGAGCCCTGACTGACTCCAGCTACAAAAGCTGAGGTGGTTGAACCCTTGGGTTTGGGTATTATTTAGAGGGCTTTGTTGAGAGAGGCTGTTAATTCAGTCTTTCTTTTTAATTCTCTTCCAGAGGACATACTTATAGAAGACCTAGAAGATCTCTAGGAAGATCTGTAAGCGGTGCCATAAAAAGGGCTTTCCCCTGTGAAAGAGCAACAAAAAAGCAACAAAATTGACTTCCAGGCGTGGTGCGCTCTGTGACGGGTCGTGGGAAGTGCTCTCATACAGTCGAGCACACCTGGCCGCTGTAAAAGGGGTGAGGGGAGAACGAGGATGACGTAGACTCCCCCGGAAAAAAGCCAGAGAAGAGGTCTTTGGCCAAAAAAAGCACCGAGCGGCGCTTGAAGAGACTCTCCGTGCCCCAGCATAAAAAGTGGAAGGCGTCAGGAAGAGCCTGGCACTTAAAAAGGGGCACCCCAAACAGCGAGACGCCTCAAGACCCAGACGAGGAAGCACCAGGTTTCTCCAAATATTATAACTGAAAACTTCAACTCAGGCTCCCCTAAAATAGACTTTGTTTTTGTTTTTGTTTAGTCGTGTCCGACTCTTCGTGACCCCATGGACCAGAGCACGCCAGGCACTCCTGTCTTCCACTGCCTCTCGCAGTTTGGTCAGACTCATGTTGGTAGCTTCGAGAACACTGTCCAACCATCTCGTCCTCTGTTGTCCCTTTCTTGTCCCATCTCGTCCTCTGTTGTCCCCTCCATCTTTCTCAACATCAGGGTCTTTTCCAGGGAGTCTTCTCTTCTCATGAGGTGGCCAAAGTACACCTCTTCTTCTTTGGCGATCCCTCATAGCCGAATAAGATTGTCTTCCATAAACACGGTTTTAACAATGAGTCTGTAAGTGACTGTGGAGGCCAATTCTGGATCCACACGTCCTTCCACAGTGGGGACATAGGTTTCCGGGCTGGAGTTGATCACGGTGTAGATTTGCCAAGCGTGCCTTCCTCTTAGCATGTTTCTCCCTTTTGCCCTGAGTTCGAGTGTCTTCAAAGCCCATGACACCTTTGGTAAAGGCTGTTCTCCAACTGGAGTGCTCGCAGGCCAGTGTTTCCCAGTTGTCGGTGTTTATACTACATTTTTAAAGATTTGCCTTGAGACAGTCTTTAAACCTCTTTTGTCCACCACCAGCATTACGCTTTCCATGTTTAAGCTCGGAATAGTTGCTTTGGAAGACGATCATCAGGCACAACATGACCAGACCAACGAAGCTGATGTTGAAGAATAATTGATTCAACTGGTGATCTTTAGGGGTGACCCGTAACGGCTATAACTGAAATCAGGCCGGCATGAGCCCTCAAACTCCGCGCGCATGAGGGTGGCATCGCTCTATTTCTTTAGCATCTCTATGTTGACAATCCCATACAGTTCGCATTGGAAGCTGAAGCGTTCGATTACAGGCCGGGAAAGCCCGATGTAGAGACTCCCCCGCTGCTCCCGGAACCTCTTTGCTGTTCCCACTCGCCCACCTGCGGCGGAAGAGGGAAAGAGGCCGTGTGAGAGATGCCCGGAGAAAGGCTTTGTTTCGACTCTACCCCTTTTCCTATCTCTAGGGCTGCCCCCTGAGGGCGGCCGAAGGACAGGGCGGCCGTCGCGGCTTGAGTGCGTCACGGCGGAGACGCTCACCCACCTGTGCCAGCATGGAAGGGAAGAGAGGCGCCGCTGACACTGCGGCGGCGGCTGAAGCCCCGGAACCGGCGGCCGGGGAGTTGCTAGGAGACGGTGAGGGGGCAAATTGGGCGAGAGGAGGGAGGCGGCCGGGGCGGAGGGAGACCCCCGTCGGACTCGCGATACTCCCGTGGGGTTCGGTGGGGATAACTTCCTGCTGCGCGCGCTTTAGGATTGCGACCAGCGCGCGTTGCGCAGCTCTGCGCCTAGTCCCTGATGCTGCTCTCTTCGAGCTTTTCCTCCTTTCCCACCCTGAATGGATGCCACCGAGAAAAGCAGCCCTTTACTCTGCACAAATAAGGGGTCTGGGTGTTCAAGGTATTTTATTGAGGGCTCATTTTTAGGTGGGTACCTGAGTTCCTGGCAACTTTGAAAAAGTTAACAGAGTGCAGCTGATGGACTGGGCAGAAAGGACTCCTGGAAGCTACTTGATTATTATTGCTTTCTTTTTCGGTTGAGGTTTCTGCCTGCTCAAGAGCGAAATAATAATAATAAAAGGAGCCTGGAATATCTGTGTGAGGAAAAGAAGATGCCATACCTCCCCTCTCTCCTCTTGCGTCTTTCAGAATGCTATGCGGACTTCTTGAAGGAAGATTTTGATGTGAAGGCGTACACCTCGCAATCGATTCATCAAGCTGTTATAGCTGAACAGTTAGCGAAACTTGCTCAAGGGATTAGTCAGTTGGATAAAGAGCTGCACTTGCAAGTAAGTGCCATGCGTATCACCCAAATCTATATATAAAGGCAGCTGAGATTCTGAAATGGCATTGAATTGTTTGTTTGACTCTACAGCTTTTAGACCTGCCCAACGAGGAAGGTCATACTTAACTAACTGAATATGCTTTCTGTCAATGAATGTATATATGGAAAAGTGATGGTAAAATTTTGCCTCCTACAGAAAGTATTCAAATAAACATGCACAGGCAACATTAATATGGTTGTCTCATAGCCAGTATTAATATGATAATTGTCAGCGTGGGTGAGCTCCCGTTGCTCGGTCCCTGCTCCTGCCAACCTAGCAGTTCGAAAGCACATCAGAGTGCAAGTAGATAAATAGGTACCGCTCTGGCGGGAAGGTAAACGGCATTTCCATGCGCTGCTCTGGTTCACCAGAAGCGGCTTAGTCATGCTGGCCACATGACCTGGAAGCTGTACGCTGGCTCCCTTGGCCAATAAAGCGAGATGAGCGCCGCAACCCCAGAGTCGGTCACGACTGGACCTAATGGTCAGGGCTCCCTTTACCTTTAAGTTCTCCAAAATGGGCTTTAACTACTGTAAGTGTATAGTAATGTATATCTATACACGTTTGTGTGTTGGTAGTGGAGAAATAAGTGCAAAGTTAAGCTGTGAATGTAAGATGCCCATCCACACAATGTGAATAGTGATAATTGGTTTGCCTTATGTACATTGGGATGCTCCAAGTGATTCATTCAGCCTTAAAGAGAGGCTTCAGAGCTCACTTAACTTTACTGGGCACACAAAACTTTTCCAAGATATGCAATTATATTTGTACTTACTACATAAACTCCTGAGCCTTTCTGGGATCTTCCTTAAGCACAGAGCGGGGAGCCTGTGCCAGGGCTGGAAAGCAGAATTTCTTCTTATGACCCAGCATGCAATCCACAACACCAACTGTATTTGCTTATTAGTATTCTTTTTATAAGAATGCAGTTTGTCCTCTTACATGTAAACGAATCCTTAGAATGTTGTTAACAGAATGCCCAAGTCCTGATGTAAGAGCTGTGCAATGCCATTTGGAATAGGAGAAATATGCTTTGTGATAGTAGAACATGTGATTTAATTGTGGCTATTGTTTGAACTGAGAAGAGAGGGGAGTTGAGGATTAGTTAGAATTTACCTTTATAGGCAAAATATGGCATCACTGTTATCCTTGTTAAAATATTTGCCAGCATCTTAACAAGTAAACATGAGTAGATTCTGTTGAGGAAATTCTATATTGAACGGGAGAATTGAACTTCACTTTAGTATTCACACTTAATTAATCAACCAGTCAATCAATAGATTTTTATTGTTTATAGCCAATAGCCATCACAATACACACAAATCACACAACTGCAGGAATTTAATCACATAGGTTAAATTTTTGGGTTGACAGTTTATTGCTGGTGTCTAGAAACTTATAGTAGGCAATAATCACTCTTTGATTTTGATATAAAATGTCAGTTTTCATTCAGTGTATAACAACTGTCAGAGGTTATCCTTTAACCAATGTGCAGATACATTTCTCATAACTGAATATATTTACTCTGAGTCTAGCCAAGGTTGGGTGCTTCTGGTTTAGGATGGAAGCTGCCAGTAAGTAGTGCGGTGCAATATTGATTTCCTGCCAGCTCTAACATCTGTCCTTTAAATAGTTGTTACGGAAAAGGCAGGCAGTGATCCTTTGTGTGCCACAAACCAAGTTTGTTTGCCTTTCTGTGGAGTTTGGATACTTTGTAAGGTGGAGCGTCATTGGAAGCCCAGTTATTCTATGACGCTTTTCACATGCAATATCAAACCATACACTAGTAGTACATGCACTAGTAGTAGCAGGCCATGAATTTGGAGGCTTTCCTTCTCCTGCCCCTCGGTCATGGCAAGGAGATTGGGTGCATCTGCTTCCATTTTACATTTTTAACCAAAATTTCTTGCTATCTCTAAACTGGTGTGAGAGAACTCTGCTTATATTATTTATTCATTCATTTCATAAAACATATATGCTCCATGAGAATAAAAGGCAAACCTCAAAGCATTTTACAAAAAAAGAATAAAACATGACATGATTACTTTAAAAACCAGTTACAAACCATTTCAAATCTTCAAAAATAATTAAAATCAACAATAAGCTAAAAGCCAGATTAAAACATACGTTTAAATAGGCTTGCCTAAACAGAAATGTTTTTAGCAGGCACCCAAAGGCACAGTGAAGGCCTGATGTTCATAGGCAGAAAGTTTCTGAGTGGGGGTGCTAAAAGATCAATTACTTATAAATTGGAACAAATGATATGTGACACCTGTAATAGATTGGAGTTGCTGAGGGGCCTTATATGGGGTAAGGCAATTTTGCAGGTTAACTGTGTATTATATGATGATTTGTTCAAACAAGCCAGGATCAAACCATGGTTTACAAGCCTGACTTGTTAATTAAACATAGTTTAAACTAACCAGAATCCCTCCTGGTTTGTATGTAACAATAAACTCTGGTTAGTGTAAAACTGGAAGTGGAAGTTTCAGATCTCTTCCCTGCGATTGTGTTCCAGTCTGAGGCTCGCTGCTGCTTGTATGTTTAATGCTAGTGGTTTAGTGCTCTGTCGTTATAATGAGTGAAATATTATCAGGGCTGCCCTAAAATTTTATGTCATGCTACTTGCATTAGAAATGCGAATTAGAAAGGCCAAGATCCAGACAACCATGTAACAAATTCAGCAAACTGAAGGGCAGTTTGAACTTGCATTTCTGAGACAGCATGCTCCATGCTGCATGGCAAACCAGTGTTTGTTTTGTATTCTTCTTCTGATAATAGTTGATAGTCTTATTTTATAGGTAGTTGCAAGGCATGAGGACTTGCTGGCACAAGCAACTGGCATCGAATCTCTGGAAGGTAAGCATGGTTTGTAGTATTTACAAAGAATCTCTTATCCTAGGAGTGGGTTTCTTTTCAGTTTGCATAGGGGTGGGGCCTTGGAAGAGGAACCAAAATCATGTGGTTTGCTTCTGTTCTCATGAATCTCAAAACTATGCCCAAATTCCAGAAACGATGGTCAGGTTTCATAACTTATTAAAGTCCCTTATAATATATGAGCTTATTTATTAGCATGCTATACCAAAACTTCCTTTGCCACTCTTCCAGGGAGCTTATGTTGTTTCCACTACTTTCTGATTACTATCTGAGTGTTTATTTAATATTTTTCCAGTTAGCTCTTGCTAGTTTTTCCTAATTGTGTTCTTAATGTAGCTTAGAAGTACAAGTAAATCAGCTTATGATATCCTTTAAATTAATAATTTATATAGTTTACATACCTGTTGAATGCACTTAAAACTCAATTTAGGTTGATTATATCATTAAACATTAGAATTAACAGCTGTACATTTTTAGGATCTTAAGGTGGATATAATACCAAAGATAAAACATTTTTTGAAAAAAAAATTCTTCCATTTATCCTTAATGTTTTAATCCAGAGTCTGAAAGAATATATATATATATTTGTATTTTTCTATTGTGAACCGCCTTGGGATCTTTGAATGCAGGGCAGTAAACAAATTTGATTAATAAAAATAATACTAAAAGGCAGGTAAATCAATATCCCTTTGTTATAATGCTGCACAACTACATTTTTAAAAAATCACAAAACTGGAAAACCTTGAAAGGCCTGAAGTCATACTGTAGTGGATTTATGGAAAAAGTTTATGAAGCTGTTAACGCGTCAGCAGGTGGAGCTGTTCATATAATGCTGTCAACTAGTCACTTCTGACTAAATAGAAGTGTTGTTTGCATCGAACACCATTGAGAACCTAAATGAACTGCAGATTTGGGTAATTAACCAGCTTTTCAATTGAAAGAATTAATGGAGTAAAGAAATAGAATAAATGGAGTAAATAAAACATTCACTACACACACACACACACATACAGATTTTTTAAAAATTGTTTAAAAAAAACTTTCTTTAAAAAATCCTTTTTAATAAAAAATTCAAATTTCTTTAAAAATCCCTTAAATAACTCTGAAATATAAGAAGTATCTGAAGAAGTGTGCATGCACACAAAAGCTTATACCTAGAACAAACTTAGTTGGTCTCTAAGGTGCTACTGGACAACTTTTTAATTTTTTTAGAAGGATCTTTTTAAGGGATTTTAAAAAGAAATTTGATTTTTTTTCAATAAAAAAAGATTTTTAAAGGAAGTTAAAAAAAAAAAAGAATTAAAAAAAAAACTTTGTATTTATTTCGACTACGTTAGACCAGCACGGCTACCCACCTGAATCAACACACACACACACACACACACACACACACACACACGTTGATATTTTACCATTTGGAAAAAATATTGTACATCTCCTTTTATTTCAGTTACTCACATTTGCATTTCATTTGAGTCACTGAATTCAGTGAAGCTGCAAACTTATATCCACCTTTCTGAGAGTGAGGCCCATTGAACTCAGTGAGACTTATTTGGAGTAGGATTTCACTGTGCCATTACTTGTGTGTAAACAGCACTTCCATTTACTGGACATTATTATGTGAACGCTTTAATGTTGATTTCCCTATGCAAGTTTTTAAAAGTGCACTTAGCAGGTGCTGATATTTATGGTAGTAGACCGGATTGCAGATCTGTGAAAATGATTTGTTTGTATGGGATGTCTTCTTTATGAAGAAACAGAAACGGACAGGGATAGCTTAGAAAAAGCGACTGATTAAATGTCATGTAGCATTCATTGAGTTTTCTTCTCCCTCCTCTCTTTTTTCCTCAGCTATTTATGGAAACGAGTGCTTTATGTTTGCTTGACGCTGTGGAGGAATAAACGATAATTATTTTTTTTATAATGTTGATCATTTCTGTTTTTATTCTTTTTTGCATGCTCCCCTCCCATTAACTGGAAAACCCCAAGAGATGCCAGGTTATTTATAGCTGAGCAGCTTATAGCACCATTTATAACAAACACTAAATTTTCAGTTTGTTGTTATAGTCTGAATAAGTTAGTTTTAATATACCAGACATGATAATTTTGTGGTAAACCCAAGTTATACAGTGGACGCTCGGGTTGCGAAGGCGATCTGTGTGGGAGGCGCGTTTGCAACCCGCAACATCCGTAACCCACAACGCCGCGTCTGCGCATGTGCGGGTTGCAATTCGGCGCTTCTGCGCATGTGCGAAGCGTGATTTAGCGCTTTTGCGCATGTGCAAAGCGCTGAACCCAGAGGTAACCTGTTCCATTTGGGTGGTGAAAGGGGATTTGGGTAGTGAAAGGGGGGGCAGCATTGTGGAGGTGGAGGTGGTTATACAGTGGACCCTCGACTTACGAATGTAATCCGTTCCGACGGGAGCGTCGGAACTCGAAAAAATCGTAAGTCGAGTCCCCATAGGAATGCGTTGGAGAACGCATTCGTAGCTCGAAAAAACCTTCGAAACTCGAAAAAACTCTATCTAAAGCGGTCGCGGCTTCCGATCGGAAGTTGAAAAAATTAGGAAGCGGCGGCCGCTTTGATCCCTCGTAACTCGAAAAATACGGAAGTCGGGGCATTCGTAAGTCGAGGGATCGCTGTACATGATGCCTTTGTTGTTCCTAAAACAAGAAAGTGATTTTCAATCTGTAAAAAGTGCTGAAAAGAACTTTACAGTATTGCACCCCCCTTTTTATAAAAAATACCCCATTTCCTTGAAAAAAACACGGCTTCAATATTTCTGGGAATGATTCATCAGCCACGCAAGAAAATATGGGCAAATTGTGTGGGTTGGGCATAGAGGAGGGAGATCTGTGGTCAAATGCCAGTTTGCTGAGGGACCTTGTGCCAGGTCCTTGCTTCCATCACCAGAAGAGAGCCAGTGTAGTGTAGTGGTTAAGAGCGGTAGACTTGTAATCTGGTGAACCGGGTTCGTGTCTCCGCTCCTCCACATGCAGCTGCTGGATGACCTTGGGCTAGTCACACTTCTTTGAAGTTCCATCCCTGATGGTATTTAAATGGGCAGTAAATTTCATTTCCGTTTGCAAAATGAAAATGAAAAAGACAAGCAAAAAAAGGAAACCAGGTGTTTCAATGTCTCCAATCTGCTTTTTAATCTTTTGGATTATATCTAGTGAGATGTTCCTTGTTTTCAGTGCTTTTCAATGAGTATGGCTCATGCTGGATGTAAGATGTTTATTACAGTATTTTAAACAGTTCAGTGGGGCCCTAGGCAGTGTAGAAGTGTTAAATAAAGAATCTGCTATACAGTGTAGATACTGTCCGGTGTTTGACCACAAGAAAGAAAGATTGATTGATGTGTGGATAGAAGGATGTTGGGTCATGTGTTGTTCCTCATGCTTTTTGGGGAAGAAGGTAGCATAAAATTAAAACTTTCATACTTTTTATGGATGCAGCTCTTGAAGCCTGAACACTCCTTAAAGATTCTGAGATTATGAGCAGAGAGCAACCCTAATTTGATTATGCCCCCTATCTAATTAAATAATGCATAATATTTTATCTGAATCCTAACTCCTTGATGTATAGATGACTAAGACTTGGCAAATGTGTGGGATGACAAATTCTCGTTGAGACACCCTGGCATGCTGAGCCTACAGAGTTACATATATAGAACTGGACTCCTACATGAGATTGAACTGATAATGTAATGTTCTGAGTTGCAGCATGTACTTTTACAACAAAAGATCAGCACTGCTTCAGATATGCCGAAATTTGGCTGTTCAGTTCGGGAGAAAACTGTGATGCCCCCTTTGATAACATAACTCCATAGGTACATAAGTGCCCTAAATATGAAAAGGATTGGTCTGCTAGGCTGTAATCCTAAAAATACTTCTACTGAATAGGGTGGCGCTGTGGTCTAAACCACAGAGCCTAGGGCTTACCGATCAGAAGGTCGGCGGTTCGAATCCCTGCGACGGGGTGAGCTCCTATTGCTCGGTCCCTGCTCCTGCCAACCTACCAGTTTGAAAGCATGTCAAAGTGCAAGTAGATAAATAGGTACCTCTCCGGCGGGAAGGTAAATGGCGTTTCCGTGCGCTGCTCTGGTTTCGCCAGAAGCGGCTTAGTCATGCTGGCCACATGACCCCGGAAGCTGTACGCCGCCTCCCTTGGCCAATAAAGCGAGATGAGCGCCGCAACCCCAGAGTCGTCCGCGACTGGACCTAATGGTCAGGGGTCCCTTTACCTTTACCTTATTTATACTGAATTCAGTAGAACTTCCCAAGTTAAAAAAAAGGAAAAAAAAGAATCAGCTGGTAAGGTTAAAAAAAGCTAGTTGCTTTTCTGGCATTATATTAGCAATGTCATCTTCTCAAGAATACTGGGATTTCTAGAGTGGAAAAAAATCTTAGTGATGTTGAATACAAATATATTGAGTCGTGGTGGTAGGGAGTTCAATATGCTCTGTATGTCTTTAATCAGTTCTCAGATTTTCTCTTAGTACTTATTGTGTAATAGCCTTGATTGATTTTCTAGGAAATAATGAATTCTAGGCAATAATGGATTCTAAACCGATTCTAAATGTAGCACAATACTATTAGTAGCTATAGAGATGTCAAGAGAACTTGGCACTTTTGAGTAACTGGCCTCAGATTTCAGCCTGCCAAGTTTCAGCTTGGATTACTAGAGTAACTGCTAGGCTTGTTTTATAGATGTTGATATATGAGAGTCCTGGATTCAAATTCAGACTTCGCCATAAAGCTTAGAGGGTAGTGTTTGATGACTTGTCATTTGTTTACTTGATCTCCCTCACAATATTAGTTTGAGTGATTAAGGGTGAGAGACCTTCTGTTGGTCATCAGGCAATGGCTTTTCCCACCTGCCTTGCTCCACCCTCCAGTCCTGGGAGTCTTTCCCAGAACATGACTTTAGAAGCAGCTCGAGTTCAGGGATTTATTTATTTATTTATTTTTAAATTGTAAGTTCTGTGTCTTTGTTTCTCAATTTGACCCTTTTTCATGGTTTTGCATGCTTTGTGGTATTTTATGCATTGTGATTTGCTGTTATTTTTATTGATTATAGATTAGTAATTCTTTATTGTAACTGATAAGTGTAAACTGTTTATTTTTTTGCTGATGTTTATTGCTGGTCTTTGACCGTATTAAAGTTTACTTACTTACTTACTTACTTGCTGATGTTTAATTTTACTGTTTACTGTTGGATTCTAATGGATTATTGAATATTGCTTCATTTGATATGTTTATTTTAAAGTTATTGTGACTTTTATATTGGATCAGATAGTTGTTATTAATGTTTGATATTTTTTTATTATTTTTGGAAGCCGCCCAGAGTGGCTGGGGCAACCCAGCCAGATGGGCGGGGTCTAAATAAAAAAATGTTGTTGTTGCTGCCGTTGCTGTAATTAAGGCTACAATCCTTAATGTAATTGGCAGAAAGTACATCCCATTGAGTGTTACTTGCACTTGTGTATAAATGGTTAGGATGAGGCTGTAGATGTGTTAAGAACAATACATTTTATTATTTTATTTATTGTCTTCATTAGTTGCTCCCCCCCAAAGATGAACCTCAGAGAGACTTACAAAAATGAACATTAAAAGCAAGGCTAAACAGAAGGATAAATCAACTTAAAATATACAAGTAATAGATATAGAAAACAGATCCAGCTCTACCTCACCCCACTAAATTATAAGTAGAAAATTGAAATCCAAAGGTCTGGGTGAAGAGTAATGTTTTTACCTGGTGCCCAAGAACAGGTGGTGCACCTCCCTCAGAGATGAATAACACAGGGTCTGGGTTGGTTCATATTGAGAGAGGTGGTCCTTGAAGTATTAGGGTCAAAGCCAACGCTTTGAATTGTGCCTAGAAACTAATTGGTAGCCAGTTTAATTGGGCCAGAATTGGTGCTATGTACTCAGACTATCTTGCCTCAGTGAGCAGTGTGTCCGCTGAATTCTGCCCTTAGTAACGCCGTTTCTAAGCCATCTTCAAAAGCGGTCCTACTTATTGCAATAAGAAAGCACTTTGTACGCTGAAAACCGGTATAGGAAGGATTAAAGATCAAAGTTTTGTGTTCCTCGTTTGGTTTTAAAATGTGGCGTTTTATTGGGAAAAGGTGCATCCTCCTCTGTCAGCTGTGTGCTTTTGAAACACTGCTTTTGCTCTCTTATTCAGGTGTTCTTCAAATGATGCAGACCAGAATCAGTGCATTGCAAAGTACAGTTGACAGGTATGCCATCCCCATAACAATGATTTAGTAGTTTTAAATCCTCCTGCACTCCTGCGGTTTCTAAAACGTATTTCGTTTTTCATCAGAATCAGATCCAAAATAATCGATCCTTACAACAAAATCGTGTCCCGTACGGCACAGTTAGCAAGGCTTCAGGTAAGTTTACAAGCATCTTTCATCCCTTATTCTCCAGGAATAACATTTCTTTTGATTGGAGAGGGGGAAAGCAGTTCAAAGAGCTATCTACCGATTCTGTCAAAAGGATGGTTTTCTTCTTGTAGACAGGAATGCAACAATGCTGAGAATGGTAGACGCGTTATTCAGAAGCGTTTCAGAAGCAGTGTTTCTTTGCAACTTTGCAACAATTGAGCTGATATATATGAACAAGATTTAATGGTGGCCAGAGAGAATTCTGTAGTTTTTCTTCTGACTGAGTGTTGCTATGGTTACAGGTTGGAAGGGGGGGACAGACTCCAATGACAACACTCCCAGAATTAATAATTGAAACCACTGAATATGTGCACTTTATAAATCCTTGTGGAAAGGAAAAAATAAGTTATCACAAAGCAGATTTGCACTTGGCACAAACTTTCTTCCATATCTGTAATTGCTCATTTCAACTGAGGTAATTTTTATGGGGTTACCACCTCTTGTGTCTCTCTGGTAGCATCCTTTGTCTAGGGTTATGTAGCTGCCTTCTTATGCTGGGAGCAGTCCTTATTTTTTTCTTTACTTGGCAAAATGTTTTAAAAATTGATTGGCAAATCAGGAATAAACTTGGATGGATTCCTCAGTTGCTGCTGTTTTTCAAGTCTTGGATAGTTCAAAACAGTTTTTCAAGCTTTCCCCAGCTTCATATGCTTTTCACCAAATTGGTTTTTTTACCGCAACTTGTGGACACAGTTCTGACTATTTCAACCAAAGCTCTAGTCAGTGCTTTTCTGCCCCTCATGCACAAAACCATAGTTACCTTCATAGAGCAGAATTTAGATTCTGTTTCCTGTTTGCTTTTTTCCCCTTTCTAAATACAGGCCTCTTGAGCATTGAACCCAGTAGATATTGTGCTGAGTTGACATTGATAGATGCCCTTTGGTGGTGCAGAGGTAGCAAAGCTTGACTATATGCTTATTTGGATTTAACAGAATAATTCGTGGCTTGTATAACAAGCATAACACACTCTCTGTTTTAATTTAGCCACTCAGCTGCAGCAGCCCCCAAATCTCTTCTCTAGACAATTGCCCTAACATTTAGGTTTTGCTTGATCTACTCTTTGACATGTTTTGGCACTTCTAGAACTCCTGAAAATGGTAATACGTATTTTCCCCTGAAATTGCAGGCGTTTTACTGTGCTCGAACTGTGTAGTGATTAAGAGCTTATGTCAGTTAACCATATTCCAGGCTGTGTCTATAATGAGTTAAAATAACATTTTGAGTTGTGTGAAAATATATTTAAAAAATCTGCACATGCCTCTTTTTTTCATCTTCGAGCAGCATAGATAGTGCTCTCAACAGATTACATTAACAGTCAAAATGTCGGAAGTGCATGTTATATAATATAGAACTGTTATGAAATTGAAGGGGATATTTGTCACTAGGCAACTTTAGATGAAGCACAGAGCTCAGATGTAATTTCAGGGGTTTTTAAAAAAACATATGAGACTTGTGCTTTACTGAAAGTTGCCTCATCTAGACCACAAATCCTACCAAGGCATCAGATTTCTGATCACTTCTTCTAATAGTTTGTTCGCCTTTGAATGTTTTAGGACCATGATTGCACAGTGGTACCTCTGGTTATGAACTTAATTTGTTCCGGAGGTCCGTTCTTAATCTGAAACCATTCTTAACCTGAGGTACCACTTTAGCTAATGGGGCCTCCCATTGCCGCCACGCGATTTCTGTTCTCATCCTGAGGTAAAGTTCTTAATCCGAGGTAGGGCCTACTACTTCCGGGTTAACGGAGTCTGTAACCCGAAGTGTTTGTAACCCGAGGTGTTTGTAACCTGAGGTACCACTGTAGTTTGTTAAAGACAGCTGGTGTTCTTTAATTCAATGGCCAAAAATACTGCATATCGTGGGATATCTAATGTAGAATCTGAAACCAGCAGCGTTTTGCTTTCACCAGCACTCTATAGGTCCAGTTGCAGACGTAGCTTTCAGTATATTAGATAGCTGAAAATACACATTAAACATCATTAGAGTATTTAAGCAGTTGTGCACACTCCCACACCAAGCTCTCTGAGTGCTTCTTCTCCATAGTTCTGTCTCACACAACTGAAGGGTATGTCAATCCTGCAGCCATGAGGGTGGGGCAATTGCACCAGCAGTAAGCATAGTGATTTTTATAGAAAACACTCATGTAATTGGCCCTGCCCACATGATTGCAGTATTCATGCATATTCTGTCGCAATTTGGGATAGTGTTACAGATATTTATTATATTTATATAGCGCCGTTCATCCACAGTTCTCAGGGCAGTTCCAACATGGCTTAGTGTGCTTATAAAGGGGGGGAGGGTTATTGGGTTGTTGTTTTTATTTTGATTGTATATTTTGTGGTTTTATATTTTGATTTTGTTCTGTGAACCACCCTGAGACCTCTGGGTACAGGGCGGTATATAAATTCACTAAATAATAAATAATAATAATAATATAAAGGGGCCTTGGAGGACGGAAGTGCTCTTTTCTTGTGGCTTCACGCTTTCTCTCCATATATCTCTGCTGCATAGATCCTATACATATTTGTAGTGTACAGAAACACAGCTACCGAATTAAATGTCCCCCAATTTGCATATTTTTATGTGACGCAGAGTGGATTGATATAAATAATTGGTTTAAATCATGACTTCAATCGGCCACAAAAAGGGTTACTTTAAATAGCTTTCCGCCGATTAGTTCATTTACCGAACAAGCATGCAGAGTACTAATTGGATGCAGTAACCATTGGAATATATACTCTGTGAAACTAGATCTAGTCTTTATGATACTCCAAAACCAGTGGTCATGTCACTCATATATCATAGAATAGATCAGTGTTTCTCAACCTTTTCTGGGCAAAGGCACACTTGTTTCATGAAAAAAATCTCGCGGCACACCACCATTAGAAAATGTTAAAAAATTTAACTCTGTGCCTATATTGACTATATATAAAGTAATTCTCTTGAATAGGAATCAAATAAACGGCGGTGGCTTTCTGCGCTCCCTTTCCCCCACATTGTTTTGTAACTGGAGCTGCAGCTACGCGTTTGCGGCGTGGGTCCCTAATCCGCTCCACTTACCTGTGGGGAGGAGTTGCGGCCAAAGGCTCACGCCGCGCTCAAGCGGCTTGTGGCTGCAGGCGGCTTCCCGCGCGCTGACGGGGGACGAGGCAAAGCGCACGCCCCGGACCGAGGAAGGCCGGTGAAGAGGAGCGCTGCAGCGAGAGGCGCGAAGAGCGCCGCGACGGCACGGCAGCCGGCCACCTGCGGGAAGCGCCACAGCACAGCCGAGGGTAAAGGCGCCGCGTTAAGCAGCAGGCAGAAGGCACCGCAGGCGGGAAGGAGCCGGAGCCGGAGCCGGGAAGGAGCCTGGAAGGAGCAGCGGGGAAGGAGCCGAAGCAGCGGGGAGGAAGAGAAGCTTCGCCGACGATCCCTGCAGATTGAAGACGCGAGCCGAAAGGAGGTGTTTCGGCTCGCGCCAAAGATTTAAACGGGGCCGCGACCCCGCCCCCCAGCCAGCCGATTGGCTGGCTGGCGGATGACGCGGCCGGGAACCTCCCGGGCGGCAAGGGACGTCGTCCCTGCCCCCGGAAGAGAGTGGGTGGTTGCAGGGTCTCGACACGCAAACGGTTTTCCCGCGGCACACCAGGAAACATTTCGCGGCACAGTAGTGTGCCGCAGAACAGCGGTTGAGAAACGCTGGAATAGATATTGGTAGAATAGCAGTTGTGGATTTATGTTTGGTTCTCTTTCTACACATTTTAGGCCACTAAGCAACTTTAATTCAGGTTTGGGGAACCTAAACCAAAGAAATTAATTCAGGTTTGGGGAACCTAAACCAAAGAAATGCTGTTGGTCTCTCATCAGCCACAGCCAGCTGGCTAAGGGATGGTGGCCATTTGTAGTCTAATGGCATCTAGAGAGTCATGAGTTCCCCATCCCTGAACTAGTTCTAATTTCATTTGAACTGTGAGAAACCTGTGGCCCTAGATATTGTTGGACTCCATTTCCCATCAGACCCAACCAGCATTAGGAATGGTGGGAGTTATAATCTAATAACGTCTGGAAGCTGCCATGTTGGCTGTCCCTGGAATAAACCTAGCTGAAACTTAACACAGTTTCTGGTTTGGGATGCAGTTGGATGTGCTGGGGAGGAGAGGAGAAGCAAGAGTAAAACTAAACTATGGTTTAGCATTCCATCCAAACCAGATATAAATGTCCATGCCATTGAGTTCCCAGTCTAGATAAAATTTATGATCAATTTTGTCATATTTATGAACTTGGACTTCAAAAGCCACACATTTATACCCCTGGTTTATTCTTATAAACCTGCGAAAAGTTGACTATAACTTAGTGTGTTTGATGGAGAAATGAGTAAATTTTGTTTTGAGAGATTTTGAGTAGGGACTTTAATTTATTAGCGCTGCATTCAGATACCATTTTAAACTAGGCACTTACAATAATTGGTTTCAGGAAATAAAAAAACCAAGATTGAATTTAAATTTGATTACTGTCATTTTAAAGTTTGTATATATGTATACTTCAGGCTCCTGCATAAAAGGATTGATAATGTGTTTGTTGTGCTGATTTGTGAAAATTTGCATGCAGAATTAGATTCCGCTCCCCAGAATTGGTTTGGGTTGGGCTTTTTTGAAGAGAGACTTGCACATTTTAAGCCTTCGCCTGCTTCTTTTTGAAGTCTGCAGCAAGACTCTCCATGGTTTTCATACAATAGAATTGCAGTCTTTATCTGTAGTATTCCCTCACTGTGCATTTGTGACTAAATGCCCTTCCATCCCTGCGGAGCAGCTTGTAGTTACAACCCTCTGTGGCGTGTTTTTATGATAGTGTATTCCAGATGATATCAAACCATGAACGGAACCATAATGTGATCATACGCCTATTGTCAGGCCAGGAATGTGTACTGTGTTTCCACAGCTGGTACTTAACAACTGTATAATAATGTAACATATTGAATATATTCTTAAACTGTGTTTCCTATCAAGGCTTCCTGTGACTTGCTGCGGAGAATAATGCGCATCTTGTATGTCAGCAAGAGACTTCAAGGGCAGCTGCAGGGAGGAAGCAGAGAGATAACAAAAGCTGCTCAGAGCCTCAATGAACTTGGTGAGTTGACTTGGTCATTTTTAGTGGTGTTCTATTTGCTAATTTGAAATGCTTTTTGCTTTTTTTCCTTTAAAAAAAATGGTATGGGAAATGTACCGTCGTTTCCTTATTTCTTACAGGGGTAATGGACTATATGGAAAATACAATTCTTAAGTTGGGTTTATTCAGCAGCAATGAAAACACCTATGGTGGTGAGATTCTCAGCTTTCTAGAGGTGGGAATTTGATTGATGCAGACCGGTTTCAGATATTTTGGAGCTGCCTTTATATGTTTTAAGCTCTGTTTTTATATGTTACATTTAGAGACTGTTGTCCACAGTCAGCATGATGAGTTTTTCCATGACTGTCGCCTCAACACTGACTAGATCATGGCTGAGGTCTGGAAATCTTCATGTGCATGTACCTAAAGCACTTCTGTCTGCACACACAGGGATTTGCTGGGTTTTTTTCCTGGCCGCAGACCAGGGGCGGAGGAAGGTGGGAGTCGGGGGGGGTGGCTGCCCTGGGTGTCACCATTGAGGGGGGTGACAAAATGGCGGGCGGCACTCACCGCAGGGCCTGCAGCATGCCCGAGCCACGCGTCTCTCCTGGGAGTGACACAGTGACTTGGGCGCCCGCAGCCTCCGTGCTGTCCCAAACGGTCCGCCCACCACCTCCCCCTCAGTTGTAGGGCGGCTGAGAGGGAGGAGGCAGGCAGTCTCCTCGGAGGCCCTGCAGAGCATCTTGCCCCAGCTCGCGTCGCCCCACGGGCATGTGCGCCGCCCCAGGCGCCCAGTCGGCTTGCTCTGCCACTGCTGCAGACTCTTGTGTTGGGTGCTGCCCAGTATGGGTGTGCGGGATATAGGGTGAGGGGAACTACTGTGAGGAGCAGGCACACAGGGCTTTCTCAGTAGCTGCTCCAAAACCATCCTCTCACTAAGATACATCTTGCCTCAGCGCTATGTTCTTTTGAGAGGCAGGTGAAGAAGGACATGGAATTGGTTGAGGTTAGTGTATGGTACCCGTTTATCTTACAAAATTAAATTCAGCATAAACTAAAATGACAGAAGATAATGCATCAGTGCTTCAGTTGGTTTTAGACATATGTACTGCTGTCTTTTTAATGAGTTGCATGCTGCCCTTAGGGTATGACTGCTGAACTAATCTTGGAGTTCTTTAAACCTTACCCCCTGTTTTGGAAGTTTTAATGCAACAAAATTGATCAGCAGGGGAAAAAAATGGAAGATGCTGACTTGCTTGCTTGCCTGACATAGCATCCCTCTCTGGTGTTATATCTGCTCAAATTGTATGTTTGTGCCACCTTGGTAAAGTAATTTAGATTGGAGTGAACTGACCAACTTGAAGAAGCATCTGTGGGCAATTTCTTTTTCGTCTTTAATCACCTTTATCTGTTATACTTACAATGCAATAATGTGTGCTGTGTGAGTTGGATCTAAATGAGCCTTCTGTAAAACAAAGATACTTCTGCACGTGTAAGGTAGCCCTCTCCCCCTGAGTTTTGCCAGTTCTCCCAGTCCTGCTGCACCCCCTATATCCCATCCCAGGTGGTACTGGAGGGTCTCTCAGGTCTGAAGAGTTGATTTTGAGGAAGCACAGGGGGTTGAAATGAAGAGGAAGGCATGGTAAAGTACTTGAGTAGAACTCACTTTAATATATTTCTAGCACCAAACAACCCTTTATCTCTCCAGAGAGATCATATAACTTGCCTGTATCAAGTGATGCACAAGGGTGCACTCTTGACGTAATAATTGCCTTGCTTTATTAGACGAAGGTTCAGGATTTTGTTTTCTACTATGGCCAAACCCAATGCTTTCAGAAAGTCCACACAGAAGGCATAATGCAGCTGACCACTTCCCATGGTTCGTTTCCGGTCCTTGACAATCACAAGGTGTATTACCTCTAAACAAGCAAGTTCAATGTCTTCCTTGAAATTGGCCAATATTTGGTTCTTTTTCCGCTGTCCTAGTGCTGGAAAGTTCCTTCCTTTTGATCTGAAAGCCCCAGGTTCACGTGATTAAAGGGATGGCGCCCCTAGGGTCTCATAGCCTCTCCAACCCTTATGTGTGGATGTGTGCAGTGGGGAAGACTATGAATGTAAACTCTTCTTTATCGGGCTTCCGGGATGCCTGGAAAGCCTACATAGAAAGGCTTTGCTGAAGTAGAAGTCATTGTGTAGATGTTGAGTGGTGGTGGAAGTAAGTTGTGTAGCATCAGAGGCAGCAGTGCAGCCCAGTTCCTCCTTAATTTCAGCAAACCCCCTTCAACCGATTATAAAGTGTGAAGGGGGCAAATGCCTCTACTGTTTCCTGTGCCTCATATGACCGACAGTTCTGACCTGCCGGACAAGAATCCCACTTTAGTTGAGCAAAGAAATGGCAGGTAGAGAGTTTCTGGTGTAGTACGCAGCGGTGCCAGGATGGAGCTCCTTCTGCATTGCTGTGCAAGAATCACAGCAGGTACTAGGCAGCAAAACAGAAATCGGCTACTGGTTCTCAAGGTGCCTAACTGATTGAATTCCTTTTCCATTGGGTCAAGGTTGTACAATACCTAACATCACAATCCTAACCATGTCTACACAGAAGTAGGCCCTAATGATTCAGTGGGGTTTATTTCAAGGTAAGCGGGGATAGGATTGCAACCTCTAAGGCACTGTTTTTAAACTGTGATGTTCTGTATAAGCTGGGGATCTTTTCCATAGAACCCCATAACTTTCTTACTTTTCTTTCCTTCCTTTCTGCTCAAAATACCGCATCCTTCTCGCCATTCAGATGTTTCACATTCACAAAACTCCTTAGGATGGATTGTAAACAAAAACAAGAGGGTTACTCATCTAGCTGTACAGTAAAATGTTCATTATAGTTTTGTTAGATTGTAGGAAATAACAGCAAGCATACCAAGTAATTATCGCAGCGTTGTGCAAAAATTAAGCTTACGCTACTAGCTGTTCAATGAACCGAAACTATGGCGATGCCTGTAATTTGCAATGATTATCACATGAATAATATTTGCTGGCTTAGCTAGTGTATTCTTTGTGCAGCTGAATTTTGGATATGATTGGTATAATGACCCAAAGGGATTTATTGCCAATTAATGCATTTGGTGGAATGCGAGTGTTCCGTTCAGCCTAACTATAGAAAGACGTTTAACCAGAGGATGGGGGTGGGAGAACCAAGCCTTAGTTACTAAATGAATCATATGGGTGTTCTATTTCATTATCAAGCAGAATTTTAGTTTTCCTGGCAGAATTCATATTTATTACTAATAAAATAAGGAATCCAGGGTTCCTGAATATTTTTGTGGGGGGTGGAGGAGAAGGTGAGCATCTTAGTAAAAAATAATAATAATCCAGCCTCAGCTTTAATCATTCAAAATCAGTATCCCTTTTCTGGATTCCAAATGAGTGACTGCATTACGTGTGTGTGCATCTGTACTTTTGCCGTTTCTCTTTGAGAGAAGGTTTTGTATGGGCGAACTTCAAGAAGTCAAGAACGTGCATTCTTGGGTCTGCACTCCCACCAGTTTCCAAATGACATACGTGTACCTATAAATGTTTGTGCGTTGTTTTTAAAATTTGCCAAGGTCATTGTGTGCCATGTTATCCCTTTTAATTGAGAGTAACGGCGGAATCCCAATCACGTCCACTCAGAAGTAAGTTCTATTGGCTTCAGTGGGGCTTACTTCCAGGTAAGAGGGGAAGTTAGGGTTGCAGTCTAAAGCAGCTTATGTTCAAGAGGAAACATACATCCTTTGTGTGATCCGTGGAGTAGTTGCTAAGCTGTCCTTAGTGTTCAGGTTAGTCGTAGCATACTTAAGGAAAGTTTCAGAACAGTGCCAAGCGGCATGTTAACCATCTTTGACCTCTGTGATGAGAAAATACACTGACGAGAATTGAAAGTGCATTGAGGATAAACAGTGGTCTGGGAAAATTAACAGGACAGTGCAATCCTATGCATATCTACTCAGAAGTAAGCCCCATTGAATTTAATGAGGCTTACTCCTGGGTAAGTTAAATGTGTTTGTAGGAGTGGGGTTATTGGCTTGTTTTTAAGCTGTGGATTTGAGAACCATGGTTATGTCCAGGTTCCTGCAGTGAAATTTAAATTTGAAATTGAAACGGCTTACAGCATAATACAGTGTTAGTATTTATTAGCTAAGTGCATGTACTTGGCACTACTGTATAAGATACAAAATAAAAGGCCCGCTGAGTCTAAAAATAACCCCTATAATTTAATTAAGAAAACACAAAGAAAGGAAAGGGAAAGGCGGAGGAAATCATGGAGAAGGATTTGAATAAAGTAATTAAGAGAATGCAAATTGGAGCAATTATGTGTTTGAGAAATTTCTTTAAAAATGAGGGATTTATCAATTACTAGCAGGTAATGCGTTTTCAACATGTATGGATAAAGAGGATTTTTCAACGTCAATTCAAAACTTAAAAATTGTGGCTTAAAAAGAAGAGGGGAATAGGGAGGAGAGTAAGTCAGGAGCATGGGGGAATAATAATAATAATAATAATAATAATAATAATAATAATAATAATATAGTATATTTATTATTTATTACTGTTGTTGTTAGCACTTATTAGTTGCTTTACTTTTACAAAAAGTAATCCAAAGCAAGTTACAGAATAATACAAAGATTAAAACCAAAATTATTAAAAGCTAAAAACAGAATCTTACATAAAAGGCATGTCTGATGCTTGCCACTCACAGGAAGAGGCCGCAGATATCTAAGAACCTCCAGATGAAGGGCTCAAAACACTATGGTGTGTTTTAGAATCTTTAACAATAAATGGAGCCAAATGCATTTGGTATATTCCTTGAATAAAATCCGGTGGCTTGCTAGTATCTGACAGGCCTGGGCATGGCCTGTTTCGTTCATGGTCGTTTTATTGACAGGAAGCTCTGTACCATGCGCACAGTAGCACATTGGCAGGCATTGTTTAGGCACAAGCGTCTTCCCAGTTGCGCACAACCAGCAGACACGCTCCTGCTGACACATGCACCATTTTCCTTGCCAAAAGGGGGCAGAACAGAATGGGGGAATCCCGCGTAAGAGGGGATTCCCCTGTCTTGATGCCATGAATGTAGCGCACCCCCTGAGACCCCCTCTAAGACCATTACAATGCCAGCTAACTTTGATCTTTGACTAGCCATGATACAATCTTCTGGCGGCCTTTCAACATGCAAGAGCAGTATCCTCAGACCTCATCTGACTTACTGGGGCCAGACCTGTTTGAATACAGGGCTGTGTCCTGGCACCAGGCTTGCAAGGAAGCCCACAATATGTACCAGATCACAAGTGTTATGGCTAGCTCCCCTCACACTTGCCCATATCAGTGTAGCGTGCTTAGCTGTAGTGGGGGAGAAGAATGTCCAGCTATTACTAACAATTCCCTGCCGGTTCATCTAAAGGTGAATTTGATTTGTTGCAAGGGGTGGGAGGTGTGATTACTAGTGAACCATACATCTTAAAGGCACCACAGTCTCCACTGACCTTCGTTACAAGAAAACCGAATCCTGGGTAAGTGCTGGAACTTCTGAAGTCTCTTGCTGCTTGGACATTGGGACGCATGCAATGGTATAAATGCTATATATCACCGCATACACTAAGCCCAGGGGTTAGCAACCTTTTTCAGCCGTGGGCCGGTCCACCGTCCCTCAGACCATGTGGTGGGCCATACTATATTTTTTTGGGGGGGGGGGATGAATGAATTCCTATGCCCCACAAATAACCCAGAGATGCATTTTAAATAAAAGGACACATTCTACTCATGTGAAAACACCAGGCAGGCCCCACAAATAACCAAGAGATGCATTTTAAATAAAATGACACATTCTACTCATGTAAAAACACCAGGCAGGCCCCCCAAATAACCCAGAGGTGCATTTTAAATAAAAGGACACATTCTACTCCTATAAAAACACAGTGATTCCCGGACCGTCCGCGGGCCGGACTGAGAAGGTGATTGGGCCACATCCGGCCCACAGGCCTTAGGTTGCCTACCCCTGCACTAAGCAGTCAAATGTTGTTGTACCATTTTGTCCGTTTAATTAATGTATTTTTTATATGGTCTGTATTGTTTTCGAAGGCCCACCATGTTGAAGTGTTTTTTTTTAACCATCTCAAAATTCCACACATCCAGAAAGCCTTTGGGATTCTATTTCTCAAAGACATGCCCAAATGAATTGTTATCCATTCACATGTTCCAGGCAGGTTTTATTTACACCTATGTACAACCTGCACGTAAGGTGGAAGAGCTCACAGCATTAACACACCAAGAGATCTTGGTTCCCCATCAGGTTTATGGCACGTTTCCCAAAGCCATAGTTTTTGGTTTCAGCACAGAGAAAGCCCCAGCTCCCAGGTCGCCTCATACACAGACTAACCCAGGCTATTGTTCTATTTGCTAGATGATGGCACCTTCAACCAGGCAAGGGACTGGGGTAATGTCTACCCACTCCTGGAGAGCATCATTGCCCCGTTGTTCCTATGGCAACATTCAAGCTCTTCCCTCAGGCAGATGGAGGTGCTTAACTGGGCCAGCCCAAAGTGAGCCCAAAGTATGATTTTCCTTAATTGGATTATCAGGATCCCTGGAAGCTGGGAAGCAAATGGTGGAGCCTAAATAGAAGTACCCTAAATCGTTTTCCCTGTCCCACTGACACTTTCTATCAATTATGTTATGGAAAGCTGCAGTTGTTGGATCAAAATTCCTGTGCAAATTTTAGGTAATGGGAGAGAAAGTAGCTTCTGCGTTTTTCAGTTAGAGAATTTGGTTTAATCCAGGACCGTGCCAGTGTAGCATGTTAGTTCATTTCAAGTAAAGTAAAGTCATATCACTCCAGTGTTTGTCCTCCACACAAGCTATTTATGTACATGAAATTACTCAGAATATAATCTGTGATAGAATTTTGAGGGAAGTGCCTCCTGGTGTAATTTTGTAGGATATGAACTATCTAATTTTCCCTTTAATTCACAAAAAAATACAAGCATTTATAACCATCCCTTAAAAAAAAAGGGTTGTTGAATAATGGTTCTGTGCTGGAGAGCAACTGGGGCCTGGGGTTGTGTGTGTTTACTAGATTATTTTTTTAGCTTTCATGATTGCTTAAAAATGTGTTTATTAGAATAGGGTTTATTCACTCCTCTGAAGAGCCTGTTTGAAATGGTGGAATGGAATCTTACAGGCTATTGCTCATATGCTGGAATGTCACAACTGAAGATTTTAAATTGCTCTGTGTAAGCAAACATTTTGTCTTTTTAGTGGCTTAACAATATTTAATCATTTGAAATTGCCTTGAATCCAAATGAGATGTATTACCCAAGTGTGTGTGTGTGTGTTGTCT
Source organism: Darevskia mixta (assembly GCA_034641385.1). Classification (NCBI taxonomy): domain Eukaryota; kingdom Metazoa; phylum Chordata; class Lepidosauria; order Squamata; family Lacertidae; genus Darevskia; species Darevskia mixta. Next base: position 7,306,511 of record JAWWNH010000224.1, on the reverse strand, counting down.
CAAGCCATAGGTGCTAAAGCATATTGTATGAGACATATCTTTGCTAAGATAATTGGAAGAATAGTATTCTTTCAAATCCCTCATTCTCTCTGGGGGAACATATACTCAACTGACTAACATGAAAGGAAACCTGTTTCTCTGTCACTGTTCTTGAATTCTTCTGTTATTGCAAACCAGATGGCATACAAGATTGGTTTTGGGTTTAGTTTCACCCTTAAACCATTCCAAAACAGTGTCTGATATGATAGTGCTTCTGTGCTTGACTGCTGAAAGGTCCATTTTCACACCAGAGAGTGTCAAAGGATTTGAAAGAAGCATCATTATAAATGTTCCCTAAGGTATGGATGCCTGTGTTTAACGACACATAGCAGCTGAATAGCTCTGTAGGGAATAGTCAAGGTGCTGTTTGAGTCAGAACGCTTTTGTTATATTTGAAGGTCTGTGCAGGATGATTTTAGCTTGTTGGCAAAATATATTGATCCTGGATAGTCACATCTTTTAAAAATTGATCTGCCCCACTTCTGTAAGGCAATCTTTGCGTGAGTCTTGAGGAGATAATCAATAGCTACCCTGAGCACTACTTTTTAATGTGTTTAAACTCAGAGGTATAGACCTAAATGGACAGGGAGCATCTTTCTGTGAGCCAGCCTTGCAGATGAACCCAACAAGAGTTACTAGCTTGCACAAGAAACAACAGCTTGCACAAGCTGCCCTTCCAACATGGTGAACCTGGAAGCAAGGGCTACTAGACTGTTTGGCTACTTAGAAAGAAGACTTTAAAAAAAATGACTTCTGTTGAGCAGGCTGGTGGAGGAAGGAAAGATCACTCCATTTCCCCTACCCCCTCTGCTAGCCAAGTGCAATGCCATGGTTGTTGTGGAGGAAGTTAGATACTTTCCTTCCTCTGTGGCTGGCATGGAAATGAAGCAGGCTGGCAGAAGAGGGGTAGAGCAAGCTGTGTCTCCTCTGCCAACCTGCTTACTTGCCTGCATGGAAGTTGCAGTTGGTTCTGGCTACCAGGCAAGTTGTTAAACGCAAGACAAATTCTCTATGTAAGAAATCCACCTTGAGTTTGGAGGAGGACAGGCTTGCGATCTCCATAGATTCTGCTGCGAAGGCTGATGAAGCTGTAGTGGACAGATGTCCATGAGCTAAAGGGCATTCTTCTGAAGTTGGTGGCTCTCTGCGCAGTTTGTACTTTGACTATGAAGGGTACAAAATGGTACAGGGATGCTCCAGAAGTTGGTGAGGCTTGTTCAGGTGGCAAACTATGGTTTTCCAAAACCCAGGAATTTGCTAGTCAAGTGAATTTGGTGGTGGGGAGTGTGCAAGCGCCGAGCTCATTCCAGAAATGCCAAACTGGTTTGGCGTTGCGGCTGAAGCGACCTGCCCTGTGAAGGAAAGCAGAGCCTTTGGGACACTGTGTTCGGGTGATCCTAACTCTGTTTAATAAGCTGAGACATGAATGAGTCTTTGGGCTACTCATATAAAATTATGAAAGAAATTATGAAGTCTTCAGTTAAGTACAGTTTCCTATTTCGTTCGAATCAGGAAACTACTTCCTGATCTTCTGCTTATTATTTTGCTCTCATTGTGAAGAAAGGAGTGAAAGGGCTGCCTACAGGAGCAAGATACTTGTTCATATCTTTAGCTGATTAGATAAACTATGATCAGCTGAACAGTCTTATGCAACTCACAATTTGCCTTGTGCAACACACTAAAGGTAAAGGTAAAGGGACCCCTGACCATTAGGTCCAGTCGTGACCGACTCTGGGGTTGCGGCGCTCATCTCACTTTATTGGCCGAGGGAGCCGGCGTACAGCTTCTGGGTCATGTGGCCAGCATGACTAAGCCACTTCTGGCAAACCAGAGCAGTGCACGGAAACGCCGTTTACCTTCCCGCCGGAGCGGTACCTATTTATCTACTTGCACTTTTTGGTGTGCTTTCGAACTGCTAGGTTGGCAGGAGCAGGGACCAAGCAACGGGAGCTCACCCCGTCGTGGGGATTCAAACCGCCGACCTTCTGATCGGCAAGCCCTAGACTCCACACTACTTTAGAGTAAATCCCACTGAACTCAATGCAATTTACTTATTAGTAGGCATACTGTACCTTGGCTAACATTGTTACAGCAGGCGCTTGGAACAACCCAATGCAACTCTAGAACACTTTTTAAAAATGTTGTTTGGTAGTAAAATATGGCACTATTATTGGCTGTACACTATCGAGTTAAAACTATCTGTCAGAGGAGGACAGGAAATTTGAATTAAAGATGGTAGTCAGATAACTAAAGAGCAATCAACTATTTTCCTTCATCTGACTGACTGATAAGAGGAACAAGGACGTGCTATCTGATATGATCATTGTTCCCTTACACCATGAGCGATTGCAGAGTTGTTGAGGCAAAAGCAGTGCTGGCGAAAAATGATATTGCAAACACATTTATCAAACATTTAAGGAGGCTGTCTGCCTAAAAATCTAGTGTTTTAGTACATACAATCTAATGTCAGATCCGGTAGGTGCCTCTTTTTAGGTGTCTGTTTCAGATTATAACCCTTGTACAGTCATACCTTGGTTCGCAAACGCCTTGCAAGTTGAACGTTTTGGCTTCTGAGCGCCGCAAACCCAGAAGTGAGTGTTCTGGTTTGCTAATGTTCTTTGGAACCTGAACATCTGACATGGCTTCTGCAGGAGCTTCCTGCAGCTGATGTTTTGGAAGTTGAACAGACTTCCGGAATGGATACTGTTCGACTTCCGAGGTACGACTGTACAACATTTAATTTCCTTACATCGTAGAGATGGGAAGGACTGTTTCAGAAAGATGTTGTTTTGCCACCACATACATGATGATGGAATCACATGCAAGATCCCAACAGTTGCTTATAGGAAACCTAGTCTTGTAGAATTGGTACCGTTGGCTTAGACCGTAAGAGGAATTAATGCAGGCGAGTTGTTGAAAGTATGTATCCTGTCTCCCTTTGCACTTCCCTGCTCCCCCTTACAAGTCTCTCTGGAAGGTCCGGGACCTCCCTGAACATTGTAGGCTGGGACAGGGCCGACCTTTCCTAGCCCCTCCAAGCTCAGCCCCACATTTTCACAGGGACCTGTGAGAGGATTTTTAGGGTTGTACGTGGCTGTGGGGGGAAAGAGAAGATCTGTTTCTTTGTTGTAAAAGAAAAAAAATACAACATACAGTATACAGTGGCAGTGAATGATCCCTTTACTGTAAAGGTATATTCATCAGGAAGACCTGTACTCGGTATGTACAGTACTGGCAGATTGTGGTATAGTCCTTACCAAAACTTGATCCAGTTCCCTATTGTCAGTACATCTAATTACACATATTGCTTCCTGTCTATAAATTATTGGAAAGGGGTGCTAGCAAAATCTGTGCTATTGGTGGGTATTATCTCTCATGTGAGAAGCCATAGAATTGTAAGCTGACAGTAGCTGTACCTCAGTCTCCCTTAAAGACAAGACAGGGATAAGATTTAAAGTGATTGAGAATATTTTGCATTGATGTGGAGCCTTGCTTTCTATATAACTGAGAACTGGTGCTGTCTTCCTTCTGTCTGATGAAAGATTTAGAGATGCTCCAAAGAAGGTTATGACGAATGCTTGATGAATGCTGAGCCATTGTTATTACTTTAATCTGGGTTTTTTTGCCATGCGAAGAACCAGTTCCCCCTAATCTTCCTGAGGTTATAGGAGCTACTGTTATGGTTGTTAAGTTTTAGTTAGCATTTAGTTAGTTTAGTTTAGGTTTTTGTAACACTTGAGACTCTGATACATTGATTCCTCCCACTTCTACCGTCACGTCGTCTTTAATGCTAGCTTGCCTGCCAAATATTCGTAATAATAATTTCTGCTGCAATTGCTCAGCAACTGTATTGCCTTTTAAAAGATCTGCCTCTTGCTGCATAAGTAATTTTTATCCAGGGCTTTTAAAGGCCGTCTTGCGTGACTAACCTGTGGCCAGAGTGAATGCATCTTGCCAACCATACATGATGGCCCATCGCTGATTGACAATTTGTAGGTAGGCAGCAAAAACAGATAGTTAAATCACTCGCTAAGCTGCAGGATGTGGCCAGTGGGTTGTGTTAGGCTTGGCAAGCTGCAGGGTATGTGTGTTTGCTTTGCATCGTGCCACCTGTTGTTCAGAACTCTTAGAACTTACGCTTAATATTTATTCAATACACTTATGCAGTGTCTGTGTTTTGCGGGTCACCAGATACACCATAACAGCAAAGAATAGCAACATCTTACAAACAGATAGCTTGGTCATTTTTCCGTGTTGAAAACCTTGGGTGGATCCAGAGCAGATCCGCAGCATACATTGGAAGCACACCCAAAACACATTTAAAGCGCATAACTTAGAATCATAGAACTGTAGAGTTGGAAGGGACCACGAGGGTCATCTAGTCCAACCCCCCAGCAATGTGGGAATTCGTCCAGCATGGGACTCGAACCCACAACCCTGAGATCAAGAGTCTCATACTCCACCTACTGAGCCATGAATGAAATTGCTTCCCCCAAATAATCCTGGGAAATGTCATTTGTTAAGGCTGCTGTGAATTGTAGCTCTGGGGGGGAAACTACAGTGCCCAGGATTCTTTGGGGCAAGTTGTGTGCTTTAAATGTGCATTGGATGTGCTTTATATGGATGGAGTAGATCTTCCCTCAGGTGACTTCTTAAAAGCTGGCATTTGTGAAGGCTGTAATTCCATGTACATATTGACTACCTTGTTAAGTCCAGTATCCCCAACTTTCTGAAGCTGCTCGGGCAGCCAGAGAAGCAGAACATAGCTGAAGCTGGGCTTAAGCATGGGGTCAGAGGCTACATCATACTCCTTCCCTTGTTTACAGGGGCCAAGCAAGGAACCTTTAAGAAGACTCTGCATCTAAATGTGCCAGTACGGTGGTGGAACCATTGCATAGCATCCCCACTAAATTGAAAGTGACTGTATGTGGGTGTTTGCAATATGCATCTCAGTATCTTGGTTTTGCCATACAGTGGTATCTCGGGTTACAGACGCTTCAGGTTACAGACTCCGCTAACCCAGAAATACATAGTACCTCGGGTTAAGAACTTTGCTTCAGGATGAGAACAGAAATCGCGCGTCGTCGTCAGTGGGAGGCACCATTAGCTAAAGTGGTAACTCAAGTTAAGAACAGTTTCAGGTTAAGAAATGGACCTCCAGAATGAATTAAGTTCTTAACCTGAGGTACCACTGTATACCATATTTTTCCGTGTATAAGACTAGGTCCCCACCCCTAAAAAATGTCAAAAATTAGGGGGCATCTTATACACGAATAGTACCGAGGGTGGACTGGCGATTGGTTGTTGCCCCCGTCTTATAGACGGAAAAATATGGTATGTCACATTTACTACCCTGCCTTTGATAAGACCTTTTGACTGATCTGTACCTTTTGGGTGTCCTTTGAAAACCCGTGGCAAAAGGGGGCGGTAGCTTAATTTAAGGTGCTCATTGAAATTCCATCTCCCCCCCCCCCTTTCACAAAGTCCCGTGGTGAGATCAGAGCAGTGCCATCTCAGGACAAGATGGGTTGACAACTTGGGCCTGCATCAGGACTTCTGATGCAACAGACCTAACACCAGGTAGCTGATTCACTTGCAAGATTATCCTAAGTCCACTCTAGAATCAGTGCACATAGATCATTGGAATGAAATGGGCAGTGGGTTGGATTTTTTCTTGCCAACATCTACGTGAAGGCTGCCCCTGACCCATGCCCAAGTCATATTTCAAATTGATTAAGCAGAGAAAACTGTCTTATCTGGAAATGCCTGGAGTTCTTACACCATCATTTGAGGAAGAAATAGAAGAAACCCCTCTTTAAAAGAGGGCTGTGTTCACCTCTTTCCCAAAAGCATTGTTGAGCCTGATCAGCAGCTGGTCTTTATTAGCTCTGAAGGGACAAGGATCCAAATTACTGTACCCCAAGTACAGTGTTGGGTTCTATACTTCGCAGTTGGTCTAAGCCAGGGTTTTCCTAACTCACATCTCTAGCTGTTTTGGGACTGCAGTACCCATCACCCCTGACAACTGGTCCTGCTAGCTAGGGATGATGGGAGTTGTAGTCCAAAAACAGCTGGAGACCCAAGTCTAAGCGACGATGGCCTAAGCGACGATGACAGCTGGATGCGCCCAGTGTTGATCAGTGAGGTAACTGGCAGAAATGTAGCAATATCACATCTGGTTTAAGATTAAGGGATCACTACAAGTTTACCATTTCAAAGGTCTATTCTGCACATTACTTTAAGGGTTACAGTTAACTAGAGGTAGTAAGAACAGAATGATAAAGGATCAATGGGGGTTCCTATGTAATTGCTTTCTTTTCAGGCTGATTGGGGGAGAGTTGGATCATTTATTATTGGTCCAAATCATGCAGCTAGCTATGATTCTGATAACCTTCCAAATTGCAATTACCCTGTTAGTTATTGGACGAGATGCAGTGCTAGTTTGAGTGGTAGGAAAACGCTGTATCCTGCCTTTCTTGAGGGCAGATATCTGGATCCTACAAATCAAATGAAGCAATGCTGTACTACAAATTTAATGTCTGGATGGGCTCATAATAACACTTGCGTTGCTGCCCTGTGATGCATTTGTGGAAAGTAACTGTTGGAGATTTGGCATTTTGATTGCAATGCTACACTTAGTAGAAAGTGCTGGAAGGAAGAAAATATTGTTTTAAAATCAGAATAGCATAATTAGGGCTGGTTTATGTGGCTAGTAAACGTGGGAAGAACATTCCTTATTTCATCCATTTTACTTCACACTTAACCATTATCATTATAACCATTATCATATAACCATTGCTGTAACAGATTAACATTATGTTTTGAGAGAGGCTGTTTATTTTTGCTGTGAAAACTGGTTGTAAGGGCAGGTTGTTTCGGCTTTAAAGATACTTAAAATTTAAAAAATTCCTTAGATTAGGTCAGAGATGTGGTGTGTGATGAACATGTGTGGGATGCATTTGACACATATTTCTGGCTCTGATAAAGAAAGTTTGGTGTTCATTAATATAGTTTGATATATCAGAAGAGAGCCATCTGGAACGTTTTAAAAACCTTAATGTCACGCAAGTTATGTCAAGCCAATAAACACTTTTGGTGGCGGAAAGCTTAAAAACAAAGCTTTATATATTTACAGCAACTCAAATATATATATATATGTATGTTTAAAAGTGTACACCTTTTAAGGCTATTTTTATATAAAATATTAACGTAGATGTATATTGGAGGACAGCATATTGACGAAATATTTCCATGGTATTACTCTTAACAAACTGCCATGCAACACACACCTTGACTAATGAAGAAATAGAATATACAGGCCTTATCTATTTAGCACATGTCAAACATTTACAGTCTACCCAATTCTATCATCCTTTTTTTTTTTAATAAAAAAAAAAAGATCCTTATTTGGCAGTATTTACTTCAGCTTCTTCTTAACGTTTCTTCTTAAATGATTCAGTGAGTACTGAAATCTAATCTGTGACAACCTGAGGTACTAAGCATTTCTGTCTTACTTCATGGTCTTCAAAAGTAATGGTCTTGTTCCTCTTAGGCTCTATCCACGAGTTGTGTATAACAGCATTATTTGGAATGGGGTCAGCTTCCACTATTGAAACAACGCGTTTTTTCATTTTGCTTTTCAGAACTTTCTGAAATTTCTGCCTAGTGAATGCGTATAGTAGAGGATGAAAGATGGTAGTTCCATATGCCATGACTAGAAAACATAATCTCAGTTTTACCAAAAGGTCACTTGGTCCCAAACATAAAATGGTAGTATTTAAAACTGTAATTGGCGTCCAGCAGAGAAGAAAAGTTGAAATGATCAACAGTGACATCCTGAAGACTCTCTTCTGTCTTTCCCGTCTTTCGCGATGTCTCTTTACAGCCCTCCGTAGGGCAATTATAACAGAAACGGAAGTCCTTACGCCAAAGACGACGTTTCTCCCTCCACTGCTTTGGGATACGTCAGTAGTTTCGTGTTGCGTGGACAAAGAAATGGTTTTTTTCTTCCTTGCTTTTTTCTTTTGTGCCGTGGAGAATCTTGTGCCTATTCGGATATTGAGTGCCTGGAGGATTTTGCTGTATGTAATTAACATTACTATAACGGTGAAAAAATATATAGGAATCTGCACTAAAAGGTGGTAGTACATTCCCAGCTCTGTGTAGTATTCATTTGTGCTGACGCACAAGAGCGTCTTATTTTCCCAAGTATTGGCACTTTGAAGACTGAAGAAATTCACTTCGATGAATGGAATTAAGAATGCGAAGAAAGAGACAATCCATATCGATGTCATGAGCGTCACAGCCCTTCCCATTGTCAAAATCCGATTTGCAGGCTTCACAGAGATATCGTATCGGTCCAAAGTGATAGCAAAGACGTTGATTGCAGTGGAAACACTTGCGAAGGAGACACAAGCCTCATGGAAGCAGCAGATCAGTGCTGTGTTGCTCTCCAGAGAAAGCAGAAGAATAACTATAGTTAGAGGAATACATCCCACACAAATTATTACATCAAGGACGTGCAGGTTCATTGTAATAATGTTACTGACCGAGTTGATTAAGTTGGATTTCATGCAGTAAAGTACCAATACGGTGAGGTTGCTGCCGAGTCCCAATACAATTTCTAGCATCAGAAATCCAGTAAGAGAAACTTGAAAGCTTAATGGATAAGACAGTGGTTGGTACATATTTGTGTTGATGTCGTCAATGGCATCTCGAACTGTAATGTTGGATTCAGACTGCATGTTGACTTCTAGAATGGAAGAGAAACACATTCTTTTGTTGGAAGTTTGTTTTGCCCTGAAAGATGAGAGAGAACATATAAAGCTGTTTGATTTTTTGGATGCTCGTAATAATTTACACGTCTACAGAAAAGCAGGTTTTGGTTTTTATTAGCCTTTGATTAACACACGGTGACTTTGGAATTGTACTTAGCTTGCAGGAATTGAAGGCGGTTAAAAAAAGAATTTTTTTTTAACAAGGCTGTGACATTTGCAATGCAAACTGCATGCATAGCTTTGACCTTTGTACTTGTTGGAAACTAAGCGATATTATTTTATATGAAGCTTTTGTGGGGAAAGGGAGGTGGGGAAAGAAACACACATTTTGCATTTCTTCCTCTAGATGATAACTCCCCCCTGAAACATTTCTTTAGATTACAGTCATGTTATTGGAATGGTGTACTGCTATCTACTTGGAAGTGTCTTTGATGTATCAATATGTGTAAAATGTTGTGGGTGCATATAAATTGATTGTGCAGTTATAAGTGAATGTTTGTACATATGCGCAAAGATTTGCAAATGTATGTACAGTCTCTTGCACTGGTTTGATAAACTATTGATAACGGTACATATTTTTTATGTGCCCAGCATGTTCCATTCAAGGAAATTTAAGCTGATAGCAGAGAGAGTGGCTTCATAGTGTTGAGTTGTTGAGCTGCACGAAGCAGGAGAATTTAATCACAACATCTTTGTCATCTTGTTAGACAAGAATACATATTTTGTCATGGTGGGGTTATACGTAGGCAGACTTAAGTGGGTGGTGCATTTGTGTGTGGTTTCTGCACAAAATACTGTAAAAGTCATCTTCCATCCCATGTTGAAGATTTACAGTTTACTGAAATAGCATTAGTTGTAGCAATATGACTTCTGCTATGACCACACCCTGGGCAGTTTATGATTCCAGTGTCACATATTTAATAATAATAATTTTAGATGCTTGCTAATTGACTGCTTCTGAAAGGTGAACCACTTTCTGTGTCTTAGGCCTTCTGACAGTGCTATTTACTCAGATGCAAGTCCCATTGTGGTCACTGGGGGTTACTCCTAGGTAAACGTGCATAGAGTTGCTGTGCAATATATTTTGGCAAAAACCTATTGGTTGTTTAATATCCATGTTTACACCCTTGTAAAATAAATATTTAAAAAAATAAAATGACAGTTATTAATCCTTTCACTCAGAAATTTTAATAATAGGTTGGGGTTTTCGTTAATTATTAGCTGGCATATTTATTAAAGAAGGGCAATGATTTTATACTGTAAGAGTTTTGGTTAGGAAATAAAGCAGAAAACCCTTTTAAAAATACAAGCTGTTACTCTATCACCAGATGCAAGTTTTGAATGTCTTAGATGGCAATTTCTTCTGTTTATGAGGTCTTAGCCATAGGGACATGCTTACAGCTATTCTGAATGTATTGTAAATTATATACCCTTTGCAGTGGTTAACAAAAAAATTCAGAAAGATTAGAGTTAGTTAAGCTGAAACAAGGCACACTGTATAACTTAGCCTGTTTTACTAGGCTAAGCTGCAGGAACATGCAAACTGAAATCTTACAAAAATGGAAAAATCCCCCATGTGCCAACTTTTAGACAGACAGATTAAACATTAGGTCTTTGTCGCACCAGTCAGTTAGATAGATGTTCAGTTAAATAAAAGCAGAGATGTCAAGATGGGAAGGTAATTAAAATGAAACGCATCTCCAGAGCTGTGTTCTTTTCTTCTGTAAATGTTAAAACAGAGGTTGGGTGCATGCAACATCTGACCTACCTGTTTTCTGTTGCCTCAGGGGCCTTTCAGCTCACTATAGCGGCTTCTCATAAATTCATACATGGTGTCACTGGCAGATTTTGACATGCGTTTTCACCTGGCAACAGAAAGATGGCTGCGATCTGTTTCCAGCCTTGCGGAATATTTTAGTTTTTCTTTTTGTTTCAGCACTTCAGCAGATGAAAAAAAAAATTGAACAAAAAGGCTTAATTATAGGTTCCTACAGACCAGAGCCTGGTATATAGGAGTTGTCTCTCCCTTTTAAAAGCCACTGATGGATAGCAAGACTTTTGTGATTCATAATTTCTAGCCTCTTCTCCATTGTTTGGCACCACTTTTTAATTTCATTTCTAAAAATGTAAGCTGCAGAATAGAAATTAACACTGGACTTCAAAAATGCCCCTTTGTTATAGTTGTACACTGACTTGTGTGGTATTTTTGTTCGTTAGTGTGGAGTCCTGGGTTTGTCACAAAAATTGCTGTGTGTTGCATTAATCCAGTTACCGTGTGCTCATTTGCAGCTACTATAACTCTGGTCATAAACTACATCAGCTGGTTAGGATAGTTCCCTTAAACTTTAGTCACTGTACTAAGTGACGCAATTGGCGTTTTTTTGTTGTATATGACATACTTGGAGCCAAATTTTAGCATGCTGGTATTTATATAGATATTCCTTCAGGGAAATTTCGTGTTACTGTTTCTTCATTCATCAGCCATATCCACAATTCTGGTTTTATGTTATAAATCCATATGCAAGAGATGCTCACCATTTTGCTTCAGCAATAAGCCACTGAATTAATCTTCTCTCCTTGAGTATTTGAGCAGGTGCCTTTGTTAGTCCTCTGTGTCCATATATGCATCACACGCCATTCAAGGGGGAATGTAGATCCATAACTTTCTTGTAAATCCTTGGGTTTAAAACATGTATTATAATAAGCACATCCCGATAGCCGTTGTGAAGATCTGCGGGCGACTGTGTTTTTGTTGTTGTTGGTAACAAAACCGAATCAGATTATATGCTCCCTTGAAAAGGAAGATGAAAAATGATAAAAGCAGAGATTCTATAATAATTTAAATACAATTATGACTGACTTACATACGTCTAGTATCATCTGATTGCACACTATGAAAGATGGCTTCTGTCAGACAGTGTGAAATTGTTTTCTGTAGGAGTATATAATATTAACAAAATTATTTAAGTACTTCCGAATATGGTAGTTCTCTTCTGTTGTTCCCCATCCTGAAAAACCTTTCCATTTGGATCCATTTAGACTGGATATATTTTAAGATTACGTTAAATACAGTAGTAGTTAGGGGAGGAATGTATCTACAATTAAAAAAACAATAATTCATAAGTACTGTGGAATACAGCTTTAACAACAGACTAGTTTACATACTAATAATGTATTGGCTTCATGTGACCATGTAGAAGTCTCCACTGCTTCGTAGGAATTATAAGTAGCATTTTGATTTCCTTACTTTGTGTAAGCTTATTTGCATTACACTTCTTCAGACATACCTTCAGTAGCAAAGCATTTAACAGAAACACACACACACACACACACACACACAATTTCCCCATAGGCAACCTGGGATTAGTCATATAACCCATCCCCCACAAAAAAAGCATTTATGATCCTTTATGGGGTATTTGAATTTGTTAGTGACATATGCGGCTGCCTAATATATATATTTTTAATGGCCTTGACAGAAGAAAGCATTTTAACTGCATTAAGAACTATTTAGCAGCCGAAACCTAAGCTGTGCCATCCCTTAAGAGGTACAAACACTGTAATCTTCCAGATCTCATGAATTTACAGGCAAAACACTGTTTAAGGATTTCATCCTTTTAAATGGAAGAAAGCATATTTGAATGCTGAGTGTCCTCAAAAATAAAAGCAGGAAGTCAAATCAGAATTTTAAGCTGAACCTGTAATCTCTTTCCCCTCCACAAACATTGTTTCTTAGCTACTGCTGAGGCTCTGTATTGTAATAAGGAATGTGCCTTACCTCTACTGAGGATGGAATAAATTCCCGAAGCTGGTGGAACAGTTCCAGTTTGGAGGGATTCATAGTTTTTGGTTTTTGTCTTTTTTTTTTCACTTGTTAGCAGAGTACAGGGGGAAGAGGGTGAAAAGCATCTCTCCGAAAAAGGACCTTAATGAAAATTTGTGTTTGTGCTGTGCCATTGTTTTCCGCGCTGTTTGTTCACATGCACACAGCATGCAGTGCTGCTTTCAGAGCCTGCTGCAGTCTCCCGCTTCCCACCGTAGAATCAATAAGCATCTGAAAATGCATAATGAAAGTAATTTAACATACTGAAGGCTTCTTGTCTCCAGAGGCAGCACGGGCTCAGCCGTTCCGAAGAGCTTGTTCCGGGCAGCCTGAGCAGAATGACAGCCTACCTTGTCGCTTCTCTTCACTGCAGAGAGATGCAGTGCATTCACTAATTTTGATTGGTCAGTGATGTTGGGCTTAAACTGTGCTTCATGCATATGGGAGTGAATTTTCTTTTTCTCTTTTTAGAGGAAGCTTCTGTTTAAAGGGCTATTTTCTAAAGTGATGCCTTGAATATATTAAAGAATAATAGCTTTAGTATCCCCATTTTGCACAGTGTGTGTGTTTGTGTGTGTGTGGTGCAGAATAGTGGATGTGCTACATGAGACCACACAAGTAGGGGAAAGCAGGTATATATATCATATTGCATATATTATATGTAGACGAATGTGTTGTTTGCACATGCTGTTCCTTTAGGGTCTTTGCTTTACATCTACCTCTCTGGTGCAAATTCATTCTCTTCAGTTAATGGCACTAAATCTTAGCCAATGTCGTATATTTATGGGAAGTAGGAACTGAAAAAGTAGAGTTTGGCATGGAATCACTTGGGGTATTTAGGATATTAGTAGGAAAAATGAATTTCATTTAGTTTTGATTTCATATAGTCTGTCAACTGTGGTTTCCAATAGTTCTGGCATATTGCAGTTTGATAGATTTCACTGAGAAATGTAATGGATGTGAAAGCTGTGAATATTACTTCTCTTTCAGTGCAGGGCATTGAATATTGTTCTTATGCATGATTCTGTTAAACTCTTTTTTCTTTGGTACATTTTTCTTATCTGTCTTACAGCTTCATGTTCATTTAACTTAATATTTAATCTTTGCTCAATTATTAGTAGGAACTTTAGTAGTGGTAGCTATATGATGAGCAATTAAACCAGAGAGTCAGGATGTTCTGTTAGGACCATATTGAATGAGTCAGGATGTGCTATTAAATCTAGAATGTGAATAAGACACACCTGGAAAATGCCTTTTATTAGGTTTAAGAATAGATTAGTCTAAAATTATGTTCTCTTAGTGGGTATGTAGATGTGGGTTGCAATTCATTGCAGGCATAAAAAAACACCCAGGGACCTGTTATCTGTTTTTAATGGTTGGCTTGATTCCTTAGGTGTAGGTACTGCAACTGGAAGAACTGCAGAGGTAGTCCTGAGCACGGGCACAGGAGTGCTTTCTTTGGATCACAGCTGTAAACTGCTGGAAAAACTGAGAAATGCACAATAGACAACACATTTGTAAGGAGGCTAGTTTTTAAATTTTAAAAAATAAATACACTGCAATGAGAAAAGGAGTTGCTAATGGAAGATGTCTATACTTAGTTTTCTTTCAAATGGCCATCAAATTGGTGGGGCCAGGTTTTCTTGAACATCCATTTTTTCATGAAGTTGGAAAGCTAGTAGTCAGCCAAAACATGTCATTGCCACATCTCTTGTCCCACCCACAGCTGTGATTGGGACATACGGCACAAATGGAGTAGGATAAGTGGCCATCCTAGATTTTGGCTTACTGTCAAAGCTTTTGCCAATATGTTGTACTTAGCCGCCTGTCGTGTCCCTAATGGTAACTGTAGCTAGCTGTCAAGAACGCACGCCACTCCGAGAAGTCAGCGGAAGAAGTCTTGAAGTTTATTGTACAGCACACAGAGAAACGTGGAAAGTCCGTAAGGATTCTGAGGAGGCCATCTCAGAGTTCCCCTTAAATACATTTTGCTGGTTGACCCCCAATTCCCCCCTCCCTTCTGCCCTAAAGGTCCGGGGGAAATCCTCTTCCCCACCCAGGATAGTTTGGACAAAAGGGGTTAACTGCTCCTGTCTACCCGCGCTATTCATGGGTGCTTTTTACATTGTTATTGCGATGCTGACAGTTCCGCCGCGCCCGCCGCTGATGGCTCGTTAGCGGTCGTTATCACTGGCTTCCCGGGATTGCCTGCTAAGCCTTTCACACCTGGAGTTGGGCCATCAACCTGGGGTTGTTTACCCCTCGGGGCATGCCTAGGTGAGCTCAGGTCTTGCCGTGTTCGGTTTAACCCCTGCGCGCCTGGCTCCGCTGTCGCCCCCTTTCCTGGCCTGCTGCCTGGTTCCCCTTCCTGGCGCCCGCATGGCGCGAGCCCGGCGGATCCCGGTCTGCCACTGTCTAGCCGGGTCGCGACACCGCCAGAGCACTTGGAAGCAGCAAGACCTCTTGCTGCTTCTGAGAACCCCCAAAGCCTTGTATGTTTGCAAGGATGAGTCCCTTTCCCCTTATAAATAGTAAACCTCCTTAGCAGACTTGTGTTTCACATGCACGTGCTCCAGGAGTCTTGTGAATTTAAGATCTTTAGACGTTGGCAAAAGTACGTCTTTGGCAAATTTACCCAGTAATTTACACTCTCAGAGGTCTCAAAAATGGGGTTGTTTTTTGTTGTACACACACTGTCAGCATATACACATTTAACATTTCAGTGGGGACGAGCTCAGCAACAATGCATATCTATTACCACCAATGGGGATCACTTAGTAACACTGTACATACATTTCTAATGTTTGAGGGGATTAGCTAAATAATTCTAACCACAATTAAATCACACACAAAAAACATATACACATTCACTAACACTGGATAGGGCCTTTTCCATGATGGCACCCCACTTGTGGAACTCCCTTCCCGTGAAGGTGCAGTTGTCCTCCATATTCAGAAGTTTCCACCTTTCACTCAAAATACATCTTTTGCCCAAGCATTTGGGGAATGAGTTTGTTGCTTGTGTTTCTGCCTCCTCTGAATCTCTGGTGGTGTTTTTGTTTGCTGTACTGTAAGTTGAGGTAATGAATTTCAATTCCAGTGTGGGTTGGGTTTTTGTATTGTTCTTTGGGATGAAGGACAATCTAAAAGTCTAATTAAATTAAGAAATTTCTTCAAACTAAATAAAAGATATAAATTCTGTGGTCTATGGCATAAGATCCTTGAATCCTATATAATAAAGAGCCTGTGTCCGTACGTACTACTTTCCGTGTGTCACAGGAATTCGCAAGTGCGCGTGCGTTCCAGTGACACAGGGATTGGATAGTACGGACGGGCGGAGAGGGGGCGTGTCCGAGAGGGTGGCCGTGCGCAGGCGCGTCGTCAGTTGGCTCACTGCCGCCGCCTCACACGCCCCCTTTGGCTGGGGTCTCGCCGCTCCTGCCCGCAAGGTCTCATTCGGACAGCGGCTGCCTCAGCGAGCACAGCGGAGCCTGCGGGATGGCGGCGGGCGAGGGCGGGGCCGACGGCTGCCCCCGCCCTCCCCCTCCTTGCCCGGCCCGTGTGTGGACGCCGCTTCAGAAGGGCTCCCTTCTCCGGCCAGTAGCCGGAGCCTCTTGCCAATGTGCAGCGACGTTTCCTGTTCCCTTCGCCGCCCCTTTCGCCGGCCCGCTGTGACGAAGGCGGAGGAGGAACCCAGCTGTGCATGCGGGGCAGGGCTGCCGTCCTTCGCTCGGCCCTTCCGGTGCCCCGCGGGGTGCGCAGCTCCCGCGCGCCCTCTCTCCCCCCCCGGCTTTGCAGGCTCCTCCGAGAAGGGAGCAGCAGGCCTCACCGGTCAGAGGGAGAAGCTACCCGTGGGTCCGGCTTCGCCCTCTGCCAGCGACTAGGCCTCTTCCCCCGGATTGCAGCGCAGAGCCAGCCGCGCACGGTGCACCCTGCTACACGCCCCACACGGTGATGCTGCGCCCGCCGCCGCAAGGCTCCTCCCGCGCCCGCCGCCACTTTGAGCCGTGCGGTCGCCTGGCCGGGCACGGAGGATGAGTGCGCGCGGCGGGGAAGCCGACGACCCACTCACACACACCCGCCAGCCTCAGAGAGAAGGCAGGCGGCGGCGGAGGAGGCCGTGCGCGCTTGAGGGGCGAGTCGGAGCGAGGCAGTTGGCGCTTCCATCGCCCCACTCACACACACACACCCGCCAGCCTCAGCGGCGGCCGCCCCAGGGCCTCGCCGTTCTTCTGTTCGCCTCCGACTGGCAGGAGGGGAAAGGGGTGGGAAGCTGAGGCTGCCGCCGCTGTCACTTCTTGGTGGCTCGCAGCCGCACGAGCATGGGGGGGGAGAAGGAGGCAGCAAGAGAGAGAGGCAGCGAGGCAGACGCGCACTCGGCTCGCTCGCGTGTCGTGTGTGCGTGGGGAAGGGACGGGCCTGAAGCCAGTGGCGGAGAGAGGGCCCAGGATTAAGGCTTGGGCAGCGAGGCAGGGAACGGCGAAGCCTGCAAGAGGGCTGCTCGGGAGAGGCCTTCCAGGAGGAGCCTTGCAGCGAGAAGGAGGGTGGGGGAAGCAGCAGCCGCCGCCTCCCGGCTTTTGCTTGCCCCTCTCTCTCTCTCTCTCTCTCTGTGTGTGTGTGTGTGTGTTTCCGTGCGTGTCTGGAGGAGGAAGCGCTGCTGCTGCTGCTGCGTTAACCTCGCGCTATATTTATTTACTCCGTGCTCCTTCCTTCCTGTCGGGCTCTTCCTCTTCCTCGGCCAGGTCCACTCCCATTCCCTACCTGGCGAGGGTGTCTGTGCTTTGCCCCCTCCGCCTCTCTGCGTCTGGCTCTCAGTCCCCTCCATGCACATCATGGTGGTGGGAATGGTTGGATGAAGGGGAAGGTAGGGAGAAAAAGAGAGAGAGAGGAGAAAGAGGCGTTTCTGTTTCGGTCCCCCCCCCCCGCTTCCACCCCGTCGGGACCAGCCGTCCTGCCCTCCTGCCTCTTCCCTTCCTCGGCTCACCTCTGCTGTGCTTTGCCTGAGGTGCGTGTGATAAGGCGGACGCAGGAGCCACGGCAAGAGGCAGGTGGCGAGGGGGAGGAGGGAGAGCGGAGAGACCATGAGGAAATTTAACATCAGGAAGTCTGTTTTTACAAATGTTTGACCACATATGTTCTAGAGCCCGTTATCTCAACGGGTTTAAAACACTAGTCCTATATAATAATCTTGAAGTGTCCCTGCTTTTCCGTGTGTCACGGAAGTGCGTTCTGCGCATGACACAGACGGACGCAGGGATTGGAGGGGGCGGGGAGGGGGGCGGGACGACGCAGAGGCACTTCCGTGACACACGACGCAGAGGCCGCGCTCACTGGGCCGCTGCTGCTTGCTCTGCTCGCGTCAGTATCTAGCGCCCGGCCGGACCTCCCCGCCTCCACCCGCTTCCCCGAGCCAGGCAAGCAAGCGCCGCCGCCGCCAGCCCCCCGGACCCGAATCTCTCTCGCCCGGCCGGAGGGATGGCGGAGGAGCGGCCGGGTGGATCCCAGCCCAAGCAGGCCGCCGCTCCCCCGCTGCTGCGATCCAGCCTCCCTTCCTGCTCGGCTCGGGTCACTTCCGCGGCCCCCAAGATGCAGGAGAAGGGAGGAGGAGCGGGATCCGCGCCTGTACCGGCGCCTGATGCAGCGGGGCTGGCGAAGGCCAAGGAGGCAGGGGGGGTGCTCTGCTGTCTCTGCCCGGGGAGGTGGACTGCCGGGCTGCCCCCTCACCTTCTCCTGAGCCCGCCCCCCACCCCTTCAGCCCTCCCACGAGACAAACAAGAGTCGCCACCGTAGCAGCTGCCAATCCCATCCCGGGGCGCCGCTGAGCGCGCGACCTCCCGCGCGCCAAACCACTCACCTCGCACACGTGTGAGAGAGAGAGAGAGGCGAGCTGTGTGTGGAGGTGGGGAGGAGGTGGGTGGGGGGGGGAAGGGGGAGGGAGAGGCGAACTGTTTGTGGAGGTGGGGGGATGGCTGTGGGGGGAGGGGGAGGGAGAGGGAGGGGAACTGTTTGTGGAGGGGTGGGTGGGGGGAGGTGTGTGTGTGGGAGGGAGAGAGAGAGGCGAGCTATTTGTGGAGGTGGGGGGAGGTGGGTGGGGGGGAGGTGTGTGTGTGTGTGTGAGAGAGAGAGAGAGAGAGAGAGAGGTGGGGGGGAGGGAGAGAGGCGACCTGTGTGTGGAGGGGGGAGGTGGGTGTGGGGGGGAGGGGGAGGGAGGGAGAGACGAACTGTGTGTGGAGGTGGGGGAGATGGGTGTGGGGGGGATGGGTGTGGGAGGGGGAGGGAGAGGGAGGCGAACTGTTTGTGGAGGTGGGTGGGTGGGTGGGGGTTTGACCGCGTGTTAACATGTTTCAACACATATCATCTAGAGCCCGTTATTTCAACGGGCTTAATTTACTAGTAAATAAATAAAGGTTAAGAATAAATAAAGGTTAAGAGAGAACCTTTACATTGCCTTGTTACAATATTTATGCCCGTTGAGTTTTCCACCTGTGGCCCTTGACTTCACCTGCCAGTTTTGCACCAGATGTTATCTATGAAGGTGTTCTGATTATACTTGTACCTCATATTTATATCAGCAAGCAAAATATCTGAGATAATACAATAAATAATTTCAGTCTCCCTCTATCTAGTCTGTGTCTCTTGTGATTTATCCACCTGATAGTTCAAATATGGGAAAACGAATTGTCTTATGAATTTGCTATTCCTTTCATTTTCTTTCTGACCATCATCAACATGTATTTCACTGTATTTGCCAGGAGATTTTTCTTTTTTGCTGGAAGTATTTTGACTAGATTTCTACATTTGACAGGGTAGTTCTCTGGCTTAAAACAACTAAGAAATGTCCATAATTTCATACCCTTCCCCCTTACCGCTTTTAATTTAACAGATATCACTTTAATTGTTGGATATAGCGGGATATGTGGTTATATGGACTAGAAACTAAGTTCATTATATTATTTCCATATTATTCTTTGTACCGTTTGCAGAGATCATCATTTGTATTAAGACAAATCTCTCCAGCATTAGATGGGTGATGGGACATCATTTTTGGTTATGGTCTCTTAACCAGCTTGTTCATGAAAGGTAATCGGAAGCCTCCCCACAAATTGTGTTTCAGCTCTGGCTAAAATGGAGCTAGTCACAGCAGTGGTGGACTTGGGGCTTTAAAATTTCAGCAGCATTCTGTGCGAAGCCAAAATTCAGTGCCCCGCCCCCCTGCACCCCTTGACTTCCCTTGTTCCATCTTTGTTGTGGTGTCCCCTTGAGGCACCCTCTCAGCTCGGCACCCTGTGCAGTTGAACCTGTCACGTTCCCCTAAATCTGCCTCTGGTCACAGCTAGTCATCTTTCAAGTGCAGTCGCCCATTGAGTGAGGGTCTTGTATTTGGTCAGTGTAGGCATTACATTGAACTATGGTAGTAAATAGGTTAGTCACTATATGAACATAAAAAGAACCCAACAGGCCGAGCATGAAAACAGCAGTCATCCCCAGCAATTGGCATTTATGGCAAGATGCCACCTGTACTGGGAGGCTCCAGGTAGCCATCCTTGCTAATAGCCATTGATTTTGCTCTATGATTTTGTCTAATCCTCTTTTAAAGCTCCCTTTTCAAAGAAATCTAAGATATGCGCACCACCACATCTTACAGGGGTAAATTTCATAAAGTATATTATTTGTGAAGTAGTAGCTCATTTTGTCTGTCCTAACTCTACTACCAAAACATTTCAGAAGATTACAATGAGTTCTACTGTTATAACAGAGACATTTCTATCTTTTTACTTCCATAAATTTCCATGTCAAAACAAAATAAAAAAAATTCCTTCCAGTAGCACCTTAGAGACCAACTAAGTTTGTTCTTGGTATGAGCTATCGTGTGCATGCACACTTCTTCAGATACAGATAAATTTACAGATAAATTTCCATGCTATTCATAATTTTTAAAACCTGTGTCGTGTCCCACTTCCACTACCTTTTCTAAGCCGAAAAGCCCCCCAAACTTTAGCATGGAAGGTGCTCCAGACCCTTGATCATTTTGTTTCCTTTTCCAGCTCTGCAGTATCCTTTTTGAGATAAGTGACCAGAATTTTACAATATTCCAAGTATAGCTACACCACAGGTTTGTTTTTTAAGAGCAGTAGGTCACTAGCAGTAATATTTTCAACCCCAATTTCTCCCTAGTGTAGAATTTGCCTTCTTAAAACTGCTCCTGCACATTGAATTGAAGTTTCACCATGATTCCTAGGGTTGCTTGGCATCTGAAGTGGTAGCAACTAACTGTCTGTGTAGATAAGTAATATATGAGAAGTTGATTTTTAGAGTCTGGGTTGGCACATAGGCTAGGATAAAAACACGTTCTCTTGTGATTTTACGCTGCGAACCACCCTGAGATCTATGGGTATAAGGTGGTGTACAAATTTAATTAATAATAATAATAATAATAATTTCTATACCCATATACAAACACATACATACTAGTGCTTCACCTCTTGACTCTGTAATCATTTTCTGGTTCAAAGTGGAGATTTTATGGTAGGAGGGCAACTTAGCCAGGAAATTTTATGTTATTGAGTAAATCATTCAATAAAGATGAGCTCAATTGTTATGCTGGAAAAGCTGGGGGGTGGGGACCACAAGAATCACATGCATTTCAACGAAATGTCAAATTGTCACAGTTCTCCTGTTTTGCTGGTGCTTGACATACTTTATGAATTATACTGATTTTTTCAGTGTAAATGGTAGATAGATTGTATGACGATGAGGTGATGTAAAGTATTATTGAGCACTAGTTGAAGTTAGCCCGTTCAATAACGGGCGCTAGAGGAGGAGGAGGCAGGAGGAGGCAGAACAGCGGCCGCTGGGGGGTGGAGAGGGGCTCCCTCCCCCTTCTTCGTTTTCCCCGGGGGCGGCTGTAGCGGCGGCGAGGATGGGGCTGCCCTCTGCGTCCGTGCGAGGCAGCGGCGCTGGCGCAAATGACAACGCGCGTGCGCCACCGATGCCTCGCGGACACGCACCCCTCTCCGCCCGCTCCAATCCCTGCGTCCGTGTGGGACACGGACATGCGCAGTAGCGCAATTCCGTGACACACGGACTGGACGCAGGGACACAGCAACTTTATTATATAGGATTGTTCTTGAAAGAACACTCCCCCATGAGTAAATTTGTGACCTCTCATGCAACACATAAACATTTTAGATGCACGCTGTTTTACATACAATAGCCACTAGGCTATTAGTATGCATATATTTGTAGAGGAGAGGGTTTAGTCCATGTTCCCTATACAGTCTTATATTGAATGTTGCTCTGCTATTATTGATCACTACTGTTCTAGAAAACAGGACTCATGCAACATTGTGCTCGGGCTTTCTAGTAAACAATGTTCTCTGTGCAGAGTGCTTTTGACCTTGTGTTAAGGGCTCTACAGACTCTCCCAACAACTATAATCTAATTAGTGTGGGTTTTCTATTAAAGGTTATGAAACCAATTGGAGTGTTGGGTGGGTGCTTCAGAAATCTAAATAAAAATAAAAACACAGCTGAAATAGTCTATTACCATGTGGTTACGTGAACAGGCTCCTTCACCTTCCATATCAGGAAGCTTGGTGGCTGTAGTTTTGCATATTAACCACAATCTTAAACCCCTCGAATTTTAGGTGGATTAGGGACATGGTGGTACAAAACATTTCTGTTTAGTACATGTTAAGCATGGCTATTCATGCTTTATAAAACTGGCACTGTCTCTAATGTTCTTACCCACATGTCAATTTTCAGAGCTCAAAAAAGTAATGATCATTTACATTGCAATATTCCCAAGTATATAATGAATTGAAAAAGGTGTTGAAAAACACATTTAGTAAAAAACCAGAAGCCTTTTGACTTGGTATGGTAAGCTAGGAAATCCCAAAATGTGATAGGACATTCTTTATGTATGCCACAACAGCAGCGAGAATTTTGTTAGCTAAAAACTGGAAGTCAGAAGAACTACCAACGATAGAAGAATGGCAGATGAAAATGATGGACTATATGGAACTTGCTGAGCTGACCGGGAAACTTCGTGACCAGAGGGAGGAAGCGGTGGAAGAAGATTGGAAGAAATTCAAATTATACTTTAAAAAGTACTGTAAGATTAAAGAGTAGAAGTAAGCTGGAAGATAAATGAGGCTGTAGATGTAGAAATTAGACTTAAGGTTTATGACTGTTGGAATTAAGGTAAATGCTATTAGATTAGAAGAAATATTGAGGTTAATTAATGAAAATGTTATTAATGATGTCAAGAAATTACTAAAGATGATATACAAGGAACGCAGGAAGGGAGGACAGGAGGAAGTCAACCTACAATGATATGAAGAATGATTAGCTTAAATGGATGTATGTTTGTTCTTGTTGTTTTCTTTTATGTTTGTTTAATGATGTTTTTTGATGTTTGTTATTATTTCTTAAAATCCAATAATATATATATTTTTTAAAAAGCAATATTCCCAAGTAATGTGTGTTTGGGAATGTGGTGCAATCACAACACACACACACACACACACACACACACACACACACATTTTATTTGTGCAAATTCAATGATAGGTGCTTGCAACGGCTTTCCCAGAGACAGTGGCAGAAGAGGGGGAAGCTCCAAAATGAGTGGGGAACCTGCACAAACAACGCTGACATCAAACCCTACGTATATTAAGTAAACAAAATGAGTGGGGAAGCAGCCAGTGGTGTAGGAAGGGGGTGTGTGGTGGGTGCGGACCACCCCGGGTGTCATCACTAAGGGGGGGTGACAAAACAGCAAAAATATGTGGTGTTTTTTTTTTAAAAAATGGGCTCATTACACTTTTTTGGAAAAAAATAACTCCCGCAGCCACCACACACCCCTTCCTACGCCACTGGTAGCTAGGTGAGGCGGGGGACACTGGGTGCCACACTGCGGGGCCTACGCCACATGTCTCTCCTGAGGGGGGGGGCGGTGGGCGGACTGCCTACAAGCTCCGCGCTGCTTTTTTGAGCAGCGCGGGGTTTGCGTCTGCCCACCGCCTCAGCCACCCTACAGCTGAGGCGGAGGCTGCAGAGAGGCTCCACGCAGCGCGCCCTGCCCCCCACTGCAGGACTCGCGGGCTGCACTGGGCACCCGGGCGGCTAGCTACGCCGCTGGAAGCAGCTAAGGAAGAAGAAATTTTGGCAGAAGAGTGGAAAGAGCCTGACAGAGAGAGCTGCAGGCAAAGAAAAAGCTGGAACGAATATGGAATGGAGCCTCAGCTTGTCTCCCTGTCTGCCTTTCTCCTTTTCTCCTCCTTTCCACAGCAGGGAGAACCTTCCTTTCTGGCTGCACCACTTGCCCACTCGTCTCGCAACATAGGGAGGTCCTCTGGATGGGGCTTCCCCTGCTTTTAGCTTTGGGCTATGCACAGTTTTGCATATGCGCAGTGCCTCTGGAACGTGGCCCTCATATGAGTTGCCCTCGTACTGCATATCATTTGGTTTCTTCTAGGAATGAAAATATTTTGATAGAAACCTAGAGTTTCTCCATTGAAAAACATCACACCTGTCCTTCAAGTCAACATAAAGCATGCAAAACATTCTGTGAATGTTTCTTTTTTGAGAAGCACTGATCACATGTGATGGCTGCTTTCAAGCATGATAAAATATTCATATTCGAACATTTTGTACCAAATGGTCATATTTGGTGGACCCTTGTATTGGCTACTGTCATACTAAAATAATATAGAGCCACAAGCCAGCATGGGGACACACTGTTTGTGTTTGCCTAATCCTGTCTCCTGGTCACATACTAGTGTGACCCATTTAGACCACCCAGTAACTGGTGGTTAACTGAGAAATGGAGAGCTCATTCCACTCAAGTGTGACATGGGGACGTTATGGAGATCTTGGGCAACTACCTCAACTGTCCACAGGTGGCGTTTAGGCAACAGTGTTCGCTAACATGCATGTAAAGGATATGGATTTATCCTTTAATTTGACCCGGTTTGCAAATAGTGAACCACAATCTCCAACTTCCCATCACAATGTGTTGAAGTATAGATGGCAGAACTCATGTCTATACATCTTGCCATTTTCCCCTGGAGTATATGAGGAAAAATAAACAAAATATAAAAGTAACTTTTAAAATGGGATTCACTGACTAACCCATGTTACCGCATGTGTCTGTCCGTGACAAATGTGTGCCTTGTTTTACTTTAGGCAACCAAATAAAATGTATCGGTGGCAATAATTTTCTCGTGTTAACTGATGAGTAAAAGTAATTAAAACCATCCATCAGATCTTGTGTTCGGTGTGAATCTGTGAGCTCGTTCATCCATATTTATTACCAGTATTCTCACACTTTGTTCCTGGAATGGCAGTAACAGTACATTTATACTGAGTGCTCTGTGTCTACTGCCTAGTTTACTTTGTTTTAATATAAAGTCAATTGTCATCAACATACGTTCTGTACAAGAAACATCATCCATGTCCATAAGGCTTTTAAGGAAAATAGATGACACTACATTTGCTGGGTGCTAGAGTCAAAACAGACGGATTCGAGGAATTAAGCAGTAATTAATCTAGTTTTGACAAATGTAACCAAGGGAAGCTGAATCTGGGGCTGCTGCTGGATCTCTCTTTGCATTTATTCACATGGCTGCATACAGGAAGAAAACATCCGTTTGGAACTGCTCTAGTTTTAATTCTGGGTTTTTAGAAGAGCAGCAGAGCAGGTCTCTGATCATCCCTGATAATTCTCCCATCAGATTCAGTGAGCATCTTACCCTTGTTGCTGTGTGAAACACTTGGGCTTCAAGGATCATTATGTCAAAAACAGTCATAACTTGAATCTCTTTGCCTTTTGGAAATACGTTCAGATGCTGTGCATTAATGGTCCTCTTCAAATCAGAATCTTGACCAAATGCATTTGTTGCCTGAGTAAAGTGAAATTGCTGACAGTTGAATTGTGTGGCCATCTTGTTTGCTTTACTTGTTTATGAAGTTGGTGGTTTCCCCTTTCTTCAGCATGCTGGTATGCTGTTGACAAAGCAAGATAATCAATATAGCTCGGAGCCTCTCTGGATCGTGTGGCTTCATAGGTTGGTCTATGTTCTGAACCTCAGGTGCTTCCAGAAAAATGATAGACCAAAACCATAGAGGGCAATCCAAAGCTGCACTTTTATGGATCCCAGGCTTTGGATTGGATATACAGTGGGACCTCGACTTACGACGATAATGCGTTCCGACGCAATCTTCGGAAGTTGAAAACACTCGTAAGTCGAGTCCCCATAGGGATGCATTGAGCGGAAAAACTTCGTAAGTCGAAGAAACCCGCATCAAATCTTTGTAAGTCGAAAAAATCCTATCAAAAGCGGCCGCGACTTCCTTTCGGAAGTCGAACAATTTGGATGCGGCAGCTATTTTTTTTCTTCCGGAAGTCATTCGGAAGTCAAAAAACTCGTAAGTCGGGTCACTCGTAAGTCGAGGTCCCACTGTAGATTGAAGCATACACCTTGTGATCAGATAACACTGCCACTACAAAGGTTGCCTCTAACCGCTTGGTTCGTTTGGGGGCACCAAGCCTCCACATTGCTGTGTCAATTTGCTTCCTCTTCTGCTTCACTTTAACCCAGTTTGGCAATAGGCGAGTGGATTCAGGCATTAGCGAAGGAAAAGGGAGGGTGTCGTAACAGTTCCTCTCCTTCTACTTTCAGTTGCTGGTTTCAACCAGACACTTCCTAGATTGCAGGTCCTTTGAGAACAGGGGCCTGCCTGTTCATTCTTTGTAAAGCACCATGTAAGTGGCTAGAACTATGCACACTTTGGCAAATAGACTTTTGTGCTACAATTGACAATTGACCCAGTCTTGGACCAATAATGTATGAGCTATCATGTATGAGGTGTCACAACTGGCACTGTTACCGGTGCCACACAGCACTACTTTTTCTATATCATGCATTATTATTATTATTATTTATTTATTTATACCTCTATCATGCCTCCCTTTCTCACTTTTTTCTTACCTGAAAAGCACTGTAACTTTTACCTAAAGGGAACTTAAAAATAAAATAAAATATTATATTGGTTTTCATGTAAATGCAAGAACAACATATAACTGCAGTTTCATATGCAGCACATGGTACACAAACAATACATTTATTTGTGCATTTTCAAGAGCTGTAAACGACACAGACTATAGACTCCTGTCATATTCATGGCTGAGATTCTCTCTTGTCTCTTGATATAAGCCAGCTATGAAATAGTGATGGTAAGCACCAGATCACCAGATCTTGTCTTTAGGATATTGTAGAATCAGAGGGAAGTCCACTGGCAGGTTCTCAGTGGCAGCACATTGATTCTTTGCTCAGAAGCTTTTTGCCAATAGTTGAGCTAGCAGGAACATCAGATTTTCTGTTTAAGCCTCTGAGTCTAGAGATGGGCAGGTATATAAGGTGACAGATATAATCTTCAGGCAAGATTATTGATTTCTAGACACCATTCACATGTATAAAAGCAACAGGTGTTAGGAAGACATACGGTACCTTAAATCTCGTATCATTTGCTCATGCTTTATTTAGTACGCTTTCCCCCCATAAAGATGCTCATACTCAGTGAAATCATTTTGAGGGAAGAGGTTTTCTTCTCTGTTCTGCTTTCCCTGCATCAGGAATTTTTTTATGTCTAATGTTTTACAATTGTTTATGTGCTGTAAGCCGCCCAGAGTGGCTGGGGAAACCCAGCCAGATGCGCGGGTATAAATAATAAAATTATTATTATTATTTATTTATTCTAGAAAGTAAGTAGTTCTTTTCTCTGGAAGAGTTGTAGTACCTGGGCTGTCCAGCTGTTGTTGGATTCTCTCTCCAGCATGGAGATTAATTAATTTATTTAAACAATGTATAGGTTGCTTAACTGCAATTCAGAGGTCCCCCACCTCTGCTTTGTGGTGCAAAAAGATAGTGGCCAGGGGGAAGCAGGCCCTTCCCAACCCCATTCATGTGATCAAACATTTGGGAAGGAAGGAATAGTGCTGGGCGGTGTCTGGTTTTCAACATGACGATATATCACCAGCTAAACCACAGTCTAGGGCTTGCCGATCAGAAGGTTGGCGGTTCGAATCCCCCGACGGGGTGAGCTCCCGTTGCTCTGTCCCAGCTCCTGCCCACCTAGCAGTTTGAAAGCACGTCAAAGTGCAAGTAGATAAATAGGAACGGCTCTGGCGGGAAGGTAAACAGCGTTTCCGTGCGCTGCTCTGGTTCGCCAGAAGCGACTTAGTCATGCTGGCCACATGACCCGGAAACTGTACGCCGGCTCCCTTGGCCAATAAAGCGAGATGAGTGCCGCAACCCCAGAGTCGGACACGACTGGACCTAACGGTCAGGGGTCCCTTTACCTTTACCTTTTTAAACATTGCGATATACTGATATATCACAATGTCTGAAATAAGGATGGATCTATTTAGAGGCATTGGCTGGCTTCATGGATTTTCCCAAAGTGTGATTTTTGCATAGCGCGCACACACACATTTAATAATTTGTGAAATATTGCCAGGTCCAAAATTATGAAACAAATATCACAGTATGGACTTAAAGCCGGTTTGGGACAATATATCACCCAGCCCTAACACACATCATGATTTGCAGTATATTGCCAGGTCAAAAATTACGAAACTGATACCACAATAGGAATGTCAAACCCATTTTGGATGATATATTGATATATCACCCAGTCCTAGTATGGAATGTATACGCCCTCTTTGAATAACATGCACATTTGGCCACTTCTGGCTTGAATTGTGCTTTCATAGCCAGTTCAGATACTTGAATACCAGTGTGAGGGCTCCAGAAAACCCCTCATCACAGAATTTTTCTTTGATTTTCCTTTTCCTGTTTTAAAAGGAAATGTTTACACTATTCCACATTCAGGAGCCAAAGTTATATTTATAGAACAGCTAGTGGCCTTTACCTATTTTTGCATAGGAATGAGAAGGGGGGGGGGAAGGTGAACTTTTATAATCAATGGTTAAAATCTCTGTAATTTTCAAAGGCCATCTTAATTCAAAGTGGCAACAGCTGAAAACCTGTTCCTTGATCTCGGGAACCATCATGCAAAATTTTGTTATGAAATGTCCAAATGCCTGGTGAACAACCAACTTTCCAAAATCTATAATAGATTAGTATTGTCTACTTAAAATGACAACCCAAAACATTCTAATTTGTATAGGTGATGTTCTTTGTAAATTATCTCTCCTAACAACATTTCACATAAATCTAACCAAGGAGATGAAATTTTTTCTTAAGAAGAAAAGGCTGTACAGATGGAAGACAAGTAGTAGTGGGCATCACCATTTCAGCCTTCACAATATTTTATTTTATTACAAATCTGTTGTGTGGGGTGGTGGTGGAGGAGTCACTGTGTTGGAGATAGAAAAGAATGGTGCAACTGTTTAAAGCGCATCCAGTTTTCTCTTTAAATTCTCCCTTCACAAATTTCTTTTCCTCTATTTCCCCTCAGAGTTTTAAGTTTATCTTCACACTATTTCGAAATGGCGCTTAGCAGGACATGGCAGATTCATTAAACTCAGCGTGACTAATAAAAGACTGCGTATCTGGAAATGTACAGGAAAATAGAGGCGGATCAGCCTCTATCAGTAGAGATTGGGCAGAAGCATTGGCAGAAATAGCAGCTCAGATTGAATTCTTGCTGGCAGAACTTTGAACCGAATTTTGCAACACGTACGCTAGGAACATAAGAAGAGTCTGCTGCTACAAGTCAGTGGCCCATCTAGTCTAGCATCCTGAACTCACAGTGGCCGACCAAATGCCTGTGGGAAAGCCGTAAGCAAGACGTGAGCACAACAGTACTCTGTCCATTTGTGACTGGTTTTTGGAGGCATACTGCCTCTTGAAAGTGGAGGTAGAATATGTCTAATCCTCTTTTAAAGACATCCAAGATAGTGGCCATCACTGCCACTATGGGAGCAAGCTTCATCGTTCAACTATGTACAAATCAGGGTGGATTTGATTTAAATTAAATCGATTTTAATCAAATCAATTTAAATCAAATCGATTTAAATCACTAGTCAGTAAGACTTGATTTAAATCACTAGTCAGTAAGACTCGATTTAAATCACTAGTCAGTAAGACTTGATTTAAATCTCCCCCCCCCTTTTTTTTTTACAGAAAGACTCATTCTTGCTGGTATAATCTTAATATTTACAACCAGATGAAGGTTTCATTTCTGGAATAATAAATTTTCAGAGTAGTTTTTACAGTTATATCAAAAATTTCTGATTTGGTTATACTATTAGAAATACATAGACAGATAATTATGAAATTATTGTGAGGTTTAATATGTTAACCTAATTCATGTTTCTGAATTGGATTGTGCCAGATAAAGGAGTCTCCAACCTTCTGAGCAGCTCTGTTTGTCTGTTTTTCCTACTTTTTTTTTTACTTTTCTTGAAATGAAATCAAGCTGAATGGGGAAATGCCCAGAGTTGGAGAAGTAGGGGAATCTTTTTGATGGATGGGTCTCACTCTTAATCACAGATAATTATGTTCCCAGTGTACTCCATTTTTGGAGGAGGGATGTTGAATTAAATAAATGAGTTTGGATCATCAGTCTCTTCTGAATTTTGACTGTAAGAGCAGGGCATAAGCAATTATACTGCTTGAATGGCCTGTTCTCTCCCCCCCCCCCCCCAAATCACTATTTGTCCTAACAAAAATAAAATTTGTAATGTGCTCTTTTAAAAAACAAAACAAAAAGGAGTGTACTTCTAGGAAAGCGTGGAAACAGCAAGAAACAGCAAGAAAAAAACCAAACTTCTCCAGTCTTTTAAATAATGAAGGTCAAATCACTTAGTGGAATAACCTCTGGACCTATTTGTCTGAACTTTAGTAGCTTCATTTCCCAGTGGAACTCTGTTTTCAAACTGATCGTCTAAAACAAACCTAGAAGAGGGAACAGGTTTTCTATTTTCCTAACCAAAAATGGTGACGTCTGCCCTTGTGAAAGAACTACTGCCTCCACCTTTCTGGAATCTAGCAGGCTTCGTTTCTTCAGACCATGCTTACAATTTACATCCAATTCTCGAAGAATTTTTCCTTCATTTCTTTTAATTTTGTTAAGGTCCCCTGCATGAAAGCCCCAAATGCCTTATTTCCTGTGGAATTCAGTTTAAAATGCTAATTATATCTGATGTTCTCCCGTTATCAAGAACTCAGGCAAATCTGCCCTTCCTTTACCTATTTCTCTGTCTATAAAATATATACTTCGTGCCATGCCCATGCAACATTTTGTACTGCAGGGTTTGAAACACTTTGGTAATGCAAACCATGGCATTATTTTATCTCTTGTTTCTGTTTCCATGTCTTTATACAAGCTTACGGTATACCCAGCAAAAATCAAATCAAATCATTATTTGTCCCTCAATACTCTTCTTCACCACCTGCTTTCTGAAGCATCCATTGAATGAATAAGCTCGTCCCCCACAATCAGTCATCAAAACAGCAGAATAGCTTTCATTGCCCGTGTCATACTAAAATTAGACCACAGCACTTAGAATTGCTTATGATTTGCTCTTAAGTCTCAGTAGTACTAATTTGATTTTGTTATTTGTACCAGATCCTCTGATATACCGTATTTTTCCATCTATAAGGTGCCCCCATCTATAAGACGCCCCCTATTTTTGGAGACTCAGATTTAAGAAAATGGGGGGAGATGTATCCCTGTGTAAGACGCCCCCTAATTTTTGACATTATTTTTTAGGAGGGGGAACCTAGTCTTATACACGGAAAAATACGGTAATTGGAATCCTATGGCACAAAGTACTGAACACATATATTGTCCCAGAAGGCTTCATGGTAGTTTCCCATATAAATAGGTTTCCCAATATTGCATTTTAAATAAATCGTCATTATTTATTTATTTATTTCGCATGAATGATTCAAAGCATTCCCTATTTGAGGGTATCGGAGATTGATTGTGACAGTTTTCAAATCTTCTTTCCGTCAGGGAATCATTTCACATTGATGTTCCTGCCATGGGGCCCCTCTGCTTTGCGGAGAACTGTGGGATACACTCAGATTCCACACAAAATTCGGGTCATAGTGTTTATTACATCTCAGTTACCTACAATGGGGATGGCAGTGACGGGGAACAAATGCTCTCCTAAAATGTTTCCTGCTTACCCCATTCACTCCCCTAGCGGCCAGTCACCTAATTGTGAGAAATATATTTCTGAAACCTAGTCCACCTCTTTTCAATCTCATCACCTTGTTTACCAGTGTTATCTACAAGATGTATCCCCAGATCCCTCCAACAGATGCATTGTTAATTGACAATATTGCTTTTAATACCAGGAACTGGTGCTGTTTTTCTAGTTCAGTGTTTTTCAACCTTTTTTGGGCAAAGGCACACTTGTTTCATGAAAAAAATCACGAGGCACACCACCATTAGAAAATGTTAAAAAATTTAACTCTGTGCCTATATTGACTATATATAAAGTAATTCTCTTGAATAGGAATCAAATAAACACAAAGAAAGTATTTTATAATTATTATGAAATAGTAAGTAAACAGAAATATGAAAAATTATAAAATACTTTATTCAGTATTTTTCAATTTTTCCCACGGCACACCAGGCAACATCTCGCGGCACACTAGTGTGCCACGGAACAGTGGTTGAAAAACACTGTTCTAGTTGATGGGAACAGGATAGGTTGGTAACTTCCTGGCCTGTTGACCAGACGAACCATAGTTTTGTGAGAGATAGGGCTGGGTGATGTTAGGTTTTCAATATCACGATGTATCACCAGCCAAATATTGCGACCTGGCGATACATCACGATGTTGAAAGGGAGGAACTATCCCAGGCATCTTGCAGAAAGGTCTAGGAAAGATTCCTGGCTGAAACCCTGGAGAGCTATTTCCTGTCAGTCAGTCGAGGCAATGCTAAGTTCGATGGACCAGTAGGCTGACTGTATGAGGCAGTTTCTGTTGCTGCAAATTCTATTCAGAATATGTTGTCCTCTTGGCGTTTTTCCACTTCCATCAAGCAGATGTGAATAACACATTGGTTCCCCATTGCTGCACCTCTTTTTGCTTTTTGGAAAGGCAGAGAGGTTGTCCAGTTATGTCCTAAAATTTAAGTTCTGTTATTTTAAGTTCGATTGCAGGTTATCCGTGGCTTTTATACAGTTAGAAACAATATGAATGCATGTAAGAATATGACTTATTAGGAGATTGATTTGATGCTCTCTGTACTCCTGTCTTCTTATCCTATCTGTACTTGGAATATATTTTATCTAACATTCAGTGGTACATAGCTACAGATGCTTTGGCTGTCAACTAGCAGTCACTCCAGAGAATTATGTCTGGATGCAGTTCGTACTTTCTGTTTTTAAATTGTTGTGCCTGTACGTGGCTCAGTTTTAGGTACTGCCAAGCAGTGACTGAATAATCTTTGTGGCTCTGTATTATTTTATCATATATTAGCAAACTGGTCATGGCTAGTTGTAGTGCAATCCTATATATGACTGGCCAGAAGTATGCACCACTCAATTAAATGAGACTTACTTCCAGGGAAGTGTGTGTGTAGTAAGCTTAACTAGCTTTTCTTGAAGATCCAACTGACAGCTAATGGTGATGGTAGGAATACTGTGAACAATGAATGCATCTGGTACACTTATAATGAGAGATTCCGGAGGTAGAAAATGTATCCATTGTCGTCTTCTACTACTTGATTCCCTTCCGTCAGTCATACATGTTTCTAGTAAAGCCTGTTAAAATATTAAACACTGCTTACTTTGTTTAAAAAAACATTTTAATGGGTTCTTTAGAGCAATTCTGTTTTAATTACTGTTTTAATTAAACAGTACTGAACTGGGGGAAGATGGGAGGCTTTAAATAGAAATTAAATTAGAGTAACCAAAATAAATGTGTAAATTATTACTCTCTCCCCTCATTGCATCTAAGGAAATCTTAACTTGGAGGTTTTCCTGATTTTACACAAGTGCTGTATAGTACAAATCTCAAATAATGACCCCAAAGTTGCATTTTGTAAAAGTTGCAGAGTTGTGGATCCAGTCATATGTATCTTTTGTAGAAGATTGCCTGTTCAGTTTATAAATCTTGGCATGTGCATGGATCCATTCCCAATCTTTGTCTAGTTCCTTGAAAAAATGGTACCGGTATTAGCCTTAAGCCAAACTGAAGCATTGGATTACAGATTTTCATATTTTCTGTTTATAGTTTTATGGATAGATGGTACGTAGCAATCTGTCTTACAGGTGTAAGATAAGCCCTCTGCCTTCACTTTAATGTTTATATGAATGATTTTAGGAAGAATGCCTCTGTAGTGGAGTTGAACAAATATTTCTGCTCCATAAGGACCTTTGTTAAATCCCGAGTAATATCTATTTGCAACCTGTAGTTTTATATAAAAGCTTTGTTGAGATGCTTAAACAAAGCATTCTTTAGATGTTCTTCAGAAGTTTGAGTGGGAACTTAGTGGGCATGGGATATTAAGTAATAGAGACTGCTAGAATATCTGGAGGAGGGAATATTTGAAGTGGAAAATGACATGTTATGTATGACTCCTGTACATACCCATTTTAGTTTTGTGTTATTTTATTATCTCAGCCTGTTGTTCTCTTCCTTGTTCCATTGCCCTGTCTTCCTTTTCCTTCCCATGTTTCCAAAAAGTTGAGAAAGTATCTACTTTCTCAACTACCAGCCTCTCATCTCCATTTCTTCCCTCATTATTTCCAGAATTTAATATCTGTTAGCCAGCAAACAGACATTACTTATAGCAGTGATTTATAGGGGAGCGGGTGGCGCTGTGGTCTAAACCACTGAGTCTCTTGGACTTGCTGATCAGAGGGTCAGCAGTTCGAATCCCCGTAACGAGGTGCGCTACCGTTGCTCTGTCCCAGCTTCTGCCAATCTAGCCATTTGGAAGCACACCAGTGCAAGTAGGTACCGCTGTGGTGGGAAGGTAAATGGTGTTTCCATGTGCTCTGGCACTTGTCACGATGTCTGTCCCGTTGTGCCAGAAGCGGTTTAGTCATGCTGGCCACACGACCCAGAAAGCTGTCTGTAGACAAACGCTGGCTCCCTCGACCTGAAAAGTGAGATGAGTGCCACACCCCCATAGTTGTCTTTGACTGGACTTAACCGTCCAGGGGTCCTTTACCTTTACCTGTTTACCTTATAGTCTCAAAAGATTTTCAGTTATGAGGCAGGGTGGTGAGGAGTTGGGTTGATAATGTCCGGTGACAAAAATGGCTACTAGGGAGAAGGTCTTCTGGGCTGCTTCTGTGTGAAACACTGTCTGCAGAGAAGCTTATTTGCTGCCTACATCAGTGTCTTGTTAGCAGCCAGGTAAGGATTTTAGTATTGTCTCAGTCCTTTTCACTTGTGAGGTGCTTTTGCCTCTTTTATGCATTAAATGATATGTTGCGGGTGGCATTCTTTTTGTGTTGGGTTTGGATCCTGTTTTTCAGCTGCTTTTGTGTTTTTAATCTTGTTTTATATTCAGTGTATTCATATGTTGCCTAGAGAATGCCATTTGTGAAGTCACTAATAAATATAAACAAAATGTGCCTCAACCCGCTGTATACTGAGTCAACCCATAGCTCCATCTAGCTCAGTATTTTCTGCTCAGACAGGCAATGGCTCTTCAAGGTCTTAAGAAGAGGATTACATCAGCCCTACTACACCAGCTACCTTAGGTGTGCAAAACATGTTCTCCACACTGGGCATTGCAGACTTAGCCCCGCATCCTTGCTGCTGCAGCGGGTAAGGATATAGCAGATGTACCTGTCTCCTGACCTCTTTCTGCATCTTCCAATGAGTGGCTTCCTTGCTACAGCCATGGAAATGGAAAAAGATCAAATGTCACCACTGCCAGCAGTAGCCAGAATAGGGCCTTGAATTATGATCTGCTGGATCCTAATTCATTTCAATTCCCAGAGAAGAGCCTGGAGCTCCCACAGAGAAAGAAAGGAAGAAAGACTATACCCTACCTTGCACCTTGGCTGGATGCAGTAGTTGACCTACTAGTCTACAGTAGTTATGGGAAACTGAATCTTTGAAATTCAACAAGAGAAACATGTGACTCAGTCAATCACAATAGATTTCCACAAAACATTCAAGAGTACCTTATTTTTTAAAAAAAGATACTTGTATTTTTTAGTATCAGAACTGCTCTGTAATCATAAAGAATGTGCACATTATATGGAGCGTGTCACAGTAAGACTGTTTGGGCTCTTGTTGGTCCATAGTGCCAAAGATCCCACACAAATCAAGTAGCTTTTGAGGTGGAGAGAGAGAGAGAGTGAGTGAGTGAGATACTATGTCTGGCACTGTGAGAAATGATAGCTCCATGAACTTTGAAGCCCCAGTTGGCTAGGAGCAGTAATGTTTATTTTTCCTTTACCCAAACTGCAACCCGCACCCAGAAGGAAGGAAGGAATTGGGGAGTTGCAAGTAAGAGCTACTTCCCCAGGGCTCTGTCTAGCCACCTTATTGATGTAACCCTTGATTCAATGTGTCATCATCTGAGAGGAGAAGTAAATTAGAATCATAGAATCATAGAATCATAGAGTTGGAAGAGACCACAAGGGCCATCCAGTCCAACCCCCTGCCAAGCAGGAAACACCATCAAAGCATTCCTGACAGGTGGCTGTCAAGCCTCTGCTTAAAGACCTCCAAAGAAGGGGACTCCACCACACTCCTTGGCAGCAAATTCCACTGTCGAACAGCTCTTACTGTCAAGAAATTCTTCCTAATGTTTAGGTGGAATCTTCTTTCTTGTAGTTTGAATCCATTGCTCCGTGTCCGCTTCTCTGGAGCAGCAGAAAACAACCTTTCTCCCTCCTCTATATGACATCCTTTTATATATTTGAACATGGCTATCATATCACCCCTTAACCTTCTCTTCTCCAGGCTAAACATACCCAGCTCCCTAAGCCGTTCCTCATAAGGCATCGTTTCCAGGCCTTTGACCATTTTGGTTGCCCTCCTCTGGACACGTTCCAGCTTGTCAATATCCTTCTTGAACTGTGGTGCCCAGAACTGGACACAGTATTCCAGGTGAGGTCTGACCAGAGCGGAATACAGTGGTACTATTACTTCCCTTGATCTAGATGCTATACTCCTATTGATGCAGCCCAGAATTGCATTGGCTTTTTTAGCTGCTGCATCACACTGTTGACTCATGTCAAGTTTGTGGTCTACCAAGACTCCTAGATCCTTTTCACTTGTACTGCTCTCAAGCCAGGTATCACCCATCCTGTATTTGTGCCTTTCATTTTTTTGCCCAAGTGTAGTACTTTACATTTCTCCCTGTTAAAATTCATCCTGTTTGCCTTGGCCCAGTTCTCTAATCTGTTAAGGTCATTTTGAAGTGTGATCCTGTCCTCTGGGGTATTAGCCACCCCTCCCAATTTGGTGTCATCTGCAAACTTGATCAGGATGCCCTCAAGCCCATCATCCAAGTCATTGATAAAGATGTTGAATAAGACTGGGCCCAAGACAGAACCCTGTGGCACCCCACTAGTCACTTCTCTCCAGGATGAAGAGGAGCCATTGATGAGCACCCTTGTGGTGCACCAGCTCAAAGACAGGCTTCAAAAACCTGAATCTTGTTCTAAGTGAGCTAAGCTGTAAAGTGTGAAGCTATTACAGTGGAAATAGCCTCATTATTTGTGGAAAATTCCACAGTGGATAACAGATTGGGATAAGTTCGGAAATGAGTGACTTTTATCTTATTTTAAGCCACTTTCATAATAATAGAATCGTCGTTTGATTTTCATGGTTTCTTCTTAGACTAGTGGTAGCCTTGACTAGGTGGCAATTTAGACAGTCTCCATAGCCTTCCTAGAGGAAATAATATGCACCCTTCTTCCTGTCTCTATAGCTCCTGCAGGGGCAGTTTGCAAGGTAGAGAGATTTGTCAAAAGCACACTAGCGCGATGTTTAAATAAATAAAAAAGACCAAAAACTGGGAAACATTTGGGATGTTGGTTTTGTAGCCCATCATTAGTGGACATCAGCCAAAAGGTGTCGTCATCATCATCATCATCATCATCATTCAAATTTGTATACCGCCCTATACCCGCAAATCTCAGGGCAGTTACAACAAAATCACAATATAACAACACAAAGTACATACCGTATTTTTCGCTCCATAAGATGGACCTGACCATAAGACGCACCTAGTTTTTAGAGGAAAACAAGAAAAAAGTTTTTTTGCCTGTGCCCCTCGATTGCCCAGATGGAGGATAGAGCGGGGCACATTGTGTGTGTTTGTGTGTGTGCAGACACTAACATACTGCCCTTGCATCCATTGATCTCTCCTGTCACTTTTGCCCTTGGCGCTGATCTCCCCTGGCCAGAAGGGAATGCCACCTTTAGACTTTAACCAGATCCTAACTTGTGCCATATCCCATTCTGTTCTGGAGGGGTCTGCTAATTGTCAGGAATAGCTTCTTGGGGGGTGCGGATGGCTGCAGTTGGGGGAATTGTCAAAAATTGGATATTCTTGCCTCACACAGGCAGAAGTGTTTCCTACCGCTAGTTCAAAACTGCAATTTAATACAATCCGTTGCTAGATTATTTTCCAGTGTCATCTTTTTGTTTTTCACTTAACCCCCCACCCCTTCCACTGCAGTCTTCAAAAGTGTCATTGCGTAGAATTTGAGGCTATGGCTGTGATAAGTGGAAGGACAAAGTGGCAAGTTTTTTTGGGGGAAGGAATAGTTGCCAACTCAGAAAACTGTTTTTTGCTGCAAAACATGCTGTGTGGATGTTGGTTTTATCTCCTCTGGCTAAGCCTGTTATGTAACTACCTTTTTGAAATGTTGCTTTAAAATATGTATAGATCATTAAGCAGCAACTCCGCTGTTGGGTTTAAAAAGCTGTTTAGTGTTAGCACATCAAGAAATTTGTAATTTTAATTACGAAAATACCTTTCCCCTAAGACAGGCATGTCCAACAGGTAGATCATGATCTACCGGTAGATTACTGGACGTCTGTGGTAGATCACTGGTAGATCATTGGCTCCCCACAAAGAAGCTGAACAACTGTGGCTCCCCTAAAAAAAAGCTCAACATTTTACCTCCTCCCTGAAAAAACTCAACAACTTTGACCCGAACCCCAAAAAAGGGGGTAGATCACTGCCGGTTTTTAACTCTGTGGGTAGATCGCAGTCTCTTGGGAGTTGGCCACCCCTGCCCTAAGAGACCTAAAGTCTTGTCCCTTTCCCAGACTGTATATTATGAATGCTGCTAACTCTAGAGTTTGCTACGTCTTGCTTTAGCCCAGGCTTCCTCAACCTCGGCCCTCCAGATGTTTTTGGCCTACAACTCCCATAATCCCTAGCTAGCAGGACCAGTGGTAAGGGATGATGGGAATTGTAGTCTCAAAACATCTGGAGGGCTGAGGTTAGGGAAGCCTGCTTTAGCCTATAATATTCATGCATGTAAAAAGGAATGTAATGTAAATGTGAAAATGCTGTTTTCAGCAATGTAAGACATTACTTGCAATTGACAGATTAGCATGATAGCATGTGAGTGTTCCTTCTGACTTTTCTCTTTCAATCTAAGGGTTAGATCTGGTATCTGCTACAGATGCTTGACAGAAGGGTTGGAGAGTGAGGTCGGGCGGCTACCCATCTTTGCTTCTCCCTCCCCATTTCCCTTGTCTTGTTGAGAGCATTATGATACTAATAGGTTGCAATGCACTGATTCTTTGGTGCCTGCTGGAACCTTTTGTGTAGAAGTAAGCAGTGCTATTATAGGGGAGGATCTCAGGCGAGACTTTTCCATGAGGCCAACCTGTGTCATAGGAGAGTGAATGGGACCCTCAGTTCTGGGGGTCTTTCTACTCTGAGTTTTGTTTTAATTTGTGTTTTCTTTTTCAATCTTTGGTTTTGTACTTTCATATAAATTTAGATTTCAGGTTTCTTTTCTTTTTCAGAGAATCAGAAGAGTCACTGGGTAATAAATAATAATAATAAATAATATTTTTTTATTTATATACCCCACCCTTCCCGATTTAAAAACCGGGCTCAGGGTGGCTAACAACAAATATAAAACATTGATTAAAAATGACTTAAAAAACAGCTTAAACAGCTTAAAAACAGCTTAAAAAATAGCATAAATTACAACATAAATAAAGAATTGCACTTGGATGCATGCTACAGAATAAAATTGGATGAGTAAACCCAATATATGGTACATCCTGGGCCCATAATGTTCTGATACAGCATTTAACCCTCTTGCAACATAAGAAGGCTCCTCCTTAAAAAATTAACAAGGAACGTGAAAGCTTTTTCCAGCCTACAAGCAACTACTAAGATATCTAGAGAGTTGACATTGATTCCTTACACAAAACAAATGCCAAAACCAAATGTAAATTGGTTGCAAAAGATTTAGGCCAAGTTTCTGGTGCTGAAGTCTAGCCAAGCAAGAGAGGATACCATACTTTCCTATAAGTATCAAAATATTACAGTCTCGAAAGAGAGATGATTAAGTTACGGATTTACTCCTAAACAAAGATGTTCTGGGTAGAACCTGATCCATTACGTGGGTTATCGTGCACTTGTCCATGTGACATCTGGGCCCTTAGGATGTCTGAGTTGCGTCTTATTAATAGAGACTGCATCTTTTTGTCACAGTGGCTGGAAAACTGACTCCAGATTCCCATTGGCAGGCAGACTCTGCAAGCATCTGTAAGGCCCATTCTAACTTCTGCCTGTGTTCTGATGCTTCTATCTGTTGAGCTGGGAAGCATTGCCGTGGAGCAAAAGACCTCTATGACACTTCAATACATCCTTGCTGCATGTCTTCATACTGTG
Organism: Darevskia mixta; assembly: GCA_034641385.1. Lineage (NCBI taxonomy): Eukaryota > Metazoa > Chordata > Lepidosauria > Squamata > Lacertidae > Darevskia > Darevskia mixta. The sequence continues at coordinate 7,266,037 of JAWWNH010000224.1, read as the reverse complement.
ATGTTGTGCGTTCAGGAATTTCTGGTGTTGAATGACTGATCCCCTGGCTATTACCAGGATGCAATGAAGACATAATTGATGGTGATACATAATTTCCTTTCCTTTTCCCTAGGAAAAAACTACTGTAGTGCTAAAGAGCTTTTTGTATCAGAATGGAGAAATTAAAGGTGGCCTAGGTGAATACCATTGACCCCAAAATGAACTGCTTCCAAGTAATTTTGCTGTAAACAAACTGACTGCAGAGCAAGCCAACGTCCTCATCATTATTATCAGCAGCCAACTTTTATACTAGCCATTGCCTTGGTAAATTTCAAGTAGCTTCCATGTACAATTTCTGTTAAATAAATTACAATGGAATAAAATAATGCTATTTTAAAAAGTATCACAATACAACAAAATCCCCAAAAGATCAGTCTAAGAAGGCATCCTGATCTTCTCCCTTTTTTTCACTCAGTGTTTCCTTGCAGCTAAAGTGTTTCCTTGCAGCTAAAGCAGCCAGACCTGTTCTATGGGTCGCAAAAAGGTGAAGATCTTCTGATAAAAAACAAATAATGTCTTGGTCAGAATAGGTTGTTAATTTAGATCGAATATTTCCCATTACTTTTTTTTCCTTGGCCCATCATACAAGGGACATTTCAATACATACTAAATTGAACCTACCTGATTCAAATTACAAATACATATCTGTTGGGGAAAAGGAACTCATTGTTATCTGCCGTCCAACACAGAGGAAGACGTAATCTCTAAGTATAGTTAAGTTTCTGCAGGGGAACTTTCCTAATTAAACACACCTGGCAATTGTTCTGGGAGTCTGGGGATCATGCTGACAGGCACTTAGCTTATAGGTTAAAAAAAACAAACCCTGAAAATATAAATGGACTTTTAAAGCAGTTTTATTCAGTTTTATTCCATACAAAGGGGACAATATCTTACAAGAAGGGACAACAATGGATTTTCTTCTAAGGAAATTCTCCTTGCCAGTCTGAAATTTCTCATCTGTCTGAAGTGCAGCGCAGTTTCTTTTGAGATCTTCCTTAACACATCTAAAAATAGAACAGAGCATAAAGCTAATAGGGCTGGGGAAAACCTTAGTCCTGGTGGCTATTGTACAGAATGTAAAAAAAAAAGTAATCAGAAGCCTTGTCCCTATTGCTGGGAGATTTGACAATTTCTGAGAGCCCAAGAGAATGAATGAGGCATGTATCTCTCTGCTCTGGAAACCATATGGAGATGCAAGTTAGAGCTGAATTATGTCCTTAATGTAGGTGTTAAAAAAAATTTTTTTGCTACGTGGAATTGCTTAAGTATATGAACCTCTATCATGCTGCCCCCTGCTAGGGTAGTTCTTAGGTGTGGAGTGTCAAAGGGCAAACAGTCTCAGGCTTCTTCTGAATATGACAGCAGGTATTCAGCTGCATCACCCAGCAACCTTCCAAATAGATGACCAGAAAATTTTGGCAATTCATTTTTTTAAAATTGCCCTTATATGTTGCCGATGCCCTCTTTTTTCCAGGAAACTTCCCCTAAATTACTGCTAGGTAACTTGGAGCTTTCAGGCCGCAAAGCCCATTGGGAGAAATCTCAGGCAGTGTCTTATTGGATGTGTTCCTTTAGGAAAGAATTTAGATAGATGTCCCTTTCATTAGAAAGCTGATTGTTTGTTTTAAACATTCCTGAAAATGTTTCAAGGTCAGTTAAACTGAAGCTGGATGCTTTCATTTGTGCATACCAAAATAGAATTAAACAAAAGGGGGGATCTTATTACTCAGCTTGCAGGGCAAAGTGAATGTTCTACAACAAATGTGATGCCATGCCTTATTTACGTTTTAAGAGAACTGCTTCTTTTCAGCCGCCAGTACAATTTCTCGAGGGTTGGCGAGGTGTTTTGGAAATTTTGAGGGGCAGCTGAAGAGAGGCCACACACAACCTTTAAAAGTTACCTGTTTAACAGGGTATTTTCCCGTGATCGTTTTTCTGGCCTACCTTGATACATACGTGATGGCCCAGGTTAGGCTTTAGAAGATGAGTAGTCTAAAAGGGCTCCTGGTCTAGGCAGACCTGGAGATGCAACCTCTGATGCTCTTAAAGGGTGGCTGCACGCGGGGCAGGAGCCGAGACTGAAGGAAGGGCAGGACTTGTCAGAAGTGGAGGAGGAGGCAGTGCCCGAGAAGAGTTGGGGCAGAATCCCCTCTGTCCACTCCCCCCATTGTCCCCCAGAACCAGGAGGGGCTTGAAGAGACAGGCATAGTGGCAACTTCTGTGTAGGAGAAGTTGCAGGTTGCTTGTGCGGCCATCATCAGAGGAGGCTACTTAAGTTTGGATGGAAGCTTGGTTATACTGTTGCGCCAACAATCCAGCTCGGATCACAAGCCTGGCGAGGGGCTGCCAGCTACTTAGTCGCCAAAAGTGCACGCGCGTATTCGGTGCACCTTAGGAGCTCCCGTAAGTGTGTGCTTTGTCAATAAAGAATTAAATTACCAGCCATTTCTCCTCCTGGGGCTGAGTGTGCTCAAGACACATACGCACACACCCATTACTCTTCCTTTAATACTGAAAATATATGGTGATTGGTGTCTACCCCACCCCCAGTAGAAGGCATCGATTGGGAGGCAGGTTATGGTTTTGTTGTGGTTGTAGAGGCACACTATCTATTTGCAGAAGGTGACACAAATTTTGAAGTTTATTCCGTCTGGTGAAGTACACAGTTTTAATATTCGGGGAAGGCACAGATGGAGTGACTAATATATTTTTAATGGCATATTATGGTGTGAAGAATATTATCTGCAGTATGAAGAAATGTAGCTGTAACATGTTTGTGCAGAGAGGTGCTACTCACTGTCTTCAGTGTAAAGGCTATTTACTCTATCTTCTATGATGCACTTCAGTGCCTTCAGAGCAACAGGCAATATTCAGTTATCGTCCATTTAAACAGTGTTGAGCAAGAGGAAATTATTTTCACGCTCCAAATGCTGGATCATAATATTTCCATCTAGAATCAAAGTGGAGAATTGGGTATGGAATTTCTCACGGTGCGTTATATTAAACTGTGGAAAGAGGTTAAGAAAGAGTTGGAGATATGGGGGAGAATGAAACTCTCCCTGTTAGGTAGAATTTCAGCCATTAAAATGAATATATTCCCCAGGATACTGTTTTTATTCCAATCAATCCTAGTTGTAAATAATTTAAGCTGCTTCAAAGAATGGGGGGAAATATCTCTAAATTCATCTGGCAGGTGAAAAAGCCAATAAGTAAACATAAAATTATGATAGATACAAAAAAAGAGGGGAGGCTTTGCCTTGCCAGATTTGCAATTGTATTATGAAGAAGCTTGTTTGTGTTGGTTAAAAGAATGAATTGTATTGGGCAATGCAGACATTTTAGACTTAGAAGGTCATGATTTAAAATTCGGCTGGCATGCATGTCTTTGGTATTGGAAGGCTAAAATCCATAAGAGTTTTATGAACCACGTTCTTAGGAATAATCTGTATAGAGTCTGGGAGAATTATAAAAATCTGCTGGAAAGAAAAACATCTTTGTGACTATCTCCCATTGAAGCAATTACAATTAAAAGATGGATAGACATTGGGAACTGCTGGATTTTATGGAGTGGGGGGGGGGGACCAGACTGAAATCAATGGAAAACTTAAGGAGTCAAGTTACGGATTGGTTGCAATATCATCACCAGATATACAACATGTTTAAATTAGATAGAAAGAATGGATTTCTGTACTAAAACTCACAATTTGAAAAAACTCTTACAAAATAAGGATAAACCTCTGTCTAAAATGTATTATTTTTTATTAGAATGGGAAACAAAAGACAAGCTTGTTAAAGCTTCAATAACACATTGGGCAATAGATATAGGACACAATATGGATCTTAACCTCTGGGAGAAACTTTGGAAACATGACCTGAAATTTACTGTATGTTATTCATTGAAAGAGAACTATTTGAAAATGATTCACAGATGAGCCTTTTTCATATGTGGTGGACATGTAAAAAGGTAAAGGTATATTGGGAAAGGATTTATTATGAATTGAAAAAAATGTTTAAAACTACTTTAAACAAAACACCAGGGTCTTTTTTGTTGGGAATAACCCGGACTGAAATTCCTAGGTGTCAGAAAAGGTTATTTATGTATGCAACAACTGTGGCCCGTGTTTTGTTAGTCCCCAAAGGGAAAGTGAGCGAGGTCCCAACGAAAGAGGCATGGCAACTTAAGTTGACAGAATATGCAGATCCTGCAGATTTAACACACAGAATAAGAGTGGAAAACATTTATTGACTATATGGAAAATAACTGTATACAACTGAAATCACTGGCAGCACTAAGATAAATTCAACAGATTAAATAATTTTTGAAGGATGTAAAAGTGGAAAACTGATTTGAATGGTTACAGTAAAATATGCAGGAAAGTATGATATGTAAAATGAACCATGGAAGGAGAAGAAGGGAGGTCACTGGATATCTTAAAGTTTGTAAAATGTTTATTTTGAAATGTAAAATTGGAAACTTAATAAAAATTATTATTATTATTTTTAAAAAGAATTTGATCAAGGTACCACTCTAAATCTTTTTGCATTTATGACCATTTATTTTTCTGGACAAAAGCAAGCCCTGGTCCATCGAAACAAAGTAAATCTTGTGGGAGCTTAGCGGATGAGGCTGTGCTATTTTTATGAGGGACCTTTTAAAACATGTTTATGGAATTGTTTATTGAAGGAAACTTTTTTTAAAAAATGGCCCTAACAAAGAAACTTGGCATGTACAAGGTCCTAGTAACATTTACGAAGATTCAGCCAAAGATAAAGATGTTGCTGTTTTTCTTTCTAGAACATTGATTGCAGTTGTGTGACAGTTTAACGTGTGGTTTTTCAGTGGGATTTGCGCATGCATTACAACAGCTGCAAGTCTGCAGGTCAAGTCAACATGCATCATGATTTGCACCTGCAATGACGCTTCTGATTCATATTGCTACATGGACATTTAAATTAAAATTGTTTTCATTTCCCGTATACTGGGGCGAGGAACCTTTTTCATCCACTTTGAATTTGTGTAGGGTTTACCCCTTAGCCTTTTCTTCTCTCGAAGATGTCCCGCAAGGCCAGGCATAGGCAAACTCGGCCCTCCAGATGTTTTGGGACTACAACTCCCATCATCCCTGACCACTGGTCCTGTTAGCTAGGGATCATGTGAGTTGTAGGCCAAAAACATCTGGAGGGCCGAGTTTGCCTATGCCTGCACAAGGCAATGGATAAACTAGTGCGGCTGGTTAAAAACATCCCTTCTGTGAATGGATCCAGCCCACTTTTACTGTACTACCATTGGAACACTTACTTATAGTTCCTTTTCTTAGTGAAAAGCTAAGAAATGAGTGCACAATTTTTGCTGTTGGGATATTCACATACTGATGAGCTGCTTTTCTTCCATTCCTTGCAGAATAAACCCTGGCAATGCATACTGATGTCAGGTTCTATGCAGGCAAATGTGACAGGAAACAATACATAGCAGATTTAATGTTTTTCATTATCGTTGCTGCTTGAATTTTCTAATAATATATAAAAATGCCCTTGCTTTTATAGATTACCTTTCCCAAGGAGTAGATCTCTCTGGAATAGAAGTAATTGAAAACGAACTGCTTTTTATGGCAAGAGCTCGACTCGAGGTAGAAAACCAGGCTAAGCGGTTGCTGGAGCAAGGAATAGAGACTCAGGTAAAAATACATTTTGCTTTCTTTCAAAAGCAGATGAATAAAAGTTTGCTCTTTAAGTATGCTGAAATGGAACAGATCAACTCATTGAACACTTACTGGTGAACAGGGGTTCACCAGTTCAGTTTGCTTGCATTAGTATGACTATATTGAATCATAACATGGGAACTGGTTGTTATGCTTTCAGACTGGAAGCTGTGTTCTTATTGCTGCCCCTTTGCTTCTGAGAGAATGACTGGCAAGGGCTGGAGCACAGAAGCTTTTCTTAGCCCTGGTCTGATGTTTGGCATGTTGAGGGCTAGGGATTTTCTGTCTTTTTCCACACTAGTCTTTAATCCACAGCAATATTGGTTACTTGTTGAATAGGAAAGATTGGGGCACACATGCTTGAGTCCAACCACCCTCCTGGTCTCCCTCCTAGTAGATGATTAATGTTTTATCACAGCTCAGGACCGCAATATTTCAAGAATATTTCTCTCTCCATATGAACCGATCCGGACCATGCAATCAACATCAGAGACCTTTCTTTGTGTACCTTCTTCATGAGAGGTCCAGAGGGTGGCAACACAAGAATAGCCTTTTCTGCAGTGGCTCCCTGCTTGTGGAATGCTCTCCCCGCAGAGGCTTGCCTGGCACCTTCATTACATATCTTTAGGCAGCAGGCAAAAACATTTCTCTTCTCCCAGGCCCTTGGCTAATTAAACAATCTGTGGCCTTCTAAACTTTGTGTGGGGTTGTTGTTTTTGTTTATTAAAGGTAAAGGGCGAACCAGAGCAGCGCACGGAAACGCCGTTTACCTTCCTGCTGCAGCGGTACCTATTTATCTACTTGCACTTTGACGTGCTTTCAAACAGCTAGGTTGGCAGGAGCAGGGACCAAGCAACGGGAGCTCACCCCGTCGCGGGGATTCGAACTGCCGACCTTCTGATTGGCAAGCCCTATGTTCTGTGGTTTAACCCACAGCGCCATCCGCGTCCCTTTTGTTTATTACTATGGCATTTTTTGTTTGTTTTTGTTTGTTACTATGGCATTTTTGTATTTTTATATTGTAAACCACCCTATGGTACTAGGATAAAGGGCAATGTAGAAAACAACAACAACAACAACAACAACAACAACAACAACAACGGAATTTTCCCTGTTGACTGCCTTGCCATGTGCTGCTGCTTTTATCATGGCGCCCATTAAATTCACAAGAGAACAGATTAGAACAGAAAACTTTTTCTGAGATTTATATTTTGCTGGTTACTTAATTATGCTTACATGTCAGAAAATGTCCTCTCACCCCTTGCTTTGCCTCACATCTTCTGCGATGAAGAGTTGTGGAGAGCTCGAAGGTTTTTCACATTTTTTTTGTAACTCTTTGGTTGGTCGGACTTGGCTTTGTTTTTAAATTAAAGCTTGAAATGCAAGCTATTGAGTACATTACATGCAAACGGCTTTTAAAGATCCCAGATAAGGCCTTCAGATGTTCTTCTATCAAATTTGTTTAATCTGTGAATGATTTCTTTATTTTTCAATAACTTTCTCTTAGTGTGTGATGTTTGCAGCTTATAAGGGATAATGATAATTTTATTTTATTTTTAATTTAAAAAAATACATTTTAATTGAACTTTCTAGCTGTATAAGACAGAAGTAATGTCTAATAATATATCCACCATTAAATGAATGCTACTTGCAGTGTATTTAGTTAACTTTACATCAGCATTTAAAGTTTATGTTGCTATACAGAATATGCTGATATCCTTCAGGTTTGCTTCTGCCTACTCAATTTGTATGGGCACCATTGACACCAGAGATGAGATTTAAGCTATGGATTGTGAATAGTAAGCCTAATAATACCACTAGAAATGACTCTGTATCTCTCTAGACTTAGCTGCAAACGGAAGGTATGCATCCTCGGTGCCCTAATCTAAGAATAGGAGTTTGTTTTAAGCTGGGTGCTGTCCAATATCAGTCATACTCAGAGTAGACCCACTGAACTCAGTGGACTTAAATTTATTTATTTCAAAACAAAATAAAACAAAAAAATTCCTTCCAGTAGCACCTTAGAGACCAACTAAGTTTGTTCTTGGTATGAGCTTTCGTGTGCATGCACACTTCTTCAGATTCGTGTGTATCTGAAGAAGTGTGCATGCACACGAAAGCTCATACCAAGAACAAACTTAGTTGGTCTCTAAGGTGCTACTGGAAGGAATTTTTTTGTTTTATTTTGTTTTGACTATGACAGACCAACACGGCTATCTACCTTTAACTGGAACTATTTATTTCAGTTAGGTCTGCTCTGGGTATGACTTAGTTGAATTTCACCCAGTATAAATGCAAAGTCCAGATTATAGTATGGTACAGAAAAATATTGTTCAAGCGTTATATGCTATTGATGCAGAGTTGCTTGCATCACAAGATCCCAGTCGTAATATATGGTGAGACATTACCTAGTAAAGTTATGTGTGCATGTGGGGCGGGGGGAGACTCTTCCTGCAGCCATGCACAGTGAGAGTACGTAAACCTGGATTAAATGCTGTGAAAACTGGCATTTCTTCCACGCTACAACAGAAACCGCAGGCTGTGTGTTCTGTAAGTGACACATGGCAGTCACTGTTTAAGCATGGATTTTTGTGTAGGCACAGAATTTGGCATTCTTACCCTCTGCTTCCATTCCCCCACAAGAGTCTCTGTTATGACCATGGAGACATATCTGGAAATACGTTGATGAAAATGTGTTTTACAGAAAGCAAATATTGGGCGGGATATTTTGCCACGGGATGGAAAGGTGAAATGTTTCACTGGCCAGCCCATGGATGCAGTTTCCCTCCCCTTTGTCCTTGTCAACTCGAACCCAGTTTCCATTGCTGCCTTTGGCACATTTTTTTCTGTTTTGCCATCACCTGCTCCAGTTCTTTATTAAGGTGGAATTTGGATTTCCTAGGCACACAATTTCTCTAGGTTCTGGTGCTCTGGAAAACTCCCAATAGTGCAACTATCCCGCTTAAGAACATGTTGATATCTGAAATGTCTACACTTGTTTATGTCCTTTTCATGCACTACATCTGACCTCGTTTGGCAATTTTTCACTTTCTATTAAACACTGAAGTGCAACTGACAAGTCATGCCCTCGAAAATTAATCTTGCTTCATTTGAACAATTGAGAGCCCTGTTAGGCTGTAGATCAAAATAATCAAGAAATTATTAGTGTACACGCCTGGTTTGCGAGGCTAGTGACTTGCTTCCAATCAACCCCAGGATTATTTGGAAGAACTTTATTAGTGTTTAATTATATCTGGATTGAAAGGAAGATGAAAGTGTTAGGCTGAAATGCTGCTGGCCTTGCTTTCCTCATTTGCGGAAGAATACAATAGTAGATGATTTGTGCCTTGATGCAGCCCTATGAAACAAGGAAAGGATTTGAGGTGGAGTCTTTTCCATTTATTTTTGTAGGGTGATACATGTTTGTATAATTATATTCATATTTCTGGAATATTTTTGTATATCAATTTGTGTGAGATACGAGAATTATATATGCATGTTGGGCTTATTTCTGTGCATTTTACCTTGTTGAAAAATGTTTGTATGATACCTCCTCAAATCTTACTTTTTCTTGGTATTTTATCATTTGTTGGGTTCACTGTAGTCTAGAGGATACTCGTGGGAACATGAGGGGAAAGGGATACTTTTGTACGGTGGGGGAACATGATGTCTGTGTGATCCCTCTCTTCCCCCTCGCCCCAACCTTATTTAGGAACCAGAGAGCAAGAATTATTTCAGTGGTAGATGGGATCTGAGTTTTCTCTCTATGCCATGGGTAGGCAAAATAAGGCCTGGGGGCCGGATCCGGCCCAATCGTTTTCTAAATCCGGCCCGTGGACGGTCTGGGAATCAGCATGTTTTTATATGAGTAGATGGTGTGCTTTTATTTAAAATGCATCTCTGGGTTATTTGTGGGGCATAGGAATTCATTCATTCCCCCCCCCCAAATAGTCTGGCCCCCAACAAGGTCTGAGGGGCAGTAGACCAGCCCCCTGCTGAAAACGTTTGCTGACCCCTGCTCTATGTGCTTACTTTTATTATAAATATCATTTGATACTATATAGCATTTCTCCACAATCTGCTGTAACAGATTTGCCAAATCTTGATTGCCATGCGCTGACTGTGGCTGATGGGACTTCTAGTTCAAAACATCTGAAGCGTACCAGGCTGGCGAGGATGTATCTAAAAACAGGGTAGGACAAAAAGGAAATGGATAAAATACACCAGTAACATTTGCATTCAAGGCTTAGGTTCTGGCTAATCAAATTGATGCTATATTTTTATACCACCTCTTATTAACCTTGCAGACGTAAAATATTTTCACCTTAAAACTTCTGAAACGCGTTATGTTTCATGGCCCGCTCATTATTCTGCAATCCCAGCGAGGGGTTGAACCACAAAATGTGTGTTAAACTTGCCCTCACATCATTAGCGATCAATATAATTGGACTCAAGCCCAGTTCAGACATATAAGGGCTGAGGTGAGCCAGAATAGCACTTGGCCTATTCTCAATAAAGCACTTTTCTGTCCTTGCAGCATTATGGCTATTATACTCCATTCCCTTTGCTGTACAATAGAAGACTCTTAATTTGGACCCACTGCTAAGCAGCTTATTGTCCTCCTGGAAAGAATGGGACACTTAATAAAGTCTAAAAAGACTTGGACTAAAATAGGTAGCAGTGCTGAATAGACTCAACGTGACACTCATTAACATCCATCATTACTACTTTCTTTATTTAAAAGATGGAGGGCTCAGAGCATTACACCTTCTAAACACCTGGTTAAGTGCCACTTAACTCCTTGACACCATCAGAAAGTTTGGCAATGGTTTGCTTGTTAAGCAGCGCTGTCTGAAACTTACTGTTATTTGCCTAACAATTCTCAATGGGATCCTTTTAATCAAATAGCTGTCTCAGTTTAGCACCAGTAGCTAGACAAATTATTTAGATGCCGCATATGGGGCCTATCTGGCAAGAATTTCTGAAGCCAGTTGTTTGAACCTGCTGGAAAGGGTGTTTGTTACTGGTACATTTTAGTCTTGCAAGTGCAGGACGGCGTACTGCGTGACATTTTCCTTCCAGAGACTCTTCTGCGCAAGAACAAGCGCCACCACCCTGAAAGCCCCATGTAAAAAACACTGTGGTGTAAGTTTTCATATGATAGGCAGCCACTTATGTGTAATTGTAGCTAACGAGCTCTTCATGTATGCATTGTAGTGTACATTATTATTTGTTCACTAAATGAAACGGCAGAGAAAGAGGAAAATGTGCTGCATTTGGTTATGAAATGGCAAGGTTCAGCTACAGCTCTAACTAAGCATAGGGACGCGGGTGGAGCTGTGGGTTAAACCACAGAGCCTAGGGCTTGCCGATCAGAAGGTCGGCGGTTCGAATCCCCACGATGGGGTGAGCTCCCGTTGCTCGGTCCCTGCTCCTGCCCACCTAGCAGTTTGAAAGCACGTCAAAGTGCAAGTAGATAAATAGGTACCGCTGCAGTGGGAAGGTAAAAGGCGTTTCCGTGAGCTGCTCTGGTTCGCCGGAAGCGGCTTAGTTATGCTGGCCACATGACCCGGAAGCTGTACGCCGGCTCCCTCGGCCAATAAAGTGAGATGAGCGCCGCAACCCCAGAGTCGTCCACGACTAGACCTAATTGTCAGGGGTCCCTTTACCTTTAAGCATAGGGAGAAAAGTTTAAGTTTTAAGATTATTACTTTTAAAGTCATGTATACTGGCCTTCCTCAAATGTTTTCAGGGTGAAATAGGCAGGGCAGCCCATTTTGTCCTCTGAACCCAATGAAAAAGGTGAAGCTGAGACTGCAAGTTTTATGGCTCAGCTGGCATTTGAACCCCAGTCTCCCTGATTAATATTGAGTTTGGCCCACAACACTAAACTGATTTTACTTAGAAATGGTATTCCCGCATTCCAGAAGAATGTTTAAGTTTAGCCTCTTAGTACATGGTTCCTTTTTCAAAAAACAGCAACAGCAAATGTGGGATAATTATTCATGCCTTGCAATTATTCTAAATGGCATTTTGAACCTTACTATGTCAAGGTTCAAAATGCCATTTAGGAGAGCGCAAAATATGGTCTGAAGCTCAACATCAAAAAAACTAAGATCATGGCCACTGGTCCCATCACCTCCTGGCAAATAGAAGGGGACGAAATGGAGGCAGTGAGAGATTTCACTTTCTTGGGTTCCATGATCACTGCAGATGGTGACAGCAGTCACGAAATTAGAAGACGCCTGCTTCTTGGGAGAAAAGCAATGACAAACCTAGACAGCATCTTAAAAAGCAAAGACATCACCTTGCCAACAAAGGTCCGTATAGTTAAAGCTATGGTTTTCCCAGTAGTAATGTACGGAAGTGAGAGCTGGGCCATAAAGAAGGCTGATCGCCAAAGAATTGATGCTTTTGAATTATGGTGCTGGAGGAGACTCTTGAGAGTCCCATGGACTGCAAGAAGATCAAACCTATCCATTCTTAAAGAAATCAGCCCTGAGTGCTCACTAGAAGGACAGATCCTGAAGTTAAGGCTCCAGTACTTTGGCCACCTCATGAGAAGAGAAGACTCCCTAGAAAAGACCCTGATGTTGGGAAAGATTGAGGGCACAAGGAAAAGGGGACGACAGAAGATGAGATGGTTGGACAGTGTTCTCGAAGCTACTAACATGAGTTTGGCCAAACTGCGCGAGGCAGTGAAGGATAGGCGTGCCTGGCGTGCTCTGGTCCATGGGGTCACGAAGAGTCGGACACGACTGAACAACTGAACAACAACAACAATGTCAAGGGGGGAAAGAACTGTGCAAACTTTCATTCAGGAAACAATGCTGCCGTTGTAGACAAGCTCCACTCGCTGTCTCCTTGCTTCTGGTGTCAAAAAAGAGAATAATCTGAGGAGCATGCCTGCTCATTCCTTTCCTTCAAATCAGAATCTGTTTCCCTGTGGATGGAAAGCAGTAAGTACTGTGCATACGGCAGCAAGCATTACACATTACATTGCAAATGAGCTGGACTGCACACACAAACATGGATGAGCAGCTTTTGGGGCGTGTATGAACCACGTCCACAAAGTTAAGCATTCTACACGTGGCTTAAGTTGTATCCCAAAACATATGTGTAACCTGATCCTAGCCATATCTATTTGTAAAGCAATCTCATTGGTTTCAATTAGAATTCCTAGCAAGAAAGTACACTTTGGTCTCTGTCCGTACTCTTTGACAGAGGGATTTAATTATATTATTCATAGGACCTGATTGGATGTAAAATTTTGTTTGTTGCTAGTTATAATCTGAAAATTGTAAAGCTCATTTTGAAGTTCCATCCTAATGAAACTGAGATGCTAAGTATGGGAATTAAAAGCCAGACTAACATTATGTACTGAAAATACATTTCTTTCCAAACCAGGGCTTAAAATAAACCACAGATTTCTCTGCAGTATAATCAGCTGATAGTGATATAACCTAGAATATCTTTTTAGTTTCCATAGGAACAGATGATAGAATGTTTGAGTCTAGGTTGAATAAATTTCGGGGGGGGGGGGGAGAGATGCGATCCTACGGAGAGATGTTTCCGTATTGGTGAAATAAAAAAAAAATGTGCCCTGTTTGCAGATCAGACAGAGGTCCCGAATTTTAGCTTGGGGAGAATAGGGCTTCAAAAACTACAAATCATTCTCATTTAGAAATTGCTTTTTAGTATTAACTTAGCACACATTACTTGTAGATCATCTGTGAAGGCTGGTGTAGATTTGGCTATACTGTCACATCAAACTGCATTGGAAACTATATGAAACACATGGTTCTGTGATACTTTATCAGAGGAATTTAATTAATTGAACTGTCATTATTTAGGTCTTTTTAGGGAGAATCAAAGAGATAAGGAAAGTTTAGGAGCCTTTATGATTGCCCTTTCTCAGTCTCTCCACATGCCTTTTCACTCTCTGTAGCTCCATCAAAATTCAGACTAAAATCAGAGCCATGGTCTTTTAAGCTGTTTCCAGTTATTTCTGAGGGAAGGGAAGAAAATGCTCCACATGTAAACCAACCAAAGGCACAAGCTTGTGAGAGCCAAGCAAGTTTGGATGTGGACATTGCTTGGATGAGAATCCTCATGTGTTGCCTTGTAGTTCCTGGAGGAAGGGCAGGTAACAAATTCAAATAATACATAACAAAGTGCCCTGTTTTAACAGACCAAGAGTCTATTATGTCCAGCATTCTACCTCCACCCCTGCCTTGGGGTAAAATTCACTCCTGAGATCCAATGGACTCCTGCAGGACTTTGGAATAATCCTTAGTTTTGTTTTGGTGTGTGCAGTAATGTAACTTAAAAACACAACAACGGGGGAAATCTACTCCAGTACTCTTGAAATAATATAAATATGAAACAGAATATATGATACAGGTGAAATGATATGCTGAGTTATTTTCCCCACCCTATTTTTGAGAAGTTTCTGGGGACCCCAGTTCTTTTAAGTTTTTGGTATTTTCCATTTCCCATTCATTTGAATTGGATAAATTTAACCCCTGACAGCTTAGGAATTTAAAATAAAAATAAAAATTGAAATGGCGGTGAGCAATGTGATGAAACAATATAGGACAACTAACTCATAATGGTTGAGTAACATATAAAGTACGAAGTAGTTTAGGTTGGCTAAGAGGTTTTATGAATATTTCAAGCAGCTACTATAGTCGATAGAAGAAGAAGAGTTTGGATTTGATATTCCGCTTTATCACTACCCGAAGGAGTCTCAAAGCGTCTCACATTCTCCTTTCCCTTCCTCCCCCACAACAAACACTCTGCGAGGTGAGTGAGGCTGAGAGACTTCAAAGAAGTGTGACTAGCCCAAGGTCACCCAGCAGCTGCATGTGGAGGAGCGGAGACGCGAAGCCGGTTCACCAGATTACGAGTCTACCGCTCTTAACCACTACACCACACTGGCTTGTGATACCACACTGGTTGTGATAGCAACCACAGCTCATGAGAGTTAAAAACCTTTTAAGTATGATCAGCATTATTTTATCGCAATCAGCTATACGTTCCTGTATGGATAATCTGTATTACAAAAAATATATATTTAACTTTTAAAACTCAGAATACCACATTTTAATATATTTATACCAGTGGCATTTTGTGCTAGTTCTTTACAGTACTAGCATTTAAGGAGAGCAGCGATTTCTTACATTTCTCTATAGCCACGTGTACCAAACTGCATCATGCAGCTCTAAAAACCAAATATTTTCAGTGATTAAAAGACAAAATGTGTTTGGTCTCATGAGTCATAGCAGGCTTCCTTAATGTCCACCTCTGCATAATCAGCAGACAAGGCTTAAAACCTTGCCTGGTTAAAATAAAATATGATCCCCCATTAATAGCAATTGCATCACAATGAACCAGTTAAAAACCTTGTTAAATATCTGAATTATATATTCCCTAGAAGCAAATGGTGACAGAACCTTTCGGGCAGAAAAAGAGTAAGCTACCTGCAAGCATTAATAACCATGCCTTTTATTGGAAGATGCCAACCTTAACAAACATTAACCTTTGTGCTCTTGAAAAATCTTTACTCACTTAAAAATTGGTTATACTTAAGGGGAAAGTAAATTGCCTACAGTAGTTGTTAAATGAGACATGAGACAAGCGGGTGTTTATCGCTCTCCATTAAGTATTGGGACTCTACTTCTTGGAAAATACGTTGTAAAAGAGCTGTGCCATAGAAGAACCAAAGATAAAAATAGTTCCTGATACATTTATTTTAGATTCTTTTCATTATTGCGTAGTTTAAAGACACTTTGGCCTCATTTGTGAGTGCCTCAATATTGTGAGGGTAACTTTGCATCACCTAGAAATATGAAAGTGGGTAGCCCCAAATGCCCTTGTTGCTATAGAAGTATCAAAAGATGTTTTGCATCTCACATTTGGAATGAGCAATGCACAGTTGTATCCCAGAATGGTTAAGGTGTTTCTATACCAGCTGCTGAAAAAATGAAAATGAAAAAAAAACACACAAAAAACGGTATTCCATCACCATCCTGAGAACTTGTTAGCTGCCACTGGGCTAGAAAACATACCAACTCCGAATGTGTCCTCTCAGCCATGGGACCAACCAGGTACAGGTGGAAGGCTTTGGTGCTTATAGTGTCAGGTGTGTGTGTGGCATGCCCGTGAAAAGACCCTTTTAAATAACTTTCCATGCGGTTGTGTCTTGACAAATTAGGAATCATCATCATCATATTTATTTATTCCCCGCCTTTCCCCCTGATGGGACTCAAGGCTAAACACATAATGATTTTAAAAATCCATCATGAAAATACAATTAAATATTGATAGGATTATTATTATTTATTAAATAATACGTGGATACGTAGATCTCAGGGCATAGAAGTACAAGATTAAAACACAAAATACATAATAAAAAAGGGGGGAAACAAAACAATAACCCCCTTTTCCCCATAAAAAAAGGTAAAGGACCCCTGACAGTTAAGTCCAGTCGCAGACGACTCTGGGGTTGCGGCGCTCATCTCATCTTGCTTTATAGGCCGAAGGAGCCGGCGTTTGTCCGCAGACCGTTTTGCCGGGTCATGTGGCCAGCATGACTAAGCCGCTTCTGGCGCAACAGAACACCGAAACCAGAGCAGTGCACGGAAACGCCGTTTACCTTCCCTCCGGAGTAGTACCTATTTATCTACTTGCACTGGCATGCTTTCAAACTGCTAGGTTGGCAGGAGCTGGAACCGAGCAACGGGAGCTCATCCCGTCGCGGGGAAACGAACCACCGACCTTCTGATCGGCAAGCCCAAGAGACTCAGTGGTTTAGACTACAGCGCTACCCGCATCCCCTCCCTTCCCCATACCATATACATATATGAAAATGTGTTTAAAACATACCAAGAATTACAATTAAAACAGCATGGCAGCACCCTTTCATTAAAAGCAGTTTCCAAAAGCCTGTTGGAACAAGAAGGTCTTCACCTGCCCAAGGAAGGACAACAAGGAGGGAGCCAGTCTAGCTTCTCCAGGAAGGGAGTTCCAGAGTTTGGGAGCAGCCACTGAGAAGGCCCTCTCCTGCATCTCTACCAAGCATGCCTATGAGGGTGACGGGACTAAGAGAAGGGTCTCCTCCGAAGATATCAAAACCCAAGCAGATTCATTTGAGCCACTATAGTCTTTCATATACTGTAGCTTGGTCCTAAGCAGAGGATATTTATTTCTTGTAATGCAAAACTCTGAAAGTGTGCAGACTTCCATATCAGCTTACAGCATTGTCTAGTTCAACGTTTTGGCATGAAAATTGGGACTTTTAGTCTAAAGTATTTCCCCAAAGACCCCCTGGGGTTGCACCCCTGGCTTTCTTGCTAGTGACAGTGATATCGTCATGTTACGTTGCCAGAATTGGTTATGTGACGGTGCCCCTGTCGCTAGGGGGAAAAAGATTGATTTGAAGTGAGCAAGTGCCACTGGAACTGTGAAGAGCAGACTGTCTGAATGACAGGTGGAGGGGCATGGGTTGTTTGGGGAGCTTCTCTCTGCAGTTGCAATGTCCACCATGAAAAAACCCAGCCTCCCTTCGGGTTGCCCAAGAGGGGAGAAAAGCAGTTTGCAACCTACCCTTCCCTATTTTGGCTCAGCTCTAGAGAAAACATAGTTTGAAGCACTCTTACCGGTATTTCAGGAATAAGTTGTCCATACTCATTGCTAAAATTCCTAGTGAGTCATGAATCAGACTCTGCCTCTGGCTATACTGTCTGCTAAGCTTCATAGCCTTTGGTGCAAAAGATCTTTTGAGTTTCAACTGTGAACCATCTGAAAGGGAAATCCTTAAGGTGATAATCTTTGAAGATGTGAGGCTGACTTCAGTTTAATTACTGAAGCTATGAAGCATGCCAGGTGTTACTCACAAGTACCGGGCTTCTCCAGCTCAACAGCTTACCTTCTAAATAATCTTGGGTGTGATATATGGTTGCCCCATAAGTTTGGTTTTGCACAAGAGCTGCTCAGCCTCAGCTCCCTGGCACTGATTCTTCAGTTGCTTTTCTCTCAGCTGCTGCTGCTGTCCATGTTTTGCCTTGGGCCTCTTTGAAAAAAGGTAGCAAATCTTGCTGTTTGATATTTGGGTTATAACTGGCAGCTTCCTAGCGAGATGAGGATGGTGGGAAGTCTTATTGGGCCCTGGGGGACCATAAATGAGAAAGAGCTTTTCCCCCTCCTAGCTTTTATTGTTTCTGTTACTTTGGGGGTATTGATCCATGCAGGTAATGAACATGATGGGATGGGAATGTCCCTGCCATATAGGTCACGGGGTGGGAGAGATGGAATTGGGGGTGTAACAACATGGGTAAGAGGAATATTGATTATGGCTTTTTGGCCTTCGTTGAGTTTCCAGTCTGTCCTTCGCCTGCCGGTGCTAATCTTGAGTGCTAGATCAGTTTTAAAAAATCTCCCTTATCCATGATTTGATTGTCAATGAGGGAGCTGGACTGATATGTATTTACTGGAACCTGGATGGGTGGTATCAGCCTTTTCCAACTATGCTGTCCTGGGTACCAGTCAATACTAGCATAGACTTGAGGGTCAGGGAGGGGGCTGCTGTGGACTACAGGAAGTTCCTCTTCAGGGTGCCGGTGTTGAGCACTAGCAGGAGTGCTGGGAAGCAAAGTTCACTCCATCGGCTCTGCTGTGAAAGGCCAGCCCCCCCCCAACTGTCATCTGGGGGCAGCTATTCCATCAGATGCAGCCCTGAGCCACCAACTGCTGATTCCTAATCCAAGATGCCAACAGTTTTCGCATTGCTGGGGGATTTTTTTAATTGATTCATGTAGCCAGAGGGTTCTGTTAATCCTAAGAGTTTTGTGGAAGGTGGCAAATGCTTCAAGATACAGTATGGAATTTACTTTACCGAGTACAGATTGCAGTGCCCGTGGCAGAACTGGCATTGGTTAGCCACAACTGCCCATATTGTTATATGAGGGGATTCACATTCAGCTGGTAGGCTTTTTGTGTTCCCTTACATTACGGGAAAGAAATCACTGCTTCAGACATCGGATGCAGTAGATTGACAGCATCCTGGCACTGACTTGTCATTGCATCCTGTTCTCTGCTCCCCCCCCCCCCGATCTGTTCTGACTTTGCGCTAAAAAACATCTGTCAGAAGAAAAACATTATTTGGCATGGGCGCATCAACTGTTTGTCCATGTATTCCCTGGACATGAAAAATGTATTACCACTTCAGATCCCTCATCGCTGTATATTCCAAGCATGTCTCCAAATCAGATAAATGCTGCCACAACTGAAATCTTAAAAATTGTGGGGTTGGAGAAATTGGGCTTCCCTGCAGAGGGGCTCAGAAATGATAACTCTGTGCTCTGAACAGTGGGGGGCTGGGGCTTCTTTCAATTGCTGTAGGTCTGTTGTTTAGTCGTTTAGTCGTGTCCGACTCTTCGTGACCCCATGGACCAGAGCACGCCAGGCACTCCTGTCTTCCACTGCCTCCCGCAGTTTGGGCAGACTCATGTTGGTCGCTTAGAGAACACTGTCCAACCATCTCGTGCTCTGTCGTCCCCTTCTCCTTGTACCCTCAATCTTTCCCAACATCAGGGTCTTTTCCAGGGAGTCTTCTCTTCTCATGAGGTGGCTAAAGTATTGGAGCCTCAGCTTCAGGATCTGTCCTTCCAGTGAGCACTCAGTGCTGATTTCCTTAAGAATGGATAGGTTTGATCTTCTTGCAGTCCATGGGACTCTCAAGAGGTCTCCTCCAGCACCATAATTCAAAAGCATCAATTCTTTGGCGATCAGCCTTCTTTGTGGTCCAGCTCATCACTACTGGGATGTAATGGGAGGAGGACAGATCTCATCTGAGAGCCAGTGTGGTGTAGTGGTTAAGAGCGGTAGACTCGTAATCTGGTGAACCGGGTCCGCGTCTCCACTCCTCCACATGCAACTGCTGGGTAACCTTGGTCTAGTCACACTTCTCTGAAGTCTCTCAGCCCCACTCACCTCACAGAGTGTTTGTTGTGGGGAGGAAGGGAAAGGAGAATGTTAGCCGCTTTGAGACTCCTTCGGGTAGTGATAAAGCGGGATAACAAATCCAAACTCTTCTTCTTCTTCTTCTTCTTCTTCTTCTTCTTCTTCTTCTTCTTCTTCTTCATCTCCCTACTTGCTTGTTTCGTTTGTTTCATCAATTCATATACCTAACATTGTGGTTTCTAAATAATTTACAATGATGTTACAAAAAATGAAAACATTAAATTAAATTAACGTAACATCAGAAAAGCTTGCTCTAAATGCCTGCTAAAATAAGTGTCTTTGCTAAACACCTGAAACTCAACAGGAAGTGGGCATCTTCTGGAACAGCCCATTAACAACCATGATGTGCCAGACAATTTTAATCAAGCCTTGGGTTCATTTCCCAGTGACTTCAGAAATTATAACCATAAGCATATTATGGGATGGATGTCAGGGTACTCCATGAAATGGTCCACTACGTGATACCAATTTTATCCTATGCGTCACAAAGAGAATCATGTAGTTTCTGGTTCAGAGTTCAGAGGACACAAACAAACCATTTTTCATTTGGATTTAGCAGTGAATTTTGCCAAGTGCTAAACAACAAACTAAGAAGGAGGCTGCATGCACATACAAGGACAAGAAAGGGACTGTAGCTTATTTCCAATCTTCCAAATGATGGTTCAGAAGATTGTCTGAAGTGAACATACCGGTACTTACCTTAGAATTTACACCCTTCAGTGTTCCATTAGGTAAATCTCTCACTGAGTTATCAAAAGCAACAGTTTCTTGTAGCACTCTACAGAGTAACAAATTCATAAAGTTATAAGCTGATCGATCGGTCATCCTTTTCCTATGCTCCACCATGTACACTGAAGAACATCCATAAGAAAAAGAAAAGAAAAAGAAAAAAAAAATACACTGAAGAACATCCAGGTAAAATAACCTCTAAAAACATTAAACAAAGACCTAAAACCATGGAAAAGAAATTGTGTGTGTGTGATATTATACAGTTAAAAACCAGTGTATATTCTATTTAATACAACAAATACCACAGGTACTGGTATAAATAAAATAAAACAAAATTGTAATAAGCAAAATTGAAGACTTGGTGATTTAAAAGAGAAATAGAAAGTCTACCCGGTAGTTAAGAACAACTGCCATATTTTGTAGGCTGTTGTGCAACATTTGGCAACTACTGCTGCAATCTCTGGTTTTCAGTCTTCTAGAACTTCTCTGGGTTTCTCTGGTTTCTCTGGCAATCTCTGGTTTTCAGTCTTCTAGAACTTCTAAGGCTAAGCCATGGGTAGGCAAACGAAGGCCCGGGGACTGAATCTGGCCCAATCGCCTTCTAAATCTAGCCCGCTGATGGTCCGGGAATCAGCGTGTTTTTACATGAGTAGAATGTGTGCTTTTATTTAAAATGCATCTCTGGGTTATTTGTGGGGCATAGGAATTCATTTTTGTTTTTCTTTCAAAATATAGTCCGGCCCCCCACAAGGTCTGAAGGACAGTGGGCCCCTGTTTGCTGACCCCTGTTCTAAGCAATGGGGCAAATTATTAATAGAAACCGCATCTCTTTTCCTCTTTTAATCTAGTAGCCATCTAATAAAGCAAAACAAATATATCTGAGTTCCTCTACAAAGATGCACATGTTTGACGGCCAAATATTTCTGTGAGTGTTAGCCTTAAATGTCCAGGTCGCACTGATTGGATTCTAAACATTGTCTTAAGTAGTGTTCTAATCATTCCCAAATGTATGAACTATTCCATATCTAGAAATGTGAAGCCCTGGAGGGGAAAGGTTGGGAAATTTTCAGGTCCCCCTCTGCTGCCCTTACAACCCTTCTCTATCCTCATCTATGTTAGATAGATGTCTGTCCTTATCTATCTTTAAATTACTCCATATTCCTTTGCAGCCACAGGCTTCAATGAAGGCTTTTCTGGGTTTGCGATGTTCTACTAGAGTCTTAAAACCCATGGGGGGAAATCTTCTGGGACTTGGAAATTACTCGAGTTCTTTATAAGTTACAATAGGAGAGGTGTGGACTGCATGTGAACAGCTCACCCTGGCATTTTTGGAAATAATTTCCCTCTGTTTCCCTGCTGATCTTTCGGAGCTGCTGTAGCCACACACTCCAATTAGGTTTTTCTGTTGTTGTTGCTACAAGTTACATTTTTAAAATAGAAATGGAGAAGGCGAAAGTAGCGACTGTTGCAAGCAAGTACCACAGAAACCTGTCACGACAACAGCATTTCAAATGAAAGAGAATCATGAGCTGTTTAAAAAGTAATGCTGCTTGCCAGATTTTCAGCGTCTACTCTGACAGTAGAGCTAGGGGAGGAGGACAGGGATAGGCAGATACTCAGTGAGTACAGTACTTGATCTCACCCCTCCCTCTTTTTCAGCAGAATTAAACAAAGAAGTTGAGATTCTGTTTTAACGTGTGTTAAATTGTCCATATGGCATGTTACAAGTTGGACTTAAATAACTCACTCCGGGGAAAACAGGTCAATGACAGCACCATCACTTGTGCCCCCGAGGGCTAGCAGTACTGGAATTAATCTTCGATGCATTTCTGTGATCTTTCCAGTGTGTTTTATTGGCTCATGTACAAAGCATAGAAAATCCAACAATCTTTAGACACGTAGAAAAATGGTGTTCACACATGTCAGAAAATGCTTTCATGCTCAACTTCTCTCAAAGCCGTAAACTCCCATATAGTCTTAAGAGCCCAGGTTGTACTATCATAATGAACAAAAGGGTTCGTGATCTAGGCATCTTACAAAGGTTATGGCATTTCCCAAGCTACCAGTCTTACGAGCAACTGTTGGGGTTCTTAAGGGGTGGCAGGCCACCAAAATTCCTTTCTGGAGCTAGATATTACCTCATAAGGCAGTGATGACCAAACCTGGCCCTCCAGCTGTTTGGGGATTACAGTTCCCATCATCCCTGACCACTGGTCCTGTTAGCTAGGGATGATGGGAGTTGTGGTTCCAAAACAGCTGGAGGGCCAAGTTTGGCCATCACTGCCTTATGAGGTAATATCTTGCCCCCTCTGCCGTGTGCGCGTGCGCATGCACACACGCACTCTGGCCCACTAGGAGGTTTGTGGTGCGGTGAATCGGCCCACCCCCCAAAAAGCTTGCCATCCCCTGTGGTAGAGGGACAGGGCCTCAGGAGCTAACCTCCATGTTTACATGGACTTGTATAGGAGGAGACAGCTCTTAAGATACTTTAGTCTTTTAACTGAATACCAAAACCTTTAGTTCTTAAGCTATATACCGTATGTCCTATGTTTTCATCCCACCCAAATAAATAAAACAGAAATAAATAAGACCAGTTCCTGCACCCCAGTTTGAGTGGGAATGTCAGCTTGTGTGGCACAGTGAATTGAGAACAATCACGCAGTCAAGTGTCGGCCTTCAGCTAAATTGTAAAAGGGCATTTTCATTTCCTTTCATGAATTGATAAGGCCATTTTGCCCTATGTATGTTGGTTAGTGTAATCTAAATGAACAATGAGGATTTCATTTGTTTTGCAGTGTTTTCATTTCTTCTCAGGCTAGTGAAATTCTCCATTCTATTACTCCCAAGCCTTTATGTCACTTTTTCAACAAAAATGGAGAGGCACGGTTTGTATGTCTGTGTAGTAGGTGTCTGTGACTCATAAATTCAAATTTAGAACTAAAGGTTTAGGGAGTGGATAACGGGGCATTTGCAAATACTGGTCTGTTCTTTTCCATGCTACTTAGCAAATACCTCTTCATGCTTCAGTATTCATGTGTAAGAATTCATTG
Source organism: Darevskia mixta (assembly GCA_034641385.1). Classification (NCBI taxonomy): domain Eukaryota; kingdom Metazoa; phylum Chordata; class Lepidosauria; order Squamata; family Lacertidae; genus Darevskia; species Darevskia mixta. Next base: position 7,242,498 of record JAWWNH010000224.1, on the reverse strand, counting down.
TTCCCAAAACTCCTTTTATTCCCCCACTCTATTTTTATGATACCTATTTTGCAGGTGGGGGAGGAAATCATAACAACATTCATCTGTTTTTGTGATTAAAAATAATGGACAAATCACTGATTTTTAAAAGTATTTGTTTTAACTATAGTAACTTTTTAAAAACTTTTTATTCAATTTAGCAGTTGATTTTCTTGGTGAACTTGTTGAGAAATGCTTACATATATATTCCATGCCCTAGTCTTTTTTTTTTTTTAATAATTTTTATTAATTTTACAATTTTATAAGTATACAATAAAACATTTCAGTCAGGATTCATCACTCCCCACCTCTCACCATGAGGAGTTATTTAATCTTACCCTCCCTCTCACAGAGGTAAACCCATTCATTATTTCCCCTGACCTCAAACAAATCATTATCTAGCTTCGGCCTAACCCTATTCCCGGGTAGACCATTCTTGGTAACATAACAGAATCATAATGACTTCCTCCGCACCTCCCTAGTGGCTGCATTAAACAATATATTTCTTCCATTCAGGTACATGGATACATTAAACATATCTTAAACTTAATTACAAAACATAGTTCTAGCTCATATAAAATATCATATCTTATTACACAACATCTTTTAATTCTCGCCTCAGCGTCTTCCTCCCATATCATCTATAAGTTTCCTTTTGACTCCCCTTAATCTTCAGGCTCCTAACTTCGAGAGGCCCTAACATAATCCAAACTCTAAGCCATGTCCGACAAGAATGTTCAAAATCCAAATATATAGTCAATCCCAGGTAGCCCACCTGCACCATTCAGCCCTGCCCTCGCCTTTCCCCAGTCCACTGCCAAGTGCTTCCCTGCACTTGGACTTTACCTTCTCTTTGCCTTCTCGGTTGCTTCTGTTCCATGCCCTAGTCTTGCCCAGATTTGCTTTCCTTTTTGCCCAGGGGTTAATCTGCACTGCCCCGGGCACACTGCCTGAAAAATGTTAAGAATGAGAGAGCTTCCCTAAGAAATATTGGCTTACAGTCTGGTTTAGAGATATTGCTTTAGAGAGTATTAAAAGTAGGATCCCTTTCTGATCTAAAAGCTACCAACACAAAGCCTTTCCTGACATGAGCAGTGTCTATTTATAGATAGATGAACAAACATATTTTTTCGGCTTATTCATGAAGGCAAGTTTGTGTAATCATCTTAGCATTACATGAAATACAAATATGCAGCTGGATGTTCAATGAAATGAGATTTTTATTAACACTCCTCACCCCAATTCCAAAGAGAAATATAATTAGTAACTCTCTTAGCATCCCACATGCGGCAAGCAGGCAGGTCTGTCTGCTGTGCTTCATGTTGATTTATCATCCTAGCTAATTAATTTATACCTTGTCTCATCTCTGCAGTCAAGGTGGTATAAATATAGCAAAAACACATCACCAAATATTATGTGCTTGGGTCCGCATGGGCATAGCTGGTTCTTTAGAGGCTGCTTTTAAGATGCGTTTCATCTCCAATCATCTAGTTACCAGTCATAGCTTGGAATGACATTGTAGTTATGTGTTTTGGCAATGGTGTCCCTTTCTTGTATAATTGCACTAGACCCTGGAACTGCTTTCAAAAGCATCTCAGTGCTATGAGTTGTGATGTTATGCAGTAGCTGCTGCTACCCAAGTTCTGACCAATACTTCCTGACCTTGCAGCTCACCAAGATGAAGCACATCCTCAAATTCTCCCCTCATTTACATGAAATATACGCACTCCCACCAGGCATAAAGAGTGGAGCTTTGTTTGCCTCGTCCATTGATTTATATTCCTGTGTAGTTTACTCCAGTAATTTAATCTGGCAACCTCTGTATTTCTCTGGCTCATTTCAAAAATAAGGTTTATAATTGTTAAAGCTCATCCCTTCCTGATAAGATGCATTGTGTTAAATTATTTTCTCCCCCAGTCTATGTAATTCCATTTGTGTCTTGTGCTGTTGACTGTTTGATTGTTAACAGGTTCTGAAGTAATTAAATTAGGTGAGCTATGATTACATGTGCAGCATTAATAGACCACATCTGTGTACAGCAGAGTCAAAACTCTGTCAGATGACCCTTGAGGTCCCGCAAAGGGAAAATAATATAATTCTTCTTCCTTTTTCTCCTTGGGTTGATAATCTGATTTCACTTATTTATTCTACTGCATGATCCCCTTTAGACCTATACATTCTCCATCTTGTTTTCTCTCCAGGCTACTCATTAAATTCTGAATAATTGCATGTTGAGGCAGAAGAGCTCTTGGTGAAATTTATGCCACATGCACAAGATTACATCTTTGTACTCCATATTAATGTTTCTGGGAGTAGATCTTTGCTCAAATCATTAATGTAAATGAGAACCCTAAGTTTGTCTTACTCCCTATAAGTGTGAATGGAATTGGTTGGGAGGGGGTGGGAATGCACCTGTATTATTTCATTGACTTTTTGACAAAGTAGGTAAAGAGCTTGAATGCTACTAATCAGCTGTTAGTAATCTTTTGGTTACCCATAGGGATCAATATATTAAAATTGCATATAGTGTAGATCAGGCTTCCTCAACCTCGGCCCTCCAGGTGTTTTTGGCCTACAACTCCCATGATCCCTAGCTAGCAGGACCAGTGGTCATTGATGATGGGAATTGTAGTCTCAAAACATCTGGAGGGCCGAGGTTGAGGAAACCTGGTGTAGATTGTAGGTGGATTGCAATCTACAAACATTTATAAGGTTAATAACCTTTACCTGTCACACTTTTAAAATGTCCTTTCATCGATAACCTGCCTTGCTGTGAAGGTGTAGTTGTTTTCTTGCTAGAAGTCATCAAATGATGAGTGTGGTACATGATTAGGCCATCATGTGATAACTGCAGTTTTCTTTTTAACGGAATGCTGGAATCAAGCTTTCAAGTCACACAGGACTTTTTCTAAGGCTGGAATTTCAGGGAGAAAGGAGAGATTTTGGCAGAACGATACTTACTCAATTTAACAAATTTAACAAATTCAATAGGATTTCAAAAGGAAGCCTGCTTGTTAGATACCATTTTTTTAAAAAATACTTGCAATTCCAGATCAACGAGGGGACAGTTGCTTTTCATAGAGTGTGCCCACAGCTCCCACTTTAGTTCAGTTTAATTAGCACATGATTTAGTTACTGCATGTTGTGGGCCTTCTTTCGTTTCCTTGAGAACCAGGGAAATGTTTCATTTCTCTGTTTCTCAGGTGTTGGTGGTACACGTTAAACTAGCGGCAGGGGACCTCCTGTTCATGCGCCTGACCCAACCTGCCAGGCCTTTCCATCCAGCCCACCACGTCTCTCCCAGTATCCCGTAACCACTTCCAGTTGCTGTCCAGCCTCTCACTGCTGCCCACCTGTTTCTCCAGCCTCCACATTGCTGCCGCCTCCTCTCATTTCTTTCCTCTTTCTTGGCGCTGCATGTGAAAGTGGTGGACTGAGGGTAGTGTTGGCCGTGGAACGCTATTCTGGCAGTTTCAGGGCCTCGTGGCTCTTCCAGATTCTTCTTCTGTGCTTAGGAGATGCGGAAGCACTCAGCTGGGTGACCCTCTGCTGTTCTCGCAGGTTTTTGGAAGCCGTTCTTGGTGCTCCAGAGACCCTTGGAGGTGCTTGGAGTGACCGCAGCTGGCGGTAAAGTGCTCTGATTTTTTTATGTTGATATCATCATCATCATTCTTTTATTCGACTGTAAGTCAGAAGAATACATTTGTACAGAATTAAAAGCATCTGAGAGAACTTTGAAAAAAAGGAAATATAATCCACAGTAGAATGGAACTAAACAAATAGCCCCATATCGATACAATCAATTAAAATCTCGCGACGTTTAGAAGCTAAAAAAAGAAATTTAGCCACCAGGGAGGCTGTATTTCTAGTAATATTATTCAGTAAATATAAAACCTGTCTTTCTCTGGGTAGAAAGCTAGATTGACGTAAAAGTGGAGTTATAAGATTTTGCCTAAGTTCTACATAAAGAGGACAAGACAGAAGGATATGTTCGGTAGACTCAACCACACCCATAGTACAATGACAGGTTCTCTGGGCGTATGGAACTCCCTTGTACCTTCCCCACAATACCGCGGAATCAAGGGCGTTTAGTCTAGCCGCTGTAGGAAGTCTGCGGTATTCCACATAGTGGATTTCCGTGAGATAGGGGGCTGGTGTCATTTGATATATCTGGTCCCCTAGGAACATCCCTGGTTTCACTTGAGCTATGTCCTCTTGTCTGGCAATATCGCTCAATCTCCGGGAGATTGCAGTTCTAGCTTGATTATACGTCATGGACTCCAGGTAGAGGTGTGACAATCCACAGGACTGCACCTCTTTTATGACCTCCCTTTCCCATGATGACTGGAAATCATCCCTCAATGTCAAGGGGGCGATGCCCACTGGTTTAAAACAAAACTTGAGCCATAGCCAAAGCTTCGTCTTCAAGGCCACATATCGTAAAACTTGCCAGCCGACCTCAAGTCTCATAACCGCGCCCACCACCGAGGGGGGGAATCCTAAGGATGGCTCTAAGAAAGTTTTAATGTTGATATGAAGAACCCCATGCTCACATTTAAAGTGTGTGCATGTTTAGTCCCTGAAAAGGTTTCTAAAGTAAATAATCAAGCTCATAGGGAAAGGAGGGCCTCCACACAGACCAGCTGAGGAATGCATGGCAGAAGTTTGGACTGTATGATGCTTTGGGTCCCTTCGAACTCTGCAGTTCTGTTATTCTAACGGGGGATGAGGAAGTCTGTATGTTAAAGAACTTGTTTATGTATGCTACAACTGCGGCAAGAGTTTTGTTCGCACAAGGATGGAAGAAGGAAGAATTACCAACAAAAGAACAATGGCAAGAGAAACTGATGAGCTATGCAGAATTGGCTAAATTAAGCAAACAAATTGCGTGAAAAGGACAATCGGGACTTTAAAGAAGACTGGGAACTATTTACAAAATATCTGAAAAAACAGCAAACAGATTTAGATTCATTGGCAGGATTTGAATAAACATACACAAATTTTATTAAAAATTAAAGATTTGGAACAACATGGGAACAAAATTTTAATCGACAATATGCAGAAAGAATATTGAATTACTAAAGCAGTTATGGAAGCTGGGGGAAGTCCTGGGGGAGGGGGGAAAGGGGGAAATTGTATAAGATTGTATTGTTTGATAATTTTTTGGAATTTGAAAGCTTTTCAATAAAAATATATTATTAAAAAAAGGAAGTCTGTATGTGATACTTTTGCATGCGCAGGTACGTACGTGTGTCTGTGAAATTGACTGTAGCTCTTCTCCCTTTGTGCTTTGGGCCCACCAAGGCACTTGATGTGTGTTATTTCAGTGATCTCTTGAAAGAGGGTGGTTCCCCCCCCCTGAAACCACTGCTGCTGCTTTTACTAAGCGACACAGGAGGCATTTTGGTTTTAGTCACAGCAGCATGATCATTAAAGCTTTTTGTCCCCAGCAAGAGATTCCAAAACGTGAGACCTGTGAAGAATTCCTGGAGATGATTTTGTCAGAGCGAACCTTTTCGTCAGGGTGGCAGCAAATACCGTATTGGCCTGAATATAAACCTCACTCCCCCCCCCCCCCCGATCATGAAAAGTTAAACCATGGTTTATATTCGTGATCTTACGGTATGCAGCCAGGAGCAGCAAGGAATGGAGCAGCTTATATTCGGGTATATTTTCCTTTTCCCCCTCCTCCCTCCCTCCAATTTTACAGGTGTGGCTTATATTCTGGTGTGGTTTATATTCAGGTCAATACGGTAAAAAGATTAGCTATATTGCTCTGAGTTTTTCAGGAATGAAGACTACCAAGGAACCCCGAGTTGTGCTCTCATGAATGCAGTACCTGCGGCATTGTTGTGTTGACTTGTGAAGGACTGCAAAGCATCAACCCAAGGTTCTTTTCATTCAATAAGTTGCACTGAAATAAATAAGCATTTGCTGTGACATGCAAAACATCTCAGTTTCAGATGTATGCAGTGATCTCGCTTACCAGCATGAGAGAGAATGAACGCGAACTCCCATTTTTAAAATAGCCTGTAAGTCCGAGGATTGCGGGAACCAGTCTTTATTTGGCGGCAAATGTGTTTAGGATCAGGATGCCAGTTATTAAGTTACTGAGATAACAGTCTAACTGCTTTACTTGCCATTGAGAAAAGATTCCACATGTTTAGAAATGTCATTACAGAATGAAAGGGCTGTAAGAGAGTTCTGAATCATCTCTTTCTTCGTAGGAACCAGTTGGTCTATTGAAGCTAACCAACATCAGGGTTGTGTTGTGATGAACACTGTATTGTGAAATGGTCACTGTAATTCCTTTACTTTTAGGTGGCTGTTTAGTCGTTTAGTCGTGTCTGACTCTTCGTGACCCCATGGACCAGAGGACGCCAGGCACTCCTGTCTTCCACTGGGTGGTTGGGGCTATTGATACTGCCTGTCCCATTTTCATTTCCCCAAGGCCTTAGGACCGGTTTACTTGGAGGATTGGCTGACGTCATTTATCCCATCTCAACTGTTGTTGTTTTTGGGGGGGGGGGTGGAACTATAACTTTTGCAAGTGCATTATAGTGTTCATTCCCCATACACAAGGAATCAGTCTTTTAACTGTAAAGTTGTTGTGTCTTTTAATCTGCAATTTTAGTTTATAATGTACATTTTACAGGTCTATTTCATTTATATTTTGGGGGTTTTAAACTTGCTTTTAACTTTGGTTTTTTTTTATTGGCAGTTTGAATGTATATTTTTATATCCTTTGTAAACCATATATCCTTTGGTACACAAATTCTGTACATATGAATGAATGAATGAATGAATGAATGGTTAACATACTGACAGTTTCTGCTTTCTGTGTCTCTTTCCATCCCCTGTCTAGAATCCTACCCAAGTGGGAACGGCTCTTCAGGTTTTCTATAACCTTGGCACTTTGAAAGTCACCGTCACTAATGTTGTGGATGGTTACTGCACGTCCTTGGAGGAGAACATCAACAATGCCTTGGATATTAAGGTTTTGACTCAGCCCTCTCAGACAGTGGTTAGAGGTACTATGCCTTCTCCCCTCTGTATTAAAACAGTGCCTGGTAATTGGACATTATATTCCCATAAGCATGATCTAATACAGTTATTAATGTTCATATTAGTCTTCATCACACTTTACTGTTTGGGAAGCTGTGTCTTTTCTTTGGATGTGATAATACTGCAAGCTGCGAAGTGGGAAAGTCACATTGAGGTAAATGAATTGGCCCATTTCCAAGTCATTCTTAGCTCAAACGTGTTGTACTTAATATTGCAGCACGGTATTCTCCTTCTCTCCAGATTTCAAGTAATGTCAACAGCTGGTGCAGCATAGTAACTATAACAGCACAATGTTTACTCAGAAGTGTGTCCCACAGTTGAGAAACAGAGATTTATTTATTTTTAAGCGCAGCATCGCTTTCAGCTGGCATTTTTAGCGCTTAGACTTGTGGCCCTCATCATAGCTAATATGACATTTGCTTTAGGTTTTGGAATTTCTCTCAGCATGTGCCGAAAAGGATTATAATTCTTCCCCATTAAAAAATAAAATACAATGGAAGGAGGCAATAGCTCCTCTACCATTCTACACTACAGAGTTTGGAGCTTCTTTTGTGAAACTGTTTACATAACAGTGTAATATTGAATTTCTGTTGTACTTCTGAACATATCAAATATATAACTTTATTTATTCATGACACTTCTATATTGCGTATCAGCCAGATCCTCTGGGTGGTTTATGAACTTCAAAATTAAATAAAATCCAAAATAATAAAAAATGCACTGATATATGGACACACTTCAGAAATGGTTACCTTTAGTTAACACACATTGGAAAAACGTGGCAATTTAGCTGTTCACTGTGTGCTGGCAGAGATTTATTGAGGCCTCCATGTCTGAAGAAGGAGCTGTTACTTACATTGGCCACCATTTGTATTCCGCTGTTGCCCCAAGTAGTTCAGGGTAGTATATAGGAGAGTTCCCCTGCTTTGTCCTTGCAACATCCTCATGAGGTCCAAAGACTGTTAACTTGCCCAGGGCCATCCAGTGAGTTCATGGCTCACTGGAGATCTGAGCCCCAAACTCCTCGGTATAAATCCAACACTTTTATACAATCATAGAATTGGGAGTTTAGCCCAGAACCTGTGGCCCTCCAGATGTCATTGAACTCCAACTCTCATCAGCCCCTGCCAGCATGGCTAAGCATCAGGGGATGATGGGAGCTGGTGTTCAGCAACATTGGATGCCTACAGGCTGCCCACTTCTTCTCTAGCACCATGCTGAACCAAGACCTCTTTCTTTCTATTTCTCTACCAATTTCGGTACGTCCCTTCTTGTGCATCCAGATATTTTAAATCCTAATTGTAGCAATTCCCCAAGGTGACTTGTTGTCGTTTAAGTTTTTGAGACAGGTTGTTCTTAAAACAGGTGGCCCTGGAAGAGCATCTATGCCAACACCAGGAAACACGGCCGCCTTTAGAGCAGCTCTATGGACCAATATGGAAAAGCTGATGGATCAGATCTGTGCAGCTTGTGGGCAGGTATTTGGCTATTTAAACATCCTCTTCTGGCTTGGCACGGTTTGGAGGGCGCTGTGAAATACAGAAGCGAGTTGGGCTGAAAATGACATCTTTCCTTTTCAGGTGCAGCATCTGCGGAAAGTACTGTCCATGAAAAGAGATCCAGTTACACAGGTGTGCTTCATTGAAGAATTAGCAAAGGTAACACACCTCTCCTGGCCCCCTTCCCCTGCACCACATCTCTTCCTTCTAACTAAGTGCATTCTTGCAAAGGTAACTTACCTTTTTTAATTATGTCAGCAGAAAGGGAGTGTTCGCTTTTTGGTATTTCAGTGTGTAATGAAATAGTGGTGACACCCAGGCTAGCCCAAACAGTGTGCATTGATGGATGATTCAAGATCTATAGCAGGCATAGGCAAACTCGGCCCTCCAGATGTTTTGGGACTACCATTCCCATCATCCCTGACCACTGGTCCTGTTAGCTAGGGATGATGGGAGTTGTAGTCCCAAAACATCTGGAGGGCCGAGTTTGCCTATGCCTGATCTATAGTCTCTTGAGCACAGACACAAGGCTAGCTTGTATGTGTACCTGGCAGGCAAGCAGAACTTAACCATTTGATGTTTTGTGGGACTGGCGTCTGGTTTAAACCATGACCTCTGTTGCTTCGTGTGCAGTGTTACCCTGCCAGCGCAGGGATGGCCTGGTCTATGAATCCCTTGTGTGCAGTTGTAGATGAAGTGGCCCAGTTTCAGCAAAGCACCAGGAATATCTTGCTTGCTTGTTCTCCTTGCCTTGGATGCAAGCTAGTGTAATGTTGCTCTAAACTTTCAGGGGGAGGGCATCTGCAAAAAGACCCCATCCCTCTTGAAGATGGGGAACTGTGGGATGGATTTTTAGGGAGTGCAAGAGACTAAAGTATGGGAGGAATTGATAACCCCACAAGTGATGTGCATAAACAATGCCCCATCCCCGCATGACAGCATTTGGGCCCAATCCCTTGGGATGACTGCTTTTTTGTCATATTTGAAAGAATGATAAAATATCATTATGTGCCTTTATTAATGATCACTATTATCTTTCGCCGTAATACTGTGTGCATTGGCTAATTAATCTTATGTATTAGTAAGATAATGTGTCTTTGCATGGTTTGTCACATGATCCAGCCATCTGCTTCTCTCCTTTTGGGCAATTCCCTCTTTGATAAACAATCCACGGCTGTCCTTTGCCTACAGTAGCTCCCCTCTGAATACCTATTCTTATCCATTCACTTGTATTGTGCTGTATTCTTATTTAGACAAATTTGATGAATGATCTTCCCAAGGGCCAATAACAGTGCTAGCCAATCAGTTCATCTATCATAATTTGTGAAGGAGAGCCCCTTCCTCTCTTCCTGTTCAAGTTCAAATTTTATGCAAAGGGAAAGAGAAAATGTTCCAATTCCATGTGCTGGACTATAAATTCCAACAGATTCAATTTTTTTAATGGAGAGGAGAGACCATTTATGCAAATAGTTTGCAATATGAATATTAAACGGAGAAACAAAAACTTGTTTCTTGTGGCTGCATGCTCTTTGCAGTTTCTCTTATGAATCAACTTAAAAGAAAAATCATAGGAAACATACCCTCTTTATATGAGAAGCTTCTCACAACTATGTGGTCTTTGTTAGGAGTTACAGCCTGCCCTTCCCAAGGCATTGGACTGAGTAATAGTAATTTATCTTACACACTGATGCCAGGAAACTATAGGCCAGGGACCTGCCTTGGGTAAACTAGTGGGAAGCATGATCAAGGGTAGAATTGCAAGGCATAGGGAATTCTTGGCCTGCAAGAATTAGCATTGCTTCTGCAGAGGACTCTTGTGCCCTACTTATTTTCTGGAGTTCTGGCAGATGCACCCCAAAAAATGTCTCTTTGTTTGACATTTTAAGTTTCTTTTTGACTCATAGAGGAAGAAGTTTCATAGTTCAGCGGCACGTGCTCGTTCTCCCTCTGCAAAATGGTGCCATCCTAGATCTCTCTGGCTGCTCAAGTATGCAGCCGTCTAGAGTATACTCAAATCACCTATGTGTGAAAATCTAAGTGATGGGGAATAGGGTTGCCTTTTTTTCATGGCTGGTCACTATGAACACCGTATTTCTAAAAATATTATTTGCTCGGTTTAGTTGTATGTCCAAAGATGTGTCTTTGGGACCAGAAGATGGGTGGGTGATTTAATAGGCTGAAACACCCCTTTTTTAAAATTTCCCTAACCCCCTTTTTGATGGCTTGGAGGGAGATGCCCTTAGAAATCCCTGGACTTCCTTAGCAAACATTGTACTAGAGAGGACCACTGTAAATCCTAGTTTAAGTAATTGAACAATATTTTTGTTTTATTGTAAATTCATGCTCATGTGGAACATGGAGTGTGTAATACTAGTCAAGAGAACTCAATAGAAGAAAGAGTGTTGATCATTCAAATGGACATGTTTGCATTTGCATGTCTATTTCGATACCATAATTTGGCATTTATTTGGCTGAGGGGAGGGTCTTTAGTCCATTGTATTCTGTCTCATTGCTTATTTCTCTGAACTTCTAACGGAATGCAGTTTTATTTGGACCCCAAACCAAATGTGCACTGGCCTTAACATTCATAGATGGCATTGGTATTGTGTGCCGAAAACCTGCATTTTGCTGCTGCTACTGAAATAAGGCTATCATGTATTTTTTAAAGTCCCCTAGTTATCTGACATATTGTCACAAGCTGCTAGGTAGGACTTTTGGAACTGCCTAACAAGCCGCTAAAATCTAGAAATGCATGCATACCCTCAGTGTCTGCTGAGCAATAGGGACAGCCAGATGGGAGTGCAGGATCTGTTGAGTCTGCTGCCAGTAGTTAAAAATAAGCTGATAAATCATGGAAATTCTAATACTCATTTAAAAAGCCAAAGCAATTTCACATATGATACTGTCTGTTTCCACTCTACATAAAGTGTCTGGGAGAGGAGAGAAGGTTGGGTTTTTGTGTGTCCACATTAGAAAGTTGATCTAACAACAAAACACATTGGAACGTGTCCATTTTTAAAGGGCCGTATGCCCATTCTCACAGGAGATGGTAACATAAACCCTGCATTTTACATTCTGTTTGCTAATTACTGGTGGTGAGGTCAACTCTAGCATTACATCTATCTTCCTCAACAGCTGCGATTCCACTTTAGATGCCCATCTGTGTCCTTGGAGACTCTGCAATGCAAGTCAATGGCCATAGCTCCACCCACTTTGGTCACTGGCCACGCCCACTTCTGCCTCTGATCCTTCCCATCACTGTCATGTGGTCACCAACCAATCAATCACTTTATTTCAGCTTTAAGCTCATAAGAACAACAGAACTAGAACAAATACACAGCACAATTTGATTTAAAAATTAAAACCAGTAAAAACTTAAAAGAGTACAGATTAGAATTAGATACTATAAGGAATTTCCAGCTTCCAAACAGCAGTCCATTACGTCGTTTATAATCAAAACGGAAGTTAAAAATTTCGCCATTTGTAAAGTTACATGCTGATCAGTATCTTGCAATAAGAAGGCCAGGCCAGTTGCCCAGGCAACTTGTGGATTAATGGTAACAGTAAGTTCTTCCGGACAACACAATATAAAGGACATATAAATACTATATGGTGAAGTGTTTCAATCGAACTATTATCACAGGAACATAAAGCCGAGATTTGGCCCCTAGAAAATCTATGAAAAAGGGAATTCGAAGGGAAAACATTAAAACGTGCTTTGATGAAGGCAAAACGATGACTGGCAATAGAAAGGGATGATAGGTAAGATGGCACATGTGTTGGAGAAATAACTCCCAACTGACACAGGGAACATAGCCCCCCACCAAGCATAAGATTACGCTGCCACTCTATGTCATCCAGTCTTTGAATGTGTTCACCAGTATGTTGCCAAGGAGCAGGCAGGAAAGTGTTCCCCATCCCTGCTTTAGACACCATTGCCGTATAAAAATAATATCCCCCGGAATCATCTGTACGCGGATTAAAAAGCAAAGACACACACCTGACTTTTTCGTTTTAGTTTGAAAAGCAATATTAAAAAATATATAAACCATGTTCTCCCTGGCACCTACATAAAGCGCTTACCTTTTAAAATGTTATTTTGCCACTGGAAAGCACTGAATGTAATTAAATGTAGCCTGCGGTGAAACAGAACACAAGACCCTCTTCAAAACTGTGGTGGCGTTTATTGATTGTGTGACCACCACACTGTATATCATATACACAATAGCATAAATATACAGGCATTATATATATATAATCTGATTCAAAACACCACAAACAGAAATAAAGGGTGGATTGAGGTGATTGGGAACTTGACTGTTCCTCTGCTGACATTTTTTTTACTACTGCAAATGATATCTTTTGCTCAGAGTCTCACATTTGGCAGTCACGTTGCTATAGAAATAGTGTGTACGGCTCTTCCTTAGTTCAGTCCCACGAGGCCTGCAATACAGAATTATTAAATCTTTTGCAGTCCTATGTTATGGCTTACAAATATTTATGGGGTAACTTCCAAGGTCTCTCGTCTTCAAGATGCTTTTTCCAAACCTGCCTTTGGGGCCTCGGTGATTAGAAAAACCCTGTCCACATTAGTATTAAGAGCTTTGTTTTGGGACCCTGTAGCAGATGAACTGCACAGTAATATTCTCTGTGTAGCTTAACATTTCAAAGGGGCTTGAGAATAAATGTTTTTCATTGTTTCAATCAAACTACTCCTGGAGGCGGTGTTATGTGCTGTATAAAAAGAAGGGCTGAAATCAGTGTGTCATACAAGGGTTGGTATTTTTCATATATAAATAACACTGTTGAGCACTTGCAAGTAGTCATCTAATAGTGCACAGGTGGAATGTCATTTTAATTTTACATTTTAAACCTTGCCCAGGATGTAATGGTAGCTGTTGGTTATCTGTATTTATTGATCTGTCATAATGCTCACCAGAGGGTCTATTTATCAAGCATGCTCTCCACGACAACCACGACCCAAGCAGTCACTTGGGACAAAATGGAAGTACTTATCCCCAGGATTTTTTTTTCTACACAGTGCTAAGTAATCTGAGTTTTGCTGCTTCTGTTTATGGAGAGAATGACAAGAAGCCAAGCCTTATGAGGAACTGTTGAGATAATTGGATATGTTTAGCCTGAAAAACAGGAAACTGGGAGGAAGATAAGATGGCCATCTACAAATATCTAAAGCAGAGCTTTCCAAACTTTTCATGCTGGCGACACACTTTTTAGACATGCATCATTTTGTGATACAGTAATTCAGTTTTACCGGCAAACCGAAGGTCAAGCTAACCCTTTTCCAGCTCCGGCAGGAGCGCGGGGAGCCTTTGTGTGACACACCTACACACTGCAGCCGACACACTTAACGTGTCTAAAGAGCTACCACATGGAAGATAGATCGAGCTTGTTCCCTCCTGCTTCAGAGGAACCTGAAGCAATGGATTGAATTTACAAGAAAGGAGATTCCGGCGTAACATCAGGAAGATCTTTCTGACAGTAAGAGCTGTCCGACAGTAGAACAGACTCCCATGAGAGGTGGCGAACTCTCCTTCCTTGGAGGTTTTTAAGCAGAGGTTGGATGGCCATCTGTCATGCATGATCTAGTTGAGATTTCTGCATCTGCAGGGGTTGGACTTGATAACGTTTGAAGTCCCTCCCAACTCTACAACCCTCCCAACTCTATGATTCTATTTCAATTCCCAGTAGTAAATTTCCACCATTGGCTGGAGGGAGTTAAAAAAGCTGGAAGGCTTGTGATTTTTCTCCTGTTTGGAAGCTACTTGTAGTGTTCAAGTCTCCTTACTTTGCAGCTGATTCTCTTCCTTCCCCATCCCCTCGAGGGGTGTGTGTGTCAGTTGTATCTTGCTTCTGCAATTAAACCTCTTCCTGCTCTTATTGAGAAAGCTCTCTGGACTCAGTGAGTAACGAGATTGTCTGGTGAGCCCTGTTCACACCGCTGATGTAATTTCCCCCAGAAGGGTATCCATCTTGTGTCATTTGCAGCAGAAACAGCAGCAGAGTCTTGTGACACCTTAAAAGAATTAACACATCGATTATGGCATAAGCTTTGGTGGGCCACAATCTGCTTCATCAGGTGGTTTGCCTCTTTTCTACCCTACCTGAGAAAGGGGGGGGGGGTGGCAGTTCACACTTAACCTGATCATCTGGACCATCCCACCTGCTTAAGGGATGGATCCCAAAAGGTGATGCTTTAGACAAATAAATCCTGGAGGATTCCTGCTTTGTTGCAGATGGGTAGTACAAGAAGCAACTTTCTATAACTAAATAAGAAGGAGAGACCACTGTGAATATCTGTGTTGTCAATCCACATTGCTTAGTGTTCCAGTAGACTAGCAATAGGCACCACCCGCCTGTTTGAAGAGGACTGATAGATAGAAACTCAATAAAAATATTAGTCAAAACAAAATAAAAAATAAATAAAATTCCTTCCAGTAGCACCTTAGAGACCAACTAAGTTTTTTCTTGGTATGAGCTTTCGTGTGCATGCACACTTCTTCAGATACCTAATAAAAACCTAATAAAAATATTAGGTTTTCCTTTCAAATATAGATTAATTGCAAAAGACAGACAGCAAGCTTGTGATTTTTCTAATTGAGCAGATAAATATGTTTTGTCTAAAAATAGGATACATGTTCTGTCTTAATGTTGAAGAAATAATTTGAAATGAGACTTTTAGATTGCAGCTGTAATGTCATTGCTTGTTATTACAGATGACACAGTATGCCAGGTTTCTGTCTGGTTCTGAGGAATTCATTGATTCTTTGGTAGTAATTGACTGGAACACTCAGTTATAGTTTAGAGCAGTGGCATCAGGATAGATTAATGTGAACAAGTAGGTTCACATTTCTGTCACTACCAGCCGTTTTTGCCTTCAGGAATAATCTTATAATCCTGTGACTAGGCAGCAGTATGCTAAATTTGGAGCCTGTATTGTTGGTATGAGCATCTGCAGATGGATGTGATACAATGCATGCAGCAGATGTAGTGCTTCTGGTTTTCTTGGAACCTCCAGCTGGAAATTTATTGGGCAAAACCGTCAACATTGCATAATGTTGCATAATGCAGAAACGCGTAACTTTGATCCCTTGTTCCTATGGCTTTCATTTGTTCTGTGATTTATCAGAATAGAGGGAATTTTAGTTAGTCTCACAAGTGAGTATTCATCAGTGGATTAGGAACCTCTCTATCATTGCCACACATTGCATATCTTTAGTTATTTAAGAGCACATTTGGATTATAGTTGGGACTTGCAATGAGTCAGTGAGCTAGAGGAGACTTGTAGTCCACTCTTGGAGTCATCTGCTGATTGCAAGCCATCAAAGTGTTGTCATACCTGAAAGATCACCTCACCCCCTACATCAGGGGTAGGCAACCTAAGGCCCATGGGCCACAAGCGGCCCATGGGGGTCATTTAACTGGCTCACGAGCCGCCCCCGAACTGAGCTGCCCATTTGGTGAGTCCCTGCGCACTGCGCTAAACCGGCGCAGCAGAGCGCGGGGACTCGCTTCTGCGGCACTGGAAATTGTGGGCGCGTGAGCAGTCCGGCCCACGGAGGGATCTCCACTGGAGTGAACCGGCCCAGGTGAGGTAAACCTTGCCAACCCCTGCCCTACATACCTAAATTATATCTATGGTGATGGTGACCTGCAGATACCATCCCAAGAAACATCTATAGTGTGGCAGCACCTACCCTTTGGAACTCCCACTCCTTGCATAGCAAACAAACGCCTTCACCATTGGCTTTTGGGCACATGCTAAAGACGTTCCTCTTCCAATAAGGCTTCTAAATTCTTTATCCCAGCTGATATCTTCCCTGGATCTAAATTGATTTTATGTACAGGTTGCTGTGTTAAACTGTTCTTATATTTATAGTTATTGCTTTTTGAAAAGGTTGGGCATCTGATTCAGTCAATCAAGGTGCATTATGTAGCATTATGCAGACATAAACTTCTGCGTAAGCGTTTTCTGTTGTGGGAAACAAGTTACTGGACTAGAAAGGCCCTGATCCACCAGTCTCTTCTTGCATTCTTACAGTGAAGTACAGTGATATGGACTCATTCAACTATAAAATAGGATAGTGGTCCAGTCCGTAAAAACAGAAATATAAAAATGTACAAAGTGGAATAATATTGGGTGGTCATAAGCATAAATCTAAAGATAAATATAGATTCAATTGATGTGTGAATACTAACTTTAATAACCTCTTAGTGCACATAAGTGTCTCAAGACAACTTACAGTAACTGGGAGCAGTAAAGGGGAGCATGCCATGGAAAGGAGCAAAACATCACCTGCAGAGCAGAAAACTCAAGGAAGAGGACATCTAAAAGCACACAAATAAGATCGCACGTGTGTGTGTGTGAAACCACATTTATATATGCACCTGTGTGTACTGCTGATGGAAGGGAGAACTCATTGTGTTGCTCTGAGGGAAATGGGGCACCAGACTCTGCAAAAAGCCTCCCGTGCTCTTGAAATACACTTAATAGGTCACAAGAGGCTGGTGCCCTTCGTCCTGTATTGCTCTTTAAAAGAGTAGGAGTTTGATTGAAACGATTTCCACTGAGCTGAAAAGTTAATCGGATGCAGTCCATTACTCATCTTGTCAGCTGCTTCCACTATAGCGGATTGTATTACAAGATGATAATCTGTCTGTTACTTGAGTTCACAGACAGCATTACAAATGCTTCTCCCTCGCCTGCCCGCCCAACCGCGGTTTGTGTGACTTAACGTTCTTCATGTGTGTGTAATTTTCACCTGGCTTCCAAGCTTAATGAAATAATTCCCCCCTGGAAATAAGACCTGTGCCAGCAATTGTGTGTTTTTGGTGCATGCTAAAAACCTTTCTTCCCATCCATGCTCTCGCTGATGAGTTCTGTTGGTCAAGTGCTTTGCTGGTTACAGACAATATGCCAAATCATCAGATTGTGTTTTTATTCTGCTTGAATGGCCTGAACTCAGTTTAAGGCAGCTTCTGGTGGTCCTTCCATGGGAGGCATGAAGAGTACAGTATCTCTAGTTGTAAATTTGGGGCATTTCTGACTTATCTCTCTCGTCCTCTTTTTCAGTGTGGTATAGTGGTTAAGAGCAGTAGACTCGTAATCTGGGGGACCGTGTTTGCGTCTCCGCTCCTCCACATGCAGCTGCTGGGTGACCTTGGGCTAGTCACACTTCTTTGAAGTCTCTCAGCCCCACTCACCTCACAGAGTGTTTGTTGTGGGGGAGGAAGGGAAAGGAGAATGTTAGCCGCTTTGAGACTCCTTTGGGTAGTGATAAAGTGGGATATCAAATCCAAACTCTTCTTCTTCTCCCAGGATGGCCTGTCAGACATTTTGTGCACATTTTGGACGGCAGTGACTCGGACTCTTGCCTCCCAGTTTCAGAAGGCAACCGACTGTAAGTATTGAGTGATTCTTTTCTTTTCTACACTTATCCTGAAAATATGTTAATTCTGTAGAATTCACCACTGCTGCCGCCCCCACTACCCAGCCAAATAGTGTTCAATAAAATACCAGTGTGGGTTGGTAGGAATAAACCCTTCCATATACACACACACACACACACACACACACACACACATACACATGAAACTCTCTCCTGCAATTCCTTCATAGCAATATATCTAGTCCTTCGGTCCACCGTGGGGGAGAAATGCCTGTCTTCAGAGCTTTTGACAACCTGCCATGCGCTAGCAAAAGCAGGAAGTGGCTTTTTCACTAGCATGCAGGGAAGATGTGGCCAGAGTATGTAGCTTTCACAAACTGAGTTTAAAAAACAAATACCTGTGGAAACGTCATAGGGAGGAGGTGGTTCTGTGGTGTAAGCCACCTTGAGCTTCAGGGGGAAAGGTGGGATATAAATAAATATACTGAAAATAATAACAACAGTAATACTAATAGGCTGCCTTTTTTGCTTGAATGAATTTATTCTTACTGTCACAGATCAGCTTAATTTGCTTGCTTGCTTGGAAACCTGCACAAAATAATGCAGGTAGGGAAGAGTTGCATTGCTGATCTACTAGGTGCCCATGATATCCATGCAACAGTAACCCGCATAGCATTCATGATGGCACTAGGTGGAAAGAGAAAACGTATTTTTTCAAATTTTTAAAATGCCGCAGTTTCAGTGCTCAGGAAATCACGTTGAGGAAATTGGATTTTTTCACAGTCCTGAGTACCAACTATGCAACTTTGAAGAAATGCCCAGGACAAACTGCAATAACTGAATAATGGCAATCCCCCCCCCCCCGCGCCTCCTTTTTATACTAAAACATTTGTCTGGTCCCTGTGTGGCATGTGCAATTTAAAAAAATTCTCTTGGAAAATTTGTGATAAATATTTGCCATTGAATACGTATCAATATTTCTGAACACCCTTTTAGAGAGCATTGCTCACATGTCAAGAATCAAAGAACATTAGAAAAGTGTGGGAGCTGATGTGGTGTAACTAGGGGGATACGGGTTCAAAACACAACTCGGACATGCAGCACACTGTGTGACTTTCCCCCCAGTTACTTCACCATTACTTTCTGCCTCAGAGGTTGCCAGCCTTTTGCCCATGGATGCCATGGTGCCATGAAGGCTTTCACTGGCTAAGCTTCCCAGACTTTGAGCTTTCATTAAAATAAAGAAGTCTCTAGAAAGGAAGTTATGAGGCAAAATGCTCAGGTACCTTGAAATGAGAATGAGTGTCATATGGCCACCATGTGTATTTTTCATGGTACTGAAGAACGCTGTCTGTTGTTATTAGACAGCAGCACCGTCAGTCTATTCAGTATTGTGTGAGCTCCACAATCGGGACGTTCCTGAGGTAAGCACAAGGTTGTCATGGGTGGTTGTCTCAACCATGGGTGGTTGCTATGGCACGTTCCCCGTGGCAGCCATTTTGTGACTGGCACCCCCTGCATTCTCCCAAAATTTGAAACACGGCCCAAAAAAGGTTGGCAACCTCTGACCTACTGTGTAGGCCATCCTGAAATCCTTCGGAGAAGAACAGGACAAAAAGGCAACCTGGAAAGGTGGTGGGGTTTTTTTGGGGGTTTTTTGTTTATTGCTCCTTTGATCCACATTAGTCAAAGAATATCAAAGACTGTGTATCTTTTCTTCAGGTGAAACGGATACTGATAGTTTTGTGAATTTACTAGCATTTTTCCTTTGTGCTTATGGAAAAATCTTAACTTTGTGCAAGTGCACAGCATCTCTGTAACCATCTTTGAAGTTTTTAGCCACTCTTTCAAAAACGGTGAAAGTTACCTATTGCTCTATTTGTACGCAGTTGTTTTGTATAGTTGCTAAGTAACCAAGTGATCTAATTTAATTTGAGTGACTGCCTAATACTGTCAAATATACTTCACCATTACTATTAAAAAATAATAATACACTGTCAGGCTGGAAAGAAATTGGAATCTCAGAGGACTCCTCATAGCTGCTGGGTCCCGGACTCAGGCTGCATCAGTTCCCTAAAGGTAAAGGTACCCCTGACCATTAGGTCCAGTCGCGGACGACTCTCGTGTTGCGGCGCTCATCTCGCTTTACTGGCTGAGGGAGCCAGCGTTTGTCCGCAGACAGTTTTTCCGGGTCATGTGGCCAGCATGACTAAGCCGCTTCTGGCGAACCAGAGCAGCGCACGAAAACGCCGTTTACCTTCCTGCCGGAGCGGTACCTATTTATCTACTTGCACTTTTTGGGGTGCTTCCGAACTGCTAGGTTGGCAGGAGCAGGGACCGAGCAACGGGAGCTCACCCCGTCGCGGGGATTCGAACTGTCGACCTTCTGATCGGCAAGCCCTAGGCCCTGTGGGTTAGACCACAGCGCCACCCACATCAGTTCCCTACTCGGGGTCAAACTACATGTCATGAGGGAGATGTGCGAATTTTTCAATATCAATAGCAGCCACAGGGCCTCCAATCTAAATAGGGGCCATGGGTGTGGGTGTTAACCTCCCCCCACCAAAAAACCCCCCACCACAATTCTCAGAAATTACTCCCCACCCCAGAAATTCTGCCTGTAAAGTGTTCCTGCCGGGACAAATAGCAAATTCAGGGAGTGGGAGATAATCTTTCCGTGGTTCCAGTTATTATTCCCCCCCCCCCAAATGTGGCTGTAAAATCATAAGAAGAGCCTACTAGATGAGGCGGATGACCCATCTAGTCCAGCATCCTGTTCTCACAGTGGCTAAACTGTTGCTTGTGGGGAAAGAGCAAGCAGGATTCGAATGCAAGGCCACTCCTCTGCTTTCCAGCAAGTGGTATTCCGAAGCATTACCACCACCAACTGTGGAGCCAGAGCATAGCCAACATGGCAGGGAGTGATTGATAGACCCCCTTCATGAATTAGTTCAATCCTCCGTTAAAGGGTTGTAAGGTAAATTATAAAGAAACGTAAAAACCGTCTTACTTGGCCCTCAAATGTTTCAGGCCTAAGCCGTTCCTGTACATCCCATATCTTTTGCAATAATATTTTGTTTCCTTGTTACTCTCTCACTCTTTGAGTATTTTAACTTGTTTATTATACATGTATCCAATGAAGCTTCTAGGCTCTTTTTAGTCATTTTAAGAGCATTTAGTCACCAACAAACCCAGTGTGCATGAATACAGACAAGCCCTCTTTCAGACACTCCTAACTTTAGCGTGGGGTTGGCAAAATCCAAATCTAAAAGGTATGAAATCAAAACATTGGAAATAAATCTGTAGGGTTTCACAAAATAAGTAGCTCTATTCAAAATCAGAAAAATACAACAAATTGTAAACCGGCCTCTCTTGTGAAGAGAGGTACATGTCTATATATTCTGATTAATGATATTTTAAATAATATGTGGAAATTCTGCTGGTGTCTGAGAAGGGACGCAGTGTTTAATTTGCAGGGGGGAAACCTATCTAGAAATCCTTCCATCTGATTTCAGAGACTTTTCCTCTTAGCTCTATGTGTTGGGTCTCTATAGTTACTCAGTAGTGGGAGAACTGCTCTCATTTGCTCAGGGACACTTTAATCTTTTCTTGTGTTTCAGAGTTGAGTCATTTTATTGAAAATAGATCCTTAGTCAAATTATGCCCTGAGAGAAGGTAGTGATACTGGCCTAGTTACCACAAAATGCTAAACTATGGTTTATTCAACTATAGTTTATTAAACCATGACTTAGTGGTATGTGGGAACTCTGCCCAGTGGCTTCACTATGTTTTGTTTACTGGCAACAAACTCTGATCTGAAGTCATGGCATGTTGTTGGCTTTCAGACTTTGGTTTGTTTAACATGTGTGTCAAACACTCTTCCTTAACCATGGTTTGTTTGATTACCACCCACTCCCCAGGACACCCACCAAGTTGCAAGGCACAAGGCAAGGGCAGCTGGAAAGCAAAGCAAGCTTTAGAGAAACAAGCCATTTTTAATCATCTGTGAGATGATCATTGTTAACACATGGGTTTGTTAAACAAACTATGGCTTAGCATTATACGCAAACCATCCAATAGCTAGAAGACAAAAGACGTTTTAATTACCTTTGCTAATGTTAATGAAAATTATTTCTCATTGAGAGATTGGTAACTATTTTATAAAAAAGCAGATTTAACACTAAAGAAGGAATGAAGATCAGGATGGAACATTGTATTAGGACTGCAAAAAACACCACCACCTCTGAATAGCGTTTTGTAAGGCAATCCTATAAGGTTTTGAGGAACACCCAATTCCTCTTAAAAATAATTCTGGGATGAAATGTCACCCATACAGGCCTTCTAATAAAGACTGCATATATTTAAATATTATGTGTCCGTATTATGTTGAATTTAAATGACAAGAATTATTGGTATCACAGAAACTGATACGGTGTTCCAAGTAATATTTATGGGTTTGTTTGGTTTTTTTGTCTTGCAGCTTCCATGTTTTTGAAACAAGCTTTTGAAGGCGAATACCCTAAATTACTAAGGCTCTATAATGATTTCTGGAAGCGTATTCAGCAATATAGCAAAAATATTCAAAGAAATGTCATTACAAATGGCACTGCCGAACACTTTGCAGAACTTCAACAGATAGAAGATGATACACAGGATATTTTCATGCAAAAGAAACAGGATTATGAGTATGTATATTGTGTATATATAATTAGAAAATAGAAAATTCTAGACTCTGAAGCTTTGTATTCCCTACAACGTAGAGCATTTTGTTTTAACATTTTAATTAACAACAATGTGCTATTTCAATCTACCAATTGGGGCATTATTTTTTTCACAGAGTACGTGATTTTTAACCACAGTTAAAATCAACCACAGTTAATGATTTGCTGTGAACGAGTAAATGATTTACCTTGAGTGCTCAATACCACAATGCATTGAGGAAACAAATCATGAGCATGGCTTAGCATTATGTCAGAACTGGGGATTGTTTCACGTCCAATGAATCTCAGTCTATAGCCAAAGTTTGTTGTTGGCTCACTGATCGTGGCTTGTTGGAGCGAAACAAACCACAATACGTGGCTCAGACTTAACACTAAGCTAGGGATTTTTATTTGTTTCCGCTTGTGTGGTAGCAAGCAGGAGCACAACAGCCCTGCTCAGCACATTCGTGGTAAACCATTAACTGAGATATATTGTGATATGCAAACTAGGCCACTGAGTCTGCTCCTGCTGGGATGTACTGTACAGTGTCAATTGGCTTGGACAGAAGTAAGGTAAAGGTAAGGGGACCCCTGACCATTAGGTCCAGTCGAGACCGACTCTGGGGTTGTGGCGCTCATCTCGCTTTATTGGCCGAGGGAGCCAGCGTACAGCTTCCGGGTCATGTGGCCAGCATGACTAAGCCACTTCTGGTGAAACGCTGTTTACCTTCCCACCTGAGCGGTACCTATTTATCTACTTGCACTTTGACGTGCTTTCAAACAGCTGGGTTGGCAGGAGCAGGGACCGAGCAACGGGAGCTCACCCCGTCGCGGGGATTCGAACTGCCGACCTTCTGATCGGCAAGCCCTAGGCTCTGTGGTTTAACCCACAGCGCCATCCGCGTCCCTTTGGACAGAAGTAGACTAACATTAAATGGGTTTCTGATCTCCCACCTGTCTAGTTTGTGAGATATTTCATATGCGAGGCTCTGAATCAGTGGGCTGTCTGACACTATACCTGGAGTTCTCAAACTGTCATACTAAGGCTCCCCAAAGCAACATCTCTTTGGGACTGAATGTGTCCACGGGCCTGACTGTGTCAAACGTTGATCTCATCCCAGAGTGGGTACCATTTAGCCCATTGTAGATATTGGAGCAGAGTTGGGGAACCCGTGGCCTTTCAGATGTTGTTGAACGTCAACTCCCATTACCCCTGATCATTGATCGTACTAACTGAGACTAATGGGATTTCCAGAACATCTGGAGGGCTGCAGGTTCTCTGCATTAGTGTCCCCAGAGAATTAAAAAACTTTATAAAAATTGTGGTAGAGATTGCAATGCTATATTGTTTTCTGTCTCGTTGCCCGTGCAAGACACCCACTGGAGTGTCTTGGGAAATCTCTAAAATTCCTGTCAACAGTTTGCTGTTAAACAGTGCTTCCTGAAAGTACAGGTTGAGGGGTCCTTATGGGTGGGTCAGTAATAAAAGACAGGGAGTAATGTTTTCAATGGGTTTTCACTTCTGGGTTAGAAGCTGGTACAAGTTCCTCAGTATCATTTGGGGTCAGGGACTCAAATTTGCCTCTTATACTAAAAACAGAACAATATAATGTATATGGCATATGTAACTACAGCAAACTTTAAGTTAGGAAATGTTCCGTTTTTAACATTGAATGTCTCAAAGGAATACCTTGATTTAGAAAAATTGCTTGCTAATTGAACATTTCCTGCATTTCGAAGGAGAAGATAAATTCCTAGAGCTACACGCATCCCTGCCAATTAACGCTTTAGTAAGTGCAGCTGATCCTAAAGTTGGGATACTTGCTTTATAGGCTTTTGCGTACTTTTCCACTAGAAATTACTCTAAAGGATCTGCATGCCTTCAGAATAAATTCTGTAAGAGCTGAGAAAATAGGGGTGGTGTTCCTTTAAGGTAGACTTTAGTCCAACCCCAAATGGGTTGCTGTATTATTGTTTTTGTTTCATTTGAAAAAAGGAAATATGTTTTATCTTAACCGTTTCCCCCACTACTCAGTCCAGAAATAGCCCTGAAAGACTCTTTGCAACCTTATGAAGCGGCCTACTTGTCAAAGTCATTATCGCGGCTCTTTGACCCCATCAACCTCGTCTTTCCCCCTGGAGGTCGCAATCCCCCTTCAGCTGATGAGCTTGACAGCATCATCAAAACCATTGCAAGGTAAAGTGTTCATAATAAATGTTGGGACGTAACATGCAGCATGGTTTTCCTCTCTCCCTAAATTATAGTTTAGGAAATGGAAGCTCATTACTGCTAAATGATTGATTCCTCATTAATTATCCAAGCAATTAGCAGTGAAATTAAATCAGAGCTTATCTCATGCATTTTTATTGTGCAAACCGGATAAACCCAGGTAGTTCTGTTGGACCTCTTTCTGTGTTTGCACATGTTACATTTTAGTTCCTGGAGATGTTGTTTTGGACATTTCTGCTGTTGTTTTGTTGGAGGTAGTTTAAAAAGAAAAGGTGTCTAAGCCCCACCTGGCCTGGGAGTGGACATAAAAATTCCAGCCATATTGTTAGAGGCCAGCCTCACATTGCATGTTTCACCCTGTGTTACTGTGTGATAGCAATTGTGAGGTAATGGTTGAGGGAGAGGTCTGGAGAAAAATGTCTTTGGAAGAATTAAAACTTTTCATAATATGAACATTAAGTATAGACATAATCATGATCTAAGAAGAGTCTAGAATATCCTTACTCAATCTGATGCCTTCCAAATGTTTTGGACTGCAAGACTCATCAGCCCCAGACAGCATGTCCAGTGGTCCGGGATGATGGGAATTGTAGTCCAAAACACCTGGATAGGGCACTAGGTTGGGAAAGGCTGATCTAGAGCATGGGTAGCCAAACTAAGGCCCAGGGGCTAGATCCTGCCCAATCGCCTTCTAAATCTGGCCCATGGACGGTCCGGGAATCAACGTGTTTTTACATGAGTAGAATGTGCCCTTTTATTTAAAATGCATCTCTGGGTTATTTGTGGGGCATAGGAATTCGTTCATTTCCCCCCCTTCAAAATATTGTCTGGCCCCCCCACAAGGCCTGAGGGACAGTGGACCAGCCCCTCACTGAAAAAGTTTGCTGACCCCCTGATCTAGAATGACACAGAGCTTTGAACTTATGGCATTAAATTTAAAAAAAACAACATGTGGGTGGGAAGACCAAGAAGCAGAACAGAATAATTATTTGACCCCTGCATCTCTAGATCATAACCTCTCTTTGGTCACATGGGTGGCTGTGCTGTAATTTTGAACATGAAGTGCTGGTCATACTGTTTTGAAAGCATGATGCTGTTATTTTTTTTAAAAGAGTATTTCCTTTCATAGATTGAGTTTAGACCTGATGAAGAAGGATACCCATATTTGCTCTTGAGACCTATAGAATGCCAACATAGATGCAGTGGTGGTATTGCATTATGATCCGTGGAGAGCGTTGTATGAAAGATACCTTAGGGCGGGTTCTCCTGCACCCAAGAAACAAATCTGTGATAAAATTTTACTGTCCATTCACCAAGCTTGGAGAGATCCTTTCAGAACTCTTCGCAATCCATTTTGTGTTTTAGCCACCCTGAACAATTTGGTATCTTCAGCCAATCTGGCTGCCTCACTGCTCACCCCTAACTCTAGATCATTTATGAACAAGTTTTAAAGCACAGTTTATTTGTGAACAAGTAAAGGAAGCACAAACTGACTGCTTGGGAATAGAAGAAAATCACTATGTGAATGGTGCAAAAATAAATTCATTATCCTAACATAGTGTATGTAGAAGATGTTATTCCCCCTTGTTTGGTGTCTAAAAAAGCAAGAAAGCAATTGAAGAATTGTGATTAAACAGTCATTGCTATTGCCTTTTGTTTCTAGTGAGCTGAATGTGGCTGCTGTAGATCCAAATCTCACCTTGGCGGTATCAAAAAATGTGGCAAAGACCATACAGCTCTTTAGTGTGAAGTCTGAACAGCTTGTAAGTAATTCTCAGTTGTGAAATAGTTTTAAGTTTAAAAATGTGTTTCTTTCTGTCATTAGTGCTCCTCAAAAACAGCAGTGCGGTTTGAACAGCTGAAACATTGAAATACTTCCAGTTATGCATTTTCAAATTTTGTGGATCAGAATTACTTAATCTTATTCCCAGGATTGAGTGGTGGATTTCCTCCTCCACATACAGAAAGGGAGGTTTGCGGACAGAGAAGGTCTCCTCTCACAAGCTTCTCTGTTGCTGGCATGGAAAACTCTCCCCACCCAAAGTGGTGGATCATGAAAGATTTTGCTCGAAAGTGGGGTGGTGTTAAGTAAACTTGCAATGCCTCTCACCAATCCTACAGATGTAGTGATAATGGAGGCTGTAATTCAGAACACAGAGACCTGTGACTGCATTTTGTAGGAGAGGTGGGGAATCTGTGCTCCTCCCGATGTTGTTGGACTTCAACTTCCATCACCCCCAGTCAGCATGGTCCGGGATGATGGGACTTGTAATCCAAATAGCATTATGAGCCTGGCTAGCTCAGTTGGTTAGCGCAGTGTTTCCCAACCTTGGTTCTCCAGCTGGTTTTGGACTACAACTGCCATCATCCCTAGCTAGCAAGACCAGTGGTCAGGGGTGATGGGAATTGTAGTCCAAAACAGTTGAAGATCCAAGGTTGGGAAACACTGGGTTAGAGCATGGTGCTGGAAACACCAAGGTTGCAGGTTCGACCCCCATATGGGACAGTTGCATATCCCTGCATTGCAGTGGGTTGGACTAGATCAGGGGTCGGCAACCTAAGGCCCATGGGCCACAAGCGGCCCACGGGGGTCGTTTAACTGGCCCCCGAGCCGCCCCCAAACTGAGCCACCCGCTTGGCGAGTCCCCGCACGCTGCGCTAAAACAGCGCAGCATGGGGACACGCTTCTGCGACTCTGGAAATCGTGTCTGCGCAGGTGCCGGAAATCGCGGGCGCACGTGTGCACGATCCAGCCCACGGTGGGATTTCCACTGGAGTGAACCGGCCCAGGCGAGGTAAACCTTGCCGACCCTTGGACTAGATGATCCACAGGGTCCCTTCCAACTCTACAATTTGATGATTTTATGATTTGGAGGATGCCATGTTGGCAAACAGTGTTTTAAACCTGAAAAATTAGAATAGTACAAAACTTGTTTCCTGCAAATAAATAAATGGCCTTCAGTTTCTGTAATACAAAATATTTCTAAGGACAAGCCAAGACGATTTTGTCAGTGAATTGTAAAAGCAGGCATGGCAGCCATAAATGCTAAGAAGGCCTCAGGGCCCTTGGAGTTTCGTATTGCATGTGTCATTCAGTCTTCAGAGCCATGTTGAGGGTGATTCAGAAAGAAGCGTGCTTTCAGAAGAGGCAAGTGGTTTCAGAATAAAAACAAATTGTAAAAACACACTGACAGGAATGTTGGGTTGCTTCTTCTGTTTCACATCAGTTGTTCTGAAGACCCTGTAGTGTCTGTAAAAGCTGTAAGAATCCACATTCAACAGGTAGCAGGTGTGCTTCATTATGTAACCTCCAGTAAGTGTTCTTCTTACAGGTCTGTAGAAAACTGTGTTGCTTTTTGCCAAGGGTGTGGAAAGCAAGGAAATGCTTATTTAAAGCACAGTCAGTGAGAACACAAATAAGGCGAAGAAAATGTCTAGGAAGCGAGGTGCTAATATGTCACCATCATCAATCAAGTTGGTGTGCCTAATCTGATTTTCAAGATTAGCCTGAGCTAATTGCTTCAAAGTCAAGTTCTAGCCTGGAGGAAATTATGTTTGTTGTAAATTACCATATATTATTTTTTGCCTTCCAACCTGCTTTCACACACACACGCACACACACACACACAGAGACAGACAGACAGACACACACACACAGACAGACAGACACTTTGTCACAAATGAAATTTGTGATAGATATACATGAGAATTTATAGATAACACCAATCCATCCAGGCTTCTCTTCCCAATGTGCCTCAAAGATGCTTATAAGCAAGGCATGTTGTTGACAACCTTCAAAATTTCCCAACAGCTAGTAGTACAGTCCTTGTATATGTAAACTCTGTTTGGCAATCACAGCAATTGATAGACCCATCCTCCATAAATAATAGCCAATTCTTTGCAAAAAAAACTCCAACAACCCTCCCACCATTCTTTATTGTGTATATTGAAATACACTACCACTTTGAAACACATTCTTTCTTTTTAATTTACACTTAGGCAAAATGATCCGAGTTCAATTTCTAGCATTTCTAAGTAGGTCTGGAAAATCCTGCATAGCTGCTGCCTGTCAGTGTTGACAGAACTAGACTAGATGGGCCAATGGCCTGAGCCTGAGGAACATAAGGCAGCTTTCTATGTTCCTAAACAATGTGCCTCTTTGTGTTATCAGAATGCGCACCAAAGTGCAATTTTTTTGTCTGAGCTATTCATTAGTTGTGTGTTCAGAGTGTGCCTGCAATGTGGTAACTAGCATGCAATTCTTCAAATTAAAATATTAATGCTTGCTCTTCTTGTTATTTGTGCATCCTGATATATTCTTTTCTTTGAGCAGCACAGTTGCTCATTGATCTTCTTTTAATTAAGCCTGTTGCTTACATTCTGAGTGTGCACACTTAATTAAGAACCCAGCCTTTTTTGTCACTGCTTTTACTTAATACACGTTTGTCAGAAATTAATCCTATCAACACCATGCAGTCTGCTTGTTGAGCTTTGTTGTCTCTCTAGCATGCCTCAATATTGTTGTAAAAAGGTAACGGGGCCTCTGACCGTTAGGTCCAGTCGCGGACGACTCTGGGGTTGTGGCGCTCATCTCGCTTTACTGGCCAAGGGAGCCGGCGTACGGCTTCTGGATCATGTGGCCAGCATGACTAAGCCGCTTCTGGCGAACCAGAGCAGCGCACGGAAATGCCTTTTACCTTCCCGCCAGAGCGGTACCTATTTATCTACTTGCACTTTTTGGGGTGCTTTCGAACTGCTAGATTGGCAGGAGCAGGGACTGAGCAACGGGAGCTCACCCCGTTGTGGGGATTTGAACCGCCAACCTTCTGATTGGCAAGCCCTAGGCTCTGTGGTTTAGACCACAGCACCACCCGCATCCCTATTTGTTGTAGATGTCCTTAATTTAAATCTTTCTGAATTCTGCAGACTTCGTTAGCCCAACGTTGACTTTTTCCTTTTGCGTTCAATATGTGTGCGACCAAGTACATGCACATTGTGCCAAACCCGGAAGTGACCCAGAAATGTCATAAAGATGTCACTGAAACGTCATGAAAAGGGCTGAACAGAGGTAGGGCAGAGACGAACAAGGTGTTTGCAGGCTTTTTCAATGGGTTTCAATTATACGCGATTTCATTGACATACGCGGTGCCTTGGAGCTTAACCCCTGCGTAGCTAGCTGCCTATAAGCCAAATTATAGTATACTGAGGAAGCAGTCTACACACAAATACACAATAATATACACAAATACGCAATAAGGCTTATTTCTGAGTTGCCACACATTGGATTTCATGTGTTCAGATTAGTGTTTACTGCAGCTCCAGGGCACTCCCACCGCTGGTATCCTGTTGTTTTTAGAGAAATACTCCTCTTTGATGTGCTTTTTCTGAAACCAACTTCCATGGAATTCCAAATTAGCAGCCATTCTGTTGCTGCGGTGTGAACAGTTTGGGCAGCTTTTGCACATGCGCGGTTAAAAGCTTTTCCAACCTGTAATTTTCTACGGGGAAATAAATCAGCAGGTGAAGATGCCTTTGCACCCCCTAGCCATGGGAGAAAGCAACTGGGAAATGCTGTATGTCAGGTGTAGGCAACCTAAGGCCCGTGGACCGGATGTGGCCCAATCGCCTTCTCAATCTGGCCCATGGACGGTCTGGGAATCAGCGTGTTTTTACATGAGTAGAATGTGTCCTTTTATTTAAAATGCATCTCTGGGTTATTTGTGGGGCATAGGAATTTGTTCATTCTCCCCCCCCCAAAAAAAAGATATAGTCCGGCCCACCATATGCTCTGAGGGATGATGGACTGGCCCATGGCTGAAAAAGGTTGCTGACCCCTGCTGTATGTGTAGATCGTGGTTGCCATGACAGAAGGGAGGCGATAAAAAGTGTTACCACCCAAACTGCTAGATGCCTGATTTGTAAATTGGCGGCTGTCAGGTAGCTTTATTGGGAGGTGCTGCCAATAGAAACATGGCCGATGGTGTCCTTTCCAAAGCCCCTACTGATTTGGCTCATTTCCTACTCACATCATGGAGTCGCTGAGTTGGGCTCTGGCTCCACTCTGATGACAAAGCAGGAAAAGAAACGGGCTGCTCCCAATCAGTTTTTTGTTCTTGACTCTCGCTTTCCTTCTCTTTCGGCTTCAAATTTGTTTTTCCTCTTCTCATTTCTGGCCTTATTCTCCTTCTTCTGTCATCTTCCTCTATTTCCCCCTTCGTCTGAAGCCTCGCCCTTGGAGTGGAAGCCTTCAATCACCCTTCCTACCTTCCCACCTTTCTTCTAAAACTAAACATAAAAGCCTATTTCTTCTTCATTGCCCGATGCTCTGCCTTCAGTGGAAGGTCTACTTGCGGCCTCCCTCTGCTCATGCCCTGCCAGAGACTACAATCTCACATCTAGCCAATACTTGGGTCCTCGCACCCAGACAGAGCTTGTAGGCCACATCCAGATGGCCTCGCTAAAACGTGTCCCTCTTTGTCCACCGTGCCCTTCCCCGGCACATGGATGTTCACCCTCCATCCACCACCAAATCTAGCTGGTCATGAATTTGATGGTGTCTTTGGGCCGGTAGGCGTCTGAAGCCTCTGGCGTCGTAGGCCTCCTGGTAGCCGACAAGGCCAAACAAAAGGCAAGATGGCAGGATGGCTGCTGGACTTTGCCCCGAGATGGTCTCAGGATGCCACCTGTGCGGGCTCGCACTGCTTCTGGATTTTCGAGAGCATCCATCACGTGGGTCAAGGGTCTCCTGAGCTCACCCCACATCAGGACCCAAATCAGGCCCGCAAAGCACTTCTTAAACTTTCCAGAGCAGCAGCCTTTGTAGCAGATGCCACCCATCTTGGCAGTGGGAGTGCCTCCGTGGCAAAAATCTCCCTCCTGGTGGAAAGCATTAATCAGGAAAATGGTTACATAATTTGGCAAAAATGGCAAGCTTACAGTGATTTCTTAGATGTTAGAGTCAGAATGGACAAAGTAAGTAATCCAATTTCTCTTTGTCAATGAAGGATTGTTCCCCAAATGACTATCCTTTTTTTTAAAAAAATCATTTCTCCTTCATTTTGAGTTATGTCTGCAGTTAGCTTGCAGTATGTGAGTGGTATTATAAGTACTGTATGTTCTTTTACTTTGATGCTATTTCTGTTAAGCTTCCCATGTGGGTGGATTGAAATACACTAGCATGCCCACCTGCTGCACATAGATAAAAAATGTGTTGTGCTGGGAACACGAAAATTCAGATGTCTAGAAATGAGGAACGCTTTCCTTAGAGTAAGAAACCGTTCCCAATTTTCCCTAAGGATACAAAAATAAACAAAAATAATTATTTTGCCATGTTGCTTTTTAGGTACTCATTACTCATGTCTTTTCTTTAGCTTCTTTCTATCCTTCTGTAAGAGACAAATATCTACCGAACATCACAAGTGAGCAAAAAAATAGAAAACAGAATATTTTGAAGAATATATCAATATTTTTTTTTCTATAAGCATATGTGAACATTTTCCAAGAAAGCAGGGAGAACATGGTTATTGAATTACTGTCGTGTATGCAGTAAAAGGGAAATTCCTTCTGTCAATTAAGTTATTTCTCTCTCTTAAGCTTATTGATGTTTAGCCTCCACAGAGAGTGCTCCACAAAGCTGTCTTTTTGCCTTGTATGCATGCTGTTCTAGTTCCCATTTTTTTTAAACAGTCGATACTATTTCTTTTACATATATAACCCTGCTGTGTTCACTTTATATAAGGGGAACATTGCAAAGAGAGGCCAAAAGCAGCTTTGGAATTAATGAATCGTGCAGAGGCAGATAAATGTGTGAAAGAGAACAGATAAACTCACTTGTTCCTTCTCAGATTCACTTTTCCTTCATCTGCATCAGTTGGTGGTGATTTTGCATGTAACCAGATTAGATTTCCAACTCAAAACGATTTGTCGGGTAAAGGCATAACTTTGCTTTGATATGAAACCATTGTCCCACCCAATTAAGGCCTTCCTAAATAATGAGCTATGGGGTGCAGGGGGCTAATGGAGGAGGGCAGAAATTGCCCAATTTGAGGCAATCCCCCGCATTTCCCTGCAGCCTCTTGTGCCCCATCCAGCATTGTTCAAATCGGAATCCCCAACTCTTTTCAGGTTTTCACATTCACAATTTGCTGGGTCCGGTGGTTTTCTTACTGTGTGGTAGTATCGACAGAAAAACTTTTAGGGAAATATGCATCCTAGTCGGAAGGAAGGAAGGATACAGTAAACAGGAGGTGGAAACAGCAGCTCTTTATGACATCAGGGATTCCTATTACCTGGTTTCCAGCAACTCACTTGTCAGCCACAGCTCTGATTTCATTCATTGGCTAAAAACACTGAAAGGTGGAAGACGACAGGCTGCTTCATCTCGCAGAAATGGCTTAGAATTATACCTGCACATTTTGTTTCATAACTTTATTTCTAGGAGAACTAGAGACTTGCTCTTTTCTTCTTTCAATGATAGTTCAGAATTAGGGGCCCTTCCTGACTACGGGCTGGGTATATTGGTATCTCTTGTACCCACTTGTCTGAAACCATGTCTGGAGCTGCCCTCATTAGGAAAACTATTCTCTTGGTTCCATGTACTTCAGTTTCCCATAGTCCTACACCTAGCATAATTTCAGGAGTGCTTGTCTCAAGTGCCATCCATGACTTACTTGGGATGGACCTCTATCTGGTATAATTTTGTTGCAATTACGGAATGGTTTTTTTATGGCGCAGGAAAGAATGGCTGGAAGAATGGCTTTTGTCTGCAAAGTTTCAGCTTTTTATTTTATAAGGAAATTACAGCCTAGGTTTTTAGTGGTGAATTAGACAGAAATAATGTCTAAATTAGGAAGCATCACGTATAGGATACATTACTAAGAGTTGCCTTTATTATTTGGTATTATTTTTTTAAAAAAAATTAAAGTCCTACATTAAGCTATATGCAGATCAAAGATGAATCATTATGCAGGTTGTATTTTAGCCGTGGGATTTGTCTGACAGCTCGAGGAAAATGAATCTAATCCTCTTGTCTAATTGCTCAATGTTGCAAGTTGCTAGAAAGAATAAAATTGAGCAAGCTTGCAGACAGTAAAAAAAAAGGGGGGGGGAGATAATCCCTGAAGTGACATTTTCAGAAAATATTTAGATAAGCAGCAGGGGCAGCAACTCATGAGTCCTTTTCTTTGAGTGACACATCTGTTATTGTCCATATCATATACTGTATTTAATTTGAAGACCTGGCATGCTTAAGATGGCAAAATATGCCATTAT
Source organism: Darevskia mixta (assembly GCA_034641385.1). NCBI lineage: Eukaryota > Metazoa > Chordata > Lepidosauria > Squamata > Lacertidae > Darevskia > Darevskia mixta. The sequence goes on along the minus strand of JAWWNH010000224.1, from coordinate 7,208,309 downwards.
GCAGACGGAGAGGTATCCCTTATCAAAATAGGACCTGTGTGTGCTCTCAGGACGTCGGCTGCATGAGGCATATTTTATTGCATTGCAGACAATATGACCAAGCTGGGGAACTATTGATTAAACCACTATTGGCAAATCGGCCGGGTCAATCCGAAGCCTACTATACCAAATATCTTCTGGACGACAAGTCCAGTGATATCACAGTGGCCGTGGCAAAGTTTCTTTCAGTAGTCATACAAATCAAAGATCAACATACCCATGACTAAACAAATAACGCTTCGGTCTCCCTTCCCTGGGGGGTTGTCTGTATGAATCTGTATTTAATTCTGAATCCATGTTATGGGTCGTTGGACCGCAATAAAGATTATTATTAATATGCCATTATGAGTTGTAAACAATTGTAGTGTGAATTGGAATTCTGTATTTGACATGTTAAAATGAATCCATAATACTATTTTTAATGTCATATGAAGGCACATCATTGTGATTTAATCATAGTCATAGGAGAGTATGGACTTGAATATATATATATATATATATATATATATATATATATATATATATATTCATTCAACCTAATATTCCCTAATATTGTGGTGAGGAAATAGAATAATAATAATTTAACAATTTATTACTTGTACCCCGCCCATCTGGCCGGGCCTCCCCAGCCACTCTGAGCAGCTTCCAACAGAATATTAAAATACAATAGTCTATTAAACATTAAAAGCTTCCCTAAACAGGGCTGCCTTCAGATGTCTTCTTAAAGTCTGGTAGTTGTTTTTCTCTTTGACATCTGGTGGGAGGGCGTTCCACAGGGCAGGTGCCACTACTGAGAAGGCCCTCTGCCTGGTTCCCTGTAGCTTTGCTTCTCGCAGTGAGGGAACCGCCAGAGGGCCCTCGGCGCTGGATCTCAGTGTCTGGGCGGAACGATGGGGGTGGAGACGCTCCTTCAGGTATACAGGACCGAGGCCGTTTAGGGCTTTAAAGGTCAGCACCAACACCTTGAATTGTGCTCGGAAACGTACTGGGAGCCAATGTAGGTCTTTCTGCTAAAGGCAGAGTGGGTCACATCTTTCAGAAGCCCCACCTTAAAGGTAGGAACTTCCACTTTCTGCATGGTCTGTTCTGTTCGGAACATCCAGGTCCCTTTAAATACCCATAAACATCAATGCTGCGTCTCTTGCAGAACAATCAATCAGAAGCACAGCTCTTAATTTGGCCGTTGCACCATTTTCAGTTTAAACAAACCTCCAAATTTCAAAGTGATCCGTTGATTCTTAAATTCTACAGCAGTGTCTTACGACAGATATTCTTAAGACCATAAAGTCAGGTTTATTTATGTACAGTACCTTGTTTTCTGAAATCCTGCACTCAAAATGGTTTGCAGCCGATACAACTATATCAGCAGTATCATCACTCTTATCAAGTCCATTACAAAACTTGATTAATTGTTCCAAACTTACAGGAAACGGTCAATATGTTCCAGTAATCAGTACAAATTCAAGTTTGTTTTACTAGAAACAGTGCAAAAGCAACATTGCTACATATTCCATAAAATCTATTTTATTTAAATCCACTGTGACTCATTGGAGTTCAGTTCTCAGGAAAGAAGCCTTTGTTGATCTGCTCTAAGCACTGAGCTAGTGTAATATCATTGAAAGGAATGACCTGTGAGATTGAATGCCCCGGGTTAAAATATCACCTCAGCCTGTCTCAGCCTCTCATCTGTAATGTTGAATAATTGCATTAGCCTACTGTATGGGTTTCTTGAACTGTTAATGTGCATGAAGTACCCTGAACACTTCAGAAATATGACATGCACTACCGGTATTATTATGGAAAAGACCCTGATGTTGGGAAAGATGGAGGGCACAAGGAGAAGGGGACGACAGAGGACGAGATGGTTGGACAGTGTTCTTGAAGCTACCAACATGAGTCTGACCAAACTGCGGGAGGCAGTGGAAGACAGGAGTGCCTGGCGTGCTCTGGTCCATGGGGTCACAAAGAGTCGGACATGACTAAACAACAACAAACAACAACTATTATTATGAATAATATGTGTAAATCTTGTTCTTTTCAATTAGAAATATAACTCACTGGTGTTTTTTTTTTTAATGAGCAGAGTTCATTTGAATAATAATAATAATAATAATAATAATAATAATTTATACCCTGCCCATCTGGCTGGGTCCCTATTTCCCCTGCAAGCTGTTTCGCCTCCCTCCCAATAGCTGCTCCAGCTTTTCTTTCTTCAACATCTGAGCAACTACTGGTGTTATACTCAAAACATGCAGAGCTGGGAACAAATGAAAAGATAGCATTTCCTTTTGTCTGAAATCAGCTTGAATGCTACTGCAAACGATTTTGCCAGTTCACTAGCCAAGGACTCTACAGCGCCTGGACCTCCTAACGCTTGCATTCCCCACGAAGTCTGTCTCTGCTTCTCAAACTCTTGTCATGAAGAGATTTAACGGTAGAAGATCACTGGAAGAGACGTTAATGAATTTCAGGGTACTGAAATTAGTATCTAGTCTAAGGAATGGTTCTGTTTTGATGCATTGTCTGAGACGCTTAATGGCATTAAATGACTGGCAAATTTAGTGAACTTCCTTTTTTCTTCCTCCCTTCTAAAAACTTGTGCCCCACCTAATTTTCAGACAAAGCTCATTGCGGCGTTCAATTCAGACCGCAAAACGACATCAAAGTCTTCCTAAATCAGATTGAGGTTAGTGATGGTCCCTGAAAGGATAATGCTACTGGAAACTATAGAGCCCTATTTATGGATGAGTGGATTTTCTTCTTCTTTATCTGACAGAGGTCCTGAGGCTTCTAGCTCTTAACAGTGCTACGTGCCATCTGCATCACAGTATGTGCTGCTAAAATGTGTTTTCTGCTGAAGCAATGTGGAGAATAGAATGAATCCACATTCCTGAAGGTGAAATACCTCCGAGGGAGATTTGTGCATGTCTGTTTAGATACTTCCTGTCAGAATTTAATTCCCACCTGAAGGAACGGGTTGGTGTTAGTAAGCCCCTGACAACCATTTTGGAAATGAGACTTGGGGTTGCAGTATTGAGAGAGCAATATTTTTATTCACTACAGGTACATTTTTGTTTTGGAATGTTATTTGACAACTGAAACATTGCTGTGAAATAATATTAAATAATGATTTTATTTACTAAAGCTTAATTCAGGATTTCCCCTGATGTTTGACTGTTGCTAGGTTGTTGTTTTTTACTGGTGACGTATTAGGAGGTTGGGACAATGTGTGTATCCATCGCCCATGGTGGGGAATGCTTGAGTCTATTTTTTAATTGTACCAGCCTGGCTGTTTCTCAACTTAACGTTTCCTGGTTGACTGGGTAAGTTCCCTGTGGCATATATAATTGGGTGGCCTCACGCCCTTGATAGATTGTAGATGCTATTTTTCTTCCTGCTGGCAATATTGTGCAGAGATGGTTCTGCCGAAAGTGTGGCATCGTTCTGCATTCTTCCTGTTCCTGTGTAACATCGGCAAAATAAAGTCCTTTGGCTCCTGGGTGTGTCCCTCAGAGGCTTTCAAAATGCTGCAGCTCCTGAATGTGCTGGGAGAACCTGTCACTTGCTTTCATTGTTTAGATAATAATTTCATGCGCCTGTACAGAATAATCCCATGTTAAGAAAATGTGCGGCAAGAAGCAACCCTAAAGACTGAAATTCAGGAAGTTATTTTCCACAGAAGTTAAAAAAAACCAGTTTCAGGACACTTTTTCTTTGCTGGGAATTAAGATGGTGTTAAATGCAACCTGATTCTCCCATTCCATTTTAAGGGGAAGAATTTTATTTATTTGGATTAGTGTACTTAAAAGGAAATAGCCTGCATGACTTGTATGCTTTACTTGCAGCTGTCGACGCAAGGAGAAGCCAGCCAGGTGATTGGGCCGTTAACAGAAGGTCAAAGGAGGAACGTGGCTGTAGTGAATTCATTGTACAGGTTACACCAGTCGGTTCTTAAAGTAAGTGGCAGGGATACTTTAAACATAATCATTAAGTTGTGGTTTTAATTCTTCACCACAAATCCTGAATTGAATTGGAGAGAATGTGTAAACACCTGAAATGGTCTCCGTGAAGAATGGGATAGCACCCAGTTCCCTACCCATCAGTCTCTCTCTCATAGATTTGATATGTCTGCCTTCTTCAGTGTTTCTTTGCTTATTAGTGCTTTACTCCTAAAGATGCTATCTTTCGAGTTTTCTGTTAATTTAGGAGATTGTAATGGAGTTCAGGATAATACTGTATATATCCTTGAATTCACTTGCCTAAATTATGAACTGTTGCAGAACATTGCAAAAGAACCCCTTAGGGCTTTGTATGAGAAGTGATACGAGCTTGGATCCAAGCCCCTTTAAACAATAGTCCCCCATGCCGTGTCACAGATTTCATTGGAAAGTCCCCTCCGTTTTGAGACTGCTTTGGCTGCCCTATGGCACCTTTGCCCAACCTGATGTGTTCCAGCTGTTGTGGTCCTAGGCAGTCTGGCCACGATCAAAGATGATGGGAGATGTACTCTACAACATCTGGATGGCACCGGGTTGGGAAAAGTTGTCATATGGAGTTGCTGCACGGTTTTGAAAAGCATGAATTCAAAGCCCCCCTCGAACGCACAGAACTAGCTGGATTTCTTTTCAAATGTCAGCCATAGCATTTAGATTAGTGTTTACATTAGAAGCCATATCTTAAAACCATACGAAACAAAAACGAATATTTTAAAATCACTGATTTCTATGTCCTATATTCACATTGCAGAATGTAAATCATTCTCATGAGTTTCGTGTTACCCACTTTAGAATGCTTGTGTTAATGTGTGTGTGTGTGTGTGTGTGTGTGTGTGTGTGTGTGTGTGTATACACCAAAAAAAAATCTTGAAATGAAATTTGAAAAAGAAAAGAAATTGCTAGGACCTTACTTGAATGTGAACGCTGAACAAGTTAGAAATAGTTATGGAGGAACAGATGGGTTTTTGTGTCACAAGATGTTGGCTCCATAGCTTTTTTAAAAATGCTGTCAGCTGGGGGAAAAGATATGAAAGCATTTAGGAGGTGAATTTTTTCAGTTCTGTATTTAAAAACCATGGAGGTCCAAGAGGAACGGTGTGATTAGTGACATTTTGTGGCATTTTATGTATATCATGCAGCTACTTATCCATACACAAGTCAGTGTAGAAGCCGTATGTGTGGCTTTCATGGTTGCCAGAGACGATAGAGATTGCAGGGTCCCATTGTGATGGGAGATTCCTGCTTGCTGGCTTAGCCTCTGGAGATCCAAATAAACAGGAAGGGCTATATATTTCACATGCTCTGACACTTGACCCCTGATCTAGAGGGAGGAGGCCTGAGACCAACATTTGCTGGTACACAGAGCATGGCCAGGGAGGGACACAACGATAAGCAGCAGTAATTGAGAGTTGGCTTCACCAGGGTCTCGGTATATGATTGAGCATTTCTGCATCTCTTTTTAGGTAATATCCTGCCAAAGTGCATTTCCAGCCTCTTCAGAGGAAACTATTAGCACAGCCTTGAAGGTAGGTGAATATTAAAAAGTCACGAATATTACATAGATTTGAAACCTGCTGTCCCCCCCCCACACACACACACTTTAAACTAAGCCACATTCATTTGCTTGCAACATTTGTGGTGGGGTCCTGCGGGACTGAGTTAAGGAAAACCTATCCATTCATGTTTGTTCTTGAGATAATTTGCTGTCTGTGTTAGGTGAGGATGAATTAGCTAAGTGCTCAACGTTTAGCAGAGGCTCTTAGGCAGCACTTGAACGATAGCAAGGCAGAGGGAAATTGCCTACCTTTTCACCATTAAAAGTGATGATTCTTCTTTCCTGGTGCTTTCATTTTTCATGTTTAACTTCTCCCTAGAGACAGCTTTCCATTCGCTTTCATCCATGGTCTTCCCAATCCACTGTGTGAATGAATGTAGGTTGAAAGAAAAACATTCACCACCTCTTTTGAAGGCTAGGGCCTAGACCTCATTACGTTGATCTTGAATTACATATTCAGATAATAGTGGAATATATTGGCCTGCCCTACTTTCTAGGAAACGCCCCTAGTTTCAGACGATATTGTCGGCATAATTTAAAAACTACCACAAGAGGTTTGAATGGTGAAACAGTGCAATCTCAGATACTGGTCAGATACTTCAGTTTGTAGAAAGCTCTTGAAACGGTTGTCACATCATGTTATACTTCTCTGAAGAATTTGTCCTGTTACAAGTGACTCTTTTATTGTTCAACCACTGCTCCACATAAGGAGTTGGGAAGATTTCGAGTTAAGTTGCACAATACGTTTAACTTTTCATGTATATATAGGTTCAAAATATATTGCACAACACATCTGTATAGATATATCTGTATGAATACACAAACTATCTCGTGGCACAAAACAGCACTGTTCAAAATTAACTTGACAAAGTTTTTGTAATTTATCTCTTGATATTCATGGACAGCATATTGACGTCTTGTATGGTTTTTTTTTACTCATTCTTTTTCCTCCTTGGTTATCCTTCTTGTAGACAGTCTATGATTTGATGGGAAATGCTGTGCAACCTTTGCTGAACTCAGTTGGAGACTCAATAGAGGCTATTATCATCACTTTGCACCAGGAGGACTTTTCTGGGTAATGGAGTCACTACCTCAGTGTTGTTTTAGACATGTGTACGATACGTGCACCATATCGAAAACCCCAGAGATTGATTACCTTGCAGCAAAAGTGCTTGCCTCAGCAGCCAGCCTGTGCTGTTAGTGGGGGAAGGAGCAGGACTTCTGGCTGCTGAAATTATTTGTCTGCCTGGAAAGTAAATATGGACAACACTTTTTAAAATGAAATGTGAGAAGAGGATTTTTTTTAAGCCACTTGTTTTTATTATTTAGTTTTTAACATTTAAAGTTACACTAGAGCGTGAGAATTGACTGGATGATTTTTTCCAAGAAATAAATGCTGGTTGATCTCTGTTTGCATAGAACCAGGTTTTCAGTTGCCTCTCCCTTCACTGGGTCTTTCAAGCCTGAAAGGTTTTCTTCTATATTAGCAGGATTCTCAGCTGGGAAGGAGTTCCCGAGTGTTGATAGGGAGCAGGGATTCCACTTACATTTGTTTTCATATCACATATATTTGGGCATGTTGGGGGAACGTGGGCCTTCTCTGAAGGTGTGCAGGACTGGATTAACCATTAAGTAAAATAAGCAGGTGCTTAGGGCATCAGGGAAAGTGGGGCAGCACAGAAAATGTCCATTGCCAGACTTTTTTTTTAGCATTAATGGTTTTAGCATTTTAGCATTAATGGTCACAAATTGCTTAGCTAAGCGTTCCTTTTCTGACTTGAAGTATATTAAAAAATCCCAACAGAACAACTATGCAACTAGCCAGGCTGGATGCCGTATCTCTACTAAGTATAGAAGCAGATATACTGCATAAGATTTGTTTTGAGGATCTGATCAAAGACTTTTTAGTTAGGAAAAATAGGAGAACATTTTTCAAATATAAATGAAGTGGAAGTATACAGAAACCAACATTCTCCATCTTACTGTAGGTTTCATTTCATTTCGAGAAATAAAATTTCATTGTACGGTTTATTATTGTTTACATTTTGAACTAGATATATATGGGGCACCAAAAAAAATTGAGTGCTAAGGACCTCTAAAGGTTTTAATCCATCCCTGAAGGTGTGGCAAGAGGCAAACATCACTTTGCTCAGGTTAATAGTTGAGTTGGCGTAAGAGAACCCCACTGCAGGCATTTCAGTCTACTGTTGAATGAGCCAAGCAGTCTTACCGGTACTCAGGCTTCCATCCTTGAGTTCTTAGCCCATCCCCCCCCTCCAAAAAAATTTTTTAGCAGCTTTGCCCTGCATCTTGCCTTCTGTGGAGAAGTACAATAAATTCTAGTTTTGAGAGAAGTTTGTGAAGTTTTCTGTCCCAGCTCCATTCTGCTTCAGCTGTACAGACGTACCTTGGCTCCCGAACACCGCAAACTCGGGAGTGTTCCAGTTTGCAAACATTCTTTGGAACCCAATGGGGCTTCCGATTGGCTGCAGGAGCTTCCTGCAGCCAATCAGAAGCCATGCTTTGGTTTCCAAACATTTTGGAAGTCAAACGGACTCCCGGAACAAATTCCATTCGCCTTCAAAGGTACACCTGTAATTGCTTATCCTCCTCTATGAAGGAATCCAGTGGAGAGAACACAGACTTCTGAAAAACGTTTTTGGTTTATTATACATGACTGGAACTTACGTAGGCTGTAACAGATTGGCCCTAAGATGAAGGAGTTAATACCTCCCGGTTCAGAAGGAGTTAATCCACCCTCACGTTGACTGGCAGTTCATCCTTTAGGGGCGGGACAATCCCCGGTTTAAAAGGAGGGAACAGCCGTATTGACAGTGGAGAAGAGGGAGGGTGTGTGTGGTGACAGGGAGAAGAAGGGTGTGGGGCCAGGATAGTGGTGGTATAGGTTAGGTTTAGTTTGTCGTGAAACTATAAAGTTACTGTTACTGTGAACAAGATTATGAACGCATGAATCTTTAAATCAACTATGTTCTATAAGAAATAAAGTACAGTTATTTTTGTGCCATAAAGCAATCGTCATTATTAATCCAGCAGGGTATCAAAGCTCGCAGAGGTGTGTACTCAGGAAGGGGGCAAAACTTACCTGAGGAAAGGGTGTTAGTTTGTGACTCAGAGTCACACAGAGAGGGGTTAGAAGGTGAAAACCTGGAGTGCCATTAAGTTGCCAGAAGTGTGAGGCAAATCGATACAGTGGGGAGCCGAGCTGAGGGCAGCACTGTAGGCAGAAGGTGGTTCACCTAAATAGCCCAGAGCAATAAGGATACCAGGCCACGTAAGCTGGATACGGACTCTCATTAATAATAAAAACATTATAGTGAGAGGGAGTTGGTTTCGAGGACGAACCTCCTTTCGAGTGAGAGAGAGAGAAGAGGGAGGGGGTTCATCGCATAGGCCCTCGGCCCTTTCTAAAGTGGGGCCACTTTGAACAGAATTGGGGGGAAAGGTCAATTGCTTGGACTAGAAGACTTCTAATGTGACCTGTTGACTCACTTTACTGACTAAATCCTCGGAGATATGGATGCCCGGTAGTTGGCTTGAAGTCTGATCCCTGCTGTTGCTTGTTACTACTACACCTTGTATCTTGGACTGGTTCTGCCCAGATTGGAGGCATCTGTGCATATAATCTGTTGAGCAAATTAAGTCAAGAGCAGACTTAGTGAGGGTTTTGAGGCAGGCTGGACTTTTAACACCACAATATGTATGATGTGGTCTATTATTAGAGAATTAGACCAACAGCTGTGCCATTTAAATTTAGAGCTTTTCAGCTTCCGGCTGATGAAAATGCTCCAGACTTGGAGGGGGGAAGAGGAGAAGAAAGCACCATTAGAACAGTGCACATTTTCCTTGCAAAACTGCAGTTAACGTGAGGAAAAGGTGTTTCAGACACAGCTTATTCCTCTATAAATATGATGGTGTGATGCATGCAGCCATTGCTGTTGTCCTTCACAGGATAAAGGTGAAGCGGCGCAGTGATGTGGTTCAAGTTGATACAAACATGAAATTAACATTCGTTATCCTCTTTGTTTCTTTTGATAGGTCACTACCCACTTCAGAAAGGCCCGATATCCCTTGTTCTCTGTACATGAAAGAACTACAGGGCTTCATAGCGAGAGTCATGAATGACTACTTCAGACACTTTGAATGCTACGACTTTGTCTATGAGAGCACGGAGGCCATTGCCCAGAGAGCAATTGAGCTTTTTATTCGCAATGCCAGCCTACTAAGGCCTCTCGGCGAAGGCGGAAAAATGCGGCTTGCTGCTGATTTTGCACAGGTAGATGAAAGGAAGGCAGTGTTGGTTTTATTTCCTCATATGAACCAAACTACACATTGAATTAGAAATACAAACACATGCTGCTTCGCTGTTCCATAAGCTCTTCTCCACCTAAAAATATTTATATTCTGCGTACATGACAAGCAGAGTCCGATTATAATGACTGTGATAAATTAGGATTAGTTAAGATTTGGCTGGATGTTTTTCAGCTTCCAGAATTGGAGTTTGAGAGCAGGAACCTTGAGGCTGTGGCAGTGTACTGCTGAAAAGAAACCTCAGTCTGCATTGTGGCAGTTACGTAGTTTAGAGGGTCTGTGGAGTACAACTGAGAACCAGATTCTAAAAAATAATAATAATAAATGGTGGCAAGTTTCTTCTATAGAAAGATTAAAAATGGCATTTGTAGGTGCTGGAACAGAGTTCCAGCTGGAAAAAAATCCTGGGTTGTAAACATAAAATGAGTCTTCCCAAAAACATATTTTCCCAAAAACATATTTATTATTATTCTAGGTTTTTTTAATCTAAAATTGTAGTGCATTATCTTAGTGCACATATCCCTTTACTGAGAGATATCTCACGTTGTGTTCACTAGAATGAGCTCGCTAGCAATCTCTGTGCTCTTGTTCTTTGGAAGTTTTAAGTAAACCTGTGACTCTCTAGTTTCTAATTCTCCTTCTGCCCATCTCTACTTGTAATTTTTCTTGCTTTCTTTTGGTTTATTCCTTCTATTTCTCAATAGCCCTCCCATTTCATGCCAGTTTCAAGAAAGGTAGCTGGGACTCAGTATTTGGGCATCCTTAAAAATAACCAAAAACATTATTAAAGCCATGTTTGTTTGACCCTGGGCGACTCATTCGTGAGAGATAATGAAATTCCTAAAGTAAGCTGAATTTTGATACACACATAGTCCAAGGCACACCAGTTATTGGGGGGGGGGAATATAAATGTACATTCTGTTTTACATTTCTCCTTGAAACAGGGGACTTAAAATGTAGGGCCAGATAACCATGTTACTTCCAGTACTTTTTAAAATTTTATGTACATATACATACATTTTTATTCCACTTGGGATTCTCAGAGAGATTAATACTTGAGAGCATTCAGTCAGCCATACTGAAAATAATAAACCACCAAAACATTAGCGACCAAGATGACAAACCACGGAAAACCAATAGTTAATAAGAAAATACACATACGCACACAGAGGTGTCATATTGAAACGCCTGAACAAATTAATAGGTATTTTGGTGCTAAAAAAAGATGAAGTTGTGTCTGTTCGGAGGACACATAATGCAGCTACTTCTCTGAAGCTAAGAAAGTCCAGTCCGTGCATCGATGGGAGCCTCATGTTCACTAGCTCAAGTTCCAACATGGAAGAAAGGCAGGGTATATATGTACTAAATCACTTTGTGATAAATAAGGTTGGTCCCAAGCATCCCTTGCTGGGATGATGTAAAGGAGACAGGGCGCCAACGCTGAAAAATACGCAAAACATTGAAGAAGTGTAGGTTGTAAGATGTTATGAACTTCCTTCTGTTTTTAAGTTTCTTTTTCCAAATATTTGCGTTTGGAATTTGAAGGTCTACAGACTATTAGTAACACTGAACTTAAATAAGAAAAGTGTGAAAGGGAGATATGTGTAAGTCTCACCTTAGAAATGGTGGACGAGGGATGTATATCCAAAAATGTTTAAAGTTACATCCAAGGCACCCTAATCACCAGAGAATTTGACTGTTTTTATATCTAGCAGTCAAAACATGGATGTCTGTAAAGATACGAACTTGAAAGATATGGGTAAAAGGGGGGGTGGCTTGTCCTGAATGCCTGGCTCAATTTTCACAATTCCGTCTGGCCTGGAAAAAATTTGCTGGGGTCAGTAAAGTACTCTGAAATGACATTTTCCTGACATTTATACATATCATGAGACATCATCTGGGAATTGTTGTACATTCTGACCTCCTCATTATGAAGAGCTTTGTTGCTGTATAAGAAAGCCAAGTGCTCTAAGGTTGCATTAATTTGGAGTATTTTAGGTTGCGGGTCATATTTTGCACTTTAAAAGCTGTGCAGCTCTGGATGATTAAGAGACTGAAATGTGAACATGATGGAGTCAGAACTGAGGAAGGAAACCCCACAATATTTTTTCAGTATCTGGCACACACAAAAATACTCTTTTAAGACAAGAGTTGTGAGCTTAGTGTAGAGGGGGAAATGGACGCATGTTAATGAGCAAAAATAGTAATCGCATCTCCATTAGGTAGAATAAAAAGATCCACTCTTCATTTGCCAAAGCATAAATGTTTAGCCTAGGGTCTGTAAGAAATTATATTGTTCTTTTGGATAGAGTAAATTGCAGATAAGCCAAAGGGGTTGGTTGTACAGATATACTCTTCTTTCCAAAAGCCAGCGAAAAGACTCTTGTGTATGCAGAGGAGATGCTGGTTGTTTATATTACTCTTATTATTTCATCTGGCATAAATGAATAAGCTGTGGGCTTTTCTTTCTTGGTATATTCTTAATTTGGCACTAAAACTAGATTCATTCCTGGTGGTCCTAAAATAGCTGACGGTAGTTCTCTTTACATAGTAGCAGCAGTGACATTGGTTTTCCAATTCCATGGCTTCATCCCATGGTTGGAATGGGTCGGTTCCATCCGATTGCATGCCCATGGTCAGGGCCGGCGCGTCCATTTAGGCGAACTAGGCAGTTGCCTAGAGCGCCAAAATGGAGGGGGCGCTGGCCAGCCTGCCCCCCGCCGCCTCCTGCCGCCGCCCCAACCAACGGCGGAGCAAGCAAGTTGGGGCGAAAACCGCAGCAGCGGGGGCGCCAAAATGGAGGGGGTGCTGGCCAGCCTGCCCCTCGCCGCCCGGTGCCGCCCCAACCAGCGGCGAAAATCGTGGCGGGGCGCCCGGCGGGCAGGGGGCGGGGCACTGTACGTCATGCTCAATGACATCACGTGCCCCGCCCCCTCGCCTAGGGCGCCAAAACCCCTAGCACCGGTCCTGCCCATGGTTGTAGGTTGTTGCCCAATTGTTGCCAGAAATTCTGCTGGTAAAAACTGGTTCTAGTTCATGAAATTTGCTGGCTGGAAATCTGCCTTCCCCAATTCCTGACTGGCTGGTTTGGCCCAGGGCTTTGAATATCTGGCTGAAGTGCAATTCATTTTCTCTGACAGATGGAGTTAGCAGTCGCTCCCCTCTGCAGACGGCTCTCTGATCTGGGAATATCCTACAGACTCCTAAGATCATTCAGGTATATTGCCTTCAAAATATTTTTCACAGCTGGCACCAGGTAATGAAGAATTTAAATCAAGTCGCCAATTTATTTGGGTTTTTAATTAAAACCTTCTGGCAGCACCATGTGAAAATTACCAACAAATTAGTGCTTTTTCCTTGAACGTTTTATTCAGAGTGTAACTATAACTTGGGAGATTTTTGTCATGCAAATGTCAGCTAAATTGCACCTTTTTGCTTTTTGTTGTGGATCTCAGTTCTTATGCTGATGAGCTGCAGTTACACTAAGCCCCCTACCCTGATATTAGAGGATTTGAGATGCAGTGTTTTTGTTTAATTAAATAATAAGCTGCTGTTACTACAAACAATCGCTTACCAAATTCCATAATGACGATGAAGCAAAGCGGAAAACAACTGCTGCATGTGAAGGAACAGACTTTTTTTTAAGGTGCTGTGTGTGTTATTAGAGTGGCATGGATAAAATGAAGCCTTCCTTGGGTTCTGTCCCTTTGTGGGCAGATACTTGTGGGCCCCTTTTTGGTGGAGCAAAATCAGCTGCAATAGGCAACACTGTTATTGGGTGGAGGCAAAACATTTGCCAAGAAATGGGAGACTCTTAAGAGGCAACCGCAGGTTCAACTCCTATTCCTACCTTGTTTGTCTCTCTGCATTTTCCCATACAAATGAAGAGCCATCATTCAATCCTATGAGAAAAAGGTGACGTACCTGTTGGAAGAGCCTGTTGCAATACGGAATTTAATCCACCACAAGAGGCATTTTCCTAGTAAATTATAGGGAAGCATAATCTTCTTTCCTTTTAACTGTATCATCTTAACTTCTGCTTTATCCCGCAGGCCAATGCTGTTCCAGACGAGTGAGCATATCATCAATAGCCCGGCCGTGGGAGATATCATTCCATTCAGTACCGTTATTCAGTTCTTATTTACAAGAGCACCACCTGAATTAAAATCCCCGTTCCAGGTAATTACTTTGTGCAGCCTTTTCTCACTATATACTCCACCAGTGGCAGAAAACCATTTCTCTCAAATTGCTGTCGCCAATGCTGTTTCGTAGCTATGCTCAAGTTTTCAGCTTGTGGGGTTGGTTTTACGAGATCACAGCAGGCCACAGGCATTTTCCACCCTGGTTAACTTCTGGCAATAGAATGCTTTCACAATTCAACAGCCACAGAGGAAATCATCAGAGATGATACTGTGATCCTTCGGCCCCAGCCAGCCTGGCCAATGTCAGGGATGATGAGGACTCTAGTTTATCAGCATCTAGAACCACAGCTTCCTCTCCTCTTGTTTAATCCATCAGTAGTTGAGACTAATTTAGTGGCCATTTAATTTGTTCTGAGCTATTCTTTTACACGTTTACAGAGCAGTCGCCCAAGCCAAAGTGCTATGGAGAAGCAACTGGTTTTTTAAAAGTCCTATGTGGTTGAGCGCTAAACAATCTATGAATTGCTACTGATTACTATATACCAACCCATAAAAGGCTGTTGCCATTAACTTTTGACCAGTATGTGAAAATGTCTAGAAATAATATATATTTTTATTTATTTCCTGTGAAAGAGAGCAGAGTGGACCATTGCTCGTTATTCCCGGTGGCTTGATGACCATCCATCTGAGAAGGACAGACTCATTTTGATACGGTAAAACACATTTTATTTTTCAATTAAGTTTAGAAATATTGCAGTATTGCAACTTGGAAATGATTCTTTCTTCCCCGCTGTTGACCGTTTGTGCATCCTGCTGTCCATGTCTAACCATGTGTGTAAGTGCTTTGGTGTATTCCAAGCAACAACTTCTATTAGGTCTTCTTCAAAACATTTATAGCTGCATTGGTTTCAGGGATTAACTCCAGACCAGCAAGGTAGTCTTTTATTAGACCTTCTTTGGTGCAGAAGCAAGCCAGGTTCCAAATTACACAGAATTCTCTTTTGGGAGGCACTCTTATTTCCTACTGCAGGAGAAATTCATCTAATAAAGATGTCATCTTACTTATTTTATAGCTGTTTGGGGATTCAACTACTTGTATCCCTGCGCAGTACTGGCTCTATGATATGTTTTGAATGATACAGTGCCTCCTGGGCTGTAATCCTAAGAATTGCAGCAGAAACTACTTAAATCAGCAGGACTGCTTTCCAAGTTAAGTATGTTTGGGATCAAGTACCACAGCTATCAACCTTTCACCCATTTCCACCACCCCTCTGAGTAATACCCCTCCCCACCCTCTCACTATATATCAGGGTCTGATGACTTCTGTTTCAGTGTATCTGAAGAAGTGTGCATGCACACGAAAGCTCATACCAAGAACAAACTTAGTTGGTCTCTAAGGTGCTACTGGAAGGAATTTTTTTTATTTTATTTTGTTTTGACTATGACAGACCAACACGGCTATCTACCTTTAACTGGGATCAAGTTGTTTGTTTCACTAGAGTGTTTAGAAAACTAAAAAGGGAAGAGAAGGAGCTTGGTGAGCAAGGTATATGGAACAAAATTAAAGCACTCTTGAAATGGCTTTATATATTAAAGACTGCAACACACACACATCTCTGAATAGGTATAGATGCACATGCACGCACAATTAAACAAATGAAAGAAACCATATAGGCAGTGCTGTGATTACAGGCAAGTAGTTTTTGCTGGAGCTTGTTTTACTAAGGTAGCAGCTAAAATTAAGAATAAGGGCAGTGATGACTCCTCCTGAATCATACTTGAATGCTTATTTCACAGGATGCAAACACTTAGGAAAAAGAGCAGTACGTATATGTAGGAAATACTAATATTCTTATTCAAGCCTCTGGCAGAGGGTCAAACGCATTTCCGAGTACCTGTCCGGGGCAGGGATTACTTTACACCTCCGAAGGATTGCTCAGTTACCTCCTCCCTCCCCACAGCTAGCTTGATTTTAGATTTTCAGGCAGCCAATGGATATCACACAACAGTGTTTGTCTGACATGTTTTGTTACATTCCCAAGTGCCCAAGAAGCTTTGCTGTTATTCCTGTGTGCCCAAGTAGGATGTGCATTTTTCGTTTCCTTGTGGTGATTGTGCCATCTAGTTAGCTGTGTCCTACTAAACAGGACCACCAGCTAGCAAACTCTTCAGATGAGCTAAGCAGTTACTCGGTAGAAATGGAGAGGAAGTAGTAGTGGAATTATCGACCATTTTTGAATGTGTGTGGTTCTCCATTTAGTTGCTGTTGGTCAAAGAAAGGGAGCCTGGAAAGCAGTGTGGCGCAAGCTGCCCCTTGAGACTATGCTAAATCTTACATACAGGTGGCATCTCACTCCAGTGAGCTCTGCCACCCCTTTGCTGGAGGGGATATTCGGAAGGAAACTCTCTGGTGAGAATGTTCAGGGGTGAGGGAGTTTTGACATGCCAGCTTTATGGTTATAGTGATTGTGGTTGCGGAAGAAGTAAATATAGATTCAGGCCTCACCTTGTTCCAGTGTCAGAATAAGCCTTTACACCATTCCTTCTCGTAGCTGCCTACATGGTAAGAACATGCTATTGGAAATGTGAGGAGGAGCTTGTCCTAGAGAAATGTTATGTCAGTCTGGCAGCCTTGACTGCATTACACAGCAATGCAGACTAGCTAAGGGAGACATTGAATTCCAACCTAAGGGAACCTAAATTGGCCATGCCTCATATACCATTTTGGAGGTATTGGTTGGTCTAAGTAAACATGCTTTAGTGATGACTTTTCCTAGACTGTTTGCCTATACATGAACCTACTTAGTATATTGTGCATTATAGGATTGGCAGATAGCAAAAGCAAACTAAAATATCTTTAGTTCATAAAATGATTATTTTCTTGCTAGTTTGCCATTATGATTTGTCTGAGTAGGCTCTAATGCTGTTTGAAATGACTTCTCTTACATACTGCACTTTCTGACTTCAGCCAGGGGTCTTGGCTCTGCTCAGTTTGTTTTTGTGCACAATAGTTTTTGTAATCATTTTGGATTAAAAGAACAGAGGCTCATACTAGTGTGTTATATAGAGAATAACTGCTTGCTTAAACAGTTGCCACAACTGCCTCCCATCTCCTTTGGATTTATTGCTTTTCTTTTCGTTATCTTTTTTAGTTCCACGTCCACAAAATCAGTTGATTAATTCTTCACTATAGCAGCAAAGATCAGAAAGTTACAGAGTCATCTATGGACAATTTTGTACTGGGAGCACAAGTGCCTCTATTTGTGCTGTGTAATATCTGAAACACAGTATGCTGTCAGTGTAGGGAAGACACAGTATTCCCACTTCAGACAACCCTTATGCAGCCCTTCCTCACAAACCCGTAGTTCTCATAACATAGCTGTAATCCTTTTCAGTTGCAAAACTTACGGTGGTCATAGGTTCAGTCCCCTCATTAGTGGCATCCTGGTGGTTACAGACCAAATTGTGTTCAAGCTGCATTTTTAAGTGAGCGATCCAGTTCACACCTTCTACCGTAATAATATGGTTGAGAATATAATTATCTTTTAGGTTTTGCATCTTTCTGAATTTTTCTATAGTTTTGCATGATAAAAGTTTATAAATCCATGTATTGAAAAAAAATACTGTATTTAAATGTGTTTTGTAATCAAGTTAAGTTTTTTAAATACTGTACAAATCTTCATAGAGATTCATTTCTTTCAGAAATCACAACTTAATGTGGAAATGGGTTGGAATGGACTTACAAAATAACATGTGCAAAACTGACACTGAGTGATCCATATAGTTTGTTGTTAGAAGCTCACATAGCAAACACTTCCGATTCTAATGAGTATGTTTTTCCCTTTAAACAGAGGTGCACTGGAAGCTTATGTCCAGTCAGTAAGAAGTAGAGAAGGAAAGGAATTTGCTCCAGTCTATCCCATAATGGTACAACTGCTACAGAAGGCACTGTCCACTCTTCAGTAAAATGTTCTTTGGAAGGTATGGGAACTCCTCTGACATATTTAATTTGCACTGGTGGGTAATACTTAGAATTAATATAAACAGCATCTGACTTTTGCAAAACCTACCAAGACGTCAATACTTAAATGTCTGAAAATCAAATGCACTATGCAGTCTTCAGCTTTCCATATATAATAAAAAAAAAACTTTTAAATGCTGTTCTAATGTCACTTTTTAATTTAGAAACCAAAGCATTTTGTATCACAAAAAGGCTCTTTTCCCTGGAGACAATGAAACAAGATTTTCATGTATAGAGCTTCTAAGTTGACCACAAGAAAAACCTTTTGTGTATACAATACACATTTACTTCTTGGCAACAATCCTTGAGCTTTAAAGTAGCATTTTTCATATTACATAATTCTGTATTCCATGTACATTGAAGTAACAATGTTTTTATCTTAAACTCATGCTATATTCTGAGTGGAAATCTACTTAATAAAAAATCCTATGCATTCTTGCTTTAAGTGCGCCTCCTATGTCGCAATCATATAGATGGCATTTAGTCACAACTCATTTGATGTACATAATACTAGACAATATATTTTACAAATTTATTTGAAATACATGAATATAGTGTGCAAAATCATAGGAGCAACATCATAGACATGTCAGGTGCTGAAATTTATTGTTGTGATTCTTAAACAGAAACACACTATTTAGTAACATTAAAAGCTATGTTGTAATGTTCACAGCAAAAGTAGCCATAAATCTAACATATTTGCTCTACTTTTAGATAGATGGAGGGGAAACAGTAAAGTGCAAATGTTGCACCTACAGTAAGTGCAAAGTTTGTCCCCACCATAAAAGATGTCTTATGGCAAAATAAAATCTTTAAAATATGCAGCATAGGAACACCCCCCCCCCGACAAAAAAAAACCCTTTAAAATGGTGACACCACAGAAGCACCATTCTTTTGGGATAATGCAATGCAAGTAATGAATTTAATCCTGGGCCCTTATCAACAGCCCTGGCAATTCTGCAATCCTTTTTATTCTCGCTGGGAAGAGATCACACCTCAAATAATTTATAAATGTGTTATCTTCCCAAAAAGATAACGATTTTGCTACATATAGTATACATATAGTATATACATTTCCTATCCACTTTGCCACACATTCTGGTAACTTGTTGGCACTGGGCAAACGAGAAGTTCATAGATTATGTCAGAAAATCCCAGCTCCCAGATTTGTAGTTAATTACATAGTTTGTGCAATACATATTAATCAGCAATAAGAATCAATGTATAAACAGGTTACATATTTAAAATTCCCCCTTTTTTGCATTTTTCTTAAAAATAAACATTTATACAAAGCTCCTCTTCCTACTATTCTTTAGCACCACAGGATATCCATTTTCAAGCCTATTACACCTGATAGACATATATGTAGTTTGGAAGAAAAATAAGGCAATTTGGTTTTAAAATGCTGATAGTTTTAGCTTTCTTAATGCTCTACTGTAATAAGCAAATTCTCATTCCTAACAACTCAATGCTGCCAGTATTTTATGGTCGCACCTTCACAACAAATCATGAATTCTTGATCATCAAGTCTTCTTCCACTATGTATTTGTAGAAGAATTCCGATCTAATGTTATTGTGAACCCTGTAAAAATGAGAACCAGAAACTAAGATGAATGCACTGAGGGTGAGACTCAGTTTGTACATGGAAGTATGTTAACATGTATATTACTGCTTCAGCACAACCACACACAAAAAACCCCCAATGACAACCCTGTTGGAAGAACTTTCAGGTGTTCTTGTGCCAATATATTTAACCCAAAAGCATTGCGTTGGATCCAGGTTCCTTTCCTACAACAGAAATATTTGGTCTAAAAGGGAACCTAAGGATCCAACCCATAATAAATGCTTTCTACAACTGGTTTTCCCTAAAGCACCTATCTCAAAATGAGCGTTAACTTTATTCATTTCCCCCTTTGTAAGGTTGTTTCAAAACCTGCCCAGAATGTAAAAGGCAGTGCCTTTCTATGGTCCTGTGTTTCAACTAGTTTATGGCTTCACCTATTGCTTAGAAATAATTTTCTCTTTGTTAGCTCTGGCTTCTACGGCTTGAGGAGTGGGGATGACGGATGCACTGTCATAAGGCTGAGTACTTGGTCAGTGTCAAAATACTGCTCTTTAAGCAGGTTTCTAAACTATGGTACATGGCATGGGAAAGCAGGACTTTTTGAATAATGATGATACACAGATTAGTTTTCTTACTGCCTTCTTAGACATTTGCTATAAGAAACTGAGATTCTTGTCCCTACCTTTAGATGTTAACATCTACACGGGGAAATGCAAAAAAAGAGACTTTTTTACACACATACCCCCCTTGTGCATTATCATACAGTATCATGAAAAGGGTAACTTTGAACATAGACAAATGAATTCCCTATGAAAGGAAAAGCCTGCTGGTAAACATGGGGTTACATTTCAAATTTCACAGGGAATGTAGAGACGGGTGCCCTGCAGTTCTGAAGTATTCTACGTGAATTCCCAAGCACCAAGATGTGCACTAAAATGTCAAAGTAGAGGAAAAACATACTGAATTTGTTCGTTTCCGTTTCCAGCAGTCGGGATTTAAACGTTTTTGTTCTTCAGCCAAGGCCTTGGCTTCTAATGTGTACATCCGCCTTTCTTCATTTTTCATTTTTTTCCACCTGTCACCAAGTATCACACTTATGGCTCTGCAAGAGAAATATTTAGGAAATAGTCAATGCAAGAATCCAGCAGCACATGTAAAGTTTTCTAGTATCCATTTCCTTTCTGATGATAGCACAGGACAAAAATTATATACAAGAAAACACTCAAGTGTTCACAGATAATGTCCTTGTTCAAGCTAGGTGCAATTGTTTATCATCCTGTGACACTGAATTAACTGAAAGGCAGGAAGTCCTACATGACAATTTCAAAGTGGTGATTTTGAAGATATTTAAGTAATTTGTCAAATTTGGAAAACTATTTTTCTGTAAGCATGGATGATGGTAGAGCATTACAGGGCCTTAATATTTAAAACTTCTGCCATGATAACATATGTACCGTATATTCCGGCATATAAGACAACTGGGCGTATAAGACGACCCCAACTTTTCCAGTTAAAATATAGCGTTTGGGATATACTCTCCATATAAGAAATACGACCCGGTGTATAAGACGACCCCCGACTTTTGAGAAGATTTTCCTGGGTTAAAAAGTAGTCTTATATGCAGTAATATACAGCAATTAATACCTATTATGCTTGCATCTCCTTATTGCTGAATACGAATACATTTCAACTAGACATCTATTACCATAATTCACACAAAGTGCTTTATACTTATCCCACTTATCCTGACAACTAATCTTTAAAAATGGATGAAATCAGTATGTGTCTGCAAGTTCACATTGGGCCAGTCCGAAGTTGCAGAGTTTGGAAGAGCATGTACTTTGCTTTAGGCATATAAAGATGTGTCCAAAACATACTGCTTGTGGCTACTTTGATAACAGTATATAAGAAACCACTGATAAAGAAATTCAACATAAATACAACCACCAGTTTGTTGTGTGTCTTGCTATAGTTTTCCTTTGCTGCTAATTCAGCAGTACATACTCCCAGATAAGTGTCTATAGGATTGCAGCCTAGGATACATAACATTTCTGCCATGCATGACAATAACACCACCTAGCATTTATATCAGGCATAGGCATATAAATCAGGCATAGGCAAACTCGGCCCTCCAGATGTTTTGGGACTACAACTTCCATCATCCCACCATCCTCCATTGTTGGCCATGCTGACTGGCTGATGGGAGTTAAAGAGTCCCAACAACAGCTGGAGGACCAGAGGTTAGCCATCCATTGAAGAAGAAGAAGAAGAAGAAGAAGAAGAAGAAGAAGAAGAAGAAGAAGAGGTTTAGCAACCACATCTTTAAACACGCCCCATAATCATGGAAGTATGTAGTTAGCCAGGAATACACCAATAAGCCAAGCAATCATGTAGTTTTGGGTAATTATGCCACATGTCATAATTTTGTTCCCGCCTGCTTCCCATTCCATCCATCAGAAATGTAGATAGTACTGCAATAGTGAATTTTGTCAATGGCAGCATGCCCTGAGACAGACATAATGTCCCTTAATGATGAGTGCTTCTTACTCTCTGCTCTTTTAGAGGAAACCTCTTTGTTTGTTAATCCAGTTTCCAACAAGATGCAAACCAGGAAACTCTTGTTTTAAGCACTTCTATAAACCCACTGCTTGACCCTTGGTTGTGGGGAAATGTTAACCGATTTGTTGTACATCAAACCACATCAATATGCAAGTTTCCATTTTGGAATCATTTTCAAAAGCAATTTAGAAGGACCCCAATGAAAATAATATTTCGTTTATCAGGCCAGCAACCCCCATCTGAACTCTCTGCACTTAAAATGTAAATCACAATCAGAAGCATACATATTCTTACCTGTTATCTTTCCCTGGATACATCTGAGTATATTCTACTCTGTACTTTTTGGCAAAAAGCATGAAGGCATTCATTGGTCTTTTGCATTTGTTGGGAGAAGTGGCATTCACAGTACTTGCAGTCCCTGAGCTGTGGCTTTTGCTGGCTTTACTATACAAAGAATTGGGTGAAATCTGTGATGACTGAGCAGGTCCACAGTTTGTACTGCATTCTGATCTTTCAAAGTCTTGGCTTCCTGATCCTCCACAAGATAAAGACGCACGGCGTTGGCGAGCCATACTACTTAGCACATAAACCGCAGAGGAATCCATCGGTGTAAAATCATAACTGAAATGGAGAAATCAGTTTGAAAAATAAGTTGCAGGTTTTATTTTTCAAGTCTAGATTGCCTCTCAAATAGTGATGCGAGGTGAGAATAATCTCCGGAGAATAATCTCGAGAATGAGAATATTCTCTGCTAGGAAATTCCCCGGAAAATATTCTCCACAAACTGTAAATTCTAATGTAAGAACCAGTTTTACAACCCACATTTAAAAAATCTAGTAAATAACTTAAAACTACTAGAAGAGAAGAAAACACAGCTTCTAACAAACTCATTGAATTTTACACAACCATCAACTTTGTTCTATGATCAGATGATCAGTGTGGAACTGAAAGCTCTGTTACCAGTGGAGACGAAGATGGTGACTTATCCTCTTAAGATGTTTGAGGAGTCAATATAAATTTATAAACATGTGACACTTGTTACTTAAAGCCTATTTTTTAAACAAATTTATTTCTTGTGACAATTTATCAGTTATAATTTAAATATGTTTTGTGTTGCCTTACTTGTCTAAGCTGATAGTAATTTGCATTTCTGATGTTATGTAACTTGTCATTACTGATTATTTGTGTTTTATTTTCTGGAAATAATAGCATTTATTTTAAACTGTATATTGATTTTATTAGTGTTGCACTGAAAATTCTGTACCATGTAGATATGCTTATTAAATAATGTACTCATGTAGTGGACCTGAGTTTTTTTTATAGTCCTTTTACTTTAAAAGCTACATTTCATAATTAGAATTCAAAGTTGGTGGTAAATATACTGTTAGTGGCAGGCTTAGTGATTAACATGAGTCATTCACGTTGAATTTTCAATTTCAAGTTTGGTGCAAAAAAAATCAAAGAATGTGAATTCACTG
Source organism: Darevskia mixta (assembly GCA_034641385.1). Taxonomy (NCBI): domain Eukaryota; kingdom Metazoa; phylum Chordata; class Lepidosauria; order Squamata; family Lacertidae; genus Darevskia; species Darevskia mixta. Next base: position 7,184,627 of record JAWWNH010000224.1, on the reverse strand, counting down.
CATTGCCCCATTGAATAAAAGTATCTGTACAGTTTTGGTTGCCATCTGAACAGGTTTACCCATGAATAAACTTGTATATTAACTAATTATATAATTTTCAATGCATAAAAATGAATATTCTCCTATTTTAAATGAAAATTCTCTAATATTCACATTAATTGAGAATATTCTCCAAAAGATTATTCTCAAGAATTTAACATCACAACTCTCAAATAACAATGCTCCCATTTGCTGGATCTTTTTCTCGATCTCATTTAGTATATCAATTAGAGGTAAATTCATCTCTTATTCATGCCACACATTGTAACTGAAGGCTTGGTCTTTTTCTACCCCCTAGTGGAAGAAAACTAATAATTCTATAGATTTTTTTTATTGATACTACAGATAAAGCTGTGATATATAGTCAAACATGAATAAAGAAAACAAATTGCTAAAATATAGTTCATGCGTCCAACATTTCCAAAAATAACATCCAATATTGTATTTAAACTGCATTCTAAAACTTTTTTTAAAAAAAATAACTGCACAATCAGTTTTATTTAAAATTGCCATCATCTGCTTCTGCTACTTGTTCAAGATACTGAAAGAAAAATAAATTCATAAAGTCTGAGAAACATCATGACTCCTTTTTGTGTGTGTTTAAAATTTAAACTGGAACAGAAGGAACCAACAAATTGTTAGTAACACCTAAGAAAAGCATGGAGAAATGGTTAACTTGATACTTATACTATTTATCTATTAGTTATATTTATATGTCTTTCTTCCACCAATCAGTGCTCAAGGTAGCAAAAAACAATTGAAATAAAATAAAATACTGTCCATTCTTAAGAGAGTTACCTTTTGAATGTATCAAACACACCCGAATCATCGAAATTAATGGCATCAGGGTGTCCTGGAGGTAGACATGTATCTCCAATGTGCATTTCACAACATGGAATTCCATGCTGAACCACAGTCAGGCTCGGATAAAAAGATGACCAACCTGAATGGAAAAAAACCTTGAATTAGATAAATAGTCCAGCAACTCAGATTCTCATTATTTAGAGTCCCAATAGCACGAAACACAATTCTATATACGTCTGCTCAGAAATAAGCCCCGCTGTGTTAAATGTGGTTTCCTCCTTAGCAAATGTATTTAGAATCCAAATTTCAAGAATATGAAGGCTCTTTAAGCAACCAGATAAAGATCTGCCAGGCTCTCACTAACAGTGGAGAATTGAGTTGGAGGAATGCTCTTGCACTCATTCATCTGTTTTGCAGTCTCTCTTCCCTTCCACTGTTTCCCTCCCGTTGTGAACAATGGGATAACAATGATTTGAGAGAGATTTAGATCAATTACTGACCTGGTCTCTCTTCTCTCCAGAGAGTTTGGGAGCGTGTTGTGGGATCAGGACAGCTTTTAATCCAAGCTGTTCCCCAACCCTCCCTGACACACCTTTGAACCAGTTTCAATATTTCCCCCTTCTGGGCTGGGCTAGGGCATCAAGAGGTTTCTGCACCAGGGTGGGGGCGAAATCTGACACGGAATTTCTTTCTCTAGTTTGACATCGAATCAACCCCTGGGCATTGCACCCTTAGTGTTTCCAAGATTGCACCCTTAGTGTTTCCCTAGGTGTTTTACAATTAGAAATAAAACACATAACACATAAGGAACCTGCCCAAAGTGTCATGGAGTCACCACATATGTAGAGAAAGAGAAGAAAAAGGCTTTAGCATCTCAGTATTTCCTTCAGAACAGGAAAAAAATTGTTCACGTCATTTTTTTAATTGCTTATTTTAAACATATCCTACCACCAAATGAATGGATAATCTAACAGGACTTCACCACTTTCAGCAAGGAAAATATTGCACAATTAAGAGCTTACAGCTTTCCCTCTGCTCCATATCAATATCCAAAAAGTCATGGGTATTATGTTATCTAAAGTTAGTCATGCTTAACTCCTACTGAAATCAGTGAGGCAACTGAATAATGTCTGGGAGTAAACGCAAACAGCACTGTTTTCCAGGGAACTTGAGCACAATTAAGTTTAGTAGGATCAGGGGTTATTTGGTAAATAAAGCTCTTCCCAGGAGTTGAATGTTTTCATTTGTTCAAATTCTATACAAGGGTAACAGTTGATTTTCAGTATCATGGAAGATATCAAACTTTTCCAGCAGCCTAGGACTTGCTGTGCCTGCACATAAAGGAGTTCAGATGGCACAAACCAAACAAATGTTACAGCATAACATCATGGCAATCAAAATATTCACCATTAGGATGGTACATGAGTTTCACTGCTGGGATGTTTTACAAAAAACTGCAAGAGATAGCAAACGCTTTAATTTACACATAGGTATCTATAATGCTGGAACCTGCCAGAAGACTTCATAGGTATCTATCATGCTGGAACCTCCCAGATTTCCTTCTCCAGCAGGCATTTGCATTTAACATAAGCCTGCTATTATAAATTTATTTATAGCCCGCCTTTTTCCCTGACAGGGACTCAAGGCAGCTAACATAAAAAAGAAGTGCTAGAAACCTAGAAAAGGGAATAATTACCGTAAAAAACAATCAAACATTTACATATAGATAGCTTTAATTTTAAAATCTGATAAAACCATACAAATAATTATAATGAAAACAGTATGACACTGGCCATTTCATTAAAAGTTGACAGTTCCCAAAAGCCTGCTGGAACAAGGTTTTATTTTCCTCAGAAAAAAGTCTCTAGTACTAGAGCTGTTCCCAAAATGTACTAACGCTGGGAGGTTGAAAGAATTGAGGAGGATGTGGGAGTCACACCCCTTGATGCATGTACATGGAAGTTTTAGAAGCTTCCCAAATAGGCTCTGCATAGACACAGAAGAGACTGCAGAGATGAAGAAGAAAGCTTTTGTCTTGGTAATAGATTGGTTTTTTTTTAAGCAGAGGTAGAAAGACTGAGAGTTTATGGCAATAAGAGGATGACTGGATTACCAGAATATACTGTACAGTGATGTTCTACATGCATTACAATAGTTATAATAATTTCTTACCTTTGTTTTTAACATAGAAAGGATGATCTAGTCTACACTCTACAGTAAGCAAGCCATCTGTCACTGTGCCAGGATCAAAAGTCAGTTTTAGAACTGACTCGCCAAATGAAACACTTTCTTCATGTGATATCAACTTCAAACCATCAGAACCATATCCCTGTAGAACAGGCGAGCTTTGGTTATTCAAGGAACACATGAGTCTACGGACATTGAAACTACTCTCATCCTAAAAGAACTAAGAGTGTGTAATTTATTTGGCAAAAACAGTCACTTTCTCCTTCCCACAATATTTCTGGCTCAGCCACTAACATTTATTTCACCTTAAAAGGTGAAGGTACCCCTGCCCGTTAGGTCCAGTCGCCGACGACTCGGGGATTGCGGCACTCATCTCGCTCTATAGGCCGGGGAGTCGGTGTTTGTCCGCAGACAGCTTCCGGGTCATGTTGCCAGCATGACAAAGCCGCTTCTTGCAAACCAGAGCAGCGCACGGAAACACCGTTTACCTTCCCGCTGGAGCGGTACCTATTTATCTACTTGCACATTGACGTGCTTTTGAACTGCTAGGTTGACAGGAGCTGGGACCGAGCAACGGGAGCTCACCCCGTCATGGGGATTCGAACCATCGACCTTCTGATCGGCAAGCCCTAGGCTCTGTGGTTTAGACCACAGCACCACCCACGTCCCTCTTATTTCACTTTAGTCACTAGATTTGTTTACTACTTATATGATCAGTCACAATGGGCAAGAGATGCCAGGCAGAATTTCCTTCATATGTAATCAGCCTAGTTTGCAGCAGCACTTCAAAAGAGGAAACTTTCCCTTTGGCACTATCGCCAAATAATTTAGCATCAGCTGCTTGTCTTGAGCAAGCTGCCATTGCTCCTGGATATGCAGCCAAGTAGCCAACCATACCTTCCTACCCCTTCCTCATAGGCTATCCTATTAAGATGGCTGCATGTAAATGCTTTCCTTTGCTGTTTGTCTTTAAATCTTTAAAGAGATTTAAAGCATGCAACGTTTAGAAATTAACTCAGGCAAATAGCTGATAAATTGCTGTGATTATTGCAAAAGAATATGAAAAGAAAAACTTACTTTGTAAGTACTCACTGAATCATCCATTTCATTTTTACAGGCTGTGGACCTAGCAAAATCTTCAGCATCCTCCCATTCCTTGTTGCGTCCTTTATGAAAGCATAAACGTGTTCCTAAAGTTTTATTAAAAAGAAAATTAGTGTCATCAAAAGGACAAACCCAATTATTAAATCCTGCCATGTAATATATGGCATTTTACCTTTAAGGAAACAATGCCAAACAGTTGGAGGCCAGGAGTGGCACCATCCTAGATCATCATCGTCTGATAGGGATGACATACAGAAAATTCCAGACTCTGATTCACTAGTTGTCTGTTAAAAAAACAAAGCCACATAAAGCTTTTTAAATAAATATTTCTATTCATATGAATATTTTTCAGTTTCTTGCAAAACCAAGCTGCATGGGGTTTCTTATATTTCACTTAATCACTGCCATGTCTTTTCTCAAGTATTCTTACATTTTACTCCTTTTATATGACTCTTTGTAGCAACTACTGTATATTATGGAACAAATCTTTCACAAACCAAAGACCCAGTTCCATATTTAAGCATTCCTATGCTACTTTCCTCATTTCTGTCTGTCTGTCTCCCTCTCACACACACAAAGCTCACCCCACCTTAGTGTATCCCCCTGATGCTAGACAAAAATGACACCTGCAACATGATTAAGGCAAACAGAAAACTGCCAAGACAGCTGTTCTCAAAAGTGATGCTAAAAATGTATGTTTTTAATTGGCCTAAGAATCAAAATACAATGTTCTGTATTGACAGTAGTAGAAATGAGTAAGACAATGTTCCATGTGTTTTGCTGTTTTGTTTCACAACTTCTCTCATGTTTTAATCTACTTGCCAAGCATAAAATAGTGAACATCGTAAAGCTTGGTCTTTTGTAGTTCATTCTGTACCTCCCTTGGATTGTGAGCTCTTCAAGCTATGTACGCTACCACAAAGATTGCTACCAACAATACACAAGTAAAAAATCTAAATGAGCAGCTGGCAAAGTAAAGCTATTTCAATTTCTAAAAAGTTTAAATCTGGTCTTTAGCTAGTTCAATAAACAAAGCTTACCCTTTCATGTCTGACAGGTGTTTCATCAATATGATGCTTAGGAAAACCAGAGTCACTCTGAGAGGATTCTGGTGGAGGACGTGCATAGGAATGTAAACTTTTGCTTGTAGCTATTAGATGAACAGGAGATGATCTAGGAAATAATTGTTAAATATATATATATAAGCAGATATTGCTCAAAGAAGGAAAGAAGGGAAAGCATCGCAGGTACACCAAGAGTAATTTATTGACAATTCTGAGATAGTAATGTCTTGGTTGCTTCTTTGAACAGACCAAAATCAGTGGTTCCTGAAGAAATAAAAATCTTTAAACGTGTTTGGCCAATATATTATACTCTGTAACTTCGAGGTCTTTTCTCCCTTTGGCTAAGCGTATTTGGCAATAGAACATAATGCTGCTAACATTTCTATGATGTGCTTGGTTTCATCAACAAATAGTGTGCTCAGATTTTTTACTATTATCACACCACAGCATTCTGCCCCCCAGTTACCAAAACACATAGATGGAAGAGAGGTTAACACAGCAAGTAGTCCAACCAATGCTCATTGCTACAAAGAAAGGAGGGCTGGGGAATAAACTTAGTAAGCTCCTTGAAGACCTCCTTATTCCAGGCTATAACTGGGGGACACAAGGGAGAATCAATCCTTTAGCTACAGTGTTCTACAGGGCAGGGCAGCCTAGAAGCTTCAACCTCCTGCCACCCTTTCAGCTACAGAACTGTGGCTGAGGGGCCCAAAGCAACAGCGAGCAACATTTTGGTTTATTTGGATCGTAAGCAAGTAGACTGGGTGGCACACAAATAGAAGCAAAAAATAAATTAAAACACTAAACTGCTAAGCAAGTAAAAGTCATAATTGTCAACAGCCTACTTTAAAAACAGGGACTCTGCAATTACCATTACATTTTTGTTTCATGTTATTACATGTTTAAAACAGTTGCTCTGCCTTTAGACAAGCACCCATGCAAGGAGGTTCCAGTTGTAAAAGGGTAGTATCCCAAAGTTTATTGCAAAAGAAAACTTTTTAAACAATATGAATAACTAGTATATTTAGCCCGTTTAAAAAACGGGCGCCTAGGTTCTGAGGGTTATTTGGCCACAGTGGGGTGGCCTTGCAATGCAGGGAGGCGCAAGATAGATAGATAGATAACTTTATTGCAGCTATAAGCTCAAACATATATACATAAATAGGCACACAAATAAGCCTCTCTTACAATCCGTTAAAAAAAAAAAAATTAAATAAATTAGATTTACATAGGACTGATGAAATAAAATATATACAATCAGTCAATGGAAATAAAAATGACATCAGCCTATGATGTCATTGGAGCTATTGACCTGGAAAGGGTGAAAATAAATTATTGAGATTCGTGTAATAGACCATTTCTCCTCTTGTGGTTCAGAACCGAAGTCAGATACCTTGCCACTTGCAAGGTTACCGTAGGGTTGGAATCCTGAAATAAAAAGGTAAGCTGCCTCTCCACTGGCAATCCAGAAAATTTTTGGACCAATGGGGTCAACAAATTTCTCTGGCTTCCCATGGACGTTCCGCCCCCAAGGCGCCCTTCGCTGCCCCTGGCCTCGGGACTGAGAGCTCCGCCCGGCCCTGGGGAGCGGCAGCTGGCGGGGGGAGAGGCCGGGGCTTCGGGCCTAGCTCTGCTAGGCCCGAAGCGCCCCTGGCGAAGCCGGCAGGTCCGCGGAGGTGCCTGGGCAGGGCGAGCCCGGCGGCGGTCGGTTGCCCCCTCTGCAGCCCGGGAGGGCGACCGTGCGAGGTGGCGGCAGTGAACCAACTGACGACGCGCCTGCGCACGGCCGCCCTCTCGGACACGCCCCCTCTCCGCCCGTCCGTACTATCCAATCCCTGTGTCACTGGAACGCACGCGCACTTGCGAATTCCTGTGACACACGGAATGTAGTACGTACGGACACAGGCTCTTTATTATATAGGATGCTGCAAGCTACAAAATGGATAGAAATGTAAGAAATGTGAATCCACACCACACCTGTTATAAAAAGAGCACTGCATTAGAGGACTCTGTGGACTAGTAGCTATGTTTGCCAATTCTGTCAACCAGTTCACTCCATTCTCACAAGTATAAGCATTTTCTGAACTGCTGCTTGAGGTATGCTGGTTCCATGAAGGCCTTGAATATTCCTGATGCGAGATATCAGCACTCAGCTGGAAAAGTGCAGGTGGGGTAGAATCAGTGTGAACAGCCTGCAGTTCAGGAAGATCATCTGCAAAGAAGAGCACATGGTCTGATTGATTCCTACGGATTAGGCCAGTACAACCTAAGGTCTACAGGTCAATTAAGGTCCATCTCCCAGACTATTATGATACCCTGGGGGGGGGGGGACAAATTGCCTATTGTCCGTGGCCATTTCCTACCTTCAAGGCCCATCACTGCACTATCACACCAAAATGGGAACATGAAAAGTCCTGAGCTGGGTGGAAGGAGCTCACACTTCTAACTACACCAGTATTGTCTCAGTTTCTGGAAAGGCTTTTGCTGACACGATTTGGGATTTTGACACTCCTTATCCCCTGTAAGCCAGGGTTTTTCAAATTATGCCAGCAGCAGTGGAAATGGAGGATGAAATATGTATGTTCTGAACTGTCCCATCTGAGTTTATGTTTAAACACAGGAGTCTCCAGAGCAAGCAACTTGGTATGTTTCTGGAGGATCCCTTCATAAAAACTACACTGAACACACAATATCAAGCATTTGTGCACCACCTCATATTTGCATGACTGGAGCAGATATTGACAGAGGTGGAGCTTCATGTGCAAGTTCCTCAAATAGGATATTATATTATTTAGAATATTTGGATTTGGCAATGCCCAGAGTCTTTGCAACCAAACTTATCTTGGTATTTTCATCTAGTGAAAGTTATATTGTCGCCCTTTGGGAACAGTTTTCTCAAAAATGAGGAAATCATATGGCATCAGCAAAGAAGCAGAAGACATCCACCAATTGTGGCCAACTTCCAGCACATTCGTGTTGCTTATTATTACAGCATTCTCTGCAGTTTCAAGCTGACAATGCTCCTTCCCTCCATGGCAAACTGAAGGGAGTTTCCAAACACATTTGTTTTTTGGCATAGAATCAAGTCATTCAAGGGAATATAAAAATTCAGCAAGTTTGCATAATTCCCTTGCATAGACCCAATATGATCTTGATCAAAGTATCTGGGCTAAATGAGTCCCACTCTCAACTCTACATACGATTGGATAGTACCCAATGAATGCTATATGAATTTCATTGTGTAACACAAATGCATACTCAGTTTATTTTAAGAAAGCCAGAGTAGTATTTACCAAGCTCCATGTGCTCATCACAAGATGCATATCCAGGAGAAGATGGGAGGTTCTCATTACACTTCAGTAATTCCAATGATTCGTTCATCCTTGAAGTTCTCTTGTCCACCACTAACAGGAGTTTCTGCACTGCATTGGGCATCTGATTAGTCTTAACTTCCCAAACCATGGTAGGATGCTTCGAATTATCTGACTTAAGCAGAATGAGAAAATTACATGCACTAAGTCACTTAGCTAGAGTTGCAACTGCATGAAGATGGGTTACCAAGATCTATCATCCCCAACTCTCTATAATTTTTTTTGCCAATTAAAATGTCTCCAAGACTCATTATCTCTTGCCTGACATTATTGTTATACATAGACTACACAATTCATCAAATGTAACATCTCAGCATGATTCTTTATACAACCATGCTAATAATATGTTTCATTCATCTGTTAAAATGATGGAATGGTATATTTTATAGTAAGAGAGCTATTATAACTAAATTCAATTTCTCCAAATTTGAGGCAGAAAAGGGAATGTTTTGCTTCTTTCACAGGTTGAAGAATCTTCATCAGTGTGTTAAAAACATCAGTGCTAGCTCAGTGCTGATAACACAAAGGTTGCTGGTTTGATCCCCATAAGGGACAGCTGCATATTCCTACACTGCAGGGGGTTGGACTAGATGATCCTCAGGGTCCCTTCAAACTATAATTCTGTTACTACTACCATCCTAACCATAGGGAATTGACCTACAATGGCTTCTAAACAGAGAACAAGGCTGGGGACATACATACATATGAGCAACCTAACTGGAACTAGCAGAGACTTGTGGTGAGGATGTCAGAAACTACCCAACAGCCAGTCTTGCAACTGACATTTACCCTAAAATGCTTGACAAGTGGGACTGAGCAAACAGTTCTTTTGTCACCCTCATTGATGCCCAAGATGGAAATGATGGAAGTTATTATTTGACATTTGGAAAACCAAGTACACCTTCCACTTCTAATAAAGAGAGTGCAACACATTAGAAATACATAATGTTGTTACACAAAGCATCAGCCTGTGGCCGCAGCTGCCATAACCACTGCTGCCTTTATGGATGCTAGCTTGATCACTGAAAAAGACCAGAGTCAGCTGTGGTGAGTTAGGCTGCAAAAGAAGACTGTAGTCGCAGTGATGGCTAACATTGACACTCCAGATGTTTTGGAACTACAACTCCCATCATCCCTAGCTAACAGGATCAGTGGTCAGGGATGATGGGAGTTGTAGTCCCAAAACATCTGGAGTGTCAAGGTTAGCCATCACTGCTGTAGTGGATGCTGCTTGGCCAACCATCCAACATGCAGGATAATATGCATTCAGCAAAATGATAATCCAGACACTTTTGTGCTCAGATGTTGACTTGGGCAAAGATTATTACACACTGGGAGATCTTCCTGTATGTCCGAGGAAGACACCTTCCATAAATCCCAGTGCTTCATCCCTGTTGGGAGTTGACAAGACTGGTCTGGCGAGGTGTATGAACCTCCTTTGGCATGTAAACTTACTACAGCAGAAGTAAAAAAGTTTACTGACAAGCAAATACAAGTTCCACAGTGGCCCTGTCATGCTCAGTCTTATAGAGAGGTGTGAGAAACAAGTCACAGAGGCAGCAGGCAGGGTATATACACATGAGAAAAGTGAGGGCTATATTAGAGGCCAAGAAGCAAGTCAATGACTGATATCCAAAAATGAATAAAAGCAAGACTTTATGAAACCTGTTGTTTAAATTTCTTATTAACTGATGTCATTACTTTCTAATGTTTTGATCTGAAGGTAATGTATACTTAGTAGGATGTTTTATGCAGATAAAACTAAATTTTTATAGCACTACGGTACTTAACATTTTCAGAAGGTAAAATTAAAATTATTTGGTTTTCCAAGAGTAGTTTATGTTTTTTAATCAAACGTAGCTTTACCAAGCAAAATGTTGTCCAATAACAAACATAATGACAGATTTGAATTCTTCACACCCAAAAAATTATTTTTAAGACTGCTCACTGAAGAAATTTGCAAAAATTAAGTTTCACTCCCTAAAATGACACACCCTTCTAAAGCAGTAACTTGTTACTCTGAGTAATAATAAAAGCCAACCATAAGGACTTTGCATCTGTAAGATAGCAATGAATAATTTACAAATTAAAACCAAGGCAGAAGAGCAACAATCAAACATCATGCATAGACACTTTCCTTTATGTATCTTGAAATACAGAATCAGTCTGTAAACATCAAGATTCAGCCATAATTTACACAAAAAACCTCTGGAAGACAAAATTTGCAAACTTCAAGCTACTGAATAAACACACAACTTAAACCCATATCCAAACATCACTCCTAACAACGAAGTCAGCTGGTGAGTGCCAACCACACTGTAGCCAAAATGGGGCTTCTAAGAAATAAGAGGGAACAAGTGTAGGGGAATTCCAGGACTTGTTAAAAAGAAAGATAGAAAAAATATTTAGGGGGAGGGACCTTAAAACACAGACCAATGAGGACGAGTGAACATACTAAACAGCACAGAATCCCAAGTGTTTTTTTCAGGGAGGAGGAATCAAAAACTGAGGGAGAAGGGAAATGGAATGATGTGTCCTAGAAGAGGACATGGCTGGCTAGAACCTGAGCAGGAAACTCCATACTGCAACATTTTGTTTCAGGTCTCACTAGCATATTGTTTTGCCTTTCAGAGAAAGAAAGCCAACTAGTAGGCCAAAGAGCCAAATTGAGTCCCTGCAGGAATTGTATCTTGTCCCCCTCCACTTTGTGATTCAAAATTTGCCCACAGAAATTACCCATAAGGAAAAGGTTTTTTTAAGTAACAATAAAGCTATTCCACTCATTCTTACAGAATTCCATAGTGCAGTCATTTGCTCCCTAAAATGAGGATTGTGGAGTCACTTGATGTCAGCTGACTGATAAGTGGGCAACCCCACCCATCTTATCAAATTGGTCCATGAAAGGGGCTCAAAATGTGGTAACTATTGATTGAATATTGTTTCTTTAATTAAAAAAAATTGAGATTCACATGCCAGTACACAATATGAAAATGGGCAAGATTACAATGTAGAAAGATGTTGCTGACCATACACTGTAAGAAACCCTTCTCAAAGATCTGCTTGGCTAATTCCGATGGCATTCTGCCAACAAATAAAAACTTTTAATATTTTAAAACCTTTAACTTGCAGATGAGTACAACCTCTGTTGTGCAGTTAGGTAGCAGATGAGATTGCCATCTGATGCAATATTACTTGCTGTTGCGGCTCCTCCCATAAACTTGTATTTTACATTTCTATTCACCTTAAGATATCCACTGTATTTTTAAAACTGTTGCATTTCACTTCAGGTAGTTTTTGGCAGTGTTCATTATAAACAAACAGATACACTCTTAAGATTGCTTCACATGTTCCTATTGGACACTCGCATGCATGCTTAAAATCATAACAGGCAAAGAAATCAAGTACATTTGAAAACAAGAATCCCGCTGTCAAAGATAACTTTACATGTCTCAGTGAGCCAGCCAAGGGACAGTGCTCCCTGTAACATGCACACATCTTTATTTTAAAGAAGTAAAAAAACAAACCACCACCACAAAGCTTTCTCCTATCTCACTTTATTCACTAGCAACCATCAAAGCAGTCCAAGGCAAGTCACAGAAACAAAGATTCTTCTAAGTTGGTGGGTTCACAGTGTTCCCTCCCCCCCCCCAAAAAAGGGTCAAGGGTGGGAAGAAAGGGGGCAGTGCAGAAACAATGGTATCTTCACAGCTAGAGATAACAATAGCCACCAGTGACCCTCTGGTCCTCCCTACAGCCATGCTTGCCCTAGTGCACCCCCTCTGGCTCCTATTTGGCTTGCCATCTTCACACAGCTCAAAGTTAAAGGAGGGTGACGAAGATTATCAAGGGTCTAGAAACCAAGCCTTATGAGGAACAGTTGAGGGTGTTGGGTATGTTTAGTCTGGTGCTAAGGACTTTGAGAGGAGATATGACAGCCATCTTCAAATATCACATGGAAGATGGAGCAACCTTAATTTCTCTTGCTCCAGAGGGTAGGACCCAAAACAATGGCTAAAAGTTACAGGAAAGGAAATTCTGACTAAACATCAGGAGGAACTTTCGGACAGTAACAACATTAAATTGGAATACCACCCCCCATCCATAGATCTCAGGATGCTTCACGACACAAAAATACAATATTTTTTTAATTAAAAAAACAGGTTCTAAAGTAGAGGATGGATGGTCATCTGTCATGGAGAGGCTTTAGTTGAGATTCCTGCATTTGCAAGATGACCCTGGGGGTCCCTTTCTACAGACTGTTCTACGACTCTATGAAAAACTTGCACAAGTGAGGAGAGAGACGCTGGATACAGCTGTGCGGTTACTTAATTGACACGACTTCCCACTGTTATACAAGCCGAGAAAGTGGAAGGGCGGCCAGCCATTATCCAGCTAACTCCTCCTGCTGCGTTTCTGTCACTGTCAGCTCCGCTCCTTCCTCCGCCCCCCCTCCCACCCGCGCGCAGTGTCTCGGGATCTGCGCAAAACAAGAACAGGAGGAGTGGAGAGGACTCGCGCTCGCCAAGTATCTGTCACGCGCCCCGCGAGAGACGAGGGAGGCGGTTGGGAGTCACGCGCGAGAGCACGAGCCGCGGGGCGCCGATTGGTCCCTTTAACAGAGCGCCGAAAACAGGGCGGAGCCTCGGGAAGCGGCCAAAGCGGCTCTCCCTCCGCCCTCTCTGGTCACGTGGCCCATTGCCTGGAAGAGGAGCGCTTCCCACTCCCTCCCTCCCGCCCGCTCGCTTCTTGTTTATAAACTTTTTCCTCGCAGGACACGGCGCATGCGCCCAAAGGCCCCATTCATTCAGAAGTGCGTAACAACAGGACGAGGCTTCGGGTGGGGGCGGGGAAGGGGGCCCGCGCCCCACAGCTGAGGGGGAAAACGCTCTCGGGCGTCTAGATATGGCCCGTTCCCCTCACCTGGCCAAATCAACAAGCGGCTCTCTTCACGCAGGGCGAGGCGGAGGGGACAAAAAAAAGAGGAAAAAGGACTCTCCTCGGGTCTCACGCCCGCATCGCCTGTGGCAGCTTGTCCGTTGCCGTATTGACGGGGGGCTCCCCCCCCCTGGAGTCGCGCTCGTCTTCTTCCTCCCCTCCTTTTCTCCTCAGCCGTTTTTCGGCACCTCACAAAGTGACCGCCAACAAAAAGCTTCCCCTCTGCCCCTCACACCACGACGACTCTCAGGCGAGAAAGAAAAGCCTTCAAAACAACTCTTTCCCTAACTGTCCGCCCCCTTTCCTTCCTGACCTCCCCTCACGCTCGCTCGAAAACTTCTTGCTACTTACCAAACCCGTCGCCATTACAGGACTCCCTTCAGCTTTCTCTTTCCCCGCCCTCTCTTTCTCTCTCTCTCGGGAAAGCCCCGCCCGCCTTTTTATGGACTTTGGGCTCCTAATGGCTCCGGCGGACGCCCGTCAAATGCCTCTTTCTGCTCATTGGATCTTGCGAGTGCCTGTCATGTTTCCTCCGTGGAAAACAGACTTGTTTTGATGTCCTTCCGCGCCTTCGGTTGGACGGGAGGCCCTGTCAGTCATCTCGAACGCAGAGTCGTAAATAAGTGTTGGCCAGCCTCCCGAGCCGCAGAGGACAGTGGGATTTGTTGTTTCTCTTAGCCTTATAAGCTAGCTAAGCGCAGGCCTGATGAACACCATTTCCCAGAAGGCTCTCGGTCGATGGTAAACAAGACTCTTAGGGACACGTGTATTTGTTCAACCAGCATATTGTGGCCCTGTAGGGACCCTTTAAGTCAAATACAGTAGCAAGGAGGAGCGCTCCTCTTTTCCATATCGTAGATACGTTTCTTACCTTTTCGGAGAAGGGAAGCGGATGGGGGAAGAGATGGTTCAATGCAGATAATACCACTCAAAAAAAGCCCAATCCCATTCGAGTTTTCCCTGACCTCCAGCAATTGAGAGCAAGTCATTACTCTATCGTGCATGCTTAGGAAGTCTTATTGAGTGAAATAATCATAATATTATGTAGTTTATAACTATGCAAATAAATAAACCTTTTTTAAAAAAGATCAGAGAGAGATTGATCCGGAATGAGGAGCTGGTATTTTAGATGGGGTTTGGGCGGCCCACCCTAAACCATATAACCAAACCGCTGGAAGGCTGTTTTCCAATCTGATTCGATGATTTAAGGCCAAAGTGTTTATGCAGAATGCTCTATTTCTCTCAATAGAGTAGCATTTGAAGCAGCATATATTTTGGGGTGGTCATACTGCTTTTTTTCAAAATAGGTGCATAACCCATAGTTTCCAGCCAAAATCTTGTAACTTTTCTATATTCTGAGGTCTATTTTTGTCCTGCTTATTTTGTGCTATAGCACAATGGCAATAATACAGTACAGTAATATTGGGGGACACCTATTAAACCAGAACAATGTATCCAGTATGAATCCATCTTTAATGCACCATCAGTGCATGTTGCAGAATACACATACAGAAAACCACCAGTCCAGAGGGTCCCTAAATTTCAAGAAAAGAAATCTCATATTAGAAGGAAGTTGAAAAGGAGAGTCAGGAGAATTAAATCACTCCAGCATGTTTGAAGGCTATTTTTAACCACATGATAGAAATTAAAATGTAAACAGCGGCTTAGGGAAGTTACAAACAAGCCCAAGCATATGCCAGCATCATTGATGAGCACTAAAAGGAAAGCTATAAAAAGGAGAGTGAGTGTGTTTTGGCTGTGAATCCTGGAAGACCTGTTCCCTGCCTTGCAGGGCTTTTTTCAACCTAGCTTGGGAGCCTGGCTGAGAACTACCATTGGCAGGACTGGCAGCAACAGCAGAAGATACGTTCTATGCTTATGATAATATTTTATTCTCTTGCTAATTGTGCTGTTTTAAATGGACATTTTATATTATACTTCCTTTTGTAATGTTTTCTTTTGAAATGTTTAAGATACTTTTTTTAAACTTTACTAATTAAATGTGCATTCTGTAGTTGATATACAAATGACATGACTTAATCTATTCATTTGTATCATTATTCCTATGAGCTTTGTTTATAAAACCCAATAAAAAGTTACTATACACACATATATAAACAGGGTGCCTTAACTGTCAACAGGAACCACCAACAAAGATTCAATCTTGTGGGCCTTTCCCATATTACTTGGCTGGGAATGAGGACAATGATCAGATGCAAATGATCCACATGACTGGCCCCTGCTAACTTGGCTCCAATACACAGAGTTACTTCAGCAACATGGCATATTGTCACAAAAATGGTCATCCATGTCCCTGAGGCAACGTGAGAAGGTGCCCTGACTGACATACTAATTTGGGAGTTAAGAACAGCCATTCGGCTCTCTTACTAGCTGGTTGAACTGGTACAGATGTTAATATTTGGTTTCTATGGCTAACTAGTTGCAAGGTATCTAAAATACAAGAAATATTTCAAACACAGCTGTGGTTGATGTTCCTTATCACCCTTTAAAATTTCACTGGCATTAGTAAGGCTCACTCCATATGGGCTCTCAGGAAGTTTCAGAATGGAAGACACCAATTCAAACATTCTTACTCAAATCATGCCCAGCAGAGGGAGTGCAAGTGTCTTGTTCATATATAAATTCAACAACATTTATGTGAATAAATGTATTACGAACCATGCTCTTTGCTTCACAAAAGATCCAGGGCTGCTGCTAAGCAGATGTATGAACTGTTTGAAATGATCTGATAATGCAATCCACAGACTCATGACAAATATTCTATATTCAAAATTATTTATTAATTTTGTACATTGTAAATCTCCACAATTCGTAGGTACCATAAAAAAGAGGCATCAATAAAAAGACAGAACACTAACATTCAGGAAAGGGGAGTGGCACACAAACGTCTTTAAGGGAAATTAAGAATATTTCCTTGTTGTTGTTTTTAAAACTCTGCTCTATCCAAAAGGTGCAGGGCAGATCGTTATTTTCCACATTCTAAAAGTATTCCAAACACACACACACGTATCAAAAGCAATAACTCCTAAAACCAATTAAGTTTAAAATACAGCTGTTACTTCCTCTATATGCTCCTGGGTGGCTAGTTTAACACAGGCCTCTAAACACCATCCCTTACAGGAAGGTGTTGTGATGCTGCTGGAATATATTCTTGTTTTAGGCTTTAGCTAGTTTCTCTAGGAAGAAGTGGCACAATTTTACAGCAGTGACATTTGTACACAGGAAGCTACCCACTGTATTAAACTATTGGTCCCCCTAGTACAGTAGCAGCGGTTTTCTAAAGCTTCAGGCAGAGATAGCAGAGCAGCTCTTCTACACCAAATCCTTTTTTCAAATTGGGGATGCCAGCAACTGAACCGTCTTCATGTGCTCAAGCCATTTTACTTAAATCATCATTTGGAATATTTAAACCCGTAGCCCTACGCATGTGTGCCACCATCTCACACTTCAATGGGTTCTAAACTCATAACTTTTCAATGAAGTCAACTCCAACCCACATGATCTTTAATCCCAGATTTTGAGGTGTAACAACTGTGCAGTTTTTGGCCTATGAGTGCAGATTCTATGCCAACATTACATAAAACAGGAGGCTTCCAGGTGGTCTTAGGAGTGTGCTAGACACAGCTGGGGTCATAGGAGCCAACTCCTAGGGGCGGAGATCCCTTCGCCCCCCTCAATAAAATATTTGAGGGGGTGCCCCCCAAAAGTTGATGGGTATTGCCATTCAAATGGTGTGTGTGTGCCACGTCTTGTGATTATGCAGGGTGGGGCTTAACTGCCCCCCCCGCCAAATATTTTATTCAAGTTGGAACCCCTGGCTGGGGTAATGTACAATCCAAGCACGCTGGGTGTACACACTTCCAGGTATGTGTGCATGGGGATCTTACTTTTAAAAAGACAAACAAGTGTTCTTTTTTTTACAAATGATCCATTTGGGATACAAAACTACGAACATATCCTGATGTGACGTTCCCTTTCCACGTAAATGTAAGATGTCCCTGGTCAAAGGGCATTTGTGTGGCTTCCTCCCCCCCCCCCCCCGCTCACATTTCCCAAGGTGCATTTATGTATTTATTTATCACAACGATATATTGTGATAATTTCTTCATGGCTTATCTAGAAATGTAACTCTTTTCCTGGATGAAGACTCAACTTCTGCACTATACTGGCCGTACCAAGAAAAGAGCTGGAAGATATGAAGCATGCACATTGGCAAACCAAGGCAGGCCGGATTCTGTCTATGCCATAACAAGGTCCACGGGCAACCCCACTGCTGAGAAGGGCTGCCACAAAGCCCCACTGCCTAGGCTACTTTGGGTACCCATATTCCAAACCATAGCATGCAACATCCTTAGTGAGATATGCTACTCTACATTCCCAACTGAATTATTCACATTGTTGACCTCAGTACAAATAACCAGCCGCCAAGCAGATGGCCACACATCCAATCTGTGCTTGTGGAGCTCTCCCAAGAGTTGATCATCATTCCCAGCTCTGACAGCTTTGGAAGGTGGGTGGGAAGA
Organism: Darevskia mixta; assembly: GCA_034641385.1. NCBI lineage: Eukaryota > Metazoa > Chordata > Lepidosauria > Squamata > Lacertidae > Darevskia > Darevskia mixta. Next base: position 7,166,579 of record JAWWNH010000224.1, on the reverse strand, counting down.
GAGACTTCTCTGGGCCCTGCCTAACAAACCATTGATACTATCAAAGCTGACAGTAGTGATCATCTACTAACACACACAGCACAAAAAGACAGGGACTAGCTGCTGAGACCTTACCCCCCCCCCGAACTACCCTCCCCCCGCAAAAAAACCCAGTCTTTTGTACTCATGATAGGATATTTCTGTACACGTAAACCTGTTTCCCCTTACAGATGGCTGCCCTATTTAACGCGTGATCATGCCTTGCTAAGGGTTAGGACCAAGTTAAGATCCTGGTGGCTTAATTCTTAAATCTACACACTACCAGAAGCAACACTGAAGCAAACCAGCTTTCAGTGACTGGAAGTGTGCATTCGTGCATTGCAGCCCTAATATTCATTGCAGGAGGAATTCTACAGACATCTTAACAGTGCATAATCAACTTGTAGTGCGGTTCGTGAAATGTTGAATCTAGTGTCCAATACTTACAGTGTTTGTGTATGTATAGGGCATTTCAAAGGTACAGAAGTGACACTGGTGTTTCTTTAGGCTTTGAGTGGAACTCACTATCGCATAGGTAATTCATAATGCCCTCCCCCCAAAAATCCCACTGAACTAATACATAATATTTAAGAATAATCAGAAACATAAAAGTTGTTGGTCAGGATCCAAAGAGCTACTGCAGGTGTGGTTTTGTTTTACTTTGAAGAACAAACTTGCCACACTCTATGGCTTTTGAAAGTGCCCTTTTTGTTAATACAGACGACTTCTTTTCAAGAAACACGCTCCCTTCCGCATATGAAACTAGTAGTGTAGTTCTTTGCATCCAGGCCATGGAGTTTACTTTGTGATGTTTCTTCCTAGTATATAACACAACCACTTTTTCAAATCGAAGAACAAAGAAGCTTTATCGGGAAGATTATGTAAAAAGTTGACACATTGTCATTTATATCACAACATATGATATAAATTATGGAACACTGATCATATTGTTGTATAATATCTGCCTTGTACATTTTTTTCCTTTGTACCTATCACTAGCTGTTCCACATACTATTACACTAACGTACATACGCACTGCAAGGTTAATACTCTCTCTTCAGCCCAAAATGGAAGAAATCACTGTGTTCCAGCCTTGTATTTAAGCACTAGCCTGGTAGCCACAGGTGACAAGGAATTCTGTGTGGTTGAGTGCATGGAAATCTATGCTAACAAGGGAGTAGACTACTCTGTGCCCAGCAAGATGGCCCAACACAGAAATGCAATGGGCTGCTGGAGGAGGGACAGAGCTCATCACCCCTCTTTTCTTAGCCTCTAGAAGGTTAAAAACACTTTCCAGGCTAATAACCTATAAGGGATGTGGGTGGCGCTGTGGGTTAAACCACAGAGCCTAGGGCTTGCTGATCAGAAGGTCGGCGGTTCGAATCCCCGCAACGGGGTGAGCTCCCGTTGCTCGGTCCCAGCTCCTGCCAACCGAGCAGTTCAAAACACGTCAAAGTGCAAGTAGATAAATAGGTACTGCTCCGGTGGGAAGGTAAACGGCGTTTCTGTGTGCTACTCTGGTTCGCTAGAAGCGGCTTAGTCATGCTGGCCACATGACCCGGAAGCTGTATGCCGGCTCCCTCAGCCAGTAAAGCGAGATGAGCGCTGCAACCCCAGAGTCGTCCGCAACTGGACCTAATGGTCAGGGGTCCCTTTACCCTTACCTAACCTTTGTATGCTTATTTACAAGGCTGGTTAAAACAGTATTCTATGTTGAAGGCAGAGTGACAGCCTTTTTTCCAAGGAAGACAACACTTTTTTAAAACTGGTACTCTTTTTCTTCATGGTTATTTTGAATCAAGCTGGTTAGATTGACCGTAGCAGGCAAAAATTAGATCTAGCTACAGTGTTAGACCTTTGCCCTTGCAGACCATTCCATACATTCTTTGTTCCATGAGTTTCTTGAACCACTCCATTCACTGAAAACCAGCACATCCCTGCACCAGAGGCAGGTGGAGGACTGCATGACTGGATTAGATCTGGCTTTAGCTGCAGTGGCCTAAGGCACCATTTGCATTATTTCAGCTAAAACCAGTTTATAGGATAGGAACTGTCCAAGTTCACTGAATCTGAAACAAGGGGGAATCTTTTAACAAAAGTAAACATATTGTGTGTGGGTTTTTTAAGGGAATAGAAAAAAACCATGTGGAATAAGGACACCCCAAAAAGCAGGTAATTCAGTTTAACAAATTTGAGGACCGTTCTTGTGACACTGCAATCCTTGCAACTAATCCCAGATTATACCAGAATTAAAACTGCTTTGAAGACTATGTTTTATGCAAATTATATACAAGATTATGACCACTGTCTATGCAAAGTTACTTTTCCTTAAATCAAAATTAATTTTTTCTCAGCGAAGATCCAACTCAAGTCTAAATAATCAATACCACATATATAAATCAAGTGCAACTAAAAATAGATGCATTACATAAATCTTCCACGTCTTGTAAGGTATTACAGTATCTTTCATACATACCTAAATGAAATCTGACATCTTATTATAAAATCAAGTGGACTTTAAAAACAAAAATACAAAAGCTAATCTCAGACCTAGCTCATAAAACTGATCATGAATACAAAGCCATGGTTTGCTGTTTGGAAGGCTTTTGGTAACTACTTTTATAAATACCACCTTAAATAAAGCCCATTCAAAGAGCCAACAAGCCAAATATATAGCCTTCTATACTAGATACTTGTGAACACTGGTGCACTAACGTTTTCAATATACCACATTTATCTGACATATGGACGAAACCCTGACTTTACTTTATGTCAGTGGCAAATACCCCACCCACACCTATTTATTCTTTTTACCTCCAGATATTTTAACAAAAACCATTAACTATTTAACAAGCAGGAATGCATTTATTCCACAGATATGCTGCCGTTCAAAGGGTTCTGTACTATTTAGGTGAAGCGGGGCTCTCTTAACAGCCACCACTGCTATTTACCAACAAACATGTTTCTCCAAACATAGAAAGCAAAGACCCGTTTCCTTGGGGTGGGGGGTGGGGAATAAAATAAAGAGACATGCTAGTATGCACAAAGAGTTTGGATTGCAATCATGGACTTCTTTAAACGAAATGTTAGTAACTTTATTATAGAAGACATTGTCTTTTTTTTTTTAGAGGGGTCAAATGGTTATAACCCAAAAACTGCACATAAGATTGCAAATTCCCACTGAAAAATGAAAGACTTATGGGGTTGATCTTTTAGGAGTGTTACCTAGAAGCTGAGTTACTGGTGGGCTCAACCCTTCAAGGTTAGGCCAACAGAATGGCTTCTCAACCGTGTTTACTTATACACTTGAACGACAGTGTAAAAACACGCAAATAAAAGTTGGGAAAATAAAATAAAATGCCAACAAACCCAATCCCCTGTAAAATCACAGAAAAATGCTTAGCATCTACAGAAAGATAGACACATTTATCAGTGGACTAACCACTACTGTGCTATTTCTCATTAACAGATCGTGTGGCTTCGTTCTGCGCTTCACGCACTGGGATCAGAAATGTCCATGTTTGTTCCAAAGAGAGCAACTAGCTGTTCTTCATAGTTCGCAATGTTCCTTTTCATTATTTCCATACAAGGTCCCAAAAGCCTTTCAAATGCCTGTACATCCATAACTAAAAATTTGGGGGGAAAGAAAGAGAATGAAGAAGTCCCAACATTCGCTTTGCCAAATCTAGACGATAACAGGAAGATTATTTAAAATGCACACATTTAAAATCAGTACAACTGGAAAGAGCACGGCGAGATTAAAATGGCCATGTCCTTGCATGCACCAACTGTGCTTTTCCCACTGAAGTCTCTGTGGTCCTCAAAAAAGCCTTCAACCAAAAGCCAGGAGACCTCCTACAGCAGCATCTGAAGTAGCACATTAGGTACTGCAACTGAGAAATTCCTGTCCGTCTTCAAATGTATTTCTATTTTGTTTGTCAGTCACTTTTGAGTCATTTTCATGAGTAAAGCTACATCATCATCATCATTTTTAAAATACAGTGGTACCTCGGGTTACATAAGCTTCAGGTTACAGACGCTTCAGGTTACAGACTCCGCTAACCCAGAAATATTACCTCGGGTAAAGAACTTTGCTTCAGGATGATACGAGAAATGGTGCGGCGGCAGCCCAGCGGCAGGGGGAGGCTCCATTAGCTAAAGTGGTGCTTCAGGTTAAGAACAGTTTCAGGTTAAGAACGGACCTCCGGAACGAATTAAGTACGTAACCAGAGGTACCACTGTATGTTTTAGGTGCAGAGATATTTGGATCGAACTTCGTATTCCAAAGCTTTCAGGATGAAGAGTAACAGAGTTGCAGGTGGTGGTGTTTACACTGCTTTCTCTGACACAAAGGTGGGCAGCCTCATTTTATCTTACTTTGCCCAACACCAGCATCATGGGGTTCTGACAAATCATCCCCCCAAAGGAATGCGTTTCTCAACAGGAAAAAAAGTTGTCAACTCCTGCTCTAATGTGTCAATCTGTCTAATAATAATAATAATAATAATAATAATAATGGCCTCACTGTGAGGCTAATTCATTTTCCTTTATATCCATTTGGTATGAATACTTTGATGAATATTTGGGTGTTTATTCAATAAAAATGGGCAGGGTACAAATATAACTAATAATTAACAACAAATAATAATTAATAATTGTAGTAATAGTAATATGTATTCAATTGCTCAAATCATTTAAGCTATGAATCCGCTGTTAGAGAAGTATGTCACCCCTCGAAGCTTGCAGTGAGTACAAACATTAATTTCTCAAGGAAGTAAAATATCCTTAAGGTTTCTGAGGACCACAGAGAACAGTTTCCATACATGAATACAGCTTTTGAACAATATGTTGAAAGGTGTTCATATACTTCTGTGTTCATAATATTGTAAATAAAGGGCTTTTTCTATTATCACCAGGTATCATAAGCAATAGGCACAGGTTAAGTTCTAATATGCTGATTGAACTTAATGCAACTAATGAAATTTGGCTTTATGGTATAAGAAAATATGTATTAAAGAATATGCATGCTTGCCAACAGAAACAGCAGTATTCTCTTTACTACATAAAATAAAGCAAATACAAAAATAAAATAACTTTCCATTACCTAAACACTTGACTGTACCGAGTGCGAATGCTGAGGCAGCTCGAGGTTTGTTAGTTACAAGAGCAAGTTCCCCAAAATACTGTCCTCTAGTGTACCTGGCAATCTCCACTGCTTCATTTTCATCTACCTCCTGCTTACCCTAAAAGGTACAGAAGCAAAAGAAAACAGTCAGACATTTATCAAGCAATGGGTTACAGCCCATATAATATTCAATACATTGTGATAAATGAAATACCGTATTTTTCGCTCCATAAGACGCACTTTTTTCCTCCTAAAAAGTAAGGGGAAATGTCCGTGCGTCTTATGGAGCAAATGCATGGTCCCTGCAGCCAAATTGCCTAGGGGCCAAAAGCAGATTGTGCTCTTTTTTTAACAAAGAGAGAAGAGGGTGTTGAAAGGAAGCCGCTGAACAGCTGTTTAGCAAGCGATAGGGGAGAGAGATAAGGCTCCCTTTCCAGCCCCGCCCCCTTGCCCAGGCCTCCGTTGTTGAATGCAGAGGGAGGCTGTTTGTTTCCCCAGCGACATGTGACTGGCTGATTAGATTATCTGTCTGGAAACTGTAGAAATGGCTCCCTTACCTGTAGGACTAGAAGCGGCAAACTGCAAGTTGAACCCCATAAAAACGGGGCTTTTCCTCTTTGAAAAAGAAGCTGCACCACTTTCAGCTGATCCTCAAAAAAGCAGGGCTTTTCCCTTTGCAAAAGAAGCTGCACCACTTTGAGCTGATCCTCAAAAAAAACAGGGCTTTCCCCCTTTCCTCCTCTAAAGGGGGTTGGCAGGGGGTTGGACTGAATGGCCCTTGTGGTCTCTTCCAACTCTATGATTCTATGATTCTATGAAAAACTAGGTGCCTCTTATGTTCAGGTGCGTCTTATGGAGCGAAAAATACGGTATGCCATTAAAGTTGCACAAATGCTCTTAACCATGTAAAGCAGCAGAAAACATTTCAAGATTTTTCAGTTACATTAATACAATATGTACCTTTCTTTTCATTGTGATTTTCACTTCTCCAGATTCAACAATAAAGAAACAGTCAGCCATGTCTCCCTGTTTAAAAAACAAAACAAAAACCCGTATGAGAAACATGTGTGTAGTTATTTAGTAGTTCTATTGCTATAAAAAAAAAAGCATAGGAACAATGTAAAACCAAAAACATTTATCAGTGTGACAGTGTGAAATTATCCTTTCCTTTTCTCATAAACTGAGCAGCTTCCACATCCTTATAATCAAAACAAGCCTAATTAATGCTGGGTCTGTTCCCATGCGTTTTGAATGCATAATGTGTAATTCAGCTGTTATTTCCTTCAGTCAACCCTCAAATATCAATTTGGGGTAAAGTAGGAAGCAGAGGCAGAAGAGCCAGGGCCTGGAAGGGTGGGGCAGCAGCGGATACAGCAACTTGCCAGCGCTTCAGCTGCCTGCAACTAATCCGGAAGGGTCCTCTTCACAATGTTCTCTCTGAGAATTGGTGGAAATAAACCATGCACAAACAATGAGATTCTCCCAGGTGAAACAAAAAATTAAACAGGCGCCGAATGGAGGGGGGGAGCAGTACCTCCTCTCCGTGTTCCTTCGCTAACTATTCTCAAGGACTACGCCAAGAAAAATGGTAAGTTTACTTTGTCCATCCTGCTCAGAACAACAGAGAGACTACTTTCCCAAGGGCAACAGTAATCATGACACAGAGGAGCTGTTGCAGCTAGCCTGGCTAAGAAATTAGGCTCACTGTTTGATGTCCTGGTTCGTGAACTAAGCACAGTTAGAACAAACCACAGTTCCTTGAGTCCATGGTTCATACTTCAAAAGGGGCGCGGGTGGTGCTGTGGTCTAAAACCAATGAGCCTCTTGGGCTTGCCGATCGGAAGGTCGGCGGTTCGAATCCCCGCAATGGAGTGAGCTCCCATTGCTCTGTCCCAGCTCCTGCCAACCTAGCAGTTCAAAAGCACACCAGTGCAGGTAGATAAATAGGTACTGCTGTGGCAGGAAGGTAAACAGCGTTTCCATGTGCTCTGGTTTCTGTCACGGTGTTCCGTTGCGCCAGAAGCGGTTTACTCATGCCGGCCACATGACCTGGAAAGCTGTCTGTGGACTGGACAAACACCGGCTCCCTCGGCCTAAAAGCAAGATGAGAACCCCATAGTCGCCTTTGACTGGACTTCATCGTCCAGGGTCCTTTACCTTTACCTTACCTACTTCAAAAGAAAGCTTATTAGAGTATGCCTCTGAATAATATTTGCTGGGTATCATAAGGTAAAGGGACCCCTGACCTTTAGGTCCAGTCGTGTCCGACTCTGGGGTTGCGGCGCTCATCTCGCTTTATTGGCCGAGAGCCGGCGTACAGCTTCCGGGTCATGTGGCCAGCATGACAAAGCTGCTTCTGGCGAACCAGAGCAGCGCACGGAAACGCCATTTACCTTCCCACCAGAGCGGTTCCTATTTATCTACTTCTACTGTGACGTGCTTTCGAACTGCTAGGTTGGCAGGAGCTGGGACCGCCCACCCCGTCGCAGGGATTCGAACCGCCGACCTTCTGATCAGCAAGCCCTAGGCTCAGTGGTTTAACCCACAGCGCCACCTGGGTCCCTGCTGGGTATCATAAGTGATTACTTTTGTGCTCATGCCCTGCTTAGGAGCTTCCCATAGGCAATCTGGCAGGTCGCAGTGGAAGAAGATGGACTGCTGAACCAAAAGCGCTCTTCTTATTTTCTTAGGCCTGTGGTTTAGGCAGGATCATTCCCCGTAATGCTAAATCCTGGCTTAGCATTGTATCTGAACTTGGCCAGTATGGTATAGAGATATAATAAAGCAAAATGTTTTTGTTTTTTTTTTAATCACTCTGCTGAACAGCTTTTTGTGGCATAATTCACCCAATGAGAAGAAGAGCCTGCTAAAAGCTTGTGCATGAAGTCAAATGAAACAGGATGGGGCAGTGGCCACCAACCTTTTGGGGCCCATGGGCCCATTTGGAATTTTTAGGAGTGTGCCATGGGCATCACCCCCTCTGGTTGCTTCTCTCTCCCTTCCATGGGTCACCCTCTCCAGACAAAAAGAGAAATGCACACATGCATGGATGCATAAACATTCTTTGCTTTTCCACAGGGTCAGGGATGGGAAGGGGCCTTATCAAGTAGTCCAGTAGGCTAGAAAGTCCACGGAGAAGCAAAGTAGGAGGTCTATGTAAGCTAATGCTGAAGTAATTACACTGCTGTTTAGTACAGGTAATTTCACCTGGAGGAAAAGAATTTAAAAGGCTATTATGTATGTTTCAAAAATAAAACAAAAGCAGCTAAACCATTGGTTGTTTATCACATGGCTTCATACAATAAGATAAAGAGACACCTTTGACTGCATAATTTATGTACGTCTTCACTTGTTTAATTATTGGTATTCAAATTATCTTTTGAATTCATTTCCCAGAACTCCAGTGTTCATTGTAATTGCATTTTAGATTACGCCGCTATTTCTTGTATGTCAGATAACTCAGTACTTCAACGTTTGAGGCTGTCCAATATGCTTTTATGTATGATCTGCTTGCAGATAAAGTCATTATACTTACTGAATAACTAGCCAAACTGAACACAATAGCATACCTGAGCAATGATTTGTTCTCCGTCTCTGTATATTTTGGTGCCGATCACATCCACCACTTTCAACCGTTCCGAAAGCTTTAACCAAAAAAAGGAAGACGAATTTTGCTAACATATACATGCATAACCTCCAACACTGCACAGGTAAATATGGAGATATGTGTGCTTCTCTTTTCCACTGCCTGAGGATGCCTCATGAGGATCTCATGTCAATGATGGACGTTATGTTTCGATAGCAGACTAGTTTCTGCACACAGTGACACACCTGTCTCTGCCCTCTAACCAGACAAGCAAAAGACGTTATCAAAGTTCAATGACATATTCCAGCCAGGCAAGAACATTTGTGGCCTGGGAAGAGTTCAGAGGGCCAGAATGAACGGCCTGGAGAACAAACATTTGGCACCCAGGCTTGAAGTTTGCTACCCATGGCTTATAGACATGGAGAATTAGGGCAATGGACTGAAACCTGAAGAAAAGCAACTGTGGCTAACATATATATATATATATATCTCCAACCAAAACATTTAAAGAGGCACACCAAATGACAAAAATAAGGATGGACAAGATACCTGGAAACAGAATCCGTACATGATAAGTAATGATCATTGGAGTACAAAAACAAACCACATAGTAAAACAGTTTTTCTTTATAGCAAATCTATTAAATGCATGCACAGCGTTCATTTAAAAAATTAATTCCTCATTATTATTCCAGATGTTGAATTAATTACACCAAAATGTATTTGCAAAAAAAACCAACATCCCACCTTTTTTGAAGTGAAAGGGAAGGAAAATAACTGTGTTAAGAGTAAATGAAACAATACTAATAACATAACTTACTTCTAAAGACTTAAGAAAGGGCAACGACTCAATAAAATTTTCATACATTCTTCTCTTTTTGGCATTGTTTTTTACAATAATTCTTCGAAATGTGACTCTGTCCTTTAAAAAAGTAAAAGAAAACTGTATTAAAGTTCAAAGTTAAAATGGCAGGTTAAAAACAACGATTTGTACGATTATTTAAACACAGCAGCTAAGCAAACATTTGTGTATACTTAAGTCGATTTTGGACCCCACACACACACACACACTTATTTTAAAAACCCACTGATAGGACAAGTCCGAAGGAAATAAACTTACCAAACCCCACACAGCACCAGCAGAGGTAGCAATGATTGTAGCCGCTCTGGGTGTATTGTACATTAAAGCCAGCTCACCAAAGCTCCCACGGTTGTCATACGTGCCAACACACCTTCCAACACCTTCACATTTCACATAGATATCGTAAGTCCCTCTATAAGATATACATAAAGTGAACAAAGATTGTGTGTGCAATGCTGGAAATATTAAAATAAAAGAAATGGTGATATTGCTTACATCAAAAATGCATTCTTCCATTGTCAGAATTAAGGGGTGAGGTGGGGCCCCAAAATTTAACACTTACCTCTGCAGCGTACATCCCCCCCCCCCCGCTGTGCAATACGGAACCACAGCAGAGATTATGAAACCCATGAGATCCACAGTGTTACCAGTAGAGCAAGGATTTGAATCCGGTCTCCTAGCTCTAGCTCTGTGTTATATACTAAAGCACACTGACTTAAACGGCTTCTTAATCTCAACCGAGCTCACACCAACAAAAAGTAATAGTCTCATTTGGCAATAGGCCACTTTACATGTTAAACTACCTGGCCTTGCTATCGGATCTAGAAGAGAAGAAGAGGAGTTTGGATTTGATATCCCGCTTTATCACTACCCTAAGGAGTCTCAAAGCGGCTAACATTCTCCTTTCCCTTCCTCCCCCACAACAAACACTCTGTGAGGTGAGTGGGGCTGAGAGACTTCAGAGAAGTGTGACTAGCCAAGGTCACCCAGGAGCTGCATGTGGAGGAGCGGGGAAGCGAACCCGGTTCACCAGATTACGAGTCTACCGCTCTTAACCACTACACCACACTGGCTCTCTACATTCAACAGGAACCCCAAGCCCATCCTGGCTCCGTTACAAGAGTGTCTGTATGATACATGTATGAATACAATCTATGGACATAATCACAATTGGCATGGTTAATTTATTGGATTGTGCACACTATATTGCTCATAGGGAATACTTTTTATTCATCTCATTTCTGCCATGCATGGCCATTTATATTGCAAACAGCCAACGCAAATCAGAGGTCCTCTGTCAGTGACACAGGTTGGCTGTGGTTGGGAAGTGCATTGTGAGAGGAGCACGGGTGGGTTTGATTTGCACAAAGGAGGGTGTGTTGTGTTCAGTGCTGGATTAAACCCTATGGAGGCAGTCAAAATCTCGGGGGGGGGGCGCCTCGTGCACTCTCTCTAGTGGGATAACATTGAATTAAGAAAGCTTGATTGTAATTTTCTTTCCACATCAAATCAATTACAGTATTATTTTGATCCGTTGTCGTGGAACCCCTAAAAGGCATGGGGCCCATAGGCCTGTGCCTTCTCTGCCCCATTTGCTAATTCAGCACTGGTTGTATGTGGTGGGGGTTTGTTTGCTGTATATTGGGTGCCTTGGAAGTATATTGGGTGCCAGTGAAGAAGATGCTGCAACTATTGCTCTGGCAGGGGCAAAGGGAAATATGGCCAAATAAAGGGAGCAACCCACCATAGGCGGTGCAGGTATGGATACTTGCATAATATTCCCCTTATTAGATAATTAGGGGCATCACATTGACACCATAGAACACTTCTGCTACACTGCCACTATGCTCCCAGGTGCCTTTTCCAGGTTTTGCTTTTAGCATTGAGACCGAAGAGACCACTTAACCCTGTAGATTCCTACCCAAGGCACCGCTGACAGTACTATATGCCCCAGAGGTGTGTTTAGTTTTCAACAGAAACCAGGCTTGTAGTGTTGCAGCTCCAGCACTCTGGAATAAATTACCAGCTGAAATTAGACAGGCCCCCTGGAATCATGCTGCCCAGGTGAGTGCTGAACACATTTTTAAGAAGGTTTCTGCAGTCATTTACGGAATATTAATTGTACATCTGTAGAAATGCCTTTATTGGTTTTAAGAGTTTGTAAGGAAGGTTTTGTTGCTTTTAGAAATACTTATCTCATTTTTATATTGTAGACCACTTAGATGGCTTAGTGCCGTGAAGCAGTTTATAAATTGGGAAAATAAAAAGTGTAAATAAAGTATTGCAGATTTTCTCCAAATAATGTTGGGACTCTCAGGCCTTCCACACAACCACACTGTACATAAAATAAAATTAAAACTCTTACCGGTCAATTACATAGAAGTTGTCACCATCATCACCTTGATCAATGACGTGCTCCCCTCCTTCAGTCAACTTTTCAAACATGGCATCTAATACCTGAGACATCTGCTCCTGTTAATCAAGAATATTCATTATTGCATTTATTGCTCACTTTTCTTTCCAGGAGCTCAGAGCAGTTCCACGATACCCATGTCTATCCAATAAGCTAATTTAAATGCTATTCTCAAATGCAATGACTTAAGACTTTAAAAAAGAAGGGGGAGGGGAAACCTGGCTCATTTTTGTGACCAGTTGTGACATGCATGTGCTTCCCTAAGCCCAGGGTGTGTTTTTAGTTTATTACTCTGGCACTTAGGTCTGCTTTAGACATGATGCAGACGAGGAGACAGCCTCCCTCTCACTCATGCCTACCCTCTCTGAAGGAAATTTCTCCTCTTCCAGTGTCAGCTGTCATACAGCATTCTCTCTCTAAGCAGATTCTGAAGCTGGCTTACCAAGGGTAAAATTAAACCTGATCAGCAAAGTGCAGACATAATAATAATGCAGATGAAGAGAGGCAAAAAGGAAGCAGGGGGTGAGCACTCAGCCTGTTCCTGATCTTTTAACTATGATTAAGAAATTGACAGTATATTATGTTTGCTTCAGGCTTCAGTCTTGGGCTCACATGCACCTGAACAATTATTTTCCTTGACTTTCTAGATGTAAGATTGTGGTCCTTTTCCACCTGAAAACAAAAAACAAACCAACCCCCCAGGAAATTTATAGTAGCGATAGGGCCTCTCCAACATAATGCCCTCAGAGTGGGCTTCTTAAATGATCGTATGTGACAAATTACAACTGACAATGTAACTTCTAAAAAAACCCTTAAAAATCTACCATGGCCAATTTCACCAGTTAGTTTAAATGTTTGCTTCCTCTTTATAGCTAGGTTTGTATTGAACTCAGTTAACACAGCAGCATAAAATCGGTATTTAACCAAAACGCAACACACAGAAAGGGTATCAGCTAATTTTTGGTCTGTAACCTGTAACCCTTTCCTAGACTATGGTCAATATCTTCAGCATCTTCCTCTTCTACACTCCATCCCCAACAATACTCAATTCAGGAACACTGTTATGAAGTGATGTGCTTTTTTTTTTTTTAAGTGGCATCAATAATGGAAAACTGAGACACCGTATGCACTTTTCTAATTCAAGAAAATGTTTAATAAAAAACATTTTTTAAAAAAAAAATCCACAAAACCATTCATATGAATTACTAATAAATATACAAAGATACAGTGGTACCCCGCAAGACGAATGCCTCTCAAGACGAAAAACTCGCTAGACGACAGAGTTTTTCATTTTTGAAGTCGCTCCGCATGACGAATTTCCCTATGGGCTTGCTTCGCAAGACGAAAACGTCTTGCGAGTTCCCAATGCATTCCTATGGGAAACCGCACTTCAATGCATTTCTATGGGAAACAGCGCCATCTAGTGGTTCGCAGCACCGTGCTTCGCAAGACGAAAAAACTCGCAAGACGACAAGACTCGCAGAACGAATTAATTTCGTCTTGCGGGGCACCACTGTAGTTTTCCCTCTTCTTCCAACACACTTCCCCCCTCCATACCTCTCAGCCTCATGGCTCTCACCTAGAACTCTACTAACTGACCCAGGCCCACACCCATGACCCAAACAAACTCGTGGAGAGCCTGCAAAATCTTGCAACGAAGACAATTCCTAAAACCTGCTCCTATCACCAGAGTCTCTCATTCTAGGCTTGTTTTATGGGCGGGCATCAAGGTTCTGGTACCATATGATCCAGAACTAAAAAGCATAGTAGTTGTCTCTTGCAATAAGCCATTCAAGACAAAATACGTAATAAATCTGTCTCTCTTAATAAGCACATACTGTATTTAACTATGCAGTAGAATTGTTTAGAATTTGAAATTAAGAAAGCAAAAAGAGCAAGGTTAAGTTGGCCTATCTCAACATTCTGGCATACCAGACAGGGAATTTCATGTGTGTGTGTGTGTGTGTGTGTTGAAAATGGTACTTCTGGCTAACAGCATAACACGAAGGGATGGGGGGGGGCTGTTGTATTTTTCATTTGTTTATTCTTTGTGTGCTTACTAGCTAGCCTGGCTCTTTGCCAATGACCTGCTCTCAATGTTTTCATTGGGTTTGGACACTACTTGCCTCATGTTAGGGGCCATCCCAATTGTAAACATTGTCACTTGGAATTAAATGGCCCCCAGGGGGAGACCCCAAGACCCCACAAAAGCAGAATTAGGAGGAGAGATGTCACTGAGTGCAGCCTTTCCTATCATAATGCTGCAGCGATGGGGAAGGTTATGCTTGGCGGAATTTCAGCTTCTATGTGGCCCTTAAAAATACAGGAGCTTTCTCAAGCTGTGGACCTTGCCATCTTATGTTCCCCCATTGGCTTTCTGCCCCCCAGCTTCCAAACTCCCTGGTCTTCACACTCCCCTTCTGCCAACACCCCACAGGCCTTTTTGTTTCTAGTCCTTTAGTCACAACATTCCACCCCAACTTTCTTCAACCTTATTTCTCAGCTTTCCATTGTGTCTTCAAGTTCCTGCTTATTATCCCAATGAATAGTCAAGCCTGCCTTTATTCCACCATCCTAGCGCCTAGTCAGGAACCTGTGCAGATCAGTACCCTTGATTTTCTCTCTACCTGCCTGCTCCACACACCTTCCTAATTTAAAACAGTCTATCTTCTCTGCCCATCTTTTCTTCAGAATTGTGTCTGACTCGCATCTATTCTTCCCTCAGGTTCCTGTATTTAGGTCCACAGCCAACAATGTGCTTTGCTTCTGCCAACACTTACTTCCCCGCCTCTTCTCACTGAGCCTTCCTACCCCACCACAAATCTCCTTCTCTCCCCTATGGTTTCAGTACCAGCCAAACTGACCTTTCGCTTTCTCAAACTGATGGATATGTTCTATAAACATCTTGTGTTTCCTTCCCCTGCACATTTAAGCCCTGTAAATGTTCTAAGACCTTGCATCGGTTCGAGTAATAGATGCCACAGGCTTCGTCATCCCTGCTGCTGCCACAAAATCCCTTAGCACATTTCAGTATAGATGATGCTTTGTTCCCATATTATGCAAATAGATTGCATGCTGAAGCAAAATGGTTCTGACTAATCCGTAAGTCACCATTTGCTTGCTTTCTAAGAAAGATCTAATACAAGGGAACAATGTTTACTTGTGCACTTCAGAAAAAATTCGACCTCAAAGAGGAGGAAAAGTAATTATAATTCAGGGTTCTGTAATACAGTATTTATAAAGAATTCAGCTATACACAAGCTTATTTCAAAATGCTGTGAAATACTACATGGCAAGGGGAGGGGGAATATCTAGTACACATACAACACACACACAGAGTTTGCAGCCACAATGTGTGAACAATTCCTTCTTGCTTCAAAAGTATGGTACTGTAAAACAGAATCAATGTCTCCAAATTTGTATGTGTCATAATGGTGATTTACCTCCAAAGTTGTGTTGTCAGGACACCTTCCACAAAGCGTTACAAAAAGCTACCCTGTGCCAAATTTCCACAGCAAATGTGGATCTGATGTTGAAACAGAGCCAGGAGCTATACACAAGTTCAACTGGTGGTAATTTGGCATTCAGCCTTACAAGGGAAGAAGTGCAGGTGGACAGGAAAGGGATATTGGCCTTGCTATATACCCTAGACCAAAAGCAGATGATTCAGGCTTAGGGAAGGATCCTGTGGCCTACTGCTACTGCAGTAATTTGCAACTATGGGAGACACATCTCCCTGGGAGAAACCAGTCCTTTACTTTTTCTATACTGCTCCTAAATCTCCCCTGCACACATGGGCATCCATAGTGCAGGGGGGGGGAGTGCAAGGGAGTAATGCACCTCCTGGATAATCCCCAGATTTCCAGCTTCCATTTAAAAAGAAGAGTAGGCTTCTAGTATTTTTAGAACCTGAGATACAAGACAAAATGAAAAGGCACTGCTTTTATATTTCTGTGGAAATATTAGCCTGTTCCCTGCACCAGTGTTTTGCACACCCACCCACAAAAAAATGGTTCTTCAGACACCCATCCATGCACCTCAATCAGTTATAACAGAGGCGCTTGCCACAAAGAACTTGGGGTCCTGGAGAAGACACAGTATTTAACAGGTGTCACAGTCAACCCAATAGTTACACAAATGCTACAAAAACAGAGTGAAATTAATCCATACTTGCTATACGCTACTGCCCTTTGTGCACCGATTTTCCACATTACAGAACTGACTCCAATACTCCCTGCAATACATGAAATAACAGACTACCAGAAACTGCATTGTACTGAGTCAATCCATTCACCCATCTAGGTCAATAGAGTCTACAATGACTGAAAGCGGCTCTTCAGAGTTTCAGACAGTGTTCCAGCACTACCTGGAGAAGCCAAGGACCGAACTTGGAACCTTTTGGTTTTCAAAGCTACCTTTGAGCTATGCCCATTCCCAGCTCATAAGCATGGTTATTATAGCTTTGGGGACTCCACTTTTCTGCTACAATGCATAGTTCTTCATCAAGCTACAGATAGGAAAGCAGGAGCCTTCGACACGCACACAGCCCCTAGCAGAAATGCAGCAGATTTGTGTCTATATGGTTAAAAATAAATGCATTTAAGTTTGGAGTAGAGCAACTAGGCAAAAATGCAAAATAGATTACGGTAAGTGACATCAATGTTACTCTAAACAACTTTTATAATATATCAAGTTCATACGAGCCTTTGCAAACGAAGAATATAACAATTCTAACAGCTTATCTTAAAAGAATGTTGGTATTGTTTGTTACAGACAATACTGTACCTTCTTTTGGTTTTGACACCAACTTTCACAATGATTTGTTGCTGAAGGAACAAAACCCCAGAATCATACTTCATCTCAGAATTTCCCTGAAAGATGAATCTCTTAAGTGTTTCTGGGATCGTTAAAAGAAATGAAGTCACCACTTACTGGATCTAGGTTCTTAAATAGAAGTATATCTTTGCAAGCTTCTTGCAGTCTGTTTCTTTGATCATCTGTTTTGGGGTGAATAATCTGGAAGAAATAATTGCAATTTCTATTTCACTTCTCTTAGTCTTAAGAAAAATGATCCTAAAAGAGGCCAAAGGACAATTTAAATGAACACTCCTGGAAAGCGAGATATAAATCATACTACTAAATAAATATTGTCAGGGAAATAACTGAGACTTTCAGAATTTTAAATCAATCTCAAATTAAAAAGACACAGCACAGGAATGATGAAAGGAAACTTTAGTCTTTGATTCCTATCAAAGGAAAATTACAATAAGGATGACGGTGAAAGAAAAGGGTTTTTAAATTTATATTTTAAAACATTTTTCAAAAACTTATGTGATACAACTTCTATTAAGGAGTGTGTTTGCATATTTCCTGAATTTGTCTTCCAATAATACAAACATACATTTAGTCTACAAAGTCAACATACCCTTGATTCAGTTTCATCCTCTTCTTCATCAGGATTATAAGCTTCTGCGCACACTACAAAAACAATGAAAATATGAACTGAGTTTCAAACCAAATGCTCTCAGGATTCCATTTTAAGACCAACATTCAATGGTGAACATTTAGAATTGTGTTATTTTGTTGTAGCTTGTTGTTTATCGTCTTGCATTTCTCGAAAGAAAAGCACTTGAAATGAACAAATAAAACAAGTATATTTAAAAAGAAAGAGAGGCCTTATGCAAATATATGATTCCCTTTGTATTTTTCTTTCCTAGGGCCTAAAGAAGCCAGCTCCTTCAATCTTTCCTATGGAATATCTTCTAGATTCTTCCAATAAATTTTGACCAGGCTCAAACAAACACAGGCCTCAAAGTGAGCACCTTGGTAGTATGCCAATCCCATTACCCAACACTCTCATCTCATGCAAGCTGAGATGCAGGCAAAAGGGTTCATTAACCCTCTTTTTTTCCCCAGTGCAAAGAACAAGTTTTAACTCGTACTTCTTGAGACACCTCACTGCCATTTCCCTATGATTTGGCTTGCACATGGCAACAAGAGGCGAAGAGGTATAAAATGTACCGAAGCTACATTTGCGTGCCTGTTTCTGCTGCTGCCATCATGTGAATGAAGCAGTATGAAGATGGATACCACACAAAAAATGCAAAATGCAAATGCTCATATATTCTTGGTTCTTGATTATTACATTGTGCTTGTGCCAGGGTTCTGTCCCAGCAATGGAAGAAAATCCATTGCTAAGCACCAACATTTCCAGGGTTGAACCATGACACATACAACTTAACAATTGCCCCAGTGAGTCCTGACTGGAATGGGTTGGCTCCACCTACTAATGCACAAATTCCTTCTCTCAAACTAGTGTGGCCATCCTGGGCACATCCAGGAATTTGCCTATATCCGTCTGTCATATTTCTAGTTACAGGTAGGTAGCCGTGTTGGTCTGCCGTAGTCGAAACAAAATAAAAAATAAAAAAAAAATCCTTCCAGTAGCACCTTAGAGACCAAGTTTGTTATTGGTATGAGCTTTGAAGGCAGCCCTGTTTAGGGAGGCTTTTAATGTTTTATAGATTATTGTATTTTAATGCTCTGTTGGAAGCCGCCCAGAGTGGCTGGGGAAACCCAGCCAGATGGGCGGGGTATAAATAATAAATTATTATTATTATTATTATTATTATTATTATTATTATTATTATTATTATTATTTCGTGCGCATGCACACTTCTTCAGATACATTGAAACAGAAGTCACTAGACCCTTATATACAGTGAGAGATCTTAAATTCACAAGTGTGCATGCACACGAAAGCTCAGACCAATAACAAACTTAGTTAGTCTCTAAGGTGCTACTGGAAGGAATTTTGTTTGTTTGTTTGTTTCGTCTGTCACATGTTAGAAAGCACACAGCACCATATTCAAAACTTGTGATTTTATTTTATTTTATTTTAAATTTACTAGCCAAAGTCCCAGTATCAGAAACAAGGTGCAGTAAAATGTGTCGTGGACAGAACAAAACAATGGGGTCTTGAACTGAAATACTGAACCACTCAGAAAGTTTTTAGCACCACAGTCATCTGTAACCCTCTGCGGTATCATCTCTCTGGATGCTAAAAGCTTCAGAAATGACTGGTACCATTTATGCAAGTGGCGTTTAAATCAGGTTTTGCCATTGTTTGTCCTCAGTCACTTCCATATATCACTTCCTTCAGGTGTAGAAGTCTTGAGCACCACCCATGTTTACATATGCATCTTCTCTCCTACCTCCTATTTCACATTCCGTAACAAAATAGATTCCATCACAAAATGTCTGCATAGCATTTAATCACTAAATACATGTTGCAAGAGGCACCATCTTTAAACAGCCATTCCCTCCTGTGTATGGTTATGGGTTTTTCTCAGCACACCTTAGGCACACCTTTTTAAGCAAAATATTTTTAATTGAAACAATCAGCCAACTAAATGTCCAATGTTTCAAGTCACCACAGTTCATTCTTCACCAGTTATTTGTTTATCAAACTAGCAGCGTCACCATTTTTGAAGCTGTACCAAGGTTTACGTTCTTCTGTGAGCCTAGCCAGGGGCGTAATTGTTTGCTTACAACATCTCACATCTGGTATCTGGCTGCATATATATCGTAACATAAAAGTTCAGCCCATACTCCTTCCACACAGAAGATATTTCTTTGTCAATCTAGATAGCGTTGCATAAAGACTACCTTGCCTTAGAAATGCTACATTTCTTCTTATTCAAATCCTTATTCAAATCCCAGGACTATATATTTTATGTGAAGGAAGTCATAAAAGTTATTTTATGTTCAATAGTAGCTCCTGATATAAATTAAACAAGGGAGAGCAAATGCCCTAAAGTAATGGTTTTCAACCAGTGTGTCATGGCACCCTGGGGTGTCTTGAATGATGGTCTGGGGTGCTGCAGGCAACACTGGCCTCTGTCCCCCTTTCCTTCCTTCCCTCTTCTGATGCCCTCTTGGGTCTCTGCTTCCCAAAGGGTTGCATGCTGTTGCAGCATCCCTGTTACAAACTGCCCAGGTGAATGGTGCCTCTGGGGCAGGCCAGGGGGTGCTGGTTTCCAGGAGCTGAAGTGGCCTCGGAGTAAGCAAGCAAGCGGGCAAGGGAGCCCAGCCAGCCAGTCCGCCAGCCCTTGCTGTTGGGAATGGACAGAGAATTCCCAGGCCCCTGTAGGGCAGTGTAAGCAGGCACCTCTCTTTGTTGGCTCAGAGACCAGGGATGGCAACACCGGCTGCCCGGAGGACTCCCAAGGAGAGGAGGCTGAGGGATCACTCCACAAGGGACGGCGTTCTAAAAAGCATGAGAGGCTGCCAGCTCTGCAGGCAAGGGGTAACATAACTGGGTCCTGAGCCCCACAGGGGTGCCGCAGAAAGAATGCAGTTGGTCAAGGGAGCCGTGGACTCATAAAGGTTGAAAACCTCTGCCCTAAAACACTTTTAACACTATCAGCCATAGCCCCTATCTTGTCACTTGATAGCTGAACATTCGTAGCCTTAGCAGCCAGCAGTCCCAAATAACTGCATTTATAAGTTTCCTTTTGTAGGTCTCATATACACAACCATTCACCTCATTAATCCTCACATCAGTCCTGCAAGTGAGGTTTCTTTTTCCAACATTTACGTAAAGCTGAAGCACTGATGCGTCCAAGGCAAGAGTACGCAGCAGAGCTGAGATGTGAATTCTAGTCTCCCTAGGGAGGTCCCTCATGCACCACCAAAGGACAGGACAAAAAAGAACTTAACCTTGCATATACTAAGTTATATGCATGCATGCAAATTCAGAGACTAGAATTTAAACAGAAATGCAATGCCTCTCATCACATGAGGGAAGGCTCTGGTCAATTGACCTGCTCATTCTTCTGCCTAGGGGTTAACTTCTGGTAGGCAAGGCCTGCTGCTCTCCTTTTAGCTTTCAACAGGACTTGGACCAGACAGCCCTTCAAAGAGAGGACCTTCTTCTGAAAGCAGGATACATTGCTACCCCGGGCTCCCCGGTTTGAATTCGTCACTCTGCTTAGTAGGCCACAACGGCAACCCAATAAAACATGAGCCTGGGGATTGATTCATTTATTCACTCAGAAGAGTATCTCTCCAGAACTCTTAGGGGTCTCTGTGTTTGGACTGAGATGGAGTTGCCAGTTGGCCAACTTATGATGGCTGCAGCCTTGGCTCTTAGCCATTTGGGGCTCCATGTACTTCTCATTTGAGGGCAGTCTTGCACCACAAACTACTGTTTTCTCCCATGGCTTACTTTAAGTATGGAAGAGTATATGCATGTGTTCCATTTTGGAAACATCATGCTTACAGTGGCTGCAAAAATCATAATGAGGTGAGGATGGGTTTGCTTGTTTATTTAAAAAGTTCTAGGCTACCCTTTAATAAAACTGTCAAAAGTGGCATGCAGGTAAATAATAGAAACAGTCACAGTATACACAGAACAACTGCACGGAAAAAATATTCAGCAAAAGGATAAAAGCTAATCAGGCTAGTTACATTCCACGATGGAAGGCCTGGGAAAATGGAAACAATCTTTGCCTAACTCCAAAACAAGACAACACATTTGGACGCCAGGCAAGCCACTCCATAAACAGCTTGCCTGAAAAGGCCTTCTCTGCCTGGTCATCAGCCACCTAGCTTCAAATAATGTAAACATTTTGGGAAAGTTATAAAAATTCAAAGCTTAAGCAGCTGTACCATTGCACATGCATCTACATACAGTGTCTATTTTGAGGAGAAAGGGGCTTTTAGCAGTCATGATTTTGTGCAAGGTGAAATTCAAAAAGAACTGCATCAATCACTGTAGTACAATAGGTCCTGTACTGCAAGAACAAATGGAAATAAGATTACTTTAGAAGCTAATCAAGATGGAAATAGGTGGCTCTAAGGTTACAGAGAAGGTAATGTTATTCATACTGTAAATCATCTTCTTGGTGGAAAGGAAAAATTAAGAGTAATTTCAATGCCCAATAAATAATGCATGAGATCACTTACATAATCAGAAGATGGGAAAATGAACTGAATCAATAAGAATGTCATAATTTCTACAGTATGAAATAAGGATGGGGGGAAATCATAAGTTCCTTATAACTGATCATCCCAGTGATTTTAATAGGTTTCCCACCAAATGCAGAATACCGTTCTGCAAATTTCCATGTAAGTGGTCAGTCCTTGGTTTCATTTTGATAGAGCAGATTTTTAAGCATGCATAGAGCTGAATCCAGCCTGAGGCTGCAATGTTATGAACACCTGAAAGCAGGGGGCGCTTGGCAAGGAGGGGGCGCCACCATGCACATGGCCTCCTGCCAACGGTGTTGCTGCACAAACTGGGAGGTGGAAGGGCAAGGCAGTGGGGAGATCAGCATGATGCATGCGCAACCACAGAATCATGCCAACGTTCACCAGCAAGCACAGCAACACTACTCAAGGATGTGTGGCTGGCAACATCAACCCTGCCGTGTGGGAATCTTGCAGAGGACCACAGTGCCTAGAGAGCGTCAGGTCATGCATCCATAACAGTGACCAGAGGAGGAATGATTGCCGGGAGGAGTGCAGAGAAGAAACGCCATAGTGCATCTGCAGCAGCACAACTGGACACCTTCATCTGCCCCAGCTGCAACGAAACACGTCTCTCCCGTATTGGTCTCTAGAGCCATAGCGAGCGCTGCAACCTTCCGACAGCTTGACCTCACCCCCAAAGACACACTCCTCCGAGACAGATGGATGCCAACATCATTTGAAACTAGTTCTTTATTACCGAACCCAACAAAAGACCGTTTGCCTAACCTACAAAGCACTACACAGATGAATGTTTCAGCATTTTATATGGAGCTTGGCCTACCAACAGAGAAAGAAAGATGTTTTCTCACTTGTGGGGCGCCTACCCTGAGGAATCCAGAGTTCCGCCCAGTGTCAGAAACTGAGAGAGAAAAGCTAGGAGCCAAATGGCTTCTGGGAGTTGGGTTGTGGGCACCAAAACAGAATGTCTAGCTGCCACTGGCGGGGGGAGGGGGCGGTCGGCAATACTTTTTATTTATTATTTTGATAAGCAAAATAAGCAGTTCACATAAGTGACACATTTTTAGCAATTTCGTGTTTACAGTAAAAATATTGGTACCACGCTTCAGTTTTCAAAACGCTCAACTCCTTATTGTTCAACTCCTTAACATAGACTGCAAGGCTTCAAGTAATCCTTGAGTGTCGGCCAGGCGCAAAAAATGGCACCCAGACTTTTTGAGGTGCTCGCAAATGGAGAATCTTTAGGTGTGGTATGTGCCTGGTGCCCTGCTAATTTCAAACCCTGGTTCCACCTATTCTGTGAGGTAACAAAATGGCCCCATGTAAGTATGTAAGGGGCTGCAACTGAAGGAGGGTATGACTATATCTGATCAAAGAACTTATGTTTGTTGTTGTTTAGTCGTTTAGTCGTGTCCGACTCTTCGTGACCCCATGGACCAGAGCACGCCAGGCACTCCTGTCTTCCACTGCCTCCCGCAGTTTGGTCAGACTCATGTTGGTAGCTTCGAGAACACTGTCCAACCATCTTGTCCTCTGTCGTCCCCTTCTCCTTGTGCCCTCCATCTTTCCCAACATCAGGGTCTTTTCCAGGGAGTCTTCTCTTCTCATGAGGTGGCCAAAGTATTGGAGCCTCAGCTTCAGCTTCTGTCCTTCCAGTGAGTACTCAAGGCTGATTTCCTTAATAATTGATAGGTTTGATCTTCTTGCAGTCCATGGGACTCTCAAGAGTCTCCTCCAGCACCATAATTCAAAAGCATCAATTCTTCAGCGATCAGCCTTCTTTATGGTCCAGCTATGTTTACTTTTTATTTAATGAGAAGACCTTGTTTGGGACTAACAGCAGCCCGCTGTGTAGGTAGGGGTAACACTCCTTCTGTACCCTTTCCCCTTTATTTTCTCACTGCCCCTTGCAGCGTTCCAAGGCTCACACTGTCCTAGTTCCAGATGTTATAAACAAGGGTCTAAAAGCTTAAAATAACAATGTTTGAAAGTTACCAGATTACTATACAATTCCATGTGTTTCGTGTCTCTACCAGTGATCTTGTCAGCTGTCAGGTGTGAAGGAAAAGTTTGTTTGCTGAGCAGGTTGAGTCGCCAAGTGTTTTTCCCCCTGCCAGCAAACAGTTAACTCGCAATGGCTCCTGATGGGCCAGAGTTCCAAGGGAGGCAGTTGAAGGGGGGGGGGTCACCACCGTGTAGTGCAGGGGTAGGCAACCTAAGGCCCATGGGCCACAAGCGGCCCATGGTGGTCGTTTAACTGGCCCACGAGCCGCCCCCAATCCGAGTCACCCGCTCTGCGAGTCCCCGTGCGCTGCGCTAAATCGGCGCAGCGCAGCACGGGGACTCACTTCTGCGGCGCCAGAAATTGCGTCTGCACATACACAGTTGCCGGAAATGGTGTCTGTGCAGACGCAGACACCGGAAATCACGGGCACACGCACGCACACGCAATCCGGCCCACGGAGGGATCTCCGCTGGAATGAACTGGCCCAGGCAAGTTAAACCTTGCCGACCCCTGGTGTAGCGTGTGGTTCTAAAGTGAACTTGTTCTTTAAACTTGTGTGGTAATTTTTGTTGTTGTTGTTGTTAGTTAAACTGGCATGTCTAGAGCTTGTGGCAGCAGTGAGTGGAACTAAGCATGACCAGGGTCTTGACTTTTCCGGCCAAAATTTAAGTTATGAAAAAGTCTTAATTTACCTTGCTAATTCACATAATTTTAGAAGGCACTGGTGCTGCTGCATATTAATTGGTGGCAGCGTTGGGATTCCAGAGCAGGAGGTGGTTTGAACATGTGCCATAACGGCTTCATACAAGCCTCACAGTTGGTTGGAAAGTGACACAGAGTAGGTTTGAACACATGAGCTTGTTATTACATTCTTCTTTCTCATTTGCAAGATTAGCCACATCACTAGTTAGTGTCCTATTAGCTTCTTCCAGCGATCCTATTGTGGCATCTTTTTCAGCAAGTTCCTGCTTATGCCTTGCCATCATTTCTTTTATTTCTAATTCCTTCATTATCTTTTCCTTTTCCAAATCAGAGTACTGTTCTTCAGCAATGGGGCGAGCCAACTGTTCTGAGTCGGCTTTAGTTAAAGTAATCTCAAGTTGTGCTGCCAAAGAGTCCCTCTTGTCTTGCAACTCTTGCATTTGTTTGCTGAGCTTCTTTACCGAGTTTTGCCTTTTCTTCACATTCTTCTTTTAGTTCTCGAACTTGAGTTTTATACAGTGTGGAAAAATACTGTTCTGCTTCAAGTTGGCCCTGAAGTTCCTTCATCAGCATCTTGACGTTCCTTGCGAAGTTCGTTATTCTGCTTTTCTAAACTGAGTCTGATTTCCAAAAGTTTACCTCATCACCACCAGTGCCTGCTAAAATTATGTGAATTAACAAGGTAAATTAAGACATTTTCGTAACTTAAATTTTGGCCGGAAAAGTCAAGCCTCGGCCATGGTTAGTTCCACTCACTGCTGCCACAAGCTCTAGACATGCCAGTTTAACTAATAACAACAACAACAACAAAAATTACCACACAAGTTTTAAGGAACAAGTTCATTTAAGAACCACACACTACACGGTGGTGACTTTCTCTGCCCCCCCCCCCACTCCAACTGGCCCATCAGAAGCCATTGCGAGTTAACTTTGCTGGAAGGGGAAAAAACACTTGGCGACTCAACCTGCTCAGCAAACAAACTTTTCCTTCAAGAAACACAGTCTTTCTCCCCGCCCCCCAAATGCATTTTTCTAGCCTCTTTTCTACTGTGCCAATAAAGAGCTGGGGGGGGGGGATTCAGTTTCGCGTGCAAGACAAGAGAGGATTCAGCCTAACCCAAACACCTGCAGTAAATATGAAATATACCATTTCAGTGGAGACAGCGGATTTCTGGGAAGCAAAAGGTAAAGGTAAAGGGACCCCTGACCATTTGGTCAGGTCGTGTCCGACTCTGGGGTTGCGGCGCTCATCTCGCTTTATTGGCCGAGAGCCGGCGTACAGCTTCCAGGTCATGTGGCCAGCATGACTAAGCCGCTTCTGGAGAACCAGAGCAGCGCATGGAAACGCCGTTTACCTTCCCGCCGGAGTTACTTGCAGTTTGACGTGCTTTCGAACTGCTAGGTGGGCAGGAGCTGGGACCGAGCAACGGGAGCTCACCCTGTCGCAGGGATTCGAACTGCCGACCTTCTGATCAGCAAGCCACCTGGGTCCCTCCTTCTGGGAAGCAAAGACTTTACCAAAAGAAGCCACATCTTCCAGGACATTCTAACAGGTGAGCAACACATTTCCTCCATTATGTATTTGCAATGCCAGCTGCAAATATTTGGCAGAGACTCTGCAATTTAAAAACTAGCTGTCCACCTTTCTTTTAAGCCCAGTGCAGGCATAACAACGCTGATCTGTTAACTGATCCAGAGCGGGCAGCAGTCTTGCATGCAGCTTCCTCCGCGCAAGACCCTTTCATTTAAAAGAATGAGAATTATACAAAAGCACAGCTGATATGCTTTCTGACGCTCACATTCATTTCCACTGGAGATGTTCCCAATCCAATATGCCCACTGGTTATAAATATCTGGTACAATAATTAGGCTTACTTGGATGGAAGCAATTTGAGAGCTGCTACTCCGCCAAGCCCTCATTATCAGGGGCAGATCCCTGTCTTCTCAGGAGATGGCGAACAATTTCTCTCATACTGCTTGCTTCAAGTGTTTCACCCATGCCTATAGCATATTTAAGCTCCTAGAGAAAGAGTTCTATTTCTGTACGGAATATTTTTTACATCATTAAAGAGACCTGCTTACATCACCTCAAAGGGTTCTCCCCAATGCTGAACATTAATTGTTCCACACGAATGCATTCGGCATATTTTTGAAAACACTCGAGATGTTAGCAATACTTCAGTTTCAATTGTTCATTTATGTACCATTTCTTCTCATATCTCCCTACACCTAGCAATAACAATAATAATCTAGGCACAGTTTATACTAAATGGGGACTATGGAAGGAATTCAACGTAAAATTTTGTCAATCGTTCCATCATGGCAAACATTTCTGTATCTCCACTCTCTTCCCTCCAGATCATCCAATCTGTGGATTCCTCCAAAGCCCATTTTGGGCAACAGAGGGGAAGGGGAAAGGAGAAGCCCCTTTGAACAAGCGGAAGTCCTTGTGCGGGCTTTTGCTGACACGACTCATCCGTCTAATCCTGCCCTGTTCTGGGTCTTGGGAGGTGCTCCAGAGTAACTTTTGCTGTTCACCCACAGCAAGATGAGGCCACAAAACCCTCACTGATCACGGTCATCAACAAGAACCTGTGTTCGGGAACAGGACACAAGTTGCTTAAGGCCATCCAGAGTCACGAACTGAGAAAGTCAGAATGCAGGATGACCGCAGCGCCATCAAGGAACACAGCGTGCATCGACATTTCAATTAGAGGCATTTTCTAAAATCAGCACATTGGTGCTGAGCAACTTAGCAGCTTTGTGAAGTGGCTGGACTTTATGTTCTGGGCATCATCATTAATATATTCTGCAATGACCATACAGCTGCCTTATACCAAGTCAGATCGCTGGTCCACCCACGGCATAACTGTCTCCTTCAGCATTTGCCAACATGGTGCCTTCCAGATGTTTTGGACTGTGACTCACATTAAAGATAAAGGTAAAGGACCCCTGGACGGTTAGGTCCAGTCAAAGGCGACTATGGGGTTGCAGAGCTCATCTCTCTTTCAGGCCGAGGGAGCCGGCGTTTGTCCACAGACTCACATTTTTTTGACTCACGTTAGCCCCAGCCATCAAGGCCAGACTTTGCTTGTGAAGGGCCGGATATACAGTGTTAAAAAAATCAACCAATTCCTATCACTGGTAGTGCCAAGGGATCGAATCTGGGATGTTCTGCATGCTGTGGTCCAGCTTAAGCAATTTGTGCTTACAGGACTCTGGATAAGCTCAGCTGGATAGAGTATGGTGCTGATAACACCAAGGTTGCAGGTTCAATCCCCGAATGGGACAGCTGCATGTTCCTGCATTGCAGGGGGTTGGACTAGATGATCCTCAGGGTCCCTTCCAACTCTATGATTCTATGTATTTAGCTTTCTAGTGTCTAATACTTTCTAGTGTCTAATACTGTAAATAATAAATTTACAGAGAGAAAATTCAAACCCAATGAGCTATTCCTGCTCATGTGGAGGGTGGAGAGTAAAAAAATAAAAAAATAAGAAATACTTTTGGAAGTCAACTCTCATACTGTGGGGACTCTAGAGTGCCTTAACCTTGAGAAGAAACTTTCTGGGAGATGCAGAAGACTTCCTGTCCTTCTGTGTAAATTAAGCAGAAGCTCACAAAATGAAACCGTGGGCATCTGACTGGCCACTGTAAGAACGGTTTGCTTGGCTACATGGGCCACAGGCCTGATCCAGCAGGACTCTTCTTATGTTAGCCTGGTGTTATGGTTATAAAAATATGAGCAATGAGGAGGATGAGCAAAAATTGCAGAAGAAGTGGGTTGAGTATCAATTGTCATGTAAGCACAAATAAGCCAATTATCTGAACGACGTTGAGAAAACATGTAACTACACCAAGAACTGCAAATTTTCATATGGTTGCATAACTATTAGCATCTGAACATTAATTAGAACAAACTAATGCTAAATGTTACATAAGCACACTAATGAGTGATGAAAAAACAACAAACCATATTCATCAAGTTGGAAATTTTGACTTCCATTTTGTGTTTTGTTTTGCTTTCAAGGATTTTCCTTGAAAGCTGTTAGCACTCATCCTGTTTAATTAGGTTTTTAGTTTTCCACTAGAAAAATAAAAGGGGGAGGGAGGGGGGAGGGAGGGAGAGGAGGGGGAAGCTTCCTGCTGTACATAATTTCACTTTACACCATTTGACAGTTGAGGGGGAAATTCTAGGTGTTTCAACCTTTCGTCCCTGTTTGTAATGAGGAACAGATAAAAATAAAGCAAATCAGAATACCCTCTTAGCTTCCACTCATGAAACAAACCTTGACAGACCAACAAAACAACCCAACCTGCTCCCCGTTATGCTGGGCTGGGGTGTACGCAGAGTGAACACAGGCGTCCCTCCACCCAGATTTCCTGGCTAAGCTAGCCTACCACTGGCTGCCAGTTGTGGGGAGGGATTC
Organism: Darevskia mixta; assembly: GCA_034641385.1. NCBI lineage: Eukaryota > Metazoa > Chordata > Lepidosauria > Squamata > Lacertidae > Darevskia > Darevskia mixta. The sequence continues at coordinate 7,137,446 of JAWWNH010000224.1, read as the reverse complement.
CTGCTGATGGAATTCCTGCCAGCAAGAGTCTGCAAAATGGTAAGCTCAAGGGCAGAGAAGGGGTCATGATCACCATTGCCATGAAGAAGCGTTTCACTGTCATGTTTAGGGAAGCTTTTAATGTATTTTAATATTCTGTTGGAAGCCGCCCAGAGTGGCTGGGGAAGCCCAGGCAGATGAGCGGGGTATAAATAGTAAATTATGATGATGATGATGATGAAACAATGCACTCAAGGGCAGGGTGCCAAGGATCCTGAGTTGGTATCACTGCTGCCAAGATGGTATCAGGTCCTTAACAGGTAACTGTCTTGATATAAGATATATGCACAGCTGTTAAGAACAATTTCCTCCACCTGCAATGCGCCTGAATCACATCAACTTCAGCTACTTAGAAGTTCGTCAAGAGAATATGACAGAAAAAGCATTGCCTACTTTCTAACCCTCAAACTCTATTTATATCTTCCCCGTTTCGGCTCAGGGACATAAATCTATACAACGTTATCTGATTAAATTAATTCCTCCTGCTAACATTAAACTCCACTTGCGTTGCTAACCTAGACGTGCTGACCCTGTTTCCCCAGAGGTCTGTATTCCTCCCAAATGTCCTATGGCACTGTCTGATTTCAAATTCTAACCAGATTACTCCAAAGTTATTTTCCTTGTTTTAATGTTCAGGATATATCACAGGGAGAAATTTGGGCTTCCAAACTGAAACAAACAAACAAACAAACAAATAGGGGGTGTTTGCTCCTACAAAATTTCCAAGCAATTTCATTTCAACAGCAAACACCTCTCTAAAAAGCTACAAAAAATGAGATTTTGTCATTTCCTCATCTAACAATTATTGGGGGCCCTACGCCAAAGAATTCTGAAGGATGCACATATAGCTATTAGTATTAACCATGCATCAAAACCCATATGAATACAGTACTGCACATCAAACCATCCTACTCAGAGTACTGTATACCCAGTGAAATTAATGCACCTAAGTTAGTCATGCCTATTAATTTCTTTGGGCCTACTTTGAGTAGGACTACAACCTATCCTATATAATAATTCCCTAATGTCCCTGCGTCCGTCCGTGTGTCAGTGGAAATTTTAACTGCGCATGTTGGAGAGGGACGCAGGGATTGGACGACGGGAGAGGGGGGCGTGTCTGAGAGGCAGCAGCGGCGCATGCGCACCGTCATTTCGGTCACTGCCGCCGCCTCGCACGGAGCTGCAGCTGCCCTCCCGCTCGGAGAAAGCAAAGAGCGGGGGCAGCGGCGCAACGCGCCGCTGCCCCCAGCCTCCTCCTGCCGCCCTTCCAGCACACACACACAAAAAGAGATCGCAGCTGAAAACGCTGGCAGCCTTAACAAACCAGCCCGGGAAAGCGGAGAAGCGGCTGAAGCAGTGAGAGAGAGAGAGGTGTGTGTGTGTGTGTGGAGGTGGGGGGGGGGAGGTGGCTACCGCTGCCGCGCACTCGCTCTCCCTCCGCCTCCTCCTCCTCCTCCGGCTTCCCTCTCTCGCTCTGTCCAAGGGAGGGGAGGAGGGGGGGAGAAAGATGGCGCTGGGGGTGGTCTAGGAGTGCAAGGGGTGAGTGGCTTGGCTGCAAGACTTGGGGGTGGTCCAGGGGTGCAGGGGGTGGGTGGCTTGGGGGTGCAGGTCTACACTCGCCAGCCCTCGCCGCCTATGGCTCCGCCGGCGCGCCTTTCCTGGGGAGGCCATCCAGCGGCGCGCCTCCATCCACCCGGGAAAGGGACCCAGGTCACGGTCGCCGCAGCCTCGCCCCCTTCAGCTGCTGCGGCTCCACTTTCTCTTTCGCCTCAGCAGCGGCCCACCCCTCCCACTTCCGCCCCACAAAAGTGAAAACAATTAAAGGGCCCGTCCCTGGGCTTCCTTGCGCCCTTGGCCCTTAAGGAGCTATATCGGCACTACCTCCCCCCCCCAAATATGTCTTTGTGGCGCACTGTAAGAAGGACCGGAAACTTCTCTCCCCATGAAGCACACACAAAAAATCAAGTGGTGTTTTGTGCTCTCTGGAACTTTCAAGGGTTGCCTGCTTTTATCATTTCAATTTTGAGGTGGTGTGGGGGGGAGATGCCTGGGGGGGGGGGAGGGAGGGAGAGGCCAACTGTGTGGGAGGTGGGGGAGATGGGTGGGGGGATGGGTGGGGGGGGAGGGAAGGGGGAGGGAGGGAGACAGGCGAACTGTTTGTGCAGGTCTGGGAAGTGCGGGGGGGAGGGGTGTGGGTGTGTGGGTGTGTGAGAGAGAGAGAGAGAGAGAGAGCTTTCTAGCGCCTGTTTTTCTTAACAGGCTTAATTTACTAGTTGTAAATAATCTGAAAAGCCCAACTGCGAAATCTAGCAGCCAACCTTTCCCCCCACTTGAGGTATTTAATAAACTAGAACAGCAAAGCAGAGAACCATGAGTCTCTCAGTATCCTTGAAAGAACGGTATTGACTGAAGTCTTGTATTATTGCAGAGAATGTGCTACAAAGCATTGTGATCACTGTGACTGCCACATACGTAAGGCACTTTAAACAACTCCTTTCAGATGCACCTAACATTGTTTCATTCTTTGTGTGAATGCCACCAAATTTTTTAAAAAAAACAGTTCGCCAACAATATTGTGCAGCTTCACTAAGCTTGTTTATAGAATCAAAAGATTGTTAGGAGGGGAAGAGTATTGTCATGCCAACTATGAATCTATAACAAACACAAGCAGCATATACAGCATGAAAAAAAGAGCACAAGAATGTGAAGGCTTCCATTCATTTATCTAATTTAGCTACATCTGAACAGTACAATTCATGCAGACCCAATACAGTCCTATTGCTTCCAGTCTCTTGCCACTCCTAAGAAATTGGGAGCAGCGAGTAGCATCAGTCAGTCCGATTTTTCTTGTTCGTCGCAGCCATTACAATATAAATCACAAGAAAGTGAAACAGGACAATCCAATTATAAGCTAAAACATATCAATTTTCAGAAGTACAATTTATCAAAACTTAAAATGGGAACATTCCCCCAAATCATTTAGATATATATATTTATATTTAAGTAATCCACGATACGTTTCTCACTGCTAGTGAACATAAAGCAACTCTATGGGTAACAAATTTGTTTATCCTGGCCAGCAACCATGTAATTTCGAAGTCATCTGACTGACCTCCTAGAATAAAATTCTGAAAATCAATAGAAGCATCAGTCCCTAGGTTGGAAGTATACAGGATATAGTGCACAGTGTCTTAATCTGGCAAGAGGTTATCACACGCTTTGTTTTCCTCACATTCATTCTTCCCTGACAGTCTATGCCTAAACCATGGTTAAGGGTTACAGCCAAACCAATCTTAACTGCTGTTAATGCTAAGTAAGATCCCTCTTCACTAGGGCTTATAGAATCATAGACTCACAGAATTGTAGAGTTGGAAGAAATCTCAACTAGATCTTGCATGACAGTTGGCCGTCCAACCTCTGCTTGAAAACCTCCAAGGAAGGAGTGTCCATCACCTTATGAGAGAGTCCATTCCACTGTCAATCAGCTCTTACTTTCAGATTCCCCCCCCCCCGATGTTTAGTTGGAATCTCCTTTCTTGTAACTTGGAAGCCATTGGCTCCGGAGCAGGAGAAAACAAGCTTGCTCCATGTTCCATGTGGCTGCCCTTTAGATATTTGAAGATAGCTGTCATACTTCATCTCAGTCTCCTTATTAAACCATTTCAAACTCCATGGGTCAAGGTCAGGACAGGGGAAATGTCTTGTTTATACCAAATGGCACTTATTCTACAAATCCCCCCTCTCTTAAACTGTTATTCATATGTGAAAGTCTGTAACTAGCTATGGAAAACGACTTTTGCACTTTTAATCCTGAGGCCGCTATGCAGCACACCAGATCTATATTCAAGTATTTCACTGTCAAGCAGCTTTTTACGCTAACCCTAAACTCTAAATGATTTGGGGGGGAAATCCCCTGGATTTAGATACTATTTGGGGTTGGCAATAGTAGTGCTAAAGGAAGCAAACTGGATGAAAGATAAAGATTTGCAGAGGATTGATTTGTGTGGAACTGTGCCATCACAGCTGCTGAGACCAATTATAGCTATGCAAGATTTTTTTAAAAAAAATTGTTAATAGTCACAGTATGTAGGCTGGAATATCTGCTAAATAATTAACAGCCTACATTATTGTCAGCAGGTGCTTCTGCAATTAACCTCTGGCTATTTAATTGGTAGCTGTGCCAAGAAAAAGCAAGTCATCTTTAAACGTGCATCCAATACTGAAACTCAAAACAAAAACAAAAATATCACAAATATAACATCCACTGCTAGGTTTTAAAGACAGAGAGTGAAGCAGATCCAATGTAGAAAGAAAGAAAGAAAGAAAGAAAGAAAGAAAGAAAGAAAGAAAGAAAGAAAGAAAGACTCAGTGAAGTGTTTGCAGTCAACAGTCAAACAACCATTCTGATTTTAGGAGATTTACAGAAATTGTTTTTCCCAACTTTGCTTTTGTTGTGCTTAAACTTCACCTTCATTTAAGTTAAAGAAACAATGCTATTAGCTGTCCAAGAAATCTATTTATTAGATAAAAACTGAACACTTTACAATACAAATGAGGTCCTTCACATGCAACTTGCCACTTTGCAACAGATCCTTCACAATGAGCTCTGCTGTGATGCTCTGCAACGCAATACAGAATTCTTCACTTTCTGGGTGATTATATAGAAAAATGATGAACCGGCAACTAGATTTACAGGTTGCCTAGATCAAAATTTACAGAGTAGAAGGCTTAAATCTATTCAGTATTCAGTCACACATGAAACATCTTCATATTTTTGCTTTTAGTTTGTATTTAGGAACATGATTCAAATGAATAAAAGTATTAAAGTTTGATCCTTGGTGAGCCTTCATATTGGTCTCTGACATTGGGGAAAGAAGGTGGCAGGTTGATAAAGTTGTTCACTTTGAAAATAATTGTGGAAGAGAACTGTATGTGTTTATGTCTGCTTGATCAAGAAAATATGTGTGTGTGTTCTCCTGTATGTTAGATATGATGAAAATATCTGAGCGTTCTGAGGTGCAAACATGTTTTTCTATCATTGCTGCACAACGGCCACTTCAAAACTCTTCATACCACCTGGACACCTATGCTGTAAACTTACAAAATGTCCAATGCTTTATTTATTATTTTATTTAGAATGTTTGTACCCCACTTTTCAGCCCAAAAGGGCTCCCAGAGCAGCATATAATCAAAACAAGACAGTCCCTACCCACAGGCTTTAAACAAGAAAAACCCAAGGGACAGTGAGGAAAAAGGGGGGGGGGAGTCTGGGCACGAATTTCCTCTTGTGTATTGATTCAAAGTGTTATCATATCTGTATTACTATTGTCTGTAATCACATTAGGGTAAAGTAACTGCCTTCCTGTCCCAGAAGGAACAGTTACTATTGGTGCATTCAAGTTGCTGCATTTGGATCCTCAGTCTTATTGGTTCCCACCAAAAAGCAGCTGTGTGATTGCTTGAGATTGTTCCCTCCAAAATGTATCTTTTCCTAGACAGTCCTCTGTCCCTATAAATGTAACTTCCCTACCCTCAGTTCCCTCAGTCTTGTTTTGCCTGAATAAAGAATTGCTACATGAAGAAGCTGTCTCCTGCCTGCTATGTCAGAGAGCTGAAATCACTTGCTGGAATCATTAACCCCACGCTACAATATTTCCTACACCGGATGTTCCTATGATGACCAGCTGGCACAGTTTGGAGGAAGGAGGTGCCTGATGAAGCGGATGAAATGAGACCTAATTCCCATCTCCCCCATTGAGGCAGCTGGATTGGCTGCCCCCAAATGACAGTTGAGGGGAGAAGAGGCCTGATGGAGCTGGCCTGTCACAGCAGTCGATGGCGTGAGCTGTGGTTCACAACTCTCCCAACGAGTCTGTCCCCTGGCTAGTGACATTTCACTTGCTACTCCAATAAGGATCAGAAGAACCACGTGCAGTTTCTGAGTCACACGTTGGTCATAGGTTTTTAATAAAGCTTTTAAAAAAAAACCACCATTAAGCGCGATGAATTAATATTTGATTTTACATCCCTTTCTCTGATTAGCGTTTGATTTCTCTCTCACGTTATAAGACAATATTAGTATACTTAAATAAAATAGGGGGGGAGCTTTGTTACAATAACAACGAAAGCATGCAAATACAGGAAACTCACCTGACGCCCTTCTAATGAACCGGTTTATCACTGGAGCTAAGAGAAACAAAAAAAATATGTTTTGTTAGAAAATTCTCACAGAGTACAGAATACAACACTCTCTTAGCAACGTGAAGTACATTTCTAACATACTGCAGTTACTACAGTTTGTTTATATACCGTATATATCTTTGTTTAAATGTGCACTTTGTTTAAATGTGCATAGATACAACAATAAAAATAAATTTCTCAAAACGTCACTTCATGATGAAATTTAAAGGAACAAGAGACTTGCAAGCAACGATTCTGGGGACCAGCGTGAGTCCGCCAACCTTCAAAACCACATTGTCTTTTCCCTGCCTACGTAAGGATTCATTCACAATGTTATTCTTATTGTTTGTATGTGCAAGGACTTTAACTCAGGAGTGTAATCAGCCATTTGCCAGCTAACACAGGCTAGGTCCTGAATAACAGAACTCCAGGCCTGGGAAAGTCACATTCTATCAGAAGAGCAGCCGTGCTAGATCTCGAGGGCTGTAAGCGAGGGCACAGACAGCTGAAAGAGCATTATAACGTTCTGACCATCCACTGAGACCTCATTTCCAATGAGGAGTGGAGATAGTTGCAAAAATTGATCTGCAAGTTTGACACAAGCATTTCTTAATGTAAAGTATTGCAACGTGAAGTATTGCTCACAATTAAAAATGTGTTTGCACTGAAAGAAAAAGTTCCATGATGTGCATCACTTCATAAGAAGAGTTTGGATTTGATATCCCGCTTTATCACTACCCGAAGGAGTCTCAAAGCGGCTCACATTCTCCTTTCCCTTCCTCCCCCACAACAAACTCTCTCTGAGGTGAGTGAGCCTGAGAGACTTCAGAGAAGTGTGACTAGCCCAAGGTCACCCAGCAGCTGCATGTGGAGTGGAGATGCGAACCCAGTTCACCAGATTACCACTACACACATAAATGATGTCAAGACTGCGGTGAGTTAAAAAGCATCGGCACAATGCAAAAAAAATAAAGCCTTACTCCCTCAAAATGTGGCTATTGGCTTCATGCAGCCAGTAGTAACTATTGAGATTCAAGTTCTCTGTCTCAGGGATGAGGAACCTGTGGTTTTCCAGATGTTTCTGGGCTCCAGCTCCCCTCCCATCCACATGACCAAAGTAGCTCAGCCCATTTTATGGGGGCGGGGAGAGACTGAGTACTGGTAGTTTAACAAGCTGCAGTTTGCATTTTTTAGAGAAATGAGAGAGGGAGCTGTGAAGTGGATCGTAGCTGCATTGCAACTACTGAAGGGATGAAGAGGGAGAATTGAGGGTTTCAGTGATGACTTGGGAAGCACAGGACGAGAAGGGGGGAAGTCCCATTGTACCGGCTCCTGCTGTTTAGTAGAATCAAACCCAAGGTCTAGTTGCCAGGTCTACCTCTCGAGAACTAAAGGATAGACCTGGAATACAATTCTCAGAGGCTAGGCCTAGCCAGGCTTCACCCCTGCTCAAAGCACCAGAAATGGCAGGCCTGTTTCTCAGATTTACTTATGCTTTATTTACAGTATTTTCTGTACCACCACTCCAAAAAGACCAGCAATGCCCATGGCCAGTGATGAAACACCTTTCATACATTTTGAATTTTCAGTTACTTGGTACAGCAGATAACTAGTCAGGGGTAGCAACATAAACAGCAAATGACCTATTTTTTTCCCCTTTTCTTTTTTACAGCAAACTATGGTGGTGATGTGGGTTAAACCACAGAGCCTAGGGCTTGCCGATCAGAAGGTCGGCGGTTTGAATCCCTGAGACGGGGTGAGCTCCCATTGCTCGGTCCCTGCTCCTGCCAACCTAGCAGTTTGAAAGCACGCCAAAAAGTGCAAGTAGATAAATAGGTATCGCTCCGGCGGGAAGGTAAACAGTGTTTCCGTGCGCTGCTCTGGTTTGCCAGAAGCGGCTTAGTCATGCTGGCCACATGACCTGGAAGCTGTACGCCAGCTCCCTCCCTTGTATAGGATACTCACCTCAGGATTGCACTCACAGTCCATTCCCTACTGAATAGATTGGCTGGTGCACAAACACCCCCATTATCAAAATGTTACATATTTATTTTGAAATATGTATCATGCCATGTGGCATAATAGTGCCTCATGGTGACTAGCAATCACCATTCAAAAGAAGAAGCAACCATTAGTACATAATTGAATAAATGAAACCCACAATCTAGAAGCCTTAAAAAGATTTAAAGTAACACAATGCAGCTGCAAAATGCAAGCTGGAATAAAAGGGGTTTGCGATTTTTCTTCTTCATCTTGCATTTTGCCGCTGTTGAGAATGCCCTGTACCTTGTTCCTGCAAATCTAATCTAATTTAATCTAATTTAAATAATTAAGTAAAGGACAGGACTCAAAGCAGGCCATCACCCAAATGTACATGTTTTGGATCAGGGTATATAGAGAAGGTTCTCCCTAGGGTACCTTGAACCAAGTGCATTTATGGCTTTAAAAGCTAATAGAGTGATTGGGGTGGGGTGGGAAGAATAACAGCAATGAACAACACTGCAGGGTTGCTGTGAATACCATCTCAGCCTCATTCAAATCCCAACCTGCAGCATAGGAGTGAAATATTACTGGACTATATTACCGGTATAAAGTACTTTCTCAAACATCAGCCTGACTCCCACCCTGCAATACTCCAAGTGAACTATTCTGTAGCATTATTGGCTCAATAGCAATAGCTCACTGAAAAAGTAATTGTTCCTTTGTAGCCGTTCGTGTGTGTTACTTATTTTGCTTTGCCAATTCATGAACAGTTGGGAGTGGGTGATGCTTATTCCAATTGGGTCTTTCATTCATTTGACTTGATCTCATTCTCAAATGCATTTGTCCTCTGCAAAGTAATCCTTCACTGTTTGGCCTCGCTCTGTAAGAAGTGCCCATGATCACCCTTCTCTCTGTACTATGGGTACATAAACCATATATCTGACGAAGTTGGCTCTTGCCCTAGAAAGCTTATGACACAAAGAGTAGTGAATATATTAAAGATACCGCAAGACTCTGTTGTTATAACCAAGAGAACTGCTGGGAGGGCAACACCAAGACTGTGAAGCACATTAAAAATAATGTATAACGAATTCCAAATTATTTCAACCAAATACAGCCCTTTCAAACTCTCAATTTACCAACAGTATATAACCCAGTTTGGCCATCAGTGTTATATGTAAGCAGATTGTTCAATTAAGCCAACAACAATAACTTTAGCTGCCACGTGATTTTAGGCATTAAGAGTTGATGACACCATAGAAAACAGCTTCCAAATGAGCAAGTCTAACCCAACAGCTAATACTTCCTATCCATCTTCATATCTATTTTGAACTTTGCAAGAAACCAAAATATGACAAATGTTGTTTTCCACTAAACAGCACCCATCTTCTCTGGTTAAGAGATTCAAGCTGATACCTTCAGTGACAGTTTGCTTGAAAGCGCAACTCACTGTGGCAAACAGGGGAAACATTTTGGTCCCCAGGGAACTGCTTTCTGTCCTGCTGTACAAAACCATGACTGATATTTGCAGCAAAAGACAGAGACAGCAAAGGCAGCAAGGGAATAGCCATGAAAACCAAACCACCCTCTTAGCTTTTTAATTAAGGCCATTTCCAATATGAGGGTGAGAGGATTGTAAATCTCCAATATTAACACAGTTTTTACAAAAAAGCTCAGGTACAGTTGCTGCTTTTAAAGATATCCAGGGTGTTGAAACTACTGTGATCTTGTTAGGGAAGCCAGGGCAGGGTGGGGTGGCCACACAGAGAGGCAGAATAAGCAACACAGGGGAAAATGGAGAGCAATTCTCTGCTGCATACACCAGGCCACCAACTCATTTTACAAGATGGCCATGAGGAGGCTGCTGTGGAAAATGCATCATCCCACCTCATAAGCATTCTTATTAGCATCTTCCTCTTCCTATATACATAAAAACGTAAGGTTGTCAACGTGCAACTCCCATTCAAGGATTTGTGGTGACGTGTCACAATCCTGGATGTGCATGAGGACAGGGTAGGAGAAGGAAGCAAAAGAGAAGCCAAGCTGCACAGCAGAAGTAGCCATGGCATGGGAATAAGAAGGCAGGGACAATGAGAAGGGGGAAGTGGTGGTTTAAAAACAATGGCAGAAGTATGAGGATTTGCCTGTAAGTTGCCTTGTGTCCAGCCAGGGGAAAAGACCGAGTATAAATAAACAGAAATGCAACAACTGCAGCATCAAGGTCACTCTGAAGTTGAGCAATTTTATCCTCAAAGGTATAGCCACATCAGGTCCTCAAATGCTCCAGAACAGGCATAGGCAAACCCAGCCTTCCAAATGTTTTGGCCTACAACTCCATGATCCCTAGCTAGCAGGACAAGTGGTCAGGGATGATGGGAATTGTAGTTCCAAAACATCTGGAGGGCCAAGTTTCCTATGCCTGCTCCAAAAGTTCCTCCCCCGCAGAGAACAGCCCAAGGAGAACAAACGGGTGGTAGTTTAATTCTTTATTGGCAACGTACTCAATTACAGCATCTCCAAGGTGCACAGGAAATACAAGCCACTCCTGGTGCGTAGCTAGCTAGGCATCTACTCCTCAGGCTAGTGCCCTGAAGTGGACCACTGCAGCAACAGCGTAACCACACCTCTCTCGAACTTAAATCCCTTCACCAGAGTGAAATGTGCACTGCACAGCCAGCCTGTGACTTCTCTGGCATGGTAGCTGCTGCTGCACCTGGTGCTTTAAGCCCCTCATTATCCTTGGAGACGGGGAGGAGGGGATGGAGGAGATCCTAATGGCCAGACTCTCTCAGGGACTGTTCTCTTCCTCCCCTTCCTGCAACTCCTTCCTTGCCTTTGACGGCCCCCGACTCTTCCTCTTTCCCCAGCCCCGAGTCCTGCCTCATTGGTGAGCAAAGAACCCCACAAGTCCCTGGCCTCTCCCTCTAGATCTTCCTCCAGCTCCCTTGCCCTCCTCCACACATCCCTCAGAGCCCTGCCAGTCCTTGACAGTCAGTGACCTCCACACTGTCTGAAATAACTCTGCCAGCTAGAGGATGCAATGCCAGCTGTAAAAATGAGCCATCTTCACAACCCACACGGCCACATTGTAAGCATAATTGTGTGCATTAACCAGTGTTTCGTGGGCTTTGCCACCTATGCTCTCTACTCTTTGTCTGCCTTGCTTCATAGCTCAAAGCTCCCCAGAATTCCAAGGAGCCCAAACACTGGAGAGAACTCTCAGGAGCAATGATGTTTCCTGTTTCATCTCACTCTTCCACAGCAAGACCAGAGCACCAACATGTCTGTCAGCTTTCTCGGCTGCAAAGCCCACCCCCCAGAACATTCAGGAAACACATCAGGTTCCATCAGTCTCCAAAAGCAGAGTGGCCCCTCACACTTACAGGGGGAAATTGCTACTGTCAGACCAAACTTCACCAGGTAATGGTAAGAGAGTGTATTGCCCTACTTTCTGTCCATCCCTCATATCACTTGGGACGAAGACTTCCACAAATTCTTTCAGAAAGCACACAATGATTTTCATGGGGTTCAGTGTTATAGCTAAGCTTCCATAGCTAAGCAATGAACACTCCCAGGACATTCACTGGTCTCTATTTTCCTTGCAAAAAAAACCCTCTAAGTAGGTCAGTGTCATCCCCATTTACTGCAGGGGCAGATGAAGCTGAGATATTGATTACTTAGGATCTCTCCACAGTCGTCCTAGTTCCACTGAGCTCTAAAGCATTTATTTGTTCCATTTGTACTCACAGTGGAACATATGTGGAAAGATGCAACAAACCTCAAAGCTCACTGACTGTACAAGGAAGTCAGTTTGCAATATTATAGCTCAACCTGTGTTATGATTTCTGTTGTGTTCCTTTGCCTTACTTTTGAATCTGCTTATGTGCAAAACGAAAGCATGACATATGTACATAAATGGTGTTGGAAAACCCAAGCATTTCTGTTTAAATAAACTTGATATTACACTACAAAACAGTTTTCTTCAGGCACGTGTTCTTTTTGCCTTTCCGAAAGTGCTATGCTATTGTTTCGTTGCTAGGAGACTGACTTGCGTCATCAAAGTATTCTGCACCTATGAGCATGCCACGTTTTTCTTAAGGTCTATGCACCCAAGCAGCAGCTAATTGAAGAGGGTCAGGTGTTCAAAGTTCTCTGCATCCAGCATCTGCGACTGAAGACAGCAGGAGCTATCAGATCTAGTGTGCTTACCCAAGTACCTAACTGGAAGCCACAGCATGCCCCAAAGTGCACCTAATTTACATACCTAAGCAAGGGCTGCATAAAGCTGAGTATCTTTGAAAATCTACTCTGCCTTATGGAAGCTTCAGGCATGCTTCTACTGCATCAGCACCTGCAATTCTTTGTATGCATGCCACTTCCAAGACAGACAGATATTAGAGCAGCAGGAGCAAGGTTTCCTTTCTGTATTTGAAGAATTTGAACGGGGAGAGAGGAGGGTAGCTTTCATCTCTTCCGATGACGTCACTTGCTCTGCCAAATCCAAGCGGGTAAAATTTAATATTAAAAAGGTAAAGGTACCCTTGACCATTAGGTCCAGTCGCAGACGACTCTGGGGTTGCGCGCTCATCTCGCTCTATAGGCCAAAGGAGCCGGCGTTTGTCCGCAGACAGCTTCCGGGCCATGTGGCCAGCATGACTAAGCAGCTTCTGGCGAACCAGAGCACCGCACGGAAATGCTGTTTACCTTCCCGTTGGAGCGGTACCTATTTATCTACTTTCAGTTTGACGTGCTTTCGAACTGCTAGGTGGGCAGGAGCAGCTCACCTCATCGCAGGGATTCAAACCGCCGACCTTCTGATCGGCAAGCCCTAGGCTCTGTGGTTTAGACCACAGCACCACCCGCGTTTAATATTTAATTTAATATTATGCATAATTTAATATTATGCATAGATATATAGATACAGAAGGAGGGAAGGGAGAACATGAACATGGAAGCACAGCTCAGAGATGGGGGGAGAATATTAGAGATGCCAAGAGTCCGTCCTTTCCTGCAACATGCTTGATCCCATTGCAGTTTTCCTGACAGAGCACAACTGACAGACAGCTGCAACTAGAATTTGTCCTGCTTAATGAGAAAATGTTTTTAAAGGTTTACTGTGTTCTTATCTCTCTTTCTGCATTTTGTTTCAATCAACACTATCACTAAAGGTAAAGGTAAAGGGACCCCTGACCGTTAGGTCCAGTCGTGTCCGACTCTGGGGTTGCGGCGCTCATCTCGCTTTACTGGCCAAGGGAGCCGGCGTACAGCTTCCAGGTCATGTGGCCAGCATGACTAAGCCTGGGTGATGTAGTGATACATGGCCCAGGACTGGTTTGAGGGTCAAAGCCCAATGGCACCTTCACCCAGCAGTAGATCACGGGTGACACCACTGCCATTCCTGAGTCCCTCTACCACCAGCGCCCAGCGCACCGGGGCGGGGGAGGGAGGAAGAGCTGCATTGGGCCGGGTGCCTCGTGGGGCTGGGGGGGCAATGCAGCTTCTTCCTTCCTCTGCTTTCAACATTGCGATGTATTCCTATATCGTGATGTTTGGCTGGTGATACACTGCGGTGTTGAAAAGCTGTTATCACCCAGCCCTAGTGAAGGACAGGTAATACTACTACTACTACTACTAATAATAATAATAATAATAATACTTCAAGACAGTGGTAGGTGCCTAAAGCAGCCCCTTATGTTTCTCTAGAGTAGCACCATCTTAAATACAATGGCACCACCATAAAAAAGAAAACCAAGCCAGCACATCAGATACCCGGTGCCATCTTGAAAACATCTTCTGTGGAAGTAGTAAAGGCTGGAGACTTCACATAGTTGATGGGGCATAAGCCAGTATGAATTTTTTTTTTAAGAAGTAAAACTACTCTTAGTAATAGTGCAGCCTTTTGTTTTTTAAAGGTTTACTGTGGGTTTGTTTTTAATAGGTTTACTATTAAGGTTTAAAACCATAATAGTGGTTTTAAACTCAGGCAGAAGCCATTTTTAAATCAATGATACAACTCCTGGCACTGAACAGAAATAATTTGGCATCCAACAGCAGTGGACCTGCTAAACAAACAAACAAAAGTAGTTGACTTTGAAAGCCAACAATAAAAATCAGGTGTTCTGTAAATAATATTGATATTCCTATAGCTTGCTTTTTCAAACATGTACATGCCACACACACTCTTCAAAAAGCAAAAAAAACCAACCTTTTTGTTTCCTGTTAGTGGTGTCAGCAAACGTACGAGTTGGGATCTAGTAAATTCAGAATTCATTACAAGCTGACACCAACATCCTTCTAAAATTCAGTTCTGCTTCATATGCCAGTGTCCCCTACCAGTTATTCCCACTTCCCAAACCAAGTGGAGAAACTGGTATCAGAAGGACTCAAAGGTGCCAAGTCAGGCCTTGAAGGCCTCATCCTTAAGGTCTAATCCTCCAAACAAGTCCGGGGGGGGGTGTAATTTTATCTCAGAAGCAAGGGAGTTTTCGTTTCTACTGCCTCTTAACTCAATGAATTGAGCTGGGAGGCAAAGGAAATTAAAAATCCAGTTACAAAGGGTCCAGACTTCAGGATAAATGAACAAGGCCTCTCCTGTCTGCAGGGAATTCTTCCTGTTGTCAGCTCTCATCCCCTTTTGCATTTGCTTAGAAGGAGGGGAACTGGTAGGGAAAACTAGGAATACCGTAAGTTCCTCTAGGCATGTAAAACAGACAAATTAGATCGAAAGCTTGGGAACTTTCTCCCTAGTGATCAGATACAAATACTACTAGGCAACCCCTTTGATCTCTGACAGAGTGTTAAATATTTATTCCAGTAAAAAGAAAGCAATTCTAGTAAAATAAATCTGCCAAGTATTAAAAAATTGGCCTCAGTCCTGAAAACTATGGGAAGGGAAGCTTATTAATCACACACCAAACAGCTGGGATCTACAAATTCATAAGTAGCCTCTGCATTGTCACTGTACGGCAGAGTAATATCAAACAAATATAGGTCACAAGATGTAGATGCAGTATTTTCCCTAAACATGACTGGCAGAAGCATGACATGTTTTCCACAATATATGAATGTACTACCTTATATACCTGGTCCTATCATTAGTCTACCTAATTCCAGTACTGTCTACTGTTGTCTAAGGTGCCAGGTACCCAGCCTTATTTCTTAAATATTTTTAACAGCTGATTCCAGGGATCGAATCCAAGATCTTCCATGTGAAAACCGTACATTGTGCTGGGAAACCAGCTCCCCATATTGCTCTAGGCAGGCTACAATCATCATCATCATCATTTTATTTGTATGCTGCCTTTCCACAGTTAAAAACAAAATGCTCAAGGCGGCTTACAACATGACAAGATCTACATAATTACAAAGTAATAAACAATAAATAAACCACATTTTTTAAAAATACACAACGAAATGGAAAACAATTTCCACATAAATCAAAATCTAAAACTAGAATGCAGCATTAATATCAGAGTTTAAAATGACATAGGTAAAAAACAACAGCAATTTAAAAACAACAACAACAACGGAGCAGTAGCAGTGGCAGCAGTCCTTTATGGAGCCTGTCAGGCCCCGCCCTAGGCTAGATGGTGAGTGGCAGGACTGGGGCCCTCAGGAGCTAAGCCTGTAATATATACAGCAGACTTTTGCTACTATATTTTGCTACATGAGCACAAACTCCAATCCTGAGTCAGTACAGCGATAACTCTATAAGCACAAAGGGAGGGAGGGAGGAGGTACTGCTTCGGGTGTAAGTCCTGTGCATGCTTTACAAACACACACACACACAAATAAAGAGATGCTCTCTCTAGTGTTTGAGTCATGGGGTGTGTGTGAGAGAGAGAAAGAAAGAGAGAGAGAATATGCAAACAGCAAAAGATTTATTGAAAAAGATCCATGAGTTTCACCGGAAACAGGTTACAAAGGTGCATATTTCTAATGCTCTCAGGCAGAAAGGCATGTGCTCAACTGACCTGATGGTGCAGAGAAGTAAAACCGGAAGGTCTCATCAGCTATTAACTGTCTTGACCAGCAGTCAGCAACCTAAGGCCCATGGGCCACAAGCGGCACATGGGGGTCGTTTAACCGGCCCATGAGCCGCCCCCAAACCAAGCCGCCCACTTGGTGAGTCCCTGCACACTGCGTTAAACCTGTGTAGCGCAGTGCAGGGACTCGCTTCCGCGGAGCCAGAAATCGTGTCTGCGGATGTGCAGACACCAGAAATTGCGGGCGGGCGATCCAGCCCACAAAGGGATCTCCGCTGGAGTGAACTGGCCCAGGTGAGGTAAACCTTGCCGACCCCTGGTCTTGACTGAAGGATAGCCTCAGCTCTGGAAGTTTCTAGCCGGCAGTGCACAATATAGGCTCTCTGGCGTCACCTGACTCCCAGGACCAGTGTTCTGGCTTGAACTGCGCGAAGATCCCATCACCAGCAGCCCTAGTGGTACAAGAAGCCAGGAACCTGATGCGCACCCACACCCAGTTCATGCCCCAGAGCATCCAACATGTGCCTGGAACAACCACATCAAAATATACACCGTCCTGTTGCAGCATGGCTGTGCCTCTGAAAGCTTGTTTTGAACTTCCCATGGTATGGCTTGAAATGCAATGGACACCCACAAAACTCGTTGCATGGAGACCATGAGCTCAAAAACAAGCAAATGATGAAGTTCATTACAGGTAACAAAAGCTCTACAATACCTCCTCCAAGTTACTGAAAAGCTATAGACATTACACAGCCACATTGACAGAATGAGCCTTATACTCTCTTCAGAGTACAAAGGAACCCCTTCTCCCAGTATTTGGAGTGAGGTGGGAAGCAAAATGGCTCACCCTGTCCACAAACAACTTAAATCCCACTGATCCTATTGGGAGAGATGTGAACTCTCCTACTCATGTCCATTATAAAGGTAAAGGGACCCCTGACCATTAGGTCCAGTCATGTCCGACTCTGGGGTTGCGGCACTCATCTCGCTTTACTGGCCAAGGGAGCCGGCATACAGCTTCCGGGTCACGTGGCCAGCATGACTAAGCCGCTTCTGGCAAACCAGAGCAGCGCACGGAAACGCCATTTACCTTCCCACCGGAGCGGTACCTATTTATCTACTTGCACTTTGACGTGCTTTCAAACTGCTAGGTGGGCAGGAGCTGGGACCGAGCATCGGGAGCTCACCCCGTCACGGGGATTCAAATTGCCGACCTTCTGATCAGCAAGCCCTAGGCTCTGTGGTTTAACCCACAGCACACCCGCGTCCCAGCATGTCCATTATAAAACCATAGAATTGTAGAGTTAGGGTCATCTAGTCCAACCCCCTGCAATGCAGGCATCTTTTGTCCAACGTGCAATGCAGGCATCTTTTGTCCAACGTGGGGCTCAAACCCTGAGATTAAGAGGGTTCTACTGTCTGGAACTTAGAAGTGCTTAAGTGTGGCTGGATCACAACCAAAACTCTGCTACATGGATAGAAACGACCTAGAAACCTCTTTATATATAAAATTATTTTTCTTGTTTTCAATAAAATAAGAACATACAATAACAATTTTATTATTTATACCCCACCCATCTGGGGTATAAATACACATGGATATTCTTGAAGATGTTCAGTGCTTTACATTTGCACTACAACAGTGTAGTTTAGGTTAAAATTTTATGCTTAGAAAAAATCAAAACAATCCAGCCATTAAATAAAGACCCCCAAAAATCCAATTCGAAATGAGAAACAGACGAGCGCTTCTATGGTATGCACAGCAATCTAATAAGAATTGGGTTTCTCCCAACCAAGGACATTCTTAACATGTTTTATTTATTGGCTGCACTGGCCGTTTCAAAAAATATTTGCTTCAAAACTGAGCAATGTAACAAGAGAGAACACAATACGAAGAGATACATAATTACTAATGATACTTAAGACAATTGCAAGTAGCAAACCAATCACATTAAGATGAAGCAAAAAAAAACACAGAACCACACGTATCTTGCAACAATTTTCCTGCATTTCCATAAGGCAAGAAACAGTAATGGCTCCCCTTTGGCCGAGATGTACAGAAACACACAGCAAAACGCAGAGGAACACCAAGAGATCAGCTGCCTCCATCTCTAGCACTGAACCTGGTGACATCACTGTCTCCTACCCTCTCTACTCCTTATCACTTACTGTAAACACTTGAGGCAATTAAAACGCAGCAATCCACAAAAAGCACTTTCAAAGATCAACCACATTTTATCCTCCAACAGCTTTTCAAACGAAAGAACAAGATGCTCGCTATGGCAGAATTAGTTCATAGGAACATAATGGTTCCCTCCTAACCATCCATTTACTGTGCCGTTTAAGACATGTGAATGTGTGGTCTCTTCTCCCCAAAGTATTCTGTTCCTAGCATTTATTTTATTTATCCTGGAGCAGGGAAAGGGAAGCTGCAGACCTCTATAAATGTTGCTAGACTCCAGTTCCCATCATCCCTAAATACTGGCAATGCCGGCTGGGGCTGATGAGAACTGCAGACGACCAATTTTCTCCACCTGTTCTAGAGGGGGAAATCTACTTCTAAGCTTTTTCTCCTCCCTTCAGTTCTTATCTTCTAAAAAGAAAATAAAAACCCAAGGGTCCTACCCAGCTAGATTTAACACAGAGTACACCCACCAAAACTGGTTTAATTTAGCCATGTCCATTGACTTCAATGGGTCTATCCTAAGAGTGTCTAATGCTGACTACAACCCAAAACCTGAAACATTTTATTTTATGATCTGGGAACTGTCTCGTAAATGTACTGGAACAGAGAGTTTTCTTTCTTTCTTTCTTTCTTTCTTTCTTTCTTTCTTTCTTTCTTTCCCACTCATGTGGGCCTCCTGGGAAATGGGGTGGAGGTAAAGTGTGAGCCTATTTGTACATTTTCCTGATGGAAGAGAAGCACCTGCTGAAATGGGCTCTTCTGTGCAACGATTAAAAAGCAAGCAAGCCCTACTTGAAATTATGCCTACAAGCATGATAAATCCTGGTCTATTAAAATGTAAACTTAAAATCATGTTGTACAATGCACTTCTTCTTTAGAAAAGAAAAATGCTGTTTCACTTATATTATACCAAACAGGTAGCACCAAAAACAAAAACAAACATCTAGAACTAGTTCAACAATGGGTGGGAAGGGAATCAGAAAAGCAAACTTCTTGTTGTTCCCTGATGCAGAACTCAGCGCTTTAAATGTATTCAGGTTGAAATGCACGACACGTGTTCTTCCTGTTAGATTTGTCTTATATTTTTGTTCCATCTATATTCAGCTTATATTATTATCATTATTATCTCTTAAATTTATATACCGCCATTCGTCCTTAGATCTCAAGGTCATTCGCAGCATAAAAATACAACAGAAGTACAGGGGTTCTCACACTTTCTACCTCCAGGTTCCACTTGAGATGGCTAAAAATTACTGAGGTTCGCCAGTCACAAAATGTTTAATCCAGAGGCCTAAGTGGAGAAGGCTTCTTTCTTTTATATCTTCTCTGCACATCCCTACATGCTTCTCAAAGTATTTTTGCCCATCTCCAGGAATTTCTTCTCCAATGTTCCTTTCACACTTGTACCCTATACAAACAACCCACCCTGCCAGTTTCTCTCTTTGCTTCTCCCTGGTCCTTTTACAATAACTTCCTTCTCCTATAGCAAACTTCCTCTTACCCCCTTTTCTATTCCCAGTTTATTATTAAACATTAACCTTGCTTCTCGTTTTCCACTTTCCTCCAACAATTCCTCTGTCCCTTCCTTCTCAGAGGAGAGCTACCTTCCTTCCCTCCTCCCTGCCTGCAAACTTATCCATCTCCGAAACTACCTTTACTCGGGATGCAAGGAACTGCTGTTCCTGGCATTGGTCCAGCTGAAAGGCTACTAGGCAGGGCAGGCAAGGAAAGAGGTACTGCGCAGACAGTAGCATTGGGGAGCACCTGAAAGTGGTCCAAGACCCAACTGGTGGATCCTGGCTCACTAATGGATAAATACTGGCTTATACATGCATCTATGTGGAATGACTAGAACGAGTAACTTGCTTTAGGCCTCAGAAGACACCTAGGCTTTTAACAGTTACACAGAATGGGAAAGTCCGTCAGACGCTTCTCCCTTTCCCTGCAAAGCTCCCACCTCTACTGCTCAGTAATGTGATGGGAAAAGTCTGCTTCTGTCAGGAGCAAGCCAGCAGTAAATCACACTGAGCGAGTTGCAGTTAACTCTTTATTAGCAAGACCAGGATCTGAACAGGAGTGTCAGGCCAAATGAGCACAGCAGCTCATCTCCAGCAGGCACACTGTTGAATTTCTCCCTGCCACACAGCTCTTAGCATGCACAGGAGCACGGTCAGAAGACTCCTGTAGTCTGAGGATTCCAGTCACAGGGCCCAGACATAACACCAAACCACAGACCTTGACTGGACATTCAGATTCCTCTTCTCCTTGCTATTCCCCTCATGTGTCCATGCCCATTTCCTCCCACCTTTCCTGGTTTGAGTCACACCAGTCTGCCATTTCATTCAGACAAATACTGGTTTGTGTTGCCTTGCAAGCCTGTACTGGAAACCAGGGCATGAATGTGTGAGCCTTAGTCAAACCATGATTTGGCTAAACCACTTTTTAAAAGAAATACATTCATTTCCACCATTTTGTTTACCAGGTCCTGGGATTCTTTCCAGTCAATTAATTTGTGTAACACATTCAGCACAACATCAAATAGTTATTTTTGAAAGCCACAAAATGCAAAATACTATGGCCCCAATCCAACTTCAGTCGCAGGCAACAAGTCATGTGGATCATGTGGATCTCCATCTCCAATTAAATGATGTATCCATATTTTTAAATGAGGCCTGGAAGAGTAATGTAATGCAGATGGGAATGTACAGCCAGTTTTGTCCCTGCTATGATGAGCATAGAATGATGTTTATGCATAAGTGTTTCCCTTACTAGTTTGGAGTACAGAAGCCCATTTAAAAGTAAAGAAATACACAATGAAATTCATATTCATAAACACATTTTTGTGCTGTTTTTGAAACTTTGGCTTTTAAAAATGCATACAGAATTCTATAAATCCTAGCATTAATTTCATCATCTCTTAGTTATACAATCTGAGTGCAGTGGGAAGGGCAGCAGTTGTTGATCAAATCATTTTTGTTTTTGTTTTTTTTATCTTGGGACGAATATACATGAAACTGAAACTAACATTCTCATCCATATCCTGCTATTTAAGTGATCTATGGAGAAAGCCCAGTTATGGGATTTATGAAATACAGGACAAAAGAAAAATGAATTTATTTATTACCCAGTCTTTACAGAATAAAGCATAGAATAAAGCAACAAGAAACTAGCAGGGGACGTAAAACAAACTGAAAATGAGTAGGATCCAGGTTTGAGACATTTTAGTATGTATAAACACACATTGTAAATTATTTTTAAATTAGGCCCATCTTTTAAAGGCATCAATGGCCAAAGTTTCTGCATAGCACCTTAAAAACCACTGAAGCTAAATATATATCCATTAACCATAACTATATCTGTTATCAGTGGCTATTTGTACACCTTTATTACAACCCTGTAAAATAAATCCATTTTCTGCACACAAACAGTAGTGCATTATTTTAATATTTTAATTTTCACTGTCCATGAACTTGAAAGCTCAAGTGCACAATCCTATACTTTCCTGCTCAGAAGTTAAGTCCCACTGAGGCTCAAAACCAGGTCAGTTTCTGTTTGTATAATAAATCTCTTTAAGGAAATTGAGGATTTTAAGGCAGTTTCATTCCTATGCTTGTGGTGCTTACCAAATCATTTCTTGGAAGTTATAAATGCTGGTAACCTATGTACATCTACAGAAAACCAAATAATTTAAAATAATGGTTTTCTGTCATTGTAAATATAGTTTTGAAGCACAAATACATTGTTTACAATAACTGTGCTCTAAAATCCAGGTCACTGAAAGTATTACTTTACTGCTGTCCACTTGCAATTCTTATACAACTTGAGCAAAACCACCTACAATAAGAAATTAACATATAAATACAAAAAAAATCCACCATTACAAATACAATGTGACAAGGCTTCACTCACCAACAGTTAAATCAACCGAGTTCTTAACACTACTGTAAGTCCCAAATTTGACAGCCATAATGTAGATATTTTAATCCATTCTCTCTCTCTCTCTCTCTCTCTCTCTCTCTCTCTCTCTCTCAAGCTTCCACCTCCACTTTCAGGTTGTGTGGTGGTTTTCTCCTCCCGTCCCCCCCTGGAGTTCACAGATGATATAATTGGCTTCAGGAGTGTTCAGAGCTGCTGTGCACATCTGCACTATCCAATCAAGACCTACACAGTTTCACCAACTGCACATGTAACTGTTAGCTATAGCATAACAACTGAAACAATAATGATAAGCAGAGGATTTGCCTTCCCGGAGAGCATAGCTGTGGGAATGTTAGGTTTACACTTATTTTGTTACAAGTGTTTTAAAGGTACAGCTTGCTCCAGGCTTATGATAAGCCAGGCATCCCCAAACTCGGCCCTCCAGATGTTATGGGACTACAACCCTCATCATCCCTGACCACTGGTCCTGTTAGCTAGGGAATAGGGATGGGAGTTGTAGTCCCAAAACATCTGGAGGGCTGAGTTTGAGGGTGCCTGTGATAAGCCACAAGGACAGAAGAGGACCCTGTTGGATCTGGCCAATGGTCCATCCATTTCAGCATCCCATTCTCACAGTGGCCAACCAGATGCCTGCAGGGAACCCACAAGCAGGACGGAGCACAAGAGTAGTCTCCCCTCCTGTGGTTCCCCACAACGGGTATTCAGAAGCACGACTGCCTCTAACCGTGAAGGCAGAGAACATGCCTAGTAGCCATTGATAGGTTGGTTGGTTGGCAAACATCAATTTCCCCTAAGGCAAGCCCCGATTCTCCTTTTGACCCTTAGGGACCCTATTAGCTCTATATGGTCACAAAGCCACCATAATGCGTTCCTGTGTTTTACTATCACTTTGGGTACTATATTTCAGCACCCAAAGTATTTCAGCTTGTCAGCACCTGAAATGTTCTGAGCAGAGTTGGGAACATGCAATCCCCTCATGCCATCCATGGTGATAAGACATGCTTTCTGGAACTCAGTCCACTGCCCTAAATTGAGAAAGATCCAATTCAGCATGGTCATTTGATTTACATTTTTTAATTAAAAACCAAACCAAACCTAAGGAAGTATGTAATGTTAATTTCACATGCTGAAGTGGTTTCCCTTCTCTTATGGGACTGGTGATACTGTCTGATCCAAGGCTAGCTTGATTAAAGCTTGTTTATAGATGATCCTAAGAATTTACTGTTTAAGGACCTACTTCTTCTTTTTTTCATTTCTGCAGCTAGAAATATATTAAGACAATATTGGAAGCGCTAGAGGCACAGGGAGGCTAACACAACACAAAGGAACACAAACACCAAACACTTGCTTAATGTTTGACTATATTGTTTACACTGTATATGCATGGAATGTTTCTTGAGAGGTTGAGGTACCATATTTTTCTGTGTATAAGACACCCCCATGTATAAGATGCTCCCTATATTGGGAGACTCCAAATTAAGAAAACACCCCTCAGCACTACCCGTGTATAAGACGAGCCCCAATTTTAAACCTATTTCTGGTAAAATAAAATAATAAAAAAACTAGTCTTATACATGGAAAAATACGGTATATGTTGATTGTTATATGTATATTCAAAAACTGAAAAACAAAAGTTTTTTTTAAACTTTTTCTCCAGTAAAGAGACATAATTGGCTATAGGAAATATTTCATATGGGGAAAGACATTAAAAAAAAATGCAACAATCCTACACACCTACCTGAGTATAAGTCCCCCACTTGGGACTTTCTTCCCCAAGTATAGGATTTGCATTGTCAGTATGTTTTAAACATACATACCTTTGCCTGAAAATTGTTTTATAATAATACTTGTAAATATTTTAAGATATAACAACTCATTCATGCACGCTCAATTTTAAGGAGGGGGAATGAAGGCACCAAAAACTCTTAACATACAAATTTGGGCACGCTTGAGGAGCTGCAGACATAAATATGTGCGCTTCCTAGATTTAGTTACCTGAAAGAATAATAATTACAACTTTGCTTTTTGTTTTGACTATTTGATTTTCAATTTGTACTCATTCCAGTTGACTTGTATAATATTCATTACTGCTGATTAATTGTACAGAACAATGTGCTTCTAAAAGAAGAACAATTTCCATATCATTGGCTCTGGTACCTGCATCATTTAGAGTTCTACACATTTCACAGAATGTGGTAGAATTCTGGACTGTGCCACTTCAGACCAGGGTGAGGTGGGGGAGAGGGAGTGTTGTACTTTTGAGTACTCTTCCTCTTAAGTAAACTAGAGGGACGCGGGTGGCACTGTGCGTTAAACCACAGAGCCTAGGCTTGCCAATCAGAAGGTTGGCAGTTCGAATCCCCACGACGGGGTGAGCTCCCGTTGCTCGGTCCCTGCTCCTGCCAACCTAGCAGTTCGAAAGCACGTCAAAGTGCAAGTAGTTAAATAGGTACCTCTCCAGCGGGAAGGTAAATGGAGTTTCAGTGCACTGCTCTGGTTCGCCAGAAGTGGCTTAGTCATGCAGACCACATGACCCAGAAGCTGTACGCCGGCTCTCCGGCCAATAAAGCGGACATGAGCGCCGCAACCCCAGAGTCGGACACGACTGGATCTAATGGTCAGGGGTCCCTTTACCTTTAAGTAAACTAGGGAGGAAAACTCTGAACAGCTTTGTAGTTTTACTACATTCAGGAAACTTTTTTTTTGTGTGTGGGAAGAGGCGCATCAGTTTCCATGCCTACAAAGTGAAAAGGTTTGGTCCCATTTTCCCAGCCATTTTACCAATGGAATGTGCAGAATGGGTCTTAAATCCATGGACTCACACTTAGTAGAAGGAAGCAGCAATCCTGAGTCAATAGAGAAAGCTGTGCCCCTTCTGCGGCAAGCAGGGAATGCGTTTTCTGAATGCTTCCCCATAATAAAAAAAGAAGAAGAAAAAGACTGCCTGCCTATGCAACAAAACTAAAACAAAGAAGCAGGATTTTGGCACCCACCCTGCCACTTCTTCTTATCTCGTCCCTATTCATTGTCTTCCTCCATTGCCCTCCCATCTGCTGCTCCCTACCTTGCCCTGACTAAACCAAAGTATGAGCCATTGAAATGATCGCACATTCTTCCCCTGCCTACCCCCATGTGTGCTTCCATTTCCCCCTTCTGCTGTTATTCCTCAGTTTCTATGGAAGGCCCCTGGGGCAGGGACCTGTCATACCTGTTCGTGGTAAGCTTCGTGCACATTGCACATAGACGGCACTCATAAATAAACGATGGTAATCAGGAAAAGAGGTTCTTTCTAACCCACAGCCCGCTAGGCTAGATTTCTATTTACAGGAAGCACAGGGTTGTTCAATTCTAATGCACGGGAGCCTCCAAAAATGTTGATTCGCCACCTACAGTCCTCTCTACCACTATCTTCCAAGCTGCAAGGGTAAGCAGGGCTTTAGTCAGCTTTGTTTGAGGATCCCATATTACATAGCAAGTCTGTACAAAATCCAACAAACCCACTCTCCCATTTTGCATCAAAGTCCTGATAATCGTGGCTTTCTTAACCTCAGAATGACGGTGCTGCACCACTGAGGTGTCTAGTAGAAGGTGTTTTATATGTCTACTTAAAACAGGCACAGGCAAACCTGGCCCATCCAGAAGTTTTGGGACTACAACTCCCATCATCCCTGACCACCGGTCTTGTTAGCTAGGGATGATGGGAGTTGTAGTCCCAAAACATCTGGAGGGCCAAGTTTGCTTATGCCTGACTTAAAACGTAGCATGTGAATGCAATAAACCTGAACATCATACAGGTACAAACACAAGTCCCAGAACCTGTTGAACAGACGCCCAGGAGCAAACCAAGGCATGCAAAACATCTATGAGTGTTGGTTCCCACAATAAATTGCAGTTTATCCACATAGGGAACCATATAAACAAATGTGGTCCCTGTAACCATGAAGGAACAATAGAGGATCTCAGTTACAGATAATTATCACAAAACTAACCATTTCTGGAAAAACAAGAAACTAAAGACATAGGCCAAATATTGCCATATTCCCTACAGTCAACTAACATCCCTACAGCAGCTCTTGAATGGATATCCCCCATTGCACAACCAATGCATTTATCAGCTTTTTGCACCAACACTCTACCCTCGCTTGTTCTCTTTCCTTTTAAAGCCTCAGCCTCCTTTTAGGAAGTGTCAGCTTTCACATTAAATGAACTGTTGATCAATATAGTTGCAAAGCCCTTTGTGTGTTTCCAAGGAAGAGGAAAAACAAAGGAAAAATTAGCCACCATCACTCAATGAACCCTTTTGCAAGTAACATTATCTCCTGAAAGGACTACTTGCAATGACTGGACAGCTTGTTCCTAGCTGTGCTTATTCAAAGCACAAAGAAGCAGTACTTTTCCTAGACTTTTCTTAATTTTGGTATAGTTTTTTGCCACCCTGAAACTGAGAAACCCATGAGAGAGAGAAAGACAGGGAGAAATATATATACCCGGTACGCTGGGAGAACAAACCCACAAATATGGGTTATCCCTGTTACTTCTAAATCTTCCCCAAATCCCCAATTTGTGGAGGATAGCTGAGTGCTAATTGTCAATGGAAGGGAATGTGAATGTGTTCAGAGGAAGTCATTGCTACAAGGTGTTGCCCCCATCTGACACGAGAAAAACAGAAAGTTAGGCGCCTTCTCATTCAACACACCAAGGCCAGCTTGGTTGGTTCAGCTTAGTCCTTCCATTATTTGAGAGAAGTAGGGAAGATTATCCGCTAGGAAGCAAAGGAAAAACAGAAAGCTCAGGCATCCAACAACAACGCATTTCCTCTAGCTGGTTTGCGAAGGATAAGTCTGCTAACAGCCCCTCATTACTGAGTGGGCAGGGATGGTGACAAGCGAGCAAGCTCATCACGCCTCTCCTTCTTTATCTGCCTCTAGGACAGCTTTGGAGGGGGGGGGGCTTTCAAAATCCAAAGAAGCAGAACTGAGCTGCACATCACATGAGCAGCTTCTCATGCAGCTCATCCCTGGAAAGGAGAGTGGTATGGAGATGCCTGCTGTTCGTACCCTAAATCCTGAGCTTCCTGCTCAGGTATACCAAGGCCTGCTCCTCCACTTCCCAAAGATGTCTCTGACTATCACAGAGGATATGGCTACTTGCCCTATGGCGAGATCTGCCAAGTGACAGCTCACACGGTAAGGGGGGGAGGAGGGAATCCCGCCCCAGAAGCCGTGTCATCTGGCTCTTGGCAGCTCTACCAAGTGTTTACCCCAGGCATTTGCTGAACGGTTTCATTCATAAGAAAACAATTGTTTTTCCTCCCCAAATTTGTGAATGAAAGATACCCACACCTTCCTCTCTGGGTTTCCTACACCGCAACAGACAACAGACCTAAGCACCCGGTCAGAAAACTTCCCCAACTTACTCCAACTGCTGATCTGCAGAGCGATTCTTATAAGGGCACAGGAGCAGGGTCAGCCCAAAAGCTGGCAACCCAGCCCCTGGAACCTTTTACTGCTTGGGGTGGTGCCAAATATGAGGGATCTGACAGCTTGTGGGGTGGTTGGGGGGGGGAGGTTGGTTCCTGTAGCTTAAGAAATGACTAAGATTGCAGGGGCAAATATCCTGTACTGTATTATTATTATTATTATTATTATTATTATTATTATTATTTTTTATATACTACTTAATACAAAAAAAATAGACTTCAAAGCAGTTTACTGCAAAAATGCAGCTTTTGGCGTGGAAACGACCCGCTGCCTTTGTTCCTTCACGCGAAGCCATGTCAAGGCGACCCGAGGGGGCGGCACCCAGTCCGTCCGTTCCGTCCCCCCTTCACCTCAGCGCCGAGGGAAGGGGTCAGCCCTGTCCCCCCTTTTCTCGGGAAAATGGGGCTGGGCGCACACTCTTTCCCCCTCCCCAAATACGTTGCCTGCCTGGAGTGGCCTCCGCTGCCCCCTTCGCCCTCCCTTGGCGGGGGGCGTTTTCCGACGGAGGCTGGGCCTTACCGGCGAATCCTTCCGCCTCGTCGTCGTCGTCGTCGTCCGCTTCGGAGTCGGTCTGCATGGGCTCCTCGGCGAAGTTGACCCCTCGGCCGCCCTCGGAGGGGGCCCTGCGCAGCGCCGGGGGAGCCGCATTGAAGTGGCTTCGCTGCTCGCCCCCGTCCTCTTGCTGCTGCCGCCCCCCTGCCGCCCCCGGACCCGCCTCCGCCTTGAGGCGCCCGAAGTACTGAGGGCGAATTCCAGCAGGTCCCCCGGCTGGCTCCGCAGCACCTCCACCGTGAAGCCTTGCAGCAGCTCCGTCAGCCCCCTCCGGGACGGAGATGCTCATCCCGGGGGAGCGCGCGGGGTGTGGGGTGGGGTGGGGGGTTAGGAAGGAAGGTGGGCGGGTGGAGAGGGAAGCCCAGCGGGGGTCCCCGAGCCCACCCACCCGCTCCCCCCCGCCGAGCTTGCAACGGGGCACTTGCAGGCTGCTGCACTTGCTGCTGCCGGTTAGCTGGCTCGCTTGCTTGCCTTTTGGGTCTTTGCACCCCCGCCCTGCTCCGTGCAGAAGCAGCAGCAGCAGCAGCCGGGAACGAGCCAGTCCCGACGGCGACTGCAGCAGCATCTCCCGCCCCCCCAGCGCTGGGGGAAACCTCGCGCGCATGTGACCCGCGAAACCATGACAACCTTCCGCCGCGCGCGCGGCTGCTGCTGCTGCTGCTGCTGCTGCGTTGCAATTGCAATCGTAAGGAGGCACGCGAGCAAGCAAGCAAGCAAGGCCCGGTTCGAGTTGTGGGGCTGCATCGGCGTTGGGGAAAGCCTTACATGATAAGTCAATATAGTGCAATGGAAGTGTTACCCGGAGACTGCTTTGGGTTTGCTGGCCATATTTTTATTTTTTATTTTTTAACCATTTCCCCCCCCCAGCTCCTCTTTCTATGAAACAGCAGCATGATTTCTAGAAATCGGCTGAGCTATTTCCCTGAAAAGCTGCCTCCCACAAATCAGGCTGCTGTTAAAGGCACAGGAACATGCCGGCCTGTTTTCCCCTCCCTTCGCCTTTTCTTTCTGGTCAGTTGGCAGCTCTGCTCGTCTTTTGTGGCAGAAGATGCTGCTGTTGCTGCTGCTCTTACAGGAGGTTCATAAAGCTTGGAGCGTGGTCAGGGGAGCTTAGTCTCCCTGCTGCTTAATTAATCGAGTAATTTTGTATACTGCCCTTCACCTGAAGATCTCGGGGCGGTTCACAGCATAAATATACTTTTAAATACAGAATAAAACCACATGCCAAAAACAAAACCAATAACCCCAACCCCTCCCACAAGCACATTTAAAAAGACATGAACTGTTAATTATTAAATATTAACTTCTTATTAAATACTTGCCCTTATCCTGTATTATTTGCTGCCTTAACCGATATACAACAAGCACAGATGGAACTTAGTAACGGCGGCATTAATAAGCATTTATATACCGCTTGAGTGTGCAACGCGCTTCAGATATTTTGTAATCCTTAAAAGTACCCTGTAAGGTCAAGGTAGCAATATTACCCCCATTGTTCAGATGTGGAGCTTGATGCTGAGAAAAAGTGGCATGCCTAAAGATTTTAGTGAGCTCACACTAATACTATTAGTACAGTGGTACCTCGGGTTAAGTACTTAATTCGTTCTGGAGGTCCGTTCTTAACCTGAAGCATACTTAACCTGAAGCACCACTTTAGCTAATGGGACCTCCTGCTGCCACTGCGCCGCCAGAGCACAATTTCTGTTCTTAGCGGAGTTCTTAACCTGAAGGGTACTTAACCTGAAGGGTACTTAACCTGAAGGGTACTTAACCCGAGGTACCACTGTATTGGTATTAGTAGTATACTGCCTTTCACCCAAAGATCCCAAGGTGGCTCACAACAGATTTTTTATTTTTACTGAAAATTACTTTGTCCCTATGCAGTGTTCTTGCAGCAAAGTTGCTAAGCTGGCCTCAGCTTTGCAGTATGTCTCATTTTAAATCCTTCCAAAGAATATTTTTGTTCTGTGGTCTGGTTTTACTTCAATGCTGGACAAAAGGTCACACTTACACAAAAGGGTCCACAGGCCACTTCTCTCTGCAGTGTGCCAACTCACATAGCTGAGGGCCATGTGCATTCACAATGCAACCACTGAGAAAGGGTCTAGCCCCAAGGGGCCACAGCCTATACCGGTAGTACTGGCTACAGAATTTGGCTTCCTAGCTTTAAAGACATGTATTTCCAGCTCTAGGGTTGAGACTGAAATACCGTAGATGAGGAATGCTTGGAGAAATCTTAGGAGCCAGAGGCAGTGCTGCTGAGTAAGGTATCCATTGGACAAACAAAAGCAGATGATTAAAATACTTAATCATTAAATGATTAAAATACTTGGTGCAAAATTAGAAAAGTTGTGCAAAGTTGTTCAATTTACCGTAATTGTTATTGGTAGATACCTGGTGGTTAGGGTGAAATAATGTTCTTGCTGCCATTTACCATATATTAGCACTCTAGCACTTGATATTATTTAGGGCATTTTCAGCCAACATTGAGTGTTCCTGTGCTATTTGTTTACATGTGTGAATGTTAATGCAGCAGAAAGAGTGCAAAGAAGCCATTTTAAAACCAAGTGTACTTTCTAGCCAATAATTGCTAGTAGAGTTACGGTATAAGAATTTTAAATACAGGTAGGTAGCCGTGTTGGTCTGTCATAGTCAAAACAAAATAAAAAATAATAAAATTCCTTCCAGTAGCACCTTAGAGACCAAATAAGTTTGTTCTTGGTATGAGCTTTCGTGTGCATGCACACTTCTTCAGATACACTGAAACAGAAGTCACCAGACCCTTATATATAGTGAGAGGGTGGGAGGGGTATTACTCAGAAGGGTGATGGGAATGGGTGATAGGTTGATAGCTGTGGTAAACCTGTTGACGATTGTTAACGACTGCAATTAGTCTTACAGGAAAAAGCAAGGGGTGAGAAGGTTAAAAAACAGCTTTGTCATGTATAATGAGATAAGAATCCAATGTCTTTGTTCAGACCAGGTCTCTTCATGGTTTTAAGCTTGCTTTATTTTGTTTTAAGAATTTTAAAGTCTTAGATATATATGTTTATAAATGTACCAAGCAAACACATACATAAATATATAAACCACATGTCTGAAGCAGCACAGGAAGACAGTCCTGAAACCATTTTGACCCCCAAACTGAACAAATGTTTCTCAGCAAGGGAGAAAATGGAAAAAACCTTCCCATTGTCTCAGGAATGAAGTAATTACCATCTCAAAGGAGGAATGGCCAGACTACCAGAAAAGGCAATCAGATAAGGCATTATCAGATAACCTGGCAGACAGAGGAAAACAAAAGAACATTCAAATTTCTGTTGTAGACCGCCTTTTCTGTGATGTAGGTATGATGTTTGTGGGGGGGTGGTCTTGGGCTATACCCCTTCTGTGGTGTAGGTATGATGTATGGAGGGGTGGTCTTGAGCTCCAGGGCAGGGAATTTCAAAATGGCTATATAAGGGCAGGCACACCTTTGTTCTGGGTCCTCCTCCTCTCTCCTGCATGTGGGGGACCACCCTGTTGCAACAGTCAATAAAGATCAGACTTACTAGCTGCTTTGCTTCTCAATATTCTCTGGTTGGTCTCTGTTATTTTCTCCTACCGATAGAGAACCTACAAAAGGACTCTATATGGGCTCCTGGGTACCCCATCAGGGAAAAGGAGCAGTTTTTTTTTACTTGTACAGTATCAGTAGACAGTACATGCAACTCACTCACTGTAGAAATACAAAAAGTACATTTTCTGTTGGGTGTGAAAATGCCCTGAAAATGCATGTTCTCTTTACAGAACACCACCACCACATATGAAATTATGAATTTGAAATTCAATGAAAGAAAGAAAGGCATAATCTTGGATTATCATCACTGTGTATTTACACTCCTTGAATCCCTTATTTACAAGGACAAACAACAAACCTCACTTCTTCCTAATCAGTATGGAATATTTTCATAGTTTTAAAAGAAAATTATGAGAGAAAAAGAGGTGTATGAGTATTGTTTAATCAATCATATATGCAAATCATTTCAAAATTAGGACACAGTTTTTAAAACTGTAAGCCTACAGTGCACATACTGAGTTTTAAAACATATACAAGCAATTTTGTTAGAAAATGTCTTCCTATTTCAGCCAAAATTACTAAATACTTTATAAGAAATCACTGCACATAAGACAATAATTTACATGGACAAGGAAAGAAATAATTTCTTAATAAAGAGTCACAACACATTACTTTGTTAATCTGGGTCACCGTGTTAAGTGACTCATGTAGACGAGAAAAAGATTAAGCCAAATCTATTGTGCTTTTTAACATTTAACATACACACTCTGTTACATACCAATTAATTGCTATGTTATATAACACATGGAAGCCAGAATTTCAAGCCATTTTTGCTTTGTCTATATAAACACAACTCAGACAACATTTGTATTATTAGCAATGCTTTTGTAATTTTACAGTTCTAGAATCAATTATAAAATTCTCGCCATCTTCCAAGTGAAGATCTTAACACACCTAGGGGTAGTGTTCAACTAATTTTTACTCAGAGTAGACCCATTAGAAGTAATGAACAAAACTAACTTCATTAATTACGGTATACTGCATCTACTCTGAATACCATCCCTAGTAGTTATATTTAATATATTCTGTTTTGATCATGGTGCAGTACTAGATATAAGTAAATGACCCATTAAAAAAAAATACTGTTTTTTTTAAGCTGGGTATGTCCATTGTAGTTCTGGATTATGGCAGTGGTATGTATTTGAAAACTAAAACACCTGGCACTGAGAAAAATAAATAAGCTTTTGGCTTGTCAAAACATTTGGTAAATGAAGGAGAAGCTCTTGGACAGTGTTTCTTCTAGTACCACCATTATAAAGCTTTTAAATACAGGTTAATATTTCACTGAGTTTACTATCAATTAGTATAAATATATCACTGCGCCAGGCAATGAAAACTACCACCCATTTAAAAAAAGGGGGGGGGGGACTTCAGAATAAAGGTTGAAAACTTTAAACCTAACCGACACTGCCAAGAATGAAATTTAGATGGGTAAAATTCCTTTCCAAACAGTGCTTCTCTTGGACAAATAATCACTGTTACAGAGCTTTTCTCCTTCCACACATAAGAGTAATAATAGGTACAGACTTCACACGCAGTGGTTACAAGTAACTTAAGAATGGATCAGCTATTTACTACCTATCAACCCTAGCGGTCCCTGTCCCCCCACCAATGCAAATTGGCTCCTGCAATTTGCTCTTCCATCTTCTTTCTTCAAAGGGATTATCTGAAACACTCTGTGATTACCGGTAGCTACCAGACGAATCCACGGACAGTGGCACTTCAGCTTCCAGATAGATGAATGATTCCTCTTGTGTGTAATATTCATCCCAGCAACAGAGAGGATTTCTCGACCTACAATGACACCGCTATGATGTTTCCTCTTCCAACTTCCTATCCTTAAAACAATGGAGTCCCTTTGCTAGTATTATGAAAGCAGATAGCCGGCGGTGTCCACCTGCTTGCGCAACGGAAATCTGCTTGCGCAGCAAGACTTCCAGCTTCTCTTTGCCCACCTCCATCTCTCCAAATCTTATCTGGAAGATCCTCCAACCTCTGGAGCAGGCTTGGGGGGCTTCAGGTGGGAGAGGAGGAAGGAAACCCCCAAGTTCACAAGTGGACACCTGCTCACACTACATTTGAACTCACTCAGAGAAAATATTATTAAATGGCTTAAAGAGAAAGAGAACAAATACTTTAAAAATTATTCTGCATATGGTCCAGTATTTTCAGAAGGTCTTTCTATCCTGTTGCAGGAGCTACACAAAACAATCAGCAAAGCAGAGGTGCCATCTAAATTCTAACAATAGGTTGTTAAACACCTGTGGCAAATAAGGGGGGAGAATGAAGGCCATTTCAACAAGGCTTCTGTGTATGTTAAATCACCCACGGTGCAGTATCAACACCTCGACAAAAGTTCTTTTTTTTTTTTAATGAGAGTTGGATTTTTGGCAGGGGAAAGTCCCTGGAACTGGGGTGGGCTAAAAGGCTAAGAACCGATTGTAACAGCAGGTTACTTTCTAGTTATTTGTGTATCCATTCTCCATTAGGCAGAATGTTTCTCCACTCCTTGTTTGATTCCAAGCACAAGATGCAGAAACCAATTGAACTGCACAGTCCACCCTTTATCCCTACAAATTTCGATCTGATCTAGGAAATACTTCTTAGCATCTTCTTCGTTTTTGCCAACCGTCAGTGCATCGCGGATATACTCAATATCTTCTTTGCTAGTCAGCTGAGGCATTCCAGTCATCAGCATCATGGAAAACAGGATGATGAGAAGGTTTGTGTGATGCCGAAGAGCAAGGTAAGCCCTCACACAGATATCCTTTAGAGGAAAACAAACAAACAAGCAAACCTCACTGAAGCAACTTGTGGTTCGTCAGAAAAAACAGCACCCAAAATCAGTCCTCTTATCTAAAAATGGTGTGAAGAACATCCGTGTGAAATAGAACTTCCAATGGCTGCTATGTCCACTGACTCTACCCATTCATCTCACACAGCAGCACTAGGGTATAGTGGTACTTTGGAGAACAGAGTCTACACAGATTCAGAGGATCCAAAAAGGATGCACAAAGTCCAATCCACCTAATTTTGTCGCGATTGTTTTTGTGCTTCTGCAAATGCACTGCTCTGGGTTAGTTTGAAAACCACAGACCTAACTTCCGTCCATCATGGAACTTTTTCTGCATGGGATTTAACTGGCAAGGAACCCTGGAGCTTTGCAGAGGATCCAGAGGCATGTTAGAAGGAGCACATTCTGTTCACATGGGAGGCTAGACACACTTTTTGGGTTTCCTATTGCCCTGAAGGAGGTGCGGGTGGCGCTGTGGTCTAAACCACAGAGCCTAGGGCTTGCCGATCAGAAGGTCGGCGGTGACGGGGTGAGCTCCCGTTGCTCAGTCCCTGCTCCTGCCAACCTAGCAGTTCGAAAGCACGTCAAAGTGCAAGTAGATAAATAGGTACCGCTACGGCGGGAAGGTAAACGGCGTTTCCATGCGCTGCTCTGGTTAGCCAGAAGCGGCTTAGTCATACTGGCCACATGACCTGGAAGCTGTACGTCGGCTCCCTCGGCCAATAAAGCAAGATTAGCGCCGCAACCCCAGAGTCGTCCACGACTGGACCTAATGGTCAGGGGTCCCTTTACCTTTACCTATTGCCCTGAAGAAGCTGGGTGGGTGGAGCATGCAATCAGCATCCATTTGCAACTGCAGATTGAAGGAGATCAGCAAGAGTATGTAAGACTTTTTCAAGGAAGCTTGTGCAACATTTCTGATGCTTCCTGTGAGGAATCCCCAATAAACTTCCATGGAACTCCAGACTGCTAGGAATGCAGAGCATGTAAACCTCTGGCATGTGAATCCCCGTGTGCATACAATTACAGCTAATGACTTGAGGGTCAACTATTGTGACTGATAAAGTAGGGAAGGAAGCACCCAGAGTTTCAGAAGCAGTCAGTGCTTCCAAGTCAAAGGATGCAGAAATGGAGGAGAGACTGCTTTTTCAAGACTCCACCCATCACCCAAGTTCTTAGCAGGGAGAGTGGCAGATGGAACATCATAGGATAGGGAGAGAGGTTTCTAATATCTGTGCTCCCGCAGCCTCTTGCGTTTGTATATTCATATTCACCCCTCTCTCATAACTAGTGCACCATTGCCTATTTTATTGCATTTTAAATATATTGCAAGCCGCCTCGAGAGCTTCAGTTGGTAGGGGGAGTCCAAATGCTCCAATATAAATAAGGGAGTCTCTTCACAGATCTCATGCATAAACAGGGGGAAGCTGAAGACAACCCCAACACACGAGGACATGCATCTGTACATGCTATTCTGTTGTACACATTTAGATTTGCATACGGCTGTGCAGAAATGTGGCATATGATTCAGCCCTACAGTACTGCTAGCCAGGATCTAGTATCAATTGTACAGCATTTCTCTCCACACAAAGTATATGTGGTAAAGGGTAGTTAGCCTTGCCACAGGGGAATAGATGGGTTGTCTTTTTAAAAACTCAAGGAATATTATGGTCTACTGCTAAAAAGAAAAAGCATGCAGCCGCTAAGTAATTTTGTTGTCCCTCCCCCTAAAATCCTTCCTCTGCTATCTTCTTCCCCTTCCTTCAGATTCAAATGTAGGGATCTTGGTCAACTTATTTTGCAATGTTGGATGATAACATGTTACAGCTAATATCCAAATCTAAGGTGTACTGCACATTTCTCTTATGAGGTTCATTCCCACTCATGGGTTATAGTTTTTATACCTGAAAATTTTGAAAGCGTGGACTCGTTTTCTTTCCAGTGGTTCCCATGACAAACAGAAAATCCGGTGTTAATACAAAAGGAACTCTTTCCTTATTAATTCCAAGGAAGCTCTTGTAATTTCCAAGAATATGGCCGAAGTCGATATGAAATAGATTGCCTTAGGAAGGAGAAATCAATATGATGCTTAGTGATCATTAGAAAGACCTCATTGCAGGTGCAAATTAGTTTGTGATCTTGCATGCTTTTATGACCTGGATATAGTTTGAAAAACTATATTCTTGTATGACACAAAAACTTTCAGCCCTCTTCAGCCTCTCCCCCACCCAACTCTATTGACCTTACCTTTCCATGGAACTAGCTCTCTTAACTTTGTCAAATATTGCTTTTTCTTACAACCTAATGACTGAAAATTTGCAGGTCTCCCCCCTTTCTGAGGATGAAAGACGAAGACAGACATAACATTCTAAAAGTGATGGTCCAATTTTGGATCTGCAGCTTTCTAAACAGACATTATTCTCTGGGTTACGCTCTAGACTGGGGGTGGGAAATGTTTCTGCAGGATTTAATGTGGCAGGGAAGGGGAGCCAGTTATGAAGAAGAGAGCACCTCCAGGACACAAAACATCAGCATACCTCATTCACCCAGTTCCCAGGGCAGCTGTGCAACTGTTTTAAAAGGTTTGCAGTTTCAGCAACACGAAGGATGGATTTTTAAAAGGGGAAAAGACAGACAGCTTGAATTCTGCCACTGCTGAGGGCTGAAATCTTAGACTGGCTCGCTGCTAAGTCTGTCTGTTAGGGGAGATGTGAAGCAAACCTCAAGCTATGGGCGAGAAGCGCATGATGGATGGTCTTGCAATTGTCTTCACACAAACATTGTACTTTCAGGTTCATTTTCTCCCAAAGTTTATTCCACCTTCCAGTCACCAGTTCTTCCCCACAGGTTTTAACCAAAACCTAACCTCTTCTCTAATCCAAGGCATGTAGCAGCATTTAAAAAAAGTAAGACTAATAATTCTGAGGTCATGGTAAACTGTAGACAATAAAGATCACTTCCATTAACAGTAGCAATGGAATGCAGGCTTGCATTCAAATTACGTTGAAATAGATGCCACTCAGGTGTGAACAAAAACAAAACAAACTCACCTGACTCTGTGATCATAATGTTGTCATTGTGCCTGTCTCCTATTCCAAGGACAAAGGTTGCCACGCAGTAACCAGCACAAGAGTACACAAATCTATCCACGGCTGCCTGAAACTAATAAATTAAAGAAAGCAGCTGTAACGAAGGGCCAAAGCTCACAGGCGGAGTGCATGATTTGCATGCAGAAGATCCCAGGTTCAGTCCTCAGCATC
Source organism: Darevskia mixta (assembly GCA_034641385.1). Lineage (NCBI taxonomy): Eukaryota > Metazoa > Chordata > Lepidosauria > Squamata > Lacertidae > Darevskia > Darevskia mixta. The sequence goes on along the minus strand of JAWWNH010000224.1, from coordinate 7,099,430 downwards.
ACCATGTAGGGCTGCTGAAGTCCTTGTCTGAAGTCCGGGAGAGCAATTGCCTCCCTAGGTAGACAATACTGAACGAGGTGGATAAATGGTCTGATTCAATGCAAGATAGCTTTCTGTGTTTCTGTGGTCAACTTTAGTGCCAAAATTTCACTGTTATAAAGAATAAAATGCTCTTTTTTCACAACCATATGTCAGCTTATACAAAACTTTGCTTTCAAAGAATTGGTGCAGCTGTTGAAGCAAAACCAGATGCCTTCAGCTGCCCCACCTGCAACAAAACCTGTCTCTCCCCTACCAGCCTCTCCAATACTTTGACTTTATCCCCAAAGACACCTTTTTCCATTGTCTCCCGAGACAGATGGAGGCCAACAAATAGATACTATGGGCTGTATCCAATATCAGTAATAAACAGAGTAAAAGGTAAAGGGATCCTTGACCATTAGGTCCAGTCGCAGACGACTCTGGGGTTGTGGCGCTCATCTCGCTTTACTGGCCGAGGGAGCTGGCGTACAGCTTCCAGGTCATATGGCCAGCATGACTAAGCCGTTTCTGGCGAACCAGAGCAGCGCATGGAAATGCCGTTTACCGTATTTTTCGCTCAATAACGCGCACTTTTTCCCTCCAAAAAAGGAAGGGGAAAAGTCTGTGCGCGTTATGGAGCGAAGGCACTGGGCGCCGCTTCTGCGGGGGGAGGGAGACGTTGCACGGAGCGGAGAAGGGGCGGCGCGCGCCGCCCCTTCCCCGCTCCATGAAGCATCTCCGCTGTCCCCCGTCGCCACCGAGGCTTGCAAAAGCCTGCTTTGCAAGCCTCGTGGCGAGGGGGAGGGAGACGTTGCAAGGAGCGGAGAAGGGGCGGCACGCGCCGCCCCTTCCCCGCTCCATGAAGCATCTCCGCTGTCCCCCGTCGCCACCGAGGCTTGCAAAAGCCTGCTTTTGCAAGCCTCGTGGCGAGGGGGAGGGAGACGTTGCAAGGAGCGGAGAAGGGGCGGCGCGCAGCCACCCCATCTCTCTCTCTCTCTCTCTCTCTCTCTCTCACTCACTCACCCCTTCTGTCTTTCTTTCTGTCTTTCTGTCTTTCTTTCCTTTTTCCTTCCTTCCTTCCTTCTCTCTCACCCCTTCCTTCCTTCTCCCTCTTTCTTTCACTCTCTCTCTCTCTCTCTCTCTCTCTCTCACCTTCTGTCTTTCTTTCTTTCTTTCTTTCTTTCTTTCTTTCTTTCTTTCTTTCTTTCTTTCTTTCTGTATGTCTGTCCTTCCTTCCTTCCTTCCTTCTCTCTCTCTCTCTTCCCTCCCTCCCTCCTTCTTCTCTCTTCCTCCCCCCCCCTCTCTCTCTCTCTCTCTCACTCCTTCCTTCCTTGCTTCCTTCCTTCTCTCTCTCTCTCTCTCTCTCTCTCATCCCTTTCTTCCTTCTCCCTCTTTCTTTCACTCTCTCTCACCCGCCAACCCTGTTCGCCAAAGCAGGCTTGTTTTTGCGATCGGGGTTGGTGGGGAAGAACCAGCAGCATCCCTCCGCTGCCCCTCCCAGCCTTTTTGAGGAGGAAAACCAGAAAAATATTTTTTTCCTGGTTTTCCGCCTCTAAAAACAACGTGCGCACTATGGTCCGGAGCGTGCTATGGAGCGAAAAATACGGTACCTTCCTGCCGGAGCAATACCTATTTATCTACTTGCACTTGACGTGCTTTCGAACTGCTAGGTTGGCAGGAGCTGGGACAGAGCAACGGGAGCTCACCCCGTCACGGGGATTTGAACCGCCGACCTTCTGATTGGCAAGCCCTAGGTTCTGTGGTTTAACCCACAGCGCCACCCGCGTCCTTCTAATAAACAGAGTAGGCTTGTTGAAATTAATGGACGTGACTAAGGTCTATTTATTACAGTGGGGCTCCTCAGAGTATAACTGAGCTGGATACAACCTCTTAACATTTTGTATGCTTATTGTTGTGGCCATTTTACAAGCAAGACAGAGAAGTTAATAAAAGCAAGCTGAAAGAAAATGGGAAGCCTTTTCTCAAGTCCCAAGTCAGACTCAAATGGAAAGTTTTAAAGGCACCTAACTGAAGCGAGTACGGTGTATTAAAATGTAACAATACTTGTACTGTATCAATAATTTTATACATAGTTATGTAAAGTGAGGTTGGAAAGAGAACACTACTGCTTGACACAAAAATTGGCATTTTACTGAAAAGTGGTGTTGGGATCTTCCCAAGGTTTCTGTGAGTGCTCCTGGTAGGAATGGAATTGTGTCAACTTAACTACTATAAGAATGTTTAAAAAACCCACATACAACAACTCAAATAATTACTCATAATAATTACATTTTTTAAAACCAGTGAAAAGAAGAAATACTCACCTTTTCTTCAATTACACATTTATCCTTTAGCCACTGGTTTAATATTTCATCCTTAAAGGCTCCTGTGTTTCCAACTGTGCTTTGCTGGATTTTGGCAATCGTCGTGGCATCCTTTACAATTTCAATCATTCCTATAAAAAGTAAATGCATGCTAATATTCTACTATATATTTCAGAATGCTGTTTGTCCGTTCTCTGTGCACTTAGACATCTCTTAAGACATTGCAAGCAAGTTTTGCATAATAATTTCTGAGATCAGCGAGCAGGTTTCTTCCTGTGCTTGAATTCAACAGGATAACATTTTGAATCAAAATAGTGGACTAAACCTTTCAAAACTGATTTGAACCAGATTCAAAACTGATCCAAAAAAAATTCTTTTTCGAATTCCTGATCAATGCAGAGATTGAAACTGCTAGTATTCTCATACTACATATTTTATTTCTCCTGCAAGGATTCTTAAAATAAGGCAAACCTGTTGTTGTTTTTTTGCAGAGTATATCACAGATTGTCAGTCATGGCAATGGCAACAGCAGTTATGTGTCCACAGTTTGTGCAATCGTAACAAAAAGGTTGGTGCTAAATGCAACAATTTGGTCTGCTTTAACCTTTGCTGATTTTCCCCAGGCTCCCCATGTAATGGGTTCACAGAACCAAATGCCATGTTCAAGTCTACAGTCATTCTGGGCACAAGAATATCTAACTTCCTCCTTCTTAGAAAACCCCATTACTTTATTCAAGTAATTAACAGGGATTCTTTAAAAAAAAAATCAGCAAATCCAATCAGTAAAAGTTCAAGACCCAGGCATGGTCTGTGAAATTAGAATAATTCATCTGCATGTATGAGAAAATAAGTCCTTATGCAGCTGATTGTGGGATGGTCAGAAGACACCCCCCCCCAAAAAAAGAGATGGAACTCTGCCAAGTATAGCTTAAATAGAATGGGAGGAAGGACAGTCATTGGCTACTTCCACGTTGGGAGAAAAAAAACAACCTCAACACAGATGACAGCAATAGCTGCAAAAAATGTACCTGAGCAGGAATATGTTTGATACATGAACAGATCAAACACAACTTGATATCATTGATGCATTGCTCTAGTTTACTTCAAAGATGGCCAAGGGACATGAATTTGATGCACATATGAAGCAGAGAGAAAAATTACACAAAGGCAAGTGCCGACAGCAAAATTACTCTAGAGAAAGCATTAAACATAGTCTCCTTCATTCAGACTCCTTTCATAGAACCTTGCTATTGTATTCATCAAACTGTGGAGTTGGAAGGGACCATGAGGGTCATCTAGTCCAACCCCCTGCAATACAGGAATATTTTGCCCAACGTGGGGCTTGAACCCATGACCCTGAGATTAAGGGTCTCTTTGTGTAAGGAGAAGTCAAGTAGGACTCGTGTATAACATAGCCCCACACAAAAATAAAAACATTCCCAATTCCAGATAGTTCTGTGGGGTTTTGATCTTGTTAAATGCTCTACCTATTTTATTTCCTGTAGAAATGCACCCGTATGGCAACAAACATAAATCCAAAGATTCTTCCTCCCAGATGGACTCCATGATTCGAAGTATCTGGTAAAGCAAAAGACACAACAATGACTTGGGCTGCAATCCTATTCCTAATTGAATCCAGCTTGACTTGTTTCCGAGTAGACATGGTTAGGCTTGCACTGTTTAATCATAACTGTTAAGAACCAATTGTAATGTTACAAAAAAAAGGTTTAAGACATATCCATTTTGTAGAAGAGGCAAGCTTACGGAGAAGCAGAAGATTTCAGAATAAAAAGCTAAATGTTGTATGTATTCAAATCTTTACTCTGGTATTTGTCCTGATTTCATTGTCACCTCTCTGAATAAGACACTGATTCATGTGAAGGGCTAAAAAATTGTAAAATTGTAACCAAAAAGCTGGGTGCACCTACAAATTTTACAAAAAAATTGTAAAATTGAACCAAAAAGCTGGGTGCACCTACACTACTCCAAGCCAGTCAGAATAACGAAGCCCCATATACATTCTCATCGAACACAGAGAAGGGGTTCAACAGTGCAACTTGAAAGCATTACTACTTGGGCTATCCTGCAATTGCAACTAGCATTCCTTCTCCCATTGTTCTTGGAGCTGCTGCAGTAACTCTTCTGACCTTCTGACCACAGGAGTGGAGTTGGCTGGGACTGGAGTTGGGTTTCTCCCCCTCCTGCCCCTGCAGCCAAGCGGGCCTGGCTTAACAGACCATGTAACCATAACTTATATATGCACTGAGAAACCAAGAACATTATGTGGCTTGCTTTATTGCAATAGTCGCTTCATTGCAGTGGTCTGGAATGAAACCATGGGCGTAGCCAGCTGCCCCCCAGTCAATAAAAATCAATTAAAATACTTAACTAACTGAGGTTCTGCCCCTCCTAACATAAAGCCTGCCTCTGCAACAAAAATCCGAACCGAACATGAACCGAACTCGCAATATCTCTGAGGTATGCCTGTAATTATTATGTACCCAGTATCATATGTCTGGAAACAATGATTTAAGGCATTGGTAAAAAAATGACCAAAAATGGCATCTATACAACCTGAGCCTGCAATGAAGGGGTTCACATCATTAACACCCTAAAAGGGTCTTGTTTCTCCCATAGCTGCAACTTTGGATTCAAACAGAAATCAAACGTTGCTCTCAAATGTTGCTCTGACACTCTGTCCAGCTTGCTGCTTTACTTCTAGGTCACACCAATGCAAGCTCAGTCTAAACTCTGGGCATATCTTGTAACCAACTGCAAGCTGGGGGAGGGGTCCCATCAGTTTGACTTCTTGCACAGAGCCCCTTTCCTTTGTTCTCTTAATGGCCCATCACCCAGGCAATCAGCTGAACACAGGAAATTAGCCTGGCTTATATTTTAAACACTTGCTGGATCAAGTGGCTAGAACGATCTTGTGTACAGGCCTACCTCCTCCCCTGCAAACTCACAACACTACATAATGCAGATAATACCTGTAAAATAAGCATGTCCTGTCGCAGGTCATCTCCATGTTTGAAGATGATGCCAATCGTTTCATTGGATAAGGATGTGGGATCTGCACATTTGAATTCTAGCCAAAGCGGTTTTTTCTTGGATGCCATTACTTTACACTTTTCTATCTGCAAGATACACATTCATATATTTCCTACGGCCAGAACTGATGTCCAAAGATTAACAAATCTTTCCCCCCCAAAATTTATCTTTATTATTTAAAATTGAAATCTTTATCAGACAAACAAATTTACACAAAAAAGAAGAAAAAAGAAAAAGAAAAAAGTACAAAAATCTAACAGTCGTTTTAAAATAATGGATATACCCCTAAAGTTCATAGATGTAGAAAACTTTCTTTAGACTTATCTGCCAAAATTATATTGGGGGGTGGGTGTTTGACACATAGCCCAAGGTCCCTGTTGGGAGATTTGCCCTCCCCACCTTGCCCCATTTTCAGGGCTGCAACCTTCCTCTTGTTTCCATGCAAGTTAATGGAGAAATTGCTCTTGCCATTAACTTGCTGAAGGGGAGGGGGGAAGGGTGTTGGGGGAAGGGTGCCACAGAGAGATGCAGCCCTCAAAGTGTTAGCTAATTTTGAATGTGTAGCCCTTGGGCACTGCCAAAAAGGACTAGCATCCCTGCTCTACTCTCTCCCAGTTTTATTTTCCAGCTGGCTCTCAACATTCCATGACTCCTGGAGACAACTGAGCATGCTCAGTCCTCATTAAGCAGTTCATTCATTCATTTGTTTACATCTTTGGGATTTTTCAAAAAACCAAATGTTTTGTACGTCTGCATATCCTAGGGTTCACCTGATCATGCTGATACCTCCCCCTCTTGCTTCTCAGGGACCCTACTTTCTTCTCCAATCCTGTTCGCAACCCAACCACCCAGGTTCATTAGTTGAGAGAATTATATTTACCACAAGTGCTCCTGCTTTCAGACCAGGGTCATATGGAACTCTAAAGCATTCGGGAAACTTGCTGTCCTGTAGTTTCTCAAGTTTTTGTTTGAGCTGTGCGATTACTGAAGAGTGACAATTTAAAAAAATAAAAAAAGGTCTGCAGTCAGAAACTATTAGTCAAGAGATAGTGGACAGCAACTTGGACAAGAGATTGCTAGCCCCATGGTACGCACACTCAGCCAGCCTACTTCTTAACCAGAAGTGGATAAAAAAGTCTGTACTAATGGAAGATGTGTTTGCCTCCAATCTTAAGGTTAATTAGAACTTTTCCAGCAGTGCTGGAGAATAAGATGCAGCTAAAGCGATAGAACCTCATCTCTCCATGGGCCAACACTGACTACTGGGCAGGGCCACTCACCCGTCAATCACCTAACGTCACGATAACATCAGGAGACCCACTGAAAGCTGTGCATTCAGTGTAGTGGGCCAAGGCCTGCAGATCTCCCTCCCAACTGAGATTAAACAGGCTGAATTTCAGACATATGGCTAAGACTTTATTGTTCCAGCAGGCATTTTAAGGTAGTGATCCATTTTATGATCATTTTTTATCTTTTTACTGTAAGATTTTGTGTGGATTGCTTTATGTACAATGTTTAGAATTGCAAATAATTAAGCAGAATATGAAAGTCTGAAACAAACTTGGTCCCATACAGTCTGAAATTAAACAGAGTGGGTGCAAGCCTGCTGTACAGCTTATTATCAGTGCTTGCATAGAGATGTGTGCGGTGCTTTTAAGCCCCAACAATCAGCTGGTCGACGGGACTTCAAAGCAATACACAGAGCTGGGTTTTGCAGGTGGTTGCAGCTTTTTTTGGTTTAGCCAAATTAGTAGCACAACTGGTCATCATGGCTTGACCAAAATGACTACATGGGACAAATAGGGTGGTTTGGGGGGGTCTAATTTAGGCCCATGGGCAGGAGGATCCCCACTACCATTTATGGCAGTGGTGTCCAAACTTTTTTCAAAGAGGGCCAGATTTGATGAAGTGAAGGGCCGCAGGGGCTGACCAAAGGGCCAACCAAAGTTGTTGACCTTTTTTTAGGATTGAAGTTGAAGATTTTACCCTAGGAAATAAACTGCCACAGGGGCCATATTAAACCGACCGGCGGGCCAGATTAGGCCCCCGAAAACGGATTTTGGACATGCCTGGTTTATGGAGTCATAAATCAAGATTGAACACTTATTGTGGCGGACTCCAGAGTATTAGCATCTCATCTGAATTGAAAATGCTAACAAAGATGCTACTCAAAATGAGGGGGGGCTGTTATTATTATTCTCTTAATTCTGCTTTTCTGTTAAAACAACCAAAGACACATCCAAGAGAACAAAATACAAATAAACAACATACATAATTTCAAAACATCATTTCACACACAACACTAGAATGGCAGAACTAAACCATCAGTAAAAATGCAATGGTTTAAAAAGAGCAGACCATCAAAAGTTCTGAAAAAGCAGATGAATGAAACACTTGGTTGGGGGGGAAATGGTATTAGTAAGCCATATAAAAACAAAAAGTGATCCATTTGCAACTTTCCATTTTGAAAACTACATCTGCGGCACCTAACAAGGATGCAAAGGCACCACAGAGGTGGCCCTCCTGAACTTGTTGAGACTCTACTTCCTATCAGCCCCAGAGCGCCTGGCCAAATAGCAAAGGATGATGGGATTTGTAGTTCAGGGGAGCATGGAAAGGCCACAGCTTCCCTATCCCTGCATTACACACAATAAAAGCTTAACATACAGGTGAGATTGTGCTTATAAGATCTGCACATACCTTGAGGTGTGACATCGTGCTTTTCCGCAGAAACTGACTTCATGTCCATTGTCACTTTATGCAACAGCTCAGTTACTTGAACCTGCTTCATAAAGTCTTGCAGCATGGCTTTCCCACAGCCTCTCAGATAAGCTTCCAGGATCACAGCAAACCTTTGCTGATAGTGCATGGATTGTGCAATCTCGCTTCTCAAAAACCAAAACAAAAAGTGTCCTATTCTTTTGTTCTATTGAGTGGGAGGAAGAGAACATATTAAAAGATGAGATTATCTTCTCAATTAAAAAGTCTTAATTCTGGTGGTATTTGTACATTTCACTTTATTTAAGGAGTTTAGAATACTTACCCTTAAGCCACGTTTTAGAAGAAATCGGGCTAATGCACTGTCATGATAAGGCTCAAATTTCACAGCCTGAAAAAAAGATAACAAAAGTACCGTAAGTGGAGAGGGACTTTATTTAATTTCTGTGCAGTATGTGAGACAGAGACATCTTTTCTTTCCAGTTTCAGTTTTTTTGGTCTACACACCATTAATGTCAAATAAAATGTAAGATTATTAAGGTGACCGTAACAGGGGGTGGTGTGCGCAGCAGGATAGAATACACACACACATACAATTTGTTTGTGGATTTGATTATGCTTTAATTTTTAAAGGCACAATAAGAAAGTTAAACATGCAGACCATTTTGACTCAGAACCCATCTTCCCTTTACTAAGTGTGGCAAGACAGAACAAGAGCAGATAAAAATACAAAAGTAAAACGACCACTTCTTAAAGCTCTAGCAAAGCTACAGCTTACTACCTTGTCAACAACTAACATCCTGGAAACTCCAGAGCAGATAATGATGTTTTAGTTGCTTTCAGCCAAGCTGCCCTATGCCTGAACTGTGGTGCAGATAAAAGCAAGTTTGCAGGCACCACCAGACAGCTGGTTGGCAAAGCACTGGGCAAGGCAGTGCTTTGAAAGGGGGTTCTGAAGACTGGTGCAGGCAAAAATAAAAAAATCACCTGGTGTCAGTGTGTCTTCAGGTGATTGACAGGTGGGCAGCTCCACCCCCTGTCAAATTTGTCCCATGAGCTGTGGGGGGAGCGAACTGTAGAGGTGGAAGGTCCCCCTAGGGCAGTGATGGTTAACCTTGACACTCCAGATGTTTTGGAACTACAACTCCCATCATCCCTAGCTAACAGGATCAGTGGTCAGGGATGATGGGAGTTGTAGTCCCAAAACATCTGGAGTGTCAAGGTTAGCCATCACTGCCCTAGGGTCATCTAGTCCAACCCCCTGCCATGCAGGAATCTCAGCTAAAGCATCCATGACAGGTGGCCATCCAACCTCTGCTTAAAAACCTCCAAGGAAGGCCAGTCCACAACCTCCTGAGGGAGTTTGTTCCACAGTCAAACAGCTCTTACTGCCAGAAAGTTCTTCTTGACATTTAGTCAGAATCTCCTTTCTTGTGACTTGAAGCCATTGGTTCGAGTCCTACCCGCCAGAGCAGGAGAAAACAAGTTTGTTCCCTCTTCCATGTGACAGCCCTTAAGATATTTGAAATTGGCTATCATATCTCCTTTTAGTCTCCTCTTTTCTAAGCTAAACATACTCAACTCCCTCAAACATTCTTCATAAGGCTTGGTTTCCAGACCCTTGATCATCTTAGTTGCCCTCCTCTGCACACATTCCCGCTTGTCAACATCTTTCTTAAATTGTGGCACCCTGAACTGGACACAGTATTTGATGTGTGGTCTGACAAAGGCAAAATAAAGTGGTACTATTACTTCCCTTGATCTGGACACTATACCTCTGTTGAATGCTACCTAGAATAGCTACCTAGAACATCACACTGTTGACTCAAGCAAAGCTTGTGATCCACTAAGACCCCTAGATCCTTTTCACATGTACTGCTAGTAAGCCAGGTGTCACCCATCTTATATTCTGCCTAAGTGCAGAACCTTACATTTGTCCCTATTGAATTTCATTTTGTTAGTTTAGGTCCAAGTCTCTGTTAAGGTCATTTTGAATTCTGATTCTGTCTTCTGCAGCATTAGCTACCCCTCCCAGTTTGGTGTCATCTGCAAATTTAATTAGCATCTCCTCAATTCCTTCATTCAAGTTGTTTATAAAGACGGTGAACAACAACAGGCCCAGGACAACCCTGCCCCACTTTTCACTTTTTTCCAGGATGAGGCGGAACCATTAATGAATACTCTTTGGGTTCAGTCAGTCAACCTGCTACAAATCCAACTAACAGTTATCTCATTCAACCCACATTTAACCAGCTTTCTCACAAGAATATCATGGGGGACTTTGTCAAAAGCCTTATTGAAATCAAGATACACTACGTCCACAGCATTCCCCTGATCCACCAAGCTTGTAACTCCATCAAAAAAAGAAATGAGATTCTTCTGGCTTGACTCTCCCTTTTTATCACAATTGATGAGAAATTGATGAGTTCCCAGATTTCACGATCCTGCTGTTTTGACTGATGGATTGTTGTCTTGGTTTAGTAAATTTGGATGTGTTTTTATCCTACTGCATTTTGATCTGTTGTTCACCACTTTGGAGGTCCTATTGAACTCAACAGGCTTTACTCCCAGGTAAGTGGGGTTAGGATTGCAGCCTAAACGAAATATTGGGGAGGGGGGTGTTAGACAGGATTGTGTCAAAAGTAGAATTCTCACCAAATTCAAAAGCATTTTCATCATTTTCTTATGATCGAGCAACTTCATTTGCCAATAAGAGTTACAAGACCACATGATATCAGCAATTGCAGGGATTATTCAACTTCTCACTGCAATGCCACTCCTCACCATTCTGTCTTTTATAATAGGAGAGTAAAAAGCCACTTGGTTCATCAATTTCATAATCTCCAAAGCCCTGATAATAGACAAATTCATGTGACTTTTTGAGGATAATAAAATAACACAAAATTACTTTTCTCCACGGGGTTCTTGTGTTAAAAGAACATTGCAAATGTGTGCAGAGAGACAAGTCAGGAAGTTGTTGTGTTCTGAAACACATTTCATTTTAAGATGTAACATGCAATTTTACCACATTGGGGCACTTTCACCAAGGGTACATTTGTCAGCTGACAAGAGGAATTGTAATTTTTTAGCGCAACACAGGCTACTTTGACCTAAACACAAGCTAGCATTTCCCCCCTTTAAATTATGCCCTTGGGAATTATTAAAACAACTCATATACTTCCTTTCATTTCAAGAAGATATACCAAGGTGGTTGACATACAAAGAAAAACCAGCAGCAAAACAAGAATCCTATAGAGGATGGAAGTATACAAAAGCACATTGGTTGGTTAGAATGCTGTTCTACTACTCTTACACAGGCAAAGATTCTGTGGTAAAAAGAGAACTTTGGATATATTGACTACTTCATACATTTATGCTGAGCAATGGATGGCTGCAAAATCAGTTGGAAACTTGCACTTCTGAGTGGACACAATAGACATGAGATAAGTCATATCACTTAGTACTGGAGAACCTCAAGTCCAGGAGTCAAGCTGAGCATTTTTGCCTGGATGAAATGTGTCACTGAATCCTGATAAGGCTTCTTGCTTGCCGGGACAGACAGAGGGGTGTGAGTGTGTGTGGAAATTAGCCCGCATAAAGGTGAAATTTACATTAACTGCTCCACCCACTTTTGCTTCTGGCCCCACCCACCATTGGGATGTCCCCCCTGGAAGGTTGTTCAGAACAGAATGTGCACCTCAAGCTGAAAAAGATTCCTCATTCCAACGTAGTGGGACCTGAAAGGCAATATGATCAATTCACACATTCAGATGCACCAGGCAATCGATGTATGCCCATCATGCTGCCCAAAGCTTTTCATGTTCCCTTAAAAAGAAAAGAAAAAATGGAAAGAATATCGATCATACCTGAACTAGCTGCAAGAGATAATGAAGAACATCGTCATCTTCTAAACCCTCCAGTTTTTGCACCGCCATCGCTCTCACGTTTTCATCGGAAAAGTTGCAGTCCAGAAGTTGCATTGTCAATCCAACATCCAAGGTGCTTTGGTCCCAAGCATCTCTCTTGGATAATAATTGGTATGTTTCAGCTACTATTTCCTGCTGTCCCCATTTCACAGAGCTAAGCAGCTTAGGGTATGCCTTTGGGTGCTTTATACTTTCATATCGGAAATGCCACAGTAACTCTTTGTCTTCAGGGGTAAGTGGATTAAGCAGGTCAGTGGCTATGATCTCTTCAAGCTGTTTACGCAGTTGGTTGGGCATTTCAGCTCTGGCCCTGTCCACTTGTGGATCAGATGCTATCTTGTGTTTGGGCAAGGCTATAGGGTGGCAGTATTTGTCCAGAACAATGGAGACAGCCATGGAATTGTCTTTATCTGGATTTGTGGCTGAAGTTAGCTTATCAGCATTTATACTTCCCTGCTCTTCCCCTTTGCCTGGAAATTTCCACATATGAAGCACGTAGTCACCAGTCCGGAGCAGGGACCGGTGGTCTATCAACAAAATGTTTACATAATAGAGAAGCTGGGTTTTGCATTTAGCATCAGAACTTGGGGAATCATGCAAATGGAGGTTAGCCTTTGCAGACGAAGCTGGTGCTTTGCCACAATATACCTGCAGGGTCAGAAGTGCCCCTTTGGGCAAGTCTTTTATCTTGATATCAAACTCAAGCCAAGTATTCCACAGGACTTCTTCAGTAAATGGTTTAGCTGTAGTTCTTTTCTGTGAAAGGAGCTGCTGCCCATGTTGAATATTAGCCTCAACAAATACAGTAAGGTCTGTGTTTCTTGGAAGCACAGGGATATCAATGCCAATTATCTTGACCCTGAATTTCCTATTGCAATCCCACAATGATATAGTGAATACTCTCTCATGATCCTTGCCATCTATTGTCAGCTGTTCATGGTATCCTGACACTCCAGTGCAGTCGTCCACTAAGGGCCACTCCTCTTTTTGCACCTCATCCTGGTTTGGGTCAGGTGGATCATCCAGGACCAGGTGAATTTCATCCTCATTCTTGAGGCACTGCCTTATCCAGTGGAAGTTTTTGAGAGGTGTGTCTCCTACAATATACTCATCCCTGCCACTCACCCTCAGAACAAAGTTCAGCTCACTGTAATCTTCAGGAATATTCATCAAAGATTTCTTCTTTGCCATTTTGGTGAAAAAACTCTGAAGAATGAGATCTGGACTGTCATCAATAGGTACTTTAATCTTTTGGCTAGTCGTTCCTCTGTGTATATTTATAAAAATATTATTATTGACAATTTTACTAAGCAAGTAGTCTGGAAGTGGTTTGGATGTAATCCAAGGGTGCATTGAATACAATTTTGGATCTCGGCAGGTTACTTCAATTGTCCGTGGAGTGACTAACCTGCGTCGAGCAAATTCTAGCTCATCATCATGCACATTACTGACATCAGTAACATCATAGCCAATCAAATAATTGAGTTGCTTTTGAAACTTCTGAACGTCCTCTGTGGGCTTCTGCTTTTGGATCACATGAATTTTGCCCACTTTCTTCTGTAGCACTTTCCAATACAATATACAGTCAAGTGTCTGTATTATTTGATGTTTGTCATAAATTTCATACCACTGTCCCTTCTTTTGGTACTGAAGAACAAATTGATCTGGAGTGAATTTGTGGTAGAAATCCGAGGTCTGGTTCCTCTCTATTGCCCGCATCCAAACTTGTGCTTTCATCTGCTCTACTGTACAGTTGCTGGCTATATCTATTAGCATGTTGCTTGTAGGTAGAATGAACTCAATGGATATCAATTCAGTTGAAGACAAGTTGCTTGCCGTACAGTGTGGCTTCATCCTTCTCCTTCTTCGCTTGTTGTCGTCTCTCATAACAACAGGTTGTTCACCGCTCACCAACTCCATACCACAGGAAGACTAGGAACACAAGAGAAAAGATCAGGTCATTTTTAGTCCTTTGTCATCAGCATAGTTCAGCTTAATTTTCAATTAAATTATTTCTGATGCATTTTCACTGAATTCAATCATCACCATCAGGTTTACATAATTGACAGCAGGCATGAGCCAGCCAAAGTTAAAGCATTTTTAAGTCCCTTTGAGTTATTTCAATTAAACAGCTTAAGTTCAGGAAAAATTGGATGCAACCCAGCCAAAAAGTCTGGATAGAATGGATTGTATCCGCACTAATCGTAAGTGGAGTTCCACTAATGGATTTCTCCTGTTGGCAGCAGAGGACACAACTTTTCCTGATTTCACCTTCCCCTGCAGCCACCCCATGCCCTTCGGAAAGCATATCAGAGGGCTGGGGTACCATCTGGGATAGGGTGGGAGTAGTACAAGGTGGGGTGGGGGCTAGCCAGGTTTTCTGCCGCAGATGAAGACTCCAGAGAGGTGCCATTGAGGTTCCCAGCCTGTGTGTGTACGCAAATGTGCATGGGGAGTGCCAAAATGGGTTTTGCCCCCTGGTGCAAGGGGCTGCCTCGTCTACTAGAGTGGGTCCCAATCTTTTTTTGGACCATTTTTTGGTTCCATTAACTCATCTTCAATGCCCCCTATCCTATGAAATTTCCTATGAAAACCATTATTCCAAACAGCAGTTTGAACACCCTCCCCCAGAGGGAAGATAATAACCCAATAAAATTCAAACGGTAAAAATTAATTGTACATTTATTCAAAATCCAGTTAATTTTATTTTATTTTATCCAACAAAATTGAATTTAATCCAGTGATACCAGCTCTTCAAAGACTTAGTCATTTTTACTTACAGCACACACACACACCCTTGCTTCTTAGTGCCTGGTAATCCCACTGCCCCCTAGGGAGTGGTACAATTTCATTGACAGAAGAATCCCTTCTGTCAATGAAAGGAGCTCTTCCATTTGCAGAAGGGCATGTCTAGATCCAACTCAAAGTAGGGTTTTTATATATAATCTATTGCCTCATAAGGGCAGCAGATGACATATGGAAAAGCTTTCAGATTGTACCACAACACTATACTGACTTTTAAACTTCAGATTTGAGTCTGTGAACCCTAAACCTCAAGCGTAAAGAGATTTTTTTCTTGGTTTGGTGAATGCTTTCTATTTCATTTATATCATCAACAAACTCATATGTAGGCTTCTAAGCCATTTGCAAAGTATAAATGCAAGTTACAGAAACATTTAAATTGTTAAAATATACAATAAAGCAAACTCATTAACAACACCACACAGCAACTAAAACAGAAATTCCAGATCAAGGGAAAGACTGTGTAAACAACGGAAGAACAGGATACTCATCCAGATATTGACCAGGCCAAAACCTGCTTAGCTTCAGGACTAGAACTTCATCTTGGAACCATTTTCTCTGCAATTCAGCACCTTCAGTTGTTTTTTTTTTTTAAAAAAATTGACTTTCTGCTTGATTGGTTCTTAAATAAAACACAGTCAGCACTCAAAAAAAGCACCCAAAAATGCCCATTATAATAACGTTAAATTATAAGTTGCAATCCATTCACTCAAATAATGTTTGCTAGGCTACTGTGATAATTACCCAAAATTTAAAAAAAAAAAATCCCCAGGGTTTGGTTGTGCTCAGCCACACAGTTTTTTATCTGGCTCCTAAAATACTAAAGCTGAAGCCTGGAAACTGAAAATATTTTTACACCCCTGCATAAGAGATGTTAATATTCTTTCCCATCCCATCAACACCACAATTTATGTCAGTTTTCTTTAATATAATAATAATAATAATAATAATAATAATAATAATAATAATAATAATAATTTATTATTTGTACCCCGCCCATCTGACCGGGTCCCCCCAGCCACTTACAGGAAATTAAGGAATTTTTATTATTATAGGAAATTAAGCACAACCTTTCCAAATATTTAAGTTGGCAACCTTTCCTAGGTATGCTAAAACCCTAGAGGCACTGTTGAATTATCAGCCTCATGTTCCTGGATAACAATAATATTTAACAATGCCTTCGCTCATTAATTGAATCAGTATGCAGATCAGAAAGTATGTACGGTACTTAATAATTTAGCTGTCACATGTATATCTCTCTATATTTACCTGTACTACATTTACAATAAAACACAAACATTGTCAAAACAATAACACAGTTTGTCAAAGAGAGGTAAAAAGACTCCACAGAAGATCTGAAATGCACAGGCAAGAGGGTTTTAAAACAACAACAACAACAACGTTAAGCTCAGACCTAAAACCATCTAGTCCAGTATATTATTTTCAAGGAGCAGCCAAGCAGCCAACCATGCCTTCTGGAAGCTCACAAGCAGAGAAGGTTGGATTTCCCCCCCAGTTTGTCTCAAGTACTTTCTGTCTTTCACCTTATCTGCTAATGTCCTTACTGTTTCACTTCTGCTACATCAAATGAAATGAAAGTTTACCAACCTAGACTATCCCTGGTTTAGTTTCCCCTTCTTATATAGAACTGTGTTGCTCAACAACAGCATTTTTTCAGAATGAATTTTAAATGCACAAACCTACCTGCAGTAACCCCTTCCCCGACTTTAATTTCCCAGAAAGCTTCCAAAAGAAAGATGGGAACACAACCAACCAAAATGGGATGGCATAAATTACTGAACAGCATCCTTTTCTAAGAGCCAATTGAGAGGAAACACCGTTTTAAAACACAGGCGCAACATTTAACAAAATATTACCCCCAATTGCAAAGCAGAAACTCAGCTCCTGGAGAAGACTCATCTGTACAGATTTTAAGTCTGGCTGCTTTAAAAAAACAATCATTCGCAACATGAAGAGTAGTAGTTTGTGTAGGCTGTTCCGCTTTTCTTGTTTGTCTTCATAAGCAGATGCAAAGGAAGTGCTCTAGTAACCAGGAAGGAAGCTTTAACCCACTTGGTTATAAAGAAGATTGCATTTTATATATATATATATCCGATGCTTTTCCTGTTAGAGCAGTCAAATACATGCTTACCGTAATAGCAACCTTAAAAAGAGGAACAGATTTTTTGACGCATACATGGGGAGACATATGCTAAAAGTTGCCCAGAAGAATAAATAGGAAATGAATTAATTCAGCATAAAGGAAAACAGCAGACTATGAATCATATTTGGTAATAAACTATTCTAAGTTTAGTGGATCACCAACTGCACCATGCCTCCTTGGGAGCCACAGAACACTTGGAGTGGATTCCGTGAAGTTCCAGGGAGGGATCTGACTCTGAGGCAGGTGCAGCCTTCCTCCCAACAGCCACCAAGATTTAGCTGGGTTAAATGCCCCCTGACAGAGAGTCCTCCCTGATCCATGTTGGATCTATAACTCTGTCCCATCCCAAGACATTTTGCAAAGTGCATCTGCTTTGTACTAATGGCACTTCCCTATGTGTGATTTAGGAGGGATCAGAGATGCTCTGTCCTACTCTTTTTCTAATGCCAATGTTGAATTCTGAGCCCACCCATAAATCCTTGCACACAGCAGCAGGCTGAATGCACACAACATGCCTATGTGCAGAACAAATTATTGCTACTGGGTTGGGGAAGCTAGATGTTAAATCAAGCTTAGAAGGGTAGGACCCAGCTCAAAAAGTCTGAGAAACACTGGCCTGCTAGTAACTTGTTAATAATAACAATCAGTGCAGTGGTACCGGTACCTCGGTTTACGAA
Source organism: Darevskia mixta (assembly GCA_034641385.1). Taxonomy (NCBI): domain Eukaryota; kingdom Metazoa; phylum Chordata; class Lepidosauria; order Squamata; family Lacertidae; genus Darevskia; species Darevskia mixta. The sequence continues at coordinate 7,081,747 of JAWWNH010000224.1, read as the reverse complement.
CTTAATCCATTCCAGAAGTCCGTTCTTAATCCAAAACCATTCTTAAACTGAGGCGCGCTTTCCCACCGCCGGTGCCTTTCCACTGTTCGGATTCCGTTCTTAGACCGAGGTAAAGTTCTCAAACCAAGACACTATTTCCGGTTTTGCAGAGTTTGTTAACCAAATCGTTTTTAGACCGGACTGTTCTTAAACCGAGGTACCACTATAATTGGATAAACACACACCATATTGCTTAAGCTGTAAAATGGGCTGGTTCAGATCTAACACTAGATGTATTTTTAATCTCCTGTTGGAAGCTGCCCAGAGTGGCTGGGGAGAACCAGCCAGATGGGCGGGGTATAAGTAATAAATTATTATTATTAATTATTATTATTATTATTACACTAAACCAAAGCTGAGCATCACATTGATGAGCCTCAGCAAGCCCAACTGAAACACATGCTCCTATCCCACACTGCTACTTATGCGCGAGCAAGGAATCCTGGTTTAAAACAAGTTGCTAAACAAGCCTGCTTGATTACCCATACCTTATGGTATGAAGCAACTACTGCTTCATACCATAAGGCTAGCAACTACTGTAATCAGTGTTTGTTGCTAACCAGGACTCACTATACCGATATTATTTGAAACTAAAAGCAAGCATGGCTCAAGGAGAGAGGTGCATGCAAGCCACTAGGGCTACATACAAACCATACATTTAAAGTACATTTCCCCCACCCACTTCCCAAAAAGAATCCTGGGAACTATAGTTTATCATTCACAAAGCTACAGTTCGCAGGATTCCTTTAAGAAGAAATGTGCTTTAAATGTATGGTGTGTATGCAGCCTAAGTCATCCAAATAGTGTGGATGGTTTAGTGTTAAATGAACCAGTATTTCCTCTTTTAAGAAAGCAACCTAAGGAAGTCAACTTAAATGGAGGAACTGGGCTTGTTTTTGATATATGATATTAGTAACAGAAGCGATGCACAGCACCAAGATCATTGGAATAGAGCAAGCATCCACAGACTACTGCTCTGGGAAATAAAAATGGAGGGAATGTTTTGGGGCCTGCAAGAATATAGATGTACACACCATCAATTGATGAGAAGATCTGCAGTCTTTTAATAAAACTATTACAGGATCCAGACATGTGGGTTTTTTTTATTATTGATGGGTACTCTAGACCAAGACAGCTAGTCACCCACAATGACAGGTATTGGCTTTTTGGTTATTGCCACCCAAATCTGAGTGCCCCCCCCCCGAAATCTTGCATCGGGCCCACTCGCAAGAAGATATTTTGCTGTCCCCAAATACTGCTGTCCTGAACTATGTAATTTGCTAATATCACTGAAACATTGTATTTTCCTAGAAAGAAAAAAAGTGCTTGCTGTTAAGATGAACCAAGTCACCTCTAATGATTTTGTCAATTTGTACCTAATTCTGTCAGAGTCAAGAATGAGCTTTGAAGCTAACAAGCTCTGCGGGAGGGGGGGGAAGGGAAACAATCTTTGTGGTAGAAACAATTTGCCATATTCACAGAAAGTATTTTCTTGACATAAAAACCTGCAAGGGTAACTCTGTAAGGGAACAAAACAAAAGACAATGTGCAGTCACAGCAGCAAACTCATTTGGACCCAGCCCACTTAGCAGGCACCTGATAGCAAGGGATTTCAGCCGTGTTTTCTACCTTATAAGAGGCCGAGCAAGCAGCAACATCAGTAATTTAAAGCCGCTTGACATCTTCCACTTCTCGCTGAGCATGAACTCTGGCTGTGCCTTGAAGGAGGCAAGCATGTGGTGGAAAAGAAAATGAGTAGGTGATGCTTTGTTTAAAGGCTGTAACTGAAATGTTTTAAGAAGTCTGAAAGCTGGTCCTTACTCTGCTGTGCACTTGACTGGGAATACTAAGTATCTCTTGCAATTGACAGGGATACAGAGAGATCCCGTGCTCAGCTACTAAGGCAGAGCATCCAGCTTCATCATATGAGTGATGCAATTCTTATCTAACCTGGGATGCTACTCTCATCACTGGTTAGCAGGTCCACACTATGCATCTGAAGCATATTCAATGCACCAAAAGGAGGCTAGTCCTTTTCATCCTTGCAACCACCGCACTGCTGCACCAAGGCCAAGGAATCCTCCCTGTCATAGCAATGCTTGTTTTCATTGTAAGATGAGACAAGCCACTGACAAATCAATCAAGATACTCCATTGACAAGGGAACCTATAAACCAGGGGTCAGCAAGCTTTTTCAGCAGGGGGCTGGTCCACCGTCCCTCAGACCATGTGGTGGGCCAGACTATATTTTGAAAAAAAATAAATGAGCAAATTCCTATGCCCCACAAATAACCCAGAGATGCATTTTAAATAAAAGCACACATTCTACTCATGTAAAAACACGCTGATTCCCGGACCGTCCGCGGGCCGGATTGAGAAGGCGATTGGGCCGCATCCGCCCCCCAGGCCTTAAGTTGCCTACCCCTGCTATAAACCCACATTACTGTTTCCAGCATTACCATGCAGGGCCCAACAATCTGGCAGTTAAGCTGCTTTGGCTTTCAACCTGTTCATGCAATATTTGAATTGTTAAGATAACAGAACAGCGTGTAATAAAGAGAAGAGCCTTACTCATGGTTATGTTCATATGAAACATTTGACAGTTTCACATGTGCCTGGAACTATAAATAAGCCAGGGAATAGACGGACTTGCAACAAGCACATGGAACAAATTATGTCAACATCCATCTCCTAAAAGCACTGTACAGTAATTGGAGAGCCCTGGTAAAATAACTGCCTCCAATGAAAAGCTAGATCTGTTCATCAAAAGGAGCTACTCCTTTCCTGCACTTCAATTCACAGGGCATTTCCTTTATCAATTTCGATTTGCTTCGATTTGCTTTTTTGGTGACCCAAATCAACAGAGAAAAACAAGGCCTTCAGGGAGTTCTTGGTCTAACTCAGAACACCTTGCTAAAACCACAATTTGACTTAGGCAAGAAAAAGCACCTGCAAGGCACCCGTTTGAGTTGTGATGGCTTATACAGAGCCGCTGAACACCCCTAGTAAACATGCTTTTTGCAAAACCACATTTCTCTTTTGTGCCTCTAATGTGCTATGAAAAACATTAATGAAGTTAGTATTGAACACTGGTAAGTGGGGTCACGAAGAGTCAGACACGACTGAACGACTAAACAACAACAAGTGTGACAGACTGACCAAGGAGGAAACTGGTCTTCATTTGTAGAAATGAATGTTAAAGCACACAAATAACTTTGAATATGTTACTGCTCATTTGAATTTTTTTATTACTAAAATATACTTCCAAAAAAACCCGCGCCTGACATCTCCTAAACCCCAAGCAGGAGGAGAGTTGTGTTTCAAAAACGCATTCACCAATGCCCTAATCTAATGTATGCCATCTCTAGCCATGCAAATACTTATACCTCTCTCCACAGTCCCTTGGATAGAGCTTTTGCTCGTGTAAAGACATTTCCAGGAACAGGAGCTTAAACTGGAGCCTAAAATAATGGGGTAGAGTTCGAGAGACTACAAAAAGCCTTAGAAACGCAGGGCAAGAGTCTGAAACACTTTGTACCCTTTACATTTGTAAAAACTTCCAACACAAAAACACAGAACTACTCTCACAATCTATTTCTTACTCTCTTTGAGACTAGGGATAGCAGTGAAAAATATGTGTGTTGGGGGGGGGGTGTCTTAATCAGCAAAAAGTTTTATTTACATCCACCAAAACCTCCGTGTGTGTGTGTGCCTTTTTGACACAACACCTTTCCAACTATTAATTTTTAGAACATCCATCTTTATTATTATTATTCCCCCCGAATTCCCTATTACATTAGCAGCGCACCAGAATGAAACTAATTTTTAACACGAGACCAGCGAGAGGCCCAACCGATCATCCAACTTTTTAGCAAAGTTTTCTCACTGCCGCGAGACGGAGAGACCCAAGTACCCCAAAGTTAGGCGAAGAGTTTTGCCTGCCGCTTTTCCTCCACCAGGTGAGGAGCTGGATGAGCGGCAGGTACGACTTTCTGGAGGAGGAGGAGGAGGAAGTCGCCGCCAGAGAGAACGTCGGAGCAGGGCGACGGACACACACGCGTCCACACATGCACGCTGCCCTCCTCCTCCCGTGTTCCTCGCTCTACTTACTGAGGCCGCCAAGGGGAGAGCGAGCCCGCCTGCCTTCCTCCGCGCACGCAGGTTGCCTGCCTGCCTGAGCCCCGCTTGTTTACATGGCCGGCGGCCGGCTCGGTTGCCCCCGCGTCCTCTTGTTGCCCCGGCAGGGCCCTTCCCAGAAACGCCTCCCGAGGAGCCTCGGCTTCCTTCAGGCCAGAGGGCGGGAGCTGCCCAGCACCTGCCCAGGCAGCGGCGTTGGGCGACGGCGGCCTCTCTCTCGCCCCCTTCCTCCCGAAAGGCGAAAGGCAGCGCGGCCTAGGAAAGGCGGGAAGAGCCCGCCGCGGAGGGTAGGCCCGAGCCAGCGCCGAGCGGCTCGTTCTGAGGGAAAAGGATCCGCCAGAAGGGAGGCCGCCGCAGGGCCCGGCCTGGGCAGCAGGTGGGCGGCTTTCACCGGCCGGAGGCGAAGGCGCGGAGAGGCCGCCAAGGACATCGGGCGCCGTCAAGTTCGGCAGGAGTTTTCTTCCTCCCCGGCCCTCGCTGTCTGAATTTCGTATTTTACTTTGCATCCAGGCGTGGGGCGAAAAGCAAAGTTTGGCCTAGTGAAGAGCCCAGTGCAGAGTAAGGGCCGCCAGTCCGAGGCCCAAACGAGTTCGCGGTAGAAAGGAGCTAAATAAAAATGCGAACAGGTCGGAGAGCGAGGAATGGGTCCTCTCTTAAACAGAGGTTAAAACGCAAAACGTTAAAAAGGGAAGGAATCCGTGCACAACTAAATAAAGTTATGTGAGGCCTAAGTAAAAAAGAAAAAGAAAGCGTAAAAACAAACTGAAGATTCCGACTGTGTAGGAAGACACAGCATTCTTTCTTAGGGAAGGTCCTCACAATTGCATATTTATCTTGTCCACCCAATAGATAAGCTGGAAACACATAAGTTGGCCTATTCACCAGCAAAACAAAATAAAAAGTAAAAAAATTCCTTCCAGTAGCACCTTAGAGACCAACTAAGTTTGTTCTTGGTATGAGCTTTCGTGTGCATGCACACTTCCCCAGCAGTTACGCTTCTAAACTATCCAATTGTCTTTTAAGTTCTCTGGGTGGTTTACAATAAAGGGTTAAGCCCACCCCCATCCCACCCCCCAAAAAGAGCCAAAAACAATGCAGGTTTCAAGTTAGTGGTCTGCACTGCAGCCTGGAGATGCACTTCCTTTGCCTCTTGAAACAGGGATGCAAACAAAATAATAATTAATTAAAGCTTATATGCCACCTTTTCAGCAGCTTGACCTTGTGCATGTTTAATCAGAAGTAAGCATTTCTACATTCAATGTAACAACTTCCAGTCTAACCCGACTGACCTGGTAGTAAAGCTCCTTTGAATTCAGTATGGTAGATGGGTATTCAGCCTAACCCATTGCATGGTTACTCAAAAATAAGTTTTTGTTGTGCTGAGTGGGACTTAGCAGTTGCGGATCTTGGGGCCTCAAATTTCAGTGGCACCCTGTGCAATGCCAAAATTTGGCGCGCGCGCGCACACACACACACACTGCCTCTTGCCTTCCATTCTACATCATAGTTGCAGGACCCCTTTAGCGGCCCTGAGGCTCAGCGTGGCGCTCCACTATATCAGTGGCGCTCCACTAAATCCACTTCTAGACTTCTAACTAACTGTGGAAGATAATTCATTTTAGGATTGCAACCTTAGTTGCAACTAAATCAAAATGATTTCAGTGAGGCTTCATTCCAATGAAGGCTGCAGTCCTGTCCAAGTGCATACAGTGAGTCCCATTGAACATATATCTCCCTCAATACATATTCATTTAAATAGTACAGAAAAACACTGATCCCTCAATATGCTTGTTGAGTCAGTAGATATACATATCTACTCAGTAGGGGCAAGTAAAGTCTTGTGCTGTAAGTGCATTGAAAGATCGGAGAGGGGTTTTTTTTTACATAAGTTTGAAAAAGATGACTGTGCAACTCAATGACTGTGCAACTGGACAAATCAGTTGTAAGGTCTAAAAGGTCATTAATTCCATCAAGCTTCTGTAAAAAGATAATGTCTCAATCCCACAATTTACATGGGGGTTATGTTATGGGAATCACACCTAAAGCCAAAATTGCATATAATAAAAACACATTGGATTCAATGGTGGGTGGGATTGCCAAAGTCTTCCCCCCGCTTCCCCCCCTTTCTTTTTATTTTTTATTTTTATTTGCCAAGTGCATGAAGGGGAATGGACCCAAGTTAAATGGGCTTGCAAGTTGTGGGCTTGCTGTGTTCCTTTTTGCTCTTGGTTTTAATGTATATGAAAGGGACGCGGGTGGCGCTGTGGTCTAAACCACAGAGCCTAGGGCTTGCCAATCAGAAGGTCGGCGGTTCGAATCCCCTTGATGGGGTGAGCTCCCGTTGCTTGGTCCCAGCTCCTGCCAACCTAGCAGTTCGAAAGCACGTCAAAGTGCAAGTAGATAAATAGGTACCACTCCAGCGGGAAGGTAAACGGCATTTCTGTGCACTGCTCTGGTTCGCCAGAAGCGGCTTAGTCATGCTGGCCACATGACCTGGAAGCTGTACACCGGCTCCCTCGGCCAATAAAGCGAGATGAGCGCCACAACCCTAGAGTCATCCGCAACTGGACCTAATGGTCAGTGGTCCCTTTACCTTTACCTTTAATGTATATATGAGGAGGGGGTTGTCTGTTAGTTTATTTGTTGGTTGGTAGGTCACTTTGGATTGCCCTGGCCAAGGTAAAGCGATAAGAAATTGAATTAATAATAACCTTACTGCTGCTAGTACATTCACTGGGAAGCAACTGGTATATTCACTCTCAATCTCTACTAATTTGCTGCCGAACTTGGCAGCAAACTTCAGTTTGCTTATCAGCCCACTCTTATCTAATTTACACATGAACAGTAAGTATAATGTGAATAATTTAGATTTTAGCAAGTAATATGCACATCCTATTTTAGTATTACAATTACAAATGATCAGACTTTAAAAATAGATACAAAGAGATAGCACAATGGAATTTGCAAATAAGTAATTACAAGTGGGTTCTACTATACACACACACACACTCTCTCTCTCTCTCTATATATATATATCAGGCTTGCCATACATCAGGAAAATTCCTGACACATCCTGGTTTTCGGATGTAAAAATGGCGTGGGGGGAATTTTGCCAAATCGGCAAAATGTCTGGGAAAACTCGGATGTATGGGAATGTGATGGAAAAAGCAGAAACAGCTTTGAAAGCTGTTTAGGGGGGAGGGGTTTCCCCAAAAAGCTCAATAATTTTACTTTTTGAAATATGGCAACCCTAATATATTGCAGTGTGGTATGCTTCTGTTCAGAATTCTAGTTAATTCATTACATTGCCCCTCCTATCTGGTTTTCTATTCCACACACCCCAAACAGGCTGTCTGAATTCCATAGGCACTTAGCATGGACCCTGAAAGATTTTTTTTTGGACTTCTGCAAATATCTCCCTCTTGTGTATGGGTGCTGTCATTTTGGCTACATAAGCCTAAACTGATGAAACAGTCTAAGTGTCAGAAATAAGAGACGACATAATAACTTACTTGCGTCTCACTCTTGGGAGGTGCACAAGATGTTCCTAAACAGTATCTGATTCCAAGTAATGACTCCGCCTAGACTTGCACATGTTTACAGAGGAAAATGCTTGAGGCCACTGCCCCTACATTCAACCCATGCACACAAGGAATAGATCATAACAGTACAATACCATATTGAGAAAAGTGTTAACTCCTCTGTTAGTATCTGTTATGGTATCTGAAGAAGTGTGCATGCACCCGAAAGCTCATACCAATAACAAACTTACCGTAGGTGGTCTCTAAGGTGCTACTGGAATGAATTTTTTTATTATTTTGTTTCCTCTGTTACCTTTTAAAGCTACAATTAATTTTAGTGCATATTGTTGTCTTGTTTTATGATAGCACATGCCTAAACACAGCAGGGGGGAAATATAGCCAAATCTCCCCATTTTATTATAGTCTGAAAACATTCAGCTGTGTTTTTTTTATGAAAAAAAACCCAACAACACTGCTATTGTTGTTGTTTTTTTAATCAATTTATAATCTTACTTAGGTCATAACATGGGAGCAGGCTTCTGGTCAGTTGGCACCTAAAATTCTTACAAAACTGCAATGGATTACTTCATATTTCTATTGCCTTTTTTATCCAGTACCGATATTACAGTTTACTAGAATGATATTCACATGCTTTCTTAGCATTTTAAATAAAAAATATATTAATCCAATAGTGCTATCTAAATGCACAGATTAATGAAAGTGAAGGCCTCCAATTTGGAAGCAATTTTAATCAAAATTAGTCATGCACACGGGCTATCAATTTGCTAATATAAACCAAAAGAAATGCAGTCAGGATACAGTTATTTGCCCTGTATTTCTTTTGTGAGAATAATTACATGAGTCTTGTGATCATGAACTTAAATGGGAACAATGAATTGCAAGGAATGTGGCGCTGTGATTTTCATTCTGGCAAATATTTATCCATCTCAGGCTCTCTCTTTTTAAAATGCATATTTAGCTCCCCAGCTGAAACATCACATTTGATTACATTTGCTGTAATGCAATAGGGTTGCCAATTTTGTTTTTCTAACAAGACTCTTGACAGGCAGAAATTTCAGCTGAAATTTTTTCCATTAACAGACATCCAAGGCATGCAGTCCTGCCGGGGGGGGGGGGGTTATTAATCCAATGACGTGTAGCAGCAACAATGAAGGCTTGATTTCCATTATTTTTCTTTTTTTCTAGCTGGTTCTCCTTACAATATCAAATATATAAGTAGAGTTCCCCAAATATTATTACTAAAAACCAGAGACAGATCTTACTCATAAAGAAACTATATGGTTTATCCAGGGGTGTCACTTGATTAAAGAAATTGTACTGTGCAATTGTGTGCATGTCTATGCAGAAATAGCGGGACGCGGGTGGCGCTGTGGGTTAAACCACTGAGCCAAGGGCTTGCCGATCAGAAGGTCGGCGGTTCGAATCCCAGTGACGGGGTGAGCTCCCGCTGCTCGGTCCCTGCTCCTGTCAACCTAACAGTTCGAAAGCACAAAGTGCAAGTAGATAAATAGGTACCACTCCGGTGGGAAGGTAAACGGCGTTTCCATGTGCTGCTCTGGTTCGCCAGAAACGGCTTTGTCATGCAGGCCACATGACCTGGAAGCTGTACGCCGGTTCTCGGCCAATAAAGCGAGATGAGCGCCGCAACCCCAGAGTCAGTCACGACTGGACCTAATGGTCAGGGGTCCCTTTACCTTACCTATGCAGAAATAAGTACCACTGAGTTAAATGGGGCTTACTCCCAGGTACTGTAAGTGTAATCCTATGCACATGTACCTGGGAGTAAGCTCCACTGAACTCAGTAAGGTGTACTTCTGAGTAAGATATGGATAGGACTGAACCATCAGGCTGAAAGACTAATGGTTAGTAACCATGTCTACTTGCAATAGTTCTGAAGTCAAAAGCCTCCTTTTGCTTTTGGATGGTAAACACATCTGCCTGCCTGAGAGCAAAAATCATAGAAGAGCCATTGCTTTCTGTAGGAAATAAATTTGTAGGTTTTTTTTTAATCAGCTACCTGATTAATAACTAATGAAACATTGTAGCCCTAGTTTTAATGGGAACATTTGCTTTTCTTCCAAGATAAAACAGTATGAAATATCACAAGCTGAGCGGTGTTATATATTTTCAGAGGTTTTGTTGGTTCTGATTTCACTATTACTCATCCATATTAAACCATCCTCTTAAATTGCACTTCTGCTTAAATATCATTTAAAAATGCACTTCTGCCTCTTAGGTTTGATATTTTGTGTTCATAAAAGGGGGAAATCTACAATGCTGCCTGAGTAATGTAGAGCTTAACATATTGTTGCACGACCCCAATCTCTGAGCAGTGTGAGATTCCCGGGAGTTTCAGGCGTTCACCCAGTATGATGAAGGAGTTCACAGCATCTACACCCCAAAAAGGTCTTATTTCTCCCAGAATAAAAGCAAACATTGTGCTCTGCCTCTCCCTTTTACAACCTGCCACCTCTTCGCCCCTAGGAGACATCACAGCCAACTCTAAAATTCTGGCTTTGTCTTCTAACTCATTTGCTGCCTGGCACAACCCCACTCTCTTTTTGGCTTTCCTAATGGTTCATCACCTTCCTTTTGTTTTCCTAATGGCCTGTCAACCCTGGCCATTTCCTGAGCATGGGAGGCTGGGTTTGGGGATTATGAGTCTGGCATCCAGACCCTGAGCCCCGAACCCTGATTAGATTCTAACATCTACCAGACCCAGGAATTTAAGGGGAGTCGGGCAACCATAAACTCATAAAAATATATTGCAACAAAGATAGCTGCTGGCTTCTTGTTCCTTTTCACACTCTGTTATGACCAAAAGAAAGGCTGGGTCAAAGCTATGCAGATAGGAATATGTTTAGCTTTCTGCAGCTCCTACTGAACCTTATTGAACTCTGTCCCTTTGCTATTGGAATATGTGGCATTGGAAGTATAGTCGTACCTTGGCTCCCGAACACCTTGGGAGTCGAACGTTCCGGCTCCCGAACAATCGAAAACCAGAAGTGAGTGTTCCAGTTTTAGATCACCAGAGTTTTGGAGGCTTTTCACTAACTGTGAACTGTAAATGTGTGTGCAGTTGGCTGCTCTGTCCCATTTGCCTTTGAGAGAAAGCGACTGAAAGCTACAATCCTATACCCACATAGGGTAGAGATTCAATCCAGTTTACAATAAAGGCACTATATAAAATTCACACTTGCTGAAACAATATGAGAACTAAAATGCAACAATTATTTAAAATTAATGCTTATCCAAATGTTGCAATGCAACTCCCCAGCCAATGTTTTAATATATATATATTTATTTGGTGTGCATAAAAATGCATACATTGGTGAGGATAACATACAAAAATACATTATATAAGAAGAAACCGGTTGCAAAAATGTGTTAGGAGAAATTTGCACTAAAATGGTGAAGACTTTTCGTTCAGATTTTTTAACAATTGAAATGCCGCATAAATGTGGAGAATGGAATTCAAGATCTTAAAAAAATAGAAACAGAAGCAAAATTGGCATTGCTACTTCTGAGTAATGTTTAGGACAAGGATGGGGAAGCTGTGGCTCTCCAGATGTTTCTAGACCAGTGTTTCTCAACCTCCTCGGGGCAACGGCACAGCTGCCCCACGAAAAAAATCTCGCGGCACACCACGACCCGGGGGGCGGGGTGTCCGCGCGCCCTGGCGGGAGGGAGGGACGAAAACGGAGCGGGAGATCGGCGGGCCAGGCGCCCGCCCCCCCTCCTGTGCCCAGTCCCCCGGCAGCACCTCCACCCGGCCCCGAGCGAGCCCGGGACGACGACGGGCGGGTCGAGTCTACCCAGTCGCACGAGAACCGGCCGCTGTCGAGGAGAGAAGGAGCCGGAGCCCGCTCGCCCACCGTGCAGGATAGCTGCTGCTGCTGCTGCTGCTTCTACGGCCGCCTCACTGACCTCCCGCCCGTCCCCGACCGCGACCGGGGCGGCAGAGGCAGCGGGCGAAGCGCCCGGCAGCCCTGGCGAAGGCGGCGGTCGGCGAGCGGGAAGCGCAGCCGAGGCGACGCCAGCCGCCCTGACCGCCCCGGAAGCGGAAGGGCGGCACAGCAGCCGGTGTCTTCCCCTTCCCGCGGCACAGCAGCCGGTGTCTTGCGGCACACTCCTGTGCCGCGGAACACCGGTTGAAGAACGCTGTTCTAGACTACAAGTTCCATCTTCCATTACTATTGACCATGTTGGCTGGGCCAACATTCTCTCCTTTAGGGTTACACTTCTGCCCACCAAAACAAAATGGGATTTGATAATATCAAGACATTCCTTTGCAATTCATTATTTCAGAGCATTTTCATCAATGTTTCTTGAGAGTTTATGGCTGTGAATATACACATTCTTTTGTTTTTATTTATTTTTAAATCACACACTGACACCTGCTGGACAGGTAGAAAATAAATTTGCAGTTTCCACCCTTATATTTTAAAATCATCTATTTTTTAGATCTGGGATTCAAATAATGTTTGGGCATGTTACAACATTTGGGAGAGAATATTTAATGGTGCAACTGCCATTAATTTTAATTCCTATCATTTTTTGTCTGATTTAAAGACTGTGTGTGGATGCTACACAATCCAGACTTTGTAACTCTAGATTGCTTTTTAAAAACTGAAGTTTTAAATAAGTGTGGGTTGTATTCAGCTTAGTGCCAAAAGAAAGTTAGCACTGAACTTATTCACCCTGCGCAAGTTAAACTTCATTGTAAAGGGTTTGAATTGGTAAAGGATAGGAAAATAAAGGCAGTGTAGCAACATGTCCAGAAGGACAATCTCTTGCATTATGGTTCTGCCATCGGATCTAGAATTACAGATGAACAGGAGAAGTTCTAGTGGTAAGATTGCTTCTCATTTACAAACTTAAAGGATAGCCTTTTGTACTAAGAGCCTGGTTTGGTAAGACAAAAGCTTTCCCGTCAATGCAAGATTCCATACTGAAGAGTCATTTATATTACTCCTTAATACTAGATTGTTCGGTGTTGTGCAATCTCCATGTAAGCTGCCAGCAATAAAGAGGTGGTAAGATCTTTCTGAAGGAACTGCCACATGCAATGAATTAACTGGTTGTTTCACAGCCTCATCAGCACAGAAGAGAAGGAATCTTGCAAATATTTTTGAGTTTGAGAGGTGTTAAGATGCTTACAATAAAGTGATTTTAAGCAGGCCTCCCTAATTTCAACCAAAATAGTTTAGTAGCCATTGTGCCAAATCGATCAGTGTTTCCCAACTGGGGGGGGGCATATGGCCTCCTGGCCCCCCAGGATATTCCATGGGGGCCACAGGTGGAAATCACGTAAACGGGGGGTCACAGAACAAGACTAGGCAGCCACAGATGGATGTGAGAAGTGAAGCGGAGGGGGGAATCATTTTTAAGAAATAAATAAATCCCGATTGACTGGCTATCTGCTTGGCCAATCACAAGTGTGTAAGGGGGTGGCCCACCAGGGCCTATTGCTCCTTTTTGCCACATTCGTTTTCTTGGAGCAGCCCTGGATTGTTTCCAGTGGGAGAGGACGATGGCTGAGGCTCCCATTTTGAAGAAGAAGAAGAAGAAAAGAAGAGTTTGGATTTGATATCCCACTTTATCACTACCCGAAGGGGTCTCAAAGCGGCTAACATTCTCCTTTCCCTTCCCCCCCCACAACAAACACTCTGTGAGGTGAGTGAGGCTGAGAGACTTCAAAGAAGTGTGACTAGCCCAAGGTCACCCAGCAGTTGCATGTGGAGGAGCGGGGACGCGAACCCGGTTCACCAGATTACAAGTCTACCGCTCTTAACCACTACACCACACTGACCAGTAGAGCCCGCAATTTGAACTCCCCAGGTCAGGTAAGTGCAGTGGTGGGGTGGCAATGGGTGGGGCTGGGTGAGCCGGAGCTGCTTGTTGCTGCCGCCAGTGCTGGGCCCGGTGGCAGTCTGGGCCTGACTCTGCTAGGTGCAGGGTGCAATCGATCCCAGCGCCTAGCCGAGCGAGGTCCTCTGGTGCTGCTGACTTGCATCTAGTAAATAACTACAGTGGTACCTCTAGATGCACACACTTCTGGTTGCGTATCTTTCAGGATGCAAACGCGGCAAACCTGGAAGTATTTTTTTATATAATCAGAGAATGATGCAGATACTTCTGTTCTAATTTATCATGGCTGATGTTTTGGGCCAACCACTTCTGCATATTCCTTTAGCAGTTTCATTAGGGATTGCCTCCTTGCAGAGGCGTAGCCAGCCCAGGTGGTACCCGGGGCGGATTTTTTTTTTGTCACCCCCCCCACTTTGTCAGGGCACTGGCAGAGCTGCACCCAGTGGCATAGCAAGTCACCCCCACGCCCCAAAAATGATGGTGCCACTTTGCGAGGTGTGGGGTTTTTGTGTGTGTGTGTGTCTATTATCTCTTTTTTTTCAATAAAGTTAAAATTTAATTTAAAAAATAAAAAAAATAAAATAAAAATAAAGAAGTGTCACCCCCCCTCTGATGGTGCCACTTTGTGAGGCGTGGGGGGTTTTGTGTGTGTGTGTGTGTCTATTATCTCTTTTTTCCAATAAAGTTTTTTTAAAAATGTAAAAAAAAATGTAAAAAAATTTTTTTTAAACTTTTTTTTTTTAAAGTGTCACCCCCCTCTGGGGTGGAACCCGGGGCGGCCCACCCCCATCGCCCCCCCTTGCTACACCCCTGCCTCCTTGCAATTCATCAGCAGGAATGCTATATCATCCGAGAGGTTTATAATATGAGACTGGCTGTAATTCCTTTAATTATAAAATAGGCTTAGATGGCATTATCCAGAAGCTTTATTGAGATGGTTAGTAGAGTTGCCAAAATTTACTGCCTCCGAGTCGAGCACCTTAACAGGAGCTCAGTCCGTAGATCATGCCTAGAAGATACCTGTGCTGTGAATAAATGTCACCTGCTGGTTTTTGCAGATCAAGCTGTTCTTAAATATATTGTTATCTAAGGAAGTGATACTTCTAATCAGTATCCTGCATTTCCTCTGGAAAGGTGTAAGAGGAAGTTTCAAGGTGAGTCCGATACTATCAGTGTGAGTCAATTCAAGGTGAGTAATTCAGGAAGTATTGGGAGGACAGCAAACAAAGAGGCAGGAGGGCAAGAATTTGGAAGGAATAACCATCTCATGTACATAAGACAGAGTAGCTGAAAGCAATAATATCAGAGACTGCAATCTTCATCATAGTTACCCGGAAGAAAATTATACTGAAATCAGCATAATTTGTTTCTAGGTAATCCTAGTTTAGGATTAGTGCTAGAATCTGCGCCCTCCCCCCCAAAAAAAATAAACAACCATTGATTTGAATGCGTTCAGTAATTGCTAATTTTCTGGAAAAGTCCATCTGTTTTCTGAGGCTGCATCCACACTAGTGCGTTCATACGTACCTGGGTGGGCTGTGATACGTAAGTGGCAGTCAAGTACAACATTCCTTGTTTTCCTAGAGTGGACATGCGAGGGAATGTTTGGTCCAGCCAGTCAAAAATTTCCTCTTTCCTGCTGGCTGGGACATACTTCCTTTGCATGTGACTAGAGGGGGTGTGTGACCTTACCTGTCCAGGTAGGAAAAGGACAGGGCACGCAGCACTCTCTCTCTCCCATCTTTCTTTCGTCATGTGAACTGCAGTGACTGCTAGCTTGCAGTCCCTGGGATTATTTTCCCATATGGGGTAGATCCACATGCATACTGTATATTACTTGTAACTAAGTCTGCCTTAAGGGATCCAACTGTGAACTGTGAGTAAACATCTTTTATTGACTTTAAATAAGATTGTCGTGTGTTTATTCTTTTAAGAGGGATATAAGGGAACTTTCCAGGAACTTAATAGTGAGAGGCTTACACAAGCCTGCAACCAGCTACCCACTGTGCGTTTAAAAAGGGAATGTAAAGGTGGTATGTGGTGGCATTGTGGGGAAGTGCAAAAGTTTTGGATTCAGGTAATGGAGGAAATAAAAAAAATGTTGAAATACAATATAAAGAAAAATCTGGAATTATTTCTATTAGGAATAATTGAGGATGAAATTGATAAAAAAGATGAGAAGTTATTTCTTTACGCTACTGCTGTGGCCAGGATACTAATTGCGTCATTTTGGAAGAAAAAAGATGTCCCGGGAATTAAAGAATGGCAGGAAAAATTATTTAGTTACGTAGATCTGGCTAAATTAACAGACGCAATTAGGGGCAACAGCAAACAAAAATTCCAAAAAAGCTGGGAAAAATTCGGAGATTATCTGAGGAAACAATGCCCCACGGTAAAGACTTGGATCCACTTCTAAGCATTCTGTATTGGATATTATTAAATAATGATATGGGACAGGTGAAACTAAGTTAGAATTTGGAAGCAGAAAGAAGATAAAGTAGCAATAAAGGATGGGTTAATAACCTGAGAGGATGACAAGGGGAAGTCAGAGGGGGGGGGGGAGGTAGGGAAGAAAGAAGTGAAGTATTGGATTTGTATAAGATAGAGGGAAGAAATAAGTGTACGTTAAAAGTATGGAAATAAGGAGTAAATGATTGGAGTGGATTATACTTTAATTTGGTGTAGTTAGACGATGTACGTGTCTATGTTTTTTCTTTTTTCTTTATAAGCGTTAATTCATATGTTGTATATGACTTACTTTAGTTTCTTTTTTCTTTTTTGGTATGGATTTGTATTCTTTTTAATGTACTTAATAAAGGTTTTTAAATATTTAAATAAATAAATAAATAAAAAGGGAATGTAAAACTCTGCTAAATAAAAGAACTTGCTAGCGCAAGTTAGGAAGGATATTAATATATATCCTCTCCTGCCTCGCTGAACATTTTCCCAGTTTCTATGTGTGCATTTGTGCATCTTCAACAACGCACACGTGCTTTCAGTCCTATGCCTCCAAAATCTCAGTGTTTCCTATCCACTTTGGTGGATGGTACGTGATAGGACATATTCATGCTGTGGGTTGTTCTCCACTGACTTAGTCCTTTCCTATCCACCATAAGTTCCTAAAACCTGAGGTCCATTATAGACATGCACATGGGCATTTGTTTACCTGTGTCTGAACACCTGTGATTTAATTTTATTTTTTTTAAAATAAATACAAGTTATTTTAAATACCATGTTTGCACAAAAAGGATTTGTAGTCACTCCCATGAAAGACGGGTATTTCTTTTCCTTCCCTTTCTAGCCTCCTATACCTGCAAGGAAGAATTTTGTTTTTAATGCAGCCGTTTTGTGCTAGAGGCCTTTGGCACAAAATAGATTAAAATACTGCAAATGTGCCTTCAACAACAGCCACTTGTAAAGGGAAGGCTGCATCATTTCCTTTGCGTGAAATGGAAGTGGGGGGGTATGCCAATGGATGGCACCCAACAAAATGTTACAGCACAAGTTAAAAAAACCACCCACATAATTCACTTCAGCATGTCCACAGTCAAGCAACATACACATTTATATTGGGCTTTCTTGTTGGATTATCCATGGATCAGGAATATCCAAATTTAGCAGGGGGAAAGTATGGACTGCAGTTCTGAGGAAGATGTTGTGTGGATGCCACAAAAATATAAAAGACAGAAGAGGTTTCAAATCCACATTAAACTTCAGTGTGGCTGCGCCCTGAGGATTCTCTTAGCTCATAACATTGCCACATGAACACTGATTCTGCAGTTGAATTATCATATTTCCGGGTAAGTTTACTCTTTCCTGCAACATTGCATAGCACCAACCACGATAAAGAGCTCATTGGGGTGGGGGGGTGGGGGGATGAACGCCACATAAAACGTTTGCAAGAAGCAAATTTAAACCGGGAGATCTTATGGATCAAATAGAGAAGATACCAAACAAAAGGCGGTTTGATCATATAGTTCATTGCAATGAGCAAGAGTTTATTGGAGTATGCAGCTGTCTGAGATTGAATAATGCCTGCCCATGTATCTACAAAGCAGCTGGCTTTTTATTGTTCATGTAATTTCACAGCAATCAATGAGAACGTTATGAAGAATAAGGAATCAATGTTGAAGAACTCCCGTGCATGTGCTTTGAGCATCTGGTCTGCTGAACTGTGTATGCTCGGTATAAGAGCATAAGAAAAGCTTGATGGATGAGGCCAGTGACCGTCCTAGAGCAGCATCCGGCTCTTACAGGGGCCAACTAGATACCTGTGAGAAGGATAGCTGTCAACCCTCCCTTTTTTTGCAGGAAACTCCCTTATTCCAATGCCGTTTCCTGCTGCTATCCCGGATTGTTGATATCCCTTAAATTTCCCGGATTTCAAAGGAAGCAGCTCCTCTCCCTCCCTGCCGGCCAGGGAGGCTCCTCAGCTGCGTTGCTCGGCTGCCAATAAGGAGTCTGAGACCGACTGGGAGCGGAGCTTGCATGCCTTGTGCAGCCAGACCCTCACGCCCAACCAGACAGACAGCCTGCCTGCCATCTATGCGCTCGCTCTTTCGCTCACCCGTTCGCGCGCAGCCTCTGGAGCGCAGGGTGGCGAGGCTACTTGGTGCCATTGCACCGCCCTCGCGGCATCCCTTATTTTCAAATTTGAAAGTCGACAGCTATGATGAGAAGCCCACAAGCAGAACCTGAGATGAAGAGCACTCTTCCCTCCTGGAGTTTCTAGCAAGTGGTACAGGCAGCCCCGTTTTCGCACGTTCAGTATGTGTGCAACCATGTATACATGCATCATGCTGAACCCAAAAGTGACCCAGAAATGTCATAAAGACATCACTGAAGTGTCACAAAAAGTGTGGAATAGGGGCAAGGGGGGGCAAGGGGGGGCATGATTTCATGCATTGGGAGATGCATAAAGATTCCCCCCCCCTTATTGTACATATTGCTGCTGTTGCTAAATATGTATTACATTTTATAGCTTGACCTGAGATGAATAGATCATAACTTATATTGCATTTCACAGAGGGCTGAGTTATAGAGCACATTGCTGTGCTGACATTGTGGATAATTTGATGTTGCTGCTTATGATGAAGCTTCCTCTCCTGGACAGTTTTTTTGTATTTATATTTTATATTGTATTTATATATTTTATGGATAGCAATATGTACATTATGTTGTCCATACATTACCATGTTGCCAACCTGCCAGTCGCCTTTTGACAAAGGATGGTATATAAATTTATTCAATAAATATAATGAAGGATAATTATACACATGTGTGTTACAGAGAAAATGTAGACGTTGGAGTCGAGTGCCAATGAATTACAAAAAGTACAATCTGTGACTTAGTACTTAAGTGCAGGCAGAATAAGAATTGCACCAATTGCTGATAAAACAATCAGCATTGCTGAATAAATCAACAAATGTATTGGCACATAGAACCATTTAGGTACTTATTATTACATTTATATCCCACTTGTCCTCCAAGGAGCTCAAAGTAGTGCACATGGTTCTCCTGCTCCCCATTTTAATAATAATAATAATAATAATAATAATAATAATAAATTTTTATTTATACCCCGCCCTTCCCAGCCAAGACCGGGCTCAGAGCGGCTAACATCAATAAAATCACAACAGAACATACAAAACAATCAATTAAAATGCAGGTTAAAATACGATTTAAAGTTTAAAATCCTCACAACAACCCTGGGAGGTATATTCGGCTGAGAAACTATGTTTGGCCCAAGGTCACCCAGTGAGCTTCATTGCTGAGTGGAGACTTGAACCCCGTTCTCCCAGGTCCTAGTGCAATGCTCTAACTAAGGTACTAAACTGTCTCTTTCTCTTCAGAACCAAATGCATAAAATTTAACTTCTTGATAAACTGTAATTCAGCAGTTTCCACATTGGAGTTTATTTCTGAAGTTCCTTTGTTCAAGGATGGCTGTCTTACGGTCAATCACAGAGTGTTCTGGGTCACTACAGGAGTTAATTGCTTTAATGCTCTGTGAAAATGTCTTTAAGCTTTCGCTGAGGTGTGACCCAGTCAGTTATAAAATATTATTTGTATGACTGAGAAAGTTGGTGGGGGTTTTTTAGTTTGTAAGAACAGGTTTACGGCTTTTGGAGCTTGTAGGAATTGTTTTAATTGTTTTTAGAATTTGTTCCATCTTATTTGCAATCCCACTCTACACCGTTTTGATGGCCTTGGGCTGTGAATGGGTTTATAAATTAGTGAAATAAATATCTCAATAGTAAAAGGATTGATCAAATCGATACACACACCGTGTTTGTCAGTCATCCCAAAGCCTTTATATTCACTGGAAGGTGGAATATTTGTGAAACCCTTTAATTCCTGAAGCATCTGGGTAGATCCTGAAAGAAGGCAAAAATAAGATACTTCCCTCAGACACAGCAAGGTTTTCCTGCGCAGAACCCACTGGAAATGGGAGTGCAAAACTAAAGCACTCAAATGTTGAGATTCCAAACAAAGTCAGGCTATGTTTATCAAAACAGGATCCTTTTCTGGAATCCCCCAGGATTTAAGATTCCAGAGGTGCAAGAATAAGCACCCAAGTGATAGCTCCAAAAACCTAGGCAGAGTGTCTACCAGCAATACTGAGCACATACGGAGGACTCAAAGGGAAACTTGTTGAGTTCAGGGGTTCCAAGCCAGCTCTAGTCTTTGATTACAGTGACTCAGGGTGATCCTGGAATGTGCACAAGACCACCAGGTACACAAAAGAGAAACCACTGTCTTGTTCCTGTTGAAGATGGAGTTTGAAGATGTACTCAAAATCTTGGGACTCTTCATAGCTAGCCAATGGGAGATCGTGTTCCTTTGATTAGATTAGGAACTGGAGAATGGGTAAAGAATCCCTATTAATTACATTAAGAGGTCACTCCCAAGTGAATATTGAGTGGGGACATTTCCTTGTCCATTTCAACAGAGCAGGGGTCAGCAACCTTTTTCAGCCGTGGGCCGGTCCACCGTCCCTCAGACCATGTGGTGGGCCGGACTGTATTTTTTTGCGGGGGGGGGGAATGAACAATTCCTATGCCCCACAAATAACTCACAGATGCATTTTAAATAAAAGCACACATTCTACTCATGTAAAAACACCAGGCAGGCTCCACAAATAACCCAGAGGTTCATTTTAAATAAAAGGACACATTCTACTCATGTAAAAACATGCTGATTCCTGGACCATCAGTGGGCTGGATTGAGAAGGCGATTGGGCCGCATCCAGCCCACGGGCCTTAGGTTGCCTACCCCTGCAATAGAGAATTTCCACAAGGGCACTTTCTCCCACTTTGCAAGATTCTTTCCAGACTTGTTGACCTTTCCAGACAAAAAGACAACCTTTTCAGCAAGGTACTCACATGAGCACACAAAATGGTGGTGGAATGGTGTTGCCCAGCAACAAGTTATAACATTAATACATTTGTTGATTTCTGCATTGTGTGTGTGTGTGTTTAAAACATAGAATATTATAGATGTCAGATGATAAGCCAAATAGCAGCTTGCTCAGGAACTGCAAACAGGCAAAGCAGAGAGGTACTGTTCCAGTTTTCCTTTGGGGCTGGTCCTACAGTCTTAACACTG
The DNA here is from genome assembly GCA_034641385.1 of Darevskia mixta. Taxonomy (NCBI): domain Eukaryota; kingdom Metazoa; phylum Chordata; class Lepidosauria; order Squamata; family Lacertidae; genus Darevskia; species Darevskia mixta. Next base: position 7,060,552 of record JAWWNH010000224.1, on the reverse strand, counting down.
TAAACCACTTTAAGCCATTGCAGACTGATGGCAATGGAGGAAGAAACTTGAACCATGATTTTTGACAGCAGCAGATGCTTCCAAAGCCTTTGAGAAAGAGTAGTCTCTCTCCTGGAATTTCAGCAGGGTTGTCTCCAACTGGAGACAGGGTTGTCTCCAACTAAGTTTTCTAAACAAAATAAAATGAAAAAATTCCTTCCAGTAGCACCTTAGAGACCAACTAAGTTTGTTCTTGGTATGAGCTTTCGTGTGCATGCACACTTCTTCAGATACACTGAAACAGAAGTCACCAGATCCTTATATATAGTGAGAGGGTGGGGAGGGGTATTACTCAGAGGGGTGGTGGAAATGGGTGAAAGGTTGATAGCTGTGGTAAACCTGTTGACGACTGTTAACGGCTGCAGTTAATCTTACAGGAAAAAGCAAGGGTTAACTAAGTTTTCTAACTTAGTTGTGCCTATTAATTTCAGTGGGTCTGCCCAGAGTATGACAAATATTGGGTACAACCCAGTAGTATAAAAGTCCACAAGGCCCTGCCTTTTTCTTCAGTGCTAGTTCTCTACCCTGGGCAAGGGGATTGTGGAATTTGGGGCTCAGCCCTGGATGTAGACATAACAACATTTATATCCTATCTTTCTGGGATAGGATAGAAGACTCACACAGTTGTGTATTGATGTGTGCATTCAATAGCAAGTAGGATTTCACATTCAACACACATGACGTAGACAAGAGGAATGGGCAAAGGGATGACTACAGCTCATGGGTGGAAGAAACCTCTTTGGAACAATATCTCACCCACCTTTTCTCTGCCTATGACTACAATGAGAAAACGTGTCTGCAGAAGTAACTAAAGGTATATACACATGAATCCCCCTTGTTATACAATCCAACAGTTCCCAATGCTCACACACCAAGCTAACAATGTAATCTCATGATATTTTCAGCAAGGACCAATGTTCATCATTACACCCTTGCATGCCTCAGGATGACCGCATACTACTAAAAAACCCACTTTATTCTCTTCTGAAACATCCTCCCTGATAAAGAACTGAATGACCCAGCTCTGCATGGGAACAGTGACCTAGTACTGACAACCATATTACCATGTGGTTGGGCTTCTGACCATATAGTTGTTTGATCAACTAGATTAATACGTACACTGTCCAATCTTTTGTCTGCCACAAATGTGTGGTAAAAGTTGGAAATGCTAGCAAGTGTTGGCACATTCCCAGGTGACTTAATGGTCATTTGCCTTAGTAACCCATGTCTGATTATGTTGAGTGGGGGAGGTATTTACCCAAACTAGTCTTACAACCACAGTTGTCCTTCAAGGATCAGCTTATCTTTTGTTTTTTGTTTTTTCTTTCCATGGTTTTCAGATCTCAAGCAGCAATACAGTGGTACCTCGGGTTACAAACACCTCAGGTTACAAACACTTCGGGTTACAGACTCTGCTAACCCAGAAGTAGTACCTTGGGTTAAGAATTTTACCTCAGGATGAGAACAGAAATCGTGTGGTGTCAGCGGGAGCCCCATTAGCTAAAGTGGTACCTCAGGTTAAGAACGGATTCAGGTTAAGAATGGACCTCCGGAACGATTTAAGTTCATAACCAGAGGTACCATTGTACTACTTGTCCGCTCAGAAGTAAGCCCCATTGAACTTACTCCCAAGTAGGTATGCATACGGCTGTAGCTTTACTCATTGAACATAATGAGATATTGGGTTGTAGCAAACTAAGTTTTACTCATAGTAGACTCATGGAGATTAATGGACCCAATTAGTCATGTCCATTAATTTCAATGTGTCTATTCTGAGTAGCACTAACATTGATACTTAGAAGTAAATCCTATTGAATTCAATAGGGCTTACCCCCAGGTAAACTACGTTAAGATTTAATCCTTAGTTCTGAGTAAACATGCACAGGTCATGCTGTCTATTTTTTGTTCCAAACCTTATTTTGAAAGCTACAGTAGTTATCATGAGGTAGTTTTAAATATTCATGGCGAATCTAGTCTGGTTCAAGTTTGCTTATTTTTAATGGGAAACTGTTGCCATAGCTATAACATTATGGTTCTGAATAGAATATGAGAATGTGTGCATTATATATATATTTACAATTGCCATCGAAATTATTCAACTCCCATTGCAAATTGAGTTTATTATCAAAATTTGCAGACTTCCAGCTGTTTGCAATGAGCAAATCAAGCAAAAGCAATTGAAATAGCTCAACACAAGGGATGCTTCAAGTGGTTCCCCCAAATTCAGCTGAAAATGGAACTTACATTGGCTTCTCCAGTCTCACGATTATTCAACCCCTTGAATAGAATCGCTCATAGCAACACAAATACAACAGGTGTTGCCTCAAGCACACCTGATGCAACTAATCAAGGGCTTCAGCTGCAACACATTAAATACCTGAGCTGGACATATCTGAGATTCAGGTGTCAGAAGCAGAGAAAATCTAGCCATATGGAGCGTAGATTTTGCCGAATTCCCTTAGGCTCAATTCATTTTGAGATTTTGCAAAAGAAGTTCAACAACTTTGGCAAAACTAAAACTAAAAAAGCTCAACAACTTTTGTGTCCGGAGGTTTGCGGACTGTCAAATTTGACTGCATGTCAGATATATGACTAAGTCAATAGCGGTTTTAGAAACTGAGATATGAAAGCTGGGAACTAAATGGCACCTTAAACCTAGGTTATGGGAGTAACAACGGAGTGTCTAGGTGTACTTTTTAAATAACAAGAATACAGAGCTGGAAATGAATGAACTTCAGCTAAAATCTTATGTTCATTTTTCACATGGTCTAGTCCTCATCTGAAGACTGCAAAAAACAAAGCCATGCTTCCCCCGCCCACCCCCCTAATATTCTTAAGAGGGTCTCTTCTCCAGTCTTCAGAGGAGCTGGAAGCGGGGAGGCAGAAAAAGGCCCTCCTTTCCTTCCTCCTTCTGCAGTTTTGATCTGAAATCTTAGGTGCAGTACTGCTCTCAGAGCTCAGAAACGTCTCGCACTAATGAAATTCCCTGTCGCAAAATGTGCCTAGAACAATGGGAGTTTCGAACACTGGTCAGGAGAATGGTCCAAGCAGGTAAGAGAAGAGATCATCGCCCTTCACAAACAAGGAGCAGGATACGAGAAGATAGCGAAGGCACGGAATGTTCCTAGACACTGCTGGAAGCATAGTTCGCAAGTTCAAAGTTAAAGGAACAGTGGTTACGCTACCTGGACAGAGCAGAAAAAGGAAGCTATCTGTGGAAGCAACCAGATTTCTGAGAAGGCGGGCTGGGAAAAGCCCTCAAGTGACTGCAAGTGAGGTGCAGCAAGACTTGGAGTCAGCAGGCACTGAGGTTTCAGTGAACACAGCAAGCCACAGACTAAACACGTATGCCTTCCATGCCAGAACTCCAAGACGTACACCACTACTGACCCCAAAGCACAACAAAGTAAGCTCTAATATGTGCAAAATCATATAAATAAGCCACAGAAGTTTTGGGATTCTGTTCTGCGGAGCAATGGAGGGGGAAATGGAATTTTTCGGCCCCCCATGGATCAGTGTTACCGGTATGTCTGGAGGAAGAAGAATGAAGCACACACTGAAAAGAATACAATGAAGAATGGTGGTGTCTCGGTGATGCTCTGGGGTAGCTTTGCATCCTCTGGCACTGGAAACTTGCAGCGCATAGAAGACATGGTGGATTCATTGAAGTATCAGGAAATCCTAGGAGGAAATGTCATGCCATCTGCAAGGAAGCGTAAGCATGGGTGTTATTGGACCTTCCAACAGGACCATGATCCCAAGCATCCCTCAAATTCCACCAAGACTTGGTTGCAGAAGAAGTCCTGGAAGGTTGTACTACAGTGGCCATTTCAGTCACCTGACTTGAACCCCACAGAAAATCTCTGGTAGGATTTGAAGAAGGCGGTTGCAGAACACAAACCCAAGAATATTACTGAACTGGAGGCCATTGCTCATAAGGAATGAGCTAAGATTTCTCAGGAACGCTGCCAGAAGCTGCTCTGTCTGTCTATGCATTGCGTTTGCAGCTGGTCATAGCAGCAAAAGGCTGCTCCACTAAGTACTAAAGATGCTTGCCATGAAAGGGTTGAGTAATAGTGAGAGATTGTAGAAGCCAGGATAAATTCAAAATTCAGCTGAATTTGGGGGAACCACTTGAAGCATCTGTTGTGTTGAGCTATTTCTATTGCTTTTGTTTGATTTGCTCATTGCAAACAGCTGAAAGTCTGAAAATTTTGACAATAGACCTGATTTGCAACGGGGGTTGAACAATTTCGATGGCAACTGTATATGTGCATTTTTTTACTTGGAGGTGCAAAGCGAATACTATTTTAAGTTTTTCTTGCTTAAAAATTGTTTTCATTGTGCTAGTGTTGCATGCTCATTGCACATGCAAAATATGTGCATAATTTAGAATTGCACACAATAGGTGGCTTCACAGGCTTAAAAGCAATAATGACAGACATTTTTCTTAAGAGAGAATGAATGACATCAAAGAGGGGGAAATGTTTTATTGGCCTGTTTGCTCATACTGCTAATATTACTGTTCCAAACTATAAAGTCAGCAAGAGCAGAAGAAACCATTTACATCCATAAAAACAAACAAGCCAGGAAATAGTGACATAACTGTGCAGCAATGCATGGAGGGATAGGCAGTGTTTGAAATTCGCCAGGTGCCAGGTGCATTTTGCTATCAGCCACTTGCTGGGCGCCCAGATGGTGCCTGACATCTCCCCTACCTGGAGGTGCACACCTGTGGATCTTTGGACTTGGACTGTTTTCACACACTAATACCCCATCCTGTAGAATTATATCCGTTATATTTTATCTGCACAATCAGAATGAATTTCAGGAACCAAAAAGTCATAATGAAAAATACAACTTTCAAACCGCCTGGTCCAGAAATGGCAACCAGGCATCCCATTTTGGCGACTGTAACCCTAGTGTAAGGATCAATTTGGCACCTAGCTTATATACCGTATCTGAGTTTCTAACACTGCGCCCAGAGTGGCTGGGGCAACCCAGTCAGATGGGTGGGGTACTACTACTACTACTACTAATGATAATAATAAATTACCCCCCTCTCAGGCCTCCCCCCACCAGCTCAAATGCAGTGCTCACTTGCCAAGCTTTGTGCTGCATTGAGTTGCATACGGACACACTGCACTTTTATATGTTTACTAGTAAATTAAGCCCGTTACTAAAACGGGCGCTAGAAAATATATGGGGGGAGCGGCGGCCACGGCACCCCCGGGCACGCGGGCGAGGGAGAGAGCGGCCACCCCGGGACTCCCTGGCGGGCGAGAGGCGGAGGAAGCGCCGCTTGGTCGCTTTCTCACTCCGTCCGCCCCTCCCACGCGACCCTCCCGCTGCCGCTGTTCCCCGGGCGGGTGATGCTGGTTGGGGTAGCGGCGTGAGGAGGCGGAGGCAGCGCGGGTAGGCCCGGCGCCCCCGGGCACGCGAGCGAGGGAGAGAGCGGCAAACCGGGACTCCCTGGCGGGCGAGAGGCGGAGGAAGTGCCGCTCGCTCGCTTGCTCACTCCGCCCGCCCCTCCCACGCGACTCTCCGGCTGCCGCTGCTCCCCGCCTCTCCCTCCCATCACGGGCGGGCGGGCGGCGGCGGAGCAGCCCCTGTCCCGGGCGGAGGGGGCGTCTCCGAGCAGCAGCCGCAGCAGCAGTAGCCGCGTCGGCCAACCGTCCCTTCCCGCGCGTCGCCTCAGCTTCGGCATCGCGGGCGGGCGGCGGCGGAGCAACCCGTCCCAGGCGGAGGGAGCGTCTCCGAGCAGCAACTGCTGCAGCAGCAGCCGCCGCGCCGGCCAACCGCCCCTTCCCGCGCTTCACCTCAGCTTCGGGATCGCGGGCGGGCGGCGGCGGAGCAACCCGTCCCGGGCGGAGGGGGCGTCTCCAAGCAGCAGCCGCCGCAGCAGCAGCAACGCGCCGGCCAACCGCCCCTTCCCGCGTGTCGCCTCAGCTTCAGCATCGCGGGCGGGCGGCGGCGGAGCAACCCCTGTCCCGGGCGGAGGGAGCGTCTCCGAGCAGCCGCAGCAGTAGCAGCCGCACCAGCCAGCCAAGCAGCGAGGAAGGCGGCGGCGGTAGCCGTCGCCGCCAGTCCTCCTCCTCCTCCTCTCGGCCAGCGCCAATCTCAGGCTTCGCTAGGCGTGGCGGCGGAGGAAGCAGCGGCTGCGTAGGCGCAGGCAGTAGAGGCGGCGGAGGTGGCCGGCGGCGGCGGGAGCGGTGCTTCGCACCGCTTCCCCCGCGCTTTGCAAGGAGTAATGGCGGCGCTCCAGTAAAGCCGGCGGCGGAAGTGGTCTCTGCTGTCCAATCCCTGCGTCCCTCTGTGTGTCATGCGCAGTAGCGCACTTCCGTGACACACAGAAAGTGGACGCAGGGACATAGCAAGATTATTATATAGGACTAGTGGACGTTCAGCCCGTTAAATTAACGGGCGCTAGAACATATGTGGTGAAACATTTTTAAAAACAGGACTTATTTCCCTCAGGCAAGTGGGATTAGGACAGCAGCCTTCAGGTAAGGCAGCCGGGCCTCATCCTGTGGCGCGTCCGAGAGAAGCTGTGAGGGAAACTGGCCCCTCCCGTTACATAAAAGTCCCTAAAGCGTGCGGCGGAGGGGGAATGGGCTCAAATCCCACGTACTGGGGAGGGGGGGGGTCCGGTTTCCCTCCGTAAGCAAACTCCGTGTGGAAACGGCCATGGCAGCCCCCGCCTCTCTTTGCCCTTTTGGCTCCCAGCCCCTTCACGAACCACACCGAGTTCCTGTACAGGGACATGGCGAGGACGGGACGGGGGCTGCTTTGAGCCCCTGAGGGAGGGAGGCCACCTCCCGGGCAGGGCCGTCGGCCTAGGGCGGGCGTGTGAGAGGAATCCTTGTGTAACTCCCATCACTCACACACACAAAATGGCCGCCAGCAACTTTCTTTGAGTGCAGGGCGAGGCAGCCCCTCCCCTCCCGCACTTCCGATTGGCGGCCTCCGACCGTCTCATCTGCATAGAGTCTCTGCGTCGTCCAATCCCTGCGTCCGTGTGGGGCATGCCCAGTTGCGAATTCCACTGACACACGGAAAGTACGGACGGACACAGGCACTTTATTATATACTAGTAAATTAAGCCCGTAAAGATTACGGGCTCTAGGCTGCCTGTCCGTGCTGCTTTAAAGCAGCAGGGACGGGCAGCCTCAGGAGCCGGCGCTCCCTCGGCCGGTCGCTCAGTGACCGCGGGAGCAGCAGCGCCGGGCGGGATGCATCCTGCTCGGCGCTGCAGCTCCCGGCGAGGGAGTGCCGGCTCCTGAAGCTGCCTGTCCCTGTGGACGGGCAACCTAAGGAGCCGGCGCTCCCTCGGCCGGTCGCTCAGTGACCGCGGGAGCAGCAGCGCCGGGCGGGATGCATCCTGCTCGGCGCTGCAGCTCCCGGCGAGGGAGTGCCGGCTCCTGAAGCTGCCTGTCCCTGTGGACGGGCAACCTAAGGAGCCGACGCTCCCTCGGCCGGTCGCTCAGTGACCGCGGGAGCAGCAGCGCCGGGCGGGATGCATCCTGCTCGGCGCTGCAGCTCCCGGCGAGGGAGTGCCGGCTCCTGAAGCTGCCTGTCCCTGTGGACGGGCAACCTAAGGAGCCGGCGCTCCCTCGGCCGGTCGCTCAGTGACCGCGGGAGCAGCAGCGCCGGGCGGGATGCATCCTGCTCGGCGCTGCAGCTCCCGGCGAGGGAGTGCCGGCTCCTGAAGCTGCCTGTCCCTGTGGACGGGCAACCTAAGGAGCCGACGCTCCCTCGGCCGGTCGCTCAGTGACCGCGGGAGCAGCAGCGCCGGGCGGGATGCATCCTGCTCGGCGCTGCAGCTCCCGGCGAGGGAGTGCCGGCTCCTGAAGCTGCCTGTCCCTGTGGACGGGCAACCTAAGGAGCCGGCGCTCCCTCGGCCGGTCGCTCAGTGACCGCGGGAGCAGCAGCGCCGGGCGGGATGCATCCTGCTCGGCGCTGCAGCTCCCGGCGAGGGAGTGCCGGCTCCTGAAGCTGCCTGTCCCTGTGGACGGGCAACCTAAGGAGCCGACGCTCCCTCGGCCGGTCGCTCAGTGACCGCGGGAGCAGCAGCGCCGGGCGGGATGCATCCTGCTCGGCGCTGCAGCTCCCGGCGAGGGAGTGCCGGCTCCTGAAGCTGCCTGTCCCTGTGGACGGGCAACCTAAGGAGCCGACGCTCCCTCGGCCGGTCGCTCAGTGACAGCGGGAGCAGCAGCGCCGGGCGGGATGCATCCTGCTCAGCGCTGCAGCTCCCGGCGAGGGAGTGCCGGCTCCTGAAGCTGCCTGTCCCTGTGGACGGGCAACCTAAGGAGCCGACGCTCCCTCGGCGCGCCGCCCCTTTCCCACAGAGCCTACAGCCGGCGCTCCTCCGCGGGGCTCTTCCGCTTCCAGCGCCGCCTGTAGCCGGCGCTCCTCCGCGGGCCTCCTCTGCTTCCAGCGCCGCCAAGCCCCGTCGCGGGGTCGCGGTTGCCTGGCCATCGTGGAACGGCGGCCAGTGGCCGCCTTCTCCCCGCCAGCGGCTAAAAGATGGCCGACAGGAGGAGGCTGCGGGCAGCGGCGCTTCGCGCCTCTGCCCCCGCTCCTATTGGTCTGCGTCCTCCAATCCGTGTCTCACTGGAGCGCACGCGCGCTTCCGATTTCCTCTGACGGACGGAAAGTGTTACGGAGGGACACAGGCTCTTTATTATATAGGATTAACCCTTTCCCCTCCCCTCCCTCCCCATTAACCCTTTCCCCTGCCCAGCCTCCTCTCCTCCCCATTAACCCTTTCCCCTCCCCTCCCTCCCCATTAACCCTTTCCCCTCCCCACCCTCCTCTCCTCCCCATTAACCCTTTCCCCTCCCCACCCTCCTCTCCTTCCCATTAACCCTTTTCCCTCCCCAGCCTTCTCTCCCTCCCATTAACCCCTTTACCTCCCCACCCTCCTGGCCCCCCTTGAGGCTGCGACTCTGAGCCCTGCGGTGGCGGCGGGAGGAGGTGGAGCCCCCCGCCCTCCTCCCCCCGTTTATTGTCGGGCCTCCTCTTCTCTCCCTCCCCCCGCCCACCTCCCCCCGTTTATTGCCGGGCCTCCTCTTCTCTCCCTCCCCCCCACACCTCTCTCTCTCTCTCTCACACACACACACACACGCACTTTCCCCCACACCTCCCCCCACAAATAGCTCACCTCTCTCTCTCCCTCCCCCCTTCACACCTCCCCCCCCATCCCCGGCGACCGGGCGGCAGCGGGAGGCGGGCCGGGTGCGGGGCCCCCGCATCCCACCTCCGCCCGAGAGCGCCGGCCGCCGCCGCTCCTCCCGCTGCCGCCGCACCCGCAAGTCGGCGGCCGCCCCATGCAGACGCACGGGGAAGCCGCTCGGCGCCCTGGGGCCGGCCCTGCGCCACGATGAGCGGGGCCGCCGGCGGGGAGACTTCGTAGGCGGCAGCAGGAGCTGGTCCTTTGTGGGCGCGAGCCTTTGGCCGTTGAGGCAGCCATGGGGCAGCCGGCGGTCTCGCTGTTGCTGCTGGGCTGCAGCGCGGTGCTGGTGTGTCTGCGGAGCCTGCCGGGAAAGGTAGTTCTGGGTGCGTCGGGGCTGTGGGAGCCGCGTGGAATGCAGCAGGAAGGGTGAGCGAGGAGAGAGCAGCCCTGCTGCCCCCGACGGCGCTTTGCGGAAGGGGGACCCAGGTCCTGCCCGTCGGGCCGGCTGCTCCCAGCCACTCTTTCCCCTCTCCCGCCCCGTCGGGGCTGCAGGTGCGGCGGCGCGGAGGATGGCCGCGGCCTCCTCCGCTTCCAGCGCCGCCTGCAGCCGGCGCTCCTCCGCGGGCCTCCTCCGGTTCCTACAACTCCCATGGTGGCGTCCGGCGCGCCTCCGCTTCGCCTCCTCTCTCTCCCTCTCCCTCTGCCTCTCCCTGCTTCGCGCTCCGAACAGTTGATCCCGAGGCGCAAAGGGAGGGAAGGAAGGAAAGGAAGGAAGGAAGGCAGGGAAAGAGAGAGGAGGAGAGCAGGCTTTGTCCGAGCGGGAGGGCAGCTGCAGCTCCGTGCGAGGCGGCAGCAGTGACCGAAATGATGGCGCGCATGCGCCGCCGCTGCCTCTCGAACACGCCCCCCTCTCCCGTCGTCCAATCCCTGTGTCCGTCTCGTACATGCGCAGTGGAAATTTCCTCTGACTGACAGAAAGTGGTACGGACGGACACAGGCTCTTTATTATATAGGATAAACAAAAATATGCACTTTTATCAATTAAAAAAGAGCAGAGTTTGAGTACAAATTCTGTCTATTCTGCTAGTCCTGCCCCCCTGGCCTGGTAAGGCACCCAACCAAAGCTAAAGTAACATTCTTGATTTTTCCAACTGATTACAATAGATCTCACATCCTGGTGTGGAAAGAGTCTGTCCAAACCAGGAAGTTTTCAGGTTATGAGTCTACCTATCCCTCCATGAACTGCTGCACAGCTTTGTCACTATTTCCTGGCTTGTTTGTTTATGTGCAATAATGTTTATGGACTAATTACATATGACACCTTTGGGCAAAGAACAGCTATCAAACATAATAAATAAGTAAATAGGTGTTGCCTGAAGAGCTCATCTGTCTGGAGCCTATTGCCATTTGGTTTTATTAGATGAGAGGTGTTCTACTGTTCTCGGCCAATTATAATTTTCTAAACTTTTGTTACCTTTCCCTCTATCAGAGATGGGTAACTGTGGAACTCCAGAAGGTTCTGGACTCCAGTTCCCATCACCCCTGACCATTGGCCATGCTATTGGTCTGGAGGGCAGATTCTCCATCCTTGAAAACCATCTCAGTTCTCTGGTTCCTTTATGTAGCCCCCAAACAGGACCAAGCAGAAGAGGGAGGTACCAGGTCCTCCTTATGGGTTTCCCAAAAGGCATCCGGTTGGCCACTGTGAGAACAGGATGCTGGGCTAGACATGGCAATCCCAAAGCAATATGTCCCAAACAGCCTAAATGGGACTGAATGTGCTGAATAGCCCTGGCATGCTGATTGACTTGGGGGGGGTGACCCCAAAAAATGATGTAGCAGGGCAAACAGAATGGAGTATCACGGAAGGCATGATTGACTGACTGGACCATTTTGGGGGCAGGCCCTCCTTACGTTATCTGCTTTTTAATTAATATTATTGTTCCATTATGTTTTCATGTTGGTAGACTGCCTACCACTTATGATGATGATGATGAAAGAACAGTTCATTTTTGTTGTGGGGGGGCACTTATTAATGGAAGAAATGCACTCGTTCCTGAGAAACAGACTGTGTCTGCACCCCCACAGCCCTACCCCTTTTTCCTTTGTAACCTTTGTATCTCAAACTGTGTGTTAAACTTTTTGTGACTCTCTGTATCTTTGCCCAATGGTCTTCCAACGTGTTTGCATAAGAATATACAAACCCACCCAAGTCAGGAGAAGGGATCTTTGTTAAGCAAAATAAAGCTGTAGGGCAAATGCACACACAAATAAAATCTTGTCAGGCGACTCCCAACAGTTGGGAAAAGACATCATCGTTAACGGGTTAATGGACACTCCCAAAGACAACGACCACCTGGAAAAAACACCTTTTGTATCTAAACATGACCCTCCACCAGAGGAACCCCCTCCCTTCTGACACCTGGTCAAATCCCTTATCTCACCCACATAACGCTATTATCTCTTTTGTTCTGTACTGTGTCAAAAGTGTATAAAAGTTCGCCTGCTCTTTTGTTCTGGGTTCTTCTCCATCCTCTGTCCTGTGAGCAAGAACCCTGTTGCAACAGCTCTACTCTTTAAAATAAACTGGTCAGGCTTAGCAGCCGCTTTGCTTCTCACTAAAACTCTGGTCCGGTCTCTGTTTTTCGACAGCAAGAGTTTCAAACAACGTCCTGCTGGGGTTTTGGGATTCCACCCTGAATCGGACTCATTTACCTGGAAACGTCCTCAAATTCTTACAACAATTTAAAAAAAATTAAACTAAATAAAATTAAAAATGCAACAACTTTTTAAATTTTGCTAGAGTTTTTGATTATGTTGAGATTCTCAGTTCTGCTGAGCCAGAAAGGTTAAGAATGGGGCACAAGAACCTCTGGACATACTGGTCTACTGAGGCAAACCAGCAAGGCGCCATGCTGGGGCGCAGGGAGGCTACATGCAATTGTTATCCTTTAAGGGCATACATATCTCCAATTATCATCAGATTAGTATAACAATGAATGCTTATAAGCTATGTTGTGGTTTATTTTTTTTACTATTTAGTTCTTCCTCCATCTTAAGGGCAAGCTTTTGAATTTGAATGTGAATCGTGGCACACCCACCCACCAACCAAAGAAATATAAAATGGCACCCAATTTTCCCTACATCATGTTGTTCTGGGAAACCATCACTGTTTGCTTCAAGGAAAGTGGGGACCCGCTTAAAGCCCTAGAAATGGAGATTATATGCAAGGGGGTCTTCTCTTCTTTTGTGGAACCAACAAACCCAAGAAGATGAGGCCAGATTTGGGAGTTACAAATCCCCTCAGCCTAAACTCGGAAGCAAACGGCCTTCACTGGCCAGTGTGCTTGAGCCTTGAGCCCACCAACTCAGTCTCTCCCAAGCAACACCCTCCCAGACGTTTCCGCGACGGCCACGCACCCCAACCGGGGCGGGCCTCCGCCGAGTGATGCCGTTCAAACGTGCCAATGGAAGGCCGCGTGGGCGTGCCAAGCGCGCCCTCCCCGCCAGGGGCTTTAAAAAGAGCACCATTTTGTGCCGGCTAGTCCGGGAGGCGGCGGGATATCGATCGGCGTGGTCCGCCTTGTGGAGAGAAAAAAGAGAGAGAGAGAAGTTGCGCCCCCCGCGAGGGAAAAAAAGAGCGAGGAGAAGAAGGGGGGGGCGGAGGAAAGCGCCTCCTCCTCCTCCTCTTTGGGGAAGAAAGAGGCAGGAGGGCGGCGGAAGAGAGAAGCCAGAGCTGCTGCTCGCAAGTCCCTCGGCCGCAGTAGCCGCTCGACGGCAGGCGGCGGCGCTGGAGAGACCCAGAGGGAGCCGCCGGCGCCGCGGCGCGAATAAGACGATGAAACCCCAAGGAGCAACCGCCGCCGCCAGCCATGGAGCCGCCGCCGCCGTCAGCGCCTCGCCTGCCCCTCCAGGCGCCCCGGCCTCGGAGGCGGCTTTCTCGGCGGAGAAAGTCGTGCACTCCCGCTCGCAGGCGCTGTTCTTGGGCGGCGGCACGAAGGCGCTGGGCGACGCCTTCAAGCTGCTGGTGCCCAAGTCGACGGAGTTCATGAGCTCCGACGCCGAGCTGTGGAACTTCCTGTGCAGCCTCAAGCATGAGTTCTCGCCGGTCATCCTCCGCAGCAAGGACGTCTACGGCTACGCGTCGTGCCGAGCCTCCGTGCCGGACTTGTCCCGGGGCTTCGCGGCGGCGGCGGCGGCGGCGCAGGGCAGGAGGGAGCGGCCGTGGAGGAGAGCCGCCGCCAGGGGGAGGCGCCTGCGGGTCGCCGCCGGAGGAGGCGCGAAGAGGGCGGCCAAGAAGCGCTGCAAAGAGGCAGCGGCGGCGCCCGAGGTTGCCCGCTGCGCTTCCGACGGGCGCCCAGAGCAGGAGGAGAAGGAGCAACGATCGGTTCCCGGCCCGGCAGCTCCGCCCTTGGCCGCGGGGACTCTCTTCGAGGGCAGGTCCCTCGAGAGCATCTGGCAGGCGGCCACCCCCCGCAAGCTGGACTCCTTCCCCTCCGTCAAAGTGCGCGGGAGCGTGTGGAACCGGCGCAGCTTGGAGGCCACCCGGCGGAGGGCGCAGCGCCTGCTGAGGGTCGACCTGGCGCCCGTCGTGAGACTCCGCCGCTTGCCGCTGGTCGGGCGCAGAGGAGCAGGCGCCCCTTGAAGGAGTCTCGGGTTGGACCCGTCACATGCACCGGGGATGGGGTGGTGGAGAACCGGGGTTGTGGGGTGTGGGGGTGTTTTTTTTTGGGGGGGGGGTCTTCTTTCCTCGCCAGCCGCGACGTAGCGAACAAGCGAAGGGAAGTGTGTGGCAGTCACCTGTTTACAATTACTTTGGTCCGGATTGGGTCGTCCTTATCATTCAATGAACTGCACTTTAGGGCGAAGTCTTGGGAGGACTGTCGCCCCTTTCCCAGCCCTCTTTTCCCATATGGACTGGGAGGCCGCCCCCAGCTGGCTGCTCGCCACGCGATCTACAGGGGGGGCCTTTTCTACTTACTTGGATAACCTTGGGCTGAGGAGGAGGCAAGAGATGAAGTCTGGTTTTTCCTTTCCTTTGGAGTCACTTTTTCTTTCTTACCATTGGGCTACCTCACTCACGATTTTGGCAAAGAGATCACTTGTTGCCCCCCCCCCTTTCCAAAGGAACTTTCCTATCGGTTTCATGCCAATTTCCCCCATTTAAGAAGTAGCCAATGGACTATTATGTATGACTTTTGTGCAATTGCACTAGATGCTCAGGGTTACTTGAATATGCTAAGTGTTTCCAGTTTCAGATAACGGGACTTAAGCTTATGACCAAGGATGCTCAAGGAATGAAGACTTAACAGCTCACGGCTGATTTGATGGTGCAAAAATGTTTTGCTCCTTTTTGGTTTGGTTTTGTACATGAATTGGACTTTGTGATAACAAACTTTCAGTATAATAATGGTTGAATGTTTTGTATGTAATAAAGTTTTATAGTTGAAATTTAACTAGTATTTCTAATAGTTTATAAAAATGAGAATTGTATTGGATACTTCATTTTATATAATCTTTAGAGAAGCTCTCAAGCTAAGTGAAAACTAATAAAAGTGTAAAAGGAAGAATTTGCTTCTACAGTTTAATTTATTGGGAAAGAATGTTTGGCCTGGACTACAATGTGTTAAGGTTCATTGAAAGTGTTCAGGGTGACAAGTTCAGCAAGATCACTAAAATACAGGAGCAAGTAGGAATTTTAGATTGTTTCCTACCTTTAAAAAAAACAATGTTGTGGCTATTCAGAATTGCTGTTCTGGCCACCTTCTATTTCCCTTGGAATCTGATTGGAACTACAAAAGCCATTGATCTCCAATATGCTTAAAGTTTAAAATAATCAGTGTGGCCTTGGCATGTGTTAACTATTTGGCATACAATAAAAGATGATATAGTGTAGTGCTGAAAACCACTAATGGCTCAATCCTAACCACACCTACTCTGAAGTAACTCTACTAAATTCAGTGGTGCTTGCTCCCAGGTTAGGATTGCCGTCTAAATGCTGAGCTCATTGGGAGCATTTCTATTTCGAACAACTTTTCCCAAATTTGTAGACAAGGGTAGAAATGCAGGATAATACATCAGCAGCAACTTTGTACAAGCAGTAAATAAAACAGGCCCATTAGCCAAACTTAAAATGCCAGTAGCTGTATTTTAGTAATGGCCGTGTGTTACCTACCACAATAAATGTGCATTTGTTACGGCAGGCATAGGCAAACTCTGGCCCTCCAGATGTTTGGGACTACAATTCCCATCATCCCTAGCTAACAGGACCAGTGGTCAGGGATGGTGGGAGTTGTAGTCCCAAACATCTGGAGGGCTGGAGTTTGCCTATGCCTGTGTTAGGGGATCCATATAAAGCTTTACAGACATATAATGGTGGTAGTTAGGGACCCAGGTGGCGCTGTGGGTTAAACCACAGAGCCTAGGGCTTGCTGATCAGAAGGTCAGCGGTTCGAATCCCTGTGATGGGGTGAGCTCCCGTTGCTCGGTCCCAGCTCCTGTCAACCTAACAGTTCGAAAGCACGTCAAAGTGCAAGTAGATAAATAGGTACCGCTGCAGCGGGAAGGTAAACAGTGTTTCCGTGCGCTGCTCTGGTTTGCCAGAAGCTGCTTTGTCATGCAGGCCACATGACCTGGAAGCTGTACGCCGGCTCTCGGCCAATAAAGCGAGATGAGCGCCGCAACCCCAGAGTCGGACACGACTGGACCTAATGGTCAGGGGTCCCTTTACCTTTAATGGTTGTAGTTAAGCAAGAGATGAGCTGCTCTCATTTGGATGCATGGCTGTTTGCATGAGTTCACACTGTATCTTATCCATGAGTTCAGGGGTAGGCAACCTAAGGCCCGTGTGCTGGATGCGGCCCAATCGCCTTCTCAATCCGGCCCGCAGACAGTCCAGGAATCAGCATGTTTTTACATGAGTAGAATATGTCCTTTTATTTAAAATGTATCTTATTTGTGAGATCTGCCTGGTGTTTTTACATGAGTAGAATGTGTGCTTTTATTTGAAATGTGTCTCTGGGTTATTTGTGGGGCGTAGGAATTCATATATATTTTTCAAAATAGAGTCCGGCCCATCACATGGTCTGAGGGACGGTGGACCGGCCCACAGCTGAAAAAGGTTGCTGGCCCCTGCATGAGTTGGAGCCTTCTCTGTGCTCTCTTGCTTGCTTTGGAGCAACAAGGCTTTTGCAAAGCTCCAGATTTGAACTTCCTTCGTTATAACAGTTGGAATCAACTTTTTGGAAAAATATACACCTGCATTTATAACACATTCCCCGTTGAGGATAAAGGCAGAACTGGTTGCAGAGAAGAGCAAAGTCCCAAGAAGAGTTTTGGCATGAAGGCAGTCTAGACAGAGTGCGTCATCCTTTTGACTCCCAGCAGGACTAGTTATTCTGAAGAACCTCCTCTCGGGACACAAAGCCCTTCTGAACAGTGTGGCTGTTTTTGGGTAGTACTAATCTGCTACAGAACTGAAGTGTGAAATGACATTGAGGTAAGTAGGGAAGTCCCTTGTAAGGGGCTGCTCTTTCTTCACTTTCTTCTTGGCGAGTCCATTCACACCAGGTGTGGGGAACCTCTGGCCCTCCAAATGTTGCTGAACTACAACTCACATCCCGTCCCCAGCAAGCATTGCCAGTGGCCAAGGATGCTGGGACTTGCAGTTCAGCAAGGTCTGAAGGGCCACAGGTTCTGCACACCTAGAACTTGTCAACTGATAACATTGGTACTAGGTCAAGGGTTTTGAAACCAAATTGCTTGGCCAAGGAGTCTAGCTTAAAGCATGGAAAATAGTTTCCATGCGCTGCTCAATGAGCGCTGCAACCCCAGAGTCGGTCACGACTGGACCTAATGGTCAGGGGTCCCTTTACCTTTACTTACTAGCAATAAGAATAATGAATTTTTTGCTTCTCATCTGGCTCCCAACATCTCAAGTTTTAAGCTTTAAAAGTGGAGACCATTTGGCTTTAAATACAGCAGTATGTACCGTATGCATTAGACTGGGCAGAAACCATAAATCATCTGGTGAGTTGGGTTGCTGCTGTCCACATTTCCCTCCACTGCTGGGCAGTGAAGTTCTTTCAAAATGGTGCCCACCTGTTCTCCGTTCTGATATAACCCAGGGTGATTGTATCTCCATAAGAGCAAGAATTAGATACTGGAGCCCTTCTTTCATAAACAAAGTAAGCTGGAAGCATGAGGACTCAGGGTCCTAGAGTCCTCATCTCCTTCCCAAAGTCTAGTTAGTGCTTGGCCAGCTTTGGAAAGGAGATGCGGAGGGGGCTCTAGGACCCTGCCAGAGCCTCACATCTCCTTCCCAAAGCCTGCCCTCACTTACCAGCACTAGATTTGCAAGAGTGCTCACATGGAGCATTTGAGTAAAGGTCTAACTGCCTCCTTACCTGCTTCTAATGTATTTTAATACTGTATTTTGGTTTTTTTAAAATAGCCTTTATGTTTTTAGTGCTACAATCCTTTTTTACCTTTTGCATTTTTTATTGCAACCTCCACCAAGGTTTGTTTTTTGTCCTCCTCATGTGGGAAAGACTTCCATTGTATGAAAAAAAGCCTTCTTGCCTTTGAAAGCTTTGTTGACTCTGTTTTTTTAACCATGCAGGCATCCTCTTGTCCCTAATGGTGCATTTTCTGATTCCAGCAGAGCTTTTTAAATAGTGGCTTTGAATATCTCCCAAGCATACTGGAGAGATTTGATCTTCTTTTTCAACTTAATTTCTACCAGTTCTCAAATTTTACCTCTTTGTTCTGACCAGAACACACACTTACCTGGTTTGTGAGGGTCTTTTAAGTTGTCCATTACTGCAATACTTTGAATGCCTCTTTGATTCCATTCTCCATCTCAAGAGGTTTTTGTTTTTCAAGAGTCAAGCCATGGACCCCCTCCTTTTGAAAACGTTGATATCTCTATGGCAGTTTTTATTATGTGAATGGCGCTGGAAAAAACCCTGGGGTAACATGGACACCCTGGGGTCTGCGGACCACCAGTTAGGAACCACCGCTGTAGAGAAGTCCACGCCTTTTGGGGTTTCTTGTTGAACTCTCTCCTCATTGACATACAGAGGGAACCACCCTAAGACCTTCCTATAGTGATGCCCTCTTTCAAAGCTGTATTTTTTTTTATTTTTTTTTAAAGACAATTTTTATTAGGGATTTTTTAACACAATAACAAAAACCAAAAACACATACATGACACATAAACAAAAAACCCCCCTCCCCCCTACATCTAAAATAAACATACTAACTAATCTAATTACTTCCTAATAATCATATTTCTCTAACATTATCTAATTGGCTTCCCCCTCTTCTCTCCTTTAACGTTACATTATCCTATCATTTTAGCAATTTCTACTCATTTTCTAATCTATTTCTTATTCCTTTAACACCAAATATTATTTCAATTATCTACACTCTAATATCTCTAATATTCTTAAATATATTCCTTTAAACTATTTCTATTATCTTAAACTTATTTCCAAATCTTCCTCTACTTCTTAATCTTTTAATTATCTTCTATTCATTGTTTTAATTATTATATACATTTTCTATCTTAACAATCTTATCCTATCTATAAATTCTTCTATCTACTCAGCAAAATTCTAACATTTTAAAAGTTCTAAATTTTAAGATGTTTCTTCATATAATCCTTGAACTTCTTCCATTCTTTTTCCACCGCTTCTTCCCTCTGGTCTCGGATTCTTGCGGTCAGTTCTGCGAGTTCCATATAGTCCATCATTTTCAACTGCCATTCTTCCACCGTTGGCAATTCTTTTGTCTTCCAATATCTTGCAATCAATGTCCTTGCTGCTGCTGTGGCATACATAAATAACGTGTGATCTTCTTTAGGCAACTCGTGATGGATCATTCCCAAGAGGAAGGCCTCTGGTTTCTTAACAAATGTGTTTTTGAACACTCTCTTCAGTTCATTATAAATCAAATCCCAGTAGGCCTTCACCCTCGGGCACGTCCACCACATGATAGAAGGTTCCATCTGATTTCTCACACTTCCAACATTTCTTGTCCTGCGTATGATAGATTTTGGCTAATTTGACCGGGGTTAGATACCATCTGTATATCATTTTCATAATGTTTTCTTTTAAAAGATTACAAGCTGTGAAATTGATTCCTCCTCTCCAAAGTCTCTCCCAGTCCTCCATCATTATGTTGTGTCCTACATCTTGTGCCCAGTCTATCATAGCAGATTTCACCAGTTCATCCTGTGTATGCCATTCTAGCAGCAAGTTATACATTCTAGACAAAATCTTTGTTTTGGGATCTAGCAGTTCTGTTTCCAATCTTGATTTTTCTGTCTGGAAACCAAGTTTCTTATCTTGTTTGAAGAGTTCACTTATTTGATGATATTGTAGCCAATTTGTCACCACTCCTTTCAGCTGTTCAAAAGGTTTTAACTTGACACTGTCTCCTTCTTGAATTATAATGTCTCTGTATTTAGGGTAATTACTTTCCATATTTGTTCTTCTGTCTGCCTTGGCTTCTAAAGGCGAAATCCAGTTGGGTGTTTTCTTCTCCAATAGATCTTTATATTTACACCAGACTCTGAACAGGGCTTTTTTGATTATATGTGACTTAAATCCTTGATGAATCTTTATTTTATCGTACCACAGATATGCATGCCATCCCCACCGATTGTCGCATCCTTCCAAATCCAACACGTCTGTATCTTCCAACAGGAACCAGTCCTTTAACCAGCAGAACGCCGCAGCTTCAAAGTATATGTTTAGGTCCGGCAGGGAGAATCCCCCTCTTTTCTTATCATCAGTTAATATCTTATATTTAATTCTGGGTTTTTTCCCTTGCCAGACAAATCTAGATATGTCCTTCTGCCAGTTTTTGAATGGTTTCATCTTGTCGACAATCGGTAGCGCTTGGAAAAGAAATAGCAGTTTTGGTAGTACATTCATCTTGATTACAGATATGCGTCCAAGCAAGGATAGTTTCAAGTTATTCCAGATTTCCAAATCCTTCTTAACTTCTTTCCAGACTTTTTCATAATTGTCCTTATACAGATTCTGGTTCTTAGATATTAAATTCACCCCTAGGTATTTCACCTTTTTTGCGAAACCAAGGCCCGTTTTTTCCTCAATAGATTGTTTTTCTTCCAGTGTCAAGTTTTTACCTAGCAACTTAGTCTTGGTTTTGTTTAATTTGAATCCTGCTACCTGTCCAAATTCTTGAATTACTTCCAGTGCCCTCACGGCACTGGTCTCTGGTTCTTGAAGAGTCAATACTACATCATCTGCACTCTTTCAAAGCTGTATGCTCCAGCTTGCCCATCTTGGCTCACCTGTTTCTAGCACTGGCATATAAAACATTTACACATGGTGCCTCTTTTCAAATGTATCTGACTCATGTTTTTCCCTGCGGTACTTTGAGCTTTTGTGTGTGTGTGTGTGTGTGTGTGTGTGTGTGTAAGTGTAATGGCTACCATGTTCACTTTCATTGCCTACTTCTATCCCCATTCCCATTAAGATAATGGGACCTCCCATCAGAGGTCAAAGCAATAAACAACCACATGACCTTTAGAAAACACCTGAAGGATGTTTTTAATCTGTGATATTTTAATGTTTTGTTTTTTAATATTTGCTGGAAGCCGCCCAGGGTGGCTGGGGAGACCCAGCCAGATGGGCGGGGTACAAATAATAAATTATTATTATTATTATTATTATTAAGATAAAACATCTTCATTCTCACTTCCTAGAGGTGGGCATTCCTCAGCTCCTGACAGCTTTTCACTAGCTATCAACCTAAAAACCTCTCTGTGGTTCCATACCTCCACACCAAATGTGTCATTGAAAAAAAGTGTTGCGTTTAAGGAGGCATTCCATGAAAAGATCTGCAGTGATAGGTCTGTGATGGCTCATTCATGCTGTAGTCATCAAATGATGGACAGCAATGTATGGAAGAAGGACAAAGTTATGGGTACTTAAAACCAACATTATATACAGTGGAACCTCGGTTGTTGAACGTAATCTGTTCTGGAAGACCATTTGACTTCCAAAATGTTGGAGAACTGAGGCGCAATTGCCGGCCGGCGAAATTCATTGAGAAACGCGCCTCGGAAGCCGTTCGATTTCTGAGGCGCGTTCGAAAACGGAAGCACTCACTTCCAGGTTGTTGCCATTCCAAAGCCGAAATGTTCCGACTTCCAAAGCATTTGACAACCGAGGTTCCAGTGTACCCTGCTTCTCTCTCCCCACCTCTCCTCTCCCCCAACTTTATGCTGTCTGTTAGTGACTCACACATCAAGAAAGAACTCAATGAACTGAAAGCAGAGATGCTGTATGTACTTTTGTAACCCAAGAAAATCTTAATAAACGTTTTTTATGAAAAAAACAAAACCCACCTTATAGAGATTGTTACAGTACTTCAGCAACTGAATAGTTTTATATTTTTAATCTATCTACCTACCTATATATACACTTCATTTTGTCGAATGTTTCAGACACTGTTTTGTGCATCTTGCATGTAAATGCATATGATTGGCAATTGAGTCCTTTTACCATTTCCTGGTTGGGACGCGGGTGGCGCTGTGGGTTAAACCACAGAGCCTAGGGCTTGCTGATCAATCCCCGCGATGGGGTGAGCTCCCGTTGCTCGGTCCCTGCTCCTGCCAACCTAGCAGTTCAAAAGCACGTCAAAGTGCAAGGAGATCAATAGGTACTGCTCTGGCGGGAAGCTAAACGGCGTTTCCGTGTGCTGCTCTGGTTCGCCAGAAGCGGCTTAGTCATGCTGGCCACATGACCTGGAAGCTGTACGCCGGCTCCCTCGGCCAATAATGCGAGATGAGCGCCGCAACCCTAGAGTCGGTCACGACTGGATCTAATGGTCAGGGGTCCCTTTACCTTTACCATTTCCTGGCAGGGCACAGAGCTATGGATAGTCCTAGGCAGTGCTTTTTTCTGGGGGGGGGGGCGCAGGGTTATGTATACCCCTAAACATTTTGTGAATCTTTGTACTTTGTCCATTTACTGTATTTATTTCCCCCAATTTGAACTATAAACTGGTGATTTTCTTGAGTCAAAATGAGAGTACCCCTAAACATTTTTAAAGAAAAAAGCACTGGTCCTAGGCATTGAATTTAGGAGACTATTCATTGTGCATGTTCTTTTAGGGGAGATAGAAGAAGGGTGTTCAGATAGTCGTAACTTTGTAAACTAACTCTCATTAACTAGTGTCATTTTTTGGGTGTGGGGAGCCACTGAATTATGATCGCCTCTCTTACTGCTGAGTCAGGACACTAAAAATAAGCTCCCTGGCTAAGTCTATATGATCCCTGGCTCCAGCAAAGCCCTGGATCTTTGGAACTGATCCAGTCATTGTTTACTTCTGACTGATCTTACGGCATTATGAAGAGAATTGTGGTACACATTGTCCTGTAGAAGGAACAATTAAGAAGATTCCTGAAATCTATGCGCTCCTGATGACAAATTGTTTTAATTTCAATTTATTTATTATAGGCATTGCTTGATCTGGCCCTCTTCATTGAATACAATTCCAGCCACCATTTCCCCCCTTTGGGCAGAGCAATCCCAACTCTCCTGGTGCTCGACTGGGATGGGGTGGGTGGATTTGGCAGAGATGTTCCTCCCTTCTGCCTAATGAACATAGGATTCTGAACCCATCCCAATGTTACACATTACGCCTGTCTGCATTTCACACAACTCCACAACTACTCTACCACTATGTTGGAGAGGTTGCTTAATCCCTGGCATGTATATACATAGGTGGTGGACTTGCTCTTGGGTTCAGCAATTCTGGACTTGTATTTTTGATGAAATTCAGAAAATTACAATATACCTCAAAATTCAAATATGAATCCACAACTGGCACTCTTTAAAAGTGTTATTCCGGAGGAGGCGTGTGTGGATTGCTAACAAAAATTAAAAAAATATTGTGTGTGTGTGTGTTGTGGCAAGGTAAATAGTTATTTGCTCTGTTGTTACTTGATGTACTGTATTCATCAATCTTTGCAATAAGTTATTGACTCAAAAATGGCAAATATCTCTACCTATATTATTATTATTATTATTATTATTATTTTATTTTGTGTGTATGTACACACATACACACAACAGAGAAGAAAACAGAGGGTCATTATATACTAACGAGTGGAGGCAGAAAGAAAGATTGCCAGATTAAAATTTTATAAATCAAATTTGCTGGTGCACTGATTTTTCGAATAATATGACAAAACACACTTGATTATTTTACTCATAGGAGTGACTGGCAAGAAGTTTATGTGGAAACCAGCTTTTGTTTAGATTTGTGATATTTGGCACCTTTTTTGGGGGGGTATAATTTTGTAGGGAATATCTTTATCAACGCTAGGCTCCATCCTGGGTAATGTGGCAACCAAGCTATTGCTGCCACCTTCTGAAGTTGCTCACTAGGTACCAGGGATTGGATGGGCTCCTGTGAAAGGGGCATTTGGAATAGTCCAGGTAGAGGGTCCCAAACTGTGGTCGAGATTCATTCAGGTAGCCTGCTGCGTTTCTGTGGATTTGTGGTTGAAGATGGGAGGCAGCATCTCATTAAATACCCTAGTTGTGGTGGTGGTGTTTTGTATTTTTATTTACGCATATATGTATTTTGTTGTGCAACTTGAATACTATGGAATTCAAATGTACAATATACAAGAAATAAAGGAAGCAATAAAAATACAATTACATTTTACAGCATCTAAAGCAGCGCATTACCATTGCCAAAACAGGCAGAGAAAATAATTAAGTGGTCCATCAAGGCTATATTTGAGATTTTCAAATGCTCTATGGGGGTGGGGAGTTTGGGAACCATTGGTCCTCTCCCAATGAACCTGCATGCAGCTATAGGGTAGCTTCCCTTCACTCCCCTCCCCTAATTAGGAACTAAGAATGCCAGGAACTCGGCATTGCTTCTTTTCCTACAGCGCAACGCTGGAAGATAATGTTATCTATGCTGCAATTTCTACAAGCAGCAAGACTGAACATTCTCTCTATCTTAAAGAAATCTTGGATGGTTTTGTCATTCTCTCTCAAGAGGTACTAGAAGAATAAAAGGATGTGAGCTCCCTTTGAGAAGGATCGCATGAAACATTCTCCATGACCTTTTTGTAGCATCTTCCAATGGATCGCTTAGGCAGATTGCTCAAGGACAACCAGCTTCAAGAAGGCAAGGCATATGCTGACTTAATTAAACAACCACACTCGAATTTATTAAGGGGTGTTTACAAGGAGATGAAAAGAGAACCCTTGAACTCTTAGCCCGAATCTTCTGAAAAAGGTTTAGTGGGTATGTACACATTAGTGACTTGAAACATGAGGTCGTTTCTCTCCTTTCTGGCAGTGAAAAATGGAAAATCAATGGTATGTTTAGCCCGGTCAATCTGTTGTGAACAAGTAATTGAGAGGAAAATAGCAGAGGGTTGCTTCAGAAGTTGCCTTTTGTATTTGGAAACGGATTCTTTCCAAAATCCATACTCTTAAAGCCACGTATGAACAGCATGTACAAATTGTTTTGTTTTTTTAGGGGTGGTTTTATTGCTTTTAGAGTTGAATGGATTTCATTGTTTTTAGACATGTGTTTTTGTGTTTCATTGTTTTGATCTTGTACATTCCTTTGATGGCTTTATGCTGTGAATAAATTTGAATAATAATGATTACAACGACTTTTAGCTATGTTGCAAACAAGCAGCAGCCCAGAAAGGGAGATTTGGTGGTATGTAGCAGTAGTAGTAGTAGTAGTAGTAGTAGTAGTAGTAGTTGTGTGTTACATATTACATTTTATGTACATACAGTATAATGCATAAGCCTGTTGTTGTTGTTGTTAATTAGATTTAAATACTGCCCTTCGTCATAAGATCTCAGGGTGGTTCCAAAATAAAATTTAGGACATGTAAATCAGAACAGCAAAACAATACCCCCCTCTTTCCACAGATACATTTAAAGGCTGTGGAACATTAATCAGCCAAAGACCTGGTTGAAGAGGACCATTTTTGCCCTAGCGCCTGTCTTCATGTTGCCACCCTCCTAACTTCACATGGAGAAGAGCCTCAGATGACGAACATAGAGTCTGGGATGGTTTATATGGGGAGAGGTGGTCCTTCAGGTTTTCCAGTCCTGAGCTGTTTAAGGCTTTATCGGTCAAAACCAGCACTTTGAATTGGGCCCGGAAACTAATCGGCAGCCAGTACAGTCGGCTCTATCCCACTCCTAAAGAGCTCAAGGTGGCATACATAATCACCTTATAATAACAAACCTGTGAGGTAGGTTAAGCCGAGAGCCATTGACTGCCTCAAGGTCACCCAGGGAGCTTCATGCCTGAGTAGGAATTTGACAGGAGCGTCCCAGAATTTTTGTCATCTTGAAAATGGTTTCAGAGCACAAGGGGTCATGGAACTAACTCTAAGGTGTTGGGCTGTATCCAGTTGTGTTCCTCTGCCGAGGGAAGGTTCTTGGATCCCATAGAATCTGCCCTTAGCATAAAGGAAGCATGGAGGGGGAAATTTGTAACTGTTTCCCTCTTCCTTCTGTGTTCCCAGCCGCCTAATTCCTATCAC
Source organism: Darevskia mixta (assembly GCA_034641385.1). Lineage (NCBI taxonomy): Eukaryota > Metazoa > Chordata > Lepidosauria > Squamata > Lacertidae > Darevskia > Darevskia mixta. The sequence goes on along the minus strand of JAWWNH010000224.1, from coordinate 7,034,765 downwards.
CCCCAGTGCAAAATCTAGGAAATTAGTATTGTGCACACTAAGCTTCACTTCAGAATGAATGAATCAAGAACTGGGACATAAGTCAAGTACCCCCAAGTAAATTTCAAAATAAACAAGCATGGCGTAGAAAAGGCTCAATTAAATTAGGAGTTTCCAGACAGCAGGGGGTGATAGGATCAAAGATCAAGTGGCTGTGTGTGTGTGTGTGTGTGTGTGTCTGTCTGTCTGTCTGTCTGTCTATCTATCTGTGTGTGAGAGAGACTAATCCTTTGATTCAATCAGAGCTTTGGATCAAATATTGCAATTGTATTAGTTGGAAAACAAAATAAGCAAATCAGAGTTTCTTATGTAGATGCAAGTAAGGTTGCATGCAAGACAAAAGGCATGGCCTGTTGTTGCTAGACCATGTGCTGGGAAATGCAATCATTCATGGCAGGAGCAAAGAAAGCTGGCCTGACAATCATGTCTTACAACAACAACAGCAACAACAATAAATAATAATAAATTTATTATTTATGTGTGACAGAGACTTGGTTGGATGAGGCAGATGGGCCAGTCCTTACGCACAGCAACCCAGGGCATCTGGGCGGGGGGGGGGGGGTTGCAGTGATTTTTAGGAAGTCATTAGTTTGCACCAGGCGTCCTATTGGAAAGACCGAGTTTTCTGAGTGCATGTTCTGGAAGTTGGGCAATAGGGGCAGTACAGGATTCCTTTTGGTGTACCGACCTCCCCGCTGCACCCAGGATTCCCTGCCCGAGCTGCTTCAGGTCGTGGCGGATGTGCTCCTGGAGACACCTAGCTTGGTTGTCTTAGGAGATTTTAATATCCACGCTGACACGACCTTACAAGGGGCCGCTCGGGACTTCGTGGAAAGCCTCCATGGGGCTGTCCCTGAATAAGTTTGGACCAACTCATAGCCGCGGACATGCCTTAGACCTGGTGTTTACCTTTACGGATATTGGTGATCTGACACTAAGTAAAAGCGAAACAAAAGAAGTGCCATTGTCAGATCACTTCCTGGTGCAACTAGACTTCTCCGCGACCCTTCCCCTCTGCCGGGAGGTGGGACCGATTTGGATGGTCCGCCCCCGCCACTTAATGGATCCAAATGGCTTCCAGAGTGGTAGGGGATGTTTTATCCCATGTTGATGGCGTTTCAGCTGATTCCCCGGTGGCCCACTGGAATGTGGAGTTAACCAGGGCTATTGACTGTCTGGCTCCGAAGCGCCCTCTCCGATTGCATGGAGCCCGGACAGCCCCGTGGTTTTCCCCGGAGCTGAGGGTGATGAAACAATCGCTGAGACGGCTAGAGCGACGGTGGCGAAAAACTCATTCTGAATCTGACTGGACACGGGCGAGAGCTCAACTTTTTTTTTTTTAAATAATTTTTTATTGAATTTTTCACAAAATTAAACACATATATATTACAGATCTTCAATTCTCCTCTGATTTTACATTTTGTTTCTCTTCCTCTTTTCCCACAGTTGTTTATTTATCCCAAAACAAAAAGAAAACAACCACAAACACAACAAAACAGAAGACATCCACAACAATCCACCTAACTTCTGTCTCACATCATCCCCCCTCGCCCCTTCCCCCCTCACCCCAAAATATCCATCCACCTCCACCAAGCATCCTCCCCCCTTCTAGACAACCCTTACACTTATTTACCTTGACTTCCCCCCTACCTTCTCCTGTTATCTTTATGTACTTTTTTTGTTTACACGGTTTATATATTCTTTATACAATACGTCGTATTTTATCTTAATTTTTATTTTGATGTGATCGTCCATTTCCAATCCTTTATTTCTACTCTGTTCCAATTGTCTCCCCATTATTCATTATTTTATATCTACTAACCAAGTTGTATATCTATGTCACTATATTTTTCCAATAAAGAATTTACATACATCCAGCTTTGAGTCTCATTCCATTCTGCCAGTAATTTATATACCATACTCTTTATTGATATATCTCACAAATTTCCCCCATTCTTTTTTGAATCTGTCCTCTCCCTGTTGTCGGATTATAGCAGTAATTCTGGCTGTTCTCATGTATTCTATCATCTTTTGTCTCCATTCTTCATTTGTTGGAATTAATGGTTGTTTCCATACTTGGGCCAGTAATATTCTGGCCCCCGTCACTGCATACAGAAATATTTTTTCGTCCTCTTTTCTTATATCCTCCCCCACCATTCCCAAAAGGATGGCCTCCGGCGTCTTCTTGAAATTATACCTAAAGATCTTTTTAATTTTGTTATACACATCTTCCCAGTATTTTTTAACTCGATCACAGTGCCACCAAATATGGATGAAGTCGCCTTCTTTTTCTCTGCACTTCCAACACCTCCTATCTGCGACCTTATACATTTTCCCTAGTTTGGAAGGCGTGATGTACCATCTATACATCATCTTAAAGATGTTTTCTTTTAAGGCTACAGATGCAGTGAATTTAATCCCTGTGTTCCACAATCTATGCCATTTCTCAAATTCTATATTATGGCCCAAATCCATTACCCATTTTATCATTGTGCTCTTCACCATCTCATCCTTCGTGTGCCATTCTAATAAAAATTCATAAACCTTAGATACATTTTTTACATTATTACGGATCACCGTTCTTTCCAAGATTGTTTTCTCTTGTTCAAATCCTTTAAGTTTATTGTCTTTTATAAACACACTGTTAATTTGATGATACTCCAGCCATCCCTGCAATCTGTCTTTTATGTCCTCGTAAGATTTCATACTGAAGGTGTTATTCTATTCTTTTAAAAGATCTCTATATGTAAGCCATTGCTCATTCATGTTTGGTTTTTTAAGGCTAGAGCTCAACTTTGAGCCTACCAAGTGGCGGTAGCGACGGCGAAGAAGACTTTCTTCACCGCCTCTATTGCATCTGCAGAAAACAGCAGCAGGAGACTTTTTCAGGTGGTTCACAATTTAGCGGAACCACCTGCTCCATCAGGGCCCAGTACGGGCCACATGCTCTCCTGCAATGATTTTGCAAAGTTTTTTGCAGATAAAGTCGCTCAGATTCGGGAAGAGGTAGACTGCACCGTGGGAGCAGGGCCGGGGCGGGAGGGTGCTAGAGTCCTGTCTAGTCCAGTTGTGTGGGGTCAATTCCAATCTGTTGCCTCCGAGGATGTGGACAGGCTGCTTGGACAAGTGAAACCAACCACCTGTCTCCTTGATCCTTGCCCATCCTGGCTTATAAAAGCTAGCCGGGAAGGGCTGGGCGATGGGCTTTGCGGGGTGGTGAATGCCTCTCTCTGCGAGGGAGCCTTCCCAGACCCGCTAAAAGAGGCGGTTATTAAACTGCTTCTTAAAAAACCATCTTTGGATGCGGCCAATATGGCCAACTATCGCCAAGTCTCAAATCTTCCATTCTTGGGCAAGGTGATTGAGCGAGTGGTTGCTGAACAACTCCAGGCACGCCTGGAAGAAGCGGACCATTTGGATCCCTTCGAATCGGGATTCAGACCTCATCATGGGACTGAAACTGCCTTGGTCGCACTGGTCGATGATCTCCGGCGGGCTAGGGACAAAGGTGAGAGCTGTTTCCTAATTCTGCTGGATCTCTCAGCGGCTTTTGACACCATTGACCATAACATCCTTCTGGACCGCCTAGAGGGGTTGGGAGTTGGGGGCACTGTTATACAGTGGTTCCGCTCCTTCCTCCTGGGCCGTGTTCAGAAAGTGGTGGTGGGGGATGAGTGTTCAGACCCCTGGGCTCTCACTTGTGGGTTACCTCAGGGTTCTGCCCTCTCCCCCATGCTTTTTAACATCTATATGCAGCCGCTGGGAGAGATCATCAGGGGGTTGGGGCTGGGTGTTCATCAGTATGCGGATGATACCCAGCAATACCTCTCTTTCAAATCAGAACCAGTGATGGCGGTGAAGGTCCTGTGTGAGTGCCTGGAGGCGGTTGGAGGATGGATGGCGGCTAATAGATTGAGGTTGAATCCTGACAAGACAGAAGTACTGTTTTTGGGGGACAGGAGGCGGGCGGGTGTGGAGGACTCCCTGGTCCTGAATGGGGTAACTGTGCCCCTGAGGGACCAGGGGCGCAGCCTGGGAGTCATTTTGGACTCACAACTGTCCATGGAGGCGCAGGTTAACTCTGTATCCAGGGCAGCAGTCTACCAGCTCCATCTGGTACGCAGGCTGAGACCCTACCTGACCACAGACTGTCTCACCAGAGTGGTGCATGCTCTAGTTATCTCTCGCTTGGATTACTGCAATGCGCTCTACGTGGGGCTACCTTTGAAGGTGACCCGGAAACTACAACTAATCCAGAATGCAGTAGCTAGACTGGTGACTGGGAGCGGCCACCGAGACCACATAACACCGGTCTTGAAAGACCTACATTAGCTCCCAGTACGTTTCCGAGCACAATTCAAAGTGTTGGTGCTGACCTTTAAAGCCCTAAATGGCTTCGGTCCAGTATACCTGAAGGAGCGTCTCCACCCCCATCGTTCAGCCCGGACACTGAGGTCCAGTGCCGAGGGCCTTCTGGCGGTTCCCTCACTACGAGAAGCCAAGTTACAGGGAACCAGGCAGAGGGCCTTCTCGGTAGTGGCGCCCGCCCAGTGGAACGCCCTCCCTTCAGATGTCAAAGAGAACAACAACTATCAGACCTTTAGAAGACATCTGAAGGCAGCCCTGTTTAGGGAGGCTTTTAATGTTTAATAGATTATTGTATTTTAATGTTCTTTTGGAAGCCGCCCAGAGTGGCTGGGGAGACCCAGCCAGATGGGCGGGGTATAAATAAATAATAATAATAATAATAATAATAATAATAATAATTATTATTATTATTATTATTATTATTATTATTATTATTATTTATACCCCGCCCATCTGGCTGGGTTTCCCCAGCCACTCTGGGCGGCTTCCAGCAGAATATTAAAATACAATGATTCATCCAGTATTAAAAGCTTCCCTAAACAGGGCTGCCTTCAGATGTCTCCTAAAAGTCTGATAGTTGTTTATTTCCTTGACATCTGATGGAAGGCCGTTCCACAGGGCGGGCGCCACTACCGAGAAGGCCCTCTGCTTGGTTCCCTGTAACTTTGCTTCTCACAGTGAGGGAACCACCAGAAGGCCCTTGGAGCTGGATCTCAGTGTCTGGGCAGAACGATGGGGGTGGAGATGCTCCTTCAGGTATACTGGGCCGAGGCCGTTTAGGGTTGTGTACTAGGGTTGTGTACACACTGTACCTTTAAAGCACATTCAAAGCACATTTCCCCCCTCAAAGAAATCTGGGCTCTGAAGTTTGTTAAGAGTTGCTGGGAATTATAATTTTGTGAAGGGTAAACAATATGAGGTCACAAACATGTGTGCACAAACATGAGGTCATGAACGCACCAGCAACCTCACTAGTTACTCTCACTGCTCCTTGGTGCCTTTATTTGAGAGAGAGAGAGAGATGGTAAGTCTTGTTTTTTAAATTCTGAATTTGAAGTTGCTGGGACTTGCTGGTGAAGGGCTAGTAAAAAAAAATTGACAAAAAAATAGTAAGTCTACAGCCTCTCCCATTCCATCTGCCAACCTGACTGAAAGTCCAGGAGCCCTCTAAATTGCCTGTTGTTGTTTGTTAGGTTGGTTATTTGCTTTTGGGATCGGCGGGCGGCGCGGGGGTTGGTGGAGGAACTAGCGGGGATGCTGCTACTTCCTCCACACACACCCCCGCGCCACCCGCCGATCGCAAAAGCAGGCTTGACAGGGAGCCTTCGCTCCATAAGACGCACAGACATTTCCCCTTTTTAGGAGGGAAAAAGTGCATCTTATGGAGTGAAAAATACGGTAGTAAAACAGAATGAGGCATCTTTCCAGAGCTGTTAGGAAAAAATATACTGCAATTCCAGATACATAGGTGCAATTATTATTTTGTTTTAAGATTAAGCCATTGAAGTCAAACATTTACTGGCCAGAAATATGATGTAACATGTGATATCTACATACAGTATTTCCTCCATGGGGGGGGGGGGAGAACTGTGTGAATTGAGTACACATCTATGATATACAGTGGTACCTCTACTTACGAGTAACTCGACTAACGTATTTTTCGAGTTACGAGTGATCACAGCGGCCGCGGGATTACGAATTTCTTCGACTTCCGAATCGGAAGCCGAGGTTTTGTGTGTGTGTGTGTGTGTGTGTGTGTGTGTGTGTGTGTTTTGGTACAGGTCACACGGAAGGGGAGAGAAGGCGGGACTTCGCTCCAGCAGCCATTTTGGTTGGAGCGGAGCCCGGAGCAGCTGGAGGTCGCTGCTTCTCCTCCTTCCTCGTCATGGCGGAGGTTTGTTTTTTGGTGCGGGGTTTGATTTTTGGCCGTGGCGGCCAGCAGAGCCCCGAGCGGCTGGAAGCGGGCGGCCGCGCTGCTTGCCGCAGCGCCGCTTCTCCGCTGTTTTCCGTTTTGTTGTTGTTGTTGTTTTGGCCGCCATTGCGGCCAGCGGAGCGAGCCCCGAGTGGCTGGAAGCGGGCGGCTGTGCTGCTTACAGCAGCGCCGCTTCAGCCACTTCTCTTCCGCTGTTATCCGTTTTTTTTGTTTGTTTGTTTTGGCCGCCATAGCGGCCAGCAGAGCGAGCCCCGAGCGGCTGGAAGCGGGCGGCCGTGCTGCTTGCCGCAGCGCCGCTTCAGCTGCTTCTCCTCCGCTTTTTATCGGGTTCCCCCTCCTTTTTCTCGCTTTTCGGGCGTTTTTTTTTTGCTTTTTCCGCTCGCCACGGCGGCGGTTTCCCTCCCGCTCGCCATGGCTGGAAGCAGGCGGCTCCGCAGCCACTTTTTATCGGTTCCCCCCCTTTTTGCCGCTTTTCGGGTGGGTTTTTTTGCACACCATGGCGGCTGCGGCGGTGGGAGCGCACCCCTCAGAGCCGCCTGCAAGGAAAGGAGAGCTGCGGGAGCCTGGCCGTCCACATCGACAAGGTAAGTGACCCCCGATTTCTCTTCCCATAGGAGCGCATTAATCTGTTTTTAATGCATTCCTATGGGAAATCGTGATTCAACTTACGAATTTTTCTACTTCCGAATTTGCATTCGGAACGCATTAAATTCGTAAGTAGAGGTACCACTGTACAACATTGAGTTCCCTGTTGCATCATGTGTGGGATACAATGTCACCCCACACATTTAGAACATCTGCAGGATTCTTACTCATGTATTTGATCCAGACTATAATTCTTTCCACCAACATTTAAAAACCTTGTCTCTGGAATGATGAGATTTTGAAACCTAAAACAGAATTAAATGGAATTCTCAGGATTTTAGCAAAGCAAAGCCTAGAACACACACAAGAGATCTTTCATGTCCTATAAGAAATGGTGAATATTTTTGTTCTAACTATATAACCTTGGGTAGCATTTTGACATTTTCAGCAATTCTGTTTCCATGTAAGAATGCAGTATTTATGAAAGATGTGAAATATGGCTGCCAATTCCATACAAATATTTCTAAATTATTTTTCATCAGCAGGAAAAGTATCACTAGGTTTAATTTTATGGACTCCCAGGACTCCCAAGAGTTATTTGCTTGGCGGTAAAGGTAAAAACTCAAGCAACTAAGTAATTCTCCCTCAAGAATGTGCACATAATACGATGACCTCCCCACATACATCTTGGACCAATGGCTTGCTTGTCCCCATCCCATTTGTTTTTCTATGCCATTTTAAAATTATATGCAAGAGCTCTTGAGTGCCTAGAAGGTTACATGAAGACAATTACCAGAGCTCAAACTCTTGCCGCTTTTGCATTATTTTGTCCCCACACAGGGAGAGGAACTGAAGCAAGGAAGTACAAAGTTATGTAGGAAAAAAAATATCATGCCTGCTTCATAGGGAACCATGGGATGAGGAGCGTGAGGCCCTCCAAATGTGGCTGGCCCACCATCAACTCCGACCATCCTCCAGTAACATCTGCAGGGACACAGGTTCCCCACAGCTGACCTACATAGTTTGTAATATACCGTTCACCTTTACTCAAACATTAGACACAGTCTACTATTCCGTATATGACATGGTTGAAATCATGTCACATTGAATAATTTAGCCGACATCAAGAATTAAACCTGGTCCATGTGAGATGGACCCACTCACCTGTAACTGCTTGGTGGCTTGGCCCAGAGACCTTTTGTTGGGGTAGGTAACCCAAACCTGGGTTACCTGAAGCTACCCAAAGGCCAACATCTAACTATTTAGCTCCTGTACTAGATTCCAAAGTTCTCTACCAAAGTCCCCTCTAGCCCAGTAGCACGAATCCATTAGCTTAAGACACAACCCAGAGACAAGAGCACAGGATGACCTCTTCAGTAGCACGTGAAGGCTGCATAAATGACAGCAAACCGCAGTCCAAGGGCAAAGCATACGTACAGAGCTAGACATAGCTAGATTACCTGTCTAGGTCTTGGGATGTGTCGAAGCCCAGCCAAAGTTCACAGGAAAGAACTTCCTTATATGGATTACAGGACCTCGTGATGCATGTCTTTACATGGAAGCAGGAAGGATCTTCTTATATGGTCTGTAGAACTCCTTGGGAGGGGGAAGGAGGAATCTGAAAGGTATATAAGATGTGCGTAAACTGATTGTTCTTGTTCTTGCTTTGGATGACCAAGCGAGATCCTTCTGCTCTCCGGAAAGCAGAATAAACCTTTCTCTTTTGAACCAAACCTCGATGTCTTTTTGGCTCCTTCTCTCCCTACCTGGGAGCAACGCAACCCCCAGAACGGCCTGATAAGGCTACACTTTCAACAGCTTTAATGCCATTTTCCTGCCTGAGACTTTGCTGTCCCTGAATATCTACTTCACCCTTCACTTTTTCAATCTTCTCTTTGACTTCTTCTTTGTTTACTTTTAACTCCTGCACTTCGCGGTGCAACTTTTCCGCCTCAAGGCCACTTTCCATGCTATGGATCTGGGCCACATATTCCTTCAGCTTGCTTTTGTAGTCCAAAATCCTGTGCCTGATCTCCTGGAGCTGCTCCTTCAGTTGCTTCTCATTTTCTTGCTCGATCTGAAGTTTGTTTTCCCAGAATTCCTCCTCTTCAATCTCTACCTCATTCCTTTTAATCTTCTGCTCCAGTTTGACAATTTCATCTTCCAGGCTGTGATTAAACTTGTGCTCCCAGTACTTGACTTCAGCATCATTTGAATCCGGCTGTTTCTCAATGGACTGCAGCTTCTCCGTCTGGAAATGAATCAGCTTCTTCAGCTCATCAACTGTTGCCTTGCAGTTGAGAACTTTCCGTTTGAACTCAGACTCTTTGCCTTTGCCAAAAATCTCCATTAATCCTTTTGCCCCTCCTGTGAAAGTCAACAATTTCATTTTCGGCTCCCTCCTTTTTATCAGCTTATTATTCTGAGGCCTTAACTTAGCCAGCGGAGGTAAGCTCTGACAGTACCTCTCACTGAGAGATGGCCCAGTACTCCGCAATACTAACTGCACATCACTTGCATATTGCCCCCATTTGTTCAAGGAAAGGATAGGATTCTCATGAGGTGCCAGGTGTCTCTCTGTGTCTCTCCATTTTTCTATCAAGGTATAACTTCCTGTACGGCCTAGAAAAGAAAATACAATAATGTCTGAAACTTTGGATAAAATATCTAGAACAGTCCAGTAGAGGGTGCCATTGCACAATGAGAGGCATAGGGCAGTCAGTCAAACCAGTGCTTTTCCCCCCTAGAAAAATAGGTGCTGGTATTCGCCATGAAGTTTTTACAGTAAGTGCCACACTTTTTAACAACAAAAAAGAGGTGCCAGTATTGCACACCCCCGAGTAGCCTATGAAAAAAAGGACTGAGTCAACCATATTATCAAGGTAGGCTGAACCCACATAGCCACCTATTTATGGAAGCTAAGGAAGACACCATCTTTAACTGATGCACTGCAGCCAGCTTATTGGGTGACAAGTACTGTGAGCTTTTTAGCATATTGTTCCATTACAGTGGTACCTTGGTTCTCAAACGCTTTGGTTATCAACCGCCCAAAACCCGGAAGTAAGTGTTCCGGTTTTCGAACATTTTTCGGAAGCCGAACGTTCGATGTGGCTGGCGGCCACTTTTGTCCCCTGGGCCTGAGGTTCCCCACCCCTGCAGTAACTTCTCTTTGAGTCCAATTGATCAGAGGGTGCACAAAAGTCCCCTGTTGCCATGATACCACAGTACTATGGTAGACATGGAAACTCAACGTCCCAGAAGCTGTGCTGGTTGTGGCCGGCTGAGCCGGTTGTGGCCGGTGGGTGGACATTTTTCAAAAGTTGCACAATTATTCCTCCTTCACCCATCACACTGGAAATCACCATTTTAGGAGCATTTGCTCCTTATTTTGTCATTTCCTAGCAGTCCGTTCTGTTGTTTTTTAATGTCTGTACTGGTGTCCTCATCTAATCTTGTGCTGCCAACAGTACCAAGGTCATTCCCCTTCTCCTGCACATGTCTCTGTCCTCTATCCAATCAAGGAAGAGTTCAAGGACACATTGCAGCTAGGTGGGGACACTCAAGGCCTGCATACACAGTATACTTTTAAAGCAGATTTGAAGCACATTATTTCCCTCAAATAATTCTGGGCACTGCCATTTGCACCTCACAGTTACAACTCCCAGCAACCCATTAGAAACTCTGATGCCCATAATCAGGGGTCAGCAACCCTTTTCAGCCATGGGCCGGTCCACCATCCCTCAGACCATGTGGTGGGCCGGACTATATTTTGAAGAAAAAAATGAACAAATTCCTATGCCCCACAAATAACCCAGAGATGCATTTTAAATAAAAGCACACACTCTACTCATGTAAAAACACGTTGATTCCAGGAACGTCCACGGGCCAGATTGAGAAGGCAATTGGGCCGCATCCAGCCCACGGGCCTTAGGTTGCCTACCCCTGCCCATAATTCTTTGAGGGGGGAAATGTTATTTGAGTGTGCTCTAAAGCCATAGTGTGCACAGAGACTAAAAACACACACATATCACAGTCATGCCGCACACAGTCTGAACTAAGTCAAAGGCCCAGCTTAACAGGAATGCCTTAGCCTGCTGACAGTTTCGGTGCAGAGTGTGGTTCTCTACAGAGAATATGCCATTACAAGTTGAAAAGTTAGTGTAGGAACATTTTGAATATGGGAGAGTGGTGGCTGGTAAGACAGAAGGCAAGGAGACCAACAGCTAGTGGAACATCAGCCAAAAAACAAATTCTACTTTGGTCGCCTTCCTGCCTATGTGTTAGGTTCTGAAAAGGCAAACTTTAGTGTAAGGAGGAGGAAGAAGACAGCGAGCTCCACCCCCTTGGCTGGTTGAGGAGGAGGAGGATGGGACTGGCAAGACTGAGAGGTTGGTTGGTGGCAGAGGCATAGCTAGGTGATCTTGCACCCCTGGCAGAACCATCCAGATTGCGCCCCCTAGCCACGCAACAAATTAGCTCTTCTTTCTGCGTCTCCTCCACCCCACCCCACCCCGGCACCCATTCAATTCCTCACACACTTGACCTTGTAACAAATTCTTTTTTTGTAATGAATTCTGGTTGAAGGAGAATTCACCAAGATGGGGAAGGCTGACCTAGATGACGGTACAGTGGTACCTCGTGTTACAAACACTTTGGGTTACAGACCCCGCTAACCCTGAAGTAGTACCTCGGGTTAAGAACTTCACCTCAGGATGAGAACAGACATCGTGCAGCGGCAGCGGGAGGCCCCATTAGCTAAAGTGGTACCTCAGGTTAAGAATGGTTTCAGGTTAAGAACGGGACCTCCGGAATGAATTAAGTTCTTAACCTGAGGTACCACTGCATCAGATATTAGTGAGTCCCAAAAAGACTCCATCAGAGCACTTACTATTTAACACTTCTATCAGCAGCTGCCTAACCGACCAACGGACCAAACTGACTGTCACATAGAGGCAGTTAGTCCTCTCTTAGAATGTTGGATTTGACTGACATATCCCACAGCTTTGTGGTCAGGGAGCTGGAGAGGTGGTAGCAAAGAACGACCATAACAGACACTTGAAGGGTTGGAGCACCCTATAGGGATGTGTTAATCAGTTTGGGACTCCTTAGTTAAGAAGAAAATGATAACTGCTCTCTGTCTTGTCACCAGAGCATTATGGACTATTTATATTGCTGCAGGCCACCCCAACCTCTGAGTGGTGCAAAGTTCCAGGGGTGCTTATCCAGGATTCGTGTTTCCTTTTGGAAGTGAGGCACAGTGGAGGTGGTGGTGTCTTCTATTTGATTGGAAGCCGCCCAGAGTGGCTGGGGAGACTCGGCCAGATGGGCGGGGTACAAATAATAAATTATTATTATTATTATTATTATTATTATTCACAACTTTAGTCGCTGGGCCTCCCGGGTCCTGGAAAGTGAAGAAAATGAGACTAGGCCGAGTAGATAAAGCCTTGCCTTGCCTTCGCCCAGCCCCCTGCCCACAGCCGATTGGTCAGCTGGGTTGGGGGGCGGGGTGAAGGCAAGGCAAGGCCGAATCTACTTGGCCTGTTCTCAATTTCTTCACATAGGCTGACTTTCCAGGCTGCTGAGGAGGCCTGCCAAGGCTGCTGCCTGTCCTGCGCACCCCCTTCGGGCCCCAATCCCCCTCCGAAAAGCCACTGTTACCCCCGACAGTGGAACATGTGCTGCTGCCCTGTTTTGCCCCCAGTCTCCCCTGCATGAAGCTAGGACCCCCCTCACTCACACACACCCCATCTTCCCTGCATGAAGCTAGGACCCCCCCCCCAAAAAAAAGCAGTTGTGTAATTAAAAGATGAGAAAAATCAGCAAAGTAATTCTGTGGCTAATTGGCCGATTCCTTTAAATAGGGTCTATTAATGAAGTTCACACTTTTGACAACCAGTCTGATGCTTTTGCAGAAAAATATTCCTAGACACAAGACTTTTATTTTTTATTTTTTAAGCCCTTTCAGTCTCCCATCTCGAGGCTGTGTTATTTACTTCTGTGTGCTTGTGTATCTGTGTCTTCCTTGTATCTATTAGGGACTTTTCTCTCCCCTTTCCTTTGATATCTATGGTACTGATTACTTCTGCCGTTTTAATTTTAGAGAGAGTGTTTAATTTAAAAATGATATGTACTATAGAATAACAGTGGTAACAATACATTGAAGAAAAGTAAATATTTTGGGGAGGGTGGTCCCAGAGCCCTAGCGCCACCATCCCAAAGAGGATAAAATGGGCGGACTTGGGTACTCTTTTGTCCTCCCCTCCCCCAATGTCTTTCCCTCTATCTGAGTTGGGGAAACCTGTGTCGGGTTCCTCTCTGTGTAAAGTCTTCAAGCTGTTCCTGCCCACGCCTGACAAATCTGCCCCATTGTCAAAATTTATCTCCCCCCCCCCCATCTCCAGTCTCTGTTGTTTTGTGTCCTGGCTGGGGGGAAAAAAGAAGACGGGTGGCCATTGGTCAGAGATGGTCTAGTTGAGATTTCTGCATTGCCTCAGGGGTTTGGCTAGATGGCCCTCAGGTGTCCCTTCCAACTCTACAATTCTATGGTGCAGGCTTGTGCAGAGTTTTAGGTACAAGTTGGATGCAAGGGGTGCATAGGATTGCAGCCCATCTTATGCATCGTCGGCTCGGGAATAAGTCCCACTGATCATGATGACACTAGATTGCTGCTGTGCAGTCCTGTTTTTTAAACAAATGTTTTCGTTTTCAGATAATTCAGAGCATGGTGAAATCACACTAAATAAAACCTCCCCTTCAGTAGTTTCAAGCACTACTACAGGTTCCACATAATATATGTACTGCATAGTTTAGTGTGACAGCACCTGCACTTTGGAACTCCCTGCCTATTGCAACAAAGCACGTGCCTTTGCTAGACTCTTTTCCGGCACCTGCTAAAAGCATTCTTCTTTAGGCAAGCATACCTAGATGCTTAGGAAGTTGAAGTAATTTTAATCTTAATATTTTAGCTTTTGTATGTTTTAAATTAGGATTGTTAATTTTTCTTGATTTTACTGCTGTGGGGTTTTTGTTTTGGTAAACCACTTTGCAGGTTTTTTAAAATAAATTTTATTAAATAAACAAACAATAAATATAAATAAAATAACACAAGTCATAACACAATCCATCCTGTAGATTTAAGTATCTGTCCATAGTTGCCTACTTGTTATCAGAGGCCCAGAATCCACATTTCTTTGTAAGAAAATATGAAATAATGTAAAAAAATGAAATAAGGTAAAACCATTTTTGCAGGCAAAAAAATAAATAAATCAATAATATCTACATACAAGGAACGTTTGAATCCTCAAAGCAGCGATACGTGGAACACCAGAAGATAAAGGCTTGAATTACTATTGGGGGGGGGGGACACAATTCAGCAGCACAACAAGAAACACAGGGGGACTCAAAACGGAGCATGTTTGGCTTCTGGGAAAAAAGTTCGAAAGCTGGAACACCTACTTCCAGTTTTGCAGCATTCACGTTCCAAGTTGTTCATGAACTAAGCTGTTAAAAACTGAGGTCAAAGTGTACATCTCCCCCCCCTCTCAAATCCCACATGTTCCTAAGAAATTCCATATTTAAAAACAGAATCAACTTCCCATTCCATTTTCCGTGATGTTTTTCTTATCCCCTCACCCTTTGCTGCACCCCCATCTTCCCTCTTTTAAAACGTAGTCATAACACAATAATCTTTTATTGTTCTGTTGCTCATAGTTCAAAACCTGCATTCACTATTCAGCTTTTGGCAAATGCTGAAGATGCATCTCTTTATCCTGGCTATTGTGTGTTTTCAGGACGCAACTATTAATCTGTTATTGCGACTATTATCTATTTTAACTGTTTTTTAAATTCTGAATTTGAAGTTGCTGTAACCTGCCCTGGGAATTACTGTTAATGTGATAATGGAATCAGTTCTAAATGTTTTACTGAGCAATAATTTCAGATATGACTGAGACATTCTGTTTCAAACCGTTATCATTTTTTCCTAAAAGCTTTGAAACTTGTACTTCTGTCTTGGGGACATTCCAGAAAGTACCGGTAAGAGAGATTTAGCTTAGTAAAACAGAATGAGACATATTTCCAGAGCTTCTGTTAGGAAAAAATATACTGCAATTCCAGATGCTGTGTTCATCAAGGCTGTGTGACTAGTGTTGGCACCTATTGGCTAGTGCCTGTAATATCAATAGTTATGACGAGTGTTCACATAACTCCCCACCCCACCCTACCATTTTGTGCTCTTTTTACATAGGTGCAATTATTATTATTTTGTTTTAAGATTAGGCCATGTGCACCCTTAAGAGTGGGAATACTCATCTTGCCCTTTAGACAAACAAAACATGGCAAATCTCTTTTCTCTCTCTCAGTAATTTTTTATTACATTTTCTGTTTTACATTTCAGAATATTCATTTAAACAACCTTCAAATATCAATGACTTCCCTTCTTCTCTTTCCATGGTTCATTTTGCATAACATAAATCCCTCCATATTTTATATAAACTAAACCATTCAGTATTCCATTATTACATCCATCAAAACTTATTTACACCGCTGAATTTATCTTAATGCTGCCCATGTTTTCAAATATACACAAATTTCCTCCATATATTCAATAAACATTTTCCACAAGCTGCACATATTCCGTCAGTTTAAGTTTCCATTTTTCTTTAGTTGGGACTTCACTCGTTTTCCATTTTGGGGCTAACGAAACAGAAGCCGCAGTAGTGGCATACATAAATAACCTTTTCTGATATCTGGGAATTTCTTTCTGAATTATCCCCAACAAGGAGGACTCTGGTTTTTGTTTTTTTTAAAGTACTTTAAAACATTTTTTTCAATTCATTATGAATTATTTCCCAATGCTCTTTTATCCTTTTACAGATCTACCACACACAAAAAGGCAAAACTCAACAAGTCGGCCCCCACCACCTCAAAAAAGTCCCTGCCTATTCCATGGCTTTCCCTCGAGTTGCTATGGCTATCTTCTACATGCTAGAGATCACTGTAGGAGCACATATGGCTTTGGGCTTTGCCAATGGCCTTGGTTTGTGCGGAGGCACAATTTGTGAGAACCAACACTTATTAAGCCGCTGACATTGGGGCCTGTGGGTTTCTGACAGGTGCCTGGTTGGCCACTGTGAGAACAGAATGGTGGACCAGAGGAGCCATTATTAGGTTCTTATAAACAGGAACATCTGTGTGTATGAAAGGATCCACACAGTTTCAAATAAATGGGGCTTCGGAGCAGTTGGGCAGATCCACACTGTACACTTCAAGAACATTCAACACACCCAACTTCCCCAAAGAATTATGGGAACTGTAATTTGTTAAGCATGCTGCATATTGTAGCTCTGTGGGGGGTGGGACTACAGTTCCCAGGATTCTTTTTTGGGGGGGATCATCTGATTTACATGTGTGGTGTGCACAAACATGAGGTCACAAACACAAATGCAACCTCACGAGCTACAGTGAGAGAAAGAAGTATTTGATCCCCAGCTAAATTTGCCCATTTGCCGTCTGATGAAGAAATGACCAGTCCATAATTTTAATGGTAGGTTTATTGTAGCTGTGAGAGACAGAATTTCTGACTTTTGTCTTCTGGGTTTCTGGAGGTTTTCCTGTTGTTATTCTGTCTCTCGCCCTGGTGTGCGCCGTGCTACACTTCAGAGTGGTGGTGATGCTGGCGGTCCAGTTTTATGTCCTGCGCGATGCTTGGGATCCTTGGGAGCATCGCCATAATCCCAGCCCAGAATAACAGCTGCAACGCTGCCGAAGACATCTCCATTAGCTGCACCCAGAGCTCCTTTTGTCTTCTGGGATTCTGGGGGTCTTCCTGTTGTTATTCTGACTTGTGTGGCGGCTATCAGCACCCTGGCGCTGATCATCATGGAGGTGCCCCACCTGCTGGACCAGAAAAAGAACACCAAGCTGTACAACACCTTCGGCATGGTAGGAAGCGCGGTGTGCTCATCAGGCCGGTTCCTCCTCCGGCAGCCAGTCATGCCCCTGGACCCATTGACCTAAACATGTGTGGCGGCTGGAGACCTGCCACCGCACAATCCTGCACGCCTCCATCAGCTGCGCCTAAAGCTCCGTGGTGGTGCCCAGCGGGAAGGGCTTGTTGACAATCTGGTCTATCTTGCTGGCGCTCTGCGTCGAGAAGGGCTCATCGACGGCCTCGGGCTGGTGGGTAGCACACTGCGGCTGAACATAAAGGTACAGAACATCTTCAGCTATGCCCTGGCCTGCCTCGTAGAGATGGTGCTGGAGCTCAGCCGGGTCATCTTATAGGCCCTGGACTTCCCAGTCAAGGTGCTGATGGTGGCCTTCGGCGTCGTGGGAAGCGCGGGGTGCTCGCCAGCCCTGTTCCTCCTCCTGCAGCCAGTCATGGCCCTGGACCATCATGGAGGTGCCATACAACACCTTCGGATATGCCCAAAAAAGCGAATGAGAGACCTGGTGGTAGCGCTGCCTTTCGCCAACGAGGCTTCACCCCTCCTTACTTGGGAGACCCTCCGCGTCCTCAGCATCCTGCACCTGCACTGCCAGAAGGCTCCATCCTTCGGGCCGCTGGAGGCCCGCCACCGCACAATCCTGCACGCCTCCATCAGCTGCGCCTAAAGTTCA
Source organism: Darevskia mixta (assembly GCA_034641385.1). NCBI lineage: Eukaryota > Metazoa > Chordata > Lepidosauria > Squamata > Lacertidae > Darevskia > Darevskia mixta. The sequence continues at coordinate 7,017,217 of JAWWNH010000224.1, read as the reverse complement.
ATGGTGGTGCCCGGCGGGAAGGGCTCATCGACGACCTACGAATGGCCAGGGCTGGTGGGCAGCACCCTGACCATCATGGAGGTGCCATACAACACCGTCGGAGATGCCCAAAAAAGCGAATGAGAGACCTGGTGGTAGCGCTGCCTTTCGCCAACGAGGCTTCACCCCTCCTTACTTGGGAGACCCTCCACGTCCTCAGCATCCTGCACCTGCACTGCCAGAAGGCTCCATCCTTCGGGCCACTGGAGGCCCGCCACCGCACAATCCTGCACGCCTCCATCAGCTGCGCCTAAAGTTCAATGGTGGTGCCCGGCGGGAAGGGCTCATCGACGACCTACGAATGGCCAGGGCTGGTGGGCAGCACCCTGACCATCATGGAGGTGCCATACAACACCGTCGGAGATGCCCAAAAAAGCCAATGAGAGACCTGGTGGTGGCGCTGCCTTTCGCCAACGAGGCTTCACCCCTCCTTACTTGGGAGACGCTCTGCGTCCTCAGCATCCTGCATCTGCACTGCCAGAAGCCCCCATCCTTCGGGCCGCTGGAGGCCCGCCACTGCACAATCCTGCACGCCTCCATCAGCTGCGCCTAAAGCTCCGTGGTGGTGCCCAGCGGGAAGGGCTTGTTGACAATCTGGTCTATCTTGCTGGCGCTCTGCGTCGAGAAGGGCTCATCGACGGCCTCGGGCTGGTGGGTAGCACACTGCGGCTGAACATAAAGGTACAGAACATCTTCAGCTATGCCCTGGCCTGCCTCATAGAGATGGTGCTGGAGCTCAGCCGGGTCATCTTATAGGCCCTGGACTTCCCAGCCAAGGTGCTGATGGTGGCCTTCGGTGTCGTGGGAAGCGCGGGGTGCTTGCCAGCCCTGTTCCTCCTCCTGCAGCCAGTCATGGCCCTGGACCATCATGGAGGTGCCATACAACACCTTCGGATATGCCCAAAAAAGCGAATGAGAGACCTGGTGGTAGCGCTGCCTTTCGCCAACGAGGCTTCACCCCTCCTTACTTGGGAGACCCTCCGCGTCCTCAGCATCCTGCACCTGCACTGCCAGAAGGCTCCATCCTTCGGGCCGCTGGAGGCCCGCTACCGCACAATCCTGCACGCCTCCATCAGCTGCGCCTAAAGTTCAATGGTGGTGCCCGGCGGGAAGGGCTCATCGACGACCTACGAATGGCCAGGGCTGGTGGGCAGCACCCTGACCATCATGGAGGTGCCATACAACACCGTCGGAGATGCCCAAAAAAGCGAATGAGAGACCTGGTGGTAGCGCTGCCTTTCGCCAACGAGGCTTCACCCCTCCTTACTTGGGAGACCCTCCACGTCCTCAGCATCCTGCACCTGCACTGCCAGAAGGCTCCATCCTTCGGGCCACTGGAGGCCCGCCACCGCACAATCCTGCACGCCTCCATCAGCTGCGCCTAAAGTTCAATGGTGGTGCCCGGCGGGAAGGGCTCATCGACGACCTACGAATGGCCAGGGCTGGTGGGCAGCACCCTGACCATCATGGAGGTGCCATACAACACCGTCGGAGATGCCCAAAAAAGCCAATGAGAGACCTGGTGGTGGCGCTGCCTTTCGCCAACGAGGCTTCACCCCTCCTTACTTGGGAGACCCTCTGCGTCCTCAGCATCCTGCATCTGCACTGCCAGAAGCCCCCATCCTTCGGGCCGCTGGAGGCCCGCCACTGCACAATCCTGCACGCCTCCATCAGCTGCGCCTAAAGCTCCGTGGTGGTGCCCAGCGGGAAGGGCTTGTTGACAATCTGGTCTATCTTGCTGGCGCTCTGCGTCGAGAAGGGCTCATCGACGGCCTCGGGCTGGTGGGTAGCACACTGCGGCTGAACATAAAGGTACAGAACATCTTCAGCTATGCCCTGGCCTGCCTCATAGAGATGGTGCTGGAGCTCAGCCGGGTCATCTTATAGGCCCTGGACTTCCCAGCCAAGGTGCTGATGGTGGCCTTCGGTGTCGTGGGAAGCGCGGGGTGCTTGCCAGCCCTGTTCCTCCTCCTGCAGCCAGTCATGGCCCTGGACCATCATGGAGGTGCCATACAACACCTTCGGATATGCCCAAAAAAGCGAATGAGAGACCTGGTGGTAGCGCTGCCTTTCGCCAACGAGGCTTCACCCCTCCTTACTTGGGAGACCCTCCGCGTCCTCAGCATCCTGCACCTGCACTGCCAGAAGGCTCCATCCTTCGGGCCGCTGGAGGCCCGCTACCGCACAATCCTGCACGCCTCCATCAGCTGCGCCTAAAGTTCAATGGTGGTGCCCGGCGGGAAGGGCTCATCGACGACCTACGAATGGCCAGGGCTGGTGGGCAGCACCCTGACCATCATGGAGGTGCCATACAACACCGTCGGAGATGCCCAAAAAAGCGAATGAGAGACCTGGTGGTAGCGCTGCCTTTCGCCAACGAGGCTTCACCCCTCCTTACTTGGGAGACGCTGCTGAAGATGACGAGGGCAACCGCGCTACAGCTACTCCATGGTGGTGCCCAGCGGGAAGGGCTTGACAATCTGATCCATTCTGCTGGCGCTGTGCGTCATGAACGGTGGTCTAACGGCCTACGACTGGCCAGGGCTGGTGGGCAGCACCCTGCGGCTCACCATCATGGTGGGCAGCACCCTGCGGCTCACCATCATTATCATCGGGAGCGCGGGGTGCTTGCCAGCCCTCCTGCAGCCAGTCATGCGCCTGGACCCCGTTTCCTGGACCCCGTTTCCAGGGGCCCACTCAATCAGGACCCAGGGGCTGACCATAGACCTGCCCCACCTGGTGGGCCTCGGCCTCCGCACCAGGCTGCTGGGGGTGGCCATCGGTGCCTGAAGCGCGGTGTGCGCAGCAGCCTTGCAGCAGCCAGGCATGCCCCTGGACCCAGTGATGGCCCCTGGAACCAGCTTTCTGGTGTTGGTCTCCTTCCCATGCTCCAGCTACGCCGTGACGACTGATGCGCGTGGGGTACATCCGTAGCTGGACCACATTTCATGGATTTGTCTGGCAGCTACCAGGGGGCTCAACATAGACCTGCCCCACCTGGTGGACATCGGCCTCAGCGCCAAGCTGCTGGGGGTGGCCATCACCGCCACCTGAAGCGCGGGGTCCTCACCAGCCATGTTACAGCAGCCAGGCATGCCCCTGGACCCAGAGACCAGCATAGCGCCGGCTATAAGGTTTCTGGTGTTGGTCTCCTTCCCATGCTTCCCATGCCGTGACGAAGACGCACCCGTCGATTTGGACTTTAAAGAACGGTATCTGCCAGCACCACGGCGCACACCAGGGCCAGGTGCGTCTTCGTCACGGCATAGCTGGCGCATGGGAAGGAGACCAACACCAGAAAGCTGAGAGCCGCCACACAGGTCCAGGGGCATGACTGGCTGCTGCAAGAGGAACACCAGGCTGCTGCAAGAGGAACACCAGGGCCAGGTCCGTCTCCATCACGGCATAGCTGGCGCATGGGAAGGAGACCAACACCAGAAAGCTTGTAGCCGCCACACAGGTCCAGGGGCATGTCTGGCTGCTGCAAGAGGAACACCAGGCTGCTGCAAGAGGAACACCAGGGCCAGGTGCGTCTTCGTCATGGCGTAGCTGGCACACGGGATGGAGACAAGCCCTTCCGGACAGTGGCACCGTCCCCGCTGGGCACCACCATGACGGTGCTGTAGGTGCAGCTGATGCAGATGATGTTCATCGAGGCGTACAGGAGCGTGCGCTGGGGGCCCTCCAGCAGCCTGTAGGATGAGGGCTTCTGCCAGCGCAAAGAGCAGGCGCTGATGTTTATGATGTTTATGGGCTATTTGCTGTCCTTCAATTGGACGATGGTGGCCTCGTTGTCTTTGGCAGCGTTGCAAAGGGCTGCTGGAGGCCCTCCACTGCATAATCCAGGTCGGCTGCATAACCTCCGGCTACAGCTCCTTCGTGGTGGTGCCCAGCGGGAAGGGCTTGCTGATAATCTGCTGCATCCTGCTGGCGCTGTGTGTCATGAACGGCGGCCTGACGGCCTACGACTAGCCAGGGCTGGTGGGCAGCACCCTACGGCTCACCACCATTATCATTGGGAGCGCGGGGTGCTCGCCATCCCTCCTGCAGCCAGTCATGCCCCTGGACCCTGTTTCCTGGACCCCATTTCCAGGGGCCCACTCAATCAGGACCCAGGGGCTGACCATAGACCTGCCCCATCTGGTGGACCTCGGCCTCCGCGCCAGGCTGCTGGGGGTGGCCATCGCCGTCTGAAGCGCGGTGTGCGCAGCAGCCTTGCAGCAGCCAGGCATGCCCCTGGACCCAGTGATGGCCCCTGGAACCAGCTTTCTGGTGTTGGTCTCCTTCCCATGCTCCAGCTACGCTGTGACGACTGATGCGCGTGGGGTACATCCGTAGCTGGACCCCATTTCATGGATTTGTCTGGCAGCTACCAGGGGGCTCAACATAGACCTGCCCCACCTGGTGGACATCGGCCTCAGCGCCAAGCTGCTGGGGGTGGCCATCACCGCCACCTGAAGCGCGGGGTCCTCACCAGCCATGTTGCAGCAGCCAGGCATGCCCCTGGACCCAGAGACCAGCATAGCGCCAGCTATAAGGTTTCTGGTATTGGTCTCCTTCCCATGCTTCCCATGCCGTGACGAAGACGCACCTGTCGATTTGGACTTTAAAGAACGGTATCTGCCAGCACCACGGCGCACACCAGGGCCAGGTGCGTCTTCGTCACGGCATAGCTGGCGCATGGGAAGGAGACCAACACCAGAAAGCTGAGAGCCGCCACACAGGTCCAGGGGCATGACTGGCTGCTGCAAGAGGAACACCAGGGCCAGGTCCGTCTCCATCACGGCATAGCTGGCGCATGGGAAGGAGACCAACACCAGAAAGCTTGTAGCCGCCACACAGGTCCAGGGGCATGTCTGGCTGCTGCAAGAGGAACACCAGGCTGCTGCAAGAGGAACACCAGGGCCAGGTGCGTCTTCGTCATGGCGTAGCTGGCACACGGGATGGAGACAAGCCCTTCCGGACAGTGGCACCGTCCCCGCTGGGCACCACCATGACGGTGCTGTAGGTGCAGCTGATGCAGATGATGTTCATCGAGGCGTACAGGAGCGTGCGCTGGGGGCCCTCCAGCAGCCTGTAGGATGAGGGCTTCTGCCAGCGCAAAGAGCAGGCGCTGATGTTTATGATGTTTATGGGCTATTTGCTGTCCTTCAATTGGACGATGGTGGCCTCGTTGTCTTTGGCAGCGTTGCAAAGGGCTGCTGGAGGCCCTCCACCGCATAATCCAGGTCGGCTGCATAACCTCCGGCTACAGCTCCTTCGTGGTGGTGCCCAGCAGGAAGGGCTTGCTGATAATCTGCTGCATCCTGCTGGCGCTGTGTGTCATGAACGGCGGCCTGACGGCCTACGACTAGCCAGGGCTGGTGGGCAGCACCCTACGGCTCACCACCATTATCATTGGGAGCGCGGGGTGCTCGCCATCCCTCCTGCAGCCAGTCATGCCCCTGGACCCCGTTTCCTGGACCCCATTTCCAGGGGCCCACTCAATCAGGACCCAGGGGCTGACCATAGACCTGCCCCATCTGGTGGACCTCGGCCTCCGCGCCAGGCTGCTGGGGGTGGCCATCGGTGCCTGAAGCGCGGTGTGCGCAGCAGCCTTGCAGCAGCCAGGCATGCCCCTGGACCCAGTGATGGCCCCTGGAACCAGCTTTCTGGTGTTGGTCTCCTTCCCATGCTCCAGCTACGCCGTGACGACTGATGCGCGTGGGGTACATCCGTAGCTGGACCCCATTTCATGGATTTGTCTGGCAGCTACCAGGGGGCTCAACATAGACCTGCCCCACCTGGTGGACATCGGCCTCAGCGCCAAGCTGCTGGGGGTGGCCATCACCGCCACCTGAAGCGCGGGGTCCTCACCAGCCATGTTGCAGCAGCCAGGCATGCCCCTGGACCCAGAGACCAGCATAGCGCCGGCTATAAGGTTTCTGGTGTTGGTCTCCTTCCCATGCTGTGACGAAGACGCACCCGTCGATTTGGACTTTAAAGAACGGTATCTGCCAGCACCACGGCGCACACCAGGGCCAGGTGCGTCTTCGTCACGGCATAGCTGGCGCATGGGAAGGAGACCAACACCAGAAAGCTGATAGCCGCCACACAAGTCCAGGTCCCTGGGTCCAGGGGCATGTCTGGCTGCTGCAAGAGGAACACCAGGCTGCTGCAAGAGGAACACCAGGGACAGGTGCATCTTCGTCATGGCGTAGCTGGCGCATGGGATGGAGACCAACACCAGAAAGCTGAGAGCCACCACATAAGTCCAGGTCAAGTGGAACATGACTGGCAAGCACACCATGCCGAAGGCCACCGCCAGCAGCTTGGCCGGGAAGTCCAGGGCCATCCCTCCGAGGCAGGCCAGGGCATAGCCCAGGCGTCGGCAATGTTATCCAGCCATGGACTGGATCAAGCCCACGGAGAGCTTCTGTGGGCCGGACATGCGTAGCATGATGCCAAAAATCGCTTCTGCGCATGCCCAGACGCCAAAAATCGCGACTGCGCAGGCGCGATTTCTGGCGTCTGGGCATGCGCAGAAGCGATTTTTCGGTGTCTGGACATGCGCAGACACAATTTCTGGCGCTGAACAGCAAGTCCCCGTGCCGTGCCGTGCCGCTTTAGCGCAGAGCGCAGGGGGTTGCCGAGCGGGTGGCTTGGTTGGTGTGCAGCTCGTGGGCCGATAAAACGGCCTTTGTGGGCCGCATCCGGCCCATGGGCCGGAGGTTGCCAATGTCTGGCATCTCTGAAGGTGTTGTACAGCTGGGTGTTCTTGTTAAGGACCCGCTGGTGGGGCACCGCCATGCCGATCAGCTCCAGGGTGCTGATAGCCGCCACACATGTTTAGGTCAATGTGTCCAGGGGCATGACTGGCTGCCGGAGGAGGAACCGGACTGATGAGGACACCGAGCTTCCTATCATGCTGAAGGTGTTGTACGGCTTGGTGTTCTGGTCCAGCAGGTGGGGTACCACACAAGTCAAGGAAACGGGGTCCAGGAGCATGACTGGCTGCAGGAGGAGGAACAGGGCTCGCGAGCACACCGCGCTTCCCACGACACCGAAGGCCACCATCAGCACCTTGGCCGGGAAGTCCAGGGTCTATAAGATGACCCGGCCGAGCTCCAGCGACATCTCTCCGAGGCATGCCAGGGCATCGCCGAAGGTGTCGTTCAGCAGGCTGCTCTTGTTGATGTCCATGATGGTCAGCGCCATGTTGTTGATAGACGCCACACAAGTCCAGGTAAAGTGGTCCAGGGGCATGACTGGCTGCAGGAGGAGGAACAGGACTGGTGAGCACACCGCGCTTCCCACGACACCGAAGGCCACCGTCAGCAGCTTGGCCAGGAAGTCCAGGGCCTATGAGATGACCCGGCCGAGCTCCAGCGCCATCTCTCCGAGGCAGGCCAGGGCATATCCGAAGGTGTTGTTTGGCACCTCCATGATGGTCAGAGTGCTGCCCACCAGCCCTGGCTAGTCGTAGGTCGTCGAGGAGCCCTTCCCGCTGGGCAGCACCATGGATCTTTAGGCGCAGCTAATAGAGGCATGCAGGATTGTACGGTGGCAGCGCAGGTAGCAGGCCAAGAGCAGGGGCAGGATGCTGCGGGGACTGCAGACGATCGCTGGGAGCCAGTAGGAACCTGCAAAAGAGAGAGGGAGGGGAAACAAAGAGAGGTTGCAAGTGAGGCCAGCAGTCTCTGTTAGAGCAAACAAACAAACAAACAAACTCCTGTAGGGCAGTGACTACATAATTGCATGAGCACTGTTCCAGAGTATTTTTCATTTTCATGTATATTAGATCTATTCGAAAAAAGATTGGTTAGGAAGAAATTACATATCTTTTTACTAACGAGTGTTGAACTAATTTACTGATGAAGAATTCATCAGTATGTGTGTATGTGTGTGTATGTGTGGCTTTCTTTAGTGTGTGTGTGTTTTGTGCTGCTTTTTGTTTTGTTTTTTCTTTCTTCTGTTTTTACGGGGGGCGTGCAGTTTCGTTGCACTTGTATAGCGTTGTGCTTGTACTTGTGCAATGACAATAAATTATTATCTTATCTTATCTTATCTATCTTATCAACGAAACAGGAGTTGTTATCCAGAAACACTGTTCAGAGTTGGACATCAGAATTGGACATTTGCTGATTATACAAAGCTTCACAGCTTGTTCTCCACCAGGGAAAGTCTGGCACTGAATCACATTTAAGGACTTTCAGAGACTTCAGTTTGTTAGTTTTGATGTTTTGAATCATTCCATAAAGTTTTTCATATTTCTGTTTCTGTTCGAGCGGCATACCTCTGCCGCCAGCTTTTATCCACCTGCTCGGTTTCTAAACAAGCCCGCCTGTGAGGCCGGAAATAAGTTTCAAATAAGGAGAGGCTGGGGCTGTTTTAAGTGAAAACTCACATTTCCCAAGCATCAATTTATGGTTTTAAGCCAGATTTCCCAATCTGATGAATATCCAAACCTGCCTGGTTGTCTACTCAGATGGGCAGTGAGTCTCAGAAATGGAGTCTTAGTTAACCAAGCAGTGGCCCTGGGTGCAAAGATCTTAGGGGCACAAAATTTCCAATGGAAAAAAATTGAACCCGTGTTCAAAGGGTTAGGCATTTCCCTAAACCAGCTTTCTGCATCCATGATGGGGAGAAGCAGGTGGACCAATGGCTGTCCTGGTCAAGTATCTCGAGTCCGTTGGCCTTTTCTTATAAAAGGTAGCTGGCCAATTACTTTTTCTAAGACCAACGGACTCGAGATACATTCCTTCTCTCAAAGAATTCTGGGCACTCACAGAGTTATAGTTCTCAGCAACCCTCCCATGCTCAGAGCCAGCATGGTGCAGTGGTTAAGAGTGGACTCGCAATCTAGTGAACTGGGTTCACTTTCCCGCTCCTCCACATGCAGCTCCTGGGTGACCTTGGGTAGTCAGTCCCACTCACCTCACAGAGTGTTTGTTGTGGGGAGGAAGGGAAAGGAGAATGTTAGCCGCTTTGAGACTCATTGAGGGGAGTGAAAGGCAGGATATCAAGTCCAAACTCTTCTTCTTCTTAACTAACTACAGTATCCAGAATTCTTTGAGGCGGGGTGTGTGTGTGTGTGTGCTTTGAATGTGTGTTAAAGGTACAATGTGTACACAATCAAGAAAGTGTGAAACAAGGCAAATCCTCAAGCAGGGGTGTGCTCTGGAAAAAGTTCTTAGGGACAAAGAGAGAGGCTAGAGAAGCCACTTTAGTCCCCTGGGCCTGAGGTTCCCCACCCCTAAAGTAACTTCTGTTTGAGTCCAATTGATCAGAGGGTGCACAAAATTCCCCTGTTGCCACGATACCACAGTACTATGGTAGATACGGAAACTCAACGTCCCAGAAGCTGTGCTGGTTGTGTCCGACTGAGCCTTTCTGCACCACAGGTCCATCGGGGTGGGTGGACATTTTTCAAAAGTTACACGATTATTCCTCCTTCACCCATCACAGTGGAAATCACCGTTTTAGGAGCATTTGTCTCTGTCCTCTATCCAATCAAGGAAGAGTTCAAGGACACATTGCAGCTAGGTGGGGACACTCAAGGCCTGCATACACAGTATACTTTTAAAGCAGATTTGAAGCACATTATTTCCCTCAAATAATTCTGGGCACTGCCGTTTGCATCTCACAGTTACAACTCCCAGCAACCCTTTAGAAACTCTGATGCCCCTAATTCTTTGAGGGGGGAAATGCTCTTTGAGTGTGCTCTAAAGCCATAGTGTGCACACAGATCAAAAATACACACACACACACACACACACACATCACAGTCATGCCACACACAGTTTGAACTAAGTCAAAGGCCCAGCTTAACAGGAATGCCTACCTGCTGATAGTTTCGGTGCAGAGTGTGGTTCTCTACAGAGAATATGCCATTACAAGTTGAAAAGTTAGTGCAGGAACATTTGGAATATGGGAGAGTGGTGGCTGGTAAGACAGAAGGCAAGGAGACCAACAGCTAGTGGAACATCAGCCAAAAAACAAATTCTACTTTGGTCGCCATCCTTCCTATGTGTTAGGTTCTGAAAAGACAAAGGAGGAGGAAGGAGTGTAAGGAGGAGTGGGACTGGCAAGACTGAGAGGTTGGTTGGTGGCAGAGGCATAGCTAGGTGATCTTGCACCCCTGGCAGAACCATCCAGATTGCGCCCCCTACCCACGCAACAAATTAGCTCTTCTTTCTGCCTCTCCTCCACCCCACCCCACCCCGGCACCCATTCAATTCCTCACACACTTCACCTTGTAACAAATTCTTTTTTTGTAATAAATTCTGATTGAAGGAGAATTCACCAAGATGGGGAAGGCTGACCTAGATAACGGTACAGTGGTACCTCGTGTTACAAACACTTTGGGTTACAGACCCCGCTAACCCGGAAGTAGTACCTCGGGTTAAGAACTTTACCTCAGGATGAGAACAGACATCGTGCAGCGGCAGCGGGAGGCCCCATTAGCTAAAGTGGTACCTCAGGTTAAGAATGGTTTCAGGTTAAGAACGGGACCTCCGGAATGAATTAAGTTCTTAACCTGAGGTACCACTGTATTAGATATTAGTGAGTCCTAAAAAGACTCCATCAGAGCATTTAATATTTAACACTTCTATCAGCAGCTGCCTAACCGACCAACGGACCAAACTGACTGTCACATAGAGGCAGTTAGTCCTCTCTTAGAATGTTGGATTTGACTGACATATCCCACAGCTCTGTGGTCAGGGAGCTGGAGAGGTGGTAGCAAAGAACGACCATAACAAACACTTGTAGGGTTGGAGCACCCTATAGGGATGTGGTAATCAGTTTGGGACTCCTTAGTTAAGAAGAAACTGATAACTGTTCTCTGTCTTGTCACCAGAGCATTGTGGACTATCTATATTGCTGCATGCCACCCCAACCTCTGAGTGATGCAAAGTTCCAGGGGTGCTTATCCAGGATTTTTGTTTCCTTTTGGAAGTGAGGCACAGTGGAGGTGGTGGTGTCTTTTATGATATACACAACTTTAGCCTGGGATGGAGGGGTTCATAACATATATCACCCATAGCCACAGCCTCAGATTCTTTTTTCTTTTTTTTGCAATATATTTTTATTCTGTTTTCTGCATATCACAACAAAACTCTTAAAATACCATTCTAATAAAGCAAATACATATACATATACTCCGCCGAGTATTATGACTTCCCTCCTTTCCCATCCTGGTTTTCATTTTTCACCTCATTCTTTCGCTTTTTTATATATAGATTTGTTTTGCATAATTTACTTATTATCTATATGAACTCTATTATTACATTGCAAGTAATGTGTCAAAGCCTGTGAATGTATTCATATTTTTACAATGATATTTTAAATAATCAATAAATTTACTCAATCTGACTGAAACATTTGGTTTCTTTGATTTCTAATTCTTCCAGTTAATTTTGCCAACTCTAAATATTCCATCAATTTTATTCTCCATTCTTCGATAGTTGGTATATCAGATGATTTCCATTTCTGTGCCAATAAAATTCTAGCAGCGGTGGTTGCATATAAATATAATCTCTGGTCACTTCTTGCAATTCCCCTCCCCCCCACCATTCCTAGCAAAAATGCTTCTGGTGTTTTGGGGAATGTATACTTTAGCTTTTTTTTTAGTTCATTATATATTAATTCCCAAAATATTTTTACCTTTCCGCAAACCCACCACATGTGATAAAAGTCACCATCTTCTGTCGTACATTTCCAACATTTCTTGTTTTTCATTCTATACATTTTTGCCAGCTTGGTGGGGGTTATATACCAACGATACATCGTTTTCATGATGTTTTCTTTTAAAACTGTACAGGCCGTAAATTTAATATTTTGATTCCATAATTTATGCCACCACAGCCTCAGATTCAATCAGAGATCTGGCATGTCTCTCTCTCTCTCTCTCTCTCTCTCTCTCTCTCCTTATCGCTTTGCATCTAAATCACATACATACCTGCAAAACTCTGCCCTAAGTTGAGAGAAGGGCCCCACCCATTTGCACCTTAATCCCCCTTAATGACTCAATCCCAAGATTATCACCTTATGATGAAGCTATCTTGGCTTAATACAAGGGATGTATTGATATGCAGATTCCTTTTTTTTCTATATGGACCTACCCAGCCATTGACATGAAAAAGGAAGCCCTCTCACCCAGAAGATGGAGAAGGTGTGGTGGCAATAATGCTGTTGACCCCCACCTATTTCTTTAATGGATGGTGTGTGGGCTCCAGACCCAAGAGGAGAACTCATCCAGCAAAGAAGGGACTTGCACAGGAGCTGAAACGGAGTAATCTCAAGGTAAAGTCTAGAGATGGGGTCAGCAACCTTTTTCAGCTGTGGGCCTGTCCACCGTCCCTCAGACAATGTGGTGGGCTGGACCATATTTTGGGGGGGGGGGGAATGAATGAATTCCTATGCCCTACAAATAACCCAGAGATGTATTTTAAATAAAAGCACACATTCTACTCATGTAAAAACACGCTGATTCCTGGACCATCCGTGGGCCAGATTGAGAAGGCAATTGGGCCACATCCAGCCCATGGGCCTTAGGTTGCCTACCCCTGGTCTAGAGACTCCCTTTGACAGTTTCACCCAAGGACAAGTCTGATCTAATTTAGAGCTCTAAAGCAAAGCATGGAGACTCATTGCAATAATTCCAGGTTCCTTGGGTGTTTCTCTTTTCAGGCTGAGCAACAGAATATGTTGTTAGCATGAAGACTCAGAGTTTGGAATTGTGCTGCTTATAATCAATCCTAATAAATAAAATTCAAAATGAACCCCAAAACAAAAGAGACGGTTTCTAAAGATGCTGACAAAATGAGGATTTTAAAACAGCCTGATGCATTGCAGCCAGTTATAATTTAAAGGCCTTCTTCATGACATCAGATCATGCATCCAAAGCCCTGCAAATGTGTTTTCTATACAGGACTACCCTGGTCTACTATGCATGCATAAATAGCATGTTTTCGGTGCTGTAATAACTTCCTTGTGATGGCAAAAAGGGAAGGGCCTGGAAACAGGCAGGGAAGGGCTGGGCCCCGGAGCTGAGTTTGAGGGCATGGTGCTAGGATAGCCAAACCTCTGAGCTTTTGAGAGCAAGATTTGCAGCAGAAGTCCATGCTTCTATATGTCCTTCATTGTCACAACATAGAGTTCTCTACCATTGCATCCTTGGGGGAAACCAAATAGTTTATTTATGCTAGTGAAGTCAGTGCTTGATTCACCTTCCAAACAGAAACCATGGCGTTCTGCAAGTGCAGCTTACAGCAAGCCAGTAAATAACACAAATACAGAACCTAGTAACTAATGTCAAACGAGGACATATACCTTTCATCCTACTTTGCTTCAGACCTCCAAATAAAATGTACAACAGTGACATGGATGCACAGCCTTCTTTTGAAATCCCAGCAGTGACATCTTGCCTTGCTATCAAGAAAGAAACTGTATCTCCCTCTTTCAGGTATAACTTACATTAAGGTAATTTGCATTAAAAAGCACAGACATCACCTGTGATGAGTAAGACTAGATCTCCTGCAGCACATGACACAGTGATCAGAGCATGATTGTCAAGCCTCAGGGTGGAGGGACAGAAGCTACCGTATCAGAAGATTTAAATATCCGTATCCTAAGAAATCACCTTAGGGCATTTGTGATAACAGCCAGGTGAGGGTCAACAGGGCAATAAATAGCTTCTTGCTCTACACTTGCAAACAGACACATCAAACAAACAAACCCTGCTCCCAAACCCTAAAAATTGCTACTACTATTACCACTATTTTTTGAATTATGGTGCTGGGGGAGACTCTTGAGAGTCCCATGGACTGCAAGAAGATCAAACCTATCCATTCTGAAGGAAATCAGCCCTAAGTGCTCACTGGAAGGACAGATCCTGAAGCTGAGGCTCCAATACTTTGGCCACCTTATGAGAAGAGAAGACTCCCTGGAAAAGACCCTGATGTTGGGAAAGATGGAGGGCACAAGGAGAAAGGGATGACAGAGGACGAGATGGTTGGACAGTGTTCTCGAAGCTACCAACATGAGTCTGACCAAACTGCGGGAGGCAGTGGAAGACAGGAGTGCCTGGCGTGCTCTGGTCCATGAGGTCACGAAGAGTCGGACACGACTAAACAACAATTACCACTTTTCATTTAATTTCATTAGGGCCATGCACACACTAGAGGCATTAACTGCAAAGAACTCATCACTTCCCCAGCTGCATTTCAGGTTGTTGTTGACATCTGTCTTTCACTCACTGGCTAAAAAACACTAAAAGGTGGCAGCAGGTAGGCTGGCTCATATTACAGAAATTGCTTCTAAGGATATTTGCACATTTTTCTTCATAACTTTTTTTTCTAGAGGGGCTAGGGACATAATTTTGTTTTTGTTTTTTTAAGTTTAGACCAGTGATGGGCAACCTTTTGAGCTTGGTGTGTCAAAATTCACCAAAAAACCGAGCATAACTCGGGTGGTGTGTCACTTCGAGAAAAAAACCCATAATTTTGCGATATTTATAGTTTAAATAACAAAAATGTATAATTGTAATATATAACTGTATTAACAAGGATGCACAACAGTAATAGTGGTGAAATGGAGTCTACACTATGCTGCAGGATGGCGTTCCTTATGTAAATTAAGATGGCTGCCGCTATTTCTAAGGGCGGGAAATGGCACTTATAGCACAGGCCCTCGCCTCTCCCAGCCTCCCCCTCACTTATCTCAGTAATGATGGTCAATTAGAAATCAACGACACCCCAGAACAGTAGATTGGATGATGGTTGCTGTGGTTATGTGGTTGCTGGTAATGGCGATCACAAGGCCCCCAGAGATGCGTCCTCTGCGGCATTCTGCTGTTCCCTGCTCCGCCGGCCGGAAGTGAGGTCAAAGATCCCCTAATGGCCTAACTGGAAGTCCCAGAACTAGACACTCTGTGCCGGAGCTCTGTTGTTTTGGCCTACAGACCTCTGGCACAGAGTGTCTACACTACAGCAAATGTTTCATCCTTGGCTACTGCACCTGGCTGTGCAGTAGCCGAGAATGAAACGTCCTTTTCGGCATGCAGCCCCATACTTCTCTGTATGCGGCTGCATGCGGCCGCGTGTCATCGAAAATGGTTATGCGTGTCAGTGCTGACACGAGTGTCATAGGTTCGCCATCACTGGTTTAGACTCTGCCTCCCCGCCTCCAGCCAGCTAGTTGTGAGCCTGGTACATCAGTAACCTCAATGTGGTTGCCTCAGTGTTTTGCTGCAATTTAAATGCTCCCCTAGGCTCTTACCCCACAATGCTTTCAAGGTGTTATAGGAATATTAAGGTTTTATATATATATAAAAATTAAATTTTCATGACTATATATAAACCACATGTTTGAAACCCCACAGATTAGGCCCAGAACAATTTCGCTGAAAGGTCAAAGTGGGAAATCTCCCCATTGTCTCTTTCGTCAGAAATCCTGTCCTCACAAATCCTGTCTTAAGGGCACACTCAAGATATGAACAGGGTGTGGGCCTGTGACCTGTGACCTAGATTCAGGAATTAGTGGTTATAATAACAAAAGAGTGGCCAAACCCAGATAATCCAATCAGGTGACCTGGCAGACAGGAAGAAACAACACACCCAGATTTCCATCCCTTCTCTGGATGTTTCTGGGATGGTCTTGGGCCACACCCCTTCTGTGATGTATGTGTGATGTTTCTGAGGGTGGTCTTGGACTCCAGGGCGGGCAATTTAAAATGTCTATATAAGGGCTTGCACGCATGGCTCGGGGTCCCTCCTCCTCCCTCCTGTGGGTGTGGGGAGCACCCTGTTGCAACAGTTTTTAATAATCTAGATGCCTTTCTTTTTGTTAGAACTCTAGTCTGGTCTCTGTCATTTCTGCGCAGGCAGGGGTTTTCAAAATAACGTCCTGCCGAGGTTCAGGATTCCACCCGGAACTGGACCCTTTAATGGGATAATTTCCCCTAAAATTCTTACAACACAAGGAATTCAGCAGCTGTCTGACTCTTACATACAGATTCGCTATAATTAGGCTCCCCACTCCCAACACCAGTTGAAGTACAGTATGTCACTTTGCAACCATAAGGTCTCACAGGATCCATTTTCGTTGTCAAGGTACTGTTTGCAGCACAAGGTTAGATGAGGACACCAGCGCTGACATTACAAAACAATGGAACGCCCTGCTAGGAAATGACAAAATAGGAAGTGGGTGCTCCTAAAACGGTGGGTTGCAGCGTGATAGGTGAAGGAGGAATTATCGTCCTACTTTTTAGAGTATCCCCTCCATGGACCTGGTGTACAGAGAGGCCCAGTGGCCATTGCCAGCACAATTGCAGGGACGTGGAGGTTCAGTATCTATTGCATTGCTGTGGCAGCAGGGAACTTATTCAGGGGCCAGATGTGACTCTCCAGGCCTCTTTATCTGCCCTCAGAATTCTCCCGGGTGGTTCCATTCTTCCTGGAAACGGGGGGAGGCAGGGAGGAACCATTAGCCTTCGCTGACGGAGCACCATCGCGAGCCTCCAGCGAGTGGCAGCAGCAGTAGCAGCAAGCGCCCACCTAGTCTCTGGAGTAGGAGGAGGAGGAGCTGCAGTTCCCGCCACCTTTTGCACTGTGTGTGAGAGAGAGCTAGCCTTTTGTTATCGAGGGGAGCAAAGCACCCAGTTTTCAACATGACTGCCAAAAGGGCTCTGGTGATCTTGGCCAAAGGGTTAGGCAAAGAGCCTAATTGGTCAGCGTCTAAAGGACCTTGAGCAACAGAACAATCTGGCGATCATAAAGAAACTCTGCCCTTGGTACGCCTTCTTTTCCCCTTCCCAGTTTGATTCCTTGCCATCCTATTTGCACAAATTAACCATTCCAAAATTTAGACGCGCCTTCACCCTAGCTAGATTGGATGTGCTGCCCTCAGTGGTACTCGACGTCAGATTTCAAAAGATTCCAATTGAAGATAATATGACCTTGGAGAGCTGTGATGGGTGTGTGTGTGTGTGTGTGTGTGCATGTGTGGCTTTTTTTGGTGTGTGTGTTTTGTGCTGTTTTTTCTTTTTTCTTTTTCTTTCTGGTTTTTACGGGATGGCATGCAATTTCGTTGCACTTGTATAGTGTTGTGCTTGTAATTGTGCAATCACAATAAATTATCTTATCTTATCTTATCTTATCTTATCTTATCTTATCTTATCATCTTATAGCAACATACTCACACAGGTCAGGCAGCCTCCTTAAGCACAGCAGCAGCAGAGACGATACAGTGGTACCTCGGGTTAAGTACTTAATTCGTTCCAGAGGTCCGTTCTTAACCTGAAGCGTACTTAATCTGAAGCACCACTTTAGCTAGTGGGACCTCCTGCTGCTGCTGCGCCGCCAGAGCACGATTTCTGTTCTTAGCGGAGTTCTTAACCTGAAGCGTACTTAACCCGAGGTACCACTGTAGTTGCACTTAAGCCTGGAAACTTGAAGCAGCCGGAAGGGGAAGGTACTGCTGCCCAAGTCCCTTTTGTGTTTTCCTAGACCCACTTGCTTTCAATAAAAGAGAAACTCTGTTGAAGAGGTTTATCTTGGGGCGAGGGGAATTCTCCCAGGTGATGCCCCCTTTCTCCACACCACACCCCTCTTTATGGGTTTGCCCTCTGCCTACATACTATAGCTTTAGAGCACATTTGAAGAATGTCCCCCCCCCCGGGGGGGAGAATTCTGGGCAATGTAGTTTGCTAAGAGTTGTTGGGAATTGTAACACTATGCGGAGTACACTACAGCCCTTGCGTGTCTCCCCCACCCCCACCCCCCAGGTGGAATGTGTCCTTGAACTCCAATAATGACATGTGCTTGCCTGGATGAAGGACAGAGACAGGTATAAAACAAAATAAAAAAATTCCTTCCAGTAGCACCTTAGAGACCAACTAAGTTTGTTCTTGGTATGAGCTTTCGTGTGTATCTGAAGAAGTGTGCATGCACACGAAAGCTCATACCAAGAACAAACTTAGTTGGTCTCTAAGGTGCTACTGGAAGGATTTTTTTTATTTTTTTTTACTATGACAGACCAACACAGCTACCTACCTGTAACAGAGACAGGTATGCGAGTTCATGTAGAAACCAGCCCACTGTACAAAGGGACAAGTGTATATTATAGTACATGGTCAACCCAGTGCCTTTGTGTGGTTGTGCTTCAGGTTTACTGAGCAGGAGAGCAGGCAACAGTGCAGCGTGACAGCTAAGCAGGGAGTACGGATCTGATCAGGCACCATAGTTAAGGCCGCAGCCTTCTCTGTTCCTGCCACATAATGCCACAGCTGCCCACGCGATGTTACATTACTTGTTTGCCTGTTGCATTTTTATACTGCCTTTTTGCCAAGTTACTCAAGGCAATTTACAAATTTAAAACAGCTAAAACAAATGATACAAAGGGAGGAACAGACTGACTGGAGCAGGTCCTGAGCTTACCCCTGTCTGCCTCCTTCTTCCTTCCCACAGAGCAGAGGGTGTCCATTTAGTCCTGCTGCAGAGAGGTGGGGAAAAGCAGTCTGACTGAAGAAGATCCTGAAGTTGTCTTTGACCGCCTCCCTCGTTTGTCTTTTATTGTTAGTATTTTCAAGTGTGAGGGTAGCAATGACAGGATACAGAAAGAGAACTCTCCATGTCTACAAATGAAATACAGAATATAATAAATAACCACAAAACAATTATGGAAATGACACAGAGTATCTCTCACATCTATATCTTATCCAAACCTTACATTAGGGTTCTAAATGTACTCTAATCAATTATCCATAGTCCATGGTGACATCACCCCAGTCACACCCTTCTTGACCCCCCCCCCATTTGTGACATCTCCCTGGGGTTTACAGACGCACATCTCAGAAGCACCAATGCTACTGATAACACCCTAATTAAACTTAAGTTTGTTGGAAGACGCCGAGAGAGGCTAGGTACAAATAATAAATTATTATTATTGTTGTTGTTGTTGTTGTTGTTGTTGTTAAGTGCTTCAACATAAGGGGTTTGCCATTGGTTTAAGCAGAGAAGCTGTAAAACTGAACCGCACTATTTAATATAAATCTGGACTAATGGTAAGAGGTCCCTGTTTGCTCTTTATATCAGCGAAAGTGAGTGCAAAACAAATAGTCCCCTATCAAGTCATCAGTATCTTTGCCTCAGCAGCACCCTCCAGCAAGTACAGGGCAGGAGTGAAATGGACTTAATAACCTTGGTCCAAAGTTTATTATTTGTACCCCACCCACCTGGCTGGGTCTCCCCAGCCACTCTGGGTGGCTTCCAGCAAATATTAAAATACATTAAACTGTCACAGATTAAAAACTTCCCTAAACAGGGCTGCCTTCAGGTATTTTGTAAATGTCATGTAGTTGTTTATCTCTTTGACACTGATGGGAGGACGTTCCACAGGGTGGGTGCTATAATAATAATAATAATAATAATAATAATAATAATAATAATAATTTAATAATAATTCTTACACATCCAGGCCCCATCCCCATCCTGTTTCTGATTTTCCATAAAGTAATAACTAAATCTTTGGATGGGATGAGTTCAATATATAAGATTATAAAAGAAGACAACAATGTATCTGAATGTGAGGTGTTCTGGGTTTGGTAGATTAATTAGTACTGGGATTCGACTGGGACAATTCAGGTGTCCTCCCTGGTCCCTACCCCCACCCCCATGGCCCATCCTTTGATGGAGGTGTTTGAATTGTTACAGCTTTGAACTGAAAATGAAATACACACTTTACCTGTCAAGCTGTGTTCTGCTCTCTGCTTTCAAGAAACGGATGTCTTTTCAAATATTCCTCTTAAGAGGAAAATGTATTTTCCTTTAATGAGCTATAATGAAATAATAGGTTTGGGATTGTATTTTTCAGCCAGTGTACAATTAGATCTGCTGGGTTTTCCCCCCTCTGCTTTTTCAGGAAAGTTGCGGAAGGGAATGTTGCAACGTCTATTGCGATCTTCGAGGTCCGCTTGTTTGATTCTCATTTCTGTGATTTCTGTTTCCAGGTGATTAACCTGATTTGGATTTCTGATTTGGATCGTGGCTGACCTGCAGTTCTCCCCCCCCGCCATGTCGCCCGCCCTGGAACCGCTGCCCCCCATCCAAGTGGAAGAAGGGCCTGCTGGTGGCGCTGCTGGGGGGCGGTGTGCCGGCCGGCTTCATGGCGCCTTTTACACCACGCCTCCTTTCCTGGGGGATCCTCCGCGTCCTCAGCATCCTGCCCCTGCTTTTGGCCTGCTACCTGCGCAGCCTGAAGGCCTATAGATAGATAGATAGATAGATAGATAGATAGATAGATAGATAGATATTCCATTATACTCACAGTTCTAGTGCTTCTTTTCTCTTAATTCTACCTTTCCATTCACTGTGCTTTTTATTTATAACCACGCTACATCCATTTTACACGAACGTGTTCTAAAATTACAATTCCCCACAGTGCTGTAATTGTGTAGCCCCAAGAAGCTGAGATCTATTCTTTACCATTGCTCTATACAGGTAAGGAGGAAAACTAAAATTCACCTCAGCTACGCTGTCAAATGGAAGATGGAGCAAACTTGTTTTCTGCCTGAGGTGGAGAGGATGGCCTCTGCCCCATTCCGTTAGCTGTTCAAACCCCTCTGAGTGGCAGTTGGAATTCTGCAACTGACTTTGTGACATAGAATGGAGCCCAGGCTCAATGGAATGAAGGGATGGGCTGAAAAGGCGGACAGGTGTGGGGTGCTGGATCAGAAGCACTGTGCAAGCTGAGTTTGTCCTTGGGACACAGCTTGAACGCCAGAAACCTGAGAATCACATGCTGGATTGTACACTAACTGCACTACCACCATAGAAGTACAGGCTAAAAAAAATAATTAAGTGAATCTCAAAATGCATGTTTGGATTGTGATAAGAAGCTCCTTACCACATTTAACAGCAGACTATAGTTTCCATTGTATCCAAATCCCACAAAATTATATTTGTGCAAAACCATAGTTTTTCCTCAAACCAGGAAACCCAATGGCAAACTAGGCTAACCATAACCGGGAGTTTCTGAAGGTCGAACAAGAAAAAGAAAAGAAGAATAAATGGAAATGGAAGGTGGGGGCATCAGACAAGCCTAAGGATTATGGCTGATTGTTCACATCATACTAAAACATGGATTATATTGTATACAAATTTTAAATAACACATTGTTGTAAGATGTTGAGCTAAACACATGGGGCTGAGTAGTAGTTGTTGTTTTAAAAAAGAATCTGGTAAAACCAGTTTTAAAATGGTTCTTCCTTGATCACCGTGATGTTCCTCATAACTCTGGAATTAAATGAGGACTGTTAGCTGTAAGGTGGGATAAAATGTGAGACTGATAAATAGGCAACAAGGATTCCCCAACACACACACTCCTTAGATAGGAGCTATTGGGGAGTATGCTAAGTCAACAAACCCTTTAGTTACTGAATAGTTTGGGGCACTGCTTTGATCTGGGGCCCCCCACATCTAGGCAAGGGCGTAGAAAGGGGGGGCCCACTGGCGTAGGGAGGGGGGCGGCCTCCCCGGGTGCCATCATGGAGGGGGTGACAAATTATCAAGGAACAGTTACAGGTAGGTAGCCGTGTTGGTCTGCCGTAGTCGAAACAAAATAAAAAAAATTCCTTCCAGTAGCACCTTAGAGACCAACTAGGTTTGTTCTTGGTATGAGGTTTTGTGTGCATGCACACTTCTTCAGATACCAAGGAACAATTACTGCCCTACAAGGTATCTGAAGAAGTGTGCATGCACAAGAAAGCTCATACCAATAACAAACTCAGTTGGTCTCTAAGGTGCTACTGGAAGGATTTTTTTTTTTTGCCCTACTAAAGGTAAAGGTAAAGGGACCCCTGACCAAATCAAATCAAATATTATTTATTGCATTAGCCATATGGCCATAGCACACAATGAAAAACCAGGCGGAAACCCGCCACAAACGTACACAAAATAAAACAGATACACCCTGCACCCTTTGCACAAATACATCTAAAAACTTTAAGTATAAGATCATACTGAGTGAAACAAATAAAACAAGAAGCAGTAACGGGGCATGTCAACAGTGGCTATATCAGGAAGTTACATAGATCTAGGTCTAGGGCAAGTTAGCCGGAGAGGTGGCCCTGAGTTTCAGTGCCTGTAAAATGTATATAGCCACTCCACGTGTGACCAGAGGGTTGGCATCTACCAATAGGTATTTCATGCGGGGGACCCCCTGACCATTAGGTCCAGTGGTGTCCGACTCTGGGGTTGCGGCGCTCATCTCGCTTTATTGGCTGAGAGCTGGCGTACAGCTTCCGGGTCATGTGGCCAGCATGACAAAGCCGCTTATGGCAAACCAGAGCAGTGCACGGAAATGCCGTTTACCTTCCCTCTGGAGCGGTACCTATTTATCTACTTGCACTTTGACGTGCTTTCGAACTGCTAGGTTGGCAGGAGCTGGGACCGAGCAACGGGAGCTCACCCTGTTGCAGGGATTCGAACCGCCGACCTTGTGATCAGCAAGCCCTAGGCTCTGTGGTTTAACCCACAGCGCCACCTGGGTCCTACTAGGGCGGTTCATAAAAAAACTTTTTTTGAAAATGCCTGCTCCAAAGGTCTTATCATACTACACTAGGGATTATATAGCTATATATGAAATTTCATGCACATCAGTTAATATCTTGACCCTCCTCCACGAAAATAGCTGTTTACTTGGCCGTTTTCCTATGTCGTGAAGGCTGAAATTTCGATTCAGTGGAGTCCAGGGAGAGGGTCCCAGACTGTGGTGGAGATTCATTCAGGTAGTCTGTCGCGTTTCTGTGGATTTGTGGTTGAAGATGGGAGGCAGCATCTCATTAAATACCCTTGTTGTGGTGTGGTTGTTTTGTATTTTTATTTACGCATTTATGTACTTTGTTGCGCAACTTGAATACTATGGAATTCAAAAGTACAATGTGCAAGAAATAAACGCTGGAAAATAATGTTACCTATGCTGCAATTTCTACAAGCAGCAAGACTGAACATTCTCTCTATCTTAAAGAAATCTTGGAGGGTTTTGTCATTCTCTCTCAAGAGGTACTAGAAGACTGAAAAGATGTGTGCTCCCTTTGAGAAGGATCGCATGAAATATTCTCCATGACCTTTTTGTAGCATCTTCCAATGGATCGCTTAGGCAGATTGCTCAAGGACAACCAGCTTCAAGAAGGCAAGGCATATGCTGACTTAATTAAACAACCACACTCAAATTTATTAAGGGGTGTTTACAAGGAGATGAAAAGAGAACCCTTGAACTCTTAGCCTGAATCGTTTAGGGTTGCTGTACACACATTCAAAGCCCATTTCCCCCTCAAAGAATTCTGGGCTCTGTAGTTTGTTAAGAGTTGCTGGGAATTATAATTTTGTGAAGGGTAAACAACAGTACACAGAATTATTTGTGGGAAAGAATGTGCTGCAGATGTGCTTTAAAATAACCTATTAGAACTATTCTATTGTTACAACATGATCAAGTGAAAACAAAAACAAGACGTGTTTGATATATTACATGTTTGCATCATTTCTGCTAAAATCTCCAGGTGGTGGGGGTTGATCTCTAGTAAGTTACTTTTAAGACACCGCTTAGTCAAGTCATTCCCAAACTGTGTATTGCAAAAGAGAGTGCCATTGTCAAATCAGTTTATTACAGACTCCGCAAAGGAGGCTGCTTGTGACATCTCTGAATGATTCCCTGCTCTAGTCTTACCCGGATCTCTGCATTGGGTGTGCGACTGGATCATTCCATCATTACCAATGGAAAGATGCAGCAGAACTGTAAGCTCTCAGGGGAGGCTGCCCTTTCCACCTCTGCATGAGTATCTGCCCTGCACTGGCCTCTTTCCAATAAGGAGACATGCCCAGAATAGGACTCTTTCAGTCAAAACACAGAGGATGGGCTCCACTGGGTAGACTAATCCTTACTCATCCATGCTCCAGAAACAAACCCGTTTGGGCAGGGGCGTAGCAACAGGGGGCGGGGGGGGGCGGTCCGCCCCGGGTTCCACCCCAGAGGGGGGTGACACTTTAAAAAAAAATTTAAAAAAAATTTTTTTAACTTCATTGAAAAAAAGAGATACTAGACACACACACAACCCCCCACACCTCTTAATTTTTTTAATTTTTTAATTTTTTTTATCATTTATTTATTTATTTTATTTTAACTTTATTGGAAAAAAAAGAGATAATAGACACACACACACACACACACACAAAACCCCCACACCTCGCAAAGTGGCACCATCAGAGGGGGGTGACACTTTTTATTTTTTTATTTTTTTAAAAAAATTAAAGTGGTGGGGGGTGACAAAAAAAATTCCGCCCACCTGGGCTTGCTACGCCTCTGCGTTTGGGGGTAAGGGTGAAGGCTGCCTTCCGTTTTTAACCCATTTTAAGAAAATGCCTCATTTCTTCAAAGCAACTCCCTTTACAGGGGCCAGGCTTTAAACCTGGGGAAGTTCAGAAGTGACTCATCATTTGGTATCAAGGGGAAAGCTGTGACTAAAAGGATTGTGATGCTGTGGATCTATCAACACTCTTCCCTGGATTGTGGCCAAAGTGCACATAGGCGTAACTGAGGAAACAGAACTGGATTCCCTTCTCCCAGGGCTGGATCAGCCAATAAAATTATTTACTTGTACTGCAAGAATCTTATTTGAAGAAGTGTGCATTGTTAACGGAGAAATCTGAGGGCTCCCTTGGACAAAAAACAAGGACACCAGCCAGGAATACCGGAGCAAAACAGCAGCCAGTAGGCTTGGTCTTTATTGAAGACTGTCACGACAGGACTCCCACCTGCCACAAGGTGAAACAAGATGGAAGCTCCGTACAAAAGAGAACCCAAACTTTTATTAGCTGCTAATCCCCATGTTACACCCCCCCCAAACTACATCACTAATACATCATGGTTACATCATGAAAGGGGAGGTCTGGTGGCAGTAAACTGAGCATCCTGGACCCTGCCCCCTGCCTCCCCTTGCCCTCCACCAAACACCCATCAAGTGTAACAAAAGAGATATTTACATTTCCCTCTTTCCCAGCCAAGTTAATCACACCCTTTTGTCTTCATCTGGGTTTGTTATTTCTGGAATGGCTACCTGCCTAGCACTCAGGTATCAGGATGCCAGGAAATATCACTCAGGCAGAGGGGCTGCTGAGTAGCTGAGCTCACATGTCTCTGTGAATTTCTGGAGTTTTCCCACTGAGCTAGTACATAGATATATTTATCAGTGAATCGTTACATTTGGTAATGTGCAGCAGAGGCCCTTTGAACAGATAGGAAGAAACTGGGATGAAGTGTTTTGTGGGGACAAGTCATCTGCTTTACATGTGTGGTGTGCACAAACATGATGTCACAAAGGCAGCAGTGACCTCACTTGCTTCTCTCACTGCTCCTTGGTGTTTTCAGTTGAGAGTCAACTGTTGGTTGGTAAGGTTAACAGATTTTTTCTCCAATGAATCCAGGGACACTACTGGGATTAGAGTTAGATTTGGGTTAAAGAGTAGGGGGTAGGTTGTAGGGAATTTCCTATGTGTAGTCATATTGGTGTTTGTTAGGGGTATTTTGAGCCATCTGGCCATTAGGCGGTTGGCCCTAGGTCTCAGCTGGTGTGGAGGGCCATGTTCAGGGACAGGCCATCCCCCTTGTCGTTGGCCATAGGGGGTGATCAGTGAGACAGAGTGAAGCGTCTTTGTGACGCCAATGTCGGGTATGTTATTAGCAACAACGTTGGTGTGTTGGGGTGGGGGTGCAGGTGTTGGTACGCTCTGGCGCCACCATTGTGCTGGTTGGGTATCAGATTTTAGCCTGGTTGTGGGTTGTGTTATTAAGGTTGGGGTTGTTTTTCCTTAGTATGGACTAGGGGGATGCTGAAGGTGTGGGTTATGGGTTGTTGGGTGATGGGGAATGTGGTTTAGGTCATCTGGACTGGTGTTCTTTTCTAGCGGGAGCCACGCAGAGCGTGTAAGCGGCTCTCCCTTTGCTTGCTTTACCCATCCAGCCCTCCTCTCGCCTCGCTGTAAAGCAAGCAGACCTTGAGGAGAGTCTCAAGAAGGGAGGGAAGGAGGGAGGGAGGGAGGGGTGAGAGAGAGAAAGAAAGAGAGACAAGGAAGGAAGGGGTGAAAGAGAGAGAGAGGAAGAGAGAGGGAAGGAAGGAATTTAAGGTTGCTAAAACAGCTTCTTCACAGAACATAGGGAATAGGAAAGTTAACATGTGGTTACTTTTACCACAGAACCCAATGGGACATTAAAGTGCTTAACTTGGCTGAATTTTGCCCATATTAATAACAGAGCAAAGTATGCTCTTTGGGGGTTTTCATTCTTATTACCAGTTATGGAGCAATGGGCAGACAGCCAACCCCCCCCCCCCCCAATTTACCGGTACAATCTGCTTTGAAAATAATCTTAGATTAAAGACGGCTTTTGGAAAAAATAAAAATGGAAAAATGACAGGAATATTTCAGTCCTTAGTTCTGGCTTTGCCACAATCCCGAAAGGTACAAGCATTTCAGCACTAGAATCCAAGAACAGCATAAAAATGAACAAACGCCACAAATCATTTAATCACATAAAATAGCTAAAAACCTCTTGCATGAGTGAAAATGGAAGTCACCATCAGTTGGAAGAGTCCAATGGTAAATTTGGTTAAAACTGTATAAAAATGTTTAAAGGATATTAAAAGGCCTGGGGAAATAGAAATGAGCAGTTAATGGGCTGTTGGAATGTTCATTGTTATATGAATAAATAAATGTACTGTACTGGCCTGCTGCAGATAAGGGGAGGGAGGGAGGGAGGGAAGAGAGAAGGAAGGAAGGAAGGAAGGAAGGAAGGAAGGAAGGAAGGAAGGAAGGGGTGAGAGAGAAAGAAGGACGGAAGGAAGGGGGTGAGAGAGAGACAGAGAAAAAGAGACAAGGAAGGAAGGGCGAGAGAGAGACAGAGAGAGAAGGAGGGAGGGAGGGAAGAGAGAAGGAAGGAAGGAAGGAAGGGGTGAGAGAGAGAAGGAAGGAAGGGGGTGAGAGAGAGACAGAGAAAAAGACAAGGAAGGAAGGGGAGAGAGAGAGAGAAGCAAGCAAGGAAGAAAGAAAGGGGTGAGAGCGGGAAAGAGACAGAGGGAGGGAGGGAGGGAGGGAAGAGAGGGAGGGAGGGGGGAGGGAGGAAGAGGTGAGAGAGAGAGGAAGGGAGGAAGGGATGGGGGAGAGAGAGAAGGAAGGAAGGAAGGAAGGAAGGAAGGAAGGAAGGGGTGAGAGAGAGAGAGAGAGAGAGAGAGAGAGAGAGAGAGAGAGAGAGAGAGAAGGAAAGGAAGGAAGGAAGGAAGGAAGGAAGGAAGGAAGGAAAGAAAGAAAGAAAGAAAGAAAGAAAGAAAGAAAGAAAGAAAGAAGGGGAGAGGGGGGGTGCTGGGTTTTGGCTTAGGTTTTAGGGCTCTGTGAGCCCTTTCCAGGTCACCTGCCTTGAGTGTCAGGTTTGGGATTGTATTTTTCAGCCAGCGTACAATTAGGTCTTTTTCCCCCTCTGATTTTTCAGGAAAGTAGCAGAAGGGAATGTTGCAACGTCTATTGCGATCTTCGAGGTCCGCTTGTTTGATTCTCATTTCTGTGTTTTCTGTTTCCAGGTGATTAACCTGATTTGGATCGTGGCTGACCTGCAGTTCTCCCCCCCGCCATGTCGCCCGCCCTGGAACCGCTGCCCCCCATCCAAGTGGAAGAAGGGCCTGCTGGTGGCGCTGCTGGGGGGCGGTGTGCCGGCCGGCTTCGTGGTACCTTTTACACCACGCCTCCTTTCCTGGGGGATCCTCTGTGTCCTCAGCATCCTGCCCCTGCTCTTGGCCTGCTACCTGCGCTGCCAGAAGGGCCCATCCTTCGGGCCACTGGAGGCCTCCATCACCTGCGCCTACAGCTCCTTCATGGTGGGGCCCAGAGGGAAGGACTCGACAACCTGCTCCATCCTGCTGGCGCTCTCCGTCGAGAACGGCAGCCTGACGGCCTACGACAGGCCAGGGCTGGTGGGCAGCATCATGGAGGTGCCAAAGAACGGCTATGCCCCGTCCTGCATCGTAAAGATGGGGGTGGAGCTCGGCTGGATCATCTCATGGGCCCTGGACATCCTGGCCAAGCTGCTGACAGTGGCCGTAGGCGTCATGGGAAGCGTGGTGTCCTTTCTGCAGCATCCCATCATGCCCCTGAACCCATTTTTATTGACTTCTGTGGCGGCTATCAAAAACATGGTGCTGGCCATCATGGAGTTGCTCCACCGGCTGGACCTGAGCAAGAACAGCCTGCTGAAAGACACCATCAGCGATGCCCTGGCCTGCGTCAGAGGGTTGGCGCTGGTGCTCGGCCTAGTCATCTCCCGGGCCCTGGACTTCCCGGACCAGCTGCTGACGGCCTTCGGAGTGGGAAGCGCGGTGTTCATTCTGCAGCAGCCAGGCATGCCCCTAGACCCCTGGACTTGTGTCAGCTTTCTGGCGTTGGTCTTCTTCCTGGGCGCCAGCTACGCCGTGACAAAGGAGTACCCGGACCTGGTGTGCGCAATAATAAATGACCATTTCCCTAAACCTGCTTTCTGCTTCCATGATGGAGAGAAGCAGGGTTTGTTTTTTTTAGTATTTATTAAATTTTATATCCTACATATCAGTTTATTGTGAGTTTATTGTGAGGACCATGCCTTTACACAAATATCTACACAACAATGTTAAAATTCATTGCATACTGTCCCAGCAAAACCCTCATCCCACAAACAAAAAGAAAAAGTACAACAAAAAGAAAAGTCCAACAAGAACGAGTTAAGAAGACGATGAAGGAATCTTTTCTTTGGCGTCCAGAAATCTTTCGCTAGCTTTCATGGCCTTCATCACAAAGACCGCTACCACGTGGGATATCTGTGGGTTAGCATCAACTAACAAAAATTTTACTCGGTCTTCAGGGGTATTTATTGAATTGGGTATGATTTGCAAAATCACACCTCTAAAGCCCGAGTAAATAGGACAATGAAAAAGATAATGTATGAGGACCTCTTTAGTTCTTATGGGGCAAGGGCTCTACTGGGATTCTTGCAAATCTGCCAGTCAGGTATGCAGTACGTAATGCTTGAAACCGGGCCATAGTAAATGCTCTCTGAAGGGTGGGATCAGTGATGTCCGCCAGGTAGTTGGCACAAATTTTGACTGCTTTTACTGGGGGAAACCAGTAGGAAAACCCAGAATTTTTTATCTTCATGATGTCTAAAGAGGCGTCTCTATCAAGGATCCATTCTCGAACTTTATCAGGGCTCCACAATTTAAGAATATGAAACTCGGGTAGAGTATATCTGGATAGGATATCTAAGAGGTTTTGACGCCAAGTAGAGTTATATTGAAGAAATGCATTGGCTTGTTTAGCCAATAAGGCCAATTGCGAGATTGATGAAAAAACGCAAAAATCTTAAGTGGGCCCTAGCAGACACAGAAGGTAACCCTACTTCCACTCTTGGGAGAGCTGCTGAAGTTCCTTGAGGGAGGCCTAGGATTCTTTTAAGATAAAAACTTTGTAAGATTTTGAGCTGTTCTAGCAGCTTCTGATTCCACCCCCAGAGTTCTACCCCATATAACAGGCATGTCCAACAGGTAGATCGTGATCTACCGGTAGATCACTGGACGTCTGTCGTAGATCACCGGTAGATCAGTGGCTCCCCCCAAAGAAGCTAAAAAACGCTGGCTCCCCCAAAAAAGCTCAACATCTTTGCCCTGCACCCCTAAAATGACCTGAACCACCAAAAATAGGGCTTTCCTTCCTAAAAAAAAAAAAGCTCAATGTCGCTTTCCTCTTCCCTAAAGAAGCTCAACAACTTTTACGTGAACCCCCCAAAATTGGGTAGATCACTGCCAGTTTTTAACTCTGTGAGTAGATCACAGTCTCTTGGAAGTTGGCCACCCCTGCCATATAACATTTGAGGAATCACTTTTCCAACAAAAGCTTTTAGTGCCGGGGTCACTAGTTGTCCTCCCCTCATATAAAAAAATCTGAGCAAAGCACCGATGGTCCTACGTGTTAGAAGGATTACAGCCTTGAGGTGGGCAAGCCAGCTAGATGTAGCCTGGAAAGTGACACCAAGATATTTAAAAGAAGGACACTGTTCAATTGTATGTTCGTCTAACGACCATCTAAAAGTGTGGCGAGCTCTGGTAAAACCCACAATTTTTGTTTTGTCATAGTTTATCTTTAATGAATTGTGGGAACAATAATCTGCGAGCCCCTCCAGCATGCCGTGTAGACCCCTTCGGGTGAGGGCCATGACAGCCATGTCATCGGCATATAGCAATATATTCAGATGTTTGCCTTCAAGGGCGGGAGCAGATGACTTGTACTTTGCCATATGCTGGACAATGTCGTTAATATAAAAATTAAATAGGAACGGAGCTAACAGGCAGCCCTGTTTAACCTCTTTCCCCAGTGGCAATGGATTTAACTGTGGTATCTGTATGTAACTCTCTAAGTATTTTAAAAGTCGTCTGTCAATATCTGTTTCATGTAATTTTTGCCATAATTTATCTCTACAGATTGAGTCAAAGGCAGATGTAAGATCTACAAAAGCCACACAAAGCTTACTCTTAGGTGCCTTTGCATACCTGTCTATCATTGCCTGTAATACCATACAGGCAATGTATGGTACCTATTGTGCTATGGCCCTTTCTAAAACCTGCCTGTTCCGGGTTAAACATATTAGAAGGGTCAGCCCAGTCAACCAATTTGTTTAGCAGGTAGCGAGTATAGAGTTTATATGCAATATCCAGGAGACTTATAGGGCGATAGTTTGACAGGTCTTGGGTGTCTCCCTTCTTATAAATAGGGGCTACCAGACTCAATTTCCCATTTGCCGGGGTTTTACATGTATCATTTATTACAGTAAAAAGTTGGGTCAGGATGGCGGCCCACCATTGGGCATTTAATTTAAACACCTCCGGAGGAATCATATCCTCACCGGGAGCTTTACCATTTTTAAGTGTTTTAGTTAGCTGTAAACATTCTAATTCAGTAACAGGATCCCAACCGATTAATAGATCATTTTTAAAAGGAGGAATCGGGCTCAGATTAACAATATTTGAAGCTGTATAGAGCTGGGGGAAATGTTGATACCACAAATTGGATGAGATGCTATTAGTTACAATTTTCCCTTTGGGTGAGACTCCCTGGGTGATAATTTCCCAGAATTTTTTTGTCATCCCGCAATTTGATCGCCTTGTCAAGTACTGCCCATTGCTCCTTCCTGTAGGGGGATTTCTTAAGTTTTAGGGTGTTTTTATAGTAAGAACGCCACCTGCGAAAGTTTACCATGGAAGACAGAGTCCCTTCCTGCTTTACCTTATTTTGTAGTTTCCTAAGCAAGGATCTTAGGTTCCTGCAATCTTTGTCAAACCAGGCCCTCGATTTGTTGTGTCGGTTGGGAGGATTGAGGTTTGTGAGTAGAGGGAAGAGCGACTCTGAGACCTGCTGGAATGTTTAAAAAGGGTCAGAATTAATTAAAATACACTGGTCTCTCAAGGCCAGTCAATCTGATGAATGCAAGCGTTGTTTGATTTTAAACTCCAAATCGCTGTTCCCTTTACGCCTACAGGGGGTCGGGATTGGTGGTAGGTCTGCACAGTGATGATGTTGCAGTTCCCCCAAGTCGAGGGGAGTTAGGGAGATTGCTATAGGAAGATGGTCACTCTCAATTCTATTAAAAGTGCTAAAGCCCTGTGGGGAGACCAGAATATGGTCAATAAGGCTCGCACCTTTAGATCCAAGAAAGGAAAAGAAACCCCCTGACCTATCCATATAGGTACCGTGCAGATTATACAAATGATGTTTGAAGGCAGTCTCCAAGAGTGTGATGCCTGCCTGTTTCAGGACCTTATCATTGGAGATCCAGGGAATGAACCAATCAGCCTCTGGCAGGAACTGGGAGTTGAAGCAGTACACCTGCCAGCAGGATATCCAGACCTTCTCCAAACATAGCTCTAAATCCTCCCAGGTTTGTGACGTCTGAGAGGGGGGACCCACGGGAGACTGAGAGACTCCAGAAGTGACCAGAAGCAGGGAACGTCCAAATGACCATTTCCCTAAACCCGTTTTCCGCTGTCCTGGACAAGTATCTCGAGTCCGTTGGCCTTAGAAAAGGTAATCGGCCAATTACCCAAGGCCAACGGAATCGAGATACTTGACCAGGACAGCTATTGGTCCACCTGCTTCTCCCCATCATGGAAGCAGAAAGCGGGTTTAGGGACTTCCTTTCTTACTTTCTTTTTTAGTATTTATTAAATTTTATATCAATAAATACCAAACTTTTTAAATCTCACTTGCTTCATAGTTAATCAAGTAGCCCAAAAAAGCCCCACAGAAGAGTGGGGTTTTGAGGGGACCAGCAGAAAATGGGAGAAAACTCGCCACAGTCTCCCAGATTCCTTGCCGCTGCGATAGCGGCTTGAGTCCGTTCATGGCAATATCGCAGTCCAGCAGCTGATGCCACAAGTCGCCACCGAAAGCAAAGTACAAATCAAAATCGTGCACAGTTCTATTGTTGTGAAGCATTAATGCTGGTTTTAACATTGAAAATGTCAGTTTTATTTTAATACCTGTATAAATACACAATTAAATGGAGTCATTTTTCAATTTGCTACTGTATTGGCAATGAAAACTTTATTTCAAAAAGTAAAGCAGCAAAAATACTGAATAAATAAATTGACAGAATGGTTTGTACTGTAATCTCCATATAACTGACAGTCTTCATACAAAACATTAAAATATTGTAATGAATAGAATAAACCAATGGTTTGGAAAAAAGGCTAGGATATAAAAAAGTAACACTTTTTGACATAAAAAATACAGCACAGAACTAAAATAAATCTGAATACAGGTTTTTTTTTCTATTTACATCACTAATTAAGGCCTTATTAACATATGGCAAAGTACATTGGGAATTCATGTAAATTTGAGAGTTGGGGTAGGGGTGGTGGTGAGAAAGTATTATTCATTCTACCACCCCATAAAAGTACAATATTGCAGCTACAAGGTACAAACCACGTTACCAACCTAAACCTTCTCATATTACATATTAGAGACACAAAGGTTCTTTTGAATGCTGCTGTTCTTAGGATTCATGTGAATGAGCAGACCCATGAGCAATGAACATTTGTCTTCAAGTCTCATACATATGTAGGGCAATGGTCACACTTTGAGCCGGCCCACTGAAATCAATGGACTTCAGTCATTTGCTTTTATTTCAATGGGTCTAACTCAAAATACAGCTAATAGTATCACCCATAATCTCAAACTTTATATTTGCAAATATTCTCAGACACGAATGCCTCATACCAGTGTCACCATCCCTTTAGAAATATACAGTATATTCCTGTGTATAAGACAACTTTTTAACCCAGGAAAATCTTCTCAAAAGTCGGGGGTCGTCTTATACGCCGGGTCGTATTTCTTATATGGCGAGTATATCCCAAACTCTATATTTTAACTGGAAAAGTTGGGGGTCGTCTTATACGCCCAGTCGTCTTATACGCTGGAAAATATGGTAAATATTTCTTCTCTGAAAACCTGTGTGCTCTTATTCACAAAGCAAAATGTCTATTTGAGGGCACGCTTTAACAAACACAATACTGACTGAGGTAATGTGTATCTTCCCAGAGGCCCTTGACAATGACCCTGAGATCCATCAGATCAGCTGCTCAATTATGTCCCTAACACCCTTGGAAATGTTTGTGGTTAATTTCAAGGCAAGGGTGCTGCTTCTTTGTTTTTTTAGTTGGGGGGTGAGCCTGGGCCGAGTCTATTTGCACCCCTGGGCCAAACACAGGCTCCTGGAGAGACTTCTCCAGGTCCCTCAGTTGTCAACGCAGTGGCAAAAGGAGGACACCAGTTGCCCAGACTCTTTGCCTTTGTCAAAAATGTCCATTAATCCTTTTGCCCCTCCTGTGAAAGTCAACAATTTCCTTTTTGGTTCCCTCCTTTTTATCAGCTTATCATTCTGAGGCCAGCGGAGGTAAGCTCTGACGGTACAAAGTTCTTTCCAGCTCACTATCATGGTGCCGAACAACATCTTCGGCTATGCCCTGGCCAGTCTCAGAGGGATGGCACTGGAGCTCAGCCGGGTCACCTTATAGGCCCTGGACTTCCCGGCCAAGGTGCTGATGGTGGCCTTTGGCGTCGTGGGAAGCGTGGTGTCCTTCCTGCAGTATCCCATCATGCCCCTGAACCCATTTTTATTGACTTCTGTGGCGGCTATCAAAAACATGGTGCTGGCCATCATGGAGGTGCTCCACCGGCTGGACCTCAGCAAGAACAGCCTGCTGAAAGACACCATCAGCGATGCCCTGGCCTGCGTCAGAGGGTTGGCGCTGGTGCTCGGCCTAGTCATCTCCCGGGCCCTGGACTTCCCAGACCAGCTGCTGACGGCCTTCGGAGTGGGAAGCGCGGTGTGCTGGCCAGCCATGTTCATTCTGCAGCAGGCAGGCATGCCCCTAGACCCCTGGACTTGTGTCAGCTTTCTGGCGTTGGTCTCCTTCCTGTGCGCCAGCTACGCCATGACAAAGGACCTCGACTTCCCCGCCAAGCTGCTGACTCTTTGCCTTTGCCAAAAGTCCATTAATCCTTTTGCCCCTCCTGTGAAAGTCAACAATTTCCTTTTCGGCTCCCTCCTTTTTATCAGCTTATTATTCTGAGGCCTTAACTTAGCCAGCGGAGGTAAGCTCTGACGGTACCTCTCACTGAGAGATGGCCCAGTACGCCACAATACTAACTGCACATCACTTGCATATTGCCCCCCTTTGTTCAAGGAAATGATATGATTCTCATGAGGTGCCAGGTGTCTCTCTGTGTCTCTCCATTTTTCTATCAAGGTATACCTTCCTGTGCGGCCTAGAAAAGAAAATACAATAATGTCTGAAACTTTGGGTAAAATATCTAGAGCAGTCCAGTAGAGGGCGCCATTGCACAATGAGAGGCACAGGGCAGTCAGTCAAACCAGTGCTTTCCCCCCTAGAAAAATAGGTGCTGGTACTCGCCATGAAGTTTTTACAGTAAGTGCCACACTTTTAAACAACAAAAAAGAGGTGCCAGTATTGCATACCCCTGAGTACCCTCTGAAAAAAGGACTGAGTCAACCATATTATCAAGGTAGGCTGAACCCACATAGCCACCTATTTATGGAAGCTAAGGAAGACACCATCTTTAACTGATGCACTGCAGCCAGCTTATTGGGTGACAAGTACTGTGAGCTTTTTAGCATATTGTTCCATTACAGTGGTACCTTGGTTCTCAAATGCTTTGGTTCTCAACCGCCCAAAACGCGGAAGTGTTCCGGTTTTCGAACATTTTTCGGAAGCCGAACGTCCGATGTGGCTGGCAGCTATTGTTTCCGGGGCACCTGCACCAATCAGAAGCTGCGCCTTGGTTTTGGAACATTTCGGAAGTTCCTTCACCCATCACACTGGAAATCACCATTTTAGGAGCATTTGCTCCTTATTTTGTTATTTCCTAGCAGTCCGTTCTCTTGTTTTTTAATGTCTGCCCTGGTGTCCTCATCTAATCTTGTGCTGCCAACAGTACCAAGGTCATTCCCCTTCTCCTGAACATGTCTCTGTCCTCTATCCAATCGAGGAAGAGTTCAAGGACACATTGCAGCTAGGTGGGGACATTCAAGGCCTGCATACACAGTATACTTTTAAAGCAGATTTGAAGCACATTATTTCCCTCAAATAATTCTGGGCACTGCCGTTTGCACCTCACAGAGTTACAACTCCCAGCAACCCTTCAGAAACTCTGATGCCCCTAATTCTTTGAGGGGGGAAATGTTCTTTGAATGTGCTCTAAAGCCATAGTGTGCACACAGACTAAAAACACACACACATCACAGTCATGCCGCACACAGTTTGAACTAAGTCAAAGGCCCAGCTTAACAGGAATACCTTAGCCTGCTGACACTTTCGGTGCAGAGTGTGGTTCTCTACAGAGAATATGCCATTACAAGTTGAAACGTTAGTGCAGGAACATTTGGAATATGGGAGAGTGGTGGCTGGTAAGACCAACATACAGATTCACTATAATTAGGCTCCCCACTCCCAACACCAGTTGAAGTATGTTTACAACCATAAGGACTCACAGGATCCATTTTCGTTGCCAAGGTACTGTTTGCAGCACAAGGTTAGATGAGGACACCAGCACTGACATTACAAAACAATGGAACGCCCTGCTAGGAAATGACAAAATAGGAAGTGGGTGCTCCTAAAACGGTGGGTTGCAGTGTGATGGGTGAAGGAGGAATTATCGTCCTACTTTTTAGAGTATCCCCTCCATGGACCTGGTGTACAGAGAGGCCCAGGGGCCATTGCCAGCACAACTGCAGGGACATGGAGGTTCAGTATCTATCGTATACTCAGGGGACATGTCTATCGTATAGGCTACTCAGGAACATACTCAGGGGCCAGATGTGACTCTCCAGGCCTCTTTATCTGCCCTCAGAATTCCCCACGCACACCCCTTTGTAATTATACTTAAGTGCCTCAACATAAGCGGTTTGCCATTGGTTTAAGCAGAGAAGCTGTAAAACTGAACCGCACTATCTAATATAAATCTGGACTAATGGTAAGAGGTCCCTGTTTGCTCTTTATATCAGCGAAAGTGAGTGCAAAACAAATAGTCCCCTATCAAGTCATCAGTATCTTTGCCTCAGCAGCACCCTCCAGCAATTACAGGGCAGGAGTGAAATGGACTTAATACCCTTGGTCCAAAGTTTTCCTCCACAAAGGTATGCAACAGAACAAGCGTTGGGGCTCACAGCGAAAGTACCATACCCTGGACTGAAGAGCAAAGTCCACACTGTCATTATAAAGCGTTTTTTCTGCTTTGGGGAAAGAAAGCCGTTGACTCTTTGGCTCAAATGGTATTGGGTCATGTTTATGCGAGGCCTCACAGAGCTACAACTTTCAGAGTGGTTTAACAATCCATCCAATTCCATAGGGACTCTGGGAATTGCAGTTCCATGAGGGGAACAGGTTTTCTAACAACCATCAGCGCCCTTTAGAAATTACAGCTCCCAAGATTTTTGAGGAGAAGCCATTGTTGTTTATAGTGGTATGATACTGCTTTAAATACATAGTGCAGATGGGATACATCTTTCCCAGCTAGTGTTCCTGGGCAATGGTTGGGGCTAAACTCTCTTAGCTTAAACAATATAAGTGGAAACCATTTTAGGTGCCTCCAACTGACACCCAACCACTGATGCTCGGTCCTTTTGGACCCGGAAGAAGGAGGAATGGGGATGGTACGGGAGGGTGGGGGGTGGAACGGGCTAGGGAGCAGAATGGGGTGCAACGGGCTGATACACACTCACTGACATATGCAGGTGTCAGGAATGGAAACACAGTGCAGAATGGCCGCCGCCTGTATATATATTTTTCAGAGTAGTTTTGGGGCCATTATGATAGGTTGTGTGTGTGTAAAGATTCGTGCAATGCTGCAGTTCCTGTTGTGCTAGTGTAAAAAATGGAAGTTTCACATTATGAAATGCAGTGCAGCAGGAAGTATCAGGACCTCGAGTTTAGTACTCAACAATGAATTCCTTCCATCGTGCGTACTCAGCCAATTTCGTCATCTTGAGGCCAGCCATTTCATGATCAGGAAGTTACTTGGTGTGTTCATGCCCTTTGTACCTTCCTGTATACCTTCCACCAATGGTTCAGGCCTCATCCCCATCCTGTTTCTGATTTTCCATAAAGTAATATCTAAATCTTTGGATGGGATGAGTTCAATATATAAAATTATAAAAGAAGAAGCCAACAAGGGGGGGGGGGGATGTATCTGAATGTGAGGTGTTCTGGATTTGGTAGATTAATTAGTACTGGGATTCGACTGGGACAATTCAGGTGTCCTCCCTGGTCCCTACCCCCACCCCCGTGGCCCATCCTTTGATTGAGGTATTTGAATTGTTACAGCTTTGAACTGAAAATGAAATACACAATTTACCTGTCAAGCTGTGTTCTGCTCTCTGCTTTCAAGAAACGGATGTCTTTTCAAATATTCCTCTAAGAGGAAAATGTATTTTCCTTTAATGAGCTATACTGAAATACTGAATAAATATTGAGGTTTGGTGTTTTAAAAATTAATAAGGCACATTCTGCAGCATTTCCATGTTCAGCCTTTCTGGTTGTTTATATTTTATACATTAGTATTTTTTATTTTTTTACTTTCTTTGTTCAGTGGGCATCCTATAGATAGATAGATAGATATTACATTATACTCACAGTTCTAGTGTTTCTTTTCTCTTAATTCTTCCTTTCCATTCACTGTGCTTTTTATTTATGACCACGCTTCATCCATTTTACACGGACGTGTTCTAAAATTACAATTCCCCACAGTGCTGTAATTGTGTAGCCCCAAGAAGCTGAGATCTATTCTTTACCATTGCTCTATACAGGTAAGGAGGAAAACTAAGATCCACCTCAGCTACGCTGTCAAATGGAAGATGGAGCAAACTTGTTTTCTTCCTGAGGTGGAGAGGATGGCCTCTCCCCCCATTCTGTTAGCTCTGAGTGGCAGTTGCAATTCTGCAACTGACATTGTAACATACAATGGAGCCCAGGCTCAATGGAATGAAGCGGAAGGGATGGGCTGAAAAGGCGGACAGGTGTGGGGTGCGAGATCAGAAGCACTGTGCAAGCTGAGTTTGTCCTTGGGACACAGCTTGAACGCCAGAAACCTGAGAATCACATGCTGCTTCTGAGCAACACTACACCTTGGCCTTCCCAGTGGTGGAATAAAGAGACATGGCTGGGACTTTTGAAGTTCAGAGGCCCCTGCAGCGTCTCTTCAGTCCAGCTGTGGGGAAAGTGCCAGTAAGCCAGGAGGGAAGGATGACAGAAACATCATCCTGGTCAAAAGCAGCTCCGTCCTCAGGCTTCCCTCCCAGTTTGCTGGCCGTGAACAACTTGGCTGGGAAAGCTCATCCAGCCCCCTTGAGCTAAAGAACTTGGCCATTCCGAATCCTGACCTAGCGCAAACCCACCCTGCCCCTCTAGCTTCACATTTGGATGTGCTGTGGGTCAGCCTTTGTAAGCTGCCTTGGTACGTTTTATTGAAGGGTGGCCTATAAATCTACAAAAAAAAAAAATGTTTTAGGGGACAATCAGAACTGAAGAGCTCCCTACCGGTATATTTTGGGGGAAGTTGTTTGTCTGTACTGATCTTCTGATCAAGGTGCTTGTAAGCTTTCTGGAAAACTCAAGAAATGAAGTTTCAGCACCACAACTCAGTGCATCTCATGCAGGTCTGAAATCAGTTAAGAACCAGTTATCTTGGTTTTAGATAGGGTGTAAACAAACGGTGCAATGTAAACTGGAAACATTTGTTTCTGCTTTAGGAATTATTTCCTTGCTCTGAAGCGGGATACAAGCTATTACTACTAAGCATAAAACTTGTTTGCTTGTGAAGCTGCTGTGCTATCCTAGCTTTGCACAGGTGAAGAATTGCCCAACATTAGCAATTTCTTAAAAGCAAACCACATGCAACCTGATTTCTCCTAATGCAGTTTTCTGATTGAGATCTGCTTCAGAGTTGGTCACCTCTGCAATTTGATGGCTAGTAGTATCAGAGCAGCTATTGCTTCGGCTCCCCTTTTCCACCAAACGTACCTTGTCCTGGTCCTTTCATCTGGACAAAAATACAATGTATTGTGGGACAATCATCAGATAAAGGGATGAAGAATCGTGAATGTTTGTACCTTTGGCAGCTTTGTTGGGGATTGTACACTAACTGCACTACCACCATATAAATATATGCTAAAAAATAATAATTAAGTGAATCTCAAAATGCATGTTTGGATTGTGATAAGAAGCTCCTTACCACATTTAACAGCAGACTATAGTTTCCATTGTATCCAAATCCCACAAAATAATATTTGTGCAAACCATAGTTTTTCCTCAAACCAGGAAACCATAGTGGTTCAGACACAATGGCAAACTAGGCTAACCATAACTGGGAGCTTCTGAAGGTCAAACAAGAAAAAGAAAAGAAGAATGAAGGGAAATGGAAGGTGAGGGGTTCACACAAGCCCAAGGATTATGGCTGATCGTTCACATCATACTAAAACATTGATTATATTGTATACACATTTTAAATAACACATTGTTGTAAGATGTTGAGCTAAACACATGGGGCTGAGTACTGGTAGTAGTTGTTGTTTTAAAAAAGAATCTGGTAAAACCAGATGACAAGAAATTTTCCACACCGGGTACCACCTGACCTTCCTATGCCTCTGCATCTAGGGCTGCAATGCTGTGCACAATTTCCTGTGAATAAGCCCCATTTAATACCATGGGACTTACTTCTGAGTAGGCACACATAGGATTGTGCTATGATTAACTGATAATATCAGAGTCTGAAGCTGTATTTCTAAGCATGCTTACTTGGGAGTTAACCTGGTAACATAACACTCCAGTAAATAAGTACTACAACACACTGATTTGCAAACCTGATAGAGAAAGCACTTAAGAATCTAAATGAGGCCAAAGAAAATAGTGTTATGTAAGTAACCTGTTTACAACTGTTTGGATACAAATGGATTAAAATGCTGCTGAGTCAATCATCTGGAATAAGAAATGCCTTGTGATATAAATCTGTTGAACTTCAAGCAGAGCAGTTTCAATAATGCAGCCCAAGCATGTACACTATATATATCTGTAATTTGACCACACTGTGGGAATGTTATGCTAGTTGAGAGGAAGCTTTAAAACAGTTGTTTTGTTAAAAAGAAAAATTGCTATCATTATTTTTTTTAGTAGTAGT
Source organism: Darevskia mixta (assembly GCA_034641385.1). Lineage (NCBI taxonomy): Eukaryota > Metazoa > Chordata > Lepidosauria > Squamata > Lacertidae > Darevskia > Darevskia mixta. The sequence goes on along the minus strand of JAWWNH010000224.1, from coordinate 6,976,385 downwards.
AGTAGTAGTAGCAGCAGCAGCAGCAGCAGCAGCAGCAAAAAAGTCATATATTCATTCCTACTTAGATATATTTGCATTTTTTAAAAAGGACATGCATAGCTTTTACATTTTACATTTCTTGGGGCTAACATTTCTTACACCTTATGCATTTCTCTGGAAACACCTGGGTTGGTTTTTTTTCCCTTTCAGTGAATAAGCATACTACAGGTGAGCAAGCACGGATATCATGTTCTATGCCTTGCTTTTCCTTTTATCTTGACTTTAAAAGGTTTCGTATAGATTTGCTTTAAGGTTGAGCTAAGATGTCCATTCATGTTAAGTGCCTGTCTGCAGTTGCTCCCAAGTGGAGCCATACCAGGCCATAAATAGATATATTCACAAAGTTGCTCAGGGTGAAAATAGAATGGTGCCATCATCACCAGGGATTGTCACAGGTACTGTAGAATACAGGCCCATGGAAGCTGTGGCCCTTCAGGTGTTCTTGGGCTCCCTTCAACCCCATTGAAGATGGCCAATGGTCTGAATGGTAGTTGCTGGAAGTTGCAAGGGGGAAGAGTGCTGTTACTTGACTGCGCTATCACTTGACGTGGAAAGGGCTGGTAGGCAGCCCAAGAACTGTGCATGAAACTGCTGTTTTTGCTTTGAGTGGTACCATTCACACTAAGACCAAACACAGTAACCCAAATACTGCTTCTATCTTAACAAGTGCCTTATGCGACAGCATGGCTCGCATGCTTCTACGTCTACACCCGGGGGGGGGGGCACGGCAGAAATTCTACCAAATTTTATATTGCAGTCTTGTGTTATGCTGAGATGAATAGGGCCAGTGGGGAAATGGCATTTTAAGGAGAACTATCTTCATTTGCAGACTCTGTGGATTTAAGCCCTCTTGGGAGTGCCTAGTTCTCGAACAGACGACTGCTTGTTGCATGGTTACATTTTAATCTCCCCAGCTCCCTTCTGAGTAGCTTTGTTGCATTTTCAATATTTCTTTCTTTCTTTCTTTCTTTCTTTCTTTCTTTCTTTTTCTTATGAAGTTGCTATTATTTTCAAAAAGCCACAGTAGATTTCTGTCCAGTTTCAGATCAGCAAAGAGTTTGACATGAAAGAAAGGAGTGTGTTTCTTTGCATTTTCCCCCACCAAGCTTTCTTGTGATGAGCTGAGATGGATAGTGGCCAGAGGAGATGTGAATTCCCCATTGATGATAACAATAAAATATCGGAGCTTTTGCTGCAAACATCAGAAGGAGCCATCAGGCTTAGCTGAGGTGGCTGTGAAACTTCACAGCTAGCTTTGTCCATCTGAATTATGGCTTTGGCAAAAGTAGTCATGAGAACTATTAGCCCAGGTATTAGCTCAGCAGCATTTCTCAAAAAGGAACTATCTTTTTTGTTTTTTGTTCCATTTAACAGCAGCATGGCTGTATTTAATGACACTCATTCAGCCACTTTGCTCTTGGAACACTCTTCAACTTAGTATGGTAGGTTTGATGCGCATTATACAAGGCAAACCCAACTATGGAATTATGCTGGAGCTGTGTATAGTAGCTACTCACGCAGCCACAACTGACAGTTTTTGTGTCTTGCCTACATAATGGGTGTTAAGAGCTTTAGCTTTCTAAGTATAATTAAAGCACTTTCACACTTGAATTTATTGCAGGCATAACATACCAGAATTGAGAGTAGTTTTGATATATGGAAGGGCGGGTGGAGGAATAAGAAATTAAACACACACACACACACACACACACATGTTCAGGTAAAACATCAGTTGAAGGCTTAATATTTCAGGTGCTTTGCAAAGGATTACCGGTACTGTTCTGCAGGCTGAATTGCAGGGCAGAGGACAGTACATTTCAAAAAATTAACCTAATTGCTGGGCAGGTATATTTTAAAGATGTGGGATGAGGGGGCAGTCAATAACAACGGTTAGAAAATGACAAAAGCTAACTACTAGTCTTTGGCGGGCCACAGGTTGCCCACATTAACTTAAGGCAAGTTACAGTTACAGGTAGATAGCAGTGTTGGTCTGCCATAGTCAAAACAAAATGAAAAATAAAAAAATCCTTCCAGTAGCACCTTAGAGACCAAATAAATTTTTTTATTTTTCATTTTGTTTCGATTAAGGCAAGTTAGTATTTATAAACCCTGTAGTGCAGATGGGAAGTCAGAGGCTGGGTTGCCAAAAGTCAGCTACTGAGTTTATGGCAGAGAAGAGATATGAATACCTCCTTGTTCACACCACAGTCTTTTTTCCAATATGCTACACCAGCTTTGTGTTCTGTATTCTGTTATACAAGTGCAAATTGCATGGGTCATTGACATCCCATTACTGAAAATAAAGTGCTTAGGTAACAAGAGTTCAGTAGTCAGAAGTGGTACACTCTTTCAGATACCTGTTTACCACCTTAGCCAGAACTAGGCTTATATGTGTCCCAACAGAGTGTAGAGTATGGGGTAAAAGGCAATGAAGTGGTATCATGGAGGGGGGACATTATCAGGGCAGGACTGAAGCTAAGTTAGACACTAACTGGGTGGACTTCCAGCTTGCCAGAGCTACTTTGCTGTTTACAGGAACTCCAAGATTTACTAACCAGACCAGGTGCAAAAGATATACCAGTTAGAATTAAGGTACAGTGTTATGAAGCACCCCTAAAAATATCCAGCTTTTGCAAGCATAGGCAGCACCAGAGAAGCGTGATTTGATTTTGACCTGGAGACCTCAAGAGAGACTTCATTACAGGAAGCCATGTTCTAAGCAAGCAACAGCACCTGGTAGATGGTTTCTTTTACTCTAAATGTCTACTATCCCTCCTGTAGCATTTGTAAATGTAAAAGAAACAAAAGAGCACCAGAATCTTTCTAAGAAGTGTTCAACAAAGATGTGATCACCTATAGGTGAGGGCCTTCCTGTTCACCCCCTCCTCACAATCACTAATCATGCTGTTTTCAATAGCCTGAGGCTCCTTTCTGTGGAGCTCAAAAGATATGTTAATCTCTTTTCCCCCATCTCACCTGGACAGCAGACTAACACACATTTCTAGAAGCTATTTCACAAACATTTTAGATAGGCTCTTCCTGGCTGGCACCTTTAAAAGAAAAAAAATTAAGCCCATTCACTGTCAATAAGATGTGATTTTCAGTCTTTTTTTATGTTTTAAGCCCAATTTAAGCCTAAAAGTTGATGCTTTCCACCCTGCCAAATAGGAATCTTTGGCTTACCAAGAGACCTCTCCTCTCTGCCCCAAGCTCCTCCACCTGCTTTCCTCTCATTTTTACCTCAGAACTTCGCCAAAGTCCACTACCCAAGCCTTTCTAATTCCTCTTATATTCTATTTTTAAAAGCAAGCAGCTCTAACCAGCACCCATTTTTCTCTCTGAACGCACACAAGGTTTTTCCTCAGAAATCCCAGACATGTTTTAAGAACAACTCTTGCATTGGTTTTAAACTCTCCTAAACTCCCCTCATAATACAGTGTTGCTTATAAAGGTCAGCATGTTTAGTAAATTCGCTAATTCCCTCTTGACATAATAAATTTTATGTTTATCTCAGTTGCCGGTGTTAACTCTTGGGGTGCCAATCTCTGTGTACAGCTCTGGCTACCTCACCTCAAGTTGGCCCTGTGAGAACAGTCTGGGGTTGTTTCTGGATCCAACTTTGTCACCGGAAGGCAAAGTTGCCGTGGTGGCTAGAAGCTCCTTTTGTTAGCTGTGCCTGGTATGCACAACTCCGATCATTCCTGGACCTAGGAAAGCTTGGTCACATTAGTTCAGGCATTGGTGACTTTCAAAAATGGATTACTACAATGCACTGTATGTGGGGCTTCCCTTGAGCTTGAATGCTGCAGCACAGTTGCTGACAGGAGTGTGACCTTGTCAGCATATAACAGCTGAGAAATTTCCACTGGTTACCGATTTACCAATTCAGGGTGTTCCTAGTGGTCTATAAAGCCCAGAACAAATTGGGACCAGTTTATTTTGTGGGATCGCTTTACTCCAAATGTGTCCACATAACCACTTACAGATACTAGTCATTCCACACTTGTAAGAAATTGTTCTTCTTGTCTAGCAACACTACACTTTGGAGCTCCCTGCATATTGACATCAGACCAGTGACTTCAATGTCCTCTTTTCAGCACCTGCTATAATGTCTTTGTTTAGGCACGCCTACCAAAGCATGTAGATGTTGATGTCTTTTAATCTCCTATTGTTAATTTTAATCATTTTAACATACTGTATTTTAAATTGTTTTTAACCATTTTAAAAAACATTTCTCGTAAACTGCTTTGAGGTTTTACTACACTGAAGTGGTACATACATTTTGTTAAACAATAAATGAATGATTCTCTAGTGCAAATCACCGAGATATCTAGGATCCTAGTCTACATTCTGCCTACCTCTGCACAAAAGTGAGAAGCAATGACAAGGAAGACCAGGCAGACCAGTTGGAGGATTGGGTTGAGGGCAGGAAAAGTGTGGGAAATACCGTATTTTTCGCTCCATAAGACGCACTTTTTTCCTCCTAAAAAGTAAGGGGAAATGTCTGTGTGTCTTATGGAGCGAATGTGTGGTCCCTGGAGCTGAACTGCCATGGGGCAAAAGCAGATCGTGCTTTTTTAAAAAGAGAGAGAGAAGGGGGTGTTGAAAGGAAGCCTGCTGAGCAGCTGCTCAGCAAACGATTGGGGAGAGAGATAAGGGAGAGAGATTCCAGCCCCGCCCCCTTGCAGAGGGAGGCTGTTTCCCCAGCGACATGTGACTGGCTGATTAGATTATCTGTCTGGAAACTGTAGAAATGGCTTCCTGAAGCTGCAGAACTGTGAGTTAAACCCCACAAAACAGGTTTTTCCCTTTGCAAAGTAAGCTCAACAACTTTGAGCTGATCCTCAAAAAATGGGGCTTTTCCTCTCTAAAAACTAGGTGCGTCCTATGGTCAGGTGCGCCTTACAGAGCAAAAAATATGGTAAGTCATTGAAAGTAAAACCTGGAATGCTCCTTCAAGGCAATTCCTGCCATTTTCATCTTCTTTAACAAGGCTTGTATTTATGAATGGAAGACAATAAAGAGACATTTCTTTTGAGACTGAATGTTTACCTGAGGGAGACTTATCTTGGTCAAGCTCAGAACACTTCAGGGCAGTGATAAAACGAAGAACCTTTCTCTTTCTCGCTGAACTTTTCCCACCCCTGCAAGTCAAACAAGCCTTAGGTGTACAAGAGACTCCAGGATGACTCACCAAAGGCTGTTTGAGGAGAACCATGTGCTTCGCATTGTGACTGGCAACATTGCTGAGTCAATGGAATAACAGCAACACCCATTACTTTAAGCACTTGCAACACAACCACCATGCATAACAAGATGCCTACAGTCAATTTTTTTGTGAGTCAATGTCATAAGCCCTAGAAGAAATATGTGGGGAATGTGCGTTAGCACCTGAAGTGTGCAGCACCTCCAGCCTGGAGGCAGCACCATGACTACTGTTGTATGTGAAGTAAGAAGAAAAGGGGTCAACAAGCAGAAGGCCAACAACAAGGTAATCCTAGGCTATCACCCTGAAGACTGCAAACAAGCTGTGTGTCTAGTCCTAAATATTTTTATTCAAAATTAGCATTAGGAAACCTTTGGCCCTCTAGATGTTGCTGAGCTACAAAGCCCATCAGTCTCAGTAAACATGGCCAATAGTCAGGGATGATAGTACTTGTAGTTTATCAACATCTGGTGGGCAAAAAGTTCCCCACACCTGCTCCAAAGTAAATCCCACTGTAGTCAAGAGTTAGGATTGCAACCTGTTTCTTCTTTGGTAATAGCTGCTCTACTTACTTTCTGACAATCCCGAGGATTTTTGAAAAAGAAATTTGCATAGCAGCACCAGGTGGTTTTTATAGGCTGCATGGAGGGTAAGCTTAAGCTAGATGGCAGAGTATGCGAGGAACCCCTTCTGCATACCTAAAGGACTCCTGATAATGTCCCAAGAGGTTATAAGTGGATTAAAGGGCAAACTACTGTTCATAAAGTTGTGATGCAATGTGGTTTTGTGTGTTTTTTAAAGCTTGTGCGGAGTATTTTCCATTAAACTGAAGCACAATAATCTTCCTTTAATACTGTAATCTTTTGATCTTTTGGGCTTTGATTTCTCAATAGCCACATCAAACAACCAAATGAAAAAGGTTGTTCTCACTGGTGAAAATGTTGCCTTTGTGCCACATAAATGTGAAGCATCTCCCCTTTTAGCCTCTCTTGGCAGAAAGAATGTCCAAAAATGGTTATGCTACGTTGTTAACAAAAGAAAAACAACAACAGTGTGTGGTTCATAGGATCATTCCATTCAAGTAAAGCGTTGAACAGTGGTTGTCAACATGGTGTCTTCCAGATGTTGCTGCACTACAACTCCCATCATCCATGACTTTTGATCCTTCTGGCTGGGGCTGATGGGAAGTGGAATCCAACAGCATCTGGAGGGCCACAAATTTCACAAATGTGCACTGTACTCCACAGTATATGTGGACCATAATTAATTTGGTAGACTCTAACGTGTCATGACATGCCCTTGTTGATTTTGCTGAAACCACTACAAATAGCAACTGCCTCATTTTAGTGTGTTTTGTGCTATGCTCAGCAGTGGCTACTTCCTGTTACGAAGTGTTCAGTTTGCATGGAGGCCTGCAGTTCTCGCATGCAATCCTGGCACTCAGTTCTAGGGAGCTTTCCACTGGATGCGCTCTGAAAGATGGCACCCCAAGTGTCAACAGGAAGATCAATCCCAAGTAAATTTATTATATCAAAAAGGGAATTAGCTTACTTCAGATGTAGAACAGAATCAATTGGAGAGTTTAAACAGAAAAAGCCAACTATTTTAAAATAATGCTTGAGAACAGTTAGGAAAACTAGTATGGGGTCAGGAGAAAAGGCAGGGAGAGGAATGTAATTTGGAAAGAATTATATTTCACACAGCTAGCAAAATTTATGAAGGGCTGGATGGGCTTCCCTGGGGAGGGCCTTCCCAAAGTACCCTTGCCATGACTGAAAAGGCCCCAATTTCTGTGCCCAGCCATGCCAGTTTTCAGGATACTCCATTCCAACTACCAGAGCTCCAGTTCAGCAATGGCACAAAGGTTTTTCTGCAAAGTTTCTATATTTATTTTGTGGGATACACATACTCCTAAACAGTTTGTGAATCTTAAGTTTGGCCTCATTGAGGGGCAGCATTTCAATGAGAGTAGGAAAAGGATAGCACCCCTACACATTGTTTAAAATAAAAAAATACAGTGTGTATTTAGAATTACGCTTCCCCAGAGTACATTTTATGGAGGTTACTAGTAAATTAAGCCTGTTAAGCAAAACAGGCACTAGAAAGCTCTCTCAGGAGCTTTCTCTCAGCAGGAGCCGCCGGCACCCCCACCCACCGCGGTAGCGGGGATTGGCGGCCGCAGTCGGCCCCGGAGGAGGCTCTGTGGCCCCGGGGGGGGAGGTGGCCTCTCTTCTCCTTCTCCCTTCCCCCCCCCACGGCTCTCTGGCGGGGGGGGGGAGGTGGCCTCTCTCCTTCTCCCTTTCCACACACACACACACACACACACACACACACACACACGGCTCTCTGGCCGGGGGGGGGGAGGCGGCCTCCTCCTTCTCCCTTTGCACACACACACACACACACACACACACACACGACTCTCTGGCCCCGGGGGGGGGGGGAGGCGTCGAGCGAGGCGGGGAGGCAAAGCCTGCCTGGGCAAGCGGAGGGTGGCACGCAGCCTGGAGCTGCTCGACCAGCGGAGGCAGTAGCAGATCCCGGCGAGCCTGGCATGAGGCGGTTGCGGCGCTGCGGCGGGCGGCGGCAGCAGCAAGAGGGGACGCGCGGGTGGAAGGCCGTGAGAGCGAGCGCGTGAGTGCGGGGAGCTGAGCGCTGCGTCCCTGAGGGGGAAAAGGAGAGAGACGGAGACAGAGACGGAGCCCCCTTTCTGGGACGCAGCGCTCAGCTCCCCGCACTCACGCGCTCGCTCTCACGGGCTTCCACCTCGGAGCTCCGGGAGGCACCTGCAGGCGACCATCGCGACCTCCGGGCGCTTCCACTTCCTCTTCCTGTTGGTGTTCTGTCGGCGGCGGCAGCAGCCAAGTCCCCTCCCAGCCGAGGAGACTCGCCCTCCTGCGGAAGGAGCCCTCGGCACACCTGGCAGGAAGGGGCTGTGGGAGGCTCCGCTAGGCCCGAAGATAAGGGGCCGGAGCCGCAGGCAGAGCCTGCCGAGCGGGGGCAGCCTCGGAGGCGGCGGCAGCGGGTGAGCGCAGGCGGACAGCGCGCTCAGCTCCATGCGGACCCCCGGCAGCGCGCTCAGCTCCATGCGAGGCGGCGGCAGTGAGGCAACTGACGACGCGCATGCGCCGCCGCCGCCTCTCGGACACGCCCCCCTCTCCAATCCCTACTCCAATCCCTGCGTCCGTCTCCGACATGCGCAGTTAAAATTTCCACTGACACACGGACGGACGCAGGGACATTAGGGAATTATTATATAGGATAGTTGGAAACGTTAGGACTTTATAGAATGTCGAGCCATCCTCTGCTCACTTCGCTGGCAGCAAACCCTACTGAATTTGGTGCGGTCTACTCCCGAGTAGACAAGTGCCTTTGGACATAGCAGGACTTGCACCTGGGCCGTTTGTATTTTTATTTTTAAACGCATCAGATCCGGCTGCAACCCCCAAGCACGATCGCAAAGCACCATTGAAGGCTGAGAGGTTTAAAAATATATTTGATTGAGGGCCGAATCACACGCTACGGGCAATCTTGTGGCGTCCCCTGAGGGGTTTACGGGAATCCCAGCCGCTTCCATGAAACTCAGAGCCCGCGGGGGTGCTGAGGGGGGAATGTTCCTTCGCGCTCCAGGTTCACTTTCCATTCCCCTCAGACGCCTCAGCCAATTCCGCCCGTGAGCTGAGGAGAATCGAAAGCGTAGCCCTGACGGCCGCTTGCCGCGCATGCGCGTAGATCCTTTTCTCTCGCCTCCCGCAACCTTCGCCATCTGCGTCGAGCGCCGCCTCACGCCCGCCCTCCTTCCCTCCAGTCCTTCGCCTCCACCCTTCGCCCGCTAAACGCACCGCGCCGCCCAATCGGAGGGACGCAAAGCGGAGCGCGAGCCCCTGTGACGTCAATTCCTGAATCCACCATGCTCAAGCCCCTTTCTGGTTCCCAAGGAGGGAGGGGAAGAGGGGAGAACGCGCGCGCGCTGCTGCTTGTGCGACGTCTCCGGCCTTCATTTCCCTCCACCAACCCCTCCGCTGCCGAGATTGCAGAACCAATTGAGGGAGACGCCGAAAAGCCCCGCCTCCTCCTCGCGGTGACCTCACAGCTCTTTCTCTGTACCGTCCCTCCCGCCACTCTAGGGACGGCATCCAATCCAGGGCGGGGATGGCGGCGGGGCGGTCCCTCGGCCCTCCGTGACGTCGTGACCCCGCCCCGCCGCCCGGCTGCCCCCTGAGGCGCTTGGCAGCGGGCAGCGAAAGAGAGTCAGTCAGTCAGTCCCAGTCAGCCTGCCTGCCTCGCAGCGGAGCCCCTTTCCCGCGTCCCTCCTCGTCGTGCTTCTCCGTCCTCAGCCACCGAGCAACATGGAAAGTGCGGCGGTGGGAGCCGAGTTCAACATTCTCCTGGCGACCGACTCCTACAAGGTTGGGGGCGAAGCGGGAGGGAGAGAGGAGGGTCTGTGGGGCGGGTGGGCGGGCGGGCGAGGGGCTCACCTTTGGCCCCCTGCGCCTCGTGCCCCTGTCGGCCTCTCCCTCACAGCCTCCGGGAGGGAGGATGGCTGCGCTCTGGACAATCGCACTGCACCCCCCCTCCTGCGTTGTGCTTCTTCCCTTCTCCCCCCCTTCCCCCCCACCCTCCTTCCATGCTCCTTTCTGTTTCGTGTTCCTGCCTCGCACCCCGCCCTCGCCAGCCCAGGCACCGGGCCAGGACGTGGCTGGGGCTGCATGCATGGCGATGGGTGCCCGGAGCTACGTGTGTGACGGCTCGCAGGCCATGCCCACATGCAAGAGGCTTGCTAAAAAAGAGGGTTGGCGGCGGCGGCGGCGTTGTCGTGTAGGGTGTGGGAAAGCCACCCAGCTTGGCCTTTGCCCTTCTCTCCTGCGCGCGCTCTTTCATCGGGCTCTCCTCGGTTTATGCAATGGAAAGCGCAGGCTGAAGCTTGCGGTCCTTTGTACACTTTGCTTGGTAGCAAGCCCCGTTGAAATCTGTGGGGGCTCGCCTGCAAGGAAAACGGGGCTGTTTTTGCTTTTTTTTAGTGCAGAATTGTCAGCTTTGATGACTTGGTCTGGCCATTTGAGTCCGGGGTGTGTGTGTGTGTTCTGTTCCCACCTACCCGCCCCATTGAATGTGTTAAGCGGTATATAATTTTAATGGAGAAGGGGAGGGAGCGACAGTGAAGCTCTTTGCTTCTCTTGGAATGCAACACCTCTCCCTCCCTCTCATATCCTTATGCGCTTGGCGCAAAAATGGAGCCCGGAGGTTTATCATCCACACATGCTGACATAGGTGGAGGGTGGGCAGGAGACAGTGGCTTTACTCCTTCTGCCCCTCTCCCTTTATGCTTTGTGCTGAGAAGTTTCTAGTAATAGGCAAGTGCAGAGAGAAAAAAGGGGGCAAGATAGAAAGTGACACCTGTGGCATGGAGGAGATGGCTCCCCATTGTAACTCTTATTGCACTTGGCTCTTTCATCTCACTTCCAAATTCTTGCAGGGGGAATGCAGTGATAGTGAAACACCTGCCTCCTTCACTTACTAGACTTATGGGAAGTGCTAATTTTAGTTCTCTGGTGGCAGGAAAGGGAGTGTTTCTGAGGAAAGGTAATCTTTGCAGGCAAACTGACTTTTAACACTTATCTGATAATAGAAGTACCAGGTTTCTGTGTGGCAAAGAACCTGCTCAAAGTAAGCATGCTGCTTGCTTTTTATCAAGATAATACTGTAGATTCTAGCTACTCATCTGTACAGAACTTTACAGCTCTTAAAGCGTCAGTTGTACTATTGGTATTTCCTATACGTTTGGTATTTCCTAAATGTTACATGTGTAGTTTAACTCCAACAACAACGGTACAGTGTTGTAGAAGAACAAAAAAGGGGAGGTTAATGAGAAAAGATAAGGAAGTTAAGCATTCAGGCATGGTTTTAAATCACAGGGTTTTCATTTGGACTCATTACTGGTTTAGCTATCTTTCAGCATATAATTGTTTCTTGGCAAGACCTGCCTTTGGTGCATAAATGGTTGGATTATAATTACAGTAGTGATAGTACTATCCAAAGTTTAATTCTGTTACACATTTATCAGTCTTTCAAAACTTGGAACTGTATATGGTGTGATAGGGAATTTTCGAATGGGGGACTGGACCTGTTCTATTAAAGTCCCAGACCCCGAAGCACGAGGCGATGACCTCAAAGGAACCCCACCTTAACTCCTGCCCCACACTGTGTCGCACAAGCACCCACATAACACCCTCGGGATGAAGGGTTTCCCCTCCCTGCGCCCTCTCCCCGTTTTGCCTGTAACCGGGACTAGAAGGATTCTATGTCCCTTTTAAACCCCGTTTTCCGTCCCGGTCTACTGCTGTTAAAAGCGCTATTTTCCCCTTGTATTTTCTGTTTCGTCCCGGGCAACCTCCATTACTTGTTATGGCCAATGCTTTTCTATGGGCGCGTCTTGGCCAATCAAAACCATGCATTTCTTCTGCAGAGCGGAGCTCAATTAGAACTCTGTGCACGCTCCAGTAACCACTAACTAGGTGTTGACAAGGTTAACAAGGTGTTGACGGCTCCTTATCAGCCCCTGCCGGGAGAACAAAGGTGATTCGATCAAGAACGGATAGTTATTAATTAAGTATTGATACATTGTAACTAGACAGAGTCCAGACTCGGAAATGTCCCTTTAAACTTTATTTCTCTCACCAGCCAAGCCGCGAATCTTTAGAAAATCATAGTAAATCACTGCCTTAACGGATTTCCTTCATCCTGGTCTCATTTTAAAGCTTACGAGGAGGGCTTCCAAGCCTCTCGATTCCCGCCATTGCCCGAGCCTCAGGAATTGACTTCTGAGGCCTTTTGTCACCCGCCATTGGTAAATGGGCAAAGGGGAACTTCTCTCCAAAACCTTCCATAATCCTTTAAGCGAGAGGACACGTACGCAGACCTAGGGGCCTCAGGAAATGCCACACCTGGGTAATCCTTTCCAAGTACCCATCATCAGGTTTCCAAGACGACAGACAGTCTCCTGGATGCTTCTCATTGTTCTTCCCCGGTTGCCACTCAAAATGTATATTTGACCCACCCAAGTGTCATTTACTTGTTCCTGTGACCCATCACCTATATGCTAAACTTGTTTACCTGTATGTTAATTTTCCTGTACCCTCCTACTCTCCACCCCTTCTTGACGTTTTGCTGATGTAGTAGTGATGTAGTTGTGATGTTTGGTGAACTGTATTCTGGGTTGTAGCGGGAACCTTTAAAATGGACTGTCACCTTTTGTTCGGGGTTCGGATTCATCGGAACCTGTTGCGCAATAAACTCCTTTGCTTTTGCTCCAAAATCTGGCTGTTCTCCTTTGATCTCCGCTGCGAACCACGGGCTTCTCTCGTAGGACCGGGACCTGAGCAACCTCTGACCCGGGAATTTCCGTAACAGTCTGGTGCCGAAACCCGGGACCTGCGGTGCTCCCGAGTTGGCCGGGGACCCAAGAAGTCTTCAGCCGGCACCAGGACCCCTTTCTCCTGGGAAGACCAACCGGACCTCCGGCCATCCTCCGGGCGGTAATTGCAGGTCTCAGGGGGAGCCAACCGGGGAGCAAAGGCAAAGTCCAGCCGGCTTCGTCTCCAACGATCCAGGGGATCGCAGTGGAAGACGCGTGAGTATAACAGTAAAATCCAGTGCACTGGTGATTGTGGGTGGTGGGTGGTAAAGCTTGGCAACCGTTTCTACTCTTAACTATCACTTTCTAATCTTTCTCTTGGTCTGTCCCGTAGACCACTGCTCAACTCAGGGAGGGGAGTTCTGAGCCCTATCTCTTTTCTCAAATCTCCGGTCAGCCGCACCGTCGGCCGGTCCGACGAACGCAAGGGGTCGGAGCTCTCTTTCGTACATCTACCCGGTAGATGGACTTCCTGCACTATCTTGACCTCAGCCGCACTGGTCGGGCCACGTATACACGCTAGCCGTGCGTGAGTTCGCTTCCAAACGCAAGGGAGGTTTTCCGGATCGAAGGTCTATCAAGGGTTCACCCGATCTGGCACCGCTTGTCGCGGGCGTCCAGTAGGGCCCCTCTTTCTTAGCTGACGATAGGCAGGGGGTTGCCAAGTGGGATACGTGACTGGGGTGGGTAACGGGAAGTTTAACGAAGTAAGGGAAAGGAAAGGAAGAGAGCTCTGAAAAAGGAAGTACAGGGAGTCTGGGGAAGGACCAGACTGTAGAATAGTTGCCCTTGATCAGCCGCACCTCTAGCCGATCTAGAGAACGCAAGGGACAAGGGCTTTAGGTAGTTAGGGAACTCTGCTTTTGATCAGCCGCCCCTCTGACCAGAGAACGCAAGGGACGAGGGCTTTAGGTAACTCTGCCCTCGATCAGCCGCCCCTCTGACCAGAGAACGCAAGGGACAAGAGCTTAGATAGGTAGGGACGTCGTATAGGTATAAAACCTTTTTTTTTTCCCCCCCATATACTAAAACCCCCTTTCCCGTCCTCTCTCTTAAATCCCAGGTCTTTTCAAAACCCAGAAAATGGGATCCAAAGCTTCGAAGCTTGGTCGGGCTCCGTCTGGGAGGAAGGCTTCTACGAAGCCTTCCCTAGCCCAGCCGGACCCCGACTCCCCCCTCGAGTTTGTGTTTGACCATTGGAAGGAGATATCTGGACATGAGACCTTGTCCAGACAGAAATTACATGATTTATGCAAGAATGCCTGGCCGTCTATTACTATTAACGAAGAACCCGATCTCCGTTGGCCACCGGAGGGATCCTTTAACCAGGATCAGCTAAAGATATTAAAAAGGCACTTAATGGAGAAGAAACCCCGTCAATTAGATTACCTGGCTGCTTTCGAGGTAGTCTTCGACGCCTTTGTGTCCCTAAAGTCTTCACCAAGGCTACAGATGCCCATGCTAAGGCCATCCAAAAGGGAACCCAGTAACAGAAAGCCTAAAGGGATTCCTGCACCACCCCCATACGAGGACCCCTCGGATGATGATTCCATGGATCAAACGATGGCTCTCCTCTACAATCACCCTAGACCAGTTCCAACTGCCCCGCCAAGCCAGGATGATGCCCCTACCCAGGCTAGCCCACCAGCTCAGGGGGACAACGCAACCCCTAGTGTCCCTCCAGGAACACCAGGTGCCCAGGCCGCCCCTCCTCCCTCTCAACCTGAAGGGATAATAACATCACCCAGTTCTGTGAGGGAAGTGACCTTGGCTTCTCTGGCCCCAAGTGATCACTCCGCCTATGCGCTGCCACCTCAGAGTTCCCCGCTATTGGACAGTTTAGACTTGCCTGGATTCAGAGAGGGTGTCTCCACCCGGGCCATGATACAAGGCGCCAGACAACTAGCAAGTCGCATACAGGGAGCCTTTTCCCCATCTGCGACCCGGAAATCCACTAAGACTAACTCAGCGGGAACAGGGACCAACAACCGAACCACCATCTCTGCGCAAATGCCCCTAAGGGCCTTCCCGATACCACCAGCCCAACCGGATGGGGCTCCCCGAATGGTCTACACCCACCAACCCTTCCGCACAGCAGATCTTATCAACTGGTCAACTCAGATGCCCTCTCTCCGCGACAGCCCTGATCTGTGCTATCGCCAAATAAGCGGCATCTTTGCCTCACATAAGCCATCATGGGAAGATGTCCATCTCCTTTTAAATACACTCTTTAATGAAGCGGACAAGGCAGATATATTAGCTAAAGCCGGAGAAGCACTAAACTCCCCAAATTACCAGGACAACAGACCCGAAGGGGTGGAAGCAGTGACAGCCCAAAATCTACGGATACCACCCGACCCAGCTTGGGATTATAATACCACTGGCGGATTTTGGAGCTTGAATCTGTTCAAGAAAGCCATCCTAGATGGCATCAAGGCAGCTGGCCAACGCACGGTGAGCTGGATAAAGGTTCAAACGGTCATACAAGGCCCAAACGAACACCCCTCAGATTACTATACCAGGCTCATAAATGCCATTAAAACCTGGGGAGGGATAGACCCAGAGAAACCCGAACACGATGTAATTGTGAAGGGATTTTACAAGGACCAAGCGTCCCCTGATATTCGAAAGGCCTTAAATCTCCTAGTGGGCTACGATGGCAAGTCCTTCAGTGAGATATTGTCCATCTCCAAGTCCATCTTTAATAACCGGGATGAGAGAAAGAGGAAGGAAGCCAGAACAGAAGAGGAAACGGTGCTAGCCCTCAGCATGGACCCCACCTATTCTCAGCCAGCCAACTACCCTATATATCCGCCCAGAGTTAGAGGGAGAGGAAGAGGGGGTGGACAAGCGGGGCCGCCGACCACCCAGCGACCCTGGGGCCCCTCATCGGGACTCTGCTACCTCTGTCAACAACCAGGCCACCTAAAACGGAACTGTCCGTTCCTCTACCCCGGGAGCCCTTGGACCGGAACCAATTTCAATTCCTCCCAAGGAGCCAATCCTTCGTATACCTACAACCCCTCTCAACCCCAACCAGGAACCCACAACTATACAAACCTACCACCACAGCCACCACAGCAACCACTCCAAGCACCACCCGTGCCACATCAATCAGTGCCACAACCACCCCAGGAACAGTGGGCCCAACGGGGCCACCGGGTTCCACTAGCCCAGCCAACTGGAAGGACCCAACCTCCTAATACTTTCCGCCCCGCTCCAATCACCAACCAGTCAGTTCAGATCCCCACCCCCGACATGAATGGAGCCCCGAATGTTTCCTATTGACAATTAGAAGGGGATCCTACCCAAACCCGATCAATCTGTCCGGTACTAGCGCTGTCTCCTGATGACCCCATCTGTACCATAGAAATTGACGGACATCCGTATGAGTGCTTATTAGATACCGGGGCCACCTACTCGACCCTAACGAGCAGCCACCTTAAACCAGGGGAGGAGACACGGAAAGTTATGGGATTGGATGGGATACCCCGCACTTGCCCGCTATCGCAGCCTGCGAAAGTCACACTAGGACCCCTACTCGCTGAGCATACATTCCTTCTCACGAGCAGCCCCGTCAACCTCCTTGGCAGAGATCTGCTCTGTAAGCTAAACGCCACCATCACCTGCACGTCCGATGGCATCTACCTTCACATGCCAGAGGAGTCTGTCCCTTCCTTCCAAGGAATTATCCAGGATGCAAAGGACAAACGCCAATTCCCTGACCTTCCCCTTGAATTGGAGCAAGAAATGCCACCTTGGCTCTGGGGAACGGAATCAACCTCAGTAGGACTATTAAAATCAGCCATTCCTGTGAAAATCTCCTATAGGACTGACCTCCCGTATCCCTGCGCCAAACAATACCCCCTACCTACAGAAGCTATAAATGGACTCACTCCTATGATCCAGGACTTCCTAGAACAAGGAATTTTGACCCCGTGCGCATCACCCTGCAATTCGCCTGTACTCCCTATTAAAAAACCGGGGGGAGAGGGAACCCCTGTCCGTTACCGCTTTGTACAGGACTTGAGACTTGTTAACCAATTCGTGATACCACGTCACCCGGTGGTAGGAAACCCAAATTCCCTCCTTAATGCCATCCCTCCGGACACTACCTGGTATAGTGCGGCCGACTTGTGTTCAGCCTTCTTTAGCATCCCGGTAGCCCCAGAGAGTCAGTTCCTTTTTGCCTTCACCTGGGGCTCCGGCCAGCTAACTTGGACTAGACTACCCCAAGGATACGTGGAATCCCCAGCCATCTTTTCCGCAACTCTCCACCGCGACCTCCAGGATGTACACCTCCCTGCAGGCTCAGCCTTTCTTCTCTATGTAGACGACATCTTGATTTGCTCTACTAGCGAGGAAGCGTGTAAAAAGGACACCAAACACCTCCTAGTAGAACTAGCTTATAAGGGGCACAAGGTTTCCCCTAAGAAACTTCAGTTCTGTAAACAAGAAGTAAAATACCTGGGACATATCCTTGGGATTGGGACCAGAAGCCTGGCTACTGACCGGATAGAAGCGGTCACTAAAATTCCCCTACCTCAGACTAAAAGACAACTGAGAGGGTTCCTCGGGATGGCGGGCTTCTGCCGCGCCTGGATAGCAGGATACAGCGAAATTGCCAAGCCTTTATCAGCCATGACCCGCCAGGACCACCCAGATAAACTAGAATGGACAGAGGAAGCCTTTGCCTGTTTTGAACGTCTAAAAATGGAACTCCGGTCTGCCCCAGCATTAGGACTACCGGACTATCGCCTACCTTTCAGCTTGTTCGTCCACGAACAAGGAGGGATAGCCTCAGGGGTCCTAACCCAGTCCTTTCGGGACCAACAAAGACCGGTAGCCTATTACAGCCTACAGCTTGATAATACAGCAAAAGGGTCAGTTAGCTGTCTGAGAGCCATTGCAGCTGCCGCAATCCTACTCCAAAAGGCACAAGAAACGGTGTTGGGACACGAAGTCACCATACATGTCCCACACGCTGTGGCCACCCTATTAACTCTAAAAGGGACCCACCATTTCTCTAACCCACGACTAAATCGCTACGAAGCCCTCCTGTTAACCCCATCTAACGTAACTATTAAAAGAGTCAATTCATTGAACCCCGCTACCCTTCTCCCACTACCGGAGGACGGTACCTCGCACCACGACTGTGCACAAGTAGTCCGCCAGGCTGAGAAACCCCGGGAAGATTTAGACCACCTCCCGCTACAGAACCCCGACCTCATTCTCTATACGGATGGTAGCTCTAAAATAGTAGAAGGGGAAAGAAAATCAGGATACTCGGTGGTGTCGGACTTTGAAGTCATAGAAGCAGAGCCAGTGAACCCACAATATAGTGCCCAGGCTGCAGAATTAATAGCCCTCATCCGAGCCTGTGAGCTTTCCGAAGGGAAACGGGTCACCATATACACTGACAGCAAATACTGTTTCGGGCTGGTGCACACGACGGGACAAATCTGGCTTCAGAGGGGTTTCCTAACAGCCGCGGGATCTCAGATCTCTCATGCTGCCCTTGTCCAGCGGCTCTTAACAGCTATTCACCTGCCAAAAGCTATAGCGGTAGTACACTGCAAGGCACATACCAAAGGCAGGGATTCCGTTTCCAAAGGAAACCGCCGAGCAGATAAAGCCGCTCAAACCGCTGCCACGCAAGCGTTCTCTGAAGGGACTCAGTTCCAATGTATCCAGATTCCCGCAGAAATTGACTTTGCAGAAATGTATGGGGCTGCCTCAGAACAAGAGCAGGCCATGTGGACGTCTATAGGGGCCATACAGACAGATGGCATATGGACCCTACCCGATGGGAGGATCATTATGCCAAAAGCCTGGACTCCTAAATTCGTGAGGGTCTTGCACCAACAGACCCATTGGGGAAAAACCAAACTAATAGACTATGTTCAGAGAAGCTGGTATGCCCCCGGAACAGCCATGGCTGCCTCCGCGGCCACAAAAAACTGCCTCACATGCCAATCTTTCAATCCCAAGAGAGAACCAAAACGACCGCCAGGGGCCAGACCTTGGGCTTTTGTCCCCTTTGAAAGCCTACAATTAGACTTCATCGACCTGCCCCCGTGCCAGGGATACCGATTCGCTTTGATCGTGATTGATAAATTTTCCTCTTGGGTGGAGGCATACCCAGCCAGGAGAGCCACAGCCTCTGTGGTTGCCAGGGCTCTCCTGCACGAGATAATCCCGAGGTTTGGAATACCACGCAGATTGGACAGTGACAGGGGTAGTCATTTTACCGCAGAGGTAGTTCAACAGGTAGCTCAAGCCCTAGGAATTAAGTGGCAGCTCCACACCCCGTATCACCCTCAGTCCTCTGGACAAGTGGAACGTATGAACCAAGAAATAAAGATCCAACTTGGAAAGCTCTGCAATAGTACAGGACTTAAGTGGATAAATGCGCTACCCCTAGTCCTTCACAACATAAGAAGTGCACCTACTGGACCTTTAAAGCTTTCCCCTTTCGAACTGTTATTTGGCAGGCCCCCTCCAATCTATAACACTCAGTTCCCGTTGTCAGAACTAGATGTGGGGGAGTCGGAACTCACCTTTTATGTGGTCCAATTGCAAAAACAATTGCGACGCCTCCATCAGTATGCAGCCATAGAAGGGCAAAATCTCCCGACAGATGTACAGGTACACTCATTCCAACCCGGCGATTGGATTTTGGCAAAGGTTTACCAGAAGGTGCCTCTGCAACCCACTTGGGAGGGACCCTTCCAGGTACTCCTTGTCTCTCCCACTGCGGTTAAAATTGGGGAGAAGAACTCATGGCTACACCACTCTAGGTGTAAACTCACCCAGCCTCCCCAGGACGATTCGGATGGCGAAGGGGAAGACTATACATATCATAAACCCCCTTCCGCCCCAGACTCTTTCCTTGATCAGGACCAGGATCGGGACCAGGGCCAGGATCGGGACCAGGACCAGGATCGGGGTCAGAGGGATCGGACCCAACAGACCGGACCAGATTCGGGGCCACAGGATCGGGCCCAACAGACCGGACCAGGATCGGGGCCACAGGATCGGGCCCAACAGACTGGACCTGACACCGCAAACACCAACTGGACGTCAGAGCTCCTTTCCAACGGCATCCGACTTCGCCTGAAGCGCGATTGACAGCTCGTCCTTCGCTGCGTTTGACAGCTCGTTCTCCGCTTCCCTTTGACAGCTCGTCCTTCGCTTCGTTTGACAGCTCGTCCTTCGCTTCGTTTGACAGCTCGTCCTTCGCTTCCCTTTGACAGCTCGTCCTTCGCTTCGTTTGACAGCTCGCCCTTTGCTTCGTTTGACAGCTCGTCCTTCGCTTCCCATTGACAGCTCGTCCTTCGCTGCGTTTGACAGCTCGTTCTTCGCTTCCCTTTGACAGCTCGCCCTTTGTTTCGTTTGACAGCTCGTCCTTCGCTTCCCTTTGACAGCTCGTCCTTCGCTTCGTTTGACAGCTCGCCCTTTGCTTCGTTTGACAGCTCGTCCTTCGCTTCCCTTTGACAGCTCATCTTACAGCTCTCCGCGTCTGACAGCTCCTTACATCTGACAGCTCTTCACTTGACACCAAATTACTCGACGGCCCAACAGTCACCAACCGACTATGCGACCCATCCTACACCACCTGGCCTCCCTCCTGATGTTCGTGACCATGGCCTCAGGACTTACCCAATGCACAGGACTGCACACGAAATACCAATTCCTGGACTTCCACGCTGTGGACTTAGGGGGAAAACTGAACCCTAACCGAATGGGGGACTTTGATTTTTGTCTCCCAGAAACCCGGACCTTGTTACGTCACTCGCTGGTGCCTAGCCTTGAAACCAATGTGCACTGGGAACTCTTTGTACGAGACCAACAATTTCGTCGCCTTGGATCTGCTGTTCTCACCATTGATAGGCAGTACTATCGCCTTACGTGCAAAAACGGGTCCTATCTTCTATATGGCCAAGGGGAACTCTCGAAGAGCCCCAACTGGACCGAGGTGGAGCTGGGAGGGACTACACATTCTTACACGGACACACACCATGACTCTGAGAACCTTATTTTTGGGTTCCAGTGCCTCCGCATGACCCCAAGCCTACCCAGACCTCAGGTACAGGGACTATGTCTCCGGCGTTTCTGCTGCCTGTGGGACCTTGGACCTACAGGAGACTGGAGGGGGCGTGACTATTTGGAGGGTTGGTACCACCCCGCGATTCCATCAGAGCCCCCTATGTGGGATCACTCCGGACCTTTGCGATGTGGGGGTGTCGCCAGGGAGGCTAACCTCCTGAACACGACAGACCCACTCCACCCACTAGGGACGGCTCCCCGTCAGCTGGGAACCA
Source organism: Darevskia mixta (assembly GCA_034641385.1). Classification (NCBI taxonomy): domain Eukaryota; kingdom Metazoa; phylum Chordata; class Lepidosauria; order Squamata; family Lacertidae; genus Darevskia; species Darevskia mixta. The sequence continues at coordinate 6,955,402 of JAWWNH010000224.1, read as the reverse complement.
ACCAACAGCCCCTGGAACCAGATCTCCTGTCATCATGGGAACAGAACTCCTTCATCCAACTCCTCGACAGCGTCGCTAAGGAAACCCCCTTCCCAGAGTGCTGGATTTGCGCCCATGCCCCAACTCATCTCCAGCAGGGACTCCCTCTCGTGCCGGTGGCCATTTCCATGGAACAGTTGCGGACTACTGACTTTACCGCCTGGAACCTGACCGCAGTCAACTTCACCCATCAATATCTGTACCTAACTGGACCCACTAAAGGGCCCCTCTGCCGCCTCTTCACCGGGGAGGGACCTGTCATCGGGACCAGTACTTGCAGCATCAACCTTGAACTTCATGAGTCAGGACAGGTAACCATCTCTAGCCTAACTGACTCTACGACTGTCCTCAACCTTACCCTTGCATGGATTACCGCTGTGGGAACCTCACCTCCACCCAACCCGGCCATGCTACGGGCTCTTGCTTCCGGTAGACTGGACTCCTCCCTCCCAGGACTCTGGTGGGTGTGTGGTCACCGCGCGTACCGGTGGGTCAGCCCCCACATGTCGGGATCCTGCTACCTTGGGTATGTCGTCCCAGGGATCCGGGTTTCCCGCAGCCCACCGATTGGTAGACTACGGAACAGGAGGGAGGACCAGACCCTTGCGGAACTCACCGATGTGGCTGCTAACGGTGAGACTTGGGGAAGAGCACTGTTTCCAGCCTATGGGGCTGGCTCAAACCACGTGGACATCCTACGACTCACGGACATCCTCCTCAAGTTCATGCGGGAGTCCGAGCAGATTACTGACTCCATTACCGCCGAACTGTCACAAGTGCGACAGCTGTCCATTCAAAACCGGATTGCTACGGACTTTTTATTATCTAGTGAGGGCGGGACCTGTGCCTTGATTGGTTCAGAATGCTGTACATATGTTACCGACCAAACCTTGAACATTTCCGGCCACCTGAATAATATCCACCAGCTGTCAAAACGCCTCAATGACATTCAACATGAAGGGCTGTCTGACTTTGACTTATGGAACTGGCTGCCCAATGTAGGATGGGCGAAACAATTAGTTAAAGGTATAGTTTTACTTGCTTCTGTAGTCATGTTCTGCATGTTTACCTTGTGTTGTGTTATGCATTGTTCTGGACCTTGCTGTGCTGCCCTCCGTGCCTACCCTACCCGAGATTCCCCCTCTCTACTGCCCCTTAGAGCGTACTCTTCAACTTTAACTGGATTCCCAGAGTACGTTAGGATGCGACACTTGGGGGAAGGGGAATACGAGATCACAGAGCTTTAAGGGATGCGGAGAGAAGGATTTGCGGTTCTTCGAACCTGATGCAAATCTTATCTCCGAATGGGGGAGATGATAGGGAATTTTCGAATGGGGGACTGGACCTGTTCTATTAAAGTCCCAGACCCCGAAGCACGAGGCGATGACCTCAAAGGAACCCCACCTTAACTCCTGCCCCACACTGTGTCGCACAAGCACCCACATAACACCCTCGGGATGAAGGGTTTCCCCTCCCTGCGCCCTCTCCCCGTTTTGCCTGTAACCGGGACTAGAAGGATTCTATGTCCCTTTTAAACCCCGTTTTCCGTCCCGGTCTACTGCTGTTAAAAGCGCTATTTTCCCCTTGTATTTTCTGTTTCGTCCCGGGCAACCTCCATTACTTGTTATGGCCAATGCTTTTCTATGGGCGCGTCTTGGCCAATCAAAACCATGCATTTCTTCTGCAGAGCGGAGCTCAATTAGAACTCTGTGCACGCTCCAGTAACCACTAACTAGGTGTTGACAAGGTTAACAAGGTGTTGACGGCTCCTTATCAGCCCCTGCCGGGAGAACAAAGGTGATTCGATCAAGAACGGATAGTTATTAATTAAGTATTGATACATTGTAACTAGACAGAGTCCAGACTCGGAAATGTCCCTTTAAACTTTATTTCTCTCACCAGCCAAGCCGCGAATCTTTAGAAAATCATAGTAAATCACTGCCTTAACGGATTTCCTTCATCCTGGTCTCATTTTAAAGCTTACGAGGAGGGCTTCCAAGCCTCTCGATTCCCGCCATTGCCCGAGCCTCAGGAATTGACTTCTGAGGCCTTTTGTCACCCGCCATTGGTAAATGGGCAAAGGGGAACTTCTCTCCAAAACCTTCCATAATCCTTTAAGCGAGAGGACACGTACGCAGACCTAGGGGCCTCAGGAAATGCCACACCTGGGTAATCCTTTCCAAGTACCCATCATCAGGTTTCCAAGACGACAGACAGTCTCCTGGATGCTTCTCATTGTTCTTCCCCGGTTGCCACTCAAAATGTATATTTGACCCACCCAAGTGTCATTTACTTGTTCCTGTGACCCATCACCTATATGCTAAACTTGTTTACCTGTATGTTAATTTTCCTGTACCCTCCTACTCTCCACCCCTTCTTGACGTTTTGCTGATGTAGTAGTGATGTAGTTGTGATGTTTGGTGAACTGTATTCTGGGTTGTAGCGGGAACCTTTAAAATGGACTGTCACCTTTTGTTCGGGGTTCGGATTCATCGGAACCTGTTGCGCAATAAACTCCTTTGCTTTTGCTCCAAAATCTGGCTGTTCTCCTTTGATCTCCGCTGCGAACCACGGGCTTCTCTCGTAGGACCGGGACCTGAGCAACCTCTGACCCGGGAATTTCCGTAACAGGTGGTAGATCAAGCGTAGTGAAACTGAAACCATTAAACCAGTCATACAGTCCCTGGAGTTACTGATGATAAAAACATTAAAATAGCCACACTGTTTTTAGGGGAAAGTTCTGCTTGCGGGAAACTATGACCAATTTATGGAATTAAAATAAATGATGAACCAGGCAGAGGGCCTTCTCGGCAGTGGCGCCCGCCCTGTGGAATGCCCTCCCAGCAGAGGTCAAAGAGATAAACAACTACCGGGTATCTGACATAACCTGAAGGTAGCCCTGTTTAGGGAAGTTTTTAACCTGTGATATCTTAATGTATTTTAATATCTGTTGGAGGCCGCCCAGAGTGGCTGGGGGGATCCAGCCAGATGGGCGGGGTACAAATAATAAATTATTATTATTATTAAAATTATTAGTATTTTTATTATTAAAATATTATTAAAATTATAAGTATTAAAATTATAATTTCAAATGATGTACAGTAGCTGATTCCGATTTGCTGTAGTGATTTACCTGCTGCAGGCAGATATCAGTGTAATTTGCAGTGTAATCCTTTACATGTCCACTCAGAACTAAACCACATTGAGTTACGTGCAACCTCATAGGTCAGTGAGTATAGGATTGCAGCCTTAATTGCTAAATTGTGCCCTGCTAGAAACAATGACTAGCTTTTACAGGAATAGCAGTGAAAGAGATCCTTCTGTTATGTATAAGGAGTCTCATAATCTTTGCCCAAGAGACTTTGTCATTTAAAAGTAAATGAAAGCAATTCAGAGAGAGCCTTATGCTACTATAATATCAAATAGCAAAGGTTGTTTAAATAGTGCTTTCAAGCGTTCAAAGCACTTCATCTGTATTTAGCTGTAATCCTTACCAACAACCCTATAGGGTAAGTCAGTATTGCTAGGCCTCCATATTGCAGCTGGACGCAAAAGAGAGAGACAACTAGATCTAGCCTGTGGACATCTAGTGAATTCAGAGTGAAGACTAGATTTGAATGGAGAACTTTCTAACTTCAGTTAGTCTTGTTTACTTACAGTACCCCTGTAATCCCTGCCTGAGCAGTCTTCAATAGCCTTGTACAAAGCCCTACACAGGTTACTGCTAAGAGTCTAGTAGCCTGTTTCCATGCTGACCATGAAGGAAGGAGAGCCTTTCACCAGTAACCAGCATAGAAACACAGACTGCTAGAATCTTAGCAGGCCAGTAAAAAAGTGCCCACTCCCAAGTGAATTGCTGAAGAGGTGATGGACAGATCCATCCAGCCTCCACCAGCGTGATCACTTGCCTGCATGGAATTCTTGGTTGCTGGTGGCTATTGGAGAAATATTGCTGAAGGTTTTTCCACTTGCTGTGTATTGCAGGCGCTGTGGTCTAAACCACTGAGCCTAGGGCTTGCCGATCGGCAGTTCAAATCCCCGCGACGGGGTGAGCTCCCGTTGCTCGGTCCCTGCTCCTGCCCACCTACCAGTTCGAAAGCACGTCAAAGGGCAAGTAGATAAATAGGTACCGCTCTGGCGGGAAGGTAAACGGCGTTTCCGTGCACTACTCTGGTTCGCCAGAAGCAGCTTAATCATGCTGGCCACATGACCCGGAAGCTGTCTGCGGACAAAAGCCAGCTCCCTCGGCCTATAGAGCAAGATGAGCGCCGCAACCGCAGAGTCGTCCGCGACTGGACCTAACGGTCAGGGGTACCTTTACCTTACCTACTCGTCCAACATCCTCCAATATCTTATCCAACATTTGCTTCTGAAGCAAGTGTGCTAGTAACCTGACTGTACGCTTATTACTGAGGAATGTTTAACCTCACAATTGATCTGATTTTATTTATAGCAGACTTAACTGCAGTTCAGACAGATTCGTGAGCCTCTACTATCTAGAGAAGGAGATAGTTATGAATCAAGGATGGAAGGGAAGCAGTACCATCACATTTTCTCTCTCTCTCTGTGTGTGTGTGTGTGTGCGTGTGCGCAGATGCTTAGGGAATTTTGAATTCTGATCTGAGGTGACCTGATCTGCACCCCCACAGCTGACTGGAACTTAGTTATCCACCAGCTTTTGCGCTTTCTGAATGTTTCTGTCAAAGTTTTCAGCACAAAAAAATGCTCATTTTAATGGGTTTAGAGATCTGTTTGAAGATAACACATTTAAACATGTGTATTTAAATAGCTATTTAACATGAATTTTCATGCAGATTTGTCTAAATGTAGAATGTGGAAATAGTGTGGGCTTATGAATGAAGAAATGTGAAAATGGCATAGACTAGACATGCAAATTAGAGAATCTCTATGCATACACACTAGTTAAGATTAATCACCAAAGACATTTCATTTGTACAGACCTTTGGGTGGAGGCTAAGACACTTGTAGAGTGCATGTATACTGATCATTTTTTTAAATGTGCCCCAAACCGCTGCCTGAAAGGCAAAATGGAAGCAATTGACATTTTAACCTGGGGACATATACCAGTATATAGGGACAGTTAAAAATTGTTGGTGTGCTGTAAACAAAAAACAAAACAAACCCAAACAAATGGGTTGGGGTTTTTTGTTTGTTTACTGGGAAGGCAACATGCAGCTAATACGAGGTGATACATGTTTTAGAGAGGGATCTGAAGATCTATAAAGAACACTTTATAGATGTTCTGGGAGTTGCTTAAAATTTAAAAGTAAGGTTATCCAAGTTTATTATTTATTGCATTTATATTCCATCTTTTCCTCCAAGAGCTCAAGATGGTGTCCATGGTTCTCTCCCTCTTATTTAACCTGGTGAGGTAGTTTAGATCAGGTAGGTTAGGCTGAGAGTGATAAGAGTGGCTCAATGTCACCCAGCGCACTTCATGGCCAGGTGGGAATTTGAAGCCTGGTCTTCCACGTTCTAGTCCTACATTTTAATCACTACCACACTGGCAGTCTTTTAAATTCCTGCAGAAAACTTAAGCAAACATGTTAAGTTCATCACTGAAAGTCAAGCAAGGATGTTGGTTGAACTCCTTTCGAAAAGAGATTGCCACAAAACCAGACCTGCCACTGTGAAGGCCCTGCTCCTTACTCCTGCCAGTTTTGCTTCACAAGTCACTAGCACTCAGAGCAGGACTTCCATTTTAATGGGTGGGAAGACTGTGCAAAGTCTTTAGCTGTGGGTTAAAACACTTGCATTGTGCCAGAAAACTAACAGGTTGCCATTGTGGTTAACACAAAGCAGGCGTTATATTCACGATTCCTTTTCCCAGTTTAACAGAGAAGCTGCCATGTTCTACACTAGCTAGACCTTTTGAAGGGAAGCCTCATAAGCGTTGGGTGGATAAGAACACGAAGTTTGGCACTTACCTTGGAAGAGCATTTGTGAGACATCTTGCTCATCTGATTAGATTGCTTTTCCTTTTAATATGGAGACTTTGGTGATGGAAAAAAGTGATTGTGATTCAGAGGAAATATAAGACACTAAACTAAACACATTACCTGATTACAGATGACCTTAATTTCCCAGTATTTATAAAATTTTGTAGTTTGGGTTAAACCAACTCGCTGGCATAGAGCAGCACATTTATTATTTATTTGAATGCTGGCCACATGACCCGGAAACTGTACGCCGGCTCCCTCGGCCAATAATGCGAGATGAGCGCCGCAGTCCCAGAGGCGTCCGCGACTGGACCTAACGGTCAGGGGTCCCTTTACCTTTACCCTGATCTTTGGCTAAGAAGGGTTCCAGAGTGGCTTACAAAGATCAGTAGGAAGATAGTATCTGCCTTCAAAATGACAGTCTAAAAGATGTGACATACAAGGAAAAGCGGGTGGAGAGGGAAGAGAGAAAAAGTAAGCTCACGAAAAAGTTCTTAAAGTTACAGTTCTTAAAACAACCAGCTAGGATGGAAACCTAGCCTCATTACCTTCTGTGGCAAGGCCCTAAGCAGTGGAATTGTCTGTGACTGCCATCTTAATGGTATAGTTTGTGTTGTACGCTGAAAGGACATTTCATTGCCCCTGATCTTTGAAATACGTATATATTTGAAATATTTTTGAAATATATGTATTTTAGTACCCACCTCGTTCTTGATTATAACCTGTTTTAACCATTCATGGTATTGCATAATGACCAGTGCCATGAACTTATTAATATAAGCTGCATAGGGCTCATTATTTGGCATCACATTCCAGACTAAAAAATACTTCTATTCACATTCAAGGAAACTCCCTTGATATGGAGCTAATTTTACTAGGCATCCAGACTTTAATTTGCTGTGTTCCAATTTGTTTTGGCACTAAAAACACTCTTCTAGATTCTGCAACTAGAATGCTGTCTAGTTCAGAGAACAATGTGCAGGCGTACATACCGGTAGTTCTGCCTGGAAAAGTGTTTAATCAGAGTTTTTGCAGAGCTTTGGAAAGCTTTTAGAAATATTCATATGTTTCTAGTCCTGATATGTTCCAGATCACTTTACATAGTTCAAGTAAGTTTAGGATGAAAGCTTTAAAAGTGAACATAGTAGCTCCCGGATCAGAAAACTAAATCCAAAAGATACTGTTTGCTATCCAGAAAACAATCTATGCTGTAGTGTATGGAAATTCAGTTTTTAAAGCAAAGATAGGCTTGGTTCGAGCACCACACTAAACCATACATTAAAAGGAAACTGCTCAAAAGTTCCCATGCTAGTCCTCAGCTCCTGCCACCACTGTGCTGCTTACGATACAAAGCAGAGTCTGGCTTTGGTTGTCCATTCCCAGGCTCATAGTTTGTTTCTCTGCAACTTACTTGAGTGTCAAGGTTTGGTCCTGGCTCACTACTCTGTGGTTTATTTGACAGAAACAAACAATGAGCCTGGGTTCAGATATTTCAACAAGATGCTTTGTTCAAGGCGTGATGGCAGCAGGAGTGGTTACTTTTGAGTAGCACCATGGTCTATGGGATGTGTGATGAACATTTAAGCAGTGCCATGATTTAATGTGATATGTGAACCATAGAATGCAGTGAAAAAGCATTCTATCAAGCGTTCTCAGTTTAGGCATATTCCTTAGAGCAGCGTTTCTCAACCGCTGTTCCCCGGCACACTACTGTTCCGCGAGATGTTGCCTGGTGTGCCGCGGGAAAACCGTTAGGGACCGCTCCTTCTCCCTCACACGTGCAGCCCCGGCCCGAAGGGCGGGGGGAAGGGGTCCGCCGCCGCTGCGGGGCCTGGGGAGCGGGGGCAGGAGCGCACAGGAGAGTTGCGTGGGAGGGGCGGGCGGAGTGAGCGAGCGAGCGGCGCTTCCTCCGCCTCTCGCCCGCCAGGGAGTCCCGGGGTGGCCGCTCTCTCCCTCGCGCGCGTGCCCGGGGGCGCCGTGCCTGCACGCGCTGCCTCCGCCTCCTCACGCCGCTACCCAGCGGCAGTTGCCCTCTTCCCTTCTCCCCTCATGACCCACCGGGATGCACGGCCTCCGCACGCCCAGCCCCCCCCCCACGCCAGGCCCCTCCAGGCCAAGGAGGAGGCGGCGGCGGCAGGAGCAGCGCGGAGGTTGGCGGCGGCGGCAAGAGCAGCGCGGAGGTGGCGTTGCCGCCGCTGTTTTTCTGCTGCTAGACACGCACCGGGGAGGAGAGGTGAGGCGAGGCGGAGCCTGGCCCACCACCAGCCACACAGTGCCACGACCACGCTGGCCGGCGAGGCAGGCGGCCGGCGAGGCTTTCGGCGAGCGCGCCTCATTGTGCCGCCGTTATTCCTTTTTTCGAGGCAGCTCGCGCCTGTTCTGCGCGCCCCGGACTCTTCCCGCCCGCCGCGGTGGTCGTTAGCGCGGGGCGCATAACTCCGTGATTTCCAGTTAAAGGTAGATAGCCGTGTTGGTCTGTCCTAGTGATTTCCGTTACCATAGCGACGTTGCCGCCGCCATTTTGTGGGTGGTGTGCCGCAAGATTTTTTTCATAAAACAAGTGTGCCGTTGCCCAGAAAAGGTTGAGAAACACTGCCTTAGAGTAAGACCTGGATGTGACATTTAATCTTCAAATGTGGCACGAAGCAAAAAATTCCAGACCATGTGGAATTTTTATAACTTTTAATAGCATTCCAACAAACCTTCTGATCTATTATTTCAGAGAATGGTTGCTGGTGTTAGCTGTGGACTGCAATTCAACCAATTGCTGCCTTTGGAGATGACGGAACAAATTCCCCATTCTATTTGTTTAATAAATTGGTGTCCTGCTTGTAGGGCTAAATCAAACTCTTTAGAGTGGTTTGGTCAAATTAACTCTAAAATTATGAAGTTGTTTACACATTGTAATACGCCAGTAACTCAGACTTTAGGATTTTTAGACTTAAAAAATATGACTGAAAATATTTTCACTATTAATTTTTTTTACCATTATCAAACATTCCCTTGCAGTGTTGGAAACCCAAACATTACAGCATTGTGCTGGTGTGTCAGAAACAGAGAGTGAAACTGACCAGTCTAATTCATTTCCCAACCTGAGAGAAATGCAAAAAAGTAAAAAAGCATAAATGGTGGAAAGGAAATTTGACATTTAAAAATCTTTTAATCTACAGCTTTAGTTTGCAGGTAAGGGAAAAATAAAATGCTTTTGTCTTGAAAATTTCAGAAGTACATATTTTAAAGTAAGCTGGGAAACATTTCTCACAAGAGGTGCCATCAAAAATGATGTTCTGTGTGTAAAATTATCCCATTTTAATGTCTTACTATAGATTTGTTTTAGTCTCAATAGAACGTTACCAGATTCATTTATTGAAAACTGTTGATCAAAGTATCGATCAAAGCTCTTGTTTTTTCTTAAGCTTCCTGTAATTTAATAATCACTTATAACATTGTTGCAATTGAGGGGGGAAATATTCTGTACCATGTCATTCATTACCTGTGGTGTCACTAATGTGGACAATAAAATTTGGTTTAATCTTTCTTCCCCTGCTTATATGGAGTTCTTATGTGTAACTGTGCAATTTTCCCAGGAAGCACACGATTGACAGGTGACGTTTAAAAGGAGCTTGTTTATAGACAAGACAAAGCACTTTATAATTGCTGTGCAAGTAAAAAACACGCAACTGCACATGGTGTTGGGTGTTGAGATCATACGGATGTTCCACCAGAATAACTGGTTGCAAGCAATGCTTGTTGCATTCGGTTTGTGCTTGCAGGAAAACTTCTAATAAGGACAGCAAAAATCCTGCAGATCACTGACACTGTAGCTTCACCTCTAAAGTCAGGCTCCTATACTAGGTTTGACAATGGAGCCCCTAAGCAAAAATGAACCAAACATGTCGATTTCACATTTGTTCAGAATTCTGGTCAGTTTCACTTCTCAGTTATGGAAAAGTTGTTAGATAAACTAGGTAGAAAAGGAACCACATAGGTAATATAGTAATGGCCATTTTTGCTTGGTCAGCTGAAAACTGGACAGACAAAGGGATGTCTGGTTGAAAATACTCTGTTCGATATGCTACAAGAGAAGCAGAGTGCTAAACTGCTCCTTGTTTTCCAAATCCAGGAAAAGCGGAGCTGCTTCAAGCTTGCCAGGCTGAGCTGAAAGTGATCCTCACTACAATGTGTATGGCACTCTCAAAGCTTGTTTGGATAACCATTTTGTATGTGGTGAAATGTTTTCTCACCCAGGTTTTTCTCATTTTAGGTGACACATTATAAACAATATCCACCCAATACAAGCAAAGTTTATTCCTACTTCGAATGTCGTGAAAAGAAGACAGAGAACTCTAAATTCAGGAAGGTGAAATATGAGGAAACGGTTTTTTACGGGTTGCAGTACATTCTTAATAAATACTTAAAAGGTATTTCATGTTGGAATTTTAAATATAATTACTCATCCATTCTAACTTCACAACTTTTTTCGTGAATCCTTTAAGCAGGAGCAGCTATGAAGATGTCTTCATGATAAAATAATTATCAAAGGGTAATATTGTTTGATACTCTTGTAACTTCTGAATTAATTGCATTCATACACTGTAAGAAGTTGCCTTGCAGGGAAAGAGAAAATGGTCTGCCTTCCTGTGTAGTAATATCTGTTTATACCAAGGTACACTTATTTCTAATGCTTGACTTAATTTAAGACTTAAGTCGGGGGTGGGGAACTGGACGTGGGCACTGGATCATATTGTTGTTTTCCCCACCCCTCACGGGCCAGGAAGAACTTTCTGAGAGTAAGAGCTGATAGACTGTGGAACCCTCTCCCTCGGAAGGCGGTGAACTCTGTTTCCTCTGAGGTTTTTAAGCAGAGGTTAGATGGCCACATGTCATGGATACTTTAGTTGAGATTCCTACATAGCTGGGGGTTGGACAAGGTCCTTTCCAACTCTGCAATTCTATGACTTTACAACATATTTATTAAAAAATATTGATAAAATCAAATGCTCATTCTCTGCTGACATTTCAGCAGGAGGCAAAGATGTTTTATTCAAGAGAGATGGTCTTTGGCAGGTATGGCTTCAGTGTGGTGTAGTGGTTAAGAGCGGTAGACTCGTAATCTGGGGAACCGGGTTCGCGTCTCCGCTCCTCCACATGCAGCTGCTGGGTGACCTTGGGCTAGTCCCACTTCTTTGAAGTCTCTCAGCCCCACTCACCTCACAGAGTGTTTGTTGTGGGGGAGGAAGGGAAAGGAGAATGTTAGCCGCTTTGAGACTCCTTCGGGTAGTGATAAAGTGGGATATCAAATCCAAACTCTTCTCTTCTTCTAAATGCTGCAATTTCTTCAATTTACTGTTTCTATTTATATGTTTGGTGAGAAGATGGCATACAAATGTAACAACATTTGAATGCAGTTTAATGATTACCAAACAATCTTTGCACAGAATGTAATTTTAAAAATTATCCCCAAATATGATAGTGTAAGTTACAGAGAATCAGGCAGAAGGCCCTGTGGAACGCCCTCCCACCAGATGTCAACGAAATAAACAACTATCTGACTTTTAGAAGACATCTGAAGGCAGCCCTGTTTAGGGAAGTTTTTAATGTTTGATCTTTTACTGTGTTTTTAATATGCTGCTGGAAGCTGCCCAGAGTGGCTGGGGAATAAATAATAAATTTTATTTATTTATTTATTTACTTACTTACATACATACATACATGTGGAGCTGTCTGGTTTATCATATCAGCTTCTGCAAGTACAGTGATGGTAATATATATCTGTATAACCTGGGTTAGGGTCATTTGTCATTGGCATGCAGCCAGGTTGTCATTTTCTTGTTTTATATTGATCAGAATAGCGTTCAGAGACCCAGTCTGAAGAGCGATACTAGGAGAAACTTTTCTGTTTGCCATGGAATGGAATGGCAATCTAGGATTTACTATGTGACAACTGCAACTTTCATATGAGTACCTGAAATCGCTGTCAGACTGATCTGATTACAACCAATGGGTAGAGATAAGCATGCTGTTTTTGCTGGTGCATTAACTGGCTATTTGATTTGCTCTGTGCCCTAATTGTAAATCATTCATTTGAAATTAAATTTCACTTTAAGCAATGGAATCTGTTGTTAAGTAAGTAATGTTTACAATCTGGATGCACCCAGCCCAATGTGATGCACGTTTACTTGGACATATATCCTACCAATTTCATTAGGTCTTCTCCCAGCAGCAGCCCAACAATGCAACCCTTTGCATGTCTACTCAGACATGCTCCATTGATTTATTAGGGCTTGCATTCAGGTAAGTGGTATAGGACTGCAAGCCGATACGGTCCTAGAGAGAACTGTGCTAGCCATGGCCAAGAAATCACAATTTTTGCATAGTTTAGCTAGTTTGTTTCCCCTCAGGACTTCCATAAAACAATAAATGGCAATACCCAATCAACTTTTAGAACATATTCTTATGATTCAGTATTTTTTTGTAATTGTTATACATCTTTTAAAATTCTTCACCCTAGGCAAAGTGGTAACCAAAGAGAAAATCCAGGAAGCCAAAGAGGTATACAAGGAACACTTTCAGGATGATGTCTTCAATGAACCTGGGTGGAACTACATCCTTGAGGTAAAAATAATAATAATGAACACTTGAAATGTGAACACACAAACACACTAAACTGCCTAATATGATCTGGTATTAACTCTGATTGTAGCTGACAGATGCTTAGCTTCTTCAGTTTGATAGGAATAGCATCTGTTGCTATTGGTTTTTGTGGGTTTTGGTTTTTTTAATAGTTCATAGAGCAAAGCAATGCCTATCCTTTACTGGGAGTTGTTACTGCACACATAAATATGTGGGAATTGAGCTTGGGGTTGGGGGGGGCGGGGCGGGGATCCATATAGAATTGAAAACTGACACATTTGGAAAGAGCATTATAATCTTATTCTATATCTCTTGACTGATATTATAGGAAAACCAGGTGGTTTTTTTACAATATTGTATTAATTTAAATTCAGAGGTGAGTTGAAACTGGGGAACATGTTGATGCACCCGCAATTTGTTGGTGTCCTTCTAAGGAACCTTACCCTACAGTTTGAAGGCACAGCCTTAAATTCCCTTGTGAAATCACTTGCTTTTAAAGAGGCACGGTGACTCACGCACAAGTTCTGCATGTGAGCTAAGCTTTGCTAAATTTAAGTTAAATCAACTATAAGCATTGTAACTGAAGAAGAAGAAAAAGTAGTGTTTTTTGAATCAAGTTTGAAAGTTGTATAGCTTTGTACTTTAACTCTCATTTAAAGGGAGATCCTGTCAAATAAAACCACTCATGAATACAAAAACCTATTTTTTACCCAATGAAAAAGTCTTCAACCCTCTTTTCCAAATAATTATTGTATCTGTTTATAAAACAGAAGTACGAAGGTTGTCTTCCCATAGAAGTAAAGGCTGTTCCTGAGGGCAGTGTCGTTCCCAGGGGGAATGTGCTCTTCACTGTTGAAAACACCGATCCGGACTGTTACTGGCTCACAAACTGGATTGAGGTAATTAATGAAAAATTATCTCTGTGATTGATGATAACATTCTAGCTGATTTGCTTTATTTTCAACATGTCCTGATCATACATTTGAATCCATCTTTTAAAGACTCCATTCTGCCTTTTGATATGAGGGAACACATAATTAAATACAAGTTGTGCTTATTGTACTGTGTTCCATGTGCTTTTAGACTACACTCAAAAGGCATTGGCTTATTCCTTTGCATGGGTCTCTTTTTCCCAGATGTATGTAAGGCGGCTTGTATTTCTTACTGATTGGTCCATAAGCTGCTTAATCAAGTTTCCTAGGGTTATGAGTTTTAAGATTGAAGCCATGTGTGCCCTGTTTGGTATAAAGTGGTGCCAAGGCATCTTTTTATGCAGAAGAGAGCCTGTGCTGTGGACAGGCCTCTTGTCAAGCTGTGTGCGTGGTTCCACCTCTCCCTTTTGTCCCCAAAGAGCAACTGGTTCTATAGAGTGTCACTATTTCCCCCCGTCTCTTTATGTTAAAGCACACTTATACTAAAACTATGTCAAGCACATCTGTAAAAGCTGGTTGGTGAAGAAAATCAGGTTTGGAAGGCCTGTCTAAATAATAGTTTTCAGAAGATGTCTGAAAGCAAGCAGGGATGACTCCTGCTGAACTTCTATTGGCAAGTTTCACAGGGCAGGACCTGCCACACTAAAGGCCCAGTTCCTTAGAAAGGCCAGAGGAAACTCTGGGTCATGGGGAGCACCAAAAATGCCCCGCCAGAAGACCTCAGTATTTGAAGTGGAGCAGTAAGGAGTCAGGCAGTACTTTGGACCCAGTGGAGTAGCATGTTGCCAGTAGCTGCAACCTCCAGACCAGATACAAGGGTGAGCCCTACATAAAGCGCATTGTAGAAATAGAGTTTTCCATGACTTACTAGGCTCCTATCGCAACCACCATATTTTGCCATCCTTTCCCCCTCCCAAACGAAGTGAAATTAAGCGCAGTCGTGCTTATTTCTCCACAAATGAAATATTTGTTGTGGGATGATGGAGGTAGATTTCTGTAATTACTTCTTAAATGTATGTGAATGGGTTTGAAAACCTTTAATACTTCAAGAGAATTTCCAGACTTTGAAAGCGACCAATAGAAACCTGAATTACCTGTGTGCATATATGAAAAATACCTGCCATATCTAATTTGATTCTATATTGTAGTTTCCATTTAGTGGAAAGGTTCAGTTTCTCTATTGTATCTAGGAGTGGGTATCTTCACACTTATGCATGAAACATTTTTCCTCTTTCTAGACTATTCTTGTTCAGTCATGGTATCCCATCACAGTGGCCACAAACTCGAGAGAACAAAAGAAAATCTTGGCAAAATATCTGCTAGAAACCTCAGGCAGTTTAGAAGGCCTGGAGTACAAACTACATGATTTTGGTTACAGAGGAGTCTCTTCGCAAGAGGTAATGCTATTTTTAAAAATGTATTGAAATTGCAATATCAATATATATATATATAGAGAGAGAGAGAGAGGAATCCATAAACTGTGAACACTGTATACTGTGTATTTCTTCTTGCAGCCTTAAATTCTTCAGTAAAAGACAATATGTGTGGCACTTCATATCTTATTTATATTGTCATGCAGATATTAAGACCAAATGAAGAAAGTACTTATTAATGTGGAGTTACTCTGCTCTGAAATGGAATCTTCTAGTGATTGCTATTTTGCTTTTGCATGCCTGTAATTCATAATTGTGTCATTCTCAGACTGCAGGAATAGGAGCCTCTGCACATTTAGTGAACTTTAAAGGAACTGACACAGTAGCAGGAATTTGTTTAATTAAGAAGTACTATGGAACGAAAGACCCTGTGCCAGGCCATTCAGTACCAGCTGCAGAACACAGGTATCTTTGTATTTCTTTGATGCATTGTATGTGGAAATCAAAGTGTAGATTAGCTGAAGGTCTGGTCCTACGGCATCTTTAAGGACCACATGTCCTGGTTGTTGTTTTTGTTTTTAAAAGGAAGCACACACCTTGAACTCAAATTATTAAACAGTTCATTAACAAGTCTGATAATTACATACAAGCAATTACAGCTGTTGGTTGCTGTTGATTCTGCTTGTTTTATATGTTCAGATGTAGTAGCATTCAATTTTCTTTTTGACTCTGATTTTACATTATTTAATTAGTCAGTAAAGTCTTGCCTGAGTAGTTAGTTACCATGTGAGGAAGACAGAAGTTTGATTCAGCAACTTTAATATGTAACATGTTTTTACAGCTTGTTCTTGCCATATTTTTGTGATCTGAGCAATAACTATTAGAATAATTATTTAATGTATCATAATTGGCAAGCTTGATATTTAGTTAATTAGAAACTGAGTACCTCTTTTGTCGGCATGTTGAATTTTTCCATCACTGTCAAATGCTTCCATTACAATATAAAAAGCTTGGGTTTTTGGAGTGTTCCAGAGCAGAAGGTGTGAGCCTGCATATGTATAGCACAGCAAAATGAGTTAGTGCTGCTTAACCCAATTCTCTCCCCCCCCATTTCAAGTGCTGCTTAACCCATTAATAACCAGGTTTCATAGGTCAGTATGAAAAGATTGAATAACTTGTATGCAACATTCGAAGAAAAGTGTGCAGGGAAAAACCCGGGTGCCTAAATATTTGATACTTTCACTTAGGTTTCTACCCATATTCAATCTTTCTTATTCCTTTTGGTGGTCTTGCCAAGCTACTACATTTAGGTGGTCATAAAAACAACACTGCAAGGATTGTTCTATGTGTATGGGTGAAATGCAGCGTGGGGAATAATGAACTATAAAGTTGATAACTCACTATGATCAGGTACATAACTATCCTAAAAATCATGCTGGGGTGAGCTGCTTAAGTCAGTGGTAAATTCCAGTGCCTTTCTACTACACAGAGTCCTTGTTACCTTTTGGCAAGAATATAGTTTGATTTTTATATTCTGTTTCTTACTTACACTGTCTTTAGAATGTTAATGATTTGGGTACTTCTGTCTAAGAGATACTTGGTAAACCTTGGAACTGTTTTTGTATAACATGGTTCTTTAGAATACATAAGATCTCATTTCCTGAAAAATCTGATTACACACTTGGGATTAAGTGTAGATTTAATGTCCCAGCAATTACAGTCATACCTCGGCTCCCAAACGCCTTGGGGGAGTCGAACGTTCCAGCTCCTGAACGACTGAAAACCGGAAGTGATAGTTCCTGGTTTTTGAACTTTTGGGGGGAAGCTGAACGTCTGGCGCAGATTCCACTAATGTTTCTGGCGCGCCTGCGAGATTGGAAGCCACACCTTGGTTTTCAAGCGTTTCAGAAGTTGAACGGGCTTACAGAACAGATTCTGTTCGAATTCCGAGGTATGACTGTATTCTGACATTCTGCTGGTAACCCATGTTTGCTTGTGTGCATGCAGTTGATCAGGGTGTGCATTATTACTGCTATCTTGATACCTGCCCTCCAAACCTGGGAGTAACCAAGAACTTCTAAGAGGCAGTTAAGATATTGGGCTTAATTGGGCAGCAACAATTGTTCCACATGAATGAAAGTAGCATGTAAACCTTGCTCCAGAAAGCATCACTGATTGAAACCTGTACTGTTGGTTGGTTAAAAAGTAGTGTGAAGATAAGGAATGGTTGCATTTGTATAGAGTAGTCTGTTGCATGCTAAAAGGAAAACATAACGTGGCAACTAAATATCAAATGAGTAAATCTCTTCTGTTCTTCCAGTACTATAACAGCTTGGGGGAAAGACCACGAAAAGGATGCTTTTGAACACATTGTGACACAATTTTCTTCAGTGCCTGTATCTGTGGTCAGTGACAGTTACGACATTTACAATGCTTGCGAAAAGATATGGGGTGAAGATTTAAGACATTTAATTGAATCAAGAAGTGCAGAAGCGCCACTGATTATTAGGCCAGATTCAGGAAATCCTCTTGACACTGTGCTAAAGGTAATTCTTTTTAAAATCTTCAGTTTTTAAAACTACTTAATGAAGTTATTTGGGAAAGACATTTTCTTTTAGTCTAATGCCATTTCTACTCTGTTACAAAATTGTATAATTGACAAAATGGTTTATCCAAAATTAGAAATATCTAAGTGGACTTCACTAGCTATGCATACAGATAATTTTTGCTGGATCTGTTCAGTTTCTGTATCTAAATAGATTTATGAGCTACATATAGCTGCTTGTAAATTGATTGTCCTAACCCTTCCTTTCCCAACCGTCATGGATGGTAGCAGGATAGCATATTATTTAAATGAAGTAGTTCTAAGCTATCAGTTTGTTCTTTTGCATAGGACACATCTCAATTATAATTACAATTATAGGTTGTAGCATTTGGGGGGGGCACATGACATCACTGTTTCCAGGATAATAGTTTAGAATGGTTACTTCCAGACTAGTTTCTGAAACTTAGGGATTCCAGCTTTGGCTTTCAGAAATTGAAAACAACACTGTATAGTGCCTCTGTGTTGCCAATAAAAGTTAATGATTTCGGTTTACCAGCACAATGGAGTGCTTGATAAACAATGGCAAATGTTTCAGCTGTTGCTATCTACAAAAGCAAATACAAATATATCTGGTTTGTTTAAATTGGCACAGGTTCCAGTGGGGGAATACTGTACAATTTTAAGGCATTACTGAGACCTAAGGAAAGACCTGAGTAGGCACAAACAATTTTGTAATTATATAGAGCATTAAGTCTCAAATTAAGGCTTCGGATGAGCTAGGGACTTTAGCTGGCAGCCATGCAGAAAGTAACAGTAAGACTTGAACACTTCTTACTATAACAAATGTTAACTTTCCAGTCAAGAGACATGGGTAGTTAAGGCTTAATCCTAAGCAAATAGGACTATCCCTTTTTGGAAGATTTCTTTGGATTCCGAACGCCTTGAGAGTCGAACGTTTTGGCTCTCAAACGGAGCAAACCCGGAAGTGAGTGTTCCGGTTTGTGAACGTTCTTTGGAACCTGAACATTCGATGCGGCTTGCGCGGCTTCCGATTGGCTGCAGGAGCTTCTTGCAGCCAATCAGAAGCCGCGCTTTGGTTTCCGAATGTTTTTGAAGTCGCACGGACTTCCGGAACAGATTCTGTTCAACTTACGAGGTATGATTAATAAAAATCCAATCTCGCAAACTTAGTTTACTTTTAAGAATATCACAGTCTGGTCTCCCTATACCAAGTCATTGCATTGGTCTATTTCGTTCAGTGTTCTCCACACACTGAATGGCAGCTGGTTTCTTGACAAGGAATATTCCTAGCCCTACCTAGAGATACCAGGGATTGAGACTTGGGAGTTGTATGCCTCAATACAGTGGCCGAGTTCCTTTATGTTCACCTTCTTGAAGCATAAAATTTTGACTTGAGGCACACATATTTGTATGACTGAACTGGCTTATTCAATGGAGTAATGGACTTAATTGTTTAATTTGGCTTTCTGCAGGTTTTGGAAATTCTAGGAAGGAAGTTCCCTATTACAGAAAATGGAAAAGGCTATAAGGTGTTGCCCCCTTACTTAAGAATTATTCAAGGAGATGGTGTAGATATCAACACATTACAAGAGGTGCGCCTTTTTATTAATAAGTAGATTGCTTCTTCAGTGTCTTCTCTGACCCAGCAATTAAATAAGATGTTCGTGGCGGGGAAATGATTAACAACTTTGTTTTCATTCATGTTTTTGTTCATATCATTCCCAAATGGGTCAGTGCGCCTGACTGTTAACTAGATGGTTGCTAGCCTGAGCCCACTCAGGATACCAGGGGGTTGGGCTAGATGACCCTCAGGTCCCTTCCAACTCTACGATTTTATGATTTAAGATTGTATGTCACAGCTTAGTTTCATCTGGCCTCTAATGTGATGCCAAAAATACCCCTGCCCCGCCAAGGGATTCCCTTGAAAGCAGAAACCTGGCCTGCTGTTAACTGGCTGCATCTAGCCTTCGAAACTTGTCTTCAGACTGAAGGCTACCTAGTGCTATGAAAGACACTACCTTGAAAGAAGATGTCTTGAAACAGCCGACCAGATGGCTGTGAGCTGCCTAATCTCAGGATAACACTCGATAGCAACCCACCCCCGAGCCTAAGGAGGGAAGCCACCAAAGATGCAGATTATCTGATGCAGAAGAGCCTTTGGAAGGTGAGGAGAGAACGCACCTGGTCAGGCAGTTCTGCTGGATGTTTCTCTGGGGCTCTTCTAACAGTGGTACCCAGAATAGACAGGAAGATTAAATAGGGTGTGGGAAATTGGAGAGCGCAAAGTGTTATGAAGGTGTAAATAGAATAGGAGCTGATCTGTGCTTTCAAAGGCATTTCTTGGACCATTAAACCACAGAAATCAATTGCTCACTGAGTTGTGTGTTTCTGTGGTTCAATAGACTAGTAACAGCTGTAGTGCATGAACATTGCTAGTTGTCACTTAGCATACAAAAGCACCATTGAACCTTGAACTGAAATAACATGTGAGCAAACCTTAATAGAAGGGAGGAAGTGAAGTCTGAGCGGTCCGGGAATCAGTGTATTTTTACATGAGTAGAATGTGTCCTTTTATTTAAAATGCATCTCTGGGTTATTTGTGGGGCATAGGAATCTGTTATCCCCCCCCCCCGCAAAAAATATGGTCCAGCCCCCCACAAGGTCTGAGGGACAGTGGACCGGCCCCCTGCTGAAAAAGTTTGCTGACCCCTGAGTGTAAAGTCAGTATCTTTGTGTTTAAAATATGCCTACCTACCAGTGAAGTTGTTTCCCCCAAAGATAATTAATTGCACTTTTATGCATATTATGGTACTTGTTGGCAGCAGTTTGCTGTAACTACATGAAATATTTTCAGAGGGTCTGCTACGGTAAGTATCATTGAGCCTTACATAGTCTAAAGTTCCTTTTCCCATAATATACACTAGTCTGTAAAAGAACACCATAGTAAATGCTTAATAGGAAAAATGTCTTATTTGTGCACCTCTTAATTTTATTTTATTGCTTTCTTATCAGATAGTGGAAGGAATGAAACAAAATAAATGGAGCATTGAAAATATTTCATTTGGGTCTGGTGGAGCTTTACTGCAGAAAGTAACTAGGGATCTCTTGAACTGTTCCTTCAAATGCAGTTATGTGGTGACCAACGGCCTTGGGGTATGTTCTTTAAATGTAGATTTTACATTAGAAAAAAAGCGCATTGATTTCATTCTTCAGTGTGAATGTGCTCATTTTGGAGGAGGAATGATCTTTTACTCATAGCCTCTTTTTATTCCAAATTTTAGGTAAACGTGTTTAAAGATCCTGTAGCTGATCCCAACAAAAGGTCAAAGAAAGGCAGGTTGTCTTTACATAGGACTCCCGATGGAGACTTCGTTACGCTAGAAGAAGGCAAGGGAGACCTTGAAGAATATGGGCAGGTATGTATGCCTTAAACCCTTGATGTAGGGAGGTATCAAAAGTTAGTCATGCATAAACCCATCCGTGGACTTAACTAATTTTTATAGCATGCTGAATACAGTTGGTGTTCATTAATTGTAGCATCAGGTGAACGTGTGAAGCAGTCAGCATCAGGAAGAACTTGAGTATTAACCAATGCCTATCCCAGGGCAATCGTATTCAATTGCAATAGGGATAAGACATATGAGTGTGTGAATCAGCCCATGGTTCTATTTTAATATGGGTTTTAACTTAATCATAATTGCCATGATACGTAAATTAATAAACTCGGAATTAAAGCTGTAGCTTCACCAAGTTTTGAGTTTATGTGCTGCTGAAGCAAGCACACGTTGCCAGGTTTGAGGAGCCCGGTTTGAAATAGAATCTGTTAGACATTAATGTTCATTTAGTGGCTAATTGTCCATAGAATTGTCCACTCTCAAGCTCTAGGCACAGTTAGCTGCTAAAAGAGGTAAGATGTTTTCTCCGTTTATTTAAACAGATTTATATACTGCTAAACAACAACACTCCAAGTGGTTTACATAAAATAATACAGAATATTCATTCAAATACAGATAAAATCAACCAACTTTAAAAACAAGTAGGTAGAAAAGCAACAGTCTGAAAGACAGATATAGATAATAAAATCTATGTTCCCTGCCTGTCTCTGGGGGTCTTCAAATTCCTCACAGTCAGAGCCTGGCTTATGCATGTCTGAGTTTGGAATGATGAGCTGTGTCGCTCTTGAGTGAGGGTCTTCATCCAACAAAGCAGACCCCTTGACATTGACAGGCCAAATACAGTTTTATTATTGAAACTAAGAGAAAATGGTGTCTGTTTGCAGGATCTCCTTCATACAGTGTTTAAGAATGGAATAGTAACGAAGTCCTACTCGTTTGATGAAGTAAGAAAAAATGCCAAGCTGGAGATTAGTGAACTGACAGTTGCATCTCACTAAAGTTTCATTCCATGTTTGTATCTGTGTAACAATTGTGTACTGCATAGCTAATGATTTCTTGTACAGATCTGTGTGTTTCTGTTTGCCACATTATAGCCAAATTATTTGTTGGTTTATGGACATCACTGCCCTGTCTCTTCTTTTCCTTTACTTTTGCCAGCCTTTAGAAAAAAATGGAATTGGGAAAACACTTGCAGTGTAAAATATGTGCTTCTAAGGGGTCCTTTGGTATTCAATCTGGTATTGAGCTCCTCACTAATGAGACACAACTGAGACTTTTTATACATATAAATATATATATATAGAGTAACCTACCACAAAACAGATCTGCATAAAAGTATCATTGCTTTATGTTTATATTTACCTTGTATTTTTGTACAAACAAGATTGTGTAAAATATATTTAAAAGTTACAATTATTATGTCTTTCCAACTTTTCATGATTTTTATGAGCACAGACTTTCAAGGAAATATTTTGGGGTGGGGGAATTCATTGCCTTTTTGTCCATTGATCAGCAAATAAAACATGGCCTTAAATTTTGTTGTGACAACTGTACTATTTGGAAGTTTTAATCAGGATAGCTCCCTCAAAACCCACAGAGAAAGGGACTTTGCTGTTCATTGTAGCTACTGGTCAGTTGACAGCGAAACCTCCTGTTCTTGCTGAGGTGCTGTGAGAATATATAAACACATAAACACTTGCTAGACAGTAAGAGATATAACTGGAATGCCAAATGAGGAAGGACTTCTTACTGCAACAAAGATTGCCTAGTGCATCTCAATATTCCAAGAATATTGGAATCTGAAATCAGTGCAACTCATTTCCAAGTAAGCATGAAGGAGATCTGGCAGCAGAACTTCTAAGGGATTTCCTTCCGCTACGGAACATATATTTATATCTAAAATATTGACAGGTATGGAAGTATTAATGTAACTACACTTTGGGGTTTATTTTTACAAATATTGTGACAAACGTCAAAGCAGAATACTGGTCTTAGTTGTGCACTTTTTTACTTTTTGTATTTTGGTCTTTGATTTTGCCTTTTTGTCAGACTGGATGTTGACTTGTATAGACGTCTTAACTATTTTTTTGTTGAACAACTTTAATAAAACATTATACTAGCAAACTCCTTTTACATTGGTAACCTCCCCTACAGGGGACACTATGCAGAGGTTAACTATTTTAAATACTAAAGGTGATGAAAGGTACTCTTTTCATGACTGCACTTGATTCACTTTCTACACATGCTTTGAATTTCTTACTAAAGAACAAGTCTGTTGGTGAATGACTTGGCATGCTGTATCAAGTTCTCAGGTGTACAGCCATACTTCAGGTTGGTAGAAGACATGGATTTGTCAGCCTTTCTAGAGGAAGCAATATAATTTTGGTTTGTTAGGTCTGGTGAGGGATAAAATCTCGGATCGCTGTATAGGTGACGCATAAGTGGGTTTAAACAATTATCCGGGAAATGGTTCAGAAGAGCTCTAACATAATGGAGAAAACAAATATAATATACTTTTTAAAATGCTTGAAAAGCCATATTTTAATATTCCTGCTTTGGAACATATTTAATTCCACAGTCTCGATCTATTTTGTGTTAGAAGGTTTTCTACGTTGTTGCTATCAGAAATAGTGGTTTGGTTAGCACTCTGAACAGTGAGTTTCACTCCTAGAAATGTCCTTACCCTGATAACTGAAGTATCTTGTCTTGGGCTGAAAAAGTTCAAAAACCGATTAAAGGTCAGCATGGTTAAGCTTCCACACAATGTACCAAGGAGAAAGAACTGTATGATAAGTGGTACAAAAAACCTGGTAAGTCTCTCAACTGATATTTTTATACTTGAAGGCAATGGAGAGGCATTCTCCTATGCACCCTGAGTTCCCTGGGTGTTTGATTTCTAGTTATTTCTGGGAGGGGCAGGTGTGTGGTTTCCCCCCTCTTTGTAAAACACTAGGCTTCCTCACCTATCCTAGTTGGAAAATCCTGGGCTCTTACCATCAAGGATTTAGTGTTAAGACAGTTGACACCTGAAACGTGAAGTAGTTTGGTGCTGGATACAACTTTACAGAGCTTGAACCTTAAATATCCCAATTCTTCCATGCAAAAGCAAGCAGTGAGTTTGGGTTTGCTTTCATCAATTAGGGTCGTATGGACTCAGATTTTTAGCTCCCATTTCATTGTAGTGCAGTACTTGTTCTTAAAAACAGCAGTTGGGAAGCTTTGTGTTTAATTTATTTGTAACCTGTATTTAACATAAGAAATTATTTTTATGACTATTTTTTTCTCAGAGGAATGATTATGAAATTGATATGAAATCTTTTTATAGCAAAGAATCCACCTTGGAAGATTTGAGATGTATTTATTGTTTGCCAAAATTCAAAAAGTAAACAGAATTTTCTCTAGTTTTACATTCCTTCTTAGCCGAGTAAGTATTCTTCACCTAAATTCTATGTTTTAGTCAAAATGTACTTTGCATTAAAGACAAATGTAATAAACATGGAAATAAAGTTTTAGTTCCAGTAGTAAAACATATAGCTATTTGATTTTATTTCAGACTTGTGCTTTTTGATTGTCAAAAATTACTTACGGAAGAAAGGGTGATGCTGTAAGCCAGGGATGTCCAGCCACTGTCAATATATTTTAACATGCAACCTGAACCCATTGTGGAGAGTCAAGTTCTATAATCAAACTGGCACCACACTGCACTAAATGGCTTCACAGGTATGGAGCGCATTGGCTTGCATGGTGTGAGGTCACTGACTTGAGAAGCTGCACCTTGAATAAAATATGATACGGTCATCTAGGACGACACATAGTTTTTCTGCACTCCACATCTGGCCACAGCCTGCCAGCTGACCATCCCTTCTGTAACCCAAATACCCTGATTAAAACATGCAGTTCTTACAGATTTGTAGTGGTCTACGGCGTGTCTTGAGTCAAGCACTTTTTGATGGAACACAAAATATTTCAATAAAATATGTTTAAAATTCGTGTTGGTGCTTTATACTTCTAAAATGGTGTGTAGCTAGCAAAACAGTAAGCTGAGGACTTGGGAAATGTCTGCTTTAAGCATCTTCAACCTCTCTGACAAGCACATGTTGTGAAAGTGCTGTAGTTTTGCTAGAGAATGTACATTGTATGATGAACGTCCCAGGTTCATTCCCTGTCATCTGATAAAGACCTCAGTGTGTGACTTTGGAGCTATTGTCCCTTCAGAAGTCAACACTGGGCTCATCTGGAATTTTCTTCCATAGAGCTAAAGATTGTACCTGTGTTAGATTCATATAGCGTTTGTCTGAGATGTAAACCCAAAAATAAATGTTTTTCCCTGTGAAATCCCACATCACTCACCTTGACGCAGCTGTACATGTGCTGAACTTAGGTCTAGAGAGCTTTGAGGCATGGTTCTTTGGTCAGGGGTTATAGTTTTTATACTAAATTATAACAAATTTGCTTCTACAAGTTTTTCTTCAGCCCATGACTTGTAGCAAGCCATCAGCAACGTAGAGTTTCATACCGTCAAGTATAGAATGTGAAACCAAATTTGAGGCTACTAAGTTTGCCTTTCCCTGCGGCTTCTCGTCTGCCTGCTTTAGAACCCCATAACCCAGAGCACTTGTTGGCTATGTCTTCCCTTATATTTTTAGCAGCTGCACTATGAGCTCACTGTGCTATTTTCATTTGCTTGTGACTGACAAGTGTTCCCGGCAGAGGAGCACCGAGTGGGGAAAGCGTTCCGACAGCTCGGTTTCTAGCTCTCAGACATGGCTCCCCGTGAGCAATGTTCTCCTAAATCCTGCTGTGCTGTGCCATTTAATTGACAAACCACAGCCCCAGTCATAACCATAGAAGAGACCTTCTATTGATCCTCTGAGATAACTGGAGTGCAGACACTGGCAACAAGGTAGACAAAATGAAAAGGTACACCTATTTCTTCAGTCAGGAAATCAATGGTCCTGTCAAAACTCATTTATGGCAAGTTATATCCCCCTTCTGCTACCGGTAATAGGTGGAAAAGTAAATGGGTTGATTCCATCATGCAAAAGTCAATATAATGCGCGATTGCTAGAATATGTATGGAGCCTAGCAAGCAAGAGAGAGGTGTGGAAACATGGGAATGAAGTTCACAGGAGTGTCCAACTGTCTCCACATATTTGGCAAGTTGCAAGGTTCACCTCTTTGGTATTTCTCTATTAAAATGGCAGAATGCCCAGTCAAGGCTCTCTTGAAAGTCAAGGCACTCAGAGGCAAGGTCTTTCTGAATGCTATCCTTTTGATTTATTAGAAGCTCATCTAAGACTCTGTCTCAAAGTTCAAAAATATTTGTTTTCTGATGTGCAATTCAGAGTTTGGACAAGCAAAATAAAATGCAATATTACCATGCCAATTGGATGCTGGGTAGCATCTAAATGTAGGTAAACATGATGCTTTACAAAGCCCTGCATTTTTATTTCTTGCTATTTATTCAAGCTTCAGCATCATGAAAACAATGTGGCTTTATTCAAATTACAGTAGTACCTTAGTTTTCAAACAGAATGCCTTCCGGGAGTCCATTCAACTCCCACAACCGTTCGAAACCCAAAGCATGGCTTCCAATTGTCCTGCAGCCAATTGGAAGCCACGACGGATGTTCAGCTTTCGAAAATCGTTCAAAAACTCACTTCCGGG
Source organism: Darevskia mixta (assembly GCA_034641385.1). NCBI lineage: Eukaryota > Metazoa > Chordata > Lepidosauria > Squamata > Lacertidae > Darevskia > Darevskia mixta. The sequence continues at coordinate 6,928,837 of JAWWNH010000224.1, read as the reverse complement.
TTTCGATCATTTGGGAGCCAATTTGTTTGGGAGCCAAGGCATTCAGCTTCCAAGGTATGACTGTACTAATAAAAAACCAATATGGTTTTACATTGTTGATTAAGGTTATAATCTGACATTTCAGAAAGGTGACAGTGAATAACAAAATAGACCCCCCCCCCTCTGCTTCTATTTTCTGGAATTTTTACCACAATAATGTGTATATTTTTGCTATCGTACAGCCTGACACCTTGTTTAGTATTAATGCGAGCTTTAACGCTTGTCTACAATCCAAATCAGGGGTCGGCAAGGCTTACTGGGCATGGGCTGGATCACTCCCGCAGAGATCTTCCGTGGGCCGGGCCGGCGTAGCGCGACACCGAAAAATCGCGTCTACACATGTCCACGGCGCTGGAAATCGCTTCTGCTCGTGGGCTGGTTAAACGGCCTTCGTGGGCCGCTTCTGGCCCATGCGCCTTAGGTTGCCGACCCCTGATCCAAATCTTCATGGGCCCAATGCAACAGAACTGCATTAATGGCACTGGAGTGACTCAGATTCCAATTCAACCTAATTTGTTGTCTGGCTCTTAAAATGACATGAGAATTTGAGGTTAGGGAACTAGGAAGACAGGGAAATCAAATTGGTTTCAATAGAAACACAGATTTTATCATTTGATGACTATAATACTGGGCTTATTTTGAATTCAGCTCACAAACATCCAGTTGTGTCAATTTAGGTGCATTAATTTTGTTCAGAACTATGGTGTTTTATTTGATTTTTAAGCCAGTGGCCCACAGAGAGCCCAGGGTAGCGCATATGTTTTATCCTCACAACAATCCTTTGAAGCAGAATAGGCTGAGAGAGTGAGTGATTGGTCCAAGTGTGTCTAATGTCTGAATGGTGATTTTTGAAACTGGTCTGTCCAGTGAATCTCTATCTACACCCTCAGTTCCCTGAAGAACTGAGGCAATGGAAGCCCAGGTGGGACACAGTAGACAGGATGAAGAAAGTGAGGACCGGCCCTATTGTTAGACGGATGAGGTGGCTGCCTCAGGCCACTACTTTTGCTTGTCATGAATGGGAGGCAAACAGTTGTGATACAATTTATTTATTTCTCCTTACCGTCACGATGGGGGATCGATCCTTGTGGGATTTTTTACCTCGGGTAGGTCCAAAATTACTCGGCTGGTCTTGACTACCACGCAGACTTTTCTTGGGATGCTTCAGGCAGAAAAATGTCTTGGGCTAGCCCTGAAAGAGAACAGCAAACTATTAAAAATGCCCCCTCTGCCCTTTAAACCCACCCCCTGCTAGTTTTTTATTTTAAAGGTCGAGAGATATTACTCACATATTTTCAGGTATTTAACAATAATCTTGAGGGCTATATTGAAAGGGGTGTGTGAGAGAGAATGAAAGCAATACATTTTTCCAGTAGATTGATGAATCTGTGTCTTTTTACCACAAAACTACGGTCTATTATTTGAAGCACAAATATTTTCTTTCAGCCTTTTCAGAGCTCTAAACTGGCGTTCCTTGCCACACACATTTCTCTGTTTCTCATCACTCCTGTTTGCAGGGCTGGCATTTCTTGCTGCCATAATTTATCCGTGAAAACCAAAGGGAACATCGGGGTGGGGGAATGTCGCAAGCAGGTCAAGATGGCGGGTTAGAACTTAACAGAAAAGGCTTTGCATATTTGTGTGTGATGATACAGCTGTCAAATCCCAAGCGCGGTGCTTTTCCTTACCCCACAGGTCAGCAGCTTTATCTGTTTTGTTTGCTGAAGGTGTTTAGTGATTATATTGCCTAGTTCTTATACACAATTGCTAGGTAAATCGCCTTCTGAGAGGTACCACTTTAGAATGCAGGTGTGAGCTCACACATCTGAATACATATACAAATACAGAAAAGTAGCTGCTGTGGCTTCGGAAGGCCGCTGGCCTAGTTGGGAGCCCTTTGATATCTAAATTTCACAGGCAGGGATTTATTTATTTTGAGTGGAATAGCATTCAGTTACATGATTCCTCCAACTGCAGTCTGAGGTAGTGCAACTGAGAGAAACAGGTTTCCCCCCCATCTGCTCCTTAAATTACCAACGTTTTCCTAGGCCAGGCCTCTTTACAACAATATATTCATTTCAGTGCGTGCTGTTCCGAAAATGTGATCGAGGCATTTTTTCAATTTTTTAGATCGAGACTTTTTTAAGATTCAAAAGGAAGGAGAGATTGTGGGAGTTGTATTATGGTTTATTCCGATTATTAAAAACACCTTTCAAGAAGAGAAGTTATCTCTTAATCATGTGCATTACAATCAAAGACAAGCTTCGGGAAATTATGAACAGGCTCCTATGTCATGAAGTTCCTCAGATCATATCTAGCTTCCTATAAGGTTAATGGACATTGGCAGATAAAAGGCTCAAGAAAAGAAAGAACACGCCATGCTTGTTGACTCCGCACTTTTAACAGTGTAATACAAAACCACAAGAGATCTTTTACCAGCAGAAACCATATTGAGTCTCATCTTTCCCAGCAGGTGGGGACCTTTAACTTGATTGGCATAATATACTGAGAACTTGTTTACAATATCTTAATATGCTGATTTCCCGGCGTTTTAAATATCAAAAGATTGCTATTATTTTAACAGAGGATAATAAGTGTTCTGGGTCACTGTATTAAGGAACTGCTAGGCTCACTGTATTAAGTGTTCTGGCTCACTGTATTAAGGAACTACTTTCGGACTGCTAGGCTTGCAGGAGCTGGGACTGAGAAACGGGAGCTCGAATCCGTCGCGGGGATTCGAACCGCCGACCTTTTGATTCATGATTAAGCACATGCTAATGACAGATTTTTAAAGCAGTTACAGGTAGGTAGCCGTGTTGGCCATAGTCGAAACAAAATAAAAAAATTCCTTCCAGTAGCACCTTAGAGACCAACTAAGTTTGTTATTGGTATGAGCTTTCGTGTGCATGAATCTGAAGAAGTGTGCATGCACACAAAAGCTCATACCAATAACAAACTTAGTTGATCTCTAAGGTGCTACTGGAAGGTTGTTTTTTTTTATAGATTTTTAAGCAGTTGAAGTTGATAACCTAAATAAGTATTGCATGAAAGATTGAGCTGATTAAAAAAATTCTAAAGTACAAGCTTGTGAAACAGTGTAACATTTGCTGCATCTTATTCCATTTTCTACAATAAATTCTCAGTGGTGGTTCTTTGTCATTCAATCCGCTTCCTTTTATTTCCTTCAAATTATATTAGATTTTGTGTGTGTGTTTTGATTTTGGTTATGGCCCCTGTTTTACGTCTGTGTTGATGCTTTTCCAGACACTTCTGGAATGGACCACAGAGCACTTTCTCTTGCAAGTGCCAAAACTAATAACAACAGTTTAGCACGTGCGCCTGGAAAATCACAAGTGGGATGCAAGCCAAGGAACAAAAGCAATTGAGAAAAGAAATCTGATATACAGTATTCCACAGTAAAAGGCCTAAGCTCTAGTCAAGGCCTTAAGGCTTATCCACATATGAGCATTATTTAGCTGTTAATGCAGTTTCCCCCCATTCAAATTAGACTGGAGCAGTCCAGAAACAAATGTATTTGAATTTGTATATAAGGAGCAACTTTGGCCTTTCTTGATCTTCCCAATAGGCATTTCCTTTTGTTCTGACCATCTGATTCTAATCCTATACATGTCTACTCAGACATAAGTCCCATTGTTTTCCATGGAGCTTACTCCAAATAAGTGAGCACAGGTCTGCAGCCTTAAATCTTCAATCACAGAATTATAGAATTGTAGAGTTGGAAGGTACCTCAAAGGCCCTTGAGATATTTGAAGATGGCTATCATATCTACTCCCAGTCTCCTCTTTTCCAGGCTAAACATACCCAACTCACTCAAACACTCCTCATAAGGCTTGGTTTCCAAACTCTTTATGTGCTCTGCACATGTTCCAGCTTGTCAACATCCTTCTTAGATTGTGGCACCCAGAACTGGTCACAGTATTCCAGGTGTGGTCTGACCAAGGCAGAATAGAGTGATACTATACCTTCCCTTGATCTGGACACTATACTTCTGTTGATGCAGCCTAGAATAGCATTAGCTTTTTTTGCCGCTGCATCACTGTTGACTCACGTTAAGCTTGTGGTCCACCAAGGCCCCGATATCCTTTTCACATGTACTGATAGTAAGCCATGTGTCCCCCATCTTATTTGTGCAGCTGGTTCTTCCTTCCTAAGTGTAGACACTTACATTTGTCCCTATTAACAGTCATTTTATTAGTTTTGGCCCAGTTCTCCAATCTGTTAAGGTCATCTTGAATTCGGCTTCAGTCTTCAGTGGCAATATCTACCCCTCCCAGTTTGGTGTCACCTACAAATTTGATACCTTCATCCAAGTCATTTATAATGATGTTGAACAACAACGGGCCTAGTACAAAGCCTGCATCAATCCACTTATCACTTTTTTTCCAGGATGACGAGGAACCATTAGTCAGCACTCTTTGGGTTTGGTCAACCAACCAGCTCCAAATCCACCTACCAATTACCGGTACTTTGTTCAATCCAGTTTTTACCAGATTCCTCACAAGAATATCATGGGGGACTTTGCTAAAAGCCTTACTGAAATCAAGATACACTATGTCCAGCATTCCCTTGATCTAACAGCTTCTAAATCTATCCAAAAAACAAATGAGATTTGTCTGGCATGACTTGTTTTTGAGGGGAGTCAGGTTCCCCTAAATTACTGGGTGCCAGATCCTTCCCATATTTCCTGGATGTAGTAAAAGTTAGAATTAATGAAGGTTTGGTTAACATTGGCCAAACACACACAAAAAAACCCTGGATTTAGTTATGCTAATGAGTGAAGCCAGCTGGGCAGAGCTAGTTGAGTGGGGCATTAGCAGGAGACAAAGGCCAGTAATCAGAGGCGTAGCCAGCCCAGGTGGTACCTGGGGCGGAATTTTTTTTGTCACCCCCCCACCACTTTGCCTGGGTACTAAAGAGCTGCACCCAGTGGCATAGCAAGTCACCCCCACCGCCCAAAAATGATGGTGCCACTTTGCGAGGTGTGGGGGGGGGGTTTGTGTGTGTGTGTCTATTATCTCTTTTTTTCCAATAAAGTTAAAATTTAATTTTTGTAAAAAATAAAAAAAATAAAGAAGTGTCACCCCCCTCTGATGGTGCCACTTTGTGAGGTGTGGGGGGTTGTGTGTGTGTGTGTGTGTGTGTCTATTATCTCTTTTTTCCAATAAAGTTTAAAAAAAAATTTTAAAAATAAAAAAAAATTAAAAAAATGAATTTTTTTTTTTTAAAAAAAGTGTCACCCCCCTCTGGGGTGGAACCCGGAGCAGCCTGCCCCCATAGCCCCCCCTTGCTACGCCCCTGCCAGTAATGGCCCATCAAGGAAACCATAAGAGGAAAAGAGTGCCAGACAAGGGGGAGTGGGACCCCTTCTTTGCTGGGTGCTAGTGGGCAGAGGCAAAGTCAGGCTTAGGGTTTCAACTTTGAATGACTAGCGTAGGGGGAAATCCTTGGAGTTGGTTAGCAGTGAGGAGGGGCAGAACGCCAAGTGAGCTGGTGATGACACGCTGGAACAAGTTGTTGCAGCTTGCCACAGCCTCCTACCATCCTCCTGACTATCCCTCACGTAGTGAGTTTGGGTAATAGAATTGCTATTGCCTCTTCCCCTGCCTCCTCCACCATCATCATGCAAACATGTGGAGCTTTATTATTGCAATAAAACACTTTATGCTGGCTTTTCTATTAAAAAAAAAAAGTACAGGAGATGCCTATCGAACATTAGCAAATGTTATGTCTAATGAGACCAGGTCCAAGGCACTTTGATGCATTTGTAAAGTTAATACTCTTCACAAATAACACTACCATGTATCCAAAACAATCAATTTGCCCAACCATAATCTACGTACTATGTAGTCTGGATGTTGTTGGGACCAGATGGGATGTCCAGATTTTAATTTGCTCTGAACTAATTTTAAGATGTATTTTAATTAATTGATTGCCTGTTTTTATGTTCTTTGTATACTGTGTTAGTTTTATGATGTTAGCCGCCCTGAGCCTGACTCTGGTCGGGGAGAGCGGGGTACAAATAAAATTTTATTATTAATTATCCCTGACTATTCACCATGTTGGCTTGGGTGAAAGGGAGTTGCAGTGCAACAACAACAGATTAGCCACTCCTGTGTTGCCCGGTTCCTTTATTAACCATGAAGCTCTTTTGAACAAAATGCTATGTATTCTGATGTTAGGGCTGAGTACAAATGCTGGCATTAGATCTGGTTCTATTTGAAATGTTGTTGTTGTTCAGTCGTTCAGTCGTGTCCGACTCTTCGTGACCCCATGGACCAGAGCACGCCAGGCACGCCTATCCTTCACTGCCTCTCGCAGTTTGGCCAAACTCATGTTAGTAGCTTCGAGAACACTGTCCAACCATCTTGTCCTCTGCCGTCCCCTTCTCCTTCTGCCCTCAACCTTTCCCAACATCAGGGTCTTTTCTAGGGAGTCTTCTCTTCTCATGAGGTGGCCAAAGTACTGGAGCCTCAGCTTCAGGATCTGTCCTTCTAGTGAGCACTCAGGGCTGATTTCTTTAAGAATGGATAGGTTTGGTCTTCTTGCAGTCCATGGGACTCTCAAGAGTCTCCTCCAGCACCATAATTCAAACGCATCAATTCTTCGGCGATCAGCCTTCTTTATGGTCCAGCTCTCACTTCCGTACATTACTACTGGGAAAACCATAGCTTTAACTATACGGACCTTTGTCGGCAAGGTGATGTCTTTGCTTTTTAAGATGCTGTCTAGGTTTGTCTCTTTGCTTTTTAAGATGCTGTCTAGGTTTACCTAGGATGTAGGATTACCATATTCTGAGTTAAACTGCTCCTTTCACATTACTGTTTGTTTTTTCAACTTTTTGGCATTTATATTTAGAAACTGATATACGGTATTTAGAGCAATTGCTCTTGGGGCCTGATGTATTTCTCCTTTTCTTTACAACAAAGCGGCAGGAGTATTTATTTCTGACAGTAATTGTCTTGTTTCTGCTGGTCTGGAACATCTCACCTGACACGATACATTTGCTTCTGAGTCACACGGTGCATTGAAAGCATGCAAAACTATTCTGCCAAAGTCAACCAAGCTCCAACAAGTGACTGTGAACACAGTGTCATGCAGATGCCATTAATAGCTACGTTATCAAAAGTCCAGAAATCTACAGTACAATTGAATTGCTTTTTATTTTTAAGACCATGATTGGTTTTTACTAAGTCGAAAGCAAAGTTGGGGGTGGGGACGGCAGAACCGTCACTGGCCACACGGCCACAACCCAGGCGGCAGTTCGGTTGGGGGGAGGGAAAGGGAACGTCCCACCGGCAGCCCCTGGCCCAAAACTCCCCCCTCCCCTGGCAATAAATATTTTAAAATGCATTTTAAACACCCACCCCCATGCACCAGGAGGGGATAAATCCTTCCTCATGGTTGGCTAGATGTGTGTGTGAGAGAGAGATGGGGGAAGCAGGCCTAGACACACTCTGAAAAAAATGAATTTTTTAGAGGTGAGGCGAGGGAGAAGGCAGGCACCCCCTCCCTCCCCCCTCTTCACAGGCAAGGGGCTCTCGCAAGGTGCGCTCATGGCACTTGAGGAAGTGGAGCTCCAGGAGTCGGGGGGTGTCTCTCCTTCGCTCCCCCAAACTCAGGCACTGAGGAAGAACTGCTTGTAGAACTTGTTCATCTGCTCCAGGAAGATGAAGGTGAGGACAGTGTGGGGCCCCAGGTGGGCGTAATAGGGGGTGAAGCCTTTCCACAGGCTGAAGAAGCCCTCGTAGCGGATCACTTTCACCAGCACGTCCAGCCCGTTCCGGTACTCCAGCTTCCCGTCAATCATCCGCATGTTCTGGATCCTGGTCCACCGGCATGGAAGCTACAGTCGTCACCAAACCACTGATCATGCTGGCACAAGATGTTGTCCCAGAAGTAACCCAAATCGAGGAGGAATTGCTTGGACTGGGAGTAGGAGGCCAGCTAGGCTGCGTTGACAACGATGGCTCTGGCCATGGTGGGAACCCCCTCCTTGCGGGTTATCCACCGAAGCGTGTTGAAGACGTCTGTGTAGCCCCTCCTTTGGTCAGGAGGCAACCTGCCGTCGGCCGTCATGTGGATGAGTGCCACCTCGGCAGGCGTGCCCACGAAGGCCCCAATGGCGCCCGCCATCATCCCGATCACGGCCTTCATGAAGAAGTTGGGGAGCGTCCGTCGGAGGAGGAGAGTTTCTCGAAGAGGATGGTGTAGTTGCCCAGGCGGGTGGCGGCGTAGGTGGCCTGGTGCAGGAGGCCGGCAGACACCTACACAGGAGGCCGGATGCCCCGCACGCCCTCCTTGCGGAGGATGCTGCCCACGGCATGGAAGCTGGCTTTGTACTCTTTCGTCTTGGTGCCTTCGCTGCTCAGCTGCATCCGGTTCTTCACCAGGTCCAGGGGTTGCACAAACACAGTGGCCGCCATGCCGGCAAGGCCCCCGAAGAGGAACTTGACGGAATTGGGCGACGTTTTGGGCTTGCCAGGTCCTGACGCTGCCATGACAGCTTCGCTCCAATTGAATTGCATTTGAAGTCTTCAAGAAAAGTACTTTGAAGGGGTGCTCCAGCATGAAATTGCTGAATTAGCATTTATTAGCAAATTGATTTCACTATGTCCTTGCACCCTGCCCCATGGAATAGTACACTGGCTTTTTGAAAAGATAATGAAAGCTAAATAAATTGTGTGATCATCTATCATCGCTGATGAGAATGGTCATTGTGTTTATCTTATATGAGGTCCATCGAACCTAACACAGAATTGCTACAGTTTTGTTTCTTTCAATTTCATGTCCATTTGGCTCCACCATTGACAATGTTGTTCTTTAGATGTGTATGTGTGCATGTGCACATAATACGCATCAAGTGATTATAACACTTCAAGCATCTGATGAAATGGGCTCTACTCCACCAAAGCTTAGCCACAATAAACCTGCTAGCGTCTGAAGGTGCCACGAGACTGTTCCTTTCGCTGCCACAGACTTACGCAGCTATTTATTTATTCATTATTTGAGAACATTTATATTCCTCTTTTCAGCTCCCAAAGGGTCCCCCAAAGTGCAAACGTATTTTAAAAATATAAAAACTAACACAACAGATCAGTTAAATAATTAAAACAACAGCACAGCAATGGCTTAACCAAACCTCGTTCAGGAAGCAATTCCATCAGACTGAGTGACACTACTGAGAAGACACTTTCAAGCGGATGTGTGGGAACATGGATCTTGGCCTCTGACGCTGAACGCCGTTTGCAAAGGAAAGAAGGCAGTCCTACCTGGCCCCAACCCATTTAGGTTGATTACCTTTCTGACAAACTGTGTTTTATACCACAAAAGCTTATGCACCAATAAATCTGTTGCTCATTAAAATGCCATTCAACAGTTAAACATGGGCCAGTAATGGAGATGGAGAGACTGAGCTGAAAGCTGGGAATCTTGCAGCAATTCCTCACTCACTATGTGGTTCATAAACATTGTACTGTTCAAGAGAATGAACAATGACTGAGAAATCCATAGTTCAAAACTAATTTCAGCCAGAGATCCAATAGTAAGCTGTAAGACCCTTCTATCAATAATGTTTTTTCTTTATGCTGAACCTAATCCTATTGTTCAGACTTCTGTTTCAGTGTATCTGAAGAAGTGTGCATGCACACGAAAGCTCATACCAAGAACAAACTTAGTTGGTCTCTAAGGTGCTACTGGAAGGAATTTTTTTATTTTATTTTGTTTTGACTATGACAGACCAACACGGCTATCTACCTTTAACTGGAACTATGGAAGGCACCACATTGAGCCGCATGAAATGGAAGTCCATCAACCTCACCAGGACTTCTGTTTCAGTGTATCTGAAGAAGTGTGCATGCACACGAAAGCTCATACCAAGAACAAACTTAGTTGGTCTCTAAGGTGCTACTGGAAGGAATTTTTTTATTTTATTTTGTTTTGACTAATCCTATTGGTCTCACACTGTGATGCCATGATGCTAAAACGATTTGGGGTGGACCCATTAAATTTGTTTTTGACTGCTCTGATAGAAACCCCCCACTGGGATGCCAAAAGCTTTTTGTAGCCTCCCCAAAAACATGCTTAACATATTTTTAGTTATTTTCAAGAATTACTAATCATTCTGTGACCCCAAAAGTTTTTTGACCACTCCAATATCCCCCAAATGTGACCATTAAAGCAAATTCAATTTTGCCGCACTCACTTTTACACTTCAGCCATGCCCAGAAACAGCTTGCCAACTTTGCTAAAAAAACTCTCCATACTTCAAAACACTGACCAACTTCTACAAACATGCACCAGACAATTATCCTAACTCTCCACGAACTGAGGCATTTCTGCAGATTTCACAGTTACTTAATTAAGCAGGCTTAAGTGATCTGCGGAGCACCAGGACTAGCACCGCTGGAAGAGACATTCTGCTGACAGGGCATTTGTATTAGGCTTACTTCTGCTGCATCCTGATGCGAGAAAGCAGAAACTGGAAAAGTAGATCACATAATCTATTATTTGCAATCCCTGGATGCAAAGGATGGGAAGCTAGAGGTTCAGGCAGGGAAGGCAAGGGTCTTTTGCTCAGTCCAGAAAAACGGTTGTAAGTGTAGTAGCCTTTGACTCCTGTATTGCAGAGGGTCCCTTCTGGGTCTACAATTCAATGATTTTTGGCGGGTGAGGATCAAACTGCAGGTGGCTGAAAGGAAGCAAGAAACCTGTCACTCGTTTCCCTTCAGCCTCGTAAAAAAGTCGCTGTATAGTCCCACACACGGTTACTTTGACCCTGAAACCACTGTGGGTGCTAGGCTACAGAGACTTGGACACAGGAGATGAAAGTGGCTTGTCCTAAATCCATGACGAGCTTTCTCAATGACACAGAGGCTGAAGAAGAGAGTGAGAAAACACATTCTGCACCATTTCACCCTGAATTTATCACAAGGGACTCAGAGAAAGTTGATGGCGATGCATATTGAGGGGTCCAGGGGCAGCTTGCCACCCCCTCCCCTATCTGGTGAAGAACTCATAAAGTTAAGGGGGAAATCTTCCTCCTTTCTCTCCCCAAACTTACACATTCCCCATGGAAATGATTTTTTTTAAAAAAATAAAGTTTATTCATATTTAACAAGTTCACAACAAAAACAAAACAATTTTTTTAAACATTCCATAACTCATAGACAAAATCCAAATTAAAAAATGAAATCCAGATTCAAAAACATAATATAACAACCTAATATAACAACAAAAAACAAACCAGAAAAGAAAAGTAGAACAGAAAAAAAAGAAAAGAAAAAAAAGAGAAAGAAAATATTGCATATATATGCATGTATATTGTTTTACAATGCAAAGCTTCTGGTATTAAATTCTAACTGTACATTAACCACCTTATTTCTTATCCTGTAGACCTTGCATTGCTACAATTCCAAAGGAAAAAAAGAAAAGAAAAATATGCCAAGTGTTGACTTCCACCTGACATACAGTATTTTAGCCATCTCATTTATCCGTCTGTTCTATTTTGCTTTTCTTTCTTATATCTTTCCTAATTTATTTATTTTTATAATAATATTTATTGGGTTTTTCACACAAAATTTTTTAAAGACAAACATAAACAAATAAACACATAAAAACAATACTACAAATACTCATACACATCAAAAAGACTAATAAATTCCCTTCATCTTTCCTTTACATTTTAGCTCACTTCCTCCAAACCCTCCCTCTGTGTTTCTTAATTTTTATACTTATTTCTATTGGCGTTTTCCTAATCACTTCCATATTATATTCTCATATTACTTATCCTAATTTATCTTATCACTTAACACTTATCACTTATCTTACTTCATTTTCCTATCTTATTTTTAATTCTGATTAACAATTATAAACTTGACATAAATTCCGCTTATCACTTATCTTTTGTCATATTATACACTTAACATACATCCTGCTTCTATGCTACAAATTACTAACTTTCCGGCATACTTTAATATCTATATTTTACAATAATTCTTAAGGTAATCCCTAAAATCTTTCCTAAATTTATTGCACAATAAACATTTTTACAGTTTCTTAGCTCTTCATGAATTCCTTTTATTCCAAACTCAACCAGATTGTAGATTTTGATCCTTGCTTTTTAAAATACTCATTCAGACATTCCCATTCTTTTTTCACTAGGTTTTTAGGTTTATGTCTTATTACGGTATATCCGTCAGCTTGGCTAACTCTAAATATTCACATACCTTACAGAGCCATTATTCTCTGGAGGGTATGTGCTTCTCTTTCCAATATTTTGCTAGCAGTATTCTTGCCGCAGATGTGGCATAAAGAACTGTTACTTTATCTTTTGGCATCTCCTAATATCCCTAATAGGGAACCAGGTGGCGCTGTGGATTAAACCACAGAGCCTAGGGCTTGATGATCAGAAGGTCGGCGGTTCGAATCTCTGCGATGGGGTGAGCTCCCGTTGCTCAGTCCCAGCTCCTGCCCACCTAGCAGTTCGAAAGCATGTCAAAGTGCAAGTAGATAAATAGGAACCGCTCTGGCGGGAAGGTAAACGGCGTTTCCGTGCGCTGCTCTGGTTCGCCAGAAGCGGCTTTGTCATGCTGGCCACATGACCCGGAAGCTGTATGCCGGCGCTCGGCCAATAAAGTGAGATGAGCGCCGCAACCCCAGAGTCGGACACGACTGGACCTAATGGTCAGGGGTCCCTTTACCTAATATCCCTAATAAATATGCCTCTGGGTTTTTGCTAATATTGATCTTAAGTATTTTTTTTCAGTTCTTCATGAACCATACTCCAGCATTTTCCAATTTCAGGACAAGCCCACCACATGGAAATGATTAGTGAGGCATGCCACCATTTGTAAGGGCCACCCAAACTAGACATGCACTTAATACCGGGTAGGCAGCAGTGTATCTTGTCTTTCCTCAACTAACTACAAGGGCGGGGGAGCCAGAGTCTTACTGTAAAGGCAGTGCATGGAAGAGGAGAATTATCTCCTCACTTTGCCACTGGCATCGGAATAGAGATTGCGCCATCCGCTGGGCTAGAAAATGGGGAAATGTCCCCATTTGCAACTTTTCAACTGTGTTGGGTCCATTTGCTGGTGTTATTTAGCCACTAGAGGGCATGCCTACCCTTCCCCAAAACTCCACAATCGACAGTTTGGCAATATGTTTCTTAGGACCAGCCAAAATGTCCAACCAAATTTGTGGCAAGCTTTTGAGTTCTCCGGTGCTCTTCGTCAGGCAAGAGGTTACACCAAACAGGGATTGAACAACCTGCAGCCAACATCTTTGAACGAAGTCTACATATTGACCTCATGACTACAAATATCAAGCCTCATTTTTTGTATTTCTACGTTTTTTACTATTAAATTCCCCTCTCCGCTGTGTAAACTTCCCATAATTTAGTGGTATTTTGGTTGGTCCCAATAAAAGTATTGCCGAACTGTCAATTTTTGAGTTTTCTTCTTATGGACCAACATGCATTTTATCTTCCCAAGAAATATTGCTAATATACTTCCAGCCTAGAAGCTTGTTATTCTGCCTGGAACTATAGATCAGGTTTGATCCTATGGGCCTGAGATTTCCACAACAATTTAAAGCAGATTAGAGTGCAGCTGATGGTTATGTTATGTCTGTAATAATTTCAAATAAAAATTAAAAGGGGCAGACTTTGCATTAATTTAATGGGAATCCTTGCGGCCTACAAAGGTTAAATTACAACATGACTCCAAAATAAGTTGATGGATAATATATTCCCATTCAAACAGACAATAAATAAAATATGAGTGGACTGTCAGGCCTCCTAATCCTACCTTGTAAGCAGTAAAGCAAGACCATTCAACCGATGTGGGCCTACACAAAGCTTGTGGCATGAATATCCACAAATCACTTATATCAAAGCATACAAAAGAATTCAGAGTTCTGAGGAAGCATAGGTGCCAACTCCCTGGGGCCCTGCGTGCCCAAGCACCCACTAAATTCCCCATGAAGGGGCCAGGCACCCACAAATTTTGGCACCAGGGCCATGCACGCTTCATGGCACCCATGGCCCTGGGCACACCACGGTCGCAGGGCCAAGCTGGCATTCCTGTGAGGAAGTCTTCCTTCCAAGCACTGTTCAGACGTGCTTAGCTGCCTCATGTGACAAGATACGGGATAATAATAATTTAAAGCAGATTGCCCAATTACATCAAGGACAGGGCTAGCAGAAAACAGCATAGCACTGCCAAGAGGAAGGATTGTTGACTGTCACTGGCCATCATACTTATAAGGTAAAGGTAAAGGGACCCCTGACCATTAGGTCCAGTCGCGGACGACTCTGGGGTTGCGACGCTCATCTCGCTTTACTGGCCGAGGGAGCCGGCGTTTGTCCGCAGACAGCTTCCAGGTCATGTGGGCAGCATGACTAAGCCGCTTCTGGCGAACCAGAGCAGCGCACGGAAACGCCGTTTACCTTCCCGCCGGAGCTACTTGCAGTTTGACGTACTTTCGAACTGCTAGGTCGGCAGGAGCTGGGACCGAACAACGGGAGCTCACCCCGTCGCAGAGATTCAAACCACCAACCTTCTGATCGGCAAGCCCTACGCTCTGTGGTTTAGACCACAGCGCCACTCATCACACTTATAGACCCTCCCAATCAGGACCAGTGCTAGGGATTTTGGCACCCTAGGCGAGGGGGCAGGCCACGTGACGTCATTGCGCATGACGTACGGTGCCCCGCCCCCTGCCCGGCCGGGCGCCCTGCGCCGCTGCGGTTTTCGCCGCTGGTTGGGGCGGCACTGGGCGGCGGCGGGGGGGGGGCGAGGGGCAGGCTGGCCAGCGCCCCCTCCATTTTGGCGCCCCGCCACCGCGGTTTTCTCCCCAAGCTGCTTGCTCCGCCACTGGTTGGGGTGGCACCAGGCGGCGGCGGGCGGCGGGGGGGGGCAGGCTGGCCAGCGCCCCCTCCATTTTGGCGCCCTAGGCAACTGCCTAGTTCGGCTTAATGGACGCGCTGGCCCTGCTCCCAATATATATTTTACAATGGAATTGAAGATGTTCTAAGAAGACTTATGCCCCAGTTATGAATATGTCCAAATCTGTGTGACGGGGTGAGCTCCCATTGCTCTGTCCCAGCTTCTGCCAACCTACAAGTTCAAAAGCATACCAGTGCAAGTAGATAAATAGGTACCGTTGCGACAGGAAGGCAAACGGCGTTTCCATGCGCTCTGCCTTCCGTCACGGTGTTACATTGCGCTTGAAGCGGTTATAATAATAATAATAATAATAATTTATTATTTTTACCCCGCCCATCTGGCCGGGTCTCCCCAGCCACTCTAGGCGGCTTCCAACAAATATTAAAATACATATACATGTCACAGATTAAAAACTTCCCTGAACAGGGCTGTCTTCAGGCACCTTCTAAATGTCAGATAGTTGTTAGTGCCTTTGACTTCTGATGGGAGGGCGTTCCACAGGGCGGGCGCCACTACCGAGAAGGCCCTCTGCCTGGTTCCCTGTAGCTTTGCTTCTCGCAGTGAGGGAACCGCCAGAAGGCCCTCGGCGCTGGATCTCAGTGTCCGGGCTGAATGGTGGGGGTGGAGACGCTCCTTCAGGTATACTGGACCGAGGCCGTTTAGGGCTTTAAAGGTCAGCACCAACACTTTGAATTGTGCTCGGAAACATACTGGGAGCCAATGTAGATCTCTCAGGACCGGTGTTATGTGGTCCCGGCGGCCACTCCCAGTCACCAGTCTAGCTGCCGCATTCTGGATTAATTGCAGTTTCCGGGTCACCTTCAAAGGTAGCCCCACGTAGAGCGCATTGCAGTAGTCCAAGCGGGAGATAACCAGAGCATGCACCACTCTGGCGAGACAGTCTGCGGGCAGGTAGGGTCTCAGCCTGCGCACCAGATGGAGCTGGTAGACAGCTGCCCTGGATACAGAATTGACCTGCGCCTCCATGGACAGCTGTGAGTCCAAAATGACTCCCAGGCTGCGCACCTGGTCCTTCAGGGGCACAGTTACCCCATTCAGGACCAGGGAATCCCCCACACCCGCTCGCACCCTGTCCCCCAAAAACAGTACTTCTGTCTTGTCAGGATTCAACCTCAATCTGTTAGCCGCCATCCATCCTCCAACCGCCTCCAGGCACTCACACAGGACCTTCACCGCCTTCACTGGTTCTGATTTGAAAGAGAGGTAGAGCTGGGTGTCATCCGCATACTGATGAACACCCAGTCCAAACCCCCTGATGATCTCTCCCAGCGGCTGCATATAGATGTTAAAAAGCATGGGGGAGAGGACGGAACCCTGAGGCACCCCACAAGTGAGAGCCCAGGGGTCTGAACACTCATCCCCCACCACCACTTTCTGAACACGGCCCAGGAGGAAGGAGCGGAACCACTGTATAACAGTGCCCCCAGCTCCCAAACCCTCTAGACGGTCCAGAAGGATGTTATGGTCGATGGTGTCAAAGGCCGCTGAGAGATCCAGCAGAACTAGGAAACAGCTCTCACCTTTGTCCCTAGCCCGCCGAAGATCATCGACCAGTGCGACCAAGGCAGTTTCAGTCCCATGATGAGGCCTGAATCCCGATTGGAAGGGATCCAAATGGTCCGCTTCTTCCAGGCGTGCCTGGAGTTGTTCAGCAACCACTCGCTCAATCACCTTGCCCAAGAATGGAAGATTTGAGACTGGGCGATAGTTGGCCATATTGGCCGCATCCAAAGATGGTTTTTTAAGAAGCGGTTTAATAACCGCCTCTTTTAGCGGGTCTGGGAAGGCTCCCTCATAAAGAGAGGCATTCACCACTCCGCAGAGCCCATCGCCCAGCCCTTCCCGGCTAGCTTTTATAAGCCAGGATGGGCAAGGATCAAGGAGACAAGTGGTTGGTTTCACTCGTCCAAGCAGCCTGTCCACATCCTCGGAGGTAACAGATTGGAATTGGTCCCACACAACTGGACTAGACAGGACTCTAGCACTCTCCCGCCCCGGCCCTGCTCCCACAGTGGAGTCTACCTCCGTCCGAATCTGAGCGACTTTATCTGCAAAAAACTTTGCAAAAGCATTGCAGGAGATCTTGGGGTCCCTACCAGACCCCGGTGACGAAGGTGGTTCTGATAAATTCCGAACCACCTGGAAGAGTCTCCTGCTGCTGTTTTCTGCAGATGCAATAGAAACGGCGAAGAAGGTCTTCTTCGCCGTCACCATTGCCACTTGGTAGGCTCGAAGTTGAGCTCTAACCCGTGTCCGGTCTGATTCAGAATGAGTTTTCCGCCACCGGCGCTCTAGCCGTCTCAGCGACTGTTTCATCGCCCTCAGCTCCGGGGAAAACCACGGGGCTGTCCGGGCTCCATGCAATCGGAGAGGGCGCTTCGGAGCCAGACAGTCAATAGCCCCGGTTAACTCCGCATTCCAGCGGGCCACCAGGGCATCAGCTGAAAGGCCATCAACATGGGATAAAACATCCCCTACCACTCTCTGGAAACCATTTGGATCCATTAAGTGGCGGGGGCGGACCATCCGAATCGGTCCCACCTCCCGGCAGAGGGGAAGGGTTTAGTCATGCAGACAAATGCCAGCTCCCTGAAAAGCGAGATGAGCGCTGCACCCTATAGTCGCCTTTGACTGGACTTAACCGTTCAGGGGTCCTTTACCCCTTTTTACCTTTATGTCCTAACAGGCCCAAAATCATTACTGTGGATTAGATCTGCAAGAGTAAATAGGAATACTCTGGAGTCAATATAAACTCTTTCCATTCTATCCAGACTTATAAAATCAGAAGAAAAAGAAAATGATAGCCTTCCTGGTTAATCGAATAGGCCATCTAAATGATAACTATCCTCTGCTAACATCGGCCTCAGAGGAGTTACCTGTAGCTTATTATTAAACCATAGCATCAGGCAATCAAAAGTATTTTGCCAAAAGGGGAAAGGTTAGAAGACTAAAAAGCTTTTCTTGAATTGTCCTATTGCTGCAGCTATACCTCCCACATATATCTATAGAAGGTCTGGCTAACTGGCTCTGAAAGCAAACTGGTGGAAATTACACTGGAAAGGACTGTGGAATTGGTTTAGCTTAAGGATGACCAACCTTTTGGCATGAGCGTTCCTCTACCTTTAACTGCTGCATTGGGAATCTCAGCAGGTGTAGCCTGATGTTTCATTGTGCTACAAGCATTTGAAAGAAACTCACTCTGCTGAAAATAAAGTTGCAGGAGCCCTAATCTTCCTTCTATGTTTTTATATCTATTCCTTTCCAGAACAAAAGCACCAACCGTTGGAAGACAACAACTGTTCTCTCTTTATTTTCCAAAATAGTTGATTTTTTCCTCATAGCACAGTCATCTTTAACCTTGCAGACAGTTAAATCGGAAACTACTCGAAAGAAAGAAAGAAAGAAAGAAAGAAAGAAAGAAAGAAGAAAGAAAGAAAGAAAGAAAGAAAGAAAGAAAGAAAGAAAGAAAGGCATTCTTCAAGGAAGGAGCAAGACGGGGCCTTCGTGGAGTGAGCACCTCTTTCGAAGGGGGAGGGGAAATGGCCATTGCCGATTTGCAGGCAGACATTTACTTTAATTATCACTTAAAAGATTAACGTTTAAAATGGACTTCTTTGAATTTTTTTATGAAGGCCACTAACCCTTCCTGTCTCTGTACAAAAAACACCTGGCTGTTGTATAAGATTAAGGCAGAAACGAGCATGCCAGGCCTTCCTCAAGGCTTCAAACCAGCTTGACAACTGCAATTCCCTCAAAACCCAGCTTTTTAGCAAAGGATTGGAAGGAGGTATCTGAAGAAGTGTGCATGCACACATAAGCTCATACCAAAAGCAAACTTAGTTGGTCTCTAAGGTGCTACTGGATGGAATTTTTTAATTTTTTATTTTGTTTTGACTAAACAAGAAGACTTCTTTATGGCAGGGAAGATTCGGCCTAGGTACTAAAACAGGAAAAAAACAACACCCCACATGATTTTAAGTGGCGCATCCTTGTGTTGCATAGGGAAGAGTACAGGATGCAAGCACACCTGAGACTCTCCTAGGCCCATTGTAAGATGGCAGTTGGGGAAGGAGGAGAAGGTGGTTCCATTGCCTGGGAGATGTGGGCGGAGCTTGAAGAGGCAGCCTATATAAGGGGAAGGAGAAGCCCGAGAGAGGGAAGGAGTGGTGGTGGCCAGGCCAGGGTGAGGATGCTGGGTCTTACCCCTCGCATGGCTCTGTTTGTGCCTTTGGGCTCACCTTCCATGCCCTTCTCCATCCCAATGTGTGTTTTACCCCCATCTTCCTCTTCTTTCTCTTGCAGAAAATGAGTGATTTCCACCTGGATCTTACCCCGCTCAAGGAGCCCCTGGGGTTCATCAAGCTTCTTGAGTGGGTGAGTCTGCTGGGTTAGGGGGTTCAGGTCAAATGGGCTCCCCCCTTCGTAGACTGTCTTGCAGGGCTGTTTCCTTTGATTTGGGATGGTGGGGTGGGGGGCTGTGTTGTGTTCTCCTAAAAGGCCTTGAGGGATGGTGGAATAAAAGGTTTTTAGGCTGAGGTTGCAGTGCCATCCTATTTGGAAGCAAGGCCTGTTGTGTTCAAGGGGCCTTACCCCCAAATATGTGGGCTTAGGCTTGCCTCTGAAGTGGTGAGGCCTAGACTTGCGCGCGCTTGGGAACTGACTTTTTAAATAGTTGCCTGCCTTGTTAGGCCTGGCGTGGCCTAATTCCTTCCCCAGCTGTTTCTAAGCCTGCGTTCCCTTAAAACTCCTGGCCTCTATGAATCCTCATGTTGGCTGTAATCTCCCAATAGGTTCCTTTAATAGAAAATATTAAATTATTGGAAATAATTCCCATTTTTTAAAAAAAATTCTGCGGCAGTAATGCCTGTGTGCAGTTTCTTCTGCAGCTCTGGTGAAAACCCTGAAAGCCTATGACTGAACTCTTTATTTGTAAGGAGTAAAATGTCTTTTCTAAGTGTTGGGGTCTCTGTTACACAGGTCTGTTGAGCAAAATTATTACTGTATGTACTACCAAATACCTGTTTTTTCAGTGAAAACTCGGCGTCTTGTTTAATTCATGTGTAAAACTGGCTTCTATAGATTAAAGTTGAGCTTCTGCATTCAAATGGGAAATCCAAGATGTATAGCTGTTGAGGGGGCTGTTTTAAATATAATAGATATATACAATGCAAGGCAAGGCAAACAGCCAGTCAGATTTTCTGCATCCTGTTACAAAGTGATGTCGTTCCTTCTGTTTTACAAATACTGTTAACACCCTAAAGCATTCTAGACCCAATTATGATTTTACTTCTGTATCAGTTATGTGTAAGGGGGTGTTTGCCTTTGGCTAAATAGCACTCTGAATGAGGAGTGCCTTTACCACACCCAGCCAGTTTTGTAGTGTTGCCAAGTTTGCATGGCTTGTGCAGGAATGCAAAGCCTAGCAGTATAAAAAGTCCCACTGCTCCCAGGTCCTACCATCAATAATAATAATAATTTTGTTATTTATACCCCGCCCATTTGGATGGGTTTCCCCAGCCACTCTGGGCAGCTTCCAGCAAAATAAAAATATATATAAAAATGTCAAACATTGAAAGCTTCTCAATACTTAAGATGTCTTCTAAAAGTTGTGTACTGAAAAGTCCAACAGCTACTTTGCACTTTCTGCTTTCCTGCCAGTATCCTCCTACAGGGTGTTTAGATGGGTTTTTTTTGTCACAGATACGAAATTTTGAAATCGAACTGTTGCACATTTCTTTTCTATTTGTCTGTGTGTGGATGCATACACACAAGCTATATTTGTCGTACACGGCAATGATGCGTCAAATAAAGCGATTATCTCATTTTTATATAGGACACAGGTCAATAGCCTGAAAAGAAGCTAATTTGATGGGAATTCATTTTTGTAGTTTGTCAGGCAGCTTGTAAAAAACGTTATTAAAGACCCTATTGCTTTTTCCACTACGTAGGTTAGTGCAAGGTATTGCAAACCCTTAAGGTTGGACCTGCTGTAATACCCCAGTATGCCTGCCTCCCTGCCCCCCCCAACCCTGACCAATATCCTCTATCTAGCCTTAACAATTTTATGCCATGATGGACTCACCCACTTGTTTCCCTTTGTAGAGTGATACTCTAGACCAGGGGTAGCCAACAGGGTGCCCTTCAGAAGTTGGGGACTACATCTCCATCAACCCTGACCATTGGCCCCCTGCTGATTGGGGGCCTGATCGGAGTTGTAATCCAACATCTGGAGGGCCACAGGTTTTCTATCCTTCCCTTAGGAAGCTACCTAGCTATGCTTTAAGGGTAGGGCTTGCCTTTGCTTTAGGGCATAGGGGAAAACAAGACAAATGCCTAGTTTCCTAAGCAATAAGGTGTACAGTACATCTGATAATAATTTGACTGCCTCCAACTGCTTTATAATGAAGGCAACTTGGAAATCTTGTGTTCGTTACTAAACTGCTTATCATGCAGCTGATAAAGGAACCGCTTCAGACAGAAGCAGGTTTCAAAACATTTCCCCCATAACTGTATTTTTAAATTGATTTTTAATTTCAAGTAGCAAAACATACCCGTACCCATGGAAGCATGTTCACTTGCTGACTTTCTAGGTGTCATGGCATTAATAAAGATGCCAACAGCCCTATAAAGAGTAAAGAAACATTCATAACTATCAAACGCCGTCCATATGAACACTCAACAGATTATGCCAATATAAAATTGATTTCCCCCCCCCCCTTTTGATCAACTTGCATGCTTAAGTTTGCTTACAGACATAGACTTCGTTTGGATAAATAGGACAATATTTGGAATGAGCTTATACAAAATGTAGGCAGCTAATATTTACATTTATATTAGGATAATAACCTTATAAAAGAATGTGTAGGTTAGGGTATTTTTCATATACACAATTTTTTTCTATACACATTTTTGTGCCTTGTATGCTTCAGTGCACTATACATTTAGGAACTTAGGAACTCTGATAAAAGGAGCAAACTTTCAGCATTTTTCAGTGCGGTCCTATATATAAACTGCTCAGAAGTAAGCACCATTGATTTGGCAGAGACTTTCATCCAGATAAGTGCACATAGTGTTTCGACTGTAGCTACGCCCACTAAAGCTGTTAATTTGGATGGAATTAATGAGTCAAATGAAGATTGGATGTAAAGCGTTCCTTACATTTTGTTAAATTTTCCAAAGCTTCATAAATGCGTATAATAATGCATGTGGTGTCTTTTCTCTTTATACAGTTCTTCTCCATGTTTGCATTTGCTACATGTGGAGGCTATAAAGGTGCAACGAAAATTTTAGTATCCTGTAAAGGAGTTGTAAATGGAACAGTAACAGCTAGTTTTGCTTATCCTTTCAGGTGAGCCTCTTAAATGGCAAGAGTCTAGTATATTTCTGTATGTAAATCTTCCTCCCAGTGCTTGATCGTTGGTCACCATTACCTGATTAGCACTAGGTCAGTCCAGCAATTTATAGTTGATAGATCTTTCCAGCTTTAACAAACTACTTAATATTGCTCTGATAAGGCCTTCTAGCAGAGACTACATTGGTAATTAATGATAGAACATGAACTATACAAATGTACAGGATAAACAACAATCTTGTCTTTCTAAAATTAGAGCGGGGGGCAGGGCCGGCGCGTCCATTAAGGCAAACTAGGCAGTTGCCTAGGGCTCCAAAATGGAGGGGGCGCTGGCCAGCCTGCCCCCCGGTGCCGCCCCAACCAGCGGCAGAGCAAGCAGTTTGGGGCGAAAACCGCGGCGGCGGGGGCGCCAAAATGGAGGGGGCGCTGGCCAGCCTGCCCCTCGCCGCCGCCCGGTGCCGCACCAACCAGTGGCGAAAACCGCAGCGGCGCGGGGCGCCCAGCCGGGCAGGGGGCGGGGCACCGTACGTCATGCACAATGACGTCACGTGGCCCGCCCCCTCGCCTAGGGCGCCAAAATCCCTAGCACCGGTCCTGGCGGGGGGTACTCGCATTTCTCATGTGACCTGGTACATGTGCCTGTTCTACAGATTTTTTTATTTTTAAAAAAATATCTGAATGGAGAAGGAATTCTCTATTATACCATAGTGCTATCGCTGGAAAAAGTTTATTTTCTAACAGAAGTTTGATGTACCTTGCATGGCAGTTGTGTCCAATGTGCATTCTCTCCGGTAATAGCAGAAATGTTCTCAGAAGAAAAGTGTCTTCTCAGATATGTAGCATCCAGCCAGGGAAAACCCAGTGTATTGGATTGATTACTACTTCCTTTCATGTCCTATTAAATTTGCTCACGGCTACGACCATTTTGCTTTATCCAGTGAAATACACCTGCAGCCTCCTCTGTCTATGCTCTCCTTCCTACACATTCTGGATCAGAGCCTGTGTGGCTTTTTCTTGAAGAAGAAAAAAAGCCAAACATGTATATTTGTTTTTTAAAAACGTGCTTAATGTTCAGTGCTCAGTTCTAGATGGATTCTACCTCCAGATGTTTTTTGAGACTACAATTCCCGTCATCCCTGACCACTGGTCCTGCCAGCTAGGGATCCTGGGAGTTGTAGGCCAAAAACATCTGGAGGGCCGAGGCTGAGGAAGCCTGGACTAATCTATAGCTGACCTGGATCATCAATAGGCTTGGGGATGGAAATTTCCACTAATTTTCCATTAATGTCATTATTCATATGGGCAGACTTGCATAAGATTATAGACTATGAACTGGTTTGTCAAAACATGTTATGCTGCCAACTTTGTTTGGCTTCTTGGCTGCTACTCTTATCACAGTGTCACTATAATTTTAATTACAGGTAGGTAGCCGTGTTGGTCTGCCATAGTCAAAACAAAATAAATAAATAAAAATCCTTCCAGTAGCACACGAAAGCTCATGCCAAGAACAAACCTAGTTGGTCTCTAAGGTGCTACTGGAAGGAATTTTTTTTATTTTTTATTTTGTTTTGACTATAATTTTAAATCATATTCATATATATTAAAAAAACAAACAAACAAACACACACACACACACACACACACACACACACACACACATATATATATAGTATTTGTTTTTTAATGACTCCTCTCCTGCTGTTTTAAGCGGTCTTAATTTTATCTGTAAGCTGCCTTAAGCTGTTCTGCTGTGGGCATTAAACTAGCCTTAACTGCTGAGGATGATAGGTATGCAGGCCTAGGAGATTAACACTACACAGTTCATTATTTTCTAATATGTATACCAGTGGAATGGAAATTGATATGCTAGCTGACGGTTGTACAGAAAGTGAAGCTCAACAGCCCAGTTGGCTGTGCTCTTTGATGACTAGTAGCCAAGACATGCTTGATAATTTCTGCCTACTTCTCTTTTAGGCTGAACAAAGTGACCTTTGGTTCGCCGGATCCAACCCGATGCAATGGCACTTGGGGTGAAACCCACCTCGTGGGCAACTTCTCCACCACTGCGCAGTTCTTTGTAACTTTTGGAGTCTTGATATTCTTGTATTGCATGGCTGTGCTTGTGCTGTACCTTGGTTATATGCACCTGTACCAAAGCGGTGGCATTTTACCAATGATGGTAGGTTGATACTAAGGACAAATCTAAAAAAAAAAAAAATTAATCTAAGTCACCAGAAGTTTGTTGTTGTTGTTGTTCAGTCGTTCAGTCGTGTCCGACTCTTCGTGACCCCATGGACCAGAGCACGCCAGGCACGCCTATCCTTCACTGCCTCTCGCAGTTTGGCCAAACTCATGTTAGTAGCTTCAAGAACACTGTCCAACCATCTCATCTTCTGTCGTCCCCTTCTCCTTGTGCCCTCAATCTTTCCCAACATCAGGGTCTTTTCTAGGGAGTCTTCACTTCTCATGAGGTGGCCAAAGTACTGGAGCCTCAACTTCAGGATCTGTCCTTCTAGTGAGCACTCAGGGCTGATTTCTTTAAGAATGGATAGGTTTGATCTTCTTGCAGTCCATGGGACTCTCAAGAGTCTCCTCCAGCACCATAATTCAAAAGCATCAATTCTTCGGCGATCAGCCTTCTTTATGGTCCAGCTCTCACTTC
Organism: Darevskia mixta; assembly: GCA_034641385.1. Classification (NCBI taxonomy): domain Eukaryota; kingdom Metazoa; phylum Chordata; class Lepidosauria; order Squamata; family Lacertidae; genus Darevskia; species Darevskia mixta. Next base: position 6,903,798 of record JAWWNH010000224.1, on the reverse strand, counting down.
CGTACATTACTACTGGGAAAACCATAGCTTTAACTATACGGACCTTTGTTGGCAAGGTGATGTCTTTGCTTTTTAAGATGCTGTCTAGGTTTGTCATTGCTTTTCTCCCAAGAAGCAGGCGTCTTCTAATTTCGTGAGTGCTGTCACCGTCTGCAGTGATCATGGAACCCAAGAAAGTGAAATCTCTCACTGCCTCCATTTCTTCCCCTTCTATTTGCCAGGAGGTGATGGGACCAGTGGCCATGATCTTAGTTTTTTTGATGTTGAGCTTCAGACCATATTTTGCGCTCTCCTCTTTCACCCTCATTAAAAGGTTATAGGAAGAACAGTGCACCACCCTAGGCTACTTGAAGGAAGGGCAGGCTATAAATGCAAGAAATGAAGAATAAGTCAGTGTGTTTAGGAGGTGTAATTCCTGCTTTGCATAGTATCTATTTGTTGGTGCAGAGAATTTCCCTCAAGTTCTGTGAATGGAGCATGCCTGAATGAACCTGAAAAGTAGTCTTCTATCAGGTGTCCTTCAGATGTTTCTAACTACAACTCCCATCAACCCAGCCATCATTAAAACATCTGGCGGGAACCAGGTTGAGAAAGGCTGCTGCTGAAGAGGGTAAACTTGCATTTTCAGCTTCTTGAAATAGAGGACACAACCAGCATCTTTGAGCTGTGTTTAGTTACCAGTTCTGCATCACTTTAAGGCTCTATGGTTTCTTCTTTGAAAACTGTAAAGGCATCCTCAGTGCTACACCCAAGTGACTTTTTGGATAAAAAGCTGGAGGTGGATTTCTCAAGTGGTCTGTATTTTGGCCAAATAGTCACTGCTACATAGAGAAAGTGTCTTCCAGAAAATGGTAGCATGCTTGCTAGGAGTGTGGTTGTATGGTTAGATACTTTACAATAAAATGAACATAGCTGCTAAAATGAAAATGGTTTTATGTCATGTGATAGTAAATATTGACTACCCCCTCTCAACCCCTAAATGCATTTTAGACTGAAGCAATTGGTAACTTTGGACTGTCTCATTACAGGATTATGTCTTCACTCTTGGTGCTGTCTTTCTGTGGCTAGTCAGCACTGCTGCGTGGGCAAAGGCACTTGTTGATATCAAAGTATCAACTGGTCCACGCATTATTGAAGAAATATCTTCTTGCAAAATACCAGGAACCACCTGTTTGTTTGATTCGGTAACCAGCATGGGAAGACTGAATGTGTCTGTGGTATGTATGCCAGCATTTGAGTATCTAAGTAGCGACAGCAGATCAAACGTAAATAACCACCCGAGTAAGAAAACTTGGAGCCAAGCTAGGCATAATGCAAGAGATCAGGGGAACTAGTAACCTTGTATGTGTATGTGTATGTGTATGTATGTATATGTGTATGTATATGTATGCCTTCCAGTCTAAATGCAGCTAGATATTGTTCCCCACTGGGTCCAATATTGTAGTATTTAAGATTAATGTTTAACTGATATTGCTCAGTGTCCTTGCCCAGACGCACAAATGGGAGTATAATAATGTAATAATTGCTGCCTCATCTCTAAACTATGGTCCAAAATACAGTGCCCAGAATACTAGCTAGGGTTCCATTTAGAACTCGTATAACCCGTTTTATAACAGCTGCACTGGTTGCAAGTTTGTTTCTAAACTAAACTCAAGGTACTCACATTGGTATTCAAAGTCTTAAACAACATAGGCTCCAACTATATGAAAGACCGACTCCTTCCCTACAGACTTTCTCAGGTGGTAAGATTAGAGGGGTGCCTTCTTGACGGTTTCAGCATCCTCAGGAGTGCTGGTGACTGAGGATACGGGATTCTCTGTGGCAACCCCTAAGTTGTGGAACTCCCCAGTTTTTTTTTATAGTGGGAGTAGATTTCAGTCGCTTGGAAGTTGGACACCCCTGCCCTAGACTTTGACTCTGCAGCTGTATCCTCTAGGACCCTATTCTTGTGACTGTCATTTGGCTTAAACTGTTTTTAAGGTTGTATTTTGAATGGTTGTGACATACCTTGAGGCGTTGGGGTGGAGGGTGGGTAACAAATCAAATTGATAACTATTGGGCTGCAGGATAAAAGTTTTTAAATTGCATTGTTAAGAGGAGAAGGCTTTTAGCTGGTTGTATTCAATAGTAATGTAACTATCTGATAACACACATGTCTTAATTTGCAGGTTTTTGGCTTGTTAAATATGATTCTGTGGGCAGGAAATGCTTGGTTTGTATACAAGGAGACGACTCTGCATAAACCTAACAATGCTTCTCCAGACTCCGGACTTTATCCACCTGCATCAGGAATTTAACTATAACAACAACAAAAAGCTGCATTCTGTTGACAATAGTTTAAAAACCTTGAAGTTCAATGTACTTTAGCTGTTTTTTAAAAATGGAAATTCACTTCAAAGTACATACCCTGAATAGAAAAATCAGTAAGTTTTGGAAGGGTTGCCTATACTTGATTGAGTATTCACATTCAGTCTAACTTACAGACACCCTTGTTAAAAATTTGGCCAATCTCTCTGGAAGTAATACTTTGTTACAAAACAGCATTTGATTTCTAGAAAACCTTGCCAGTGTAACTAGTACTCTTCCAAGCCTGTGCTGCACTTCTGTTTAACATGCAATCTGAGGAGCTATAAATAACGTTGCCTGTTTTAATGCTCAGAAACAGTAATTCTTAAGCTTAAACAGGTTTCAGTTGCTTAGTTTAAAAGCCTTTCCCCTCCAAATTTGGCACATTGCATTCCAGCTTTCGGTATAATAGTTTAATTCTTGATTTAGAAGAGAGAGTAAATCTTGGATGACAAAAATACTGAGCCAAATGCTCTAAATCGGCTTTTTCTTAACCTGGTTCTCTCCAGATGTTTTAGGTTACAACTGGCTTGGGGTGGTGGGAGTGGCAATCCAAAACTCTTGGAGGGCGCCAGGTTGGCAAAGGCTGCTATAACCACTTGTTAGTCGCCCATGTCCATTTAAAACCAAAGTTTCAACAGTGACAACATGTTTAAAATTGAAAAGCTGTTGACGTGCTTAAATGAGAGTGATTCTGTTCTGGAGTATACTAGTTATGCAAACAGTTTTCCCTTTAGGAAGATCACTCCTAATTCTTAAGTTTGGATGTATAAGCATGGCTACTTCGTTTTGAGGAAACACCTGTGACATGCCTGTATTTTGACTTCAGTTAAATAAATGGAAGTTTCTAGGAATTTTGTTTTGTTGGGAATATTCTTCCTTCTGATTTCTTGTCAGCATTAAGAGTATTGCATTGCTTGCCCCAGGATTATCGGTTTCCTCTTCTGACTGTACAGTGTGTCATTTGGGGGGTGGGGGAGAGAAACTTGATTTTTGCAAATTTCTTTAGTGAGGTGCCTTAAAGATGTTTTTGGGTACAAAAAATTAAAATCTGCTATTTTTGTTACTGAGAAACAATTATCTTGGTAAGTGTACATTTGATGAAGTACAAATAGCTTTTGGGAAACCAAAGAATGTTAATTTTACCTCCTGAAAATGCCAGGTAAGTGGAGTGAGGTATTTGGGCTAAGGCTGCAGTCTTATACACACTTGCTTTGGGCATAAGTACCACTGAACTCAAAGGGGCTTAATTCTGTAGAGGTTTCTTGAGTTGCGCTGTGATCATTTGCATGGCAGGAGCTCAGGAGGGTTGTCACAAAGATCTCAACTGAAATGCGAGCAAAAATATATGCACTCTTTTAAAGTCACTTTGAATGTGTGACTACTAAGATACGTACAGCTTCAGGATACAGGCTTGGTGTAGGTAGCCTTGGTCCTGTCAAAGCTATGAGGACGGAAACATGAGTGCAACGATAGGTTCCACTAGCAACAGCACCTTTTGCTTTATTAGAAGGTCACTCGTGACAAAACTGGATGCATTTTATTTACATGAAATCAGTGGCAACAATGACATTGTAGAGCTCTGAACGGTGAACTTGCATCATTGTTACCCGACCCGTTGTCGCCATCGCAACCACAGAGGCACAGTAAACTTCGGACATGTCAGGGCTACCCACTGGCTTTCAATCACACTCTTTATTGTGTGATTTTCAGATAAGGGGGAAAAGGAATTGCGGTAGTAGAATGACATTTGTCTCTTTAATTTGTTGGCGTTGCCAAATAAAATAAACCATGCTCTAATCTCTACCCTGACAAAAGGAGAATTTGCTTCTATGGATGAAGGAATCAGTGTAGCTGGCATGTTCAATATAAAATATATCCTCCAGGACCTAACAGACCATGGTGCAAATTCCTAACATAAACGACCTAAGGAACAGCTAACATTTGCAGAAAAGATCAGAACACGAACCCTTGTATTTGCCATAAATATCTAGTTATCAGTCTCCTGTGTTGGTGGAAACAAGACATCACACAGGCTGTGGAAAAAAATGCCTGAGGTAAATTTATGCTTCGGCAATTGTAAAAGCTAAAGATGTGCACTAGAAGGAAAAACAGTTCAAAGAATTTGGTGTCATGTTAGTCACTCACTAAGGAAGGCCTCTCCATAGACATTGGAATCAAAATATACTTAATCCTCAAGTTTTCAATGGTTAGTTAGCACACAGCTCCAACAAGACCCATTCTTGTTTCTCAGCGATCTGAAGGATCAACCTTACACTCCACTGGACTACAGGGACATTTGAGACACAATGTTGTCTTGCTGAAATGGGATTTTAAAGTGGAGAGCTTAACTCTTGCAGAAGGCACAGATCTCAATTCCTTGACTTGTGACACCACACCTGCTCCAAGTTCAGGTATACCCACTTACCCTATTCTTCCTTTTAGCACTGCTAACTCACTTTCTCTGGACTCTTGCCTGAAATTACTAATAGTATGGGAGATTTGTGAGCCACAGCTGAAGCCAGAATTGAATACAAGCGGCATGGAACAAAAAGATGGAATAACATGAACTTCACTCTCTCGGACAAAATAGCCATGATCAAAATGAACACCCTTCCTAAACTAACCTATCTCTTCCAAACCCTCCCAATCTGGATTCCCCCAACCCAACTCCGCAAGTGGCAGAGAAGGCTACACTCTTTTATCTTTTCACACAAAAAACCAAGAATAAGCATCAAATACCTTCACCTCCCCACCTCAGAAGGAGGATGGGGAATCCCCAACATAGAAACATACTACAATGCCAACCAAATACGCCATATAATACCATACATACTAGAAGATGAGACAAAACAGTGGATACACTTGGAGAGGGACACAATTGACAATATCTGTACTACAGCATACCCACTCCTCCCAAACAAACTAAGAAAAATCCCCACAACACTTAGTAGGTACACACAAACTATGTTCAAAACGTGGAAAATAGAAACAAGCAAACTACCCTCAACCCCATCCCCACTAATTCCCCTAGCCCATCACCCATTATTTCACCATGCAGCACAGAACCTCCAAATAAAAACCTGGCAAACAAAAGGCCTATATCGCTTAACAGACTTCTACAAAAACAACAAACCCTTGTCAATACAGGAAATACAGGACAAATTAGAAGACACCCAAATGCCCTGGTTAGCACAACACCAAATACATGCCTTCTTAAACAATCCAGCAGTAAAATCAGCAGCAACTAGACCTCTGATGGCCCTCGAAAACCTCATCCTAACGACAAAGGGACAAGGTAAAGGAATGGTATCTGCAATATATAAAATACTGCGCAAAGATCCTACAAACTCCCTAGAAGCAATCAAAAAACAATGGGAGGCCGACATAGGCTATGAAATCAACCCTGCCCAATGGACCAGAATGTGGTTTAAAACCACCCTTTAAATCCATATCAATGAAAAGAAAAGAACTCGCCCTAAAACTAACCTACAGATGGTACCTGACACCAAGAAAATTAGCGTTGATATGCCCAGGAACCTCACCAATATGTTGGAGAGGATGCAGCTCCACTGGTACATACCTCCATATGTGGTGGGAATGCCCCGAAATTCAACGATTCTGGACTACAATCATGCAAGAAATAGCTAAAATAACCAAACAAGTTCTAGAAATCACCCCCGAATTGGTCTTGCTAAACATCTTCCAAGACAACAACGCCCATTCACACCACAAAGAACTAATCACCCATCTACTCTCAGCAGCCAGAAACATCATTACCAGGCACTGGAAAGACCTGTCAGGAGCAAACATGGACCAATGGTACCAAGTAGTATGGGAAACAGCCCTTCTAGAAAAACTAACCAATAAGCTGAAACTGACACGGGGACAAACAGAAGAAGACACCTTCATCCCGGTATGGCTCTCCTTCATCACGCACACAGCCCAAACAGACAATGACAGAAATCTACCGGCAGCATACAAATCAATTTGGCTAACCTGACTAAAAACACTCACCCACCCCTCTCACACAGGAAACCAAAGATCACAGCCTACCACAAATGAACAATCACACCCTACACCAACCCTGACCTCTCTCACCACTAAAAGAACACAAGCAAATAACAGAGAACCTACACAAAAGACGCTGACACTCAATTCTGCAAATATTAAGTAACATAAAAATACCGCCACCCTATTCTACCCATCTCCCCATCCTACCCACACCTCTCCCCCTTCTCTCCCTAATGTCTCAAAAAACGAAACTGCCGTATAAAAATGTTACATGGAAAGAACAAGAATGAAACAATGCATATACCTTTACAAATCAAGAATATCTTTAATTTAAAAAATAAATGAATGAATGAATGAATAAATATATGGAAGATAACTATAAAGCTGAAAACACTGGCAGCACTATGATAATTTCAACAGAGTAAATAATTTTTGATGGCTGTAAAAGTGGAAAACTGATTTGCATGGAAAATATGCGGGAATGATATGTAACATGAAGAAGGGCAGTTATTGGTTATTTTAAAGTTTGTAAAATGTTTATTTTGAAATGTAAAATTGAAAAATTTAATAAAAATTATTATTAAAAAAAACAAAAAACAAGCGGCATGGAACCCAAGTATGGGTGCTGACTCAAGGGTTACAGAAGACGCTCACAGCCCTTGCCACAATGGCTAGTTTATTGTAATATATTTCTGGAGAAACTTGTATGAGCACTTTGATTCAAAAATTAAGATCCATAGGATGAGCCAAATTAGAGCTACTTTTGTCAAAAGCCATTGTGCCCAAATTATGCTGCTAGTATGTTTATGATTACACATATATCAAAAAATTCCATAGCAGCTTGCAGCCACCTTCTGTAGCAACTTTCCCACAGGCAAATGATCTTGTCACAAGAACTCTAATGAAATATACATGCACTTCACTCTGTTTTCTCAAAATCAAATTCAGTTCCCGGCCCACCCCACTGTTTTAGATCTGATTCAAGAGATTACAAAAGCCAAAGTTGCGTGGAAGTTATACAAATCACTCACCATCCCATTGTATTAAGTCACTGGAATGGATTGTGCTCTAAACAGGTCTTTACAATGAGAATTGCTAGTCAGCCAGAAGAGATCATTTGGTATCCTCCCTCTTGTGTAGGGGTGAAACTGAAAATGATTACAATTTGTCTGCATTACCTCTCGCTATTTGGACTAAGATTAAAGGTGGTTTTTTCCCCTGGGTTACAAATACAACCCCCTTCATTTTTGTATAGACTGATTCTCGTACTTGGGATATATTTTGGGAGAAGGGACCGGTGACTTGTGAGGGGGAGCAGGTGACAAAGACCCCTTGCCCAAAGGCTCTTCTTTTGGCTTCTGCAACTTTAGCTTGCTATTTGGGTCAGAAGTCTCTGTCTTCCTTTCTGTGGACTTTTGTGCCACCTTGTTTTGCCCTCCCAGCTTTGGGCCACTGGGCTCAGTTTCCTGTTGGCTTAGATCCTGTTGGACTCTGTTCGTAGTCATCACCTCTGCAGTTGGGTCCTTCGCTTCCAACTTAGAAGGCATGTTGGTATCTTTCCATCTTCGAGCCCCAGATTTGGAATTGAATTCATACCATTTGCCAGTGACTATGGAGAGGGGAAAAATAATTTAGCTATTCCATATCACAGATTAAGGGGTAAGAGTATCTTTAGTTTATATTCCTTACAGTAGCACCTTAGAGACCAACTAAGTTTGTTATTGGTATGAGCTTTCGTGTGCATGCACACTTCTTCAGACCACAGAGCCTAGGGCTTGCTGATCAGAAGGTCGGCAGTTCAAATCCCACATGACCCGGAAGCTGTACGCCGGCTCCCTCAGCCAGTAACACGAGATGAGCGCTGCAACCCCAGAGTCGGACACGACTGGACCTAATGGTCAGGGGTCCCTTTACCTTTAAGGTGCTACTGGAAGGATTTTTTTTATTTTGTTTCGACCACGGCAGACCAACACGGCTACCTACCTTTAGTTTATATTAACAGTGAAGCCAAAGAATCACAGTGACTGCCTGTTTGTGGAATACTCCTCTCAGTCATCTTCACCTGGTGCCTTTGCTGTCATCTTTTTGGTGTCAGGTAAAGACTTACCTCCCCCCCCCCCGCCAAGGTCTTTGAATACACCGAGATGATGTTTTGTTACTAGTGCAAAGCTTCCTGTAGCTGTTATGAAGGGGTTTTGGTTTTTATCGTATAAATGTACTCTGTGTTTTAAACTGTGTTGTTTGTCACGTGGAGACCTTTAGGTAACAAGTAAAGGTAAAGGGACCCCTGACTCTGGAGTTGTGGCGCTCATCTCGCATTATTGGCCGAGGGAGCCGGCGTACAGCTTCCGGGTCATGTGGCCAGCATGACTAAGCCGCTTCTAGCGAACCAGAGCAGCGCACGGAACACCGTTTACCTTCCCGCTGCAGCAGTACCTATTTATCTACTTGCACTTTGACGTGCTTTCGAACTGCTAGGTTGGCAGGAGCAGGGACCGAGCAACGGGAGCTTACCCCGTCGCGGGGATTCAAACCGCCAACCTTCTGATCGGCAAGCCCTATGCTCTGTGGTTTAACCCACAGCGCCACCTGCGTCCCTAGGTAACAAGTAGCTAACATCTATATGATGGTGATGGTGATGTTACTGTCAGGGTTCAGCCATACCCAGACCTTAAACCACAGTACGCAGGGGGGAAGCAGGGCACCTCAACAGATCTTCACACCGTTTGAACCCAAGGAGCTGTCGGATCTGGACATCCTTGCCCCAAGACTAAAGACCACCACACCGTCTGCCTGGGTGCCTGGCCAGCTCTCAGACCCTCTGACATCTCCTCCTGGACCAGAGGAGATAGTGAGCCTGGCAGGAGCTGCATGCTGCCACCAAACGGCCAGAAAGAGCTGCTTGGAAGGCTACTTGGGAGGACGGGAAATTGCACCGAATCACCTTCTCAGATCAGGGCCCGGCTCTTACATAAGCTCCCTGCTTCATTGGTGAAGTAACATCTCTCATCCAAGCTCCAGCCTTCCTGACCTTGGGAAAAGGACAGCGAGGATGCACATTGTCTCCCGTTCTCATAAAGAAAGGGGAGCAATGCACATCCATATGTCTTCTGTAGAGATGTTACAGCTTGGATTGCACTGAATATATTCATGTATATATTCATGAGTTTGGCCAAACTGCGAGAGGCAGTGAAGGATAGGCGTGCCTGGCATGCTCTGGTCCATGGGGTCACGAAGAGTCGGACACGACTGAACGACTGAACAACAACAACACATCTACTTAGGTGCTTATTTTATTCTTGTTTTTATGGTTGGTTAAACGTTTCAAATTGCTTTGAGTCACTTTTGTGAAAAAAGCAACAAAACCATCATCATGTGCTTGTGCATTTGGGTGGATCTGCTGCGGCTTTCCTTAGACAAGCAGAAGGTGAGTTTTGCACATGGAAAAGTTATTCCACATATGCAGTATTAACTGGTAGGCAAACCAATTATTCAATAGTGGCAAATATGTGTTATTACTTTAGTACACTTCCAAATATTGCAGTTTGACTTTCCTATTTAAACTGTATGTCACTGATATTTGCCTTGGAAATGTCAGTGTCTCCTTGCAATTAAAGTTAAGCTCTTTCATTTCAAACTTATTTCTTCTTCTCATTTTTCCCCCCATTAGAAGTAGTGATACCTGGGTCTTTTGCTTCACCATCAAAAACAGGGTTTATGTTGGTCATCTCCTAGCCAGAAAAACAAAATAAAGAAATCAGTGCCATTTATTTTTTTAAAAAATGGTGAGAAGAGCAGAAATATTGATCTATATAGAATGAAGCAGATTTCAGAGACCTATGAAAGGTAGGTTGCTGGGAATCTAATAATTGTAAATTGGTTGGTTAAAGAAAGAGATGCTGTTCTCAGGCTTTTCTGCACAAGGTTTCAAATATAACAAATCTTATAGATTATCCATGCTTTATCCGTATTTTATGGGGAATGTAACTTAGAATGCAAGAAATAGTACTTTTACAGGTTTCAAAACCTGATGACAAGATGATTTATTCATGGTTCATAAATGTACCTTAACCACCTATATGCAAATTAGGGCAACGTTTTTCAAAGCACATTGCATTCTTGATTCACTTGGGAATGACAATAATGGTGTGAAGCAGAGGTAACCAATGTGGCACCTTCCATATGCTGTTGGCCAGCATGGTTGATGGTCTAGGATGGTGGGAGCTGTATGTCTGGAGGACACCATGTTGGCTATCCCTCATAAACAAAGCATTACAAGGAAACAGCAATTAGGGAGTGGCGGGGCTCTTGCTTCTGTGCATTAGAGCAAGAAAAGCAGTGACTCAAATGCTTGTGTGCTTTGTATTTTGAATGTAGGTTCTGAACAGAAAGGAAAAGCTTCTATAACATTAGGATGGGAAGAAAGAAGAAAGGGAGTGTCTTATGCTAGCAACACTTCTTTTTATTTTTTGTTTGATAGCATACATACCCAAACCACTTCTTTCTTAGCTTTCTTCTTTTCTATGGGAAAAAAGGAAAATATGGTCTTGCTTATGCTAACTTTTAACAATACCCCAGATTTAAACTAGACATGTAATTATGGGCACAATTTAATATTTTTTTTTTTTAAAAAAACCTAAATAAATAATATGCATCCCATTGAAAGCAATGTAGTGCAGATGGATGGATGAATTAGTGGTGGGTGGTTTCCACACTCACAGATTGAATTCAAATGCACACCTGAATGCACATCCAGTTTGTGCCTCCAGTTACTGACCTAGCAAGTGATACATATGTGGAAGGAAGCAGGCACTGCAGCATCAAACAAATGTGGTGGAGAGTACCAGCCTCGTTGGCTATAAACTATATAACAAACCCCTGCCCAGCTCTGCTAATACTGTATTTTTTGCTCTATAAGGTGCACCTGACCATAGGACGCACCTAGTTTTTAGAGGGGAAAAGCCCCATTTTTTTGAGGATCAGCTCAAATTTCTGCAGCTTATTTTCCAAAGGAGAAAAGCCCCATTTTTTGAGGATCAGCTCAAAGTTGTTGAGCTTACTTTGCAAAGAGAAAAAACCCTGTTTTATGGGGTTTAACTCACAGTTCTTCAGCTTCAGGAAGCCATTTCTACAGTTTCCAGACAGCTAATCTAATCAGCCAGTCACATGTCACTGGGGAAACAGCCTCTCTCTGCAAGGGGGCGGGGCTGGAATCTCTCTCCCTTATCTCTCTCCCCGATAGTTTGCTGAGCAACTGCCTTTCAACACCCCCTTCTCTCTTTTCTTTTTAAAAAAAGCACGATCTGCTTTTGCCCCTGGGCAGTTCAGCTCCAGGGACCACACATTCGCTCTATAAGACACACAGACATTTCCCCTTACTTTTTAGGAGGAAAAAAGTGCGTCTTATGGAGCAAAAAATACGGTATTTGAAACATTACATTCTGGTCTAGATTTCGATCTAACCTTGTTATTTGACCTCAACAGGACTTTAGAACATGCAAATCTGGACTGAAGAGTTATCTGAGAAATATGCGCACAATTTGAAGAAAAGGGGAAATGCATACCTGGTGTTTTCATCCTGTCGTAAATAAATAGATAAATGTTAATCTATTTGAGCAGTCATTTGGCAATACAATACACAAATGAGCATTTAATCCTATAATAAATATCAAACACAATGGAGACTCCAAATTTTGGGTGACGGGCATTTGCTCATGCTCCAGGTTTAAGAGGCAGATATCATAACAATGCAATTTGGTACTGATGGCAGTGTGAATGAAGGCTGCCCCTAACCACAATATGCATGGCATAACATTTTAGTGCTTTTATTCTAGGGGAAGAAAGCAACAGTCCATGGACTATGGTGTTCTGTTAGGTGCTCCTCCTACTGAGGGTTACCATAATTCCTGTTATCTCATATCCACCCATCTTCCTCCAGTTGCCTTGCTGCAGACAGAGCAACTGGGTGTTTCTATAATACAGTTATTAATTTCTGCTACTGAATTTTGTCTAATACACTTCACGTGGATGGGAAAATGTTGCATGTTTTTAAAGTAATTTTACTTTGTCTTTCTTGAACAAAGGCTACTCTGTATTATATTCAGTATTAGTATTTTGCGTTTTGCTTTCAGTTTTCTTTTGTGAAAAAAGGACACTGCTGCTGTAAAACACATTCCATGGAGCATGTGAGATTCTAGGCAAAGTGCGTATTTTACATTGAAACTTAAGTGTAGCAGAAACAATTGAGGGTATGTGATCTTGTTGACCTGCATGGATTCTTAGTGGAGGCAGTAATATATTAGTGTAGAAATAAATGATACAAGGTGCATTGTTTCTGTCAATTACTTACAGTGGCTGTTTATCAGCTCTAGGTTTTGGAGCTCTAGGCTTTGGTGGGCAGTGGGTGCGGATGTATTTTGCCAGCCGAAAGGTGAGATACGCAAGAAGCCCAAGGAGGATCAAGCTGCCAAGGGAAATGATGAATGGCACGTACCAAGCCAAGGCAGAATACACATTTTCTCTGCTAGTCAAAATGATAACACGAGGCTTGCAAAACAAAATTGAAAAATGTCAAAAGAAACATATTCATAATGGAAGGTTAGACTTTCAGTAGTAACTATATACTGTAGGTACTTTTGAGTCTGTTAGAGTGCAATTGTATGCAGGTCTACTCTGAACAGCTCAGTTGGTAGAGCATGAGACTCTTAAATCTCAGGACTGGGGATTCGAGCCCCACATTGAGCAAAAGATTCCTGAATTGCAGGGGGTTAGTTTCTATAAGTAAACCCCATTGGGTCAATGGGACTTATTCCCAAGCAAATGAATATAGGATTGCAGCCTTTGTGGATGTGTTTAGGAACTATGGTTTATTTTAGCTCAGCGATTGTCATAGATAGAGAGACTTCTAAAGAAGTGAGGGGGGAGCCTTTTGCAACCTGAGGGCCATATTGCTTTGTGGGCAACCTTCTGGGGGCCAGGGGCTAAAGTGGGCAGAGAAATCAATATAAAATTTTCATTTTTACACCCACCCAGGCACACCCCTCCCCACCTCGTTTCCCTGAGTTGAGGATAGAAAGAGACATTATCACAGTTCAAGGACACACCCCAGGCATGCAAAACTACTCAGTGGGTTGTGTGGCTAGGGTGGAGGCATGACCATAGCTGTCAACCCTCCCTTTTTTGGCGGGAAACTCCCTTATTTCAATGCCATTTCCTGCTGCTATCCCGGATTGTTGATATCCTCAGCTGCGTTGCTTGGCTGCCAATAAGGAGTCTGAGACCGACTGGGGGCAGAGCTTGCATGCCTTGTGCACGCCCAACCAGACAGCCAGCCTGCCATCTACGCGCTCGCTCTTTTGCTCTCCCGTTCGCGCGCAGCCTCTGGAGCGCAGGGTGGCGAGGCTACTTGGTGCCATTGCACCACCCTCACAGCATCCCTGAGCCATCTGCCTGTTTGAGAAGGGCCCCCGAGCTCGCTCTGCTTCCCCTCCTCGCGTCACCGTGGAAGGCTTACTTTGCATAGCTGTCGACAGCTGCCTAGAGCGCCGAAATGGAGGGGGCGCATAAACAGCCCCACGCCGGCGGTCGGGCGCGTGCGCCCTGCCGCTCTCCGCAGAAGGGGCGGATGCGGAGCAAGCGAGCGCCGTCGGGAATGGAGGGGGCGCTGGCCAGCCTGCCCCTCGCCCCCCGCCGCCGCCCGGTGCCGCCCCAACCAGCGGCGAAAATCACGCCGGCGCAGGGCGCCCGGCGGGCAGGGGGCAGGGCACCGCACGTCATGCGCAATGACGTCACGTGCCCCGCCCCCTCGCCTAGGGCGCCAAAACCCCTATCACCGGTCCTGGCTGTCAACATTTCCCTTTTTTTTGGTGGGAAATTCCCTTATTCCGAATAGGATTCCTCGCGAGAATAGGGAAAGGTTGACAGCTATGTGCTGATCCCTTATTTTCAAATCCGAAAGTTGACAGCTATGTGCATGACTGAGGGAGAGTCCTGAGGGCCAGATTCAAACACACACACAAACATGGGCAAAGGTTCCCAACCCGAATCCTAAACGGTAGCGTTAATGACACACTCCTAGTCAGCAACTCGTTTCACTGGAAAACTACTTTGTGGAGAAGCTGTGGAGAGGTGGGCCCAGGCTTTTCACATCCCCTGTAGCGGAATTCAGAGGTTCCACTTATTAAGAGGCATATATACTGATGTCTCTTAATGCCACACAGACAGCGGCCTGCATTCTTCAGCATGCAAGAGCACTTACTGTCGTCGGGGCCTCTGTGGTTGGCTTTGGGATGATGTTGATGGTTAGCGTCACTGTGCCAGTTTCAGTGCGGACTGCAGCTCTGTCTTCCACTGACAGTAGGTTATCGTCTGTTATGAAGGCTTTCAGCCTGTAGCTCCAAATTTTATCCAAGCCGCTTTCGAAGTCAAAAGGGGATGCAAGGATCAGCCGCGAGACATTACTGCCAGCATGGGGTGAGAAAGCGAAGTGGTTATTCACATTACCTAAAACAAAGCCAAAGTAAAATTGCAGATTAAAACGAGTAGCAAATTATAGGAAGGAAGCTTCTGGTTTTGATTCTCTAGCATGGATGGATTTGTGACATTTCCAAATAACCTGGTGGTTACTGCATAGAAATCTCAATGCACAAGTCTTGCTCCCCATTGGCTTACGTTGCTCTGTCCCTTACAGCTGATGTATGATGGTGGTTTCAGACAACCAAGTCATCATGCTAGTGGACTATAAAGCTCTGCCAGTTGCTATGCTGAGAAAATTTGTAATTTCTGGCTCAGCTGTGAGTTCAGGAACTATGGTCCTTGAGCCACCACCTTGATTTCCATGTTGCTTAGGCCATTACCTTCCCTTGACTACGGGCATCATCATGGACCAGAGCACATACTGATGATGGGACAGCATCCTCCACTGTACCCGAGAGCTATACCTGAGAGCAGCAGGCTAGTTTAGGGAGGCTGCATAGCCCACACAATTCTTTCCTCCAACTTGCCCCACCCTCCAGCATCCACTGACTGAGGCAGCTGCTTCATTCTGCCTAAAGATAGGACTGGCCCTGGGAACCAACGTCATAAAATCAAAAACACATGAAATGTTTTGTTGTAATACACACTTGATTCTATTAAAGACTGCTAGCAAACAATCACACGGGGAAATTCAAAACTCCAAAAGTAAATTACCTGAATCAAAAGAATAGCGGAATGATCTAGGACTTGAATCGCGATCCACACATTTAATACTGAATCCAGCAATGTTGGTGCCAGAAGATTGGTCTACTGGAATATTCAGCAAATATGAATTAGGACTGCAGATTGGTGGCTCATCATTTGCTTCAAGAACATTCACTGTTACCTAAAAGAAGGGAGCAGGGTGTGTGTATGAAACCACCTTCCTTGTAATTAAGCCAGGTTACTTGTTATATTCACTGGCAAGAACTGACCCTCTCCCACCCACCTTTTAGGGATATTGGATGGTATTCAACACAACTCCTACTCAGAATAGACATGACTAACTTAGCCTCATTGATTTCGATTTCAATGATCAAAAAAATGTCAGAAGAGGGTTTCTTTCATAATTGTTTATCCACTCCAATGAGCAAACAGTGTGAACAAGGGGTGTCCCATTTCTGCAAACAGGAGCAGGTGGGATGGAGTCACAGGCCTAGAAGGCAGATGGAGGAACCAGGGTCCAGGGCATTTGCTGAAATAGCAGGAGAGCTGCCCACAAAGAAAGGAGAGGTGTTATACCAGCTCCAGCCAAGCAGATGTTGAATCATAGAATCATAGAGTTGGAAGAGACCACAAGGGCCATCCAGTCCAACCCCCTGCCAAGCAGGAAACACCATCAAAGCATTCCTGACAGGTAGCTGTCAAGCCTCTGCTTAAAGACCTCCAAAGAAGGAGACTCCACCACACTCCTTGGCAGCAAATTCCACTGTCGAGCAGCTCTTACTGTCAGGAAGTTCTTCCTAATGTTTAGGTGGAATCTTCTTTCTTGTAGTTTGAATCCATTGCTCCGTGTCCTCTTCTCAGGAGCAGCAGAAAACAACCTTTCTCCCTCCTCTATATGACATCCTTTTATATATTTGAACATGGCTATCATATCACCCCTTAACCTTCTCTTCTCCAGGCTAAACATACCCTGCTCCCTAAGCCGTTCCTCATAAGGCATCGTTTCCAAGCCTTTGACCATTTTGGTTGCCCTCTTCTGGACACGTTCCAGCTTGTCAGTATCCTTCTTGAACTGTGGTGCCCAGAACTGGACACAGTATTCCAGGTGAGGTCTGACCAGAGCGGAATACAGTGGTACTATTACTTCCCTTGATCTAGATGCTATACTCCTATTGATGCAGCCCAGAATTGCATTGGCTTTTAAAGCTGCTGCATCACACTGTTGACTCATGTCAAGTTTGTGGTCTACCAAGACTCCTAGATCCTTTTCACTTGTACTGCTCTCAAGCCAGGTGTCACCCATCCTGTATTTGTGCCTTTCACTTTTTTTGCCCAAGTGTAGT
Source organism: Darevskia mixta (assembly GCA_034641385.1). NCBI lineage: Eukaryota > Metazoa > Chordata > Lepidosauria > Squamata > Lacertidae > Darevskia > Darevskia mixta. The sequence continues at coordinate 6,886,915 of JAWWNH010000224.1, read as the reverse complement.
ACTTTACATTTCTCCCTGTTAAAATTCATCCTGTTTGCTTTGGCCCAATTCTCTAATCTGTTAAGGTCATTTTGAAGTGTGACCCTGTCCTCTGGGGTATTAGCCACCCCTCCCAATTTGATGTTGATGAGGGGTTCTCCTTATGGAAAGCCTACTTTTCATGTGGGGTACTCAATCCTGCTAGCACTTAAGTCAAGTCTCATCCCTCAGCAGCAGATCTTAGTGAATATGTCAGGCTGCCAAGCAACCACTCCATCCTTCAGCTGGCCGTTTCTCTTCAGGTTTGCTATTGTCTTTGCTTGTTTATGGAGCTGCTATGGCATAAGGGGAAACCAGGCATGTGGCAAAGGGTATATGCTGGAGCCCTTGAGTGCACGGATGGTGTGCCCTTTATAGAGGCTGTCCCAGAGTCCTCGCTAAGTGGAACCAACTTCCTTTTCTAAGGAGGTCCCGTTTGACTCAGGGTCCAGAAGCTATCAGGTCTTGACGAAGGATGGCTCTGAGTTTTGGAATGGGATGGTGGGAATTGAAACATGAAACTCACCTGGTTCAGAAAACCCCCCATGCAAATTTCTCTGCACTCTTGGAATGCCTTGCAAGCCCTATTGTTTTTATTAGACACTTGGAAGAAAAGTGCAGATATTAGAAGTAGACATATTGGCCTAAAAGCCAGCATCTTACTCACTGGCACAGTTGCAGTCTCGCCATCGTTGTCAGAGGCCTGCACCGTGAGAATGGCGCTCTGCCATGTTTCGTAGTCTAATCTAGCTATAATTGCCAAGTTGCCCCCTGTAGGATCAATCCAGAAAATTTCTGAGAAGTTAGGGTTGCCTTTTCCAACTGAAATCGAGTATGATATTCCGGTGGATGGTACATCTTTGTCTGTAGCAATCACTTGTCCAATTATGGTAGGAACTGAAATGAAGCAACATTTGAAACACACACATCTTTGAGGGTAGTATATTTCCAATATTAAAGGGGAAGGACTTTGCAGATTGCCTCAGCAGTTTCCATAACTGCATTTCTCATTGATGGTTTTCATTATTATTATAATTGCATTCTTAGAATTCTGCTCTAAGCTGCCTAGGGAATGTTTAGTGATGGAAACCTTTATAAATTTGACAAGTAAATAAATCTTCAACTACGTTTTACTCAAAGTAGACCCACAGAAATTAGCAGACCTAACTTAGTCATATTCATTCATTTCAATGGGTCCCATTCAGAGTAAAACTTAGTTGAACACCACCTACTATTGTTTATTTATTGATATATGGTTTATATGTAAAATGGCTTCCAAACGGTTTATATCCAGGAGAATTTGCTGCAGTTCTAACTATGTTACAAGGTCCTTCTGTGCCTCTCTCCACCCCCGCCTCCATTTTTCTAGTTTAAAAATAGTTCTGTTTTCCGAATCATAAGCACATTTACCAAGGAATAAGCCCCAATAAACACAGTGAGACATATCTCTGAATAAATACGCATTGGATTTCTCTGTCAGGGTGGATATGACATGTTCATGCACTGTGAGACTGGCAGAGGAAGCTGTGCTGCTTTGTAAACAGTGGTGTTTCTGAGGCAACTCCTTTTTAAAATGGTGGCGTAGCATAATGGAGCTTGAATGAGGAGGATCTGCTTGTGGAAGTCTCCTGCTTCCTGAGCTTGTGATATCACGAATCCATTCACCACCACCCTAATCCATGAAACAGCTTGGCAACTCTTTTAAAAGTACCGTGTTTCTCCTAAAATAAGACACCGCCTTATATATTTTTTCCCTCAAATAAACACAGTATGGCTTATTTTCGGGGGATGTCTTATTTTAACCGCTCCGCGTCGGTACGCTGCATAGCCACGCCTATCCAGGCCGTCTTAAGGGAGAGGCACTGCGTCACTATGTCTTATTTTCGGGGTATGGCTTATATTTCACAAATGCATAGAAATCCTGCTACGGCTTATTTTATGGCTATGTCTTATTTTAGGAGAAACAGGGTACATGATGTCAAATGTAGGGCAGCTGGGTGTGGCTTAGCCAAAGTGGTCTCTGGGTCCAAATGGGAAGGACTGGCAGGTCTAATTAGGGCCATGGGCTGGGGGTTGCCCAGAGTGGAAAACTCTGCTTTATTAGGGCTGGCATACTTCTGGAATTTCCTGGACATAAGCTGGGATTTGGCCCTTGAAAAGAGCATCCGGGCAGAAATCATTTGGGAAAAGCTCAAAACTCTGTGTGTGTGTGTGTTGAAAATAAGGTCAACAACTTTGGCCAAAAATTAAAAAACTCAACAACTATGCTCCACCCCCCCCATTCTGTCCAGATTTTCACTTTTTGAAATATGGCAACCCTAGCTTTATACCATTTTATGCTAGGATTTTGATCAATCGGGATAAGAATTAAAGTACAAGCTGCAGAGCTGTGCTAGGCAGGGAAATTCTGGGCTGGCTTATACACAACAACCTGGCTGAGCTACAGCTATCAAAAGAACAATAGAGGGCTATTAACAATACAAGAGAACTCCTTCCCCCCTGCCCTGAGATGTGAACAGGTTGCCAAGGTAACAGGGTGTGTGCTTGGTGCTTGTTGCTCAGTCGTGTCTGACTCTTCTCGACCCCATGGACCAGAGCACGACAGGCACGCCTATCCTTCACTGCCTCTCGCAGTTTGGCCAAACTCATGTTAGTAGCTTCGAGAACACTGTCCAACCACCTCATCCTCCGCCGTCCCCTTCTCCTTGTGCCCTCAATCTTTCCCAACATCAGGGTCTTTTCTAGGGAGTCTTCTCTTCTCATGAGGTGGCCAAAGTACTGGAGCCTCAACTTCAGGATCTGTCCTTCTAATGAGCACTCAGGGCTGATTTCTTTAAGAATGGATAGGTTTGATCTTCTTGCAGTCCATGGGACTCTCAAGAGTCTCCTCCAGCACCATAATTCAAAAGCATCAATTCTTCGGCGATCAGCCTTCTTTATGGTCCAGCTCTCACTTCCGTACATTACTACTGGGAAAACCATAGCTTTAACTATACGGACCTTTGTTGGCAAGGTGATGTCTTTGCTTTTTAAGATGCTGTCTAGGTTTGTCATTGCTTTTCTCCCAAGAAGCAGGCGTTTTCTAATTTCGTGACTGCTGTCACCGTCTGCAGTGATCATGGAATCCAAGAAAGTGAAATCTCTCACTGCCTCCATTTCTTCCCCTTCTATTTGCCAGGAGGTGATGGGACCAGTGGCCATGATCTTAGTTTTTTTGATGTTGAGCTTCAGACCATATTTTGCGCTCTCCTCTTTCACCCTCATTAAAAGGTTCTTTAATTCCTCCTCACTTTCTGCCATCAAGGTTGTATCATCAGCATATCTGAGGTTGTTGATATTTCTTCCGGCAATCTTAATTCCGGTTTGGGATTCATCCAGTCCAGCCTTTCGCATGACGAATTGAATGTGTGCTTGAGGGGACAGGAAAAGGGAGTCTTCGAGCAATGGCTGTTGGGAATAAGAAGCAGGAAGAGCCGAGATCCATCTTTGGAGGAGGCTGGCTGCAGAGATGCCTTGGGCTCCAGGGCTGCACAGCTGTGGGGTACAAACCCCTCTTGAAATGACCATGCAGAAAGATCTGGACTCCCTTCATGCAGACTGAAGGTGTAAATACGTGAATAAACCATATTTCTTCAAGCCACAACAGTCTCCACCATGTCTTCAATTCTCCAAAGCAGCACAGATCCTGTGTGAGTGCCTGGGACCCCATGGGCTCTTGCCACTGCTTGGCAGAGAGAGGGGCAAGCACTCGACTGGTGTATGTGTGTGTGTGTGTGTGTGTGTGTATCCATATATAAAACTTACTAACTAAAATGAATGAATGCAGCATTAAGCACAGCACAACTGCTTGCTTGAAAGGATGAGAAGCTGATGGCCCCATACAATTGGAAATTATTTTGGAGTATACTTACATTCTATAGCCTTGTACATTTCTGAAAGAAGTGTTGTTACTTACCTACTGCTGTTTCTGACACATTAAAAACATACGAAGTATCACTGAATACTGGCTTAAACTCGTTGACTGGTTGTATTTTGACATAAATGTAGATAATATCTGTAAATATAGCAATTAAGAGAAGGATGAAGGATGAAGCAAATCCTATTTTAAAGTTGCAAATCCTATTTTAAAGAGACCAGTTCCTTCAGAAGAAGAAGAATGTAGAATTTTAAAAAATAAAAATAAAAATAAGAAGAATAAAGGAGATACTTGCTAGCATAGTATGGGAAAGCAATATTCTGCACCTCAGTGGTCAGAGTATATTCTTCCTTCTCTGCTCCATCCGTTGCATTTTCAAGATCCACATTTCCTATCAGCTGGATAAAAATTGGGAGAATTTTATTTGCTTGTGGCTTATTGCGATTTTACTATTGTATTGTGACTTTAGTGATAGGCTGCATTGGGTTTATTTCCTTAACAGAGTAAAGGGGAGAGGGAGGACAATTCATGACAGAAGGACCACTACCTCCTAAGCCAGGCATTCCCAAACTCGGCCCTCCAGATGTTTTGGGACTACAATTCCCATCATCCCTAGCTAACAGGACCAGTAGTCAGGGATGATGGGAATTGTAGTACCAAAACATCTGGAGGGCTGAGTTTGGGAATGCCTGTCCTAAGCCCTGCTGAATGTACACCAGACAGGGAAATAGATGGGGAGCAACTGCCCCACTTTTTGTACTTGGTTATTCTTTTTTTTAAATGCTCCTGGAACTATTTTTAAAGGCCTCCCTGATCCACCCCAACACGATCCTTTTCTTCCCTTGTCAGAACACAGGCAGTGGAGTGGTGGTGAGAAGTTTTCTGCCATCAAAAGAAGAAGCCGCCCAGAGGTGAATCTCCTTCTCCACCCATGGCTCTTGGAGAAGGAGATCGGCAGTACAGGAGGCCTCCTCAACTACCCTTCCCAGGAGCTTAGGGTTGCTTCTTAAAGGTTAGTATTACTCCATTTCAGGAACACAATTTACTCATGAAAGTTTGCCTCTGTCGATCCTGAGCAACCTCTTCCCACCAGCTTAGGTTGTGACCTCTCCTGGACAGATGTAGTGTGGCCCCGGTAACTTCAAAATTTGACTATTGCAATGTATATGGAACTAACCTTAAATACTTCCTGGAAATATAGGTCAGTGCAACATGCAGCTGGTTACTAACTGGGACTGGCTATATGAATGATACTTGGCCAGGTCTCCCAATAGCTACACCAGCTGGCAGTCCATTTCCAGGCCAAATTCAAAATACTAGCAATTATCTAGGTAAAGGTAAAGGGACCCCTGACGATTAGGTCCAGTCGCAGATGACTCTGGGGTTGAGGCGCTCATGTCGCTTTACTGGCGGAGGGAGCCGGTGTACAGCTTCCAGGTCATGTGGCCAGCATGACTAAACCGCTTCTGGCGAACCAGAGAAGCACACGGAAACACCGTTTACCTTCCTGCCAGAGTGGTACCTACCGGTATTTATCTACTTGCACTTTGACGTGCTTTTGAACTGCTAGGTTGGCAGGAGCAGGGACCAAGCAACAGGAGCTCACCCCGTCGCAGGGATTCGAACCGCCGACCTTCTGATCGGCAAGCCCTAGGCTCTGTGGTTTAACCCACAGCGCCACCTGTGTCCTGCAATTATCTAGAAAGCCCTAAATGGCTTGGAACCTGGTTACCTTAAGGACCATCTTCTACTATGCAAACCTGCCTAAACTTTGTGATCATCTTCAAAGGCCCTCTTCCATGTTCGCCGCCATCTGAAGTTAGTTGGGAAGCAACCAGAAAGAAGGCCTTTTCAGTTGTGGCACCACTCCTTGAAATGCCCTCAACTCAAACCTCAACCTTGATGTCATTTTGGCAGCAGGTGAAGACCTATTTGTTAGCTAGGATGTTCCAGCATGTAGCATAAGGTGGATGTTGATTACAGTGGTATCCAGTTTTAATGCTGCTTCTAAGTGTTATCCGGTAGCAGTTTTATAGTTTCTATTATGTTATTGTATGCTGCCCACAAAGTTTTTATTGAAGAGTAACACAGAAATTCTCCTCCACTAAAATTGACATCAAATTCACAGCATGTTACACAATAAGGGATAACTTAATGAAAATGATTTACCGCTGGTATCTAACCCCCATGAAATTGGCAAAAATTTATAAGCAAAAAAACCAATGTGTGCCTGAGATGCAACAGCGAAACAGGAACAATGTATCATATGTGGTGGGGGTGTAGCGTGATAAAGACATTTTGGAATAAAGTTCATGAAGAGATAATAAAAGATTTTAAAAAAATCATTCAACAAGAAACCAGAAGCGTATCTTCTGGGATTAATAACAAATGACATCCCCATAAATAAGAAAAGGATATTCTTATAAGAAATCCGCTGCCGCAAGAGTTCTTATAGCAAAAAACTGGAAGGGAGACAAAATACCCACAATAATAGATTGGCAAATCAAACTTATTGAGTTTGTTGAACTGGCCAAAATGACGGCAGTTATCAGAGGTCAAACAAATGAAAAATTAATAAAAGAATGGAGTTGCGTGAATGAATATACGAAAAAACACTGCTCTGGTACAGAAATATTGATATGTAAAGAACAAAGTTTGTAAGGGGAAAAGGTTACAAATGCAAGTAAAATCAGAATATTTGTCAAATACAATATAACAACACAACTGTAAAGATAAGTTATAGAATTAAGGTCAAGCGACGATGGAAGGAAGTCAGATCTTAACTCACATTTCGAGTTATGTCGAACCAATGGTGGTGGTGGAGTGAGGTGGGGGGGATGCTTTGTGTTACTAACATGTACATATGTGTAAACCTTTCTTTCTTTCTGTAAATAAATAAAATTTTCCTCCACTAGCAGAGCTTTCTTTTGTGATTTAGATCTGGTTCCTGTAATTCATTTATGCAACAAACTGTAGCAAAAAAGCCCATACACATACTTTCTGTTTTGGAAGAACAACAATTTCAGTTGAGGAACTATTTGACATGACACGTTAAGCCAAACTATGTGTACTGGAACTGTGCACCTGACTTACCATTTTCCTGATTTAAAAAAGGCATTTGAGTACTTAGAAAGAGACTCTAGAAACTATTGTTGCTATATTTTCTGTACAGTGTTTGGCCTTGGCTTGCCAGTTTTAGTGATACCTATGTTAGTTTTATTTTTATTTTAACTGCTGTGTTGATAATTCTATGCAAGTTGCTTTGAGAACCAGTAGTTCTAAATGCGTTTTTACTTTCTAGTATTTTAAGGTTGCCTCTGCTGTTCTGGCAATTGTTACTTCCGTTTCGTATTTGTTGCCATTAGTTTTGTGTTTTTCAAAAATATTAGTTTCCTCTTTGTACAGTGCTCAGAGAGCAACAAACTGTGGGGGATCTAATTTTTCTTAATTTTGAAAATAAATATTTTGAGAATAAATCAATAATAAGCTGACCTTGATCCTTCCAGAGCCAGGTGGATCCTGTGTGAACTTGCTACTTCCAACTCCAGACAATCCAGTGAAGTTAAACAGCTGGTTTCGTAACTCAGCATCATGGTCATGAAAGAAACCTTTCAAATGAAGAATTATTTCTCCAGGGCGGGCTGTTTCTTTTATCTCTATCCTTTTAAAGAAAGGCACAAATAACCGATAATTCTTACTCCAGGCCTTCTATTACGGTACTTTATATTCCTTTGGCATCTTTCATAAATGCTTCAATGTTTCATATGTGTTCTCCCAGTAATGTATGTCTCCTTAAAACCTGACCACTTAGGAGTACAGGTGAGACAGAAATAATTAAGCACATTTGATCCCTGCACAACACCTGCACTTGTAAACTACCCATTTTGATCCTGCAACAGTCTGCCACAAAACTCATGGAACGATCATGGGACCATTCCTAGTGGGAATGTTCATACAGGGAAATAGGTCTAAAATCACCTTAATATGTTCTTTCTTACCCACATTTCCAATTTTGCACTAAAACACCACACTAAAAGTACAGGATTCTTTAGGGTGGGCATGACTGTTGCAGTTGTACGTCAGGGGTAGGCAAACTAAGGCCCATGGGCCGGATGCGGCCCAATAGCCTTCTCAATCCGGCCCGTGGACGGTCCGGGAATCAGTGTGTTTTTACATGAGTAGAATGTGTCCTATTATTTAAAATGCATCTCTGGGTTATTTGTGGGGCATAGGAGTTCGTTCATTCCCCCCCCCAAAAAAAATAGTCCAGGCCACCACATGGTCTGAGGGACAGTGGACCGGCCCACGGCTGAAAAAGTTTGCTGACCCCTGTACTATGTGCTACAGCACATGCAACCATACGGCATTCAGCAAGTATCCTTGTACGGCAGGGGTCAGCAACCTTTTTCAGCCGTGGGCCTGTCTACCGTCCCTCAGACCATGTGGTGGGCCAGACGATCCCGGTGGGGTGCCATCGCGGCTCCCCCCTGCGCTGGGTGCCACACCCCTGCAAATGGTGCACCACACCCCCAGGATGCGTGCCACACCCCTGCGGGCAGTGCGCCAGCCACACCCTCGCCTGTTCTCTGCCCCGCCCCCTGCCGGAGCTTGAAGCTCCGCCACTGGGGAGGGGGGAGATTTGCTATTAAAAAAATGACAAAGCACAGTTTCTTTGAGGAAAGCAGAAAGTTGGCCTGACTATGAAAAATCAAAAATAGGTCCTGGGACGTAATATGAGCTGCTGGCATTTAGAAAGGAGCATTGTGGGGGCTGGAAAACATAATGGGAAGATAGCCAAAAAGGCAGGAGAACTCAAGAGGGCACAATTTGCTAAGAGGTTTTGAAAATTTGCTAAGAAGTTTTGACAGTGACTTAGGACAAGATTTTTAAATATATATATAAAACAACTATCCTACTACATTTTCTTATAAAGATTTGATTTTGCCATTTTATTAATATTATTACTACTACTACTATTATTTATTAAATTTATATATTTCAGTGGATAGTGTTGCTAGTACTGGAGAGTGGCGTTTGAATTACTTCAGATATTAGCAGTGTTATCCACCGGTACTATATTAAGAAAATAATTTAATCCTAATGTTTTGGTATGGTTTGGTTTTTATTCTAGCAATAAATTACAATTACCACTACAACTTCATAACTTGGCATACCAAACTCTGTGCTGAAAAAGATTCAGGAGATATAATCTGTCCTGAAATCTTGCTCAAATGTTGTGGAATTTGATAAAAGTGCAAAAATACAAATACCTGTAATTATATTTGTCACTTTCTGGTGGTTTGTCGTTAATATCTTCAATAGTTACAACAATTTCTGTTTCGGCATATTGTCCACCGCTAGGCCTATCATCAACGCGAATGATCAATGTAATATTGGGATGTTTTCGTAATGGGTCCGAGTCTCGGTCTATTCTTCTAGCCACCAGAAGCATACCAGTTACTGAGACAGAAATATACTGTAAGCATTTCCAATTGCATGCAGCACAAATATCTTCTGTGACTTAGGAATTTTATTTTGAAAGGGTGTTCCGCCTCCTACATACATTTGTTTCCAAACACCAATACCCCCACTCTACTCTCTCACTCTAAATATAGAGTTACGCACTCCCAGTTTTTCTGAGCTGTGAGCCATTCTAGATGCAGCAGCACTTGCTTCAGTCGGTGGGAGAGATCAATAGAAACTAAATAGCAGCTTTCCCCCTTAAATTAATTGCATTTAGGGTTTCGGTGCAGGTGGTCACAGAACACAGGGAGGGGAGAGTTCCCTCCACTCCACGGCTATGATTATCTCCGTCCCCACACCGAAAAATAACCAATGAATGGCAAATTGACTTGGGGGGAAAACCTCTATTGCTTCCAACAGAAGGTTGGGGTTTTTGTTTAATTTTAAAAAGCCTAATTGCAGCAAGGGAGGAGCATGTGAAGCCAATGTTCACTGTGACTTGTTCCCTTAATGATAAACCACAGGGTTGTTGTTTTTTGTTAACCTCCAAACTGTAGAGAAGCAAGTAGAACAAAATCATAGAGAGCTGGAGAGGGTTTCATGGGCCACCTAGCCCAAGCTACTACTCATGGTAGGAAAGCCAAAACCAGAGTTTCCTCAATTGTTGGCTGCCAGCCTTTGCCTGATGACCTCTAATGAGAGACAGCCCACCACCACCTCTCCAGGTAACAGGCTCCATTGTCAAACTCCTCTTTCTATTAAGACATTTCTGCCAAGGTTCAAGCAAAACCCTGTCTCCTGTAATGTAAGCCCATTAGATCTTTTCCTGCCCCTTGATGTAGCAGAGAGAGCATGTCTTTGCCCCCTTCTGTGCCAGCCCTTCAGATATTTGAAAGGTGATTATCATGACCCTCCTCTTGCCTTCTCTTCTCTGGGCCAAGCAAGCTCAGTTCCTTCAACATTTACTCGGTGAACTTGCTTTCCATAGCCCACAATGTTTCTTGCCATTCCAAATCCTTCAGGAATCCGTAACATGAAGTGCTGACCTGAATCTATGGAGAAATAAGGAATCCCTCCAGGATTACTGATGCTGAAGCGAAGACTGCTAACACCTTCCTCATCATCCGGATCCTCAGCTGTTACATTGGCAACAAAGTGCCCTGGTAGACTTTCTTCTAGAACATTGAAAGCTCTTTGTTTCCTGTTGTAGAAAACGAAGCCACAAATGTCTGAGCAGCTCTTCCTTGTATAAAAGAGAACTGGCATCTTGGGTTAAAAATATCTTGACTCTAGATTATTGTCTCTTCAGTGTGACCAGTGTGAACTATGATAAATGAATAAAATCTAGATTTTCTAGCACCAGGACCCACTTTTAACCTCAATTTTAATGTGAGGGCCTGCATTTATTTAGTTTACTTTTCTCTTATTCACAGGTTTTTTATGTTTTGAACCACCCTGAGAGCTATAGATGAAGGGTGGAATAAAATTTTAATTTAATAATAATAATAATAGCTGTCTGTGTTATGATTCTCTGTTCATGTAGCCTAGCCAAGATGTTTACACTTACTCTGAGCATAAAATTCTTCCCCCCCCCCCCCCGCATAAAATTCTTAGATGCATGTAGTAGCTTTTCTACATGGTAGCAAAATAAAACACTTAGGCTATCCGTTGTGGTGTGTATGTTTCCTCTCCCACCAAGAGCTTATTATTCTCATCATACTCTTTAGTGTTGCATTTATTAAGATCAACTTATTCAACAAATATAGTTTTATGGGAACCACAAACTTGAAGTTCCCAACACCTTATTACTGTATATTCTCAATGAACTTTGTACGCTACTCTGGGAGCTTTTGAGTTGAAAAATTGGGTAAAAAAGCTTTCATTAAAGGATACTTAAATATAAATATTCCTAGCCCCCAGATGCTTGTTTGTCAAGCAACTGCATGAGCACCTTAAATTTTACATACATGGCATCCTGAAATAAGTTTATGTGTTTGAAGTTTGCATAGCTAAAAGAAGCCTGCACTACCCCATATCGTACAACCTATGACTGGAAGGTTGTCTCCTTTGAGATGCAGCAGAATTCTCTCTGGCCCAAAGCATCCTTTTTGAGCAATATGCTTTAATAAAGAGGTTTTCAACATTTTTTAGTCCACGACCCCCTTGACCAACTGCATTCTTTCTGTGGCACCCCTGTGGGGCTCAGGAGCCCAGTTGTGTCACCCCTTACCTGCAGAGCTGGTAAAATTGTTTGGTGAAAATCACTGTCTAGCATGCTTCCCACATGCTAATGATTGTCAATATATGTAAACACAAATATAGAATTGGGTGTCACTTTTCTGATAAAAATAAGAATGCCTCACAGGTGCTTTAAAGCAACAACAACAACAATCTGGAAGATTCAGTCTTGAATCTGTTTGGCCCTGACATGCTGAACTGAAATAACCTGCCGAATATTGAGCAGAAAACTCAAATTAGTTAATCACTGTGTTGGAACCATCCAAAACCCATGGATCATTAACACTGAAAGGGGACAGTTCCAGATGCCCCCTCCGTATTGAAAGAATTCACAGAAGGAGCAGAGAGGGTCTAGTCACACCCACCCACCACCTCACTCCAACCGTTCACACTTTCAGTGGATATCAAAAGGAATTCTATGTATGTACAGATGTACATAGGTAGAGCTCCTTCTGATGGTAGTTGAATATGGTGGGGGGGGGATAATGAGGTGATCACAGGCAGGACAGGGCTTAGATCATCTATCCCAGCCATGCATGGAGTGGTTTGTGTGAGCTGCCATTCACTTATAAAGCCAAAGTACACTATTTTGATACAACAAGAAATTTTCACTTACATGGTAAAATAAGGTTGTTCATCATTTTTGTTTATGATAGTGACTATCAGAGTCCCACTGGTATTCCGACCCAGGTAGTCTGTTGCCGTAATGTTTAATGTATAGCTGTAAAACCAAAACACCCAAAACGTCACATTGTGGGTTCCATATGACAGATCTCTTCTCTGCTAACCAAGTAAGTGCTCATTTATGTAGGGACTACATACACATGGGTTAAACCACAGAGCCTAGGGCTTGCTGATCAGAAAGTCGGCAGTTCGAATCCCCGCAACGGGTTGAGCTCCTGTTGTTCGATCCCAGTTCCTGACAACCTAGCAGTTCGAAAGCACACAGTGCAAGTAGATAAATAGGTACCGCTCCGGCGGGAAGGTAAACGGCGTTTCCGTGCGCTGCTCTGGTTCGCCAGAAGTGGCTTAGTCATGCTGGCCACATGATCCGGAAGCTGTACGCCGGCTCCCTCGGCCAGTAAAGCGAGATGAGCGCCGCAACCCCAGAGTCGTCCGCAACTGGACCTAACGGTCAGGGGTACCTTTACCTTTACCTACATAATACATACTCACCTATGTGGATCTTTCTCATAATCAAATACTTTCAAGGAAGAAATGGTTCCAGTTCCAGAAACAGAGAACAGTGGTGATGCTGGGGTCACTGAATACTGAAATAAATGACACAAATTGGGAGATCACAGTACGGTATTGCTTTGTTGTGCAGTATGAATCAGAGAGATGCAAATGGCTAGTACAGTTTGTGTTTCAACTTAAATTGTGCTCCATTTGGCAGAGCCATAATTTCTTCAGCAATTAGCCTAGACAGTCTCCGCAGGTTATACCTAATCTCTGCCTTTGTCCCACTGCCTTATGTCATCACCTCCATTCTATTTTAACCCTGATGATTTTTCACATGCGCAACCTCTTATCTTCACACATATTGTACACCACATAAAAACGGTTGTATTAAGCAATATATAAATTATTATAATAAAATGCTCAGAACTATATAGTAAATATATAGAGGGGTAGGGAAAGAAGCTGATGCGCTAAGAATTCCACGGAGCACCAAAACACATCCTTTGTAAAGAGGTAAACAAAGAAGCATGTGGTCCTAAGATATAGTTGTGTGACCTGCAAAAACTCATCCTTAGTTGTGTTACTTAGGTAATGTTTGGGTATGGAGTGGAATGGAAACAAACTTAGGTCAAGAAACTGACTAATAGTTTAGGCTTGCCAAACGGCCGGGATTTCACGAACATATCCGGAATCTAGTGTCCGGGTGGAAATTGGAAAAATGTCTGGGGAAAATCCGGATGTATGGCAGCCCACGTTGGCTGTGCTGTTTTTGCCAATTTTTCATAAAAATAGCTCAACAACTTTGCCAAAAAAACTCAATAAATTTTCTGTCCGGATTGTCACTGTTTGAAATATGGCAACCCTATCATAGTTTAAGCAGGCCTTAATGGAATTCTTAAGGGCAATAATGTCTCTCTGTCTGGATTCTGGGAAGTCAGAAAACGCTGACAACGTCTTGGCTGAACTAAGACAATGGGCAGGATCCAACCAATTTGTTTCATCAATGCAAGGATTTCCATTTGTGCAACAGAAATTCCCACTTCCACCTTCCACTGCATGCCCCATAAATCAGTTCTGAAAGTTCTTCTGGAGGTTATTCTGCAGGTATTTAGAAAAATGGAAACCAGATAGACTTAAGTGTATCAGAGTCAGTTTATCTCCTTAAAAGCCTATTATTATGGGTCGTTATTTTTCCCAGTCAGAGCAATGCACTATAGACTATACCCAAGCACACCAGCTCATACCGGTAAGTTATTTTCCTTACTTGTTCTAAGTATCTATTTTACGGTTTGCTTTTCCTCTTTTAATTTTCATCTGTTGTTATAATTTTTCTCTTTATAAAATACACTTTATAAAATGAAATTAACAATCTTTTTTAAAAAGAAGACATCGTTACTTCCCAACACCTGGAAATCTTCCAGCTACTATCACGAGGCAAATTATAAGGTATTTGCACAGTAATGTGGACACATCTGAAAAAATGAACTTTTTTTTTACTCAATCTAGTTTTCTGAGTGATATCTTAATCCCCATTAAACTGAAAACTATCCCTTCTCACCAAAGCTGGACTGTCACTTTTAATGTTGTTCCTCCACCCAGCTTATCATTACAGTAACTCAATCAATCAATGTCAAAGACTTCAAGGCTTCAGTGCAATAAGTTTCAGATATGCTGTGTGGCTTTTGATCATTTCTGATTACTGAATTCAGTTGAGAAGGGTTTTAACTGTTGTATTTCCTAGAACATTATTTTCTAAAATTAAACTCACATTGACTTACCTTTACAGGAGTTACAGGAGTGGATACATTAATTTGGTATATGTTTCCAATTTCTCTGCCTTCAAATTGGTAGATCATAACAGCTGTGGAGGTGAAAGTATAATATGCATTAAATTAACTGTTATGTACTGAGTTGAATAGGATTCAGAATGCAGCAGTCTGAATGGTCCTAGAACAATAGGATTCAGAATGCAGCAGTCTGATTGGTCTGCAGGAGCCACCCAATCCAGCTCCAGGGGGAAGTGAATCCGCAACCTGATTGGCCTACAGGAATATCCTGGAATTAGCCAATCACGTGGGGCCCATTGTGTAAATACTGTAATGTATATAAAGCAGACGTTCTGGGGGAACTTTCATTCCTCGCTACTATGAGCTGAATAAAGAGCATGAAATCCACACTCGACTCCAAGTATATTTCAAGAACCATCCTATCGGGGTCCAGATTTCAAGGGCCATCATGGTTAGGCACCTGGGGCTTAGAAGGGCCCATCTCACTACCCTTTCCACCCTGACCAGGGCTCCTGTGCAGTATTGCAGCTGCCAACCACCACACTGGGACCTCCTACCTGGTTGGTAGCAGCACTCTGGAATGGGAGCTGATCCGACACACCTCTCTGATCTATGGTGACCAGCTGCAATCTTAGATAGCCTAAAATACAACGCTCTACATAGATTGCTCAAAATGCAGTGCCTGATGTGTAAGATGGCAGGTGATGCCATAGAATGGCCAAGTGTCAGATTGGCTCCCATCTTCACGAGCTGCTGCTGCCCAATGCCTACTGAGAAATGGAGGGGGGAGATTTGTGGAGGTAGCAGCACAGTACAATGGCAGCGGCACAACGGTGGGTGGCAGCAATGCAGCAGGTCAGGTTGGCTCTGGCCAGGGACCAATCAGCAATGCCATGCTTGAGGGTCCACCAATGTGCTTTTATGCTGTCCCTGAAGCCTATGCATGTTTACTCAGAAATAAGCACTGGTTTATTGCACCTCCAGCTGAGAGAGAAAACAGATGTAAGTATAAAAGAAACTCTTGTACTATGTGTTCGTTCTGATATTTTCCAGTGTTCTAAATTTTACAAAAATGCCACCAGTCTCTAGTAAGCATCAGAAGAACTGGAGAGAGGTTCTAACAAGAACATAACATTAAAAAAACACAATTTAAAGCATAGATCCTAGAGTCTAGATTTGTAGAGTTGGAAGGGACCCTTGAGGATCATCTAGTCTGACCCTCTGCAATGCAGGAATATGCAGCGGGCATCGAACCTGCAACCTTGGCATTATCAGCTCCATGCTCTAACCAACTGAGCAAATCACAATAGACTACTCTTGTGCGCCTCAAGTGCTCACTGAAAGGATGTGGTCTGATGAATCTGCTTGATTCACTGGTTCTGACCTTACCTAACTTCCAATCAAACTGATGGCTTAATGCCTGCATGGTGGGCAAAACCATGTAGGGTGGATGCGTAGAGGAGGAGGAGGAGGGAGATCTTACTTGCTCTCTCTTTCACTTTTTACATGGTCCATTAGCAATGCAAATTAATTAATTTATTTACTGCTTAATGCAAAAAAAAAAAAGGCTTCTAAGCAGTTTGCAAGCATAAAAACCAATTACACAAACACTAAAATATAAATCTCCATAATTAAAATACAAAATAAAACATTTCCATTAAAACACTAAAATATAAACTTCCATAATTAAAATGTGCACTAAAACAATCCCATTAAAAGAAGCACAGCAATTAAAACAGAAGACTCAGGACAGACATCAAGGGAATGCCAGATGGGGCCTCCCGTATTTACAGGAGAGCATTCCTTAAGTTTGTACTGTATGCATATATTGTATGCTGTCTCTACCCAATGATTAATTCAGAGTAAGATCATACATGCAAATGTACACAGGCAGTGGCAGAGGAAGCCACTCGGGCACTGTTGTAGCGTGAGTTAATGATTTCAGCAAGTGATTTCAGCTTTCTGACATAGCAGGCAGGAGACAGCGTCTTCATGTAACAACTCTTTATTCAGGCAAACAAGACTGGGGGAACTGAGGGTGGGAAAGCTACATTTATAGGGACAGAAGACTGACTAGGAAAAGATACATTTTGGAGGGAACAATCTCAAGCAATCACACAGCTGCTTTTTGGTGGGAACCAATAAGACAGAGGATCCAAATGCAGCAACTTCAATGCACCAACAGTAACTGTTCCTTCTGGGACAGGAAGGCAGTTACTTTACCCTAATGTGATTACAGACAATAGTAATACAGATATGATAACACTCTGAATCAATACACAAGAGGCACTCGGAGTGGCAAACATGATGTGCACCTGGGGACGGGGCAATCTGTCCACAGCGGCACGCCGATCCTCCTGGGGGTGCCAGCACTGCTCGCTGCTCGCATGAATACGCCTGGCGTGTGGCACTGGCCGCCAGAGATGCAAGCACTGCCCCCCGGGGGGTGCATCCCCGGTGGCCAGCACCACCCGCCGGGCGTATTTGCGCGATCAGCGGGCGGATTTTCACGACGATTGTGAAAATCTGCTTGCCGGGGGTGCAAGCACCGTCACGCTGATCCACCCAGGGGGATTTAGTCAGCCCCCAGGCATGACACCCGGGGTGGACCGCACCCCCCCCCTTGCGACGCCCCTGTACACACGTTCTGTACATACAGAGCTAACCTGTGAAAGCTTGGAGTGGGTACAGTTGGCATGACACTTCACCTGCTCCAAATGTTCAAACCACATGGTTTTGGACTGTGTGAAAGTGGGTGAAAGACTCCCAATGTGGAGATGCCTTGCTTGCCTTCAGAGAGAAGTGCCCATTGTGTATTTCCATGAACAGGACCAGCACTACCATTAGGCAGAATGAAATGACCGCCTCCGGCGGTGGCCCGTACTGTTTCACTGCCTGAGGCAAAACAGGAAAGTGCTGCCCTTCATTAACCACAAACCCCAACATTTGGGACCCCCCAAACCTGTGCCAAAGTTTTGCAGTGAAAATCCCACATTTTGAAGCACCCCCCAACTAAGTAAATGATATTCAAAACAGGGGTCATTGGTATCACCCAAGAACCCTACATTGTCTAATTCACTCCAAACCAATAATTGGCAATTATTTTGCAGTGTTTTGCAGGTAACTTCCAGTGAGATCTCATGAGAACTTGTGAGATCTCAATGGAAGAAATCACTGGCGTCCAACCCCAGTGATGGCGGGTGCCCAGTAGGATTCTGCCAATCAAGGTTGGCTGCTTCAGCCCACTCCAAGTGTGGGCTGGCCGTGACCACATCAAGCAGGAGATGCTGGAAGGCCAGGACTGTGAACTCTCTGGCTGTTCCCCCTGAGCATCTGACCACCCCCTCTTTAGGAGCTGTGTGAGACACATGGCCCTCTGCAACCTGGCCTGCTGTCATCAGGTGTGCTATCCTGTTACTATCAGCATTGAAACAGCATTCAATTGCCAATCCAATCAGCTTCTGCACTTAGAATGGAGAGATGGCGTTTTAAAATCATTATCATTTATATATCATCTTTCCTCCAAGGAACTCAAGGTGGCGTTAGTCGTCTCAGGCAGCAAAATGCCTTGGGTCAGCAATGGGTCAGGGTGTGCTCCCTTCCAATCACAAAGCAGATGCAGACCTAGTGGTGCCTTCTGACTGGGACTTTGGGGCAGATGTCCAAGGCCCCATTCAACAGGATGAAGAGGGGGCCCACCAGATCAGTGGAAACATTGCGGGGGTGAAGGTGGGGGTGATTTTTACTATCCTATATAATAAAGAGCCTGTGTCCGTCCGTACCACTTTCCGTCAGTCAGAGGAAATCGCCAGTGCGCGTGCGTTCCAGTGACAGACGGATTGGAGCGCAGACAGGAGGAGGAGGCTGATTGGTTGGAGCGCAGCAGAGCTTCCGAAGCTAAGCTCTCCGCTTCAATCACCTCAGTCTATTGAAACAGGAGTGCGAGCGAAGCGCTTGCGCTTCGCGAGCCTCCGAAGCTCTCGGTAGCTGCACTTTAAGCCCGGCAGAGTGCGAGGGAGGTCGCCTTCTTGCGGAAAAGAAACAGCGGGGAGAGAGAGCGGCACAGAGGCGAGCAGAGTCGGGAGTTCAGTGGCCGCAATAGCTTCTCCCTCCCCCGCCCCCCCCACAAGAGAGAGACACACACACACCCTCCCCCGGCCGCTTACTCACGAGGAGGCTCTTCCTCTAGGTGAGCGGAGTCGGGAGTTCAGTGGCCGCAATAGCTTCTCCCCCCCCCCACAAGAGACACACACACACACCCTCCCCCGCCCGCTTACTCACGAGGAGGCTCTTCCTCTCTTGCTTCCCTTGCGCGCGCGCGCGCGCGCGCACACACACGGAGCCGCGGCAAGCGAAGCCCAAAGCCGAGGGGACCACTCGCGCGCGCGCGCACACCCCCTCCCTCTCGCAGGCCTTCTCGGGACCGGTGGGCGGAGGAGGTGTGGGGAAGGGAAAACGCCACTCCGTTGCCCTGAAGTGGGTGAGTCCCCTGGGCGACCCCTGGCTGTGGGGAGGGCCCAGCAGCAGCATTGGGGAGGCCCGCAGCAGGGCCCCCTAGAAGTCCCCCTCACACGGGCCAAGGAAGCTTGGCCTCCTCCTATATTTATTTATGCAAAAATTAAAACGAAAATCAAGGGGGGGGGAAAGAATAGGGGAAAGGGGGGAGAAAAAACTAAAAGGGAAGAAGAAAGGGGGAAGGGAAAATAGAAGGAAAATCAAGGGGAGGAAAAGAAAGAAAGGGGGAAGGGGGAGGAGAAGGGGAAAGGGGAAAACAAGGGGGGGAATAAAGTGGGGAAAGAGGGAAAATCAAGGGGAGGAAAAGGGAAAAAAGAAAGGGGAAAGGGGGGAGAGAAAAAGGGGAAAATAAATGGGAAATCCAGGGGGAGAAGAAAAGGAGAAAACAAGGGGAAAGCAGGGGAAGAAAACAGGGAAAGAAGAAAGGGAAAAACAAGGGGGATAAAGGGAATGAAAGGGGGGGAAGATAAAAGGGAGAAGGGAAAAACAAGGGGGGAAATAAAAAAGGGGGGAAGAAGAGAGAGGCGGCCGCCGGGCTCCAGGGGAAGGAGGGCGGCGGGGTTAAAAAACAAAAGGAGGGTGGCCGCCGCTCCCCACATATACTTTCTAGGGCCCGTTTTTGTAACGGGCTTAATTTACTAGTTACAAGTATAATAGTAAAGCTTTTCAGGTGTAGGTGAAGTCTTCTTCCAGTGGACCTGAGCTATCAGTAGTGTAGTAAACATTCTTATTTCAAGCAAATGACTTACTTTGATATTCCAGATTGCCTAGAAACATTGGAGGTTCGGGTATATCAAGCACTTGGACCGTCAGTATTTGTAGGTCATTTGCCCCAGCTGTGTCATAAGCAAGAATCTGTAATTCAAATCGATGTGGCATAGCTTCATAATCTGGAACAGGGTCTCCAGTGGTAACAACCTAAAATAAAAACGAGTAATTATTAGCAAACATTGGGTTAGACCCAGAATAAGTGAGTTGCAATTAGTTCCTAATGAAATCAATGGTACTCGTGTTAATTATTATTTGATATAAAAATGGAAAGCGTAATGATGGTGGTCAACAAAAGAGGTTTAAAGACTCTCTCAAGGCAAATCTAAAAAAAAAAAAAAAGTAGTATAAACACCAACAACTGGGAAACACTGGCCTGCGAGCGCTCCAATTGGAGAACAGCCTTTACCAAAGGTGTCATGGGCTTTGAAGACTCTTGAACTCAGGCCAAAAGGGAGAAACGTGCTAAGAGGAAGGCACACCTGGCAAACCCTCACCGTGATCAACTCCCGCCCATAAATCTATGTCCCCATTGTGGAAGGACGTGTGGATCCAGAATTGGCCTCCACATTCACTTACAGACTCACTGTTAAAACCGTGTTTATGGAAGACAATCTTACTCAGCTATGAATGCTCGCCAAAGAAGAAGATTATTTGACACATTTATATCCCTTCTTTCCTCCAAAAAGCTCAAGATAACTTATATGGTCCTCCCTCACTTCATCTGTGTGGGATAGCTTAGGCTGAGAGGTGGTGACTAGTGAGCTTCACGACTGAATGGTTGACACTGTCTAACCACTAGACCACACTGGGTCTCAAGTCAAGTCATTACTAACTTTTTTACACTTATTTCATTGGGCACTGATTGCATCTAACTTGACCCAGATCTACGGTTATGTGTTTAAATCTCCCTTATAGTACAAAATTAGAGCATATAAAAATAATGTTTCCTTTTCTCAAACTCCCCAATGTTTCCGGTTTCATGAGGGTTTTCTTTCATGGAATACCGTAAGTTATTGTGACAGGTGAAGTACTTGGTTTACTAAAATTTCTGCCACTGTTTAAAACCGCCATTTCCCCCTCTGTTCTCGTCATCCCTGCTCTCCCTTCTTGCTCCCATCAGCTGCAGACCTTGGTAACATGGCGCCCTATGTGAGGCTAAAATTTGACGCCCCACCCCCACAGCCCTCGAGATGCCTTCCCCAAAGCTGGGTAAAGGAGGTGTCAAGCTTTGGGAAGGAGGCGGGAGGACCCTAGAACCCTGTCAGAGCCCTCACACCTTCTACCCAAAGCCTAATACTTACTAGGCTTTGAGGAGGACGGCGGAAAGTGCCCCTTGTGGGGGAACTGGTTCCACTGCCCTAAATCCACCTCTGCCAGGGCCACTGGTGTTGTGCAACCTGCCTTCTCTTTTGCTCCCCTCCCTCACACCAACTTCATGCAAAATCAGGATGGTGATAAGGCATTACAAATCCTCTAATGAGGGCTGTGGGATGACAGCCTTACATGTTTATAGGGAAATATATTTAAATAACACTCTACTTTGCACTGGTTTAATTGAGATATTAGATTCAACATTAAAGGGGGAAAAGTGATGTTATAACAGTATCCTCCACCACCAGAATCTGACGGGCAAGCTTTTGAGACTAAGCAAACATTTACCTGGTACAGAATTGTAGATTCAGGGTTGACAGCAAAAGCTTGTGTGAGTGGGTTTGAGTTTATTATTTTAGGATATCCGCTTGCCATTGAAACATTTGGGGTTAAATCAACGCTGAAAGTATACACCACAGTACCAGCTGGAGAATTTTCTGTTACATTGGCTGTATTAGGTAAGCCAGAAAAACTCAGTGCTCTTCCCCCTGCAGATTACAGAGAATCAAAGCATATATTGTTCAGAAATATTATTTCTAAGTGCAGATTCTAAGTACACTTTGTCTTAACAGTATCTTCCCATGAAATAGAAACCACTTTGCTTCCTAACTATATCCATCTGTCTACCTTAAGCTTTAAGGCTGCAAAAATATTAACCCATTCATAGCACAAAAAATGTAGTTCTTCTCAACCCAGAATCATTCATGCTTATGTTCAACATGTTGCTTTCAATCCATATAGATTCTAGATCCTGCTGTCCACAACAGTGGACATGGTTATTTGATGTGCCTTTGAAAACCATTCCCATGATTAGGTTACCCACATATTTTCCTCCCTGGAGATGTCCCAGGTGAATGAAGTGGTGCTTGTGATCTTGGTATATGCCCACCTACAATATCATTGTGCAGGTGTGGATACACACACACACACACACACACACACACACTGCTGGGACTGCCTACATCTGTTTTCAAATGCACACATTGTTGGGTAATAATGAGCTTTTATTTTTGGAATCAATGAAACCAGTTTATCAATAAGTGCTCTTCAGGAGCAAAAAATACACAATAGATCTAAATTATGTGTGTACTGCATAGGGCAGTAAAAGTACTCAGCCTCCATTGATTCTAGAATAAAATGTTGTGTGCAACCTAAATGCTGCATCTAGTCAAATGGCCTTTCTAAATAATCTGTCTCAAACAGCTAATATAATTATAGCAACAATAAAATCAATATCAACAGCAAATAGAGAGGAAATCATGCAATCAATCCCCATGTAAAAGCAAGTAAGTCAGTTAGTCATCCCCAAAGTTTTTTTAAAAAAGGAATTCATTTACTAACATTTAACACACACACACACACACACACACACACAAGAGAGAGAGAGAGAGACAGGTATGAAGTACCGGTACGTCTTATCACATTCATTTCCCTCTAGTACAGGGGTCAGCAACCTTTTTCAACCGTGGGCCGGTCCACCGTCCCTCAGACTATGTGGTGGGCTGGACTATATTTTGGGGGAATTCCTATGCCCCACAAATAATCCAGACATAATCCAGAGAATATGAAGTAAAAATATTTTGTACGCTGATTAGTTATAGCTTAATTCAAGGGTAAGGGAATCTCCAGCTTGCAGGCCAGAAGTGGTCTGCAAGACCTTGCCATTCCGTCTGTGGCTTCACTTCCTTGCCTGTCCCAGGGAAAGCAATAATCCACAAATAATCCAGAGAATTCCTATGCCCCACAAATAATCCAGAGATGCATTTTAAATAAAAGCACACATTCTACTCATGTAAAAACACCAGGCAGGCCCCACAAATAACCCAGAGATGCATTTTAAATAAAAGGACGCATTCTACTAATGTAAAAACATGGGCCAGATTAAGAAGGCGATTGGGCCGCATCCGGCCTATGGGCCTTAGGTTGCCTACCCCTGCTCTAGTACCGGTACATGTTGTCTACAGTCAACACTGTGAGCTGCATTGATCTCACACCCCACGTCCTATAACAAAGTCATTCCCAGTAAGCAATGCATCCGTCTTTTCTTCCCATGTTTGCAACTGTGCACTATAAGTCTATAGCAAAACCACTAGGAAGTCACTGACTAGATCAGGATGGGCAGAAGCTGGATTGCGATCCTAAGTGTGCCTCCGACAAATTTCTGGTGAATCACCTAGCACCTGCTGATGTACTTTCAAAGAACACTGGCTGTGGTGGGCCTTGACCTGATTCAAAAAGGCACTGTCTTATGTTCTTAAGCAAGAATATGAAGTAAAAATATTTTGTACACTGATTAGTTATAGCTTAATTCAAGGGTAAGGGAATCTCCAGCTTGCAGGCCAGATTGCAAGCCATTGCGTCTGTGGCTTCACTTCCTTGCCTGTCCCAGGGAAAGCAATTAGACTTGAAAACAGCCTCCCAATTGAGGGAGGGGGTCACAGTTGGGGAGGAGAGAGTGAGCCCCATCAATTACCAATTAAGCCTTAACTGTTAAAAAGATATTGAGTACATTCCCTTTCATAGAAGAAAATCAAAAAGAGACCCTGAAAGACTGGGCTTTGGTCTACAGAATATTAAAGATTTTCTGAGAACAATCAAAACAGTGTTCCATATTTAATCTAATATATGAATAAAATCATGTCCTTACCATATATTTCTCCTAACAAAACAAGGAGGCAAAAGCAAAGCATGTCCTGAGTCTTTCTTTGAATGTGGCCATCCATGATCAAACTGAGATATATTTCTCCTAGCCTACTTGTTCAATCTCATTGCTCAATTTCTTCCTTATCATGGAGAAGTGACAAATCAAACAAAGATTCTGCTGTAGCTAAGGGAGTTTCTAAAACATCCGTCTGTTTACCATCTTGTGAATGGCTCACTGATAACAATCCATCACAAAGTTAGTGATCCTCATAGAGTAGTAATGAAAGGAGGAGGAGGGCAGAAGATTTTAGAAAGTTTACAGGTAGCCAGAATTAATAGCCTCCTTTCAATCTTAAACAACATGGAGGAATTCACATGGCAAAAACTGGGAATGTATGGTTCTACTAAAACACGCTTACAGAATCACTTTTATTTATGCTTATCATTATTATAGCTTTTAAAAAGACTTTTGATGGTTCTTATAAGCAGTATTTAATGCCAACAGGATAAATAAAATCTATAATATTAATTTGGGGTATTGGAATGTTGGGTAATCTCAATGCTGAGTTTATGTACTGCTGGTGGCAATGGTTTAAAATCAAAATGGCATGGGCAAATGTAATAAATAAGAGACTTTATGGTGTTTTTTTGTATATTTTATACCACTGTATCTATTTCTTCTCTTTCTGGGGTATATGAAGGATCTCGTAGATGAAGAGAGTGCTTTTGGGGGGGGGGAAACAGTGGTAGAATAGAGATTCCCCAAAACAGACATACATACGGTACATATATTTGTATTCCACCTTTCCACAGTTCAAACCATGCTCAGGGTGGCTGACATTAAAAAATGCATGCAGTTCTTTATTGCATGTTGTATTTCATAATTTAAAGTAATAGATGTATTTCCCCCCCCCCATTTAAAAAGTTATACAAATACAACCTAACCATGACAAAATAAAAAAATTCCTTCCAGTAGCACCTTAGAGACCAGCTAAGTTTGTTCTTGGTATGAGCTTTCGTGTGCATGCACACTTCTTCAGATAGTGTGCATGCACACGAAAGCTCATACCAAGAACAAACTTAGTTGGTCTCTAAGGTGCTACTGGAAGGAATTTTTTTCTTTTGTTTTGACTATGACAGACCAACACGGCTATCTACCTGTAACTGAACCTAACCATGGTTCACTTAATCAGTGGCGGAGGAAGGGGGTGCGGTAGGGGGGGGTGACAAAATGCCGGGTGGCACTCACCGCGGGGCCTGCAGCGCGCCTGGGAGAGACGCGGCTGCCAAAATGGTCCACCCACTGCCTCCCCCTCAGTTGTAGGGCGGCTGGGTGGGCGGAGGCGGGTAGACTCCTTGGAGGCCCCGCGGAGTGTCCTGCCCCGGCTGGCCGCACCCCATGTGCAGCTGACCCCATCCCCAGGCACCACCTCAGGAACCCAATCAGCTTGCTCTGCCGCTGCACTTAATGCCTCTTATCAGTTGTATTAGGCAAGAACCTCAGTGCTTTACAATGCAGGCAGTGGATGGGAAGAGCATTCTACTAGTCCACAGGTCTCATTAACAAGGCTTCCCCTAAAGAATGCTTGGAACTGTAGTTTATTGAAGTTGCTGGGGATTGTAGCTGTTACCAGTAAACTACACTTGCCTCATACCAATCCAGATCAGTCGTCCATCTAGCTCAGTGTTGTTGTTGTTGTTGTTTCCACATAGGAGTGATCAAGTATAGGCATAGCTTAATTTTAGAATGTACAATTTAGAATCTAGATATCTTCTGCTCCTCAAGATTTCCCCCCTTTCTTGCAACTCTTTCCCATATTCTAGGCTTGGGCTAGAAAGATTGTAGGACTTGAATATAAGGAAGGATCCAACCAGAGAATTTGAAAAGAGGCCCTAGATGCAGCTAGACATGCCCTATAGAAAGGTCAAACCAAGAACTCCAGGGATAGAGCTCTTGGCTTCCTTTCTTAAATGTGAACTTAGAAAATCATGCTGCCTTTAAATTGCCACATGTCTATCTAAGCGCTTCTTCATGGATGAATAAATTTAATAGAGGTATGTCTTCGCACTATTCACAGAAGTGATAATTTTTATTACATTCTTGATCAAACATGACAGTCCAAATTAACCCAGCATATAGTAGGTAACAAGCCTTGGTGTTTGTTCTGATCCTGCTGTTCTTTAAATTTAACAGGATGTGTAATCTCTCTTCCTCTCCCCACCAGAACAGTCAGTGAAAGGGAAAGTAGCAAAATTGAACATCAGAACTCACTGTGCAGAATTCTCCCCGACACATGGACCTGATCTGTGCCCTGAGAAGAGATTTATGCTGTGAGCAATTAGATCTAGATTTATCTTGACATACAAGAAAGGCAACTAAACACATTTGGCAGGCTGCAGTACTTACAGTTTATTTACTGACTCGTTTACATACTGCTGTATAATTGCTCAGCCTCCTGAGCTGATGAGATTGGCAAATACACAAATGTCTATTTGAAGTAGCAAATGGCACAAAGGAAACAGAGTTGCTTAAATAGGCTTACAGAAACTGTGAGGTTTCTATGTACAGAAACTCATGCCTAAGTTTTTCAATGATGTTATGTTCCCACAAGGAAATAAAATAAAAGCTTGGTCTGACATTAGTAGTGTTGAACAGCATTGTAGCACTGCTGGATTTTTAATGATGATGATGATGATGATGAAGAAAACAACTTTACAGTGGCAGCAGAGATCTGGTTCCCAGAATGTGTTATCTCTTCATTCTTTGGCAAGGAACAGCTTTTCCTGCTTTGTTAAGTGGGTTTCCTCCACACATGATCTGAACCCATGTCTACTAAAAAGTAAGTCCTTACTCCCAGGTAAATGGAGTCAGGATTATAGTCTATATTTTTCACTCCCTGCAAAGAAGATTCCATCAGAGGTTTTATAATGGATAAAATGTTCCTAGAATAACAAACAAAAATTGTCTCCAGTCTTCCAGGTAAATGATTACACTACTCTATGATGTACGAGCTTTCGGTAAATGCTGGAGGTACACTTCCTTTACCTTGGCCTTTGACACCTGAAATGGGTGTTTTCAGGGCCCAACCTATTCTTGTGAATGTAACAATTTAAGTGTTTTTATTTTGAATTTTAACATTGTCATAACCCACTCTGAGACCTGCTCATGAAGAGTGAGTAGTAGCAATAATAATAATAATAATAATAATAATAATAATAATAATGTGCATTTTTGTGCATAATTTTTAAAATCTCAAACTGATGTGGGATATGATGCAAACATAAGCTTGGAAAAATGAGGATCTCAGAGAAACTGATGGATTCTTCTATCTCTTGTTATAAATCAGATTCAGAAGCAGCATGCTACTGACCAGCTGCTGAGAAACAAGAACAGGAGAACTTGATATTTGATCTGATTCACCAGAGCTCTTTTTATGTGTGACCTGATAACTGAGGAATGAGCCTTTGGAAAGTGGAAGCATCAAGCCACTGCCAGATGCAGATGGAAAAGTATCTCAGGAACATAAGCCAATGGATGGACAGAGCAGAAAAGAGAGCTGGCTGACCAGATTCACGAATAGCACAGTGTTGCTTCTGATGGTTCTTGCTTGCTTGCCTAAGAAAGAAAGGGGTTAAGTCTTATACAAAGCAATGGGACATTTTCCAGTCTCCATTGCACCACTTCTCCACTTAATTTCCATTTTCTAGAAGATCTGTGCAAGGGTTGAGAGAATGAATCTGTGCTGTTCATGGGGCTGAAGGAGCAGGAAAACTGAGACTGAAGCACCAGTTGACAAAGTGGGGTGTAGACTGGTATCAGCAAGACCCTCCCTCTGTTTTACTTGGAAGCAACTAGAGCACTTTGTTTATAGTCCTACTTTAATCTTCTACCCTCAGGAGGCTGCCATGACATGTCTGAAAGGCGTCCCTGCCTTCTTTGTATGTTCATCACTTTCCGGCTTTGTAGCATGCTCTCAAAATATTTACTGAATGATTAGTTCTAACAGTAAGTGCTGCTATGGCATTATAGAAGTCTTTGTGATCTCTCAGCCTGCCCTGTAGTAGCACTTGCACAAAAATTCCATCCTACAGGTACATGTCCTTTACTATATCACCACTGCTTTCCTGAAGCAGTTTCAATATTTACCTAGAGATGGAGCAAGCTACTGTTACTCAGGATTATTGAGCAAAACTGAGAGTCAATAATCTCTTCCCACTATGCAAATCTGTTCCAAGAAAAATGCAGAGTAAATTCAAGAAAGAAAAGTGGAAATACATTATAGCAAATAGAACAGAATTGGAAATCTCTGTGTCTAAATGACATTTTGTAAATCAATCTGTGCTACACATACTGCCAAACTGAATAAATACACTTTGACACAAGAAGGTGTCAAGCCTTCCCAGCAACAGAAGTATGGATATAGTATTGTATTTAGAGAAGGACAAAGAGACTGTTGGGGTGGGCATTAATTTTGGAATGAATGAGAAACTCAACTAAATGGGGCTCATTCTATTAACTTTTCATTTCTTCATTTCTTCTAAAATGAATGAGTAATAAATGTTACGAATGGGTACTGGTTTTAGTGTACAGTATGTGTGAGAAAGAGACTGTATCCTCAGCAGCCCCCCCCCCTTGCCTCTACACTAGCCTCTTGGCAGATAGGAGGCACTGCTGGTCACCTTCTATCCTTATTCCCAATGTAGATCTTTCTTCCTCCCTTGTTCCTCATGTAGATCTTCACTCACCCCTTCTTCCCTAGTGGGGAAGCACCATTTTGTGGTTCGCCTCAGGTGCTAAACTGTTTTGTGCTGGCCGTGGTGAGGTTCATGCTATTTCTGACACAAACATTATTTTTTTATAGGAACATTTGTGTGTGTGTGTGTGTGTGTGTGTGTGTGTGTGTGTGTGTATAGGGGATTGGCCCCACAATTGTAGAATATAAACATTAATCCTTTGTCAAACAGCCAAAGAGAGAAAGTCTAGTTAGGGCACAAATTTACGCTGAAGCTCCATTAAACAAAATGGGTATTTGTTGCTTTAAACACACAGCTCTTTCATAGAAAAACTGAACTGAGACACTATCATACCTTCAAAAAATAAGATATTTGAACAAACAGAGAAAGTGACATTTTTGTGACAATTGGGCTCTGAAACATATATATTTATAAGCAAGTGGTGGGCTTTTGAATAAACATGCTTAGGACCATGCCTTGTGTTGTTTTGCACATGTTTTTCATTTTTCCTTATTATTAATAAGAATCCCTGAAGGGAAACTGCAGGAATCCAATTCTTAACCTGATTATGAAAAAAAAAGGGTGGGGAATCACCATTGAGGGATTCCATGATAGATAGATTCCATGACGTGATAAATTCCATGGGGTCATCCACACAGCACCTGAAAATCCGTTTTCTATTTTCAATTTGTCCTCTGCTGACCTCTGCAGGTCCGCTGTACCTGATCATTTTGTACACAAATAAAAAAACCAGGGCTGTGCATCTCTGCCACACAACTCTAGAGAAAACTAGAACTGGGTTGCCTGAGAGCTAGGGAATATCGCCATCTAGTGCTATAAGGAATTCTCACTTCCTAGGCAAAGAGAATTGTGCAATTCTGCTACATATCACATTAGCATTGCAGCACAAATATCTTGCTGTGGAGAGAAGGAAAGTGCTGGAGGAGAAAGCATAAAATCCCAAGACACACTTCTGATCTCTTAATAATAGGGAAGCCAGAGAATATTCAGAACCTTCAGAGCTTTCAATGAGTGAGGATATAAACAAGGCAGGTGCAGATCCCTGTGCCTGTTTATTCCCTGCTTCTATCATCCACATATCCCTATGAGCTGGATGAAATATGTAGGAGAAAGAACACCTGCCTTGACTGCTCCTGCCTTGTGAGACGTACACCCCCACACCCTTCAATCACATTATAAGGACAGCTTACAATAACAGATTAAAAACACAATAAAATAAGCTTAAAACTATAAAAGCAGCATAAAAACAAAATGTGGAGCCATAATGCAGGTTAACCAAAGTTAAAACACCTGGGGAAACAAATAAATATTTGCCTGGCATGGGAACAAATTTGAGTGGGTGCCCACTAAACCTCTCTAAGGGAAGCATTCGAAAACTGGGGTACCATCCTGAAAATGCATTTCCCCATGTAACCACCCACTGTACCTTAGACAAGAAGCTATAGCAGGCATAGGCAAACTCGGCCCTCCAGATGTTGTGGGACTACAACTCCCATCATCCCTAGCTAACAGGACCATTGGTCAGGGATGATGGGAGCTGTAGTCCGAAACATCTGGAGGGCCATGTTTACCTATGCCTGAGCTATAGAATATGGCAAACATCATGTGTACTTCGCTGGAGCCAGAGTAAACAAGGATGTGTACATAGTTTCTGTTTATGGTTCAGCTGAGATTTTAACTAGGGATTTCAAGCTCTTTGTCTTAACTGCTACACCTTATAAGCATGTTCTGGCTTGGGCATGTCCTCTCCCCACATTTTATCATGGAATAGGGCAATAATGCTTCAAAGACTCTTCCTTTCAGTATTTAAAGAATTCCTCTCTCCTGTGTGAGTTGGGCTAATAGGACTGGGGGAGGTTTCCTGGTTGTTCCTGCGCATTGTGTACCACCATCCATTCCTTTTGGGGAGTCAATATGGTTTTATACTTTACCAGAAATGTGGTTGTCAATCTTCCCTGAAACTCAGGAAATGCTAGCAGACAAATAATGCTAATTCCTGAGTAAGCCTCATACTGATTTTAAATAGACAATAGATTATCTTCCTGCAGAATTACATCTGTGCTCTTGTTCATACTGTTATAAACTGTTCATTTTATCAGGACAGAAGACTGAAAGCCAGCTCCACTAGTAACCCCTCTGATTCCTTGCAAAGCAAAACAGGTGTCAAAAATGGTTGAGTGTTTGCACTTTGTTTCCACTAAGAAAAGCTTTGGGCAAAAAACAACATCCAATTTTGAAAAGATAAACTCTCTCCAGTCTGCCATGCCTGAAGGCAAAACTAAAATCACAGCTCATTCTTATTAGAATGCTACAGCTGTAGTGCACAGTCTGAGCAGGGACTCCACACAGTGTTAGCTCATTTTAATAGGGCAGCGATTAAGTTTCGCACTGCTAGGGTAAGAAAAGGCAGAGTGTCTCTGTCAGGCTCCAGCTGACCTCAGCTTCAGCAAAACCTGAAATGTTTGTATGTGACTAAAATATCTAATTGATTGCACTCAGAAAACATCATATATGTTACAGAAAGACTTGTTTTATGTTGAAATCACAGTCCGTATTAACAAAGGCGAATTCAGATATTGGAAAGTTGAGAGAAATCATGTTTTCCTACCACAGCTTTAGCCTGGAGACAAGGAGCCCCAACTTTGTCTCTAGTAAACAAGACTTGCAGTTTCTGCAATGTTTCAAAGCCCTGTTTGAGCAGAAACCAAACCAAAAGAAATATGAATGTGCATATTAAAAGTAATATGGAATGGACATTGTCTTACTACTATATTTTTCTGCAGAATTTTTTTCCATTTAAAAAAGGTACAGTTTTATAATAAAAAAAAACAATTTGTGCTATAACGAATGGATAAAATGCCAGGCAAACTTTATTTATTTTTATTTTTCTGTACTGTCCCTGCTAAATTTGTTGTCATTTTCAAATGCCGTATTGGTCAAACAGCAAACAAATAAAGCAGG
Organism: Darevskia mixta; assembly: GCA_034641385.1. Classification (NCBI taxonomy): domain Eukaryota; kingdom Metazoa; phylum Chordata; class Lepidosauria; order Squamata; family Lacertidae; genus Darevskia; species Darevskia mixta. Next base: position 6,855,295 of record JAWWNH010000224.1, on the reverse strand, counting down.
AAAACGAAAACAACAAACAACAACAACAACAACAACAACAGTGTGTTAAACTCCATATGAAATTAGTCAGATCCTTCAGCAAATACAGCATGAAAAGAGTTGTCACAACCAAATGCACAGCCAATGCAATTTAGGATGTCTCTCATCTCCTCTGCTTCCTTCAACTTAAGCCCCTCAAAATCAAGATATAAATGTTCATTCAAAAGGTGTATCCATTCAAAAGCTATAGTCACAAAGTATTTGTCAGCAGAATAGCCAAACTCATATCTGTGTTTCTGTTCCACATGATGGAAAGTTTCAATAAATCTGTGCCATAGGACATAAAATCTGTCTGGAGTTTTCTTGCCTGAGTCTTTCTCTCAGACACTAATATATCCCATGCACTGCAATATCACAAGTCTAAATCTAAACCCTCCAGTATCTTCCATTTTTGTGCAATGGCCAGGTGAGAAGGTTATGCGTGGGGGAAATGGAAGAAGGTGGGGGCGAGGAAAGACAGCAGTCAAAGAGGAGTAAATATTTAACATGGGTAAATAGACTTGGGGAGAGTAACTCCAGAAAATCAGTCTCTAGGAGAGAAATTGTATACAAATAAGGAAAGCCCAGTATGAAAGAGACTAGGCTCAGATGCAGTCCAGCAGTGGTCAACGGAAAATGCAGTAGGAGCAAAAGTTGCCGCAAACTACAATATTAGTTTCCATTCCCAAAAACTGGTAAATCCTACTGCTCTTTGCTTCTGAATATAAAACTCACAAAACCAAAACAAAACCAAAAAAAAAAAAAAAAAAATTCCTTCCAGTAGCACCTTAGAGACCAACTAAGTTTGTTCTTGGTATGAGCTTTCGTGTGCATGCACACTTCAAGTGTGCATGCACACGAAAGCTCATACCAAGAACAAACTTAGTTGGTCTCTAAGGTGCTACAGGAAGGAATTTTTTTTATTTTATTTTGTTTTGACTATGACAGACCAACACGGCTATCTACCTTTAACTAAAACAAAACCAATGCAGCTTTTCCTTCCAGTACCATCTTAATCAGCAGGCCCCGACTGATTTTCAGTATCACAGAGAAAATAAATTATCTCAAACCAAATCTGCTAGATTAGATATTTTAGTCACATACAAACAAAAATCACCAAGCTCCACCCTTAACAGGTCAAACCCCACCCCTTCCTCTGCCTGTTGACCTGGTGCTTCCTATGTAAACATTGCTGCAGTCTAATTCTCAACACATTTTCATCCACTGCCATGATTACTTAACTGACCACTTCAGCGCATTTTCAAAATGACATTGGAATTTTGGGATGTCAAGATTGCTTTTTGGTAGCTCCTGCCTGCTTCAAAAGAAAAAGAAGAAAAACACACACTAATTTTTTTTGGAGTGTGACTTTGTTGCCAAGTGTAAAGACCTCTCCCAAGTCAAACCACCAAGTTAGCAGTACCAAAGTGACTTCAACTGGGCACAAGCCTGGGCAGCTTGTCTGGAGGTCCTGGGCTGCCCAGACAACAAGACCCCCCCTCTCAGCCTCACTGATGTGGTTCAAAGGAAAGCAGAGCAAGACGTTTGGCACCAGCTTGGCTGCAGGAGTTGCCAGAAGTTCACAGCTCCAACCAACCGCCTGAGGGACTCCTTAGCTTAGCCTGTTCTTCTCCTGAAGATGTCCTGCAAGGGAGTGGAGGTTTAGGAACAGAGTTTTCCTTCTCTTAGATGGGCTGCCTTCCCAGGTGGACGAAACCCCAGGAGCTGATTTGTTGATTCATTGAAATTTGTATAGCACCCTATACTCGCAGGTCTCAGGGCGGTTCATGGGATGAAACCACAATATAAAAACAGAAAATGCAGAATCAAAATAAAATCAAGAGCAGCGCAATAATTCCCCCCCCCAAAAAAAACCCTCGCATTTTACAAGGGCATTGTAGGTCAAAATTAATGAAACATTAACAACCCCTCACCATGGCGGGGGGACAATCAAGTCAATTAACTAACTGAGGTTCTGTCCCCCCCAACCCCCAAAATCCTGGCTATGCCCCTGCCCCTCACTCCAGACTGCGTTTTTTTTAAATATGTTTTTTATTGAGTTTTCCACAGAATTAAACACATATATATTACAGATCATCAATTCTCCATCTGACTTTACATATTATTTCTCTTTCTCTTTTTTCCACAGATGTTCATTAATCCCAAAACAAAAAGAAACACAATCACAAACACAAGAAAAAAAAGACAACCACCGCAATCAACCAATCTCCCTCCCACTTCATCCCCACCTCCACCCTCCCCTCCTCAACACAAAACATCCACCAACAGCCCCCCCCCAGTGCAACCCCTACACTTATTGACCATGACTTCCCCCCTACCTTCTCCTGTTATCTTTATGTACCTCTTTTGTTTACACGGTTTATATATTCTTTATACGGTACGTCATATTGTATCTTAATTTTCCTGTTTAATGTAATCGTCTATTTTCAATCCTTTAATTCTACTCCATTCCAATTTGTCTCCCCATTATTCATAATCTGTATCTGCTGACCAAATTACATATCCATGTCACTATGTATTTTCAATAAAGAATTTTTCAAAAGTCCGGCTTTGAGTCGCATTCCATTCTACCAGTAATTTATATACCATACTCTTTATTGATATATCTCACAAACTCCCAGACTGCGTTTTACCTTCATCCCCGTCCTTAGGGACACCCAAACCCAAAACCACGCCAGCAAGGAAGCGCTCCGAAGAAGCGGACTCTCCTTACTCCAGAGAGCTCCCATCTCCACTCTCCCGGCGTCGGGATGATGTTCACGCCTCTCTGTCTGGCCAGCCTCCCGCGATGAGGGGAGGCTCTTCGGCCAGCCCCCTCCAGAGGCACGGATGGATCCCTGCTGTGAAGCGAGAGCGAGAGCAGCGCCGCCTGAGGAAAACTTTCGTCGCCCCCTCCCCCCCTCCTCACGCGAGGCGACGCGGCGCGCTGGGTTTCGGTTGCTGTTTTTTGACAGGCGTCTCTTCCCGCTTCCCTCACGGAGGGCGAGAAACGCCGAGCATCCACGACGCGCCGTGTCCGCCCGTAAGGGACAGCAGCTGAGGCGGGCGAAGGAGCCGTCCACGGCCCTCCCCTTCCCCTCCCCAATAACGAGCCCCACCTGTCAAGCTTAGTCCTCTCAGCGTGGTCTCCAAAGCGGAGCCACCTGAGGAGGCGGCGGCGGCGGAGATTCCAGCCGGCGCCTCCTCTCACCCCCTGGGCCCCACCGGGGGTCTTCTAGTCACGCGTTGGACCGCGTGGGTTGGTTGGAGCAGCACCCTCCCAACTCTCACGGTTCTCCTCACACCGTGCTCGTTACCCCCCTTCCTTCGCGGACTCGGGAGGGAGGAGGCGGCCCTCTTGAGGGCACCGGCTTCGCCTCCTCGCACGGCGCCTGCGCGGCGGCGGCAGCCGGGGAGCCCGATCTGATAGGGAAAGCCAAGGCTGACACTACCCCCGTGTGGGCGGCGGAACGTCCCGAGGATGACGTGCGGCGTTCTCGAACCCCGTGTCTCGCTCGCTGGCTCCTCGCTCGCCTGTGCCGAAGGGAACGGGGGAAGAAGCAGCGAGGAGGAGGGAGGAGGAGGAGCGGCGGCGGCGGCGGCAGGAGCGGCGCGGAGGAGGAGACGGAGACGGAGGAAGAGGAGGAGGAGGAGGAGGAAGATTCTTGCAGGAGGAGCGGCGGCGGCGGCGCCATGGCGGCCCTGGAGCGGCCCGTGCCCAGTCCCGAGGCGTTCCTGGGCCAGCCCTGGGCCGCCTGGGTCCGGGAGGCCGCCCTTCCGCACACGCATTGCGCCGCCCCCCCGCACAGTAAGGGCGCCCGCCGCACACAAGGACCGGCCAGGCGGGGTGGGGGGCACGCGGAGGCGCCCCTCTCCCCGGACACGCACATGCGATGCAGCCGAGCGAGCGAGGGAGCTTGCATGCCCTGCCGCCTCTTCTCCTTCTCCTTCTCTTCTCCCCCCCCCAGCACACCACCAACCCATTGCATTGCACTTGCCTTGCATTGCACAGGCCCCCATGGCACTGGGGTTTGCTCCCGCCCCCGTCACCCAGTTGCATGGAGACCCACCCACCCAGCCACCTCCATCCATGTGTGCGGGCTGTGCGCTGTGCCCGGCCGGTGCTGTCCTGCTGGGCACCTCCGGCTGCATGAGTGGAGGAAGATGCTGTCTGGGTGGCTGGCTGTCAGAGGGAGGGGGGAGGGGAGGGGCAGGAGAATGCCGTTGCATTTGGGGAGGGGGTGGGGGGGCGCGAACTGGGCCAGGGTGCTGCTGCGTGTGGAATGAGGAGGCAGGAAGGATGCTTGTTGCCTGGTTGAAGCCTGCCCGGGGGATGCTTCTGCCTGGCAGATGCAGCGATTGTTGCATCTTGCCTTTTTGCAGCCGCTGGCTAGCGGAGCACCCTTTAACTCTTTAGCGCTCTCGTCGGATATAGCCGTCTCTGCCTCTGCTCTCCCTTGACTTTTGCTTCTCTTTCTGCAGGTTTAGAGCTAGAAGATGCTGGAAAAGAGGGTGGAAAAAGCAGGGAGGTGATGAGGCTTAATAAAGAAGGTAAGGAAGGGGCGAGGGGTCTGACCATATGTTATTCTACCTTGCTCTCGAGCTCAGGGTTTTTTTGTATGGCTGGGGCTTCACAGCCATGTGGGGCGGATTGAATCTAGCCACAAATAAGGCTTACTGGGCCTATTTTGAGATAGTTCCATGTATGAATATTCAGTACTTGCATGGTTCTCTTCAGCTTTTGTTTTATAAGGAACTGGCTATCCCATTATTAATTTGAGACAGTGCTTTGTTTTAAATATGCAAGTAAGTACACACTTATATCTGTTCATCTGCGTCCAGGCTAGTCAGCGTTTCATATTCTTTTTACTAACTTATTCTGTAGCTGAAAAGGCAACAGCTGAATGAAACTATCACATAGTTTAACTTTTAGTGTTGCTGAAAACAGGTCTGTCATAATAACCAGATGTTGGATCAATATTCAACATAAGCTTTGATTTTCATGATGATAAAGGTGTTGGTGCACGGAGGTGCAGTGCGTAGTGAGTATTTGAGTTAGGTTTTGGGCAACTTTTCAAAATAAATGAGCATTTTTGACATTTGTAAAGAAGCATACCTAATTTGTAATTCAGAGAATTGTTAATATGGCACCAGGTTTGTGAACATGTGTGCAGATTACAAGTGAGTGAAGTTGGCAAACAAGCCTATACTTTCTGTCAAGGAAAGAACTTATGACTGCAGACAGTTCATATTGACAGATTTGTTTTGTAATGTGATCCGTAGACTTATCAGCAAGCATTTGTCAGATTTTATGTACATTGAAGAAGCTGCGTGGGTCCATGATGGCATGAGCAAGGGTTTGACACACTCTTTTAACAGAACTGAAACTAACTAGTGGGTATGTTGTAGAAAAAGACTGTATTTTTGGAACTTGATAGGACAAGCTAATGGCTAGATCCTGTTAACTAATATGCTGAGACAATACTTCATCAAGATCAGGCATATAGATTCCAGGACCATTGAAGGGGGATAGCTCATTCTGCCATGCTGGTGCAGGTGCTGAACTCTGGCCCAAGCACAGAAGCAGGATGGGCCATAGGTTTCTCCTTTTCTGCTCTACTGAACTGTGCAAGGGCTATTTTTTTTTAAGTGGACGTGTGGGAATGAGTGAGAATAAGGTTAATTGCTTTTTAAGTGTCACCTGTCAGCATACTCCTAAGTGTTTTTACTCAGAGGTAAAGCTATAAACCTAATTGTGTCTACTCAGAAGTAAGTCCTCTTGAATTTAGTGGGGCTCCCTGTCAGGTAAATGCAGGTAAGGATTACAATTTTGTTCTGCTGATGGTGTCCATACGATGGCATTCTAAGGGCACTTTTCTATTAGCACTTAACTGGGAGTCAGCCCCATTAAATATTGTGAGGCTTACATTCCCAGGCTTGCACACCGCATGCCATTTATTTGCCCTGAAGCCGAGAACAGTGGTGTAGCTCTATTACACCCTTTTGAGTTTTTGTGGTATTAAGAGGCTTTAGGAAGGGGCATCAATGCTCCACCACCAGATTAGGATATATAATTATTTACCTTGAAAGAAAAATTCAACTCCTAGAATAGATAAATCAGCTTCTAATAAATCTTAACACAAGTCTAGGACCAATATTATTAATTATTTTAAGTATCACAAGCATACGTTTGGGGGATAGATAGGGTTTTATAACATTTTATAATAATTGCTGTTGCCAGGATAAATCATAAAATCAAATTAATCCCCCTCTCAAATTCTATCAGACTGAGCTGAAAATTCTCTCACGATAACTGCCTACAGATGTACCTCAGAAAATTCCGTTGTAGAACCGCCTGGTCCGTAGTGTGGTCCATAGGAGGTCGCTTGAACTGTAGGATAAACGTTGCAGGCTAAAAATGTTCTTTTAAAAATAGTGTTAAATATGTCTCCTTGTGCAAATCCTTTCATATTTTAACTGAACTTATTTCCCAGGAAGTGTGCTGTGCGGTTGCTTTGAATTGCTTGATGACCCTGAATATGAAGATTAATCTAATATTTCGATAACTGAGATAATACAGTAGAAGGGAAGACCGAGAACTTAGTGGATGAATGTATTTTGCACTAGTTTGTATATAGACAGGCTCATTGAACTTGCCGCAGTTTCAACTCCTGTATGGCGTGGGTCTTTAAAAACAGTAGGTTTTTTTTATATTTGTTGTAGGGTTCATTCAAGATGCGCTACTTCCTGAAGCTTTTCTGCATGAATCTAGTGAACTGAGAGGTACGCCCCAAGGATATTCCTTGACATTGCAAAAGCCCTTGGATCACATTCTGCTGTAATGGCTCCCCAAAAAATACTGTTGCTTCTGCGATGAAACTGGCCCCTCCATAGTTATTTCTTAGGGAGGTGGAAACTTTCTGCTTTTAAAACACAGCGCAATTACTAAATTCAAATTAAACCATGTTATGGTGTAAACATAACATATTAAAAGTTTACTTTTAGCTGTAGTATATTCCTAGCTTATTTTCGGCACCCCCTTTGTCGGGCCTAAACTGAAAAGTTTCCTTTCTCCACAATATAATCTGCTGCAACCTGTAGGCTGTTGTTTTCATTGTTTGTAACCGATGGCAGCTTTTTGAAAAGGGGTTGTTGTTGTTGTTGTTTGCTTAAATGTTGATTGCGCTTGATTTAGTACCTGAATAGTTTAGCCAAGGGACCCAGGTGGCGCTGTGGGTTAAACCACAGAGCCTAGGGCTTGCTGATCAGAAGGTCAGCGGTTCGAATCCCTGCGACAGAGTGAGCTCCCGTTGCTCGGTCCCAGCTCCTACCCACCTAGCAGTTCGAAAGCACGTCAAAGTGCAAGTAGATAAATAGGAACCGCTCTGGCGGGAAGGTAAACTGCGTTTCTGTGCGCTGCTCTGGTTCGCCAGAAGCAGCTTTGTCATGCTGGCCACATGACCTGGAAGCTGTACGCCGACTTTCGGCCAATAAAGCGAGATGAGCGCCGCAACCCCAGAGTTGGACACGACTGGACCTAATGGTCAGGGGTCCCTTTACCTTTACCTTTTTAGTTTAGCCAAGGAATCTATATGGGAATGAAGAAAAGTGTTTGGCTGGCAAAGTTCTGTTGCTGGGGTCCCCCCCCCCCACATTTATCCTGTGTGAGAGAGCAGAGTAATGCCATGTTTTCTGATATCACACTGTCATAGCTGTTGATGTACCTCACTGTAGACATTTGCCTGCTAAAGTAACATGCCTTCAGGCTGAGCCGTTGAATGGCATGCATGAAGGTCCAGTTGTCAAAATGAGCTTTGGTTATACTTGTTGTTTGGTTGGAGAATAACTTTACTTAATCATCTACAGTATTGGATAAGTGAGGCTTTCAAATTGAGAACTACTCTTTGTAGTCTCTTAACGTCTACCATTGTGGCACCAGGCTCTCTCAACATCAGAAGGGTAGCAGAAGACTGCCTAGACACAGCTAGAAATACTACCGGGATGGGTGGGCAACTTTGCTTGGCTATCTTGCAGTTTATCTAGCAGCTTACTGTAATATCAATTTCTGGGGGTCAGGTCCCCAGATCCCAGAACAGCACCAGATGCTGTCCATTTGACATCTTGGTCTTGCGGCGATATTTAGCAGCTATAAAGTGCTTTTAGAGCACACTTCACGTCAGTTCTCGGCGAACTGAGGATTTCATTTTATTATGGATATCTTCATATGGCAAGTGGTAGGATGCTGAGAAATATTGCCTTCACTTGAACTAGGGACCTACTGGCTTATGTTCTTGGGCTGCATTCTGATGCACATTTATTTGAACACAATGGGATTTAATTATGAGTAAACATGGACAGGACTTCCTTGTTAGCTGTCTTTCATCGTTAGCTATTTTTCACAGTCTGGGGAAATAAACCCATTTCGAAGGTGGGAGGGAGTATAGTGGTACCTTGGTTTACAACCATAATCCGTTCCGGAGGTCCGTTTGCAAACCAAAACAGGTTGTAACCCAAGGCGCCACACACCACAAGGGACACTGCCTGTCAGTCTTAGGGCTCAGAGTTCTGACTTGGTAGCAAATGCGTGAGGTCCATGTGGCTTGGCTGTCAGTACAGTCTAGGGAGCAAGGATAGGCTGGTTTGGATAAATTTTGATAAAACAGAGGCACTGGATTGCACATTTCTGCTTTAGTAAAGAGTTGCTCTGATTAGAATTATACCGCACCAGGGTATATATAATAGTCCTTTCAAAATATTTATTTAGGACATTTACATACCACTTAATTATTTGCATTTCTGAGTGGTGTATATAAAAACAATCCACGGAAAATGGGACAATAAAACAACACCCAAATGATCATAAAATTGAAGTAGTATCTTGACTGGGTGTTGTTGTTTTTTTAAGCAGACCATACGCTTGAATATATTGTAGTAAAAATAGGTTGCTGCACAACATTGAAATGTAGTATAATAGTTTAAATATTAAATGTTTTTCTTGCATTAGAGAATCCAGAGCCTTGTTCTTTTGGGAAATAAAGCTTGGGGAACAGAGACTTCACCCCAAGAGCACTGTGTGCTTAAGTCTCTTTGATACAAACGTAATCTGTGCACAGAATTTGCTTGTTTCAGTGCGATAGCATGCATTGCCCATGCAATCTCTTCAAAGCACCCAGTGGTTGAAAAACAGTTTGTACAGAATCTGACTGGCTGATATGTGGAAATAACTCTGTGTGTGTGTGTGTGTGTGTGTGTGTGTGTGTGTGTAAGTGGTCTACTCACATAAGCAGTGTCATGGTGGAAGAACTATGGCTCCTGAAAGATTGCAGTAGCTACTTCATTGAAAAGTAACTCCCTGTTTCTTGCACATCTGCTCCTGGGAAGAAGCCACTATGTACCTTCTGTAAGTACCACTTCTGATGTTAACACTACTCACATGTGTATACCGCCTGCATGAGCAGCGTTTGCAGTCACTTGCAATGCGGAAAAAAAGTGATACTTGGCATGTATATAGCACTTTGAAATGTTCAAAATAGTAGGAAGGGTCATTGGTTAGGAGAGCTTTGCATACAGCTGTTCCCAGGTTCGATCCCTGGCACCTTTAGGTAGGGCTGGGAGAGATCATGCCTTAAATCATGTCAGTGGTCCAGTTCACATGTACCACTAAGCCATGAACACATGCTCTGAAGTTACAGACCTCTATGGCTAAGCATGAACACATGCTCTGAAGTTACAGTAAAAATTGCAGCTGCTTTGCTGCTCCCTCGTTGTCTTGTTACCCGGAGCTAAGCCATAGTTTGGCTTAGCATTACATGCAAACTCAGCCATCGCAGACGGTACTGACCAAGAAGCCACAGTGATCTTTGTGTAAGGGAGCTTCCAGTCTTCTTGTAGTACAGGCAGTCCTTGTTTGGTGAAGGGGTTCTGGCTCAGACCTCTGCGCATGTAAGCCTGCTCCACCACTTTTCATGACGTCTTTATGACGTTTTGGGGCTACTTCCGAGTTCTGAGCTGTGCGCATGTGTGTGATCGTGCGTCATTCGGAGTTGCCTGTAATCCTTACAATGTTATCTTAGGTCACCTCCAGACAACCCGCTTATTGAACATTTCATACAGATTTGTTTGCACAAGGTTTGTGGGGAGGTCAGATGATGTTGGCTATTTATTGAGTATTCGTTCTGATTTGTTTTCAGAGAGGTTAGACAATGTTCTGTCAAGTAAGTGTTATCTCCCGCTTTCCAATGCTTTTCCCTGTCACTTTTCTTACAGCAAAAAGTCCAGTGAGGTGGTGGTGGCTACAGACGGATTTGTTCTGCAAGAACACTGAATCAACTTTAATCATGTAACCTGAATTTCTAGGTGTGATTGAATCCCACCTGAAAACGGCACCAGTCTGGAAGCGCCCTTATAAATCATTATAATCATGTTAGGTCTGTCAGTATTATTCCTATATTTTAGATGATGGGGTGGAGGCTGAAAACAATGACTTGTTGTCTAGGGTTGCCTTCGTAAGTTTCAGGAGTGGGCTCTGTCCCATCCCTTAGCCATTATGCCACACAACAGTGTGTGAATCAACTCTTACATTGTGGTGTTTTGCAGCAATACTTTTATTAAGTGCATATGGAGTAGCTGCTTGTGGGTTGTTGTTGTTTTTAGTTGTTAGGGAATTTGATCATGAATGAAAAGAAATCTTTCTCACCTAGGTGATTCTTTGGAGTGAAGCTTGCCAACGCGAAATAACCTTGTATATGTGTCATAGTGTAAGGCAGGGTAGTGGTGATATGATTTAGGGTTAGGGTTAGGGTTAGCTGAGCATTTGCTGTATTTGTAGCACTTCACTTGAAAAATTCTTTTGACTCGGCACGGATATTGTTACTGAACCTCTGTGTCTGGAGTGGCAGAAACTGGCTCGTTGGCTTTGATGCTGTGAGTGGGGGAACCAAATAGGCATCTCCTGCTGGCTTCTTCAAGGCTGGAAGAGCTTGATTGATCTTTGTAAAACATCTTGAGAAAGAAGAAAGTAGTTCAGATCTGTGTTGGAGGGAAACTTCTAATGTATTTTTTCAGCATGTTGCATGTCATTTATTGGGGGACCTAGATCTCCCAAGATCAACCTGGCCCTTATAATATGCAAGTACACTGTGTGAATAAATTCTCATTATTTGAAGTTAGAGAGAGAGAGAGAGGCTGAGGCTGTCTACTTTCCCTAATAGTCTTGAGCAGAATAATTGCTCTTTGTCGTTCCCTTTTTCTTGAACAATGCTATTTCATCTGCTACTCTAAGAAAATTTAGGTTTTCCCTGTTGCAGAGTATTGGTTGGTTTGCACATAGCACAAATCATGGCTAAGTGTGAATGGGTGAGATTATGATAAAATAAAATATGCAAAAGAAACATTATTAAAGCACCTTGTAAGAGACTAGAAAGGGACCCAGGTGGCGCTGTGGGCTAAAACCACAGAGCCTAGGGCTTGCTGATCAGAAGGTCGGCGGTTCGAATCCCTGTGACGGGGTGAGCTCCCGTTGCTCAGTCCCAGCTCCTGCCAACCTAGCAGTTCAAAAGCACGTCAAAGTGCAAGTAGATAAATAGGAACCGCTCCGGCGGGAAGGTAAACGGCGTTTCCGTGCACTGCTCTGGTTCGCCAGAAGCGGTTTTGTCATGCTGGCCACATGACCCGGAAGCTGTACGCCGGCTCTCGGCCAATAAAGCGAGATGAGCGCCGCAACCCCAGAGTTGGACACGACTGGACCTAATGGTCAGGGGTCCCTTTACCTTTAAGAGACTAGAACACTGATCTCCAGTGCAACAAATGCAAACTATAGATTACTCTGTAGTGACTCATTAAAATTTGGCATGTTAAAACTCAGGCCTCCCTATTACTTATTGTGTTCAGTATGCATCTGTTGAGATAGATGTTGCATAGTTGGCCAGTGGGCGAGATAAAGGAAGACAGAATGCAGATGCTCTTTCCTAGGCCTTTGCTTGAAATTTCCATTCAGCAATGAAGGATGTGGGAGAGAGGATGGATGAATCCTCATGCTTGCAGTAAAAAATTATTATGCTTGAAGTTAGAACCATGAAAATTTCCAGAGAACAAAGAGATATCCAGGACATGTTGAGCCTTTTAGGCACTTCTGTCTTACATTGTTAACTTTGAGCAAAACAAATTAGACTCTCACGTAAACAGCTAGCGTATCTTAACTCTCCTGCGCCATTTTGCAGAATAACCCATGGGTTCCCTCCCCACCCCAACTGAAGAACATGTAGCTTGTTTGGCAGACTTGAAACGTGTCCTTCTGAATGTGAAATTGTATTATATAAAGCAGGAATGGGAAACCTGTGGCCCTCCAAATGTTGCATCCCCAACTCACATCACCCCCAGCCAGCATGGCCAATCGATTGGGATCATGGGAGTTGTAGTCCAGCAGTGTCTGGAGGACCACAGGTTTACTATTGCTTATGGAAGACAAATGTGGAGAAATTGCATCAAATACTGGTACAAATTCCGCCTGTACTAATTAAACCATTAGGGTTGGTGGTGGTGGTGGTGGTGAAGCCTAACATTTAGGTATAATAATAATAATAATAATAATAATAATAATAATAATACTTTTTTATTTGTACCCCGCCCATCTGGCCGGGTCTCCCCATCCACTCTGGGCGGCTTCCAACAAATATTAAAATACATCAAAATCACAAGTTAAAAACTTCCCTAAACAGGGCTGCCTTCAGGTATTTTCTGTATGTAGGATAGTTGTTTATCACTTTAACCTCTGCTGGGAGGGCGTTCCACAGGGCGGGCGCCACTACCGAGAAGGCCTTCTGCCTGGTTCCCTGTAGCTTTGCTTCTCGCAGTGAGGGAACCGCCAGAAGGCCCTCGGCGCTGGATCTCAATGTCCGGGCTGAACGGTGGGGGTGGAGATGCTCCTTCAGGTATACAGGACCGAGGCCGTTTAGGGCTTTAAAGGTCAGCACCAACACTTTGAATTGTGCTCGGAAACATACTGGCACATGAAGGCACAAAATATTTTTAAGGTTCCATACTCACTGAATACTTTGGTTCAGTTCACAAGCTTTTACTTAGTCCATCTTGAGCAAAACTTTAATAAGACAGAACATGTTGGATTCCTTTTACAGCGAGAAAATTCAGTTGATCTTCGTACGCTGCTGCCTTCCAGTGGAACTTATTTTAGTTTGGTTTTTTATTAGACAAAATTCATTCCAGGTCTCATTTAGCTGGCGTATGATTGTTTTACCTATAAGGTTGATGACCACATAGTTGGAAATAGATTTCAGTGGAAAGACACAAAGCATGATGAAGCATTGCCCAATTGCCACAGAATAGCCTATCAGTTACTAAATGATTAGTACAATACACTGTACAACTCTGAAAGTAAAGTCTGAAATATTGCATGTGGCTACTGTTGGTTACTGCTATTCCTTGCAGCCTATACAGGTGTATGGGGTGTTAGGAGAGTGGTAGTACCTCTGGTAAAGGGCAGGTTGTGCTTCTTAAGGGGTATTTCATCCACCTTTGGTCCCTACCCTGCACTCAGCTCTCACCTGTAGCTCCTAGAAGCTCAGCATGTGACAGCATAGTGCCCCGGGAACAGCTTCTACTGGCTGGATAAACCAGATGAGGCTAGCCGATAGATTTCAAACCCTCGGTGAGTTAGGGATTTGCCCTGCATGCGAAGTCACACTCCGGTGGATCGCTTGGACGAGACCAATAGTGGGTCCAACGGTCAAGGGCCAGTTTCTGTACATGCTTTAGCAGGAAGTGAGGGGCAGATGAGGCTTGTCAACCTTGCAAGGTAGCCCATCTAGGAAAAGGAATGACCTCTGGGAATGCAACACATTCACTCTTGATTCTCCTGTTCAGATTATAAGATGGGTGGTGCCATGTCCAAATATGCTGCTGATGACCCAACTATGTATCTCATGGCCTGACGTAATAATCCTGCGTGGATACATTAATTTCATGAGCCTTTTCCTTCCCGCTTTGGTTCACAATGGAGGCAGGAAATGGATAATTAATTTGACCATATCTTTAATACAGAAGCTTGGGTATCAGCATGACATGAACTTTTTCTTCCCTTTGTACTGTTTGCATAAGCTTTACCCATATGTTTATCAGGCTGCCTCTGGCATACATAGCTTTCGATGGCATAGGCTGCTCTGGCACCTTGCTTTTTCAGTTACGTCTTATGTGGGCTTCCAGCAGCGTTCACTTATCACATGCGCCTTGTTCTGGACCTATCTGCGTGGCTGCTTTTGCCCGCCTAGGCAACTAGGTGTAGCAATGGTAGTTGCTGTTTTTGCATGTGCTTTGGAAGGCCCAGCTGTTAAAGTGACTAGACTGCTGGCAGTGTGTGGGCAGACAGCTGGCGGCATGTGGCACTTCTGCTAGAACATTTACATTGGCTGCCCATATGCTGCCAGGCCAGTTTCAGGTTATTCCCCGTCTTACAGAGGCCCTACCAGCTTCAGCCAGAAGTTGGGCATTAACCTTTTAGCAGAGATTCAGTGAGTGCATCCTCGCTTTTCACTTCCAGGCATCTCTGTGCCGATAGGCCTTTGCAGTGCTTTAATTAGCCGGTTGCTTTAATTCGCATTGTTTTGAACGCTGTTTTATGTTTTATCGTTGTTCCCTTCCCCAATATCTTACAGTATGGTGGCACAGAAATACTTTTATAAATAGATAAGTATATATGGCACTTCACAAAGAAGAAGTTGACAGGTTTGTACCCTAAGGGGCCTGCAATCTGACACAAAGAAAACAGAGGTGGGGGGCGTATCGAGTGGGAAAATAATATGGGATGAACTTCGGTTTTGCATGTTTCATCTTTTTTACAGTAGGGTTTTGAAACAAGGGGCATAAATTGAGTTTGAAGTAAGTAAGAGTGAGGTCTTAGAGGTGGTATTGAAGTTGATTCCAGGCTGTAAGCGTAGGAAGAGAGAAAGGCCAGAGTCTGCGTCCGCTGCTTGCAGAGTGGTGGACTGAATATAAAACAGCACAACCGTTTCAGGTCTCTGGAATGAGATAGTGTATTGTGTTCTACAGTTATCCCCTGGTATTTGTCTGGCTTGGATGCTGCTGGTTGTTTGGGGGTCCTGAAATCACACCATACCTTGGTGTTTGACTCGCTTTGTTGTAGTACAGAGGTGGCCTGGTGTCTATTATACTTTACTAGTAGAAGTTAGCCCGTTGACTAACGGGCTCAGTCTAGAGGAAGAGGAGGCAGCAGGCGGGCGTCCTGCTCCCGGCCCCCGCTTCTTCCTTCCTCCCTCCCTCCCTCCCTCCCTCTGTTCTTCCTTCCTTCCTCCCGGGCTGCAGGCTCGCGGCAGCAGCTCCTTTTCCTGGGGCAAAATCGCCCCTCTCGCAGCCCAGCCTTTTGCCGGGCGCCGCTTTCTCCGGGGTTCTCCCCCAGTTCACCTCGCCGGACTCCGCCGCCCGAGGCGCTGGGAAGCGCGAGGCGCGCGCAGAGCCGCCGAAGCCGCTGGCGGCGGCGGGAGCCGAGGTGCGGAGGCGGCCGGCGGCGGGAGTGGCGCTTCACGCCGCTTCCCCCCCCTCTCCGGCCCCGACCAGCAGAAACCTCAGGGCGGCCGGAGGAGGTGGAGGAGGCTCCGGTCAAGGCGGCGGCGCTGCCCTAAATGACACCGCGCGTGCGCCGCCGCTGACTTCCGGACACGCCCCCCTCTCCAATCCCTGCTCCAATCCCTGCTTTCCTGTGTGACATGCGCAGAACCCACTTCCGTGACACACGGAAAAGCAGGGACAATAGAAGATTATTATATAGGATGCCCAGAAAAAAATACCTCCCCCCCCTTACAGAAAGCACTTAAGGCTCGTTTTTCTCAGTGCAGCTGTCACGTGAACCAGCTCCTAGAATGTTTTGTTTCGTGTTCCCACCAAACTACTCTTGACAACAGCTTGAAACCAAACTGTGTGGTAGGAGGCCATCACTGTGGCAAGCTCACTGCTTGGAGCAACTGTGGCACACAGAGGTTTCCTGAATGCAGTCCTCACATGGCAGCTTTATCTTGTAAAGCAGCCATAGCAGGCATGGTTCTTTTCATTTGTTTTAGCTATAATTGCATGGAAGGCTGCAGCACATAGGTTAAGTTTTAGTTTCTCTTTTCAGATGGTTGCCTGAGGCAGAAAATTTGGAAATGTATTTGGGTTTGTCAGATGAGCTAAATAGGTAATGCTGATAGGGTAGCAGCTTAATTAGGAGAATCATAGAATTGTAGAGTTGGAAGGGACCCGAGGGTCATCTAGTCCAACCGCCTGCTATGAAGAAATCTTAACCAAAGCATCTGTGATAGATAGCCACCCAACCTCTGCTTAAAAAGCAATGAAAGAGAGTTTTCCACCTTCCGGTGGAGCCTGTTTCACTGTTGGAATGGGTATTACTGTTAGAAAGTTCTTCCCCATGGTTAGTCGGAATCTCCTTTCTTGTAGCTTGAATCCATTGATCCTACCCTCCAGAGCAGGAGAAACATAGCTGTCGACCCTCCCTTTTTTTGCGGGAAACTCCCTTATTCCAATGCTGTTTCCCGCTGCTATCCCAGATTGTTGATATCCCTTAAATTTCCCGGATTTCAAAGGAAGCAGCTCCTCTCCCTCCCTGCCGGCCAGGGAGGCTCCTCAGCTGCGTTGCTCGGCTGCCAATAAGGAGTCTGAGACCGACTGGGGGCGGAGCTTGCATGCCTTGTGCAGCCAGACCCTCACGCCCAACCAGACAGACAGCCTGCCTGCCGTCTATGCGCTCGTTCTTTTGCTCACCCGTTCGCGCGCAGCCTCTGGAGCGCAGGATGGCGAGGCTACTTGGTGCCATTGCACCGCCCTTGCGGCATCCCTTATTTTCAAATCCGAAAGTTCGAAAAAATCCCTTATTTTCAAATCTGAAAGTTGACAGCTATGAGGAGAAAACAAGCTTGCTCTATCTTCCATGTGATAGCCCTTTAAATATTTGACCATCATATCTCCTCCTCCTCTTTTCCAGGCTAAACATACCCAGCTCCCTCAACTGTTCCTCATAAGGCTTTGTTTCCACACCCTTGATAACCTTGGTCACCCACATGTTCCAACCAAGTTCAGTGAGGCTTACTTGCAGGTGGGGGTTAGGATTGCACATCTGAACAGCTATGGTTAGAAATTAGGTAGGTATGGATTTCATAGGACTGTTGATGTTCCAGTCCCACCTTTGCCACAGATTCACTGGAAGGACAAGTTACAGTAGTACCTTGGTTTTTGAACAGCTTAGTTCTCGAACGTTTTGGCTCCCGGACGTCACAAACCCGGAAGTGACTGTTCCGGTTTGTGAACTATTTTTGGAAGCCGAATGTCTGACGGGGCTCCCGCGGCTTCCGATTGGCTGTAGAAGCTTCCTGCAGCCAATCAGAAGTCGCTCTTTGGTTTTCGAACATTTTGGAAGTCGAACGGACTTCCAGAACGGATTCCATCCGACATCCAAGGTACGACTGTATTCCATTGCAAATCAGTAAAATGGTGTCAAATCAGGTGTGTGTGTCTTTCGCAGACACCACTATTTCAGCTATAAAGCACAGTATTAAATGTTAACCCTTGCGCTGAAGCAAAACCAGAGAGAATATGTTGATTAAACATTCATGCATCTGCTTTGACCTATATCAACCTACTTTTGAAGATAGTTATGATGACAAAACACAGGTAAGGCTGCAATCCTATGCACACTCGTCTGGGATATGTCCTGTTAAACTTAGTGGCGCTTTCTTCTATGTAAACAACCAAAGGGTTCTTCTGTAAGACTGTAAATAAGTACTTTGCAGACTTAAAACCGTAATAGTAACTTTTGAACGTTTCTGTTTGTCACTTCATAACTTCTTTGGAAAGAAAATAGTAAAAATTCCATTAAAGCCAAAGTCTTAACAACCACCGCCATCATGCTTGTCAGGGATAATATGAGGACAAGTCAACTACTAATCCAGAACAAAATGATCTCCACGTTCCTCAACAGATTGCCAGTTTTGATGTAGCTGAAAAACCCTGCCTGTTTCTCATGGCTTTGTAACATCCCAAACTGAAAACATTTGCTTTACTCTTGCCTAAGCAGCTAAACACTAATGAATAACACTTGCACTAATAGTTCTCAGATCTATGTAAATCGCCAGGGTCTCCCTTAACTGAGGGATTCCATTCTGTGTCACAGAAGCCTATTTTTTTCAGTCTTAGTTGTTTGGTTGGAGTTGTTATTGACACAACTGTGGCAGCTGGAGATGATGGGATGATAGTCAAAAACATCTGGAAGGGACCAGGTTGATGGAGGCTGGTGCGGCAGCCTCCCAGTTGTGTTTATTTCATGAATTGGTGCTTCTGAGATAACACCTTGCATGGTTTCTCATATTTTGCTTTCTTGCGATAATTCTGATGGTTGTGCATTTAAGCCTTGCTGTGTTGCTTCTTCACTTTGGTTACAGATTGTGTCACACTGCATTTTCACAGAAACTGTAAAAAGATGCCAGGTATGAGAATCTGATTTATAATAACTGGTTCCTTGTTATATTTTCATGGTGAATCTAGTGGAGGAATGATGTATGAACACCGACTTTCTTCCACGATTTCTCTCCCTTCATGGGAATCAAGGTTGTAACTGCTCTGTGTGTCCTTAAAACTTTGAGGGAGGGATGCAACTCGGGTTATAGTAAGAATGTCGGCATACAGTGGGTTAACAGGTTCCCCTTTGTCTGGCAAAGAGGACTCTGGTGTTACAAAAAATGAGTGCCCCAGGGAAAGTATTGCTTCTTACCACTGCTGTGAAGGGAGAATTGGCCATGCCACTAGAAAGAATGTTTTTGTTTGTTTTATTCTTTCGAGTTGTTGTTGTTGTTGTTTTGTCACTTTCCATCTCTTTGTGCTTTACTACGGTATAAGGTGCTGTTCTACTGAACAGGCTTTGCTTGCTGGGACAGAGACAGAAGAACTGCCAGGATATGAGAGCTCATTTATATGAGGGAAACATTTTATACCATCCTGGTGTAAGATCCCCAGAAAGCTATATAAAATATTGCTGATCTGAAGTTATAATTTGTGTTTTTGAAGGTAACCTTAATGAGAGTTATAAATATAGGCTGAAGTGGACAATACTTAAGACATAACCCGCTGATTTTTTAAATAAAGTATTAATTGCTCCCTTTTTTCAAATAAAAAGAACAACTAAAACTTTCTTAAGGCAATTTGAATGTCATGACAATAGAAACAACTGGATAAATGAAAACAGAAAACAATGGGAAAATTTAAAGTGTCTTTCAAGCACAGGAGAATAAGAAGGTTCTGTTTTTATGCACAAATGCAAGTAATGAGATAGACACTAGCCATTTGCAGCCAGGGACATGCTAATACAGAGCATGTCCTCCAGCATTGGGTGCTGCTGGTTTTACTTCACTCAGTAAAAGGATGTGGAGCAAGGCCTCATCCGGTAACGTATAAGGAGTGGAAAGGTTGGCATATATGTTCATCCCAGGTCCTTTAGGATTTTCAGCTAAAATTTCTTCAAAACCCCTCAAATCTGGACCAATATCAGTCAGTGTTGATTTGCCAACCCTGCAGCGGTGGCGGTCCTTGGGTTCAGTGATGCCAATTTTTTTTGCCCCCTGCCTCTCACGCACTATTCTAAATCATATTTGTGGTGTCCTCTGCAGTGCCTGCGAGGCTCTGCACCAGGGGCGTCTTACCCATAGAGGCTAGTGGCACAGGGCGCCAGGGCGCCAAGTTCTGGAGGGCGCCAGGGAAGAGGCGGAGGCTGGATGCAGTGCCGCCTGGCACCAGCTCGCCGCCCTCGCCCGCCTCCGCCATGCTGCGCTGCAGCAGCGCCGCACCCAGAGCCTTCGCCTGCCATGGCCGCTAAGACTTTTTAGTGATGAACCCTCAAAAAAATAAAAAAAATAAAAATAGACAGTTAATCTTCCTGACACCTTAATTGCTAAACCTTGATAGGTCCTCTTTTCCAGCTCTCTTTTAATTATTTGAGGCTACTAAAACAATTGTTTACAACAACAACAACAACAACTTTTATTAAAGGTTTTCTTTGGTTACAGTTGTCTCTAATTGCTCACCAAAGGCAGCTAATGGTTCTTTCAATAGCACCATTTCGGGGCAGAAAGGTTTCTGCTGTTGTGCACCAGTAGTTTATGTACAGGGTGAGCAAATGGTTAACTTTGAGGGTGGTCACCTGGCTTCAGTGTGCTCTGAATAAAAGAGAGTTTTCCAAAAAGCCCCCCTTCAAGGTTTGCTGGATATTTTGCTATAAATGCCAGCAAGTTGGAGCAGGAGAGAATAAGAGGGTTCTCCCCACTGCCCTGGCATTGCTTCCCTCTCATTACTCTCTAACAGAGAGAAGTGAGTCTTCATGGCATGTGATACCTGTATCAGAGTTCATATGGATGTAAGAGGGTAACTACAATCTGCTTATGGTATTAAATGGCGTGAGCGAGGATCCTTTCTAGGTCTGCAAGGCTGCGGATATCCATCATGGATTGTTCGTTTTTGTTTTGAAGAAGGGTTCTTTTGGTGACTGTGGGGCAGATAGGAGAAAGTTTGTGCTTCTCTAGTCGTCGTCTTCTTTGGCAATCCTTCGTAGCCGAGTAAGATTGTCTTCCATAAACACGGTTTTAACAATGAGTCCGTAAGTGACTGTGGAGGCCAATTCTGGATCCACACGTCCTTCCACAGTGGGGACATTGGTTTCCGGGCGGGAGTTGATCACAGTGTGGATTTGCCAAGCGTGCCTTCCTCTTAGCACGTTTCTCCCTTGTGTCCTGAGTTCGAGTGTCTTCAAAACCCATGACACCTTTGGTAAAGGCTGTTCTCCAACTGGAGCGCTCGCAGGCCAGTGTTTCCCAGTTGTCAGTGTTTATATGACATTTTTAAAAGATTTGCCTTGAGAGAGTCTTTAGACCTCTTTTGTTGACCACCCGCATTACGCTTTCCATTTTTAAGTTCAGAATAGAGTAGTTGCTTTGGAAGACGATTATCAGGCATCCCCACAACATGACGTCTCTCTTAAAGCCGGGGGGGGGGGAGCTACAGCAACCGTTACAGTGGTACCGCTGGTTACAAACTTAATTCGTTCCGGAGGTCCATTTTTAACCTCAAACTGTTCTTAACCTGAGGTACCACTTTAGCTTATGGGGCCTACCGCTGCCGCCACGCCGCCAGCACACGATTTCTGTTCTCATCCTGAGGTAAAATTCTTAACCCGAGGTGCTACTTCCGGGTTAGCGGAGTCTGTAACCTGAAATGTTTGTAACCCGAGGTACGACTGTATTTCAATTTACTCTATATTTCCCTCCCCCAAATGAATTGTTCATGTTGGTAAAGCCTTCCTCTCAACTTGAACATGTATGTGCTTCCTCAAGCCATTTGCATAAAACAGTGATGGCCAAACTTGGCCCGCCAGCTGTTTTGGGACTACAACTCCCATCATCCCTAGCAAACAGGACCAGTGGTCAGGGATGATGGGAATTGTAGTCCCCAAACAGCTGGAGGGCCAAGTTTGGCCATCACTGGCATAAAAGGAGCTGTGCACCACAGAATGCATTTCACTGCCGGCTCACAGTGGATGGGGGCAAAAGCATTTGAGTTGGTTCACCTCCGTAAATGTTACAGAAGAGGATTGTTGGCTGTGTAGTGCACATTCATAGAATCTTATGTGTTGGAAGGGACCCAAGGGTCATCTAGTCCAACCCCCTGCAATGCAGGAATCTCAGCTAAAGCATCCGTGACAGGTGGCCATCCAACCTCTGCTTAAAAACCTCCAAGGAAGGAGAGTCCACCACCTCGTGGGAGTCTGTACCACTGCTGAACAGCTCTTACTGTCAGAAAGTTTTTCCGACTGTTTAGTCGGGATCTTCTTTCTTGTAACTTGAAGCCATTGCCTCGAGGCCTACCCTCCAGAGAAAACAAGCTTGTTCCCTCTTCCATGCACTGAAATATCTTACTTTCACTTTCTGGTGAACAGAGGTATTTCAGACAGACAGACAGATAGTTCCCCCACCCCCTTTAAGAACAGAGCACTTGTTAAGTTGCCTTTGTGATATTGCAAATAAGGTAAAAGAGAATACCTTCTTCAGCTAACGCTGCTTTTCTTCTGTAGCAGTGCTTATGCTTTTTATAAACCCTCCTATACTTATAAGGAGTCCTTTACTAATACGATATTGGAATCAAAGAGTTAAGTCATAACAATGTGAAATTTAGGCAAATGAAAGTGCTGTGCAATGTTAAATGAAACTTTATTATTTGAAGTACAGAAAGCTCTCTGGAGTCTATTATGGGCAATTCAGTTTGCCTTCAACTAAAAAGCTTCTGAAAGTATGAATTTTGAAAAATAAAACAAAAAACTGTATCTTTCATACCTTGTTTTAATTTTTCATCAGCATAGATTCCTACCGTGTTGTTAAATGAAATATTTCACTATGTAGGAGTCATCAACACCCCTCCCCCCATGTCGTTGAGATAAAATATTTGATTGCCCCCTATTCACTTTATTTGGAGGCTAACAGTCTGCTTTTTCTTTCAGAGAAATCCTCAGTGTAAGAACAGAACCAAATTTCAGAGATTGTGGGGTTTATTCTGAGGTGTTTCCATTTCAGCCTCTTTATTGTAGGAGAGTTTAGAAAGTGTGAAATAGCAAAGGTGTTTTTTTTTTCATGGGAGGGGGCAGGTGTTTTGGGGACACACACACACACACACACACACACATACTTTTGGGGTCAGCTATGGCCCACAATACATAGGAGGGTTATGGTTTAAGGTAGTCTTATCATGCAAGACAGTATTTATTGTTACAAATATATCTTTATTTGAGAATAAATCTGTTTTCTTCTTTTGATAATGTCTTATTTCTATAATTGTTAAGTTGGTAAAATACAGTGTGTATTTTCTAATAATGCTACTGTAGGGCAATAAAATTGGAAATCTTAGCTGCATGTCTTGTCTGTGTTGTGGATTTTAAAATGTAACACACCTTTCCAATTTGGCCTGTTTAATTGCTACATTCTCAGGTTCATCCTTGGATCTGCAGCAATTTTACATTGTGCTGTTGTGAATGTTAGAGCGTCTATTAAGACAGTGTGATCCATTCATTTCCTGTTGGGATTCTGTTGGAGAAGTGTCTGGTGGATTGTGCCTCTTGGCATTAACCACAAATGTGCATCATTGCTTTAAAATGCTAAGTAAAGGACATGAACTTCTTGTTTCCTTTCAGTGGTGAGAAGATAGCAAGATTCCTGAGCCAGGTAATCTTAACTCTGTACCACAATGTGAGATAGTAAAAATAACCGAGTTCTCTACCAAATGCAGCATCTGTGTTCAGCCCTTTTCAACTAATCTGTCAATGTATTTCTCAAACATTCATGAGATCATGGTTGGCCATCCTCATTAAGCACGCCACACTTCACTCTGAATGCATTCTGGTGAAAAAGCAATTGTCTGTGAATATTATCTTGAAATGGGCTCAATATAACAAATTGCCTGTTGTATGAGAGGCTTAGCCCTTTAATTATGTGCTGCACCCTGGCTTTACAGTCTGTGAACAGACAGGTCTGTAGAAGAGTTTGGATTTGATATCCCGCTTTATCACTCCCCAAAGGAGTCTCAAAGCGGCTAACATTCTCCTTTCCCTTCGTCCCCCACAACAAACACTCTTTGAGGTGAGTGTGGCTGAGAGACTTCAGAGAAGTGTGACTAGCCCAAGGTCACCCAGCAGCTGCATGTGGAGGAAAGGGGAAGCGAACCCGGTTCCCCAGATTATGAGTCCACCGCTCTTAACCACTACACCACACTGGCTCTAAATAAATGGTTTTCACCCCTCGTGATGGGCCTGTGGATCTGTTGTCACTTGTGGCTTCTACATGGTGGACTTAGTTGCAAAGGAAAGGGACCAGAGAACAGTGTGCAAATGCAAAATATTGTGCTGTAGGTCGTGTCTTTTGGGACTTAGCATGCTTGCGAAAAGCATGCTGTACCTGTGCATTGTTCTGCGACATATATATTACTGTCTTTCTAAATAAGATACAGCACAACTTTCAGTGTGATCTGAAGTGTGTTGACTTCGAAGACCCACTGGTTTTCAGTAGGTAGTTACTTCTGAGTAACTCTGCTTGGAACGAGGGCTTTCTCAGGTGCAGCCAGGCTGGTGCTTTTGCAGTCCCTTCCACCTCAAAGCCTGAAACCTCTATGAGGTTACCAGGCCCCTGAATCCATCTTTTGCGTCTCATAATTGTGGGCAATTTAACGGGATGTCAGTAAGCTAGTTGGATTCCTTGCCTTCTGCCTTCCCAGGGGCGTAGGAAGTGGGGGGTGGGCCGCCCCAGGTTCCATCATGGAGGGGGTGACAAATTATCAAGGAACAATTACTGCCCTACTAGGGTGGTTCATAAAAAAACTTTTTTTGAAAATGCCTGCTCCAAAGGTCTTATCTTACTACACTGGGGATTATATAGCTATATATGAAATTTCATGCATATCAGTTAATATCTTGACCCTCCTCCACGAAAATAGCTGTTTACTTGGCTGTTTTCCTATGCCATGAAGGCTGAAATTTCAATTCAGTGGAGCACTTACTGTTCCCAACCCTAACCCTGCGGAAAGCCATCTAATTAGACTTTAATTTGATTTTGACATGCTTTTAGGAGGTAATTTAATTGTTTGATTTTATATCAATGTTATGTATCTGATGTTAACCGCCCTGAGCCCGACTTCGGCCGGGGAGGGCAGGATATAAATAAAAGTTTATTTTTACTTATTATTATTCCTTTGTAAGAAAATATGAAATAACGTAAAACCAAAAGGTCAGCAGGCAAAAAAATAAATAAATCAATGTGTGTGTGGGGGGGGGGTGACAAGAAATTTTCCACACTGGGCACCACCTGACCTTCCTACGCCTCTGTGCCTTCCCCCTCTCCCATTGATAGATCAGATGCATTCCAGGTAATTTTTTATCTGTTCTAGTATTTTAACTTCGTTTTAAAGCGTGGTTGTGAATTTTTCTTGATTATATTGCTTTATCTTTTTGTAAACCGCTTTGAGGTGGGTTTTTTTTTAAACAACCAAGTGGTGCATAAATTTTATGAAACAAATAAATTAAATAAATAATTTAGTGTTGTGTATAAAACGCTCGGCCTGTAAAAAGCTCAGCTTGTAAAAGATGGGAGCATTTTCCTACTTGATCCTAGGCTCACTTTATACATTACGTTATTTTTTAGGTACCCTCACTTGAAAATTATGTTAACTTGTGAATATGGCAAATACATGTATTACAGAAGTGCACTTGTTGGAGAGCCACGATTGGCTGCGCTTTGCAGAGTTCATTGGCAAAATTGGGTTTTCCTTTCTGACCCATAGAGGAATTGTCTGGGAATATCCCCCATCCCGGTGCTTTTCCAAACAGCTGAATTTTGCTGCTTTTGCTTCATTCTCTCTCTACACACACACACACACACACACACACACACACACACCAGTTCACAAATCTTGGCACAATTGCTAAAGAAGTTTTAAAGCTTTGCCAAGAGACTCTCTTAATGACTTGCTGGATTTCTTTTGTTACCTGCTTTAGTGCTATCTTCTCCGCAAATAATTTGTCTCTGCTTCCTATGTTTGCTTTCACCCAAAGGGGATGTATTTGTCCGAAAGCCAAATGTTGCCTTGTTACTACTTATAACCACAGCGTTTTTTGCAGGTGTCAAACTGTATTATCTTTCCTCATTAAACCTGTTTGTTTGAGCACTCCTCTGCCCACTGAAAGCACATGCCCCCGACTTTACATTTACCCCCACTAATTGAAATCAGGATCACTTCTAAGATTAATGAACTTGCAGGGCCAGCATGCCACATTTTTAGTGATTTCTGAGTTGTTTACTTGGAAATTGTTGCTCCATTCTAGGCATGGGTTCCATTGTGTGATTCCCGTGAAAGAGTCATACAGCTAAATTGGTATAATTCACTTGGAACATCTTGACCTTATTCAAAGGGTAATGATAGGGTTGCATGGTTCCAGTCTTTGAATTCTTGTTAGTCCTGAATACTTTTTCTGTAAATTTGAGTAGTGTGATTCAACTCTATTGTGTAAAATCCATACTGGCAGGTTAGGTCTTTAAATTATCTTCTCCTTGGAAGTGTGTCAAAACAAAATAAAAAATAAAAAAATTCCTTCCAGTAGCACCTTAGAGACCAACTTTGGTCTCTAAGGTGCTACTGGAAGGAATTTTTTTTATTTTTTATTTTGTTTTGACTATGGCAGACCAACATGGCTACGTACCTGTAATTGGAAGTGTGTGTGTTTGTACAGATAAATATATCTACATATTTACATAAGAGAGCACACAGAGGACATATGTATAACTTCAAACCACAAATCATTTCTAGTTTCATTTGGGACGATCATCATTTTATCGAAAACAATTATTGTGATGTTGTTCAAATATCCTCATTTAAAATGCCAATAAATGATTTGGAAATCTAAACATCTATTCTGAGTCAGCTATGAGAGAACATTAAAACAAGCACTCTTGCAGACAAACAAACAAACAAACCAGGAAACAAAATGAATGTATTTGATCTGCTATAGTTGTGCAATTATGGGGTTTTTTTTCCAGGGGGAGAGGAAATATTGCCAGTAGTTTTATACACCATCTGTGATTGCGCTCCAAAGGAGGAGGGAAAAACTAATTAAGTATCTTACCTTTATAAAGAGTTACTTTGAAGACCCACTATTTCTTTTTTACCTCCTTTTTATGAGCCTACTTTAACCAAATTACAGAACTGAACGGTGGCAGTTAATTTGTTCTTCTGTTAGTGAGCTTTTAGTGCTGGGCGAGGGATATTGAAAAATTCCAAGAGTGGCATGGAGCCCAGATTCCCATTTTTCTCCCTAGGAATCTGAATTGGGATTATGCTGCTGAAGAGAGAGGCCAAGTTGAAGGGGATGGGGAGCCCCACTGGTAAACTAGTTTGCTTGGGGTAATAAAATCATTTGAGAAGATAAGATGAATTTGCGTTTGAGCTCAGTCGGCAGAGCAATCCTTGTTCCCCAGTACAGGGAGAGAGATGCCACCCCTATGTCAGTCAGAATAATAATATTTATTATTATTATAATAAATTTATTATTTATACCCCGCCCATCTGGCTGGGTTTCCCCAGCCACTCTCGGCGGCTTCCAACAGAATATTAAAATACAATAATCTATTAAACATTAAAAGCTTCCCTAAACAGGGCTGCCTTATCCTTTGTTATTCCAGCCCAGAACAGGAGGGCGAAAACAAACTGCTCCAAAAGGCACAGAATGGAGCAACAGCAGCCATGTTCCCAGCATCCATGGCAACACCATCTATGCCCACCTCTCATGGGCACCCAGGGACGTAGGCCCACCTCTCATGGGCACCCATGTTGGCTGGACGTGAAGGGCGCCCGGCTCATAAGTACTGTGTTTGAACACCGAAAGGGAAGGAAATAGCAGGCATTTAATATAGGGACGCTGGTGGCGCTGTGGGTTAAACCATAGAGCCTAGGGCTTGCCGATCAGAAGGTCAGCGGTTCGAATCCCCACGACAGACTGAGCTCCCGTTGCTTGGTCCCAGCTCCTGCCAACCTAGCAGTTCGAAAGCATGTCAAAGTGCAAGTAGATCAATAGGTACCGCTCTGGTCATCTAGTGTGACACCCGGCAATGCAGGAAACCTTTGTCCAATGTGGAACTCAAATCCACAACCCTGAGATTAAGAATCTCACGCTCTACCAGCTGAGCTATCTCAGAATGACTCATTTGTGATGTAAGGACCTTGACTGGTTGATTTCACTTATATGCTGGTTTTTCACAGCAAGCTATGCCCAAAGCGGCTTACAGCAAATATCCAAAACATTAAAATGGAGAACATTAGAACAAAATACAGAACATGTCTGTAAATTCAAAATGACAAAAACAGACAGTTTAACAAGCATGGAATACCTTCAGTATTACAGAAACAAATCTAGGCTTAAGTACATATATGCAAAGCAAAAATTGTAAGTTAGTGGACAGAAAAGTTTCTGGTTCTGGTCTTGTTGCACTCTAAGGAGCCTGGCTTAAATACAGTTCAGAGGGCAGGTGTCCCCTCACCAGGCTAGATGACATACAGCTGGTTCCCATATCCTTACTCCAGAGGAGGCTGACAGCAACAAAAGGCAAATGTCAGGGAGGGTAATAATGGCACCCATCTTTCTGCACTCATTGTCTGGAAGCACCCCAAATGTCTTAGGTCTTTCTTTGCACTTCCAACATTTGTTACTCATTTTGTACATTTTAGCTAATTTCACTGGTGTTATGTACCAACATATTTTATTTTCAACACTGTCGGGTTATTTGCCGTTTCCCCCAAATTACATATTATTGAGGTGAAATTTCATACCTTTCAGTCTGAAAAGTGATTTCTTATGAAAAAGTTCCACCACCTCATTAAGTGTGTGTTTAGCTGTGGTAGCAATCAGTGGTGCAGTCCCTCTGTGCTTTTAAAACTTCAAACCTGTAATCCTCTTTAGTGAATCTTTATAAAGGCTGTTGAATTGCATCATCTAATTGGATTGGGTGCAGTCTAGGGGATATTGGGTGTCTAAATTTCATTGTGATCTGTAGAATTCAAGTGCACAGTTATGTGCTCTGGGCTCGGTCGCTTTATTTTCAGCGAATGGTAGGCACACAGCGTTTTCTCTGTGTTGCACCTTGAATGTGTTAGCATCTAACATTGCAACTTCTTCCACTGTTAAATCTCATGTGCTGGGGGTTTTATGGGCTTCCGTTGGACAACTTGAATTAAAAGCTGGTGGCATTTGTAATAAAATTGTCAGAAGAAATTGACAAAATTCTATTTTCTCGTAGGGTTCAAGAGCAGGACTTTGGAAGTGGTACAAGTAGTGTATCTGATACAGGATGGTGTGCACCTCATAGACATCGTGCAGAGAATAACCCCCTTTTTAAAGGTGTCGCTGGGGATAAATGGACTCCCAGTTAGTCTAACCATTCAGTAGTTCTGCTTTACCAACAAGGGTTAATCGAAATACAGATTGCTTAAAATTAAAGCTTTAAAAGAAAGAAAGAAAGAAAGAAAGAAAGAAAGAAAGAGTTGAAATGCAGGAGAAGGGATGAACACCAGGGAATGACTGACCTCATAATCATTGAAGAATGGATGGAGTTGGTAGTTCAGGCTTTTTAGAAAATGTTTGGGATATTTCGGACGCTGGCTGGTGTTCACTGCAAGCCTATTAGCATGTGAGAGTTAAGAATTGCCTGTTATCTGAGAACCTGTTAAGTCACAAATTGAAGTCGCTGGAGGTGACTGATAAATGCAAAGGGTCGGACCCCGAGGTTCCTTTCCACTGGCTGAAAGAGCCTTCCTCCTGTAGAGGAAGGAAGCCTTTGAATTCAGAATACCTGTACTGTGTTTACTCGAATCTAATGCTCACTTTTTTAAGCCAAATTAGGTTGAGAAAATTAAGGTGTGCATTAGATTTGATGGCACATTTACATTTGCCAGCAAATACTTTTTTTGGTTCCGAGGTTCTGAAAATTGAGGTGCGCATTCCATTCCATGGCACATTACACTCGAGTAAATACGGTATTTGCAGACAGTGGGCTTTTTATGCTTATTAGTGAAAAGCAGTGCTGCTAGTCCTCATGTTGGCAGCTATTGACCATTGCATTTTAAGCCGAATCATCCTCTTTCTTTGAGAGTGAAAGAGGATGCCTTATAGGTATACTGCTGCATGTACTGGGGCAGTGAGATTGCAAGTACTTTAAGTGGGATTTTGGGGGTGACACAGTCACTACTGCACAGATGCACCATCGCTGCTCTCTGTGTTGAGACCATGACTCGTATTTGATTTCTGTTCCGTGGATGTAGAAGTCCGGGGGTGGACTAAACTAGTCATTTTTTCCTGCTGATTGTTTCCTAATTAGCTGAAGAGTTCTCCCAGGTTTGTTGTTGATGGAAAATTCTATGCCAATCATTTCTATACCTCACCCCTAGGTTGTAAAATTTAATGAGAAAAGTGAAGGCTGCACCTCAGCAGCTTATGTGTGTTGAAACAATGGGTCCTTGGCCAAGGAGTTCATTTCAGTCTGCGTTGTTGAAATATACTCGGAGTTGAGTGTGGATTTCATGCTCTTTATTCAGCTCATAGTAGCGAGGAATGAATGTTTCCCCAGAACGTCTGCTTTATATACATTATTTACACAATGGACCCCACGTGATTGGCTAATTCCAGGATATTCCTGTAGGCCAATCAGGTTGCGGATTCACTTCCCCCTGGAGCTGGATTGGGTGGCTCCTGCAGACCAATCAGACTGCTGCATTCTGAATCCTATTGTTCTAGGACCATTCAGACTGCTGCATTCTGAATCTTATTGTTCTAGGACCAATCAGACTGCTGCATTTTGGATCGTATTCAACTCAGTACATAACAGTTGTGTAGGATACATCCTTGGGAATACTGGTTGAAGACTGGTAATCAGCATTGACATTCCCCGTGACTACCGACACAACCAGGGGAGATTTCTCCTGTTCCCCTTTCTGTCTTGCCTTGTCACTGGTTCCTGACTCTTTTAAGATTTCATCAGGAGCCAAACTTTATATGACTATAACTTTGGGTAAGCTTCCTTCTTGAAATAACTTCAGAAATGTGATTCTTTCTCCTTTTGGAGGGGGTGATAATTGCATTGGTTCTTCTTTTACTTGAACGCCAGTTACCTTTGATAGTCACCGTGATTGAGCAATGTTGTTTTTTTGCACTGTGGTAATCAGACATCCCATCCCTGGTATATTTAGAAGAAAAATATGTAGACTTTACAGAGTTAGAAAAGCTGTATTCCTAAGATTCTCTTCTTTGAAGTCATACTAATATTATTTTTTTCCCTGAGTGTATTTTTAAAATACAGTATGGTGGAATTTTAACTTTTTCTTAAAAAAAAAAGGACAGCTTCTAATACTTGTATATATATATTTTTAACTTTCCCACAGATATGCACTTATTTGGCCATTATCCAGCTCATGATGATTTCTATCTAGTAGTGTGCAATATCTGCAATCAGGTAGTCAAGCCACAGGTTTTCCAGTCACACTGCGGTAAGTGAAAACTTTTGTTCCTGGATTACGGGCTCAGTGTACATGTCCCAAAAGAAATGGTGCCTTAGCAGTTAACTTCTTCCTCCTTCTTTTTAAAGCTGAACTTCTCATCCTGTTAAACCACTTGAAATCCACTTACCTTGCCGAGGTTGGAACCCCAAACGCGCAGAAAACACTTTTTGAAGGGTGGGGTGGCAGATGCGTGTTTGATGCTCATCAAAGCCGGTCCAAAAAATTCTGTTGCCTAGGAGAGAAAATTGCAAGTGGCACTTCCCTTCCCGCTCGTCGGGGTTTATTTATTTATTTCATTAAATTTATATACCACTTGATGGTAGAAAATAAACATCAGGGCAGTTTACGAAAAAGATAAAGCAAACAAAAAATGAAAAATGACAAAATGACGAAAAATTTAAAACATACAGAAGGTTAAAAGTGCAATAAAATAGACTAAAACAATTTTAAACTCCTACAAACTTTCTAAATATCTGTGCAGGCTTTCAACAGGTGCCAAAAGGAATACTGCCACATGGTAGGCACGGTTATGTGTACTGACCAGTGTTGGGTCTGCTGCAGAGTGAGATTTGAGCCACTTGTGCTCTGGTCCTCATCCAGATTGTCTGGAAATCCTCAGAGTAGCAAAGGGCTCCCAAACACCAAGGAGGACGCTCAGGAATGATCATGTTAACTGCCCATTTCATCTTGCCATCATCAGCCTTCCCTTGCTGCCTCTGTTCTTTTAAATGTCAGGGACTATTCCCTGTGCAAACTCCTACCAGAGCATTCAGGAACGCACCAGGTTCCCCCAGTCTTTGAGGGAATCCCACAGTGAGTGGCAGAAACGGGGCCCTAAGGCACTCACTCAGGGGAGTCCTCCTGGGCAGCAACCAGCAACAGCAGCAACAGTGGCAGCAGTCCTTATGAGGCCTGTCAGGCCCCGCCCTGGGCCAGATGGTGAGTGGCAGGAACGGGGCCCTAAGGCACTCACTCAGGGGAGTCCTCCTGGGCAGCAACCAGCAACAGTGGCAGCAGTCCTTATGAGGCCTGTCAGGCCACGCCCTGGGCCAGATGGTGAGTGGCAGAAACGGGGCCCTAAGGCACTCACTCAGGGGAGTCCTCCTGGGCAGCAACCAGCAACAGCAGCAGCAGTGGCAGCAGTCCTTATGAGGCCTGTCAGGCCCCGCCCTGGGCCAGATGGTGAGTGGCAGGAACGGGGCCCTAAGGCACTCACTCAGGGGAGTCCTCCTGGGCAGCAACCAGCAACAGTGGCAGCAGTCCTTATGAGGCCTGTCAGGCCACGCCCTGGGCCAGATGGTGAGTGGCAGAAACGGGGCCCTAAGGCACTCACTCAGGGGAGTCCTCCTGGGCAGCAACCAGCAACAGCAGCAGCAGTGGCAGCAGTCCTTATGAGGCCTGTCAGGCCCCGCCCTGGGCCAGATGGTGAGTGGCAGGAACGGGGCCCTAAGGCACTCACTCAGGGGAGTCCTCCTGGGCAGCAACCAGCAACAGCAGCAGCAGTGGCAGCAGTCCTTATGAGGCCTGTCAGGCCCCGCCCTGGGCCAGATGGTGAGTGGCAGGAATGGGGCCCTAAGGCACTCACTCAGGGGAGTCCTCCTGGGCAGCAACCAGCAAAACACTGCAACCAGATGATATACAGGCCAAACAGCTGTTGCAGCGCAAACACACTTGCTGGCTAGGAGGGAAGACCAGGCAAGGACTCTTCCTGTTTCTCTGTGGGTCTGCTCTCCAAGAATGAGTTATGGCTGCAACATTTGGGGGCTTTTTAGTTTAGAGAAAAGGTGAGGAGAGGAGTCACGATAGAGAGGGCTAAAATTATTCTTGGCTTGGAGAAAGCTTTTCTCCCTCTCCTAAAACACCAGAACTCAGGGGCATCCAATGAAACGGCATGTTAGAAGATTCAGGACAGACGAAAGAAAGCCCTTCTTTGCACAGCGCATAGCTGAACTATGGAATTCGCTTTCATGAGATGTATCAATGGCCACCAACTAGGATGGCCCATTTAATGGAGAATAAGGCTATCCATAAGAATAAGAAAAAGGACGCGGGTGGCGCTGTGGTCTAAACCACAGAGCCTAGCGCTTGCCGATCAGAAGGTCAGCGGTTCGAATCCCCGCAACGGGGTGAGCTCCTGTTGCTTGGTCCCTGCTCCTGCCCACCTAGCAGTTCGAAAGCACGTCAAAGTGCAAGTAGATAAATAGGTACCGCTCCGGCGGGAAGGTAAACGGCGTTTCCGTGCGCTGCTCTGGTTCTCCAGAAGCGGCTTAGTCATGCTGGCCACATGACCCGGAAGCTGTCTGCGGACAAACGCCAGCTCCCTCGGCCTATAGAGCGAGATGAGTGCCGCAACCCCAGAGTCGTCCGCGACTGGACCTAACAGTCAGGGGTCCCTTTACCTTTAAGGCTATCCATAGCTGAAAACCTTAATGGCTGTGCTTTGTTTTCATTGTTGGAGGCAGTGGGCTTCTGAATACCAGCTGCTGGAAACCACAGGAGGAGAGAGAGCTGTTGCCCTCAGGTCCTGCTTGCAGGCTTCCTTAGGCCACCGTGAGAACAGGATGCTGGAGTGGATGGGCTGTTGGCCTGATCCAGCAGGCTCTTCTTACATTCTTAACCTCGCTCATCCCTTTGGCATGGCAGGAAGGGAGGCGGGTTCTGTTGCGTGAGCTTAGTCTGTGGACCTGGAGCTACAGGCAAAAGTCAAATGCTTCTGTACTTCCAAGCTTCAGGGGTTAGTGAGAGGCTTCCTCCTGCACCTTGCATTTTTCCCTTCTGTTTGTAGGGCACAAAAGCAGAGCAGGTCAATGCACCTGTGAGCTGAAGGGGTAAAGTTGGATGTGCATTGCCTTGCTCTGCACACATGGTACATGCCAAGATTAGAGAAGGTGCAGAGGCAGAGCGAGCCTCTGGTTTTCTGCCCCTCCTTCCTAGCCACAAGGTTGAAGCTAGAAAGAGGAGCAGATTTCCCCATGAGCTTGCTGTGTGTTCGACACTGGGGATAAAGAGGGTCCCAGCTGCAATTAATTTTTGACTGGCCAGGAAAGACAGTCACATTCTGTTGATTGCTGCCACTAATTAACACGGGGTATAAACTACAGATCCCTGTGTAGCCACCATTGTAACAAATATTTATGCCCATGGATCAGAATTGCCTGTTTCCCACTCTGCTGTCTCTTCAATTGCCAAGTTTAGATTACTTTCTTACTAGGCAGAAACTATTCAACATTTGCAAAGGGGAGTATGTAGAACTCATTGCACATGGGTCCAGATGTTGCAGTCAGTATGCTACATGCAACCTGGGAATCTATGAAGTGGGAAGAGTCGACACAGTCCTAGCCCCCCCACCCCCCACTGTTCATAGCATCTGTTCAGCATGAGGACTGTGTGAACTGGGCCATAATCAGCCTTCCCTTTCTTTATAGCTGGGCTGCTTCTGTTCCTTGACTGTTCCCTATGCTAGCTCCCACCAGACCACATCACAAGGGGCAATGGATACAGGACTGATACAGACCTGCCAGTCCATGGCTGTATGCATCTATTATTATTATTATTATTATTATTATTATTATTATTATATTAAATTTTTATGCTGCCCTATGACCTAGAAGCTGTACGCCGGCTCTCTCGGCCAGTAAAGAGAGATGAGCGCCGCAATCCCAGAGTCGTCCACGACGACCTAATGGTCAGGGTTCCCTTTACCTTTACCTTTTTATACCCGGAGGTCTCAGGGCGGTTTACAGAACAAAATCAAAATATAACACCACAAAATATATAATCAAAATAAAAACAACAACCTAATAACCTCCCCCCCCCAAAAAAAACCCACGCTTTAAAAGGGCATAGGATTTGTCAATGAAATCAACCAGAGGCCTGGTTAAAAAGCAACATTTGAGCCTGGTGTCTAAAAGTGTATTATGAAGGCCAGGCAAACCTCCCTGGGGAGAACATTCCACAGATGTGGAACAACTGCAGAGAAGGCCACCTTCATATTGCCACCTTCAAAACCTCTCAAGGAGGCATGAAGAGTTACAGATGTTAATCTCAGGGTTCATATGGAAAGAGGCATTCCTTTAGGTATTGCGGTCCTGAGCCATTTAAGGCTTTATAGGTCAAAACCAGCACTTTGAACTGGACCTGGAAACTAATTGGTAGCCAGTGCAGTCGGACCAGGATCGGTGTAATATGCTCAAACCGTCTTGCTCCAGTGAGCAACCTGGCCGCTGAATTCTGCACTAGCTGAAGTTTCCAAACCGTCTTCAGAGGCAGCCCTACATGTAACGCATTTATAGCGTTAACACATTTCAAGCATGCATGCACAAACCCAAATAGTTCTGGGAGCTGTAGATTGCTAAGGGTTCTGTAAGCTAGCTCTGTTAACTACCTGTACATACAGTAAGCCCGCAACTTATGCAGGGATTACATCTAGGGGATCTCGCCTAAAGCCAAAATTGTGTATAGTCAAAACCCATTAGGTTCAATGGCGGGTGGGATGGCCAGAGTAATCTTCCCCTGTCCCCTTTCTCTATTTTTATTTTTGCTACTTGTGTAAAGCTGAATGCACACGAGTTCAGTGTGCATAAATTGTGGGTTTGCTGTATGCTTTAAATGTGTGGTGTGCATGTGGCAGAAAGTTGAATTCCACAAGCTTCCTGAAGAAAGGTAGCTGCTGTTTGCAGTTCTTGCTTAAGCAAGTGTGTTCTGCACTTCATCACAAAAGGAGCAGACCAGGACTGTGGGAAGTTCCTGCCTCAAAGCATCCTTACTCAGCAGACCATTCCCTTTCAAATTAGCGAGATTTGCTTTCAATCAACATACTTAGGTTCTGGTATAAAATTATGTTGATCCACCCTGCCAAAATGGGACCCAGGTGGCGCTGTGGGTTAAACCACAGAGCCTAGGGCTTGCTGATCAGAAGGTCGGCGGTTCAAATCCCTGCGACGGGGTGAGCTCCCGTTGCTCGGTCCCTGCTCCTGCCAATCTAGCAGTTCAAAAGCACAAAGTGCAAGTAGATAAATAGGGACCGCTCCGGCGGGAAGGTAAACGGCGTTTCCGTGCGCTGCTCTGGTTTGGTAATTATCTTGGTCTTGTTTATATTAATTTTAAATCCTGCTATTTCTCCAAACGTTTTTAAACTTTTTTTTAACTCTATCAGTGACTCTAGGGGATCTTCTAAGATAATTATAATATCATCGGCATATGCCTTTAGTTTATATATATTTCTTCCTATTGTTATTCCTTTGGTTTGTTTATTTTCCCTAATATCTTTTAGTTAACATTCAATAGTTGCTATAAATAATAACTGTGTTTAATCTCTATTTCTCTGTCTAGCATACGGATCATAACATTCCCAGTTGCGAATCATAGTAGGTGTGTGTCATCAGGAAAAACCCCTCTCTTATTGTAATTCTCACAGTACAGTAAACTGCCACAATATTTTGTGACTTGCTGTCCCGTCAAGAGGTCTAGGAATGAGGTGTAGATAAGAGTTAGAATTTTTTTTTTTTTTTTAAGAATGGGGGAAGAAATTCAAAACACACAATGTTAAGGTGCTTCTTCAAACCATAGTAGGCCATATAGGTATGGCTGTAGATCTCTTACAAGTGTTTGCTTGCTATTATGTTGTGGCTGAATCTTTCATCAGGCACCTTGGGATGTCCAGCATGGGATGCGTTCCTTTCACGCCTTTCAGCTATTTTTCTTTTCTTTTAAGAAAGTTGTATAGCAGGCTAGAGATATGAGGGGAGTGGTGAGGCTGGGGAATGTCTTTCCAAATATGTGTGCCTGCAAGACAGTGTGTGGGTTGAAATTATTCACACCATAGCTGAGGAACTCTGACCACTGTTACATTCAATTTTGTATTTTTGCACGGCCTGTGGGGGTTTATTCAGGAATTTCAGCACAGGAACAGGAGGAAAAGGCTATTCTCAACTCAGTTTATTACAGCAAAAGCCAGCAATATAATACAGTACAGTATAATTCCAAACCAGCGATCAGAATATCGCTACAAGGCGTCAAAATCCTAAGGATTAAAAAAAAAAACAGTGGCGCAAAAGAAATTTATAGTATATTTTCCAGTAGAAGCGATTTACGTTTTTTGATGGCTAAGGTGCAAAACTTGGCCACAGCATAGGATACTGAGCTCAAAGAGTCTTCCAAAAGGAATTTGCGTAGGGTTTCAGGAATAAATTCCAGATAATATTGCAAGGGTTTAAATTTTGATAAAAGGGGTAATATAAGACGAGACCTTTCTTCACTATAAAATTCACAGAATAGAAGAATGTGAGTAACAGATTCCACCTTATTGGTCATGCATGGGCATAGGCGCTCGTGGATTGGTACCCGCAGGAATTTGCCGTGTAGTACAGCTGTAGGCAGTGCCTCAAATCGGGCTCTGGAAAAAGCCCATCTATAAGATTCATAAGTAATATTAGATAAATAAGGGGCAGCTGAAAAGTTGGGCCAAGATTTTAGACACCTGTAATTCAAAAAGGCTATTTAATTTCGCAATGTGGCAATAACTAAATTTAGTCACCCCCCCCCCCCCCCGGTCATTTGAAAAGCGTTCTATTGGAACACTCGGATTTTCATAGCTTCTCAGCTGCTTGCATATACGTAGCCAGCAGATGGAGCTCATATCATTACATATTTGGCCTTGCACTCTTCTGGGTTCTGAAGGAGGCTTTAACAGTAGAAAGCTGCAGTCAATTGCTTTCATTTCTGCAGGTGTACTTCTTGCCATCTCACTTGGAAGTTTAGCCCGAAAATTAACTGGTGTCCTAGAACACGTTTAAAATTGGATTCAAATTTTAACCTGCACTGTTGCCTTTCTTGGTTCACTGCTTTAAACAAGGGGGTGGGGGGTGGGTGGGCAGCAAGTAGCAGAGCAAATGAGAGCAAACTTTCCAGAACTTTGTGAATCTCATCCAACAGCGTTGCTCAGTAAGGTGTAGAAACAGATTTCCACTTTCCTCTCTCCCCTCCTGGCCCCCTCCCTAAACTGAATAAGATTTGAAGCAGATTTATCTCATAGCATGTCATAAAGGTAAAGGTACCCATATTTTCCGGCATATAAGACGACTGGGCATATAAGACGACCCCCAACTTTTCCAGTTAAAATATAGAGTTTGGGATATACTCGCCGTATAAGAAATACAACCCGGCGTATAAGACGACCCCCGACTTTTGAGAAGATTTTCCTGGGTTAAAAAGTAGTCATACGCAGGAAAATACTGTAAATGTACCCCTGACCATTAGGTCCAGTCGCGGACGACTCTGGGGTTGCGGCACTCATCTCGCTTTAGTGGCCGAGGGAGCCGGCATACAGCTTCCAGGTCATGTGGCCAGCATGACTAAGCCGCTTCTGGCGAACCAGAGCAGCCCATAGCAACGCCGTTTACCTTCCTGCTGCAGCGGTACCTATTTATCTACTTGCACTGTGATGTGCTTTCGAACTGCTAGGTTGGCAGGAGCAGGGAGCTCACCCCGTCGCGGGGATTCGAACCGCCGACCTTCTGATCGGCAAGCCCTAGGCTCTGTGGTTTAACCCACAGCGCCTCCCGTGTCCCTATATAGCATGTCATACGTGAACAAAAATATATCCAATAATAGATCTATTGTTCCACGCTTGATAATCACCTGATGGCTTTCCCCAAAGAAGCAATGTATATTTAATTTATTATTAGTTGTTATTCAAGGGTTGGTTTTTTCTGTTACAAGAGTGACTGTTGCAGGCTGGCGTTCTCCTCCCACCTGGGATTACTTTAATATTCTGTTGAGCCCTGTTTATTTTCTTTTCCCAAATGAGAGATAAGCACGTTTCATCGGCGATGAGTAACAAATATGGTCAGGGGAGTTCTGGGTTGATTTGATTGCTTGTTTGCGTGCAGGCTGCACACAGTTGTCTGGAGGAAGCTGAGCAAGGGACTGTATATTACCTTGGCAGGTCGTGTTCCTTTGCCATGTCTGCTGACTAATGTAGGTGACGTGATGGGGAGAATCTGTGGGAGAAGGTGGTGCTTAACCCTTGCCCTGCTTGCTGTTCCCCCTCCATACAAACTCCTCCTTCCCAAGCTTTTCCTCCTGGCTATGCTTAATTGAGGTTGAATCCTGACAAGACAGAAGTACTGTTTTTGGGGGACAGGGTGCGAGCGGGTGTGGGGGACTCCCTGGTCCTGAATGGGGTAACTGTGCCCCTGAATGACCAGGTGCGCAGCCTGGGAGTCATTTTGGACTCACAGCTGTCCATGGAGGCACAGGTTAATTCTGTATCCAGGGCATCAGTCTACCAGCTCCATCTGGTACGCAGGTTGAGACCCTCCCTGCCCGCAGACTGTCTCGCCCGAGTGGTGCATGCTCTGGTTATCTCCCGCTTGGACTACTGCAATGCGCTCTACGTGGGGCTACCTTTGAAGGTGACCCGGAAACTGCAATTAATCCAGAATGCGGCAGCTAGACTGGTGACTGGGAGTGGCCACCGGGACCACATAACACCAGTCCTGAGAGATCTTGATTCTCTAGAGGAACCCTATTTCAGTGGGTAGAGCACATGTTTTGCATGCAAAATATTATAGGTTAATTCGGTATAAATGAAACTTGGGTAATAAGGTGGTGGTGGTGGGGAACCTCTCATTGAGACCTTGAAGAGCTGGTGCCAGTCACAATAGTAGCAGAGGCAAGTACTGGTAACTTGTGGCTTTACAGGTGTTTTTGGACTCCCATCAGCCTCAGCCAACATGGCCATTGTTCAGGAATTATGGGAGTTGAAGTCCAGGAATATCTGGACCAATAATCTTACACCATATAAGACAGTTTCGTATGTTTGTGCAGCTAATGAAATAGTGGTTATGAGTATGCCTCCTCATCGGTTGGTTGCAGAACTCACCAAAATATGTAGCGAGCGCAGTGTTTCTCAAACTTGGGTCCCCCGCTGTTGTTGGACCACAACTCCCATCATCCCTACCTAGCAGGACCAGTGGCCAGTGACGATGGGAGTTGTAGTCCAACAACAGCTGCTCACCCAAGCTTGAGAAACACTGATGCAGTGAATAAACCTTTGACAGTAGAAAAAGAAATAATGGTCTCTTGACTAATTGAACAACAGAGAAGATAGCTGTCTTCGTGTGAACAGAGTTGCCGGCCAATGCTAAGCCACATTGTACACAGACGGTACCTAATTGTGTGGTGGTCCTGAGCTGTGTTTTCAAAATGCAAAAGGCTGTGGTAATTGGGGGGGGGGGTAAGTTTACTGCCATCCTTACTTAGTCGCCTTGAGATTTGCCACCAACAAAACTTTATTAATGTGCAGAGTATTTTCCTTTTATAATGCATGGTGGTTGACTTTCTCTTTTTTAAGCTGTTTAAAACATTTTATTGTCTAACTGGTAGGGTGTGAAACCTGGTTAGTGAGGGTGTTTTGTGTCTGTAGTCAAAACAGTTGGCGGCTGCAAGTGTGCTGCTTACTGGAGCAGTCGCCTGCCTCATTTCCAGCCTTTGCAGAATACTTAATCATATTGCTGTCATTCTCTGACAGTGTCCGTAACGTGAATCATTTCATGTTCCAGCGGTACAAGTTGTTTACAGTCGCCCTAGAATTGGATTAACTTGGCAGACTGGGCCTCGGTGTAAGTCCTTTTAGTTTACATTTCTTCTAGCAAGCTGTTTTGCATGCTGTGTCTTCTTGCTGATTTCCCCCTCCCCAGCAGAAATGAGGAGTTTTTAGCTGTTTTATGTCGGAAGACAATGTGTTGCAACCAATACAGGAAAAGTGCAACTTGGTGGGTATTTCAGCATTTGATTGTTTTCCAGTAATGTCACTGCAGTTAACAAGCTTCATAAATTTCTTAAATTTCTTAAACTCTTCTTCGACCCTGGCAGTATGTTTCCTTTGTCAGTTTACACGAAGAGCCAAAGCTAAACTCTGTGCCATTTCCTTTTCAACAGTGCAAATACAATTGGAGTGGATACAGTTTGAAGATTGTTTTCAGCCAAACTTGAAACTATGTTTATCCAACTCTCTCAGGTTATACATTTTTCTTTGGATATTTTCTACCACTCCTACAACGCTCTAATTTGTTAGCGGACTTTCCCTCTCCCTTCCTTCCTTTCTGTTATTTAATTTAATGGACAACAGTGTGTGCTAGACTTTGTCACAAGGAAAATGAAAGTGTTTAGCAAGGTGTTTATGGCGATTGGCTGTGCAGTAACTGCCTGTTATCCCTAATCTTCCCAATGACTCGAGTTACTTGGCTCATTACAAGAGTATGCTTTTTTGTATTAAAATATGCTTGGCATTTGGTTTAATGTTTAAACCTTCTAAACTGGAAGCATACGTCATATCAGTTACTAAGATAGTAACCTACAAAGTTGTTGACTTATGACGGGTATGCCTGTATGATTTAACTTTCCATCGAGTACGAAATCAGTTTTGTTGCACGCTTAATGAAAATTCCGAATGAAGTGTGTCAGTCTATAGTATTGCGATATTAACAGGAAGTACATTGCAATAGCATATTAACACCATTGTAAATGAGTCCCTGCCTTGCTCTGAGTCTCTGGTTTTCAATTTTGTAAGCTGACATTGATAAGTAGCTTTCTAGCTGGGTCAGTGTTGGCCTGATTTTCCAGTTTTCTCTGGGGATCTTGAGCTCTATCTCTGCCTGAGACAAGTAAATTTCTTGTTGCCTTTGTTCTTCTTTTGCTCCCAGTGTTTTGTCTGCCCACAGAGTTATGCCCCCATATCCTGACATTCTGTGAGCTCTTAAATGTTGGGAAGGCCATGGTGACTTGCAGGGTTTTTTCATATAACGCTATGCTGTATTTTTATGAGGCTCATTTTTCAATGTAAAAAGTGCCCTTTCAGTAAGTTAAAAGAATCTGGCAAACTGCACACCTTCCCTTCAGTTACTTCATGCATTTTTTTGCACCCTATTTGCAACATTTATTTGTTGAATTACTGCTGCTGTCTCGTTTTATTTTAACTCAAAAGGGCTTCTTCATGGCATAGTCCATGCCAATCAGGGATCATGCAATGAACATCATAGCACTGCATAGTCCAAGTCTTACATTTTATAGAGAGATTTAAAAAAAAAAAAAGTTAGGTGTTTCAGTGGAGGAATTCTAAGCTCTCTTATCATCCTAACTGTGAATGGAGAGAGGGAACTTATCCCATTGACCAGGCAGCAAGGCTGATACTATCAGATTCGCCATATTATGCTGGTGTTTTTATTGCCCACAGTCATTGCATGGGAAAACTCTTGCCCTCATGCAGCTCTAGTTTCCCATGCATGATTATTTGCAACAGAATGTTGTTGGCGACGATAAAGACGCGCCATTTAATCAACCACACATGATCTGATAGGGTGGAGGGAACACTGGCCTGATTGCTTTGGCTGTGGAGGCGTATCTAAAGTGAAGTTTTTAAAAATAAAATAAAAAAAGCACCGAAAAGGGGCTCAGCAGTCCTTTTATGGTTGGTCCAGTAAGGAAGAATGCTTTAATCAGCAGAAATGGGGTTGAAATGGTCGAATTCTTATCCCACCAAGTTCCTTTTATCGATTTTTCTTTAGTAACTCATTTCTACTCTTCTGTCGCTGACTTAGCATCCTGTGACTGCGCAACTGAAATTTACTTCACTTCCTGCCTTTTTTGCATTTGTTGTTCCTAGGGCTTTTCATATGATTCTTTATCCTGAGATGATAATGATTTGTTTCACTCCAATCGGCGATTAATCTGTAAGGCTGGGGGGGAAATATGAAAGCATAGTAATAATTTGGAGTTCCTGGCTCTCAGCTTTTTGTGTTTTTCTCTGAATAACTGACAACTGTAGCATATGGTGACTTGGGTAATCACAAAGTTCAAAATTCAATACAAATAAACAACTTTGGATAATAAACAGGAATGACAAAACTTTCCTCCGGCATATGCACAAGTTATTGGCTGAAGACTGTAGCATGAATAAACACAATCTGATATGCTAGATTTTGATAATGTAAAGACATAATCTTCTAGGCTTTGTTCTCCTCACACATTCCTGTTATCTTATCTCTTTTTTCTAATGTTTACTTGTGATACTTGGCTTGTGTTCTTTTTAAGAGCTCTAGTAAGCACTGAGCATTTTTGAGCTGTTGAGATCATGTTGCTACTAAAGATAGATTATCCATCTTTATAATCTATTGACATAAAGCTAATCCACACAGTTTTAACATTGGTGTATATGAATTAAATGTATAACGAGGTATTGGCTTTTGCATGCATGAGACTGTACAGCCAGTGAGATCAGCTTAGACATTTGATATGTGCATGTGCTGAGGAATGGAAGAGAGTGCATTCTTAAGAGAGGCCCTCGACTCTGACACATTGAACGTCTTTCCCCTTGTATTGGTCAGACAGAATGTGACCTTTAAGGTCCATGGGCTTCTCACTTTAATTTTGCTGAAGGGTTGAAGAAGGATTGTCTTTCTTGCCCTTTTGTTTTTAATTGATTATGACTGTTAATATAAATAGTTAAATATTGATCAGTATAAACACTTAGGCAGTTCATACAGATTGTGTATCTTCAGTGTGTATCTGAAGAAGTGTGCATGCACACGAAATCTCATACCAATAACAAACTTAGTTGGTCTCTTAAGGTGCTACTGGAAGGATTTTTTTTATTTTGTTTCGCATACAGATTTAGTTCTTAGTTCAATTTCTTCCCCATTGCAAAGATAGGATCTGGCATTTCCTATAAATGTGGTAATTAATGGTCCCTAATGAGAACGAGTATGTGCAAACTGTTACTGCAGAATCAAATCATGAGCAAATGAAAAGGCTGAAATTTGAAGTTTTGCATATCGTAGTACATCATTTTGTGTTTGCTAACAGGCACAGGAAGTCAGGACAAAAAGTTTAGGACTGTTTCAAAGATTGTAACTGATCTGTGAGCCAGTTACTTTTAATTTCTGCTGCTCAAGCACGGGATCACATGATGACATATATGTACAGCAGCCATTTCCTTGGCTGTTCTCTTTTTATTTGAAAAATGTACCATTAAGATCATGGGAATTGCCACCACATCTAAAATTATTTGCCCTAGTCCCAACATTTCTCTATTCTTAATTACAAGTCTACAAACAAGATTTTTTGGGGGGGATGCTGGGAATTACTTGTGTGAGAGAAATGTAGCTTTCTTGTGTAATTATTCGGCCACCCTGTTAAGCTGAATAGCACATAGCGAAGAGGTGTTGATATGTTTTGAGTACGCATAAGGAGAATTCTATTTATTATCCATATAGCTTGTATCTAGGCCGAAGATACCTGCAAACCAGCCCACTCATCAGACATAAGAGCATAGCTGTCAACCCTCCCTTTTTTGCGGGAAACTCCCTTATTCCAATGCCTTTTCCCGCTGCTATCCCGGATTGTTGATATCCCTTAAATTTCCCGGATTTCAAAGGAAGCAGCTCCTCTCCCTCCCTGCCGGCCAGGGAGGCTCCTCAGCTGCGTTGCTCGGCTGCCAATAAGGAGTCTGAGACCGACTGGGGGCGGAGCTTGCATGCCTTGTGCAGCCAGACCCTCATGCCCAACCAGACAGCCAGCCTGCCTGCTGTCTATGTGCTCGCTCTTTCGCTCACTTGTTCGCGCGCAGCCTCTGGAGCGCAGGGTGGTGAGGCTACTTGGTGCCATTGCACCGCCCTTGTGGCATCCCTTATTTTCAAATCCAAAAGTTTGGAAAAAATCCCTTATTTTCAAAT
Source organism: Darevskia mixta (assembly GCA_034641385.1). Lineage (NCBI taxonomy): Eukaryota > Metazoa > Chordata > Lepidosauria > Squamata > Lacertidae > Darevskia > Darevskia mixta. The sequence continues at coordinate 6,810,404 of JAWWNH010000224.1, read as the reverse complement.
CCGAAAGTTGACAGCTATGCATAAGAGTCCCACTTGGTTTCCATTTGGCTTTTCCAAGGACCGTATTTCAACGCCAGCTCAGCAATAACCACTAGCATTGATTCACCAAGCACACAGTGTGGCACTGCACTCTTATTACTATTTTGGCTATCTGTATATTATAATATATGTTACAGTATAAATAATGTTTTAATAGCAAATCAGTTTTATGCAGAACGCTTTGGGCTTATGGTTTCTATACTGCTTGGGTTTCTTTCTTTTTTCTTACCTAGCTGCCATTGTCTCGCCTACTCATTGTCTCTGGGTTTTCCCCTCCCTGCTTTAGAACGAAGACACGGTTCAATGTGTAAGCCTTCCCCATCGCCAGCTTCTCCACCCTGCAATTCCAGGGCATCATTCATACAGATGAAACCGAGATCCTGTATCAGCGGCCATAACCCTATCAATAACAACTCAAAGCCATTCAAAACGCCCAAAGACAATCTAATTACCTCCACTAGCAAACAGCACATGGTCTTTTCTTCGAAAGTATCAAGGGATAAACCTTGGTAAGTTGCTGTTCTGGAAAACTGTTGGGTTTCTTTTTTTTCTCCTCTTGCTTCTCAATATTTCTTATGAAACAGGCAAGGAAATTTAATATGTGGCTGAATAATGGATCTCTTCTAGTGTTGGAGTAGTGTGTGTGTGTGTGTGTGTGTGTGTGTGTGTGTGTGTCCTAAATAGAAAATCACAAGATGGACATATTGTTTTTGTGGTGTACCACAAAATGACATAAAACAAATAATCAGATTATATCCACAAAACAAAGACATTGCAAATTACCGGTAGTAGCTCAAATGAATTTATCAACATAGTTGAATTGTCCCTCAAAGAAAGTCTGAGTGAACAGGTGAGTTTTAAGCAGGTACCTCATTAATGAGACGCCTGCTTCTTGGGGAAAAAGCAATGACAAACCTAGACAGCATCTTAAAAAGCAAAGACATCACCTTGCCAACAAAGGTCCGTATAGTTAAAGCTATGGTTTTCCCAGTAGTAATGTACGGAAGTGAGAGCTGGACCATAAAGAAGGCTGATCGCCGAAGAATTGATGCTTTTGAATTATGGTGCTGGAGGAGACTCTTGAGAGTCCCATGGACTGCAAGAAGATCAAACCTATCCATTCTTAAAGAAATCAGCCCTGAGTGCTCACTAGAAGGACAGATCCTGAGGTTAAGGCTCCAGTACTTTGGCCACCTCATGAGAAGAGAAGACTCCCTAGAAAAGACCCTGATGTTGGGAAAGATTGAGGGCACAAGGAGAAGGGGACGACAGAGGATGAGATGGTTGGACAGTGTTCTCGAGGCTACTAACATGAGTTTGGCCAAACTGCGAGAGGCAGTGAAGGATAGGCGTGCCTGGCGTGCTCTGGTCCATGGGGTCACAAAGAGTCGGACACGACTGAACGACTGAACAACAACAACAACAACAATGTACGGAAGTGAGAGCTGGACCATAAAGAAGGCTGATCACCGAATAATTGATACTTTTGAATTATGGTGCTGGAGGAGACTCTTGAGAGTCCCATGGACTGCAAGAAGATCAAATCTATCCATTCTGAAGGAAATCAGCCCTGAGTGCTCACTGGAAGGACAGATCTTGAAGCTGAGGCTCCGATACTTTGGCCACCTCATGAGAAGAGAAGACTCCCTGGAAAAGACCCTGATGTTGGGAAAGATGGAGGGCACAAGGAGAAGGGGACGACAGAGGACGAGATGGTTGGACAGTGTTCTCAAAGCTACCAACATGAGTCTGACCAAACTGCGGGAAGCAGTGGAAGACAGGAGTGCCTGGCGTGCTCTGGTCCATGGGGTCACAAAGAGTCGGACACGACTAAACGACTAAACAACAACAACAAAAGGGTCTTCTAGTCCAACCCTCTGCAGTGCAGGAATATTTTGCCCAGTGTGGGGCTCGAACCCACAACTCTGGAATTAAGAATCTCGTGCTCTACCAACTGAGCTATCCCAACTTGTATTCTGGTTGGCTTGGGCGCCTTTTCAGTTATAAGCCAATCACCAATCCCATTATATTCTCACCTGCTGCTTTATCACTAGGCTATGTGTACTCATCCGAATGTCCCCCTTTACTGGATTGCAGTTTTAGGGTTTTTTTTTTAAGCGATAGGACCTGCTTCATGGAATCAGTTGTGGCTTTGACCCATCTTCTTGCAAGTTGCCCTGTTTCAAAGCTCAGTCATTGTCACTTGTGCAAAGGAAAGCTCTGAATGATTCACTTATTGTAGAGATGTACTTTGCTGATGCAAGTTAGCTCTGCAAGTAACTCCATTATTATTGAATTCCAGCACCCAGCAACGGATGCTAAAACACAACCAGAGCTGGTTTAACCGAGTTGATATGATAGAATAGGGCCTCGTCATGTGCAGTGATAGCCTGACAGCACTTCTGCTAAGTTTTCTGTGTTGGGCTCCTTTAAAATTCTGCACAGATTGGAACACAGTGAATATTCTCCCATCATGTGACTAAAGGAGCAACAGCCCTCATTTCCAACTGTAGAGAAATTTAAAAACTGGTAAACACAGGACAGATGCTGCACGTAGAAAATCTTCCATGGATGAAAGAATTGCATATCGTGACATGGAGAAAGATAATATGGGTTGAAGGAAAAGGAGAGCATATGAGACAAGAGAGCCATGGAGCTTCATGCTATCGTTCTGCCTATGACTACATCTCCATCTCTGTATTTATACTTTTGAAGTACTGAAAACAAGAATAACAAAAAAAGGAATTGGTATTTTAAAAGGGGGGAGGGAAAATGAATGCCCTTTTCAAATTCTTAAAGCAACCAGGTTAAACATTTCTTACAACAACCTAACTTTAATGTGAAATTTTACAAAAGGTACTGGCCAGAATTTTTATTGTGAAATATTTTTGGCAATCAAAGATCTTCTCAATGTCCTAGTGATGCATGATGATTCAGGTTATTTTGACTTATGGCATATTTACCACGTATCATACCTGGATGTAAAATCTGTATTGGTTAAACTGTACACTGGGTTTTTAAATGCTTGTGTCTGTTTCGTTGTATTTTTCCTTTTCACTGGGCAGTGTGCAAGGCGGTTAACATAAGTGTACTTAAAGCACATCTCTAAATAAAATACATTAAATAATAATAAATAATAATGATAATAAGTAAAATATCAGCAAGATAACTATAAAACAGAAAAACCTTCTAGAAACCTTGGTTATAAAGTCTTTGAAATAAGTTAGTTTTAATTTGGCACTGAAATCAACACAGATTATTCACAATGCCAGTGTCTATTGCCATGGTTTTCCATTGGCTGGGCAGTAGGTTTCTGGCCTAACCAGTAAAGGCTGGGGCACCCAAAGAATGGCCTCCAATGAAGACCTCAAAAAATGCCAGTTTCCTCTTCTTTTCTCTCCTGTATCAGTAACATTAGCACACATGCTGAATGTGTTTTTAGTGTTGCGTGTGAAAACTGCTTCTGAGTTTGACTGAGATCAGAAAGTGAAATTAAGTATGGTAATAATATAATAAAGCAACAAGACTATAATGGAGCCAGGAGAACTTAAAGCTGAGTGCAATGACCCTTCTTGCTTGTTTTGTATACTTCTGCCAGTTCCACTTCAAAATATGTATTTGTGACTACAGTGCCTGGAAACTTTTTTTTTATTAATGAAACACTGAATCTGTTAATCTTATACGATCAGTGTACATAGTCTTCTACAGGGTAAAGGTCTCATTTTGCAGTAGTTTTGAACTCATTTTGCACAGGGGTTCCATTCTGGTCCTCTATTTCAGGGTCCGTTAGATTTATTAAATGCTGTGACAAAATTTAAAAGCATGCCATTAAGATCTTTTAAGACTTCTCTTCCGTCTATCAAACACTTTAGTTTGGATGATAAATTTGAAAATGTTAATATTCTTTTGACTCCTTTTATTCCCTGTGATAGAGGCCTGTACCATATAGCCAGTAAGCCTTATAAATTTACACTATTTCAACAGTAGGCATAATAATAATCAAAAAGAAAACATTTTTTAAAAAACAGGTAGGCATAGGTTTTTAAATATATAGCTATATTTCCCACCACTTAAATTTTTGTGTTTAGAACTGGCCATGAAGAAAATCGTGTGCTCACATGTTAATAAACTGTATAACAAAATGTGCCGGTTTTAGGTTAATTCCGGGGTTAGTGGCTGTAATGTGAAACCCAAGCATGGAAGGAAGTTGAGAGACTATATGTCGCATGGTGCAGAAAACACATCTTGAAGACTTTTTCTTTGGCGTTTCAGTGTTCCTGTTCCTGTAGTCAGTCTAGAGAAAATTCCTAACCTAGTGAAGGCAGATGGTGCCAATGTTAAAATGAACTCTACAACCACTACCACCAGCTCCACCTCCTCGGCCTCTTCATCTACCACACCTGCTCCAATTAAATCTGCTTTGACATGTAAATCGGTGCCACCATCACCAGAAAAGATTTTGAATGGCAAAGGCGTAATAGCTCCATCAATAGACAAGAAACACCAAAACGGCACTAAAAACAGTAACAAGTCTTACAAGAGAGTTTCAGGTAAGTAGCACGACTTGATGAGATCCCATCATTCTTCGTTAGCAGCGTTTGTTGCTATTTATTCATTACATGCCGTAGCTATTATTTACATAACAGTGATCTCGGCCCACGTGTCAAATCTGTTTATGCATGAGTTGTTTAGTCAATACCGAAGCACAACTTGCCTCACACTTTATATTGGTGTTCTGGCATTATTTCTTAATTTTACAAAACGTAATACAGTGTAGGAGAACTAAGGAACAAATTCTGTAAAAACCAAACAAGGTTATCTCATAAAGGAGGCTGTTGGCTGCTCTTCCCTTCAGCGGTATTTAAATAAAATGGATTTGGATCTGAATATTGCCTTGCCCCAGTGGAAGGCGGGAACCTCTGGATCTAACCCAGTGTTCCCAAATTTGAACAAGCAAAAAAGGCAATTGGTTTGCACAAATGAGAAATGCTACTACTTCCTCTCTCTTGGATAAAGGTAGGTGTCGTTTACTTGTCTCATCAGTTCAGTGTTCCCTTCATGTGAATATCCATGCCTTTGTTGTAACAAAGGGTTGCTGTAATGACACATAGCTTTGCTCATTGCATTTCAGCTGGCAGTCATGCACTGTATAAACTACTAACTGTTGACATATTACTGTACTCCTAAAAATTTAAGAAGGAAAAATCATTTCATGTGTACTGATGATGACCAGAAGATAGAACGCCTTCTAATGCAGGAATGTTGCTTGTAAAATTCCATTTGGTCCATGATGTAGGAAAGAATGTGGGGTTTTTTAATGTGTTTTGTTTGTTTTCAGTGCTTAAAATCTGGACAATTCATAAAATTTGAAAAGTAAAGATAATCATTGCCTCTAGGCTCACAGCCGTGATAGACTTGAAAGATAAGGAATAGAACAAGACAAAGAGGATGGGAAAGGAGGAGTAACCATGGGAGGCTTAGGAAATGATTATTTTCAACGGGTTACTTATTTTTTTTTTAAAGGAAGGCACATAAAGTGGGCCTCCGGAGGAAAGGGATAGATTTAAGAAGGAAGGTTAATGGGAGAATGGAGAATGTGGTGGAAGATGGAGAAATAGGAAAAGTGTAGCAGTCCAAAGGTACGAAGATGCTTGAAAGCAATAAAGTTAGTGGTAAATCAAGACAAGAGACACTGCAGTGAATGGAAAAGGGAGAATATTCAGAGCAATTCAAGTGAAGAAAGGAACTGAGAGTAGAACGAAGGTCAGAAATAGGAAGACCAGAAAATAGAATCTTACAGTGATGCAAGTCTAGAATTGAGAGTTATGTGAGCAAGAAAAATAAATGAGAATTAAGAAACATTTTAGGTGAGAAAGCAGTGCTGAACAGTCAAGTCATCTTTGTTCAAATGTTGGGGGATAAATGTACACAATGCCTGAGTAAAGTATTAGTGCTTAACATTATAGGAGGGAAACTACAATTTTGGAGAAATTTGTGTGTGTTGAAATACTAGCTCTTCTCCAAAGGAAGTTATCCACTCGCCCCCTTTGATTGGCCAACTGCTTTGTGCTATTCTGGATCTATGCATGTTGCTTCAAAGCTGCAGTGTCTTTTCACAATTGGACAAGCCCAACTGGTAACTCCCTAATGAGAGATCAAATAAATGGGAAATGCACAAATATGGATGCTGTCTTTTTAGCAGACAATTCAGATTACTTCGTATATGTATAGTTTTCATTATCACATTTTAGTGGTTTAGTTCAAAGGCAGCAACAGGTGCATTTGGCTCAAGACTGTGCGCCCTTGTCATTCAGCACTGTGATGCTTATATGAAATGAGTGAAAAGCTTTCCAGGAAGTTTTATTTTTCTCAAAGAATTGACTCTTAGCAGGCCTGTGCAATAAAAGGACATTGAAAGATTGTATCTGAACATTAATGGTTATTTGGCACATTACATTAATACCTTGGGACGCGGGTGGCACTGTGGGTTAAACCACAGAGCCTAGGGCTTGCCGATCAGAAGGTCGGCGGTTCGTGAGCTCCCGTTGCTCGGTCCCAGCTCCTGCCAACCTAGCAGTTCGAAAGCACATCAAAGTGCAAGTAGATAAATAGGTACAGCTCCAGGCGGGAAGGTAAACGGCATTTCCGTGCACTGCTCTGGTTCGCCAGAAGCGGCTTTGTCATGCTGGCCACATGACCTGGAAGCTGTACGCCGGCTCCCTCAGCCAATAAAGCGAGATGAGCGCCGCAACCCCAGAGTTGGTCACGATTGGACCTAATGGTCAGGGGTCCCTTTACCTTTACCTATTAATACCTTAGAAATACTTAAAATAAAATAAAAATCCTTCCAATAGCACCTTAGAGACCAACTAAGTTTCTTCTTGGTATGAGCTTTTGTGTGCATGCACACTTCTTCAGATACACGAAAGCTCATACCAAGAACAAACTTAGTTGGTCTCTAAGGTGCGACTGGAAGGAATTTTTTTATTTTTTATTTTGTTTTGACTATGACAGACCAACACGGCTACCTACCTGTAATTAGAAATACTAAACAGTAATTGGTCTGATAGTATTTGAACGTACACATTCGTATTAGCATAGTTATAGATGTTTTAAGAAGAGGCGAACTTTCCCCCATAGCATTAGTCTAATAATAGCAGCTTCTTTTCCTCCTTATAGAAGTGTTACTGACTTCATTATGAGTTGCACAATACTGTTTAGTCTTCACAGATCTGGCACTCGTTTTTGGCCCCAACAGTCATGATTAGGGAAGGTCTCTTCTTAATTTTTTACCATGCATGTGTTTGGATGTTAGCGCCAACAGTGAGAGTCACCTTCTCTTAGTCTGACTTAGTTGTGGGTCCTGACCCATCAGTTGAAGTATAGCTGTAGGTCACTTGAAACAGGGGTATCTTACAGACTCACATTTTAATAGGCCGACAGGAGGAGTTCCCCCGTTGTGGAACACTCATCTGAGACTACCTCTCCATGTGCTCTCAGTTTAAGTCCACTTTACAACATCCTCTACCCAGGGATGATAGTGAAGAGGCAATGTTGGTTTGATAGTAAAGGTGGTGAGTGGTATGCTATATGGAGTAAATGAATAGTATCCTCTTTCTCAGCATTGGCTGGTCCTCAATTGGAGTATGGTGTTCCGCACTAGGTGCCACAATGCAAGAACATTGTCAACAAAGAGGAACAGTTCAGAGGATTCTGTGATGAGGGTGACAGAAGGTCCAGCAGGCAAGTCATATAAGGAAAGGCTGAAGGAGTTGGGTACGTGTAACCGAGAAAAGATTAAGGGCAGAACAATATTTTAAAGACTGCCAGAAAGCAAAGGGGGAACATACGTTTGCCATAGTTAGTAAGGAAGCACAATTAAACGACCTGTGAAACATGTAATACCAAACTGTGATCTGGCATTACATGAGCAAGTCTTGGGCTTGCATGTTCCCTTTGTCCCTCATGCACTCCAGTTCCCTCACTGACTTCAGTTTTGGGCAAACCATATCTTGCAATCGCATCCACATGAGCAAGCTATGGTGTATGCTTTTCTCCTGACATTAAAAACGAAACAAAACAAAAAAAAATCTTGGTGGAGAAATAGAACAAAATAAACACAAGAAAGATCTTTGTAATTAGTGCATAATTATGCCATATTCAGGAGTCTTTGCAACCATTCGTAAGAGCTAATGCTAGATCTTTAGCATGCAGTCTACCAAAAGTTACAAGTGGCAAGAAATTGGTAGAAAATGATCCTCTGAACCATCCTGAGAATTCCTATCATATTCTTGGCTCTGTTATGTAATAGTAAAAATGACACATTTTATTGTGGGAAAGTCTTCTGATCCCATTAATTTCTGATCCCATTAACTACTCATGCTTTGATCAGAGATCCAGAATTCTCTGACCTTTGCAGATTGAGAAAGGGGCATGTCCTGTTTTTGAATCACATGCCTTGAGAGGCACATACTTACATTTAGTGTTGTGCTTTGTTTATAGATTTAAATGGCAGGATCTAAACACTGTTTTGTATTAGTGAAACACTTTTTTATGTTTGATGATGTCAATTGTGCATGCAGATTGGGTCTAATCCTTAACCTTAAGTGGGGAGCCTATCGCTCTACCTAACATTAATTTTCTTCAACTCCCATTGACCAGTACAGGCAGTGATGATGGGAGCCATAGGTGCCAATTCCCTTGGGCCCTGGGGCACTGACAAAAGTCCCCATGAAGGAGCCGGGCACCCACAAATTTTGGTGCCAGGGCCATGCACACTGCATGGCACCCAAGGCCCCGGGCACCCCCAGTCACGGGGCCAAGCTGGCACTCCTGATGGGAGCTGTAGTAAAACAACATTTGGAAGCTAGAGGTTCCCTATGCCTGGCTCTGTAAAAGTTTTCGCCTGGATGGAAGAGTGAACAGGTAAGCTATGGAAAACCCTTAGCAGGCCAGATTGTGGCCTGTGGGCTTCGTGTTGTCAGCCCTGACCTAGCCCAAGGCAAGCGTAACCAAAATAGGATGATTGGCCATTGCTTTGATCCTAAGAGTATGAGTAGCTCAAAACTTTTCTAGTAGAGCAGTTGGGACAAGCAGCTTGTTTTGTCCAAGCCACAGGAAATGGAGGGAAGGAAAAGAATAATTTCACATGCCTTCTAACAGGTATGAGAGTTCTTCTGCACACCTACGCCCATAGAAAGAAGCCTGTAACCTCCATCCATCTCCCTCCCTCCAGGTCTTTCATTACGTTTCATATTGAGCTTAGTGAAGTGCTAGTAAATCAATCCCTTACACAAGAACAGTATGGAAAGCAGGCCTGCACCAGCCGTTCCCTTTGCTACATTAAATGCTCCGCTGTTATGGGGTAGGACGGTGATGCTGGTGGGGTCGTTTTCAAGCTTCAGTTCAAGAAGCAGAATGGAACAGAGAAATTAGCTTTGTTACTAACTAGATAGGAATCTTGTTAAGTTTCTGTGTGAGAGTGAACTTGTGTGTCTGTGAATCTGTTGTCTGCAAGCATCATACCTTGATGTAGGTATGCTAAAAATCAGAATGTGTTAAGGAAAAGCACAAGATCTTTATAAATTTATTCTCATCTGCACCATTAAAGTGTATTTAGTTTTTGTTTCATGTAACTTTAAACATGTTAAGGTTGTTTTGTTTGTTTTTTTAAAAAAAGGAGAAAACCCTCTCACTTTATTATAATTATTATTTTCAAACAGAAAGAGAGTTTGACCCAAATAAACATTGTGGAGTATTGGATCCTGAGACAAAGAAACCCTGCACAAGATCACTCACCTGCAAGGTAGTTTTCTTGTTAATTTAAATATATATAATGCTTTGACATGACTGACATTTTTACTAATGCATCAAGGTCATTCTGATACGTCGTGTGTTTTTAAATAGCCAAGAGCAACCCCATATTAAATCAATTGGGTGATTTGGGCACCGTGGTTATTCATTGCCAAACGAATGAATGAGTGAATGAATGAATGAATGAAAACAATAGTTCTGAAGCAGTGCAGTCCTCATTTATGGATAGGCTTTATCTTTTTTCTTTTCATAGCTAATGCATAGGGGTTAAGCACTTGATGCTTTGAAGACACAGGTGTTTGCTGGATGAAGTGTTGATGGCTGGAGGAGTAAGTGAGGCTGATGAGACATTAATGGCAGGTTTCAGGCATTGGAGTGCAAAGAGGGACAACAAGAGGAACCAGACAAAAATCCCTTTAAGTGGAGTAAGCATTTCCATGTCTCTTCTCAGTACTGGGGAGGGCAGAAAGGAGCTTGTCTCATTGTAGGAGCTCCCAAACTCATGCCTCCAGAGCCCAGACCAACGTTATCTGACCAGGAATATCCAATTTGGTGGTTTCCAGTTAAAGGGTTGAAACACACAGACATACCTGAGCTGTTGGTCATATATGTGAAAAGGATCTAGGAGTCTTGGTAGACCACAAACTTGACATGAGTCAACAGTGTGATGCAGCAGCTAAAAAAGCCAATGCAATTCTGGGCTGCATCAATAAGAGTATAGCATCTAGATCAAGGGAAGTAATAGTACCACTGTATTCCGCTCTGGTCAGACCTCACCTGGAATACTGTGTCCAATTCTGAGCACCACAGTTCAAGAAGGATACTGACAAGCTGGAACGTGTCCAGAAGAGGGCAACCAAAATGGTCAAAGGCCTGGAAACGATGCCTTATGAGGAACGGCTTAGGGAGCTGGGTATGTTTAGCCTGGAGAAGAGAAGGTTAAGGGGTGATATGATAGCCATGTTCAAATATATAAAAGGATGTCATATAGAGGAGGGAGAAAGGTTGTTTTCTGCTGCTCCAGAGAAGCGGACACGGAGCAATGGATTCAAACTACAAGAAAGAAGATTCCACCTAAACATTAGGAAGAACTTCCTGACAGTAAGAGCTGTTCGACAGTGGAATTTGCTGCCAAGGAGTGTGGTGGAGTCTCCTTCTTTGGAGGTCTTTAAGCAGAGGCTTGACAGCCACCTGTCAGGAATGCTTTGATGGTGTTCCTGCTTGGCAGGGGGTTGGACTGGATGGCCCTTGTGGTCTCTTCCAACTCTATGATTCTATATGACAACTTACTCCCTTAGTGAAAGATAACCCTTTTAAGGCCATAATTTAACAGATTACAAAGGGGTAGGGGGGAATAGTAATATTTGACCTCCCTTTTAAGAAATGTGGAAAAGTCAGGGTGCGGCTGAGTGACTTCAGCACTGCAGCTTCCTTTTCAGAGTAAAGAAAATTGAGGTCTTATTTTTGACTGATTGACCCTCTCCGCCCAAACTGAGAACCCTTGTCCTTAGGATATATTGCCTTTTGCAAAGACAAGAACACCTGCTTTCTACCCATTAATTTAAAAACAAAAGGAAAATATTCCTGCAACTTTGTTTTGAACAAATTAAAGAGTTCTTTTTTTATTATTCTCTTTGTAAACTGCTTTGAGGATTTTTCTAAACTGGTGTATAAATTTTATGACATAAATAAACTTGTGGATGAAAAGCTATTGAACATGTTGAAGTTACAGAGAATGCTATTTCCAGGTCTGGTTTGCAATTAATTTACACAGTAACATCATGGAACGTATGCTATTTCCTGGATTAATATATTCTAACTGTTTTTTTTATATTCACACCCTTATTTTTTAAAACCACAATCAAACCATAATGCTCTGGTTATGCTACTAATATGTAGAGTGTTTTCATGGAAAGTTTTCTTATCACCAAAATAATGTTTCATTATACTGTATGTGCCTTCTAGGACAGGTGAACTAACCTGTATAGAAGAACTGTTTCGTGTTGTCATAAAAATCAATGATCAGTCAAATATTTCCAGCTATCTCCTAGATTAATTTTTTAATTGATTTTTTTTATTTACACCCCCTCCCAAAATTTTCAACTACCCTATTTTTAGACTCATTCACTTAATCACCGGCGAGCAGTTCCAGGCCGTAAAAAACAGTTTGACATTCTCTTAGCTGAACACAAAGCTCGATCCCGGGAAAAAGAAGTTGCAAAAGACAAGGAGCACCCGCAATGTATAAGGGAAACGCATCAGCCCCAGCCTGTGGTAGTCCAAGACACGCTGTCAGGAACATCAGTGAACTCTGGGCAAGAGCCCAAAGGGACATCGCCTGCAAAATCACGACTGCCCAATTCAGCGTTTCCTAGGTAAGTGACCTGCCTGGGCACAGGATTCTGGCATTCAGTGAGCATTTCCACAGGAAGTAGTGGGCCCGGGGAAATGCCAAATTATGATATGAGCAAGCTCAAATTCAGTGGCGTGGATAAATTATGGAAATCATATTTATTTGTATATATACCCCTCGTGTGCGGTGCAAAATTTTAGAGACCGGGGGATGGTCTCTATTCAGACTCTTAGCAAAAACTAGGAACTTGTTTTCCAACTGCTTTCCACGACCAGGGCTTGAAAGTTTCACCTTTTTGATGAAGTAGGAAATGATCAGGTTTCATTCTGAAGGCAGAATTCTGCAGTTCAGTTCCTGATAAAGTCCCTGCAGACTTCAAGCCCTTCTAAATTTCTGATATAAGTGTCATAGTAAATCTACTATACTTCAAAAGCTTCTTTGTGGTGGGGGCACTGAATGTCGCAGCATCTTATATCTTCTCATTTTCTGTAGGAAATGTCTATTTTCTGATCCAGACTTTCTGTCTAGCAGTACAGTGGTACCTCTGGTTACGTACTTAATTTGTTCCAGTGGTCCGTTCTTAACCTGAAAACGTTCTTAACCTGAAGCACTCTAGCTAATGGGGCCTCCCCCTGACGCTGTGCCGCCGCTGCCCGATTTCTGTTCTCATCCTGAAGCAAAGTTCTTATCCCGAGGTAATATTTCTGGGTTAGCAGAGTCTGTAACCTGAAGGGTCTGTAACCTGAAGCGTATGTAACCCGAGGTACCACTGTAGTGCATTTAATGTTTCAATACTTAATGGCATTTTGAACCATATAAAGATGGATTTTTGTAAAAGGTTTTTATGTGCATAGATTATTGAAACACACACACACAGCTCAATCCTATTCAGAAGTCAGAAACAAAGAATTCAGAGGGACTTACTGCTTACTTAATGTGTTTGTAGTACAGGTGACTCTCAACTTAGTGGGGGTTACGTTCAGGAGATAGCGTGGAAAGCCAAATTGTGTATAGTCAAAACACATTGGGTTCAATGGTGCGAGGGATTGCCAAAATCATTTTACAAAAATTTTACAAAATCCTGTAAGCCCATTCCCCTTTTATTTATTTGTTATTGTTTTTTCAAAGTGTGTAAAGCTGAATGCACACAAGATAAAGGTGTGCAAGTCGTGAGTTAGTTGTATAAGGCTTCCATCGTAAACATGCTTAGGATGTAATAAGTTTTATTGAGCGTGGTGACATTTACTCTGGAGTAAGTATGTGTTGCAGTATCCCACTGGTAAGTTTCCTTTTAGCTAGGAAGGTGGTTGTGAAGTTTGAATCCTATGTTGGTCATTTTACCCTCTTAGGCCTTCCTCTGCAAACAGCATAAATAGCACTAGTTCTTCAAACCATGGTGGTTATGCTCAAGAACTGCCTCTGCCTTCTATGGGAGGAGATCTGCCTAGCAGATTATCTAGTGATGAAGGTGAAGTGGAGGGATCCGAAGAATCTGAGAAGTTAGACTGTCACTATTCCGGACACCATCCTCGACCTCTTGGGGTATGTCTTTTTATCTTCCTGTTCATTGCTGACATTTATGACTGGCTGTATACACTTACGAAAGAAGCATGTGCGTTATATAAAGACACATCTTATGCATTTGCCTATGCCTGATTTAGAAGAATGATTTCACAGTAAGTCCAAAGATCCTTAACTAATTTGCAATCTTGGCTCCCTATAGTATACCTTGAAGCTCTTCTGATTTCATGAATATCTTTTGTTTTAGCTTATTTGTGTGGAATGCCTTGTCTCATTTAATCTAATAGTAGATTATACTTTTTTTACCAGGTAGATGGCCTAGGAGCGAAAGAAACATAATAGCTATTATAAAGCTAATAACATCATCTAAAATTATAGTATTTAAGGCTGTAGCTTTTGCAAATGCAAATGTTAATGTAATTTGTGGCTTCTCCCATCCATGTTGTGTTTTGTGATGACTTCCCTCTTATTAGAATATGCATGCACAGCAAGCCAGAGACCGCAATTATTATTTTTTACAGCAGCATAAATTTAGGGATGTTAGTTACAAATACCAAAAGTGATATACATCCAAATCACCTGAAAATGAAATCAAGTTTTGGGGTAAAAGGAGAAAGCCAAAGGTATTTACTAATGTAACTATTTTCACTAGACTCAAATAGATAGCAGGCTAATCACTATTTAGTTATCATTTTTAAACTCCTGTAGTCAATGTATTGAACAGCAGCATCCTTTGATCTTTCCCTTCGCTTCATCCTTTCCAGTTTTGTTCATTTGGAAGTCATTTGATGGGAAGAGGTTACTATGTATTTGATAGAAGATGGGATCGTTTTCGACTAGCACTGAATTCCATGGTAGAAAGACACTTAAACTCACAGATGTGGAGGTAAGTAAACAGCTTCTGCTTTCATGTTACCCTACAGGTCTAATAGCGGGATATAAGAGCAGAAAATAGTGCCAATGTATTTCACATCTGGCACCTCAAAGGGGTATTTGGGGGGGGAAGCAGGTAAGCCCCGTGCTGCATAATTGATCACAACACACAGTGCATGCACCCATTTTGAATGGCAGTGCCCATCAACTTTGGGGGGGCCAGCCCCTCAAATACTTTATTTTGTGGGAGGGGCTGAAGGAACCTTGGTCCCTAGAAGTTGGCTCCTATGGCCCCTTTGGTTTCAGATAGTGATCAAGGTAAAGATAAAGCAACCCCTGACCATTAGGTCCAGTCGCGGACGACTCTCGTGCCCCTTCCTCGTTCGCTGTGTGACCCTCACAGGCGCCGGGCCGTTAAAAGCAAACTCTGTGAACTTCCGAAGATTGGGGGTTGTGATTGCCATTTGCACTCTCTTGAACTTGGATGATGTCGCTTGTAACATTTGCCTGAAGGAACATGGCTCACTTGTTCTTTAGTGGTAATTTATTGATGACCGCCATGAGACCTCCGGGTATAGGGTGGTATATAAATTCAATTAAGAAGAAGAAGAAGAAGAAGAAAATAAGAAGAAGAAGAAGATACAATAGTTGGAACAACTTTGGAGGTCAGACTTGATATCAGACTTGGGGGTCTTCTGTTATCTTTGCACATCCCAATACTAATTGGTTGTTAATGTTTATGATAGTCCTTCTATATCTGAAGATACTTGGATTGCAGTAAATTGTCTGGTGAATTCAAGGAACTTGCCTGGCAGAGGGAGGGAGGGCTGAACGTGGCTGGGGGAGGCATGAACAACATCTCCCATCCCCTGCAGTGTCTCCTGGTGATGACAGGAGAATGGGGGAAATAGGACTTAACCGCTTAGGAAGCCTACTCTGAGTGGATCAGGCCCAGTTATGTGTATGATTTGAGTACTACCAGCACAACTGTGGTGTTACTTCTTTTTGAGAACCCAGATTAAACTCAATTGATCGAAGTAAGTTTAGGAGCGTTCCTGATTAACTGGTAAGTAGAGAAGAATGGAAGGAAATTTCACATAAGATGGCTGTGCGGGGAAGGTGGGAGAGCATGTGATTGAGTGGCATATACCCTCAGTCCAGTGTGAAGTAAGAGGAGGCCCCGTTGCAAGAATCTGGAAATAAATCCCAAAATGTAATGAATTGGAACTGGTAAATTAAAACTACCCAACAGTTCTTATTTTTGTGTGTGTGTTTATTGCTCAGTCCTTGTAGCGAAGCTGAGTTATGTGGTGCCCGAACCTCAAAAGTATTTATTTATCTTTCCCATTTCAGGAAAATCCCTCCTGCGGTGGACAGTCCAATGCCCTCTCCAGCAGCACATATCTCCACCCCTTTCCCAGCATCGGTTTTGCAGCCCTTCAGCAATCCTAGTGCGGTGTATATTCCTTCGGCGCCAGTCAGTTCAAGAATACCTTCTTCCTACTTGATGACTTCCGCCATGTTGTCCAACGCGGCTTTTGTGACTGCATCGGACACAAATTCCATTATGTCGCACACGACGGCGTTCCCTCACGTGGCTGCCAGCCTGAGTATTATAGACTCGACATTTAAGACCCCGTCGGCCATGTCACCTGTGCCAGCGGTTATCCCTCCCCCACCCCACAAGCCATCCAAAACGAAAACCAGCAAATCCTCAAGAGTCCGAGATCTCTCGTGCCGCGGTGAAGAGTCTTCTAGTAACAAAAAGAAACGGCCGCCCTCTTCTTCTTCCTCGCTGTCTTTGCAGACTTCCTCGCCCCCCTCCTCTTCCTTTTCAGGGTCTCACAGAAAGAACTGCGTCTTGAACCCTAGTTCGACCTTGAACTCTTATCAGGCCGCATCTTCCTATAACAGTCTGTCTGTGCACAATGCAAACAATGGAACAACCCCACTCAGTGCCAAATCGGAGCCCTCGGGAGGACGGACTTCGTTATCAAGCAGCTCAGCAGACTCGGTGAAACACATGAGCATCGTAGTAAGCAGTATTGACTCCTCCGGTTTGTCTGTGCCCTCCCTTCTCCACCATTCAGGGGACCACTCCCTAACAGCACACAACGCCATGTCCTCTCTCCCCCTTTGTTTTGACAAATCGGAAGGGAAGAAACGCAAAAACTCTAGTTCTAGTAGCAAAGCCTGTAAAATCACTAAAATGCCTGGTATGAACAGCGTTCACAAAAAGAGCACTGCCAACCTTATTTCTACGGTGCCAGATACTCCAAACAGCTCCATCTCTCGGCAGGTAAGGGTTTCACCAGTCTGTCGGGTCTTGTTTCCATGACTTGGCAGGGGCAAAGCAGTCTGGTGGTTGGATTGGGATACACCCAATCAGGATTCTGTCCAATGCAATGCACAACTCCAGCCAGCCTCCGTTGGCCTGCAAGTGAGCCATGAGGTTGAACAAAGGTTGCATCTCCCGTTCCGCTCCTGGCTGCAGAGGCAACTTCCTGGTTTCTTATACCACGGTTACTCAACGGTCAGCCACAAATATTTCCCAGGATAGCCTGACATCTGCATGATATATTACTGAAAACGAGAGCCACGTGTTCCATATTGGTTTTAAGAGTATTTTTGTTGTTTAGTCGTGTCCGACTCTTCGTGACCCCATGGACCAGAGCACGCCAGGCACTCCTGTCTTCCACTGCCTCTCGCAGTTTGGTCAGACTCATGTCAGAGTATGTTAATAGGGAGTTAAATCATGGGTAGGCAAACTAAGGCCCGGGGGCCGGATCCAACCCAATCACCTTCTCAATCCGGCCCGCAGATAGTCTGGGAATCAGCATGTTTTTACATGAGTAGAATGTGTCCTTTTATTTAAAATGCATCTCTGGGCTATTTGTGGGGCCTGCCTGGTGTTTTTACATGAGTAGAAACAAAATAAAAAATAAAAAAATTCCTTCCAGTAGCACCTTAGAGACCAAGTTTGTTCTTGGTATGAGCTTTCATGTGCTTGCACACTTCTAAGAAAGCTCATACCAAGAACAAACTTAGTTGCTCTCTAAGGTGTTACTGGAAGGAATTTTTTTATTTTTTATTTTGTTTTGACTATGGCAGACCAACACGGCTACCTACCTGTACATGAGTAGAGTGTGTCCTTTTATTTAAAATGCATCTCTGGGTTATTTGTGGGGCATAGGAATTCATTCATTTACCCCCCCCCCCCAAATAGTCCCCCCACAAGGTCTGAGGGACAGTGGACTGGCCCCCTGCTGAAAAAGTTTGCTGACCCCTGAGTTAAGTGAAGCAAAAGATTTTGAGAGTATGCTTGCTTTTATGGCAGTTCTATATGGTTTCTGCATCTTGCCTTCTGAATACCGTTTGTACCTTTACAGATTGGAAAAAACAGCAGTGTAGCTTTGTCTCAGTCCAGTCCTTCAAGTACAGCGAACCCAGTTCACAACAAACAAGTGAGTTGCAGTTTACAAACTTTACTGAAGTGGTTATATAACCAGTTTGTTGACCAGTGATTTTAATATAAACTACCGAAGCTATTCTTGCTGCACACGTTTATTGCATTATAATAAGTACTGTAGTGATTTAATGCCGGCTTCTAAAAAGCCACTCATCTCTGTCCGGCAAGTCAGGATTCTGTCTAGCTAACTGTCGGGAAGGTTGTGTAAACTGGAAGTGTGTTGGGTTTTGGGGTGATACCTTGGACCTCTGGTTTGAGCATGAATTACTCAGTTTAGTGGGTTGCTGCAAAATTTGGGGTTCATGCTGCAAACGGACTACAAAACTTTGGCACCAGTTTGGAGGGTATCTCAAATTTTGGGGTTTGTAGTTAATTAAGTTCATGTAGCGGGGCAAAACGTTGCATTGTTTTACAAACAACTTTTATCTTTCTTCCAGAAGACGTTAAACCGGACTGGTAGGATAAGGACTCTTCCATAACAAGGAAAAGCAACCAGCCTATAATCTCTCTTGTTTTAAGCAGCCCTACTCTGGTTTCTTATTTTATTTTCTGTCTCCTGCAGATTAAATTTACTTAATATTTTTGGTGGGTTTTTTAAAAAAATGTTTTTAAATCTACATAAAACTGTGGCGTATTTCAGTTCCTCAATACACATCGGCCTCTGATCTGTGCAATCTGGTTTTATTCGGATTCAAGCTTTTAAAAGCAAATTGTTGCATTCCCCCCTTTTCGTTTCTTGCAACAAATGACAGCAGTGAACATTCCGAAAGAATGCAATGTGTGGTTATACTTAAAACACCCCTTCATTGTTTAAAATTTACAGTAACTTCTGTATTTATTATTTATTATTGTCCTAGTGCATTTCTCAGCAGTAGCTAACAATTGTGTGGCCAGAGGTTTCACTGACATTGTTCAGTGGTTTCAGTTTGTTGATTATGGTATTCCTAATCTGCTTGATGTACGGAAGTGTTTATTCATTTTGTTCCCAGTGAGATTAATAGGAGCGCCATGTGAAAATTTCCTCACAAAGAATCTATACTACTGTTTTCCTTAATGAGACAAATTGTTCTTTGAAAAGACAGGAGCTGAGCATACTGAATTTGTATCAGTTAGAATTGCACTGACAATGTTTTACAGGAATTACTGCGTTAAAAATAAAAATGAAGGTAGATTTTGAAATCAGGAACTTAATAATACTAGGGTACTGCAAAATTACTACAGAGCTAATTTTTATTTCTACAGTGTTAAAAGTGCACTTAAATGCTGGTTTATTTACATCTCAAAGCGGTAGGAAGACGCTTACTTTGGGGGGGGAAGGCTTAAGGAAATTTCTAAAGCTTATACAATGTTTAACAATTGTAAACATGGCTAGGCCCTTTGGGGGGAAATTAGAAGATATTCTTAAAGTAAAATTTTATAGTGTTAATTTTGTAATTTATGTTTTGCTATATTTGGGAAGTGACAGGAATAGTTTCATGAACAATATGGAACTTAGGAAAGTTTTAAGCAATGCGCATATTTTTCATGTACTTTTTTGAGTTATGGTTTTATTGTACATTTCTTCGGACTGAAAAAAAGTGTACATATCTTTGTTATTTTTGCACAATTTTTGTCTTCAGTTGTAGGAACAGAGCCTTGTTGACTTTTTTTATAAAAAAAAACTAATTTATTTTGTGTTGCATAACTGCAGGAGTTTTAAAATCTCAGTAAGAAAACACCATCTGATAAAGTGAACTGCTGTTTTCTACTACTAGAGGGGAAGCAGGGATGGTGCGATTCAGTGGCTGCTTCTGAGAATTTATGTCACTCAGTGACCGAAGGAACAATTCAGTCGTGTTAAGAATTCCTTAGCTCTTAACATGCATCTGTTATGTAAGAGGCTGGACTGGGGAAGAGTGTTCTTTGCTGCTTATGTATCCTTTTATTTTCAGTGGCATCGGTCTGAAAGCATTTGGGAAACCAAGTAAAAACCTCATACTTTTTAAAATCCCCTGCATTTAAAAAAAAAAAATCACCAATTGATTTTATACGTGCTAAAATGTCCAGCCTGAAAAGTGAAATGCAGTTGGTTTTTTTTTTAAAAAATGGATTTGAACTGGACCAGCCTATAATGTATTATTAGCGTAGCATTCATTCAACAGTTGCTTTTTTCCCTTCTCCTTCCTCCCACCTTTGCCTGAAGACTTTGTGATTCGTTTCCAGCAATAGAGGCTCAGAAGCTTTGGTTGTTACACATACGCAATGCATAGGCCCTTCAGCCATATTAAAAAAAAACAAAAGCGACTTGGGTTAACTTGTATGCCTTCTTTTGTATCAATGTTAACAATTGTACATAGTGCTGATCAACCTTTGTAGAGAATAGTTTATACAGCATATTCTATTACTGCTGATTCTCAGTGAACTATTGTTTGAAAGAAGAAAAAAAAGAAAATTTTCTATTTACACCTTATATTTTGTTATGCCGTTGGCCCATGGCACTTTAACAAAACTCTGTGGGTTTTGCATAGCTGGTCAGTCATGGGGAATATTAACTGTTGCACAGAAATGACTTTGCACCTCCTGTATTGTGCTTTCCTACTACAGATTTTAGAATCTTTTTCCAGAAGACTTTTGAAGAAAGCATGTCCAATCATTCTAAAAGAAAATGCCATATGTGTACAGTCAAGTTTCTTTTCTACAAACCCATATTTTGTAACACTAAGTATTTTCATTCTTTGTTCTGCACCTTTTATGTATTAGCAGTATCAGAAAGAGCCCATTCCATGCTTGTGAAAATTGTGTCGGAAGTAAGGTGTAAATAATAAAACTTTATGGCTTACAGTTTTGAAAAAAGAACAAACATGTATCTGACTGATACTGCCACAGTTCAACACCAGGCCTGGAGATATTCTCTAGTGAGCGATTGTATTTCTTTTGTTTTGGGGTTTCATTTTGTTTTTGCTTTATTATTATTATTATTATTTTTTGTAACATGGCTTTGTAAATAAAATAATTTATATGTTTGTAAGAAATAGGTGAAGCGTTTTTATTAGCTTTTGAAGGAAAGTTACCTCTGGGAAACCTTTTTCTCTCTGCTTCATTCAGCATCAACTTCACTGCTTCTGTTACCTCATTTTGTCACTGATGTAAATACAATACAATCACTTGGGATTGAGGTTCACTTTAAAATGGCACCATTGATCCAGCAAGGTCCAACCCACATGAAGAAGTAGGTTTCTGTGGGGTTTCCATCCCCACCCCTTTCTACTTAAGAGGCGGTGGCGGCTGCTGCCAGGATAGGCGTGTTGGGGTATAGGGAGTCCACAATTCATAGCTTGTTCAGATGGTTCTGGCACCAAGATGGAGAATTTCAAGCTCAGGAGCAGGTGGTACATTCACTGATCCAGTGTTTTGGTCTCTTCGTGGTAGACTCAGAGACACCTTAGTCAAAAGTGGTGCTCTAGTCTATATCCTTAATGTTAGGACCTGCACCATTTTGAAGAAGGGAACACGCACAATGTTCCTTCTGCCATTGCACAGACTCAAGAAAACAGTAACCCCAGGAAAGCAAAAGCTATATATAGCTTGTTCTTAGCCAACCATCTTTAAAGACACTTGGCTGGAGAGGAATGCTGTAATTTTCATCCTTTAAACCAGTGGTGTCCAAACTTTTTTCAAAGAGGGCCAGATTTGATGAAGTGAAGGGCCGTAAAGGCCGACCCAAGGAACAACCAAAGTTATTGACCTTTTTTAAAGATTGAAGTTGTTGACCTTTTTTTTTTTTTAGGATTGAAGTTGTTGAGGCTTTTTTGGGGGGTTTTACCCCAGGAAATAAACTGC
Organism: Darevskia mixta; assembly: GCA_034641385.1. Taxonomy (NCBI): domain Eukaryota; kingdom Metazoa; phylum Chordata; class Lepidosauria; order Squamata; family Lacertidae; genus Darevskia; species Darevskia mixta. Next base: position 6,788,517 of record JAWWNH010000224.1, on the reverse strand, counting down.
CACAGGGACCCGATTAAACTGACTAGCGGGCCGGATTAGGCCCCCGAAATGGAGTTTGGACTTGCCTGCTTTAAACTAAAATCATTGGTTTATTAAAAACAACCTTTGTACCCAAGGAAATACTGATATTTACATGCTGCAGTCTTTCCGAAGACTTAAGAGCCAGCCTCTAAGAGACTTTTACCGCAGGCCAAATTCCCCATTTCCATGCCAGCCAATTATTCTCACAACCCAGTTCAGCTAATGTGGCAAATCCTCTTTTGTTTTGAGGTTTGGGGGAGCCTTGTGTTTTTTAAACCAGTGTATTAATTTTATGAAATGAAACAAATTAAACTCTCTCTGCACCCCAAAGCTCCTACGGCTGTACTTCTGACTCCACAGTTTGTGCAACCTTTTACACCAGGCACCCTCTCAGACCAACTTGGCCACTGGCTCCCAATCTTCACCAGAATACTGCACTATTCATGATCTGCCACGGTCTTTAGCTGGGCCACCTATATCTTGACACCACTCCTTTTTATTTCTCCAGCCTTTGCTTTCCCCTCTTTTTACCTAGGCCTGTAGCAACCCCCCAGCCCAATTTTTCAACAAACAAATAATTAAACAGTCGTCTACTTGCTCTTCATCAGGGAAAATGCAAAATCTCAGTCCTCAGCAACAGGAGATGTCGACAGGAACAACAGCCCAGGAAGGCAAAAAGACAAACCAGTTCTCTCCAGCCGATCTTTAGTTTGATTAGGGCTGCAGCTGTTTCAGAGTGCTCTTGACTTCCAGACGAAGGCATAGAAATCACAGAAAATGCTGCAAACCACTGTAAGCCCCTAGTGTTGATAGCGGACCACTGCAATATGTCTGGTGTTAACAGCTCAGAGCCCTTGCAAAGAGTTGTTGGAAAACCCTAGCAACAAGCCAGCCAAACTTACAGGATTCTGTGTGACTGAACAGCCAACAAGGGGAAGCAACTCAGGTTAGCTCACAAAATGCAGTTCCCACAAACTCCTAGAAGGATCCTAGAATAGAATCATAGAATTGTAGAGTTCGAAGGGAGCACAAGGATCTAGTCCAACCCTCTGCAGTGCATTAATCTTTTGTCCTATGTGGGGCTCCAATCCACAACCTTGAGATAAGAGACACACACTCTTAATCTGTTCCTGTAAGGGGCTTGTTGCTTGTGTACAGGGGATGTATTAGCATATGCCCTGTAATGAAAATAACCGTACCACAGAAAGTCAGCTGAGAAAACTCTATTTGTCACACTGGTGTTGGACAAGAATATATTCCAGCTGAACATATTGTTCAATTATAATACTTGCTGAACTGTACCCAACACGAAATTGTATCTTTGAAACTGTGACATGTAGACAGCTCTTTCATCTTCACTGAAAAGGTTAGTTTAGCACAGAGAAAAGTAGGAGCATACAGTGATTAATCTCTCTATTTGCTTATTTCCCAGTGTTAGGCCAGTGTGTTCTCAAATTAAGAAGAATCTCAACATCTTGCTGAGCTAGCTTGTAAATTCCAAGTTCATTTAATGCTGCCATTGCTGTGGGCTGACTTGAATTCAGGGTGGTTTCAGTTCTGTTTTCAGTGGCTGAGTGAAGCACATCCTTTAAAAGTAGGGCTGAGCCAACATTTAAATTCAGCACAATACAGGCCTCCTTTATGCTGCAAAAGAAAACAAGAAAGTCCTCATTTCAGAACAGGGGAAAACCTAGAGAGCTATGCAAACGCTTGGAGGGGAACTTTAGGCTTGTTGCTTATATAGCAGCCCATCCTGCCACATGACAAACCACATTTAAAACAGAAAAATTGGAACAACAGATCTTCATGCTATATCAGCTTTTTTCCCCTTTAAGTGACAAATATCTCACTAAATACCTCAGCCTGTAAACGGTAAGTTCGCCTTTTTGTACAAAACGGGGGAGGGAACCCAGGCTTGCAGAAGTTATGTTATTTAACTACTGTCTTCCAGTTAATTTGGCAAGGATCACAATCTTATGCTTTTACACCTTAAACTTGTCCCATAATTATTCCCCAATAGTGATGTATTATTGTCTTTATATGCTTGCTTATTTAACTGACTGACTGACTGACTGCCATATACCTGTAGATCTCATGGCGGTTCAAAACATAAAATTGCAATATAACCAACCCTACTGTAAATGCTATTAATGTTATTAAAACTCTTAAAAGGGATGAATCTCTCTCATACCCTTTCAAAACAAAAGGGTAGGAGGAGGAGGTTCCTTGCAATTCCTTCTCTATCCCCCCCCCCCCCAATATATAAGTTTTGAAGTAAACTAGAAAGTGAGATATGCTTTGCTTACTGTTTGAAATAATTCTCTGGCCGCTTGCAGTAATGTGAGAACAAAGGGAAAAGATTCCTGGTCATGTCGAACTGCAGCTGCGCTGCTCCTCCTTCATTAAAGTGATTGGCCAGAATTATCTGTACACAGCATACAAAAGAACAGGCAGGTTATAGTGAACATTTCTGGCATGATTTATCATTACGGCCCGAGTCACCCAGGACAGACACTTACTTCCTGATAGATAAACAAGTCCACCTTCTCTGCAAGCATTTGCCAGAAGATTTTGAACAACGAGTAGCAAAGCTGCTGTTCTAGTTGTAGGAGCTGGTCTCTCAAGGTCATTAGCAGTGGGCAGGCAGTGACTGACAAAGACATCACGGCCTGTTCTGACTGGGAGGGCAAAGACAGCCACCTGAAAGAAACAGAAAATCATCACTGCAAAGGAAAGCTGCTAACAGCACCCAAGTCAGAGTTTGCTTGGGAGTTAACAAAACACTTCATGAGATCTGTTTCCGTTTGCGATTCCGGATGAGCCCGTTATCTTGACAGATGGGGAAGAAGACATCTAGCTCAATGGCAGAACCCAGCATCCATCCCTGACATTCCGGTTCAAAGCTCTCAAGGAGAGTCCAAAAACACACCTGTTAATGTCTAGGAGACACAACCAGTACATTGTCTTTGCATTTTGCCACTGGCATTAGGAATCTCTCTCAGCTGCACAGAGATGGTGAATCTGTGACCTGTGATGTTGCTGGAGTCCAACTCCCATTGGCCCCAGTTAGGATACCTAATGGGCCACAGATGATGGGAACGCAGCAACATCATCCTTGCCAGCAGGGTGGGGCAAGGGGGAAGGAATGTATTTTAATACACACATTACTAGTTCCCAAAACCACAGTGACTAGTATCCATCCTGGATAGCTCAGCTGGTTTGAGCATGGTGCTGATAATGCCAAGGTTGCAGGTTCGATCCTGGTATGGGACAGCTGCGTATTCCTGCATTGTAGCGGGTTGGCCTAGATGTTCCTCGGGGGTCCCTTCAAACTCTATATGATATGATATGATATGATATGATATGATATGATATGATATACGATAAAACTAAGTGGAATCATAGTGGACTCTTAAAATAAAAACAAACATGGCTTTATTTAACCATCTTGAACTGTAAGACAGTTTTTGGAAGCAATTCTGTGTTCCAAAGCTGTAACACTACTGGGTCAATCCGCACAACTACTCTGGAACTGGAAGAATTACTCTTAAGGTCGTCGTCCCCTGAATATTCAGGTGACAAAACTGGGTTCTCTAAATGGCAAAAATTGTTACTACATCCAGAAGACACAAGTGTTTTTCATGGCATGATAAAACAGTCGATTTATTTATCAATCTCACAACAAGCACAGAATGTAATTTCTTGATGACTGTTCTCCCTCAAAATAGTCATCCAGATCATTCCTTTCAGATATCTGTATCCTGCCAGATGCATTCTGCAGGATCAGGTTTTGTAAAACAAGGTAATGGGCATACAGTATTGTGGGAAGAAGAATGCAGGCTATACATTTTCTAAATTCCCCTTCACTCCCTTCCAAACTGTATACAAATTAAAATGCGTTCAGCAAAGTATTACCTTTCCTTTTTGTACATCCTGGCAGCATCTTTGACCTCTCTGAAGACATGGTCCACCTGACGAGTCAGCATGTCATGCTTTAGTCGCTCCAGGAGGTTGATCATGTCGTCAAATACGGAGCTTTCCATAGAAGCCAGTTGTCCTAGCTGCAGCTTATTTAGTGCATTGCTATCAGCACAAACTTCCAGCGCCGCCTGCTGAAGCTGCAAAAAGAACTAGATAGACATGAAGACCCTGCTGTATGCACTGCCGCCCAAAAATTTTATACATTTGAGGGTTGCTTGAGCATGGATAGCTCCCAACAATGTGGCACCTTAAAATGGCCGCAATCTGATCCCCTGTACTTTGAAAATGTACTGAATTCTACCAGTGCAAGTGAAAGGCAATTCTATACTGTGAATAGGGGCAGTTATGCAACAAAATGCCTTTAAAATCACGTTTTGACAATCCACAAAGAGCAACTGTAGTTATGTAAAACGATCATCACTTACAACGTTGTCCGCCCAATCTGCCAGGACTGTTGCTATGTAGTTCACAGCATTGAGGATGGCGCAGTAGCGAAAGGCTAAAGGCACTCTGGTCTCTTCCTTCATAACTTGAGTTAGCCGTATCCTGAAATCATCCACCAACTCCTTCTGCAACTCTAGGAACTGCAGCTTCCGAGCAGCTGCAGGAAGGTGCTTATACCTATCTATGCAGAGCACATTACAAGGAATTTGGTAAATTATTTCATATTTTTAAAGGCTCCTCTTTTGTTAGAAAGCACCTACCGTCCAAGATTTCATCACAGACTTAACTGGCGCCGTTTAAGGAATGGGAATGGTGTCACAAAAAGTTGTTTATTAATGTGCTCAATGCTTCGCGCTATGGCATTTAACACTTTGCCTCTTTTTCATAGTCTCTGCTGTCCCACAGAAAGAGCATTTTTAATGGATACAAGACAGGCTGGGAACTTGTTCCGTAGACACGCAAAGGCCACATTTCATTCCCCTAATGGCATTTGTCTGTTGTTGTTCTACTACGCCACTGTGGCTCAACACTGACTGCTAACTAACTTAATAAAATAGGGGTATCAACCTAAAACACATATTAGGCTGGATCGAGAGGAAGTTAGCCACCATGGTTTCAATGGACCTGAAGTTAACAATGACTAACTTTTCCCCACTGATTTCAGCAGGCCTAAGCCTGAAATACTACACACAATTGAGTGGGTGTCAACTCAATGGGATATGCATAAGATAATAATGGAAAGCGCAATTAACTTCCTCTGAATTAACTCCGCTGATGCTGCTCCATGCTACTCAACGTATAAGATACCTGCTTACCATACACCAGGGGGGTTGGAAGTGGGGGGCGGAGGAAGCGGTCAGCCCCGGGTGCCACTCTGGCAGGGGGGGGGTTGACAAGATGGCCCCTGCCTCCCCCCCGCTGTAGAGCGGCCGAGGGCCCGCAGCGTCCGTACAGGCTGCCGCTCATGCGCGCTGTCCATACGGGTGTCCATACGGGTTCCGCACGTGCGCACTCCGTACGGGCTGCCGCACATGCGCAGTCTGTACTAACGCCACATGCGAGTGGCAGCCCGTACGGACGCCGCGCATGAGCAGCATCCCGTATGGACTGCCCATGTGCTGCAGCCCACACAAACTGCACATGTGCGGCAGCCCGTACGGTCGCTGCGCATGCACTCTGTACGGGATGCCGCACATGCACACTCCGTATGGGCTGCCCCGCCCCAGGTGCCGGAAAGGGTTCCTTTGCCACTGCCGTACACTCAAAATCCATACTATAATATTAGCAATGTTTGGTATCTTTTAAGTTTCTGACCAATCTTGGGTTGTTTTTCTTTTTTAAAGGTACATTATCATAGCAGTAATTGCCCAACATATCCATGCTGTTAGTATTAACTAACATGACTACTTTGTGAATTATTCACTGATGGAAAGAAGAACAAACGGAAACTACATTGATTTGTTCCAATGCAAATGCAATTCCAATTTCCAACTCTTATTCCTTTGGTGACAACTGTAGCCATTGATAGGATGTTGATCTCCTTGTTGATTGCGTTACAGTCCTTGAATTATTCAAGAACCAAAGCCCAATGCCAGAAATGTTATAATTACCTGTGATAACCAGTAGCAGAGTCATAAAAGTTTCAGCGCAGTCGGGGACTTTCATCTCATCTACGTCTGTAATGTCTTTATACTGTGATACCCAGGCAGCTTCAGATGAAAGCATCGAGTCCATCTTCTGAAGAGCAACTGCCAGGCACATAAAACCAATGAAGAACTTAAATATTTAAATAGTTACCTTAGTTAAAATAGAATAACTTAATTACCTTATTATTTCAAATTTTATTTCACGAGGGAAACAAATTGTTCCTTTTTAAAATGAAATTTGGGGTGGGGAAAACATATCAAATATGGCAATTTCAAATCAAAGTTAAGATGCTGCTTCAACCAGATAATATGACCTTGGAGAGATGTGCATGTGTGGCTGAAAATGTGGTTTTTTGTCTTTTGTTTTTTGTGCTTTTTTTGTTTTTATGGGATGGCATCCAATTTCGTTGCACCTGTACAATGTTGTACTTGTACTTGTACAATGACAATAAAGTAATCTTATCTTATCTCTTATCTTATAACTAAAGGAGTTAACTGAACGGACCTTAGTAACGGCTAAAACAACCAATATGAACCCAGTAAGAGAGCACATTTATCAATAAGGCCCTGGAATCAGATGAGTTCTCTTATACCAACTGTTAAAATCTCTTACAAAACTGACAAACACTATTATCTTTATGCAAGTATTGGCCAAAGTAAAGCTTAACACTTCCTAGTGCCACATTTTTACAGTTGTTTATTCGAATTTCATAGGTTTTACAAACTCATCTTCTTATTGACCTGATCTTCAATTTTACGATAAACAGTAATAAGGGGGTAATTAGCAATAATGCATCTTTTCCAGGTTGCTTTTGCTATTGTGGTTTCTTCTCTACTTTAAAGTCTCCTGAACAATAAAAGGAACAAGAGCAAGAGCAAAGAGAGTACTATTCAAGCAGAAATAGGAAGGTGGATCTGACATGGAAAGCAAATACGCATCAGCTGCCTGATCTCTGGTGGTACAGTCTGTTCTTGCCTCTACTTTCTTTGTCAGGGATTTGCTTTGCAGTAGATAAAAAGCTCTGAAGAGCTCAGATGTTACAGCAGTGTGCCTCTGGCAAGCTCAGCCATCTCCTAGAACAGTGATGGCTAACCTTGACACTCCAGATGTTTTGGAACTACAACTCCCATCATCCCTAGCTAACAGGACCAATGGTGAGGGATGATGGGAGTTTGATGGGAGTTGTAGTTCCAAAACATCTGGGGTGTCAAGGTTAGCCATCACTGTCCTAGAAGCATATCTCAATAGTCTCAATGGCTAAAAATCTAGCACTCTGCCTTAATTCATGGATATTGGCATCTTAACCCTCTGCCAGTAAAGTTGGTTCTACCATGCTATGTTTGACAACTAATATTCCTGGGATAGCCCTCTAGCGGCTATCAAGTACCGTATTTTTCGCTCCATAAGACGCACTTTTTTCCTCCTAAAAAGTAAGGGGAAATGTCTGTGCGTCTTATGGAGCGAATGTGTGGTCCCTGGAGCTGAACTGCCCAGGGGCAAAAGCAGATCGTGCTTTTTTTAAAAAACAGAGAGAGGTGTTGAAAGGAAGCCCGCTGAGCAGCTGCTCAGCAAAGGATGGGGAGAGAGATAAGGGAGAGAGATTCCAGCCCCGCCCCCTTGCAGAAGGAGGCTGTTTTCCCAGCGACATGTGACTGGCTGATTAGATTATCTGTCTGGAAAATGTAGAAATGGTTCCCTTTACTGAAGCTGCAGAACTGTGAGTTAAACCCCATAAAACAGGATTTTTTCCCTTTGCAAAGTAAGCTCAACAACTTTGAGCTGATCCACAAAAAATGGGGCTTTTCTCCTTTGCAAAAGAAGCTACAGAAATCTGAGCTGATCCACAAAAAATTGGGGCTTTTCCCCTCTAAAAACTAGGTGCGTCCTATGGTCAGGTGCGCCTTATAGAGCGAAAAATACGGGTAGGCCTCCTGATTAGGAAACCAAGCTATATCCTCTGCTGTGCATCAGGATTATTATCAGACAGATCTATGTACCTCTCCCCATGAAAAGCCCGACACCTTTAGGAGCAGCAGCACGGACTGTGTTTCTTACAATCATGGGCCTCGGCAGAAAACTACGCACACTGTAAATTCTATCCCAAATGCAAACATTTAGAGTGCAACTCTAGCTCCAAGACCTGTTCAGATTTAAAATAGTTATTCCCCCAAGGTAGGGGAGTTTGGGACGGTCCCCCTCCCCAAACACCCAATTTCTTCAGGACTGGTTTTTACCCGAGTCAGATCTCCCCATAGTATCTTACATTTTCTTTCCACAGTTAACCATCTTTGAAAACAGGTTTCTTCTGATAGAATGTGCATGCAGCTGGGGAGGCTGCTGAGATACCCATGAACGCTGTGCAGCTCTCTCTCAAACAGAAGTACCTCATCCACCAGGTGACAAAAGAGGTTGTCGTCATACAACAAGCAAGGGATATCAGCAGCCAGCTTCTCAAGGATCAGCATCACCAAAGCTCGCGAAAATTCCAGCTTAAGAAGAAACGAAGAGATTCATTCAGATGACAACTGCATTTGTATCAGAAATGGTTAAACTTCAGCCTGGTGGAATCTGCTTTTTTTTTTAATCAATGCCCCACCACCTATGTGCAAAAGAGACACATTTAGAATTAAAAAATCCAAAGCCTAGAACATTTTCTCACATTCCTTTCAACTTGAGTATCCTGCCCCGGCCCCATCTTTCTTAATTTCAGTAGTCTGCATGTGTCACTTTCTTGCTGCTGCCAAGAAATCCTTGCTGATCAACTGGAAAACACCCAGCGATCGTAGCAGTTGTTTCCAGTCAATCTTCTGCCCATCCTGTGCTGGATGTATAATTTCATGGTTATCAGTATGTTAAGGAATATACAGAGATGCTTACCTTTGCATTCACTGATACACCTGCCTTGTCCAACGCTGGTTGGATTTTGTCTTCAAGAAATTTAGCATGATTTCCTATCCACATGAGTACCTGGGTTAGGTACCATTCAGGCTTTTGAGAAAGGAGAAGAATTCACAGTATCGGTTGTTAGGTCAAAGATGCAACCTACTTTGTCTGATCATAGCATCATGCATCACCTTAGTCTGTTGGCCCATTTCCCCTCTAGCAGCCCTTGCCACTGCTTTTTATATTCCCAGAAAGTGGTTTTTACTTGCCAAGGGAAGTGCTTAACCAAAAAGAGTTTGATAAGCAGAACACGTGCTTGCTATAGGTGTGTGCTGCAGTACAGACAAGAATTTCCTTAAAAGATATAGGAAACAGACTATCCGAGTCACAGGCCAATAGAAGGGATATAAACAATGAACTCTTGTGGCACTTTGTTGTTTTTGTTGCAACAGACCAACACAGCTACCTTTCTGGAAACTGGGAGAATGGAGTACATTGGAAATCAATGCAAAGCAGCAAAAACCTAGATCAAGTTAGTCCAATATGTTTATAAGATGTCTAGAGTTCACTTAGAGTTGTTACTAAAATCAGGCGTTATTTCGTACATTTTAAAAGATGCACAAAATGCCAAATACATGCCAATCTTCTTCCCAATGTAATGCAGGAAGAGATTTACTTCTGACTGATAAGACGTTGTCTGCATATTTTTGCTGTTGCAGCTGTGTGAGTTAAAAGAGCAAGAGCAGGGATGGGGAACTTGTGGCCTGTTGCATGTTGGACTACAACTCCCATCATCCCTAAAGGTTGTATTTTAAATGAAGACTGAAAATGGATGAAATTTTCCATCAATTTTGAGAGGCACATACGCACATCGCATTCCACCACCACCACCCCCCGCACCTTCCTTCATATATCCTTTTAGAAGGTTCTATTTAAGACAATGATTTTGTACACCATCACCCTACCTTGCTCAGCACATTTGTTTGTCTGTTTCCTGTGAAATGATACTTGAATCTTTTCTGAAGAGGAGCCAGCATGATCTGCATAGGTAGTATGATAGGTGGAGATGGGGGAAGAATGTATTTTTCTGGAAGCTGTTTTGGTTTGGTCAATAGTTCATCTCTGAGATTTTTAAGAGTCAAAGTTAAACGTCTCATTGGTACAGATACAGGCATATAGATCTCTGGACCACATCCTAAGTGAGAAAAATGTTGGAAGGGATCGTGCTAAGCAGGCAGAGTAGTGTGATCTTCAGTGAGGTAGCACATGCTCTGGCTATGTAGTTCTGAGGCAGGTTTCCCTCTGTATGTCTGGTTGTACATCTCCCTGCTATCTACAGGGTACAAAATGAAAGACAAAGCCTCTCTCTTCACTCCTCAAATTATACCCTGTTTTTGTTCAGTTTGCTTAGCAAAGTGTCATCAGGGCTTTTCTCTCCATTTGCGTTATTAAGTCACTTTGCTAAGACAAGAAGCATTGATTTATATTAGCTACAGCTCACTTGCCCCATATCCCACAGAGTTCTGGAGGATCACCATAACCCTCAGGAACCGCTTTACAGGGAGGTCAACAGTGTACTCTGCGTAATAAATAAAATCCCAATGTAGAAATGAAACTCTGCTCAAACTTCTCTTGGTCCAAACTTTTAAAAATAAACACAGAATTCTTGACTTCTGACAATTTGGTTGGATGCATAACAAGTTAATCACACTACGAGACTTAGACATGACTAATTTTTGACTCTTGATACTAATGGGACCAAACTTGGTCTGGATCCCATCCTTAACGTCTGCATCTTGATCTGCAGTTGCAAGATCTTGATCTCCATGTTGTGAAAATCTTTACCTGCTGATTTCTGCAGATCAAGGCACAAGAGCATGCCAGGTCGCTTTGTTTTGTTTTCCCGGTTAGTGGCAAAATTAGCATGCCATAATAATTCATTTAGCATAAGGTAATCTACACTACTTTGGAGTTTATGCATATGCCCACTAGGAAAGAAACAGCTTTATGGTTTTCCCAAGGATACGAAGTTTGTAGTTTCAGAAGCTGAGAAAAGAGTGTCTCAAAGTTCGTGTATATCTCTTGGGTGTTGGCTGGCACTGTAGCCAAGCCGAATGGCTGGGATTGTGTTGGTCCAACAAACGGCCAATGAAGATGATTTAAAGTCTCCTCAAAATCACTGCAAAAGAAGAACATATAAAAATTACTCTGATTTTGTAATGCAAAACAAAATTGAAAGAATTGTTTCATAGTCCTACCTTGACAATTTATCCTTCAGGATCTTGTGCCAGAATTGAACAGTAGATCTTACAAAAGTAAGAAGATGAGAACAAGATGACTCCTGAAGCTTGATATCAACTTCAGCCATGGCTGCTAGAGTTGTAGCAGCCTCTGGCACGTTGTTAGTCATGAGATATTGCTGAATGTTGTCGCTAGAAAAGAAAAAAAGTGAGCAGGCTAATGTGAAAAGATCTTGCTTGATTTTACAATTATTGATGAAGTGCTTAATATTACAGTTGCTGGTGCGAGCCTTATGAGATGGCCAACTGACATGTTTGTAGACAGAGGAGTTGAACAAATACCACTACAAAATTGCACTTAAAATCATGTAAAGAAATCTAAGTCTTAGAAATCTGTCTGAACCCTCTCACCAAAACAACAGAACAGAAAAGTTAATATCCACCAACAGGATCTGGAGGGATTAGCAGGTATCAATGCTCATCTCCATGCTGTAAGAAACTTCAACTGCTAGATTTCTGCATATCAGGACACCAAGAGAATATCAGGCTAAAAACGTTAAAAACCTCAACCTAAGACACATGGCAAGCTATTTAAATAAACTATAAAAATCCAGATGCACCACAACATCTATTAACTATTTTGATGATCTTGCCCCACCCTACTTTGCTGTGTAGGAAATTAATATTTACAATGCATATGGAGATCTTAATTATTTAAACCAAATAAATCTGGAATGTGTTAACCATTTATAGCTTGTTCAAAGAAGCTTGCAAACTAAAAAATGTCCACACACATGCACAAAAATACCTAAATAAAACAATGGACCCATAGCTACGATCCTTTAGGATGGGGAATAGCATATGCAAATACGGAGCACATAACTCATCTGTTTGATCCAACACAGAGTCCTTTCAAAAACATAAGAATTCTACCAATCAGCTATTTGGGAGGGAACACAGGGCTCTTGATTCAGTCATATACCCTTTCTGCGTCACACAGTAACCAATAGGATTGCAACTTTAATTTTAAGAGGGGGGCTCTATGTACCCTACCTTGTTTCAAGGCATGTATGTAATTACTATTATTATTGCTATTATTATAGTTGCTTTATCAAAGCAAATTGACAAGATATAATGCAACACATAAAAACAATTTAAAATATTTGGAGACTCTAAATCTTTCATCATGTCCAAAAACATATAATGTGAGGTATTATTTACCTTAACTCCTCTGTTTGTGAAATCCATTTTAAATAAGCCAGGTGCCTTTCAACTTCTTTTATTTGACTTATCAGTACACCGAGATCCTCCATCCATGGCTTGGATGTCATCAAGTGATTATTAATTGAACCGTACAATAGGCTTTCCTTCTCTAGAAGCTGATTGAAAGATTTTTTAGAGTCTTCTGCATTCTGTAAGGCCTTCTGAATTCTTTTGGGAACTTCAGACGAAACTGTAAGCACCTATATAAATATATGTTAAAGATGCAACAGGCATCTGTACACTGTAGGGCATTTCTATTATGTGGCAGAGGAACACTTATGTAGCTGATTTCGTCCAATTCAGACAAATAACTGAAACTAAGGCTTAAGGCGTAATAAGGGAAACATGGGATTTGATTGTACACAAACTGCTTCTCTCTTCTTCCCCTGGGAACAGGGAACAGCAAACCCAAAGAGAGAGGGGTGGAGAGAACTTCATAAGGAAGAGGAAAAAGGCAAAAAAAAGCATGCAATTTAACAGATCAACCCCTAAATCCTCATTTCAGTTGTAAGACTATACTAGACCTCATAGAATAATAGAATTGTAGAGTTGGAAGGGACCATGAGGGTCATCTAGTCCAACCCCCCTGCAATGAAGGAATCTTTTGCCCAACCTGGGGCTCAAACCCACAACCCTGAAATTAAGAGCCTCATGCTCTACTGACTGAGTTAATCCCAGCTTCCTCACACCTCTGACCATCTATAACAGGGATGCGGAGACTGTGAATCTCCAGATGTTGCTAGTCTTCCACACCCAACAGCCCAGCTAGCATGGCCAATGGTCAGAGCCAGTCTTGGCAACCACTCATGGTTTGTGTGGAAAGAAACAAACTAGAAGACTGGCTTGTTTCCTCCATGGAGAAGCAATGCAGGAATTTAATGTAAATGAGCACTACCTATTTACAAAGAAACCTTAGGTTGTTTTAAACTATGGTTTAATATGACATGAGGACTAGGCCACTGTGTCCAGTGGAACCAACTCTCGGATATGCATGAATAACCTGAACAACCTAAAACTGGAATGAAATGCAATTATGAAGTTGCTAGAAAATAAAAACCCGACAGCATTTAAGTCTGCTTTGGACTCTGGCCAAAGTTCCTATAGTTCCCATATCACCTCCCCTGAAACAAATGTAATTGATTCATTATTATTAGCATGTTCTCATTTATGTAGGCTAAATAACTGTCATAAAAGAAGGAATATAGCAACTGTATTAAAGAAATGAAACCACAGAAGTAAACAAGGGGCTGATACCCCATAGGAGATATAGAAAGCATGTATAAATGGAAGGACATCTGGTGAAGATGCAAATTGCAAAGAATGGTCTAACTGCAAATTGCAAAGAATGGCCTCCAACTAGTCAGCAGAATGGGACTGTGTCCATTCTGCATTCCATCCATGCATAGGACAGGATTTTTCAATATGATCTACAAGTATAACACATGCAAATCAAATTGGGCAACTGTTTTTTTTAAAAAAAATCCCTCCCAGATGTTGAAGGACAGATTGGGGCTGCATTCTTAAATATACTGAATTGTTATTCCCAATATGTGAACATGACATAGCCCTAATAGCAGTGATTATGCTCCCCATCATTTGCACAGACAACACAGCTCAAAGTTTGTGAACAGGGTGCACTTTGTTCATGTACTTCTTTAAAAAACCAAACATATGCAACTCACCTGTTCTTCTAGCTTTGCTTTATTTTCTGACAGCTGTTCAATAAGTCTGCCAAGCTTGCTTAATGACTCGTAGTCTGTTCCAACCTCCCTTTCCACAAATTCAGACACATAAAAAGGGATATCGCAGCTCTCTGGGTCTCTAGGAAGTCTCTCTTTTCTGCTGTCCAGGGCTTCCATCTTTGGATCACCTGCAGTACTGAGTTAAAAAGGTTTGAGTTAACCTGTATGCAAAGCAAATGTGAAGTCTATTTGGAATAAGACATATTAATTGAACTTCAGTTCAACAAAAATACTAATAGACAGGGGTGCGCAAATTTATTAAATATGGAAATACTGTATAAGCTGGAAAATATCTGAGTGGTTAAGTATTACTGCAATGTCACAAAACTGGAATTTGCTCCTAGCCATATACCAGAACTATGCTTTTTGCATTTAATATAATGCAAATGCTTTGCTGTCCTTGTATGAAAAAAACACTTAAAAACAACAACTCAAGACTTTTGCTGTTTGGAAAGTGATGGGAGAAAGAGACTGAAAAGTGTGAGATGAACAAATGACTAATGGGCAGACATGTTAACACCCTGCAAACAAATCAGGGTAAATGCTCACTGCTATATAATGTCATCTCAAACAAATCAGTGAACAGCATCTGACCAATGCATAAACATGCAAATCAGGATGAATGCTGAATAAACAGGTTGTCTGGAAGAGCTCTGAGAGTACCCACCATAGAAGTTGAGCTTCTTCAGAATCTTCTGTTTCTCCTCCTAGCCCTTCCTCTTTGTTGGTCTCCTGCTGAGATAAAGAGGCACAGTTTAGTTTGAGTCCACCTCCTTTCTATATCAGCTGTCAGGAGCAATGAAACACTGTCTTTCAATATCCATTACATCTGCTTTCGGGTGGGCAGATTGGAAATGCAAAAATATTAAAAGTTCAAATACAGTGGTACCTCGGGTTACAAACACCTCGGGTTACAAACACTTCAGGTTACAGACTCAGCTAACCCGGAAGCAGTACCTCGGATTAAGAACTTTACCTCAGGATGAGAACAGAAATCGCGTAGTGGCAGCGGGAGGCCCCATTAACTAAAGTGGTACCTCAGGTTAAGAACGGTTTCAGGTTAAGAACGGACCTCTGGAACGAATTAAGTTTGTAACCAGAGGTACCACTGTATACATAAATCTAGAAAATAGATAGTTAAAGAAAGTTCACGTGCCTCTTGAAGGTCCAAAGTTTCATCACTGTTCACGAGTGGTTGCATCATCTCCATTGCAGTCCACTCTGAAGGGGTATTTTCTGCAGGGGGGAAAAATTATCTACATTTCAGAAAATTACAAACCAAGCAGCATAATTTGACACTAAGAAGTGTGCCAATATCAAACGATCTGCCTTTAAAATAGAGATTATATTGGATGTAATCACAAAATGCACCCAGTACACGAGAATCAGACTTGAAAGGGGTTCACTGGAACAAATGTATGTACCCATTAGAACTCAATGCCTATTAGCAATGACGGCTATATGCTACCTCCACTGTTAGAGGCAAAATGCCTCTGAATGTCAGTAGCACAGAATGGCACCTGGGAAGAATGCTGTTGCGCTCAGGTCCTGTTTGAAGGCTTCCCATAGGCTGGCCACTTTGAAAACATGCTGGACTAGGTGATTCACCAGGGCTCTTGTGATGTTTGTAATAGCAACTTCGAACTACTGGTCTTCTTAAGATTTACCGTAATTTGTACTTCTTTCCTTGTCCACAACAGCCACATAGAACAACAGGACTCTACCCAGTAGTTGGGACTCTAATCCATTGGATATTTCGATTTTCTTTTTCTCTAAGACTTTCAAATTTATTGCTCTCCTGAACCTTCCTATTCTATTTTACAATCCCATTTCTTAGATGGCCAGACCTTTGTGCGTAGTCTAGAATAGTCTTTTACATTTATTTATTTATTTATTTTTTGTAATACAAAATCTTATCAAAGTCTCTCTTAGCTGCACTTCACAGTAGATGACATCCACATGCAGAAAAATACGCAACTCTGCCATCCGTTCCCTTTGCTGCAGGGTTTTCTTGTTTGGGAGATGCTCCAAGCAGCCATGAATCAAAAGCCTTCGCAACGCACGAGGAACAGATGCACTTGGATAACTGTATTTCATAACAAAGTGGCCAATGCACCAGGGAAGCCTCTCAGCAGCCAACACAGCTGAATGAAACCTCCATGTCCACAGGCAGTATAACTTAACACACCAGACAACAGGAACAAATAAAGAACAAGACAACCAGGGCCATTACACATCTGGCTGGATGCTGCAGGAAGTGGGACCCCAGATTAGGTGGACTTTCCATTTCCACTTGGCAGGACATCCGTTGGCATCCATCTGTATTGATAGACAACAGAAGAGTGCGCCATTGGGGGAGAAGTCAAGCCGTTGGGGAGTTACGGCGCCTGCCGTGGCTGTAGAGTCCAGTACAGGAGAGACGTGTTTTCTTCCATCTGGGGCAGATTAAGGTATCCGCTTTCACTGTTACAGGTGCACCACGGCGATTCTTCTCCCTGTAGTCATTCCTCCTCTGGGCACTGCTGCGGATGCACGGCCTGACTGAGGGTCTCCAGGCGCCGCGTGGTCACAGACAAGGTATTCCCACACAGCGGGGTACTGACGTGCCAGCCTTCACGTCATGTTTTCAGCTATCTCTGTAGGGCAGAGTTGGCCTGGTGTCTGAAGCACATCCTCAGTCAGGACCCTGCCATCTTCCATTCTTCACACTTGACAATGTTATGATGACAGCCCTGGCAATGTTGTTTTGGCCTTGTGGGGGGTGCTGTAAGCCAAAAACAGCTTATTTCCTGAGTTTATGCCAATAAAACTCAGAAACGTGAGGAGTTAGGAGTCCAATGTTGTTTATTGCAAAGCAATAGGTTAGTCGGATCGTTCCACAAAACTGCAACCCCGCCTGGTGGTCCGGGCAGTGGTATTTATAAGGTTTCAAACAAAGCATTTCAATTTTCAGCAAGCATATACATCATGACCTCATTTCATGTTTAATACACATCTGCAATAAGCACTGGCAAGTTCTGCTGATTAAGTTCTGATTCCCACCGTGCTGTGTTAGTGTGCATGTTGGGAACCTGTGTTACGTGTAGCCATTTGCACCATGTAGCTAGCAACTTATGTTCTAGCTTTGAGCTGTGTATTTGTGATTTGCATATTGGCTGCATTTCTGCCCCAATGGGGGGCGGCAACTTGCAAAATCAGCAGTTTCATAAAGTAACAGGCTACCATAACTTCTCTATTAGAAGCACACTCAAGGATTTACACATTATCATATTTACTATGGCCTTGGGGCCACCACCACAGGGGCACTGCTCCGGCCGACCCCTCACAGCCTGCCCACCCACCGACCCCCTCTGCCTCCCCCTGCTGCCACATGTCCACCTTCCTCCCCACATCAACTAGGAAGGAGGAGGAGCCGAAAGAGTCCGGCCAGACGCGGCCACCCCACCCCGGCTCTCTCCGCGACCTCCCTCCCCCGTCGTCCCACCCCATGAAGGCCACCTGAAGAAGAGCCGCTGCCGGAGCCTCGAGCGCCACGCAGCCTCCGTCCCCTCAGGAGAACCGGGCTCAAGCCACGCCCACTCCGCCGCCTCCAGGTCGACGCGTCGGCAGCCCCTGAGCACCCAGCGCCGTGACGGCGCGGAAGCAGCGCGAGGAAAGGGGGGAGGGGTCACGTGGCGCGCCGTTTAGACGCAAGAGCTTCCGCCCAGTGCGCCTGCGCAAGATAGCGCTGTACATTGTAGACCCGCGCCCGAACGCCGTGCTTCCGGGTTGGCTTTGGGAAAACCTTCTCTGCGCTCGGATTGGAGCGGAAATGAGTTACCGGTAAAATTGTTGGCGTGTTTCAGCGTAGCTGTGACTGGGCAGCCAAAAATGCTGCATCGCACCCCCCCCACGCCCAAAGTATAGAATCATATACTTGCAAGGAACCACGAGAGCATAGCTGTCGACCTTTCCCTTTACTTGCGAGGAACCCTATTCAGAATAAGGGAATTTCCTGCAAAAAAGGGGAAAGTTGACAGCTATGCACGAGAGTGGGGCTTGAACCTGCAACCCTGGGATTAAGAGGTTTATGCTCCCACCGACCGAGCTATATCCTGGTCCAATTTTGCTAAGGTCCAGTTTTGTGTGTTTTTAATTTTGGAAACCAAAGAAAAACCGCCCACTCAAGAGCTTATTCTTCCCATATCTTGTATTTTATTTATATGCCACTTTTTTCTTCCATGGAGCTCAAGGCGGTGTCCATGGTCCTTCTCTTCCCCACTTCATCCTCACAACCCTGTGAGCTTCTTCAAAATGCCTTCACCTCCCTCCTGGGAGCTGAGGGAAGCCCTGAGAAAACGCAGTTCCACCCTGGTCCTTACTGTGTATCATAAAACACGAGCAGAGAATGTGGTGCGGCGGGGCAGCAGATTTTAACTTTCGCCCGCTGGGGCTTCCATGTTATTGGATCGAGCTGGCTCTTCTACTCCCGCGGAGGCTGCTTCCCAAATTCAGCAAAAGGGAGAGGGAGAGTCTCCGCTTCAGGAGAGACGTAACTCCGAATTTCTCTCCCACTGCTGCTTCCTCTGAAGTGAGCTGCCCGCTTCCTTGCTGGCTTGCAAGCATGCATGCCCCGCTTGCTCTGCGCTTCCTGCAGCAGAGCGGACGGAGCTCGCGCTACTAAATGAGACTTAAGGACTCTCTCGTTATTGGTCCGCCGCCGCCAAGCCCTTTCGTCACGTGACCCGCCCCCGCCCCGGGAGCGTTCCCTCCGGTCTCCTAGCAACGGCGATGGACCGCGAAGCGGAGGGTCGCGCTTACCTGGCGCAGCACAAAATCCCGGAGCTTTTACACAACCTGAGCGCCTTGCTGCTCTACCACCGGCCAGGTAAGCCCGCCTCACCCTGGCCATGCCAGACACCAAACCTCTTGTCCCCCTCAGGTAAATATGGTGCCTGGAGGGAGGACAGTATTTGACCCACCCACCCAAAGAATCATTATTTTCACAATAATTCCTTTTGGTACAGTTGCTTTAAAATGAATCTTCCTTTTTAGGTACCCATATAAATATAGGTTATTATTATTATTAAAATTTAAACTTTATTACAGAAAAAAACGATACAATAAGAAAAAAAAACATTATTATTATTATTATTTGTTGTTGTTTGTTTGGTGTTGCTAATAATATTTACTCCCCTCTTGGCTTGGCACCCTGTGCAGGGGACCAACCTGCGCTGCCCCAAATCGGGTGCGACTTCCTACCACCACCATCAACAGCCACAGCTCACTTGGTCCTGACTGCCATGTGACACAGATAATTTTGCCACAGGTGCGAATGTGAGAACAGGGCCGGCCCACTCATGGGGCAAGGTGAGGCGACAGGATCCACTCAGGCAGCAGATCCCGGATGTCAAGTCTTTCTTCCCTGCTTGTTCCGGATGAAGATCTTTGCTCACCCATTCTTCCCTGGTGGGGAGGGGCCCTATGTGAGAATGTGTGGCTGGGGGTGAGGTGTCAATTTAGTCCTCTACCCCAGCAGCACTTAGTTGGGCGAGGAGTTAGTAGGGAGGATGAAAGTGCAGGGAACATGTGGAATTGAGGCCTGGTTGCCAAGCCCCCCACAATGTTCATGGGCTGACAAGTGTTTTAGGGCCTTTTTCTATAACGGCAAGGACTTGTGGATGAGAGCTCATGCATATTTCCTGCAAAGACAGAACTGTGTCGGAAGAAACTTCAGTGATGCTACGGAAGGTGATAGGAAAACCCTCTTTCACAAGTGGAACTTTGTGGTTGCCGGCATCCGCGGTTAAATGGCTTACCGTGAACAAGCAGTTTGCTAGCGCACACTGCCCAGTTGCCACTCTCACCTTGCCCGTGATGCTTGGCTTTTTCCGTGCCTCCAAACATGGAATCATAGTTTGTTTCTCCCAACCCACAGCATGGACATGAAAACCATTGCCAATCATTATTAAATACAGTAAGTGCTTCAGTTCCCAGGAAAAGTGCAACTTAACCAATGATGCTCAGCTGCCTCTGAACAATAGTAGAAACATTCCTAACAGTTTGGCTATGACAAATTGTCATTTGGTTTCTCCTCTTCCAGAACTACCTAGTGGCCATTCGACCTAGACCTTATGTAACTGGCAAGCTTTGGTGCCTGCATTTGCTTGTTTTCCTCTTCCAACCACATACCATATCCTAGTCTGAAAGTCTGGAGATACGGCCTGCATCTTTTTTTAACCTTTGCACAGTGCCTAGAAAACATTAGACATTTTAGTGAGAGTATCTACCAGGACACATTGAAGTGGGAACGTATATGTTTTTTTATCTTACAGACAGACCAAGAGAGTTTTTGATAAAGACACTGGAAAAGATAAAGTATGCAAAAATGACTTCTACGGACTTTCCTTATCTTCTGGACGAGTCAAACGTGGACACAATGTTTGAAATGCTAGACATTGCCGGCCAAGGTTACATAACCATACCACAGTACAAAGGAGGTTAGTGGCCCTTCATTTTTTTATGAACATCTCATTTCATATACAGTAGGTTTTTATGGCCACATGTGGAAAGTTTAGGCATGAGAAAAACAGCTTCAAGATTATTCTCAGCCTAATCTTTACATAAATTTTGTGAGTAAAAACAACAACAAACCTTTAGATTTCTATTAAGTAAATTTCTACAGTTTGTTAGTTGCTCCTGATGTTGATAAAAGGAAACAAGTAACATTTGGGAACAATGCTCTGTAAAAAAACCTCAGTAAAGCGTACTGGGTTATTCTTCAGCAGCTATCTCTCATTTCTCCCCCACCCTTCATAAACATGCTTTTTTGACAGGAATAACATACAGTGGAACCCCGGGTTACGCACACGATCCGTTCCAGGGTCGGGCTGCGTAACCCAAGCATGCGTAACATGAATGCACGAGGAAAAAAAC
Organism: Darevskia mixta; assembly: GCA_034641385.1. Taxonomy (NCBI): domain Eukaryota; kingdom Metazoa; phylum Chordata; class Lepidosauria; order Squamata; family Lacertidae; genus Darevskia; species Darevskia mixta. Next base: position 6,767,381 of record JAWWNH010000224.1, on the reverse strand, counting down.
AAAAAACCCGGAAGTTCGCTTTTTTTGCGCTTCTGCGCATGGGCGAACTGCGCAGAATGCTTCTGCGCGCTCCGCGGAGGACTTCCGGGTCGCCTCCGTGCTTATCCCGAACATACACAACACAGAGCGTACGCAACACGAGGTATGACTGTATGTTGAAAGAACTTGTTTTTTAGAGACTGGATATGAGCAAGATAGGGATATCACTTTGCTATATGGAGATAACGGCATGCGAGTTATGCTGTACTATATGTGTTTGAATGTCAGATCTGCCTAACCTATGATCTGACCTCATTCAGCCTTCCATCTAATGGAGTGTTCATAAGATCCCCCTCATTTAGATAAATCCAGTATAATGTGATTCTCATTACTTTATGTAGTGGTAGGCGAGGATATACTGTATGCATGTATTGTACAGGTTTCTTGCTGGGTTGAGGTTTTTGTCCCATCAACACCTGATCAGTAAGGTCTAAGCAGAACTGAAGATGGAAAAGAATGCAGACTATAAGAGTTATGTTATGCTTCAGCAGCAATTTCTCTAAGCATCTTTCATCTCCTCTCCCCTATTTTAGCACTTGAATCTTTGGGATTAAGTATCCAGGATGAAATTTATAAAGAAACTGACATTATGACAGCAGAGGAGTTCAGGGGAAAAGTGTAAGTTAAACTTGAATGTTGCACAGCTGCTTATTTTTTTAAAAATTGTAGATTTTTCTATTGCTCATGCCATACTGGGCTAGATTGACCAATATGGATCTGAATTGTTTCCCTACATTTACCATCCTTGTGCATCTGTCCCACTTCAAAATGTTTGTAATGTTGGAATAGGGCTGAAATGTATAAAATCTAATGGACGTAGGCCCAGAGATTGAAGCTTTATAATGGTAAGAAGTTCAATCTTATTATACTCGGATGTTTAATCAATTAGTGCTTGCGGACTTTGGAACCATTGGCAACTAAAACTACTCTGCCAATCTTGCTGTTTTTCACTGGGTAGGTCAACATTTTCAGAATATCCAGTTAGCCCTTCCTCTAAGATTATTATTGGAATATGTATGGGCTTGGGGTGCATGGAGTGTTAGGGGAGTAGTAGTACAGTGGTACCTCGGGTTACAGACTCCGCTAACCCAGAAAAAGTACCTCGGGTTAAGAACTTTGCTTCAGGATGAGAACAGAAATCACGCGGCAGTGGGAGGCCCCATTAGCTAAAGTGGTACCTCAGGTTAAGAACAGTTTTAGGTTAAGAACGGACCTCCAGAACGAATTAAGTTCCTAACTGTACCTGTGACGGGACAAATCATGCTTCTTCTGGGGTACTTTGTCCACCCTGCACTCAGCTCTCATCTGCGGCTCCTAGAAGCTGTCTGCATGCGACAGCGGCCACACCCCGAGAACAGCTAAACAAACAAGGTGAGGGTAGCGTATGAGTTAGGGATTCATTCTGCATGTGGAGAAACCCTCCGGCAGATTGAGAGGACAAGACCAATAGTGGGCCCAACAATTAAGAAGGCGGTTTCTGCACATACTGTAGAGCAGGCATCCCCAAACTGCGGCCCTCCAGATGTTTTGGCCTACAACTCCCATGATCCCTAGCTAACAGGACCAGTGGTCAGGGGTGATGGGAATTGTAGTCCAAAACATCTGGAGGGCTGAAGTTTGGGGATGCCTGCTGTAGAGGGAAGTGAGAGGCAGATAGGGCTCAACCTGGGAAGATAGCCCATCTAGGTGCAGGAAAACTGATCCTAAACCTCCACTGCCTTGTGGGATATCTTGTGGGAGAAGAAAAGGCTAAGGAGCAAACCCTACACAAATCCAGAGTGGAGTCCCTAAGGCAGTTGGATGGCGTCTTGTACTCCTTGTTTCCTTTGGACCACATAAGCAAGGTGTTGTCATGTGGGCAGCCCACATACACATACACATACACACTGCTCAGGCTTGCGCCCCAGGGAGGTCACTTTGGTGCTGCTAACACAGCGGTATGACTTCACCCCCAGAGGCGCACTCCATTGTCTCTCAAGACAGATGGATGCCAACTACAACGTTTGGAATTTCCCTGCTACAGCTTTTGGGAACAAAGTTGCATTTATTTTCAGTGAGAGTTAAAGTGAATGCTCAAATCTCTCCTACTGAAATTGATGGCATTTGAAGGCGATGAACTTTAAAGAAAACTCGCCATGTTTACTGTAGAAAAATTAGGAACGTGTGAGCTGTGATAGAAATAAGTGGCATTAACAAAGGCAGAGGAAAGATTATTTGAAGAACATTCAGTACACAAAATAAAATGACCACAATCCAGAACAGATTTAGCATGCAATGATGTTGAGTAAAAATAATACATGCAGGAAATTTCTCTGTTCAATGTAATTAAGACATGCTGCTCAGCCTCATACTGCATATTGTGAACAGTGAATAGTAGGGCCTATACACATTATACATGTTAATTGTTGCTTTTTGTTTTCCCACAGGATGAAAAAAATTTGCTGAAATGTGGCAAGCATTTTAATCTTCAGTGTTCTGATCTAAAGCTGCTTGACTTCATATTTTACTTTTGAGAAACTAGTATTTCCATTATATATAGTTGACTTTTCCTGGTGTGATAACTGCGCCAACACTATAGCAATTCTGGAATTTGGCTTGTCAAATAAATACTGGGCTCATTATAGTCAAAATTAAGCAGTTTTAGTCCCTTTACTGCATTGGGGGGAGGCTTTATAAATATTTATTGCCCCAAACTCTCTCCTTCATGATACCTATTGTTTATACAGTATTTACCTCTCACAACCTACAAGATGCAGGGTAGATTATGCAGATTAGTAGATAGATAATGAGTGTCACTTTTATGGGCCATTTCTAAACCAGAAGGAAAAGAATTACCCATTTCCTTGCCACAATATGAAGTTGCTCATGTTTGAACAAAAAGGAACAGGATGAAAAATGATTGCCCCTTGCCTGTTTAGAGAATAGGCATGGGGCAAACCTTTTTTAGTTTGCCTTTATCCATTTTAAAAACAGAAACCTTGCTTTTTTTACAGTACTTAGTAAAATGTAAAATGGTGGGGAAAATGGATTTGTGGAGTAGTTTGCAAAAGCACAACTTTTTCCAAAGTTGTACATTTGTCACATGCATATGTGCAGAAATACATTTTTTACTGATAATGAAGAAAGCCCTTTGGGCTTTTAACCTGTTAGTAAGTTGCTTGAAACTTTTTTTTTTGTAGTAAGTGACTAAATAAGTCAAATACAGGCAGCAACTGTTTTAGGCACGTCCAATATGTGTGCAACCTCACACACACGCATCATGCCAAACCTGGAAGTGACTCAAAAATGTCACAAAATGGGGCGGATCGGGGCAGGGGCAGAATGGGGTGTTTGCAGGCTTTTCCAATGGGTGTTCCGGTTATATGCTATTTCACACAAGAACGCAACTGCCATGGAAACGGGGAATGTATAACATGGAAATGTATAACAGCTGCCTGTAAATACATAAATAATATTGGTAGAAATTAGGGGCACAAGAACAAAAGGGGGGGACAGGTTTCAGTACACTCTTTAATAAACCAAGCAGTAGAAAACAGATTTTTGTTTAGTGCTAGAAATAAAATGAGAGCACAACATCATAGCTGTCCAATTAAGAATGGCTATTTAATCCTGTCATGCCAGGATAGATTTTTTCCTAGTTCATCCATTGCCAGCAACAGACAAACTGTAAATGTTACGAGCTAAACCTTCTCTGTTGAGGGTACAAACTCTGACATAGTTCGCTCACTTCTTTACCCATAGCAGAAACTGAAATAGGTTGTGAAAAACCAACACAAAAGTTTAATGAACTGCAGCTCAAATAAAAGCAGCTGTACACATTTGTGTATGCATAAAAGACATGAACATTCTTGCCAGTTGTGAGTGCAGTACCTATCACCACTCTTAAGGCTAAATACATCTGTTCACTGGTTATAAATATGCATTCATCAGTACCCTATTCTAATTAGATTTCCTGAACTGCAGTGTTACGCATGCCTGCAATCAGTTTTCATCTGTACCAAACTCATGAAGCCATGTTTACTACTGCATTTGGAGAAAACATTTTAGAAACGCTTCCTGCAGACCTGAAAATACTAGCAAAGCCATTTCTACGCCAGCAAAATCGCACTGTGCAGACAGCTCAAGCACCGTGTTTGCTCAGATTATTTAAAAACAAAAGTTACATTTTTATAAACACTGTTTTACAATGAATTTGAAATTATATACCTCAAGCTAATAAAAAAATACAATTTTAATTAGAAATTGCCTGGATAGAACTAGTCAATACGAAACCAGTTTCATGTTAAAACTTTTATCCAATCACTGCTAAGGATCTTCAGCGTAGCCATATTGTGTTTAACTGTGTCTGGTTTTTTATGCTTGTGTCCATTTTTAGCACTTCTCGAATGGCCATTGTAGCATAAGTTGATGGGGGGAGAGAGAAGTCCATCTTCAGAGCCTTGTATTTGCCTTCTGTCATAAGTAAATTAATTTTTAGGAGGAGGAGAAGAAAAACCACGGGTTATCAAACATGCCTCGAGTTTGCCAAACAACCGACTTCCTCCCCCAAAGGAGCAAAGTATCAACCAGTGTTAAAAGGCCAAAATTATACCCAGCAAATCAAGCCACAAGATGTAGGCTGGGAGAAATACAGATCTGCAGGAATTCGGAATCTGATCTCCTGCGTGGGAATGTACAGAGCGAGGGAGAAATAATGGGTCTTCCCTGGGCGGTGTCATTACAGGAGTACACACACATCCTTTATGGTAAAAAAGGTAAAATTCTCTATGGCAGCCTGTCTCAACCTTGGGTCCCCAAATGTTGTTGGACTACAAGTCCCATCATCCCCAACCACTGGTCCTACTAGCTAGGGATGATGGGAGTTGTAATCCAAGAAGATCTCTAAGGTAGTAGTGAAGGATCAACTCAACAAAACCAGTCTGCTAGCAAGTCCAGTTGCCCCTGAAAGAGCTTGCTCCCTGTTTTTTTACCTTTTGTCTTTAGACTGGCAACCAGATTTTTGCCAAGAGGCGTCTGATATCCTCGAGCAACTATTGCAAAAGAGGGTGAGTTGACCAAGTATTGAGGGCTCTCTTCAATTGCCCCTCAAATGGGAGATTTGTTTTGGCAGCAACTTTGCCTCCATCAGCAATATCTCACATCCCTTGAAAGAGGCCAGCTCATGTTTATCTCTACAGCAAAAGTACCAGTGTTTCTGGTAAGCTGTTTTAACTCTGCCTTATTAGCTCGATATCTAATTTTGGGGAAGAAACATACTTTCTAAAGTTTTCAGCCCAACATTTTTTATTTATTTTTTTAAACCATTGTATTAAGCAGTTAGATTCTGTGAGCATTGAAAAGGGACATTCCTGGCTGAAGAATCATATATTGCACAATTGAAAAAAATATTACCTGTTGCAAGAACTGCAGGTGGTTTTCCTTCCAGTTTATCTAAGTCCGTATTAAATAATGGAATCTTAGGGTCATCATACACAACTAGCTCCCTTTAAAAAAAGAGAGAGATTTAAAATGTACCCAACAATCATATACCTGTATTAGAAATTCCTCATTGGATCATTATTCTAGGAGACTGTTTTATAAAGCAGCAGAATACTTAGTAGAAATGGTTCCCCACGCCTGGGGCTTGAAGATGGCAACGTGTTTTCAGTGCAAAGCCTGTTGGCTTTAACACTGCAGTATTTTCCACGCCCACTTGGTTCCTTCTGAAACTAATGGGATTTATTCAAGTAGTTCTGCAGAGTCTTGCGCCTGAATCTTGGAGAACTTGGGATTTCTTCCTAATGAAGGTTAAACGCTAAACGTCACCTTTGTTACATACATGTGGGGCTCCCATTTAAACATGGAACTTTTATGTTCTTTTTAACTGAGGAGCAGCAGTATAGACTTGTGGCTTCATGCTGCTCTTTGAGATAAACAGTGAAGTACCACCATCATCAAGCACACATCAGTAAGCACATGGTTCAGAACGTAAAAACGACCTGCTGAATCGGTCCAAAGACTGATCTAGTCCAATATTCCATGCTCATTGGGGTGTCCAAAAGCAGGACATGAACGCAGCAGCCCTCTCCCATTTGAGATCCTCAAGCAACTGGTACCCTCTGGAAGCAATAAAGCCATCATTTCTAGCAGCAGTTGTTAGGCTTGGCTCCCAGTACGTTTCCGAGCACAATTCAAAGTGTTGGTGCTGACCTTCAAAGCCCTAAACGGCCTCGGTCCTGTATACCTGAAGGAGCGTCTCCACCCCCACCGTTCAGCCCGGACACTGAGATCCAGCGCCGAGGGCCTTCTGCCGGTTCCCTCATTGCGAGATGTGAGGTTACAGGGAACCAGGCAGAGGGCCTTCTTGGTAGTGGCACCCGCCCTGTGGAACGCCCTTCCAGCAGAGGTCAAGGAAATAAGCAGCTATCCTATTTTTAAAGGACAGCTGAAGGCAGCCCTGTTTAGGGAAGTTTTAAATATTTATTGCTGTATTGTTTTAACATTCAATTGGGAGCCATCCAGAGTGGCTGGGGAAACTCAGTCAGATGGGCGGGGTACAAATTATTAATTATTATTATTATTATTATTATTATTATTATTATTATTATTATTATCCGTCTCCTCCTCTGGCTACTAAACTTACCAGCTCACATCCTGAGGTCGGATGATGATCTTTCTGTAGGCTCCGGATAAGGAATAGTCTCGAATTTTGTGCTTCATGTTACTGATGTCGAGATTGTCAGCGGCTAATATTTCCTCGTAGGCTTTCCCAACTGCCGTAAAAGGACATATAAATGAATGGCAACGTGGAATTCAGGGCAAATGGGTCGTAAGTTTCCCATCTGATGCAATTCTGACCTGTAATGCTGAAACGTGGCCCAAAAGCGTCGTCTTTTTCTTTACAGTTCTATTTAATAAGGAATTATTTGCAGGACATCCCTGGTCCTGGGATATAAAACCTACTTTCAAGCCATTTTGGTAAGCAGGCAACCATCCTAAATATAGCTAGGGTGGCAGCCAAGCCCATGATCATATAAGCCCCTATTAGTCAGATGTGCCTCCACTCCTATTAAAAATATCTATTAACATGTTTCCAGTCACACAATGTGTACCAGTTGGGGATAGAGGAATGAAGTAATGACTGCACATGGCCTGAATCTGGATGCTGCTAGATTAATTGTCTCCAACAAACTGTTTCTTTTTCCTTTCTTCCCCCTTTAGCATACAAGCTGATAAATGTTTCTTTAAAAACTTTTCTATTTCTCCTGCTAGCTGCACTTTGTTAATGCCTGATCCCAGGGGCGTAGGAAGTGGGGGGCGGGTCACCCCAGGTTCCATCATGGAGGGGGTGACAAATTACCAAGGAACAATTACTGCCCTACTAGGGTAGTTCATAAAAAACTTTTTCTTTTTTGAAAATGCCTGCTCCAAAGGTCTTATCTTACTACACTAGGGATTATATAGCTATATATGAAATTTCATGCATATCAGTTAATATCTTGACCCTCCTCCACGAAAATAGCTGTTTACTTGGCTGTTTTCCTATGTCGTGAAGGCTGAAATTTCAATTCAGTGGAGCACTTACTGTTCCCAACCCTAACCCTGCGGAAAGCCATCTAATTAGACTTTAATTTCATTTTGACATGTTTTAGGAGGTAATTTAATTATTGTTTGATTTTATATCAATGTTATGTATCTGATGTTAGCCGCCCTGAGCCCGACTTCGGCCAGGGAGGGTGGGATATAAATAAAAGTTTATTTTTACTTATTATTATTCCTTTGTAAGAAAATATGAAATAACGTAAAACCATTTTTGCAGCAAAAAATAAATAAAAATCAATGTTTTTTTTGGGGGGGGGGGGTTGACAAGAAATTTTCCGCACCGGGTACCACCTGACCTTCCTACACCTCTGCCTGATCCTGCTGCCTAGTTTAGAGAACACTAGTTAATGACTGAATGATCTTCCCTTAAAATATGGTTACAACTAAATTACCTTTGATCCAAACACAGAAAATACTCCTAATTATCCATTAATATACAGCAATATAATATACAGCAATAAGGTGCTACTGGAAGGAATTTTTTTATTTTGTTTCGACTACGGCAGACCAACACGGCTACCTACCTGTAACTATACACCAATATTTATACATCAAATGTTAGTCACATTAGTAAATCCATTGAAATCAATGAAGCCAGCTGATGTCAGTGGACCTATTTTATCTGTGCTTATTAAAATCAGATACAAAACCCATTTAGTTACTTTTGTACAGACACACATACACACTCATCCTCAGCACTTATCTGCCAGCATAGCAAACCTGATTATGCGTATATCACCCACTTTTGACTTTAAATAAAATTCTTACTTTTGTGCTTTGGATAGATAACATCGAAACCAGGCAACGGCATCACAACATCATGGATGGTGTAATTGTCAACATCTGATTCTTCGATATAAACAGCTGTACCTAAAAGCAAAGAGGATGTTTCAAGTAATACAGTGTTTCTCCTAAAATAAGACACTGTCTTATATTTCCACCCCCCCTCAAAAAAACACAATATGGCTTATTTTCAGGGGATGTCTTATTTTAACTGCTCTGCGTTGGTACGCTGCATAGCCACACCTATCTAGGCCGTCTTAATGTCTTATTTTTGGGGCATGGCTTATTTTCGGGGTATGGCTTATATTTCACAAATGCGTAGAAATCCTGCTACGGCTTATTTTATGGCTACGGCTTATTTTAGGAGAAACAGGGTATATAGCTTTCCAGGTTATCTCAGCCAGATTTCCCACTGAGAAATCTTTTTCTAGCTAGTGTATCTTTATGAGCTCCTTAAAAAGGTACGGTAAAGGGACCCCTGACCATTAGGTCCAGTCGTGTCCGACTCTGGGGTTGCGGCGCTCATCTCGCTTTATTGGCCGAGAGCCAGCGTACAGCTTCCGGGTCATGTGACCAGCATGACTAAGCCGCTTCTGGCGAACCAGAGCAGCGCACGGAAACGCCGTTTACCTTCCCGCCAGAGCGGTTCCAATTTATCTACTTGCACTTTGACGTGCTTTCGAGCTGCTAGGTGGGCAGGAGCTGGGACCGAGCAACGGGAGCTCACCCCGTCGCAGGGATTCGAACCGCCGACCTTCTGATCGGCAAGCCCTAGGCTCTGTGGTTTAACCCACAGCGCCACCTGGGACAAAGCAAAGAGGAAATACAGTTTCAAACAGGATTAGGAAGCCTGGGTAGCACAAAATTGTACACAATGGAAGGCACCAGACTGTCACCGGTAGGTACACTGATTTACTGGCAAATCTAAGTCCTAGTGGTGCTGAGTCGGATCACCGGGTCCTCCCTTTCCGAAATCTGTGCCTCTGCCCTCTGAAGACCAACCACACCTCTTTCTTCTCCTACTTAGGCAGTGATGGCAGTATCTCACTGAAGCCCTTCCTGCAAAGCCCTCTTCCCTGTCAACACAGGGGACTTCCAAACAACCATGTTCCAGAGCTCAGGTAACCTGGGAAATGTAGTACCCCACAGGATACCAGAATCCTACTGGGAGCAAGAGCTCGCTGCCATCTCCAGAGTCGGAAGGGAGAGGGGCTCAAAGGACTTTCAGATCCCATCGCACTCCCAATGATATAATCCAGAACTGGGCATTTTAAAAAATGTTAAAAAATAATTGTTCCAATTAACACTTTAAAAGTTTGGTCTGCCAAGCCTAATTCTAAATAAAGGAGAGGGTTATGTCAGGGGGAGGCAACCTAAGGCCCGTGGGCCGGATGTGGCCCAATCGCCTTCTAAATCCAGCCCACATACGGTCCGGGAATCAGCGTGTTTTTACATGAGTACGGTAGAATGTGTCCTTTTATTTAAAATGCATCTCTGGGTTATTTGTGGGGCCTGCCTGGTGTTTTTACATGAGCAGAATGTGTGCTTTTGTTTAAAATGCATCTCTAGGTTATTTGTGGGGCATAGGAATTCGTTCATTTCCCCCCAAAAAATATTGTCTGGCCCACCACATGGTCTGAGGGACAGTGGACCAGCCCACGGCTGAAAAAGGTTGCTGACCCCTGGTGTATGTGCTCATCTCTCGTTTTAAGGAACAAAATACTAGGAAACTATTCCAAAATGTATTATTGACTATGTGCCACCACATACACACAAGCCCTGCCATCAAGCAATGTTGACATTTTACCTCCTTTTAGTACAAGATCCCCTGGCACAGCAACAAGCCCATATTCTTCTATTCTGCGGCTCACCATGTTATTCCATACATAACTCTGATAGCTATGAATATACATCAAACGATTATTTCTTGGGATCTGCAGACCAGGAAAAAGTGTTAATCAACATGATGCTAATTTTGTAAGGCACATGCTTGGGGTAAGGTAAAGGACCCCTGGACGGTTAAGTCCAGTCAAAGGTGACTATGGGGTGCAGTGCTCATCTCGCTTTCAGGCCGAGGGAGCCAGCATTTGTCCACAGACAGCTTTCCAGGTCATGTGGCCAGCATGACTAAACTGCTTCTGGTGCAACAGAACACTGTGACAGAAACCAGAGCTCACGGAAACGCTGTTTACCTTCCTGCCGCAGCAGTACCTATTAATCTACTTGCACTGGCGTGCTTTCATACTGCTAGGTGGGCAGGAGCTGGGACAAAACAACAGGAGCTCACCCCGTCATGGGGATTCGAACCGCCGACCTTACGATCGGCAACCCCAAAAGTCTCGGTGGTTTAGACCACAGCACCACCCAATGGACTCAATGAACACAATTCTGAGCAGACATATGTAAGGACGGCACTGTTAATGCTTTAAATACACGCCTGAAAATACTAGGGAGCCCCTGGCTCAATTTACATCTTTAAAAAACAACTCCCTTTGGCCTGGCAAGTCAGAACTAACAAACCCTAATTAAAAATATGGAAGGAAGGAGGGAGGGGGAAATGCTTCTCCAGTATAAATTTGACTTCACCCCCAAATTGTTTTCAGACATGCTCAGACAGGGTCTACGGCAAAAACAAGCAAACACTTCAACTTACTATGCCAAATGCAGAGACGATATTCTTCAGTCCATACTTTGAAAGTCCTCGGAGCAGCTGTCCCTCCACACACCGTTTCACGGGCAGCTTTTTGAGGGCCGCATCTGGGTCTTTTGTTTTCGCCCACTCTTCTCGGCATTTTACCAAGTATCCCTTTTCAGCTGCAACGACCGTTTGCGTAAATGGGAAGCGCTTTAATTTCAAACCATGTGAGCGGGTTTCCTTTTTTATTTTTAAAAGGAGTTCAGCTCAAAAACAGGCCTGCACAGAACCTAAAGTCAATGGCATCTATAACACAAAATCCTCCTCAGCCAGTTTCAAAACTATCCTGCATTTTCAGTTAGCCACCTGGAACAGATGGCAACATGTTACAGGGTGGATAAAAATCAATGATTTTATTTTTATTTTTTTTAAAATCGGATTTTTTTTTATTTAAATCGGATTTTTTTGATTTAAATTGGATTTTTAAAATAAAATGCTTTTGGAGGAAAAAATCTTTCTAAATATAGTCTTCTATTTAAGTTACATTGTAGTCCAAAGGCTATTCATCAGGAAATAAGGATTTGTTTTAAGTTTATCAAGTGTGCTAAAACTCAGTCTAAGTTTTTTAAAAAAAAATGTTTAACCACATCAGTTAACAAACATGGATACATATGCTATCATGCTATTGTTTTAGTTAAATAAAGTGTTTAAATGGTTATTAAGGAAATGATTATTTTTCTCCTTCCAAAAAAGTACAGCAGAAAAGTTGTCCAAATATAAACAGTTAACTTATTAAACCTCACCATAATTTCATAATTATCTATGTATTTCTAGTAGTATAACCAAATCAGTAATTTTTGATATAACTGTAAAAACCACTCTGAAAATTTATTATTCCAAAAATGAAACCTTCATATGGTTGTAAATATTAAGATTATACCAGCAAGAATGAGTCTTTCTGTAAAAAAAAAATTAAATCAAGCCTTACTGACTAGTGATTTAAATCGTGCTTTAAATCGTGCTTTAAATCAATTTGATTTAAATCAAATCCACCCTGACATGTTATAATGCAAACCTTACTCAACTTCCTTGAGGTTAGCCCCCATCAAAGTCACTGTGAATTTCAGCAAATACCTATCAGTTGTACACTGTCTGACAACTAGAGCCTTCATGTAATCCACAACCTAGCAATCTTACCCTTAAAATCCATTTCCCCCAAAGCTTCAGGTTCCGGGGTTGGACCACCTATGTTTCATCTTCAATTTGTGCTATTAGCTGGGTTTTTAACTATTCCCTCCCCTGCAACCCACATATCCTTTTGTTCCCCCATTTTAAAGCTTCAGGGTATGGCATTTCTGAATTTAAATATCAAGTTCCATCCTACAGCATCAGCTTACCATACTTAGCATTACAGAGTCAGGACATAATTTGAAATGAATTAGGATTTATATGTCGGACACTGGCTCATTTGACAGCAGCGAGAAAATGTGCCATTACCATTATTGGCCCAGTCCTGTGGAATGCTCTGCAAACAGAGTTTCAGTCTCTTCTTTTAAACTTTAAGCAGCTGTTGGAAACTATTCTATGCTGCCAAGCTTTTGCTGGCAATGAAGAAAATATCCTTCTGAGCAGATCTCTGATTTTAATTTTTTATATGGATTTAATTGTATGGTTTTATGTATGACTGCTGCGAACCACTCTGATTTATTTTTTACGAATAGCTATTTATTGTTATTTTTATTAATATAATCACTTGCTTTCAAAACATAAACAGGCAAACTATAGAAGCGCTCCTTTGAGTATTTAAATCCACTGTTCAATGAAATTTGAGTCTAAAATGGCTAATGCCGTATCTAAAAAAAATTTACTTGCCTCCAGGACGTGGTTTTAGTATTAAATCGATGACTTCATTCCAGTTATTCTGTAGTATAGCTCTAAAAATATAGAAGAACATCTGGTTAATATTGCATTGCCGGCAGGGGAGGAAAATCAGAATCACTTTAACCAGCAAACAAGTGCGTTGGGCTGCAATCTTTGTTTTGCTAAAGGTTTCAAACAAAAGAAATACCATTCATATAAAATGAAAACTTTTTACAGTGTGCATTCAGCAGCCAAAATTTTAAACATAGTATTCCTTATGCAATCCTTCCCACAATCATATGGACTAGGAGATTTATGATTTTATTTTATTTTTTATCACTGACAGGGGGCTAAAGCTGAGAAATAGCAGCCCATTCCAGGCCAATTAGCAAGGCGACAGGTATCCGTATCTGTCAGGCCCAAAATTCCTACTCACTGGGCTCCCAAGCTGCTTTAAGGTGCCACGTATATGCCAAATAAAAGGAGCCCACCTTCCAACTTGATACGTAGGGACAGCTGTGGTCCCAAATCTTTGCATCCCATAGTAGTTAACGAACCCAATTTCCCTGAGAGACTGCATGGCATGCTTAACTTGATCATCGGTACCGGTTATATTTCTGATAAAAGGAAAAAAAAACATTTTAGGAGAAAAGTCCACAGGCACACACCGTGCGTTAGAACGTAAAGATAAAAGTCACGATGAACTGGCACATGTACAGCACAATCCTATGCTGTACAGATATATTCAGAGGTCAATCCCACTCTGTTCAGTTCTTGCTTCTCCATTGAGTGTTTAGGTTTATAGCCCTGAGTAAACAGGAGCAGGGAAGAAAAATCAAGTTTATCTGCAAAAATAGCTTTTCTGACTAGATCAGCTCTCAGACCCTCGCCTACTTCTGATGTTTCACTAAGGCATAGCTGTCAACCCTCCCTTTTTTGCGGGTAACTCCCTTATTCCAATGCCGTTTCCCGCTGCTATCCCGGATTGTTGATATCCCTTCAATTTCCCGGATTTCAAAGGAAGCAGCTCCTCTCCCTCCCTGCCGGCCAGGGAGGCTCCTCAGCTGCGTTGTTCGGCTGCCAATAAGGAGTCTGAGACCGACTGGGGGCGGAGCTTGCATGCCTAGTGCAGCCAGACCCTCACACCCAACCAGACAGACAGCCTGCCTGCCGTCTATGCGCTCGCTCTTTCGCTAACCCGTTCGAGCGCAGCCTCTGGAGCGCAGGGTGGCGAGGCTACTTGGTGCCATTGCACCGCCCTCGCGGCATCCCTTATTTTCAAATCCGAAAGTTGACAGCTATGCACTAAGGAGGCAATCCAAACCCCAGATCTGCCAGATTGAGTGAGTTAGGATCCAGCAGATCTCTAGCTCAGCTGGCTGAATCCTGGCTTATCCAGAGCTATAGTGGTATAAGTCCTCAACCCCAGCTCAGAGAGAGATACATAGGCTTAAGTTCTACATTCTGGGTCTGCTGTGAGCCCCAAAAAGGGGCATTGCGGAGCATAGCGGGACAGGGGGGGGTCCTTTGCTGGATCCTTCCTCTATCCAGCAGAGTCACGTGACACAGCAACCCAGCAGAATGGGTGGTGTAAGTCAAACACTACTGCAAAGGATTGCTTTTCCTCTGCCAGCAGTAGCCTCGCTCTTGAATGGATTTTGGATCTGACGTACTTTATACGAACTAATATCAGTGTACTGGAAGAAGCAAAGATCACCAGTGTTGAAGCAATGATTCTTCAACATCAACTTCGTTGGACTGGTCATGTTGCGCGGATGCCTGATGATAGTCTTCCAAAGCAACTACTCTATTCCGAACTTAAAAAATGCTGGTGGCGTAATGCTGGTGGTCGACAAAAGAGGTTTAAAGACTGTCTCAAGGCAAATCTTTAAAAAATGTAGTATAAACACCGACAACTGGGAAACACTGGCCTGCGAGCGCTCCAGTTGGAGAACAGCCTTTACTGAAGGTATCATGGGCTTTGAAGACACTTGAACTCAGGACGCAAGGGAGAAATGTGCTAAGAGGAAGGCACACTTGGCAAATCCACACCGTGATCGACTCCCGCCTGGAAACCAATGTCCCCACTGTGGAAGGACGTGTGGATCCAGAATTGGCCTCCACAGTCACTTACGGACTCATTGTTAAAACCGTGTTTATGGAAGACAACCTTATTCAGCTATGAGGGATCGCCAAAGAAGACTTTATACTAACTTAACCTGGTGTCACTGTTATGATTGCTCCCTGAATTGCTTAAGATTGTCAAGCAGCCAAACCCTGGGCAAAGTTCCAGATTCCACAACTGCAGAGCAATCATGCACAGGCATGCAAACGCTGCCCTCGCAGCTGTTAAGGCACAGCTGCATTCAGAAGAAATAAAAAGGCACGATAAAGAAAAATCAGGCTGTGCAAAAATTATTTTTTTTAAAAAAAAGTATTAAAAAGAAAGCATCGTGTTCAGGGTAAATTAGATAAACTTAAGTCCCATTAGGGGACGTGGGTGGTGCTGTGGGTTAAACCACAGAGCCTAGGGCTTGCCGATCAGAAGGTCGGTGGTTCGAATCCCCGCAAAGGGGTGAGCTCCCGTTGCTCGGTCCCAGCTCCTGCCGACCTAGCAGTTCGAAAGATGTCAAAGTGCAAGTAAATAGGCACCACTCCGGCGGGAAGGTAAAAGGCGTTTCCGTGTGCTGCTCTGGTTCGCCAGAAGCGGCTTTGTCATGCTGGCCACATGACCCGGAAGCTGTACGCCAGCTCCCTCGGCCAATAAAGCGAGATGAGCGCCGCAACCCCAGAGTCGGTCACGATTGGACCTAATGGTCAGGGGTCCCTTTAAGTCCCATTAGAAACAATTTAGGTCCCATTGAAATATATCGGTTGGGTCAACACTGCTGTTCCCACTCATGCAAAATACTTCAGCTTGTGCAATGAAATTTCCCCTTCCTTTCCTCTGCAGCCCCCTGCATGCCCTCCAAGGGGGGGAGGGACTCTGGATCAGATTTTGGGGGTCACACCGGCAAAGGAGAGAAAGGGGAAGTTATGCTGCGCAAGTGGAACACTGCTCATGCAACAAATTTAATCTGGATCGAACCCACCATGTTCAAATCTGGGATATTCCTAACACTGATGGTACCAAACCAATCACCTCCCTTTGTTTTATCTTGGCTATAACCCTGGGTAAGAAAGACAAAGCTGGGCACATTTTTGTTAACGGTAGCGAGGTCCAGAAGACTCTTTTATACAGCCCCCTCTCTTATGTGAATGCATTATCTATCTCTGCAACAGAAAAAAATATACAGAACACCAAGTCAACTGTGATTATCGTCTCTTTCACAACACAGTGGGATTTAACATAACGCACTGAACTGTGACAAAGCAGCCTTGGAAAACAGAACTTTTACCTGAGAACGACTGTGAAATGGTTTCCTTGCAATTCTCCCAGCTTTAGCGGGTGGTTCTTGTAACTGAAGTTTCCAAGCTTGAAATTCATCAAGCAATTATTTAAGTGAGCCAGCCTTTGTGCAGTGATTCTAAACATGGAGACAGAGAGGGAAAGGTTTCACAAGAAACGGGGTCTCCACACAGGATAATTGATTTTGGAGTTACAGTGTCTGAAGCGCAGGTACAAACTGTGTTTTTGAAATCTAATTCTGAAACCGTGATTCCAGCAGCCCGTTCATTACATCTTTTTAACATTCATGCCCCCCGTTTAAAACTGAGGGTTTTCAAATCTAACCGCAGCCACCTACCCTGAGGAATTGAGGGATGCCTGATTCAAGTCCCTTGGGTACTTACTGAATGCCACAACACTTTTATAAAATCAATTATTTCCATCTTGCACACAGGTAAGATTCTTTTTATATTGTGATTTTATTTTGTGAACCGCCGAGATCTATGGGTATAGAGTGGTATACAAATTTATTATTATTAATTACTACTACTACTACTACTACTACTATTGGGATGCAGGTGGCGCTGTGGTCTAAACCACAGATCAAAGGTCAGCGGTTTGAATCCCCGCGATGGAGTAAGCTCCCGTTGCTCAGTCCCTGCTCCTGCCAACCTAGCAGTTCGAAAGCACGTCAAAGTGCAAGTAGATAAATAGGTACCGCTCCGGCGGGAAGGTAAACGGTGTTTCCAGGCACTGCTGTGGTTCGCCAGAAGCGGCTTAGTCATGCTGGCCACATGACCCGGAAGCTGTACGCCGGCTCCCTCGGCCTATAGAGCGAGATGAGCGTCGCAACCCCAGAGTCGTCCACGACTGGACCTAACAGTCAGGGGTCCCTTTCCCTTTACTACTACTATTATTATACAAATATTTCTGTCAGCAAGCCATGTAACATTTAAACACCGCCCTGTTTCTACTTACCTGAGAACAGCGATCTCTTGAACGGTAATAGCCCTTTTGTCTTTCGTCCCCATGTATGAAAATATGTTTGGCTTAACTCTTTAAAAAAAACGAGAAAGAAAAATGTTCAGCACTAGCAAAACAGGCAGGGGAAAGAAGCATAGAAGTTATTGCCATTGCTCGCCAACAGTGTATGATTTAAATAAACTTGAGGGCTAGGTTCCCTAGGGCAACCTTGAAAGGGGCTACAAAGTTGGTGGCGTACCGGATGTGATTCTTACCTCTGTACAGTAGACTACCTTCCAGCCCTGCAAAAATCTCAGTGGCTTCTACAAACACACACTCCTTTCCATCCAGGCAAGTGAGAAGCACTGTTACAATTAAAGGGCACATTCCACCCTGCAATAGGACTTGAGCAAGGGCAGAGAACGACCCATGGGGGCCTGGTCTCAGAGGAGAGGGTGGCCTGGGGAGGGGGCAGGCTTGCATGAGTCTCGAGGGTCAGAGAAGCCATGGGGACCACATCTGGCCTCCTCGTCTGAGGTTCCCTAATAATAATAATAATAATAATAATAATAATAATAATTTATTATTTGTACCCCAGCCACTCTGGGCGGCCTCCAACAGATATAAAAATACATTAAAATATCACAGGTTAAAAACTTCCCTAAACAGGGCTGCCTTGAGGTATTTTCTGAATGTCAGATAGTTGTTTATCTCTTTGACCTCTGCTGGGAGGGCGTTCCACAGGGCGGGCGCCACTACCAAAAAGGCCCTCTGCCTGGTTCCCTGTAACCTCACTTCTTGCAGTGAGGGAACCGCCAGAAGGCCCTCGGAGCTGGGCCTCAGTGTCCGGTCTTGTGTGTGTTCACATACTGCTTTCCAAATTCAGTCTTTACATCAGCTTGGACACAGTGCACATTGCTTTTGTCCTGTGAAGCTGACAACTTCTAAGACTTTAACTGTGGCATCACATAATAGAAGCAAAAGGTAAATGGCAAAAGGAAATAAACAACTATCTGACTTTTAGATGACATCTGAAGGCAGCCCTGTTTAGGGAAGTTTTAAATGTTTGATGTTTATTGTGTTTTTAATATTCTGTTGGGAGCCGCCCAGAGTGGCTGGGGAAACCCAGCCAAATGGGCAGGGTATAAATAATAAAATTATTATTATTACAATGCATAGGATTTAAATTGAATGGGAGAATTTATCCCTGAGGGGTTCGAAACACTATTTTAAATAACATATAGTTCCCATGGATGCATGGTTCTCTCTCTCTCTCTCCCATTTTCGTAATGGAGTCTTACCACCTCAGGATTCCACAATGATCAAAAATTACAAATACTGTAGTTAAATGAGGGCTACACATTATTTCCCAAACTCACCACTTAAAAGCAGCCGTTTTACCTTCAACATGCTGCAATGTTCCTCAAACCATGGCATTTCTACCACCTATCAGAAACAGCAAGTTTTGCAGATTTACTGTCCCCTCTTGTCAAAAGGTTGACCCACCTTAAAAATCTCGACAGCACATTGATGGCATCCATCGTGTCCTTGTTCTCTTTGTACAAGACAAAGTGGCAATAACTTCCCCTAGATTTGGGCCAAGAATGTTTTCTTGGATCTTTGAAGACAAAATGTTAAAACATACCAAGTATTAAAGTATGGCCATTTTCACTGTTTTCCATTTAAAGGGTTGTTGTTGTTTTGTAATTCAGACAAAAGAAAAGTCTTGTGTAAATCTCCCTCCCCCCTCGCAAATCATTTGCACACTTGCTGGTGCTTTATCCATTCTTTGTGGGGGGTGGAATATATCACGTTTACATCTTCCTTCGACAATGCTAAATTCCTCTTGGCAACATTTTTTGGAGTCCATTAGAACACCGAAAAGAGCTACAGTACTACAATGCAATATAATTCATCCCACAAAACAGTACTGGGCAAAACCCAGTGTTATCACCTGAAGAGATTGTTCGTTGTAGTTTGCCCATATGCAAAGATGCCAGGGGGAAGGGTCCCACCAATGAAAAAAATATTATATGGGATAGTCTTAGGGCAAATTCACACATTATTAATGCAACGACAACACTTCTTGCCAGTTATTTCATTCATTGCAAGTGTGTTGCTGAGGCTAATGCACTGGGACTGAAAACAAGGAAGTTCAAATCGCATTTTCCTTATGAAGTCCCTTGGGTGGTTTACAAAAGTGCACTTGGCTGGTTCACACTTAATACCAAACCATGGTTTAGTGTTGCATTACCAAGCCTGAGGCTAGTATGCTCCGCCTCATACAGACCTAATTAAACAACAGTGTGCAATCAGAGGACTTGTCCCTAAAGTGCTAAACCATGGTTTGGTAGTACAGTCATACCTCGTGTTGCGTTAGGTTCATGTTGCGTCCTTTCAGCTTGCGAATGGGCAAACCTGAAAGTGTATACTTCCGGGTTTCGCCGTGCGCGCAAGCGCATAAGGGTGCTGCACGCTTCGCACATGCGCAGAAGCACTCTATCGCGCTCCGCGCTTGAGCAGAAGCGCCGCTCTAGTTGTGGACTTTTTGGGGTGCGAACGGCACCCCAGAACGGATCGTGTCCGCAACTAGAGGTACCCCACTGTACATGTAAACTAACTAGATGGTCTTGTTCCCATGTCACAGTAAACCAACCTATGGTCTACCTGGATTATGAAGGCTTCCATAGAGGAGCTTGCAGTCGCTTCACTCCTCCCTGCACTCAGTTAAGTCGAGGTTAGGCTTAGCGTGTCATCCACACCTGGGACCGTGGTTAAGCACTCTCCTCGCTACACAGTATCTGTAGCCAAGAACAAACCTTGTTCCCACTGCAATCAATTATGGTACATCACTGCATTCAAACAGGCTCTGAGAAGACGTAATACCCAAGAATTGTTTGCTCCCCTTAACTATGGTTAGATATGGTGAACATTTACACCTTGGTTCAAAATTGGGCAGAAACTATGGTCAGAACGTGCAAACCATCGTTCACATTAACCATATTTAAGTGTTATGATGCAAATGTATCCTCAGGGGTTTGAACCTTTTTCTTTTAACACTTAATTATTTGTCTTCTGTCGTTTCAAGTGCAAGGAAAGGCATTATATATAGAGAACAGTATTAATGGGTTATACTTTTCTGAACGATTAACTGCTATGGTCTGCAACCAAGCAGAGGGACAGTACTTGGGATTAATTCCAAATTCCTTTGGTTAAACTATTTTATTTATCCTTTGTTTCATAAAATTTACAAACCGGGGGGGGTTTGGAGCATATTGAAAACCTAACTCTCAAAGAGGCTATCTATATTAGTATTATGACAATTAGGGGTCATATTTGTTGAGGACAAATTTATTTTTATTGATTTATTTATGGCATTTGTATGCTGTAGCACAACAATGCTTCTCTGGGTGGCTCACAGTAAATGAGTGAGGGGCAGATGTAGTAAACCCTACAAAAATTCAGAGTGGAGTCCCCAAGACGGTTGGGTGGTGCCTTATACACCTCTTTCTGGAAGCCCCGGAAGCTAAGCTGGTGCCAAACGTCTTGCTCTGCTTTCCTTTGGACCACATCAGCGAGGCCAAGAGGAAGGTCTTGTCATCTGGGCAGCCCAGGGCTGTGGGTTTGAGCCCCATGCTAGGCAACAAAATTCCTGAATTACAGGGGGTAGGACATAGCTCAAGTGAAACCAGGGATGTTCCTAGGGGACCAGATATATCAAATGACACCAGTCCGCTATCTCACGGAAATCCACTATGTGGAATACCGCAGACTTCCTACAGCGGCTAGACTAAACGCCCTTGATTCCGCGGTATTGTGGGGAAGGTACAAGGGAGTTCCATACGCCCAGAGAACCTGTCATTGTACTATGGGCGTGGTTGAGTCTACCGAACATATCCTTCTGTCTTGTCCTCTCTATGTAGAACTTAGGCAAAATCTTTTAACTCCACTTTTACATCAATCTAGCTTTCTACCCAGAGAAAGACAGGTTTTATATTTGCTGAATAATATTACTAGAAATACAGCCTCCCTGGTGGCTAAATTTCTTTTTTTTAGCTTCTAAGCGTCGCAAGATTTTAATTGATTGTGTCGATATGGGGCTATTTGTTTAGTTCCATTCTATTGTGGATTATGTTTCCTTTTTTCAAAGTTCTCTCAGATGTTTTTAATTCTGTACAAATGTATTCTTCTGAATGACGGTCGAATAAAAGAATGATGATGAATTACAGGGGTTTGGACTAGATTATCCTTGTGGTCCAACTCTATGATTCTATGCTAGATAGGATTGGGCTGGAGAAAGGTTTATTTCCGTTAGTAGTGAAATTGGAAAACTGTTTAGCTGGTCTAAATTATTGTCAATTAGATTGGCATTTCATTTTTTCCTAACATGAAATGCCAACATCTCTTTCTTACCTGTTGAAGTCCTGACCTCTGTTCATACGCATGGGGTAAAGAGCATAAGAGAGCAAGGTTTTATTTTATTTTTTTAAAGGTATCAAAGTGCTTCAGATGGGAACATGCAAGTTTATGTGTTATAACGCTGCAGATGTCTGGAGCATTCAACAGTCAATGTGGCGACTGACGTCTGTTTAGACAGCTATGCGATGGAATCGTGCAGAGGGAGAAGTGAACAAATGGAAAGGTTTCAGCTACACAACGCAACAAACTACACTGAGGGCAGCGACGCAAAGAGCGGATAAACAAAGGCTATTAAGCGTTCCATGTGTTTAGAACAGAAGCGCCTGCAGAATCCAGTTCAAAACTGAGAGTCTAATTAATACAAATTTCAATGAGTCAGGTTGTCCCCCCCACCAGTACAGAATACAGTGAACTTGCGAATTCTTACACAGGAGGAAGTTTGTTCATATGCACTGAACAAATTCACTTGTACTAGACGTCTAGGGAAATGTGCAACGGTCTGAAAGATCACTGCCTGAAGTCTGATAGCACCACACAAAGACACTCTTATCCCACCACTTCAACCAATTTAGGAAAATCATCCAGATAACATATGCTAACACATGCATTTTGCTCCAACAGTAGGGAAGATGAAGAGCATGGCTTGAGTATTTCTGGTTGTACCTGTAAACATGCATGCTCCATGCACAACGCATGCAAACATGAACTGTACTTAAATATATACAGTGCAATAAATAAATTCAGTGCAATAGACAACCACCCCCTCCAAGATCTTCAATATCCTATTTTGAATCGTATTAAATAAAATAGGCAATATAGATTTCACAGTTGCGAAGAGCAACAATATTCTAATTCCAAGATACGGACCAGCTAGGATTGAGAATTTATCTGCCCTATCAAGCTGCTTAAATTGACGTTTTTCACTCTATGGAGATGAGCATCATCTACTGACTGCTGTTTAACAGATCAAGATGCCAATAAAGACACAGAAAGCAAGCCGGGATATTTTTCTCCCAGTCAATCTTGGCATATGCTAGACTGCAGAGCAATCTACTGGTTGGTTGGTTTTTATTTAAAGGCACAAAGAGTACATAAAGACAGGGGTTTTTTCTAGTCAATTTTAAAAGGAACAAACACGCATTTAGATCAGAAAGCACCAGGCAGGCAGCACTAGAACCCTCTGAGAGCCTCATGTGAGTATTTTTATTGTTAATTTGTATTTCCGAACAGATAAAATTTCTGCAGAAGTGGGGCATGGCAGATTTAGCCCCATCCTCAGGTAGCACCCGACGGCAATGGGTCCATTCATCCCATACAGGTGGTTAACTGAGCCAGTGTGGTGTAGTGGTTAAGAGCAGTAGACTTGCAATCTGGGGAACCGGGTTCGCTTCCCTGCTCCTCCACATGCTGGGTGACCTTGGGCTAGTCACACTTCTCTGAAGTCTCTCAGCCCCACTCACCTCACAGAGTGTTTGTTGTGGGGGAGGAAGGGAAAGGAGAATGTGAGCCGCTTGAGACTCCTTCCGGTAGTGATAAAGAGGGATATCAAATCCAAACTCATCTTCTTAACCTGTGGCCTTGATGTTGGTTCCTACTCCCCTCATTCCCACCCAGCAAGCCCAATACTTCAGGATGATGGGAATTTCAGCACAGCAACCTCCGGGGAGCAAAAGGTTAGCCATCCATGCTTTAATTTTAAGCCTGGATATTTTTTTCTCCTCTAACACTGCTGCTCAGAAGGAACAGTCTTCAATGGAACTTATTCCCAAATAAGCAGACAGCATGGCAGCCTATAGGTTTTTTCCCCCCTTTCCAAACTTTGTCCATTTTTAGATAGTAAAACTAGCATTTATTTTAAAACCGATACATTTTCTAAAACCCTCACATCCTTTAATGCTTGCTTCCTCGGGTTTATACAGAGGTATTTATTTTCTTTAAGCAATTCCATCATACAAAATAGTGTTTTAGCAACATGGGTTGATCATGTAACCCCTGCAACTTCTTTTAACTTTATTTGTACAACCTGACTGCATGTTCAGACATTTAGAAAACCGCATTTTGAAAGGAGGGGAAAGGCTGAGCTTACATCAAATCTGTTTGTTCTACAGTTACACAAATCTCTGTGCAGACCCAAACTAGAATGTTACCATTTCCCACTACATACTGATGGATTGTCCGTTACAAGACCGTTATTTCTTTAAGGACAATTCTTCCATGGCTTTGTGAAAACGCACTAAGCAAAAAGCAAGTACACAGGGTTTTAATGTCCCTCAAAACTTCCTTAAACAACCAAAACCACCACACAATGGCTGAAACTATAATAAAGGTTTTACTGGAATCCTCTTCTGAAAAACTACTAGTCTTTCAATAAAGCCACATGATTAACAAGCCATATATGCGTGATATAACAGAATGTATAATGTTCACGTGACTGAACCATTCAGCAACAGGTTGCGTATAGCCACAAAATCTTGGTGCCAACAAAACGTTCACAACTGGTTGATGGTGAGTAGATAGTAGAATTCTTCAACGGTTCAAAGCAAAAATCTCATGGATGTAATAGTAGATGAAGCATATTTATATGAGTCTTGCAACATCACCACCCAGCCGAAATCAACACAAGTGGCACATGAGAAGGACGAAGAAGACCTGTCCTCCGGATTACTCAAAGGTTTCGCTATATAGCTTCATCAGTTCAGGTTAAGCATTCTGATTAGCACAACATGCGAAATATTCCACAGTGAACGTTTTGTTGGCACCAAGATTTTATTGCTATACCCAACCTGTTGCTGAATGGTTCAGTCACGTGAACATTATACATTCTGTTATATCACGCATATATGGCTTGTTAATCATGTGGCTTTATTGAAAGACTAGTAGTTTTTCAGAAGAGGATTCCAGTAAATCTTTTATTATAGTTTCAGCCATTGTGCGGTGGTTTTGGTTGTTTATGGTTCATATTATCACCACAGTGATACTTTATGCTGTTTGTGTTTACCTCAAAACTTCCTTACCATCCTATGTGACTTAAACATAACACAATCAATGCCTAGTGAATGCTGATTTTGATTAATTGGGCTGCAATCCTACACAGGCTCACTTGGAAGCAAGCTCTGTTGAGCCCAACGGGACTTGCACCTGAGTAGATACACCTAGGATTGCACAGTTAGACAGATTTTACATGCAGGTATACTACGGAGCCATTTTTGTTTTGAAAGTTTCAAATAAGGTCAAACTCACTTGCAAGAGCCTTTTTCCCAGCTGCATGATAAGCCACAATGTATTTTTTCCCATCCCGATCCTCTGTTTTAGTCTCTAGCCCTGGAAACAAAGATTTTACAGCCTGGTGCATAACGGTCCTTTTTTCCTTGGTGTCTTCAATGACCTAAGCAGCGGCATAAAAAAAAATACAAAAAGTGATAGCTTAGTTGGCTTTTATCTTTGTAGTTTCTTGGTGGTATTGGAGGCCTGCAAGACCTCACTGTATTGCTATTTTGTGTACTCTGAAAATAATAATTAATAATAATAATAATAATAATAATAAATTTTATTTATACCCCGCCCTTCCCAATTTAAAAACCGGGCTCAGGGTGGCTAACAACAAATATAAAAACAAAATAAAAAATAAAAAAATTCCTTCCAGTAACACCTTAGAGACCAACTAAGTTTGTTCTTGGTATGAGCTTTCATGTGCATGCACACTTCTTCAGATACACACGCAAGCTCATACCAAGAACAAACTTAGTTGGTCTCTAAGGTGCTACTGGAAGGAATTTTTTTATTTTTTATTTTGTTTTGACTATGACAGACCAACACGGCTGCCTACCTGTAACAAATAGAAAACACTGATTAAAAATGACTTTAAAAAAAAAGGTTAAAAACAGCATCAAATACAACATAAATGAACATCACCAGGGCTAACTGGCCAAGTTATTCCTGCTAGGGCCAGTAAGGAGACCAGGGAAGGGTTTAAATGTGGGGTCTCAGAAAAGGTTTCTTCAAAGAAAAAGGGAAGGGAAAAAAGGAATGATGAATCAGGCTTTGAAGGCCAGATGGAATAGCTCTGTCTTACAGGCCCTACGGAAGGAGATCAGGTCCTGCAGGGCCCTAGTTTTGTGGGACAGAGCATTTCACCAGGTCGGAGCCATCACTGAGAAAGCCCTGGCCCTGGTGGAGGATAGTCTGGCTTCTCTTGGGCCCGGGACCCTTAAACTATTATTATTCATGGACCTTGGGGTCCTCTGCGGGACATACCAGGAGAGGCGGTCCCGTAAGTACGAGGGTCCTAGGCCGCATCAATAAATCAATAAATAACAAACTTAAAGAAAGGGAGGGGGAGAAGTTAGGACAACATCTCATAAACAGCAGATGAGGACAGAAGCCCATTTCTGACCATCACTATGTTAGACTGCCGGTGGGGGTTAGGACTGAATGCTCCTCAGGAGAAAAAGAATTCTTTGCACATTTTAAAAGAAAAATAAAATAGTACTAAGATTCAACCCTTATTTGACTTGCTAGATTCTTCTGTATGCAGGGACTACAATTCAGGTGCCCAAAACTGAAGTGACATAGTCTAGAAAAGGTGAAGATCCTGTGTCTGGAGTCAGTTGGAGGATGGATGGCGGCTAACGGATTGAGGTTGGATCCTGACAAGACAGAAGTACTGCTCTTGGGGGACAGGGGGCGGGTGGGTTTGAGGGACGCCCTGATCCTGAATTGGGTAACTGTGCCCCTGAAGGACCAGGTGCGCAGCCTGGGAGTCATTTTGGACTCACAGCTGTCCATGGAGGCGCAGGTTAGTTCTGTGTCCAGGGCAGCTGCCTAACAGCTGCATCTGGTATGCAGGATGAGACCCTACCTGCCCGCAGACTGTCTCGCCAGAGTGGTGCATGCTCTAGTTATCTCCCGCTTGGACTACTGCAATGCGCTCTACGTGGGGCTACCTTTGAAGGTGACTCAGAAACTGCAATTAATCCAGAATGCGGCAGCTAGACCGGTGACTGGGAGTGGCTGCCGGGACCATATAACACCGGTCCTGAGAGATTTGCATTGGCTCCCAGTACGTTTCCGAGCACAATTCAAAGTGTTGGTGCTGACCTTTCAAGCCCTAAACGGCCTTGGTCCTTTATACCTAAAGGAGCGTCTCCACCCCACTGAGGTCCAGCGCCAAGAGCCTTCTGGCGGTTCCCTACCTGGAGAAGTGAGGTTACAGGGAACTAGGCAGAGGGCCTTCTCGGTGGTGGCGCCCGCCCTGTGGAACGCCCTCCCAGCAGATGTCAAGGCAATAAGCAACTATCTTACTTTTAAAAGACATCTGAAGGGAAGTTTTTAATGTTTGATGCTGTATTGTGTTTTTAATATTCGGTTGGAAGCTGCCCAGAGTGGCTGAGGAAACCCAGCCAGATGGGTGGGGTATAAATAATAAATTATTACATTATTAAATTCAGTTTTCTTGTCATTATGTTATTCTTTTAACAAGTCTAATAATTTAATCCCATTTTCATAATCCCTTAGAGTAGTAAGGAGACCAATACAACAAACTACAAAAAAATACCATTCTCATTTGCCTTTAGGCAAGCAGGGGAGTATATTCCCAAGAGGAAAAGGCGTACTAAATATGTAAATTTAGTCACAGGAAGCATTGTTTACCAGCGTGATGATAAATGTAGAGGATTGTAGTTATTCCCAACTTTTATGGAAATTTAAGTTAAAACACTTCATATAGAAGCCTTGCATCTTTTTATATACCCTTCACAGGTGCATAGTCGAACAAAATCAACTTCCAAAACAGTTTGATCCTGTTGCATCATTTTGCCAACCATTAACTTGTTTACTTATTACCTCTGATATTTTGTCAATTACCTCAATGGCCACACTGCCTTCTTTATTTTTAAAAAGCTGGAGGTCTTCTAACCGCTGCTTGTCTTCAGCTGACAACACTGTGAAGATCTCCTCAGAAGGATCCTATAAACACCACAAAATGTTCAGTAGAAATCTGCACAAATCTTTCAACAAAGATTTGAATTGTGGCCTTCCACATTTGATGATGGAAGCCAGGCAGAGAAGTTACCTCTTTATCTAAAGGCACAGAGAAGTCGTCCAAATGGATGGTATGCCCATCTTTTCCTATTTCATGAACAACGAAATCTGAATATCTAAGTAGAAAACAAGACAGAACAGTCAACAGAGAATGTGGTACAAATGTCAAACAAGCAGGGTGGATAAAAATCAATGATTTTTTTTAATTTAAATCCGATTTTTTTTATTTAAATTGGATTTTTAAAATAAAATGCTTTTGGAGGAAAAATCTTTCTACATATAGTCTTCTATTTAAGTTACATTGTATTCCAAAGGCTATTCATCAGGAAATAAGGATTTGTTTTAAGTTTATCAAGTGTGCTAGAACTCAGTCTAAGTTTTTTTTAAAAAATGTTTAACCACATCAGATAACAAACATGGATACAAATGCTATCATGTTATTGTTTTAGTTAAATAAATTGTTTAAATGGTTATTAAGGAAATGATTATTTTTCTCCTTCCAATAAAGTACAGCAGAAAAGTTATCCAAATATAAACAGTTAACTTATTAAACCTCACCATAATTTCATAATTATCTGTCTATTTCTAGTAGTATAGCCAAATCAGTAATTTTTGATATAACTGTAAAAACTACTCTGAAAATTTATTATTCCAAAAATGAAACCTTCATATGGTTATACCAGCAAGAATGAGTCTTTCTGTAAAAAAGAATATTTAAATCAAGTCTTACTGACTAGTGATTTAAATCGTGATTTAAATCAAATCCACCCTGCAAACAAGGGCCTTTCCAGCTTAAATTGCAACCCTGAACACATTTCTATATTTTTAAATTTGGGACTGAGGCCTATCAGCCCTTTCACACCAGAAAATAAAAAGGAAGAAACCAAGAAGAATCTTGCTTAAGGGGTAGGGTGCTAAATGTAGGATTTATTCTACTTCAGCAGAGTTTCATTTGCAAAAGGAACAAGCAGGAAAAACACAGTCTAATGAAGAGACAGTATGGGCTCCCTAAAACACATAACTTACAGACTGAAAGCCAAAGTGGGAAATGTATATCCCCTTCCTTCTCCAAGTTATCTCCCTCTCTTTTCCTGGCATTAATTGTGCTTCCACCTTACACATCTAATCAGCAAACCCAAGAGGCTCAGTGGTTTAGACCACAGCGCCACCCATGTCCTGCATCAATACCAACCATGGCCAACACGGCTGCAGTTTGCAAACCCACTTCAAGCTAGGATTTCAAATCCCGTTGTATAAAAGAAAACCATGGTTTGTGCAGATGAACACACAACACAAGGACAATGCTATAAACTAACCCTTGCCTTTTTTTACAGTATAAAGGGGAAATTGCTCAAGAAAGGGGGGGAAAGCGTACATTCAAAAAGGCTGGTTCTCAGTTTACAAGCAGCCAACCTGCAGAAAGTAGACCCTACAAGTTCTGCAATGCAATCTTAAGCAAGTTGATTCAGAAGTATAGGTAAAGGTAAAGGGACCCCTGACCATTAGGTCCAGTCGTGTCCGACTCTGGGGTTGCTTTATTTTTCATCTCGCTTTATTGGCCGAGAGCCGGTGTACAGTTTCCGGGTCATGAGGCCAGCATGACAAAGCCGCTTCTGGTGAACCAGAGCAGCGCACGGAAACGCCGTTTACCTTCCCGCCAGAGCGGTTCCTATTTATCTACTTGCACTTTGACGTGCTTTCGAACTGCTAGGTGGGCAGGAGCTGGGACCGAGCAACGGGAGCTCACCCCGTCGCAGGGATTCGAACCGCCGACCTTCTGATCAGCAAGCCCTAGGCTCTGTGGTTTAACCCACAGCGCCACCTGGGTCCCAGATAGTATAATGGGACTTAATTCCAAATACGTGTGCACAGAACTGCAGCTGTAGAAAATAAAGCAAGTAACGTAAGTCAATCTGCAAAAGTAGATTGCAAAAGTCTTATCAATAAGACTGCAATATATATCACGCTTAGGTATTAAACACTGATAATGTACATCTTGCTAATTTGTGCTCCCTAAAATCCAAAGGGTGAAGAAAATAGTATAAGGCTCCCCCTGCTTCTCAGAGATATAAATGTCAGCCATTTTGACAGTTAAGGATAATAATTATTTGTGTAAATGAGATACACCTTCTCTACTGATCCTTCCCATTTTAATAGCTGCAAGCTGGGTTTCTACGAAGTCACAGGCCAGCATGGAACAAAAATTTCCAATATATGGAATCAGGGCTAATGAACCTGAGCAGGTTACAGGAGCCCAAAATTTGGATAAGAGACCAACCCTTTCACACCCCAATTCTCCCGCATCTATTGCCTTTGGCATGGATGAGCGATGCTCCCCAGAGCTGTGCTACATCAAGGCAGTGGCACTGCTGCCAAGAGGCAGATTCACCCTCACCTTTGGTTTAGGAGTCATCCTATTCATATTTTACAATAAGCCCGCAACTTACACAGGGGTTCTGGTCTGGGGATCGTTCTTAAAGCCAAAATTGCCTATACTCAAAACAGTTGACTATGTATCATGGGTAGACAAACTAAGGACGCGGGTGGCGCTGTGGGTTAAACCACAGAGCCTAGGGCTGGCCGATCAGAAGGTCGGCGGTTCGAATCCCTGCGACAGGGTGAGCTCCTATCGCTCGGTCCCTGCTCCTGCCAGCCTAGCAGTTCGAAAGCACGACAAAGTACAAGTAGATAAATAGGTACCCCTCCGGCAGGAAGGTAAACGGCGTTTCCGTGCACTGCTCTGGTTCACCAGAAGCGGCTTTGTCATGCTGGCCACATGACCCGGAAGCTGTACGCCGGCTCCCTTGGCCAATAAAGCGAGATGAGCGCCGCAACCCCAGAGTCGGTCACGACTGGACCTAATGGTCAGGGTTCCCTTTACCTTTAGGCAAACTAAGGCCCGGGGGCCGGATGCGGCCCAATCGCCTTCTAAATCTGGCCCACGGACGGTCCGGGAATCAGCATGGTTTTACATGAGTAGAATGTGTCCTTTTATTTAAAATGCATCTCTGGGTTATTTGTGGGGCCTGCCTGGCGTTTTTACATGAGTAGAGTGTGTGCTTTTATTTAAAATGCATTTCTGGGTTATTTGTGGGGCATAGGAATTCGTTCATTCCCCCCCCCAAAAAAATATAGTCCAGCCCCCCCCCAAGGTCTGAGGGACAGTGGACCGGCCCCCTGCTGAAAAAGTTTGCTAGCCCATCCGACTACAGATTTTGCAGATTGACATGGTCACTTGCTTTATTTTCTAAGGCTATAATTCCCAGAGTTCCCTGCGAAGAGGAACTGGACTGTTAAAACCACTCTAGGAATTGTAGCTCTCTGAGGGGACTAGAGGTCTCCTAACAACTCTCAGCCCCTTTAACAAGCCACAGTTCCCAGGATTCTTGGGGGGGAAGCCATGACTTTTTAAAGTGGCACAATACCACTTTAAATGCATTGTGCAGATGGGACCCATGTTAAAGCTGAACCAGCAAAACTGGTTACGTTAAGCATTGATCCATCCACAGGGTTGAGCAGCAGACGAGTTAGTACTTACCTCTCTTTCAATATTCCAGAAAAGCCCTTGTGAGAACTAACAAACTTCGTTATGCCAACATCTAGCTCTGTTAGCCCATGCTTCATCATGTCTGCAAAGCTCTCTGGGTCTCCTTCTCCATCAATTTCTTCCAATTCTTCCTCATCTTGGCCTGCGCTTCCCTCATTAAGAACTATTTTTTTTGCATCCTCAACTGGAGGTTTGATGGGTTTGAGCTCTGCCTCGGCTTCAGTCTTATGGTCGGTGTTCTCTCTTTCTTTCAGTGCTTCTTCCAAGACCTTTTGCCTTTTAATTTCATCCACATTAGTCTCTTTGTCCTCAGAATGAGGACGCTTAAGGGAGGCATTATCCATTTCTACCGCTTCCATTTTTAAAGCATAAAGTTGGTGGTAGGAACTCCTGCAGAAAAAGAAACAGACCATTTAACCCAAAAAGATATTCCCTGTATTTTTCTTTATTTATATATCACCATCTCATGACATATCAGTGCAGTGTACAGCAATATGTTGTGCCATCTTACCTATCATCCCTTTCTATTGCCAGTCATCGTTTTGCCTTTATCATAGCACGTTTTAATGTTTTCCCTTCGAATTCCCTTTTTCATAGATTTTCTAGGGGCCAAGTCTCGGTTTTATGTTCCTGTGATAATAGATTGATCGAAACACTTCACCATATAGTATTTATATGTCCTTTATATTGTGTTGTCCGTACTGTTACCATTAATCCACAAGTTGTCTGGGCACCCGGCAGATTTTCGCCTGGCCTTTTTATTGCAAGATACAGATCAGCATGTAACTTTACAAATGGCGAAATTTTTAACTTCCGTTTGACATATAAACGTCGTAATGGACTGCTGTTTGGAAGCTGAAAATTCCTTATAGTATCTATTTCTAATTTGTACTCTTAAGTTTTACTGGTTCTAATTTTTTTAATCAAATTGTACTGTGTATTTGTTCTAGTTCTGTTGTTCTTATGAGCTTAAAGCTGAAATAAAGTGATTTAGTTAGTTATTTATTTACAGCAATATGTACACAACAAAACATAAAGCACCGTTATAAATGCTACAAAACTATTACTGAAACGACTAGCTCAGCGAGAAAGTTTCAAACAGCTGCATCAGCCTGTAGGCATAGAAATATCTTCAAGAGATACTTAGAAGTTAAAAGTCAGGATTCCTGCCCAATCTCTGCTGGAAGTGTGTTCCACGTCACGGGACTAATGACACTAAATATCTGAATTCTAGTTAATGCCCATCAGGCCTCTGTTACACAGTGGACAACTATGCGTTGACTGTTTTGTGTTACACCTATGCATTGTGTGTTGCACCCATGAAATAAATAAAAAAAACCACCTTCCAACAAAGGCAAATGCATTCTTTTAACTGAACATAGCAGAGCAAGCTAGTTTTCCATCTCTTTTCAGGCACAGGACCATTGCTCCAGTAGTTTTATGAGACTATCGGAGGGAGAATGTCACAAATGACTGCTACCCCACAAAAATATGCCTTTGCATCCTAAAATGAGGGGCATAGGCACAGGCCTGAAAAAGACACAAGAGGGAGAATGGGGAACAATAAGACATCAAAGCAATGGATAAATTAGAGCCCTACTAGATTTTTCTGAGTGATATTAAACTGTGTTACTCAGAACAGACCCATGGAAATGAAATGACCTAACTTAATTATGTTCGTTAATTTCAGTACATCTACTCTGAGCAAACCTTAGTTTGCTACCAGCTTCTAGACCTGATGGATCTGTAATTATCTGTAGTTATTTGCTCTTGATCCAGCCTTCACCATAAGCATCACCAGTTTCCCCCCCCCTCCCCGTTGCTTGGATTCCACCCCCATCGCCAAGAGGATCTTCTGCCTTCTTTCTGGAACTCACCTGGAGGTTGACAAAGAGCTGAAAACTTTCCCCTGCAATAAACCACAGGTGAGGGAGAGCAAACTTGCTACAAGAAAGAATACTGTTTACTCACTTTTTTGGAACAGGGTGCTTCTGTAGGAGCTTCAACGTCCCCTCTTGGATAGGCAAAGGTGGAAAATTATAGAAGAACAGAAAGTAATATCATGCTCTATGGAAACAAATAAGTGATAAATACTTCCACACCAAGTCCGCAAAAGAACAAGACTTTGCATCCCCTTCTCTTCCTAAATTTTTTTGAATACTGTATATTTGTCCTTTGCATCAGGTAAAGCAGCAGGCCTGTTCCTTTGTCCAGAACATTTTCCCTCTACAGTAGGGGTGAGCATTTAGATTTGAGATTTACTGGTAGATCTCATCTGATCTGTAACAATTCCGTTGCCCAACCCCTCAGGTAATTGGAATCCCTGATCAGTACTCAGATATAGATGTGCACTTTGTATATGCAGGTGGCCGGGGAGGGCGGGGTATAAATAAAATTTATATTATTATTATTATCCCAGTGTCTACAACACCCCAAGTCAACATATTGCATATGGGTCCACCTTTAAGTTCCCAATGTACATCTGGCTCCCTTTGGGATTTTAGTGGCTCTACAAAGTAGATCCTACAAGTCTGAAATCTGCCCTAACTATAGCTCTGGCACGTTCAGGGCTGCTGTACACATACTGAGTTGTATCGAATATTAACCCTACTCATAGCACTCCCACTTAAGTTTCCAGGCATAACTAATTTATGTTCATTTATTTCAGTGGCTCTAGTCCAAATATACTTAGTCGACGGCAACCCAAATATAATTAGTTGAATGCACACCCAAGAGCATTACGTCCCTCCCCCCACGCTGTTCCCCTAACACCAATACAGTTAAAAAATATAATCCGCGATTTTCCTCCTCGCTAGAAAGGCTGCACAAATTCAAGTTTGAAGTTGGCATAGCGCAACGTGCACCGATTTTCCAAAGAAATGTCATGGCCAGCATGGCAACGCTGCGGCAGAATCGGGGCGAGGGGCGGGGTCCCCGGACACGCCACGAGCCGGAAATCAAAGGAAGTGAAAACTTTCCCATTGCCATTTGGAATTTCAGGTGTCCCCTTCTGCCTTCGTATAACAGAGCGCGCGCGCGCGCGCACACGTCGCAGAAAGGCAGCTGGGCGGGGGCGGAAAAGGCATAGCTCCCCCGGGGCGCACACTATTCGAAGAAGATTCTTCGAAAGCGCTTCGCCTCTGTGGGGGTCTATGCAGAAAAGGCACCCTTCCTGGAGAGGGCGGCGGGGCGCCTTTTCGTCCCTCCTCGTCCTCCTCCACCCTCCAACCCGGCCGGGCTCTCCCTCTGCGTCGGAATCCGCAAGAAACACTGACCCACCTCGCGATCTCTTCTCGGCTGAGCGGGGCGCACGGAACAGCCCCGTCCGGCGCCGAGCGAGCCTCGCCGCACACGTGCCCAGCTTCTCCACACGGCCTAAAGGCCCGGGCAACAGCAGCAGCAGGAGGAGGGGAAAGGGGCGGTCTCTCTCTCAGGCCCACAGGCTCTCGGAGACCTGCTCAGGCTGTTCCGGGGCACACAGGAGAAACGCGTGACGTGCGCCCTTGCGCGCTGGGCGCAGCCCCGGCCAAGCAGGGCGCACGGCTGGCTTCTCCTCCTCCTCCGACGCCTGGCTGGCGGCAGACACTATGGCTGCCTTGGGACAAGGGCCGGTGGGGATCCGGCAGCGCTCGAAGGATCGAGCGCAGCTGGCGATCGGTTTGGCGAGCTCTGGCCTTGGGCGCCTCCCCGGGGGACCGTGGCGCACCTTGGGGCCACCCTGCGGCACGTAAATCCGAAGCCGCTCGCCGGTTAGGCTCCCCGCATTGACCAGGGAAGAATTCGCTGGGGGAAGAAGATGAAGAAACCTCTTCGGCCGCCGTAATGGTGATTTGTATGAGCCTGCAGAGCGAGTTGCGCGAGCTCCTTCGGCGAGTGTTTCTCGAAGGCTGCGGGGGGAGAGACGTAATCTGGTTCCAGGATGGAGAATCAAGGGGTGGCGCTTCTGTTTCACGCGCCTTTTCTCCCTAGGGGATCTTCCCTCTTAGAACTGCAGCAGGTTGCCTGAGTCTGTAGGCTGCTTGAAACAACTCTCACACCAATTTGCAGGATCATAATATTTCATTATTATCTATACCCCGCCCATCTAGCTGGGTTGCCCCAGCCACTCTGGGCGGTTTCCAACACATCTAAAAACAGGATTCCAATGACACCTGCTTCATTCAGAGCTACTATACCTAACCCCGGTCTAGCTGAGTTTACAGTGGTTGGCAGCAGCTCTCAAGAGGTCTCTTTATCCCCAGCTGAAGATACCAGGGGCCTTCTCATTTGATTTGATTTACTGTGTTTCCTTGCCGCTTTTCATTGAAAAGAGTCTTAAAGCAGCTTACAAACATTAAATAACAATAATGTAATAAAACATAATGGAAAAAACACCCATGATTTACAAAGTAATTAACATCATGCATGGAACAATTGCAATCTATAAAACACTATTAACATTGCTGCAACTAAAAAAATAAGCTAAACATCACAATTACAGCAAAAGGCATATTACACGATTAGCAATTGATACGGCATTTATAATCTATAAAACAGCATTAACAAAATGGCAACTAAAAAAATAAGCTGAGCATTGTTAAGTTCATATGCACTCTCTCCATGCCCCCCGTGATTCATAATCTCTTTATTTTCAGTTCACTAAAATACACATAAAATACTCATAATGCCCGTTGTTAAGACAGCTCACCCAAATGCTACACCGGCTGGGGTCCTCTGGTCCTCCATTATGAAACGAGTGACCCAGTTCAAAATGTGTATTTTTAAAGTTCTGTTTAATAAGCAGGGTACAAGGTGATAAGACAGAACTCCAGTTAAGCTGGTCAACTCTGGAGAGCACCACATTGGCTACCTATGCGTTAAGGTAACCAGGCCTTGGTCTCTTAGCAGGTACAGTGGCTATCTTTGGTCATCATTCTCTTCACATAATGAAATGTTCTTACCAGTTGTTGTTTTTGAAGAGTGACTGTCCTTTTGCCACCCTTAAGTACTGCTGGCATTGCATTCGTAACAGACCTTGTCCAAAACATGTAAACATGGACAACTGGTCTATATACAAATTAAAAGAAGAAAAACCTTTACGCGGGTGGCGCTGTGGGTTAAATGACAGAGCCTAGGGCTTGCCGATCAGAAGGTCGGCGGTTCAAATCCCCGTGACGGGGTGAGCTCCCTCGGTCACTAAAGCGAGATGAGCACCGCAACCCCAGAGTCGGTCACGACTGGACCTAATGGTCAGGAGTCCCTTTACCTTTTTATAGTCTTATTGCCATTTTAGGGACCCAGGTGGCGCTGTGGGTTAAACCACAGAGCCTAGGGCTTGCTGATCACAAGGTCGGCGGTTCGAATCCCTGCGATGGGGTGAGCTCCCGTTGCTCGGTCCCAGCTCCTGCCAACCTAGCAGTTTGAAAGCACGTCAAAGTGCAAGTAGATAAATAGGAACCGCTCTGGTGGGAAGGTAAACGGCGTTTCCGTGCGCTGCTCTGGTTCGCCAGAAGCGGCTTTGTCATGCTGGCCACATGACCCGGAAGCTGTATGACGGCTACCTCGGCCAATAAAGCGAGATGAGTGCCGCAACCCCAGAGTCGGACACGACGGGACCTAATGGTCAGGGGTCCCTTTACCTTTACCTTTTAATGCATTTTAGTGGGAGGAAGCAAAAGGGAGGCCAGGTCTTCCAGAATGCAGTGAGTGGGAACATAATCCGTAGAGTATTGGCTGTGTCTATGCCAGCTTTTTCTCTGAGTGGAGTAAGACAAATTAACTGTCAAAACACAGGCAGGAAAAATAGCCACTTGTTTCTTTGTAGAAGTATTTCTATACTGCCATATAATAAAGCAGCAAGGCAGTGCACCATATTAAAACATAGAAGACCTGCTTATTACAGTCATTTATAGCCGACCTTTCTACACCATGTGTCATTGAGGTAACTAAAGATTACTAAAAGTTTATTGTAGGGGAATGTTCAAAGTGTTGGTGCTGACCTTTAAAGCCCTAAACGGCCTCGGTCCTGTATACCTGAAGGAGCGTCTCCACCCCCACCGTTCAGCCCGGACACTGAGATCCATAATCACACATAATACATAACACCCTCACTGCGAGAAGCAAAGCTACAGGGAACCAGGCAGAGGGCCTTCTCGGTAGTGGAGCCCGCCCTGTGGAACGCCCTCCCATCAGAGGTTAAAAGGATCAACAACTACATGACATTTAGAAAACACCTGAAGGCTGTTCAGGGAAGTTTTTAATCTGTGATGTGTTAATGTATTTTAATGTTTGCTGGAAGCCGCCCAGAGTGGCTGGGGAGACCCAGCCAGATGTGCAGGGTACAAATATTATTATTATTATTATTATTATTATTATTATTATTATTATTATGTCTTGGAAGAATATGATTATCTTTGTTCAAAACATGCTATCCATGCAACTCCTAATGGTCACAATCCGGCCAAGTACATGTCCTGCGAAAATATATACCAAAGGCAGTAGTTCTTTGCACATTTACATGTCACTTCAGAGGTAATATGCTGCAGATCTTTCCAGCATGCATATGTTTAGCTCGATGGTACCTACCATGGGGATTTTTACCTTTAATTAACCTTTAGATCTGTCTTTGTTTGAAAAGCAACTTGTCCTTCCATTCCATAGTGCCAAAGAACAAGCAATGGAGAACTAAAACAGCAAGTTCTGCTTTCAGGGTTGTCATATGTCCTCTTTTCCAGGGCATGCCCTCTTTTTAATGGGTAAAGTCGTCATAGCGATCCAAAAGTGGAAGTTGGCAACTATGTCCTCTTTTTTTGCTCTTCAAAATATGGCATTAGCAACCCTATAAACGTCAGCTGTTTATTTTGAGAAGCAGACCAATTTTTGTCAAGCTTCAAAGGCCGTTCAGCATCTATAAATCTTGGATGGTGTCCAGCTAAAACATGCTTGGTGTTGTTGTTGTTTAGTCATTTAGTCGTGTCCGACTCTTTGTGACCCCATGGACCAGAGCGCACGCCAGGCACTCCTGTCTTCCACTGCCTCCCGCAGTTTGGTCAGACATGTTGGTAGCTTCGAGAACACTGTCCAACCATCTCGTCCTCTGTCGTCCCCTTCTCCTTGTGCCCTCCATCTTTCCCAACATCAGGGTCTTTTCCAGGGAGTCTTCTCATGAGGTGGCCAAAGTATTGGAGCCTCAGCTTCAGGATCTGTCCTTCCAGTGAGCACTCAGGGCTGATTTCCTTCAGAATTGATAGGTTTGATCTTCTTGCAGTCCATGAGACTCTCAAGAGTCTCCTCCAGCACCATAATTCAAAAGCATCAATTCTTCGGCGATCAGCCTTCTTTATGGTCCAGCTCTCACTTCCATACATCACTACTGCTTGGTGTAGATTCTTTTAAATCAATGGATTTCAGAGGACCTACTCTGAGCATGACTGAATTGGAAGCCAACTCTTTTCTGACAACACAGTAGCATCATGACAATGCCCATTATATCTGGTAAATCTAAGTGTATGTTTTGGATTTCTTCCTGTTCCTCATATACTCAACTCTGGTATTTCAATAAGATGTTGGTTGATTCATTTAAGGCAGGGCAGGCATTGTCCCCAATCATTATTCAGCTCATTGTCAACATGATTTTCCAATGTAATCTGGACCTAACCATATGCAGTACAGAAGCTTGTGCAAGTCTTCCACCCTTTTTCTCAAGGGATTTCCATTTAGGCTCCTGGGAGTCTGCAGCCTCCTCCAAGCATAGGCCTCTGGCAGCATCTGAAAATAGTGTTCTACATTTCCCACATATTTAATGCAAATGTATGCAAATTCAATCTACATTTCCTGTCTCTCTTGCATAATTTTTTTTTTAAGTATCTAAGGCTTAAGGGAATTAAGTGTGAAAAGTATATGTGGATCATGCGTGAAAAATGCCTTACTGTAGATCTCATTCACATTGCTAACCTTAGAAAAGTGTGGTATGCCGAAAACAAGTATTTTACATTAATGTAATGTGATGTTTTTATTATGTCTATTTAAAAATAAGGCCTGAGGCTAGAACTGTCAAAACAAACAGCAGCCCTACTTACTCCTAAATCAGACTGTGGCAGTGGCGACTACTTCATAAGAGAGTGCATGATCCAGTAAAAGTTGTTGTTCCATTCATTTTAATTGAATAGTTAAGTACATAAATCTCTGCCATTGAAATGATAGGATTTTAAAGTGCACAGCTTTCGCTAGGTTGGGGGGTCACCAACCCCAGTACCTGTGGATGCCATGGTACCCACAAAAGCCTTCATTGGTGCCTCTTGCAAGGGCCCCAGGCTCTGAGTTTTAACTTAAAAATAAATAAATCTATAGCCCTCCTAAAAGGAAAGTTACAAAGCAAAATGTCCAGGTACCCTTATAAGCAATTTCTGTGAAATGAGCCAGCATGGCTGCTCCCACGTTTCAGTGTTTTTAGCTAATGAATGTAGAGAGAGCTGTGATTAGACCCCAGGTGACAGGAATCCCTGCAGTACTAAAGAGCTGCTGTTTCTCCCTCCCCTTTAGTGAGCTTTCTTGCTTCTGTCTTATGTTCTAGTTCTTGATTCTATGTGTTTGATGCAGTATTTGTTTTGTTTTGCTGCCTACCAGCTGCATCGAGCAGTTGGCAGGCCCTACTTGAGAGGCTTTTTTAAATAGGTGTGTTTGGGGTAGGGAAAGGATGGGAATTTGTTGTCCACTGACCATGTGAACAGTTGGAGGCGGCTTGCTTGAGAAACTATGAAGAAGTGGTGGTAGAGGAGGAAACGCAGGAATTTTCCCATTGCTGCATTGTCTATTTTGCTGCCTGCCAGTATGTGGAGCACACAGCTCTTAAAGAGAGGTGAGGACATAGCAACCCTTTCTTGTTTCTTATAGTAGATTGTTCCAAAGTTGTTTTTGCGGGTGGGGGGGGGAGTATAGTGTAGAGGCATCATAATGATGATAGAGTTAACAATTATAATCTTTTCCCTGGTTGTTCCCATGTGGTGGTGTTTTTGCAGGTGGAGGTATTTCAGAGGCATCATTATTATCACCATTATTTCCTCTTGTCTGGCTCCCAGTATGTTTGGGGAGGGGAGAACACAGTGCAAAAGCAGCAACAATATTATTATTCTAACCTTCTCATACACACCAAATATTGAGAAGCTTGTAGATTATATTCAGCCTTAAATGTCACACCAGTCTGGGCTAGTATTGTTCATCTGCCACTCTAGTGATATATATATATATTCTGTGTAATTTTCTTGTACTGTACTTCTTTTACATTTCATAGCGATAGTAACAGGAAACAAGCAAACTTGCTAGCCAACATTATGTACTTCTTTTTATTTGTAACTATGCATGTGTATGGCTGGCTGTAGTAATTCAAAATAATTTCTGGATTCAATTACCTTTTATTTTCTAGCTGTAATTTACAACAGCACACCAGCAACAGACAACATAACAACTCAACAGTGTCTGGCAAAGAAGAAAGTTGTTCAAACTTTTTTTTTTTTAATTGAATACATTTTTCCATATTTGAACCCTTTTATGTTTCCATTTCTTTCTTTCTTTCTTTCTTTCTTTCTTTCTTTCTTTCTTTCTTTCTTTCTTTCTTTCTTTCTTTTTCTTTCTTTCTTTCTTTCTTTGCCCTTTTGGAGGCAGGAGCCATTTTGTGTTTGGCCACATCCCTGTCGGCAGCCATTTTGTGATCGGTGCCCTTAGCACTTTCTCAAACTTTCCAAAATTCCAGACACAAAAAGTGTTGATGACCTCTGGGCTAGATCATGCCAAGTGC
The DNA here is from genome assembly GCA_034641385.1 of Darevskia mixta. Classification (NCBI taxonomy): domain Eukaryota; kingdom Metazoa; phylum Chordata; class Lepidosauria; order Squamata; family Lacertidae; genus Darevskia; species Darevskia mixta. The sequence goes on along the minus strand of JAWWNH010000224.1, from coordinate 6,726,355 downwards.
CAATTTACACAACTGATTTTGCCAAGAGATACCTGTTTGCCAGCTTGTAAGACAATAATAATTCTAGTGATAATCGGAACCACCAAAATCTTGGGAGAATAAATACGTCTTCACCAGGCAGTGGAAGTCCATCTGTGTCATTACCATTTGTGTTCTGTGGGGAGGCAGTCCCATATTTGGGGGCCCACCACGGAGAAGGCCTTGCTCCAGGTTCCTGGTCACACCACTTGGTGATACTACAAGCAACCTTCCACCCTACCCCCCAATACTAGGACTTGGACTGGTGGATATGGAGTGAGGCATTTCAAGAAATATGTAAGGGGATAATAATAATTTTAAAAATACATCTTTTTCTAGGCCATGTGTGTGGAGGACCAGTTTGCCCACAGGGAAAAATAAAGGGCAGGAATGGATATGCATAAGCCACACACTGGTGAGAATGCAGAACTGCAAGCCATGCCCAGGGTTTCACACAGTGGCCACACTTGGATAACCATAAATCGGCTTAATATGATACGAATGAGCTGCTTAGCCCTGCACAGAGCCCCTTTGCACCCCTCTTTGCACAAATCAGCATACAAAACAGGAAGTCTTTCATTAACAAAAGATTTTGGTCCACACAACTGGAAACTATTCAGTTTTATTTATTTGTATAAAATTGCATATTGCTTGTCATTCATTCATACATACATACATACATACCGGTACATAGCATACATAATTTGGTTAACAACTTTGGAACAAGCCAGAATGTTAAACCATAGATTGCATTTGTCTTATCCTGCCTCGTTCCAAAACTGCTAACCGTAGTTTCTTGGATCGGATGAACTAGGAAAGTATTGTCATTGTAAAACCTAGATTGCTAGTTCCCACTCTGTAGGGAGAAGTCCAAGAGACTTATTAATAACTTGGTTTATTAAGCTTAGACATGACCGTCTGAACTCTCTCACAGTACAGAGTGCCTTTGTGGCTGTGATCTTACAGTTGCCACTAGTACAATGTAGCAGCTCTTCCACCACCAGACCAATTAAACTAAAAATGACATTAAATATAATTTTGGCTGAGGTCTGCCTAGTTTTTGTTGCTAAAGACAGGCATTGATAGAAATAAGAAAATGTAGATCTAAAACCGCACCAGATAAAGTTAGAATCTGATGGAAATTAATTCTTAGTGTCACATTTCTTATTTAGAAACACTAATAAGGGATTACTTTGTTTTGAAATGGATGCAGCACAGAAGTTGCTGTAGGAGTACAGAGAATTTTAAATGCCTGGAGGCCGAGAACTGCTGTTTTCCCCAGTTATGTGAAGCTGACTAAGTTCATTCATAAGTGATCTTTATAAATACTTAAAACAGGATTTTTACTGCTTATGAATGCACAATAGTTAGACAGTTTCCATTCTAAAGTTTAGTTGCAAGGCCTCATTTATTGCTTGCATAACATTAGATGTAGCTGCAGTCATGGGACTGTCAGGAACGACATGTTAATTGACTGCTCCTGTTTGTTTATACATGTATCACAATAACTGGTTTATATTTGAGTTAAAGAAGGTTGCCCTGCCTTGATAAGCCAAAAGTGGACTTTGAGAGCCAAACTGTTGGATACGTGTAGGAGGAAAAGCATCAGTATCCAGACTGTTCAATAAATTAGCTTGAGATCTTGATGCTACAAGGGCCTCTTAGCTACATGAAATGGGGAACTATTTAATAGGTGAAGTAGTCATGAGAAGAGAGTAACTTGTATTTCTCTGAGCAAATGCAAGGTTTATTCCTTTTACCACTGCTATACCAGCAGCAATACTACAGCCAGATAAAGTAGGCTGAGACCCAGGAATTAAGAGTACTTCATCATTTGCCCCTGAAAGCTGAACCTACAGTACAATCCTATGCATTGTAGTTAGTTACCATGGCTAATGCCCATTTTTTTAAATGAGGAAATATGGGGTGAAGTTAATGGCTCTCTGTGTGGGTGCTCCACCCTTTTGCATCCATCCACTCCTGTTTAAAATAAGATAAAACCAGGGGCCAGCAAACTTTTTCAGTACGGGGCCGGTCCACTGTCACTCAGACCTTGTGGGGGGGGCAGACTATATTTTTTGGGGGGGCAAATATGAACAAATTCCTATGCCCTACAAATAACCCAGAGATGCATTTTAAATAAAAGGATACATTCTACTCATGTAAAAACATGCTGATTCCAGGACCGTACACGGGCCGGATTTAGAAGGCGATTGGGCCGGATCTGGCCCCCAGGCCTTAGTTTGCCTACCCATGCTTTAGACTGCAATTGTATGCACACTTATTTGAGAGTATTGGGGGGGGGGGGTTACTTAGCATTTAGTAAAGGCAGCAGTTGAAACCAGTTATGTAAATCCCATTAAAAACTCGTGATAGGTTTGGAAGAAAACGCGACTCATAAAAGTTACTTGTGATGTAACATTGATGGTTTAATTTGTATGTGGTTTAAACACTGGAAAACGTATAAGCAGTCTTTAACACGTGACAACATGTAAGGTTGCTAATAATACTATATTTAAGTGCCCCAAACCATAATTGATACACCACTTTTATTTCCATAAAAATTCCAAATGTTGAGAATTAGGACTTATTTTCTTCATATTCCACACTACATTACAGATCACTATCTGCATAGATTACTATTTTTCAAAGGATCTACTGCAGGATCACTGTATAATGCAGCAATTTTAATTGTACAGCATACCACTTGAGCCACAGTAGCAAGTGTTGTGCCCCCTTACCTACAAGTAGGTCCCATCTATTTATCTACTTCCATTTTATTTGTTATTTAAAAACATTAATATAACCTGTAAGCAGCGCTAAATAATTAGGAGCACATGTCTCTCATCATAATACGTTTTTCCAAAATAATCCAAGTAGCCTTTCAGAAGAGCCACAATACCACCAGCAAGCCACTGTAAGTTTTAAAAACAAAACAATTTATTGTTTTACTGTGGTGACATCTCATTAGAATCCCAATTCTGACTCTTTTCATGCCTGCACAGATGCAATATGTTACGTATGTGCAATGGAGTAACAAAGTCTCTGTCTCAGTGCCAAGTACGAATGCATTTTTAAATTGTTATATTAATTGCAGCCTTTCACCAAACTTGTTGCAAGAGTTCTTAAAGCCAGGTTGACATAGAGTAACTGCAGGCATGCAGCTAGTCACTGGGAATGAAAAATCGCCAACTCTTTGTACATATAGAAGCTCTTTGTCACTACAGATGCATACAATAGGCATGGAAATGAGCAAAGGGGGAGGCTGTGGAAGAGAAGGGTGTTGGACTGGCATGCTAATGAGGATTTAGGAAACTCTCATTTGTACTTCACATCTGATCAGCTAGTAAATAAATACTGTGGTCAAGATCCAAGCAGTCCCTTTATGTTTGCCCAGGAACTTGCACAGAGTTTCTCTCTTTGCTTTTAGCCGCAGCCCCTTCTGGAAGTCTCCTGGGGCTCAAAAACAGTTTCCTAAAGGCAGGATACATGGAGCACATCATGTGACTCTTTAGATCGGGACCTGCATCAACAAAGTTATGGTCAGGCCAAGCAACAGTTGAAAATGCATTTGGGCAACATTTTCCATGGGCAAAGTATTCTCTAGTCACCAAACATCAAGTTAAGCACACTTGAGGCTATTACATTTGATAGGCTTTAAACATGTTGGATGTTGGCCCGTTATGTTGTAACTCCTCACAAATCCTGTGCACTTTACTGAAGACAAGGAGTGGATGTTGATATTTAGTTTATACAGTTTCAGCCACACAATGCAGTAAACCGTGACGGGGAAAAAACACAGTGGAAAACAATAACACACTAGTTGGCATTACAAGCAGACTGCAAACCAATTTAACCAGGCATCCCCAAACTTCGGCCCTCCAGATGTTTTGGACTACAATTCCCATCATCCCTGACCACTGGTCTTGCTAGCTAGGGATAATGGGAGTTGTAGGCCAAAACATCTGGAGGGCCGCAGTTTGGGGATGCCTGAATTTCACTGTTGTGGTTGTCCCTAAGGAACTTGGGACACTGTAGTTTTGTAGAGGTTAAACATCTGTTAGACATCCCAGGGCCTCACATATAATAGTGATTAAACTGCTTTAAATAAGCAGTGTCTTCAGGTTCTTACAGAGTAAACAGGGTCATTATTGTAAATGAAGAAACACAGTGTGTGGGAGGAGCAATCTTATTCATAATGATGATGCTTTAAATTTTAAATGTTGGACCGCAGTTATCAATTCACAAATCCAGGAAGGATCTACTGAATTTTGAATTTAATGGGGCAAGTCTGTGTTATTTAGTCTGAATATTATGCTTTAGTTTCTAGCCTTCATGGATCTACAAAAAAGTGCTGACCCATAACCTAAAAACTAGGTTAATGATCCTGTGGAGTTTTTTTGGTAGCACTAGTTTGAAATAGCACAACTTTAAAAGTTTGATAGAATCTAGGACAGTCTTAAGACAATTTAGATCCTTTAAGCATAAAGAAAAAGGTGTTCCTAATTGGACTGTTCCTATGATGGTGGATTTAGGATAACTTGGTTGTTTTGGCAGCTGTGGCCAGGCTGCTTATATATGCAATGTGGCCTTTTGATGTCTCCTGTTTTAATCACTATGGCAGACCACAACTACGTACTTTACAGTTCAGTTAAATATGAGGAATTGTACTAATGTGGCTTGTATTATATGAACACCAAAGTAACTAAAAGTGTGAAGTTCAGATTCAAACCTCACCTCTACTATTAGCTCGCTGGATGACCCGCAAATCACAAGTGTTTCAGCTCCCGAGTCCTCACTCCCCATGTGGGGACAATTTCTTACATGTTTGTGGTAAGAACCCAAATAATGCATGCTAAGCATGTTGAACACTTTACATGTGCTGCATAAATGCAAGGTATTATCACACTATATTAGTAGCTATTTTGGGATAACTATAGGGTTGCCACTCATCCCTAGAAAAACGGGATTGTTCCTTTTTTGGACAAAAGTGTCCCCTTTTCCATTTGGACTTCAAACAGAATGCCTTTCCCACATTTTTTAGGTCCTCCTCCTCCTCAAAACTGTGAAGGCAGAAGGTGGGTCGGACAGCTCTTGCCCTTTTCATGGTTGCGATGAGTTGACAGAAAAACGCCAAAGCCTCCCTAAACTCTACAGCACCACTTGTCTTCCTTTTATCCTTGCAATTATGCTGACCTTCCTTTGTAGGTGGGCTATCGTGAGCCCTGAGAGAGGCGAAGACTGAGAGAGAGAGAAGTGCGAGGCTACTAGGATCCCTCCTCTTCTACCATGCAAAGTTCACTCCTTAGTACATTAAAATTGCTTGTTGTGTTTTCAAAATTCAATTTTCAGCTGTCTTAGAAGGATGTAGGGTGTAAAAACAACTTATGGAGCTCTTCAGTCATTCCAATTAAGCCTTGTGCCAATGTTGGTATTGTATATTGATGGCCAAACTACGGTAGACTAGATCAGTGTTTCCCAACCTTGTGCCTCCAGATGTTTTGGGACTACAACTCCCATCATCCCTCGCTAGCAATACCAGTGGTCAGGGATGATGGGAATTGTAGTCCCAAAACATCTGGAGGCACAAGGTTGGGAAACACTGGACTAGATGATGGGAAATGGGTGACTTGATCTGTGGTTTTTTCCAAAGCTAACAGGGAACATGAGGGTGGGGAGTTGGAATGACAATTCAGATCAGACCACACACAATTAGGGACAGAAGCCAACCCTTTCCCCACATGTAACTTCCCCTCATGGGGCAAACAGCAGCTTTAGTAGGCAATTTATTTTGGGGAAATGGCATAGGTGATTCCTAGCCTTAGTACTGTGGTCCAAAACCAAATCAGGACACCTGCACCTGCTGTTGTACATTTGAAAAAAAAAATTACAAAGAGACCCAGGGCACTTCCAGGTGACCTCTTTATTGAATAATCAACCTGGTTTGTTTGTAGGGAGGTTGGATGATGTGGCATCAAAGCAAATGTTATTTCTCACTTTACAGTGCATTTTCTTGTCGTACAATACCTCCCAATCAACTGTATATGAGCAAACTTACTTTGCCAGCATATAACGGAATACCACCTGAAAATAGAAACAATATTGAAGTATTCCCACTCATGGATCTTCTGGCAACTTAACTATTTTGACCCTCACTCAGGTGACAGCTGAGATTGGGGCCCTACTGCCACCAGGCAGGGTGACATTCCTCAGGTAGTATATTTTGGGGTACAATTAAATTGCAGCAAATTATGGTGATGTTCCATCCACATCCACTATCAGTGGCAGCATACCTCTGAATACCAGTTGGGCAGATTGCTGTTGTGCTCAGATTCTGCTTGTGGGCATCTGGTTGACCACTGTGAGAAAAGGTTGCCAGACTAAATGGGCCATTGACCTGATCCAGCAGGCTCTTCTTATGTTCTTACATATTTTAGTCTATTATTATTTTTTACCACTATGATGGGCACCATTTGGATTTTCTGCCCTGGCACAAAATGTTGTGGCAGTGACTTCTACACCAAGGCAAGAGATCTGTATCTAGGGTGTCTATACACGCTGGATTTTACTGTTTACAAGCCACAGGAAACTCTGTGACATTAGGCAATGGTGTGCAAAATGTATGCAGCTGTTTCATGCTTTTCACAACTAGAAGAAATTGCCACATGAATGGTTACGGCATGGTGCCCCAGAGTTCATATACTACCATAGGAAGCTGCCTTATGTCAGACCATGCCCTCGTCTGCCTCAGTGCTGACTATTTTGTCTATTGGCAAGGGAGTCTAAGCAGAGATCATCTCAATCCTGCTACCCGAGATCTCTTTACAACTGAAGGTAATGAAACCAAGGATCACAGGAATTGAAGCTGAGACCTTCTGCAAACAAGGCATATGCTCTGCCCACTGAACTATGAACCTTCTGTAAAGCCAAAGGTAATCCACCTGCAAACTAATGATAACTCTGCATATGTGAAAGCAGTGTTATAATTAAATGGAAGACCTACTTCCTGTTTTGAAGGGCTTTTTTTATACCTGACCTGGGAAGGCAAGCACCCTGACTGACTTCAGCAATGGGCTGGGGTGTTGTCTGGGTTTTTGCATTTTCGATCATGTTGCGATATATGTGGAACTTCTTCTATTTGGTTGTGTTTTTTAAAACGTTTTCTTTACTGTTCAGTCAGTAGATCAGGAGACTCTTAATCTCAGGGTCGTGGGTTCGAGCCCCACCTTGGGCAAAAAGATTCCTGCGTTGCACGGGGTCGGAGTGGAACTAGATGGCTCTCGTGGTCCTTTTCCAACTTTACGATTCCGGGGATGTTGCCACGTTACATTCCTTCCACGTTGTGAGCCGCCTTGAGCATGCTCTGAACAGTGGAAAGGCGGCAAACGAAACCATGCGCGTATGTTTTTAAGCAACTGCTTTCAAGAAACGAGGGTTTCCAACTTTTCACTCCGGGTGGCTCATTTCTGTCACTCAGCCCACTCAGCAACTGAAGAAGCGCTGGTTTAATAATAAACCAGGAGCGGGCGCCAAAAGGAAATCTCGGGGTTCCCTCGCAGGCACCTCTAGGCCTCCCTCCGGTTGCCTAGCGACCATACCCCTCCGGCTCCAGCGCCGCCTCCCGCCCGCCCGGCGCGGGCCAACTGCGCATGTGCGCCGAGTCCGGGAGCTCCTCAGCCGGCGCCCGCTGTCGAGGCCGGCGAGGAGCAGCAGCGGTGCCGATGTGCCGTGTGGCGCTCGGCGCGGCGGCCCGACCACGACGGCGGCGGCGGTGGTGTCCTCAGCGATGAGCTCCCGGAGAGGTACCGTGGGCGGGTCGCCGTCTTGGTCCCAAGAAGACGCGGGGTTGGTTGGCGGGGCGGGTTGGTGGCCGGGGTCTGCTCGCCGGGGAACGTGAGGCGCCGCCGCCGCCGCCTCTCTGCTCACCTCTCTGCCTCTCTCGCCCAGCAGTGCTGGCCCTGCAGGCCCGGAGGCGCCGCGCCAAGCACCCTGCGCCGCCCGGCAGGAAAGAGAAGCACCCGGCGCCGCAACACAAAAAGTGAGTTTTATTATTATTATCCCTTTTGCGCGTCTCCTTGCAGGGCAAACTCTTCTTCTCCCGCCTCGCGGGGTGAAGTCGCGCCGGCCGCTGCTGGGAGCCCGTACTTTTTATTTTCTGCCTCCTCGTCGACACGCGTTTTCCTTTTCCTGGCACTGTTGGGGATCTTTGCGTGTTCGCGCCTCTCGCCGCAGCCGTTTCTCGTCAGGGCGGCCAGATCTCAACGGGCTTGGATGATTTTCTGTGTTTGTGGGTCAGGCTCGCTAGACGAGTTGATGATGCTGGGATTTCTAGAAGAGCCCCCCCCCCCCACCTCCCGTCTCCTCCATACATATTGGCTGTTGCAAATTGGGTATGCTGTACACTTGTTCCTTTCCTGCCTTGGACAACTACTTTGCTCACGCTGCAATCATATGCTACCCTTCCTGATATTATTGCATATATGCGTTAAGGATTAATGTGTATGCCACCCTTCATCTGAAATCCCAGGGTGGTTCATAGCAAAAGTATAAAATGGGAAAACAAAATACATAATAAAACAAAAGCAAAGCAATAACAACCCCCATCTGACATCATGCTATACTTATTCCCAGCCCTAAGGCTGAAGACCGGTTACAGCACTTCCTTACTTCAGTCTGAAAACAATTCTATCAATTAGGTCACTGTTTTTGTGGTGAACTAAGATGGAGCAAGAATGGCTAGCCTTCCAAAACAATCTGTTGTTGTGCTTGAGACTTCCCAATTTTGAAGTCTATCTCTGTTTGGGCCGTCAGTTGAGCGGTTCCAAAATTTATTTCCCATGGACCACTGTGTGTGCTGTTAGATGCTGTATAATTTTTAATTATATTTTTACTGCTTTTAGTGTATATGTATTTTATTTTATTGCATTTATTGCATTACAACTTGAATTTTATAGAATAAGTATTTTAATGAATAAAATAGAAGATACGGAAGAAGCAATAAAACACAGTTAAAATCAGTATTAATTTATATTTTCTTTTGCAAAGGATGTGCTGTCAAGGAGAATGAAGCTTGTGGAGCATTCGGAACCAGTTTAGGAACCCCTTTTCAAGTGCATATGTTTAGCACACAGCTGGCTGTACTGGACAAAAATGTTTTAGTCTGCTTTAATTTTTGTATCTTTTGTATTTGATAGAGGTGTTTCATAGTTCTTTTCAGCAGTATGTATTTATAGACTAATTGCTACGTCATCTATGTATCTTTCAGTGAAATCAAATAAGATACTCATTTTACTAATAGGATAACTTTTCATATTGCTGTGGCCTAGTTCTTGCTGAAGTTGTCAAGTTGTATCCTGGCTGCACAACTTCAGACAATACTGAAGGGGTTCAATTACTGATTGCTTTTCCTCCATAGAGGAAGAGGTGGTGTAGCCTAGTCTTCTCCTTGACCTTACAGCTTTCGAGATCAATCTTTCTTTTGTATGGAGAAGCATTCAGTAACATCACCCCTTTCCTGAAGTTTTTGTTTATTTCCTGGTGGCGCTGTAGGATTTCTTTTTTGATACTGGGTGTTGCCTCTTGGGTGTCCCATCTTGTTGCTTCATGCAAGTCAACATTTGCATGAAACTTCTGTCTCTCCTTTGCATGTCAATCCAAGGAGATTGTTGTAATTCTGTGCCTGGAGCTGGTAATGGACTGGCTGAGAGCAAACAAATTGAAGTTTAATCCAGACTACCTGAACTTTGAGATCTTCCATATAGGCCTTTCTCTGACCTGCCAAAAACATGAAAGGCCTTTTCAGTGGCTGCATCTGATATTTTAAAGTTTCTTCTTTCAATAGATTCTTTTTAAGCTCTCTCTCTCTGTTGTTCTTTCCCAACCGAGCAAGGTCATTTTATACAGACAAGACTGTGGCTTGTTTATACAGACAAGGTTAGAATGGTAGAGTTGGAAGGGACTCCAAGGGTCATCTAGTCCAACCAGGTTAATCTTCCAGCTGTACTGTTCAAATTTTAGCTGCTGTTTTATGCCTTGATTTTTAATATTTTGACTTTTTGGATGGCTTTTTACTTGCTCTTATGTTCAATTTTATTCTTTTAAGCTATGTACACTCAGTTAATATGTACCCAGTGTACTTTCACCCCGGTTTGGGAAGTGGTGTATACACATTAGGCACAATCCATATCTATCCTGTATCATTTCTATTTGTTTCTTATGAAATATGGCATTCTTATGCTTCCCCCTCAGCTTCAATCTGAATTGAGAAATAGAACAATTTCTGTGCATTTTAAGCTAGCAATGTGTACACAGCCTTTCTAAACTGTTGAGTGCTATTTCCAGAAATCAGAATAAATAAATCTCTGTCTTATTTTATAAGGAAACTTTATTTTACATAGATGCCTGATGTACCATCTCTCCTTCTGGTTATTCTCTACCATCTCCACGGTTCTGTCCTGCAGAAATGTTATTTTTCCTTGATGACATGTTCTGATGTAGACACTCCTGATGTTATATTAGTATATGTAGTACCTCTTAGAAAACCCCATGTCTCTAGGGTTCTTTGGAGATATTTCTATATTTGTATGAAATATAAAACAATACACATATTCTCTTGGATTTCTTTCCTTTTTCTCATTGTCCCAGTATATAGCATTTGTTTTTGTTGTCTTAGAGTATCATGTCTGGCTATACTACCCTTGCCAGTGCAACTGTGGCATAGAATTGGCCCTAAATGTCTCGCTCAGCATATGTTACAAGAAGGCTGACTCCCATCTTCTAGTGAGTATTGATGCTGAAATCAAGAGGCTTCGCAAAACACTTTTCTTCTGAGAAACAAATGTATTGATGTTTAGAGAAAGACTCTTGCTATTGAATACACAGGATTAGCTTATTTCTTGCAAACAAAATACAGTGGACGCTCGGGTTGTGAACGTGATCCGTGCGGGAGGCGCGTTCGCAACCCGCAGTGTTCGCAACCCGCAGCGCCGCTTCTACGCATGTGCGGGTCACGATTTAGAGCTTCTGCGCATGCATGAGCGCCGAAACCTGGAAGTAACCCATTTCGGTACTTCCGGGTTCGGCACGAGCGCAACCCGAAGAAACGCAACCTGCAGCGTTCGCAACATGAGGTATGACTGTATAGTTGTTGTCTAGAGGTTCCCTGTCACAAGTTCCATAGTAAGTTTTTTGCTTGTATTACATTTTCGTTTAAGAGATTCTCTCTATCTGATCCTTAGTTTGAAAAATAACATTAGCAGATTGAATCTGACCCAGTATTATACCAAGATAAATGTTTTAACCACGAAGCAAAATAATCGCAACACTAATGTCCAAAACAAGTTTCCTTGTGCAGTTTTGTTACCATGTGTCTCCCTCAACATGTTCTGTTAATAATGCTTCTCAGCTTCTGTGACCATGCCGGAGAATGTATGATTCTAAGGCTCACTCATATAATGCTAAATTATGGCAGTACATGTGAACATGGCTATTAAATATCTGTGGATTGTCAATAATTTTATACATTTGCCTACTCATTTAATACATTTAGTTGTGTAATTTGATTTCTTGGATGCCTTTCTATGAAATGTTATGAGGTTTCATTGGAATACTTACATTGTTGATTTTTAAAAATTCTTTTATTTTAATGTAATAATTCCCTTTATGAAAATTCATATGCAGTCATACCTCATGTTGTGTACACTCCGTGTTGCGTACGTTCAGGATACGCACCGCGGCGACCCGGAGGTCCTCAACGCGCTGGTGCACAGAAGCGTTCTGTGCATTTTGCGCATGCGCAGAAGCACTCAAATCACACTTCTTCCGGGTTTTTTTTTACGTGCGTTCGTGATACGCATGCCCGAGTTACGTAGTGCGACCCCAGAACGGATCGCGTGCGTAACCCGGGGTTCCACTGTACCCCTTTTAATATGAACAATATTAATAATGTTTGCCATGTTCTGAGATAAATTATTGTTCTCAATAATCAGTAGCATTTTATTGACTGAAAATTACTTTAAATTATTTACTTGTATTTCAAAAACTGAATTGTACTTTGTCACTGCTTTGTTCAACCAGTAAGGTTCCTAGGGCTTGTTCATGTGTTCTGTTTTGCAGAAAGGAAAAGCATGTACATGCAGGTCCTGCTATCTGCACACTCTCTATCAGAAAATTCACTTATTCATACTTAAAGAATTCTGCCCAAATTTCGCTATAAACTCAGCAGATTCACTTATCTGAACAGCTGACTTCCTTACTCCCTTTTTTGTGCTTTGCTTTTGGCAGCAGCCATTTTTGGACAGAAACTATGGAGTGGGGGAGCAAGATTGGACAAATCAGAGAGCAGGAAAAATCAAACAAATCAAGGAGCAGAAGATAGAGGACAAATCAGTTTCCCCCCCTGTTGCGCCTCTTTTGCTGAATTGCTGCAGCCATTTCAGGAAGGAACCATGGAGAGAGGGGGGAAGAGAGCAGATAAATCCCCGATTAGAAATATTTTCATAGGAAATAATGGAAATCATGGACTTGTTATGTGAACGCTTGCCTAACAAAATCATTTCCAGGGAACACATTGTATTTGGTAAGCGGGATCTATGTGTATTACCAATAGAAAACTTTGCAGTTTTTCTGCAGTGTTGGCAGGTATACTGTGTGTGTTTGTGGTTCAGGGCTCAGCATGCCTACAATCCTTAAACATTCATCAGAGGCAAGCATAGATTATGTGTATATTGAGCTCCCATGTGATATATATCAAGCAATAGTGAACATAAATAGACATGTGATCAAATCCTTTTCTCCCAGAATGGTGCCTTGCTCCAAATGTTGTGAGAGTTGATAGAAAATGAGGCAAGGATTAGCGGTGAGGATTCCTGCTGGGTGTATTAGTGGAAGGATTAAACTGCAAATGAGTTGATTCAACATATATTAGTATTTTTTTTCTTCCTGCCTCATCTGCACAAAAGGTGGTGTTTGTCTGCTGGAAAACTGTTCTTCATGGATTTGACACTTGGTTTCTCCATCTGAATTCTAATGCTGTGTGTAAACAAAAAAGTCACTTTCTATGTTTGTTTACACCACTGTTTAAATAATGCTGGATGTCTCAATTTTGTGGTATTGCTCTGTAGTGACTGAGAAGATTCTGGGTCCTGGACAATGCTTAAATAAATGTCTGGTTTAAACGCTAGAAATTCAAAGTAATAAAAGTCTGAAGAGACATGATTTTTAACATGCATATATATATATATAATTGTTGCTTGCATCTTGAAATCCTGTTGAATCACTTTGATTGCTTTGTATTAGCTAACAAGTTTAAATTAAAATTCTGATTAAATTTGTTGACCAGCAGACATTAAGGAAATGAGTGTTTTAGTTACATGGGGAAAGATTGAATGGGTCCTTTCTTAATGGGATGAGAGTGAGCTCTGTTGGCCCAGTTTACACTAAAAGGTTGGTGAACTGCTGTTAAGTATACAGTATTTTTCTTGAACTATGCCAAAATAGTTTTATTCAGCATAAAAAAATGTTTTTATGTATTTGTTAGCTATTTAGAAGCCAAATGGAAAACTCTGATATATTCAGTAACAAGAAGAAACAGCTTTCTGTAGCTGTTTGATGCTTTCTTTTAATATGAATTTATTTTTAAATATCCTATTCCTTTCACATTACAGTTAGGGCTTTACAGTGAAACCTGTTATTTATAACATTGGCTTACTCCTGCTGAGTACTGACACATTTCTTAGAGTGCATTTGGATTAATGCTATTACATTGCACTTTTCTTGTTTCACATTAACTCATTACTAATAATGCTATGGCTTCTGTGTAGGATTGAAGATTTATTCTGAATAAATACTGCATTTGGGCAAATACCCGCAGGCATTCTAGAAGTTTGAGCAGATCAAGTTTCCACTGTCTATGCTACTATCTGTATAAATGATCTAACTCTGGCATTTCTCCTGTAATGCAGGTCAGCATTTTAAATAATTAGGCAGTTACACATCCTCTCTCCTGTTTACCCCCATTCTCTTATAAAACACTACTGGAGATTCAACTTCTTCTCTATTTACTGACCTTTAAAAGAGGGAAGGAGTTAAAAAGAGCGCCTGATGCACTTTGTGCTTCTGTGGAATATAGTAATCTAGCTTTCTAGTACGGTACCTCTTTAAAGCTAGAAAAGAGAATGAAAGGGTGCTGTGTGCCACTTTTATTTAATACAGGTCAACCGTAAAGAGCAGCGCCATAGGTGTGAGTGTGTACATTTAACACTTCCTATTGCTGACTGTTACAGGGTCAATAGGGTTGCCTTGTCATTTGGGGGGGGGTGTAAGTGACTAGTTGAGTGTTACATTAAAGTAATAAATTTTTAGAAGGTAATTCAAACTTCAGCTGGCTATCTTGAGATGTACTTGCTTTAAAAGCAATTATGGTCCCCTTCCAGCCATTTTATTGAGACAAGTAGTATCAAGAAGTCCACTGAATTTTCTCTCTCTCTAAATAGTTCTAACATTACGGTTAGATTTTAATTTATATTGTGATAGTTTAAGCAAGTTCACATTCTGTTTAGACCTGTTTATGTATGGAGTAAATAAAGCATTTCTTGTCGTTGCATATGTTATTGGAACATCTTCCAGGAGTGTAAATGTGGTTTTGAAAGGCAGTAAAGTGAGAAATGTAGGACATACATGCTGGAACTGGGTTGCTTTTAAGTCACTAAAGCATTGGTCTTAGAATTCCATGATGTTGGACCAGAATGTTTGAATTATGATTATTTAAAAACCTTTCAATTTATCAGTATCTATCAATCTTATTAATATGCCCATATATTGTTGAAGTCAGGCTGGAAAGATGAATCCCTCTTTGGTGCTTGATAAAATGCTGAAGTTTCCTGTTTTCACAATTTGTTTTATGGTTCTGACAACAATGAAGGCAAATGAGGCCTGTTGGGCTAATATAAACCTTTTATCCGATTAGTATGGGAGGTGTTCAGCAAAGTGCTTTTTCTAGTGCATGGATTTCCACTTGCACAGTGGGACTTCCCTTCCCTCTCCTCTTTTCATGTGTCCCACCACCTGGCACCTCCCCAAATTTGCTTCATAGGATTGGGGAAAACCTCAGAACAGATTTAGGGGATGCACGAGGAGAGGGAAGGGATATTCCATCACTCAGCCAAGGGTCCTTGCACTAGTGGAAAAACTTCATTGGATACTGCCCAATATTTATCTTCATCTTCTCTGTTTGGCATATAAATTAACAACTTTTGTGTATAACAACAACAACAACAACAACAACAACATTATTTGTACCCTGCCCAGCTGACTGGCTTGCCCCAGCCACTCTAGGCGGCTTCTAGCATATACAGAAACAGAATAAAATAGCAAACATTAAAAACTTCTCTATACAGGGCCACCTTCAAATGTCTTCTAAAGGTTATATAGTTACTTATTTCCTTGACATCTGATGGGAGGGCGTTCCACAGGGTGGGTGCCACTACAGAGAAAGTTTGTGAAGTTGATTATGTGTAATCAAATGAAGTAAATATATTGATACTTGCAAATGAAATGCTTGTGGCAAGAGAGGCTGCTTATAAGAAGAGTTATTTCCTGATATGCTTTTGTTTTAAAGAATAATGAGCAGCTTACCTGATTATTTCTCATTTTAAATAATACACTGTCCCCAGGGTCCCATTTCCCAACACCCCTCCCCACACTGAAATTAGGCTTGGAAATAAGCCTTGTGCTGTTTCCACTAGAAGTCTTTTTTCAAAGCTTAATTGTTGAGATGTGGGCTGATCTTCATAGAGATTGCAACTGGGAGGGAAGGTTGCATTCTCTAGCCTCTTCAGCTGCATTCTCTAGGAATATTTCCCCAAGTCCCAAAATTAGGCTTGAAAAAGCAATTGAAAAGAGAGAGAGGGAGGAAGAGAGAGAGAGAGAAACATTTGCTGGTGGGGTGAAAATGTGTGCATATGTATAGTTGTGGTAGTGTGTGCATGGTTGCAGAGAGTGCAGGATACTCACAACCGTTTCCCCAGGTTTCAAATGAGCCCATTGGCTTCAACTGGTTGGCAACTTGCAGCATATCAGCATGTTTGGGAGCATAGGAGCCACCTTCCGAAGAAGAATGGGGGGCTGGAAGCGCGTGGCAGGCGATGTTGTGTGCATGATGTCCTGACGTGGTGTGTATGACGTCAGGACACCTGAGGAGCTGGGGGCGGAGCTGAACGTGGCGGCAGCACAGCAGCAGCATGGCTTCAAAGGCCGTGGTTCCGCCTCCTTTTGCTGTTGCCCAGCTCAGCTTGGCCTCCTCTGGAGGATCGCAGCAGCAGCCCCGCTCCTCCTCCTACCGCCACTGGCTTTCACCACCATTTAACTTTTTTTGTGGGGAGGGCTCCTCCCATAAACTATTGGGGGCCCCAAAAGGGTCAGCTCCTCGGAGATGGTGCCCCTGTTTGGAAGAAAGGTTTAGCAACCAGTATGTTGTCGTTGTCCCCACCCTCTCTAATATGTTGTAGTGTGTAATTGGATTTAAGTACTTATTTTTCTTGCTTTAATCTATTTTTAACTGGGATTCAGGGAAGGCTTGCTGTCTGGAAGACAGTTACAGGTAGGTAGCCGTGTTGGTCTGTCATAGTCAAAACAAAATAAAATAAAAAAATCCTTCCAGTAGCACCTTAGAGACCAACTAAGTTTGTTCTTGGTATGAGCTTTCGTGTGCATGCACACTTCTTCATAATCCTTCCAGTAGCACCTTAGAGACCAACTAAGTTTGTTCTTGGTATGAGCTTTCGTGTGCATGCACACTTCTTCATAATCCTTCCAGTAGCACCTTAGAGACCAACTAAGTTTGTTCTTGGTATGAGCTTTCGTGTGCATGCACACTTCTTCATAATCCTTCCAGTAGCACCTTAGAGACCAACTAAGTTTGTTCTTGGTATGAGCTTTGGTATGAAGAAGTGTGCATGCACACGAAAGCTCATACCAAGAACAAACTTAGTTGGTCTCTAAGGTGCTACTGGAAGGATTTTTTTATTTTATTTTGTTTTGTCTGGAAGACAGTTACAGGTAGGTAGCCGTGTTGGTCTGCCATAGTCAAAACAAAATAAAAAAATAAAAAAATACCTTCCAGTAGCACCTTAGAGACCAACTAAGTTTGTTCTTGGTATGAGCTTTCGTGTGCATGCACACTTTTTTATTTTTTATTTTGTCTGGAAGACAAACACTTGTGATGGATCTGGTAGTAAAACTGGGAAGCTTTTTTTCTGTGGTGATTTTTTAAATCTGGGAAACAAGCTCAAGTGTCAAGTATTGATTATGTTGGTCATACTGTCTTAGTGATGCTTTTGATTTGCTAACTTACATATTAGCCTTCCTTATGAGCTACTGTTTTTCATTTAAGACTTTAGAAAGAATGTAATCCCCAAGTGCTTAATGTATTTGAAATCTGTATGCTATCGCATATTGGGAATTTTTGAAATGCTAGGTTCAAAGAAACTTATTTAATCCTCACATTGGTCTGATGCAACAGAACCAAAAATAAATTGATTTGAGGAGTAGCAGTATAAAATTTTGAAGATTTCGAATAGGCATTCTGTCTGTAGGCACTTTCATGCTTGTTTGGATAGCAGATGTCAAAACAAGCCACTAGGTGGCAACATATTAATTTGAAAGTCGCTGGATGAGATTGAAAAACTATTAAGTAAAACTAAGCAAAACCCTCTATTGGAATGTATATCAAATCCCTGGTCACAACAAGACTTTTGCAGCATGTTCCTGTATTACCAAATCTCTGTCTGAGAGGGTTTTTTTTGGGGGGGGGGATTAGCACCAGTGTTCTAATTTGGTTATTCATGTGCAAAGTTTTTAATTTTTTTTTTCAAAATAGTGCATCCCTCTGCATGTATGTTAATGGGCAATCAAGTCTTCTGAATGCGATTGAGTGCTTGATTTGGTCCAGGAGGAGGTCTGATGGGTCACTTTGAATGGATTGACTTTTGCTGCAACCTGAAAAGCATGAGGGATATTTTATAATCCAAACTGGCCTCAGCCTCACCTCTAACCTGCAACATTAACAGTGGCCTGTGCTGCAAGGCTACTTTCTCTCAGCACAGCCCTCGAAATTTCAATTGGGGTATAATACCGTACTGAGTAACACTACAGGAGTGTTGTGGACTACTCTCATCCCAGTATTGCAGGCTGGGCTAAAAGCAATGCTAATCTTCAGGCCAATCCCCATTGTAATAGGAGTTTGATACCACTGAACAACAACGAAGTGCGGTAAACTACCCAGAGCCAGACTTGAAGTATTCACTGTAACTTATACTACATGGCTGCCTGAAGACACCCTTTCTGAGCCACAATGTCTTTCAGCCCGCAGTTCGGGAACAATTAATTACACTTGCTTTAAAATTAGCAGTACAGTGGTACCCCGCAAGACGAATGCCTCACAAGACGAAAAACTCGCAAGACGACAGAGTTTTTCGTTTTTGGAGTCGCTTCACAAGACGAATTTCCCTATGGGCTTGCTTCGCAAGACGAAAACGTCTTGCGAGTTCCCAATGCATTCCTATGGGAAACCGCGCTTCAATGCATTCCTATGGGAAACAGCGCCATCTAGTGTTTCGCAGGACCGTGCTTCGCAAGACGAAAAAACTCGCAAGACGACAAAACTCGCAGAACAAATTAATTTCGTCTTGCGAGGCACCACTGTATTTCATTTTCAAATGTTTCACACAAAAAAGATAAAACAAAATAAAAAATAAAAAATTTCCTTCCAGTGGCACCTTAGAGACCAACTAAGTTTGTTTTTGGTATGAGCTTTCGTGTGCATGCACACTTCGAAAGCTCATACCAAAAACAAACTTAGTTGGTCTCTAAGGTGCCACTGGAAGGAAATTTTTTATTTTTTATTTTGTTTTGACTACAGCAGACCAACATGGCTATCTACCTGTAACTGGAACAAAAAAGATAATCGAGTTAGAAAGAGCAGTAACTCTTCTCTTTGCTTGCTACCTTTTAGGGTCCTCCACCCTGGGGTACTCAATCCCAGCAACATTAAATTGGATTTCTTTATTGGTGTCTGTACCGGTAGGCAGCTCTCACTGTTGTCCCTGGGGATGTATTAGGAACTGACCTGTACAGACAATGGTTCTTTCAGCTCAGAGTGCTGCCCTCTTGTTCCAATCCAACCACTCGTTCTCATTCATTCATTTTCTCTCTCTCTCTCTCTCTCTCTCTCTCTCTCTCTCTCTCTCTCTCTCTCCCTGTTCCCATTCAAGTCTTCAGTTTTCTCCCCACTTAGCCTCACACCTCATGGCATAGAGATCTTAATTGGGGTATTCATGTTTTTTTGTAAGACGCTTTGTACCCTTGCAAACTTTGGGGTTCCCTCCAGTTTAACGGTCCCTCCCTGTTCTGTTCTAGTGCTGCCATTTTGGCTACATAATAGGAGGCATTACCTTCTGAAGTTCTGAAAAGTGAACAGTGAGCAATTTTTAGGGGAAGACTTTAATCACTTTAAATTCATTACCAGGTAGTTAAGATTACAAAGAAATAGGCTCTCTTAATGTTGAGTAGCGAGTCTAAACACAGTTGAATGAGCTTGAGAATGCCATCAAATATATGTTCAGGGTGGTATTCAACTACAGTGGGACCTCGACTTACGAGCGATTCGACTTGCGTGTTTTTCGACTTACGAATGACTTCCGGGAGAAACAAAATGGCCGCCGCAACCGAATTTTTTGACTTACGAATGGAAGTCGCGGCCGCTTTTGATAGGATTTTTTCGACTTACGAATTTCAACTTACGAATTTTCGACTTACAAATTTTTTTCGCTCAATGCATTCCTATGGGGATTCGACTTACGAATGTTTCCGACTTACAAAAATTGCGTCTGAACGCATTATCGTCGTAAGTCAAGGTCCCACTGTAAATAGTTGCACCAGCACAAGGATTAATGCTAGCATAATGGGGCTCCCCCCTTTTGCATGCATCGTGTGCTGTCCCTAATTGAGTTACAGTGGGTTGGGAGAATCCTAGAACAGATTTAGGGGGTCCATGGGAGAGGAGAGGGGAAGTATGTGCTGTTGCGTTGACAGAATGATCTGCTTAACCCTACATTTAATATAACTCTCAGTTTAAAGAAAGTTATTAATTAGTATAACATCAATGTGCCTTCTGATAAAAATACATAGTCAGGGTAGGAAACAGATTATAGTAAAACATATACATACACACATACCTATACACACACACACAGAGAGAGAGAGAGAATTACATTCCGTGATATTATGGCAGTGAACAAAGCTGTATTGTAACTTTTGAATAAATGATTTAAAAAAATTATTATTTTTTACAATGGGTATCTGTTTTCAGTCCAGTTCAAGACAGAAAAAAGATCCATTTCAAAATATATTGAGTACAATAGCTAACCTCAAATCCATAGACATTATAACCTTACCTAAATTTTTACTAGCATTCTTGTCAAAACATGCCAGTATTAGTCATTTGCAGACTTTAAAAAAAGTCCTGCTTTGACTTTCTGTAAATTTTCTTTAGCTGATCATCTGGAAGTGACTGGATAGGTTTATCTCTTGAACAGATAAATGGTCTATACAATGTAAAGTGATTTTAATTATTATTAGTGCCTGAAAGCTGGACTTGATGGGGTGATATTTATTATAGATTTCTGAATATGTAAAGACTAGAGAATAATCTCAAAATGCTGCCCCATAGAGAGTGTGTGTATCTCTGATTACAGAAGTCCTTACAGTGTTCAACCGTGTGATCCTCCACATGTCTGCTCAGAAGTAAGCCCCCAAGTTGAATGGGACATGCTCTTGGATTGCTGTATATAGGATTGCAATAATAAGCTTGGGTTTCCTTAACTAACTGGAGCTTCATTTGTGCTGCTTATAACTGGTATTTCCATTGAAGCATTTCTTTAAGCCTTTATGGGTGAGGGGTGGTATTTCTTGTCAACCTGGGAAGGCAGCCCATCTGATCCTAAACCTCTGCCGTCTTCTGGGAAATCATCAGGAGTAGTAGTGTAGGTATCAAATGGTACAAAATAGCACCTGTTCAAATGTGTGATCTTTCATCATTGTTCAAAGTATAACATTTCTTTCTTTTTCAGACTGTAATCTGTCTCATTCCTACTTTATTAAGCGTCACAGTAAAGGAGGAAATGTGCTCTTGCTTTAAAGTAAATGCACAATATGGGGTTTTCTTTGGGCGTGTTCTGTTTGTTTCTCCCCTCTTTGAAATGCAAAGGGGGTGAGGTTTTGCTGATTTCATTATCTTGAAGGACCAGTTTGATGACTCAGATGTGAGATTAACTGAAATTTGAACTTAAAAATAGCCGCAGAAAAACCAGGACAAGAAACCTCTCCCCTCCATACTTATGCTTCGTGATTTACAAAAGCCCATGTTTTGATTTAGTTATTTGTAATTGTTTGATTCAGAACTCATTCCAGTATTATGTTTGGTAAAATGTTTACCTGTTTGCCAGTTTGCCATGTTTCCCTGTGAAACATGCCTTGGTTGTTTTTGGAATGGGGTTTTCTATGAGAGAAGCTTCACAGTTGGCCTATGCATTATTTCCCTGATACCGGTAGGTTATCACAATATGTCATATTGGGGCTCATCCTAGCCTTTTCTAGTGGGAGATCATATCCAAGGTTTTAACCCAAGACTTCTTGCATCTCAGACTTGTGGTATTCTACAGATCTAGGGTCTCTTGTGGAAATGGTCTAAGTGACACAGTGTTCGTCTGTCTGCTATCATGGCTGAAGGGTTAGAAATCTATGTGAAGTGTGGGTTCTAGTCCTGCTTGCCCATCCTCTTCTGACTCAGACATTGATGTTGCTTGTCAGGTAGTGAAGTGGGACAGAACATTTTCTATTGATAAAAATGCATTGTTTCAGTAAATTAATTAGTAACAATAGATAAAAATACCACTCAAATTGGGCTGTTTCAAAGTTGTAATTACATGTTTTCAGGTAAATTACCTGTATTAAACATGCAAGACTAGTTGAGTGGATTGTGGGAGTGGTAAATGCCTCCTTATGAGAAGGTGAGGTCTCAGCAAGTTTGAAAGAGGTTATGATGATAAATTTATTGTAGAAACTCCCTGAATTCCACTGTATTGGAGAATTTCTGGCCTGTCTCTTAACATTCTATTTTTGGGCAAGGTCTTTGAACATGTCATGGTCTTTGAACTGCAGGTTTTTCTGGAATGATATGAACTATTATCAATTTCAGTCTACAGGTGACCTCCCATTTATGCGGGGGTTTCGTTCTGAGCCCCTGTGCGTATACGTGAAATTGAAAAATAATAATAATGGGGAGCACCCTGGAGAGTCTTCCTCAACCAAGCCCTGCTGTTCCTTCAGCTCACAGGATGGAAATTCAAGCAAATATACACCTTTATGCAGCGGGACGTGTTCCTGAAGGGAATGACCGGCAGACAAGCCTTAGCACACCAAAATGCTCTAAAGAAGAAGCAGGAGGGGTAGCAAGGCAGTTCCTACTATAGTGATGGGGAACCTGTGCCCCCACCAGATGCTGTTGGACTTTAGTTCCCAGCAGCCTCTGACAGCATGACCAGTAGTCAGGGATGATGGGAGTGGTAGTTCAGTAACATTCGGATGGTCACAGCTTCCCCATCCTTCCAGTAAGGGAACCTGCCCTTCTGCTTCCTCCTATTGGTTCTTTAGTTGCTGGGCTAAAGAGCAGAATTTCCTTCCTAACCTAATCCCATCCTATTTGTATACTGAGAAAACATGCCCCCCCTTTAAAAAAGATTATCCTGGCTACTTCCACCCCTTGCTTCCTTTGCTGGAGCATTAAGAAGCAGCATAACACACACACACACACACACACACACACACCACTTTCTATACGCACAGCAAATTGTTCCATTTGAGTTCTTCTCTCCATCTCTGTTCATCTTCAACTTGGGAAGCACAGCTTCCTTCTCAGTGCACTGTTCAGGCTGTTTTTGCTGCTGTGGTAGCAGCTGATCCTATATAATAAAGAGCCTGTGTCCGTCCGTACTTTCCGTGTGTCAGTGGAAATCGCAAGTGCGTGTGCGCTCCACTGACAAACGGATTGGAGCGCAGAGAGGAGGAGGAGGCTGATTGGTTGGAGCGCAGCAGAGCCTCCGAAGCTAAGCTCTCCGCTTCAATCACCTCAGTCTATTGAAACAGGAGTGCGAACGAAGCGCTTGCACTTCGCGAGCCTCCGAAGCTCTTGGTAGCCGCACGTTAAGCCCGGCAGAGTGCGAGGGAGATCGCCTTCTTGCGGAAAAGAAACAGCGGGGAGAGAGAGCGGCACAGAGGCGAGCGGAGTCGGGAGTTCAGTGGCCGCAATAGCTTCTCCCTCCCCCGCCCCCCCACAAGAGAGAGACACACACACACCCTCCCCCGGCCGCTTACTCACGAGGAGGCTCTTCCTCTAGGCGAGCGGAGTCGGGAGTTCAGTGGCCGCAATAGCTTCTCCCTCCCCCGCCCCCCCCACAAGAGAGACACACACACACACCCTCCCCCGCCCGCTTACTCACGAGGAGGCTCTTCCTCTCTTGCTTCCCTTGCGTGCGTGCGCGCGCACACACACACACACACACACACACACAGAGCCTCCGCCGCGGCAAGCGAAGCCCAAAGCCGAGGGGACCACGCGCGCACACACACACACACCCTCCCTCTCTCCCTCTCGCAGGCCTTCTCGGGACCGGTGGGCGGAGGAGGTGTGGGGAAGGGAAAACGCCCCTCCGTTGCCCTGAAGTGGGTGAGCCCCCTGGGCGACCCCTGGCTGTGGGGAGGGCCCAGCAGCAGCATTGGGGAGGCCCGCAGCAGGGCCCCCTAGAAGTCCCCCTCACACGGGCCAAGGCAGCTTGGCCTCCTCCTATATTTATTTATGCAAAAATTAAAAGGAAAATCAAGGGGGGGAAAGAATAGGGGAAAGGGGGGAGAAAAAACAAAAAGGGAAGAAGAAAGGGGGAAGGGAAAATAGAAGGAAAATCAAGGGGAGGAAAAGAAAGAAAGGGGGAAGGGGGAGGAGAAGGGGAAAGGGGAAAACAAGGGGGGGAATAAAGTGGGGAAAGAGGGAAAATCAAGGGGAGGAAAAGGGAAAAAAGAAAGGGGAAAGGGGGGAGAGAAAAAGGGGAAAATAAATGGGAAATCCAGGGGGAGAAGAAAAGGAGAAAACAAGGGGAAAGCAGGGGAAGAAAACAGGGGAAAGAAGAAAGGGAAAAACAAGGGGGATAAAGGGAATGAAAGGGGGGGAAGATAAAAGGGAGAAGGGAAAAACAAGGGGGGAAATAAAAAAGGGGGGAAGAAGAGAGAGGCGGCCGCCGGGCTCCAGGGGAAGGAGGGCGGCGGGGTTAAAAAACAAAAGGAGGGTGGCCGCCGCTCCCCACATATACTTTCTAGGGCCCGTTTTTGTAACAGGCTTAATTTACTAGTTGTTGTTGTTGTTGTTGTTCAGTCGTTCAGTCGTGTCCGACTCTTCGTGACCCCATGGACCAGAGCACGCCAGGCACGCCTATCCTTCACTGCCTCTCGCAGTTTGGCCAAACTCATGTTAGTAGATTTACTAGTAGTAGGAATAATTTACTAGTAGTAGGAATAATTTACTAGTAGTAGGAATAATTAGGTGTGCCAAGATACTAGTAGTAGGAATAATTTACTAGTAGTAGGAATAATTAGGTGTGCCAAGAGAGTTTAGGCATATCTAACTTTGTATGGGATCTGGCTGTAAGTCTCGCAAAATATAAGCCATCTGATCGCCAGGCATTTTTACTTGCTTGGATGAAAGGCATTCTCTGCCATCAGAGACTCTGGAAGGTTGGTTAGAGGGGACTATGGTGTATCACAGCCTGGCAGTTTGTTCTTTGTGTGGCTGCCCAGAGGAATTCAGAGGTTCCCCCCCCCCCATTGCCATATGTGAAATGTCTCTCTCTATGCTAATGTGGGGGTGCTATCAACATGGTGCTGTATCATTGGTGGGAGTTTTAAAATAAGTAGGCCAGAGGAGCATAAATGTCTCCCTAGAGATTACCATGGCAGTACAGTGACATCATGCAGTGTCCCATGGCAACTACAACCTTTACTTATCTTAGCTAATCTGTTGTTATTTGAGATTAAGTTGCTGGTTCAGACTTTCTCTTTGAAAATTTTATGCAGTACAGATGGCAGGTTTACTTACTTGAAATATTGTATAAATCACACGTTCTTTTCCTGAAGGCAGCTGAGATGTTTTGCTACTTGTAAAAATGCAATGCAGATATGAAGAGAATAAAAAACACCCAATAAAAATCCAATAAATCAGTGGTGAAAAATGTTAACACCAATAGTCCCCGATAGTCAGCTCCTGAAATTACTATCTGGCACATTTCCACTCAAGCCTTGGCAAAGCTTTTTATTTTTATTTTCAAACTTGACTGATAAAGTAATGTCAGGGAAGTAACTAGGCTGAGCTCCCTTGGGGAGTACAATGCAAGTGTAGCAACAGACAGTGAAGTGACATGGGAGAAAATGTCTCCCAGATATGCCAGATGTGGGTTTTAAAGCAGAGGTGGGGAAGCTGTCATTCCCCCCCCCCCATGTTATTGGCCATGCTGGCAGGATTTTACAGATGTTGCATGACATCTAGATAGCCTGGTGGATAGTGCTAGGAAGGAGTCAGTGCTCATGATGCATTTTAGCACCAATGAAGTGGGGAATTGTAAAGTCCTGGAAGTGAAATTTAGACTACTGTATTAGGAAGGATGTTGAAAGCCAGGACCTTCAATGTAGCTTTCTCTGAAATGCTACCAATACCATGTGCAGGACCCAGCTATCTGGTATCTGAAGAAGTGTGCATGCACACAAAAGCTCATACCAATAACAAACTTAGTTGGTCTCTAAGGTGCTACTGGAAGAAATTTTTTTATTTTGTTTCAAGGGCCAGCTAGACAGGCACAGCTGTGTCATCTCAGTATATGGATGAAATGTTGCCAGGAAGAGTGGTTTGGATTTCTTAGATGCAGGGGAACATTTTGGGACAAGCTAGGTCTGTAGAAAAATGACAGGTTCTGCTCATACTGGGTTGGAACCGGACTGTTGCTGGTTTTTTTTTAAAAAAAAGTTAGAGCAACTATTAAACTGATTGCAGGGGTTAGGCAATGGGAACCAAGGAGCAACCAGTTTAGAGGGGATTAGAGGGGAAATGAAAAGTGGGAAGGGGTAAAAATGGGCATGGAGGGTTCAGGAGCACATTGTAGCAATTATACCTTAGGGTAAAACATATGTGCTGAAAACATTTGGAGAAAGAGGCTGTTTATATAAGCCACAGAGCCAAGACAGGTGAGCTGGAGAGCTTGGTCTTAGAGGAGAGTACCGTATATCTATCGTCAACATAATGGAAACCTAGTGAAATGGAAAGAACTAGTAGGACACTGCTATCTCTGTAAATCCAAAGGCTTTTTCTAAACTGTCAATCATCTTGAGTTGCTGTGTCACAATTTTTGGTGTGAACTAGCTGGGCAAGGATGTCCCCTCCCATTTTGCCACCTGAGGCGAAATGGGAATTGCTGCCTCCTGTGCCCCACTTCCACTGCTGCCACACTTTGGCTCTTGCTGAATCTGGCAGGACTAGCCAGGTGCTCCTCAGAGTGTTGCTACTCACTTGGCTTTTCCCCCCGGGGGTGAGGAAGATGAGCAGCAATGCCACGCCTGGGGATGCCTCCCTCTCGGTGGCAGAAGCGGTGGGATGGGCAGAGTGCTGCCTCTTACACTTCTGCCACCTGAGCGGGTGCTTCACCCCAATTTATGTGGGCGGCCTGGTAAGTTAAAATTGGTTTACTTACAAACTCTTTAAAGGTCAGGTTCATGTGCTTTAAACAGCATTTGGAAAAAGTTGCACAGGCAGTAAAACCTGAGAAAAAATTATTGTATATATGAGATGGATGATAAATACTTGGTTCTGTAGGGTTGCTAAAAGAAAAAAAAGTCACTTGTGGCTATAAACTGGACTTTGTTTATTAACTACATTCTTTGGAAGAAGAAGAAATATCATGTTTCTGGATGGTTGTCCATTTGCATAAAGGTACCCTGATAAGGTAAGACATAATAGCCTCCACAATCGAAAAGGAACCCCTACAGCCGAAAGGACAGAGAGACTATAAGAACTTTGGGGTGAAGACCTCTGCAGCACCCCAAGGACCAATGTGAATCTTCACTATCACCCCGCTTCATCCCTCTCTGCTACTAGACTGGCCATCTAGATAAGACAGAGCAACTATCTTTGATAGCTGTATCCCTGCAGAGTGTGTGTGAACATATTGTATGATTGAGAATTTGTGAATAAATGAAATTAAAAAAGCACTTTTGAAAACTGGTGCCATTGCCTTTGTCTCTTTGCCCTCCTCCTCTGGTTCTGGTTTGCATTCTTGACACTACAAACCACAATGGCTGACTTCTACTTCTTCTGTTGGAGGTAGTGTGTCTCTGAATACCAGTTGCTGGGAATTGCAAGTGGGGAGAGCGCTGTTGCACCCAGACCTTGCTTATGGGAATCCCATAGGCAACTAGCTGGCCACTTTGAGACCAGGATGGGCTAGATGGGCCTTTGTTCTGATCTAGCAGGGCTCTTCTTATGGAACGCTAAGCAAGTGAACTTACCATATTTTTCCATGTATAAGACTAAAGGTAAAGGTAAAGGGACCCCTGACCATTAGGTCCAGTCGCGGGCGACTCTGGGGTTGCGGCGCTCATCTCGCTTTACTGGCCGAGGGAGCCGGCGTACAGCTTCCGGGTCATGTGGCCAGCATGACTGAGCCGCTTCTGGCGAACCAGAGCAGCGCACGGAAACACCGTTTACCTTCCCGCCGGGGCAGTACCTATTTATCTACTTGCACTTGACGTGCTTTCGAACTGCTAGGTTGGCAGGAGCAGGGACTGAACAATGGGAGCTCGCCCCTTCGCAGGGATTTGAACCGCCGACCTTCTGATCGGCAAGCCCTAGGCTCTGTGGTTTAACCCACAGCGCCACCCGCATCATGTATAAGACTAGGGGTTTTTTAACCAAAAAATTTTGTTTAAAATTGGGGCTCGTCTTATACACAGGTAGTGCTGAGGGGTGTTTTCTTAATTTGGACTCACCAAGAATAGGGGGCGTCTTATACATGGAAAAATATGGTATTTTAGAAGGAATGTACTACAATTTTTTGTTTCAGTTCCCACTATTTATGAAGTAGAAAAGGTCAGTATTCCTTACTACATTTTACACATAGCAAGATGCCATATATCACACATCCTAAAATACAGACATCTCCCAGAACTAAATGATTGGCAGAGAGAGAGAGAGAGAAGTCACCGTGAAAAACATAGAGGGAGAAGTGAAGGGTAGGCCAGCCTAGATTTAATGGAAATACACAAGCTTCATTACTGGAACAAATCCAGAGATCCCCCCCCCCCCAATAAATATGTTTTAGGGATTTTACTTCTGTTATATGAACTTCCTCTTGCATGCTGAGTTCCAGAATTCCTTTTACTCTCTTCTGATCAATAGTAGGAAACAGGCAAGACACCCTATGTTAAAAGTATCATTGCCTTTGACATCAGTGGAGCTTGCTGAATCCATAAAATAACTTTTAAAGAGACCTTCCATAAGGACATAGCCGAACAATGACAGAAAAATGATTTAGAGCTAGACTCAGCAATATTAATACAATGCTCCAATTCATACAGAAATCTATAACCTTAGGGTAGCTTCAATACATATGCAAAAAGCCTGCTTGTGGGGGCCTACATCTTCAATAACTGCCCCAGCACCTTCTGATGTCACAATATGTTCAGTGAACAAAAGGGTGGTTTGTCAGTTAAGTATTCAGGCAAGGTAGTAAGTTCAGGAAGAATTCACATGGTTACAGATCAGTGAGAGAGAAAATACATGGAAAGAGGGAGGAAGATCGAAGGAAGACATGGCTGGGGAGAAGGACATCCACAACAATACAGAAGAACGCCGAATCCTCAGAGCCAAGCAATCATGGAAAATTCACAAAACAGCTCTGTATTCCTTGATATGTTCTTAGGTAAAGCTAATTATCATTATCAAAATGTATTTCATCAGCAACAAGGAATCAAAACTCTCCCAAGTTCTCCTAGAACCTCACTACATATTACGTATGTTTCTCCATCTGGAGATAACCTTGGATGCTGATCTAGTTACTTTTTTTAGATCTTACAGACATTTGAATGCTTTATTCTGTACTTGTTACTCTTCACTATTGAAAGAGTGGTTCATGCATGCACACGTTAATCATTTGGGTGGTGAATTATATGTGTAAATGAGCTATCAAAGTTCAGACACGATTATAAATTTGTATAGCCCCACGTTCGCAGCCTTTTCGAAAAACCCACAAGAACCCTGTTGGATCAGACCAAGATTCCACTTATTGTAGCATTCAGTTTCCAACAGTGGAAGCTACTTATGACTCCTGATGCAGTTTCACTGTTAGGTGAAGGACACACTTATTTTCCCAGACTTTTCGAGCAGGGTGAGGTGTATTGTGCATTTGAGTTTCTGTCACTGCTGCTAGTTTATGTCTGAATTTTGTTTTATGCTGTTTTAAGCTTTACTGTTTAATTGTGGTTTAGATCAGGGGTAGCCAATTTGATGGTTTCCAGGTGTTTTGGAGTACCGGTATGTCTCCTGTAACTCCTGAGCATTAGCTGTGCTGGCTGGGACTGATGGATCTTAGAAGGGCACCACATTGGCTACTTTGGTTTACACTGTGTATATTCTGGAACTTGCATGTTAAGGGTAGATCCTCCCACTATTATTTTTATTTATTTGTGCATTAGATTGCTTTCCCAACCCTTCCTCCTAAAGTAGCTCAGGGGAGCAAGCAGTCTGTGTTGTGTGGAGCTGCATTATAAACAAGGGACTTAGAGTGTGGTATTCCATACATTGCACTTCATGAGCATCATTAGCTTTTGCACCAGCTTGCAAATGCTGGATCCAGTCCTTGAGATCAATGCTTTGTCTTCTATCTTGGTTATGTCTTTTAGATACTGTTCCAGTTTGAAGGGCAGGGAACAGGAAGTGGTTCCTGGGATGGTGGTGATACTGGGAAAGAGATGTGAGGGTTCTGAAAGGATCCTAGAGCCCTCCTACCTCCTTCCTAAAGCTGGAAAAGTGCTAAGTAGCCTTTGGGAAAGAGGTGAGAGGACTCTCGGACCCTGTCAGAGCCTTGATGCCTCCTTTTCAATGCCACCACCATCCCAGGAACCACTACATGTCTGGGGCTACCAAAAAAAGGACGTGTGAGGTTGGACCACCCTGTTTTATTATATGACATGAAAGTGACAGCCTATGTCCCCATAAGTAAACCCTACTTTTTATTGTGTTACTCCCAAGTAAGTTTCTTTAGGAATGCAGCCATAGTTTTTGAAACCAATAATTTCACTTGGGTCTTCATTCTGTTTGAAGGAGAAATGAGCACGCATAGGAGCTAGGCCAACTAATGTTAATGCAAGCATTGTATTCTGTCTCTTTTCCCTGAATGCATCGCCCAAATTTTATTCTGAAAGAAGCCACAATTTGTTCACATGAGCAGCCTTATCCATATGGCATTGTGCTCTCTAGCTATTCATTCTTAGCACAGTCCCCTCCTTTTCTTTTCAAGACAGCTTTTAATGTTAGATTTAATTTGTACTTCACAACATTGTTCTTATCACAAGCTTTTTTGAATTGTTTTCTGCACCCAAGTGTTTGACTTACCAATAGATCTCAATTTTACTCAAGAGCTCCATAAGTAGCATTTTTTCCTCATCCATTTTTAAGGTACTTCAATAAGAAAATGAGCATGATTGTGACAGGCTAACCTCTGCTTATTTCTACCTTTGCCAACTCTAAAAACATGTGCGGATCTTATCTAATGGTAAATGCTTTAGTAAAACCAGTAGCTTCTTCATCTATTCCATATTGCTTCAGGATATACCGGTACCTTTTTGGAAGTTGGAACGCTTCTTTCCAACATGTTATTTTTTCTTTTCTTTTTCTGTATCTGTTCCTTAAATATCAGTGCCCCTTCTATTTTATAGGTCTGAGTTCTCTTCAGATTGTTCTAGCTGAATGTTTGAATGTATTACAGAACCATAAAGAGCCCCTTACAAAAAATGAGTCACCATCACCTTTTCCTTACGGATAAGTCCTTATTTTCAGATCTTATTGCAGAAGTGTTGAAACTGTTAAGCATGTAAGAAACTTCTGGGTGTGATATGTATGAGGTGTAATTTTTTTTTAAAAAAAAAATGATCTTGATAATTTGCTAAATGCTTATTTTGAAGTTTTAACTTTCTAATTTCTCCCCAATTCTGTTGGAGTTGTGGACCATTATCTAGCCAAAATTGAATACCCTTAAATTCTAAGCATACTCGCCTGGGTTTGAAGTCCATTAAATTGTGGTATTTCCAAGTAAACATGAATCATAGAATTGTAGAGTTGGAAGGGACCCCAAGGGTCATGTAGACCAACCCCCTGCAATGAAGAAATTTCAACACACAGTCCCCCATCCAATTTGAAACCATGCCAAACGCTGCTTAGCTTTGCAAACATGCTAGCAGTTTTATTGCTGCACCACTAGGGTTATTATGGTTGTGATTGTGCTGATTCCAATTGGAAAGGTGAGGTGAGAATTAAATAGATGAGATTTTAAAGAGTTTTAGGTGAACCACACAAATTGTTTGCAACTCCAAGCAACTGCTACCTCATATGTAGTTGAACTACCAAAACACAAGCTGCAAATTTTCCTCCGGCATTTTCTTGTTATTAAAAAAATAGTTTTAATTAAAAAGGGTAGCTAAGATCAGGAAGTCTGTAATGAGATGATATAATTATGAACTCAATATACACAGTTTTTTTTGTTTGTTTACTTTTTAGACATTCTGTTTGGTTTAACTATGCATAATCGATTGCTTAAGAGGAATAAAAAGGACTATACAAAATCCCCTATGGTTTTGCTCCAGTTACAGTTTTTGGTCTGCTTACTAGAGAAGCTAAACCAGAGAGGCAGAGGCACGATGCAACCCTCTTGGGAGGTGAAGGGCAAATTAGTTTTTCAGCATGGAAAAATGTCTCAAACTTTTATGACATTTCAGTGTTCTATTAAGGCAGCATACATGTGTTGCCACTTTTTGTAGTTAATTCAAATGAAGAATAATTTTGTAGGAGCCAGGCTTGTGAGCCAAAGAAACACCTGCTTCCAAGAAAACATTGACATTGTCAGATATTTCCTATTTGTTTATCTAAATAGTATTAATTAATTAATTAATTAAATTTCTATACTGCCCTTCATCCAAGGAAGACAGGGTGGTTTACAATATAAAAACAAAAAATACATACCATCAAATCAAAAAACTTTATTGTTGTCCAAAGACCCACAAAACAATTTCAAAACTAGATACAGTTAAAACGACCAGACGGATGAAAGAAACCAAGGCAGTCGTTTTGTTTTATTTAGGGCATAATGATCTTTGTTAATTATAACCTCCAAAAGAAACTTTGCCATGGCCAGTTGGAAGGGACCCCAAGGGTCATGTAGACCAACCCCCTGCAATGAGTAGGTGGGTTAAACCACAGAGCCTAGGGCTTGTCGATCAGAAGGTCGGCGGTTCGAATCCCCGCGACCGGGTGAGCTCCCATTGCTTGGTCCCTGCTCCTGCCAACCTAGCAGTTCGAAAGCATGTCAAAGTGCAAGTAGACTGACCAGAAACAGGACCTTGGTGTCATAGTGGATAGCTCAATGTAGTTGGAACAGCTGTGAAAAAGGTGAATTCCATGTTAGGGATCATTAGGAATAGACCTGCCAATATAATAGTGCTGCGATAAAAAATCTACCAGTATGTTAAGACCACTCTTGGGAATGTCTCATCTCATAAAGGACACTGTAAAGTTGGGCAAAGTTCAGAAAAGGGTAACCAAAATTGTAGTGGAACAACTTTCTTGTGAGTAAAATTTAAAACATTTGGGTTGTTTTTTAATAGAAAAAAGGCAAATAACATGGTAGAGGTGTAAGATTACGCATGCTTTGAAGAAAGCGGATAGTTTTTCGTAAAACTAGAACCTGAGGCCATCCAATAAAGCTTAATTCTGGAAGATTCAGAAGAGGCAAAGTGAAGTATTTATTCACACAGCACATAGTAAAAGTATGGAATTCATTCCCATAACATGAACTTAGGTCCACTAACCTGGATGGCTTTAAAAGAGGATGAGAATATCAGACGCTACTAGCTACGGTGGCTATATTCTGCCTGCTGTTGGAGGCGTTATGCTGCTAAATGCCAGTTTCTGGGAATTACTAGTGGGGGAAATGCTTTTAAACAGCACCTGCTTAAGTCTTCCCACAAACTTCTGATTGGCTGCTGTGATAACAGAATGCTTGACTAGCTGGGCTCTTGATCTGATCCAATGGGGGTCTCCTAATGTTTGTTCCTTTATTAGGTTAGAAATCCACCTTTGAACAGCAGTTCATAGATTAGGGGAGGGCAGACTTCCAGGACCTGCTTTGTGTGGTGTTAAACCCTCAGGAGCCATCAACTGGGCAGGGCACAAAATAAATTAAAAAACAGGGTGCCAATGAGCAGCTGCTGAGATCAGGAATTTGTTTTGGGTACCAGAACTGAGCTCACAGTCCTACCTCAGAAAAGTCTATTCCTGGTTGCCTTCTTTATTTCAGCATTCTAATTTAAAGGGAAAGGCCATTTTGTCGCTGCCTTGGTTAAACAATTGGAGCTCATAAAGCCTTGCTGATCTACTGCTAATCACCAGTAGATCCAGATCTACCTTTTGTGCATCCCTGTTCTATGTGACTGAAGGAATGGCTACATATTTGTAACTGCTCTTTTCCAAGCTGTTCTGCTTTGTTCACACATTCTCTCCATTTTGCTTTCTTAATCCTAGGATTAGAGGGTGATATCCAGCGCTGAAATCAGTAGATCTACTCCGAGTATGACTACTGTTAGATATTGCCCAAAGAGCAGGAGCGAAACGAATAAATCACTCAGTCATACCCTCTGCTCTAAGCCAGGTTATCCAATACAAAAGCATTCCTAACAAGACTTTCGATAATTTCTGAAAGAGAATCCATGGTTCCTTGGCTGCTGGGATAGCTCAATCCGTAGAGCATGAGACTCTTAATCTCAGGGTCATGGTTTATGTTTATGCATTGCAGGGTTTTGGACTAGATGATTCTCATGGACCCTTCAAATTCTATGATTCTATTTTTAGTTGCCCTTGAGGAATAAAATTAGAAATGTAAAGGGTAGTTTCCTGTCTTTTACTGAATGGAATAAATTATTACTACCTCTTTATATTCCCCTAATTTCACCACCTTAAATATTTTTGAGCTGACAGAATCCCCACCCCCACCCCCGTTGGATCAGCAGACTTAGTTCAAACTTTTCCTTGAGTGGATTGAAGCTAAACCCATATGTGTAGCTTTTCTATTAGTGTTTTCCAGCTGTCTATCATTTTAAATGTAGCACTTGAAAGTGAACACAGTACAGTGGTACCTTGGTTTAAGAACAGCTTAGTTTATGAACTACAGTACTTGGATTAAGAACGCTGCAAACCCGGAAGTAGGTGTTTTGGTTTGTGAACTTTGCCTTGGAATAAGAACATGTTTCACTTCCTGTTGAGTGTGTTCCATTTGTAAATCGAGTCCCCCGCTGCTATGGGAAAGCACGCCTTGGTTTAAGAACGCTTTGGTTTAAGAACGGACTTCCAGAACAGATTAAGTCCATAAACCAAGGTACCACTGTACTCACAATGAGGCTTGATAACTGTTGAGTTGAATAGTGCTTTTTGCTGAATCTTTAGAACAGTACTTCAAAGACATGTTAGATTACATTCAAAGGACTTTTGCACATCAACAATTAGTTGGTGCCTACTAGATTTCTTAAATTTTCTTTAGAACTGTTGCTACCTAGTCATTTATTCCCCATCTTTGGTCCAAACTGAATCTTACCTTAAACAGATATGTTACTGTACCGCAGTGTTCCCCAACCTTGGGCCTCCAGCTGTTTTCGGACTACAATTCCCATCATCCCTGACCACTGGTCTTGCTAGCGAGGGATGATGGGAGTTGTAGTCCAAAAACAGCTGGAGGCCCAAGGTTGGGGAACACTGCTGTACCGTATGAATGTTTTGAACTTTTAGAAAAGGGGCTGTGGGGGGGATCAGGATCGGCTTTAAAACTGCCATCTTAATAGATTCCCCCACCCTGTCCCATGGGAGGGATGCTGCCAGTGGCACCAATAGTGTTCCCTCCTAGGCTAAGTAACTTCAGGGTTGCAGAGGGTGGGTGGGTGATTATTGTTGGGACTACCACACAGGAGAAAATAATGGAGCCCGAGGCCTAGAGTCCCAATCCCAATTGCTCTCCCTCAGGCTTCCGTTTTAAAAGTAAACAAGAATTGTGCCACGTCAAACTATGTGATTAACGAAGGCCACAATCATGCCATGCATTTAAAGCTCTTTAAACACTCATAGGTTTCCCCAAAGAATTCTGGGAGCTGTAGTTTAAGTGTGCTGAGAGCTGTTAGGAGACCCCTATTCCCCTCACAGAGTTCAAGTCCTAGAGGGGTTTAATAAACAATCTCTCTTTGCAAGGAACTCTGGGAATTGCAGTTCTGTGTGGCAAATAATGGTCTCTTAACAGCTCTCACCCCAGTTACAAAATACAGCTCCCAGAATTATTTGGGAGAGGCCATGACTGTTCAAAGCGGTATCACACTGCAATAAAATGTATGGTCTCAATGTGGCCATAGTTGGCACTAAGACTGGTTCTCTTCCTCGCTGAAATTCATTTTTAGTTGTTTTTCTAGGTATCTAGCATATTGAGATGTTGCTGAATGTTTCAGTATGTTTTGCGGGAAAACTGTTAATATTTGAAGCATATTTCATACATATTAAGTTTGCAGTTAAATGCTGCAATTTTTATACAGTTGACATAAAACTAATGAGAAACCGCTTAGAAAATAGAACATTTGAATACATTAAAAAAATGTATAAGCTTTGATTTTGACATGGAAATCACAGGTGGTATAGCAGTTCCCTTCCCCACCCTTCCCAGAAAAGAGTAAAATAGGTTATCCTTTTAACATCTAGTTGGTGTTCTCAGACAATTTCAGCTTGGGGAAATATAATATGCCAGCCCAGGTCTGAGGGTGTTGCTGTTTGTGGGTTGAGAGCATTAGAAGGGGGGAGCTTCAGATGGGAGAAAATATTTCTTTTTTACTTTCATGATTTGGTGCCCTATGGATCTGGAAATGCAGGTTATTTAATACTGCTCATTATTTCCAATCCATATATTAACGTGTAAACACCTTCCTTGTGACAGCGATTCAATCCCCCTCCCCCAACCTGGAATCTCTTGAAGCGATGACATCTTTCAACAAAAAGATTTCTTGCTGTCTAGCTGTGTATCTCAATAAACCATTTGTTAGATTTTTCGTAGTAGCTGGAATGTGCCTCTGCATGCAGTCTGTTCTCAGAATCATCTGGTAAATGTCTGTTCAACCTCAAAAGAGGAAACACCCCTCTGTGTAAAAGAAATGGTACTTCCTGCTTTCATAAACAGTCATGTGCATAGTTTAGCAAGGCCTGATGCCTCTGGAGCTTTTTCTTTTATAGCACCATAGAATCTGCCTCTGCAGAAGTACAGTGAATCTTGTGGCTTCATTTGGAACAAAGGGGATTATTAGGGGGAAAGATCTCTCTCGAATAAGGCATTGGAAAACAAGGGCAGGCAGTCTTTGGTTGTGAATATTTTCTGATTTTTCCAGAAATCAAGCAGAAGATTGAGCTGCTGATGTCAGTTAACTCTGAGAAGTCGTCCTCTTCAGAAAGGTACAGCTACATCTCCTGCATGAACAATTAATGGTGTAGTAATGCTAAGACGCAGTATAGGGTATTTTTCCTGTCAAGTGTGCCAATTGTGTTGATGTATTGCATGCTTGCCATTGTAATCTGTTAATTGAATCTGTGTTTGCTGGTTAAGCTTTGCGACAGTGGCAAATGCTTATTATTTCATGTTTTTTTTAAAAAATGAGGGCTAATCTGTGCAGCATGCAAATCCATAATACATCGTCTGGTACATACGTGTTTATACTGTTGCTGCAGTGTGTGTGTGTGTGTGTGTGTGTGTGTTTCCACCCATGAAAGCATCTTGACTTTTAAATCCAGATTGAGAGATGTGCACACACACACATGTACACACACACACACACACACACACACGCATATATCAGATAATGTCACTTAAAAATAGGATTGTACTTGAATTTAGGCTAGGAGAAAATAGATTCTGTTAAAAGCAGTATGTTAGGTTGAAAGGGAGTGTCCTTTGCTAATAGCTTAGGAATTGCAAACCTATGAATTAGTCACATTCCGTGTGAGAGATGTGATGCTGCTTCAAGTCTGTGCTAGGAAATGGAGCAGTCACTGCATGCAGTAATGGTTCATGCCTGCAGGTAAGGACAAAATGACTCAGAAGTGTTTTTAGAACAATCATTTTGTCTGTCAATCTGCTTCTAATATCCATTAGTAATTTAATTTTACATTATTTATGTAACCTTTTGGTTTTCTTGGTATGTAGCACGGGTATCAAACCTGTTCAACCATCTTTGCTGTAAGATTAATTTTTGACACTAGAATGTATACTAAATAAATTATGTTTCCTATGTAGCAACACTAGTTCTGTTACTAAACCTACATTAATCTTTCCATCTCAGATCTATATTGTGATATCCATTCTTTTATAGGAGACGATGGCATAATTATTGATTCAGTAAACCTAAATTCTGATTTTATGTTGAATATTCATCAAAATGGGCATAAGAGAGTACAGTTCCAATGCAGTAGATGTATCTCAGCTAATCAGGATGATATAGGGCATATAATTAAAACAGAGCCTCTACTGTATGCTTTGTATAGCTTTACAATAATAGCCATTTAATTGGATTTGTAAATTTTAAAAGGGAGAGCAAGCTACTGTAATCAACCAGGATTGCCTTAATTTTATCATAGAGATGCAAGATATTCACAGCAAAGAAAAATGCATAAAATGGTGTGTGGGGTGGAGTAGGGGATCAAGGAAGGCACATTTTCATTTTGGTGATTTTTTTAAAGGTGTATTTACAGAATTGAGAAATGTAATGAAAGGGTTTAGTCGTTTTGCTGTAGAAATAGAAACTAGGAATTCAAATGCTAATTGGGTTGTGTTCAGTTTTTCCATCTCTAACCTGGTTCTATATGAGCTATAAATGTTATGCCAATAAAATGGAGGTGATGACGTTAGGGAAGAGGATGGAGATGAAAATAGCACAGGGAAAGAATGCCAACTATGATTTTAGGTTTTCTCTTAAAAAGAATGACACTGATACTGGGGTGAAACCAATGAGAGCATTGTTGTGTTTGATATATATGTGTATATACTGGTATAATATATATATATATATACACACACACATACATATATATACACACAATGAAGGAGCTGATAGCTCATGCTGTTCAGAAATACATTTTAACTATGAGATGAAACTGGCATCTAATTGGAATTAATCTTCTTCCTTAATGCATAAATGCACATAATAAGATAAGGAGGAAGTAAATTTAAGGGCAGACATTGTGCTAATGGACCATGAGAAATGTCCTTGATTGGCAAGGAAAGCAACAGCATATATCATAATATGAATATAAATGAATGTACAGTATAGATATATCTTTACAAACTGTAAATTTTAAAGACCACATGGTGGATTAGCTATGGTCAGATAGGAAATGCTAGATATTTTAGCCTTTTGATATAGTTTCATAGACATGTACTTTATAAAAACCACGGAACTGCAGAAGTATGTCTTTCGTGCATTGCTCCCAATGTAGGGAGAGTTAGTTACACCTAAACGAGACTAACTTTTTCTAGATTGGTCCTGTGTGATTTAAAAATGTATTTTTTATGTTATGACTACAGGATATAATAGTATTTCAGCATCTCTGTGCCATTTTTTAAATAAATTACTTAGGAAATGTAGATGAGCACTGTTGTTACTATTATTTATGTATTTTGCTAGCAGGTAGGAAATCTAAAGTTTGGGATTAGTGTAAAGCGGACATAAACCCTGAAAGCTGCAAACTCAAATGAAGGTGTGTGCAGACTATGTACAAATTGACAACACCAATAAGGATAATATTTGTGGTCTGTGTGTCAGAACACACATGGAAAACCCTGCTC
This sequence comes from Darevskia mixta, assembly GCA_034641385.1. Classification (NCBI taxonomy): domain Eukaryota; kingdom Metazoa; phylum Chordata; class Lepidosauria; order Squamata; family Lacertidae; genus Darevskia; species Darevskia mixta. The sequence continues at coordinate 6,687,065 of JAWWNH010000224.1, read as the reverse complement.
CTGCACTGAACATCTTCAGAACATTCCAGAGCATGGTTGAGGAACCTGTGGCCCTCTAGACCAGGGTGGTCCAATGAGCAGCCGTCGAGACCTTTTTAGCTGGCCCTCGACAACGTTTGATGCCCCCTGACAAGCCCTCATTTTGCCTACCCAAAGATGGATATGTGAGCCACTGGACTTTGGGAAGGCAGTGTGAGGGTCATGACAGGGTCCTAGAATCCCTCCGCCTCCTTCCCAAAGCTTAGTTAACGCTTTCCCAGCTTTGGGAAGGATGTGGGAGGGCTCCAGAATGCTGCCAGAGCCTCATGCCTCCCTCCAAAGGCCGGTGCCACAGTTACTAGCTTTGGGAAGGCAGCACAAAAGCTGGAGGGGGGGACATCAAATTTTGGCCTCCCCCCTGCCTGCATGACAAGGCAGTGTATGACCCACAGGTTCCATGTTGACGTACTCTTGCGACCCACTTAGTATGAAAAATTGGATGTCCTGCTCTAGATATTGTTGAACTTAACATCCGCCTTCATCCATAACAATGGATCATGGTGTCTGAGGGCCGCAGGTCCCTCACCCTTGTTCTAGACCTAGAGCTAAAAATCTTTGACTTTTGCACATTCACGACTATTGGACAATGTGTGAAAACCTGTTCATCCTGTTCACGCTGCTAGTTTGTGCATACTCTCCATTCTTTCATGTGAATGCTTGCAGTCATTTGTGTTGTTCACACATTTATTTAAACTCTCATGAATTGGAACAGTATACAGATGTCTCATCATACAGTGATGGGGTTTTCCAGAAGTGCCTTTGATGTCCTAAACCAATTGTGTTTGGGCTCTGATTTAGCGTGTTAATTTACACCACGTTAATTTTACATGCTGTATAAATATCTCAAAGGTTTTTCTAATAGCTGACAATGAACTGATATTTTTCATTTGGATTTTTTTTTTAAAAAAAATAAAGCACACATAGGCCCAATTCACATATCTTGTTAAAATTGTGTCCATACAGCTCTTGCTATTCCCAAATGGGTGGAAACCTACAATACAAACCAGTACTTGTGGTTCATTTATCTCCAAATTAACTATGAGAAGAAGCTGCATTTGATAGTTCACATGTGTGAAACCAGCACTCTGGTTTTCTCTGCACTCTGGGAAAAGATATGCTTGCTTGTTCACAGTAAGCAGATAAATAGCATACACATCTCTATCTAACATGTTCTAAATTTTAACAACAAAAAGAGAACACATGAATTTTACCGTGTACCCAAAGTGGTAATGTAAATGCATGCTTCGTAGGGATAGTCACCTGAAATTGCCTTGTTTTACTGGGATTGTGTCCATTTTGTTAGGAATTACCTTTATAAAACAACACATTTTTTAGAAATGGAAATTTTTCTGTGGAATAATATAGTGTTGGGAAAATTTCCATCTTGAAAAATGTTCTGCCCCATATCACTGCACACATGGTTGCCACTTTGCAAGCTTTCACATTTAGGCTGCATTTCTGTGCGTACTTTCCTTGAATTAAACTCCATGAAACACACTTGGATTTTCTTCTGAGTGAACATGCGTAGAATTATGCTATTATGCTGTGATAGGAAAGGGACCTAGTAGAGTAATGATAAGGAGAGCATTGGATTTGGAAGGCTTCAAATTTGTTAGAGTTGAAGATTGTAGTGCTGGAAAGCAACTAATCCATGTCATCCAAAATGCTGATAAACTCTCTGACAGCACCTATGTTCCTAGAGAAAATGACTCATCAGGATTGGCTCTCTAAGACTTGGTCAAACTTAATACTTTCTATGCTGTTTCATACCCCTTTAGATCTTACATTAATCAAGAACTATCTATTTTTAAGTCCCTTCTCCATCTATATATATTTTTTTGAAAGACATGTTTACACTTATACTCTAGTGTTTAACTTGCATGATATTCTTTGCTTCCTTTGATCATGCTATATTCTGGTCTTAAAACTGGGCTTGATCTGTTTGTCAATAATCAGTTTTGCTTCCTTGTTTTGCATCAGCTTTTTGTTTGGTTGGTAGACTTAGTGAAATGAATTGTGTTTTTTTAAAAAAATTGAAAATACAGACCTTTGGACTCTTGCCTGCCAGCCATTCTATAAAGGTGTCAACAAAAGATGATTAATACCTTAGTGAGAATTGATTTAGTTGAGATTCCTGCATTGCATGGGGTTGAACTAGATGACCCTCGGGTCCCTTCTATGATTATATGAAATAGAGGATGAATGCTTCAGATAATGGGGGAGGGGGCATGTCCAATATGTTTCTGTATTTGGGATTATTGTGGTGGAGTTTTCTTTTGGCATTTCTGTTGGAACTTAGCAGTAAATTATCCCTGCAAATAAGTACAGACTTCCCAGCTCCCCCAAAACTTTACCAGTTGGCATTCATGCATGTACCTAAATATGGCAAGACACCTTGAGCAGTGATCTGGAAAACTTTTGCAGTTACTCACTCGCCCCCAGGGAGTAGCACTGCTAGAAGCAGCCTTAATGTCGTCCTCTCTATGCAAATAGATTATGATGTTGGCTCCCTGAAGAATGCACCCATCGTAGATCTGCCTCCTCCAAACATAGTGAAGAGGATTTCTGGCTGTTAATGTGGCTTGTTGCTCTCCCAGGGCGGGTAAGAGTGAACCAGCGTGGTGTAGTGGTTTGAGTGGGAAGGAGTTATGTACAATACCGTGAGCTCCATGGAGGAAAGGTGGGATATAAGTATAATTGACTGACTGACTGCCCTGGGAGAAAACATCTAAGTAGCATGCAACTTCCTCTTCCTGATATTGCTACCACCCACCCTCTTACTGTTGCTGGGACCATTGCCTGCCTTTGCGTTGCTGTTACTTTCCCCACTGTTTCTTATCAGAAAAGTATGATAAAAAGGCAAGGGATGGATGATGGCTGCAGTAGGAGGCTGTGGAGTTGTAGAGAAAGGAGAGTGAGTATGAAGAACAGGGAATGTGAATTTCCTGCCCAAGGGAGCATTCAGTTTGTTTTCCCATCCCAAGTTATTCAGAATTCCAAATTATTGCTGAATCAAACATAAAAATAGGTGGAGTAGGGATTTGCACCTGGATCTCCCAGATAAAAAACCAAACAGGGACCACTACGCTATGCTGGGTCACAGTGTGCTTTATTGTTGTGCTACAAAACTAATTCGTGGTTCAGAGCTGAAAAAATACTCAGACCAATACTCAAAATGAGCAAAAAGGTAGGGATTTCATGGTGCAGGGTGGACTATAACTACATATAAATGAATAATAATAAAAAGAAGTTTGAGAGAGAGTACTTTTTCTCTGCTATATACATTTACTTACTGTCAGTGTTCCCTATATGTTCCATATCCCCCCCCTTTCGAAGTAATTGATCTTTCAGAGCAAATGAGATGCTTGCTTTCCTTGCTGCTTCCACAACTCAAGTGATTGCCCCATCTTGGGACTCAAGTTAAGAAAGAGCTAATAAAAATGATGCTAAAACTGTAAAACAGGATGCAAAACAAAAGAACTCTGAGGCAGTTACTTCAAGATGCACTGTCCGTGGTCCAGTGTCCATGTGATCTTGTTAGCATCTAGACTAGAGCTCCACTGTTGAACCTTGTGTTGCAGGAGCTGTAGAGTTGTACCTGCTGACCATTCTCCAACATGGAAGCAAATGGAGCAGCTTTTCTTATGCAGAGTTTCCTCTGCATTTAGGAGCTCCTGTGTGGTGTGCAAGTGCATGCACCAGAATTACTGGTTTAGGATATGCTTTTGAAACCAAGAAGGCATTTCATACCCTACTTCTGCAGTAAATTGTCTTTTGGGTAAATATACATAATCTTTAATCCTGCAGCAGCAGGCATAATTTAGTTACACTATATATTTGGGAAGTGTGGTATAGGTGCATGAATATAACTGTGATAGGTAGGTAGCCGTGTTGGTCTGTCATAGTCAAAACAAAATAAAAAATAAAAAAATTCCGTCCAGTAGCACCTTAGAGACCAACTAAGTTTGTTCTTGGTATGAGCTTTCGTGTGCATGCACACTTCTTCAGATACACTGACACAGAAGTCACCAGACCCTTATATATAGTGAGAGGGTGGGAGGGGTATTACTCAGAAGGGTGGTGGGAATGGGTGATAGGCTGATAACTGTGGTAAACCTGTTGACGACTGTTAACGACTGCAATTAGTCTTACAGGAAAAAGCAAGGGGTGAGAAGGTTAAAAATAGCGTTGTCATGTATAATGAGATAAGAATCCAATATCTTTGTTCAGACCAGGTCTCTCCATGGTTTTAAGCTTGGTAATGAGTTGCAATTCAGCAACTTCTCTTTCCAGTCTATCTCTGAAATTCCTTTGCAATAAGACAGCTACTTTGAGATCTTGTATAGAGTGTCCTGGGAGATGGAAGTGTTCTCCTACTGGTTTCTCTGTCTTGTGATTCCTGATGTCAGATTTATGTCCATTTATCCTTTGGCGTAGGGTTTGGCCTGTTTTGTCCAATATAGAGAGCTGAAGGGCACTGTTGGCATTTGATGGCATACACCAGGCACGTCCAACAGGTAGATCGTGATCTACCGGTAGATCACTGGACGTCTCTGGTAGATCACTGGCTCCCCCATAGAAGCTCAGCAACATTGGCTCCCCTAAAAAAAGCTCATGATTTTAGCCCTGCTTTCCTCCTCCCTAAAAAAAGCTCAACAACTTCGACCTGAACCCCCCAAAACAGGGCTTTCCTTCCTCAAAAAAAAAGCTCAGCAACTTTGACCTGAACCCCCCAAAAGGGGGTAGATCACTGCCAGTTTTTAACTCTGTGAGTAGATCGCAGTCTCTTGGGAGTTGACCACCCCTGGCATACACAATGTTAGACGATGAGCAATTAAATAGTTCTGAGATGGTATGTTTGATGTTGTTGAGGCCAGTAATGGTGTTGTCCGGGTGTATGTGGCAGCAAAGTTGGCATCTGGGTTTATTGCAGGCTCTGGTGCCAGTGTCCATGTTAAGTCTGGTTGTAGTATTATTGTGGGTGATAACTGTGATGGAAGGGATGCAAATGCACTCAGAGATTTTGGTGGTTTTCATATGTACAGATCCCATTGCCATATAAGCAGCTTTCAAAACTGAGCGGCACCTCGCTTTGCAGGCTGCTGTGGGCCAATAGTCCCAGCTGCATCTCTCTTGCTTGATAAATTTGTGGCTTGAAAGAGCAAAATACATGTTTAGAAAATAATGGCCTGTTACTTTTTTCTTTACATTTTACGTGATTTAGCCTAGCTTACTTTCATTACTTTGACTGGATGACCATTGGGGTCCCTTCAAACTATACTTTCTCTGATTCCCCCCAGCCCCCAATTTCCCCCCTCAGCATTTATAGTAGAAGATAAATTCACCTTTTCAAAACAGCTTTCTATCTTCATGTGTGTTTATTTCCACTTAGTTTTCGGTGGCTTTTTACTACTACTTATTTTTGTGTTTTGTATTATTATCAGCGCTGAAGAGAATATTTACTTTAGACATACAGCTATCTTCTTGTTTTTTATTTATCCTTTTCAAAATGGCCAAATTAACAGAAATTTTCGTTCCTTTCTGACTTTCTGCTCTGTTTAATGCTAACATTGAAGCTTCTGTGAAGATTTTGATGAATGAAAAGTGGTATCTCTGAACCCAGATTCAGAATCTGCATTGTACTTCCATGAAAAGGAGTGGGGTGCTGCACATTCACACATAAAGTCTTAAAAATAAAGGAATTCACCTCCTTGGAACAAGAGATATGAGCATATCCATATTTGAAGTGTTTCAATTAAATATGCAAATATAAGCAGTATGGTGTGTATATTCAAAATAAAACTTTACATGGAAAAAACTAAAGTTTTAGTGATTAACGGTGTAATCCTATGCACATTTGTTTGTGAATAAGTTGTATTGAACTTAGTCGGACGTCTGAGTAAATCTGCATAAGATTTTATGCATTTCCTATGTAATTCTACCCTCAGAAGCATAATTTCATGCCATCTTTCCCTCTAATTTAGATGGAGAAAGTTTCCCAAGTGTGAGAAATCAAAGCAATGTCTTTCACTCCTTTCTCCCTCCTGAGACCTAACTGTTCCATGAGTATTTAGTACTCAAAAACTCTTTTTCGGACTGCCTGAAACCCTGAGCACACCTGCTAAGGACTAGGAATAACACTGCAACATTTTGTTGTGGGTTCCCACTTGTCTATACTGTACATAAAAGGCAGTTCTTGTTCAAAAACTCCTGTTCTCTTTGGTATTTGAACAGCCGGACTTAAAGGGTTGCATTACGTAATAAACTTAGATTTTCTGTAAACATTTAAGACCCCCTAAAAATGAAAATAGTTCATGTAATCAGTTGGCATATAAGTTAATAATTATTTCCAAAATTATATTTTAAAATACTGTAAGTGAACATTTAAGCAGAGTCTTCAGCAATTGTGTCTACACCCTCAGCTTCTATTTACAGTATTCATGAGAATCCACAATGTGAGGTGGATTCTGAGCATTTTGCTCATTGCTCTTTCCTTCTGTGAAGGAGAAATTACACAGATGATTCTCCCATTATTATCACAGTCGTTTCGCTGGTACATTTGTTCTTGAGCTGCTGCTGAGTAACTGATGTTTTCACAGTTGCTTATGGATGCAGCAATTACTGAACCAGGACTAGTACTAATACTTGCCACATATTGTCATATGTTGGGATTTGCATTGATGGTCTTCTTCCTGGCCTCTGTGCAGTAGTCCCACAGTTGAGTTCTGCTTGTAGTAATTTGTATGTTTGTATACACTGACCGGCTTTGATAACTTTTATGTTGCTGTTAAAGGTAGATAGCCGTGTTGGTCTGTCATAGTCAAAACAAAATAAAATAAAAAAATTCCTTCCAGTAGCACCTTAGAGACCAACTAAGTTAGTTCTTGGTATATTTTATGTTGCTGCTATCAGTTACTTGTAGTGTTTAAGGTGCTCATTTTACATTGACAAATATCAAATGCCTTGTTGGCCTAAAGTGAAACAATACGAGAATTAGAAGTTGTGGTGTTGGTTGGCATTATATTCAATTTAAAAGGCAGTCATTTTCAAAGTGTCATGTGGATGTTCTTAAGGCAGCATGGCCTGTCTATCACGGTTACCTCAGGGCCAGACTAGAAATAAATAAATGAGGCAGGATATTGATCCGCAGTCTCTCCCATAATAGCAGCTACATGAACTGGGGTTGGGAGAGATCTTGACTAGGGCTGAAGGAAGGTTTTTGACCTCTTCAGGGGTGCCGACTTGGGTGCCTGGTGTGCATGGCATCATGATGTCACATTGCGACGTGACATCGTGATGTCAAATGGGCGCCCCCGGCCTCAGAACCCAACTTCTGGTACCACTGGAAGTCAGGTTCCAAGGTCTCGGAAGGTCTTGGACAGCATCTCTGAGGCCTTGAGAAACCTTGGAAATTGCATTGGGGGCCTTGCGGTGTGGGAGCTGAGCACCCACAACAAATTTTTGTGGGTGTTCAGGCACCCAGAGCCTCCTATAGTTTGTGCCCCTGGACCTCTTCCTGTCCCATGTTCCAAATTTAAATCTCTCCTCAGTTGCTGTTTACTTGCTCACTGAGGAAAAGAGATCATCCAAGGGGACCACTTTCACTTTCACTTAAGAAATGGTAGAAACGCTGCGGGGTGCTACCCAAAGTGCCGCAATGAGAAATCCTGATTTGTATTGAATGCACAAAGGTTCATTGGAAAGAAAGCCTCAGTTTCTCATACATGTATAAACTCTTGCGTATCTGCAGGGGACAACTGAACATTATCTTTGGTTCCTTAACATTTGCCTTGATTGGGTTCAGGGGCGTAGGAAGGGGTGTGTGGGGTGTGTGTGTGTGGCCTGCCTTGGGTGTCATCCTTGAGGGGGGTGACAAAATGGCACACCATGGGGGTCGGTACTTACCACGGGGCCTGGCCTGCAGCACGCCCGAGCCACGTGTCTCTCCTGGGAGTAATACGGTGGCTCAGGGCTCCGTGCTGCCCAAAATGGCAGCGTGGGGCTTGCGTCTGCCAGGCAGACTTCATGGTCAGCTCACCGCGCCGCCCCCCTGGGCAGATCGCCACGGCGCCCCATGCGCTGCTAGCCCTGCCCCCATGGGCGGCTTGCCCCCGCCGCTGTGGGTGCTGGAGCAGCTAGCTACGCCCCTGATTGGGTTAGGCAGAATACTCTTGTCATTACTTCTAAAGAGGTACACTGTAGAAGACTGCCTGTCTCATCTTCTTGATTGAGTACTGGGGTCAATGAAGCAACTGCTTATTTTTCCAATAGCTTTGCTTTTGTAGGATTCTTTCCTCCAGCACTTCATGCTATGCATTCATGTGTCCTGACTTCTTCTTTTTCGTTTTTCTATTTAATTACTTGCCATGTAGCTGGGGGATGAAAATGAACAATGACAGCTCAGTTGTCTTCTTCTGCTTTAAAGTCAGTGTTCACTTTAAATTTTGCAGCTGAATGCTTAATAAAAGGCTTCCTGTGTAGTATATAGGGAGCAAATATTTTGAGATGCCTCACTTAAAAATACTTAGAAACTAAGGGTCAATTCCTCAGTACTCTAATAAAGTATTTCAAAGGGGTGTGTACACACTACCTTCATACTTGATAGCTGGCTCCTATATCATGTACTCCAGGATCCAAATACATAATATAAAGTGAAGTGAACTTACTTTAATTTGATAGAAGCTTCAAACAGTTACTTCCTGATTTGGGGAGGCCTGATTTGAGACAGCTTTAAGAACACCTGCATGAAAGTGTTATAGTTTGAAGACCTTCCACATTGTAAACCCAAGAGCAAGGACTGTCTGGTTTGTAATGATCTGCATTCCATTCTGGGAGCCCTTCTTTGCAGAAGAAAAAATAAGTAAATCCGATTAGCTTGCTTGGTTAGACATTGGTACTGCTAATGCCAAGGTCACAGGTTTGATTCCTGTATGGGTGCATATTCCTGCACGGCAGGGGTTGGACTAGATGATCCATGGGGTCCCTTCCAATGCTATGATTCTATGAAATAAGTACAGATTTCTGAATTAGCACAATTACAATCAGCTCAGTTTTCAAACTCAAAAGAAATAGCACAAATGGAGAATGGAAGGAGGAAACAAGCAAACTCATGTATGAGATATAGATCACTAAAATAAATACAGCTGCTTAGAACTGTTAAATCTGTGTGAAAGCAATTCACCAGCTTCGACTATTTCAATTAAAAGAGAAAAGTAACTGTTCATTAGAGGGAGGGTTTCATGGGCACATGAAAACAGTTGAGAAATGAAAGTAGGTTGGCCATGCTCGATATTGATCAAGGTCAAATAGCTATTTGCAATTATGATATAACTTTTGTTTGTGCAAGCTACACTTAAACCTCTCATCAAGGAAACTGCCTAATTTTGAGGGACCAGGAAGTAGTGATTGTAAAATCAAATATATAGATGTTCAGAGGTCAGCTTGTATGAGTTGTCTTGGTTGGCTGATTTCCAAGACGTTTGACTGAAATGTTTTATTTGTTTATTGAATTTATTTATTGCATCTTTAGACTGCCTTTCTTTCCATGGAATCTCAGGGCAATGTAGAAAATATATAAAAACAATCTATATATATCCCAAAACACATACAACACAATTTAAACCCTGCTTGCATTGCCTGGATAAAGAAGATGTGTCTTTAGCTGATGCTAGAAAGTCAGTAAAGTTGGATTCAGCTGTACTTTCATGTTGCAGTCCTTGTGATCTTACAATGTTAGCATTGCTACTCTTAGACAACAGTGCAATGAAAACAAGTAATGGGCTTTCAGTGTGCCACTCAGGGCACAAATTTTCCAAGTTCCCCAAAGGTCAGAAATGTTGGCTATAAAAACAAATGTGCATTTATTGCTTAGTGCTCAAACATTCACCCTTGAAATTTTCTGTGCACATTGTAAGTTCTTAGGAGAGGGTTTACAGAAAAGTAAATTATAAAATATTATGAAACATAGCAGCATCCTGACATCCTAGGGCAGATGAGCTGACATAAATTTAGGGTTGGCATTTTAATTTGGAACTTTCTAAACCACCTCTAACCAGCTGTAAATGTAGCAAATATACTGCATTTAATAGTTCTGTACCAGATTGTGATTGATTTTTTTTATTTTATTTGCTCATTATATTCCCCTCACCGTAAAGGCAGTGAATCACTGTCCAACCTAGTGCAGGGTTGTTCCCTCTGGAGCTTATCAGTGCTGTGTTTGAATTGTCTTGAGGGCTTTCTATGGTGCAACACAGACCTGCTCTCAGTACCTGACATCCCAGGAGCTGTGTTTGATTGGAATATTGTCTATTGTAAGCTATGTTGTGATGTTTTTGTTTTTGAGGAGTTACGTGAGTTGGGGTAGCTGACGCCATTAAACAAATGAGACAAAAATATGAAACTTAATTGATTAAAAATAAATTAATCGGCTGCAAAGGGGTTTTCCCAGTACTTCTGCAGGATGTTTAAGATTGGGCAAGCTCCTCTAGGAGAAGGGAGTTCTGTAGTTGTGGAGTGGCTACTGGGAATGCCTTCTTTGTGCTTTTGCCTATATTGGCTTAAGGCACATTGAAGTTCAGATGTCATTTCCCACTGTAGTTACTGTGTATTTGGTCTATCCTTGGGTTGGGGTCTAGGATGGTGGTGTCAGATAGATTCTGGGGCACTCAGATTTTTAGGAGAGTTGTTAGGTCTTGGAGAGAATCAACCAAGTAAGAGTGGGCGGGGCAGAAGACAGTTGAGCAGAATCATGGAGAGCTCCATGTAGGCCCAAACTCACCAGGAGTGAATTGTTGCCTTGGCAGCATGGTTCAGTCTTATGAGAGCTAGCTGACCTGATGCCCTACCCTCTCTAAGGAGCTATGTCTTGTTTTAACAGGCCATTGGCCAACTTTGCAGTTGCTGGCTTCTGTGGCTTGAGGATGAGTGCTGCCTAGATGCAATGCCTTCTGAGCTAGAGGAGTCAAGGAAGGCCACACCTTTTGGCCTGGATAGTCTGGGCATATGGCTCCCCAGGCACTGCCTCCTCTTCCTCTGAGCTGGATTGTGGCCCAAGACAACGACACTATGATGAGGAACATAAGAACCAATGGTGTTCCAGATAGTCTTGCTCAGGTCATTGTTACCAAGAAAGCAATTGAAAGCCACTGCAATCATGTAACATATATGTGTGCCAAGATAGCTACCCCGTAATGTTAATGTTTGACATTTTCATGCCAGAAAGTGCCGTTTCTTCATGCCAGAAAGTGCCGTTGAGAAATAATGTTAATGCGCTGATGAGCTGGCTCCCAATAGTTTTTAACTTGCTGTATCTCCTGTGACATTCTGGAATGTATGGGTTATCATCCCAAGCCTGGATAGGAGGCTGGTGTGTAGAAAAGAAGAAAAACTGTTTGTTTGTTTTAGATAATTCACAAGCCACCTTTCAGCAGAAACTTCCAGGGTGGTCTGCAGGTTCAATAATGAGTGATCGATTCATTCCTACAGTTTCCTAGCTGACTTTTAATGAAGCATAATATAACATACTGTACCTGCAGAATGCACCTGTGTTGCTTCTAATCCAACATCTTCCTTAAAATCTGTCCTGGAGCTGAGGACCTGAAATGGCTTGGGCAGGCCATAGGATGAGCATCAGTTTGCTACCATGTGTCCTTGTCTACACAAATATTCTGCTTCAAATGTATACCCAAGGATTGTGTGTTAAGTATTGAAACCAAAAATCACGATGTGCCATGTCAAAACCTAGATTTTCCAAGACACTTTTTATTTATTTATTAAATTTATATCCCCCCCAAAAAAAGCCCAAGGAGATGATGAATCAGAGTTTAAAGTAAATAAATATTCATTTTATTACAAAATACACATATTAGATACATGCACAGCAATCATATTGGACTGATACTTGCTTCACTAAATCTATAGAAGGAGGAGATGGAAAGGACTGAGACAGAGCAACAGGTGAAGAAAGGAGATGGGAAATTAATGTTAAGCAAGAAAATATGAAGGCAGTGGGCACCAGATACACATTATGGAGAGCTGACTCAGGTTAGAGGAAGAAGCCAAATATAAATGACACTGCTTGCGGCAGTGTTTGTGACATGCTTGCTTGGAGAGTTAGAAAGTGACAGGAGGCCTAGTGGCAACATTATCCATTTCTGGGTTCTGCTTAGATCTTGAGATCTTACTTTGCGCTGGGGCACTGTAGAGAAAAATTTCAAGGAAAATACTGTGATGGAGAAATGGGGCTAAGCAAATCCTTCCCTTGAGCTCCGTAACGTTTGGAACTTTCCTTGGGAGAGTCATGGAGATTGAACAAAAGCACTGGTAGGATACAAGGTCCCTCAGAGACCTTGGAAAACAAAATACAAAAATAATGAAGATGGAGGGGTGGGAAAACCAAGGAAAATGAAGGCCATGCACAAAAGACTAGAATAAAACAGAACCTTTGTTCTAGCATGAGGAATCCTCTTAAAGCTTCAGTTAACTGGGGGCTTTTTCCTAAGACAAAAAAGGAGAAAGGTATTGATAGCTTTTTCCTACCACACCTACAGCAAGCAGTGAATGTTCAAGTGTGATTGGGACGCCAAAGGGTTTTCGTGCACATCCTTTTAGGTGTGAGTCCCAACCTTAATGGATGCTCATGCATTTATTGTATTATTCTATGGTTGGGTTGCTCAGTGTTTCCTGTACGGTTCTCTCTCCCCCCCCTTTAAGGGCTGTAAATCAACAGGCTGAATTGATTGGGATCAGTTAGAGAGTAGGGTGTGTACACACTCCAGAGGTCTCAGGCCTGCTGACTAGGGTATGTCCATGTTAATTATAAGGGAGGTTGAGAAATTCAATCCAGTTTGCATTTAAAGGTGAATCAGACTTTACAAAACAGTGTGTGAACTGAAACAAGGACATCATAGTCCCATATACTGTGCTTCCTCTCTCCTTTTTATGCTCACAACAACCCTGTAAGGTAGGTTATGCTGAGATTGCTTTACTGGTCCTAGGTCACCCAGATCGTCTGAGTGGCGATCTGAACCCTGGTATCTCAGGCCCTAGATCAACACCACACTGGCTCTCTGCCCATGAATAATTTTACCCTTGACATCCACAAAACAAAGGAAGCCATGTAGATCCATGCAAAAAAACCCTACAGTCTGATTTTCTTATGGTCCAACACAGCTTATTTGCTTTTTGTGACCTTAAGAATACAAAGTTTAGACATTCAGGATTAAGTTCCTAAAATGGACTGATGATCTGTTGCTTCAATATGTGATTTTTATTTTTTATATTTTTTTTATTACGTTATCTCCAGCCACAAGGTATTGCTACTTGGCTTTTGTCGACCTTACTTTTTACCTTGTTCTGCACATAAAATTTAATTCCTAGCTTTGCTACTACAGTATAAAATACCTCCGTGTTTCTCTTTGTTTCTGTTCTCTTTCTTACAGGGAACCTGAGTTCTTTGGTTAAGGCTAGAGACAGATCTGTCAAACTGCTGGATTTTATAATTTCAACAATTTATTTCTGTACTGAATTTGTATCCTACTGTTTCTCTCAAAGGAGCCTGTGTGGGATCAGCTGTTTTTTCTTCTTTGTCCCAGCAGTCCCAGGTGCACCTTGAAACCTGCCTGGCACCCACTAGGTTCTCTCTCCTCCTACATACACGCCACACTATAATTGTGGTTAAATGCAGCTTTTTTCACTCAGCCAATTTTTCTCAGTGCTGCTTTTGCATAATATTAATTGTAGTGTAGGTGTTGTTTGATTACTGCCTGAGCCAGTACAGCTGGGGTGTGGGTGTGGTCCAGGCCTTGCCCTAGGTCAGGGGTCGGCAAAGTTTTTGTGGCTTAGGCTGGTTCACGGTCCCTCAGATGCCATGGTGTATCTATTTCCGGAGCTCCTTCCGGCGCAGAGGAGGCGTGTGCAGCTTCCCATTGGCTGTAGGAGCTTCCTGCAGCCAATGGGAAGCCGGCCAGCATCGCAGAAGGCGGTCCCAGCTCTGCTAAGCACCGGTTTAGCGCGGTGCACGGGAGCCCACCAAGCGGAAGGCGGGGGCCCATGGGCTGGTTAAACTACCCCAATGGGCCGCTTAGGTTGCTGACCCTTGCTGTAGGTGGTGGGGTCATCCTAAAGGGTTCATTGCTTTAGGTCAACACTTCATGGAGTCACGGGGCAGGGGCTCACCCCCCCCCAAGTCAGGATGTAGAATTGTAGACAGGGGAGACAGGTCTCTGACTCTCACCTGGGGTGAGTTTGTTTGGTGAGGTTCCCCCAAGAGAGGGGACGTGCGGGAGAGTTGTAGTGGATTGACCATCTTCCTTCTGACAGTGTGTGGTGTGCCTACTACTGAGCTTTAGTTCACTATCTGTGGCCCTATTATCTCCGTTGTATATGGATAGTCCTGAATGACTTCAATATCCATGCGGAGGCTGCTGCTAGGCCTGCTTGAGGCCATGGACAACCATGGACCACTCTCAAATGGTTAACACTCAGCAGGGCACACCCTTGATGTGGTCTTTGCCCCAAGTGATATGAGGGATAGATTTGAGTATAGGACTAGTGTAATGCATTCTGTTGTCATGATCAGATCATTATCTGGTGAGGCTTGGACTGTTCAGAATCCATATGTCTTTGAGGAGTATTTCCCATTCCAAGGGAAATCTACGTAGCCTGCCTCCCACTAGGCTTGTCGAAGGAAGCGGTTCTGTGCACAAGTCAGTTGTATTTCTTGTTGAAAGAGAATTGAAACAGCATTGCACCTCTGTGGTTCTTGTGATACTAATAAGTAAAGCAACTGGAAGAACAGTAGCTACACGGCCTATTAGGGGCACAAAAGGAAGGCTTCAGAGGCAGAAAATAAAAGGGCCCTTTTATTTTCTTCTTTTCACCTAGCATCTTTGGGTGTTTAACTAAAGGATCCTTAAGCAACCACTTGCCTGTTTATGCTGTCCAAAAGGGAACAGGTGTGGTGGGAAGGTGGCACTCCAGTCTGAACCCGGAGAGCATCCTAGCCAAAATACCTACACAAACATTGCAGAAGCAATCTAACAGAATGCTAGCCAGTGTAGGAACATGTAAACAGCAGCCAATAATAATTTTGTCTCTTTGAAAGTAAGCTTTGGCAAAATAAAAGTTAGCTGTAGCACTTTTTGAATGAAGAAAAGATGCTCATCTTGTCGCTAGAGAAGGGGGAGAGATTGAGTAGATTTACAGATCCTGAGAGATCTAGCTAGTTTTTTTCCTTCTTCCTTTTAGTGACCATCTCAGCAGGGTCAAGCGGAAAGCCAGTTCATATTTGGAAGTATACAATTCCTTGTTTCTGATTGGGAGCAAAAGGAAATATTTCAATCCTTTGAAGTATGCAACATATTATTATACTCACACATTCTTGTTCCATAAATTCTCCCAAATGCCCCTGGAACTAAAAGTTCATTATTAAGATCAGAAAGAATTGTTTATCGGCAACAAGCAGAACACATTGGCAAATTTAATGTAAAGAAAAGTATGCCCTGCATTGGGGTATCAGACTAATATACAAGGGTTTTAATTAAGCTGAAGTAGGTATTTGAGGATGCAATAAGATCCAAGATTATAGACAAACTGAGCAAGCATTTAACCAAAACTAATTAGGGCATTTTTTGTTGGTGATGTTTTTCGGTTAATCACAAGAATAGCTGGAGGGGGGAGGAGTTTTTAATGTTTGTAAACAGTGATAATAGTGTGGGAGTGTGATAATTAAAGCCCACTAAAAGGCTGAAGTATTAAGTGCAACTTAACACTAATGCAATGTAGTGAAGAATTAAAGTAGTCACTGTAAAGTAAAATTGAAAAGTAAAACTGAAAAACCAAGGGGAAAAGGTTATTTTCACCCAGAAATGTTATGGTTGCTAATACAAAGTGGCAAGCTCTAAAGATGCCCACCTACATGAGCAATGAAAATCAGCTTGTACAGCAGAACTTAACATTTCTCTTCTTCCTCCTTCAGTCCATTGTGCATGCCCTGATCCTCTAGAGCAAGTTTTGGAGTCCACCGGGCTGTAGGGAGAGGAGAGAAAAGGAAGGGAAAGTGCCATTGCACTAGCAATATGCTGTGCTGGATGTCACCCAGTGAAACTGAATTACATTGTCCTGTTGGTTTCTTAAAACATCCAATTATGAGATGGTTGGCTGCAGTGACTGACATTGCTACTGCAGACATGTACTTATGCTTGCAACGTGTGCTTTGGTTTTGAAATGTAGTTTAGATGCAATTTCCCTAGAGAATAAGACTTTTCCTAGTCTATTTTAATGCAGTTCAGATTTTACTAACACATATGTGCACTACCTGATGTGTTTGTGTGTGTGTGTGTCTGTCTGGACACTTTTTTAAGTTTGCCTGGTAAAGTTTTTCTGATCAAACACACTTAAAGCCATTTTTCTCCTTACATAGAGTTGTCTTTGGCAGTTGGTGATGGGAATAGAAATCTGAGCCAGTTGCCATAGGAACACTGGAGTATAACAGGCAATATTAATACAGTATTGCTATTTGGATATACTATTACTCCTGTTTCTGTGCACAGAAAAGATTCACACCTGCTTCTTAAAATACATGGAACACCAACCTACTAAAATATATTAGCATTATTATGTAAAAAGCATTTTAAATATGGCATTATATATTATTGTGAAAATTTAAGTTTGTGAGGTTGTCTCCTGTGTTATGCAAGACTGATTAAATCTGAAACTGATTTGGTGGGCTGGGAAGAATTGTTGAGCAATTTTTTCATGTAGTCATTTTGTTGGTTGGTGGGATTTTATGAATGGGTGTGTACATTATTAATGAGTTGATTGCTTCCCATAATCTCGTTTTCATACTTAGACTATGTGCAAGTTGCTGCCATTGTGCTGTTTTGACTGTATCTTCATTCTAACAAACTGATAACTTCAGATCCTTCCTCAGGCATAAGATGCTGAGGTGGCAGTGGAGCAGGTAGTTGAATGAAGAGAGATTTGCTCTGTACTCAGCTGTGATTTGCCCACAGTTGTGGCATCAATGAGAAAGAAAGGTGTTTCGCATTAGTCTGCTCTAGGCCTATATAAGGAAGAACTTCCCCCCAAAAGAGTTTTCAGGTATAGTTTGCCCCAAACTAGGAATGGAGTGAAGGCATCATTGGTAACGTAGGTGGCGTTAGTCAAAGACTCCTTGTCATCTTGGTTTTGTGTAACATCTGAAACATAGCTGGCTTGAGCATCAAGATTCCTTCTGTGCTTTCTACCCTCTGTCCAATTTTAAGAAGGAACCAAGTTGTGAATTCATTAAAAGGATACAGTTGCAATTGAAATCATTCGATCCCCATTGCAAATCAGGTTTAAGTTGCAATATAAGTTGCAATTTCAGCTGAATTTGAGGAAACCACTTAAAGCATCCTTTGGGTTGAGCTATTTAAATTGCTTTTGTTTGATTTGCTCATTGTAAACAGCTGAAAGTCTGTAAATTTTTATAATAAACCTGATTTGTAGTGGGGTTGAATAATTTTGATTGCAACTGTATACTAACATACGGTAGGTCGTCTTTAATCCATTGTCATAATTGAAGAATAATATTTTGATACTCTAAGTCAGTTGCAATGTGTTTATATTCTAACATGCTCCTCAAGTCCCCATCAGGTTTGTCAGGCAAAACCATAGATTATGCTTTACTTTCTAAAATGTATAGTTAATTATACAAAATATCCTTCAGCACCTCTCAACAAGTTTCGTTAGTGTTGCTTAATTGCTTTTTAAGGAGATCCTTGTTTTGAACATTATCTAAGAAAGCAAGTTTGACTTGGCTTTATCTTTTCATCACAAAACTTACTGAAACTTACTGTATAAACAATATAGGAAATCTAACATGTTTTGCATATGGGGTAAACAGTAGGTCCATTTGAAAACATGACGCTGTAGATTTCTTATACAAATATTTGGCTGATTTAATGAAGAATTCTGTATTTGAAACATTGCACAGAAATCTTGATTTAACAGTTTCCTTATAATAGGGGTTGTTGGGTGTTTTTTTTACTGCTGTCTTAAATATTTGGCTTATTTGATTTTCGTTTTGCTGGCTGAATCTCTTAATTTGTTAGCTTGGTATTATGAAAATTTGTGAAGGAAATCTATGAATTAGATCCTCTTGTAGATTTAAAAATTTGCTATGCTGATTTCTAAATATTGTTAACGCCTTGTTCCCTTTTAACATACTCCTCAAACTTTGTAAAAATGAAGATGGAACTCATCTTCAAAGGCCCATTTGTAGCCTACTCTGGTGTTTGTAATGGACTTTTCTTGTACTTACACTACATTTTGCAATATTCCTTAGCATCGTCAGGGCCATTGTTTGTAGCAAATATGCAGTATAATAGTGGTGCTCACAGCCAGGTTATGTTAAATGTATATTAGTTCTTGCTCTTTCTCATCCTGGCAGTTAGATGGATTTGGATTTTGAGATGTTTCCAAATGCTGACTCTATTGAATTTAATAGGACTTACTTCTGAGTAGCCATGGTTAGGATCGCACTGTTAAATGGCAAGAAAGGAAATATAAAGTGCTCAAAGGGTAATTTTGGCGAGAGTATTATTTACCGAATGTACCATTTTGCATTTGTAGGCCAGAGCCTCAACAGAAAGTTCCCTCTGCACCCCCACCACCACCCCCGCCACCTCCTCCACCGCCTTTGCCAGAGCCAGCCCCTCCAGAGCCAGAGGAGGAGATTCTGGGATCCGATGATGAAGAGCAAGAAGACCCTGCAGATTATTGCAAAGGTTAGTGTGTGAGAGCAAACTGCACACAGCCTGAAGAGTTCATTATTTTTTCTGTCAACTCTTGTCTTTGCTAATGTTGGTCCAGCTCTGGGGATGTCTCCCATTCATCCAATTCACAAAGGCAGGAATTTCCAGCACTTGCCAGCTAAGCATACTGGTACATTCATGAGATGCTCTGGAAGAGTAATCTCTGCTTTTTCTATTCCTTTTGCTTCAAGAGCATTCAGTCGTCATATGAAACATCACATTATTTTCAATACAGAGCTAAATCGCACAACAGCTCTTTATGACCTTCGGAGTGCCAGATTTAAAGAGACACTTTCAGGTTACCAATGTTGTTGTTTCCAAACGACTCATTCCCTGCACCCCCTCGTGCACAATCTGGTTCTTTGTATGCTTGTACCGGTAGGAGCATAAATTCTACACATAAAGTAAGATACTAATGTGAAAAATGACTCTTTAGAACAGATAGCCAGAAATTAACATGGTGGGTAGTGTAAATAGAATGCCAGCACTTGAAGAAAACGCAGTGGTATAAAGAATGGCCCAGTGTACCTGTAGATGTAAAAATAAAATTGAGATTGGAAACTGCCACAGGATTATGCACTCCCTACCACTCTGTGTCTCCTCCCTTGTATGTGAATTCTTTGGCTTCCCCATTACCTGGGTTTAGCATTGTTTAATAAGCTCTTGGATTAAAATGAAGCCAGGGAACCCCAAAACTTGTATTAAGAACTTTGAAGCATGGGCTTCTCAAACAAGTTTAGGAGTATTTATGGAATCATTTTCACTTGGATTGGCAATGGCAGCACATATTGGCAATCTAGGGAGTCTCGGGAATTTGTATATAAGGCATGGGGAGGGGGGCATCCAAGCCAATATGGAGTGCTGCTGCTTGTCTGTACATCTGCAAGGTTTGGTGTTATGTGCTGCAGCAAAGCATATATAGAGAAGCAATCAGTGTAGGACGTCAGTTGTGTCACATGTAATGCTAGGCCAAACCAAGAGCAAACCTGATTCATGGTTAAGGAGAGAAAGCTTAATATGGGATTCAGATGACACTAAGGGCTTACCCACACTTTATCCCGCTGCTTTCCCCCAGGAAAACCTGTGGTTTACCACTGAATCGGAACAAACAGCAACCAGGTTTTCCACGGATTGCTGTTTGTTCCAGTTTAGCGCTAAAGAGCAGGTTTTCCGGGGGGGGAGCAGTGGGGTACAGGCAAAACCACTCCGACCTGTGCCTAGAAAGCATGGGACAAAGCCAAACTTTGCTGTGCCATGCTCAGATAAAAGGACGGGGGGTGGGGGGTTAGCAAAGCGTCTGCAAGCTGTTCTCCAGGAGCCATCTTGTTTGTGTGGCCCTGGTAAGCCATAGTTTGGATTAGTTTACTTTAAATGTGATCCAGGCCACTGTGATGTGTGGCCAATGTGCTACAACTGGGGTTCTGAAGTGTTTTTTCTTGGAGGTAGCTGCATCTAGTTCAAGAGTGGGGAACTAGATCCACCCACCTGTTAATCATAGTGGCATTAGGTGAAGTGTTTTCCTTTGCAAACTGGCTTGCTAAATGTTCCTCTACCCACATGGCTTGGTTTAAAACTACGTTGGCAAAAGAAGCAGGATTTGCAGCCACTGCCAATTGGCTGTGGCTTCACACCCCACTTTTGGCAGAGATCAGCTTCAGTTGGGAGTCTCATCCCAGCAGAGTTTTCTTCTGCTGCTAAATTTAAAAGCCAAATACAGTTTCTGTTTGCCAAGGAGCAATGGGGAGCATACTTTAAGGTTCTTGATTGTTCCTTTATAGCCACATCTTTAATCTGCTCCACACCCAATATCATAAATGACGTCTGGTGTGGGGCAGCTGGACCCTTTGCTGCATCTAATCAGGCCTTCAGGCCAGAGGTTCCCCACCACTGATCTAGGTCCTTGATCTGTATATTTAAATCCTTGTACTTCAGATTCTGTTCTGTTTCACAGTACCAGGCACTCTAAACCCTTAGTGTGTAACAGTGTTCAATTTAGGCATTGTGCCAAATGTTGGTTTGAGGCTCCAAGCATACATTGTTCTTTGTCTCAGTTCCGTCCTGCCAGGGTCCCTGGATTGAAAAAAAAAAGAGAGAGAGACATTGCACATACTTTTGTAAACCAAGAAAATCTTTAATAAAAATACATTTAAATAAAAGAAGAAAAAGAAAGGACTCTTCCTTACTTTGCTGACTGCTGGCAAAGTGGTGACATGTGTACTACCGTGTTATCATTGGCTAGTCTACTCATGAGAGCAGACTAATTGTCTCCTGAAACACTTAGGGCAGCTGTCAGCATGTTCCTGTTTTTTTAGGCACTGGTCTCTGGAAAGTTTCTGCCCCTCTACCTTAATTTCTTTCAAAGCCCCCTACAATTGTCACCTGAGCATTTTGTCCAAAAGCGTCACTTTCTTTCCAGTACTGCCTCTCCCCATCCAGATAGTGTAGCTGCACCCATTCATAGCTGAATGATGGCAGAAACCTAACCTGTGTATCAATTCAGGCTAGTAACAGATAGATGATACCTGTTGAACTATTTAAAGACAAATAGCACCAAGCTGATTTTTTTTTAATCATTGTAACCCCATAGCTTATAAGAAAAACCTTTCTCATTAGATTTCCCTCCCTCTTAACTGTGGGAAAGAGCAGTGTTTGTAAAAGCAGATTGACATTGCCATGGAAGATTGCAGAGCAGGGTGAATAAAAATCAATGATTTAAAAAAAACCCAAAAACTGATTTTTTAAAAATTTAAATCGGATTTTTAAAATAAAATGCTTTTGGAAGAAAAATCTTTCTAAAGATAGTTTTCTATTTTAGTTACGTTATAGTCCAAAGGCTATTCATCTGGAAATAAGGATTTGTTTTAAGTTTTTCATGTGTGCTGTTGTTTTTTTAAAACCGGTTAACCACAAATTGTTATTAAGGAAATGATTATTTTTCTCCTTCCAATAAAGCACAGCAGAAAAGTTGTCCTAATATAAACAATAATTTTGTAATTGTCTATGTATTTCTAATAGTATAACCAAATCAGTAATTTTTGGTATAACTGTAAAAACTACACTGAAAATTTATTATTCCAAAAATGAAACCTTCACCTGGTTGTAAATATTAAGATTATACCAGCAAGAATGAGTCTTTCTGTAAAAAAAATGATTTAAACCAAGTCTTACTGACTAGTGATTTAAATCAAGTCTTACTGACTAGTGATTTAAATCATTATTTAAATTGTGATTTAAATTTTTGGATTCCTAATCTTGGTTTCTGGCTCTGGATTAGTGGACTCACCTAAGCATCAGCTTGCACAGGAGATGGGTTCTGTGCAACATGTGCAGCTGGTTGTGTTGAATCATGGAGCAGTGCTGGAGTTGTGGGGGCAAAACGTTTATGGGTGGCAGCAACTGACACTGAAGTGTAAATATGGCTCTCTGCATGTAGAAAATCCCAATCCCCGGCATTTAAAAAGAGTTTAGGTAGCAGGTTTTGGAAATCCTCTGCCCTCTCTCACCATTGTCTCACCACTGTTGCTAACTCAGAATCCTAAAGTGCCTGTATGCAACCATTGAACTTGTACTCAGTTGAGGGCTGGAATGAAACTCAAGAACACAGTGGTTCACAGCTTTGTTCATCATTAAAAGGCTTGAGCAGAATGGATTTAGGATCCCATAATTATGCACGTACCTTTTCTCAGTCTGCATGTGTTAGTAGCAAACATGTTGGCATTGTGGCCACATAGTTTTGGGTCTCTTTTTATTTTCATTTCGTTCTTGTGTACTGGAAACCTTTTTGCAGTGACACAATCAGTAAAAGCCAGGGCTATAGCAAAATTAGACTATTGAAGATGAGTTGTGTGTCAAGGGTGGTGGTACTTTATGCTTTTGTTTTCCATGTACTTATCATTGATGTGTTTACATTGCAACTGCCTGTGGAGGCGAGTGATGGCCCTAACTGTAGCTTTTGAATTTGGATGTCATGTCAAATCATAGCTTGCAAGCATGATGTAGAATCGTGGTTTTTAATTCTGACTTGTCAACTACAGTCATACCTCTGGTTGCGTTCGCGGCGGGTTGCGTTCGTCACGGGATACGAACGCGCCGAGCCCGGAAGTACCGGAATGGGTTACTTCCAGGTTTGGAGCTTCGCACGTGCGCAGATTCGGCGCTTCAGGTTGCGCTCTTTTCATGTTGTAAACGGGCCTCCGGAACGGATCCCGTTCACAACCAGAGGTACCACTGTAATAGTAAACCATTGTATGTTTACTCAGACAAAGCGCCAAGTTATAGCTAAGCTTCTCCAAACTATTGTTTGGTGAATTGAGCTGCTGAAGCTCAACTTTGGACATCTGAAGTAGTTAGTTTAAGGGCTCATCCACACTTTGCTTGTCCTGCTCATAGAAAGCAGGATTTTCTGTTCCCCTGGATTACCCGCTCTTTACCGCTCAATTGGAGCAGATGTCAACCTGCAGAAAATCTAATTGTCAATTGCTCTGATTCCGTGGTAAAGAGCAGGTTTTCCCAGGGGAGAGTGGTGGGACAAGCAGAGTTGTGGACGAGCCCAAAGGCAGAAGCAGAAATTCCTTTCAAAAAACATTGGCTTGAAATAATACTTGATTCATTGTTGATGTAATTTAATAAAAGTGTGGTCTCTTGTGAAACTTAGTACTGAACTTTGGATACAATATGTTCTGTGCTCAAAATTGAGGTGGTGCAGCAGAAAATCATCTTGATAATTAGGTTGTACAGCAGGGATGGCCAATTGGCAGTCTGCTGGCCCACTCCAGTTCCTGGTGCTCTGCCAAATTTTACTACAGAGGAGTGTGGAGAGGGTGGTGGTGGTGGAATTGGCTGCAGCTTGGCTAGCAAGGAAAAGGTTTTATAAAAGATATAATGAGAGATTCCATACATTAATATTATAAACCTTGTGAGTGTAATATGTCAATCAGAATTCCTGTATGTAATGCAATGCTTGGGAGCATGTGATTCAAAGTTGGGAAGCCCAATGCTCTTAGATGGTGCCAGATTTATTATGATGCCTTCACATAATAATAATAATAATAATAATAATAATAATAATAATAATAATAATAATAATAATTTTATTGTCAATGTACAACCTGTGTACAATGAAATTAACCAAGCCTCCCTCCACTGGTTGGAGAAGAGAGTGACCCCTGATAAAATTGGTCATCCCAGTTGTAGGGGGAGAAAATCAGGTTTAAATGCAGCTTTAAACTGGAACATTGGTCTGAACGCAATACTCTTAGTTGAAACTGAGTTCACAGTCCTATTAATTTCCTGGTTCCAGCAGGATTTTCTTCTTTTTGACGTCTTTCTATAGAAGCAACAATAGATTGAACTATACAAGCAACTTCCTGACATATCTGATATTTTTTTCTAAAGTTGAAGAACAAGCTTGACAGTACAATCATATACATGTTTACTTGAAATCAAGTTCAGTGAGACTTGCTCACTTGGATGGTATTCGGCTAAGTTTTACTGAAATTAGACCTATTGAAATGAATGGACCTAACTTAGTCATGTTTATTAATTGTAGTGGGCCTACTAATGGGCCAATTAATTGCCATATTGGGCACCACATCTTGTAAGTATGTTTAGGATTACAGCCTAAAGCTACTTGGAAGTGCTAAGACACTGTTGGATAGGTAATCAAATTAATGCTAATTTTGCCCCCCACTCTTTTTTGAAAGGTGGCTATCATCCAGTGAAAATTGGAGATCTTTTCAATGGTCGGTATCATGTTATCAGAAAATTAGGATGGGGACACTTCTCTACAGTCTGGCTATGCTGGGATATGCAGTAAGAAACAACAACTTTCCTCCTTTGCATGTTAGCTCTCTAAAGCAGGGGTAGCCAACCTGGTGCTCTCCAGATGTTTTAGACTATAGTTCACACCAGCAATAACAAGTGTGGCTACTGGTCAAGGATGATAGGAATCATAGAACCATAGAATTGTAGAGTTGGAAGGGACCACAAAGGACATCTAGTCCAGCCCCTTGCAATCCAGGGAACTTTTGCCCAATGTGTGGCTCGAACCCACAACCTTGAAATTAAGAGTCTCATGTTTTACCAACTGAGTTATCCCATCTAGAGAGCACCAGGTTGGCTACCCCTGTTCTAATACATGTAGATGGTGGCTTTGATTTATTTTGAATAACTAACGGGCTGGAAGCTAGCTGAGGTTATGTAAAAGTTTCTAGTCTGTCTCCTATAAGTACCATTGTATAGGGATATTAATGCTGTTTTTGCTTTGAGTCAAATGTGTCTTTAATAACCCTTAAGAGACAGTTATTTTGAGAAAAAGGTTAAATTTATCATTCACTTACCTGTATATTATTGAAATTTGCCACAAATTGTTTTGAACTTGTGCTTATTCTCCAGTAGGACATTGGATGTCTGTCTTAAATAGGGAAAAAAGTATTGGCTCTGATAGCTTGTTCACTTACTGTTTTAAAGGGGGAAAAGGTTCGTTGCAATGAAAGTTGTGAAAAGTGCTCAACATTATACAGAGACAGCCTTGGATGAAATAAAGTTACTTAAATGTGTAAGTATTATGATAACACTCCCAAGCTTAGTGACTGAGTGTAAATGAAATTGGTTTTTTTTTGTGTGTGTGTGCGCGCGCGCTTAATTTTGTGATTCTGTAAAACAAACATAGTAAAATTGTAACTACAATGTAATTTTTTTAACTGCAGTATCTTTAAAAATAACTTTACTGTTTTTTCCAAACAGTAGTTTTAATTTAAGTGACTTGTTTCATCTTCTTTTTTTAGGTTCGTGAAAGTGACCCTAGTGATCCAAATAAAGACATGGTTGTACAATTAATCGATGACTTCAAAATTTCTGGCATGAATGGCATACGTATCTTTTTTCTTGCTGATTGCCCAGTGTCTTGATTTTAAAAGACAGGAAAACCTTTATGCTTTTTCAAGTAAAATACTAGGCTAGCAGGTAATTTTTTAAGACACTGGGTTGGCTCCAGACATAATATTCTGCAAATGGAAGGGCTTATTCCATTCACATAGGGAATTCTTATTCAACACAGACTTTGAACTGTAGGAAATGGGTATCTTCAATTATTTTTTATTCCAGTGAGAAGTAGGAATTGGCCAAAATCTCACCCTGCCTCATTCCTCCAGCGCTAATGGAACTTAGCTGAGTGCAAATCTGGATCCAACCCAGAAATATTATTATTACAGTATTATTATTATTACTACTACTACTACTACTACTACAACATAACAGTGAAGGAAATACTGAAAATATTATATGGATATTTAGAATGAGTTGTTGTGGTAGACTTGAAAACAATGTATATTTGAGAGATGCTTCATGTTTGTTTATAAACCTGTAAGCTGTTATCTTTATGGGTTTTTTTAAAAAATGAGGGAGTGCCTATTCTTTCTGTTGCTTTATAAGAAGTTATCTGTATATTTGTGTTGGTTTGGATTTTTAAAAACATATTTCAGGTTATGATCTGAACATAAGTTCAAACTCTAGTTTAGGATATTTGGCTTCTTCTGACAATGTTGACTCTGTGAAATTCGTATTAAATAAATTTTCCTTCCGCTCTGTAAAAATGGCCAGCACATTATTTTAACAAATAAAAAAGTTGACTACAACCCAAAGATCTTCTGGGCTTCTCTATTTTGCTGCTGCAGTCCCATGTTAAAATTAGCTATAAAAGAGTAGACCCATTACAGTTAATGGTCAGGTATCTGTGACCTGCTTAATTTTAGTGGGTCTACTCTGAGAATGAGTTAGCAGGCTTACATTGATTTGGTTTTTCTGTTGGGTTGAAAATGGAATGACTGACCACTGCTAAAATATGTACAAGGTCAGTAAAGACATAATCTAAACTGGGATTAAGGAAAAGTGGTTGGAACTGAGCATCCCGCCCCCTCATTTCTCCAGGACAGTTTAGTGTTACACTAGACCATTGCCTACCATGCTCTGAAACATAGGGTAGGGAAGAGGAGCTTGATCCCAAAATAGGCTCTGTCAAAACTGGATATGCTTATCTGATTCAACTGGTTAATGTATGCATAGTTCACCCATCTATGGATTGGTAAGACCATAGGAGATGCTCCAATTGCTAGTAGAAGATGAAAACCAAAATGCTTGAAATATATTCTTGGAAAACTTTCATTACACAAGAACAAAAGATAATGTTCTCAGTTTAAATGTGAAATATTTTCTTGGTGTGGTGGTCTTGTAAGGATGGTTAGAAAGTCATTAAATTACTTACAATTTATCCTTAATTGAATCTCAGATGTCTGTATGGTTTTTGAAGTACTTGGACATCACCTTTTAAAATGGATAATTAAGTCCAACTACCAGGGCCTTCCTATCCGTTGTGTGAAAAGTATAATTCGACAGGTAAGAGGTTTCATGCAACAAAGCTACAAATGTGCTAATACTTCAGTGCTTCTTGCAAAATTGATAACTATCCAGCTAGGTTGTAGGACTACCGTATATTTTTTAGAAATCTCTCTAAATCTGCTTTTGCATGTGATGCCTTCAATTACCTGCTTGATTAAATTGTTTAAGTCTGAACAATTTAAGTAGCAATTGCTTTAAAATATATCCTATGTTCATTTCATCTCATCACTTAACAGCACATAGCTGAAGTGAAAAATTCTTTTTTCACAATAAGTTAGTTGCTGAAAAGGTCCCAGTTATTTTACTAAAACATACGCCATCTGATTGAAAGAAGAAAAAGGTGCCCCAATATTTAAGAATATTTTAGTCATAGTTTATGTGCATAATCCAACAAAGGGGTATAGCTAGCAAGGCCGGTGGTCAGGGATGGTGGGAATTGAAGTTCTGTGAACTTCCCAAGGATGTATGTATTTTAAAGTGATGTCCAAATGTAGTCTCTTGAGTTCTTGTGACGCAATGAATGGAAGAGGCTTTCATTGTAATGAAATTATTCTTCCTTTTATTGGTTTGCAACCAGGTACTGCAGGGTTTAGATTACCTCCACAGCAAGTGCAAGATTATCCATACAGACATCAAGCCAGAGAACATCTTGATGTGTGTGGATGACACCTATGTGCGTCGAATGGCTGCGGAAGCAACAGAGTGGCAGAAAGCAGGGGCTCCTCCTCCTTCTGGCTCTGCAGGTACGGCCGTACATTTAAACGCTCAGTAAGTAAAAACAGATCGCATACTTGCCGCAGCAACATTTAATTAGTTTTAGTTAATGGGAATAGTAAATTTAAACGTGGTTAATTTGAATGTTTAAGAATGTTATTAGCATATGAATAATGTATAAGAAGTGTTCATTTTAACGTAGCAAAAACAATCCGAGTGCTGCAATTCTTCATATACTTCTGCACTTTTGGTAGGCAGAAAAACCTTAATTACAAGCTTTATTTATACTGGTTTCCTGCTGTTAATGCAACATTCATATGATCTGGAACATTTCCCCAGTTTTAAGTTTTAAACTGTGTTTTAGGTGTGTGCACTCTTATATAGTGAAGCATTTTTAAAGACATTGCCCTCTGTATCCCACTTCCTCACACATGTGCAGAGAGTGATATGCATATATATGTGCAGAGAGTGATATGCATATATATCTGACTGAAATGCATGAAGTCTTAATTAAATAAGCTGAACAAGCTGTACCGGTTTTCTTACTATTTTGTGTATTATTCAGGACATCAATCAGTTACACTTAAAAAAGAATAAGCAATTTGTCAGTTTGTCTGTGCCACCTTGCAATGGCCATCTCATACTGTGGACCGTATTAACTCTTCACACTTAATACATTATAATGTATCACATGGAGGTGGCAGTCTTTCAGAAAAGGCATGCATTCTGTAACATCTAAGTGTAATGTCAGGGTGTGTGCAGCCCTTTAATGTCTACTTACTACTTATTTACTAAACTGAAGCCCCTAAAATTTAGCTTTGACTGGTTTGTAAGTGGAATATTTTAATAATACAGTGGTACCTCGGGTTACATATCCCTCTGGATATGTAATCTTCGGGTTGCAAACACAGCAAACCCGGAAGTGTATACTTCTGGGTTTCGCCGCATGTGCAGAAGCGATCTGCGTGTAGCGCGCATGTGCTCAATCGTGCCGTATGCGTGCGCAGATGGGCACCTCCATTTACAGACTTTTCGGGATGCAGCCGGGCCTCCGGAACGGATCTCGTCCGTAACCGGAGGTACCACTGTGCATTGTTTCCATGTTTCTTTTAAGTGGTCTTTGGTAGTATTAGAATCTTGAAAAGTTTTTATAGTCTGTATCAGTAAAATGAATGAACTAGGAACTGGATTACTTACAAGCAAATAATTTAACATTGAAAGGTTGGAAAAGATTAATATTTCAATATTTTTCATCTTTTGTTAGTTCATGATGAAGAACTTTCTTAGGGCTTAAAACCTAAAACCCATTCACTGGCCCTAACAAGATTGTAGAGTCTTATATAAATTGTGCAGATTTTTCTTCCTCTTCTTCTTCCCCTTCTTCTTCCCCTTCTTCTTCTTCTTCCCCTTCCCCTTCTTCTTCTTCTTCTTCTTCTTCTTCTTCTTCTTCTTCTTCTTCTTCTTCTTCTTCTTCTTCCTTCTCCTCCTCCTCCTCCTCCTCCTCCTCTAGATACTTTAGGTTGGATAAAGATGATCTAAGGTAGTACCTGACCATCAGCCTCTCATTAGAAGATGTTTCTGATTATTGCACAGAATGTACACATATCACTTTATAAATTTGACACTTAAGTATTTTGTTTCATTCCTCTTTTGTTTTATTTTCTTTTTTAGTGAGTACTGCCCCACAGCAAAAACCCGTAAGTAGTCTTGTGTTATTCTTATTGAGTAGTCAGGGTTCCTGTTTAAAGAGTTGAAAGTTAAAATTGTTAGCATTTTAAATTTCATCCATGATCCTTATTTGACTACAGTTTTGGTTTATAAATAGGATCTTTTGTCTAAATTAATCTTGCATTACCTTTTCCTCCTGAAAGTTCTGAAGCGTTCTTGTTTGCTTCTGCTTAACCATGTGGGTTGCCATTCCATCCAAACTGACAAACTAAGGAAAACTTTAATTATGGTTAGCTTAAAAGAAGCCGAGTTCAAACCATGGTTTATAAACCTCACTTGTTTAAGCTATAACCATAGGGTTTTTTTTAATGATAAAATACAAAAGTACAGTAGTCACCTGCCTCACTTCATTTAGTGGGGGCACCTAGCAAAGCGCCCCTGAAGGTGAACTTTAGGGGCTGGGCAGGGAGGAAGCAATTCTTCAGATGGTCAGGCCCCAAACCAGTTATTTAGCAAGATGTGTATACAACTTTAAAATCTTTATAAGTGGTTTACATGCTATAAACTTTTCATTGGGGGTTTAAAGGATAATCCTAGCACATTTAATTGTACCCAACAACTAACTTGTCTAGTGCAGATGGCAATATGTTCCATTTGTAGCCTAAAAGATAGGTATGCTGTGCTTGCAGTGGTTTATATAGTGAGAAATAATGGGTCCTCTCTATTCAGCTTGTATATCTTATGTCAGCAAAGTAATTACAGCTTGAGGCTACTTTATCCTCTGAATTGCCTCTTGAGTTTCAATTTTATAGGAAGTCAGTTGTGCAATACTGTGCATTAGTGTTCTCAATTCACAGATGCTAGACTTTTATTGGGTAACCTTCACATTGGATGGCTGAGTGTAAGGATCAATAAATGGTAATTAGCTATGTTAAATTTCTTAGATTGGAAAAATATCTAAAAACAAAAAGAAGAAATTGAAAAAAAAGCAAAAGAGACAGGCTGAGCTACTAGAAAAGCGTTTGCAGGAAATAGAGGAACTGGAGCGAGAAGCCGAAAGAAAAAAAATAGAAGAAAATGTAACATCTACTGTATCGTCCAATGAACAAGAGGATGAATACCACCCAGAAGTCAAGCTAAAAACTGTTGAGTTAGAGGAGGTAGCAGATGAAGAACTTGGGAATGAGGATGGTAAGTGTCTTCTTAAATTTTGATATAAAAGATGCAGTGTGTGCAGAGATGCTGTTGCAACGATGCACTGAGCACCATCTGCTTTGTAGGCTGCTGTTATAAAGGCATCGGTCAGAGCCAAAGAACCATGAAACTCATTCCATGAGCTGCAAAAGGCTTTGCATGTCTTTTCTGCAAAGAGCAGACCCCCCAATTCCATGCTGCAAGTGGAGGGTGCTTTTTGATATGGAGGGTGTAAGGAATATGGAAATCAATAAGTGCCATTACTATTATGGTGCACCACCGGCTTAGCACACTAAGTTTTGTTCAGAGTGGTGCCAAAATAAAACGCTGACGAGACATCTTTGTTGGACAGGGTAACTAGAAGTAACCAGCCATTGATATAAAAAAAAGTTTTCCCCAAGGTAATAGCACCCCTCCAGGCAAAAGCTGTAGACGACTATCTGCTTTACTTATATAAGCATAAATTTATGCAGTCCTTTACTTTGCCTTTGCTAACTCAGATGAAATAGTATTGTTACATAACATGTACTGAGACTGAACATTAAAATGATACTTCATAATACTTACCCCACTTGGTTTTAAGAGGTCGTAATTTTCCGAGAGAAAGTGTAATCTAGTCTTTATATATTTTAATCCCTAAGGTGAAACGGAAGATCAGGATGAAAAGGAAGATACAGAAAAAGAAAACACAGAGAAAGACGATGATGTTGAACAAGAACTTGTCAACTCAGAATCTACAGATCCCACTTGGATAGAATCCCCCAAAACAAATGGCCACGTTATAAATGGCCCTTTCTTGCTGGAAGAACAGATTGAAGATGAAGATGATGAAGAGGAGGAATGCCCAAATACTGAGCAATATAATCTTGATGAGCCAAATGCAAAAAATGATTACAGCTATAGTAGCTCCTATGAACAATTTAATGGTGAATTGCCAAATGGACGTCATAAAATTTCTGAGTCGCAGTTTTCTGAATTCTCGGCTTCCGTATTCTCCGGAGCTTTAGATTCTGTAGCTTGTGGTTCAGCTGTTTCTGAAGAATCAGCTGTAACTGAAAGAGACGGAAGTACTCCATCTCATGATAGGAGCAGGACGGTTTCAGCATCCAGTACTGGAGACTTGCCAAAAAGTAAGTGTTTTGGTTTAAGAAATTTGTGACGATTTATCTAAAGCGTACCCATTTTTAATTTTTGCATTGCTGTACTTGGTAGATATTTATTCACTGTAAAATGAGAGGGAGAGAATAGAAAACACGTGGTCTTGAAAATATTTCTCTCTGTGTGCATATTGTTGAACTGTGCATTACATAACTGTTCCTTTGCCATTTTTAGAAGTGAGTTGCTCTCTTATTAGCACAGCACTGCTTGTTAAGCCTGGGAGCCACAAAACCATTTGTTTCCTATGCACCTGGGCTGCCTTTGGGGCTTGTATTTCTTGAACAACCTACCAAGTCATGTGGCAAATAATGGAGGGGGCATCCAGAAGCAGTGAAATGATGTGAGGGCCTGCTGTGGAAATAATAAGAAAGTAAACAAATCTCGCTGGGCTTTTCCAAGCTCTTGGGCATGCCTAAAGTAGCTCTTTGTTTGGATCCCATCTTAGCATTTGAGAATATGTCGGACAATAAGCTTTGCCTGTGCTGGTCTCGCATGATGTTATTGATTTTGCTGCTTTCCAGGCTATTCTAAGGCAACGTTTTGTTGTTTTGAGATTCTACCACTGGAAAAATATGCCACCTGCAATTCTGGTTCACAGCTATTTTAAGATAAGGATATGCATTTTAGGCTGTTTATTTTCTCCTTGTTGTTTATTTCTGTCCTAATGTCCTGACAAGTTTCGCCTGTGTTAGATATTGGAACCATGCTAAAGAAACAGTATTTTTTTAAAAATAAAAATAAAAAATTGGAGGCAGTAAAGCGAGCATTGCTGGGCAACAGAAGTGGTCAGATGTGGACGTCGGAACCCTTAGTGCTAATTGGAGACATACAGTTATCTATGAACCTTGATTTCCAAAAAGAGATCCCATTCAAAAAATATCTGATATGCTGAGAAGCAGGATGTTTGCCAGATTACCAGACAATCCCAGCAGAAGGCTAAGAATCTTTGAGTGAAATATCAAGCTGTGCAGCACAACAAGACACTCCAGGAATCTCCAAAAGGCCTGCCTTGCGATTTGCACGCTATTCTGGATGTAAGTGCTTTTGTGGTTGCTTTCTTGGGGCGAGGAGGAAATAATTTTTGTGTGTCCCTCCACTCCTACAGAGAATTCAGAGCCACGATTCCAGTCCCAAAGCTTGAAAAAGAGTTCTGGACACAGGGAAGTCCATATACTTAATTTGCAACCTCAGTGCTTGACAGTTATAGTCTTCTTAACAAAGAGTATCCTTAGCTGCACCTTGATGCCTCATGCTGGATGGATAATGTCCCCACTTTTTAAATACTCATGTCCAGTCTACAATTACAAAATAAAAGGATCCGAAGTAATGAAAACATTGTAAGAAACGTATACAGTTTTTCCAGTGATTTAAAAAGGCAGCCAGTGTGCCTAACTCTTCCATTGAGCCCTACATTTATCTAGTACTTCGGACAAGGATGTACATTTGTCTGCTAATGTCCCTATAATTGACCCTGACACAGATAAATGAGCAACATAGTCCTGGATAATCAAGCCAGCCTAATCCCAAGCACTGACTCAAATCTGCACTCCAGCAGGAAATCTAGGTAAGATCTTGTTTTTCAACAATTTCAGCTCCTGTTTGGTAGTATTATACTTTTTGAAGGCTAGGGTCTTTGACTGGAAAGGGGATTTCATTGGGGACGTGGAGATGTTGCTAAAAACGATTGCTTGGGGAGCCATTAAATATTTCCCCCCTCAAAGTTTGAATAAACGTAATGAGTACCACTCTGAATAAGAGACAATGGAACTGTTTTCTGTGGCTAGAGCTGGGATGAATTTACCTTTGAGCTCTGTTAGTCATGCAGGAGCACTCTTGAATGGGTGCTATGCTTTGTTCAAAAATAATTGGGCTGGAAAAGGATGGTGGGGGAAGAAGAATGCTTTAAAGATGTCTCAACAACTATCTTCGTTTCATCTAACACATGCCGTTTTCCATTTTCTTTTCCCTCCTACATGGCTCAACAGGTTGTTCAAAGGATATTAGCTGTATGTAAAAAAGAGGAGCCTGGGCTGGCAAGAGAACTGCAGTGGGCTAGCTAGGAATTGACAGAAGTCCTCTACCATGGAATAAACAAGTTTCACTAGCAACCCAAGAAGGCGTGTTGAGAACCGTTGGTCAAACAAAGGAAGAGAATAAAAGCAGGAGGAGACCTGGAACATGGATAGCCAAAATGAATGAAGCAGCAGTATAGTTTATCTCAATGTTTAAGGACCTGGGGACTTGGTTTACATTCCACCAATCTTTCCTGGATCAGATGATACAGGTCTGTGGCAAAGTACCTCCCAGCACTTTGCAGCATTAATTTTGGAGATGTGAGGAGTGGATAGCCCTAATGAGAACACTAGTCACGCCATGTCTTCATATTCTTGTACAGCTGAGCCTCTTCGTGGGATTGAAACTGCTCTGGTAGCCCAGATCATAGTGTTGCATCACTGCTTTCAATAATTGGCATCCCTGAAAAAGAGATTAAGGATACTTGGTGAAATGCAAGAAGCCGGAAGAAACGGGTGGCACGGTCTTCAACAGCCGTGCATTTCATTCATTCAAAACACTTGAAGAATTATAAACTCCAGCCTTGTAAGCCACTGTTGCCTCAAATCAGCACGGTGCTAATGGAGGGCATATCATCAAGTACATTTTTACTGCAACTTCATATTTATGTTTTTTTCTGAATTAATAAGGTGTTATTTAAAAACAGTGGTTGAAATTTGCAAAAAGTGCATAATATGTGGTCTTTGTTTGGACTTTGTATAACCTGATGGTAAAAGGGCAGCTACTCAGAATCTTGTCTTGAGCATGAAACTTGGTTTTTATTCAAGTGACTGACACTTTAAAGAATGATGAGATAGCCAGTAATGCAATATGTAACGGCTTAGGTTTAGAGTGCTGTCATCATCCTCATGCAGTCTCAGCCAGGAGATGGAGATGGGTTCTTTAGAACCCATTCTATCAACCCTGGTATGGAAGCGAGAGCCGCCTGTAGACAACAATGGAAAAATGTAGGAAAACCCAGACATAGGAGATAGCAGCATAGAGACCAGTTCATGCAGTTTCTAACTGGAGTCCTATAACATATAAAAATGTGGTTTTAAAAGTGCTCAAATATGTTTAATTTCAGTACAGCTGCATGCAATTCAATGGAGCACAAAGTTTCTGCAGGCAGGTTAGATATTGGATATTGGAGTTGGACTGGAAGTGTAGATTATTACCGGTATTTGTTGTTACTTCAGAGATGTTTTGTATGGGAGATTTTGGGCTGCAAGGTCAAATTAGCTTCAACTCCATCTCTAACTTTCAGTATTAACAATGGAATAGATTGTTGAAAGCTACTCTTTCACCCACAGCACTTGTCCCAACTTGTAATATGGGGATTAGGGATTTTGGGAGAAGGAAGTTTTCATACAATTTTTGTGACACATCTGTAAAACTGATCCGTTGGTAATTTTTAGGATTGTTTTTACTGTTGTTTTTTTTAAATTGGGAAAATAATATTCAAGTTCATATCTTTTGATATTAAACTTGTGTTCTTAATTACTATAAACACTTGGGCCAGAATAGGACCTTACCAGTGCACAAAATTTTGGTACAGCTCTGGTGATAGCAAAGCCTATGATAAGCACACTATCTGTTGTTGATAATGGGGTAAAGGATTGTGTTTGCATTTGTTAGGCAATTTTCAGAATGTTTGTAATTTCACCAAATTTTGAGGATATCTCATGAGGTGAGGAAAAGAAAAAAAAGAGAGGGGAGAGAAGGAATTTGCCCTATCAAGCATCTAACCCAGCCTTTCTCAACCTTGGGTCTGTAGATGTTGTTGGATTACAACTCCCATCATTCCTAGCCAGCATAGCCAGTGGTCAGGGATGCTGGGAGTTGTAGTTCCAGAAATCTGGAGACCTGAGGTTGATAAAGGCAGCTCTAACCACTTATGGTCAAGATACTAGAACAGGAGATTGGGACTGGGAGATGCACCATGGAGTTCAAAACTAGAAAGCATAGCCCCCCCCCCCAATTGTCCAGAAACCCACCCTCTATATAGTAGTAAATGCATTCAGATTTAGGACTGGCAGCCTGGTAGGATCAGTTCTGCTTTATGAATAGTTTTGTATGAATAGCTGGGGAGGTTTTAGAGCTTGTTTGGATTTTGTCTTAACAAGCTTTGCTTGAAAGGTGTACGTGGGTGTTGACAGTAGCTGAAAGTTTGTGAATAATGATTACACACATGTGTGGGTGTGGAATGTAGTCGGGTTTTGCAGCCGCTGATAATAATTGTCAATGAGCAAACAGATTCTGAAAATAGATATCATCATATTGATGAATTTCAGAATTATGAGAATAATTAGGGAATAATCAGGGAACAGTTGATCTAGTGTTAGGTGATTGAAGAATCCCACTCAGAAGTAGTTCCTCAGCAAGGATAAGACAGATCAACATTGTAAGTTTAGAAATTTAAAACTCAAGTTTTGTTCAGGGACCAGGGATCACCATGCCAAGGAATCACCAGATTCTCCTTGACTAAGATGATCAGAAACTAAAGTTCTCTTTCTGTAAGCTCCATCCCAAGCTATTACATTACTGTCCTTTCTCCTTAAGAGTTTTGCCCCAGTTGCTCAATAATTTTACTGAGAGGAGCACCTGCATGGTAAAGACCTGACAGAGGTCCCATGCATCTCTTGGGTTACCAGTTGGTTATCCTAAACTTAGATGGCAAAGAGAGAGGGAAAACAAAGAAATCCTCCTCACTCTATTCTTCCTTATATATTGCCTTAGTTTGCACACAATGTAGTTATTAAACAGTTGCTTGGTTCTATATGTGAACTGCTCAGTATCTTAACTATGGCTTGCTTACTGCCAGCAAACTATGATCTGAAGCCATTGTTTGCTGTTGGCTTACAAACATTGGTTTGTTTGAACTATGGCTTGGTGATAGGTGTGAACCTTACTTAACCATGGTTTGTTTGGCCATCCTCTTCCAGAAGCTAATCAAGCTAGAGATGCATGAGGCAAGAGCAGCTTGAAAATGAATCAAACTTTGAAGAAGCAAGCCATAGTTTGCTTGATTGTCTAAGGGACAACTTGCGATTAACTGCTGGTTTGTTGAACAAACTGTGACTTAGCATTACATGTGACCCAGGCTAATATCTACTATACTGAATGACAGCAGCTTTCCAGCATTTCAGACAAGTCTTTGCCAGTCTTACCTGAAGATGCCAGAGATTGAACCTGGGACCTTTTGCATGCAAATTATGTGCTCTACCACTGAGCCACCTATGGATTCAGTATTACCTTCTCTCTTCAGGATTCCTAAAATATCAGGAGTTGCAAAAAGTTTTTTTTCCTGTTTGAGGGTGTCTTTTCATTCCATGGATACTTTCGAAATATGAAACACGGGGGGCTTAATTTTTGTCCTTGCAGTAATCATTTAAAGCCGACAAGTTGCAGAGCAAGATGAACATGTCATATCTTGTACAGGATGTTGCTTGCCGCTAAATCAATTCATGCTCTGCTCTGCTGCAGCAGACTTTCAGGATACTAGTGTGCTATATCTGTGACTAACACTTACCTGATTTTTGCTTACCGGTAATAAATTTCCCCTTGAATGCTGTGTGTTGGTTTACTTTGTAAGGTGGGGTGGGACAGTGTGAAATACTAAGCAATATAAGTGTTGACAGAAGAGGATATTCTAGGCAAGTTTTCATTCTGCCAAATTATATAAGTTACTAGCCATTTTGAAAGTGTCTTTAATATTATAATGTATAACAAGTTACCACCCTGTGTAAGTATGGGATGTAAACAGTGAAATTCTCCTTTGTACAGGCATAAGTGAAATTTTAGAAATTAGCTGAAGATATTGATGGCAAGTGGGATAGAGCTTCATGGCTATTTTCCACTTAATAGCATAAATTGCCACTTCAGCTGTACCTGAAGAGGCCCAGTAGAATCACATTAAGGTGGAAACTGAATTACATGTCATTGATACTAACTCTTGCTACTTCTTTGCTTGTAATAGCAAAAACCCGTGCCGCCGACTTACTGGTGAATCCGCTGGATCCAAGAAATGCAGATAAAATTAGAGTTAAAATTGCTGACCTGGGCAACGCTTGCTGGGTGGTAAGTATAACTTATTTTGTGTGTCTTAAGACTTTGCTCTTTGGTCTACCACCTACATGCTAATGTTTTCTTACCACTGCTGTCTTTTCTGTTCTTAGCATAAACACTTCACAGAAGATATCCAGACACGGCAGTACAGGTCAATAGAGGTTTTAATAGGAGCAGGTTACAGCACACCGGCTGATATCTGGAGTACAGCATGCATGGTAAGAACGAGATTGCGGTGCCTCATTGCTACGCTGCTCATTTGAAAACATAGCGAGGTTATTAGGATTTCTGGCCAAGTTGTTAAATGGAAAAAGACATGATGGTAATAGCTCAAGTGATCATAATTGTGAATTGCTGACTGGTTATGTTCTGAAGCATTGGCCTGGATCTAAAGAGCTACTTAAGGTGTGCCCAGCTGAATATTTCAAATGTCTGCTGTGCAGCGGATTCCCCTGCCCACATGACAAATGACATTTGAAACCCCTCTTCCGTTTTTGCTTGGTTTATGCTGTGCTAAGTGTCAAGTCCACAGGTGGTGCATTATAAATAATTACATTGGCTTGCAGTGCCATAGCATTATATTGGAGTGTAAGCTTATATTTTCAAAGCTAAATGTGTAAATTAAACTGCAATTTGTTTGGTTCGGAATGATTCATAAATTGTATTTCATGCATTGTTCTGTTCCCAGTGATTTCAGTGTCAAATGTAGGGTTGCAGCTAAAATTATGTAAGTGGATTTGTTACCATATCTGTGTTTCCCAAATGTAATGTCTGGTAGGCAAATAAGCACAATTGTGCTGTCAGGCTAGACAGATCCAGGAGTAGACTTAATGCTTTCTGCATAAGTTTTGTTTTTTACCCACAAGTGGCTGTTGAATTTATTCCGTCTCCTTGCATGGGACCCAACAATCTATGTAGATATGCACTGAGAAATGCAAAGGGACAAACTCTTGTGCCCACCATCTGCTGCATAACAAAAGCATGTGTTGTGAGTTGGACATAGGGCAGGTATAGATACAATGGCTAACCTTTGCTTACGGAGTGGGATCAGCCTATAGTCTCCCTCTCTTCTGAGTGTGCTGCGTCACTGTGAAGAAACTTGATGCACTGAAAGCTTCTCTTTTGACAGGGTTCTTCACAATAGCCAAAGAGTCAGCACATCAGTCCGCAGACTCTCTGTTTACCACAGTGTTGCCCTGTGCTCTGATATGGATGCCAATTTTTGTGCAAAGTCTTGTCGGAGCCATGTTACCATGTTACCCATATAGCACACTAGATTTTTGTGAATGGTGGTGTTGCCATTGAAAATGCCTAGATGGAGATCTATGGCAAGCATTGCTTAGCCAGTCCCAGTTCATTTCTCACCCTCTTAAGAAGGAACATGGTTTACCTGAACGGACCCTGGTTACAAAAACCTAATCGGCAACTGGGAATGCACGTAATATTGGTTTGTCATGATACATGTGCAGACTTGGTTCTCTTCTGCTGTTTCTACTCCATACATGTGATATGCGCCTTGTGGATGTTACTGAGAGCCCCTGTCTGCTTAGTGGTCAAAACAGAGGCCATCGATCTCTCCCCACCCTGAGGGGGAGGAATATAATGGCAACCACTGCGACAGAAAAGCAGAATTGGGCTGAATGTGTCAGAAACTACACTGTCATTGACTAAGTCCCCGTTATTTTATGAAGCTGTGTTTTGCTCATAAGAAAGAGGGGGAAAGAGGTGTTTCCCTGGGGAAAGGACTGCACAGTCCTGTGAGGTATGTCATTACACCAGCTGGAAATCCATGATGTATAGGATTTTGCCACATCTGCCAGTAGTTTGCCTGCGCCACTCCTGGGAACGGTAGTGAGAACTGTGATTCCATTGCTTGTCTTTATTCAGACGCCTTGGACTGAAGCCAGGGCAAGCGATTGTGACGATCGCAGCTCCACCCTCAGACTCTCTCGTTGGTGCATTAATGTATTCATTGGCCATTGAGAGAGAAGATAACGTGCATAGCTATTTTTGCTGTTAAATTTTTACATCTGTCTTGTCTCATAAATAATTTTTCAGATAATTGAATGATAACTTAAAGAAGCTTAACACCACCACCCGTGTAGGGTCTATTTGTTTATTTTTAAGTTACAAACAAAACACATGGTATCTGAAGAAGTGTGCATGCACACGAAAGCTCATACCAAGAACAAACTTAGTTGGTCTCTAAGGTGCTACTGGAAGGAATTTGTTCGTTTTTTATTTTGTTTAAACAAAACACAGTTTAGGCATGCACCAGTAAAGAAGATACAGTACTAAATTGTGTGGTTCAATTCCATTCTGCCAACGGGATGACCAGACAAAGGGAGAATGCCGTTGAATAGTGAATTCGCGTCTCTATCTTGTTATTATGTCCCCAATACTTTGCATAGCCCTTGCTTCACAGTAACTGCACAGAGCACATGTGTCTCAATTGCTGTGCTCAGGATGATGTTGTGAGATAGAAAACAGTCTTGACCTCAAGACTTCTGGAGGTTTCTGGTATTTTAATAAATGAAGAGAAGGAATACTTAATTCTAACCTAATGAAAATGGTTGCTATAGCTGCTGCTGTTATTTTCTTTTAAGGTGGTTTAAGTGTTCTTGTTTCTCTCATGGACTCATAGAATTGTAGAGTTGGAAGGGATCCCAAGGGTCATCTAGCCCAACCCCCCTGCAGTGCAGGAACGAGTTCCTCCCAGGAAACTGTAGGAACTTTACTTCTTTAAGGGGGCTAAGGGTTTATGGCAGAGGAATCTCATAACATCCACAAAATAGCACTTTTTGTTTGGTTCCTTGATACTAATATTATTACTATTATTTGTTAATTTATGTACCACCCTTCATCCAAGGATCACAGAGGTTTACAATATAAAAACACAAAAATACATAACATAGCATAGCAACAAACAAAATAATACCCCCCCCCCAAACACAGTTTAAAAGGACGCAGATTGTTTAATTAGCAAAAGGTCTGGGAGAAGAGAACAGTTTTTGTCTGGTACCTAAAGATATATAACGAAGGAGCCAGGCAAGCCTTGGAGAGAGCCTTCCACAAACGGAGCCACTGCAGAAAAGGCCATTCTTGTGTTGCCACCTTCCAGACATTTTGAGGGGGCACACGAATAAGGGCCTCAGATGATGATCGCAGGGTCCAGGACGGTTCACATAGAGAGAGGTGGTCCTTGAGTTAATGTGGTCCTGAGCCATTTAAGGCTTTTTAGGTCAAAACCAGGACTTTGAATTGTGGCTGGAAACTGATTGGCAGCCAGTGCAGTCAGGCCAGGATTGGTGTTATATGGACAACCTGCCTTGCCCCAGTGAGCATTACACAGTTAAGTGTATTGTGTAAATATAGTCTTAGCATGCAAAGTGTTTTGCAGACTCTGTTGTTTTGGGGTTGGTTTTGTTCTTTTACTCTACAGAGATAATGGGCATGTGTGTGTGTGTGTGTGTGTGTGTGTCTTAGGGAGAGCTTTGCATCACTTAAAAGTACAGAGTGGCTGTTATTTCCATATTTCCATGCTAATGCAAGGGAGACTCCCAGAAGGAGATTGCAATATAGCAAGATACCTGCTTTTCAAAGGGAATTCCCCCTCCCTCCGTTCTGTGCATTTAAAATCATTATCACTTAAGTGCATTTAAAATCATTATCACCTGTAGAAATAAGTCTGAGGCTGTCTCACCTGGATCTCCCATCAATATCTTGTTTTATCATAGGCATTTGAGCTCGCGACTGGTGATTATCTGTTTGAACCGCATTCTGGTGAAGACTATTCCAGAGACGAGGGTATGTATCTTTTTAATGTCTATGTATTTCCTTGCACCTCTTTATAAACACAGAAGAACATGAAGAGGCCTTCGTTTATTTGCTCAAGTAGTCTACTGACAGAAATGTTCTCATTTCGGAATATAAACACCACATTTTTTCTCTTTAGTTTAAAATCCCGCCAGTAGCAGTCGGTGGGCAGTCTCCCCGCAGCAGACACAGTCCCCTTCCCTAAGCCTTGGAAGAAAGGATTAATCTCTTGTAAGATCTGCATCTGAGTGTGGGACTTTTGAAACACGATTGCAGCATTTTGGAAACAAAACTGACGCGTATCTGTTTGTGAAAGCGGATTACTAAATGAAAAGCAGCTACAATTAACACCTGTGTACCTGTCCATTTTCCACGCTTGTTTGCTTGTAACGTCCTTTGCAGCAGTAACAACACTGGCAACAGTTACTGGGTTTTCCTTTCAAAGTGCTACGAACGATGCCAGTCTCTTGCTGGTCGTGAAACCTCCGCATGGGTTTTCTGCAAGCATTGTTGTGTTCGGAACTTTTTTGGAATTTTTAACTAATTCCAGTTTCTTTCCTCCTCTTTTTATCCCATCCTCTCCCTTGCCCTTCCCATTCCTGTGCCCTTTTTTCTCTCCTCCATAGACCACATAGCACACATCATAGAGCTGCTAGGCAATATCCCAAGGCACTTTGCTCTTTCTGGAAAATATTCTCGGGAATTCTTCAATCGCAGAGGTAGTACCTCTTCTTTTTGAAAGGTGCCGTGATGCAGACAGAAGTGGACTGGCAGGAGCTCATTGTAGCCTGTACAGCTAACATACACTTTGCAAGATGACGCTGCAGACAATTTCTATTTGCAAAATGCTGGGAAAAAGCAGCAGCATTGACAGATTGTTTGTTTCACTTTGCGAAAAACAAACAGTGCAATCACCTTGTAATTTGCTTCTTTTGGCAAAACAAATTATTTTTCTAAATTGCCTTACAAGTGAATAGCTTTCACCCTCACACCGAATAGCATTTCTGCTTTCTTTCAGTAAGGACTTACCTGTTTCTGTCTGTACCGGGCCAGTGTTGGTGTGTGCATGCAATGTATTGATTAAACTGTTGTATGTTTCTGTTTTGCTGGAAATGTTCTCCAATGCAGATCACATAGCATTGATCATTGAACTGCTGGGGAAACTCCCTCGAAAATACGCTATGTTGGGGAAATATTCCAAGGAGTTTTTCACCAAAAAAGGTAACAGTATTTCTGCAACCCTAATTTAAACTGTTGCTCTTTTCAAAGAAGACCCTGAACACTTTTTAATGGGTAATGAAGAGTCTGGCTGCTTTTAAACATCATGTTAAAGAAGATGTGTAAATGTAAAAAGCAGGGAATTCAGATTTATTTATTTTATCATGTGTGTTGAATATCCAAAATATTGGGCTTATATATCTGCTTAGGGTTCCATTTATTCTATCTGAAATCAATAAAGGAGAGAATTTAGTTTCCTAGCTTCACTGAAACTAAAAGAAAACATATTTAAGATGCCCTGCTGCCTTCTTACCTTGAATACTTGAATAGCTGTAGCAAGTCAAAATAAAAAAATATATTGTTCAAGCTCTAACCACAAAAGATATACATTCTGCTCATATCCTGAAACTACTGAATCTAGAAATGATATAACCATTTGAGAAGTCAGTGCCCAAAGTGCTGTTGCTTTTCCACAAGAACAACAAGTATTTTGACATCTTTTGCGTTTTATGTTGTCATTTGGATGCTTTTGGTTTTAGACGTTCTGATGCACAGGAGGTACAAAAGTCAGTGGAGGAAGTTTTGCAGAGGAGAGTCCAAAGTTCAGCCCAGGAATTTGGCAATTAAATACAAATGGCCAGGACTCCACTCTCTGATTGACTGGGAGAGGGAAGTAAAAATACTTTAAAAGCCTTTTCTCAAAAACCGTTCAACTCAGATTTTAAGGAAAATCATAGTTGTTTGCTGTGTGACAAAATACTGATACAGAAATGCATAGGTCTTTGAAGGATACCCATGCATGGCCCTGTGTAACCCTGGGCTGAATTAGCTGTTCTAAGTTCCCCCACATCTGCATTGTGTAGGTGTCCTACATAAAATCAGGTTACATAGGACATGTGAAGAATGAATAATTTCAGGGAATGAATATTTTTATTATCAAACTGTAGTGCTTCCTATATTTCTTTCTGGCAGTTCTTTGAACAATAAAAGGCAATCTTTGGCACAATCCACTGGGAACTTGTACATTATATAATTGATAAAGAGCATAGATGTGCTTTGTACATATTGCTTTGCTCTAGAATTCAGCAGTGTGGAAGGTGGTTGTTGCATAGTGAAAACTAGAGGTGTAAGAATGAACTCACGTGGTAAACATTCAAACAGGGTGCTCAGTTAGACAAGCAGGCAACGCCTAATTTGATTCTGACAACCTAAGGGGCAAGGGGAGGCCTTCAAACAGGGATCAGCACTATCAGATAAGGTAAAAAAAAGTAAAGGACCCCTGGATGGTTAAGTCCAGTCAAAGGTGACGGGTCCGGCACTATGGGAACCAGCATTTGTCCACAGACAGTTTTCCAGGTCATGTGGCCAGCATGACTAAACCACTTCTGGTGCAGTGGGACACCATTTTGAGTACCAGAGCGCATGGAAATT
Organism: Darevskia mixta; assembly: GCA_034641385.1. Taxonomy (NCBI): domain Eukaryota; kingdom Metazoa; phylum Chordata; class Lepidosauria; order Squamata; family Lacertidae; genus Darevskia; species Darevskia mixta. Next base: position 6,642,516 of record JAWWNH010000224.1, on the reverse strand, counting down.
CCCGTTTACCTTCCTGCCGCAGCAGTACCTATTTATCTACTTGCACTAGTGTGCTTTCGAACTGCTAGGTTGGCAGAAGCTGGGACAGAGAAACGGGAGCTCACCCCGTCGCGCAGATCTGAACCCCTGACCTGCTGATCAGCAAGCCCAAGAGGCTCAGTGGTTTAGACCACAGCGCCACACTCTGTTAAGTGTGTTGAAGCAGATTCTATTGTTGTGATCCTTAAAACATTCTTCTTGCAAGCAAATCAATATGATTATCTCAATATTGTTGATGTGGGGGGAAATGAGATCTATCGAGTTCATGGCAAGGTTTTTAGTTTGGGGCTTCCTCATTTGTAGTTTTATCACTTAGCCACTGTGCTGGGCTAACACTTCTGATGAGCACTACCCCTTCCTTCCTGTCTTCAACAGTGTGTTTCCTCTCTCTCAGTTATACTCCATTCTGCAGTGACATGGCGGATGAGAGGGGTGGTTGAGAGGAGAGATTGCGAAGCCTGCGCAAGGTCATGCACCATACATAGAGATCAAAATTCAAATGTCCTTCTGGGCATACCGTACCTCGAGAATAAGCTCTGCTGAAACAAATTAATCTGTTTTATGAACAGAGTTGTTTCAGCTTTCAACCAAGCATTTCATGAGTTTCATGGGTAGCTCAGACAAATTTGAACCAAGAAAGAGGGTGGAAAAACAGGTGAACCACAACCAAGACTATTCTTTGTTACTTAGGTAAATGGGACCTTCATTTTCTCCAGAGAAAAGTAAAAGAATGAAAGAGATGTAGTTTGCTTGAAATAAGTTGCAGGCAGAAACCTGGTTGTATGTTGCCCCCTTGTGGCTTTTACCTTTTCAGCAAACTAAATCTCTTGAAATGTTTTTCGATATAGCTTATTGCGTAATTGAAACATGCTATATACAATGACATATTGCCGAGAATGCCAAGTTCCCTTGTATAATTATACCTGGAGGGATGTATACCCAAAGGTTATCCTGTTCATTACACTTCCTTAACCTGTTGCTAAATAAGAGATGACAATACTGTCTTTTCCAGAGCCTTGATTTGCCCCTGCCACCTAAGGAATGATGCTTGACTCCCTTTAACCATGTCCCGTCCTCTGTTAAGGTTTCGCGCCAGTGCTGAATCCTTCCCTGTAATGGAGTCCTGAGATGTGGCCAGGTGGGCGGGGAATAATAATAATAATAATAATAATAATAATAATAATAATAATGCTTTATGACACTGGTATTTCCTACCAAATATTACTTGTTAGCTTAATAAAATGAGTTAATGTTATATTTAAAATAATAATAATAATAATAATAATAATAATAATAATAATAATAAACCAATTTTGAAGGCCACACACTTACTCATTCAAATGCTCTAACCCAGACCGCATCCTGTTGCCTCCTTGGGTCTTCTCCTGCAGTCCTCTGCTGTTTATATTAGTGCTTCAACCTCTACCCCACCACCAATCCGAAACAATCTAGTTCTTCACTTCTTCATCTGCTTTCGTTAAAGAGCACACAGTAGTGAGCATTGGCACCCAGGGCTGACTTGAACCAGTTTGCAGCAGCCAATTCCAGTCCCTTTCTTCAGATTCACCCCCTTTCCCTTCCTTGATCAAGTTTCCTCCTTCACACCTTGATTGGTTGACTAAAGAATTCTTAGGATGATGGCATAAGGCAAGTTTGTTATACAGTGCAGACAAGTATGAATAGTCTACCAGCTTATAGACACCCGGAGTGGGGTGTGTCTGTGGAGGGGAGAGGTCAACTCTAAGACGGGCTCAGTGTCTGCGGAAATCATTTCAATCCGAAACAAAACATTTCAAATTAGTTTATTATTGTTGATATCTTTGATTGTTGATTAAACAGAATCCTGCATACATAAACTGGAAACAATACTTGGGGCCTTACCAAATTATTGACTGACAATACATGTGCAGTTGTTACTTGTTTCCTTGTCTTTCAAGACATTGCTTCCTTATCGTTCAAATAGCAATGCTTTGTGTTTGGTAGATCAGCTTCCCCTTCTATCCAGCTGTTGCATATTCTACTTGGTGGAATGTGAGTTCCAGGGGGATTCTGTCATTGCCTGTGACATCACTAGAGACAAGTAACTTCTCGGAAGTTTTCGTTGTAATTAATTCTTTAGAAGCTCGGCGCCTTAGCACTTCACCACACAAGAACATCTCATACATACATACATACATACATACATACATATCCTTTATTCGACCGATAGTCAGAAAGAAAAACATTTCTCAATACAAAATTATAAAATTATAAAACTAAAAACATCAGGGGGGTACACAAATAAAATAGGGACAGCACTACTGGACCTCATACAGATAACCCACATCGAGGCATTCGATTTTACGCTTCCGACACTTGAGCGCCAGGAAGAGGAATTTAGCCACCGATAAGGTTGTTTTCCCAGTGGGCTTATTTAGCAGATATGCTACCTGCCTTTCTCTTAATTGGGAACTAAACTGAGATAAATATGGGGCTATGAGATATTGCCTTAGGTCGTTATAAAAGGGACAGCTCAGTAGAATGTGTTCTGTGGATTCTACCTCTCCCAAAGCACAATGGCACGTTCTCTGATCATATGGAACTCCTCTAAATCTTCCCCTCAAAACCGCCGAGTCCAGAACGTTCCGTCTGGCCGCAGTGAGTAGTCTGCGGTATTCCACATAGTGGATATCCGCCAGGTAACGGGCTGGTGCAGCCCGATACACCTGCTCCCCCAGAAACATCCCAGGTTTCACACGGGCTATGTCCTCCTGTCTGGCGATATCCCCCAATATCTGAGTGATCACCGCTTTAGCATGGCTATACGTCATGGACTCTATATAAAGGGAGGACAGTCCACACTTCTGCACTTCCTCTACCACCTCCCCTTCCCATGGTGATTTAAAATTATCCCTCAGTATCAGAGGGGTAAGAACATCTCCACCTGCCATTTCTGAAAAGTGGCAAATTCAGCTAGGCTCCCCCAGCTCTGGTCCAAAGGCCCTTCCATTTTGTGCATCTTTTTGCTTTTTATGCTTTATTCTCCTCCTCTCCCTTCCCTGGTTGGTTTCTTTGTTTTTGAAAGCACCATGCAAAGGTATCAAACTCTCTCTCTGCAGCGCAGCTGTTCCTCCAGCTTACTAATGACTTTGGATGTTATTGACAGGGTGTTCATTTCGGCCCACAAGGCCATTTCCCCAAACCATAGGTGCCTGTCAATCAGCGGATGTTCTCCAGTGCCTGATCTTTTTGAAGTCTGTAGCTTTTACACCTGGGGCAGGCAATTTCTGACCCTAGGCCTAATTTCAAAAGTTCTCTGCAGACAACAGAATAATAGAATTGTAGAGTTGGAAGGGACCCCAAGGGTCATTTAGTCCAACCCCCCCCTAAGCCATACACTCAGTAAGATGAGTCTTCTTAGGAAGAGCGATCTTGGCAGGCAGGAAGAGGGCTTCTCCCAGCACATTCATGGATTCTGCCACAATGCAGATTTCACAGAATACCCTTGAGGAAATGAGTCCTCAACAGAAGAAAAAGAAAGTCTTCACAAGTTTGGGTAAAAAAAATTAATCCGTTCAAAAGTGTGTATGTATGAAATATGTGTTTTTGATCAAACATTACCTAACTTGATTAATTGTATATAGGCTGGTCCCAACGCCCCAAATGAATGAACATATGTGCAAAAGCGTCTGTATTGTTATTGCCTACTGAATAAAATTTCCATGGCCAGGCTAAATCTTCCTGGATGTGCTCCCTGAGAATCGAGACTAGTATCAACAGATCTAATGATTTTTCTTCCTTTCCCTCCCACCCCTCCTTTTTTTAATAAAAATAAAAATACAGGAGAACTTCGACACATTACCAAACTGAAACCTTGGAGCCTCTTCGATGTTCTTGTGGAGAAGTACGGCTGGCCTCAGGAAGATGCCGCGGAGTTTACAGATTTTCTGATTCCTATGCTAGAAATGGTTCCGGAGAAGCGAGCCTCAGCTGGCGAATGCCTTCGGCACCCTTGGTTGAATTCGTAGTCAAATCTCCAGATATAACGCTGGGCCAGCACCCGCTTCCCCCTAACATCAGACTTAAATGGTGACTGTTATAAATTCACTTAACAGGATCATAAATGAGCTGGCTTCAACCCAGATCTTTATTTTGCTTTGAGGTACTGTTTGACAATTTGCTTTTTGTGCACTGTGCTCCTGGGAGGAGGGTAGTCTTTTTGTCTTCAGCTAGTAGTTTTACAGACTCTCTGCAGAAAAAAAAACACTTACTAATGTGTCTTTAAGCATTGTTTCTTGTGTTGTGTGGCATTCAGACATCAACTTTTTCAACAGAACATCCTTTATTCTCCCTTCATGTGTTTTGGCAGGTTTTGTAACTATTTATGGAAAATATTTTAGCTGAGTATTATATAATTTACAAGTGTGAGACATTATCAAGTCAGAATTGAGAAAGCATACAATTATTTGGGCAAAGGGACATTGTTCTTGTAAAATAGTGTATGTAAATGCACCTTGTAAATGTTTATTTCCATTAAAAATGGGACGGGGACACAATTTTCAGAGTAAAGCTATTAAATCGAGAGTGACTTGTAGTGTACAAATTGCATGTAGTGGATTTCAAACTGCTTCAGGAGTTTCAAAAATTTCCTTTCTATAGAGGTGACCACATTTTCCCTGGAAAGGAAGTGGCTCTAATTTACAAGATTTCATTCTCCAGGAGGCATCTTGAAGGAAGGCTAAAACTTTCAATTCAAAGGACAAATGGACAAAATATATCTAAGTGCTTTTTAGAAGAAGTGTCATTTGCTTTACAGTTGTGAGGTAAGGGCATGGAAACATGGCACTGTTTTTTCATAAGGATGGTTTTTGTGCTGGGCTTAAGAATTTAAAGAGCACATGTACAGCATTTTTCGTGCAGAATTATTAACATTGGATGAAAAAAGGTGCCCCGCTTGAGGAAAAGGGACAGAATAAATGCAAAATCTACATTACGGTGGAAAGACCATGCACCTTCCATACATAGCTTTACATGTTTCTAAAACAAATTGCACTAGCTTATTTCCCCCCATGAATTGACATATTGAGGAACTAATATTCCTTTGTAAGTTGCACACAAAATTTTAAGTGTTTTCATACAAAAAAGCTAAGTAGATTCCAAAAGAGAACTCATAGGCAATACAGATTTTAGAATGTAAAATATGGAGGTGTATTTTAGCCTCTTTTAGAAGTCAGTGGAATGAATGTAAATTTATTTCTGGTTTTACACTTTGATTATGGTGCCACTTTTTCTTGACTTTGTCCATTTTAAATTTATTCACATGCCTTTGCAATAACTAGATTGTGAGACAAAACCCCGTGTTGTAACAATAACCAATTGTTTGAGGTGCTTGCAGTTGTCTTATTAAAGTGGTTGTTTTTCCAGAACCGTACTGCTCCCTGGAATGTTTTGCTAGCCGTGAATTCAAATGGTTCCCTAGAGTCATCTATTCCCTGGAAATGTCCTCCAGTGCCAACTGCTGCAAAAGATTTTCCCCTTTGCCTTTTCAAATGCTTCATTTTGAAGAAAAGAGCAGCCTAAAAAGATAACAGGCATGTACTGCAAAATTGCTGCCCAAATCACATGTGCCAAAACCAAAGAGCAGCGGTCCACAAGGCTGGCCTTGTTTAATGCAGCGGCTGTATATGCGTCACTAGTAACCAAGGGATACTTTCAGTTGCAGAGGTCATTTGCAAAAAGCATTTGTGGCAAGTCTTATTTCAGGTTACAGGACAAGGAGAGGCAGGGCTGTGCACAGATGTTCAAATAAATGGTCTAATTTAACTTTCATTTAACATAAATCTGCAAAATTTAAAAGTAGATGGATAGCCCTACAGACATTCTTCTCAATAGGTGGAAGAAATCCTAATCAGATAAGTTAACTCTATAGACCTGTTGACAGAAATAACAGCACTGACTAATCATAGAATTGTTGCAAGGGACCACGAGGGTCATCTAATCCAACCCCCTGCAATGCAGGAATCTTTTTACCCAATGGGGGGCTTGAACCCACAACCCTGAGATTAAGAGTCTCGTGCCCTACCAACTGAACTTCCTTCAGTGTTAGGCTCATATATGGGACATAAGCAGGAATGATTTATTGGAGAGTTGCTTTACAAAACCTCTACCATTACATACTGTATGCAGCCCCATATCTATTTGCATCCTGTACAGGATGGTGACAACATATGTAGCTCCTGTAGACACTGGGGTGGAGGAGGAACTTTTTTTAGCCTGCAGTCTCTTCCATATCCTCATTATTAGTTTGCATAATATATTCTGCTTCTCCCAGTATGTGCATTGATGGATAATTAATCTTTGACACGGAATCTGACTCTTATTTTTAGCATAAAACACCCCCAAGCACAGCCCCTCTCCCTTAGAATCTCATACTTGCATATGTGAGAGCCCACACTCCAAAACACACTTTGAACCTATAGCTGCCCTCTCTTGTATTGTTGCGGTCAGCTGGAAGGAATTTTAGCGTAAGCCCCACCTCAAGCCCATTACTGGGACCCAGGGGCGTACCCAGGATCAAAACTAGGGGGGGGGGGGGCTAGCCATGGTCGTTCAGGTTTGCTTTGAATGGACGCTGATCATTTTTGCTTCTAGGGCTGCCTTCTGGGGGGGGGCAGCTGCCCCCCTCTGGGTACGCCCATGCTGGGATCAGCTCCAGACCGCATAATCAATTTCAGAGTCTTTGTCCTACTGAGTTTTTAAATTGGAAGTTAACAATTCAATACATTGCTAAATCTGTAATCTCAAATCCCTAAAATGATTACAGAGTATGATCATTCTAAAAGCCAGCGTGATGCTAAGCTCATGCTGTGATAGGTGTGGATAATGTATACTGCAGCATTATAAATAACTTTTGTGTAGTCTCCCACTCCCAGCTGTTTGCAGCTGCTTCTTCACTCCTTTCTATACAAACTTCCTGCTCCCCGTTTTTCTTCTTCTTTTAAAGGGCTCTGCAAACCAGCATTAACATGTTAACCCTACAGCATGCGTGTGCATGGCACTGTCTCAGTTAAAGGACAACTTTGTAAAGTGTGGAAAAAATACCATGCAGCCTCTAAAACTCAGTTCTGTGGTACAAAAACTGACTGATGGGCATGGAGTTAGCAGGGCTAATACTGGATTGAATCCATATGTGGACGAAAAAACATCTAGAAGTAATTTACAGTTGCTTACCTTTCAAAGCAGATGTTTTATATTGTTCCATCTTAAGTTACAGCTGTACTGCCGTTGATATTTATGTGCAAAATATTTAAATTTCTGGGGCATGTGATGTTACCTTGTGTATAGCAAATGCCTTTAGTCAACTAGATTCAACTCTTCTCCTGAGGATTATAGAAAGTACCCAATATAGGAATGTATAGATCAGCGTTTAACCAATGTCATTGGAAAAGAACTTGGGTTAAATTGAGATTTTATTTTTATTTCTTAAAGGCTGCTAGTTTCACATGCCTCACATTGTATGTTGCCTATTTCCTCTTATCTGTTCAAATCTTTTAGAGATTTTAATATGCTGGAAGCAGGGTCTTAGAATTAATTATTCAGACTTTTTCCAAAGCTATTTAAAAATACTTGCAAAGGGCAAAAATTACAATCAACTTATTGCTCTCACAAGCTCAACTTGTTTCACCGAATTATAAAACAAGTGAAACTGAACATAGCTTCTGAAATTAGGATTTGTAAAATCAGATTTTACAGCGTAAAACTGGACTGCATACAGCTTCTTCATTAAAGTATTTTTTTCTTATTAATTTGCAATCATTCTTATAACTGCAAGGCTTATCACTTGCTAAATCTTGGGCCCAGCAGTATTTTTTCCATATGAACATCTGTCTGCTCTTCTGGGGGCGCTATAGGCTGCTGTGTAAGAGGAAGAAATCTTGCCTTTAGTCATCTGCCTGCATAACCTGCATTTATTCAGAAGCGCTTTTTCATGGTCATCTGTTGGTGAAGCAGATGGGACGAAATCTTCATCCTGCATTTGAGAACTGATCATGGGTGAGAGCCATTTCTGTTCTACATTTTATCAGCATCAGGATCTCTGGACTGTGGCCAGTACATGAAACCTGTGTATTATTTGTTAGCTGCCCATTACTATCTATGGTGTATCTGTTAGTGCTTGTTCCAGTAGAGCAAATGTTGTTAAACTTTGTTCCTCCGGATATTGAACTACAACTTCCATCAGCCCCGGCAAACACAGCCAATGCATTGCCTGGGATTATGTGTGGTGTAGTTCAGCAGTATCTTTGAGGCCCAACAGTTCACAGACAGGCATAGGCAAACTTGGCCCTCCAGATGTGGTACTACAACTCCCATCATCCCTGACCACTGGTCCTGTTAGCTAGGGATGATGGGAGTTGCAGTCCCAAAACATCTGGAGGGCCGAGTTTGCCTATGCCTGCCGTAGGAGTACTGACAGCAGTGAGACATGGAACAGAGAACAATGGCCGGCAGTCTATTTTGTAAAGGTCCGCTGGTTAAACAGGTATGGGACTACCCATACTACTTACATTTTCACAATTGCTCCCATAAGTAACCTACTTCCAGCACATTGCCCTATGAGATGGCAGAAGATGCAATGACCCTGGGCCATTGGCCCTGTTAATATGGTAGTGTTGCAAACTGCTGATGGACCCTTTGTGTTGCATGGTAATGGGGCTCTTAGAGATGTTGTAGGAATGGTCAAGAGGCTTAGATAAATGGCTTCCCTGGCAGGATGAGACTTTCTCCTGTACTAAGAACATCAAGAGCTTGCTGGAGCAGATCAATGGCCCATCTAGTCCAGCATGTTCTCATGGTGGCTTGCCAGATACCTGCTCAAAAGCTGCAAGCAGGGTTGCCTACCTGCAGTTTCCCTTACTAGTGTTTGCAGCAACTGGTATTCAGAAGCACTGCTGCCTTCAAATGTGGAAGCAGAACAAGCAATCCTGGCTAGTAGCCTTCCCCACGATTTTGTCTAACCCTCTTTCAAAGCCATCTTAAGTTCATGGCCATTTGCTGCCTCCTATGGGAGCAAGTTCCATAGCTCAACTATGTGCTGCACGAAGTACTATTTCTCTGTTGTGAATCTCTTTCCATGTTCAGCTTCTTTGGATTTCCACAAAGTCTAGTGTTGAAGGGTGGGGGTGGGACTTGTCTCTCCATGCCATGTCTAATTTTATTAACTTCTATCATGGTGCCTCATCTTTCCTCTCCACTAAAAAGTCCCAAATGCTGCAACCTTTCTTTGGAGGGGAGTTGCTCCTTGATCATTTGAGTTCCCCCTTTCTGAACCCTGTTGAACTCTACAATATCCCTTTTGAGATGAGGTGACAACTGTACTCAGTATTCCAAACGTGGTCACGCCATAGATTTGTATTTGGTATCAGCACTTAAGTTTTGATTCCTTTCCCAATGATGCCTAGCATGAAATTTGCCACTCTGCATAGAGCTCTCTATTATGGCCCCAAGGTCTCATTTCTGGTCCATCACTGCCAGTTTACACCCCATCAGCGTATATGTGAAATTAATATTTTTTTGCCGCAACATGCATAACTTTGTGCTCGTTTACGTTGAATTAACATTTGCCATTTTACCACCTATTCACTCGAGTTGAAGAGCTCTTCACAATCTCTTTTAAATAACCCTGAACAATTCCATGACAACAGTAAACTTGGCTGCCTCAAAGCACAGGTTCCAGTACCGATCCTTTCTACTCTCCATTTGGAGAAGTGTCCATTTTTTCCTACTCTATGCTTCCTGCAACTTAACCAATTCCTGAACATAAGAGCATCACTTGTGCTTGGCCAGGATTTTGGGCAGTTGTAGAGAGAGAAGCTTCTCTCCTATAGGAATTGTGGGTCTCCTTGGATTAGTGTTCCTCAGAATGCTACTTATCACAATGGTTTCGATATAATTTTTCTTAAACAGCAAGTTATCAGGAACTATTATTAAAACTGACATAATTGTGATTTATTAACATGAATTAAAATGCCCAACCAGTGCTGCAATGTGACAGTATATTAAAAAAAAAATTAAAGTTCATATACTGTACTACTTCCACAAAGATCACACGCTTTTGCAAAAGACTCGTATGTACAATACTATATCAAATGAGAAGCATTAAGCAGTTTTACACGCAAAAGAAACAGTATTTACAGCACTTGTCAGAGACATTAGAAACAATCTATACATTAAATTACAATGTCTGCAAAGAACTGTTGAAATAAGAGCCATGTCCACACCAAACTATAAAAATCTGTATTGCATCTTCTATCTATATGCACACAAAACTGTTTGACAGATGGAAAACCTGTTAGTGCCATCACTTAGCTGTGTACTTTAATTACATATGTATAAAAAGTAAATATAGAAAACATTCACTAAATGAATTTAACTGCAACAATAAAATTTAAAGTTACGCAGCATCAAATCTACTGCCAGAACGAACAGCTGGAATGTTCACATACAAAATAAAAAATGCTTAATACTGGCTCAAGGGCACAGTTTCAGGAATTTTTAAAAGCAAAAATGGAAAGAATACAATGAGAGTGCGCGCACTGGTGTTTTGCTTTTATACAAAGTATCATGTACAAGCTTTAAAAAGTACCTTCAACAGGTACATATGAAATATACAGTTTTTTACAGAACATTTTTAAAATGTTTAGAAGCAAAGGGTCCATTTTAATGCCACCCTGACCCATGATAATTGTTTTGAAACGTTGGTGGCACCTGTGCTCTGTGAATAGGTATTTGCCCAGGCACCGGAGATGCCTGCTGAGGTCCTTGCACACCGTGAGGAAGGGATACAGAGCCAGGATGAGGACAGAACCCGGAAGCGGTAGGTGTTGGAATACTGCTTGGTCCTTGAGGCTGGATGTGAGGACCCTGGCCTGGGAGAGGGCAATGAGGTCCCGTCCCAGCAGGCTGATGCTGAGGTCCAGGTCCCAAAGGTGTATGATGAGGCTGCGAGGGGTAGGAAGTGACTGTGGAGTGAGCGCTGGAGGGGAAAAGCGGGGGGCCCTGGTGAGATGCATGGTGCAATCCTTGCGCCGATGCCGTGTGATGCCCGGAGCCCAAAACGGTGGCAGGTGGCGGTGGTGGTGGAGGAGGAGGAGCCGAATTGACTACGTGCTGGTGTTGTGCTTGCAAACCTTGGTGACCTGTGGTGGGGTGAGTCGGATGATGGTGAGGAAGGGGACCAGGCGGCGGCGGAGGTGGTGGCAGGTGGTGACCGGCAGCTTGAGAATGGATGTGTGACCCCGGAGCCACGGCGACCGCGTGCACGGGGCCCACGACATGGGCCACGGCATGCTGCTGATGAGAACTTTGCTGCTGCACAAGATGGGGTCCTGGAGCAGGTGGCGGTGGTGGGGGCGGCGGCGGAGCCCCGACAGCTGGAGTCTGGTGGTGAATACTGGGGTTCTGAGATGGCAAAAAATGCCCACTGGTTACATGGTGCCCTGAAACTGGCTGCTGGCATGTTGTGCCCGCAAGTGCTTGGTTTGGTCCAGAGGGAAACACAGTTTGTTGGGGCGGTAGGCTACTTTTTAACTGACTGTAATTTTGAAAGTTTCCTGAGGGGGCTTGCTGGTTTTGATAGTAAGTAGAGGAAGGGGGCGGAGGTGGGGGAGGAGGCGGGGCACTAGCGTTCAAATTTTGTTGGTGAAACTGGCTGTAAGAGACCGAAGAGGTTTGGGGAAACAGCGTTCCGCTGGGTTGCTGCTGGGTGCTGGGCTGAAGGCTTTGCGTCGCCGCATAGAAACTTCTGTGAGTGTCTCTTTGAGGCGTTCCCACTTGAGGTGACTGAGGATGATGAGGTCTGCATGGCGATCCTAATTGTTGTGAAGGGGGCTTTGGTGAAAGGTAGCCGTGTTGAACAGGGGTGTGGGGAGTAGAGGGTTTGGGAGGGTTCTCTACCTGGGGTGAAGGGGGACAGTGGAGCTTCAATGGTGCTGCAGAAGGCAGCTTTTGTGAGAGCTGATCTCCTGTGCTGCGCGAATGGGGCTGGGACTGGTGGTTTTTTGAAAGTGCTTCGGCGTTATTTGCCAGCGGTTTCTGTGGCTGGTCAGGTTTGGGGTGAGTTGTGTTCTCTGCCTCTGGAGCATCTGCTGCAGTCTCCCACTGGGCATCCTGTTTTGTGGGTGTTTTCCCAAGCGATTGGACAGGAGCTACAGGACTTGGTGAAGAAGTCTACATTAAGGAAAAAGAAAAACAAACATGTAACTTCCGTTTAAAGCATATCCATATCCTTATCTTCAGAGCTATGGTCGCAATGCAGGCTTGCTCAACTAGTGAGGTTTACTGGGTTCAATGCAACACTTCTTACTCCTGAGGATAGCAGACAAACACAAACTTTGAAATCAAATTTGAAAGAAAAATGGGAGTTTGTGGTGCTTAATATAAATAGCAGCAGAAGCAAGTGACTATCCGGCTTGTAAACAATATTGTGTAGTTACTCACTGGATTAGCTACTGTTCCTCCTTTAGATGCGCATCAATGAGACAGATGGATAAAGAGTCACTTTTAAGCTTTTAAATGCTTAAATTAATTAATTAATTAATTATGTAATTCACAAACATGGATTCTTGCCAGCATCTGGCATTGAATATATCTGCATTCAGGCAAAATTCAGAACATCAGTTTTAAGCTATAGTGACCAGGAAAGAAGCAGGGACATTCAAGCTATGTATGTGTGCATTCACTAACGTGAAAATATTTTGTATAGTAGTACCTTGCTCACTTTTAAAGGACTCTTGCAAGCCTTCAGAGAAGTATCTGGGGACGGACATTCACTTGTGGGCTCAGGATTTTCAGGATCTGCAATAAGAATTACTGTAAGTCTATAGACAGAAGCATACAATGGTCATGAAGATGTTTGACTGGATGGATTAAACTTTCAAGTTTGAATTTTAAAAATCAAGCTTGAAGCATTCTTAATAAAATGAGATGAATATGATTATGAATACAAGATCAGATGGTGACCAGTAATTACAACATTTCTAGCGGCAGCTAGACTGGTGACTGGGAGTGGCCGCCGGGACCACATAACACCGGTCCTGAGAGAACTACATTGGCTCCCAGTTTGTTTCCAAGCACAATTCAAAGTGTTGGTGCTGACCTTTAAAGCCCTAAACGACCTCGGTCCTGTATACCTGAAGGAGCGTCTCCACCCCCATCGTTCAGCGCCGAGGGCCTTCTGGCGGTTCCCTCATTGCGAGAAGCAAAGCTACAGGGAACCAGGCAGAGGGCCTTCTCGGTAGTGGCACCCGCCCTGTGGAACACCCTTCCATCAGAGGTCAAAGAGATATACAACTATCTGACATTCAGAAAATACCTCAAGGCAGCCCTGTTTAGGGAAGTTTTAAACGTGATATTTTAATGTATTTTAATATCCGTTGGAGGCCGCCCAGAGTGGCTGGGGGGACACGGCCAGATGGGCGGGGTACAAATAATAAATTATTATTATCTTCCTGCTCAATCAGAAGGAGACCAAACACAACCACAAAATTGCTCAAAGGAGCACTTTCAGGATCAACCAGATGTGTTCTTACCAGAGTCCTTGTCTTTCCTATGATCACTAAGAAGCAAAGCTCGCTGATAACTTCGTTCCCTCACTTGCTCCACTGAAGTTGAAGCAGTCCTTCAAAACAAAAATGAATGAAGTCTTAGTTTGCTGGTATCTCCCTACTGCTCAGGAGAACACTTAGTTGCATGGTACACATCGTGCGGATTCGAACTGCCGACCTTCCGACTGGCAAGCCCAAGAGGCTCACTGGTTTAGGCCACAGTGCCACCCACATCTGTTATTTTATTTTTATAGATTGTAGTACTCTTCATCTCTCAGCAAACCCATGGGAACTAAGGAACGTGCAGTACTAATACAGCTTTTTCTAGCAATGTCTTCCTTTAAAAGCAGTTATGACTGGTGCTTTAAGGGGGAAAGGTCATAGCAAGCACGGCCTGTGTTCAGCCTAATTCTATTACACAAATTATATGGAAGATGGCCCCCACAGTGCTCAAACCCTTAAAGGGCTGACGCATACATTTCTTATGGTAGCAGAAGGGCACCTTGTTAAATTTTAATCAGTCTGAAATTTCACCACCCTATTTTGAGAATCTGAACACCTGCGTTACTCAAAAGTCCTCTTTTTCTTTGTAATAGCCCTCAATTTAGCAGCAAGTTATTTAGAAGGAGCTTACCACTGAACTTCTGGATCGTTCTTCTCGCTTGAAGCTTCTTTTGATGAAGAGGAGTTTTCTGTTTCTTCTGAAGTGGTGCTATAATCAGTGGCTGGCAATGGTAAAGGGAGGCTAGCCGTGTGCTCCCGCTCAACTGGCTCCCCGTTCTCGCTGCTGTTATACCCGTCAGCAGAACCGCCGTTGTTTCCTCCACCAGCAGAGTGTGGCGATATGGTTAGAAGGGGAAAGCTTTCTGCCTTGGAGCCACTTTTTCTGGCTTCTCGTTGCCTCTTGCGGTATTCTAGAAGCGACACCTATGGAAAAAGTGGAAGGAACAGTTGCGGGATGTCTCAACTCAAACTGTTTTGACAGTTCCCCCCGATTTCTTTCTAGGCTGTTATAAAAGTGGAGTTTGCACAATTAAACATAGAATCTGGTTGCAAAGTGGCTGGCATTAGTTTTGAGGATAACTCTTTTGCAAAAATGAATCTAAAATTGGAATGAGTAAGAGAATGGGCGTGTTTGCACATAACGATGACCCAGACTTTCTGATTTATTGTGGCTATTGCAATTTAGGAAGCAACAATCTGTGGTCCTTAGTTCAGACATAGCATGAACCCAAGGCTTCCTGGTTGTTTATCTTGCTTGTACCTAGCAAGGAGCAAGGAGGCAGTGTGCACCAGTATGTACCTCATCCCTGGCAAACCAGAAAGTGCAGGCAACTGATGGGCTAGTTGCTAGCACTGTTCCGCAAATACTTGTGTGTGAGTTTGCATGGTGATGGTTAAGAGGTTAATTCTGTAACCGTTCTTCCACTTCCACTGGTGCAACCAGAAAAACCTATTTGGCTGCATTTTACTTTTATAACACAACGCTCCAGTACGAGGCACCAAACACTCCTGTGGGCTGAAGAGGACTTCCACAAGTGAAAGTGCACCCTTTTGATCCAACCTAATGACCTGCAGCAATCGTAATAAAATAATTTTGGGATACTGCATACTGGACTTCCTACATTAGAACAAACTGTGAAGTATAACTACTGAAAATGTCCTTTTGCAGTCTGAGCAATTCCTCTAGTTTCAGATTAACTGGGGCAGTAACAGTTTTCAGAATCTTAAGTATATGCACCATAACTATTTGGTTTGTCTGTCTTAAAATATTTGCCCCAGTATTAATGGCTAAACTTTCTGCTAAAAACGAACCCTTTCCACTTGTGTTTCATTTTCATCAGGACACCAGTTTAGCTACAGGGAGGCAGTGCTCCCATTGCTCCCTCCCTACTGCAGCTTCCTTTGCCACCATTTTAGCGGGTTTTCCAGCCCTCATTAGCTTTTCGCGGGGCTGTAGCATGAAGGGGGAGGTTGGAAAACCCTGTTCCAAAAGTGGAACACTCTGCTCATAGAATTGAGGATCAAAGCCACTGCCTTTATATTAATACTGTAATCATACTAGGCCTCTTTGGCAAAGCTCAGAATGGCTTACAAGAGGTCACCTATCCAAGGCACCTGCTAAGCTTCAACAATGCTGCAATAATGAGATGATTCTAGACCATTCACTACTAAATTGCATGTCACTGGGAGATGTTTTGATCATTCAACTATTTTAAAAGCATTCTAGGTTGCGTATCTGCAACAGTTATGTATTGTACAAAGAATTTCCTCTAAGCTAAAGAAAATCAAGTCTCCTCAAAACTAGTAAATACAGACTATAAATTTTATTTTTGTTCTCGAAGCTGAACAAACACTAAATGGCATGATCTAGACAAAGGTAGGCATCCTTAACATTAATTTGATAACTCAGAACTTTAAAAGCTCAACTTAAAATACTAAGGCTGCAATCATAAACCCATTTGAGAATGTCTTCTATAGTAAATAAAAGCACCTTATCTAATTTTGTCTTGGCAGAAAAGATACAGATATAAAAAAATGAAAGTGTGAATTTATACTTAAAGGTTGTAACCTTTTTCTTTTGTGGAGGATTCTGGGGTGTGCAATTTCCGTCCATCAAGCTGTCACTACTGACAGATCTTCCAAAGCCAGCAGCTGCAAGTCCATCTTCAGAAGTACAAAAAACAGGTGTTTCCATGAACATGCCACCTCTGGCATCATCTGGAATCAGGCACTTTGATTCGTTTATTCGGAATCCACCTCCTACCTCCAGCTGGTGTGAAGGAGTTAAGTCCCTCAGATTAGAATTCATTGAGAAATTTACACCTGTCCTGTCGGGACTCTTTACCCAAGTCGGATAAACTGTTCCCCGTCCACAGTGAGCAGTTTCCAGCTGGCTGCTAGCATCAGTCCTATCATGGCAGGGGTTGTCCAGAGTTTTATGCAGTGCACTTTGCTCAATTGCTTCAAGTCCCAACTGGAGGTCTGAGGCCGTTTCATTTTCTCCGGAGCATTGCCTGGCGCCATCAGTCCTATTTCTTGGACTGGAATATCCAATAGTCTTTATTTCTTGCAGGCACATTTCTGTTAGATTGGAATTTCTGAAAGGGTTGAGTGCTAGCATTGCTGCTGACGACCGGTCATATCCCTGCACACCGGGGGGGGGGGGGAGAGAAGCAATTATATGTAACACACAATGTCTGAGAAAAGTAAAATCCTAACGTGCCATCCAATTTTTGGTTATTGTTCCTTTAACACAGATGTGACCAATATATGGAAGGTATGTTCAATTCATTAAAAAATATTGGAACTGAATACTGGTGTAGATTACAGGAATTACAGAAATGAGACCCTGTAGTAATTCTGGGATATTTGGAAATTATGGGTTTAAGACAGGAGATTGAACTGTTTATGCCAATGAACACTGTGGGATGGAGATGATGATGATGATTATCAATATTGAAGAAGGATTTAATGGATCTGGATTATTTAGTTTTGCTACGATGGTGAGTTTATTAAGATGCATTTTTTCATGTTCTACGCAATACTACATGCTTTCTTGTCAGCAAAATGCAAGAAAAAATAATTTTGTAATACTGGGAAACTGAAGTCTTATGCCAAGCTAGATTCTTGCTCTGCATTGTCTACACTCAATGGCAGTGACTCTCCAGGGTTTCAGATAGAACTCTTCCTGTTTTGCATAGAGATGCCAGGGATTAAACGCAGAACCTTTTGTGCTCTGCTTCCAATTCTTCCCCAAACAATTATTAGCAGCTGTTCATAGCTGGGAGGAACATTTGCAAAACGCATATAAGCCTTTCCCAGTAACTTCTTACAGTTCTCCTTACCTCTTGATTATACGTTCGCCGCTTAACTTCTGGGGAACTTTCAGGTGAAGAAATATTCTGCATTAAAAAAGTTAAGCATGGAAGTTTTATTTTAATGCAAATCACAAATGAAAGCATCTCAATTTTAAAACAACATCTAAACTACTTTATTTCATTCTGCCTCCCTGGAATATATGCTAGGAGTTAAAACTTCTCTGAATTTTGTCTAATCCCCTTCTACTGGATTGGTAGCCATTACCACACGTCCCACCATTTGCTAAGTCATTATTTTTTTTAAAAAAACAAACACCTGTCAATGCAAGTTGATTGATCAGGTAAGAGTATAGAATATACAAAAGCTCACCTCAAAGTGCATTGCATTTCCATGTACACATGGAATCACTGGCGTAACAGGTGAGTAAATGGGCTTATAACCATTCCTACAGGTTTCATCATCTGCTTTTATTCTAGGAGGAGTTGCAAACAGCAATGGATCTGAGGCAGAGTGATCAGCATGGGTTGGTGTGGCATATGGAGAAGGAATAGGTGTAGATGTTTCTGAATAGGCAGAATCCGACAGCTGATAGACTCTTCTTTTTTTTAGTGGTGTTATGAGGTCTGCATGTTACGAAGGCAAACAAAAAACAACAATTGATGCTTTCTCGTTAAGCCATCAAGATTTGAACACAATTATTTATTAGGTTCCATCAATAAACCATTTTTGTCCAACCCCCTGCAATGCAGTAATCTCAGCTAAAGCATCCATGAGTCCATGTGCACGTTTGGAAACCTGGGAAACTAAATATAGTCTAGCCTAGTCACAAAATATAGCCACTTGCCTAAGAAACCTTGAGTACAATATAGAGATTCGACATGAGTCTCAATTGCCGAACCAGGTATCTGCCCTCACAAAGCACTACAAAATACCGTACTCATTCCACAGAAGGAAAACTAGCTATGCTTGGAGAAACACACATACCCAACTCTACCTCCTCCCACCACCCCACCAAATGCAGAACAGGCAAAACATTCCTAGTCCATCAAGTGGGTCCCTAAAACTTGAATGGTTGGCTAGAAATCAATACATCAGTTTCCAGATGCTTCACTCTGTTCTTTCCATTGCCACAAAGAATGCCTTTCAGAACACATGGAGCTCAAAGGTACTCTAAGGGAAAGAAGGAAAGAGGAAACCCAGCCAGATGGGCGGGGTATCAATAATAAATTTTATTATTATTATTATTATTATTATTATTATTATTATTATTATTATTATTATAACTAGAGGCCTGCAATTTACTTTCCAACAAGCCCAGTTCTCCACAAGGTGGTGGTGGTGAGGTAAATAGATCGGGTATGTCAGATTTCATGAACTGATGGTGATAGCAAAATATCTTCTATTTAATCTTGGTCACACACAGAGGGTACAGAGTGTTCTGTTGGTGGAAGCAACTGAACTTTCAACTGAATCTTCTCCAGCAGGAAAGATGCCACTAACCATAAACATTTAGTACAAAAGTAAGTAGAGAGAAGTGGTTGCCCAACCGGGTGCTTAAATATCAGATCCCCTGCAAGTTTGATGAAAAGGGTTAAACCATTTCAGAGGATGGCTTGCAGCATATAACAAAAATCCTTACCTGATAAAGAACAACTGTCATTTAATAACAAGGGACTTCTACTTTCACCATTGACTGTGGGACTTCTCGATCTTTCATGAGATGGTGAATTAAACCTATCTACAGCTGTTGTGTTTTCTTCTTCCAGAGCTTGCTTCAACCAACGCTGGGGGGGGGGGGGGGAGAATATAATTAAACTCTAGTCCATGGGTGCCAAGTGAGATCCATTATAATTATTGATTTAAATCATTTCCAGGCCATGTGCATTTTTTTTTTAAAAAAACACCTCACTAGTCTGTTTTACAAAATAATATAAGACATGACACAGCATAAACTTTTAAGAGGGGAACAAAAAGTGTAATAAATTGTTATTTAACAGGTCATGGAAAATAAGGTCTTTATTTGATGACCAAATGAATAGGTAGCACTATGCCTTATCTAGTCTGTATATATTTTACAAGATTTAAGAATTACCTATTTTTCTTAATATCAAAAGGAGGAAAAACAAAAGGGAAACGCTACCTTCTTGCAAGAGCCAATGTTTTCCACAGGTTCTTTTCTGCGCCTCTTTTCCGAAAGGAATGGCGATGTAAAACGAATATAGTGCTTAGGAGTAGTATATACATGTGGGCTGTAAGTGAGACCGGGCAAAGAATTCAGCTGTGTAGCCAAAACCTCAGGATCTGTCGTTATACGCAGGGGCCTTTCTGAAAGGCTGTCCGTCGGTTTTCCTGTCTTCTCATTCTTCTCACTTAACCACTCACTCACCAAGTGCTAAACAGAAAAGGGAAAAGTCAACATAACCCTTCCGCTGAAGGTAGTTATCAACTGTACATTAAGACCATGTTCAGTACTAAGAGAGTGTGCAAATACTAACGTGACTAATGAAGCTGTAACTGCACACAGATACACCATTAATAGGTTCACTGGTAATCCAAGTGACTGACTAGGTTTGCACAATCAGGTTAATGGCTTCTAAACAAGCAAGTTTGTAAGCCACTTTAAACCCATGGCTTTGCATCATAGCTTGTTTGAAAACCATTAACCTTAATTCCTGATCAAATGGGGTAACTGGGGCTTCCTGACTTGTTTCCCTGCTCACAGGAAGGAATTGTGGGCAGGTGCAGAGCTCATGCATATTCTGGCTTATTAAACCAGTATTTAATTGTGTAGACATGGTAAAATACACGAGACGGTAAGAGCTGATTTGCTGTCAAATCCTAGAAAGTGGTAAATTTGTGGTAAAATGCCACTGTTTAAAAGTTTTAGCCAGCAAGGCTGATGTCAGCTTTTTTGCTAATGCTACTGAGAAAGAACCTGCATTCTTAAACTAAGTGGTGTGTGTACTACAAGCATCAGCAATCGTTTTTAATTTACTCGTTCGTAAGTTTTTCTGTCTAAATGCATGCAGGGTGGCGTGGTGTTCTCGTACAACAGGCCTCCCCTTATGTTTTTTTCTGCCCTCTCTTGAAGTTCCAATCCATTTCCTTATCTTAAGAAAAGTTTGAATTTTAAAACAGGACTTTCCTGGAGCCAGTGTTCCTGCTGTTCAGGTGGCGGCAGTGACCAGGAATAGACCACCCTTTCAAGCCTTGTTAATATCCACACTGAGCTACTGTGACATGCTCTCTGTATGTAGCTGCTGTTGTAAACATCAGAAACATATTTTCCAGTTGTTACTCAGGCTCTAGAACTCTGTCCTCGAGAAGCCTTCCTGTTTCTGTCTGGTCTTCTGATGAAAGCCCCCACTTAATTGAGAGGGCTCTGGTGCTATGGCAGAATCATTACCTATTATTTACTGGTGATATTGCATTATTTAATATTGCTATGCTGCTGTGCTGCATTCACTTCATTTAACAGTTTTGTTTTTGTTAGCTGCCTTGGGTATTTTACACAGAAAGGCAGGATAAAAATAAAAATATTACCAACAATAAATAAAAGTCCTATTTCTTTCCCCCACCCCATCTACAGCTGGTGGCATGCACACAAAGAATATGCCCGGCCATTATACCGGTAGGGAATGGGAGACATACCTCACAAATTTGTGTCCAGCCCTTCCCATCCTTCTGGTCAAGGAATGTGAGCTGCAAGGAATGTGTTCCCTGAATGAATTGAGAAGGGAGAGGCTGGACTGGGATATAGGCTTCCCGGAATGCTCAGGTATGCTGAACATCCATGCATATGTACCACAGAGGAAGAGGGAAACCAGACTACTATAGAAACCCCTCCATAGATGCTCTGCATGCACTGAACTGGAGCAATCCCTAAGTTAAAAGATGGCCACAAACTTTCATTTCCCTTTTTAGGATTTTGTTTCTACATAGTGGAAAAGAAGCACTGAAAAACAATGACTACTGCACTGGCTCTATTTCTGTGAAACCTAGCTCACTATTTCCTTCCAAGCTAGCAGCAATTGAAAGCAAGCCCAACCCAAGAAAACTACTGACTGTTAGCAATGCCCATGGCCTACGGTTTCACAGAAAAAGCCTAACATGAACTCTTTCAATATCTTCATAGGGATGCCTATGCTGTGTTTTCTCCCTCTCAGTGGAAGGCAAACTCCAGACCTAGGAGTCCTCACAGGAGATGCATCCTATAGGACAAAATAAGAGATGTCAACTGTTCCTGCTTCCAGACAGACACTCAAATCATGACGTATGCCCCTTAAGGTGCAATAATTCAGTGTTGTTATCCTCCCTACCCTGAAAGTCATTGCATTCACTTCTCTTAGATAGGAGGGTAACTCCTGGGAGGTATAAGGACGTATGGAGACCTTTTAGCCTCCCCTTCATTTTCTGACTTCAAAAATGTAGTCAGCATTCCCTACCCAAAATCATTGGAGATGGAGTAGTCCTACCACCCAGAGGTCTTCGCTGATGTTTCTTTGGCCTTTGTGCAGACCTACCTTAACATATTCTGTTGCTTTTTTGAGGTCTTCCCAATGTCTTGCACCTCTCCCTATTTACCCATCTCATGATGGCATTCTGGTGTCTTGGGTGGGGGGTGGGCCCCCCCTCCTGTCAACAGGGGTCCCTGATCCTTACCCAAGGTTTCCTACCAGAGCCTCAGTCTCATCTTCTGCCTTCTAGTATCCAGGTTCCTCCCTATTTTTCCTAGGGGAGGTGAGTGTACAAGAGGAAGAAAGCACGCTTGCCTTCTTTAAATAACGCATCTCAGAACCATACAAGGTCTTCTTGTGGTACCCCTGCATTACTGCACTTGCTCAAGCAAGAAACCATTGCCACTCCCTCCTCCTCATCCCAAAACAGGGCTGATAACCAGTATATTCCTGCTTAAATGCTGCCCTGAGCTCCTTTGCAAAGAACATCACAGTAGACATTTAATACACAAATGAAAGTATCAGTTTAAGCTAAGAAGTACATTTACCTTTTTTGTTTTAGGATATTTAGTAGGGCATTTGTTAAGTGCTGGGGGTTCTGGTTCAGGAACTATTTCAGCAACAGGTGTCTCCGCTTCAGGCTCAGCTGAAAGTGCAGTGTTTTCAGGCTCATTGTGCTGTGAACTAACTTCCACATCAGGAGAGGATGGTTGAATATCTGAACACATGCTAACAGTTCTGTGCCTTCTCCGCTGCTGTCCGATATGAGTTCTGCTCCGAGAGAAACTTTTTCTCTGTTTTGTCCTATTGACTTTGGCAGGGGTTGGCTTAGTGGCAGTTTCCTCTTTTGCTGGTTCCTTGTAAAATGCATGAAACACCAACGTCAGATAAACTGCATACCTTGTATAGCTAGAAAGAATAACCGCTCTGTAATTTTTTCAATAGTAAGTACATATTTGAAAGTGATTTTTAATGTGATTTTCCCCCTATCCCAAAATATTCATTTTCAGCAATGGATGAGGCAACTTTGGTATCATATAATTACAGACAATATGCAAATTGTTCCAAGTACCATTTCAGAAGTCTTGAGTTTTATAAGGGAATTTGAAGGCACTCTTTTGGGTCAGCACAAAGCCTTGATGATATGAAAGAAAGCTGCCTGGTTACTTATAGCAGCAAAGTGTTGCCCAAATCACATAAACAGAAAAGCTTAATCTTTCAAGCCAGCTTAAACTTAATAAAGATATATGTCACTACCTGTACAAATTCTGTTTCGTTGATGATCTGTGTTTCCTTGCATTCAGGTTTAATTTCAGTTTTAGCTGTACTGATTCTTTCCAAAGCCTGCTCTCTTCTTTTTTCTCTTTTTTCTAGCCTGGCGAAAGCTTGAAGAATGGCTTCCATTTTCCGTTCTTCTCTGGTCTGAAGAATTAAACAACATTAATTTTTAAGCAATGTACGCTGAAGATAAAATAAAAGTACATAAAACTTAGCCATGTTCAAACTGTTTCTGCACAACGGCCAAAACAAGTTACAGGATCAGCACTATCATTATATACTAACTTATATACTGGTGTCTGACACTCAGGCACGGCGGCACTATGGTTTTTTTTTTAACTTGGAACAAAAGAAAACAAATTAGGTACACACCTGCCAATAAACAGCTATGTATTAGTACAAGCGCCATATTTACTCATAAATTTCAGTCAATTCCTTATACGGTACAGAGAGAAGAATATTAACTAGAATTAAAATACAATAAGCTTATTAACATTTTTAACAGAATAAGATGTAATGAAAGTATATGATGTACATTTTCTGTGCAAGTCTATATGAAAAATGCTACTGTTTTAAAACTATATTACACCCAATTTTAAATCAATATTGCTATCTTCCCATTTGAACCTGTGTTGAAATGAAAAAGCATCTTTCCATGATTTTTTTTTAAAAAATACACTATTTTATAAACACCTATTTATAATTTACAGTT
Organism: Darevskia mixta; assembly: GCA_034641385.1. Taxonomy (NCBI): domain Eukaryota; kingdom Metazoa; phylum Chordata; class Lepidosauria; order Squamata; family Lacertidae; genus Darevskia; species Darevskia mixta. The sequence goes on along the minus strand of JAWWNH010000224.1, from coordinate 6,618,628 downwards.
AACAAAGTGTAATTTTGCTCCTCATCAAATTCTGCTGAGTGTTACCAGAGCCTGTACAGACAGTCAACATTAATCTGTGATGGTGGGATACTGGGGTTTAGACTTCTTAGAGCATGAGAAATGCATTCATTTAAACCTGCTAAGCAACATTTTCAGATGTTAGTAAGGCATAAGGTGCCCAGTCAAAATGCCAACTTCTATTGTTCCTCAAAATGGTAAAAAGTAACACATGATGATAAGGAGCATTTTAGTGCACTGGCTGTTCTTTACTGATGTGTAAAAATAAATTTTGTTCCAGAAAACCTTATCATCCCAATTTCTATTTAAGTGTCATCTAATATGACAAAGCATTCCAATTTTTTATCCATTATATTGACTTTACCATTTTTTTTAGTATTAAGAATGAACATTATTATTCAAACTATTATTTGATTATGTAAGCCAGGGGACCTCCAACAGGCACTTTATGCATCACCAATAACTCACCAGATCCCTGCATTCATGGATCCAATTTTAATGAATCTTTGCTCTTAACTTATCACTCTTTCATCACTCTTTCATAAGACAAAAAGTGAAGGGAAGGGAAAAATGAAAGTAAATCATCGCTGAACTACCAGGGATCTTTCAAGTGATGAGAAGCAGTGGAATATGTTCCTGGGAGAGATGGCATCACACTACAAGGAATCAAACAAAATTTCCACTGTAACTAGGGACCACACACAGGAACAGGCCCCGTGTGCCTTCAACAGAGCCTCAGGAGTGTGTGTCAAAACACTTCAGCAATATTTCTATGTGGCTTTATACCGATAGAATTGCAAAGATCTCCACCAAGATTGGTGGGATTTGTACCTGCTAAGAAAGGTCTTAAAAGTTCCAAGAAGCACCTCACTGCATGAAGCCGAGGAAGTATCAGCCTCAGGTACAAAATTGCCTTAACATTTTTGTTTCTTTGTCCTGGCAAGCTAGGAAGTGTGTGCCCCCATCTCACTTTGATGTTTATCAGCAAGTACCTTCCAAAGGCTCTTGTTAATAGCCAAGGCAGCTAAGCCATGCAGCTGGAACACCTGGCTATAGGGAGAAGAACTAGCCAAGTTTGCTCTATTTCTCTAGAGAGACAGGTCACAACTTAAGATAACAGAGTTTACCTACTACCTCACAGAGTTTGCATTCTGCAGTCAGGGCTCCCATTTCTCCAGTGGTGAAAGATAACACTGGTTCTGTTTCATCACTTTGTTACAAGGTCATGCCGTGCCCTTTAGGGCTCCCAATTCATATCCAGATAATAAATGCATTATATAAAGGTAGTATAACTAGAAATTCTGTGTCATGCTTGGTGGTAACATGATTTTCATAGCTTTTTATCAATAAAGGCGAAGGGCCTCCTAACTTACTCCCCTTAAAATTGCATCTGGCCTATTCATAATACCCCCATATAAGACCAAAAATTTCATCACGGAACATGATCCCTCTTCACCCCTATACAGGTGAAAATGAATGATTAACTGGAACTTGGCGGAACATTGAAAAAAGATTATGGCATGTATTATCTTCTGTTGCACAAAGCAGTTGAAGATCCAAGATCTGCCTACTGTTTTTAATCTTAGTGCTACTGAAGCACAGAGAAAACAGGCTACTTTCATCACAAGTTTTTCTTAGCACCAGTATTTTTCCTTATGGCAAGGAATCATTTAAATATTAAGGGTATGTTAAAGAAGCTATAACTTATAGAAAAGGTAGTATATGAATCAATTTAACATGATCAAGCATAAAATAAATGCTGATGCCACAGGTGAATATAATATCCTAGTATAGGCAATATGAACTTTCATCAGAAACATGGCACTACCCTGCAATCAGATGCCATGCACTCTGGTCATAAGAGTAGTGGAATAATGAAAGACCCACATAACACCCAGCAGTGTCCACACTTTTGCAACTCCTATTAACGGCCCTTCCTATACTACATTATAAGCCTCTCTTTCCAGAGACCTAAAAAATGAGGCTTCCTCACTCAAGGAAACATTCTTAAATTCTCAAACTACTAGTTTGTGTGGTTAGCTCAAAACTGTTGTGCAAGTGACCTTGGTCATTGATAATAACCACCCTCACCCATATATATTCCTACACAAACTTAACTGGCAGATCTTTAAAGCTGATGCAGCGGAGGGATCTTTTATACACATGTGGTGGTTGTGTAAACATGCCCAAGAATATTGGGAGATGGCTTATGAGATAAAAAAGATCTTCAAATTTACATTCCCCCCAAAATCTGAAGTCTTCTTATTGGCTATAATTGGCGAAGAGATACCATTGAAGGCACGTAATCTATTCTGTTATGCAACAGCAGCCAGAATAGTATATGCTAGAAATTGGGAAGAAAGAGGAATTCCTACAAAAGAACGGCTGCATAAACTGACAGAATTAGCAGAACTAGCAAACATGACGCCCAAAATAAGGAATCAGAACAAACGGACTAGAGACAAGTGAGAAGGCTTTGGGAAGTATTTAAAATATATGATGCCAAAATCAATTTTCAAGTAGTGGCAACCTTATGAGCAACAGCTAACTACAACCAAGGAATGAAAGAGGAAGGGGTAAACTAACTGATAGGCAGAAAAAACAAGGTATATCTAGAATGCCTCGGAGTGTTAGGTTGGGGAGTCTGTATAGAAACAATGTATGATAGGAAAACGATGTGTAATCAGAAAACTGGAAAAACATTACAAAATAAAAATTAAAGCTGATGCAGTTAATTATTTCCCTGAGCAGTAGCAAGATTGCCAAAGGAAGATGTTTTATGGATGCTATCCCAGTAGCAGCACAGCTCTTGCTCCTCCCTGCATCGCTCTGAGGAAGCAAAGGGGAGGCGTCGTTCCTCAGAGCAAAGCATTCTGGGAGCAGTGGCCTGAGATAATGGGGTGGCTAGACATGTAACCAATTACAGCATGTGATCATGTACAGCATGTAGTCATTCTCCTAGGCCATCTTTCCCAGAGTGCCACCTACCAAGGAGGAACCCCCGACCTCAGAGTGGGGCACAGAGGAGAGAGAGGTAAGGGAAAGGGTGGGGATAAGAGGGGTATCAGCGGCTCGCCTTGTGCTAGTTCTGTGAACAGTTATGTCTTCCTCCAAACTTTCTCAACTGCTCAGTCAACCCTCATGTTTCATTACGTCAGGATTCTCTCAGTTTCATGACCCTTCCTAAGCATGCACTTTATCTGCTCCCCTTCTGATGTCCCTGTGCCCCTGCTTGAAGTCCCATATTTGAAAATTAAATAAGGCAACATTCATACAGCAATGTTTGTGTACTTTTTAGTAAGAGCAAGGTATCTGACTTCTCTTTGTTAAATCTACACAGAGGAGGATCCCCGCCCCGCCCCCCAATCTTCAGACATCTATTCAACTTGGCTGGTCACTTATGGAAAATACTGGGATTTTATCTTATCTCAAGGTACAGAAAGTGCATTCTTTGAACTGCAACAAGACTTCAGCAGCACAAAATCAATAATATGTAAACTCCCAAGAAAGCACACGCACACACACGCCTTTTTCAGAAAGTAACACTCAAGCCAAAAATAGAAACACACAGACTCAAGTTTTAGATATTGTTAGCATGTATCAGGAGCAGATTTCAAATATTCTCAAACACTAAACACCTAAGAGAGGCAGCAATGATTAGCATGGGAAGAGCAGCTGTCACCAATCTGTAGTGACAGCTTTAAGCAGCTACTAGCTTCCCAACTTACCATCTTCCTTTTCCTTTCTGCAATCTGCTCCTCTGATTCCATTTCTACTTCATTGCTAATAGGAGTTTTTTCTTCTATATCATCAATAAAATCTGGCTCCTGAAAGATGGAAATGACTGCTTTACAGAAGCTCTACTACTGCTGCTGCTATAACCGAGGGAACTCCAAATACTATATGATTCTTATGCTGCAATTCTATACTCACTTACCTGGGAGCAAGTCCTACTGAATTCAGTGGGGCTTACTTCTGAGTAGACATGTATATAGAATTGTACCATAAAAAGCCTCGCATCACCACTGCCAAAGCAGCCAACCAATTAGCCATAATAACATGCAAAAGCAACAATTCAAACTTTCATACATCTAGAAATAAATATCCAGTGACTAAAGCATCTTTTTTTGCCAACTAAAGAAATAACCAAATATGTTTTAGTACTAATTTGTATGAACACATGCAAGCTAGTACAGTCAGACAAGTGTCCTGAATCTGTCAGCTGCTTAACAATAAAAAAGAAACAAGGATTTAATGTAGGAAAGTTTTGCCTCCAAAATTGGCATGACAAACTTTCTTTGGGTTACTTCTAGTTAATAATATATATGCAACTTTGCTAATCCACTATTAATCTAGCTTTTTTATAATTTGTTCCTTTACAGTACAATCCCATACATGTCTACTCAGAAGTAAAGTCCCATTGAAACCAGTAGGGCTTACTCCCAAGTGTGTCTAGGACTGCATGCCTAGTAAATGCATAAAATGGCCTACTGAAAAAATTCTATTTTATCACAGAGCAGCCAATAATACTAGCTGCTTAATACTTTTTAAATGTTTTAAAGTACTTGATGTGATGAATCCTACCCTCAAAAGCAGGTTTTCAGACACGTAAAGCCAATTTTCACAACTACTAGATGTTTTAAGGGTGCAGAAAATGATTACAAATACAAGATACTCCTGACGGGAATATTACTTGGGGCACAGATGAACACTCTTCATTACAATTCTGTGACTTGAGGTACCAGGCTTCCCAAAAGTTGGAACTATATGAGTGCAACCCCCCCCCCAAAAAAAACAGTACAACTGCCAAAACACAATTTCATTTTGCTCTGTGTTATGCTGTGGAATTCTGACCATTTCAGTAGCAGTGCACATTGTGGGTTGAAACACCTTCCTCTCTTACCTCCCAGTTTTAAACACTGTCTACAACATTTTAATCAGTAGCATTTAAAAGAAAGGCAAGAGGATTTCAGGTGTCTTGGGAGATTGTGCACTGATCTGCATGGCTCCCAATAGCTCCCGTTATGTTCCCCTTTAGTATATCTCAGATTCGGGGTGGAATGGAGGGAGAAAAAATATGTTAAAACAGAAAATAAATCTCTCGTGTCCCACTAGACATGTGACTTAAAAAGAAAATTAACAGTGATGCAGAGTCAGTGGATCTTACCCTAGAATGATTTCTAGAGGACTATGGCAGTGTTGTGCCATACAGTAGGTTTTCCTGACATGCACATAGTCTCCCAAGGATTTTGTTGTTTTCAATGGGTTTGAAGGAATCTAAAAACCAATCTAAACTTTTTTTTAAAAAAATGTGGGACACTGAATATTTAGGGAATATTTAGGGAAGTTTTTAACCTGTGATATTTTAATGTATTTTAATATCTGTTGGAGGCCGCCCAGAGTGGCTGGGGAGACCCAGCCAGATGGGCGGGGTACAAATAAAAAAATAAAATAAAATAAAAAAAATCTCTGACAGCTGCCACAGAATAGCTAGTACCCTGTTTCCCCTTTTTTAATACGTAGTCATAAAGTAAGCCATGGCAGGTTTTTTTTACCTTTGTGAGAAGTAAGACGTACCCCAAAAGTAAGCCTTGGTGCCGCCACAGGGGGAGGCTGTACTGTACCATACTGACGTAATAAAAATAAGACATCCCCCTGAAAATAAGCCACCCTGTGTTTTTTTGAGGGGAAAAAATTATAAGACGGTGTCTTAAAAAGGGGGAAAGACGGTATACCCATGTGGCAAGAGAACGGCTCCTATTCAATAGATATGCCCTAAGCAAAACAATGGTAACTTGACTCTGCAGATCAGTATCTGTAAGGAATCATATGCTGTGCCTTGCGAGGAAAATGGAAAAGCAACAAGTACAACTAATGATAGCTTCAAATTCATCTAATCCTCAAGCTACACATCATGCTCCTGTTCCATTCCTTAGGTGGAACTGAATTTTGAGCCATGTCCGAGGTAAGAAACAATACTGTGTAAACAACCCCTCCTGCATTTGCCAATCTATCAAATAAATGCTTTGTAAGGATTTTTTTTTAAAGTTAACACTCTATGACCTACGTGACACAAATAATGTTGTTTCTTTTCAACAGCTGCTTGTATCATGAGTGGGGAACCTGTGGCCTTCTAGATGTTACTGCACTATGATTCCCACCATCCCTAACCATTGGCTGTGTAGGCTGGGGCTCATGGGAGTTGGAGTCCATCATTTGGAAAGGCCACAGTTCCCTACCCTTGTGCTATATCTGAACTATGAAATATAAATGCTATCAGCCTACAAACCCTGGCAAGATCCTGGATCCAAAGAGCAATAAAAGCTCTTATTCCCAATGTACATGGCGATGATATAATTTGGTATTCAACACAGTTGTCCTTAGGACACAAACCTTCACTTAGGGCTGCTTCCTGTACTATGCATTTATGCAATATTCATATATGCCAACTATATGACTAAAATCTTCTTTAAAAATGCATTTGCAGACAGATTAAGAAAAATATAAACTTAGGAAAATATATTTTTAAAAATTACCGGTAATTAATTAATCAATACAAATATAAAATTAGGACATCTATGCAGGATAGGAATTTATATGAGTAGCAATAAGCCGCTAGAAAATGATCCTGGGATCCCAAGGCACAGCATGATGTTCTTACATTTGTGATCTGCAAAAGTATTCAAAGATTCTGATGCAGTTCAACAAGTTAATTTTTAAAAATTCAAGATGAGGTATCTTCTACAAAGCCATCCAATTAAAATAACCCCACCCCCATGCCCCAAGCCAGCAGCTCCTTGAAGGTTTGGGAGTTTTATATTTGCATATGGCTTCTCGGCCCACAAAATCTGTGCTCTTGGGAGTTGCCCCAACCACCACCCTGAAGGAAATGGGAAGCTTCAGAGTCATGTGTTTAATTTTAAACATGCTACAATACCTGATTATTTGAGATTGATAGCCTTAGGGGAGAAAGCTTTCTCTGTCTGTTGTCTGGAAACTTTGTTTTGGTGGCTGCTCCTTCACAATCCAAGGTGATGTTCTGGTTTTGAGTCTCCTTCTCTTTTGAAGCATCCCTCTCTTTTCTGCCCTTTTTTCTTCTAGTATCGTATCCAGTATTTATGTTTTCTGTAGGTTCAGAGCCTCGCTTAAGTACTGGGCATTCAGGATTTTCTTTCAAACAAGCGCAGTCCACTTTGTATTTGCTAAAAACAAAAAACAAAAACAAATGAAATATGGAAAAACTTTGCAAAAAGTATTTGCACAGTACTGCTTTCTATGCAGCCTGATCCTCTGTAGGCTTACTCTGAATTAAACTCTGCAATGTTCGGCGGAAATATCTTACCAGCAGCATTCATAACTAGTACATGTCTGATCCTGCAATTCTAATGTGACATGAATCACCGCAATGCCACATTCTCTGTTAAACTGTGGGGTTTAAGACCACTGCATTTTAATGGCATCCTATTATTGTAATCTTTAAAAATGTAAATGAATGGAGACCACTTGATTAACAATAACAAACCAATTTCATATCTGACAACTGGGCCCTAATGTTTGGTGCCCAATCTGACTTACCAATTTCCATAATCAAAATCGAATGCAATAGTTATTTCTGTTCCCTTTGGAATGTTTTGGATGGAGTAGATATAAAGATGAATGGTTCCATCTTCAATGGCATGTCTAACCTAAACACAGAAAAATAACATATTTATACAGTTTTTAATATATTTGGAAACAAAAATTGTTAACCTGTTTCACCGAAGTACTTTAATCAGTTATTGTTCTTTGGTAAAGGCCTCTGTTCAGAAACACTCAACTGAAATAGTAATCATTACTATCAACTTGTGTAAGTTATAAAGATATATATAGCCCATTCTATCATTTACAGACAAATTTACAGTATTCCAAGAAATTTCTTTAGACTTTGCACATGAATCTAAGAAAATAATTTTCTGGATATAGTGTGATGTTGCAAAAATCATGTATCACTTTAAAGTGGTTGCTTTCTATATCCTAGTGCATAGATCAAAAGAGCATATTTTGTCCCACATATGCAAAATCTGTCCAGGTCAGGTCCTTTAAGTTAAAAAAATAAAAACAGACCTTCTGTTTCCACATCCTTACCAATACAATTAAGTGGAGGCATAGTGGATGAGGATTTCAACTAAGTAATATGTATTCCACTTTTAGACTTAATTGTAGAATTCTGAAAATAGCACCTTTGAAAATATTTATAACACTTTACGATTACAAAGGCATACTCTGAAGTGACAGCAGCCCACCCCAAGGAAAGCAAGCTTAAACTTGTTTCATTTTCCTTCTTTTTATCATTTCGCAATTTCTAAATTTCTCACTTAATTTTGAGAGTTGACTAGGGTGAAAGATTTCCAGAAATCTGACATTATGATTTATGAAACTAGGTGTTTTGGCTTTACCCTCTTCCCATCTCAAAAGTTCAGTTCCATTTTTAATGGAACCATAAACCACAGATTTAGTTATAATTCTCACTCCCGTATCAGTCAATGATGTACCCCAACTTTTCAGATGCAAAGCGATTATTTCCCTGTAAAGGTAAAGGACCCCTGACAGTTAAGTCCAGTCGCGAACGACTCTGGTGCTTTACTGGCCGAGTGGACAGTTTTTCAGACAGTTTTCCCGGGTCATGTGGCCAGCATGACTAAGCCACTTCTGGCAAAACCAGAGCAACGCACGGAAACGCCGTTTACCTTCCCGCCGGAGCGGTACCTATTTATCTACTTGCACTTGACATGCTTTCGAATTGCTAGGTTGGCAGGAGCAGGGACCGAGCAACAGGAGCTCACCCCGTTGTGGGGATTCGAACCGCTGATCGGCAAGCCCTAGGCTCTGTGGTTTACACCACAGCGCCACCCGCGTCCCATTACTTTCCCTGCACTACATGCCAAAGCTCTACTTGTTTTAATGAACTACTACATAAGTGATCTGGGTCCAAAGTTAATGAATGCTTAAGAGATGAAAAACTGTCCTTGTCTTCATTTTAAACTAGCAACAATAATGTTCTGGAACTTGATGTTGAATATATTCACTGAATTTTTTAAATTTATTGAGCTGCTATTTCATTACCAGAAAACATGTATACACAGTCAAATTGTCTTCTGCCTTCCTCAGCAAAAGATTTACTATGAAATATTTTAAAACTTGCAAGCCTACCTCAGCATTGGGTGTACAAGAACGTCTGATAAATCGAGCTTCATTCCCAAAGGTTCTTGCATCTACACACATTTCTAGCCCGTGGAATTTAGAATAGAATAGAACAAACGGGTATGGCCTAAAGGAGTAAAAAAACCAGCAAAGACATATCACCACTGTTGCATTAAACACAGATAAAATTAGTTTTTCAAATATTTGGAAAATTTTGAAAAAATAGGGATATAGTTTCTATGGGCTGGATTCAGCTGTCAACAATAGCGAATTCCCATAAAAGAACTTCCCCCACTCTCATCACCATGCTGCACACCTAAAATTGGGTTGAGATTTGTGCGAAGCCCCACATATGAGGAGGAAAAGAGAGACTTTTCCATTGGGAAAGCAGAAATGCTTCTGCTGATGGAATGTTTGCAATGTTGAATTTTTCCTGTTTCAAGATGTTAGCTGATACTTTCTCCCTCTTTGACTGCAATCCTATGCAGATTTGAAGTAAGTCCTACTGAACAAAGAAGGACTTCCGAGTAAACAAGCTTCATTTCCAGCTGGTAGAAACAAAGATTATTCCATCAGGTACACAAATTGCTTTTTAGATTCACTATGCAACTACAAGGATTCCCCATAATTAAAAATGGCATGATGTTGCCTTGATCTTAAAGCTGGCTTGATCTTTTAATTAAATGTTCTTAAAATAGTGACCCTATTTAGCCATGTTGTACTGAGTGCAACAAGAATCCCACACTTTCAGAAATTTCCTGGTCATCATCCAAGATATAATCACACCCAGAAGTAGAGAGAGGGTATTTGATGGGGACAATTCATTTCCTTGGCAAGGTCTATTAGAGAATATTAATGGCACAAGCTTGCTTTCACAATAACTCAAATTGCCATATTTAGGATTATTCTTTTTTCTTTTAGGTCAGACTGGCTGTTAACCCTTAGTGGGATCTTTCTTTTTCTTTTCAGATTTCCTGTGAATATTTGAATACCTTATCTGGAATTGTTTTTACTGAATGGTTTCCTTTTCCTGCAGGTACTTATGATGCTAGGTGGTTTGCTGGCTTGTGCTCTTTATTTGTAAAAGGTAAAGGTAAGATAAAGAACCCCGGACAGTTAAGTCCAGTCAAAGGTGACTATGGGGTGCAGTGCTCATCTCGCTTTCAGGTCGAGGGAGCTGGTGTTTGTCCACAGACAGCTTTCTGGGTCATGTGGTCAGCATGACTAAACTGCTTCTGGTGCAATGGAACACTGTGATGGAAGCCAGAGCACATGGAAACACTGTTAACCTTCCTGCTGCTGCGGTACCTATTTATCTACTTGCACTGGCATGCTTTCGGACTGCTAGGTTGGCAGGAGCTGGGACAGAGCAATGAGAGCTCACTCCATCGCAGGGATTCAAACCGCCAACCTTCTGATTGGCAAGCCCTAGAGGCTCAGTGGTTTAGACCACAGCGCCATCCACGTCCCGCATCTTTATTTGTAGCAGACTATCAACTTGATGAGGAAGGCCAATATGGTAAAGACAGAAGCTCTTTAGAAGAAGAGGCAAAAGTAGATAGAGTCAGAGATTTTAAAGGAGGCAGTTTTGGAGCTCTGTTTACCTTTTGTGTCCCTACTTTTAGCCATTAGGCAAACATTAGATTTCCACTGGGACATTGTTTTATACAGACTGCTTAAACCCCAGGTAAATCTTAGGCAGGGGAAGAAAATCACTATTATAGAGCATCCTAAATGTGTGTGGCATTGTAAAGGAGGAAGCATGAAGCCACTTCCCATTGGACAAGGGAAGAAAGCTTTGTGTATTCCTACGTGCTTGAATGCTAGATACAGGAAGATGTACCTGTTTAAATAGACAAAAAGCAATATAACATGTCAAGACTGTAGGGAAATACAAAGACATATGTGCTTCCCCATTAAGGGCTTTTCTAACTGTGTTAATCCTTGTGAGGAACACTGCCAGCCCATGCAATATGGCACACTAGGGGGCAGTGAGGGTCCCTGATGCCAATTCTTCTTCTCTGAAGTAACCTTTCCTTCCTATCTTGTTCAGTGTTAAAGAGCAACATTAACTAGGCAATTCCTCAGTTTCTTCTGAACAGTCATTATCATCTTGAAAGGGGAGAGATATATGGCAAAAGACAAGGGGATTATGTAAGGGTACCAGGCAAAAAGAAGAAGAATGAATGAAGTAAACTGAAAGAGGAAGGCTCAGAAGATGGCAGCCAGCTGAAGTCTAATGACTAAGAGCTGAAGTGAGAAACACGGAAAATACTGGGTGAGGCAAAACTGTGCTGTGAAGAGCCTGTCACAACACTGGGGCAACACTGTCAAAGAAATGAACTAACTCTGCAATCCTATGTCAGCCAACTCAGAAGGAAGCCCCACTGAGTTCAATGGAGCTTACTTCCAAGGCAGTATGTACAGGATAGCAGCCCAAGTGAACAATGTTAGCTGCTGAATTTTCAAAGGCAAGTGGATTGAGATGTGAAGTAATGAAAGACCAGAAGGTGCGGTTGCATTCTCAGGGCAATAAAAATGCAAGATTTGCCAGAAGCTGAGAGAAAAACAAAAGAATAACTGTAGGATCATAGGTAATTAAAGCTAGATTTTAAAGAAAAGTACCTCTTAAAGAAATATCCATTAGCTTCAAATTGTTCTCTCAGCATGAACTTTCCTCGATATTCAATAATAAGTGCATCTGGAGGCAAGTCTTTGGCAGCTTTTAGGATTTTCTTATTTTTTTGAATATAGCTCTAGAAGAAGAAAATAAAAATGTAAGAAATCTAATTAAGCTGATTGCATTAGTGCTATTAAGAAACCAGATTATAACATACAACTTTAAGGAGCAACTTGGTAATTTCAATGATATTCTTTCTTTTTAAAAGCTAATTGACTTTATTCCTACCATAAGATTCAGTATTATATTTATGTAGACTTTTACATTTTGGGGAAAACAACAACACCACAGTATCTAAAAAATGAAAACCAATACAAGTCTTTCAAAGTATATTAGGGAACCCCTTCCTTAAAAGATGTTTCAAACCCTCTGGTTAAAAAGGCCACAAACTGGTGTGCGGAAGTAATGACAACACATGAAATATGCAGTCTCTTCTCTAATCTGCTGGCAAGAGCAGAAGGACAGATGCCAAGTAAAAGGCATTTTGATGAAAATGTCAACATGCTAATTTCTAGGAAAAGGAAACTTCTGGTGCATTTCAATAGCCTCAGGTGGGAATACGCCTTTCTATGCAAAATCTTACTGTACTCTTGACACAACAACTAAGGAACTCACACCTCTTGTAATTGTGTCACTTCTGAGCAAAAGAGAAATGGCCTATATCTAGGCGAAGGTCTCTGCAAGCAGGGACATTCCTCCAAGGAGTGCGTCACGTGCGCCATGCTGATGCTAGAGGGAAAGAAGCAAAGATGCTTCTTATTACAAGATCTGAGAATGTAACTTTTCCTTTATGTTTAGTCTCTCTCTAACAACATTAATTTATCAAACAGCTTGCAGATTCCTTCCATAGACTGCATGACAGGAGGCTGATGGTGCCATTTCGTAGTCTACTCTCTCTTGCAGCTTATTTACAAATTATTTGCTCAGGGTTTGGGGGAAATACCACATGACATTTTCAAGGTGGATTAACCTAACATCTAGGTGGTACAAAAGGCAACAGCCTCTGCTAGGGACAGGAACTTTCTAGTCAGTTCTTAAGCGGCTGCCATTGATAAACCACAAGCACACAATGAATGGAACAACTATACATTATTAGATTTCCATGTTTGCCATTGATCAAACAATGCACTTTTAAAGCGTACTGGTATAGCATACAGTGTACAAAGTATACAAAGTGCCTCCTTATTTGCCAGTATGTGTAAAGAGTGGGATGCTGGAAAAATGGGAAATGTTGGGATATTTACAGTACCTAACAGATCACAGTAGTTTACATTTTACTTTTTGTTTATATTGGAAAGAGTTGTCCTTGCTAAACTGTGGTTAAATTAGATGGTGCACTTTCTTTATAAGGATTTAATGGCCAGTGTGTACTGATAATCAAAACAACAGAGAAATTGCTTCCTCGGGCTAAAAGTTCAGTAAAGGCAGTAAAGCGCCAATTTGTATCATTTTAAAGTATTAATATTCTCTCTGAATGGAAATTGTAATGATATATCAAAGGGGTATTTTACTTTAAGAAATTAGTATTTGTACTGTACTTGAACATTTTTCTATAATATCTAGATGTTTAAAAGACAGAGACTGTGCTCCTTTTTGTTTTTAAAAGATGTGTACAAAAAATTAAGAATAGGGGGGAAAGTTCCTACGTTTTATTTTTACTAAGAGTCAAACTGGATCTTCCAAGACCACACAAGATGATTTGGCTAATTGCGTTACCAAGAGTAAACATTGTATCAAAGAGGAAATGGAAGCTGTTCAAATTGAGTCAGATCTATGTACATTGTTTTGTTATTTTCCTGTACACACCATTAAACCCGTTTTTCTGAATAAAGAAGTGGACTGCCCAGGACACCAAGGCATATAACCCTACTTATTAGTTGGCATATTTGACTAAATAGCCTTAACTACCTTTCCATAATAGTAACAAGATTTTTTTCTCTTTTCATAAACATTAATTTGTTCCATTCTGTAACTAGCAAATCGGATACATAAAAACACATTTTGGAAGAAATCTGCTTTTGCCTTCATTACTTACTTAAAATTTTGGTTGAAGTGACAGTAACTGTACTGCATCAGAATACAGGTGTAAAGTTCCACTGAGGTTAACAGTGGAGGAGAAGAGAGTATCATTAAACTGCTTCCCAAGACATAAAATACAAAAATGCATAGCAAAGTTACCCACGAGGTAACAGCAACCAAAAGAGTCTATTTTCTCCTATTTACATTTAAATTGTTAATAATTTTAAGGGAAGCCATGTCTATGTATCTAACAGCAGCCCTAAAAGCTGGCACTGAATCAAAGACTGTCTGGACTCCCTCCTGGCACAAAGAAGCTCATTCCAGAACCATCTTAGTATTGTATAGCTACATACTGAATGTCATCCTTAACTGTAAATGTGTATCTTAGTGCTCTACACAGTGGGCACACTGGAGAGACCACCACCTGCTTTTTGGGGATTCTCCTTTCTACTAACCACAGTCCAGCCTATTCAGCAAGGTCCCCTTACCCTCTGGAGAAGCTTTTGTCGGGTAGCTGGCAAAGGAAGGGATGGGTTTTAGCTGGCGTTGCAGATGTTCTGCGGGTAGACTTGAGTAATTTAGATTATCATGAATTGCTAACATTGTTTAAAAAATAAATTTTAACAGGAAAGCTGCAAAATATACATCTGCAGTAGTGATCTGACAGTTAAATTCAAAATGTTGAAAATTGATGGTCATAACTGGTAACCTAGTCCTCATTAACGGTTGAGTACTTCAGAATGTAAAATCAATATACAAGCAGGTTTTCCTCTACTAAAAATACAGGAGATGTGGTATCAACATATTGAACTATGTTTCTGCTTAGAGAAAATGCAAAACATGCTATGTTATAATTATAAAAGACTGGTGTTGCGTTGAACGTATTTTCATTTACCTCTACTGGAGGTTTGAAGACTGAGTTGCTGGTGATCACTTCTTTTTTGTCATCTCCGTTTCCTAATCTCAAAGCTATTCTTTGTGCCTCTCTTTGAACACCTTCGCTGTACTGGTTGTTGTTTGCTTCTTCATAACGATCCATCCATGCCTTGATTTTAGTTTCCCATCCAAAGTTGGAACTTTCAGAAGGATCAATCTCCGGAGCTGAGCCCTAAACCACAGTTAAGATATATAAAATTAGATGAGATGTCTGGTATGAAACTAAAACTCTGCAGCCAAATAATTAGCTAATCAATTTGTAAATTGATCAAATGTGTAAAAAATCATAGTAACAGCCCCCCACCAACAGCTTTAACAGGCCATTGATTGTTTAATTGCTAAAGGCGTAGATAAAGAGGATTGTTTTTGTCTGGCACTTAAAGACATGTAATGATGGCACCAAGTAAGCCTCTCTGGGGAGAGCATTCCACAGTCGGAGAGCCACCACAGAAAAGGCCCTTTCTCTTGTTGCCACCATCCGAACCTCTCGGGGAGTAGGGCATTGGATGACAAGTGCAGGGAACAGTTAAGATGGATAGAACAGACAATATTGTACCAACATAACTCATGAATGTTGAGTTCATGCATCTGTATGAAGAAATTAGCTATTTAAATCCCCATGTTACTCAGTTAAGGAACAGCAAGTCAGCTTATAATGCTTAGTGGCTAATTTGACACTAGACACCCAGGTCTTGAGGTGTCTTAAACAAATATGGACATTGCTAAACAGAAAACAAAGCTGACTGCCTTAGTTTCACTTGCCACCTGCACCATGGTGAGCATTCTGTTGCCTTCTGGATGCACTGGCTGGCATGGGATTGTGTTGAACTATTTTATGGTGGTTCCCAGGGGATAGATTCCTGTTCGATTCCTTGGATACTGACTTCTCTCGGTGTTCTATTGTCACTCAAGGCAGTTTAACATCAACAGAAAACTGCTGGGAGAGGTTGTTAGGAGATAAGAGTGCAATGCCATTACTATTTGGCTAGCACTTAACTTTAATTCTCCTTTTCACCTAGTCCTAGGTTGTGGATGTGAATTG
Source organism: Darevskia mixta (assembly GCA_034641385.1). Taxonomy (NCBI): domain Eukaryota; kingdom Metazoa; phylum Chordata; class Lepidosauria; order Squamata; family Lacertidae; genus Darevskia; species Darevskia mixta. The sequence goes on along the minus strand of JAWWNH010000224.1, from coordinate 6,602,753 downwards.
CAATCAAAGTCAGTAAAGGACTGGATGATGGCAAACAGACTGACATTTAATCCAGGCAAGAGAGAGGTGCTCCAGATCAGTTAAGAATGTCAATCTAGGAATAGGAGTTTAATGCTTACTGCATGGGGTACCACTCCTCGAAAAGTCAAATTCACAATCTGGGAGTGCTCCTGGGTCCCACTTTGAGCATGGACGTCCAAGTGACAGTGGCAACCAGGAATGCTTCTGCTCAGTTTATGCTGGTGCATCAGCAGTGTCCATTCTAGAAAACCAAGTATGGCCATGGTGAAACATGCCTTCCTTGCATCACATTTGCTCTGCTGTAATAATGATGTCCAAGAGCGTCCAGAAACTGCAGCTGATCCAGAATGTGGCTGCCAAATTGTTGACTGGTGCTAGGTATCAGAAGCATGCAACTACTTTGTTAATAACCTCAAATTTGTTTCTGAGCCCAACTGAATGTGCTGGAATAACCTTTAAAGTCCTTTACTGTTTAGGATGAGGATACTGTCATGCCTAGACAAGACATGGACTCTTCTGGAGGACAAACCAGGCACCCCACAGGTCAACGACCCCAAGAATCAGACAGGGCCCCCGGAAACAGGTTCTGAGCACTTCAGTACTCAAATTTCATTCCTTCTACTGGGCTTTGCTGCAAGGTGAAAACCTTCCTTTTTAAATAAAGCATTTTGTCTATACGGAAACTGCCTGAAGCTTATTAGTGTGCTTTTTAGCTATCTTTTGTATATTTTGCTGCTGTAACCGTGTTGTAGATCTTTGGGATCATTTGTTGATATTTTGTTGCTTGCTTTTATACAGTTTTTATTACTGTTTTAGTGTTTTCATTAATCTTGACTCAGGTTCACCACTTTGAGCTTTACTTGAAAGGCAGGAATTGTGAACCAGCCCCCTGACTCTTCTGAATCCCCTATAATAATGAACAAAATGGATGATAAATTTAGGGTTCATTGTATGAAACCAAACAGCAGCAAGCATTTAGCACAAAAGTTTTACCTTTACTCTTGAAGACTTCCTAGAACCTTCACGAAAAGCCTGTAATATAATTTAAAAATGTCAGTTTGTATGAGTATTTAAAACTAATATATCTATCTATCTATCTATCTATCTATCTATCTATCTATCTATCTATCTACACACACACACACACACACACACACACACACACACACACACAGGAGAAACAGAGATCATTGTTCATTTCACAAAAATATTTTATGTTGTTTGTGAAAACAAGCCCAGATGTTTTCCTTCACCTATGTGCTTTTTAACCAGTAGCACAAAACATTCAATGCTGTGTTCTATATGACTACTTCAACTTTATTATTGACTGGGGGGAGGGAGGGAGATGCCCACCAAATTATGGAAATGTGTGCGGTGTAATTTAGGAGCCAGCCCCAGTTTCTCTTCCATCTTTCTTTCCTGGGTCTTGAATACCACCTTCTTTTTGCTGTTCTTTTTGCCACGGGTGTTGCCTCTCTATACTTTCTTATCTCAATAGTCTTCTGTCCCTGCTTCCTCCTGAAGGAAGCCCTGTCTGGGGAAGTTTTTAATGTTTGATGTTTTATTGTATTTTTAATATTTTGTTGGAAGCCGCCCAGAGTGGCTGGGGAAACCCAGCCAGATGGGCGGGGTATAAATAATGAATTTATCATCATCATCCTTCAGTCCTACTCTGCAATAGCCCATTCTCTGTTACTGAGATGCCTCTGAATTCTCCAAGCCCCATTGGAGAATGATCACGTGCTCCTTCAAGAGCAGTGATCCAGATTTATTTCAAATAGAAAGAAAAATTTTCAAACACAATGAACCTCCAAAAACCTAACGAGAAATTGAAAACTGAATTAACTTACCTTTTTACATTTTGCGATGTTTTGTTCTTTCTCCCCACTTTTTTTCCGTTTCTTATCTGTGACCTTGGTAACTCGTGTAGCAGTCAGAGTAATTGTAGTTGGTGTATGTTGAAAAGCAGTATATAGTTCTACAGGAACTTCATCGCCACTTTCTGTTGCGCTGGTATCCCCATCTTTAAAAAGAAAAAGGAAGCCAGGAAATATATCTTATAAACCGTTTCCAACACTGAATGCATGTCCCTGAATTGCCAAAAGTATTTACATACCATATGGAAATGGTAATAAAATTGGTAACTAAATGACAGTAAAATTTATATTTACATGTTCAGGTTTTTGGGGACTGGAACACCACACCAGTTTTGCATTAGATTACTCAAGTACAGTAATCTAATTAACTTAGGGGAGCTTATGTTTTTCCAAAAGTATTACAAGATTTCCAAAGGCATTAAATCAAATCAGAGCTTGGATAAGAAATTCATTTATTTATATTTGCTTAATCCACAATGTACAACATCATGAAATACATATTAGGTTGCAAGAAGGGTTTTATACTCAGTGTGCATCAATTTGTCAGTATAAAATTTTTTGAAAGAAAAAAATTGAATACAAAAATGAGAAGCATTTCAGTAATAATAAATAAGGATTAATAAGACTAAAACCATTCCTGGAAATATGCTAATATTATGTGAAAACTGTTAAGTTAGCTAATAAGCCTTTTCTGAAGTGGGTGGTATTTTTTCTGGCCTGGTATCCACCTGAAGCACTGTTTGATTCACAGTCCAAAAGAGCCATCTAGAATAGGCAATGAAATGACATCCACAGCTGCAGCGTTTGGTGCTGAAGCCTTTGCAACCAACCAAGCAAGTCACTAACCTCTTCTAAACACTGGTTGCTTCACAGACTGTGGGAATGATGGCAGTAAAAGCCAAACAGAAAGGCATGCAAGCACTGTTCCCTTTCATGTGTGTAAATGGCTGCTTGAGTCTCAAACATAAATATGGGTTTTATTTGTTCTCAGATTTCAGGCTAGATCACCTAACATGTGGCTTATCTCACCAAGTGAATTCTCAAAAATCCAACACTGATTAATTTTTTCCTCCCCCATCCAAACAACTGTAACCATGTGGTCTTGACTTCTTTATGTCCACTTTGAACCTCTGGGAATCAAAGTAATCAAAATATGGTTAATAGTCTGTGGAAGCACATAGCTACGAGCCCAGATTTTATGAACAATTAACAGAAAAAATCAAGACACAGGGTGGCAAGAACTCAAGAATACAAAGGATAAAAACCATGGATACCCAAAAGAAGGTTTTGGCTCACTTTTTGGTAAGATATCAGTTTTTTTGTTGACTGCAAAATAGAGAGTAGTTTGTCTCATAATCAGATCAACTATACCATTTCCTTCATTCTTTTATAGAAATAGGGATGGGAGGTATGGAGAAATCTTTACTGTATTTTAAAATATTTTTTTAAAAAAACATGTCTTCCTTGTTGTGACATATGAACCTAAGCTCACCGTTTCTCTCCAAACAAACGATGAGTAGGGGGCAATTTCTGTTCTTGGCTTACCATTTGTGGCCTCCTTAGAGAGAAACAAATAATAAGCTCAGGTTCACATGTCATTACGAACCAGACTCTAGCTTGTTTTCACCCTGGTGTGGCAGCAGTATGAGTAGAGGAGGCACTTAGTATTGGGACATGTTAAACCATAAAAAAGTGTGCAAACTGGAACCCTGAAAAAACATGAGTTTTTGTTGCAGGAGAAAAAACATTTTTGAAGTGTAGCAATAACACAAATGTTAGTCTGGCTAATTCCAAAAATTTGCATATGCATTTTTTAGCTAAAGGATTCCTAATGTCAAGAGAAACCAATTTTGCCTGGCATGCCATGTGCACCCATTATCTTTTCTGATTATTTGTTTATATCCCACCTTTTCCTCCAAGGAGCTCAAGGTGACACACTTGGTTCTCCTCCTCCTCATTTATTCTCCACAACAACCCTAAATCTGCTCCAAGATATAAATCCTGATATAACATATTCAGTTGCCAGATACTGTGCTGCTATGATTGACATACGTCAGAGGATGGTATGTGTCACAAAGCAGGTTTAAAACAGAAGGTCTGATTTACATGTTTTTATCTTATGCTGGTCTACTGTAACAGAGTATGAGTACGTGTACCCTCTACTTCTGCATTTGCCCTATTGCCTATCTAGCATGCTTTATTTATGTATGGAGGTGCTATTATCTTAAGGTAAAGGGACCCCTGACCGTTAGGTCAAGTTGCAGATGACTCTGGGGTTGCGGCACTCATCTCACTCTATAGGCCGAGGGAGCCGGCGTTTGTCCGCAGACAGCTTCCGGGTCATGTGGCCAGCATGACAAAGCCGCTTCTGGCGAAACCAGAGCAGTGCACGGAAACACCGTTTACCTTCCCGCCGCAGCAGTACCTATTTTTCTACTTGCACTTTGACGTGCTTTTGAACTGTTAGGTTGGCAGGAGCTGGGTCCGAGCAACAGGGGCTTAACCCCGTTGTGGGGATTTGAACCACCGACCTTCTGATCAGCAAGCCCAAGGCTCAGTGGTTTAGACCACAGCGCCACCCGCGTCTATGGCCATAATAAAGATTTGGATTGGAACCCTATGAGGTAGGTTAGGCTGAGAGGCATAGACTGGCCCAAGATCACCCAGTAAGGTTCATGGGCAAGCGGGGATTTGAACCCTGATCTCCCAGATCCAAGTACGACACTCTAACAACTACACCACCCTGGCTCTCCTACAGAATTAAAAAGAAAAATAACCACTGGCAGTAACTTGAACAGTATAGGGCTGTAAATCAAAAGCATTGTGTCAGTAGCTTTTGGGAGAATCACTCACCAATTGTATCTCAGTTTAAGAACTTTGTTACTTACCTGACATATTTTCCCTTTTTCTACGCTGCAGCAACATTGCCCTCTCTTTATCCAAGTTCCTGTTGACAAAAAAAATAAAAAATAAGAAAATAAGAAATAAAACTGAATACATGTTACTCTTGTTGCTGAAGCAACAGCTATCTGACAGATAGCTCCTACACATTAAATGGAATAATTTGAGATACAAAATGATTGTTTCCACTCAGTGTTGTATGAAAATTCATTTTCAATACTCACAGTAACTATTTAAACTCCCTAGCAAGGAGTTCCCTGCCCTAGGAATTTTACAATTTAGTATAAAGCCCAGAATGAAACAGTTGTACCAAAACAAAGCAGTCCCTTCCAGTATTCCAGTTTCATAGTTAAGAGGAGAAAGTGCTGAACCATTTAGCTAAGGGATTCTCCTGGCTCATAAATTCAGGGAAGAAATTATATAAATAAAATAAATAATACTTTATTGTGAAAAGGGGAGAATTAAATAAGTGGTGAGAGTGAACAAGAGGGTGCTTTCAGCCATTCAACAAAAACTGTGCTGCAGAATGGCTGCTTCATTCAACCCCCAATTATTGTTATTGGAGCTGTTTTCAACCCACCCTTCCAAGTGCCAGCAGCAAGCAAATCCCTTTCTCACATGGATTGCATGTCTTTTTGCTATCCCAAGACAGAGGAAGGAGTCAGGTATCAAAACTATGCCTCAGATGAGATACCAAGCAATGGCAGTTGATTGCCAATGGTTCCAATTCAGAGAACAGTAGTAGCAGAAAGCTACTTGTATGTTGTTCATTTAGGTATGCATTGCTGAAATACTATCACCTCCTATGTGGAACTATAACACTGTAATCCTATTCATGACTGCTCAGGTCTTACTTATTCATCTCAATGGGTCTTACTTCCAAGTAAGTGGTACAAGATTGCAGCTTCCCCCCAACATCAGGCCCATATTTTTGCCCATTCATCAGTTGACCTACATGCAAAAACCTTATTTCACATCTGCATTTGGACAACTGATTTTCTCATTTTATTAAATCTTCTGTGATCTTCAATAATAGTTTCATGTAGTGATATAAGTATATTTTAAAGATAGCAAAAATAGTCTTCAATCATTGAAAAAGCAGTCACTATTATTTCAGCTAGGCAAAGGCACTTTTATAACCTATGGCAGGAAAGCCACCATTATCGGCTAATTCAATGAATTATTATTTCCAGGTTGTAGCCCAAGTCTATTATTTCTATTATTCCATTTCTATTAATGATTAATTTAGCAATACAGTTTAGGAATGTTAAACATCTACTTAAACAACATGAAGATGACCTGCAACAATCACTTCAACATTCAAGCTATGAATTTCAAACCTCATGCAAACAATAGGTTTTTTTTTAATTGACCACAGGCGACTTACCTAGGTTGACAACGTTCACACAGGTATATGTCAGGAATATGCTGCCTGTCGATCCCCATGCAATCGATGTGCTGCCAAACACTTAAATGTTTTTAAAAATAGGATAGTGTTACTTTCGCAGGATATTTGAAGTTCACACAGCTTCCATCATTTCTCTTACACTGGATATACTGCTACAAGTTCTTTTCCCTAAAGCTCCATTCTACTATCTGATCACTCACTTAATACACTGCTTTATCAACATACCCTATTACTCCACCTCAAACAATATTCAAAAATATGAAATATAAACATTCAAAAAGACAAGTCACTTCACTGTTGTGAACAAGTTCAGCTGTACATACGCACCTCTTTGGGTGACAGAATATTCCCATCAAACTCCAAAATGCTTTTTGAATTCTCCTTTATAAGAGCAGTTCATAAAGCAGTCTAGCAATCTTAAACAAATGCAGTTCCAAGGGACAATGCAGCCAAAATACACACTGCATTTTCCCCAGGGTTTCCAATTAAACTACCGTAATGTCACATCTTGGTATATTTCCATGCACCCCTTTTAGTCATGGCATTAATCTTGGCCCAGAAAACCCGTCCAACAGTTGGTCAAGCTCCTCATACCCAAGGCCTCCCTCTTACCCTTCTGCAGGGTTAACCATGACTTGTGAGCCGTGACCCTTCTTAGTATGACCCCCGCTTGCAGAAAGTCTTTGCTGGCTTGGCTGGTCTGTCACCTCCCCTCTCCATCCTGAAGGCAAAATGGCAGCTATCACAATAACAAAATGGTGATGGCTTCTCTTTCTCCCATATTTGCATAATGCCCTACAATGCCTGTGAAGGGCCTGAGGATGGAAATGGCTCTAAGCAATTAGGGACAAGAAGGGCTGATTTCAGGAGCACACAAGAAAAATATTTAAGAATGTTTGCATATATGGCACTACTTTACCTGCATTTGTCACAACAGATCATATATCCATCATCATGTGTAAATCCACAAATGCACCTGGTTATATCAGTTCCATAGCTTCCATCCTCAGAAGTGCTGATAGTAGTAGCACTGGAGGTCTCATCAAAATTTGGAGCAGTATATATGCCTACTTCATTCTTGCTTATAAGAACTGATGGAGGAGGAGACGCTGGAGGTGTTGGAGGAGGGCGAGCACCATAGTTATGGTCCTGGAAAATGATATTTAGAAGGTAGATGGTTTTTTATATATTACTTCTTTTCATGTGAATGCTTACTCTAAAAGAATCAATGGACATATCGCTCTCTTCCATTCTTTTATAACTTTCATATAAACTTTTTCTCAAACTTTTGAAGCTCAAGCTACCTTAATGGGGATGTTAAAAAATAGAAGACAAACTATCCTGGTTTTGAAAGGCACTAAGCATAAAATCAGTACCTGAAAACTAGTGTGATTACTTGTGTACTGGAGAGATCTGCTACAACTGGTTTTGTTACCAGAATTAGTTAGTTTCTAGTCACGTGATTTTGGTATACACCTTCAGCTGGGTGTGGCTGACTTTGAAGAGATCGTAAGAGGATGGTTTAATGTATACACTAAAAGTATTTTCATTTAATTAATATTCTACTATTATTTAAACAGTGAACAAAGCACTGCTTTCCTCAAATTTCCACTGCGCACTAGGTTGTTGATATTCACATTTCATCTGAACAGCAAACATCTTTTTATCACTAATAACTTTATCTAGGAAAACTGTCAGGCATCACTAAGCATGGGTACTAGTCAAGGCTCTACATGCACACTCACATTCCTCAATCATGACATAATAAAGCAGAGAAATTTATCTGAGCTGAATTTTAAAAAGGGCACTGACACAAAGCACACCTTGTTTCTTGGCACCCATACAGATTTCACCTAGCTAGAAGAAATGCCAGAATTCTTCAAAATGGAGCGCATTTCTCGTGAAGTACATGACTTATCCTCTTTAACTAAAGGCATATTTCTATTTTATACATGTATAGCAACTGTCCCCAATTAGCTGCCATTTATCTACAGGAAGAAAAGCAAGCCTATTCATCACTCTGAAAATATTTATAGATTGATCCCATTATCCTACACTGAAGGAAGAGCTGACAGGATCAGGTGTATCAGTGTCAGTTATTGTTCTATGGTGCAGCACCTAGGGCCATATTACATCAAACACTGGTGCACATTGACACAATTGAGGCCTATTATTATTATTATTATTATTATTATTACCACCCTTCATCCGAGGATCACCGAGAGTGGTTTACAATTTAAAAACACAAAAATACATACCATAGCAACAAATAAAAACAATTCCCCAACCCCAGTTTAAAAGGCCATAGATTGTTTAATTAAACAAAGGACTGGAAGAAGTGAAATGTTTCTGCCTGGCACCTAAAGATATATAATGAAGGAGCAAGGTCATCCCCCATGGGAGGAGCATTCCACAAGCAGGGAGCCACCGCAGAAAAGGCCCATTCTCGTGCTGCCACCCTTCAGAACTGTCACAGAAGAGGCACACAGAGAAGGGCCTCAAATGATGATTGCAGGGTCGGGTTCCGTTTGTATGGGTAGAGGTATCCTTGAGGTATTGCGGTTATCAGCCATTTAAGGTTTTGTAAGTCAAAACCAGAATTTTGAATTGTGCCCTGAAGCTAACTGGTAGCCAGTACAATCAGGCCAAGATTGGTGTTATGCTCAAACCATGTTGTCACTGCTCTTCTGCAGATACAACTTTTGCCATCTCTTCCATTCTACTCCACTTCCCCATACCTCCCTAAAACCAGCTCTGGGGGGATCTTAAGGCATTCCATTCGTGAAAGTTTAGGTCTGGATGCAACCCATTTTGTTAAAAAAAAAGAGACAGTAATAAAGAGTGAATACAAAACTTCCAGTATCAGAACCATTCTACCATATAAGTGTCATGATTTTGGCTGTTTTAGTGGAGGACTTCCCACAATAAGCCGGGAAAATCAACCAAACAAGGCACATTTAAAGTTCTCTTTATTGGAAAGAACCTTGAAGAAACACTTTTTAAAAACAAAACTTACCGCATAAGGCAAACCAATATAACTGTGTGAATGATGAGAACTGCTGTTATATAGCTGGTGTGGATAACTGTTTGACTTCTCAACTACCACAGGGCTAGCTTCTACAGATTCAGGTCTGAAAAGCAAGACAAACATTAAGATTTCACTTTTGTTCCAAAGTGCTGAATATTTAGATATTATGATAAAGGTAAAGAAGAAATTGTTTGTTGCTATGCTCCTGTCAAAAATAAATGTCTGGCAAGCTGTCATTAACAGCACTATTTTAAAGTTTCTGTAGTGGTATGGATGTGCGCTATCAAGTGAATACCATCCATTTGAACAACACTGACAACAATGTTGTAAAACACAGAGGCATAAAAAAGATTACAAGGCAGGAGTACACAAGTATCAATAATTCTTATTGTTTCTGAGAACACATATGCAGCGTAGGAGTCTGCCCATATGCTGTTTAGCAGTATCTGAAACCCCAATAAATTATGACATCTAGTGGCAGAATAAGCACAGCACCACAGGTTTCCTGTGTTGCCAGTATCCCGAAAGGATGTATTTTACAGGTTTTACTAAAGATAGACCCTGAAGGAAGGTGCTCCTGATTACTTTATTTTCTATTATAAGCACAAGTTATGTATCAGTATTCTGATTTCATCCCAAACTGAATAGCTCAGACTAAAGGGGGGGAGTGTTATGAAGTTTCACTGTGAGAATAGTTAAGAAATGTTAATTTAAGAATCACCCTAGATGCTAAAGTAGAAATGAATGAACACTATATTTGAAAAAAATATTGCCAAAACTTTAAAAATAGCAATTTTGTCAAAACATAACCAAATGGGCTCCAATGCATACTGAAATGTAAGTGAAGTGAAGACTTTTAAGAAGGAAAACTATAAGCTAAGAACTGTAACATTTACATCTATTTCAGGTAGAGTTCAACAAACTTTGATTCTGTTTATTATGCCCAGAAGTGAATCAACTGAAACTCAGCAACACTGCAGATGCATAAAATGAAACATAAGATTTAATTTTGCAAATTTGCTGTTGTGCCACAATACTTACTCTGAGCCTGCAGCCATTTCCAAATATGAAGTTTCTGCTGTGTCAACCCCCAACGGGACCACTATGCTCATGACGTTCGTTTCTGATAAATTCGATTACTATGGAGTTCTATGCATTGGTATCCAAAACACTGGGGCATGCCAGCCACAGTGCTCATTGCAAACATCTAAGTGCATCCACAAACTCTGTTTAACCAAAAGAGAAAAAAAGAAACTTTTAATTTTTATTTCAAATGTATGAGTTAAAAGAGCTTACCTTTTTTTAAATTTCAGTATGAACATTAAGTTATTGGAGACTAAACAGTTGCTAATAAGCAGTCTCTAAGCACATTTACTCAGATGTCAATCCTAGAAAAGGGTAAAATCTATTTTAACCAATTTCTTAAACGTTACTTATTAATTCCATCCCTTTCTGCTAAAAGTAAACTGATTAAGTTAGTAACTGCATCCTTACTGCATGCCCTCAACAAATGCATGCAGCCTTCATTTATAAATGTGCATGTTTATGTGCAAACATCTGTATTAATGGTATAATTGTGCTTTAATGGTTACTCACAATAAACAGTACTAGAGATTCCTTTAGCAAATAAATGTAGCAAAAATAAAGAACATTAAGATAATTTAAAATGAAGACTCTACATGCCAATTTGAAACTAAGAGTGACCAACTGAGAAGCGTTGGTTTAGCGCTGTGCTAAACCGGCGTAGCAACTCGCTTCCGCGGCACCGGAAATCGCGTCTGCGCAGATGCCATAAATCGATCCGGCCCACAGAGGGATCTGGAGTGAACCGGCCCAGGTGAGGTAAACCTTGCCAACCCCTGATCTAAATGGTTAACCCCTGATCTAAATGGTCAAGCTACCCCAATACAGGCACACTACAGACTTTTTTCAATATAAAAGCCACTTCAAACCATTTTCCTCATATTCAAGTTCCTGTTTCTTATGCTGTTTTGAATCAACAATCTATAGAGTTAGTTATATTTCAGTTAAATGTATTATATAATGCTGATGATTTGATGAAGGATGGAAAATGTTATTTAAGATCTTAAAAACCTAATCTGCATTTCTAGCCCCACATGTAGTATCATTTGTAGCTCAACAGGATGGGTATGTATGTGCATGATTCACTATTTAGATCAAAAAGTTAAGGGGTGTGTGTGTGTGTGTGTGTGTGTATGAATGCACACATGCTCGCTTCGTGTTTAATATATATTTATGCCACAGGCAGTTTCCTGAGTAAAACAAGCTAGCTGTTTTTAGGAGGAGCCTGAAAACAACTTGTGTACATCTACTGCCGCCAAATGCTGCCTGAATCACAAAGGATAGCACTTCTTTTCTAAACCTTTACAACTTGAGCTGTTTAAATAGTTGTTCTCCTTTTTTTTAAATTTAGCCACAAGAGACAGTATCTGTTACAGTTCTCTTCAGTAAGGTAGCTAGAGCTGTAGCACATTAAGCTGTGCATGCTGAATATCATTTGGGTCTGGTGTTTTTACTTCTGTAACCTTTTCCTCCCCTGTAATTTAACCTTTTGTAAAGCAAGGTACCCATTCACAAGTAGTATTTCACCAAATCTCAGAGAAAGGTATTGCTCAATCAATGGTGCTATAAACAAGTGTGGAATTACAAATTTTAAGTCACTGTACCCAATCTCCCAGCTTAGAAACTTTCCCTAGTTGTAAAATATGTATGGAATAGGACAGATAAGCAAACCTCTTGTGTGTCTGAACTATTTCATTGCTTACCATCTGTTCTGACTGCCTCAGCAGGAATGAAACTGACACATCTGCCAGAAAAAATGCAGAAAAGGTTGGTTTTCTAAGCAGAGAAAATCTTGATCTGAAGAGGAGGAGACACTAGTTATTTCAGAAGCGTGCATCTATTACAACACTGTTCTGGCTTCAAAGCTCATGTTTTAAATGGCTCCCTGCTTTTTTAAAAAATTGTAGTACTCCACTAAAGATGTAAACCTGTGCTTTTTTGTTTGTTTCTTTGTTTTATGGTGCACAATATGAAATGTAAGGGTACTGTAATTATGGCTAGGCTCTTGTTTGGCTGTAATGACTTTTAACAACCAATAAAGCTAATTGGAAGATATTGACTTTTTTGTGATGTGGGATACAAAAGCCTCACAGATCCTTAAAAAAGGCTGTTGCTAACTGCAAGACAGAGATCTACAAGAGAGACACAGGATGGCAAGATATATATATATTTAAAGTAAGCTGAGTGATGTCACTTAAAACAGAATCTTTATATATACAGCTTCCTAAGAAATGTCATTACATTCACAGAGATCCTGTCATCCCAGTGTGGCAAAAAGTAATTAATACAGATCTTATAGTTTAACACATCAAATGTAACAAGTTATGTTAACACAGACTTGCAGACCTCAAAAACCCTGCCTTCATGTACCAATGTGTTTACAGTGGAGTTTGACAGGGAACTTTTCTCCATTGGTAAACTAAGACAGTACTAGTGAGAGTACATACAATTTTCTTAGTATTCATCAAATATTCTTTCAGAACTCAATTAAAACAACAACAAAGCCCTGCCAATAGGCTAGCTGCGTTCATCAGAACCTCTAGCCAGAGGAAAATAAAAAGCTGGTAGGTTTGAGTTTTTCTTGCCAAGACTTTTAGAACACCAAATTTTGAGCCACATCAAATGAACCCAGGAACATGAGAAACAGTTAGTCCCGATTATTAAATCCCATATACAATTTTTATGTAAGTGTAGTCTAAATGTTATTGTTAGCAAGCTATCCAATTTATCAAGGCCATTGTAGAATGTTCTAAAATATTTCCAACCTATTTGCTAAGAGTTGTGGTCCACTCATTCATCTAAGTCATTAATGAAGACGACCTGCACTGCATTCAGAACTGATCCCTGTGGAATCCCACTTGATACCTCTTTCCAGTTTGATGCTGATCCATTCATTACTATTGTCTGGATGAAGCTGTTCAACCAATTGCAGTAAATCATCTTTATTACCTGAAAGCAATAGGCATCTCATAACCATGATGTTAATGTCAAACAGCTCTAAAAGTTAAAACCAGCCCACTTAACTACATTAGTAATAATTGTTTTAATCTGTTAATTCAGTCACAGTCACCTCAAAAACTTTTAACAAGGAAATAGTGAATTATATCGATATTTACAGCATAGCACCATACTAAAATATGGGTGTGGAATTAAATTTGCTGATGGACCAGTACTATAGAGGTAGTATGAGGCAATGAGCCAAGGCAGCAGACACAGGCCTCTTTGTATCAGGCAGTGCAGGATATGGAAGGAAGGAGAGAGGCATCAAATATGAAAAAGTTATGCCATCTGGAGGCAATAAGTGGCTGCAGAGCCACTGTTAGTCAAAAGTCCAATAATCTCCGCTTCCTATCTTTCCCTCATCCCATGCCAGAAATATAACATTGGCATGAGGTCTTACACCCTATCCATCTTCCTAGTTCAGAGAAGGAAAAGTGCAAAAGGAAGATCTGCAAGATATGTTGTTGTAGTATACAAATGAATCTCCAGTGACAGCTTTCCACAAGTCAGTGCCACCTGGTATGGCCCTCTACACTAAGAAGATACTGAAGATGCAATATTCATTACATCTTCTGTAGGCACTGTCCTAGATGTAGCAACCAATAAAATAAAAAGAAACATGAAATCCTACTCCTAACACCATTAGGAGTTCATATCGCTGTGCTATTTCAAAAGCTATGGTTAACACTGGACACAGAAATCCAATTATCAAAAAAGTCTATAGCAATAGTAAGGTAACTCTCATGTACCAAAATTCCAAGCTGTATTCACTGCATGTAGGTTCAAACTTCATAATGGAGAACAAAGAGCTAACACACTTGAAACATAGTATTTCAAGTATTCAGTAGGGCTGGACGATATCTGTTTTTCAACATTGTGATATATCACTGAAATATTGTGATGTCTGAGGAGGCACTGGCTGGCTTCACGGTTTTCCCCGCATTGTGATTTTTGTTTAGCACACACACACCATGATTTGCGACATATTGGCAGGTCAAAACTTGTTAAACCGATATCACGATTTGGACTTCAAACCGGTTTTGGACAATATATTGATATATCACCCAGCCCTAGTATACAGGAATGCAAGCCTATTCTGATCTAGCCTCAATGTATTTCCAAAACTGTCTAACATTGAGCCCACTCCATTAATAGCACCTATATATCTATGAACTAGCTAGCATAGATAGTACAATGGCTAAGAGTTTGAGTTACAAACTGGGATGTTCCTAGATTAAATCTTACTTCACGCACAAACTCACAAGATGGCCTACAGCAAACTACTATCTCCCAAGCCCCCAACTGTGATGGCTGCCTACATTATAGAACATTTGTGATTACTGAGATAGTGTATGTTAATTGTTCTGAATACTCAGAAAGTATTTTATAAAAGCTCACTTTTAGCACTAGATCCCAACCCAAAAGGACATACAGTGGTACCTCTACTTACAAACGCGAACGGCACCCTGAAAAGTCCGTAAGTAGAGCGCCGCTACTGCGCGATAATTGCTTCTGCGCGTGCGGCAAACCCGGAAGTAAACACTTCTGGGTTTGCCACGTTCATAACCTGAAAACCTGCAACGTGAAGCAAACGTAACACGAGGTATTACTGTACTTGGTTGTGAGTCAGCTTGACCTTTGCTGAATTAAGCTTTACCCAGCAAAATGCTACAATATGTTCAATGAACAAACAGAAGAACCACCCTTGGCCCACAAACCCAGTTGTCTTCATTATTTACAGGAAAGTTGCATATAATATCAACATAACTACTTTCCTGTACTAACAGTCCTTAAACAGGATTATTAAATGATTCCCCATAAAGTAAGTAACTGGATGTTTATTCAACTAAAATAGAACCAAAATAATCAAACTATGGTTTGCAATCATGTTTTAGAAGGCTCGCTCAAAGGATTGCTGGTTCAGATGTAACAGCAAAGTGCTGTTGGAATAAAGGAAAATATCAACTAAGCTGAAATTATATGGTGAAGTGGGATGCAGCAAGAATACAAACTCTATGGTTTGGAGGAATGGAAATGGCCTGGTGTAGGTGATTTGGAATGAACTACAGGAATCTTAGGCTTGCACACTACACTCTCTTGCCCCAACCTCCTCCCTTGAATGCAAAACAGTACAATCTCTGACAACTGTGGTTTAACCTAAATTAGTTAACACAAAAAGAATCTGAAACCACTTTTACCCTGTATTTTGTTTAAACTAACTTTGGTTAAATCATAGTTCCCCAAGTTGCATGATGCAGATGAGCAAGAAGAGTGCCTCAGGTCATTCCTGGTAACATAAACCATGGTCAAGATTATATGTCTGAATGTACAGACTCTCCATTTATCAATGTCATTTAGACTGGAGTTATTCACAGCAATTTGAAAAGGGAAATGCGAGGATAGAGAGCGGAACAGATTAGGACTTCTTTATCAAGCTGCTTTCACCTTCCAGGTTAGCCCTTTCCCCTTCTCTTAATTACCGCTATTCTTATATTCTACCTAATCCACCCCCTTGTATCTTGTCAGTTTAGGCTGTGAAGTCCTCAAGAAGGGATACCCTGGTTTGCAGTAGCACTTAAACAACAGTCTCTTCCTAGTTTGGATACCATGTGAAACCATGTTTTCAAACAAGGAAAGCTTCAGTAGAGGGCACATGAGCACTCCCCTGTGAATATGAACTGTGGTATTCATCTGGGGATGCTTGACCACCATCGCTAAACCCAGGGATAAATTTCCAAAGCAACACAGTTTCCTAGAACAAAACACACTATTCTGAAATTTCTGAATTCAAAAAGGAGAGCTATGGGCAACTCTGTATAAAAATCCCATTACATTATCTTTAAATGCAATCTTATCCTCTTCATTGAACAGTTGAGCTGATGGAGAGAGAATCTGAAACCCTTGTTGGGTGGTATCCAACTACACCATTCTCAATGTAGACTCATTGAAATAAATGAACTTGAGTAAAATCCATTGATTTTAACAGATCTACTCCATGTGTAGTTTAGTCAGATCTCACCTATTGACTCCTACACAACATAAATGAACTTGATTGCACTCAGTAAAGAACAAAAGCTTTAGAAACAGAGTGCAACTTATTTACAGAACCTGCAGCGTTTATCTTGATATGGATCCATCCACTGGATGTTCTTGATCTTCCTTTGAGAACTTCAAATGATGAAATAAAAACATTTGCATAAAAGTATACAATTTATTTTCAACTTTTTCCTTCACAAAATATTAATTCAAAAATATTAAAATGATGGATCATGGGTAATTTATTTATAGTCTTATTCTCAATTTCTCACATCTGTTAAACAGGAATCCTGTTTCTTTTGCAAATTTGTTTTATTACCTCATATAGTGCCAGACTTAAGGCTGCTTTGATTACATTTCAGGGCAACAGTTATACAATTCTGTCCTGCTTTGCTTTTTTGATACTTCTGTTGTGGTTTTGGTATAAGATACTAAAAACAGGTGGCGCTGTGGGTTAAACCACAGAGCCTAGGGCTTGCTGATCAGAAGGTTGGAGGTTCGAATCCCTGCGACGGGGTGAGCTCCCGTTGCTCGGTCCCAGCTCCTGCCCACCTAGCAGTTTGAAAGCACGTCAAAGTGCAAGTAGATAAATAGGTACCGCTCCGGCGGGAAGGTAAACGGTGTTTCTGTGCGCTGCTCTGGTTCACCAGAAGAAGCTTTGTCATGCTGGCCACATGACCCGGAAGCTGTACACCGGCTCCCTCGGCCAGTAATGCGAGATGAGCGCCGCAACCCCAGAGTCGGACACGACTGGACCTAATGGTCAGGGGTCCCTTCTTTACCTTTACACTAAAAACTCAAGTTCACACTATAGCCAAATATTTCCAACTGGTAAATAACACTGAAAGAAATACTAAATTTTTAGTAGAAGAGGATGCTTTAATCCCTCATTTCTGTTTTACAGTTTAGGACGCATGTCTCCCTTCCCCTTTCTATTCCCACCCTTCACACTGCTAAACAGGAAACTCTACTTATAGATGTTAGGGCTAGGAGTCTAGAGGCAGGCAGGTGTTTCAGCAGAGAATCAGGCTACAATCTCTAATTGAAGAATCAGACCAAGGTCAGCAGCTTTATGAGGTCAGATAAGAATCTACTGGCTCCTCATATCAGCAAGACTCAGGTGGGCTGGAAGCTGCAATAATGTTATCTAGCAATCTGCAGTAGTGTTGCTTTAGTACAGCAATTATCAGGCCAGCAGTTTCCTTAGGTCAAGGGTTAGGAACCTATGGCACTCCAGATGCTGTTGGTCTCCCAACACCCATCAGCCCTCCCAGCACACCCACTGACCAGAAATAATGGGAACTGTACTGGTAGTTCAACAACACCTGGAGACCCACAGGTTCTCCATCCCCATCTTACGTTGCAAGGTGTTATGGTAGTGTACAGTAAGAGCCTGGACAAGTATTTTAAGCCAGATGGTTGGCTCCTTCAGTCGATTTCCCACACCTATATCCATATCTATCTTTACTTAGCTCAAAGTGACTGTAATAGACAATACTCAGCATGCCCTCCTGCACCTGAATAGAAGTGTGCTTTGCCAACAGTTCTATCTAAAGAAAATGTTGGCTCCTACATAGTCTCTAGCCCCTTTCTAGAACAGAATAAAGGAAACAAGGAAGGAAAGTGGAGAGATGGAGAAGAAGCAGGCATATTCTTTTTTTTAAAAAAAAAAATTTAAGCATATTGTAATTGTTAGCATGTACTGCAAGAAGAGCTAATGACTCTGACTAAAGTAATGGGACTCTACAGCATACCATACTCAGCTTTTTATGTCAACCTATAAAGAGTTAGAATATGTCTGCTGACGTTCTGAAAAATGTAGTTCTATCTGGCCTTCACAAGTCTGTGGGTTCCACTGAGCAATCAAAATACAAAGAAAAATCACTTTTTCCAAATAGTAAAAGCACCTTTAGTACCTCCCTACAATTAAGCTCTATTCTACTTCTAGAACACAGAGTATTTAAAGCAGTAACAGCTGTCTAAGTTTAGAAATAACAAGCATTTGTTTTCAAAGCAGAAAGGCGGAGGACCTGACAGAGCAGTCCAGTCTAAGGTGTATATAGCCTACCTCATATCTGCTTACCTTGCAAGGTAGAATTTGACATCCTTAGAATTCTAACTTTCATTTGGAAGTAAAAGAAGAAGAAGATGATTAGTAGCTATTAGATGCACTGAATGCATGTTTGTACTGTATCTTTAAGTTTGAATATCAAGCTACCGGTATGTAGAACTATTGAAGCCAGTGGGAAAGGCTTCCCTGTCCCTTTTACCTAACTCACTTTTCTATGGCTTTCCCCTACTCCCAGTCCATTCTTTGTAGCAGTCTCCATTCCAGTCCTGCTATTTTTTTCTTTTTTTAAGTGCCTTTTTTGGAAACCATAATTCTTAAGGGGGGGAGGAGTAACACGAAATAAATTTAATCTGCATCATTCTGCTTCCATTTTTTTAAATGAAGTTTGAACCCTCTTTAAAGCCTCCCCTGTGCCCTGGAAATTCAGATCCAGGAACAAAGACTAATCTACCGGTAGTTTGAGATTTGGAAGCAAACTGTAAGCAAACAAACTCCTAAGAACTGTAACAGTCGATCTCTCTGCATTTAAGGTGATCAAGGCCCAGGCCAGGAAATCTACAACTTCCAAGTATTGCTTCCACAATGGAAAGTACTGATACAAATACATTCATAATGCCACCTTTTAAAATTCTGAACTAATTAATGTATGCAGCTGTTTTACTTGGGAAAACCAAATTTTCCATGAAATTATTGCTGGGTATACTCCTCACTAAAGTGAAGTCTACCTTAACTAGGCACATATTCTTTTGATTAATCTCTTTTCCAATCTTCATCCCCTGACAGCCCAAATCTAAAATTTCAAATTGTAAATTCCTCAGTACAGAGACCTAACTTTTTGTTTCTTACTCTGTTAGCATCCCATGTACTGTGATGGTACAAAAATCAGAGACAACTCTATAATGAGGCACATTGAAGCAAGCCACTCAGGTGGCACAATAGGGGGCAGTTTTACAAGTGGCAGACTGGTTGGGATCCTGTGAACTCTGCCATCATCACCACTTTCCTGTGTGCTGCTTTCCCTCCTCCTGCCAGTTTTGAAGAAGAGAGGGAACAGCAGGAGGAGGAAGAAAACAAGGAAGCAGAAGTACCGGTACCTCTGCTCTCACTAGCTCCATGTGCATTGCTGGGCATAAGGAGGTGAGACTGAAGTCCCTGTTTTAAGTTGTGGGTTTCTCCCATACAGAGTCTGGAACTCGACGCTTACTTCTTCTTTTTTAAGTTATCACTCAGCCTAACCTACTTTAGAGGGTTGTTGTAGAGATATATCGGTGAAGGGGAGGGAAAACAATATACATCAACTTTAGTTCACTGGAAGAAGGGTGGGATATACCGTAAATCTAGTACAGTATATAATAATGTGGTCCTGGATTCCCCCCCTTCTCTAGCTGTGTTAGGGAAGACAAACATGAATCAGGAAGTGATTTATGTAAGGAGAATGTAGGATAGGGTGTGTGGTGGTAGTGGAACAGATTAACTGAAAAATAATAAAGCCAATACAGTGGTACCTCCGGTTGCAGACGGGATCCGTAGCGCAACCTGAGGACGGCTTCTGCGCATGTATACGCAGCGAAACCCAGTCAAATACTTCCAGGTTTGCCGCTTTTGCATCCTGAAGTTTACGTAACCAGAGAGTTATGTAACCGGAGGTACTACTGTACTTTTTATATGTGGATTAGCTTGTGTCGTTTCAAATCAAGTGAAAGAATTTTGTTTATAAAGTCCTGATATTAAAAAGGCAGTGTGGTGTAGTGGTCAGATTGGTGGACTAAATCAGGGACATCTGGGATCTCTGTTCGTTCTCTCTAACCTACCTCCTAGGGTTATTGTGAAAGAGGATAATGGGGGAAGATAATGCCACACTTTGCCCCATGGAAGGATGGGATAACAATGAAATGGACTTAATCTTTCTAAGAGTTAGCAATGCTTAGGCTGCTGATCTAGGGTGTTTTGAAAAGGCAGCAATTTTTAAAAATTATTTTATTATTGCAGCATTTTTTACTGCCAGAATAACTTGTTTGACCTTGGATATTATGTACCATAAAAAATTTTGAGGGGAGGGGTTGCTGCTCTGCCTCAAGCAGCAAAATGTCTTGTGCAGGTCCTGACAAAATTAGTACCTTCTCAAAAGACAGCAGAAACTATAGCACAAGCCTATCTGTGTTTATCCAGAAGTAAGCTCCACTGTGTTCAATTGAGCTTACTCCCTAGTAAGTGTATTTAAGATTGCAATCTTAGATATTTTCCTAGTTTTTAATCCTGAACTGGGTAGAATAATAAACAATAATTAAACATTCTATGATCAGTTGCCATAAACTTTCTAGTCTGTGGTCTCTAAGGAAGGTTGCTGTCTTTTTCTTTAACCACTGAAACAGAATGCTACACTGAAAGGAATATATGTGCTGCAACTTGATTGTGGTGGCTACTAATGGTTATTTCATTGGAAATAACATGATGAGAAGACATTTTTCTCTTTATTTAAAAAAATATGCACTACTCCAGAAGCAGTGTTAGAAATTAGCCAGGTGCATTTTGCTACTGGCGCAGGTCCAATTGCGACCACTTGGCGATCTCTGGATGCCAGGTTGGTGACTGACATCTCCATCTGGCTGTCTGGCCTCTCCAGCTTTCTTAAATTGGTAAGCAGAAGAGCTTATTTATCACAGTTATATCCCACATTTTTCTCCAAGGAGTACATGGTCCACCCCCCCCCAAGTTAATCCCTACAATGACCCTATGAGGTAGGTTACAAGGCTGTGACAGGCCCAAGGTCACCCAGTGAGCTTCATGTCTGAGTGGGGATTTGAACCCTGATCTCGCAGGTCCTAGTCTGACACTCTAACCACACTGGCTTCCTACAGTACTTCTGCTATGGGGCAGCTATATAAATTAAGTCGGTAAATAAATATGTGGAAAACAAAATGTCACTTGGAGAAGGATCTGAAATATTTTCATTGAAGCTTGAATTTGTATTCTGGATTGTTTGATTTGATGTTTTAACGTGCTGTAAACCACTTTGGGATTTTTTAATTTAAAATATAAAGTGGTAAAGAAATGAAATCAATAATAATAAATCCCCCCCGGGGGAGGTGCCTAGACATTCCGTTGTGATGACCATAACCTGGGTTTAAGGTGACATTTAGCAATTAGCTTATATATCTGAGTTTCCAACACTGCCCAGAAGGCTGCACTCCTATAGTCTTGCATCAATGCATTGCGAAAGAGGTGATGCTGAAAAATGGTAGTTTAAAACATTTAAAAAACATCAGATTGGATTCAGAGTGTTCCTTCAATTCACAGACAGGACTGAAATAAAAGGGATTTCCTGCTGGAAAGAGGGAGGGGGGAGAATCACTAAACTTTTGGAGCAGCTTTTCAGCGGTAGTAAAAATTGCCTCTCTTCCTCTAGTGCATGTATTCCAATAATAGAGTTCTACTCATGAGAAAGCTGAAATCACCCCACAAAAATAATGCAGTTTATTACTTTCAACTATAAAGCATGCATGCAACCCCCCAACCAACTTCTCCTTATATTTAAATTCAATAAACAGTAGAAGAATAGGTGGTTTCTTTTCAGTGTCAAACAAGGCATATTTCAAAGATTATAGAACGTCTGGTTTCACTCAGCCATGAAGCTTACCTCACAGGGTTATTAGGATAAAATGAGGAGGGAAGAACCACATCTGCCACCTTGAGCTTCTTGGAGGGAAAGGTGGTATATAAATGTAATAAATAAGTAAAAACCAACTGAAAATGTTGGAATTGTAACTGGTGAATCAAAATATACTCTTTGTATATCACGGCCTAAATGAAATTGGAGTTCCAAATGTGCATTTGAGGCTAATCTTTGGCTTAGTGTCATGTTAACTGCATT
The DNA here is from genome assembly GCA_034641385.1 of Darevskia mixta. Taxonomy (NCBI): domain Eukaryota; kingdom Metazoa; phylum Chordata; class Lepidosauria; order Squamata; family Lacertidae; genus Darevskia; species Darevskia mixta. The sequence continues at coordinate 6,580,457 of JAWWNH010000224.1, read as the reverse complement.
CCTGCTAAAGCTTTCCATTATTACACTGCAATTCAAATGAAAAGGAAATGCACTGCACCATTTAAATAAGTGACAAGAAAGCACCACTACTTTCCCCACCTTCAGTCCAAGATACAGAGGGTGCTCCTCCTTTAAGATATTTCCGGATATGAGTTGGAAACTTCACAAAAAAATATTTGAGCCACAAGCTTTGAACCTTATTAGATGTTAAGCCCTGATACAAAACATGTACACAAGATTAATTCTATTATTATTTATATTAATTAGTTACTTTACTCACTAAAGGGACCCAAAGTGACTTACAATAGTATAAACACTAAAAAGAGTGACGACAAACAAACCAGTAAAAACCTACAATACAATGGCCTCACAGAACCAGCCCCACTAAGAGATGAGAAGCACTTGAAACTCTTCAACAAGGTCCAAAAGCAGGGGGGGGGGGGTTGTCTGTCATCTAAAAACAGATAAAGATGGTGCCAGGCAATTTTAAAATCAAGTAAAACAAAAATCTGAATTAAAACAATAAAACTATTCACTATTTTAAAGAGATAAAATACAATTGTATTTCTTACAGGTTACTAAGCACTTGGGGGGGGGGCAGGCTTCCATTACATCACAGACTAATGAAAATTTGAGCTAAAGACTCAGGAGACAATGTCCAGCTGTGCCAGCAAGCGCAACAGAACTTCCCCTTCCTCTCCTTACCCCTGCAACCCAACCACACCCGTTTGTTCCAGAGAATCATCCAATCCCCTAGAGCAGATTTGGGGGGCCTTCAGGAAGTGGCAGTGGAGACAGATAGGGGGATCCCTGTTGGCACAAGCAGGCTGACACAAATGGATGTCACTCAGTGCAGTTCAGAGAATATTTTAATTCTTAACAGAAATAATAAACCAACTTATTTTGGATCAACTGTACTACAAATTACATTGAATTTTTATTTGAGACATTGTCTTGGTCAAAGGCTTGAGACGAACAGCATTCAGTGGACTTCTTATGGTCATATGTTGGATTCAATGCTTCTGATATGCTCATACAGAATATTTCTTCTGTAAACTGGAAGCTCCTTCTATGAGAAGAATGGAGCCCCATATGTTTAATTAGCTGATGTACAAGAATTTGTCCTCCTTGTAGAGAAAATATGCCAACAAATCTTAGGTTAGCTCTATTTATTCTATTTTATAGTGCTCCATAACTCAGCAATTTACAAAAATAAGTTTTTCTGAAAAGAAGTTTCAGAATTCAACCAAGGCTCATCACACTTATGGTACCAAAGTTTATTTAACAGAAGCTCAAATCAAAGACCGTGCTGCACTTTTAAAGGAAGAATGTAATTCCTGAAAAATGAAATAACCAGACCTCTGGATCACTGATTTGCTGATTACCAAAAGCAAGAGTGGGAGAGGTGAGGTGGTGGGGAAGTCAGCACTGTGCAAACACAGCAGGGGAGCCAATAATGGTGATTCTACCTGTGCATCTGCACAGCGCTGACCTCCCAGCCACATTATCCCTCCTGCTCTTCCTCCTAGTAAGCAGAAGTGACTCTGCTGCCAGGAGGTCAAGTGAGCACTGCCACACCACTATGCTGTCCACTATTGGACTTACATCTGAATAAACATGCATAAGATTTCCACATATGGAAAAAATAATTTAAGCCATGTAACACTTTATTAAATCCTATTACTGTGACTCTCAGCATACCAAAAGTTACACTAGGGTTCACTGGATGAAATATATGAGTTATGTTCCAGATTTGTGACCCATTGAAGCTCACTTTTTGATTCTAACAAATGAATCTGTAGTACGAAATCAATTAGGCTACAACCCTAAATTCTGCTGGGTGCAGAACTGCCTTTCTTGATGAGGTAGAGCTGCAATGCTGCTTCCCAAGAGATATGTCACTGCTGCTTGCTGGGAGGGAGAGGGGCAAGGAGATCAGCATCCTGCATCAAACACTAGTGGAAACACTGACTTGGCTCTGCCAGTGCACCATGGCAATCTGCTCACTGCCTTGCCCCTCCCCAGTTAAAGGTAGATAGCCGTGTTGGTCTGTCATAGTCAAAACAAAATAAAATAAAAAAAATCCTTCCAGTAGCACCTTAGAGACCAACTAAGAACAAACCAAGAACAAACTTAGTTGGTCTCTAAGGTGCTACTGGAAGGATTTATTTTATTTTATTTTGTTTTGCCCCTCCCCAGTAAGTGACAGCCAGGAAGCTAGAATTGTGACTCCACTCAACCAGGTGAGCCTTCTGTTTAAAAATCTCACTGAACAAAATAAAACTTAGAATAAGGATACGTACAGTTCAGAACCCACTAGTGGAATGCAACATTACTAGCAGTTCCACATTACAGACAACGTAGATCAAAGGCCTTAAAATGGCTTCAATTCTCTTTTAATGGTGGGTTTTGAATTAACATAATATTCTGTTTTCTTGGAATCCCATTTTGGAGAAACCAAATATTGTCATCATAAGCAGTAAATAAAACCAAACCATCTGGATGGCATCCAACCAACTATTCTATAGTCAGAGTATACCCATTTAAATCAATGGATTTAAGTTCTACTCTAACTTAGTTGGATACCACCCTTGATTTTTCAGCACACAAAATTCAATTTATAATTCAAATGAGAAGATGAACACCTAAGCAAAAATGTTTATAATCAAGGATCATCTTTTTCCAGGTTCACAAGACTGTATATACAGTATGAAAAATATTAAAATCATTAAAGTGACAATAGTTTTGACTAGATATGCTTATGCACATTTACTCAGCTGCAAGTCCCATTACGTTCAATGGTGCTTACTCCCTGCTAAATGGATAAAGAATTGTAGTCCAATACATTAAACCATGTGTAAACCAACATGTTCTTGGCCTCACAACATACTGAAGGCATACATGAATAGCCCTGTAATGCATACCTTGTCCCCATTTACACGTCTAAGAAGCAGGTTATTAACTATGCAAGACAGTGAAGTTAATATATGTAAATTAATGTTGCCAGGGTTGAAGGGAAAATCTACTGCTAAATAATATTTTGCAGAAGGTTGCACAAACACATTAAAGTTGCAACTTGACCCTCAATTCATTCTAACTGTAAAAATATAATTAAGTGAAACTTTCATATACTTTTAGATAAGCATGTTGCTCTCAACTGTATTCAACAGAACCGGAAGGGGGGCAGGAGGAGGGAAGATAAAGGAGAAGGTTTAACAGCACAATAGTTACTGTATTTTAAATGCATCATCACTATTCATTTGTCAATGGCAATTAGCAACTTACAAATAAATCCGTTTTCACAGTGAAATATGCATTTCACATGTACTGTATGACAAAAAAAATCATGTAGAAAAGTTACATTTAGGACATGTAACCTTTAACACACACACCCCTCAAAGAGGGGGGAGTTTTAAATCTGTCTGTATAATTCGTTGGGGGAGGGAGAAACACAGGAAAAATCTGTCCAGCAGGAACAGATTATTAATAGATTAGAAATTATTTGGCTTGATAGTGCTATCACAATCTCAAATGAAGTGCCATGTTAAAAATTATTTTCATGTTCTCATTGTAATGCTGCTTGCATGCCAGCATTAGACATTACAGCACAAATCTAGATTAAGAGGCCAAGAGGAACTTGTCCACCATTTTAAAAACAAAAGTAAAAAGATTAATATGGCATGCATATGAACTCACTTCAAACATATACACATAGACCACAGCAGCTACACCAGTCCGTCATCAATCCCCTCCCCTAGGAAGACTGGTCTCGTTGATTTGTGCCTTTCACACAAATAACCAATAAAATTAATCAGCTGGAACCCAGCATTTTAATCGTAGTAAAGACGAGATACGTTTCTTTCATGACTTAAAGACGGCAGTCTTTTTTCATTTAAGCATATTAAGCCTATAAATGTGCTGCAGACAAATGCACTGCATGGGGTGTGGAGGACCCGAGCTGATTAGATTACCACAACATCAGCCTGAGGCCGCCATTTTTAGAATCTCTAAAGGACAAAAGAGGGAAATTACAGTTTTTACTCCACTTTTATGGAAAGTAACTTTAAAAGTATAGCGTGTGTCATCAAACCTCCTCTGTAGGTCACCTAGGTTTCCAGGCGTTGCTTTGATTTCTTTTAAATATGCTTTTAAACGGGGGAAAAGTGTTCCACGATTAATCTCTTTAAAGGTAATCTAAATATACTGAGGAGGAAAACAGCCCTAAATTCATATGGTTTACTATAAGAGTAGCATTTCGGAGAGTTGTCTACATCATTTGAAAACCACTAACTAGGCTTTTAATCACCGCGCATTCCTCGATGATTGAGTGCTGAGAAGGACGGGACCTTTCTAATTGGACTATATTATGTTTCTTCTACCCTATTTAGTACTACACAGTGGACCGTTTGTTTCTCCTCCCCCATGTCTGCAGCAGTAGGGTCTATGCCACCAACTCCTTTCAAGAAAGAGGTTCCCTATGTGTCGTTCCCGGTACGCCAGCCCTGGCCAGGGGGCACCGAGGGTAACACAAAGATGATGGCAAATACAACCTTATGCAACCAGTTTTTGAAAAGGGGGACCCCGGGGTAAATCCCCACCTGCCACCCCACCCCCTTTTTAAATTGCTCCTCAAAGTCTTCGGAACTGTTCGCCGTTCGCCTACTACTATATACACCACACGGATCGGGGAAACGAGAAGATGGAAGATAAAATGAGAGAGGTGTATATGTCTCTCTCTCTCTCTCTCTCTCTCTCTCTCTCTGTGTGTGTGTGTGTGTGGAAAGGAAGATTAGGCCCGTAATGAGCCCTATTAGTACCACAAAACACAACAAATAACACTGGCCAGGGCGGGCGGTGGGGGGCGGGTGGGTTGAACAAGGACATAGCGCCCGAATTCGTCTTACGGGAACCACGGTTCCTAATAACAGAAATATTTGCCAAAAAATAACCCCGCGCCTGTTCTTTAAAGCGAGAGACAACACAAGCAAAAAAAAAAGCACGCTTTCATCGCATTAAGCGACCTCTGGGAGATTTATTTCTAGCAGGAGGCTGGCATAACGGGGGCCCCCACCCCAAACACACACACACACACACACACACACACACACACACCACCCATCAGCTCCGCCAGTTACAATAACGCGCCATATTCGCAAGATAGAGCGACTCCCTCTCCCTTTTAAGCCAGACCACCCCCACCGGAGCGAGGTGAGCATACGGAGTGAAAAGAACAGCCACAAGCCAGAATGAATATAATACACGCGTATTATATAGATATATACACACACACACCCCAGAAGAAACGATATACGCAGCCACTTTTTAGCCTTTCTTTTTGAAAGGTCCCCCCCCCCCCTGCCGCCGCCGCCTTTCCCCCTCAGGCTCCCATCACGGGGCATGACAGCCACAATAAATAAGGATAATAATGGCAGACTCACCTGTAATGGTCACAGGCCAGGCAAGCAGCACCCCCTCAACCGAGCCCCTCTCTTACCCCAACCAAAACAATGCAACAGTCCCACTGCGGATGTCCCTCGCCCGGGCAGGACGGAGCCCCTCAGCCGCCTGTGGGGAGCTGGGGGTGGGGAGAGGCTCGATGGCAGCAGGGAACCCCTAGGAAGGCGGCTGGGCTGCACGAGAGTCCCGCGGCGGCCGAGGGAGAAGCGCCTTCGCCTCAGGACCTCTGCACAAACCCCCTAACTGCCACTGCTGCCGCTGCTGCTGCTCCTGCTCCCGTCTCCCTCCTCGCAGCCGCCTACGCTCCCTCCTATGTCACTGCCTCTCTCTCTCCTCTCTCTCTCCCTCTCTGGGAAAATGGCGTCGCCTCACTCCCCCCCCTTCCTCCCGCTGCACGGGGTTCACCCGTCCCGCCTGGCAGGGGCAGGGTTACCAGGGCGAAGCCAAACAGCCGCCATTTTGCTTGTGGGCTGGAGTTCCGTTGGTGCCCGGCAGCGCAAGACGCCCCCCGCCCGACACCCTCGCCCGTCCGCCCGCCGGTTCCATTTCTGCAATGTGTGTGTGTTTCCTTAATAAAGCGAGGCGACGGGAGCGAGGATCCTCCCCAGCTCTAAGAGGGGCAGCGCGCAGGGAGGGAAGGAGGGTCGGGGAAGCGCTGGGTGGGACGAGGGCAGGGGGAGTCAGTCGTTTGGGTTCGTATTCAGGGTGGCCAGCCAAGGCTTTCAGCTCTGACAGGCGGTGAGGGAGAGGAGGAAGTTGCCCGAAGCAAGTGACTGCCTTGAGGATTTCCCCAGGAAGGCTGACGGGTCGCAGCCCCGACTGTCTATGTATGTTTTAAGAGTTCACGTTTAGGATCTACAAAACAAAACTGGTCTAGTTCGGTGAGCAACGTGCAAAGTGTCAACTCGGGACCACTGGCATGGCTCTGGGTTTGTGCACGCGTATAAGCTACACATTGGACTTCAGACGTGAAAACTAGTCCTTTCTCAGCAGCTGGCAGAAACGTGTCCTTTCAGCGTTTGGGCGGCCAGGTACGGTCGCTCAAGGAGGAAGCCGCGCTCGACTGCGTTTGTTTTCTAGGCCAAGTGTTCAGGGTTGCAGCTCGGCGGCCGCGGAGAGGCTCGTCTCGGGCAGCAGCTGCGACTCCCGGCGTCCGACAGCACGAGCCTTTCTTCGGAGGGATTCTTTTTTCTCCTTTCCACCCTCGGACAGGTGCGAGCGAAGGGTCGGATCCACTTCCTCAAAACGATTACTGCAGCGGAGGAAATGGACCTTCTCTGGAAATCTCGGGACACCTGTCACCGAGAGAAAAGTCAGAGGGCAACTCGTAGCCTCGCGTCCGTCCCCCCATTTTGCGCGCGGCAACCCGCTATGCCGAGCGCCTTCCTTCCCCGCCACCCGCCGGCTTCTACTTCTGCTTCTGCCTGCGCACGGTCGGACCCAGCTTCCCGGCCCGCCTGCTCGCAGCCCCTCCGGCGGGATCCGAGCGAGGGAGGGGAAGGCAGGCTGGGGTTTTCGCTCGCCGCCCACCAGGGGCTGAGTGAGCCTCCTTCAGTGCGCAAGCTCGGGGCACCAGATAAAAGCTGGGCTGGCAGCTCTTGCCCTGCCTTGATGGAGCCGAGACCATCGAGTGGCAGGAGGAGGGAGTTAGGCACAGGCTTAGTAGATAAGAGGAGCTCGCTGCCGAGCACCCCGTAGGAGGAAGAAGCAGCCGAGGTGGGAATGGCACTTGTCTTGCTGCCCGACTGGACCCCACAGGAGGCGGCTGTCATGGGGCACAGAGTATGCAGAGGGGTGAGAAAGGGAGGGCGATTAAATGTCTTGTGACCATGGTGGAGTGTGTGGATGTGCTTATTGTTTTTTTATTATTATCACCCCCCCTTGTCTAATCCCGATGTGTATCTATTTCTCTCTCCCTTTCTAGGACGCTTGTGGGGCTGCTCGCTTGGGGGTTCCGCCTGTTGTAATACGAAATGGCGACTGCCGTCTCGGGGCGGTTGGTGATTGTCGCGCCGCGAGGTTGTTGTTCTCCCTCCTCCCTCCTTTCCTCTCCTCCCCTCCCCCTTCCTGTCTTTGGCCGTTTCTCCGCAGCGAACCGCGGAGAGCGCACTGAGTCAGGAGGAGGCGGGGGAAGGGTGGGGAACGGCGGCGGCGGCCGCGCAGCCAATCAGCTCTGCGGACGGGCCGCGGAGGCGCGCTCCGATTGGCAGGCGCTGACATCATCCTGCAGCAGGGGCAGACGCAGCTGCTGGGCAGGGCTCGGGGAGCTGTCGGGGGTGGCTGGTGCAAAGGGAGAAAACGGGCGCCATGATACCAGCCGCTGTGGGTGAGGAGAGGGGGCAGAGGCTTCTCCGGAGAGGCGCTTAGGGACGGCGGGGCCGAGGGGGCAGAAGGAAAGCGGGGTTCGGGCAACCGCGCTCCCCTCGACCGAGCGGTGGCGGCGGCAGCGGCGGAGGGGCTCGGAGGAAGGTCCGCTGCTTGGCGGCGTTTCGTCGGCAGCTGTAACTGCGTCAGTCCAAGATGGCGCGAGGTGTCCCTGGAGAGGGAAGGGAGCCGCACGTCCGCCGGAGGTCATGTGACCGCGTTGCATTCTTGTGTGGGGCTTGGCGGAGGACCAAGCTGGCTGAGGAGGAGGAGGCGGCAGCGGCGGCGTTCGTGGCTCTTCGGCTTGACAGGGATGGGGGTGGGGGAGTCCCTTTCCGTGCGGTCGGAGCAGTTGCTGCGGCGGTTGCCTTCCTCTTTTCACATACACGCCCCTCCCCCCCCCCGCCCGCGTTGAGCGTAGAGCAGCTGTTCAGCGAAGCGTCTTTTCTTCCTCCCTCGAAGGGCGTCGACTGTTTTGACAGGGACTTCCCCTCCCCCCACAGCGGCCGCTTCTGCCAGGGAAAGTTCTCGCTCCCTTTTTTTTCCACGCGGGAGGGGGAGGCGGAGCGCGTGACGCCCGCGGCGGCTAAGGGAGGGGGAAGCGACGCGAACTGCGAGCCCGGGACTGAGAATGCAGAGGAACTGTTGGACTCCGGAGTAAAACACTTTTCTTTTTTTTTTGCGAGGGAGGGTGGGCTCGTGTAGCTCGGCTCAGTTTGCAGTTCTATGGTTCTGTAAAACAAGGCAGAGGTAGAGTTGGAAGGGTCCCGAGGGTCCTCTAGTCTGACCCCCTGCAGTTAGGAATCCTGCCCACGGGTGGGCACGAACCGATGGGTCCACTTTGCTAACTGGCTTGTGGGACCTGCATTAAGGCCTCTTTCTCTTGCCAGCTGGTGATGGCGCAGAGTGACTCCATCCTTAAGTGTTTCCCGGGTTTCCAGCCACCCACCCGCCCTGCCCCATCCGCGCCTTGCAAGGGAAAGTATGACAGACTTCATGTAAGTCCGTGTTGGGGATGCAAGGAGGAAGTTGGTCATCGATGATAGCTTGGTTGGCTTAGTGTAGTGCAGCTGCCTTTCTGTGAAACTAATGGATGAAGATCCTGATCTCCCTCCCCTTGCAGGGAGATTTCTGATCTCCATTTTAGGTTCCAAGGATGAGGGTGGTGAAGGAGAGGCTAAATGTAACAGGATAGACCTTCTTAGCTACACTCTTTTTGAAGAAAACACATGACTTGATGCAACCTAAAGTGACAGGGCACATTCCTAACCCGTCAGACTGGACATATTTGACCATATCTGGATGTAGCCTGACTTTTTTTTAATGCTGTTAACTAATCATTAGCAAGGGCTGGAAATATCCTTGGAGCTTGTGTGCTCTTAAAAAAAGAACCTACATTCTTCTAGTCCCGAATATTATTAGGTTGTGCTGCATGTACTTGTTGCTGAACTGCATTATTAATCCTAACCATCAATAGATGGATCTTGGATTTGTTTTGGTATTACAGTGGTAACATTTAAAAACAGACATCTAAACATTTGGCTCCCCCCCCCCAGTGTTAGGACTATTTGGGGATATTAATCTAAGCTGTAGCTGAGGGTGGAGCCCAGTTGCTTACCTAACTATTTTCTTGCTAAAGTTATCTGCTTACAATAGTTGTCTTAAGTCAGAAAAATATTAGTTACAGCTCTGAAGAGAATTTTTAAATAGCATACAATAACGGGGAATTCTTAAAAAGTGGTGCTGTTTGCTTTTCCATGGTACTGAGCATAATACAAGTTTATGTAGGAAATAACGTTTAACATGGTTTTTTTGGTAGATTTTTAAATTGTAGTAGATCTATTTGAAGACTAATGTTTCAGGAAGATGCAACCTTGACAGTGTCAAACACAGCTTCCCTTCCAGTGTTAGACAAACAGTGGCTTGCATGACATTTCCTCCTTACAAAATTTGCTTCACACTGGGATGATTGAGGGGAGGGTGAAATAAAAGAAGAAACTGGTAAATTTGGTAATGAACTATTCAGGCACCATTCATACCTATTGTCAGAATAGTTCAGGACCAAATTTACCAGTTTCTTCTTTTATTTCACCCCCCCCCCGTTTGATTTATAACCATTTTATAACCTTTTGCTTTTAACTTTGTTACAGGCCCACTGTGCCCCCAAAAATGTATGACTTGGATTGGTCTGTTGTAGGTGGTATTATTGGCAGTTTCAACTGTTTATGAATCCTGAATCCTGAAGCCTAATAACTAGATAAACCTATTCTCCTTCATTGCTAGCTTGGTGACCAAAACTACTTCAGCTTGTTTGTGGACTTTGTGAACACAACAGAAATACAGTTATACCTGGCATGAAATTTGATAGTCATTATTAGCACAATCATGGTCTTGAAATTTGCTCATTGGTTGGGTGAAGTTAGTTCTTCACTTAGAATTAAAAGCCAAAATGAAAGGATCTGCTCCTTTGATAACTGTAATAAACCACATGGAAAATCCCAGTATACCCAGCTTGGGGAGGAGGAGCCACTGTATTGAAAAATGGCAGGTGTTTAACTAAAAGCACCATATTCCCATAAATATTGTGTTATTTACCAGGTGCTAATGATGGTATTATTTATTTGTAGAGGCAGCAATTGCTAGTCCCGCGGAGAAGTACAGCTGAATAAGAATTATTTTAAGTGTTACACGAAGAGTAGAAACCCTTGAGGAATTTCAGTAAGTCCAAAAATGATTAGTATTTCGAACAGAGAAGTCTTGAACTCTGCCAGATATCAAAGGAATAGACTTAGTTTGTGTGACAGAATCATCAGGTACAACCCCAAAACATCAGCCAAGAAAAAAAACGCAGTTAACTCAAGATTCTGATTCTAAGATACACAACTGCTTTTGTGGACACAGCTTGTGTGAACGTTCATACTGAAAAAACCCATTTGGTGAAGTGGAACTCTTGAAGTTACATACTGAGAAGTGTGCTGATGGGTGGGGGAAACATCCAGATTTGGATAAACTGCATAATGGACTTTACTTCAGCCACATGGTGTTACTACCACCATTGCTTTATGTGCTTCAGTCATCCTGTTTAATTGCCATTTATGTTAGCCCATAACCAAGGACACCCAGATCATCAAAGCAAGATGTTCAATTTCCACAAGATAGGCGAGTATCTTGGTGAACTTATAGCCATTATGCAAAAATGCCCATATTCAGAAAAAGTAATATACCAGTACAGTATATTTCAGAGAGCTGGTAACTGTAGGTGAAATAGCAGGGAGAAGTTGAGTTGCTTCTCTGCGCTTCCCTACAAGGTTTTTGGAGAGAAACGGCACAGTGACAAAGTGACTTCCAAAAAGATGCATAAGCAGATATATGGCGATATGTTCATACTCTGAGTGTGATCTGTGCCCAAGAGCAGTGCAAGATGGCCTTGGGACAAATCTCTAGCTCATGAAATTTTTAGACATCTGATTGGTTTTCTAATGCGTTGGGAAAAGAGTTACTAAATTTACAAGAGAAGTGCTTCACAATCCAGCATGCTGTCATTGCTGCAGTGCATCCACAATAATTCATGTAACATTTGCAAGTTACTTATAAGCATTCACCTCCACAGGCAGTACTTCAAAGGTATTGCAAGATGCTCTTCCAGATAGTTGTGTCTGTCCTTGCAAGGAAGCAATCTGATTTGGATAATCAGTTACTCAAAAAGCAGAAGCTATAGTTTGGGAAACACCTTTCTGAAGTTGGTGCTCCAACAATAAGGGCCAACAGTGTGCCCCTGAATGGGCACAATTCCTTCCATGCCATGAATGGCACATAGTGTGTAATTAATGCAAATGGGTTATTTCCATGCAGTGAACCCAGCTCCAGAACCTAGGACAACTATTCAAATTTCTCTTGTGAAGGACATTGCGAATTTCCAAAAACGATGTACTGCCTATTTTGTCAAAACTGCTATAGGTTTGCTCAACTTTTCTATGTGTGGGTGAATGTAACAGGAAATTTGGGGGTGGTGAGTAACATAGTTTGCAGTAAAAAGACTGTAATAGAATAGTAAGATTGTTACTCGGACCACAAAAATTGTTCATATTTCACCTTGCTGTTCATTGTGAACACTTGAAATAAAGCCAGTATAAATTTCTTGGTTTCCAAGAAAAGGCAGTCAAGTGAAATTGGCATTTGAGCCAAACATTTAGAACGGGGGTGGGGGTGGGGGTAGGGAACGTGTGGCTCTCCATATGTTGTTGGACTCCCAAAACCATAATCTCCAGCCAGCATGGCCAATGATGGGAGTTGTTACTTTCTGGAGGGCTACAGGTTAGCCACCCTTGAGTTAAGAGTGAAACCCTAGAATGTCACAGCTTATACAGATAGTCTAAAACAAAACAAAACCCTAGGTATTCAAATTCTGTCTTCTGACTATTTTGAGTGAAAGAAGGTTCAAGCCGGTTTTCTCTCTTCAGATACGCCTTCCTTGAAAGATGTGGGTGTTTTTAGCTGAATTGAGAAACCACCTGGTGGCTTCCCCTCAGCTCAGTTCACTTGGGCTGCCTGTATGTTTACCACAGCTTCAAAAAAAGTGCATTTGATTTGGACAAGACATTTTTGTATTTTTACTGGACTCTGTTTGGAAGGAATATACTGAAAACAAATATGGCCAGGCAAGCAAATGTAGTGAGTACTGACTTTAGAACATAGAATATGGTTTTGGAATGGAAATAGACCACATCTTCCTACTGAAAAAATGCAGATATTGTGGCAGGCAGATGGTGTGTTGGAGAATTTTCAGGAAAATCTATTCCGCAGATGTGAATATCCTGTGCGCAATGTGATCCTTAAAAGATGGACACGTTTCTTTAGGAAGGCTTCGGAGAGGCTCTTCATGTACATTTACCTACAGAGGTTAGGGGGGTGACTATGAAATTGATTTCTCAGTAGCCCTGTCCTAGTTTTGGAATGCCCTCCCCAGGGTAATTTGCCTGGCACATACTTGTAAGATGCTTACATACCAGTTGAAAATACTTTTGAGGATTAGCGATCTCTGCTAACTCTTCCCTGCTGGTTGTGTTCCGGTTGTGATGTCTTACCGTTTTTTTACTCCCAACTTTTTTTACTGTGTATAATCTTTTCCGCAGCTTCGAAGGTGGGGCATTCCATGCAGTGCAAGAAGAAGCCCTTGTTCATTTCTTCAATCCCAGTTTGGAGCAGATTAAGAGTGAAGGCTAGCTTTGGCTCTGTTTGGTGGCTACTTGGAGCATCCAGCAAATGCAGATAAGCTTTTGCTTCACCTTCGCCCTCAAGCTCAGAGGTGATGGTGAGAAGAATATTAACTTTCCTTTGTATTTGCCAGGTGCCCTGAATGCCTGCCTGCCTGCCTCCCTGCTCCCCCCCTTGAGGCAGGTGCAGACAGGATAGAGCAAAATAAAAAACCTTGAGGCTCCTGCCTAATTTGGGAGCCAATGAGAGAATGAGAGTTCTCCTTGCCTCCTGCAGCTCCAAGACTGTGAGGAAGCCTTGGATACATCACCTTTAATAGAGGCTGGCTGAGATTTGCTGCGGTGAGCAAGTTTGAGCCCCCATGACAGGGAAGACCATAGAACGTAAACAAGGCCAAAAAAAAAAAGCATAAGAAAAAAATGCAAATTTGGGCAATGGGATTCTAAAAGCAGTATGACTAGGCCTTCTCATTGTATTCTGAAGTTTAGTTAGATGTAGGTTTTTGGTACTGGAGGATTATTTAACTTAAGCTTGTCTGGTGTTTAAAAGCAATTTTCATGTTGCTACTTCTATCATTGTTATTAAGGCTATGGGAAAATGTAAGGCCCACTTGACAACACAAGGGATGAGCAGACTACTTTGGAAGCATTTATAGGTCTTGCTGCTTGCATGTCAGGGTTTTAGAAGCTGCTAAAACAATGCGAAAACAATACCAGTAACTACAGCCTGTTAACTTTATAATCTGAGATACTCTTTCTACATCATTAGATGTGCACATAAGTCTGAAACTTTTGGGGAACAAATAACAGTGCATCACCTTTCCATAGTGATGTTAACATCCAGAACTGTTACAAACCTGGATTGCGAGGCATCCTTGGTGATGGTGGGACAAGAGCATTGAACAGCTCCCAAGCTGCTTGTTTGAAAAGGAAATCATACAAGTGCATGAGGGTGTTCTCAGCATCTTGCAAAGCCTCTGAACTTCAATCACTTGTATCCCAGCTAGTGCAATCCTGAATTACTTCAAGAGAATGAAATCAAGTAAGACTGCAATTCTGTACTCTTTAACTTGGGAGCAAGTGCCATTCAACTTGATTGGGCTGGGTTGATACGTATAAGGTTGCACTGTAAGACAGCTTCTCAGATTGTAAAGTAACTTGAATGGCAATCTACCAACAAACTAACATTTCAAACCACAAACAATAAATTGTGGTTTATTCCTAATTGTTTAGTAGATTGCAGCTTGGAGCAATTGATAAGCTGGGTCATGCTGGATGTATGTATTTGAATCATGACCTTCAAAACAGTCTGTGGCTCCAGTTCAACTTATTTTGAGGGGGGAAATGTAAGCAAAAATGTTATGAACCTAGCATTAGTGCTTACTGCCAGAATTCTGGTCTTAAACATGAACACAACTACTGTACTGCCATCTGTTTAAAGAATGGATCTGTCCTCTGGTTAAAAGTACCAAATACCAGATTATTTGGACTTGAGGATACCTGGCGATGGTTGTGATCCAATACAGCTGCTTTTAAATATTTATAATGGTAAGGAAATGCTGTTTATCATAGACTAGTGCAGCCACTACATAATGCAAGACTGAAACCTTCAAATTGAACTTGGGGAAAAAGTAGGGATATCTATAGCACCATATCATTTGCATTCACACACTTAATCTCCAAGGGCTCAAGCGTGTGGTGTCTAAAAGACTTAAAGCAGGCTTGGAAAACTTGCCATCTAGCAACATATTGAAGGCTACAACCCTTTTTTTGAAAGATCTCCCTTAACTAAACTGGGAAGGCATCAGTTAGGGAAGTTAACTTCTTGTTTCTGGAATCCTCTTTTGGAGAAGCAGTCTGAATACCCTTGTGAGGACAGGATAGGCTTTGGGGACTACCTTACTTCTAGTGAAAGCCAGTTTGGTATAATGCTTAGTGTGTCAGACTAGGAACCTGAGGCGACAGCATAGGTCTGGATGGTCATGAAGCTCACTGGGTGACCTTGGCCCAGTTATTGTTCTTACCTGTCTCTCGTGGTGGTTAAGATAAAATAGAGGAGGGGGGAAGAGCCCCGTATGTTACATTGAACCCTCCTTTGTGTGTGTTAAGTGGCACTCTGCCCGCTAGGCTTTCTGTTTCGTTGAAACAAAAAACATTTTAAAACAAAAGTTGGGGGGGGGGGATACAACTTAATAGTTCATGTGGTGTAATGCGGGGGGGGGGGTCCACAAGTGGTAGGAACCCATAACCTGTGAGCGTTAGAAATATAGTCCAATGTAATTGTGCAACATTTTAATGCAGTGTTTGTTAGGTAAGGAAGTGTTTGCTTATGCCTCCCTTATACGAGTTGCCTAATCCGTTCTGTGAAAGCCCACAGGAATTTCTCAACCCCTAGAGTGCTGCTCCTTGCAGCCAAAAAGGTGCTTTAGTTATTGATAGATGGCCCTACTCTAGAGATCTAGAACAGAGATGGGGAAACGTTTTAAGCCTAAAGGCTACATTCCCTCCTGGGCAACTTTCCAAGAGTCACATTCCAGTGTGGTGGGTGGAGCTAGAGGCAAAGGTGCACAGAGCAGCAAATACAAATTTTACCTTTGTACGGTAGGCAGGCTAGTTTCCACACCCCTCTCTCCACACCCTTCTCTCCAGGTAAACAAAAGGCATTATCAGAGTTCAAGGACCCATTCCAGCTAGACTGGAAGAAGGCGTGGATCTGCCAGTGAGGGGTGTGGCGTGGGGAGTTTTTAGAGTCAGCTAGAGAGGCCTAGAGGGCTGCATCTGGCCCCTAGGCCTGAGATGCCCCACTCCTGGCTGTATGCAGGAATCGTATGAGGCACCAGCTGGGGAACCCGCAAAGGAAGAAGGCTCAGAGCTAGGGGTGTGGTGGTGGGACAATGACAACGAGTGGTCAGAGGGAGCAGACTGGGAGGAGGAGGTGTTGGAAGCAAAATAGGCAACAGGGTTTAGTGAGAAGGAAGAGGCTGCGGCAGAGAGCAGTTCAGATGCGGAGACTGGAGAGGAGGTTGACCAAGAGACAGTTGAGACATGCTGCTGAAGAATCCAGGGAGTGTCCCCCTTCTGCGACCAGCTTCCCCCCCCCCCCCCCGGTCTCCTAGAACACAGGGAGAAATGAAAAGAGCAGAGCAGGGATTGGTTTTGTGCAGGTGCAGTTTGAGACTGCTTGGGGAAAACCCTGGAGAGAAGAAGCCTTAGAGTATGGTGGGGAGGTGGGGACCTTCAGTCCTTGCAACTGCCTCATTGGAGCAAGACCTGGGAAGAGTTGCTGGGATCACGAGGCCTGCACTGTTTTGGTTTCTGTGAATAAAGAGTTAACTGCACTGACACCTTTTTTTATTGCTGATCTACGCTTGACTGTGGCTTCTGACACCAGGTCTGGAACCAGATTTTGGGTGTGTGTGTGAAGAGAGGCATTTAGTAGTACAGAGAAAGGCACATGGCGCTTGTATGTAGCTTTATTTTTTTTTAGTTTTGGTAGATCCTGCATTTGAGCTCTATTAAAAACGGACTTCTAAATAAATATGCCTGGATTAAGATGACACTATATTTATGGTGGAGATGAGGTGGGATGAAACAAAATTGGAGTTCTGCTCCCAAAAACAATGGGCTTTCACGGATAGATAATGGAGAAAAGTTGAACTCGCTTGCTTTTTCCTTAACAATGTTTAATTTCAGAATCTAAAATTACCTAACTGCACCACTATATGTTAGAGATTGCATTGGGGGGGGGGGTGGAATCAGTAGCTGGCTGGCTTATGTGAACCACTCTAAATAAACAGTGTACTTCTGTTCTGCACCACCTTAATCAGTGTGCAAAAATGCAAGATTTCAACAGATTCATTTTGCTACATCAACCTAAGTTTGAATTGCCTGCAGTTGCAGGGTGTGTATGGCGAATAGGCCCTGCCATTGCAAGGTGTGAAGAAAACATGAGCCTCACCCATAATCATCCACTAGTTCCAACCTGTAGAAATGCCCCCAAGTGCAGAACACTAAATGACTTGCTAGTTTTGTCCCTACTTGTGTTTTCCTTCTGGACATTCTTGGGACAAACATTTACACCTGGTTGGAAGAGTTCTCTTCCATGTGAGCTTGGCACTGCCTTCTGGAATACCTGTGCAGATTCCATCTCTCTTGCTACTTTCAAAGCCCATCTTTTCCACAAAGCCTTTGATTCAACAGCCCAGTTCCCCTGCCCTGTTACAGTCAAGCCGAAGCACATGGAAGTAGCAATTGCTTGTTCGTTCTGCTTTTACACTGTCTCTACGTCCTCCCTTTCCTCTGCCTCCCCCCCAAAAAAGATTAAATTTGAGATTGCAAGGGCCTTGGGCGGGAACATTTCCCCTTTTATGTGTTAACGCACCATGAATACTGATGGAACAATATCTTGGTGTACAGGCAACCCCCAATTTGTGTGGAGGTTGCATTCCTGCCCCCCTCTACATGCGTTGGTTGAGCACCTATAGGTCTGCCCTGCCCCACTGCACCCCCATTATGCTCCCATTTCCAGCCACTTCTGGATTATGGCGATATGCATGTGCATTGAACAAGTGTATAATAAAATTGAAAAAGTGTTACACTGCAGTTTGTGCGATAACAGAATGGCAGGAAGAGGAAGCAGCTTAGGCTACAAGCAGGATTGGTTCCCAAGCAACTATCCATCTTTGCTGCCGCTCCCCCTGTTGCTCTGCCAAGGGCAGGAGAGAGGGAAATGACTTTCTCCCCTTGTCCATCCTCCCTTCATGCTGCTCCCACCACCATGGCGGCTGCTCTAGGAAGCATGTGTATGGTTGCCCTAAAATATATTTGGTAATATTTTTGTAACTAACTATATTTATGTCTTCGCTTTTATTTCCATCCATAATTGACAATTGGGAGCATGGACATGTATCCTATTTAAATGTGTGTGTTTTTTACTTCTCCCTTTTGTGAAGGTGGTGGTACTACCAGGAGGACTAAGAAGACTTAAGTTGCTTAGGGCTTTACACAAAAAGCTGAGCAGCATGAATTGGGTCTGGGAACAAACAGGAAGCCCCTGTATCTGCTTTAGAACTGGCGTTTCATTACAGATATTGGGGGCAGTGGTGGTGTGATTGAGACTCCTTTGTTGGCTTTGCTGAAACCGATACTGGGTTCATAGAGATGGAAATCTTGTTTGGCATAGAGGAATGTTAGCAGCAGGGGTTGAGGAGGGAATTTCCTTTTGAGAGATGTTCTCCCCCTCCCGCCATCAGGAAACAATTAGGTGGCAGCCTAGTTTCAAGATTGCTGTGCTTCCTGTTACATCTTTGGAGCCTTTTCAGTACATAGGCTGAGTGATGGGCAGCCTCCTGTCACAGCTTCTTACCCTTCTCTAGCTGTGCCACTCACACAACTTCACTGGAGGGGAAACACGATGAAGAAAATTTGCCAATGTAGTGTTTGCAGCTGTACAAAAGCATCTGCCCCCCTTTTTTTCTAAAGGGCTGCAATTTCCACCTCGATCAGTGTAGTTGCAAAGCTACACTTGTTTAATTTCGCCCTGTCCCATTGAAAGAGCAGAGGGACATCTCCCTCTTTCATCTTCTCTATTACAGCTGTCTTAGCAGAGTTGAAAGTAGAACAATGTGGATTTCATTCCTGGTAAAAGGAGGATTTCTTCAGCCCTAAGCTACATTCAAGATGCCCGTGTATTAACCAAAGTAGCCTCAGGTTTTGTTGCTCTTTTCAATGGCAGCTTTTAGATTTGAATACCAGGTTCAAATCTCTCTTCTTCAAGCCCAACTGGTGACCTTGGGCAAAGGGCTGTCAAAACTGTACACACAGCAGTTTAAATTTGTTTCATTGCATCCCATGTGTGCATGTTTTTTGCATCGTCAACATGATGCCCTCATCCAACTGGCAGCCTTCACCCCTCCCCCAATTTAATGTGGATTTTCCTGCTCTGAACAGTATGGTTAAGGGGGGTGGAGGACATACAGTTGTATATGGCTCAACTGTGGGCATACTGAAGTGAATTGTGTAGGGTGGGTTCTTGTGTTTTGCTGCGTGCCATCTAACACTATATTGCGTGCTGCTTTGGTGAGGTGCCCCTTCATGAGTGGGTGTGGGGCAGGCGTGACACATAATATTATTAAACTATATTGTGTAATTCTGATATACCAGAAAACCCATATCTCAAAAATTTAAAAAATGGCTATACAAGCAGGTAAAACGGCTGCCTGCATGCCTACATTGGTGCATATGTGGCGCATACAAAGATTAAACTTGGGCAAGCTCTACTACTGTAGGAAGAGTTGTGCAAGCACCTGTCCATTAATCCACTATCCCCTTTCTCCTGCTGGAGTAAGCTGCATTCTCCTTTTATATGCGGCAGAAGGAGAGGAACACGTGATTTGTTCCAAAAGCCAGGCTTCAAGTGCTTCAGATATTAGAAGGCTTGAAGAAGCTGTTCTGCTAAAAGAACAAGGCAAGTTAACCAATGCAGGCCCAGAGGTCTTTACGTGGTTGACTGCTCTAAAATGCACCCGGCCATTCTAAAGAAAGTACAAGTTTAAAAGCAAGTGGGAGGAGCGATAACACAATAAGATCTAGAAGGGGGAAAAAGACGGGGAGGCAGAAGTTGATTTTTCTGTTGCTAAGATATTTTTTTCCTGTGCAACTAAGCAGGCAAATATTGTAAACAAAAGCTGAGACCTTTAACAAGAGCAAACCACTGCTGTGCTTGCTGCTGGACAAGGGTGTAGTAATCGCAATTTCCTTATCTTTTGCTTAAATTTAATTACCACAATGATGTGGGAGTTTTTCTCAACTATGTCTAGACTTCAAAACACTGGTGTTGGGGAGTTGATAAGAGTTTTGGCCTTGGACCAGGGAGGAAGGATTTCAATCCCTGTCCAGCTTTCAACTCGCTGGGTGAGCTCAAGGCAGACTTTTAACTCTTCCTCACCCTCCCATACTTCTCAGAGCTCTTGAAGGCAGCAAAGGGAGCGGGAGCCACATATGCCATCCTGAGCTTGTCAGAGAAACTTTCCATTTTAAATTCCATCTCTTACAGACCCCCCCCCCAAAAAAATCCTCTTCATCTTTCTTTTTTTATTGCTGGCTTGCATAGCCGAAGATCACCGAGACTGAACATAAAGTGAAACTGTGGCTTCTCCCAACTTATGCCTCTCTAGTGTTCCACTTCTGGAGGCTGTGGGACAAAGCAGTCCTGCTTGCTCTAAGCATGGTGGTAAATAGGACAGAGAGCGGAATTTACACCTGTTAAGTCCTGCCAAACCTTGGTTCCTATCTGAACTTAACCCCAACATCAAGCAATGACCTGCATCTGTGAAAGTTCCAGGCAGTGCTCTACTCATCTAAAGATCGACATACTTAGCCTGCTGCAAGTCATCAGGTGATATATATGCCTGGGTGAATAACCCCTTAATAGTGCAAATAAGAATTTTTATTCTTCACGGACTTTTGAACTGTTCCATCAATAAATGAGAAAGGGCAAGCAGGTATTTCTACCACTTCTGCTCACCTCCTGCCTTCCTGCAGGATAATGCTGTAGTGTGCCCACTCCCATTTTATACAGTAAGGTCTGGCTAACACCCTGGGTATCCTGCATTTGCCCTCTGGAGAACACTGCAGCGGTTTCCTAGCAGACAAGTTAATGTGAAGAGTTTTGTAAACAGGAAGTTAGAAAAACCACAAAGCTTACAGTGTGATAAAAGGTAAGTCAAACTGAAGTTTTGTTTTTCAGCTTTGTTTTCATGTATTTTCACAAATAAATGGTTTTGGTGATAGGCTACCAAAGAGCTGAGAGCTGATGATATTCCTCCTGGACAGTAATGAAAATACAGGAACCCTGTCCTCTAGAGCTGCTTAGCCTTCAAGTATTGCCTACCAGTATATGCTAACAGACTTAGAACTGGAATGAAAGATGTTAGAAATACACTCTCCTTCCTGCAATAAAACTGAACAAATGCTATCTATGTGTCTGGCTATTTACTAAGGACTTTCAAGCAGCTCACACAAGTTCCCAAGACATCCTGTTCACAGAAGCAGCTGACAGGAATGCCTATTGTTCTGCTTTGCTTTTGTGCCTCTAATCTGATTTTTCAAGGGCTATGTGGAAACTGCAGCTGGAAAGGCATTTCAGAACTTCCTTGGCACATCCCTATGCAAGCAAACAAATGGGGCCCTCTACTGGTTAAGGGCACCGTCTTGTTGAAAAAAGTAAACACAAAGCACAAACTGAACTCGACAGGAACAGCAGTTTGCTCATCTTTTAATAGCCCCACAGCTATTCAACACATTGTGGCATTGCTCAGTGTAGCAGCACTGGCATAAAATAAACCAAGTGGATCACATCATGAAGTGGCCGAGTAGACATTTGCGAAAGGTTACCCACTGTTTCCTTAGCTCCTGAGCTTTGAGAAAGGGTTGTGCCATTGCTTCCCTACTGTACCTGTCTTCATTTGCTCTTCTCCCCTGCTGGCAAAGTATAAAGAGGAAGAAATAAGTAATAACGTACCTGTGACCCAAATATTGTTGCACTCCCACTATCCCCAGACTGCATGGCTAATGTTCACAGATGAGTGGATCTGAAGTCCGGGTTCCCCAACACTGCATTTCAGAGTCTGGTTTCTTTTAAAAACAAGTGAGGAATGAGAGCTTTGTATAGAGAGTTTTTTGCCTCCTAATAAACGGAGTAGCACGGCCCCAGGAAATGCAAAACAATATTAATAGGCCTCTTGCTGCTCAGGAAGTGGATTCTTACATAACAAACTACCAACTTGCAGTTTAAGCCACTACAACGATTGTTTTAAAAAATTCACTGGGTTGAACCATTTCCCCTCTGGGGAAAAAGTGCCCAATCTATTCTTGTATTTCTTCCTCGCATGCACAAAATGACCAAGGGAAAAAAGTAGAAACTGAAAATACAATTAAAATATTTTTTAAAAAATCATTTTATAACCATTGTCTCATAACCGGTTTTGCTTAATTAGAAATAGGTGTTGGCCCGTGCATAAAAAAATGTTTTATGGAGTGCAGCAAGTTGTAACTTCTTAGGATCAAGCCCAGCAATTTCAAAAAGAATGCAGCCACCAAATCCTTTCTACTTCAATGTTTCTCTGATTCTTACACTTTCACACTAGGTCTTCTGAAGCTTGACACATGCATTAACTACGACAAGGAGGCATGAACATGAAACTGGTTTCTGTCTGACAGCAGAGTGCCAATTCATTATCAGCCCCATGGCTTGTCCCTTTTCTGCATATGAACCTGCCCCAGAGCCTGAGATCTTTACCTGAGGCTCCTCTGCATGTCACTTCCAAGGCAGCTCTGGAGGGTGGCTTTTTCTGCAGTAGCTTCTCCATCTATCAAACACTTTCCCCAGGGAGATCTATCTGGTGCCAACTTTTTCATTTTGGCATCAGGCAAGGATGTTTTGGCTTCCTAAGTAATTTGGGCAGTGCCTAATTGATACAGTTTTTTCATGCACTTCGGAGAGTTAGGATACTAGAGCAGGGGTAGTAACTGGTGGGTGACACTGCTCCTTCTGGAGTAGTATGTCCACCTTTGGTCCCCACCCTGCGCTCTGCTCTCACCTGTGGCTCCTAGAAGCTGTTTGCATGCGGTGGCAGCCACACCGCAGGAATGACTGACCGGCTGGCTAAACCAGGTGAGGGTAGCTGATGCTACCGTAAAACCCTTGGTGGCTTGGGGACTCGCTTTGCATGTGAAGACAAGCTCTGGCTGGTTGGACAAGACCAGGCATAGGCAAACTCGGCCCTCCAGATGTTTTGGGACTACAGTTCCCATCATCCCTGACCACTGGTCCTGTTAGCTCGGGATCATGGGAGTTGTAGTCCCAAAACATCAGGAGGGCAGAGTTTGCCTATGCCTGGAACAGACCACTAGTGAGTCCAATGGTTAAGAAAGTGGTTTCTGCGTGCTGTAGAGGGAAGTGAGGGGCAGATGGGGCTCATCCACTGGGAAGGCAGCCCATCTAGAAGAAGGAAAACTGGTCCTAACCTTCCCTTGCCTTGTGGAATACTACAGCTCTCCTAAACTACCCATTAAACACCTGCAAATAGCTGGCCTCTCTGATTCTGTTTTCCCAATTGCAGGTTCTCATCCCATCTTCAAGTGTAGCGATTTATAACTATCCCATAAGAATGAATGGCACACGTTTGCCTAGGTAGGAGAATCTACAAAACTCAAGATTGATCCTCGGTTCTATGTTCTTCTAAAAGGGATACATTTTGGGACACCACTAATTAGGTGGGGGATAAACTTGGTCCGTGTCATTGCTGATACCAGCCAGTAAGAATCTATCCTGTCCCTATCTGCTTAGTGGGGAAAGTCGTTTACCAACATTAGCCTCAAAACCATTTAAGGGAGATTTACAACATTTTCTCTGTTTCATAACTGAGCCTAAGATGTATCTTGCTAAAGGTAATAATGCATGAGCAGGAATTTGAGTTCTCCTCTTCTGGGTCTAGGTGCAACTCCCCAGACCATGCCAATGCTTTTCTTAAAACACAATGGAGAGTGGAGAGATCTATGTAAACATAATACAGTATTGAGGAAATAAACATACCTGAAATAGGAATTGGCAAATACGTTGAGATTCTAGGGAGATGTCTGGTGCCCTCTAGTGTTCCTTTTTGTTAGAACACACACAATCTTCAGTGTGCAAAAGATACGTATATTACATTTCATCTCGTTATTGTGTGTAGTTTTATTTAGCTTGGGTGCACTGCCACTATGACCGCCCATCAATTAAGTTTTTAATAGATGGATGGTATTCAGTTAAATGTGCACATTATCACAATCTCGGTATAGGTGCTATCTGGAGATATTGGAATAAGTGTGAGGTAACTAATGGTCATTCGGTAGATATTATTAATATTAAGACTGGCAGGAGTCGCAGGCACACAAAACAAAAGTGAACAACACTAATGTCAAATGTGGAAGCTAAATTCATATGGAATTTATGGAATCTCGGCATACTGTTTCCTCCTTTTTAGAACCTTTCTTGCCATATATTTGAAATGCAAGATGAACAAGTATAGAATAGCAGCATGGGGCAGGATTATCTTTCAGACAGCAGTGTGTGGGGAAATGGTTAAAAAGTCCCTGTGCCATGGTCCAAGTTCTGATTTTATTCCGCTTGCCATGACTGAGATTTAAAGAATAAAAACCATGTGTGCTAAATACTTGCATATTTAAATCAGGTCCAACACATTGGCTGGATAGTTATTCCTTCCCCCACCACCAGAAAATGCAGGAGAAAACTGAAAGTCAAAACAAAAATGAGAAATAAAAGGGCAGCTGCAGCCTTATGCAAACGGTTTTATCATTTTGCCACAAATATAACATGCAACTCCCTCAGTTAACCTTTCCATTCTTCCATAAATGTATTTATGCCTCCATTCCTTATTTTTTTAATCAACACACTAACTTAATATTCACATAAATGGGGAGAGCCAGGCTTTAACTATCATGTCAGACCCTTGGAACTGCTTGTGATTTTCTGTGGATCAAAGAGCCTGCCTGTTCCTCCTCTTCTCAGCCACTTCCTTATTTGTAGATTTATAAATCATTCACCAGCTGTCCTGAAATGGGTCCAGGTTTCCTTATTTTTAAACGCTACTTTTCCCCCTAGTAGCAGTACTAACTAACCAATCAAGCCTCCACTGTAGGAAGAAACTTAAATTTCCACTGCAAGAGGATAGCCACATCAGGATAACTCTGTGCAGGGACTTTTGGCTGCCTGAGAGGGGACAGGCTAGACACACACACACTCACACACATTCTGTGCAAAGAAGCTGGCAAGACTGGCAACCCGTCTTTAGCAGATGCGGTGCCCAGGTGCAAATATCCGTCCAGCGCCCCCAAATTACCATGGATAGTGGGGCGCGCGCGAAGCTGCGCACTGCCAGCCATGAGGGGGGGGGTGCGCAACTCTCCCCCATGCCACTGCGGGAGAGCAATCCCCGCAGAGGCTTGGGAAGGAAACTGCATGTCTGCCAGCCATATAGTTGGTGGGGCGCAGCTTCCATCCTAAGCGTCTGCGGGGATCGCTCTCCTCCCGCGGAGGCTTGGGAGGCAAGCTGCACCACACCCACCAGCCATATGGTTGATGGGGTGCAGCTGGCAGGCGTGCAGGGAAACAGGAGGTCACTGGCAAAGCCCCCACTCACCGGGGTGCCCCTGAGAGACCGGCGCCCTGGTGCAACGCACCACTAAGCCCTATGGGAAAAACAGCTGTGCCTGACGGTAGCAGACTAGCTAGCAGGGAATGCAGCAATCTTCGTAGTACACATAGCGGCGTCTGCTTCCTGCTCCTCAGGACCTGGTGCCTGGGGCACTCATGCCTCCATGGATGAGGTGAATATTTGGTAACTATGTATAAGAAAGTTCCATTCAACAGAATCCTCTCCCAGCTGATAATATAAGTGCCTATCAATTAAAAGTTCTAATCAACTTCATGTGACCAGTTCTTTCTGCTATCCTAATAGTCTAACTTTTTTTGGGGGGGGGGGCTCCTGCCCTTTAGGCTAAGCCTGTGGTTAGGTCTAGGGCTGATGAGAAGCTGGAGCAGTGGGTCCTGATGTACTGGACCCACAGCCAGAAAGGCCCCCAGACTCTGAGTTTTCGTTAGAGAGAGTTTGTGTGTTTTGTAACTCCTAAAAAGAAAGTTACGCAGCAAAATGTTTAGGTACCTCTTCTTATCCATTTCTTTGAGATGAGTCAGCCTGGCTGCTTCCACTTTGCAGTGTTTTCAGCCAACAAGTGACCTCAGGAGTATGATGGATAAGTGAGTTGTTTGGACACCAGGCAATAGGAATTCTGGTGGTCCTAAAGAGCTGCTTCTTACCCCTCCCCTTTAGTGTATACTTTTCCTGGTCCTGAATGGGGTAACTGTACCACTGAACGACCAGCCATGCAACCTGGGGGTCATTTTGGACTCACAGCTGTCCATGGAGACACAGCTTAAGGAGAA
Source organism: Darevskia mixta (assembly GCA_034641385.1). Classification (NCBI taxonomy): domain Eukaryota; kingdom Metazoa; phylum Chordata; class Lepidosauria; order Squamata; family Lacertidae; genus Darevskia; species Darevskia mixta. The sequence continues at coordinate 6,554,420 of JAWWNH010000224.1, read as the reverse complement.
CCACCAGCATTTGGATTTGGTCTTTACTATCATTGAAACCTTTGGGCTTTTTCTTTTAAAAAAAAGAAAATAAAAGAGAAAGAAGGAAGTCAGCGAAAAGAGGAGGAAGACACATACAAGAAACTATTAGAAGCAGGTCTCCTCTGATGCAGGTTGTGGTGAAAGAGGAGTCTTACATCAGAAAAGGCTGGGCTACTTCTAAACATAGTACTGAAATCCCAGAATAGGTTATTAACACAGCCTTTTCCCCTAGTAAGTAAAGGTGCAGCATTTCCATTGTAAATAAGATAACCGCTTGTTTGCACAGTTAACAACACGGCAGAAGGCAAACAAAGCCCTTTTTTCATATAGCTCTGACGTGCCAAACAGCTAGCTTGGGGTAACTGTATTGGGTTGAAAGCATATAGCCAGCCTATAACATTACTCACTAACATTATGCCTGGGTAGGGACCTCTCCCCTTAACTTTTGCAGGGTTGAGAAGGGGAAAGTGACAAAGGGTCAGGGTCTGTCCAGAGGCGGATTTAGGGGAGCACAAGGGATGCCACAACTATTATTTAGAATGGAACTAGGGCTGCCATACATCTGGATTTTTCTGGACATTATCGGGATTTCAAAGGTGGAATTTCGGATTTCCGAAAAGGCGGTGCTTTCTCCTGGATCTTAGGCAAGTCAATCAAAAAATCAACAATTTTGCTGGTTTCCTAAAAAAAAAACAAAAAACTATCATTCAGAGTGTCCTGGTTTTTACTTTTTGAAATATGGCAACCCCAAGAGGCGCCACTGAAATCTGAGAGCCCAAGTTCCACCACTGAGTAATCCCATCGGCACTGGGACTGTGAGTAAATTATGGAAATTGATTAGGATGGTTCAGCAGGGGAAGAATCGCTGGGGACCCACGAGCTGGACTGGTGGGTGAAGAGAGAACAAATTGCAGGTGGAAAACGTGAAATCAGGATGGTCACAGTCTCTCTGATGCAATACAGTGGTACCTCGGGTTAAGTACTTAATTCGTTCCGGAGGTCCGTTCTTAACCTGAAGCGTGCTTAACCTGAAGCACCACTTTAGCTAATGGGACCTCCTGCTGCCGCTGCGCCGCCAGAGCATGATTTCTGTTCTTAGCGGAGTTCTTAACCTGAAGCGTACTTAACCCGAGGTACCACTGTATAGTGAGAATAGATTTCTCTGTCTTCATCACAGCACATGTTTGTATCTACTGTGGCACAAAAGTGGAAACCTAAGCAGCACAGAAAGCCCCCTTCTATCGCGGCCATTAGCTCATCTGACTAGCAGTGGCGCTCTGAAGCTTCAGCCTTTCCCAGCCCAACTCAGAGATGCCAGGAACTGAATATGGGACCTTTTGCATGCAAAGTGTGTGCTCCGGTACAGAACCACAAGCCTTCCACAAAAACAGCTTGCGACTGTTCCTGTAGGCCATTCTTTCAACAGCATCTGCCATTTCCAGTTGCAAGATGTTGTCATTAACCATATGTGTGGTCTCTGGCTGTTTGTTCTTTCAATTTGTTTACTCCCATAGAAGGCTTCTTTTGGTTGGAAACCTCAGCCTCGCTCCAGAAACCCCTAGCAAATGCCAAATTCCACCCTTGCTGCAGGCGAAAGATCGCCAGTGCGCAGGGAACTGTGCACAGGAGGCTGCCAAAGCAAGAGAGAAGCAGGCAGTCGCAAGCCAGCGGCCTCCCCTTTTTCTCTCGATGAGTGACCCCCCAAAGAAAGGGGTGAACAGTTTCAGGAATGCAACGATTTATGGGCACATTTAAAGTAAACCAATGGTGCACTTAGTGCAGTGTGCCACATCCTTATTAAGCGCACCAGTGGAAACATTAAGGCATCAGAAAGCAGAAGCAAAAGAGCAAGCAAAAATCATTATTTTCTCTGTGACGCACAGCACAGCTTCAGTACCCGGCTCCGCCAGAGAGCTCGGCCTCATCCAGAAGAAACGATGTCGTGCAGGGGCATAGCAAGGGGGCGGGGGGCGGGCCGCCCCGGGTTCCACCCCAGAGGGGGGTGACACTTTTTTAAAGAAATTTTTTTAAAATTTTTATTTATTTATTTTAACGTCATTGAAAAAAAGAGATAATAGGCACACACACACACAACCCCCCCATCTCACAAAGTGGCACCATCAGAGGGGGGTGACACTTTTTAATTTTTTTAAAATTAAAGTGGTGGGGGTGACAAAAAAATTCTGCCCCGGGTACCACCTGGGCTTGCTACGCCTCTAATGTCGTGGAAGACTGCAGTGGCCTTCGCGGTGTTGGGAGATGAGCGTTCCATGTGTGGCATCACACACGCACAAAGCATGCCAGGACCCCACAATTTTGGGGGCAACCTCGGACCTCTGACTCCAGATATGCTGAAGGGGAAGGAAAACAGGCAAATCAGGGTGTGTCCTCATCTGGGTTGAGTGGATCTGTGCTACAGCTGGAGAGCTCAGCACTACTATACTCTGGTAACCTCCAGGTTGCATGGTTCCAACATGCTTTTTGTGGGGCTGCCCTTGAAGGTGATTTGGAGACTTCAGGTGGGTCCAAAATGCAGATTTACTGGCTGGGGAATCCATTTAGAACTCAGGCAACTCCCATTTTAAAACAGCTGCACTGATTGTCAGTTTATTTTCTGGGCCCAATTCATGGGAACGAGGAGGGATTTACAAGTCAGCCTAAAATGTAAAGGCTGCAAGTTTCCCTCTCCTCACCTCTGTCCTGCTATCAGGGATTCATCCTGCAGAAGCCTCTCGTGATGGCCCACAGATCTCTTACAGCCCAGTCTTATGCACGTTTATTTGGGAAAAGTCCCACTGAGTTCAAACAAACAAACAAACAAAAAAATCCTTCCAGTAGCACCTTAAAGGTAAAGGGACCCCTGACCATTAGGTCCAGTCGTGTCTGACTCTGGGGTTGCGGCGCTCATCTCGCTTTATTGGCCGAGAGCCGGCGTACAGCTTCTGTTTTGTTTTTTTTAAATAATTTTTATTGGGTTTTCCCAAACAAGTAAACATAGACATAACATAACATAAAACACATTAAAAAAACAGTACAAATTACTACATAAACAAAACAATCATCATATTTTCCCTTCTTCTTTCCCTATCATCTTGGGTTGACTTCCCCCTGTCTCCCCTGCTGCGTTTCAATGTCAATCATCTTTAGTAATTTCCTCTCATCTTAAAATATTTTGTTAAACTGCTATTGTTATTGTCTAGTAGTATCTTACTATCATGCATCATACGATTACCTATTCAATCCTAATTCTACTCTGTAAACTATCTCTTCTTCCAGCTTTTCCCTAACTCTGAATGTTACAACAATTCTTTATGTATTCTTTGAATTTCTTCCAGGTTTTTTCCACCGCCTCTTCCCCCTGGTCGTGTAATTTCCCCGTCAGTTCGGCAAGTTCCATATAGTCCATCATTTTCATCTGCCATTCTTCTATCGTTGGTAAGTCCTTTGTCTTCCACTGGCGTACAGCTTCCGGGTCATGTGGCCAGCATGACTAAGCCACTTCTGGCGAAACAGAGCAGCACACGGAAATGCCATTTACCTTCCCGCTGCAGTGGTACCTATTTATCTACTTGCACTTTGACGTGCTTTCGAACTGCTAGGTGGGCAGGAGCTGGGACCCAGCAATGGGAGCTCACCCCGTCGCGGGGATTCGAACTGCCGACCTTCTGATCAGCAAGCCCTAGGCTCTGTGGTTTAACCCACAGCGCCACCAAGAACAAACTTAGTTGGTCTCTAAGGTGCTTCTGGAAGGATTTTTTTAATGTTTTTATTTTGTTTCGACTACGGCAGACCAACACGGCTACCTACCTGCCACTGAGTTCGGTGGGACTCGCTCCGAAGGAAACGTACGCTGCTTTAGCCAAACGCAGATGTATCATTATGTCCTCTACAATTCTGTCACCTTGGGAAAAAGAACGGGATTGCCGTCCTTTGTCAGCACATTATACAGAAGGAGGGCACTTGGCATGACAGGATGTAAAAAATAGCTTGGTTCCCCATTGCTGAGAAATTGAGGCACGATGGAGAAGGCCATTCTTCATTGGCTCGACACCCAGCTCTTGCGAGGCAAGTTGCATGCCGCTCTCCATCTGTCAGCCTTGAGACATGAGAGAGGGTAGCGCAGGGAGGACCCTGGTGGGTTGATAGTATACTGTGCAATGAAAGGTGCTATTGAAATTAGCTGTCATGAAAAATTTAATGCAACCCACGCCTGGAGTATCAATAATGGATCTCTCCATCTCCGGAGATCATATGGAAGCGGGAGAACCCCCAGCATAATGCCCGAGGCAATAATTCAATTTTGCAATCGAAAGAACAGTAATACCCCTACTCTTCTTTCACAGCAGTGTGTTATCTAGCATCAGGCTTATCTCGAAGGGAGCTAATGCAAGGCTTGCTCATTTGTTACACGGAACACGCAAAACAAGCTGCCTCTAGGTGTATGCAAGTGTTTGCGTGGAAGACTGTACACTTGCAGATTTGGACAGCTCAGCTATCCGAGTGTGCATCTGAGCTATTTGTGTTCGCAGGTACAAAGAATGTACGCATGTACACATGTGGGACTGCTGGTGCCATCTTCGCAACCCCATGAAAGGCGATGCCAATGCATGGGAACCCAAGTACACATCTGGGAGTATGTGGGCTCCATGTTTATTGAGCCAGTTTCCACACAGCTGATGAGTGGTGAGGAAACTGTTAGACTTTCAGTGAAATGAGTTTTATAGCTGGCACCTCGTTAAGGTTGTTTTGCAGTAATTTCATTATTTGTTATTTAGTTAGTTTGTTTTGTAGTATATTACATTAATTGAAGTTTAGTTGGAGGGCTCTTGCCATTATTTATATCCTTTAAGCAGTTTACTACGTGTCTGAGTAATTCTGTTCAGCAGCTACTCCAAAAAGTTTTTTGAAAGCAACTTAGGTTGCATTGTAGTATTTTTCATCATCTGGAGTTTTTTTTTGGAGGGTTCTTTTCATTATTTATAATCTTTTGAGTTAGTTTACAATGTGTCTGAGCATTTCTGCTTAAAGGTAACCCAAATAATTTTTTTGAGAGTAACTCAACACATTTTTTGAATGCACGTTTACCTCGTTTCAGGGGTCTTTCACGGGGTTATTTCCCTTCTTTTTTGCTCACTGCAATACAGCTGCCTTCTCCTACAAAGAATAGGAAACGGGGGTTTGAAGATTCTGCCATTCAGACGGGGCTTCAGCAGTATTGATTCATGATAGGCGGCTCTTGCAAGGCAGCTGTGAATCACAGTCCAAAGCAGTCACAGACTAGCTGTGTTGCATGCTCCCCATTTGCAGTGGCAGACCCTGGCATCTAAAATTGCAGCGGTGGCCTGTGCGACACCCAAATCTGCTGCCTCTTTCCTTATGTTTGATGTCATAGTTGCAGCACCCCCTGCAGCACCCCAGAAGTTCTGCGACCATGGCACCTGTCACTCTTCCCTGGTCCCACCTTTGCCATTTGGAGCCAATGTAGTTTGGTGGCAGCAGAGGGGATGCTGGTAATATTTGGCTTCTTTAGATGACTTCTAGATGTTATCATGCTCTTTTATCAGCTTAGACCCGGGGGCAAAATGCAGCCCTACAAGCCTTTCTCATGTGGCTCTACAGACTCTTCCCCAGGTAAGACCTTTCATCTGCTTTGCTTAGGGTTGCCATACGTCTGGAATTTCCTGGACATAGGCAGAATTCGACTGTCGGCAACAGTGTTCAGGCGGAAATCACTGAATTGTCTGGGCAAATCTGGATGTATTGCAACCCATGTCAGAAGTGTAGTTTTGGGCGAATTTCCTTAAAAATGGCTCAAAAACTTCATTTTTGAGATTTTGCAGCCAAAGCTCAACAACTTTGGGGCGAAGCTAACAAAGCTCACTTTTTGAAATATAATAAAAAAAATCCTTCCAGTAGCACCTTAGAGACCAACTAAGTTTGTTCTTGGTATGAGCTTTCGTGTGCATGCACACGAAAGCTCATACCAAGAACAAACTTAGTTGGTCTCTAAGGTGCTACTGGAAGGATTTTTTTTATTTTGTTTCGACTATGGCAGACCAACACGGCTACCTACCTGTAACTGAATTTTTGAAATATGGCAACCCAAGCTTTGCTTCACACCTTGCTTGAGTGTTTTTTCCTGGCTGTAATTTCATAGAACTCTTGATGACGCCTCTTGCTTGCCTGGACAGAGGACAGACAGACCCATGTGTACAAACTAGCTTTCAGTGCAAGGATAAAATTTACCGGTACATTCCACCCATTTTTGCCTTTGGCCCTGCCATCTCCTGGAAGGTTTCTCAGAAAGGAATGTCGCCTCAGGCTGGAAAAGATTCCCCACTCCTGCTTTAGACAATAACTGAACCCAGAGCACTACGGCAGAGATGGCTCTACCATGAAACTAAAGAAGCTTAGAGTTCAGAGCCCCTATTCCTGGAGGGGACCCAAAAGAAACTTTAGTTCACATTGCTTTTAAAAATTGATTTTAAAAATGTATCATGCCTGCATATAATATTTCCCAAATTTTTCCTAATTTTCACTCCCGCTCCATAACTTGAAAACTATAAGGCGTAGGAATTTTTTTATTCACACCAGTGGCTTTGACATGTGAGATAATCCAGTGCAGCAATTTTTAATTAAAATCTGAAATAATGTAGCTTTTTTGTGTTCGTGTGTGGTAGTATGTCATGGAACAACCCCATTAAGAAGACAGCAGTGGTTACCCAGACCTTGGTGGAATCTAGACACATAAAGAACATTGTGAAAATGCTTTTTAATTTTGAAATATATATATTGAATTTGCCATAGCTCACCATCGCCCTCTAGTGTCACATTTGTATAATGCACTTTACAACACACTTAAAACGTTTTATTTGCAGCTGTATAGCTGAGTCCCTTGTTGCTGGTGGCGAAGGGGCCCCCATATCAGTTCAAGCTTCAACTCCCCCCAAAATGTAGGTCTGCCACTGCACTACAGTTCAGAAACAGTCCAGTTCATAAAAGGGACTTTGCTCACTACACTGTTTGCCTTCACAGGATATCAACCATCCCTTCCTCAGTAGCTTGTGGAAGTCTTTCCTTGGCAACACAGAAACAAGTTCGGCTTAATTTCCTTTTGCTTTTTCGCTCCTAGATTGAGGTATTAATCTTCCGTCCTGGGTAGGACAGTAATTTTGACCACCTCGTCTCTTATTCGCCAGGCAGAGAAAGAGATTTCCCCGAAGACTTAAGGCTGAACAAGATCAGCTGTCCCTCTTTGCCTCCTCTGCAGCAAAACGCTGCCTGGAGCCATTCTATTGAAACAAGGTGCATTAGGGATAAATGTGTTCTAAGCCAGTGTTTCCCAACCTAATCTAGGCAACGGCACACTTGAATCAATGAAAAAATCTCGCGGCACACCGCTCCTCCCCCACCCGGCTGCGCCGGGTCTCCTGACCCAGAGTTACCTCTGGGATCAGCTGTAGCGCGGCGCGCGCGAGGCTTCCGGTCGGGATTCTCGCGCGAGGCTGCTGTTGCTGCTGCTGCAGCAGCCAAGGGAGCAGCGCCGCCCTGGCTTCCGCTTCGCCGTCGGGCTCCAGCAGTGCCGCCACCACGGTCCTGTGCAGCCCTGGGCTGCAGGTCCCTTTTTCCGCGGCACATCAGCCGGTGTCTCACGGCACACTAGTGTGCCGCGGCACACCGGTTGGGAAACGCTGTTCTAAGCCGATAAAAAGGACCCAAGGCTGTATCTGGCAGGGAGGAAGAATCATAGAATTGGAAGAGACCACAAGGGCCATCCAGTCCAACCCCCTGCCAAGCAGGAAACACCATCAAAGCATTCCTGACAGGTGGCTGTCAAGCCTCTGCTTAAAGACCTCCAAAGAAGGAGACTCCACCACACTCCTTGGCAGCAAATTCCACTGTCGAACAGTTCTTACTGTCAGGAAGTTCTTTCTAATGTTTAGGTGGAATCTTCTTTCTTGTAGTTTGAATCTATTGCTCTGTGTCCTCTTCTCAGGAGCAGCAGAAAACAACTTTTCTCCTTCCTCTATATGACATCCTTTTATATATTTGAACATGGCTATCATATCCCCCCTTAACCTTCTCTTCTCCAGGCTAAACATACCCAGCTCCCTAAGCCGTTCCTCATAAGGCACCGTTTCCATGCCTTTGACCATTTTGGGTGCCCTCTTCTGGACACGTTCCAGCTTGTCAGTATCCTTCTTGAACTGTGGTGCCCAGAACTGGACACAGTATTCCAGGTGAGGTCTGACCAGAGCGGAATACAGTGGTACTATTACTTCCCTTGATCTAGATGCTATACTCCTATTGATGCAGCCCAGAATTGCATTGGCTTTTTTAGCTGCTGCATCACACTGTTGACTCATGTCAAGTTTGTGGTCTACCAAGACTCCTAGATCCTTTTCACATGTACTGCTCTCAAGCCAGGTGTCACCCATCCTGTATTTGTGCCTTTCATTTTTTTTGCCCAAGTGTAGTACTTTACATTTCTCCCTGTTAAAATTCAGGGATTTCAGGGAAGACTAAGTGACTGGACTGAGCAAGCCTGAATCAATCTAGAAGTGCCAGAACGCAAGCCAATGCGTACATCTTCTGAGCCAAAATATACTTAACCTCCCATGAGTCACCAGGAGCGTCATCTGTCTGCTGGCTGGCTTGATACAAGTTGAGTTGAGGAAGATACAGGGACGGATGGACGAAAGTGCCCCAGTGGTCCAAATGCATCCCACGAGCATCTGTAGCAGCCCATGAGAGGGCTGATGATCATGCTGCATTTACTGTCTGCTAGAACTACAAATATAGGGAAGGGGAGGCGAGGGTGGGTTTAGCATAAAGAAGAAGAAGAGTTTGGATTTGATATTCTGCTTTATCACTCCCCGAAGTAGTCTCAAAGCGGCTCACATTCTCCTTTCCCTTCCTCCCCCACAACAAACACTCTGTGAGGTGAGTGGGGCTGAGAGACTTCAGAGAAGTGGGACTAGCCCAAGGTTATCCAGCAGCTGCATGTGGAGGAGCAGAGACGGGAACCCGGTTCACCAGAGTACGAGTCTACCACTCTTAACCACTACACCACACTGGCTACACCACTACAAGTTGTGTAGACCTGATCTGAAGCTTATTCTTTTGATATCACATTGCTGGAAGCTGCTCTCCCCCTAGGGTGCTTCCAGATGTGCGACCAGTGCTCCTCATGCGCACAAGTTTTCCCTGCAGTATCCGCATGGCGTTGTTGGCATGCAAAATCCAGTTTGCATCCCAGGGAACATCCAGTTACAAAACCAACAACCCTGTTGCCAGCGATCTGTTTCCGAGATCTCAGTGGCACGTTTGCAAACTATGTCTCAACCTGGAAGCAACCCCAGTTGCTCCAGGGCTGCAGAACTGAAGGGAGGCACACTGACCACAGGACCAAGGCCTTCCAGCCAGAAAAAACCAGCCAACCAAGACTTCCAGCTGTTAGGAGACCTGGGAGCCACTCTGGGCTCTACCACCACGAAACAGAAGCACATGGCCACCACAAGGGAAGATCAGCCTGGCCCCAGCTGGATATATATGGCTGTTTACAGCTTATTTTGTCAAAAGGATCTCCCTCCTCTTCTTTAGCATGTCTTTGCATTCGTAAATTTAGTACAATAAAGAGAATCCTAAGGCATCATCCATGGTGTTCTGATGTGTTATCAGGGAAAGGAGGGAGAAGGACCCCCAAAGAAACTGCTCCATCTCCTTTGTAACTTCCAGCTCCAGCGTGGATAAAATGTTAAAAAAATGGGCAGGGGAGGCGGTTCTGGCATTCGGACCTTTTGTGTCTGGGGCAAAAGTGCTTAGGATCAAGCAAATGTAAGACTGCAGGAAGGCAATAATAAAGATAATAATAATAATAATAATAATAATAATAATAATAATAATTTATTATTTATACCCCGCCCATCTGGCCGGGTCTCCCCAGCCACTCTAGGCGGCTTCCAACAAACATTAAAATACATACACATGTCACAGATTAAAAACTTCCCTGAATAATAATAACAATCAATAATAATAATAATAATAATAATAATAATAATAATAATTTATATTTGTACTCTGCCCATCTGACTGAGTTGCCCGAGCCACTCTGGGTGGCTTCCAACATAATGTACAGAAACACAACAACAACAACAACAACACAACAGAACACCACACATTAAAAGCGTCTTGATACAGGGCTGCCTTCAGTTGTCTACAGAAGGTTATTTATCTCTTTGACATCCGATGGGAGGGTGTCCTTCACATGCCCGAGCACACTGTAAAGGTGGCACATGGAGGAGTTTTCCAGCAAAGGCGATCATCGTAAGAGCAGCAAAAGCAGGAGCAGTTAAGGCCTGGAGAGCAGCCATTGTACATCTTCCTCGCCACAGTGCCTTCATCAGCCACTACTACAGCTAAGAGGTGAGATGGAAGCTGCAGACTGTCCACCTGTCCAGGTACACTAACCTACAGGGATGGAACCAGCCTGTGCTCTCTGCCTCCAGTTGCTAGGCAACACACTTCTTCCAAGGGAGGCTATTTTGCCCCGTGGCTATCGGGGAAAGCTTCCAAGAACATCAGTTGCAGCAGCCATGACGTCTGAATACGAGGGTGTGGACTTTTTATAGCTTCACTCTTCCAGTGATCTGTGCCCTTAAAAAAAGGTTCATTGTGTGTTAATGTTTTCTGATTGTCACATGCTTTGGGGGTTTTCCAGGCAAGATGTAAATATTTTAATTAAATAAAAGCGTCGAAGACTACGGAGCTTGAACTGAGACCCTTATGAGCTGTAGTTGGCACTTAGCCCACTGAAGAACTGTCAGGGGTCAGGCTGCAAGACATCTTAAGGCACAGAAGGGCTGTGTGAGGTCATATCCTGCTATAGGGAGACAGTACAAAGCCTGGGGATTGGCCAGTCCTGGTATAAATATCCGGAGACTGGCTTTTGTGCAGAGACAGACCAACAGAGTGGTTTTAAATTCGTCGGATGATGACCTGTGTCACAAACTAGATGTAATGAACACTCAACACCAGAGTGCTCTCTAAATTGATACCTACCTCTAAACTGATAGTTATCTTTTATTTTTTTAAATATATTTTTTATTAAAGATTTCTTGGTTTACAAAAGTATGTGCAATGTCTCTTTTTTCAAGTTACATTTTCTACTGATCAGTTTCATTTGTTGAGACATTAGTGTTACATTATGAAGAAAAGGGGGGAAAGAGGTGGAGGGGGGAATGGTGAGTGGGGTGGGGTCGGGTGGCAATGCTTCTATTCTACTTAGTGTATGTGTGGGGTTTTGTGTCTCTTTACTATTCACTTGTTTTCCTTTGGTGGTGAGAGAGGTTGGGGGTGGCCAGGGGTGTGGTTGCTTGTCTTTGACTGACTGCGGTGAAATTTGTTTTCATGTGTGAGTGGGGTGTGTGTGTGTTTGGATCAGGTTAGCCAGATTGATTTGAACGCTGCTGGCGGGTTCTTGTCGTTGTCTTGTTGGGCTGCGTATGAGATAAAGGGGAACCAAACCGGGGTGAAGGCATCTTCATCTATTTGTCCCCTTGTCAGTTTCAGTTTGTTGGTTAGTTTTTCTAATAAGGCTGTTTCCCACAGGGGCGGAGGAAGCCTCCTCGCCACCCGGGGCGGCGAACGGAGGCTTCCCCCTGGGGGCGGGGCGTCGTGATGCCACGACGGAGTGCGCATGCGCGAAATGCCGCGCGTGTGCACTCCGTCGGCGGGCTGTTGCTGCTCCCGCGGCGCCCTTGCGAGGCGCCGCACCAAAAGCAGCAGCGGTGGCACCCCCACGAGCCGCCGCATGCGATTGGCGGCTCATGGGGGTGCCCTGCCGCTGCTGCTTTTGGCACGGCAGCTCGCAAGGGTGCCGCGGGAGCAGCCCTGTGGGCTGACACAGGGCCAGCCCATGTGTCACCCCCTCCTCCCGTGGAACCCGGGCCGTACCGCCCCCCGCCCCCCTTGCGACGCCAGTCGTTTCCCATACTATTTGATACCATTGGTCTATGCTTGCTCCTGACAGGTCTCTCCAGAGTCTGGCTATGATGCTTCTGGCTGCTGAGAGTAGGTGGGTTATGAGCTCCTTGTGTTGTGAGTGGGCATTATTGTCTTGGAAGATGTTTAGTAGGGAGTTACAGTCTTTTATATACTAATCTTTTATGTTCTTCCACATCCGTTTAATGCTCCTAACCCTTCTTTTAGTTTCTTTTAGATTCTTATAGTCCTTTAGAGAAACCTTCTGTTTTAATACTTTTTAGCTTTCCAAAACGTTCTACATATCTAAATCATGGGTAGGCAAACTAAGGCCCAGGGGCCAGATCCGGCCGAATCAGCATGTTTTTACGTGAGTAGAATGTGTCCTTTTATTTAAAACGAATCTCTGGGTTATTTGTGGGGCCTGCCTGGTGTTTTTACATGAGCAGAATGTGTGCTTTTATTTAAAATGCATCTCTGGGTTGTTTGTGGGGCATAGGAATTCCTTCATTCCCCCCCCCTTCAAAATATAGTCCAGCCCCCCACAAGTTCTGAGGGACAGTGGACCAGCCCCCTGCTGAAAAAAGTTTGCTGATGCCTGTTCTAAATGATTGTACCCCCACCCTACTTGTGCTGGTCTATGACCATAATAAAGATTTGATGATGGTGGTGGTGATTGTCTCTCTCTCTTAAGTAAGACAGAACAGCAACAGAAAACAGACTCCACCCAGCTCAATAGTGCCACCTTGTGACAAAGCTATATAATGTCACTATCCACACCTCAGGTATCCTGGACATTGCACCCTTCTGGTCTACAACAAAGTGTAGCCATCCTCAAGTCTAGCTCAACGTTGACAACTGCTTGCTTGAGCTGGCTGGGGAATAGCCGTAGCAGCAAGTATTAAGACAGGCATAGTTTAAGGACCATTGATTTTATTCCTCTGTTGGTGTTTAACTTCAGAGAGGCAACAGCAATAAAAAAGCAACCTCCAAAGTACTACAGGTGTTCTTGCTTTATTGCTGAAGCTATATGGCCACATATAATGGCCGGACGTAAGTGGTTTTAGTGCTTCCTTTATATGCAGCCTCTTGCGACGACCGCTGCGAAGGTCTCTGCGCTAGCCATTACCCCTTGCATTCCCAGAGAGAGGAGTCTTGTCTTGCTGGGCAAAGACAGGGAAAGAGGCAAGACATTCACGCACACATCGCATGGCCAAACGGCAACTCTTGTTTGTACCCCAGCTGGAGAAATCCAGGTGAGAGCTCTGTGTTTTTATTTCCAGCAGAGCCTCGGGGGAATGTCGGCTCGGCTGCTAGGAGCCTGCACACTCCGCCTCCCAATGCCAGCTGATCAGGGGACCCCATGGGCTGGTAAAACAGCATGAATGTGCTCTGTGTTCGGAGACTTCCTCTATTTGATGTGGCAACATGCTCAAACCAACAGCTCTGTGCTTGTGGAGTCTGGACCCATGCCTGTGGGAACAAGTATGCGATTCTAAGCCAGCAGAGTCTTCCCAGCAGGCGATAGGGAGTTGGCTAGAGCTTCACATTTATTTAGCCTCAACATTGTACTAACTGCTGCAGCTGCACAGGAAACAGAAGGGGCTCCAGGTGAGTCTAGAGGGGGGGCTTACACTTCAGGTAAGATGAATTAGGCAAAGGAGATTAATGGAGTGCTTGGTACAAAGAATGGTGCTGATAGGGGATAGAATATAGTAAACAAGCAAGCACCCAGCTGCTGAGGGAGGAACTGTTTTCCAGTGGAAATGTGTGCTGGGTCACCTGCAGATTGTTGGTATTTTTGGGGGGGGGGATTCAATTGCATATCGGAAATTTAGGTTTAAGGAAATAAAGTGGATTAAAATTCTCCGTTGCTGTGGTGCAAGAAATCCGCATTAAAACAAAAAACAACAATATCTGTTTGCAGTTACAAAAGTGATGGGGAATTGCACTTATGGATAGTATCTGAGTAGGGACCCAGGTGGCGCTGTGGGTTAAACCACTGATCCTAGGGCTTGCTGATCAGAAGGTTGGTGGTTTGAATCCCTGCGATGGGGTGAGCTCCCGTTGCTCGGTCCCTGCTCCTGCCCACCTAGCAGTTCGAAAGCATGTCAAAGTGCAAGTAGATAAATAGGAACCGCTCCAGCGGGAAGGTAAACGGCGTTTCCGTGCGCTGCTCTGGTTCGCCAGAAGCGGCTTTGTCATGCTGGCCACATGACCCGGAAGCTGTACGCCGGCTCGGCCAATAAAGCGAGATGAGTGCCGCAACCCCAGAGTCGGACACGACTGGACCTAATGGTCAGGGGTCCCTTTACCTTTATAGTATCTGAGTGGAGGTATTAGCACGGACAAGCATTTCTTTGTGCGACCAGGACCCGATATCAAAGGAGAAGACATGACAACATATTTTGGGATTAAATTGGCCACAACTTTATTTAAATTTCAGACGTAAGAAACCTTGGCATAGGCACTGGGTGTTTTATCCCTCTCCACCGCCTGTTGGGGGTCTGAGGCATGACAGGGTCAAACGGGAATATGGAACGTGTGTTTATTCAGAGGCGATGCAGGGGGGAGTTCTATGGCCCACCTGTTGTGCGCTTGTGGACAGAGACTCCCCTCAAGACCCCTCTAACAGGGTACCGTTTTATCGCCGTCATCCCTTCACCAGTTATCAGACTAAAGGATTCCGCCCAAGGCTTAAAAACCGCCACTCGAGACTGCAAAATCGCAGTCTCACTGCAAAGACTACCTGCAACTGAAACCATTCCTCAAGGCCCTGCTTCATAGCTCTCAATCAATGTTCATTCCCTCTAGGGGTGATGAGGTGCACTCCGTCAGGTCTGAAAAGGTCCAATTTGTCAGTTCTAAGGCCCGGATGTCTGATCACTCGGCCACCAAGACGCAGGGTTGCGTTGCGTAAAGCCGTGTTGATTTTTACTAGGGCATAATTGAGACGAGAAGGCTTGAAGGCCCCTCTCCATCGCAGGCGCAGAAGGGGCTCAGACCAAAAGATGGTGGTATCTGAGCACGTTGCCCGGATTCTTTTTTTTATATATATAAAATTTTTATTTATTTGTTGCTCATACATAGATTCACACATATATACATACATATTCATACATACTTCACCCTCCACCATTACCCCACCCCCACCCTGTGCACAACTTCCAATCTTCTCAGTCGCAATATCTTCAACTTTCCATCCTCATTTTTATATATATATATATATACTATAATTAACTTTTTATTATCCAAATCAAAATTTTACGTTCTCCCTTTTTCTTTTTCTCATCCATTTATCATTTTCCTGTAACTTGCTCTAAATCGATAGTAGTTCTGATTTTTCTACATAATTCTGGATATAGTCCCTAAAGGCATTCCATTCTTTTTCTAATTTATCTTTTGATACTTCTCCAATAACTCCCATTATCCTAATTGCATTATGGTATTCTATCATTTTATAAGCCATTCTGTTTTTGTCGGAATTTCTATACTTTTCCAATTTTTTGCCACCAATAATCTTGCTGTTCCCGTTGTATAGAGGTAAAGTACCCTATCTTTTCCCTTGATGTTTTCTGGTGGTATGCCCAGCAAAAAACCTGGATTTTTTTTTGAATGAATATTTAAACATTTTCTTCATTTCATTCTTTCAATGTCCACGATTGCTGCCATGATTAAATTGATGCTCTTTTGTGCAACCAGATCATTCTCGCCCCAATGAATGAGCATCCCAGGGACCATGTGAAGTGCCTGCCTATTGCAATTCTAGCATGAGGGCACCCCAGCGCATCCCTCTTTATTTGTCAGGAGAGGACCGGAGTGGAGCCTGCTACAACTCGGTCTGCTCTAGTTGCCCTGGCCACCCCCCCCCCCGGCTGCCACGGATAGGCCAGCTTTGAATCTGGCTTTGGTGGGAACCCAGCAGGCTCCGCAATGGCCATGGGAGCAGAGCAACAGCCGACAAAAGCAGCGTGGCTTCAGCAGGGGCGTATGGAAGGGGGTGCGCTCCGTCCCGGGTATCACCCTGACCAGGGGTGACAAAATGGCAGGCGGCACTCGTCACCACAGGGCCTATAGTGTGCACGAGTCACGCACCTCGGCACCCACAGGCTCTGTGCTGTCCGCCATAGGGACGGGCGCGCCACAGCACCCATGGGGACGGCACGGCACGTGGCGCATGGCACGTGATGTCCACAGGGACGGGGCGCTCTGCGGCGCCCATAGGGACGGGATGGGGCATGCCACAACACCCATAGGGACGGCACAGGACGCCGCATACCCCATCCAGTCCCTATGGGTGCCACGCCCCTATGGGCACCCGCAAACATGGCCCACCGCCGGGACTGGGTGAGTGGCCATTTTAGGTAGGGCATGAAAGAGACATCATCATGCAAAGAGGATATTTTTCTTGTTTGATATGGGCACCTGCATCTCCCCCAGACAACCTGCTGATGGAGCAATCATCCTGGTCTGCTTGTACAAAGCTTACGGCACCCACTCTTGATTGAGCATTTGTTCTGATTTGCTTGATGACAATGAGCATCTATCCTGATCTGCTAGCCTGGAGGGCATCTTCTTCTCATCCTTCCGGGGACCACATCCCATTGGTGGGCAGGGCCAGAGGTAAAAGTAGGCAGAGCAATAAACACACATTTTACCTTTGTTTCAGCAGCCTAGTTTCTCCACACACTCACACAGGCCTCTCTACTCTTCAGAGGTCAAAGGCACATTCCAGTCAGGTAAAAATATTTGGGGTACAAACCAGAGCACATGAAATGTGTGAGCAGAGCAGGGATGGCCAGGGGAGAGTCCTGAGCACATACTTCTGTAAATCAAGAAATCTTTAATAAAAATACATTAAAATAAATAAAATAAAAATAAAATAAAGTTGCAGCCTAAGAGGGAGAAAACACTTTTTTTTTGCTGTTAAATTTATTATATAGTTTTATTTTCTTAGCAGCATACTGCTCTGGGAAGTTATGCCATCTTACACACTTTCAAAATAAAGCTATATGTACAACTTTCAAATATTGAGTAATGTTGTAAGATGATTTATTTTAAAAGCATCACATCAGGATACAATAAAATGCAACAGGTTTAAATTGCAGGGGAGACAAATATGCAGGCTGTTCATGTAGAGCTAAGATATAAGGCTATCTTAAAGATATGATCAAATTCAGTCATGGGGAAACAGCCAAAATAACTTACAAACAAGCTTCCTTGGGGGGGGGGGTTGGACCAAGAGGTGGCTAATTTGTGACCTGCAGGTCTTGCTGACCATGTTGGCTGGGTCTGATGGGAATGAGGAGTCCAGCAACAGCGACATGACCACAGGTTAGCTACCCCTGTTTGAAAGGACTCCTGGAAGAATACATCTGAAGGGTGCTTGGGGTTTCACACTGGGCTCTCCAATCAGTAGAGGGGCCATGGCAAATCTATGGACGGTATCGTCTGCATCACCAGAATAATCTCCCATGAGGAGAGGCTTGCAGATGAGGAGACATTGATCAAACCAGAAGAAGGAGCAGGAGCTGTCTCCTACACAAAGTATAGAATCATAGAATCATAGAGTTGGAAGAGACCACAAGGGCCATCCAGTCCAACCCCCTGCCAAGCAGGAAACACCATCAAAGCATTCCTGACAGGTGGCTGTCAAGCCTCTGCTTAAAGACCTCCAAAGAAGGAGACTCCACCACACTCCTTGGCAGCAAATTCCACTGTCGAACAGCTCTTAATGTCAGGAAGTTCTTCCTAATGTTTAGGTGGAATCTTCTTTCTTGTAGTTTGAATCCATTGCTCCGTGTCCTTTTCTCAGGAGCAGCAGAAAACAACCTTTCTCCCTCCTCTATATGACATCCTTTTATATATTTGAACATGGCTATCATATCACCCCTTAACCTTCTCTTCTCCAGGCTAAACATACCCAGCTCCCTAAGCCGTTCCTCATAAGGCATCGTTTCCAGGCCTTTGACCATTTTGGTTGCCCTCCTCTGGACACGTTCCAGCTTGTCAGTATCCTTCTTGAACTGTGGTGCCCACAACTGGACACAGTATTCCAGGTGAGGTCTGACCAGAGCGGAATACAGTGGTACTATTACTTCCCTTGATCTAGATGCTATACTCCTATTGATGCAGCCCAGAATTGCATTGGCTTTTTTAGCTGCTGCATCACACTGTTGACTCATGTCAAGTTTATGGTCTACCAAGACTCCTAGATCCTTTTCACATGTACTGCTCTCAAGCCAGGTGTCACCCATCCTGTATTTGTGCCTTTCATTTTTTTTGCCCAAGTGTAGTACTTTACATTTCTCCCTGTAAGTAACAGCAGAGCAGAGAGGAGCACGCCCTGAAAATAAAAAAAAGACTAACAGGTCTTGTGGCTTGGGTGCCTTGTGCAACGTTGAGGGAGAGCATCCTGTCTGCATGAGTGAGCCTTTCTTTTCATGTGCAGTTCCCATGCTCCTCATTAGAAATCTGCTGATTGCTCTGTCAGATGTCGCCGCCGTTGTTTTCCATAAAGTATTTCTTTATTTCATTTTGTTACGTAAGTAAAGAAAGCAGTTGCAAACCTCAAAGGAGGACAAACAGAACAAGGAAAGGAATTAAACAAAAAAGGATAATACAGCAAAAGAGAGAAAAGCAAACAATACAGCAGGGCTGCAAATGCTTCGCATCAAGTGCCTTTTGGCAGGGAGCACTTCAAAGCTAAAATGGTAAAATGTCATACTATTATATGAGGTAAAGGTAAAGGTAAAGGGACCCCTGACCATTAGGTCCAGTCGTGTCCGACTCTGGGGTTGTGGCGCTCATCTCACTTTATTGGCCGAGAGCCGGCGTACAGCTTCCGGGTCATGTGGCCAGCATGACTAAGCCGCTTCTGGCGAACCAGAGCAGCGCACGGAAACGCCGTTTACCTTTCCGCCAGAGTGGTTCCTATTTATCTACTTGCACTTTGACGTGCTTTCGAACTGCTAGGTTGGCAGGAGCTGGGACCGAGCAACGGGAGCTCACCCCATCGCAGGGATTCGAACCGCCGACCTTCTGATCAGCAAGCCCTAGGCTCTGTGGTTTAACCCACAGCGCCACCTGAGTCCCTATTATATGAGATATACCAAGAATAATGGACGACCACTGACCTAAACGGTCTCCAAAAATTGAGCTGTGAGAGTAGGGGTTGACTGTGCTCTCCCGATCGAGTAACAAACACCAGGAGAGGCCACCAGATACTCTCAAACTTATCAGTCTTAGTAAAACCTTTATACCGTTGGACCTGTGGTGGTATAAACAAACCTGAAAGGAAAAACAGCTTTTAATCCAACTCACTTTAGCTCCTATCCCACTTCAAGGATTGGTGGCTTAACAGATCGATAGAATCTCTCCACCATATGGTGTTTAACTGCCCTCTATATGATGCTGCCCGGAAGAATTTAGTGCAACCATTAATCCAAAAACTGTCTGGGCACCCGGTTGACTTCCTCCTTGCTTTTTTATTGCAAGACACTGACCAGTGTGTAACCCTACAAATGGCAATTTTTTAAACTTCCGTTCTGACATACAAGAGACGAAATGGACTGTTGGTTGGAAATTGAAATTGTTTGGAATTAATATTTACACTATATACTCATTAAGTCTTGATTACCACTAATTTTATTGCCAATAATTTTAAATTTAACTGTGTGAGTGTAACTGCTGTTCTTGTGTTGTCTTGTGTTATGAGCTTAAAGCTGAAATAAAGTTGATTGATTGATTGGTGGCTCATGTGAGTCTAAATGCAACAATTCTATACTGTTTCATTACCAAGTGAATATATACCAGTTCATCATGTAAGTGGTCCGTGAATTGTCTGAGATGGCACATTAGTTTCATCTTTTGCCAAACATCCTCTGCAGATCAGCAAGATGTTCAGAAACGTCCACTTTCAAATGTAAACACACACATGCATTCATCTGATTTAATCCAGGTGATTAAATCACCTTGATTGCAAATAAAGTTTGAGTAATGAAAACTTTCCAGTTATTGATTCTTGCTTTACTTTCTCTGTTTGCATTCACATATTCAAGACACACATGCACACATCTGCTTCCATTATGTTTATGTCTGTACAGTATATCATAGGAGCCAAATCCTAGGGGCCGAGGTCCCTTTGGCCTCCCCAATAAATATTTGAGAGGGCTGCCCCCCAGTTGATGGGTATTGCCATTCCAACGGTGTGTGTGTGTGTGTGTGTGTGTGTGTGTGTGAGAGAGAGAGAGAGAGAGAGAGAGAGAGAGAGAGAGAGAGAGAGAGAGAGAAGGGGGGAGAGGGAGAGAGAGAGAGAGAGAGAGAGAGAGAGAAACTATATCTCTATCTATATCTAGCTATCGATCATCTACCTATCATCTTTCTATCTATCTATATCTATCTATCTATCATCTATCTATCTATCTATCTATCTATCTATCATCTATCTATATCTATCTCTATCTATCTATCATCATCATCTATTTATCAATCATCTATCTATCTACCTATCTACCTATCTATCTATCTATCTATCTAATCTATCTGTCATCTATCTATCTAATCTATCTAATCTAATCCATCTTATCTATCTATCTATCTATTAATTATCTATTTATCAATCATCTATCTCTCTATCTAAAATTGGATATATATACCTGTATCTCTTTAAATTGGAGTAAGGAAAAGAACAGGCCATTGTGTAAACGGTTTTTTGTTTTGTTTGTTTTTAAGAGTCACAACAACCAATTCTACTCTTGGACCTTTCCTTCTTGACAAAGTGCACATCTGTTTTTATGGGCTCCCTTGGAAGGGCAGGCAAGATAGAAAATTAATAAATAAAATGAACGTGCTAACGGAAAGGAGAGAAAAATAAATACTGGCCTACTATTAGGATTGATTGAATGAATGAATGAAAACTGTCAAGTGATTTATTACTGTTCTCAGATAGCAGCTCTGAGGCAGGAGCCATGCAGAGCCTGTTGACTTAGAGGCTGCACTTGGCTCATCAAGATCAGCTTCCTCTGTGCAGTCCAAGGTTGTGTACACAGGATACCTCCAAAGCACATTTGAGGCACATTCTCTTCCTCGGAGAATTCTGGGCACTGTAGTTTATGTCCCACAGAGTTGAAATTCCCAGCAACAACCCTTAACAAACCAGAGAGCCCAGAATTCTTTGAGGAAAAGAATGTGCATTGAAGCTAACATGCTTACATTGCTCTAGGCTACAATCCTGTGTCTGCTTTGTTGTTGTTTAGTCGTTTAGTCGTGTCCGACTCTTCGTGACCTCATGGACCAGAGCACGCCAGGCACTCCTGTCTTCCACTGCCTCCTGCAGTTTGGACAGACTCATGTTAGTAGCTTCGAGAACACTGTCCAACCATCTCGTCCTCTGTCGTCCCCTTCTCCCTGTGCCCTCCATCTTTCCCAACATCAGGGTCTTTTCCAGGGAGTCTTCTCATGAGGTGGCCAAAGTACTGGAGCCTCAGCTTCAGGATCTGTCCTTCCAGTGAGCACTCAGGGCTGATTTCCTTAAGAATGGATAGGTTTGATCTTCTTGCAGTCCATGGGACTCTCAAGAGTCTCATCCAGCACCATAATTCAGAAGCATCAATTCTTCGGCGATCAGCCTTCTTTATGGTCCAGCTCTCACTTTCATACATCACTACTGGGAAAACCATAGCTTTAACTATACGGACCTTTGTTGGCAAGGTGGTGTCTCTGCTTTTTAAGATGCTGTCTAGGGGCCTGCTTAGGACAGTGTACATCACCTTGTGCACTTTTTGCAGCCTTCCCCAACCATGCGCCCTCCCAGATGATGGGACTACAGCTCATATCAGCTCATAGCCGATGGCCAGAGATGATGGACATTGTAGTCCAATGCATCTGGAGGGCACCAGCTTGGCGAAAGGGGACTTATTGGATGGCACTGTTGTCAAGCATGGCATGGCGCCAGTGTTGCAGGGCCATAGGTAAAGGTAAAAAGACCCATGTCTGTTAAGTCCAGTTGAGGACGACTCTGGGGTTGCAGCGCTCATCTCGCTTTACTGGCTGAGGGAGCCGGCGTTTGTCTGCAGACAGCTTCCGGGTCACGACTAAGCCGCTTCTGGCGAACCAAAGCAGCACACGGAAACGCCGTTTACCTTCCCGCCGGAGCGGTACCTATTTATCTACTTGCACTTTGACGTGCTTTCAAACTGCTAGGTGGGCAGGAGCAGGGACCAAGCAACGGGAACTCACCCCGTCGCGGGGATTCGAGCCGCCGACCTTCTGATCGGCAAGCCCTAGGCTCAGTGGTTTAGACCACAGCGCCACCTGCGTCCCCGTTGCAGGGCCATACTCTAGCACAGATCTTTAGTCCCGTAATGAACTGAGAAGGGAAAGTGAGGCCACAGCTCAAACGACGGGGCTAGGAGTAGCCATGGAGACCATCGTCTGTATGGCTGAGATTAGAGCCCAGCATAAAAAGCTTTGTGAGGTTAGAGCAGCAGAGTTGGACAACATGACTCCTAATGAGCTCGCTTAAACCATCCCAGCTGTAGCTGACTCATGCAGCAGGGCTGAGAAGCAGCAGCCTCAATTGCTGCTCGTGTTTACCCTGGCATCTGTCCCAGAGGCACTTGGGACCGGCTGGAGTTTCCAAGGAGAGCAAAGGTGGGGCTCTGCGAGGGGAAAGAAACAAGAACTAGTTTCCTCTGCTGGAAGGAAACGCTGCGTTGAGCTCAGGGGAAGGGGGGGGATGAATGTAAGGCTTCTTCGTGAGCACGAACCCAGGAGGATATGACGACAGCAGGGAGAGCCCATAAAATAGACTCCCTGCCTTTGTATTCCCACAAAGAGGAAACAGGAGACTTTATAGGCCTTCCTTACCAGAGGCACTGGGTGATCCTGGGTGAGCTGCCCCTTCTCAGCCTAGTCTACCTCACAGGATCGTTGTGAGAAGAAAATAGGGTGCTGCCGCTGTTCTCAACTTCTCAGAGAGTGATAAATGCAAAGAACAGACAACCCTGTAGGGTAGGAGACTGGAGAACCTGTGGCCACTAGCTGCTGGTATGGAGCTGAATGTTAGATTTGTCAGTCCATCTCACCTTTGGCTTTTTATCGCTTGTGTGTATTTAAAGGAGCGGCCAGATAACACAGCATAGCTGTCAACCCTCCCTTTTTTTGCGGGAAACTCCCTTATTCCAATGCCGTTTCCCGCTGCTACCCCGGATTGTTGATATCCCTTAAATGTCCCGGATTTCAAAGGAAGCAGCTCCTCTCCCTCCCTGCCGGCCAGGGAGGCTCCTCAGCTGCGTTGCTCGGCTGCCAATAAGGAGTCTGAGACCGACTGGGGGCGGAGCTTGCATGCCTTGTGCAGCCAGACCCTCACGCCCAACCAGACAGACAGACAGCCTGCCTTTTACGCGCTCGCTCTGTCGCTCACCCGTTCGGGCACAGCCTCTGGAGCGCAGGGTGGCGAGGCTACTTGGTGCCATTGCACCGCCCTCGCGGCATCCCTTATTTTCAAATCCGAAAGTTCGGAAAAATCCCTTATTTTCAAATCCGAAAGTTGACAGCTATGAACACAGCTGTTGGTGGTGGGAGCGGCAGCACCAGCAAACTCACATTGCTGCAGCCAAGGAGCTTCGACCAAGAACCGCTCAGCTTCTTCACCTCAGGTTTCCTAATAAATCCATCCCTTGTGTCACAGCAAGAGCATCCACTCCCTGTCCCTGGCCAGGGCCAATATTTGCAAAGGACCTCTGGCTCTTGTTTCAATATTAACCTTTCAGATGGGACTTAGCTTCGTTTCAGGTATGCCACCATTTATAGGATATTTGTACAGTGGTACCTTGGTTCTCAAACATAATCCGTTCCGGAAGTCTGTTCCAAAACCAAAGCGTTCTAAAACCAAGGCGCGTTTTCCCATAGAAAGTAATGCAAAATGGATTAATCCGTTCCAGGCTTTTAAAAACAAGCCTTAAACAGCAATTTAACATGAATTTTACTATCTAACGGGATCCATAAAATGAAAGCAGTAAACAATGTACTGCAGTCACACAATCAATCAATCAGTAGCTGAACTGGGTTCCACACAGTCACACACAAAAAAGAGCCACAAAAACGCAAAACAAATAGCAAAACTAGACAGACCTCAGCATAACACTCAAAACGGAAGTGTGGCACTCAAATCGGAAGCGTAACACTGAAAATGGAGCACGTTCGACTTCTGAAAAAAGTTCGCACACCGGAACACTTACTTTTGGGTTTGCAGTGTTTGGGTTCCAAGTCGTTTGAGTACCAAGGTGTTTGAGAACCAAGGTACTACTGTATACTGTAACCCTCCAGGAAGACTGTCTCTATTACAACCCTGGTATTCCTGATGCTCACACACAAGCTTTATTTTGTGCTAATCAGAGGCGTAGCAAGCCCAGGTGGTACCCGGGGCGGAATTTTTTTTGTCACCCCCCACCACTTTAATTTTTAAAAAATTAAAAAAATTTAAAAAGTGTCACCCCCCTCTGATGGTGCCACTTTGCGAGGTGTGGGGGTTTTGTGTGTGTATGTCTATTATCTCTTTTTTTTCAATAAAGTTAAAATAAAAAATAAATAAATAATAATAAAAATGTAAAAGAATAAAAAAAAAAAAAGTGTCACGCCCCCCCCTCTGATGGTGCCACTTTGTGAGGTGTGGGGTTTTTTTTTGTGTGTGTGTCTATTATCTCTTTTTTTTCAATAAAGTTAAAAAAAAAAAATTTAAAAAATTAAAAAGTGTCACCCCCCTCTGATGGTGCCACTTTGTGAGGTGTGGGGGGTGTGCTGGTCCCAAGGGATATCCGATAGGCGAGGTCTAGTCCAGTCCAAGGTCAGTCCAAGCCAGAAGTCACGAAGCCGAGGTCAGGAAGCCGAGGTCAGGAAGCCGAGGTCAGGAAGCCGAAGTAACAAAGCTGAGGTCAGGAAGCCGAGGTCAGGAAGCCGAGGTCAGGAAGCCGAGGTAACCAAGCTGAGGTCAGGAACGCAGGAACCAGGAACAGGAACTAGGCAGCACCGATGTTGCTCCTGCAACTTGGGTCTGGGACTGGCTGGCTTTTATCTGCCCCGAGGCAAAGGGCGGCTCCGATCCTCAGGTGCCTCGCCTCTCCTGGCTTGGAGGCGAGCACTCCTCCTGCGGGAACTTAGTTCCCTTCGCCTCTCTGCCCTTAGCCTTTGCAGCTCAGGAGAAGCTGGAGGGTTACCGGACCCAGAGGCAACCTCAGCTTCCCCTGACTGGGTGGGGAGTGGAGCACCTGCAGGCAATAAGTCCTCCATCCCATTAGAAGCCAGATCAACCTCAGCCGATGCCTGCCCCTGAGGATCCAGCACAGGTGAGTCCCCTTGAGACTCAGGCCCCAGCCCTGGCTCTGCTGGTTCTGGAGGCAGTGAATCATGTGCAGGCTGGGATCCCTCAGGTTCAGCGTCTGAGTCTGACTCCCAGGTCATCACACCATCCCCCCTCCCAGGCCCCCCCCTCAACCGAGGGGCCGGACCAGGCTTGCTGGGGTAAGTCGCATGGAAATCACGGAGGCAGACAGGCGCGTGGACGTTCTCCGCTGGTTCCCACGACCGATCCTCGGGCCCATACCCCTTCCAGTCGATGAGGTATTGGAGCTTCCCCCTGCGGTATCGGGAGTCAAGAATGTGCTCCACCTCATACTCGGGCTCCCCCTGAACCAAAACTGGCTGCGGTCGTGGATGGTCTGGGTGGAACTCGTCGGCCGGGGCGACCGGACTGAGTAGGGACCGGTGGAATACCGGGTGGACCTTCAGGGTCGCGGGTAACCGGAGACGGAAGGCCACAGGTGAGACCCGGTCCACGATCGGAAATGGGCCGGTGAAGCGGGCATCCAGCTTCCGTGAAGGCCGAGAGGGGTGCAGGTGGCGGGTGGAGAGCCATACCAGGTCTCCGACATGGAGTTCCGGCCCCTCCTGACGGTGACGGTCGGCCTGGGCCTTATACGCGTCCTTGGCCTGGCTCAGTTGCTCCGTCAGAAGCTGCTGCTGTGACTGGAGCTCTTGTAGCCAGTCTGTCACTGCGGGAACTGCGGATGCCGGCAGTACGCTTGGAAACAACCGCGGGTGGTACCCATAGTTTGCCTGGAACGGGGTCTGTTGGGTGGAAGCGTGCACTGCGTTGTTATATGCGAACTCGGCCAACGCCAGGTGGTCGACCCAATCGTCCTGGTGGAAGCTGCAGTAGCACCGGAGGTACTGTTCCAACACCGCGTTTGCCCGTTCGGTCTGTCCATCCGTCTGTGGATGGTAGGCCGAAGATAGGCAGACCTCCGTCCCGAGAGCCTGATGTAGAGCGCGCCAGAACCGGGAGGTGAACTGGGCACCACGATCGGAGATCAAACGTTCCGATAGGCCATGTAAGCGGAAGACGTTTTGTAGGTACAGTTGCGCCGTCTCCTTGGCTGAGGGTACAGACGGGCACGGGGCGCAGTGCACCATTTTAGTGAAGTGGTCTGTGAATACCAGGAGGCAGGTACACTGACGGGATGGGGGTAGGTCTACCACGAAATCCAATGAAACCGTGTGCCACGGACGAGGGGGAACTGGCAGTGGCTGTAGCAGTCCCGCAGGTCTCCCGGTCGATCCCTTGGCTCGCCGGCAGACCTCGCACCCCCCAATGTACCGTGCCACGTCGGCCTTCAAGCGGGGCCACCAGAACTCCCGGCTGACCAGGTGGGTGGTCCGATACCTCCCGAAGTGGCCAGCTGCCGGGGCGTCGTGTGACATTCGGAGTACCTCGGCCCGCAAAGGCCCTGGTGGGATGTACAACCGACCACGGTGCATCAGCAGACCCTGGTGCACAACCAGTTCTGGGTATCGAGGGCACGATCCACTGGCCAATTCCTGGATCCGTTCCTGAGCCCACGCGTCGACCCGTTGCTGCCTCCGCACTCGGTCCCGCAGCGACTCAGTCTCATGAACAGCCAGGAAGGCCGCTGGTGGGATGATCGTTGTGGGGGCCGCCTGCTGCACCGTCTCTGCAATGTCCTCCGGTTTCCGGGACAGCGCATCCGCCTTCTGGTTTTGGGAGCTGGGGATGTAGCGGATCCGGAACTGGAACCGGGAGAAGAACAGTGCCCACCGGATCTGCCGCTGGTTCAGCCTGCGGGTGGTCTGGAGGTACTCCAGATTCCGGTGGTCGGTTCTCACTTCCACTGGGTGTCGTGCCCCCTCAAGATGATGGCGCCAGACTTCAAAGGCCACCTTGATGGCCAGTAGTTCCCGCTCCCACACAGTATAGTTACGCTCCGCCGGAAGGAGCTGCCGGGAGTAGTAGGCGCAGGGTAACAGTGGCGCATCAGGTCCGTGTTGCTGGGACAAGACGGCACCGAGAGCCGTACTGGAGGCGTCAGTCTCCACCACGAAGGGACGAGAGGGATCAGGATGCTGCAAAATTGGCGCCTTCTGGAAACAGGCTTTCAATCCCTGGAATGCCACCTCAGCCTCCTCATCCCAGGCGAAGGGCGTCTTGGGGCGCAGCAGTCGGGTCAACGGGGTGGTGCGATGAGCATAGTCCACAATGAATGTCCGGTAATAGTTGGCGAACCCCAAAAACCGCTGTAGGTCCTTGCGGTTCCGCGGCGCCGCCCACTCTCGAACCGCAGACACCTTCCCGGGGTCCATCTGTACACCGTCAGGGGAGAGTCGGTGTCCGAGGAAGTCCACTGACCGCTGGTGGAACTCGCACTTGCTGAGCTTAGCGTACAGGCGGTGCTCCCGCAAGCGCTGCAACACGGTCCGGACATGACTCTCGTGGCGAGCTGGGTCACGGGAATAAATCAGAATGTCATCGAGGTACACCACCACATACTTGTCAAGCAAGTCCTGGAACACGTGGTTGATGTACCGTTGGAACACGGCGGGCGCGTTGCATAGTCCGAACGGCATGACCAGGTACTCGAACTGCCCATAACGGGTCCCGAATGCGGTCTTCCACTCATCCCCGGCACGGATCCGAATCAAGTTGTAAGCCCCCCGGAGGTCCAGTTTGGTGAACATCTGCGCCCCTTGCACCCGCTCCAGCAACTCTGCAATTAGGGGCAAGGGATACCGGTCTGGGATGGTGATCTTATTCAGGGCTCGGTAATCATGGCAGAGGCGAAGCTCCCCACACTTCTTCTTAACGAAGAGTACTGGAGCGGCGGTGGGAGAGGTAGAGGGCCTAATGAACCCCCGCTCCAGGTTCTTGTGAAGGAAGTCCTGTAAGGCTTCACGCTCTGGCTCCGAAAGAGAGTATAGGCGACTCACAGGCAGGGGCGCCCCAGGCTGGAGGTCTATGCCGCAGTCAAAAGACCGATGAGGAGGCAGCCGGTCTGCCCCCTGTTCCTCGAACACGTCTACGTAGTCCCGGTACACGGCGGGGAGCGTTGACGCAGCCTCCCCCATGGAGGCGGCCGAAAGCATCTCGGACTGAGCAATCGAACCCGAGTCTGGGAAGCGTACAGTTCGATTGACCCAATCGATCTGAACATTGTGAGACTCCAGCCAGTCCATCCCCAGCACCAGGGGAAACCGGGGCATGGTGGCAATGTCCAGGGTACGCACCTCCCGGTGCTGCTGGTGGCACAGGACCAAGGGCTGGGTCTCCCGAGTAACGGCGCCTGACCGCAAGAGCCGTCCGTCGATTGCCTCCACCTGCACCGGTTCTGGCTTGTTCTGGAGCGGCACCCGATGCTGAGCGGCGAAGGCAGAGTCCATATAGGAGCGGGTTGCCCCTGAATCCACCAGAGCGTGGGTGAGAATCCAGGGCCCGCCTGGGGGGTATAGACGCACCGGGATCATGAGGTGTTGCAATTCCACTGGTGAGGGCCCATCATGTGATGCTTGGGACCCCAGATAGCCTGGGCCATTGGCTACTGGGGTTGGCGGTTTCCCTGCGGCTGGCGTTTCTCAGGGCAGGTTCGGGCGTAGTGTCCACTCCCCCCGCAGTAGAGACACAGGTTTCCCTCCCGACGTCGTGTCTTCTCCGAAGGGGAGAGGCGAGGCCGTGCTGCCCCGAGCTGCATCGGCTCCTCCAGTGACTCGGCTCTGGCCGTGGAACTGCTGGGGAGCACTGGAGTCGGGAGCCCAGAGTGCTGGCGGGCCCGGGCCTGGCGCCGGTCCTCCAACCGATCGTCTATCTGTAGACTCCGTTGGATGAGGGCCTCCAGCGTGGTGGGGCGATCCAAGGTGGCCAGCTGGTCCAGTATCTCGTCCGAAAGCCCCTCGAGATACTGGTCCCGAAGTGCGGAATCATTCCAGGTCAAGTCCTGCGCCAACAGCCGAAATTCCGTGGCATAGGCGGCCACTGTGGACTTGCCCTGTTTCAACCGCCGAATTGCCCGATTGGCTTGACTCGCCTTCTGAGGGTTGGCGAACGCGGTTTCAAAATGGTTGCAAAACCCCGTATAGTCTGTCAGCAAGGGGGAGTCTTGCCGGAGCAGCGGCAACGCCCACTTGGCCGCCTGGTCCTTCAGCAAGCTGATCAGGAAGTGCACCTTGGTGCGGTCGTCGGGGAAATCCCGGGCTCGCCCCTGAATATACAGTTTGGCCTGGGCGAGAAACATGGGAAAGCTGCCCGGGGACCCATCGAATTTTTCTGGCAGGGCCACTGGGTACTTGCCTGGAGCTGGGGCGCCGGCACCAGGAGCCGGTAAGGCGTCCAAACGCTGCTGAAGCGCCGTAACCGCATTGCTCAGCTGCTGCACTGTGTGGGTCAAGACCTGGTTCTCCTGGGCCAATGCTACCAGCGCAGCCGCCTGGTCAGTCATGACAACAGGTTCCTCCCGAACGCACCCCAACGAAGGGGGAGTGCGGGTGTGGCAGGAGCAAACTGTGCTGGTCCCAAGGGATATCCGATAGGCGAGGTCTAGTCCAGTCCAAGGTCAGTCCAAGCCAGAAGTCACGAAGCCGAGGTCAGGAAGCCGAGGTCAGGAAGCCGAGGTCAGGAAGCCGAAGTAACAAAGCTGAGGTCAGGAAGCCGAGGTCAGGAAGCCGAGGTCAGGAAGCCGAGGTAACCAAGCTGAGGTCAGGAACGCAGGAACCAGGAACAGGAACTAGGCAGCACCGATGTTGCTCCTGCAACTTGGGTCTGGGACTGGCTGGCTTTTATCTGCCCCGAGGCAAAGGGCGGCTCCGATCCTCAGGTGCCTCGCCTCTCCTGGCTTGGAGGCGAGCACTCCTCCTGCGGGAACTTAGTTCCCTTCGCCTCTCTGCCCTTAGCCTTTGCAGCTCAGGAGAAGCTGGAGGGTTACCGGACCCAGAGGCAACCTCAGCTTCCCCTGACTGGGTGGGGAGTGGAGCACCTGCAGGCAATAAGTCCTCCATCCCATTAGAAGCCAGATCAACCTCAGCCGATGCCTGCACCTGAGGATCCAGCACAGGTGAGTCCCCTTGAGACTCAGGCCCCAGCCCTGGCTCTGCTGGTTCTGGAGGCAGTGAATCATGTGCAGGCTGGGATCCCTCAGGTTCAG
Organism: Darevskia mixta; assembly: GCA_034641385.1. Lineage (NCBI taxonomy): Eukaryota > Metazoa > Chordata > Lepidosauria > Squamata > Lacertidae > Darevskia > Darevskia mixta. Next base: position 6,523,932 of record JAWWNH010000224.1, on the reverse strand, counting down.
CGTCTGAGTCTGACTCCCAGGTCATCACAGGGGGTTGTGTGTGTGTCTATTATCTCTTTTTTTCAATGAAGTTAAAATTTAAAAAAAAAAAAATTAATTTTTTTTTTAAAAAAGTGCCACCCCCCTCTGGGGTAGAACCCGGGGCGGCCCCCCCGCCCCCCGTTGCTATGCCCCTGGCGCTAATCTCAAGTAGCGATGAAGTTATTTGCAAGAGATGAATGGTAAATTTATTCGGTGAATCCCCAGGGGAGCCTGTAAACCAGGAGGGGGGGCAGGGCAGGCCTGGGGTCCAAAGGTAGACCTTTCTGGCCACTCCTAATAGTGAACTCAGCTCGCGACAGGATTGTAGCTAAAATGGAACCCCCGAGAAGCAAGATGAAGGTATCAGCATGCTTGGGGGAACTCCAAACTCTGCAGAAGTACAAAACTTTAGGGGGAAAGCCCTAATGGCGCAGTCCTGCCTGCCATCCTAACACTAAGTACAGCAACAGGTAGGTAGCCATGTTGGTCTGCCGTAGTCAAAACAAAATAAAAAAAATTCCTTCCAGTAGCACCTTAGAGACCAACTAAGTTTGTTCTTGGTATGAGCTTTCGTGTGCATCTGAAGAAAAATCTGAAGAAGTGTGCATGAACACGAAAGCTCATACCAAGAACAAACTTAGTTGGTCTCTAAGGTGCTACTGAAGGGACGCGGGTGGCGCTGTGGGTTAAACCACAGAGCCTAGGGCTTGCTGATCAGAAGGTCAGCAGTTCGAATCCCTGCGACGGGGTGAGCTCCCGTTACTCGGTCCCAACTCCCGCCAACCTAGCAGTTCGAAAGCACGTCAAAGTGCAAGTAGATAAATAGGTACTGCTCCGGCGGGAAGGTAAACGGTGTTTCTGTGCGCTGCTCTTGTTCGCCAGAAGCGGCTTAGTCATGCTGGCCTCATGTCCCAGAAGCTGTACGCCGGCTCCCTCGGCCAATAAAGCGAGATGAGCGCCGCAACCCTAGAGTCGGCCACGACTGGACTTAATGGTCAGGGGTCCCTTTACCCCTTTACCCTTTAAGGTGCTACTGGAAGGAATTTTTTTTACTAAGTACAGCAGATTGTGAAGTGTCTGCCACCTCTGGCTGAATGGAAAACTGGGAGGGTTTGTGCGCAATTGCGTATCCTGGAGAGGGCATGGCTAAACATCACACACACACACACACACACACACACACACGTACACGTATACGGAGGCCTCTGTTTTCCCAATACCATTTTATTTTTATTTTATTAAAATAATGTCTTACCTTCCCAGCACATAAAGAGAAACAAAACAAACTCTGTTGGGTTGCCTGTATAATTTCCAAAACTGTACGTCTTTTAAGCATCAACACTTTGCTTTTCTTGGGATGCTAGCCAGCCAGTTTCCCAATAGTACTTTGTAGTTTGTTTAGCTGCTGTCTCTTAGAAAATGTTTTACTGCCATCTTCTGGACAATATAACAAACTGCATCTCAGGCATAAATGATGTAGCTTCAGGACAGCAACTGTTTGGCAGCAACATTCCCCTTTCACAAAGAGCTTTAGGCTTGGCAAACATCATTGTTGCCATATTGGCTCGCAAGCAACACAAGAAACGACCCTGGTAAGTGTAAAGGTCTTTACTAGGCCAGGTTTTACTCTTAAAGTTAAATAAATTGGAGTTCTTGTTATTAGTTATACTGAAAGGAAATACACACCAAGAGCTCTGGCCAGAAATTTCAATACTAGGAATAATTCCTACTCGTGAGTTACAGTTAAATAAAAGTATGTATTCTGTTAAGAATTACAGTAGCTTCACATATTATTGTGAACTTGAAACTGTTTTTCTTATTTGAATTGACAGTCTCTGCCTAAGACTGTAATTCTTAACAGAATACATACTTTTATTTAACTATAACTCACGAGTAGGATCTCCCGAGTAAGTTCTCGGGAGGACGCAGAGCCGGACCAGCGAAGAGTGTGGCCTGCAAAATGGGCACAGGGAGCAGTCTTGAGAGCTGCATTTGGCCCCTGGGGCATGAGATTTCCCACTCCTGCTTTGCAGACTACAGAGCAGGTCCCTGCCCCGATGTGCTTAAAGGTAAAGGGACCCCTGACCATTAGGTCCAGTCGCGGACGACTCTGGGGTTGCAGCGCTCATCTCGCTTTATTGGCCGAGGGAGCCGGCGTACAGCTTCCAGGTCATGTGGCCAGCATGACTAAGACGCTTCTGCCGAACCAGAGCAGCGCACGGAAACGCCGTTTACCTTCCCACCGGAGCGGTTCCTATTTATCTACTTGCACTTCGACGTGCTTTCGAACTGCTAGGTGGGCAGGAGCTGGGACCGAGCAACGGGAGCTCACCGCGTTGCAGGGATTCGAACCGCCGACCTTCTGATCAGCAAAAGCCCTAGGCTCTGTGGTTTAACCTACAGTGCCACCTGGGTCCCAGGTGCCCGAGGTGCTTACAATACGAAATTTGATTCAAGGGAAAGAGAGGAGGAGGCAGGAGTAAACAGACAACGGATATAGTTTTTCAGTTAGGAATATAAGGAGCTACCTTATAACAAGGCCATTGGGTCCATCTAGTATTGCCTGCACGGACTGGCAGCATCTCTGGTGTTTTCAGGCAGGGGCCCCACCTGAAAGTGTGAGGGATTGAACCTGGCATTTCCCCCATTCAAGGCAGATGCCCTTACGTCTGAATGCAAGGCTGAGGCTGGACTACAGGCTGAATAGCCAAGGAATACAAGTACAAATCAGGTTTTAAAAAAGTTTTAACTTTCTTCTCTTTCTCTCACAACTTAGGAGGGGGAGACTCATGGAAATATGCAGGAGACAGAAAAAAAAATACAGATTGTTTGAGGAAAGTGGATTATTATGCTAAGTGGGAGCAGGGCCACCACCTCATGACTGCTGGGATGCCTGCCAGATTTTTCCATGTCTGATATTTTTAGCAGGAACACAGCAATCTTCCTCCCCTCTCTGAGATTCAGGAAGGAAAGAGGCAGCAGATGGGGTTCTAGCCAGGATCTGGTAGCAAGAAGAGAGCCTGAGGGGAGGGATTGGGATGGGAGGGAGAGAAGGGATCGAGATCAACTGTCGAGGAAAAGAAAGAATTTTGTGTGGTTAGCAGCAGGATCCACAACGCAGGCATGTGGAAAGAGCAGGAAGCAGATACGCAGGCTGGAGAATATTAATAACGGCACAAATAACTGGATCCCTGCACATCACTGATGTTTAAATCAGGCACCCCCAAACTCAGCCCTCCAGATGTTTTGGGACTACAACTCCCATGATCCCTAGCTAACAGGACCAGTGGTCAGGGATGATGGGAAGTGTAGTCCCAAAATATCTGGAGGGCTGAGTTTGCCTATGCCTGGTTTAAATGTATTTAAAAATAGCTGGGCTATGGGAACCTCAACTTGCACAGCGTAAAATGCAAAAGGTGAACGGCAAAACCTTTGAGCGTTCCACCAGATGGCAGCAGTCAGGCACACTGCATTTCCTAAATACCGGTAACAACATCCCATTTCATGAAAATGTTTTTTTTTCCAGGTACTGGTACCTGCTGGAGATGTGAGGAGGTGGGTGACTTTTATCACATATGGTGGAAATGTGATAAAATTAAAACTTTTTGGAACGAGATCCACACAGAATTGGAAGTGATTTTGGCAACCAAATTTCTGAAAACCCCTGAATCTTACTTATTAGGAATCGTAGTGCCGGATAATATACCTAACAAATTTAAGACCTTCTTTCTATATACCTCCGCCGCAGCAAGGATCTTGGCTTCTTATTGGAAGAGTGCCAATCTCCCGAGTAAGAAAGAATGGCTACTTAAAACTATAGAATATATTGAGCTAGCCTATCTAACAGAGAACCTAAAGGATAATCCGAGAAGCAAATTTATTGAAGAGTGGAAAAACTTCTTATGTTATCTTGTGACATGCCCATGGTGTACGCTTTGTAATAACTCTTGTTTGACAATTACAGATAATATATAGCAAGGAAACAATGAATAAGATTGGAAGGACTTAGAATTTTGATAGAATAAGAGGTGTCAGAGTTAAAGTAGATCAATAAAACATCAATATTGTGAATCGAAGGAGAGATAGAATAGGGAAGTAGATAATTATATTTAATTATGTTTATTTGACTTCTGTTTTTTTCCCCCCATTTTGGAATAATTGTACGATTTCTTTGTGTGTAGTATGTGTGTAATTTGTGTGTAGTATGTGGTTGTTTGTTATGTTAAGTGTAATGTATTGTATGGTATGGTTTATTGTGAATGAAAAATTAATAAAGATTTTCTAATTAAAAAAGAAGGGAAAAAAAGAAAAAATTTTTTCAGCGCTCTTGGCAATCCTGCGTACTACCCTACCTTAGGACAGAAATGTTCTGAAGCCCAGAGGATTCCAGTGTAAATGCACTTAATTCAAAATGGTTAAAATGATGAAAGGCGCTTCATTTTCTAACGCAGGTTGTGGAACAAGTGCCCTCCCTCCCCCCACAACCTGGATTATATTGGTTAGTTAAGACCAGGAGTGGGCAGAATAATCTGGATCTCCTGCCAGGCTTCTGACTGATCTGCAGTCACCTGGTAAGGTGCAAACTGCTTACATAGCAGCAGTGACAAAATGACCTCCCACCCGCCACAAAATTTTATCGCTGAAATGAAGAAGTCTTGGTGTAACTGGGAATGGATTGTTGTACAAAAAGACCGTGAGACCTGCCCGATTCTGGTACTCAGAATAATTTCCTGGGCTCAGAATTTTTAAATTATATGTTTATGCCTTTTGCAGCAGGTTCTGGTTTGTGGGTCTTTTAAAAGGCAAAGTCAGTACATCCTGCAGGCAGGACATCTGCCCAACGTGGGCCAGCCTAGGCAGGCAGCAATCCCTCTTCCTCAGGGGGATGGTGGAGGAATGTGCTTGTTTTGGTGACAGCTACCCAGGCTTTGCCCCCATTGGGATGAATTCCTATGCAGGAGATTTCGTGCGGCACCGAGGGACTTTCTAAATACTTCGTACCATTAGAAGCGCTTGTTGGCACCTGTCTGTCATGAGATCTCTGGGGGTGAAGCCAAACCGCTGTGTGAGGAGCACCAAAGTGACCGCCCCGGGGCGCAAGCCTGGGCAGTGTGTATGGAGGTCCTGGGCTGCCCAGACGACAACATCCCCCTCTCAGCTTCACTGATGTGTCCAAAGGAAAGCACAGCAAGGCATTTGGCACTAGCTTGGCTGCAGGAGTTGCCAGACGGAGGCATGCAAGTTGCCACCCAACTGTCTTAGGGACTCTGCTCTGGATTTGTGGAGGGTTTTCTCCTCAGCTTTTTCTTCTCCCAGAAATATCCTACAAGGCAGTGGAGGTTTAGTGTGCTGGTCCCGTGGGTTACCCGAAAGGTAGGTCCAAGTCCGGTCCGTGGTCAGAGGTGCAACGTAAAGGCAGTCCGTAGTCACTGAAGCTGGGTGCAGGGCAGGGAGTCAGGCAAAGTCAGGAACAGGCAGGCAAGCGGAACCAGGGCGGGTCAGGAGCTCAGGCATGAAAGCAGGACAGGTTTCAAGCAGGAACTGGTCACCAACAATGTTGCTCCTGCAACTTGGGGCTAGGGCTGGCCGGCTTTTATCTGCCCCGAGGCATAGGGCGGCCCCGATCCTCTGGTGACTTGCCTCTCCTGGCTTGGAGGCGAGCACTCCTCCTGCAGGAACTCAGTTCCCTTCGCCTCTCTGCCCTGAGCCTCTGCAGCTCAGGAGAGGCTGGAGGGTTACCGGACCCAGAGGCAACCTCAGCTTCCCCTGACGGGGCTGGGAGTGGAGCACCTGCAGGCAATGGGTCCTCCATCCCAGCAGGAGCCAGAGCAGACTCAGCAGATGCCTGCACCTGAGGATCCAGCACAGGTGAGGACCCTTCAGACTCAAGCCCTAGCCCCGGCTCTGCTGGTTCTGGAGGCGGGGAATCCTGTGCAGGCTGGGATCCCTCAGGTTCAGCATCTGAGTCTGAATCCCAGGCCATCACATTTAGGATCAAAGTTTTCCTTCTCCTAGATGGGCTACCCTCCCAGGCTGATGAGCCCTGCGCCTTCTTGACTGTTGGACCCACTTATTAGTCTCATCTGCTCAATTTACTAGAGCCTGTCTTCACCTGCAGAGGAAGTCCCTGATTCACCGAGGGTTTGAGACTTATCAGCTACCCTCATCTGGTTTAGCCAGTTAGTCAAAGCTGTTCCCAGGCATGGCCGCTGTTGCATGCTGACAGCTTCTAGGCATAGCTGTCAACCCTCGCTTTTTTTGCGGGAAACTCCCTTATTCCAATGCCGTTTCCCGCTGCTATCCCGGATTGTTGATATCCCTTAAATTTCCCGGATTTCAAAGGAAGCAGCTCCTCTCCCCCCAGCCGGCCAGGGAGGCTCTTCAGCTGCGTTGCTCAGCTGCCAATAAGGAGTCTGAGACCGACTGGGGGCGGAGCTTGCATGCCTTGTGCAGCCAGACCCTCACGCTCAACCAGACAGACAGCCTGCCTGCCGTCTACGCGCTCGCTCTTTCGCTCACCCGTTCACGAGCAGCCTCTGGAGCGCAGGGTGGCGAGGCTACTTGTTGCCATTGCACCGCCCTCGCGGCATCCCTTATTTTCAAATCCGAAAGTTCTTAAAAATCCCTTATTTTCAAATCCGAAAGTTGACAGCTATGCTTCTAGGAGTCAGAGGTGAGCGTTGAGTGCAGGGATGGAGCATGATGTGTCTTCCCTCCCCTAACACACCACCAGAAGCAGGGAGATAAAACTACCAAGCTGAGGACAATGAAGATGAGAAACTAGACTTATAACCACAGCAGGGCTGGGGAACGTGTTGTGTCTGGCAGAGGTTGTTGGGCTACGATGTCCATTGTCTCCGATCATTGACCACGAAGGCAGGTGCTGATGGGAGTTCAGTCACTTCTGGACGCCACAGGCTGCCCATGCCAGACCTACAGCAAAGTGTGAGGAGACGACACATCCCAGCACACACTGCTTCCCCACAAGCCCTCAGTGTGGCTAATTCAGCAAAACGTTTGTTGGTGAGACTAAGACTTTAGCTGTCACTCATTCTTTCCGCGTTGTGTCCAGTGTGTACACCTGTGGAGCTAATAAAAATGGTAAGGGTGTTGTGGGCCAGTTCTTGACATGTGGAAAATTTAGAGATGCTGTATGGATTTCCGTGTGTGCCATTAAAAAGGGACATCGGGTGTTAAGGCCCAATGTTCCTCTCCTTCTTGCTCTGACATGTGAACCTGATTTTGGTTTTCCTGGTCACTTCCAAATTATTTAAGAGTTTATTGAGCATTGCTCTGATCAGTTAAAATGTCCAACCAGTGAGCTTACTAGATCAGTGCAATGGACTCTGCAAGACAGTTTAGCTGCTCTGCAGACTTCTGCAAGACATCAGCTAATTTTCAGCTAATTTGCAATTCAAATAGATGTTGCTAAATCTGATTAGACAATACTACAAGGCCTTCTTGCATACAATTTCATCCATAGCTTTTGGATGTTTTTATTGGATTTATGATTTTTTCCAAGCCACCCCAGGAATTTATCTGAAGGGTTAAGAAAAAAAAAATCCCACAATAAATAAAATCACATTTACATTTGAGTAAGCAACTTAGGCTTTCTTATTGAACAATTCTAGACATGTTTTCACCGCAGTAAGTCCTGCTATATTCAGTGGGACTGCCTTGCAAGTAAGTGTGCCTAGGACTGAAGCTTTAATTTACTGCTAATTATGGTAGCTAATTAGCTTCTTCATAGCATAGCATAACCACCTTAGAAGAAGATACCTAGATGAGATAAGGTACAAACCACATAGAATAAGACTTATAATGCTATTCATCATCTAAGTACTGTATAGCACTAAAGGCATAAAGATTGTAATGTTGCCCTTTTTAGCCACCTTGAAAAGTAAGATGTAAGTATTAAATTATTATTTGAAGATCTGAATACTAAAACCTGCATAGTTGTCTGCCTTATTTTCATCAAAGAGTAAGCTGTAAGTTGGGGTGTAGAATTCAGAGGAAAGAGTCCAACCTTTCAGTCTTAGGCAGACTTGCCAATGTGTATCTCCTATTGCATCCAGTGGAACTTCCTTCCACATGAATGCTTGTAGAACAGGCCATTGTACCCTTGGGGTGACTCTGGAACTCAGAGCTATCGTTCAGAAGTCCTTATCAGCCAGTGAGATGACTGTGAACAAATTCCATTGCCAGTGCTGCACCTCTGTTTAAATTCATCGATACCTTAAATAAAAGATGCACCACTGTACATCTTTTATACTACAAAAGCTGTGAGAAAAACGACTGGGATAAGTTTTTTTCTAAAAAAGAAGAAGCAGGGAGAGAGAGAGAGAGAGAGAGAGAGAGAGAGATAACAGCCACATCTGAATGAACTAGAGAGAAAGGCACTAGAACACTTTATTCTAGTATGCTACAAAATTCATTATTTATCTTTATTAGGTACTTTAATAACAAGCATACCTTAAAGTAACAAAAATTATTGTTCTTTGTTTCTTCAGAAAGGCAGGTATTCCAACAGATTTCTTTACAATTTGTTGACCTTTTTCTTTTCAAAAAAACACAAACAAAGCAAAGAAACCAAAGACCACAACTCTTGTTGACATGTTACAATGGGACGACCTGGTGGGAAGTGTCAACACTTTAAGAAGTTAAAAACAGACTTCTACTTACATTGAATGATGTATGTACTCAAAACTGTTTTGCTTCCTTTATATATATCTATCTATATATATCTATGTACATCTATATACACACACGCAGATATCTACACACAAATGGTCATGGAAAAACCCACATCAGTTTGCAAGGTTTTTGCAATAACATTACTGGGCCACAGTGAGAAACGGGGTGCTGAGAGGTGGGAACGTCTGCTGAAGAGAATAACGAGTTTTGCTTTCGCGATTGGGGTCTAAGGACCAATCCGCCATATTGGTACCAACAAAGTCCGCGATGGCCAGTTTTGTCAGGACTAGGTAATGGGATCTGATGAGCCCTGATAGGTCAAGGAGCTTTGGATCACATCAAAAGTGGCAGTTTTCTGGAAATGTCAGGTGTTGCGGAGTCAACACTGGAGTCAACAACGGTCAAAAACAGAGGGCCATGGTGGGAGGGCAATGGTCACTGGTGGATAATTCATCTTTGGAAGGCTAAGACCAAAGCACAGACCAGAGGGAGGTTGAGGACGAAGCAGGTACAGAGAATAAAACTTTGTATGGCAACGGAAGGTAGGAAAGCCCAAATCCAAAGAGATAAGTTGCTCTGGTATGGGCCAGAAGTTGACTGGAAAGGTGTCATACTTAAGTCCGGGTCACCAGAGGCTAATGAGAAGCCAGGAACAGCACCAAACATAGTTATGAGGACAGAAAAGGACCATAGCTGTCAACCCTCCCTTTTTTGGCGGGAAACTCCCTTATTCCAATGCTGTTTCCCGCTGCTATCCCGGATTGTTGATATCCCTTAAATTTCCCGGATTTCAAAGGAAGCAGCTCCTCTCCCTCCCTGCCGGCCAGGGAGGCTCCTCAGCTGCGTTGCTCGGCTGCCAATAAGGAGTCTGAGACCGACTGGGGGCAGAGCTTGCATGCCTTGTGCAGCCAGAGCCTCACGCCCAACCAGACAGACAGCCTGCCTGCCATCTACGCGCTCGCTCTTTCGCTCACCCGTTCGGGCGCAGCCTCTGGAGCGCAGGGTGGTGAGGCTACTTGGTGCCATTGCACCTCCCTGGCGGCATCCCTTATTTTCAAATCCGAAAGTTTGGGAAAATCCCTTATTTTCAAATCCGAAAGTTGACAGCTATGAAAAGGACCGATCCTCATCCCCCAACCCCAGCTATCCTTTGCAGAAGATGCTGCTAAGGAGGTCAGGAAGGTTCCTGGTTCAAGCTCTTGAGAGGCTGCGATGTGAAGGACAATGACTTTTTTGGGTGTGATCAGAGTTTGGACTGATGTCCTTTCTGGCATTTCCCTGTAATAGCACAACTCTTACCTTGTAAGCACCGGAATCTGGTTTTCTGCCCTACAGCAAGAGGTAGCCAAAGCCATGCCACGGAGTTCTTTTGGACCACAGCATCCATCAGCTCCAGCCAGCATGGCCAATGGTCAGGGATGATAGGAGTTGTAGTTTACATTGGGGGGGGGGCTTTTAGCTACCACTGCCCTTCAAGCACTTCTGGCATGATTTACTGCTTTTCTCTCACAGCAGGGGGTGGGGTGGGGGTTTCCTGGCTATGTAGTTTTCTGTCACAGTGCAAAGGGTTAGATTAGATAAATTTCTGGTCCTTTCCAACCCTAAACATTCCATTTTATAACTAAGGATATAACCCTAGTCCCACTAGCGTGGGAATAAGCCCTGCTGAATGCATTAGACCTTATTTTTGAGTAGACACATATAGGATTGCAATTGCTGCAGTCCTATGCATACTTACTTAAGAATAAGGCTGCCTGAAGTTACATTTTGAGAACACATGCATCGGATTGGGCTGTAAGACTGCAATCCTAAATACACTTACTAGGGAGCAAGTCCCACCGAATTCTGGGTTAACCCGAGATAACTTTATCACTGATGCTACTTATTACTATCATTTCTGCTGCAGCATGATCTGGGAAAGCCTGAGGCAGAAACCACCAGGCCACAGAAAGCAATCAGATGGCAATTCATATTATAACATTTAAGACTAACAACAGTAGTAACAAATTAAAAAGGGGAAAAAATTGTGAGAAAAACGGGTTACCAAGGAAAACGTCCTTATTCTCCTTTTAAACATCTAGTAGTTCAATGATGCACTCCTGATATCATCAATCTTGGAGTATTCCCACCCCATTTTGCAAATAGTTGGTTGCCACTGGTAGGGGAAGAGTATCCTGACATCCAGGACATACATTAACGTGTGCTACTTTTGACAGAGGGAGATAACTCAACAACGCCCTCCCAGCAGAGGTTAAGGAGATGAACAACTATCTGACATTCAGAAGATACCTCAAGGCAGCCCTATTTAGGGAAGTTTTTAACCTGTGATATTTTAATGTATTTTTATATCTGTTGGAGGCCGCCCAGAGTGGCTGGGGAGACCCGGCCAGATGGGCGGGGTACAAATAAAAGAATTATTATTATTATTATTATTAACAAGAGGCATCCATTTTTGTTCAGTTTGAGCCTTAATTACAATCTCCTTAGGCGGAACACCTAGAGATCGAGATTCATTGCAGCCACAGGTGTACAGGACTATATGTAAATATGCTACTCCTCTTTAACCAAACCTTGGGTTGTCTAGACATTTCCTCCAGGCTGTTCAAGATTAATGAAGTTCCCCTGCACTTCCACTGACTTTCATTCAAAGCCCACGGCGAGCCATTTTGTCCTTGGAACCTCGGGAGGGAATCACATTATACAGCACCACTGTGAAAAAGACGCTATGAATATCTATTTATGCTGTATAACAATGTTATCGGTAACTCCCTCTGGCAAACACTCAGCGCACAGCACCGGAATACTACAGTACTAGGGGCAGCGTAAGCACCTAGAGAGTGGGGGGGGGGAGTTGTTTACTTAGAAAGAACCCTTTTAAATATATTGATAGCATGTCCATAGGCATTTCAATCAGAGAGACAGCTTTAAACACAAATGGCTTTCTGCAGATTTATTCAAAAATGCAAAATCTAGCTTGTTCCCCCCCAAAACCCTTCTATTACAGCGCGTTTTTCTTATGCTAGATGCAGCGGTGAATGGTGAGCCAGAGTTGTAAAGGAGGAATCGCACATCCTTATGTAGTGCCCACCTGTGGCAAGTACTTACCCGTTTCTGTCTGGTATAAGTAATTAGTAAGCATTGTGCGATGTTGTGCATGGAGGGATCCGTAATACATTACTTAAAGTCAGGTTTTCTAAAGGCAGCAGAGCAGAAAGGTGGAGCTTTAAAATTGGCTGAAGAAAACGTCACTGAGAGCAGAAATGTACCTCTTATGTATTCCCCCCATTCAAATGGATCCCCACAATGGACTGGTGTGCCAACGATACAATAAAAACGTAGCTTCCCAGAGTTAGATCTGTTTGCTCTCTACTTTGAGCTAGTTGGGATAATTATTCCAAGCAGTCCTTTCATTGCTATTTGTGAAGAACGTCCATTTCCTTCTCTCAGGTCAGAAAAAGGGTAAAAGTGCGTCATGGCAGCTCTTAACATGGTTACACTTCAGATGCCAAGACTAATTCTACATTGTTTACCAACCTTGCTGTGTAATGTTTTGCAAAATGGCTTCCCACTGGACGTCAGCAACACTTACCCCAACTGTCAACTCAACATGAGGGAGCTGGCTGAGTTTGCTTCAGGAGGCAGATTTGGGGCAGCAATTTCTTGAAATATCTTAAACACACACACACACACACACACGACAGACACATTTGGACTGTCTGCTTCAGGCACAAAAATGTCTTGGGCCATTCTCAACCTTACCTTATCTGAGCTCTCTCCCCTCCACAGTTTATAATTTGACTGGGAGGCAAGGAGGGGAATGGAGACACGCTACAAGGAACCTATTGGGTAAAGAAGGTCCCCAAGGAATCTCTGGAATTTAGCCTGCGAAAGAATTGTGGAAGGAGATGGGTCACTCGTCACTTTATGGGTTTTCATGTCTCCTCCTCACGGAGATTTCGCAGTTTGGGAGCCACCATCTCAGAGCCTTTGCAGCTTTGCAGAATGAGAATTCGAGTCTGAAACAGCCACAGAGTCGCTACGCACAGAGAATAAACAGAACATGTAGGCAAGGAATCAAGAAGCATTGTGTTTCAAAGTGAAGGCCAAATGAGGTGCAGCAATGGTGGATTCAGAAAGTTTACGCCATTTCCTCTGTAACCTGAAACATAAGAGAGTCTTGTCTACAGCGGTGCTGGATGGAAAGTGATGCCGTCTCTGGTTCCTGGTGGTCGGAACAGGAGTTCTCCGAGTTAACTGCCCCTGCCTTGTGAAATGCTTTATTTTAAAGGATTTTGCTCTTCAGTTGAAATAATAATATTATTATTTTTACAAACCTTCTTGATGCATGTATATTAATGTGTTTACCTAGTGACAACTATACCCCCTTTTAAAATTTATTCCCCTTATGTGACTTTTCATGCATGCCTTCTGAATGTTGCATCCAGTGACAGTTCCTAATGAGCCAGTGGGTAAATCCAGGATCGAATCTCTCTCCAGAGAACCACTTGCATGTCTGGCTGAACTGTGTTTAGAAGGCAGCTCTCGGCAATCAGACTTTGTATTTTTTGTTACACTCGTCAACATTCTCCTTCATCCCAGGCTTCCTTCCCAAGCGTCTTCCCATTTAATGCTGATGTACAAAAGCTGTTACTTGGTTTTGTTTTGTGCTCATTCTAGTGAGGATTGGCTTAGCAGAACTGCAAAACAGAGAGAGAAAGAGATAAGAGAAAGAGAGAAGTCGATTTAGTGCTGGAGGACATATTAGCGGAGGCATTCCTAGGCTTTCCTATCCTTTGATATGGCAAGCCTCCCATTTCCGTTTGTTATAAAATCTGCCAGGCTTAGGCCGAGCCCAGGCTGAGACGCCTCACGAAAAGCAAGGTTCTCTCTGCATGTCTTTTGTTCATCGTTTGAGGGCTCGGGTAAGAATAAAGCAACAGATACAGCACAACACAGTTCCTTTGGCTCAGGAGCCACGTGAAATGAAAGATGAAAGGCGAGAGACTGGCTCACCTATATTTACTAGAAACCTCTCCAGGCCATACTTCACTATAATAAAACTCCCGAGGAAGGGTTGTGACAGTCATAAAGAAATAAAACCGAATAAGAACATATAGACGATAGAAAATGAAAAATGGAAGAGCAGAACAACAAGCAACATGCACATAGAATCATAGAATCATAGAATCGGAAGAGACCACCAGGGCCATCCAGTCCAACCCCCTGCCAAGCAGGAAACACCATCAGAGCATTCCTGACAGGTGGCTGTCAAGCCTCTGCTTAAAGACCTCCAAAGAAGGAGACTCCACCACACTCCTTGGCAGCAAATTCCACTGTCGAACAGCTCTTACTGTCAGGAAGTTCTTCCTAATGTTTAGGTGGAATCTTCTTTCTTGCAGTTGGAATCCATTGCTCCGTGTCCGCTTCTCTGGAGCAGCAGAAAACAACCTTTCTCCCTCCTCTATATGACATCCTTTTATATATTTGAACATGGCTCTCATATCACCCCTTAACCTTCTCTTCTCCAGGCTACACATACCCAGCTCCCTAAGCCATTCCTCATAAGGCATCGTTTCCAGGCCTTTGACCATTTTGGTTGCCCTCCTCTGGACACGTTCCAGCTTGTCAGTATCCTTCTTGAACTGTGGTGCCCAGAACTGGACACAGTATTCCAGGTGAGGTCTGACCAGAGCAGAATACAGTGGTACTATTACTTCCCTTGATCTAGATGCTATACTCCTATTGATGCAGCCCAGAATTGCATTGCTTAGTTCATTCCTCTTTAATGGCCTGTGGTTGAATATGCCCACCAACTCATGTGAAAAGAAGTGCTGTGTCCCAGTCCGATCACAGGAATTTGCCTCGCACCAGATCAGATTTCTTTTTAAATATAGTATAGTGTTATAGATTGGGGACATGGGTGGCGCTGTGGTCTAAACCACAGAGCCTAAGGCTTGCCGATCAGAAGGTCGGCGGTTCAAATCCCCGCAACAGGGTGAGCTCCCATTGCTCAGTCCCAGCTCCTGCCAGCCTAGCAGTTCGAAAGCACGTCAAAGTGCAAGTAGATAAATAGGTACCGCTCCAGCGGGAAGGTAAACGGCGTTTCTGTGCGCTGCTCTGGTTCGCCAGAAGCAGCTTAGTCATGCTGGCCACATGACCTGGAAGCTGTACGCCGGCTCCCTCGGCCAGTAAAGCGAGATGAGCACCGCAACCCCAGAGTTGTCCGCGACTGGACCTAATGGTCAGGGGTCCCTTTACCTTTACTGTTATAGATAGTATGGTGCCGGGGACTGGCTAGATGAGGAGGAGAGGTGGAAGCTGCCTGACTAGGAGCCCCCCAGGGAAAGCCCAGAGGACTTTGGATCTTAGCTCCTGGTGGTGGGAAACTGGCCATACCCCAGAGGGGAAGAGCTGGAGACTGGGAGCTCGGAGGAGGATGGAGAGGAGGAAACAGGCAGGTGCCCCAGCACGGAGCAGAGTCAGGAATCAGATTTAGCAGCTCCACCACACAGCCACCCGGACAGCTTCTCTGCTGACCTGCAAGCCCCCCTCCCCAAAAAACAAGGCATCTATTGCATGTTACAGAGCAGAGAGCCAGGCAGAAACAGAGAGGGTCCCTTGGGGCTCCCTGTGGACAGAGAGAGGGACTATAAACAGAGGTTTATAGAGTGGAGTTGGGGAGGTTATAAGCCAGTTCGGGCAACGGCTTCATCTAGACAGAAGCAACCCTCAATCAATCAATATCCTTTATTAGGCATAACAGACGACTCTGTATACAAATTTTGCAAAATCAAACAGACTCTGTATACAAATTTTGCAAAATACAAGCTCGGCAGAACAAAACTTATACCAATCAAATCCTTAACTTCAGAATTCCAGACTCGTCCACAGAGGTAACTCCAAATTTCTCACAATGACCCTTTGATAAAAAAATCCATTTGTGTATAATACAGCAATACAACACTACCACTTCCCCATCCAATTAAGAACCACTAAATCTCTTTGTAATGGCCCAGTCTTTCTACATGGACAGCACTCAAAGATTCAGCTACTATAAGAGTAATTTGATCATTACTGTCCGAAAGCAGGTTCTGTACTGTTGGAGGCATAGAAATCAGCCTGTCGTGTTGTAAGGTCTCTAATAATTGTCTTCTTGCATAAATGCCAAAATCACAAGAAAAGAAAATATGATCCAAAGTATCTGGTTCCTGTTTGCTACATTTGCAGAGACGCTCCGATCTTGGGAGAGCTAAATATCTTCCTCTCACCATTGTGCCAGAAGCAACCCTTAGAAGTCTCTGTGTGTTCTCTGTTCTGCTTCCTTAATAAAGAAACTAACTATAAGTTAGCCGGCGTTCCACTGTCTTTCTCTGATCTGTGTATGACCTGTTCTCCCTGTCGACTCCCTGACACAGGGGTGGAAAATCTCAGGCTCTGAATGTGGCCCTCCAAGCCTCTCTATCTGGGCTTTAGGACTCTCCATAGGCCACACTGGCTCTTCCCAGGCCACACCCCTCACTGTCCCGGCTTTGCGTCTTCCTTGAGGGTTTTTCCCTAGCTGGAACGTGCTATGGACTCTGACTATGGTTCCTGCTTGCCTGGATGGAGTGTGTGAGTAAATTAACATTTGTGGTTCCACCCACATTTGACTCTGGTCCCATGATCCACCACTGGCGTGTGGAGTGTTGCCTAGAAAGGACTGCAGCCACCCCTGTCTACAGTGACTGGAACTGCTTCCTCAGAGGCTCAGGAACAAAAAGGTCTTTCCTTGTGTGGCACCAAATCTCTCTCCCCACACTCGCCTTTCGCAGGACCAGTTGTGTTTCAATGGTCCCTCTCTACTACACCACTGATAAGTAGACCAAGCCATTGTTAGTGCTTTCATAAGTCCAGCTGCTTTATATCACTAATCTTCTCATAATTTGATCTAAGCTTACCGGTATACCTAACCAGATCAAATTCAACATTAAGGATTTTTTTTTAAAGGAAAACCCACAGTTTATTGCCAATTTTCTAGTCGAAGTCTTCACCGTGTTTTATTAAGCGCAGAAACCTTTGATATTCCATTTCAGGGCCACAACACATTGAAAGCTTTTTTAGTTCTCCTGCAAAGTTCTTACATAATGGGGTTATGTAGATGAAAGAGGGAATTTAATAAATGTCATAGGCTACTAGTTAATGCTGTACAATAGCAGCTGCTGCATAAGCAAGTCAATTTCCCTCAATCAATGTTGCACACACTCCTCTGGCCTTGTAACTTGTCATGCGCTCTGGAATCCTTGAAGGCTTCTATTCATGCAGGCTACCTACAAACCATTTTTCCTTTTCTTTTTAAAGCTGTCACATGCGCCTCACAGTTAATGAATGCAGCATTTAAGGAGTCTGCACTGTCCAAATTAGCCATGTGTTCTGTTCTGTTTCAAGGGTTCTGAAGGACTTCCTGTCATCCTCACCTCCTTGCGAGATGTCCAATCTGTGTAGCTGACCTATTCAATCTGAAGCCTTGTCTGCTGCTGGTGAGAACGCATTGCCTTAAGGGACTGACCGAAACCGTTTCAGGGTCTTTAGAATTCCATTCCTGCGCGAATGCTCTGACAATCGTTGCGTCCGAGACAGACAGGCTTCAGAACGGTGTCCTGCCAGTTTCTTAATATACAAACAGGCACACAAATAAGCACACAGCATTTGTACGCAGTCGGCTATGTGGGATTTTGATGGGCTCACTTTCCCCAGAGCCCCGAGAGATTTCACATGAGCTTCCCAGAGCAAGCACACTGAGCAGGCCTTGCTTCCCAAGCAAGGCAGAGAGATAAAAATCTCTTCATGTGCTGCATAACCCAAGCGGACTTGGCGCATAAAGAGCTTTTAAGCTCTCCGCCTTGCTTGGATTTAACTTACGCAATTTCAACCAGCCTGCCTTCAACTGCGTATGGTTGAAAACGTGTAAGTTACATGCGTGTTAAGCTGCAACCGTACTATGTCTTCTAAAGTTGTACACATTATTATTTTACTCATTTATGAGTCACCTTTCATACAATTTAAAAGGAGATTAAAGGTAAAGGCAAAGGGACTCCTGAGCATTAGGTCCAGTCGTGGACGACTCTGGGGTTGCGATGCTCATCTCGCTTTACTGGCCG
This sequence comes from Darevskia mixta, assembly GCA_034641385.1. NCBI lineage: Eukaryota > Metazoa > Chordata > Lepidosauria > Squamata > Lacertidae > Darevskia > Darevskia mixta. Next base: position 6,506,080 of record JAWWNH010000224.1, on the reverse strand, counting down.
AGGGAGCTGGCGTACAGCTTCCGGGTCATGTGGCCAGCATGACTAAGCCGCTTCTGGCGAACCAGAGCAGCGCACGGAAACGCCGTTTACCTTCCCGCCAGAGCGGTACCTATTTATCTACTTGCATTTTGACGTGCTTTCGAACTGCTAGGCTGGCAGGAGCAGGGACCGAGCAACAGGAGCTCACCCCGTCGCGGGGATTCGAACCGCCGACCTTCTGATCAGCAAGCCCTAGGCTCTGTGGTTTAAACCACAGCGCCACCCGCGTCCCAAAAGGAGATTACAATCATACAAAAAAGGAGAATGAGCACAGGTTTAAGAACAATAAAAAAAACAACAAACCAAAACCAAAACAAATGGTTAAAGAACCATTACAGGTTAAAGAACCAAAACAGGTTAAAGAACAATACAAATAAACACCCAAGGGAGAGACCTAATCCCCCCCCCCACTCCAGCTGGAAAGGTTTTGGTGAAATAAAAATGTCTTCAATTGTTTCCGGAAATCACGAATCATAGCCACCTGTCATGTCTCAACAGGGATGCTGTTCCAAACAGTGGCAGCCACCCTTGAAACTCCTCCTTGGAGGTAATGTGGAGCAAGCTTTTGATATTTCAGAGACACCAAGGAAACAGCTTGCTGCAAAATGCAGTGACCTACTGAGTACATAAGTGAGACAAAAATGTGTGTCCAGGAAGGCTATTACACACAAGAAAATAGGCCTTAAGCTTCCTGGAAAGGAACACGTTGTCTTTGCAGTGAATTGGTGTCCATTCATTCTTTGGTAGCTACAGACTCTTAACTGTTCAATTGATTGACTTTTTTTTGTCAAGGCCAACTTTCAAGGGGTTAATTCTTTGCTTCTCTCTCTTTCCAGCCTGCTGTGATTATTATAAAGGTTCACCAAGATGCTGATGGAGAGCAAATGGTTTTCTTGATGAGGTCAAGCCCAGTGCCATTCCAGCATCCAATTATCTGTCAAGAGGCCCTTTAATAATGTTCCAATGGCAAATTTCCTCCTCGCCTCGCTACAGCACATAAAAGCATTCCAATGATACACGGAGCAAAAATAGAGATTATTTACTAAATTATGGAGATGCACTCAGGGCACAAGAATTGAAAAAGGAAGACAGGCAATTAGACTGTCCAAGAGACATCCAGACCCAAGACACCAAATATTTGGGGAGGCAGATATCTATTGGGCTGCTTGAATATTCGCAGAGATTGCAGTGATATTCTTACAAAATCCCATGTTCTGCTCTGCTTGATCAAGTGACTGGTCTGTGACCTTTCATGGCTAAGTGAGATTTGAACCCAGGCCACTCTAGCCCTAGTCCAACATTCTAACCACAACGCTTCACAGGTTGATTACCTAAGGGAATTGTGGGAAACCAATGGGCCATTCTTGCAGGGGCTGATGGAAGCTGTAGCACAGCAACATCTGGGCAGCCAAAGGTTTCCTGCACCGGATTTAAGGGATTAATTCCCAAACTGCGTGCAATGAATTGAGTAAGCAACTAAAGGCTTTAATGAGGGGGGGACTTGCCTCCACAGAAGGCACTGGTACCTGTTCCTTCAAAAGGGAGGCACACTCAGGAATTGAGGCAAAACCTTGGGCTACAGCAATATTGTGGAGGGTGAGAGCCAGTGTGGTGTAGTGATTAAGAGTGGTAGACTCGTAATCTGGTGAACCGGGTTCGCGTCTCCGCTCCTCCACATGCAGCTGCTGGGTGACCTTGGGCTAGTCACACTTCTCTGAAGTCTCTCAGCCCCACTCACCTCACAGAGTGTTTGTTGTGGGGGAGGAAGGGAAAGGACAATGTTAGCCGCTTTGAGACTCCTTCAGGTAGTGATAAAGCGGGATATCAAATCCAAACTCTTCTTCTTCTTCTGAGGGATTTGCTTCGGGACTATGAAAGTGGGAAGCATTAAACTACCTCTCCACACACACCATGTTCCCAAATTGCAGACCCAGCATTTCCCATTCAACAAAAGCAGTTGACGAAACCTGCTACTGTTTGGCTCCAAGAAAGAAGCTCTCTGGTGCAGGATGCAAGCTACAATGGCTCTCTTGGAAGTGGTGAGCAGAGCATCGGTGCGGGAGGGCAATTTCTCCTTTCTTCAGGGGGGCAGCACCATCACGAGGGCATCTGGGCCAGTCCCTCTTCTCCATGGGGAAATAATGGGGCACTATATTCTTCAGGCAGGCCACATCCACATGAAGCTACAATGGCCAATCTCTCTTCATTTTCACCAGGAATCATCAGCATGTGGCCACAATGTCTCCCTCAGTCATTGAGGCACTCAGAAACAGGAGTCTGTTAGCATTGCTATACACCCGGAATTTCCCGGACATATCCAGAATACTGCAGTTGGAAGCAGTATCCGGGCGGAAATTGCTAAAATGTCCGGGAAAGTTCCATATGGCAACTCATGCTGGTGGTGCTGTTTTTGGCAATTTCCCTTAAAAATAGCTCTCTCTCTCTCCCCCCCCCCTGCAAATTGGGCCAAACAATTTTTCTGTCCAGATTTTCACTGTTCGAAATATGGCAATCCTAAGTATGTGGCCAGTGTTTCTCTTTCTCTAACTGACATAGACTGCAGAAAAATGTGGGCCCAGCAACCACCAGTCAGCCTGTGTCTCTGAAGTGTGCATTATCATGAGAGGCTAATAGAGGAGAGCTGGCAGGCAGATATTCTAACTACGAGGTGCTACTTTCAGTGAGCGCCTGACATGCATAGCATGGGTTGCTGGTACCCGGGCTGTGCAGAGGGAGGGAAATGGATGGAGTATGCATGCACATTCAACTGCCTAATGATGTCCGTGTCACCAGGCCACAGATATAAGAAGAGAAGAATCATTCCATTGTCTGGAGAGGGCACTTCCTGGTTCGCATGGAGAAGCCATTTTCAACGTAGCTGAGTGGTGGAAGTGTACAGCTGTATTGAGACAGTGCCAGGTGTTGAAATTTTGCACCCCTGATCATCTTGTGCCCGGAGTAACTGCCCCTGTGGCCCTCCCCATGCTACGCCACTGGTGCCTGAGGATGGTGTGGAACAACAACATCATCATCAACAACAACAACAGTAAAGATTGTCGCATCTCTTCCTGGAGTATATGGCATTTAGCCAAGCTAAAGTTGTGATCTCTAAAAGACTGGGGGATATTGCTAGGCAAGAGGACTTTGGTCTTGTGAAACCTGGGATGTATTTGGGGGAACAGATATCTCAGATTTCACCAGCCCCTTATCTGGCGGAAATCCACTATGTGGAATACCGTAGGCTCCTTACAGCCGCTAGGTTAAACGTTCTGGAATCGGCGGTTTTGTGGGGAAGGTTCAGGGGAGTCCCATACGCCCAGAGACTTTGCCCCTGTGCTCTGGGAGTGGTTGAGTCAACTGAACATATTCTTTTGATCTGCCCATTCTATGCAGATCTTAGACAAAAACTTATAGCTCCACTCCTATGCCAACATAGCCCAGTAGACAGAGAAAGACTGGTTTTGTATTTGCTGAACAAGTTCACTGGAACAACAACCTTTCTTTTTTTGGCCTTTAAGTGCCGTAAGGCTAAAATTGACTGTATTGACACGGGTCTAAATGTATAATATACTTTTCGCTGTTTCTAAGTGTCACGCTTTTCCAGATGTTTAGATGTTTTAACTTTTGTATGGATAAGATGTGCTTTCTGACTGACGGTCGAATAAATTGTATTGATTGATTGATAATGGAGAAGGGGACAGGAATTTAGTCAGCATCCCAGATGACAACTTGCAGTGTCTGCTAGGCTCGGACACAGTTGAAGCCACAGGGTGTGTGCTCAACAAACATTGAAAGTACACAACTTCCCCGCAAAGAGTCCTCGTAGCTGTTCTTTACCCTCACAGAGCTACAGTTCCCCACATCCCTTAACCAACTTCAGCTCCCAGGGTTCGTTGCAGAGGGAGTCTTGTGCTTTAAATGTATATTGTGCATGCAGCCGCAAATTGGCAAGCTGCAGACGGGCAGACGAGGAGCAGGAACGGGCATGACACCTTTGATAAAGCATCTGCCAGAGAGAAAGACCAGGAAAGGGAGGGAGAGAGACAAGCTGTCAGCAGGCAGTGGGTGGACCAAAAAGCAGTGGGCAGAGGCAGGCCTTGTCTGGGAATGCTGAATAGTAGAGAGACAGAACAGATGGTGGCAGATGGGGACCTGAGCAGCAAAATGTGTGTGAGGTAAATACAGGAGGAAGATTGCATTTGGGCAGGGAAAGTGGCAGCCCAGAGATTGGTTGCATGGGCAGGGACAGCGTCTTGGACTTGGCAGTGTGATGGTCGCCTCAAGTCACAGGGAAGCCCACCATCTATGGAAGGCCAGCCTTCACCAACGCCAGATGCTAAGGAACGGAAAGAGTTGTGAAGGGCAGTGAACAGGGTAATATCCACGGGAGATAGGGTGGGATAATGAGATGGAGAATGTGCAAATAAAAATAAAAATTCGCAATAAAAAGAGCAAAACACTTGGGCAAATCTAAGGAGGAAGAAATGAAACAGAGGGACGAAACTACAAAAATGAGTGCAGGGTGGGGACCAAAGGTGGACAAACTATCTAAGGGTTAGAACTGGGAGGAACTGTATGGAGGGTTAGGGGAGGGGTAGTACCTCAGGTATACATCGTGCTCCTTCTGGGGTAGTTCATCCACCTTTGGTTCCGCCCCCCTGCGCTCAGCTCTCACCTGTGGCTCCTAGAAGCTGTCAGAATGTGACAGTGGCCACACTCTAAGAATGGTTAAAGGTCTTTTTGTGTGTGTTTTAAGTGTTTAAAAACCAGAAATTCATACATTTTTGCCAGCCTCGGGGAGTAGTAGGAATAGTATAAGCACCTTATACAAGAAGTGTCAGAATGTGCAATTCTATGAATGCTTTGAGATAAAAAAAACCATCAGTATCAGGAGACAAGCTAGGAAAAACTACTATACACCTTCTTGCCAGGGGGGATATACAGGTTTCTCGGAGGAAGAGCATTATGATATGAGGACCTCAAGTCCAGAGGTAGGATTCTTGTTATTTAATAACATTTTAAGGATTGGATAGGCTTGTTACACCAGTATTTTAACAGGATGTGGTGTTGACTTGTTTTAACTTTTGACATATGCTATGTTATATTTATTATTCTGATATTTTGGGTTGTGCTGTTTTCTGTTTACAGCTTTGGGCTTCCCTCAGGAAGGAAAAGTGGGATATAAGCAATAAATGAAACAAACATTTCCTCTGCATTTCAGACCTCATCAGACTATTCTTCCAGCCAACTCATGGGTACTACGCAGGGAGTGACATTGTTTTACACACTCGGTATGCATGCTGAATGCACAAAGCCCTTTGCTTCTTAAAAAAAAAGGAGTTTGTGCCATTGCTAATAACTTTGGGATAGTTCTTGACTTTGAGATAGTTCCCCAGCCACTCTGGGCAGCTTCCAACACATATAAAAACATAATCAAACATCAAACATTAAAAACTTCCCAATACAGGGCTGCCTTCAGATGTCTTCTAAAAGTTGTGTAGGTCTTTATCTCCTTGGCATTCCAAGGGAAGGCGCCACTGCTGAGAAGGCCTTCTGCCTGGTTCCCTGTAACTTCACTTCTTGCAGTTAGGGAACCGCCAGAAGGCCCTTGGAGGTGGACCTCAGTGTCTGGACTGAATGATGGGGATGGAGATGCTCCTTCAGGTGTGCTGGGAAAACTTCAGACCTTTGTTTTTGTTTTAGTAGAACTTCTTCAAGGTCTACCACCAGAACTAGGCGCAAAATAGTGGCTACGGGGCACAGGGAACCTCTGAGCATATGATCATCCCAAGGACTTGTTTACATCCCCAGAATTAAGCTCACAACCCTTAAACACAAAAATCTATTCTTGGTTTCCCACCAAGCTTTTCTTTATTTCACCAGCCTGCTGGGAACAACTGGGAGTGTGCTACCTCTCCTTTAGGCAATCCATCATTATTTGGCCTCTCCCCTCGAACTGTAATTTGGAATGCTAATCCTACAAACATTTTGGGCAAGGGTTACTGAGATTATCTTGTGCATCACATTGAACTCTGGATAACACTATAGAAATGCATGGAATTAATCTATACTTGGGAAAGGAACAGGACGCAACAAATATGACCTCTTCTATTTCTTTGGCTGTGTAAAACTGTTTCTATTTCACTGACATAAGCTGATGTCACTTAGAAAAAATATCTTCAAGTTAAAGACTTGTTATTTTTGTTAATTTGGGTGGGAAGGAGGAGAACAGGGAGGGGGAGGAAGTGTCAAGAGATGATAGGAAGGGCAGAATCTCTGCCTCACCTCTTAATTATTAGCAATGAAAAGATCTTCGTGATTTTGCTCCCCGACCAGCGCTGCCTTCTATTTTTATAACAGCAAGCTTACATTAGCATTTATTTGCTAAAAATAAACATATTTCGAATGCAGTTCATTATATAGTGCATTAGAGTAAAGACTTAATTCACAGCTCCCAGTCAAGAAGAAATTGTTTTAAAAGGCAAATTGTTTTGTGCAAATAGTCGCTCAGTGTGTTGAGCTCACAATCTTTCAGCTTGAGCTGTGGTCTGGCTTCTCAGTGTCGTGAAGGCAAACAACGTTCCAGAAACTGAGGAGAAATTCTATGTACTGTAATTCGGTCTTCTTCATGAAACCCGGATGGGCAAGTCGGCCTAGGTTTTCCCGGATGTACGGCAAACCTAAAAATGATTGTATTTACGGCTTTTTCGGGGTGCTTGAAAGTGTGCAAAGAGAAGTCCCCCCTGGGCTTCGTAACAGCCACATACCACTGAGCCATGCCAAATGTTAGCGCTATGAGACATAACTTGTGCTTCTTGCTCCAGAATGCGCTCAATGAGCCTCCAATAAACGGATGGCAAAACCCCAGCATGGTTACATTTCCCTGCACCAGAGGGCAGCTATAGTCATGGTTCTCCACGGGATAAGATCTAAAGAATTGTTCTAAGAAACCAACTTTCTGTAATGCGGCTATATTCTAACATTTCCACTTGTATCTGAAGAAGTGTGCACACACACGAAAGCTCATACCAAGAACAAACTTAGTTGGTCTCTAAGGTGCTACTGGAAGGAATTTTTTTTATTTTGTTTTGACTATGACAGACCAACACGGCTATCTACCTGTAACTGGAACTATGGAAGGCACCACATTGAGCCGCATGAAATGGAAGTCCATCAACCTCACCAAGAAACTTGCACAGGTACAGAGGTATCTGAAGAAGTGTGCATGCACACGAAAGCTCATACCAAGAACAAACTTAGTTGGTCTCTAAGGTGCTACTGGAAGGAATTTTTTTATTTTATTTCCACTTGTGTTTCTCAGGTGAAGCCTTCAGTATTGGATAAAGACTCTGGCACCTGCACCAAGCATGTGATTACAAAGTCTATTCAAAATTCTCCACAAATTCACATTCACTGATAATAATAATAATAATAATAATAATAATAATAATAATAATAATAATAATAATTTATTTGTACCCCCGCCCATCTGGCTGGGTCCCCCCAGCCACTCTGGGCGGCCTCCAACAGATATTAAAATACATTAAAATATCACAGGTTAAAAACTTCCCTAAACAGGGCTGCCTTCAGGTATTTTCTGAATGTCAGATAGTTGTTTATCTCTTTGACCTCTGATGGGAGGGCGTTCCACAGGGCGGGCACCACTACCGAAAAGGCCCTCTGCCTGGTTCCCTGTAACTTGACTTCTCGCAGTGAGGGAACCGCCAGAAGGCCCTCGGCGCTGGACCTCAGTGTCTGGGCAGAACGATGGGGGTGGAGACACTCCTTCAGATATACTGGATCGAGGCCATTTAGGGCTTTCAAGGTCAGTGCCAACACTTTGAATTGTGCTCGGAAAAGTACTGGGAGCCAATGTAGTTCTTTCAAGACCGGTGTTATGTGGTCTTGGCGGCCGCTCCCAGTAACCAGTCTAGCTGCCACATTCTGGATTAGTTGTAGTTTCTGGGTCACCTTCAAAGGTAGTCCCACGTAGAGCGCATTGCAGTAATCCAAGCGAGAGATAACTAGAGCATGCACCACTCTGGTGAGACAGTCCGCGGGCAGGTAGGGTCTCAGCCTGCGTACCAGATGGAGCTGATAAACAGCTGCCCTGGACACAGAATTAACCTGCTCATGACTCTGTCACTTTTGTCTTTAATTCAACTCTGGTGTAGGCAGGACATTTTAAATCAGTGTTAATTTATTTAACATTACCTATTGCACGGAAAATGCTTCTGATGAGTCATAAACATAGGAAGTTGCTTTATACCAAGTCAGATCACTGGCCAACCCAGAGATGACAACACTTTTGGGGGGCTGGGTATGCCAAAAAAAAATTACATTCATGGCCACGTGCAAATTTGTGTCTTATTTTGGGGGTGGGGGAAGAAAGAAGCACCCAGAAATAAATCAGGGGTGACATAAGCACAATAAGATGTCTAAGAATGCCAGCAGGCCTCCAATGCCATTAACAGCTACAAGGCAACACAAAACTGTGGCTTCTTGTCCTATCGCTTCCCTTTAACAAGGCAAGCTTCACTTGCAAATTTTCTGCTTGTCAGGTAGCTTGTAAAGGCACAGGGGGTCAAGATGACTCTCCAGCTTCAGGCTACACTCAGCAAACTATTTACTCTGCCATTGATATCTTGGGTCAATAGGAACCCTGCAGAAATAAGTAGTTTGCTGATAACAGACCTGGAGACCGAAATAGAAAAACAGCTGTGGTGTAGTTTGGGCCGCTTTGTCCGACAAAGTGAAAAATTAAAGGTCTTCTGGTATATATTGCAAGTCTTGTTCTAAAGGCACACTTATTTTTGTTAATCCTTCAAACGAATCCCCAAAAGAGTTTGCTTGGAGAGGAATTAACACAACAAACATATTGCTATCATAAAAAAATCCTTCCAGTAGCACCTTAGAGACCCGGTCAGAAGGTCAGCGGTTTGAATCCCCGTGATGGGGTAAGCTCCCGTTGCTTGGTCCCTGCTCCTGCCAACATAGCAGTTCGAAAGCACGTCAAAGTGCAAGTAGATAAATAGGTACTGCTCCGGCGGGAAGGTAAACGGCATTTCCATGCGCTGCTCTGGTTCAGCAGAAGCGGCTTAGTCATGCTGACCACATGACCTGGAAGCTGTACGCCGGCTCCCTCGGCCAATAAAGCAAGATTAGCGCCGCAACCCCAGAGTCGGTCACGACTGGACCTAATGGTCAGGGGTCCCTTTACCTTTTAGCTCCCTCACACCTAAAATGTCACAACCGTCCTCAGAATCAACTGCCTTCTACGCTGGTAACTATTTCAGGTTTTCTAGTTCACAAAGAATTCTATGGTTGCACCCGAGGAAGGACAACTTTGGTTGAGAAGAGAAGGCAAACAGCTTCAATCATATTCTCACATCTCCCTTTTCCTCTCAGTGCTTTCCTGCACTGCTATTACTCCTTAAGTAGAGACAGGGTAGGAATGCTTTTCCAAGGGCGCAGCATGCAACCTTCCAGGGGCCCAACTCTGCTGACAGCACGCCAGCTATCTATCCTTTGAAGGGTGTGTGCCTGCCTTGTTTGTTGTGACCTCCTCATGGCGCCCTTCCAACCCTCTCTGGGCACCATGAAGACACCCTCCAACACTGTTACCAGGTAGCAGAAGTGAACCTTTTTCCTTTCCAAGGAGTTTTGGAGGGAGTCTGGAAGGCAAACCTCTGGCTGCCTCACCCTCTTCTGTCACAGGGAAGAATACCAGAGGGGTCCAGAGGAATTGTGGGAAAGGGGATGGAAATGGTGGAGAGGCTGCATATAGCGCTTCATTTTCCAGCAGCCCAACATGACCCAACACCATCCATCTAGTCCTTGGGTCCCCAATGTGGTGCTTTTCAAGGTCCCCCCCCCAGTTGATGGGCACTGCCATTGAAATGGTGTGCATGTGCTATTATTATTATTATTATTATTATTATTATTATTATTATTATTATTATTATTTATTTGTACCCTGCCCATCTGGCTGGGTCTCCCCAGCCACTCTGGGCGGCTTCCAGCAAACATTAAATACATTAACACATTACAGATTAAAAACTTCCCTGAACAGGGCTGCCTTCAGGTGTTTTCTAAATGTCATGTAGTTGTTGATCCTTTTAACCTCTGCTGGGAGGGCGTTCCACAGGGCGGGCGCCACTACCGAGAAGGCCCTCTGACTGGTTCCCTGTAGCTTTGCTTCTTGCAGTGAGGGAACCGCCAGAAGGCCCTCGGTGCTGGATCTCAGTGTCCGGGCTGAACGGTGGGGGTGGAGATGCTCCTTCAGGTATACAGGACCGAGACCGTTTAGGGCTTTAAAGGTCAGCACCAACACTTTGAATTGTGCTCGGAAACGTACATGTCATGTTATGTGAGGAATTAATTGAATTAAGTTAATTAATCAGGAATTAATCAGTTACGTGGGGAGGGGCTTACCTGGGCCCTCCCAATATTTTATTCACATTGGCACCCCTGTACACAATGCAGTTTTATAGGTGCGCATGGAAACCAAATTTTATTTCTTCCTTTGTATGGTGATGTTTGCTATGAAGCAACCGTCACATTCCTAAAGAGATCTGTCCTCCTCTCTGCTTAAAACCAAGTGGAGCACCAACTGAGGCAGAACACAGAATTATACACAGATGCATACCTTTCAACATTCCTCAGATGAAAACAGGGACATTTTCATCGGAGGAATGTTGGAGGGTTATGTGTCAGGATGCTGTCAGCGGCTCCCGGCTGGTTGCCCAGGAAAGTATAAAGACAAGGGAAAGTTTCTTACCGTCCTTTTTTATTTCACAGAGGGAGGCTATAGAACCCAGCCTCTTGGATAATGGCGTTGTCCCCAGTGAATCTCCACCCCCGACTCTCCCACTTCCTCATCCGTCACTTCTATGGGTGCTGCTACGTGGCCTCTGTCTTTGAGCTCTTTGCTCTCCTACTTTTAAGGCTCGCCGGATTCTGGGAGACGGAGGGTCTGGAATGCTTTCTAATGACAACGAGTCAGCAAGATGGTGTTCCAGCTGTTCCATGATTTCCCACCTTTTCTTCTCAATTGCCTCTGAGCTGCGACCACCCTCAAACCCCTGTGGTAAATCTATACTGTCTTCCTCCTCCCTGGAAGGGGCAGGATGGGGAGGGGGTCTCCACCATTGCTCCTCTGCCCAGTTCCTGACAGTATGATGAGACAATATAATAATAATAATAATAATAATAATAATAATAATAATAATAATAATAATAATAATTTATTTGTACCCCGCCCATCTGGCTGGGTCCCCCCAGCCACTCTGGGCAGCCTCCAACGGATACTAAAATACATTAAAATATCACAGGTTAAACACTTCCCTAAACAGGGCTGCCTTGAGGTATTTTCTGAATGTCAGATAGTTGTTTATCGCTCTGACCTCTGATGGGAGGGCGTTCCACAGGGCGGGCGCCACTACCGAGAAGGCCCTCTGCCTGGTTCCCTGTAGCTTTGCTTCTCGCAATGAGGGAACCGCCAGAAGGCCCTTGGCCCTGGATCTCAGTGTCCGGGCTGAACGATGGGGGTTTAGACGCTCCTTCAGGTATACAGGACCGAGGCCGTTTAGGGCTTTCAAGGTCAGCACCAACACTTTGAATTGTGCTCGGAAACGAACTGGGAGCCAATGTAGATCTCTCAGGACCGGTGTTACGTGGTCCCGGCGGCCACTCCCAGTCACCAGTCTAGCTGCCGCATTCTGGATTAATTGCAGTTTCCGGGTCACCTTCAAAGGTAGCCCCACGTAGAGCGCATTGCAGTAGTCCAAGCGGGAGATAATTAGAGCATGCACCACTCTGGCGAGACAGTCCGCGGGCAGGTAGGGTTACAGCAGTGGGCTACAGCAGTGGTGGGGAAGCTCAGGCCCAGGGACCAAATGTACCCCCTCCCATCTCTTACCTGGTCCTTGGGAGTCTCCACAGGCCACACCCCTCCCTAGGCCATGCCCCTCAACGGCCCTGCTCCACACCCTCCTCAGTTTTTTGCCCGGCTAGAATGTGTCCTGGACCATCAATAACGCTGTTTGCTTGCCTGGATGGAAAGATGGGTGTAGGAACCTCTGGCTTTCGGTTGGGTGGACTGTAGCTTACTGTACAAAGACCAACGTTCCATGTATTGCCCCACCCACCATCAGCTTGTGCCCCCCCCCTGTGCTACAGGCACAATGCACAAAGGGGAAAGCACATCAAAAATGAACTAAAGCAGCAATCTTTTTCGGGAGCAGCTATTTTTCTCATTCTCTCGCTTGACTGCTCATGGCTTCTTCTTCTTTTGCACTTGATTGTACAGTTCGAAACATGAACAAAGTGGGTTTTGCTTTGCTGGAGAGGCGTTGGAGCATGATACCCATTGTACAGAAAAGTACAACTTATTTTGTACAAGAGAAGAGCACTGGAGGAGCGTAGGATAACGTGAGGTGTGCAGCATAAACTGCCATTCAAAACTACGAAGTGAACGCCTCCCTATGATGTCTGGCATTTCTCTGTGTGAAGGGAATTTTCTGGCTCATCATTCAACATTTCCCTTCCAGGGTTTTTTCAAAATCTTTTGAGCTGCCTGGCACTTTCTTCTTTTTCTGCTCTCACAATGCCACCCTTGTTAACCACTGCAGTTCAATAACTCGTATGTGACTATTTTTATCCGGAGTGTTCTTCTGAACTAGCAAAATAGGAAGTCCTGCAGGAGCAGGCAAGGGAGATCCCACCAGGGCTTTGCCACAGCCGCAGTTAGAGCCAGCTGGGAGCTGGACCTTCCACGCTGCTGTGAAACTACATTGCCAATAATTAGCTGCCCTGTTCAGAGCTGCATGTGGCTCGTTAATCTCCTTGAAACGAGGGCTTAATGAAACATGCTCTGTAAACCAACTCAGCCTAGAGTCCCAACCGCAGGAAAGACGGAAGTCAAATTCAAAAAGAAAACATGGTGCATGTCAACAAGTTCATTTCGACAGGAGTGAATACGTTTTAAATAATAAGGAAAAGCAATTTCCGCCTTGATGAATAAGTTGCATTTTCTCCCCTATATTAAAAAAGGAGGGAGGGGGGGGAACCCACTGGAAATATACTCAAGAGAAATCATGTTCAAAGCTAAACCAGCCAGACAGTAATTTAAAAAGCAAATAAATTGTAATTAGAACCAGTTACAATTGCCTCCATTACATTGTGGAAATTCTGGATTTGCCCACTTTAGTTTTCAAATCGGAGTAAGGCCAAAGACTCAAAATAATATTTGCAAGTAATCACTAGGGAGGGAGGAGAAATTCAGTTCACATTTTAATGCACCTCTGTTTAATTCACACTTCCTGACACAATAAATGAACTGAAACAGAGCTATGCTTCAAAATTCACACTCCTCTAAATTTTATGGTGCAGTTCGCCAACCAAGTAATTAGTACAAAAATGCATATATTAAGGGATACTGCTGGCAAAAAAAGTTACCTATTAAGTAAAATTACATACCAAAATGTGCAGATTAGGAGAAATCCACACTAAAATACTGATGGATTTTCATCAGGACTTAAAGAATAAATCTCAAACAGATACAGAAATGTGGAGAACTAAACTTAAACGTGGAAAAATGAAAAAACAAAAGAAAACCAAAATTGACAGACTTGTCCATCCCTAGTAGTCAGAAATAGAACTTCCTGGGGGTTATAAGGGCCTTGCATTTCCATAGATGCATCTCGCAGATAAAAGTAGAAGAAAGCCATGAAAATCCAACAAAGAGCCGAAAGAAAGCTACATATTCAAAAGCTTTCTGATATGAAAGTACTGAGGCAGCAGATCTGTTTGCACAGCTGGTGAAACTTCATGGTGCTTGCTTGATCCTAAAGAAATCTCTTCCCCAAAAGGGACTGGTGGTTAAGCGTGTACGGGATTGAGGATTTTAGAATCTGTTAAATGGAATTTTAATACAATTATGGTGGAATATTTATATGTTCTTTAAAACAGCATTGCTGTCCGATCCAAGCCTTTGGGACCTGGACAACACAGAAAAGAGATGGAAGCCAAGGCTGAGTTTAGTTACAGTGGACCCTCAACTTACGAATGTAATCCGTTCCGAATGGGCATTCATAGATCGAAAAAATCATAAGTCGAGTCCCCATAGGAATGCATTGGGAGAAAAATATCTGAAAAAATGCGTACGTCGAAAAAAACCGTATCTAAACTTCGTAAGTCGAGGAAACCGCATCTAAAACAGCAACGGTTTCCATTCGGAGGTCGAAAAAATTCGTAAGCACGCGGCCACTTTTTTCACTTGCAACTCGAAAAATACGGAAGTCGGGTCATTCGTAAGTCGAGGGACCACTGTATTTCGGTCCCACATATATTTTGTTCCTGAGAAGGCTTGTGTGTTCTTCCACTGTCTGAAACCAACAAACCCTTGACGGATATTTAAAGTAAATTTTAGGATCATCAATTACTGGGCCACAGACCCTATGGTTCCTTCAGTCACGGCTTCACTTTGGTAAACCAAAGGCCTTCAAGTAGCTTTGAGCTTTTGCATAAGAACATCCTGTTCTCATAGTGGCCAAGCAGAAGCCCAGGAGAAGAGCATCCCCCCTCCTGAATTCTCCAGCACTGGTATTCAGAAGCATGCAGCCTACGACTGTGGCGGCAAAGTCTAGGTGCCACTAGACAGTGAAAGTGTCTAGTGGCAACTGGTAATAGGGATGGAAAAGATCACTGCTTGAGAGCTTGGATAGCTGTAGTCAGGCTAAGTGCACAATACTGGCTTAAATCAACCGAAGGCCTGACTCTGTAGAAGGCAGCTTCATCAACTAGATCTCAAACAGCTTTGTGAACTAAGCCACAACTCATAGACTAGCAAAAAATAGTGTTGTACAAGTGTAGATTTGAATTGACCCAAATAACACACGAGATCTTGGGGTAGATTTGCAAGTGGTTTGATGACAAGGCACTTAGGCTTCCAGTACATCCGGAATTTCCTGGACATAACCGGAATACTGCAGTCGGAAGCAGTGTCCGGGCGAAAATCGTAAAAATTCTCCAGGATGGAAACCCATGTCGGCAGTGTTGTTTTTGGCGATTTCCCTTAAAGATAGCCCAAAAACTTCTTCTTGTTATTTTTTTGGGGGTGATTTTAAAGCTCAGCAACTTTGCCCAAAAAAACCTCAATGACTTTTGTGTCCAGATATTCACTTGACAACCCTCAATGGCGCGGAATCTTGGCAACCCTCAATATGGCAACCCTCAATGGCGCTGGATCTGTGAACTTATTTATTGAAAAAGCTGGGCCTGCTGAAAGCTTCATCCAATATGGTTCCTTATCTATGATGGCTGTTTCACAGCATCATTTGATGCTGCAGTCATCAAGGAATGGACACATATGGGTGAATGCATCCTTTAAGCAAGGGTGTATATACGTAACTCTTTTAGCATCTCATTCTGTAAGAACCTGCCGTCCATGTAGGACCAGGGTCATTTACAGGTCAACATGGCGTGAATCTGGACTGTTCCCATTTTCAGGCTGATTGGCCAAGAGCACCATTACGTCTGCAAATTGTGTCCAGCTTCAGCCTAAGCCAGAAGGACCTGCGTTGCTCTAATTTCTTCCTAGAAATACCTCTTGTTATCCCCCCCCCCCTTTCCTTCCCTAAATGTTTCCCTGGACACCAATAGCACTTCTAAGCCTCTTAGGGGTTTTCTTTTTCCTTTTTACTCTGTGCTTCCTGATAAGGCACTGAAGAGCAGGACTGCTGAAGAGGTATACAGCTGAGTCCTCTGCAGCACTTTTCTCTCCTGAGAGGCAAAGCTAGATACAGATATGGACATAATTTGGAAGCAAGCAGCTTCATTATCAAACCTTTTAGCTAGACTAGAGCATTAAATGTAATAAGGTAATGCCATATCCATGTATCCCAT
Organism: Darevskia mixta; assembly: GCA_034641385.1. NCBI lineage: Eukaryota > Metazoa > Chordata > Lepidosauria > Squamata > Lacertidae > Darevskia > Darevskia mixta. The sequence continues at coordinate 6,490,135 of JAWWNH010000224.1, read as the reverse complement.
TAAGAAGTACTGTGCCGCTATTATAATGAATCCTGTTGCAACAGGTAATTTCATTTACAATGTATTCTGGAAAGTGGTTTGCCCGCTTGTTCTCTGTAGGTCCAGCTGCCTCTTGAGATACTTGCCGCTAAACATGGCATGGGGATTCCTGAGGTGGGGGTGGTGATCTTTTTCAGTGTCTAGATGCCAGCTATTTTAAATCAAGATGGTGGCCCTAAACATCACTTTGGTGCGGCTTCACTCGTTTTTTGGCCTAGGTATGGCTGTGTCTCATGATATCACCACCAAACTTGGCATAAGGGTTCCTGAGGTAGAGAAGCAGACTTTGTTGCCATCTGGACACCAGGTGCCATTGTGAATCAAGATCAAAGCATTACTTTGACATTTATTTCAGCCACTTCTCCAGATATCAATGCCAAACTCAGCACAAGGGTTCCGAAGGTGGGGATGGCATGGGGAAATATGTCAAAATCTGGGTGCCATTTTGAATCAATGGAGATTGAGTGGCTTCCCCCCTTATGTACTGCACAGTTAGATCTATGGCTTTTTGTTTGTTTGTTTTCCTTTTGCAGCTGAAAAGTGATTCTTGAGAAACTGGCCTCATTCAGAAAAGCTCACTGCTGATTGATTCTGCACTACTCCACAGTATGTCGATTTGAAAACAGAGTCCCAGCACCTCTCAGATGGGCACCATTGCTATTACAGTGGTACCTCGGTTTACAAACTTAATCTGTTCCGGAAGTCCATTCTTAAACCAAAGTGTTCTTAAACCAAGGCGTGCTTTCCTATAGAAAGTAATGGGAAATGGATTAATCCATTCCAGACGATGGTCTTGGACTCCAGGGCGGGCAATTTAAATGTCTATATAAGGGCAGGCACACCTTTGTTCTGGGTCCTCCTCCTCAATCCTGCGTGTGAGGGGAGCACCCAGTTGCAACAGCTTTAATAAAGATCAGGCTTACTAGCTGCTTTGCTTCTCAATATTCTCTAGTTGGCCTCTGTTATTTCCTCCTACCGATGGAAAACCTACAAAGGACTCTATAAGGGCTCTTGTGTACCCCATAAGGGAATAAGGGCAGATTTTGTTTACAACATTAGCAGCGGGGGACTCAGTTGACAAATGGAACACACTCAACAGGAAGTGGAACACGTTCTGCTTCCAAGGTAAAGTTCACAAACCGAAACACCTACTTCCGGGTTTGCAGCATTCTTATTCCTAGTTACTCATAAACCAAGCTGTTCTTAAACCAAGGTACCACTGTATAAGAGAACAAGGGAGGCATTCATGGCGAGTCCCAGCACCACTTTTTCTAGGAAAATAGCACTGTTAGGGACCCAGGTGGCGCTGTGGGTTAAACCACAGCGCCTAGGGCTTGCTGATCAGAAGGTCGGCGGTTCGAATCCCTGCGACGGGGTGAGCTCCCGTTGCTCGGTCCCAGCTCCTGCCCGGCTTAGTCATGCTGGCCACATGACCTGGAAGCTGTACCCCGGCTCTTGGCCAATAAAGCGAGATGAGCGCCGCAACCCCAGAGTCGGACACGACTGGACCTAATGGTCAGGGGTCCCTTATACAAGTGCATTATACAAATGTGACACTAGATGGCAATGGTGAGCCACGGCAAATTCAATATATTTTTCAAAACTTTTTTTTAAAGCATTTTCACGTTTTTTATAAGTGTGCAGATTCCACCCTCATGTGCCCCATTGTTGAGAGGGTCTGAACATGGGTCCCCAGTCCTAGTCTTATAGTCTCAATACATCACCCTAGCCCTTTTGGGGATCCTTTAATTGAAATGTTGGTTTGGAATCTTAAGACATTGCTGTCTCAACCAAAGAAAGAAACAGAAAAAAGATGTACACATGCACAAACATGCAGGCATCCTCCTTGCATTGCATGGAGGGACTGGGCCCCCTTCAAACAAATTTTGAGGGGGCTGAAGACACCTCTGCCCAGAGGCATAGCAAGGTCAGGTGGTACCCGGTGCAGATTTTTTTTGGGTTCCCCCCCTCACATCGACGGCTTGGGGTAGGCTTCGGAGTCATGGGTGGGTGGCACGCCGAATGTCACCCCCCTCAGTGATGACACCCAGGGTGATCCGCCTCCCTTCCTACGCCTCTGCCTCCACCTCAGCCCCATGAGACCTCCGGGTATAGGGCGGTATATAAATCATCACCACCATCATCATCTACTCCTGGGTTGTCACCTCCATGTGGAAGACGTCTGTTCTACATAGTTCATGTGCAAGCACTCACGAGAATGTGCAGCATAACATTCCAGCTTTATCCCCACATTTTGCCTTTGTATACACCAAATCTTGGCAACTGGCCAGTTCTGTTTTTTAATTTCTGGTTTCTTGGCAACGCTGCCCCACATTAGCATTTGCCCTTCCAGAAACGAGCAAAGCTTCATGGAACTATATTAATATAGTCCATCTCCTGAAGTGAGCTTCCTCCACCTTCCTTCACATAATATACAGTGTGAAACTCGAAAAATTAGAATATTGTGGGAAAGTCGATTTATGTAAGCAATTGTTTTCATGAGCTACTGGAGTTTAATATATGAGATAGACTCATGACATGCAAAGCGAGATATGTCAAGCCTTTGTTTGCTATACTTGTGATGATCATGGTGTGCAGCTGATGAGCACCCCAAAGTTGAAATTGTTACTTTGGGGTTCTCATCAGCAAATAAGCTATTTTGAGTTATATAAAGTCATTAACTTTTTTCCTTCTGAGGAAACTGATAGATCATAACAGTGAAACAGGAATCTTAGCCGGCAACTCATTAAAGTTATTTGTTAGTTTATCTTGAGTTATTTTTGTTATTTGGAGTTATTTGGAAGGTTTTCTTGAGTTATTTATATTTCTTTGAATTAGTTTATAACGTTTTTGAGTATTTGTGCTCTTGAGCAATTCTGCTCTTGAATAATTAAATATATTGTTTGTTTGAGTATCCTATATAATAAAGAGCCTGTGTCCGTCCGTACTACTTTCCATGTGTCAGAGGAAATCGCAAGTGCGCGTGCGTTCCAGTGACACACGGATTGGACGACGGGAGAGGGGGGCGTGTCCGAGAGGCAGCGGCGGCGCATGCGCGCCGTCATTTCGATCACTGCCGCCGCCTCGCACGGAGCTGGAGCTGCCCTGCCAAGACTCCCGCTCGGACAAAGCAAAGAGCGGGGGCAGCGTCGCAAAGCGCCGCTTCCCGCAGCCTCCTGCACGCGCAGGCAGGCGGACCACGGCTGGGGCTCTGTCTGAGCGGGGGGGGGGAGTGAGGAGCCGCGGCTGTGCCCCCCGCCCCGCAAGGCGCGCGTGTGTGCTGCCGGGCTAGCGCCCGTTTTTCAACGGGCTTCAATTCACTAGTCACTATATAAATATACGTTCATCTCGTTTCAGGGATCTTTCACGGTGTAGACTTCCTTTGTTGTAATTGACATATCTCGCTTGGCATGTCATGAGTCTATCTCATATATTCATTTCACCTTTTAAGTTGAATTACTGAAAGAAATGAACCTTTCCACGATATTCTAATTTTTCGAGTTTCACCTGTATACGAACATGGAAAGTCTAAATTGAATTTTAAAAATACTTGTGTGTTACCTTTCGTGCTGGCGTACAGCATGGAGTTTTGTCGCAAATGCTCTGAAAGTGTTCTCTCACAATCCCATGGGGAGGGGGCCAAGCAAGTCACTGAGAAATGACAGGGGATGCCTCTCTCAGCCTGCTCAGGTGAACCCCAAGGTGTGCTGAAGTACAAAGCATTTTTTTTTAAGGGAGGGCATCCCATCCCACCTAAACACAGCTCAGTAAAGGCTGGACATGTTCCGTGGCCTGTTGGAGCCACAATATGTTCAGTCAGAGGCAGTGAGGGGAGGGAGGGATTGTCCAGCTTGAGCCCCCAGCCTTTTGTAATACCCTGAAAGAGAACGTGCCCGCTGGCTGGAGCTCTGGACAGGAGTATTCCTGTAGGTGTGATGGCACACTTCAACCATATAATCCAGACAATATAAATAAGAAGAAGAGGAGTTTGGATTTGATATCCTGCTTTATCACTACCCGAAGGAGTCTCAAAGCGGCTAACATTCTCCTTTCCCTTCCTCCCCCACAACAAACACTCTGTGAGGTGAGTGGGGCTGAGAGACTTCAGAGAAGTGTGACTAGCCCAAGGTCACCCAGCAGCTGCATGTGGAGGAGGGGAGACGCGAACCCGGTTCACCAGATTACAAGTCTACCGCTCTTAAGCATTTGTTAGATTCACACTAAACAAACAGGGTTGAATTCAGTGTTGATCGTACTAAGAGTAGACCCATTGACATTGGTGGGCATAAGTTAATTAGATCCATTAATTTCAGCAGCCTACTCTGACTAGAAATTCAATAGCATTCTGTATTAACCATTTCTGTCCATTCTTAACATGGTTTCCAGCCTTATCAGTACATCAGTGTCACATAACTTGCTGCTCTGGGCTCCTTCAGGAGGAAGGATGGGATACACATTTAAAAATAATAATATATAAGTTTTAACAGATCTTTTCTTTCTGCCTTTATCCAACGGCAAAAGCATATGAAATAGCTGCCCATGTTAGGCTGAAATTATGTGTACATTTACTTGGCAGTAGATCCCATTCAACCCAGTAGGATTTATCTCGGACTACTTTGCAGGTGACTGGGCTGTTAATTTCTCTGTCTTGAGATTACTTACATATAGGCAGCATCAAGCACTATTCCTTCAGTGAATAATTTAAAATAATGGCTGGCAGAAGTGAGAGCGATGATCTCTTAAGTCTTCTGTGATACTTTGTCACAGCCTTATTACAAATCCGTGAGTGGTATTGCCTTTGTAAAGTCCCAGGTGTTTGTTCAAATGATTTCTCTCTCTCTCTCTCTCTCTCTCTCTCTCTCTCTCTCTCTCTCTCTCTCTCTCTCTCTCTCTCTCTCATATCCTGCAATGAAGAGGGTCTTACAGATCCGGCATAAGAACTGATGAAAGTGAACAGAGTTTATTCTGCTTTGTGATGAGCAGGCTCTATTTCACTAGAGTTGCAAAGCTCTGACTCAACAGATCTGTTCCAGAGCAGCTTCCAGAGTTCAAAAGAATCAACCAGGTCACTTGGCTCGTCCTCACACCATAGCACATCTTTTTCAGCAATATAGTCATCAGTTCTGTTCTCATACACAACACCTAGATTTATTTCTGCATCCTGCCATATTGCTAATGCACCTTTTAAGCCGACATGTCACACATGTCAAATTTTATTTGGAGTGTGCAAATTTTATTTGGAGAAGGGGGAGTTCAGTAAGTTATACTGGAGTAAATGAAAGAGAATTGCCCCGAGAATTGCAATCTGACTAAAATGAATTATTCTGATGCAAATTTCTGTGGCCTTGCCGACATCTTTCTCTGGAGATCACCGTGCTTCCTCACCCCCTCACTGGTTTTCTACCATCTTATGAAGATGTTTTTATTTCAATAGGCATTCAGTTGTTGATTGTTTTATTCTCTGGAAGTTTAGTATGTTTGAATATGCCGTTCCCGTCTAGTTTTCTTTTAGCTTGGGGTTTTGTATGTTTATTATTTTAATCTCAATGCTGTAAGCCACTTTAAGCTTTAAAAAAGAACAGAAAGGAAGGGTATAAATGTTTGTAATGAATAAAATAATCTTTATTTCAATGGATCTTATTGGCATCTTAGAAGCTTAGGATCAGTATGTTTCCTTGTGGCAGCTGAATCCTGACTTCTAGGCATTATAAACCCAAATGCCACCTGATTATCCTTTTTCAAAAAAAAACCTGAAATCCCACCTCACATAATTCTTCTGTATATACAGTTGCTTGCTCAATATTGCCCCTAAAACAGGAGTTGACTTATTTGTGCGTTTCTGGAGTCCTCATTCAGTTATTTTCTCACTTCATCTCCTGAGGAGTGACTTGCCTGAAAACAGTCCCACAAGTCAATTGTGGAACCTACCATCTGAAGTTGAGAGCTAGTTCTCAAACCTTCTCTAAGACATGTTTTTTTTAACTGTGTGAAGAGCATTGCTGGATCAGACCAATGACCTATCTAGTCCAGCATTCTTTTCTTACAGTGGCCAACCAGATACCTAAGGGAAGCAATCTACTGTCTCTGTGTGAAAGACTTTATTGCGCCTATGTTGAAATAATATTTTTATAATAGGCAGCAGTTGGAGGTTTGAGGACCTTGTATACCTGGGGAATCATGCAGAAGGGCAGAAAATTGGCAATGGTGGTTCAGGAGAAGTTGGGAAGAACTTTAGAGGTATAAAAACAACACCCGTTAAATAACTTTTTGTTAGGGTCTACTGAAAAGTCAAAAAGTGGTAAGAAAACTTTTGAATTCCTCAAAACATCTCTTCATATTAGATGTTCAGGGAACAAAATATTTCTAGCTCTCATTATTATATGGCTTGCTTATTAGCTTATTGGTTATGTGATAGAATAGCAACTTAAAGGCTTAGGGTCTTGACTGAAAGAAAGGAACTTTGTCTTAGTACACAGAATATTCTCACATATTGCACTTGGGCTGAGCAAGGCCCACAGGTCAGCCTGGCAGACACTGGAGTGAATTGCTTCTCAGAGGACTGATGAAATAATTCTCTGGTGTGTAATGCCCAAACGTATGTTGCAAGAATTTTAATATAATCAATCAGAATCATTCCTTGAGGACCAGGTGCAATTCTGCTTCTGGGCACACTGCCCACTCTAAATGAATTGGGATCTTGACCCAAATTAAGTCTCTGAAATGGTGACCCTAGGGATTGGCACATTTGTTTTGCATTAAGCGAACATGGGATGCATACTGTGATGGTGAATAAGGTCACGTCTATGAGGCTACAACCTACTGGCAAATGCTTGAAATATTAACTTCAAAATATACTCTTCCCTGCAATGCAGTTTTTCACTGGTGTTATAAACATGTACATTTTGATAAGGAGCAGTGGAGGCAGGAAGCCCAGTGGTACGTGGAGCCATAGCTAACTAATGCTGGTTTTGCCCCCACCCTCCTCCTTGTTGAATTGTACAAGGACAACACTGTGACTAAGGAGGAGGAGGATGAAACTGACAGGCTGTGCTACCCCTTGGACTGATTATAAATAAGACAGCAGGCATGTAGGGTCTGGCTGAGGGCAGACTGAAGTGGACAGGGCAGTGCCCCATTTAGCCTAATGGCTGTTTCAGAGTCTTTGTTAGCTGTCATGGGCTAATGGCTAAGAGACTGAAACAGTGCTAAAAAAGGTAAAGGGACCCCTGACAATTAGGTCCAGTCGTGACCGACTCTGGGGTTGCGGCGCTCATCTTGCTTTATTGGCTGAGGGAGCCGGCGTACAGCTTCCAGGTCATATGGCCAGCATGACAAAGTCGCTTCTGGCGAACCAGAGCAGCGCACGGAAACACCGTTTAACTTCCCGCCAGAGCGGTTCCTATTTATCTACTTGCACTTTGACGTGCTTTCGAACTACTAGGTGGGCAGGAGCTGGGACCGAGCAACGGGAGCTCACCCCGTCGTGGGGATTTGAACAGCCGACCTTCTGATCAGCAAGCCCTAGGCTCTGTGGTTTAACCCACAGCGCCACCTGGGTCCCTTATAATGCACTTTGCAACACACTTAAAATGTTTTATTTGCAGCCGTATATCTGAGTCCTTAGTGACCTTGGGCCAGTCATTATCTTTCAGCCTAATCCACCTTATAGGGTTGTTGTGAAATGTAACAAAATAATACTGACAAGGCTGTTCTGTTTTATACCACGCATTCTTACAGCTATTGATAGGATACTAAAAAGAAAAAAGACTGTTTCATTGGCTCAAGAGAACCTGCTTTTACTGCCCACACCAGGGCTAGGGAACCTATGAGCCATGGGCTGCCTTCTGCATTGTCCACAGGTGAGTCTGCTTGCCTTACCTGAGTGCTTTTCCCTGGTTTGGAATATAACTTTGTCATGCCTCTTGCTTACCTGGGTGGAGATAGCATCTGACGTTTGCGTGGCTGCAATGTAGCCTACTGTATAAGGGCAAGAGTCTGGAGCCCTCCTGTGGCGCAGTGGGTCAGTGGGTCTGGCTGCTAACCAGAAGGTTGGTGGTTTGAGCCCACCCAGGGATGGCTGTGGGGAGAATTCCTGCATTGTAGGGGGTTGGACTACATGACCCTTGGGTCCCTTCCAACTCTACAAAGATTCTATGATCTATTGGTCTGCCCTCTTTTGTTTCTGGTTGTTCTGCCAACTGCTGATGAAGGTTGTCCATGAGAAAATACAGCGCTCAGGCAGGTAACTATTTCCCAGCCCTAATCTGCACCTCTGTGCAACCCAAATGGTAGCCAATAGCAGAAAAGGCAAAAGGGAGGCATGGTGTCTTGTGCCTGGCCATTGAAAATGCTGCCTGTGGCACATGGGATACCTTGAACTAAACCACCGGGGCAAAAGCAATGAATCATAGAATTGGGAGGGACCACAAGGGGCATCTAGTCTAGTCCAGCCGCCTGCAATGCAGGAATCTTATAACTCAACCCAGGGCTCAAACCATAGCTGTCAACTTTCGGATTTGAAAATAAGGGATGCTGCGAGGGCGGTGCAATGGCACCAAGTAGCCTTGCCACCCTGCGCTCCAGAGGCTGCGCAGCGAACAGGTGAGCGAAAGAGTGAGCGCGTAGACGGCAGGCAGGCTGTCTGGCTGTCTGGTTGGGCGTGAGGGTTTGGCTGCACAAGGCATGCAAGCTCCGCCCCCAGTCAGTCTCAGACTCCTTCTTGGCAGCTGAGCAACGCAGCTGAGGAGCCTCCCTGGCCGGCAGGGAGGGAGAGGAGCTGCTTCCTTTGAAATCCGGGAAATTTAAGGGATATCAACAATCCGGGATAGCAGCGGGAAACGGCATTGGAATAAGGGAGTTTCCCGCAAAAAAAGGGAGGGTTGACAGCTATGGCTCAAACTCATGACCCTGAGATTAAGAGCCTCATGTTCTACCAACCGAGCCATCCCAGCAGCTCTCTCAATAATTTCCCACTGGAGTAACCGACACCACTTCTGAGATCATATCATTTCTACTGAGTTTTGTTATACAACAGCAGTTAAAGCGGATTGAACAAACTTTCTCTCTAGCTTTTTCAATTATTTGTCTCTGGCGCTTTCCGATGTACCTCTGAAGATGTCCTTGGGCACAAATAAGGTGGCAGCAATATGAGCTTCCCCTGCCAAGATGAACTGAGAACAAGGATCCCTTAGAGAATATGGGTTCTTATTCTAGAGATGGCTGTAGGCATCCAGGAAGTCTATTGGAGAGTCCCAAACGTGCTGAATTAAACAGCAGATCTTAGCTTCAGCAGCCTTGATAGACACATCAATTTATTTTCCCTGCTGGCTGGGTCAAAGAGCTGAATCTGACTTATTTTTCCTTATGCAATCCAGGCCTATGATCCAGATATCCTTTTATCTTAGTACATGTAATTAGGAAGGAATGTGATCTCAGAAATTTAAGGGCAAACTGAATCATTGCACATCATTTTCATTTAGGCTGAAATCCTAAATGCTCTTCTTAGAGAGGCAGCTCCTCTGGGGACTGTGACCTGGTTCACACATAATGCTGAACCAGGGGTATGGGAATGTTTTCAGCCTGAGGGCCACATCCCCTTCTGAGGGCCACATGCGGTGGGCCTGACCAGAGGTCAAAAGGGTGAAAGCATAGGAGCCAACTCTTAGGGGTCTAATAATAATAATAATAATAATAATAATAATAATAATTTATTATTTGTACCCCCCCCCCCAATCTGGCTGGGTCTCCCCAGCCACTCTGGGCGGCTTCCAGCAAACATTAAAATACATTAACACATCTCAGATTAAAAACTTCCCTGAACAGGGCTGCCTTCAGGTGTTTTCTAAATGTCATGTAGTTGTTGACCCTTTTAACCTCTGATGGGAGGGCGTTCCACAGGGCGGGCGCCACTACCGAGAAGGCCCTCTGCCTGGTTCCCTGTAGCTTTGCTTCTCGCAGTGAGGGAACTGCCAGAAGGCCCTCGGCGCTGGATCTCAGTGTCCGGGCTGAACGGTGGGGGTGGAGACGCTCCTTCAGGTATACAGGACCGAGGCCGTTTAGGGCTTTAAACGTCAGCACCAACACTTTGAATTGTGCTCAGAAACGTACTGGGAGCCAATGTAGATCTCTCAGGTCCCAGCGGCCACTCCCAGTCACCAGTCTAGCTGCCGCATTCTGGATTAATTGCAGTTTCCGTGTCACCTTCAAAGGTAGCCCCACGTAGAGTGCATTGCAGTAATCCAAGCGAGAGATAACTAGAGCATGCACCACTCTGACGAGACAGTCTGCGGGCAGGTAGGGTCTCAGCCTGCGTACCAGATGGAGCTGGTAGACAGCCGCCCTGGACACAGAATTAACCTGCGCCTCCATGGAGTCCAAAATGACTCCAAAAATATTTGAGGACCCCCACCCCCCAAAGTTGATGGGCACTGCCATTCGAATGGTGTGTGTGCACCACGTCATGTGACCAATTATTTTCTTCACGTTGGCAACCCTGGGCAGAAGAATGAATGTAATTGTTATCTTCGTGGAATACACTGGTTTCTACACAGCTGTCTCACTTTTCTAGCCAGAAAGAGGCATCATCAGAATTCTAGGGCACATTTCAAAAACAGCAAAGGATGGTATGAAGTGGGGCCTGTGAGGAGTGTGGGGTGGGGAGAGTCCTAAAGCCCACACAGAGAGGCTTGGAGAGTTGCATTTGACTCCTGGGTCTGAGAGCCAGTGTGGTGTAGTGGTTAAGAGCGGTGGACTCGTAATCTGGTGAACCGGGTTCGATTCCCCGCTCCTCCACATGCAGCTGCTGGGTGACCTTGGGCTAGTCACACTTCTCTGAAGTCTCTCAGCCCCACTCACCTCACAGAGTGTTTGTTGTGGGGGAGGAAGGGAAAGGAGAATGTGAGCCGCTTTGAGACTCCTTCGGGTAGTGATAAAGCGGGATATCAAATCCAAACTCTTCTTCTTCTTCTGAAGGTCATCACCCCTGGGCTAAGCCATGGTTTAATCTGATGGTCCCAAACCAGCCCAGTGGCTTAACCATGGCTCAGCATTACATGTGAACCTGGCTAGTGAAACTTACTTCTATGAACAGGATTGCAATGCAAGTGGGAATCATGTGGTGTGTGTGTGTGTGTGTGTTTGTGTGTGTGTCTTTCTGTGTGTGCTTTTTTTTTTGAGTCAGGACAAATGAATTGCCCATGATCCCCCAAGTATTTTAAGTGTTTCGTTCTTTCTGTCCTCCTATATAATAAAAATAATAATTTATTATTTTTACCCTGCCCATCTGACAGGGTTGCCCCAGCCACTCTGGGTGGCTTCCAACACATATAAAACATAGCACAACACTCAACATTAAAAACCTTCCCTATACAGAGCTGCCTTCAAATGTCTTCAAAAGTTTGTATAGTTACTACTCCCCTTGACATCTGATGGGAGGGTGTTCCACAGGGAGGGCGCCACTACCGAGAAGGCCCTCTGCCTTTATCAGCATGCCATGTGGAAGTATAGAAAAGCAAACTAGATAATCAAAGGGAGAATGCAAAATCAGATGACTTCTTAAACAACCAATGATATGTTGCCCTCTAGAGCAGGCATTCCCAAACTTGGTCCTCCAGATGTTTTGGGACTACAATTCCCATCATCCCTGAGCACTGGTCCTGTTAGCTAGGGATGATGGGAGTTGTAGTCCCAAAACATCTGGAGGGCCGAGTTTGGGGATGCCTGCTCTAGAGCAACAGCCGTGACTTGGGACCAAGGTACTTGTTAGATCGACCATTTCCACATTCACCTCAATCTGTGTCTTGAGATCACCTTCAGATCACCCTTCCTTTCGACATCACCTCCATCACAGATATGGCAGGCAACTATCGGGCAAAGGCCAAGACATGAAGAGGATTTATTTCACGTTCTGAATGAAATGCATTCACTTTTGTGGAGAGGAGAAGGAACTGCAAATGGGAAGTCCCGTTTTAGTTCTGGGCTTACTGCCAATCAGCCTCCGAGAATTTTGCCCTCATTTGACACCACTGATCAAGTATTATAAAAGGTTATTTGTTTTTTGTTTTTTTCAAATAATTTGTATTGGTTTTACAATTTAAGCCTGGCCCTTTTTCAGGCCAGGTCACATTCATGTACTAACATTTTCATATGACTCCCTCACGTCCAACCCATTGTTTCCATATTTTTAAAATTCCAAATCTAGACAGGTTCCTAATTCATCTTCTATTACTTCCTCTTCTAATATTGAACTTTTACATTAACTTACATCCTCCTCAGCATACTTATATTATACTTCAAATACATATTTCCCTTCCGCCTCCCCTCACTCCCTGGGTGCATAGCTTTGATATTAACTCTTTTATCTTATCCTTAATAATATATAATCTTAATATTGTGTCTTAATCGTTCCTTTGCTGTGTCCATGGTTCTTGTCCTAAAATCCATATTACGAAAAATGCTTCCATAATGTCTTTTACCCCACGCCAGTCGGTTCTGCAGACCAAGACCATTGTCTCTCATGTGTGGTATCTTCCATAGTCCATAGTATAAAAGGTTATTTGGTCCTCCTTGTCACCTGCTTTCTTTTTTTCTAACAGTCCAAATACTAATTGATAATTTCAGTTGCTTTTTGTGAATGTAACTTATGTTGTTCTATAATTGTGGGTTTTTTTTTAAGCAATAGGGACAGAAAGTGCTTTAAAAGGTAAAGGGACCCCTGACCATTAGGTCCAGTCGTGACCGATTCTGGTGTTGCGCACTCATCTCGCATTATTGGCCGAGGGAGCCGGCCTACAGCTTCCGGGTCATGTGGCTAGCATGACAAAGCCGCTTCTGGCGAACCAGAGCAGCACATGGAAACGCCGTTTACCTTCCCACTGCAGTGGTACATATTTATCTACTTTGATGTGCTTTCAAACTGCTAGGTTGGCAGGAGCAGGGACCAAGCAACGGGAGGTCACCCTGTCACGGGGATTCGAACCACCGACCTGATCGGCAAGCCCTAGGCTCTGTGGTTTAACCCACAGCGCCACCCGCGTCCCTGAAAGTGCTTTAGCCTCTGTTATATTGAACTATTTTAGCTATTGATTACCAGAACTCCCAGTAAGACAATAATGGCTGCAATCTCACAAGCCATTTTATGCGCATGCAAAATTTTGCACGTAGTCTTCTTGAATCCCCTTGTCTATGTTAAATTGCAGGCTGCTCCCCCTCTCCCAGCAACCCAACTTCACTGAAACACAATGGCTGGCTGGACAGGCAGATAGAGCACTCATGCTCTTCTAGATCAAATGCCATTGTTCTCTGGAATGTCATGTCTTATCTCCTAAAAGATACAGAGCAGGAAGAGATGTCTCCAAAATTAGACTACTTAGATGATAAGCAAATGGAAAGTGGAACACTCAGATACAAGATAGTTTTACACTTGCGTGCATTACTGCAGCACCACATTCAGTCACATGCAATTAATTGCTGGCTTCATTTATTTTCAGGTTAATAAAATGCTGACTTCTAGAATTCTCTCCCCCCCCCCTTCCTCTTCTCATTAGGTTACGCTGATTGAATAGGGGGGAAATGATTAAAATAGAGCAGAGGTGGTGGTGTGCAGTCCATGTTAAGAAACACTTTTATTTTGTCCTTCCTTTCTTGCCAGAAACAGAGGATTGAAAATTACACCTTTATAAGAATGATTATGTTCTGATGATGGAAGGTAGATAGCACATTATCTGCTGCTAGATTGTCTTAATCAGCTTGTCATTAGAGAGCATGACCTCATGACTATGGAAAGCAGATGGGGATATGGACATTTTTGCAGGTGTCGCTCATGGTGTGCGTGTGCATCTATGTTTTACTTGCGGTATTTATCTGTGCCTTTGATTTTGGAAACTGCAAGAGACACTTGCTACAGGCCTACCTCAGAGTCTGAAAGGGAAAATATGCCTTCTTTATCTGTAACCCTATTCTCCAAATTCTGTCTATCTTTTCCTTGACGTGCCAATAAACGGAAGCTGAATTCTGAAAAGTCAGAGGTCTTATTTGCTCTTGTGTCTAGGGCATGGGTAGGCAACCTAAGGCCCGGGGGCAGGATGTGGCCCAATCGCCTTCTAAATCCGGCCCGCGGACAGTCCGGGAATCAACCTGTTTTTACATGAGTAGAATGTGTGCTTTTGTTTAAAATGCATCTCTGGGTTATTTGTGGGGCATAGGAATTCATTCATTTTTTTTTCAAAATATAGTCTGGCCCCCCACAAGGTCTGAGGGACAGTGGACCGGACCCCTGCTGAAAAAGTTTGCTGACCCCTGGTCTAGGGAGTGGAGAGAGGGCCTGTTTTGGATGGAGCTGCACTCCCTTGGAAGGAGCAGGTCTGTAGCCTGTAGCCTAGCATCGTCACCCGAGTCTCAGTTAGTCTCAGGGGCTAACAGTGCCTATTTTCAACTATGACTGGTTCGCCAGCTATGACCCCTTTTGGACAGAGACGACTTGGCCACTGTACTTCATGCTATGGCAACTTCCAGAGTGGATTATTGCAATGCGCTCTACCTGGTCCAAATTACTGCAGTCAGATTACTGGCTGGGGTTCCCTTTAGAACTCCTTTTACTTGTTTTAAAACAGCTGTACTGGTTGCCAGCTCATTCTGAGCCCAATTCAAGGTGCTTAGAGTCTCCAATATCTAAAAGACCGCTTCCTTTCCCTACAGACCCTTTTGGGTGTTAAGATTGGTGGTGGGGCACTCTTAGTAGTTCCACCACCCTCAGGTGGTTTTTTTTTGGGGGGGGGGGAGAGGTTACCTGGGAGAAGGCATTCTCTAAGGCAGCTGCTCCACACAGGGGTGTGTGTCTGGCATCTTCTTTATATTATAATAATAATAATAATAATAATAATAATAATAATAATAATAATTTATTATTTATGCCCCGCCCATCTGGCTGGGTTTCCCCAGCCACTCTGGGCGGCTTCCAACAGAACATTAAAATACAATAATCTATTAAACATTAAAAGCCTCCCTAAACAGGGCTGCCTTCAGATGTCTTCTAAAGGTCTGATAGTTGTTGTTCTCTTTGACATCTGAAGGGAGGGCGTTCCACAGGGCGGGTGCCACTACCGAGAAGGCCCTCTGCCTGGTTCCCTGTAACTTGGCTTCTCGTAGTGAGGGAACCGCCAGAAGGCCCTCGGCACCGGACCTCAGTGTCCGGGCAGAATGATGGGGGTGGAATAGTTCCATGCTAAAGGCAACCATCTTTTCCCTGTACTTCAACACTTGATATATATATAGTATTAATACCCCACCCTGTTCCTGTGACTGTAATTTCTTTTCAATTGTTCTAAATATTTTACTTTTAAATTGAAGTAACCCATCCTGCAACCATATGTTGAAGGGTGGGAAATAAACTATTATTGTACACAGTGTGGA
Source organism: Darevskia mixta (assembly GCA_034641385.1). Classification (NCBI taxonomy): domain Eukaryota; kingdom Metazoa; phylum Chordata; class Lepidosauria; order Squamata; family Lacertidae; genus Darevskia; species Darevskia mixta. The sequence goes on along the minus strand of JAWWNH010000224.1, from coordinate 6,474,688 downwards.
ATCTATTCAAACCTACAGCTTCCCTAATGGCAACCAGAAGTGGCACAGTCTGGGAAAAATTATAGCACCTGATTCTGAAAAATGCATCGACAGGCCCCCAAAGAGATTCAAATAAATCCCATCAACGGCTGTCCAATCTCCATTTTTTCCAGCCACACCAATTCAGAAGGCAGATCCAGTCACACTTAGCTATTATGCTGACCCACAAGGCTTCTTGTAATTCCACAGGCCCTGAAAACATATATATTGTGTGTGGACTTGTACATTTAGCTAACGGTAATATAATATAACTGCACTTCAGAGAAAGGCGCTGTGAAAAGTTGAAACTGCATATTGCTTCTCTTTTTCCGTTAATCGTCCGGAGACAAAAGGTGGATGGAGCAAAATGGAACTGCGCACTGACCTGTCACCTTGAACAATCTGGTCTCAAATTATACCTTAGGACACAATCAAAATGAGGTTGGCAGTTTCATTCCATTCCCTATTTGCAGATTTCACAGGATCGCGATAAGGTTTAATGGGAACGAGGCTCTCCTCTCAAGAGCAAACCAGGCTTGGAAATGGAAGAATAGGGTAGGAAATTGACAATGGAGTCCTGGAGACGAGGATAAAAAAAAAGTGCTACCTCGTTCCTCTGTACCAAGCTTCGGCACTTCGGGGCATTTCAATTAACATTTTGTTCACTTACACCGGTGTGTACAATACCTAAAGGTAGAAGCAGTAGGCCTTTGCTGATTGCCATAGCTTATTATGGATGGCAAAGGCCCAGGTACTATTATTCCCATAAATCAGTGGCATTCAAATTGTGATTTGAGGAAACATAACTCAATGGAAGAGCCTGTGCTATGCACAGAGAAACTCAGTTGCTGGCATTTACATTGTGCAGGATCAGGTAGCAAGGGGAGAGAAACAGGGCCTGCTCTGGGTTTGAGAGAGAGCCCTGGGCAAAATACTGGTTGCATTGTGGGAAATTAAAATGGCAGTTAAGTGTCATTCTGTGCTCTCAGCAGCGCTGGACTTAACTGGTTGCATTGTGGGAAATTAAAATGGCAGTTAAGTGTCATTCTGTGTTCTCAGCAGCACTGGACTTAACTGGTTGCATTGTGGGAAATTAAAATGTCAGTTAAGTGTCATTCTGTGCTCTCAGCAGCGCTGGACTTAACTGGTTGCATTGTGGGAAATTAAAATGGCAGTTAAGTGTCACTCCAGTACATTGTAGAAATGAAAATGGCAGCCAGACCAAGCCACCTGCAGCTGTTTGGTGCACCAAGGGGCCCCAGTTCATACCCCACAACATTCCTCAGGTGAAACTGGCCCTCCTTGATCTCCCCACATTTTTGGTCTGCTCCAGAGCATTTCCTCTCAGAAGATGGGCGAGTACCACCGCCACTCCACCAACGGGACACAGCACACACACCCTCCACTGTCCTGATAAAACCCCTTAATCCCGATTTTATTTTATTCTTTGGCAGATTTACTAAGAGAAAAACACACGCCAATAAATACGTTTTAGAAAGCTTGGTGGCGCTGATGCTGGCAGGGGTAACAGGGACATTCTGGGGTCAAATCTGAGGCTGGGACGGCTTCCGTAATTCCAGGACTGTCCCTGGAAAATCAGGACACTTGGAGGGTATCTCAGTGGTGGGTCCCAACCACCTGCTGTGAAGGACCCCTGCCTGAGACCCTGGAGAACTCCTGCCTGTCAGAGAATACTGGGCTAGAAGGACATACTGTCTAACCTCAGCTATGGCAGATTTCTATGCTCTTATGCTGGAGGTTCCTTGATAACAACATCAATAATGAAGAGGGCTGCAGAACCTCACCACAACGCAGAGGATGCTGGGGATATTTTAGGTCACCCAAGTGCTGGCCAGGCCCATTGGGCCTCCTAGAAGAAGAAGAAGAAGAAGAAGAAGAAGAAGAAGAAGAAGAAGAAGAAGAAGAAGAGTTTGGATTTGATATCCCGCTTTATCACTACCCGAAGGAGTCTCAAAGCGGCTCATATTCTCCTTTCCCTTCCTCCCCAACAAACACTCTGTGAGGTGAGTGGGGCTGAGAGACTTCAAAGAAGTGTGACTAGTCTAAGGTCACCCAGCAGCTGCATGTGGAGGAGCGGGGACGCGAACCTGGTTCACCAGATTACAAGTCTACTACACCACATTGGCTCTCTAGACTGCACTTTGTAATCCACCACACTGCAGGAAATAAGTGATGGGGGAAATACTGGTTTTCTTCCTGAGGAGTCTTCAGAGAATTAAAAAATATATATTATTATTAAAGATTTTCTTGGTTTACCAAAGTACATGCCTTGTCTCTTTTTTCAGGTTGTACAGTCTTTCTTACAAATCAGTTACATTTGCTGTGAGACCTTAGTGTTGAGTACACTATAAGGCTGGGGAAGAACGGGGAGAGGAGGGGTGTGGTGGTGAGGCTTATATTCTTCTGTATAGTGTACCATACATGTGGGGTTTTGTGTCAGCATCAACTGGGTAGGTTCTCTTTCTATTCATTTATTACATTTCCTTGGTAGTGAGAGGTATTGGGGGGCAGGGTGTGGTTGGTTGTCTGTGGTTGTCTGCAGTGGGGTTTGTTTGCATTTGTGAGAGGGGGAGGGCTTGTTGGGTCAGGTAAGCCAGACTGATTTGTATGCTGTCGGTGGGTTCTTGTCGTTGTCTTGTTGGGCTGAGTTTCCATGGTGTTGTTAAGTACCGGTACCACCTGTAAGCAGTTCCCTTCTTTGGGCTGATATAGAATTAAAGGGAGGTTTAGACCACATTCTAGTCCATTAGATGGGCTTAATTTCATAGTCTATGTCGTCCTCCCATTGTTCTTTGATTGCGTCAAGGGGGTTTGTGGGATTTTGGAGCAGTATTTTGTATATTGTGGATACCATCCCTTTGCCGTGTCCCTCTGCTGTCAGGAGGTTTTTGAAGGTGGGCAAGGGGCTAGCGGCTGTTGATTTTACTGCTGGATTGTTTAAGAAGGCATGTAGTTGATGGTGTGTTAGCTAAGGTAGTTGGATGTCCCCTAGTTTGTCTTGAATTTCTTGTGTTGGTATGGGTTTGTTGTTTCTGTAGAGAAGAAGAAGAAGAAGAGGAGGAGGAGGAGGAGTTTGGATTTGATATCCCGCTTTATCATTCCCCGAAGGAGTCTCCAAGCGGCTCACATTCTCCTTTCCCTTCCTCCCCCACAACAAACACTCTGCGAGGTGAGTGGGGCTGAGAGACTTCAGAGAGGTGTGACTAGCCCAAGGTTACCCAGCAGCTGCATGTGGAGGAGCGGAGATGCGAACCCGGTTCACCAGATTACGAGTCTACAACTCTTAACCAATACACCACATTGGCCCTCATGGAGCCCATGATTTAAGATGAACCCCTGGGATTCTTTGGAACACAGTTTGAAAACTGCCGCCATGTTAATTAACCAGAGGGCAATGTTCTATGGCTTACATCCACCTCGGGGGCCAGTTCCATGACTTCTGTCATACCTCATTACTTCTTGTTTTTCAGGATAGAGAAAGTGATGGTACTGGAGTTTGGAGAGAGGGCCCCTGCATCTCTTTGCACAAGCCACACCAAGACACCACAATTCTCCCTCTCTCAACGATCCCTTTCCTGGGTCGACTCTTTCCTGGCCAGCTAGACACTAACTCCACTCCAGATGGAAATGGGATTGGTGAGGGGAGCCTATAGCGACATCCCTGCATATTGATGGACGCCATGTCCTTTTCCTGGATTGGACACCCATGTCAAGATGCTGCAAATTCCGTAAAAGTAATCACAACATAGAAACCAGTTTGATAAATAAAATAAAAACAATATATATATGTAAATAGACACAAACAAGACTATAGCCACAAATACTATGCCAACACTTTTGCAAAAGACCTTTTTTTTTTTAAGGGAGGGGCTTGGTGCTTTTAATATAAAAGGGTAGGGATATAAACGTTTGTGTTGCTGAACAAGATACTGAACATGCCGCCCAATTCACAGGATGATAGCAGAAAGCCATGCAGCACACTTTGGGCCAGAAGCACACAATACACAGCATGTCCCAGTGAGCACCATGCTTACACTTACATTTGTCAGTTTCACACTAGCTTTGCTTGTTTTAAGCATTTCCATCATCTGCACAGGAGGGAAAAAACAGAAGGCAAAGTTTAAAAAGGCTGCAGACACACAGAAGCTAAACAATTCTCATTGTCGTCAATCTAATCTTATCTAAATAAGGATGCATACCAAGTCAATTCCCAGCATTCTATCACACTTTAGCTTCACACCAAGGGCTGAAACAGATTGTCGTCGTTGTTAAAATCTGTATACTGCCCTTCATCCGTAGGTCTCAGGGCGGATCACAACGTAAAATTGCAATATAATTTTTTTTTTTGCAAAATACGTAATAAAAATAAGAACAAAACTAAACCAATAACACCACATTGAAAAGGGCACTGGATGTCAATGAGCCAAAGGCCTGTTTGAAGAGGAACGTTTTTGCCTGGCGCCTAAAGATTTATAATGAAGGTACCAGGCAAACCTTCCCGGGGAGAGCATTCCATAAATGGGGAGCCACTGCAGAAAATGTCTTTTCTCATGTTACCACCCTCCAGACCGCTTGTGAAGGAGGCACATGAAGAAGGGCCTCAGAGGTTGATCTCAGGGTCCCAGTAGGTTCCTACGGAGAGAGGCGGTCCTTGAAGTCTTGCGGTCCTGAGATGTGATGCCAGCCATGACTAAGCCCGTCACGTTACCTGTCACACTCACCTGCAAATCAGCCAGCATATGTGGCAAGTACCTTTAAATTTGATAGGACATCCGTGGAAGCCTTATGTTAGGAGCCCTTTACCTGTGGCTCGCAACGTGTATGTTTTGGCTGCAAGAAACAAAGACCAGAATGGAGATACTGTATTTTTTGCTCCATAAGATGCACTTTTTTCCTCCTAAAAAGGGGAAACGTCTGTGTGTCTTATGGAGCGAATGTGTGGTCGATCGCTGGCTCCCTTTCCAGCCCCGCCCCCTTGCCCAGGCCTCCATTGTTGAATGTTCTGCAGACGGAGGCTGTTTGTTTCCCCAGCGACATGTGACTGGCTGATTAGATTATCTGTCTGGAAACTGTAGAAACGGCTCCCTTTCCTTTCCTAAAGAAGCTGCACAACTGTGAGTTGACCCCCATAAAAACAGGATTTTTTTCCCTTTGCAAAATAAGATCAACAACTTTGAGCTGATCCTCAAAAAAAGGGGCTTTCCCGCTTTGCAAAAGAAGCACACAACTGTGCAAAAGAAGCACACAACTGTGCTTCACAGCTCACAACTGTGAGCTGATCCACCCAAAAACGGGGCTTTCCCCCTTTCCTCCTCTAAAAACTAGGTGCGTGCTATGGTCAGGTGTGTCATATAGTGCGAAAAATACGGTAAATAGATGGAGGCTAGGCTATGGAATTAGTTCTTGACTCCTTTACCATGAACTGCCGTTAAATGTGAGTGGGCAAAGTAATCAGATGGCAATCTGGGACTGAAATGGACCCAGAATGCTGAGTCAATAGGGACAGCTTGTAACCCCACCTTGGTGGTATCTGAGTGCACCCCTGTACTTTTTTTTTACATACAAATTGCAATTTTCTCTTAGGGGGGTGGGAGCTAGTAAAGCACTGCCCTTGGGGACAATATTGCAGTGGAGAGGAAGAAAAACTGAAAGGAGAGGGGCACCAGTTCGTCATGGTTAGCCTTTTCATCATGTGATGATGTAGTGCTCACCACACAGGAGGGGTGCAAACTATTCCCTAGGGATATCCCCTGCCCCCAGGACTTTAGCTTTTGGAAACTAAAACATGTGGATGAAATGATGGCTAGATGTGGGCAGGTGAGGACAAACAAGGCGAATGCTGCAATAAAAAGACAGAAAATGGTTGCATAACATTCCACATATAGCAAAATCTTGGTTTCCAAGTAGACTTCCCCTCCAGTAATTTAAATGCTAAGTCAGCAAGACTAGTTTTAAAGAAATATTTGAAGAGATATTTTAAAAAAGGGGGGGAGAGAGCTTCTCCACAAGTCAGAGCTAATTATTTTGATCAAAGATTAAACCACATCTGAGATAAGCCGAGGTTCTCAAACATACACTAATTTATATACAATTCTCCACGAGGAACTGGAATAACTATAGGGATGGTTTTCGGTCTCAAAGGCTTATTTATGCCATGGGCTATCGTTGCAAAATTACTGTGGCTGCTTTAAGCACCTTACCCTACAAAATTGCTATTCACATATCCATGTAATGACTACTCAAGTCGAGTTCATCAACAGCATTCACAAGCCAGCACACTTAATTATGGCCGCTGTCTCAATGAAACTGAACCTTATGGCCATTTCCCACTTTTTACAGTGCACACTATTTATAGCTCATAGGCAAAAAGCAATCATTTTGGCTCCCCAGAAAACAGCATGACTAAGGACCAATTCATCCAATGCATCACGTATGTGCTTTTAAATATATATTTGTATTCCTCCCTTCATTCAAAAACCAGCAATTTAACACTCACAGTAGAGGGTGCAGCCGATCTGTAGGAGGAAAAAAAAGGGGGGGAACCACTTCCCTCCTTTTAATCTCACATTAAGTGCCTGCCGGACTAAAGCCCCTTCCGTCAGCGGAGAGACACAAATCGAACACAGGCCTCTCAAATTTACACGCCTTCCCTTCCCAGACTGGAATCCATACCATCAGCTGCAACCTCAGATTAACTGTCTCCAGGTACACTCTCCTATGGACAAATCATAACAGTAATGTGCGAACAGCGATGAACACAAGGTCTAGTCAGTAACCACATGTGATTGCAACAACTGGGGAAAAAATGATGTGAATTGTATCTGCGACTGGTGACACATAGTATGTTCACACGATCTTGTAGCTACGAGCGCTTGCATGATTCAGCCCTTGGCTTTATTGCTTATACTGCCTACAAATGGCATGTGGTGAAACTCTTCGTAGGGGAACAGTTAGGCTCAGAGGCACCAGGTTGCGCGGGTGATTTGGGGAGAGGACATTGTGTGTGTGAGCATCATGCCTCCTCCCCTAAGACGGGTGGAAGCTTCCTGGGATTCGGGAGGAGGTGCCAGGGTTCTGACAGGATGCTGGAAGAAGACGAAGAAGAGTTTGGATTTGATTTGATATCCCACTTTATCACTACCCGAAGGAGTCTCAAAGCGGCTAACATTCTCCTTTCCCTTCCTCCCCCACAACAAACACTCTGTGGGGTGAGTGGGGCTGAGAGACTTCAGAGAAGTGTGACTAGCCCAAGGTCACCCAGCAGCTGCATGTGGAGGAGCGGAGACGCGAACCCGGTTCACCAGATTACGAGTCTACCACTCTTAACCACTACACCACACTGGAACCTTTTTGCCTCCTTCCCAAAGCTGGGCAGGCTTTGGGAAGGTGGCAGGAGGGCTCTTGGACCCATCAGAGCATCGCACCTCCCTCCTAAGCTGGGGAAAAGCCCCCTCGGCTTTGGAAAGTGACAGCATCCTGACAGATTGTCCCGAGTGAATCTCCACCCCCCCATCTCTCCCACTTCCTCATCCGTCATCCTCATCATCTCCTCTATGGGTGCTGCTACGTGCCCTCTGCCTTTGAGCTCTTTGCTCTCCTACTTTTAAGGCGTGCTTCTTTTGTATACAGCATGTAAGATGATATTAAGTTACCTATGTCTATTGAATTTTCAGCCATGCATACATGTACACTTTATGAGACAGAAAACTCCACTTAGAAATTAGAGGCATGTTTTTTTTAGACCAGAATTGCTTTCAAACAAAGAAAATACACTGTGATACTTTCTCCTATCCTGGAAAATTGTTGTTAGTGTAATGGAGGTGCCCCTTGTAGTTCCTGTATTCCCTGTGCCACAATGATAAGCTTCCACAAGGATTTAAAATAAATAAATGTGTCTCAATCACACGCTACTAAAAGAATATCCATGTTTTATTCTTTGTTCAAAGATTTCCAGGACTTTTAAAATGCAGCCAGTTTACGACAAGTGAGCCCCCTAAGCAAATTATTAGCACACTTGTAGATTAAACCAATTGATACATTAATTCTCTGAAACATTCATAGCAGGTGATAAAAAGCATAAACTTTATTTTTAGTGCATAACTCAATTTCCATAATTCCTGGAATCTCTGATTGAATATCTAGTGCTCCCCAAAGGCCTCCTTAAAATACTTATTGGCCTGGTCCCAGTGCATACATTAATCAAGCTATAAAACAGGGAGTTATCATTTTTAAAGAGACCTTGGAGAGTCATTGAAGAAAAGGCAACTGACACTTCCATAAAGACCCTGCAATAAGAGATGAAAAATCAAGGGAAGTCAATAACTAAAATGAGATTGCTTAAAGTTTATTGCTAGATTATCATTCCTATCTGTTAATATATGCTTGTGCCTCCTAGTCTGCATATTATATCAATGAATGAAGTCCAGAAATAGATTGTGCTGACAGCCTTGAGTCACTGAGAAACACTGTTGATAACTTTGCAAAGAGAGTTGAGAGTGTGGGGTGGAGGGTTTTTTTTGGGGGGGGGGGAGCATTTTGATCTTCTAACATTAGTACAGCAGAAGCTAAACATTTTATTTTTGAACTATGCCAGCAATGAAAATTTCTCGATTAGCATTTTGCCCAGTTGTCACAATGTTCTTCATGAGCAATCTGCAACTAGTTTTGATCTCCCTTCAGTCTTGCAATATTTGCCATTTTTTACTCAATATTTGTCTTTTGTAATGCTTTACTTTATTATTTCAGTGCTGATAAAATTGTAGATGTTAGGGGTTAGGCTGAGTTTGAGAGTGCAATTTTTTTTTTTACATATTGTAAATGGGGCTGCCTTTATAGACAATTAAAACTTGAAAACTAAGGAAGGCTGAATCGATCAGATTCAGTTACTCAGTTATCGTTTTCATTTTTCCAATCTTAACTTCAGTTTGCCCATTACACAGAAATTATAAGCATTTTCGAGAGTATTTCACCCAGTATATGCATTTTTGTTTGCAATTTTGCCCAATATACACATTTTTGCAAGTAATTTACCCCAATATACACATAATTGTGCATACTTTCCCCTACAATATGCTTTGTTCCATGCTTTTTTTTTTGCAGAACTCTGATGCAAAATTCAGAGAAGTTTGACTTTCTAAAAGTAGCTGCACTTCATTCATGTACCGGCTTGGGAAGCGTGAATTGTTATTGAAAGGCCCATTTTAAAAAAGGGAAGAGGGAAAAAACCCTATATTACACTATAATAGAAAGGGTAGTAAAAAGGGGGGGAAATCACTATATTTGCATATATACACAGGCAAAGATGCAATGAAAACAACTAAATAATACATACTTCTTGTAGAAACCTTTATTTTCACTGCCAAATACCCTATCATTTTTCAATGGAACGAAAATCCCCCCCCCCCAATTGCTGGGGAGGGGTGAGTGTGAGAGCCTGCATGTGTGTGTGTGCTAATACATGTAAATAATAATATTACAGAGTTGTAGAAATGGATGGCACCACGAGGGTCATCTAGTCCGAACCCCTGCAACCCAGGAAGGAGAAGAAGAAGAGGAGTTTGGATTTGATATCCTGCTTTATCACTACCCGAAGGAGTCTCAAAGCGGCTAACATTCTCCTTTCCCTTCCTCCCCCACAGCAAACACTCTGTGAGGTGAGTGGGGCTGAGAGACGTCAAAGAAGTGTGACTAGCCCAAGGTCACCCAGCAGCTGCATGTGGAGGAGCGGGGACGCGAACACGGTTCACCAGATTACGAGACTACTTCTCTTAACCACTATACCACACTTTTGCGCAACATGGGACTTGAACCCACGACCCTGAGATTAAGAGTCTCATGCTCTACCGACTGAGCTATCCATGCTGTCTGGGCGTGTGCAGTGCAGTACTGGATGGTGGTGCATGGCAGCGCTGCCCATGTTGCTGCTGCTGCTTACTAGGAGGTAGAGGGGTGAAGCGGCAGCATGGTGCAAATGCACCAGTGGAGCCGATCTGGTGAACAGGTGCATGCTGCATATATGGCAGGCATCCCCAAACTGCGGCCCTCCAGATGTTTTGGCCTACAACTCCCATGATCCCTAGCTAACAGGACCAGTGGTCAGGGATGATGGGAACTGTAGTCCAAAACATCTGGAGGGCTGAAGTTTGGGGATGGGTTTGTGGTGTGTGCTGCATGTGTGCCATATCTCCCCCCCCCAACGCACTGGCATGTGGCCCCCAGAAGGCTGGTTGTGAAAGAATCTGGCCCTTGCTCTTGCTTTATGTTTCCCCTCTTTGCATATTTTTGTTCCTATCCGTTTTTAAAAGATGCTGCTTTGCCAATGCCTAGTAAAAAGGCTCAACGCCGTATAAATTTATCTATTTCCGAACACAACTGTTAGCACTTATTTCTTTCACAATGCCACCTTGATCACATGAAAATCATAAAGCAAGGAAGCTGGCATTTGTTTGTATCAACATTTTCACAAACGCTTCTATCCTAAAATGAACTTTCTTCTTTTGACTCCATTAAAACAGAAACATTTATTCGCTTTCTTTGGTTCGAGGGCCAACCAAATGAAAAGGCATCAAATTCCTTGATGAGTTGGTGGAGAATAACTTAATGCATTGGGGGGGGGGCAGGGTTTTGGCTTTCAGGATTCCTTCACATTAACATTATTTATGTTCCTTCTCCAGGTCCTTCTTCTGCCATGACTTACCTCCATCTACTTGGCGCTATGTTTTCTACAGATAGAGGCTTGGCTCAGACATAACGCTGCCCCTCCCAAGACACTGTGGTTGGCTGGAAATTCCATAAACCTGAGCTTGGGCACTCCCTCCTCCCCTAGCTTGAGATGATAAGCCATGGTTTGTTAATGTCTAAACTGCCCTCAGGGCCAGCCCACCCTTGAGGCAAAGTGAGGTGAGTGCCTCAGGTGGCAGGTTCTGCATACCCTTCAACTGTCCTGCAACATCTAGGAATTCCAGAAGCCACCCCAGATTCTGATTGGATCCTAGGAGGTCCCACTTTAGCTCCCATGAGATCACAGCTCCAAAAGGCACCCGTTTTTTGGGGCTGTGCTCTTGCGCAGGAGTGCCCCTCCTGAAAGGCACATGTCCCAATTGTCCTCTGAGGCATGTTGGGGGGGGTATGGTTTTGCAGGGGCAGCAGATATGGATCTAGGTCTTTAGTTTCCCCTTGTTCCCAGTACAGATCTTCGCTTGCCCCTTCTTCTCCAGCAGGGAAGGGCTGCCATTTTGTGGTTTGCCTCAGGTGCCAAGACGTCTTGGGCCGGCCCAGTGAGGTACTGTGGACTGCTGTGTTCTGAGGTCTCAGGCGGGCAGTTAAGAAGCCTCTGAACTGACTAGGCCTGGTTCTGACAACAGGTCTGTATAATTTACGGACCTTATTATGTGGGGGCCACAGTAGACTTACAATACGCTCTCTTCTCTGGCAGGGATTACACTCATCACTTCTCAATCATAGATATTGTTCTCTTAGGTTTAGGCATAACCTGAATGGGTATTTATAGTTTTAAGCCCCACCATGCCTAAAACATAATCTGTGACAAGGGCTATATGTATGTACATGCATGGACATTTGTGGTGCCCTTCAGCTGTTTTTGACACTTTGGGCTGATGGGAGTTGTAGTCCAAAACAGCTGGAAGGCTGACATAGCATTTGCCCACATGCCTTTTGAGGGGGAACAATGAGAAAATCAAATGTGTGTTCAACCTTTGTTGTATATCTTACATTTTAGGTGTGCTGGGTGCAAATAAGGCCAGTATACCTGAAGGAGTGTCTCCATCCCCATCGCTCAGCCCGGAAACTGAGGTCCTCCTCTGAGGGTCTTCGGCTGGTTCCCTCACTGCAAGAAATGAAGTTACAGGGAACCAGGCAGAGGGCCTTCTTGGTAGTGGCGCCCTCCCTGTGGAACACCCTCCCGTCAGATGTCAAGGAGATAAGGAACTACACAAGTTTTAGAAGACATCTGAAGGCAGCCCTGTATTGGGAAGTTTTTAATGTTTGATGTTTTACTATGTTTTTATATATGCTGGAAACTGCCCAGAGTGGCTGGAGAAACCCAGCCAGAGGGGCGGGGTATTAATAATAATAATAATAATAATAATAATAATAATAATAATAATAATAAATTACTAAGAGTCGTCTACCAGCTGTACTTCTTACAGATGTGCAAAATGTTCCGATATGAATAATTATCCTGCATACTTTGAGACTGTGCTATTATACCAAAAGAAAGTTTGGCAAGCAACCACTAACATTTAATGATAATATTAAATGATGCTTCTGAATAGTAGATGCCCTTTCAAAGAAATATATTTTAAGTACTTAAATGGTACTTTATTCAAATATACAATATTCTACAAACACAAAACAGCAAATAGGAAGCTACTCAACCTTCTACTCGTTCCGTTTATTTGAGTCTACACAAGTGTAAGCAGTGAATGATTATTTATTTTCATTTTTGATGTGCTAACTTTAATTTATAATGCTTATCTAATTCATCTAATTACAAGAAGCAGAGCATCCATCACTATCTTTTAAGATACAGCCTGGTTCAGTTGTGCTGTGACTGATATGTAATAAAACTATTAAAAACCGATTTGTTTCTTAATTAAAAAACAATTTGTTTGATTAAAAAGCACAAATTGTTTCTTAATTTTCTCCACTTACTGTTCCTAATTGATTTGAATGCATTTAAGACATGCTTTTAATCTTACTTTTGATTTTTAAGAAGGCTGGTTGCCTCTGTCCATTTCATACCCTGACACAAAAAACCTTCGGTTTTGGGGTCATTGTTTTGCAAATCTTTGCACAGACTCCTCTATCAAATACCTTTAAGTAGAAACCAGAACTCTGTGGATGGGTCTGATAAAATGAAAAGCAGTGGATTTATTTATTTTATTCAGCAAACAAAATATTTAATGCATGATAGTAATAAAATCTCTAGGTGGTTTTAATTGAAAGATGCATTCTTTTACCAGGTGAACTTCAGCTCACACCTGTGGGAAAGAACAACTAAAGCAGATTTGGTGAAACAATTGGTGTGACATTGGTTGTGTCTTGGTGCTGTGCTTTTCCGCAAAGCAGTTCAACAATCAAGTGAGAGGGTCCATGAGATCATCATCATCATCAACAACAACAAACCCTATACTTTTGCACAGCCCTAATCAGCCTCATAGTGTCCCTAAAATGTTGCCATGCCCAAGGTGGAATATTATTTGAGGCTTGGGCAAAGGAAAAGGTGAACAGCAAGGTTCAAATACCTCTTCTTAGCTAAGTCTATTTTAAGATTGTGTGTAACTTCCATATGACTTGCAATAACTGGCGAGATAGATATTATTCAAGAACAACAATGTCTGGTCTGAAACACATTGGTAAGGAGGACAATTGCTCCCCTGCCATCCCATAATGGCATCACAGTCTTCTCTAGCAACTGCAGACCATGTTTACTCTGATGTTATGTCTAATTCTACTGGACTTACTACGAGGCAAGTGTGCACTGTATCGCCTGATCCTTTGTGTATTTACTTAAAAGTAATTCAGTTAATTTAGTGGGTTTGGGTAGTATGTGTACATAGAAACACAAGTTTTGAATTACGATCCATTCCCTCTTCTCAGGGTTTCACCTGCAAAAGAAACGTACAAACATATCAGATTCTATGTGAACCCTCAGATAATTTCTCCCTTGAATGTCTGGATGGCTGTCTCCTGGTATCCCTTGATCAACTCCAGGGTTTCAAGGTGAAGATTTTCTAAGGTTGCAAGTTTAACACCATGGAATATTTAGGTCGCCTTTTTTCAGTTATCCAAATCCGTTGTTATAGAAATCAATTTATACAGAGCAGGCTCTTCATAGCTGAGCAGCCATCTCTGCAAATTCCGAGGTTGATTTACTGTTTCCATTCCACGCACTCTTTTTAGTGGAGCATAAAATTGAAAAGCTTATGTCAAACTCATTGGCACGTGGACACATTCAAGACAAAATTAATTCTAAGGGCACTTACAGGATACAAAATCTAAGCGATGCTTTACAAATCTACGGCACAATTTACAGCACTTTAGGAAAAAGAGCGTGTGCAGAAGAGAAGATTGGATGCTTTCTAATCCATCAGAATCTCGTTAGCCATAGTTCAGAATAAAGCAAATGACAGTTTGGAGAAGGCAAGGAACGGCAGGGATCGTTTCTGGGTGGCAGAGGGAGATTCCTGGTGTTCCTGACCTTCTCTATACTGCAACACAAACGTGGGTCGGTCGCAAAAGCGCTTGCTGTTCTGCAGAACTTTGCGAAAGGGGAGGGGCAGAATTGGTTGTGACCAGCAAATAACAGCTGCCAGGAAAGCAAGTCAAGTTTAATAATAATAATAACTTTATTCGCATAGCCAGCAGCCATTGCAACAAAAGATACACAATATACAGTTAAAAGCAATAGTGGATAAAAAGATCAATCAAATGGTTATGATTGTTGTTCAAATAGTGGCCCTTAATCTCATTGCGCCCTCAATAAATCTAGCAACGTTTGTTGTTGTCAGCTCATTTTGATCTGATAAGAGGAAGAACAACGTGTTCGCAGATGGACGGCCTGGAATAGTGAGTAAGAGTGGAGTAATAAATTCGGACCTCAGATCTTTATAGAGGGAGCATGACAGGAGGACATGATCCACTGTTTCCAAGTTGCCGTTTCCACAGGGGCAGAGTCTTTTTTCGATTGGAATCTTTTGAAATCTGCCCTCGAGTCAAGTTTTATGTGGAGTCCTGCCAATAAAATATGCATATCAACATTTTAACTGCGGACAGTTGCTCACCTCCTTGACATGCCTCTGCTGATGACACCACAATAACACAGAGACAGAAGCAACACAACACGAGCAGCTGCCTCTCCTCTTCTTTCTTCTCCCCAGAAATAACTCACTCCTTAACTGTCCATTCAGCAATGGAATCAGAGGCTTGTTTGTTTTTTTAATCTAGGGGAACGTGTCCTCCAACTGCTAGGGAAAGCTACCTAATTTGGCTCCTATTGACTTTCTTTTTTTAATCTTAGCACACCTCCTAAAATTAATCTGCAGCTCTGTAAATATAAAAAACTGCCTAGTTGATACTTAGTTAAGTTAATGTTGTATAATATTCACAAATCCTCACTGCTTGTTGCAGAAACCTGGCTACTATTGCATTTGTACTACGTTACATTTGCCTGGAGGACGCGGGTGGCGCTGTGGGCTAAACCACAGAGCCTAGGGCTTGCCGATCAGAAGGTCGGCGGTTTGAATCCCTGCGACGGGGTGAGCTCCCATTGCTCGGTCCCAGCTCCTGCCCACCTAGCAGTTCGAAGGCACGTCAAAGTGCAAGTAGATAAATAGGAACCGCTCTGGCGGGAAGGTAAACGGCGTTTCCGTGCGCTGCTCTGGTTCGCCAGAAGCGGCTTTGTCATGCTGGCCACATGACCTGGAAGCTGTACGCCGGCTCCCTCGACCAATAAAGCGAGATGAGCGCCGCAACCCCAGAGCCGGACACAACTGGACCTAACGGTCAGGGGTCCCTTTACCTTTACCTTTGCCTGAATGCCACTCCCTACTAACAACCAACTGATTAATAAACTTGGATTGAATTGTCTGATACCAGGGGCAGTGCAAAATAACATGTGCTACTGATTCTATTTGTCTCTGTCCACAGGGGTGTAGTCTCTCTATGAGTGGCGTTTTCTGGAATCTCTCTTGCAGTATTGCCAATCGTAGCTCATTCAGTCTTGCTCGCATGTACACCCTGCATTGATTCGGGTTGGTCAAATGGGAAAGGTTAGTCGCCACTGGCTGCCCATTGGCTACAGATGAAAGCATATGATGTGGAAAAAAGCTTCAGTAAGAGCGTACGATTGAAACAGTGTGTGCAACTAAGGTGCCAGAGAAATCATTGAAAAGCTTCGAGCCCTGTAAATTCAAAATGGCTAGTGACCAGATAGCTTGTGATGAGCGTTGGCAGGGCTTCACTTAGAGACGGTGTCTCTGTAAAACCTCTACTACTGTGCACAGTGCAAGGAAATGTTCCCTTCTGGCTGGATGCCTTCGAATGCTTGCACATTTCATATCTCCCAATAATGAAAGGAAATAAAATCAAACTAATAATTCCAAGGACCTATTTGGCTATTCTGACTTCCACAAATGTGTACATAAGATTCAACGCAGATTCTATTAATGGCTGGAAATAAAGATGAAAGGATGTTGATACATTTACAGTTTAATTGAAAGGGCACTAGTGCAACTGGGATTTTAGAGTTCACAGAAACTGTACAGTACACTTCAGTGCTACATGAGTTCTTGACTTTGAGAGAAAATATATTCTCTTTCAAGATTTTCTTTCAAGCTCCCCAATTATAATGGGTGCCCTAGAAAAAATTTGCAGCATATTGTCAGCATCTATCACCTACAAAAGATAGCAATAAGTAATATATCTAGAGAACTGCCCAAGATAATCAACATTCTGCACAGTAGGAAGCCAGTATAAGACCCAAGCGTAGGTAGATTCCGGTAATGTGAAGTCTTAGATTAATTAGCTCGCTGTGAATAGGAATACCGAATAAAAATCTTACGCTAGGGAGACTAGAAGGGGGTCGTTTCAAAATGGCTGCCTGGAGGCAGAGATGTGTAGGAACAAACAAGTGTGCTCCTTAAACCAGCTAATTACTGGGGAGAGGCAGATCTGGCATAGTTCGTCAACAATGAATTTCTGCAATGTGCCTTATGTGTATTCCAAGGGGAAGCAGAAGCCACAAGGGAAGGCTGAGAGTGGACAGAATCATAGAATCATAGAGTTGGAAGAGACCACAAGGGCCATCCAGTCCAACCCCCTGCCAAGCAGGAAACACCATCAAAGCATTCCTGACAGGTGGCTGTCAAGCCTCTGCTTAAAGACCTCCAAAGAAGGAGACTCCACCACACTCCTTGGCAGCAAATTCCACTGTCGAACAGCTCTTACTGTCAGGAAGTTCTTCCTAAGGTTTAGGTGGAATCTTCTTTCTTGTAGTTTGAATCCATTGCTCCGTGTCCGCTTCTCTGGAGCAGCAGAAAACAACCTTTCTCCCTCCTCTATATGACATCCTTTTATATATTTGAACATGGCTATCATATCACCCCTTAACCTTCTCTTCTCCAGGCTAAACATACCCAGCTCCCTAAGCCGTTCCTCATAAGGCATCGTTTCCAGGCCTTTGACCATTTTGGTTGCCCTCCTCTGGACACGTTCCAGCTTGTCGGTATCCTTCTTGAACTGTGGTGCCCAGAACTGGACAAAGTATTCCAGGTGAGGTCTGACCAGTGGTACTATTACTTCCCTTGATCTAGATGCTATACTCCTATTGATGCAGCCCAGAATTGCATTGGCTTTTTTAGCTGCTACATCACACTGTTGACTCATGTCAAGTCAGAATCCAAAATTATCATTTGGGATCTCTCTCAAATACTTGGTGATGCAGAGGAGGGTTTGGAAGGGGGAAGTGCAAAAGCTTATTGGTAGAGAATCCGCTCTGCATTCAGAAGAGCCTTGGTTCAATCCCTGGCATTACCAGGTAGGGCTGGGAAACCCAGGAGAGCCACTGCCAGTCATGGGAGACCATGCTGCCTGGAGGCGGTTGGAGGATGGATGGTGGCTAACAGATTGAGGTTGAATCCTGACAAGACAGAAGTACTGTTTTGGGGGGACAGGGGATGGGTGGGTGTGGGGGACTCCCTGGTCCTGAATGGGGTAACTGTGCCCCTGAAGGACCAGGTGCGCAGCCTGGGAGTCATTTTGGACTCACAGCTGTCCGTGGAGGCACAGGTTAATTCTGTGTCCAGGGCAGCTGTCTACCAGCTCCATCTGGTATGCAGGCTGAGACCCTACCTGCCCGCGGACTGTCTCGCCAGAGTGGTGCATGCTCTGGTTATCTCCCGCTTGGACTACTGCAATGCGCTCTATGTGGGGCTAACCCAGAAACTGCAATTAATCCAGAATGTAGCAGCTAGACTGGTGACTGAGAGTGGCTGCCGGGACCACATAACACGGTCCTGAGAGATCTACATTGGCTCCCAGTATGTTTCCGAGCACAATTCAAAGTGTTGGTGCTGACCTTTAAAGCCCTAAACGGCCTCGGTCCTGTATATCTGAAGGAGCATCTCCACCCCCATCGTTCAGCCCGGACAATGAGATCCAGCTCTGAGGGCCTTCTGGCAGTTCCCTCACTGCGAGAAGTGAGGTTACAGGGAACCAGGCAGAGGGCCTTCTCGGTAGTGGCGCCTGCCCTGTGGAACGCCCTTCCATCAGAGGTCAAGGAAATAAGCAGCTATCCTATTTTTAAAGGACATCTGAAGGCAGCCCTGTTTAGGGAAGTTTTTAATATTTAATGCTGTATTATTTTTAACACTTGATTGGGAGCCGCCCAGAGTGGCTGGGGAAACTCAGCCAGATGGGCAGGGTACAAATAAATCATCATCATCATCATGCTGAACTATATGGACCAATGGTCTGACTCCATATAAAGCAGCTTTCTATGTTTTCCTAAAGCAAAGAAGGAATCTAGAATTTCAGTGGGATTTCCCTTTCCCAAACATCGCTGATGAGTGCAAAGGCATGTGGAAAGCAAGAGGAGTTTGGTGTGCATCTTTGGGTGATGTCACCATTGTGGGTGATATCCACACCACACCATATCACCATTGTGGGTGATAACCACAATGGGTGTTAAGGTGTTGACGAGTGGGTTGTACAGTGGCTTATTCATAGTATGGTAAAGGTAAAGGTAAAGGTAAGGGGACCCCTGACCATTAGGTCCAGTCGTGACCGGCTCTGAGGTTGCAGCACTCATCTCGCTTTACTGGCCAAGGGAGCATGACTAAGCCACTTCTGGCGAACCAGAGCAGCGCACGGAAAGGCCGTTTACCTTCCCGCTGCAGCGGTACCTATTTATCTACTTGCACTTTGACGTGCTTTCGAACTGCTAGGTGGGCAGGAGCTGGGACCCGAACAAAGGGAGCTCACCCCGTCGCGGTGATTCGAACCGCCGACCTTCTGATCGGCAAGCCCTAGGCTCTGTGGTTTAACCCACAGCACCACCCGGGTCCCATAGCATGGGTAGATACAGTATATGCAAAACCAATGTTGCCATAGTCCATACACTCCTAAACCAAGAAATATGAAAAGTTTTGTCCCTGGTACTGAATAAGCAATTTATCATACACTTCTCTGTTTACAGTATATCCACAGAATCACTGAGTTGGAGAAGGGCCTTGTGAGCTATTGATCTAATCTAATCACCTGCTTGATGCAGGAAATCCAGGGCTTGGGCATCTCCAACAGATAGGCTTTGCTGCTGCCTCTGCTACTGCTGCTGCTGTTGTGATAATGTCTTAATAAAAAATTTCAAAGAAAATGCTGTGCTTGACAGTCTGGTGTGACCTGGCAGAAAACGTTCAACTGAATCTGACAAGCAGGAAATCAGTCTTCTATGGTGAGATCTTGCAAGGAAAGAGTGGCTTGGGTTCTTTCTGTTTCTGTGCATTCCTGGTTAGCACAGACTGGCATGTCTCTACTGATTTTTCATGGCTGTCAGGGGCTATCCCTTAGAGAGGTAATCCTTGGCCTGTCTACCCAGACACCACAGCTACCTCTGAAAAGAAACATAGCACCAAAACAGAAATCATCATTATTTCCTAGCCCTGGGAAAAGGTAAGGAGGGCAGAAATAACGAATCCTAGCTGATCCCCCAGGTCACTTTGCAAACGAAATTGATTTGTCCAAAGTAGAACAAAAAAAAGCACCCTGTTTTCCTCCTCCAGCCCAAGAGCTTGGCAGAATATATAAGAAAACAAAAAGCAATCCAAATAAATGTGAGGAATGTTTCATGCAGGGCCTCTGCACTTACAGATCAGCCTCCATGTTACACCTGCTGTGAATAACCATGGGATGCTCTCTGCTTATTCCAAGTGGGAAGCAAGAGGCAGATCAGAAGATAGTTCTCAAAAAATGAAGCTGCGCATGTGGAATGCCAATCACTACTTACCGTTTGAAGAAAGCAGTTCCCATTTCCATAACTCACTCAAGAAAAAAGGCAGGTGTTTTGTTGGATTAATACTCTTAAATCACAAGTGCAGGTATGGCTAGAGACAAATGAGAGTGCAAACACATCTCCCAAAACTGAAGGTGATGTGACAGAGCGGGCAATTGGGAAGCTTATTTCAGCCATGGGGTGAAGGAACCAATTGAGAGTTTAACTTTGCCCCAGTAAGCCAGTTTCTACCACCCTCCTGCACCCCCTCTCTGTTCTCTTATCCAGGTAAGCAAGATACATTATCAGAACTCAAGGCCAGGGAGGGGGGGTGGGAAGGGTTGTGAGAGCCGGGCAGAGAGGCATTTAGCTCCCAGGCCTGAGGTCCTCCCCCTTCCCTCGGTGACAAATGAATAGAGACATCATTGTCTGTGATGCGCATGGCCACACCCACTACCATTTTTTGTCCACAGTTATTTGAAGTGCTTAAAACCCCCCGCATCTGTTAAGAGGGAGCCAGGCAAAGCTAATGATATACCTGTGAGTTTCTGCATCTTTCCCCCTAGGACAGGGCATCCCCAAACTCGGCCCTTCCAGATGTTTTGGGACTACAATTCCCATCATCCCTGACCACTGGTTCTGTTAACGAGGGATGATTGGGAGTTGTAGTCCCAAAACATCTGGAGGGCCGAGTTTGGGGATGCCTGCCCTAGGATCTGCTTTCGGTGCTTAGCAACCCTAAGTCTTCCACAGCTATAAATCTCTGTGGACATTAGTATAGTGATGACAGGTAAACAAACATGCCTGCGGCATTGTCTATAAAATTGTATATTTTGGAAAGGGCAAAGCTCTTAACGGTGGCTTTCTCAGTTATGACAGAGTGCAGTTGTTGCTTACCAAAGCATCCGTTGGGGAGATGTGGTCAGGGAGGGAACTGAGGACATACTCAGTGATGCCCCTGCCTTTTTGGGCAGCTTTACCTGATTCTGCCCCCCCTCCCCCCAATATTGATTTGTCACAATGCCCATCAATTCTTCACTTCCTCTTTGTAGCCACAGCATATGCTCAATTATATTTTATTTTCACTGAAGCACAACTGCTCCAATAAAAATGAAATTAAAATGCATGAGCAAGCAACTGCTGAGAAGGAAAATTAAGGGATTTCAGGGCCGACAGCTAGCAGAGAACAGGAAATGTCTCGTCAAAGGACCACTTCATTAATGCCCAACCATGAGTAGAAGGGAACAGGAAATGACAAAATGCCAGTTTTGATATAATGATGGCAAAGAGAAAGTGCTACGTCATTAAATGGAGAGACTTCTATTAAATGGAGCGACCTTTGCTGCAGTCTGTTATAAACAAAATCTGCCCTTATTCCCCTTATGGGGTACACAAGAGCCCTTATAGAGTCCTTTGTAAGGTTCTCCATCGGAAGGAGGAAATAACAGAGGCCAACCAGAGAATATTGAGAAGCAAAGCAGCTAGGAAGCCTGATCTTTATTCAACTGTTGCAACAGGGTCCTCATCTCACCACATTGCAGGAGGGAGGAGGAACCCAGAACAATGGTGTGCAAGCTCCCTATATAGCCTTTTGAAATTGCCCCCCCTCCAGCTCAAAGACCACCCCCCCAATACATCATACATACATCACAGAAGGGGTGTAGCCCAAGACCACACCCCAGATACATCATGGTTACACCATGAAAGGGGAGGTCTGGTGGCAGTAATCTGAGCATCCTGGACCCTGCCCCCCTGCCCTCCTCTTGCCCTCCACCAAACACCCATCAAGTGTAACTAAAGAGATATTTACATTTCTCTGTTTCCCCAGCCAAGTTAATCACACCCTTTTGTCTTCATCTGGGTTTGTTATTTCTGGAATGGCTACCTGTCTGGCACTAAGGTATCGGATGCCAGGAATTATCACTTTAATTCCAGAAACAATGGGAAGGTTCCCTCACCTCCTCCCTCCTTGCAGAGAAAATACTTCCTCAGCTGGGAGTCAAAATGGTGTCAGGCCTGTCTTCCTGTGCCTTGTTTTGCTTGGTACATGTGGCCCTTGTTTGCTTGGTACACTTATGAACATTTATTATATATATATAAGACCTTAAAATTCTCATTACAACACCTAATCACTCTGAACTGAATGAGATTTATTTCAGGGTAAATATACTTATTATCGTCTCATGGAGATAGCCATTGATGGACTTTTTGTAGAGAATTCTGTATTTTCATATATATCCTGCCTTTCATTCAAGGAACTCAAAAAAGAGTGCATGGTCCTCCCCACAATTTTTCTTCTTCACAAGAACCCTATGGGGCAGAACAAAATAAATTTTTCCCCCTTCCAGTAGCACCTTAGAGACCAACTAAGTTTGTTCTTGGTATGAGCTTTCGTGTGCATGCACACTTCTTCAGATACACACCTTCTTCAGGTGTAGCTGAAGAAGTGTGCATGCACACGAAAGCTCATACCAAGAACAAACTTAGTTGGTCTCTAAGGTGCTACTGGAAGGGAAAAATTTTGTTTTGACTATGACAGACCAACACGGCTATCTACCTGTAACTGGACCTATGGGGCAGGTTAGCCTGAGAGTAGGTGACTGGTGAGTTTCATACCATTTCCCTAAAACTGCGGACAAAATGGTAACACTAGAAGTGGAGATAAGACCCCTCTCAGGGAAAAGAAAATTTAAGAAAAAGCCATCTTTCTTGGAAGGTTTCAGTACAGAATATTTCCTCCTATTTGGTTAATATCCATCCTTTAAATATGTACTGCACAGCTGCACGTCTTGCTCATTTTAAACATGCTACCTGCAAATCTCCTTTCTGTGATTAATCCATTATAGTCTTGGCGACACGATTGACACTTTAAAATTTTGATTTAATTTCAGTTGCAGCAACCTGTGGAAACATGTTCCAACGGAGGCTGTGCAGAAAGTTAATTGGATGATCAATTTAGAATGCCTGTGCCGTTACAAAATATTCCAAAGTCACAGGTGTGATACAGAACGGGGATGGGGGGCGAGCCCAGTGGAAGAAGCTTCTTTAAATGAGGAATCCACAGGGAGGCGTCTGGTAGGGTAACTACTATCCAATGCACTGACACAGACAAGCAGCTTATGAAGGACATTAATCAAGGGGAAAGTGAACAGGAAATGAGATGCTTCAGGCCACAAAGGCTTTCCAATGGCATCCTTAGCAATAAAGGAAGACAGAAGTCTGGAGGAGGGAAATAAAGCAGGGTTTTCACGAGGAAATAAATGGAATTGCCCCAGGCCATCCCATCTGTCAATGAGGTGGCTTTCTGTTGCTCAGGGGTGGTCAGTGAACCACCGGGGGTGGGGTGGGGGGTGGGGGTGGAAATGGGGTTTCTTAAAGTATGTTTGTTAGAGCATACTTCCAAACTGGCCTGTGGAGATGGGGACTTCGTAATTGCAATGGCAAAAATAGTGCTTGGTTAAATGCAACGAAGAACAGAAGCCACCGAAGCCGTGTTGAAGGGTGCTTGTGTGAAAAGAGCCTAAGAGGAAAGCTATGTGGGAGCCAGTGTAGTGTAGGGGTTAAGAGCGGTAGACTCGTAATCTGGTGAACCGGGTTCGATTCCCCGCTCCTCCACATGCAGCTGCTGGGTGACCTTGGGCTAGTCACACTTCTTTGAAGTCTCTCAGCTCCACTCACCTCACAGAGTGTTTGTTGTGGGGGAGGAAGGGAAATGAGATTGTTAGCTGTTTTTGAGACTCCTTCGGGTAGTGATAAAGCGGGATATCAAATCCAAACTCCTCCTCCTCCTCCTCCTCCTCCTCCTCCTCCTCTTCTTCTACTTCTACTACTACTACTACTATAGATCATCCCATGCCCTCAGGGCTAGGACTAGAAGCACCTACACCAGTGGAAACACTTCTTCAAAAGGAACCTGTACAACCAGTACATCTCTGGCCTAAGGATGCCATGTAAAGGTAAAGGGGCCCCTGACCGTTAGGTCCAGTCGTGACCGACTCTGGGGTTGCGGCGCTCATCTCGCATTATTGGCCGAGGGAGCCAGCGTACAGCTTCTGGGTCATGTGGCCAGCAGGACTAAGTACCTTCCCGCCGGAGCGGTTCCTATTTATCTACTTGCACTTTGACGTGCTTTCAAACTGCTAGGTGGGCAGGAGCTGGGACCGAGCAACGGGAGCTCACCCCTTCGCGGGGATTCGACCCGCCGACCACCTGATCAGCAAGCCCTAGGCTCAGTAGTTTAGACCACAGCGCCACCCGCGTCCCAAGGATGCCATGTGCCCCAGTGCAAATGGAGCCATGCACTTCTCCTGCTCTACAGAAGTACCGGTAAATGTCTAGTGAAGGCCATGTCCTTTTGAACCAAGAGGAACCTCTCATTGAAGGCAAAGTACTTTGAACGCTGCAGCTTTTATGTCAGGCTCAGCCTGAGCATGGCTGTAGCTGAGACAGCCTCTGAGCGCTGCCCTCATTCAGCCTGAGCTCTGCAAGGAACTGTCCAGGATTCACTCCCCTGGCCTCTGCTGAGGTCAGAACTTGCATCAGAACACATCTCTGATTTATTTGGTTTTTTTAAAAAAAATCTCAGTGTAATTTCTGTTTGACTAATGAAAGTGTATTAAAGTTCTCTAGAGGCTCACTGGCAGCATTGTTGTCTGCTCTTGCAAATCATGGTTGTTTTAAGGGAATTTAAGGAAGATGGATGGGTGTCACTGATTCCCCAGGGGACGATTGTTTAGTTTTTAGATTCTAGCATTCCTTATGTTTAGCTGCCCAGGACATTTTTTGTTGTATGGATTTTAACATGTTTAGATAAAAGAAACCCAGTTGTACTTATCAAATGGCTGAAGTAAATAATTGTGTTGTTGTCTAGCAATCTAGCAATGCCACCTGAATGCCAAACTTTCTGGGGGGCGCACGCGGGGAGAATCTGCTTATATAGGGCACCCCATGCAGCCATGCAAACAAGTCTAAAAATAATGAGACACATTTCTATAGTGCCTTATGTTATTCAAAGCGCTTTGCATACATTGGTTTGGACCCATACAAATTTAGGTGTACTTAGTTCCTATTGAAATCAACATCTCAGTGGCAGTTTTGGCACTAGATGAAGACAAATCATCAATATTAATAGACATTTGTCTTCTTTCTTTCTTTTTTTTAAACCCACCTATGATGGATGCTTGTTAACTTTGATTCCCTTGTTTTCTTTTCATTAAGGGAAGCAATAGAAATAATCAAGAATTAACCTCCTGAAGAGAAAGAAGCCAGACTCAAACGGCATTTAATCCTTGAGAAAATTAAATGCTGAAAACCAGAAAGCTGCAAGGTTAAGGGCTTTATTGAATACTTAGCTGTGCTTCTGATTCTGCAGAAATGTTAAGAGTGCAACCAAGTGAGACTGTGGGGGATCCATGATTAAATCTCCCTTTTGGGGGTGGTCATATTGGAGACACTGCGATGGGAAGAGTTTTTAAACATCCTTTTCCCATGCATTACTTTATATCAACATTTTATATCTCTACCCAGTTTGAAGCTACCCAGTTTGAAGCTACAGGATAAATGGACATAAATCTGACATCAGGAATCACAAGACAGAGAAACCTGTAGGAGAGCACTTCAATCTCCCAGGACACTCTATACAAGATCTCAAAGTAGCTGTCTTATTGCAAAGGAATTTCAGAAACAGACTGGAAAGAGAAGTTGCTGAATTGCAACTCATTACCAAGCTTAAAACCATGGAGAGACCTGGTCTGAACAAAGACATTGGATTCTTATCTCATTATACATGACAAAGCTTTTTTAACCTTCTCACCCCTTGCTTTTTCCTAAACAAAATAAAATAAAAAAATTCCTTCCAGTAGCACCTTAGAGACCAACTAAGTTTGTTCTTGGTATGAGCTTTTGTGTGCATGCACACTTCTTCAGATACACTGAAACAGAAGTCACCAGACCCTTATATATAGTGAGAGGGTGGGGAGGGGTATTACTCAGAGGGGTGGTGGAAATGGGTGAAAGGTTGATGGCTGTGGTAAACCTGTTAGAGACAGGTTTTGCTTTTTCCTGTAAGACTAATTGCAGTCGTTAACAGTCGTCAACAGGTTTACCACAGCTATCAGCCTTTCACCCATTCCCACCACCCCTCTGAGTAATACCCCTCCCCACCCTCTCACTATATATAAGGGTCTGGTGACTTCTGTTTCAGTGTATCTGAAGAAGTGTGCATGCACACGAAACCTCATACCAAGAACAAACTTAGTTGGTCTCTAAGGTGCTACTGGAAGGTATTTTTTTATTTTGTTTCAGTTTGAAGCTATCATCCCTCCCCCCACTCTAGCCCGAAGCTCCCATTTGCTTTCCCTGTGTGTGTGGAACAAACAGGCACCATATAAGTTAGCCATATAAGTACCAAAATAGGAAAAATATCATCATACCTCAGCTGGGAATATATGATGTGAAATTGCCTGTTTCTATTTTCATACCATCTCATGAAATTTCATTTGGGGGGGTGAGTTCTTGTCACCTTAAAATATAAATAGACTAAGGAACTATAAAGCCCAAGCAATTCCCATAAGCTGCTAAAGTTTTACTTACTAATGCTGCACATCTGTTATGAAGCGAGACTTAAAAGCACTGTTTTGCACCCATTTTGGAAACCATTGGGGATGCACAAGGAGCTTCCAACTCATCCCATTGAGTGACTGACCTCTGTCACTTGCAGCCTCACCAATGTTGCAGGACTCCAACTCCCATGATCCCTAACCAGAGGGCATGCTGGGAGAGGCTGATAGGAGCAGGACTCCATCAACATCTGGAGGGATGCAGGTTCCCGATCCCCGTGTTACCAACGACATACATGCACACCTTTTTATCCTACTTTACAAATGAGTAACAGGTGCACAGAGACTTTATTTGCTTAGAAACAGAAGCCAGATTTCTGTTGGGTGCAATCCTTATGGATTTGCAATTCTTATGGATTTGGCAGTAAATACCAGTGAACAAAGTGGGACTGGGTTCTGAGTCAATGGCCATAAGATCGGACTGTAACAAGTGTTCAGAATTTTCAAGAAGCAGCAGATGGTAGTAACCGTACTAAATAGTGCTGGCTAAAATAGAATGTGGTAGAAAGTAAATATCCTTGTTGAAGTACAGGACCATCCATATGGGCTCAATGGATGATCTTGCCAAGTTACACTTCCTAAATTTCTGCACCGTGATGAGTAGCTAGTCGTGGGTTCATTTGGAACCTCATAATAATAAATACAATATGCAGCTTACTGTATTTATAATGCCTACACCTAAAGTAGCTTTTAATCTGTCTGACAGATGGTCATGATTCAGTTTTATGAGATAAATGTAGACCAACATATTTATATTCAAGTTTTTGGTTTTTTTAAAAATACATACTATAAAAGCGGAGTTCAAATTGGTTTTAAAAGCTCTTCAAATTATTCTCCCTTTGACGTTTGGAACATTTGGATTTGTATGATATTCTCAAGAGCTCACAAAGCTCCAGGCAGGTGAAAATATGATGGCACCCACCTTAACGGTCATGTTGTGAAATCCTAAAGTACTGTAGATTTAAGCACTGATTTCCCACTTCCACTATACCATGTTGGCTCCATTTGCCATAAAAAAAGATGCATATAAAGTAAATTTCAGCTGGATTTGCTGCCATTATTCAAAACCAATTAACATTCTGAGGGCACCAACTTAAAACCACAAAAAGGAAATGTGTGTGAGGGTAAAACATAGGCCTGCCATTACAAAAGATGAATTCAGGTAAGTCAATTTCCACATGATGCAGCTTTGTCAACATTGCATAGTGGGATTCCCAGAGAATGGTGGCCAGTTATCATGGCCCCCAAGCTTTTAAAGTAGGTTTGATTATAAATTTAAGATCTGTACGATTAGCTTAGCCAACGCACCCCCTAGTTGCAGCAGTCAACCGCCAGTCAGCCTTATTCTCGATGTGCGCTTATAATGAAGCTTTCCTTCTCCTAACCTCTGATGGTAATGGTCCTAAATATGCTTAATTAAATACTCAATGATTGGGACTAGATCTGGCCTACCTAGTGCCCTTGTCCAAATGATTAACATCACATTTATTCCTCCCACCCCGAAGGGAACTCATCTTGGAAACAGCCACGCTGTGGGAGAAACTCACACAAACGTTTACGGCTGGGGGCATGGCTTGAGCGCTCTGCAAGCTCTGACCCACCAGCCACCCAAAGGCCACACTGCTGTGTTTATAAATCACCAATCCAGACCAAATCATCACAGGGGGTAAAGCAAAGGAAGGCACGCAGGCACAGTCTCAGATTCCCTGCGGAGCGGTGGGATTTAGACAGCTGTCAGAAAGGCAGGGACATTCAGTCTTCACAACTAGGCCTCACGCTCCTGTACAGATCCTTCTTCTAATAAAGAGGTAAGTCCACTTACTTCATGTGATTTACTTATGTTCCTCACTGACTCTGCTGCTCCTGAACCTCTAAAGGCAGCAGGGGAGAATGGTGACATGGACTGCTCCCATTTGTAGCTACTTCCCTATCCAGTATATGTGTGGATGTGACAGGGATGGCATGAGCCTTGCTGAAAGTTACCGTATTTTTCGCTCCATAACGCACACCTTTTTCCACATAAAAAGGAAGGGGGAAAGTCTGTGCGCGTTATGGAGCGAAGGCACTGGCCGGCAGCGGGATCCCTCGGCTGCCACAGCAGTCGTAAGCAGAGGGATGCCTCTGCCAGCGGAGCCATGGCTCCCAGCCAGGCGGGAGAGAAACGGACAGCCCAAAAACAGCGCTTTCGGGATGTCCGTTCCTCCCCCCACCCCTCCGCCAACGCCCGCACACCGGCAAAGGGGGTGGGAGAGGAACAGACAGCCCAAAAGCAGCGCTTTCGGGATGTCCATTCCTCTCCCGCCCATGGAGAGCACAAGGAGGGAGGGAGGGAGATGCTCCCCCCTCTCTCCCTCCTTCCTTCCTTCCTTCCTTCCTTCCTTCCTTCCTTCCTTCCTTTCTTCCCTCCCTCTCTCCCTCCTTCTTTCCCTCTCTCTTCCTCTCTCTCTCTTCCTTCCTTCTCTCTTCCCTCCCTCCCTCCCTCCCTCCCTCCCTGCCTTTTAGAGGAGGAAAACCAGAAAAAAAGTATTTTTCTTGTTTTCCTCCTCTAAAAACAAGGTGTGCGTTATGGTCCGGTGTGCATTATGGAGCGAAAAATACGGTATATGGTTTGGGACGATCTGGAAAGAAGGCTCTAAATGTCTAATGCCGGGTAGATTATGCAACCGCAGAAACATCTCTTAAAGAGAACAAACTGCATAAAACATAACAACCGCCAAGCCAGCTGAAGACAGCATCTTTATCTCGAGTGAGGCTTTTATGGGTACCTTCAAGAGAAAGAAGGATTGCTCCATGAAAAGAAATGTGCTTATCTCTTGAGACACGCTTCTTGAGCTTTAAACAGTTATGCTCAGTGCTAAGAAAAAGCATGTTCAAGGCCTAAACCACTTTCTTGAAGATACACAAAGAAGCCGCCATTTCAGGAGTGGGAATCCCCACAGATCACTTGCCCATGAAAGAACAGGGTCAGCTTTGCTCATGTGAACGAAACAGGCCTGGAATCAGCACCTGGCAGAATGGGACATTTGTCCCACATGTACACCTTGTCTGCCGTCCCTGAATCTTCTGCCACTAGGACCACAGCAGCAGGGATGGTGCACCCAGCAGCCCCCCACTGGCTTGCTTGGGGGTCGGGGAACATGATCTGCTATGGAAGGCCACTCACAGCTAGGGGGCGGCAGCTGATAGCTGCCCCACCCCCTTGCCCATTGGGTTATCTAGTGGCACCAGCAGTGCTATAATGGCCAGTATTATGACCATGCATTCTTCCTTTAGTGAGCCATACAACACAGGAACAATATTTTTGCAGGGTTCTGCACAGCATTCTAGATTAGGGATGCCTGAAGAATTCTGAAACAAGTGTAAAAACTATTTGAAATTAATATTCTGAGATAAATGTAAGAAAACGATGAAATAACAAAAAAAGGATCATTTTCATTTTGAGCACAGCAACTCGTTCTGCCTCCAGTATATCCTAAACATTCGCAAACTTACCTACAGGAAAACTTTGAAGAAAGCAAGAAACTGAAGCTAGGGGGTGGAACATCAGATGTGATGGGATAACAGAATGGGGATTCTTGTGGAGTTGCCAATACACCCATGGTATATGTGTTTGTTGTGTGAATTGCCCGTGCATTTTAAGGCAATTCTTAATTGATTCAAATGTATTCGTGTAATTGCTGTAATGACGTTTAATTGTGCAATTAGTGTAAAGGCATGCAATCATGTAATTAGGGTGTGTAATTACAATATGTAATAATATTAGACTGTTGTACAATCCTGTTTTTTAACTGTAGAAAAAGGAGAGAGAAAGAGATGCATGTGGTATTAAAAGCATCAGTGTTCTGAAATGCATGGCAACGTAAAAATGTATCAATGTTCAAAGCTCCCAGGAAAAAGGATTTGTATAGGAAATGCTAATAGCACTGTAATAGTGCTTCATTAGGGCACCATAATTATTACAGAGCTGCTGCAAGTGAAAATGGGGCTTGATATTGGCAGAAAGGTAATTTTGTTCTGATTACCAGGAGGCGGCTTGTTAAGGACTGAAGATTATTTTGGGTCTCATGACCCAGAGGGGCACAACGTCTGCCAAAGTTAAAGAGAGCAAACCTCTTTTGAAGGTGCACTTTCAGCACCAATCAGTGGATAAGATGCTGGGGGCGGGCCTTCAAAGAGACATGCTGTAACACCCAATCAGCTTTCAAAGGGAAGTCCCTTCGAAGTCTCTGCAGAGGGGGAAAGATGCCATTAGTCTGTGTGTGTGGCCCATCAACATGGAGAGCTCAGACTTACCGGACTCTACAATTCCTACATATTATTATGCATGCCAAAAGAGAAGGCATTGCAAACCAACCCTAGGCATCCTCTTATAAAAGACATGCTCAGAAATGTTCAAGTAAATGACGCTTGAACGTTGCTGCGGCTTCCTTTGAGGCTGCTACCCTAAGATCAGGGCATATGCCACCAGATACAAAGGGATATGGAGAGAGGATGGAAAGAAGCCCTTCATCAGAACATGAACGCTGGGCCAGATGAAAGGGTGGAAGGAGAACCGGAAGAGGAAGATGAAGAGCATGGGTAGGCAAACTAAGGCCCGGGGGCCGGATGTGGCCCAATCGCCTTCTAAATCTGGCCCGCGGATGGTCCGAGAATCAGCGTGTTTTTACATGAGTAGAATGTGTCCTTTTATTTAAAATGCATCTCTGGGTTATTTGTGGGGCATAGGAATTCATTTTTTGTTTCCCTCCCCTTCAAAATATAGTCCGGCCCCCCACAAGGTCTGAGGGACAGTGGACCGGCCCCCTGCTGAAAAAGGTTTGCTGAGCCCTGATGAAGAGGAAGAACAAAAGTAGGAAATAGAAGCTGATGAAGATGCTGAAAACAGAGAAAAGGGAGCCCACAGGTTTTTGGTTTTTTTTTAAAGATTGTAAAGTGCACTCTCACAAATAGCATCCCATATCTGGAATGAAAGAGGAAAGGGAAATAAATTTGGTTCCCTCCTCCCCATTGTAAAATGTGATGGGAGAGGCTTAGAGTTACGGGCAGCAGAACTGCATTCTGGAAACATTCCTCACAATGTAAATGTACTATTTAACTGACTATCCCATGGATTCAAAATCAAATTGTTCACACCATTTGCAGTTAAACAACTCCCACCAAACAACAACAGCAACAGCAACAGCAACACCCAGAAGCAGTTTGGACTGAAACAGCTTCCTCTACTGCCTCCCCAAAGGGGAAAATGCACAGATTTTGCTCTCGCTCTCTCCAGAAAGATGTTTTATTTTTATTTAAATGTGTAACAACCCCCACAAAAGCACAGTACTCAGTTTCTCATGCATGAACTAACAATTTTATCTGTTGCATTAGCACCGGCTACTTATTTGTATCAGACGTAATAACTGACTCATCAAATGTTCTTCTCAATATTTTTTGAAAAAAAGTGCTTTATGATTTGCAAAAGTAAACAAGAATGGGTTTTGGAATACATTCATTACTGGTATTATTCAGATGAAGCCAATGTACACATTGGCTTGTTCATTCAAATGAATGGCTAACCCTTATTTGTGCATGGATAACATTTCAGGTTTTTATGCTAATCACTCCATGCCTAACGCTGTGGGATGCCTCTATTGTACCTGCTACTATTAGTGTTCCTAATTAAGGAATTATTTACCAACTATTAGCATGTCTTTGATAGCTCACTGACATGTTAATTATGGCTAATTGAGAGTTTGCACAGACATGATTCCATTTCCATTCTTGTATGAAACCTTCCATAAATCCATTGTCAGTTTAACTACAATGCATCTAAATTACAGCAGAGTTATAAATGCTCTAAAAACCAAATTTTAGTAACTTACATTGCTCTGCTTTTTAATTTTAAGTATCTGTCGCATTATTCATGGTTTCTGTACCTTACGTCACACCCACATAAGATACTGGAGCCATTAATCATTCCACACACACTTAAAAACAGAAAGCAGATCAATTTAATAATTCCTACGCACATTTCCAAGTTTAAGCTGCATTGAACATAGTGAGAAAGCATGAGCAGGGTTGCACTACACATAGCCAAATTTAAAAAGTCAATAATTTATAGCATTTCTAATGCTTTGGTGTAATGTATGTTCATTGTACCTTACAACTATCATTCCTTTGCCTTCCAACTTTGCTGCAGTTCTACAGAAGTGCATAAAGTGCTATTAGGCACAGAACTGCTTTCTGAAAACCTCATTTTTTATTTTTATTTTTAAAAATTCTACTTCTAATTTTGAATTATGGTGCTGGAGGAGACTCTTGAGAGTCCCATGGACTGCAAGAAGATCAAACCTAACCATTCTTAAAGAAATCAACCCTGAGTGCTCATTAGAAGGACAGATCCTGAAGTTGAGGCTCCAGTACTTTGGTCACCTCATGAGAAGAGAAGACTCCCTAGAAAAGACCCTGATGTTGGGAAAGATGGAGGGCACAAGGAGAAGGGGGCGACAGAGGACGAGATGGTTGGACAGTGTTCTCGAAGCTACTAACATGAGTTTGGCCAAACTGCGAGAGGCAGTGAAGGCAGAGCCTGGCGTGCTCTGGTCCATGGGGTCACGAAGAGTCGGACACGACTGAATGACTGAACAACAACAACAACTTCTTATGCCTTGAATATATGCTTTAAAGTGGAAGGGTAATCACTGCTAGACACTGAGAAGCCAGAGAAATAACTGAGATTTCCCCCCCAGTATTTAGGGTGGGGCTTCAATGTTTTTGCTGTTGGATTACTGAAACCAGAAAAAAATACAGCAAATACACAAGTATCCCTTTTTATTATACTGTATTATAATTAATACAATGATGGAACTTTTTAAAACAAATGATATCAAAACTAGTAGTTGAGTATAAAATGAATAGAGAACAAAAGGAAGACGGGGGAAAGCTGCACTTGGTTCTAGTGTACAAGAGAAAGTGCAGATCTAGTTATCCTGTTACAGCAGGAGTGGTCAGTGTGGTCCTCCAAATGTTGCAGCTTATATCTTCCTTATAAGCTGGGGTCCACAAGGGGTGACTGAATCCCAGCTGGAGTCAAGGCTAGGGCAGTTCAGGACCACGGTCAGCTCACTATGGACTTAGGTTCAGGGTCAGTCTGGATTAAAAGGTAAAGGGACCCCTGACCTTTAGGTCCAGTCATGACCGACTCTGGGGTTGCGGCGCTCATCTCGCTTTATTGGCCGAGGGAGCCAGCGTACAGCTTCCAGGTCATGTGGCCAGCATGACAAAGCGCTTCTGGGCGAACCAGAGCAGTGCACGGAAACGCCATTTACCTTCCCGCCGGAGCGGTACCTATTTATCTACTTGCACTTTGACGTGCTTTCGAACTGCTAGGTTGGCAGGAGCAGGGACCGAGCAACAGGAGCTCACCCCATCGCGGGGATTTGAACCGCCAACCTTCTGATCGGCAAGCCCTAGGCTCTGTGGTTTAACCCACAGCGCCACCCGCGGCTTCCTCAAACTTGGTCCTCCAGATGTTTTTGGCCTACAACTCCCATGATCCCTAGCTAGCAGGACCAGTGGTCAGGGATGATGGGAACTGTAGTCTCAAAACATCTGGAGGGCCGAGTTTGAGGAAGCCTGGTCTGGATAAAAGACTCACAGGAGATGTGAGAATGGGATGCTGCTCCAGTGATGGTCCAGAGCCAACACAGCTTAAGTGGTCATTCTGTTTGGTTGGTTTTTCCAAGCTTGGCTCACCTGTTGAAACTGTTGGGGTTTAAAGGGGCTGTCCTATTTCTCAGGCACTGGCTCGGGCAGAACTGGAGAGGTTCCTGCTGCCCTTGGATGTGGTGTGGCAGAAGAGGAGTGCCCTCAAAAACTGTTGAGGGTTCAGAGGAGTCCCCAGAGACCAAGATGAGGGGCATACATGCACTATCAGGCCATGCAGGTGACATCACTATTGAGTCCTGTGACTCCCACCAGGGGGCTCGGGCAAAACAGTGGCACTCTCTCTAGTTTTCCCCTTCCCCAATGACATCCAACCCCTCCTCAAAAA
Organism: Darevskia mixta; assembly: GCA_034641385.1. Lineage (NCBI taxonomy): Eukaryota > Metazoa > Chordata > Lepidosauria > Squamata > Lacertidae > Darevskia > Darevskia mixta. The sequence goes on along the minus strand of JAWWNH010000224.1, from coordinate 6,439,989 downwards.
GCAGAATTTCCTCAGCTATGACAGGAAGCTGTGGAAAGCTGAGGCACTATCTGCAAGATTAATGCATTCTTTCTTCACAAGGTAAGGTACCTGCGGATCTTTGAACATTCTAAAGTGCTACATAAATATGAACCGTTTTCTGAAGAAAAATGCATCTCTTTATAAGGAATGGTTTCTCTCTCTCTCTCTCTCTCTCTCTCTCTCTCTCTCTCTCTCTCTCTGTGTGTGTGTGTGTGTGTGTGTGTGTGTGTGTGTTTCAAGGTCCTCTAAGGGTGGGCCAAAATACACAGTAAGGAGGTTCCTTGTTCATGAGGGCTAAGCCCAGGTGGTGTGGTGGAGGGGGCAGAGAAGAGCACTCCCAGCAAGCAACTCACTCTTCTAACCATTGCTGAACTTCTGTGGTTACCTGAAGGAAAGGCACCTTTCACATGCACATTATAATTGAATCATAAATTGGAAAACTAAACTAAGATTGCAAGACTTAATATGGAACATACTTTTAATTATCCTTCTGAAATCTAATATATGTGACAAAGCCATCCCACCATTTATTTATTTTTGGGGGTGCTAGGCCATCTAGCATCACATCGAGAGGAAATGTTTTGCCCTTGGTACCCTTTTCTCTGTGAGAATAATAGGCAACCATTGGCTGAGGCAGGAAAAGCTAAAGAAGCGCCCTTCTAGAAGACACCATTGGAGTGGAGGCTGAGCCTGTTCTCTGTGCCCTCAAGCTCATGCCCGTCTCCACAGCTCCACCTCTTCACCTACAAAGCATCCTAGGTTCTGCTTCTTGGCTACACTAGAGCAGGGCTGAGGAAACTTCAAGGTCTCCGGGTCCCTCTGTCAGGCCCTTGTGACACCCTCAATGGTCCTACTCTGCACCCTTCTTGAGTGCATCTTCTGGTTGGAATGTGTCCTTGAACGGCGTTTGTGCCTCTTCGTTTGCCTGTATAGAGAGATGTGTGTGACGAGTGCAGGAAGCTCTGACTTTCAATGTACAAAGGTGACACATGTGGTTCCACCGCACTTTTGTTGCACTGGCAAAGACACGACACAACGACAGGATGGTATGATCGGGACGGCCACCTCAAGCCACACCCGGGGCCCCCCTTTTATTGACAATCTCACACCTCAGTTAATGATTAGCCCCACAGGTACAGCTTAAGGAACCAAATAAGGAAACATTCAACCAAATGGTGGTACATAGCACCATATTAGGAAATGCTCACAAACAGCGACACCCCAAAACTTCCCCATATGACATCTCCATTGTGTACGTGCTCACTCTCCATGCTCCCATCACATGCTCCCCTCATGCACCCCTCCCGTGCTCATCTTGTGACTTTCCAGTACTTTTCCACCACCCCTTTGTTCTTGTTATGCTGCTAACTCGTGTCCACCATCCTGACGTTACAGTGACAGCGTGGTTTGCCAGCGCTGTATTTCTAGCCTTGGCAGGATCGACATGGCTTGCCAGCGCCAATCCAGCTATAATCCCTACACACTTTTGCCCCTGGTTCGTCCACCCACAACTGGCATGTGGTCCCTGGAAGGATGCTCATAAGGGAATGACGCCCTCAGGGCTGAACAAGGTTGCTCATCCCTGCGCTAGAATGAGACAGAAAACTGGGAACTGTCATTCATCTTGGTAGATGGATTTTCTCTGGCTGATGGAGCACTGAAGCCAGCTAATGCTGCATACTGTCAGTGTCTCCATTCTTAAGCAGCAGCATGTAAGGAGAGCTTTAATCTTGCACTACTTCTGGCTCATGCTGAGGAACCTCTATTCATCATCATTATTAATGATATCACAGTGTATTAAAGTTCTCTCCTACAAGTAAGGTAGCTGATAGAAAATGTCAGGCTGACTCGGTCCTTTGGAATTAATATCAAGGAGCAAGATGACTTACTTAGAAAATCTCTTTCTGTAGCAGGTGACCAAATATCCAGAGTTTTATTTTGTCTAGGAAAGAGCTGCAATTCATGCACTGTAATGTGAATTGCAGCGCTGTGGTCTAAACCACAGAGCCTAGGGCTTGCCGATTGGAAGGCTGGTGGTTCGAATCCCCGCGACGGGGTGAGCTCCCATTGCTCAGTCCCAGCTCCTGCCAACCTAGCAGTTCGAAAGCACGTCAAAGTGCAAGTAGATAAATAGGTACTGCTCCGGCGGGAAGGTAAACGGTGTTTCCGTGCGCTGCTCTGGTTCGCCAGAAGCGTCTTAGTCATGCTGACCACATGACCCGGAAGCTGTCTGCGGAGAAACGCTGGCTCCATCGGCCTATAAAGCAAGATGAGCGCCGCAACCCCAGAGTTGTCTGTGACTGAACTTAACTGTCAGGGGTCCTTTACCTTTTGTTTACTGTGCACCTAGGATGCAAAAAGAGAAGCCCTGCTGGCTGTCTCATGATCTAGAAAGAGACTGCACATGTGAAAAACGGGGATTTAATATACAGTGGTACCTCGGTTTAAGAGCAGCCCTGTTTACAAACTCCGCAAAACCGGAAGTAGTGTCCCGGTTTGCGAACTTTACCTTGGTCTAAGAACAGAATCCAAACGGTGGAAGGGCACCTCATTAGGGAAAGCGCACCTCGGTTTAAGAACGGTTTCAGTTTAAGAATGGACTTCCAGAACGGATTAAGTTCATAAACCGAGGTACCACTGTACTGGTAGAGAGACACGGGCTTCAAAAATAAAAGGTCACAAGCTGAACCAAATACAAGGCAGAATTCTTGCTGAGCGGTATTTAGACTGAGGCGGCTGCTCAGTGACTTCACGTAATCCCCAAGTGATTCCAATTCGCACACACTGTCAGAGTGAAGAGCCTGGGAAAGGCTCAGAATGCCAAACGGACGACAGACGGTGGATGTTCAGGTGTTTTTGCAAACCAGCGCCAAGGAGATTGTACAAGGTTACCTAGCAAAGCACTTGCAACTAAACCCTCTCTCTCTTCCTCCCCGCTCTCTCCCCCTCTCATTCTCTCTCCAAGACAAGCAACACTAGAGCACCAAAAAGCTGAGTCTCCTACAATTGCTGTTTTTTATATAACATCTTGCTGAAATGATGACAGCGTGGAGAATGAAGCTTCCACTCAAGGAAATAGCAGGCTGTTTTTATTTTATTCTTCCTGTGTCTAGGGCTGATTCTGCCTGAAATCGGAAGACGTACCGTATAGATCTTGGTACTACAAACATTTTCCCATACGTATTACCTCCCCCAAGCTCAATTTCCAATGCCTATCTCTCAAGGAAAGGGACCCAGGTGGCGCTGTGGGTTAAACCACAGAGCCTAGGGCTTGTTGATCAGAAGGTCAGCGGTTCGAATCCCTGCGATGGGGTGAGCTCCCATTGCTCGGTCCCAGTTCCTGCCCACCTAGCAGTTCGAAAGCACGTCAGAGTGCAAGTAGATAAATAGGTACCGTTGCAGCGGGGAAGGTAAATGGCGTTTCCGTGTGCTGCTCTGGTTCGCCAGAAGCGGCTTTGTCATGCTGGCCACATGACCTGGAAGCTGTACGCCGACTCCCTCGGCCAATAAAGCGAGATGAGCGCCGCAACCCCAGAGTAGGACACAACTGGCCCTAATGGTCAGGGGTCCCTTTACCTTTACCTTTTTATCTCTCAGGGCCACATCCAGATTTGAGAAGGCCCACGGCACTGCAACCTCTCCATTGATAAGATGCCCTGTTTGTAGGCAGCTATGGATTGCCATTTTGAAATTCCCCACAGTGCCTTGGAGCAACCAGTGTAATAGAAGGCCCAATTGTTAGTACTGATGAGCCCTATTTGGGTGCTGTGGCCCAGACAGCTGCCTGAGTCTGCTGAGTTCTGCCACTAGGCTCACTCCCTCTAGTCTAGAGGTATGAAATTATTTTGTGCTCCTAGGAAAGCCATTATTTATAGCCAATTTAAATGATTCATCTCTAATGTTTCAGTTTTACACTGATTCACAGCCCTAATATTTACCAAGCCCCAAACAAAATAAAACCCCTTTAAAAAACGTCATGTCTCCGGAATGTTCATTTTGTGCCTTGCAGACTTGACAGCTCATCTAGGATGCCAAGGGACCCATATTTACTTGTATTTAGAAGACTGGCTGACAAGATCTTTGTCATCTTGGGAAGAACAATCTGCCCTTCAGACAATCTGTTTCCGTTTCAGCTGTGGAGCAAGAAAAAGAAGAAGCAAGCAGCAGCTTTCAGCCCATCTCAGCTAATTCACTTAACAAGAGCCAGGATCATTTCCTCACCTGCCACAGAGCCTATTATTAAAACCCCACCCATGCTGGACTTCCCGGAAATTTTTCGCTGACCCCGCTTTCCAGTTTGGATTGTGATCAATGCAGCAGCAAGTGGTCCATGAAAATGCGTCCTCCTTTTGACAACTGTGGATTATCAAGGATTCCTTCCGGTGATGAAAGTATTGCAAGGTACAGCTGCAAAATTGAGTAAATGTTTTGGAATCGTTGGCAATGGTAAACTGCAGCCTTTGTGAAAAAGGTTTCTCCTGAATATCCAAACAGAATGGATTTGTAAAAGCCTACATAATTCAGATTGCACGTAACTGTAATAATACCCTGGATTTATATGGTGCATTTGAAGTATTCAAAGCCCATACATCGTTTTTGAGCCATCTTGGCCGTTAGTTCCGGAAAACTTGCTCCCTGGCTTTCAGGCCTTTTCCCACCTGACCTGGGAGGGCGGGGCCCTGACTGACTCCAGCTACAAAAGCTGAAGCTCCCTTGCTCCCTAGCTTTCAGGCCTTTTCCCACCTGACCTGGGAGGGTGGGGCCCTGACTGACTCCAGCTACAAAAGCTGAAGCTCCCTTGCTCCCTAGCTTTCAGGCCTTTTCCCACCTGACCTGGGAGGGTGGGGCCCTGACTGACTCCAGCTACAAAAGCTGAAGCTCCCTTGCTCCCTAGCTTTCAGGCCTTTTCCCACCTGACCTGGGAGGGCGGGGCCCCGACTGACTCCAGCTACAAAAGCTGAAGCTGCTGAAGAGGCCAGAGACCATCTTGGCTGTCTCTTAGTGCAGACTCAGGTCATCAAGCCTGAGTTTCCACAGCCACCACCTGCCATGAACCTCCATTGACTGGATTGGCAGCAATAGCAGCAGATATGTTCTCTGCTTATGATAATATTTTATTCTCTTGTTGAATGTGCTGTTTTTAGATGTGCATGTTATATTTGACTTCCTTTAGTAATGTTTTCTTCTGAAACGTTTAAGATAAAAAAAAGTTTGCTGAGTTTAAATGTGCATTCTGTAGTTGACCTCCTTTGCAATGCTCTGTTTTGAAATCTTTAAGATAATATTTTAATTTCCTGTTAATTATGTTGCTTTGAATGTATGCTTTATATTTGACTTTCTTCAGTAATGTTTTATTCTAGATGGTTTTATTTGATGTTTTAATGCAGTTTGTAAACAGCATTCAGCCTTATCTTGAAAATGTAACGGGGTATAGAAATGAAATGAATGAGAACAACAACAACAACAATTTTAAAAATTTGTACAGGAGCAATTTGAGGCATGGAAGTATTTTTATCCCCTTATTGCATATGGAGATTCGTATAAGGCTCTCTTCTCAAGGCCATAACTCACCTAGAAAATGTGGTGCCGAGATGAGATTTAAGCCCATGGTCTCAATTTTTAACCCCCATGGTTTAGGCTTCCTTATACAGTATTTGCTTTGAAAATTTGAAATGGTTTTCAGAGTGGCTTTTTTTAATAAAAATGTTCTATGTCAGTATCTTTATCCCCCAACAACAAAAATCACTCCTGGAGGACTCACTGCCCACTGTTTCAATGCTAAGCATCATGTCTCAAAACATTTTGGAGGGAACACTCCAGCTTTGTAAATTATAAATCTTCCTCCACTTCTGATTACCGTCTTTCCCCCTTTTTAAGACACCGTCTTATAATTTTTCCCCTCAAAAAAACACAGGGTGGCTTATTTTCGGGGGATGTCTTATTTTTATTACGTCAGTATGGTACGGTACAGCCTCCCCCTGCGCGCTGAGCAGGCGGGGCAGAACTCCGCAAGAGGCGCGTTTCCCCCCGTGCCTCTCGCTGGTTCGCTGGCTCCCTGCGCACGGGGAACAGGCGGGGCAGGAAGAGGTGTCTTCCCCACCCCCCCGCGCGCGCACCTCTCCCTGCGTGCTAAGCAGGCGGGGCAGAACTCCACAAGAGGCGCGTTTCCCCCCGTGCCTCTCACTGGTTCGCTGGCTCCCTGCGCACGCAGGAGGGGCTGAGGAGGCGACGGGAACAATGGCGGCACCATGGCTTACTTTTGGGGTACGTCTTACTTCTCACAAAGGTAAAAAAAAAACCTGCCATGGCTTACTTTTTGACTACGTATTAAAAAGGGGGAAACAGGGTAATTCTCTTCCCTGTCATATGCAAGAACATAACTCTGAGCAGGAGCAAAAACCACAAGCCATCACATAAAGCGTTAATTCAGACCCTACATAGAAATGAGAATAGCCTGCACATTTCTGCTAGATTGTATGAAGCCCAGGCACAGCCCTCATTTTAGACATTAGGCCCTGTGATATCACTCACCAGTGCTTTTGGGGGGGGGGGCACCACAGGTGGACGGATTTAGCTGCAGTGTTAATTCAGTGCAACCTGGTTAAGTTGTGAGAAATAATGTTATCATCTATAAAAACAGTAGATAGAATTAGTGGTAGCAGCAACGCAGGGTTAAGTCATTTATGGCTTGCGCCTGTCCATTTTAAGTAAGCACTGCATATAATTTCTAGAGGTTTTAAAGTTCTTTGCTACCATGGTCTGTCTTGCTTTTACTGCATATAATGCTTGGCAACATATTATTTAATGATTCATAGAATTTTAGGGCTTCAAGGGACCTTGGAGATCATGCAGTCGAGCTGCCCTACAGAGTGCAGGAATCTTGAAAGAACAGCATCCCCGGCAGAGGGCCATAGAGCCCCTGCTTAAATAGCTGCAGAAAAGCCACAACAGCGAGGATTTTGATTGCAAAATACTGGAAGACACAGGATTTAACAACGATAGAAGAATGGCAGATGAAAATGATTGACTATATGGAACTTGCCGAACTGACTGGGAAACTACACGACCAGAGGGAGGAGACGGTGGAAAAAGACTGGAAGAAATTTAAAGTTTATATAAAGAATTATTGTAAGGTTGAAAGTTAGAAAAAAGTCTATAGAATAGAATTAGGATTAAGTAGGTAATTGTATGATGTATGGTTAAGATATGGTAAGAACAGAATATTAGTAATGTAGCAAAAAACAAGGGAAAGATGAGAGGAAATTACTAAGGATGATTAACATTGAAACGCAGCAGGGGAGACTGGAGGAAGTCACCCCAAGATGATTTGGAAAGAAGAAGGGGAAAATATGATGCTTGTTTTTGTTGTATTTTGTATTTGTATTTTATATGTGTTTTAGTTTATGTTAAGCTTTTGTTTATTTTTGTGGAAAAACCCAATAAAAACTATTAAAATAAATAAATAGCTGCAGAAAAGCAGAACTTCCCACCACCTACTGTGATCGTATGTTGCACTGTCAAACACCTCTTCCTCTTAGAACATTCCTCCAAAATCAGATTGACCAAAATCTGCCTCCTTGCTTTTCCTTCTCATTAGTTCTAGCCCTGTACTCCAGTGAAGCAGAAAACAAGCCTTCCCCACTTTCTATATGACAACTCCTCATATATTTGAAGAGAGCTATTATGTTACATAAGGGATGCGGGTGGCGCTGTGGTCTGAACCACAGAGCCTAGGGCTTGCTGAACAGAAGGTCAGTGGTTTGAATCCCAGCGACGGGGTGAGCTCCCGTTGTTCGGTTCCCTGCTCCTGCCCACCTAGCAGTTCGAAAGCATGTCAAAGTGCAAGTAGATAAATAGGTACCGCTCAGGAGGGAAGGTAAACGGCATTTTCGTGCGCTGCTCTGGTTCGGCAGAAGCGGCTTTGTCATGCTGGCCACATGACCTGGAAGCTGTATGCCGGCTCCCTCGGCCAGTAACGCGAGATGAGCGCCGCAACCCCAGAGTCGTCCGCGACTGGACCTAATGGTCAGGGGTCCCTTTACCTTTATTATGTTACATACCGAATTTTTCGCTCCATAGGATGCACTTTTTTCCTCCTAAAAAGTAAGTGGAAATGTCTGTGTGTCTTATGGAGCGAATGTGTGGTCCCTGGAGCTGAACTGCCCAGGGGCAAAAGCAGATCGTGCTTTTTTTAAAAAAAAAGAGAGAAGGGGGTGTTGAAAGGAAGCCCGCTGAGCAGCTGCACAGCAAACGATCGGGGAGAGAGATAAGGGAGAGAGATTCCAGCCCCGCCCCCTTGCAGAGGGAGGCTGTTTCCCCAGCGACATGTGACTGGCTGATTAGATTATCTGTCTGGAAACTGTAGAAATGGCTTCCTGAAGCTACAGAACTGTGAGTTAAAACAGGGTTTTTTTTCCCTTTGCAAAGTAAGCTCAACAACTTTGAGCTGATCCTCAAAAAATGGGGCTTTTCTCCTTTGCCCAAGAAGCTGCAGAAATTTGAGCTGATCCTCAAAGAAATGGGGCTTTCCCCCTCTAAAAACTAGGTGCGTCCTATGGTCAGGTGCACCTTATAGAGCGAAAAATACAATGTTTTACATCTTCTGTGTGCTCCGTCAGTACGGATTTAATTTCTAAAGTCTTCTGAACCTCAACTTTCAAATTTCACCAGGGACTGCAGCTCCTCTGGAGATACGAGTGTATATAAAGAATCGATTCCCTTCCTCCTGTAAGACCTTGACTCCAGGAGGTCAATCAAGGTGTACTTCACACACAAGCAATTTCCTTTGCCTGAGATCCGCTTTACCTGAAACGTCACCGGCTTGCAGCCTAATTGGTGGCTATGGGAGTTGCACAGTCCCTTAAAACCAACACAAATGCTAGCGTGATAGCTGACTGCAAAGTTACAGCAGCTAATCATGTCACAGAGACCTTAGAAAGACATGTTCAGGAGGAGACTGTCAGCCTCCTTCAAGAAAATAACAAGGCAGCTATGGTCGGAAGTGGAGGATATTTATTTATCTCAATAATGTGTCATCTTTGCCCTGCATTGAATAAAGCTAACAACCAGCAACCAAACAGCAGGAGGGTAGCATGAAAAAGACAAAACTGACCGAGGGAAGGCGGCAAGGCTTGCTCTTTACCCGTTAGTCCTGTTTTCTGGATGAGCTAAAGGGCACGTGCCAATTAATTCTCAGCAGGATCTCAACGATTGCTCTAAATCCGGGAATTAGAAGCTAAAGGCTAACTCTGAAACGGCAAAGGAGCACAGCAGTAAACCATGAAACAATTCTTGATCCTCACCCTCAGAAGACCATCTCTTTACCATTCCACATCCCTTCCTTCCATGCTGACAGTTCCTAGGGTTGTATTATAGTATCAGAGCTATGCCCTTTCGTGTCTGTTCTTCTAAATATGTCACCGAGTGCCTCTCATGCCGCAAACTCCCAATTAGTGCTCTGAAATATCTTGTTTAAAAACATGTCCTGTCATTTCAAGTGCACTTTGGTGTACCCTTCACCTCTAAAAGACATAAGACCCCACTGGAATAACAATCAAAGACTAAAGAATTTGCTTTGAGAGTATTTCATTTCCAGACATTTAAAAGGAGGTTTTGTACCTACAGTGAATTTATGGCAGCTCTCTAAAGGGAGTATATGTGGGAAATTGCAGTCAAATATAACTAGCAAGCTTAATACATGAAGCCGTTAAGATCACAGAATTGTATTCTTAGACTCAGCTAGGTCATGCCCCTCACCTGGAAGGAAGCTAAGTTTCCTTCTTTGTCCACTCTTTTTTACCATGTGAACTCACCAAGTTACAAGCTCAGACTGCATGCTTAGAGCTATTTCAGAATATTTTGTGTCCCAAGATTTCTGCCTGTGTTTACTTGTTGCTGCATGGAATAGCACATGAATCTAACCTTTGAACTCTGTAAGTAAAGCATTTAAACTTACTAAACAGTGTGGTCTGTTCATTGCGAGAGGGGTAGAAATGGGTGAGCGATGTCAGTGGACTAAATGGGATATTAAAAGGTCTAACAGCCTATATTCCTAATGCTTCACTGCCACTGCATAGTTTGTGACTTTTAAACTCTGCTGGGGCTCTCTTACTGGAGAGTGCATTTAGCCCTGCGCTTTGGATCTAGGGAGCCAGCCAATTCTTTTCTTAATTACACCACATGGGTGATCTATACTGTATGTAGTTTTCTCCCCACAGTATGCAGGTGGTTGAGAAGTGGAATTTTGCACCACTCCTGAAATGCTTCTGAAGTGCCCTACAAATTACATGCCAAAAGAACTCCAGGTCATTTAAGATGGCTGTTCTCCACCCCTACAGGAGACAATATTGTGTGAATCATCAGTATGTGGGGAACTCTTTACTCTTTGCAGCAGTGCCTGTTGGAACCCCTTTTGCAAAGCCTCCCTGTGTACCAGGAGCTCACAAGTAATGAGCTGGTTTGGATGAAGTAACAGTCCACGGTTTACCAAGGCGAAGGAGCCTTGGAGGACCCTCAGATGTATAGAGTCCCCTTTCCTTACTCTCCCTCCCCTCAAACACTGCAACCCCATCATCGCTGCCTAGCTTCCAGTAAGCTACAGTGCATGCTTCTCCTGCAGCCTAGGACGGGAAACGAACAGGAAATCCTAGGCTTTTGCCACAGACCATGAACAGAACTGCAACACACAAGGGAACGTATCACAACACATAAGAAGAGGAAGGTGGATGCAAGCCTTTGGATCCTTTAAGACTTATTCACCTAGCACCAAACCATTAGGTATTTTTGGAACCATCATACCTTGTTTTCATGATAACAAAACACAGGATTGTTTGCATTGGGTCGACAGTATGAATCAAAGAAATAATATTTCCTTTCTGCTTACCACACCGAACTAGGATTGAAAGGGATCCCAGAAAAAGGGCGAGAAGGTTAAAAACACACACTACCCCTGGCAATGTTACCTAATGCATGCCTATTCAGAAGTCCCACTGGGTCTTACTCCTAGGTAAGCATGTAATAGGATTGTAACCAGCATGCATTTTGCATCCCTATCCCCAACATTTGTGTTAAACTTCAATAAATGAAGCTGAGTTACCAGTAAATCAGAGGCTCGGGAAACTGGTGTTAACACAGAGATTTCCCCCCTTATATTAAAGCTATTTGTACTTGGATAGCGGTGAACCAGCATAGTTCCAGGAAGGCAACCATCTATTTTGAACTTTTGGTGTTTAAAATAGAAATGTTAGCAGCATCTTTCAATTCACAGTGAAGTCTGCTTTTGGGGACAAGTTGATTGTTTCTGGCAATAAAGAGCACATGCTTGGCATGTAGAATGTCCAAGGTTCAACCACTGGCATCCAGGTAAGACTGGAAAACTGTGGTCCTGGAAAGTGGCAGCCACTCAGCAGAGACAATACTTAACAAGACGGACCAATGGTCTGACATGATATAAGACAACTTTCTATGCACCGAGCTAGCCTTAGTTAAGTCATTCTCTTTTAGCCTTAGTCCACCTCTATCACGTGGGCAGAAATATGTGTCTACATTGTGGGACTTTCCAAGGGTCAAAAGATAATGCATGTGAAGGTGCTTTGAACAATCTAAAGTTCTGCAGAAATAGCTATTGTGACTGTACCTGTTTCCCCTATTTTAAGACGTAGTCGTAAAATAAGCCATAGCGGGATTTTTTCACATTTGCAAAATATAAGCCGTACCCCGAAAATAAGCCATAGTGATAGGCACAGTTCTGGAGGGTGCCAAAAGCCCCCACAAAGCCTTCGGAGACCCCCCTCGCCGCACCAAGCAGCATCTGCCCTCCGGAGCCGGTGGGGATGGCGGAGGGGATGGGGGCTTTGAAAGCAAAGGAGAGTCTGCTGGACCGCGTCCTCTCTTTCTCTCCCCACTGGGAGAGAGGGCCGGGGAGAGAGGGCTGGAAGTCAATGCCAGCGACGCACACACCTCCCTTCCCTCAGACTCTCTCTCACGGTGCTTGGCGGTGGCTGTTGGCCGCCCTTTTCTTTCAGTTAAGAGTCCTGCCCTGCAGGGAGCCAGCAAGCCAGCCAGCGAGAGGCACGCACAGACGCCTCTCGCCTGAGTCTTGGCCCGCCTGCTCCTCGCGCGCAAGGAGCCAGTGAGCGAGAGGCGTGCTGCTCCTGACGTAAGAAAAATAAGACATCCCCTGAAAATAAGACATACTGTGTTTTTTTGAGGGGGGAAAATTAGACGGTGTCTTAAAATAGGGGAAACACGGGTATTCTATCTTCTTATATGCCCAAATCTTCTCCTGATCTGTCCACCTATATATCACAGGGGGAAGGGGAGGTTCAGTCACCTTCGGAGGTTGTTTTTGCCCTTTCGTTATTTGATTCAAACCTCCTAAACACTCTTGTAGTTCTGAGGCTCACTGTGGAGATCCAGCTGTGGAACGTGACTGTGTTACCCACATATCTGGACTATGGAGATCAGAAACATAAATAAAATCCAACTGATCTCCAAAATTAGGGAAGCTTAAATATACCGCTAAGAATCATGAGGTTGCTCTTCACTGTTTGATGCATTCCAAGGGCTTTAAGGTTGCACCTCACCTCACAACTTGAAAAGTGTTCTGACCTTCCCAGTGGGCGAGAAGCAGCAGCGTGTGAGTGGAAATCTCTATGTGCATGTTGTTTTCCCACCTGCCCAGATGAAATGTCCCTCTTCATTCCTTATGGGAGCAGAGTGGCTGCCATAGAAACCAGGAACCACATGGGACCTAACCATGCGGGGTGCCATTTGTCTGGCGCATCAGTTGGGTAAATTTAGTCATGTAAGTGAAAACCTTTGTTTTTGGAGCAGCAGCTAAAAACACACACACACACACAACCCTGATACAATTCAGTGGAACGGATTAAGAAACAACAACTCAGACCCAGCTTACACTATAAAAACCCCAGGCAAATAAAATGGCACCACAGCTAAAATGATTTCAGAACTGGTGCCAGGTAAGCATCAACCAAGAAGGCTCTCCTCAGTCACATGTGTAACATCAAATGGAAACAGAGGGGGCAGCTAACATGAGGAATGTTTGGGCAATGTGCATGTAAGCGTAGCATGATGGACTCCTTTTCTTCAACCTTGATCCAGTAGGTCTTTGTGATGGGGCCCAGTGAATGGTCTGTTGAGTACCTGGCAGAAACCGCAGAGTTGCTGAAGCCAAGATGCTCTCCAGACCTCACCAATGTCTTAAATGGGAGGCTGCTATGAGTCCCATCTAAGACTGGGATGCAAAGGGATATATGTCTATCAGACCCTGTAGTCATCAAGTCCAAATCTTTACCTTGAAGCTGAACCATCCAAATGAACCCCCATACCCAGTTCACTCCCCTAGCAAGTCCTTGGGACAGTCATCAAGGTGTGTGTTTGTGCCTGAATGTGTGGGGCATCTGATTATTTCAGACACCCTTGCACAGTTCGCAGGAATCCTTTGATGTCTGCTTAGAACAGGAAACCTGACTCTTGACACATTCACAGTGCCTCATGCTCAGGCTCAATATTTTAAAAATCCCGATATTTATAATCCAGGGCTCATTCTCAACTGTCTTGCCACTTCCGAAGGCTTTGTAGTCAAATTTAGAGCCTTTGTGAAGAGATAACATTCTTCAAGAGCTTAATAACGCCTCACACAGTAGTGCTACCCATGAGGAAGTGCAACAGTAAATAACTCGTGCTTCCCAAGCACTGCAATGGGGGCAGCTGCTCAGATTATTTGGTTAAGCCCCTGCCTTAGTGATTAGTTGTTATTATTTTAGCTGTTTGAATGAGGAGTACAGGGGAAAGTTGACCTGTGGGAGAACAGCAAAAGCCTGTAGACTTGGCTGCATCCTAAAGAAATGAATAAAAAGCAAACTGCTCCGATTCATTATGACTTTAAACAACAACAACCACATACCACCGATAGACAGAACAGCACAACGAGAAAGTGTGCTGTTATTCAGTTTTCAGTTAACCAAGTGTTTAGTCATAGGAGCTAGTGTTACCTTGAACAAATCATTCAAGATGCACACTGGGATAGCTCAGTTGGTTAGAGCATGGTGCTGATAACGCCAAGGTTGCAGGTTCAATCCCCATATGGGACAGCTGCATATTCCAGCACTGCAGGGGGTTGGACTAGATGATCCTCAGGGTCCCTTCCAACTCGACTTTGATACTTAATGGCTAGGTTGATAAATAGAACAGTATTTACTGATAGTGGCTTAATCCAAAGCTTTGTGACCCTTAGATTGGTGGGGGGAGGGGAATGACTGCCCATGCATAAATGTAAACCCATTTCTGTATACATTATGCATATTTGAGGAGACATGTATAAGTCTTATATATTTAGTTCTCCTGTTTTACTCTTTTGCATAATTTATTTGCCAACTTGGACCGCTTTAAACAAGGACTAGACAAAGAAGCGAGAAAATCGAGAGATGAAAAAAGTCTACATAGTGTTGGTTTGCTACATTAAAATAAATAAGTTGTAATGAGGTATTTCATCTGCTACTTTCATCATTCCAGCACTGTATGAACAAGGTCCATCTCCAAATAAACTTATTTTGGCAATTACATTTAACAGCATTCCTTTTGCTTGCAAATTTCAACATCACTGCATTCTCCCAAGCTTTCCTCAGTCATTCTGTGAAGTGTTGGAGGGTCCTTATTCTAAGACCTTGCTTCTAATATTATAGCACCGTCACTGCTCCCTTGCGTGCTTTTCTTTGCCCTCCGAGGCAGAGTAACACCCCTTTGGGCAGCAGCACACAGGAACAGGAATTACACGGGACCTTTTGCCACTCAGCCAGAGCCTGAAGAGCATGAAAGGGGATGGAACTAAGGGGGGAAGCCAAAAAGTGCCATTTGACAAGGTCAGTAATACTAAGGAGCAGTTCTTTAATGGAAGAACCCTGGAAGAACCCAGCCCACGTCATCTGCAGCCGGCCAACCGGCGGCTGGGGGGGCGAGGCCAGGCCCCATTTAAACAAGGGTGCGAGCCAGGGTTCGCCCTCTTGCCTCGCTCCCGCGATCTCCCTCCCTCCCTATTTGCAGGTTCTTTCACCTGGCCTTGCTTTGGACCTCGGTTGGTCGCCTGTCTTGTGTCAGGGGCCTGGTAGGAATTTTCTCCATTTGGCAGATTGGCTTGGCCACTTGGTTTTCGCCTACCTCTTAGCAATCGTCACAACTTTGTAAGGTTTGCGGTTAGGCGTTGGGTGACCTCATGTTGGGGGGAGGGGAGGCCCGGCCATCGCCTGCTCCTCCAAGCTTAAGGGTATTCCGTTAACGGAATCAGGGGGTGTGGATCTTGTCCGAAGCTCGGGGCGGGGCTAGGGCCATGCCATGACCCCGTGAGAACACTATGGGGAGCTCGAGTTGGTCCGCATCGACAGGGCTCACCCTACCGGTGGCTTACCCTTACCAGACTTATATACACTTACCAGTCAGATATAGTCCGGTCTATCCAATGCCTAAGCCAATTACCGCTCACATGCTATAACCAATAAAGTTGTGGCCAAAATATGCCCAAAACATTAACCTTATATTCGGTGTCCTTGTGTATTTATTCATCTTTGAGGGGGTGGTTGCGGGGTCTCGACACGCAACTTATGAGCAAGCGCGAGTCTTTACACAGACAATGGAGATGGTTGTTTTAAAGTGCTTTCCCTTGCAGTTCAGAGTAACACAGCCCCCAAAGCAGTTCCTCCTACCTTTGTTTTCCAGCTTGAGTTCCTCTGCTAGTAAGCTGTCCTGTCTATTGCCAAGTACAAATGCCAAGAAAGAGAGGATCATGGCATCCAGGATTCCAATGATGGCCAGAATGTATGCCCAGCGGATTGAACAAGCCCCCAATGTGTACTTGTCTGTCTTTTCACCACACATCCGTTTCACCTCTTTTGCATCCCAGCCATCAGGATAAATCATACAGCCCAGGACAAGACAGGCAGCTGGGGAAAGAAAGAAAGAGGAATAAAGAGAATGACAGAACAATCACATGGCTGAAGTTTATGTCTCACAATTATTCCCATATTCAGTTATTAAAATGTCTCTACCTTGCGATACAAAACTTTGTAACTTATTTCCAAGACAACCACAACATATTCACTGTGCAGAAAATTATGATGCTGCTCGGAAACTTGAAGTTTTATGAACTTTTTGGGGGGTTGGTGGGTGGGAAACCTTTAACAACTTCTTTTGCTTATTCTCAGACTTTTGGGAAAGAGGGAAAGCAGGGAAGTTGATACACTCATTCGTAACGCAGAGCAAATCGACATACTGTAAATTTAAAGTCTGTGGAGCAAATAAAGAGATCCACCTTATATCCAAATAGTATCTGTATTGAGCTAATGTAAGTTTTCAACCATATACAAAAACAACAACAAATAATAATAATAATTTAATAATAATAATTTATTATTTGTACCCCGCCCATCTGGCCGGATCTCCCCAGCCACTCTCTGGTAAAACATCCATTTAACAAGTAGTCTTTTTCAAGTTCTTACTGATGAATGAAAGCTTCTAACTCCTTGCAGCGGTGGGGGAAGTTTCTAATCAGAGTCCAACTTGAATTATGAAATGCACTAAGGTTTCCAGGATAGTTTTGTCTTGCCGTTCTTCCAACTTCATTAATCTTCTTCTATAAGAAAATTACTTCTGGTTTCCAACTCCCCTTCAGTATAGAAAACAAGCCGTCGGAAATGTCACTGGCCCAAGGAAAGACTCTTTCCTTTCTCTACCACTTCCCTCTTGATTCATGAACCATCCGCAGACTGATGGTCAAGAAGTGATGAACATGCATCCTAAAAGCATGTCATAGATTTGCCTCAAGTCACTTTGTACCTTGCTTGCTTGTTCCCTTGCCAAACATAAGCAGACCAAACAACTGAGAGTCAAGCCAACTTCACTTGAACAAACTCAAAGAGGTGATGCTTGACATTTCTGAAAGGCCTTTCCACAGCAATTCTAGCCTGTTAATAATCTTATCATCCACATTTTTGTCTCTTGCATATAATAATGATAACTTTATTATTTATACCCTGCCCATCTGGCTGGGTTTCCCCAGCCACTTTCTTTCCCCAGCCATATCCTTTTATGCCCAATGAAGACCTTCAGTGGTACCTCGGTTTACAAACTTAATCTGTTCCGGAAGTCTGTTCTTAAACCGAAACCGTTCTTAAACCGAGGCGCGCTTGAGGCCTCCCACCTCCGGTGCCCTTCCACCGTTCGGCTTCCGTTAGTAGACCGAGGTAAAGTTAGCAAACCGGGACACTACTTCCGGTTTTGCGGAGTTTGTATACCAAATAGTTCGTAAACAGGGCTGTTCTTAAACCGAGGTACCACTGTACTAGGAATTCCCCACAATTCCTGCATAAAAGGGGAAGCTTATTCCCTTGAACTATTGGGCCACTTTGACAGACCTCACATCCAGCAGAAAGAGCTGTTCTTCAACTCCTATATTTAATTTGTTGCTCATCAATGTTTTAATTATTAAAAATCCTAAATTTGTGTGGGGTGTTTTTCTTGCATAATTGTCACAACCACTGAAAGTGAACAGAGTAAGTCACACGAAACAAAGGACACACCTTTGCTTTGTATGTTAATTTGGCTTGCTTGGAAGAGTGAATAGATGTTAGGTATGAAAATATAGTTAAGAAAATTCAACGTTATTTTTCTGCAGCTGCTTACATTGTATGCCTTGAACAATGTTGAAATAATAGTTCAGAAGCAATAATTAAGCTGCAATCATGTGGAAGAAAAGCAGGCAGTTGTCCACCTTACTTACAATTAAAATGAACTTGCAAAGTTTTTTGAAAACAAAATCTCAGTTAAGTTGAAATTAACTCATAGGATTCCATCTTCAGAATGCAGAATACAGTACTAGGAAATGGAGCCCCCATTAGTTTAATGAACTATTTAATAAATGTTATGAGAATTAGCAGCCTTCACATGCATAAAATAAATTAAAACCGAAGTACACATGTACACTCTTAAATATGATTACCTAGGCACAGTTTTCATTTGGCATGCTAGGAAGCACAGGTGAGTATTTGAGATGCAGTCCCAGCAAAGTTTCATTTATCAGTTATAAGATCATAAGATCTTTAAAGCAGAAGGGATACTTATAAAATCTGCTTATCATTTTTATTTGAAATGGTAGATTTTGACTTTTTAATTCTTCCCAGAGGACCAGGAAATTTTCTGCACAAGCAATCTCATCCTTTTTTTGCCTGCCATTTTTACAGTTAGTTCACTGCTGCCATGTTTTAGTACAGAAACATGGCGGATGTGATGGGCTGGCAGGAAGAAGAGTAGGAGTGGCAGCTGTCAATAAAAGGTGTGTCACACATCTACTACAGCAGGTTTATGTGCCTTTAAGATACACATCTCTAGCCCCCACTGCCCTCCTTTGAAGTGGGGATATTGTTGTGTATTGATTCAAAGTGTTATCATATCTGTATTACTATTGTCTGTAATCACATTAGGGTAAAGTAACTGCCTTCCTGTCCCAGAAAGAAGAGTTACTATTGGTGCATTCAAGTTGCTGCATTGGGATCCTCAGTCTTATTGGTTCCCACCAAAAAGCAGCTGTGTGATTGCTTGAGATTGTTCCCTCCAAAATGTATCTTTTCCTAGCCAGTCCTCTGTCCCTATAAATGTAGCTTCCCTACCCTCAGTTCCCTCAGTCTTGTTTGCCTGAATAAAGAATTGCTACATGAAGAAGCTGTCTCCTGCCTGCTATGTCAGAGAGCTGAAATCACTTGCTGAAATCATTAACCCCATGCTACAACAGATATAACATCTTTCCTGGTGATATTTGAATCCACAAACTGAGCAATCATTTGCAATATCCTCTCTGTCAAGGAAAACTGGGCAATTTCTGTGTTCATTGACACCATTCCCCCCCAACTTCCCAAAACAAGATAATGCTACTTTCCCGAGTACATGCAAATCAGCCTGGGGATTTGATTTGAGGAATTTGATTTATTATATTTCTATGCTGCTTTTCAGTCAAATGAATCCCAAAGTGGCTTACGAACAATAAATAACAAAACCATGATAGAACATAACAGAACATCACAAATACAGCATATATTGTACAGAATAAATAACAAATTTTCTGCAAAACAATTACAAACTATAAAGCACTGTTAACAGAGCAACAACTAAAATGTAATCTAAACACCGCAGTTAAAGCAAAATTCATATTATATGGTGCATTTATAATCTATAAAACAATATTAACAACATTAACAAAGTAGTACACGGAAGATAAACTAAATCGTGTCCTCCCTAAAAGAGGGCACGTGTTGCCGTGAGACCTGGAGACTGACCTCCTGGTTGTGGGTGGGTCTATTGGAATAGCCACAACACCCAATTGGTAGGTCCCTCGTTGCTGGGTTTAATCTGGCCAATGGGGCGCAGTCTAAATGGATCGAGGGACCTATATAAACTCTTGCATGTGTCCCAGAGCTTCCTCTTTCGGCTCGTGCATCGGAACACCCGCCCACCTCTCCCCAATTTTAGGGCATTTTTGCGATTGACCTTGCTATGCCTTCGCGTGTCGTCTGTCGTTGGGACAGGGGCACGGCAGGAATTTTCCCCACTTGGCTGATTGGCTGTTGCCATTTGGATTTCGCCTGCCACGTAGCAATTCGTCACAACTTGTAAGGTTGCAGATAGGCACTGGTTCATGTGATAGGGATGGGAGAATGGTCTCGCCATTCCTATGTGAAGGGTATTCCGTTAAAGGAATCCAGGGACTCAAATTGGTTCGGTCAACCCCCGAAAGTGATTTTTGCCCATGCCTGAGTCCAGGGGAGCATCTGGGGAGTGAACAGAGTCTGTTCCCAGGCTTTTCACCTGCCTCAGGTGTTCACCCTTGGCTGACCTATGATAGAGCTCTGGGTCAGCGCTACCTGCAAGGGTCTAGGGAGCTAGTCGAACCATAGCCTAAGCAACCACTCACTTTTCTGTAATCAATAAAGTTGTGGCCTAAATTCTGCCAAAAACCAAAACTAAAATTTGAGTCAAATGTGTTTTTATTTAGATCATAGAATCATAGAGTTGGAAGAGACCACAAGGGCCATCCAGTCCAACCCCCTGCCAAGCAGGAAACACCATCAAAGCATTCCTGACAGGTGGCTGTCAAGCCTCTGCTTAAAGACCTCCAAAGAAGGAGACTCCACCACACTCCTTGGCAGCAAATTCCACTGTTGAACAGCTCTTACTGTCAGAAAGTTCTTTCTAATGTTTAGGTGGAATCTTCTTTCTTGTAGTTTGAATCCATTGCTCCGTGTCCGCTTCTCTGGAGCAGCAGAAAACAACCTTTCTCCCACCTCTATATGACATCCTTTTATATATTTGAACATGGCTATCATATCACCCCTTAACCTTCTCTTCTCCAGGCTAAACATACCCAGCTCCCTAAGCCGTTCCTCATAAGGCATCGTTTCCAGGCCTTTGACCATTTAGGGGGGAGGTCTCTGGGTCTGAACACACAAACACTGTTAAGTTCATACACACACTCTCCATACATGGGCATATACATAATGCCCATGGCAGCAACTTCCTTCTGAAGGTTCCTCAGACTCGAGGGGGTACAGCAGAGGTGAAACCAACCACCCCCTGATGGCAAACAGAGTCTCCCTCCCCTCTCAGTTCTTCTTCTGGAAACAGCTCCCTTATGAAGGCTCCTAGGGCTGGAGGGGGGGGCAAGGCAGGCGGGAAAAGCCATTACCTGCTGGCCAACATCGTGTCTGGCTGAACCCACTGGCTTTGTTTGCAGGCCCATGTGGACAAGATCTCTTCTGCTGTTCACCCCTGTCCCCCCACTACTTGTCAAGCTGGCAAGAGCCAAAATGTCGACATTACTTTGCGGATACTTTGTCAAGCTATGAGCAGCAGCTGATGGGCTGATGTTGCTGCCACTGGGCCTTGATCAGCTCTTGTCGCAAGTGCAGAATATGGGCCACCAAGTTCTTCAGGCTAGGACACACAGGTGCTTGTTAAGCTGCACTCTAATAAAGATAAATTAGCCAGAGATACGGTTTTGTCTTGGCTTGCCAGCGGTTTCTCAGATAAGAGGACTTAGTTGAGGCTGTTAGCTGACAAAAGACATCAATCCACTGAATTAAGGGTGGAAGTCTGAGACTTCAGCCGCACAGACAGTGACACACAGAATGGCCCATGCAGAAACAGTCCCCGACACAAGAGTCTGAGGGCCTCCAGGCTGTCAGTATTTTGTGGGAAAGATTCAAGGACGTACCGTTTGCACAACTCAAGCAATTTAAAGAGCTCTATTGCTCAAGTGAAACAAATCCATTGGGGGGGGGGGAAATGGACAGACTTTTTGTGGTTTTGTAACACCTTGTACCTTCCCCGGGATTGGAGCAATTGGATCTCAAGCAAAGAGTCAAAACACCAAGCAGGGTTCAACAGGATTTATTTGGATTGTATATACAGGCCAAAGGCGCAGAGCGATAGCTCGCAAATTCTGCGCGCCCAACCCATGGGCGAGTGGTTCTTTTATACACTTCTCCAAAAGAACAGAAACTCATATTGTTCAGAACACGTGATTTCGGGGAAATCACATGTTTTCCAGTAAACTGAAAATTAGCAGGAATTCAGTCCAGGAATCTCTGTCAGGTACTCCCTTGTGATTTACAGGAGGAGGAACCCTTGCAAGGTCGTCTTTGTGGTTAACGAGACAACTTCCCCTTTCATTAATTATTGCAGTGTTTGCAATACCTTGTGCCGGGGTACAGGCTGGTTCCGATATGGACACTAGCTAATTAAAACAACCAAAGCTGGTACAGACATGAACTAAAAGATAAGAGCACATCATTCCAAACACTCAATTTAGCCATAGCCTGGCCTAGTGTATATAAGTATAAAACACTGCATGATTATATATATAAAACATAACATTACATGAGTACATAAACAGCATATATATGGCCCTTCAGTTTGGAAAGTAATGGAGAAATGCATTGAAAAGTGTAGGGTGGAAAAATGATTAATGGGAACGCCCTGAATACAGGATGAATGCTCATTGTCACAGAACCAGCCCATGAGCAAATCAGAACCAATTTTGGGCCTACAAGAAGGAAGTTGTTCATAATATAAAATCGCCACAAATCTAGTCTGGGGGAAAACACACCCAAGGACCACACAGTAAAAAATGGAATACACCGGCACCACTCAGATGCTCCAAAGAAAGGGGACGGCGAGGAAGCAATCTTATGCAGGTTCAAGAAGAGAGTTTTTGTAAAGCAGGTGATACATGAAATGATTCCCCTCATTAATACGCTTTGATTCCAAGTTCCTGAGAGGAGACATGCCAGGTTGCAGGGCAGAAGGCATAGCAGTGACATATACAAGAGCAGACATCTGGCAGACAGGTGTTAGATTTTGTATCTGGTGGCTGGCCAGCAGCTCAAACCTGTCTGAGTGGAAAAGAAGGTAACTGGAAGGAAGAAGGTGTTTAGCAGACAGAGAAACAGAACGGAACACACTGGCTGTCTACCTTCTCTCATCAAAAGATCAGAAATAGGACCACAGCCCCAAGCGGCACCTTCTGCATTGAGAATCAGCCTCAAGAGTTTTTCTGCAGTAAGGAAATTTCAGTGAGCAGATGTATTATTGCTCCGTGATACATCTGCTCAGCTGTTCAGCTGCCAGTTTGGCATCATGGGTTTCTGGTATTGCTTTAGCTTGGCTTCCCTCTCTTCGATGTTAATGATGCAGCTCTCAAGTGGAAAACATTAATTTTTTTTATCAGTGGTTTAGAGACTACGTAAATAGAAAGTTCTAGGGAAGGGCAAATTTGTCAATTTAAGTTTCTCTGTTTCTTGTTTTTTTTCAGCCTTAAGCTCTGTCCTCTGCATTTCAAAATTATTCATTGTTAAAAAAAACCAAAATAACTCCAGATGAAAATTCACATGTATTTTTGAATGTGCTTTTCTACTGTTGTGCACATTTACATACACATTTTTTTAACAAACATATTTTTGCAGGCAATTTCTCCTAACACAATGAATTTGTGCACACTGTTTTCACTCTTCTAAGCAATGTATGCTTTTCTGTTCATATTTTTGGATTGGATAACTGCATCACCAAATGCGGAGAGGTGTGAATTTTAAAGGACCAACCACTGTTTTGGTTTAGGGTATGCAAATTAAGTAACGTTAGTAAGCTTCCATTAAAATGTGAACTGAATGGATTTATTCCCCATCCCCACTTCGTACAGCCTTCTCATAAAACTTTCCATGGTATAAAAACGTGTTTCCCTCCCTCCTTAGGTCCACACCACAAACTAGCTTTTTGTAAACAGCTTTGAGGTCTGCCCCCCCCCAATCACACAATATATTGATTTTATGAAACAAAGGAATGGTCCAATGAAGTAGAACTATGTAAAGAACTATGTAAAGAGTGGCTGGGGAGACCCAGCCAGATGGGTGGGGTACAAATAATAAATTATTATTATTATTATAAAGGTAACGGTAAAGTGACCCCTGACCATTTGGTCCAGTCGTGTCCGACTCTGGGGTTGCGGTGCTCATCTCGCTTTATTGGCCGAGAGCCGGCGTACAGCTTCCAGGTCATGTGGCCAGCATGACTAAGCCGCTTCTGGCGAACCAGAGCAGCACACGGAATCGCTGTTTACCTTCCCGCCGGAGTGGGACCTATTTATCTACTTGCACTTTGACATGCTTTCGAACTGCTAGGTTGGCAGGAGCAGGGACCGAGCAACGGGAGCTCACCCCGTTGCGGGGATTCGAACTGCCGACCTTCTGATCAGCAAGCCCTAGGCTCTGTGGTTTAACCCACAGCGCCACCTGCCCTGTGGCAGTACATAAATACTTTTATAAATAAATATATAAAATATACTATTACAGATAAGATAGATGGACAGAGCAGAAGTCTTGTGAAATGGCAGGACACTATTAAGGCACAGAGGAAGAAAGGGAAATCTTGTGGGTATCCATAACTATATGAGAACTCCTCTACTTTAGTAGTTCAGTGGGGGAACAATTCAGCATATGAATAATTACTGTTAAGTGCAGCTGGTTTTTATGGGAGATGGTAAGCTGCTTTGCAGAGGAAGGTCCTCAAAAAGCAGGGAATACATTATTAAATGAAATAGAAAAAATGAAAATCAATTCATAAACTGACTTAGGGAGGGATGAAGAATGACTCTGCTTGTTACTAGTGATATTACTGGCAATATCCAATAGGTACCCATTATTTCCATATAACCAGGTTACCCAGAACAATTGCCATTGTTAGACATAAGCTTGATGGGAAGAAAATGGGAATTTTCTTACGAGGCAGATATTGTGACTTGAGTGCTGGGGAAATGACATGATCCTCCAGCAGAGGTGATGTCTGGAAGGAAAGAACAACTAGATTTGGAAATTGCTTTTCAACTAGCTGTGATGCAGTATGATGTTTTTAATCTGTGATGTGTTAATGTATTTTAATGTTTTTGCTGGAAGCCGCCCAGAGTGGCTGGGGAGACCCAGCCAGATGGGCGGGGTACAAATAATAAATTATTATTATTATTATTATTATTATTATTATTATTATTATTATTATGCCACTCTCTGTCCAGCTTGATAACACAGTAAGTGTAGCTGATTAAAAATGATTTATTGCAAAAACAAACAGATAGCTCCGGACGGCTCTAACAAAGCTTCCGGCATCATCACTCAAGATGACCCTTCTGAAGACCCCTTCCGGCGTGGCCAGAAGCAATTGAACTTATGAATCTCACGTCTCTTGTTCTGCTTCCTGTCTTGCAACCCTCCCATTTGCTGACTCATTGGACTTGATGGATTAGCCCCCACCTCTTCCTTTTCTGAGAGGCTATCTCTGAGTTCTTTAGCACCTGATTGTGCTTCAGGTGAGCTTTGACTGCGTTCTAGCTCGCTCTCAGCTACTGCCTTATCAGCTTCCCTGTCAAGGTCAGGAAGAGCTGAATTCTGCAGCTGCCGGCTCCCCTCCTGCCTATCATCAAAGCCTCTCTGTTCCTGGCTGCTTTCTGCAGTTGGCTGCAAACTTTCTCTTGGAGCTGGCTCATTCCTGACACTCACCTTTGGCCAACTTTTGTGTGTGTGTGTGTGTGTGTGTGTGTGTTTAACTTAATGCTCTGGGTCGGTATGTAAAGTAGGCAAGTAGTGAGAAAATATTTTGAAAAAAGGAAGTCATTTGCAGAATGGAAAGAAATACATGTTTCCAGATATTTAAAAGGTCACTGTAACGAACAGAGGGAACAACTTGACTATTCACATTCAAAGAACAAGAATGTTTCATTTCTTCAATGCTTCATTTCTTTAAACCTCACCACCATTGTTTATATTTTTGTAAGAGAGCCACAGGGCAATGGGGGGCAGAGGCAGGGAGAAAGGGAAAATAATTTTCAAGAAATAAAAGTCATGGCACTGCCCTCATCTCAAGACATCTTTAGACCAGTCCAGTTTCCTGGCTTTGGGCACCATCTTGGCTGGCCTGTTCACGGAGAACGAGAAGAGCACAGAGCATCTTTATTTGTAGCCCCCCCCTGCCCCCAGTACCCATGGTCATTGCTGTACCCCTCTCACTGTACTCCTGCTGAGCATGACTTGTGTGCCGGAGGAGTTGGTTGCTGAAAGCTTCAGTAGTGTGGGTGGTCCTGTGAAATGAATGGGTTGACCAAGGTGGCATGGTGTGGGAGAAGAAGGCTATATTGCGTTGGTGTCATGTGAACAACCGGTTAAACTGCACAGAGCTTGGTCTGGTGTCTTGAGGAGCATATCCCCCACATCTGAATTTTCTGGGATAGGAGTGCCAGGTGTACTGGGTTGCCATAGCAATACCAGCAAAGTTGTGTGTACGGCTCGCTGAGTTATTCACCCTCCCATTGGTTCAGGAAATATACCTACACGTAGAGACGGGTATAATAGTCTATGAGGCATTGCTTTCATTCCTTTTGCTTTCATTGCTTTCATTTTCATTCATTTCCTGATGCTGTCCTGTCTGTGTCAGGGTCAGACTCTGAACATGTGAGAGTTAGGGGAAGAGGCCGTGGGTTTTACACAGCACCATTAGCTAGCATGCTGATAGTGTTAGTGGATCTCTCTGTACATGTGTCTCTTTACTTCAAAGACCAGAAAAGCTGTATATAGCAGATAGCAGTGTTTTGCTTCGTCTTGTGTCTGGAGACAAAGCGGGTTCTCCATCATGGAGAGCACGTGTTGCGGTGGGGGCTAACAAACTACCCCTTTGTTGCTGGGCGGGTTTGTTTGGATGGCCACTACTATGATTGGACCCTGGGGCTGTTGTTGGGGAGAAATGTATGCTGCCAATTGTGATGGACAGCCCAGCGTTTATAAATGGTTTGCACGCAGCAGGATCTCCCTCTTTGGCTGCGTGCTTCGGATCACCCTCCCTCCCTCCCTATTTTTAGGCCTCTGTGTTGACCTTGCTATGCCTGTCATGGGGTCATCTGCTGTTGGGGCAGGGGCCTGGTAGGAATTTTTCCATTTGGCTGATTGGCTTGTGCCATCTGGTTTTCGCCTACTGCGTAGCAAATAGTCACAACTTGTAAGGTTGGCGGTTAGGCATTGGTCATTATTATGTTGGTTGGGGGATGGGACTGTTGACTGCGTTTGTCCCTCCCCAATTGAGGAAGGGGCTGTTGACTTCATTTGCCCCTCTCAATTGATGATGGTGTGTGGGGAATTCCGTTAAAGGAATCCAGGGACTCGACATGCTTTTGTCCATATCCCCCGGTCGGGGGCCAGGGCCACGCAAGAGCCCCTGGGAGCCTGTGGGAAGAGGGGAGGGTCAGACCACCCGGCCCCCTTTCTCTACCTGGAAGGCTTTTCCCCTTTACTGACAATTGTCAGTTCTGTCCTTAGGGGACAGATAGTCTGGACCAATGCCTACGCAACCACTCACATTTCTTGTAATTTAATAAAGTTGTGGCCAAATTCATGCCAAAAACCAAAACCAAAATTATGTCTGAAGTGTGAATTATTTGGAGGGGTGGTTTGGGACCTCGACACGCAATAAACACTTTGTCACTTTGAACTGCGTGGGAGAGGAGTTTTCCCCTTAACCTGGGACTCTGGAAGAAGGTGGGGATGGGAGCAGGAAACCTCTGAAGACTTTCCTGGGGCACTACATTCTCTGCTGATACATCACATGGGTTGAGGTGTGGCAAATGACCACCTGACTTCCACAAGTCACCAACATACTGGTTTTCAGCAAAGCTGCTCCACGCTCCATTCTTTGCACTCGGAGTAGGCAGGATTGGACTCATTACTGAGAGAGGCATCCAAAATACCTTGTAGCACAAATATATATTATTTCCATCTGTTGGCCAGGGGTCAAGATCCAAAGGACCACATGGAGTCAAGATAGCCTTCATGTAGCCCTATCAGAAGCCACCCCACAGTAGAAGCAGTTCAAAGAGAAACTTGTCTCCCACATCTAAAAATATATATTAAAATGTGGGTTTCTTTGAAGCTCAGCCAGGAAATGCAAGTTGTTATTTATTATATTATCAGCTTAACATTTTTCATTTTAGCAGCTGTCTACTTGATAACTACCTGATAAACTTATATGCCAAAAGTTTACTGCATCTGCATTAAGAAATCAGCCTGGGGAATTCCTGCTTATGCTGGACTGATTTTTTTGAATCCTTTGACAAGAAATAATTTGACTGTGTTAAACTCTTTGCATCCCAACAACAAGCAACTGCTTTGGTGGGCGGACTGCAGAAAAGTGCAAAGGATAATTCAGAAAAAGAGAGAGAAGGAAGCAGCCAAAGGGACCGACTGCTGGCTGCAATGGGGAGTACCAAGGGGTTTAATAACCCTGTTATTAAAACATATATTTTAACAAAGAAAGAACTGTTGAAATAAAGCCTTCTTAGTATGCCCCGAAGGAGACAGAGATATAATAAATAAAAATAATGTTTGTGGTGGAGGGAGGAAACCATGACATTTTTTAGCAAAGTAGCCTTATGTATGACAAAGAGCAGGTACGTTTTGTGTAACAAAGCAATATTTTTTCCACACCACACTCCCTCATGCATCAGAGGGGCACACATTAGTCTCCCTGGTCTGCGCTGCCTGTCATGTGCTGTTCTTCACTTATCTCATCTGCAGCTCTTCCTGATCTTTTTAACAGTTCCATTAAGTAGAAAAGGAGAGGAGGGGACAATAGGCCCTCGAGGATCCTCTGCTAGGCCGTCACTTCACCCACTCTGACATTCAGCAGTGACATTTCCCTGCCTTTCAGAAAGCAGATGTCTTGCCAAACCTGGCAGCGGGAAGAGTATCAGCGACAGTCGCGTCCCCCTCACTGAGGACGCGGGTTATGAATAATGGCAGTAGAGGCTGAGGCAAGGGAGAAAATCTCCACAATTTCCAGATCCTTACTGGAAGGCCGTTTCACACAACCAGTTTTGGAGAGGGAAGCCACCACTAGGCATAGTCCTCTTGAGAAAACCTGGATTTATTTCTCATACAAATAGGGCTGCAAATGCTGGTGTGAGAGGTGCCAACACGCTCAAGGCATCCGTACATGGGCACCACCACCGAGAAGGCCCTCAGCTTCACCTCAGATGGTGGGAGAACCTGTAGGAGGCCCTCCACTGGAGATCTAAGTGGGTGGGACACATGAAGATGGGCAATCTTTTGAAGTACCCTGGTCCAAAGGCACGAAGGGCTTTTAACCAGCCATTTTTTGGGACTGGGTACTGGTGCTGGAGGAGACTCTTGAGAGTCCCATGGACTGCAAGAAGATCAAACATATCCATTATTAAAGAAATCAGCCCTGAATGCTCACTAGAAGGACAGATCCTGAAGTTGAGGCTCCAGTACTTTGGCCACCTCATGAGAAGAGAAGACTCCCTA
Source organism: Darevskia mixta (assembly GCA_034641385.1). Taxonomy (NCBI): domain Eukaryota; kingdom Metazoa; phylum Chordata; class Lepidosauria; order Squamata; family Lacertidae; genus Darevskia; species Darevskia mixta. The sequence goes on along the minus strand of JAWWNH010000224.1, from coordinate 6,411,055 downwards.
GAAAAGACCCTGATGTTGGGAAAGATTGAGGGCACAAGGAGAAGATTGAGGGCACAAGGAAAGATTGAGGGCACAAGGAGAAGGCACAAGGAGAAGGAGAAGAGGATGAGATGGTTGGACAGTGTTCTCGAAGCTACTAACATGAGTTTGGCCAAACTGCGAGAGGCAGTGAAGGACAGGCGTGCCTGGCGTGCTCTGGTCCATGGGGTCACGAAGAGTCGGACATGACTGAACGACTGAACAACAACACTAGTGCATTAAGCACAGCACAGGTATAATAAGATAATAAAACCTAGTCCCAGTCAGTATAGGGAAGATAAGTTCTTCAGCAACAGAATGCAGGCTTAGCCTCAGGGTATGGCATGCCTGGGGAGACTGGCGCTCCCACATCAGACAGAGTAAGGGCAGAATGTGCCCCCTACATTAAAAGTGTGATCAGATTTATTATGTCTGGGTTTGCCTCCCACCTATGGCTGCTATTTAACAAAAACAACAAGAATGTACCGGTAATATATAGCTTGGCCCCCAGAGAAGCTTCAGTGTATGAGAGCTGCCAACACTGGTTTGACCTTGTTCCACTGTCTTACCTAGGGCTAGTTCACACATGCAATACAAACGTCATTTGATTTCTCACCACTTGACTACGGAGCCATTGGTGGTTGGAAGCAGGGAACATGTGAATCATGTCTAGGATGCTGTGAAAACTTCATTTGTAGACTTGGATCTGTGATTGCTCACTCACACATCCAAGCGAGCTGTGATGCATGTGTGAAGCAGTCAATAGTCCACAGGACTTTCTGCTATCCAGTTTGTCACATTTCTACACCATTAACTCTTTGTGCTGCTTTACACATAACACCAAGCCAAACTATGGCTTAGTGCAAATGCACAGGCTCATGCAAAGGAGATGATGTCCACTTTGCTCCTCTACCAGACCAACTGATGCATCGCTGTGAGTTAAGCCATGGTTTGTCTTCTGAACCTGGGGTCACGGTTTGTCTTGTTCCACACAAACAACTAGAAGTTAACGAAGAATTACAGTTCTTGGGTTTACAGTTTGTGATTTGTTCGGCTGATACGCTAAGTCAAATCATGGTTCAGTTTCCAGCAGTGCAGAAGCAAGAAGACTAGGGGAGGAGTACAGCAGCCATGATCTCCTCTCCAGGAATGCTTATGTCCGCCCTAAGCCATGCTTTGGTTTAGTGTTATATGCAAACCAGCTCTTTGTCTCTTCCAATGTCTCAGTCACTGCAGCTTCCTACACCACATTCCTGATTAAGTCTTACTGTGCATTTGTAACACTGAAAGTGGGTCCTTGGCTAAGCCCTGCATGTACTAGACGCAGTGTTCCCCAACCTTGGGCCTCCAGCTGTTTTCGGACTACAATTCCCATCATCCCTGACCACTGGTCTTGCTAGCGAGGGATGATGGGAGTTGTAGTCCAAAAACAGCTGGAGGCCCAAAGGTTGGGGAACACTGTACTAGAGGACTGAGACATCGGTAGAATATGTGCGACAGAAATAAAATAAAAAATAAACATAAAAATTCAGGTTCTCAGTTCTCTACTCTTTAATGCCATGCTCTGTCCATCAGTGAGAAAAATACCTGAGGTGATTTAATTCCATTATCATCTACTCCCCCAAAGAAGAATCTGACTGCACAGTAGAAAATATTAACCTAATTGTTCCTTAACCTAGGCTAACGCAAGAGGAACGATTCCTGATTTAGCGGTACAATAAAGAGAACTGAGTCCATTGTGGAAGTATCTTCTCTTTGATAAGCACAAAATGCAGTTGAAGTCTCCTATTAGAAGATGTTGCCAAATTGAGTTAATTGCTTAAGAGAGACATCTTTGATGTCACACTAGGTTTCAACTTAGGCTTGGCTGGAACAACTTTTTCTCATCTGTATTGTGGGTCTGAATTTGCAAACATCTCTTAACAGCTGACAATGCGTTAGATTTATCAGTGCAGTTTTATGTCCTATGTAGATAAAGTTGTACAGATCTGCAAATTAATGGCCCTTTGAAACCACCACCCCAGCTTCACACACAGCCGCAAGGACCATTAAGTAATCCCGTTGCAGTAAATGGTTGCGTACGCTTGGCTACCACAGACCGTACTTCACTGCATGACACCCTCGTGCCTCCTGTAAGCTTAGCTGGAACACCAGATAGCAGGTTTGGTCTCTAAATATATGTACTTATCTATAAGGTTGCCTCCTGCCAACCTAGCAGTTTGAAAGCACATCAAAGTGCAAGTAGATAAATAGGAACCACTCTGGCGGGAAGTTAACGGCGTTTCCATGCGCTGCTCTGGTTCGCCAGAAGCGGCTTAGTCATGCTGGCCACATGACCTGGAAGCTGTACGCCGGCTCCCTCGGCCAATAAAGCGAGATGAACGCCACAACCCCAGAGTCGGACACGACTGGACCTAATGGTCAGGGGTCCCTTTACCACAGCCCGAAAGATTATTGATCATCCTCTCCCATCTTTGGAAGAACTATACAGTACCCGTTGCCTTAAAAAAGTAAACAATATTTTACAGGATCCATCTCATCCAGGATATAGTCTTTTTGCACCACTGCCTTTGGGCAAGAGATATAGAACAATTAGATCAAGTACAAATAGATTGAAGAATAGTTTCTACCCAAGAGCTATAACCTTATTAAATGCTGTAACTTGATAATATGACCTTGGAGAGTGTGATGGGTGTGTATGTATGTGCATGTGTGGCTGAAAATGTGTTTTTTTGTTTTGTTTTTTGTGCTGTTTTTGTTTTGTTTTTATGGGATGGCATTCAATTTCGTTGCACTTATACAACGTTGTACTTGTACTTGTACACTGACAATAAAGAAATCTTATCTTATCTTATCTTATCTTATCTTATCTTATCTTAGTAAGGTTGCTCTACTGCAGCTGAGAATGGCCATTCAAAGAAAAATGGCACCACATGCAGCACAATAAGGGACATGAAAGAAGGCGGACTTTTTGAAACTTGTATATATCCTCCACTGAAAAAATGCTGGGGGTACATTTTCACTTCGGTGTTTGTACAGATTGGATGCCTTATTGGTATGGAAAAGAAAAACACAACAGGCGTGCATAGGGGTGAAATTCTGCCCAAGCCACCTTATTAAAGGTGTCTGTGTCTTGGTTAGTTTCTGGTCCTTGTTCATTTCGTAATGTCCCTTCCTATGGGACAAAGCAGGTCCCGTCTTTTCTCTGTCCTTCCTCTTCAAAACATTTGCCTACTGCAGCAAAATGTGCCAGCAGTCAATGATGGCATTTAACAGTATTTTTTTCTCCTTTAAAAAGTAGGCATTCTTAAATTCCAGCTGTGCTAAATAGAACGATCCTACTGCTCTATCAAATGCAATGAATACAGAGGTACCAGATATTTGGAGGTTGCTGTGTTTACAACAGTTCTCGAGTAAGGTGTAATTACAATCATCTGAAAAATGATTTTGGGCTGTATTTTGCTTCGCTACCTCTTGCTTTCTGGAATTATCGTTTTTTTTGGGGAAACCCACTTTTCTTTAGCATGCAATGAATTATTGCATTGCTTTCATGCTGGGGGGGGGGGGGAGAACAAGAGAAAAGAAATTGGTCCATTTGAAGTTTTTGTAAATTTGATTGCTTCTACCTGCAGAACATATATTTGTCTCTTAGATTTTATAAATTTTCATTTCCCCGGTATGATATATTGAATTTCAGTCCCACACAATTTTTCTCTCTTCATGGACTTTGGAGAAGGCATGCTTGATTTACAATGGAAGGAAGAAGAGGAAAAGAATATAAATCCACATATGTATTTGACTAGAATACAGCAACTTCCATCAGCCAAAAGATGCTTCATGCCACTTTAATTGAAACATGTCCATTTCTCATTCACAGAGGGAGCACAATGCCTTGTCTTGAGCTGACACAACCTATAAATAGTTCACAACTGACCCCCCCCCAGTCCTTATCACATATTCTTTCTCTCAGCTAACCAAATGTCACAGATTGCATCTTCCTCCCTGGTTTTCTCTCCCCCCTCCCAAGTCTTTCAGTTTTAGAAACCTAGCTGAACAGAATATACTTTAAAGGGGTTTCTCCTGCAATTCAGCAGATTATGCTTTTAATTAGACAATGGAGTGGTTTTAAATCAAGGGTAATAAAGGAAGCTTTCAGATTACGTTCTGGGGAGCCCTGGAGTTTACTGGGAACTGTTCAGTGGTTCCTCAGTGTAGTGGCTGTAATGGCAGATAAGCTCCAATGAATGAATGGATAAAGATCCATCTTTGCAATGCGTAGCCATAGGAGAGCATGAGTGTGCTCTTGGTTGAAATGTCACTTTAAAAAAAGCAATAAGGAGGGCCAAAAGACCTGAGCAGCACCCAACATGAATAGGGTCTGCACCTAGGCCCCAGAATCCTACAGAAAACACTGGGATTCCATGGCACTCCTCTGCAAATGAATCGGTGTGGAAATGTCTCCCTGAAAGCACAACATTTCAAAAACACTGCTCTATAATCTGGTCTCTAGGGATGCGGGTGGCGCTGTGGTCTAAACCACAGAGCCTAGGGCTTGCCGATCGGAAGGTCGGTGGTTCGAATCCCCGTGACGGGGTGAGCTCCCGTTGTTCGGTCCCAGCTCCTGCTAACCTAGCAGTTCGAAAGCACGTCAAACTGCAAGTAGATAAATAGGTACCGCTCCGGCGGGAAGGTAAACAGTGCTTCCGTGCGCTGCTCTGGTTCGCCAGAAGCGGCTTAGTCATGCTGGCCACATGACCCGGAAGCTGTACGCTGGCTCCCTCGGCCAGTAAAGCGAGATGAGCGCCGCAACCCCAGAGTCGTCCGCGACTGGACCTAACAGTCAGGGGTACCTTTACCTTTACCTTTATAATCTGGTCTCTACAGCTCCATCAGGTAATGTGACTCTCCAACGTTTTGATTTCAACCCCAAAGGCACACTCCTCCATTGTCTCCCGAGACAGACAGGTGCCGACAAGGATAATGTGGGTGTTTCTCTGGACGGATTTTGTAGCATAGAGACCAGTGTAGGTTATAAATGGATCCATGAGCTAGAACCATGTTGTTGTTATTGAAAGAAGCCTGCTCCTCCCAATCACAAAAATCTATGCTATAAAACTATGCCTCCAATAGTTGAGATGAAGTCCTGGTCAAGCTGGCCTGACCTAAGCAAAGCTTTTGCTCTGAATCTGAGAGAAGCGCTGCATTTATGCTTGCAGTTAAAAAAAAGAAGGATGGATGCAATAGGCAATGGTATGTCTGCACTGGAAATCAACTGAATTGAGAAGGCTATGCAGAGTTCACAGAAATTGAGAGGAGGAAACGAGCAGTATATGGAAGAGGCCAAGAAAAAAATGGGGGCATTCATGATGTATGACGTATGACCAGTGGGTATTATGAAAACAGGGTAATGACTGTGGCTTTGCTATCTTTTGGGTAGACTCCCTGTTCCACACAGATACTTAGAAAATGAGGAAACGTGCAAAGTAAAAAATTAAGCTGCAGACAATGGAGTGTAGTTTCACTTCTATTCTGCTAGAAAAAAACTCACTGGTTTTCTGTGGGAAGGGGTACAGGTTATAGGAAGATATTTGTTTCCGATTTCAAATATGTATAAATATCTGGTCTTAGCTAACGATGCCACTATATAATTAGAACTGTTTGCCTTCAAACAATGAATAATCTTCGGCAGGAAAATATATAACTAAAAGCAATGAGAATGATGCTGTACCCAAGTCTCATACAATGGATCACAGAGGAGTAAATATTTGAGTTACAGTCATTACCAACACACCACACCCCTAATATGCCATTAAAAAAAACAACTGTTGCCAAGACTGTTTCAAAAAATGTAAGATTATATTAGACAATTTATCAAGTATCTATTTTCAGTTCATAAAAAGTTAGTTATGATTGCGGTATTATGTTTATTGTAAACAACAAAAATAGATCTAACTAGGATGCTTTCTATCTCAGCTTCTCTTCAATATGCTAGCAAAGAGTGTTTATTGAAAGACTTTTATTATATTGATCTTATATATGTGAAGGCTGGAGCATTCAAATGTGTGAACCCATATACATTTAATGAGCTCTTTCTGAAATCCACTTGAATCTGCCTTTAAAAGCCGCCTCCATTAATGACTTTTCACAATAATCCTAAGGAAATGTGTTGCGTTATCCAATTGCTCCGCAGAATCAACGTTTTTCTTAGCTTGTTATAATCATTAGTTTTATACCATCCACAACAGGCAAATGATATAATGATATAATATTTCCATAGGGCTTAGCACTCTGTATATTACTACTATCTTGTTGTAAAAAAGGATTTAGAAATTCTGCCATGTTCCCATACGTGGGTTGCCAAGGGGGCTTGCTTATTTCATTATGTGTTACAACACAGCCTGAACTGTTTAGGGAAGTTTTTAACATCTAATGCTGTATTGTTTTAACATTCAATTGGGAGCCGTCCAGAGTGGCTGGGGAAACTCAGCCAGATGGGCGGGGTACAAATAAATTATTATTATTATTATTATTATTATTATTATTATTATTATTATTATTATTATTATTATATTTCTGAAGCATAAATCAGTTGCTTCTTCTCAGCTGTATCCCCCATCTTTTGCACTAGCCATTCAAATATCTGATGATCTATAGCTCTCAAATTATCTTGTCTTTTAACGGAAAAAGGCCCCAAACCTCCCATCTATCCTACACCTTTGAATTCATAATCATTTTGATGCTTTCCATCCTCTGCATCTGCCAACAAATTTAGCTACATACTGTAGAATCATAGGCTTGTAGAGTTGCATTACTTGACAATACAAGTATCTCAGACAAAAATAAAATAAAATTCTTGTAGAACTTGAGGTAGGTGACCGAGTCACAGTGACAAGATTTTTGGGGGGCCCTTGATTCTGCCAGTGAGCAGGTGCAATGCTAATCGTTTAGAGCCCCCAAGTTTGAACAGGGATATTCCATTGTATATACAAAGTTAACTAATCCTCCATAAGAGCTGGCTCACTCCCTCAATAAGTGTATATTGCAAATATAGTGGCTTTGGGAGGAAGACAGTGGGAGCTAGAAGCATGCTGAGACAGGAGTAGGAAGCATTGTAACAGCAGCATTTCTGGGGTTTCTCACCTGAAACTCAAATCAGTGTGCAGCTACATGAGAAAAACCTAAAAAGCTGCAGGAGAGAAGGAAATGTGGGAGGAATACATTATCTGAACCAATTACGATAAGCTGGTGTTTTTTTTTTTAATATAAAAAATGCAGATGTTGAAGGCTGTGTTGTGATGAATGGGAACAATAAATAGCAGCATGTTTTCTGAGGGTCTATCACATTTTTCCTAACGATAGTATATAACTTTAGAGTAAGCCAGCATAAGAAATAACTCTTAACCGTCTTCACATCTGCACAGCTGCCTTCAGCGTAAACATCTGATAGGTCTGGAACTGTAGTCTTTTAAGCCGGCATCATTTTAATTACCCGCAAAGGCAGCTTACAATGCGTAAGTCAGACGCGGGTTGCAAATTTGGTTTTCAGCTGAAGACGAGAAAGCTCCACTGTGAAGTTGGCAGCATGGAAGCTACACCAGGACAACTTCTTCCTATGCCACCAGGGCAATGTGAGAAGGTCAAGACCACAGGGAGGCAGCTTCCACTGAGGCTGCAAACCAGCATTGTCCCAGGACCAGGAAGATGGAGGGATTTCTTCCCTTCCTTAACAGCAAGCTTGCATGTGTGCCTGCAAACCCAATTCCATTCTAATGGCTAATCTTTTGTGGAGAGAAGCAAACACAGATCTCTTCTATTCAGGCTAGAGCACAGACATCAGCTCCGGCTCCCAGCACTGCAGCACAGGAAAAAGGGAGACACTTTGTTTAACGCCAGAGGTCTGCAAATGAATAGCAGAAAGTCATTTGGTTACCAAGGAAACCGAACAGCAGTATAGCTGGTGCTTCATTGAAACCACGATCAGGAGAGAGAAATAATGTGTTATTGCAATATATTGTGTCAAGAACATCAATATAACATGGCAAGGCGGGGGTGGGGGTGGTGGCAAGGCATCCTCCAGACTTTATCAACGCCTGCTATTTTTAGTAACAAAACTATTCTTTTCATGGGGCTTCTATTTCTGATAGTACACAGGGTACAGTTGGGTCCGTGGTTTCCAAACAGGGTCTTATTTGTGGAGGGGGGGGTGCATTCTTTGCTTGAATCTGAATTGCAGAGATCCAATTTAAAATTACAAAAACACAAAGGCCAGGCTGCAGGGATGGAAAAAGGCGTATGAGCTTGTGTGAGCACACACATTTTAGGCACAGGTGCCTTTGACTCTTTGACTCTCTCTCTCTCTCGTTCCCCCTTAAGGATGTCTAAGTCAATGGTAAAGCAGATGAAAGGCAAGTGCTGAAGTACAGCTTCCCTGCTCCCTCCATAAAACTTGTGATGGCAGTTTTCAAAATCACCCCTGAGCACAGGGGCTTCACAGAGTTGTTGCTGGCATCCATCTGTCTCAAGAGACAATGGAGTGAGCCTCTGGGGGGTGAAGTCAAACTGATGTGTTAGCACCACTGAAGTGACCTCCCTGGGGTGCAAGCCTGGGCAGGGTGTCTGGAGGTCCCGGGCTGCCCAGACAACAATAATGCCCGCCCCCTGGCCTCGCTGATGTGGTTCAAAGAAAGCAGAGCAATACATTTGACACCAGCTGGGCTGCAGGAGTTGCTGGAAAGAGGCGTACAAGGTGCCATCCAACCGTCTTCTAGGGATTCCACTTACTGCTAGCCAGTGATTGATAGATAGAATATTTATTTGCATCAGCCACAAGCCATAGCAATAAAATAAAATACAATGTATTAGGGTAGAGCTAAATGCTTAGCTATACAAAGCATGTTCTAGAGGTTTACATCAATACAAATGGCAGAATTAATACATGTTCCTTTAGCTGCAGATAAAGCATGTGAACCAATAGGCTTTCTTTAGATTAAAAAAAACACACTGAGGAGTGTTAAAAAGTTAATCAAATAATAGATCTTATTATAATTTCCCCTGCTTATTCCCCCCCCCCCCAGAAATATCTACGCTAGATGGACCATTGGTCTGATTTGGTAAAATGCAACTTCTTATATTCCTAGGTATTTGTCCAAGTCATATGAAAACTCAGACAGGTCTCAGACTTGACAAGTCTGTCATGGAAAATACTAAGATGAATCAAGATAAAGCTTGAAAAATAAAATGATATATAGTGAAAAGCACACAAATGGGCAGAATGATGAACAGTTTGTTAACAAGCTGCACACTCTGAATACTTATTTTGGTTTATTCGCATAGATACCCCCACCCCTCCAACAAGAAGCCTTCTAAGTACTTAATTTGCTTTGCTCCATTGATTTTAATTAATCTTGCCCAAGGCTGGCAAGGCTGATGAGCCTGGAGAACTTTAGAAAAGCAACAGCCAAATGGTTGCTTTCGTCTGCTTCAGATTTCTTAAACTCCTTCTGGTGCATTGCTAACACCTTAAGTCACCACTGCAATTGTATGTAGCCAGGGACAAAAACCTACAGTCTTGGATTGATGCAGACATCACGAACAAAAACCTTTAACATTTCCAGAAATAAATCCATTTCTTATTTCTAATATGATGTACAAGAGAAGATGGATCCTAACTACTCAACCCACTCCATAATCAGTTGTCAGTGGTGTGCAGTTAATATTTTTGAGGGTGAGGAGTGAGAGAGGAGGCTTGAATCGCCTGAGTTCCTTGAAGATGGATGCATTCTATGTGTTCCATCTCAAAGGAATTAGAGCTTGATTCAAAGTTGAAGAATTTCCTTGGGAGTCTGGTCATTAATATTTTATTATATTTTATAATAAAATAAGCAGAAGTAATATAGCTAACCCAAATCCATATGAGGACAATGATTAAAGAGGGAAAGGTAAAAGGCAAAGGACCCCTGGAAGGTTGTTGTTGCTGTTTAGTCATTTAGTCATGTCCGACTCTTCATGACCCCATGGACCAGAGCACGCCAGGCACTCCTGCCTTCCACTGCCTCCCGCAGTTTGGTCAGACTCATGTTGGTAGCTTCAAGAACACTGTCCAACCATCATGTCCTCTGTCGTCCCCTTCTCCTTGTGCCCTCCATCTTTCCCAACATCAGTTTCGTTGCACTTGTATAGCGTTGTGCTGTGCTTGTACTTGTGCTTTTCCAGGGAGTCTTCTCTTCTCCTGAGGTGGCCAAAGTCTTGGAGCCTCAGCTTCAGGACCTGTCCTTCCAGTGAGCACTCAGGGCTGATTTCCTTCAGAATGGATAGGTTTGATCTTCTTGCAGTCCATGGGACTCTCAAGTCCCTAGAAGGTTAAGTCCAGTCAAAGGCGACTATGGGGTTGCGGGGCTCATCTTGCTTTCAGGCCGATCAAAGAGGTACCCATTAACAAATATATCCTAATGTAATCCATATGTCTACAGAGAGTCACTCTACTGGAACATCTCTGAAGAGCTATGGCAGGATTCAACTGCCTGGTCCCACTAATGGGAGCCACTCCAAGGACTCCTGCTAATGCAATGGAGCCTTCCCCACCCTCTCCTCCCTCCATGAACCCCTAGCTATTCCCCCAAATTTGCTCTGCAAGGCCAGGAGAACCCTCAGAACAGTGTGCGAGGACTGGGAGAAGGGAGATTGCTCTGCTGGGCAAGCAAAAATGCTTGCATTAACAGAACACACTGAGTGACATGTTGAATTCCACCCCATTGATAATACAGATCAATGAATAGTGCTTAAGTAGAGAAAATGAAAAATAAAGTTAACTCTGTTAACTTAGGAAAACCAGAATTAATTCAGTGAATGTTATACTGTTAAAAGTGTTTTTCCTGGAACCATGAAGTTCTAAATCAGGGATGGGAAACCTGTGTCCATTCAGATGTTGCTGAGATACAACTCCCATCATCCCTGATCATTGGGTGTGCAGGTTAGGGCTGTTGGGAACTGGAGCCCAACATGCCTGTTCTAAAGTTAATTCCTCCAAAGCAGAGCTGTCAAATAATAAAAATATGAAGAGTTTGGACTTGATATCCCGCCTTTCACTCCCCTTAAGGATTCTCAAAGCGGCTAACAATCTCCTTTCCCTTCCTCCCCCACAACAAACACTCTGTTAGGTGAGTGAGGCTGAGAGACTTCAGAGAAGTGTGACTGCCGAAGGTCACCCAGCAGCTGCATGTGGAGGAGCGGAGAAGCGAACCTGATTCACCAGATTACGAGTCCACTGCTCTTAACCACTACACCATGCTGGTCTTTCCTGCTAACCTCCCCCTTCCCCTCAAAAGTGTTTCCCGCAAATCACTGAAAGGAAATTTAGAGAAGTGCCAGCTGTTCAGGAAGGATGCAAGTTCAATGTGGAGGTCCAAACAATTCCATTAGAGTACATTGCAGGTGGCTCCATCAATGAAAAAGAAAGCTCCTACTGAGGCCAGGACACATGGAGATAAAGATGCATGATGAAAGATGCATGATGGATCCACAGCATTGCGCTAGGGAGACATCAGGTCAGTTAAAGATGTAAAGGATGAAAGTTCTCTGAGCTAGAAGAAAGAAATGTGAAGTCTTGCTCTAGATGTCAGGGTTGCACCAGATGAGCAGGAGTGGTGGCAAGCCCCCCTAGGCGAAGCGGCAACCACGGAAGAGTCCAGAGAAATGGAGGTATTCTTACCTGAAGAAGACTGGTGGCGGCACTCCTCAGAAGAGGAAGAAGCAGATGGGGAAGAGGGAAGGCCAGAACAGGAGGAGGAAGAAGTTGAGCCAGAATCAGGCCCTTGTGAGGAGAGGAGCCGGAGGGCCCCCTCCCCTTCTCCCATCTCAGCTGTAGAGCGTAGAGCTGAGAAACGGAGGGAGGAATTGGAGGCAGTTGCAGCTCGTAAAAGGCGTGGTGATGAGCTGGCTACTTAAGGAAGGCCGGCTGCTTCCCTCACAAGCACTCGCAACTGCTGTGCTGAAGCACGTAGTTGTGCCTGCTCATCCTGTTCCTGGTTCCTGTGTTCCTGACTTCGGCTTCCTGACTCCTGGCTTCCTTCTGACCTCGGCTTTGTGACTTCGGCTTCTGACTCCTGGCTTCCTCCTGACCTCGGCTTCATGACTTCGGCTTCCTGACTCCTGGCTTAATCCTGACCTCGGCTTCCTGACTCCTGGCTTAATCCTGACCTCGGCTTCCTGACTTCTGGCTTGAACTGACTGGCTGGCTTCTGACCCAGACTGTTTAACCTCAGCTTTATCAGACTGACTGCTGCTCTTCAGCGCGCCAACTTGTTGGTGTCCTAACACTAGATAATTGGTTAAATAAAATCGAGATTTGCCTGGAGGTGCCCTCTCATTGCAAACTTTCCCCTCTGACCCTTTTTAGGAGAAGATCACAGAGAAGGCCATATGCCCTAAAACAGAAGTGGGGAACCTGTGGCCATACGGATGTTGCTGGATTCCAGTTCCCATCAACCCTGGTCAGCTTGGCCAATGGCCCAGGATGATAACTGCAGTCCAGGTTCCCCACCCCTGACTAAAACATCATTTTTTAAGCCTAACATCTGCGAAAAAGTAACCTTGGGCTTCTAACGTCTTGTGATGCAGTCACATAAATAAATCAATGGAAGAATGATCTGCTTTCTCAAGAAAACCCACCCCTGAGGATGTATAGTCAGTCTAAAAAGGGAAGACATACATTCATTAAAGTAGCTCATTAAGAGCATTATTCAGCACCAGACTGTCCTACTAATCAATCCATTTGAATTAGCAGAAGGCAACTTTACCACAAAGCATTTAACTCATATATCACTGAAATCATTACGGTACCTCCTGGTGAGCTAGCAGCCTTGGATTTGGTACACTTATAGCCCAAGGCAACCCAATTACTTGAAAAATATATATATGAAAACTGAACATTTTTTCATGGCTCCTCCAAACTTGCAGACTTAAAAGCCACATTCAGATTATCCTATGCTGGCTCAACAAGACAATATATGAAATAAGTTTTTGCCTGAGCAATCAAACTAGAAAGCCCCTAATTAATCTGTTTCCTGTTTTGTTCAACTAGAAAACTATGATTACTTGTTTTAGAACAAGGCAGGATATTACACCAGCTCTCAACAGGTGGAATCATACCACGAGATTTGTTCACTAGTATTCTTTAATAAAGAGCACTGGACTCAAAATATAAACAGGCATTCAATATTCCTTCAAACTTACAGTTCTAAGAGCTTGACGATAGCCCTGATCATTCATGGGTTGCCTGGTCATTTTGGTACTTGTGGCAAAGTTTAGTTCACTCTCATTTCTACCTACATTTGAGGTTAAGTTTGACTCAGAGCAGGTCCATTAATTTCAATGGTCTACTCTGAGTAAAACTTAGTTAACTACCACCCATGTATGAACATTTCTACATATTTACCTGCATATTTTCCCTAACATACACATTTTTGTATGCTATTTATATTTGTTTTTGCATGTAGTTTCCCCCTGACAGAATTCATTTTTGTACATCATCTTCACTAACTATACATTATTTTTGTGTGGACATTTCACTAATAAATGCATCTTCGTATGCATTTTTGGGGGTTAGAAAGCTGCACCACAAAGTTTGGAGAAGAGTGAATTTTGAAGGAAAGCTATGTTTAGGTTCACTTATTGCTTTGGAAAGTGAAAATATATATATATATATATTAAAATGTGGACTGAGAGGTTTCTCCCCCATCCCAAGATCAGGAAACACATCAAACTGGGGGGGGGAGGTATTTATTCTAAAGTTTTGATCCCACATGTTTGCCCAGTATTCACAACAGCCAACTTTATCATGCTCAAAAAGAGTGTGCCATGATTGATGATGGTACTAGAGATTGTTCATATGTTAATCTTCTGGCACTGAGTATTTGTATAATTCTCTTCTCAATGCTTCAATATTTATTTTTAAAATGTATACCCCATTCTTCACGCTAACGTCACAGGCGAGGTTACAGCATCAGATACATATACACAATAAATAACCACACACAAATACATAAACCAATAAACACCTCTTAAAACTAGTAAGTCTGAGTATTTTTTGTAACTAAAAACATAGTTGACAGCTCCCTGGCCTTGTTGAAAGGCCTGGTGGAACAGAAAATGTTCTAAGATGTTGCCAGAATGCATTCAACACTGGAGCCTACCTGATCTCAAGGGGGAGATAGCATCCCAGGTGTCATTCGGCTGCAGCATCAAAGCCGTCACCTTGAACTGGGCTCAGTGACAAATAGGCAGTGAGCGCAATTGCTTTGAGAGCAGTTTAAACTCCATAGGGCTCAGTAACTGATTTATGACTCTTTGGGGTCACAGGCACCTAATTGTTCAGGTATACCCTGATCAAGGGACGTGGGTGGCGCTGTGGGTTAAACCACAGAGTCTAGGGCTTGCCGATCAGAAGGTCGGCGGTTCGAATCCCCAGGACGGGGTGAGCTCCCGTTGCTCGGTCCCTGCTCCTGCCAACCTAGCAGTTCGAAAGCATGTCAAAGTGCAAGTAGATAAATAGGTACCGCTCTGGCGGGAAGGTAAACGGCGTTTCCGTGCGCTGCTCTGGTTCACCAGAAGCGGCTTAGTCATGCTGGCCACATGACCCGGAAAAACTCTCTGCGGACAAACGTCAGCTCCCTCGGCCAGTAAAGCAAGATGAGCACCACAACCCCAGAGTCATTCGCGACTGGACCTGATGGTCAGGGGTCCCTTTACCTTTACCTTGATCAAAGTCAAGGGCCCCAGAAAGGTGATAGGCTAAAAATTTCTATCTCAAAGTGGTTCATAGGCCTATGTTCTCTAACATGTAAAGTGCAAACAACCAGGTGTTCCTCCTCTGAATAGCATCCAACCTCCCTTTTCTATGTTTACGGGAGGCCAGCTTGAATCCATTCAAGATCAGGAAAAATGTTGGGGAGCCGGGCTCCTGCTAAAAAGCTAGCAAGAGCGGAATATACTGTCTGTGAAATAGAAATACCACCTGATGTGAATATGATCATTTAAGTAGCTCATGCTGTTTCCTCATATGAACAATGCAGTATTCAACACTGAATTATAAATTTACTTTGTAATATGCTCACTTGTTTCTAGGTCCCGTTGAAATCCTTGTGGCCTTTTCCCTAACAGATTCATATATTTAAATCAGTGCTTCATCCGTGGTATCTAGTTTGGAGAAGCTGCATTCACATGGCACAAAGTAAAGTGGATGCAGCTTTATTGTGCATCCGTAACAGTGAAACCAGAAACCTTCCTCTGCCCCAGCTGCAACAAAACATGTCTCTTCCCTATCGGCCTCTACAGCCAAAGCAGGCGCTGTAACTCTCCAATGGTTTGACTTCAGCCCGAAGGTGCCTTCTTCCATTGTCTTTCGAGACAGATGGATGCCAACAATGCATATAGTGAAGAATGACCATATAGGACTTCATATTTCATGTCAGCATTTTTGGTTGGTTTGATTATTTGTTGTATTATCCTCCGTGGACTTCTGGAATCTGGATATTGATATGGACTTGAATGGACGTCATCTCTCGAGGAGATAGAGGGGTAAATTTTTCACCTTCAATTTCTGTATTTATATTGTTATTGTAATATACTAATCAAATTAAAAAGAAAAGAACAGGAATCTACATTCACATACACATAGAACATTGGTTGGGGGAGGGATCACACACACCAGTGCCGCCTTCCCCAACATGCCGCCCTCCAAATGTTTCGGACTACAACTCAGATCAGCCCCAGCCTGTGGTCAGGGATGAAGGTAATTATAGATCAAAATGCCCAGAGGGCACCAGGTTGGGGAAGCCTGCACTAATATATGGGATTAGAGGTATCCATGGTACAAGTGTCTCCCCACTTACATGGGGGTTATGTTCCCGGGTACCACGCATATACGTGAAATTGCGTAAAGTGGGGAACACCATCTAAAAAACCTGAAAACCTCTGGAAATGTTTGAAAAGCCCTTTTAAAAACCAGCAGCACTTACCTGAATGGTGGCAATGGTGGCTCTCAGTCTCCAAAAACCCCTCCTCTAAAAACTCCTCCAAATTCCACCAAAACCGCTCCCTCCAAAGCTCCTTTCTCAAACTCCAACTGTCCACAGGCCTCAAAGGTCCGTGCAAAGGCTCCTGGGATTGTTAGCCACCTTCTTGCTCTTTACAAACCATTTTTGCAGTTCCCCCTATTTTCAGGCAGTTTTTGTGCCTTTTTGCAGTTTAAATCAACATATTTAATTATCTCCCAGTGTCGCGCATCTACACGGCCACGCACGAGTCAAATGCGTGGGGGAGATGCCCATACAGAATTTAAGAAAGTGCCCAAACTAAAATCCTTCTTCACAGTGGAAGCAACCAGCAACGGTAAGAGCGATAACCACAATGTCTAAAATTATGGCATCCCTCCCCATCTCGCCCCCAGAGCTACTTGCCACAGTTATGTGGCATCTATTCATTCTGCCACTGAAATGTTTAGTGTGAATATATTCTATAAGCCACAGCTGAATGGTTACAATGCGAACAGAATTCCTTTATAACCAGATGCCACAGTACATCTTTCAATCCAAAATAGTTTGTTTTTAAATGTTCGTTAGCCATCATTTGAACAGAGCTGGAAAATGTTTATTTGAAATATAAATATGCATCTCCCAAATTTCTCTTACTGTTTGGTACCTCTGTTTAATATTTATGCAACCATTTCAGGGATGTGTACACACCTGTTCGTATTTTCCAGGTACATGAGCCTGGAATGTTTAATATGAATTTTAAAAGCAGGCAATTCAGTCTTAAGAGGTAAATGGAATAATATATTTCCAAAATGAACCAACAAGGGAAATCTGAGCATAGAATATCCCTGGCACTTTAATTCAAACAGTTCATCCATCCATGGCAGGGAGCCATAACAACACGCAGCGTAAACGTCTCTGCAGTGCCTCTGCTAATTGAAAAACTGAATGTTATTTATTAAAGACTGCTCAGGATGAGCCCAGGAAACCACTGGAAATTTGGCTTCTGTATAGCAATTTTTAAAGGAATTGTGAACACTCCTGCTGCTACCAATGGCTTAATTTTTTCCAAAGACATTTTTAACCATATTAAAGCAAACTCTCTTTATCTTAATACAAGTGGCACTTGGGGGGTAATTAAGATAACACATCCCCCTTAGCCAACCCAAATAGGCAAATCAGAGTTTGGGAGGGGAAATTGTCTTAAATACACTGCCTGATTTGAGAGGGACACAAGCAATTTTCTTAGAGAACCCTTTGCCATGGAATTCCTGAGTGCTGCCTGTGGTCACCAGGCTAGCGCTTAACCACAAGGCTGTATACAGCTGCCTCACAGCAAGAATCAAAGTACCAATCGATCCATCAAGTTCATTACTACTGACTGCGGGCAACTCTACAAAGTCTCAGGCAGAGCTCATTGCTAGCCGTGACACTTAGAGGGTCCGTTTAACGGGAGAAGTCAGACCCTAAGCCAGGAAACGTCTACATGCAGAACAACATAATATGCACATTTCGTTCTACATACCGACTGATTATGATCTGCATATTTAGGATTAGCAGTTGCCATGTATATTTCACTTTTGTTTATTCCAGCATGAGAACCAGGCTCAACATATTTAAATGACAAACGCCCTTTTATTTATCAAAACAGATAAGAAGTTAGCTGAATCCTCTTATCTCATTGCAGTTTCTGGGTGGTGGAGGAAGAAAAGGAACATGAAAGGTAAAGAACGGCAGGGAAAAGTTAGTGTAATTATAACTTTGGAAGCTATGTATTGCATTGTAAATAAACCATTCTCTGGATTTTATTAAACCTCTTTTTTATTTTTTTAAAAACCCTCTTCCATTCTACACTGCAATCCATTCCTGCTCTTTGTTATACTGACCTAACCAAGAACCAGCTGCACGGTTGTGGCATTTAAATCGCACACCAGTCCTGAAACAGAGTATAGGTCTTGCTTTTTCCTTTTTAGAAGTTTTATCTCTGAATTCAGCGCTCCCACAGGGCTGCATTGTCATGTGCATTACAATCTCAGAGTTACATTAGCAAGACCTGAACACCCTGAATTGAAGTATTCAAGTCTTAAGGCGGGTGGCTGAGCTTGCTACAAAAAACGTATTACGCTAGAGATGGAACATTATTTAAACAGAGCTGAATGTAGATAAACATCTCCAAGTGAGAACATAAGTTTGAAATTCCAGTGGTGTTTTAGGTGAAGGCTATTTCCTGGGCTTATTATTTTTTAAAAAATGCCCATCCAAATATACACTAGAGAAGAGAAACCATCAGGAACGCTCTCGCATCCTCAAACTACCACTGTTCCCACCACCAACCTTACTTTGCAGAGATTTATCCCATGAGTGAGGGACGCGGGTGGCGCTGTGGGATAAACCACAGAGCCTAGGGCTTGCCGATCAGAAGGTTGGCAGTTCAAATCCCCACGACGGGGTGAGCTCCTGTTGCTTGGTCCCTGCTCCTGCCAACCTAGCAGTTCGAAAGCACGTCAAAGTGCAAGTAGATAAATAGGTACCGCTGCAGCGGGAAGGTAAACGGTGTTTCCATGTGCTGCTCTTGTTCGCCAGAAGCGGCTTAGTCATACTGGCCACATGACCTGGAAGCTGTACGCCGGCTCCCTTGGCCAATAAAGCGAGATGAGTGCCGCAACCCCAGAGTCCAGTGACTACGACTGGACCTAATGGTCAGGGGTCCCTTTACCTTTATCCCATGAGTGAACTAACGCAACACTTTCAGGCACATGTAATAAGCAAGCCTCACAACCACGCCAGAGTTTTGGGCTGCCATAGAACCCGGAGGGCAGCCCCTAGAAAGGCAGCTGGACGCAATCTGGGAGTTGGCCAGACTGACAGCTGAAAGCCTGAAGCTTGAGAGGCACCAGGCAGAAGAAAGAAACTCCTCTGCTGTACCAGGCAAGAAGCCACTCTGCTTTATATCATGCCTACAAGCCAGCTCCAGGTTGGAGACATTACTCAGCAAAGGGCCCCTACCTCTATCAGTCTTACCAGTGTGGTGTAGTGGTTAAGAGCAGTGGACTCGTAATCTGGTGAACCGGGTTCGTGTCTCCGCTCCTCCACATGCAGCTGCTGGGTGACCTTGGGCTAGTCACACTTCTCTGAAGTCTCTCAGCCCCACTCACCTCACAGAGTGTTTGTTGTGGGGGAGGAAGGGGAAGGAGAATGTTTGAGACTCCTTCGGGTAGTGATAAAGCGGGATATCAAATCCAAACACTTCTTCTACTCTTCTTCTACCTTGGGCTGTCAGCAGCGGGCACAGAAGCTGCAGCGCTCTATGCAGTGCTGGGCAACTGGGTTTAGTCGCCACTTTAATTTTCTTACAGTGCTGGTGAAGCATCATTCTGGGGCATGATGGGAAATTAAAATGGCACCTCCGTTAGAGAGATGCTATGTTGGGAGCATTGTATGTGTGTGTGGGGGGGGAATTAACTGGTTGCTCAACCCTGCCGCCCAATGTGGCTCAGGATGCCAAGCTGAGAGGGTAAGTGTCAGTGATGGACTTTAATACTGAAGTTTCACAACATCTGTGGATCAGGAAGACCACCGCTGCATATCCTTAATTCCCATCTGTAGCTGAAGGAGGCTCTCTTGACTGAACACTGACGGTCCAGGAAGCTAATTCAAACCAGGCCCCAACATCCTGAAGCCTAGTCCAGGAGTCTCTGACACTAAGCTAGACAAACACATATATTGACTAGCTAAGTCCCTGAGTTGTAAGGCACTCACAAAATGGTCCCTCCCATACTCTCCATGCCCAGTGGAATGACTCGGTGGGTACATGTGTGAAAGAGTGTTTTTCTCCTGGTTCATACATCCAAGTTTTTAAGCTTAGCTGAGAACTAAAGTGGGGAAGAAATTGACTGGGGCACACAAGGAAGGAGAATATTCCATTTCTTTTTGTTGTGCTTGCATGTGATGGCCTGGGATTCAGACTCAGATGCTGAACCTGAGGGATCCCAGCCTGCACAGGATTCCCCGCCTCCAGAATCAGCAGAGTCGGGGCTAGGGCCTGAGTCGGAAGGGTGCTGGATCACCTGTGCTGGATCCTCAGGTGCAGGCATCTGCTGAGTCTGCTCTGGCTCCTGATGGGATGGAGGACCCATTGCCTGCAGGTGCTCCACTCCCAGACCTGTCAGGGAAGCTGAGGTTGCCTCTGGGTCCGGTAACCCTCCAGCGTCTCCTGAGCTGCAGAGGCTCAGGGTAGAGAGGCAAAGGGAACGGAGTTCCCGCAGGAGGAGTGCTTGCCTCCAGGCCAGGAGAGGCGAGTCACCAAAGGATCGGGGCCGCCCTATGCCTCAGGGTAGATAAAAGCCGGCCAGCCCCAGCCCCAAGTTGTAGGAGCAACATTGTTGATGACCAGTTCCTGCTTGAAACCTGTCCTGCTTTCCTGCCTGAGCTCCTGACCCGCCCTGGTTCCCTGCTTTCCTACCTGTTCCTGACTTTGCCTGACTCCCTGCCCTGCACCCAGCTTCAGTGACTACAGACTCCTTTACTTTGTACCTCTGACCACGGACCGGACTTGGACCTCGCCTTTCGGGTAACCCACAGGACCAGCACATTGCATGGCATTATCTGTCTCTACCCCTCTTTCACCCCCAGACATGCTTGTCCCAAAGCATAAAGTAGGAAGCATTAACAGTAGGTCACCAGATAGGAGAATGACTCTAGGGACTGGCTCCAATCCAAGGGAGGTGCTGCCGCCATTTGGCTGAACAGCTGAGGAGAGAGTCCTATCCTGCTCCTCTTTATCTCAGTTCTTCACCAGGCAGTGGTAGCCATGGGAAAAGTCTCTCTGGAGTCACGACTTCTGAAAGGTGCAACTTCTCCAACACCAAGCCGTACTGAGCACTCTGGCAGCGCATGTTGCAAAATCAGCATGACCAAGAAACAGAGGTTCTACACTATTTAGAAAAAGTTTCTTTGGGACATTTATCCGAAATAATAAATGTTAGCATTCCTAAGTTATATCATTTAATTGACATGCAAACAGCATTATACCAGACCCAAGAAGAAGGGCCGAACGTTCATTTATTTTCCTTATATAAGAAACTTGAAAACATCTCAACAAAATGCTTCGCAATGCATAACAAGCAAACACGGAACTCTGAAGCATCATTGCATGTTAACAGAGGGCATCTTTCTTAAGAGTGAATGGCATGTGAAGGCCTGGCCAAAACGGTTTCCTCAATGGATGTTAAAATATGCAGAACTTGCAGGTTTAACGTGTAGAATAAGAGAGCAAGAAGAACATATATTTAGAGACGGGTGGAAAATATTGAGTGACTATATGGAAAAATAACTGTACACAGCTGAAAACGCTGGCAGCATTAAGTTAAAATTAACAGTGTGATTATTGTTTGAGGGATGTAAAAATGGAGGATTGACAAAAATGGTTTCAGTAAAATATGCAGGAAGAGTAGATAAATAAAATGAATCAAGGAAGGAGAGGGAGGGGTCGTTGGATATTTAAGGGTGTGTAAAATTGAAAATTCAATTAACAACAACAACAACAACAACAACAACAACAACAACATCTGTTTCCGCAATTGAGCCTTGGTTCATATGAGGAATTGTTGATGAATGAACATATCATTCCTCAGCCAGCTGAAGATGGTCTGATTCAGCAACTGAACTCCAGTGGTGCATATATACTGAATATATATGTGTGTATTATATGTGTCTGAGTGACAGCTGTCTTCAGCTGAAGGGATACACACAGCCTACACACAAACCTTGCTTTGGCAGTGGAACTAACCACCCCTGAAGCAAGCATTGATTTAGCCAGTACATTTGAAGTATTAGAAATAGAATTTCACAAACAGGCAATTAGATCTGCTTTGGGTCAGAATGTGGAGTCTTTGAAAGCAAGCACTTTAACATGGCTTTGGTCTGTGCACACAAGGAACGTTCATTACATGGAGACATCTGCCGCGTGAGAGGTTTAAAGCGCCCGTCTCATAACATTGCTGATGTGCTCTTTGACCCTGAGCAGCAGCAACCGTATGCTCTTGGGGCTATTTACTTATTAAGATTATATACTGCTCTTCAGTAAAGCATTTCTTAGGGCAGCTCATAAATGAAATGAAATACAGCAAAATTAGTAAATATATGGCAGATGAAAACAAAATAAACCAGCACGGATAAACTGAGAATTTAAAAAGCCTGGCTGAAGCTATTTTCCTGGAAATACATTAGAGCAGAGCTTTCCAAACTTTTTATGTCGGTGACACGCTTCTCAGTCATGCATCATTTCGTGACACAGCAATTCAGTTTTACTAGTAAACCGGAGGTTAAACTTTCCAGCCCCGGGAGGAGCGCGGGGGGCATTCGCACGACACACTGCAGCCAACACAGTTTGGAAAGCTCTGCATTTGAGGAAAGGAGGCATTACTTGAAGGAGAGAGAGAGTATTCCACATGTGGGGCTCCATAAAAGAGAAACCGCCCATACCATGCCCCAAAATATGACAAGGGGTGGACCTTGGTAATACAGTGCCCTGTGCGAAGCCAAAATTTGATGCCCCCTCAAGCCCGGCTGCCCCAAAGCCAAGTGCTGGGCTTTGGGAAGGAGACACAAGGCTCTACCAGAGTCTTAGGGCCCTCCCACCTCTTCCCAAAGTTGGAAGGAGGACTCTAGGACCTGTCAGAGACCTTGTGCTTCCTTCTAGGCTTTGGAAAGGAGGCAGGAAGGCGCCCCCTTGACCCCTGTGTGGGGGAACCAGTCGCAATGCCCTAAATCCACCTCTGGACTGTATCGGCAAAAAAATGTAGGAGACAGTCCTTGGGTTCCCTTGGTTTAATCTGTTTGGGAGTTTATAGGCAAGCATTGGACTGGTTGGAGAGAAGGCAGCACTGATGTGGGCCAGGCAGAGTGGAGTTAGACACCATTTTTATAGCATTGTCAACGCCGTTTCTTTGTTGAGACCAATATGGATTTAACAGGGAATTTGTTCCACATGGCCCTGCATATGAGGCCTATACAGTGGACGCTCGGGTTGCGAACGCATTCGCAACCCACAGCGTCTGTAACCCGCAGCACTGCGTCTGCGCACGCGTGGGTTATGATTTGCTGCTTCTGCACATGCGCGGAGCGCCGAACCCGGAAGTAACCCGTTCCGGTACTTCCGGGTTCGGCGCGTTCATATCCCATAGTGAACGCAACCTGCAGCGAACGCAACCTGAGGTATGACTATATAGGCACTGGGTGTTTTTTGTTTTAATAAGTTAATGGGTGGGTTTAGATTTGGCTAAAGTTTTCAGAGAGAAGAGCTTTTGCATTTCATTAAAGCTCCCCTACCTTTCCTCCAGGGGGTATATAAAGTTGCAAGTGAAGTACGGAAGGAATTACTATTTCTTCGAGCTCCTGCCATCGGGACGGAGATACAGGACAATGAAGGTGAGAACAAGCCACCTCAGGAACAGTTTCTTCTCCAGAGCAATTTCAGCCTTGAATGGAAAGTCTGGACTTTGAAGTCATTTTATTTTACTTGTTATATTGTATTGTATTGTATTGTATTGTATTGTATTGTATTGTATTGTATTGTATTGTATTGTACTGTACTGTTTTAATTAGTGTTTTGTAGTTATTTTAAATTTATGTGGAGTGCCTTATCTGAGTAGATAGAGCAACCAAGTAATTTCGTTGTTCCCTCAAGGGGACAATGACAATAAATATTATCTTATTATCTTATCATCTTATTTACTGAAATTAATGAAGACTTCTGTCCCAAGTGGCATGCACATATTTGACAAAACATTCAGTGTGTGCATTATATAGTGTGACTGAGTTTGTCTCATAACAAGCTACACACTAGTGAATGGGATCTCCATGTTGTTAATCAACATTTTAATGACGGAGCCATGCATTTACTGTTGCTTCTACTCAGTGACAAAAGAATCACAGAGTTGGAAGGTCCTGCAATGCAGGAATATGCAGCTGTCCCTTACAGGGATCGAACCTGTAAGCTTGGCTTTATCAGTACCACACTCTAACCTATTGAGTATCCAGCTGATGCCATCATTATTTTAGTAATCCTATTTACATGTTGCTCAAACCTTTTTGCTTAAGACTTTTTGAGTGAATCTTTCAGGGTTTTAAAACAAACATCTTTATATTGAATACTTTTATTGCAAGTACCTGTATTTAAAATAACTGCCGCCCCCCGCAAACTTTATCCAAAGGATTCATAATTTAGAAGCAGTTAACAACCAAACTTTAAATTTTCGGACTGCAAGATTTCTAACCTATTTGTGTTTCTGTGGAAGTGAAGTATCCCTTGATGGAACCAGCAATTCTAAAGGAAGATAAAACTTTTACTGTACTATGACAATTATTATTATTTGTTCTTTATAGTACTCTATGGGCTTTTTTCAGGTCCTCTGAAGCATGTCATATTAAATATAGCAAGGAAGTCAGTAAAATATTTGCTCGTAAAGTTACAGTACCGGTTTTTACACAATATAATTTATTGTGTGGCGTAAAAGATTATAACAATGTCAAAACAAACATAAAGTTAAACATAAAGGTAGAGTATGGAGTCAAAGTACTAGTGCTTTGGCATGTTGTATTCATGAATGCCAAACAGAGTGCATGAAGCAGACTGGAGAATTCTAGTTCTGTAAACCTAACAACAAGGTTTGTGACCACCCATCACTGCCCATCGCTGTTGCTGAAAACTTATTAACCCCCCCCCCCCCAAAAAACAATTTAGACCTATAAAAACTGGCCTGGAAATGTGCCCAGAACGGATGTGCAATGGAAAAGCTGCTTCATATTGAAAGGCTTTTTATTATTCTTTTGCTTTAAGGTAAAGATAAAGGGACCCCTGACCATTAGGTCCAGTCGTGTCCAACTCTGGGGTTGCGCGCTCATCTCGCTCTATAGGCCGAGGGAGCCGGCGTTTGTCCACAGACAGCTTCCAGGTCATGTGGCCAGCATGACTAAGCCGCTTCTGGCGAACCAGAACAGCGCACGGAAACGCCGTTTACCTTCCCGCCGGAGCGGTACCTATTTATCTACTTGCACTTTGACGTGCTTTCGAACTGCTAGGTGGGCAGGAGCTGGGACCGAGCAACGTAAGCTCACCCATCGCAGGGATTCGAACTGCCGACCTTCTGATCAGCAAGCCCTAGGCTCTGTGGTTTAACCCACAGCGCCACCTGGGTCTGTTTAAATTGCATTCTTTTTACCTTCGTCTGTGTTTTCTCCCCGTCATTTTTAAATGGAGAACCTCGTTCTCTTCTGCTGACTGTAACTTTGGTGTTTTGCATTCTGATGGCATGAAAATTGCAGATGTTCTGCCATTCCCCACCAAATGCAATAGACCTGTCAAATTTCAGACAGTTTGGGTGAAAACATGAATAAATGCACCCCCATTCATTTTTCACAATCGTTTTACATTAAAATAAATGTAAACTAACTTGGTGGGGATACATTTATTTCCCTTTAAAGGCATTTAAAAATGAATTCACACCAAACTGGGCCAGGAATATGCTTACAGTCTTCCTGTACTACCTAAAAACACTTAGTCCCTGCTCTCAGAAGCAGGACTGTAGATAAAGGCTGCAGTGATACCTTCAATTGGGAAGATTCTGCATATACTCCAAAGGGCCATTTGCTTCGTCCCAGCTGTTCCAGCCTGGTAATACTGATCTGAGCAACAGTTAATATTTATGCACAAAGATAATATCACACCCTCACGGTCCAGTTGCATAATCATGCTGCTAAATAAACAGGCTTTCTACCGGGAGTTTAGCTGGCATATCTGATAATCCCTTCACACGCGCAAAATAAAAATCTGTTGATCTGCAATGAAGCTTAATAGCTGAAAAACAGCAAATGGAAAGTTCAATCAGCAATTATCCATAAAAACAACACAGTCTTGGTTTTTGGAAACGTTTAACATGTGATGCTTCAACTGACTTAACACAGCATGTTCCAAAGGGTACCTCCTGGGCGAATATTCTAGCTGTCTGCATAAAACAAAAATTGAAGCTGGAACATAAAACACTGGCAACAGATGATTCTGGAAAATGCTCAGGGGCCAATATTTCGAAGAGTGGCTAGTAATACAGAGTAGCTCAGCCCTAGGTAGAAGTCTCAGGAAAAAAGAAAGCACACACTGGAAATGGCTAAATATATAGCACAACTGCACACACACACAAACTAGGAAGTGAATCACTTTTAACTAGAAGAAGCCAAACATCCAGGAAAAAAAATCAGGCAAGCATGTGTGTGTGTGTGTGTTTCTTTGTTTGATCACATTGTTTTGAAAGAAGGGGGGGGGGGCAAATATGCTATTTTGGAAGGGTGGGGTGAATAGCTAACACACCCTTTGTTTTAGGCCACATCTGATTTTTCATTTTTCTCTGACGGTTATGCAGTATAGTCATACCTTGGGTTGCGTTCGTCACGGGATACGAATGCGCTGAACCCGGAAGTACCGGAACGGGTTTCTTCCAGGTTCGGCGCTTTGCGCATGCGCAGAAGCGCAAAATCGCGCCGCACACATGCGCAGCGCTTCAGGTTGCACTCTGCTCATGTTGCGAACGGGCCTCCGGAACGGATCCCGTTCGCAACCAGAGGTACCACTGTATAAACAAGTATCTCACAACAACAACTGTTTATAAACATTTTCTTTTTTGCACTTAAGCAGGCATTCTGGTGGCCTGGCTACCTACCTACCTACCTACCTACCTATTTATTTATTGAATTTATACCTAAAGGTCTCAGGATGGTTCACTGAACAAGACTGACATGTAAAATCACAATATATATATAATCAAAATATAAACAACAACCCAACAACAACCCCCCGCCCAAAAAGAGACACATTCTAAAAGGGCATAGGATGTCAATCAAATCAATCAAAGGCCTGGTTAAAAAGGAATGTTTTTGCCTGGTGCCTAAAGGTGTATAACGAAAGTGCCAGGTGAACTTCCCTGGGGAGAGCATTCCACAGACGGGGAGCCACCGCAGAGAAGGCCCTGTTCTCATGTTGCCACACACCGGAGCTCTTGAGGAGGAGGCACACAAAGAAGGGCCTCAGAAGATGATCTCAGAGTCCGGATAGGTTCAAATGGAAAGAGGCGGTCCTTGAGGTATTGCAGTCCTGAGCTGTTTTAAGGCTTTATAGGTCAAAACCAGCACTTTGAATTGGGCCCAGAAACTAATTGGTAGCCAGTGCAGTCAGACCAGGATTGGTGTAATATGCTCAAACCGTCTTGCTCCGGTGAGCAACCTGACCGCTGAATTCTGCACTAGCTGAAGTTTCCGAACCGTCTTCATAGGCAGCCTTACATATAACGCATTGCAGTAATCCAACTTTGAGGTTACCAGAGTATAGACAACAGTAGTTAGGCTATCCCTGCCCAGATATGGGCGTAGCTGGACCACCGGCCGAAGCTGATGGAAGGCACTCTGGGCCACTGAGGCCACCTGAGCCTTGAGCGACAGCAAAGGATCTAGGAGTACCCCTAAGCTACGAACCTGCTCCTTCAGAGGAAGTGTAACCCCATCAAGAGCAGGCGACCTCCCACCCATCTGGTCTAGGGAACCACCCACTAACAGTGCCTCAGTCCTATCTGGATGGAGCTTCAGTTTGTTGGCTCTCTTCCAGTCCATTACTGAGGCAATGGAGCTTTCCCCTTGCAGGGAACATTGGCAGGTCCAGTCTCTTCCGCGGGGGGGGGGGGGGACATGCTCACCGAGATCCCTGGGCATTGTACCCCCACTTCAAGTACCAGCCTATCTATCAACTCTTTCTATTGCTAGTCATCATTTCGCTTTTATTAAAGCACGGTTTAATGTCTTCCCCTCAAACGTCCTTTTTCATAGATTTTCTAGGGGCCAAGTTTCGGTCTTATGTGCCTGTGATAACCATTCGATTGAATCTCTTCATCACATAGTGTTTGTCTGCCCCTTGTATTCTGCCGCCCGAAAGACTCTATTACTTCCATTAACTCAAAAATTACCGGGGTATTTGGAAGAGTCTTACCTTGCTCTTCTGTTGCAAGATTCAGACTCGATTGTAACCCTACATATGGCAAAATTTCTGACATCAGTTCTGACACTTAAGAAACGCAATGGATTGTTATATACAGCTTGAAATTTTAATTTAATTTTTATCATATTTTATTCAAGTGAGTATCCCTTTTAATCTATTTTACTGTTAGCAATTGTAAACCAGACTGTGCTGTTTCTGGTTTTGGTTATTATGTCTATGGGCTTAAAGCCGAAATAAAATGAGTTAAGTTGAGTTGGCAGGTCCAGTCTCTTCCAAGCAGAGGGAGGAATCAGAACCTTGGCTCATTCCCGGTGGGACCTGATGGCAGAGCCATGGGATGTGTTATCACCACTGGGGAGCTGAACCCATCCGAGGCCTTATAAAGAAGGACAATGCCTCTCTTGCACTGCTTCAAGGAGCCAGCTGTGCTTCTTAAGGACACTTTCCTGAGTCTGTATCCTTGAGGACAAGGAGCTGGAGCAGCTGCTAAGGAGGGGGAGGAGGCACGGAAGTGGAAGTGAAAACAGGAGGGCAAAGCAGGACTGCAGAACGGAAGAGAGAAGTAAGTGGTTTTAGAAAGCAGCCTCATTTCACTGCTTTTTGGTCCTATTGGTTATGGCACCTCAACTGATTTTGCTTCCAGGCTTTCAGGACATCACACCAAATGCGACTTTGACAGTATCACATGAGTTAACTGTGACCAATAGCAATGCAGCTGAATGAGGCTGAGGACAGTAAAGTAAAGAGCCAGTGTGGTGTAGTGGTTAAGAGCGGTAGACTCGTAATCTGGTGAACCGGGTTCGCTTCCCCGCTCCTCCACATGCAGCTGCTGGGTGACCTTGGGCTAGTCACACTTCTTTGAAGTCTCTCAGCCCCACTCACCTCACAGAGTGTTTGTTGTGGGGGAGGAAGGGAAAGGAGAATGTGAGCCGCTTTGAGACTCCTTCGGGTAGTGATAAAGCGGGATATCAAATCCAAACTCTTCTTCTTCTAAAGGGGGAGGGAAATGGTGCTGAGAATTGCAACACTTAAAGAACATGACTGTGGTTGCAACGAGAGCAGAAACACCATAGAAAACAGAAGTGTTACAACAAACATGAAACAAAGCAAGTAGGTTCAGTTCAGGTCTGGGCAATTTTTTCTGTGGATTGTATGTCCGTTTGCCAGGAGGCAGAGCAGAATTCAAATATGTGACTGTGTCAGAAATTGTAGTCATACATAACTAAGCATGAGTGCTAGTTAGTGCATGCTATGGTTAAGACCACAGAACTCCGTTCCTAGACTCAGCTAGGTCACACACCCTTAATCCAGTGAGGGAGGAAGTGAATCTGCTTCATTTCCTTTCCATACTCTATTCTTGCCATGTAATCCACCAGGACAGACATGTCTGAACTTGCTCAAAGTTCAGACCGCTTGTCTGAAACTATATTGCATATTTTACTCCCAAGAGGAATCCACCTGTGTTCTCCTTGCTGCTGCATAGAATAATGCATGAATCAGACCTTTGGGTTTAGTAAGTAAAGCTTTTAAACTTACTTAGCAGTGTGTGGCAGTTCATTCAAAGATGTGAGTCTCAAGAGTCTGAATATGTACGGGAAACATTTCACCATGTGATCTGCTGCTTGTGTAAGCCAGCCTCTTCCCTCAAACTATGAGCCTAACCTCCTTAGCCTGCTTTCTCCATCCCTGTGCTTGATTTTTTGCTGCTTATAAGCAAGCAGCCACCCTTAAATTGTTCAAATCCAAACTTAGGTTTGTTGCAATTGTCAAAAGAAAGCAAATGATTTTTTATTTTCATTGCTAACTTTCCTGACACGTTATAAACACTCTAATACATTAATTCAGATTATCATTCTGAGCACTTTTTGCATTAATTCTCAACTGACTGACCCTCTCCATCTGTAATTATTACCATGAAGGGTTTGAATATCATTAAGCTCTTCTCACCGACTGCATTAACTTTAAAAGGTAATTTGATTAATTCTGCAAGCCACTGGTAGACAGATATTTAACGCCTCATGGAATTTGTGCATTATCAGTGTTTTGCAGCAACTAGATCCAAAAGATAAACTCAATCCTTGGAGGCCACATGAAAAGGGTTGCTTGTTCCTCAGAAAGATTTCAAGTAATTTTGCTAAGCTTTAAAGAGTGCTTTAAATTGTTTTCTCCAGAATAACAAACAGATCATTCCTTTGAATCCACCCCCACCTCTCTACACTTCTGATTTAATAACTTTTCATTTCAGCTGAACACATATTTCCACAGTATAGCCCAAGGTTTTCCGCATGAAAAAGCGCAGTGATTTTCAGCAGGTTAAAATCATCAGCTCATAAACTGCTGAAGAGACTACTGTCAGCCAAAACAGGCAATCCTAATCAGGTTTAGTTAGTCATAAGGGACGCGGGTGGCGCTGTGGGTTAAACCACTGAGCCTACGGCTTGCCGATCAGAAGGTCAACGGTTCGAATCCCTGCGACGGGGTGAGCTCCCATTGCTTGGTCCCTGCTCCTGCCCACCTAGCAGTTCAAAAGCACGTCAAAGTGCAAGTAGATAAATAGGTACCACTCCGGCAGGAAGCGTTTCCGTGCGCTGCTCTGGTTCACCAGAGTCATGCTGGCCACATGACCCGGAAGCTGTCTGCGGACAAATGCCGGCTCCCTCTGCCTATAGAGTGAGATGAGCGCCGCAACCCCAGAGTTGTCCACAACTGGACTTAACTGTCAGGGGTACCTTTACCTTTAAGTCCTATGCACCTCATTTCCCAAGTTTGTGTGCAAAGCTATGTGCATTTACTGCAGAGTAAGTATCACTGAAGTCAGTAGGGCTTAACTCACCATAAGCACTCACAGGATTGTGTGCTGCATTTACATTTAAAACTGCAGAGATTATTTAGAAGGGGCCCGTGGATTTTTTGTATTGCAGTTATAGCAACTAGATATAAAAAAAGAGAGACAGTAACAGGGAAAGGTGATTACTTTGAAAGTACAGAGAATACATTCTTTGATTGCCACAGGCTAGTACTTAAAAATTTAATTCAGGCAGGAATATGCAAGGAAATATGTCTAGACTGAGGTATTCCTAAGCACACGTCTTCATTCAGGGAAAACATACTTTGAAAGCATCATCAAAAAGTGACAGATGACTTGGAAAGTTAATTAGATACGATCTCCCAAAGAGATCTTGTGGGTGTCTGCTAATTAGCCAGCTCGACTCTGGGTGCATCTTAAAGACAGTGTGTCATGGAACAGCATATAAAGTACAATCTTTACAATGGTTACAAACCAAGTCCCACCCCCACCCCACCCCTTTGGGGGGGGGGAAATAGAGAGTAAAAATGTGCAGATACATTCCCAATGAATAATTCTCAAAGTAATCACACCTTTCCCCCCTATTCTTCGCTTGTCTCTTTATTTCTTATGTTATCTACGTATCCCTGTCTTGGTCACCCCCCCCCCCCAAATCCCTTTTCTCCTTCTCTCTCTGCAACTGACTGCCGATGGTTATCATAATTGCTGTCTGCGCCAGCCAGGAACTCAAATGAAATAGGGGTCTGCCGGCGGGGTGAGAATGGCTGACACTCAGACAGGGAATTTGGAAGGGACTGCTCTGCACTGTTGCTTCCTGTCAGCTAGAAACCTACTGCGGCCAGTAGGTCATGTGACCTGTTACAGAGCTGAACTGGCCACTTAAAAGACATTAGGCAGTGCCAGATTTAGAGCGATGCAGTTGGTTCCCCTGCACAGGGCACCAAGCTGAGGGGGCGCAAAATTGAGAAGGGCTGAAATAGAGAAATTTCTCTTTGGGGGAACCAAATTTTGGTCTCGTTCAGGGTGCCATATTAGAACAAAAGATTGCGTGTCCAGGGGCGGAGGAAGCCTCCTCGCTACCCGGGGCAGTGAATGGAGGCTTCCCCCCTGGGGGCGGGGCGTCGCGACGTCCCGATGCACCGCCCCGACGGAGTGCGACGGAGCGGTGGCGACCCGGCCACGAGCCGCCGATTGCATGCCGCAGCACTGGCGGGTGGGCCCCGGGCAGGGCAGGGCCAGCCAAAATGTCACCCCCCTCCCCTGGAACCCGGGGCGTACCACCCCCCGCCCCCTTGCGACACCACTGTGCGTGTCGAGGTCCCAAGACACCCCCCAAATAAATTCACACTTCACAAAGCAATTTAAGTTTAAGGTTTTTGGCATAGTTTTGGTCACAACTTTATTTAAATACACCAATGTGAGTAGTTGCTTCGGCATTGGTTCCAACTATCTGTCCCCTGCCCTGGGACATCCGCTAGCCAGCAAAGTCAGTAAGGGTAAACACTTTAGGGGAAAGAATAGAGCTGGGTGCCAGGCCCTCACCTCTCCCCAAATGCTCCCAGGGGCTCTTGCGTGGCCCTAGCCCCTTGCCGGGGGTACTGACAAAAGCATGGTGAGCCCCTGGATTCCTTTAACGGAATACCCTTACAGCAGCACAGCCGATTCCTTACCCCTCCACCAACCAATTTTAACCAATGCCTAACCACAACCTTACAAGTTGTGACGATTTGCTACGCAGTAGGCAAAAACCCAGGGACCCAGGTGGCGCTGTGGGTTAAACCACAGAGCCTAGGGCTTGCTGATCAGAAGGTCGGCGGTTCGAATCCCTGCGACGGGGTGAGCTCCTGTTGCTCGGTCCCAGCTCCTGTCCACCTAGCAGTTCGAAAGCACGTCAAAGTGCAAGTAGATAAATAGGAACCGCTCTGGCGGGAAGGTAAACGGCGTTTCCGTGCGCTGCTCTGGTTTGCCAGAAGCGGCTTTGTCATGCTGGCCACATGACCCGGAAGCTGTACGCCGGCTCTCAGCCAATAAAGCGAGATGAGCGCTGCAACCCTAGAGTCAGACATGACTGGACCTAATGGTCAGGGGTCCCTTTACCTTTACCTTTAGGCAAAAACCAAATGGCACCAGCCAATCAGCCAAATGGAGAAAATTCCTACCAGGCCCCTGCCCCAAAGCAGGCGACCCCATGACAGGCATAGCAAGGTCAAATGCAACAACCAGGTCTCCCCAACAACAAGAGGAGCCCAATCACATCCGTGGCCATCCAAACTAACCTGCCCAGCAACAGGGGGTTGTCTTGTTAACCCTTCCGCAACACGTGCTCTCCATGAAGGAGAACCCGCTTTACCAAAGTCTGCCCCTGCATGAGGTAGCTGTGTCAGTAAGGAATCCTGAGTCTTTCAAGCACACTGACGCATAGTTAGTGAAGTTGCCTATGGTCAGGATAACACCACAAGCATAGATTGCTGTCTCGGTGCAACAAGGCTGGGGGTGGAAGAAGTTGCGGCATTCTGGCAGCTCACAGGATCAAAGTTACAAAGAGAGAGTTTGCAAATGGCAAAAACACCAGTTGGGAGTGAGACCACACCCCTGTGCTTGCTCACTCAATCCCAATGCCCCCCAACATTAAGCCCCACCCTTGCTGCCTGATCTCCCCCCAGTTATGCTCTGGACGATGATAGAAGGCCAGAATT
Organism: Darevskia mixta; assembly: GCA_034641385.1. Taxonomy (NCBI): domain Eukaryota; kingdom Metazoa; phylum Chordata; class Lepidosauria; order Squamata; family Lacertidae; genus Darevskia; species Darevskia mixta. The sequence goes on along the minus strand of JAWWNH010000224.1, from coordinate 6,377,470 downwards.
GTCCCCAGCACAACTGTGTCTCCAAAAGCAGTGCTGCACTTTTGCCCACAGGAGTGAATGGAAAGTATTAATTCACTCAGAAGCAAGTAAGGAGGGAGTATACTCAGAGACATCACTACAATGGGAGATAACCTGGGCTCTTTTCCCTGGGGACCTCCAAGAGTCAAGTCAGCCCCTGTCTCCATAGATCATAGGTAAAGGTAAAGGGACCCGTGACCATTAGGTCCAGTCATGTCCGACTCTGGGGTTGCGGCGCTCATCTCGCTTTATTGGCCGAGAGCCGGCGTACAGCTTCCGGGTCATGTGACCAGCATGACTAAGCCGCTTCTGGCGAACCAGAGCAGCGCACGGAAACGCCGTTTACCTTCCCGCCGGAGTGGTACCTATTTATCTTCTTGCACTTTGACGTGCTTTCGAACTGCTAGGTGGGCAGGAGCAGGGACCAAGCAACGGGAGCTCACCCCGTCGCAGGGATTTGAACCGCCGACCTTCTGATCAGCAAGCCCGATCAGCCCGATGTTCATTATGGTATTTAGTTTCTGCCTTCGTTTTAATTGCCATGCCAGCAGCTTCCCACATTTATTTGCTGATTCAAATGTCTTTTGTTTGAGCATTTTAATTTTCCATTCGATTTCCTGGTTCGTCAATTGAGAGAATTCCACCTGTAATTGTTTAATTTCCTTTTGTAATTTCCCATCCTTAGGATCCACACCAGGCTTTTGAAACAAATTCTCAAGTTTATTGAAACAGAAGAAAAGAATGGAATTTAAGAGAAAGGTGAGCATGAGTTACTGAAAACTAGTACATTCCCCTTTGGATCAAAAATTGACAAAACAAGATAAATGAAAATGCATCCACTATCCCTGGTTCACACAGTCCCTAAAACTGATGCTTTTAAAGGAAGTCTGATGCTTTTATACCTGCCCCTCTTCCGTGATGGCTGTTCAGTTCTGGGCATACATAACGGTGGTCACACCTATCTTTATGTTTAGAACATTGCGGCAATCACTAGGGGCTTATCCACAACTTGCTTTTTCTCTGCTTTTTCCAGGCACGGCCTGCACTTTAAAGCTCTGTGTCTGAGCACCCATTTTTTCTGCTGCGGATCTTTCTTTGTAAAAATCCGCTCTTTAAAGCTCAATCAGGACTACATGGAGCTCGCTGAACTGACTGGGAGACTCCGCGACCAGAGGGAGGAAGCAGTGGAAGAAGATTGGAAAAAATTCAAAGATTATTTTAAGAAACATTACAAAGTATAAAATGAAATAACGTTAAAGAAATAGCAATTTACAGAGTAGAAGTAGAGAATTTGAAATAGAAGAGAAGTAGAGATAGAGTTTGAAATGTTTAAGAAGTTTAAGGAATTTAGAATGTTCAGAATATTTAAAACAAATATTAGAGATGCAAGCTTGCTTGGAAGTAAATATAAAAAAGAATTATGATTTAAGTTAAGGGATGGAGAGCAAGTTATAATGGTATGAGATAAATAAGTTAAAAGGAAATGAAATTGCCAATGGAAATAATGGGAAAATGAATCACAGGAGGAGGGACAGGAGGAAGTCCAAGGGCAATGTAAAGGGAATTAGAAAAAAGGAAGATGATAAATGTAGTATTGTATTTTTATGTTTTTGTATGTTTGTGTTAGTTTTGTGGTTATGTGTTTTTTCTTTTCTGTGTATAAAATTTAATAAATATTACTTTAAAAAAAAAAAAAAAATTAAAGCTCAATCAGAACAAACGGCAATCTGCAGAAAACCTGAACTGACATTTGCTCCAATTGAGAGCTAAAGAGGGTTTTTTTTTCTCGAGAGTGAGGAAGCACTTAGATACAGAGCTTTTAAGTGCCTGGAAAGAGTGGGGGCAACAGTTAAGGGTAGATAAGCCCTTTGTCTCCAAGTTATCACTATAATCCCCCTGCAAATTGCAACAAGCCATGCCAACTTGACACCCATTCCCATGCTATAGATAAGTAAAAATATGCATTCCCATATAATCCACAGGCAGTTCAAGGCTGTAAAGCCCAATTCCTTCACAGATAACTTTGCAAAGTATTTTTCTGCCTGTTTCTAGCAACTGATCCTATTTCTGCTGTTAAGTTTTTCTTCTCCGTACTTCTGTAAAGCTGCACTTCTCCTGGTTCTCTCTTGTATTCTTAAAATCAATTAATTAGAGGGTAACTAAAAAAACAGGCCTAGTTTTAGCTTGTCCCCCAGAGAAACCAATTTGTAGCAATAGATTCACACCCTGGGTGTCTCTGAAGTTAAGGGAGAGAATTGCATCGCATGCTATGGGACTGTCACAACATATTTTTACAACATCCCGGCATCCTTGTTATCTAATAATCCATGGTAGACTGAGTGAGCATTTGCATTAATGTAAAAGATTTGCAAGCAGCTACTTCATGGTTGCCTGTAGTGAGAAATAATAGCTCCCAAATACCTGGCAGAGAAACTTCCTAAATGGTGAAAGTTAATCCCTCCTTTCTCTCAGGCTGTTCATATGTCACAAACAACGAAGGTCCTATGGTTTAAGACTGTACTCCTATATACTTAGCCTAGGAGTAAATACCATTGACCTCATTGGGATTTACTTCTGAGTAACCAGGCACGCAACTGACCCCCAAGTATCACTGGTTGCATTCTGAAATGGGACTTAAAAGCATTTAACTCAAGATGGATTATGTCCTAACATAGATATGTGGGCAAAGGCAAGCTAGTAAAAATGTTCATGGGCTACTAAGTTTTATGGGCTCCTTTGCAAGGATGATGCTACATCCCATTTGTCGGTTCATTTGCCTAATTAATTGTTTTATCATCCATTTTTCATGATTTGAAACTATTAGGTAAGCAGTCCTTCAGATTAGCACCATTGAAAGATAAACATACTAAGTATGGGTAGATATAAAAATAAAAATAATAATTTTTTATTTATTTATACCCTGCCCTTTCCAGCCAAGACTGGGCTCAGAGCGGCTAACACCCATAAAATCAGAACAAAACATACAAAACAATCAATTAAAATGCAGGTTAAAATACGATTTAAAGTTTAAAATGCAGCCTCATTTTTAAGTAGCCCACCAATCAAACCATAAAGGAATGAAACATCAGGGTTAAACTAAAACCAACCCAAAGGCCAGGCGGAACAGCTCCGTCTTGCAGGCCCTGCAGCAAGATGCCAAATCCCGCAGGGCCCTGGTCTCTTGTGACAGACCGTTCCACCAAGTCGGGGCCAGTACTGAGAAGGCCCTGGCCCTAGTTGCGGCCAGCCTAGCATCCTTGTGGCTCGGGACCTCCAAAATGTTATTATTTGAGGACCTTAAGGTCCTACACGGGGCATACCAGGAGAGGCGGTCCCTTAGATACGAGGGTCCTAGGCCGCATAGGGCTTTAAAGGTCAAAACCAGCACCTTAAACATGATTCTGTACTCCATCTATATAACACCTGGAAGGCCACAGGGAGCTAGCTCTCTTCTACAGCCCTGTTGTACAATGTTCACTTCTTCACCACCTTCCACCCTGATATATCTTTCTGTAACACCAGGGGCCATTTCCAAGGTTTCGACGACTGAATGCACTATCTGTGACAAGGAGATGATATAGTTGGATTAATCTGGGATCACAACCACAGTGTTAAATAGGGCATGTGATGTTTAACAAGGCATGCAACCATCCTGTTAAACACAAGAGCTGTCTGAAAAACACCAACATTACATCAATCCAGTTTTGGTTCTACCTAGCTGCACTGCCCAAGAGTATTTACGTGTCATTTTTTAATGACAAAGAAACCCTTCATGCACGCTGGTAAGTTTTCCAGAGACAAGTGATGTTGAAAACTGAAACATTCCTCTTGATTAGCTTGCAAATCAACTGCATAGCACTTTGTTTTGATCCAAGCAAACCTATCTCTTGGACCAAAGCAAGCTTTGCAGAACCTGGAGTGTCAGACCAAAGCAGAGCTAATAAAAAAGATCTCAGCTAAATTGGAGATATAAGATTGCAGGGCTCTTGCAGGCAGGCATCACAGGAGATACTCTCTTCAGAAGTGACAGAGAGTATGATCCCCTTAAGCTCCATTGATTTCAGACCTTCAAGTATGTAGTTAAATCTCTTCTGCCAAAATCAATGGGACTTAAAAGTGTTTGAACTTGGTGATATGCACACTATACAAATGGAATATATGTGTGTGTGTGTGTGTGTATGTATATATGTGTGTGTGTGTGTGTGTGTGTATGTGTGTGTGTGTGTGTGTGTGTGTGTGTGTGTGTGTGTGTATATATATATATATATATATATATATATATATATATATATATTACACAAAGGTATTTAGAACTCCCTTTCCCCACGTTTTATTTGGGACCACTTTCTTCCTTTCTCAAACTTTACATTGCAGCAATGCTGGAAATTGTTCCCAGATAAGGTGTATGTTCACATTAGTGCTTACTCCATGTTCAGTGTGCTTCCGCTGCTAGTTTCTGAAACTGCATTCGCATGTTGTTAGCTTTAATTGATCTTGTAGTATCGTGGCAAATTCTGCTGCTTGATACATTTTTTCTCAAAACAACTTCAGGCTGACTAGAAAGCTTAAGCTGCATTCATACTTAAGAAGGATGTAGACATTTGAGACACGCATCATTAATGCAGAGGTGTGGCACATGTGAAGATGTCAACTTCATGAATAGGGGTTGGGGGGGGGGTTGCAGGGGCAGGAAAACAAAAAACCCAGTACGTTTCTGAGCACAATTCAAAGGCCCTAAACGGCCTCGGTCCTGTATACCTGAAGGTGCGTCTCCACCCCCATCGTTCAGCCCGGACACTGAGATCCAGTGCCAAGGGCCTTCTGGCGATTCCCTCATTGCGAGAAGTGAGATTACAGGGAACCAGACAGAGGGCCTTCTTGGTAGTGGCGCCCGCCCTGTGGAACGCCCTTCCAGCAGAGGTCAAGGAAATAAGCAGCTATCCTATTTTTAAAAGACATCTGAAGGCAGCCCTGTTTAGGGAAGTTTTTAATATTTAATGCTGTATTGTTTTTAACACTCAATTGGGAGCCGCCCAGAGTGGCTGGGGAAACTCAGCCAGATGAATCATCGGTAATACAACTTAGCACTTTGAAAGATGCACAACAAAAGAGACCCTTCTGCATAAGCAAGCATGAATTTAGGATAATGCCTGTCAATTATCTGTACATTAGAAATTTCTTATTTCTTCTAATTGTGTCTGCACAACGCACATTTATTATTTCTTCTAATTACATTGCAGAAGGCAAGAGAATCAACGTGGCACTTACTCAAGGGACCAATAAATTGCAACAAAAGTCACAAATGCATAGCCAGATGATAACAGGAAAAACAAACATGGCTTCTGGGACAACCTATATAATTTCCCATAAAGTGCAAGCAGTATCATTTTTATAGTGGTGTGTCAAATTTTTGCAAGGTTCAATTTTCAATGTGAAAGTTGCTCATTTGGGGAAAGGGTGACAGTTCTTGGCCAAAAGGGGGGTGGGAAAGATAACTGGATCTAGTTCCCCACACCTGACCTAAACCCCCAACCAACAGCAACTCTTGTCTTGTCTAGATTAAGCATCAGTTTCTCCACCTGCATCTAATTAAAAAAAAATGGCACTTGACATGGGTGCAGAAGTTCTCCTGCCTCACTGGGATCAGAATATGAAAGCAAGACGTAGAGCTGGGTATGATCTGCATACTGAAGACATCCCAGCTGAAATCTCCTTGCTCATTTCATGCAGATGGTACAGAGCATGGGAGACAAGATGTAATCTTGCCCAAGGCTATGGGGTGGAATATAAGCCTCCCAAATCATCTTCTGAAATGGACCCATGAGGAAGGAAGGCTTTCCATTCCCAGCCAGGTGGTCTAGGAGGACGCCATGGTGTCCCCCCACGAGAGGGAAGCGAAGCAAATAAACCAGCCAAGCCAATTCCTCTTTCTTCTTAACTGGTTAGGCTGCCTCCATTAACCAATCCTTTAACATTTTGGATTTTAGCTGGCCCAACCTACTCTCAGTACTGGTTACAGTCATGTGTCTCTTCATCATGAGGTGAATTAAAAGGCCTCAGGCTGTTCTTTTTTTCTCAAATAATTTAGCAGACAACAAGTTTAAAACAATTTTTGAGAAAGTGATTTTAGATCAAAGCTAGTTTTACAGTTTTAGTAAGAGCAAATAAAAAATAAACATACCCAACTACACATATTCTACATAATCAATTTGCAGCTTCTAGTTCAGATTCAGGGTCCTCTCCTAATTCCTTCCTCCTACAGCTCTTAAGTGCCAGCTCTTCACATTGCTGACTCCACAACCTTCTGTTAATGCCCTGTTTCCCCTCTTGGCTTATGTACTTTTTTTTTCAGTCTTCCTAACAACCTTTTAGCCAATCAGGACGACAGTAATGTCCTGGTTAAGTTTCTATTTCTTCTTAATTAACAGTTTTCTGTGATGAATCTTTGACCTTCCTGTGAGCAATGCCCCCGTATAAAAAAACTTCATTAGCAAAATATACACACTTAAATATCTAACTTTCCTTGAACCTTTGACCCTCCTTTGGAAGAGAGCTTTTAAAGCAAGAAGCAACAGTTTTTCAACAAGAAACCAAACACAAAATGGCTTAAAGTTCTGTTGTTTCACACATGGTCAATAGTACTGAGTGGCACTTAGAGATGCAAGATAATTAATAGGATCTCACTTCCCTTGTTCATCCCCTGACAGCCATAATCCACAAGCATGAGTAAGGAAGTGTTAGTTGCAGAACTGGACCAGAAACCAGACTGAAATAGATCCAAATAACTAGCATAATCTAATAATACTTGGACTTCAGTCTCTAACATGTTTCCAAGAACCATGTCAATATATGATAAATTTTGCCCAGGGTGATAGTCGTTCAGTTAGGTTAAGCGATGGACCAATGTGGCGTTCGTACAGAGCCCCTGGTCGTTTCACGGACTATCGACCTGTACTTTATTCTTCTGCTGCCACTGATTTTGTGGAAAAAAACCAGGGTTCCCCGATGAAGTATTTTTTTTCCATTTTTTTTTTATTGGTTTTAACAAAATAATATAATTAAAAAACAAACATCACTAAACAAACAAAAAGAAAACAACAACAATAATACACATGAAAACATACACAATTCCTTTTAACCTATTAATCCTTCTTATCATTGTGGATTGACTTCCTCCCATCCTCTCTTCCTGCGTTCCTTGTATATCATCTTTAGTAATTTCTTGACATCATTAAAAACATTTTAAATTAATTAACCTCAATATCTCTTCTATCCTAATGTCAATATCATTTATTCCAACAATTATAAACCTTAAATCTATCCTCTAAATCTACAGCCTCCTTTGTCTTCCAGCTTACTTCTACTCTTTAATCTTACAATACTTTTAAAAATATACTTTAAATTTCTTCCAATCTTCTTCCACCACTTCCTCCCTCTGGTCAGCTCAGCAAGTTCCATATAGTCCATCATTTTCATCTGCCATTCTTCTATCGTTGGTAGTTCCTCTGACTTCCAGTTTTTAGCTAATAAAATTCTAGCTGCTGTTGTGGCATACATAAACCCCGGTGAAGTATTCTCAGTCAGGTAGGGTTAACAATGAAGATTAAAGTTTATTTCAAACACAAACAAGTTTTAAAATATATTCGAAACGCTATCACTCTATTCCCTGTCTCTAACTCACTCTGACTCCTCTATCTCCTCCCCCCCCCAAAAGAACCAACCAAACTAACTGTCAAAACCTCTGGGCTGAGCCTCAAAATCAGGTAGGCTCCGCCCCCAGGCTTTCTTATTGGTCAACCTATTAACCCTTTCCCTCCCCCAATACAAACGTATCCCCAAAGAATGGGCAAATGCCACAACCAACAATAGCCATTCCTTAGGATGGGACTGAGCTATCCTGAGGCAGTGTTTATTCACCAGCTCTTACCTAGCTATTCTAATGAGCCAGAACAGGCAAGGTTCAGAAACCATGTGGTGAGTCACCCTTTTCCCAGGATCTTGTTTCCCCAAGTGGGAAAGTGCCCATATGGAATTGACAAAAAAGAAGCCAAGAAGCAGCCAGAACGGATCCCATTGTTAGTGCATTGTCTAAGTCAGCGCAGCTCCAAGCAACATTATCCTCTAACTGCCTTGCCAACTGGTCACAGTGGGCATTACCTAACCATAGCTATGGGAGACATAAAATCAGCACCAACATTAAAAGCAGTGCAGACCAGTCAGGGCCTCTTTTAACCGGGATTTGCAATCAATTTCAACTCTTGATCACAAATTCTGGTTATGCAGCAAAACCACCTGGACTTCATCAGAGCAAAAGTTGATGCAGCTGTATGCTTTAACAACAGGTAAGGCAGAAGCAGGGGATTCACTCCAGGAAGAGAACACACAATCCTGTGTCCTCCTTCTCCCAATCTATTAATAGTGATTTGCAGAGACACAGCAGCTCTGAGTGATATAGAAGCAAAGCAAATGTAAGCAAAGGCTCTGGAGGAGCCATTGCAAGACAAATGCGGTGAAGGGGGAACATTACCTGCAGCATATGGGCAAAGGGAAGTATTCTGCACAGTATCAGCATTGCTGTATCCCCTTCTTTTCTGTAATTGCATTTGTCTGGAAATAAATCGGTATTCAGAATTAGCTGCCATGCAAGATCTCTGATGGATAAATGTTGAAAGTGTTACCGTCTCTCCTGACAATAGCAGACAACGGCTGTATCTCTATTACATCTTTTGAGGGCACATCTGAGAGACCTGCATGTAAATGCTTAGTATTATTACTAACATGCTGAAATATTTACAGCAAGGAAAAGTCATTCACCACCCCTGAAAGAATAGATTGTGCTGCTGTTTTCAAACAGCAATATGGAAGGGTTTATACAGGAGAATAAATAATTAAAATTCTGGTTGAATTAAGAATCAAATTCATACATAAGGTACTTTTAAAAAAAAGCATTTTCAGAAGTTAATTAGAAGCACAGAATGCATTAATAATTTAAAAACACTCCTGACTAATTTATAGATTTTAGGCTTCATCATATTCATGGTTTGCCTTGCCATTCATAAGAACAGCTCAGGAATGGAAATGCACACTGCAACAAGGCACAGAAGGCTATCCTCTTCAGCAAAGCGTTGCACCCAACTGATGCCCTGGAATGAGCCAGTGGAGACATCTGCTTATCGAAGAGCAGAGACATTATCTCCCACCCCCTTGCAGACCCCAGTACCCCTGAAAATCTGCTCTGGAGGGTCAAGATGTTCTCCAGAACAGGATGGGAGTCAGACTGGAGGGCTGCAACAGGCAGGGGAGGGCAAATCCCCTCCCTCCCTCTTCCATTCTTCTGGAGCAGAAGCACAAGGAGAATCAACTTGGCCCTCCACACAAAAACTTTTAAGTGGCAAAAATGCCATTCTAGACATTACTTTCACACTAGAGCCAGCATTATCCACGATAAGCTTTTCACCCCAGTCTCTAAATGTAAAGTGTGCTATGTGCATAGCTGTCAACCCTCCCTTTTTTTGCAGGAAACTCCCTTATTCCAATGCCGTTTCCCACTGCTATCCCGGATTGTTGCTATCCCTTAAATTTCCAGGATTTCAAAGGAAGCAGCTCCTCTCCCTCCCTGCCGGCCAGGGAGGCTCCTCAGCTGCGTTGCTCAGCTGCCAATAAGGAGTCTGAGACCGACTGGGGGCGGAGCTTGCATGCCTTGTGCAGCCAGACCCTCACGCCCAACCAGACAGCCAGCCTGCCTGCCGTCTACGCGCTCGCTCTTTCGCTCTCCCGTTCGCGCGCAGCCTCTGGAGCGCAGGGTGGAGAGGCTACTTGGTGCCATTGCACCGCCCTCGCGGCATCCCTTATTTTCAAATCCAAAAGTTTGAAAAAATCTCTTATTTTCAAATCCGAAAGTTGACAGCTATGGCTATGTGTGGCAGTCATACATTGGGATTTTTTGTTTTGCTACCATTGACGCAGAATTGGACGAGGGAAGTCACAGCAAATCACACAGATTCATATGGCCTGCTTCCATTCCAAGGAGGAAAACATGCCATGGGGATGGGAATCCCCGGGGTGAAAGTAAAAACTGGACTAAGAGCTATGAGATAAAATAGAAACCTCTGAAAAATGGCAGAGGCAAAGGCAAGTTCCAGGTGCCATTAGTTCAGTCCAAGGTATCTCCCCCTAGTGCAGGCATAGGCAAACTTGGCCCTCCAGATGTTTTGGGACTACAACTCCCATCATCCCTAGCTAACAGGACGAGCTGTCAGGGATGATGGGAGTTGTAATCCCAAAACATCTGGAGGGCCGAGTTTGCCTATGCCTGCCCTAGTGCAAAGACTGGATGGTGCCATCAATGTAACATAAGGCTTTGCAAGAAAACATAAACAGAGGTTTCCTGTTCTGGAGAGCTTACAGTCTGCATTACAACAGATATAAAGAGGAATAATATTTACTGAACCAACCAGGCAATTTGTATATTACCCTGGGCAGTCCACATTAAAGAGAGAGAGAAAGAATAATAATAATAATAATAATAATAATAATAATAATAATAATAATAACAATCAATAAATTTTGCCTGATGCTTAAAAGGCATCCAAGTAGGTGACAGATGAACTTCCTTAGCGTGCCATAAATGGGACATCATAACTGAAAAGGTCCTCTCTCCAGGAAGGGACAATGCGGGATGAGACAATCATTCAGGAAGATGGGAAAACGCAGTTGCTTGCTAACATGGCGTAGTTGCAATACGGGCTACAATGGGGTGATACGTTTTGTCTCTTTTCAAAACATATAATCATTCAGTAGGGCAGAATATACGCAGATCAACAGCAAGCTGGGCTATTGAACCAAAATCTTTCTTTACATTTGCAGGAAGAAAACATGCAGATCTTTCATAGGAAACCTATAATGTATTTCTATTCTCTCTCTCTCTCTCTCTCTCTCTCTCTCTCTCTCTCACACACACACCTCATTCAAACTGTTCTCGTTCTCTTCGTCTTTTCTCCCAGAGCTATTTGTCTCAGCTGTTCCCCTCTCATCCATTCCTCCGTTCCTTTACCATCTGGCAAAGCCAAAGCCAGTCTGGTTCTGTTGGTAGAGTGCTTAGAGATAAGCTCCACATAAATATGAGTAACAAATATATAAATTGCTAAAATAGCACAGTAGCTGTTGCACAAACCTATCAAAATATCTACTACAAAATACATTAGCCACATTATCTTGAAACTGCCCTCTGAAATGTGAGCAAAGAAAGACTGAAAGGGTTTTCAGTCCTTTCTGGGCTGCTCTTTTATTAATTTTACATTGCCTGTCTTATGAAATAAAAAAGATGCTGCGATCTAGATGTTTTCCAATATTATTTATTATTAATAAATAATAATAATAATAATAATAATAATAATTTATTATTTGTACCCCGCTCATCTGGCTGGGTCCCCCCAGCCGCTCTGGGCAGCCTCCAACAGATATTAAAATACATTAAAATATCACAGGGTAAAAACTTCCCTAAACAGGTATTTTCTGAATGTCATGTAGTTGTTGATCCCTTTGACCTCTGCTGGGAGGGCGTTCCACAGGGCGGGCGCCACTACCGAGAAGGCCCTCTGCCTGGTTCCCTGTAGATTTGCTTCTCGTAGTGAGGGAACCGCCAGAAGGCCCTTGGCGCTGGACCTCAGTGTTGTGTATTAAGCAATAACACAGTCAAGACATTTTAATATAGAGTATTGTGTTGTATTACAGACCTTATTTGAATGTATGAGTTACAGCGGGAACAGCAATCATTTGCTGGTTCAGAGAGCAGGATTTGGATCCTCTGCCGGATTGGTTTATTCAGGAGGGAATCCGTGCCATTGGTTCCCGCCAAAATGTATCTTCTCCCTACTAGCCTACTGTTATTATATAAACCCCAGTTTTCTCCAGTCCTGTGGCTGGCTCTTCCCTGTTTCTGAAATAAAGAGATGTTGTACCTGATTCTCGCCTCCAGTCATTGACCCACGACATAACATATTGGCGACGAAGGTGGGATCCGGCTTGCCATGAATGGGTGACAGAGGTCGGCATCCGGAGTCAGAAGAAGAGGAGGGAGAAATCGTGGACACCCTGATTACACCATGGCAGGAAGTAGAATCTTTGAGCCATTTAGACCGGGAGCCGCAGAAGTTTGGGATTCGTATCTCCAGCGTTTCGGTTTCGCTGTTGCCGCGCAAGGAATCACCAATGACGACAGGAAGAAGGCAGTCTTCCTGAGTTGCTGCGGGGCTGAAGTCTTCGAGTTGGCCCGAGGTTTGGTGGCTCCTCTCACACTAGAAACGGCGACGCTGAAACAGATAACGGACCAACTTACAAGGCACCTGGCCCCGGCAGCGACCAAGACAACACGCCGCATAGAGTTCCACAATAGGAGGCAGAGGGATGGTGAATCGGTCTCCATATTCCTTGCTGAGCTGAAGGTCCTGGCGAGGCACTGTCAATTCGTGGCTCTCGAGGAGGCGCTGCTTGACCAGTTCATTGGCGGCCTGAGCAGCAGTAAAGCCCGTCGTCGGATCGCTGCAAGGGAAGATGTGGATCTAGCAATGGCTGTGCGTGAAGCCATAGCCACTGAAACCACAGAGGGGGAAAAGCAAAAAACCCCACAACGAAGCACCAGGCCGGCCGCGGAGATAGCTCACGCTGTGAGCAGCCAGGAGTCCAGCCCATCCCAGAGTCCATCCCGCGCAGTTGAATCCCTGAGGGTTGGTTCATCGGGAACAAAAGGAAGAAAACTAGAATGCCTGGCTTGTGGTAGTGCGCATGAACGTCGCAACTGCCGATTCCGGAACGCCACGTGCCACGCTTGTAATAAAAAAGGCCACATCGCTCGGGTATGCAGGTCGGCTACCGGGGGAACATCGGGATCCCCGTCACCGTCCCGGCGACAGGCAAGTTCATCGGCGCATGTTTTGGACGACTGCAACTACCTCACCGAGATTGAGGGGAAGACCGTTCAGTTTCCTGCTCAGGGGAAGGCGTTTGTCCAGGTCAGCATTGAGGGCCGCCCTTGCCAGATGGAGGTAGATTCCGGGTCAGGATACACGATCGTCTCGGACGAGACTGCGAGGTCGTTTTTCTCAGGGGGTAAGTTCCCTCCATTGGAACCTTTCCCCGCCACATTGCAATCTTATTCAGCTGGCCGGATACACATCCTGGGAATGTGTTCTGTCAATGTTAACTTTAGAGACAAAAGGGCCATACTTAAGCTGGTGATCGCCAAGGGAAAGCGCTCTAGCCTCTTGGGAACAGACTGGTTTCCTGCGTTAGGGTTGGGCATATCTGGGCTGAACACAATAGCAATAGCCCCAAAAACATTTGAGAAGATTTATGAGGAGTTCGCATCACTATTTGATGGTAGTCTGGGGTGCTATAAAGGGCCTCCTATTGATTTCGAGTTGGACCAAGGGGTGGCCCCAGTTCGCTTCAAGCCAAGACGTGTGCCATTCGCCTTGCAACCCAAAATAGAGGCAGAACTCGACAAACTAGTCCAGCAAGGGGTATTGGCACCAGTTGAATCAGCAAGATGGGAAACTCCAATAGTGACCCCACTAAAGGCAAACGGGGAAGTGCGTATCTGCGCAGACTATAAATGCACAATAAATAAGGCAATTCGGGGAAATTCTTATCCCATTCCAGTGGTGTCTCAACTGCTGGCAAAGTTGGCTGGAGGCAAGGTTTTTGCAAAGATCGACCTTGCCCAGGCGTACCAGCAGCTACCTGTAACGCCAGAAACAGCAGAAGCTCAGACTATTGTAACCCACAAAGGGGCATTTAAGGTGAACCGACTGCAATTCGGAGTAAGTGTGGCCCCAGGGATATTTCAGGGCATTATGGAGAGGTTATTAAGGGGAGTGCCTGGCACCCTCGTGTATTTTGATGATGTTCTAATATCGGGGAGGAACCCCCACGAACTGGAAAGCCGCATCAGAATGGTGCTTAAAAAGTTCCAGGAAGCTGGGCTCCATCTAAAAAAGGAAAAATGTAGTTTTGGAGTTTCTACGGTGGATTTCCTAGGTTACACCATTGATGCTGCGGGTGTGCACCCCATGGAAAGCAAGGTTAAGGCCATCGCCAATGCCCCCAGACCCAGCAACAAAACTGAACTCCAATCATTCTTGGGTCTGGTGAATTTTTACCATGCGTTTTTACCGCACAAAGCAGCAGTGGCAGAACCTTTGCACAGGCTTCTTCAGAAGAAATGCGTCTGGCATTGGGGAAAGCCACAACAAAAGGCTTTCGAAACCATTAGGGGAATGTTGTCTGCTGAGAGCGTTCTGGCCCATTATGATGAGACGAAACCCCTCGTACTTGCTTGTGACGCGTCTCAATATGGGCTGGGAGCTGTGCTCAGCCACAGAGAGGCGGATGGGACAGACAGACCCATTTCGTTTTATTCAAGGACTCTTACTTCCACCGAGAGGAACTATGCGCAGATCGACAAAGAGGCATTAGCTGTGGTAGCGGGGGTAAAGAAATTCCATGACTATGTGTATGGGCGATCGTTCTTAATTGAAACGGATCACAAGCCATTGCTGGGTCTGTTCAACCCTGACAAACAAACCCCTCAAATCTTGTCCCCTAGAATGCTCAGGTGGTCGATTTTTTTAAACGGTTTCCAATATAAGATATGCCATGTGAAAGGGAAATTGCTCTGTCACGCAGACGCCCTCAGCCGGCTGCCACTCCAAGGAGCTAGTGATTGTGACCCGGCTCCAGCCGAACAGGTCATGATGTTAGAAACACTGCCGAGCGCTCCTGTGACCGCGGAAGAAGTTGCGGCTAGGACGCGTAAGGACCCCACACTCTCCCGAGTCCTTGCCTGGGTAGGGAGGGGGTGGCCCAATGGGGGCCAAGAAGAAAAGTTCCGGCCATTCGCAATACGGCAGCATGAGTTATCACTTCATAAGGGGTGCATACTTTGGGGGGACAGGGTAGTCATCCCTAACCCACTTAGGAACCGCATTCTAGAAACCTTGCATATGGGGCACCCGGGAATGGTCAGAATGAAATCCCTGGCACGATGTTATGTGTGGTGGCCAGGGATGGATAGGGAAATAGAAATGTGGGTGCGCACGTGCAAGGCATGCCAAGAGGTTCGACCTGAGGTTCCCCGGGCACCTATTCATTGGTGGGAACAGTCCAGGGCGCCATGGAACCGCATTCACATTGACTTTGCAGGGCCCTATCAAGGGAAAACATTTTTAGTTGTGGTTGATGCATACTCGAAATGGTTGGAAGTAGCCTTAGTTTCCAGTCCCACATCAGCAGCCGTTATCAAAGTTTTAAGGCAATTGTTTGCCACGCATGGCCTGCCAGAAACATTGGTGTCAGACAATGGGGCAGCATTCGTGTCGAGTGAGTTCAGAGGTTTCCTTGCTGACAATTTCATACGAGGAGTGACCTCTGCCCCTTTCCACCCCTCCTCTAATGGTCAAGCAGAAAGAATGGTGCGAACTGCAAAGGGGGCTATTTCACGGCTACTGGAGGGTGACTGGGCAACCCGGATAGCTCGTATGCTGTTCTTGCAGCACGCCACACCATGCACAGCCACGGGAAAGTCACCAGCTGAGCTGCTGTTAGGTCGTAGGCTGGTGACAGCCCTGGATTTTGTACATCCAGATAGGATGCCCTCGCGTTCCGCACGGGAGCCACCCCAACCCGAAGGAGACAGAACGAGACACCTTAACCCGGAGGATCTCGTTTGGGTGAGGAATTATGCTAGAGGTCCGACTTGGGTTCCGGGAGTCATTTCGCGGGCCACCGGTCCCGTGTCATATTATGTCACATTGTCACAAGGGCAGGTCTGGCGTAGGCATGTGGATCAGGGTCATAACACTCAGTGTCTGAACGATGGGGGTAGAGACGCTCCTTCAGGTATACAGGACCAAGGCCGTTTAGGCTTTAAAGGTCAGCACCAACACTTTGAATTAAACACTTTTAATTAAATTTATACCTCATCCTCCCTCTCAAAGGAGTCCAGGGCAGCAAACAACCAGTAAAATAATAATAATAATAATAATAATAATAATAAATCTTACAAACAATTCCAATACAGATGAAGATAATATGCCAGAAACACTTCTGGAGAAGTAATTGCATGGCCAGACAATAGAAACTCTCAACCAAAATACAAGAGGAATGCATAGAATCTAACACAAATTGTTGTTGTCGTAAGACACTCTGGCATTACTCAGAGGTATGCCGAACTTCCAATGACATCGAAACTCGGATGGCTCTCATTTAAAATTTAACACACACTCACAAGTTCAAAAGCTGTAGTTATCACTTGTGAACAGCCCTAATAGATTTTTCTCCGGTCTTCAAGGCACCTGAGGACGTCTTTCTCTGAAAAAAAATTTTTTAAACTAGTAACAAGCATTTAAGCATGGACCGAGTAAAATCTAAATCCGCAGGACCATTATGCAATAGGTAAAAATAGATCTATTGCGAAGGAAATTGGAATGAATAAATACACCATTCAGACAATGAAAAGATAAGGTATTTCAAGGAATGACTGAAAAGCAAATTTTTATTTTTACTGCGGTGATAGGGAAAAGACGAGGTGCATATCTATGTAGCAACAGCCAGAGAGATGGAGCGACTGAGCAACCCCCACCAACCTTAGCATTGCTGCAGCTTACCTGGATGGCACTGGGGCAGGGCAGGGTGGCAATGGGGTTTGGGCTACACAGATACACCAGCCGATGCCCCAGATCTGCTGCATCCACAGAGCCTCAACCTCAGTCCCAGCCATCATGCCCAGTCCCAGCCATATCCAGGTAAGGTGCATGGATCCACTGCCTCACCCTGGCCACTGTACAGACACATGCTTATTTTTTATTAGAAAGTTTAAAAAATTACAAACTGAACACCTTTCCCCCAACCCAAATGCACAGTTCAGGTGTTGGCACACACAGATTTCTAAGAAGTAAAAACCTGTTTTCAAAAGCTAGATTGGGAACCCAGGAGGCCACCAGCTTCCATTATGTTCCAAGGAAACAAAGAATGGAGGAATAAGAAAGTTATCTGATAGGCACAGACTCCAGCAGGAGCTCTATTTCATCTGAATCTCCCAAGGACTAGACTCCTGCCCTGTAATAATGAAAAGCTACCAGCACTCAATGAAAGGATGTCTGTCCCCTAGTGACACAGGCCAATCAATGCTTTGTGGGCAGACTTGTGAAAAGCCAGGGAGCGCTGAGCTAGACCGGAACGATGAAATGCAGCCTGATCTAGACAATTGCATCTCTGTCTACTAACAAGGTAGATAGGCATCTAAAGAACACAGGCTGGAAGGCATAAAATAAAACACAGAACTGCAGAGAGAGGGGGCAGAGTGCAGAAGGATTCTCCCTGTGAGTGAACGGCACAGAATCCATCACCTTTGTTATCTCACCAAAATGGAGTTTGGCGCTTTTAGAAATTTAAGCCAGAATATCATGCTTGCCAGTCCATGGACTCACAGCTGTCCATGGAGGCGCAGGTTAATTCTGTGTCCAGGACGGCTGTCTACCAGCTCGATCTGGTACGCAGGCTGAGACCCTACCTGCCCGCAGACTGTCTCGCCAGAGTGGTGCATGCTCTGGTTATCTCCCGCTTGGACTACTGCAATGCGCTCTACGTGGGTCTACCTTTGAAGGTGACCCGGAAACTGCAATTAATCCAGAATGCAACAGCTAGACTGGTGACTGGGAGTGGCCGCCGGGACCACATAACACCGGTCCTGAGAGATCTACATTGGCTCCCAGTACGTTTTCGAGCACAATTCAAAGTGTTGGTGCTGACCTTTAAAGCCCTAAACGGCCTCAGTCCTGTATACCTGAAGGAGCGTCTCCACCCCCATCGTTCAACCCGGACACTGAGATCCAGCGCCGAGGGCCTTCTGGCGGTTCCCTCACTACGAGAAGCAAGGCTAAAGGGAACCAGGCAGAGGGCCTTCTCGGTAGTGGCGCCCGCCGTGGAACGCCCTCCCATCAGAGGCTAAAAGGATCAACAACTACATGACATTTAGAAAACACCTAAAGGCAGCCCTGTTCAGGGAAGTTTTTAATCTGTGATGTGTTAATGTATTTTAATGTTTGCTGGAAGCCGCCCAGAGTGGCTGGGGAGACCCAGCCAGATGGGCGGGGTACAAATAATAAATTATTATTATTATTATTATTATTATTATTATTATTATTATTATTTTGTCATTAGACTTCGTTCACCACCATTACAAATGCCTCTCTCTCTCTCTCTCTCTCTCTCTCTCTCTCTCTCACACACACACACACACACACACACACACACTTGTAAAGAAGTATTCAGCTGTACCGAGATGAATTATCAATGGGTGATTGGATAATTGTGTTAATATGCATTATTGTATGGTTGGACTGGTTGTTTATTTGTGAAAATGTAAGTAGCTAAAAAGGAAAATCTTCCATCCATTCTGCTATACTGAAGGCAGGCTTGAACTGCACCTTCCTATGGAATAACCTGGACCAAATTGTAAGTGCTGTTGTTGTGAGGAACTGTTTTTCTGGGGGAAAGATTTATGGCCAGGAGAATTGGAAAGGTCTGGCACAGAGCACTGAGGGCTGTCCTCTTGACAGCTGCCCTCTTGCTTTCTCCCTAAGCAATGGTCAGCTTAGAAGGATTTAGGGCACAACCAACCTAGCTTCAGTTCCAAAATAACAGGCAAATACAGAACATCACCATTCATATTCAGAAAAAAATAATGCAAATTTTCGTAATATTCCATTCTATTAATATTCTACTGTTTTTGTAAGTATGAGGTCTTATATCAGAAGGCTTCTTGTGATGTTGCATTCCACCACATTGTGATAGGGAGTAGTTCTGCTGAAGGATGACTAAAGAATGAGCTACCTCTATTGCCAAACTGTAAATCAATTAGCTAGAAAAACTGATGGATCAATGAGCCAAAAGGAAGAGTTTCATTCCTGCTGTCATTCCAAAATGAGAAATACAAACTTTGAAAATTCAAACTGGAATGTCCTGAAATGCCATCATGAAAATATTCAAAGGTGTCCTATGCAAGGGTATTTAAGAGAAATGTTACAAATCCTAAATATACTTGTGTGGGAGAAAGTTCCTGCATACCTCAGAAACACCAGTCCTGTGAACTGTGTGTCTAACTAAGAACGGCTACAATATTTGGGACTGAGAGCCTTCCCTCGCTCAGACAATCCCATGGTTTGGCACTAGAGCTGAAACTATGGCAGGGGGTGGGCCCACCTGGTTTGGGATCCTACGTTGCCATGTTTGGATGTAATTGCAAGCTATGGTTTGCCACACACCATAAACAAAAACTTCCGATCGTCTTCCTTTGCATACAGAGAAGAGGAAGTATGTAAGCCGAAGGCTCAAGGCAAACCATGGCTTTGCATTATGTCTAAAAGCAGAGAGTTCGACAGAGAGCAGAAAATTATCAGTACCTCCCAGAATCACATCGTTGCTTGGGGTGTGGGGGAAATGTTTCTCAACAAAATTGTTTTCCTTTCAGCCTTTCCAGTGTACATATTGCAATGAAACACAGTTCAAGCAGAAAACAATGCCCCGAGAGAAAGGAATGATATTTATATTATTTTCTTTGGAGCTTTAATTTCTTCTCAAACATGTATGACAGCCCTAAGCGCTTTATGTGATTTAACACATTTTTAATATACTTGTCACCATTCTGGCTCAGACAATAAACCTTGGAGATGTTGTGTATTTTTAAAAAAATAACCTGGAAGCTAAGCGGTATGTATTACTCTTCTGTCATATCCCATTATTTTATATTAATGAAAAACTGTGTGCTTTCAAGTATGCTCTCCAGAGTGTGTATCACTGGGCATCAGCTATTTTATTATTCTATTTCATAGATATCTTTGGGCAAGTTCAAATGTTAAGACATTCAGACAAGCACAGCAGACAAATTGCTTCTGTGTGACAATCTTTCACTCAGCGGCTGTATCATTTGTCACAACAACCACCCATGTGGTCTCCACTCCACACGGCACGTTCCAAGCATTGCAGTTCTCACGATCGGTTCCAAACAACAGGCATTTGTGCACACACATAGTGGAATAATGTTAATTATATGTAGTATGCACACGTCTCTTGTAACTTTGTTCCAAAACGACTCGAGTTGGAGAAGGCAACGGCTACCTGCACTCCTTCCCAAAGTTCACTGCTCACCCCAAATTTCACTTTAAAACTTGCATTCCCTTCTCATCGTCGAATCATGTTCTGATGAGCATCCATACAACAGTGATAACGTTTTAACTATGACTCTGCAAAACATTAGGGACACGGGTGGTGCTGTGGGTTAAACCACAGAGCCTAGGGCTTGCAGATCAGAAGGTCGGCGGTTCGAATCCCCGCGACGGGGTGACCTCCCGTTGCTCGGTCCCTGCTCCTGCAGTTCGAAAGCACGTCAAAGTGCAAGTAGATAAATAAGTACCGCTCCAGCAGGAAGGTAAAGGGTGTTTCCGTGCGCTGCTCTGGTTCGCCAGAAGCGGCTTAGTCATGCTGACCACGTGACCCGGAAGTTGTACGCCGGCTCCCTCGGCCAATAAAGCGAGATGAGCGCCACAACCCCAGAGTCGTCCGCGACTGGACCTAACAGTCAGGGGTCCCTTTACCTTTACTGCAAAACATTGCAGAGGTGCTTCTTCAGTGAAGCTTTCGGCTTTACAAACATCGAGGGCACCGTGCACTACCTTACTTCTGTATGTTGTGCGTTAGGTGGGGTTTGTGAATTGCGAGTGAACAAGGGCCTGCCAAATCAGACTCCTGGGTAGAAGAGCACCATTTGCAATCCTAAAGTTAGGGTAGCTAGGAAGCCCCTCCAAAAATGGGGAGAGGTGATTAACCCTTTCTCCACCCACCGCTTTCCCCACTCAAAATTGCTTCCTCCCAACCTTGGGAGGTTGTGGACTCTAAAACAGAGGTTGGATGGCCATCTGTCATGGATGCTTTAGTTGAGATTCCTGCACTGTAGGGGGTTGAACGAGATGACCATTGGGGTCCCTTCCATCTCTACTACTCTATAAATTCTAGGGTTCTATGAATGGCTCTCGTACCCCTCTGTCTCCCTCCCTGCAGGAAACCTCATTTGAAGGGCAAAGCAAGGGACCCCCTTCCCTCTCCCCCTTGTAACCTTGGAGGCAGTTATGGCAAATCTTACGTAGCCAAAGCAAGCCAGAATGAAGCAGCTGCAAAACTACAAACCAGGAACAGCCACAAGCCAGGAAAGGCTGAGCTTCAATTAAACAGTAAGTGAAAGCGGTACAAGATATAACAAATCACATCCGTAGCTAGCAGCATGAAAGGACATGTTGAATTTCAGACCTGGAGGACCTTGCCTCTATTTCTGTAACTGAAGGCTACAGCCAGAGCACAGCTCTGTTGACTAGGTCAGGACAGAAGGATGGGATCCTAACATCCATATGAATGCTCTCACGTTGCCTCAACCTTGCCAAGTGCTCCATGGAAAGCAGTAACAATGCTGCTGGGTTTGGCGAAAGATTTATACGATCTGAAGAGAAACCAGAGTATTTTCTTTCTGGCTTAAAGGACTATGATGCTCGGATATGGTTAATGGTATAGATGATTATATGTTTAAATTTGGAGTTAAGTAGGGGGAAATTTAGCTAAAAATCCCAAGACCAGAGGGAGGTAAGGGTATAAAAAGTATAACATTAGGAGTTTGAAATTAGGTTAAAGTAAGGGAATTGGATAAGATTATAGGAAAAGAGACTCTTGGAGGAGACTCTTGAGAGTCCCATGGACTGCAAGAAGATCAAACCTATCCATTCTTAAAGAAATCAGCCCTGAGTGCTCACTAGAAGGACAGATCCTGAAGTTGAGGCTCCAGTACTTTGGCCACATCATGAGAAGAGAAGACTCCCTAGAAAAGACCCTGATGTTGGGAAAGATTGAGGGCACAAGGAGAAGGGGACGACAGAAGATGAGATGGTTGGACAGTGTTCTCGAAGCTACTAACATGAAAAAAAATTCCTTCCAGTAGCACCTTAGAGACCAACTAAGTTTGTTCTTGGTATAAGTTTGTTCTTGGTTTGTTGGTCTCTAAGGTGCTACTGGAAGGAATTTTTTTTATTTTATTTTGTTTTGACTATGACAGACCAACACGGCTATCTACCTTTAACTACTAACATGAGTTTGGCCAAACTGCGAGAGGCAGTGAAGGATAGGCGTGCCTGGCGTGCTCTGGTCCATGGGGTCACGAAGAGTCGGACATGACTGAACGACTGAACAACAACAACAATAGGAAAAGAGCAGAAGTACCAAGATGCTGGGGTTTGGAAAAAGGAGTGGTTTAAGTAAAATGATTTTTGTATTTTATAATATTTTTAAAAATTAGGTGTAGGAAAACTGTTAGAGAGGAATGATAATGAATTCAACAGAGGGGGACTTGAGGAAGTCAATCGAAATATGAAATTGAGGAAAGAATGAATACCTGGCCCACAGAATTGGGCCAGGCCTAAGCAATGATTTTAAACACTGTTAGTAAGGTTAAATGTACAATGATTATGCCTACCCTTGTGAGAGAGGGGGATGAATGTTGCTTCCCACAGTGAGAGGGGGGAAGTATGGGAATTTAACCGATATGTTACGTGCTTAAAAATTGTAAAAACCAATAAAAATTTTTGTTTTTTGGGGGGGGACAAACAAAAAACAATGCTGCTGGGTTTGGGGCCCTGATGCAGCCTTGAAGCCCTAAGGAATGCTCAAGTTCACCACTTTCAGAAGCTGGCCGTAGGACAAACACAGCGACCCCTGCAAGCCATTGTAAGGCAATGGACATGGGAACAGGACACCTACAGTCTCTGCCTTGCCAGGATTCATGCAGCCCATCATTGCATCCAGGCACACACTTGGAACACAGGTATTACGCACACTGCAGCTCCCCACTGAGGCAAATCCGGGTTGTTTGACCCCGTAACTAACATCTTATTACCTTCTCCCCAGTAGCATCTAACTTTGTCCATTCAAATCTGACCCTCTACAAGCTGAAGTGGAAAATGTTATATCCTAAGGCAAATAACATCTATATAGTTAGTGATGATGGTGTGAAACCCAACCTGAGTAAGGGGTGAAACCCTTGACAGAAGCTAGCATTTTCTGTCGGGAAGATCAGAAGCAGCAGAAGCTAACTCACATTGTATATATTCTTTGCAAACGCTGGGGAGCACCAGCAATGAGGAGAATTCCCAAACCCTCTGTAGCAATTTAACCTTGTTTGTTCAACTGTTAGAGCTCTGTGCCAATGCCTGCAAGAAAGGGAGGCTGTTGTAACTAGCACTTCAAGCGGGGTTTGGGTACTGCATTTGCTGTAAGGAATTTATCTATCAAGCAATAAGAATGGGAACATTCTAGGTGAGAGCAAAAAAATAACACCCTTCTCCGTCTGACAGCTGCTTGCAATCACAGGGTGAGCTCAAATGTACACACTCAAAACAGCAGCAGTTTTACTCCAACAGCAAAATATTTCACTTCTGTAATGTCTGCCCTGCCAGCTGAGTGGTAACTGGTAAAGTTACTACTTGGGTAAATGGCTTTCATTTAATTCAATGGATACTAAAGGATCCATAGATAGCCAAAAGCATATTGTTGTTGTACTATAACTCCCATCAGCCCCAGCCATCATGGGAAATGGTCAGGAATGATGGGAATTGTAGTCCAACAACATCTGGAGGGCATCAGTTGGCTGTCCCTGCACTACACGATGGGCCTGATGATATATTCATGGCAAGAGGGGGGAAATCAATATGAAGTTGCTGATACTCGTGACAATATGATATGTCAACTACAAACAGAAAAAAAATAGTGCCATTCACCAGAATTAAAAATGCCCCATGACGGCGTTCTGCACTAAATCTGATTGGCCAGCCATAACTGATTGTTTAATCAGATAAGAGATTGAGAAACCAATTATGCCACCCTGCCTTTCTTAACTAAAAAGTCCTCTTCAACACTGCAATGTATGCTTTGCAAAAAAGAAAAAAGGCACTTTCCATGGCATTGCAATGTTTATCTCCTACTGCCATGTGCCAAGTCTCCCAAGTTGTAATTAATACACAAAACAAAGAGGCGTTTTGGCTCATAGTAAAATTTCAAGGTTGAGTTATCCTCATATGCAAAATGGTACAAGATTCAATTTTCTCTTAGAAACTGCAGGAGCACTTACTTCAGCCACCTCGAAAATTATCCAGTTAAATCCCCCAAACATAAAAGAGATATTTAGAAAGCAAAGTATATGCTTATTTCCTTGCTGGAACATTTGCATTAATACTGATATGAAGATTATATGCCTTACAGAACAACAATTAAAGTGGAAATCCTAAACCCATTTGTATGGGAGAAAGCCTCACTGATCACAGCTGGGCACACTTTCGAGGTGACATATACAGGATTGCACTGTCAGATACACAAGTGGATGTATTATTCTTTAAAGTGAACAGGAACATGTCTATCATAAAGAAGTCAGGTATCATAAGTGTTCCTTTCTGCCACACTTCTGCTGCAGCCGTCAAAGGAACCAGTTCAGTGTTTGAAACTCCCATTGTTCCAGGCTCATTTTGTGACAGGGAATTTAATTAGTGCAAGTAGTTTCTGAACTCTGGGCGCAGTACTGCACCTAAGATTTCAGATTACCGTATTTTCCGCTCCATAACGTGCACTTTTTTCCTCCTAAAAAGGAAGGGGGAAAGTCTGTGCGTGTTATGGAGCGAAGGCACTGGCCGGCAGCGGGATCCCTCGGCTGCCACTGCATGTCGTAAGCAGAGGGATGCCTCTGCCACCGAAGCCATGGCTCCCGGCGGGGCGGGAGAGGAACGGACAGCCCAAAAGCAGCGCTTTCGGGATGTCCGTTCCTCCCCCACCCCTGGAGAGCACAAGGAGGGAGGGAGGGAGATGCTTCCCCCCCTCTCCTTCCATCTGTCCTTCCTTCCTTCTCTCTCTCTCCCCTCCCTCTCTCCCTCCTTCTTTCCCTCTCTCTCCCTCTCTCTCTCTCTTCCTTTCTTCTCTCTCTCTTCCCTCCCTCCCTCCCTCCCTCCCTCCCTCCCTCCCAGCCTTTTAGAGGAGGAAAACCTTCCTCTAAAAACGAGGTGCGCGTTATGGTCCAGTGCGCGTTATGGAGCGAAAAATACGGTAAAACTGCAGAGTTAGAAGGAAAGGAAGACCATTTTCTGCCTCCCCACTTCCAGCTATTCTCTGAAGACTGGAGAAGAGACCCTCTTAAGAATATATGGGGGGGGCAGGGGAAGGACTAGACCATGTGAAAAATGAACATAAAATTTCAGTTGCAGTTCATTCATTTCCAGCTTTGTATTATTGTTATAAAGAAAAAGCGTTGCTGCGCCCATAACCTAGGTTGAAGGTGCCATTTAGCTCCTAGCTTTTATATCTGTTTCTAACACTGAGCCAGTTCCCTTAGTGCACCATTGCTCTGCACAAAAGTTCCCCTATTGCTCCACACCTGCTCCAACTAAATCTAATATGGCCACTGCTAAAATGCTTGGAGTGTTGCTCTGCAAGACAGAAGCTTTACATGGAAACCGCCTTCAGCCAAACCTTCCTCAAGGGTGGAAGTGACCTACTCAGGTTACCTGAAAGACTGTCTTCCCCAGCGGCGTAGCTAGCTGCTCAGGTGCCCAGTGCGGCATGTGCGTCCTGCAGCCGGGGGCGGGGTGAACTGTCCATGGGGGCGGGGCCTCTCTGCCGCCTCCCCCTCAGCTGTAGGGTAGCTGAGGGAGAGGCAGTGGGCAGGTGCAAGCCCCACGCTGCCGTTTCAGGCAGTGCGGAGCTGCAACGCAATGTTATGCTGGGCGGGGGGACATGCTCACCGAGATCCCTGGGCATTATACCCCCACTTCAAGTACCAGCCTATCTGTCAACTCTTTCTATTGCTAGTCATCGTTTCGCTTTTATTAAAGCATGGTTTAATGTCTTCCCCTCAAACGTCCTTTTTCATAGATTTTCTAGGGGCCAAGTTTCAGTCTTATGTGCCTGTGATAACCGTTCAATTGAATCTCTTCATCACATAGTGTTTGTCTGCCCCTTGTATTCTGCCGCCCGAAATACTTTATTACTTCCATTAACTCAAAAATTACCAGGGTATTTGGAAGAGTCTTACCTTGCTCTTCTGTTGCAAGATTCAAACTCGATTGTAACCCTACATATGGCAAAATTTCTGACATCAGTTCTGACACTTAAGAAACGCAATGGATTGTTATATACAGCTTGAAATTTTAATTTAATTTTTATCATATTTTATTCAAGTGAGTATCTCTTTTAATCTATTTTACTGTTAGCATTTGTAAACCAGACTGTGCTGTTTCTGTTTTTGGTTGTTATGTCTATGGGCTTAAAGCCGAAATAAAATTAGTTGAGTTGAGGCAGTGCGGAGCCTGCATGTGCCCAAGCCACCACGTCACTCCCAGGAGAGACGCATGGCTCGGGCATGCTGCAGGCCCCACAGTAAGTGCCGGCCCCTGCGGTGTGGCGCCCAGTGCCAGCCACGTTTCGCTCCGTTTCTTGACTGAATTAAAAAGTTTCGTGAGCCCAATTTTTTTTTTAACTCCTATTTTTGTCACCCCCTCAGTGATGACACCCGGGGCGTCCCGCACCCACCGCACCCCCTTCCTCTGCTACTGGTCTTCCCCTCACTGTCTGGTAAGGGAATTAAGAAGAACAAATGGAACCCAGTTAGTTCTGCCATAGCTCGATAATTACCAGTTTGAAGTAACATGCAGGCCTTTCTGCAGGTGTCACCAGTGCTGTGGAACGCTCTCCTTGCTGTTGTGCTGAAATTCCTTGGCTCCTGAGGACACACCAGTCCAGACAAATATTTCCCTGATCTTCTGACTTGAGTCTCCTGATTTGATTGTTGTTATAATTCTTTTGCTGTTTTAATCAGCTTGTTTACCGGTATTATATATTTTAATTGTGGATTTAATGTAGTTGTTTTACTATGTATTTTAATTATGTGTGGCTGTGTTTTTATAATTGGTTTTACTCTTTTTATTTTGCAGTTGGCTTTTATTTACTCTGATATTTCTCCTGGAAATGAAAGACAGCAGCAGCAGCAGCAGCACATATGAATTCATTAATCCATAAGAAAATCTGAAAAGCATTATCTAATGTTCAGCAATCGAAGCATTACAGAAAGAAACAATTGTTGATGCAACTTCCCCAGACTTGCAGTCATCTGCCTTCAGGAATGTATTTCACTTACATGAACGTGGCTTCAAAATGTCACCTGTGAAAAGCACAGAATTTAATATTAGGGCACCTCTAATATACAAAGCCTTCTTGATATAAAAGACTCTCAAAACAGAGCCAACCCAAGACATTTTTCTGCCTGAGGCGAAACAGTCATATGGCCAATATTTGAACAACCTATGAATGTGATGGGTTGACAAAAATACAACAACAAGACTTACGACTGCAATATAAATGCAACTTTTGATAGAAATTCAACTTATAAAAGGATTGTTCTTACATTTTTTTATTTAAAAAAAGGCACAGAAGCAATTACATATTCTGCTCTTGTGAAACAACAAACAAAACAACTTATAGGGAGTTTTAAAAAATTACCAATGGTATGAAAAGACAGACATTTTCAACCATCTCACGTTATACTGGAAGTTGGGATCACCCAATGACTGGCGCTAAGTTCAGGAATGACAAAGGAAAGTACCAGGCATTATTTAATTACCGGTAACTAATAGAAGTCAGCACAACCTATGTGTTGTGGCATAGCCACTAATTAGACAGAGCAGGGGACAGATTTTGCTCAGATAATATTGGTGCTCATGGTTTCATTCCCACTTCCCATCCCAATTTCCTTCCCGTTAGTTCCCATGGAAAGGAAGTTCACTGTGCCAATTTCAGGGCTGGTTTCACATGCTGCTCATAAGATTATTCCAGGAGGCTCCAAGGAGGGCCTGCTTCACCCACAACTACTTGCGTGAGCGCCACCATTCAGTTACTTGCAGCATCCATATTTATTCCACCCAGTTGCCCCTTTTAATTTCCCTTCCTTACTAAAGTGCCGTGCCATTATTCTTTGTTTCTAAGCCCATGCTGTTTTTGAAGTATGGTACCACACCTAGAAGGGACGCGGGTGGCGCTGTGGTCCAAACCACAGAGCCTAGGGCTTGCCGATCAGAAGGTCAGTGGTTCGAATCCCCGCGACGGGGTGAGCTCCCGTTGTTCAGTCCCAGCTCCTGCCCACCTAGCAGTTCGAAAGCACGTCAAAGTGCAAGTAGATAAATAGGTACCGCTCCAGCAGGAAGGTAAATGGCGTTTCCGTCTGCTGCTCTGGTTCACCAGAAGCGGCTTAGTCATGCTGGCCACATGACCTGGAAGCTGTCTGCAGACAAACGCCGGCTCCCTTGGCCTATAGAGCGAGATGACCGTGCAACCCCAGAGTCGTCCGCGACTGGACCTAACGATCAGGGGTACCTTTACCTTTACCTTTTACCACACCTAAAAAACCTAGGTGCTTCATAAGTAATAACAGCAGCTATAAATATGGCTTGCATCAGGCAAAGTTATGACATCATCCAAAGGCACCTCACAATTTGACCTGAGCTTACTGTATTTCACACTCTTAGAAAGCCGTTGTCAACTTGTTGCCATCCAGATGTTTTGGACTACAACTCCCAGCAGCACCAGGAAGCACGATAAAAGCTGCTCTAGCAATTAGTCAGTTTATATTTCATTTCATTGTGTTAATGTTATTTAGGAAATTATTCTTAAAAGGGTATGGAAGTTTACCAAACCAAGAATTTTACACGCAGTACCCCTTTGAAACGTTTTGCCTTTATCAGTTTGTTCCTCCTAAGGTTGCCATATGTCCTCTTTTTCCAGGACACGTCCTCTTTTTCATGGGTAGAGTCATCATAGTGATCCATAGTTAAAAATAGAAGTCGGCAAATGTGTCCTCTTTTTCGCTCTTCGAAATATGGCAACCCTCCCTAATTGGCCCTCAGATAATTATTACAATTCATAGAACCAATAGAGGTTTTCCCCCTAAAATGTACTATTTCACGTGGGGAGGAGATGCAGATTTGAATGCCCATACAAACTATGACCATACACAGAAAAAGAAGAACATCTAGGGAAAAGGGTAGCCTGAACTCTTTGGTGATGTGAAGCATTAATTTTAAAAAAATTTTTAATATAACACAAAACCTGAAACATCTGCAGCCTGAAATGGTACAGCCAAAGAAAAGCGTAACTACCTCATTTTACTGCTTGTAAAACTGGGCCAAGGAAACAGACATTTCCAAAGTCAAATTTCAGACTCTACTGCAGCTTCCAACCATTGTTTTCTTACACACCGGTAGTATTTTGGTCTCCCTAACACAGCTGATAATTACATAGCCTTTTCAGTGAAAGCGACTAAACAGCTTCATATCACTGCCAAAAGCGTTGGAAGAGAGTAAGAAGTGAAGCAATAGTGGGTATCATAAATTACTGTTTATAGCTAGACAAATAAATGACTGTCTTTGAAAATGGACCTACTTGTATGCTTAAAGATTAAAGGGATGCTTATGGTAGCAATCTAAGGCCTTAAAATAACCCTTTAAAAATAGGCACATTGTAGTGCTTCAGCTGCATCCCCACTAAGCCCACTTAAATCATTCCATTTATTTAGCACAGCCTGTAATTTATCAGCCCAAACAAGCTGTGGGGGGGACCAACTACACATTACACCAAATGTGTGTGACTGAGCCCCAGCACAGGTTTTTCTTTGTTTTAAAGGCCAGCCTTTCCCAGAGGGAGGAAACTGAAAGGGATGCATATGGTGCGGTTTTTTTGCAGGTGGGGGAATACTTGACTTGACACTCTTTCCCATTTCTCTACTCCTGATCATGCCACTGAGTGCCATTTCTCTGCACAAGGTCCGAAAAGCATGTTCTGGAAACCCACCGGGTAAAAAGCTGGGTGGGGTTCAAAACATTAAACACTCCTTACTTCACTACTGCTCCCTGTCCCAATTGAGACTTCAGGGTGCAGCTCATAGCTGTCAACCCTCCCTTTTTTTTTGCAGGAAACCCCCTTATTCCAATGCCGTTTCCCGCTGCTATCCCGGATTGTTGATATCCCTCAAATTTCCCGGATTTCAAAGGAAGCAGCTCCTCTCCCTCCTTGCCGGCCAGGGAGGCTCCTCAGCTGCGTTGCTCGGCTGCCAATAAGGAGTCTGAGACCAACTGGGGGCGGAGCTTGCATGCCTTGTGCAGCCAGACCCTCATGCCCAACCAGACAGTCAGACAGCCTGCCGTCTGCGCGCTCGCTCTTTCGCTCACCCGTTCGTGCACAGCCTCTGGAGAGCAGGGTGGCGAGGCTACTTGGTGCCATTGCACCTCCCTTGCGGCATCCCTTATTTTCAAATCCGAAAGTTTGGGAAAATCCCTTATTTTCAAATCCGAAAGTGGACAGCTATGGAGCTACACATGCCTGAATATAACAACCATCACTAGCCTTTGGGCTCTTTGGATGTTTTAGACTGTAAGTTCCATCAGCCCCAGATGGCACAGACATGCTCAGTATGAACTGAGCCTGTTGTATAAATTGAACAGAACATGCAAAGCAATATGGAAGTATTGAAAGATTTTCCTTCCCCCCGCCCCAGAGTCCAAGTGAGCAGGTATAAGGAATGCATTTTAGAGAATTTAGGTTAATAAGAAGTGACAGGGTCTATGAAATAGAAGCCCAATTTATTAATTGCAGGAATAAATTTTCTATTAGATTCTATGGACAATTTGTGGGCGTTTCTCCTAAACTATCTATTTTTTTTTCATGTCATGGCATACCATGCATTTGTACAAATAAAGCTGTGATCGACTGTCTACCAGAAGTATCCAGAAAGTGAAACACCATTAATAATGGTCCTCATTATTTAAAGAGTGCTTTTATGCTCAAGTCTCTTTTATCAGCACTAATTAATCCACATACCATCCCTGATTATTAGCCCCATTAATCACAAAGAATAATTATCCATAGGTATTACAATTGGAAAACAAATTATTTCTTAATAAAACCAAGAAAATTAGCACAACGCAGTAAAGCCATTTCATAAACCTAAAAGTGTTTATGGGTTATAGTTCTGAACAAGTGGTAAACCTAAGAGGCTGTCCAAGACATCATTTTGTCCTTGATGCGCATTCTTCTGCTCAAGAACAGCATTACTTTAAGGATGCATAGAGAACATGATGCAGGAGGGGAAAAAACCTTGTAGGAATGAACCAGCAGTAATTGGGGTGCTGGTGGAAAAAAATTGCATCTGAAAATTAGATGCAATAGCTGAGATGGTAAACCTGTGGTCCTCCAGATGTTGTTGGATTCCAACTCCCACAATCCTTGACCACTGTTCATGTTGGCTGGAGCTGATGTGAGTTGGAGCCCAATTAACATCTGGGGGGGAGCACAGGTTCACCATACCTGCCCTAAAGAGTGATCTAAATTGGTAGGTTTATTGAACGTTGAAAGTGCAAGCTTGCCTAATATTTATTTGAAATTGGCACCCATTCATTGCTACTAATCTACGATATATTTTGGAAAGTGGCTCATCTGTCTGTTGTACTACACTGTCCATTTGTTGCTTATAGGTTCATGCGCTCTTGAGATAGTTGCCAAACTGCACAAGGGCTCTCAAGGCCAGGGAGGCAGTCTTCATTTGGATGCAGGCTACCATTTTGAATTAATATGCAAAAGGTCCTAAGTTCAATACCTGCCAATTCCCAGGTAGGGCTGGGAAAGACGCTTCCCTGAAACCCTGGAGAGCTGCTGATGGTCAGTGTTGACAATGCTAAGCTAGATGGGCCAATGTTCTGACTCTGTTTAAGTGTCCTGGCCATTCCCAGCCAAGGAAGGCACATGACTGACAAGCAAAGCACATGCAGCAGCTTCCACAGTGCTCTGGATACACACATGCACACAAACTTCTAGTCTCTAGGCAGCTGTCCACAGGTCTAGGCCGTGCAAAGCACAGCAGTAACAGGGAGACCCCACCTCACAGCCAGCTTATATTACTGTCCCCTGATGGGTTGCATGCCTGTACCCTGAGACTGGTTCTAGGAGACAACAGGGCAGGGGAAGGTCCACTGATCCATATGTCAGATGGGTCTTCTTCTGCGCCATCTGGTGCACCTTCCTCTGTTGTGAACTGCCCTGATTCTCCCCCTGTCCCCTGGTTCCTGTCTTGTGGGTAACGTCAAATTCCATAAATCACTGGTCCCCTCTCCTCCACTCCACACCCTTTGGAGTCCTGCCAGTCCCTGACATTAAGGCAGCTTCCTATGTTTCTAGAGGTAGATAAGCGCTTCAACAAAAGTCATAATTCAATGGTTAAAATAGTTCATGAAAAGTTCACTGCATGGCATTCATGAGGCCTCATCACAGACCGGAAGGAATGCATTTTACCATATCAGCAAAACTGTACAGGATAAATAGCGATGCATGCCCTGAAACATCTGATGATGAAAAGAGAAGAAGCTTTTTTTCATTTATCAACTACACAAAATATGTCATAACATATTAGTTACAAAGCCAACCACTTCCATGAAGTCTGTCAGCATGCCCCAGCAAACCACTTTCCATATTTTTAACCCCTCACTTTCACAAATAGATTTCCTACATTTGCATATTGCTGTTTTGCTACCTAAACATTAACAATTTCAGAAATGCAAATTTTCAAATGTGCTGTTAGACCCAATTTAATATTTCAAGGAGATATTGTGACAAACAAATAAGTAGTTAATAGATAAGATCCAGTAAGACATATACCTGTAATTTGATTTACTGCTCACAGAACAAAAGAGGCTTTTAAAAAAGTATATGCCCAATTAAATAGGTATAATTGATATACCTTTGTGGATCAACTAAGGTAGCAAACGGTTAAGAAAGAGGAGATCTATGGTAGCAAAGTGGGTTGCATCAAACTCTTGTCCCTATGAGCTTTCAAACTACACATGAAAAGAACTTGGAGGAACTGAGCTACAAATATCTGGAACTATGATTGCAAACAGAGGGACCCAGGTGGTGCTGTGGGTTAAACCACAGAGCCTAGGGCTTGCCGATCAGAAGGTTCAAATCCCTGCGACGGGGTGAGCTCCTGTTGCTTGGTCCCAGCTCCTGCCAACCTAGCAGTTCGAAAGCACATCAAAGTGCAAGTAAGTAGATCAATAGGAACCGCTCCGGCGGGAAGGTAAACGGCGTTTCCGTGCGCTGCTCTGGTCCGCCAGAAGTGGCTTAGTCATGCTGGCCACATGACCCGGAAGCTGTATGCCAGCTCTCGGCCAATAAACCGAGATGAGCGCCGCAACCCCAGAGTCGGACACGACTGGACCTAATGGTCAGGGGTCCCTTTACCTTTACCTTTATGATTGCAAACAAGGATCCACTTCACATGCCACATTAAACCAAAGTTTGAGCATGGTCTGATGTGAACGAGCAACATGCTGATTCACACTACTCAAAGATTTGCCTAGTGTTCCTCCTGTGCTATGGATGAACTAAGCAGGACCGGACTTTGGTATTTCAGATTCCAGCAGTCTGTGCAAGGCCAAAATTGGGGGGGGGGGCTGCATTCTACATACCGGTATATAATAATAATAATAATTTATTATTTGTACCCTGCCCATCTGGCTGAGTTTCCCCAGCCACTCTGGGCGGCTCCAAATCAAATGTTAAAACAATACAGCAGGGCTGCTTTCAGCTGTCTCTTAAAAATAGGATAGCTGCTTATTTCCTTGACATCTGATGGAAGGGTGTTCCACAGGGTGGGCACCACTACCGAGAAGGCCCTCTGTCTGGTTCCCTGTAACCTCACCTCTCGCAATGAGGGAACCGCCAGAAGGTCCTCGGCGCTGGATCTCAGTGTCTGGGCTGAACGATGCACAATGCATATATGCACAATGTCATAGTTGTGACGCCCTCGGCTTTGAGCCCAGTGTGGGGGAACCACTTGCACTGCCCTAAATCCACCTCTGAACAAAGCCAGAGTCTGTCTTGTCATGTTGCCCAAACCCAGGCTTGCAAGTTGTAAGCTGGCCCTGGGTGCCCATGACGTCCGCTCTGTGTGATCTGCCTTGTGGCTGCAGTCAGTGATTTCAGCTCAGCTGAGGCGACAGTTCCCCAGCAGTGATTTCAGCTTGTGGAAGCTAGCCAGGGCTGTATACCTAGCCTAGCATCCCACCTTCGTCGCCAGTGGTGTAGGTGGGTTCTCAGAAGGCAAGACATGGTGATAACAGCAAGAACCTTTATTGAACATAACTGGGAAACAGGGTTCAAAGCAACTGCTTATATACATTCCTGAAAGCCTGGGCCACTCCCACTCCCAACATGATTGGCTGTCTAAACGTCCAAGCTTGGGCCAATGGCAGAGGCCCAAATTCTGAAATGTTCTGTGATTGGACATCGTGTATTGAATCAGAACACAGGAGCTCAGAATCCTTAGTCCAGGCTCAAGCTCAGGCAAACACAGACCACTGAATACATAACATAAGCCAAGAACAAACTTTGGATACTACAACTGCACTTTGGCACTACAAGATCCTGCCCTGGGGAAACAGCTGTGGGTGCAAATCTTCCTGAAGTCTTTAATCTGAGCCAGGACACAGTAAGGTTCAGCTTCAGAAGCAGGCAGGAAAAGGACTGGTATAAGCAACAGCCCAGTTCAATAGCCTGCCAGACAAGATCCAGGCTTAGCTGTATCCAAAATGAAGTCCAGGGCTGACACACAATGTTTATAGTCCTAACCAGAGCAGGGGGGGGGGGAATCATTGGGCTACCTGGGTGGACTTATCCAGGGGCCTGGGAGAGTGCCATCACATTGGGAATGCTTGGATTCTGGAGGTTCCAGGTTACATCACTGCTGGTCTCTGGTTTTCTTCAACTTTGCAACCATTGTGTTTATGATGATGTTATGCAAAAACTATTCAAAATAATATGCATATCAAGCAATGCAGATCTCTGAATCAATGCACATTTTCACCCCTGGGAGCCAAGGAACCAATAAGAAAGGGGCTGATTGTCAAGTTTGGTGCTAAAAGAATTAAAACGGCACATTGCATGGAGAGGATTACAATTCTATTTGGAATTACACAGAACAATAAAACATACAATTCTCACTGTAATAACCAGTGGCTATCAGCAATTCCTTTGTGTAAGACATGTATTATAAAATTTAGGGAAACACTTAACTTGATTAGCAGTATTCTATACTAATCCTTTGCTCAGTCGCTCTCAAAGGCTGTATTCATTAAAAAAAAAAATCCTTTCCTTGGCTCTCTTTATAGGCACAGATCAAGGGCCCTAAAGACCACCATTCATAAAAACGTGGATTTGCCTCTTTATGGTCAAGGGAAAAAGCCTGCGCAGCCAAAACACTAGAATAAAAGCTCAATACACCAATCCTTTCCAGGATAAAGACTGTGATTTTTATTTTTTTTATTTTTTTACCAAAACACATATCCTTGCATAAATGCATATTCTAACCAGCCTAGGCAGAAGGCTTTTAGGATTAAATCATTCTGGATAGGTATAAACCTCCATTAATGGTGGTGTGTGTGTGTGCGCGCGCGCACAAACACACGAGTCCCAGAGAGAACACAGGGCTATATACCTGAGCTCCACCATAACCAGAAACTTTTCCATTACTGTTGAGCTGAACAAGTTTATTGGGAAGGCAGCGTCAACAATGGCTCACCTTTCCAAAAGCATATGGGGGAATGGGACATAGCTGTCAACCCTCCCTTTTTTTGTTGGAAACTCCCTTATTCCAATGCCGTTTCCCGCTGCTATCCGATTGTTGATATCCCTTAAATTTCCCGGATTTCAAAGGAAGCAGCTCCTCTCCCTCCCTGCCGGCCAGGGAGGCTCCTCAGCTGCGTTGCTCGGCTGCCAATAAGGAGTCTGAGACCGACTGGGGGCGGAGCTTGCATGCCTTGTGCAGCGAGACCCTCACGCCCAACTAGACTGACAGCCTGCCTGCCATCTATGTGCTCACTCTTTCGCTCACACGTTCGGGCGCAGCCTCTGGAGCGCAGGGTGGCGAGGCTACTTAGTGCCATTGCACCGCCTTCGCGGCATCCCTTATTTTCAAATCCAAAAGTTTGAAAAAATCCTTTATTTTCAAATCCGAAAGTTGACAGCTATGGAATGGGATGCTAACGACCAATACCAATGACCAAGGAAGGACTACCAGGCTTGTGTGTTGAGCATGCTACTTTATGGTAGTGAGGCATGGGCCATTTACACCCACCAGGAGCGACACCTCAATGCCTTCCACATGCACTGTGTCAGGAAGGTTTGGGGCATCACACGGCAAGACAGAGTCTCAAACAGAGACCTGCTCTCCCAAACCCACATTCCCAGCATGTTCACATTTAGTGAACATGCTTGAAGCAAACGTCACATATAGTCAAAACACATTGGGTTCAATGGCAGGTGGGATTTCCAAAGTCTTTTTTCTCAAATGGCTACCCATTTTTCTATCCCCCCACTCTTTTTAGCCAAGCACGTAAAGCTGAATGTTCACAAGTTAAATGTGCGTAACTTGCGGGCTTACTGTATATGTTTGCAGCTGGGGGAAAGGTACTCATCCATTGGGTACCGGAAGTTACCATAACATAATAGACTTTCCATTTCAATAATTGGAAAAAAATGTCCACACTTAAAATGATTTACAGCAGTTTTCAGAAAAACTTAGTCTACATTGATTATCTATGTAGTTAACAAATTCCATCTGCTTTAGCTAAAGCAATGAACATCCATGCAAGGGCAAACTTCTTTTGCTAATTTGAGAGTTAATTTGCAGCTGTTTGTTTCTATTTGATTGGGAATAGGTTTAAGTTAAATGTAAGCTGCTTTCAAAGTGAAAGTAGAATGCACACAAGGGACATACTGTTTAACTAAAAATCAGTTGATTAAGACAGGGCAAGTTAGGGAGAGATAATTAAACCTAAATTAATTAAACACACAGTATTAAAACCTGTTTGATTCTGAGTGTATCCGAAAAGTTCAAGTTCCTTTTGAATTCACAATTCACTTTTCAGTCATTATCATTTGATTTCAGGAGTGTGAAATCATTTTAAGCATTGGGAATGGTTGGAATTGTATTAATAGCTGGAAGAGCATAGATCATACCCAACATTCCTCAATATATATATTTTTTCTTACTAGCAATGAAATATTCCCTCTTTTCACCAGTTCTTTTTTTCTGGTCTGATTTGCATGCTTTCTTCTAACTGAAGAAGTGTGCATGCACACGAAAGCTCATACCAAGAACAAACTTAGTTGGTCTCTAAGGTGCTAATGGAAGGATTTTTTTTATTTTTTATTATGTTTTCTTGTAATTGCCAATTTTACTGCAGGCTTACTGCACGTCTGGCTCCTCACCCACTCAGGTATTTTAGATGTACATACGAGACATTTTAAAACATAGCTGTCAACTTTCGGATTTGAAAATAAGGGATTTTTTCGAACTTTCAGATTTGAAAATAAGGGATGCCGCGAGGGCGGTGCAATGGCACTAAGTAGCCTCGCCACCCTGCGCTCCAGAGGCTGCGCGCGAACGGGTGAGCGAAAGAGCGAGCGCGTAGACGGCAGGCTGTCTGTCTGTCTGGTTGGGCGTGAGGATCTGGCTGCACAAGGCATGCAAGCTCCGCCCCCAGTCGGTCTCAGACTCCTTATTGGCAGCCGAGCAACACAGCTGAGGAGTCTCCCTGGCCGGCAGGGAGGGAGAGGAGCTGCTTCCTTTGAAATCCGGGAAATTTAAGGGATATCAACAATCCGGGATAGCAGCGGGAAACGGCATTGGAATAAGGGAGTTTCCCGCAAAAAAAGCGAGGGTTGACAGCTATGTTTTAAAAGTACATACAAATGTGTCAAACACACTTTCAAACTGGGGGCAGCCAACACTGGCAGGCTCAGTGTTCAATACAGACTTGTCCTCTGTGATATGTGGAGCAGCCCTTTCTCTTTCCCAACTTTGCATTCAGTTTCTTTTTTCAACATGGGTTTTTTCCTTATATTGAACCTCCTTCCCGTCATTCATCCCTGTACACAACACTGTCGAGCTACCGTGATTCGGTGAGTGCTAGTCAATTGATATTTAATCCATACCATTTGTCTCTATCAGTTGTCTCATTTGCCTGAAATCGATGTCTCTGTCAGTTTTCTGCACAGCTTGCATTCTCTCAAGTCACACTTACTTTTTGTGTGTGGAGGGGGAATAATTAAAGGAGAACGAAGATCCGTGTTTGGTGCAGAGCAGTTCAGGAATGAGCAGGTACACAGCAAAATTTGCAAGCTGAAAAGCTGAAACAATGGGTTCTCCTGCCTGCATTTCAGAATCGCATTGCTCAGGGACAGACACGTCATGGAGTACATCTGCTCATCTCTTTCAGCTCTCTGCCTAGAAAACATGACTACTACTGGTACTACTACTAATAATTTTTTATTTATACCCCACCCATCTGGCTGGGTTTCCCCAGCCACTCTGGGTGGCTTCCAACATAATGTTAAAATACAATAGTCCGTCAAACATTAAAAGCTTCCCTAAACAGGGCTGCCTTCAGATGTCTTCTAAAAGTCTGGTAGTTGTTGTTCTCTTTGACATCTGGCGGGAGGGCGTTCCACAGGGCAGGTGCCACTACTGAGAAGGCCCTCTGCCTGGTTCCCTGTAACTTGGCTTCTTGCAGGGAGGGAACCGCCAGAAGGCCCTCGGCGCTGGACCTCAGCGTCTGGGCAGAATGATGGGAGGTGGAGACGCTCCTTCAGGTATACAGGACCGAGGTCGTTTAGGGCTTTAAAGGTCAGCACCAACACTTTGAATTGTGCTCAGAAACGTACTGGGAGCCAATGTAGGTCCTTCAAGACTGGTGTTATGTGGTCTCGGTGGCCGCTCCCAGTCACCAGTCTAGCTGCTGCATTCTGGATTAATTGCAGTTTCCGGGTCACCTTCAAAGGTAGCCCCACATAGAGCGCATTGCAGGAGTCCAAGCGGGAGATAACTCCTATGCCTTATACAGAGTTGGGCCATTGTCTGCATTGATTGACAGTGGCTCTCCAAACTTCCAGGCATCTTTTCCAGCCCTGTAATCAATGCCACTGAACTAAAGTTCTGAAAAGTGCTTGGTGTTCATTAGCCCAACTTGGTGCCTCAAATCAGAACCCTCCGTATCCAGTTGTTTCAGTCCACATCAACCAGATGACAGTGGGCCCCAAGGAAAGAGGGACGAGGATACACTGTGCCAGAAGTCAGCAGGCGAGGATGAGGTCTGCTATCTCCAACTAAGAATCTTGGTGAACAGTTCCTCGAAAAATACAACATTAAGGATCTTCCAACTAGTGCAAACTAGTATAACCAGAGGCACTCTCACTCCCTTGTATGTGTATGCTTTGATTGGCTTAAGAAGGAGAATACGGTCCTGCCTTAAAACAAATTTGATCTAGTCTAACACTTTCATGCTATTGTTGAATGGCAGGGGTCAACAGAACAGTTTCCTGGGAGCTTTCCATGCTTCCAGTAGTGAGGCTGGAGCTTCAAGCAAGCCATGGACTCCTTGTCATTTCCTACCGACCTGCCAAGCTTTGTGCCTGGGACAAGAGGGAGCGCTGCCAGACAATTCAAAAAATCCCCCTGACAATGTTTAAGAGACCTGTTTTCGCAGTGTTATATCATACTGGCAATTTAAGATAGCCAAGATATGTAGCTTAGAGCTCCTTCCTCAAATAGTGTTACTATTGACACCAGTACAGAAATACTAACAAAGATATCCCTCACTCTGGTGGTATTTTAGGGCTTACCCTTTATGCTCGTGTAACAATGCAATGTATTTTATTCTGTTTTCGTTTAGCACCAACACAAACTGGCAATCCAGCACTGACATTGTTTCTCTTAGTTTTGACACTTTCTTCTTGTCTCTGCAGACTTGCATTGGCAGCTGTGTGATTACTGTGCAATGACACTAAATGACATCTTAGCAAATAGGAAACCACAATTGGTTACTATAAATATATTATGAAACATAGATAATTGTGTTCTTCAGCAACTTTTCTTGCCTGATGTAGCAGCGTTATGAAAACATTGTTGCCCCAACCACCTAAAGCATGGGTAGGCAAACTAAGGCCCGGGGGTCAGATTTGGCCCAGTCGCCGTCTCAATCCGGCCTGCGGACGGTCTGGGAATCAGCGTGTTTTTACATGAGTAGAATGTGTCCTTTTATTTAAAATGCATCTCTGGGTTATTTGTGGGGCACAGGAATTCGTTCATTTTTTCCCCCTTCAAAATATAGTTCGGCCCCCCACAAGGTCTGAGGGACAGTGGACCGGCCCCCTGCTGAAAAAGTTTGCTGACCCCTGACCTAAAGATTTCGTGTATATTTGTTTATCTTCGTGAAATATAATCACTACTTTCATGGCTTTGTTTTACAGTACAGTGGTACCTTGGGTTAAGAACTTAATTTGTTCTGGAGGTCCGTTCTTAACCTGAAACTGTTCTTAACCTGAGGTACCACTTTAGCTAATGGGGCCCCCCGCTGCCGCCGTGAGATTTCTGTTCTCATCCTGAAGCAAAGTTCTTAACCCGAGGTACTATTTCTGGGTTAGCGGAGTCTGCAACCTGAAGCGTCCGTAACCTGAAGCATCTGTAACCCGAGGTACCACTGGTACCCTCACTGGGATAGGTGAGCTTGTCCCAAGCTAGGTGTTTCGGTCAACATGTTGCTGCAGCACTTAAATTGCTCATAATGTGACCCTGTACCTTTTGTACCATCCTCTTAAAAGTAGCAAAGCAAGGACACTAACATTCATTAGCTATAGATCTGGTGCTGCTTAGTTCTGCTGATGCTGCCATGTTGCTGAAAATCCCATCAATCTCTCCTGGTATGTGGGCTTCAGCAAATGTTTCAACCAGATCACCGCTGACACGCACAGACAGATGATGTCTAATGAGGATCTTTCATTTAATCAATAGTTTTGTTTTGTTTTGTTTTATTAAGGCATTTTGCCACAAACTTAAATTTCAATGTCTAACAGACTAACTCTTATTTATTTAGCGGGACAGGCTTTCAGGTTTTCTGTGCCAGCTTCAGATCTAGGAAATTGGTATCTGTTCAAATCGAAGCCTCAATTGTCAGGACCAAAATATACATTGCACTGCAGGTATATGGAAAGTTAGCCCCAACAACCACTTCTCCATTGCATTGGGGCACTTTGCAGGAACGATGGGAAGGAGGGGATTATCCCCTAGCCTTGCAGTCCCTGTCCCTGTGGATCTCCCCACACAACTGCTTTTACCACAGTAGTATTCCTTATCTGTATCATCTCATGAAGACAAATCTGCAATACCTTGGGTGGGAATATGTCTGCAGAAGCATTATGCCTCGTTTCCCTTTGCCCCTTCTTCACTGCAAATCATCTCCTTCCTAAGGTACTTTGCAATTCAGAAGAAGAGAAGAGTTTGGATTTGATATCCCGCTTTATCACTACCCGAAGGAGTCTCAAAGCGGCTCACATTCTCCTTTCCCTTCCTCCCCCACAACAAACACTCTGTGAGGTGAGTGGGGCTGAGAGACTTCAAAGAAGTGTGACTAGCCCAAGGTCACCCAGCAGCTGCATGTGGAGGAGCGGAGACGCGAACCCGGTTCACCAGATTACGAGTCTACCACTCTTAACCACTACACCACACTGGCTCTCACATTAAATGATAACCCAACAGAAGAAGCTGTTGGGTTATCATTTAATGTGGCAGCAGAATAATGCTTCATTTGACCCTTAGTCTGTTGGATTCTGAATCAGACGTCACAATTAATATACTGTTGCACAATCACACTTAGGCTCCAAGCCAATTGTCTTATACAAACAAAGAACGGTTTATTTATTTTTGAATGTGTGACTTTAGGATTGCAGCCAGTTCAGTTTCTGTAGCTGTGTGTTTGAAAAATATTTTATAGTTATGCGTATATAGGCAAGGGGTCCTCTGGAATTGTTTAACCCAGCAACCAGAAACCTTCCTAGACTGCTCTGTACCCACAATTGCCGGATGGTTAGCTCCATGATTAATATTGTTATGTAATGTAAAGCAATCATGAGCAATAAGACACTGAACTTCATACACTGTTTAGCTTCCCCCTATAAAAAAGGGGTTGATTAGAGTTTGCATAGTTCAAAATGTAGTAAAACAATAAAAAAAAATGTTGTTTCAATTGGTTGAACGGCTTTTAAATCTAAGATGAATTCATGGACATTTATTTATAGCCTCATCTAAACTGAACCCTCCTCATTGTTCTTTACCACATGATCAGAAGACCAAATCCTGAATCAAGACACATTCAGAACACTGGGCAATTTTCAGTGTATTCAACTGCAAGTGTCTGAATTGCTTTATTTTCTAATAATAGGTACGCTGGAGAGTGATTGGGGTGAGGGCAAAGACTCTACATTGCATTAGCATAACAATTAAGACTTGCTGATTAAAAAATTAATTTGTCTATTGCCTAGCTTTTCAAAAGCATTCATTATATGTTAATTCACATACTCAAGGCCCTTTGAGCAGAAGGTCATTTGTAAAGCATGTCACACACTGGCGGGGGGAGAAAAGTTGTAACTATGACAGGAGAAAGGGGGCTGCTATTGATTGAAATGTTATTTCATGCTCATGAAATATACATTTCAGACATTAAATATGTGCAAGGGTCATCACAATTGTGACATACTTTGGGAGTGACATACTGTTGAGTAGAAATCATGACAGGTAAAGAGGTGGATTTAAAGAAAAAAAAGTAGCATGAAATGCTTTATAGGCAGTCTCCTTGATGGTCCTGAAGGGGGAGGCAATTACCTCTTACCATGATATGGACCCCCCAGCAACAGTCAGGACTTAAGACACAGACAGGTTGGAACAAGCAAGGTTGAGTGTGCCAGGACCAGTGATGGGGGTACTGAACTCAAGCCGCAAGCCAGGACCTGGACTACCTGAATCCTACAACCCCTGAACCAGAGCTCCCAATGAAACCAGGGCCAGCCAGAACTCCCAATGAAACCAGGGCCAGCCAACCAGGGACATCAAGCTTCCTCTTTCCTGCTCGCCTCTGCAGTAAGTGCATCCAATGCAGGTGACGAACGAAAGGCTTGTCTTCAGGTCCAAGAGTTTGACTTTAATGCTCCCAGCTTGGTGGGTGAGGGCTGGGGGGCGGGGGTAGTCAAGGTCAGTAGATATAAATACAGTGGTACCTCGGGTTAAGTACGCTTCAGGTTAAGAACTCTGCTAAGAACAGAAATCGTGCTCTGGCGGCGCAGCGGCAGCAGGAGGTCCCATTAGCTAAAGTGGTGCTTCAGGTTAAGTACGCTTCAGGTTAAGAACGGACCTCCGGAACGAATTAAGTACTTAACCTGAGGTACCACTGTATTGGGTTCAGCTACAGCCAAGATGCCTTCTTAACAATCCACTCCCAGTGACCTGTCCAAGGTCCTGAAATT
The DNA here is from genome assembly GCA_034641385.1 of Darevskia mixta. Lineage (NCBI taxonomy): Eukaryota > Metazoa > Chordata > Lepidosauria > Squamata > Lacertidae > Darevskia > Darevskia mixta. The sequence continues at coordinate 6,333,925 of JAWWNH010000224.1, read as the reverse complement.
CTGCCTCTGGTTGCTACCGGTATTGCTTGTGGACTATGTCCTGTGCCTTCCTCTGGATTTGTTGCACACTAGGTTCTGGATCACTAATGGGAGCCTGCATTTAAGCGCCACTTGCCTTCTGCTTCCTCAGGACAAGACGCTCATGATTCAACAACAACAACAACAACAACAACAACATTCCAAACAACAACAACATTCCTATACCTCCCTTCAGCACATGGCAGTTTACAGTACAAATACACAAAAATACACAAATGACACAACAAAAACAATACCCCCACAGTACTATTATTGCTATTATTTTTATCATTTCTACAAAAGGGAGCTCTTCTGGTTTATTTTCTCATTAATTACACTTAGGAGGGCTCACGATGGCTTTAAAACCAAACAAGTTCAAGGCTCTCCCCTATTGTGAATTATTCCGTTTAAAGGGGGAAGTGTTGCTATTCATCTCACCTGAGCATTTGTAAAGGCAATGGCTTGTAATCACTATTAAAGTCCTTCCTTATAGCTCCATCCTTCATGGAATACTACTGGCTAGCTTTGGTTGCAAATGGGGTGTGGGATGTGGAGAGAAGAAGGGGTTGTCCAAGTTTCTTTTTCAACGTTTTTGACTCAAGGAGGTGGTCTGCACGGCAGCAGGCCCTTGAATTCTCCTGGTAGAAAATTTTGATCTGCAATTAAAGTTTTAATTACTTGTACTTAAGGGCTTGGAGAGTCACAGGAATGCACAGGGCCTCCTTAAGACTGTAGATGTATCCTGCTCTGTCACTGTATGTTACACTGCCCCTTTTTATGAATGTATGATTGTTCACATCCGTTTTCTCTCTAATCTCTCTCAATATCTAGTCCAGTGCATTCCTGGCACCAAAAGAAAGCCTCATTAGTGATTCTGCAGGGTTCTACTCAGCACTCCACACATTTTAATGGGTCTAGGCTTCACGTATATCCATCCAGTCACCAAAATTCTTGTCTGATTCTATACCGTCTTTGACCTGATCCAAAGCCAGCGCATTCCAAATATAGTGAAACATTAGGGTGCCTTCATAGCAAGAGGGATGAAACTATCTGTATGGTAGTTCAACAACAACAACAATACAGTTTATTCGACCGTCAGTCAGAGCACAATCATTATCCATACAAAATTTTAAAAACGTCTAAACATCTCAGAAAGTTTTACACTAAAACATACAATGAGAAGTAGATTATACATTTAGACCCATGTCAATACTGTCAATTTTAACCTTACGGCGTTTAAAGGCCAAAAAAAGAAATTTGGCCACCAAGAGGGTTGTGGTACCAGTAAAATTGCTCAGCAAAAACAAAACCTGTCTTTCTCTGTCTGCTAGGTTAAGTTGGCATAAGAGTGGGGCTATCAGTTTTTGTCTAAGATCTACATAAAATGGGCAGGTCAAAAGAATATGTTCAGTTGACTCAACTGTTCCCAGGGCACAGGGACAAAATCTCAGAGCATATGGAACTCCCCTGTATCTTCCCCACAAAACCACCGTATCCAGAATGTTTAACCTAGCGGCTGTGAGGAGTCTACGGTATTCCACATAGTGGATTTCCGCCAAATAAGGGGCTGGTGAAATCTGGAATATCTGATCCCAAAAAAACATCCCCGGTTTCACACGGGCAATGTCCTCTTGTCTAGCAATGTCCCTCAGTCTTTGAGAGATCACAAATTTAGCTTGACTGAATGTCATAGATTCCAGGAAGAGATGTGACAGTCCGCAGGTCTGCACTTCGTTTAAAGTCTCTTTTCCCCACGATGATTGGAAGTCATCCCTCAGTATCAAGGGGGCCATGCCCACCGGGTTAAAACAAAGTTTAAGCCATAGCCAGAGTTTTGTCCTTAGGGCCACATATCGGAAGGCTTGCCAACCCACCTCTAATCTCATGACCGCACCCGCTACAGACGGGGGAATCCTGAGAATGGCTCTGCGAAATCGGGTTTTAACAGCTTCTAATCCAAGAAGATCCCTACGTGCACCCAGGGATATGCCCACCAGCATGAGAGGAAGGACTTTCATTTGTATGGTAGTTAGATATGGTTGAGGAGCAGTTGATCTACTCCCCACATCATCTCTGACTTCCACCGGCCCACTGCTGTTTTATGGGCCAGTATAGAAAGGAGAACAACTAGCACTACCAAAGCAAAGCCGCTGATTCATTTTGAAAAACATTTTGAGCTGATTGCCTCCCATCCTTCTTCCAGTTGTAGCCTGCATGCACTTTTGCCATAGCACATAAAAACAGCCAGGAGGTACACAACTAAGATGCCGCTCAGAACTGTTTCAACTCATTTGTCATTGTAGCCTATGAAAGAATGCTTTCCTTAAAGCCATTCATTCATTCCTGTATTGTTCATGTAGCTTCCTGCTCGCTTGCTCTTTTTATTATTATTATTTAGCTTTGGTTTAATGTTCACATTCCTTCCCCCCCCCCCTCTTTCTAATGGTGCACACGAACTGGTATTCTTTGGGATAGTAACCATAGTTACAGAAAAATAAAGAAGATAAGATTTCACCCTGAAGTATGCCTTACAGGATTTGTTTGCTCAAACTGTGCTTCTAGTTCATGGGCATTAGAAAGGAAAAAGGTGGGGAGAAACAAAATGAAAACTTATTTAGTGTTTAATATGAAAACTCAGCTTTCAAAGCCATGTTAATTAACATTAGACTGACATGGCTTCACCTTCAGCAAGGAGTTACAGACTACTATGCACATTTTAGTAAAATATGTACATCTTCCTAGTAGGATAAAGTAACAAAACATACAATCTAGCCCAAGTCCCTTTCAGGGTTGTGCATCTAGTTATTGAGGCTGCAAATCAAAGTTTATACTCAGCAGGGGAAAAGAATAGATTTATATGCAGTAATACAGTACAGTGTCACTCAAAGTTTACTGGAACATACCCTCTGTTGTCTGTTACTCTTTTTTCAACATTCTGTTTCGATCCATTGACAGAAACTTCCATTTTCCACTTCTCCTCCTGCTTCCCCCAAATCACAATATTATCCTCCTTGTTTCCAACCCCTTCTGCATGTTATTTTTCCCTCCTGCTCATTCCATGTTTAAACATACATGCCTTTCCCCCTGTTACTGATCCTTTCATCCTCTGGTTAATTCAAACTTTCCCAGGAGATGTTCATTGAAACCCCTTGCTCAGCTACGAGGGTCCGTGTTTATTAGGGTAAAGTGTAACCACCCCACAAGCTGAGCTCCTTAAAAGGAAGGGTGGGCTACAAGGACTCCAACTCCAAGCACTGATGCCTGAAAGGATTTCAAGTAGCAGGGCTGGGGAAGATGGGCTGTTTCGATATAAGGTAGCTTCCTATGTAAAGGTAAAGGTAAAGGGACCCCTGACCATTAGATCCAGTCGCGGACTCTGGGGTTGCGGCGATCTCGCTTTACTGGCCGAGGGAGCCGGCGTACAGCTTCCGGATCATGTGGCCAGCATGACTAAGCCACTTCTGGCGAACCAGAGCAGCACACAGAAACGCCATTTACCTTCCCGCCGGAGCAGTACCTATTTATCTACTTGCACTTTGACGTGATTTCGAACTGCTAGGTGGGCAGCAGCAGGGACCGAGCAACGGCAGCTCACCCTGTCACGGGGATTCGAATCGCCAACCTTCTGACCGGCAAGCCCTAGGCTCTGTGGTTTAACCCACAGCGCCACCCGTGTCCCTATGTAAATACATATAAATAAATTTACCAGCTGGACAAGACCACAGCTGACGGTAAACCTATGGTTGCAACCAATAATCATTCTCACTGGGAATTGCCATCTTCCAGAAACTGGCACCAGGGGTGAGGTCAGATTAATTGTAGACTCTGAACATAATTACCTTTTGCCTCCACTCCTCCTTCAATGGTTATGTCCAGACCATACATTCAAGCCACTGGCTTCCCCCAAAGAATCATGGGGACTGTAATTTGTTGAGGGGGCTGGGAATCGTAGCTCTGTAAGGGGGGACCTACAGTTTCCAGGATTATTTGTTGAAGCTGCATGCTTTAAATGTGCACTGAATTTGCTTTAAATGTACGGTGTGGATTTGTGGATCAATTACTTCAAAATGTGGTGGGCCAGCCCTGCTGCATTTGGAGGCTCTCTTGCTGATTCCTGATCTAAAGTTCTGACCTGAAGGTAGAAGAAGAAGAAGAGGAGGAGGAGGAGGAGGAGGAGGGGTTTGGACTTGATATCCCGCCTTTCACTCCCCTTAAGGAGTCTCAAAGCGGCTAATAATCTCCTTTCCCTTCCTCCCCCACAACAAACACTCTGTGAGGTGAGTGAGGCTGAGAGACTTCAGAGAAGTGTGACTAGCCCAAGGTCACCCAGCAGCTGCATGTGGAGGAGCGGGGAAGCGAACCCAGTTCACCAGATTACGAGTCCACCGCTCTTAGCCACAACACCATGCTGGCTCCCACTGGCTGGGGCTCCTGCCCAGGTAAAAAACCTTGCTATAGGAACGAGATTTAGTTTTTCTCTCTCTCCTTCTCCTTCTCCTTCGCCTTCTCCTCCTCCTCCTCCTCCTCCTTCTCCTCCTCCTCCTTCTTCAGTGCTACAAGGGATCCATCATGCCCCTAACTGCTGCATGCAGTAAAATGGCTTAAGAGCCTCAGCTTACTGCTTCTGAGGCAAGTTTAGTGCTGGCCAGGAAATGGCGACCCTGTTTCAAAGTTCCCTTTTAAAAAAAAGGTTTTCAGGAGGAATCCAATTTAGATCACCATGGAAGAAAGGAAATCCCATGCACTGTACAATCACAAAATAAATTCCTTCTGCAGACAAACCTATCCGTTATCTGATTCATAAAAGCGATTTTTATCATCATTTGGGAGTATAAAACCCAGAAGAGCAATATAAATAACTCCACAAGATGAGGGGATGCTACCACCAGCCAGCATTTTGCCTAACCTGCTCCTGTTAATTATACCCACAACTGTGAAAAATACATTAGCAAGTATTTTATTGTTTTTGCAGAAATTTTGTGAGCACCGCTCTAGTCTATCTAGCCTAGGAAGACAACAACAAAACCCGTCCACCTCATAGCTCTGTGTTCAATGACAATTATCTGGTTAAGAATGGAACCAAGCAGTTCATGGGGAAATTAAGAAGGGTTGCCGAGATCTTTTTTATTAGTATGCATTAAAATCTCCTATTGATCTCCTGGAGGCGTTAACATAAGTGATTCTCATACTACAAAAGGAAATCATATTCAGATCAGGTTCAAAGTGTTCAATCAGGAGCACACTAGCAGCATTTGTAAATGAAATGCAGTTTGTGCTTGGCATCTCAGATCAGTTATTTGACTGAAAGTCAGGCTGGGTTCCCAAAACAGAGCATCCATCTTTCTTCCTTGTGCCTCTTCACATGCACCCAGCATTCAGCTACTGCATTCTGTTGACAGATTGTCTTGCTCGCTTCAATTTTTAATAAGTTCTTAAGAAGGGCTATGGCAATACATAAGGCTGAAATGATTGGCTAAATATCAAAAGCAGCCAGTGTTGTTGTTGTTGTGGTGGTGGTGGTGGTGGTGGTAGTTTCCTCCTCTTTTTATATCACTATTGCACTTAATAAAAAGATTAGTAAAAAATAAACTAATCCTCACCCCTAAATAAATTCAATCAATATCAATAAAATTTTAATCAACCGTCAGTCAGAAAGCACATATTATCCATACAAAAGTTAAAACGTCTAAACATCTGGAAAAGCGTGATACTTAGAAACAGCGAAAAGTATATTATACATTTAGACCCGTGTCAATACAGTCAATTTTAGCCTTACGACGCTTAAAGGTCAAAAAAAAAGAAATTTGGCCACCGAGAAGGTTGTTGTTCCAGTGAACTTGTTCAGCAAATACAAAACCAGTCTTTCTCTGTCTACTGGGCTATGTTGGCATAGGAATGGAGCTATAAGTTTTTGTCTAAGATCTGCATAGAATGGGCAGATCAAAAGAATATGTTCAGTTGACTCAACCACTCCCAGAGCACAGGGGCAAAGTCTCTGGGCGTATGGGACTCCCCTGAACCTTCCCCAAATAAATTCATTATATGTGCAGTAAGGCAATCCAAGTTAAAATGGAATGATTCCAAAGTTTAGCTCCACAGAGTAGTACTGTGGTGTCCAGCTGCTATCACAATAGCTGACAGAGAGTCAATCTACACATAACATTAAATACTGTACATGTAAGCATTGAACATGTGCCATTTTTTTACTTAAATATCAGCTGTAGTTATGGCGAGCAAGATGGAGACCACATTACATGGAAAGGTGGTGCTGGGACCCCTTTCCTCACACGCTGCAGCCCCACTGAATATCCTCTCCCAAGTTGATAATAGCCCCAGAAAGAAGGGAGCTTCCATTAGCATTGATGGAAGCTTCCCACTTGGAACTAAAACCAGTTTGGGAGCTGTATTTTAAGTGGGACAATGATGCATGAGCAATGAGTTAAAAGCCCTCCCTGGCTGAACACCACAATCCTAATTCTGCTCACCAGCCCCACAGTTGATACTTATAGGAAGGAAGGAGAGCTGGGGGGGGGGGAATTCACATCTGGAAACCCCTGCACCCCTTGGGTTTCAGATAGTACATGGGTAGATGAGTCTACAAAGCCTAAGACAAAAATTTTCATAGCCCTCTAGCAGCTATAGTGGCTCATTTACCAGAAGTAATGTATTTAGAGTCAACTCTGGAAGTGTATGCCAGTTGTGAAATATATTGGCATTATTTTCAGCTCTCCTAAAGGTAAGGGGACCCCTGACCATTAGATCCAGTCGTGTCCGACTCTGGGGTTGCGGCGCACATCTCGCTTTATTGGCTGAGAGCCGGCGTACAGCTTCCAGGTCATGTGGCCAGCATGACAAAGCCGCTTCTGGTGAACCAGAGCAGCGCACAGAAACGGCGTTTACCTTCCCGCCGGAGCGGTACCTATTTATCTACTTGTACTTTGATGTGCTTTCGAACTGCTAGGTGGGCAGGAGCTGGGACCGAGCAACGGGAGCTCACCCCGTCGCAGGGATTCGAACCGCCGACCTTCTGATCAGCAAGCCCTAGGCTCTGTGGTTTAACCCACAGCACCACCTGGGTCCCTTCAGCTCTCCTACCCCACTATTTTAAAAAAAGTCCATGTTCAGTGCAACAGAGTCCTGTGACTTGAGCAAGGTATTCAAGCATCCTCTGAGAAGAAATGAATGACAATTTCCCCAAATCTCACCCCTGTACCTTGCAGCCTAATTGGCTTTGACTGCATCTTCACAAGCAGAGACTACTTCTGCTAAAACACACCCCAACATCTGAGATGTGGAAGAGAATCACCCATTCCCAACAAACAACAACAACAACTTTTTGCAGTTATTTAGGGTCCGTTGTTGTTGTTTATTAAATTTATACACCGCCCTAAACCCTCAGGGCAGTTCACAGGTTCACATGTTATACTATGGAGGCTAGTGAGGTGTTTCAGAACTTGCTCAGCACCTGCCTTTCTGCAAGAAGACTTTCTCCAGGAGTCTGGAGCAGCCGCAAGCAAAGGAATGCCAGTATCTATTCCTGCACTGGTGGTTTTTGCTGATGGTGGGTCCTGGCACCAGAGCTGATGGTGTGTTCCCTTCCAGTGGACCAGTCACAGAACTGGTCCATGTGTGTTGGCCATACCTTCCAATAAAGTCACAAAAAGCTGCCAATCTGCTATCAAGAAGGGCAAAGGGATTTGTTCAGAAAAAAGAGCAAGAGATGAAATTCACCAAGCATGTGCTCTATATTTCATTAACAGTTAATATGAGTCTACACTATTGTACCTGTAATGAAGCTGATCAACCGGAATCACATTTCTTCTTCTTTTAATAAACCCAAATATGGCACACACCTGCTATTCCAAAGCATTCTAGCTGGCAATAGCCTGCCTTGCAAAAAAAAAGTGAAACGTGCTAGATTACTAAGCTCTTTATCTTCGACACGCAGCAGTGGAATCCATTTTCCTCTCATTAAAATGATTTATTTCAGTTTACACTCATATAGAGAAACAAGTTTATATATACACAGAATACATTACTGCTTTTAATCTCCAGTCAAGTCAGATATACATTTGGCTTAGACTCATCTCCTGGCATAGTTTAATCATCTTACATGCTACTGGTCACCACAGCTTCATGTGGCACTGAATTCCACAGGCCCAGGAAGGAGAAAATGTGAGATGTGTGAGGTTGCTGTGTGTCACTCCTGGAAAGGAAGCTGGCAGGCTTGCATGCCTGGCGTGACATAAACCCATTTGCTCCTTTCTCTGTGCCCTATTTGAAAGCTTCCCGCAGGCTGAAAAGTCTGTGAAGAGACAGATCACGTGACCCAGAGAGGCAGCTGCCATGATGAGTTTTTCCTTCTCACCCCTCATTCTGAAGCACATCTGCTCAAGCAGCACTTGGCTGCAGAGTGTAGTTGTGAATGAAGGACACTGGCCCTCTCCATGTTCCTTAATAGAGATGGAAGGAGTAAGTTTTGAAGCCAATGTAGCTCTAATGAAGGTGCCCTTCACTAACAACACCAGCCATACAAGAGCCACTTTTCCAGTGTGGTATAGTGCAGTGTTTCCCAACCAGTGTGCCTCCAGATGTTTTGGGACTACAATTCCCATCGTCCCTGACCACTGGTATTGCTAGCGAGGGATGATGGGAGTTGTAGTCCCAAAACATCTGGAGGCACACTGGTTGAGAAACACTGGTATAGTGGTTGAGAGAGGTAGTCTCGTAATCTGGTGAACCGGGTTCGCGTCTCCGCTCCTCCACATGCAGCTGCTGGGTGACCTTGGGCTAGTCACACTTCTCTGAAGTCTCTCAGCCCCACTCACCTCACAGAGTGTTTGTTGTGGGGGAGGAAGGGAAAGGAGAATGTGAGCCGCTTTGAGACTCCTTTGGGTAGTGATAAAGCAGGATATCAAATCCAAACTCTTCTTCTTCTGCACTTCCATGTGACTAGGATAATGAAGGATGCAATCCTGGAACTGCCCCAGTAAATCATGAACAGAGACAGACTTGCTACAGTTATCCATGGTCTGGTCTGCTACCCAACTGGACTGCTGCAATGTGTTGTATTCAAGGCTACCCTTGAATATGGCCTGGAAACCTCAGCCAGTCAAAACAGGACCACGAGATTACAAATAGGGACTGTTAGATATGAGTATATCATGCCAGTGCTTTGCCATCTGCACTAGCTTCTGGGTCCATCTGCACTATACATTTAAAGCAGCTTCCTGTCACTTCAAACTGTCATGGCTTACCCCAAAGAATTCCGGGAACTGTCGTTTGTTAAGAGTGCTGAGAGTTGCTTGGAGAAACTTCTTCCCATCACAGAACAATTCTCAGAGAGGTTTAATAGTCAACCTCTCTTCCCAGGGGATTCTTAAATGTGTTAGAGCTTTCAAACTTCAGAAAACTGCAGATGAGGGAGTGAGCAGTGCGGGAAAATGTAGGTGCCCTATAGAAGGCTGCCGTCTAAAGATAAAAACAGCACATTTCCAAATCTGCCCTAGGACCCTCTGCATCTGGAGCAGTTATATGTATGCTTACAGGCACCTTGCATGAAACAAGCAATGCACAATGGCTGAAGTCGTAGGCAATTATGAAGCTGTGTTCCTTCTTTCCCAATGTCACAAAAGTCAGAAGGAACGCATTCAAGACTGGGAAGAGGAGGAAGGAGTAACACACAAAACAGGTTTTAAGAATGAAGTACGGGGAAAATGCCCCGTTTGCACATCTGCCAAACCACAGAACCATCTCTAGGAAAACAAAAGCAACATTTGTGCAATTCAGCACAAAATATAGGATATGGCTATAAGACTATAAGACCATGACTTACGAACCTGTATATGGAAGAACAGATGGAAATTTTAGGCTCCCAATTTCTCTTTAAAGAGATATTGGCAAGTCCCTGCAACTACAATCACACGTCTGAATTATTACTCTTCTGTACTCTACTTAAATTCTCTCGGACCCAATCAATAGAGCCTCTGGCTTCTTTAGGCACCCCTCCCTCCTCCCCTCCAATAATAATAATAATAAAAATCCCCCAGCACATTCAAAAAGGAACTGTTGTCTTACAGGCAGATTATACTGCAGCTTAAATAGCCTGCTGATATAGAATCTCATCTCAAGCCACCCTGGTGAGTTTAACAGACATAAAACAAGCCCATTATAAAAGCAGGGGCAAAGCAGACAGCAAGAGACAGAAAGCTCTTGAACCGAAAGCTTAAGACTATGACCTTTCTTCTAAGCTCATTGCTGGAAAATAGAGTGGGACAAATGATTGTGCTGAACCACTTGCATTATGAATAACATTGGCTTGTTGGAAAAGGAACATAGAAAGCTCTTCAGAGTTGGCGTTACTTAAACTAGCTAAGGGACAAATACTAGATTTCACTAGCAGTGGAATTCTGCTTGGGTATTCAGTAGAGAAAATATCTGAAGGCTTTCTGTTCTAATATTACCCCCTCCTCCTTCAAATTTGCACATTTAGGCTGCTTTGTAGTATCTTAAGTTCAGCTCCAGTTCCCTAACTTGGAGCAAACTTGATTCCTTCAACCTGACAACTGGCCCTCACTCTTATGTCCAGGCAAAGTGCTGGATGCCCATGCAACTTATCTGCCCACCACTTCTCCCTCTCAGCACCTCTATGGAAAAATCACTGACATGTCATTTTTTTCCTACAGTACTTATTTCCTTGCAGAACACCAGTCCCATACCTAACTCAAACTGAATTGCCATAGAAAGGATGCCTTGCTGGTGCTTCAGATGAAGAGAGATATACTTAGATAAAATAGAGCTGGCCTTGATGGAAAGTAGGTGCTTTAACAATGTATTTTGGTTCTGAGAGAAAAAGCACAGTCATCCCCATCCCATGCCCAGTTTAGTTACTCCCCAAAAATGATGGTGCTTAGTATCCAATTCATCGGGTTTTTCTTAATGCTAGTACCATAAAATAGTTGGCACACTCTGTTCAGTTGGAGTTTTTCATTTGATTTACGAATACGGGAGATTCAAATACATTTATTTTTTTAAAAAAATACTATATAGCAGCTTCCTACTCTATTGTGGCTTCAGGCACCAGGCCTGTTGGCAGACCAACTCTGTGTCTGAAAATTTGACATGAAGGCTGGCAACATCAACCCTGCTGTGTGGCAATCTCTATCTCTTGCACATGACTGCAGAGCCTGGAGACAGGCAGACAGGTCATGTATCCACAGCAGTGACCAGAGGAGAAACGATCGCCGGGAGGAGCACAGAGAGAAGAAACGCCATGGTGCATCTGAAGCGACACAGCTGGATGCCTTCATCTGTCCCAGCTGCAACAAAATATGTCTCTCCCACATTGTTCTCTACAACCACAGCAGGCTCTGCAACCTTCCTACAGTTTGACTTCACCCCCAAAGGTGCACTCCTCCATTGTCTCCCAAGACAGACGGATGCCAACAAGAATTCCTGCTGGTAAAGAAAGTGGTCATTTCCAACAACAACACAGTGCCTGTGTATTGCCATATTAGAGGAACTGGCCGTGGTGCTGAATTGTCTGAACTCAAGCAGTCTTTTACCGGGAAAATGTAAAAGCTTGCAGCCGCATATAAATTGTGAAGTGGATTCTTGCCTCTCATAGCTGATGAAAGTCACCCAGGAGTAGCTTGGATTATCAGTGTCTCCCTGTGCATCTGCTTCTGTCAATAAACCGACTCCTAACCTTAATTCTCTAGCTAGCTATCATTCCATGTCAAATTTGTATTTTGGGAAATATCTGAAACCAGTGGTTGCCACACATCTTCAAACCGTGATGGCTAAGGGCAACAGTATGATCACTCTGAAACATCATTATCATCACTTTTAATTTGTATACGGTCTTTCTATCTTACAATACGCAAGGCTGTTTACAAGCTGAAGAAACAAAGAATGTACACCTTATAACAATCTAATTCAATACAAAAATGTGATAATAGAACATAACTTCAAAATAAGCAACCTACATAAAATAAAGTAACATTCAACAATCATTAGAACAGCATAGAATAATAATATCAGCATATAAAATTGAACAGAAATCCACACTTAACAATTACAATAAATAATTTCTAAACTACAATCAACACCCTTGGCGTTACTGTAGAGCTGTGTCAGCTCCCTGGTATTCATTGGAACTGAAGAGAATGAATCAGCTGGGTTGACAGCGAGGGTAGAAATGGCAGAAGACTCATAATGAATATGATCAAGCACAGCTAAGAATCCACCTGTGATCTTATTCTGTGGTGGTAATAATGCCTTCATTCCAAGGTTAGTAACAGAAGTCCTCATTTGCCTGCCATGTAGAGTACTGAAATTGGTGAGTACAAGGCAAAGGATATTCTCTGTGGCAGTCACACAACTAAGAAATTCATTACCAACCATAGTCTGTTAAACCACAACACTGTAGGCTTCTTGGAAACATTTGAGGTCTTAACCTTTTTCTCACAAGCTTTTTCATGAAGGAGGGGGATCTCAGTTTGTGAATTTGTTTTCTACTGTTGGGTTCCAGCTACCTGTTTTCTCAATTGCTTTATTTTATTGTTTTACCTATGAGTAGGGTAAAGGTAAAGGGACCCCTGACCATTAGGTCCAGTCGTGACCGACTCTGGGGTTGCTCGCTCATCACGCATTATTGGCTGAGGGAGCCGGCGTACAGCTTCCGGGTCATGTGGCCAGCATGACAAAGCCACTTCTGGCGAACCAGAGCAGCGCACGGAAACGCCGTTTACCTTCCCGCCGGAGCAGTACCTATTGATCTACTTGCACTTTGATGTGCTTTCGAACCGCTAGGTTGGCAGGAGCAGGGACCAAGCAACGGGAGCTCACCCCATCGCAGGGATTCGAACCGCCGACCTTCTGATTGGCAAGCCCTAGGCTCTGTGGTTTAACCCACAGCGCCACCTGCATCCCTTACCTATGAGTATTTTGTACTAATTTTCTGTGTTTCAATGGACTATTTTATATATCATAATTATATGTTCAGCTTGACCTTATGTTATTGTTTGGCACCTTATGAGAAACTATCAAAAAAAGGTGGGATAGAAATCTATTAAATAAATAATCCTGCACTAATCCAGGTACAGTAAAGGTAAAGGGGCCCCTGACCATTAGGTCCAGTCACGGACGACTCTGGGGTTGCAGTGCTCATCTCACTTTACTGGCCGAGGGAGCCAGCGTACAGCTTCCGGGTCATGTGGCCAGCATGACTAAGCCGCTTCTGGCGAACCAGAGCACCGCACGGAAATGCCATTTACCTTCCCACTGGAGTGGTACCTATTTATCGACTTGCACTCTGATGTGCTTTCGAACTGCTAGGTTGGCAGGAGCTGGGAACGAGCAACTGGAGCTCACCCTGTCGCGGGGATTTGAACCACCGACCTTCTGATTGGCAAGCCCTGGGCTCTGTGGTTTAGACCACAGTGCCACCCACGTCCCTAATCCATTTACAGTACGGAGATGTAAGTAGCTGTCCTGGCTGATGGAGATAAAGAGAAAGAAAACTCTACTGCAAACTCTGACACACCACAGACCATCTGTATTAAAAACAAAAAAGCAAGCAGCCTTGATTACCCTGATTATTATATACCCTACCAGTCCTGAAAATTAGTTTTTCAGTTTTTCAAGTGTGGAAATGCTCCCAATATATTGTTCTAAAAGTCTTTCTTTAAAGATGCATCTCTTAAAGATTCAACATGCAAGCAAACACTTCCTCTTGAACAACTAACTCTTAATCTGTTTTTATGCATCCTATCAATCTAGAGGGCAGTAACAGAGTCTTTAATGTCATTTATTTAAGGAAGACTCACACAGTGAGGTAGTTTACTGGCTAGATATAATATGCCTCAGGGAAGGAGCCAAATATTATGTCAAATATGTAAGCTCAGCTCACAGTTATTTGTGCTGGCTTAGCTTTGTGAAATGCCACTTGTGTTACAAGCAAGTTTTTATGAATTCAGACCTTCAAAGAAGCTTGAAGTCAATTATTCACTGGGCCAAGTTCTCCATCTGAGCACCCATATGGGCTGCAGAAACCCAAGGGGAACCACACTTGCATAAAGCTATGCAGTAATTGAACCAAACCATTTCCTGGAAGATTATTTAATGGTGCTTACTCCAAGTAGAGTCCAATTTATAGTTTTGCATATTCGAAGCCAACCATTAAAAGGCTGGCAATAAGTGTTCGTTATTGCATGGAAATGGGCCTTGCTATGCTGGGTTCAAAATGTCTTGAAATAAGTTCATCCTTCCAGAAGCTTCACATCAACAGAGGATGCTAGAGAGGATTTGTAGAAATTTCCAAGTATAATGGGCCTCAGACTTTGAAATGAAACCAACGAAATCTTATCTTTGATGCTGCTGCTTACTGACCCTAAACCACCACTCACCTGCCAGAATATCATCCTTGTACAACTGTCAAGTCTGTTCTGTCTTTGGGGAATAAGTCCCCCCCCCCCCAACACTTGACTTAAAGCAAAGCGCTTGAGTCGGTTAATCAGCAGCCATTATAGGGCCAAAGCCTGAACATCCCAACATTGTCAGCAAGCTGTCAGGCCACCAATTTTCTTGGTATCATCCTAAATAATGCATACTGTGGCTGTGATGGCAGCCATTAACTAATTAGCAAAAGTTAATTATGTGCTTGTCACAAAATGCACACTATTTATGGCAAAATATGTCAGTTTGAAATCAAGCTAGATGTTTGCAGGGTATTAAGCGACACCACAAAAGAGCAAACGTGTTAGCAAGATGCAGATTGAATTCTGGGAACTAGACGGACACAGTGGTGAAGGATTTAGTGAACCCACTGAATGCAGAATAGCCTGTCTCAGTGTGTTCTCATGCTTCGAACTTGAAGTTATATCATCCAAAAACAAGCAGAGAAACTCATGCTTCATTTTGATTTGGGGAATGAATCCTTTTTGCTCCGTGAATTAGCTATCAATTGCTGTTGTTGCTTTTGAAACAACCAAAGGATCACAACTTGGTTTTGGTTTTTTAATATGTTTTTCACATTCGTTCCCAAGGCACTGTATAGAAGACATAAACTAACAACCAACCCTGTATAAAGTGAGGGAACCCTGCTGATGCTGTTTTGTCAGGGTTTAGGTGGACCAGGAGGCCCAGGATATGTAAAGGAACATGCACTCCTTTCATGTCAACACTGTACATTCATGGAGGAGAGTCTGCAGACCAATTGTCCATGAAGTCCAGCATCTTGTTCTCACAGTGGCCAACCGGGTGCCTGTAGGAAGCCTGCAAACAGGGCTCTACCCACCTGTAAGTCCCAGCAACCAGCATTCAGAAGCATATGCCCTCTGACAGTGGAGGCAGAACATAGCCATTGTGCATTGTGGCCACCAGGAGTCTCAGCTTCCATGAATTTGTCCAATCCATCCTTCCTTCCTTCCTTCCTTTCTCTTTCTTTCTTTCTGAATATAATTATTTTCTTTTTTTTAAAAAACCACATAAAATATGCCAACATTACAATAACAAATTATATACTTTTTGCTCTGCCGAGCTTGTGACTTCCCTCCAACTGTTTTTTTTTTAATTTCCAAATAGATTGTATGCACACTTTAACTGTCCAATCCTCTTTCAAAGCCATCCAAGTTGGTGGCCATCACTTCCTCCCCATGGGAGGTTCCATGTTCCTCCTTTCCTTTGGAGGGTAGAGTGCAAACCGCTGGATACAAGTCACAAGGAAGGAGATTCTGACTAAATATCAGGAAGAAGTTTCTGGCAATAAGAGCTGTTTGACGGTGGAACGGGCTACCTTGGGAGGTGGTGGACTCTCCTTCCTTGGAGGCTGGGTGGTCATCTGTCATGGATGCTTTACAGGGAGTTAAACTAGATGGTCCCTTCCAACTCTACTATTCTATGATTCCACAGTTTAACTGCATGAAGAGGCACCCACCCTATCTGTCACGAACCTTCCAACGTTCAGCCTCACTGGCTAGTCATGAGTTCTTTCACTATGAGAGGAGAAACACTTTCTCTATCCACTTTCTGAATGCCATGTATTATGTTATCTCACCTCTTCCTCACCTTTTCTCTAAAAAGTCCCAAGTGCTGCAACCTTTCCTCACAGGGCCATCACTCCATTCCCTTGATTGTTTTGGTTGTCCTTTTCTGAACTTTCCCCAACTCTGCAATATCCTTTTTGAGATGAAGTGACCAGAACTGCTTTCCAAACACGTTCGCACCACAGAATTGCATAATGGCATTATGGTATCAGCTGTTTTAGTTTCAAGTCCTTTGCCAATTGAATTGGCATACCACACAACAACAGGACAGAGAATCACTACACTGAAGCAGCCTCCAATAGTGATAAGATAACATAGATTTGTTCCATAAATGAAGCACAAGAACCTCTCTCCTAAATTCTTGATAATAAACAGATGGTGTGTATGTTTGAAGGAGCTGATCGTTTGCTGCCTTGTTTTCATGTGTTAACAAATATTTATTCATGCCATGTTCAACTCCCTGGAATTAATTAACTACACAATGACCAAAATGGGGGGGAGGGGGAGAAAACCAACCCTCATTTCACTGAATTATTATTATCTAGAAAGCATTATTGGTTTTGTGTCTGCTATATTTGGTGCCATGTGGACTAGCACGTAAGAGGTATTTTACAGTCATTATACAGAGCACTTTTCAAGTCTTTTACAGTTCAATCATAAAAGTCTGTTCCAGGTTGAAAATTGCAATGCAAACCTCTTAGCAAAAGGTCCAATCTTTTTTTCGCCCATTTCTAATATAATTTGTACATTTTCAAGCAACATGTCTGCAATTCAATATTCATTTAACAGCTGGGCTAGCGCTTTTTCAGGCTATTCTTCAACACTAGTATTTGCAGAAATAGAGGTCTGCTGGGTATTAGAGTGGTTGTTTTTTTAAAAAAAGCATTTTAGTAAAAACAAAAATGAGTCTGTATCACTTAGACTTTTTAATGTTCCACTTTCTATACCACTTTGCTGCCAAGGCGTTCAAGGCAATTTACAACTAAAATTTATACAATAAAAGAGCAGAGGTCATTTTAGAAATGCTGGGAATATTAAACATTTAAATATTAAATATTTCTTTCAAATATTATATGGCTGTTTGGGGGGGAAATGATGTGGATAGGCAACTTCAGTGTAAATTTTTAAATAAACAAACCTGATTCCCTCCCCAGGCCATTAACCACTTCACTAATTTTATTTCCTAAGAAACACCTAAAAATGTCCAGGAAACATTTTCAGTGTGGTGTTGCATTTGTTTCTGGTGTAAGGAAAAGTGGTGTAAGGACAAGGAAGGGCAACTAAAAACTTCCTGTTCCTCATAATACCCAAACTGTTAGCATTTACCCCGCCTGGGGCAGTTTGTGAGACTGCCCCAAAGCCAGAGCAAAGCCGTGTGCGCACATCCCCGGCTACTGAAAGTCCGGTGGCGCAGTAATATGTGATTGTTCCCTGCTTGAAGAACAACACACACAAGCCATAAATAAGGCTAAAACTATTTATTGTAGTAATAGTGCAGAGAGATTCTCTGCTGCCAGCCCGTTAAGACGGAGCTGCCATAATGCCGTCCTTCCAGCTTGAGGACTAGCCAGAAGAGAAAAGCACAAAGGCTAAGATTACAATAGTACATGTGATACATAAACATTCCATGTACAAAAAGATAAAGCAGCTTTCTCACGGTTCAGTGAGACAGGCAAAAGTCAGACCAACCCTCGCTGCAGCTGTTGCCGCTCGGCTTGGGCAAATATCATAACATCCTCCCCCGAAATTTGACAAAGAGAGAGTGGCAAAAGCTAAAGCATCATTAAGAGAAACAAACAAACAGTTATCATATGCAATGTACGACCCTGTCGTCTGTGTTCCACATATGGAACCTAGAAAGGGACACTTCCAGATACATGAGTGTGCATGGACACACACACTTCCCGATAGGAGAGACGAGAGGAACAGGAATTGCAAGACAATGTCAACAACAACAAAGCTCTGATGACTTCTCTTCCACTGGGCAGGGGGATAAGGGCAGAAATAAAGTCCTTTTCAGATTTTAAGGCGCATACAGTGAACACAGCAGAGGTGAGGAGATCAGAGCAGCAGACTCTGCCCCTAATGTACACGATACTGTATATATGTTCACTGGGCTATCGTTAAAGCCACACACACCCCAAAAGGGATGTACATGCAGAGAACTCTTCCCTGTGTGTTCAGAAATGCCAGACATAAAACATGAAGTGTAGCTAAACCCCCAAATCAACACGGAACAGTTTATTCCACACACACCCCAGGAGTAACTAGGCATGTCTTATCCATAATACCTTTTCTTAATCTTCTCCATATCTCAGCGCACAGTAAAGATTGGTAATGAAAGCAGATAGAGGTTCACCTATTAAGTCAAGCTTCTACTTGTGGGCCCCTGGCATTCAGATGCTGGCAGAGTCCATAAAAACTCCAGAACCCTAGCCTCAGTGGAGCAGAGAGCCTTTTGTCAGCTACAATGGACATAACTGATTACAGCTTCTCCTGAACTGAGAAAGAATAGCCTCAGTTATCCATATCTTGCTACCTTCAAAGACTAGATTACTAAAATACAATCTATGTAAATATGCTTTTCAATAAACTCTGGAAGCTTCAATTATCTAAGATGCAAGGCTGCTAACAAGCAACAGGTACTGGGATCCTATCTCACCTGTTCTGGGAGAAAGCCTTTTTGGTGGTGGCACCTCAGATGTGGAATGCTCTCCCGAAGACGACTCACCTAGTGACAACTGTTTTATCATTTGGGCACCAGGTGAACACACACACACACACACACACACACACACACACCTATAAACTTTTAAAACTCTTAAGTTGCTGTGAGTTCTTATTGATAGGTGTATTTTTATCCTCCACTGTGCTGCTGTTTGGTTGCTTTGTTTTACAACATTTCTGTTTATTACTCTTTGCAAGCTGCCCTGCAAATGCCAAATGGTTCACTGGAAAGTGGGGCACATATTTCAGAAAACAAACTGCAGCAGTAGTAAGTGCTCCCATACCATTATCTAGACAAATACAAATGTTAATTTGCATTATTTATCGTGTGTTCTTAAGTAGTTTGCAAAGACTGTCTCTGCTTGAAAACGTTTGGCTCTGACCTACAGTAAACTGAAGTCTTAGCCTTGTATTATACCCTTCTAGTTAGCCCAGTGCTGCAAAAATCTCAAGATCATTTGACTGGGGAATCAAAATTCATTTCCCATACTCTACAGAACTTTCTCCTAAAAATGAGGTGCTTTTTCCTAACAAATATTTTTCCCCCCAATGTCAAGAGAAATTGACCTTCAAGAATTGTTTCTTTTTTTGCATGAATATCTGGGATTGAGCCTGCTAGCATCAAAACTCAATTTTCATTCAGATAATCTTTATGAAATAGCTAGTTAGATTTTATTAACCTTCCACAGCATCTTAAAGTTTAAAAATAGTAACAAAACTAAAAAGGTAATGCATGGACTGTGCTGCTTCCTGCATTTGTCCTTTCCATGGGATTAAAAATCCCTTGGTCCTTTCATTTGCATTTATAATAAATAATAATAATAGTAATAATAATAATAATAATTTATTATTTGTACCCTGCCCATCTGGCTGGGTCCCCCCAGCCACTCTGGGCGGCTTCCAGCAAACATTAAAATACATTACAGATTAAAAACTTCCCTGAACAGGGCTCTATAAAATGAGACTGGCCATGTTCTCTTCCCAACCATGTTTTCTAATTGATCAAAACCAAATCTAAACATATCCCACTTCTTCGGTCTCGGGATATAAAAGTTGTTCCTCCTGACATGCAAAGAAATAGATCAGGACAGTTAAAGAGCTGTTCGTAGCTTTTGAATATCTAATTAGCTTTTTAAAGAAGGCCTTGTTTGTCTCATTTTTCTTAATGGACAGTTCTAAAAACCAGCTGCATGGAGGATCACAGCCCATTTTATTGGCAAGTGGAACTTGCTAAGTAAGAAGGAGAACACACCATTGCCTATTAACAGGCACACCAGATGGTTTGGCTGCCCATGTTCCTCCCTAGACCCAGAAATCTAATAAACTATTGTAAATCTGATTTCCAAATTCAAAACAGAAGCCTGAAGTCACAGTATAGCCTTCCAAACAGCAGCAAATTGGCTCCATCATACAGTAGGCTGACAAGCAACTACGCTCCATTAGTTAAACATACTTTTTTTAAAAAAAAAGACAAGCTGCCCAAATAAGTATTTAGTTGATGAACTGTAACAGCTCTGAAGAAGCGTTTGGTGCTAGAAGCTAAACAGTGGCTGTTTACAAAATGCTGTAATTATAAAGTCATCAGTCCAATTATTTTGGCAGCCTGGCAGGAAGCAAGATAGACATGTGGCAAGAGAAATGTGTCAGAGATAGAAAGGTAAGTGGCATTCCGAGGGCATCAAGCTCTACAATGGCATATTGTCTGGTTTTGCAGGAATATAAACCTGTGGGAAAGTGGGTGGGGAGCAAAACAAGTGGCTAGACCGATGATAGACAATTTGAGCTCTTTTATGTGATAAACATTAAAAACTGAACTCTTCACTTACCATGAGCTGACCAGCATTCATAAAGAATAATTTCTTTGTAGCAGTAGGTAAGGTTTGAATGTGCAGTTGTGAACAGAGGTTTCCATTGAAATTAGATGTAGTGGCAGTCAGAGTTCTGCACTATAGCATAGAGAGAGAGTAAATTTACGTGTTTGCGCACTATTTAGGAGCTCTGTAGTTTCCTACATACAATGATCTTTCATGAATGGTTACAGCACTTATTTAGGAACACAGGCCAGTGTTCTTCCCGCAGGGTTCATCCATGAGAAAGCTAATCCGTAACGACAGGTAAACTTCTTGGAGAGAGAATTTGTCCCCTGCAATGCACAGCTGCAGGAAAGTACAGGTGTGTTCTAAGGTATACCTGAAATTAAGTTTGAATAATTCCAAGCAACACTCCCCCCTCCAAAAAAAGTAAAAACCAGAAGTTAATACGGAATTAACATCTTAATGCAAACCATCCAGCAAGAATTTCCATTACCATTATATGCTTGCGATGGCTGTGCAAAATGCTTCATTCACATTTCCTACGGAGTTGCATTCATTTTGCACAGATGTACTCCATTACTTCCACTGCCAATGCAGAATATCCCACAATGCACGCACATCAAGCACACAGTGCTATTAGAAAAATAATTCACTTCAATAAACAGCTTTAGCTCTGTCTGAAGACCACACATCGATAAATGCAGACTGGAGCTCATGCAATTCCCACCTAAAATGTTTTGAAGCTGAGATGACTTTTCCATCAAGTCTTTTTCTCCTGCCTTATCGAGTCCACTGCTTTGAGCCACTAAGGCTGAGCAAGTAGGATGAAAGCTTTATTTCCGAAACTTGGGTCTCCAGCTACAATTCCCATCATCCCTGACCACTGGTTCTTTGGAGCACATCAGCGAAGCCAAGAGGTGGGTCTTGTCGTCTGGGCAGCCCAGGACCTCCATACCCACTGCTCAGGCTTACACCCTGAGGAGGTCACTTTGGTGCTGCTAACACAGCGGTTTGACTTCACCCCTGGAGGTACACTCCATCGTCTCTCAAGACAAGTGGATGGATGCCAATATGTACAAAGCTGCAATTCTTCCATCTTTAAATTATTATTATTTATTGGATTTATATGCCGCCCTTAAATCACAAGATCCTAGGGCAGTTCACAGGATAAAAATACAAGTAAAAACACAAGCAAAGAGTTAAAAACAACAACAACCCCCCTCCCACAAACACATTTAAAAGGATGTAGGATGTTAATCAGCCTTATAAAACCAAAAAATACAAACTACATCTAACATTGTGTATGCCATCAAATGCCAACAGTGCCCTTCAGCTCTCTATATTGGACAAACAGGCCAAACCCTACGTCAAAGGATAAATGGACATAAATCTGACAACAGGAATCACAAGACAGAGAAACCAGTAGGAGAGCACTTCAATCTCCCAGGACACTCTATACAAGATCTCAAAGTAGCTGTCTTATTGCAAAGGAATTTCAGAAATAGACTGGAAAGAGAAGTTGCTGAATTGCAACTCATTACCAAGCTTAAAACCATGGAGAGACCTGGTCTGAACAAAGACATTGGATTCTTATCTCATTATACATGACAAAGCTATTTTTAACCTTCTCACCCCTTGCTTTTACCTGTAAGACTAATTGCAGTCGTTAACAGTCGTCAACCGGTTTACCACAGCTATCAGCCTATCACCCATTCCCACCACCCTTCTGAGTAATACCCCTCCCACCCTCTCACTATATATAAGGGTCTGGTGACTTCTGTTTCAGTGTATCTGAAGAAGT
Source organism: Darevskia mixta (assembly GCA_034641385.1). Taxonomy (NCBI): domain Eukaryota; kingdom Metazoa; phylum Chordata; class Lepidosauria; order Squamata; family Lacertidae; genus Darevskia; species Darevskia mixta. Next base: position 6,311,519 of record JAWWNH010000224.1, on the reverse strand, counting down.
GTGCATGCACACGAAAGCTCATACCAAGAACAAACTTAGTTGGTCTCTAAGGTGCTACTGGAAGGAATTTTTTTATTTTTTATTTTGTTTTGACTATGACAGACCAACACGGCCACCTACCTGTAAATACAACACTTAAGAACTATTTAAAACAACTCCCCCCCCCATTAAAACCATAATTTTAGCACAAGGGGGCTGGCCCACCCCCTCGTTCCACCCCCTTAGCGCTGCCCCCAAAGAGACTTCCCTCTTTCGAGTCGCCCCTTCAGGCAGGAAGGCTTTCGAGAGCTGCCTCAGCTACTGGTGCAAGCCTAGCTGGAGGTTGCCTGCCCATCCAGGCAGCTCCACCTCTCAACAACCACCACCTGCGCCAGCCCAGGAGCAGGGCTTCCACATTTCAGAAATTCTCTTCTTAGAAATTATTCACTCAAGAAAGACAGTAATGATGATTTTATTCTGGGAGTGAGAACATCAGATAATGAACATTTTTGAGGCTGAAATGAGCAAAAAGTGGGGGGAAGCAGATCAAAGGCTGGTGGGAAAATATATTTAGGAAAAAGCAATTAAGCAACTGCTAGGTAAATCTCAGGACAAAAAAAAATCAAAAGGGTCTCATCAAGTAAAGGGGATTATTGAATAAACTAACACTGAAAATAACTGATAGATCTCAGAAGGCTTTACACGGGCACGCTGTTCGGTATGTCTACTGAGAGAGGAAGATTCTAATTAACACTAAGAACAATGGGAGTTGGGGACGGCTGCAGTTTCAGCGACAAACTGCAAATCGGAATTCATGGCATGCAAAGATGGAAGAACTAAACTGCACGTTTGGCTCATGTACTTACGACCTCCTTCCTTGTAGAGAAGGGCAGTGGCAGCACCATTGAGAGGGGCAATAAACATGGTGCCAAGGCTCCTCTTCAGAGAACAGGCTGTGTGCGCACATATACACGGCCACGAAAGCTGGCATATGGTTGTATTTTCTGAAAAGGTTATCTCCAGAAACTCTGCAAAGATATGATCACCTCTGCTTCACAATCCAGGATCAGGGATAAGTATAAAACCATACTAGAGCTGAACGAGAGAACAGTAAAATCCATCAGTGAAATAATGGGGAGGGGCTAAAGGGGGTTGTGGGTTTGAGCCCCATGTTGGGCAAAAGATTCCTTCATTGCAGGGGGTTGGGCTAGATGACCGCTGGTGTCCCTTCCAACTCTACAATTCTATGGTTCTATGGTCAACCTGTTGCCCTCCAGATGTTGCTGAATTTCAACTCCCATATATAACACTCAGAAACCAGAGTCACGTATAGAATATGCCAAACACACAAAAACACGATCAGCTGGTCACGTTTTTGTGTGTTTGGAATTTCAACTCCCAGCATTCCTCCCCACTGGCGATTCTGGCTGAGGCTGATGGGAGATAGTCTACTAAGATCTGTCCTTGCTTTGGAGGATGACGATAATATACCTTTAAAAAAGACTATGCACTGTGAATATGTACATTAGGAGACAAAAATATCTGAAGCTCCAGTTCACTATCATGGAGGCTACGGAAACTCCTTAGACCTTATTACTGAGACAGGCTAATTAAAAAAGGGCCCCGTTTCACATCAATAGCTGCCTGGAACCAAAGCAAAGAGTTCAGAGAGGATATAAATAGTAGGCGTAAATAGTATGGGGAATTTCAGAATTAATTCAAGCAACAGCAGAGGGTGAGAGCTGCTCAGTCAGTCTCATCACTTTTCCCCTTTTCATGTCTGTTTTTCTGCTTCTTTCCCCCAGACCATTTGCTGTTTAATAACTCATCCAAAGTCCTGCTTGGATGCTTTGATGCTCCCTTGCTTGAATGCATTCTCTTTTGGAACTTAGAACTCGCTGCCTCTTTACTGCTTGGTACTTTTTCTCTGTAAAGCTTCTTTTGCTCTTTCCTTCCGCAATAGCTGAAATAGGTTTTTGCCCTCAAAGTACTCACAAGGCTTTGCCAAAAAAAACTCTCCTCAACTTTGGTAAGCCCAGTAAAATACTAAATTAGCCCAGCTCAAACACGATTCAGGCTACAGCTCTATTTACCTGGAGTAAGCCCCAGTGAATTTAAGAGGACTTACTTCTGAGTAGACTTTTTTTTTTAAAAAAAACAAAACTTTTATTAATTTTGCTTAGTAACCTAACATTTTTATAATATTCTATGAAAGAAAGAAATACAAAACACAACTTAGTTCATACTACAATGCATAGCAACATAACATTATTATATATGGTTCCTGAAAAGGGCTTACATAACAAAATCAGTTCAAAGTACCTTACGGTTTACCATCTCTCTCTCACGCGCGTGCGCTTCCCCCCCCCTTTCCCCTCCCCTCCAACCCTCCCCCGTAGACAGGCCTTCCTTCTTCAAATCTTTATCCATGTACATAGTCTGTCCATTCTGGATTTTTATTCTGTCCATTTTTTACTTCCAAAAATCCAATTTTTGAATACCTTATTCCATGTTTTAAACCATATTTTCCTAATGGGTAGTGCAATTACTTCTTCTGAGTAGACATGCTTCGGATTGCACTGCTATTCCTTTGGCAGTTCGGGTAGCATTCCCTTCATTTATAGGAATGCAGGGCCTAACGTCTAAAATCATAGACTCATGGGATCATAGAATTGTAGAAGTGGAAGGAACACCAGGGGGCATCGAGTTCAACCTCCTGCAATGCAGGTGTGCCACAATTCATGACTGCCTGTCAATAGCATCTTCTGCATGGACTATCCTTTTTCTTAATACCAGATAAGAGAGTGCTCTGTGGTGTCCAGTTAATGAGGAGAAGACATTCCATACATGCTCCAAGGCATTTGCTTAATATTACTTCCCATTTCCCCCAGGGCCGAGCCCTGCTGAAAGTGCCATAGAAATCCAAGGGTCTACACACACAATGTTACAAGGCTACACAAACAAAATTAGCAAAGAATTCTCTTATCGTATGTAATTCTTACAATATAAAAATGCTCCTCAAAGAAAGCAAGGGGGGAAGTTAATGAGTTTATTTGTAACATTAAAAAGTCATTATGCAAATATTTTGTCTTATAACTGCTATCTGCAGGAACTGTGAACTTCTATGCAGCTAACTTAAAAGGGGCAGAGTTCAGGGGCAGAGCCAGTGTGGTGTAGTGGTTAAGAGCGGTAGACTCGTAATCTGGTGAACCGGGTTCACGTCTCCGCTCCTCCACATGCAGCTGCTGGGTGACCTTGGGCTAGTCCCACTTCTTTGAAGTCTCTCAGCCCCACTCACCTCACAGAGTGTTTCTTGTGGGGGAGGAAGGGAAAGGAGAATGTTAGCCGCTTGGAGACTCCTTCGGGTAGTGATAAAGCGGGATATCAAATCCAAACTCTTCTTCTTATTATTATTCTACTTGTGTTGCAAGCAGAACATTCCTACTCCCATCGACAGGAGAGACCCTGTCTGGAATCCCGAAGAGCCACTGCCAGTCAGTGGAGACAATACTGAGCCAAATGGAGCAATAGTCCAACTTAGTATAAGCAGTTTCCTACAGCCACATGCACTCATTATCTCTAGCCCCATTCAGGCATTACTGCACGAAGGGGGCAGCGCGAGTATAAACCACACCTTTAACAGGACCACACCTTTAACCCAGCCCACCTCAGGGTGGGTTCCAATGTGTTCAGGTGAACGTTTTGCCGTAGGGAGACTATTCTGCCCCTGCACGGTCCCCATGCATCTTACAACCCTGATCTTCCCATAGGTCTGAATTGCACAGGGAGACTAGCAAGCAGAAGAATCTCATTGCTGCAAATGCTGCAGCAAAACTGTGGGCAGCAGGCACAACCCATTCCACCATGGGAGCAGGGCTTAAAGTATAGCCCCCTTTGCACTTCTGCTGCCCCTTAATACAGTATTAGCAATACCTAGATAAGGGTTCTTTGTTTATACAATCAGGTCTGCAACTCCTATGCTGGGTAACGTGGGGGAGAATTCTTTGGGCAATGCAACAGCATGTCAAATGCAGTTTGCAAATATAAATCTACATGCTGGACCATGTAGATGTTTTGCTTTTAGCTGCAGAAAATGTATGCAGCATTGCCACTCATAATAACCCAACTGGAATTTTCCTTTTAAGCTTTACCTTGATTAAAAAAAACCAAACCATTATTAACTCATCTTCCACTTATTAATGTTCTCTTGAAATTTATGTTTGCTTTAAAACGTGTCAGTGCTCTTGTTGGTTTTCATCCTTTGCCAGTTTTCATCACTCAGAATATCACTAATTATCACCCTATAATTCACAATGACTTTACACTGACTTGGCTATTTTTGGCTATTTTTTCCTTTTTTTAAGCATTTCTTTTTTTAAAAAAAGAATTATTTTTATTAAAGATTTTCTTGGTTTACAAAAGTACATGCCTTGTGGTGTAGTGGTTAAGAGTGGTAGACTCGTAATCTGGTGAACCGGGTTCGTGTCTCCGCTCCTCCACATGCAGCTGCTGGGTGACCTTGGGCTAGTCACACTTCTCTGAAGTCTCTCAGCCCCACTCACCTCACAGAGTGTTTGTTGTGGGGGAGGAAGGGAAAGGAGAATGTGAGCCGCTTTGAGACTCCTTCGGGTAGTGATAAAGCGGGATATCAAATCCAAAATCTTCTTCTTTTTTCAGGTTCTACAGTCTTTCTTACAACCCCCCCTCCCCCTCTTATAATGTACCTCTCTCCCTTGGTGGCAGCAGCAGTGGCAGCGGCGGCAAGCTGGTTCTCTGCTGTCGGGGGTCCTTTTTGCTTTTTGTTTTCTCTTCGGCTCCGGAGGCCTCCGGGCCTTGGAGCTCCACTGGGCCATCGTTGGGGTGCTCCCGGTCCCAGCGGGTTCAAGGCCGCTGGGGGGCTGGGGGCTCTGCATGGCCTCCCTGGTTGTCACGTTGGGCACCCCAGTTTCCCCCCCCCCCGACTGCAGCGATGGTGGTGGCCATGCTGGCAGTGTGGGGACCAGCCAGGCAGCGCAGTTGGTACCTCAGGAGCTCCACGCAGCTGTGGTGTTCGCCATCTTGCCTCGCCAGAAGTCCCTTTTAAGCATTTCTAGCCAGAGGATAACCATTATGCCTTGTTTGCTGTCCTAAGCAGTACCAACACAGCCGTGGCCAAAGTTGGCACAGCTAAAGGGATAGTGCTGAGTTGCTCTAAGCCCTGAACCTGCTTCATGTGGCAACTGTGGGTATGGGGAGATTTTTACATTTTATTTTGCCATGCCGACTCTCGTTATTTTATTATGTCTCTTTGGACATAAATACAGCCTTAAATGATTTTTCACTATCTAGCATCTCACTAACAGTTGCTGCCATCACTTCTAACACACACAAATCTGACAATTGTATATGAAAATATGTACATGAAATAGTTATTTGACTTAAAAACTGCATAAAATGAGGGGGAAAGAACCATCACTGCCACTCTGCCATGCTATTGTAAATTTGTCAGGTAGCACTTCTGTTCATCTATTGCAGGGATGAGTCCCATAGGCAGCATGGCAAATAGCAGGACTGAGGAACGTTGCAGTAGTCTAAAACATATAGAGAGTCACAGGCCCCCCACTCCTGCTTTATTGGGTTCACACACATACAACCTCCCCCAAAAGTTTGTCTACTGCTGCATCAGAAATAGCCATTCACTTTCCTATTTTTCCCAAAAAAATTTATTGGTTTTTACAATTTTTAAGCACATAACATATCGGTTAAATTCCCATACTTCCCCCCTCTCACTGTGGGAAGCAACATTCATCCCCCTCTCTCACAAGGTTGAGCATAATCATTGTACATTTAACCTTACTAACAGTGTTTAAAATCATTGCTTGGGCCTGGCCCAATTCTGTGGGCCAGGTAGTCCTTCTTTCCTCAATTTCATATTTCGGTTGACTTCCTCAAGTCCCCCTCTGTTGAATTCATTATCATTCCTCTCTAACAGTTTTCCTACTCCTAAATTTTAGAACATCATAAAATACAAAAATCATGTTACTTAAACCACTCCTTTTTCCAAACCCCAGCATCTTGGTACTTCTGCTCTTTGCCTATAATCTTATCCAATTCCCTTACTTTAGACGAATTTCAAACTCCTAATTTTGTACTTTTTACACCCTTACCTCCCTCTGGTCTTGGGATTTTTAGCTAAATTTCCCCCTACTTAACTCCTAATTTAAACATATAATCATCTATGCCAGTAACCATGTCCGAACATCATAATCCTTTAAGCCAGAAAGAAAATCAGATTGAAATATGTCCTTTTCAGCCCACCCCCACGTCAGTCCATCTCCAACAGTCAGTAAAAACCGTGAGGCACCATTCACTTTCCTAGTCTGGTAAACAAAGCAATCCAAAATATAAACTAGTTCTTAGGTCTCTGTCCTCCCTCCTTCCCTCCTCCAAATGGGAGGATGCATCTTCTCAATGGGGGAAGCACTAAGAAAGAGGTTAGAAAGAGGTTGAGAGCTTGTAATGTTGATAGCCCTCTTAAAAAACGAACTGCCAATTTAGAGGCCTTCTCTGCACTGACAAGTTTAAGCCTGCAGTTTCTTCAAGCAGATCAAACTGACACAATTCAATCTTCCTCACAGGTCTATTACAGAAATATCTTCTCTAGCCAAGCCATCCTCTTAAGGGCCAGCTGTCTGCAGTCACTATTTTGCTTGGTTGCCTTCTTGATATATTGAAATTTTAAAGTGGAGACGCCACACACACAGGTTTATCCTTCTTCTAGGTAGGAGCTGCATGTTTCTGAGGTAGCCAGATTTCCCCGAGAATTGCTGAAACAAAACTATACATAAATTACCTAAATATTTTGTCAGCGTTTGCCTGGGAATCATGATTTTTGATAGCTGGTTTTTACAAATATGATTAAAATTATTGAAAGTACTTTCACATCCATTTAAGATACTGACTCTCATCTAATTGGAATATTTCTTTAGCCAGGGCTGGAGGGGCAGCCAAAATAACTGATGCATCTGTACTGCAAAAGGAAATTCCATACTGTCAGTAAAAACCTAAAAACCTGATATAAATAGAAACTAGGTTTCTTATCAATCCTCTTCCAGCTTTCATTTGCCAAACTGCTTTTTTGTGAATTATTCCTTTTAATAACATATTGCCATCACCTTCGGGGACCTTTTGGGAAAAGAGTTGGTGGAAGGTTATTTTTTTATACCATTTCTATTTACTACTCTTGTTTAATAGGATGCTAATTCTCCTTGCTCCCTTGAGCTCTGCTTCCTGTTACTGTGAAAACAATTTTCAAATCTTTCTAGATCTTAAGCGAGAGATGTGTGTTCATTTGCAACTATGCTAAGCTATTGCCTCTGCATTTCTGATTGGATTCCTTTCCACAAAACACAGTATCTCTCATAACCCTGCATCCTTCTTTGAGAGTGTGATGATTTCAGTAAGCTTATATGAATATCGTATTAGTTTGAATGACGGATAGGCTTCCTTGAACAGAGCTTAGGAATCAGGTAGTGATGCATTTCCCAAGAGCATTGATTGAAGAGTTCAAAACTACACAAAGGGGAGAGAAGCGAGAGAAGGGAACCTAGGCAACGAAAGGGAGGAGAGCCTCATGAAGCAATCTTATTTCCAGACCTATGAAACGGACCCTTCAAGAAAGCACTCAAGACCAAACACATGTTATGGCGCCAACAGAATGGCGTGCCGAAGCCAGGTATCAGTACCAGGATCAAGAGAAGCCGAAGTCAGGAGCAGTCCGAGTCAGGAGCCAGCCGAGGTCAGGTACACAGGATCAAGAGCAGAATGAGCAGGCACAACCACATGCTTCAGCACAGCAGTTGCAGGTGCTGGTGAGGGAAGCAGCCAGCCTTCCTTAAGTAGCCAGCTCATCACCACGCCTTTTACGAGCTGCAACTGCCTCCAATTGCTCCCTCCGTTTCTCAGCTCTACGCTCTACAGCTGAGATGGGAGGAGGAGAGGGGGCCCTCTGGCTCCTCTCCTCACAAGGGCCTGATTCTGGCTCAACTTCTTCCTCCTCCTGTTCTGGCCTTCCCTCTTCCCCATCTGCTTCTTCCTCTTCTGAGGAGTGTTGCCACCAGTCTTCTTCAGGTAAGAATCTCTCCATTCCTCTGGACTCTTCCATGGTTGCTGCCTCGCCTAGGGGGGCTTGCCACCACTCCTGCTCATCTGGTGCAACCCTGACATCACGGAGATCTAGCAAGTGAACCATTCTATAGGGAAAAGGAACACCTTGAGGGGTGTCTTTCAGCAAAGAAAAAGGGGGGAAATTGCTGAGTAAAGCTCCCGAGCAGAGTGGCTTGGAAAACTGAGTTTCTGCCCATATCTCCAGCGGAGGTTTCCTATGCCAGCAGCTGTTAGCAGTTTGATGTGCAGTGCAGTGCCATATTGATGTTACTTTACTGCAACCAGGTCCTTAAGAGGATCAAATTTTAGGTTGGATGTTGGGAAGGTCTGGTTTGGTTTTAAATTAGCTGATGAAGGGTCTGCATGTCCAGAGTCCTCAACGCTGGTAAGCATACCTAATGAGCGTGTTTCTGTGGGATGTAAACACTAGAGCAGTCAAGTACAACAATGCTAGAAGGGGTTTCAATCCTCCAGCCACAACTTCCTGGTCACCTGGACTGAAACAACTTCCTCTTGCAGCTAGATGTGGGAGTGGCTTTACCTGGGCAGGTTGGAACAAAAGGCACAGGTCATGTAGCCATTCTCTCTCTTGCTCTCTTGCCTCTCACTCGCTTGGATTATTGGGAAGGATGCTCAGTTGGCTTTCAGCCAACTGGGGCCTAATGGACTTCTCTCCCACATGGAGAGATCCCAATTGTAAATATCTTTACTATGCATAAGCCTGCCTTCTTTTGGGAATCTTACTGTGTCTCCAACAGAATGTACGTGAGTAAACCTTTTATATCTTTTTATAGAAGACGTGTGCTGTGTCTTATTTGAAGAGGGACAAAGGGGAAATATATAGTGACAAACCAGGAAACTAGATTAAGTTGATTCTAGCGAATCAAAGCAACTTCCGCTGTGTGTATTTTAAAAGGGAATGTTACTCTGCTAGTTGAACTTGCAAGCGCAAGTTAGGATGAGATATATTAAATTATAAATCATCATCCACGTTCCCAAACATTCCCACAGTTTCATGAAACAATATAAACCAGGTTGGCTATACAAATTAGAACTTTCTTGCCCTGGATGACCCTAAAGCCCCCTGGTGGGATGAGGCCACCAAGAAGTGGCCCCTCAAGACCCCACAAATCTGGCTTTCCTTTTAAAAAAATGCTAACTAGTATACTGAAGGATCCCCCACTATAGCCCAGTAGTGTTCCTGCTGTGCTGAGCCAGCCAGGCCTCCAAATATCAGGTTCCTCTGGTAAGACATCTCTTTTCCTTCTGGAGGAGTGTCATGGCAAGAGGGAAAGAGCAAGAGGTAAGTTAAGTGGAAGGCCCTTCTCTCCACTGCAGCACTGCCTGGGAGGGGACACTCCTCTCCTCCTAGCCCAGCACTGCAATGCATTTTCCCTCCCCACTGCAGTGCTGGGCTAGGAGGAGAGAAACTTGATGTGCTGGTCCCGTGGGTTACCCGAAAGGCGAGGTCCAAGTCTGGTCCATGGTCAGAGGTACAACGTAAAGGCAGTCCGTGGTCGCTGAAGCTGGGTGCAGGGCAGGGAGTCAGGCAAAGTCAGGAACAGGTAGGCAAGCAGGGAACCAGGGCGTGTCAGGAGCTCAGGCAGGAAAGCAGGACAGGTTTCAAGCAGGAACTGGTCACCAACAATGTTGCTCCTGCAACTTGGGGCTGGGGCTGGCCGGCTTTTATCTGCCCCGAGGCATAGGGTGGCCCTGATCCTCTGGTGACTCGCCTCTCCTGGCTTGGAGGCGAGCACTCCTCCTGCGGGAACTCAGTTCCCTTCGCCTCTCTACCCTGAGCCTCTGCAGCTCAGGAGACGCTGGAGGGTTACCGGACCCAGAGGCAACCTCAGCTTCCCTGACAGGTCTGGGAGTGGAGCACCTGCAGGCAATGGGTCCTCCATCCCAGCAGGAGCCAGAGCAGACTCAGCAGATGCCTGCACCTGAGGATCCAGCACAGGTGAGAACCCTTCCGACTCAGGCCCTAGCCCCAGCTCTGCTGGTTCTGGAGGCGGGGAATCCTGTGCAGGCTGGGATCCCTCAGGTTCAGCATCTGAGTCTGAATCCCAGGCCGTCACACCTGAGTATCATGATGTCATGCAAGCACTAAGCTACTGCCCTTCCCCATGGATGATTCTCTTCCCCTCTCTCCACCACACACCACTGTATGGAAAAGAAACACATCTGTGCTCAGGATCGTGGTGTGTGGTGGGGTGTACCCTGAAATACTTAATGAAGGGTGGTTCAGAAACTAACTGAATATATAAATAAGTAACATTCAAAGACAGGTCATTTTCTTTCTGCCCTTTCCATGAATGCACTGCCCATTAGACCTCTTCCACAAAAGACCCTTTAGTACATTTTTCACAAAGGATGAATCCATAATCCTATGCAATATTAACTACACCACTGAGCAGACATGGCAAGATTTATTTCCACCTTCAGCCACGCTGAATGAACCCCCACTTGATGCAAACAGTAGATGATTAACAGGCCCATGGAGGAACTGCTCATTGACCCCTGTTTTTGAAGGGATCTCTACTAACTTATGCCTTTAATTAACCTATTCACTTGCAGACACTATGCGATGATCCCATTATCCATGTTCATAGCAGCCAAGGCCTGTTCTCATGTTTCTCTCGAGTGTCTTATCTGGCCATATCATGAAAGGTGAAATATACTTACTGAAAACAGAAGCAGGACTGATAAGAAAACAAATCAACTTCAAGAAATAAAACCAGCCCGGTGAGCGATGATTACTCCTCATCAGCTCTGTTTCAATGAAAAACAGACAGACCTTGGCATGATATCTTTCACGGGAAAAAAGGATGAGGAGCATAGGGATGCGAGCCAGGAACTCCTGAGCTTGAACCAAGAGTCTCAGCTTCTGAGAGCAGGACCTTGGTTGGCTTGATCGCAAGAGCTACTACTTTGGACAGCATATGCTCAAGCCTCAGAGTCCACTGTATATGCAGAAGGAGATGGAAGTACAAAACACAGCTTACCACTCAGACTAGGGGCCAATCTGAAGCCTCTGGATTGGCAAGGCTTTGGATAAAGACTAAGAGCCAGGCCAAAAGAGGAGCACTTTGAGCAGCAGCTTCCAATTTCTCCAGTTTCACCCCTCCAAGGTCTAGATTTTGGCGCTAGTCATTTTTATTGTCCATTTCATTTCTACACCGCTTTTTTTTTAAAGAAATAAAAATATCAAAGCGGTTTACAACCGACATTCAAACATCAAATAAAACAATCCTGAATAAAACATGATCGAAGAAAGTAAAATATTAAGCATACATTCAAAGCAGCATAATTAACAGGAAACTAAAATATTATCATAAAGATTTCAAAATAAAACATTACAAAGGAGGTCAACTACATTTAACAGAGCAAAGGCAACCCCCCCAAAAAATTATCTTGAACGTTTCAAAAGAAAGCATTATTAAAGGAAGTCAAACAGAAAATGCACATTTTAAACAGCATAATTAACAAGGGATGGTTGAAGCAGGACAGACTCTCTCTACAGTCTCCTAAACAGAGGAACACAAAATAAAAACCAGCATCAAATAACCTTAATAAGAGCAGACTCTTTTCCACAAAAAGAGCTGTTACATTTTGAGTGCCAGAGTCCAACCTCTAGGCTTAGACTTTGGTGTAACCAGTCACCGAAAATCCTGATCAATTATAGACACACTGTTTCAGGGTCAACAGGACTCCTGGCTCACTCTGAATTCCCCATGAGAGCACAATTTGTGCAGTCTGGTATGACCGCAAAATCAGAGATAAACAGCTAATTAGGTGCTAATTAAACATAAAGAAAGCAATGCTTCATTAATAATGCTGTGCCCTAAAAGGCATTTAACTGATCACTGAAATCCCATCGATATAGCACTTTCTAGGGAAGCCAGGGAGCAAAGTTGACAGTTCTGCACACTCTAACAGTTACAGAAGGAGGATGGGTGATGTGGCCAGAGGGTCAAAAGTCTTGTCCCATCTCTTCCAGGCAAAACCCGCCAAACAGCAAGGAAATACGAGGAAAATCACTTGGCACACATTTTTAAATTGGAAGGCTTTCCAATGCAAATAGCTCGAAACTTGCAGACAGTGACAGATGACTAAAATAATCTGAGTGATTAAAACTTGCAAAGAATTATAAGGTGATGGCAGGCTCTGTAGGAGAAAAGTTACAATCTAAAGAGACCAACACAAATGAGGATGAAGAGGGAACATGAAGAGGAATAATTATTCTGTTAATCTATACACCCAATCAGGGGCAGTACACATCATGCCAAATCCTGGCTAATGCACTAAACACTCACTGGATCCCGCAATCAAGGTTCAAATTAGCTCAGCTCCAACCCGGTAGAACAGAGAGCGAAGTTTAACCAGCAAATCCACAGACTCAAGATTGTAACTTAAATGAATCACTCGGATTATTAGCCTACAAAGTTTAATGGTGTGATTAAATGGTATTAAATGGTATTATGAAAGATTATGGGAAATAAAACATGACAAAGCAAGTTAAAGCAACTTACATATGGGGAAGGTTAAAGCAACTTAAAGCCACTGGATAGGACTGGATATAATGCGCATAGATTAATAATGCTATGAAATAAGAAATAGCATTGACAAAACAATCAGGGTAAATAACATAATCCCCTCCTAACTCTTCCCAGTTATTAAAAAATTATTAGTTCCCTAGCATATTAGATCAATAACAATCACAGATACGAATCTAAAGCAGTAGGCTATTGCTTTGGAGTCTTCAGTTGGGTGAAGCACATGAAGGAAGAAATGCAGAAAGCAGTTGGCAAGAAAACCATACAACCCCCATTAGAAGAAGAAGAAGAAGACGTTCTTTAAGAAGACTAAATACTCCTTTTATACTGAACAGCAACAGGATCAGGGGGCTGGACGTAGGTCCCCTTGACATGCCCTATCGTAGTTATGGCACTCCAACATGCTATGCTGCCATCTTTGTTTTGCCTTCCATGGTGACACTTCAGAATGTGAATTTTGGGTAATTTGAAGCTGATCTGTTGAGACAAGGAGGCTCCCCGCCCCGCCCCGCCCAAAAGACACCAAAGGCTAGCAAAATTTACACAATTGAGAAAGATTACTGAAGTAGGGGTAGCGCTGTTTATTTATTTGCTTATTATTAAATTTATATCCCTCCCTGTCTCCCAAAGGAATCCTGGCCAAAGATAGAGGCAGAAAAGCTGCTTTGAAGTGCATAATGGTTTACTGTGTAAATCGGGAATTAAATTTTCAGCATGTAATATTCTTAGAGAGAACGTTATGAAGATGATGTATAGGTGGTATTTAACACCGGTTAGATTGGCAAAAATGTATCATGTACAGAGTAATAAATGCTGGAAATGTAAGGAAGTAGAAGGAACCTTTTTCCATATGTGGTGGACGTGCCCAAAGGTGAAAGACTTCTGGGAAAGGATTTATAATGAATTGAAAAAGGTGTTGAGAAACACATTTAGTAAAAAACCAGAAGCCTTTCTACTTGGAATTATAAAACAGGAAATCCCAAAAGTTGATAGGACTTTCTTTATGTATGCCACAACATCAGCTAGAATCTTGTTAGCTAAAAACTGGAAGTCAGAGGAACTACCAACGATAGAAGAATGGCAGATGAAAATGATGGACTATATGGAACTTGCTGACCTGACCGGGAAACTTCGTGACCAGAGGGAGGAAGCGGTGGAAGAAGACTGGAAGAAATTTAAATTATATTTTAAAAAGTATTGTAAGATTAAAGAGTAGAAGTAAGCTGGAAGACAAATGAGGCTGTAGAAGTAGAAGATAGATACAAGGTTTATGATAGTTGGAATTAACGATAAGGATTTTAGATAAGAAGAGATATTAAAGGTAATTAATTAAAAATGTTTTAAAATGATGTCAAGAAATTACTAAAGATGATATACATGGAACGCAGGAAGGGAGGACAGGAGGAAGTCAACCCACAATGAAAAGGAAGGAGGATTAGGTTTAAAATGTTTGTTTTTATGTTTATTTCTGTTGTTTTCTTTTGTCGTTGATTATTGATGTATGTTGATGTCTGTTTTCATTTGTTAAAAGTTAATTAAAAAATGGGGGGGAATGAAGTGCATAATGGTTGTCTGTATGTGCATGCCTAGATATGAGAGAGAGAGAGAGAGAGAGAGAGAGAGAGAGAGAGAGAGAGAGAGAGAGAGAGATTGGAGGCAGAGCAGCCTGAGAAAACTGCAAAGGACAGAAGAAAGAGGAGGAGGTGACAGTGATGATGACAGATTGCATTTTGCTATTGCATTTTGTCTGGAGTGCTAAAAAAATAATTTGCCAGACTTGGTGCTTGATCTTTTAGAGACTATTTTCAAGCATTTGGCCCAGTCTGGGAGTCTGCCAAATGCCATATGTTCATCCTGCGACATGGAGGGATTTTTGTACAACACAGAGTCTGACTTTTCACGTGTCTCACTTGCCCCGGATTCCTCCAGCTCCTGCAGCAAGAGAAAACTTGCATAATGAATGTTTCAAAACAGGCACGCTCAAATTGAGATGCAAACAAGTGAAAAGAGCATAGAAGCTTGTTTCAGTTCATGTGAACTTTCAATTTCCTGGAGTCAGTGAAGGCCAGAGTCAAAGTTCAGAATCAGAACCTATGGATCTTTCAGATATCAATTCCCATTAAAGAAATTTGAGTTGCAATTTTGTTTTCAGTGGTGCATTCTGTGCTGGAAGGGAATGGTCTAGACAAAATAAAGGACTTCCCCTAGAGTTACTATGACCCTTGCAGCCTGTTCCTTTGCAAGTTTATTATGAAGCAAGTTTTCTGGGTTCCATGGGGGCTAACTCTGAAGAGTGCATATGACTACAATGATAATATATTGATAAAAGTTTCAATGTTGTGATGAAGCGCAATTGAATATCAATGTTTCCTGCTATTCCTCAATTGTATTCAATGATATTTTCTCAGTTTTCCCTCATAAGCTTAAAAATGAGGTGTTTCTGAATGATAACATGGAGGTCTACATTTGGTTGCTGTGATCTTGCTTATATACCACACTAACCATGGCTTAGTGCAAATGTGCAGGCTCTGAAGGAAGAGAAGATCAAAGCCACTCTGCTCCACCCTAGACCTGCTGCTGCTGCTGCTTTGAGCCATGACTTGGCATCTCATGCAAACCCAAGCTGGTGGTTAGCTCCATGCAAACTAACCACAACCTGCAGCCAAAGTTTGTCCTATAGTAGAAACAACAACAGACAGTCACGGTAACTATACAAAGGATAATATACAAAACCGTGAAAATGTATTGAATCATGAACTAAACTGACAATGTCATACAAAAAGCATACATAGGTATTTCCTCAGAGGCAAAAGCCTGTATATACTTTCAAACATTAAAGTGCTAATTCAAAGTGCAATATATAGTGTTAGAGATGGTTATGCAAAGTCCATCAGACGTATGGGTCTATCTTTCCAGTGTTAAAGATGGTTAAGCAAAGTCCATCAAACGTATGGGTCTGTCTTCCCGACGGGTGGCCAGCTATTCTAAGAAACTCGAACACTCATCATTCAAATAAAGCTAATGTGGAATATCCTAGTTCTGTGTTGATGATAAAGTCTAGTCCTTGACGAAACTGCTGGTGAAACGGGAAGATTCGAAGATGGCCACCCGTCAGGAAGGTAAATGGCGTTTCCTCTGGTTCACCAGAAGCGGCTTAGTCATGCTGGCCACATGACCCGGAAGCTGTCTGCAGACAAACGCCGGCTCCCTCGGCTTATAAAGCAAGATAAGCGGTGCAACCCCAGTCATCCGCGACTGGACCTAATGGTCAGGGGTACCTTTACCTTTACCCCAATACTACTCTATCTAGATAAGGAACTATTCTTTTCGTTTGATGTTTACTAGAATGTTGACAGCTTGTAATGCCACCCCTCACTCTTCCATCCTCATTCTTCCAACTGACAATAACAGAATAAGGGTGGAAGAACCACTCTCCAGAAATTATTTTTTTATATAAAGAAAATCTCATTTTCACTTTTGAGAAAAGCAGAGAGGATATGTATGATTAGGGAGGGATTAAGACTTGTAGCTTAGCTGAAATTATATGATTTCAAGAGTTTGACTGCTTTGCAGCTAAGCCTAGAGAGCGCAGACCAACATAAAGGATTCCCCCCGCCCCGAACTGTCCCCCGCCCCAGATATGAACACAAATGCCATTTTTCAAAGGGCTAAGCCAGGCCTTCACCTCACTGCCACGCCCAAGGACAGGTCTTTTCATTGTCCAGACCAGAGAGTAAGCCTGTCCTGGACGTTTTTGTAGGGCTGAGACATAACACACACTCTGGTCTAATTGTGGGTTCCCAAGCTGCTCTTTGGAGCAGTTCCTCCTCTGGACCGAGCTGACTGGTGGTGCACGGACCAAACCCCAGCTCAGAAACTCTCAGATCGAAAGACTCATTATGAGCTTGCACCCCAATTCGGAACAGCTTTGCACCGTAACATCTTAGCAAGGAAATACAAAATCACAGCCTCCCTCCTCAAAGTGCATTTTGATGTGCAAGCATATGAATTCTGTATAGCTGCTCTGAGCACACAAGCACAGGGACTCTTCATTGCCTTTGCCAGGCACTTGAAGGTGACTCAGGCCCCAGTACTGGGGCATCAGTAATAATAATAATAATTTATTATTTGTACCCCGCCCATCTGGCTGGGTCTCCCCAGCCACTCTGGGCGGCTTCCAGCAAACATTAAAATACATTAACACATCACAAATTAAAAACTTCCCTAAACAGGGCTGCCTTCAGGTGTTTTCTAAATGTCATGTAGTTGTTGATCCCTTTAACCTCTGCTGGGAGGGCGTTCCACAGGGCGGGCGCCACTACCGAGAAGGCCCTCTGCCTGGTTCCCTGTAGCTTTGCTTCTCACAGTGCTGGATCTCATGTACCTGGATCACTTATGTACCTGTTCCTTTGTTGAAAAGAGGCATCCCAATATAATGCAAAATACCACCAGGCTGCGGCTTTTTCCAGGCGAGGAAGGGGATGGAAATGGGGTCTAAGCCTCCACAGGTCTCTTCTAAGAGTGCCCAGGATGACCTCAACTTCCTGACGCCCACCCACCTTATTCTGCCATTCACTGTATCGTGTAGCAGCAACAGTGGACAGAGTTTGAGATACCGCTCTGCTCATTCCACTGTGCCTGTATTAGTGCAAGTAAGACAATGGGAAGCAAGTCACAAAACAAAGCTTTGCACATTGGTGTGCACTGTATTTTACTGCTAGCACATTTGCAAAGCTGAGCAGGGTCCAGTTTGGTTGCAAATTGAATGGGGGACTGTATGTTGAGATTCCTGCATTGCAGGGGGTTGGTCTAGATCAGAGGTAGGCAACCTAAGGCCCGGGGGCCGGATGCGGCCCAATCGCCTTCTCAATTCGGCCTGCGGACGGTCTGGGAATCAGCATGTTTTTACATGAGTAGAATGTGTCCTTTTATTTAAAATGCATCTCTGGGTTATTTGTTGGGCCTGCCTGGTCTTTTTACATGAGTAGAATGTGTGCTTTTATTTAAAATGCATCTCTGGGTTATTTGTGGGACATAGGAATTCGTTCATATTTTTTTTCAAAGTATAGTCTGGCCCACCACATGGTCTGAGGGACGGTGGACCGGCTCACGACTGAAAAAGGTTGCTGGCCCCTGGTCTAGATGACCCTCTGAGTTCCTTCCAACTCTGATTCTACGATGCCGGCTCTTCTCAAAAAAGGCTTTCCCAGGTTTTTTTGAAGTATTATAGAAATCTGCAAAACCTGTGCACATCACCTATAGCCACTTCCCCCCTCCCCAATTATCCATCTCTATTTTTAGTTCACACAGAAGCTAGAGCAGCTTGCCAATGACACCAATGGTTACTTGCTTCTTCTCTGGGCTCCTCATCCCCCCCCCCAATACCTACAGGCTGGGTGCAACCGAGTAAGGCATGCCTAAATCAACAGAGACTGAGTGCATGAGGGTGTTAAATTAAGCAGTGTGTTATTGGAGGATGGGTGCCGGAGCCAACGATTGGCTCCAGCAGTTTGGAAGCCTTGCCCTGCCTGACTAAATTAAGATCTGGGCAAACTAACGGCTTGCATATTAAGGGTGCACAAAGGATCAGTCATACATGACAGCAAACACAGTTCTTATCCCAAGACTTGCTTGCAGAAACATTTTTATTCCAAGCCATCATGAGCCCAGCACGCACCAGATTCTCTCGGTCTTAATATTCAGCTTTACTAGGAAATATATTGGGAGGATCACTCTGCCTCCCTACTCTCCAGAGTCCCAGTTTAATGGAAACTGAAAACCTGAAACATACAAGGAGATTAATTTTCTTCTGACATATGGGAGCAGCCGAAGCTTGTCACTTAAGCTGCAGCTTGCTATCAGTTCCTTTATGATATTTCAATGTGCCATAAGTTTGTCTGCAAGAGTATTAAGGATACCCATAAGATACACAATTAGAGGTAAATGGTAGTAAATAGCATCATTCAGAATTTGAGACGGCCTGCCAGTTTGACTGAGCAAACACCAGACTGCACTGTCTGTCTCTGTCTCATTGCATGGTGTTTGCAAATCGTATCTTCCCTGCTAGACATCTTGTAGTAGTGGACCTTAAGAAAGATAAAATAAGTTGAAACAGAGCCTGGATACCACCTGCTGAGGATGCCCTAGCTATGGATTTCCTGCAGAAGATTGGATTCAGTGCCCTACAAGGCCCCCATTCAACCAACTCTATGACTCAGTTTCTTGCATCGCAAGGCATGATGTTAAAAGTCTAGGGGGTAATAATCCAAAACACATTTGCATGCACACGGAAGCTCATACCAAGAACTAACTTAGTTGGTCTCTAAGGTGCTACTGGAAGGAATTTTTTATTTTTTTATTTTGTTTCGACTACAGCAGACCAACACGGCTACCTACCTGTAACTGACACATAGATACAGTTACCCTTAATCAGAGCTTTAGCTATGGGGGGGACTAGCCAGGTTTTTTGTCCCGGGTGAAGCCTCCCGAGGGGTGCCATTGAGGCTCCCAGCCTGTGTGTGTGTGTGTGTGTGTGTGTGTGTGTGTGCAAATGTTTGGGTGGGGTGCCAAACTGCATCTTTGACCTAGGTGAAATAAAGTAGAGTTTCGCCCCTGCCTGAATTATCCAACGCACATCCTTTCTATCAGCTCCTTCCCAGAGGGTGTATTCCCTAATCCTCTGAGGCCAATACAATGAGCTACGTCTATGCTCCCTCTGCTGGCCAGATGCAGCACTATTTGCCTACGTCCCGTTGATGTAAATGGTTTGGGAATGAGCATAGACATGACTTCTTCTTTGGTGATCTTTGGTGATTACTTTGCTGAGTAAGATTGTCTTCCCTGAATATGGTCTTAATGGTGTGTCCATAAGTGACTGTGGAGGCCAGTTCTGAATCGACACGTCCTTCCACAGTGGGGACATAGGTTTCCGGATGGGAACATGACTAGTATACGTCCCATTACTCCTAGGAAATTTATTCTGCCCGGACACTGAAGTCCAGTGCCGAGGGCCTTCTGGCGGTTCCCTCACTACGAGAAGCCAAGTTACAGGGAACCAGGCAGAGGGCCTTCTCGGTAGTGGCACCCGCCCTGTGGAACACCCTCCCAGCAGAGGTCAAAGAGAAAAACAGCTACTAGACTTTTAGAAGACATCTGAAGGCAGCCCTGTTTAGGGAGGCTTTTAATGTTTAATAGATTGTTGCATTTTAATGTTCTGTTGGAAGCCGCCCAGAGTGGCTGGGGAAACCCAGCCAGATGGGTGGGGTATAAATAATAAATTATTATTATTATTATTATTTATGTGTGTGCATGATAAGGGGGAAGAATGTGTAGTATATGCAGATATATCAATTATGGGTGATCATAAATCAATCCATCTACGGACAGCTATTACAAACCACCAATTCACTATGCAAGGGAAGCAACAGCTGGGGAAGGGGAGAAGTTTTTTGCTTTTCTGCAACAATCTCGCACTTCAGCCTCTCTCTGCCACCTTGCTGTGTTCAAGACTGTGACCTTGCCTATTAAACTGGTTTTAATTACAACAGCCGAAAGAGCACGATCCCACCTTCCTCCAGAGCCAAGACTTCCATCCAACATCTGTGAGATACGCAGGTCTTATCAAGGAGTCAGTAGGGATGCCAGGTTTCTATTCTGGCAAGAGTTCTTGGCTTTAACGGCTTGCATGTCAGGCAAAAGATAAACAAGCCTCACATTTTGCACATCCCTGCATCACCACAATGGGGAAGAGGCACCTGTTGAATTTCTTTTTTTATATATATATAAAATTTTTATTAAGTTTTCCAAAACACAAAAATAAACATAACTCATTATTCCCTTATCATGTTGTCAAATAATAATTCAGCTAAACAAACACAACACATACATCCAACTTTTTTTCCCTCTTTCATAAACATCTTTGGGGTGGCCTCCTCCCTCCCCCCCCCCCCCGCGTTTCATTGTATATCATCGTAGCAATTCCTTAACATCTTAAAATATTTTTCCCTAATCACTATTCTTAATGCATTAACCTATTTCTTAATCCTATTTCACATATCCTTTAATATCAAATATTCTATTCAATCTGCAGTCTCCTCTGAAATCCAACTTTTATAACATTAACACCTTAAATCATGCAATATTTTTTTAAATAGTCTTTCAGTTTTTTCCAGTCTTTCTCCACCGCCTCCTCCCTCTGGTCTCGGAGTCTCCCGGTCATTTCGGCTAATTCCATATAGTCCATCATTTTCATCTGCCATTCTTCTACTGTCGGTATCTTCTGCGTCTTCCAGTATTTTGCGATCAGTATTCTAGCTGCTGTTGTGGCATACATAAAGAAATTCTGGTCTTCTTTGGGGACCACCAGGTTCGCCATACCAAGTAAAAAAGCCTCTGGTTTTTTAACAAATGTGTTTTTCAACACTTTTTTCATTTCATTGTATATCATCTCCCAGAAGGCTTTTATCTTTGGGCAGGTCCACCACATGTGGTAAAATGTCCCTTCTACTTGTTCAAGGCACCTGTTGAATTTCTAGTCACCGTGCAGCTGATAAAGGCACAGATGTCCTGCCAGCAAGAGAACGGCAAACCTAGTGGCTAGGAAAGGAGAGCAGAACAGAACTCAAGGGTGGGTGGGAATTTTAAAGTGAGAATTTGTCCCTTTACTTCCTAAAAGCATACAACAGAGGTGCAGAGCCTCCTTCCGTCCAGGGGCCGCATTCTCTCATGTGGAATTGTCCAGGGGCCACATGCCATAGGCAGAAATGGGTGCATCAATGAATATGACTCTTACCCTTCGACAGCAGGCCACACACTCTTCATGTGGTATCCCCCGCAGAGGACCTTAAGGTCCACAAATAACAACATTTTGGAGGTCCCGAGCCACAAGGTTGTTAGACTGGTCTCAACTAGGACCAGGTCCTTTTCAGTACTGGCCCCAACTTGGTGGAACACTCTGTCACAAAAGACCAGGGCCCTGTGGGATTTGACATCTTTCCGCAGGGCCTGCAAGACAGATCTGTTCTGCCTGCCTTTGGGTTGGACTCAGTCTGATGTTTCCTCCCCTTATGGTTTTGATTATGGGCAATAAATGAAGCGGCATTTTAAATTTTAAATTGTATTTTAACCTGTATTTTAATTAACGGTTTTTTCTTTCTTTTATGCTTTATTGTAATTTTATTGATGTTAGCCGCCCTGAGCTCGGTTTCAGCTGGGAAGGGCGGGGTATAAATAAAAATTATTATTATTATTATTATTATTATTATTATTATTATTATTATTATTTGTTTCTATGCACATACTTACGTCTGCATCCAGGACACAATCTTTGCACCTGGCTATCGACCACTTGTGACCAAGAGAAGATACCTGGGCGCCAGAATGGCACCTGACATCTCCACCTTCCGGAGGTGCATGCCTGGGGATCATTGGATCAGCACTGTTTCCACACACTAGTACCCCATCCTGTAGAATTCTATCCGTTCTATTTTATCTGCACAATCAGGATGGATTTGAGGAACCAAATTGCTTTTTCTGTGCAGCCTGAGCAGGAGCCATTAAGGAAAAGGGGTTGGAATAGGCCAGGTGTTTAACTGAGAATCAATCACAGTCCGTCCATCGTTTGAAAAACAAGACTTTTAGAGCCGTCTTGCCCCCCAAATGGCAACCAGAGATTCCGTCTTGGCAACTGTAACCTTCGTTTAAGGAGCCACTTGGCACCTAGCTTATATATCTGGGTTTCTAACACTGACTCCAGCCAGACAACCCTGAGCAGGGCACAGAGCAGGCCTGGTGAGAAGCGTCACCTAGTAAGAGTTCCAAGGGCCAGATCATGGGTGTCCATGGAGGTGGGGAGGGGCCAGCTGAACCATAATCTCCAGGTTCCATTTTTTAAAAATAAAGAGAGAGTGCATTTCTAGCATTTGTAGAACCTGAGATATGGCACAAAATGTATAGGCACTGTTATTCCTATACAGCCTGCTCACACATTCATTTTTACTTTGCAAACCCCACCACCCAAAAAAATCCTGGAGATGCTCACATAGAGATAGAGACGGCTGCATTTGGCCCCTGAGGTTCCACATCCCTAGAATATCATGTTGTATCTCTATATCCAGAGGGAATAGAGAACAGGGACAAGGAAAGAAAAACACCACTTCTTCACATTTTCCTATAGAGCTTGAACTTCTGTACTGCCCTTTCCCCAGCCTGGTCCTCTGTAGAGCACCTTGGATAATTGAGGAAACACAGGTGAACTTACGGATGTCTTCAACGGAACAAATGCATCCGCTCTTTGAATGGGACCCAAGAACACTGTCCAGGCTTCAGTTACAAAAGGCCCCATAACGAATGGTTCGGAAATCGACATCCGAGCAATTCAAACACAGGGCAGAGAAGGGCACCGTGTGCTGTTGCTCAGTGGCACTGAAAGTAAATGAGGCTCATAGCACATAGCAGGATAAGCTGCAGCCCTGGCAGCTTCCAGCACTCAAACTGGCACAACAGGAATTAAAACCTTAATCACAGTGCCCTCGTGGCCAGCTAAATGAGAGAGATGTGGCCTTCAGCTTTTGCCATTTAGGACTTAATGCTTCTTGCACCTGTCATGCTGGGGACTGCATCCTTCATGCCCAAGTTTCTAAACACCACTTTTTTCATTTTGTTCTTGTTAAGCCTTAAAATTTTCTGTGCCCCTTTTAAAGACTGGTGGGGTTGTATTATTATGACACAACATGCACTCCACACAAATAAGGAAGGGCCTTCAAGAGTGAGTACAATTTTACTCCTAGATTAGCGGCGATGCCATGACTGAAACATGACAGATGTCAAAACAGAACCGATTCCCTCATTAATGCAGAGTCAAAAACCATACAGAATATGTTGTCTCGAATAACAATCCAATGTAGTGATATATCTGTGCCATTACTTGTCATACTGCAGATGGCTGCACATAATGTTGAACAAGGATAAAATATGTTTCGTTTTCGTTTCTGAATTCCGCTCGCTGTAATTACAGAAGGTTTATCTATTCCACTGATTACTTCGAAATAAAGCAACATGACCGCTGCTCTTCAGAAGAGTTGGTACAGCAATATATGCAGACTTACGTTCAGAAAGTCTATTGGGAGTAAAAACTAAAGGGTGAAAACAAATCAAGTTGCCTGTATATGATTCCTCTTCCCTTCCATGCTCTATGGCAGAGATGGCCAACATGGCGCTCTCTAGAAATTGCTGGACTACAACTCCCATCAGCCCAAGCTGGCATGGCCAGTGATGCCATGTTGGGAGTGGCAGTCCAGCTGCATTTGAAGAGCACTATGTTAGCTACCCTTGATCTATGGATTGTAGCCAGCTGAATTCTACTCAGCATAGACCCACTGAAACTAATGGACCTCAGTTAGTTGTATCCATCAGTTTTAATGGGTCTACTCAGAGGATGACTCTTGCTGGATACAATCCCATGTCTACAAAACTAAAAATGAAAATTAGACTGGAAGACTATGCACCCAATTTGACGCTTTGCAGCACCAGCTTTCTTCTGCCCTGGGAGGCAAGTCCCATGCCCTGTGCCTCAGTCAAATTCTAGTATTGGAGAAAATGCAAATGGTTTTTTGTTCTTGGATCAATGAGAAACCCAACAAAGTGTGCTGTGGAAAGTTAAGGTCTCCCATCGACCCTGCACCCAGTCCCAAGGGCCACCCAAGTAGCCTTTGTTAACCTGGTGCCCTCTAGATGTTTTGGACTACAACTCCCAGCAGCCCCGGCCAGCATGCTGGGAATTGTAGCTCAAAACATCTGGAGGGCATCAGATAGGCAAACACTAAACTACAATCTGTTTCTCCTCTACTCAGCCCTTTCAGCAGCACTTCTCACTTCCATGCCTGCTGACCCCTACAGCTACAGCAAGGAGTAAAGGTAAAGGTAAAGGGACTCCTGACCGTTAGGTCCAGTTGCGGACAACTCTGGGGTTGGGGCGCTCATCTCGCTTTACTGGCTGAGGGAGCCGGCGTACAGCTTCCGGGTCATGTGGCCAGCATGACTAAGCCACTTCTGGCGAACCAGAGCAGCGCACGGAAACGGCGTTTACCTTCCCGCCTGGAGCGGTACCTATTTATCTACTTTCACTTTGATGTGCTTTCGAACTGCTAGGTGGGCAGGAGCAGGGACCGAGCAACGGGAGCTCACCCTGTCGCGGGGATTCGAACCACTGACCTTCTGATCAGCAAGCCCTAGGCTCTGTGGTTTAACCCACAGCGCCACCTGCGTCCCTTGGACAGTAAGGAGTAGGCTTATTATTTCTATAAGGAAAGTCAACACAGTTTGACTCAAGAATAAAGCCTGCCTCAAAAGCATCAAATGCTGCCAGGAAGAGTACTTAACTCTCTCTCCACCTGATTCTTTGTTCTGAACTGCCCCCAGTAGCTCCTGTTATTCATACCATAAGCTGTGAACCACTGCAGAACAAAGCTACTATCTCTAGCCAATTCAATTCTTAGACATTACTACAGGTTTAACTTTCATGGATTCATCCAACACAAAATGCTCTAATGATCAGTGTTGCCCTGTATAAATATAATAGGGTACAGAAAATGACAGTTCTGTGGTACGCAGGAAAATTAAAAAGTGCAATGAGGGGTACAAACAAGGAATACAAAGTCAAGGACATGTAGAACCAGAATTGGCCTCCACAGTCACTTACGGACTCACTGTTTAGACCGTGTTCATGGAAGACAATCTTACTTGGCTACGAGTGATCGCCAAAGTTAGAAGAAAGTCAGCATTGCTGTAGTAATGCAAAGTTTGTTTTTATTATCCTACAATGAAAGTTAGAACTGGATTCCACTATCTAAAGCCAAAAACCCAGCAAAACATCTACCTATAATCAGTGCTCAACAACCTCGACAACAACAACACACTCTGTAGCATCAGTTTGCAATTGATGGATCATAAGCCAAACGAAAAAAGGGACGTGGGTGGCGCTGTGGGTTAAACCACAGAGCCTAGGGCGTGCCAATCAGAAGGTCAGCAGTTCAAATCCCCGCGATAGGGTGAGCTCCCGTTGCTCAGTCCCTGCTCCTGCCAACCTAGCAGTTCGAAAGCACGTCAAAGTGCAAGTAGATAAATAGGAACCGCTGCAGCGGGATGGTAAACGGCGTTTCCGTGCACTGCTCTGGTTCGCCAGAAGCGGCTTAGTCATGCTGGCCACATGACCCGGAAGCTGTAGGCCGGCTCCCTAGGCCAATAATGCAAGGTGAGCGCCGCAACCCCAGAGTCGGTCACGACTGGACCTAATGGTCAGGTGTCCCTTTACCTTTACGCCAAACGAAAGTGGGTCTCCAACAGCGCTGCCATTGTTGTTTTCCCCCAGAGAGAGCCGGGTGGGAGAAAGAGGGAGAAAGGAGGAATGCAAGTTGTGGAGAAATACCGGTACTTGTCAAATGTGGTAAAAGCAATCAGAATTGAGCTCCATGTTCCAGCAGATGGGGTTCAAAGAAGTGCCATGGGTAAGTTTGTAGACTACTGACCTACTTTATTAGCACCAATGCAGCTAGCTAATCCACTCCTTTGCCCAATCAGTCTCCACAAGGGCCATCATCTCCACCACCAACTAATTCTTCTCTGGAATCTGAACTGGCATGAACGCTCCAAGTTAATTCTTTTCTCTTTTACCTTCCCCCCACTCAGTACCCAAGCTTAAAACGGGAATTCATCGCAAAGCCTGTGACTGACAGAACAGCCTTCCACTGCAAACATAGCTCCATTTACTTAGGAGCCAGCACTTTTTATTTCAGCAACACTTCCCTCCAAGGAAGAATGATCAGAATTGCAGCCTTCAGGTGACAGTGCAGATACATAACATGACTGAAACTTACATATAAAACTATACTTAATTCTTGATAGCTTTACATCAGACACTGTACAATTGGTTCCCACTCTGTGATTGTTCCTGGAACTGAAGCTATATTAGTCTAGTGATTGGATTATAATGTAAGACTATGTCTGAAATAATATTATAGTCAGTTTTAGAATTCATGCTCCCTCTACAATTTTCTGCAGAGAACAGTTACTGCTAAGAATTTATTTATTTTATTTATTTAAGTACCTGGCTAGGCTCTCCACAGCATGTAAAAATGTGGGTGTACTGGCAACAAACTATTCAAGTTATTTTACTGACTCTGCATTTTATTGCAGCACACACGACTGGAGCATCTATTCTTTTCCACCATACTGTGCATAGTTATATCCCAATTTGACTACATAGTACCAAATATTATATACCAAATGAACATCGCATCTATTGTTAACAAGCTGGGCAGAATGGGCTGCATAGCAGCAGCTTTACCATAAAAGACGGATATGTTGGTATATTAGAGTAACAATAATTCATGCATTTATGCAAAGAATAGGAAGTTCAGTTTATAAGGAACAAAAGAGAGATGTATAATGCATATCAGTGCTACTATTTTATGTTAAGCCTATTTAAAAATGATGAGGTTGCCACTGCAATATGTGCCACCGAAATCACTTTCAAAGTTAGGCGTGTTGCTCTATCAGTTGTTAGAATTATGGGTTTCCTTGATAAAGGATCTGCAACGTTAAAAGCTTCAAAAAGAAAATGGCAACAGCAGTTTCCCCCATAACGGTTAACTCAACGCTGGGAAAAGCTGTACTTATTGAATTTATCACACCACTATTAATGGCAAAGAACCCGTTGAGAGGGGGGAATGGGTGGTAACAATGCTTACAGATGTTTCACACTACAGCCAGCAGCAAACACACCACCACAACCACATCTAGGTAGTACTTAACTAAGAGGTACTATAGTTAGGAAATAGGGAGTTTCAGTGGTTTGTATATTCCTTCTCCATTCCATTTCCCCCCCTGTTCTTTTGGTAGTTTGATTTCACCCCATTTAGCATTGGTCTGGCTAATGCCAACCAGCAAGGCCTTCAAACGGGGAATCCAAGATCTGAGGTGGGTTTCTAAGCCCTGGTTATAGCGCAAGTGCGGAGTCAAGTGTGAATTTCATGCTCTTTATTCAGCTCATAGTAGCAAGGAATGAATCTTTCCCCAAAACGCCTCCTATATATACATTATTTACACAATGAGTCCCATGTGATTGGCTAATTCCAGGCTACTCCTGTAGGCCAATCAGGTTGCGGATTCACTTCATCCAGGAGCCTGATTGGCTGCTCTTGCAGGCCAATCAGGTCGCTGATTCACTTCCACCTGGAGCTGGATTGGGTGGCTCCTGCGGACCAATCAGACTGCTGCATTCTGGATCCTATTGTTCTAGGACCAATCAGACTGCTGCATTTTGGATCCTATTGTTCTAGGATTCAGCTCAGTACATAACAGCAAGGCTGCTGCAGGAGTTGCCCACCAAGGCCAAAGCGAGGGAGGGCAGCCGCAGCCCAGCACCAGTGAAGGAGGACAGGACAGAGGGGGAAGAAAGAACGGAGAGTGGTGGAGGGGGCCCTTCCCCCATCCTTTGGACCCCCCTGGGAAAAGTAACATACCTGCTGTTCCTGGAACTGGGTATGAAGAGAGCAGCTAAATGGGACACAACTGTGGGCAGCCTAAGGAAGTACCATCCACCTTGGGCCTTCCCATAAAAAGCAAGTCTAGTGTGAGAGACTAGGGCGATGTCTGCTGTTTCTAGAACCCAGAGGCAGAGGCGGAGGATGTGCCAGAAGGAAAATGAATTAATATTGATTCATACATTAGTAACTTTCTATTAATATAACATTTTTAGATGCAACTGTTTTGTTGTTGCTGCTGTTTACTCCAGACCACACCTGGAATACTGTGTCCAATTCTGGGCACCACAATTTAAGAAGGATGTTGACAAGCAGGAACGTTTGTAGAGGAAACTAACCAAGACGTTCAAGGGTCTGGAAACCAAGTCTTACAAGGAATGCTTGAAGGATCTGGGTATGTTTAGCATGGAAAAGAGGAGACTGAGAGGAGATATGATAGCGATCTTCAAATATCTTAAGGGCTGTCACATGGAGGAGGGAGCAAGCTTGTTTTCTCCTGCTCTGGAGGGTAGGACTCGAACCAATGGCTTCAAGTTACAAGAAAGGAGATTCTGACTAAACATTCGGGGGGAAACTTTCTGACAGTAAGAGCTGTTCGGCAGTAGAACAGACTCTCATGAGAGGTGCTGGACTCTCCTTTCTTGGAGGTTTTTAAGCAGAGGTTGGATGGCCATCTGTCATGGATGCTTTAGCTGAGATTCCCGCATTGCAGGGGGTTGGACTGACTCTTGGGTCCCTTCCAACTCTAAGATTCTATGATTGTAAGTTATCTGTTGCTGCTTCTGTTTGCTGAACAACACTTAGAGATATTTTGAATACAGTCAATCCTCGTTTTGCATGGGGGTTCTGTTCCGGACCTCCTGGCCCATGACAGCCGAGTATGCATAAGCCCACTCCGCTCCTCCATGACATTTTGGAACTACTTCCGGATTCGGAGCACAAGAGCGTGTCGTTTAAATGCATCTAAATCGGGAGTTGCCTGTATAGTAAACAGTGTAGAAATTAAATAACCAATCAATCAATCCTAGCTGGCACCAATATAAAAGTAATTCTGTGCTGTGGTTAAAACAAACCATGAAAGAGAGTATCTAATTCATGCGGAGAAACCCAGAATGCACTTCCTAAATTGGAAGAGAATGTTATGGCTGCTACACCAGACCAGAAAAACCATAAGAGCCCATGTGAGGTAATGGTTAAAGGTAGATAGCCGTGTTGGTCTGTCATAGTCAAAACAAAATAAAATTAAAAAATTCCTTCCAGTAGCACCTTAGAGACCAACTAAGTTTGTTCTTGGTATGAGCTTTCGTGTGCATGCACACTTCTTCAGATACGAAGAAGGTATCTGAAGAAGTGTGCATGCACACGAAAGCTCATACCAAGAACAAACTTAGTTGGTCTCTAAGGTGCTACTACATGTGAGGTAATGATAGCAATATGTTCACAATCAGGAATATCCCTGTTGGGTTCCAAGGGAGAAAGGTCAAGGAGCAGCCTCCACACCAGGTGGTAAACATGTGTTCTAGATTAACCATACATCCGCATTAGTGTACAGTGACTGTTCCCATTCTATATGCAAAAGCCATGAATCTATTACGCTTATTTATAAATAAGTGAATAATTCATCTATCAAGAGCAAACAATAAAAAATCTAGCATCTAAAAGCAAATAAAAGTATTAATGGAATTCTTGTTGTGGAATATCAATAGATTCAAGGGATGCCCACTGGCAGGCTTTGTTCCCCCCCCCCCTACATTTATTCTTGTCAGGGAGACATCAGTGTAACATAAGAGGTAATTGAGCAATTGAGGCATTTACATTACTGGTTAAAATAAGAGTTTTTAGTTACCATTAGCAATTTCAAACCGCTTTCAGTAGCTCAAATTCTCTCATTCCATCCTTTGCTGCAAAGAATAAGGGGATCCCTCTGACACCCTGATCCTAAGTTGCTTATCTTTGTTGACAAACAACAAAACTACGTTGTGGGAGTAACTGGCTCTCTTAAAAGAGGGAGTGCAATACTGGTCTTCTGTTAAGGCCAGGGAATATTAAAGTTTGGGCACTACAATGTTTACCTATGCCAGGGTACGATGAGCCTGGTCTCCGGCTAATCCTCTCCAGGTTTCATCCTTGTGGCTGCATAAGGGCTGGGCATAGTTACGGGGCTGGCACGTATGCCCTTCATCTCTTCATGGCCCTGCCAGTAATGCATGGCTTGCCGTACAGCTAAGTGGGTAGATCTGTGCCAGCCCCATTTCGAAACATGAGGCACGGCAGCACAACACATACAGCAATTACTTGCATGGCAATGTCCCTCCCCTCCCTGTTGAGAATAATGACACTGACATGTTGTATAATTTTAATGGGCATGAAGGCCACAACTTTATTGGTTACGGATGTTGAGTGGTATTGGCTTAGGCATTGGACCCTAACAGACTATATCCGACCCCAACCCGTGTGTTGGAAGTCCGGGAAGGGTTAACACCCCCTGTGATCACCGTTAGGGGCATGCCTTGGGGCCCTAACCTCCCTAGGCTTCGGACATGGCCACGCCCCCGCTTCTTGCTTAAAGGAAGCAAGACACGCCCCCAGATCGGCCTGATTGGTCGACCTGTGAGCGATGCGGGCGGGAAATCCACCAATCGGACAGGGCTGAGCTCTCAGCCCGTGTCCGAATGATCAAGGGCGGAAGTGGGCTTCTCACATTCCTTTAGGGTTTTTAGGCTACTGTCCCTGTATCCTCCTTTGAAAGGAGACTGGGGGCATGAAGGGACGGGCCATTGTGAGCCCAGCATACTGGAAGCCAGGGCAGTTTTTTCAGCACCACCAGCGCTGTGTGTTGCTGAAAGGCAGAGTCACAAGCCATGCTGCTGCTTTCTGCACTAGCTGCTGTCCCTGCCCTCAAGCTTATAATCTAAAAAGGACACACCATCAAAGGAAAAGGAAGGAAGGGAGGAAGAAAAGAAAGAAAGCTCAGGCACTATTTCTTACTTCCATGTTTGACTAACTCCCAAATGTCAAAACACCTTCTCAAATGTGGCTTCAAGGCAGCTGGATGCTGAGCTCACAGGATGGGGTCTCATCCTTCTTGGGCCTAGCAGAAATCTGCTTGTGTCAAACAAGTCTCATCGTGGATAGTAAGACTCGAAAGGAGGCCTCAGAGGACACCTAGAACAGAAGGACCTTGCCATAGAAAAAAGCTCAGATTGAAAAAGAGCCCTGGCAACACATCAGACTTCCAGGAGGAAAGATGGCGGACTAATCGTCTATTGCCAACACTCTGTCGACAGAGACAATTATGTGGTGATTAATGATAGCCAAGACATAAATCTTGGTTAACACACACACACACACACACACACACACACACATTTGGTAAAGGTAAGTGTAAATAGCCACTCACCTGGCTGCCTGCCGCTGCTTTCCTTCCTCCTAACCAACAGCTGTACACTCAAACCTAGACCTTCTCCACTGTCTGTATTTGCAGATGAGAACTTAAAAGAGCCATTGGCAAATTGCACCTCAACAAGTCAAGATGATTACAACTGCCTCTTTAACTCCATTATTTGCAAAACAGTTTCCATAGCAGCCTAACACCGGAGTAATTATGCCGCTTTGAAAGAGAAAGGCAAACCTTGCAGAGAGAGACGTGGTAACTATGCAGTACTTTGTGTCGTTTATGAACAAGCAACCAAAAAAACCCTGAGACCTTTAAGTTCTCAGTTTGGCTTACCCTGTCCACTTTAAAGTGTGTTAAGGCAGTAATTAGTGTCCCGTGGGCTTAATCTATCCTGACAAATGAAGGGCTTTCCAGCTTTAGCTAAGCACTTCATAGCCAAATGCTGAAGAAAGGGGGAAGCTAGCAAACTTTCATGGCTGTACCTTCTTCCTACTTTTCCTGTCTCCCTCTTGCTGCCAGAACCAGTCTTGATCAGCTATAACTACGCCAACATGGTGCTGTTGGGCTACAGCTCCCATTATCTCTAACCACTGACCATGATAGTTGGGGCTTGTGGGAGCTGTAGCCCATCAACACCTGGAGGGCACTGTGTTGTCTACCCTTGGATTACACCAGTACTGTCAAGAGGAAGACAAAATACTTGCCCCATCATCACCCGTGTTTTGCTATCAAGTGGCCCGTTGGGTAGTCGTTGTCAGCTGCAGTTATGCAGGTCATGTCTTTACAACAGGACTAGTTTGCTAAAGCACACCAGTTCCTAGAAAAGCACCATCATCTTATTTCTGAAAAGGGAGAAGCTGCTGTTTGCCAAAAAAGCAATCTTCTGTGACTCAATTTAGCTGACCAGAGGAGTCCAGGCATGAAGCCACTGTTTTAAAAGCCTAGAAAAAAACAGGACCATTGAGCATAGTCTGCTTTATCAAGAGGATGCCAAAACAAGAAAGGAGGAGACCATCTAAAACTGGCCAACAGGTTTTCCAAAAAGAGACATCATGTCATTTACATTTCAGTTTAAGCACTGATTTTCCCCCATGAAAATAACCACCTGCTTCAGAAACTTTACTGTAGCAACATTTCACTTAAATTTCAGTCATCACTCTTTGCCAACTGTACACTTGAATTTTCCCCAGCAATCCAATACATTAAAACAAAGCCAAGCTGTAATTAGTTTTCCTGGGTGGAAGGAATGGAGTCAGCAATAAAGATGACAAACCTGTGTTTTGCCAAGAGACAGAATCCATAATTCCCCTCTCTGGGATTTAATCTAGCAGTCTTGAATTAACACTTTAGAAAGCTGTATTAGAAACCTTCTTTGAGATTATACATTGCTTTAATTTTCTCTGGGAGCGTAATAGTCAAGGATTTAGCTGCTTCATCTGAGTAGAAATCTAAGAAACATAGTCTAGGGTCCATGGTGGGGAACATCGAGCCCAAGAGCCAAAACAGGCCCCCTAGGCCTTCCCATTTGGCCCATGAGTCTGTTTCAGCAAAGCCACAATGACCAAATAAGATTACTCCTTTACAGTAAAGGGGCAATCCCTTAAGAAAAACTATTGGACTTCTGTAGAAGCAAAGCATACAGTTCCCCATTACTCTTTAAAAAATGAGTTTGCAAATTAATTTTCAGGACATATATTATTCAAAAGGCATTAGTTAACACCAGTAGGCCCTTTTATAGTTATCTTGGGTGTACAGCATGTAGAGAAAGGACCTATATAAACTGCAAGGGCATTAAGTGCACTGAGAGAACCATATTTTGAAAAAGCTGAACAGCCTGCAGGAAAAAATTATTAGCATTAATTATAAGGAACTGAAATCATTGTTTCCTTAACAATTTCAAAGCCATTAATTCCTCTTTCCTCCACCCTACCACTCCTGGCAGGATAGCAGTAGTTTATGGGATGTACTGTGCTTAGGGGTGGGTTTAATTAACTTGCAACTGAAGTGAGGCTTCTCCCTGAATTCTTGACAGGTAAACCAGTAAGACCACAATAATATGTACTCTTTAAAAAAAAAGTGAAGCACTGTAGTGGTGTTTATTTTTTAAGCATTTAATTTCCGTCTGTCTCCACACACATGTCTACTCTGCAGCTCTGGAAACTTTAACCTTGTTGGGGGGAAAGTGCATACAAACTATGTATACAGAGGACTTTGGTACAAATTCAAATGGAAAGTTTATAAATATTAAAAATATTGCCAACTTTTTTTAAAAAACCACAGCATTGCTAATTTGTACAGTCATAAAGTTAACAGTAAAGTTGGCTTCCTGTGTATATTAATTATATGTATAGAACAAATGTGCCCTTTCACACCCAACCCATTTCTGCTATGTGAAAAGTAATCAGCACTAGACGATATGCAATAAAGAGGAAGACACGCTGTTTTAGTAAAATTAATTTGGAAAATTTAACTGTTGGCTTGCAATGTTAATTCACGACAGTGCTCTTGAATTCACTGACAGATTATAAGCATTATGTGGAAACAAATTATCAACATCTAATGATACTGTGACCACCTGAGAATGGCCTCAGTAAAGCCTTTCACAGACATACGTCTCTAATATAGCAATTTGCATTTATTTATTTATTTGCATCGTGTTTTATATGCAGGGAGTGACTTGCAGAACCATTTGTATTACTTTAATCTGAAAAACAGTCCTGATGAACATGCAGTCATTTATCAAATGTGATTCACACAAGTGAGGCACAAATCACCTTATATATTTAGCATTCGGAATGATACAATGGTACTAATGACTCAGTGGGCATTGATCAGAGGTGGAACTTAAGTTAAATCTAACACATCTGCAAATCCAGAATATTCTTCCGCAAACCGGACCACTTTATTGAAATCCATTCATTTTTTCATCAAACCCACTGCAGGACATTGAGGAATAAAGGAGGATGTGTTCATGCTTTAAGTATCAATTTGCAGTAAGCACTAATGTTAATATCAAGATACCTGTATCCTGGGAAACTTGCAAGCGCAAGAAACATTAATGTGTAGTAATCATTCACATGCTTCAGCATTACAAATGCCACATTGCTATTACATGCCATACATAACAAGTAGACCTGCTCACTCAATTCTACGATGGACTTAAAAAAAACCTTGTCCAGGTTACAAATTAAGGAAATGCAAAGATACACTAATTAGTAACCTTTCAGATCTTCCCAAAAAGTGAACAGCGAAACACAATTGGAAGCATTTTACAAATGCAAAATAAAAATATACTTATAATGTAATACCTAAGTTTACATAGCCACCCCACAACATAAATTTTCTGGGAATCTCACAAAAGAAATACAAACAGAACTAAGTATACAGATTCACCTAGGTACATAATAGGCGCATGCTTTTTTTAATCCTATAATTTAATCTCAATCCAATATGTAATGAACTAAATCTGATGTTTTGAATGGGATCAGACTTGAATGAGAAAGGTCAGGAAAGCAATAGTGCCTAGAAAATATACCAGAAGTCCATACAAAATCAGAATCTCTGGCAGTAACCACCATTCAGAATTAATTTCTGAACGACAACTAAGCTTGCAAAGCACACATCTCTGCAGAAATCTCTACTACAAGGCTAAATATAGCACCTGAGTGAAACTTCCAATAGGTAACTCAAGAGCATATTGTTTTGAGGCATTGCCCTCTGATTTCAACCACCTACAGCAAGAACATGCACCTTCCGTTCTCTCTGGAAGAATCCCAAGAAGAATTCCTGCTTGGATTTCACATAACTATACCCCACCCCACCCCCCACAAATTATTTTTTATTTGATTTAAAATAATAACAATAATAAATCATTGCCTGCTTTGCCCTGGGACCTCCATTTCTCCTTTCACTTTCTGGCAAAATACCTCCGTAAAAATCTCTGTCATCTGATTTGTCTCCCCTCTTGAGGTTCAAATAATTGGCACTTGAACATAACCAAGTTATATGCATTGCACCATACCTTTCTTTTTTAAATAAATCCCAAACCAATTAGGTGATTTCCAAGGGTAGATTTATACCCCATGTTACACATCTACACCACAATGTTAACCAATCAGATCCTTCCCCCTGGAACATGTCTGAATGTTGTTAGCCACTGTGGGCATTTTTTTAAATGGAAAGGCAGAGTATAAGTGTAACAAATATATAAAACACTGGCCATGCCTGACCTGGCCACAAACTGATTTATACTGCCGATATCCTCAATAACTAGACCCAGACCCTTCCTCATCAGCTATAAATGAGATATCCTGTCAGAGAGTTCATCTTGGTACTCTCAGCATTTTGCTTTGTATTTTAGAGGTTGACGTGGTGCAGCATATCTGCGTTTCCCTTGCCCTCTTTTGTCACACTAGCTACACAGTTGTTTTTGTCACTCCAAAGCTAAGCCTTGGTCAGAAAGGTTGAACAAGAGTCAGTGTGGCATAGCAGTTGAGTTGCTGGACTTGGATGCAGGCTCAGATTCTCAACTGGTCAGAAGCCTCACTGGGTGACCTCGGACTGGGCATCCCCGTGACCTACCTCAAAGGGTTGTTGGGAGAATAACACAAGGAAGGAGGGAACAATGTATTTTTTCCTTCCTTGCAGGATGTAAATATATACGATACATACATAAAGAAAGACTGGAGACAGTAAGGAACCTACTAATGCCATGGGCTTTGAACTGCCATCTCTTTGCTCTCCAAAGAGTCACTTAACAGCTCACTTGGAAGCTACAGATGTAGACTGCAATCCTATGCACACTTACCTGGTGCTATGCAGCACTGTGACTTGTTTAACAAATAAAGCATCTATAAGATTGGGCTGCATGGCTCTTGGGGGGGAAACTACAGAGGCAGATACTCCTAAGTCTCCCAACAGTCACAGCTGTCCCTCAACCATACATGAATAACAAGACCTCACCCATGTTGAGAAGCAGCATTCATTTGTCATAGCAAGTGCCATGGAAAGCTATACCAGAAGCACCTCAAGAACAGAGCAACTTTGCCTGTCTGGTGGGATTTCTTTCAAGCATTCCCCAAGGTTCTCATTACCATTTCCTTGTGACCTTTCCTTAAGTACCAGCCTCTGCCAGAGGACAGATTTGTCACTGTGAGCTAAAACGTGGCTCTTGCAAGGTCTCATCCACTCATTCCTTTGGAAAGGTGCACAGCAGTGGTCCTGTGTCTTTTCCTCACATGCAAGACCATAGTGCAGTACAAATTCCCCCAGAAAGAGAGGCATATACGTAACCTGCCAGTCCACATTGTCATTGCTAGTGCTGGTGTTTCAAACCCCAAGCAAGCATCCCTAATCTATGCAAGAGTTCTTTCCTGGGTGACAACGCTTTCCGACACATTGCTTTGAATGCAACACACCCACCCCTTTGTGGGCAACGTTTTGCCCCAGGTTATCCCTCCGCATCTTTTAAGTGCCTCTAAGTTTATTTCTACTAACTATCCAGCCCTGCAGGGGAATTTAACCTGCGAAAGCCCTTGGAATACAGCTTTCTCCCCACCACCAGAGCAAAAAGGCTACCTAACACTTTTGTCACCCACAAAATGAAGAGCTTTCCATGCACACAGGTTTGCACCTTGCATCTCTAGATGCTGCCTTGCCCCCCGGGGTGCATGGGAGATGCTTGCTTATATCCCCGCCCGCCTCCTTTTGAAGCGCCTGGTTGGTCCGGCGGGGTGACAGCGGTGCCAGCCCGGCAGGACTCGGGGACATCATAATTCCAAGGCTCGACTCCGTGGGATGAGCAGGAGGGTCCCTGCCTTCCTAAGGAAATGCACATTTCGAGGATCAGAGGTGGGGTAGGGGGGCATGAGGCGATCGCGAGCAGGTTACCTAACTGCCCCACGGACGGGGCTGGGACGCGCGAGTTTCCGGCCCCTGGGCAGGTGCGCCCTTAACCCCTGACTCACCGGAGGTCAGCTGCATCCAGGCGCAGATCTTGTAGACGGTGGCCGTGTTGCAGAAGAAGAAGAGGATGAAGCAGACGATGCAGGAGATGACGAGCACCATGGAGAGCCCGATGAAGAAGGAGGCGGCTTTGAAGGCTCCCGAGGGCAGGCTCGAGAAGTCCGTGAAGCTGCCCTGGCACGTGAGTTCCCGGGAGAAGCCGCTGCCCGTGCAGAAGTGGAAGAGCCCGAAGTAGCCCGCCTGAGGCGTCTCCACGCCGTCGCCGATCCAGTACGGCTGGAAGAAGCACACCACGTTGACGATGGCGAAGCAGATGGTGAAGATGGCCCACAGCACCCCGATGGCGCGCGAGTTCCGCACGTAGTTGGTGTGGTACAGCTTGGCCGCCTCCTGAGGCGGCAGGAGAGCCCCGGCCGCCGAGCCCCCGGCCAGCGACGCCGAGCCCCCGGCCGACGACGAGGCGGCCCCTGGAGCCGCCGCCCCCGCCGCCGCCGCTCCGGGCATGGTGGCCGAGAAGAACCCCTCTCCGATGCGCCCCGCGTGCCGCAAGCGCCAGCCCCGCTTCACGCGCCCAGGCGCCGCGGCATCGCCAGGCGGGCGCGCTCCTCCTCCTTCCCTCCGAGCCGGGGAAGCGCCCGGCTCGCTTCTGGCTGGCGCCGACCCGGGATTCGAGGGACCGAGCTGCTGCTGCTGGTGGTGCTGCCGCCGCGCGCGGCAAGTGCACTGAACACTCCCCCTAGCGCAGCTCCGTCGCTGCGCTGGAGAGCCCGGCTTCTTCGCTGCTGCGCAGCCGCGCCCGGCGCCCGGGTGGGGGGAGGGGGGAGAAGCTGGGTGGGGAAGGAGAAGAGAGAAGCGGGCAGGCGCCCCTCACTCGCGGGCGGGGGGCGGGGGGGGGAAGAGAGAGCTCCGTCTGCCTCAGGCGTCTCCCGCCCACAAATGGCGGGAGCAACAGGAGGACGGCACGTGTCGAGGGCCCAGTAAGAAAAGGTATATATTTTAATATATGGAGCGGGGGACCGAGAGGATATGTGGGTTTCAGCCTGTGGTTCCCCCCCTTCTCCTTCAAATTTCGCACAGATAACATTTAATTTTACACTTATAAAATTTACCCTCTGTGAGGCGCCAAATGCTCAACAGGTAATGCTTTCTCGTGCCTCCCTGTCACCACCACCATGGGGGACAGCTGCACCTGTTGAATCACTGATAATAGAAGAGGGGGGGGACATGCTAAAACGGGGAGGTGGCCCTAGGAGCACAAAGTGCATAAAAACGGCTGTCAAAAAGAAGAACATTCCACAGCGGATTTTTTATTTTTTTAAGGAACCATCTTTGGATACCCGGACAAAAAAGTTTTGCCCTTCCTGATGGCTGTGGGAACGCAATGATCTGATGGCGTAGCACAGAACTTGGTGAGCACAAGTTGATAATCCTGCAGGGAAGCCTGTGAGTGTGGTTTCAACCGACAATTGTAGCACAAAAGAAAGCATTCAGTTGGGTGCCAAGCCGCCCTCTCTAGGGAAAGCTTTCTACAAACAGGAATGGTAATTGCAGAGGGGAAGGATCCTCTTCTGTCTAGCTGCCCTCCATATTTCAGAATTTGTGGAGACTCAAATTTAAGACAGGTTATCTGAAGGACAACCTACAGAACCTACACATGCTCTGAAATCAGTACAGATGCCATGGTCTAGAGAAACAGCAAGCTGGTGGGCACAAGAGACAGGACCTTTTCAGCCGTGGCCCCATCACTGTGGAAATCCTCCCATCAGGTGCATGTCTGACTCCCTCCCTGGTTGTCTTCAATCATGAGTTAAAGACTTGACTATTCCAAACTGTTTGGAATTAGGTCGGTGCTTAAGTGCTGCTGCTTTTTGCCACAGTGCTGTGTTGGTTAGTTTAACTGTTTTAACTCTTTTAAACTGATTTTATGATTTTCACTAAAAAACACCTTGAGAAGGCCTTTGGCCCAGAACGATAGTATAAAAATACCAAAATAAATACATAAGTAAAGTAAACCTAAGCACAGTGACAGAGAAGGTCTCAGCCAAGCACACTTCCAGTGATGGTGACAGAGGCTTTTCTATGCATTTATGTTGAGGCACACATAATAGATTATGACATAAGGCAGATACCCCAGTCTGGAAACAAATCAGAAGCCAGTGAAACCGATTCATTATGGAAGTCATGTGATCCAAATAATGAGCTGTGATCAACAATCTGGCTGCTGTATTCCGGGATAGTTTAAAGTTTCCAGACACTCTTCAAAGGCAGCCCCACACAGAGAACATTGCAATCATTCAAAGTATGATGATGACTAAGGCATGTGTCATCATGGACAGATCAGCATTTTCCAGAAATGAAGACAGCTGACACACCAGCATGTGCTCAGCAATGGTGCTCTGGGCTGCAGCTGCCTCTTGAGCAGGAACACAACCAGGCAGGAAACCTGGATTCTTTTACGGGAGGGCTGCCCCATCCAAGAAAGCACAAACTTGTCCATCCCCATCTGTCTCTTACCAACCTCAGACACTGTTTCAACAATGATATAATGTGGCTTGGAGATTTTACTCATTAAACCGGTGGTTCTCAAAGGGTGTGGCAGGAGATGATGGCAAGCATGGCGGGGGGGGGGGGGAAGAGATTATATTATATTTTGGGAATGGCTCATGGTCTTACATAGCTGTGTTGTTTTATACTTTCTGGATGTCCCGTGATCATATTATAAAGTAGTTGTGTTCTATGTTATAAATCAAGCACTGCTAGGAGTTGTTTATTTTTGCTTTCCCCCCAAAAATGGTGTGGAGTGAGCAAATTTTTATTTTGAAAGCGTGGCCTAAAGAAAAAAGGTTTGAGAACCACTGCATTAAACAGTCTATAATCCCCATCAATCAATGAGGCAAAGTTCAATGCCACTTGCATATGAACGACACCGGACTTCACATTACCAGCAGTTTCATGTAGATATGAAAAAGGACAGGAGACAGAACAGAATACAGTATTCTGTATTCTTCAGCACTACCTCTGGTACTACTGTAATACAGTGCTTTGTCCTGGTCTAAGATATGGGTGATCATATCAAAAGCTTCACCAGATTTACTAGTGAAACAGTTACAAACTGAAGGTGTGTCCCTAGTGTCTTTGGAAATATAATTAACTTTATGGTGTATCTTAAGTTCTTCCATTCTCTGTCTTGTCTGTTTGACCTGACACTGGACTTAGTGAACAGTAAGGAGCATTTGAGTATGAAATGTTGTGTGTAGGACTGCTGCTGAGGGTTTCTGTTTTTTATAGTCCTGGTACTTACGACCATTGGACCAATATTACTATATATTGACTTGTTCTTTCAGTTAGCACCACTAACTGAGTCTAGTGAAAGGATCCCAGTTTAGAAATAATGTGGAGCTACCAGATTTAAATGACCATTCACCAAAAACAACTCACAAACCCAGCTGATTTCTAGACCCAAATGGCAAAGTGTTGTTCATTGCTACTATTGGAGTGAAGTAAACATAGCATTTAAGATTTTCCTAGCTCTGCTAGTGTCAATAAATAATCCCGCTCAGTATTTTGGGCCTGGGTTTATGAGTTATTTATTAGTTTATAATCTGGTTTTATGGATTATATATTTGCTAATGACAAATACTACAGATTCATTTAATAATAATAATAATAATAATAATAATAAACTTTTATTTATACCCCGCCCTTCCCAGTCAGGAACCGGGCTCAGGGCGGCTAACAATCATAAAAACCTCAACAAACCACAAACAATCAATTAAAAACACAGAATTAAAATACAATGTAAAATTCCAATTTTAAAATGTCACCTCATATTAGGCAGTCCACCAACAGACCAACAGAATAACATAACAAGGCAATTAAACTCCACCCAACCCAAAAGCCTGGTGAAACAGTTCAGTCTTGCAGGCCTTGTGAAAGGATGCCAGATCCTGCAAGGCCCTCGTCTCCTGTGGCAGACTATTCCACCATGTTGGGGCCATGACGGAAAACGCCCTGGCCCTAGTAGCTGTCAGCCTGATTTAAAGGTAAATACTTCTATTTCTGGATCCGATTGTAAGCCCGGCCCCACACCCTCTCCAAAGCGAAATAGTAGCCTTCATAATGACAAAGTCTATAGCAATGTATTTATGTGTGCTCATACTGAATTTTTAGGAAAACACAATGCATGGAACAGCACAGAATCAGAGTCTCTTTCTAAAACAATCACTACAAATTGGTCTCTTTATAACCATGCCCTCTGGAAAGGCACATGTTTATCCAAGAGTTGCCCTCTTAGGGTCTCTTATCATTGGCAGCAAGTTGCTTCAATTCCCCCCACCCCACCCCACCCCAGCCTTGAAGAATTGGCTTCAACTTTAGCGTTAGCATTAATAATTTGCAACCACCTCAGTCATTTTAAAAGGAATAAAGCAATAGCAATTCTTCCCCAAGGTGGTTTTTTTGTTCTGCTTTGTTTCCCCTCCGCATGTTTCTCTTTGACTTAGGTCCTGCCTGACAGAAGTCTGGCTTGGCAGGCCCTCTGAAAACTTATTATTACTTATGGCTGGCAGCAGCACTAGAAACCTGAATAGTAGTGAGGCAATGACAGCATTTAGGTTAGGAAGTTACAGGGTAATAATAAATAACCCTAGCAACAGTTTTCTTAACTTTTCCTCTTCACTTTCTGGTTGACTGGTAATGCCAGTATGGCAGGCTGACTGCACTCATATCTGAACATTATAATTGCTCTGCTTTTCTAAAAACTTCTTCTGTGGTCGGCAAAATGGGGAGAAATGATAGGTCATCGCTGTGCCCTGCATGCAGAAAGTACCAGGTTCAATCCCAGGTGTCTCCAGTTAAAAGAATCGAGTAGCAGGTGATGAGAAAGACTGGTGTTTGAAACCTTTGAAAGTTGCTTCCAGTCAGAGTAGTGGGGTAGGAGAGCTGGGGGGGAAACACACACCTGGCAACCCATGCGCCCCTTTGGTCTACATGGGTTGTTGTTGTTCAGTCGTTCAGTCGTGTCCGACTCTTCGTGACCTCTTGGACCAGAGCACGCCAGGCACGCCTATCCTTCACTGCCTCTCGCAGTTTGGCCAAACTCATGTTAGTAGCTTCGAGAACACTGTCCAACCATCTCATCCTCTGCCGTCCCCTTCTCCTTGTGCCCTCCATCTTTCCCAACATCAGGGTATTTTCTAGGGAGTCTTCTCTTCTCATGAGGTGGCCAAAGTACTGGAGCCTCAACTTCAGGATCTGTCCTTCTAGTGAGCATTCAGTGCTGATTTCTTTAAGAAT
Organism: Darevskia mixta; assembly: GCA_034641385.1. Lineage (NCBI taxonomy): Eukaryota > Metazoa > Chordata > Lepidosauria > Squamata > Lacertidae > Darevskia > Darevskia mixta. Next base: position 6,268,644 of record JAWWNH010000224.1, on the reverse strand, counting down.
GGATAGGTTTGATCTTCTTGCAGTCCATGGGATTCTTAAGAGTCTCCTCCAGCACCATAATTCAAAAGCATCAATTCTTCGGCGATCAGCCTTCTCACTCGCGGTCCAGCTCTCAGTACTACTGGGAAAACCATAGCTTTAACTATACGGACCTTTGTCGGCAAGGACAAGTCTAAAAAGCCTGGAACAATTTTTCACGGCCCTCTAGCAGCTATGGTGGTGGCTCATCAACCAGAAGTAATATATTTCACGTTAACTCTGGAAGTGTGTACTTGATTCTGACCAAACTAAGCCTCCTAAGTTGAATATTATTGTATTTGAAATTTGTTTGTTTCTCATTCTTGTACTGATGTATTAAAGTTGTGCCTTAAGGATGCTGCATATCATTGATTAACGGGGGATGAAGGTTTTATGGTCATATGGGGGGGGGTCATAGTGATGTGTATTTTGCTCTAGGAGGCTTAGTTTACACAACAGCAGAAGTCTTATCATGCTAACACAAGTCTCATATATACATGACTTGGGGCTACAACACTATGTCTCAATCTTCTCCCACCTAATATCCTCCAGGTCCTCATCAGAGAAGAAGGGAGTTGTAGTCCAAAACATCTGGAGGGCACCAGGTTTAGGAAGCCTGCGCTATGTCTTCAGAACGATCATGGATTTCCTGCATCTCATTTATTTTAGCCCCGTATGGTCAGAGATGCAACAATAGGCCCAGTGCCAGAAGTCCATTGTGAATGCTCTGCCCTGTGGTGGATTTCAGCAGGTGCCTGACTGCTCAGGCTATGGCTGGTGGAGACATCTGATTTTGAACCCTTTCTCCATAGATCCATTGCTGAGGGCCTTCTGGCGGTTCCCTTCTTGGTAGTGGTGCCCGCCCCTTGGAACGCCCTTCCAGCAGATGTCAAGGAAATAAGCAGCTATCCTATTTTTAAAAGACATCTGGCAGCCCTGTTTAGGGAAGTTTTTAATGTTTAATGCTGTATTGTGTTTTTAATATTTGATTGGGAGCCGCCCAGAGTGGCTGGGGAAACTCAGCCAGATGGGCGGGGTATAAATAAGAAATTATTATTATTATTACAGTCATACCTCATGTTGCGAACTCTGTGGGTTACGTTTTTTCAGGTTGCGCTTGTGCCGAACCCGGAAGTACCGGAACGGGTTACTTTCGGGTTTCAGCGCATGCGCAGAAGCACTAAATCGCACTTCACGCATGCACAGAAGCGCAAATCGCGACCCGCACATGCGCATGCGCAGAAGCGGCGCTGCGGGTTGCGAACGCTGTGGGTTGCGAACGTGCCTCCCGCACGGATCATGTTCGCAACCCAAGCGTCCACTGTATTATTATTATTATTGTTGTTGTTGTTCCTGTGATTTCTATAGGCAGGATTCCTTCTAACTACTATGAAGTTGGCCAACTATTGTGACTGGAATGGCAGCCTGCCCTTCCCTGTATGGCACCAGCCCTTTCATTGGGATCGGGATGGTTATTTTCAACTGGCAATGACTACCGGTATGTTTGTGCAGCTGGGAGATTTAGATCCCAGGCTAAGGAAAGACCCGAAGTTTGCAACTGCACACATGGGTCGTGATCCTTCTCACCCCTGGGCCATGGGAGGCCTCTGGTAAGGTAGACTCTTCCGGTCAACATGTTTGTGCATTGTGTGGAAGAGAAGGTGTTGGCAGCTGTATGGTGTTATTGTAGCACTGGTGGTCTGCAACATAGAGATCAGTGGGTGGCAGTGGGGTTGGCTGGGATAATTGTGGGAGCGCCTGTAGATGCTGCTATATTAGGGTTTTTTTCCCCTACAGCTATTCTCAACTCTGCTGCTGGAAGTACGCTGAAAGGGGTGGGGGAGAAATTTGATTCAGTTTGCATTTAAATGTAAAGCTTCCTGATCTGTACTTTCCAGAACAATATGCAAACCGAAACAGAGCCATCCTTAAAAATTGCATCTCTCTGAATTTTACAGGGCAGTCTTCCAGCCATGCAATGTGTACAAAAATGCATATAGTAGGAAGTGCATAAGAAATGCACTCATTATTGAAAATAACATAAAATGCATTGTATCACGGGAAATTTGTTTGCAAAAACATTATGTATATCTCGCTCATATGGGTGAGTTGCTTTAGACAAAATTGAACACAAAAATGTGTAATTCAGGAGAAATTAGTACTAGCATGCTTATGAATTTTAATCAGGTTATATATATATATACCGTATATATCTCAAACTGGTGAGGAAATGTGGAGAACCGAACTTGAGATTGGAAAAATAATAAACTAAAAAAACCAGAAATTGACAGATTGCCCATTCCAGCACATAACATTGTGTCCATGTTACTGGTAGACCATGGAACCATCCAGTTCTAAATATGATTGTGCTCCTTATGGCTTTATTTGTAAGTTGTTTTAGCTCTGTCTGCTGTTACCTGTAAGTGCTTTGTTTCACTTGCCTCGTTTTGGTGCCTTTCTAACGGCTTGCTTTTATTATTTTCTTGTAAACTGCCTTTGGCATTATTGGTGGGAAGGCAGGATAAAAATACTTGCTGTAATATATCAGCAAATAAAACATACCTGACTAAATGGCATACGACAACCTAATAACATGTGAATCACTATGCCAAACAGCTCTGGCTATTTTGGTTGCCATGACATCTCTGGGTGCTATAGACTCTTCTGTCTACATAGACTAGGTCTGAGATGTTCCTCAGTCTGTCTTGGGGAAAACAGCATCGCCTAGAAGCTATATAAGCTCATGTTATCTATTGGTTTCTTATGTCCCTAAGACCAGTTTTCGGTGATCCACACCTTGGTTACCTCTGCAGTGCGTTGAATATGGGGCTGCCTTTGAAAATAGTCTGGAAATCCCAGTGGGTACAGATTACAGCTGCTGGAGAACTAATTGAGACTATGGGGGACATGAACATATTATGCCAGGAGGACTTCAGTAGTGATCACTGCCTCCTGTTGGCACTTTTCTAGGCTATTAAGTGTTGATTTTGACCTTTAAAGCCCTTCAGAGCTGCACCCTTCAGTATCTGGAGAATAGTTTCTTTCCATCTAGCTACCCAGACATTGAGCTCACCATTTTAGGACCTTCTCAAAGCAAAATATAGCAGGTAGCAGCATGAAAACGAGCTTTTTCAGTAGAATGCTTTCCTCCGAGTTGACCAGCTTGCACCTGCTCCCGTTTGTTTTTAGTACTAGGCAGATACCTGTTTAGTTCTCAGGACTTTAAAACTATGTAGTGGTTTTATTATCTAGCTCTGTGAAATGGGACGGTTCCTCTGCTCTCTTGACCTGGCTCCATGGTTTTATTTCTTGGTCTCTGTTTTGAATTGACTGCTTCGATTTTACAGTTGCATTTCCCCCCTGCTTTTCCTGCCTTTTTATTGTAAATATGATCATTTTTATGTTTTAAGCCACACAGCAGACCTCTCTTATAAAGCAACACATAAATAATGCATATATATATGCCTGCTGTTCCTTATGATACTTTTTCCATTGCTGGGATTGATTCCTGATAATGGATAGAGATTCTAGGGCAGAGCCTTGGGATGCTGTCAGTCACAATTGGGACCACTCTCATGAACCTTTGATCACTTTTGCTATATACCTGCCTATGATTTTAGCCTTTAACATACATACACACATACTTTCTCCTGCACACAAACAGAATTATAATTCTTTTTTCTTTCTCAGCTTAAATTGGTGCTTGCCTTACTAGAGACCAAGCTGTAAGCAGTAGTGAACGCCACTTGTACAAAATGGGGCATAATACAGTATTAATCTTCAGGCTTGTGTATTAACAAAGTATTAAGGAGCAAAAGAGTGTAAAAAAAATACAACAGGCCCATTGAGCAATATTACTATTACCATAGCAACAGAGGGGATCTTCACTGATGAGCTATTGCTGTTTATCAAAAAGCCTTAAGTTTTCCATTCTGCCTCTTTATTATACTTTTATTTTCTGGCCCTTTAGCCTTCCCTATTCAATGAAAGGAGCATGTTTGATGAGATTTCTTTTCCCCGTTATGAGAAATGGCATCTGTGTCTGCTTTTGTATATTGGTTCAGTTGTGCACATCAACAACATGACTGGAATTTTTATTTACAATTTTGGCATAATGTGCCATCGTGGCTATTATGATTTCATTGCTGGGGTGACAGTAGTCCAGTGCCCAGAGGTATTTATAAAACAGCAATGGGAAGTGTTGACTTGACTGGCACCCTGATCTTAAGTTAATTTAATTGACAGTTAAGTCTCACTGGCTTAAATCTGAGAGCACAAACCAAAGGACACTTCCAGAAATAGAATGAATGATGCAGGTGGTTGCTGGGTAAACGTAGGAAATGGAGGTCTAGAGAAAGGAGGAGCCCATATTAAATGAAAACCTGTCTTGAAAAATGGTTAGGACTGAAATGAGGTCAATAAAACCAGTGGAACTGACGATGAAGAGATTGCTGAAAGGTGGGGCATTTGCTTTTGAGAGGGAAACCCCCTGCTATTAAGTTGGCTTCTCTGAAGCAGGGTTTAAGGAAGAATGAATGTGTAGAGATAATGTGGGGAAGAACCAACCAAGAAAAAGTTTACTGTATTTGACAGTTGATATAAAGGCAGCTTATTATATCCTAAAAGGAGCAGTTGGCCATTTGGCAGTTTCGTTTTCGTCATAGCAATATGTTGTCAATAACCCTTTGAGAGCAATCCTATGTTCCCTGGGAAAGTGCCTGAGGGGTGGTAGGAAGTGCCCGTTCTCTCTTTCCATGGACAGAGAATGGTGTCCACAAGTGGAAGTCTCCCCAGTGGAGCAACTGAAGGCTCTGCTGCCGTTGTTCTGCCACCAGCCATGGTCTGAGGGCAGAAACAGGATGTTCCAGGGATGTGTCAGAGGAGGCTCCATATCTGCTGGATCTAACAGCCCTCTTGTTCACATGCCTCCCTTTCACTTTAATAGAATTGAAGAGTTGGAAGTAACCTTGAGAGTCATCTAATCCAGGAATAATAATAATAATTTATTATTTGTACCCCGCCCATCTGGCTGGGTCTCCCCAGCCACTCTGGGCGGCTTCCAGCAAACATTAAAATACATTAACACATCACAGATTAAAAACTTCCCTGAACAGGGCTGCCTTCAGGTGTTTTCTAAATGTCATGTAGTTGTTGATCCCTTTAACCTCTGATGGGAGGGCGTTCCACAGGGCGGGCGCCACTACCGAGAAGGCCCTCTGGCTGGTTCCCTGAAGCTTTGCTTCTCGCAGTGAGGGAACCGCCAGAAGGCCCTCGGTGCTGGATCTCAGTGTCCGGGCAGAATGATGGGGGTGGAGACTCTCCTTCAGGTATACAGGACCGAGGCCGTTTAGGGCTTTAAAGGTCAGCACCAACACTTTGAATTGTGCTCGGAAACGTACTGGGAGCCAATGTAGATCTCTCAGGACCGGTGTTATGTGGTCCCAGCGGCCACTCCCAGTCACCAGTCTAGCTGCCGCATTCTGGATTAGTTGTAGTTTCCGGGTCACCTTCAAAGGTAGCCCCATGTAGAGCACATTGCAGTAGTCCAAGCGGGAGATAACTAGAGCATGCACCACTCTGGCGAGACAGTTTGCAGGCAGGTAGGGTCTCAGCCTGCGCACCAGATGGAGCTGGTAGATAGCCGTCCTGGACACAGAATTAACCTGCGCCTCCATGGACAGCTGTGAGTCCAAAATGACTCCCAGGCTATGCATCTGGTCCTTCAGGGGCACAGTTACCCCATTCAGGACCAGGGAATCCTGCCCACAGCCATCCCTGGGTAGGCTCAAACCACCAACCAGCCATGCACTAACCCATTTTGCTCCCTGAGGTGCTCTCAGAAGGGTAAAAAAATATCCCAGGCCTGGGGGTGACAGGAGAGGAACCTTTAAAGGCTAAATGGATTTACTCTCCCCCCATTAAGCATGAGCCAGCAGGGCTTAAAGAACAGCAGTTTCTTCATCACGGAATCTCCACTTGATTATTGCTTTGCCCACCCAAATTTTCCAGAAACTTCATAACACATCGTATTTAAATAATCCCTATGAAAGTCCTTGAGGAAGGTTCATATTATTGTCCCTTCATTACTGTCTTGGGACTCAGGCTGAGAGATACTGGGTTTTGTATGTTGGGGTAGAAGAGCTAACATTTGACTTCCAGTGTCTAACTCATGCCCTGTCTTCACCACTATGCTTCTCCAGCTATGACTGTGCTTTAAAGAAAAAAAAATAAGGCCAAACTTTTGATACTCCATGTATTAATTTGGAATGACATCTCCCCTCCCACCCCGGGTCTGTCTTCTAAGAGAATAATTGACAGTCTATTAGCCACACATCCTTAGACATTGGATGTGCCTGAAGTTTGAATGCTGTTTTTGATTCTGTTCCTGATAAAACTATCCTGGGGAAATATTTAGTCCATCTTGAAAGACTGCATTATGTAATATTTCAAGTTTTCCTTCTCTGAAGGTAGGCTCTTATAGTGACAGAATCAGCTTCCGATATTTGCATCTTTTAAAGACCAGAAAGTTTACTGATGCTAACAAGGTGACTAGTTGCTGACTGAAGAGGAACCCCAGTGACAGTCCAATTAAGATGCTGCATACTGCCTCCAGTAAACTCCAGCTTGCTTCTAATTTTAGAACGGAGAGTGAGAGTGAGGTGAGAAAATGGGAGAAAGGAATTCACAAAACAGGTTTGAATTCTGGTACTTGGGCTGTGTAAGATCGCTTTGCACAGGTAGCTCGGAAATGGCTGTCTTTTGTTATGCCATTTCTTGGGAATAACTATGCTACAGCACTTTAGTGAGGGATGAGAGGCAAGGTCCATAAGGAAACCTAGGACTGACACAAGCAGGTTTTGATGATGCAGAGCGAATCAGTGCTCTGGCATGCCTTTAGTGATATCATTAGGCTGCTGCGGATGGTGCTGTGATTTTGGATAAAGTGTAAATCGATGTCTTGACTGTGTGCCAGGTGGTGGGAGGAAAGTGAAGGGCATCCTTAGCTCACCCTTTCCTGATTAATGCCAGTTAAAGGTAGATAGCCGTGTTGGTCTGTCATAGTCAAAACAAAATAAAATAAAAAAAATTCCTTCCAGTAGCACCTTAGAGACCAACTAAGTTTGTTCTTGGTATGAGCTTTCGTGTGCATGCACACTTCTTCAGATACACTGAAACAGAAGTCACCAGACCCTGATATATAGTGAGAGGGTGGGGAGGGGTATTACTCAGAGGGGTGGTGGAAATGGGTGAAACTGAGAGTACTGTTTGATTGACGCAGAGTATTTCTTCCTTCATCCTTAAGAGGGTGAGTCGCGGAGCCTTTCCCAATGTGAGAGACTCATGTCCAATCAAGGAATGAGAAGAAAACTCAAGCTGTTTTGCAGAATAGCTTTGAGCCTCTGAACCATCCATGTGTGCTCAGCATAGGCAGCTGAACATTACTCCAGTTATCAAGTTTCAACAGGCATTCAATATTGCCCACAGATGGCCTAAATAGCCAGTGCCTTGTATGCCCAAGAGCAGGCATCCCCAAACTGCGGCCCTCCAGATGTTTTGGCCTACAACTCCCATGATCCCTAGCTAACAGGACCAGTGGTCAGGGATGATGGGAATTGTAGTCCAAAACATCTGGAGGGCCGAAGTTTGGGGATGCCTGCCCAAGAGTGTGGATCCAGAATTGTCCTCCACAGTCACTTACAGACTCACTGTTAAAACCGTTTTCATGGAAGACAATCTTACTCGGCTATGAGTGAACGCCAAGTAAGATTGTCTTCCATGAAAACGGTCTTAACAGTGAGTCTGTGACTGTGGAGGACAATTCTGGATCCACACATCCTTCCACAATGGGGACATAGAATTCTGGGTGGGAGTTGATCATGGTGAAGGCAAATGTGCCTTTCCTCTATATATCTCAGAAGGCATTGCTTTCTAAGTCCAGGTCAAAAATCCTCATGGGTGAAAAGCTAAAATGTCGGGAAGGAGGCCAGCTTAGAGCCCCCATCTGCAACATTACAATTTTCAATATTCAGTAGTTGTTTTTTCTTTTACATTGGAGAACATTTCAATATGCTATCATCCACCTACAGTCTGAGATGATAGTCCAGCAATAGTTTCATTATGTGCTGAGTTGCTAGAGAGTGTCTAAGAACAGATTTTTTAAAAGCAATGACAAAGTCATCTGTTTTCACCCTTTGGTATAAATTCCTTGCATATCAAGTAATGCGCATTAATTACAGGAACATTTTAATGAAGAACAGTTTTTGAAGTTGCTGCATCAGAAGAACATAAACTCAGGTGGACTTCAAATGATGAACACTTTGCTAGCTATATTTACAATATAATTTTGTGGGGTAACCATTTTCCCCACACTGATATTTGAATCCATATTTTTTCAGTGGTGGCAATCTCCTTTTCCTATTTCCCCTCCCTTTTTAATGATTTGATATTAAGGCTGATGGACATTAGACAGAGAACCTTGCAGCAGACTTGTCACTCAAAAATACGAGGATATATCATCATCAATGTTCTGCAAACATGGTATTGGCCCATATTGTTTAGGTATTAAATTGTTTTTAGCATACTGTTGTACGTCTCCGGACAATAAATGCGTACTCCTCAATAGAGGTTTGCTAGAAATTGATATAAATCCAATTCACACAGCTGGCTGTATGCCTCTTTTTCTTATGCAGGGATTGTTTTGCTTGAATGCAGTGAATTGGATATTTCTTTAACACAGCTTGGCATCTCAGAATTGCCTCAAATACTGAAAATGCTGATCCTCCGACAAAGCCTCTGCGGTGCTCAGCCTAAGCATTCCTCGGCCCTTCCCTTACATAATGGATTGATTATTTTCTCCTGGAAATTATGGATTTCCTTCCAGAGCTGACAGTCAGAGATGGCAACTGCCTTAGACAAACTGTCAAATGTCAGTGCCTTCTGGCATGGAACTTTGTATAAAGTGTTTCTTAAGGTTTTGGCACACCAAGCACACACCCACATTTGCTACCAGTGGCATAACCTGTAGGAAGACACTCATTTTATTCCCCTAGTATGTCATGTGTTCTGGATTACTGCACTTCCCTTTTAAGAGATAGCCTGAATATCCTAGTATACTGAGTCTGGACTGTGCCAGTTCAGAATGCAAGTGGGAGCTTACTTGGATGAAAGCTTCACCATCAGCTCCATGTCTATCATGTTAGACAAAGGCCAAAGCTAGAACAGTGTTTCCAAACCTTAGTTGTCCAGCTGTTTTTGGACTACAACTCCCATCATCCCTAGCCAGCAAGGCCAGTGGTCAGGGATGATGGGAATTGTAGTCTGAAAACAGCTGGAGACCCAGGGTTGGGAAACACTGTGCTAGCACCTACCTCACAGGGTTGTTGTGGATACATAATGAGCAGAAGGGAGAACTATGTGTGGCACCCTGAACTCTTTGGGATAGTGCATAGGATAAAAGCAAAGCATGAAAGGGAAAGAGTTACACTCTGAATATATTTAATGGCTGAAGTATCTTGGGGAAACTTCAATAAACTTAACGCAATTAAAAATACATACAAATAAATTCATTAACAATCTGTGATTCCATGAATCTACTTTGAAATGTGAAGTTAATACTGTTTATCTAAGTTCAGTTCTTAGTTCCCATAGACCCTTAAAAACTGGGCCATCCTGTTCTTTACAGACTTGTTTATATGCCCATTTATCCCAAGATAACAATCCCCTTAACTAACATCAGCCTTGGATTTGTTGAGTAAATCAAGTATTGAAGAAGGCAACAAGCTTTGGGATAACCGCAGGCTGTTTTTAGTTATTATACACATTTTTGGAGAGGCCCAGTGAAAAATACTTTGCAGAACCAAAATTGGCTTAAGGCCGCAATTCATAACGAGCACAGTGATCCAAGAGTAATCAAAGTTAGGAAACATGACCAATTAGACCTGACCAGTTTCTCCTGGAGTTTCCTGCCCATGTAAGCAAATCGAAGATGTTCATGTGAGAGAACAATGGCACATTAACAAACTTGCACACAGAATTGGTATCTAAGAACAGTGTAAAGAAAGTTATGCTAAGAAAGCAACAATGAATGCAAGCTGGCAAAGAACAATCTATTTAGAAAAGAGCCCCAATTTCAAGTTTTGTGCCTGTGTTTTCTAGACCGGTGGTTTTCAGACTGTGGTCTAGAAAACCATTAGCTCCACTGGAATTGGAGTGGGTTGTAGTATATTCTCCAGAATCCTCTGCGTATTTCCCTCTGCAGCACAAAGGTTTTCTATGGCAGACTTGCAAAGAGTTTCTAAGTAGATAGAAGCCCTATCCAGAAGTTATACTTGCACATAAGATCTGCACATGAGTGGGGAGCAGGGCCATGCTAAGTAACCATGCTCCCAACATCACTCACACTCACTAGCCCTACAAATATCTACAAGGAGGGAGCCTTGGCACATACACTTGTATGCACAAAGATACCCTCTCTGCAGATGTTCACAATCCATGGATGGATGCCAGGTGATGGGGCAAGTCATTGGACACAACCCTACAACTATACATTGACACAACCCTTTTAATGCCAAAATTGACCTTACCTGCAAGTATAACTTCTGAATAAGGCTTATGAAAATGTGAAAAAGTGTCTGCGAAGCCAGAAAATATGTTCCAGGCAGATTTTCATCCAAGTGCATTATTTTTTAGTAGGATAAAATCACATCAAAGCCACCCAAATCAGCTATGCAAATGCAATGTAAGGTTGCATTTACATTAAAGGATCCTAACTATACTGGCACGTTCTGACTTATAGGACTAATAACACCCACCCCATTAACTGCAACTAGAGAAATAATGAGCCTTTGTAAGCTCAAATCATTTCCAGGGATCAATCTATCAATATAAACAAGGCACAGTGTTTCAGGAAGCACCAAGAGGCATGGTTGGCAAAAGATTAGGTGCACACAAGAGATAGTTCACTAGGTCTAAATAACTACAGTGGTACCTCGGGTTACATACGCTTCAGGTTACATACACTTCAGGTTACAGACTTGGCTAACCCAGAAATAATGCTTCAGGTTAAGAACTTTGCTTCAGGATAAGAACAGAAATCGTGCTCTGGCGGCGCAGCGGCAGCAGGAGGCCCCATTAGCTAAAGTGGTGCTTCAGGTTAAGAACAGTTTCAGGTTAAGAATGGACCTCCGGAACAAATTAAGTATGTAACCAGAGGTACCACTGTACTTGTTAAAGGAATCTGTCTTTTAATGACAGTTTGAAGGGGGGGAAGTAGATCTGTGAGGGACAGAAGAAGTTTGAAAAACAGCAAAAATGATAAATGATAGGTTTCATTAAAAAAAAAAGACCAATACAAGGCCAAAAGGTTTATTGCCATAGACAATAGGGGTGTGCATTGGATTTGGACAAATCCTGAACTGACACAGGCTGCTTTGGACTGTTTCAAAGTCTGCTTGTGCACAAGTAGAAGCTCTTGGAAGTGCTTCAAAGAATGTTGTGGGGTGCTTTGGAGATTTGGATCTTTAAAAAATGCTGCAGGAAGTGTGTCTGCAAAACTCAAATTATTTACAGAAAACATCAGCATTGGGGGCAGGGTTGGAGAGCTGCTTTGCAACTGACAGGTCTAGGTTCAAACGACAGGGAGATAAACTTATCTCTTTTAACACTGATTTTTTTTGGGGGGGTGAGTGGGAGAACTAAATGTGTCTAGCATGCATGCACACACACAGAGAGGCACACACACAAAATTCCTCAACCTATTTATAATTTGGCAGATTTCGTAGCTAGGAGTACATTTATACGCTGCTGATTATTCAGATTTTTTAGGCTGTGTACATAAAAAAAATCCAAAGAAAATGGGATTGCCCATAAAACAATTGGGAAGATTAAGTGAACCCCCTTTTAATCTCCAAACTCTAAAGACTGTTCTTCAGAAATTTGGCAAGCTCCATCCCCTCAGAAGGGATGGCCATTCCTGCAAATTTCATCCACTTTTGCAAAAAAGAAAACATTTATAGATGGTTCCTTTCTGGGCACCCTCACACACATTTTAAAAGTGCCCAGCACCCTCCCCATAAACCTGTTTGTCTGCAGGTGACACATAGTCAAGTGGGACAACAATGTGTGAAAATTTCACCCAATTCTGTTTAAAAAGAAGAAGAAAGCATAGCCATTTTGCCCCCCCCAAATAGTGAAGGAGGAAGACATTAAGCTTCATTCCTTCTCCCCCACCCCCACCCCAAAAATCAGTATTCAGATTTGAACGCTGAGTCAAATCAGACAGCCTCTGAAACACTGAATCAGGATCAAAACTCAATATTGTGGCCGGTGTACACTCCTAAAAAGAACAAACCTGGAAAGCTCTATCAATCTCCTGGTATTTAGTGCAAATGCCCATTCACCCCATTGCATTCAGTGCAAACATAGCTGTCTGGTGGCGCTGACAGCATTTTTACAATCTGCCTTCAAGGTTCCATATTTGCCTTAGGCTATATACTATGGCAGCAGCCTTATATCTTGGCAGAGAAGTATCCCAACAGCACCACAGTTCAAGAATGATACTGACAAGCTGGAAAGTGTCCAGAGGAGGGCAACCAAAATGGTCAAAGGCCTGGAAACGATGCCTTATGAGGAACGGCTTAGGGAGCTGGGTATGTTTAGCCTAGAGAAGAGAAGGTTAAGGGGTGATATGATAGCCATGTTCAAATATATAAAAGGATGTCATATAGAGGAGGGAGAAAAGTTGTTTTCTGCTGCTCCTGAGAAGAGGACACGGAGCAATGGATTCCAACTACAAGAAAGAAGATTCCACCTAAACATTAGGAAGAACTTCCTGACAGTAAGAGCTGTTCGACAGTGGGATTTGCTGCCGAGGAGTGTGGTGGAGTCTCCTTCTTTGGAGGTCTTTAAGCAGAGGCTTGACAGCCACCTGTCAGGAATGGACTGGATGGCCCTTGTGGTCTCTTCCAACTCTATGATTCTATGAACTGCAAGTGGCAGTTGGTTTCAAATGGAGAATAAGCAGGAGGGTGAGAGCTGGAGATGGAGACTTCCTTCCTCTTCCTTCATCTTCCTCCCCCTCTCCCCAGTCCATTCCCCTGCCCCCTGCTGTTGCGCAATGGCCTATATCCAAAGACGCAGATTGGCTGCTTAATGCGCAGTTTGGTTTCAGCAGTAAGAATGCAAAGAACCAAGTCTTTAGGATTGATTTGCCACTGAATTCCCCCCCCCCAACAATATGTCAAGGTGAATTTCAAGTTTCCTCCTCAGCCAGGCAAAACGTCTGAGGAATCTCAAGCGGGGTAGGTAGGAGAAGGGAGCTGATAAGACCAGCGACATTTGAACGCAGCAGGGGGTGTTGGCTGAGACTCAGCTCCTGCTGAGATTCAATTTTTATTAGTACAATGTCAGCTTTGGTGCTTTTGGCTGATTTCAGAAGATACCCTTGGCTCAGAAGCTGTGGAACTGAAGGGTTTGCCATACTTTTCCACAGATTGCTGGCATTTTTCTGTAATTTCTTTTTAAATTTCCCCTCAAATCTAAAATCTATAATCCAGGGACCCAGAGGAACTAATAAAGATTTACAAGTCAAATATAATGGTATGGAGAAAATGCATGAAATTGAGGAGAAATGTACCCTCAACTTGCTTGCCTTCCCTCATGGAGTCCTATGGGTTCTCTTGCAGCTATCAGTAGGACTGTGTGTACTCTGCACTTTAAAAAAAGGGTTAAACCTAATTTTGTGTCAAAAAAAGTTGGATTCTGCAGCCTGCATCAGTTATACCAAGTGATAAATTTCTCATGTTTAGCATAATTTAGTATCTACTTTTATTATAATTTAGCTTGGGTTTGGCTGGTCATGAGCAAGTATCTATGCAAGGCACCGAGGCCTCATCCTGAACTATTCAGAGTCTTATTTACTCATCCCCTCTGGCTTCTGAGATTTCAGGAAGCATTGCCAGCATGTCTCCAGACATATCTTTGCAGCCATAAGGGCTACACACTACACACACACACACACACACACACACACACACTTAAATATATATAAGTATATATGTAGAGTATGAGAAAGTCAAATCCAATTCCAAACTGGATATCTTTCCTACTCATGTTTTAATGTATTAAAGCAACTTAGAATCTGATTCTAATTTGCCATGCACTTTCTACCTCTGGACTGTAGGCTTTGCAACCAAAGCAAATCAACAGTTCACCCAACCTGGCAATACAGTAAAATGTCATTGATCCACAGACATAAGATGGAGCGAGGGTCTACAAGAATATAAATAGGTGAAGGTCAGTTACACACACACACACATAAACTATTGCAACTAATACTGATCTATTCCTAGAAAAAAAGACTGCTTTCTTATTTATTTATTTAATAATAATAATAATAATAATAATAATAATTTATTTATACCCCGCCCATCTGGCTGGGTTTCCCCAGCCACTCTGGGCGGCTTCCAACGGAACATTAAAATACATTAAAAAAGAGTTCATCCCATAGGCAGGGGCCACCATGGAAAAGGCCCTCCTCCAGCTTGCTGATTGATGAACTTCTGCAGGACATGTCATGATTAACACAGCCTCCTCCAAAGTTCTTAGTGAATGGGAAGTCCATATGGGAGAAGGCGGTTTCTAAGTTCTTTAGGACTTTAAAAGTCAATAACAAAACTTTAGATATATGTGCACAGTAGGATGCTCCACTTAGCAACCTAGCTGCTGCATTTTGCACCAGCTGCAGCTTCCAAAACAACCTTAATGAAAATGCTAGATTGCTTTGCAATAGTCCGGTCTTGAGGTTACCGATGCATGGTTAGCTAGTTTATCTGACCCAGGAACAATTGTAGCTGGCCAAGCAACCAAAGTTGGCAGAGGCTGCTCCAAGCCACTATGGTCAATTGGGGTGCCAACGACAAAGATGGAACAGGGAGCACCCCCAGGCGATGTACCCATTCCTTCAGTGGGAGTGCAACACCATCCACAGCAGATCCACTTCCCAGCTCCCAGATGTGTGAATGACTCACACACAGGGCCTCCATGTTGTCAGGATTCAGTTCCAGCTTATTGGCCCTCATTAAGCCCCTCATTGCATCCAGAAAGCGGGTTCTCCATCATGGAGAGCATGTGTTGCGGTGGGGGCTAAAAAAACTACCCTTTTGTTGCTGGGCGGGTTTGTTTGGATGGCCACTACTATGATTGGACCCTGGGGCTGTTGTTGGGGAGAAATGTATGTTGCCAATTGTGACGGACAGCCCAGCGTTTATAAATGGTTTGCACGCAGCAGGATCTCCCTCTTTGGCTGCGTGCTTCGGATCACCCGCCCTCCCTCCCTATTTTTAGGCCTCTGTGTTGACCTTGCTATGCCTGTCATGGGGTCGTCTGCTCTTGGGGCAGGGGCCTGGTAGGAATTTTTCCATTTGGCTGATTGGCTTGTGCCATCTGGTTTTCGCCTACTGCGTAGCAAATACTCACAACTTGTAAGGTTGGCGGTTAGGCATTGGTCATTATTATGTTGGTTGGGGGATGGGACTGTTGACTGCGTTTGTCCCTCCCTAATTGAGGAAGGGGCTGTTGACTTCGTTTGCCCCTCAATTGATGATGGTGTGTGGGGAATTCCGTTAAAGGAATCCAGGGGCTCAACATGCTTTTGTCCGTATCCCCCAGTCGGGGGCCGGGGCCACGCAAGAGCCCCTGGGAGCCTGTGGTAAGAGGGGAGGGTCAGACCCATCCGGCCCCCTTTCTCTACCTGGAAGGTTTTCCCCTTTACTGACAATTGTCAGTTCTGTCCTTAGGGGACAGATAGTCTGGACCAATGCCTACGCAACCACTCACATTTCTTGAAATTTAATAAAGTTGTGGCCAAATTCATGCCAAAAACCAAAACCAAAATTATGTCTGAAGTGTGAATTATTTGGAGGGGTGGTTTGGGACCTCGACACGCAAACCACTCCAAGGCTTGCACAGCCATAGCTGATTCCAATGTAACACAGAAACAGAGCGTCGTCATTGATGACACGGCACATGACACTGAGGCACATGCAGAGGCAGTGCCCCTGCTGCTGCTTACAGGGATACACGAGGGGAGTAGAGAACCTCTTCTGCTTTGCCACTCAGCCTGTGTGCTAGATCTACAGCTACACGGGTGGTGCTGTGCTCTAAACCACTGAACCTCTTGGGCTTGCCGATCAGAAGCTCAGCAGTTCGAATCCTCGCGACGGGGTGAATTCCCATTGCTCGGTCCCAGGTCCTGCCAACCTAGCAGTTCGAAAGCATGCCAGTGCAAGTAGATAAACAGGTACTGCTGCAGCGGGAAGGTAAGCAGTGTTTCCGTGCGCTCTGGTTTCCGTCACGGTGTCCCGTTGTGCCAGAAGCAGTTTAGTCATGCTGGCCACAGGACCCGGAAAGCTGTCTGTGGGCAAATGCCGGCTCCCTCAGCCTGAAAACGAGGTGAGTGCCACAACCCCATAGTCGCCTTTGACTGGACTTAACTGTCCAGGGGTCTTTTACCTTACCTTTACCTTTACCTTACAGCTACCACTCTCAAGAGCTGGGTCTTGGGAAAGAAGTATTGTAACCTGTTGTGTCCACACTGATCACACTCTTCCTCTTCCTGCTCTCTTAGTGAAGCCATGCCAACCCTGAAAGCAGCGTCTTCTGCTGCTGAATACTCAATGAACTGAATGAAATCCACAGATGTACGTAGAAATGCTAGCTTTTTGTAAGAGGTTATTTGCTATTTGTGCAAACAGATTAAATATTTAGTTGTGAATATGCTCCCTTTTCTATCAAGAGCTTAGAAAGTAGGAAATTAGATTATCCACCAATGCATTATTACATAGTCCTTACAGCTATGTAGATGTCTGGATGTTTGGGAAAACATGATCTCTTTGGGCTGTCCAAATAAGTCCAATCACTATCCCTTTAGTTCCATTGGCTAAGCTTTGAGGATGAGGTGTATTTATGCAAGAGACAGAAAGCGGTGTTTGCAGATAGCCTGCTCCAGTTTTAGGTAAAGGTAAAAGTAAAGGGACCCCTGACCGTTAGGTCCAGTCGCGGACGACCCTGAGGTTGCGGCGCTCATCTCGCTTTACTGGCCGAGGGAGCCGGCGTACAGCTTCCAGGTCATGTGGCCAGCATGACTAAGCCGCTTCTGGCGAACCAGAGCAACACATGGAAACGCTGTTTACCTTCCCGCCAGAGTGGTACCTATTTATCTACTTGCACTTTGACGTGCTTTCGAACTGCTAGGCTGGCAGGAACAGGGACTGAGCAACGGGAGCTCACCCCATTGTGGGGATTCGAACCGCCGACCTTCTAATCGGCAAGTCCTAGGCTCTGTGGTTTAGACCACAGCGCCACCCGCATCCACTCCAGTTTTAATTATGCACAAAAAGATGTGTGCAGCAAGTGGCCTGAGGCATTGCATCCTATATAATAAAGAGCCTGTGTCCGTCCGTACCACTTTCCGTCAGTCAGAGGAAATCGCAACTGCGCGTGCGCTCCACTGACACACGGATTGGAGGACGCAGACCAATAGGAGCGGGGGCAGCGGCGCAACGCGCCGGCCATCTTCCTCCGCTCTCCAGAACCGGCTCCCCGCAAACCCCAAAACACTCACCGCTCCGGGAGGGAGGAGGGAGGTCCAGCTCGGGCCCGCCGCCACCTCCGCCCGCCACGGACACCCCCCCGGCAGCAGCAGCAGCCTGGGCCGCTGCTTCCAGCCCAGCCCAGAGCCCGAGCCGCCGCCTCCCCCGTCGCCGCCGCCTCCTCCGCAGCCGCCCGCGACCCAGGAGCTGATCTCGCCGCCGCCGCCGCCGGGCTCCTCGGCGGGGTCGCTGCTGCTGCCGGCCAGCCTGCTGGCGGACGGAGGAGCCTGCCCGGCCAGGAGCTCCACCCGGCGCGGGGCTCCCGCTCGCCTGCCAGCGGCCGGCAAAAGAGGAGCAGCGGGGGCGGCAGGCACAGGCTGAGCGAGCCCAGCGCCAGCAGCGCCAACAGCCGGGACCGAGCTAGCGCCCGCATCCCGCCCGGCGCTGCTGCTCCCACGGTCACTGAGCGACCGGCCGAGGGAGCATCGGCTCCTTAGGCTGCCCGTCCGTGCTGCTGCAGCACGGACAGGCAGCTCCAGGAGCCGCCACTCCCTCGCCGGGAGCTGCAGCGCCGAGCGGGATGCATCCCGTCCGGCGCTGCTGCTCCCGCGGTCACTGAGCGACCAGACGAGGGAGCGTCGGCTGCAGCACGGACAGGCAGCTCCGCTAGCGCCCGTATTTCTACGGGCTTAATATACTAGTAGAGACATATATTTCCATCTGCTTGTACAATGTATGCATTTGTGTGTGTGTCTTTTTAAAAAAATATATCAAGCTGGAGCCTCTTAGAATGGCTAAACCTATGTTAAAACACCAAAAGAATACGTAAGAAACAGAGAAACAGTGCGAGCCAAGTTAGAGCCAGTGGTTAAAATTATCATTTAAAAAGCCAAAGCAAATAAAAAGTTCTTGCCAGGCACTGGGCAAACGTCTGTGAGTGCCACGACTGTAAACGCTTTTTCCTGGGCCCCAACCACAGGTCATCCTACATTTTCAGAAGAAAGATGTCCAAGGTCTTAATCCGTTTCATTGGGACTAAGTGCAACTCCCACAGTTTAGATCCAATCTGGTATGTTTCTGTGGATGAAACTCATGCATTAAGTTGAGGTCACTGATTGTGAAGTCAAGAAATGAGATACTATGTTCATAATTATCATATTTGGAAAATAACTAAGTTACGGTGAAACAAGATCAATATGACCGTTTTCCTTTCTGAACTGTAATTTGCTTGCTATAATGAGAGTGGAAAGCAAGGTCAGGTTGGGACCTGTATTTGCCAAGCAGAGAGGATGCAGTAATAAGGCAATCTAGTTCTAAAGGGCTGGGGTTCATTATGCTGATTGGCTGAGCAGATGGTAAGTGTAATTCAATGCAAAATTATATAGAATAATTAGTCCAGGATCAAGGAACCTTCCTGAGAAATGCATGCTTACTGTTAAAAGGAACACTTATGTAATCAGGTAAGGGATTTGCAAGCTGTTGCATAGCATATAATCGAAAACTGTCAGTGCAGTCTAAGCCCAAAGCAAAGAAGTAAACAAGAAACAAGGTGAAGGGAGAGAGAGAGAGAGAGGAGGAGGAGGAGGCTGTATTTGACAAGAGCTGAGCGCAGTGCACAACCATTTGAAATACCCCTGTCAGTATTGATAATTGTAGCAGAGAAAAGGCATCAATACCTTAAGAAGGGTACTGTTTAGGACAACAAAGATTATGCCAAATCTTAGAAGAAAAAATATTTTCCGCTATGAAATAGCTGAATAGTTGATAATAAAGGACCTGTTTATTATCCATTAGATCAACAAGATTTTATATGGGTTTGTAGAATGCTTTTTTTTTTTTTTAAAGTGACCCTCTAAGACAGAATTCACTGTCATCACTGGGAGTTTATGGGGTATTTCACATGGGAAGAGACCAGGTATATAGGACAAAATTCTTTTTCCACTGATATACATTAAATGGGTATTTTTGTTATTTGCTGACTTTTGTGAAGTATCCCATTTGTATTCACAAATGACTCCAAGAGCCATATGCTTCAGAGATCAGTGCAGAGATTGGGAGAATACTGAGGACAGGACTACAATTTAAGGTCTTGTCCTACAAGGCACGATGCACCTGAGTTTTCAGGGCTTTCAGTTCTGGCCATAGTAATTATTTCACAATAGAGCTGCTTGTTTTGTGACAAGCAGTTGCATGCTTTTTGGCAGATTCTCCCCCAACCCCCTCAAACACACCCAAAGTAGATCGTGATAAAGAATAATTCATAGAATCATAGAGTTGGAAGTGACCCCAAGGGTCATCAAGTCTAGCCCCCTGCATTGCAGTAATCTCAGCTAAAGAACCCGTGACAGATGGCCATCCAACCTCTGCTTAAAAACCTCCAAGGAAGGAGACTCCACAACCCCCAGAAGGAGACCGTTCCACTGTCGAACAGCTCTTACTTTGAGAAAGTTTTTCTGAATGTTTATTCGGAATTTCCTTTCCTGTATCTTGAAGCCGTTGGTTTGAGTCCTCCCCTCCAGAGCAGGAGGAAACAAGCTTGCTCCCTCTTCCATGTGACAGCCCTTGAGATATCTGAATCTCTTGAGATATTTGAATTTGGCTTTATGGCACCAAAATACAGCCACTTTGCTGCAATCATTATCAACTTTATTTCAGCTTTAAGCTCATAACACAAGACAACACAAGAACAGCAGTTACACTCACACAGTTGAATTTAAAATTATTGGCAATAAAATTAGAGGTAATCAAGACTTAATAAGTATACAAGATAGTGTAAATATTAATTCCAAACAATTTCAATTTCCAATCAACAGTCCGTTTCGTCTCTTGTATGTCAGAACGGAAGTTAATGTTTTTGCCATTTGTAGGGTTACAAACTGGTCAGTGTCTTGCAGTAAAAAAGCAAGGAGGAAGTCAACAGGGTGCCCAGACAGTTCACTTTGCTGCAAATCACCCAGAGACTGGGCAGTACATCTGCCTTCTACCCACAGATGGACCCTAGATGGCAATCGGGTCACCCAGAAACCCAAACATGTCCTTAAGTGTTTGAAGGCATAAATGAAGGAAAAATGAATAAATAAATGAAGGGATTAAAAGGCTCCTCAGATTATTTTGAAAATGGAACTGAGGCTATGACGACCTTAAATATGATACAGCATTACATGTACTCACCAGGTATGGAAATTTGCATCAATATCATGGTTTCCCAGAGCTCCCTGTGAAGAGGGATTGATTGATAAACCACTCTGTAATTGTAACTCTACCAGGGGAATAGGGGTCTAAGCTTCCGTAATTCTTTGGGCAAAGCCATGGCTGTTCAAAGTGGTATCATAGCACTTTAAATGTATGAATGTGGCCTTACTCATCCCAACTGAGGGTGCACAGGTTTTCAATATTATTTTTCTTCTTCACTAATATCCCCTGCCCAACATTTCTGAATTCTAAAACGTATCACCAATGAGAGCAATTAATGCCCAAATAGAAAAAGAGCGAAACTAATCTTGACCACAGAAAGTGAAGCCATTTTTATTTACAGATTCCTTTTCCTTATGGCAGAATTAAGATACATTTTTAAAGGTGAGGCTCTCTTTCAAATTCCATGCACTTGTTTGCAAATAGAAATAAATGAAACTCCTGGCCTCATAATTCTGTTTTGAGATATACAGTCACGTTTACCTTGGCATGGCCCTTGCATCCACCAATCAGCTAATCAAAAAGCAATACGCCTGCCAGCTGTGTTTATTTCCTTACCGGCATACATAATGCCCTTTTCAAGAGGGTCAGCGCAAATAGTGTGACTAGATGATTCATTTATCACACAGGAATTGCTGTACCACCAGATCCAATTCGTATTAATTACATGGCCACGCTTACAGAAATTTCTTTCAAATAGGTAATCAGCATGGCCAGCGCCCCTGTTCCCAGTCACCATTTTTGAGATAATCAAAATAGATGGCTCTCATCAAATGTTGTCGCTTTTCCTCTGGCAGCACATTTCTACAATATATATATGTAGGTCCTCATCTGTTTTCTGAGATGAGAGCTTCAGTCTCATTTTTCTGCCCAAGAATCTTGAAGAGTCGGACGAGAGTTGGAGAACACGTTATAGGATTCCACAGGGATGCTGTGAAAAGGGGCCTCTCCATCCTGGATCATCTTACTCCCAGCCATAATGTACTGGAGAACTCACTGGGTGGATTGGGGCCACTGTTATAGCTCATCGTGACAAGTTTTGCTTGAAGTGGCAAGTGAAGGTGCCTTGCCCTTTTGCATCTGGGCATCTGCAATGGCCAGAGAAAACCTGAATTACTGTTTGTTCTGATTGAGCACTAAAGAGCGGTTTTCCCTGGGGGAAAGCAGCAGAGCTAGAGGAAGGGTGGATAAGCCCTTAATTTGCTATCATACCTGGTTTTTAGATATCAGTAATTCTCTTCCATAAAGAATTCCCCCCCTTTTCATCCTTAAGACCTTAGGCATCCCAGAAAACATTAGGTTAATCCTTGACTATTGTCAATCTTTTCTATTTGCCAATCTCACCACCCACAAAATTTTCATTCTCATTGTATAATATAATCTTTTTATATGGAGGCCTATGACTAAAAGCAATGAAGTCTGTATGTATAATCATTATTGCTTAATTTCATCAAGTCAGTATTAATTAATTCTAATTCCATATTAGAATCTTAATATAACTGTGGGGGGGGGGGAATCAGTACTTTGAACGACAAAGGAGCTATTCAACAGAAACATTCTTTGTTGAGGAGAGGCATACATCACCTCCTATCAGCCTCAATCACAGTCAGCATGGCCTATGGTCAGGGATGATGGGTGTTAGAGTCCAACAACATTTGGAGAGCCAGGGGTTAGCCCATAGTTTCCCAAACATGGGTCTCCAGCTGTTTTTGAATTATAATTCCCACCATTCCTGATTACTGGTCCTGCTAGCTAGGGATGATGGGGGTTGTAGTCCGGAGACCCAAGTTTGGGAAATCTGGTATTAGCTACTTCCTGCTGTCAGCCAAATTTGGTGGGCAGCATTTTTAACATGATGTTCGCATTCTCACGTTCACAATTTGCAACTTGCTTATCTTTGAAGATTAGGAGAGCTCAGGTAACAGAAGTAGCTTATACACAGGAATGAATAACTTTGAACAGTTCTTAGAATAATCTGGGAAATATCCAGGTTCTGCCTCTCTGTATATCATGCTCAGGTTACCCCACCTCCCCACTGCAAAAAAAAAAACACTTTAACATCCAGTCTAAGATATTATTGATTAACAGCACTACTCGGATCATGAAGTTGCTTCAGTTGATGCCCCAGTAGCAATGTACACACAGAATACTGGGTTGTACTTAACTTTGCAGGATGCAAATACTTTGCAGGATGCAGTCTAGTTTATGCTCCTTCTCACTTTGGGTTCACATCTGCACATACATCATTTGAAGGCCGACTCTTCAGACGATGCTTGTCATAGTTGGAAGACTGTGGCATCGAATGAGGACTTGTATGTGCGAACGAGCTATTCACTGATCAGATACTACACATGGAATTTCCATGTCATTTTTGCAATATCCCAGAAGCATGCTTTTCGGTGGAGTTGACTCACACACACTTCACTGTGAGTTTTCAAATGATGAAAGTGAAGTACATCAGCAATCTGTTCCTCATGGGAATTTGCAACATGAGGACCACTTTAAAAATTTGACTCTCTCTTTCTCTGATTTTCTCATTTCTCTCACTATTTATTTTTTTAATCACCTCATCACTGATGAGATGCAGTTTGTGAATCCCAATTAGGGTGGCCAAAGACAAAAAAGGATAGGGCTCATGCATGTTAAAAAAAGGAAGGAATTTCAGCAAGTGTAGCTTGTCATGCTTGAAGACTAGTAGAAGAAGAGGAGTTTGGATTTGATATCCCGCTTTATCACTACCTGAAGGAGTCTCAAAGCGGCTAACATTCTCCTTTCCCTTCCCCCCCCCACAACAAACACTCTGTGAGCTGAGTGGGGCACAAAGAAGTGTGACTACCCCAAGGTCACCCAGCAGCTGCATGTGGAGGAGCGGAGATGCGAACCCGGTTCACCAGATTACGAGTCTACAGCTCTTGACCACTGCACCACACTGGCTGATGTGATGTATGTGTATACAAAGGAAGAGGTGTGTGGTGGTGGCAGGTGACTTCCTACGAAGGGGGACAGAAGCAGAGGTGTGTGGAGGAATGACTCGTGGTTTCAGTTGTCTCTACACAAATGTACAGAGTAAGGGAAACAAGCAAGAAGAACTTGAGCTGTTAATGCAGGATGGCAAATACTATTGGCATTACTGTGTCCAATTCTGGGCACAAGAATTTAAAAAAGATATTGGCAAGTTGGTGCGTGTGCAGAGGAGGTCAACCAAGGTGATCAAAAGTCTGGAAACCAAGCCTTATGAGGAACGATTGAGGGAATTAGGTATGTTTAGCCTGGATAAGAAGAGACTGAGAGCAGATATGATGGCCATCTTCGATATCTAAAGGGCTGTAACAAGGAGGATGGAGCAAGCTTGTTTCCTCCTGCTCTGGAGGGCAGGACCTGAAACAATGGCTTCAAGTTATAATAAAAGAGATTCTGACTTAACATGTGTGTTCCATGACCAGCAGATTATCTTCTTGCATTCTACTCCTTGGGTAGGCAAAGACAATAATGACCTCTAACTGCATCTTATAAGCTTATAGGTTTACCTTCTGACTCTTACGTTTTCATATCTTGTTATATGTTGCTCTGTTTTATTTGTGATAATACAGTTGCATTTTGTTTTTATCCAGTTTTTAGAAAATGTTACTCAGTGTTGTTGTTTTTTATGTTAACCACTTATAGATTACAAGCACACCCATAGTAATTTATCTTATTTAGATTAACACTTCTTTATAGCATTTTTAAAATAGTTAACAACAAAGATACTAAAATCACAATATAAAACATGCAACAAATACAGTAATAATATCCCAGGGAAGAATAAAATAGCAGCCGAGTGGGCACATAGGTGATCCTGCAAGTAAACTGGTCCCAAGCCGTGAAGGACTTTATATATTGTTGTGAGTTTGTGGGTGCCAGACCCCTAAATTCCTGGGTCAAGTAAGTGTTAGAATTTAATCAAAACTTGGGGTGTTAAACTGGATGCCTACTCTTCTAATTCCTGGATCCAGCAGGTTTTAAAAGCTAATGAAGACAGGCTAGCCTCCTGGGTAATGTGTCATTAAGAAAACAGAGCATTAAAGGGGTTGTAAAGGTAAAGGGACCCCTGACCATTAGGTCCAGTCGTGTCCGACTCTGGGGCGCTCATCTTGCTTTATTGGCCGAGGGAGCCGGCGTACAGCTTCCAGGTCATGTGGCCAGCATGACAAAGCCACTTCTGGCGAACCAGAACAGCGCACGGAAATGCCGTTTACCTTCCCGCCGGAGCGGTACCTATTTATCTACTTGCACTTTGATGTGCTTTCGAACTGCTAGGTTGACAGGAGCTGGAACCGAGCAACGGGAGCTCACCCCGTCGCGGGGATTCAAACCGCCGACCTTCTGATCGGCAAGCCCTAGGCTCTGTGGTTTAACCCACAGCGCCACCTGTTTAACCCACACCGCCAAATGAATGGGCCCTTCCTCAACAAATAAAGCCAGAATTTAGAGAGCTGAAGAGAGATGTGGCCTAGAAGGAAAGCAGTAGCCTGGAGGGTGGGGAGATCAGCGTTAGAGAGCGATGTTTGATGTCTCTTTGAACCCAAGGCTGCGGCTACGGGAGAAGCAAGACTCTTTGGGGGTGATGCTGCTGCAAACCCCTCCATCGTAGGCTCAGATATTATATATACGTATGTAAATAACCCATATATCATAAACTGCACCGCAATCTCCGCTGTGCCTCATTTCCAAAAGGAAACGTGAACCTGCTGGGGGAGCGCCTGGAAGCCGTGGAATCTCATAGCACTCAACGATTGGAGCGGCAGGCCACAGTATCAAGAGTAATATCCTGAACTTGGCCTGGTAACAGATGGGCAAACAGTGCAGCTCTTTGGGCCTGGTCGTAATATGCTGAGAGGGTGTCATTTCTGTTAGCAGCCGTGCTGCAGCATTCTGCACTAGCAGCCGTTTCTGGAGCAGTGCAAGGGATGCTCCACATAGAGTGCCCTGAAGTCAATCAATCCTGCAGCCACCAATGCCTGAACTGCTAGCTTACAGTGTGGATTGGGAGTGCAGAGAGGAATTCATGCCCGTCTGGTGGGGCAGGGGTTATGGAGCTCTGAGGAACTGGTGTGGGGAAAGCCCTTAAATAATTCACACCGCCAAAGGCAAAATGCTATACAAGCCGGAGTAAAACTGTGTCCCTTTCATTATTCACAATCCTGACATGGACTTGCACTTACACAGCCTGTCCCTTGGAACGGCTTCCTTATCATGCTTTGCGGTCTGCATTTTAAGTGCGGGGTTTTTATCGATATTAACACGAGTCGTTCAGAGGCCTGGAGCGCATGCATAACAGAGAAGCATGGGGTTTTTGCTAGGCTGGGGGCCGTTTTACTTCAAGGAAAATAGGAGGAAACAGCACCAAAACCCTGAAGCACTTTTCTTCCCTTTCCTTTTTGTTAAGAGGCATAAAACAATATGTTGTGATCCACTAAGAAGTAATCACACGGGGAAGTTATTACAAGGACGGCTTTTAGGAGGAGACTGTAAAACTACTCATTACTTCAGTTACAAGGTACTTAGGTGACATTTCAGTCGAGTTATCAAAGCACTTGCATTACCCCTTTTCAAAGCCAGTGAAATCATAAGGAAAGTCTAACAAAGTTCACCATTGTCTGTGAGAGTCTGGGCTTGTAAAGCAGTACAGTGAGAACAGGTGTTAAAGTTGCAAAGTAGTGAACCATGGGCTTATCCGAACTTACTTTTTACCCCTTGGTTTCCAGGCACAAACAGCAATTCAAGTTTTTCCTTGGAGGTTTTAAAGCAGAGGTGGAATGGCCATCTGTCATGGATGCTTTCATTGAGATTCCTGCATTGCAGGGCATTGGACTAGATGACTCAAGGGGTCCCTTCCAACTTTACACTTCTGTGATTCTATAGGATATGTCAGCAGTATTATCTCCATCATCCAGATGGACTGAAGCTCCTATCCTATACAAGACTACTCAGGAGTGAGTGAGTTTAATGGTGAGGAGATATAGAGGGTTGCAACCTAGCAGCTAAATCCTACGCATTACTACTCATGTATAAATGGGCACAGCAGCAGTTGCCAACGTGGTTCCCTCCAGATGTTCTTGGATTATAACACCCATCATGACTAACCATAGGCCTGGCTGGTAGGATTCGGGAGTCCAAATCATCTGGAGGATACAATGCTGGCTATCCCTGGTGTGTGCCATTGTAGTCTGATCAGTGATTTAGGATCATCAGGTGTTCTCAAATGAGAAGGAATTGAACCCAGATTTCCACCAACTCTCATAACATTAACAATGGGCGTTAACACTGGCATAATGCATAGTTAAAATCAGATAAGATGGCTGTCAACTTTTAATTCACGTATAATTTAGATCTCCACAAACTGTTTGAAGAACTGTATTAATTTAACGGCTTGCTTTTATGTGCCTTTTTTTGTTGTTCACACATGACTGGACCCGGGTGAGACCAACTCCTTTCCCACATGCTACCACTTTGAACAAAACAATTCTCAGGATAAAACTGTAATGAAAAAGAAAACATGGAGACAATTTGGTTTTGTTAGCTCATCATTTACACAAGACTTCATAAGCATAATAATCTGTCAATGGTAAACTTCTTTATGAAGAATCTGGGCTGGTGCAAAGACAGAATTTGCATCGATCTATAAATAGTCAGGAGACACCTTTACTGCAAACTGGAGAAGGGCAGGCTCTTCATCTTTGCCCTGCATTGTTTAACTCTGACCTTTACTCTTAGAACTGCTTATAGATTAATTTCTCAAGTCATTTAACAGGAGTGATAGTATAGATTTTGCTCCCGATGAAGAGCCCATTGCTCAAAAAGTGCATTGTAGTCACGTTTGCACAATGAGATACTTCATAGCCTGGCTGAGTTCTGTAAACTCAAAATCTGCCTCAATGTTGGTCCTAATAAAGGTATTGTCCGGCACAGCTGTTGATTTTTTAAAATGACCTCTGCTTTTCATATCACATGTGGTTTTTGCTTTCCTCTGTTCTCCACGCATCCAGTTGCTCACTACAAGGGGTAGGGAATTTTCTCTGCGTAGTCACATCACTTGCATTAAAATAAAAAGGTACACAGGTGATAGAGAAATAAAAAGGTGATAATGAGACAAAAAGGTGATACAGAGGACCTATGTACTAGTTGCCCCCATGAAACAATTTAAAATAGCCTCCAGGGGGCAGTCACAATGTGGGTGTTGACCTTAGCAACAATGCTTGGACACATCAACACCAAACATTTAAAGCACGTTTAAAAGCACATTACTTCTCTCAAAGAATCCTGGGGGCTGTAGTTTGTTGAGGGTGGTGAAAACTGTAACTCTGTGAGGATGAGTAAACAGATCCCTCCATGATTTGTTGGAGGAAGCCGTGTGCTTATAAAAATGTGTGTGAAGGAGAGGCTAGTAAGTATAAAATAAAATAAAAATTCAGCATTGAGCAGGAAGATTATCATCAGAGTTTAAAAGACTAGTCTTAGATAAACTCAGAAACGTAAATTGCAGAAATGTGGTACATCCTTAAGGTATCTTCTCTCTCTTAATTATAGCGGATGACGTTTTCAATGCGCGACTGTCACACACACTTTTTCTCGAGAAGAGATTTGTGCTTTTGGCATGCACACTTCATTCACAGGCACATTTAAATGCTTGCATTATTATATCAGTAGCCAGTATGTACAATGTGAGAGACGGCTAGCGGTATATTGGAGCAGCTGAAATAATCGCATGTTGTCTGAAACCTCCTGCAGCTAAGAACTTGCTGTCAAAGAGGGGAGAAGAAAGAAAATACTGGCAGGTAGCAAAAATGCCTGGCGTGGCTGCAGTAGGTGTTATATCATTATCGTCTAGATCGAGGAGGTGGAGGTCTCTGCATTAGAGAAAGCGGGTAGGATTTTATAGTGGATAGAAATGTGTTTTTTTTTAAAAATGGAGAAGCAAATTATCAAATGGACATCTGAGCTGCTCTGTGACCAGGACAGGAGGTGAATGTATGAATAAGCCATTGATTCGAGTAGGCTGGAGAGATGAGGGCAGCATGGAAAAGCTAGACTGAAGCCATTAGCAGGGCAGAGGTGATCTGGAAGAGGAGGTCGGCTCCGAGATTACAGTTCTCATGGAGGAAATGGAAGGATCATTTTAACAAAAGATATGGGTGAGCTAATGGCAAATATCCCAGCTACTTTGTGAGGAACTCCTTTGAGTGCTTCTCGGGTGCAAAAATATAACCAGAGCCAAAGAGAGGCAAGTTCACTAGAGGAGCAAGGTTGTAAAGCTGTACATTCATACCTTGGAAGTCGAACGGAATCCGTTCGACTTCCAAAACGTTCAGAAACCAAAGCGCAGCTTCTGATTGGCTGCAGGAAGGTCCTGCAGCCAATCGGAAGCCGCGGAAGCCCCGTCGGACGTTCGGGTTCCAAAGCACGTTCACAAACCGGAACAGTCACTTCCGGGTTTGCGGCGTTAGGGAGCCAAAACGTTCAACTTGCAAGGTGTTCGAGATCCAAGGTACGACTGTACTTGCTTACCTGGAAGGCAGTCCCATTGTACTCAAAACAAAATAAAAAAATTCCTTCCAGTAGCACCTTAGAGACCAACTAAGTTTGTTCTTGGTATGAGCTTTCGTGTGCATGCACACTTCTTCAGATACACTGAAACAGAAGTCACCAGACCCTTATATATAGTGAGAAGGTGGGGAGGGGTATTACTCAGAAGGGTGGTGGGAATGGGAAAGGAATTTTTTTATTTTGTTTTGACTATGACAGACCAACACAGCTATCTACCCATTGTACTCAGTGGGATTTTGTTGTTTAGTCATGTGCGACTCTTCGTGACCCCATGGACCAGAGCACGCCAGGCACTCCTGTCTTCCACTGTCTCCCGCAGTTTGGTCAGACTCATGTTGGTAGCTTCGAGAACACTGTCCAACCATCTTGTCCTCTGTCGTCCCCTTCTCCTTGTGCCCTCCATCTTTCCCAACGTCAGGGTCTTTTCCAGGGAGTCTTCTCTTCTCGTGAGGTGGCCAAAGTATTGGAGCCTCAGCTTCAGGATCTGTCCTTCCAGTGAGCACTCAGGGCTGATTTCCTTAAGAATGGATAGGTTTGATCTTCTTGCAGTCCATGGGACTCACAGGATTTAAAAGGTAAAAGTAAAGGGACCCCTGACCATTAGGTCCAGTTGTGTCCGACTCTGGGGTTGCGGCGCTCATCTCGCTTTATTGGCCCAGAGCCGGCGTACAGCTTCCGGGTCATGTGGCCAGCATGACTAAGCCGCTTATGGCGAACCAGAGCAGCGCACGGAAATGCCGCCAGAGCGGTTCCTATTTATCTACTTGCACTTTGACGTGCTTTCGAACTGCTAGGTGGGCAGGAGCTGGGACCGAACAGCGGGAGCTCACCCCGTCGCAGGGATTTGAACCGCTGACCTTCTGATCAACAAGCCCTAGACTCTGTGGTTTAACCCACAGCGTCACCTGGTTCCCTTTCTCACAGGATTTACCTGTGAGCAAATATGCACAGGAATGTTCTGTAAGTCAATGAATTTTAAGGAAGCAAATCCACGCTGATGGCAGTGGGGACTTTAAGTTTCCATCCACATCATCCCTTTAAGTTGCAGGATTTCCTCCCAAAATCGCGGGAAATGTAGTTTAAGTGTGCTATGATTTGTGGCTCCATGGGGAGTAAACTACGATTCCTAGAGTTCTTTGGGGGCAGCCATGTGCTTTAAATATATCATGGGGCTTTGTCTTTTGTTTTTATACATCTAAAACTTTTTTAAAAAAATATGTTTCATTATCTGAGAAAGGTTCGGTTGACCAAAGAAAAGGACGCTAGCTTTTGTGCAACCATGTAAATTAAGAATCTGAGAGATTTAGTAGTACAGTTGTAGGGAAAGAAATGCTTCTGGTCTCTAGTTCTGAAAATAATCAACCTTTGCTCACTTGCTGCCACAGCGATCACGTGTTTTTTCAGTGCAATTCCCAAATTAAGGATGGATTACCTTGTTGACATCAGCAGCAAGACAATTGGCTTAGCTGTCCCATCTGCATGCATGCCTACTTCAATGATCAGATAATCCAGGTAATTGTTCCAACAAACCTTTACCACATTTAATTATGTTGCCAGCAGAGTTCTCATTTCCTAAATGCTGGGGTCTAGAAATTAATAAGAATTGTGAAGTAAGGCTCCTAGGTCAGAAAGCCTGTGGCTTGCAAAGGACACCAACAAATCTCAGCTTTCTTCATTAAATAAAACAAATTATTATACCTATCCCCCCAAGTATTTTGAGGGGCATCTGAAACAGATGAGCAGTTTTTCAGAAGCTGCCTCTGTTGTAGAAAAAAATTGGGCTTGGCTTTTACAGCCCAACTCTCCATAAGGGATTCAGTCCGTTATCGGTCAGAAAAAAATGGATGGAGGCAATAACCAGTCAAAGCAAGGCCTATCTTTCTTTTCCTGTTGCAACAGAGTCCCCCCCATGCCCCCGCTGCAAGGAGGTGAGGACCCAGAACAAAGGTGTGCAAGAACTTTTAAAGGCTGTAGAAATTGCCCAACCCCTTAGCCAAAGACCACCCAAAAGCATCCCACAAGAGTCACAGAAAGAAAAGGTCTACAACAGAAATTTGAGAGTGTAGCTTGTCTCCTGTCTGTCAGAATACCTGATATGGTTTGCTGATTGTCACTGATTTTACACACACTGATCTTGTCACTGTCTAATAGCCATCGGGAGCATTCCTCAGTACCAGGAATAATATGCAAGGTGACCACTCCCTCTCATTTCACAACAAAATAAAAAATAAAAAAAATTCTTCCAGTAGCACCTTAGAGACCAACTAAGTTTGTTCTTGGTATGAGCTTTCGTGTGCATGCACACTTCTTCAGATAGATAGATAAATTTATTACGGCCATTGGCCCAACACATAAAAATCACATAAAAGATCACAACACATAAAAATCACATTCCCACAACAGCATATAAGTATTTGTGACTTCCGACAGAAGCTAACATAAAACGTCACCTTCTGATCAGTTACTGGGTAAATTGTCCAAAATGTCAGCAGGTCCACTATCGCGCCATGATTCATGGTTTAAAAGGGTTCTCCAGGCCATACAGAAGTCCTCTTTTCTTCTTTATAGACAAGACGCTGATCAGATATCTAGTGACAGTGAGTGTTCTGGAAGGGTCTTCATCATTTAATAGAAATCTCAATTTGGCTTCATTGGGCTCATCAGCAATCCCCATTAAATGTGGAGCAAGAAGCTTACTCCTAAGCGATGAGTAAATAGCACAACTAAATAATATGTGATGCAACGATTCAGATGATCCGCAGTTACAATCACATAAAAGTGATATCTGACCGTTGGAAAGTCTATTTTCCATCACGTTGGATGGGAAGGCGTTGAATCTTGCCTTAATAAAGGCATATCTATGTGCTGAGACAGTTAGAGTGTCCAAATAATGAGGGAGTTTTAGAGGAGGTAATAGACCAAGGTTTAGAGGTGAACAAGTACCATTACCCACTAACATCTTCTGCTGCAAGTCCAACTCTTCTAATTTACAGATTACTGTTCTTTTGGCTGAGACTATATCCAACTCCAATAATTTAGATGGGGAGATTCCCATATCCATAATTTTCAGATGTAGTGCTTTTGCCCATGGGCTATGGAAATCATCCCTCCACATACACTGTAACAAATACAGATTTGAAAGATTGTGCCAGAGCGATAACCAGTGGCAAAGTATATGTTTCCAAAGGGCATTTTCTAGGGATATAGTATTAAGTTCCATTCGTATCGCTGTATTACTTACACAGTTGGGTAGTTTCAATAAACTTCTTAGAAATTTATTTTGTATAACTTCTAAATGAGGTAATTTAACAAAAATCCCCCAGATTGAAATCGCGTAAGCAATTGTCGCAACCACCTTGGCCTTAAACACTTTCAACGCTGATGGAATATGAAGAGCCCCCTCGGAGAAGAAGAACCGCAAGATCGAAAATAAAATAGCTTTGGCTCTATTTGTAACGTAAGTTAAGTGGGCCTTCCAGCCAAGATTGTATTGCAGCAAAACTCCCAAATAGTGAAATCTATAAACTTGCTCAATGGCCCTCCCGTCAATTCTCCAGTTGTAGGATTTCCGGCTCTTTGAAAAAATTAGAATCTTAGATTTTACATAGTTAATCGTGAGAAGATTTGAATTGCAATATGAGCCAAAGATTTTTAAAGCCCTCCTAAGGCCCACTCTGGTAAAAGATAAGATCACTGCGTCATCTGCGTATAATAATAGGGGACAGCGGTATTGAGCAAGACGGGGTGCGTGAATCCTATCTTGAGCTTCTATTAAAGGTGTCCTCATGTCACATATAAATAAATTAAACAGAAATGGAGCAAGTATGCATCCCTGGCGGACACCTCTATTAATGGGAATTGAGTTGGTAAGATCTCCCTCCGGGGTGATTCTAACCCTAGCCGCTGAGCCCTCGTGGAGTTTGATTATTAACCACAGAAGCCTTCTGTCAATGCCCCAACTAGCAAGTTTTCCCCAGAGAATTCTTCTGGGGATGCTATCGAATGCCGCCTTTAGGTCAATGAAAGCCGCACAGAGTTGACCACCCTTTGGAGAGGAGTATTTTCTGGCAAGATGGTATAAAATTAAGATATGGTTAACTGTTGACTGTTTTGGGCGGAATCCAGCTTGTTCAGGTCCAATCAGATTTATCCCATCGGCCCATTGGGTGAGTTTGTTCAACAGAAAGCGGGCATATAGTTTCCCAACTATCGATAGCAGACTGATGTTCCTATAGTTTCCAGGGTCATCTGGTGTACCCTTTTTATAAATTGGGACGATAATTGCATCCTTCCATGTTTTGGGGATCATCCCTGTTTTATTAACAGCATCAAAGGTGGCCGCCAGAACTTTTGCCCACCAAACCGCCTGGTATTTTATAGCCTCTGCCGGGATCAGGTCAGGCCCCGGGGCTTTTCCTGTTTTAAGTTTAATAATTAGCTCGTAGATGTCTTCCGGTTCAGTGGTGGCACCCGGGGCATGGCACCCCTACTGCACTCCCATTGCTACGCCCCTGCCAAGAAGCATTTGCACTAGAATCCAGAAGATGTTGATTTTAAAAGTTGATAATTCCTCATATTTTTTTATTACAGATGAAAGGAAGACACCAAATATCGCCTTCGCGATTTCCTCATTTACCTGAAATGTAAGTTTTCCTGCTTTTGAAAAAAAAAAAAAATTCCTTCTAGTGGCACCTTAGAGACCAACTAAGTTTGTTCTTGGTATGAGCTTTCGTGTGCATGCACACTTCTTCAGATACACTGACACAGAACTCACCAGACCCTTATATATAGTGAGAGGGTGGGAGGGGTATTACTCAGAGGGGTGGTGGGAATGGGTGAAAGGCTGATAGCTGTGGTAAACCTGTTGACGACTGTTAACGACCGCCATTAGTCTTACAGGAAAAAGCAAGGGGTGAGAAGGTTAAAAATAGCTTTGTCATGTATAATGAGATAAGAATCCAATGTCTTTGTTCAGACCAGGTCTCTCCATGGTTTTAAGCTTGGTAATGAGTTGCAATTCAGCAACTTCTCTTTCTCATTTCACAGAAATCGTTTAGAAGGCCACACATTTTGCCCCATAACTTTATTTCATGGTAAAAAAAAGAAAGTTTAGAGTCTGGGGCACATGCCCAGGGGACCAGTGAAAGCCTTTGTGGGCGCCAGGTTGGCAACCTGATATTATATGATGATATGATAGCCATGTTCAAATATATAAAAGGATGTCATATAGAGGAGGGAGAAAGGTTGTTTTCTGCTGCTCCAGAGAAGCGGACACGGAGCAATGGATTCAAACTACAAGAAAGAAGATTCCACCTAAACATTAGGAAGAACTTCCTGACAGTAAGAGCTGTTCGACAGTGGAATTTGCTGCCAAGGAGTGTGGTGGAGTCTCCTTCTTTGGAGGTCTTTAAGCAGAGGCTTGACAGCCACCTGTCAGGAATGCTTTGATGGTGTTTCCTGCTTGGCAGGGGGTTGGACTGGATGGCCCTTGGGGTCTCTTCCAACTCTATGATTCTATGATTCTATTCTATGATTCTAACCCCTCCTGTACAGTGTACACATAATTTCCATTTGTTTCTTGATATATGGATCCTCAAGACATCTCACTCAAGAGTCACCCATACATCCTTCAGACTTTGCATATAAAAATCACTGAATCTTAGTGCGGGAATGCCTTGTCACGAATTTGAGCAACCAAAAAGTCTCTTCCTCCACCTGCGTCTGCTGCTGTTTCTCCCACTTATCTCTCCTCATTGTTGCTTTTCCTTACCTGTCTCCTCCTCAGCTGATGAGTAAGTGGTTTCAAAGTATGACAGAGACATTCAAGGGTATATTTAAGTAGATTCGTAGTAGATGCTGATTGCAATAAGCCACTTTAAATTTAGATCACTTTGGAACTCGAGCGATAGCTTAACAAAGCAGATACTGACCTTGCTGATTTATCTAGCCAGAAGCAGGCAGAGAGTGGCTGGCTGCCTTGTTAAAACCGCCCAGATGAGTGGGAAGGCAGACATAACATACGGACTTGGGGAGCAGGGCACTCCAACGAAGTGAGACTTCTTGGGTACATTACCATATGCCATTAGACAGACAGTGGGATGTCACTCTGTGCTTCTTTAAAGAGCAGTCAGGGGGAAGGAAGCATTAAGAGATCCTGACCTCACACTGCAGCTTAGCACGGCGAAAGGTATTTGGCTCTTCGGAGAATGGTGATTGTTATATACTGAGCTGGAGCCTCAGATGAATCCTGGGAATTAGCCTGCGGACCTCTTTCTCCAATACACAGAGGCATCTAAATTCAGGAGGGAATTCTGCTCCTATGCACTCGCCCTTTGCTTGAGAGGGTCTCTCTCTACAGCTTCCAGCAGCTTATTAGTGATCAGGAATAGCTGCAAAAGAGGAACTCTTCCAGCATCTCCCCCCTTTTCACACAGAAGACCCTTAAGAGGTCTCCAACCTGCACTCTAAAAATTCCTGGAACAGTGGAGGAACTTCCAAACCTCCTCTTTCTTCTTCCTCTTGGAATTTAGTGTTATTGCAGGGCCGTAGAAGAAGCCCTATTACCACCATCTACTGGCCATCATGTTATTACTTTCCAGTTGAACTTCCTGGCTTTGCGGGAGCTGCCCTATACCTGGTGGGGCTATTTGCCCATCTCACCCAGTATGGTCTCCTCCGAATGGCAATGGCCCTCTGGGGTCTCAGGCAGAGGGTCTTTTCCTATCACCTGGCACCTGTCCCTTTTAACTGGAGATGCTAGGGATTCAGTCTCCGACCTTCTGGATGCAATGCAAGTGCCTCTCTGCTATGGCCCCTTGCATTAAGTACAGTACAGCCACCTTCTCTTCCTCATTCCAGACTTGCCCAGCAGTGATTTGCTGACTTATTATTAAAAATATTGTTACAACTTTGGGGTCAGTCTGCATTGTGCCCTGAGTCCCTTCCAATTCTTGGGGTCCTGTACCCAGCGGGAGTAGGTTGCTGAACTAGTCGGACCAGTGTCTTCGTAAGACTGTGACCTTAGCTGGCCACTTAAGTGTCCCCATCAGCATCCCAAAAGAATGAGCAAGGGCGCAAGAGCTACAACTAAGTGACGGTGCCCTCCGGGCTAATGGGCAGGCCTTTTCTCCACGCACCCCTCACCTAACTACTGGGTAGGAGAACAAAAGCCAGGGTGTGATGGCCTGGGATTCAGACTCAGATGCTGAACCTGAGGGATCCCAGCCTGCACAGGATTCCCCGCCTCCAGAACCAGCAGAGCCGGGGCTAGGGCCTGAGTTGGAAGGGTCCTCACCTGTGCTGGATCCTCAGGTGCAGGCATCTGATGAGTCTGCTCTGGCTCCTGCTGGAATGGAGGATCCATTGCCTGCAGGTGCTCCACTCCCAGCCCTGTCAGGGGAAGCTGAGGTTGCCTCTGGGTCCGGTAACCCTCCAGCCTCTCCTGAGCTGCAGAGGTGAAGGGAACTGAGTTCCCGCAGGAGGAGTGCTCGCCTCCAAGCCCTGAGGCCGCCCTATGCCTCGGGGCAGATAAAAGCCGGCCAGCCCCAGCCCCAAGTTGCAGGAGCAACATCATTGGTGACCAGTTCCTGCTTGAAACCTGTCCTGCTTCCGTGCCTGAGCTCCTGACCCGCCCTGGTTCCCTGCTTGCCTACCTGTTCCTGACTTTGCCTGACTCCCTGCCCTGCACCCCGCCTCAGTGACTACGGACTGCCTTCACGTTGCCCCTCTGACCACGGACCGGACTTGGACCTTGCCTTTCGGGTAACCCACGGGACCAGCACACAGGGAGTGTGGGTTTGCTGAGCTGGAAGCAGGCTGGAAGCTGGATATGTATATGCTTGCTCCAGGCTGGATCCAAAGTTATGACTCATGGAGATGCAACATCTGTTGGGGTGTTAAGGTGGTAAGCCCTTCATCTCATGCTCAGGTTGCATATATGTATAAATAAAACCATAAACACGCCACAGACTCTGCTGAGCTTCATTCCAAGGAAACTAAACCTGGGTAAGTGCCCGGAACCTTGGGATTCTCTCAGCAGTCAGAGATTGGGGTGGCTGGTAACAATATTTACAGTCCACCCTTCCTAGGTGCTTATGGGGGGGGAATAGATACCATACCATAAGCGAGGTACTTTACTTTCCATTATCTGTCTTTGAAGAAAAAGAATGGACACTATAGGCAGTTTGTTTGTTGTGACAACAGGATCCTCGCAATTTTAATGGACTAAAACTCCCATCCCATCTCATGCCTTAAACATAGAGCTTGGGGGGGGGGGCTGTGTGTGTGTTTCAGTTTCTGTTTGAATCAGAGAATGGGAAAGTTAAACCCCTTTGTGATAGTGTGCGCACTCCCAACTTCTGCCAGATGGTTTAACACAGTGATGGCTAACCTTGACACTCCAGATGTTTTGGAACTACAACTCCCATCATCCCTAGCTAACAGGATCAGTGGTCAGGGATCATGGGAGTTGTAGTCCCAAAACATCTGGAGTGTCAAGGTTAGCCATCACTGGTTTAACATGTCAGAAAGGTAGGCTTGTGCCACAGGTGATATTGTCTTCTTTCTTTGGTAATCATGCGTAGCCGAGTAAGATTGTCTTTCATGAATATGGCCTTAACAGGTGATATTGTATGTTGGTGTTAATGTTATGTGTTCCTATCAACTCTTGCATGCCGTTCCTCTTTCTTTTTCTTTCTTTTTCTGGACAAGCGATAATGTATTGTGGCACCTTACAGACTAACAAATTGTACAAGAGCATAATTGTTTTGGGCGGGGTGTAGATAGGGAGGTCCGAAGGAAATTAAATCCATACAGTGCTGACAGGCAATTGCATATCATTAACACCGGTTGTTCACAAGAGCTGTTCACAACAAGCAGAGCTTGCAATGTCCTCTATTCTTCATTGTTGATGCTGTACACACCCCCATACAAACCCACTTTTGGGTGGAGATGCCGCCTTAATTATCACCTGCTTATAGCTTCAGACTGGTGCTATAGGAACATGGAGCGGGGAGTTGGTTTAGAAGTTAGCAAGCCTATTAGTAACTTTTTTAAATAAATTAAAAAAACTGGATTTCTGCAGCCCACTCTTAAAAAATCTTGAAACCCCTTTCATAGTACAGTTCACTCAGCACCTCTAAAGGATGCATCTAAAATTTAAGAAATGTGGTAATTTAGTGAGTTAGAATTACAGTAAACAGATTATCTTTTAACACTTAGGCAGTGCCGTGACAGCCCTTTAAGTTCCTGGAGAATAATGGGAGGAGAGCAGACGGTGGAGCTGTAAACTCCAAAGGCAGAAAAACAGTTCAGTGGTGCCTGGGATAACTTTTAAACAAAAGGAACTGCCCAGCACCTGCCAGAATGTGCAGTCAGGAGCTGCAGCAATGTTATCCCATTAAGAAAATATTGGCTGTCTCCTCCATTGTGCTGAAATCCATTTGCAGACAGGCAGGGAAGGGGTGGGTGGGCGGAAATGTGCATATTCCCCGAAGCTTGATTACCTCCCTGTCAGAATATGCCACATAATTCATGGTGAAGCATCTATTTTATGCGCCTTCTAGAATGGTGGGATCTCAGCACTTCCCCAAGAACTTGTTAAAAAATAAAATCACAGAATAACTTTTTGGGTGCAGGGTGATTTTCACTGCAGTGCTACCGGTAGCTAAGAGCAGAAGAGCATTTTCCTTCCTGTGTCTCACTAGTAATGGGTTCTTTTCCCTCAGTACTTTAGGCTATCATTAATACCAAAGAGAGGAAGAGGCGCATGTGCCTTTTAACCTCTGCCTCACCTGAGGAAGCAGGATGACACCACTGACCACATCTTCCTTCCAGAAGCAGCTATTAAAATATATTGGCTAGAGACTGTTGCTTGGGTCACAGTGTGCGGATTCATGGGAAGGGATGTGGGTATTCCAGTGCCTCTATCATCATTTCCTGATCTACCAGGGCTCTCCCAATGCACTTATATTAAGTCTCTTAAATATGGCTAGCTCCTGAATGCTGCGAACATGATAAGGAGATTGTTGGTCTTGGTAATGGGTGAGTAGGTTTCAATGGCCAGTCGTGGGTTTATCTGTTAATCCAGCCAACACAAGCACAAACACTGAGTCTCAACTGCCCAGTCTTTAATTGAAGAATTATTATAAGATCCTCATCAGAGATTGGCGTGGCTGTTGAGAATGACCGAGCTGCATTTGTAAAGCCCTCTGCAAGCTCGGTTGTCGTATGAACGATCATTACTCATGAGTAGAGTAAGTGAGGGTTTTCTGTTTTCTTTCTGGGTTCTGTTTTCAAAGTTCCCCACAACCAAAAGCCAATAATAATAATAATAATAATAATAATAATAATAATAATAATAATAATTTATTATTTATACCCCACCCATCTGGCTGGGTTTCCCCAGCCACTCTGGGCGGCTTCCAACAGAACATTAAAATACAATAATCTATTAAACATTAAAAGCCTCCCTAAACAGGGCTGCCTTCAGATGTCTTCTAAAGGTCTGGTAGTTGTTGTTCTCTTTGACATCTGAAGGGAGGGCATTCCAAGCGATGAAAGGCCATGTGCAAAAAAAGAGGGTGGGAATTAGAATTGACAGTATATTTATTTTGCAAAATGTTCCGGTCTTTGTCAGACAAAGAAAGATGATGTGCCCAGACTCGTTGAGCTAATGGCCATGTTTACCTCTAAGCCATAACAAAGGAATTCTGGTGCAAGCTTTAAGTTCTGCCGGAGATATAGCTGTGATAAATGCTTCATCGGCAGTGACAGAAATGTTATTCTCAGCCACCAGAGCCATAGAGGTGCTGAAAGGAATGGCATGACCTCAATTACTATCTAGGTGGGGTGACTGATTCCTATCTAGTGGAAGCGGCTGAAGAATAATTTTACATAGAAATTTGATCATGCTCAACCCCAAAGACCTATATTCAGAAAGCTGCAGCTATCTGCTAAAAGCTTAAACATAAGATTAACTGCATCTTCACTGAGGTGAACAGACCTACCTGTGAAGAGCTGTCAAGGGCCAGTAATTAACATTTTAGAAAGGCAAGCAGGTAGAAAGTGGAGGACAGAGAATTAGGGCTGATCCACAATTCCTCTTGTCCTGCTGTTTTCCCTCAAGGGGCAAAAACCACTCTTTAGTGCTCAATCCCAAACTGCAATTTGGGATTTCCCCAGATTACCGCTTGTTCCGATCTATCACTAAAGAGAGAGTTTTCCTTTGGAAAGGAGTGAGCCAGGGGGGTGAAAACCACTCGGACCCATGCTGTGGGTCAAGTGGAAAGCTGCTCTGAGCAGCACAAGCAGAAGTGTGGCTGAGCCCTTAGTTAGTAGATGCACTCTAGTAAACCATATGTTCCCACCCCCACCCAGCCGCCCAATAATGCATCACGAAAGTCAGTCACACTCATATTTTTGTGTGTATCAGTGCCTCAGGAATCTCCTGGGCCAATTACAATTTCCTGTGCCAGGCGCTGCCAACTTTTCGGGTCCAAGGGCACATTTGCAAACTGGAGAAACGGTTGTGGGCAACGCTCACTGCAGCCAAGCACACAACCTGTTCCATTGGCTTCAGGGGAAAGCTTATTTCAAAACTAATTTCAGTGCAGTCTGGGGGACAGGACTTTTGTGTAAAGGAAGAATCCAAAGTCTCCATCCCTTTCCTGACAGAGTCCCTGGCTCCTTCCCATTTCCATGCACATCTAGGCACCCACCTTTTGCCAGAATGCAGATTGCAACCCTATGGAAACTTACTTGTGAGCAAGCTCTGCTTGAATGTGACATAATTCCTTTTTCTTTGTAAACATGCATTGGGTTAGGCTGCTAAACAGTAAACCAGTTTACCTGGAATCAGTGCTTTTTCCCCCCGGGGGCACGCAGGGATGCGCATACCCCTAAACATTTTGTGAATCCAAGTTTGGCCTCATTAAGGGGCAGTATTTCAATATGAGTAGGAAAACATTTTTTAAGGAAAAAAAGCACTGCCTGGAACTAAATTTACTAGGTACAGCAGGTGGCGCTATGGTCCACTGAGCCTAGGGCTTGCCGATCAGAAGGTTGGCGGTTCGAATCCCTGCGACAAGGTGAGCTCCCGTTGCTCAGTCCCTGCTCCTGCCCACCTAGCAGTTCGAAAGCACATCAAAGTGCAAGTAGATCAATAGGTACCGCACCGGCTCCCTTGGCCTATAGAGCGAGATGAACGCCGCAATCCCAGAGTCATCCACGACTGGACCTAACGGTCAGGGGTACCTTTACCTTTACCAAAACAGTGTAGAGTTGGAAGGGACCCTGAGGATCATGTAGTCCAATCCCTTGCAATGCAAGAATACTCAGCCGTCCCATACGGGGATCAAACCGGCAATCTTGGCATTATCAGCACCACGCTCTAACCAACTGAGCTATCCAGAAGCAAAGAAGCAAAGTTATTCAGGTCTGTTTCCAT
Source organism: Darevskia mixta (assembly GCA_034641385.1). Classification (NCBI taxonomy): domain Eukaryota; kingdom Metazoa; phylum Chordata; class Lepidosauria; order Squamata; family Lacertidae; genus Darevskia; species Darevskia mixta. The sequence continues at coordinate 6,226,818 of JAWWNH010000224.1, read as the reverse complement.
CTCTGCTCAGAGCACAGGGTCCTGTAGAAGGCAGAGCAAAAGCAGAGAAAAATGTCTGTAGTGCTAATATAAGCTGGAAATTAATTTTAGATTATGTATGAGATAAGAGTTTTCTGTGTCACTATAAGACTGTCACATATTGCAGTCATGACTCTACTGAGCTTTTTTGCCAGCAACCAATTTTTTCTCTTCTCCCCGCCCCTCCACCTTTTAAATGGGTGCATTTTAGTTGGCTCTAATAAAAGCAACACAATTCTGGTTGTATTTGTTTTTTTCTCACCTGCAAACGGACCTTCATGGCTACCCTTTTTGTGTGTCTGACTATCCTAGCCACTGTCCCAAGCTGGCCTTTCTTTGACTCCTCTGTCCAGTTTTAGAAAAAGCCTAATCTTGCCTCCCATTCTCTGAAAACCCATCCTAGAAGATAGAAATTGATTTGGCACCTTTGCCATTAGCAGAGCCGGAGCAACAAAAACATTCTGCAATCAGAACCTAGTCAAAAGTTCTGTTGCTGGGTTAGCAAGAACAGGATGCAGGCAGTTCGTTCCCAACTGCATCAGCTCTGCATTGCTGAACAGGATTAAGGAGGGTGGGGAGTAAAGGAAGAACCTGGTTGTTTAGATGTGCCCCAGAGAGGAGATCAATTGAAGGAGCTCTCAGACCAAATACCATCTTTCTTTAAACATTTTCGCAGCACTCAGCAGCACAATGGGAAACAACCAATGAGTGCTACTATAAGACATCAAGGGAGAGAGGGGGAGGAACCAAAATCCCCTTTTTTAAAAAATGGCAGGATAATTTTTTTTATCTGGGCCAACTTATTGCACAGTTTGTGTGCTTTCTGCCTTCAGTGCCTTTTCATCCAGTTTGACATAACAGAGCTCTGATCCAATGCCAAATTCCACTTCCTGGGGGTATGCCATGAAATCAGAACATAATTCAGGGGATAAGACCTGGATAGGCTTACAAAAACGTCAGCTAAAGGCCTGAGAGCTTGGCTAATGCTTCCGGAGCTTGGATTGCTCTCAGGGAGAATGGAAGAGGAGGGAACAGGATGCACAAATATGACAACCTTCAGGTTGCATTAATTGATGGCCTTGCTAGACCTCGTTCTGGATATTCCCTTTGATCATCATCATAATTTACTTTAGAGTGTCATGCACCAAGCTGAGCCTGGGCCTTGTAAGAAATGAATTAAGTCATCCATTTTGAGGAGTGGTGGTTCTATGCTATGTTCTATGCTATGTTCCAGATCAGACGGAACATGCTATTGGGAAAGCTCTATGCTATGTTCCAGATCAGACAGAACATTGGGAAAGCAGAAGATGCCTATATATCTACATTAGGAATATGTGAATCAAGGCTACAGGATACCTTGAAAATCCAAAGAGCAAACACAGCCTATTGCAGAGGCAAAGCTATCAGAGTTGTGGTAAAACTCAGCCTATCGAACTTTGCATGAACAAGTTATAAAGTATCAGGTGGTCCTGTAATAGCAAATAAAGTTTGGACATAGAGTTGTTTCACCAATGCATGTACCTATAGACAATTGGCAGCCAACTCTGTGAACAGTGAAGATCAATGTGTGCAAGGAGATAGATATGAAAGCTCTGGCTGTAGCGTTAGATTTGTGATCAGAGGTGGATTTAGCGTAACGTGACCGGTTCCCTTGCATGGGTGCGAAGCCGAAGCAGGTGCTGCAGGGCGTCACAACTATGACATGGTACATGCGCAGAACAGAAGACGAGAGGCAGGGGTGCCAAATTTTGGCCTTGCACAGGGTGCTGCTGAAATTTGGAGGGCCAAAGTCTGCCCCTGCTGTGATGGTTATTTATGACCTGTGAACAGAATGTTTCTCACATGTGTTGCATCACAAAGTTGGAACATTTTGCTGGACGGGGCCTCTGTACCAGGCAGTCCCAAGATAAGTGGCTATGTTGCTATTTCACACATCACTTTCCAACCGGCTGCTTGATTGGTTTGGATGTTCAGTACATCCTCTAACCTGCACCATTTATGCCCCCCCTTATTTTGCCAGAATTAGAGGGCATACGGAAGGACTTTTAACTTTTCTTGCTTTTGTGATGGTGGTTTGTTTTCACAAAAACACTCTGCAACCCATTTTGTCTATTGTGTGCTCACTGTTTGATCGATACTTTCCCCTTTTAAGCTCAGCTGCTTTTTTATTTCTTCTGACAATGTGTTTTTTAAATAGCTTCCTCTCTTTAAAAGAAAAAGAAAAAAGCACCTTGGACATTTCAGTGCTTTTTGGCACACCGATCTCTCTCTCTCTCTCTCTCTCTCTCTCTCTCTCTCTCTCTCTCTCTCTCTCTCTCTCTCTCTCCTTGTGAACTTTATTAAAGATTCAGGATCTACAGAAGCCGTTTCAAGTGTTCCTGAGTGCATCTGGCCTTGAGGAGGCCCTGGGCGTTGCTTCTTTCCCCCGGTACATTCTGCTACTGAAAGTATCACATGCAGTGGAGAAATATGACTGCCTATTCTCAACAGACACGTGTAATGAGATATTTTGCCCAGAGATATAGTACGACATGGGAATATTGCGCTATTACATTAGTATAAGGGGGGAATTAGTTCTCACACGAAGAATGAAACTCCATGCTACAGTTAGTGGAGATAACAGCAAGCACAGTAATCCAGAAAACCAAGAAAAGGAACAGGCAGCAAGGGGTTAAGTCAGAAAGGACCATTGCCGCCCTGAAAAAACATGGCCATCTTTACTTCAACTCAGTCACATGGGCCAGCAAAAATGGCCGGCCCTGCCACATTGCCCTTAACTAAGATGGCGAGCAACGATTTGCCCTTACAGTAACAAAGCCCACAACGATTTAAGCCACCTTTAGCATGGTTTTAGCTTTGGAAAGGTGGCTTATAAATAAATTGATTACTTGATTGCTTGCTTGATTGACTGATTGATTGAGGAGTGTGCATAGCAGGCCCATGGAGAGCTCCGCCCACCCTAGAAGAGCTCTATTGGCCAGCCTGGAGCGTCAATCAGCCAGCTGTGGAGGGCGGGCTCAACTTCCCAAGAGCCTCACTGCTAGGCCCAGGAGCCTCACTGCTAGGCCGCACGAGGCAGGCAAGTGAGGGGAGGGCAAAAACCTCCAGGTGTTATTGTGACAAAAGGCAACGCAAATGGAGGGACAGGGGAACCAATTTGTGGTTTAAAGGACAGGAGGCAGACCTCTTCCTTTCCCCCTTCTGAGCCTGCTATTCCCCTCCCCCACCACCATTTTTGATGAATTTGAACCCGGAACATGTTGTGACAGGAAAGAAAGCCAGGTGAGGGCTTGGAAGGTTTCACATGCACCAATGTTTCCCTTTGGATATACATATTGGACATTATTGTTTTTGCTTTCCTTGTAACCAGGCTACTGCTTCTGTCCCAATTGCTCACACTTACGTTTTGGAAATGGATATACCACCAGGTCACCCTCAATTTCAGTTACACCAGTGGGTGTGACACAGCGGCATGTGGCCACGCTTTACGCGCACGTTTGCTTCTGCTCCCTCATGATTGCTGCTACCCTGCCTGTCAGTGCTGGGAAGGACTGCTCCCCCTGAAGGCCATCTTCCATCTTAGGCCCGGGGGCAGGCCCCATACTAAACCACCACAACTATAAGGCCGCAAGGAGGCCTCGGGTGTGTGGGATAAATGTCTAGTCGGATGTGGGAATTTCTTTAATTTTGTTATATGTATGTAACTTTTACTGTTTTGGGGGGGGTTGTTTTTGTTTTTTATATTTGTTTGATTTGTATAGGGTTTTAATTTGATTTTAAGGAGAGGGGTCAGGGCTGCCTGGGAATGGGTCCCAGCCAACAAAATGGCTGGAGCAGATTCCACAGGGGGGACTACACTGGGACAACCAATCCCAGTGATCACGGGCAGGAGGAGTTACGCTAGGACCAGACCACGTCATTACCGAGGAGGCAGGCTTAGTCGTTGTCTGAAGACTATCCCTACCTCCGGGTCTGGCCCTGACCGGACGGATACTGGAATCAACAAGGGATACCCACATGACCTGAAAGTGTTGCTGTGTAATGCCAGATCAATGAAGAACAAAACAACTGCCATCCACGACCTGATTGTGGATGGAGGATTTGACCTGGCATGTGTGACAGAGACTTGGTTGGATGAGGCAGATGGGCCAGTCCTTGCCGCTGCGTGTCCACCAGGTTTCTCTTACGCACAGCAACCCAGGCCATCTGGGCTGGGAGGGGGGGTTGCAGTGATTTTTAGGAAGTCATTAGTTTGCACCAGGCGTCCTATTGGAAAGACCGAGTTTTCTGAGTGCATGTTCTGGAAGTTGGGCAATAGGGGCAGTACAGGATTCCTTTTGGTGTACCAGCCTCCCCACTGCACCAAGGATTCCCTGCCCGAGCTGCTTCAGGTCGTGGCGGATGTGCTCCTGGAGACACCTAGCTTGGTTGTCTTAGGAGATTTTAATATCCACGCCGACACGACCTTACAAGGGGCCGCTCGGGACTTTGTGGAAAGCATGGCCTCCATGGGGCTGTCCCTGAATAAGTCTGGCCCAACTCATAGCCGCGGACATGCCTTAGACCTGGTGATCTGACACTAAGTAAAAGCGAAACAAAAGAAGTGCCATGGTCAGATCACTTCCTGGTGCAACTGGACTTCTCCGTGACCCTTCCCCTCTGCAGGGAGGTGAGACCAATTCGGATGGTCCGCCCCCGCCACTTAATGGATCCAATTGGCTTCCAGAGAGTGGTAGGGGATATTTTATCCCATGTTGATGGCCTTTCAGCTAATTCCCTGGTGGCCCGCTGGAATGTGGAGTTAACCAGGGCTATTGACTGTCTGGCTCCGAAGCGCCCTCTCCGATTGCATGGAGCCCGGGCAGCTCCGTGGTTCTCCCCAGAGCTGAGGGCGATGAAACAGTCGCTGAGACGGCAAGAGCGCCGGTGGCGAAAAACTCATTCTGAATCAGACCGGACACGAGCTAGAGCTCAACTTCGAGCCTACCAAGTGGCAATGGCGACGGCGAAGAGGACCTTCTTCACCGTTTCTATTGCATCTGCAGAAAACAGCAGCAGGAGACTCTTCCAGGTGGTCCGCAATCTAGCAGAACCACCTCCGTCATCAGGGTCTGGTAGGGACCCCAAGATCTCCTGCAATGCTTTTGCAAAGTTTTTTGCAGATAAAATCGCTCAGATTCGGAAGGAGGTAGACTCCACCGTGGGAGCAGAGCCGGGGCGGGAGAGTGCTAGAGCTCTGTCTAGTCATGTTTCATGGGATCAATTCCAATCTGTTACCTCTGAGGATGTGGACAGGCTGCTTGGACGATTGAAACCGACCACCTGTCTTCTTGATCCTTGCCCATCCTGGCTAATAAAAGCTAGCCGGGAAGGGCTGGGCAATAGGCTCCGCGGGGTGGTGAATGCTTCCCTCTGTGAGGGAGTCTTCCCAGACCCGCTGAAAGAGGCGGTCATTAAACCGCTTCTTAAAAAATCATCTTTAGACCCGGCCATTATGGCCAACTATCGCCCAGTCTCAAATCTACCATTCTTGGGCAAGGTGATTGAGCGGGTGGTTGCTGAACAACTCCAAGCATGCCTGGAGGATGCGGACCATTTGGATCCCTTCCAATCGGGATACAGACCTCATCATGGGACTGAAACTGCCTTGGTCGCGCTGGTTGATGATCTCCGGCGGGCTAGGGACAAAGGTGAGAGCTGTTTCCTAGTTCTGCTGGACCTCTCAGTGGCCTTTGACACCATCGACCATAACATCCTTCTGGACCATCTAGAGGGGTTGGGAGCTGGGGGCACTGTTATACAGTGGTTCCGCTCCTTCCTCCTGGGCCGTGTTCAGAAAGTGGGGGGGGGGATGAGTGTTCAGACCCCTGGGCTCTCACTTGTGGGGTGCCTCAGGGTTCCGTCCTCTCCCCCATGCTTTTTAATATCTATATGAAGCCGCTGGGAGAGATCATCAGGGGGTTTGGGCTGGGTGTTCATCAGTATGCGGATGATACCCAGCTCTACCTCTCTTTCAAATCAGAACCAGTGAAGGCAATGAAGGTCCTGTGTGAGTGCCTGGAGGTGGTTGGAAGATGGATGGCGGCTAACAGATTGAGGTTGAATCCTGACAAGACAGAAGTACTGTTTTTGGGGGACAGGGGGCAGGCAGGTGTGGGGGACTCCCTGGTCCTGAATGGCATAACTGTGCCCCTGAAGGACCAGGTACGCAGCCTGGGAGTCATTTTAGACTCACAGCTCTCCATGGAAGCCCAGATTAATTCTGTGTCCCGGGCAGCTGTCTACCAACTCCATCTGGTGCGCAGGCTGAGGCCCTACCTGTCTGCAGACTGTCTCGCCAGAGTGGTGCATGCTCTAGTTATCTCCCGCTTGGACTACTGCAATGCGCTCTGTAACGGTTTTGCACTGTGTGTTACAAGAATATTTGTTTTACCCCAACCCATCAAGGGTTAACTCAGACTCTAGGCTTGACTGACTGAACATTCCATGGGGGGGGGGCGGCTGACTGTTGGAGGAGAAGGTGCAGCCGTTTGTTCAGTTGAGAAGGGGCTTGGAAGAGGGAGTGTGGGGTGGTGTAGGAGAAGAAGCTGGGAGAGTAGGAATAGGTTAGGGAGATGTATTGTTATTGGTTATACGTATAAAAACAAAGATATTTACTCTGAAAATTAAGTCTGTACACGCTAAGCCTGACTGCAACCATTACGCTTTCAGACAATAAAGAAATTGCATCTTTAAAGTGCCAAACATGAAAGTCGCCTGAATTACTATCCAGCCAAAGTACATGAAAGGCCCAGGTGGGGAATAACCTTTTAAAAGACTATACTTTCCCTCAAAAAGGAACGGAAAGGTAGTGAGTACGAAGGTCGCTGAGAGGGCTAAAAAGGGAGAAACGACCCAGGTTGTCACTAAGTTACCTCAGGGAAGAGGCAGGCTTGTCAGTAGGGGTTCTATAGAGGTTAGACACAAGGGGGAGTTTCTCATATAGCTCAGGAATAATAGCGTACCTAGTCACGTTTGAGGCTGGAAAGGACCTCTCTCTTATTGTTTTAGAAGACAAACAAGAGTTAGAGGGTTTACAGAAAGGGTCTTGGTTGCCAAGGCATTGACATTATATTTTAAGGCCCTTGTCGTTACATTTTAAGGCCCTTGTCGTTACACGCTCTATGTGGGGCTACCTTTGAAGGTGACCCAGAAACTGCAATTAATCCAGAATGCAGCAGCTAGACTGGTGACTGGGAGTAGCCGCCATGACCACATAACACCGGTCCTGAGAGATCTACATTGGCTCCCAGTACGTTTCCGAGCACAATTCAAAGTGTTGGTGCTGACCTTTAATGCCCTAAACGGCCTCGGTCCTGTATACCTGAAGGAGCGTCTCCACCCCCACCGTTCAGCCCGGACACTGAGATCTAGCGCCGAGGGCCTTCTGGTGGTTCCCTTACTGCGAGAAGCAACGCTACAGGGAACCAGGCAGAGGGCCTTCTCGGTAGTGGCGCCCGCCCTGTGGAACACCCTCCCATCCCATGTCAAAGAGATAAATAACTACCTGACATTTAGAAAACACCTGAAGGCAGCCCTGTTTAGGAAAGTTTTTAATGTGTGATATTTTAATGTATTTTAGTGTTTGTTGGAAGCCGCCCAGAGTGGCTGGGGGGACCCGGCCAGATGGGCGGGGTACAAATAAATTATTATTATTATTATTATTATTATTATTATTATTATTCACCCACAAGAACGGCAGGAAAGGCCTCTGGGCTGGAACAGCACCCCAAGAACATTGACAGCGTAAAACTCCGGTGGTTTTCTGGGTTAATAGGGTTGCAAATAGCGCCCACCCCCCGGAAGCAATTAAATGCAGAAATGATCTACATTTCAAAAAGTGGCTTTGACATTGTGTGGATGATAAAAAATATATATGTGGGAATTAACATGTAAGGAAGCGGGGGGAGGCAGGAATAATAAAGCAAATCCATTGCAAAGAGGTATCTTTAAAGTCCCAAAAACTTTGCATTCCATTGCTTTAGGGGAAGTTAAGTAACGCAGATCCCGAAAATAAAGACTTAAATTATTGCCTCCCCTCCCCACCTTCCACCATTCAAGCAAAGCACAAATCCGCATCTTTCATTCTTTCCACACCTTTCCAAACAGATGATTTTCTCCTTCAGCATAAATCAGGATCTTTTCAGGGGGGTGCCTCTTCATTTGCCAATTGTATCCAAATTCAAAGGTTTTCCACAGCTCACCACCAATGAGCCCAGCGACCTCGCTCACAAACAGAAGAAAAGGCAATCATACCCTCGAAAGGTTAGGGGAGACATGCCCCTTACACCCCATTAATCTCCATATGGGACCCCTCAGGGGCCCCAAGAGAGCTTCTGAGAGGGCGACCTACTGGGTTTGCTGCAAAACAGGAAGACTACAAAGGAAAGCCTGTGAGCTGGGAAGGTGGGCAGAGAGAAGTAGAAGTAACAGAAAGTGTGTGTGTTTTAATAAGGAGACTTACACACACACAAACACACAAACAAATACACACACACACACACACACACACACACACACACTATTTCCCATGAAGTAAGGATGGATAAATGATGGCGAAATAGTACTCTGAAAGCAAAAGATCGAAGGAAGGAATAAGGAAGAGAAAGGGTGTTTCTTATGTCTCAAAATGTTAAGGGGTTTTCTATCCACCCATCTCTCTCTCTATCTCTCTCTTTTACACACACACACACACACACACACACACACACACAAACACGTGTCAAAGTCACATGAATTCAACCTCAAAAGCAGCTATCACCCCAGTAGCTCCCTACAGATCACTTAAAGGCCTGAAATAGTAATAGTAATAATAATAATAATAGTAATAATAATAATAAATCAATCTCCACAGAACTGCGTAAGGAACTTCCTGGGGAGAATACCGCCACGCAACTGCAGGATACTGTATATTCCACACCCAGAGTGGACAAATCCCAACCGCCAAAGCACCTTCAGGTGAGTAAATTTCCTCCTCTACCTCCTCCTCCTTTTTGCTATTGTTTTGGATGTTAGAGATATTATCATTTTATTCTTTATTAAATGTATATACCACCTTACACCCACAGGTCTCAGGGCGGTTCACAGGATAAAATAAAAATATAAAACCACCAAAGGGCTAGAGGAGATGGTTTTAAGCCGAGGCTGGATGACCATCTGTCACGGATGCTTTGCAGTGGGTTGGACTAGATGACCCTTGGGGTCCCTTCCAGCTCTAGACTTTTAGGATTCTATGGGATGTATGTCAAGTGGAAGAACAGCACCACCTAGCAATACAGGCAAAATAATTGCAGGGCATAACTCACATTACAAAACTGCGCTGATTTTTTGGTTTCTTGGAATTCCCAAGCAATGCCAGGTGTAGGGCTATGAGTTAAAATTAAATCCCCACTGGAGGACTCAGAATAATGTTTTACTGCCTCTTTCCTGAGGCTTTCTTTATGGGTCTTTTTTGATTTGCCAGTACTTTCTTTATGGGTAGCAAAATGTTTTGGGGGAAATGAAGAGCTTTCTAAGGTTAGAAGTGTATGCATGTCGTGCCTTCGGCACATGTAAATTGTATAAATGTATTTGATTGTATGGGTGGTATTGTGCTGGGCAGTGCAGCTCCACCTACTGGCCAAAAAGAATGTTGCAGCGAATGGCAGTTGCTGACAGTTGTGGCAGTTGCTGGCTGAGGTGTATGAGGGGAGGGAGTGCAGAGTGGGTGAGAGAACCTGAGGGAGTGCTGTGACATGTTCTCCACCTGTGGGATTGCTTCGTTGTTTTACCAGTTATACTTGTCTTTTACCAATTGACACTTGTCTTTCACGATTAATACCTGTCTTTACCCGATTTGTTTTTATCTTGTTTTTGACCGTTAATAAATAATAATAATATAATAATAATTCTTTTATTTGTACCCCGCCCATCTGGCCGGGTCTCCCCAGCCACTCTGGGCGGCCTCCAACAGGTATAAAATACATTAAAATATCACAGGTTAAAAGCTTCCCTAAATAGGGCTGCCTTGAGGTATCTTCTAAGTGTCAGATAGTTGTTCATCTCCTTAACCTCCACTGAGAGGGTGTTCCACAAGGCGGGCGCCACTACCGAGAAGGCCCTCTGCCTGGTTCCCTGTAGCTTTGCTTCTCGCAGTGAGGGAACCGCCAGAAGGCCCTCGGCGCTGGATCTCATAATAAAGCAAAGGATTAAAAAGACAGTCTCTTTTTTTATCAAGACAAGAAGGTTTAGCTGTATGTCGAACTACATACGTCACCAGGCATTGTAGTAAGGACACCACAATGCATATTTTTATTTATTTCCTTGCAGTCTTTATAGGCTACCCTTTAAGTGAGATCTCAGTGAGAAATGCACAACATTGTCGCATTGAGACACAGTAAATTTGACTAAACATTACAGACGCGTGGAGTGGAACTGGACACACGGCTGCCATTTGTTCATACACAACACATTCTAAGTACGCATGGATGCCATTTGGCTGGCCTGTGGTCTACTGAGAACACTGCACAAATCACACAGGACTTTGCAAGAATGATTTAGTGCCCTGTTGGAAATCACATTCTAGATCCCATGGCATTGGCGTCTGCATTCTGACCTTTAGATTATTTCCCCTATATACAGTAGAACCTCCACTTCCGAATAACTCGACTTACGTATTTTTTTCAAGTTACAAAGGGAAGAATCTGGCCAGGCGCTTACAAATTTTTCAACTTCCGAATCAGAAGTCGAGGTTCTACCTGTACTGTATTTCCGGTGGGGAGCGGAGCCCGGAGCGGCTGGAGGCTGGTGGCTCCGCTGCTTGCAGCAGTGCTGCAGCCGCTTCTTCTCCTTCACTCCCCTTCCTTCTTTCCCCCCTTTCCCCGCGCTTTGTATTTTTTCTCGCCATGGCGGCGCGGCCTCTTTTTGCTCACCATGGCGGCGCGGCTTCTTTTTGCGCGCCATGGTGGCTTGGCTTCTTTTTCGGCGCCATGGCGGTGGCGGCAAACACCCCTCAGAGCCGCCTGCAAGAAGAGGAAGAAATGGAAGAGCCTGGCCGTCCACATTGAAAAGGTAAGTGGCAGAGACACCCTCGATTTCTCTTCCCATAGGAGCACATTAATCCGTTTTTAATGCATTCCTATGGGAAATCGCTTTTTCGACTTACGAATTTTTCGACTTACGAATGTGCATTCGAAACGCATTAAATTCGTAAGTCGAGATTCCACTGCATATAGCAAAGTTGCAGCTGTTCCCCACGCCCCAAATTGCCAGTTTTCTTTTTTAGATACAGCATCTATAAAATGCTACTGAAGTGCAACTTTCTTCCCAACTGTGTGAATAATCAGAGAGGATGATTAACGCAGTTCCGATGGTACCTCTGCTCTGACTAAAAGCCACTGTAGGTTTTAAACAATGTTTAAATGATGTTTTCCTTTCAGTGGCCACTGCCAACTGAGCTTCCTCAGTTTTTTGGGTAAATAAGTGCTGCTGGGACTGGGGACCAAAATGTTATACATTACAGGCCCTTTTTTGGGCAAATTGTAATTTCTGTAACTGGCCATGTATGCAAAGCCTGTTGTTAGGGAAATAAAACTCGCTTCCCCTTTCCTCTAAACCGAGTCGAGGAGCGAAGGAGCTGCAACCCCGAACAAAAGGAAAACAACACTTATATACATTTCCGTTTACAGGTGGATCTTCCCACTTCCTTCCCTGCCCTGACATGTCACAAGGATGTCAGGAGGAGGAGGTGGTACATTGGATGAGGTTTCAGGTAGGTTTTCACTGAACAAAAGTAGGTCATTGTCACACAGCCGGTGGACAGGTCCCCCATTTTACATGTATGTTCCTAGCGGGAAGTCACAAGGGAAGGGTAAGTGTGGATGGGTTTTCATCTGCCTGTTTCGTCCCACCCGTCCTGTTGTTAATGGCTGTTTGTTGTTGTGCTTTGGTTGCAGGGATGGATGTGATGAGCATACCGGGAGAAGAAGGGGAAGCCAAAAGTCCAGGCATTTTGTGATGGCCTGGTTTTCGGATGCTGAACCTGAGGGATCCCAGCCTGCACAGGATTCCACGCCTCCAGAACCAGCTGAGCCGGGTCTAGGGCATGAGCCTGAAAGGTCCTCACCTGCGCTGGATCCTCAGGTGCAGACATCAGCTGAGTGTGCTCTGGCTCCTGATGTGATGGAGGACCGACTGCCTGCATGTGCCCCATGCTCAGCCCCATCAGAGGAGGCTGAGGCTGCCCCTGGGTCCAGTAACCCACCAGCCTTTCATGAGCTGCGGAGGCTCAGGGCAGAGAGGCAAAGGGAACTAACTTCCTGCAGGAGGAGTGCTTGCCTCCAGGCCAGAAGGAGAGGCGAGTCAACGGAGGATCGGGACCGTCCTTTGCCTCCGGGCAAATTAAGGCCGGCCAGCCCCAGCCCCAAGTTGCGTGAGCAACACAGTTGCTCACGTGTGCCTGCCTGTGTCCTCGTGCCTGCTCCTGACCTATACCTTGCCCTGCTTCCCGCCTTGCTTCTTGCCGGACTGATGCCCTGTTGGACTCCTGGACTGTTACCTGACCCTGCCGCCGCCCCGCCACTGGACTTGGTTGCCTCACTGGTCCTGCCTCTGTCGTCCGGGACTGCTGACCACGGCCCAGCTCGGCCCCGGGTGAGTTTCTGGTCTTCCTCTGGGCTGGGCAAGAAGCTACAGTCAGAACTGGATATGGAACAACTAATTAGTTCAAAATTGGGAAAGGAGTACAACAAGGCTGTATATTGTCTCCCTGCTTATTTAACTTATATGCAGAATTCATCATGCGAAAGGCTGGACTGGATGAATCCCAAACCGGAATTAAGATTGCCGGAAGAAATATCAACAATCTTAATTCCGGTTTGGGATTCATCCAGTCCACAATATACAACCTTGTTGTACTCCTTTCCCAATTTTGAACCAATTAGTTGTTCCATATCCAGTTCTAACTGTAGCTTCTTGTCCAACATAGAGATTTCTAAGGAGACAGATGAGGTGATCAGGCACTCCCATTTCTTTAAGAGCTTGCCATAGTTTGCTGTGGTTGACACCGTCCAATGCTTTAGCATAGTCAATGAAGCAGAAGTAGATGTCTTCTGGAACTCTCTAGCCAAAGTATAAATGGACATAAATCTGACATCAGGAATCACCAGACAGAGAAACCAGTAGAACACTTCCATCTCCCAGGACATTCTATACAAGATCTCAAAGTAGCTGTCATATTACAAAAGAATTTCAGTAATAGACTGGAAAGAGAAGTTGCTGAATTACAACTTATTACCAAACTTAAAACCATGGAGAGACTGGTCTGAATAGAGACATCGAATTCTTATCTCATTATACATGATAAAGCTATTTTTGGCCATCTCATCCCTTGCTTTTTCCTGTAAGACCAATTACAGCCATTAACAGTCGTCAACAGGTTTACCACCCCTATCAGCCACTTCCCACCACCCTTCTGAGTAATACCCCTCCCACCCTCTCACTATATATAAGGGTCTGGTGACTTCTGTTTCAGTGTATCTGAAGAAGTGTGCATGCACACGAAAGCTCATACCAAGAACAAACTTAGTTGGTCTCTAAGGTGCCACTGGAAGGAATTTTTAATTTTGTTTCAAAAGCAGGAAAACTTACATTTGGGGTAATTGAGGGAATCGTGAAGGCGATATCTGGCGTCTTCTTCCCTTCATCTGTGCGGAGGGCCTGCCTCAATCTAGAGTCTCTCTGGTGTGACATCCTGCCAAAAGGACTTGTGTCAAAAGGGCTCCCTCTGCTGATGTCAACGAGCCACAAGAACTCGGACAGAGTACAGTTGAAGAAAAAGACCCGCCCTTTTTTCTAAAGTGATGGCGTCTCATGTCATCGTATTCCACAGGGGCCCAGTGGTCCTTGTGTTCTAGATGCGGTTCTTGAGTGCTGCCATTTGATCTTGCGAGGACAGGGCTTAGGTGCCCATTCAGGTCAAAACACAAACGCACCATAAGGAATTTTTAATTTTGTTTCAAAAGCAGGAAAACTTACATTTGGGGTAATTGAGGGAATCGTGAAGGCGATATTTGGTGTCTTCCCTTCATCTGTAATAAAAAAATATGAGGAATTATCAACTTTTAAAATCAACATCTTCTGGATTCTAGTGCAAATGCTTCTTGGCAGGGGCGTAGCAATGGGAGTGCGGTAGGGGTGCCATGCCCCGGGTGCCACCACTGAGAGGGGTGCCAAATCCCAGGCGTCACACTGGGCGCACTCCCATTCCCAGAATGGAAAGAGTATCAAGCAGGGGGCAGACCTACCTCTGTGCGGAGGGCCTGCCGCAATCTCCTCTGCTGTGACATCCTCGGACAGAGTACTGTTGAACTCGGACAGAGTACAGTTGAAGAAAAAGATCCGCCCTTCTTTCTAAAGTGATGGCGTCTCATGTCATCGTATTCCACAGGGGCCCAGTGGTCCTTGTGTTCTAGATGCGGTTCTTGAGTGCTGCCATTTGATCTTGCGAGGACAGGGCTTAGGTGCCCATTCAGGTCAAAACACAAACGCACCATAAGGAATTTTTAATTTTGTTTCAAAAGCAGGAAAACTTACATTTGAGGTAATTGAGGGAATCGCGAAGGCGATATTTGGTGTCTTCCCTTCATCTGTAATAAAAAAATATGAGGAATTATCAACTTTTAAAATCAACATCTTCTGGATTCTAGTGCAAATGCTTCTTGGCAGGGGCGTAGCAATGGGAGTGCGGTAGGGGTGCCATGCCCCGGGTGCCACCACTGAGAGGGGTGCCAAATCCCAGGCGTCACACTGGGCGCACTCCCATTCCCAGAATGGAAAGAGTATCAAGCAGGGGGCAGACCTACCTCTGTGCGGAGGGCCTGCCGCAATCTCCTCTGCTGTGACATGCTCAGAGTGCAGTTGAACTCGGACAGAGTACAGTTGATGGCGTCTGATGTCATCGCATTCCACAGGGGCCCAGTGGTCCTTGTGTTCTAGATGCGGTTCTTGAGTGCTGCCATTTGATCTTGCGAGGACAGGGCTTAGGTGCCCATTCAGGTCAAAACATAAACGCACCACAATTCCTGTTCAGCAAAGCACATACCCTCACCCTTTTTGAACTGGGCAGCGGCCTTCTCCTGTGCTGATGGGGACTTGAGTTCAGTCCAGGCCAGACCTGTTTTCTTTCCTCTATATTTTGGGACAAACTAAGCCAGCCAGCCCCAACTGGGTGCCCTCCAGGTGTTGGGGACCACAAATCCCATAAGCCCCAGACTGCACAACAGGAAGGCAGCAGGTGGAGGGGGGCTGATCTACAGATTGGTCACCAACCCCCAACCCACCCCCCTTTCTGGGTGATTGCATCCTGACCCTGGGAATCTGTTCGCCTGGGCCTTTGGAGGAGTTGCTTAGCCTACCCTGGGATGTCACCTGAATCTGTATTGTCATAGTGGATTTTTAATTGTAATTGGTTTTCATGTATACAGGTATCTTTTTATGGCAGTGGAAACTTTGGAATCTTCTATATGGAGAACAGCAATAAACTGATCTCAGTTCAAATCTCAGTTTGTATTCTGCATAATCTTGAATGTTGACTTGCTGGTTCTAAAATTTGGAAATTAGCGCATGTTCTAGTCATATGCTAAATTGGTCATATAATACTAGCCCTCCACCACCACACCTGCTCACTGTCTGCCCCATAGCGAAAGCCAGGGCCCACATGTGTTCCTCTTGCTCTGCTACAGAGGCAAACAAAGTTTCACGGTTAAACTCTAAACCGTGTTTGCCACTGCAGCAAATGGCTGGCAGTGCTTCTACTGGGTCAGTTAACCTGCCTGCCCCAATGCCTTTCCTCAAAATGCACCCTCCTTCCTCAGGGTGACTCACTGTGGCGTCAGATACTGCTTTTGCTAGGCTAAATTTTAGACCAGTTTAAAGGGCCCAGGCAGGGGGCTGGGGATGGTTTGGTTTGTTCTTCTTGTGTATTTCGTGGGGGGTTTTATCTTGTATTCTCATGCTGTGAAGTGCCTCAAGATGATGGTGATGATTTGCTGGTTGGACTGCCGCTCCCATCATCCTGACCATTGGGCCTGCTAGCTGGGGTGATGGGATTTGGAGTCCAACAGCCTCTGGAGGGCCACAGATTCTCCCCCCACCCCTTGGCCACTATTCCCCCATGTGGCTGTCTAAGGCCATTTCGCCCCATCACCCCAATGGCACAGTCTGAGGAACGGACCCTATGCCATGGCAGAGAGGGCTCCTTCCTCCATGCAAGGCTGCTGCTGCCGCCGCCTGGGTCAGATGCTGCCCAGATCTCTGTGATGCAGCTTGGTAGGGAGAGGGTCTTTTGGCATACACACCCTACTACTCTCTCCATAGGAGAAGGGGAGGGGGAGGCAGGGCTAGCATTTAATGTTTTTAGAGCATCATAGCGGGGGGGGGGGGAGGATGATGGGTTGCATTTTGAGAACTCCCCACCCCAACTGAGAGTCCTGATTATCCTCTCTCCACAATCAGGGTTTTCTATGGAGTAATCGGCTGTTGATTTCTGTAGGGAGCTACTGGGCTGGCAGCTGCTTTTGAGGTTGCAAGCATGTGACTTTGATGTGTGTGTGTACATACACAAACACACATCTGGGGGTGGGGTCGCAAACTGGGTCTTTGACCCCAGTGACAGAAAGCCTAGTTTCGGCCCTGCCCCATGGCATCCCCAGGTGGGGGCTGGGAAGGTCCCCTTCCTGAAACCCTGGAGTGCTGCTGCCAGCCTCGAGTCAATACTGAGATCGATCAGTGGTCTGAACTTGGACAGCTTCCCTCTAACCTGACATTTGGTCTGTGGGGAGGCTGCAGAATAATACCGGGGGAGGAAGAATGAAGGGTGGACAATGGTTGCAGCCTGGCACGGCTCCTTGTGGCTGGCTGTTGGCACCAAGCGTGGCCGGCTGGGGGTGACTCCAGCATTGCCCGCCAAAAATTGCTAGTTTAAACTCACACATCCTGACCTCCACAGTGGGCAGGGCTTGGGGAGCAGACCAGAGGGAGCAAGGTTCTGCTCTGCTGCTGCAGTTAAAGGCCGGCTGCTCTCTGACCAAGCGGCACAGTTGGCAACAGTTCAGCCCAGCCACCGGGTCTGTGGAGACTGCATTTTTAAGACTTTGCTGTGGAATAATTGGTCTCTGTATTCGGGGCTGGGAAGGAATCTGCATTCAAACAAATTGGGCCTGTTTAGGGTTTTTGCCTTCCTCATATCAATCACCACAACTTTGGGTTGATAAAGCACTGGGTTGAATCCCGGAGTCTATTTTCTGGGAGGGGGCGAAGTGGTGCATCACCCTCTTTCCTTCCAGCAGGTGTGATATCTCCAGGTCTCCTGTTAAAGGGCTCTGTGTTCAAGTTCTGCCCTGAAGCCTAGAGGGGAGTAGATGACCCACCAAACTTCCAGGAGACGGTCTGGGGAACCAGATGAGTTGACTTGCGTCTGGAGGTGGCCATTAACCCAGGCACAACCCAGGCAGGGGAAGTGATCAGGATTTGACTTGACAAAAACCGAGACAATCTGCACAGGGGAGAAGAGGTATTTGCAGGTTTCTGCAACTGACATAAACCTCTCCTTCCTGTATGCAAAATGCTCACACCACAGCCTCTGGGAATAGTAGAGCATTAGCAGCTATGAAACAACGGCTGTCTGTTTCCTGCTTGCCTTTTCCAGTCTGCTGAGGTGTCAGCAGATGCTCACTATAAAAGGGAAATGTTTCTGTGAAGATCCGAGCTTCAGTCCTGTGCAGAGATAGGAAAAGCAAGGCAGGACTGGTAGTTATGAGAGGAAGGATAAATTCACTCTGCTCATTTTTACACATGTTGATCAATAGCTAACATGTCCCAAACAATATCAGAATGGAGGGTCAATAATGGAGCGGAACTGGAGAAATCCTCTCACTGCTATGATTGACAACACCACCACGTCTTGGGTGCCTCTCAGGGTTAAGTCCAGCATCACCTTCCTTCCAGATGGTTCCTGGGCCCCATGTTCTAAGACGATGCCAAGCTGGTACCAAGCGTGTCGTTCTACTTTCATTTGGAGCACATCCTTGAGGCTGGGGGGGGGGGGAGGTTGTGTCTTGTCATCTGAGCAGCCCAGAACCTCCGTCCACACTGCCCAGTCTTGCGCCCCAGGAGGTCACTTTGGTGCTGGTACCACAGCAATTTGCTTTGATCCTTGGAAGTGTATTCCATTGTCTCGAGACAGACGGATACCAACGATAATATAAAACTCTTCTCCTCACCCCCGCCCCAAATAACGGTGTACTTTTACCTTCTTTTCTACTATCTTCCTGTGCTTTGGTTTCTCTTGGGGTTTCCTTTGCTGTTCCACCCTCAGTTTATGTCTTCCTTTGTGTCCCTGAGTTATATATTATTATTATATACTTATGTATACCCTGCCTTTTCCTGCTTTCTTTCTTGACTCCTTTACTTCGCTTCTCCCCCAGTTTGTGGGGGCCAAGGAGCAAATCCTAAGCCCATGACTGGGCAGCACTACCTTCCTGCCTATGTACCAGTTGCTAGGCAGGGGATTGTCTCCTTCCAAAACACTGTGTTATATATAAGAATTTTAAGGTCTCAAATATAAAATGTTCATAAATGCACACATTTCTAAATATATAAACCATGTGTCTGAAAGAACACCGGAGAGCAATCCTGAAGCGTTTTGATTCTCCAAATGACCTCAAATATTCCTCTGCAGTAAGGGAGGCAAATGGGGAAAGTCTTCCCATTATCCTTTTGCTTACAAATCCTGTCCTAAGGGGTATTTGTGTATGACTAAGGCCTCGGCCTATAGAGCGAGATGAGCACGCAACCCCAGAGTCGGACACGACTGGACCTGATGGTCAGGGGTCCCTTTACCTTTTTAAGGTGAGTCTGTGACCTGGATCAAGAACCAGAGTATTAACCATCAATAAAGAATGGCCAGGCTGCCCAGGTAATGCAACCAGTGACCATTATCAGGTATCCTGGCAGACAGGATTTCTGCTGTAGACCGCCTCCTATGATGTATGTATGATGATTTTGCGGTGGTCTTTGGCTTAGGGGGTTGGGCAATGTCAAAATCTTTCAAGGTTCCTGCACACTTTTAAACAGGGTCTCTCCCTCCTTGCACGGAGGGAAGGGAACTCTTGCAACAGAAAAATAAGTATCTGCCTTGTTTTCCATGGGATCCTGCCTCCATCCATTATTCTCTGGCCGATTCTTCTCCTACCTCTGGTGGGAGGTAGCTAGAGTTCTAGATGGGAGCTAGAACCAGAAAAGCAACGCTAACATCAAATTGGCCAAGGAAAGGAACAAGGATCCCAGGACTCACGGGGTGAGTATAAACAGGAAAAGGGCTGGGGTGCTAGACCTTGGGGAGTGAGGGTTGAACCTCCGCGTCTCAGCAACAGACTGTTAATATTAAGCCATACAAACTCACTCGAGAACAGGATGACCTCAATGCAACACCAAGGACTGTCAGACTGGGATCTTTGGGGCTGGTTTCCTAACATCAATTGTTAAGAGATTTAAGAGATCAATTGGTTTAGAGATTTAGTGATCCCTTCATGGATCACTGCCTTGTCGTGGCGAAGGGGCTTGAATAACTCAGGGAAGCTGAGTTATCCACCTCTGTTTGGACTAAATAAAACCAAATCACTCAAAAACTACTTGGTGAAATCCGACCTGCTTACATACCCTGAGGAAACCGTTAAGGGCCATTACAAGTGTGGCAATTGCAGCATATGTAAATATGCACTACAAGTGAAGGAATTCTGTGACACACAGTCCGGCTTTAAGTTCCAGATCAAACACTTCAGTAATTGCAATACAAAGAACAGTGTATATGCATGGATATGCCCTTGCAAAAAAATATATATAGGCAAAAGTACAAGACCAATAAGATTACGTATAAATGAACATCGATCACGGATTCGCAACAGGGTGTTAGAAGCTCCACTGGTAGAACATTATATACAATGCAAACACACGGAAGATGATCTTATTTTTTCATCATTTGGAAACCTAAAGTAGATGCATTTAATCGGAGAAATATCGAAAAGTTACTTCTACAACAGGAAGCCCGATACATTCATCTTTTTAACACAATGTCTCCAAACGGCCTGAATGAACATCAGGAATATACTTCCTTTCTTTAAGAAACCACCACAACCTTTACATTGAGGACGTCTATCTGATTTTACTATACCTTTAAGGATTTTGAGAGATTTTCTCCTCCCTCTTCAGAGATATATAAGGCAACAAACTTTCCTCCCAATGGGAGACGCACAGAAAAACATAGAAAAACCTGAGAATACACACTGATCTACTAACCAAGGTGAGGGAACACAATATTGGGTGTCTTTTATTCATATAATTTGACTGCATAGATGTAACCGTTGTCAATACTTATGATTTACAGACGTTTCATTCACCAAAGACTCAAACGAAACAGAAAGCATACATTACTCACATTCTGTTTAAAAAGACGAGGTAAGAAACCAAATAGTATAAAGAGTTATGGGCAATGAATAATATCTTAGAACCATTATGTATATTGTTTGTATTGTTTAAACACAACTATTGTTTTGATTAGAATCATTGAAACCTTAGACTCTGATGCATTCTGTTATTTTGTTATTTGATACCACCAGCTGAAGAAGGCATAGTCCGAAACAGGGCCCTGTCCTGGGTTCCAGTTCTCGTATCTCAGAAGCCCCAACTTTCATCTTCAAAAGACTTTTCTTTGTAAAACTATTATTACTGTTTAAGATTGTATTCCAATAGGAAATAGTGAATTTTGTTTGATTATACTTGTGAGTAAACTTACTCTTATGCTAAAACATTCAGCCTGAGTTCTTGGGAATATTTATTCTAGTGTTAATTGGAACAAGAACTCCTACTTCTTTTGATCATTGAGGGAGGTGGCATTCAGCGCCCCATTGCTCGTGGCTGGAGGAGGCAGGCAGGCGAGTCAACAACGGAGGGGGGCGGGAAGGGGAGAGGAGAGGAGAGGGAGGGAGCGGAATTGGTGGGTGCGCCTTTCATTTTGCCTGGAAGACGATCGCCTACAGCAGGACTATCAAGTGGATTTAAAGGGTCACTTTGGGGGCAGCGCTGCAAACGCAGAAGGGATCTTGCAGTATGTTGACACACACACACCTACTGGATTTAATAACGCTCAGATCATTTAATATCTGATTGAAGGTTCATATTTTCTATATTCAAGGCAGATTAATTCCCTAAGCACAAAGGACACGTACTGGAAATTCATACTCCTTTGTAAGAAATTGTGGCTGGGTGCACCATTGTAACATGTGATACATCTCTCACACACAGACAGGGACCTGGTCAACCAACCTCAGTATTGCCCACACTGGCTGGCAGCCCACACCACTTGTGCACAGAGCAGCATGGTGGACCAAGCTCAGTATTGCCCACATTGGCCAGCAGCCAGCACCACCTGTGCGCAGAGCAGCGTTTTCCAGCCAAGCTCAGTAATGTCTGCACTGACCATTAACCAGTAACTCCACTATGCAGAGCATTGTGGTCTACCTAGCTTTGTATTGCCCACACTGGCCGGCAGAGATCACCCCCTGTGTGCAGACCAGTGTGGCCAACCAAGCTCAGTATTGCCCCCACTGGCCTGAAGCCAGAGGAGCGTTTTCTAGCCAAGCTCAGTAATGTCTAACACTGGCCGGCAGCCATCACTAACTGTGATAAGTGCAGCGTGGTTAACCAACTGATATGTGGGGTATGTGGAGTATCAGCCCCAACTGACATGTGGGGTATGTGGCCCTGAGAAAGCAACTAGACCTCCAGGGAGCGAGTCAGTATTGCCTACACTGACCAGCAAGATAACTAAACAGCACTGACTGTTGGACACCACCAGTCAATATTGTCTACACTGACTGGCAGCAACCAAAACAATATCACAGATGGGACGTCAATGGGCCTATTCAGTAATGCCTACACACTCTCAGCAACATTACTAACAAGCCATGTTAGACTTGCCGCCACTGACACAGCCGTGAACGCTGCTTCAGTATTGCCTGCACTGACTAGCAGCACAACACAGCAAGATCCTATTCACAGTACCCCAGTACAGACTGCACAACCCTAAAATAGGATTGACCAAGCCAATACCAACAAAAAAACCAGGCAACACATTATTACAGCCAGGAATATGGTCAAAGCGGAATAAAGCAAAATCCCCTTAAAGGAGACACCTAAACAATAACAAATCAAAATGCAGTTATGAGTCGCAAACAAGCAAAAATAGAACTGACATGCAGGAAATAAAGGTCTTTGTTTGCTTGTTTTTGTTTTGTTTTATGTTTTATTACTATATTTTAATTATATGTATATATGCTATTTATTCTAATTGAATAAATCACCAAATCACCATCAGCTCAAACCACGTGGTTTCAGAGAGCAACAGAGAGGTCAACACAGAGAATAAATTATGCAGGTACAATACAAAACCTGATACACAAAAGAAAAGCAGCGCCCCCCGAAGAAAAAGACCGCTGTGTTTAATAATAATAATAATAATAATAATAATAATAATAATAGTGCAACTCCACACTACAGTTAGTGGAGATAACAGCAAGCACAGTAATCCAGAAAACCAAGAAAAGGAACAGGCAGCAAGGGGTTAAGTCAGAAAGGACCATTGCCGCCCTGAAAAAACATGGCCATCTTTACTTCAACTCAGTCACATGGGCCAGCTAAAATGGCCGGCCCTGCCACATTGCCCTGAACTAAGATGGCGACCAACTATTTGCCCTTACAGTAACAAAGCCCACAACGATTTAAGCCACCTTTAGCATGGTTTTAGGCTTGGAAAGATGCCTTACAAATAAAATTGCTTGCTTGCTTGAGGAGTGTGCATAGCAGGCCCATGGAGAGCTCCGCCCACCCTAGAAGAGCTCTATTGGCCAGCCTGGAGCGTCAATCAGCCAGCTGTGGAGGGCGGGCTCAACTTCCCAGGAGCCTCACTGCTAGGCCCAGGAGCCTCACTGCTATAATAATTTATAATAATAATAATTTATTATTTGTACCCCGCCCATCTGGCCGGGTCTCCCCAGCCACTCTGGGCGGCCTCCAACAAATATAAAGATACATTAAAATATCACAGATTAAAAACCTCCCTGAACAGGGCTGCCTTCAGGTGTTTTCTAAAGGTCATGTGGTTGTTTATTGCTTTAACCTCTGATGGGAGGGCGTTCCACAGGGCGGGCGCCACCACCGAGAAGGCCCTCTGCCTGGTTCCCTGTAGCGTCGCTTCTCGCAGTGAGGGAACCGCCAGAAGGCCCTCGGCGCTGGATCTCAGTGTCCGGGCAGAACGGTGGGGGTGGAGACTTTCCTTCAGGTATACAGGACCGAGGCCGTTTAGGGCTTTAAAGGTCAGCACCAACACTTTGAATTGGAATTGTGCTCGGAAACGTACTGGGAGCCAATGTAGATCTCTCAGGACCGGTGTTATGTGGTCCCAGCGGCCGCTCCCAGTCACCAGTCTAGCTGCCGCATTCTGGATTAATTGCAGTTTCCGGGTCACCTTCAAAGGTAGCCCCACGTAGAGCGCATTGCAGTAGTCCAAGCGGGAGATAACCAGAGCATGCACCACTCTGATGAGACAGTCTGCGGGCAGGTAGGGTCTAAGCCTGCACACCAGATGGAGTTGGTAGACAGCTGCCCTGGACACAGAGTTAACCTGCGCCTCCATGGACAGCTGTGAGTCCTCACTGCTAGGCCCAGGAGCCTCACTGCTAGGCCGCACAAGGCAGGCAAGTCAGGGGAGGGCAAAAACCTCCAGGTGTTATTGTGACAAAAGGCAATGCAAATGGAGGGACAGGGGAACCAATCTGTGTTTTAAAGGACAGGGGGCAGACCTCTTCCTTTCCCCCTTCTGAGCCTGCTATTCCCCTCCCCCCACCACCATTTTTGATGAATTTGAACCCGGAACATGTTGTGACAGGAAAGAAAGCCAGGTGAGGGCTTGGAAGGTTTCACATGCACCAATGTTTCCCTTTGGATATACGTATTGGACATTATTGTTTTCGCTTTCCTTGTAACCAAGCACTGCTTCTGTCCCAATTGCTCACACTTACGTTTTGGAAATGGATATACCACCAGGTCACCCTCAATTTCAGTTACACCAGTGGGTGTGACACAGCGGCATGTGGCCACGCTTTACGCGCACGTTTGCTTCTGCTCCCTCGTGATTCACCCACAAGAACGGCAGGAAAGGCCTCTGGGCTGGAACAGCACCCCAAGAACATGGACAGCGTAAAACTCCGGTGGTTTTCTGGGTTAATAGGGTTGCAAATAGCGCCCACCCCCCAGAAGCAATTAAATGCAGAAATGATCTACATTTCAAAAAGTGGCTTTGACATTGTGTGGATGATAAAAATATATATGTGGGAATTAACATGTAAGGAAACGGGGGGGGGGGAGGAATAATAATAAAGCAAACCCATTGCAAAGAGGTATCTTTAAAGTCCACTCTTACCAAAAACTTTGCATTCCATTGCTTTAGGGGAAGTTAAGTAACGCAGATCCCGAAAATAAAGACTTAAATTCTTGCCTCCCCTCCCCACCTTCCACCATTCAAGCAAAGCACAAATCCGCATCTTTCATTCTTTCCACACCTTTCCAAACAGATGATTTTCTCCTTCAGCATAAATCAGGATCTTTTCAGGGGGGTGCCTCTTCATTTGCCAATTGTATCCAAATTCAAAGGTTTTCCACAGCTCACCACCAATGAGCCCAGCGACCTCGCTTACAAACAGAAGAAAAGGCATTGATGGGTCGTGCCCTTTTGATACCCTCGAAAGGCTAGGGTAGACATGCCCCTTACACCCCATTAATCTCCATGTGGGACCCGTCAGGGGCACCAAGAGAGCTTCTGAGAGGGCGACCTACTGGGTTTGCTGCAAAACAGGAAGACTACAAAGGAAAGCCTGTGAGCTGGGAAGGTGGGCAGAAGTAACATTTCCATTTACAGGTGGATCTTCCCACTTCCTTCCCTGCCCTGACATGTCACAAGGATGTCAGGAGGAGGAGGTGGTACATTGGATGAGGTTTCAGGTAGGTTTTCACTGAACAAAAGTAGGTCATTGTCACACAGCCGGTGGACAGGTCCCCCATTTTCCATGCATGTTCCTAGCGGGAAGTCACAAGGGAAGGGTAAGTGTGGATGGGTTTTCATCTGCCTGTTTCGTCCCACCCGCCCTGTTGCTATTGGCTGTTTATTGTTGTGCTTTGGTTGCAGGGATGGATGTGATGAGCATACCGGGAGAAGAAGGGGAAGCCAAAAGTCCAGGCATTTTGTGATGGCCTGGTTTTCGGATGCTGAACCTGAGGGATCCCAGCCTGCACAGGATTCCACGCCTCCAGAACCAGCTGAGCCGGGTCTAGGGCATGAGCCTGAAGGGTCCTCACCTGGGCTGGATCCTCAGGTGCAGGCAGCAGCTTTAGTCTGCTCTGGCTCCTGATGTGATGGAGGACCGACTGCCTGCATGTGCCCCATGCTCAGCCCCATCAGAGGAGGCTGAGGCTGCCCCTGGGTCCAGTAACCCACCAGCCTTTCGTGAGCTGCGGAGGCTCAGGGCAGAGAGGCGAAGGGAACTAACTTCCTGCAGGAGGAGTGCTTGCCTCCAGGCCAGAAGGAGAGGCGAGTCAACGGAGGATCGGGACCGTCCTCTGAGGCAAATTAAGGCTGGCCAGCCCCAGCCCCAAGTTGCGTGAGCAACACAGTGTGCCTGCCTGTGTCCTCGTGCCTGCTTCTGACCTATACCTTGCCCTGCTTCCCGCCTTGCTTCTTGCCGGACTGATGCCCTGTTGGACTCCTGGACTGGTACCTGACCCTGCCGCCGCCCCGCCACTGGACTTGGTTGCCTCACTGGTCCTGCCTCTGTCGTCCGGGACTGCTGACCACGGCCCCGCTCGGCCCCGGGTGAGTTTCTGGTCTTCCTCTGGGCTGGGCACCCCCGGGGCCAGCACACATTTTCCGCTATGGTCTGTGTTAGAGTCGTGTATGGTCGCTATGGACTGTGTTCAGTCGTGTCTGACTCTTCATGACCCCATGGACCAGAGCACGCCAGGCACGCCTATCCTTCACTGCCTCCCGCAGTTTGGCCAAACTCATTTTAGTAGTTTCGAGAACACTCCCTCTGGTCTGCTCCCCAAGCCCTGCCCACTGTGGAGGTCAGGATGTGTGAGTTTAAACTAGCAATTTTTGGCGGGCAATGCTGGAGTCACCCCCAGCCGGCCACGGTTGGTGCCAACAGCCAGCCACAAGGAGCCGAGCTGAGATCGATCTCAGTATTGACTCCAGAGGCTGGCAGCAGCACTCCAGGGTTTCAGGAAGGGGACCTTCCCAGCCCCCACCTGGGGATGCCATGGGGCAGGGCCGAAACTAGGCTTTCTGTCACTGGGGTCAAAGACCCAGTTGGCGACCCCACCCCCAGATGCGTGTTTGTGTATGTACACACACACACACACACACACACACACACACATCAAAGTCACATGCTGTCATGCTTGCAACCTCAAAAGCAGCTGCCAGCCCAGTAGCTCCCTACAGAAATCAACAGCCGATTACCCCATGGAAAACCCTGATTGTGGAGAGAGGATAATCAGGACTCTCAGTTGGGGTGGGGAGTTCTCAAAATGCAACCCATCATCCTCCCCCCCCCCCCGCTATGATGCTCTAAAAACATTAAATGCTAGCCCTGCCTCCCCCCCTAGTAGGGTGTGTATGCCAAAAGACCCTCTCCCTACCAAGCTGCATCACAGAGATCTGGGCAGCATCTGACCCAGGCGGCGGCAGCAGCAGCCTTGCATGGAGGAAGGAGCCCTCTCTGCCATGGCATAGGGTCCGTTCCTCAGACTGTGCCATTGGGGTGATGGGGCGAAATGGCCTTAGACAGCCACATGGGGGAATAGTGGCCAAGGGGTGGGGGGAGAATCTGTGGCCCTCCAGAGGCTGTTGGACTCCAAATCCCATCACCCCAGCTAGCAGGCCCAATGGTCAGGATGATGGGAGCGGCAGTCCAACCAGCAAATCATCACCATCATCTTGAGGCACTTCACAGCATGAGAATACAAGATAAAACCCCCACGAAATACACAAGAAGAACAAACCAAACCATCCCCAGCCCCCTGCCTGGGCCCTTTAAACTGGTCTAAAATTTAGCCTAGCAAAAGCAGTATCTGACGCCACAGTGAGTCACCCTGAGGAAGGAGGGTGCATTTTGAGGAAAGGCATTGGGGCAGACAGGTTAACTGACCCAGTAGAAGCACTGCCAGCCATTTGCTGCAGTGGCAAACACGGTTTAGAGTTTAACCGTGAAACTTTGTTTGCCTCTGTAGCAGAGCAAGAGGAACACATGTGGGCCCTGGCTTTCGCTATGGGGCAGACAGTGAGCAGGTGTGGTGGTGGAGGGCTAGTATTATATGACCAATTTAGCATATGACTAGAACATGCGCTAATTTCCAAATTTTAGAACCAGCAAGTCAACATTCAAGATTATGCAGAATACAAACTGAGATTTGAATTCTGGATTATTGATTCTGACTGGTGTTTAATTTCGAACTGTAGCACTAAATTTTGGGTCGCATCAATTAAATGTGAATTTTATGAATCCAGGCCACTGATGATAATGTTTCTGCACTCCTGAATAGTCTTTTATAATTTCCTGTATTCGATCAGTTTATTGCTGTTCTCCATATAGAAGATCCCAAAGTTTCCACTGCCATAAAAAGATACCTGTATACATGAAAACCAATTACTGTACAATTAAAAATCCACTATGACAAGAGGGTGGTTCTCAAAGAGAGAGCCTGATTTGCGGGGTGGGCAGCGAAGCCATTCCTCTTGGTTTAGGGGCAGGGCTTGTGGCCACAACTATTATTGACCGGTTGGGGCTGGCCGGAGAATTTGCATGAGAGGTGATTGACAGGCCAGCGTGCTTTATATGGATCAGCACGTGCTCCTACGAGGCACTCTTGTCTGGAGCTTCGGATCTCCCACCCCCCCTCCCTGGTATAGGATGGTGCTTTGACCTTGCTGTGCCGGTAAGGGGTCGTCTCCGCTTGAGGGGCCTAGTAGGAATTTTTCCAATTGGCTGATTGGCTTGGGCCTCTTGGTTTTTGCCTACTATACAGCAATTAGTCACAACTTGTACGGTTGGCGGTTAGGCATTGGTTCAGTGGTTGGTGCCATCCAAGAAGGATGATGGTGATGGGAATTCCGTTAAAGGAAGCCCGGGGGCTCAACATGCTTGTCCGAACCTGGGGTTGCAGGGCCTACGCAAGAGCCCCTGGAACCCCTGGGGAGGGGGAGGCTCAGATTTACCAGTCCCACTACTCTCCCCAGCTAATGGTTTCCCCAATCGCTGACCAGTGGTCAGCTCTGTCAAGAGGACAGATAGTCTTGCTGACAAGGAGTCAGCCCTGTCTAGTGGACAGTGCGAACCAATGCCTACGCAACCACTCACGTGATTTGTAATTCAATAAAGTTGTGGCCAAAATGATGCCAAAAACCTAAACCAAAATTGATGCTTCAGCAGTGAGTTATTGGTGGGGAATGGCTGGGTGACCTACACACGCAATACAGATTCAGGTGACATCCCAGGGTAGGCTAAGCAACTCCTCCAAAGGCCCAGGCGAACAGATTCCCAGGGTCAGGATGCAATCACCCAGAAAGGGGGGTGGGTTGGGGGTTGGTGACCAATCTGTAGATCAGCCCCCCTCCACCTGCTGCCTTCCTGTTGTGCAGTCTGGGGCTTATGGGATTTGTGGTCCCCAACACCTGGAGGGCACCCAGTTGGGGCTGGCTGGCTTAGTTTGTCCCAAAATATAGAGGAAAGAAAACAGGTCTGGCCTGGACTGAACTCAAGTCCCCATCAGCACAGGAGAAGGCCGCTGCCCAGTTCAAAAAGGGTGAGGGTATGTGCTTTGCTGAACAGGAATTGTGGTGCGTTTGTGTTTTGACCTGAATGGGCACCTAAGCCCTGTCCTCGCAAGATCAAATGGCAGCACTCAAGAACCGCATCTAGAACACAAGGACCACTGGGCCCCTGTGGAATGCGATGACATCAGACGCCATCACTTTAGAAAGAAGGGCGGATCTTTTTCTTCAACTGTACTCTGTCTGAGGATGACACAGAGGAGATTGCGGCAGGCCCTCGCCACAGAAGTAGGATACTGTTTCTCAAATCTGTTACCACTTGCGTTTGTATTGCTTCTGAATCTAAATTTGAAAAGAACCATCTTGCATTTGGCAAGACAGAGCCTTAATAATTACACTTTTCTCAACCATACTAACCACCACCTGTTGTTGTTGTTGTTGTTGTTCAGTCGTTCAGTCGTGTCCGACTCTTCGTGACCCCATGGACCAGAGTATGCCAGGCACGCCTGTCTTCCACTGCCTCCCGCAGTTTGGTCAGACTCATGCTGGTAGCTTCGAGAACACTGTCGAACCACCTCGTCCTCTGTTGTCCCCTTCTCCTTGTGCCCTCAATCTTTCCTAACGCCAGGGTCTTTTCCAAGGAGTCTTCTCTTCTCATGAGGTGGCCAAAGTACTGGAGTCTCAGCTTCAGGATCTGTCCTTCCAGTGAGCACTCAGAGCTGATTTCCTTCAGAAAGGATAGGTTTGATCTCCTTGCAGTCCATGGGACTCTCAAGAGTCTCCTCCAGCACCATAATTCAAAAGCATCAATTCTTCGCCGATCAGCCTTCTTTATGGTGGTCCAGCTCTCACTTCCATACATCGCTACTGGGAAAACCATAGCTTTAACTATACGGACCTTTGTCGGCAAGGTGACGTCTCTGCTTTTTAAGATGCTGTCTAGGTTTGCTATTGCTTTTCTCCCAAGAAGCAGGCGTCTTTTAATTTTATGACTGCTGTCACCATCTGCAGTGATCATGGAACCCAAGAAAGTGAAATCTCTCACTGCCTCCATTTCTTCCCCTTCTATTTACCAGGAGGTGATGGGACCAGTGGCCATGATCTTAGTTTTTTAAAGTTGAGCTTCAGACCATATTTCCATAATTTCTCCTCACTTTCTGCCGTCAAGGTTGTATCATCAGCATATTTCAGGTTATTGATATTTCTTCCGGCAATCTTAATTCCGGTTTGGGATTCATCCAGTCCAGCCTTTCGCATGATGAATTCTGCATATGAGTTAAATAAGCAGGGAGACAATATACAGCCTTGTCGTACTCCTTTCCCAATTTTGAACCAATTAGTTGTTCCATATCCAGTTCTAACTGTAGCTTCTTGTTCCACATAGAGATTTCTCAGGAGACAGATGAGGTGATCAAGCACTCCCATTTTTTAAAGAACTTGCTATAGTTTGCTGTGGTCGACACATTCAAATGCTTTTGCTTAGTCAATGAAGCAGAAGTAGATGTTTTTCTGGAACTCTCTAGCTTTCTCCATAATCCAGCGCATGTTTGCAATTTGGTCTCTGGTTCCTCTGCCCCTTCGAAATCCAGCTTGCACTTCTGGGAGTTCTCGGTCCACATACTGCTTAAGCCTACCTTGTAGAATTTTAAGCATAACCTTAAATGAGCGCAATTGTGCAGTAGTTGGAGCATGCTTTGGCACTGCCCTTCTTTGGGATTGGGATGTAGACTGATCTTCTCCAATCCTCTGGCCACTGTTGAGTTTTCCGAATTTGCTGGCATATTGAGTGCAGCACCTTAACAGCATCATCTTTTAAAATTTTCAGCTGGAATATCATCACTTCCACTGGCCTTGTTATTAGCAGCGCTTTCTAAGGCCCATTTGACTTCACTTTCCAGGATGTCTGGCTCAAGGTCAGCAACCACACTACCTGGGGTGTACGAGACCTCCATGTCTTTCTGGTATAATTCCACTGTGTATTCTTGCCACCTCTTCTTGATGTCTTCTGCTTCTGTTAGGTCCTTTCCACTTTTGTCTTTTATTATAGTAATTTTTGTATGAAATGTTCCTTTCATATCTCCAATTTTCTTGAACAGATCTCTGGTTTTTCCCATTCTGTTTTCCCCCTCTCTTTGCATTGATCGTTTAAGAAGGCCCTCTTGTCTCTCCTTGATATTTTTTGGAAATCTGCATTCAGTTTCCTGTATCTTTCACTATCTCCCTCGGATTTTGCTTGCCTTCTCTTCCCCGCTATTTGTAAGGCCTCATTGGACAGCCACTTTGCTTTCGTGCATTTCCTTTTCATTGGGATGGTTTTTGTTGCTGCCTCCTGTATAATGTTACGAGCCTCCATCCATAGTTCTTCAGGCACTCTGTCCACCAAATCTAAATCCTTAAACCTGTCGGTTTAGATTGTGTCTTACTGGCCCAGTGGTTTTTCCTACTTTCTTCAGTTTATACCATACTAGTAACCTTCTATGTCCAATTAAGCACACCACGAGTCACTCCTCCCCCTCCGCCGCCCTACAGCTAGGGGGCAGGGAGACAGCAGGCAGATCTTTTGGGTGTCAGAGCCTGCGTGTGCCCAGTGTGACGCCTGGGATTTGGCACCCCTCTCAGTGGTGGCACCCGGGGCATGGCACCCCTACCACACTCCCATTGCTACGCCCCTGCCAAGAAGCATTTGCACTAGAATCCAGAAGATGTTGATTTTAAAAGTTGATAATTCCTCATATTTTTTTATTACAGATGAAGGGAAGACACCAAATATCACCTTCGAGATTCCCTCAATTGCCACAAATGTAAGTTTTCCTGTTTTTCAAACAAAATTAAAAATTCCTTCCAGTGGCACCTTAGAGACCAACTAAGTTTGTTCTTGGTATGAGCTTTCGTGTGCATGCACACTTCTTCAGATACACTGAAACAGAAGTCACCAGACCCTTATATATAGTGAGAGGGTGGGAGGGGTATTACTCAGAAGGGTGGTGGGAAGTGGCTGATAGGGGTGGTAAACCTGTTGACGACAGTAATGGCTGTAATTGGTCTTACAGGAAAAAGCAAGGGATGAGATGGCCAAAAATAGCTTTATCGTGTATAATGAGATAAGAATTTAATGTCTCTATTCATGGTTTTAAGTTTGGTAATAAGTTGTAATTCAGCAACTTCTCTTTCCAGTCTATTACTGAAATTCTTTTGTAATATGACAGCTACTTTGAGATCTTGTATAGAATGTCCTGGGAGATGGAAGTGTTCTCCTACTGGTTTCTCTGTCTGGTGATTCCTGATGTCAGATTTATGTCCATTTATCCTTTGGCGTAGGGTTTGGCCTGTTGGTCAAATATAACGTAGAGAGCTGAAGGGCACTGTTGGCATTTGATGGCATACCCAATGTTAGAAGATGAGTAATTAGATAGTCCTGAGATGGTATGTTTGATGCTGTTGGGGCCACTAATGGTGTTGGAATCAATGGATATGGGACAATTCTTTAGAAGAGGAATAAAAGTGATTTATTCAAATCAAAAGGCGAAATGAATAGTAAATAGTGTGCTAACGGAAAATATTGAAATTACGAAAGGTACAAGAGAAGAAATAAAAGGGATTTCAGTCGTTCGGAAGGAGTATAAAGTAAAAGCCTTTGCAGATGACTTGGTCCTAGCAATGGAAGAACCACTAACTAGTGCTAGAGAAGCACTAGAAAAAATAGAACAGTTTGGACAAGTAGCAGGTTTTAAATTAAATAAAAATAAAACTAAAATGTTAGTTAAAAATATGAAACAAGATTTGGTGGATATGTTGCAACAACAGACTGGTATAGAAGTAGTAAAGGAAGTTAAATACCGTATTTTTCACTCCATAGGGCGCACCTTGTTTTTGGAGGAGCAAAACAAGAAAAAAAAATATTTTTCTGGTTTTCCTCCTCTAAAAGGCTGGGAGTGGCAGCGGAGGGATGCTGCTGGTTCTTCCCCGCCAACCCCGATCGCAAAAACAAGCCTGCTTTGGCCAACGGGGTTGGCGGGGAGCAACCAGCAGCATTCCTCCCCTGCCCCTTTGCCGCTTGCTTTAAAGCCAGGTAGGGAGAAGGGACGGACCGGAGCGTTCTCCCCTTCACCCTACCTGGCTTTAAAGCCAGGGGAGAGCTGCCCCGACGCTGCGCAGCATCAGAGCGGCTCATCCCCACTTGTTTTATTTATTTATTTTATTTTTTTATTTCTTTTAAACATACAGATTTACCAACATACAATCACCTCACCAACATTTACACCATTATTCAACATTTACCTTCATCCACATCAACATTCTTCCCCCCCCCCTCCACCATTACTACGAAACTATTTCACATTACTATGAAACTATTATTATTTTCATACCCTCTTATCTCACATCCTCTTTTGGTTTTTACCTCTTCTTCTCTTTCTCATCCCTTCTTCCTTCACCAGTAACTCGCTCAACTCGATAGTAGTTCTGGTTTTTCTGCATATCTTTGGATGTAATCCTTGAAAGGTTTCCATTCATTTTCTAATTTCTCTTTTGATCTCTCTCCCAAATTTCCCATTATTTTAATTGTGTTGTGATATTCTATAAGTTTTATCAGCCAATCTGTTTTTGTTGGTATTTCTGTATTTTTCCAATTCTTTGCTATTAGTAATCGTGCAGTGGCTGTCGTATACAGATATAGCACTCTGTCTTTTTCCTTAATCTCGTCTGGTGGAATGCCCAGTAGAAACCCTTCTGGGTTTTTCTTAAAAGAATATTTTTAAAAAATTTCCTTTCCTTATATATTGTCTCCCAATATTTCTTTATTCCTGGGCAATTCCACCATACTGTATATGGAACAACGTTCCTTTTGCTAAATTGCACCTCCAGCAGGTGTTACCACTATTTTTGTTTATTTTGGCTATTTTCTCCGGTGTCATATACCATCTATGCTGTACTTTAAAAAAAAATTCTTTTAATTTGTAACATGTTGTGAATTTCATATCTTTCTGCCATAGCCTCTCCCACTGATCGAACATTATATTCCTTCCAAAGTCTTGCGCCCACTTAATCACTGATGCTTTTACCACTTCATCTTTTGTTTCCCATTCCAGAATTAAATTATATAGCTTTGCTATAATTTTTGTTTTTTCCATGGTCAAATATCTTTCAAATTTGGTCATTTCTTTTTCAAAGCCCACTTTTTTATCCTTCCCCCATCTTGATTTGATTTGCAAATATTGAAACCAATCATATACTTGATTTTTGACTTCTTGGTATTCTCTTAAAATTAATTCCCCTTCCTCTTCCTTTAGCAGCATCCTGTAATTTACCCACTCTTCTCTCATATTCAACTTTTTCACTGCGACTATTTCTAGTGGTGACACCCAGCATCCCCCCTTGTTTTAAAGAGAGCCAGGGAGAAGGGGTGAACCGGAGCATCCACCCCTCATCCCCAGCTCCGTTTAAAGCAAGCGGGGATGAGCCGTTCAGAGCGGCTGATCCCCCCTTGTTTTAAAGAGAGCCAGGGAGAAGGGGTGAGCGCTCCAGTTCACCCCTCGTCCCCAGCTCCCTTTAAAGCAAGCTCTGAAGCGGCTCATCCCCACTTGCTTTAAAGGGAGCTGGGGACGAGGGGTGAACGCTCACCCCTTCTCCATGGCTCTATTTAAAGCAGTTCCTCGTCCGCGCTGCCCGTGGGGTGGTGGAGAAAGCGGTAGCATCCCAACTGCTTTCTCCACCACCCCGCGCCCCGATCCCAAAAGCAGCTGGGATGATGCCGCTTCTTCCACCACCCCACGGGCGGCCTGGAGGAGGAACTTCTGGGTCCTCCCTGCAGCCTCCGTTGCAGAAACAAGCCTCTTTCTGCGAACGGAGGTGCCGGGAGGATCGAGTAACATCTCCGCTGCCAGAGCAAATCTATAAATCGCTATTGGAATGGCATTTGAAAGATGAAGAGGTTAAGTCGGTGATGGTACATTGGGCTAGGGATTTTGGCTATAATTATAATATACATCTAGAAGACTGGGAAGAATTATGGAAAGAAGGAATAATATATCAAGAGTTTGATATATAATCTTGATCTTTTGCAGCTATGTCACGGGGAGCAAAATTCAACTTGAAGAAAGGGTAAGTATTACTTACTTATCAAACCTTTATTAGGCATTTTACAGATAAAACAGCGAGAGATAGAATCACGTACAAGAGCCCATGGGCGTACCCAGCGAGGGGCAGGGGGCAGCTGCCCCCCCAGCATAGCTGTCAACCCTCCCATTTTATGTGGGAAACCGGATTTCTGAGATCCCTTAAAATTCCCGCATTTCAAACAAAGCAGCTCCTCTCCCTCCCCCCCCCCCTTGCCAGTCAGGGACTGGGAGGACCTCGCCTCCGGCTCCTTGCAGAGAAAAGCCTCAAAGCGAGTGGGAGCCGTTTCCCCACGCTTGCAGGGGGGCGTATTCGGCCCCCTGGCCCCTGCATCAGCCCCTATCCTCAGCCTCGCCTCCTGTCGTATAGCAGAGAGATCGGAGATAACACAGATCTGTGAGGTTAGCCTTTTTTAAAGGGAAAACTCTTTACGCCAAATAGGATTCCTTGTGAGAAAAGGGAAAGGTTTACAGCTATGATTCAGATTTGCTACCCCTCTGGTTTGTGTGTATCTATGGGGAGCGGGTGTCGCTCTGAGGTGAGGTGAGTGTGTTTTTTGGAGGCTCATTGTGCGGGGAGGAAGGAACAGGGGGCAAAGGCTACACTGTTAATGCGTTTGGTGTGTTCTGCGTGTGGGGAAGGCTGAGCGCTGCGTGAGGCACCCCTAGCTCCCACTTTTGTCTCCTTAGTTTGCAGTATTTCATTAGATTTCGCCTGCTGTTGGTTCCTGTGTTCCCTAAACCTGGGGACTTAACTGGGGGTGTGTGTTCTGAATTCAGAGGCTTTGCTAAGTGACAGAATAATAGGTTTAAAAATGGGCTTATGTTCACTTTTAAAAAGTTTGCTTTCGTCGTTTTGCTCCCTGCTTAAGGTTTCAATTGAGATTGACCTTGTCCGGTGTCCTGGTATAAAGAGGGTTTAAAAAGAAACCATTATTGATGCACATGAAAGCTCATACCAAGAACAAACTTGGTCAAGGTGCTACTGGAAGGAATTTATTTATTTATTTGTTTGTTTTTGACTATGGCAGACCAACACGGCTACCTACCTGTTCCTAGATTGAGGACCATTTTGCTCCATGTGCATGCTTGACCCTCTTTATTTACCTTGGATGCTGCTGGCTTGCTGCAGCCCTGCATAGCAGCCTTAGCCTTACAAGACTGAAGGGCCATAAGCTTTGCAGCTTTAGTATATTATTTTATAATTTCATCATACTTTCCTTGAGTTGTTCCTAATAAACATTGCATTTTGTTATTTGTCCTTTGTGTTGTTATAAGAATTTTAAGGTGTTTCTCTGCAAGAAGGGAGGAGGTGACAAAAATCCTTCCCATTGCCTCAGGAATTAAGTAATTACCATCTCAAAGGAGGAACAACTCAAATATACTCTTTCTGTTCTGTTAAGGACAGGGGGGGGGGTAACCTAAGCAAAGTCTCCTCCTGAGTAAACTCATAGGGTATGGAGCAATGCCCTTAAGGGAGCCCTTCTGGAAAGTGGCTCCTGCCATGAGCTCTCAAGCTACACAGGAAGAAATTCCAAAGGGAGCATTGACAGCTAAGCACCAGCCATATATCTGTGCTCCAAACTCATTAAAGGTGATAGACCTGGCCAGGCAAACTCATTGTTCTGGTCCCAAGAACACTCAGGTGAAGGGCCCAGTGATTACCAAACACATAAGATGAATACACCAGTGCTTACCATCAATTCAGTGCTTACCATTCATTTGCATTTCATTTCCTCTATGTTAATGCCATGTAACCCTCCCCTTTCCCCTTCATGGATCACTGCCTTGTCGTGGCGAAGGAGCTTGATTTACTCAGGGAAGCTATGGACAGGTCAAGATGGACAGGTCGTAGTGGAGAGTTTGGACCAAACGTGATCCACCTGGAGGAGGAACTGGCAAGCCGCTCCAGTATCCCTGCCAAGAAAACTCCATGGACAAAGACAACAGGCATATAAAAGATATGACGCTGGAAGATGAGCCCCTCAGGTCGGAAGGCGTCCAACATGCTACTGGGGAGGAGCGGAGGACAAGGACAAGTAGATTCAGAGCTGATGAAGCGACTGGGCCAAACCCGAAAGGACGCTCAGTTGCGGATATGCCTGGAAGCGAAAGGAAAGTCCAATGCTGTAAAGAAAAGTATTGCATAGGAACCTGGAATGTAAGAACCATGAACCTTGGTAAGCTGGATGTGGTCAAAAATGAGATGGCAAGAATAAACATTGACATCCTGGGCATCAGTGAACTAAAATGGACGGGAATGGGCGAATTCAGTTCAGATGACTATCATATCTACTGCTACTGTGGGCAGGAATCCCGTAAAAGAAATGGAGTGGCCCTGATAGTCAACAAAAGTGTGGCGAAAGCTGTACTGGGATGCAATCTCAAAAATGATAGAATGATCTCGATACGAATCCAAGGCAGACCTTTTAACATCACAGTAATCCAAGTTTATGCACCAACTACCAGTGCTGAAGAAACTGAAATTGAGCAATTCTATGAAGACTTACAACACCTTATAGAAATGACACCAAAGAAGGATGTCCTTCTCATTATAGGGGATTGGAATGCTAAAGTAGGGAGTCAAGAGATAAAAGGAACAACTGGCAAGTTTGGCCTTGGAGTTCAAAATGAAGCAGGGCAAAGGCTAATAGAGT
This sequence comes from Darevskia mixta, assembly GCA_034641385.1. Lineage (NCBI taxonomy): Eukaryota > Metazoa > Chordata > Lepidosauria > Squamata > Lacertidae > Darevskia > Darevskia mixta. The sequence continues at coordinate 6,189,076 of JAWWNH010000224.1, read as the reverse complement.
TCTGTCAAGAGAACAAGCTGGTCATCACAAACACTCTTTTCCAACAACACAAGAGACGACTCTACACATGGACATCACCAGATGGGCAACATCGAAATCAGATTGATTATATTCTCTGCAGCCAAACATGGAGAAGCTCTATACACTCAGCAAAAACAAGACCTGGAGCTGACTGTGGCTCAGATCATCAGCTTCTTATAGCAAAATCCAAGCTTAAACTGAAGAAAGTAGGAAAAACCACTGGGCCAGTAAGATACAATCTAAATCAAATTCCTTATGAATACACAGTTGAAGTGAAGAACAGGTTTAAGGATTTAGATTTGGTGGATAGAATGCCTGAAGAACTGTGGATGGAGGCTTGTAACATTATACAGGAGGCAGCAATGAAAACCATCCCAATGAAAAAGAAATGCAAGAAAGCAAAGTGGCTGTCAAATGAGGCCTTACAAATAGCGGGAGAGAGAAGGCAAGCAAAATGCGAGGGAAATAGTGAAAGATACAGGAAATTGAATGCAGATTCCAAAAAATAGCAAGGAGAGACAAGAGGGCCTTTTTAAACGAGCAATGCAAAGAAATAGAGGAAAACAACAGAATGGGAAAAACCAGAGATCTGTTCCAGAAAATTGGAGATATGAAAGGAACATTTTGTACAAAGATTACCACAATTAAGGACAAAAGTGGAAAGGACCTAACAGAAGCAGAAGACATCAAGAAGAGGTGGCAAGAATACACAGAGGAATTATACCAGAAAGATATGGAGGTCTCATACACGCCAGATACATAGCTGTCAAGTTCTCCCTTATTTTAAGGGAAATTCCATTATGTCAAATAGGCCTCCTCATGAGAAAAGGTAAAACTTGACAGCTATGCCCAGGTAGTGTGGTTGCTGACCTTGAGCCAGACATCCTGGAGAGTGAAGTCAAATGGGCCTTAGAAAGCCTTGCTAACAACAAGGCCAGTGGAAGTGATGATATTCCAGCTGAACTATTTAAAATTTTAAAAGTTGATGCGGTTAAGGTGCTACACTCAATATGCCAGCAAGTTTGGAAAACTCAGCAGTGGCCAGAGGATTGGAAAAGATCAGTCTACATCCCAATCCCAAAGAAGGGCAGTGCCAAAGAATGCTCCAACTACCGCACAATTGCGTTCATTTCACACGCTAGCAAGGTTTTGTTAAAAATTCTACAAGGCAGGCTTAAGCAGTATGTGGACCGAGAACTCCCAGAAGTGCAAGCTGGATTTCGAAGGGGCAGAGGAACCAGAGACCAAATTGCAAACATGCGCTGGATTATAGAGAAAGCTAGAGAGTTCCAGAAAAACATTTACTTCTGCTTCATTGACTACGCAAAAGCTTTTGACTGTGTCGACCACAGCAAACTATGGCAAGTTCTTAAAGAAATGGGAGTGCCTGATCACCTCATCCGTCTCCTGAGAAATTCTCTATGTGGGACAAGAAGCTACAGTTAGAACTGGATATGGAATAACTGATTGGTTCGAAATTGGGAAAGGAGTACGACAAGGCTGTATATTGTCTCCCTGCTTATTTAACTTATATGCAGAATTCATCGTGCGAAAGGCTGGACTGGATGAATCCCAAACCGGAATTAAGATTGCCAGAAGAATATCAACAACCTCAGATATGCTGATGATACAACCTTGATGGCAGAAAGTGAGGAGGAATTAAAGAACCTTTTAATGAGGGTGAAAGAGGAGAGCACAAAATATGGTCTGAAGCTCAACATCAAAAAAAAACTAAGATGATGGCCACTGGTCCCATCACCTCCTGGAAAATAGAAGGGGAAGAAATGGAGGCAGTGAGAGATTTCACTTTCTTGGGTTCCATGATCACTGCAGATGGTGACAGCAGTCACGAAATTAGAAGACGCCTGCTTCTTGGGAGAAAAGCAATGACAAGCCTAGACAGCATCTTAAAAAGCAAAGACATCACCTTGCCAACAAAGGTCCATATAGTTAAAGCTATGGTTTTCCCAGTAGTAATGTACGGAAGTGAGAGCTGGACCATAAAGAAGGCTGATCGCCGAAGAATTGATGCTTTTGAATTATGGTGCTGGAGGAGACTCTTGAGAGTCCCATGGACTGCAAGAAGATCAAACCTATCCATTCTTAAAGAAATCAGCCCTGAGTGCTCACTAGAAGGACAGATCCTGAAGTTGAGGCTCCAGTACTTTGGCCACCTCATGAGAAGAGAAGACTCCCTAGAAAAGACCCTGATGTTGGGAAATATTGAGGGCACAAGGAGAAGATTGAGGGCACAAGACAGAAGATGAGATGGTTGGACAGTGTTCTCGAAGCTACTAACATGAGTTTGGCCAAACTGCGAGAGGCAGTGAAGGATAGGCGTGCCTGGTATGCTCTGGTCCATGGGGTCACAAAGAGTCGGACACGACTGAACGACTGAACAACAACAACAACAACCCTCCCCTTCTCCACCCCTCTGGTGACAGTTTTACTGATGTAACTGTGATCTGGTGGTGATGCTTAATGAGCTGCATTCTGGGAAACTGCAGGAAGTTTTAAAAGTTCTTGTCACCCCTTCTTCGCTGTTCAATCTTTGCCTTGAACCTGATGCACAATAAATGTTCTCCTTTGTTGGTGGCTGTAATAGGTACCAAGGTTGTCGGTTTTCTGGCCTCCATACACTAGCATCCAGAACGCTTTGTTGTTTTCACTCTGAATTGAATCGAGTAGTTGTAACCATTTTTGGGTGGCATATTTTTGTTTCTTTTCGGCCAGAATATAGTGATGTTAAAAGTAAAGCTTGTGCAAGTGGAGAGCATTTTTCTAGCTGTTTGATTTCAAACCCCAAGTTGTCTTTAATCAGGCAGCAGAGACCTGCTTTCGGCCGACCCTTTGTGTTTGTTTTCAATGCAGGTATCATATAGGAGGTGAATCCGCTAATTTTGATATCTCTGGTTGACCATGTTTCTTGTAGAAGTATTAATTTGAAATCTTTGAAAAAGTTCATTAGATCTGGGTCTCCGCCTTTATTTCCCCACCCTGCGATGTTACAGGACAACAAGCGTAAAGTCTGTTTTTGAATTTGCGGCTGGTTTGCAGAGATTAGTCAGTCTAGTTCAATTATTGAGCTCAGAAAGGAGAGGTTTTGTCTTACACAAATGCAGCCGTTTGCCACTGCTTTCCATGGGGAGCATATCGGCGGATCCTCTAAGTTCTTTTTTGAGGTGCGGGAAGTTAAAGCTCCCTCCCTTTTTGGACTTCTTCCTTTGATGTTCCTTGTTCCTGAGGGATTTCTGTAGTTTTCGGACAGAAAAAGAGGACGTATGGGTCACCCTTTATTGAGCTGGATTTCTTCAGCCACCTACATAAGTGTCTTGTTTTCCTTTGCAGAAAACCTCTGTACCCCACCCACCTCCAAAACCTCCAAAACCAGGTATGTGAAATTCATATGTTGTTAACAATATGCCTTCTTTGAGACACAGGGCTGGTTCTTGCATTGACTCATTCCTAAATTGTATCTCTGGAATGAGTGGCTGGAGGCTCTTCCCGTCTCAGGTTGCCCTGCACAGGACATGGAGCCTCCACCTGCTGCTAAACTAGTTCAAGAGCTAGGCCTGATTATATGCTGAAGCCAGACCCACATGCTGGCTGGTTCCTGCCCAGGTGTGCCCCACATTCCCATTGTCTGGGCCAAGTGTGGCACGCAGCACAAGAGAGGACAAGGTTAAAAGGAGCAGGCAGGTAACGGTGCTCTTTCCTTTTTTTCCTTTTCAGATAGTCCTCGAGCAGCACCACCACCTAAACAGGTAAGTAAGAACAAATTCAAATGTTAGAATTATGGTAGAGTCGGAAGGGATCCTGAGGGTCATCTGGTCCACCCCCTGCAATGCTATCCCGTACAGGGATCCAACCTGCAACCTTATCAGCACCACGGAGCTTCCAGTTTGTGCTCTTGGGACAGGATAACCCTCTAAGTCAGTGTTTCCCAACCAGTGTGCCTCCAGATGTTTTGGGACTACAACTCCCATCATCCCTCGCTAGCAATACCAGTGGTCAGGGATGATGGGAATTGTAGTCCCAAAACATCTGGAGGCACACTGGTTGGGAAACACTGCTCTAAGTGTCCTGATTTCCAAGGACAGTCCCGGAATTACAAAAGCCATCCCAGCTTCTGATTTGATCCCGGAATGTCCCTATTGGAGGGTGAGGGTGGAGGGTGAGCCAGCGCTTGTCCCGAGTGGCGTTCATTTTTTATTTTTTTTTTACTTTCAGGAAAGAACGTACAGATTTCCACGCATTGTGACCTCCGATGAAATTCTGGAGGTGGAGGGGAGGAAAATCGACCTCCTTTGGGAAATTGCGCTAAAGGTGAGTCACATTCATGTATAAATTATTATTATTACTAGTAAATTAAGCCCGTTAAGATAACGGGCGCTAGAAGACCAATCTGACTGGGTTGCCCGAGAATAATAGTAAAAACACCACCACACACCAAAAGCTTCCTTGAACTTCAGATGTCTTATTTAAAAAACCACATAGCTGTTTATCTGTTTGGCGTCTGCTTGGGTCAGTCACTCCCGCCCGTTTGCACCCCTAGACCACCCCCAAGCCATGCAACCAAGCCACCCATCCCCTGCACCCCTAGACCACCCCCAAGCCATGCAACCAAGCCACCCATCCCCTGCACCCCTAGACCACCCCCAAGCCATGCAATCAAGCCACCCACCCCTTGCATCCCTAGACCACCCCAAGCCATGCAGTTAAGCCACCCACCCCCTGCACCCCTAGACCACCCCAAGCCACCCACCCCTTCACCCCTAGACCACCCTGAAACCATGGAACCAAGCCACCCCCCTCCACCCCTAGACCACCCCAAGCCATGCAGTCAAGCCACCCACACCTTGCATCCCTAGACCACCCCCAAGCCATGCAACCAAGCCACCTGCCCCCTGCACCCCTAGACCACCCCCAAGCTATGCAGCCAAGCCAGTCTGGAAAGCAAACGTGAAAGAGAGAGGGGAGGGAGAGAGAGAAAGAGAGCAGCGAAAGCGAGAGAGGGAGGAAAAAGAAGAAGAGGGCCTTGGATCTCGGCAACCACCATTAAGTGGGAGGAAGAAGTGAAAACAGCTGGCCAGCCAGCAGCCGAAGGGTTGGCTTTGACCCCCTTCGGGCGCTGCGCCCTTTTTTGGAGAGGGAGGCGGCGTGTGTGTGTGTGTGTGTGTGTGCGCGCGCGTGCGCGTTGCAAAAGGAGAAGGCAGGAAGAAGAGCAAGCAAGGAAGGCAGAAGGAAAAGGAAGCAAAGGGAGAGGGAGGGAAGGGACGGGACTGGACGGGAGGGGAAAGAAGAAGAAAAAAGAGGAGCGAGGAAGAGAGACAAATGCGTTCTCCTCCTCCTCCACCAGTTGTCTGCCTGCCTGCTGCTAAGGGGGACGGCGGAGGCGCGCTCTGCGCTCCGCTCAGGGGCTCCCTCTCCCGGGCGCCGCTCTCCGCCTCCCCTCGCCGCCTGCTGCATCCGACGGGCTCCCGGCAGCAGCTGCTGGCCTGGGCTTGGCTTGCTGCTGTTCCCTGAGCGCGGCGGCGGGAGGAGCAGCAGCAGCAAGCAGCTCAACCGTCTGCTTGCCTGCTTCGCGCGCGCCCAGCGTTCGGCCGGCCCTGATTGGTGCGCGCGTCTCTGCCCTCCAATCCCTATCCAATCCCTGTGTCACTGGAACGCACGCGCACTTGCGATTTCCTCTGACACACGGAAAGTAGTACGTACGGACACAGGCTCTTTATTATATAGGATTAGCAATAGTAGTTTCATAGGCCTATGTCCCTCAACTGGCCTGATTGTGAACTGCTTCTCTTTTTCTACAGGAAAAACAAGAGGCCCCCAAAAAAGCTCCAGGTAAGGTACCATCTTGCATTCAAAACTTGTACATTGAAAGGCCTCCAGCTGAAGGGGCCACAATGTGGTGTTGAAGCAAGATAAACTAATGCTTCTTCCCCCCCCCCAACATTTTGTTTCCAACAGCGCCGCCACCTAAGCCCCCTCCCAAAAAGGACCCCAGCAGCATATGGGAACGCTTGGCGAAGCCACAAAGAAGGTAAGAATAACTAAAACCCGTGCACTCTTTTTCGGTGATGCAATGTGAGGAAGTGTTGCTTGTCCATCACGGTCCATCACACATCCGGGGGCTTATCTATGTACGAGATAAGGTGTTCCGCTATGTGATGTTTGTATTATTTGTACATATGACACTTGTGACATTCTGAGTCATGTCTATGCTTGATTTTCAGGTTCGTCCCAAAAGAAGATTGCTTCCAAAAGAAGAAAAAAGAGAAGAAGAGTATTAAAGAAAATGTCAAGATAGAACCTGTCCCCTCCTTCCCCTCAGGCTATGTTCTATCATTCCTGCCCCCCCTTCCCCGGTAATCCCCCCCCCCTTACAACCCCTAAATGTTTTGGTTTTAGATTTTGAAAAATGATTTTAAAAGATTTTTGATTGTTCAACATTTTACAGCAGATTTTCAATTGGTATTTGTTTTCTGTACTGTTTAAACCAGATCAAAATGTAAGTCTATGTGTGGAGATTATATGTATTTATTGCTACAATTTAGTTGACAAATTGGTGTTACTGTAAAGCCATACGTTCTGTTAAGTCTTGTTTGCTTGAAACACTATAATATTTTTGAAGTGCACATGGCTTGTTGTATATTTTAAGGGATTCACCTTTTTTAACCTATTCACCAAGATGTACTTTAATTCAGGGCATTATAAAGTTAAACAATTTTGGAACAATCTTCGTATTTAAAACAATGTAATCCTTTTGACAAATAAACTAAATATAATGAAATGACCATGCTGCTTGTGTAATTACAGATCTTAATTGTTATACTTTCATTGTCTTGATCTGTGTGAAGCTTTTCATTTGTAAGCCTTAAACCAGTCTTTCTTTTCCATAACTGCCGTGTGTGTGTGTGTGTGTGTGTGTGTAGTGACCATGGAGATTAATTGTAATTTATAATTTTCTATGTCCTATAATTCCAAACGCCTTCTCAAGCAAGCAATATAATGTATATTGACACATTGTCTTGTGGAAAGGTTAAAGTACTTCACCTCTTCCACTTTTAGATGCAAATCCATTTTTTTTATTTTAATCAAAGGTTACTCATCTATTTTTACATCATCTGTTTTCCTGACCAGTATTTAAAAGCCAAAAGGATAACAATGGCCAGTGACTCATTTTAGAAAGTGCCCCAAACTATGTGCCTAATACTACATTGCATACAGAAATAAATACAAAGGTATACTGGTAAAACAAACTGCAAACAAACATTTGCCAAGTTCAGTTCGTTCTTTGCCGGATAGAGCATCTGCCATGTTCTCTCCTCAGAGCTTTTACTGGTCCATCATATTTCTCCAACCAGTCTTATCTGACCTCGGCTCCTTCAGTGTCTTTACATTCTTCTCTCTACGTCCCATCAGCAAATGTACCTTAAGAAAAGCATGCAGCAAGCAATGATACAAGAAGCAGATACTCAGCATGATTAATCAATTCTAATAAGCACAAATAATTGATGCTTCCAATTGATGTTCTATTGCAGAAGGCGAGCAAGGAAACGGTGGAAACAAGACCGTCTCCGCACCATCCTCCTCTTCTTCCTTTCGGGTCGGCCTTCCGCTAGGCTGTGCCAGGCTGCGCCGCTTCTCCCAATGCCTTTCAGGTTGCCTTGCCAGCAGTGGCGGAGGAAGGGGGCAGTGGGGGCGGGCGCCCCAAAGGGTGTCATCATTGAGGGAGGTGGCATTCAGCGCCCCATTGCTCGTGGCTGGAGGAGGCAGGCAGGCGAGTGAACAACGGAGGGGGGCGGGAAGGGGAGAGGAGAGGGAGGAAGCGGGATTGGTGGGTGCGCTTTCATTCTGCCTGGAAGACGATCGCCTACAGCGGGACTATCAAGTGGATTTAAAGGGTCACTTTGGGGGCAGCGCTGCAAACGCAGAAGGGATCTTGCAGTATGTTGACACACACACACCTACTGGATTTAATAACGCTCAGATCATTTAATATCTGATTGAAGGTTCATATCCTATATAATAATCTTGCTGTGTCCCTGCGTCCACTTTCTGTGTGTCACGGAAGTGCGCTATTGCGCATGTCACAGAGGGGACGCAGGGATTGGACAGCAGAGACCACTTCCGCCGCCGCCTTTACTAGAGGCTCCCGCTGCCGCCATTACTGTGCTTACAAGGCCAAGCGCGGGGGCAGTGGCGCGAAGCGCCACTGCTGCCGACGCCAGCCATCTCCGCCGCCTTGGCCGCCGCTCCCCCCCGCCCCCGGAAAAAAAAAGAAGAAGGGGGAGGGAGCCCCTCTCCACCCCCCAACGGCCTGAATAGACCCGCCTCACGGAGCGCCGGTGCTCCGGAGGCCGAAGAGGGTCGCCACACACCCACCGCCGCCACCGCCGCCGCTGCAGCCGCCCCCGGGGAGTAAGGAGAGGAGGGGGGAACCCCTTCCCACCCCCAGCGGGTGTGCGCGGCCACGCGGCGGATGCACGCTGGGCTGGGGGCTTTTCCTGCGGGTGGTGGCGTAGCTCTGCTGGCCCGGGGCAGCCTCTGCCTCGCCGCCCCCTCAACGCTACACCCCCGATTTTAAGCGTCGGGTGTGCGTCGACACCCGGCAGGTGCACGCTGGGCTGGGGGCTTTTCCTGCAGGCGGCGACGGCGTAGCTCTGCTGGCCCGGGGCAGCCTCTGCCTCGGCGCCCCCTCCGGAGGCGCCGCCGCTGCGCGAAATGGCCGGAGCCGGCACTGCCGAGCGCCGATAAGAGGATGGAGGGGTGCGCTTTAAAAGAGAGAGAGGGAGAGCCATCGAGGAGGAGGAGGCAGGGCTCAGCTTCGCCTTCACCAGGTGGGAGAAAGGGGTTGACAGGCGGGGAGGATGGGGGCGGCCAGCGCTGTGGGGAGCTGTGTCACCCCGATAGGAGAAGCTCCCTTGGGGGAGGAGAAGAAGATGAGGATCCCCCTGGGGTAAAGTAGGGGCTGCGGTGGGTGAAGAGAGGGAGGGAGGGAGGGATGAAAGAAGGAAGGAAAGAAACAGGGAAGGAAGATGGGGGGTTCCAGCGCAGATCAGGGACCGGCTGCTGTAGGCCATCGACCCTACGTCTTCAAGAGCCCTGGCGAGGCGGTGGACAAAGGTGTCTCCCAGCCCACGGGGCGCGTCTTCCCAGGCTCCAAGCCAGCCCAGCCAGGCAGGAAACCAGCGGCCCCCAAGCCCAAGCCAGCACCGCGCCCCAGACCGACCGCAAAGCCCCGCCCCAGCCCCACACGGCCCATGGCACCACCTGCCACAGGTAACAGGCATCTGCGGATGGAATCACCGCAGGGTGGTTGTCAGGACCTCAGAAGAGCCTTCCTGGATCCGGCCAGAGGTTCCTTTGCCCCGGCATCCTGTTCCCACGGTGGCCAAATAACCCTCAGAACCTAGGCGCCCGTTTTCTAAACGGGCTTAATATACTAGTTTTCTATATTCAAGGCAGATTAATTCCCTAAGCACAAAGGACACGTACTGGAAATTGGAAATTCATACTCCCTTGTAAGAAATTGTGGCTGGGTGCACCATTGTAACATGTGATACATCTCTCACACACAGACAGGGACCTGGTCAACCAACCTCAGTATTGCCCACACTGGCTGGCAGCCCACACCACTTGTGCACAGAGCAGCATGGTGGACCAAGCTCAGTATTGCCCACATTGGCCAGCAGCCAGTACCACCTGTGCGCAGAGCAGCGTTTTCCAGCCAAGCTCAGTAATGTCTGCACTGACCATTAACCAGTAACTCCACTATGCAGAGCATTGTGGTCTACCTAGCTTTGTATTGCCCACACTGGCCGGCAGAGATCACCCCCTGTGTGCAGACCAGTGTGGCCAACCAAGCTCAGTATTGCCCCCACTGGCCTGAAGCCAGAGGAGCGTTTTCTAGCCAAGCTCAGTAATGTCTAACACTGGCCGGCAGCCATCACTAACTGTGATAAGTGCAGCGTGGTTAACCAACTGATATGTGGGGTATGTGGAGTATCAGCCCCAACTGACATGTGGGGTATGTGGCCCTGAGAAAGCAACTAGACCTCCAGGGAGCGAGTCAGTATTGCCTACACTGACCAGCAAGATAACTAAACAGCACTGACTGTTGGACACCACCAGTCAATATTGTCTACACTGACTGGCAGCAACCAAAACAATATCACAGATGGGACGTCAATGGGCCTATTCAGTAATGCCTACACACTCTCAGCAACATTACTAACAAGCCATGTTAGACTTGCCGCCACTGACACCAGGCTAGACAATGCTACCATTCAGTGGATTTGTAACTGGCTGACTGACCGAACCCAAAGGGTGCTCATCAATGGCTCCTCTTCATCCTGGAGAGAAGTGACTAGTGGGGTGCCACAGGGTTCTGTCTTGGGCCCAGTCTTATTCAACATCTTTATCAATGACTTGGATGATGGGATTGAGGGCATCCTGATCAAGTTTGCAGATGACACCAAATTGGGAGGGGTGGCTAATACCCCAGAGGACAGGATCACACTTCAAAATGACCTTAACAGATTAGAGAACTGGGCCAAGGCAAACAGGATGTATTTTAACAGGGAGAAATGTAAAGTACTACACTTGGGCAAAAAAAATGAAAGGCACAAATACAGGATGGGTGATACCTGGCTTGAGAGCAGTACAAGTGAAAAGGATCTAGGAGTCTTGGTAGACCACAAACTTGACATGAGTCAACAGTGTGATGCAGCAGCTAAAAAAGCCAATGCAATTCTGGGCTGCATCAATAGGAGTATAGCATCTAGATCAAGGGAAGTAATAGTACCACTGTATTCCGCTCTGGTCAGACCTCACCTGGAATACTGTGTCCAGTTCTGGGCACCACAGTTCAAGAAGGATATTGGCAAGCTGGAACGTGTCCAGAGGAGGGCAACCAAAATGGTCAAAGGCCTGGAAACGATGCCTTATGAGGAACGGCTTAGGGAGCTGGGTATGTTTAGCCTGGAGAAGAGAAGGTTAAGGGGTGATATGATAGCCATGTTCAAATATATAAAAGGATGCCATATAGAGGAGGGAGAAAGGTTGTTTTCTGCTGCTCCAGAGAAGCGGACACGGAGCAATGGATTCAAACTACAAGAAAGAAGATTCCACCTAAACATTAGGAAGAATTTCTTGACAGTAAGAGCTGTTCGACAGTGGAATTTGCTGCCAAGGAGTGTGGTGGAGTCTCCTTCTTTGGAGGTCTTTAAGCAGAAGCTTGACAGCCACCTGTCAGGAATGCTTTGATGGTGTTTCCTGCTTGGCAGGGGGTTGGACTGGATGGCCCTTGTGGTCTCTTCCAACTCTATGATTCTATGATTCTATGACACAGCCGTGAACGCTGCTTCAGTATTGCCTGCACTGACTAGCAGCACAACACAGCAAGATCCTATCCACAGTACCCCAGTACAGACTGCACAACCCTAAAATAGGATTGACCAAGCCAATACCAACAAAAAAACCAGGCAACACATTATTACAGCCAGGAATATGGTCAAAGCGGAATAAAGCAAAATCCCCTTAAAGGAGACACCTAAACAATAACAAATCAGAATGCAGTTATGAGTCGCAAACAAGCAAAAATAGAACTGACATGCAGGAAATAAAGGTCTTTGTTTGCTTGTTTTTGTTTTGTTTTATGTTTTATTACTATATTTTAATTATATGTATATATGCTATTTATTCTAATTGAATAAATCACCAAATCACCATCAGCTCAAACCACGTGGTTTCAGAGAGCAACACAGAGAATAAATTATGCAGGTACAATACAAAACCTGATACACAAAAGAAAAGCAGCTCCCCCCCCCCGCCCCCCGAAGAAAAAGACCGCTGTGTTTAATAATAATAATAATAATAATAATAATAATAATAATAATAATAATGCAACTAAAATAATAAAGCTAAAATGGCCGGCCCTGCCACATTGCCCTGAACTAAGATGGCGACCAACTATTTGCCCTTACAGTAACAAAGCCCACAACGATTTAAGCCACCTTTAGCATGGTTTTAGGCTTGGAAAGATGCCTTACAAATAAAATTGCTTGCTTGCTTGAGGAGTGTGCATAGCAGGCCCATGGAGAGCTCCGCCCACCCTAGAAGAGCTCTATTGGCCAGCCTGGAGCGTCAATCAGCCAGCTGTGGAGGGCGGGCTCAACTTCCCAGGAGCCTCACTGCTAGGCCCAGGAGCCTCACTGCTAGGCCCAGGAGCCTCACTGCTAGGCCGCACGAGGCAGGCATGTCAGGGGAGGGCAAAAACCTCCAGGTGTTATTGTGACAAAAGGCAACACAAATGGAGGGACAGGGGAACCAATCTGTGTTTTAAAGGACAGGAGGCAGACCTCTTCCTTTCCCCCTTCTGAGCCTGCTATTCCCCTCCCCCACCAGCATTTTTGATGAATTTGAACCCGGAACATGTTGTGACAGGAAAGAAAGCCAGGTCAGGGCTTGGAAGGTTTCACATGCACCAATGTTTCCCTTTGGATATATTGGACATTTTTGTTTTCGCTTTCCTTGTAACCAGGCTACTGCTTCTGTCCCAATTGCTCACACTTACGTTTTGGAAATGGATATACCACCAGGTCACCCTCAATTTCAGTTACACCAGTGGGTGTGACACAGCGGCATGTGGCCACGCTTTACGCGCACGTTTGCTTCTGCTCCCTCGTGATTCACCCACAAGAACGGCAGGAAAGGCCTCTGGGCTGGAACAGCACCCCAAGAACATGGACAGCGTAAAACTCCGGTGGTTTTCTGGGTTAATAGGGTTGCAAATAGCGCCCACCCCCCAGAAGCAATTAAATGCAGAAATGATCTACATTTCAAAAAGTGGCTTTGACATTGTGTGGATGATAAAAATATATATGTGGGAATTAACATGTAAGGAAATGGGGGGAGGGAGGAATAATAAAGCAAATCCATTGCAAAGAGGTATCTTTAAAGTCCCAAAAACTTTGCATTCCATTGCTTTCGGGGAAGTTAAGTAACGCAGATCCCGAAAATAAAGACTTAAATTCTTGCCTCCCCTCCCCACCTTCCACCATTCAAGCAAAGCACAAATCCACATCTTTCATTCTTTCCACACCTTTCCAAACAGATGATTTTCTCCTTCAGCATAAATCAGGATCTTTTCAGGGGGGTGCCTCTTCATTTGCCAATTGTATCCAAATTCAAAGGTTTTCCACAGCTCACCACCAATGAGCCCAGCGACCTCGCTCACAAACAGAAGAAAAGGCATTGATGGGTCGTGCCCTTTTGATACCCTCGAAAGGTTAGGGGAGACATGCCCCTTACACCCCATTAATCTCCATGTGGGACCCGTCAGGGGCACCAAGAGAGCTTCTGAGAGGGCGACCTACTGGGTTTGCTGCAAAACAGGAAGACTACAAAGGAAAGCCTGTGAGCTGGGAAGGTGGGCAGAAGTAACATTTCCATTTACAGGTGGATCTTCCCACTTCCTTCCCTGCCCTGACATGTCACAAGGATGTCAGGAGGAGGAGGTGGTACATTGGATGAGGTTTCAGGTAGGTTTTCACTGAACAAAAGTAGGTCATTGTCACACAGCCGGTGGACAGGTCCCCCATTTTCCATGCATGTTCCTAGCGGGAAGTCACAAGGGAAGAGTAAGTGTGGATGGGTTTTCATCTGCCTGTTTCGTCCCACCCGCCCTGTTGTTATTGGCTGTTTATTGTTGTGCTTTGGTTGCAGGGATGGATGTGATGAGCATACCGGGAGAAGAAGGGGAAGCCAAAAGTCCAGGCATTTTGTGATGGCCTGGTTTTCGGATGCTGAACCTGAGGGATCCCAGCCTGCACAGGATTCCACGCCTCCAGAACCAGCTGAGCCGGGTCTAGGGCATGAGCCTGAAGGGTCCTCACCTGGGCTGGATCCTCAGGTGCAGGCAGCAGCTTTAGTCTGCTCTGGCTCCTGATGTGATGGAGGACCGACTGCCTGCATGTGCCCCATGCTCAGCCCCATCAGAGGAGGCTGAGGCTGCCCCTGGGTCCAGTAACCCACCAGCCTTTCGTGAGCTGCGGAGGCTCAGGGCAGAGAGGCGAAGGGAACTAACTTCCTGCAGGAGGAGTGCTTGCCTCCAGGCCAGAAGGAGAGGCGAGTCAACGGAGGATCGGGACCGTCCTTTGCCTCCGGGCAAATTAAGGCCGGCCGGCCCCAGCCCCAAGTTGCGTGAGCAACACAGTTGCTCACGTGTGCCTGCCTGTGTCCTTGTGCCTGCTCCTGACCTATACCTTGCCCTGCTTCCCGCCTTGCTCCTTGCCGGACTGATGCCCTGTTGGACTCCTGGACTGTTACCTGACCCTGCCGCCGCCCCGCCACTGGACTTGGTTGCCTCACTGGTCCTGCCTCTGTCGTCCGGGACTGCTGACCACGGCCCAGCTCGGCCCCGGGTGAGTTTCTGGTCTTTCTCTGGGCTGGGCACCCCCGGGGCCAGCACACATTTTCCGCTATGGTCTGTGTTAGAGTCGTGTATGGTCGCTATGGACTGTGTTCAGTCGTGTCTGACTCTTCATGACCCCATGGACCAGAGCACGCCAGGCACGCCTATCCTTCACTGCCTCCCGCAGTTTGGCCAAACTCATTTTAGTAGTTTCGAGAACACTCCCTCTGGTCTGCTCCCCAAGCCCTGCCCACTGTGGAGGTCAGGATGTGTGAGTTTAAACTAGCAATTTTTGGTGGGCAATGCTGGAGTCACCCTCAGCCGGCCACGATTGGTGCCAACAGCCAGCCACAAGGAGCCGTGCCAGGCTGCAACCATTGTCCACCCTTCATTCTTCCTCCCCCGGTATTATTCTGCAGCCTCCCCACAGACCAAATGTCAGGTTAGAGGGAAGCTGCCCAAGTTCAGACCACTGATCGATCTCAGTATTGACTCCAGAGGCTGGCAGCAGCTCTCCAGGGTTTCAGGAAGGGGACCTTCCCAGCCCCCACCTGGGGATGCCATGGGGCAGGGCCGAAACTAGGCTTTCTGTCACTGGGGTCAAAGACCCAGTTGGCGACCCCACCCCCAGATGCGTGTTTGTGTATGTACACACACACACACACACACACACACACACACACACACATCAAAGTCACATGCTTGCAACCTCAAAAGCAGCTGCCAGCCCAGTAGCTCCCTACAGAAATCAACAGCCGATTACCCCATGGAAAACCCTGATTGTGGAGAGAGGATAATCAGGACTCTCAGTTGGGGTGGGGAGTTCTCAAAATGCAACCCATCATCCTCCCCCCCCCCCCCGCTATGATGCTCTAAAAACATTAAATGCTAGCCCTGCCTCCCCCCCTTCTCCTATGGAGAGAGTAGTAGGGTGTGTATGCCAAAAGACCCTCTCCCTACCAAGCTGCATCACAGAGATCTGGGCAGCATCTGACCCAGGCGGCGGCAGCAGCAGCCTTGCATGGAGGAAGGAGCCCTCTCTGCCATGGCATAGGGTCCGTTCCTCAGACTGTGCCATTGGGGTGATGGGGCGAAATGGCCTTAGACAGCCACATGGGGGAATAGTGGCCAAGGGGTGGGGGGAGAATCTGTGGCCCTCCAGAGGCTGTTGGACTCCAAATCCCATCACCCCAGCTAGCAGGCCCAATGGTCAGGATGATGGGAGCGGCAGTCCAACCAGCAAATCATCACCATCATCTTGAGGCACTTCACAGCATGAGAATACAAGATAAAACCCCCACGAAATACACAAGAAGAACAAACCAAACCATCCCCAGCCCCCTGCCTGGGCCCTTTAAACTGGTCTAAAATTTAGCCTAGCAAAAGCAGTATCTGACGCCACAGTGAGTCACCCTGAGGAAGGAGGGTGCATTTTGAGGAAAGGCATTGGGGCAGACAGGTTAACTGACCCAGTAGAAGCACTGCCAGCCATTTGCTGCAGTGGCAAACACGGTTTAGAGTTTAACCGTGAAACTTTGTTTGCCTCTGTAGCAGAGCAAGAGGAACACATGTGGGCCCTGGCTTTCGCTATGGGGCAGACAGTGAGCAGGTGTGGTGGTGGAGGGCTAGTATTATATGACCAATTTAGCATATGACTAGAACATGCGCTAATTTCCAAATTTTAGAACCAGCAAGTCAACATTCAAGATTATGCAGAATACAAACTGAGATTTGAACTGAGATCAGTTTATTGCTGTTCTCCATATAGAAGATCCCAAAGTTTCCACTGCCATAAAAAGATACCTGTATACATGAAAACCAATTACAATTAAAAATCCAGTATGACAATACAGATTCAGGTGACATCCCAGGGTAGGCTAAGCAACTCCTCCAAAGGCCCAGGCGAACAGATTCCCAGGGTCAGGATGCAATCACCCAGAAAGGGGGGGTGGGTTGGGGGTTGGTGACCAATCTGTAGATCAGCCCCCCTCCACCTGCTGCCTTCCTGTTGTGCAGTCTGGGGCTTATGGGATTTGTGGTCCCCAACACCTGGAGGGCACCCAGTTGGGACTGGCTGGCTTAGTTTGTCCCAAAATATAGAGGAAAGAAAACAGGTCTGGCCTGGACTGAACTCAAGTCCCCATCAGCACAGGAGAAGGCTGCTGCCCAGTTCAAAAAGGGTGAGGGTATGTGCTTTGCTGAACAGGAATTGTGGTGCGTTTGTGTTTTGACCTGAATGGGCACCTAAGCCCTGTCCTCGCAAGATCAAATGGCAGCACTCAAGAACCGCATCTAGAACACAAGGACCACTGGGCCCCTGTGGAATGCGATGACATCAGACGCCATCACTTTAGAAAGAAGGGCGGATCTTTTTCTTCAACTGTACTCTGTCTGAGGATGACACAGAGGAGACTGCGGCAGGCCCTCCGCATGGAAGTAGGATACTGTTTCTCAAATCTGTTACCACTTGTGTTTGTATTGCTTCTGAATCTAAATTTGAAAAGAACCATCTTGCATTTGGCAAGACAGAGCCTTAATAATTACTGTACACTTTTCTCAACCATACTAACCGCCACCTGTTGTTGTTGTTGTTGTTGTTGTTGTTGTTGTTGTTGTTGTTCAGTCGTTCAGTCGTGTCCGACTCTTCGTGACCCCATGGACCAGAGTATGCCAGGCACGCCTGTCTTCCACTGCCTCCCGCAGTTTGGTCAGACTCATGCTGGTAGCTTCGAGAACACTGTCCAACCACCTCGTCCTCTGTTGTCCCCTTCTCCTTGTGCCCTCAATCTTTCCTAACGTCAGGGTCTTTTCCAGGGAGTCTTCTCTTCTCATGAGGTGGCCAAAGTACTGGAGCCTCAGCTTCAGGATCTGTCCTTCCAGTGAGCACTCAGAGCTGATTTCCTTCAGAAAGGATAGGTTTGATCTCCTTGCAGTCCATGGGACTCTCAAGAGTCTTCTCCAGCACCATAATTCAAAAGCATCAATTCTTCGCCGATCAGCCTTCTTTATGGTGGTCCAGCTCTCACTTCCATACATCGCTACTGGGAAAACCATAGCTTTAACTATACGGACCTTTGTCGGCAAGGTGACGTCTCTGCTTTTTAAGATGCTGTCTAGGTTTGCTATTGCTTTTCTCCCAAGAAGCAGGCGTCTTTTAATTTTATGACTGCTGTCACCATCTGCAGTGATCATGGAACCCAAGAAAGTGAAATCTCTCACTGCCTCCATTTCTTCCCCTTCTATTTACCAGGAGGTGATGGGACCAGTGGCCATGATCTTAGTTTTTTAAAGTTGAGCTTCAGACCATATTTCCATAATTTCTCCTCACTTTCTGCCGTCAAGGTTGTGTCATCAGTATATTTCAGGTTATTGATGTTTCTTCCGGCAATCTTAATTCCGGTTGGCGATTCATCCAGTCCAGCCTTTCGCATGATGAATTCTGCATATGAGTTAAATAAGCAGGGAGACAATATACAGCCTTGTCGTACTCCTTTCCCAATTTTGAACCAATTAGTTGTTCCATATCCAGTTCTAACTGTAGCTTCTTGTTCCACATAGAGATTTCTCAGGAGACAGATGAGGTGATCAAGCACTCCCATTTTTTTAAAGAACTTGCTATAGTTTGCTGTGGTCGACACATTCAAATGCTTTTGCTTAGTCAATGAAGCAGAAGTAGATGTTTTTCTGGAACTCTCTAGCTTTCTCCATAATCCAGCGCATGTTTGCAATTTGGTCTCTGGTTCCTCTGCCCCTTCGAAATCCAGCTTGCACTTCTGGGAGTTCTCGGTCCACATACTGCTTAAGCCTACCTTGTAGAATTTTAAGCATAACCTTAAATGAGCGCAATTGTGCAGTAGTTGGAGCATGCTTTGGCACTGCCCTTCTTTGGGATTGGGATGTAGACTGATCTTCTCCAATCCTCTGGCCACTGTTGAGTTTTCCGAATTTGCTGGCATATTGAGTGCAGCACCTTAACAGCATCATCTTTTAAAATTTTCAGCTGGAATATCATCACTTCCACTGGCCTTGTTATTAGCAGCGCTTTCTAAGGCCCATTTGACTTCACTTTCCAGGATGTCTGGCTCAAGGTCAGCAACCACACTACCTGGGGTGTACGAGACCTCCATGTCTTTCTGGTATAATTCCTCTGTGTATTCTTGCCACCTCTTCTTGATGTCTTCTGCTTCTGTTAGGTCCTTTCCACTTTTGTCTTTTATTATGGTAATTTTTGTATGAAATGTTCCTTTCATATCTCCAATTTTCTTGAACAGATCTCTGGTTTTTCCCATTCTGTTTTCCCCCTCTCTTTGCATTGATCGTTTAAGAAGGCCCTCTTGTCTCTCCTTGATATTTTTTGGAAATCTGCATTCAGTTTCCTGTATCTTTCACTATCTCCCTCGGATTTTGCTTGCCTTCTCTTCCCCGCTATTTGTAAGGCCTCATTGGACAGCCACTTTGCTTTCGTGCATTTCCTTTTCATTGGGATGGTTTTCGTTGCTGCCTCCTGTATAATGTTACGAGCCTCCATCCATAGTTCTTCAGGCACTCTGTCCACCAAATCTAAATCCTTAAACCTGTCGGTTTAGATTGTGTCTTACTGGCCCAGTGGTTTTTCCTACTTTCTTCAGTTTATACCATACTAGTAACCTTCTATGTCCAATTAAGCACACCACGAGTCACTCCTCCCCCTCCGCCGCCCTACAGCTAGGGTGCAGGGAGACAGCAGGCAGATCTTTTGGGTGTCAGAGCCTGCGTGTGCCCAGTGTGACGCCTGGGATTTGGCACCCCTCTCAGTGGTGGCACCCGGGGCATGGCACCCCTACCACACTCCCATTGCTACGCCCCTGCCAAGAAGCATTTGCACTAGAATCCAGAAGATGTTGATTTTAAAAGTTGATAATTCCTCATATTTTTTTATTACAGATGAAGGGAAGACACCAAATATCACCTTCGAGATTCCCTCAATTGCCACAAATGTAAGTTTTCCTGTTTTTCAAACAAAATTAAAAATTCCTTCCAGTGGCACCTTAGAGACCAACTAAGTTTGTTCTTGGTATGAGCTTTCGTGTGCATGCACACTTCTTCAGATACACTGAAACAGAAGTCACCAGACCCTTATATATAGTGAGAGGGTGGGAGGGGTATTACTCAGAAGGGTGGTGGGAAGTGGCTGATAGGGGTGGTAAACCTGTTGACGACAGTAATGGCTGTAATTGGTCTTACAGGAAAAAGCAAGGGATGAGATGGCCAAAAATAGCTTTATCGTGTATAATGAGATAAGAATTTAATGTCTCTATTCATGGTTTTAAGTTTGGTAATAAGTTGTAATTCAGCAACTTCTCTTTCCAGTCTATTACTGAAATTCTTTTGTAATATGACAGCTACTTTGAGATCTTGTATAGAATGTCCTGGGAGATGGAAGTGTTCTCCTACTGGTTTCTCTGTCTGGTGATTCCTGATGTCAGATTTATGTCCATTTATCCTTTGGCGTAGGGTTTGGCCTGTTGGTCAAATATAACGTAGAGAGCTGAAGGGCACTGTTGGCATTTGATGGCATACCCAATGTTAGAAGATGAGTAATTAGATAGTCCTGAGATGGTATGTTTGATGCTGTTGGGGCCACTAATGGTGTTGGAATCAATGGATATGGGACAATTCTTTAGAAGAGGAATAAAAGTGATTTATTCAAATCAAAAGGCGAAATGAATAGTAAATAGTGTGCTAACGGAAAATATTGAAATTACGAAAGGTACAAGAGAAGAAATAAAAGGGATTTCAGTCGTTCGGAAGGAGTATAAAGTAAAAGCCTTTGCAGATGACTTGGTCCTAGCAATGGAAGAACCACTAACTAGTGCTAGAGAAGCACTAGAAAAAATAGAACAGTTTGGACAAGTAGCAGGTTTTAAATTAAATAAAAATAAAACTAAAATGTTAGTTAAAAATATGAAACAAGATTTGGTGGATATGTTGCAACAACAGACTGGTATAGAAGTAGTAAAGGAAGTTAAATACCGTATTTTTCACTCCATAGGGCGCACCTTGTTTTTGGAGGAGCAAAACAAGAAAAAAAAATATTTTTCTGGTTTTCCTCCTCTAAAAGGCTGGGAGTGGCAGCGGAGGGATGCTGCTGGTTCTTCCCCGCCAACCCCGATCACAAAAACAAGCCTGCTTTGGCCAACGGGGTTGGCGGGGAGCAACCAGCAGCATTCCTCCCCTGCCCCTTTGCCGCTTGCTTTAAAGCCAGGTAGGGAGAAGGGACGGACCGGAGCGTTCTCCCCTTCACCCTACCTGGCTTTAAAGCCAGGGGAGAGCTGCCCCGACGCTGCGCAGCATCAGAGCGGCTCATCCCCACTTGTTTTATTTATTTACTAGTAAATTAAGCCCGTAAAGATTACGGGTGCTAGATAAATAGGGCGCGGGGCGGAGAAGGGCTGCCCTGCTCCCTCCCTCGTGTCCTTCGGTTCCCCCTCCCCTCCGACCCTTCCCCCTTCATATTCTTCTCAGTCCCTCTGCGAGGCGGCGCTCGCTGCCCCACCGCGCCGCCTGCCTGCCGGCCTTGCTGCCCCTCCAATATGTGGCGAGGCTGGTGTGCGGGCACTGTACAGTACACATAAGTTTCAGTGTTTGGGTGCACCTGTGTCTGCAGATTGTTAGAAAACAAAGTGAAGTGTACATTGCACAATGGAGCTGAATAAAAGGCACAGATGATCTCCAGATTAATTTCCAAACTTTTAATTCACTACTAAAAAAACCATCTAGTTGTATAAAAAGGCAAAGTATTTGAATATAATTTCATTTCAGTGCTGCTCCCCAGCCTCCTCTCCCTCCCATTAACCCTTTTTCCTCCCCACCCTCCTATCGTTCCCATTAACCCTTCCCCTCCCCACCCTCCTCTCCTTCCCATTAACCCTTTTCCCTCCCCACCCTCCCATTAACCCTTTTCCCTCCCCACCCTCCTCTTGTTCCCATTAACCCTTCCCCTCCCCACCCTCCTCTCCTTCCCATTAACCCTTTTCCCTCCCCAGTCTCCTCTCCCTCCTATCCTCCCCCCCAGTCTCCTCTTGCTGTTGCTGCTGGCTCGAGACCCCTCCTCGGCTCCCGGGAGGGACCTTCCAGCCAGGCTTCTCCCTCCCGCCCCGCGTGAGTCCGTCCTGCCACGGAGCTGGTGGGATCGGCGCCTGAAGCCGGTCCAGGCAAGCGTCGGAGGAAGGGGCGCTACGCGCCCCTTCCCCCGCGGTTTAGAAGCAGACCCGCAGTAAAGGCGGTTGGCGAGGCTGGTGTGCGAGCCTCCAGGCAAGGAAAAGCAGTAAAGACGGCGTTAGATGGCAGAAAATAGCAAAAGGCGGACGACGGCAAGGTAGACAGCAGCGAGCTACTGTCAGCCAAAACGGTCGCTGGCACAATGGCCGTTAAACCCACGCAACATTCAAAAGGGCTCGGAGCTGAGGGGGTGGGCAGGAAGAGGCGGAAGCGGCATCGCCTATTGGTCTCCTTTGCTGTCTATTGCTGTCCACGCTCCAATCCCTGCCTTCCTGTGTGACATGCGCAGAACCCACTTCCGTGACACACGGAAAGCAGGGACAATAGGATATTATTATAGAGGATTTTATTTTTTTATTTCTTTTAAACATACAGATTTACCAACATACAATCACCTCACCAACATTTACACCATTATTCAACATTTACCTTCATCCACATCAACATTCTTCCCCCCCCCTCCACCATTACTACGAAACTATTTCACATTACTATGAAACTATTATTATTTTCATACCCTCTTATCTCACATCCTCTTTTGGTTTTTACCTCTTCTTCTCTTTCTCATCCCTTCTTCCTTCACCAGTAACTCGCTCAACTCGATAGTAGTTCTGGTTTTTCTGCATATCTTTGGATGTAATCCTTGAAAGGTTTCCATTCATTTTCTAATTTCTCTTTTGATCTCTCTCCCAAATTTCCCATTATTTTAATTGTGTTGTGATATTCTATAAGTTTTATCAGCCAATCTGTTTTTGTTGGTATTTCTGTATTTTTCCAATTCTTTGCTATTAGTAATCGTGCAGTGGCTGTCGTATACAGATATAGCACTCTGTCTTTTTCCTTAATCTCGTCTGGTGGAATGCCCAGTAGAAACCCTTCTGGGTTTTTCTTAAAAGAATATTTTTAAAAAATTTCCTTTCCTTATATATTGTCTCCCAATATTTCTTTATTCCTGGGCAATTCCACCATATATGGAACAACGTTCCTTTTGCTAAATTGCACCTCCAGCAGGTGTTACCACTATTTTTGTTTATTTTGGCTATTTTCTCCGGTGTCATATACCATCTATGCTGTACTTTAAAAAAAAATTCTTTTAATTTGTAACATGTTGTGAATTTCATATCTTTCTGCCATAGCCTCTCCCACTGATCGAACATTATATTCCTTCCAAAGTCTTGCGCCCACTTAATCACTGATGCTTTTACCACTTCATCTTTTGTTTCCCATTCCAGAATTAAATTATATAGCTTTGCTATAATTTTTGTTTTTTCCATGGTCAAATATCTTTCAAATTTGGTCATTTCTTTTTCAAAGCCCACTTTTTTATCCTTCCCCCATCTTGATTTGATTTGCAAATATTGAAACCAATCATATACTTGATTTTTGACTTCTTGGTATTCTCTTAAAATTAATTCCCCTTCCTCTTCCTTTAGCAGCATCCTGTAATTTACCCACTCTTCTCTCATATTCAACTTTTTCACTGCGACTATTTCTAGTGGTGACACCCAGCATCCCCCCTTGTTTTAAAGAGAGCCAGGGAGAAGGGGTGAACCGGAGCATCCACCCCTCATCCCCAGCTCCGTTTAAAGCAAGCGGGGATGAGCCGTTCAGAGCGGCTCATCCTCCCTTGTTTTAAAGAGAGCCAGGGAGAAGGGGTGAGCGCTCCAGTTCACCCCTCGTCCCCAGCTCCCTTTAAAGCAAGCTCTGAAGCGGCTCATCCCCACTTGCTTTAAAGGGAGCTGGGGACGAGGGGTGAACGCTCACCCCTTCTCCATGGCTCTATTTAAAGCAGTTCCTCGTCCGCGCTGCCCGTGGGGTGGTGGAGAAAGCGGTAGCATCCCAACTGCTTTCTCCACCACCCCGCGCCCCGATCCCAAAAGCAGCTGGGATGATGCCGCTTCTTCCACCACCCCACGGGCGGCCTGGAGGAGGAACTTCTGGGTCCTCCCTGCAGCCTCCGTTGCAGAAACAAGCCTCTTTCTGCGAACGGAGGTGCCGGGAGGATCGAGTAACATCTCCGCTGCCAGAGCAAATCTATAAATCGCTATTGGAATGGCATTTGAAAGATGAAGAGGTTAAGTCGGTGATGGTACATTGGGCTAGGGATTTTGGCTATAATTATAATATACATCTAGAAGACTGGGAAGAATTATGGAAAGAAGGAATAATATATCAAGAGTTTGATATATAATCTTGATCTTTTGCAGCTATGTCACGGGGAGCAAAATTCAACTTGAAGAAAGGGTAAGTATTACTTACTTATCAAACCTTTATTAGGCATTTTACAGATAAAACAGCGAGAGATAGAATCACGTACAAGAGCCCATGGGCGTACCCAGCGAGGGGCAGGGGGCAGCTGCCCCCCCAGCATAGCTGTCAACCCTCCCATTTTATGTGGGAAACCGGATTTCTGAGATCCCTTAAAATTCCCGCATTTCAAACAAAGCAGCTCCTCTCCCTCCCCCCCCCTTGCCAGTCAGGGACTGGGAGGACCTCGCCTCCGGCTCCTTGCAGAGAAAAGCCTCAAAGCGAGTGGGAGCCGTTTCCCCACGCTTGCAGGGGGGCGTATTCGGCCCCCTGGCCCCTGCATCAGCCCCTATCCTCAGCCTCGCCTCCTGTCCTATAGCAGAGAGATCGGAGATAACACAGATCTGTGAGGTTAGCCTTTTTTAAAGGGAAAACTCTTTACGCCAAATAGGATTCCTTGTGAGAAAAGGGAAAGGTTTACAGCTATGATTCAGATTTGCTACCCCTCTGGTTTGTGTGTATCTATGGGGAGCGGGTGTCGCTCTGAGGTGAGGTGAGTGTGTTTTTTGGAGGCTCATTGTGCGGGGAGGAAGGAACAGGGGGCAAAGGCTACACTGTTAATGCGTTTGGTGTGTTCTGCGTGTGGGGAAGGCTGAGCGCTGCGTGAGGCACCCCTAGCTCCCACTTTTGTCTCCTTAGTTTGCAGTATTTCATTAGATTTCGCCTGCTGTTGGTTCCTGTGTTCCCTAAACCTGGGGACTTAACTGGGGGTGTGTGTTCTGAATTCAGAGGCTTTGCTAAGTGACAGAATAATAGGTTTAAAAAGGGCTTATGTTCACTTTTAAAAAGTTTGCTTTCGTCGTTTTGCTCCCTGCTTAAGGTTTCAATTGAGATTGACCTTGTCCGGTGTCCTGGTATAAAGAGGGTTTAAAAAGAAACCATTATTGATGCACATGAAAGCTCATACCAAGAACAAACTTGGTCAAGGTGCTACTGGAAGGAATTTATTTATTTATTTATTTGTTTTTGACTATGGCAGACCAACACGGCTACCTACCTGTTCCTAGATTGAGGACCATTTTGCTCCATGTGCATGCTTGACCCTCTTTATTTACCTTGGATGCTGCTGGCTTGCTGCAGCCCTGCATAGCAGCCTTAGCCTTACAAGACTGAAGGGCCATAAGCTTTGCAGCTTTAGTATATTATTTTATAATTTCATCATACTTTCCTTGAGTTGTTCCTAATAAACATTGCATTTTGTTATTTGTCCTTTGTGTTGTTATAAGAATTTTAAGGTGTTTCTCTGCAAGAAGGGAGGAGGTGACAAAAAAACCTTCCCATTGCCTCAGGAATTAAGTAATTACCATCTCAAAGGAGGAACAACTCAAATATACTCTTTCTGTTCTGTTAAGGACAGGGGGGGGGGTAACCTAAGCAAAGTCTCCTCCTGAGTAAACTCATAGGGTATGGAGCAATGCCCTTAAGGGAGCCCTTCTGGAAAGTGGCTCCTGCCATGAGCTCTCAAGCTACACAGGAAGAAATTCCAAAGGGAGCATTGACAGCTAAGCACCAGCCATATATCTGTGCTCCAAACTCATTAAAGGTGATAGACCTGGCCAGGCAAACTCATTGTTCTGGTCCCAAGAACACTCAGGTGAAGGGCCCAGTGATTACCAAACACATAAGATGAATACACCAGTGCTTACCATCAATTCAGTGCTTACCATTCATTTGCATTTCATTTCCTCTATGTTAATGCCATGTAACCCTCCCCTTTCCCCTTCATGGATCACTGCCTTGTCGTGGCGAAGGAGCTTGATTTACTCAGGGAAGCTATGGACAGGTCAAGATGGACAGGTCGTAGTGGAGAGTTTGGACCAAACGTGATCCACCTGGAGGAGGAACTGGCAAGCCGCTCCAGTATCCCTGCCAAGAAAACTCCATGGACAAAGACAACAGGCATATAAAAGATATGACGCTGGAAGATGAGCCCCTCAGGTCGGAAGGCGTCCAACATGCTACTGGGGAGGAGCGGAGGACAAGGACAAGTAGATTCAGAGCTGATGAAGCGACTGGGCCAAACCCGAAAGGACGCTCAGTTGCGGATATGCCTGGAAGCGAAAGGAAAGTCCAATGCTGTAAAGAAAAGTATTGCATAGGAACCTGGAATGTAAGAACCATGAACCTTGGTAAGCTGGATGTGGTCAAAAATGAGATGGCAAGAATAAACATTGACATCCTGGGCATCAGTGAACTAAAATGGACGGGAATGGGCGAATTCAGTTCAGATGACTATCATATCTACTGCTACTGTGGGCAGGAATCCCGTAAAAGAAATGGAGTGGCCCTGATAGTCAACAAAAGAGTGGCGAAAGCTGTACTGGGATGCAATCTCAAAAATGATAGAATGATCTCGATACGAATCCAAGGCAGACCTTTTAACATCACAGTAATCCAAGTTTATGCACCAACTACCAGTGCTGAAGAAACTGAAATTGAGCAATTCTATGAAGACTTACAACACCTTATAGAAATGACACCAAAGAAGGATGTCCTTCTCATTATAGGGGATTGGAATGCTAAAGTAGGGAGTCAAGAGATAAAAGGAACAACTGGCAAGTTTGGCCTTGGAGTTCAAAATGAAGCAGGGCAAAGGCTAATAGAGTTCTGTCAAGAGAACAAGCTGGTCATCACAAACACTCTTTTCCAACAACACAAGAGACGACTCTACACATGGACATCACCAGATGGGCAACATCGAAATCAGATTGATTATATTCTCTGCAGCCAAACATGGAGAAGCTCTATACACTCAGCAAAAACAAGACCTGGAGCTGACTGTGGCTCAGATCATCAGCTTCTTATAGCAAAATCCAAGCTTAAACTGAAGAAAGTATGAAAAACCACTGGGCCAGTAAGATACAATCTAAATCAAATTCCTTATGAATACACAGTTGAAGTGAAGAACAGGTTTAAGGATTTAGATTTGGTGGATAGAATGCCTGAAGAACTGTGGATGGAGGCTTGTAACATTATACAGGAGGCAGCAATGAAAACCATCCCAATGAAAAAGAAATGCAAGAAAGCAAAGTGGCTGTCAAATGAGGCCTTACAAATAGCGGGAGAGAGAAGGCAAGCAAAATGCGAGGGAAATAGTGAAAGATACAGGAAATTGAATGCAGATTCCAAAAAATAGCAAGGAGAGGCAAGAGGGCCTTTTTAAACGAGCAATGCAAAGAAATAGAGGAAAACAACAGAATGGGAAAAACCAGAGATCTGTTCCAGAAAATTGGAGATATGAAAGGAACATTTTGTACAAAGATTACCACAATTAAGGACAAAAGTGGAAAGGACCTAACAGAAGCAGAAGACATCAAGAAGAGGTGGCAAGAATACACAGAGGAATTATACCAGAAAGATATGGAGGTCTCATACACGCCAGATAGTGTGGTTGCTGACCTTGAGCCAGACATCCTGGAGAGTGAAGTCAAATGGGCCTTAGAAAGCCTTGCTAACAACAAGGCCAGTGGAAGTGATGATATTCCAGCTGAACTATTTAAAATTTTAAAAGTTGATGCGGTTAAGGTGCTACACTCAATATGCCAGCAAGTTTGGAAAACTCAGCAGTGGCCAGAGGATTGGAAAAGATCAGTCTACATCCCAATCCCAAAGAAGGGCAGTGCCAAAGAATGCTCCAACTACCGCACAATTGCGTTCATTTCACACGCTAGCAAGGTTTTGTTAAAAATTCTACAAGGCAGGCTTAAGCAGTATGTGGACCGAGAACTCCCAGAAGTGCAAGCTGGATTTCGAAGGGGCAGAGGAACCAGAGACCAAATTGCAAACATGCGCTGGATTATAGAGAAAGCTAGAGAGTTCCAGAAAAACATTTACTTCTGCTTCATTGACTACGCAAAAGCTTTTGACTGTGTCGACCACAGCAAACTATGGCAAGTTCTTAAAGAAATGGGAGTGCCTGATCACCTCATCCGTCTCCTGAGAAATTCTCTATGTGGGACAAGAAGCTACAGTTAGAACTGGATATGGAATAACTGATTGGTTCGAAATTGGGAAAGGAGTACAACAAGGCTGTATATTGTCTCCCTGCTTATTTAACTTATATGCAGAATTCATCGTGCGAAAGGCTGGACTGGATGAATCCCAAACCGGAATTAAGATTGCCAGAAGAAATATCAACAACCTCAGATATGCTGATGATACAACCTTGATGGCAGAAAGTGAGGAGGAATTAAAGAACCTTTTAATGAGGGTGAAAGAGGAGAGCACAAAATATGGTCTGAAGCTCAACATCAAAAAAAACTAAGATGATGGCCACTGGTCCCATCACCTCCTGGAAAATAGAAGGGGAAGAAATGGAGGCAGTGAGAGATTTCACTTTCTTGGGTTCCATGATCACTGCAGATGGTGACAGCAGTCACGAAATTAGAAGACGCCTGCTTCTTGGGAGAAAAGCAATGACAAGCCTAGACAGCATCTTAAAAAGCAAAGACATCACCTTGCCAACAAAGGTCCATATAGTTAAAGCTATGGTTTTCCCAGTAGTAATGTACGGAAGTGAGAGCTGGACCATAAAGAAGGCTGATCGCCGAAGAATTGATGCTTTTGAATTATGGTGCTGGAGGAGACTCTTGAGAGTCCCATGGACTGCAAGAAGATCAAACCTATCCATTCTTAAAGAAATCAGCCCTGAGTGCTCACTAGTGTGATGACCTGGGAGTCAGACTCAGACGCTGAACCTGAGGGATCCCAGCCTGCACAGGATTCACTGCCTCCAGAACCAGCAGAGCCAGGGCTGGGGCCTGAGTCTCAAGGGGACTCACCTGTGCTGGATCCTCAGGTGCAGGCATCGGCTGAGGTTGATCTGGCTTCTAATGGGATGGAGGACTTATTGCCTGCAGGTGCTCCACTCCCCACCCAGTCAGGGGAAGCTGAGGTTGCCTCTGGGTCCGGTAACCCTCCAGCTTCTCCTGAGCTGCAAAGGCTAAGGGCAGAGAGGCGAAGGGAACTAAGTTCCCGCAGGAGGAGTGCTCGCCTCCAAGCCAGGAGAGGCGAGGCACCTGAGGATCGGAGCCGCCCTTTCCCTCGGGGCAGATAAAAGCCAGCCAGTCCCAGACCCAAGTTGCAGGAGCAACATCGGTGCTGCCTAGTTCCTGTTCCTGGTTCCTGCGTTCCTGACCTCAGCTTGGTTACCTCGGCTTCCTGACCTCGGCTTCCTGACCTCGGCTTCCTGACCTCAGCTTTGTTACTTCGGCTTCCTGACCTCGGCTTCCTGACCTCGGCTTCGTGACTTCTGGCTTGGACTGACCTTGGACTGGACTAGACCTCGCCTATCGGATATCCCTTGGGACCAGCACAACTAGAAGGACAGATCCTGAAGTTGAGGCTCCAGTACTTTGGCCACCTCATGAGAAGAGAAGACTCCCTAGAAAAGACCCTGATGTTGGGAAATATTGAGGGCACAAGGAGAAGATTGAGGGCACAAGACAGAAGATGAGATGGTTGGACAGTGTTCTCGAAGCTACTAACATGAGTTTGGCCAAACTGCGAGAGGCAGTGAAGGATAGGCGTGCCTGGTATGCTCTGGTCCATGGGGTCACAAAGAGTCGGACACGACTGAACGACTGAACAACAACAACAACAACCCTCCCCTTCTCCACCCCTCTGGTGACAGTTTTACTGATGTAACTGTGATCTGGTGGTGATGCTTAATGAGCTGCATTCTGGGAAACTGCAGGAAGTTTTAAAAGTTCTTGTCACCCCTTCTTCGCTGTTCAATCTTTGCCTTGAACCTGATGCACAATAAATGTTCTCCTTTGTTGGTGGCTGTAATAGGTACCAAGGTTGTCGGTTTTCTGGCCTCCATACACTAGCATCCAGAACGCTTTGTTGTTTTCACTCTGAATTGAATCGAGTAGTTGTAACCATTTTTGGGTGGCATATTTTTGTTTCTTTTCGGCCAGAATATAGTGATGTTAAAAGTAAAGCTTGTGCAAGTGGAGAGCATTTTTCTAGCTGTTTGATTTCAAACCCCAAGTTGTCTTTAATCAGGCAGCAGAGACCTGCTTTCAGCCGACCCTTTGTGTTTGTTTTCAATGCAGGTATCATATAGGAGGTGAATCCGCTAATTTTGATATCTCTGGTTGACCATGTTTCTTGTAGAAGTATTAATTTGAAATCTTTGAAAAAGTTCATTAGATCTGGGTCTCCGCCTTTATTTCCCCACCCTGCGATGTTACAGGACAACAAGCGTAAAGTCTGTTTTTGAATTTGCGGCTGGTTTGCAGAGATTAGTCAGTCTAGTTCAATTATTGAGCTCAGAAAGGAGAGGTTTTGTCTTACACAAATGCAGCCGTTTGCCACTGCTTTCCATGGGGAGCATATCGGCGGATCCTCTAAGTTCTTTTTTGAGGTGCGGGAAGTTAAAGCTCCCTCCCTTTTTGGACTTCTTCCTTTGTTGTTCCTTGTTCCTGAGGGATTTCTGTAGTTTTCGGACAGAAAAAGAGGACATATGGGTCACCCTTTATTGAGCTGGATTTCTTCAGCCACCTACATAAGTGTCTTGTTTTCCTTTGCAGAAAACCTCTGTACCCCACCCACCTCCAAAACCTCCAAAACCAGGTATGTGAAATTCATATGTTGTTAACAATATGCCTTCTTTGAGACACAGGGCTGGTTCTTGCATTGACTCATTCCTAAATTGTATCTCTGGAATGAGTGGCTGGAGGCTCTTCCCGTCTCAGGTTGCCCTGCACAGGACATGGAGCCTCCACCTGCTGCTAAACTAGTTCAAGAGCTAGGCCTGATTATATGCTGAAGCCAGACCCACATGCTGGCTGGTTCCTGCCCAGGTGTGCCCCACATTCCCATTGTCTGGGCCAAGTGTGGCACGCAGCACAAGAGAGGACAAGGTTAAAAGGAGCAGGCAGGTAACGGTGCTCTTTCCTTTTTTTCCTTTTCAGATAGTCCTCGAGCAGCACCACCACCTAAACAGGTAAGTAAGAACAAATTCAAATGTTAGAATTATGGTAGAGTCGGAAGGGATCCTGAGGGTCATCTGGTCCACCCCCTGCAATGCTATCCCGTACAGGGATCCAACCTGCAACCTTATCAGCACCACGGAGCTTCCAGTTTGTGCTCTTGGGACAGGATAACCCTCTAAGTCAGTGTTTCCCAACCAGTGTGCCTCCAGATGTTTTGGGACTACAACTCCCATCATCCCTCGCTAGCAATACCAGTGGTCAGGGATGATGGGAATTGTAGTCCCAAAACATCTGGAGGCACACTGGTTGGGAAACACTGCTCTAAGTGTCCTGATTTCCAAGGACAGTCCCGGAATTACAAAAGCCATCCCAGCTTCTGATTTGATCCCGGAATGTCCCTATTGGAGGGTGAGGGTGGAGGGTGAGCCAGCGCTTGTCCCGAGTGGCGTTCATTTTTTATTTTTTTTTTACTTTCAGGAAAGAACGTACAGATTTCCACGCATTGTGACCTCCAATGAAATTCTGGAGGTGGAGGGGAGGAAAATCGACCTCCTTTGGGAAATTGCGCTAAAGGTGAGTCACATTCATGTATAAATTATTATTATTACTAGTAAATTAAGCCCGTTAAGATAACGGGCGCTAGAAGACCAATCTGACTGGGTTGCCCGAGAATAATAGTAAAAACACCACCACACACCAAAAGCTTCCTTGAACAGGGCTGCCTTCAGATGTCTTATTTAAAAAACCACATAGCTGTTTATCTGTTTGGCGTCTGCTTGGGTCAGTCACTCCCGCCCGTTTGCACCCCTAGACCACCCCCAAGCCATGCAACCAAGCCACCCATCCCCTGCACCCCTAGACCACCCCCAAGCCATGCAATCAAGCCACCCACCCCTTGCATCCCTAGACCAACCCCAAGCCATGCAGTTAAGCCACCCACCCCCTGCACCCCTAGACCACCCCAAGCCACCCACCCCTTCACCCCTAGACCACCCCGAAGCCATGGAACCAAGCCACCCCCCTCCACCCCTAGACCACCCCAAGCCATGCAGTCAAGCCACCCACACCTTGCATCCCTAGACCACCCCCAAGCCATGCAACCAAGCCACCCGCCCCCTGCACCCCTAGACCACCCCCAAGCCATGCAGCCAAGCCAGTCTGGAAAGCAAACGTGAAAGAGAGAGGGGAGGGAGAGAGAGAAAGAGAGCAGCGAAAGCGAGAGAGGGAGGAAAAAGAAGAAGAGGGCCTTGGATCTCGGCAACCACCATTAAGTGGGAGGAAGAAGTGAAAACAGCTGGCCAGCCATCAGCCGAAGGGTTGGCTTTGACCCCCTTCGGGCGCTGCGCCCTTTTTTGGAGAGGGAGGCGGCGTGTGCGTGTGTGTGTGTGTGTGTGCGCGCGTGCGCGTTGCAAAAGGAGAAGGCAGGAAGAAGAGCGAGCAAGGAAGGCAGAAGGAAAAGGAAGCAAAGGGAGAGGGAGGGAAGGGACGGGACTGGACGGGAGGGGAAAGAAGAAGAAAAAAGAGGAGCGAGGAAGAGAGACAAATGCGTTCTCCTCCTCCTCCACCAGTTGTCTGCCTGCCTGCTGCTAAGGGGGACGGCGGAGGCGCGCTCTGCGCTCCGCTCAGGGGCTCCCTCTCCCGGGCGCCGCTCTCCACCTCCCCTCGCCGCCTGCTGCATCCGACGGGCTCCCGGCAGCAGCTGCTGGCCTGGGCTTGGCTTGCTGCTGTTCCCTGAGCGCGGCGGCGGGAGGAGCAGCAGCAGCAAGCAGCTCAACCGTCTGCTTGCCTGCTTCGCGCGCGCCCAGCGTTCGGCCGGCCCTGATTGGTGCGCGCGTCTCTGCCCTCCAATCCGTGTCACTGGAACGCACGCGCACTTGCGATTTCCTCTGACACACGGAAAGTAGTACGTACGGACACAGGCTCTTTATTATATAGGATTAGCAATAGTAGTTTCATAGGCCTATGTCCCTCAACTGGCCTGATTGTGAACTGCTTCTCTTTTTCTACAGGAAAAACAAGAGGCCCCCAAAAAAGCTCCAGGTAAGGTACCATCTTGCATTCAAAACTTGTACATTGAAAGGCCTCCAGCTGAAGGGGCCACAATGTGGTGTTGAAGCAAGATAAACTAATGCTTCTTCCCCCCCCCCCAACATTTTGTTTCCAACAGCGCCGCCACCTAAGCCCCCTCCCAAAAAGGACCCCAGCAGCATATGGGAACGCTTGGCGAAGCCACAAAGAAGGTAAGAATAACTAAAACCCGTGCACTCTTTTTCGGTGATGCAATGTGAGGAAGTGTTGCTTGTCCATCACGGTCCATCACACATCCGGGGGCTTATCTATGTACGAGATAAGGTGTTCCGCTATGTGATGTTTGTATTATTTGTACATATGACACTTGTGACATTCTGAGTCATGTCTATGCTTGATTTTCAGGTTCGTCCCAAAAGAAGATTGCTTCCAAAAGAAGAAAAAAGAGAAGAAGAGTATTAAAGAAAATGTCAAGATAGAACCTGTCCCCTCCTTCCCCTCAGGCTATGTTCTATCATTCCTGCCCCCCCTTCCCCGGTAATCCCCCCCCCCTTACAACCGCTAAATGTTTTGGTTTTAGATTTTGAAAAATGATTTTAAAAGATTTTTTATTGTTCAACATTTTACAGCAGATTTTCAATTGGTCTTTGTTTTCTGTACTGTTTAAACCAGATCAAAATGTAAGTCTATGTGTGGAGATTATATGTATTTATTGCTACAATTTAGTTGACAAATTGGTGTTACTGTAAAGCCATACGTTCTGTTAAGTCTTGTTTGCTTGAAACACTAGAATATTTTTGAAGTGCACATGGCTTGTTGTGTATTTTAAGTGATTCACCTTTTTTAACCTATTCACCAAGATGTACTTTAATTCAGGGCATTATAAAGTTAAACAATTTTGGAACAATCTTCGTATTTAAAACAATGTAATCCTTTTGACAAATAAACTAAATATAATGAAATGACCATGCTGCTTGTGTAATTACAGATCTTAATTGTTATACTTTCATTGTCTTGATCTGTGTGAAGCTTTTCATTTGTAAGCCTTAAACCAGTCTTTCTTTTCCATAACTGCCGTGTGTGTGTGTGTGTGTGTGTGTGTAGTGACCATGGAGATTAATTGTAATTTATAATTTTCTATGTCCTATAATTCCAAACGCCTTCTCAAGCAAGCAATATAATGTATATTGACACATTGTCTTGTGGAAAGGTTAAAGTACTTCACCTCTTCCACTTTTAGATGCAAATCCATTTTTTTTATTTTAATCAAAGGTTACTCATCTATTTTTACATCATCTGTTTTCCTGACCAGTATTTAAAAGCCAAAAGGATAACAATGGCCAGTGACTCATTTTAGAAAGTGCCCCAAACTATGTGCCTAATACTACATTGCATACAGAAATAAATACAAAGGTATACTGGTAAAACAAACTGCAAACAAACATTTGCCAAGTTCAGTTCGTTCTTTGCCGGATAGAGCATCTGCCATGTTCTCTCCTCAGAGCTTTTACTGGTCCATCATATTTCTCCAACCAGTCTTATCTGACCTCGGCTCCTTCAGTGTCTTTACATTCTTCTCTCTACGTCCCATCAGCAAATGTACCTTAAGAAAAGCATGCAGCAAGCAATGATACAAGAAGCAGATACTCAGCATGATTAATCAATTCTAATAAGCACAAATAATTGATGCTTCCAATTGATGTTCTATTGCAGAAGGCGAGCAAGGAAACGGTGGAAACAAGACCGTCTCCGCACCATCCTCCTCTTCTTCCTTTCGGGTCGGCCTTCCGCTAGGCTGTGCCAGGCTGCGCCGCTTCTCCCAATGCCTTTCAGGTTGCCTTGCCAGCAGTGGCGGAGGAAGGGGGCAGTGGGGGCGGGCGCCCCAAAGGGTGTCATCATTGAGGGAGGTGGCATTCAGCGCCCCATTGCTCGTGGCTGGAGGAGGCAGGCAGGCGAGTGAACAACGGAGGGGGGCGGGAAGGGGAGAGGAGAGGGAGGAAGCGGGATTGGTGGGTGCGCTTTCATTCTGCCTGGAAGACGATCGCCTACAGCGGGACTATCAAGTGGATTTAAAGGGTCACTTTGGGGGCAGCGCTGCAAACGCAGAAGGGATCTTGCAGTATGTTGACACACACACACCTACTGGATTTAATAACGCTCAGATCATTTAATATCTGATTGAAGGTTCATATCCTATATAATAATCTTGCTGTGTCCCTGCGTCCACTTTCTGTGTGTCACGGAAGTGCGCTATTGCGCATGTCACAGAGGGGACGCAGGGATTGGACAGCAGAGACCACTTCCGCCGCCGCCTTTACTAGAGGCTCCCGCTGCCGCCATTACTGTGCTTACAAGGCCAAGCGCGGGGGCAGTGGCGCGAAGCGCCACTGCTGCCGACGCCAGCCATCTCCGCCGCCTTGGCCGCCGCTCCCCCCTGCCCCCGGAAAAAAAAAGAAGAAGGGGGAGGGAGCCCCTCTCCACCCCCCAACGGCCTGAATAGACCCGCCTCACGGAGCGCCGGTGCTCCGGAGGCCGAAGAGGGTCGCCACACACCCACCG
This sequence comes from Darevskia mixta, assembly GCA_034641385.1. Taxonomy (NCBI): domain Eukaryota; kingdom Metazoa; phylum Chordata; class Lepidosauria; order Squamata; family Lacertidae; genus Darevskia; species Darevskia mixta. The sequence continues at coordinate 6,153,541 of JAWWNH010000224.1, read as the reverse complement.
CCGCCACCGCCGCCGCTGCAGCCGCCCCCGGGGAGTAAGGAGAGGAGGGGGGAACCCCTTCCCACCCCCAGCGGGTGTGCGCGGCCACGCGGCGGATGCACGCTGGGCTGGGGGCTTTTCCTGCGGGTGGTGGCGTAGCTCTGCTGGCCCGGGGCAGCCTCTGCCTCGCCGCCCCCTCAACGCTACACCCCCGATTTTAAGCGTCGGGTGTGCGTCGACACCCGGCAGGTGCGCGCTGGGCTGGGGGCTTTTCCTGCAGGCGGCGACGGCGTAGCTCTGCTGGCCCGGGGCAGCCTCTGCCTCGGCGCCCCCTCCGGAGGCGCCGCCGCTGCGCGAAATGGCCGGAGCCGGCACTGCCGAGCGCCGATAAGAGGATGGAGGGGTGCGCTTTAAAAGAGAGAGAGGGAGAGCCATCGAGGAGGAGGAGGCAGGGCTCAGCTTCGCCTTCACCAGGTGGGAGAAAGGGGTTGACAGGCGGGGAGGATGGGGGCGGCCAGCGCTGTGGGGAGCTGTGTCACCCCGATAGGAGAAGCTCCCTTGGGGGAGGAGAAGAAGATGAGGATCCCCCCTGGGGTAAAGTAGGGGCTGCGGTGGGTGAAGAGAGGGAGGGAGGGAGGGATGAAAGAAGGAAGGAAAGAAACAGGGAAGGAAGATGGGGGGTTCCAGCGCAGATCAGGGACCGGCTGCTGTAGGCCATCGACCCTACGTCTTCAAGAGCCCTGGCGAGGCGGTGGACAAAGGTGTCTCCCAGCCCACGGGGCGCGTCTTCCCAGGCTCCAAGCCAGCCCAGCCAGGCAGGAAACCAGCGGCCCCCAAGCCCAAGCCAGCACCGCGCCCCAGACCGACCGCAAAGCCCCGCCCCAGCCCCACACGGCCCATGGCACCACCTGCCACAGGTAACAGGCATCTGCGGATGGAATCACCGCAGGGTGGTTGTCAGGACCTCAGAAGAGCCTTCCTGGATCCGGCCAGAGGTTCCTTTGCCCCGGCATCCTGTTCCCACGGTGGCCAAATAACCCTCAGAACCTAGGCGCCCGTTTTCTAAACGGGCTTAATATACTAGTTTTCTATATTCAAGGCAGATTAATTCCCTAAGCACAAAGGACACGTACTGGAAATTGGAAATTCATACTCCCTTGTAAGAAATTGTGGCTGGGTGCACCATTGTAACATGTGATACATCTCTCACACACAGACAGGGACCTGGTCAACCAACCTCAGTATTGCCCACACTGGCTGGCAGCCCACACCACTTGTGCACAGAGCAGCATGGTGGACCAAGCTCAGTATTGCCCACATTGGCCAGCAGCCAGTACCACCTGTGCGCAGAGCAGCGTTTTCCAGCCAAGCTCAGTAATGTCTGCACTGACCATTAACCAGTAACTCCACTATGCAGAGCATTGTGGTCTACCTAGCTTTGTATTGCCCACACTGGCCGGCAGAGATCACCCCCTGTGTGCAGACCAGTGTGGCCAACCAAGCTCAGTATTGCCCCCACTGGCCTGAAGCCAGAGGAGCGTTTTCTAGCCAAGCTCAGTAATGTCTAACACTGGCCGGCAGCCATCACTAACTGTGATAAGTGCAGCGTGGTTAACCAACTGATATGTGGGGTATGTGGAGTATCAGCCCCAACTGACATGTGGGGTATGTGGCCCTGAGAAAGCAACTAGACCTCCAGGGAGCGAGTCAGTATTGCCTACACTGACCAGCAAGATAACTAAACAGCACTGACTGTTGGACACCACCAGTCAATATTGTCTACACTGACTGGCAGCAACCAAAACAATATCACAGATGGGACGTCAATGGGCCTATTCAGTAATGCCTACACACTCTCAGCAACATTACTAACAAGCCATGTTAGACTTGCCGCCACTGACACCAGGCTAGACAATGCTACCATTCAGTGGATTTGTAACTGGCTGACTGACCGAACCCAAAGGGTGCTCATCAATGGCTCCTCTTCATCCTGGAGAGAAGTGACTAGTGGGGTGCCACAGGGTTCTGTCTTGGGCCCAGTCTTATTCAACATCTTTATCAATGACTTGGATGATGGGATTGAGGGCATCCTGATCAAGTTTGCAGATGACACCAAATTGGGAGGGGTGGCTAATACCCCAGAGGACAGGATCACACTTCAAAATGACCTTAACAGATTAGAGAACTGGGCCAAGGCAAACAGGATGTATTTTAACAGGGAGAAATGTAAAGTACTACACTTGGGCAAAAAAAATGAAAGGCACAAATACAGGATGGGTGATACCTGGCTTGAGAGCAGTACAAGTGAAAAGGATCTAGGAGTCTTGGTAGACCACAAACTTGACATGAGTCAACAGTGTGATGCAGCAGCTAAAAAAGCCAATGCAATTCTGGGCTGCATCAATAGGAGTATAGCATCTAGATCAAGGGAAGTAATAGTACCACTGTATTCCGCTCTGGTCAGACCTCACCTGGAATACTGTGTCCAGTTCTGGGCACCACAGTTCAAGAAGGATATTGGCAAGCTGGAACGTGTCCAGAGGAGGGCAACCAAAATGGTCAAAGGCCTGGAAACGATGCCTTATGAGGAACGGCTTAGGGAGCTGGGTATGTTTAGCCTGGAGAAGAGAAGGTTAAGGGGTGATATGATAGCCATGTTCAAATATATAAAAGGATGCCATATAGAGGAGGGAGAAAGGTTGTTTTCTGCTGCTCCAGAGAAGCGGACACGGAGCAATGGATTCAAACTACAAGAAAGAAGATTCCACCTAAACATTAGGAAGAATTTCTTGACAGTAAGAGCTGTTCGACAGTGGAATTTGCTGCCAAGGAGTGTGGTGGAGTCTCCTTCTTTGGAGGTCTTTAAGCAGAAGCTTGACAGCCACCTGTCAGGAATGCTTTGATGGTGTTTCCTGCTTGGCAGGGGGTTGGACTGGATGGCCCTTGTGGTCTCTTCCAACTCTATGATTCTATGATTCTATGACACAGCCGTGAACGCTGCTTCAGTATTGCCTGCACTGACTAGCAGCACAACACAGCAAGATCCTATCCACAGTACCCCAGTACAGACTGCACAACCCTAAAATAGGATTGACCAAGCCAATACCAACAAAAAAACCAGGCAACACATTATTACAGCCAGGAATATGGTCAAAGCGGAATAAAGCAAAATCCCCTTAAAGGAGACACCTAAACAATAACAAATCAGAATGCAGTTATGAGTCGCAAACAAGCAAAAATAGAACTGACATGCAGGAAATAAAGGTCTTTGTTTGCTTGTTTTTGTTTTGTTTTATGTTTTATTACTATATTTTAATTATATGTATATATGCTATTTATTCTAATTGAATAAATCACCAAATCACCATCAGCTCAAACCACGTGGTTTTAGAGAGCAATAGAGAGGTCAACACAGAGAATAAATTATGCAGGTACAATACAAAACCTGATACACAAAAGAAAAGCAGCGCCCCCCGAAGAAAAAGACCGCTGTGTTTAATAATAATAATAATAATAATAATAATAATAATAATAATAGTAATAGTGCAACTCCACACTACAGTTAGTGGAGATAACAGCAAGCACAGTAATCCAGAAAACCAAGAAAAGGAACAGGCAGCAAGGGGTTAAGTCAGAAAGGACCATTGCCGCCCTGAAAAAACATGGCCATCTTTACTTCAACTCAGTCACATGGGCCAGCTAAAATGGCCGGCCCTGCCACATTGCCCTGAACTAAGATGGCGACCAACTATTTGCCCTTACAGTAACAAAGCCCACAACGATTTAAGCCACCTTTAGCATGGTTTTAGGCTTGGAAAGATGCCTTACAAATAAAATTGCTTGCTTGCTTGAGGAGTGTGCATAGCAGGCCCATGGAGAGCTCCGCCCACCCTAGAAGAGCTCTATTGGCCAGCCTGGAGCGTCAATCAGCCAGCTGTGGAGGGCGGGCTCAACTTCCCAGGAGCCTCACTGCTAGGCCCAGGAGCCTCACTGCTAGGCCCAGGAGCCTCACTGCTAGGCCGCACGAGGCAGGCATGTCAGGGGAGGGCAAAAACCTCCAGGTGTTATTGTGACAAAAGGCAACACAAATGGAGGGACAGGGGAACCAATCTGTGTTTTAAAGGACAGGAGGCAGACCTCTTCCTTTCCCCCTTCTGAGCCTGCTATTCCCCTCCCCCACCAGCATTTTTGATGAATTTGAACCCGGAACATGTTGTGACAGGAAAGAAAGCCAGGTCAGGGCTTGGAAGGTTTCACATGCACCAATGTTTCCCTTTGGATATATTGGACATTTTTGTTTTCGCTTTCCTTGTAACCAGGCTACTGCTTCTGTCCCAATTGCTCACACTTACGTTTTGGAAATGGATATACCACCAGGTCACCCTCAATTTCAGTTACACCAGTGGGTGTGACACAGCGGCATGTGGCCACGCTTTACGCGCACGTTTGCTTCTGCTCCCTCGTGATTCACCCACAAGAACGGCAGGAAAGGCCTCTGGGCTGGAACAGCACCCCAAGAACATGGACAGCGTAAAACTCCGGTGGTTTTCTGGGTTAATAGGGTTGCAAATAGCGCCCACCCCCCAGAAGCAATTAAATGCAGAAATGATCTACATTTCAAAAAGTGGCTTTGACATTGTGTGGATGATAAAAATATATATGTGGGAATTAACATGTAAGGAAATGGGGGGAGGGAGGAATAATAAAGCAAATCCATTGCAAAGAGGTATCTTTAAAGTCCCAAAAACTTTGCATTCCATTGCTTTCGGGGAAGTTAAGTAATGCAGATCCCGAAAATAAAGACTTAAATTCTTGCCTCCCCTCCCCACCTTCCACCATTCAAGCAAAGCACAAATCCACATCTTTCATTCTTTCCACACCTTTCCAAACAGATGATTTTCTCCTTCAGCATAAATCAGGATCTTTTCAGGGGGGTGCCTCTTCATTTGCCAATTGTATCCAAATTCAAAGGTTTTCCACAGCTCACCACCAATGAGCCCAGCGACCTCGCTCACAAACAGAAGAAAAGGCATTGATGGGTCGTGCCCTTTTGATACCCTCGAAAGGTTAGGTGAGACATGCCCCTTACACCCCATTAATCTCCATGTGGGACCCGTCAGGGGCACCAAGAGAGCTTCTGAGAGGGCGACCTACTGGGTTTGCTGCAAAACAGGAAGACTACAAAGGAAAGCCTGTGAGCTGGGAAGGTGGGCAGAAGTAACATTTCCATTTACAGGTGGATCTTCCCACTTCCTTCCCTGCCCTGACATGTCACAAGGATGTCAGGAGGAGGAGGTGGTACATTGGATGAGGTTTCAGGTAGGTTTTCACTGAACAAAAGTAGGTCATTGTCACACAGCCGGTGGACAGGTCCCCCATTTTCCATGCATGTTCCTAGCGGGAAGTCACAAGGGAAGGGTAAGTGTGGATGGGTTTTCATCTGCCTGTTTCGTCCCACCCGCCCTGTTGTTATTGGCTGTTTATTGTTGTGCTTTGGTTGCAGGGATGGATGTGATGAGCATACCGGGAGAAGAAGGGGAAGCCAAAAGTCCAGGCATTTTGTGATGGCCTGGTTTTCGGATGCTGAACCTGAGGGATCCCAGCCTGCACAGGATTCCACGCCTCCAGAACCAGCTGAGCCGGGTCTAGGGCATGAGCCTGAAGGGTCCTCACCTGGGCTGGATCCTCAGGTGCAGGCAGCAGCTTTAGTCTGCTCTGGCTCCTGATGTGATGGAGGACCGACTGCCTGCATGTGCCCCATGCTCAGCCCCATCAGAGGAGGCTGAGGCTGCCCCTGGGTCCAGTAACCCACCAGCCTTTCGTGAGCTGCGGAGGCTCAGGGCAGAGAGGCGAAGGGAACTAACTTCCTGCAGGAGGAGTGCTTGCCTCCAGGCCAGAAGGAGAGGCGAGTCAACGGAGGATCGGGACCGTCCTTTGCCTCCGGGCAAATTAAGGCCGGCCAGCCCCAGCCCCAAGTTGCGTGAGCAACACAGTTGCTCACGTGTGCCTGCCTGTGTCCTTGTGCCTGCTCCTGACCTATACCTTGCCCTGCTTCCCGCCTTGCTCCTTGCCGGACTGATGCCCTGTTGGACTCCTGGACTGTTACCTGACCCTGCCGCCGCCCCGCCACTGGACTTGGTTGCCTCACTGGTCCTGCCTCTGTCGTCCGGGACTGCTGACCACGGCCCAGCTTGGCCCCGGGTGAGTTTCTGGTCTTTCTCTGGGCTGGGCACCCCCGGGGCCAGCACACATTTTCCGCTATGGTCTGTGTTAGAGTCGTGTATGGTCGCTATGGACTGTGTTCAGTCGTGTCTGACTCTTCATGACCCCATGGACCAGAGCACGCCAGGCACGCCTATCCTTCACTGCCTCCCGCAGTTTGGCCAAACTCATTTTAGTAGTTTCGAGAACACTCCCTCTGGTCTGCTCCCCAAGCCCTGCCCACTGTGGAGGTCAGGATGTGTGAGTTTAAACTAGCAATTTTTGGCGGGCAATGCTGGAGTCACCCCCAGCCGGCTACGGTTGGTGCCAACAGCCAGCCACAAGGAGCCGTGCCAGGCTGCAACCATTGTCCACCCTTCATTCTTCCTCCCCCGGTATTATTCTGCAGCCTCCCCACAGACCAAATGTCAGGTTAGAGGGAAGCTGCCCAAGTTCAGACCACTGATCGATCTCAGTATTGACTCCAGAGGCTGGCAGCAGCTCTCCAGGGTTTCAGGAAGGGGACCTTCCCAGCCCCCACCTGGGGATGCCATGGGGCAGGGCCGAAACTAGGCTTTCTGTCACTGGGGTCAAAGACCCAGTTGGCGACCCCACCCCCAGATGCGTGTTTGTGTATGTACACACACACACACACACACACACACACACACACATCAAAGTCACATGCTTGCAACCTCAAAAGCAGCTGCCAGCCCAGTAGCTCCCTACAGAAATCAACAGCCGATTACCCCATGGAAAACCCTGATTGTGGAGAGAGGATAATCAGGACTCTCAGTTGGGGTGGGGAGTTCTCAAAATGCAACCCATCATCCTCCCCCCCCCCCGCTATGATGCTCTAAAAATATTAAATGCTAGCCCTGCCTCCCCCCCTTCTCCTATGGAGAGAGTAGTAGGGTGTGTATGCCAAAAGACCCTCTCCCTACCAAGCTGCATCACAGAGATCTGGGCAGCATCTGACCCAGGCGGCGGCAGCAGCAGCCTTGCATGGAGGAAGGAGCCCTCTCTGCCATGGCATAGGGTCCTTTCCTCAGACTGTGCCATTGGGGTGATGGGGCGAAATGGCCTTAGACAGCCACATGGGGGAATAGTGGCCAAGGGGTGGGGGGAGAATCTGTGGCCCTCCAGAGGCTGTTGGACTCCAAATCCCATCACCCCAGCTAGCAGGCCCAATGGTCAGGATGATGGGAGCGGCAGTCCAACCAGCAAATCATCACCATAATCTTGAGGCACTTCACAGCATGAGAATACAAGATAAAACCCCCACGAAATACACAAGAAGAACAAACCAAACCATCCCCAGCCCCCTGCCTGGGCCCTTTAAACTGGTCTAAAATTTAGCCTAGCAAAAGCAGTATCTGACGCCACAGTGAGTCACCCTGAGGAAGGAGGGTGCATTTTGAGGAAAGGCATTGGGGCAGACAGGTTAACTGACCCAGTAGAAGCACTGCCAGCCATTTGCTGCAGTGGCAAACACGGTTTAGAGTTTAACCGTGAAACTTTGTTTGCCTCTGTAGCAGAGCAAGAGGAACACATGTGGGCCCTGGCTTTCGCTATGGGGCAGACAGTGAGCAGGTGTGGTGGTGGAGGGCTAGTATTATATGACCAATTTAGCATATGACTAGAACATGCGCTAATTTCCAAATTTTAGAACCAGCAAGTCAACATTCAAGATTATGCAGAATACAAACTGAGATTTGAACTGAGATCAGTTTATTGCTGTTCTCCATATAGAAGATCCCAAAGTTTCCACTGCCATAAAAAGATACCTGTATACATGAAAACCAATTACAATTAAAAATCCAGTATGACAATACAGATTCAGGTGACATCCCAGGGTAGGCTAAGCAACTCCTCCAAAGGCCCAGGCGAACAGATTCCCAGGGTCAGGATGCAATCACCCAGAAAGGGGGGGTGGGTTGGGGGTTGGTGACCAATCTGTAGATCAGCCCCCCTCCACCTGCTGCCTTCCTGTTGTGCAGTCTGGGGCTTATGGGATTTGTGGTCCCCAACACCTGGAGGGCACCCAGTTGGGACTGGCTGGCTTAGTTTGTCCCAAAATATAGAGGAAAGAAAACAGGTCTGGCCTGGACTGAACTCAAGTCCCCATCAGCACAGGAGAAGGCTGCTGCCCAGTTCAAAAAGGGTGAGGGTATGTGCTTTGCTGAACAGGAATTGTGGTGCGTTTGTGTTTTGACCTGAATGGGCACCTAAGCCCTGTCCTTGCAAGATCAAATGGCAGCACTCAAGAACCGCATCTAGAACACAAGGACCACTGGGCCCCTGTGGAATGCGATGACATCAGACGCCATCACTTTAGAAAGAAGGGCGGATCTTTTTCTTCAACTGTACTCTGTCTGAGGATGACACAGAGGAGACTGCGGCAGGCCCTCCGCATGGAAGTAGGATACTGTTTCTCAAATCTGTTACCACTTGTGTTTGTATTGCTTCTGAATCTAAATTTGAAAAGAACCATCTTGCATTTGGCAAGACAGAGCCTTAATAATTACTGTACACTTTTCTCAACCATACTAACCGCCACCTGTTGTTGTTGTTGTTGTTGTTGTTGTTGTTGTTGTTGTTGTTGTTGTTCAGTCGTTCAGTCGTGTCCGACTCTTCGTGACCCCATGGACCAGAGTATGCCAGGCACGCCTGTCTTCCACTGCCTCCCGCAGTTTGGTCAGACTCATGCTGGTAGCTTCGAGAACACTGTCCAACCACCTCGTCCTCTGTTGTCCCCTTCTCCTTGTGCCCTCAATCTTTCCTAACGTCAGGGTCTTTTCCAGGGAGTCTTCTCTTCTCATGAGGTGGCCAAAGTACTGGAGCCTCAGCTTCAGGATCTGTCCTTCCAGTGAGCACTCAGAGCTGATTTCCTTCAGAAAGGATAGGTTTGATCTCCTTGCAGTCCATGGGACTCTCAAGAGTCTTCTCCAGCACCATAATTCAAAAGCATCAATTCTTCGCCGATCAGCCTTCTTTATGGTGGTCCAGCTCTCACTTCCATACATCGCTACTGGGAAAACCATAGCTTTAACTATACGGACCTTTGTCGGCAAGGTGACGTCTCTGCTTTTTAAGATGCTGTCTAGGTTTGCTATTGCTTTTCTCCCAAGAAGCAGGCGTCTTTTAATTTTATGACTGCTGTCACCATCTGCAGTGATCATGGAACCCAAGAAAGTGAAATCTCTCACTGCCTCCATTTCTTCCCCTTCTATTTACCAGGAGGTGATGGGACCAGTGGCCATGATCTTAGTTTTTTAAAGTTGAGCTTCAGACCATATTTCCATAATTTCTCCTCACTTTCTGCCGTCAAGGTTGTGTCATCAGCATATTTCAGGTTATTGATGTTTCTTCCGGCAATCTTAATTCCGGTTGGCGATTCATCCAGTCCAGCCTTTCGCATGATGAATTCTGCATATGAGTTAAATAAGCAGGGAGACAATATACAGCCTTGTCGTACTCCTTTCCCAATTTTGAACCAATTAGTTGTTCCATATCCAGTTCTAACTGTAGCTTCTTGTTCCACATAGAGATTTCTCAGGAGACAGATGAGGTGATCAAGCACTCCCATTTTTTTAAAGAACTTGCTATAGTTTGCTGTGGTCGACACATTCAAATGCTTTTGCTTAGTCAATGAAGCAGAAGTAGATGTTTTTCTGGAACTCTCTAGCTTTCTCCATAATCCAGCGCATGTTTGCAATTTGGTCTCTGGTTCCTCTGCCCCTTCGAAATCCAGCTTGCACTTCTGGGAGTTCTCGGTCCACATACTGTTTAAGCCTGCCTTGTAGAATTTTAAGCATAACCTTGCTAGGATGTGAAATGAGCGCAATTGTGCGATAGTTGGAGCATGCTTTGGCACTGCCCTTCTTTGGGATTGGGATGTAGACTGATCTTTTCCAATCCTCTGGCCACTGCTGAGTTTTCCAAACTTGCTGGCATATTGAGTGTAGCACCTTAACAGCATCATCTTTTAAAATTTTCAGCTGGAATATCATCACTTCCACTGGCCTTGTTATTAGCAGCGCTTTCTAAGGCCCATTTGACTTCACTTTCCAGGATGTCTGGCTCAAGGTCAGCAACCACACTACCTGGGGTGTACGAGACCTCCATGTCTTTCTGGTATAATTCCTCTGTGTATTCTTGCCACCTCTTCTTGATGTCTTCTGCTTCTGTTAGGTCCTTTCCACTTTTGTCTTTTATTATGGTAATTTTTGTATGAAATGTTCCTTTCATATCTCCAATTTTCTTGAACAGATCTCTGGTTTTTCCCATTCTGTTTTCCCCCTCTCTTTGCATTGATCGTTTAAGAAGGCCCTCTTGTCTCTCCTTGATATTTTTTGGAAATCTGCATTCAGTTTCCTGTATCTTTCACTATCTCCCTCGGATTTTGCTTGCCTTCTCTTCCCCGCTATTTGTAAGGCCTCATTGGACAGCCACTTTGCTTTCGTGCATTTCCTTTTCATTGGGATGGTTTTCGTTGCTGCCTCCTGTATAATGTTACGAGCCTCCATCCATAGTTCTTCAGGCACTCTGTCCACCAAATCTAAATCCTTAAACCTGTCGGTTTAGATTGTGTCTTACTGGCCCAGTGGTTTTTCCTACTTTCTTCAGTTTATACCATACTAGTAACCTTCTATGTCCAATTAAGCACACCACGAGTCACTCCTCCCCCTCCGCCGCCCTACAGCTAGGGGGCAGGGAGACAGCAGGCAGATCTTTTGGGTGTCAGAGCCTGCGTGTGCCCAGTGTGACGCCTGGGATTTGGCACCCCTCTCAGTGGTGGCACCCGGGGCATTGCACCCCTACCACACTCCCATTGCTACGCCCCTGCCAAGAAGCATTTGCACTAGAATCCAGAAGATGTTGATTTTAAAAGTTGATAATTCCTCATATTTTTTTATTACAGATGAAGGGAAGACACCAAATATCACCTTCGAGATTCCCTCAATTGCCACAAATGTAAGTTTTCCTGTTTTTCAAACAAAATTAAAAATTCCTTCCAGTGGCACCTTAGAGACCAACTAAGTTTGTTCTTGGTATGAGCTTTCGTGTGCATGCACACTTCTTCAGATACACTGAAACAGAAGTCACCAGACCCTTATATATAGTGAGAGGGTGGGAGGGGTATTACTCAGAAGGGTGGTGGGAAGTGGCTGATAGGGGTGGTAAACCTGTTGACGACAGTAATGGCTGTAATTGGTCTTACAGGAAAAAGCAAGGGATGAGATGGCCAAAAATAGCTTTATCGTGTATAATGAGATAAGAATTTAATGTCTCTATTCATGGTTTTAAGTTTGGTAATAAGTTGTAATTCAGCAACTTCTCTTTCCAGTCTATTACTGAAATTCTTTTGTAATATGACAGCTACTTTGAGATCTTGTATAGAATGTCCTGGGAGATGGAAGTGTTCTCCTACTGGTTTCTCTGTCTGGTGATTCCTGATGTCAGATTTATGTCCATTTATCCTTTGGCGTAGGGTTTGGCCTGTTGGTCAAATATAACGTAGAGAGCTGAAGGGCACTGTTGGCATTTGATGGCATACCCAATGTTAGAAGATGAGTAATTAGATAGTCCTGAGATGGTATGTTTGATGCTGTTGGGGCCACTAATGGTGTTGGAATCAATGGATATGGGACAATTCTTTAGAAGAGGAATAAAAGTGATTTATTCAAATCAAAAGGCGAAATGAATAGTAAATAGTGTGCTAACGGAAAATATTGAAATTACGAAAGGTACAAGAGAAGAAATAAAAGGGATTTCAGTCGTTCGGAAGGAGTATAAAGTAAAAGCCTTTGCAGATGACTTGGTCCTAGCAATGGAAGAACCACTAACTAGTGCTAGAGAAGCACTAGAAAAAATAGAACAGTTTGGACAAGTAGCAGGTTTTAAATTAAATAAAAATAAAACTAAAATGTTAGTTAAAAATATGAAACAAGATTTGGTGGATATGTTGCAACAACAGACTGGTATAGAAGTAGTAAAGGAAGTTAAATACCGTATTTTTCACTCCATAGGGCGCACCTTGTTTTTGGAGGAGCAAAACAAGAAAAAAAAATATTTTTCTGGTTTTCCTCCTCTAAAAGGCTGGGAGTGGCAGCGGAGGGATGCTGCTGGTTCTTCCCCGCCAACCCCGATCGCAAAAACAAGCCTGCTTTGGCCAACGGGGTTGGCGGGGAGCAACCAGCAGCATTCCTCCCCTGCCCCTTTGCCGCTTGCTTTAAAGCCAGGTAGGGAGAAGGGACGGACCGGAGCGTTCTCCCCTTCACCCTACCTGGCTTTAAAGCCAGGGGAGAGCTGCCCCGACGCTGCGCAGCATCAGAGCGGCTCATCCCCACTTGTTTTATTTATTTTATTTATTTTTTTATTTCTTTTAAACATACAGATTTACCAACATACAATCACCTCACCAACATTTACACCATTATTCAACATTTACCTTCATCCACATCAACATTCTTCCCCCCCCCCTCCACCATTACTACGAAACTATTTCACATTACTATGAAACTATTATTATTTTCATACCCTCTTATCTCACATCCTCTTTTGGTTTTTACCTCTTCTTCTCTTTCTCATCCCTTCTTCCTTCACCAGTAACTCGCTCAACTCGATAGTAGTTCTGGTTTTTCTGCATATCTTTGGATGTAATCCTTGAAAGGTTTCCATTCATTTTCTAATTTCTCTTTTGATCTCTCTCCCAAATTTCCCATTATTTTAATTGTGTTGTGATATTCTATAAGTTTTATCAGCCAATCTGTTTTTGTTGGTATTTCTGTATTTTTCCAATTCTTTGCTATTAGTAATCGTGCAGTGGCTGTCGTATACAGATATAGCACTCTGTCTTTTTCCTTAATCTCGTCTGGTGGAATGCCCAGTAGAAACCCTTCTGGGTTTTTCTTAAAAGAATATTTTTAAAAAATTTCCTTTCCTTATATATTGTCTCCCAATATTTCTTTATTCCTGGGCAATTCCACCATATATGGAACAACGTTCCTTTTGCTAAATTGCACCTCCAGCAGGTGTTACCACTATTTTTGTTTATTTTGGCTATTTTCTCCGGTGTCATATACCATCTATGCTGTACTTTAAAAAAAAATTCTTTTAATTTGTAACATGTTGTGAATTTCATATCTTTCTGCCATAGCCTCTCCCACTGATCGAACATTATATTCCTTCCAAAGTCTTGCGCCCACTTAATCACTGATGCTTTTACCACTTCATCTTTTGTTTCCCATTCCAGAATTAAATTATATAGCTTTGCTATAATTTTTGTTTTTTCCATGGTCAAATATCTTTCAAATTTGGTCATTTCTTTTTCAAAGCCCACTTTTTTATCCTTCCCCCATCTTGATTTGATTTGCAAATATTGAAACCAATCATATACTTGATTTTTGACTTCTTGGTATTCTCTTAAAATTAATTCCCCTTCCTCTTCCTTTAGCAGCATCCTGTAATTTATCCACTCTTCTCTCATATTCAACTTTTTCACTGCGACTATTTCTAGTGGTGACACCCAGCATCCCCCCTTGTTTTAAAGAGAGCCAGGGAGAAGGGGTGAACCGGAGCATCCACCCCTCATCCCCAGCTCCGTTTAAAGCAAGCGGGGATGAGCCGTTCAGAGCGGCTCATCCTCCCTTGTTTTAAAGAGAGCCAGGGAGAAGGGGTGAGCGCTCCAGTTCACCCCTCGTCCCCAGCTCCCTTTAAAGCAAGCTCTGAAGCGGCTCATCCCCACTTGCTTTAAAGGGAGCTGGGGACGAGGGGTGAACGCTCACCCCTTCTCCATGGCTCTATTTAAAGCAGTTCCTCGTCCGCGCTGCCCGTGGGGTGGTGGAGAAAGCGGTAGCATCCCAACTGCTTTCTCCACCACCCCGCGCCCCGATCCCAAAAGCAGCTGGGATGATGCCGCTTCTTCCACCACCCCACGGGCGGCCTGGAGGAGGAACTTCTGGGTCCTCCCTGCAGCCTCCGTTGCAGAAACAAGCCTCTTTCTGCGAACGGAGGTGCCGGGAGGATCGAGCAACATCTCCGCTGCCAGAGCAAATCTATAAATCGCTATTGGAATGGCATTTGAAAGATGAAGAGGTTAAGTCGGTGATGGTACATTGGGCTAGGGATTTTGGCTATAATTATAATATACATCTAGAAGACTGGGAAGAATTATGGAAAGAAGGAATAATATATCAAGAGTTTGATATATAATCTTGATCTTTTGCAGCTATGTCACGGGGAGCAAAATTCAACTTGAAGAAAGGGTAAGTATTACTTACTTATCAAACCTTTATTAGGCATTTTACAGATAAAACAGCGAGAGATAGAATCACGTACAAGAGCCCATGGGCGTACCCAGCGAGGGGCAGGGGGCAGCTGCCCCCCCAGCATAGCTGTCAACCCTCCCATTTTATGTGGGAAACCGGATTTCTGAGATCCCTTAAAATTCCCGCATTTCAAACAAAGCAGCTCCTCTCCCTCCCCCCCCCCTTGCCAGTCAGGGACTGGGAGGACCTCGCCTCCGGCTCCTTGCAGAGAAAAGCCTCAAAGCGAGTGGGAGCCGTTTCCCCACGCTTGCAGGGGGGCGTATTCGGCCCCCTGGCCCCTGCATCAGCCCCTATCCTCAGCCTCGCCTCCTATGATTCAGATTTGCTACCCCTCTGGTTGTTGGTTCCTGTGTTCCCTAAACCTGGGGACTTAACTGGGGTGTGTGTTCTGAATTCAGAGGCTTTGCTAAGTGACAGAATAATAGGTTTAAAAATGGGCTTATGTTCACTTTTAAAAAGGTTGCTTTCGTTGTTTTGCTCCCTGCTTAAGGTTTCAATTGAGATTGACCTTGTCCGGTGTCCTGGTATAAAGAGGGTTTAAAAAGAAACCATTATTGATGCACATGAAAGCTCATACCAAGAACAAACTTGGTCAAGGTGCTACTGGAAGGAATTTATTTATTTATTTATTTGTTTTTTACTATGGCAGACCAACACGGCTACCTACCTGTTCCTAGATTGAGGACCATTTTGCTCCATGTGCATGCTTGACCCTCTTTATTTACCTTGGATGCTGCTGGCTTGCTGCAGCCCTGCATAGCAGCCTTAGCCTTACAAGACTGAAGGGCCATAAGCTTTGCAGCTTTAGTATATTATTTTATAATTTCATCATACTTTCCTTGAGTTGTTCCTAAGAAACATTGCATTTTGTTATTTGTCCTTTGTGTTGTTATAAGAATTTTAAGGTGTTTCTCTGCAAGAAGGGAGGAGGTGACAAAAAACCTTCCCATTGCCTCAGGAATTAAGTAATTACCATCTCAAAGGAGGAACAACTCAAATATACTCTTTCTGTTCTGTTAAGGACAGGGGGGGGTAACCTAAGCAAAGTCTCCTCCTGAGTAAACTCAAAGGGTATGGAGCAATGCCCTTAAGGGAGCCCTTCTGGAAAGCGGCTCCTGCCATGAGCTTTCAAGCTACACAGGAAGAAATTCCAAAGGGAGCATTGACAGCTAAGCACCAGCCATATATCTGTGCTCCAAACTCATTAAAGGTGATAGACCTGGCCAGGCAAACTCATTGTTCTGGTCCCAAGAACACTCAGGTGAAGGGCCCAGTGATTACCAAACACATAAGATGAATACACCAGTGCTTACCATCAATTCAGTGCTTACCATTCATTTGCATTTCATTTCCTCTATGTTAATGCCATGTAACCCTCCCCTTTCCCCTTCATGGATCACTGCCTTGTCGTGGCGAAGGAGCTTGATTTACTCAGGGAAGCTATGGACAGGTCAAGATGGACAGGTCGTAGTGGAGAGTTTGGACCAAACGTGATCCACCTGGAGGAGGAACTGGCAAGCCGCTCCAGTATCCCTGCCAAGAAAACTCCATGGACAAAGACAACAGGCATATAAAAGATATGACGCTGGAAGATGAGCCCCTCAGGTCGGAAGGCGTCCAACATGCTACTGGGGAGGAGCAGAGGACAAGGACAAGTAGATTCAGAGCTGATGAAGCGACTGGGCCAAACCCGAAAGGACGCTCAGTTGCGGATATGCCTGGAAGCGAAAGGAAAGTCCAATGCTGTAAAGAAAAGTATTGCATAGGAACCTGGAATGTAAGAACCATGAACCTTGGTAAGCTGGATGTGGTCAAAAATGAGATGGCAAGAATAAACATTGACATCCTGGGCATCAGTGAACTAAAATGGACGGGAATGGGCGAATTCAGTTCAGATGACTATCATATCTACTGCTACTGTGGGCAGGAATCCCGTAAAAGAAATGGAGTGGCCCTGATAGTCAACAAAAGAGTGGCGAAAGCTGTACTGGGATGCAATCTCAAAAATGATAGAATGATCTCGATACGAATCCAAGGCAGACCTTTTAACATCACAGTAATCCAAGTTTATGCACCAACTACCAGTGCTGAAGAAACTGAAATTGAGCAATTCTATGAAGACTTACAACACCTTATAGAAATGACACCAAAGAAGGATGTCCTTCTCATTATAGGGGATTGGAATGCTGAAGTAGGGAGTCAAGAGATAAAAGGAACAACTGGCAAGTTTGGCCTTGGAGTTCAAAATGAAGCAGGGCAAAGGCTAATAGAGTTCTGTCAAGAGAACAAGCTGGTCATCACAAACACTCTTTTCCAACAACACAAGAGACGACTCTACACATGGACATCACCAGATGGGCAACAGCGAAATCAGATTGATTATATTCTCTGCAGCCAAACATGGAGAAGCTCTATACACTCAGCAAAAACAAGACCTGGAGCTGACTGTGGCTCAGATCATCAGCTTCTTATAGCAAAATCCAAGCTTAAACTGAAGAAAGTAGGAAAAACCACTGGGCCAGTAAGATACAATCTAAATCAAATTCCTTATGAATACACAGTTGAAGTGAAGAACAGGTTTAAGGATTTAGATTTGGTGGATAGAATGCCTGAAGAACTGTGGATGGAGGCTTGTAACATTATACAGGAGGCAGCAACGAAAACCATCCCAATGAAAAAGAAATGCAAGAAAGCAAAGTGGCTGTCAAATGAGGCCTTACAAATAGCGGGAGAGAGAAGGCAAGCAAAATGCGAGGGAAATAGTGAAAGATACAGGAAATTGAATGCAGATTCCAAAAAATAGCAAGGAGAGACAAGAGGGCCTTTTTAAACGAGCAATGCAAAGAAATAGAGGAAAACAACAGAATGGGAAAAACCAGAGATCTGTTCCAGAAAATTGGAGATATGAAAGGAACATTTTGTACAAAGATTACCACAATTAAGGACAAAAGTGGAAAGGACCTAACAGAAGCAGAAGACATCAAGAAGAGGTGGCAAGAATACACAGAGGAATTATACCAGAAAGATATGGAGGTCTCATACACGCCAGATACATAGCTGTCAAGTTCTCCCTTATTTTAAGGGAAATTCCATTATGTCAAATAGGCCTCCTCATGAGAAAAGGTAAAACTTGACAGCTATGCCCAGGTAGTGTGGTTGCTGACCTTGAGCCAGACATCCTGGAGAGTGAAGTCAAATGGGCCTTAGAAAGCCTTGCTAACAACAAGGCCAGTGGAAGTGATGATATTCCAGCTGAACTATTTAAAATTTTAAAAGTTGATGCGGTTAAGGTGCTACACTCAATATGCCAGCAAGTTTGGAAAACTCAGCAGTGGCCAGAGGATTGGAAAAGATCAGTCTACATCCCAATCCCAAAGAAGGGCAGTGCCAAAGAATGCTCCAACTACCGCACAATTGCGTTCATTTCACACGCTAGCAAGGTTTTGTTAAAAATTCTACAAGGCAGGCTTAAGCAGTATGTGGACCGAGAACTCCCAGAAGTGCAAGCTGGATTTCGAAGGGGCAGAGGAACCAGAGACCAAATTGCAAACATGCGCTGGATTATAGAGAAAGCTAGAGAGTTCCAGAAAAACATTTACTTCTGCTTCATTGACTACGCAAAAGCTTTTGACTGTGTCGACCACAGCAAACTATGGCAAGTTCTTAAAGAAATGGGAGTGCCTGATCACCTCATCCGTCTCCTGAGAAATTCTCTATGTGGGACAAGAAGCTACAGTTAGAACTGGATATGGAATAACTGATTGGTTCGAAATTGGGAAAGGAGTACGACAAGGCTGTATATTGTCTCCCTGCTTATTTAACTTATATGCAGAATTCATCGTGCGAAAGGCTGGACTGGATGAATCCCAAACCGGAATTAAGATTGCCAGAAGAAATATCAACAACCTCAGATATGCTGATGATACAACCTTGATGGCAGAAAGTGAGGAGGAATTAAAGAACCTTTTAATGAGGGTGAAAGAGGAGAGCACAAAATATGGTCTGAAGCTCAACATCAACAAAAAACTAAGATGATGGCCACTGGTCCCATCACCTCCTGGAAAATAGAAGGGGAAGAAATGGAGGCAGTGAGAGATTTCACTTTCTTGGGTTCCATGATCACTGCAGATGGTGACAGCAGTCACGAAATTAGAAGACGCCTGCTTCTTGGGAGAAAAGCAATGACAAGCCTAGACAGTGTTTTAAGCAAAATTCACTAGGAAAGGCATAAAGTTGGGTCCGGTTTTCCCAAGGGGGAGTCCGGATTTTTCTCCCTGGGAAGAGCTGGAATTTTAGAGCTTTTCCCCTTGTGCCACAGACAGAGACCACACCAGAGTTATCAAAAGCAAAGCACAGCTTCCCATTTATTGAATCTGTTGCAACAGAGGTTTCCCCCAACGTAACAGGTACGATGCGAAGAAGAACCCAGAACAATGGCGTGCCAGCTCCTATATAGACTTTGAAATTCCCCCCACTTGGCTCAAGACCAACCCCCTATACATCATACATACATCACGGCTACATCATAACTTGGGAGGGTCAGAGGAGGTTACTTGAGAATTTTCCACACCTGGTCATCCCTCCTCGACCCCTCCCAAACACACATTTCTGGATAACAAAAGGTTTCCTGACAAGGGAGTCATCCTGCGGCTTATGTAGATCGTCTATCTTCTGGGCTTATGCAGATCTGATAGTTTGCTTACAGGGAAGTGATAAGTGTCGGAGATATGCATGCAGAGGGGAGTGGAGAGGGAAATTGATCTTAATCTGGGGTCTCCTGTAGGTCACACATAGGTAAGGAAAAGGTTCTATTTCCTTGAAATGGCTTCCCTGATGTCAAGAGTTGTGGTGGTTGAAGTCCAGGAAGCCAGGGTCCCCTCTCTGTTCGTGGGGTACAGTGTAGGAGGGTAGGGTGACCTCTTATGACAATTCCCCTCTCTGCGGCTTAATTTTGGTACAAAATTATTGCCGCACATCCACAGTTGTATATACACCCTGCCCTAAGTGGTACATTGGGGCAACTTCGGGAAAGGTGGGCGCTGTTTGGAGGTTTGTCATCATGGCAGGAAAAATGAAATGGATACCTTTGTGTAAATCTGAAGTCTTGCAAGTCAAGCCCCTAAGGGATACTTGCAAGTACATATAGCTGGACATAGGACATACGGTAAAAATGACACATGTTGCATTTTGTAACTAAATTACTTGTGGTAGTCCAGGACTTTGGGATAAACATTTTCTCAATAGTGGTCTATGCTTTACACTCAGCAGGAAAGTGACTGAAAAGTGCAGTGTTCGGTTTCTGCCTTTTTTTTTTTGTCTGTGTTCCCAGGTGTCATAGCTCACAGTCCTCTGGGGTCCCTTGACCTTCAGCATACCACAGACAACACCCACCAACATGCATCCCTGGTATGGGCTTGCATTTGCTTGAGCCAAAGCAGTACCCCATGTGCTTAGGTGTGACACTCCCTGGAGAGGAAATGCCCAACCCTGGTCACCTCTGGGCCTCTGTGGCTTTGGTCCTGCGCTCACAAAGGGGTGGGCCTGTGTTCTTGCTATTTAAAGGGACGAAAGCCAATGGCACCTTGGATACACTTGCCAAATTCAAACTGAGTCCAATCAGAATTTATATAGGCCCATGGTTCTTTCCAAACCAATCTAAAAAGGGCAGTTCAAATTGGTTAATTTAATTCTATAAGGGATAATTCCTGCTAAATCAAAGCATATAAAACTTGGGACATGATCTATGAGGAACTAAAAAAGCAAACAAACAAATGTTAACAAGCATTCATTTGGCATTCACACGATAAAAGAGAGTGGGGTCGCTTCAAAACTACCTGATAAAATATGATTCTAAAATAATACTTGGGTGTGTTTAGATCAATTTCACAGATATACAAGAAAACTGAGATTAATAAATAACACAGAACAATTGCTACTTAAGGACAGTATTGAAACCGCAAGAGATAGAGAAGTCATAGAAGGGATTCAAATAGTTTTCTGGAACAGAAAGAAAGTGACTGCAAAGAAAGAAAGAAGTAGTACAAAAGTAAATAAAACTAAAATAAAATAAAATAAATATAATAAAATGGATAGAGAAGGTTGGTACAGAGTGCCAGGTGGGACAAGGAAATATGATCATCAGTCGACTTAATCAAATATCAGAAAGCATGTAGTATATGAGAATCTTCCATGGGAAAACTTGGGGTGTAGGCCAAACCCTGCTGCTGTTCATAGTTAGGCACTCTATATTATACAGAAACCATTGCTCACATAAATTGGGTCCCCCCCCCTTTGTGGAAACAACACAGTATCAGACACATTTCAGCATTCATACATAATAACACATAATACACAAAACATACAAATTAACTCTACACCAATTGCATATCTTGAGGCAATCCTGTGATCTTGAGACGATTCTTGCTACTCTTAAATGCATCTCCAACCTTGGGCACAAGGGCATTTCTTGCCTGCCTTTGAGTCACTGGGAGGAAGATAACAGCACTTGCAAACCTTGCTGAAAAGTTATAGCTTTTTAGGTCTTTTCCTTCTTAGGTTGTGGTCAAGGAGATAAAATGTCCTTCATAATTCAGTTATTCAGTTCCTCAAGTCCTTTATGGCAAGAAATTGTTGTGGCCATTGTGATGCATTGGCAGGCTGTTTAGCTGATAAGGAGATGGTCTTATCATTTGGTCTCCTGTAAAACATTTTTTGAAATTAGGCCTGCAAGGGGGGGGTTTGGGGTCTGAAGACATAATTAGTTAAAAAAGGAAAAGAGGAAGGTAATAAACAGTCAAGAAAGGGGAGAATATTCTAGAAATTTCTTCTTGGGAAGCTGTAAATAATACAAAATCATAGTTAAGCATTTTATTCATTTAAATATTATTATCCTTTACATTTAATCACTACTGTTATTTTCTGCTCAGTCTGTTTAATATATATATATATATATTAGTTTTCACTTAATTTGGTTGTGGAAGAAAGATGGGACAAAGATTTTGTTAATTTGGACACAATTGGCAAGTTATTAAATATTTTCTTTATGTGGGTTAGAGTCTTCTTAGAGGTCCACCTATCCTGTTTGAAAGGGGAAAGTTTATTATTATTATTATTATTTATTAATTTTCCATGTGATGCACATGTCCTCAAAATATAAAACATGGCCTGAGGAACCAAAAAATAAATAAATACTAAAACACACAAAATTTAAACATCTCACATAAAAGAATAGGGGGAAAATGTTTCTTTATGTGGCAAGATCAGCTAGAATGTTAATAAGAAAATTTTAGAGCGAACAAAGCAAATTATTTGTAACCAACAGAGAAGCATAAAAGTCACATACAAAATAGACATAAAAGTCATAGAGGGAAGTCGTTTTGAGACTTCTCAAGTATCCTGTTAAAAGTTGTGGGGGAAAATCTTGCATGTTAGGTTGGAATTGCAAAAAGGGAAGGGAAGGATTAACAGAGTTAAATGCTTTGGGTTGAAATGCAAATGTGAGATAAATATCAGAAAAATACACCCTGAGTAAGAACAATAGAAGCTTGGTTTTGCATAGTCTGTCACCTGGATGGAGAAGACTGTCTGTCACCTGGATGGAGAACACAATTCCCCCATTTCTCTTCCCCCCCTTCGGAGATAGAATTTGCAACTGCAAATTCTTTCTACGCACCTTTTGGGTCTCCATATCCTGTTGAAAGAGAAATTTGTTTCATGTGGAAATCTCCGTCAGGAGATGTTCCTAAAATGCATTAAAGAAAAGCTTTTCTAAAATTCATTTAAATCACTACAGTCTCATTTTACCTGTGGAAAGATTTTGGCATGTTATTTTCATGGCCCAATACTTAACTCTTTTGTTATTCCTCAAGTAGCCCCTGGAGCAAAGGACACAAGGGTGTTTTCCTTCAATTCCTTAATGGCTCCAAGTTTTTACATAAAGTTGAATTTAATTAAAAATTTTCCCTGTAGGACACAGCTTTTGCCAGCTCCAGGTACAACCCTCCTCTTGCAAGTCCCTCTTTCCCCTTCCCTCTCTCACACCTTTTGTTTTCTCCTACACCAAGAGCTGACATAGCCTCTGTGCATGTACAGAGTTCATGACCCAGAAATCTATTGTACCATTTGAAAGAATTGCATCTGTTGGTTAAATTACCATTTGAATAAAGGGAGAGAACCGTGAGGAGTAGAATTTTAAGAATAAGGTTAGATTTTAAACAGAAATCCAGTAGCTAATGCTATTTCCAAAACCAGCAATAAATTAGTCAAATTAAATTTCGGTTTGGTCAGTTTAAAGCCATTTCTGACACATTTTATTTCCTGTTTCTTGCTGCTTAGGAAATAGGCTTATAAATCTTAAAACTATATAGGACTTCAACATCCACCAAAACCAGAGATATAAGTTTGGTCAACTTGAAGTCTCAGCACTTAATGACTCATGCTTACTGCATCAAACACAAATACCTGCACCCCAGGCAAAGAAATTGGGACCAATGCCTCGCCTCCTTTATCTACAGGATTTGGGGTACAGATTTCTATTAAAATGTGGGCTATCTTTTTCTTTTCTTTTCTCTGGCCATTTAGTGGAAATCCCCACCCTCTTATTTATGAGTAAGAATGGCCCAGAGTCAAATATTCTTAACAAATTCAGCCATGGGCAGAAATTCCTTGCCCTCCCTTATATGGGAAAATGGCTACAGGGTCAGAATTCATATTTAACATTTTAATTCATTTTAGCCTTACCATTTTGCAGACAAAGATTTTCTGCCCTTTATGTACAGGAATGGTCAAGGCTCATTCTACTTGATAATGAATTTTTATGTGCTTAAACTTTAAATATAGACAAAATGGTAAAACTTAGATAATTACTCCTTTTAAAAACAACAACAACCCACTCTATTCTAAACGCTGAAAACCATTCTTTCCATCATGATTTAAAAATTACCCTCCAATGCTTGTAAGACACATTCTCTCTCTCTCTCTCTCTCTCTCTCTCTCTCTACTTAGCGCCTTTACACCACATACAACATACAATCTACCATTTAATTCCTTTCTAAGGAAGAGATTTGTAGGGTTGGAAGGGACCCTGAGTAATGTAGTCCAACCCTTCTGAAATTCAGGGATCAGCACTATCACCCCCCTTTCAAAGCAAGATTTGTACTACTGGAGAGATGCACATACTTATGTACACAGACACATCTGAGGAAGGACACACTATCATTCCCCTATCATGTAAGCGAACACATGTTCTAAGGAATCAAAACAAGGAAGAGAAAATAAGAGTACCCAACTTTATACAGAACCTTTGCAGATCTTAACATAGCTTTGTGAGAGTATACTAAACAGTGCAAGTTCCTAGAGAAATTATTAGGATAGGAAGAGAATCTTTTATAAGGAATAGGTTGCAAGACACATTCAAGAGTTAATATAACCACCCACAATGACAAAACAGCCACAAATTTGATAGAAGTGATTTTTGGAAAAGGTAAGAGAATAATTGAACAATTTTTCTAAGGTCTGGTGAGCCAATGAATTAAAATGACCACACATAGGAAAGTGGAATGGGGGGGTACCTTTAGCAAACATTGCCCCCCCCCTTTGCCAAACAAAGCTTACTCAGGAGTAGATTTACCTGTTTAAGCATAGAAGAAGATGGGAAAGAAAAAAGTAAGATGGGAAAGGAAAAAAAAAAAATTCAGATAGAACAAAGAGGGGTGGGAAAGCATTTTAAAAGCAGTTTTAGGATTCCTCAAAGGACCTCTTACTTTAAGCCAGATACTGCATTTTATATTGAAAAGCATCTCGTGCTTAACTTTTAAAACTTTGCAGCAGGAAAAATTAAGTACAGAGCACAGCCTTCCTTTTACGCAGACCTTGAACATTGTGAGTTCACAAATTCAAAGTTTAAATGAACCATTTTCAAAGTTCCCAATCTCCCATTTCCTTTCTTGTCTTGCTTCTCCTTACTGCAGGAAAAAAAATAAGTATACACACACACTTTTTACTCTCTGGAGAAAAATTGGCCTTCTATAGCCTCTTTAAAAATAGGAAAACATGTACACATCGCTTCCACCCTTTTCAATATTTGTCATGTTTAAGACTGATCAGGTCCAACATGGTTTTCTTTAAACTAAAAAATTGAAGCAAGCTTGCAATTTAAACTATGCACACTCAAGAAAGCAGTCTCTGGGTGTTTTAGCAAATTTAAACACAAACTCCTTAAACATTTCTAAACCTTGAGTACATCCTGAAATTACATAAGGACACAAAATGACATAAACACAAGAAATAGACTCATGTTTGATAGAAAGTTCTACCTTACAAACAATTTTAAGATTCCTCAAAAGACCTTTTGCCTTAAGAAGAGTATTTTTTTGTTTTTAACTTAGATTTTGCAGCAGGAAAAATTAAGTACACAACACATGGCCCAAAGAGACTGGATTTAGATTCTCCTTTTAAAAGGCCATTGAGGTTCTTATAGATGGAGTTTATGAAGCAAAACATTTTCAAGTTTCAGAACAATTTTAGAGTCTTGAACAAACATTTTCGAAGTTGCAACTATTTATTTTCCTTCATCCTGTACCAGTTACGATTTTATAAGTATGTCATGCCAATTTAAAAGTACAAATTGGAGTTGGACTCAGAGTCCTGGCCAGGACCAAGCCACAGGTGGGCTTTGTTCTGACCTGGAGTCTGGGAAAGGAATTCCTTAGAGTGGGGTGCACCCATGTCTTTTAACGGATTGGCCTTTTATACTGCAGTCGGGGTCAAAGTAGAACCTCCCAATTCTGGACACTCACTAACACCCTGGACCTTGGGCCCGCACAGTCCCCGCTGTGCCCTGCCTACCGTTCGTTTGCGCTAACTACTAGGCGGCTGGTGCGATCAAGTACCTTTCGGAACCCTCCTTCCCCGTCAATTCGATTGCCGAGGGCCCGACAGCAACGTCCCTACCTCTTACAAACTAAGGAACAGACTACCAGCCTTGGGACGCCTGCGTGTGCAGTGCCGGGCGGTAAGTCCGGATAGAGTGGTGAAAGGAGAAAGGCGCCCTTGCTTTCCCGTTCTCATGGGTCATGCCCAATTAAGGTCTCCATGAGGCGGTTTGCGGCTACGCCTTAAAGGGTTAAAGAGAAATGCAGCACTGGTTGACAAGGGTTGTCAGAATGTTACGGGCCAGTTGCCTTTCGGCGGGCACGTTGTAACGTGAAGCACTGTACCCAGGACCTTGGTTCTACTTTATAATATCGCCTTACAGCTGTGCTGCTAACCAAGGTCCAAGAGATAGAAAAGGGATAGAACAGACAAGAATTTTCGTTGCTGCGGTCACTTATCCACCCTTACACTGTGTCCCCAAAATCCTTATACTCACTTCACGCCCTCTGGGATTGCTATCCGGGATTTCTTTAACCTGTAAAAAAACCAAAACAAACAAACAAACAAAAACTACAAAACAAAAAAGAAAAAGAAAACTTCCTTCCCGGGGTTTGCTTTGCTCTGGTGTGTCCCGCTGGGACTCCCAATTACTGCCAGAGATCCTGGTTCCTGAGGCAGAGGGATGCCCTCCCTTGCAAATGGCTGGGTGTGCACCAGGCCCCCTATGCCCAGACCCCAAAGATCGCTGGAAAACTTAGGTCCCTAGAGTGGTCGCCAAATGTTTTAAGCAAAATTCACTAGGAAAGGCATAAAGTTGGGTCCGGTTTTCCCAAGGGGGAGTCCGGATTTTTCTCCCTGGGAAGAGCTGGAATTTTAGAGCTTTTCCCCTTGTGCCACAGACAGAGACCACACCAGAGTTATCAAAAGCAAAGCACAGCTTCCCATTTATTGAATCTGTTGCAACAGAGGTTTCCCCCAACGTAACAGGTACGATGCGAAGAAGAACCAGAACAATGGCGTGCCAGCTCCTATATAGACTTTGAAATTCCCCCCACTTGGCTCAAGACCAACCCCCTATACATCATACATACATCACGGCTACATCATAACTTGGGAGGGTCAGAGGAGTTACTTGAGAATTTTCACACCTGGTCATCCTCCTCGACCCCTCCCAAACACACATTTCTGGATAACAAAAGGTTTCCTGACAAGGGAGTCATCCTGCGGCTTATGTAGATCGTCTATCTTCTGGGCTTATGCAGATCTGATAGTTTGCTTACAGGGAAGTGATAAGTGTCGGAGATATGCATGCAGAGGGGAGTGAGAGGGAAATTGATCTTAATCTGGGGTCTCCTGTAGGTCACACATAGGTAAGGAAAAGGTTCTATTTCCTTGAAATGGCTTCCCTGATGTCAAGAGTTGTGGTGGTTGAAGTCAGGAAGCCAGGGTCCCCTCTCTGTTCGTGGGGTACAGTGTAGGAGGGTAGGGTGACCTCTTATGACAACAGCATCTTAAAAAGCAAAGACATCACCTTGCCAACAAAGGTCCATATAGTTAAAGCTATGGTTTTCCCAGTAGTAATGTACGGAAGTGAGAGCTGGACCATAAAGAAGGCTGATCGCCGAAGAATTGATGCTTTTGAATTATGGTGCTGGAGAGACTCTTGAGAGTCCCATGGACTGCAAGAAGATCAAACTATCATTCTTAAAGAAATCAGCCCTGAGTGCTCACTAGAAGGACAGATCCTGAAGTTGAGGCTCCAGTACTTTGGCCACCTCATGAGAAGAGAAGACTCCCTAGAAAAGACCCTGATGTTGGGAAATATTGAGGGCACAAGGAGAAGATTGAGGGCACAAGACAGAAGATGAGATGTTGGACAGTGTTCTCGAAGCTACTAACATGAGTTTGGCCAAACTGCGAGAGGCAGTGAAGGATAGGCGTGCCTGGTATGCTCTGGTCCATGGGGTCACAAAGAGTCGGACACGACTGAACGACTGAACAACAACAACAACAACCCTCCCCTTCTCCACCCCTCTGGTGACAGTTTTACTGATGTAACTGTGATCTGGTGGTGATGCTTAATGAGCTGCATTCTGGGAAACTGCAGGAAGTTTTAAAAGTTCTTGTCACCCCTTCTTCGCTGTTCAATCTTTGCCTTGAACCTGATGCACAATAAATGTTCTCCTTTGTTGGTGGCTGTAATAGGTACCAAGGTTGTCGGTTTTCTGGCCTCCATACACTAGCATCCAGAACGCTTTGTTGTTTTCACTCTGAATTGAATCGAGTAGTTGTAACCATTTTTGGGTGGCATATTTTTGTTTCTTTTCGGCCAGAATATAGTGATGTTAAAAGTAAAGCTTGTGCAAGTGGAGAGCATTTTTCTAGCTGTTTGATTTCAAACCCCAAGTTGTCTTTAATCAGGCAGCAGAGACCTGCTTTCGGCCGACCCTTTGTGTTTGTTTCTTGTAGAAGTATTAATTTGAAATCTTTGAAAAAGTTCATTAGATCTGGGTCTCCGCCTTTATTTCCCCACCCTGCGATGTTACAGGACAACAAGCGTAAAGTCTGTTTTTGAATTTGCGGCTGGTTTGCAGAGATTAGTCAGTCTAGTTCAATTATTGAGCTCAGAAAGGAGAGGTTTTGTCTTACACAAATGCAGCCGTTTGCCACTGCTTTCCATGGGGAGCATATCGGCGGATCCTCTAAGTTTTTTTTTGAGGTGCGGGAAGTTAAAGCTCCCTCCCTTTTTGGACTTCTTCCTTTGTTGTTCCTTGTTCCTGAGGGATTTCTGTAGTTTTCGGACAGAAAAAGAGGACGTATGGGTCACCCTTTATTGAGCTGGATTTCTTCAGCCACCTACATAAGTGTCTTGTTTTCCTTTGCAGAAAACCTCTGTACCCCACCCACCTCCAAAACCTCCAAAACCAGGTATGTGAAATTCATATGTTGTTAACAATATGCCTTCTTTGAGACACAGGGCTGGTTCTTGCATTGACTCATTCCTAAATTGTATCTCTGGAATGAGTGGCTGGAGGCTCTTCCCGTCTCAGGTTGCCCTGCACAGGACATGGAGCCTCCACCTGCTGCTAAACTAGTTCAAGAGCTAGGCCTGATTATATGCTGAAGCCAGACCCACATGCTGGCTGGTTCCTGCCCAGGTGTGCCCCACATTCCCATTGTCTGGGCCAAGTGTGGCACGCAGCACAAGAGAGGACAAGGTTAAAAGGAGCAGGCAGGTAACGGTGCTCTTTCCTTTTTTTCCTTTTCAGATAGTCCTCGAGCAGCACCACCACCTAAACAGGTAAGTAAGAACAAATTCAAATGTTAGAATTATGGTAGAGTCGGAAGGGATCCTGAGGGTCATCTGGTCCACCCCCTGCAATGCTATCCCGTACAGGGATCCAACCTGCAACCTTATCAGCACCACGGAGCTTCCAGTTTGTGCTCTTGGGACAGGATAACCCTCTAAGTCAGTGTTTCCCAACCAGTGTGCCTCCAGATGTTTTGGGACTACAACTCCCATCATCCCTCGCTAGCAATACCAGTGGTCAGGGATGATGGGAATTGTAGTCCCAAAACATCTGGAGGCACACTGGTTGGGAAACACTGCTCTAAGTGTCCTGATTTCCAAGGACAGTCCCGGAATTACAAAAGCCATCCCAGCTTCTGATTTGATCCCGGAATGTCCCTATTGGAGGGTGAGGGTGGAGGGTGAGCCAGCACTTGTCCCGAGTGGCGTTCATTTTTTATTTTTTTTTTACTTTCAGGAAAGAACGTACAGATTTCCACGCATTGTGACCTCCAATGAAATTCTGGAGGTGGAGGGGAGGAAAATCGACCTCCTTTGGGAAATTGCGCTAAAGGTGAGTCACATTCATGTATAAATTATTATTATTACTAGTAAATTAAGCCCGTTAAGATAACGGGCGCTAGAAGACCAATCTGACTGGGTTGCCCGAGAATAATAGTAAAAACACCACCACACACCAAAAGCTTCCTTGAACAGGGCTGCCTTCAGATGTCTTATTTAAAAAACCACATAGCTGTTTATCTGTTTGGCGTCTGCTTGGGTCAGTCACTCCCGCCCGTTTGCACCCCTAGACCACCCCCAAGCCATGCAACCAAGCCACCCATCCCCTGCACCCCTAGACCACCCCCAAGCCATGCAATCAAGCCACCCACCCCTTGCATCCCTAGACCAACCCCAAGCCATGCAGTTAAGCCACCCACCCCCTGCACCCCTAGACCACCCCAAGCCACCCACCCCTTCACCCCTAGACCACCCCGAAGCCATGGAACCAAGCCACCCCCCTCCACCCCTAGACCACCCCAAGCCATGCAGTCAAGCCACCCACACCTTGCATCCCTAGACCACCCCCAAGCCATGCAACCAAGCCACCCGCCCCCTGCACCCCTAGACCACCCCCAAGCCATGCAGCCAAGCCAGTCTGGAAAGCAAACGTGAAAGAGAGAGGGGAGGGAGAGAGAGAAAGAGAGCAGCGAAAGCGAGAGAGGGAGGAAAAAGAAGAAGAGGGCCTTGGATCTCGGCAACCACCATTAAGTGGGAGGAAGAAGTGAAAACAGCTGGCCAGCCATCAGCCGAAGGGTTGGCTTTGACCCCCTTCGGGCGCTGCGCCCTTTTTTGGAGAGGGAGGCGGCGTGTGCGTGTGTGTGTGTGTGTGCGCGCGTGCGCGTTGCAAAAGGAGAAGGCAGGAAGAAGAGCGAGCAAGGAAGGCAGAAGGAAAAGGAAGCAAAGGGAGAGGGAGGGAAGGGACGGGACTGGACGGGAGGGGAAAGAAGAAGAAAAAAGAGGAGCGAGGAAGAGAGACAAATGCGTTCTCCTCCTCCTCCACCAGTTGTCTGCCTGCCTGCTGCTAAGGGGGACGGCGGAGGCGCGCTCTGCGCTCCGCTCAGGGGCTCCCTCTCCCGGGCGCCGCTCTCCACCTCCTCTCGCCGCCTGCTGCATCCGACGGGCTCCCGGCAGCAGCTGCTGGCCTGGGCTTGGCTTGCTGCTGTTCCCTGAGCGCGGCGGCGGGAGGAGCAGCAGCAGCAAGCAGCTCAACCGTCTGCTTGCCTGCTTCGCGCGCGCCCAGCGTTCGGCCGGCCCTGATTGGTGCGCGCGTCTCTGCCCTCCAATCCCTATCCAATCCCTGTGTCACTGGAACGCACGCGCACTTGCGATTTCCTCTGACACACGGAAAGTAGTACGTACGGACACAGGCTCTTTATTATATAGGATTAGCAATAGTAGTTTCATAGGCCTATGTCCCTCAACTGGCCTGATTGTGAACTGCTTCTCTTTTTCTACAGGAAAAACAAGAGGCCCCCAAAAAAGCTCCAGGTAAGGTACCATCTTGCATTCAAAACTTGTACATTGAAAGGCCTCCAGCTGAAGGGGCCACAATGTGGTGTTGAAGCAAGATAAACTAATGCTTCTTCCCCCCCCCCAACATTTTGTTTCCAACAGCGCCGCCACCTAAGCCCCCTCCCAAAAAGGACCCCAGCAGCATATGGGAACGCTTGGCGAAGCCACAAAGAAGGTAAGAATAACTAAAACCCGTGCACTCTTTTTCGGTGATGCAATGTGAGGAAGTGTTGCTTGTCCATCACGGTCCATCACACATCCGGGGGCTTATCTATGTACGAGATAAGGTGTTCCGCTATGTGATGTTTGTATTATTTGTACATATGACACTTGTGACATTCTGAGTCATGTCTATGCTTGATTTTCAGGTTCGTCCCAAAAGAAGATTGCTTCCAAAAGAAGAAAAAAGAGAAGAAGAGTATTAAAGAAAATGTCAAGATAGAACCTGTCCCCTCCTTCCCCTCAGGCTATGTTCTATCATTCCTGCCCCCCCTTCCCCGGTAATCCCCCCCCCTTACAACCGCTAAATGTTTTGGTTTTAGATTTTGAAAAATGATTTTAAAAGATTTTTTATTGTTCAACATTTTACAGCAGATTTTCAATTGGTATTTGTTTTCTGTACTGTTTAAACCAGATCAAAATGTAAGTCTATGTGTGGAGATTATATGTATTTATTGCTACAATTTAGTTGACAAATTGGTGTTACTGTAAAGCCATACGTTCTGTTAAGTCTTGTTTGCTTGAAACACTAGAATATTTTTGAAGTGCACATGGCTTGTTGTGTATTTTAAGTGATTCACCTTTTTTAACCTATTCACCAAGATGTACTTTAATTCAGGGCATTATAAAGTTAAACAATTTTGGAACAATCTTCGTATTTAAAACAATGTAATCCTTTTGACAAATAAACTAAATATAATGAAATGACCATGCTGCTTGTGTAATTACAGATCTTAATTGTTATACTTTCATTGTCTTGATCTGTGTGAAGCTTTTCATTTGTAAGCCTTAAACCAGTCTTTCTTTTCCATAACTGCCGTGTGTGTGTGTGTGTGTGTGTGTGTAGTGACCATGGAGATTAATTGTAATTTATAATTTTCTATGTCCTATAATTCCAAACGCCTTCTCAAGCAAGCAATATAATGTATATTGACACAGTGTCTTGTGGAAAGGTTAAAGTACTTCACCTCTTCCACTTTTAGATGCAAATCCATTTTTTTTATTTTAATCAAAGGTTACTCATCTATTTTTACATCATCTGTTTTCCTGACCAGTATTTAAAAGCCAAAAGGATAACAATGGCCAGTGACTCATTTTAGAAAGTGCCCCAAACTATGTGCCTAATACTACATTGCATACAGAAATAAATACAAAGGTATACTGGTAAAACAAACTGCAAACAAACATTTGCCAAGTTCAGTTCGTTCTTTGCCGGATAGAGCATCTGCCATGTTCTCTCCTCAGAGCTTTTACTGGTCCATCATATTTCTCCAACCAGTCTTATCTGACCTCGGCTCCTTCAGTGTCTTTACATTCTTCTCTCTACGTCCCATCAGCAAATGTACCTTAAGAAAAGCATGCAGCAAGCAATGATACAAGAAGCAGATACTCAGCATGATTAATCAATTCTAATAAGCACAAATAATTGATGCTTCCAATTGATGTTCTATTGCAGAAGGCGAGCAAGGAAACGGTGGAAACAAGACCGTCTCCGCACCATCCTCCTCTTCTTCCTTTCGGGTCGGCCTTCCGCTAGGCTGTGCCAGGCTGCGCCGCTTCTCCCAATGCCTTTCAGGTTGCCTTGCCAGCAGTGGCGGAGGAAGGGGGCAGTGGGGGCGGGCGCCCCAAAGGGTGTCATCATTGAGGGAGGTGGCATTCAGCGCCCCATTGCTCGTGGCTGGAGGAGGCAGGCAGGCGAGTGAACAACGGAGGGGGGCGGGAAGGGGAGAGGAGAGGGAGGAAGCGGGATTGGTGGGTGCGCTTTCATTCTGCCTGGAAGACGATCGCCTACAGCGGGACTATCAAGTGGATTTAAAGGGTCACTTTGGGGGCAGCGCTGCAAACGCAGAAGGGATCTTGCAGTATGTTGACACACACACACCTACTGGATTTAATAACGCTCAGATCATTTAATATCTGATTGAAGGTTCATATCCTATATAATAATCTTGCTGTGTCCCTGCGTCCACTTTCTGTGTGTCACGGAAGTGCGCTATTGCGCATGTCACAGAGGGGACGCAGGGATTGGACAGCAGAGACCACTTCCGCCGCCGCCTTTACTAGAGGCTCCCGCTGCCGCCATTACTGTGCTTACAAGGCCAAGCGCGGGGGCAGTGGCGCGAAGCGCCACTGCTGCCGACGCCAGCCATCTCCGCCGCCTTGGCCGCCGCTCCCCCCCGCCCCCGGAAAAAAAAAGAAGAAGGGGGAGGGAGCCCCTCTCCACCCCCCAACGGCCTGAATAGACCCGCCTCACGGAGCGCCGGTGCTCCGGAGGCCGAAGAGGGTCGCCACACACCCACCGCCGCCACCGCCGCCGCTGCAGCCGCCCCCGGGGAGTAAGGAGAGGAGGGGGGAACCCCTTCCCACCCCCAGCGGGTGTGCGCGGCCACGCGGCGGATGCACGCTGGGCTGGGGGCTTTTCCTGCGGGTGGTGGCGTAGCTCTGCTGGCCCGGGGCAGCCTCTGCCTCGCCGCCCCCTCAACGCTACACCCCCGATTTTAAGCGTCGGGTGTGCGTCGACACCCGGCAGGTGCACGCTGGGCTGGGGGCTTTTCCTGCAGGCGGCGACGGCGTAGCTCTGCTGGCCCGGGGCAGCCTCTGCCTCGGCGCCCCCTCCGGAGGCGCCGCCGCTGCGCGAAATGGCCGGAGCCGGCACTGCCGAGCGCCGATAAGAGGATGGAGGGGTGCGCTTTAAAAGAGAGAGAGGGAGAGCCATCGAGGAGGAGGAGGCAGGGCTCAGCTTCGCCTTCACCAGGTGGGAGAAAGGGGTTGACAGGCGGGGAGGATGGGGGCGGCCAGCGCTGTGGGGAGCTGTGTCACCCCGATAGGAGAAGCTCCCTTGGGGGAGGAGAAGAAGATGAGGATCCCCCTGGGGTAAAGTAGGGGCTGCGGTGGGTGAAGAGAGGGAGGGAGGGATGAAAGAAGGAAGGAAAGAAACAGGGAAGGAAGATGGGGGGTTCCAGCGCAGATCAGGGACCGGCTGCTGTAGGCCATCGACCCTACGTCTTCAAGAGCCCTGGCGAGGCGGTGGACAAAGGTGTCTCCCAGCCCACGGGGCGCGTCTTCCCAGGCTCCAAGCCAGCCCAGCCAGGCAGGAAACCAGCGGCCCCCAAGCCCAAGCCAGCACCGCGCCCCAGACCGACCGCAAAGCCCCGCCCCAGCCCCACACGGCCCATGGCACCACCTGCCACAGGTAACAGGCATCTGCGGATGGAATCACCGCAGGGTGGTTGTCAGGACCTCAGAAGAGCCTTCCTGGATCCGGCCAGAGGTTCCTTTGCCCCGGCATCCTGTTCCCACGGTGGCCAAATAACCCTCAGAACCTAGGCGCCCGTTTTCTAAACGGGCTTAATATACTAGTTTTCTATATTCAAGGCAGATTAATTCCCTAAGCACAAAGGACACGTACTGGAAATTGGAAATTCATACTCCCTTGTAAGAAATTGTGGCTGGGTGCACCATTGTAACATGTGATACATCTCTCACACACAGACAGGGACCTGGTCAACCAACCTCAGTATTGCCCACACTGGCTGGCAGCCCACACCACTTGTGCACAGAGCAGCATGGTGGACCAAGCTCAGTATTGCCCACATTGGCCAGCAGCCAGTACCACCTGTGCGCAGAGCAGCGTTTTCCAGCCAAGCTCAGTAATGTCTGCACTGACCATTAACCAGTAACTCCACTATGCAGAGCATTGTGGTCTACCTAGCTTTGTATTGCCCACACTGGCCGGCAGAGATCACCCCCTGTGTGCAGACCAGTGTGGCCAACCAAGCTCAGTATTGCCCCCACTGGCCTGAAGCCAGAGGAGCGTTTTCTAGCCAAGCTCAGTAATGTCTAACACTGGCCGGCAGCCATCACTAACTGTGATAAGTGCAGCGTGGTTAACCAACTGATATGTGGGGTATGTGGAGTATCAGCCCCAACTGACATGTGGGGTATGTGGCCCTGAGAAAGCAACTAGACCTCCAGGGAGCGAGTCAGTATTGCCTACACTGACCAGCAAGATAACTAAACAGCACTGACTGTTGGACACCACCAGTCAATATTGTCTACACTGACTGGCAGCAACCAAAACAATATCACAGATGGGACGTCAATGGGCCTATTCAGTAATGCCTACACACTCTCAGCAACATTACTAACAAGCCATGTTAGACTTGCCGCCACTGACACCAGGCTAGACAATGCTACCATTCAGTGGATTTGTAACTGGCTGACTGACCGAACCCAAAGGGTGCTCATCAATGGCTCCTCTTCATCCTGGAGAGAAGTGACTAGTGGGGTGCCACAGGGTTCTGTCTTGGGCCCAGTCTTATTCAACATCTTTATCAATGACTTGGATGATGGGATTGAGGGCATCCTGATCAAGTTTGCAGATGACACCAAATTGGGAGGGGTGGCTAATACCCCAGAGGACAGGATCACACTTCAAAATGACCTTAACAGATTAGAGAACTGGGCCAAGGCAAACAGGATGTATTTTAACAGGGAGAAATGTAAAGTACTACACTTGGGCAAAAAAAATGAAAGGCACAAATACAGGATGGGTGATACCTGGCTTGAGAGCAGTACAAGTGAAAAGGATCTAGGAGTCTTGGTAGACCACAAACTTGACATGAGTCAACAGTGTGATGCAGCAGCTAAAAAAGCCAATGCAATTCTGGGCTGCATCAATAGGAGTATAGCATCTAGATCAAGGGAAGTAATAGTACCACTGTATTCCGCTCTGGTCAGACCTCACCTGGAATACTGTGTCCAGTTCTGGGCACCACAGTTCAAGAAGGATATTGGCAAGCTGGAACGTGTCCAGAGGAGGGCAACCAAAATGGTCAAAGGCCTGGAAACGATGCCTTATGAGGAACGGCTTAGGGAGCTGGGTATGTTTAGCCTGGAGAAGAGAAGGTTAAGGGGTGATATGATAGCCATGTTCAAATATATAAAAGGATGCCATATAGAGGAGGGAGAAAGGTTGTTTTCTGCTGCTCCAGAGAAGCGGACACGGAGCAATGGATTCAAACTACAAGAAAGAAGATTCCACCTAAACATTAGGAAGAATTTCTTGACAGTAAGAGCTGTTCGACAGTGGAATTTGCTGCCAAGGAGTGTGGTGGAGTCTCCTTCTTTGGAGGTCTTTAAGCAGAAGCTTGACAGCCACCTGTCAGGAATGCTCTGATGGTGTTTCCTGCTTGGCAGGGGGTTGGACTGGATGGCCCTTGTGGTCTCTTCCAACTCTATGATTCTATGATTCTATGACACAGCCGTGAACGCTGCTTCAGTATTGCCTGCACTGACTAGCAGCACAACACAGCAAGATCCTATCCACAGTACCCCAGTACAGACTGCACAACCCTAAAATAGGATTGACCAAGCCAATACCAACAAAAAAACCAGGCAACACATTATTACAGCCAGGAATATGGTCAAAGCGGAATAAAGCAAAATCCCCTTAAAGGAGACACCTAAACAATAACAAATCAAAATGCAGTTATGAGTCGCAAACAAGCAAAAATAGAACTGACATGCAGGAAATAAAGGTCTTTGTTTGCTTGTTTTTGTTTTGTTTTATGTTTTATTACTATATTTTAATTATATGTATATATGCTATTTATTCTAATTGAATAAATCACCAAATCACCATCAGCTCAAACCACGTGGTTTCAGAGAGCAACACAGAGAATAAATTATGCAGGTACAATACAAAACCTGATACACAAAAGAAAAGCAGCTCCCCCCCGCCCCCCGAAGAAAAAGACCGCTGTGTTTAATAATAATAATAATAATAATAATAATAATAATAATAATAATAATGCAACTCCACACTACAGTTAGTGGAGATAACAGCAAGCACAACAATCCAGAAAACCAAGAAAAGGAACAGGCAGCAAGGGGTTAAGTCAGAAAGGACCATTGCCGCCCTGAAAAAACATGGCCATCTTTACTTCAACTCAGTCACATGGGCCAGCTAAAATGGCCGGCCCTGCCACATTGCCCTGAACTAAGATGGCGACCAACTATTTGCCCTTACAGTAACAAAGCCCACAACGATTTAAGCCACCTTTAGCATGGTTTTAGGCTTGGAAAGATGCCTTACAAATAAAATTGCTTGCTTGCTTGAGGAGTGTGCATAGCAGGCCCATGGAGAGCTCCGCCCACCCTAGAAGAGCTCTATTGGCCAGCCTGGAGCGTCAATCTGCCCGCTGTGGAGGGCGGGCTCAACTTCCCAGGAGCCTCACTGCTAGGCCCAGGAGCCTCACTGCTAGGCCCAGGAGCCTCACTGCTAGGCCGCACGAGGCAGGCATGTCAGGGGAGGGCAAAAACCTCCAGGTGTTATTGTGACAAAAGGCAACACAAATG
This sequence comes from Darevskia mixta, assembly GCA_034641385.1. Taxonomy (NCBI): domain Eukaryota; kingdom Metazoa; phylum Chordata; class Lepidosauria; order Squamata; family Lacertidae; genus Darevskia; species Darevskia mixta. The sequence continues at coordinate 6,116,212 of JAWWNH010000224.1, read as the reverse complement.
GAGGGACAGGGGAACCAATCTGTGTTTTAAAGGACAGGAGGCAGACCTCTTCCTTTCACCCGATCCAGACCGCGTGCGCCCTGCCGCTCTCCACAGAAGGGGCGGATGCGGAGTGCCCGGCCGCCGGCGTGGGGCTGTTTTTGCGCCCCCTCCATTTTGGCGCTCTAGGCAGCTGCCTAGTTGGCCTAAATGGAAGCGCCGGCCCTGCATGACGCGGGCCCAGGACTCCCGTGATGCAGGGTGCAATAACCAGAGGCGCAGTGAGGTCAGGTGCAGGATCGTCTTAAGCATATCCGACGCCAGGGTACAAAGATCCCTCCGGAAAGGGATTTCCCACATTATACATTCAACACACATTTAAAGCACATGATTTCCCCCAGAGAATCCTGGAAACTGTAGCTTCCCACTCACAGAGCTACAGTTCCCAGGATTCTCTAGAGGAAGTCACATGCTTTAAATGTGTGGTCTAGTCTAGAACTGGTGTCAGCGGCTGAACATCTGCTTGACATGCGGAAGGTCCCTGGTTCAGTCCCTGGCATCTCCAGGTATGCTGGAATAGGACTGTGTAAAAATCCCAGAGGGCTGTTGTCAGTCAGTGTAGACACTATGGAGCTAGGTAGGCCAGTGATCCAACTCTGGTTAAGTTACCTCTCTATAAAAGTAATATTTCATTTCCTCAGGTCGTGTGTCCCCTGTTAAACTGGCATTGTGGAGGAGGTTGTCCCATATAATGGACGGATGTGGAGGATTCTCCTTAATGGAAAAAAAGTAAAGGTAAAGGTACCCCTGACCATTAGGTCCAGTCGCGGACAGCTCTGGGGTTGCAGCGCTCATCTCGCTCTATAGGCCGAGGGAGCCGGTGTTTGTCTGCAGACAGCGTCCGGGTCATGTGGCCAGCATGACTAAGCCACTTCTGGCAAACCAGAGCAGTGCACAGAAACACCGTTTACCTTCCCACCGGAGTGGTACCTATTTATCTACTTGCACTTTGGCATGCTTTCGAGGATTAAGCAAATAAGAGAGCCAGGGAAGTTTAGCAGTTAAGAATGTTGGGCTAGGACCTGAGACCCAGGTTCAAATCCCCACTCAGCCTAGAAGCTCATTGCATGACCTTGGACCAGTTGTTCTCTCTCAGCCTTGCCTACCGGTACCTTACAAAGTTGTTACAAAGATGAAATGAAAAGCGTGTTTACTGCCTTGGATACCTTGGGGAAAATGGAGGAGTATAAATGTAGTAAATAAAGAAAATAAATAAGGACTGTGTTACTGGAAAGGTGACTTTCCCCAAGTCAAACCATCTAGCTCAGTACTGCCTACACTGACTGGCAGCAGTTTTCCAGGGATTCAGGCAGGGGAGATTCCTAGCCGTACATGCAGATGCCAGGGAGGAAAACTCGGGTGCAAGGCGTTCTAACCACTGAACTATGACCCTCCCCTTAAGACATAGATACATTGGAAGCCACATTATGCAAAATCAAACTATTGGTCCATCTAGCTCAGTATTGCCCACACTGACTGGCAGTGGCTCTTCAGGAGTCTCTCCCAGCCCTAACTGGAGATGTCAAGGATTGAACCTAGGACCTTCTGCATCAAGGCAGATACTCTGCCACAGAGCTATGACTCCGCCCCCTGCTTTATTTGCAGATTAAATAAATAACTGGAATGTTGGGAATTAGAAAAAAATGAAACACCACTAGCTGCTGGTCAGGGGCACTCCAGCCATCCTTAGGGCCATTTGCCCCTCTACCCACCTAACCCAATTCCCCCTTCCCTACCTGGCTGACTGGGGAGTGGGTTCCGCTCTTCCAAGGGGGGACGCGACAGAGGTTGGCACCCTCTACCAACAGAGCAAAGTTTGCTCATCTAGTCTTCTTTTGTTTCCCCACCTGGCATTGACCTGGGCTGGGAGGGATGAGATGGAGTTTACTTCCCTACTTCCCCTTCCTCTTTGATTCCAGGTTGTTGGGAGGGGGGTGTTTCCCCCAATGCATTGCCTTTTTAACCCTTCCCTGGCATTCTTGGAAAGGGATGGCCAGGAGGAAAGGTGCCTTTCTGCTCTGAGCAGGCTGGAAGGCAGAGAAAGAGGGGGGGAGATGGGGAGGAGACCCACCTACATGGCTGAGCAAGTTTCTTTTCCTCTAGTTTGTGAGAAAATAAATGAATGGTTTTGTGTGGGGGCTGGTTTCAGAAGGGGAGAAAGTGCCTTTTTTAAACCTTCAGGAAGGATTTTCTTTCTTTCTTTCTCTTTCTTTCTTTCGCTCATGAGGGCAAGTTAAATAGACGAGGGGAGTGGAAGGGAATGGTGTGTGAGGGGAAAAAATGTATGCGAGGTTGGCTTCAGGTTTGGTGTGGGTTGGTTGGTGAAAGCTGGTAGTGTTGATGTGTGTACAGTTGGTTGGTTGTTTTGCAGATAAAGACTTTTAAGAATAAAGCAGAAAATACTCTGCAAGGACACCCTTCTCGTGGACTCTTTTATGCCGACAATGGTCCGAGGACCAGGCTGAGGAGACAAAGGAAGTCAGGACCTTTGCTTTTTTTTCCAAACACTTTTGTTTTGTTTTGTATATGCTGGAAGCTGTCCAAAGTGGCTGGGGCAACCTAGTCAGATGGATGGGGTATTATTATTATTATTATTATTATTATTATTATTAATTATTGAGCCCCAACCTCATCACTGCCTTACTTTTCAGGGCCTGGGCAGAGGAGGAATGGTGGAGACCGCCTCCCCAGCCTGACCCTTCCAGAGAAGAGGAAGACAGTTCAGAATTACAACAGGGGTTTGAGGGAGGTCACAGCTCAGAAGCAGATGAAGGGGGAAGTTGGGAAAGAATGGGAAAGGAGGAATGACTGCTCACCACATCAAATGGAGGGTGACTTTTGCATGGTCGCACGCAGCCCCCTGGATCCCATTGCAGCTCCTGGTAGTTCGGACTGGCCTCTTCCTCCCCAGGCTGGATACCTGGAGGTCTCCACCTATCTCCGCCAATTGCCCTATCCCACCTGGGGAGGCATTGCCAGGGGACTGGCTAGGTAAGGGGGAGGGACCACACTGCCCACACAATAGGTGTTGCTACCTGGGAGGCGTCAGTCGGGTTGGCCAATTTTAATCCAATAGCACGTTGTCTTGTGGCATTAATCTGCTCAGGGGTCGCATGGGTTTGGGGGACTCCGCCTGTCCATGCAAAAGGAAGCAACGGGGGGGGGGTGACAGCTGACAGACACAATGTCTTTAGAAAGCATTCTAGACCCCCCTCCCAGAAACCAGCATGCCTTGAAAGTAGGAGAGCAAAGAGCTCAAGGGCAGAGGGCACTTCTCAGCACCCGTAGTGGAGACGTTGAGATTGACGAATGAGGAAGTGGAAGAGACAGGGTGGGTGGAGATTCACTTGGGACAATGCCATTATCCAAGAGGCTGGGTTTTATAGCCTCTCTCTGCAAATACTGAATAAAAAGCGGACGGTAAGATCCTTCCTTGTCATTGTACGTTCCTGGGCACTCACCCTGTCTAGGCAAGCAGCAGTGATGCCAGTGTTGGAAGGATGACTTTGCCCACTACACTGACTGCTACTTGAATCATAGAATTGTAGAGTTGGTAGGGAACACAGGCGTCATCTAGACCAACCCCCTGCAACGCAGGAATCTTTCATCCAATGTGGGGCTCGAATCCACAACCCTGAGATTAAGAGTCTCATGCTCTTACTGATGAGGGTGCAAACATGGCAAAGTATAGTATCTGAATGGGGAATAGAGAGGGAATGGCCAATATTCCCTTTCCCAGGGCCTGAGAAAATGAAGTGGGAATAGAGTCCAGAGATCACTACTACTGGAAGATCCCTAAAGCTTGTGATATTTTGAGGCATCCCTGAATAAGGCTAGGAAAGGAAAGCTGATCCCTCAGATTCCAAACTAAATGAAGTTCAAAACAAAACAAAAAACAGTAAGGGGAAAGGAATAGTGAGAGGTAGGATAGGAGTTAAACCAACGCTGTCTGAAGGAATAGATTGAAGTTGTCTGAGTATTCCACAAAGTAATCCTCCAATCTGGATCCGTGAAGTGGACCCTTCAATAGTTCACTCAGCCCATGAAACCTAACTGGGGATCCATCTTACATGTCAAATTAAGAACCTAGAGTAGGGAACTCGGCCCTCCAGATGTTTTGAGACTACAATTCCCATCATCCCTGACCACTGGTCCTGTTAGCTAGGGATGATGGGAACTGTAGTCCCAAAACATCTGGAGGGACGAGTTTGCCTGTGCCTGACCTAGAGGGTTCTTTTCCCCACATAATAGAGAAGCAAAGGTATTTATGGGCACTTATAGAGCTACCATGAGTCTGAAATGAATAGAAGGTTTTCCATCCAGTGGTTAGAAACCACTGGAAGGTTTCTAACCTGTAATGATGCTGATAGATATTGCTGGGTTGGCCAGCAATGGTAGTACTTTAAATGCAGTGCCTAATTGCAAGTGGGCTCTAAGAAGACCATGTTCAAGGTGTGCACTTGGATGTCTTGATTTCTTTGTAAGTCAAGGGATGAGGAAGGCACCTGCATGTCTGCATGCCAAATTGAGGAGAGGCAGTTCCATTGAAGCAAACATGTGTGAACTTAAGCTCTGTTGCCCTGGCTTCATGCTTAGTCAAACTTTGCCCGGGCAAAACTAAGGTAGCTGGAGTCAAGGTTCTTTGAGCAATTCCCAAGAGACCAGTGAGTCTGAGCAACTTGGTAACAAAAATGTCTGAATACAAATGGCTCTTAATGAGAACGCTTTCCCTTTCGCAAGGATCAAGAAGTGCATATAATGGACTGCTAGAAAGCTTTCAATACTAAGAGGACAGATCCACAAATTGACAGACCAAGGAACTATAAGAGGGGTCTACCACATCCTATGAATATATTGCAATGAATATCAAAGGTTTCTTCCACACAGTAGCCTATTTCTGGGTGTGGTGTTGCTCATGCATGCATCCATACATTGACCGTATCAAAATGCCACCCCACATTGTTTCCCCATTTAACCTGGATTTACCGTTTCCGCAGAAAATCTGATTAGTGAAAAAGCCCCATTGAAATGTGAAATCTAGATTAAATGAGGGGAGGGTAATAGGGATGACATTTTGAGGAGGAGATTGTTGTGTAACTTGCAGGTATGAGCAGCACCAAGTAAATAATCATCCACCACGTGGGAAAGGTTAACCTCAAAGGTTAGTGAATACTCACAACAGCAAGATGCCAGCAAAGGACCAGAGAGCCCTGGCAGTCCATCACATAAGCTCGGGCCACCTGGTCTCAGTCACTTATCTGACTGCTGAATTCTCCATTAGCTACAGTTTGCAAACTGCCTTCAGAGGCAGCCCCATGCATGACACGTTGCAGTAATCTCACCTAGATGTCGCCAGAACACAAGCAACAAAATCTAGGCTATCTCCATCCAGACAGAGTCACAGATGAACCACCAGCCAAAGCCAATAGAAGGTGCGCCATGCCACAGATGAAACTTGTGGCTCCAATGAAAGCAGTTGGCCTAGAACGAGGTGTGGCGTTTCACACTGGTGTGGCAAGAGAGGTTGGCAAGTGTGAGAAAGGCAATCAAAGAAACATTTAAACATTTCAGTGTAGTAGTGCACTATCAAAATAATTGTTTTCATTTGCAGAATATAGATAGACAACTTTTCATCATCAAAAAAACTTTTTGTTTTCCAAAGTATTTCTTATCAATTAAAAAAGTCAGTGTGGCATAAGCAAATTTTCATTCCGAAAGTCTGCCCCAGTGAAAAAAAGTTTGAGAAGCACTGATCTAGAAGTCTGTCTAAACTGTTCACCTGCTCCTTCAGGGGGCATACTAGCCTATGCAGAACTGGGTGCACCCCACCCATCAAGTCTGGGATTGTCATGATGCACACATGAAACACGGAATTCACCAAATTACAGACCATCACAGTAACATCATACTATTAAATATAACTAGTATAGAACATCACAAGTGTTGACAGTTTATGGAACTGCTTTAGAACATGGGGAAATCAATGGGTAACATTCAAGGGTATATCAGCTCCTAACACAGTGAACCAAAATTTGCCCTCTTTCAGGAAAAGGAAAGGGAAAAGGAAAAGCGACATGAAGCCATACTCCCAGCTTTTATTATTACAGCCCTGTTTGGGTTCTGCACGGATTTTGTCCATGCTTGAGTGTACATGACACCCTTTCTGTTAGAAGGGGACAGCTTCATTATGGCAACATCATTCCCAGCTGCCACATTTCAGAAAGAAAAAACAAAAAAGGGACAGCTGAAAAGAAATGCTGAGAAAAGATGCAATGTAAAGGGCCCAGAAACAACCTCAAGTATGTAGTTGGGGAAAGCCCAGCAGCAATAATCCCTCCTATTTCTTTTATTCAGACGCTGAGTTCCATTGCATAAGAAGCCAAATGTGAGGTGGGGGAGAACCCAACTGTTTACAGAGCTCAATATTTCAGGGATAGAAGAAAAAAAGGGAAAAAACCCTAAGGGACAGGAACCCTAAAAACAACTGTGTAAGCTCAGGGACTTAAGAACACTATCGGGGGGAACAAATCGCCGAAGAATTGATGCTTTTGAATTCTGGTGCTGGAGGAGACTTGAGAGTCCCATGGACTGCAAGAAGATCAAACCTATCCATTCTTAAAGAAATCAGCCCTGAGTGCTCACTGGAAGGACAGATCCTGAAGCTGAGGCTCCAATACTTTGGCCAACTCATGAGAAGAGAAGACTCCCTGGAAAAGACCCTGATGTTGGGAAAGATGGAGAATACAAGGAGAAGGGGACGACAGAGGATGAGATCGCTGGACAGTGTTTTCGAAGCTACCAACATGAGTCTGACCAAACTGCGGGAGGCAGTGGAAGACAGGAGTGCCTGGCGTGCTCTGGTCCATGGGATCACGAAGAGTCAGACACGACTAAACAACTAAACAACAACATCCTGGTCCATGGCTGACTGACTGGATGCAGGAACAGTTTCTTGCTGGTCACATTTTTCCTTTCCAAGGAGGCAAATCAGCTCCCTATAGATGAGGTCTGGGAGGGATTTGCTGACCTGGTGATCAAACCCCATATTAAATCCATGTTGTAGACTTAAGTGCTTGGCTCAACTTTGTTGTTGGTTTGATAGATACAGGTTTCCATTCAGTCACTGGCCCATCTTTCCACAATCTGTGAAATATCACGAGGCACAACCCTTTGCAAAGGGAGGAGGATTTAGAAAAGTTGATGAATGTGTTGCCTCTTTCAAGGCTGGATTATTGCAATGTATTGTTTGCCGGAGCCAGCTACCGTGTTATCTCTAGTATGCAGGAGCTCAGGTTCTTTCAGGCACTCAGTTGTTTCAGCCAAATATTCCGTATTTCTAATTTCTGCACTGACTTCCTAATACTTGTTATACTTAACTGTTTTCTGCTCCTTGCCCAAAGAGCTCAGGGTGGCATTTTAGCTTCACAACAGCCCTGTCAGGCAGGTTAGCCCGATAAACGGTGTTTTTTGGGAAACACCCATTGCTGAGCTGCTCTTTGAACACTATCACGCTGGCTTTGGCTGGGGCATTACATCCTTTATGGCTTTCAGATTACATATATGGCTGATATATCAGTGACGGTTCAGAGGTGTTTAGACCTGTTTCACACAGAAATAAAAACAAAAAAACTCAAAGAACACACCAAACTCCATGTTTGCATCTGTTATAATAATAGTTGTCATTCAACCTACATGGGACTTTATAGAGTTTCCATGAGCAAAAATGTGTTTCCGTGAACTTGGGTTATGTTATAGCTGGGATTAAATTATGAAAGTCAGTACAATTTTATGTAAATAACGTTTAATTTTGGAAAGCATTTATTTTTGGTAAAGGTAAAGGGACCCCTGACCATTAGGTCCAGTCGTGACCGACTCTGGGGTTGCGGCGCTCATCTCGCTTTATTGGCTGAGGGAGTCGGCGTCCAGCTTCCAGGTCATGTGACCAGCATGACTAAGCCACTTCTGGCGAACCAGAGCAGCGCACGGAAACGCAGTTTACCTTCCTGCTGCAGCGGTACCTATTGGTCTACTTGCACTTTGACATGCTTTCGAACTGCTAGGTTGGCAGGAGCAGGAACCAAGCAACGGGAGCTCACCCCGTCACGGGGATTCAAACCGCCGACCTTCTGATCGTCAAGCCCTAGGCTCTGTGGTTTAACCCAGAGCGCCACCCATTAATTTTGCTACTTCACGTCATTTCATTTCATTTCATTTCAATCTCATCTTTCCTCCATGGAGCTCAAGGTGGCATAAATGCAGCTCTCTCCCCCCCCCCTTTCTATTTTATCCCCACAACCAGAGCCAGCCCTAGGCATTTTGGCTCCTGAAGCAAACCACAAATGCATGCCCTACCCTACAGTCAGGGAAGAAGGGGTGAGTGAAGATCTACATCAGGAACAAGAGGGAAATAAAGATCTACATTGGGAACAAGGGTGGAAAAGTCCAGCAGCATTTCCTATTTGCAGACAGTCTTCCGCAAAGGTGGTTTGGGAGGAGGGCTGCCGAGGAAGCGGCAGATCCAGTCTCCAAGGAGTGTACCACAGTCATCGCTGCCACCATGGCAGCAACAGTAGCTGGCAGTGCATTCCTTGGAGGTTGACTCTGCTGCCGCTATGGATTCTGTCACCTGAGGCAGTCATCTCACCTTGCCTCATGGGTGGGCCGGCCCTGCTCACAACCACTGAGTAAGATGAGTTAGCCTGCCCCAATTGGTGACTGGCCTATGTAATCCAGTGAGCTTCATGGCCGAGTGGGGATTTGAATCTGGCCTCCCAGGTCCTAGTCCAACACTCTCACAATTACACCTCATTGACTCTTTATGTTCACAACCTAGATCTGGTTTCAGTCAGTGTGAGTTAGGAGTAGAAGAAGTCTTTGTGAGAACCAGGCTGGCTAGAGGCAGTCTTATGTTTGTTCTAACGAAGCCAGTTTAAGTTTAAACACAGCTTTCAGTTCCATCTGTTCAAGCGAAGCAGAACATAACAGTTCAGTTTGCATGTGGCGCTGTGTGACTAAACATTTGAACTCATCTGGCCTGCTGTGGGAGCTGTTCACGTCAAAACATAGTCCTCTCCTAAAGTCAGCAAGAAAAAATTCATATAACACTTCCCCCCCCCCATTCCTGGGTGTCAAGGACCCGTGCCTGTAAATTTCCTTTGTCTGTTGCCACTGATTGGCTCCTGCCCACCCCAGACACATTTGCAAAACAAATGGGATGGTGCTGTACCGGTATGTCTCTTTGACTTATCTACACACAATGCCTAACCTGAGTTTCCTGTTCCTAAACAGAATGGACCAACAGTAGGCTAAGGTCACACAAACGCCAAGCTTTTCTGCCTTTCCTGACAGAATAAATAAGTTGTGCAGATTGACAGCTTTCTCTTTGGCAAAGTTGATCCCAAAGAAAAGCTGTTATTTGCCTTTCTTTCAGGGCCACCCCTCTTGTAATTTCTCACCCCCTCCTACCTCTCCGCACACAGAAACTAACAGGATAACTTCAAACTACAAAGCAAAATGCTTTTCAATTATTAATTTGCTGCTGTGGGAATCCTTGCAACTACCTGGAAACGCTGGGAAGGTAATGGGCTCTCCATCAGCCGTGACTCAGAAGTGCTTGTAAGCTGCAGATGAAGAAAGCTTGAAGTATGTGCATGCTGGCTGGAGTTTGTGCTACCACAGGGAAATCTGAAGATTCCCCATGTTGCAAAATTAAATCTGGAGAAGCCTTCTTTTTATAGTCAGATCCAAGAATGAGCAAAAAAACAAAATGCCATTTACAATTTTGGTAGCGGAGGCAGAGAGATGACATTGGCGGAAAGGAAACGGTGACAGGCTGCCTGTGGAACCAATTCCCCAGGTTCACACTGAAACCTTATTTAGAAACAATATTCAACAAGGGGAGGAAAGCTCTGCCCGAGAAGGCTGTACCCAGTGCAGCATTCAAAGGTGAGCAAATTTCCCCAGAGGTTTTGAGGAGGATTCCATTATTAGAAGCCCATGGTAAAATGCCCCAGTACCACTTACAGCATTCGAAGCTGTCTTGATCTCTTCCTGCTGAGCACATCTTTCGGATACAAAAATGAGACCCCCAGAGAGGTTTCCAATGGAGGGGGTAGAGTGTCTGATATCGAGCCAGTGGATTGGGAGGGAAAGAGGCATGTCTCAACATCATGCCAACTGAGTCGTGGAACCCACAAGTGGAAAGGATAAAAACAACAACACACTTTTGACTTCAAGGAAGTAGCAACAGAAGAAGCTTAATGAAAACATGTCCATTATTAAAACAAAGCCATTATTTGCACTCTCTGGCAGCAATCCAGTAATGCTCACATCAGGCCCATGAGCCCAGCGGAGCTATTTTGGTCGCTTTTTCTCTCCAACAGTTACAACCGTTAAACCTCCCAGCTGCCTTTAACACTTTCTCTATAAGCAAGCAAATAGAGGGGAGATTGCCCAATAAATCCTGATGTGTATGCACTACACTTATGTGTGTGCGAGTGCATGGAGAGCAATGTGCTCAATTGAGGTCTATTTACACATGCGAGTCACACTTCCTTTCTCAGGTTTGCACACAGGTGTCTCTTGCCCAATTTCTCTTACCACCTGATTATTGTACTTTGTGTGATGGCCTGGGATTCAGACTCAGACGCTGAACCTGGGGGATCCCAGCCTGCACAGGATTCCCCGCCTCCAGAACCAGCAGAGCCGGGGCTAGGGCCTGAGTCTGAAGGGTCCTCACCTGTGCTGGATCCTCAGGTGCAGGCATCTGATGAGACTGCTCTGGCTCCTGATGGGATGGAGGACCCATTGCCTGCAGGTGCTCCACTCCCAGCCCTGTCAGGGGAAGCTGAGGTTGCCTCTGGGTCCGGTAACCATCCAGCCCCTCCTGAGCTGCAGAGGCTCAGGGCAGAGAGTTCCCACAGGAAGAGTGCTCGCCTCCAAGCCAGGAGAGGTGAGTCACCAGAGGATCGGGGCTGCCCTATGCTTCCGGGCAGATAAAAGCCGGCCAGCCCCAGTCCCAAGTTGCAGGAGCAACATTGTTGGTGACCAGTTCCTGCCAGTGTTCCTGGTTGAAACTTGTCCTGCTTTCCTGCCTGAGCTCCTGACCCGCCCTGGTTCCCTGTTTGCCTACCTGTTCCTGACTTTGCCTGACTCCCTGCCCTGCACCCAGCTTCAGTTATTACGGACTGCCTTTACGTTGCACTTCTGACCACAGACTGAACTTGGACCTCGCCTTTCGGGTAACCCATGGGACCAGCACACTTTGTTTCAGCTGAATGTGTGAAGAACCTTCCTTATGAACTCCTCCCACTGTGTGCATTTATTATTCCCCACCACCCTCTCAGCCAAAAAGGCTCTCTGGGCAGATCACATAAAGCTGAAAATCCAAATTCTAAAAGGCTCAAAACACCAACGGAAAGAGGACTGGAGAGGTAAGAGGAAAATTAGCAAAGCCAGGCACCAGTTCTTAAAAGTGGTCAAGATGATATGATAGTTCTGCCTGTGGTGATATGTGTGATGACGAGCCTTTTATGAAACGGTCATCAAATGATGAGCATGCACATGGAAATCAGACTCTGGTCTTAGCATAATGTTTTTAATTGGCTCCACTGAAAGGTATTTTGGTATTTTATGAAAGCGTTATTTGTGGTGCCTAATCTGTGGTGTCTCCTTCCCACATGGGGGGCTGCATTATACCAGTTCTGACAATTTATCCATCTAGCTTAGAATTTTCTGCTCTGACTGGCAATAGCTTTCCAGAGTCCCCAATGGTGGCCTTTCACAGCACCTGCTACCTGAGGTCCCCTTTAACTAGAAATGAAAGGACTGAAACCTGGATCTTCTGGATGCAATGCTATGGTCCCTCCTATCAGGTACATTTACCCAACACCGCTCCCGGCATTTGAACCTGGGACCTTTTGCACCCTAAGAATCATAATCCTAGATCAGGATGAAGGGATCCTGTGGTTCTCTGGGTGTCATCAGACTCCAACTCAGCTGGCATAGAAAATGGTCAGGGATGCTCCAGCAATATTGGTAGGGCCATGCGTCTCTCACCCATGCCCTAAACCACCAAGCAAGACAACCCTCACTGTTTCCCGCCTCCTTCTTGTTGAAAATCTTTAATGAAGCCTGATTTTGACCTCAATTAAATTTTATACGATGTTTTACATTATTAAATTGCAACTGTATGTGTTGTAAGCTGCCCTGAGTGACAGAGTTACACTATACGGATGGAATATAGATATAATAATAGTAATGCCATCAGTGAGTGAGAAACATGGGCTAGGCTGAAATTTAGCAGGCCTAAAGATTGCTAATCTTATCTATAATTCAGGGTTTAGCAAGAGCATCACAATGTGCTCTAGCATCTTAAAGACAGGAACATATTTATTATGCCATAAAGCTTTTGTAGACAACAGTTCATTCATCAGATGCAAAAACGGCTATCCTCAGTTGCCAGGATTATATGGGCATAAAGAAAAGGGGGGGGGATTCTAAACACTGGGGTCAAATAGCAATGGAGCACTTTAAAAGATATGGGAACTAGATATTGGCACAAAAAGTCTTCCCAAGGATTTGAGTAAAATTTGGGAATTGTGGCCCTTAAAATTTGTTTCCAGTTTTCTGAGAGAAAACTCCTTAAAATTATTATACAGATGGTATCACACTCCTTTGTCAAAAACGTCTTCTTCTACCGTATATTGCCTAATTGTTGGAGGGGTAGCAATAAACTTTGTACATATTATCATTTACAATGGGAATGTCGGTTGGTGCAAGATGTTTGGAATTTAATTTTGACAGAATTGATAAATATTATTTAGGAAACAATTGCTTGTTGTCCAAAATTAATGCAGTGAAATTTGTGAACAGTACCTCCAAAGGAAAAAAAGACTTCCTCATTTGATTACATGCAAAATTATATTCAAACAGAGCCTGCTGCAGAGAAATCCCAGATGTGTCAAAGAGATTGCACGTGTTCTGCCATACCGGCTAATAACCCACGCTGCATTATTTATAATTTTGGTTTATTGGGTGCATATTAAAGGATGAATAGAAATACATACAGATTATATCATGGGATCTAGATAAGGTTTGTGTTTTATGAATCCTCTGTTCAAATAGGTGAGGAGTTTTAGGTGAAGAAAAGCTGGGTTCTGGTTTTTCGCACCCTTGGTTTGCAGTGCAACCACCCCAATATTTCATCGGGTTCACTCCTTATTTATGCCACTGGAAATAAGATCAAAAAATTCATTTTAACACATAAAAATTGGAACAGAATAGGGTCAGTTCCACATCCTGCTTTGTGTTCAAGGATGAGGAACTAATCTAGGCTAGGATAATCTAAGGTGCTTTTTCTTGCCAAGTATTACTAATGAATCATGTAGAAAATTTACTCACCACTTTGAAAGTTTCTATAGCGTTACTCTGGGTAAAAAGTATCATTCCTTTACTGTCAGAGTTTTCTTCACACTTTGGGACACTGCTATCATGACGTTGCTGAAGAAGATTTAGTACTTAATATATCTATTGGTATTGATGAATTGTTTCTTTACTAACATAAATCAGTATACAGGGTGCTAGGGGAGGGGTAGTACCTCTGGTGGGGGACATGATGTGCTACTTTTGGGGTAGTTTGTCCATCTTTGGCCCCTACCCTGCACTCAGTTATCACCTATAGCTCCTAGAATCTGTCAGCATGTGGCAGTAGCCACACCCCAGGAATGGCTTCAACTGGCCTGCTAAACCAGGTGAGGTGTGCTGGCCCCATGGGTTACCCAAAAGGTGAGGTCCAAGTCCGGTCCGTGGTCAGAGGTACAACGTAAAGGGAGTCCGTAGTCACTGAAGCTGGGTGCAGGGCAAGGAGTCAGGCAAAGTCAGGAACAGGTAGGCAAGCAGGGAACCAGGGCAGGTCAGGAGCTCAGGCAGGAAAGCAGGACAGGTTTCAAGCAGGAACTGGTCACCAACAATGTTGCTCCTGCAACTTGGGGCTGGGGCTGGCTGGCTTTTATCTGCCCCGAGGCATAGGGCGGCCCTGATCCTCTGGGGACTCACCTCTCCTGGCTTGGAGGCGAGCACTCCTCCTGCGGGAACTCAGTTCCCTTCGCCTCTCTGCCCTGAGCCTCTGCAGCTCAGGAGAGGCTGGAGGGTTACCGGACCCAGAGGCAACCTCAGCTTCTCCTGACGGGGCTGGGAGTGGAGCACCTGCAGGCAATGGGTCCTCCATCCCAGCAGGAGCCAGAGCAGACTCATCAGATGCCTGCACCTGAGCATCCAGCACAGGTGAGGCCCCTTCAGACTCAGGCCCTAGCCCCGGCTCTGCTGGTTCTGGAGGCGGGGAATCGTGTGCAGGCTGGGATCCCTCAGGTTCAGCATCTGAGTCTGAATCCCAGGCCATCACATGAGGGTAGTTGTTGGGTCTCAAACTCTCAGTGAGTTAGGAACTTCCCCTGCATGCAAAGACAGGCTCTGGTAGATTGAGCAGACAAGACCAATAGTGGGTTCAACAGCAAAGAGCAGTTTCTGCACATGCTGTGTAGAGGGAAATGTGGGGCAGATGAGGCTCATCAACCTGGGAAGGTAACCCATATAGGAGAAGGAAAACTCTGATCCTAAACCTCCACTACCTTGCAGGCTATCTTTGGGATTTTCAGTGTTTTTTTTGCTTGGGGTACACAAGGGTACACAGTACCAGCACCTTTTATTCCCCCCCCCCCCAAATGTTAAAAGTGTGGCACTTACTTCATGGTAAGTGCCAGCACATTTCCCCCCTAAAAAACAATATTAAGTTACTTGATAGTGTGTATAATATGTACATATTAAAAGCAAGTGATTGCAGATATCTTAGGAATACCAGACATTGTAGATTGAGCAAGTGGTTTTTCATCAATAATGGGAGCAAGAGATGATCCCCTGATCAGGGCCTTAGCTAGAGGGTGGTAAGGAAAGCCCCTGTCAGGGGTGCAGGTGAGGTGGGGGGGTGCGTGCAAAATCAGCTAAAAATATGTCCATAAATATGTCTATAAATAAAAGCTAACTGAGAGCCAGTGTGGTGTAGTGGTCAAGAGCGGTGGACTCATAATCTGGTGAACCAGGTTCGCGTCTCCACTCCTCCACATGCAGCTGCTGGGTGACCTTGGGCTAGTCACACTTCTCTGAAATCTCTCAGCCCCACTCACCTCACAGAGTGTTTGTTGTGGGGGAGGAAGGGAAAGGAGAATGTTAGCCGCTTTGAGACTCCTTCGGGTAGTGATAAAGCGGGATATCAAATCCAAACTCTTCTTCTTCTTCCTTGGCTAGGGGGCGCAGTCTGGACGGTCCTGCCAGGGGTGTAAGATCACCTAGTTACGGCTCTGCCCCTGATAACTGGGGGGGGGGCTGTCTCTGGGTGGAATGAGATGCCCTTCAGAACCTGAAGAAGTGGACCCCTTCTTCCTCCAAGGATTACAGAGAGAAAGGGAGCCAAAGAGAACAAAGGAGCAAAGATTTTATATCTGGAGCTTGTTGGAACTGGGGTTACACCTTTCAGAGGGCTGCAAAAATTCCTAGCAGGGGATTTGCTATTTGATACAGAAATGCCTGTTTGCTTCCATTATGCTCTGGTTGTAATTTGTTTGTTTGTTTGTTTGATGGATTTATTGTGAAAGTTGCATTAAAAAAAGCAGTTAAGGCAAGTGTATATACAAACCTAATTTTTATTTTTTTATTTTTTAAAAAAACAACAAGTCTAGCTATAAAAAGCAGTTTAAAACAAGAACAGCAAAATCATAAAATCAATTTAAATCCAAGAGCGATACCCACTGGGATAAAGATCTTAGAAGCTTTAGCACGAAGGAAATATTAGAGATCGACTGTCTTGTGCTCTTTTATCCAAAGGAAATTAAACCCTGTAGTATTAGCCCTGCAAATTTCCACTTGGTAGAATGGGGAAGTATATAACACTATAACATTGAGTCCACAACATTTTACAAAGATGCTGGAAGAGAACGTTTCTGAGACTTTTTAAAAAAAAAATCCTGTGATTGATCTTGTCTTCCTGTTGACAAGTAAGGACAATTTTGCAAGAAGCAGTATTAGATTTTTGCAGTTTGAACGCTCGTAAATCCTACCATGTGTTAATGTGCATCCATATCAAGCTGTCAACTTAATTCACCAAATGTCAAAAGAAATGCCTCTCTTCAAAGGCAAAATAATTCATGAAGAAAACATGATTTAACGTAGCATTTTTATAGGAAAGGCAACCTTGATTTTATAAACCACGAGGTAGTAAAGCATTCCAACTACATGTATATTAAGCTACTGGTTCATCACTTGTTTCTTAGAAAGATAAACTAGATTTAGTCATGGGCAGAAGATGTATTCTTGCTGTAATCTGAGCCTGAACAAAGGTACTGTGTATGCATATTGTATGTTTCATAGGCATGCTTTGAAATCTTGGTTCAGCTCTCACTTTTCTGGGTTGCTTTGGGCTAGTTATGATCTCACTCTTAATTCTCAGTCTGCAAAATGGGATTAATCAACTGATCATCAGGACTTGCATGGATCCATGTGCGCTTTGCAACCCCTAACAACCAGCTGGTGGTTGGTACAGCTAAGTGCTGTACACAGGCCTCTGCACAAGCTGATCAGCAGCACCCGGAAACCCCTTTTGCCCCAGCCACCAGGTGCAGACCAGGTGGGTTTAGCTTGGCCAAAATGCCCTTGCAGGAGAAATTAGGAGACTTCAGGCTAGAGGTTACCCACCACGGATTAAGTCAAACAAATGCCACCCACTTTTTCCGGTCCTTTGCTCATATGGTCCAGATAAGTTGGTCCCCACTGTGCCTTGCCTTGCACTGGTGTAAGTTCATCATTATCCTACGTTCCATCAACATCAACACATTGCAGTTGCAACATCAAAAGAACTTCTGATGCAGCAACTGTGATACAGCCACCGTAGGAACTGTGCAACTCTTCCGGCAACCTGGTGCCATAGGCAGACCCCTGTCAAGAGAATGCGCCAGGAATCATGCAGCATTGTCCCTTCGGAATTGCACCTTTCTTCCTGCCCCCCTGTCCATGGACTGTAAGAGTTGTATGAATGAGGAACAGGTGCCTTCCACTCTTCCCATAGGTCAGAGGTTTTCAACATTTTTGAGTCCACAGCTCCCTTGACCAACTACATTCTTTCTGCATCACCCCTGTAGGGCTCAGGAGCCCAGTTATGTCACCCCTTGTCTGCAGACCTGGCAGCTTCTCACCCTTTTTTGGACACCCTCCCTTGTGAAGTGCTTCCTCAGCCGCCTCTCCGCTACCATCTCCTTGGGAGTCCTCCAGGCAGCCCCTGCTGTCATTCCTGGTCTCTGAGCTGCCCACCCCCACCCTGCCTGAAATAGAGGTACCTCCCAGAGGCACCATCCGTTTGTGGAGCTTATAGCCGGGGCTGCTGCAGTAAGCAGCTGTGCAAGCCTTGGGGAGGGAGAGATGCGAGAGGGCATCAGAGGAGGGAGGGGAGGAAAGAGGGACAGAGGCCACTGCTGCCTGCGGCACCCTGACCATCATTCAAGGCACCCCACTGCCATAGGTCAATTCTGAGCTGGGCTTGACAAACTTAGCTTTTTTTAGAAAAAGGAGAAGAGGAAGAGGAAGAAGAATTGTTATAGATTTAGGGGATTGGTTTGGATCAGGGTTTCCCAAACTTGGGTCTCCCACTGTTTTTGAACTACAACTCCCATCATCCCTAGCTAGCAGGACCAGTGGGTTGGGATGATGGAAACTGTAGTCCAAAAACAGTGGGAGACCCAAGTTTGGGAAACACTGGTTTGGATGATTCCCGGTGTGATTTCGTATCTACCAAATTGAGGTCTGTAGGAGAAGGAACAGCTGAACTGATCAAACCAGATTCTTAGTTAAGCCAATCCAGTACCCATCTGTATGACTGAAGAGGTCGCTGAGTGATGATGCTCCCTAGGAGGAGGGGTAGGCATTTCCACACACCTTAAACAGGCTGGAGGAGATATCATAATGTAAGCAGAGAGAACAATAGCCAAGGTAGTCTGTGGGGGAGTCTGGGCTGGATGCTGAAGACACTCTGTGTGCTGAATTCAAAGCTATGGCTTTGGGGACACAAGCATCCCAGAAACCTAATGGGGAAGCATAATCTGTTGGAGAATTAATGCTATAAGCCGTCCCATCATGTGCTCAGGTTGTATATATGTGTAAATAAAACCATATATTCTAAACCAGGGGTCACCAACCAGCCAGTGTTGGCCGTGCCAGTCACAAAATAGCTGCTATTGGGGGGTGGGGTGGGGTGGCATGACACAAAATGGATGCAATATAAATGGAAAGAGACAAGTTGAGATGCTACTCCAGGGAAATGCTGCCACCCGCATCGCCACTGCAGCCGCCGCCACTCTCTGCTCTAGAGACTTCATTGATGAGCTCCAATTATTCATTTGTGAAATTTCTATAAAGTTCAATGGGAATTACGTAGAGTCATTCAAGAACAAAGGTTAATGCTCCACCAGTGCTGCTCATCAGAGCTTGACAGGGGGTTGATTCTGGGAAATGCTGATCACTTCACTCTTGATCTTGCAAAGGACGGAAGCGTTTGGTTATTTGTTGCTTTAAATTAATTTTATTTAAGATGCAAGTTCTCAACTGAAGGGCAGATTAAAAGGAGAATATGAGCAAAAAAAGTGTCTGGTCTTGTCCAAGCTACCCGAATGTTCTGCTGCTTCTGCTTTTTTGATTTCATAGCATTGGAAGGAACATCAAAGACCATCTATTCCAGTCTCCTGCTGATGCAGAAGATCTGCTACTACAGTATCCCCGATAGGCTGGCATCAAGCCTCTGCCTAAAACCCTCCAATCAAGGAGAGTCCACCATCTTTCAAGGCATTCAAATATTTGAATAGTCTCTTTTCCAGGCTAAACATTGTTGCCTCCTTTTTGGGTAAACTTTGATGCTTTTGAGCCAAAGTGCTCACAGTAGAAAACCCAAGATGGAGATGGAAGATTGCTCTCTGACAACAGTGTTTTCTTTGTCATAAAGCAGGACGTAAAAATAACCTCCACCCTACTGGGAATGTTGCTTTTATCACTGGTTTTGGAATTTATGCAGGTGTCTAACTGAGTTACAGACACAGTCACAGATTTCCTTTTCACCCACTGTGCTGCTTGACATAATGCCTTGATTCATAAGCAAGTTACATGGGTGCTAACCAGATTGCTCTTTGATCTTTTTTGGGAGCGACAACAACAAACAACATGAAGGGACTGGATAATGAAGGAAGGTATGTTGTCCATGGAGCTTCTAATTTTATAAAGATACTGAATTAGTAGTCTCAGGTTGTATGGGGTGTGGGCAGGGTCTGGGGAGCAGTAGTACCTACTTCTGGGGTAGTTTGTCCACCTTTGTTCCCCACCCTGCACTCAGCTCTCAACTGAGACTCCTAGAAGCTGTCAGCATGCGACAGCGGCCACACCCTGGGAACGGCTTTGACTGGCCGGTTAAACCAGATGAGGGTAGCCAATGAGTCTCAAACCCTTGGTGAGTTAGGGATTTCTTCTGCATGCAAAAACAGGCTCTGGTGGATTGAGCGGAGAAGACCAATAGTGGGTCCAATGGTCAAAAAGGTGGTTTCTTCACTTGCTGCGGTGGGAAGTGAGGGGCAGACGGGGCTCGCCAACCTGGCAAAGTAGCCCATCTCAGAGGAAGAAAGCTCTGATCCCAAACCTCTGCTGCCTTGTGGTTTATCTTCTGGAGAAGAAAAGGCTAAGGAGTAAACCCTACACCAGTGATGGCTAACCTTGACACCCCAGATGTTTTGGAACTACAACTCCCATCATCCCTAGCTAACAGGATCAGTGGTCAGGGATGATGGGAGTTGCAGTCCCAAAACACCTGGAGTGTCAAGGTTAGCCATCACTGCCCTACACAGATCTGGAGTGAAGTTCCTAAGACAGTTGGATGGTGCCTTGTATGCCACCTCCTGGCAACTCCTGCAGCCAAGTTAGTTCCAAATGCATTGGTTTCATTTGGACCACATAATTGAGTCTGGGGTTGGGGTGGTGTTGTCGTCTGAGCAGCCCACCTGTCTCAAATTAGGGAGCATTCCTAGCTGCCTCTCCAGTCTGCATGTAGCTGCAAGGCCTCCATTGTATCCACAGTCATATACACATAGCAACATGGGCAGGGTGTGAGAGCGCAGACAGATCACTACATCCGTGGATGCTGGGCCAGCCATCTTCCTGCCCCTGGGAAGCCCAGCTGGTGGCACTCTGCAGGTGGTGGCTGAGGGAAGCTGGCAGGGCTGGATGATGGGACACCTAGATCACACAGCTTGGGCTGGTGGTGGGTGCAGCAGTCCAAAACACTTGGAGGGATCCAGGCTGGCAGTTCAGTTGGGATAGCATGCCTTTCCCTCCTCTCTCTCCATGGCCTTCAGATGTGCTGCTCTGAAGAGCAAGGTGGGAAGGGATTTGACATATTTCCAGGAGACGGCAGGCAGACTAGGACGAGTCTCGGGGGTTCAGATGGTGAGCAAGAATGGTGTGGTGGAAAGTTGCCATCGGTTCCTGCTTGCAATTGGCTTATTTAAGTCTAGGAATGGGAATGATGCCAAAGTGTGCCTGGATTAATAGGGGTCTTTCCCTCCCATAGTACATCTCACAATCTAGCCTCTAGCCTCTCTTACCCCTGACCTAATGTAGTCATTCCACCCAATGGAAATGGATTGGGGCATCTGTGAGCAGTGCAATTTCTCAAGCATTGTAAAACTAAATTGCAGTTTTTGCTGTGTTCCTAAAAGGAAGAAAGGAATCCTTCCTATGGATTAGGTTTCCATTCAGTTTGGTAGCGATAAAAATATTAAACAACTATGAACAATGCTGGGTATTATTGAGCACCAGCTTTCTATCATATTTTCTATTAACTGCGCACAGAATTCTCTCTTTCAGAGTATCGCTATAGCTCAGCTGAAATCTCAGCAAAGACAAAAAAGATTTTAAAACTTGTTATCATGTCAGAGCACATCTCACAGTTCCCCTAGAAATTACCTTCCTTGTGTATGTGTGTGTCCCCGATTAACAGGATATACATAATGAGCTTGCCTCTGGGTTCTAATTTAGGAAAAACCTCCAATTTGGATTTTCTTATGTACAACTGCCTTACATCCAGCTGTCACACTTGATGTGCTCTTTTCCATTACATCCGTGATAGCAAATTCCACAATCTCCTATGCATTGGCACTCACATCAAACCCACATTGTCAGTACCTGACATCAGTGCCTGCTGTTCAGTGACAGTAACACACCACCAAAGGTGCAGGTGAAGAATAGTCTCCGGTGGTGTATTATTGGCACTGAGTGGCATATTCTGAGGCAGTCGGATGTGTGGTAGGAGCAGAAGCTACCTACACATACCTAATGAAAACCAGCGGAATGGAATTCACCCTTCATATGCTACGCAGTCCAACGATCTCAAATCAAAATGGAACTTCCCTAAGAAAGATAAACAGGATCTTCTTAAATCAAATCGAATCAACAATGCATGTTTGCGGTTCATGGAGAGGCACAACATTATGGAAGAAAGCTTAAATGGACAGCATTTGATTTTTTAAAATATTGAACCTTTGAGCAGGTTCAGGTGTCAGGGTGAGGAAGGCAGATGGAATCAAGGCAATATGTGATGAGGCAGATTTAGGGCCACGGTGGAATCTGGTGTGCTTGGTTGGAGCCAAAACAGAGCCTGGTGGATTTATTGAAGGAGCCTTTGCGTGATCTGAGTCTTTTTGTATCAAATGTTGGTGAGCTGACAGAACACAGTTTTATTAAGTAGACACCAGGAAAGGCCGGCTGGCTATCCTGCAAAAAGCCCACATTTACCTTGCTATGGTTTCTGACATGTTTAAGGCATATTTTTTTAAAAAATATATATCTGTGGCAGAATTACTTACATTACCACAAGGAATGCTAATCTAAGGCCATGAAAAACAATTGACCCAATAGGAGAAAAGGAATACTCTCTCTGGGTAATGGATATGGTAAATTATACAAAAATTATTTAAAGTCTTAAAAACAGCTTTGATTTGCCATTTTCTAATTCAAAAGTAATTTAGTGAGGTGTATTTTGATTTATTTTGCACACCTGCACACTCCCTCAAATTGTATTTTAGGAAAACATAAGCATACACTTCCATATCAACAGGGCCATACATTAAGATAGGGCTTCCTAACCTTTTTGGGCCTGGGGCAAAGTTGGAAATCTAAGAACCTCCAGCAGGCTCAACCCATTTCACAGAAGAAAAACTGGTGACCCGCAGATATATTCTGACATATTGTTCACTTATTAATGTTCACTTATTATTATTATTCTCAGTAGGGTGGGGACACCATTTTGTGGTTTGTCTCAGGTGCCAAAATATCTTGGGCCAGCCCTGCTAGCTAGAACTGAAAGCTTCATATGAACTAGGGCCATGAATGACAAAAACAAATCATCATAATTTTCCGAAGCAGTGCTCTGGTCTAAAAAGAATTGAATTCAGCCCAGCGATAAATCTGCTCCAAACACAACAGCTACGTTCTTGAACATCAATTGTTGCAACAAATTTCACTATGAGCAGTAGGGGGAAAATGGGTAGAATATTAAGTTGAGAGAGGAATAAAAGAAGGAAAATTGTCTCAGCAGTTGTCAGGATACTCAAGGGCAGCCTAGGCTTAAGATAAAAAGGCAATGAAAGCAGGCTGGGTGAGTATTACCGGTATGATAGAATCTGGACTTGGTATTACAAGGACAGTGGAGAGAAAAGTGAGCAAGGTCAACTGTGAAGTCATTTGAAGCCATCAAAGATGTACTGGAAAAGAAATGGCGGCCGGCGGGGGTGTTTGTGTGTGTATCACTTTTTAACAGCTAGTATTTTCTGTCAATCCCCCCCTCCCCAATTGTTTAGAACAGTGATTTTGCCAAATTGTGTTGCAGGGAACCTCAGTAGCTCATCAGGGGTTTCTCAGCAAGAATATTCGTGAAAACTGAGACGCTTTCCTGCCCATTCCTACCCATTTTCTACCCCTTCTGTGTGCAACCAGAATATTGGTTGGGATTCCAAAGGGGTCCAGCAGACCTGGGCAGCACTTCGGAGCTGGGAGCCAAAGAAGAACAAGACTAATTCAACCAGGAGGGCTTGATTTTCAACAGAAAATCAGCATAAAGTCTGCATTGGGACCACATTCCCCACCAGAACTGCTTTTTCTTAAAAGTGAAAGCTAAGCACAATGAAGGTTGAGCGCAATTGCTTAAACATGTGACTCATATCACGTATCATTTGGCCCTTCATTTCCCTACTGGATTGGGGGAAATAACATATGAAGAAATGTGTTTTATTGTTCACATCCATGTTTGCTACTTTCTATTAGAGATAATTGCTGTCTGTGTTGTGGTGATACTTTATATATATATTGTAACTATATTTTACTGTGAAACTGCTGCAGAGACACTGTTGGATCAAAGGATGATATATAAATGTAATAAAGGAATGAGTGCTGTTAAAATCCTTGTGCAAACAGGGAAACTGTACAAAAGTTGCAGTGAAGCTGTAACGTCATAAAGTAATGTTGTCAGTGCTCCATGGTACCAGTAAATTAAGAGCAGAGAAAGAGGAGATTTCAGTATTCAGTTCAAGACACTGGACTTTTTAAATAAAAAATGCAGTGAGGAGCCACTGAAATATGTTACATATTTATTTCCCCACAGCTATATTCACACAAAACAAAACACAATTTTCTCTTAATGTTGCAGGGTAAAGGTAAAGGGACCCCTGACCATTAGGTCCAGTCGTGACCGACTCTGGGGTTGCGGCGCTCATCTTGCTTTATTGGCCGAGGGAGCTGGCATACAGCTTCTGGGTCATGTGGCCAGCATGACTATGCCGCTTCTGGCGAACCAGAGCAGCGCACAGAAATGCTGTTTACCTTCCCACTGGAGTGGTACCTATTTATCTACTTGCACTTTGATGTGCTTTTGAACTGCTAGGTTGGCAGAAGCAGAGACCAAACAATGGGAGGGGGGGAAGAAGTCACTGAGAACGGCAGCTTTAAAGCGCTGCAGGTGCCTTGAGGGGTGGCTGGCCTCCCAAACACATGACCTTTCCCAGCAGTGAAGGACAAAGGAAGCCACTCAGAACCACCACTTCAATGTGTAACTGATGGAGAAAGTGGGCAGAGCGTTGCAAGCACTGGAGGAAATCAGGCTCTTGATCTCCAGTGGTTGCAATGCTCCACCCACCTTCCCCTTCAACTACACTTGAAGCAGTGATTCCAGAAGATGGCACTATCATGGTCCCATTCACACTGCTGCTAAGGAGGCTGGTGGGCTGGATCCCACCTGTGGGCCAACAGTTTTCTACTCCTGTATTAAGGCCTTGTTTAGTGCACAGCTTAACCATTTTACACATTGCAGCCCCTGAGACATATGTCGAACCATTGTTTATGGACAATTAGAAAAAAATGTACCGGTAAGTCTGTCTTTATCCCCTCTAAAAAACACCTTGGCTTTTAAATCAAAAGCAGGGGACATGCTATTGTAGAATAAAGGAATACAGTTTTGCAATTTGTGATGTGAAATTGCAGTGAGGCAGTGATCCTTGATGAAAGAGTGGGATGGTACTAGCGAATTTGTTTTCATTTGTGATGAAATATTGGAAGGGTATGCTATGATCATTCTTTCATAACCAGCTATGTCACTTATTAGCTTTGTTAATGGAGGATTCTTGTTTTTGTCTTTTGTAAACAGCTAATCAATAATTTGCAAAGGATTTTGTTGGGTGGAGAACAAAAAAAAAACAACCCCTCATCTCACCTCTCTGTCCTCGATTCCTTTCCCTCCTTTGTTAATATGCCAGGTTTATTTTTGCTGACATATAAACCTAAGACTGAGACAGCTGCAAGCCTATAGAAAATAGAATGAGGGAAGAGATCAAGCTGAGTAGCAGATAGGATTTTTCTGTCAGTCTCAGTAAGCAATTTATCAGCCCAGGGTAAAATTTAGCTGCCTTAAAAAGTTTTATAGATTGAGAAGTGAAGCCCACATTGAGTCTTTGTGTGCAACTGCAACAAACAGTGTCTTTCTGTCTTCTTTCTGCAGTTAGGAAATGTTTTGTTTGTTTTTTTCCGCCTCAAGATGAAGTACATCATTCAAAGCTCTGTTATTGACAGCAATTACAGAGGGAGCTGTCCTTCATGCCTTAGTAGAAACTTGCAGAAATGGGATGGATGTTTACATGAAAGACAGGCTGGGTCTGAACAACAAAATTGCTGCAAGGATGAAGGTGATGAAGAAGAAATCATTTTGAAATTGCTTAATTTTTTTGTCAGATCATCACATATGAAAAGGGAGCACGATTCCCCCCCCAGCGCCAAATGTTATTTAGAAGATCACAGCAAGCTCCCTGCCTCGAGTAAAACAAAAACACCAAGCAAATTATTTGAATGAACTCATAGTGAAGAGGCCTAAGGAGAGAGCAGAATAAATGCTTCAAGTTTCTCTTGAAGGATACGGCCCAGAAACTGTTAAGCTCTACCTCACACGCTGGGATTATGGGCCCCTTAGATTTCCTCAATGGTATTTCCTTCTCTCCCTAAGGCCTAAGGGAACCCAAACCACCATCTTCGTTGTTTTGTGCTACGGCTGTGCGTGACGTGATGGTCCTCTTCCACGAGAGCATAGGGTCTCAAGGAAGGGTTTGGGGAGTTGATCCCAATCTTTTAATGAGATTCCTGCTTGACTGTGGTGCAGCAGGAGACTCTATGTAAATGGCGTGTTAGAAGCCGGGTGCTAAATATAGTACAATTCTGTTTGTAGGTCAGTGATGGCTAACCTTGACACTCCAGATGTTTTGGAACTACAACTCCCATCATCCCTGACCACTGGTCCTGTTAGCTAGGGATGATGGGAGTTGTAGTTCCAAAACATCTGGAGTGTCAAGGTTAGCCATCACTGTTGTAGGTACTTCTGTTGGATCCTCTTCTATGCTGGCTGACTACTTTAGCAAATTATTGTTGAGTGTGTGTGTGTGTGTGTGTGTGTGTGTGAAAGAGAGAGAGAAAGCAAATGTTTAATTTACTTGTTAGCTTTTTGTTAGTGTTGTTTTATATGTTTTAATTGTAATAGTTTTATCGAAGTTATGCTAATTATATAACTTGGGCTGTAACTAGGATGTTTTATTATGTTGCTGTTGCTGTTTATTGTCCACAAGCTGCTTTGGGATTCACTTGAATGGAAAGTACAATCAGCCAATCAATTCTGACAAAAGAAAAAACAAATCCTGTCAGCAGAATATATAGAACAATTTTCAGCAGGTTCCCCTATCACTTCAGCCCTGGTTTGGGATATCACTGAGGCAAATATATTGGTGTGTAGTTCACTCTTTCCAGCCATAGAAAGGTATCATCAAGGGAGAAAGGCAAGGAAGAAGCAAATCATGTGGACCAATAAGATGCTTTCAGATCTCCAAAGGGTGGAGCCAGAGAGAAATTTGTTCTAGAATACTCTACTGACAGCAATTGTTTTCCATCTTGCGTGTTAGATTCCGTCATGGAGAGCAGGAAATACCATTGCTGAATTCTAAGTGGCCTGTATTCCATCCATTATATGAAATAGGAGTTAACTGAATATCTTACTTGCTTTATCACATGAACATATATTAGAATATACAGTATATTATTTGAGACAGGCAACCCAGGCTCCTTGCAGAGGTCCATGCACTAGAGCATGAGGAATTCAATGATGCCTAAAAACATTTTGCCTTCTCCTTTCAAGCGTAGCAAAAGAGTATTGAGAACCAGCTCTTGTTGCTCTGGCTGCAAGTTGTGTGGGGAGTGCAAATTAGCAGGTTAGAAATGAGGCAAGTTCAGACTCCTGCTGGAGTGCCTTTCTCAGATTTCAGAACATATAGAGAGCTCAGCGTGGAACCCTCCCCAACCCACAGCACCATACATCCACATTACAAATATGCACTTCTAGCCACATTCTTGTGCTACCTGTCCCAAAGAACACCTTTTAGCATGATTAGAGCTGGAATGGGGCCGGTGTGCTTTTATCATTCTCCATCTGTACTTGTGTTTAGCTTGTAGGCTGCAAAACAGTTAAGCCTATATCCTGGATATACATGTTTACTGGGCAGTATGAAACTAGGGGGAAAGATTGCAGCTTGGCAGCAGAGTACATGCTTTCCTTGCAAAAGGTCACAGGAGCGATCTCTGGTGTTCTCCGTTTAGGGCTGGGAAACACAGCTTTCCGAAACCCTGGAAAGCTGCTGCCATTGAACGTCCACAGTACTGAGCTAAGCAGACCAATGGGCTGACTTTAAAGAAGTCATCTTCCTGTGTGGAACAGAGATCTGCAGAATTCCTGTGGGTGAAGGAAATGGCTTTAAGCGTCAATAAGGCAGAACTGAAAATATTGGTTTACAGAGTTTCTTAATAGCTCTGTACAAAGGTTATAAGCTTTTTTGGGGGGGAAGGGAGCTGTTTATATTTGATATGAAAATAGCCGAGCGATGCTTTGAAAAGCAACCTTATGATGCTTATGATGATGCTTAGGGAATACTTCACAAGACGATCCACTAGATTATTCCTGTTCATGCTGCTTGGCAGACAAGTGTTGCAAATAAAACAGATGCAGATGTCCCTGGGGAGAATATCTATAAACTGGAGTATACGAACTCAGTTACTGAGTTCGATGTTGTTGTTTCCTTACAGTTCCAGGGTTAAGCTGCATTCATAAACCCACTTATTACTTGGGAGTAAAGCTGTTCAGAACTGAGTGCGCACAGGAAAAGCACAGAGCTGTGTCTCATTTCCAGCAGCAGAGCTAATAAACAAGGGCATCTAGTTAAACCCACCTGGGATTGAATGGGCAGTAATGTTGGTTGGCATCCGTCCGTCTCCGGTGACGATGGAGTGCACCTTTGGGGGGTGAAGTCAAACCGTTGGAGAGTTACAGCTATTGCTGTGGCTGTAGAGAACAACACGAGAAGGGCATGTTTTGTTGCATCTGGGGCAGATGAAAGGCGTCCGGTTGTGCAAATGCACCGTGAACAGTAAAATGGCAATTTATGCCAAGTGTCTCAAAAGGCCGGTATTAAATATAGGTTAGCCACACTGTTGTGGGTCTGGCCAGTCCCGTCCAAAGCGGGGGGCTTCCCCGCAGCGGGGACTGGACACGGTGGGGTGGGAGCACCTTGCTGATTTTGCTTCCCATCCCTTCTCCAGTTGCTTTCATATCCAAAGACATTGCGCGCTCCCTCCCGCTTTGCTTCCAGTCATTTCCCTTCCTCTCTCGCGCTCCCCCTGCAGCCCGTGAGGAGGAAAAGCACCTCTCCAAAGTAAGGGCACCGGAAAGTGCCCTCTAAGGACTTCACCGGCTGCTACTGCGCATGTTCATTAAAAAAAAAACCCAAAGAAACGCGCGTTGCGCCTGCGCCTTAGCGATGGTAGGAGGCGCGTGTCGCTTCCCCGCGCATGCTCAGCGGGTCCGCGCGTAGTCGGAGCGGGAGCTGGGGAGGGCGAAAGGTGTTTTTTGGCGGTTGAGGGGAGAGCTCAGGTAACCGAGGCCGAGGTCGGTAAATATTTGGGCGCCTGGGTCCGGCTCCAAGGGACCTGCCTGGCCCTTACTTCCACAGAAGCATAACAACAGAGTCCTTACCTCAGACTCGCTTTCTTGCGATTCCTGAAACAAAATGCAGCTTGGCGGGGGTGAAGTTGGCGACAGACAAACCCCTTCTCTCCCCCCCCCCCATAAAAAAAGAATAACGTGGCGGGCAGGTGTGCTGCTTATTACCGCTGTGGTTGATATTTAGTGCACGTTAGGAGCGACTTGCAAGTGTTAGCTGCTGCTTTACAGATGGTCTAATCGTTAAAATCTATATTTTTTTTTTAAAAAAAAAAAAGTTAAAATTTATATCTATGCCATAAATACCTGGCTACAAATTAATGGGAATAATCTCGCATTTATTTTTATTTTTTTACTATGGCCTAGACTGCTGTCATCTTGGGCTTCAGGTGGACAATTGATTGGGCCGCAGTATTTACTTCAAAATAAATTAAAGAATTGTCCAGTAGCACCTTAGAGACCAACTAAGTTTGTTCGTGTGCATGCATGCACACGAAAGCATATACCCACAACAAACCTAGTTGGTCTTTAAGGTGCTACTGGACAATTCTTTAATTTTTTAATTTATTTTGGCTGCATCAGACCAACACAGCTACCTACCTGAATCTAGTATTTTACTTCAGTTATTATTATTATTGCTGCTGCTGCTGCCGCTGCTGAAACAGTATGCTATAATGTGAGAATCAGTTTGTCACTTCGTGTTTCGCTTAACAGACCTGCCCTCCTCGCAATCCTGGAAGTTGCAAGACGCAGAGACAGAAGTTAAAATGCCTGTTTTCAAACATCCAGAATATCCAGAAGCGACGTTACTTCGCTTGGAAAGCTTGGTGCTTTTTCGGGAATCTCAAGTCTCCACCTTGTTATCAATCTTCGGAGAGGTAGCACTTTCTAATTTTCTTTTTCTAATTGCCCTTTAAGATACTTGGCCTTATTTTTGTATTCAAAGTCTGCTTTTCAGGCAACATACTTCTTACTGGACAGGAAAACAGTGTTTTGTTTTTGGCTCCTGACAGGTATTAAAGCTGAAGTGGATATACCACAGTTGGCCCTGGGTTCAAATTCTACTTTAACTGAAGGTCTCTGTGACCTTTAGCAAGTCTTTACCTTAGCGTGTCCTTTAGGAGTTCTTTGAAGTTCTTTGTGTTATTTTTTCATAACACAAGGGATTAACTCATGCACGTATCTCTTAAGTTCAAAGAAATGCAGTTATGGTTGTTTTTAATGTATCAGTTTTGTATGCTTTTCTTCCCCTGGCTACCAATAGGAGTTTACAAGAAAACGTAGACTAGTCAGGCCTTCCCCCCCCCCTTTTTTTAAAGGTTTCCATATAAAACTCAGTAGTGATTCTATTCAATTTTAATGTACAAACATAGGCCTTTTGACATTTATTTATCTGAATAGGTAGATTAGGGAATAATGCATACTATTTATGTAGCGCTGTCCCTTAAGTCCTCAACCTTTTCCACTTTGGGGTATCTCGATGGTTACCAGGAATTCCTTAATTTGAAAAAAAGTTATCAATGGACCAAGATTTCCTGAAAGGCAGTGGGACCTCAGTTTTCGAACGTAATCTGTTCTGGAAGACTGTTTGAGTTCCAAAACGTTCAAAAACCGAAAACTCAATACAGAAGCCTCAAAACGTAAGAAACAATACGGAAAACTCAAAACCTGGCATGTTCGACTTCCAAAAAGTGTTCGAAAACTGAAGCATTTACTTCTAGGTTTACGTCGTTCGAAAATCAAAACGTTTGTCAATGGAGACATTCAAAAACTGAGGTTCCACTGTACTGACTTTTTTCCTGTGCTGTAGCTATAGGATACTATGATGTGTTCGTTCTAGGATGCCTTCTCAGTTCAGATTAGAAAAGTTAAGGCCCAGTGTGCCTGACCACTACTCCACATGACCTGTGGTGTTATAACACGTTCCAGATTTTTTTTACAGTGTATGGGACTTCCGTGAAATGCATGCTTTCCTTGGCAGGCAAATTGATATACAAAGAGGCTATCTTCATGTAGTGTTTTCTAACTTACTTGCAGAATGTTAATATCCTTATAAAGCTATGCTAAGTGGGGCAACATTATCCTCGTATTTCAAATGGGCACTATCTGCCAAATAGATAGTGGCCTATGTATGGATTCATGATAGGTGAGATATGAAGTGGGGAATTCTTGGCTCACAGCTCATTCTTTATGCAAAAGGTCTTTTTTAAACACAAACATTCCTTGACTTATGTTAATAATGGGAAGAGCATCGCTTCAAGCAGAAACTGTGAGGGTAATACTCTGCTATTCCCCTCTCCTGTCTTATATAACCAGCAACTCCTGCATTGATTAATATGGGCTGTGGCATAGTTGAAGTTGTTATCTTTATCTGTAATTAAATATAATATCCCTACAAGCCGTTAAGGAGAATAATGTGTCATTTGGTTCACGGTATGGAAATTGATGTCGGCAGTCTGCTGCGGCATTTAATTTTGCCTGACAGTCTTCTGAAGCTTGCTGTACTGATGTATTCAGCATGAGTGCTATACGTGCAGATTGTTTTTAAATGAAAGGTTACATTTTTCAGCCATGGAGATGATTTTGATTGTCTCAGTAATTTCCAGGGATTCTCCTAGTAATCCCTGCAGAATGAAATTTTCAACCCTGCCTTCAGGAAACATTGCAACACTTGTTGGTCTACCTAGGCATTTAGCTTGAACTTAGTTAACTGAAAGACGTGGGTGTAATAGTTATTCAAATGATATTCATTCTAGAAACATTTTTATCGGTTTATACTCTTTCTTTTACCAGTTTATCTTTAAAATTATCCGTGTATACAATATACTTGTGTCTGAACAGTTGTTACAGGAGCATGTCTACAGGTAGCATTGTATCTTCAGAATAATTTTTTTTCTGTTTTTCTTTTGCTTCATTCCCAAGCAGTAGTAACGATTTTGTGTGTGGTGTTGCTTTTTCCTTGTTGAGTGTTTATATTGCCCTCAACAATTAAAAAAACTTTTGATGCGTTGAAAATTGCCAGTATACAATTATTTGCTTTAAATAGTTAGTGTCGCAGAGAATGAATGAATGCTGGAAATACCTTACTGAGACAGGACCTTTGATAAGGTCGCAGGAGGTCACATGTTTATGTTGGGTGGTTTTTGTTGTGGGTGAACAGCTGTATTTTGCTTCATTTTAATGGATTTTGTTCTGTAGGGTTTTGTAAAGCATTTCAGGACCCCTTCTATGTGAAGTGATATATAATTTGATTGAACTTGAAATTTCATTGTTTAGAAAACTACTCATTGTGGGTCCAGTGTGCACAATATCAGATTTAGCAAATCTGTATGTGAGGTGGGACAGTAGCCACTCATCATTCTGTCTCCTCCATGGGTGTGCACAGCAATGAATGGACATACGTACATACATCTGTACATGTGATACCCTGGAATTTTGCAGTCAATTTTTTACATGGAAGGATTGAAAGAATTTAGTACAGATGTGCATATACACCACTAAAGAAGTTTCTTTGTATGAGTGATAAGTGTGTTCAGACCAGCTGCCCTACCATACATAAAGTGTTTATTGATTGAAGATTGGATGCACAATGAAACTATGAATTCCAATGTGGGTTTAGGATTGATTCATTAGGAATCACCCTTCTTCCTCTTGCTACCATCATGAATCGCTTGTCAGCATGTAAGTTTAGGAACCTCTACAATTATCATTTAACTGTATTCCCAGTACATCATGCAGTACATCTAAGACTTTCTC
Organism: Darevskia mixta; assembly: GCA_034641385.1. Lineage (NCBI taxonomy): Eukaryota > Metazoa > Chordata > Lepidosauria > Squamata > Lacertidae > Darevskia > Darevskia mixta. The sequence continues at coordinate 6,083,766 of JAWWNH010000224.1, read as the reverse complement.
AGCCTCAGATGGCTCAGTGCAATAGTTTGTTGACTGGAAAAGCAACTCGGAACAATTTCCAGAAAATGTTTAAAAATGGTTAAGAAGCAAGATCTTGACGTAATAATCAGTGGTTTGGATATGCAACTCTTTGTGTAATTTTTTTTTAAAAGGAAGAAATTTTCTTGCTTAGAAGAGGGAAAGAGAGAGACAGATTATGCAGTTAAGTGCCAGGACCTCAGAATTGCAAATCATTGACTTATTTTTTCTTTGAAGGTATTTAACCACATACTGAAAAAGCATTCTCTATTTAGTTCTGGTGTCTCCAATTTTCCAGAGCCTGCGACCACATTTGGAGTTCTGTGAAATTGTATTGGCTGCCATGGTGGGGGGCAGCCCCACTCACAAAATGGCCACTGTGGTGGGCATAGCTGGTCACTAGTGAGGCTAAAAGATAAGTAACTCGCCTGGGAACTCCAGATCACAAGGCCATTTCCTAGAATCCATGTTAATGGGAAGATCACCCCAAAACTGTCTCACTCAGCCTACTCCCCCTGCACTGCATATATTGAAAAAAACCACCCATTCAGTAAGCACAAGCACACAAAACATCTGCTCACAGTCTCTCTGCTTTATCAATCCCCTCATAGCCCTGGCACCCTTCCCAGCACCCAAGCAATTGCCCTCCCAGCACTTGGGTTCAGAAGTTGTCTCCTAACTAGTACATTTACCTGTTTGTGTGAAGCGAGTGATTGGGCTGCATGCACCATTACGTATGGCAAAGTATGGCTAATTCAGCCAAGGTTCTTGACTTACTGTTAATGTGTGAACATACGACCTATGACTCAACAAGTTTATTGTATTTGTTTCTTGCTTTTAGCTGCAATTGGCTTTCGAAGCAGCTTACAATTACAAACTGTCACAATGATGTTTTTGAAAAGCTATCAGTATGCTCCATATTAAAGGCTTTCTGTCGTGGAGCCTTGGGTACTGTTACCAAACAGGCCAATCTCTTGACATGTAATGTCTTGGGAGTTTCAGTGCTGGGCTTCAGGCCAGTCATTCTTTTGAACCAAACTTCCTTGTATCTGATGGATTATAAAATCAAAGGGATAAGCTGTCCTGGTGGATCTTAGTTGCTGCATTTTTAGCGAACCCTTCATTCTTCAACTTTTCATCTAGCCAAAAACTTGATGAGTCAAAGTTCTGTACATCTTTTGATTGAAGAAAGGCCAGTGTGCTTGAAAAGAAAAGAAAAGAAATAAAACAAACACTAAATATATATATATATAATTTTTGTCCAGCGTCAGCATTTGAGCTTCCCATCCCTTTTTATCTACGGACACACATCCAGTGGGAAGACTTATGTGATGCAGACTCTTCTGAAAACCTTAGAGGTAAGAAGAATAAAGGATTCATACTGTATATTGGGAAATGCTTTCAAGTTTTGTTTTAAAAAATCCTCTGAAACCATCAGTTTGTTCATCTTTCCTGTTCCCTCAAGAAAACCATTCTTGATTGTCCCCAGATAACTTGGTACATTGGGGCTTGGCTTATGCAGCAAAGAATACAAGGAAGCAAAGCTCTGTTTGCCCCTACAAATCAGCTGTAACTTAGTGCCGTATTTCTGCATTTGCCCTGCCTCTGGCAGTGTCTGGTACTGGCTATACTGTGACAGTACATGTCCAGCCCTATCATTAGGCATACCTGAAGGTGGCCACTTCGGGTAATTTATTTTGTCTGTCATGAAAGGGCAGCAGATAGTTATTTAATTTATTGTATTTTTACTGGCAGAAAGTAGGAGAGGCCCTTGTGAGCTTTTCTGCCTTAGGTGCCAAAATAACTTGATTGACTTTGGGTGGCCTTGGGAGGGGAGTGTCAAATGCTACTGTGCCTCAGGCATCAATATGTCTTGTGCTGGCCCTTTGATGATCCATGTGGGATTGAGGTAACATGAATGATGAGACAAGGGCTAACTATTCAGAACAAGAGTGAACTAAGAAAAAAACTTACTGGTTTCAGCTTCATGCTGTGCTTAAACCATATCTTAACAATATTAAGTACTTGTAATGTTTCGGATGGATCATATTGTGGGTTTTAACGTCTTTTTAGCCTCTCACAACTTGCCCTGTGATGCTATATGGTTCTCATTTTGGGGCCTGTCAGATAATGTTGCTGCTTTTGTGCCATGTTCTCCTTAACTTTCTCAAACCTTGTTTACAGCTAGAGGGAGTAGTAGTGAATTTGTGGTTAACATTGACAATGTATAATAGTGGCTTCTTGGATTCACTTTCATGAACTTCCCACTGTATGTAGAATACATTGAAATGGCAGCAAATGTAATAATTATTTCGACTTCATACGTGAAGTCCAATCAGTCAATATTTAGCACTGAAATACTTGCATGTTTGTCAACAAGCAATCCTCATTGAGAAGTAATTATGTCAATACATGTGAATGAATAATGATCTCTTAGGTTTGTTTGTTTTTTTTTTTTAAAAAAAAAGCAAAACAAAAAACTGCTGGTGGTATTCTCTGCAAATTCTTGTAACAGCATTAATACAATTTTCTTTCTCCTTAGCTGCCTCATGTGTTCGTGAACTGTGTTGAATGTTTCACTTCAAGACTGCTCCTAGAAGAAATTTTGAGACAGTTACAAAGCCTTTCCTCGAAGGAAGAATCTCCTCTTCTTCCATTCTGTGATACGTTCAATGATTTCATACGTTTATTTAAGCAGGCAACTATGAAACCTGATCTGCAGAAACAAACTTTGTATGTGGTAAGTTTGAAAGGCCACCTGGGTTTAGGGCTGGGTGATACCTGCTTTCCAACATTGTAATACACCGCCAGCAATATGATGGTGTTTTACAATTTCGTAAAGGAGGCGGGGAGGAAGAAGGCAGTTGCTAAGGCGACTGAAGCAGGCCCCTGTCTCCTTGGTAGGGGCAGGTGGGCTACCTCTTCCTCCCATAAGTTCCTTAAACGTCTTGTAGAAATTTTAAGAAAACCCATCTAGGCCTGATGTTTTATTGGTTTTCAGGGTTTTTTATAGCTAGCTTGAGATCATCTTCAGTAATTTTAGAATTTAGGAAGATACGTTGTTCTTTAGATAGAGCAGACAAGTTCAACTACTTTTTAAAGCATTTTCTATACGTTGCCATCATCCATTTAGGAAGTTTCTTCACAACTTAAACAAAACCCAACTGATTTATGAGTTCAGTAGCAGCTTCCAAGACTGTGGAAGCTTCTGTTGGCAATGGAAATTAAATAGGTCTCCCATTCTTACTTTAATGTTTTGTGTTTTATCCAGAGGTTGTCTTCCTTTGGCACTGGAAGGGAAAATTTACATCCAACCAAAACTTTTCCTGCACTGTCTTGCTTGTTAAGGAACATCCCACATATTGCAGGAGTCATGCTCCAGGTCAGCCCTGGGCTGACTTCAGGATTGTGGAATCTATTTTGTTTGTTGAGCAACTGGGAGTCAGAAATTCTTGCTGGTCAGCTTCATTGCATCCAGAGATCCACCTTCTGCTCACTCTAGCTCTAGGGTGCCCATTCATGTAGGGCCCTGCTCTGGCCAGTTAGACCTCTCCATTGCCTAACGTGAACTAAGAATACAGCCTAGAACACATCCAAAACTTTAATGCAGCTGTATATTAGAATGGAAGATAAGTGGTGGTGCCTTTTAGAAACGTTTGTCCACCATCTTCTGATTGAGCAATCTCATATTTACTTCCAAGGAATCATAGGGCTCTCCGTGGCATGTTTTTAAACTCCCTAATTTAATAATTGACCATGTAAAGGTGAATGAGGATACTGGGACATATCAATATTTATTTTAACCAAGTGTGGGAAGGGGGACAAACATTATCAACACAGACAACCAACTAACTGTTACTGAAGGGTTTGTACTATAAAGCTATTAAGTGGGGCAGCTAATGTAAATGGGAAGGTTTGGGTAGGCTAGCATAAAGTTTGTTGTTTGGGGAGGGGAATTAGCTCCTTTGAATAACAGGCTGTTAATTTTATGAATCTTGTAGTCTAGGGGCAAGATTAAAATCTGGGGTTTTTGTTGTAAAAGCTTTAAGCGCACTTGAATAAATAATGTAGTGTGTACGTATAACTAGAGCAATGAAAAATTAATTGGGCAGCATAATTCTACATAGTCTGTGAAGAGTAGATGGAGGAGAAAGGAAATGTGGGTGAAAGATTATTGTACTACTTTGTATGAAAAATAGTTAATGCAGAAACACTCGTTAATGGATACACAGTGGGAATAGATGAATTCTTTTCAAGAGAAAGATCTCATTCTGAACCTCTGAGGAAAACTGAGAAAGTATTATCACACTGAAAATTTTATGTTAATTTTGAGCAACTTGTAACTTCACCGCCACCCTACCCCACATTCCCTCCTTTGGTGTTTTCTTCAGCAAGCTACTACCGGGTAGTACACTGTCCATCCTGGAGTCTAATAAAGATGTGTGACTACATCTTGAAACACATTCAGATACCTATTAAACATTGGCTATTATAATGGTTGATTAACTCCTGTCTTTAGGAATTATACCATGGCTTTACTGTCATGTTTTGTGCCTTTATGGCTGCAAACGTATGTATGCTTACGTAGGTATAAGCCCCACTGATTTCTGTCACACTGATCTCCAGTGAAAATAATATTGGGCTTCGTAGCTTAGCGACAGAATACATATTTTGCATAGAGAAGTTCCTAGATTCAATCCTGGGTATCTCCAGTTAAAAGGACCACAACTGATATGAAAGATCTCTGCCTGAGATCCTGGAGAGTCGCTTCTGGCCAGAGCAGACAGTATTAGGCTAGGGAGAAAATTGGCCCGACCTGGTATAAGGCAGTTCCCTTTGTTCCTAAGGTTCTGTTCAGGCCTATGGTTGATCTCTGGTTTTGGGAGTGGGCTGTGGGATTGTGTACACTCTCCCACTCCTGTTGCGTGTTCCTTCTGACCCTCTTCCTTGGTTTGTGTGAATGTCTTCAAAGGAGGTTAAAGTGGACCTGGCTTTGCTCCTATACTGTGAGAATGTGCTTATCATCGGGGAAGAGGATATGTGCATGATCCTGCAGTCCTGCTTTGATATTTAAACCCAGGTTTCGTAGCTCTAAACTGGTTGTAAGGGAGATGGTTGGCTAATGCACATAGGGGAGGTATTCCTTGTGGCTGCCCTGCTTCTTTCCATTACAGGCTCACTCACCAAAGTCCCAAACCCAAGGGCTTTTGCAAATAAAAAATAAAAAAATTGAGACAGGTGTTTCCCCTGCCCTTTGGCTGAAGGCTAAGATGAAAAAGGCTGTGTGCATTAAGTTGAAAACTGGCTCACGTTAAGAGCAATCCTATTGTGACTGGCTGAGAAGAGCTCGCATGTAAAGCTGGTGCCACCTTCTGGAAGCTGCACACATGGCTCCAATGAGTCGCCCAATTGCAGGTTTGCATAGATTGCCGTGGCCATGTTCACACTCTGTACGTTAGGTGGTAAATTTCACAATCAGGACTGCCTGATGGCCGCTCCACACCACTCGTGTGGGACACTTACGAGGTGGCACCTATAAATATGAACTAGCCTGTAGTTACCGGTAGTTCTGGCCATTTTCCAAAGAACCATGCACCTTCAAGGGAGTTTTTCAACAATGGTTTCTCAAGCCAGAAGCACCGTATTCCACATGGTAAATTACTGTTGAAACTGAGGCATGTTTCTGTGGCTGTTTGTGATATGCCAGGGAAGTCTGCTGTTTAAATAATCAGCCAAAAAAGTTAGTGAGTGTGCCCATCAGCTTTGGCTCACTTAATTTCTTTGAATTCAGAGGTAGTGAATTTGACGTTGTGCTTTCTGACTATGTCTCTTGGACAGGGTGTATGTTATCAAAAATAATGCTGGTAGTAGTGACAAGGTGAGTGGATGGTAGAAAGTACAGTAATTCCTTATAGTCAAGGGAGAGTTCCCCTTTACTGCTTCCTGGTGCAAAAATCCCATGCTGCTGAAAATAAGCACCAGGTGGGTGGGGCCAATTGTATGGGTTCTTCACACCCAATCATTGCCCAGCAGAGAAGGACCCATGTCATCTTGTCCGGTATTCAGACAGTTGCTATTGGTGGAAGAGATCTTCCTATATTGAAGACTCCCACCCTTCTAGCGATAAGAATTAGTGCCAAGTGAGAAGTCAAGGAAATGCTTACTTAAATGTACAGTATCTTTATGCATTTAAACAAAGTACATCAAAGGACCTCCATTTTCTTCAGGAAAAATGAGCATAGTTAAGTGCTAAAAATGTGGTGTGAGATCCTGAAAGATTACTGCTGTCAGATGAGCATGTTGCAGCGGGGTAACCCTTGACATAACTGGTTTTAGAACCAATTTTTGGGAATTAATAATTTTACTTATCGTAATATTTAAAATTACTTATAAATAGATAATAAAATACTAGGGCAGGACATTAAATGTTGCAGAATGATCAATTTTATTGGGTAAGATGTTGGTAAATCAGAACAATTAAGTGTTAAATTAGAGCATTTCATTCTGCTGTGTATGAAAATAGACAAGAATGGGGGAGAAATCAATTTATGTGAATTAACCTGTGTCTTTGGATTTATTATGGGGCGGTTTAAATGGAGATTGATGGAAGAACTTGCGTTCTGGTAGCACAAGCTGGCAAAACTAATCTATGCTATTTCGTTTCATTCGTAAATAACGTAAGATATTTCAGCCTCAATTAATTCAGCGAAAATTAAGATAAATGGATGGTCTCTTCAGTGGCTTCTAAATGCTTCTCTTAATCCAAGAACAGGTACTGAACAATCATGATTAATCATGAGGCTCAAAATGATTCATTTTCCCCGGTGAAGGATGGTGCCAATAAAACTTTGTGTTTATGCCTGCGTTGAGAACAGTGTGTCCTTCGTGTTTCTTCTCTCCTGTGTTTGGAATTGCAATTCATCAGTCTAGTTATCTTTAACACATAAGAGCTGGTGTAGCATAACAGTTAAGAATCGCAGGATCCCTGGTTTAAATGTGACCTTTTCCCTGTTGAATCCACCAGGTGGCCTTAGCCAAGCCATCACACACACACACACACACACACACACCGCCCCCAATCGCAGTATGGCGGTCATAGAAGGAGCAGGAATATAGGAAGCTGCTCTCTATTGTCTATACTAGAGACGAAGCTGCTCTCCAAGGTTTCAACCAGAGGACATTTCCAGTCCTACCTGGAGATGCCAGGGATTGAACCTGGGACGTTTTGCATGCTATTCTTTGACAGTGTTGTTGAAAGGATTACTTAGATGGTGTACATAAAGTTCTGTATAAAGTGTTTGTCAATATCTTTAAGGCCCACCTAGAGTTTTTATAGCAATCATTTGGTATATACATTTTGTTACAGAAAAATAAATGAATGCATAATTTGTTTAGGTGGCACATCGAGTACAAACATCCCTTAATAGTCCTCCAAATAATTTGCTGCCACTACCTATTAATGTATAGAGAGCCTTTTATAAACTTGGCTCTGTGATTAAAAAGCACTATGTGGAGTGAAATCTCCTAGTGTAGTCTTCCTCAGGTCATCCTCCTTAATTGTAGAACTCAGTAAATATATTGTATATGTGGAAAATAATATCCCACTCTCCTGCTGTCTATTCATCCACCATTGTGTTTTCCTCTTTGGATTAGGATCCCATGTTTATATATAAAGTGATAACCAACATTCATCCTACTTAGAGTAGACTCACTGGAAATCAGTGGACTTAAGTAATTCAAACGTTTTAAATTGCTTGTGAGTTACTTTTGTGTAATAAAATTTCTCTTTGGTTTTAAAGGTTTTGGATAAAGCAGAGCAGCTGAGGGAACTAGAAACAAACCTCTTGCCAGGTTTCCTTAGACTACAAGAACTGGTAAGTAAATTGACCAAGTGATGCTTATTGAGCTACTTCATTTTAGCAGTACTTCTAAAACAAATTTCCAGTATGTACTACGTTGGTTCAATGATCCAATTTCTGCTGTGAAATATGGTGAATCCACTATCCAGTGCAACTCTTTGGGGCATAAAGAAAGAAAGAAGTACAGGTACCATCCCTCTTCCAGTTACAGGACACTGCTTTCTTGCTCACCCGGAGGCATCCTTACCCACCACAACTTGGAGAAACTAGCTTTTTCTTTTGGAATGGGTTTCTTCATTCTACAGCTGCATTCTATAAAACAGCTTGCTCCCACTTGTGCTATGGGAGGAGCAATACTGGAGCCTTCTGTGCATTCACGGTAAACCAATAACTATTGTCTAAAGTGATGTGTACAGTGGTCCAGTGTTGGAGACAAGGGAATCATCATTGTCCCCTTTCCTCCTTGGAATTATGTTGTGTAAAGTAGATGTTTCATATTGCTTGGTTTTGTTTTCATATTCATATTGCCTTGTTTTCATATTCATATTGCCTTGCTTTTGTTTTCTGGGACAGGGAGGTTAACTATATGCTCCTAGAACATTTGAAATGCTAGTTCAGGGTTGCTCTTCCTGCCACTTTCCCGTACATGCAGGAACCTGATAAACGGTACTGATCATTTTTTGTAGATGTGCATTAATCTTGGTAGCACACTGGAATGGAGAATGCGCGTGTTGCTTACTTTGGCACTTTCATGTGTTTCTTTTGCAATAATCTGATGAACTGTAACAAATGTGACTGTAACAAATGTGAGACTTCGACTGCAGGGAAGAAATGTGTTTTGCTTTGGATTAATGCTGGCTTTTGCAGCAATTCAAGTGGATTAGAGAAGCATAGTGCATGATTCTTATATCTTGTCGGTAGGTAGGAGCCAAGGAGTATTGTGAAAAACAAACAAGACTCCTTAACTCTCCTACCAGGAGAATAATTAGAGATCAGCTTGTTGGAAATTTCCTGGTGCTGCTCTTGGGAAGGATGGCTACACAGCTATAATTTTTTGTGTGATGATGAACAATAGTGATATGCAAAAGAGGCTTGAAAAGATAATTGATCTTGATTCAGAAACTGATATATGTAGCAAGATCATATTGTGTGCTATGGAAGGTGAGATTTGTAAGCATAAACTATTCTCTTAATAATGGGAAATGCCTTTGTTTTCATGTGATGCTCAGCTGCTAGATTAGGACAAGTGCCTTAAAATCTTGGTAGGGAAGTTAAAAGGTATTAAAAAGCCTTTGCCTCCCTCACTTTATTATATGTCTGTAAAGCTCCCCAAGTATTTTGAGAGGGAAGAGAAAATTTTCTCTCCCTCCAAATAATTCACGCCTGAAGGGCAATTGGCACCTCTGATTCTATAGGTGAAAGCACTTATAAATCTGCATTTATAGCTCCTGAAGCCAGATGGATTTGATTTAATTATAGAAGCCTAGATTCCTGGTCTTCTGGTTGTCAGTGGAGTTGCCCTTAGTGTAAACTGGTGCCTTGGAATCTGTATTGTTAGAAACTGTAGTGTAATAAATTCAAAGAAACTGAGGCTGGAATCCTATATATGTCTGCTCAGAAGTAGAGTTCAGTGAGGCTTACTCCCATTGAAATGGATATAAGATTGCAGCCTCAAGATGGCTTAGTTAGAGTGTGGTGCTGATAACACCGAGATTGCAGATTCGATCTCCATAAGGGACAGCTGCATATTCCTGCATTGCAGGGGGTTGGACTATATAAGTGGTGGCCAAACTTGCCCCTCCAGCTGTTTTTGGACTACAAATCCCTTCATCCCTAGCTAACAGGACCAGTGGTCAGGGATGATGGGAATTGTAGTCCCAAAACAGCTGGAGGGCCATGTTTGGCCACCACTGGACTAGATGGTCCTCAGGGTCACTTCCAACTCTGTGATTCTATGATAAGGAAGTCTCAATTCAGATGCGGTGTCCCTCATTTTCAAGCTACAGTCCTAGGAACAAGCTGCTGCAGGGAACTTGCACAAGAAAGGAGGGAACAATGATTTAGAGACTGAAAATGCTATGTCTCAATTGAGCTCATTTGCATGTTGTGAAAGCAGCTGACCAACAGATGGACTGTCCGTTTATCTTACTAAGATTTTAATAATTTAAGTCAAGCTTTTTCAAGCAAACACAAGCCTCCTTCCTGACAATTAAGATGCGCAGCCCTATGTAGCTTAAATGCCATAGTGCACAGCAATAGAAGAACTGGATGTTTTTAAAATGCAGATGTATTAGCTGCTTGATTAGGCTCCTTACGGTCTTATGATTATGTAAATAATTTGCAATAAAATGCTGAATCAGATGAGTTTGTTTCAATTAGAAAGAAACTTAACAAGTTTTTCTGTGACTAAAAACGCGGCTACAAGGTCACCTTTTCCCTCTCTCCCCTCCCCAACCCCTGTCCTCCAGACGGAGAGAAATGTGACTGTGGTCCTTCTTAGTGAAATTGTGTGGGAGCTGCTTCGTCCAGCTACAGGATGCCTTGAACCATTGCCGTTGTTTTTCCCGGACTACAGCATAGGTAACACAATACACTTGTTTTGGGTTGTTCGTGACTACATTCTGTTTGAAGCAGTATGCTAGTTAAACTTCCAAATCTTGGAATTCTTTAAGTGCATATCACATTACCAAGTTTTCAGCACTGTTGTAGCTACCAGAACTGGTCATCAGCAAAATGCTTTTTATAAATATTAAAGAGCTTTTTATGCTCATGATTGGGTGGGTTGGAGCTTAGAAGAGAAGAAAAAAATCACCTCTCCTGGTGTTCTAAACTAGGTCCTAAGGATAAGAGTAAACAGCTCTGTTTGTTGCCTTGTCACAGATTCTTAAATTCAGATACTGATGAAGATTGATGCAGTAAGGATTACAGTGGAACCCTGGGTTACGCACGCTGCAGGATGCGTACGTTTGGGATACACACCGCAGCGACCTGGAAGTCCTCCCCGGAGCGCGCGCAATGCACGGGTGCGCAGAAGCATTCTGCGCAGTTCACGCATGCGCAGAAGCGCAAAAACCCGCGAACTTCCGGGTTTTTTCTTTTTTCTTCTTCGTGCGTTCGTGTTATGCACGCCCGTGTTATGCACCGCGAAAATGCATTAGTGTTACAAATAGCAATACAGAAAAATATAGCTATGAACAAAATACTAAGTAATTAATGAACAACTAAGGTTGGTATATAGCATTATGATTAGGGCACACATAGCAGCATGGCAACTTATGAAAGCAGCCCTAAATATCACAATAGGACAGCTGGAAATTATAAATATGTATTAACTAAAGCTGGAATCCATAAAAGTGCATGTTTTTCTGTAGTTTAATACCTAAACTGAATTAACAACTCGGGTCAAATTTGAAATGGAGAACTTGTTCTTACCCTGAAGTCTGGGCCTGAAAGAGAAATTGATCAGAAGGGGAACCTTGGAGTTTGGTCTGATTAAAAATGCCTGACTTAGGGTACTTAAAGTTTGCTTAGGTTTGATTGCTGTACTCACAGCTGACTGAGTCTGAAAGTGTGTGCCTTTATCTTGAAGAGAGATGACTGGAAACATGTAAGCTTCCCCCTGAAACCAGAAATGGTGATTTTGCCAATCGTCGTTCTTTCACATTGGAGACTCCTTACTACTGGATTTTCCAGAGCTGGTTAAAAGGTGTTCAGTGCTGAATTGCCAGGAGGGGATTGCAGGCCCTCTGGCAGAAGGGGTGTTTCCTGCTGAAGTATAACTGTATATCTAAAGTGTGCATATATTGCTTGTTCTCTGCATAATTTTTAGCCTGAGAACAATTCTATGATGTGCTCATCAGCTTTTTGTTTTTCAATGCTCTTTATTTAAACAGGACACCTGCAAAAGATTCTGTCCCATGACCATCCTCCGGAGTATTCTTTTGATTTTTATGCTGCATATATAAATATTCTGCTTGGAGTTTTCTATCCTGTCTGCAGGGACCTGAAGGAGCTCCGACATCTAGTAAGGGATCTCTTAGGTGCTTTCATAATGAATGTGGTGTCATAGTGCTTTTGATGCTGGCTTTGGAATTCCTAGAATGTCCTATATAACATAGCATATGGATTCTGTGCTATTTCTCAGTATGTAACCAGGTGTAGGTTGCTAAGTCGGCTCGGCAGACAAGAAAGAGAAGCTCAGCGAGCTTGCAGCCTTCACAAAGCCACGTTATTGATCTGCATACATAAAAGTAACTGTTGCCTACATGTAGGGGCTGGAATAATGCAGCTCTCTCACCAGCAGTTGAGCAAGTTCTGAAAGACATGGTTGCTGTGTCTGAACATCCTTGAAATGTACTAATGCCTCTTGGTTGCCTAGATGAATAGGTACACAAATAGAAATTTCTGACTTTTATGTGGCTGGACTGTCACCTACTGTACAAAGATATTTATATCCATTGTTGCATCCACTCCCAGCATGTGACCCTTGGAAAGTTGCCCACTAGGTAATGTGGCTCCAGTACTGAAAGAGGTTCCCCATTCCTGTCTTAAAATATGGACATGCATTCAGGACCTTCAGGTTATCAGATATGGCATTATACTGTCCTGCTTATCCATGCCAAAGATTTATTTTGTTTTTATGGCTCTGTGCAGCCACTAATCCATCTACCCTCTTCTTGTTTTATTTCTCCTGCATGTAATTTCATTGTAAGCTGCTGCTCTTCAGGGTTGGAGAGGGGTGTTGCAGCTCCTTTTCGGATAGGGGTGGGATATTTTAAAAATGTGTCCCAGGGTTCTTTCGAATGCCAGGGGTGTAAGGATTTAAAATGTGGGATAATACCGATTATACCACTGCTTGTCTTGCAGGCTGCACTCAATTTTTCTAAGTACTGTGAGCCTGTAGTCCAGCGAAAGGGTGAGTGTTTTTCATTCATATGAATAAATAGTGGATGATTCTAGAGAGGAGGAAATAAAAAGCTTTCTGAGTCTTTATATATTTCTGACCATGATTAGGCAAATCAGAAGTGCTCCTTGGGCTGATTTACTCTTCCTCCTGCCTTCTCTCTCACATGAGCATCGTTCCCTTTCAGTTTTGGGGCTTGCTGTGAAGTTAGTGTTATGTGTATTCCCCAAACTACAATTGGTAATCATTGTTGGAAATGGGGTGTGCAAACTGTGTTCTTGCCGTTACTACGGTACTTTAGGGGTCATGGGCAGGCTCAGTCATCTAATCATAGTTAGGAGATCCAGTGTGCTTTTTGGACTCTGTGCTAAACTGAACAGCAAGATTGGTTATACCCATAGGGCTGATCCTCAAGGAAGGAGAGGGGAATGCTTTCCTGAGAGAATGAGTGAGAAGGTGGGGATGGGGGAGGGAGAAGAGGTGCAATTTAAGTCTCTTGAACAATGGTTAGGTAATTGGACGGTGCTCTGTCTGCACCTGATTATCAAGGAAAGGGCAGGACTGAAGAGTCTTTTAAGCTAAAAGGATGGAGATAAGACGGAATTATCAGTCAGTAGGGCATGGAACTCTTAATCTCAGAGTTGTGGGTTTGAGCCCCACGTTGGGCAAAAAGATTCCTGTATTACAAAGGGTTGGACTGTATGACCCTTGTGGTCCCTTCCAATTCTATAATTTCCATGATTGCAGTTCCAGTTATTCTCAGATTGTCCACATCTGCATAGGAGGGGAGAGTGCATCAGCTGATGTTTGTTCCACCTTATGCATATCATGCTAAACCATCGGTCCTTTATCAAAACATTTTTCCATTATGCAACATTTGCAGCATAACAAACAGTTATACTATAGTTTGATGTTATGAACATAATCAGTACCAGAATCTCAAAAGAAATGTGCCTTTTAATCTGTAAACCTGTATTAAATCCAAGAGCAAGTGTATCACTTCTCAAAGTTCATCTTGAATCAATACTACTTTTGTGTGTTTGTGATACAGCAAGTGAACGTGACACACGCAAACTTTGGAAAAATATTGAATCCCACTTGAAGAAAGCTATGCAGACTGTTTATCTGCGGGAAATATCAAGGTAATTGTCCCCCTCTTTATTTTTAGAAAGCTGCCTCTCAAGGCTTACCTAAAATGTCAAGTAGGTGCTGTAGATGGTATTCTTTCCTGCTAAAGCAGATGTCCTGGCTTTTAAAAATCTGTGTAATAGGTTATGCCTACCAATAAATGAAAAATAATGCAGTATGTGCCTGTTTCTAAATGGAACATTAGGATAAAGCTGTTAGGTAAAGGTGCTGTTAGATGAGATGTGGGAAGTCTGCAAATGAGATCTCTTGCATTGTTTATTTAAAACCTGGTGTGGTGTGCTGGTGGAGAGATGCTTGGGGTGATTTATTTACTTAGTTTAATTAATAATTTTATTATACACAAATTATGTATTTCATTGCTTTCTATTTTTATGCTGGGGGTCCTTTTGTAAACTATATTGTAATGACCCCTTTGGTTAAGCGATACATGCAATTTGATTTGAGGTACTGAATTTTCTCCCATTGAAATTTGTGAGATTGACTGGTTAAATCAATTTTCTTCACTTTTCTCTTTGTTCCAGAGAGAGCAGGGCTTGTTGGATATTTGTGTGTGTTTGCAGGGGACAGGTTATATAATCTGTACCAGGGCTGTACTGGTTCAAGATGAAGGTGTGTGATCTTAGATCACAGCAAATGTTTATATGGAAAAATGTCTTCTTGTACGTGGCAGGGAGAAGTCTGAAAGGGGATTTTGTCACAGTCCCATACCATCCAGCATAACTGGATACAGTGGTACCTCGGTTTAAGAACTTGATCCGTTCCGGAAGTCCGTTCTTAAACCAAAACGGTTCTTAAACCGAGGCGTGCTTTCCCTAATGAGGCCTCCCGCCCCCGGTGCCCTTCCACCGTTCGGATTTCGTTCTTAGACCGAGGTAAAGTTCTCAAATCGGGACACTATTTCTGGTTTTGTGGAGTTTGTAAACTGAATTGTTCTTAAACAGGACTGTTCTTAAACCGAGGTACCACTGTACTAAGCTCATGCTGTTAATATTTAACATTTTCACTGATAAGGTATTGCTATTTACAGTGGTACCTCGACTTACGAGCGATTCGACTTACGTGTTTTTCGACTAACGAATGACTTCTGGGAGAAACAAAATGGCCGCCGCAACCGAATTTTTCGACTTACGAATGGAAGTCGCGGCCGCTTTTAATAGGATTTTTTCGACTTATGAATTTTTTTGTTCAATGCATTCCTATGGGGATTCGACTTACGAATGTTTTCGACTTACGAAAATTGCGTCGGAACGCATTATCGTCGTAAGTCGAGGTCCCACTGTATGTTATTTTTAAAAGTCAAGACTTTAAAGCACTTTAGAATCATATTGTACAACTTAGCATTTTGCTATACAGATAAAAATTAATCTTGTCACAAGTCTTTTGTAATTAACTGATTGTAGAATATTATTCTGTTTTACGTACACTTAACCTTTTATCCATTTTTCATTTACATAAATGTTGCCATGTTTAGTGACTATTTTTGCCAGCAGGCCACAAATAGGGGTTTCCTAGACTTGAGAACTAGCTTTCTGTTCCCCCCTCTCTCCTCATCCCAGATGAAATCATTTGGTGTTTTCATTGGGGGGGGGGTCGTTGTTCTTGCTACAATTCCCTATCCAGTTTGGAAGGAGCTATAACAATGAAATGGAACCGGAGAACCTGAATGGGGAGTTGCCTAGCAACTGCAGCATTGTGTTTGGGTTTTTCCCATTCTACCCTTGTGCATGACAGTTTTAAAGCTAGTATTGGTTCTTTAGTCAGTTTAATATGGTTGGCATTTAATATAGTGTGTTTTGAGTATTCAAAGTATTTCACACACAATGCTTACAACCTACCCTACATGGTAGGTCAGTAATTTCCCCATAATGCAGGTGAGAGGCTTGCCTAGGTCCACTTAATGAATTTATGGTTTTGGTGAGAAGTGAACTACAGACTTGCCTGTTGATACTCCTACACTGGGTCTATAATGAGGCATCAGTAGTAGTAGTAGTAGTTGCTTGCAGGCCAGGTTGCACCATCCTTAGGTTAGATTCAGCCAGTGTTAAATCCAAGAATAAAAGTTACTTTGCCTGTTTTTGTCTGGCTAACTGATGTAAATCAGAATAATCTGACATCATTGTTAATCGTCTATATACTTTTAAACAGTTTAATTGCATAATTATTCTTATTCAAAAGTAACACAAATGCACTCACTCATCTCTAAAAATCAAATGTCTAAGTGTCTTGCTTTTAGGCATGGCAAATGCATTTTTAAAAATAGCTGCATTGTCTTTTAGCTCCCAGTGGGAACAATTACTCCAGAATGATGGTGAAGCCGGGCAACTAAAAGGTATGTGAAGAAGTAATAGTGTAGTGTTAATTATTGACGAAAAATACCCCTGTAATTTGGAGCAATTCAGTCATTGTCTTCAGTATGCATTTGCAAATACACCAACAGTTTAAAGAAACTAAAAAGGCAGCACAGAATGCTGGTACATATTTTCTTCCAGCAAATGGGGTTTGTGGGGATCAACATTGGTTAACTTAAGTCTTTCAAACTCAGACATTTTTTTTGTCTCACAATTTTTTTCTAGGACTTTCAGCCCATGCTCATGTAGAACTTCCATATTATTCCAAGTTCCTACTAATAGCTGCATACCTTGCTTCTTACAACCCTGCCAGGACAGATAAGAGGTTCTTCGTTAAGGTAAATAGGTTTGTTCTTTTTGCCGTAATTTGTTCTAGCATTCTTTAACATTCTTTAATACCTTTGTATGTCTCTAAAGAGCTTTATAAACCATGGCTAAAATTACACTACTAGCTCTACATGTTCAGCTGGGCTTTGAGCCAGACTTGGTGGCTCTTCAACAGCAGCAATCTCTCCCCCCAATTCTATATGGCAAACCACTGTTGAAACTGGGGGATATAGTTTGATCTGGGCTAGAGATCAAAGAAAAGAGTCAGAATTCTGACTGGACATACCTTTAAGTAGCTTTTTGACCCCCAGCCCATACGTACACATAAATTGCCTTTTCAGCAATCTTGTGTGACTGCAGTCTGAATGCTGCATTCCTTTGTAGAGAACCTTCCAGGGGTGACACAATGGTAGTGGGAAGGCCTAGAAGCAAAAAATAGAACAACAGATACGACTCTTGCCTTTCCAATATAGGCTACATTGGAGTCTCACAAAAGCCCTTCTCCGTCCTCCAGGTTGCCAGGCAAGCACCATTCTCATAGTTCAAAGACACCTAGCCGGGCAAAAGCACTCTGGGAGGGCGTAGATTAGGCCCTGTGATGGGCCATGACCTCCTGAGAGTCCTAAGAGCTGGCTAGAGAAGTCTGGAAGGCCACATTTTCTCCATGCTCTGGAGGCTCTTCTCCCTTGCTTTAAAACAGGAGTGGGAAACTTGTTTTTTCTGTCATGGGCCTCTTTCTTTTGGGACTTCACACCACAGTGGAATCCTACCTGTATGGCAATGAGAATAGATACTTTGGTCAGTTAGGAGGTGCATAAAAGTAACATACAGTAAGAGGCTTAAAGACAGGGGGCGGGGAATTAATACAGGGGTTGATGATCAATTGCATCCATCTGCTAGTGGAATGGACATACAATGGGACTTCTTCCTCTCTCCTGCTCTGCAGCATCCCCCGCCACGTGCCCTAAATCTTCTCTGGGTGGTTGAGAGTCCCCAGGAGCAGAATTTTTGGGGAAGGGGCATGGGCTGCAAGGGAAAGTAGATATAGATGAAAGAGGAGTCCTGTTGCACAAGTGGAAGTCTTTGTGTGATGTTGGATTTCACTCACTGAGGGCATTGGAAGCATGGAAGCTTTTTTCTAATACTGGGAGAAAAGCCTAAATCTAAACAATTGGTTGATTTTAATTATTTCAAAGAAATGAATTGTACGTGATACATTTTATTAATCAATATGCTTGTTTTATACTACACTAGGATGAATATAATTTATATGTAATTTTTCCTTTTTTATCTTTTTAATTTGCTCATTTTTAATAAAAATATTCAGCAAGGCAACAGTTTGATTTACTTTATATAACCAAATAGCAAAATCTGAAGAAACGTCAGTGGTGGGGTGATACCGGCATTTGGTTGGCAACTCTCCAAAATAATTAACCCATCCCGCCTTCCATCAATTGCTATTTTGAACAGGCGCAAAATTGGCTTTGTATCTCAAATAACTACTTCTTTACCTAGATTTGATAAGGAAGCAAGGAAAGGCTGGCAGCATTTTAAAGTAAAGCAGTAGCTGCTTCATCTTGTCAGTTGATGGGAAAGGAAAACATTTCTCCCCTCCCCATCTTTTTGCAGCTATTTTACCAGTAGGGAGAGAGCGAGAGAGCTGCATGTTTTAAATGGTTGAAATGGTTTAGTGAATTTTCAGATAAATTTGTGGATAACTGTTTTCAGAGGTACACACAATTACTTTCTGATTTATTTTTTATCTTATGCCTTCCAGTAAATCTTTTCCCCCCTGTTATAAATACTCTACTTTTTCAGTGATGTGCACTGTCTGTCACAGTTCGACATGCCATAGGCAGGCCACAGTGGGCCATATTTTAGCATTGCTATTGTCCATATAGGGTTTGTGAAGAATAAATGAAATAGTTCTTACATGAAGTATACAACAATACAGTTACTGTGTATGCTATCACGTAGCTGTGTGATATGTTCAGTGATGTTGGGCTGTTCTCCCCATATAAATTATGTACCATTGTAAATAACTATTTCACAGCTGGATTTTCCTTTTCACTTGCAGCATCATGGAAAAATTAGGAAGAAAAACCTTCAGAAGAAACATGAAAAGGTAAATTCAGCTTTCTATATGATAGATTATCTCCATTCTGGTGTACAATTGAAACAATGCCATTAAATTGTCTTAACATATGATGAAATGTCCTATTTTATTTTACTATATATTCTGTGATTGCCTTGAGAGGACTTTGCCTTAAAAGGTGACCTAGAACTACCAAAAGGAATAAAGGCAGCCATTCCCACAGGTGGATGTGTTTTCTTTCTGCAATAGTTTGCATTGCTGGAAAGACCATCCCTTCTTTAGTTTGATCTGTGTCCTTTTAGACTTTTTAGGGTAGGAACTATTTTGACTGAACACCCACCTCCAAGGAAACTCACCAGACATGCATATATAATTCCACACATGCAAAAATCCTAGTGGCCAGAGGCAGGCAGAAAGTTTCACTCCCTTACTAGCAGTAGCAGAAACAAGCCAAATAAGAATCTATATGCAGATTTGCTGCTTTTGCATAATTTGTACAGGTTGCAGAATGTATTTATATGAATAACATTAGATACCCTGCCTGGATTTTTATACCATTGCCTGTTATAGTTTCCTTCGCTCCTTTTAAGATTGCAGAGCTGCTATATCTTTTTGATAACTAGTGCAGTAGAATGGCTGAAGTTGTTACTGAGAGAGATTGCCATCCAAAGATTTAGAACCATGACTGCCTTCCCTTTAATCCTAGTTGTGAAGCAAGAAAAAATAAGGAATGCACACTTCAAGAAGAGATGTTGAAATGAAATATCAGTTTATGGAATGAAAAAAATGTTTCCCACATCTGCAGTTTTATACTCTGTAAATTAAATAAGTTAAAACCATGCAGTCATACAGATTACTGAGTTGTAGCAAATGCTGACTTTTTCTCCCCATTTTTCCTTTATAAACATACTAGAGGCTCACCTGATCTTTGAATGTGCACAGAGCCTTAACAGAATTCAAGTGACCACATCATAGCTGTGTGCTTAAATTATAAGTGTGGAACATACAAGTTGCATTGAAATTCTTATTACCGGAACTTGGATTACAGTCCCCTGGCTGTCTAAATTCACTGTGTGAATCATCGGCCTTTTCAGATGTTACACTAAACATGGGTGTTTAGTCTGCAAGTGCCTCGTGTTTGCATGCTTCACTCTTTGGCACAGCCATGAGATTGGAATCCTGCTTCTAACCAGACTTCCTTGTTGCCTCCAATCTCTGTGAAACTCTGGTTCAAACAGAAAGCTGGGTTTCCCCACCCTTTCAAATTTATTTAATCAATATAACTAACTGAGGCAGAATCCAGCAGGAGCACCTGTACAAGCCCAAGAGCGATAAGAGAAAACAGTGCAAGAGCACTCTCAATTTATTTTAATGACGCTTCTGTAAGAGGCATCCTCAGTAGATTGCATTGCCTGCTGTTAGTGGTTGTCACTACTACTGGTTATAATCTGCATTATGTTACTGGATAGCAGGGGTGGTGAAGCCATGGCCCTCCAGACACCAGCCTCACCACATGTGAGTTTTTAAAAGAGAGGGGGGAAACCCACAGTTGCAGTCCAAATGCTTGGCCATTTTGCTAGAGCAGAGCTTACCAACCTTTTTGGACCAGTGGGAATACTTTAAACTTCATGAAAGTGCTGTGGGCACCAGTCACAAGGTGGCTGCCATGGGCACATGGCATAACATAAAATGCTGCAAAAATTTGTTCTCCTTTTTGTTTGTTTTCTTCACTTGGACAAGATGTCTGTTTTCTAAAATAAGTCTTCTTGTCTCTAACAGCTTATTTGATATTGTTTGCTAACTATACTGCCATCCTTTTGGCCTAGATGAGCTAATGCTGTGGTTTTAAACAGTCTCAACTGTTTTTCTGCAGTCTCTTTATCTTTAAAAAGTTGGGTTAATGTGTGTGAAATCCTTGTATTTAGTACAGACTGATTCCTGAAGTCTTGAATGCTTTTACTCCTATACTGCAAAACAGTGTATTAAAAATAAAAAGTGGGGCTTTTTGTTTAATGTAAAAACGTATTGCTGTCTGATAACTGGAAAAATAAAACAAATAAGATCCAGCCTGCTATGTTCCAAGAAAATCCAGCTGATGAAATATACTTTTTTTTTTTAAACAGACCAGCAATCACCTTCTTGGGCCAAAGCCATTCCCTCTGGACAGATTGTTAGCAATATTGCATAGCATTGTTGATAGCAGAGTTGCTCCAACTGCAAATATATTTTCTCAGGTGAGTTAAGTTCCTAATATAAATTTTCAGACAACAGTTTACTTGTTTCTCTTTACAATATAATTGTAAGCTTCGGATGTTTCTTGTGTTGTACCCTAATTAACCACTCACAGAAGTTATTTTAAATATTTAATGAGAAATTGACTATGTGTTAGCAATTGAAACTTCCAAAGGTTCAGACTCATGGTTTCTCCTTGTCATTTAATTCCAAATGTTACCAATCCCCTTCTGGAGAGCTTTTAATACAGATTTTAGCCAAGTATTTGTTATGTTCATGTTGATATGTAGAAACTCTGTGCTGCATGTTGCAGCTGTTCATTGCGTAAATATAATAAGCATGATTTAATAATCTAACGTGCTCAAGTGATGATATATAGACACACATGAATTGTTACTTGGCACTACAAAACAGTAAACCACCTTTTAAACTGGTTTTAAACTTAGAAAGGTGTTTCAGGGTCGGTGAGCTGGCAAGGGGGGGGAGGAATTAACTTGAGAGTTATTCACTCATCTTTACACTTATATTTTGGCTGTTGCCCCTTCCCCAAGTATTATGTCTAAAAGGAAGGCACTGTAAATGCAGGTAGCTTCACTCAGGGTAAGAGTAGTGAGAAATATGCTTGGTAATTTGTACGATGCAACACCACCAATGAATATCTGTCAAAAATTAAGCAGTGTGGTCTTGAATATTAAATCAAAATTATTACAATTGGCAACCAAAATGATAGGCACCAGAACACTCCATAAAAAAGAGGGAAGGTATAGCATATCTAACGTGCAGCACAGCCGTTGTTTTCTGACTCCAAAAATGGTCCCAGTATGGTCTCTCATATATTGTTGGCCCAGATGGGGAAACCATATTCTTCCTGAATGAATATAATTTGTCAGTTCTACCATGCAACACACACACACACACACACACACACACCTCATTCTCTTTTTATATCCTTCTCTTGCAACCTACTGGAAATGTGACAAACGGAACATATCCACCATATGTTATAAACATTAACTGCCACATTCAGTTCTCCTTTTCCCTTCTCATTTTGGAGCCTTACTTAGTTGGTGCCATCAGCTTTCCAAGTCGCTACCATTGACCACAGGAATAGGTTAAGTAATTTTGAATGCACCAACTTGCTAACTGTGTAAACTACTCTCCTGGTCATACCGCTAAGAAAGGACTTTGTTTAAGCTACTCATTTGAGAAAGAACATTGTAAACTTTCTCTATAGTGTATAGATCTTGCTCGCCATGCTCCTTCATTCCCCTGCCCTGTCTTAATCTGTTAAGTCTGTAGCAGTATCCTCTATGTAACATTTTGATTTTTTAAAAGTCAGTTTTCACTAGATGGCAGCATAACCCAATGAACAAGGGCAGTATTTTAGGAAGTGACACTCCATCAATGCACAGGTTTTCCTTTCACATCAAACAGAAGTGTTGGATAGAAGTTTACACAATGCAACCTTCCATGTTATGTTTAACAGACAGAGTAGTTGTCTGTGTAATAACTATCTGCATGTGTAAATAACCTTTGTATACAACAATGTTACTGTTTCTCCATGTAGGAACATGGCTTTTACATTGCTATCTTTAAAAAAAAACAAAAACTTCTGAGGTGATCTAGTGCCTGTTCTGTTCTGGCCATGATTATCCAAATTCACTCTGTAGCCTCATGTAGCCCATGCCTGTGCAAACATAGGTAAACAAGTCTTTCAGACCAGGCATTATGAGCATCACTCATGCCAAATGGCTGCTCTACCCTGGGACCCTGCATTTTCAAAATATGAAAGCCAGCAGTTATTCAGATTTGTATCTAAAAATAAATGAAACATCCAGGTCTCCTTGTGAAGCAGAGAGTGGAAGTAATGTGAAAATCAAGGTCCTCATATTTGCAAAGCTGAAGAAAATTTTTAAATTGAGTACTGGGTAAAGAAGGGACCCAGGTGGCGCTGTGGGTTAAACCACAGAGCCTAGGGCTTGCTGATCAGAAGGTCGTCGGTTCGAATCCCTGCGACGGGGTGAGCTCCCGTTGCTCGGTCCCAGCTCCTGCCCACCTAGCAGTTCGAAAGCACGTCAAAGTGCAAGTAGATAAATAGGTACCGCTCCGGCGGGAAGGTAAACGGCGTTTCCGTGCGCTGCTCTGGTTTGCCAGAAGCGGCTTTGTCATGCTTGCCACATGACCTGGAAGCTGTACGCCGGCTCTCGGCCAATAAAGCGAGATGAGCACCGCAACCCCAGAGTTGGACACGACTGGACCTAATGGTCAGGGGTCCTTTTACCTTTACTTTTTTACTGGGTAAAGAACAGTTGAAACCAAATAGGGCAAGCAGACAAAAGTGGTTGAAGGGCATACAACTCTGAAAAAGTAAAAAACAGTATTAGGTGGTAGAAGATCATTGTAAGGTAGTGGTGATGTCTCCTTGGGAGTAATCAGTCCGATACATCTATATCTGTATTTACAGCTTTATTAACAACTATATACAAGCAGAGCTCTAAAGTTCATGACCGCTCGAGTCGGTACCAGAATCCGGGAGTGGCCTCTCACGGGTCCGTCCCCAACATAACAGTTTCGGTAGTCCAAATCTCCTGGATTCCCTACGCTTCCTCCCTCTACGCACCTGGGGCGATGGAAGTGCCGCCGTACCCGGCTCCTCCGTTACCCCAGGTGTTGCTTGGGGTCCTGCAGCATCTCCATGCCCTGTCTCCACCAAACTTCCTGGTTGCTCCTCCTCTCCACTGAGGGACATTCTGCTTCCTTCGCTACTGCCTGAGTGGTGCTGCGGCTCTCTCCCCCCTGACAGCCCTTGCGCCTCTTTCCTGCCCATCGCCATTTCCCTGACAATCATCATCCAGTTCCAGGATTCCACGGTCTACTTATTGTTTCTTTGTTCCAGTAGCATTGGGTGCAGCCACTAATCTGCTCTGCTATTTTGTTGTTTACCATTTAGCCTGAAGAAGAGTTCTGACTAAGTACTCAGTACTTTGGGACATTTTGCTGGAGTTTTCCCCCTAATAGATCAACATGTCTGTTAGGGAAATGTTTTGAGTTCAGTATTGTTTTCTGTTTCAGAGTATACACTAGATGGCAGTTGTGTCAAATAATTGCCCTTCTTGAGTTGCATTGCAGCTAGATTCTTCAACAGTTTGAAACTGGTTAAAATGTTGCTTTATTTAAAAGTCAGCCACCCCACTCAAGAAGCAAAAATGTAGGATAACATAGTCTAATACTAAGATGCTTCCTTATAAGCGACTGAGTGTATGTGATTGTGTGTACCGCAACTACATGGGCAGAGAGGATTATGTGGGTCTTTCCACCCAAATGCCATCCCACCAGGAGGGAGGTAAGCCAGTAATTGGGTGGGATAAGACTTATACAGGAAGCCCTATTCATGTGGTTGCAGTGTTGGTACATATGCTGCAGCCGTGTGGAATAACACAACAGGGAAGTGACTGCCATGCACACATGTGTGATGGGATGCTGAGATTCATTTCTCATTAAGGACGGACTGGCTCATAAATCAGGAATCAAATGTACAGCCCTCCAACTAAACCCAGCCCCCTTTGGTTGGGTTTAAGGTGGGCAAGACAAAAAGGGCTACTCCCCTTTTCATTTCTTCCCGCTTTGTAATGAGGTAGGCGGGACAGGGAGAGGAGCACAAATAAGAGAAGGAAGCAAAAGCCTGTCTTATCTCCCTGCCATTTCTCTATCATGCCATTTCCTCATCCACTCCCAGGGACAAGAGCTTGCATTCCCACCTTGCCTGCTTCTGCTTCACCTCTCTCTAGTACTATTCCTTGCAGGATGAAGGGAAATATGGTGTATCACTTCAAACTTCCTCCTGAGAGTGACTCAACAGTAATACCAACTGCTTACATGGCATATACTCTATATATGTTGTGTTAGAATTGGTTTTGATTAAAATAATATTTTCTTGCACGTATGAGAAAGGTGAAGGTGTCATTTGAATTTGTTTTTGTTTTTTTAATCATTGTGTATTCTTGAACAGTGTTTAATATTTTAAAGAACAATAATTCCACATTTTCAATATTAGGACAGTAGTATTTGAATCCATAATATTTCTTTTTTTAAAAAAAATATCTAGCAGATAAAGTAGAAATGACAGTGCAGAAGCCAAATATTTTTAAAATATCCTTGTACGTATTGAGGCAGTCTTCCTTAATGCATACTAGGCAGTTGCAGCCAGGTAATCCTTAACCTCAGTTGGAATGAGTCTTCTCAATCCTGCCTCATTACAGATCCCAACCTCTATGTTATCGTCTGTCATTTGTCCTTCAAAGCTTTCCTTCAGTGTCAATATGAATAGCATCTTCAAGCTCCAAGTCTTCGCTGTACCTCTTTTCAAGGAATGTCTTCCCGTTCACATAGTTGTCTTCCCATTGCAGTTGCTTTCCATGCAAAATAAGCCCCAGATGGATCAGACTGAAATAAATATGGTCATCCCTCATTCTACCCACATATTAGCAATGATACACCAAATGGGCATACACCCCCAGATTGTGTGTATTCTTAAAGAAACAACCCCCTGCACTAGCTGAGCTGTTGGAATAGGTTCATGATAAACCAAGTAGAACTGCTGGGCCAGTTTGCGTGCTCTGTGGACAAGTACTCTGTAATCAGCACCCATATACCAAGCCTATGTGTTTGATTATGGATTCCACTTCGCATACACTTTGTTCATCATACAGAATGGATTTTTGCTTTTTTCCTGTTGCCAGTACCACGCCATTTGCAGCTGCAATTCCAACTGATGGGGCTCCTGTGGCAACAGCTTGCACGCCAGAGGAGGAGGAGCGAAGTCACTGGGCCTCCTCCCCGCGGCATGCGCCAGGTGGGGGCGGGACGCATGGCAGGCAGTCTTCACCCTCGCTTGTCCCAGCTCCCTCGCAGACTGCCAGGCAGAGGCTGGGAGGAGCAGAGGCAAAGATCGTCCTCACTCGTCCCAGCCCCCTTGTGGGCTCCTGGGCAGGGGCTGTGGTGCATGGAGGGTACCCAGCAGCAGCGGGGGTTGTCCGCCCCCTCAATATTGGGGGGCTAGAGCCCCTGCTTCAAAATATTGAAAATAGCTGGTGCTACTGGTTGCAGGTACAACTTCCATTTCCTGTTTTTTGTAATGTTTTGAGTTTCTCTTGTTCTGTTTTCCCAGCTTCACCCTCTTTCTGTTCAACAACATTTTCTACTTCCTCTTCTGTTTCAAGAATTTGTGAGATATCAAGCCAGTCGTGGGCTCTGTTTAAACCAAGTGTGATACGCATGGGGCATCGGGAGCTGCACAAATTTCAGTCCTTTTGCCTATTTTTAGGTCTGTTAGCTTTTGTAGCCAAATGATCAACCTATTTTATATGTCCCGGTTTGCCCTCTCAAAAGAGTCCTGAGGAGCAAGCCTTGCCATAAATGATTTTCAAGACATGCCACATTACCATTAATTTCTCTTCTACTCTGTTGCTGAAGGACACCCATTAACAGTCTGCAAAATACTAGGATCTCCAAAAATAGTGAAAATGTCCATCAGATTGTCTGCAACTTTTGCATTCTTGCTTGCTAAAACTCTGTATCTTTTAGCAAGATACAGATAATATCACTGTAGTAATGTGGCAATGAGAGAGATAAATTGGAAGTCATTGCTATCGGAAAGAAGCAAAAATAAGATTCTACAATAAGACTCTTCTTGGTTATTTTCATTTTCCTAGTCAGTGTTAGTTGCTTGTTGTTCTGTAAAAATACCCTGTTTGGGCTTACAGAAAAGTGAGTTAGGTCTATGTTTTCTTGGAGAGTGAGTCATAAAAAAATAACTTAGTCCCTCACTTTTCACTGATCATTACTTTCCTTTGACACCTGCTGCTCCCTCCTCAATCTTTGCTTGCACCTAGTCAGATTGATTTCTCTGTGGCAACATGGCCTACTTCTTCTCCTGGAACCTTTAAAGCATTGCTTTAAAGGCCCATTGAGAAAGCTGTATGTGAGCTATATTTTTTATAATCCCAGAGGTCAGCTTTATTTTCCATTCTGTGAGTGCTTAGAGCCAGACTGATTCCTAGATGGAACCAGTGTGTAGAATTCTGTCAGGCCTTCAGATTAATCTACACAGTTATTGGTTATTTATGAACATTTCCAAGCATCACTGGTGGACAGTGTATGTTGAATGATCAATATACAAAATTCCTTCATATATACCGGTAGCTACTTTCCGCACATTATCTGAGGTTACTTGGAGACTATCCTTATTACATGGGTGAAGCACAAAATGACCAAATTAGGCTGAAGTATTCACATTCTGCAGTGTTTCTTGGACACTATGCCTATCTTATTGCATATCTTATTTTATTTAACAGGATTTAAATCTGCTTAATCATTAGAACCACTAAGATTCTCAGTACCACCACGTATTGCTCAGAAAACGTACAAAATGCAACTGAGAATATGCACATTCACCAAGACTTGTTAGAAATTATATATATTGACCAGAAAATATACACTAGTTTCTCTTCATGGATAGATTATGAGCACAGTTTCCATGATGTAAATTTGCGCATTGAATGGTTATTATACACCTTGATAATTCAACTTGCTCCTAACAACTATCAGATTTCTCTGCCAGAGATCCCTAGCCTCCCTCACACAACACAGAAATATCTTGGAAAAGGAAATTGCCACTGCACCATTTTAAATATGTGGTGTAGAACATATTTAGGATTGGAGTCTACAGATAATAAGCCTGATCCTGGCCTCTTCTTGCTCCACAGTAGTTAAAACGCTAGTTTACCATGAGAGAGGAGAAGCAGAGCTGTCCCACTTCCCTCTAACATCTTGATATAGGTTTGTACCTGTGCTAGAGGAAGTACAAGGTTGCTTCTGTCCTGCTATACTGCAGATTATAGAACCATGCTCCAGAGTGGTTTTAAAACTGTTCTAGGGAAAACTGGGTGTCATCTGCATATTGATAATACCACTCCCCAGATCCACAGATGACCCTTCCAGTGGCTTCATATGGGTGTTGTAGGACTTGCCAGTGAGTCAAGCAAGCACGCTTCCCCATTGCCACTCCCTGAAACCTACTTGGAGGTAGGAGTGGAACTGCTGAAACACTGTGCTTCAAACTCACAATCTGCATTGCTGATCCAGGACACCTTGGTCAATGGTATCCAAAACCAGTGAGAGATCAAGGAGAACCAACACGAGTTGCACTCCCCCTGCCTCTCTCCCAATGCAGGTCATTGGTCAGGGCAACCAAAGCTCTTTCAATGCTAAAATTGAAATGGGTCAGGATAATAAACTTCTTTAAAACAACCTTCAAGTTGCATGGACACCACCCCCTCGAGTGGAGATGTTTTCACAATCTTCTGGGTCCAGGGAGATCCTCTTAACAAGGGGATCCACTACCACCTCCTTTAATAAAGCTGGTACCACTGCTTTCCACCTTGAAGCATTAACCACTCCCTGGACCCACCTAGGTTCTCAGAAGACAGTTTGATATGGAAATGGTGACCTGAGGATAGAAAGTTTGGTAATCCTTCACTAAGAACATCCATATGTGATAAAAGTGATGCAGGATTCCCCTCCCTGGTGATTATGTACTCTAGAAACTGTCCAACTTTTACCTTGATGTGTTATCACTTTTGACTGGATCATTGCAAAGGAGAAGAGAAGTTATTATTGAAAATTGAAAAGTGAGTATATTTTGTATAGCTATTAAATCATTCCTGTGTGGTTTCCGTTACATGTCATTGAACTCATTTTCTACAAGGAGATAGCATCTTGAAGTTTAAGCTATAGGAGTTAGATGACAAGCACTAAATCTTCACTACATTCTGGGGATGGATAGAAGAAATACTGGACAAATTCTTGATAAGATTACATGCACTGTTTGTTAATGTTTAACTAACGGACCCTAAAGAATTGTGCTTTGCTCTGCTCTGCTGGAATCTGCCCAGTGAATGTATTGGTGTCCCAAATTACAGGGTATATTACATAAACAGGTTCCCTCCTACAGAAGTTACAAATAAATGTAAGAACAGGTGTAGAGAAGATACGTGGGTCCCTATGTGATTAGTCTGACCAAGAGTTGATCATAAAAGGAGCTATCTGTCTTTCCACATTCATCTCGACCTTCCACAAAGGTGCTGAAAAGAACTTCTATATAGTTTTCCCATTTTGTCCTTGTGACAACCCTGAGCTGCAGAATAGGCTGAAAGATAGTGACTGACACAAGCTTCATGGCCACGTAGAAATTTGAACCTGGATCTTGCAGGTTCAGGTACAGCATTCTGTCCAGTACACCATATTAAAGTGACTGTTGCATCGAAAAGAAGGCCCTTGGTTGTTCACTGTATTTATGAGGAACTGCATTTGTTTACACTGTGCTAGCAACAGGAAAGGGCAGATCATGTTGTTACATACCAAGTAGCATTACAGTTCCCTTTATAATATTTATGGTAAGCAGAAGGCATTTGTCCTGCTTAGATGCACATATAATGCCTATTTAATTTGCTGGATAAAATTAGTAGTATTTCTGTAGCATCCTACTGTCAAACTCTTTAAGTTCCAGTACTTAATAAGTTGAAGATTTACAGCAGGGATGAGGAACTTTGGCACTCCAGATAACGTTGGACTCTTAACTCCTGTCAGCCCCAGCCAAGATGGTCAAAGCCCATGGATGATGGGACAACATTTGGAGGGCCACAGGTTCCCCATTCCTCCTTTATAGCATTGGTTTCACAAAAGCCCATGATAGCAATAAGTGTCAGTTGTTGGTTTTTTTTTAAATGTTGGTATAAAAAGGGAAGCACAACAGTGCAAGCTTTGACTTCTGCTTCCCTCAGGCCAAGATGATCCTGCAGAAATCCCTGTGGCGGCAGGTAGGGGCCACCACTGAGCTGGTGGCAGCTCACCAGACTGCTTCTCTTAACCTTGACATAGATAAATCTCAGTTTAAGAATTTGAAAGCCCCCGGAGCAAGCAGCTGAGTTCCACAAAGTTACCACAAACCTTAGTCATGGAGTAGAGTGTACCATATAATTATCAAAATGGTGCTGTCTAGAACTTATCTCTTTTAGTCATAGGGACAAAGATTTCTCAGCAAGGCATAGTCCTGGACATCACTGTTTCTAACCAAAATTTGGCCATGAGGTATAACTTAAGCTTTTGATTTGATTAAGAATGCACTTCATATTTACAGCTGTATCACTTATACCGAAATACTGAATGCTAATATGATGTGACTCAGTCAAAATAATGAGCACTACTTTCACCATGCTTCCAGCTGGAGAGAGCCAAAGGGACTGTGTTTGAATAACAACCAAAATGTTTGGGCTTTTGAAGGAGGGACAATGTGACAGATTATCCCCCTGTCACGACTTTTCTTATCTGTTTCAAATGGATTGGACCTGGCAAGCTCCAATTACTGTGCTCTTAATTATTGTCCAAAGTTTATGTAGTGATTAAATCCAGTGAGAGACTTGTCTAACAACTCATCACAGAAATATAGGGATGTTTTCCAAACCAAAGGACTTGATGAATTTAAATAAGTAAACTGTTGTTTCCAAAATAAGGTCTAAAGTTTCGGGTTTTTTGACTCATTTCCCTATGGGAACAGTCTGTGGTGTCAGATACATAGGCTGGAAAGGAACCTTACTTGTTGTGTTTCTCTGTTGAAGAAATAAGTCAATTTAATAGTTATAGTCCTCTACCAAGCATTGTCATGGCTATAATTATCCTTATTTTTCACTGGTTCTGTAATTTACATCCCAAACTGATTCCTTGGAGTATTTTCCTTGGTATGAAATGAATGGAGAACACCACATAAGAGCATGGATAAACTTCTGTAGTTTCCATAATTCCAGTGATTCTTAAGCAGAAATAATTCCCATCAGATTGTGCACAATAGTATTGTTTTGGTGAGTTTTTTTATGGCTTGCCCCCAAAAATGGTCATTCCCCTTTCACTTTTCAGATAACTACTGGAAGGATAGGCTATTTAGGTGTTATATAAATTTTGTCTATATATGTACATGCCTATATAGTTGGTCAGTCTTAAGTCATTCTGTTGAACAATTAGAATGGACAAGGATTCTGAATTGACTAAGAGCTGAACAGATCATCTTCTTTCTTTAAAACAAGGTTTTCTGCAAGTCTTGCCTTGATAGCTGATAATAAAATCCACCTCTTAGGCCAAATGGAATGAGTTGGCACCAACTCATTCAGCTGAAGTGTACCATGCACTTCAAAGGGAGAAAAGGGGATGGAAATAAGTTTAAAAGGCCATAATTTTCTTGTTATTTCTTTAAAACTTTCACTTGTGACAAATGTGGCAAGAACATTCAAGTTAGACGTGTAGAAAGCGCAGCATGGTAGCTTTGGTTAGCACTTCAGTATGAAATGTGGCACTTTCAGAGAACCTGCTGTTGCACTGAAGAAAATGAGCAGGCTGTACTTTTTATAGCAAATTACTAATAGAATGTCAAGGCTTGCCATTGGTGTGAACAAAAAGAAGAATAGAGAAAAACACCATATTTCCCATTAGAATGTTTTATTTAAAAAAACCAAATTAAAGGTGATAGGATGTAGTCACTAATAAGTCATAGTCACTTTAATTGATTTTAAACCTTTTTTCTCTTCTGAAAATGGAAGCTTTTTTCCTAGTTTATGTTTTGCAGATAATCAGACTTTATTAAATGTACTGTGCTACATATTATGCATATTTCTATTCAATTCACTCATGTTGTCACTTTGCATCTATTTACCAACATCAGTATTTTTTGTTCATTTTTAGTAGAAATTAATGGGCATTTGGAAATTTTACACAGACCAAATATTATCTGACTACTTTGGAAACTGCAGAATGTACCATTTTATATTATCAAGGGAGTGTAAGTTTCCTGTGTGGTATGTCTTAATATTGTATTTTTATTTTCTTTTTGGTGAATATGATCTACTTGGTTACCAGCAAATGAAGATTTCGTTGACATTTGGTTACACGGAGCCTGGGAAAGAGCAATGGTGGAAAATCACCATTTTTTAGTTCTCACAGTTTCTCAGCAAAATACCGTACAAATAGATGCTGGTCCCTAAGAATTAGAATCGTAGGATGTTCATCCCTGCTCTTATATATAGATTTCCAGTTGCAAGCCAGCAATTAAATTCTGGTAACATTTCTGCTCCAAACCTTGAAAGAAGTTCCAGTGAAAGTCTTTGCTAGTGACTGCATTTCTGAACTGACTTTTCTCTGTGTATTAACTCATTCATGTACTTCAGTAGAACTAGTGTTGGAGTCTGCAGAAAGTGATTTTTTTTTTAATCCCGGGGTGGGGGCATTTTTTTCAAGGTCATGCTTGGAAGCCTGCTGTTCAGAGGAGAAACCCCAGTTTACTGATTAGCTTTGCTCAGTTTGTTTTTATGTAAGTGGCATAACTCAGTACAGGCAACACACACCATGGTCAAGGAAGGTTATCTGTTGCTTTGTGTGATGTCTGAAATGATAGATTGTAGTTAACAGCTATTGCTGCACTTCCAGAGGCTGCTGCATCATGGAGACTATAATGAAATTATGAAGGGGAATACTCAGAGGATGGGAAACAAAAGCAGAGAAACTGGGTTTTGTGCTGTACTTTTGGAAGCTCAAACAGTGGTTTGCATTCTAAACTAAGATTAGTACGAACAATGAATTGGTGTGATAACTTTAACTGAGCTCCTGTTGGGCAGCTCCTGTTCTTTTCTGTTATGCCTGTGTTTTTATATCAAACAAATCCAGCTGAAGCTTGTTACTGCCTTTTTTTAATCTTGCTGTTAAATACAAGCTCCTATTGTTTGGAGCTAAATAATCGGCTCATCCTTATGTAGACAAGAACAAAGACCGTAATAGCACATCTGGTTTATCTCTTAGTAGAGCAAAGATTAATTAAGTGGTAATGGTGCAACTTTTCTTAATAACTCTTCTAAATAAAGCAAGCTTGAAAATGAGAAAAAAGAGATCTGTCACTTAGATGCCTCTTGTAGTTTTGTTGACAGGTTTGCAGGGGTTGTTAAAATTCTCTTTCAGTTGAGGGTGGGGATATTTTTGTTCATGAATAAAAAAATTTATTTCAAAGTTTTTGAAATTAAATGAAATCCTGTTCCTTGAAATGATAGAACAAGTTAACTATTCAAAAAAGCTTGCATACAGGAGTATGTAGAAGCAGAAGCTTGTCTTCAGGATTTGTAAATGAAGATACCCATTTTGGTAAAGAAAGAATAGATTTGTCCCATTTTTTTTAACATTTTTGAGGCACATGCCAATGTCTCGAGACAGAAAGATACTGACAACCTTATTATTATTATTATTTATACCCCGCCCATCTGACTGGGTTTCCCCAGCCACTCTGGGCGGCTTCCAACAAAATACAGTGGTGCCCCGGGTTAAGTACGCTTCAGGTTAAGTATGCTTCAGGTTAAGAACTCCGCCAACCCAGAAATAATGCTTCAGGTTAAGAACTTTGCTTCAGGATAAGAACAGAAATTGTGCCCCGGCGGCGCAGCAGCAGCGGGAGGCCCCATTAGCTAAAATGGTGCTTCAGGTTAAGAACAGTTTCAGGTTAAGTACGGACCACCGGAACGAATTAAGTACTTAACCCAAGGTACCACTGTATTAAAATACAATAGTCTGTTAAACATTAAAAGCTTCCCTGACATTAAACATTAAAAGGTTCCCCTTTCTCATGCCCTAAAATTGGATCTGCAGTATGGGGGTATTAATGCTGCTCTAGCTTTGTGGGTTGTTGAAAAGATTACTGAGCTAATGTGAAGGGCTTTAGACACTTGAAATTACTGTATAAATGCTATGCTGTTGTTTTATAGTACAATCCCAGTAAAAATATTAGATTTCCCTCAATTTCCCATGAACTGCATCAGAACAATTATTAACTTGTTTCCTTGACTTTGAGAGCTCCTTGCTGTTGTTAGCAGGATCTTTATGGGAGGGAGGGTTATGATAGTGATGGGAGTGATGCGGTATCCTTTCCACTGAAATGGCTCACTGTCCATTACTTTCCCTGTTCAGCGTTCCCTTCCTGTGGCCAGACTTTGTGCAACAAAGCACCACCATGCGCAGCTGAGGCTCTCTTCTTTGTCCTGGCCTTACCTGTTTCCATTAAGCATGATCTTGCAGGCCTCTCTGGGCGCCCAACTCTGCTACCGACTCCCCTCTTCACACCTATTTCACCTATTTGAACAGTATTCTGGAATTGATCAGTCACCCTGGAACCCTCCCAGAAAGTGACAGATAGATATAAAGAGAACAAGGACATTTCACTTCCTGCAAATAGCAAAAAGAAGAGTTAAATATGCAACCTTGAGAGTTGATTCAGAGCAGCATTTTTTGGGCGCAATTAACAGCTTAAGTGTTTTTAAGGCAGTGCTTGATTGATCAGATGGGCAGAATGCAAATGTGGCTTCCCACTTAAACAGTATTTTCCTATAGCACCTAATGGGGCCACGTTAAGTATTTGAAGGAAGATAATCTCAGTTACCCTGCTGCTACCCACAGACGGAACACTAATAACAGATTAATAGTAATAATTCTGTGTTTAAATCTTCAGATTATAGTGTTCATCCCATATACCAGCATTTGGTCTTTTATGCAATTCTAAACGTTAATAATACATACTGTATGATTACATATAAACAAATGTTTTAAGAGACGATGCTGTTATCCAAATGAAAATTTAAAATTATTTGGGTTAAGAAACAGAAGGTGTAAATATTACCTCTTTTGCTCATAAATAGTATATCACAAGCCACAGGACAAACCTTGATTATAGTTTATGGTTTGCCAGGAAATAGCTGGAACACAAGCCCAGCTTCAGACAACATGCTAAACCAAACCATGGCTTACCTCAGCTCAGCAGCTGAACAGCTATTTCAGAGCAAAGTGGCCTCCATTTCCTCTCTAGAAGCCTGGCTTAGTGTGGCATGTGAATCAGGCCATTGAGCTTGATGTGATGCCCTTGGAAGGATACAGTGGTTTTGAATCTCAGCATTGGGCAAATTCAGCTACTGTGGATTACTCACATGTGTTTGTTAAGCAATATAGAGGTATTTTCATATATATCTCAAGACTGTTTAGGTGTTACTCTATGTACTTTGAAAAGCCACTGCCAGTTCGCTTTTCAGCAAACCTGCTGGTTTCATGCTATTGCATACATGACAGTCTTCTCTTTTTTTTTCATTTTTAGGACTTGTGTGCACTGTATTGATAAAACTATAGCATATGTCAGCAATAAATGCATATTTATTTTGGAGAGAGAGTATGTGTGAGGGATCTGGTACTGAAGGAGCCTGCAAGTATAGAGTGGTGAGTTTATGCTTGAGAATGATATGCACATATCCAAATATTCCAATATTAAGGTCAGTAGCAGTCATTCTGGAACTGAAGCCAAAGCAGCTATTATTTTAGAAGTGTTCTGGACTTCTAACCCTAGTCAAATTTACAGCATGAAGGAAGGCCTGTATATCATGTTCAGCTAAAGATATTCGAAGCAGAAAAAAATTGGGATGAGTAACTTGAGAAAATTTAATAGGTAGCACAGCAACAGCACAGTACAAGGGCTGAGCCTTTGTAAGACAGGTAGGCTTGACCTTTGAAATGGAAATTGCAAAGCCAGTGGCTTTCCTAAATAAGGAAATTAATGGGTTTAGAGTAATTGGAAACTACATGATTATCTGTATTATGACCACTTAAATCTCATTTGGATAATTAGACCCACATATATTATAACTTTGTGGTTAATGGGAATAAAAAGGCTTTTAATATATGGCAAAAGTAGACATTCTCACACCCTAGAGAAGCCTAATTTTGGTTATAACTTTTTCTTTGTAACTCTTAGGAAATAATGTGTAACCTCTATAACTGATGCTTTTAAAAGGTTACACTATTTCAATTTATTATCTGATTGAACATTTTTTCTCTTTAAATAATTTTTACTCTGAGCATTCCTTACAAGTTACGTATCTGCTGTTCAAATTTGATTATACCTTTTTATCTTAGTAAAACTATTTTAAGTGTCATCTAAGACTGTGTATCTTGACCTGAGATATGTGACTGAGAGGCTATCCAGGGGGAAATATAAATTAGACCCAGACATAGTGATTTCTGGGCTTAGGAACAATTTATTTCACATGCAAATATTTCTCTAGGGTACATGGGTTTGCTCATTTCTTGGTTTAGTAACTCTGTCCTTCATTACTTGCTTGAGTCATTACTTAAACTCTTTCCTTGTTGAATTTCACACTAAAAAATAGAAATAGTCAAAGCTGGCCCTATAATGGTCTTTGAATTATAGTGGAGGGCCTTGAGCTTCTTGTTTGTTGGGCATTGTAAGTTCGTCATGGGAATGCATAACTGAGTTTGAGACTGGGGAATAATTTTATTTTTTCTGTTTTTAAAAGTATGTGCCACTCATGTAAAATACTGAGACAGTGTACAACACAAAATATTCTAAAAAACAGAAAAAAAGCACAAGATAATCGCAGAAATCTCTAGCTTGTTTCCTCCCAGGATCCTTGGGATTATTTTTTGGATATAGCAAATAGATCTAAGGCAGAAGGCTGATGATACTGATCTGTGACCATGAAAGTGAAGAAGATACAGATTCTCAGTATTTATACCAGGCCAATCCAAACCAGATGCTTCAAATTACCTGACAGTTGCAGGGACAATTCTTAGCGTTTCCTTTGGTGCCTGGAGGAGATTTGAGAACTGAGTGCCCACAGTCTCATTTCCTCACCAGACTAGGTCGCAATCTCAGTCTTTGAGGTTCTTGGTGTCAAAACCAAATACCTGATAGGAATAATTGTTCCATAAGTTAAAACCTCATATTCTACCCAAATGCAGCAAGGTTTTGTTGCCTTTTTTAATGTTCTTAAAATTCTGTTTGGCCTCTAGCCCCGTCACCCTGCCCAAATGTGTATATCTGCAATCGTCACTGCCAGTTTCAGGGATTGGTTGTATGGAGACTGGGAAGCCATGAAAATGAAAGACTCAAGCCATCATTTCACCCATTGCAAAGTGGCAGGAGGGACCAAAAGCATGATCAGGGTACAGGACACTTTCCTACTAAGCAGAGCTGATGGTACCTTGCATTCTACAATTTGGCAGTGGAAACGGTTATAACAAAGAGAGGGGAGGTTTATGAGAGGCATGGATAATGCTGGGGGGATTACGTTTTTTGAAGCACTTCACATGTTCACTTGCTGTCCATTGACAAACAAGAGTGTCCTGATAGAAAATATCCATATTGCCTCCCACAGAAGCCTCTTCACTGAGGTCCTTTTTATAGCTTGTATTATGTCGCTTACTTGCTGCTTTCTACCACCTGCCAGCTTAGCACCTGCTCCGTTCTGATGTCATGCATCTGAACAATGTGTCCTTCCCAGCTGAGTGTCGATTATGACGGCCTCTGTGTTTACACGGTTAGCGCTCTTCGACTACATTGTTGGTGATCTTGTCCTGCCACCTAATACAAAATAAATAAGGCAGGTGTCTTTAATGAAAACTCTTCAGCTGTCTTAATAGGTCTCTGAGCGCTTATGCTTCTGGTTGATAGATTGGGTTTAAAACAAAAACGAGGAACGAAGGTGGCCTTCATCTTCCCTGCGAAGCTTAATGACCTTTTTTTGTTAGTTCAACTAAAAAGCACTTTTGCTGTTTACGTGAGGATGGTTGTCTCAACAAACATTTTGAGGTTGTAAATCCAAAGGGGTGGAGAAAATTGAGGAACTTCACATTTGGAACAAGTAAATGATTCTGATTCAAAGGAGAACATAGCTTTGAATATTGTGAATGTGTCTGGAGGGAGAAGAGGGAAGGTGTTGTAAATATAAATTTTCTGTCACTGGTTTCTGTGATCTCACATAGAATAAATTGGCAAAATGAGCCTCTCAGTTCAGTAGCACAGCCTAATTTATGTAAATTCTCTTCAGAATAGGCATTAACCTTGATCCTTACTTCCTCTGTTCTGCTTTAAATCTTGCCTTTGATACAGTAATTGTAATAAAAACAGAATATTCCATGATGAATTGCCTTTTCCCTTGCTCACTTTCATTTCTCTTTCCAATATATTGAGGAACGTGCTATGGATATCCGTCCACCACAGCATTTGGCAATCATTAAGCAGTGGTATTTGTTTAACAAAATTTATGTGACTTTAAAATAGAATTCTGTGTCTGAGAGTATTTAGTTTTTAAGCTGCAAAAATCCGCTAGAACACAATAAAAATGTATTAAAATGCCATAAAATACTCATTCCCAGCCAAGTTGTACCATAGAATCAGTAAGATAAATTCCATAATGACCTATTATACTCTTCTAATTCACATGGATATTTGGTGTTGCTAATGCATAAGAGGTAGTGCAGGGTAATCTTGTTAACCATGCCCTATGATAAATCAGAAATATATTGAGAGAGAGACCGAGAGACACTCACACAGAAATTTCAGAATTATGTTTGTTTGGGGAAATTTGGAGAAATGTGTTGTGATTGTGAAATTTGTTTTTGTTTTGACACCCTTACATATGGAGAGACGCTACTATCAAAATATCTTTGATAGTCATAAATATTAAAAACTAGATTGCTTGAACATGCTGCAAAGATCAAGTAACTAGAAGACATAATAAACAGAAGTACTAAATAAATGGCCCAGGAAATTACCCTGTTGAGACAACAGGGGTCAGTGTCTTCTGTGATGTCATGACTAGAGCCTAAGTCAGAAACTAAACTCTAAATGCAATGTTTATGCAACTCTAGAATCGGTTTTTTAGCTGCTGACCCTTTCTCTTTTGTGGTTTTGCACTGGTTTTATGGAATTGTGATTTTATATATTGTAAGTATCTTTGACTAGAGGTTTGGAATATAAATGTTCTAAATAAACAAATAAATATTTGACTATATCTGTTTACATAAAAGGCAGGCTTTAGCTTGTGTGATAAAGGGTCTGTATTTCAGTTTGAGATCGTAAGTGTAGGTTTAGCCTTTTCTTGAATTTACAGGTGAAACTCGAAAAATTAGAATATTGTGGAAAATTCCATTTATGTAAGCAATTGTTTTCATTAGCTACTGGAGTTTAATATATGAGATAGACTCATGACATGCAAAGCGAGATATGTCAAGCCTTTATTTGTTATGATTGTGATGATTATGGCGCGCAGCTGATGAGCACCCCAAAGTTGAAATTGTTACTTTGGGGTTCTCATCAGCTGTACACCATAATCATCACAATTATAACAAATAAAGGCTTGACATATCTCGCTTTGCATGTCATAAGTCTATCTCATATATTCGTTTCACCTTTTAAGTTGAATTACTGAAAGAAATTAACCTTTCCACGATATTCTAATTTTTCGAGTTTCACCTGTATATTTGTTGTAACATAATTATAAATAAAAAGAGGCATATGTTAAACAGCTCTCGATTCAAATTTTAAACATCTGATTTATTAAAATGATTTTAACCACTGCTGAAATTGCTGTACTTGCACAGAAGTGCTCACTTTCAAGACTTATATGAGGAAGAACTGACGTCTGTCAACCTTGATGGTTATTGTTGGGAACCTGAGAGATGTATTCCTTGAGTTCTCCCCCCCCCCCCTTTAATTTTGCTAGTGTGAGGAAGGAAATTCAATAGTGAGAGGAAAATGTACAGAAAGTGTGTGCTGTGCTGAAAGCTACCATTTATAGAAAAATCTTAAAAGCAAAGATTTTAACTATTGTTAACTCTATTGTTGTTGGTAGCATTGTAAACAGGATGGGATTCAATGTATGTGTACAGCTAACCTCTTGTTTGTTTGTTTGTTTGTTTGTTTTACAATAACCTAGTCTTTTTGTGGGGCTTGCTTTGATAGTCTTGGAAGCTTCATCTGTATATGTTTTGTAGTATAGTAAATATTAGTTCCAGGGATCGTAGCTCAGTGGCACGCATAAGTTCTCCGATTCAATCTCTAGCATCTCCAGTTAAAAGAATCAGATAACAGTTGGTGGGAGAAATCTCTGCCTGAAACTCTGGAGAATTGCTGTCGGTCAAAGCAGACAGTCCTGGGTTACATGGACAAATAGTTTGACCTGGTATAAGGCAGCTTCCTACGCCCTCCATATATTCAGTACCACATTTCTAGTGAATGGTAAGATCCAACAGTCCAAAGGTGAATCAACTTGTCTGACAATTGGAGGGTACCTAAAATCTCTTCCTCAAAACAAATAACAGATATTGAGACAGGTACTCCTTCATAGACCACAAGTGACAATGCTGCTTCTAGAGGTATGCTCCCAACCTGCATATCTGTTTCTTCAAGGGGGGTGCAATGCATTCTTAATGGGAACTAACTACCCACAGTCTGAATATCTTAAATAGAACCACATAACTCATCATTCTCCAAACATATTTATAAATGCATTGATTTAACACCATAGGCGTTCTTTTCCTGTTTCTTCAGAAAAAAATGAGATATGCAAAGAATTGCTATATAAATATAGCAGTTTGCTGCTTGGTTTTTTTTAAAATAGTATACTTGTTAATATAATAAAAAGGAAAAAAATACTAGAAGTTTCAGACAAAATTCATTGCTTTTTGGAGTGTCTCTTTAAAACTCAGAAGTGTCCAAATTAAACAAATTCTTGTTTTTCTGCATGTCTTGTGCACAAACAAAGCATTTACAGGTGTCTGAAGAATGACTGCCAGGGAATGTGTCCCATATAGCATTCAAGATTTAAATGTGAATTGGTTGCTGCTCTGCAACACAATCTTTTCAGATGTGCCCACATGTTGACTATTTTATAGTCAGCAAGTATATAAGTAGATATAAGCACAGCTGGATTCCAGGCCTATAATAAACTGCTAGACTGAAGTTTCAGTGAATATTCATATGTATTTCTACTTTATTGTTCCATACTTTATATTCTTTGCATGAATTTTGCCTTAGTTACATGGTGGGGAAAATAACCACATTAGTACATCCGGAAGTGTGAATTAAAATAGCATCAAGCAACCTTGTGATTGAGCAAGGAGGAGGGAGAAAGCTTTGCAATAAGTGTTTCAGGGCTATATTCCTGAAAGACATACTTTATTAAGGCCACACTGGATTTTTTTTACTATTTCTGTTCTGCTAGCCATTATGAACCATTTCACATGTTCTACAGAAGCGCTCAGGAAAGAGAACGTGAACAAAGTACTTACCTCATTTAATCCCCCCCCCCACTTGTGCATGTGGGGATCTGAGTCATAATTGGAAGTCAATGCAGTGGAGAGAGTGGACGACTGTACCTTCGGGGTAGAAGTGTTGGAGAGTTACAGCGCCTGTTGTGGTTGAGAGACCAATACAGGACAAACATGTTTTGTTATAGCTGGGACAGATGAAGGTGTCCAGTTGTGCTGATGCAAGTATACCATGGAGTTTCTTCTTTCTGCACTCCTCCCAGCAGTCATTCCTCCTCTGGTAACTGACTCGTGTGAGTGAAAAGCTGCATAGAAATTGAATGAATGAATGAATGACTACTCCCAGACACGATGGTCATCTGCAAGGGATTTCCACACACTTGCAGACATCTTTGTAAGGCACAGTTGGTCTGGAAATATGGGGTAAAGTCACCAACTATCAATTTGTATGGTGCTTTGCAGAGGTTAGTGGGCAGGGCATATGAAGATCAAGTCAATTGGGAAATACAGGAAATGGGTGCCTATGGTAGAATTTTAGGAGAGATTTATTGATTTATTGACATTTAAGATGGAGAAATGCAAAGGTGTAATGTGTGCTAGACTTGATGAGCATTCAAAAGTATTTTTTTTAAGGGGAATGTGTTCTAAACAGATGGCATCCCAACAAACCAAGTAGCACCTGAAGAACAGCAACTGTTGAAATGAAGTGCTTATTGAGTTTCGTGCCTCTTTATGTGATGGTAAAGGTAAAGGACCCCTGACCGTTAAGTCCAGTCGTGGACAACTCTGGGGTTGTGGCGCTCATCTCGCTTTACTGGCCGAGGGAGCCGGCGTTTGTCCGCAGACAGCTTCCAGGTCATGTGGCCAGCATGACTAAGCCGCTTCTGGCAAACCAGAGCAGCACACAGAAACGCTGTTTACCTTCCTGCCAGAGCGGTACCTATTTATCTACTTGCACTTGATGTGCTTTCGAACTGCTAGGTGGGCAGGAGCTGGAACCGAACAACGGGAGCTCACCCATCGTGGGGATTCGAACTGCCGACCTTCTGATTGGCAAGCCCTAGGCTCCGTGGTTTAGACCACAGCGCCACCTGCATCCCTTTATGTGATAGTAATAACCTGCTTTTGCCAAAAAGAAAATGGAATGGTGGACAACTGATAGCAAGTGGATTGCTTTTCAACATGCTTTCATTTGAGAGGCTATTCTCAAATGTCTTCCAATTATGTGCTGTGTGTGTGTATTTAAGGAGATGAGGAGGTTAAACTGCTATTAATATTTCATGGCTAATTAGTACAAGTGGGACCAAGAGCTTTACATCACGGAAGGTGATTATTACTTTAGAAGTGGTTGCTATTAATGTGAACCCCCTGCAGAATACATGTGCACCTTAAGAAAGGTCTGATTCCTGTACCCCTTGTTCGTGCTGATTATAACAAGGTTGTCTCACCAAGCCAGTTTTTTCCCCAGTTATAAGGAAAAACACCCCATGCAGGTATCACTTCCCTAGGGTTTAGGATGGCACAAACTTCATTAAAATACATAGGCTCAGGCTTGTGGACATTTGGCCTTGACAGAACTTGCATCTTCCAGCATCCTCTTTGTTGTCCGACTCCTGTCATAATCTGAACTTCATTTTGGTGAATCGACTTC
Organism: Darevskia mixta; assembly: GCA_034641385.1. Classification (NCBI taxonomy): domain Eukaryota; kingdom Metazoa; phylum Chordata; class Lepidosauria; order Squamata; family Lacertidae; genus Darevskia; species Darevskia mixta. The sequence continues at coordinate 6,040,991 of JAWWNH010000224.1, read as the reverse complement.
TTTACACAATGTCTTTCTGCTGCTGTCTGATAAAAATAATTATTTAATGAGAATTATGCCGAAGCATATCTCTTTGCACCCAGGAGACTCCCTTGAAAAGGGATTTCATGCCCAGATTGGCAAGTGAAACACAAAATCTTAGTTCAGAGTCCCAACCAAGTTCCAGGCCTTAAAGCATTTCTTTGCTCGTGCCTTGTGTGTGTTTCAGGGCCAAACAATTTTGTGGTGGTTGCTGATGAAGAATAGTCCTTGCCAGCATATTTAAAACACTCTGCAAGTTTGGCTGGAGTGCTTTTCTTCCTATACACGGGAGTAAAATGAAGAGGTAAAAAGTTTTTGTTCATTTCGTTCATTTTGAAGGCCCTCCCATCAGATGTCAAGGAAATAAGCAACTATCCTATTTTTAAAAGACATCTGAAGGCAGCCCTGTTTAGGGAATTTTTTAATATTTACCGGTAATGCTGTATTGTTTTTAATACTTGATTGGGAGCCGCCCAGAGTGGCTGGGGAAACTGAGCCAGATGGGCGGGGAATAAATGATGATGATGATGCATTATAAAGTAATGAAAGCTGTATACATTAAGCATGAATGGTAAGCGGTGCTAGGAGATGGAATAGACCAGACACAGTAGGGGTGTAGGTTCCCACACACTAGGGAAGTGCACAGAGTAATCCTTGTCTTGGAGCACTTAGTGGATGAAGCCAGGTAGTTCAAGAAGACTAATGCACCAAGAAGACTATGCTACCTACACACATTTCAGTGAGAGTTGTCCAGAATTGTACCTTAATTCTAATAATATGCAACCTGTGTCAAAATGTTAGGTGCCTACAGGACTCCTGATGTTTTGGATGCAACATGCTAACTATCTGGTATTCAGTTTAATTATGTGTCTGTGGCTTCTACAGCGCTGCCAGTTTTCATAGAAACGTGCATTTTACCACCAAAATCTTGGAATAGTAGAGTCATATTGGGAATTCTGATGCTTTTGTAATGGTTTGATATAAAGCTCCTTCTAGGATTTGGGAGGCCTTTACGAATGCTATAAGCAAATGAACTTTGGTGGGGCCTCCTTTAAAAAAAAGAAACAACTCTAGGAAAAATGTTTTCTCCTTCAGTTTCTCTTCTATTTTCCATGCATGTAAACAGCATCTTTTAAAATATGACTTTACTTATGAACTGGGTGGATCATTGCCATTTTGCAGTCTGACCTGCAGTTGACCAACCCAAGCAAACTTTGGCTAAGCTGCACTTTAACCAGCAATTTAATTCTCCAGTTGTCTGTCTGGATCACATTGGTTCTTAATTTCTTCCTCTTTGTTTCTTTTTTGGATAGTCATACATACATAACTAACTTATGTACACATAATCTAATGTACACATAATCAGTGTATGCTGATCCATAGGAAAACATTAGGGATGCTGTATGATCAAAAGCATTTTTCCTATTTTAAATTTGTTTTGGAAATATTGAGAGAGGAAATAGCACATGGCAGTTCTTTCTATTTTGAAGTGTCGCATTTTAAACAAAGCTCCCACACATTGTGTGTGTGTGTCTTCCTGTGATATAGCATTTTAAAAATCTATATTTCAAAACACATAAGCAGCCAGATCTTGTTGGTGTGTGGGTGGTATTGGGTAATTAGGCCTTATTAATATCTTGCTTCCCTGTGCCAGATTGGATCAATACCCTTTCAACATTTAATTATCATACATTTAAAATAGACAGCAATTAACACATGCTTCTCACACCATTTTAAAAAATGAAAGCTGTATACGTTAAGCATATTTTTGCACAAATGTAATTTTGTTTAGAAGTGTACTGATGAAGACCTGATATTGAGAAGCATACCCAGTTTTCTATAGTCTTCTAATGATGTTAATATGTCCGTGCTTTAAAGAATGTATGTGGTATAATTACTAGGGGATGCATCATTGCATTCAGTTAGAGGCTAGGTGAAAATTCTAAAACCATGGCCTGAACTTGAACTTAAAAGCACTGCTCCACTTAAGATTAAAACTCTAAAGTTTAAACCTATATAGCTATTCATGATGGCATGTTACATCTAATATTTGAATCAAAGAGGGATATGTAGCTTTTCTCGTCCTTCCATGTTGTTCAGTCGTTCAGTCGTGTCCGACTCTTCGTGACCCCATGGACCAGAGCACGCCAGGCACGCCTATCCTTCACTGCCTCTCGCAGTTTGGCCAAACTCATGTTAGTAGCTTCGAGAACACTGTCCAACCATCTCGTCCTCTGTCGTCCCCTTCTCCTTGTGCCCTCAACCTTTCCCAACATCAGGGTCTTTTCTAGGGAGTCTTCTCTTCTCATGAGGTGGCCAAAGTACTGGAGCCTTAACCTCAGGATCTGTCCTTCTAGTGAGCACTCAGGGCTGATTTCTTTAAGAATGGATAGGTTTGATCTTCTTGCAGTCCATATTGGAAGCTAAACATGCAAAAATGTGTCACCCTCATCTGCAGAAGCCATTTCAAATCCAACAGCCATTTCCACAACAGTGGTTGCTTTTTCCAGCCTCCATAAATAGTGGAATCCCAATACTATCTTGATATACGTACTGTCTCATTAAAGCCAATATGTTATCATGCTGTCATGCGTTCTCATTCACAACTGCATAGTGACAGGTACGTAGGCTTGCATGTGTAAGCTGCCTGTTTTTTGGTGAATGGCAGGTGGTTTGGGGAGCCTATATAGCCCCTCAGATGTTGGGCTTCTAACTTCCATCAGCCTCATCTCATGGTCCAGGATGATGGGAGGTTTAGTCTAAGCAACATCTGCAGGGCCACGGTTTCCCACACCTGCACTAAGGTATCTAGACATCAGATTCTGTAGCATTAAAGACATTGGCACGGAAAAAATGTATAAGTCCCAGTAACTGGATTCTAGAAACAGTTAAACCCTGCAACATTACTAAAGCTAAGAGATGTGGATCAGTAATCTGGATGTAAGACCACTGGGAACCCTACATAAGAGTAGAATATGAATAAAATAAATATTAAACAACAAATCTAAAAGAAATATATAAGCCTCGTATGAATCAGTGAGAATATATAAGCAGGTGCAGAATATGAATCTGGATAAGTTAATGTTAACTATCTGAAAATGTTATGAAAATTGGGCTTTCCTCTCAATTTTCATTGTCTGAAGATATAATGTGGAAAGGAAAGATTTCATTAATAAGTGAAAAAGAAGATGATATTTATGATTTTAAAGATGACAAAGTTTAGTACTGCTTCCATAATGGTGATACTTTAGAGAGAGAGAAAATGAAGAATAGTAGTAGGGAATACTGGAAGACAATTGATAACTTTACAAATTAGTAATTCATAAAAATCAGGTAACACACTAGTGGAGGTTTGATTAAACTTTAACAGATTGAGTCAATCTGACATCTTTGACCCTGAACCAGTAAATGAAATATCCTTTGTACATTGTGGGTGAAGTATGACCTCTGTTGGTCTCATAAAAAGCAACCATTTTCATTTGAAGCCTATTTTATACTGAGAACTCAGCATGCTTTCAGTCCATTTCTTAAGCCCACCTCTTGGCTAGTAATGGGATGAATATTGTTTTCCACACTTTTTAATGAATAATACAATTACTGAAAAATGTCGTCATCGTCGTCCCTCCCCCCGTTTTGTATGCCTATGTGAGAATAACAAATTACCTGAAACAATCTTCATGGATTCCCAAGTTCTGTCTCTGTATGGTGCTTGAAGCTTCAGATAGTTGTTTTGTTTTTGTTTTTTGTTTTTTGACACTGTGTTGTCAGAGCATGAAGTCAGAGGACTAGATTAGGGCATATTACTGTTGGATTTTCAGAGCATCTTATATCGCAATTATAGCCAAATTATTTCTAGAGTCATAGTTGACAGATTGATGGCACGTACACAACTTTTTTATTTTATTTAATTTCAAGTAGCTAAGCCTGAGTTTCAAGGTCTGGGTAGAGGTACTTTCCTGTACTCTGGGGATGGTGCTGTGTATTAAATGACATACTTTCTTTCCTCTCCTCTTGCCTCCTCGCATGCACCTCTAAGCAGAGAGGAATCTACATTGCATTGAGATGTTTTCTTCTTTTGCAGTTATTTGTTCCACAGCTGCCACATGGCTTAGATGCCATCAACTGGAAATGGGGAGGTACCTCCAAGGGAAAGGGAATTTACCCCTTTCCAGTACCCACACACCCTCTGTGACACATCTTGCACTTGGCAGAATATTTTGCAGTCCTCTTTAAAGTTGTGTGTGTTATCAGATTTATTAGTGCAATTCTACATATGTCTACTCAGAAGGAAGCATTTTCAACAGAGCTTATTCTCAGATAGAATATAGGTATAGCAGGCACGTCCAACTCCCAAGATACTGCGATCTGATCTACTCACGGTATAAAACAGGCATAGGCAAACTCCAGCCCTCCAGATGTTTTGGAACTACAATTCCCATCATCCCTAGCTAACAGGACCAGTGGTCAGGGATGATGGGAATTGTAGTCTCAAAGCATCTGGAGGACTGGAGCTTGCCTATGCCTGGTATAAAAAGATCGGCTGTGATCTACCCATTGTCATTGCCAGTTGTTGTTGAGCTTTTGTGGGGGGGGGGCACACAAAGGCGATCACTAACTTGCTACCGCGATCAACCGATAGATCGCGATCGACCTGCCAGACATGCCTGAGGTATAGAATTGCAGCCTTCTATTTAAGTATTCAGGGGTTTGAATTACTAAGAACTCAAGATTCCAAGTAAGATTCCAAGTTGCTTAACTGACAGATCTTAGCCTTTTATATAAGGTATTTTCTTACTTGTTCCATATTTCTTAATCTGTAGGATGCCTCACCAGTGATTGTGAGAAAAAACTATATATTTTAAAAACGTCTTTTTGTTTTTAGAGAAACAGTCAGTACCACCCCTGCCCTGACATAGGTTAGCTTTGCTGCTCACTGCATAAGTAGATTTTTATGTGCAAGCATCATTGAATTTAATTCCAAGAGGCTAGTTCTGCACATTCTGTCTGAAATGTGTTTTCAAAATGACATCTGGTTTTCAAAGTGCTTTTTGCTACATATTAGTGGTTTTAACATCTGTATGAACTTAAGTACCAGCAGCAGTGGGTTTTGAACAAATGCAGCCAAAAGACTAATTTTGCACTGCTTTTTAAAGAGCAAAAAAACCTGAACATAGATGACACTGCAAATAATTGAGAGTTTTAAGATAGTGTGGAATGACTGAAAACACATGATATTCACAGTAGAGTATGTTTCAGTATGTCTTGGGGGCTCAAAATAATGTAATTAAGTCTAAAAAGATGTTTTTAACCTTTGGAATTAGACAAGTGCATAATATGACGGTTAGAAACACCTAAGAAATTTTAAAACTTCAGGTTGAATCAACTAATATTTCATGCTGGTACTGTATTGTTCCCAATGGTGTTCAGTCTATGTCTTCCCCTGTGGCATATGCTTTCATTCACTTCCTTTCATCAAAAGGAGTTACGTGCTTTTTAGGCAATTGACGTACGGTACATCTGATTTGCTTCTGCTTTCTGCCTGTTTCATGTCTGTTCTGGGGTTTATGGGCTGCTCCATAAGAGATCTTGTGACAGTGGTTTGCCTTAAATTATTGGTCTTCAATTCGTCTCAGTCTGATCCAAAGTGCTGTGGCCTGATCCATGGTGGGTTGCAACAGGAGCCCTACCACTGTGCAAATATATGGGAAATGATTAAGAAATGAGTTCCCAAATGTATGTTTGGGTTAAAAGTGAGTTCTGGGTCTGAAAACGTTGGAGATACCTGCCTTAAATGACCACACAACTTTTCTGTTGTTTGTATTTTATTATAGAATATCAGACAGTTGCTCTGTGCTTGTAACTCTGTACCTTATTTATAGGTCTCCCAATGCCATTCTTCACTTAAGTTATGTATAGCTCTTCTGTCAGTCAGCCAGCTCCCTCTTCTCTTTTATCTTTTTGAGAAAAGCAATAATCTGAGATGTATTTATTTGTTTTCCCAGGATTCAAATGTGGCAGATAAAGGAATGATATATTAAAGAACTAAAACTATGTGTGAACATAAGAGAATGTAAAATCTATAACATAGTTTTGTGATATCAACCCTGGTTCATGTCCATACTTTTGTTGTATCAGTATTTAACCGTGGCTGTATGCAGATTTCATGCCAAGCCATGGTTTAGAGCTGCTTGTCTCGATTTATTTTTCCATCTGTTCAGCACCCAGCTTTATAACGCCACTCCTGTCTCTTGAGAATGAGCAAGTCTTATCTCTATAGTACCATCTTTCATAACAGACCAACAGCAGCAACTGTGGTTTGTGCATTGAGATATAACAGCAAACTACAGCTAGCACAAACAATTGTTTGATTTCCTTCTCTGGAAGCCCCTTGCAAAGTTTATGTGGTGACAGGTCTGGTTTGGACAGTTTTTGCCCATGCTCAGTCTTTGTGCTGCTCCTTCTGGCCTCCCTTCATACACTGTAACAAGCCAACAAATCTTCTATTAATCATAGTTTCTAGTTAGGTCGAAACTAGGAAACCATGGTTACTAGATGTGAACAAGCCAGGAGCTTAAACCACATTCTCTAAAATACAAAGAATGCATACCCAAATTTGTTTATCTGTATTTGTTTGTTAGATACGAAACCAGGCCTTTTCAGCTGTTCACTCTTTCATGCTCGCCAAGTAATGTTGGATTTTCATGCTGGCAATGAACATGAAGCACCTCTGCCTCTAATTTTTCTTCCACAGTGGTTATTTGACTGGATTACATTTCCAATTGAAAACTCAACAGCCATTTACTGTGCAAGCCAATGCCTCTTCTTTCATTAGTAGTCCCAACACTATTTTCTTTCCCTCCTTAAGGCATGCTTCTCATACTTGCATTTCATGAATGAGAAATCTCTGTGTAATATTATATATTAAGTATATAATATTCTAGTTATTTGCTACTTAGAGATTCTTTATTTTAAACACATATATATCAAAGGTTATACCATTTTAAAGCTATTTTCAAGTCTGTCCTTGTAGATTGATGTGTGTTATGGTATACAGTGACAATGAAATACTGTGAATATAGTATATGACACAAAGGAAAAACAGCTCTGTAACAATTGAGACTTTGGGAGTTTATTTCCCCTACCAAGGGGCACAGTTAGTTTGACATTGCATTTATCATTTTCCTACCGGTAATGTAGTACAATGTTTTTTCTCTGAGCCAAGTAATTTCCTCTTATATTTTGAGATAGATTTCCCCCCAGAGATTAGTTCCCCAGTCTTCAGATGGGATTCCGATCCACCCCACTTTGGGCGCAAGGAGCAGAGCTGAAGGAACATGGCTGCTGATAATACTGCATACTAATTTTAGGTAGTATTTTAGCTACTGAGGGCATGTTCAATTGCTCATTCCCAGGATTATATCCATGGTGAGTTTGTGTTTGAACCTCAGCCTCACGTTTCCCCTTTTTCTTACCCTTCTCCCTTATTGTGGGTAGAATGTCACAGGTGAAGCTTGAGATTTTGTGTTGATTTAACAGCACATGATTACTTAATGCATCCTGAGTAGAATTCTTTGGGTGAGCTTGGACTATGCTAAATCTTCAGTATGGTAAACAGATATGGCATTAATTGAGATGTGTTACTTTTTTTCTACCTTTCACAGAAGTTCCATCCATTACAGCAAATGATAAAGAAACCTACCAGTTTTGCTCAGAAGGGGAAAGACTGATTTGCTTCATTAACAGGGTGGGTGGGTGGTATGAGTGGGTGTGAGAGAGAGAGAGGGAGAGGGAGAACGAAAGCGAACAGGGCATGAGATACTTTTTCATGTGTGAATTACCTTGAGTTGTTATTACTCCAGAATTGCGTGAATCAAACCAGGTGACTAGGGCTGCAGCTTACCCGGATAAGTAACCTTGTCTGTAAGCGATGGCCAAAGTCTTTGTATCTACTCTACCATGTTATGCTTAAAACGTTAATCAGAAATTTCATATCCAGGTTTGACACCATTTCAGATTTATAGCCATAAGATTTAGGGAGCAATTTTACAATACTGACCTTCTGTTCCATTTTACTGCATTTGGAGAAAAGAAGAGGAAATTTGTCACAGTCCCCCCCCCCTCCCATTGTTGTTAACAGAGTGGCTGGCACATTTGTAATGCAACAGCAAGGTCATTTTTGAATCTGCATTCTCCATAATATTTAGATGGGTCCAACTCCAAGTCATCTAAGCTGGTGTGTTTGCTGGGAGCTTTTATGAGCCTCATGCCATTCCTGCTGTGGAATATGACCTATTTTCATCGGTAGTCGCGGAGTGTAAGAGGCCAGCTGCAAGCATACCCCGCAAAAATGATTAGCCAATAATGGTGCACTGGGGTGTAAAAGAGCAGTTGTAATAACAGATTACTCCATTATGCTTCATCGTTGACTGAATAAGGGCCTGAGTGAATGAAGAGTAATTTTCCTCTTTAACTTTAGGGGTTCAAAATACCTTTTTTATATAGAAAAAGTAACCCTATGAAATTTAGTAGGAATACAAGAAAATTTCTGTAGTAAAAGTAATTTCTGAAAAGCAGTCTGGGCCCATTTCTGTCTGTTTTCCTTTTCTAAAGTGTTAGGCATACATCATTAGTTGTGTTCTGTGGACAATTGTTTTGTAAACTTGTAGAGATTTGTTGCTGTAAATAAGCAAAATAATTTAAAATGTGAATATCCAGACTTGTAAGATTATATATAGCAAAAACCAGCAGAACACAACACATTCCCACATTAGTAAAAGCATCTTAACTGTTTAATTGGTGAACAGTATAATGCACACATACAATCATTTTGTGGAAACATCACTAAAAGGTTGAGGTGACCTTGTACCACCTGTGTGGTAATACTGCTGTTCCCAAGCCCTATAGAACAAGCCTAGAGGAAATTAGATATATTTATATCCTGTTGGCATTAGTGTTACTCAAATTAGCTGTCGTTAACTTGTCCCATTTACTCTTAAATGCAGCTAACTTTTCTTCGATTGGATAAGTCACAATTTTATTTTAGGTTGCTGCTTCTCATACTAATCTGATCTTTGTGGTGACCTTCCCCTCCCCATCTTAAAACGTTCATCTAGGTCAGTTGTCAGACTTCATTGAGCATGATCCACTATATGTAAATAATATGTTAATGAATAATCTATAGCACTTTAATTAAATTTACCTTTGTAAGAATGTAACCTGCACACATTGAGAGAAGACTATAACTATATTTCAGAAATGGCAGTTAATACGATATTTGTGCAAGGTGAACTGGAGTCAAGAACCATCAGTGGGTTATTTTGAAGGAATTTTCTCAGATATTTGTGGGTGTGTATCTAAAAGGGGGAGTAAGCCATAGTTTTCCCCATAGCACGTTATCCAATTCACTTCCAAGATCCATCTCCCCAACAGATTTCAGAGGAACGGGGTGGGGACTGAAGGTCTACCAGCAAAGAGTGCATAAAAGACACAAGTCCTCTGCACATTACGGATCTAACCAAACCGTCAAGTGAACTCAGATTCCTGGTGCCCACCTCCTTCACCTCAGACATACTTTTAAAGAGTGTAGCTGCAAAACATTTAACGACTTTAGAAACATATCTTGTAAAGTAGGCATCAGGCACTGTTCTGATTTAACTTCCGTTTATTGCCTCCAAACCATTAAAAAAAAATTAAGTTCTATAAAGTTGTTTTACACCCCACCCTGTGTCAGGGACTGGCTGGATGACAAGGAACCAGCCGGGGAAACTCCAGAGGAGGAAGGCTCATAGCCGGGGGTTGGTGGTGGGGCACTGTGGAAAGGTCAGGGGAGAAGATTGGGAGGAGGTGCCGGATGCTGAAGGGGCAACAGGGTTTAGTGAGCAGGAAGAGCTTTCGACAGGGAGAAGTTCAGAGGATGAAGCAGATGATGGGGGTCAAAAGACTGCTGAAGAATCCAGGGAATCTCCCTCTCCTGCTGTAACAAGCTCCCTCCCTCCCTGGTCTCCAAGAAGGTGCAGGTTAATGAGGAGAGCGGAACAGAGGTCAGAGGTGGGCAGACACAGTTTGAGAAACATCCAGGTGAAGAGGAGTCTTCGAAAGGTTGAAAGACCTTCAGTCTTGGCAACTGCTCCATAGGGGCAAGACCCACTGGGAAGTGTCGCTGAGTTGTATGCCGTTTCCTTGAATAAAGAATTTCGCTGACAATGGAGCTCTGCTTCTTTGTGCTGACCTACGTCTCATTCCAGCCCTGACACCCTGGGACCTTAGGGAGAAGGCAAGCAATAAATTGTAATAATAATGCACTGTGTACATTACTCAGGCTGTGTCAGAAAATATACAATACTATACTTGTATCATATCTAGATTGTGACCTACAAGCACAGCAGTCACATTGTGTGACCGGCCTGGGGTCAAGAAACTACCTCTGTTTGCTGTCTGTTGGCTGCTGCCTTGGTCATAACTCAATGGTGAATCACATGCTTACATGTAGAAGATGGAAGGGTCAGTCCCTGGCATCTCCACTTAAAAGGATCCAGCCAGCCCTGTATGGCTGTATAACTTAAAATTTCTGTGGTTTTTTGGTGCATTTGTGGATTCATGTGTGGCTTAATTCATCTCCTTAAACCTCTTCTTTGATCCTGAATAATTTTCCATTAGCTGAATGAATGACTGGTTTAAAATGAGAATTTTCAAACATAATTTTAGGAATACATAATGGGGTTTCTTCTGAAACTAAGCAAAAGGGACCCTGACAATATCTTTGAATACTTGGCATTATTGAAATTTCTCATTTTGGCAGTTTAGATTACAGTTTGAGGGAACACAAAAATGGTAAGAAGATACTGCCAAAAGAAGGAAGATAATATAAAGAAATTGGCAATCTTTTATTGAATGTGGAAAAGCGAATTTCTCACTTAACTGTAAAAAATAAAACAAGTTGTACTTTAACATGTCTAAATGTGCTTCATTTCTGTTTTCTACAAATGAAATACGCTCAAAACAAAACAAAAGATAGGATAGTATAGCTGCTATACTGTAGCTGTCAGTTCTTAAACAGAATTTTCTGATATCTTACTAAATTATAACACTTACCAAGTCATTTCTCCATGCCAGCTAATAGGACAAATAGTTTTGATTGGACATGATGCCTCTGTCTTGGTGTGACTTTGCCTACATCAGGCTTGCTCAACCTTGGTCCTCCAGATGTTTTGAGACTACAATTCCCATCATCCCTGACCACTGGTCATGCTAGCTAGGGATCATGGGAGTTGTAGGCCAAAAACATCTGGAGGGCCGAGGTTGAGGAAGCCTGGCCTACATCTTACAACTAGGGGAGCAGGTAATAACAGGCTGTGGGAGAGGCAGCTTGGAGTACAGTGCTGGTTTGTGCCACATCCAGGGCAATGGCACTCTTGCCAACAAAATCCTTGTGGCATCCAAACCATAGGATGCCCACAATGCTAGAGCAACTAGGCCTCTAGAATTTTAACTCCTTAGGGTTTTATTCAATTCTGTATTTTATTGTTTGTTTCAGTTAATTGAGTTTTACATTTGCTGACCATCTTTGTTTCCAGTTTTAAAACTTCGTTTAGACCTGAGTAGGTGCTTTGCTGTGTAAAACCAGCTAGCCAGTTGGAAAGGTATGTTGTTTATGTGGTGATGGCTGCCTTGATTAACGTAAAGCCAGTTAAGGTTTCTCCCCCCATTTTCTTTTTCTAGATCACTTCTCTTGTGACGCTACAGCTCCTCTCATTAGTAGGCCACGATGACCAGCTCAATGGACCAAGATACAAATGCAGTGTTTCTCTAGATTTTATCAGATCCATTTCAAGGTAAGCTGTGTTCATGGCCTTCTTATGTTACTTGAACAAACTCTCAAAATGGAAATATATATATATATTTCCCAGCCATTCACAGGAAAGTGCAATTTAGGATGGCTGAGAGTGAATAAAAACTGGCTGCAAAATAAGTAAATGAAAGTGATTGTAAATCTAGCAGTAAAGTGAAGAGCAAACATGCACCATCTGTGTGACCTACCAAGCAAAATACAGCTCAGTAGCTGTGCCTGACATGTGTTTGGCAAAACAACAAGCAAGCCAAAGGTGTATTCCCCTCCTTAGCTCCATGACATTGCTGCCAGGATACATTTAGCTTGGTGAGTCACAAGGTATGCACACTTGCCATAGGCCAGTGATAGGAAACTTGTGACCTTGTTGTATTGCTGTATGACTGCAACACCCACCCACCATGCTGGCTGGGGCCGGGGGAAGTTCGAGTCCCAACATTATTTGGAGGGCCCCAGATTCCTTATCCTTGCTCTGGAGGATCTATTCATGATTTATATTGAGTTTGCTCATTTGTTTGCATTTACACAGAGCACTGTGGTTGTAACTGATGCTTTCTGTCCGGGGTGATAACCTGTCGCCCTCCAGCTGTTGCTTGACTGTAGCTCCCATCAGGCGCAGTGAGCATGGGTCTTAGGAGCCGGAGCCCAACAATTTCTAGAGGTCACAATATCTAGTTAGCCACCTTGCTTTATGGAACGTCATAAAATAATAAGGCAGGGCCGTGTCTAAAGGACATGGTAGTGTAAATTAGGTAAAGGGAATGACAGACAGAGGAAGTGAGCAGGAGAAGTAAAGGAATGAAAGTGAGCAAATGGAAGTTTACATTTCTTAGGCTTCATTTCACTTACAGATACAAACTAAGGGGTTGCTAAAGAGTCTCTGCAAGCAAATGAAGCAGCTTTTCAAGAGAGATAGGATCCCCGCCACCACCCTTGTTTGAGACAAACCACAGCCCATATTCATACAACACAAGACATACCATGGCTAGTTTGAGCTGTGTGAGCACAAAAGTGGCAGGAGATAGGCGTTCGTGAAATGATTTAGGACAAACTGGCTTGCCATGATGTTCAAATGAGGATGTAGGTTTTGCAGTGATGGCAGCTATCCGTTACTTTTATTTATAAACTTAGATTTCATTTGGAGTGAAAACCTCTTTCCTCTGAGTCTGCTAATATTTTTCATGCTGTACAAAGCTTAGGAAATGTTTAGGCAGAGTGTTGTTTTCCTAGCCCTTTGCTTATTTGTTGCCTGCCACAAATGATTAGTCCTTCAGCTTCATTCAAAATTAGCTTAGCTAAAAATGAGAAATTGTACATAGAAAAATCACCTGATTTATATTAGTTTAGGGTTCACCATTGGAAAACCTTTAAATGTAGACTTGACTTTGAAGAAAATAAAAGAGCAAGATTTGCATAATGTTCAATCAGAATGCTAGAATATCTACTTTCCAATATGTTTTTATTACTTCGAGAATTCATTTTTTAAAATCAAAATCCCAAAGGATTTCAGAAACAATGTTTAAATGTCTTATCCCAAATTTAAATTATCCACAAATTGTGTTTATACTGCATCTCTTGGGTACTTCAAGAGGTACTTCATTAAGTAGGGATATCCTTGGATTGTCCTTAGTCTATGGTTGGATTTTGTTTCCTGTTTTGGAAGCAAGAGATTAAAACCATTTTGAATCACATCTTGTAAATATGTAATAGTGGTTTTCTTTTTGCAGTAAAAAAGCAGAATGAAGTAGAAAGGCCATCGTATTTGGCCTGTGGGAAAGGCAGTGGGTGGGTAGAAAGGGTTTTTAAAAAGGAGCAATGATCTGTTTATGGGAACCAAATAGATAAATAGGTACTGCTGCGAAGGGAAGGTAAACGGCGTTTCCGTGTGCTCTGGTTTCCGTCACGGTGTTCTGTTGCGCCAGAAGCTGTTTAGTCAGCCACACGGCTGTCTGTGGACAAACGCCGGCTCCCTCAGCCTGAAACCGAGATGAGCGCCGCAACCCCAGAGTCGCCTTTGACTGGACTTAACTGTCCAGGGGTCCTTTACCTTTTTACCTTACCCTTCATTCTGCTGTACCAGTTCCTTGGAAACAGAAGGGCTCCTCCAGTATCTTATACTTTTCACTTTCTGTGGAGGGGTCAGTCCTGATTAGGTGCAGCTGTACTCTCCACTGATGTAAATTGGAAAGTGTACAACTGCTTTGTAGTAGCACAGATCCCTTAAGGCTATGTCCTGATTCAAGACTGTAGCTACATAGAGAGTTGTTTTTCTTTCATTCTTTTAATGATCTTCTGGATTCTTAATCTTCAAAAATGAGTTGCTTTTGACTTGATGGGGAAGTTCAGTGTGGAGTCGCTTCTCTTATAAAGTTAGGTTTCTCCTACACTAGTGCAAGCGGCTAGCATATGAAATATCAGTTAATTGGACAAAACGTCTTACGGAGTCATTATTGGTGCTTGTTAGGCCAAATGATTGATTGTGATGTTTGTGTAGCAAGCTTAACCTTTGCCAGTGAATATAGTTTTATGCCTCTGTAATGAAGGTCTAACATGTTAACCATGAGATGGCATTTATCTTTAAAATGTATAATTTGCTAATTAAGTACACACCTTTTAAGTATTGTAAAAGGCTAGATCATATTTGACACTTCCATGTGCTCTGTATCATACTTCCTTAGAGATGATGAATAAAAGCATGGATTTGAAAATGGTGTATGAGCTAGACCCAACTCCTTTGGCAAATAAGAGATCCAATTAGTCTTTAGAATTCCAATTTCAGTTACTTTATGCAAAATGCATTATTTCTAAAATTGTTTCATTTTTGTCATACCTTGCAATTTTTCTCATTTTTATATAAAAGGAAACCTCAGTGCAAGAATGTTAATACAATACATCAGAATGTGTTTGGAAAGAAGGAAAAATGAATTCTGTGTTTTACTCCCTTGGCGTATAATTCTTCATTCTAACAAAGCACAAAAATACATTCAAATCTTCTGTCCTATTGAGTATTCTTGGATTGTTCAAGTTTAGTTAAAAAGCATGGGTCAACTACTGTCAAGAAAGAAAGAATGCAGACTGCAAATTAGTACAGATGAAGGAGTTATGCCATACATAATGCTGAAACAGGTGGTTTGGACGAATAACAGAATGTTCAATAGCAGACAAGATTGCTGCTTTGCATTTCCAAACAGTGTGCCATGTTTACTAGAGTTGGTTTTTTTTTTAAATTAAAAAACTCTTTTATTCTTGAGCTAAATTTGTTTTACAGCTTCAGTGCTGAGAATGAGCAACTTTAAATGTTTGATAGTCTTTGAAAAGCTGTGTAACAAGACAGCTCAGGTGCATTCATTCATCTGGGCCAATGGTGTAGCAGCTGGGGCAAGTATCTGTTGCAAACCACCAGAACAACATACAGTCAAACCTTGGTTGTCAGATGTAATCCGTTCCAGAAGCCCATTCAGTTTCCAAAACATTCGACAACCGAGGCACGGCTTCCGATTGGTTGCAAGAGCTTCCTGCACTCAAGCGGAAGCCTCATCAGACGTTTGGCTTCCGAAAAACGTTCGAAAACTGAAGCATTTACCAGAGCATTAATTGAGCCATTCAGGAACCGAGGTTTGACTGTATATGATCTGGATGCATCACATAGAGGCTCAAGACACACAGAACCCTAATTTGTGCATTCTTTCCCCCTTCCTCCTTTTGTCCTCTACTCTCTCCCTCCACCCTCAAAGCATACAATCAAGATTTGGCACATAGAGGCCTACATGTGGAGCATCTCCGTCACAGAATGTTTTGTCTGTGGGGTGGAGAGTTGGATGATGATGATGATGACTACAGATAATAAAAATCACCAAAAACAGAAAATAAAATAAAAGCAAGTCAACATTAATAGAGTTAAAACTATGTACATATATAAAATCTGATTAAACATAGAAGTAATTACAATAAAAGCAACACGGCACCAGTCATTTCATTAAAAGCAGTCAGTTCCCAAAAAATTGTTGGAACAAGAAGTTTCTCACCTGCCAGTGGAAGGACAGCAAGCAACCAGTTTCTCCACTGTAGAAAAAAGTGCTAGAAGGAAAGTGTGTGAGCCTCGGCCTCAATGTTCCAACCTTTAATATTTTAGAGCTAGGCCTTGTTACATTCAGAATTCAAACTTTGCAATCTTACTACCATGGAGGTCTCAGTTCAAAGGTGCACCAGGTGACTTGGCCATTCCCAAAGAGGAGTAGAGATTTAAGTAAACTGACATACTATGTTGTCTTACAGGACTGTGAACTTTGACATCATAAAGTACTTGTATGACTTCCTGTGAAGACCATCTGGACACTGGGATGACAACTAAGGCAATTGGTGTTCCCCTATCTACTTTAGCCATCCAGCGAGAGGAGACTTTGGGCTCTATTGGATTTGTCCAAAACAGGTGCTGGCTCAGCATGGGACCTGATGAAAACACTAGTTGGTCTGGATGGATCTGAGCTGAGGACTATTTGCCCAAGACCCTGGAGTATTTGGAAAGAACGTGTTAATTATAAACAGCAGGGACCAAGCTCAATCTGTTCTGCTCTTAATGATGTTATCTTAACGCTGAAATTGCCTGAAACCCATTTTACTAAGGAGTGTATTTTGTGCTATGATGAAGGTCTCCCCCTGTGCTTTGAACATGGCAGCAGCCTTGTTTGTATGCCCAGTCTTTTCACTTCCTCTCCATGGGAACCTTTTGCATTTGTCTGCCAAAACAGCTCGGTCCTAAGGCCACCTTTTAAGAAATTGGAATAGAAAATAACAATAAACTTAAAAACCAAGCTGCTTATCTTTCATTCCTAGATCCTGTCTAGTTATTTGTAGATTCACTATTAGAACAGATTTGTAAATACCATCTATTTTTTCACTAACCACCCAGTTCTTACTGTTGCTTGTTGCAATTACATTCAGACAAGAGTGCACTTTGGCAAATTGCTCCCTTCTCTAAAGATACACTGTCATGTAATATTGGAAAGAATAATAAGCTTATCTAGCCTGGAGAAGAGAGGTAGGGACGCTGGGGCAGCTTCCAGAGTTTTGCTGCACAGGGATCTTCTCTCTGTGGTAAACACATGGATCATGAGAAGTAAAACATATCACAATTACCATTAGTCAAATTGTGGATTGTTCTATAGCTTTTGACACAATGGTGGGTATCTGTTGGGCCTGGTGGAGAAAAGGGCAAGGCAGCTACTAGCAGGTGGAGCTAGGAGTAGGTGGAACCAGAGCTTATAACAGGCAGAGCTAGGGGCAGGGAGGAGCAGACAACAAGGAAGGAAGAGGAAGGGGAAAAGGCAAAGAGCTGGGAAGATGCAGAAATAAGAGAGGTTAAGGAGTGGAGAGCAATTTTTCTACGCTGCAAGAATGGAAGTACTCTTCTCCTAGCACATAAACCAAACAATATTGCCATGGTTCCCTTCCCCTGTTTTAAAACAAAGCAGCACAACCCACCTTCACTTTCCCACCATTTTTCTATGGACAATTGCATGAGTAAAGCTGTTGTTTTCTTTCTAGAAGGAGAGTGAGTTAAAGGGGTGGGACCAAGCCACAGCAATGAAGGCTCCAAGCATGAAGAAAGGTGGAGAATAGGTGGTTATAACATGGGAGACAGAGTGGACTCAAGTGCTTAAGGTAAAGGAGGAAGGGCTTAGGGCTGCTGGGGGGGCGGCAGCAGACTACTGTTGGTGGCTCATTGTCAGTTTTGAACCAGTCACTCCTGATTTGAAGCTTGAAGTGGCTTCTGTCGAATGCTTTTTCTGCTAGTTGTCAGTTGAGGGGCAGCAAGAATGCCTTGCCAGCTCTGGTTTTTTTGTTTTGACACTGGAGTGAAAAGTCTAATTCTCCTTAGAGCTGGATATTTTTTCTACCCCTTTCAAACTTATTTTATTCTTGAAATCTTTATCTAGGGAACACTCTTTCTGGGAAAGCAGGAGGAAAGCCCTGCCTTCTGGGTTTTTTGTGGCACAATAGAAGTGTGGAGTTTGGGGGCAAATGGCTCAGTTGGATGGAGACGTTGTGCCTGACTTCCTTGAGAGGAGAATGTTACATTGGAGACTATCCTTTGTGCCCAGTATTTACTTAAGAAGGTCAGGGGTATAAGGAAATCTCATTTAAAAGGCACTGTCCATGCAGAGATAGCTGCTCATAAAACACACAGAATCATAAAGTAATTTCAGTGGTGCAAAAGTCTTCTTAATTGGTCATCATGAGAAATCTTCTAAAGCTACCAAGACCAATGTCTTGTGTTTGGCTCAGTTCCCTTGAGATCTTTTGTCAGTGACACCAACATCCACAAAGAGCCACAAGTCAGCTCAATGCCTCCAGTTCCATTGTTTAAGCAGAATAGCAAATACAGAGAACCAGTGCTGAGGATCCCTGCACCTCCGATACAGCTGAAAAATAATCCACGGACTTGCCAATTATTCTAGAAGTGAATCTCCTGGTCTTAGATAGATTCCAAGAAGCTATAGTGATGCCCCAAGCTCCATATTACTTGAGTAGATTGAGGAAAGGGTTGCTTCAATCACAGAAGGTGAGCTGTACACACCTCTGTCACCCAAACTAGCAGGAGGGATGAGTTTGCCTTGCCTGCATTGATGATTCCATGTGAAAAAGTTTTGCCAGAGTAAAGATTGGATTCATTCCACTCTGGTAGAATCTAGAATAAGTTCTGCAATCAATAGGCAGGCAAAGTTTGTCATAGGCAATAAATATCACTTTATGGGCTCTGTGGGCACCAGCGCAGCCAAGGATTAATACCACTGAGCCCTTACCATGCCAAAAGACCTGCAACATTTAAAAGAAGTGCCTGAAGCCTCCCACCTTTGCTTAGTGGACTTCTATTATGTCTGATTGAGAACTTGCAGGGCAAGGTGCCAAAGCTACACACGTGTGTGGAATAAACCTTGTATAAATACATTCCCTTTTGGCTGTACTGTAGAAATGGGGGGGGGGAACCACTATCCAGCCATCAGTGGTTTTGGTCACATCAGAAACCTCTTTCACACCAGCTGCATGCTTCAAGCTGCAGAACTGTTGCCTTTATAGAAACAGAGAGCTATGAATTATTGGATGATGGAGCATTTGCCACACCGCTGAGCTTAATTCTATAACAAAATGATACTCATCAGTCTGATGCTGTCAAGTGACTTGCAATTTTCAGCTAACACTGCATTGCATTTAATCTTGGATTCATGCTAAAGTGAGGTTGTCCTGTATGGGTTTTTTTTAATGCATTATAGGATTGAGAATCACTTCATATCTGATTTGAAATCAAATTCAATATCTGTGACTGGTACAGAAAGTTGCGGGGGGAGTAAACAACACACACAAGGAACACCAGTTAAAGTTGAGCATGGACACCTGCACCTCCTGTATTATGAAGACTGGAAAATATTTTAATTTTTTACATTGTAGCATATCATAGAAATCTAAGATAGTGGAATTGTTTAATGGTGTTTTCCCCTACCATAGGCTACTGTAGGGTTTAGGCATGACACGTCCAGCAACCTGTGAAAACGGATTATTTTATTATTCTTTATTTCCATTTATACACCTCTTTACTGTCTAAAGGTCTGACTGGTTTACATGCACTGCACAATAAACCGTTATTGACCAACAAAGGACTCGGCTACATTAGTAAAAAAAAATCATTTTATATGCATTTTAGCATTGCAACACCAGATGGCGCTGTGGAGTCCCATCTTTCGTCAACGTGATTTCCCACTATGAAGGTTACAACACGTTTTCCTGAAACACTTCTCTGATGTGTCTAGATCCAGCCAAAATATACTTGAAAGTCCATGGTGCACAAGATAAGTTTCAGGAATTTTGCTCATGGATCTTGGAAATTCAGTGCAGCTAACCCAATAGTAACCAGAGGGCCTGTAATATTTCTGCACAGACCTGCTGTGACATCAGAGCACATGAGCCAATGGTATCAACAGTCAAGTAGTCAGACATCAAGGAGATGACTGCAAGACTGAAGAGGTCACAAGACAGAAGTTCTTATGAAACGCAATATACCAATCTGCATGGTGTATTGTATCTGCAGCTTCTGCCTATATCTGCCTCTATAAGTGATGTTGCAGCGTTTGGCTTCAGCGGCAGCAGTAAGGTCAGGTGAGTAACGCTGGCCCTCCCCTACTGTGTGTGTTACATGTTGTGTGAGAAGTAAAAATAAAAATAGCTACTATATATTGTATTTTTACAAAGTGCCTAATGCGATATATAATATGATTTTCTATTTTGGACATAATTCAGCAAGCATTGTCAGTTCTAATCACGCTTACTTAGAAGAAGGCCCACTGAATTCAACTGGGCTTGCTCCCTTGTTAAATTGTTTTAGCAAACATATTGAATTATTTTCCCAGTGGGCCTGTGCTATCTTCTTTATCCCGTTGCATTTTTTAAAATCACGGCTTCTGTTTGCAGAGTGGATGTACAATTTTCTAAGTCTGATTTAGCAGCATTTTATACATCCTCATCGTTCCTTTTGCACAAAAGTCATTGCACAGTTTTATTAACTGAACTATAACCCCATATAAGGATAAAGTCAGCCGAACAGTGTGGCGTTCAACTTCCTGAAGATATTGTTTAATGGTCTTGGCTATCATGGTAGCAGAGAAAAGATTAGACAATATGTGCATGCTGTTCTGCTTCTTGGTAAATGAATCCAGATTTTTCAAAACCTGGATTGAAGAGAGTTAAACACGCAAACCTATGGAAACATACATAAATATACTTAAGCCATTTATGCTCAATTGACGGTTATAGTAAGTTTGACAAGGTCACTGAAAAAAATATACCAGATTTCCTCCTGAGAGTGCCAAATTCTCCAGTATGTCTCTTACTACATCCTAAAATAATCCAGTCTGATTCACTGTTAAAGACTGAGGCCAACCTCAAATTCATTATTGCTCATAGCCATTGTCTTCTTCTCCTGTACAATCTACAATGGTGGCAGTTCTATGAGTTCCATCTCTTTAATACGACACTTTGAAAACATACTTTAGCTTTTAAAAAATCTGATAAATGGCGTTAATTCCCAACAACATCAGCCCTTCAGCTTTCTTGCCTGCTATTCATAAGAAGCATGCCCTATATGTTTGCCACTTCACTTGAGCTACAGAAGTTATTTATGAAGGAGGAAAGCCCATCTTTAACCTTACGCGTTTGAATTGTGAACATTTGTAATCATAGGGTAGGCATACCTGTTAATAGCTTGCTATTTTTTTGTAATCTTGGTGGGGAGTAACAGTTTATGAAATGCACAATTCTTACAGATTGATTCGCAAAGTGTTTTTATAACGTTTCATAACAGTGAACAGTCATCCTTGATTTTAGAATGCTCTTTTCCACAAGCTGTGCAGAGCAGCAGTGACAACAGTAAAGCCAAAACAATTCCCAAAACTAAGTGATGCTCCACATCATGTTTAGTCTTCTCCTCCCACAACTATGAGTGCTTTCCTCAGTTGTTCTTAGTGGTCAGTCGTGCTGCAGGGTTGCAGGACATCTTCTGGAATGCCTCCATCTGTGACGGGTCCCCACTGATTTTCAGATTTGAAATAGTGATTTTGATGGGATAAAATTCTGCAATTCTGATTGGTTCCATTGTTCCCCCTGACTTCTCTTGTGTCATGAGCCCAGCGAAGGTGTCATGGAGGGGATGGTTGGATCAGAAGGAGGAATGGAGTCAGAGGACCCTGGGGCTGGGGAAGGCTCTTTCAGGACCCCAAGAAACATCAACGCCTGTGAAGGTCCATGAACAGGAGAGCATAGGACTGGATCCTGGGGAGGGGCTGATGGGTTATCAGGAAAGTGTCCTGCTCCTGTGTCTCTATACACTTCAGTGCCTCCTGTCATTGAGCCTCTCTCTGCCCTCAGAGGTGGTGCTCCTCTGTCTCCTAGAAACAGATAGATGCCAATGCAGGCGCAAACAGGCACACACCCATCACTGAACATTACTCAGGCTGGGTAGAAACAATCCTTACTGAAATCAGTAAGACTTACTTCTGAGTAGACATGTACTCTGCAAAGCCTCAATGCATGGCAGTGAAGGACTCATGAGCCCCATGCTCTACAGAGTATAATTCTATACTCTGGGACTATTTGTTTAGACTGAAAGCAGATTCTTAGTCTTAAGGCAGAAACTCCCACACCAAAACCCTCTCAACTGATAGCATTTAACAGGATCATTAGTTTCAATTATGACTTGGGATGTATTAGCTGTAGTTCAGTACTGTATCTTTGTTCTTCCCTATCCTTATGATTTTTATAAATATAAATATACTAAATAGATAACATTTCCCATGCCTTTATAATTCATGGAACCTTCATATTTTTTTTTAGTAAAAAGGTGTGCCATCAGCATTCAATATATTATTGCTAAGAAACTCAGCATCAGACGTCTTCTTGACATATGGCTGCAGCGGCACAGCCAGCACATGGTACATTAATTGCACGGGACTTGATAATGTGTTCTTAGACCTCATAGAAATATGGAGACAACACTGTGGCTGAGGTTGATAAGTCAGAACACAGCAATCATTGCCTTTCTGTCCCCAACGAGAGCAGGTGAATTCTGACTCTGTGGTGCATGTATAGGAGCAGTAATCCCATTATCAATCATCAACAATAAATATGCCACAGCAGGCATTCGTATGGTTTGCTGTGATATGCAGGAGATATTACAATGTACAGTGCATGGGGCTATGCTAAAGAGCATTTGGATTATCAAGGGTTCAGATAAACAGAGCTACGTTGGGCAGGACTATCCGGATGTAGTGCTGCATAGGGGCAGACAGGCAATTCAAGATAAGCAGAGAAGAAAATTTGGAAAGCTCTGAAAAATTTAAAATTCCCTATAGAGTATGGCTGCTTAAAACATTGTAGGTAGAATGAAGCACTTGTGGTCTTGTCAGCACTGGAAATGCATAGATGTAGGTGCCGTTTATGATACACGAATGCGTTCTCCGTAAGAGCTGCATGAAACATGAGTAAAGAATTTGCTAAATACAGAAGTAATATGGTAATATTAGCACTGCTTGCCTGCCTTGTACCAAGGGGCAGGGGCAGATAGATGGTTTTTCACTTTACTTCATTTTAACTCTCTTCTGAAGATTCAGCAAGCAATTTATGAATATCAGGGCTGGAGGGCTTGTGGGAAAGGATGTTTGTTTTTCAGAAATGGACCTGATTTATGTCTAGTGGATAAATAATTCAAATGAAATAATTTGTTATTAGTATAGATGTATATTCTAAACCATTTTTGGATATAAGATGTTGCTTTATTGTTTGCTTGTTAAATTTATATACCACCATCCGAAGACCACGGGACAGTTTATAATATAAAAGCACAAAGATGCACAACACACTGACAGACAAAGCAATAAGCCCCCAACACAAAGTTTAAAAGGTCATGGATTATTTAATTAGCCAAAGGCCTGGAAGAACAGGAATGTTTTCACCTGGTGCCTAAACTAAGATATGTAATGAAGGTGCCAGGCAAGCCTCCCTGGGGAGAGCATTCCACAAACGGGGAGCCACTGCAGAAAAGGCCCAATCTTGTGTTGCCACCCTCTGGACCTCCTGTTGAAAGTCACCACGAGGGTCATCTAGTCCAACCCTCTGCAATGCAAGAATCTTTTACCCAATGTGGGGCTTGAATCCATGACTCTGAGATGTAAGAGTCTCGTGCTTTACCAGCTGAGCTATTTCAGCAGGTGATGCAGGTACAATATATCAAAGTCAAATAAAAGAAATCTTAGAATATAACATCCCATGACACCCTGTGTTCTTTTTACATAATTATAAGGAAGGCTTAGTGAGATTAGAGCATAAAGAATTAGTTTACTATATGTTAGCAGCAGTCAGGGTACTACACTTGACACCATCCATTAAGGAATGGTTTGACAAAATATGGGAATTTGTGGCTATCTATCTATCTATCTATCTATCTATCTATCTATCTATCTATCTATTTATTTATTTATTTATTTATTTATTTATTTATTTATTTAAAAGACAGGATAATGTTTGCTAAGATGGGCAAAGTTTATTGAATATAGTAATAGAAAGAGATTACTACCAAATCCAGGTTATGGATTTGCAATTTTTTGATACCAGTTAAGATGAAAGTGAGGTTGCCAGGGAAAACTTACAGATACCGGCAGTCCCCGTCCCCCCCCGTCCCCCCAATAAGCAAGTAGCATAATTTAGAGGGTGATTTATAATGGGGAAATGACACATTAATTCACTCACCCAATGCTGTGACCTTATCTAACTACTGGCTTCACACAAGAGAGAGAGACATGTTTTGAGGTACTATATACTATAATCAAGTGGTATATAAATATTACAAAATAAAAATAAGCAACAAGAGGGACCTGTAAGAAAATGCTGTAGGGTACCCTTAACTCCAGAGTGCTCCTGTTTAGGGTGCCAGCCATGCCCTAGTCCAGGCTGCCCATTCCATTCCCAACCCCAACTAACTTATTTTCTTTCCAATTGATACTCAATATTCTGTGGCTGCTGAACATGCTGAGTCTTCATTGGGTTTTGTGAGGCGTTTCCTCCTTAGGATCCCTCCCCCTGATACTTATCCAAACCTTGAGGCTCATCCAAGCATGCAGATGCCTCCCACTTGTTTCTTAGTAGACCCATTTTGCCTCCACAAAAGAGAGCCAGTGTGGTGTAGTGGTTAAGAGCAGTGGACTCGTAATCTGGTGAACCGGGTTCGCGTCTCCGCTCCTCCACATGCAACTGCTGGGTGACCTTGGGCTAGTCACACTACTTTGAAGTCTCTCAGCCCCACTCACCTCACAGAGTGTTTGTTGTGGGGGAGGAAGGGAAAGGAGAATGTTTGAGACTCCTTCGGGTAGTGATAAAGTGGGATATCAAATCCAAACTCTTCTTCTTCTTCTTCTTCCAATCCACTCATCACCTGAGATTGCTATTTGGAGGAGTGACTTGGAGATCCATGGTTCACTAGTGTTGCATTTAGTTTGGTCAAGCACTGCCAGTTAGAAAGGGATGCATAAGCAGGGACAGGACCTCTCCTCTCACTGGGATACTTTCTGACTCTTCCTCCTTCCAAGATGGCCTCTTGGCTTGTAAAAAATATTTGCACTACTGATATAAGGTACATTAAAAAAAAAGCTATTGGGATAATGTATTATGCTAAAGTAGCATAAAAATGTAAAACGCTGTGTTTCCTTTGTATAAATCTCAGGGATGACACATTTATTTAAAGGTGGGTGTCAGTCATCTAAAAATAAACATGGGATCAAAGTTCTGTTTACCATGGGATTAATAATTACCTCATTGATATGAACCAGAACCCAGTGACCCTGCAAAGCGTTTCTTGTCAGTCTTGACATACTGTATGGTTAGAAGATAATGCCATATGATTTATTTCAGTCAATACTTACAAATATTAGTTCAAAAGGTTCTTTCAAGCCAAATAGGAGCATTAAAAATAGTTAGGTGTTTCACCACCACCACCACTACCACCACCACTCCCTCTCTTCAAATCTTATCTACAGGAAGGCTAAGGTTTAGTAGAAGGGGTGAAACATCTACATTTCAGCTATATGGAAGCAATTTATTTTTTCCCAAAGAGCCACGAACACCCAGAAGTCAGTAGCAAGAGGTGAAAGCAAGGTCCTGTTTAACTCGTGAACCCATTGATCTTTGCATCCTTGAACTGGATGTCAACAATGAATGATTGCCCAAAGAGACTCAAAACATCAAGCCACTTACATTATAGATGCATTATTGTCTATAATCCCACATCTGTGCCAATCTGCAGCACATAGCCATCTGTCAAGAATTTCCACGAGTTTTAATCTTGAATCATAAGTATAATCTTGACTCATACTCACTGAGGTAAAACATTAGACTACATTTAATCACTGTGAAGTATTTATTATAAGAATATATCTTTTAATAAAAAAACACTTCATGGCTAATCCAGAATAAATAGTGGTATGCTGATGGAAGACTTAAGCCTCTTTCAAATTAATTTGAGAAACTTCACTCTCCCTTCTCCTGCTAATTTATGTCCTTACTTAAAATGTTTTGTAATAACTGGTTATGAATAGAAATTCATATAAATACACTTACAGAAACCACATAAAGCATTCGTGCTTTGAAAGCAACTTTCTCTAACACTGTTTTGTTTATTTATGGGAATGAGCCCAAATTCTCCTTCACAAGAACTATACCAAGTAAGTGGTTTTTTTGCAATTCAAATGAGTCCCTAAGAACATAAGGAGGAAAATATGCAACCTAGAATAGCATGAAACTTCAATATGAAAATTGTATTGGCAAGTGTCTACCAATTTCAAATTAAAAATCAAAGGGAGCCATTAAAAGAGGAGTGTGTTGTCTCCAATATGTAGCACTGAGACACTTACACCTTCCCCAAGGAAGGGAAAAAGCCCAAATGGCAAGCCTTTCCGTTTACAATCCATAAATTATCAAGTCATTTCTCACTTGTGGAATTAATATTAGTCTACACCCCCACATCATCTTGAGACCGGAGCAAGCCGAATTTTCAAACACTGATACAAGTGAGACTTAATGAACAGCATGGCATTCAGTAACTCCAGTAAAGAGGCATTTGCAGCTAATCATCTGCTTTTTCACTTTGTTTGGAGTTGTCTGTTGGTGTTTGTGGACCTGCTAGACACTGTGGTGGTGAGTCAGTTCCTGCTGGAAACTTAATGAAAGGAAGTGGGAGGGAAAAAGGAATTTGGTCCCAAATAGCAAATCACAAAAATGTCCCTAAATATAGCAAGAAAGGATTGATAAAGGTGTGTGGGCTTGTGACAACATAAAATTCCAGATAGTTTGAGATTTTTATTTTTATTTTCGGTCAGTTGGATGCCCAGGTCTTGAGAAGCATTTCTGTTATGTTTTTAAGACTGGTAAACAAGACGAGCCATGGTTATTTTTTACCTAAACCTTGCTCCAAAGACTTGCACATGATTGCACTCTCTCAATAAAACCCACTAGCAGTTCTTTCTGCTTCTAAGGCAGAAGAGGACCTCAGTGTTCTTCCTGATTTTGCTACTCCCTTGACCAGTTTTTGCCAATGCTCATAGCAGCACAGCACAGCAGGTTCAGAAGAGGAACAAAGCAGTTACGATCTCCTCTCCAGAAGCTCACAAACTGTTTCACTTGTACTAAATAATGGTTTGGAAACTGGGTCTATGCAGTGTGTTGTTTTTTTTCTTTAAAAATGTTTAGGGGTACTCTCATTTTCCTACTCATATTGAATACTGCCCCTCAATGAAGCCCAACTTAGATTCACAAAATGTTTAGGGGTATGCGTACCTCTGCGCCCCCCCCCCCCCGGAAATAAAGCACTGGGTCTATGTATTATTTTTAGAAATATTTTTTTGAAAAACCCACGAGTATCCACCTACACAAAATTAAGCAAGAGTTATGCAAACTTGTTACAATTTATGGAAATAGTCTTCTTGCTTTTCTGAAGTCTGTATCTTCAGTGGTAGGTTAGAAAATATAATCAACTGTAGGGTTTGATGGAACATAACACCCCATGACATGCACAGGAGCCAAATATAATGTCAAAAGCCTACAATAGGCTATTGTAACCCAGTGAATGTGGCAAGTGTTTGTCTATCTGCATGAATTCCCTGCAAAGAAGAGAAATTATGAAAACCTGCAGAATAATGCAATGCTCAATATGTCAGTTAAGTTTAATTTGTTATCGTGGCTCAATTTTAAAAGGTTTAATTAAGCTTTCTTTTCTTAACCTCAAGCTTCCTGCTGCCTTCCTCCGTCTTTTCAAAACAGTTTGTCTAATTGTTACTGAAATGGTATCCAATTTTATCTTTAGGAGGCAACTATGTGTGATTTGGTTCTGGCATTTCAGTCTATGAGCTTGGCTGTGTACGTGTATGTGCTTCGCTTTGCAACATTTCTATGGGCATCTAGTAATATAGGGCAATGGTTCTTAAAATCAGTTGAGCTGAGGGGTGCCTTGGCTCCCGCAATGTATCTTGCGCCTTCAATCAGAGCCAAAAAATCTGATCCCATCATCAGCAATGTTCATAACAATGATCAAAAGGCAAGATGTTTCACAACCAGCTTTTCACTGTGGTTAGTAAGTTTGTCTCCTCTGGTTTCAGGCTTTCCTGGGCTGCTGACTGAAAAATACTCTAACTGTGGTCCACATTGTATGGTCCACTTCCGAATAAAGTGTGAGGATATGGAAACGATAAGCCAGAAGAGAAGATTTTGCTGGGGATGAAGGAAGAATGCTAGAAAGGACAAGGGATCTCCCCTGCTTTGCTTCCAGTTAGGTGTACGTATCTGTAGCAGAGAGGAACTGTGGAGTGAGGGTGAGTCATTGACAAGTAGAGAAGAGGCAAGGTGAAGGAAGGCAGGAGAGGGACAGAAGGAGGAGAGAGAGACTGCCCTAAGCCACTCTCAGACTTTGAACATCTGGTTCTAGATAGTGGGCCTCCATCTTCAATTACTGTTCTGTGCAGGTGAAAAGTTGAGAAGTGGCAGCTATAGTGGTTTGTAGTACAGTCAAACCTTGGTTGCCAAGTGGCTTAGTTGCCGAACAAATCGGCTCCCGAATGCTGCAAACCTGGAAGTGTTCCGGTTTGTGATCGGTTTTTGGAAGCTGAACGTCTGAGGCGGCTTCCGCTTGAGAGCAGGAAGCTCCTGCAGCCAATCGGAAGCCGTGGCTTGGTTTTCGAACAGTTTCGGGAGTCAACTGGACTACCAGAATGGATTAAGTTCAAGAACCAAGGTACCACTGTGCATCCATTGTACCTGGAGACATGCAACCACTTATTCTTCCTTCAGCAATAACCCCCCCCCTCTCTCTGTGTGTGGCTTGCCTCCACCAGAACTGCCCCAACCCTGGATCATAGGCACTATCAAAGTTGAGTGGCCGAGCACATGATTTGCTAGGTTTCCATCCTCAGCACCTCCAGGCAGGGTTGAGAGACACTTCGGTCTGATACCCTAAAGCAGGCATGGCCAAACTTGGCCCTCCAGCTGTTTTGGGACTACAGTTCCCATCATCCCTAGCTAACAGGACCAGTGGTCAGGGATGATGGGAATTGTAGTCCAAAAAAACAGCTGGAGGGCCAGGTTTGGTCATGCCTGCCCTAAAGAGACATGGGTTCTCATTGTAGGCAATCTTGACCTATATGGAGGAATGATCTGACTCAACACAAGACAGCTTCTTATGTACTCCTTCCTTGTAAATTGTGAGA
This sequence comes from Darevskia mixta, assembly GCA_034641385.1. Taxonomy (NCBI): domain Eukaryota; kingdom Metazoa; phylum Chordata; class Lepidosauria; order Squamata; family Lacertidae; genus Darevskia; species Darevskia mixta. The sequence goes on along the minus strand of JAWWNH010000224.1, from coordinate 6,011,834 downwards.
ATTGACCCCTCCTAGTGAACCAGTTGGGTCCTAAATCATACAAAACCCCTAGATATAAACTAAACCCCTAGATATAAACTAATTGAGTGAGGGGGTATATGGCCCGCTGTCATGTTCCCTTATCGGTTGTTCAATAGAAAAGCCAAGCCATTTGTCTTTTAGTTCTTTTATTCAGTGCCAAGCTATATACAGTGCAGAGCTCAGTCTTATCACGTCTGTTCACTCACTAGCAGAATCCGGAATTGCCTCCCTCCGGTTTTGGCGCCAACACCACAATCTTGGCAGCCTAAATTGCCTCCTCCTCCTCTTACGTAATCTATGCGCCGGACCTGACGTCTCTCCCTCCAATCAAGCCTGCTGGGTGATGCCAGGTCTCTTACTATCTCTCTGGAGACCTTGCACTACCTGGCTCCCTGCCACTAACTGTTCCTCCTGCCAGTTTCACTCGAAGATGAATCTGTTGTCAAAACAGGTTGCGGCTCTCTATAAACACTCAGAGCTGGACTGGCAGGGGCTGGCAGATCCCTGACACCCACCAAGAATAAACGTTGAGGCTGTTTTTTGCTGTCCCAGGCCAGCTTGTCTTACAACTTCTGCATAAATGACATTCAGCCAACAGCAGCATTTACAGGGAGGACACACCAAGGGTACAGTGTGCCAGGTACAGTGTGCCAGGGAGCATAGTGGATATGGACCATGCTGACCCTGCATTCAAAACTCTGCAGAACCCTGAAGTTCTGTTAGGGAGCTTGGGCCAGTAGCAATCTTTAAACCTAGCTAGCTCAAAAGGGTTTCTTTTGTGATGATAAAACCGAAAAACTCCACATATCCTTCCCCTAGTTCCTTGGAGGCAAAGTGGAACACAAATGTGATAAATAAATGAAGAAGCACCACAGTGTTGGCTTTCTAAACCATTCAAAGGCAAATTGATTCTCCAGCCGTGATTCCATTTGGGCCATTGTAGCAGCTTGTGGACTTGGGAACAATGATGAAAGCAAATAATTGGTACATTTCATCTTTGGATTTCTGGAGTGAAAGGGGTTATTCGCCACCTTTTAAGGTCTTATATTCAGGCATCAGGCATTGGTCCATTTCCCAAGAAGTAAAGATGCTGGGGTTTTTTTTACTGATGGCTCTAAGAGATCTACATGTCACATAAGTAGTGGAGTCCATGACCTATGCTGCTTGTTTAATTTTTTTCTAACCTTAGGTCACAGAGCATGGAGGTCTTAGTTCTTGGCAGAAGGGTGACTGGAGGGAGTGGATGCTGTCTGTGGTGACCTCTGACCTTTCAAAAACTCTACTTTCTGAGTGGAGAAGTGCTAGAGACTTGGCTCTGGTTTATTAAAGCATACCAATGTTCTTACAGCTCTAATGTTCTAAAAGACCGGCATGATTTTAATGCCTTCAGTAGAACTTAAATAGATTGTAATGGCCCGAACAGATGGGAGATGGTGTCTCATGAAGCCCCCCATAACCTTTCTTGCCACTCTGTTTTGTTAACCCTCCTCCTGCCCCCAAATCACCAGCCATTTACAACTTTGGACTAATTGAAATGTCAGCACTAGACTAGTTTAGGGCACATCTCAATTCTAACCTGCTGCACGGACCACACATTAGCTGATGTTAGAAACAATGTCTTTCTACACATGAAGTACAAGATGTCTTTGTGTCTGGATGCCAAAAGTTAGCAAGAAGAAGCAGTGAGGGTTTTGACTGGGTCTTGACTGGCACAAAATATGCAGCAGTTGTGTCATCATGCAGATATATTTAAAGTGTGTGTATACTGTATTTACACTAATTTGAAGTTGTATCAGCTGACTAGAAAGTCACTTTGCAAGTGCTATTGATTACCCGTGCCTTTGTCCACATGGTTTGATTGTGTGGGCAAATGAAAACACGGTATAGTGGTACCTTGGGTTACAAACACCTCGGGTTACAAACACTTTGGGTTACAGACTCCGCTAACCCAGAAGTAGTACCACCTCAGGTTAACTTTACCTCAGGATGAGAACAGAAATCGTGCGGTGGCGGCGCAGTGGCAGCAGGAAGCCCCATTAGCTAAAGTGGTACCTCAGGTTAAGAATGGTTTCAGGTTAAGAACGGACCTCCGGAACGAATTAAGTTCATAACTAGAGGTACCACTATACAGTACCTGGAGTCATTGTGATGTCAGATGATTGACAGATGGGAAGTAGGGGGCACCCCCAGTGCAGGGGGCACTGTTACATGCATTAAGGTTTGTCATGGTTTCTACATGAAAACATGTTATGTGAAAAAAAATATGTTTTCAACTTATAAAGAGTAGACAATATGGTTTCAGGTTTCCCCTGTCCTTAGCAAACATTGTGCGGAAAATGAGAAGCATCTTTTAGAGCTGCTAGAGATCGGACTTCTGCTTTCCTTGAAAAGGTAAACACTGGGCAAGTTGTCATAGGCTGTTTGCCATGTGTACCTTTGGTTCCCTTGAGGACATTACAGTAGGCATTAGTGAAGTGGAGAAATAAATTAGGTCATGAACACTCTGGGGGCTTTTTTGTGTGGCCAGTGACATTTGCCAACATAAAAATAAAAAACACCAGATAGTGGCTGAAGGATAAAATACTTGTGACTTCTTAAGAAGCCCTTATAATCCTGGCAAGCATTTCATGTGAACACAATAACATGCCTCTGACATATACACACACATGAATACAGGCATGCACCACAAATACACAAAACTATTGAATTTTGGGTTGAGACAAAATAAAAAAAAATCCTTCCAGTAGCACCTTAGAGACCAACTAAGTTTGTTACCGGTATGAGCTTTCGTGTGCATGCACACTTGTGTTGAGAGACAGCAGAATTCTGATATGGAGTTGTCTTTTCCTTATGTAAAGTGTCATACTGATGGTGGCAGTAGTAACAGCAGAAGTAGTCATTTTAATTAAATCTCAGAGATCTCTAATTTCTTGCATCCCTTATTTGGCACATATAGAGAGCAGGAGCAAGTTGTGAAAAAGGCCAGGGGAAAAAATACAAATTTCACCTGAAACCATATTTATGCCTGCATTTGCCTTCCACTCTGATAAAGACATAGACAACTTTTGCTCTACGTGTGGGAGGCTGCTGGCTCTGCTCTTATGATGCTTCACAATGCCTTGAGAAAATTTGAGAGCACCACCTACTTTATTCATCCATGTGACAAGCTAAGACTGCAAGAGCAGAGAGATATTTAATGCTGCCCCCCTAGTGGACACTTGACAGATACCGTTAACTATAAGGGTAGTTGTCTCCTCTCAGGAGACAACTTTTGTTTCATGCTCAGCAACCATATTTGGTTTTTCAAAAATTAATTCTAAGGTCGGGTTCTCACTGCACAGAGAAGTGAGTTTTAACCCCTTCTTCTCTCACATAATTATCATTAGGAATAACTCTCCCATTGGTGCCAGTGGGTATTATTCCCTCCCAAAGGCTACTTGCAACTTGGGAATTATTTTTACCGGTATTGGGATCACCACTGTGATGGAAGGGGTTAAACCTCCTCTCCCTGTGTATTGCCTAGCTAAGGTGCTACTGTAAGGATTTTTTTTATTTTTTATTTTGTTTTGACTATGGCAGACCAACACGGCTACCTACCTGTAACTGTTGCCTAGCTGTGTGTGTAGGGGTGTGTGTGAATGCCTAATTTTTTCCTTCTTTTTTTTTAAAGAAACCAGAAATGGTTGCTCATTACACAATTAAAATGATACTTGTTTGACCCCTACCATTTCCTGAAGCAGATAGAAGCTTCAGTGGGGAGATTTGGATTGGAAGAATGGTAGGAGTAAAGTGTTGAAATCCCATCCCTCATGCTACTGCCCTAATCCATATTTCTCTACCTTCAATATGACTGTTATTTAGTTAAGAAAAAACAGGCTTGCAAGGGCCAGCCATGTGATTAACATCACGATTAGTTTGGCCCACAGCAGACTCCATCAGCATTTTTAAAGTTTATTATTCTAGCTGGCATTTCATGGCCATGAATAGGATACATTTGTGGTAGATTCCATAGGAACTGACAGAATTTCACTATAACTTTCATATATATATATATATATATATATATATATATATATATATATATATATATATATATAATCTTGTTACCTGCCTTCAGGATGTGGTGACAGAAGTACTCAGTAAAAGCATGTTCACACTCTAAAACTAAAGTTTTACGGGTAGCGCTTGTACTCTAGTATATTTATCCATTGCATACTTGTTTTGCATTACTAACGCCAACATTCTTTATGCAGCAGATGAAATAGAAGTAACGAGTTCTCAGATGTAATTAGAATTGCAGAGCACAAGTTAGAGAAGTCCTGTAAAAAGAACCATAAATCTGTAAGTTCCAACACAATCTTCACACATTTGCAAGGACTCGGTGTAAGGATGTTATCACTTCTACAAACTGATTTTTGTTCCTGCTTCGCCACAATGAATGGGCATCATTTACCGGCACACTCTGAATGACACATAAAAAACCTAATAACTTCCACTCGTATTAGCATGCCAAGTTCCAAATTTAATGGGCACATTGATTATTTCCGAGAATATACTATGGATAGCACAACACATTCCTTTCCCAAGTCAAGGTGGGAATGACTGTCTTATTCCAAATGGGGAGTAAGCATTCACAGGGCAAGTTAACTAAGGATTCCATTTAATAACATGGGAAGCTGTGTCATATACAGGGTGAGTCCTTTAAAAGAGGCCCCGTGGATACAGAGTACACATGTTCCACAGGGCCTCTTTTAAAAGACTCACCCTGTATGTGCTGAGGCTCTTGATCCCTCTAACTCAGTATTGTCTCCTCTGACTGGCAGGGGGTGCGCAGATTTTCAAGCCAGTCTTCCTAATCCCTACCTGGAAATGCCAAGTTTTGAATATAGGACCTTTTGCATGGAAAGCATGTGCTCTACGACTGAATGACAAACTCTCCTGGAACATATGCAGATGGATAGCTCAGTTGGTTAGAGCATAGTGCTGATAACGCCAAGTTTGCAGGTTCGATCCCCATATGGGACAGCTGCATATTCCTGCATTGCCAGTGGTTGGACTAGATGATCCTCAGGGTGCCCTCGAACTCTACAGTTCTGTGATTCTATGTGGGGAAAGGATCCACACCTACCTACATACCCTGTGTTTCAGACTTGATGTAATTATTGTGCTGGAGTATCTGTATTCCTGGTTATTAGGTACAGCAAATGCTTTCAAAATATAGTGGCTATCTATTCAAGTGTACAACTCTAATTGTTGCCACCACACACAGAAATAGATTTGCTCCCACCTCCTGAAGCCTGAAGTGGCCCCCCTGAGATGAAAAAGCAAGCAAGGGGCATTGGGAGGCATGTGCACAAAGGTCCCCAGCATTCTCTGCAGCAGAGACCCGAGAATCCATTCTGCAACAGTTGTTCGAAGCAACCATGCTGGAAATTCTATCAGAGCTCTTGTGCTTTTGAAGCATACAGAAATAATGCATAGCAGTATGGGGGAGTGTGTGGCAAAGGGGGAGCCAGCGCCAGAGTTAAGGTGGCCTGCACAGGGTGCCAAGCTGAGAGGGTGCAAAATTGAGAAGCTCCATAATGGAGAAGATTCATCTCGGAGCGCCAAATTCTGGCCTCGCACAGGGTGCCATATTATGAACTATTACCAAATTCCACCCCTAGTGGAGCTACAGTATACTTACATGCCTGTCATGCACCTTTCAAAGGCAGAGAGTGCCTGCAAAAACTAAAGGCTTGCAGCACCCGTTCCTCTGTTCCTCTGTTCGTCAAATCTCTCTCCACAACCAATACTGTTCAGTAAAAGCTGTGGCTTTTCCAGCTATGTCCCAAATCCTACGATGTTACCGTGTGAGGAGACAATTGCCATATGAAGCAATTTTAAGTGGCTCTCATGTGACAGCCATTTCCTGTGCCATCCATGTCTTGTCTTCAATCTAATGTAGGTAGATGCACTTAAGTATCAATGAAATCAGTAAGACTTACACGTGTCTAACTCTTCAGTAGCCCATGCTACCTAAACTTGAAAGATAAGTATTTTAAGTGAGGATACTTTAGTTCCCAACTGCATTCCTCCTTTGGCAGATTTCTAAGTAGGCACAGAAATTCCATGCTGCCTTTTACACCATTATATCATTTTAACAATCATTTATTGAGTTCATTTTTAGAAGGTTTTGATGTACCTGGAATCATAGAGTTTTCCCTCATCACCAGCCTCTGATGATTCTCTGAGCAGGCAGAACATTGTTAATGCAAATCATGCTTTAAGCTGGGGATGGGGGATCAACAACATATAGCTCCTGCCAAAAGAGTTATTAGGCCTTGCAAACTCAGATAAAGATATCAAAGGCTTTGATTTTGATGACCCGTTAGAACATGTAGCTGCTTAATAGATAACTCATCTTTATTGCCATTTTAGAAAATAGATTAAGACTGCCTTTATTATGCTGACATTATTACAGAGTGAGAGAGATGCGGCAGCACATAATCAGTTGATGGCAGGCAGGAAAGTGTGTAAGGATGGAATATCAAGGGAAGGAGAAAAGGAAGAAATGTGTGCACCCCTTTCAAGTGCAGACATAGGTAGAGATGTGACTTGAATTTTATTTGCTTGGTGTTATTTATATGCTGCTTTTCAGTTCAGGTGCAATAGATATGGGGCCCCCAGCCTGTGGGCCATTAGTTATCCACGACCTTCATTCAGATAATTATTGGCATGTCTGTAAAACATTGGCATGGCGCTGTGGGTTAAACCACAGAGCCTAGGGCTTGCTGATCAGAAGGTCGGCAGTTCGAATCCCTGCAACGGGGTGAGCTCCCGTTGCTCGGTCCCAGCTTCTGCCCACCTAGCAGTTCAAAAGCACGTCAAAGTGCAAGTAGATAAATAGGTACCGCTCTGGCGGGAAGGTAAACGGCGTTTCCATGCGCTGCTCTGGTTCGCCAGAAGCGGCTTTGTCATGCTGGCCACATGACCCAGAAGCTGTACGCCGGCTCCCTCGGCCAATAATGCGAGATGAGCGCGCAACCCCAGAGTCGGACACGACTGGACCTAATGGTCAGGGGTCCCTTTACCTTTACCTGTAAAAATACAATTAAAAATCATGCAGCATTTAACACAATATTGCAATTGCTACAACATGCAGGAAAAATCATTAAGTGGTCCACCAAGATGCTCATTGATTTCTGCGTGGTCCGTGGGAAAAGGGTTTGGGAACCACTACAATAAATGGAACAGTGGACAGTTTAATGACTATTGTGAAACGGAAATCTACATTCATAAATTGACGCATCTGTAATGCCCTAATGCTGATATTGTTAACTCCCAAATTTTGTTTACTAACCTTTTTGTGTGCCATTTTATTCTGTTTTATTAACCATAAGAACTGTGCCCAGTGGTGGAACACATTTTGCAAGCAAAAGCTCCCAGGTTTCAGGTAGGACTGGAATAATCTGAAACCCATGAGATCCACTAGCAGTCAGAGTAGATAACACTAAGCTAGATGGACAACTAATCTGTCTTGGTATAAGGCAGCTTTCCGTGTTCTTATTTTAAAATTAAGTTTCTATTATTTTTAGTGTAGAGTAATACAAACAAAATTTAAATTGAAAGACTCTGAACTCCCAGGCTGTAGACAGTTCAAGAACTGAAGTATACAACATAGTTAGATAGCAAAAGGAAGTGATTATACAGCACTTTTTTATTATCAGAATGCAAGTTAGTGTTGATCAAAGAGTCTAACAGCAGGCTCAGGTGGCATGTAAGATAAATGGGAATCTGGTCTAGTAAAAGCAGTATGTGTTGATGGGTTTTGCCAAAACTTGAGCTACTGGTGTATGCTTTTCATAATTAATATAATTACTAGAATTGTCATAATATATATTCTCAAATATATAGGTATGTCTCAATTGTACATTCCAGATATGGGCTACATTGAGTTTCTTTGTACATCAAGGCTCAGATTCACAAAGCTTGCACATTCAAACCCACGTGGAGCTCTGTGGGGAGATTGTAAATAAAAAAGGTAAGATGAAGAGTGAGATACAAGATAACGAGCTGACATGAGGGAGGAAGGGAGAGCGATAGTATGGGGTGGTGAATATGCTGCGGATGGATGCTGATAAGGTGGAGTAAGAGAGAAAAATTAAGGTAAAACTGAACAGCCCCAAGAAAGCTTTGGAAGTACTATCATTGACTTCAGCAGGGATTAGAATCCCTCTGATAGATCTGCAGACTTTGTGTCATCCCTCCTCCAGCTTATTTGTAGGGTTGTCTGTTGGAAAAGGTAACACTGGCTGGATCACACATATATCCAAGCAGAAGCAGCTGGAGTCCATTCCTCCTGCTGCTCTTTTAGCAGGTGGTGTTACAGAAATTCCTCCTCCCTCAGCTATATGTTTAGTTAAGTACGGTATATAATGCATGAGATACATGTAGACATCCCTCCCAAATGTCTCATGGGTCTACACACACACCCCAACTCAAATTATTGCTAGTTCTGCATATTGGAATGCCAAGGAAGGAATGTTTGTTACCTTGCATAATTTGGTCCATTTTGGAATATCTGTGCTGGCAGGCCAGAGAGCATGCTAGGAAAATGTACTCGGAATGGGTTGTGCTGGCAAAGCTATGTGAAAGGCTATTTGCCTGCACTCTGTTTGGCAGTAAAAATGGTGTTATTAGCCTGTCATGTTTATGAGCACTGAGATTCATGGAGTTGACATTTATTTATTTATTTTTTAATGGTAAGAACGGAGCCAGCTTGATTCTCATCTGTGACTTTCAAAGGTTTCCGTTTCCAAGGCATTAAGACTTTTGGAATGAGCTTGTGTACTGCAACTTCACTGCAGGATGCCCCATTTACCTTCGCTGTGTTGGAAATGCCTATGTTGGACTGTGCATTTTCACGTTCTCATCCAGCCCTGTCAAAAAAAATCCCAGTGTTTTTAAATACCCCCTCAATCAACGCAGCTGGGGGAAATTGAGAAACGTTCTTAGAAAAAGTTCTAGCAGGTGAGCTGTGGTTTGGTACAGATTTGGCAGTGCTTCCAGGTAAAACAGATGGCAATGACCTCCCTTGGGCCTGGTATGTAGAATACACATCAGATGTGTGGGAGATGGGCCAGAGAGGCAGTCTGCTTGTGCGAGGAGAGAGAAAGATGTAGGCCAGCCACAAGATGCATTCCATGTGATCAGCTTGTTCTTCCTTGAGACTGTGGAGGGGGGGAAGAGGGGAATTGGCGTGGGGAGGTGAGAAAGGAAGGATATCTCTTTCCCTTTGCAATGGAAGTAATTCAAGAGGGACCTCCCTGGACTGTGCCATTTTTGCACTTCAGAAACGCTGGCAGGTATGCTATCGTTTCGAATTACATCATGTTCTGAATGCTCACACTGGTTCTGTCGGGTTGCTGGTAGGGGACCAACAAAGCTACATTAAAGCCTGGAAGGTTGGCTTCTGCCTCCTGGTGCCGAGGTCCTCCTGCCAGTGCATCCTGAATGCTTGAAAGCGAATGCTTTGTTACGAAATATTCCTCCAGCCCAAGCTCTGCATTTGGCTTTTCGTTTTCCCCTCCTTTGGTCCTTCGGCGCATCTGTTCTTTTTCCCAATGATATCGCTCTTTCAGTTACACAGGTCTGGGCTGAAGGGATGGGGAGGAAATGTCCCTGCACACACACACACAGAGCAAAAGAAATAAAACTATGTGAGCAAGAAGCTGCCAATTTAATTACATTTAGCTCTTTCCCCCCTTTTAATTGTTACCAATTGCCCACTCAACTCTTTTGGACATTAAATACCAATAATGATATTTTGCACTCCAGTAAGTTCTGGTGCTGTGAGCCTGGTAATTTGAGAAATTAGGAGTAGGGTCAGTGCAATGTAATGTTATGAAAATGCCAGTCTTGCTTTTTCCTTTTTTTGTGTGTGGGGTGGGCTGGGGGATCACATTTTTTTTTTAAGATCAGAAGTGAAGAGGACGGCAATGCTCAAAAGAACGACATTTGCTCTTGCTTCTGGGCTAATCATACCAAGGTTGTAAACTGCCTTTTTTGGAAAGGTTTATAATTATCAATAGTTGCACTAATAATAATAGTAATAATAGGATTTTATTCCCCAGCAGGTGCAGCTGAAGTTTCTGTGGGACTCATCCCCAGCCGAAAGAGTGTCCTTGGCCACTTTGGGTCTCTGATCCGTTGTAGTTTATAAGAGGGGAAGAAGAGAGGAGAGAAGGAGGGGAGGAGAGAGAAAGAAAGAGAGAAAGACAGAGCCCAACCAGCCCAGACAAAGCCACAGCCAACTGGCTCTGCTCAAGTCGCCCTACCAGCTCCCTGCCCGTCTCTTCTTCACGGGCAACAGCAACTACAACCAAGCGGGGAGGGAGGGCTGCCCCCTCAGCCACCAAGGGGAACAAATTATTTCCAGCCACAGCGCTTTTCTACCTCATCTTTCCTCTCCGTCTCCCTCCCCAGCGCCTCAGTGGCTGCTTCTTTCGTCGGACTCCCTCCCCACAGCGGCTCTCCTCGCCGTGCCCCGCTCGCCCCTCGAGTTGCCCCCGGGAGGGCAGAGGGTGCGGTGGGCGGGAAAGACGAACCTCGCTCTCTCTCTCTCCTCGCCGCTCCCTTTCCCAATCAAAGCTACCGGCGCGCGGCTTTAAGAAGGTGTGGGGAGCGGGCGCGCGGGAGGGAGACGGAGAGGAGGAGGAGGAGGAGGAGGAGGAGGCAACTGCTGCTGCTGAGGCGTCTGAGGCGATTTCTGCCTTTCTCTCTTTCCGCGGCGGGGAGTCGCTTGCGGGGCAGCGTCGGCGCCAAACTTCTGGGTCTGCCCCAACCCCTGTCAAACTTCGCTCCCCGCCTTTGGCGCGCCGCGCTCTCCGCCTCCGCTTCTTTCTCTGAATGACCGTGAGGAGCTGGCGGCGACCGGAGCAGCAGCGAGCCGAGCATGGAGCCGAAGCGGACCCCGCCAGCCCCCCGGCCACGGAGTTTCCCCTCCGGGGCGCTGCTGCTGCTCCTGGGCGTGATGCTCTGGGCGTCCCAGGTGGCCAAGGGCGCCGTGGGCTACTACCCGCGCTTCTCCCCTTTCTTTTTCCTCTGCACCCACCACGGGGAGTTGGAAGGGGACGGCGAGCAAGGCGAGGTGCTCATCTCCCTGCACATCGCGGGAAACCCCACCTTCTACGTGCCGGGACAAGAATACCACGGTAAGGGGCCGGGGTTTGTGGGTGTGGGTGGGTGTTTCTAACCCACAAAAAGCACCTGTGAGCTGCTCCTCCAGGTCTCGGCTGCTGCTCTTTGCCCGAAGAAAGAGAGTTCGTGGGGAGGAGGGCCGCGCGCGCGTGTTGTGCCGCCGACACCGGCGCGCCGCACTTCAGGGAAGGGGCCACTTCGGAGCGCGCAGTTCGAGGCTGCGCGGCGCCCTTAGGCAGCCTTCCCCGCCGGTTCGCGGCTTCTGCCACCGGCTCTTTCTGGGTCTGGGTGAGAGGGTGCGTGCGTAAGGGGGGGAGCCGGTGGCTTCATTCATGGATTTCGGGGCTGCGGGCAGACGAAGACTTGCGCAGAACAACAACAACAAAACCCATAGGAAAGGAGTGGGGCTCTGTCACGACTACCTTACATCCCGTTGATTTCAGTGGGTTTAGTCTGGCTAAGGCTAGATCTAGTCCTTTCGCCCCTGCCCCACCAGGCCTGTCAGTTGGTTTGACGGGAAGGGGAAATGGATTTAGGTGGTGTAACCCAAAGTACTCCCTGCCCCCCAAACGAATTTAGTTTCTTCCCTTGTTCTCAACGCAAAGTCTCCCATCAGCCCCCCCACCCCCGTTGCTGCTGTTCTCCGCTTCCTAGTTTTGTCTTCTGAGCTTTTGCGCGCTCCTCCTCTTTAAAAATGAAGTCGAGACACCCTGTTATCTTCATCCCTTAATCTGCAGTCTAGGAAACTTTTCAAAAATCTATTACACTACTTTCTTTTTTCTCTTTGCCACAAAGCTGAGAGGCTTTGTCTCTAGAGCAGAGGGGTTAGTGATGGGAAAAGGTGACATTGTGGAATGGCAAGAGGAAATCCTGCATTTGCATTTATGCTTAGGACAAAGATTCCAGTGTCCTTTGGTATTTTAAAAAAAAATGCTGTGTAATGTTTCAGATGATGTGTTTGGGGTTAATTTATTGATTCTTAAATGTGTTTTTCAATCTTCAATGTGATTTTATTTCAAATAAAAGATTTATGTTAAAAAGCTAGTGTGCTGTATTGGCTTGATGGAGTGCTGGAATTGGAGCAGTGAGATCTGGATTCAAATCCGTGTTAAGCCATGAAGTTCATGTGAATGACTTTGGGCTACCCACTAAAGTACATGAGGGGGATATACATGGGTTTCACCTTCTTTTTATCTTCCTAACACCATCCTGAACTATTTGGAAGTTGGCTGCCATTAAAAATGCTGTAGACGAAATATTAGCTAATAATTCCTCATAAATTCATGTGTAAATTATTATAATTCCTTATTAATTTACATGGTATGTGGGTTGCACATTGAGGCAGTTTGGGGGAATGGTGGGTTTAAGAGGGAACGTTTTGGTGGTTCTGTTTGGGATCTATGCAGCGTGAACCTAAGCACATCTACTCTGGGAAAAGTTCCATTGAGTTCAGTGCAATTTACTACAAAGTACTTCGCATGCTCACTTGGAGGGTAACACATGTCCTTAAGCTTGGTGGGATTCACTTCTGAGCCAACATGCCTGGGATCACAGTGTTGGTCCAGCTGTAGCCTCAAAGCCCAGAATGATTTTAAACACTGTTGCTTGTACCGGAGTGGGTGGGAGTATTTTATATTGTAATCTACCCCAAGCCTTCATGACAGGCAGGGTGGGATAAAAATCCTAATTAATAAAGGGGAAAGAAGACAGGTGCTGCTGGCTATGTCCTTGTGACAGAGATTTAACATAAAGTAGTTTTATTGATTTAATTAGGACTTCAAGAACGTTTAGTTGGTTGGGACCTGCTCAAATAGAAACTGTTGTCTGGTATTGCCTGTAGATATTTTCAAGCTTAGCTACTTGTTAACTGTGACCTAAAAGAAAAATAAGTGATTACTTGCAGAGTTTGTATGTCATTTATGATGTAAATTATGAAGACAAATGAATCCTTGGGGGTTCCTTTCTATTTTGGTCCTGGTAGCATGACTACTAATAGCCTAAAGTGAATGTTAACCTCTCTTGTCTCAGGCTGTGTGTTAAAACCTGTTCTGCACTGGTGTGCAAATGCTCACTGCCCTTGTTGATACCTTTCTCTTGGGCTGTGTAGCTGGTCATCAAAGGCATTTTTTTTTTGCTTCTGGAGAATCATGCAAAAGCTCTTAGGATTTGGAAGAGAGACTTTCCACTGCCCTCAGTGGCCTTTAGAGTGTAGAGCCCCGCCTGAATAGATAGCAGTTCCATTGCTTGGTAAATGCACACAAAGAGTTGAGTGGTGCCATTTGAAGGTCACCCATTAACTTCCGTAAGAATGATCAGCCAATATGATTGTGACACAGGCTTGACCCCAGAAGTGATTGAGCTTTGTTACTCAGTGTGACCTCAAGGATGGGGATAATTTTGACGATAAATGTTGAAAGTGAGACTGTTAGGTCAGACGCTCAAAGCTGGGTTCAGTGAACCAATCAAGTTTTATTGGAAGATCCTACATTGTCCTTAATTTTTTTCTTTGTCCCTAAATGGAAGAGCTCTACTTGTTAGGTTGAAGTGAATTTTTCACAGCAAGAGGGAATTACCTTTACAGAGATAAAGAAAGCTGCTTTTGTTTTGTCATTCTTTTATTCCTTTTCCCATAGTTCTTAAGTCTTCCAGAACACTATTGCCCGCTTGTTCCATTTTGCTTCTAACTAAGTTGTCTCACATTGAGCACTCCAGTAGTTGCTCTGCATCCAGTGGTGATGCTGGAAGTGGGAGCACATCTTGGGTGACATCACTGAGCAGCCGCTGGGGGGGGGTGTTGTTGGAGCCAGGGAGTGGTGGGCCAAGCAGTGCTGAGCTGCTGTGATGTGCAGTTGAATGATGATGGCAACTGCACATCACACTCCATCCTGTCACCACTGCTGCCACCTGCCAGTACAGGAAGGAACCTTCCTTCTTGCTTCGATGGATTGACAGCCACCAAGCCATTTCCCCCTGTCAGTATTTATCCCTAGGAGATTATTTTTTTTAAAAATGTTTAGACCCCTAGTATCCATGTTTATCACTGGAGTCATTTAGATGTACCCCCCCCTTTCTGTTATCTTTATTTTTCATTCTGTTAAACTGGTTTATCCAACATGACCCAAATCTGTATATATTCTGTTAGCTTCTCAGTTCACTTAATGCACAGGATAAAACAGAAAAGGACCAATACCCTAAACATTTATTTGGATGTGTGTCCAACTGAATTAACTTGGCCTCATTTCTGTCTATAAGTGCACATATTTGCAGCCTAAATCAGAGAGGGAGAAACAGGTGAAAGAAGCACTTGTATGGGGTGGGGGCAGGGAGAGGGAAGGAGTTTGATTACCTTTGGTTTGGCATAAAAAAAAACTTTCATGAACTGCCCCTGCCATTTTCACATGAGCAAACCAAAAGTGTAGGCTTGCATAGCACAGTTCTTGGCCAGCGGCAAATTTCTGGATCTTAAGAAATGTGATCATGTAAGTGCAGCTTTTGTTGCTTGTTGTTGCCCACAAAACAACAACTCACATTTTCTATTTAAGAACCCCAAGAGCTTTTTTTTTGTTTGTATAATAATAAAATAACAATAAATGTAGACCCTTATTTATTACTTCAGTCTAGACTGTGACAGGGCAACCACTTTCTCTTAGCACCCATATGTGATATTTTGCACATCCAGAACAAAATACCTTGAGTCACTATTGCTACAAAGTAAACAAGGCACATTTAACATCATAGCATGTATTATTTGTGTCTGAATTCTCTTATTTATATGAAAAGATTTTGTTGTTTAGTCGTTTAGTCGTTTCCGACTCTTTGTGACCCCATGGACCAGAGCATGCCAGGCACTCCTGTCTTCCACTGCCTCCCGCAGTTTGCTCAGACTCATGTTGGTAGCTTCGAGAACACTGTCCAACCATCTCATCCTCTGTCGTCCCCTTCTTCTTGTGCCCTCCATCTTTCCCAACATCAGGGTCTTTTCCAGGGATTCTATGAAAAGATTTATGAGAGATCAAAACATTTCAAAGTTTTATTACAACAAGAATGCCAGGAGTTGCCTACTGCTACTAACACATGTATATTTTAGTTTAGCCAATGGCATTTGTACTCAAATGGCTGCAATGGACACTTTCTCTCTCTCTTATCAGTTTGTCCTCAAACATTTTGGACGCGTAGATACTAGAAGATCATGTAGGAATGTTAGTAATATACTATTATTGTGGAAGGGAAGGGGGGAACACGCACCCAAGTGGCACCTTCTTGTCCAAATATCAGCCAAAAGCAAATGTTCATACCCAAGTAAAATACTTGGGGCCCGTAGAATTTCTGGTGACCACAATGGAGCAACTCTTAAGTAGTTTTTCCACACTTACATAAGCTTTATTTTAAAAGGGTCCTTAATATGAATATTAAAAAAATGTCATGTATGCATTTGATATTTCTTCCAGATTCTCTTGCACACTAACAGCATTTAGATTTGGCACAAAAAACAAGTGATGGTTTGAGACGGGCTTCTTAGCATCATGTGATAATGCCAAGGAATTCCCACAGATTTGTTGGAGGGGGGTCTGAGAGCTAAGAGCTAGAGTCTCTTATGGAAAAGGTTGAGAGAGTCAATTGAATTGTATGCTCTGTTGCTTAAACTCTTCTCCCAAACTGTCAGCACAGAGTAAGCTGGATTCTGAGAGCACTTCTTGACGGCTATTTTCAAGTAGCATTCAATCACTTACCAGCAAATTCAAGCCTTTGCAATTATAGTTGATTGGGAGGTCTGGCGCAACAAATCTGCTCCCCCCAAATACTGGACTTTTCGTGATAAGCAAAATGATAGGGAAATGCACTGGGAAGTGTGAGAGAACACTCAATTTGATGCAATGCCACCTAGCCTCCTTGCAAGCAAATCAGAATGGTGTAGTGGCTAGACGAGGACTGGAAAGACCCAAGTTCCAATCCTCATTCAGCAAATCTGGACCAGTTGCTTTCTTTCAGTCGCAGCTATAAAGAACATTTGAAGCACACAGCTTCTCCCCAAGAATTCTGGGAACTGTAGTTTCCCCTCACATAGCTACAGTTCCAGCACCCTTGGCAAACTACAGTCCCCAGGATTCTTTGGGGGAAGTCATGTGCTTTGCATGTGCATTTTATGTGCTTTTAAAGGATGGTGTGGATCACGGGGGTCCTTTTGAAGATAAAAGGTGTCAGGTGAAGGGAATGGGAAAGATGGGGTATATAAATGCAAATAAGTCTTATGAGCAAGCCCGCATGAACATGGTGTGCTATAAATGCATGAATAGGATTCAGGAACATAACTACTAACTAGGTAATTTCCTTCCATTTACATTTGATGTAATGTTATCACACACAGTCAGATTTGAACTACCACCTTTTTTGTTAAATAAAATACTTTGTGTATTACCAGCCTGCAGCCATGATTTGTGACCAAAGTTCTCTAATTGCAAAAAAGGAGAAAGTTTTAGTTGTACTGCATACAATTCAAGGGTCTGACTTTGTGTAAAGATATAATAAAACTGGACAAAATGTTGCACATAAAGCAAGTAAATCTCCATTATTTCTAGCTCTGCCATCTAAAGACTCAGATCTGTAGATTAAATGCTTTTAAGAAGCAGAAAATCTGCTTTGTTAGTTAGGGGACTTGTTTTGGAATATACCTGTAGATATGTACTCCTGAAATGCCCATTAGAGATGTTGGGCTGGTTCACACTTTAAACTGACTGAGGACCCTCTTTTTGTGATTGAGGAGGCAGTGCATCCCCCACCCTCCATGTGTATAACGTGTAACTGAATCATGCCACAAGTTGGCTTCCTCACACATAGGCTTAATTAGTTTGAGCTTTCCCCTGAGGAAAGATATATATGTGCACTGTATCCAAAGTATCAGGGCAATGCTTTGGATATAATGCATTTCCCTTTTATTTCTAAATGCCTCACTCTAGTTTCCTTTCAATAAATGAATTGACTGTGCTTAATTATATTGAAAATCTGTTCTGAGCCATGCATGCCTGAAAGTGCCACAAAAGTCCAGCTGTTCTGACCTAATGCTACAGAGAATCAGTATAGAAGCTGGAAAACACACACACACCTCATTTTAAAAAGTGTTTCTTATAACTTCAGATTAGTTCAGATTACTCTATTTGCTTTTTAAAACAGCACCAGGAATTTGATATAAGGAAAGGTGTTTGGTCCAAGGTTCCAGTGTTAAAACATAGCAAACAAATGAAACTGTGATGGTACAAAAGGGGGACCCAAATCCATAGTTGGGCAATAACTTACCTAGGACCAACCAAATCGTTGCAAAATAGTGAGAGCAACAGAGTTAAAACACGGAGTGTATTCAGTTCTGGTCAACTTGAAGTCATACATAAGACAGTGCCAAAGTGAGTGAAGGCCAATACTTTGCTTGGATAACCTGGATTGCATAGAATATACCCAGAAGCCAATCAAGGTATAAATTGTACAGTATGTATTTTTGACAAGCCAGGGCAAAAATGAAATATATAAAAGCCATTATTACATTGCTGCTGCAATTTTGAGTAGTGGGGTTCCTTACAAAGCAAGTTCTTAACTTAATACTAGGCCATTGGCACAAAGCACAACTAATTCACTTCACAGTAAAATGTATGTGAGCCTTTGTTCATTCCAGCTAACTTAAATTATATTTTCACTTGGTATGAATTTGGCCTTGAAAATCTTGTTTTGGGTGGATTTTAATTTCATGTGAAAGTGCTCTAACTCTGAAAACAGTGCCCATTGGCCCCCAAAGCTTTGAGACTAGAACTTTTAAGAAACATAATATTTTCCCCTGTTTGATGTCAGTCTAGAATCATAGAATTATAGAGTTGGAAAGGGATCCTGAGGGTCATCTACTCCAACCCCCTGCAATGCAGGAATCTCAACTAAAGCATCCATGACAGATGACCATCCAACCACTGCTTAAAAACTCCCAAGGAAGGAGAGTCCACCACTTGTTGAGGGCGACTGTTCCACTATCAAACAACTCTTACTGTCAGAAAGTTCTTTCTGATGTTTAGTTAGAATCTCCTTGTAACTTGAATCCAATGGTTTTGGTCCTACCCTCCAGAGCAAGGGAAAACAAGCTTGCTCCATCTTCCATCTAAAAGTCCTTGAGATATTTGAAGATGGTTATCGAAAGGCTGGACTGGATGAATTCCAAGCCAGAATGAAGATTGCCGGAAGAAATATCAACAACCTCAGATATGCTGATGACACAACCTAGATGGCAGAAAGTGAGGAGGAATTAAAGAACCTTTTAATGACGGTGAAAGAAGAGAGCGAAAAATTTGGACTGAAGCTCAACATTAAAAAACAACAAAAAAAAAAACAACCTAAGATCATGGCCACTGGTCCCATCACCTCCTGGCAAATAGAAGGGGAAGAAATGGAGGCAGTGAGAGATTTTACTTTCTTGGGCTCCATGATCACTGCAGATGGTGACAGCAGTTACGAAATTAAAAGACGCCTGCTTCTTGGGAGAAAAGCAATGACAAACCTAGACAGCATCTTAAAAAGCAGAGACATCACCTTGCCAACAAAGGTCCATATAGTGATGTATGTGATGTATGGAAGTGAGAGCTGGACCATAAAGAAGGCTGATCGCCGAATAATTGATGCTTTTGAATTATGGTGCTGGAGGAGACTCTTGAGAGATCAAAACTATCCATTCTGAAGGAAATCAGCCCTGAGTGCTCACTGGAAGGACAGATCTTGAAGCTGAGGCTCCAATACTTTGGCCACCTCATGAGAAGAGAAGACTCCCTGGGAAAGTCCCTGATGTTGGGAAAGATGGAGGGCACAAGGAGAAGGGGACGACAGAGGACAAGATGGTTGGACAGTGTTCTCAAAGCTACCAACATGAGTCTGACCAAACTGCGGGAGACAGTGGAAGACAGGAGTGCCTGGCGTGCTCTGGTCCATGGGGTCACAAAGAGTCGGACACGACTAAACAACAACATCTATGAAATTTGGTGATTAGCATGATGGTGGCAAGTGTAATGTTCACATATTTGAAATACAAACTTTTCAATTATACACTAATATTTTATTATCCCCTCCCTCAAAAAGGAAGAGAAAATGAGCTAGTTGTGCTCACCCCACAAGTTGCTTAAATCCAAAGGCTATGCACTAACAATAAGAAATTGTCTAAAATTCTAAAATTAAAAATTAAAGCTTACACTGCATTGATCCAAAATATTAATAGGTACCAGCTGAAAACTTCCTCCATAACCAGGCCTTTGGTTATAACAAGGGGGCTGTTGGTTTTTATGTTTGTTTTTGCTATGTATTTTGTGTTTTTATTATGTATTTTGTGTTTTTATTATGTATTTTTATGCTTCAAACCACACTGTGATCTTCGGGTGAAGTTCCATATATAAATTTAAGAAATAAATCATTTTTGCAAATTACTGTCGTGATCACATTCTCTTACTCCAAATGGATACTCCTATTATTTTTCATTTTAACATCCTAGCACAGATGGAAAAGTAGGATGTTAAGAACCATAGTAACACCACGAACTGTCTAATACAAAACCTGATGGTGGTAGTAAGACATTTGGATTAAGTGTTCATGGGACTAGGAGGCAATCCAATGAAGTGATTGGAAGGACTGTCATAGCACAACACGGTCTACCAACATTAGGCAGATTTGCTAGCACAAATGTCTAAGAACAGCATGCGATTTCTCACAAATCGAAATCACACATTTAATAAGTTCATAACATTTGCTATCCTGAAGTTAAACCCAAACAAAAGAACCTAGCAATAGATCGTCTTTTCTATAGTTAGTATATTGAATCCAGCAAAACATATGTATTTTGTTGCATATTGGTAAAAAAGTAGTAATGTGGATGTATAAGTGGAAGACCACAGACTGGACATGTTATGGTGCAGCAGGCCATATTATACCCAACTTGGCACAAGTGGGAGGAATGAGATCAAAAGCAGCAGCAAAATCCAATATGCAGTGAACATTTTCCTTAAACAATATGAACAAGCAGGAAATGTTTACAAAAAGATAGGAAGCATGTTAAAAGAAGACTGCAGCCTTTATGAGGTGCTATTGAAATTCTCATAACAACTTTGGGATCACTAAGCAGTGCTGCCCATGACACCATTGGAAGAGAGACATTGTTCTCTTTCCTGATTACATAACTAACAGAGTGCAGTGACACCTCTGTTTTGGCCCTAGAGTCAGACATAATAAAAAACGTTCAAAAACAATGGAGGAGGCCAAGTGTGGAGCAAAGCACAGCACGGTTTCAGTGGCCAGCTCCTTCTCCGTCTCCTCCTCTTCTTGCAACAGAGGGGAAGGAACAGGGAAGCAGCCCCCAGATGGTGGCGGCAGCAGGACAAGGAGCCCCTAGCCATTGAAGCTGAATTGCTTCTGTGCTGCGGCCACGTTTGGCTCTGCCCCCAACTCCACATGATGTCAGTCCCCCCCCCCCAATTCTCCTTCGAAAGCTGGCGCCTCCGATTCCATATATAAAGAGTATATATGCTTTATTCTGAATGGAGATTAGCTCTGTGAAGGAAAAATATAACATGTGAAACAGGCCAAAGTCTCACAAAAGTTATCTCAGGAAAGATGAGACTGATAGGAGAGATCCAGCACCATAATTCAAAAGCATCAATTCTTCGGCGATCAGCCTTCTTTATGGTCCAGCTCTCACTTCCGTACATTACTACTGGGAAAACCATAGCTTTAACTATACAGACCTTTGTCGGCAAGGTGATGTCTTTGCTTTTTAAGATGCTGTCTAGGTTTGTCATTGCTTTTCTCCCAAGAAGCAGGCGTTTTCTAATTTCGTGACTGCTGTCACCATCTGCAGTGATCATGGAACCCAAGAAAGTGAAATCTCTCACTGCCTCCATTTCTTCCCCTTCTATTTGCCAGGAGGTATTCATAGATACGAAATTGAAATATTGACCTTCTGCGTTTGGGCACTATGGTCACAATCCTGCCAAAGTTAAGCACTTTTAAGGCTGTAAACATATATGAATACTCACTTGGGGCTTGATTCTGGATAAGCAAACACTGAAGCAAATTGCATGACCTATTATTTCAATGTGAGTGAAATACTAACAAGTTTTAAGTTCTACTGATTCCAGTGATAAAGTTAAAAGTATGCTTCTGCTATTAACTCTACTATCAAAATCAGCAGTGTTTTACAGGTGTTCATGTTTGATCCAGGGCCCAATATTTTAATGTATTTCAGCTTATTGGAAATCTATCATAAGAATTTGAGAATTTTGAAAAATGAGCCCAGTTTTCCCCTGATTATTCTCCTTTTCTCCTTAATTTGTCAAATTGTGTAGTGGTGCAGTGATACAATTCCCCAATTACATATTTTTGCAAATAAGAAAAAAAGGGGGAGTAAAATAAAATAGCAGGGGATTGAACTAGATGACCATTGGGAGCACTTCCAACTTTACAATTATATGATTCTTTGATTCTATGGAATGACTAGATAAGAGTAACTTAAGAGTAACTCAATGGGTCTATTCTGAGGAGAATGTAGCTGGACACAACCCAGAGTGTGGGGGAGACTTGTATTATTAGTGCACTGCATTGATTTCTCTTTGCTTGTATTGCTTCTGAATTAAGCAGTCTATTTTGCCATCATCTTTCAAATTAACTTGGCTATCACTGTTATAGACCAATCAATGTATGTGGTTAAACTGGTTGTGTGTGGCTCATTTTTTCTGGCAACAAATGTTGCCCAGATTGTTTTTGCGGCTCCCCATGTGTGTCTGTTCCATCTTTTCTTAAAATTACTGGAATGCTTTCCCTTTCATTAAGCAGTATATCAGTTTTATAAATATCTTTTGCTTTTCATTTTATTGTAGGTGCCATTAAGATAAAATAGGCATCTGAATATACCCACCACAAGCATCATGGATTTAGTACTGTTTTCCAGTAATGCACACAATGATGCCTACATATTTATTTATTTTTGTAAAAGCCATTGAAATGATGTAAGGGAATGGCTCATAGTCAATATGGTTTTTTTATATACAAATAAGGCTATCCCCCCCCCCCACAGCTGCCAACTTGAATTGACTCTTCCAATGGATTTTGATGCATTAAAATGGCTTGGGGAAATGTGATGATTGCAACTTGCCACATTCTGGATCAATATATGTACTATTTCATCATTTGCTGGCTGCAATCTTTACACACAATAAAGCGTTTGCAAGATGAATTTGACACAGCAAAGTAACGAAAGTCGACCACTAGCTGATTTCATCTTTTCTTTTCTTTTTTAAGTGATATGCCTTGAATTGAACCATTGGGAAATCTAGTCCATTGCTCTCAACATGGCATTTTGGTGGGCATCATATCTGTCAGGCATGTGTCTTGCTTCCCCCTGCCACCCAAGATTATTTAAGGAGAAATGACTGGTAGGCTCAAATAAGAAGATGCAAAGCAAGACTGCAGCCTCCAGGACCAGCTACTGATATCTCTCTCCAAAAGACCCCAATGCAGGCTCCCACTGGTAGTTACCATTTTTGGGTGGTCACCATTGCCAGTGTGGTGTAGTGGTTAAGAGCGGTAGACTCGTAATCTGGTGAACCGGGTTCGCGTCTCTGCTCCTCCACATGCAGCTGCTGGGTGACCTTGGGCTAGTCACACTTATTTGAAGTCTCTCAGCCCCACTCACCTCACAGAGTGTTTGTTGTGGGGGAGGAAGGGAAAGGAGAATGTTAGCCGCTTTGAGACTCCTTCGGGTAGTGATAAAGCAGGATATCAAATCCAAACTCTTCTTCTTTTATCCAAAATACCCAAGAATGATGCTGTCATAGCATTTGAGTTGGTGGGAATGAGGAGGACTGGTGGTGGCAAGGAGCATCACTTGTGCGTGTTTCGCTGCCAGGACAGGCAGTAAGCCAAAAATGTTTCACAAAAGGTGAAAAAGGAAACACTGAAGACAAACGCAAGCACTGAAATGATAAATTGACTAACAAAGGGAACACAAAACTCACGTGATTCCAGAAAGGGGAAACACAGATGAACATGGCTTCCAGGTACAGAAATGCGCAAAATCCTGAAGAAGAATAACTTGCAGCATACCCCTGATGCACACAGATGGGAACTGACCCAACTTCCTCATTTCAAACTAAAAGAAAATGGCTGGCTGTTTTTATGGCTAAGGAGGACATTTCCAATGCCATTCAGAAAGAGGGAGCAGCTACGAGTGTACCATTGATCATTCTTTTTCTCCAAGATAACCTGAGGACAATGGAGCTGTACCTTACAAAGTCATAAACATATTCAGAGACAAAACATTTTGCTAATGCAGAGTTAAAACTAAAAGTACTTCTCACATTTTTAATGCTGCAGTGTTGAAAATGCTAATTTTATCCAGACCTAATGTTTAAGAGGCAATCAGAATTTTTTCATTCTCTTCCACAAAGTGAGGTGTGAGAGGTGGGTACTTGTTTATAACTATTTGAAAACAACAACAAAACAAAACACATTTTGATACTTTAGCAGAGGTGCTGCTAACTTTGTGGGTGACGAGCGCTTCTCCTTTCTAAAACGTAAATTTCAGCCTCAGGAGCTAAGATTTGAACAAACTGGCTGGCTCCACATTGGTGTGTTAATTAGTTTGCAAACCCAGGAACACCATGAGGACTGCAGGGATAAACAATACACATATTCCAGGTGACAAGCTTAGAGCAAGCCTGAGTCTACTGCAAATTCTGCTCATCCATCTGCCAGAATACATTGATAATGCTTTCTTATCCATCTTCCTTGTTAAGAGCCTCTGTACACCTTCCTGCCAGTGACACAAAACTTCTGCTGCTGCTTCGCCACTCCTTTCCTTATCAATCCTTCTATAACTGTCAAACTGCATGTTGCGTTAAACACATTATTGCATTTAATGTGACTGGTTATTAAAATAAAAATAGTTCCTCTGCCACCCTGACCTCCAAATAAGGATCCAACAGCAGCAATGTGAGATTCCTTTCCAATGCAAGTTGCAGCACTGGGTAGGATTCTTGCCTGGACCATGAGCAGAGGGAACAGGGTTAAACTCTTCCACCCAGTGGTTCTGATTCTAATCCTCTCCTGCTGCTGCTGCAGCTGTTTTGTTATTGCAATACATGGCGTGGCTCACTCAGGCTAAAAAGCCAAGCCAGGAGAAAACAGAGTGAATAATCGGAGGAGAAGGCATAATAGGAAGTAAGCAAAAAATGGGAGAGGAAGGGAACGTATTATTGACTGGCCTCGACAGAAAGTTCATCATGTGCATTTGTAACTCTACAAGCTTCCTTTCTGTTCTACTCAGTTTCCTGAATGGTGGTTTCTCTTTCTTTTAAAAGTTACCTTTGTAAGGTATTCCATACTAGTTTATCTATATGACACTTCTATTTCTAGAGAGAGCATTGCTCTTATTATCTCAAATCCTGTTCACCTTTCCCTTTTTCGTTTACTTCGTGTCAAATGAGCACTAGTACCAAAGTACTGTAGCTAAAAGAAAAGATAGTATATTAGTTGCTCCTAACCTAAGGCAGTTATTGTAGGTCATTTTGCAACCATTTTTAATTCTTGTTTAAATCAGACATTTAAGTAAAAACTCATATACAGTTCTATTAGTTTCAGGGGCAGACTTTGGTAATATGGCACTCTGAGGCCAAAATTCTGTGCATCCAAATGGATCTTCTCAATTATGGATCTTCTCAATTTTGTGCATCCTCACCTTGGTGCCCTGTGCAGGGGAACCGCCCACACTCCAGCATTGCTGCTTTTCCCTGTAAACATTAGTAATTTGTGACCCGTAATCACCCAAAAGAAAAATAGAACTCCAAGAAGGTGCAAGAGGGTAACAAGTCTTCTGTTTTGTAGAGATGCCTGATGGTTGGCTCATTTATGTACCTACTTGTGTATCTGTAAGCAGCCCAGGTGGTGGGACAGAGCTACTCTCCTAACATTGGTGTTGCTGCCAGTTACCTGGATGGGGCAGGAGTGGAATAGGGCCTGATGGCAGTGAGATCAGGGCTGGATAGCTGCACCAATGGGGCAACTCCAGTGCTCCTGCAGGTACACCCATGCAACTCCAAACTCACTGTCACCCTGTCCCGCTACAGCTGTAAGCTGCAGGAACACCAATGTGAGGAGGATGGCTTTCTACTACATAGGCTGCTACTGTATGTAAACAAAGCCATTATTACAAAAAGCCCACAAATCTCCAGTGTTTACAGTGGAAAGTATGATGACCACCTACACATCACCCCAAATGAGGACACTGATTTGCATGCAAATGACACATCGATTTACACGCACCTAGATGCACATTTATAAATAATTGCTGTAACTTAAATATAAATGTCTTACATCTCACCTAGACTATGGCCAGGTGACCTGGGTCCCTCCTCAGTCTTCTGTCCAGGTGATACATGTTGATGGACAACTTCAAGGCCCCTTGATTGCCCTCTTTATGCTTCTTCTTTATCTTTAAAACAAACTTGGAGTGGATAGTTCTTCAAATAGAGAACTCCTTCAGATAAATGACTGTCTCCGAAGGCTGTTCAAATAGAGGACAAACAGCCATATTGAAAGAAATCAGAACCAGTTGTGCTGCCCTGGGCACTTCTCACCACATGGGGAAATGTACGGGAATGTAGAGGAATCCTGTTTATGTTTCCTTGAGAAGGCACAGATTACAATCTTGAGAATTTCAAATCTATGATCTTGGAGATCAGCTTGATCAACAACAGTTGCATGGTGGAAGAATCCTTTAAAAAAAAAAAAAAGAATGGGAGGATTCAGAAACCAAGCACATGCCAAATTACACATGTGGTGCCCACTGTATATACAGAATTGTCAGCTGGCAATTGCTTGAACTGGACCTGAACAAACTTTTTGGTGCTAGGTTCCCATTAAATCTGGTGAATTATCTAAATGATATTTTTTTAATTAAAAGAGCAGGTGCTGGGTTACACTTTTTTTTTTTGTCGAACCCTTGCAATTTAAGCAAGACAGTTTAAAAGGGTCAACTGTAAAATAAACAGAGCTCTCTCTAGCTAAAACAGATTAGTATCAGTATTAAAACAGATTAGTATTAGTATGAATAACTAATATTTCCTTATTCTTCTTCAGTGCAAGTTTCCTCAAAAACAGAATTTGAGAGTTGGGTTGGTTCTTCCCCCAACACACCTTTGCCGACATGGATATGGAGAAATAATAATAATTTGGTGTTTTTTTTAATACACATGTGAGGTGTTCATCTAGTTCCCACCCTTGATTCCATCTATGCAGTCAGAATTCAGCTGCTAGTGTGTGTCAGTTGTTGAGTTTTCCTTTTATGTTTATTTTTTCACCCAAGTGTTTTTCTTAAATAAATGACACTAAAGTTCTTTGTGGGTGGCACGCAAGTTCTCAACAAAGGACTTGATGGTTTCTCAACAAACAGTCCTCCAATTCATCTTTGGAGGCGAGAGTATTTCACAAACAATGGAATTGAGTGCTGGAGCTTGATGATGCCTTAAAGAAAGAAATTGGAATAATGAGGGCAAGATGAGCTGAAAGAAGATTTCAAAAGAGGCACAGTTCAGGCAGCGGCAAGGGATTTGCAGACTCATTCAGGGTTAAGTAGTGATCCATTTATGACGCTAAGTAGGGACATGAAAGCATACAAACAATTTGGATATACTGCTGATTTAATATGTCTGTTTCTTGATATGTTGATCATATATGTTCAGGCATTGGCTGTTTTTGAACATCCACCTCCTACAGCATGTTTTCTTAGTTATGCACCAGTGACTTACTATTATTCATATGTCCATGTCTGTTAACAGACATCATGAAATGAAGTTGTCTCCATTGGTATCCTTAATTCATAATAATTGTTCATTCGATTTCCATGGATATTCTGGCTCTTTGCATCATCATATTAATAATAATAATTTTTTTTGTACCCCGCCCATCTTTCTGGGTTGCTTAACAAGGTTTTTCCCCAAACTGTCCCAGATCCCACATTACATTTGCCAAGAGGATGTTACTAAAAATGGCATCTGAATAGCAAGTGAGCCCCATTCTGTTGTGTTCCTCATTCATAATGTGTAGAAGTTACTGCTTGAATCACATTATGGCTTTTCAAGTTATCTCTTTGTAACCATGGTTGCCACAGATGTTTGAGACCTGCGTAGTAATTACAGGTCTGACCATTACAACAAGCCAGAATCGGCCCAATACATTTTGGCATCTGTGGTGAACCACAAAATGGTGCCCCCCTCTTCTCCTCCAGAGAAGAATAAGTGAGTGAAGAGCTACATCAGGAACGAGAGGGGTAGAAAGATCTGCATTGGGATCTGCTGCCCCTGTAGATCCTGCTGACTGAGGTGGTTGCCCCATCTTGTTTCATGGGTGGGCCGGCCCTGCTTATTAAAGTGAAACCAGTTTCAGTGGTATTCTCATGGTGAATATGTCATCTGTTTGGTCTTCACCTACCTAGCTTACATGTTGTAACCCCAATAAAAGTAGAAGGAATGTTAAAGCACAAGTATCTGAGAATTTGTCATAGTTAAGTTACATGACATCAGCAAATGTCTAGCAGTGCAATTTATACTCATCTATGCAGAAGTAAGTCTCATAAAGTTCAATGGGGCTGACTCCCAGATTAATGCGTGTACATTTGCATCCCGATAAACCCCCCAAAGGGAAAAAATACTTTAAAAAATTAACATTATATTACAACTAATATATAGTGGTATGGCCTTTTATATATCAACAGGTATCTACCATTAAGGAATTTGCAAAGACAGAGGGCAGAAAGAAAATTTTAATACACTTTCCAACTATAACTGCACCTACAAATACAGACTATCTCAGATAATATATTAATTCTGCCTTTGTAAAAATAGTACTTTCCAGACATTTATGCATTTGTGTTTGCATGGTTCCAGCCTTCTTTTATTATTTTGATGGTCTTTCCTATTGTAGCAGCCCTCTTTGTTCTTGGTG
Source organism: Darevskia mixta (assembly GCA_034641385.1). NCBI lineage: Eukaryota > Metazoa > Chordata > Lepidosauria > Squamata > Lacertidae > Darevskia > Darevskia mixta. The sequence goes on along the minus strand of JAWWNH010000224.1, from coordinate 5,983,628 downwards.
TGGGAAAAGGTCAGTTGCTTGACTAGTCATTGGGCTGTCTTCTCGGGATTGGATTTAAATGTAGCTTTTGTCTCTTGAATTCAGAGTGCTGTGGAAAAACTGGATGCTTCACTTGTGGGCCATGAGACTTGTACAGAGAGACTACTTTGGGTGGGTGGTCTTAAGTCTAGCATTTGGACTTCAGTCTTACATCCACTTACAAATCCTGCTGAACTCAATGAAACATACTTCTGAGTACACTTGTGTCGGATTATACTTTGGCACTTATGGGATTCAGCTGATAAAATTAGCCTACAAAAGCTCATGCAATGTCTGGGGCTGAATAAAGTTGTTGTCTAAATCGTGCAGATTTGATTGTGTTTACTTATGTATCTGTTAACTTGGTAATCAGTCCTTATCTAACTTTTACAGCTTGGGTAAGTTATTTTACATTGTGGTTGGGTTTTTTTGTCTTGGGTTTTTTGTTGTTAAGGAGTAAAATAGAGAAGAGCAATAGAAACATGTTGCAGCGAGGACCACTGCCAGACTTCAGGGGGGCGCTAGGCGCTGTCCGGGTGATGGGTAACCAGTCCCACCAATTGCCCCTGCTGCTGATCTGCCTCTTTGTGGCAGCAGCAGTGCCCATCTTCTCCCTCCACACCATCCCCGCAGTCCCCTCTTTTACCTTATTTAAAACCCACATTCCTTAACATAGAGATCTGAAATCCCTCAGCTCTTGGGCTTTTGAGAAAGGGCCAAAGGGGTCTTTCTCTGAGAGCCAGGCATTCTGAGCAAGATGGGTACAAGAATGCCTCTGCTGCTACCATTTTAGGTTTTTTAAGTCTTTCTAGCCACTATGGCAAACAACAGCATTGGTGCAGGCAATACCTGGCCACCTAACTCAGAATGCCAGGCTCTGAAAAGAAGGACCCCTTTGGATTTTTCTCAGATCCCAGACAGGTGGAAGAGCTAGCTGACCACCATGGATGGGAGAGGATGGGACCTGGTGGTGAGTGAATGGATCAGCCTGAGGAGGAGACTTTCTGATTCCTAGAGCCCTCAACCAGGGCTCAGTGTGGCTGATCATTAGCCCAAGGCCAGGGTGTAGTATGACTTAAATTGTTAGCATTTGAGGAACAAATAATCTGAGCTTGTAGCTACCTAGAGGGCGAAGCACGGTTACTGTATGCAATGCATTCTCAGGAGTAAAAATGTGAAGACCCAGGTGGAGGAATGCCGAACTAACTCTCTGCACTGCTCAAACTAAACACAAACAAAAACTATGGTCAGGAGATACATTCATCTGTCTCCAGGCAGAGGGTCCAAATTAAAAATTAGCATTTTACTAGTGTTAGCTCTAGCAGTTTCATAGGTAACCGTCCCCTCTTGTTGCCATGCAGTCAGTCCAGCTAATCAGGACACAGAAATTAGCATACAACCATTGTACACATACAAAATACTTTAGTCAGTTCGCCTCAAGGTAGACCTATCTGAATCAAAGAAATGTGTTCTGAGCATGCCTAGAGATGCTAGGCTACTGTTTTCAGAGGTTGCCCATGTCTGCTGTATCTGATTCCAGCTTCAGTTCCTTGTGCTTTGCAATGTAAACTGCTGAAGAATGTATCCATGCATTGGCATGTGTATGGTGGTGATAATGATGACAGGTGAACTTCGATATGAAAATATAGGTAATGGACAGTACAGTTTCTCAGCTGTAAAATAGTAATCAAAAACAAACAGATGATGCCAAAGAAGTAGTACTATTCATCACAAATGGAAAATAAAACGAAACATGAAATAGCATGTTATGTTCTTAAAAGCACATGTATTTCCTCCGGTTTGAAACAAGCAAAACAAGAATTAAAGATCAACATTGCACAGATTTGAGAGTGACTGGAATTGCATTTGGCCCCAGATGCAGAGAAGAGCACATGCATTTTGGATAATGTTAAGGCAGAGTTTTCTTTGGATTTTATGGAAGAGAAAGAATACAATATGGAAGAGAAAGAATACTTGGCTCCTAAGACACATGAACAAAAGGTTGCTCAAACAATGGAGGTTTCCTGCTTCCTGCACTCCTGAAAAGCTACGCAGGGTCAGTCAACAGCAAGGGATGGGGCATTAAAGGCTGTAGTGGGACCAGGGGGTGCCAACTTGAATAAAATATTGGGGGATCCAGGTAATAATAATAATAATAAAAACCAACCACAATGTAAAATAACTTTCCCTGCCCCGCATAATCAATCACATAACATGCCTCACAAACCCCATTTGAATGGCAATGCCCATCAACTTTGGGGGGCACCCCCCTCAAATATTTTATTGGTGGGTACAAAGGAACCTTGGCCCCTAGGAGTTGGCTCCTATGAGTGGGACAGATTAACTGGTGGAAATAGGAAGGGTATTTTGCATAAAGGTAGCATCTTTCTAATTTGCAAGCACTTTTAGAATTTGGGACATGTGTGGCTATGTTTTGAGGCTGATTGAAAATAAGTGTATTAAAAAGATATTATATATATATATATATATATTAATGCTAATTTTTGTATCCTTGCTTGTGTAGGATGTAATGATTTTTCAGCAGATTGGAACCAGTGCCCAGAGTGATATCTAACTTAATGTAAGCAGACAATTACCAAGGAATTCAAACAAAAGCGGAAATGAGGGGATTGGTAAAAAGGAAGTTGAAAAGAAAAGTCAAGAGGTTCAGATCTCCCCACTATGCTTTGAGGTTACTCAAAACCACAGTATTAGAAGTTCTGCTGGAATGTATACTGCAGGTCAGGAAAGGTACCACCAGGTTTAAAAGTTCACTTTTGTAGTTAACAAGCAGCATCAAAGTAACTAAACAGAAAAGGCGTGTTTTCCCCCCAGAAAATGGAAATCTTACCCAAATGAGAACAAAACGAAACACAAAAGGGAAGAAAGATTTTTTTTTAGAAGAACCTATCACTAAAAACATTAAAGCCAACAATGCAGAAATGCTTTAGCTAATTAGAAGCAGCAAACTGGCTAGGGATGTTGTTGAGTTGTTGGGTGGCAAGTGGGTGAATGTTGTACTAAAGGAGGATCAGGAGATTGAAGAAAGGCTGGAGGAATTTTTTGCGTCTGTCTTCACCACAAAAGATGTAGGAGGTTTTCCAGGAAGGGAGTCTAAGGAACTGAGACAATAGTGCTGACAAGAGATGGCGTTCTAGTCCTCCTTGACTACTTATTATGCTGGTCTACGACCGTAATAAAGTGTTGTTGTTGTTGTTGATGTTGACTACTTGAAAACAGACATTGTATAGATAGTGACCATCTTAAGAGTTTTTAACAGAACTCAGATGTGAAACTGTAGATACAGTGGTACCTCAGTTTATGAACAGTCCTGTTTACAAACTATTCGGTTTATGAACTTCGCAAAACCGGAAGTAGTGTTCCGATTTGCGAACTTTACCTCAGTCTACGAACGGAGGCCGAATGGTGGAAGGGCACCGGCAGCGGGAGGCATCATTGGGGAAAGCGCGCCTTGGTTTAAGAATGGTTTCGGGTTAAGAACAGACCTCCAGAACGGATTAAGTTCATAAACTGAGATACCACTGTATTATGGAAAAGGTGTGTAACATTTTTCTAAGACCATTCTCTGTACCTGAGTGCTATGGCAGCCAATGTTAACACCATTAAAATAAAATAAAATGATGCAGAGCAGATACAGAAATTACAGGCCAGCTAAATGAATACAGTGGTACTTCTGGTTAAGTACTTAATTCGTTCCGGAGGTCCGTTCTTAACCTGAAACTGTTCTTAACCTGAAGCACCACTTTAGCTAATGGGGCCTCCCACTGCCGCTGCACTGCCAGAGCACAATTTCTGTTCGTATTCAAAAGCAAAGTTCTTGACCTGAAGCATTATTTCTGGGTTAGCGGAGTTCTTAACCTGAAGCGTATGTAACCTGAGGTACCACTGTACTGGTTTGGCATGAATTTTAGAAAGCAGCATTAAAGGTAAAATGACCAAGCGTATAGAGGCCAACACACATCAAAAAGGTTGATTATAGGAGGGAAAGTTGCAGAAAAGGACAACCAAAATGGTCAGTGGGCTGGAACAACTTCAGCTCTACCCTCTTCCTCTCCTCCCTTTCTCCTAATACTGCAACAGGGGATCATTAATAAAACTGAATTGCCAGAGATAAAGGACAAGACAAAAGAGGCACTTCTTTGCACACTGTCCAGTTAAACTAGGGAATTCAGTACAACAAAATATAGTTACTTCCGCCAATTGGAACAGCTTTGAAAGGGGAACATAATTGCTGCTGGTAGCGACAGGCCCCTGAATATTAGTTGCTAGAGATCATGAGTGGGAGGCAAAGGCTATTTATTGCACGGCTGCCTTGATGATAGACTTTCAGTAAGGATCTGGTTGGCCACAGTGAGAACAGGGGTAGGACAGTTCCTGAAAACCTTACTTGCTTTCAGTGACAATTTATATAATTTAAAAAAAACCACACACACTAATATATTTGCCAAAGTGCCAAATGACTCCAGCAAATGGAAAACATAATTTGTTAGTTAAGTATAGTCAAACATTACTGACTTTTCCACATCTGAAATCATACTCTGACTCAAATATGACTAAATTGTGATAAATTTAGTCCATGGAAACCTTAGCAGGCTGCTGGCATAGCAGAACCAAAGAACTGTCTTGCCAGAATGCAGTTTGCAATATCTCAGAGGTGCAGTTTTATTTTCTACCAGTGTTATAAAAAATGCCAAGTTGCATTATTCTAAATATATATCTCATCTCTTAAGCTGAACTAGTAAACTAGTCAACTGCTGGTTGCTTTACTCGCTAATCAGAAAGATAATTGTTATACAGTTGAAAATAGACAGCTGCAGTTGCTATAGAAAATGTAAGGAGGTTTTTTTTTGCATAACAATGAAGAGCAGCACCTGCCTTTCCAATATACTCTACAATTGTTCTACTGGCATTATTTCCATAACCTTGAACATTAAAGAAAGATGCATTTAACAGATAAGTCACAGCTAAAAACTTGTGTTGGTTTGATGCGTTAATTTACAGCTGCTGTATGTGTTAAATATATTACATTTTCACTTGATATTTAGGATGCCTGATTTCAGACGTAATGGGTAGATTTCAGAGTGCCCTTGGGTGCAAGCAAGGGCTTGAATACACCCAGTGGATGTTTCAGGTGCTTCCCCTGCTACTGATCTCAGTTTCTGCTGAACATTGGAGGCAGCTCCTAAAACTATTTTAACAGTTTGGAGAGGCTTGCTAGACATTTTATTGGGGGCACCAAATGGACCTCAGCCCCTAGGAGTTGGTTCCTATGTCTCTGAAGAAGAGCTTAAGGTTCAAGTAGGTATATATGCTAGAAGGCACTATTCCAGGTAAGCAGAAGCTTTCTTTCCCCCTGCCATACCCAAATCTGCTAGCTTTTTTGCTCCTTGCCATGTCCTACAGGCATATGAATTCTGCTGCTAGCTTCTACCCATGGAAGACGGTTGCTATGCTGGTGTGGATTTGCTATGTCAGCATATTTCTTGGCTCCAGGGGCACAGAATTTAGGAGTGATTCTTTTCCCACTCAAGAGGGGCAGAGAGAGGAGAGTGTGCGGCAAAATTGCTGCCCAGTTTTGCTGCCCACTCTCCTGAATTGCGGTGCATGAGGAAGCTGCTGAGGGTGCTTTTTCGCACCCAGCCACAACTCCACCCCTGGGTCAAGCCTGACCTGGGGGCAGAGAGAGGCTGCTTCATGTGAGGCACCCAGCCCGGCACCTCCAACCCTGGGTCAAGCCCTCCCACCCCAGGCGCTCTCCCACCCCAGGCGCCATTAGCTTACACTCTGCCACTGATGCCTGCGATAGGATTAAAGGTAAAGGGACCCCTGACAGTTAAGTCCAGTCACGGATGACTCTGGGGTTGCGGCACTCATCTCGCTCTATAGGCCGAGGGAGCTGGCGTTTGTCCTCAGACAGCTTCCGGGTCATGTGGCCAGCATGACTAAGCCGCTTCTGGCGAACTAGAGCAGCGCACAGAAACGCCGTTTACCTTCCCGCCGGAGCGGTACCTATTTATCTACTTGCACTTTTACGTGCTTTCGAACTGCTAGGTTGGCAGGAGATGGGACCAAACAACGGGAGCTCACCCCGTCGCGGGGATTCGAACCGCCGACCTTCTGATCGGCAAGCCCTAGGATCAGTGGTTTGGACCACACCATAATATTTGCTAAACATCTTCCATTTCTCTCATCTGTGCTGAAAGTGCTAAGCATTGGGGCTGCACCATTTCTGTCATTAAAATATAATCCAGGCCAAATCCAATAATAACAGTTCAAAAGTTATCCCTGAGAAAAGCTCAGATAAATTTTATAACAGAAATATGCTGAAGTTTAATAACTCTTTTCTACTGAAGACATGCTGTCATGAAATATTTAGCTTTTTAATGTGCAGGATCTGATTAATTCAGTATATTTTTTAGCAGCTCATAAAAGTTTGATATACTGTATTTTGCCTGATTGGATATGATATAAGCTAAATGGCATGGCATAGAATGCATAACTTTTATTTATTTTTATGTTAAGTCCTGCTTAATGCATTGTGCCTTTTGCTGTAGGTTAACACTTATATTTGAAATTACCCTTTTATTGTTTGTTGCATCATGGGACATAATGTGGAATTAAATATTAAAGTTGCTGCTGAAAATACCACTTCCTGTGATTCTTTAAAGTTCTTTTAAATGCTGGTTTGAGCAGTGGTGAGCTATTTTGACATAGCCCTTATTGTAGCTCCACTGTTGTTGTGTATAAATTTACATTTAGATGACAAGATTTACAGATACAAAAAAACCCGTCACCTTTTAAATTACTTATGTTGTAATTATCAAATACATATAGTATAGCATTTGATTGTCAATGGATTTTGTTAATTGAAGCTTGGAAATAAGTTCAGCTAAAATAATGGGTATTTATTCTGAAGCATATTTGTTCAGGACTGGGGTGTATGACCCTCATTAATCCAAGATCCATTTTCAAATATTTTGAGCAAGTGATTTTTTAAAAATCTTCTCTTGTCATGACAGCCTTGCACCTAGTTGTGTGAACTAGAATAATAATAATAATAATAATAATAATAATAATAATAATAATAATAATAATAATTTATTATTTATACCCCTCCCATCTGGCTGGGTTTCCCCAGCCACTCTGGGCAGCTTCCAACAGAATATTAAAATACAATAGTGCATCAAACATTAAAATCTTCCCTAAACAGGGCTGCCTTCAGATGACTTCTAAAAGCCTGGTAGTTGTTTTTCTCTTTGACATCTGGTGGGAGGGCGTTCCACAGGGCGGGCGCCACTACCGAGAAGGCCCTCTGCCTGGTTCCCTGTAACTTGGCTTCTCACAGTGAGGGAACCGCCAGAAGGCCCTCGGCACTGGACCTCAGTGTCCAGGCAGAACGATGGGAGTGGAGACGCTCCTTCAGGTATACTGGACCGAGGCCGCCTGAAGCCATCTATAAGTCTATAAGGCTGTCTATAAGTCTGAAGCTGCCCGCCCCCATTTACTGTAACTCCTTGGCCCCTGCATTTGTCCTTCTGAAGATTTGCAGGTTTGCTTTCCTAGGGGAATCTGTATGAAACTGTATGCCATTTTCATTCTAAAATCATTGTGCACAAAACTACTGGGGGAGAATTTAATCCCTACACACACACACACACACACACACACACACACACACACACACTTTTAAGTTGCCTAACCCAAAACCCTGCACACCTATTCTTCTGAAACTTGGCACTTAGCTTACTTACAGGCACCTCTCTGACATATACTATTTTCATACAAATTGCCCAGAAAACAATATGAGATTAAGTGCATCTTTTTAAAAATCACCACAAAACTGTAAAGGCTGCCATTGAAAAAACAAAACAAAACACCACTGCAGCTACTGTATATTTATTAAATTTGGCAGTATTCATCCCCTGAGAAGGGCAATTATGCCTGCAAATTTCACTCAATTCTTCATAAAATTCAAAAAGTTATTGACTGATCCTTTTAAAAAAAACAAAAACTAATGACCAGACTTTAAAGGGACCCATCACAAAATCCTCTGGACCTATTCCTTTGGAATTGGCAGAGTTTATTCATTCAGGAAGGGCAATGTCTGAATGTCTTTTTTATAACTGTTCTATTATTATTTATCATTTACACATATTATTAATAAATATGTGTAAATATAAAATATTGAATAGTATTATGTAAGTATTAATTTACATATTTTTAAAATTATTTTTTATTAGTTTTCCAAATTAATACAAATCAAACCAAATTTATTTTATTTAATACAATTTGTTAAATCTGTGCGATGGGGTGAGCTCCTCTTGCTCTGCCCCAGCTTCTGCCAACCTAGCAGTTTGAAAGTACACCAGTGCAAGTAGATAAATAGGTAAACGACATTTCCATGCGCTCTGGCTTTCGTCATGGTGTCCCGTTGCACCAAAAGCGGTTTAGTCATGCTGGCCGCACAACCCAGAATGCTATCTGTGGACAAATGTCGGCTCCCTCAGCCTGAAAGCGGAGATGAGATTTCCATCCTGGGGTCCTTTTTCCTTTTTTTAAAAAAAGTATAAAGTAGACATTGAGTAACTTTTTAAACCATGCTTCAAGTTGAAACAACAGCTTCTGTAACTTTGTTTTTGTCCCCAAAGAAGAGTGATAAAAATTAGTTTCTTTTTAATGTCATTCTTAATGATGGCAAGGACCCTGTGTGTATAGCAGAGATGTCAGCTTGTGTTTTGTTTATCCATTCCTTCTAATCCTTTGACACTCTGCTATGACATTTTCAAGCCCATTACTGCTTATATTTAAGGCTGGGCTGTTTGATATTACACTGACTGCATGTTGCTCACCCTTCCTCTCGGATGTTACAACACTGGCTTTATAGAAATGCATTTATTTGTTTTAGTCAAGAATTATTTCTGATTTTGTAAGGCGGGTGCTTCGCTTTTGGGTATCCTGGCTAAATTTGCATACCAGTGATACAATGATTCCAGCCAATGCATTGAAGAAATCTGCACATTGATTCTTTTAAATATAAATAAAATAGCCTGACCAAAGGGAAAGTAATAGAACATTTGTTCTAGCAAATAATTGCAGTTGGTTTTTCTTTTTCTTTTCTTTCTTTTTTTAAAAAAGAACCTTACTAAAATCTTGTAATACATGTTGGCATGTTGAATGTCACCTTCTGTCATGCCAGGTACTTCTTCATACTAATTGTGTCCTTTGGGATTTGGACGAGCTTTCTGTCAGCCTGAATTTATGCATAAAACAGTGAACTACAGTATCAGCATTCTAGCCAAGCCATCACAGCATTCTTTCCCCACAAAGCCAGTAAAACTATATATTCCTGCAGTTGCCCTTGTATCCAAGCTTGGGAGAATTTAAGAGCCAGTTCACACGACCTATTTGACCCGTATTGGATTCAACAAGATTTGATGTTTATATGTAGTTATCCTTAAGTCTTAAATATGATTCAATATATGTCCTGATTGCAATATGAAATGTCGTGAAATATCTTTGAAAGGAGGACAGCCATTGAATAATTCACAATGCAGTTTAAGCAAACCATATAAAAGAATGTGTATGTCATGTTAAAAAGAAACGGGAATTCAAAATTAGGGATCCGTAGGGAAACAAGGGCTTTCGCCATTGGCACAATGGGTAAATTCAGGTGCCCATTTGCCAAATGGCAATGTTATCACGGTATATATGCAAGCCATGTGGCAGCCTGATCAGAGGAATACTAAGGTTTTCCTTACCACTTGCCAGTACAATAGTGAAAGCTCATACCAATAACAAACTTAGTTGGTCTCTAAGGTGCTACTGGAAGGAATTGTTTAATTTTTTATTTTGTTGAAGCTATCCAAGACTTCGAATAAGCCCACATAAAGCTCACAACAATCATTCAGCCTCATAGTTACAAATGCATAATTGTGCTAGATGGAAGAATAGCTTGCAGCCCTTTTATACTGGCTGCTGCTGCTGCTCCTACCGGAAGGTTCCATGCCTTATATCAAGTCCAGACTCACTCTAACGCTACAGGCTGTGTAACTAGTGGAGGTTGAACCTGTCATTGACTGCTGAACCCAATCCTTTCAGGTCACTGAGCCTGCCAACCACTGTTTTAGCCTTCTGTGGATTTATTTTGTTATTTGCCATGACAACCTTTCCATTAGAATGTTATAACCAGAAATTTCTCAATAAAGATAGAGCTCATTGTTTAGTTTAAGAGGTATTTTTCTTTTCTTTTTGGGGGAATTTATCCTTTAAAAAAATTTCAATTTTTTTTTGCAAATTATGTGGCTTAGGTCTGGTAGCTCATGTTCTGCATGTACAAAGTCACAGGTTTAGCCCCTGGCATCTTGAGTGAGGGGACTTAATGTAATAGGGCTGTCAAACATCTTGCCTAAGAAAGTTGAGTCAAGCTTTCCCACCTGTCAGGGCTGACAGCACTGAGCTAATTCAGTAATAGACATTTCTAACACAGAGAACCTAATACTGTGTTGGCCCTTTATGTAATCAAGTTATTCAGAAGCTCTGGAAGCCTGTATTTTTTAAGTGATCAGCAGGAACAAAACAGTATATTGGGGGGGGGGAGTTTGCACACTTATTTCTCAAGATACAGTTGGCAGCACTTGTACTAAGCATTTCTATTAAGAACAGTGCATTTCCCCACGACTGTATTCCTCCCCCCACCTTGAAATGCCTGTTTGCTCCAACTTGCTTTTAAATGAGTCCACTACAAGTTTCTAGAACGCTGCAGTGTTACACAGAATGCAGTGATGATTATCATTTAACTAAATTAGAAACCACGGGTGGTCCTTGTATTATTTTGCTACAAATTGCTTTGTGACCAGACCAAACAGCTGGCATGGTGTCCCTTTTGTAAAACGATTGTTGTGTATCACTGGTGTGCACAATTTGCCTTGTGGAAGTGGAATAAGTCTCATGCCCTTTGACAGAGCTTATTGTATCCCACATCATGCTAGCAGTGAGCCACCTGTTCAGGGTTCTTCTCAACTTCCATGCCGCAGAAATGTTGCCTTGGTACAGTATCTCATATGCACGTCAATGCACTCATGGTGCCTCTGTGTGGCCAGGATGTCCTTTTCGTTTATGATGCAGGGAGTGTAAAAGGAACATACATTCAGATCAGCTTCTTCTAGCTAGCTAGATCAGTGCAAAAGCCATAACAACCAGGAGCTCTTTGCATACATATTGTAGCTCACCCAGACAGTTCAATAAATTAGGGTACAAGGTAAAGTAATATAAATTAGAGCAAGAATAAAATATATTTCTTCTGTTCCGTCTCCTCCTTTCAGAGAGAGAGAGAGAGAGAGAGAGAGAGAGAGAGAGAGAGAGAGAGAGAGAGAGAGATGTTTTCTTTTTTCAGGGCACAGCCCACCCAAGAAAGCTCCCAAAATAAAAATAAAAAAGCCATTACAACACATAAAAGCAGCATTCCATATCTTTTAAAAAGCAGCATTTTAAAATCCCAGCACTCATACTTCAACAAGAGGAAACTGAAACAAACAAAAAAGTATTCGGTGTCCATTTTCAGATCAGTACAGATAGGGACACATGTAGTTCTCTCTGTATTTATCGTAGGATCTACCGTTTCCTGTGGCCTCGCCTATTAAACCAGGAGAACAAGGAGCTGTTTAGCTGCAGCAACAATGTGATGGAGAACCCAACTTTGGGTAGTTTAGTGTGTGATGCTGTGTGGGCCCTTGGGAGTATGCTCATTGATAAGGAATCCTTCCCCACTGCAGCCCCCTATGTCCCATGAAAAAGCTCCTCTGAGGGTCAGCAGACTCTAAGAAAAAGTCTAGGACAGGTGGGGGGGGGGACTTTGTATTCCAGATGTTGCTGAACTACAACTCCCCAGCAAGACCTTACCCCCTTACCCCTAACTGATTTCATCCATTGAAACATACAAACAACATAACTTAAAACATACACCTTTCTAAAATAAAATATAACATTGCTACATCAGCCAAGGATGGATTCAGATATTACAGACTTCTGCCGACAGAATGGCATGATTTATTCATATTTTCTCCTTTTGCGCTCCCCAGGAAATCATGAGAAAGGTGTGCTAATTCTAGGTGGTGGAAGTATCACAGATTTCATTGCCAGTTCCTGCTTTGCACATCGCACAGGAAGTACATTTGTGTAATTTCTGAAGTTGCTCAGACTTTAATTTGGCATACACCAAATTCATGAACAAACTAGTTTTGTTAAAAAACATAATTATCTCATCATTTATCTCAAACATTTCCAATTTTTCTGAGATCCTGAAACTTTGATTTTTGTGCATGCACATTAAAAAACATGACTTCAGAATGTTTTATGTGTATTTTGCTGTCACAGTGTGTGTTGCAACATTGTGCATCACTACACACCCTTCTTTAATTGGGTGATTTCATGGGATTTAACTCTACCTGTGTTTACACTCTGCTGCACCTTTACCATGGGATAGAGCCAAAGTGAGTGGCGATGGCTGCTGGGGGCACTTAAGGCTGGAAGAGGAAGTAACTGTGCAGCAAGTGTTGTGGTAGACCAATCCTTCCTATATACAGTTAATTAAAAGTAAGTCCCACTGAATTAATTGTGACTTATGTCTGAGTATATTATACTGTGAAATAAAGAAGGGAAGTTATGTTCAGTCATGCTGAACATGGATGCACACAAACTGCAAATTAACTTGGAATCAACATCTCTTTGAATCTGAATATTACCTTTTCACCTCCAGTGAGTGGCGGTTGCAGCCCGGCGCAGGTTGGGGCAGCGGCAGGCACTGGTTTCCCAGGCAGCCAGGGAGAGCATAATTTCCTTCCCCAGTGGTTGCACAGGCTTCCAATGGTTCTTCCATGATTCTGTCCAATCACTGGTGAGCCAGGAGGGCGGGACTTCAGAGTGGACCTGGGGGAAAACTATTTCTCTCGGGTCTGCTCTTTGGTTATAAAGCCAAGCTGTGCCTCCTGCCCAGAGTCCAGTTCACTTGGCTTCTGGGACTTGCTCGGATGGTGGATAAGGCATTGGGTTGTATCCTTAGTCAAGGCGGATAGGGGGATTGGGACCCTTACTCCCCATAAAGAGGTTCGTGAGTGTGTGCTTCCATCCTGATGCCCAGATGTGGGCTGATGGGCCATGACACACACTCCCCAAATGATGATCTTAGGGGGATTTCCCCGATCTGATGTGTGCCACGGGCTGATCCTTAACTTGGGATTAACCCTACTCAATAATCAACCAGCAGTTGGGTTGGGTGATTCAGGGTACACACCCAATGCTTATGCCAAGACCTACTTACATCTGTAATCAATAAAGTTGTGGCCTATTTTATCTGAAAGCGATTGGCCTGTGCTTATATCATCTTCCATGTTAGCCCCTGGCATCTTGCAGCCTCTCATCTAGTCCTGTTCAGATTCAACCTCCAAACTGACCAGTTATGAGATTTGGTAGCATCACTGGCCATCACATGTTCTTAAAATATATGAATTAGGAAATATTTTTGGGAATATTCTTTTTAGAGCCCTCGGTGGCCAACACGCTATTCTTCTATGATATAACAGATTTGTATAGAAATGAAAATACTCCTTTATTATATTTTTAAATATAATGAAAGAAAAAATATATATTGTTATTGGCAGTCTTCTTTGTTGATTTGCAGCTGTGTCTCTCTTCATTTGACACGAATGTTTGCAAAAGGATTCTGCACATCAATTTTTTAATATGTAGATGTTTCTTTAATTTCTAATGTCGCTATAACAGTTTTCAACTCCATTTGCTTAATATAATCATAATTCGTTTGGTAAGAGGATTTATATATTTCTAAACTGAGGTCAATATGCTCAGAAGCCTATGTTTAGCTAGCACACTTTCCTAATCTAAAAATAAGACACAATTCTTGCAAGCATTTATAATTTGCAGAAGACAAAGATGATTGTATCCTTAGTAGGTGGGATGGTTGTGGGCTTAAAATGCCATTGCTGTTTATGTTTACAGCGGTTTCTTTTTATGAGGGCAAGTGAATAAAAGGGATTTACAAAACAATGCTGAAAATCTAAACACAACACTCATATTCATATCCTTTTAATAATTTATTTAGAGCGGTGCCAACAGTATGAAAATTTCATGTATGGGTATCAAGCAGCCAGCCACACATAAATCTGAAAGGCATGAGCAATGAGATTAGATTTAAAACAGAATTTAAATTTGTGATGTTGTTCCTGGATTACATTGATGAAAAGTTAATTGTAACGATGTTAAGTTAATGATTTTTATTTAAAAATCTCAGCATATTTAGTAGAATAACTCCAGGATTCATAATTATTTACAATTGTGATATTTTCTCTCTCTTTAAAATGCATCTAACAAAACAAAGATATTTTAAAATTACTAATAGTTTGTGTACTCTGAGTTACTGATGAAAAGATAGCAGATAGCTTATTCAACCATTTCACTGACATGGGCAGAGTTCCTTATGGTATGTGGAAATATTGTGCTTTGTGAAAGAAGAAGAGGAAGAAACTAAGTGTAGGAGCCAGTCATTATGCAACAATTTCAAATATGAATTCTAGTTGCATGTCTAAGAAGGAAAATATGAGTAACAGTCTTCTGTCCTGTCCAGTGAAAACAAAAATGACAAGCACAGGACAAGAGAGAGTATATCATAGTAGGCTTCTGTTTTATGAAGACTTTCTTTGTTTACATGACTTGGTGCAAGTTCAGAAAAAGGCAACAAGGCTTTAAATTTGTCGTGGAGTGCTGGTGATCACACTTTTTCTCACTTAAACATAGCTTGTGTGGTCTACCACACAATAACCGCTTGCCTCCTTTCAACAGTAAAACAGACCATATAATTCCACTTAGACCATATATATTTGCTTCTGGAAAAAATAGGCTTTGTACTTAGCACTATCTTATTGGGAAATAAGCCCCATGGAAATTGTGGGACATACTTCAAGGCAAGCATGTTTAGGACTGGGCTTTATGTGCATCTTGAAGACTTCAGTTATAAATGAATCTGGCAAGTCTTGCCTTGCTCAGATAAGGTCCCTTTAGTTAGCTGAAGGTTTTCTTTTATATTTGTAAGTAGCTCACAATATATATTTTTCAATGATGCCATCGGGTGTACGAGTGTGTATGTGATGGGTAAATGCCAACCAGACGACAGCCAGAGGTGATACCACCAACAAGGCCTCCCTGTTGATCGTAGGCAAGTGCAGTCTGCCAGGGAGATTCAGTCTCTATATTTCCTTAAGGAACATTTTGTATCATTCCTAAGTAATCTAGTAATACTACAGATGGGTAAGTAAAGAGAACAAGACTCTGAGATACAAATGCCTTTTTGTTAAGAAGTGATCAGGTTAGGTATATTGACTGTGGTTACCAAGAACTCTCTCCCATTTAGTGGCGCTGTGGGTTAAACCACAGAGCCTAGGGCTTGCTGATCAGAAGGTTGGCGGTTCGAATCCCTGCGACGGGGTGAGCTCCCGTTGCTCGGTCCCAGCTCCTGCCCACCTAGCAGTTCGAAAGCACGTCAAAGTGCAAGTACCGGTAGATAAATAGGAACCGCTCCGGCAGGAAGGTAAACGGTGTTTCCGTGTGCTGCTCTGGTTCACCAGAAGCGGCTTGGTCATGCTGGCCACATGACCTGGAAGCTGTATGCCGGCTCTCGGCCATTAATGCGAGATGAGTGCCGCAACCCCAGAGTCGGACACGACTGGACCTAATGGTCAGGGGTCCCTTTACTAAATCAGTGGTGCCCATGTTATGAAATGCCCTCTATAGAGATGTGCATTGGGCCCCTAACCTAATTTCTTTCTACAGGCATGTTCAGGCATTTTTATTCAGAAGGTCCCTTCAGTTACTTAATTCTTGACTTGTTTTTAACTTTTGAAAACAACTGTGATCTGGTTGTTTTAGGCTGTCATTTCCTTCTGTTTTAAGTTTCTGCTGCTACCGGTACTGTTATATGTGTGTTTTTATTAGGTATTATATTTTTTTAATTGTTTGCTCACTTTATCTCTTGTAATTTTTATTGGTTTTTACACCCTGAATATCCTTTTAGAAAGGTGACTCATTAATAAATAAGGTGCTGAAATCGGAATGACATGTCTTATTTACATATATAAAGAGATCAATACAGTAGAAGAAACAATTTTTTTCTAGTAAAAATGCTGTGCCTGCCCACCTGGCATAAAAAACAAAAAACAAAAGAAAAAGATGGTACCATCAATGGTGGTGCTCTGTCATATTTTTTCCACTGTTTGACCTCTTAAGTAGTCTTCCCAACTATGTAGAAGGTTTGCTATGAGAAGCTGTAGCCTTTTCCCTGTGAAATCGCTGGTCCAGTGACTTCGTCACATTAGTCTCCCTGGGTTTTAGGAGACGAAATCGGATCAGGAACCCCTGCTGCTACTCCTGCTGCTTCCCTTCTGGGCAGCCTGCCAGCTGAGAGGCAGCATGCGGTAAGCATTCAGTGCTTATGCTGTGCATCTGCCTGCACCGGGGTCCTCACCAATCCAATGAATTGCATGTGATTTCCTCCCCTTTACACCTTGACCAAATGCAACTCCATGGCTCATCACTCTTGTATAGGCAGAAATATATGCCTGCGTCCTGTGGCAAGTCTTCTCCAGGTTCCAGCTGTCAATGAGGCATTTGCCTTTTCTGCAGTTCCTGCTCAACAAAGATTTGAAGCTAAGATAGAGCCTTTCTTCCTGGCATACTAGATTCAACTGTGTGAAATTTAAAAAAAACAAAATATCAGAGAAGCATCCCAATATGCAGTCCCATAGCTGTAGTCCTAAATGTTACAGCCCAGATGAGACTATAGTATGTTCTGTCTGTTTAGCTGTTTCTTAAAGTTAAGACACAATCAAAGGGATCACTCCAAACTGGGTGAATGGGCAGCAAAATGGCAAATGTGCTTCAGTTAGTGGGCAGCTTGATTAAGATGTTGACCCAGCGTGTGGCAACTGTGAAAAATTGTGACTTGCATGTTAGGGATCATTAGGAAAGGGATTGATAATAAAACTACCAAACCATAATCCTGTTATAGAAATCTATGGTGAGACCACACTGTATAGAGTACTGCATGAGGTTCTGGTCACCACACCTGGAAAGGAATATCGCAGAGCTTGGAAAGGTTCAGAAAAGGGCAACCAAAATAGTCAAGGGGTTGGAACAACTTCCCTATGGGAAAGAAAAAGGGCACATAAGAGAGTGATATGGTGTGGAGAAAGTGGACAGAGATACATTTTTCTCCCTCCCTCATAATACGAAAGCCTGAGGCTGTCCAATGAAGAAGTTGCATGTTGCAAGATTCAGGACAGGCAAATGGAAGTGCTGTTTTCTATGAAATGCACCTTCACAAAATGTAATAACGGACAATACCCTGGATGACTTCAAAAAGATAAGGGTTATCAATGGGCACTAGCCATAAAGACTATGTTCAGCCTCCACTATTGGAGGCAGTGTGCCTCTGAATACCAGTTGCTGGGAATCAGAATTGAGAGGACACTGTTGTACTCAGGCCCTGCTTGGGGGCTTCTCACAGACTTTTAGTTGGCCACTGTGATTCTTGACCAGGTGAGCCTTCAATAAGGCTCTTCATCATGTTCTTAACCCGTTAACATCACAACTCAGACTTGGGTCAGCTCTACCTTCTTTTTGTTATGCAGGTGTTTATATCAATTTACCCCTCTTTTTTCCATTTTGGTCTCATTACAATTCTTATATTTTCATTTTGTATACAGCATGACAATGATGCTTCCCCCCTCCCTCCATGACGTTGGGACATACAGTAATTAATACCACGAGGAGAGTGGAGACCAGGGAAAATGTTGATATTCGCACAATAAAATTCCTCTTCTAGTCTGATGTACCTTTAAATGTGTGCACATTTTCAATAACAGCTTAGACAAAATGGACAGTTGACCTCAAAATAATACCAACTTCCTAAGAGACATTTGTCTTGTATACTATAAAGCTTCAATTTGCAACCCAGGATATTACTTCACCTAGATTTTCAAGCAGTATAGCAGCAAGATTCGTAAGTTCTGTGTGGCTTACATTGGTGCTCACATGGGAGTTTAAACTAGCATTTCTCTAGAATTCTCTAGAAGCAACAAAGTAGTGATGTTTCCTCATTCGCTTCCATGGAATAAAGGAGAATATTGAGTTTGAAAAGGGCTTTTTGATCAGTTGTATCACACAAGCTACCTATGACTTAAAATGCTGTGAGCAAATTATCATATTGCATCCCAGTTCTGAATTTGTCTCTAAGGCTTGCTGTATCAGTTCATAAATTCTTAGGACAAGGTGCATTGAAAACATGGTATATGGTCCCAGGCACAAGCTTTGAGGCACAAATGCTGTGATTTGGAATGTTGGAAGTATGTTGGTTCTGGAGAATATCAGCGGAGACTGCAATTCTATACAGACATCCCATGGGATAAATCTCACAGAACTCAGCAGGACTTACTTCTGAGTAGACATGCATAGGGTGGTGCTGTAAAAATGGTTTTAAAAGTTCGAGGCCATTGTTGCAGACAGTGAGACATAGAGAATAATGCTGCTAATCTGCCATGCTTTTACCTAATGGAGAAGAGCAGCAGTGAATAATTTTGGCCTTTCTCAGCCGAGGCCATTTAAGCATATTAGTATATTTGAACTAGTAATATCTGATGATAAAAATGTCAAGCAGGCATGTTTAAGATGAATGTTCAGAAAGAAGTACTTCAAAAATTCTGAGCGCCATATGGCTCAAGTAATTCAGAGTTCCATTTCTTAGCTCTAAATTATGTCATAAAAATAGTAACAGGTGCCTAAATGCCAAAGAATGTTTATAATCTGCCCAGTGGGTTATGTTGGTCTTTTTCATTTTATCTCACTTGCAAATATTTAAGATTTAACTGCTTAATACTCTACTTGCATTCAGATTGTTGTGCAAAATACATCAAAAAGACACAGTATTATCGTATTATCAACCATGCAGATATAGTACTGTGTCATCAGCCATGGTAATATGCTGCAAGCATGTCCTTTGTTTTACTAAAGATATAACATTTGCATTTCCGAACTGAAGGGTTGGTTTTTTCCACATCATAACAAGGTTTTAGCCTTCTTGGCAAGCAGCGCCTTTCAGAAACAGTGAGCTGAGTGACCTTTCATTGCTACTTTAAAATCTTGCTGCTGTAATGCTTAGCGTGCAGCACTTCATGATAGAAAGCTCATTAAGTATAAAAATTATTTCTGATTCATTAAATATGACAAATAATTTAAGCATGGTTGTCTTTCTCAAGATTGTACAATTTGAGGGGGTGTGGAGACACAGCGAAAGAGGTATAAAGAAATTAGGATTGTTCAGATGAAAATAGCTTTTTACTTAACATAAATATTTGGAAAGTTTCTGACAAATCTGCAAGTAGGGTAGTGAGGAGGAAAGCTCTGACTGACATGCATTTATTTGTAACATGTGAAGGATTCTATGCATGTATGCTATGCATGTATGCTAGCAATCTTGCATTCATGGTGGGCAGAATTGTGTTTAGACAAGCATGGACCTTTCAATGGATTTCTCTCTCTCCATAACTGACATTCCTGTTTAGGTTAATGTGGGAAGCAACCCCACTCAAATCATTTCCACTTGATTTAGAGTCACTCAGTGCAGCTTTTCATGTTATTTGGCAAACATAATTGCCATATGTTCACCAGTGTTCATTGTGGCATTGTTGACACCTGTGAACACATATCCAGGGACTTTGGCCCAATCAGATGTATGTTCAGTTTAAAAACATGTGTATATGGTCCACACTGTTATAGAACATACTGGTGTATGTGCATCAGCCATCTTTGTCACATAACGTGTAGCTGCCCATTGCACGGCACAATTTGTGAATCCTGTTACTAGAGCTTCTTCTTGTAACTATTATACTTACCGTATAGTATTAACCTACTAGGAATAAATTTTGGGCTGTTATTCCAGTCGTGCCTATGAATTTGTGAGGAATACAAACTGACTTTTAAGTACTTGCTTACAGTTTATGTCAAACCCTACATTTGAAACTGAATTGCTTCATTGTTTGGGAAATGAGTTGTTGCTGCCAAATAAAAAGTTGATTATTCTTGATCAGCACTCATTAAAAGGCATGAAAGAAGGTTGGCTATGAAGATATCTAAGGACCAGTTAAAAGGTCATTTACTGTCCATGTTTGCCTTCCCTCTGCTGGTAATCCTATGTGGTGGGAAGTAGCATTGCAAATGAAACTCTAAATACATGAAGAATTCTCAGGTCAGTGTCCACTATCTCCAGGGCTATTCAATATTTAGATTTGGTCACACAGAAGAGATGTTTAAAAGTTCCTCCCTGCAACAGGGATTGCCCACATAGTGAAAGGCCTTTTAGCAACAACCCTGGCCCCTGGCTTGAGCAAAGAAGGGTGGTGAAATCTTTCCCTTAAAATTGAGAATCTTTTACATATTTTTTAAAATTTCTTTCGTTTCAGTGACTATTTCAACGAGTACCTTTTTTGATGGCTTATTGGTCACGGGACTCTACACATCAACCAGTGTTCAGGCTTCACAGAGTATTGGCGGGTCCAGTGCTTTTGGCTTTGGTAAGTCCAAAATGATTTCATGAAAAGCGTGTGTGTGTGTGTGTGTGCGTGTGTGAGAGAGAGAGAGAGAGAGAGAGAGCTGTTCAGCTGTATAGGTCAATATGTTATATTTTGGATCTACTTCCTGGTCCATTCCATGTGGAGCCATGATCAACAGAGCCTGCACCTCTTCCACTGAACTCCGTGGAAAGACCTCTGCTATCAGACTTCAAGGATTGATCCACAGACTCCTCAGTGGATCAAGAGAGATTTCCCCAAAACTTGAAACCCCAGGGCAGCAGAGGAATATGCCAGCTCTTTGACTGGTCAGATGCAGCATTCAGGGGGCGGGGCCTCTCATCAATCAATACCTAATCCATACTATAAAGCTTTGATAGCTGTTCCAGGGCACTGCTGAGACAACTATTAGTGACTAGTAGGATGACTAGCTGTGGTCCTGAAACCCAAATAGGTCCCGCTCCAAGGTGCTGATCCTGCCTTGCCTTGCTTTTGTGTCTCTCTGGGACTACCACCCTTCTTGGTCATCATCAATCTGGTGCTGGGTACCCGCATCAATCAGGACAGAATACTGTGCTCAGTTCTGGTCACCACACTTCAAAAAAGGCATTGTAGAGGTGGAAATGTTCAGAAAAGGGCAACCATAACAGAAGGTTCTGGAGCTACTTCCCTCTGAGGAAAGGTGAGGAAAGGTCACAACATTTTTGTTTATTAAGAAGCAGAGTGAATAAATATGAAATATGGGCTTTTTCTATGCCGCATGCTAAATAGTGCTTCCTTTTCTATTAAATAACTGCAGTTTGAACTAAATTCCACTAAAGTGAACAGAAACCAGTGGCCTCAAGGTCTGCTGTAACAAGAAAGTGGCTGGAATCGCACTTGTCTTTTGTGCCAAAGTTCTTTTAGCAAGGCTTCCCATCCCCTGTCACAGCCCTGTCAGGCAAGGAATGCCCAGAGTGAGGAATTAACTCTTTATTGTCAAAAGTACACATAAGTTAGAAAAAGGCATGCCTATCATAGATGTGCACCTGATGAAGCAGTTGCAGCAACAGAGAGGCCCCATCCCCAACCTCAGCTTATGTATCTCCCCTACTTGAGCTGCACACAAGCAGGCACTCTCTCCCTCCTCCTGCCCCTGTTCTTTACTCTCTGACCTGCAGCTTCTCCTGCCTCTGACTCTCATCTCCTGGCTGTTACAGACTCTCCCACATCACCGATCTCTTCCTCCACGTCAGTCTCCAACCCCCACTTCTCCTGGTGTCTACTCATCAGTATCTAGCCAACACTCCTCAGTGTCCAGACAGTCTCTGACACCCCCAAAGTCCCTCCTTGTGTGCTATAAGTATGCACAATATGACTAGCCATCCATGTGCCCTGCCATCTAAAGTATGGGCTCCTTGTGTAAGGTTTATCATATACTGCTGCAGGAGAGACGTGGCTGGCAGCAGAGTTAATCAGAATCCTTGTGTTCCATTGTGGCTGCACGGGCAAAGCAGGAAGAGGTGGAGGAAGCATGCATTTGGGCTCTTCAATTATTTCAGTGGAAGTATTTCAGCTTGTACTTCAGCTTTTGCCAGAAGGATTCCAGCACAACCTCATTCCCCACTTGAAACAGCTCTGGTGCCTCCCATGCTCAGTCCCTCCATTAGCA
Organism: Darevskia mixta; assembly: GCA_034641385.1. Classification (NCBI taxonomy): domain Eukaryota; kingdom Metazoa; phylum Chordata; class Lepidosauria; order Squamata; family Lacertidae; genus Darevskia; species Darevskia mixta. The sequence goes on along the minus strand of JAWWNH010000224.1, from coordinate 5,961,311 downwards.
GAGTTTTCGCAGCATACAATTCTGCTACTGTAGCCCTAGGACAGAAGTGACAACACATCTCTTAAAATGCTTTAACCAGCCTTCCTGGATGATAGGGTTGTGCTAAGTGAGGCATTCCTATGTACACTTTCTTTGGAGTAAGCACCATTGGAATTGGTGCCACACATTCCTAAGTATGCATGTCCTTGATCAGTCTCAGAGACTCACGCTCAACATATTAGCATAGGAACCTAAAATACCAAATAAAGGTAACAATTGTCATGAAAATGGTCTCTACTCATTAGTAGAGGCTCAGCAGAGACACATGCCCGTGTGGCATGTTCTCGCCTTCCTGGGCAATCATTCAGGAGCTTTTCAGCTTCTTCAGCCCGAACATCACAGTGACTGGTGTCCGAAGACATCCAGCACACTTAGGGATCCGCAGAGTGTGCACAGTAATGTAACAGACCACAGCAGCTCAGCATCCTGACTAAATCTACTTTATTACATATCTACACATGGAGCTCTACATCATGGCTCCCTCTCTCTCTAGCATCAGGCAGCAAAGAGAAAAGAACAAAGGACAATAGTCCTACTTTAGGGCACATAGCAAGACAAGACATCCTGTCTGCCGTCACTTCCCACTTCCCACTCTGTGGAATGAAAACATATACCCAGTCATGTGAAAAACAATAAACCCATGACTGCACACAGGAAATGAATATTACAACATCCTCCCCCGATTCATGCACTGTGCTGCAGTCACCTGACATCAGTGTAACTACAACATGGCATACAGACATCTGTATCATCCGTTCCACCTTTGGAACTATCTGCAACTGGATTGGCCTTGGGCCTTACCATCTTGCACATCTGACTAGTCTTGGTGTCATAACCCTTTTGACTATCAGGAAACTTCACACTTGGCTTTGTTGGAATTGAACCCTAGCCTCGTTCCTCTCTGAGGAATCAGTGTAGGCACACATGGCCTCTGGACTTGGTCCAGCTTCCTTCTCCAGGGAAATAGTGTCTACCCTTACAGCCTTTGGGCATGTAGCTTTTCTGGGTTTTTCTTGTCACAGTTCCCATCAGAAACTTTGTACCTTTTATGTATCTGTGTTTTCTAGACTAAGCCCTAAAATAATGTGACTTCAGAACATACTTTAGCACAGATATGCATGTCATATTGTTACAATATTCACAGGAACACATTAGTTGTGCAGGGAAGGGGACTTAACACTTTTCCTGTGTTGTGGCCCCAATACCCCCCCCCCCAACCAAAAAAAGCTGAAATTCCCCTCAGGATGAAGCTGCCCCTAAAGATTTAGATTTTCAAGTACCAGTAATGTTCATTGTGATTAAATCAATGCCTCTCGCTCCCCAAGGCTTTTCAGTTTAGCAAACATCAAAAGCATAAATAAATATGCATATAGTAAATAAGGTTGACAAATGCTTGCTTCCTGTTTTGTGCCTGTTGCTTTCTCATTCACCTTAAAAGATCTATTACTACTAAGGAAGACAGTGAGGTTCACAACACCTCTGTCTTTTTACAATTCACCTGAAAGCGGGTCCATTTGATTTTAATTGAACTTGCAAGTAAGTGTAGTTCAGGTTGAAGCTTAGACATCTGATTCTCTGTGCCACTCCAGCAGGAAAAAAAGCAATTGGGTAGTCTTAGAGCAAGGCAATTGCTGAGGCAGAAGTTGTGCCTGTAGTGGTGTTTTGAACTCACCTAGGACATTGCACCAGTGCAACAAAGTGGATCTGGGCTGCTTCATAGCAACCACCTGGATTGCTGGCTAAAAGAAGTGTTTCATAGCAATAAGAAAAGGAGCATAAAGGGGAAGCAGCTATAACAGAGGCTCCCTAATTTTATGGATTCAAAATAGACAAGAACCAATAAGCACTTTGATGGAAATGGCCCAGCAGGAAAACACTGTGGCCGTGGTGGAGACCCTGTGGCCTTCAAGAGGTTGCTGGACTCCAGCTTCCATCAGCTTCAGCCAGAAAGGACAGCAGAAGCTATAGTACAGCAACATCTCAGGGGCTAGAGGTTCTCCATGTCACTGTATCCCACCAGGCCACTTGTCCAAAATCTGCATTAAAAACCTGTTGGAGAACATTAGGAATGAGCACATATTATAACTGTGTACTCTGAATGAACATAGAGAGGAGGATGAGATCACACTTTTAGCTGTACACCTGCACAGCTGACCAGACATGATCTATTCTACTCCCCTACATATAGATAGTCTGCACAATCCCAGTTGTATGTTAGAAATGTTATGGAGTTGGAAAAATGAACTGCATTTTCTTGATATTGCCTCTAAGAAAGGAGAAAGCTTCACTTGTGATACAAAGTAGATGACTTCCTAGCACCATTTGGAAATTGAGTGTATTCGCAGATGATTAATTGTTGTAATATAATTTTTATTCCAGACTGTTTGCTAATGTTTGATATTGAGGAGAGAGAGAGAAAACAATAAAGATAAAAAAGAAGGAAGGAAGAAACACTGTGATTTTAATGGCCAAGAACAGGGAAGATATACGAGCAGGTTGGGGGAAGGCTCCTTCCTCCCCACAGTCAGGAAAGATGGATGGATATTTAAAAGTTCCATTACTTAGTAATTCATTGTTATTACAGAGAATCTTGGAACTGCAGCTGAAGGTCTAGGCATGATGAGATTGAGAATTGCCACTTATTGATTCACAAAGACTAAGTAGTATTGCCATATGCTGTTCACATTTGAGGGCTATATGGAGCTGCACATCACTGGGATTATGCAAGGTTCATACTAAGCACTGGTGCAGAATGGCCTTGACCTTGGGGCAAAAGTCCAGGGCCGCACATCCATGGGGCGCCCTCAAGAGTGTAGCAGATTATGGGGGCAGCAGCAAGTATGCCCTCCATCAGAACCCAGGCCATCATGGACATGTCAGGGCAAATTAAGGCTTCTGCAAGTCACTGTGGCAACCTTTATTCTTATTTTAAAAATGGGGTGGCTGGCCAGCCATGTCATGGTTACTGATGCCCTTTTTGTTATCTATTTATCATCTATCTATCTATCTGTCTGTCTGTTTATTATGTGTTGTACTTTTCCACAACAAAATGGTGCTTATTCTCAATAAAAGGCGTTTAGCATCAAGGGAGTACAGTGGTACCTAGGGTTAAGAATTTGTTATGGAGGTCCATTCTTAACCTGAAACTGTTCTTAACCTGAGGTATAACTTTAGCTAATGGGGCCTCCCACTGCTGCCGCGCTGCTGCTGCGCGATTTCTGTTCTCATCCTGAAGCAAGGTACTATTTAACCCAAGGTACTATTTCTGGGTTAGCAGAGTCTGTAACCTGAAGCGTCTGTAACCCGAGGTACCACTGTAGAAACAATCTCAGTTTTATTCCTGTAAGTAATGAGTACATGCTTGGAGTATTTCTGTTTCTGTAACATATAATGAATGTAGAAGCAGCTGTAATGCATGGAATTGTGATGACTGAGGTAGAGGGGAGAGATAAGAGAAATGCTAAGTGTTTCCTTTGCAACTTAAGTTATGCATAAGGCCAGCTAAAGGAAGGCCTGTAAGACCATTTAGTTCAGGGTCTAAAATTACCTTGTTGCACCACTGCTTCTGACAGGATGAAGTCTGTAAAAACAGGCGCAGTGGTTTTTTGTACTAAGCAGCTTTCACATTGATTTTCACAAAATTTAAAATGAGCACTTCAAAAATTCAAGCTTTCTCCCTTTCTTTAAGAGAAAAATCACCTTACTAACATAAAAGTTGACAGGTGGGGATGTCCTTATGACACTGGCAGGAAACTTCGACAATAAGACTCAGCTGTATCTCTTATTTATTGCAAGTCCAGTCAAATCCAACCCAGCCTTCCATATTGCCAACCAGGGCAGCAGGGCGAAGGCACAGCTTGTTTAGTACCCTGGAGAGCTCACAGCAGTCAATGCCAAGATTTGGGGAGAGTTCTTGCTTCAGCAGCATGTTGAAGCCTTCTGAGGATTGGTCGACTTGAGCCTCTTACTAGCTCTATCCTCTCTGAGGTGCTACCTGTTTGTTAAAAGGGTCATTGCCCAATTCTGTTACGGTTTGATCCTATGGTGGCCAGGCAAGGAGAGATGAATTGGAAGGATAGTCTCGGAGTCGGAGGAGTCCAGTAAGGCCACATACTCTGGCCTGGGCTGCCCAGAAATGAGGGACAGTGGCTTCCTAACTGATGCCTTTCCCTCCAAGTCTCCTAACTGGATAAAGGATTATGGCCAGAGAACCTCACAGGTTCTTTCTCTTTCCTTGGACCTCAGCTGGATCCTTAAGACTCCACCTTGCCTTTTCTTACAAAGTGGTTCTCCACCTTCAACCTTCTTCCTGGTCTCTATAATAGTAACTAAGCTAAGCCAAGCAACATTGGGGGTGGGTTGGCTTTGTAATGTATTACTGATCCTTTAAAGGGACACAGGTGGCGCTGTGGGTTAAACCACAGATCCTAGGGCTTGCTGATCAGAAGGTCGGCGGTTTGAATCCCTGCGACGGGGTGAGCTCCCATTGCTCTGTCCCAGCTCCTGCCAACCTAGCAGTTCGAAAGCACGTCAAAGTGCAAGTAGATAAATAGGTACCGCTCCGGCGGGAAGGTAAACGGCGTTTCCGTGCGCTGCTCTGGTTCGCCATAAGCGGCTTAGTCATGCTGGCCACATGACCTGGAAGCTGTACGCCGGCTCCCTCGGCCAATAATGCGAGATGAACGCCGCAACCCCAGAATCGGACACGACTGGACCTAATGGTCAGGGGTTCCTTTACCTTTACCTACTGATCCTTTTAACTCTGCATATTTTAATAACAGCACATCAAACCTCAAATGCCATGATTTTACTCTTAAAACATATTATTATTTTTGCAAATAAATATTGCAGTTGCAACCCTGATGTGATTATTGCTGGCTCTTTGGAGCAGGCACATGGATATTGGTTTCTATTGATCATTACTAAATCCCCACATGTAAGCAATGGCATCACAGCCAGTGCAGTCCTTTTCAAGCATACAATTGCCTCCAGTAAAGATCTCAAGAGTAGTATTGCTATTTTCCCCAAATTAGCTTTTATGTTAATGCAGATGAAAGATATGGGTTCATGAGCCTGTGAACACTGGTACACAAACAGATCTGTGAACATCCCAGAAATTGCCATGGGGACAACATGAGCTTTGCATTCCAACTTTGATGGAATGAAAGCCCAGTTGTAAATTGGGAGTGTATAGTAATCTACTGCTTGTGCTTAGTAACATACAATACAAAGAATGTGGAGTCAGGCAAATTGCAGTAGTACTCAAAGATACCACAAACTTACTTATTTACCATTTTTGCCAAAAAAAATTCTGTTCTATCAGCATTAGGAAATAATTATCATAGCGGTGAACAGCAAAAAACAATAGAATTACATTAATCAGACAAATGCCAAATGCAACATAAATCAGTAGATGAGATGAATACTGGCTCTCCATATCCCACCAATATCCAAAGGGAGTACCAAGCTTTGATAACCACCCAATTGACATTTGACTATGTTAAAGAAAACCAAGTCTTTTGAGGAACGGTTGGAGAGACTGGGTATGTTTAGCCTGGAAAAGAGGAGACTGAAAGGAGATATGATAGCCATCTTCAAATACCTTAAGGGCTGTCACATGGAAAAGGGAGCGTGCTTGTTTTCTCCTGCTCTGGAGGGTAGGACTCGAACCAATGGCTTCAAGTTACAAGAAAGGAGATTCTGACTAAACATTCAAAATAAATTTCTGACAGTAAGAGCTGTTTGACAGTGGAATAGACTCCCACAAGAGGTGGTGGACTCTCCTTCCTTGGAGGAGGAGGAGGAGGAGGAGGAGGAGGAGGAGGAGGAGAAGAAGAAGAAGAAGAAGAAGAAGAGTTTGGATTTGATATCCTGCTTTATCACTACCCGAAGGAGTCTCAAAGTGGCTAACATTCTCCTTTCCCTTCCTCCACAACAAACACTCTGTGAGGTGAGTGGGGCTGAGAGACTTCAAAGTAGTGTGACTAGCCCAAGGTCACCCAGCAGCTGCATGTGGAGGAGCGGAGACGCAAACCCAGTTCACCAGATTACGAGTCTACTGCTCTTAACCACTACACCACACTGGTTCTACATTTTAAAGCAGATTTTTAAGCAGAGGATGGATGGACATCTGTCATGGATGCTTTAGCTGAGATTCCTGCATTGCAGGGGGGTGGACAAGATGGCCGTTGGGTCCCTTCCAACTCTATGATTCTATGACTCTATGATGCAAGGTCCCAATCTCTCAGAAGTGGACTATTTGCTTGGGCTTCATTTGAAGTAAATGGACTGTTTCCCAGCATCTCATGGTAATAATTTGCTTGGATTGGATTTTGGTTGCTAGATCCAAGATTAAGCATGATGCTTAAGCATAGTACCTGATGTGCATCAAGGCTAGTATATTTTCTTGTTTGGTTGCAGTGTTTATATTCAATTTATATTTTATTGCTTAAAACTCCATTGTGCAGTATTCAACATAGAAACATTTCCATTGTCACATATTACCAAGGATGACCTATTATTATGATGCCAAAATTTTAAACTAGACTCTTAATCTCAGGGTTGTGGGTTCGAGTCTCCCACATTGGGCAAAATGATTCTTGCATACCAGGGGGTCAGACTTGATGACCCCTGTGGTCCCTTCCAATTCTATGATTCTATGGTTTAAGATAACCCCACAATAATGAATACAAAATTTATAAACAACGTATCAATCAAGTTACAAGATTCATGAACAAACGCTTCAGAATGCATTTATTGGGTGTAAACACTACTTCTATAAACGCTTGCTTTAATATATGGATGAAAAAATTTAGTAAGAAATATTGTAATCAGTAAAGTGCTATTGAAGAGAATCTGGGTGGCCTTTTGCATTTCCAATTAGCCCAGTCAGCTACATTTAAAATTGGGCACAATTTTTCCATGGAATCACTCCTTTAAGTGTAGTGTTTCCTGTGAATTGTTAATGAAGTTGCTCCATAGGGCAAGACAAAAAAATGCTGGACAGAAGCAAATGAGGTCCTTAAAGGCAGTAAATGTCTAAAGAGAGAGTTGTAAGTCACTGATGCATACTAAGAGATACCTCGTTTTGCTTGTTGATATGAATCTTAAAGCATGATGCCCCAGGGAAGTCTAATGTTTAATTATGAATATCCATTTATGCACTGCAGGAGAAAAAGTTTCCTTCTATGGCTTGTCTTATGAACAGCAGCTTTACCGCACATTCTGAAGAACTGAGAGCCAAACTAGACAAGACATCATTCATGCAATTAGCAACTGCATGAGTGGTTTTTAAAAAGTAAATAGAAAGCATGGGGAAGTCCAGTCTAGACTGGGAACCTGATGTGAAGGTATTGGGGGGGGGGACGACTTTAACCCTCCGCTCACCTCACTGCAATCCCATTCACTTTTGGGTATCCGCACCAGCTATTTGCACTGGGGGGAAATGCTTCCTTTAGCATGAATGGGAAGTTTTCTTTGAGAGAAAGTAACAGAGATGTGGGGTCCCTGATTCAGATTGGGACCACATCAGCAGGCAAAGAGTTACCTCTCTACCCCCATGCCAGGGTCTTGATCTGGACTGTGATCCCTACTTCTGATATCTCTTTTTAAAAGCCACCCATGCAGTTGTTACTTACGGTAAATAATTAATGGCATGAATTGTATCTTGCCTAGTTTGGCTGGGAGTAAAGCCATTCCCTTTTACTGTTTTTGATGTTATGTGATTGTTCTTAACCTTAAACAGATACTTAAGAAAAACCACTTGAATTTTGCTATTAATTGTTCCTTTTTATTCTGGTAGTAAATAAAGTGGAGCTGCTATGAGTGATCGTTTGAGGAACAAATTACAATTACAGTACATCAAATTACAATGTTATATTCTAGAGTCCTGTTCACTGTTTGGAAAGAAGGGAGTGCTCAATCTCTTTCAAGGACTGGACTGTGTAGAAAAATAAGGATTTTGGTTAAATTATCTACTAGATTTTCATGTTGCTTTCAGGAGAGAAAAAATAGCTTTCTACCCACCATAGTTCAATAGCTGTTCCCATTCCAGCTCCTATCTCCAGCTTCATAAACATTTCCCCCTAATGTTGGAATCTTATCCATGCACCATGTTCCCCCAGGCTTCCAAACTACTCTTAAAAAGCCTTGCATTTTAAAAGCACTACAGGGTATTTGCACAAGAAGTGTTTAAAAGCAAAGAAACATAGGGAAGACAAAACAAAAACAGCAGGCAAACTCCAGGAGACACTTTAGACATCTTGTCAGTGCAAAAGTCAGAGGAGGGGTTTAAAAGTAAAGGGGAGGGGAGGTCGGTGTGCGCTTGAGTTGTTGCTTCAAAGACATCTCACAACAAAATCTGTTCTGCAGACCTGCCTCCGCACAGCTACCATTTGGGAAGGGTCAGGTATTTTAGGGCACCATGTGGAACACCAAACTCTTCCCTGCAAGCTCATTTGAATGGGAAATCAATTCTAGATAAAAGAAAGGAACATGCCTCCCGCTGGTACTGCACTGTTAACAGAAGTGGAGGGAAAGGAAATAGACTTCTGTAGCTGTGTTTGTGTTGGCACTGAAACATTTTGTTCTTGGGATCTACAGTTTAAAAAAAGCAGAAACTATCACGACTGATTACTGCATATCCAGGAAGCATTAGCCTGCATAGCACAACATTCTTGAAATGTTCCTCTGTAAACTACTGAAATTGCTTCGTGCCCCTGGCTTACTTTGTGACAAATCAAATGGGCTCCAGGACCCTCCCCTCACACCAGAGACACATGCCAGAAACCAAACAGATGGTGAGCTAGGAAAAATTACCCTCAGCATTCTCATTAGAACAGTTGGGAAAATTTTAATGGGCCCCCATTTGCCTTGTGCTGTATCTAATACCCTTTGAACTGCCACTTTTTTGTTACAAGTCAACAACCGCAATGTATATTTTAATAGGGATTATCAAACACAATTTGCCCAGAAGATGTACCCGCCCTCCACTGCTAATTAGCCAAGTTTAAATAATCACTGAGTTCTGGAATAATTGGAAAGAAATCCTGTTTTTCTTGCCAGTGCATAATTACTAATTAACAGGGAGATAAAATATCTGTATAGCGTCATATCTGGGAGAATCTGTTAACAGTTAATTAAATTGTTAATGGGGGCCAAATTGACATTGGTCAGCAAAGTTTACATTTCAGTTCTACTATGTATAATCAACTTTCCTGAATCAGAAGGAGCCATGATGACAGTGAAACCTGTGGAGATAAAAGTTGATAGTCCTGTCAAGTTTTGTTTAATAGACTTGAGGGGAAAATGTAACCCTTGATAATTCAGAGTTCTTCACTGCGTCCTGCTCTATATGTTATGTTCAAGAATGGTAAAACCAAAATCTATACTTTTAACCATTTAAAATTAGTTGTTAACAAACTTTTCCAATCCAGAAAAAATATTATAAAAACGGAACCTGTAATGTCCTCTTCATGTTTCACTTGCAATAAATTTAGATAAATTGTTTTTAAATGAAGTGATGCTATTTAACTGCATTCAACGTAGACCAAATATCCTTGGTAATATTTACCACAAACATTTAGAAATTGCTGGTAGTCATCAAATTATTATTTTTGTACAGGCATCTATATTGTTTCAATAATACATTTATTAACAAAGTAAATAAAAGAACAAGCCTAATCCTCTAAAGAGTTCATTATATTTTATTTATGAAACTCTATCCACTGTTGTGCAAATGCTGATTTGCTCTATAGCAGCTGAAGTGGTCTGGATATGGCCTGGATATTATTTTGATCCTAGATCTTCTGCTTCAATGATCAATATTTTATTGACCTCAGTGCAGTACTTCATAGAACTGTGTCCTAAAATGACAATGGAAATGTGAGATTTTATGCAATAGGAATACCTTAGCTACCCCCCAAATTAAGAAATCCAAAGACATTTTATTCTGTCATATCTTATTGGCCACTTATGATATTAGACTATTTGTCGCGACCCGACTAGACACTGATAGACCGGGGTCCGCCAGGGTCGCGCCATGCGGGCGCCAGGAAGGGGAACCATGCAGCGGGCCAGAGAAGGGGGCGACAGCGGAGCCAGGCGCGCAGGGGTTAAACCGAGCGCAGGAAGGCCCGACCTCGCCCAGGCATGCCCCGCGGGGTAAACAACCCCAGAATGGGCGATAACGACCGCTAACGAGCCATCAGCAGCGGGCGTGGTGGAACCGGCAGCATCGCAATAACAATGCAAAAAGCACCCATGAATGGTGCAGGTAGACCAGAGCAGTTAACTCTTTTGTCCAAGCCACCCAGGGTGGGGAAGAGGATTACCCCCGGACCTTTAGGGCAGAAGGGAGGGGGGAATTGGGAGTCACCCAGCAAGGTGTACATAAGGGGGATTCTGAGATGGCCTCCTCAGAATCCTCACGGACTTTCCACGTTTCTCTGTGTGCTGTACAATAAACTTCAAGACAACTTCCGCTGACTTCTCAGAGTGGCGTGCGTTCTTGACAGCTAGCTACAGTCACCATTGGGGACACGACATAGTGAGGATTCTCCAAAACTTCAACGTCCGTATCGTGTTGGGATCGCTTACCGGCAGCTACCGAGATGGCGACCCCATGGCGCGGAGCGGCACGTTTTCAGACCCCCGTTACCTCGAGCACCCTACTCGAGCGGCCGGCGGATCTGTTCACCTCGAATCAACGGAGCCTTTCCTCGGCCGGACCAGACAGCGGGAGCCTGGGCGAGCTACGGCGACTCCAGGAGCAGCTGAACCGCCTCATCTGGGAGCGGCTGCGGGTTGGCGAGGAGTCGGGCCGGTTGTGGGACCAGGCCTGTGGGGGCGCGGTGCCCCGGACAAGTCATAGCGGCGGCGGGAGCCAAGGCCACGCGGGATCGGGGGTCTGCAGTCAGCAGACCCCAGGGGAGGGCTCAGGTCAGGAGCCCGGAGTGACTCAGCGGCTGCCGTGGTTGGACGGGACGGCCCCGAGGGGGCAGGTGCTTCCCCCGCCAAGACGTCGCAGCAGCCGGCTGGAGGACGACGCAGTGGCGGGGAGTTCCACGGGCGACAGCAGCGAGGACGAGCGCGCGGCAGCGACCCCGGAGGCCCGCGGGAGGCACGTCCGCCGGAGGGCGACGGCGCGGCGCAGGCCGCCCCCGGAGCTGAGGGCCACTTACGAGGGGGACCCGGCGGAACTCTCCACCTTCATCTTCCACGCAAGGAACCACGCCAGAAGGTACGGGGGAGGCGACTGCGACCCAGAGGACTTGGTAGCGGCGGTCATCTCCTCCCTGCAGGGGAAGGCCGGCCAGTGGGCCATGCTCCTGGTCGACCGCAGGGACCCGGCTCTGGCCACCCTGGAGGACTTCTTGGCGGCCCTGCGAGAGCGCTTCCAAGACCCGCAGGCGGAGGAGAAGGCGAAGCGACGGGTCCAGAAGGCCAGGCAAGGGGGTCTCCCGGTACAGGACTATGTAGACATGTTCAGGGGGGAGGCCGCCCGAATCTCCTCTTGGAACGAGGAGGTCCTCGTCCACTATTTCAAGGAGGGCCTCCATCCTGAGCTCCGCAAGTGGGCCGTAGTGAAGGGGACCCCTCGGGAGCTGTCGACGCTGGACGGCTGGTGCCGCACGGTGGCTCAGTTGGAAGCAGACCTGGGGATGCTGGAGTTAGAACCCAGGGCGGGCAAGGACCGAAGGCCCGCGGAGAACTCAGGGACCCCCCGTCCCGCCAATGGCGCGGGGGTCCCCCGGCCCAAGCGCACCCCCGACCCGGAACGGGAGAGGAGACGCCGGGAGGGACTCTGCATGAGGTGCGGAGGGGCAGGACACTATGCGGTGGCGTGCCCCAAGCGACCCCCGGGAGAGGTTCGGACCCCGGCAGGGTCCCAAGTGACGTCGGGAACCAGTAGGACACCCAAGACCGGGAGCCGGGCGGCTGTCGCGTCGGAGCCAAGGGGAAAGTGCCAGTCCGACTCCGAGGGCTCGGAGTCGGGAAACGACCTGGACCTGCAGTGAAGGACGCCCGGCTGCAGGTCCCGCCAGGGTCAGCGGACCCCAAGAAACGGGCGGGAAGACCACCCAACCTGGTCCGGGTGAGGTTGGAAAACCCGGACGGCGGCAAGCAATGGACGGGCGATGCGCTGCTGGACTCGGGCTGCGACCACAGTATGCTGCACCCCGAAGTGGCCAAGGAACTGGACTTGCCCACCCAGGTTCGGAGCACCCCCTTAGTTTTCGTCCAGATGGACGGCAGTCCCATAAAGGGGGGTCCGTTTGGGGTGGAAGTGGGGCCGGTCTCCTTGTGGGTGGGGGACCACCGGGAGTCCAGGATGCTAGTTAGGGTCCCCACGGATGGGTACCAGGTAGTGCTGGGGTTGGACTGGCTGATGGAACATAACCCCATAGTAGACTGGCGCTCAGGGCGCCTGACGTTCGACCTGGATAGGTGTGGGCAGCACAGGGTCGAATCGGACCCCCAGTGCCCCGGGAAGGGGGAGGCCAAAGGGGTCCACGGGGACGAGGGCAAGCTGGATGTGGTGGCGCCGGAGATACCCCCGGAGTACCGGGATCTGGCGGCGGTGTTCGGGGAAACCGAGGCAGACGAGCTGCCCCCCCACCGCCGCACAGATTGCGCCATCGACATCCCAGAGGATGCGGTCCTCCCCAAGGGACGCATCTACAAGATGTCCGGGGAGGAACTCCAGGACCTCAGGGAGTTCCTGGACAAGAATCTGGCCAGAGGGTTCATCCGCCCCGCCAAGAGCCCCATGGGGGCTCCGGTCATCTTCGTGGGCAAGAAGGATGGCACCCGGAGGTTGTGCCAGGACTACAGAGGGTTGAACGCCATAGCGGCAGGGAACGCGTACCCGCTTCCCCTCATCCCGGATCTGCTGGACCAGTTGGGTACCGGCACGATCTTCACGAAGCTAGACTTGAGGGAGGCATACTACCGGGTGCGGGTCCGGGAGGGGGACGAATGGAAGACGGCTTTTAACTGCCAGTTTGGACAGTTCGAGTTCCTGGTAATGCCGTTCGGTTTGAGCGGGGCCCCGGGGGTGTTCATGAGCCTCATCAACGAGGTACTCCACGACCTCCTGTACAAAGGGGTGGTGGTCTACCTGGACGATGTGCTGGTGTACAGTCAGGACCCCCAGGAACACGTCCGGTTGGTCCGGGAGGTCTTGCAGAGACTCCTGGACAACCACCTATACGTCAAGTTGCCCAAGTGCGAGTTCCACCGCCCCTCCTTAGATTACCTGGGGTATAGGATCTTGGCGGCGGGGGTGGCCATGGATCCCCAGAAGGTGGAGGCAGTCCTGGGGTGGGAGCGGCCGCGGACACGGCGCCAACTCCAGAGCTTGCTAGGGTTCGCAAATTTCTGCAGGGGCTTTTTGCCCAACTATTCGGCCTTGGTGACCCCCCTCACCGATCTCCTAGGTACCAAGGGGAAAGGAAAGGGGGCCAAGCGTCCCGGGACGGCTCTGGATTGGGGGTCCCGGGCGGAGGAGGCTTTCCGGAGGCTCAAAGGGGCGTTCGCCGCCGAGCCTACGCTGATCCATGTGGATCCAGCCCGGCCCATGGTGGTACAGGTAGACGCTAGTGATGTGGCCATGGGAGCGGTACTCCTGCAGAGGGACGGGGAGGGCCGTCTGAGGCCCGGAGCGTACCTGTCCCGGAAGTTTGGGAAGGCGGAAAGGAACTGGTCTACCTGGGAGAAGGAGGCAGCGGCCATCCGCATGGCGCTTGAGGAGTGGAGGCACTGGCTGGAGGGGGCAAGGGAACCGTTTGAGGTCTGGACAGACCACCGCAACCTCGAGGCCCTCCGACAGCCACGGAAGCTGACCGCCATGCACATGCGGTGGGCAGAGTTCTTCTCCCGGTACGATTTCCAGCTAAGCCACATCCCCGGGAAGGACAACTTCCTCGCGGACGCCCTGTCTCGCCTGCCCCAGTACGAGGCGGATGTCCGCACAGAGATGCGTCCGCTATTTGAGGACAAACACCTAGCCCGAGCCGTCACCACCCGTAACCAGGCTAGGAGGAAAGAAGGACAGACAGGGGGTCAAGGTGGGACACCCCCCCGGGAGCGCAGCCAGCCTTCTGCAGCGCTCCGCGACAGACTAGTGGCAGCGTATCCGACAGACGCGGAACTACAGGACCTGCGGGACTCCTTGACACTGGAAGGGGACATCTGGAGAAGGGGGAGCGCCGCGTACGTCCCGGAACCCCTCCGGAGGGCCGCCCTGGAGGCATGCCACGACGCCAAAGCGGCTGGGCACTTCGGCTTCGTCAAGACGTGGAAGCTGGTTCGGCGGAGCTTCTGGTGGCCCACGCTCCGCAAAGATGTCAAGGACTACGTTGCGGGCTGCCCCATCTGCCTCACCTGCAAGCCGGCAGTGGGCAAGCCGCAGGGCCTCCTACAGCCTCTGGAGGTCCCACCTCGACCTTGGTCGGTGATCTCCATGGACTTTATTACAGATCTGCCACCCAGCCGAGGCAAGACAGCAATATGGGTCGTGGTGGACCTGTTCTCCAAGCAAGCCCATTTCGTGCCCTGCGCCTCACTGCCTACCGCCACCCAGGTGGCAAAGCTGTTCATGGAGCACATCTTCCGGCTCCATGGGGTTCCAGACAAGGTCATTTCCGATCGCGGCTCCCAGTTTGTGTCCCGATTTTGGAAGGCGTTCCTGGGACTGCTAGGGATCGAACAGGGACTCAGCTCGGCCTACCACCCCCAGACTGACGGACAGACGGAACGTGTCAACCAGGTGCTGGAGCAGTACCTGCGGTGCTTTGGCTGCTATCAGCAGGACGACTGGTCACAGCTGCTTCCGTTGGCGGAGTTCGCTTACAATAACTCCGTACATAGCAGCACGGAGATGTCCCCCTTCGCCGTGGTCTACGGGATCGACCTGAGGCACCTGCCGGACTTGGGGGAGCCCACCGCCCGGGAGCCGGAGGAGCTCGGAAAGTGGAGAGAGAGGACGGCCAGGTGCTGGGAGTCCCTTCGGGAACAACTGCTGGAGGTCAAGGCGGCGCAGAAGAGGACGGTGGACCAGCGAAGAAGACCGGCGGGGGACATCAAAGCGGGGTGCCGGGTCTACCTGTCCACGCGGCACTTGAAGCTGGGCCTCCCCAGCAAGAAACTCGGGCCCCGGTACTTGGGCCCGTTTAAAGTGCTAGAGGTAATCAACGGAGTTTCTGCGAAGCTGGAACTCCCAAAGAACTTGCAACAGATACACCCGGTGTTCCACTTCAGCTTGCTGAAGAAGTCCCCGGAGGACGACGGTTGGCACCCCGTGGCGGCGCCACCCACCCCGTTGATCCTGGCGGGAGGGGAGCACCATGAGGTCAAGGACATTTTGGACTCCAGACTCTACAGAGGGCGTTTGCAGTACCTGGTGGAGTGGAAGGACTCTGCTACGGGGGACCGAGAATGGGTGTGGGCGTCGGACGTTTTGGCCCCACAGCTGGTCAAGAGATTCCACCAACAGTGGCCAAACCGGCCGGGGGGCCCCGGGACTCAGAACGCTCCCCAGGGGAGGGGGGAGTCAGTTTCGGGGGGGCAGGATGTCGCGACCCGACTAGACACTGATAGACCGGGGTCCGCCAGGGTCGCGCCATGCGGGCGCCAGGAAGGGGAACCATGCAGCGGGCCAGAGAAGGGGGCGACAGAGGAGCCAGGCGCGCAGGGGTTAAACCGAGCGCAGGAAGGCCCGACCTCGCCCAGGCATGCCCCGCGGGGTAAACAACCCCAGAATGGGCGATAACGACCGCTAACGAGCCATCAGCAGCGGGCGTGGTGGAACCGGCAGCATCGCAATAACAATGCAAAAAGCACCCATGAATGGTGCAGGTAGACCAGAGCAGTTAACTCTTTTGTCCAAGCCACCCAGGGTGGGGAAGAGGATTACCCCCGGACCTTTAGGGCAGAAGGGAGGGGGGAATTGGGAGTCTCCCAGCAAGGTGTACATAAGGGGGATTCTGAGATGGCCTCCTCAGAATCCTCACGGACTTTCCACGTTTCTCTGTGTGCTGTACAATAAACTTCAAGACAACTTCCGCTGACTTCTCAGAGTGGCATGCGTTCTTGACAGCTAGCTACAGTCACCATTGGGGACACGACACTATTATGCCTTTTCCAGAAGCCTTGTGTGCAGCAGTAGGCTGTATCCAGACTGCTGAGCACGAGGATCTCCTTCCATTGATCACATCCTTAGTGCTGTCAGGTAAAGGTAAAGGTAAAGGTACCCCAGACCGTTTGGTTCAGTCGCTCATCTCGCTCTATAGGCCGAGGGAGCTGGCATTTGTCCGCAGACAGCTTCTGGGTCATGTGGCCAGCATGACTAAGACGTTTCTGGCGAAGCCAGAGCAGCGCACAGAAACACCGTTTACCTTCCCGCTGGAGCAGTACCTATTTATCTACTTGCACTTTGACGTGCTTTCGAACTGCTAGGTTGGCAGAAGCTGGGACCGAGCAACAGGAGCTCACCCCGTCGTGGGGATTTGAACCGCCGACCTTCTGATCGGCAAGTCCTAGGCTCTGTGTTTTAGACCACACTGCCACCCGCATCCCAGTGCTGTCAGATAAGACAATACTAATACTCTGCTGTGGGCATGGGGACAAGACACTGCTCAGGATAGAACAATGTGTTTAAAAAGAACATCAGCTGCAATGTGCAGAGCTCCCTTTTCCCATTATAACATCTATCAGAACTTAGTTTACAACCTGGTATCATTGCACCATGTGTCCATTCTGCATGTTAGCTGTTGCTGACTATGAAGTGGGAAAACACATAAGGATGTCAGGATATGTGGTGAGTTCTGCTAGATGCTATTGAGCAAGTGGTCTGCTGTCTCATGTCATGTGACCTCCAGATGCTGTATGTTCTCCATGAGGTGTGATAAATATGCACAATAGCCGGTTGTTATGCACATTAGCCGCTCAGCTTACACGTCCCCTAACATATGCAAGTGAACCAAGTGAACGAAACAAAATGAACCGGCAGGCTCCTTTAAGCTATGTGAGGGGAGCTACCCCTACACAGCTTAAAGGACCATGGATGGGGGAAGGGATTAACCTTGGGAGGACCCACTTTCTCTGAGACCAACCTCTGATTTCCTCACTTTCCCCAGTGAAAGTATCATGAGACTTAGCTTTCTACTAGTAATATAATGATTACCATAGTATAATGGAAGCAGTGGGAATGATAAACAAATTCTGATGTGTAGCCCCTTGCAAATATTTGTGTGCAATTCATTAACAGTTTAATTAAGTATTCCAACTCTGAACTTACCTATTTGGAACTACATGCTCAGTAGTTTTTGTTTAGGACATACAGTAGTAAAAAGCAGCTTTCTACATATGTCTTAGTGTTACTAATTCTTAGTGAAACTTCTTTTTGAATATATATTCAGTTTTAGTATGGACATAGATTATGGAAATAGATATTTTGCATCACTCAGAGTTACCAAACACAGCAATATTAGAATTTAACATAGCATATTGTTCTGAACTCTAAGTTTTGCTCTTCTAATAGTTCTGCTCTCTACCTTTATGTGTGTCTTCAGCTAAATAGCAAACACAAATGCATTGTGGCATTACAGACATACTGCAGTC
Organism: Darevskia mixta; assembly: GCA_034641385.1. Lineage (NCBI taxonomy): Eukaryota > Metazoa > Chordata > Lepidosauria > Squamata > Lacertidae > Darevskia > Darevskia mixta. The sequence goes on along the minus strand of JAWWNH010000224.1, from coordinate 5,943,650 downwards.
ACATGGAATCATGGTCACTCTGATGCTTCCTGACTTGCTATCAAAAGAACATAATTATCATTACAATGAATCTATAAGTACTGACAACATTAGCTGCTGGATAAAGAATATGAGTTGTAATGAAGTCTACATTAGATGAAAACAGGCCCTTTGGCCTTGAGCTAGTGGAACTAATCCTTTAGCATAAATATCCAGAAAGCTGGGTTGGGAAACAACTAAGTTTCATTTGGAGCCTCCTATACTATATGCATTATTTTATTTTATTTTTAAAAAGGCCCTGTGTTTCTTCTTGACTCATTATATAAAATCCTTTAAGGTCATTATTTTATCTTTAAAAAAACTTCCCTCTTTCTTCTGCATTCAACTAAATTGGGATTTTCCACCATCCAGTACCTTAGAAATAGTATCACGATGCAAGTGGACACATTTTTAACATCATACTGCTGGCCAGTGAGCTAGTAAGTTGTAATGCATTTGTATAAAGAGATTGGGATAAACCTTGTCTTGAGAAGGGCATGGATTTTAACAACTTATTACAAAATATCTTCCACTTTAAGCCAGTGAAAGTTCACATCCTCAATCTTGGGAAGTATGGCAGAGAAGCTGTTTTAGCTGATACTTTCTTATACCAGCATCAAAGGCAGCCCCACTCTGTTCTCTGTAGTGTGGCTAATGATTTAATTTGCATGCAAATTCCAGATTGAGGCTTCAGATTTTTATTAAATGAAGTGTAAAAGTATTTTTAAAGCACAAAATACCCTTAACTTGAGACATAATTCTAGGAAACGTAATCTTGTGGAGTACAGGAAAGTTAAGAGGTAACCAATATGTTATACAAATCCAGTAGTTGCTCCCAAAACTGACTGCACTGTCTCCTCCAAAAGTTTTAACTTAACTAGGGACTAAGTGAGTTAGAGACAGGCTCTGGTGAAGACAGGCTCTGGTGGAGTGAGTGAACGAGACCAATAGTGGGTCCAACGGTCAAGAAGGAGGTTTCTGTGTGTGCTGTAGAAAGAAGTGAGTGGCAGGCTCACTCTTGGGAAGGTAGGCCACCTAAGAGAAGGAAAACTCTGATCCTAAACCTATTCTGACTTGCAGGATATCTTTGGGAGAAGAAAAGGCTAAGGAAATTTTCCACTTCCACATTTTGGACTGAGTGGAGATTTTTCTAGGAAAAAACCCTCTGAAAACATTTCTTTCTTTCTTTTTTGTTCTTATCGGTGACATTGTCTGCTCTGGTTGTTTCTTTTTTAATGCCATTGGCATAGTTCAGACATACAGTGGTATCTCCGGTTAAGTACGCTTCAGGTTAAGAACTCTGCTAAGAACAGAAATCGTGCTCTGCCGGCGCAGCGGCAGCAGGAGGTCCCATTAGCTAAAGTGGTGCTTCAGGTTAAGTACGCTTCAGGTTAAGAACGGACCTCCGGAACGAATTAAGTACTTTACCCGAAGTACCACTGTAACAGGAAACCACAGTTTCTCACAATTTGAAAAAGCAACAGCGAGCCAGGGTCTCATATGTTCCCCCTGTACACATCCTCAAGGAGAAAAGCTGAAGCGTTTGCTTCCAGTTTTAAAGAGGCATCACTTTCTTTTGATGTTCAAATGCAGGAACCTGTAATTTAAGTTCTACTTATTGAGAACAAAGTCACTAAGTATCCGTTCCTGGTTTGCTCACTTAAACTCTAGTTCAAATGTCAAGAAGAAACTATGGTTTGTTTAAAAGTATAATAAGCTTCTGATATCTTCCTGAGTGCAGAAGAGAGGGAACGATAGCGATAGGGGAAAAGGATAGGGATTTCTGGTCACTGTCAAAAATGTTCATGAAAAATCATAACTAGTTTCAGCTCAGCGCTATACATTATTGCTATTTATTATGTCTCTTGACAATGTTGGAATTTGCTCTATTAAAGGGACAGGCATAGACTCTTTCCTATTTTTATTGTTTTGTTTTGTAAATGTCTGGTTTTAGCGGAGAAAAACTCCAAAGCGGAATTTCCACATGTCCTTAAAGGCTCAAGAACTATTTGCATAATTTTAAGAGCAATCCTGTTATTTTTGTGAGACTTGACTTGCGACTTCTAGCATCTGGAGTTGATAAAAGTGATTACGCAGGGGAATAAAGCTGGAATAGGAATACCAAGGAGAAAGAAAGTCCTATTAGCATATTACTAGGGGGTGAGATTAATGAAGGTTAAAAAAATGGCTAAGCTTCTGATCTGCTAATCTGCCTTACAAGAAAAACAATTAAGAAGCCATATCAGACTCGCCATGCTCCCCTTACGTACCTATGTTCCTTTCAGAAATCAATGGGGTAGCACAAATATAACTTCGGGGGAGGAATTTGGCTGTAATTCTTCATGTCTCTTGAGAGCACTTTTTCTCATTAAAGGCAGATTGACAGTGCATAAGCGCAGTCATTTCTACCCATTAATTTCTGCCCCCTGCTTGTGTATGTTGCTTTATTTATTTGAATTCTGAAATTAGCTACATTTGGAATAAACCCTAATATTGCATCAGTGAAGCGTTAACATTATTATTATACCCTTACTGTGGTAAAAGTAAGAGTTACATGACTCAAGAGTAATGCTGTAATATATATCGATCGATCGATCGATTGATAGACTTAATCATTCCTTAGAGGGAAAAGCTCACTAAAGTAGTATTCAATGAAAAAGTTATACAATAAGCTCAATAAGGGTGTCTGTTTTTATCAGCAACAGTTTATGTAGCAGTTTCCTGGAGGAGAACTAGTTTCTGCAATTGAGCACTGATGCCTAGAGTCATAGGAGCCAACTCCTAGGGGCTGTGGGGGCTTCGGTCCTCAAAATATAATATTTGATGGGGCCGGGTCCCCACAAAGTTGGCGGGCATTCCCATTCAAGTGGTGTGTGCGCACTGTGTCATGTGATCGATTATGCGGGGCGGGGGTTACCTGAAGCACCACAATATTTTATTCAACTTTGCACCCCTGCCTGGAGTAGAGAGATCCAATGCTCTTCTTGCAGGATGTCACAAGGCATCAGCAGAAACATGGAGTCTGCTTCTTCTGCTCTATGCAGTCACACATTTGCTGTGTAGATAGCAGTACCCGGCACAGACCAATGAAGTCACCATTCACCCACCCATGGTGGGTGTTGCAACCCACTCAACACCTATGCACCTGTACAGTGCTCAGGTAGCAACTCCTGTTCCTCTACTGCCAACTTGTGATACTTTCCTTACTCACTAGCCATGTGGGGAGCTTCAGTGCTTGTAGAAGATCAAAAGGATGATTTTTGGGTCCCATAGATTTCATTGAGAGGGTAAAAGACATACTTAAGATACTGTATACAGTTACCTGGGAGTAAGTCCCACTGAACTCAGTAGGACCTATTTCTGAGTTGATATGCACAGAATTACACTGGAAATCTGTTTCCCACAGAAATCTATGGGACTTAAAAATTGTCAGCTCATGTCTCAGAACTGTGGGATCAGATGAATTAAGAAGTTTGGTTGTTGTGGAGGGAAGACTGGCTATATTTAGACACCAGAAATGAAGTCTGTGTGGTGACAGATTCAAGCTCTCTGGGCTCACTGAAATCTAGAGCTTGAACTTATTCTACTTTGGGAATAGCTAAATTTACAGTGAAAAGCCTGCTTCCCCTACATTCATTCAGAGAAACAATTCAAACACGCAGAAATAAGAATCTGCTTTGGACCGTATCACTTTAAAATGCAGATGGAGAATCATGCTTGAATCCCACCCGGGAAAACCATTTAGCACAGTCTCATGTTTAAGCAGTTGCTTGGTAGCAACAAGAAATTACATGTAGTGAGATTGCAGAGGAGGGATGGGGTGTTCTGTGTCTCTTCTGTGGTGTCCAGCATGGTAGTCAAGCAGACTGCCAAAGGAGGGAAGGCCCCTCTTCCATGTCCAGGGTGTAGGAGAGAAGGAACTCTCTGTTCCTCCTCTGCCAGCCCCCAGCTGGTAACTTTTGTGGGCTTCTCTACAAGGCTGCTTTAGCACACAGAAATTCCCCATCAAGAAGAAGGCCATTCTTCCCTCTGGCATGCTATCCTCCCACAGACAGGGAGGTGTTTTATTTTTGTTTTGATTTTACAGGAATAACTATCCAGACATGTAGTTTTCCACTTGTAGTCTGAGGTTGGAACAGCTTGGAATGATTTTGGTATATGTTTTGTCTGCCTGTATGAATCAGCTATCAGTTTCAACCTGTAAACTTGTAGAGAAGGTTCTTCATTGAGATACTGTAGGGCACCAGTGTAGCATCTTTGAAGGAAATGTGCCCTAGGGAGACCACTTGCCATAACTCTGATGGTGGCTGCAGTTGCAGACCGGCATGGCTTCTGAGGAGCCAAGGATTTAAGCCGTCACCCTGCATGTCTGGCTGACGTCAGCACTGACCTTGGGCTAGCTGTGGGGGCTAGCAGGATTGTTAAAAATTTTAATGGGCCACTCATAGGCCCAGAACAGTGGGGGTGCCTCACCTGTGGACCTGGCTGGGCCAGTCTTCAGTCTGGTCTGCTAGTGGGTCATAATGAGCAGGGCATGTATATGACCTTGCTACAGAATTTTTCAGCTACTGTATGTGGGGCGAGGAAGGAAGTTGCCTGCAGACATATTCAGCCTGTTTTGCGGGGTGTGGGTGTGCGTACCTTCCTCTTAGCAATTGTCACAACTTTGGCGGAAAAAGGCATTGGGTTGGATCCTTAGTCAAGAACTTGGGGGGGGGGGTGAACGAGTGTCCCAACCCCAGAATTCTAGGATAAACTCAGAGTACCCCAGTAAAGGGGTCCAAGGGTGGGGTCTGTCCAAAAGCCCAAACAAGGGCTGCCAGGCCACAGAACATTCTTGAATAATAATAATAATAATAATAATAATAATAATAATAATAATAATAATAATACTCAGTGCTTTTTTCCTGGGGGGACGCAGGGGGACGTATACCCCTAAACATTTTGTGAATCTTTGTACTTTTGTCCATTTACTGTATTTATTGAGTCAAAATGAGAGTACCTCTAAACATTTTTTATTTATTTTTTTAGAAAAAAGCACTAATAATACAGTGGTACCTTGGGTTATGAACTTAATTCGTTCCTGAGGTCCATTCTTAATCCAAAACCGTTCTTATTATTTATACCCTGACCATCTGGCTGGGTTTCCCCAACCACTCTGGATAGCTTACAAGCATATATAAAACATAGTAAAACATCAGACATTAAAAACCTCCTGATACAGGGCTGCCTTCTGGCATCTTGGTGGGATTTCCCTGTTAGATTTGCGTCAATGGAGGATATCCTCTCACCAGGACTGACCCTAATGGAGATATCAGTCAGCAATCGGGTTGGCTGATTCAGGACACATACCCAATGCCCCTATGCCAAATCCAATCTACATCTGTAACTAATAAAGTTGTAGCCATTTTGATTCCAAGCTGGTGTCATGCCTTTTTTACTGTATTTACATTGTTAATTCCCCCCACCCCCGCACCACCGGCAATCACCACGGCCTGCTGTGGTCTGCAAAGGTTTTCGCACCTAGGCAAAGGAAACAAAACAGTACTGTGGCTCTGTATCATTCTTGCTACTCCTTACCCTCTCGATGCCTCCTCTAGGCTATAATACATTAATTTTGTTTGTCTCAGCTACAATTTCTAAAGGTTATTCAGTGTTGCATATGGTTCAAAAATGTAACATTGGCTGGGGAAGTAGGTTCTGTTCTGTTAGTTTCCCCAAAGAAGATGATGATAACTCATTCACCGCAACCTAGCATGAAGAAACCACCAAATTGCAGTATTCATCTAGCCATTAATGGCAGAATAAGACAGCTTTTATACACTAACTCAGGCAGTGCTGAAGACAGAAAGAGAGTCCCTGTTCACAGGCCTATGGCTGGCAATGAACTAATTAGCCACCAGAGAAGAGGAAGTGCTCATTGGAATAAATGGATGTGTTTAGGCAGCCACTAGAGCAGTGTTTGAAATTGCAAATCTGAAATGATGAAAGCAAAGTTTGCATTGCATGGTGGGTATTCTGTGAGCCAATACATCCCTGGTTCCTATTTCTTTTTGGTGGCCTTTGTGGAAGCCACAATTTAGATTTGATGACAGGTTTAGAATCCACTTATAGAAATTGTAAAGAAGAACAAGAGTGGAATAAAGGTTAAGAAAACTATTTTCTGAAATAAAATGCATTGCTGTGTAAAGATTATCTTTTCCATTCATATGAAAAAGTTGCTCTATCAGTGTTATTTTTCTACACAGAAAACTGATATTTAATACTAGGTGCTGTAGGCACGCATAGTGAATGGATAAATCTCACTTGGCCTTCAACATAAGTAGATTATCTGAAAAGTTATTTCATTTTCCCCTTTATAATATTTCCAGTAACTGCCTAATGTTACCATTTTTGCATGCATTTACTCCTTATCCCCATTTACTAAATTCCCTTGCCTTTGTATACTTAACTATCATTTTGTTCTCTAGCATCTTCCCAATTGTCAGTGAACATTCTTAAATAGTTGGTGCGTCAGGCATTGGCATCCATTTCTGACCTCCCTTTTTACAAATACACATGCTTAATAAATTGTACAAGGAATCTCATTCAATGTCTTGGGGAATTATGCAAATGAAAGGCTATATTCTCCTCCCAGTGGGCTCTCATTTGCATATGCGTAACTCATGTCAGCTTGAACTCATAAATCCCCAAGATGAAAATACATCTCTAGTGGATTCTGACAAAAGGCTTTCTTAGAAAATGTTAATTAACTACCCATCAAATTCGGGTCATTTAAAACGATTAAAGGAGGAGGGGGGGGGAGTAAATCCATATATTGTTGGCCAGATGCAACTGTATCGTTTGAATAAAAGGTAGTCAGTCCATCAGCATTGTAAAGTATCAGCCTTTTTTAGCCACCCTGTAATAATACTGAGCATAGTAATATCTAACAGAAAACTAGTTTAGACTTTACATTTCTTGGCTTACTTAACAGAAATAACTCCTCATGTGTGCAATGTGAGGAGGAACTAAAGTGATTTAGAACTGGCTGTATTGGGGGGGGGGGACTCAGTTCTGAGTGACACCAGCAGTGAAAAGAAGCTAAGGAGATCTGACTGGTTGCAGTTTTGTATATAGTCTGGTGGCAGTGTACTGCTAAGCAAAGATTGTCCCTTCTGATCTAGTCTTTCTGGCTCATTTGCAATCTTAGTATTGCTACAATGTGGGCATTTCAGTGGACATACCAGAGGGCAGGGGGAACTGTAGGTTGATTGTGGCAGTCCCTGCCCCAACCTACATACAGTATAGTCATTATGAAGATCAGGCTACAGCCTAAATGTGCAGGATATGTACAGCTGTAAGTGTAAACAGAGGCTGTGCATGCAGTGGCGAAGCTGCATGCTCCACTACCGGGGGCGGAGAGCAGGCGGGGGCGTGACTGGTGCCCCCCATGGGGGGCATGACGCACCTTGGGTGTGTGTGACGCACATCCCGGGGGCGTGGTACACTGCCCATGAGGCATGGTGTGCCGCCCGCAGGGGCATAAGCGGCGCTCTGAAAACTACCAGACCATTTCACGTTCTTGAATCTTATATTATTAGTCAAAGATTGAGAGAAATAAATGTAAAATCTTATACAGAAGCCACAAATAGAAAACTCCTTAAATACTCGTCTACCACGAGTATTGGCAGCATAGGTTCATTTTTTCAGCCCGCAGGGGCATAGCACGCATTGGGGGGGGGCGTGATGCGCCACCTGTGGGGGCGTGGTGCCCGGCACGTGGGGGTGCACAGCGCATGTCCGGGGGGCTGCCGTGATGGCACCCTACCAGAATAGTGGTGCCAGGGGCAGTCCGCTCCCTCCGCACCCCCGTTCCTCCTCCAGTGTGTGCATGAGCCTTGGACTTCTCCTCCTCTGACCTGGCCCTGAGAAGGAGATCAGAAGCTGTTGCTTCTGTTTTTAACTAACTGCAGCTTAGGGTTATGTCCAAATCCAGGCAAACTGTGTTAGTCATAATTACAGTTTACTGAGCGAAGCCAGCTTCAAACCAAGGGTCTGTGGCTTGTTTCAATAAGCTATATTTAAGATTAACCATAGCTTGACAGCAGTTGTCCATGCATGGGTAACCTCACAGCTGGATTACTGCAGTGCACTCTATGTGGGGCCACCCTTGGGGTTGATCCAGAGGCTGAAGGTGTTGCAGAATGCAGAAGCTAGGTTCTTTTTTTGGGGGTGAACTATCACCAGCATATAACGCAAAGTTTGCACAGCTGCCAATTTGATTCTGGGCCAAATTTAGGGTGTTGGTACTAACATATTTCTTTCTCTCTCCTGCAAACACAGAACACAAGTTACATGAACTTGCTGTCTTCTTTATACAGACAAGATATCAAAGCTGTGAAGTGGCTCTTGTGTCTTTTGTACACAGATCTGGTGCTTAAATAAGGAGTGGATGTGACCAAATGAATCTAATTACCAACTTCAATATAATTATTTTCCCCTAAATGCTAAGAGATTGTAGGAATTTACTAACATCCCAATTTTAACTATATTCTAAAATTAATATGTTTTTTTAAAAAATGCATAGAAGTCTCTTTTAGTGTCAGGGTGAATACCTTCTCTAGCACTTGTTATGTTGTAAGATTGTTCTTTTTAAAACAATTGATGTCATCTATAAAATAATTTCAGTGCTTGAAGTAAGCTAAAGCTAACATAACCCACTGAGTAAGAAAAAACATCTTCCAGAATTGTCAGTATGCTCTCCCTTTGCGATGTTTAATAATTTATCAAGCCTTGCTGACCCCTAATTGATTGCAAAAGCCAGCAAGTGTTTTAGAAGTCTCTTCCATTCTATCAAACTAGATGGATGTTTTTTCCTGTGAAGCAGAATGTAATCACCCAGAAAAAAATCAATCAGCAGCTGTATGTTAGATATGAGTGTAGTACACTTAGGCCTTCATTCGAAATGCCAGTAGGTGGTTGTTAATTGAGTAGTTCCACTGACTTTAATGGGATTATCATATGAGAGTTGGTTGCAGAATCATTCCATGCATTATTCTCATCTTTAAACAGGTTAAAAAAGAGTAACACTCACAGCAATGAAATATTGGTATTTCCTAATGCACCAATTTGTTATATGGGATATAACTGCTGATGTTTCATGTTGCCACATAATGTCTTAGCTACTTTAAACACACAAAGATGACTCGTGGACCTCTAACAGTTGAATAAATTATTCAGTTTAAAACTGGGTGGTCAGTGAATCACTCAAATAGTAACCTATCAAAGGAACAGAATTTGGTTCTCAAAAGAAAAACTCACACATTCACATCTGCTTTCTCTCTGCTTCCCAGCAGGACATTTGGCCCATTAACTCCCTCCTCCCTTCTATTTATTTCTTCCAGGGTTTGTTAAGCCACAGTTTCCTGTTACTCCCAAACCATGAACTTATGGTTTAAGGACTGGCTACACACCAAGATTGGAAACTGTGGTTTGATCCTGGTTTGCAAACCAATATTTTATACCGTTTACCTTACGCTGGTCTACGACCATAATAAAGTGTTGTTGTTGTTGTTGTTGTTGTTTGTTGTTATACCATTTACCAGTTCAGCCATGAGATAAAATTGTGATTATATTAGTATTTAAATAAGTATTAAAATACAAATTTTCATGCAGATTTTTTTAAAAAAAATAAAATCTGCAGGTTAATCCAAAACATGACAGGATGGATTTATGAATAGGCACATACAAAATGGAAATTGGCTAGAAATAGCCACCCTTACCTGTGTTTCTTTGACAGTGTTGGGGCCATAGATATGTGGCCAGCGTTGCAGGTGCTACAGTGGCCTTGACTGGGTCTAAGTTATGTAGCCACATATATATATGAATTCAGGAAAACAGAGTATGTTACGTACTGTCATATGGCTAAGCTTTTCATTCAATTTCTTTTTGTGGGTTTGGATCAGGCATGATATATAGCCAGTAACCCTAATAGCTTCACAGCAAAGTAATATACAGTGGAGACAGACCTAACTGGGTAGTGTAGCATATAAATTATTTCAACACAATGAGCACACACAGTAAAACTCAAGGGAAAGGGAGTTCAGAGAGGTTCTTCTTCACATTGAAGTAGCATATGATTTAGTGATGCTTAGTTGCTGCAGACCTTGGATATACTCCCTGGTGACCTAGATGCCTGGAAAAAGCGGCTTTGTTTTTTGTTTTTGTAAGGATTTGCACAGTTGTTGGTCTCTCAAACTCACTGCCATACTTACCAGCCCTTAACTCAAATTATGTGAATGTTCTATTCACTTTTAAGTAAGAGATAAGCACATTAGTTTTCAAAAGCAAGTTCTGCCTCTGGCATATCTTATCACTCACTGGGATTGTTTTGAGAAATGCAATATAATTACTTATTTTCTTTGTATGCCTTCCCATGTACCCCATTGCAGAGTATAGTGTAACATAGTTGCCTGATTAGCTATGTTACTGAGAAGTCATCTTAGTGGGGAAGAGAAAGCTGGTTTTATTCACAAGACAAGCATATGGCTAGAAGGAAAATGTGGATTCTTCTTCATTTTAATGGAACATTTTATACCAGTTTAGATGCAATCCTAAGTGCATTTACTTGGGAGTAAGCCCCTTTGAAAACAAGGGACTTACCTTAAGTAAATTATTCTTATTCTTATTAGTATTAGTATTAACTAAATTTATTCCTCAGTTGTTAAGTTGAAAAATATACATGAATAAATACATTATACCATAGAAAAGAGATGGGGAAATCATATAACTCTATACAACATATGGGAGACCCCCCTCCTAGCAAAAAGCAGTATGTATAAATAAGCTGCATACATTGTTAAGCTTCTAACCTATTGAATAATAGACTCTTAGAAGTTAAGTAGAGTTTAAAGGAACCCCAGAGAGTCTTCTAGTCCAACCCCCTGCAAGGTAAGGAATATGCAGGTGGTCATATGGGGATTGAACCGCAGCTCTAACCAACCAAGCTATCTGCCGCTGAGGCCATGCTGTGGGGGATTTGAACTGAGTGGAGGCATCCCTCTGCTCAAACATGCAAATGGGCATGATGTTTGCTGGCAGTTTCCCCACTGGCAGAAGTCAGCAGGAACACCCAACGTGAAGCATTCTGACCCCGAGCCAGGCTCACTGCTGTCAGACGGTGGCGTCAGACCTAATCCAGACCCAATCACTGCACCAGTCTGGAGCTGGCTGGCATGGTTATCAGGCCTGATTCCACAATCCTGATTGCATTGTGTTGATTGGTAGGCTGAACAAAATGGCATTTGAGGTTTTTCCAACCAACTCTATGACAGTATGAATCTATGGGCAGGGTACAAATAAATTATTATTATTATTATTATTATTATTATTATTATTATTATTACTAGAGGAGGAGCCAGGAGAGTCCAGTTCCCTGATCACTTAAAAGTCAGTAATTTGTGGAAAGGTGGAATATACTCACCTTTTAAAGAACTAAAGAAATAAATAGGAAGGAAAGATGGACATAGCTATTTGAAGAGAGTTGAAGCAATCTTTCCTGTCCATTACTGAGCACAATGTCATTCTGAGGAAGGAAGTGCTTTGAGGTCACATTGCAGATAGGAAAGCATTGTTATTAAGTAATTTGAGTGACATTCACATGGAAAGGTTAGGTTAGGTCCAAGTCCAAAATGCTTTAAAATAGTGGAATATATGCTATTGATACACCAACTGAATATTCTTTGCTATAAAAATTTTACTTAACATTTCTGAAGCAACACAATGAATATTTGTGTTTAATTGCATCTGTGTTTCATCTTTACTTTCTGTCTTTCTTGTAGGAATAATGTCTGATCACCAGTTTGGAAATCAATTCATGTGCAGTGTGGTTGCATCTCACGTAAGCCATCTACCAACAACAAATCTCAGTTTTGTTTGGATTGCCCCACCTGCGGGAACAGGCTGTGTAAATTTTATGTAAGTGTCAAGATGCTGTTGCTGATAATGCTAAGGTTCTTTGTAGCATGGCTACAGGAAGTAAAATGCATGTTTCAACCATGAATCTCAACATACATGGAAAGATGCAACATATGTGGAAAGATTTGTCTCCAGTGAATATTTGGTATTGGTAAAAAAAGCCAAGCTATCAGTCTTACAAATCAAGAGGCAGATTGCCTGTGTTTTGTCTATGATGGGTGGTTAATGTCCACATTTTGAAGCAGCTGAATAGACAATGATCAGATTTGCTCTAGTATCAATTGTTGCTCAACCTTTATTAGTTATATTTATAATTTAATAACACTTGGGGTGGTAACTTTCTTGGCTTACAGAGGAAGCTCGTGACAGTTTTAGTACAGTGTTGGAGATAGTTCAAACACTCATAAATAGCTCTATGTAAAGCCAAATAAAGGAAGTGATCTGACCTAGTGCACCAATTGCTGCCAAGTGAAAATTTGAGTGCAGTGGCTAAAAAATGTACTGCCACACTGCTTGAATTGTTGCCAGGAATTGGCAGACATATATCTGTAAACACACTGAGTAAGATGATGCTTCTTTTATGTGTCTGTGAGGCTGTGTGGACCAATGTATACATTTCTCAGCCAGCCCAGTGTATAGGATGAAACTGCAAACTGAATTTTGTCCTGATCAACTGAATTCAATTTGCAGCTTTGTTCTGCAATAAACAGGTAAAAGGTGAAAGATGTATACGATCTGAAGAGAAACCAGAGTACAGGTGGGCCTCAGTCTCTTTCTTTGCCAACCCACCCCTGCACACCTGCATGCACACACAAGCAGACTTATACACAACCCTCTGTGACAGAAAAGTTTGTTTGCTGGGCAGTTTGGGTCACCAAGTGTTGTTTTTCTCCTGCCAGCAAACGGTCGACTGGCAACAGCGTTTGATTGGCCAGAGTTCCAGGGGAGGGAAATGATTGGTTTGGAGAGGTTAGACAGGTTTCAGGTTGGGAGAGAGGGTGAAGGGGTTCTGAGGGGAAAAGGAGATACACACTGAGGAGACTATCCATAGGAAGAGGACAGAGCCTTGCAGCTGGGATAGGGAGACCAGGCTGAGGGTCTGGGGAAGGTATCCAGACAGGAGTGTTCTGGGAGGGCTGAATCTGAACCAGGAGAGACAGGTCCGGTCTAGCCAGGAACGGAGAATTCTTCTAGGTACTTAAGACTCCCAACCAAGTAACAAGGGGAGAGGAGATCCCCTGGGTCTGTAATACCATTTATAATACCTCAGGTGTGGGATTGTTAAGAGAGGGGGTAACTGAGGAAAAATGCCCCTTGCTCATGAACCAACGGATTAAGCTGTGAAGGAAGCAGTATAGTGTTGAAAGTATTGTATTATCTAAGTCAGTGTTTCTCAACCAGTGTGCCTCCAGATGTTTTGGGACTACAACTCCCATCATCCCTCGCTAGCAATACCAGTGGTCAGGGATGATGGGAATTGTAGTCCCAAAACATCTGGAGGCACACTGGTTGGGAAACACTGATCTAAGTGACAGGCACTGATTTGAACATTTTACCATCTCTTCTGGAAACCTGAATATTTATCTACCTGAAGTGCGCTGACTGATGTTTAGTAACTGAAGTTTAAGAAGAGTTGTACCTATAATATTGTGTTTAAGCGTGAGACATCTTATAGTTAAAGTAACTAAGTTGAATTCTACCTGAAAGAACTCGTTCCCTGACGCACTTTGTGTCAAAAACTCCCTTTGTTTAATAAAACCTTTTGTGTTTGTTTGATCAACTCCTGCTTGAGACTCTAAATCATTAAGTTTTCCCTCACACAAGTCCCCCACTAGATAATCTGGGGTAAATCGTAGAAATTTGTGTAATTGGTGTACCGTGAAGTGGTGGCACTAAATTTAATTGACAGCTGGCCCAACGGCGCCAGGGTGAGAAAGTGCCGTTGCGCTGTCTCACCCTCATCCCTCTTCAGGTCTCACATGCAGATCAGCTGAGTAGGAGGGGTATTGGGCCACTTGTCAAATGATTGATTTGATGACTAGGGCAATTTGCATCTCTGTCAGGGTGCTGATGTCTGCTGTCTGCTATCTCTGCATTGTTGTTGTTTTATTTCTGCCTCTGTTACCAAAGTTTGTGGAGACTTGGAGGACCAGAACAATTTGCTTAGGGAACTGGATGAGGCCCCCACACTGAGAGTTAGTCATCCCTGGGATAATGACACAGTTGGCAATTGTTGTTGTTAGTCCAGTTTTCAGCGTGTTGTGAAGTTGGTGCTTTGAATCCTAATCTTGGATTTTCCACTGGCAGAGACCTCATTATGGGAATTGCATTCTGTTTCTGGTATCTATGCCAGTGTAAAACACACATGAACACTTGCTCTAGGAAGGCTTTGTCAACAGCCTATTACGCACTGGCACAAGGCCAATCTGCAAGTGAGTTGCGGTGGATGCCAAGTCATGCAAGGAACTTAAAAACTGTTTCAAAGAATTCAAGAGCATCACAGAGTCACTACTGCAGCTCCCTCCTATGTTTGGAACCCTCCAGTATATTGGACATCCCTAAGTTTTATGCACAATAATAAAGGTGTGATCTCACTAAACTCCCATGCATCTATTCACACTAAGGCAGTGATGGCTAACCTTGACACTCCAGATGTTTTGGGACTACAACTCCCATCATCCCTGACCACTGATCCTGTTAGCTAGGGATGATGGGAGTTGTAGTTCCAAAACATCTGGGGTGTCAAGGTTAGCCATCACTGCACTAAGGTAACCCAACACTATTATCTTGCCATTGCAGAGAAATGATGGCTTGCTTGAGTTTATGGTTGAACTCAATTATGAATAAAGGACTTCAGCTCATTCTCTTGACCACTAGATTACACTAGCATAAGAGATTTCCTCCTCACCTCTATAAAATGACAATATTTCACTCCCTTTATATTGCTATCCTCCATGTTTTATCAGTGGCTCCTCCTCCATGTTTTATCAGCTGACAACTTTGTTTTGATCCTCTCCAGCTTGCAAGACTTGGCATAAAACGCAGTAAATCTCTCCTACTAGGATCATCAAATCTACAGATAACGATTCTTATCTTTTGAGTGACCTGGCTTATGTGGGATGAGGGAACGACAACATATTCTGCTCTTCATTGGGTGGGTGGGTGTGTTTTAAGATATATGAATACTTACTTGGTTCTGTTACATTATGCTATATGACAGAGACCTGTATATGCTAAATGATATCACAGTGTACCACTGTGTAAAATAAGAAGATTGTGTTTACTTCAATATGTGCTCTAGAAACAATACTGTCTTCACTCATGCAGGCCCAGGTGTTTTTTTAAAAATTTGTCCCCCCCCCCTTTTCTCATTTTACAAACTTATAATGATACAAATTTACACATCCAATTTAACATCCTATATAATAAAGTTGCTGTGTCCCTGCGTCCAGTCCGTGTGTCACGGAATTGCGCTACTGCGCATGTCCGTATCCCACACGGACGCAGGGATTGGAGCGGGCAGAGAGGGGGGCGTGTCTGTGAGGCAGCAGCGGCGCACGCGCATTGTCAGTTGCGCCAGCGCCGCTGCCTCGCACGGATGCAGAGGGCCACCCCATCCTCGCCTCCGCTACCGCCGCCGCTACAGCTGCCCCCGGGGAAAACAAAGAAGGGGGAGGGAGCCCCTCTCCACCCCCCAGCGGCCGCTGTTCTGCCTCCTCCTCCTCTAGCGCCCGTTATTGAACGGGCTAACTTCAACTAGTACCAAATATTATTATAGACCTCACTCTCCTCTTTCTGCAGTTGCTTATGTCATATATTTTACCACTGCATATCCGATTTAAATCTATTTATTATTTGTCCTTTATACTCAATTTAATTTATTTTACTGCTCATTTGTAATTCAATCCTGCTAGCTTTTTAAGCCGTTTATGATAGTTCTTCAAATAATCCTTAAATCTTCCCCATTCTGAGTTAAAAAGTCTCTCTTCTTGATTTCTTATTCTTCCAGTAAGTTTATCCATTTCTGCATACCATGCAGGTCCAGTTTCCAAGGTGATTTCCAAAGGAACTAGCATGCCTACAACACAGCTGAAAGTGGACATTTCCAGCCTGCCTCAGTGATAGACTGATTGTGCCATAATTATGCGGCCAAAAATCACAGCAGTTGGGGAGATTGCTGTGAGGCCTCTTTCACTCTGTATAGTGCCATCCATTATGCTTGTCAAAATTCATTTTGCTGCTGTAGTACGGGCATTTCCCTTCCCCATAGCATAGATAGCATGAAAATATAAATATATGCACATTTATGCTATTATTGAAGAACAAAAAGAAACAGGTGCATTGTACCCAGGTGGTGAAATAATGGTTGCTGATATGCTTTAAAAATAAATAAAAATAAACCTAACACCTTCCTTCATTAGACAATAAACAATACACTCTGTTCTTATGGAATAGCCAGAGAATTTTATGTAACTAACTGCACTGACAATGAAACCACACAATGTGCAAACACTAAGCATTAGTGGAGGGGAAATGTTCCTCTTAAACAGAATATGCTTCAGCATTAGCCACCATAGACAAGCTTAAGTTCTTGTAATATTAATGATACTGATTAGATTTAAACTCTTGGGCCAAACTGGACAGCGGACATTCATCCAGTAAAACATTTGTGGTACAAAAGTACTAGAACTAGGACTGCATTTTATTCTGCACACATCTCAGCAGTGGCAAATGCTATGCAGAAGCAACTATAACTCACCCATATTTGCTAGTGATTCCTCATCCAGCCAGGGATATACACTGCCTCAGTGGAATTGCAATCCCTAGCTGGATTGGGGCCTTTGAAAAACTACAACTAACTTCAAAAGCATGTTGAAGCATGTGTGAGAGAAGGAGGGAAAACCTGTTTTCATCTTTGGCTTTCCAGTTAGTACCACTTTCTCCTATGTTTTATTTACTATTCAGCATACATCATGGACGAAAATACATGTTACATCAGGGTTAGGAAATCTGTGGTCCTCCATGTTGTTGGGCTCCAAATTGGCCATGCTGGTGGGAGTTGGAATCAAGCAACATCTGGAGGGAGGCGAGTTCCACATCCCTGCATCATACACGCCTTCAATGGCCACTTCTATTCAGGAAAAGTGAACATCAGAAGGGGGCAGTTTAGAGTTGGGGAAGAGTCGACCTTTCATCCCCCTCGCTCTTTTCCATCTGCAGCTGTGCCATCCAAGCCACTTCCAGTTATGCCTTCCTGAAGCTACTTGTTCCTAACAGAAGCTGCCATCAGGGTTTTGTTACATGTGTTTCTGTGTAACATGTCACTTGTGCCATTTGAGTGCCTTTTGAAGGACCCCTACAGCCATCCTTGGTTTAAAAAAATCCTACCAGGCCGTAAACAGTTAAGGTTATCATCATGTGTAAAAAGTGTTCAACATAGAGTGAATTAGCATCTGCGAAAGTCGAGAGTCATGTTTATCAATGAGACTGGAAAATAAGCCTCCCTACACTGATACTGGGATGAGAATGACTCTGCTTAGTCTTAGCTCCCTCTTCATGTTAATTCATCTCCAACCTCTCCACTGAGACAGATCACAGGTCTGCTAATTAGTTCCCAGTATTTTGTAATGCTGATGTTTATTCCTTGAGAACTGAACAGAAGCTACCAAACTGTCCTTGAGAGCTATAAGAAGATAACAGCTTTCAAATACCATGGCCATACCCTGGATTTCATCACTGGGCCTGCATGCTATTAAGAAAAACTATTAGAAAACTTCAGCACAAATGATAAAAACGAAAGATGAATGGATGACATTTATTCTTAGAGTCTCTCTAAACAGCATATGCTTCATTAGTTGATAACCATGCTTTTTGATGTTCAACTTGAGCCAAGGAACATTAATTAAACTGCTTTTTGCTTCAGAAAAGTTCATAGGTTATGGCTGTGCAATGCTTTTTTTTTTTTACCATTCTATTAGTCCTAAATTGCCCGATAATCACTGAATGCCAAGCCTTTATTTTACACTGACCAGACATGTGCTAAAGACAATCTCAGCTACTTTAAAAATGTTAAAAGGAGGATAGTGCTAAGAGGTGCAGTTGCTACCCAAAAAAAAGGAACAATGAATTTAGTTCTATTTTCCCCACCAAGAGCACATTGCAAAATACCTGCTCACCAGGGGCTCCTGGTGGCCATTTGATGCCACCCTCCTCCAGAAGTGACAGACACGTTGTTTTGAGCAGGCCTTGCCCACACACCTATTAGGGCATGGGTGCAGGGGCTGTGTCCTGCCCACAGCTGGGGTATTTAGGAGGGTGACCTGGAACAGGCCACCCTCTTGGCTGATTAACACAGAATTTGCCTCCCTCCCACCCAAACTGTTAGGGGCCAGCTTGGTGGGAGAGTGGGCAAGTTGGTGTAAGGACCTTTCTTTGGTTAATTGTTCAGGGAGGGATTTTCTCCTGCAAGCAAATTGGCCAGCTTGCAGGTTTCTGCCTACCTCATAGCAACCATCACAACTTTGGTGGATACGGCATTGGGCTGGATCCTTAGTCATGCGGGTACCCTGTTAAAGGGCTCCAGGAGTCTACACGGGGACCAATGGGGGGGCCTGTGTGGGGTCGTGGCACCCTCTGCAAATGATAGCAACTGCAGTAAGACTGCTGGGAATGTTGACTTTGGAGTCCTGGCTGCAGCTAGTCTTCCATGTTCAACACTAAATTACACCAGTATTACTGAGGAAATCTACATAGAACGATCCTTAATGCTTTTCAATTAGACATTGCTGTTACAGTTTGGTACTTTGTGCTCACACTCGCTTGTCATTGGCAATGATAATGACTCCTAAGCCGAGAGAGACATGCCATTATATCTTTGAATGTTAAAGCCTCACACTTTAATAAATGACTTTGCATACTATGGTTGCAAAAATGATTTCAGTAACTTGAAAATTGCCCAAGCAAATTGTGCTTGATATTCTAGATGAATTTACTACAGAAAGTCCCATAACTACATTACAGTATGGGGGAAATTTCCATTTCTGGTAGTAAATTTCCAGTAGCAATTATATGTTATGGAAAAATTAACCCCTCATATTTGCAATATTTGCAATATTTAGTCACCAAAGACAACTGCACTTATTTTGTTTAAAGCAACATCAGACACCCTGCAATGAGCCTACAATGAGGGGACCTGTTCTATGACATGTCATATGCTTATGTACATTGTAAATCTTCTTAGCTTTGCTGCCTGCAGATGCTAGCTGTTGTGTTCAGATGCAGCTTTAAACCATTGTTTAATACTATGAGAATGAATCGCAGCAATCCCTGGCCTTCTGAACTCTCCTCTCCCCTGTCCTCTTCTACAGCAGCCACCAAGGAAGAGACTGGAAGCTTTTGCTTTAATTTTGCATTAACCACAGTTATACCATGTTGTCCAAATCCTACACTGTAGTTAATCTAACTGTGGCTTGTTGGAATAAACCGGCTTCAGAACCTATTTTATTTTGTGTTACATGTATACATTGCCATAGTGTTATAGTAAGTCACTTTTGGGGGACCCAAAATGCAGTATGTAATTTTTATTACACAGTTTTAAAAAAATGTCTGAAGGATGTATTGATGTTATATATGTTTATATAACATAAAAATTCACTATAGGTGCTTTTTACAACAATAAAACTAAAAGCAAAACTAAAAACCTTGTTAACCAGGAGAGAACCAGGAAAACATATTTGGTGTTCTAGCCCCCCATCATAATTTCCTAAGAAAGCTCATAAATACTAAGAACAATTTACCCTTAACGGATAGGATCTTCCCCAATATCTCCAATTTCTAAACTGTGTTCTGGGGGAATCTAGGCATTTCTAAGAAGCTTTCTATGAGTTTCTTATTGAGATGTTTACTAATAAGCAGATAGGTTTCTCTGAAAGAAATCTTGGACATCACAGCTGTTCCTCCATACAATGCACAGCCACGAGGTGTGTTCTAAGGACACACTCACAGGTTGTATGGGACAATGATAAGGCTCAGCTGGTCCAGCTAGTGCGCCGAACGAAGTGGGCTTATGCTGGGTGGTGCTGTGGGTTAAACCACAGAGCCTAGGGCTTGCCAATCAGAAGGTTCGAATCCCCATGACGGGGTGAGCTCCCGTTGCTTGGTCCCTGCTCCTGCCAACCTAGCAGTTCGAAAGCACGTCAAAGTGCAAGTAGATAAATAGGAACCGCTCTGGCGGGAAGGTAAACGGCGTTTCCGTGTGCTGCTCTGGTTCACCAGAAGCGGCTTAGTCATGCTGACCACATGACCCGGAAGCTGCTGGCCACATGACCCGGAAGTTCCCTCGGCCAGTAAAGCGAGATGAGCGCCGCAACCCCAGAGTCGGTCACGACTGGACCTAATGGTCAGGGGTCCCTTTACCTTTACCTTTATGCTTTGAATTCTCTCTGACACTTTAAGGATTCAGCTCCATAGAAACTGTTGAGAGAATGAATAAATAAATAAAAAAGAACAGTTGCTTTCCTCAGCTGACAAACTGATTCAGAAAGTGTTCTCTGAAGGTAGGGCAGCGGTCTGCAAGCTTTGTATCTGAATTTATGCATCCCAGAGCCACTGCAGGGCACCTGGGCCTCCGCTGTGGCATGCAAATTATATATAATGAAAGCAAAAGGCGCCAAATTGGTGTCAAGCATAGGACATCCATCTCTGTTTGTTTATTTTAAAATGTAAGTACCATGCAAAACCATCGCACAACAAGAGGTGCAGACTTTGATACCTTCTGAATGTTTAAAATTGCTTTTAAGGCTGAGATCTTGGAAGTAAGACCCACTGAATTTCTGTGATAGGTATACTGTTGTTCTATTTATTTGTTTTTATCGTATTTTCATTTTACGACTGGATGAACCACTTTGGATGATGGTGGTTGTTTTGAAATAAAAAAAGTGGTATACAAATTCTTTTAAATAAAAAAAATACATAAAAATCAGCGAGGGCAATTTTTCCATGAAAACATGTGGTTGTTTTCCGCATCTCATACTGTATATATTTCAGTGGGACAGTGTGGGAGTGCTAAGCACATGCTTAACTTCCTTGTTGAAATACAATTTAACTGCTTAGCTGAATTATATTAAATTTTTGTGCCAGGGAAGTTAATATAGAATGGTAGGAAATGTCTGTAACACTAGCTTGGAAACCTGCAATGAACCCATGATGCACAAGAGCCACAGTCTAGTCAGATCTTGGGCAGGGAAAACCAAGTATTCATTTCCAATTTGATCATGTCACTGTAACTTTCCAATAATAGAGTCCTCGTGTTGCTAACATGTTTTTTTTTTTTTTTTAGATACTCTCTTCCAGATATGTAATTTACTGTACGTGTCTGTGTCTCAGATTGTTTCTGGTGGAGGACAACTGTGCCTACAGTTATATCTGTGCAAACAATATGTAATGCAAATAGAGAGGCTTAAAACATTTATAGAAACATCCAGCAAGATTACATGGTCTGTTTAGATACTTTTGACTGTGGCAGAAAAGTGACATGCTGTCTGAACACACCACATTTTCGTGGTAAACCACTGAGCTAGAATGTCTCTTTAGTTTGTTAAAAATAGCAAGGTGAATATCCCACTGGAGAATTATGTAAAGACTGATGTACTGCGCTTAATATCTCACATATCAGACATGGTAGAGCTCAGATTTGCCTGAACGTCATATCTTCTCTATTGAGCTGGCAGTGATAGGTTGGAATCCAGGAGAACTCCCAGATTATAGACTGTTCCTTCAGGGGTAGTGCAACCTCTCACAGAACAGGTTGTGCACCTAATTTCTGGGCCGCCCTGGGTGGGAAGGAAAGGGGGGGGGAGAAAAATTGTTTGTGCATGCTTGTCTAATCTTGCCCCTTTCTAAAATTTATTTATTGGTGTGTTTTCTTTTTGTAAATCTACTGAAGAATAATATAAAACAAAAGCAGGATTAAGGGGTTTTCTCAGTCAGGACGGTAGAGGGTGTTTGTGCTGTGTCCCATTGGTGTGGTGAAAGTGGCACTTTCCCTTCTTCTGACAGAAAATGCTCTAGGGGGGAATGGGGGGGTTGTGGAGGGTCACTTGTTGGAGAGTGAGATTTGTCCCTGTTTTCATCTGAGGAATGCTGGAGGGTATGTTACAGCGTTACATAACAGATTGCCAAAGTCATGTTCGTATCAATAAACATTTTAAGAATATTTGCAGCCATTTGAAAAACATCATACACAGAGAGAAAATTGCATATTTCTGTATTCATTCAGAACAATGGTGAATTAACCAGCTGGTTTAAGAATCTGCTGCAAGAAGCGGGGAGGGGAAGCCACTGCTTGGCACTGACCCGCCTAAAGAAGTGTAGAGCCAAGCATTCCAGACAACAAGCACACATTGATTGCAGCCAGAACGAGTGACTGTGTTTGCAAGTTTTAAAATATTTTATTTCAATGCCCAAAAGTCATTTGGACTCGAAACACGGGCCCTATCTCTGTGGCTGCTGCATGCATCCAATCGTCATAAAGGATAGCAACCATTTTCTTTGATCATATGATGCCAGAATGAAACCCATGCTGAAGTTTCTTTCCTTTGTGCAGCTACAGTTCTAAATCACCTGTCATGCATAGTAGCAGGAGGTTGGTTTTATTAGTAGCCTTTGGGTAGTTGGAAGATGTTCAGAGTGTTTCTGTGTAGGATCCACTCATGTTTTTCATAAAAAGAGAATGGAATTTGATCAGTTCCTACTAGCAGTATCTAATAATAAATTCCTTTTAAAGAAACTGTTCTTTATCACATGCTCATCTGAATAATTTTGGGGGGGGAATTGAATTTTGTTTTATCTCTTCTTCTCCCTTGAGACACGTACATGTTGCTTTGTATGTGCCACCATTAGCTTATAGCACACTAAAATATAACCCTGAAATATATTTCAGAGTAAAAACTAAAAACATAAACCTTGACATCCTTCAATGAAACACCCATTCATTTCCAAAAATACCCAGAGCACATCCATGGATGTATTATGGATTTTTTTTGAATGCTTTGCAGTGTAGAGGTGAAAGACCGCCCTCCTCTGCAGGAGAATAGTGCCAGAATGGAAACCTAACAGGAACCAGGCAAACTTATCCCACCAACTTAGGTGGGATGTGTCAGAAAGAGAGAGGTATCTGATGAGCCTGAGGAAAGCTTGGGCAGAATCTAGCAGGTAACCCATGGACTCTTGTGAGTTCAGAAGCAAAATAGCTTTGTTTGGCTGGCTCTGAAGCTTACTACTTCTTAGAACCCTGTGCTTGTTGGCAGATCAGTGCAGCAAAGGTAGTGTGATTGATATTAGGAGCCTTACCTTAGAAGCAAAAAATAAGATGCAACAGATAAT
Source organism: Darevskia mixta (assembly GCA_034641385.1). Taxonomy (NCBI): domain Eukaryota; kingdom Metazoa; phylum Chordata; class Lepidosauria; order Squamata; family Lacertidae; genus Darevskia; species Darevskia mixta. The sequence continues at coordinate 5,920,292 of JAWWNH010000224.1, read as the reverse complement.
GCAGCTTTGTACAAAAGAATTTAAGTGAATTATGTTGCGAATGTAAACTGATAATTTCCTGGATCCCTTTGAATGTTTATTGTCATAAGATGTTTGTTATAATGAAAATCAATAAAAATATTATATATATAAAAAGAAAAAAATTATTATAGCCCAGTCTTACGAACTACCAGGACAGCCTTAAACCAAATAGTGCCCCAGGCAAGGAGTGCATGTGACTCCCCCGTCTCCATTGGTTCAACTTCAAATACCTGTTTTTATTGCACTTCTTGTGCAGTTCACCACTTTGATATATAGTCCGCATGCACAGTTTATCTCTGTCATATAGGATGCTGTAAATTTTCCTGTGAATTAAAACCTCCCTGCTGATGTTAAAGCAATGCCGGTTGTGCAAGTTTGTGGTGCCAGCTTTAGAAGTGAAGATGAACTATTTGTATTATTTATTTCAGCTGTTGAGCAGTTATAACAGCCCTCAGGGAAGCCCTCAGTTACTGCTATGTATATATTTGCATGCATACCGCTAGATACAGACCTACCCCCCCATACACCCACCATGTATACAAACACACCTGTAGGAACACACTGTATGTTTCCCTCCTGCCCTCCCTCCCTTTCACACGCATCAATGCACTCTCACACAAACTCACACATGCTCGTTCATGCACTAGCACGTGCGGAACAGCAGAAATGCACACACAAAAGCAGCATTTCCATCCCTCCCCACTCCAGTGCTGGAGTAACGGTGGGTGGAAATGCTGTCTATTATTCTTAAAGAATAGATAGCGTTTATCTCCAGCCTTAGCACTGTGGTGTTTAGGGTTAAGGGTTAAGGTCAGAGAGAAAATATCCCTCTGCTCTTCAGAAATTTATTGGATGCTTGCTGCAGGTTAGCCACCCCTGGCTTATATCAGTCAGCTAGATAACACACACGAAAACCCCCACACTGTATGGGTGTTGTTCTGTGACATAATATCTAGGAATTTTCATTATTTGTTGCTGATAACAGTATGAATTTAGCTTTAATCAACCCTGTCTGTCAAAAGACAACTCAATAAGTAAGCATTATGCAGATATCGTTTCTGTAACAAAATTATTGTTCCCACCAGTAACAAAATTCTTGTTCCCACTAATAATTTAATAGATTATTAGGTCTGTCTAAATGCCACTCTTTAAAAAATGTTGACAAACAATCGTATTCTTTTAAATTTATCTACATCTTGTGATTAATTAAACTATGTCATTTCTGTTCTTCTTTAAAAAAAACACTAACTAAAATGAACAACACTTGACTAGATTTTTTCCATTAACTTACTAATTGGAGGTCAAATTTTGGCTGTTTCCTACCCAAGCCCTTAATCTAAAAATAAAAATAAAAAATTGCTTTCTAAATTTCACCCGAGCCTTATCAACATGAGTGTTTATGGAATTTTCTAAACAAATTAGTTAGCAGAAACTCACACATGCCAAAGAACAACATCCCCAGTGCCTCAACATGTTAAACAAAGATAAAAGATGGTAAACATTTCCTTATGATACCACATAGATGGCCAACTGACTTCTGCAAATAGCTGAAACTGTTAGCAGTGTAAGTGAATGGTAACTTTAATGTCAACAAAAGAGAGAATGCTCCTAGCAAGTTACATGTTCAGGGAATGATCTGCTTATTTGTGGATTAGGTGGGTCGTGATCTTGACTGAACCATGGCTATCTAGCTATTTTGTTCTGACGGATGATTCAGAGGAGAAGGAGGAGGAGCGTGAGGCTGCAGGCACCAGGGTGTGGTGCACTCCCCTAGCCAGGAGCATATACCCGTCAACATTTCTCCAATGAAAATAGAGACATCCCATTCCATAATGTTAATTTTACTATTTATACCCCACACATCTTACTGGGTTGCCCCATCCACACTGGGCAGCTTCCAACATATATAAAAACATAATTAAACATTAAGCATTTAAAAAACAAAACAAAAAAACCTTCCCTATACAGGATTGCCTTCAGACAGCTCAGGGGTTGGATAAGTGGGGTAGGCAACCTAAGGCCCGGGGGCAGGATGCAGCCCAATCGCCTTCTAAATCTGGCCCACGGACGGTCCGGGAATCAGCGTGTTTTTACATGAGTAGAATGTGTCTTTTTATTTAAAATGCATCTCTGGGTTATTTGTGGGGCCTGCCTGGTGTTTTTATATGAGTAGAATGTGTGCTTTTATTTAAAATGCATCTCTGGGTTATTTGTGGGGCATAGGAATTCATTCATCCCCCCCCAAAAAAAATATAGTCCGGCCCCCCACATGGTCTGAGGGACGGTGGACCAGCCCACGGCTGAAAAAGGTTGCTGACCCCTGGATAAGACCATACCTTCCAACATTTCTCCAATGAAAATAGGGACATCCTAAGAAAAAGCAGGGGATTCCATGATCAAATCAGAGACCGTGATGGCTTCTCCAAAGCAGGGACATCCCTGGAAAATAGGGACACTTGGAGGGTCTGGGAGCAGCAAATAAAGCCTGGATGGAAATACAGGCTTACCCCCAGGCAAAGACTTACTGCAAAGTCCTACTCATAAAAAGAGGTGGTGGTGGAGAGAAGAACAAGAAATGGCAGGAGCTTGCGGGGAGACTGTCTGTGAGAGTCAGAAGGAGAGACTGAGCAGGATAGATCATCTGAGTTCTCTGAACAAGCTTAAAAGATGGTGTTTCTCAGTCCTGTTCCCTCTAGTTGTTAGGGTTTGGTCAGAAAGAGGGTTCTGCTGGAGAGTGCCTGGTGAATACTCGCCACACCCCAGAGAGAGATGGTTAGTAAAGAGTATTTCTGACCAAGAATAAAATCTGGAGTGCTCTTCCGCTTTGGTTATTACCAGGCTTTGTCCAACAACCACAGTACTGTAGCTGCTTCAGCTTTCCATCAAACCTGGCAATATTGTACTTAACATGTCTGTGGATCAAAATTGGATGAAAAATTGCCATTGCTCGTTGCCAAAGTCATTTGCTGCACATTTTATGGGCCTCAAGATGCCATTTGTAGCATGTGATAACACAGCCAACTGAAGCATCTGCCTGGAAAGAGATTACTTTAATTATGGGCTCAATGTCTTGTTTTTCTGCAAGTGATCCCTAGAGAGCAGCTTATTGCTAGATGAGAGGTGCTATCGTGCACATTAAAACCTGCAAGCTCAAATCCAGAGGTTGCAAAATTGAGGGAAGTACTTTTTAAAACCTCCATGCTTGCAATCTGGTTGCTTTACACCCTCACAAAACCCCACACCACCTCAAGAAAACACTTTAAATGAAAAATAATAGTGGTGCTCGTGTCCTAACAAGTTTAGTTTGTGACGGTCAAATGAAACTGACAGAAGACCAAAGGCTTACACTTGTGTTTCATACATACACTGAGGGCATGTTTATATAAGTGGCAGATAATGGCAAGCTGTGTTCAGTTTGGCTTGGGATTTGTACAAGTCAGGTTGTGTTATCTGTTGAGCCTGAACTAATAAATGCAGCCTTCACAGAGGTCTTGATAGCTTAAATGGTTTTTGTGTGTGTGTGTGTGTGTGTGTGTGTAGTCTTTGCAGGGCTCTTAATATAGGTATGCTGCAGGCTTCTCCTAGGCTTGGTGGGGAATCCTTTTCCAACTTGAAAGCTATTTTCTCTTCTGGGCAATCTTAGCAGGGATGAAATACTCGTGGTGGGTGTGGCCAGAGACAAAAGTAGGAGGGGCAACAACTGAAAATTTCACCTCTGTGCAGTAGACTGGTTTCTACATCCACCTAGGCAAGGAATAGGCTTTAATATAATAATAATTTATTATTTATACCCCGCCCACCTGGCTGGGTTTCCCCAGCCACTCCAACCGAATATTAAAAACAATACAGCATCAAACATTAAAAACTTCCCTAAATAGGGCCGCCTTCAGTTGTCTTTTAAAAGTAAAATAGCTGCTTATTGCCTTGACATCTGCTGGGAGGGCGTTCCACAGGGCAGGCGCCACTACCGAGAAGGCCCTCTGCCTGGTTCCCTGTAACCTCACTTCTCGCAGTGAGGGAACTGCCAGAAGGCCCTCGGCGCTGGACCTCACTGTCCGGGCTGGACAATAGGGGTGGAGTTTGAGGACACATTCTAGCCAGGCAGAAACACTCGGGGCCCAGGAAGATGCTCTGGGACTGGGGAGAATCACAAGGTCTAGATAATGATGCTTGAAGGGTAGCGCTTTGCTCCCAGACCTGATGCTCTCTAGCCCTGTCCCAGGGGAGGCATAGTTGTGGTTAAGAGGGCAATGCACTGGGGTTTACACAGCACACAGGTGGCTTATTGTCTCCTGGAGGAAAATCTACTTTCTGAAATAAGGGCTGGTTTGGCTTCATATGAACATGGATTCATTTTGCACTTGGCAAAGAACGTGGCATCCTAAAAACTTCAGTTTAAACATGAGAAATGTAAAGCTGAATAATATAATATAATATAATATAATATAATATAATATAATATAATATATAGTATACCTTAATCTCTGATGGCTGAGAAAAAGCTATGTAACGTTGGGCAGAAACTGGAACATGATAGCCTAGGATTCTTAAACTCTGTGTATTCACTCTTCCTTGTCTTATTTCACTACTATCCCCTTATTGCCAATTTGTTCGGATGTGCACATGGAACATCTGTTTATTCAAACTGTCCATTAATTTAAATGGAGGAGCAACTCTTCACCTATAAAGGAAGAGGTATGCATGGATGCATGCTCCATTAAAATTAATAATAAATTACTAGCAGGAAAGTGAAATCTATGGACACATCAGAATACCTAAACCCATTTCCCCAAGCTGCCTACCAATTCCATTGCAAGAAAATATTTGCCAGTTCATTGAAAACATGAATTTTGGGAGCAGGATAAACTATCCAAACCTAATATATATAAAGTTCCTTAATCTGCGTGATCTATTGCAACTTTTGAATTTGTATGAAATTGGTGTAGGGTGAAGAGAAGCGTTTTTGTGTGTGTGATGAGTCTCTTAAAAAATATTTGGTAAAGATATTTTATCTGAGTATCCTGCATGCATCACCCTGAGATCTATGAGCTCTGCAAAGAAAACACCCCGAATATGTATTCTTACTCCACAGAAAACTGTCCAAGAAGGTTTGTGCAGCCATTTCATTTCATGTAATTCAAAATACATACTACTGTACAAGACTTCAAAACTGCATGCTAATGCTATTGGGTTTTTTGTTTAAATGTTTGAAAACATTCATAGCTATCTATCAGTGTAGTTGAGTTAAGGAGAACATACTGTTGGTCCAAGTGGTTCTTGTCCGCTCTTTGTAACATGTAGACATTGGTTTTCTGTAATCATGATGAATTGATCATAATGAATTCATTTACTATTAATGTGACTGTCAGGTTTGCTTCCAAGATGTTCTGTATAAAATGGCATTGATTTAACATTATTTAATGAATAGCACTTGTTTTAATCTGTCCTTGTTAATTTACAAAGCAAGGAAGGTTGTCAGCAGCTGTGAATGCAAAAAGGTGTTTATCACAGCCTTGCAGATAAGTACAAATAATTTAGTGCTTCACAATAGGGATGTCGTTATTATTTTAAAAACTTAGACTTGCTGGAGTGGCAGTAGCAAGCCCCTTGCCAAAATGCTTAGCTTTTGTTTCCTACCGGTAACAAACTAGATATGATTCTCTCAGAACCAGGAACAATAATCAAGTAATAGCAAACCACCATAATCAACCATTCCTAGAACATCTTGACTCCCCATTTGTGGAATGCCTTCATCTTACAAATACGACTGAAGCTGATGTTATTGTTTCAGCACCAAGTTAGAATCCAGGCATTTTAAGTTTGCAAAATTGGCTATTGTTTAACTTGCTTAGTGGTTTTTAGCTGCCTCTACTTGTTTTAGATAATATGTTTTATAGTTGTTTATTTTATTATTTTAGTTGTTGTTGGTGGTGGTGGTAGTAGTAGTATATTCATTTATATCCCACCATTTTCCCTGACTCAAGGTGGCTTACAGATAAAATACGAATAGCTACAAACATGGGGGGTGGGGTATATTAAAAACACAGAGATAATTACAAAAAAACCCCAGCCCTTTCATTAAATGCAGTCAGCTCCTGAAAGTCTGTTGGAATGAGAAAGTCTTCACCTGCCAGCAGAAAAACAACATGGAGGGAGCCAGTCTAGCTTCAGATGATGATTTCAGGGTCCAGGTCGGTTCATATGAAGAGAGGTAGCCATTGAGGTATTGTGATCCTGAGCTATTTAAGGCTTTATAAGACAAAACCAGTACAGTGGTACCTCGGGTTACAGATGCTTCAGGTTACAGACGCTTCAGGTTACAGACTCCGCTAACCCAGAAATAGTACCTCGGGTTAAGAACTTTGCTTCAGGATGAGAACAGAAATCGCGCGGCAGCGGGAGGCCCCATTAGCTAAAGTGGTACCTCAGGTAAAGAACAGTTTCAGGTTAAGAACGGATCTCCGGAACAAATTTAGTTCTTAACCTGAGGTACCACTGTACTTTGAATAGGACCCGGAAACAAGTTGGTAGCTAGTGCAGTCAGGCCAGGATCCGTGTAATATGCTCAAGTCGACTTGCCCCAGAGAGCAACCTGGCCACTGTATTCTGCAGCAGCTGAAGCTTCTGAACCGTCTTCAGAGGCAGCCCCACATATGAGTTGCAGTAATCTAACCTAGAGGTTCCCAGAGCATAGACAACAGAAGTTAGGCTATCCCTGCCCAGATAGGGATGCAGCTGGGCCACCAGCCGAAGCTGATGGAAGGCACTCTGTGCCACTGAGGCTGTCTGAGCCTTAAGGGATAGCAGTGGATCCAGAATAATCCTCCAAGCTGCATATCCCACCTGCAGATTGAAGTTGCGTTTTATATCCATCCTGCTCTGTAGATTCTTTCATAAACCCACATTCATTACAGCATCAGAAAGAAATCTACCTTTGATCTTCTCCTTTCTTGGGATATGGAGAAAACACCTAAGAATAAAGTGTTTTCCTATGTACTGCATCTGGTAGCAGAATGACTCCTCAGCATAGCTGTCAACCTTTCCCTTTTCTCGCGAGGAATCCTATTCAGAATAAGGGAATTTCCCGCAAAAAAAGGGAAAAGTTGACAGCTATGCTGCTCAGATTGTGCCAAAGATGTATAGAACAAAGACTTGTGTATTCTCCCCCCTCCCTTAGAATATTATGCTTATATATGAGCAAACCATGAAATTCAAAAGTGCATGTTACCTTCTGGCAGAGTAGCTTCCAGGAGCACTGCAATGTTCTATGCACTACTTAGCTTATTAATGGTCTCTCTCTATGTTGTTGCCAGGAAATCTCTGCCATCCCAGGCATTGGCTTTTCATTTCTGCTGACCATAGCAGACTGACCTTTCTCTTACAATTATTGTCCATAGCCTCCTGGGGCTGGCAATGCTCAAAAGGTCACAGATATTTTTAGCTGAAACTTCCACTGTCCTTTAAATAGCAGAAACAATTAAATACTTGTAAATAGTCTTCCTTTGTTGTTTCAATACATTAAAGTGCGTTTTAAGGAATCTCATCACAAAGGCAGCATACAGATGACTCTAGATCAGTGGTTCCCAACCCTTTTATGGCCATGCCCCAGCTAAGCATCTCTAAAATCCTGATGCCTCCCACCCCGACATATAATTCTTATTATTCAAAAAGTGAACTCCTATTCACGTGGAGGAAGCCTAAAAGGCCATTCACTATTAATAACTAATTCTCAAATTGCCCCCCTTAAAAATAAAATTGCCCCCCTGTGGGAACCACGGCTCTCCTTCTATCTCTCAACTATCCTTCCCAGAGACGATGGCACTCAGCTTTTATGGAAGGCAGTTCCATACATCAGAAGCAACATTCCCTTCTATTTGCATCTTATTGTGAGCCTGGAACTGTGCTTAGTCTTAATTATCGTTTAGGGCAGTGGTAGTGGCAGGAGAGAATGGCAAGTATGGCGGGGAGATTCAAGGACAATCAAAGAAACATGTAAACATTTCGGTGTAATATTGTACAGTATAGTGTCTTCTTTTTAAAAAATTGCAGATTATGGATAGATATCTTTTCAAAATGAGAGGAAGAGCACCAAGTGTGATACTGAGGACAAACCTTGTTGTGTTTCCCAATGTATTTCATATCAATATTTTTTTAAATGGTGTGGGCCTATAAATTTTTATTCTGAAAGTGTAGTCCAGAGAAAAAAGTTTGAGAACCATTGGTTTAGAGAAACAAGCTAGCACAGGAAAATACAGTTTGAAGTTTGCTTGTTTCCCTAAAACAGGTGTGGGGAACCTTTAACTCTCCAGTTATTGCCTGATGACAGCTTCCATCTTCCTTGACAAGGGCGGAGCTTCACTTCAGGTAGCAGATCTGACCTCTTCCCTGCCCCCGCTGTTGCACTGCTGCCAACCTCGCCATGATTTTGCCCATGCTCATGCGACTACCACCACAGCCCTCACCGCTAATGCTAAGCCCCTGCTGCCGCCACAGTGTTGTTGAGGCAGCATGGGTGCAGCTGCAGCCAATGGTGCAGTTGCAGTGGTGGGCCAGTGACAGTGTGGTAGCAGGGAGGTGGCCTAGATCTGGGAGGGGGGCACGTTGGCAGCACAGAGCATTGGTGGGGCGTTTTGCCTACAGTGGCAAAATGTCCCAGGCACCCCCTGAACCATGACCATTGCCTATGCTGGCTGGGGCTGCTAGAAAGTGGGGCCTAACAGAATCTGGAGGGCCACAGTTTCCTGTCCTAAATCAGAGTTAAAACAAACCACAAGTTATCTGGGTTCACACACACCACCACCACCACCAACAACAACAACAACAGGTGAGAAGAGAAACGAAAGCTTCCAATCTGCTTTTGCACACTGGAGAAGGTGGGAGAAGGTGAGAGGTTGGAGGAGTTTGTAATGATATCCTAACAAGCTCTTAACTTCATTAGCAAAGCAAATGACAATATCATAATGCCTTTTATGTTTCTGCATTCCTGCAAATTAACTCTTGCTAAGAGAACTCTTGCCAAAGGCTGAAAGCAGTTTTTAGCTACAATTGGGCAGTGTGCAAGAGAGAATCTTCAGCAGCTGAAAGTTGAAAGTTTGAAGTTGTGTATTGACAATAAGAGACCATATGGACAAGTTGTACCAGCCATATTGTCAAAACAATAATGCTAACAATAGCACTCTTCAGTGAATGCCTTGTTTTTATTCACTAAAAATGTAACAGGTATACGGAAAAGCAATATTAACTGAAGCCTGTTTTTATGGTTTTGTATTTCAGAATGTTGAGTTTTACAAGCAAAGTACAGGGATAGTTGAACCATACTATATTTCAAATGTCTGTGTATAATGTAACAGCTACAATTTCTTGTTGTTTTTTTAGTGCAATTCATTGCTTTGCATCAATGGCAGATTTTGAGAATTGGGTAGCCTAACTATAGCTTCCTGTTGACCAGTTGTATAATCTATAATTGATTTGCATCAACTGGAAAATCTGCCTCACTCTGCATTAATATTTTAACCTATTTTAGTACAGGTTGAGGTCCAAGTCATATTGGCTGGATATGAGCATAAGGATAAATTTATGAAGTTGCCTCATCCTAAGTTTGGCCATTGATCCACGTACTCAAGTATCAAATATTTTGGCTGGCAGGAACACTCCAATGCCTTATACGGAGGTCTTACCCAACTCCAGTATCTAAGATCCTTTAATTGGTGATTGAACCCGGGATTTTATTAATGTAAAGCATTTTCTGCACCACTGTGCTATGGGTTCTACAAGGAATTTTTTTAAAGTTTAGATAACAGTCACTTTTCTTCTTTCGGAAAGTTTGCTAGATCTGTATGTTGATGAACTGTTACTGAACACAGTTGAATGATTGCTCCATAGCTGTCAATCATTGGACAAATGAGATCAGTGACTGCAGCCCTAGATAGCTTCAAGCAGGCAAGGCACTTCAAGAAGGTCAAGACTCTGGAGTTCAACTGAAATCTTTTTTCCTTTTCTGGTCCCACCTCCTTAATGAAAAGTAAAGGTAAATGGACCCCTGACTGTTAGGTCCAGTCACAGACAACTCTGGGGTTGCGGCACTCATCTCGCTTTACTGGCCGAGGGAGCTGGCGTTTGTCCGCAGACAGCTTCCGGGTCATGTGGCCAGCATGACTAAGTCGCTTCTTGCGAAACCAGAGCAGCGCACGGAAACACCGTTTACCTTCCCGCCAGAGCAGTACCTATTTATCTACTTGCACTTGGACGTGCTTTCAAACTGCTAGGTTGGCAGGAGCAGGGACCGAGCAACGGGAGCTCACACCGTCACAGGGATTCGAACTGCCGACCTTCCAATTGGCAAGCCCAAGGCTCTGTGGTTTAACCCACAGCGCCACCGGCATCCCTTAAAGTGGTGGTCCTCTGGCCTAGAACATAGCATTGCATCACCTGTCAGTCAGCTCCTTCTTCAGCTGTGGTCTGCATTGGTGAGCAGTCTCTGATAAGCATTAGGCCCCTGTGTAAGAGGGGACATTCCTCAGAGGAATTTGTTTCAATGAGTACTGTCTCCAGGGGCCTCTCATTCAAAGGGCTCCTGGCTGGCTCCAGCTCAGTGTCAGGAGCCAGTGTGGTGTAGTGGTTAAGAGCGGTAGACTCGTAATCTGGGGAACCGGGTTCGCGTCACGGCTCCTCCACATGCAGCTGCTGGGTGACCTTGGGCTAGTCACACTTCTTTGAAGTCTCAGCCTCACTCACCTCACAGAGTGTTTGTTGTGGGGGAGGAAGGGAAAGGAGAATGTTAGCCGCTTTGAGACTCCTTCGGGTAGTGATAAAGCGGGATATCAAATCCAAACTACTACTTCTTCTTCTTCTTCTTCTTCTTCTTCTTCTTCTTCTTCTTCTTCTTCTTCTTCTTCTTCATGGTTTGGATTCAGTACTTTAATAGCTTGTCCCTATGGTCTTTCTGGTATAGCTGATTCCTCTCTCTCTGCCAGTGTCCTGGTTGTGTTAGGGACTGGCTGGATGAGGAAGAGTGGTGGGAGCTGTCCGTGCAAGAGCGCCCCATGAAGGGCACAGAAGATGACTTAGATCCCGGATCCTGGTGGTGGGATACTGTCTAGACCTCAGAGGAGGGGACATGAGGGGAGGTACTAGATGCAGGAAGCATGAGGGATGATGGAGAGGCAGAAGCAGGCAAGTGGCCTAGCACAGGGCAGGGTGATGAGGTTTCCAGTTTGGATGCAGGCAAACTGGAAGACAACCCAGAATGCAAAGGATGTTAAATGTTGCTGAGAAACGGGCCAGACAGGCACAGAGAGAGGTTCATTTCATTTGCCGTAGCAGAAGATTACATGGGATGAGCCCTGACTCAGAGGGCTGGAGAGCAAAGAAGGGGCTGCATGCCAGTTCAAACAACTTCTTCATTGGCGGGGTTTGCCTTATATTTTGTATAAGGCAATCCTTGTATTTTTCTCCTTTCATTAATAAAGAAACTAATGCCACGTTAGCCTCTCATCTCCCCCTCTGACCTGTGAATGACCTGATCATCCTGTCAGCCCATTGACAGGTTGCTGCTTAGGATCCGGTTCATGACACTCTCTGTAAATTGGAGGTTTGGCCCCTTGAGAGAAATTATTGGTATAAGGGAAGGCATCACATGGCTACCAATAATCACTTGCCTTGATCTCCAGCCCCCTTCCTTTACTTTGAGCACCACAGAAGTGTATGGATAGCCTTCAAAAATTATTAGCTGTTGAGCAGCAACAATCTGTTCCAGAGTAGGATATTTCTAAGCTTTTCATGGAAAACTTTATAGATTTATGCCACATTTTCTCCTTGTGAGAGGCAGAATGGTGGGGTAACTGTGGTTCTGGTGAATGACTTGTATCAGCCCACATGACATGCATTTCCACAGCAACCCTCAAAATGACAACTACCTGCAACCCAACACATACTTTGTTTAAACAGTTTGGATAGTTCAGAAGGAATTAATGACTTGTTTACTGTCCAACTACCGTAGAGGAATAGTTTAGAGGCTGTGATATTAATTCTTCTGTACTTTGCATTTCCTGTGTTAGGGGTATGATTTGTATCTTGAAACTGATCTGCAACTAGAGTTTCTGATATGAAAGTAACTGAACGTAAATCAGGAATGATGTTTAATACATAAGTTGCAACAATCCTCACGTTAGGTGAGTGTTACATTAAGAACTGTCACAGATAGGTTTTACAGTATATCCTCTACACAGGATCTGCATCTGTTTATGCACATTCCAAAAACAACAACAACATTGGGACAATATTGTGCTGTATTTCAAAGAAATGCCATTTGGTTTTCATTCAATCAGTATTATTCTTGGCTGCCATAAATCTAAGATGCAATATGTGTACATCAGGCAACATGTAAAACATGCAGTATATTTCCCATAACTAGCAACACAACTGAATTTCAAAGATCAGACGGAGCCCAGGGCCTGCATATTACTAGCACAATGTCTGCCGTTACAGCAAACAGGGTCTGAGTAAAAAAGAGATTCTGCACACTTCAGGAACCCTAGGAGACGCAATGTCTCCCTCTGTGCACAGAAGAAAGCATTGTGCCGCTACAGTTGAAAACACTGAAGTAGTTCACTATGGGAGAGATTCAGACACATTTCCTTCATTAAATCCTGCTGCTAACGCTACCACTTCAGCATCCAACACCTCTTCTTCCCAGTCTTCTCCTTCTGACCACTCATGGTTGTCTCAACATCACTCCCCGGGCTCAGAGCCTTATTCCCTTGGGAAGTTCCTCCTACCACTCCTCTGTGTCCAACCAGCCCATGACATCTAAACAGACATTTAGCCTGAGCTTGTATAAGGCAGCTTGCTATGCTCCTGAAAGGCGGGGTATAAATGTTATAAATAAATACATTTGCCATGACAGATGCATGCCCTGCCTCTGCCTGCTTTGCTGCCAAGCAGCAAAGATCCCCTCATGGTTTGAAGAGTGACATAGTAGCTGGGCTGTAAGAATAGATGGTTGCAGAGGCTGACCTCGCTTCATCAACCCCCTTCTAGGGAGATGGAGAACCATTTGTCTTATCACATCCTTGCCACTTGTCCCAGGCCATGGGAGATGACAATGACTGTGCTCTGTTGCCTGTTGGGAAGAAGCAGCAGACTTTATGCTCGTCTTTTTGCTTCTGAGGCCAAAACAAGCAGGAGCGGGGGGGGGGGGAGGATCATGCCCCTGCAGATGTCACTAGCGCTCATGTAACCTTGAGACTTGACAAATGTAATATGATTTGTATCGGGATGCCCTTGAAAACTATCTAGAGGCTGTAATTTGTACAGAATGCAGTGTCCTGCTTCCTGATATTGCGTGTGTCTGTCACTAGGAGTGCATTACATCAGTGCTCCAGGATCTATGCTTGATTCCCGCAACCTCTGTCCCCAGGTGCTGGTCTGGGCAAAGACGGAATAGGTTGTGTTTTGAACGCGTTCATAAATCTTACAATATATCTATATACATATTAAAAGGGGGAGAAAGACAATAAGGAAAGCAGAAATGGCTACGAAAATAATAATAATAATAATAATAATAATAATAATAATAATAATTTATTATTTGTACCCCGCCCATCTGGCTGGGTCTCCCCAGCCACTCTGGGCGGCTTCCAGCAAATATTCACAGTAAGGGAATTATTCACAGTAGGGGAGGGGGGAGCTAAAAGCCAAAGCTGGTAGGGGATCAGGTACATTTATTAGCATACCAGTCATGAAACTCACTGGGTGACCTTGGACCAGCCACAGCATCTCAGCCTAACCTACCTCACAGGGTTGTTGTGAGGATAAAATGGTGAGGTAAAGGACCACGCATGCCACCTTGAGCTGTTTGGAGGGGACAGTGTGATTGTTGTTGTTTTCTGTTTTCCAGGACACAAAACAACGGAGACTGGAGATGGGGGGGAGAGATAAATTTTGACAATGGGGCAGATTTGTGAGGTGTGCGCAGGAACAGCTTGAAGACTTTACACAGAGAGGAACCTCACACTGTAACAGGCAGGGAGCCAGCTCAGATAGAGGGAAAGACATTGGGGGAGGGGAGGACAAAAGAGTACCCAAGTCTGCCCATTTTATCCTCTTTGGGATGGTGGCGCTAGGGCTCTGGGACCACCCTCCCCAAAATATTTACTTTTCTTCAATGTATTGTTACCACTGTTATTCTATAGTACAGATCCTTTTTAAATTAAACACGTTCTCTAAAATTAAAACAGCAGAAGTAATCAGTAGCATAGATATCAAAGGAAAGGGGAGAGAAAAGTCCCTAATAGATACAAGGGAGACACAGATACACAAGCACACAGAAGTAAATAACACAGCCTAGGGGAGAGGGGTGTGAATGTACCGTTTGCTGTACTTAGCCTCGAGATGGGAGACTGAAAGGGCTTAAAAAAATAAGTCTTGTGTCTAGGAATATTTTTCTGCAAAAGCATCAGACTGGTTGTCAAAAGTGTGAACTTCATTAATAGACCCTATTTAAAGGAATTGGCCAATTAGCCACAGAATTACTTGGCTGATTTTTCTCATCTTTTAATTACACAACTGCTTTTTTTGGGGGGGGGGGTCCTAGCTTCATGCAGGGAAGACTGGGGGCAAAGGGGAGGCCTGCCTGCCAGTGCCCAGGGTGGCCCTGAGCTGCTCCTCCCAGCGCCACGCACGGGCAAAACAGGGCAGCAGCACATGCTCCACTTTTGGGAGGCTTTTCGGAGGGGGGTTGAAAGGGGGTGCGCAGGACAGGCAGCAGCCTTGGCAGGCCTCCTGAGCAGCCTGGAAAGTCGGCCTATGTGAAGAAATTGAGAACAGGCCGAGTACATTTGGCCTTGCCTTGACTTTACCCCGCCCCCAACCCAGCTGGCCAATCGGCTGTGGGCAGGGGGCGGGGTGAAGGCAAGGCAAGGCCTAATCTACTCGGCCTAGTCTCATTTTCTTCACTTTCCAGGACCCAGGAAGCCCAGCGGCTAAAATTGTGTATATCATAAAACACACCACCATCTCCACTGCTCCTCACTTCCAAAAGGAAACACGAATCCTAGGTAAGCCCCCCTGGAATTTTGCACCACTCAGAGGTTGGGGTGGCATGCAGCAATATAGATAGTCCACAATGCTCTGGTGACAAGACAGAGAGCAGTTATCAGTTTCTTCTAAACTAAGGAGTCCCAAACTGATTAACACATCCCTATGATGATGATGATGATGTTGTTGTTGTTTAGTCGTGTCCGACTCTTCGTGACCCCATGGACCAGAGCACGCCAGGCACTCCTGTCTTCCACTGCCTCCCGCAGTTTGGTCAGACTCATGTTGGTAGCTTCGAGAACACTGTGCAACCATCTTTTCCTCTGTCGCCCCCTTCTCCTTGTGCCCTCAATCTTTCCCAACATCAGGGTCTTTTCTAGAGAGTCTTCTCTTCTCATGAGGTGGCCAAAGTTGCCTAAGGTGCAACTATATGCTATCGAAAATTCAGGACTGTCACAAAAAATGTTAACCCTGTGTTGAATTCCTCCCTGCCCCCCATCTATATCGTGGTATAGGAAACACCCAGATTAACTTTTTCAGGACATTAACTGCACATTATGGAGGAGGTGGGGTGGAACTCCATATGGGATGCTGTAATCCCACCCTAAGTGTGTGCTGCTCATTTGCACAAACAACCACTTACTATGACATAAAAATAGTGTTGTTTGACGTGTTTTGAGTAGTGATTTAAATGCTTCTTTTTACCTGAGCAAGAGTAGAGTGTTGTTGTTTTTCTGAGTGTGTGCTAGGGAAAAATGTTAGCTCTGTGTGTGAGATTTAATGCATGTGACTCTTTAAAATGAGAATCAGCAGTCAGCGCCATCTGCATCTGCTGGAGAATGCTTCCTGTTGTTTGAAAGCCACATTTTTCCTCTGTAATTTGATGTGTTTCTGTTGTGCTAATGCGATACAAGAACTACCCAAGGAAAATGAAGAGCAATCTTGATAATTTCAGGCATTAAGTGAACTCAGTTCTTCATTGGAGAGAGCGAGAGACTTACACTGGTTTGAACAATGACAACCCATGTCTCCCATCCTGAATACCTACTCCCAGAGCTGTAGCTGACATCTACAAAAGCCAATAGAGGGAGAAAGGCTATTTTCCTGTGTCAGGTCATCTCTTGTGAAGCATCTTGAATGGAAGCTGAAAAAGAGATGTATCCTGGTTTTAACAGTCATTACTTCCATTTCCTCCATTTTCAGTAAAAAGGATTCAAAATCCTCCCCCCCTTCATGTGACTTCTTAGTATCAGTACTGTAAGCAACTAAGCATTTCTCTCCATCTTTTATTAGTTTGTTCAGCACTTGAGGTGGCTAGGAAGCCATCTCATTTGTTTTAAGACAGACCTGAAACTATCTCGCTGGATTTATTTATTTTTCCAATTAGGGAGGGATGGATTAGTCAGTCTATTTCCAGTATGTGCCAGTTTTATATATGTTCATTCATTCATATGTCTATTTCTGCATAAAAATTCTAAAAGCATGGAAATTTTCATTCTTTTCAAATTTATTTTTTAAAGATTCATTTAGTATGACTCTTAGCCTAAAATATGTTTTTTTATCAAAAGTATGCATTTTATATGCATTTTAATATGTTTTCGGTGCCAAGAACCATGCTCCCAAAATTGGAAAAGTGTGAAAAATGCTAACTGCATGATGATAAGCATTTTGCTCCCAAATCAGGTTAGCTCACATAAAAATATGAATTGAGTGAAATCCTTGACTTTGCTTCAGGATGAGAACAGAGATCGCGTGGCGGCGGCGCGGCGGCAGTGGGAGGCCCCATTAGCTAAAGTGGCACCTCAGGTTAAGAACAGTTTCAGGTTAAGAGCGGACCTCCTGAACGAATTAAGTTCTTAACCCGAGGTACCACTGTATTTCTGAGCACTGAGCTCAGGAACACTGTTTTCACCTGGAGCAGCTAGAAATGCACTACCACTCCCTCTAAACTGAATATTAATATTTATTCGTGTCAGGGTTAAAGCTTCAAATGAAATGCAAGATGGTGATAAATCTGAGGTTATAAAGAAAAAGGGGAAATGCAAGCAAATGTCGCATAATGTCCAATAGAGAAGCAGGTTTCTTCACCTCTGCTAGCTGTTAGGGTTGCTATAAGTCCAGAATTTCCCGGACATAGCTAGAACACTGTCCGGGGAAATGTGGACATATGGCAACCTTTGTCTACAGTGTCGTTTTTGGTGATTTTCTTCAACAACTTTGGGGGGGGAAGCTCTACAACACTTTTGTGTTCAGATCTTTCACTTTTTGAAATATGGCAACCCTAGCTGTTACCCATTTATTTATCCAGTTCTCCTTCCTGCTTCTCCACTTCACCCTTCCTGTTGTTGGGTTTCTCTTACACGCACTTCCATGCAAACAAGTTCTAGGCAAGCCATTCATTCACAAGGGATGACTAATGGCCGGAGTATAGATGTGTGTTGCATTGGATATGGCGCTCCTCTCTTGGAGATTTAATTATGGATATGCAACTAGTTTATGGCTGGCTGGCAAGTACTGGGGTCAGCTCCAGCTACAACAAAGATCCTTCTTCTTACCACAATGATATACTCATTGCTCAGTGCAATGCCAAGTCACACACATTGTCTCAGGGCATGCACAGGGCTACTTCATAACAATCTGCACCAGAGATCCCTGCCATTAAGGCCCAGTCCTGTTCCTGTATCTAGAGCCCTGCTTTTCATCTGCAAAGCTGTATTCTGGGTTCTGGGTTCTGTTTCTTTGTCACCCAAAGAGCTTTGTACTTACCAAGCTCTCAAAGAGAGATTTGTGCTTACACAATGTGTCTTTTGCCATAGGCAGTTGGCTTTACAAAAAATTTAAATACAATAGATGAAAGGTATTCTGTTCTATGGGTTGGAGCTGCTCTTGAGGATCAGAAGAGGTTGCCTATGGTGATTAGAAAAGGAGCATTTGAAACAGGCATATCCCCCCCCCCCCCGCTGTGCTCATGAGCACTAAGTTGCCAGTCTTCTTGCATAAAATTCTGCCTGATACATTGAAACTAGTAAAGGTGATACCTAACTTTCCCGTGATTGGAGGTAGCCCTTCCTTTTTCCAACTCAACCATTTAGTTTGGAAAAAACCTCCTTCCAACGCACCTGTCAGAAACTGGTTCTATCAGTTTCCTTTTTCAGATTTTAAGAATTTGACAGAACTCATTCACCATGTAGCATGAACGCAGGAGCAAAAAGAAACAGCATAACACAAATCTTTTGTAGAGTTATATTTTAAGAATGCCTACGGCTGTTTTGTGGACAAGCTGTGATGCAATTTTCCTTTCTGCTGGGTAGTTTTTCAGTTTATAGTGAGAAGCATTGGGTTTGCTCATTACATGGCTGCAATCCTGCAGGTGTCTAGGCAGCTTAAATCCAATTGCTCATAAAAGAGTTTGTCTGGATTGTGATGGAATGTTTATTATGTGAGTTTGTGTTTAGAAACATTATTCAGCATTGGTGACCAATGGTAGGGCATAAGCCAGGCATCATGAAGCCTAATTCTTTAGGACTCCTCCTTTAATCATACCTACATCTTGGACACATTTCCACTCCCTTTGGTAGAGCACTATTTTGCTTTGTGCCACTGATTTTACCAGATAATGCACATCACAGTCCTTGCACCTGATAAGGGTCACTGAATGAGGGTGCTTATCTACTTTGTGCTCACAGCAACTCCATGGGGGAGGAAAGAGCAACAAGCAATGTTTTTCCAAGGGTAAGCAGCAAGTTTATGGCTCGTGAATCCAAATATCAGAAGTGTAACATAAAGAAGAAAACTATTTATTTTAGGTAAACCAAAGTCGAAAAACAACTTTAAAAAGTCTACCACCAAGTAACAAAAAATCAAAACTAAAACCTTAACATCAAATGAAGCAGTGTTACAATCTTAAATAATATATTTAAAAACAGTTTAAAGCCATGCAGAATAAGAATGTTTTCACTACCGGCCTAAAGGCCATTAGAAATGGAGCTAGCCTCATCTCCTTTGGGAGGGAATTCCACAACTGGGAAGGGGGGATTCTGGGGGGGGGGGGCTGCCTTGTGTTCCAGCCAGCTGGCCTTGTTTTGCTGGTGAGATGTATTACAAGAGGAAAAAAGAAAAAAACTTATCAAAGTGCCAGTAATAAGGATTGTCCTTGAAGGAATTAATTCTTTCTGAAACTTGTTGGACAATACCAACTTTTTGGGCACCTTGTCTGTTTGGTTTGTTCTTGCATTCACTGCCTCTCCCCCACCCCGTTTTGTTTTTGGGACATATTACAGGGCTTCCAAAAATGATATCTACCTATAAAGGTAAAGGTAAAGGTACCCCTGACCGTAAGATCCAGTCGCGGATGACTCTGGGGTTGCGCGCTCATCTCGCTCTATAGGCCAAGGGAGCCGTTGTTTGTCCGCAGACAGCTTCCGGGTCACGTGGCCAGCATGACTAAGCCACTTCTGGCGAAACCAGAGCAGCGCATGGAAATGCTGTTTACCTTCCTGCCAGAGCGGTACCTATTTATCTACTTGCACTTTGACGTGCTTTTGAACTGCTAGGTTGGTAGGAGCAGGGACCGAGCAATGGGAGCTCACCCCGTTGCGGGGATTCGAACCGCCGACCTTCCGATCGGCAAGCCCTAGGCTCTGTGGTTTAGACCACAGTGCCACCTGCATCCCAATATCTACCTATAGGCTCCAAGATTTCTTGAAAATGCCACATTCCAGCTTACTAAATACATAGCAATTTAAGTAGCTCTTTAGAGTTTAAATTAGTTCATCTACACCAGGCATGGCCAAACTTGGCCCTCCAGCTGTTTTGGGACTACAACTCCCATCATCCCTAGCTAACAGGACCAGTGGTCAGGGATGATGGGAATTGTAGTCCCAAAACAGCTGGAGGGCTAAGTTTGGCCATGCCTGACATACACCATCTCAATAATCCTTACAACCCTTATAAAAGGTAGGTCAATTCTGTTGTCCTCATATTGCAGTTGGCTAGCTGTGGCCAGTAGCATACTGGATTGCCTAAGGTCACTTGGTGAAGACATACAACTTTAACCTGCGATGTTCTACCTCACAGATCACATTCTGTGATCATTATGCCAGTAAACTGTTCAGTATGCAAAATATATGTAGATATACAGTCGTACTTTGAATGGAATCTGTTCCAGAAGTCCGTTCGACTTCCGAAAACATTTGAAAACCAAGGTGTGGCTTCCAATTGGCTGCAGGAGCTTCCTGTACTCAATCAGAAGCCTCATTGGATGTTCAGCTTCCAATAAACCTTCGCAAACTGGGATACTCACTTCCGGGTTTGCGGCGTTTGGGAGCCAAAACGTTCGAGTCACAAGTCATTCCAGAACCAAGATATAACTGTAGTTCATTACTATCAGCAAGGCAAACATATACAGTGGTACCTTGGGTTAAGAACTTAATTTGTTCTGGAGGTCCGTTCTTAACCTGAAACTGTTCTTAACCTGAGGTACCACCTTAGCTAATGGGGCCTCCCACTGCCGCCGCACGATTTCTATTCTCATCCTGAAGCAAAGTTCTTAACCCGAGGTACTATTTCTGGGTTAGTGGAGTGTAACTTGAAGTGTCTATAACCTGAGGTACCACTGTATTCTTTACTGACCAAGTTGTCGTTCTAAATGTTTGGGTTAGGTGTAAACTGCCTATCATTCTTAGAACAGGGATACAAGTTAGTGTTGGGCTGCAATCCTAAACTCACTGACTAGGGAGTAAACTCATTTAAACACAGTGGGACTTACTTCCAAGTAAGCATGTATGCATACCATTACACAGGACATCATTCACTATCTCCTTTTCTTTTATGAAAGCCATTCAACAACAACAACAAAATCAAGGTTTTAAATAGTAGTTACATATGAAATCAATATTCCATAGGTAACCCAGATAAAAGCAACACAAGGTAGAGTCTAGAATGTAAGAACATGATTTCTCTGCTGGAAAGGACCCAATTGTTGCTACTGTGTCAGTAGAGAAACAACAGAGGCTTGTTCTATTATTTATATGAATTGACTGATTTGGCAGATGCCACTGCAGTAACCCTTTCTTGATAATGCAGAGAGAAAGTGGGAAAAGAGGGCACTTGCTTTTCTTCTGAATCAAAGGCAACGGCAAGCATTTCAAAATGCTCATGATGATGCATACAGAGAGGCAAGTGTTATGTATTGAAAAGGGCAGTAGAAATGCAATTTGAATTGTGCACCCTAGGAAGTAGCAGTAGCATTCCAGAACAAGTTCATTTTATTAATACAGTGCATGAAGGATTTACCCTTGCAAGTATTTCAGGTTGCTTGAGAGTTTCCTTACTCAACGTTTTCAGATTTTCACACCTGCACTGGATGAGCTGATGTTTCTAGAAGTGGATTTTTTGACAAAATAAATGTACCCCTTCTATGTATTACGCTGTAATCCCATGGTGTGCCTTTCAAGGTGAAGAGCAGAAAGGACTGGCTGCAATGTGAGTTTAATGATACAGAACGCTGACCCAAGCCTGTTGGGCCTTGCTGTGATTTTCACTTTTGTGTATGAGAAGGTGCCCTAGAAGACACTCAACTTTTCCCTGCATCTGAACATTGCAGGGGGAAATTGGGGTGGTGTGAACAATGAAAAGTGGATTATAAAGAAAGTAAGTAAATAAAACTATAGTAGCCGGGCAGTTGACTTTCGGGGACCTTATCTGCAATTGCTGACCCCACCGTGGAACTCCTGCTAGGTTTCCAGAGAGCTCCAGCATTCCCATGATCACAAATTGAAAACCGCTGACCTGTGATATTTGGGTCTGAACAAAAAAGCTTTCTTCAGAAATCTTTAGAGTTGAAAAGACTCAAGATCCTTTGGCATGTTCAAAAGCAACAAGCCAATGCCTCCCTGGAGCACCAATTGCAGTTTGACCTGATTGCCAGGTCAAGACGTATTTTCCCCCAAGGCACCAGTCTAATTCCTATTAGCTGTGACTGACCTGGTCAGCTAAAGCTGACACTGAAATTAATAGGAGCGTGCTACTTTCAGTGTTAGACTTCATGCCAAATTATCCAGTTTCATTCTCGTTACCCTTGCTAAAAAGGAGGCCATCTCACGGAGATCAATAATGATTAAAAATTATAGTGTTGTTCCAATGCCTAATTTGGCGGCCAAGGTAGAGAATGGCAAATGAGGCCTGTCTGTATGTACATGTTTGTTTATTTTTTAAAATCAGTTTTAAAATAATATAGTCATTGCCACTTATCTTGGATATTTTATTTGAAACCTTATTGAGTGCTATCTGAAGAAGTGTGCATGCACACGAAAGCTCATACCAAGAAAAAACTTAGTTGGTCTCTAAGGTGCTACTGGAAGGAATTTTTTTATTTCTTATACTTATTGAGTGCTGTTCTTAAATCCTGAATCATTGATGTATTGAGTTTCTTAGAAATCCTGAGTTTCCCATTTTAAGAAGATTTGAAATATGACTTAAGTCCAAAATCCAGAAGGAGCAAAGAAATGAAATCCATGTATTTAGTACTCACATAAATAGTCCCCCCCCAATAGTGGTATGATTCCCATTATTTTCAGAACTCTCTTGAAATTGTTAGAACTAAAAACTTACTTTAGTTTCAGCCACAAAACTTCATTCAGTTTTTTGGCCAAGCAATGACTAAGGCAGTATGCTAGCCAAATTCCCACATGGGTAATCCTATTGTGTATTTGTCTGCTGCTTCATATGAAAGTAGTGTAATTGGTTTTTCAGGGTGAATTTATGAAGAGCCATAGGGAAAAAATCATACATTTTAAAGTCCCACAAAAGATAGGTAAAATATAAAACCTATTCACCTTCACTGCCTTCACTAGCAAGCAACAGTTGTCAATGTCATTTTATCATTTTTTAATTTTTTTTAAATCCAAAAAGCATGTGGGAATATTGGTGGAGGAAGACTACTGCTTACTTCCTAATCAGAGCTGCCTTCCTTCCATAGCTCCTTCCAGAACACCAGCCAGTTATTTTGCCAGCTATATCTGTATTTCATTCCAATACACAGGAAATATCATAGAATCACTGAGATCTCCCAACCCAGGAAAATAACATTAATGACATTATAAGCATTCTTACTGTTTTAGCTCTCACACATACCTGGGCAGCTTTCCATGCTCTCAGCTGCGAAAAGTCATGGAGAATTTTGTACAAGTTGGAAAATCCATTACAGCTCTGACAAACATGCATCCTTAGCTATGGTTTTAATCTTTAGATCCCACTCCAGATGGTTGGGTTGGATTTACTATGTAATAGCTCTTTGTTCTTCAAGACCGAAGCAACATTTGTATATCTCTTCAACATACTGGCCTTGGGAACTCATATTCATGATATTTTAGGTGAGAGTCTGTCGTTTGCTTTGTTGTACACATAAATAAGGCAGCTACAACTGTTTGCAAAACCTCCTGTAGCCATCTTTGGTTGTTCCTCCGTAATCCTTCGCAAGTGCCAATTATTGACAGTAATTTTGCTGAAACGAAAAACCTTGGGGGGAGAATAATTCAATCACCTTTAATGCCCTGTTCGGTACAGCTAAGGGAATGGAGGAGACAATATGATTTTTGAGCCACCTGTCCTGGCACACCTAGGAGACAAAAGAGCCATTGGCAGAGTTTAGAACAGCTTTGGGGCTGCTGCAAGTCATATTCGTTGCAACAAACCCTCAGAGACGGCTACATCACTAGTCAAAGATCAAGCAAAGTACTTTGTGCTGCAACAAATGCTTTTTCTGCTGCTACACTTCCTCTCCCATGGATCAGGAAGGAGTGACAAAGATTAGCCAACACCATTCAAACAAGTCCAGGCTGTAAATGAAACTCATGCCCTGATTATGTACTGCTTTCAGTTCAGTAATCAACATGCTACTTTGGCACAGGTCCAGGTCCAAATGACCTGGCAAAGGGATGAGAGGTCTTAATGGAGGCTTAATGCCAGAGAGCCTATGGTTTACTGTCTATAAGACACTGTGCATAGGCTTCAGAGTCTTGACTCTTGACCCCAAATTCAAGAATTTTGTTTTTATAAACATTCTTCCTTTAGAAATGTATATGCGTTAAAACCATTAAAGGCCTCTCTTTTGTTCTTTTACCTTTCTTGTTTCTCCATCTCTCTTAACACGATAGATATACTGTATAGATATTGCTGGGAAGAACCTGTGCATTTGGAATAATGCCTTGGTTGAATAAAAAATTGAATTGATTAGCAGCTTGTTTGGCCTATTGTTGCTGCTGTTAATAATGTGGCAGATATAGAGCAGGCCTAAGAGAAGGCTGGGAAGATTCAGATTAAAACCTCTGCTCAGCCATAAAGCTTATGCTGACCTTGAGCCAGTCAGTATTATTCATGCTTCCTAACTCACAACACATTATGAGGTTAGGACATGCTTGCGGAGAGAAAAACATGCAGACCCTCCTAAGCTGCTTGGAGAAAGGACAGGATAAAAATGTAATAAATTTATTATTGTAAATTATAAGAAAGATACAAAAAAAAATAGACTGGCAGGAGAGGGATGGAAAAATTGGTTTCTATGCTAGGCAGTGAGAGCTGGACCATAAAGAAGGCTGATTGCCGAAGAATTGATGCTTTTGAATTATGGTGCTGGAGGAGACTCTTGAGAGTCCCATGGACTGCAAGAAGATCAAACCTATCAATTCTTGAGGAAATCAGCCCTGAGTGCTCACTGGAAGGACAGATCCTGAAGCTGAGGCTCCAAGACTTTGGCCACCTCATGAGAAGAGAAGACTCCCTGGAAAAGACCCTGATGTTGGGAAAGATGGAGGGCACAAGGAGAAGGGGACAACAGAGGACAAGATGGTTGGACAGTGTTCTCGAAGCTACCAACATGAGTCTGACCAAACTGCGGGAGGCAGTGGAAGACAGGAGTGCCTGGAGTGCTCTGGTCCATGGGGTCACGAAGAGTCGGACACGACTAAACGACTAAACAAATGCTAGGCACAGAAGAAGGCATAGCATCTCTGTCTCTCCTCTGCAGTACCTGAATGCATCTCACCTGCATGCAGTTCCTTGTCAACTATGGTTACCAAGCTAGTGATTAAATACAAGGTTGTACTAAATGCTTGCATGCACATTTATTCAGTTAATAAAATTTGAGGACTAAATTCTGACAAAGGCTGCATTACTAACTCACCTGGGTATAAGCGCCACTGAATTCAATATGACTTACTTCTGAGTAGACATAGGTGGAATCTACACACATATAAAAAACGGTGTGAAAATGCAAAAACCTTTTGAAAAATACATTGAATTCGGCATTGCTCACTGTCACCATCTAGTGTCACATTTGTATATTGCACTTTACAGTACATTTAAAATGTTTTATTTGCAGCTGTATAGCTGAGTCAGTTAGGAAAGAGCTGTAAGTTAGTCAGACTTAAGTCACATTGAAATCAGGATGAAAAGTTAACCACAACTAAGTTAAGGCGCATTGATTTTAGCGGGATCTAGGTGCAACCAACTTAGTCTAGATGCAGCCCTGAGAATATTACCTTATGTTACATCCTGCCTTTATGCCAATAAGAAAAGGCAAGGGTAGAGTGGGTATGAAAATATGTCTCTTTTCATACTATTAGAACTCAGGCTCATTCAGCGAAATGGATCAGCTGTATCTTCAGGATGAACCAGAGGAGGTGATATTTCATGGTGTTCAGGGTTAACATGAAATTCACTGCCACCAGATGTGACAGTGCCCACTATCTTAGGATGGCTGGGTAACAGTTTTTATAAAGCATACCAAATGCTAGGTGCTGCATAGAAAGTAAGTGAAATTGTATTAACGCTTTCTGTTGGCTTACAGACTATAAAGTAGTCCAACTGCTAGAATGGGAAAGAGGGGACAAAGTGCTTGAAATGAAATTTATTCCAAGCCCAATGCATTTGGAACAAATCCTTATTTGGGGACACCTGGAGTTTTTCCTCTCTCTCGATGACCACGCTGTCTAGGAAGGGTAGACCATGGGAAAGCAGTGGGTTGGGAAAGGAAGGAAAATAGGTTTTACAAAGGCTTTTAGCAGTGATAGCACTTGCTGACTTTGAACACTTCTCCCCTTGAATACCAGGTGCTAGGGAGGGCTGTTACCTTCATGCATGAGGTTAAGGCTTCCCAGAGGCACCTGGCTGCCCACTGGTATATACAGCATACTGAAGTAGATGGGCCCTTGGTGACTGTCTGATCTAAAAAGGCCCTTCTGGTATAAAAATAGTTTCACGCCAGCGCTTTAATGCTAAGCAAATGTCTTCTGCAGCCCAGGTGAAAGCAGAAACCATTATCAGCCATATTTCCTAACTTAAAATACAGGGCTGGGGTGAGGTGAGGTGAGTAAATATTTAGCAACGAACATCATAATTTAATACTAGAATTTGCATGTATTTAATGTATTTTACCCGGGAATTCTTAAGAACCTCTCTAGCCCACCATAACACAAATTATTTAAGCACTATTGTCAGCTGGTTAGAAAACACCCCAGTCTAGTTTTCCTGTTTGCCTTGAACAGCAGCTTGATTTGCATGTGAAGCATTTCACAGCTTGGACATTTCACCTGCTAATTGCTTTAGCTCAAACTGCAGTTTTATCTGCAGCTACAGCGATGACTTCAAATGTTACCCAAAGCAGTAGAATGCAGTGTCAGATATCAAATACGTTATTTGATATCTTTCGTTGCAGCAACTCAACTTCATCTAACAGTTTGCAAAACTTTGAGTTCCATGGAACTCTTTGCAGGCGGAATGGAAAAGCAAATCTTTCCCAATCAATTCCCCCCCCCCAAAAAAAATAGATTTACGTAATTACAAATTTAGATATCTCTGTTTATTCCAGATAGATAGCAAGTGCTGCTGCTGCTGCTGCTTCTCCATATATTTTATCTAGAGAAAAGATATATCTAGGATAGGAGCAGGAAGGTTAAAGGACAGTTCACTCCCACAGTATGTATTGACGGCCACCAATTTGGACTGCTTTAAAAGAGGATTATAAATTCATAGAATATAAGGCTGTCAATGGATACTAGGCACAATGGCTATTTTCTGCCTCCAGCATTGAAGACAGCGCACCTCTGTATATCAGTTGCTGGGAATCCCAATTGGGAAGAGTGCAGTTGTACTCAGGTTGCTTATGGACTTCCCAGAGGCATCTGGTCGGCCACTGTAAGAGCAGGATCCTGGACTAGATGGGCCTTTGCTTTGTTCCTGTATGATTCTTCTTATGTCCTTTAAGCACACAATCTCTTAATGAATTGCCGAGTGAGTCTGCATAACTTGTGTAATAGATGAACAACTTCCTTTCTGCTGCAGGAAAATACAGCTATTAACACTGCAATCCTGTTTGAGTATCTGGGAGTAAACCCAATTGAAATGCATACATGATCACATTGTAAGCCATACCACCAATCAATAAATCTCTTTTATTGGCATAGAAAGAGTGTGCCGTATACGTGGGTCAGAACACAACACAGGTAATGACATGCATTAAAGAGTCAGGAGAAATTTTGAAGCCCTAAAGAACTAAATAAAGATGTGAAAAAGAGATCACCTGCCTCACTTGAGCCCATTAAGTTCCCTTTCTTTTTATAGACGCACTTAAAAGTTATCTTCTGATTCAACAAAATTTAAATAAAATATGAAATATATACCTCTTTGTGCTGTACTCATGTTAACAGCTGGCATTGAAATTTCCTGGCATGTAGTCTTTTGTCTGGAATTCACAATAGCTTGTCCTTTTCATGACTATTGGGATTTGTCAAGCATATGTTCTTCCGTTTAGAGAATCCACCTAACGTATGTACTCATTACCATGACAGGAGTCCTCTCCTAAAGACATAATGTTAATAATAAGTCTCCCCAGTTATACATAAACCAAAAACAGTGGGCAATATAAAGCCAGCTGCGAGCTATACAGTGGATGTTGCTGGAGCCTTATAGATGTGAAAACTTGTTTTCTAGTTAGGACTCAATTATGCATACATAATTTTGTTTGTATACCACCTTTCCATAGTTCAGACTTTGCTCAAGGCAGCTTACAACATTAAAAATAATAATCACATAATTACAAACATAACAAAAGTAGTCATAAACAATAAAACATCAAAAGTACACAACCAAATCAAACAATTTCCACTTTAATCGTAATAAGATATGAAGATGCAAAAGAGTCGAGGATTCTGTTCAGCAGCCTCAGCTTTTGCAGCTGGAATCAGATAGGGCCCTGTCCCTGCCCAAGCCAGGTGGGAAAAGGCCTGCAAGGCAAGGAGTACGGTAGTTCTTCTAGGACTCACAGCCAAGGCAGTAAAACTCAGCCAGTAAAACAAAGTCTCTCTGAAACCATTGGTATAAGTTGCCGACAGCTTCTAGGAGTGACAGGTGAGAGCTGAGTGCAGGGTGGGAACTACAGGTGGACAAAGTCCACCAGAGGTACTACCCCTCTCCTTACACCCTTGCATGCCTCCTTCCAGCAACTCCTGCAGCCAAGCTGGTGCCAAATGTCTTGCTTTGCTTTCCTTTGGACCACATCAGTGAGACTGATCTCGTCGTCTGGGCAGCCCAGGAGTTCCAGACACGCTGCCCAGGTTTGTACCCCAGGGACGTCACTTCAGTGCTGCTAATGCAGGGATTTGATTACATTGTCGCTTGAGAAAGACGGATGCCAAGACAATCCCAGATTAATAAAAGGGGGAGATTTAACCAGTGATAGAGTATCAGGGGTGGATAGGGAGGTTTATTGATGATATCATGCAGCATCAGTCATTTAGCCCTGGACATAACTGTCTTCTGCAAAACTTTGTGTTGCTATTGTTGGTGGTGATGTTCTTACACATCTTGATCCTGGAGATTAATAGGTTCATTTGGAATGAACTCTCGGAGAGCACTTGCATGTGAGCTGTAATCATGCAAAATGTTATGTGAGCATAACACTTATAAAGCTCTTTCAATTTTGTTGGAATGAACCGATGTCTTTTTAAGCGAAGGGGTAATATGTTCTGTTTTCACATGCCAACACATGTCTTTATTTTCATTGGTACTTCCTATGCACCAATATTCCTATGATAGTGAATATTGATGAAAAAAATGTCACAGTGAGATGTTGAGCTGCTTTCATCACACCACAAGGTGTACCTCTGAAGAAGAAAAGAAAAGAAAGTTGCACTTTGCTCCCACTCAAAGGAGTGAAAACAGTATTTTAAATAGTAACAAAGATTACTTCTGGTGAAGGGTAATTTTTAGAATATTGTTATTTGCATTTTTTGAAAGTGGTATTAATTCTAGTAATCGAATACAGTTGGCTAATGTTTTCTTTTTGATGCTCAGATGCTGTGACTAATCCTTCTAATAATGACATGAAAGAACATGATGTGCTGGTAATGAAATCAGTGTGCTTTTTAAGTTAGATAGTGTGCACATCAGCAACCATGCGATGTTTCTGCCAGTGTGGATAAACCGAGTAGTTGCTCATAATCTTCCTCTTGTATTGCTTCTGTAGTGGAAAACTGCATTTTTATTACATTGTATAGTATTATCTCAATCTGCAAATGGCTTTGGAACGCAAATCTCAAATCCCATAGCTTATTGGGGTAGATTTACAGAATTCAGGTATAAAATTTTCAGTCAAAGTAATTGTGGATCAGAGAAAGATTAGACCAAAGACCTTGGGGGGAAATTACTGCTCAAGATCTGCCTGAACATGAGAGTAGAATGGTAGCAGATGATGGAATGGAGAGTTTCTGGAGGAGTGAAACAGACAAACAATGGAATTGTGATGCTGGAGAAGTGGAATGAAACCACGGACAGAGACATTAAAAAACATCTTGAGATGGCAGAGGCAGAGCTGAGAGAGAGAGGATCCTGTGTACAAGTTGAATTCAGAGTGAATTCAGAGGAAAAAGTCATCAAGCCTCTGGCAATTCTTCTGGGAAAAGGGTGGACGAGTTGCGGAAGGAACTTTCTAAATTATTATGGAAAATCATGGCCAACAGGAAATGGGATGGGAAGTTATGGAACTGGGTTTGAATGAATAACATCTAGCGATAACAACAATTGAAGGGCCCCTTTGGACTTTTTGTATGGAAAGGAAAATGAATGAACTTGAGATGCCTGGGGTTGAAGATTGGGAAAAGACCACCTAGCAGATTGAAGAATACCGTCTTTCACCCTTTTTAAGACACCGTCTTATAATTTTTTCCCCTCAAAAAAACACAGGGGGGCTTATTTTCGGGGGATGTCTTATTTTTATTACGTCAGTATGGTACGGTACAGCCTCCCCCTGTGCGCTAAGCAGGCGTGGCAGAACTCCGCAAGAGGCGCATTTCCCCCCGTGGCTCTCACTGGTTCGCTGGCTCCCTGCGCACGGGGAACAGGTGGGGCAGGAAGAGGCGTCTCCCCCCCCCCCTGCGCGTCTCTCCCTGCGCGCTAAGCAGGTGTGGCAGAACTCCGCAAGAGGCGCGTTTCCCCCCCGTGCCTCTCACTGGTTCGCTGGCTCCCTGCGCACGCAGAAGGGGCTGAGGAGGCGACGGGAACAATGGCGGCACCATGGCTTACTTTTGGGGTACGTCTTA
Organism: Darevskia mixta; assembly: GCA_034641385.1. Classification (NCBI taxonomy): domain Eukaryota; kingdom Metazoa; phylum Chordata; class Lepidosauria; order Squamata; family Lacertidae; genus Darevskia; species Darevskia mixta. The sequence goes on along the minus strand of JAWWNH010000224.1, from coordinate 5,889,642 downwards.
CTTCTCACAAAGGTAAAAAAACCCTGCCATGGCTTACTTTTTGACTACGTATTAAAAAGGGGGAAACAGGGTAGCTGAATGTTACCTTGGAATACAGCTGGATACCATTCTGGAGTGAACACTCTGATTATAATGATATAATTGATAGATGAGGGAAGCAGAAGTCCTCTTTAATTTTTTCTCCTCTCTTTATTTCTTGTGAGTTTATTTCTTGTGTTTTCTTTTTCTTTTCTTTTATCCACTTTACTTTGGCTTGTGTTTGGCTTTGTTTTTTGAGGTCATCTACTCTGGGCTGGCGCTGTGGTCTAAACCACAGAGCCTAGGGTTTGCCGATTAGAAGGTTGGCGGTTTGAATCCCCACGACGTTGTTCGGTCCCAGCTCCTGCCCACCTAGCAGTTCGAAAGCACATCAAATGCAAGTAGATAAATAGGTACCACTCCGGTGGGAAGGTAAACGGCGTTTCCGTGTGCTGCTCTGGTTCGTCAGAAACGGCTTAGTCATGCTGGCCCCATGACCCGGAAGCTGTCTGCGGACAAACACCGGCTCCCTCGGCCAGTAAAACAAGATGAGCACTGCAACCCCAGAGTCGTCCATGACTGGACCTAATTATCAGGGGTCCCTTTACCTTTACCTTTACTCTGGGTTAATGAGGGTACACACAGGAAGGTGATGAATGGGAGGTGAAAGACCCTGTGTGAGAGGCAAGGAAGGAAAGACTTTCAAGGATGGAAGACTGGGAAAATAAAGGAAAACTCCCCCGGTGAGAGCTGGGAGGGTCCATTTCCTTTTATGTGAGACAAGGGTTAAGATCTTTTTTGTTGATTTCTTTTTTTATTTATTTAGATTAATCTGTTTTTTATTGTATCATAAAAAGTTTCAATAATTTTTTTTTTAAAAAGAAGATATTGAGGGTTTTTTTTTAACAGTTTTACTGAAGAGAAATTGTTGGTGAAAAGGGGAAAAATAGATATAAAATAAGAATTCCTGGATGCCAATAATTCTAATTTTATATCTGTATTTTTCATTGCCACCAACATATGGTAGCAGAGAATGGTTATCCCACAGAAATAGCAGAGATGGGTGCAACACAGAAGCTAACAACAAAAAGCTAACACAACAAAACCATTCCCAACTCCCTTCTTGCTGTACTCAAACCTTATTTTAAGCTGCCACTTCCCCCTCCCCTCAGTTACCCCCTGCTTACTCTACTCAAACCTCTGTCAATGTTTTAAACAGCCACTTTTCTCCTCTCAGTATTTTTGCATCCCTGCTCAAACCTCTGTTGTTGTTTAAAACAGCCATTTCCTCTCAGTGTTCCTGCACCCCAGCTTTACTTAAAGTTCTGCCATTGTTTAAAAGAGCTATTGCCCCCTTTTAGTGTCCCTCCCTTCTCACTGTACTCAAACATCTCCTTCCTCAGCTGCCTCATGTTTTTAAAGATAAAACATGCAGAGCCCTCAAATATTCCATTGTGTGAAGGTACTTTACTCAAATCTTCTGTTGTTTAAAACCATCATTTTCCTCTCAATTCTTTCCATTCCTACTTTACTCAAACCTCTGCCATTGTTCCACACCACCACTTTCCTCCTCTCAGGGTCCTTCCCTTCCCCTCATGCCATGGCCACTGCTGTTGTGCAATCTGCCTTCTCCTTTGCTCGTTTACCCAACCCTGATTTTATGCAAATCCAGGATTGTGTTGCAGCACTACAAATCCTTCAATGAGGGCTGCACAATGACAGCCTTATATTTTTATGTATATAGGAAGAAATGTAGCCATATCTCTGTTTCCCACATGGTTGCTCCTGGAACATCTTATACCCAAATAATCCCAAGTGTGTTTTGTTTTTTACCATGTCTTCCGATAGCTGAATGATCACTAATGAAGTTGTTTTCCTTTTGCACATGAATGCACATTCCATTTTGTGTCACTGTGAAGTTAGCTACGTGAATCAAAGGAGAATTAGACCTCTGACGATTAAGCACTCAATTATGACAGCATTGTGGCATCTGGAGGTGTACTTTGTACCTACTGCATTTCAAAGAAGCAAAAGACTAGTTGTGCTGATTTACATTCATAATCTCTTCAAAGACTCCTTCCAGCTAATTGGGGGAAAAAATATTCTTTTTCCACTTTCCTTTGGAAGGGGCTGTAGCTCAGTGGTAGACCACATGGTTTGCATGCAAAAGGTCCCAACATCTCCAAGCTGCCAGTCAGAGCTAACAAAACAGGGCTAAATCAAGGGTCAGGAACCTGTGAACCTCTAGATGTTGTTGGACGTCAACTCCCCTCAGCCCCAGCAAGCATGACCAAGGGTCAAAGATGATATCTGGAGGACCACAAGTTTCCCACTCCTGTGCTAGATGAACCAATAGTCTGAATCAGTGCCGGGCAGCTTCCTGTGTTCCTAAGCCCATTTCCATGAATTGACACCCTAATTTCTCAGTCCAGTGTGCACTGTACACCTATGCAGCTACCCAAGCCCAATTTGTTGTTCAGTCGTTCAGTCGTGTCCGACTCTTCGTGACCCCATGGACCAGAGCACGCCAGGCACGCCTATCCTTCACTGCCTCTCGCAGTTTGGCCAAACTCATGTTAGTAGCTTCGGGAACACTGTCCAACCATCTCATCTTCTGTCGTCCCCTTCTCCTTGTGCCCTCCATCTTTCCCAACATCAGGGAAAAGACCAGGGAGTCTTCTCTTCTCATGAGGTGGCCAAAGTATTGGAGCCTCAGCTTCAGGATCTGTCCTTCCAGTGAGCACTCAGGGCTGATTTCCTTCAGAATGGATAGGTTTGATCTTCTTGCAGTCCATGGGTCTCTCAAGACTCTCCTCCAGCACCATAATTCAAAAGCATCAATTCTTCGGCGATCAGCCTTCTTTATGGTCCAGCTCTCACTTCCGTACATTACTACTGGGAAAACCATAGCTTTAACTATACGGACCCAAGCCCAATACTATGGCACAATTCAAGAGATGACTGCCATACTGGAAACCAGGAATGGGCAAACTTTTTCAGCCCAAGGCCCATTTTCCCTCTTGGGAAACCTTCCAGGGGCCACATGCTGGGGTGGGGGGCAGAGCCAAGAGACAAAAGTAGGCAGAGCTGTAAATGTAAATTTTATCTTTGTACAGTAGCTTCTCCACACTTCTCTCTATTCTTCAACAAGGCAAGCAAAAGGTATTATCAAATTATCTACACAGAAAATATACTCAAGTGAGGAGTGTGGTCTGGGTGGTGGTGTGGGGAGAGTCCCGGTGACCAGGTAGAGAGGCTTAGAGAACTGCATTTGGCCCAGGTTCGCAACGCCAGTGGAAACAGTATGGAAATCCAGGTTTGTGCTTCTCATGAACTAATTTGTTTCTCTGCAACCACAGGGAATCCTGAGTCACAGCCTTGATTTGTACAGGGATGCCGTGCTTTACCCCAAGTTGGTGTTAGCAAGTGGTATAAAATCAGCTTACACCATCTGTTGCCAGCCATTATTCTTCCTCCCAGGCCACCCAGCCGACAGGCTAGGCATTTCCATGATTAGCAATCAGGCTGTGCCAGTGATATCAGTGTGTCCCTGGCCAGAGGAAGCCAAATTAATGTAAACTGAAATCAAGATGACCAAAGCCTGTTTTCAACCTGTTTCTGTGTGCGTTTACCATCTCTGGCCTGCCCTTCTCTTTACCCTCTGTTGCAGGCACAACCAGCATGGATGTTTTATAACAGTGTCTAAGGTGCTACATTCATTAAGTGAAAAGAATGAACAAAGAATGGAAAATTCAAATCACATGATAATTTGAATGTGAAAAACATATTTGTGCTGATTTGCAGCCCACTAACCAAGCAGAATATATTTTTCCTTCACCCCACACTCATGCAGTTTTCATACACTGATCAATTTCTTTTTTATGTTCAGTGACAGATGTCCATCTTGAGACGGTGTGTCAGGTTTTAAACAGCGTTCGAAACTCCCATTGTTCTAGGCACATTTTGCAACAGGGAATTTCATTAGCGCGAGCAGTTTCTGAGCTGAGGGCGCAGTACAGCACATAAGATTTCAGGTTAAAACTGCAGAGTGGAAGGAAAGGAGGAGTTTTTTCTGCCTCCCCACTTCCAGCTACCCTCTGAAGACTGGAGAAGAGACCCTCTTAAGAACATTAGGGGGTGGGGAAGGACTAGACCATGTGAAAAATGAACATAATATTTTAGCTACAGTTCATTCATTTCAGCTTTGTATTCTTGTTATAAAAAAGCACGCCTAGACATTCCGTTGTTGCGCCCATAACCTAGGTTTAAGGTGCCATTTAGCTCCTAGCTTTCATATCTCAGTTTCTAACACTGGTATTAAATATTGATATTAGCTGAATAGTCAGTTTCTTTTATTTTTAGGAATATGTCTGTTTTAAGAATTCATGTTCATTTAGCTAGGACATGCATCAAGTACCGGTAGCTTTTTGATCAGTGAAAAAAACACGGATGGCATGTTCAAATGACTATCTGTGCTGCGGTCTCTACTTAAATACAGTGGTACCTTGGTTCTCGAACTTAATCCGTTCCGGGAGTCCGTTCGAAAACCAAGGTGCTGCTTCTGATTGGCTGCAGGAGCTTCCTGCACTCAAGCGGAAGCTGTGGTGGACATTCGGCTTCCGAAAAACATTCGCAAACCGTAACACTTACTCCTGGGTTTGCAGCATTCAGGAGCCAATTTGTTCGACAGCTAAGCCGTTGGGGAACCAAGGTACCATTGCCATTGCTTTCGAGTGACTGCCGATGTGTGGAGAGGTATTTGTCTGAAATGTGTGGCCTTGTAGTGATGTATATCTTACCATACCCTTGCAAACCTTTATTTTGTGTAACCTAAATTAACTATTTTGTACCATAACTGAGCTTTCTACATTATTTAAGTTTTTTCTCTTTATATTTCCAGGGCAACAGCTACTCACAGGGGCCAAGTTATATTCAAGGATGCCTTAGCCCAACAGTTGTGTGAACAAGGAGGTAAAGAGTTATTTTCATTTAAAATCTTACTCTTCCATATTCATTTGTAGTTGTAGACATTATTAGTACTTGAAGAGATGCATAGCTGATTGTTAGACATAAAAGATGCAAAATTATTAAGAATGCGATTGTGGTGTTCTTCCATACTGAAGGATCAGATTTCAGGCTTTGTTCCCATACGCTTGGCAAAACACAAGCTGTTTGTTGTTGAGCTTCTTGGTTGAAAAGACCTGCCATGACCTCCCCACCCTGCTCAAGAGTCCATCTAGCACTAATATGAGCACGTGCAAATGGCTTGTGATTTGCATAATTGTGTAGAAGAGAGAATTTAAACAGAGGCAGATTTTCTCACACCTGCATGACAAGCTCCATTAAGGCCCCATCTGCACTATATATTTAGGGCAGCATCACCACTTTAAACAGTCCTGGCTTCCCCCAAACGATTCGGGAACTGTAGTTTGTTGGGAGTGTTGAGAGCTGCTAGTAGGCTCCTCAAAATTCAGAGTTCCTTGGGGAGAGGGATTGATACTTGAAGTGACTAGATTAGCTGTCCTATCTAGAACTCCTTCGATATCATTCAAACAAGTTCTGTTCTGCCTCCCAGGTATCTGGGATGCATTCTAAATACCTGCATTGAACCACGAAGCATCAAGTCCAACTTAGGCTGTAATCCTATACCTGTGAGAAAGCCCCATGAACTCCTTGGGACTTCCTTTTGAGTAGAGGTGTACAGGGAGTCAATCTTGGTTTTTTCCATTTAAATTTAGTTTATAGATTTGGAACAAGTGAAAGGTATGTGGCAGCCTCAGAGACCTTTCAAACATCACAAATACTTTATGATTTCTACCTTTCTCTTGGCATTGTTCAAAATTAGACACTGAGATGTATCATTGCATGTTTCTTGGCATTTTCCATCAATCAAATATAATCTTAAAATGTTGTAAATTCTGCACATTCATAAAATTCCTGTTACAGGTAGGTAGCCGTGTTGGTCTGCTGTAGTCGAAACAAAATAAATTTTTTTTTAGTAATATGAGTAATACCCCTCCCCACCCTCTCACTATATATAAGGGTCTGGTGACTTCTGTCTCAGTGTATCTGAAGAAATGTGCATGCACACAAAAGCTCATACCAAGAACAAACTTAGTTGGTCTCTAAGGTGCTACTGGAAAGAATAAAATTCCTGCTCTTTGTATATTGCATGAAGTCTACATTTTTTTATTAATCCAAATAAGAATCTTCTATTTTGTTAAGAGTAACACAAAAGCAAAGGGATGTTGCTCAGCATGGCAATCCTCATGTATTTACAATCAGGATTGTGTGCAGGTTTCAAAGCCCCAGTTAAAAGCAACTCCAAATTAGTTCACAACCATGATCGAAAGAACTACTATACTTCAGGTGAACCCAAGATCTTAATACTATGTATATTCCTTATTGGGCGGGGGGAGGGTTCTGTAATATTTTGCTAAATATTCCAAAAATGTATGCAAAGGAAACATGAACAGAGGGAAGCATTGCTAAGAATAATTATATCTCTTCCTCTTTAATAAGCATTGATTTGTGCTATTTAGATTTAAATTTGAGCACTGAGCAAACCAAACATGCCTCCCTTGGTGGGCTTTCTTGCCTTTTTAAAGCTGAAAAAATGGAAGAGATGATGAAGAAAGGTAATCAGTGACCCGGAGTGTAAAGAAATACATGTGGTGAGTTCCAGAGCCCCATGCACAGAGGCTTCCCATTCTTAGGTATGAAAGGAAATTATCCGCCTGCTCTGTGGGATATGGGAAGCACTCAATGTGCACAGTGAGCGTTTCTTCTCATAGGCAAGAGAGAGAAAGTGCCCCTGCAGGCAATCATTCCAAGTCACTTGTTGACTCGCATGTGGAGACTTTGCAACCTGAGTTATGAATTCATACCACCAGAGCAGCTGCTCTGATTGTTGCCTCATTCCACTGCCAGGAGTAAGTTGCCAGCTCCTCTTTCTCATTCCATTCTCTGTTCTGTCCTTCTCTTCTTGATATATTTTAGTCTGCTGATAAGCACGTCACTGTGTACACAAGGACACAAATCATGCAACTAAAAACATGTATCAATGAATGTAACTTGTTTCTAAATTACATACGGCATTTACACCATTCTCCAATATTAAGCGATCTTTTAAGAGCCATTGATTTTAGCAGAACGCACTTCCCAGTCACATATGCTTGACAATGGAAACTTGCTTCAGAATTCATAGGAGAATTCCCATGAAAGAAAATTTGATTCTTAGCCCACAAGATCCTCCTACAGGTCACCCCCAATTCTCCCTTTTGGCTCGAGAGCTGAAGACTCTACCTGGGCAGTGAGCTGCACCCAGGGAAAGACCTAGTGAGGGTGCAGCAGATCTGTCTCCAGCCCAATAGGCTACTGCAGGAGGAAAAGGAAGGATATAGAGTTTCAAAAGATTGCCGGGGTGTGGAGAAAGAAGAAGGAAACCAGTAAGGGAAGACAGACGTCAGGGGAGCAGGCGGCTGCAGTTTGCCTGTTCTCTTCCCCAGTATCCAGCTGCCATCACCTAACCTTCTCCAGCAAGATATCATAACTGAGCTCTGCTGGCTAGTGAGGAGCCATCTTGCTTCTTGGTGAGTGCTGACAGTTGTGCTGAATATCATGGGGAGAAATGAAGACAAGTCTCCTAAAAGAGGAGGAAACCCCTAAGAATATTAGAAGAACCATACTAGATCAGATGAAAGTGCTGTCTATTCCAGCACTGTGTTCTCACAGGGCCAACCAGATGTCTGTGGGAAGCCCACAAGCAAGTACTGTGATAAGAACCTGTTTGCTCATGTGTGCCTCACCGTCACTTCCCTGAGGAGCCTGTCCCCTTGGGAAATTCTGCAATTCTAGATCTCACGCTCACCTTGGCTCCATAGGGCAAGGTTGCAGGTTTGATCTCCTGCACTGCAGAGGGTTAGACTAGATGATCCTCAGGGTCCCTTCCAACTCTACGACTCTACAATTCTATTATTCTATAGATTCCTAAAATAAAAGTATAGGGCACAATCCAACTAAAGTTAAGGACTTTTTATCTCTGTTGATTTTAAGGAGTGTCAAACATCTGATCTCTCTCACTAAACTCTCTGATTTTACTTGTAAGCCACTTGGAGAGGTGTTTGGTGTTTTGTTTTTATTTAAATCAAGTGGCTTATAAATCTTCTAATTAAACAAATGGGTTTGAAAATGCCCCAACTTTGGCTAAATTGTAGCTCATAATAATAATTTTAGGTTGGTAAGATTCTAAACTTGAAAATACTTTGAAAAGTGCTACACTCTATTTTATATGATGCTCCAGGTGTTTGACGTTTTTGGACCTTAATTATAATATGTGAAGGTCAAAACTTCACCCTAGTGCAATAAAATATAAATTGTAATAAAGAAATTATTCCAGGGGATATAAAAGTATGTTCATCACTCGTTTAATGGTAACTTCACAGTTCCTCTATAATTTCTCAGATGAAGGATTAGAATTTAAAATTAGCTTAAAGGTACTTGAGGCAAAGAAGCTTTTTCAGAGACTCTAGAAATTTGGGAAATGAAATGCCCTTAACATTAATTTTTTATGGGTGAGAAGTTAAGAACTGTCTTTTGTTAGGCATTTAATACTTGCTTAACCTTACAAATAATTTATTTCAAAACCAAAAGGTAAGTACCGGTAACTCATGCATGCTGAATTATTTCCCCACTCCTTATAAAATACATTTCTTGTTCCTATGAACCCTAATAAAAATGTCTGCAAAAATATTGACAGCAGAACAAAAAACAGTGCAAGCCAATCAATACATTTCTGTGCAAAAAAATGCTGGCAGGTATAAGGCTGGCTGTGCCTAACATCACATATTATTACTGGATGGCTCAAATAAAAGTTTTGGGGCTAGTTCACAAATGCAGCTGAGTGTATTTTATTAAAACTTTTCCAAACCATTTTTCAGGGCAGTTGCCCCCACAAGGCAGTGTACAAAGTGATGTCAAAATAAACATAACAAATATACAAATTAAAGGTAAAGGAAAAGGAACCACTGACCATTAGGTCCAGTCGCGAATGACTCTGGGGTTGCGGCACTCATCTCGCTTTACTGGCTGAGGGAGCCGGCGTTTGTCCGCAGACAGTTTTTCTGGGTCATGTGGCCAGCATGACTAAGCCGCTTCTGGCAAACCAGAGCAGTGCACGGAAATGCCATTTACCTTCCCGCTGGAGCGGTACCTATTTATCTACTTGCACTTTGACGTGCTTTTGAACTGCTAAGTTGGCAGGAGCTGGGACCGAACAAGGGGAGCTCACCCCATCGCGGGGATTCGAACCGCCGACCTTCTGATCGACAAGCCCTAGGCTCTGTGGTTTAACCCACAGCGCCACCCGCGTCCCCTAAAATCCACATTAAAATCCACATTACAACCCCTAAAAATAAGCAGCAAAACGTCATCAGGACCTATTAATTAATAAAAGGCAGATGGAAATAAACACGCCTGAAAGAAATCATTAGGAACAAGGCCACATGTAGTGGTTTGGAGGTGGGGCATTCTATAAGTATAGACCTTGTTCCAATACCCATCAACCTAGCAATCCTTGTTGATGTGCTGTTATGGTTTGCTGGAGACCCAGGTCCAAACTGCCACTGAGCTATGAAGCTCTCTAGGTGAACTTGGACTAGTCACTACTACTTCCCAGGGCTGCTCTGAGATAAAATGGATATGAGGGAAAACATATACTCCCCCCACCCATTAGAAAAAAAATGTGTGTCCTCCTTGAAGAAAAGGTAACCTAATATAAATAATAAATAAATATCACTTGATGTTGCAATCATTCTACAATGCACATGTGCAAAAGCCAAATTTCTGTCCATCAGCCTAAAAATATTGGAAAACATTGGATTACAAAACTTGAGAAATATTATTATTTTTAATTAACAATTGACATATTTATAACTGGCCACAGGAAATAAGTATTACGGAAGTGCCCATTTTTGAATATGTACAAATGAAGCTTTATGCAAATGTGGACAGGAGCCAATTCTGTTGTTGGCATCTGTCTCTCTCAGGAGACAAAGGAATAGTGCGCCTTTGAGGTTAAAGTCAAACTGCTGGAGAGCTACAGTGACTGAGATTTGTGGTGGCTTTTTGTGCCTGGAGACAGACAGTCAGGTCATATATCCACAGCAGTGACCAGAGAAGGAAAGACCGCTGGGAGGAGCACAGAGAAAATAAATGCCATGGTGCATCTGCAGCATCAGAACCGGATGCCTTCATCCGCCCCAGCTGCAACAAAACATGTCTCCCCTGTATCTGTCTCTACAGCCAGGCAACACATGTGATCAGCCTCCTCCATTTCAGGAGCTATGTCATATTTAATATGTTCTTTGAAGGCTTTTATTTCCTTTAATATTGTTGTCCTTCATACCAAAAGTTTGTTACTTGAAGACCACTTTGCGAAAAGCGAAAACAAGATGGCAATGTGATGTTTGTTTAGCATAAAAAATAAAAAAATTCCTTCCAGTAGCACCTTAGAGACCAACTAAGTTTGTTCTTGGTATGAGCTTTCGTGTGCATGCACACTTCTTCAGATACACTGAAACAGAAGTTTTGACTATGGCAGACCAACACGGCTACCTACCTGTAACTTTGTTTAGCATGTGAAAAGAGCAAGATACATATGATATGCAGCATTATAACATTTATAACATTTTAATCTTCTGCCTTATTGAAATAGAATGGTGTTTTCTTCTTTCTTTTTGCAGCTCCAACAGAAGCTCCCTTGTATCCCCTTTTAGGTATGTCAGTAGAGTTACTATTGCTTTTTCCGGTTGCCGTGTTATGTTATTATATTTGGATTTTTTTGCTTTGCTATAATGCAAAGCAATAATGAAACTGCAGCTTTGAAAGAGTTCAGATATAAATCAGACTTGAATGAGAAATGAATATACTTAGTTCTAGTCTGCCCTCCCATTGCCATTTGCTTATTAGATTTCAAATTGTTGCATCCTAAATATATAATATCGCAAATCTCTTGTCCTCAGGTGCACAGAACAAGCTCTGAGAAAGCAGCAAGGGAGATGTTACTGTATTTCTAGATTAATCCCAGATTAGACTGAAAATCATAACTGAATCTTTTCCAGCTCATTTTGGATCCCTTAAATGCTTAGTAAAATAGCTGACAGATGAACCTAGCAGATGTCTCTCTGTCTCTTATAAATATGTTTGAGCTCATTTGTTTATTACATTAGCCTTTTGCAGACATTAGTATTCTGTCTCTGGCGGTGTGTGTGTGTGTGTGTGTGCGTGCGCGTGTGTTTGTGTGTGTGTGTGTCAGTTGGCTCCACCCCCGAGCATGTTGGATATTCTCATATTAGATGTCACATCTGCATAGGGTCTGACTCCTATATGAACACTGACACCCAAGGCAAGGATGTTGGATAAACAATGCATCAGTGCCAGCAGGGACAATCACAACCCCCTCTCCCTTTCAGATAATATATAAATTTCATTGACCACTATAGATGTTAATATATGTGAAGAGTCCATGAGTATTAGAAACATAAAACAGGTATCAAGCAATTTGATAAATTCCTTCACCAATAGTTCAAAACTTGAGAAATTAGCGGTTGGACCAGTGTTTCCCAAACTTGGGTCCCCAGCTGTTTTTGAACTACAATTCCCATCATCCCTGACCACTGGCCCTGCTAGCTAGGAATGATGGGAACTGTGGTCCAAAAACAGCTGGAGACCCAAGTTTGGGAAATACTGGGTTGGACACTGGCTCACAAGGTAGGAGGGAGATGAGTGGAGAACATGAGAATGAAACCACTACCAGGTAATTGGTCCTAAATTGTTTTTTAAAACAAGTGGAGGCCTTTGACATTATTTACCGGTATATCAGGCATAGGCAAACTTGGCCCTCCAGATGTTTTGGGACTACAACTCCCATCATCCCTAGCTAACACGACCAGTGGTCAGGGATGATGGGAATTGTAGTCCCAAAATATCTGGAGGGCCGAGTTTGCCTATGCCTTACTTATATTCTGTGGGATATGTATTCCACATGTGACAGAAGTAGGAGAAGTAGGAACATAGGAAACTGCCTTAGACCAAGTCATGTGATGCTATATCTTCAATGATTGGCCATTGCTCTCCAGGGTTTCAGACGAAAGTCTTTCCTAGGTGTACCTGGAGCTGCCAAGGATTGAAGCTTAGACCTTTTGCATGAAAATTGTGGTCCCTACCACTGTGCAAGAAGATCCAAAAATTTAATGCGAAAGCAGGACATTTAGGGTGTCCTTCAACCAAATCATATTTTTAGAAAGACCAGCGAGAAAGAGATTTAATTTGTTCATTTGATTATCAAACTATGCTGGGAATTCTTTTCTGTGGTTTTTTTTTTCAGCTGAAATGCACAGCGAAAGCATAATATTACGAGATGACTTTGATTCTTATCAGCTACAAGGACTGAATCCTGCTATGTGGTAAGTTTTGCTTCATTTTTACATTGTTCTTGAAGAGCCACATATAATATCATCTGCCCCCCCCCCATTTTTATTGTGACAACAGCCAACCCCCTTCCCCCAGCCCTCATGGCGGGAAGTAAAGAAGCAGCATACTCAGGCCATGGATTTGACTAATTGTATTTCTGAGCTGCTGTCCGTTCAAGTGATTCTCAAAAAGGCTTTAAAAAAATAAGTATCAATAGCAGTAAACATAACAGAACACCATAGCTATGACACAAAACACCAGAGTTACAATGCCTGGGGCAATAAAACGAATACATTATCATTAATAAATCAACAATAAAACAATTATAGGCAATTATAGTCTATAAAGACTTCCGGTTGGCGTGCCGGAGATGGCGGTCGGGGGGACATGTCGCTCTTGACATTCCCCCGCCAGACCGGGCAAAGGGGTGCTCGCGCCAGCGCCGCGACCCCCAAAACCCCCGGGAAGGGCGTCCCGGGGTCCGGAGGACCCGCAAGAGCTCGGACGCCGGTCCCGGTCCCAGGGAGCTCCTAGCGGAGCTCCCGGGCGATCGGGCGGCGGAGCTCCAGGGTCCGTCTACAGCCCCGTCTGGCGAAGCTGCAAGATCGCCGCAGCCGAGCGCGCCGATTCCTCCCAATTCTTCAATTTGGAACTGTAAGTAACCTGCAAGAAAAAGCTTTAATTTTGAACCAATTTGGACTGGCTTGAGGGCGAAAATACGGAGGTCCGTCCCTTGCCATTGTGTAACAACGACAGGGCATTGTTGCACAGCTTGAGAAGCTTGAGAAGTAATGCTTGGAATTTGACACTTTGTTTCGGAGATTTAACCCCTGCGTCTCCCCCGGTCCTAGGGGCAGATGAAGTCAATTTAATTTGTGTGAGCAAGAGGACTATTTTGGAATTTTGGAACTTTTATAAAGTTTGAAAAAGTTTGGAAAAGTTAGTAAAAAACTGTTTGCTAAAAATGGCGGTGAAACAGGATGTGGATTTGTCAACATTGTTGGAGAAACTGAAAGAACTCAGAAAGGATTACAATGCTGGAGTGAAAGAACTGAGAGTTGAACTGGCTGCTGCCGGGAACAGCTTTGTGACAGAGATAAAGCAAAGCATAAACAATGGTCTGATTGGTCAGGATTTGCAATCAAACCCTGTGAACAGTGTACTTGTTGAGCATAAACAGAAAAAGTCTACTCAGAAGAGAATCAGCTGCAAAAGAATTATCCACCATAAGTCAAGAGCTGTCGTCATCATTAGGAAAAAGAGAAACATTAAGAGAATAGTCAACAAACTACAGCTCAATGTCAATGTCAAGCAGCAGAGAGGAAGTCGAGACAATCTGGACCAAGCACGGAATGAAAGATCGAAGACATTAATGGTTATCGTTTTGGATGCTATTCTGCAGCAAGGACAATGGGTTCCAAAGTTAGATCCTGCAGGAATAGGATGAACATTTATATGAAGTAACTGTTTTGTGGCCTACTGGTTTTTGAACTTGGATATGGCAGGAAATGATTACAGTATGATTTTTTGGAAAATAATGATATAAGATTGATAGATATTATAAATGATAAGCAATTTTGACAATGAAATAGTCTGCGCCGGGGACTGGGGGGGGGAATAGGGATCTGATTACAGTAAAAGATAAGAATCTTAAAGATGTGAGTGGTTGGTAAACGATTTGAAATTAAGAAATTATGGAAATGTTAATGATGTGGAATTAGAAACCTGGAAAGAATGTACATTATGACAAATGAAAACAATGAGGGGGGGCGTGAGGAAGTCATCAGAGATTGTATAAATTGTATGTGATCTGGCCTGAATCGGGGCTGGACAAAAATTTGGAAAACCTAATAAAAATTATTTTTTAAAAAAAATTATAGTCTATAAAACTACACTAACAAAACAGCAGCTAAAAACTAGTCTAAACATTATTATGTTCACCAGCACCTCATCCCATATACTACCTCGATAATAATTCACTCTGCTTCGTCTATTAAAAGAAGCACCCAGCATGCAAGTGAATTTTGATCCAATAAAAAGACAAACAGAACTGTCGGTTCCCCCCTGTTAGTCTCATCTGCTCAATCTGCTGGAGCATGTCTGACCTAGGGTTTGAGACTCAATGGCTGCCCACACCTGGTTTAGCCAGCCAGTCGAAGATGTTTCCCAGGGTGTGGCCACTGTCACATTCTGGCAGCTGCTAGGAGCCACAGGTGAGTGCTGAGTGAAGGGTGGAAGACCAAAGGTGAATGAACTACTGCAGAAGAAGCATGAAATGCCCCCCAGTACGCCATACACCCCATAAACAGAACAACACTATAGCAAACTCATAGATGTCTCATAGATGTGTGTTTGTGGAAAGCAGTCCAACTTCCACCCAGGCTGTCGTCCCCCAAACTCAAGCTTTCACCAAGAGATTTGAATAAACTCCACACAACTTCCCTTGGGAATCCTCACTCTCACTGGAGAGCACCACTTTTCAACCCCCATAAAATGTAGCAATACAGACAAACAGATGTATGAGATGTTCAGCAGTTGGCAGCAGATACACCCTAACACTCTTCCCAGTGCTTCTGCTCTAGAAGAGCTGCAAGAGAATCGGGTGAGCAGATGGTCTCAGTTACCTCTCCCCCATCCCCATGCTCATACTGCTTGGTTTGACAGTCAATGTCTTATCTTTCTCATGCTCCATTAGCATCTTCTCTGCCATCGTCTCCTTTCTTCAGCTGCTCACACTTGAATGAGAGCCTTTGTGCAATAAACATTTGTGGATTATAATGCAAGGCTGCAATCCTGCACAGTTCCAGGAAGACAATTACCATCGATTTAACTGGAACGCATGCACCTGTAACTTCACAGAATAACATCCTCACACCTTAGCACAAATTCTACATAATACTCCTTTAGAGTTGTCACAAGTGCACACTGTGAGTTGCACAGGTCATAAGTCATGTTGGTGTTCAACCTGAAATTCAGGCAGTCGTATCATTTATACCACCAGATTTGTTATTTCTACCTAAGGGTATACACATACAGTGGTTTATTGGCATCTTACAGGCCTTCAGGGACTCCTTTCATCTGGATGGTTTTTCTATCACGCAAGGAGTAGCATACTCTCTCTGAAAGTAATAAATGCAGTGAAACAGTTGTTGCAAAACTAGCCTCTGGGTCTCTTTAGGTTACTCACAGCGAGAAAATTTGAAGTATCTCTTGCAAGGAGTCTTTTCCGTCTTTATCAGTGGGGAAAGAGGCATTCTAAGACGGCATTTATATGGAGCTTGACTGGTGAGGTTCAGATTGCGGCCAACTCTGTGTTTCCTGCTACACTCAGTTTGCTCTCAAGGGGCTTAGTGTTGTTTGCAAGATGTAGTATACACACCAACAGAGGAACTGTATAAAGAGGACCCTTGAAACCACCCCATACTTTCTTGGTGACTTCCCCAGACTTTGGAACTCCCTCTCTAGAGAAGTTAGAGACTGACTCGCTCTTTGTTGTCCTTCCTCTCACAAGTGTTCCAACAGGCTTTTGGGAGCTGACTGCATTTAATGAAATGGCTGGTGCCGTGCTGTTTTTATTGTAATTATTTGTATGGTTTTAATAGATTTTTTAAATGTGTGTGTAGATATATATATCCCAGCCCAGGACTTAAGTCATCCAAAGCCTCCTTAGATGAAAAACTCCAAGCTAGAGTCTTTTTGGGGCTGCACTCCTCAACCAGAGCCACTACCCTCACACTCACAGACCCTCCATCTGGCAAAGGCAACCACATACCTGGCTGTACTTAAGTGGTGATGGAGTACAAGGCTTTTTATTACCCTTGTTCATTCCACAGTGGGCCAGGGAGGACTCAGCTGGGCTGCAGACCTTGTGGGAGCAGGTTGTCAGTTTGGAGCTGTCCAATGTTCTGCTGCTGATCTTAAAGGTCCCCTGACCATTAGGTCCAGTCGTGACTGACTCTGGGGTTGCGGCGCTCATCTCGCTTTATTGACCGAGGGAGCCGGCGTACAGCTTCCAGGTCATGTGGCCAGCATGACTAAGCGAACCAGAGCAGCGCACGGAAACGCCGTTTACCTTCCCTATTTATCTACTTGCATTTTGACATGCTTTCGAACTGCTAGGTTGGCAGGAGCAGGGACCAAGCAATGGGAGCTCACCCTGTCACAGGGATTCGAACCACCGACCTTCTGATCGGCAAGCCCTAGGCTCTGTGGTTTAACCCACAGCGCCACCCGCGTCCCTTGCTGCTGATCTTATCTACTAATAATTAATGGCACCCAACCCCACCCTCCTTTCTGCACTCGGTACTGCCTCCTCTGCCCAATCAGTTTCTTACCAGGCAGGTGGATTGCCTGATGTCCTGTGCATAATATTTTTGAGCTCCAATGGGCTTTTCCAATCCTTTCTTCTTGAAATTTTGTATGATATGATTAGTTCACATCCTCAAAGCTTAGGGATTTATATTTCAAATTTAGATTGGCTTAGCTTTGTTTTTTGGAGAGTGGGTTCTTCCTGTTGCTGTATATTTGTTCAGAATATTATGTTCTTGGACCTCAAGGAAAATGCTTGCCTTCAAGGCTTCAGAGAACCTGGTTTTGGAAATGGACTGTTGTGCTTAGAATACTATCATATATCTATATCAGGTCGAGAACATTTTAGCAATCTCTCATTTTCCTTTCTGTTTTGAAGTGATCCAACTTCTTAAGTTTCAACTTTTGGTTTAATGTGCCTATGAATTTGCACATTTACATCTGCTTAGTCACTTAAGGGCTTGTATCCAATGCTAGTCTCACCTAGAGCAGACTCATTAAAATTAATAGTCATGACTAACTTTAATCCATTAATTTCAGTGTGTATAGTATAACTTAGATACACGTTTAAAGTCCACCCCTCCCCCCGCAAAATATGTCATGCTGCTGGTAACTGGATATTTTTGTTTTATGCAAGGAAATTAAGCACTTTCAAAAGGAAAGCCTAATTGGGGTGGCAGTACGCTATTTGATTCTTGGGAGTAAGCTCCATTGAATTCAAATGTCTTACTTCTGAGTAGACATGCATAGAATTGAGCTGCAAATAACTCTTTAGTAACATCAAGCACGCACACAAAATAATTGAAGCCATTTCTGTATTTGAGATTAAGAATATCTGAGGTGAGCAGCAAAGGCAATTAAGAAAATTGCTTACAAACACATTTTCTGTAAAAACTACAGATAGTGTCAAGAGGATGTGATCCTGGTTGCTGGAAGTTCTCTTTCTTTTCATTTGATCCCCTAATGATGCTACTAATATTTTACTGGCATGACTTCTTCAACTTTTTCTTTTTTAATTTTGTGTGTGTGTGTGTGTGTGTGTGTGTGTCACCAGTTCTAAGCCATTTAATTTTCGAAGCAACACATTTCAAAGTCGACATGAAGGCTTGGAATCAGGATTTGCTCAAAGCTGTTCATGATTTTATAAAGAAAATAATCCTAAAGGAGATGAAAGATGATAAAAAGAGATGTTCCAGCTAGCCAGAGCTCTTCACAGTATTTCCTAAACCAGATTATAGAGGAGAAGTAGCTGAGCAGCAAAGCCACTTGATATGCATAGAGTTTGAGAAATTAAAAAGAGGGAAAAGGCCTAATAAGGCCATCCAGATTAACCTGTAGCCAGTGATGCATCCCCTGTTCTGTATTTACAGAGAATGCAGCCTAAGCACACATTTGTATACCAGCTTGCATTTTAAGCTCAGTTTTGGGGAAAGGGAAGAGTTAAGATTGAGAGAATTAAATTGATGGTGGCAGTCAAGCTTAAAAGGGATATCAGGCTAGCTGCCATCGAGCAAGTATCAGAAAAAACAGCTACTTGTATGAGATTAGCAAGAATCAGTATTAAATCTTTTTAAGTTTCCCCCCAGTGCAAACTTGATGATAGGGATTGTCAAGTTCGGGTTGTCAGCCAGGTTGAATGTGGCACCCGTAGTTGTCCGTAACTCCCCTCTTGTCCTTTTCTTCCTTTGTGGAGTTGACAGTTGGGAAGACAAGACAGATGTAGAGCAGAGAAGGCATGATCTGAGGGGCATGATGAAGCAACCTTGCTGAAGCTAAGCATGACTGGGTCTGGTTAGTGTCTGGATGGGGGAATACTTGAGAACCCCATCATGCATATCAGTTTGAATTCCATGATTGAAGGAAGGTGAAATATCAATGTAGCAATGTAAGAGTGAGCTCCGGTTTCACTTTGCTTGCTTAATCTCATCATCCTGGTTCAGATATCACAAAGAAGAAGGGGAAGAAAGTCATAATGATAATAAACTTTTATTTATATCCTGCTCTCCCTGGCCGAAGTCGGGCTCAGGGCAGCTAACATAAGATACATAACATTGGTATAGAATCAAACAATAATTAAATTGCTTCCTAAAAACATGTCAAAATCAAATTAAAGTCTAATTAGATGGCTTTCCGCAGGGTTAGGGTTGGGAACAGTAAGTGCTCCACTGAATTGAAATTGAAATTTCAGCCTTCACGACATAGGAAAACGGCCATGTAAACAACTATTTTCGTGGAGGAGGGTCAAGATATTAACTGATCTGCATGAAATTTCATATATAGCTATATAATCCCTAGTGTAGTAAGATAAGTCCTTTGGAGCAGGCATTTTTTAAAAAAAAGGTTTTTTATGA
Source organism: Darevskia mixta (assembly GCA_034641385.1). Taxonomy (NCBI): domain Eukaryota; kingdom Metazoa; phylum Chordata; class Lepidosauria; order Squamata; family Lacertidae; genus Darevskia; species Darevskia mixta. The sequence goes on along the minus strand of JAWWNH010000224.1, from coordinate 5,870,494 downwards.
ACCACCCTACTAGAGCAGTAATTGTTCCTTGATAATTTGTCACCCCCCTCCATGATGGAACATGGGGCGGACCACCACCACCCCGCCCCCCCCTTCCTACACCCCTGGCCACAAAGTCTATATTAAGGATAGACAATATGTGAAGGAGTTTAACAATAAAGAGAAGAGTGTTTTGAAAGCTGAAGTATGGTACCAATATTTTATTGTAAACACCAAATTAAACATGTATTAACAATTTCTGATAAAAATGTGATATTAACAATGTGTCACTTATGTGAATGGCGTATTAGTTCATGCTTATCAAAATAATAAATAAAAGGTTTTGCCAACCGCCCCCCCCCCCCCAGACTAGACATTCTGTTCAGGTGCCCACAACCCAGGTCCCAGTAGCCATTTGGCTCCTAGATTTTCTATCCCAATTTCTAACACTGATTTCCCTATTGCATGCATGAAGAGTTCCCTCTTCCCCCACAGAAGTCATTATACTTAAAGGGACTCAAAACAACATACTACATTAATAGTTCAAGGAAAAACACCTGAAAAAACACAACCCAGTCATCGAGTATTCTGCCCATTAGGACTCCTCAGGCTATAGGGATTGTGAAATAGGCAACCCTAACCATTTTGCTGACCTAACAACCAGCAATTATTGTCAAAAAGTTATCTTGGGGGATAAGGACCCCTAGCAACTAATTCATAGAATACAGAGCTAACTTCTTGTGATTTAACAAGAGCTTAAATATCCCCACCCTGCCCTACATGGGCTATTTTTTACATAACATTTGGGTTAAGGAAAGCACATTTCCTTAACGGGCAGTCATTTTAATAACAGCACATCTACAATCTCATGTTCATGGGCAGCCTTTTGGCAGCCTAGCCTTCTATTGAGCCCATCTGTTGCAATGGCATCATGCCTGTTTATGAATTGATTAAGTCTTTTGTAGTACTCCAGGTGCCTAGCAACTGTTGTTCAAATATTTCAGCAAGGGATTGTTGCATTAAAAAAAATGTCTAGCATTAGATGTTCTTGCTAGGTACTTTTTAGGAAGTCAAGAATGTCCTCCAGTTTGAATTCTCAGTTCAGTAGAAATATATATAACAAAACGTTGGCAGGACGTTCTTGTAAATAAGAAAGGAAACAAAAGCCAATCGGTTACCTACACCCTCACTTGTCACTGTTTTGAATTATTGTCATCAAGTTAATCCTTTCATTGCACCCACTCCCCTGGTGGATACGCCGGCTAAAAAGTGAACAAATATGTCATGGAGAAGAGGAGTTCTATCATGTAGGTCTTTGGGAAACGATTTGCAAATAAACAAAAATATTCTAAAAACTCTCAAGTCAATCAATGTGACAGCAGCCTCATAACAGCGGTCTGTGCAGAAACCTAAGTACATTGTTGCATGTATTACTGTTCAGCCAAAGGTGTGTTTTCTGTTCATCCTTAGGCAAGATTCATTAGCCAAAAGGAAAGGCTGCCAAGTACCCAGCAAGATTTGTAATGCTTTGCTGCTTGGTCCAGATGGAAAAGGCTTGCATGCCCATTACTTATGTAAACAATAAGTAAATATAACTGGGTATATTTGTGCTGGGATCACGTTGATCAATTCAAGACTTGACTTTAATTATCAAAACACAAATCAGAATCTACGGAATACAAACATCAGGAGAGAAGCTGGAAGGGAAGACTGGAAGAGAAGCTGGGACATGAGGGCACATAACCTGCCTTAGGACACCACATGTGTCCAAGGGATGTTATACATTTAGTTTGTGATGGGCATGTAACAGGTGGTGGGACTCAAGCACAGCTCCCTGCAATGTGTACATGTACACACAGAGAGATGCTATACACACAGAGATGTTTAGGGAGGCTTTTAATGTTTAATAGATTATTGTATTTTAATGTTCTGTTGGAAGCCGCCCAGAGTGGCTGGGGAAACCCAGCCAGATGGGCGGGGTATAAATAATAAATTATTATTATTATTATTATTATTATTATTATTATTATTATTATTATACAAGGTGAACTGATTGTTGACATTGCTTTTGGGGTGGGGGGGGTGTCAGTCTGGGTCCCCTTCCAGAACCCGCAATCCTGTATCTATGAAAGTAGAATGTAGAAGGGAAAAGCAGCCAAACCAGTTCCTTTGTCAATATAATGGCTTTGGCTGGCTAGTTAAGTGAAGAAGAAGAAGAAGAAGAAGAGTTTGGATTTGATATCCCGCTTTATCACTACCCGAAGGAGTCTCAAAGCAGCTCACATTCTGCTTTCCCTTCCTCCCCCCCAACAAACACTCTGTGAGGTGAGTGGGGCTGAGAGACTTCAAAGAAGTGTGACTAGCCCAAGGTCACCCAGCAGCTGCATGTGGAGGAGTGGAGACGCGAACCCAGTTCCCCAGACTACGAGTCTACCGATCTTAACCACTACACAACACAATTTAGCTTAACCAAAGAAGTTGCTCTGTGCCATAGAACATATGGGTGGGCCACATGTAGGAGAGCAGTATGTAAAGTTGGATGTGTGAGAGTTGGGAGCTGAAAGGTGGTGTGGTAACAATATGTATACATCCCTTCTGCATTACAGGGAATGCTGCAAATGCATACTGTGTCATTGCTAAATCTGTAAGTGCAAAGCAGCTCTTACTGTGTAGGGGTTTCTAAATAGGTCCATACTACATAGGTGTTCAGGACACGGGTGGTGCTGTGGTCTAAACAACTTAGCCTAGGGCTTGCCGATCAGAAGGTCGGCGGTTCGAATCCCCGTGACGGGGTGAGCTCCCGTTGCTCGGTCCCAGCTCCTGCCAACCTAGCAGTTTGAAAGCACGTCAGAGTGCAAGTAGATAAATAGGTACCGCTCCTGCGGGAAGGTAAACAGCGTTTCCGTGCGCTGCTCTGGTTTCGCCAGAAGCGGCTTAGTCATGCTGGCCACATGACCCGGAAAAACTATCTGCGGACAAACGTCAGCTCCCTCGGCCAATAAAGCGAGATGAGCACCACAACCCCAGAGTCGTCCGCGACTGGACTTAACTGTCAGGGGTCCTTTACTTTTACCTTTTTTACATAGGTGTTCAACACTGCCCATCACACCTTTGGTGCAAAACAAATAGCAGAATTGGTCATTTTGTTTGAATAAAAAATACTATTAGAATCATTTAAATCAATTAAATAGTCAAAATGATTAGTCACAAACTGTTATTGGACTAAATAAGTGGTGCTGGGTTAATAATGGGACACTTTAGTCCTCTTGCCGTCAGCCCATGATGATGCCAAGACTCAATTAGCTTTTTTTCTCCTACTTACATATACTGTGCTTAGAAATAAAATCTGTTTCAAAATTATCCTTACTGTAATACCACACAGTAGTACTTGCAATATTATATTTGTTATATTTGAAAACTAAAACATGACTGTAGCTGAGGAAAAAACCCCATTCACTTGTTTTAAATATTCTGAATTAACATGAGAATGTTTTGTTGTTGGGGAAAGTGGTGCAAGATTAAATGGAGCGTCTTATAGGCAAGCCAAATAACAATTCTGCTTTGGATGGTAATTTGTTCATTAACTTGAGTTTGGGGACTCCTAAACAGACCTTTCCTTCCCAAAGTCAGAATTTTCAAGCCTCTAATTTGCTTTTCAGCATTTTCAACTCGACTGTTTTTCTGTTTTCCTGCAGGTTTGAATGTAGTAATTGTGAGGTTGGAGACCAATGTGGTGTAATTATGCATGGCAGCGCTGTCACTTTCTGTGAGCCATATGGGCCAAGAGAATTGGTAAGTGGCTGTTTGCGAAATTGACTGATTTGTGGAATTTCAAGTTTTCAATTCAGAACCTGTCAGTTTTCTTTACATGTCACTGTCAACGTTACAGTTGGGGGGGCCCCGCATTCTGGCTTTTTTCCTTAGCCCCCATTGCTTACTTGTACTTCTCCCCAATGGAATGTACATTGCATTCCAATATACCCTTTCAGATTTATACCTTTATATATTATTGCCTTACATCACAATCCTAACCATGTCTACTCAGAAGTAAGTCTTGTTGAATTCAATGTCTTATTCCCAGAAATGCAACCTTAAGATTTCAGTCTTAAGCAGCATTGGTGTATTTGTTGCTTTGTTTCAGCATTCAAGCCAAGACAGACTTGCAAAGTGGAATTAATCATCTAAGGTGCTGGCTGCACAGCAAGCGCTGTGCTGGCAGCATCACAGAATGAGCCATCCAATGGCAGAATATAATGCTCTAAAGAGGGAGGATATATTAGAGGATAAACAAGCACCAACATGGCTGCTGCTTTCATCGTGTGGGCATTAAAAAAGAGATACGAACTGTGAAACTTTCTCATTTGAAGTTGCTAACTCCATTAACTATGCAGAATTTAAAATATTTTTAATTTAATTTATTTTTTTATTTTTTTTAAAGCCTGGATAAAAACCCCAGCCAGTAAATTCTTTCTGGCACAATTGCACATGACTCTTGATAAATAATGCAAGTTCCATGTTAATAGGTGCAATGGATAACTTGAGACAGTGAGTCCTGTTAAAAAGAACTTTAAAATAATAATAATAATAATAATAATAATAATGGTAGCACAACATCATTATTTGGATTGCCTAAAATAAAACACTGCTTTAAACTATATTCATGCTCAAAAATAACCACTCACAAAAACAATAATCAGTTATTTGTTTACTATTTAGAATGCTTAATTTGTAGGTAAGATGATAAGGGTGCAAAATCAATTTATAAATCACATGTTCATTTCATAATTACAACAAAAGCAAATAATTTATTACTTGCATATGGTAAGATAGCAATACTTGAAAAAGCAGAAAATAAAATATCCTTCATTTCTGAGCTTGCCACTCTTGAAAGTAACTGGAACAGAGTCCAAGGCATTAAACTTTCAGGGTTCAACGATTCTCATTTGTATTTCCAATAAAACTACAATAAACTGATTAGTTTGCTGATTCAATGCAACATTTCTTCTTTTCCCTTCTCCATAGACTACTAATGGCCTTAATACAACCACAGCTTCTGTACTCCAGTTTTCTATTGGTAAGTTCATATATAGTGTCTTCAGTTTAAAAAACATATACATTTTAGAAATGAAAAATACAGCTCAAGTTTTTAGTCTTTTTGCTGGTAAAGGAGATATGTCTGAAACTTTGAGAGCATGAATATCTGCTCTCCTTGCTTGTGTTAAACAGTCACCGTTATAAACATACCTTTTATTTTAGCTCATTATTTTGTATTTATCCAGAGGTGTTTAATGAATGCAGATTTACATCAATCATATATATTTTGGCAATACACATTTTAATCCTATCATGTCGCAATACAGCTATGGTCAGGCCGAAGTCCTCCTATCATCAAAACTGTGTGGGCAACTAGTTAAACCCTGTTGAGAATTATTGCACATTTGTATGATGTGTTAAACCCTGCTGAGAATTACTGCAAATTTGTATGATGCATTAAGCAAAGAAGGCAAGTGGTGACTTGTGGTTTTTGACAGGCATAGAAAAGTATTAATTTTTTGAAGACATGATTCAATTAAATGTGTGCTGGAGGAAAACATTTTAGTGTATAGATAACTCAATAAGACCAAAGAAGCAATGTTGACTGTTTCCTCTGTGGAATTCTAGAAATGTATTTCTAAATTAAATTCTCATTTTAACAAGTAATTTTTCTAGCAGGGTATATCTCAGTAGAGTTGTGATTAAACTGTGGAGATACTTGCTGGAAATGAAAACTATCAATTAGATTGACATTGGGGTGGTTCTCCTCTACTTTGAATTAAATCTAGATGCCAGAAGGTTCAAAAAATGTGTAATACATTTATACTTTACATTGACTTATTTCTCAGACTTTTAAATATTATTTTAATATCACTTGGAATATCACTTGGAATTAGTAATGCAGTTAAGGGGTCAATTGTGATATTGGCATCTCTCAGTCACAATACGTTGCTTTCTGCTCACCACTGATCTTGTTCATTGTGATACTCATGTGCCTGAGAAAAGAAAGGAAAGTTTGCTTTCCATCCAGAGTGCACATTTGTACTGTCCAGTGTGCACCAACCATACAGTGCAGAATATAATAGAAAGTGGGCTTGTATATGAGCTAAGTAATAATGTGAGAAATGCATTCCACCAAAGCATACAGCACTGGAATCAGTTGTGCCTCATTTAAAAAGTCATAATGGCGATTGCTCCAAGCACATTAAAACTTAGTTATATTTAGGTCTGCCGTCATCCACCTTTAAACAAATGTTGCCCATGAAAATACTTAGGCTAGAATAAATCACAGACACTCAACAATGCAAACAAATGAATATTTTACTCACAGAGTTTCAGAAGCAAGTTTCCATCCATTGGCAGTAAAAATTGAAAAGAAAAATAATGTTCCAAATGACTTAAAAAGAAAGAACTTGGTTTCCTTACAAAAAGGATCATGTAAAAAAGCAAAAATGCAGGCTGTAAAACGTGTGTGCCAATAACTACATATTACAACAAGAGAGATAGTGATTGACTCAAAGTCACCCACTGAGCTCATGGCGAAGTAGGGATTTGTTAGTCCTAGTCAAACACTAAACACAAACCTTTCAGTATATACTTGCAGGAAGGAATGGATGGAAGTATCAATTTTCTTTCTTTTACTTTTTCAGGTTTCCAATAAGTTCAGTTTGTTTGTTTTTTTTAAAAAAAATCCTCATGAAAATTGGTCAGCATTTTAGAGCATATTTCTCCTGATACACACATTTTTGGAAGCAAATTGGCCTAAAAGAAGGCAATTTATACATTCCTTTCATTTTTATGCACACTTCCTCCTAATATGCCAATTTCTTTGGTTGAAGAATTGCATCACAACATTCAGAGAAGTACGAATTTTGAAGGATAGTTACAATTAAGTTTGTGTTGCTGTTTCGGGAAATGAACATTAGGTAGGTTAGTGTTAAAATGTGAAGCAAACAGAATTTCTCCCCCACCCATACAAGTACCAAACTCTCATATGCAGGGTAGCTGAGGGTAAAGAAAATAAATACTCACTTTGCCCAGGGTGGGAGTGAGGAATGATCACTGTAATATCAGGGAGGATCAAGGAAAGGGACACTGTTCAAAGAGATGAAGATGTGAAAAGAGTTAGGGGAAGAAAGTTACAACCTTTTAATATGTTCAAGGTGTTGTTGGTTTTTTTTAAAAAAAAATGTGTGGGAGCATTAAGATAGTCAAACTGCCAGCAGCAGTGTAAAGTCATATAGTCCAACAACAGGTACTTCAAGCTACTGTCGGTTGCGCAGTTGAGCTCTAACACTTTCTGTCTGCTTGTTGCAAAGCTGTAATACGTCTTACATTGTGCCAGTAACAGGCTGCACATTGAACACCCTATGCAATAACTTAATACACATCTTTCATCCAGATCCTTTCCATTGCCAAAACACCAGGCATGAATCAAGTAATTTGAGTTAGAGGAATGGATAATGACTAAGGATTTAAGCAAAAATGGCCCAGATTTCATGCTAAATCCCAAAGCTCCTTAGATCATGCATATGAAAGGATAATTTCCCTGAGAAAATTTCATTAAATGCATTTTCAAGTAGTACCACATGTTCAATAGATCCCGGGCTCTGCTAAATATAAGCATCCAAAATATTGAGCTGCTAATAGTTTGTTGCTATTTTATTGAGCTGGTGAACAATTATTCCTGCCAGTTGAGTTTAGGGTGGACTTACTGATGCATGAAACTATTATTATCCCTAAAGAGTACAGCAGATAACATCTACAACATATAACAGCCTTTGCAGATTCACACTAAGATGCTGGATGTGCATGTTTCCTCTGAATTAGTGCTGGTTTTTCTTAACTCAGAACTGAAATGGTATTTTGCTCTTTCTTGCTGACTGCCCTAGTGCCAAATCATTTCCAGCCATTTCCCATTTACCTCCTCATATGCTGCTACATTTCAGCAAGACTAAATGCTCTGAGTTACTATAATGTGCAGTGGGATTACTCCTAATTAAGATATTTAAAGGCAGTACCTTAGGGATCTTTTCAGCAAAATTTTTTAATTGCACAGTTTAGGGCTGAGGAGGAACACACGAGAGTTTTAAAGCTCAGCTGCCATGAAATATTAGCATGGTTCATTAGCCAAAATAGTCTCTGCATCTCACTCTCAAAGCCAATGTTCCCCCCATAGCTATGTCCCTGAACTTCCCCCAAATATGATCATTCATAGCCCATCTGTAGAAGGTGACTCACAATAATAATAGATTTAATGACTGAAGTGAGTATATATGTAGACAGTAGGTAAGAGGGAAATGTTCTAGGGGAAGAACTACTTACATGTAGAACTATTTTAATTTTGGAGAGTTAGCAAAGTGTTTTCTGTATAAGCTGTGTTTTGTAGGGCTGTACATGAGCTTGGGAACCAAAGAGTGTTTCATTTTGTATGATTCAAAGAATTGGAATGTTCAGCTGCAGAATTGCAATCCTACAATCTTTTTCTATTGCCTTCAAAATTTGTACATCCTTACAGATATTGTAGCACTCACATTCATAGAAATATAGAATTGTAGAGTTGAAAGGTGTCCCCAAGAGTCATCTACTCCAGCCTCTTCTTCAAAACCTCCAATTAAGGAGAGCCCACCAGCTCCCAAAGGAGTCCATTCCACTGTCTAACAGTTCTTACTTTCAGAAAGTTTTTCCTGATGTTTAGTTGGAATCTCCTTTCTTGTAACATGAATCTATTGGTTCAGGTCCTAGCCTCCGGAGCAGGAGAAAGCAAGCTTGCTCCATCTTCCAGGTGACACCCCTTTGAAAAAGGCTGTCATATGTCCTCTCAGTCTCCTCTTTTCCAGGCTAAGCATACCCAACTCCCTCAACCATTCCTCATAAGGCTTGGTTTCCACACCCCTTATCATCTAGGGAGCTCTCCTGTGTACAGTACATGTTCCAGCTTGTCAATATCATTTTTAAACCGTGGCACCCAGAACTGGACACAGTACTCCAGGTGTGACCTGACCAAGGCAGAATAGCATGGTACTATTACTTCCCTTTATCAGGACAATATACCTCTGTTGACGCAGCCTAAAATAGCATTAGCTTTTTTTTGCTGCTGCATTGACTCGTGTTAAGCTTGTGGTCTACTAAGACCCCTAGATCTTTTTTACATGTAAGCCAGGTGTCCCTTGATCAAAAGGCTCATTCAAATAAATGTAACTACATTTCTCTACCTGTCGATATGAGTTATTTGATCTTGGATCTCATTTTCAATGGAAAGTATAAGTTTTGTTATGAGGTCCTCTGGCTGGTTCAATACATTGATTGGTTTGAATAAGAACAATGCATAATTGGTTTAACTGAGTCTTCTACTCTTTGTAAGCCATTGAGGCTGATGGGAAGGTGGCTGTTGTCATTGTGGAGGCTGCAGTTTCTCAACACATGCAGAGGGGGGTTATGTAACCTCTTCAAGGGCTGCACACCTCTATAGATTTGCATTGTTTTCTTTCAGCTTAATTATAGCAATTGTTTATACCAGGTATGAAACTTCTAGAATTGTATTTTAAAGCAGCTAAGCACTTGTTCTTTTAATTATTTTCTCACCAAACTAAGTTCAGCCACTTCATTCCTTCATGATATAAGGCCCCGGGTACAGCCTGTGGGTGAATGTTGATATTCATTTTAGAGTTGGCTTGTCTCGTAATCTTCTTAAATGAGGGCTCGAAAGGGAGATGTGTTTCCTTCCTGAATAAATATTTCTTCCCTATGACTAAGCTTTTTCCACTGACTCCTACACAAAGACATTCATTCATGCCAAATTCCATAACAGAAAATGGTCCTCCAAGTGCTGTGGATAATCTACAGCTACTTGTGTGGTAGAGCAACAATGTGGGGGTACAGAATCAAGAATGAAAATCAGCCCAGCATCTGTAGACCAAGAGATAAATTTAGTCTTTTGTCAACATCACTTTGACATTTTGCCGAGCACTTGAACAGCCACAAGATTTGCCTGGCATGCCACTTACTGACAGTGGCTCATTGTCTAGGACTTGATAGATTATGGTGGGGTACCGACTGCTGTGGAAGAAGAGGTAGACTGTTGATAAGGCTGTAAAGCATGCAAAAATCTTTGGGTCAAAGTTGCAGGTGAATAAAAGGATGAGGAGTGCAACAAGTAATGGAAGGTACAAGACAAAATGAGTAGGTGTGTGAGCTGGTGTAGCCCAGTGACCTCCCGTAATGGCACATAACTCAGACTTAGGAACTGAAGCAAGCTATGGGAATGAAAGGCACCAGAGGTCTCAAACCTGGACTTCTGGCAGCCAGGCTCCTACGTAGGCCTGGCAGTACCACCAGGGGGTGAGCTCCCTTTGCTCTGTCCCAGCTCCTGCCAACCTAGCAGCTCGAAAGCACGCCAGTGCAGGTAGAAGCGGTTTAGTTACTCTGGCCACATGACCACAAGCTGTCTGTGGACAAACGCTGGCTCCCTCAGTCTGAAAGTGAGATGAGCGCTGCAACCCCATAGTCACCTTTGACTGGACTTAACCGTCCAGGGGTCCTTTACCTTCCCCCCCCCTTGCTAACTGGCTTAAAGGAGCTGTAGTTCCTTCATCTGACTAGCTCTCCCAGTGGCAACTAAGTAGTGAGCAGCAGGATATATGTAGTTTATTTGCTACTGCAAGATCATAGTGTATGTCTATACTTTTACTCTAGCGTGTCTATGCCACTTTGTAGAGATTTAAGAAAAAAGAGTAAAGCAGTGAAGCCTTGAGAAATCTGCATTCCAGTTTAGGATACCAAGTTTCCTAGACTTGGTAGAAGCATGTGCCATGATTGAATTAGTTGTTGTTGTTGTTGTTGTTATACCGTAATAATTGCTGTATTATAAACAGATTTTAAAACAGTAACTTGCCTTGCAATATTACATTGCAACAGCATTTCTTTTCTAGTTAATTTTTCTTGTAGCTATTTGATCAGGTCCCCCAAGCTAGGACTAAGGACTTAAATTGGCTCCCCCAAATCCCCTTATGGGGATCTCCTCACAAGCTATGGATCTTTCCCAAGGCTCTACCCTACAAAAACGTTGTGACAATCCAGGACATAATTGTCATGCAACAGTCATATCTCCGCTATGGGAAAGGTGAAAATCTTACAGCTGTAGGCCAACTGAGTGAAGATTTCAGGCCAGGCAGCTCATACCATCAGTTCTGGAAGATGACTTGAAAATATTGGTGTAATATTGTATAATATAATGATAGATAGATAGATAGATAGATAGATAGATAGATAGATAGATGATAGATAGATAGATAGATAGATAGATACAGAGATAGATAGATAGATAGATAGATAGATAGATAGATGATAGATAGATAGATGATAGAGATGATAGATAGACAGACAGACAGACAGATAGATAGATAGATAGATAGATGATAGCTAGATAGATGATAGATAGATAGATATTATGAGAAAAAAGCTCCCAGCTCCATTAATCAGTGAACAACCTCATTCCACAGCAAGTACAATTTTAACGGGGGAAGCCAGCAGTGCAATGTGGAAGACAATTTGGTCTGGGTCAGTTTAAATAGCCCGGGCCCACACCACCCTCTATGCCAGAGGCAGAAGATGGAGCCATGCCCTGAATGGTAGTGAGATAGAATCTGTAGCAATTATAGGTCAGCCTGCAGACTGTTTTCATTCTAAATAGTCACTATTCTCATGGAAAAAGCTCATCAAACATTTATAATTTGGCTCAGATTTTTCACATTGGTATTTAGCAGGAAGAGCTTGCTTTTTAATTTAATCATTTATCAATTTTACAAAACATTTAACATTTAGCCCTTTGTGGCATAGGAGGAGAAGGTGAAATCAAAGGCATAACAGTTTTTGTTGTTGAAAACCTAACCTAGTATTTCTACAGATGGCATTAAAACTTGGGCATTTTGACAAATCTGATTTTTATTCCCTTTGGTTGTTGTTGTTGGGTTTTTTTTACAAATGTATAAGATATGCAAAGTGCTTGGATGATAATAATTGTTTATCACTGAATTCATATACTGTCTCAGTTGAAAACAAAATCCCAAACACAACCCTAGAGTTTTGAGGATTGGTACCTATTTGGAAACAATACATGGAATTAATTGTTAATGTGCTAGGAGAGCATGAAACAAACATGCTTTAAGGTCTGTATAAAATGACTAAAATGACCCACAAAGACTTAGCACATAATTTATTAGCATGATGAGACTTGTCCAACGACTAAAAGTCCCATCAGTTTGAGCTATAGCGCTGAGATGGTTGCTTCAACCAAGCTAACAGCTGCTCTGCACATTTCCTGTTTTGTTCCTTAAGTATCCAAGTAAATGAGAGTAAATAAGAATAGGAAATTACAGCTTTAATTCCCTGAAAGCTCATTCATTCACACCAACTACCTGGCATTAGTAACAGAAGCCATTATCGTAATTAAAAGTAGTTACTGAACTATCCAAATAAACAGAAGCAGGCAACTAACGTACATGCATTGATGACATTAGATAGAGTGGGGTTCTACCATGTTCTATTTTTATCTCACTGTTCAAACAATATGCAGTAGAATGTCTGTAATTTTACACAGGCATGCTCTTATTTGTTTGATTTCTGTCTGAAGACTTGTTTCTCTTGAAGAGAAGTACAAAGCCAGCTCTTTTCCTTGTTCAGTCCATTGAATCACTTGCAGTGGTTCTTGGGGATTCTCCAGAGGTTCAGACCACCACAGCCCATGGTAACAAACATAAAATTGCTCTTTTCACAGATGACATCCTGCTTATCTGAGTAAAACACCATTTGATACTGTGAACTGCCGGTAGTATATCTGCCTTTCATAAACATGGCATTGTCAACGGCTAGTCCCTCAGGCACCTACCAATAGAGTCTAATTAAGTGCCTCGGCTTGTTGTCCCAAAGGCATTCAAACACCTGCAAGTATAAAACTCATATAGTTCAGCTAAGAATCTACTACATATGCAGCCTCTTTTGAGGGTTTCCCTAAGTGGCCATCATTTAATTTTGTACTTGCCTGAATAATCAGTGTAATAGAAATGGATGTGTTTCCTGGTTGTTGTCTGGTGTTATTTAACAGTGCATTTAAGTTGTGTTACTTGAACAGAGTAAGAAACAACTAGATTGGCTGAATGGCAATTTTTCATCAGTGAAGCAGAACCCAAGGCAAACTTAGTAAGTTTCCAGAATAGAATAGCTGTCACCATGGAACTTTAGGCACATCTCTGGGGCCTTTTGCTCTTGTCAGGCCAAGATCTGACCTGGATATGGAGCAAAGATTCAGTTTATCAAATCAGGGGAATAAGTGAGTGTGACAGCACAGATCTTAGCCTAAACTGTGAGAGGGAGGGGAAGAAAGCAAAGCAGCTCACCCACCTCTCCTTCTTTGGTCTCCACCATTGCCACCAAGTAGATATTTTTATTCACTGGTTGCCTCCACTAAACAGCCGTTTAACCTTTGGAATTTATATACTGAACCAGCCAACTCTCTGTAACAGTAGTGTGGTAAGGCAATTAGGCATGGGGTGAATAACAAGGACTCCATGTTAAACCAAAACAAATTTTGCCTTGACTAAAAGTATTTGTATGGCAGCAGTTTAAACACATTCCCTATGATAGTTAACATTTACATGAAACCACTGAGTGGGGTCATCTGGAGTTTTGGAGTAGGTTGTCAGCAGCATGCGGATGACCCTCAGATCCATTTCTCCTTTGCATCTGCAAGTGAGGCAGTGGAAGGGCTAAACCATCGTCTTGCCTCAGTAATGAACTGGATAAGAGCCAACAAACTGAAGCTCAATCCAGATAAGACTGGGGGAACTGTTAGCGGTGGCTCCCTAGACTGAATGGATGGAAAGTTGCCTGTACATAGTTGCGGGTACATAGCTTGATGGTATTCCTGGATTCATTGCTCTTACTTGATGCTCAAGTGGCCTTGTTGGTGTGGAATGCCTTCTGTCAGCTTTGGCTGATGACATAATTGGAGGATTGCACAGGTATTCATGGGAACACATAAACTGCCATTCTCATTCCCCCCTGGAGCTTCCCTCGAACAGTATTCAAGAGCAGCAGAATGTAACTACTTCTCCTTAGAGAACCAACTTCATGCATTTATTCTGAACATTTTCTTAGGACAGGTACCTTTCTACTATTTAACATAAACCAGTTTAAATAGGAACACCGCTGAAATAAGATAAATCGTCGTGGTTTAGAGTATTACCCTCCAGCACCCATCAGCTCTAGCCAACATGACCATTGGTCAGGAATGATAGGAGTTGTAGTCCAGCAGCATCTGAGGGGCACCACATTGGATAACTCTGTGTTAGAGTATGGAATTCCTGTGCACTAGAAATGTAGAAAATGGCACAAATGACAGCTAGTAAAAATGATTGTTCCCACAGGTGGGTAAAAAAATAGCATATAAATGTTTTTCTTACTTCATTTGCTTTTTAATACTGTAAAGAGGAAAACAGTTGTGTCATTAAAAATAAACTAGTGGCAGTTGCTAGTCAGTTTATTTTCAAAAGCTTAATTGGAAGTGCAATGTATCCTTGTTTGTGCAACATTAATTAATCACAGCCCTTTTGCCTCTGTAGCCATACAAAGATGTTGGAGCATATTGTACATGTTTGTAAGAGTTTGAAAGTTTATTTTTAACATCATTAGCAATTATTTTTTTTAAATGGTGAAGTACAGGAGAGAAATAAGAAGGTGTTATCACAGATTCTGGCTTCTTTCCTGAAGTATATTTTTAGATCTACAAATAATTGAACTAATTAAATGGAACATGTTTAACTTCTTTACTTGCACCACCATTTTCACAACCACCCTAGCCGAACTTTTCCAAGCTGCCCCATGATTTCCAAAACAGGCACCTTTTTGAACTGTACATATGAGGTAACTGACACGCCACAAACAGCAGAACATCCCTTGCACCACCATTTACATTGCAGCTGCGACAATATGAGGAACTGCTAAAGCTAACGATTACCGTACATTGAAGTGAAGAGCAGAGTGTGAGGAATGTTTTCCATCAAAAGAGACCATTCCACCTTTGCCTTCAGCACCTATGGAAGTTCAGTGCATATAGCACTTTCACTTTTAAGGACTTCTTGAAAAGAAAACTAAGAAGATGTAGTCCTTCTGATTAATTTATTTCCCTGTGCCTTTGACTTGTCAGTTGTAACTTGAAATTAAAATCTGAACCCAGGACCTAACCCAGTGGCAGTACCTTAATCACTCTACAAACACGATCTCGCTGCAGAGGTGGGGAGGAGATCCTGTTTGCTCACTTTTCCTAATCATGGCCTCTGTGATGACCTGGGAGTCAGACTCAGACGCTGAACCTGAGGGATCCCAGCCTGCACATGATTCACTGCCTCCAGAACCAGCAGAGCCAGGGCTGGGGCCTGAGTCTCAAGGGGACTCACCTGTGCTGGATCCTCAGGTGCAGGCATCGGCTGAGGTTGATCTGGCTTCTAATGGGATGGAGGACTTATTGCCTGCAGGTGCTCCACTCCCCACCCAGTCAGGGGAAGCTGAGGTTGCCTCTGGGTCCGGTAACCCTCCAGCTTCTCCTGAGCTGCAAAGGCTAAGGGCAGAGAGGCGAAGGGAACTAAGTTCCCGCAGGAGGAGTGCTCGCCTCCAAGCCAGGAGAGGCGAGGCACCTGAGGATCGGAGCCGCCCTTTGCCTCGGGGCAGATAAAAGCCAGCCAGTCCCAGACCCAAGTTGCAGGAGCAACATCGGTGCTGCCTAGTTCCTGTTCCTGGTTCCTGCGTTCCTGACCTCAGCTTGGTTACCTCGGCTTCCTGACCTCGGCTTCCTGACCTCGGCTTTGTTACTTCGGCTTCCTGACCTCGGCTTCCTGACCTCGGCTTCCTGACCTCGGCTTCGTGACTTCGGCTTCGTGACTTCTGGCTTGGACTGACCTTGGACTGGACTAGACCTCGCCTATCGGATATCCCTTGGGACCAGCACAGCCTCTTCCTCTAGACCTGTATAACCTGCAGCCAACCTAGCCAGTTGCGTCCCACCAGATGGGATCAAGTCACAATTGATGGCTGTTCCTAGTAGGCTGTCTTTGCCTTACTGAGTCAGAGTCACAAATTGTGCAGGCCCACCTCACTAAGCATTCCCACAAAGGAAAAATGATGAAAATGCATCTTTGGAGCTAGGTTAACTGCTAACGGAAACTTTATTTTTTAATGGAGGGGAATATTCATGCCTGGTAATACATTGCTAAGCATGTGTGATCCCAGACCTTATGGGACCCTCAGCATGCTACTGCCAAAAGCCCCCACAGCACACAGGACCATGGCCATGACAGAAAAGTATTTTTCCTTCTATTGCCATCACAGTAGCGATGCCACCACCTTTTACCGCCGTCCCTGCCAGCCCTTTGGATGGCATTTTAGCAGTGGGCAGGTGAAAGTGCCACTTTTGAGTGGGAGCCAAGCTTAATGGAAGAGGCATCAGCAAGGGTCACTGTGGTTGTTATTTATCAAAATGCAGTGGCCCAGCCTATGGCTCCTTTAATATTACTTCCCACCCTATAGATCTATTTCTTCAGTACAGTACACTTTGTTACGAACCTCAACCCACATACTCAGCTAAATGTTCAGATTGTGTGTCATTTTTATAGCTCCCAAGACAACCTTAAATTTCAAAGGTAGAATCCACATCCAACACAGAATTAATTCATTGCACCTAAGCCACAGTACTTCTGTAATAAGGGGCTTGGTTTAGTCTTGAAAAATCTCTTTATGTATATAGCAGCCTTTGAGTGTTTACCTTGGAAAGTGTGGCACATGGCATTTCGCTTTTGCTTTAACATTACTTGTGTGTGCGTTTTGAGTAGTGGGTGTTTTGTAATTTATTATGGCTCCCCTTGGGAAATCTACTGCAGATTATGCTGCACTGCTGTGATTTATCAATTCCACATTATTTCTGACTCAGAGAGCAGGCATTATTATGCGTTTTCCTTCAGCAACAGATCACAGCAAATTTAATCATCAATCAAAGAATTTTAAAATATAGAAAATTGATAATGGTGGCAAGTTCTCAGCCAGAAGTGAATGTATCAGAGGGATAATTGATTGCTTGACTGTGTCATAACACTTTTAATTTTATTGCTCTTCACAGGGTCAGGTTCATGTCGCTTTAGTTACTCAGATCCAAATATTATTGTGTCGTACTCCAAGAACAATTCTGCAGATTGGATTCAGCTGGAGAAAATTAGGTTTGTTACAAATATTTAGCATTCTTCACTTTTTTGCATTGCTTCAAAATGTGTGATATACTAAAAAAAAAAAATCTAAAATAAATAGGAAGTTGGTATTTTTTCAGTTTTGTATATTTTTAAATGGTGTTTGTCCAATAGTGCTTTAGCAAAAGGCCTGGATAGCTCTGGGGTTTAAGTTACAGTACAGGGAACCAGAATAATGGTTCTGACTGAAAGGATTTGGGGATGGAGGCAAATTCAATCAATATTTCTATTCTTCTGTGAAACAAGCTAATTGTACAGCTTACTGGTAGTGTGCAGTGCTTTTTCTTGTGATGGTACACACCACTACAGAGTACTGACATCTTTTGTGTGTGCACGCACCAGCAACATTTTTATCAAGAGATGCATACTGGCACCTCATTTTTTACCAAAAGAAAAGCACTATTAACGTGACCCATGAACTAGACTTTGATCAATGGAAAGGGGGCTTCAGAAGGATAAACCCTTCACATGCACATAGCTGACCCCATGTGCATAAACAGGCAATGATTCTGTGAAACATTCTGATTGCAGTAAAGAGTCATTTACAGTTTAGTAGCGTGGCGCCATGAACTCAACGTCAGTCAATGGAAAGGGAGCCCCCGTACCTTGCATATATGTTGTCCACACTTAGGCGTACTAGATTTCTGCACAGAGCTGCTGGTTTTGCAGTAATTGTCCTGCTTTCTTACTTGTGATTGGAGTGATAGGCAGACTGCTGTGATTTGTGACAAAGCTCATAGGCTGGGCTATGAACACACCCTTATTCAAGGCAGTGCACCTTACACAAAGAACATTTCCTTACTGCATAAGAATATCACAAGGTTTTATTCTCTCTGGTGATTATTTCCATCAGATACCCACAGAAAAATTATTTTATATATATATTGAAGATTAATTATGTTGCAAACTTCACCCGTTCTTTCTCCCCAATCTGAAGACATGCAGTTGGGGATCCAAAATAATTGAATGGCAAAAATGGAAATTAAAACCTCTGAAAACCTTGGCTGCCATGTTTACCAAGCTTTCTGCTCTATCAAAGGACAGGGAAGATGTATGGGTTTGGCATTGTCTTTTCATGGCTGTTTTATTACATTCTGAAAGTACTGGCGGTTTACATTTTAGCACCGCTTTTAATCTCAGCAAGGGCAGTAATTTTCAGCATAGCAGCTAGCTGCTTCAAATAGGACAGAAGACATAAAGCAATATATAGTTTCTTTCAATAGCCTGTCTTGTGATAAAGTTGCATCAACATTTCTTAAAATTACGTGTTTTCGAAAGAAAATAGTTTTTGCTACAGCAGCACGAAGAGTTATAACATGTTTGCTTTCCCTGTAACACATGCTATTATTTAACTTGAAAATCCTGCGAAGCAAATATTGTATTATGGTAAATATTTTATGCATTTCTAGAGTGTAACAGGAAAAATAGATTTTTTTTCTCCTTTTTACTCTTCTTCAGGCACAAAATCTTTGAATGCATCCATTAGCACAATCCATTAGTAGATGTCTCATTGAAATGAATGCCACTTACTGCCCCACCAATGAGACAGTTATTCTCTTGTAGAACTCTAATTCATTTCAATGGAAGATGCACAAGAAGATGGATAGTAGTTATGGGCACAGTACTGATCAAAAGAAATAGTTGTGCTTTTGCACATTTTCAGTGCATTTCCATGGGATTTGTGCACGCTTGACCCATTGTTTCATGTCAATAAGCTAAATACTGGATTATCGTCTTAAACAAGTGTAATGTCAGTACATGGTATAATTTGAGGAAATGCACCTTAATATTACTGACTTGTTGATGAGATGCAACACACTGTAAATGGTTGAGTTGTTTGATTATAAAGTATAAATAGTTTTAATATATATGTGTGTGTCTCAATATCCTACAGAGCTCCTTCCAACGTCAGCACAATCATTCATATTCTATACCTTCCTCAAGAAGCCAAAGGAGAAAATGTTCAGTTTCAGTGGAAACAAGAATATGTTCATGCTGGCGATGTGTATGAGGCCTGCTGGGCATTGGACAATATTCTGATAATAAATGCAGCCCACAGACAAATTGTTTTGGAAGATAATCTTGATCCTGTGGACACAGGCAACTGGCTGTTTTTCCCTGGAGCCACTATTAAGGTTTGCTAAATTTTGGTTTTAATTTGCCAATGTTTCAGTACATACAATATTGGATGCCTGGTGTAGCCGGCTGACTAACGCACTCTTTTTTTTGAATGAGATGCAAGAGAAGGGATATATATACCACATATCCCTCTAATTATTTCATGTTGTCAGATAATTTCCCCGCCCCCATCACAATGCCAAATCTCTTGATATTTTATGTACTGGAGCTGTCATGTCAAAGGTCACCCAGCAGAAAATGTCTCGATGGTATCTGTTTAGCAAAACAGTACTGAAATGAATACCGGTCTTATTCCTTTGTGTTTTGTAGCCATCCTTCCACACCGCGTAAATTGAATAAAGCTGTTAATTACAGTATTTTTCATTGCATAACCATTTAGTTTTCATCACTCTTCCTGGGATTTTGCTTATTTATTTCCTTGCTTATTTACTTACCTACTAACTCCATTTAACATTTCATGCTTTCAGTCGTGGCGTACAAACAAGGTAGCTAACAAAATAAATTAAAATAGAAATTAGAAAGCATTGTAATGTAAATCACATTTACAAAGATTAAAACATAGCAAACAACAGCATTATTGGGGGGGGGCATACCAAGTACTATCCAGCAACAGAGAGAATTAGCATCCAAAAACCTATTTTAAACTTCCAGGGTTTAAAACTACTAGTTGGAAGACTGGATGAGGCAGGGCTGGGGCAAGGCAGGTAGAGTATGTGTTCCATGACCTTTGCTCCCCACTCTGCACTCAGTTCTCACCTGTGATTTCTAGAAGTTCTCAGCATGCAACAGCAGCCACACCCTGGGAATGGCTTCAACTCGATGGCTAAACCAGGCAAGGGTAGCCAAACCCTTGGTGAGCTAGGGACTTCCCCTGCATGTGAAGACAGGCTCCAGCGGATTGAGTGGTCTCAGTTCAAACCATGGCTTGTTCTGGTGACCTTAGCTGCAAGGAGCTTGTTCATAGCTTAGCTTATTGTTTTATTTTATTTATTATTTATTATATAAAATGTATATACTCCTTGATTATAAGGGGGGGACATCAAAACAGTTTGCAAAGATTATGATATGACCAATTCCAGTTGTAGCCTTTCATGTTGTGATAGATACTTAGTTGTGCATTCAAAACAACAATAACCAGATCTTATCAAGGTTAATAACTGATATTGGTAATATTCTTGGCATATTTGGAGGAAATAGATATGGCCTGTAGTAAAGTGTAGCTAGTGAAGTGTAGTAGAGTGTGGTAGTAAATATGGAACTTTTTGGGGTGGGGGATACTTTACAAGCATAGTATATTGCTGTAAGAAGCAGTGCAAATTGTTGAAAATATTTAGCATATGAAATTTTGAAAGCCAGTTATAATATTTTTATTTTATTGAATGTATTTCAGTTAAACAAAATAAAAGGGGAAAATCAAAAAGGAAACAAAGAGTGCATTAAAAATACAAAATAAAAGAAGAAGAAGAAAGCCAATTATGCTAACCTTGCTTGTTTCTATTCGGTTCAATGCTTTCATAATATCTTTTTTTTAAACCCTTTTATTTTACTTTATAATGGCTATTAGCCACAATAGTTATGTTCTCCCTCTGCTGTCAGAGGCAATATGCCTCTGGATGCCGGTTGCTGGGAATCACAAGTGGGAAGAGAGCTGTCCTGGTTATGCCCTGCTTGGGCCTTCCTATGGGCGACTGTTTAGCCACTGTGAGACCTGGATGGAGAACTAGGTGGGCCATTGACCTGCTCCAGCAGGCTCTCCTTCTGCCCCTATTTTACACCCCTTCATTTTCTTTCCATCTCTGGTGAGGCCTATGCAACCATACCAAGAGAGATCCCATAGCAGAATATAAATGTAAAGCATGCAGAGCTTAGCTTAGCTTAGCTTAGCTTAGCTTAGCTGAATTGCTCTTGTTTAGCAGTTGCATGCAACTTATGGGTAAAGCTTAACAGCAAAAGTGGGTGAATTAGAGATTAGATATGTACTAAAAGTACCATAAAATGCTTGTCGAAACTCATTTCCAAAAACAACAGAATAAAAAGGATGCATATGCCAGATAGGATAGTGGATTAGTTTACTAACCTTTCATCTCCCTAAGCCTGCATGTGGTTTTAGAGGATAAATTGTGTTTGTCAATCTAATCCCCATCTGACATTTGGCCACATTACACCTGGTACAGTATGGAGCTTGGCTCTGTGCATTTAACAGAATTTCATATAGATATTTCACTCCGGCATGGTTTCCTCTGACACTTTGGCTTTAAAAAGTATGCTGATAGTGCCCTTTAAACCAGAGCTGGAAAAATCCACAGAGAAACTGGGCCTTTTAAGCAGGTATGCCTGAAGCAGATGCACAGAACACGCCTTGACAAGGATGGGGGCGTGAGAAACAGCTGCTATTTTTAATGTGGCTGCGGAGCATTGGCTGTTGGGAAGGCGGATGGGGTGGGTAGAAACAAGAGAAATATTTGAGAACATAGTGGTGTGTTGTTGTTTTTTAAAAAATGTATCCAATAATTATTCTGGTTTGTTTACAAAAATGCATCCTCATGTTAGCAGAAGGTATGGCGCTCTAGGCACGGCCTGCATAGACAACATTTGCATCAGAAGTCTGGAAATAGAGAGAAGACAAAGTATGAAATTTAATTAGGGCCAGCTTATTTGTTCTCACTGAAGGTGAAAGTGGAGGAAGGGGTAGGGAGGCAAGCAGGCAGAAAGGCAGGCCTTGTATAGCCGTTGCTGCCTCCTCCCCATGGCTCACACAAACCTTTGAAGGCACCAGATGTGGATTCTCACCACACTTCCAGTCCACCACGCAAACATGCTCTTGCCCAGACTGCTTTTGGAGCTAGAAAGGAGAGCAAAGTTGCATTCCTTGATTACACGCCACATTTCAAGATAGTGTGCTCTGTGTTGTGCATGTTCTAGAGGTAATATCTCTTTGTTTCCCAACCCAAAGACTTAATGCTACGTTATCCTTAAGTCTTTGTGAAAATTGATCTTAGTTTATTAGGCTGCAATAAGTAAAGTTATCGTTCCTTAATTGCCACAGTCAAATGTTATCAGCGTTGTTTTTTCTGGTGGGGCTGAGCACATGCAAAGTGTAAAAATAAAAAGTACTGGGGAAATTAACCTAGAGTAGCTGCAGGAAGAAACAAGTAGTAAGACTACAGAGAACCAGTGAGACTCAATTGTTGCAGGACCTGGGAGAGCTCCCAGGCATAGCAGGAAGTAGATCTGAACGAAACTCAAATTGGGGGGGGGGGGCATGTGCAAAAGAGATTAAGCAGAAGGGGGAATATTCCCCACTTCTTATCTGCAAATGCTCTCCTTGATTAGTTTGGTTTGTGTGTTTTTGATTTTTAAAGTGTTATTAATTATTAATAATTCATACAAGCAATATAAAAGTTATATTATCACAGTCATCTAAAGAATCTTCTGAGCTGTTCCCCCCTCCCTGCCAGGTAAAAACCCAGCAGTAAGCCTGGCTTTGTAGCAAGGGAACGAGAGGGGGCATTTCTGGGGGAAATTTACAAGCACAGGAAGGGTTATACTTTAAAGTTGACTCCCCCTTGCAACTGCTTCCCCGCGGCCCACATGGTAATTCAGTAACTGGTGATTATCCTTTAGCAAGTTCTCCCTTAGACTCTGTGTCTGCCAGATTTGAAACCTACGAGAGTCTGGCTTTAAGTCATTATCAGGGAGATCACTAGCAGAGGGCTCTGAGGTCACATCAGCAGTTGACACAGGTATCAGAATGTTTCTGTAAGTAAAGCTAAAATAACAAAAGGTTTCTAACGCTTGAATTTCAATGGTAACCTGCAGTAGGAAATGTACATTAACTATGGTTAATGGAAGCCACAGTTTAGGGTTTTTGGATGATGCACTAAACTGTAGTTAATCTAAAACAGAAGTGGAAGTTTCCTTTCTCCTTGTGACCATGCTGGAGACTTTCCATTGCATGTGGCCAAGCCATGTGACAACACACATTTATATGTCAAGCATCTACCGTGTTTCTCCTAAAATAAGACGTAACCATAAAATAAGCCGTAGCAGGATTTCTATGCATTTGTGAAATATAAGCCGTACCCCGAAAATAAGCCATACCCCGAAAATAAGACATAGTGACGCGGCGCCTCTCCCTTAAGACGGCCTGGATAGGCGTGGCTATGCAGCATACCGACGCGGAGCAGTTAAAATAAGACATCCCCCGAAAATAAGCCATACTGTGTTTTTTTGAGGGGAAAAAAATATAAGGCGGTGTCTTATTTTAGGAGAAACACGGTATGTGGAACAGGCATCACACAGATATCTCTAGTGGCCTCCATGTGGTAGTTATGTGTTGGAGTGGGGAAGTGACCATTTGTAGCTGTCAGTGTACAGTATATAGCTAGTTTTTGTATCTAGGGTTAAATTATATAGAAATGTAGCATGTAAGAAGTGATTAAAATCTTGCTTTACTTCATGCAGAGTAGTTTTTAATCCTAGCTGGGTGTTTCTTTTAATTATGGAAGGAGATTCGTCCTGAATCACCTCATACTCAAATCCATGTAACCACTTAATTCTAAATAACAGCAATTAGACTGTTAAGTATGTTACTGTGCATAGATTTGAATTTATGATCATTGGATCCTTCCATCAATCTGCTATCAGATTTAAAATCTAAAAATTCCAGTCACTAGCATAACTCATTCCCAGCAAGAAACAATATCTAATTTATGACTCTGCAGACAGTGCCATTTTAATTAATTTTCTCCATCCTAATTTTCCTTTCCTTTCCTCCTCATATCTAATCTGTTTGCATTGCGTAGACTTTAATTAAACAAAAAACAAAAAACACCCTCTCCTCTCTAAGGAGCAATCTGAAGTGGCAAAAATAATCACTTATAATATTATAGCCATTTAAAAAAACTGGCTGCTGTTGAAACAGTGCAGTTTCAGTTTGCCTACAAATGGTATTTTGCCTTCTGTTTTAAAGTGCCCTTTGCATTTGTATCTAATGCAACCGGCTAGCCAGGCTCTTAAAAAACAGCAACCTTCTTTTCCAGCTGGGTGGGCTGGGTGACAACCCCTTAATGGGTGAAATGGATGACTCTCCACTCATGTAAAGGTGCAAGCACGATGGGCAGATTTCTCTCCATCTGCCACCAGCCCTTTGCAAGCTGGCATCGCCCAAATGCCTGATATACTCATTCCAGTGTAACCAGAGTCGCCAAAAAATAAATTGTGAGGCTACAGCTGTCTGAAAGAATCATCATGTCCATTAGGCCACTGAGAGTTATTAGGAAGAGGTACATCAGTGTTCATCTTTGATTTTTTTATTATTATTTAAGCCTAATTAAATGTTGGTAGAGGAGACAGCAAATGTTTTGAGAGCCCAGAGGTGAAGTCACTAACTCAGGAGCATCCTCAGGAAGATGCAACCCACAACTGAAGCTCAAAATCTATTAGACTGGGGAATTTAGCACGGATGTTTCCTGTTGATGCATCTCCAACTGGCAAAGCTGCATCACTTAGTTACACTGTGTTCTGCTTGTCAAGCAATGAGAGACTATATAGCCAAGGGAAAGGGGGTGGGTGGGAATCAGGCTTATTGATTTACAGTTATAAGCATAAAAGAGCAGGGAAAAGAGACAGAGATTTCAAACCTTAGATGTATTGCGCTTTATTCATCTGTAATGAGACTTTTGGCCTGAAAAGGGCGAAACAGTACATTCTACCAGTTTCACTACCCTTCTTTATTTTGATGAAAGTTTAATGTGTCCCCTTGGCACTGTTTCTATTCCTCTGCATTTGTAAGATGGCCCTTTGAGTTGGAAGAACTGTAAGATCAGCAGCCTGTTTTGAAGACTACTCTGAGGTGCCTTGTGGCCTTGATCAAGTCACTTTGTTTCTGCTCTGTCCTGCATTCCTATGCCTGTCCAGACACAGTTTTGGTTCCACGGCTGGACCAGTTTGCACAGACATTCAGCCCACGGGCAGCTGCAGTTTTCAGAGATCCTGTGCAAGATTCAAAAGCCATACCGCCATACCTTTAACTAATCAAACATTTGCTGATGTCAAATTTAGCGTGGATTGGCTTTTGTTACCCAATCAGGGCTGCAGCTTTTCAAGTAAGGGTTTGTTCACATTACTGCTTGCTCCAGGTCCAGTGTGCTCCTGTCACAGGTTTTATTAAAAACTAGTAAATTAAACCCATTGAGAAAACGGGCGCTAGTCTGGAGGCTCTGGCAGGCTGCAGGTGGACGGCAGCAGGAGGTCTTGGGGCCACGGCGCTTGGCGCCTGTGGCCAAAGGTGGCAAGGCAGCAGGAGCCGCCGCCGCTGCGCTTATGGGCGCAGTGGAAAGCTGCGCTCCAAAGGCGGCAAGGCTGCCGGAGCCGCAGCGGCAAGGCAGCAGGAGCCGCCGCCGCTGAGCTTATGGGCGCTGCGGAAAGCTGCGCTCCAAAGGCAGCAAGGCTGCCGGAGCCGCAGCGGCAAGGCAGCAGGAGCCGCCGCCGCTGAGCTTATCGTTAACAGCTCAAACCTGCGGGGGTGGGGATCGCCTATTGGTCCGTACGCTCCAATCCCTGTGTGACTGGAGCGCAAGCGCACTTGCCAATTCCAGTGACACACGGAAAGCTACGGAGGGACATAGGCTCTTTATTATATAGGATAAAAAAATTCCTTCCAGTAGCACCTTAGAGACCAACTAAGTTTGTTCTTGGTATGAGCTTTCGTGTATCTGAAGAAGTGTGCATGCACACGAAAGCTCATACCAAGAACAAACTTAGTTGGTCTCTAAGGTGCTACTGGAAGGAATTTTTTTATTTTTCATTTTGTTTCGACTACGGCAGACCAACACGGCTACCTACCTGTAACAGGTTTTATTAAGCCAGGCTCACATGACATTAGCCACACTTCATTTGTATTCAGTTGCTTTTCAAGAAATATTCCTCTTTAATGCACTTTCACTCAAACCAGCTTCCATGTAATTTGAATTCAGAAGCAGCCATTGCACAGAGAAAGAAATCAGTGGATATCCCCACTCCTGCTCGGTTGTGAAGAACAGTGAGAGAAAGCAACTTGCAAACTCAGCAGGGGGAAACAACATTGCAGCATTTCAAGCCGCTAATGTAGACTTAGCCTAAGAAAAAAAAACCCCACAGAGGTCCATGGGGATTTATGCCATTTACATTTTAGGAATTAAGACTGGGGTGCTGACGTACACCACAAAATACATTTATCTGTAGGTTTATTCATTTATCTGATTTTTTTCTCTCCTTTATTCTGTCCAACTGGTCAGGGATATTGTTTCCCTTCTTGTTCCAGCAGCTTATTGATACTGTTAGTCAACTTCAGCATGGAAAACAGCATAGGATGTTTGTAAAAGTCACTAAGGAAAGTCCTGTGAAATTGTCCTTTATTTGTATAATTAAAACAAGTGTATGACATTTGATTGTTTGTATTTTCTTTGCTTGTTTGTGTTTTCTTCTGCTTGCATTACATTCCTTTGGCCTACCGCAACTAACATTTACAGCAACCCCCTGATCACTACTGATAAAGCAGTTCTCAAAACAGGCAAACAAAATTACATGATATTGTCTTTACCTATACAGTATCCTGTTCTGTTGGATTTTTCTGAGATTCAAAGCAAACTGATGAATCAACTGTTTCCCAGAGGATTTTCCACCATTGTTTTCCATTTGTGATGTCAACCAGTATATTATCTGCATTTCTCATTCACAAGAAAGGGCTTTTCCTATCTGAATTTGCATGCTCTGCTGGCAAAACTTGGATTTCTTCTGACTGTATCTCAAATGAGGCAGGATTCTTGGTTTGGGGATTAGTGTGGATTGAGTATTCATATACTTAGACAGCTCAAACTTCAGACTTCAGGTTTCATGTATTGCACATGTGTAACCTTGACATGGTGTTGCTGTAGCCCCATTGAGATGATCATAGAGGCTTAAGAGCAAGACCCAGGTTCACTTCAAAGCATTTGTTTGGCATAGAAGGGCATCGTGATCTTGTCACCTAGAGCACTCATAGCTTGTGGTTTAACACTTTATTTACTGTGTTACAGAACCATTTGTATTTGACATATATATATAGATATTAAATGTTACAACTTTTAGCAATGATGCAGATAGGGGAAATTATTGTTGGAAGCAGCCCTACAAGTGACTGAATACCGACAGTAATTTATAAATTATTCAAGATACATATAGAAGAATTAAGTGCGCCTTTTCTCTTTCTTTCACTTTTTGGTTTAGCTTCTGTAATCAGCCAGTTGCTAAATAATTTAATGGCTTTCTCAGAGTTGTCGAAAGCTGCTGTTACAAAACCGATTTAATAGATACCTCCTGCATGCTCCTTTTATCTGCAGCATAGCTGTCAGTCAGATGGGAATGCAATTTATTTCCATGGAACAGAAGGCAGTGAGTTGAATTTTGCCACAACGCGAGATGTCGACCTTTCCACTGAAGATGCCCAGGAACAGTGGGCGGAAGAGTTTGAAAGCCAGCCCAAAGGGTGAGTGTTAACTACCCTGCAGAAGTATAAGGACGCATGTGGCATTACTCTTGGGTTGGGGGGAAAGCAAGAAGCTTCAGCTGAGAAGCACTTTTTCTTGCTTTTGGCAACATATGTCTATATTGATAAAATACTGTCAGGAAAGTGTTTCCCCCTCTAAATTTTAGAGATGAATAAGTCAAGAAGGGTCAGTGGCTCCAAAATGATATATTGAGTTTTTAAAATGCCTCACTTTTCTATGGCAAAATCACTGCTATCATGAGCAAAACCCAGTATTAACTGATAGTAAATCTTGAAGAAACAGCTTGAGAGAATTCTGCAATTAAGTACCTAGAAAGCATCTCTCATGTTGCAACCCATATACCACTGGAATTATATATGTACTTCATATATTTGTGCTCATTCCCATTGTTGTTTATGGGACCAACACCACAAATCTTAATTTTTTTTCACGTGGAAGTAAATTTCACTGAAGTAAGCATAGATTACTTTTTTAAAAATAGGATTAAGGTGTAGAGTGTTGCCTTGGTGGTTTGTGTATTGCAGTTCAGCTTCACCATGACAAATGAAATACATACTATAACAATGGTGGCTAGCATTTAACTTTCCTCCAGATTTCAGATTATGATGGTAGTGGTGATGATAAAGACACAATTTTGGCTGATTATAGCCCATTTTGAATATTTAATTGGGGAACCAAGTAAGATTTTCATGGGTCTATGAATGCCTCACATTTGAAATTAAATATTCAAATTAAACTACAAGACCCTCCCCAGATGCAACCTGATCCACTCTTCACATCCATCTCCATCAGTCCTCTGGTTCTCTCATATAATTTATCCAACATTAATGTGTCAGTCCTGGCCTCTTCTCCATTTGTGCCATCTCTATCAGGTGTAGACCATAAGCCTTCTCTGGGCAGGGCTCATGCTGTCTATATAAGGGAAGGTGCCTAGAACATTACTGACCTGGTCTCAGTATTCATTATTAAGAAACATTGCCATCCACCCCTTATTCACACATAGTATGATGAACACTTTAATTCTGTGATCACATGCTGTTTTTTCCACAGGATCCCTGCCTCATTCAATGCACAGGATGGACGTTGTTCAGAGAATGGGTAGCTATTCAGTATTTTTTCCTATCCTCTTCATTCTTTCTCTGGCACTTCCAGGCTTCTTGTTTCCTTTATCTCACGAGGCAGTGATCCTGTTGGCTAACAACTGGATGTGATCATCTAGTCAAATACTGTGACTGTTCAATAGCAAAATCAACTCAGTTCGGAATCTACTTCATGCCATAGTCTAATATTTAGGGAATTTCATTCTGATGAGAAAACCCTCTAGATATGTTGGGTGTATAATTAAAGGATAGATGGTCTGGGTGAAGCAACATGAGAGGCGGGGGGACACAGACATTCTTAGATCCAAGATGGTGCAGAGGATAAAAGAAGAGCACATTGCAAAAGCCAGACTTGGAGTTCTAAACAAAAGGAAAAATGTCAATATGAATCGGCATTTCCTCAAGAAAGCTGCAAATACCAAACGTTGTCTGAAGGTACCTATGTCTAGAAGTGTGTTCTAGCGCACACACACACCAAAAACACCTTCCACCCTGACTTCATTCAGTGCATTCAACATTCCTTGTGTATTCCTCACTCTGATTCGACTTCATAATGTTGCCATGTAGCTTTGTCATGAGAGAGCAGGAGCAGATAGCAGTGTTTCATACCCTCACTTTGGTGTCCTTGAGGAAACAGCACCATGCAGTGTAAGTGCTGCTGCTGCCGCCGCCGCCCAGGCCATGTGAGCAGGTGACTACTGTGAAAAGGACAGGTATGGTCCCCAAAGCCTTTGGTTTGAGCCAAAAAAAGTTCTCAAACCAACTTTCAACCTAACCATATTTTTTTCT
This sequence comes from Darevskia mixta, assembly GCA_034641385.1. Taxonomy (NCBI): domain Eukaryota; kingdom Metazoa; phylum Chordata; class Lepidosauria; order Squamata; family Lacertidae; genus Darevskia; species Darevskia mixta. The sequence goes on along the minus strand of JAWWNH010000224.1, from coordinate 5,840,638 downwards.
GCTCCTTTTGTTGACCACACAATTTGACTCGTGTTGTGCAATTCTCCTATGCCCTGGCCTACATTTTAGAGTAAATCAAGCAGTAACTATAGTGGCTGGTCCTCTCTTCAGATTTGTTGTTTTTCCTGCTTCTTCAGACTCTGACCCTAGTTGTTTCCCTGTCATTTTTCACTACCTGACCTGATTTGCACTTCTGCCTGCAAAGTGTCTCTGCTCACATATTCCGTAGCTCTGTATTGTTTGTATCATTTCACTCTCTCGTCCAGCACCTTTTATAGCTTCTTTCTCATTTATCTGTTACCCCACTGCTATTTGCCCACAATTAAATAAAAACTGCATTTCCTATGTATATCATTCCCTCCCAAGACAATTCTCCATTTCTTGTTCAGTGGTAGCATTTCTGTTCCTTTAAATGTTTTTTTGCTTTAGTCCCTTTAAAATTACACCTCTATTTCCACCTCTATTCCTGATCACTTTAATTATGGTGATGGTCTCAGGTAGATAGATAGATCATTTATTTCGGCATTTGCGCCCATCATACAATACAAATAAACAAACGAGAATCAAATAAAACAACGGCACCATACAAGCCGCAAATAAGGTACCACAACTCACAAGGGCCAATATCAGCATTTCCGTAAAAACATATCTCAGAGGAATTTTAAAGTTAAAATTTAGATGGTCTCAGGGTAGTGACATTCTTGCAGCCACCTATGGTATTATGACCCTCACCAGCTCTTTGCATTACAGATCCATTCTGTCCCACATTTCAAAAGATCAGCTCAATATTTACATGCTCCTCTTTCCTTAAACACCTTCTGGCAGTGCTCCAGGAACTAACTTGAAGCTGACAGTGAGAAAGACAATAATGCTGAGTTCAAAGGAAAAGTGCATAAGGATAGATTGACATTAGTGCACTAATGAAAGAAGTGCAAGGACAGTTTGGCAGGCCATTGAAGCTTTCAGGTCTTCTGAAAAAGATTCTCCAGGTTTTAAAACAAACTTTTTGAACGACAGAGTGTGGTTTTGTCAGGTACATAAGACCTTAAATTTCTTAGAGTGGCTGTGTCTTTTGTACTTGGAAATCAGACACACATCCTTAGACATTATCTTGCTAGTGCATTTCCAGATTCTCTTGTGGTTCTTCCCAGACTATCAAAGTGAGAGCATGTGCTCTTGTGGTTTGCCTTTATGACATTGTTAGCGACCACACGGGTGATACATCTCCAGGAGTCAACAATTGGTGGCAACTCCTTGATGAGTATGTCTCAACGGTCCCTACCGGGCACAGCCCTTTTGCAGGGGATGGGGCTGTGCATATCTTTGATTAAAACTCATCATTTCAGAATTGCTATTTGGCCATTTCTGGAATTGTGTGAATAACTTCTTAAACTATGGCTAGCATGCGCACTGTAATTCTCTAGGCTTCACCCCCCTCTCCTGGGTCTCTATATCTCTGTGGGAGCAGATATATGTTGACTAGCATGTGCATATGTAAATATACACAAAATATCAGTGCAGTGCTTGCCTCCCATCCCGCAATAACTTGTTACTTGTGCATAAAGTAGACGTTGTAGGAAGCTTTTGAAATACAGTGGTACCTCGGGTTAAGTACGCTTCAGGTTAAGTACGCTTCAGGTTAAGAACTCTGCTAAGAACAGAAATCGTGCTCTGGCGGCGCAGAGGCAGCAGGAGGTCCATTAGCTAAAGTGGTGCTTCAGGTCAAGTACACTTCAGGTTAAGAGCGGACCTCCGGAACGAATTAAGTACTTAACCAGAGGTACCACTGTATGGCTATTCTGTAACTAGGACAACCAGCTTCGTGGTCTGATTAAAAATCCTTACATTTTTAAAAGAAGGAAACTCACTAATATCATTGCTTTAGAAGCCTGTGTATGACAGGCTATTGCAGAATAAATGAGTACAATATGTAGCAGATTCAATATATAGCCTTCAACTGTATGTAATGGTGTGCTCCAGCAGTTATCCTTGGTGTGAGAATATTGCAAACACACAAGAGTGCTCCTATTTTCTCTCTGTGAAATATTGGAGGCTATGCATTATGTGTTGTTTGCTATGTGACTAAGATGCCAAACACTAGTTGGGAATTGCATGCTTGTTTGTCTTGTGAACTTTTAAACTTTCCCTGCAGCCCAATAATGTTCTCAAGCTTTAGGCACAATGAAGTAACTGAAATTAACCAGTTATTGAAAATCCAGATAAATGCCAGTACCAATTAACCCCTTTTTAATTGCAGAATACATCCCTAATAAGTGGATCTTTTGTGAATGCTGTTCCAATTAAACATCAGCCCCTGCCACTCATTATCATTAGTCTAAATTGGTTTCCTGGGAGTTATCCCAATAAAGTAACAATCCTGATTAAGTAAACCCACTTCAGCACCTCTTAGGCACCTTGCCTTTGGTAGAGCCCACAATTACAGATATGCAAACATTTGTAATCCCACCTTGAGAAACTAGTTTGGACTGTATTTAAATTGTATCAGCAATTTTGTGAAGAAAAGAAATTATGTAATTACTGTCTGATTAGAATGATAATGATTTGCACTGATACTTAATTTTTTATTAAATACCGGTATATGTATTATGTGTTCTCATAAAAAAGAGCCTGCTGGATCAGGCCAGTGGCCCATATAGTCCAGCATCCTGTTCTCACAACCAGGTGCCTATGAGAATCCAGTAAATGGATTTTACATATTGTGCATGATCCCCACATATACAAACAACTGGATGCATGCTTTGACTTTTTCTGATAGATCATTGGTTAATGGTGGCAGAGGCATTTTTGTGTCAAAAGTGGAGCCCAACTGGTGGCTCCAGCTATTCCTCCACCCCTGCTAATGCTGATAGCTTCCATGTGCTGTATGGCGGAACCAGCCCTGTTCTTGCGCCTAAAATGTGCAGAACCTGCTTTTTGAAGGTTCTTTGTAGTTCCAGGAGGTTCTTGAAGGTATGGGTGCATGTCCTAGACAAGCAGTGAGTAGACTTTAGACACATGGAATCTACTGTTCGGGGCCAAAAAAGGTATACCTTCAAAACATTATTATTGTCTTTCTCTCTAACCCCTGAGAGGCCTTCATAAAATGTTACTGCATTTTCTGCTGTTGCTTTCCAAGGATTGCTTCTACATAATGTGTGAAATAGCCCTATCTCTTACATCTTGGCTAATGTCCTCAGGTGGGATATATCTGGAGCTGTAATTGGCACTGAATGCGGAACCCTGGAATCAGGTTCATCAGCTGTTTTTCTCAGAGATGGAGAGAGAAAGCTGTGCACTCCATATATGGACACTACAGGTTACGGAAATCTGAGGTTTTATTTCAGCATGGGTGAGTATGAGCCATTAGTATGTTTTGGTATGTGCACACTCGATGGGAAAAGGTTAGTTATTCTCTTGGAGAGTGTGTTACAACCAGTACTTCTGTCTGAGTGCCTGTCCTTTTCAGAATCTGTGCGGCACTTGAACCTCACTGCCTCGACTACCCTTGACCCTTGGTTTGGCCGGTTTTCCTTCCAGCATTTTCTCACTGTCACTTGCTACTGAGCCTTCACCAGGAAGCAGTTATCACAAGTACTTTTGACAAAACTAGAATGGTGATAGTTCATCCTTCCATACTGAGGCTGGATCTAGACACGTTGAAGAAACAATTCAGTTAATCGCGTTGTAAACTCATACAGGGAAATCCGGTAGGGAAAGACAGGACTCTATAGCGTCATCTCATGTCACAGTGTTATACCGCATATACAACACATATAAAACACTTTTTCTTTACCAATCTAGCTGAGTCCTGTGTCTCCTGACCTCATAACTCTGTGCATTTCCCCCTCCAACCCCTACAGCACTGGCTAGTAGGGGCAGAAATTTATGCTATATGATGACATCAGAGTCTGAGTAAATTTTACTAAATATTTCCTAGGAGGAGGTAGAAAACTGGACCTGTATTAATCGTAACATCGAGTTCCAGCTTTTGTTTCTACTTCACCTGCTACATTTCCAGTGGGATGGGAGGTGTATGAACCTAGTGTCATGGCATCTGAGTCAGAGACAGTGTTTTTGAGGACTGTCAGAACAAAATTGCTTTGCAACAGAATTGGAGGCCAAAGACTCAAGTTGATTATGCCCTAGTGTCCTAGAAGAAGGATCTGTATTTTAAAGGTGTTGGACAGGGCTCAGTACATATACTGGTGGCCACCTGAAGAGGTCCTCCTCCTCCTTTCTTCTGCATTTTGTGCATTCCCATTTTTTCTTTTCTTTTCTAGCTAGTCCGGTAATGAGCTATTACAATAATGACTTGCCTGTGGTTTAAAAGCAACCTAACCCAGACAGAAAAGTATTCTGTGTACAGGCGGGTATTCCACAAATGGGTGGTTGTTACCTTGGTTAACACTTTGCGAAGACAGCAGATGAGATAGCAAGCAGGGGGCATAGATACAAAAGCAGAACCATCTGCCTCTCTTAGTAAGAGAGCTGTAATTACTGGAGTTTTGTAACTCTCTTTGGTAGTGGGAACCAACAAGCAGAAGATTTCAATGGCAAAATCGCACACTTTGTCTTTGCGACACTTTTTCCAGGAATGTTGTTTTGCAAGCTCTACAGATCAGGTAAACTACATGTGGAGCTTATTCTTTCAACACTGTGTTCATTAATGTGAAATGGAAAGACAGTAAAGGAAACAGAGAATAAATTTGCTTTTCCGATGAAGCAGCCTTTTATGTCAAAAAGAGTAAACAGCCTTTCTTACTGGAAGTGGAAGTTCTCTGATATTTGCTCTGAATTGTCACGTCTCCTCTGTGCTGCATAATGTACAAAAAAAGCACAGGAAGGGGAGATTTCTGCATTTCCAGGTCTTTCAGGAGATGCACACCTGCATGAAAAACAGGAAAGACACTTTAGTCGACCTTCTGAACTCTTGGGCAAAGCTGTTGGCTCAGCAAGAAAGACTGTAGACTTTTATGATCACACTGAAAAACATTGTGTGAAAATTACTAGGTTGAATATTCAAGTGGGGGAAATATTAGGAGGATGGAAGTAAATTTTAATTTGAGTTTAAAATATAGGAGCTGAACTGCATCCAGAATAATCCCACAGAACAGCCTTGTTGGGACTGTAAACTTCAAGTTGCAGATAAGAATCTGCATGCTTAAATACTATGTGAGATCAACCTTTCTGCATATAGAAAACCAGCAGAACAGTATGAAATAGTCAGGATAACGTGCTTCTTTTCTATACAGAGTGGCTTTCTTTTCTTTTTCTTTTAACTTCCAAGCATACGGTTCTCATCACTGTTTACTTAAACCTCATTTTGGGATGGGCGTTCTATTGCTGCATTTCAGTGGCATTGACTTTTGTTTCAAATGTTGCACACATCAACTTAACAATGTTTGGCAACTGTCATTTTCACAATTGTTTGTATGTAAAGTAAGAAGATTTTAATATACAACTGAATGTTAAATAGTTAACTCCACCAATATACACATTGCTACAGGTGGAAGCTGTGATGCTGGACAAACCCATGAAAGTGACGTCATATTGTATGCAAAGATTGAAGGAAGAAAAGATCACATAAATCTGGATACAATGACCTACACTTCTTATAGGGTAAGAGTTCAAAACAAATCCTGAAGGTAGCACAACTCAGGTGACAAATGCTTGGCTCCTAAATTGATCCTTCATTCATATATCAGGAAAGAGGGGGGATTTCCACCAATTCCCCAATCCTCTGTACCCCTCTTCCTGTTTCCCAAACTATTCCCAAATTTGAGGCAAGTTTGGAGGGGCTTGCTCAGGTAAAAAGACTTTTGAGGACTATTAAAATAGTTGTGAAATTAGCACAATGTCTTCACCATTTACGGACCCAGGTGGCGCTGTGGGTTAAACCACAGAGCCTAGGGCTTGCTGATCAGAAGGTTGGCGGTTCGAATCCCTGTGACGGGGTGAGCTCCCGTTGATCGGTCCCAGCTCCTGCCCACCTAGCAGTTCGAAAGCACGTCAAAGTGCAAGTAGATAAATAGGTACCGCTCTGGCGGGAAGGTAAACGGCGTTTCCGTACGCTGCTCTGGTTCGCCAGAAGCGGCTTTGTCATGCTGGCCACATGACCTGGAAGCTGTATGCCAGCTCTCGGCCAATAAAGCGAGATGAGCGCTGCAACCCCAGAGTCGGACATGACTGGACCTAATGGTCAGGGGTCCCTTTACCTTTACCTTTACCTTCACCATTTAAAAAAATTCTTGGAACTGTAGTTCAATAAGATGGCTACGAATTCTGTTCATCCTAGCTTGCCTAACGAAGTCATGGTTCCGAACCTCTATGGGAATATGAGAATGACTCTTAGACCTATTCCTGTAGTATAGGTACAACAACAAAAACATACAGTGCCCTAATTCAAACATGAGAATAGAGATGACTAATATGCAAGTACTGTTTTTGGAACAAACGTTTTCTAACACAGTTTGTATATATTTATTTATATATATTTGTTTGTGTGTGTATGTCTCTATCAGTCTATAATTTATGTATCTCACAGATAAAACACAGAAATACAGTATAGAAATGTAATTAATGTGATTTCTGTTGAAGGTTCCATCTTTGGTTTCGGTTGTCATCAGTCCAGAGCTGCAGACTCCAGCTACCAAATTCTGTCTCAAGCAGAAGAATCATCAAGGGCATAACAGAAATGTCTGGGCAGTTGATTACTTCCATGTTCTGCCAGTGCTTCCTACCACTGTAACTCATATGATACAGTTTTCTATTAACTTGGGTTGTGGAACTCACCAACCCGGCAACAGGTAATTACATTTATTTATTTTTTAATGTAATTGTTTATTTCTTTTAACAATTCTAGCTTTTATCAGACTGCCTCCCTGTGCTCCTTGGTGCATTTATGCAGGGCTAGTGTTAGGATTTGAGGACTCCTGAACAAGGGACCATCCATGGACCCTTTTCACCATGAATGGGCTGAGGTAGCAAGATAAGCTGAATGAGGGAACATAGTAGAAGAGAAGAACATAGATCACTGGTAGAGTGTGATTGGCAAGTAGAAGGTGCCATGAGTGATCCCTGGCATCTCCAGTTGAAAGTATTGAGTCCCTTTTGGACACTTTTAAGAAGTTTCAAAAAATGTGAGCACCATCACAAAATGGCTGCCATGAGGCCTGGCTAGTCACAAAGGACAAGTAACTTGCCCAAGTAACTGAGTACAAGGAAGTACTGAGGTCTGTACCTACAAATACACAACAACTCCTTTGAACTCACAGCTTTCTGCTGTAAACTGAAAACAAATGCATAGATGGGGTATAAACCACAAACCATAAAATTGCTCATTTGAATCCATGGTTTTCTGTTCAATGGAACACAATTATTTCTTCAAATCTCTTGTAACTGAACTCACTTCCCCAATCTCTTCCTCTCTTTTTTCAGGATTGCCTCCATAGCTCTCTTTCACAGGCAACCCCACCTATCCAAGCCTATCTCCTCTCCTTTCCTTCCTTCCTTCCTTCCTTCCTTCCTTCCTTCCTTCGGTCCCATGTGCTCTCTTTCGGCTCCACCAACACCTCATCTACACTGGTTTTGTCCTCCCTATTTGGCCCCATCTGCTTTCTTTCTGGGTCTCACAAGGTCCCATCCACCCCTGCCCAGATGATCCATGCAAGCAAGCCAAGTCACACCATGTGTCAGAAATACTATTGTGAGCCAAGCCACATGTGAAAGACAACAGCATTCTGTAGGTTTATGTAAAACTTTGGCATCTATTTTCTTCAGCTAGGACAATAAAAGCATAAGATAGGTTTGAAAGTTTTGGGCAACTTCTGCAGACCACTTCTTGGGAACCCTTAGTTGGCCATATGTGTTCTACATATACAAATGTAGTTGTTCTGCATTTTTGTAGACTATGCTCAGTAGAGATCTACAATTAGAACAGTCCTTTTAAAATGAAATTCTCTTTTAAGGTACAGGTACAGGCATAATTTCCTGCTTCATAGTAGGGTTTTTCAGTACAGCCTTTGATCTTTTTTGAAAGATCTCCTTTCAACTCACATAGTGGCTCTGATTCAGGGAGTTTGTTTTGCTTTATTCTTTTTTGAAAAGAACTGCTAACTTCCCACAAACCTCATCTACATTTCAAAAATAATTTCACCACGCAAATCTCCTTGTCCACCAAAGCATAATTTTTAGCAGTACTCTCATTTCATGACTAGGAATATAGTAGAATATGGAGTAAATGTGGTCCTCAAAGGTATCCATATAATTTCATCTCAAATGAAATCAGTGAAGCCTCATAAGCTATTTTAATTTACATTTAAAATATCACACACAATAATTGTGCGGAAAGACATTCTTCAAGTAAAGTCATATTCCAAATAAATTATTCTGAATTGGATAAGCCGTGTGCTGGCTATTTGGCGCCAGGCTGATGAATTATTAATTTGTTTTAATGCTTCATTTGCAGAACTTAAAATGAGACTATTAGAATTAAACTGCGCTGCTTAAATTATTCTACACAGGCATTTTTCAAAAGGCTGCATTTCTTTCAATATTTCCCAAATTAGTTGAAAGCTCACAGAATGTGACTTGTGCTTATTCCAAAAGTACGTACTGAAAGTGCTTTTATTTTTTATAATGAGTGGCATTAAAATACTTTTAAAAGTTCAGAGGCGAGGTGGTTCATGTTGAAAGAACTTTGGATTAACTATTGACCACTCACAAATACACTCCTCCTCGTTATAGACATTGGTGGAGATGGTTGCAGCAGGGCATTCTTGGATGACAAAGATCAATCTGGGTCTTGCCTTGGGACCAAGCTGACCTTGGTCACCTTTACCTAGAACTGAGCAAGGGAAGTACAACCTTGCTCCTGCTTCTCAGTCACACTGAAGCTTTTGATAATGTTGACCTTGGCATTCTCCTGGACCGGTTCCATGGGATAGGAATTGGAGGATCTGTATTACAGTGGTTCCAGTCCTACCTATGCGGTCAAGTGCAGAGAGCATCACTGGGAGAGTGCCTTTTCACCCCTTAGAAGTTATGCTCTGGGGTGCTACAGGCAGGGCCGGCACGTCCATTTAGGCGAACTAGGCAGTTGCCTAGAGCGCCAAAATGGAGGGGGCGCTGGCCAGCCTGCCCCCTCGCCCCCCGCTGCCGCCCGGTGCTGCCCCAACCAGCAGTGAAAATCGCAGCGGTGCGGGGCGCCCGTCGGGCAGGGGGCGGGGCACTGTACATCATGCGCAATGACATCACGTGGCCCGCCCCCTCGCCTAGGGCACCAAAATCCCTAGCACCGGTCCTGTACAGGGCACTATTTTGTAAAAGGTAAAGGGACCCCTGACCATTAGGTCCAGTCGTGTCCGACTCTGGGGTTGCGGCGCTCATCTCGCTTTATTGGCCGAGAGCCGGCGTACAGCTTCCAGGTCATGTGGCCAGCATGACAAAGCCGCTTCTGGCAAACCAGAGCAGCGCACGGAAACACCGTTTATCTTTCCGCCAGAGCGGTTCCTATTTATCTACTTGCACTTTGACGTGCTTTCGAACTGCTAGGTGGGCAGGAGCTGGGACCAAGCAACGGGAGCTCACCCCGTCGCAGGGATTCAGACCGCCGACCTTCTGATCAGCAAGCCCTAGGCTCTGTGGTTTAACCCACAGCGCCACCTGGGTTATACCCAGTGCTATTTAATATCTATATGAAGCCATTGGGAGATTTGGAAGAGGCTGTGTGTTCCACACATATCTAACTTAAGATGTGATCACCAGAACTTCTCCAATATGTGAATATCTCCTTAGCTAAGATCTCTCACACATGTACTTCTTGTACCCCGTACCCACCCTCCACCCACTAGAATGCTTCTTGGAGATGCATAGGAAGCTGTTCCTTCTCAAGGTCAGAGTAGTCTGATATAGGTCTAACATCTTCTATACACACTGCAATCCTCCTCTCCCCCACCCCCACCACCTTTTGAGCTTCTCAGCTACTTGGGAGGAGGTTGAGATTGTCCACTATGCAGCTTCCTAATCAAGAAGACAGCTATTCTTGTATGCCTACTATATTTCTGTGCTTCTGTGGAATATAACATGCGTGCACAGCTTGGCCTTTTATCCCTGATTGTTCTGAACTTATGAAATATAAATAACCCAACTCAATCGCCAGCTCAGCCTCCTGACCCCTCCACAAAATGGTTTGAGAAACCTATTAGCAGTAGGAGCACACAGGCCTTACCTCTCCGTTTCCCTTTGGTCTGCCTCCTTCTTGACACACCAGTACTGGCATCAATCCTCTTTAAACCCAATGTGAAAAACAACAGCCTGCTGGGTGAGTCAGACCTGCAGAAACTGCTCTCACACCCATCAGCTAAACACTTTCTGACAAGGGTTACCATCTCGTCTTTTAACGCACCGTGCTTCATGTCTGTTTCATCTTGAATGTTCCGCACTCACAGGCATTTCATACTTCAGCATCCAGGGGATCAATTATTCAATAAGCCATGAATTTAAAGCTTTTGTGTGTTCTTGCTATTAATCGCAGTCAGTGTGGGACGAATAGTCCATTTTACTTCTCTGTTTCTTTGGGTTCCTAGTGTCAGTTTGGAGTTCTCCACCAACCATGGCCGATCCTGGTCCTTACTTCATTCTGAATGTTTGCCAGAGACATGTGTCGGGTCTCACCTTCCTCACAGCACAGTCTATGCCTCCGAAAACTACAGTGGGTAAGGAAGTTCGCTCCCCAAATAGCTCTAGTGCAAGAATGGTGCAAGAGGAAATTGCTCGTGACTCTGAAAAGCAACAGATATAATGCCAGTCAGTGTTTTAGCTCTTCTCTGTGGCAAATGGAGGAAGGCAGCTGATGTTATGCTCAGAAAGAAGGACAACCTTATGTTTTCAGGACCCATAGTAACTGAAAAATGATTTGATAAATCTATTAAATAAACATGTATTTCTTAATAATTATATCAAGCCTAAACAGTTGCTTATGGTTAACTCCATCTGCATATTCAAACCTAAATGGCTATATATGAGTCCTCGTTAAGCAGCAATAAAATTACATTACAAGTGTAAAGTAAACCTTTTATGAGTGATGTCATTAAGGCTTCCTCAAGTATGGGCAAATCCCAGTATAATAAGGATTTGGCATAAAGGCTCTTACTCTACTTCCCTTGAACATTATATGTTCGTTCCAGAATTGTTTCCAAAGTTCCTATTTGTATAACAATAATTTGAAGGATTGAGAGCAGCTAGAATAATCTGCTTCAGTGATGATAGCCAGAGAGCTTACAAGCTAAATTTAGATTTGGAGTGGAGAGAGTGAGGCAAGGATATTAAGGAATGAATATATGCAAATACAGTTGCATGCATTTGGACTTAAGCTACTCTATCCACTCCACATGCTCCTAGAGTTTAAGACGCTGTGATCCTTAAATACTAGGATACCCTTTGTCTTTGTGAGTGAATGAAGCATCTGCAACTGGTATGAGCTTGACACTATTATAACTCTAAATCGACTTGTAAGTTTCAAAGCATGAAGGCTCATATGTTTGTTTCAGGTGGAACCGAATAACTATTCCACTTCCAAATGCAGCATTAACCAGAGATACCAGGATTCGATGGAGGCAAACAGGACCAATTCTTGGAAACATGTGGGCAATTGACAACAGTTAGTAGCATTCATTACCATCATCATTGCGTCTCAATAGTGCTTATTGTCTGTGCTCTCTTCTCAGTGAGTGCCTTTGTGTTTTGCAATATGATAAAAATTGTAGGGATCCCTGTTTCTTAAGCACTCCCCCCAAGTGTTGTTGTTGTTTTATTAAAGTGAGGCTAAATATCATTTTTCCAATTTAAATGGCTTGCAAAATCTTAGGATATATAACATCATGCACTGAAGCAGGCAAATACATACACCAGGGGTGCCCAAACTTTTTTCAAAGAGGGCCAGATTTGATGAAGTGAACATGCGTGAGGGCTGACCAAAGTTGTTGAGCTTTTTTGAAGTTGCTGACCTTTTTAAGGATTTTAGGACATATACTGCCACGGGGGCCGAATTAAATTGACTAGCGGGCTGGATTAGGCCCACGAAAGGGACTTGGGACATGCCTGACATACACACACACACAAAGAGAGAGAGAGAGAGATAGGGAAATCCTAGAAATTGTTTTGAAAGCATAAACCTGATTTACGTATGTTATTTAAAAAAAAAAAACATGTGGCCTATTACACAGCCACATGTGGAGTTGCAGGAATGATTTCTCTAGCTAGGTCCATATTTACCAGGAAACCAAGGTTTAGAGATTTGCCACCACATGCTCTCCTAATGTCCGTTTCTCTTCACTCTCCCTGTCTCTTGTACAAGAACTGCCCAGACACTTCTCTGGATGGGTTTAAATATTACAGCTAACCATCACTACATCAATCTGAGTGAAATCAACCACACACTCCTATTTTCACTTTGATAATTGTGTTTAAACTGAGTCTCCAGAGTGGGTGTAGGAGTATGGCTGGTTTCATTTTAATCCTGAGTGGGCAAGGAATTCATTTGCAAGAGGGAAGAGGCAGAGAGAAAGTAGGCAGAATGCCAAAGCCTGCTCCAAGTCCTGCAGTCCTCGTTTAGCAGGCCTTATTGCCAGTAGATATGTAGATTAAGTCATATGAAATTTATTAATAAAATAAGAAGGGCATGATCAAAGCAAAAGCATTTTACAATGTAGCACTTTATTTATGAATGACATACTATATCACTGGTTTTATATTAAACATACTTGAGGAATAAGAAAGCTGCAAAATGTGCAAAGCTCTGCAAAAGAAGGTGAGAGTTCACTAATATCCCCATAAAGAAATAGGATAAATTTTAACTTTATTTTATTATAAATGCAGGTTTTCAGGCCAAGATCTCTGATGTTGATCTGTGAGTGTGTTGTTGCTTTAACGAAAATTTTGCATCAGGCTAGGAAGTATGAAAAACGGGGTACATTTCTTCTTTTAAACAAGTTGCAGTCCAAAAGCTGCACCATGTAACTCAGTTTTTACAGAAAACCCTTACATGAATTAAAGCTGCAGTCCTATACATACTTATTTAGGAGTGAGCCTTATTGAACTCAGTGAAACTGAGTAGACATGACTAGGTAAAGGTAAAGGGACCCCTGACCATTAGGTCCAATCGCGGACGACTCTGGGATTGCAGCATTCATCTCGCTTTATTGGCCAAGGGAGCCGGCGTACAGCTTCCAGGTCATGTGGCCAGCATGACTAAGCCGCTTCTGGCGAACCAGAGCAGTGCACAGAAACACTGTTTACCTTCCCGCTGGAGCAGTACCTATTTATCTACTTGCACTTTGTGCTTTCGAACTGCTAGGTTGGCAGGAGCAGGGACCGAACAACTGGAGCTCACCTTGTCGGGGGGATTCGAACCGCCGACCTTCTGATCAGCAAGCCCTAGGCTCTGTGGTTTAGACCACAGCGCCACCCGCGTCCCAATAGACATGACTAGGATTGTGCTGTTAGTCTTATTTGGAGGGGGGGAGATGGGAAAGAACCCTTTAAAAGTGATATGAAAATGTGCGATAGTTAATTCCCGCTGTTTTTGCTGTACTGTAATGTTATTCACATATGCACATTTTTATTTTTTTGCATTAACTAGGGATTAACTGTTTTTGAGTTTCTGAGGCAATATTAATGGTTTGGATTGTGTGTGGTGACATCCCCAAAATGAAGGAAAATTGACATCAAACACTTTTCACTGTGTATTGTTATTAAGAGGGTAATCCATAAAAAACCCAATAAGGCCAAAGCAGCATGTAAGAAAATTCTAAACAGAACAATGGCAGCACAATTGGTGACTGAATGTTCATGTTTTGAAACCAGAACAACTCTGCATGAATTCTCCATCAGAAATACCTATTTAGCTTGCCAGTTTGGGCCTGAACATGGCCATGGCAAGGCATTCCAGTGCTAGCTTCAAAGTTTCCAGTGGGAAAACAGGGCCAAAACAGGGACAATTTCAGTATCATGCTGGTTAAATGGAATGCCTTTGTTCACATGGGAGTCTGTGAGAGTGCTGGGTCTCCTGCTAGACACTGGATTTTGTTGTCATAGCATGTATATGCTATACAGTATTTTTTGAAATGTTGTATTGATCACTACTAACTTCTTTCACACACTCATTGTGTGTTATTCATATCCATTGCTGATTTTCTTGTATTTGTTATGGGTTTTATTGAGCTCCTGGATAATGGATATAGCAAGGCTATTTTTGGAAAACAGCTTATTCATATCAGTTTCCTGCAAAAAACGCAAATGTCCAAAAAATATCCACAGTGTAACCTTAATTGTAACAATATTCAAAAGAACATAATAATCTTGCAAGAGCAAGTTTTGTTTCAGTCAGAGTCATAGTTAACAAATGCATCCATCCATATATTCACTATAAATCTATCACTTACATAGTCACATTGCTTGGATCAAAGGTAAATATCCTAGTCTTGCTTGATATTATGAAGTCAGTATATCTGTGCCTCGTTTGTTTTTCCTTTGTCTCAGAATTTAATATAACTAGTTTTCTTTATCTGCAGTTTACATTGGGCCATCTTGCCTCAAATTCTGCTCAGGTCGAGGGCAATGCAGTAGAAATGGCTGCAAGTAAGTCTGATATTGGCCAGTGTATTTGTGCTTCAAAATTTGGTTCTTTCTAGGTTGTAGGATAGTCTGTCTCTGGGATTGCACCTTCTCCTGGTAGAATAGGCAGGATCCTCTACAAGTGGTTATCAAGAAGAAGAGTTCTCTCCTTGCTTAGACCAGACCTGTCTCAGTAGCAGACAGCAGGGTTCTCCAGCACTCTTGTTAAGTCATTCTGTCATTCAAATGGGGTAGGGAAGAGGGCTTCCGTTATCAGCCTCTCAAGTTGAGCCCATATGGAATAAAAACAATTACCAGGTCCTATTATGGGGCATAAGTAGGTGCCCATGCGGGGGGGCAGTGCTATTCACCAAATACTACTGCAGTGTTTCAGAGGGGCCTACCTGGGATCCGCCATGCTCTTATTTGTTGCACTTAGGATATACCAAGCCATGTCAACAGAGAGCTGATTTCCACATCATGCTAAGCCATACCACAGCTTAGTGTGAACTCACAAGGGTGAGGGTTCCTGGAGAGTAGTCTGGAGCTATCACATTCTTCCTCCAGTCCTCCTGCTGCTGCAGTGCTGTGTTTCCTTCAGACAAACTATGAACTATACACCTAGGAACAAACCTTGGAGTTACAGCTCATGGTTTGCTGGAGAAGAGACAGAGGGATAGAGAGAGAACAATGAAGGCGGGGATTCCTGTTTTCATACCTGTATGGTGGTACCTTGGTTCTCAAACTTAATCCGTTCTGGAAGTCCGTTCCAAAACCAAAGCGTTCCAAAACCAAGTCGTGCTTTCCCATAGAAAGTAATGCACAATGGATTAATCTGTTCCAGTCTTTTAAAAACAACTCCTAAAACAGCAATTTAACATGAATTTTACTATCTAACAAGACCATTGATCCATAAAATGAAAGCAACAATCAATATACTGTAATATAAAATAAATAAGACAGTATTGTATATGATAAAAATTAAAATTAATTTTTTTCTTACCTGCACTGATGGGTAGTCATGATTTGGATGGTGGACTTTTATCCATTTCCTCAGTCACACAATCAATCAGTAGCTGAACTGGGTTCCACACAGTCACAAAAACAAATTAACCGAAAAAGCCTCAAAAACAAAAACGCAAAATAAATAGCAAAAACAAAAGCGCCAAACTTAATCCCTTCCAGAAGTCCATTTGACTTCCGAAATGTTCAAAAACCAAGGCACAGCTTCTGATTGGTGCAGGTGCCCCAGAAACAATAGCCAACAGCCACATCGGACGTTCAGCTTCCGAAAAACGTTCGAAAACTGAAACACATCTGGTTTTTTGGCATTTGGCTACCAAGGCCTTTGAGAACCAAGGTATCACTGTATTACATTTCTCTCTCTACTGTTATGTTTTTATTTTGACCATTCAGTTTCCTTTCCCTAATCTATGGTAGTTGCTGTTATAACACAGCTTCTTGGATTTGGGGGGTTCCTGCCCTATGTTATTTTAGTCTGGGCAAGGCAGAGGACAGACTTCCCTATAATAAATTCCACTGCAGTAAATAGCTATTACTTTCAAGTAGAAGAGTTTTGTTGTCTCGGGACAGGATTTCTGCAGTTTAGCAAAAGAATGTTTGAATGTGTTTTAAATATATATATATATACCGTATTTTCCGGCATATAAGACGACTGGGCGTATAAGACGACCCCCAACTTTTCCAGTTAAAATATAGAGTTTGGGATATACTTGCCGTATAAGAAATACGACCCGGCGTATAAGACGACCCCCGACTTTTGAGAAGATTTTCCTGGGTTAAAAAGTAGTCTTATATGCAGGAAAATACTGTATGTAGAGATTTAAAACTGAAGAGGAATGGTAGCTGGGTAGACTTAATTTAATTTTTTGAAGTTTTATACAGCATTATGGTTGTTATGTCTGAAGACATCTAACTTTATCCATGACTTGATCTTTATAATACCTATAATATTTAGCTGAACATAAAATTCTTATGTTTTATTACAGATGTGATCCTGGCTTTTCAGGGCCCGCATGTGAAATGGCCTCCCAGACCTTTCCTATGTTTATATCTGAGAGCTTTGGCAATTCTAGGCTTTCTTCGTATCACAATTTTTACTCTATCCGTGGTGCTGAAGTCAGTTTTGGTTGTGGAGTCCTAGCAAGTGGCAAGGCCTTGGTTTTTAACAAAGACGGGAGGCGTCAGCTTATCACTTCTTTCTTTGACAGCTCACAGTCCAGGTAAATAGAAATAAATGGAAATAACACATAGAAGTTACAACACATGATCCAGAGAGCCTCGGGTATCATGTATTAAAACTCGCAGCCTCCAATAGAGAAAATTGATCTAACATGTTACTAGTTTCTTAATATACTTCTTATTTGATTTTGGTTGTGTGAAATTTAATTTTAAAATTCATTTGCTTTATCTGCAGCACTAAGTATTTAATACATTTGGGGGCAACTATTGTATGCCTGAGTTTGCAAACATGCGGCATTAATATCAAAAGTGAGTGTTGGAGCCAAGTGCTAATTAATTATTTATGAGGTTATATTTATTTTGACAGCTTGTGGCAGCTGATTAGATCCATTCGATATCTCCTCCACCCCTCCGGTTCCTAATAAATAATTGAAGGCAATAATGATTGGCATTTTAAAACAATATATTCCACATTGCATTGCTGGACTGAATAAACAATTTCAGCTTCACAAAGACCCTATAAATATTGTTTTCCTTGGCTTGCCTAGATTTTTAAGATTTAAAAAAAAACAGTTCTAGGAAGAGAGTGCTGTATAAATTGCAATTTACAATGATCCATGCCCTTGTTATCTAGGTTCCTCCAGTTCACCTTAAGGCTTGGAAGCAAATCCGTCCTGAGTACCTGCAAAGCACCTGATCAGCCTGGAGAAGGAGTGTTGCTGCACTATTCATATGACAATGGGATTACATGGAAACTGCTGGAACATTATTCCTATCTCAACTACCATGAACCAAGGTACAGCAGTCATTTTCATGGAGAATGATGTGTTTCCCCAGTTAAGTGTTGGTTGTCGACCTACAGCCCCATCCATAACGCACTTAAGCTGACGCACTTGTATTTAAGACTAGTAGACTGTAAGCACGTTAAATTAACGGGCGCTAGAACATATGTGGTCAAACATTACCGGCTCTCCCTGGGGCCGATAACGGCTGCTCCTCCTCCTCCTCCTCCTCCACCGCTCTCCGCTTCGCTCAGCATCCCCGCCGGCTGCATCCGCCTCTCTGCCTTCTCCTCCTCCTCCTCCACCGTTTGGCTGCCTGCCTGCTGCCCGGCAGTCCCGCCCGTTGGTGCCGCCGCGGCCGCCGCCAAAGCGCCCCCTCCTCCTCCTCCTCCTCTCTGCGCGCCCGCCCGCCTGCCTCTGCCTCTGCCCGCCTCGCGCCCACGGACACACCCTCGCCCCTCGCGGCCCCCAACGCCCAATCAGCAACGGCCGCCGCTCGCTCGCACACCCGCGCGCCCTCCGGCCAATCAGCACCCCGCACCTGCTGCCGCCCGAAGTCTCTGCACTCCAATCCCTGTGTCCATGGGGCACATGCGCAGTAGCGCAATCCCACGGACACAACGCAGAGACACTTGCACTTTATTACTGTTGATGATTTTGACAGACCCGGTTTAGTAGGAGTTGTTGGTTGGATTGAAAATAGACTACTGCTGCAGTTGTGCAAATTACCTTTGTTGTTGTGGGGTTTTTTGTACCCTTCTAATATTTTGAATTTAATATTATTCGAGAATGTGGGTGCTCCTTAGATATTTGTGGATTAACTGTATATGTAATCAAAGGCTACATATTTTGGAAACAGTATCAGCAACTGAGTATGATATACTACCGCCAAAGCCTACTCAGAATTATGTCCCTTTCATTTTGGTGAGCCTTATTCTCGTACAATTATGCCTCAGTCCCATCATGCAATACAGTATTTAAGGGTTTTACTACATAGAGCCCAAACCTAGTTCCCCTCGGCTATGCCCTTGTACATTCCCAGAGCAATCTGATAATGACTCTTCTTTCCCTGTTTAATGCATGGTAATAATGATAGTGATGAGGATTTTAGAATTTCATTTCCTTCCTGAAAGTGGGACTTCCATTTTAGAAGTACTTTCCATGTTATATATAATGTATGAATTAAGGAAAGCTGCTGCCAGTAGAACAGAACTATCTATATAGTTTTATGTACCTTTTCCACTGAATTCTTTGTATAATGGATTCCACAACAAGAGGCAGTTTTATTTACCTGTATTCATTCATTTGCTCTCTATCGTGACTTTCATCCCAGGAACTCAAGGCTGTGTGTAAATGGTTCTTTCTCACCTTTATCCTCACAATAATCCTTTGAGGTAGGTTAGATCAAGGTAGAGTGACCAGTCCAAGGTCACCTAGTAAGCTAGGTCAAAGGTCTACAACCAGTCTTTGCCTGCAGTGGCAGGTCATCAGAGAGAGGACTAGCTGGGTATTTCTTGACTTCCCTGTTTGATAGTCAGAATTGCTGCTGGGTTAAACTCAGGGTAACTTTGGGCTTTATTGGAATAGTTATCCTGTACATGCACATCTATCTTCATTGGGTAACATTGCCAGGAGCAATGTACAACTATACTTCAGTACTGGATTCCTTTATCTGTTTAAAAGTAAGCCTTATTTATTTATTTATTTATGAATGAATGAATGAACTATACCTGAAGGTCTCAGGGTGGTTCACAGAACAAAATCATAATATAAAAACACAAAATATATAATAAAAACATAATATAAAAACACAAAATATATAATAAAAACAACAACAACCCAATAACCCCCTCCCAAAAAAATCCCACATTTTAAAAGGGCATAGGATTTCAATCAGATCAACCAAAGGCCCGGTTAAAAAGGAATGTTTTTGCCTGACGCCTAAAGGTGTACAATGAAGGTGCCAGGCAAACTTCCCTGGGGAGAGCATTCCACAGACAGGGAGCCACTGCAGAGAAGGCCCGTTCTTGTGTTGCCACCCTCCGGACCTCTTGAGGAGGAGGCATATGAAGAAGGGCCTCAGAAGATGATCTCAGGGTCTGGGTATGGAAAGAGGCAGTCCTTGAAGTATTGCGGCCCTGAGCTGTTTAAGACTTTACAAATCTATGTATACATACATGTCGGGAGATCAGAAGTGGCTCACTTGGTGGGATGGAGCAACATCCTCCTGGAACCTGGTTAGTGCTTGCTTACCAAGAAGGAGAGGTGTGGTGGCAGTGAGGTCAAGTGTTACTAAATCAATAGTGATGGCAGAGTATATCAGCTGGTTAATTTGTCTTTTGGACCAATTCTGATGTAAATTCTTCTTTTGTAGAGGCATACCCATGGGCATTTAGAAAATATTAGGACTCCTGTTCTTGTTCCTTAGAACCACTGTTTCTGGATTAATTTTTCCAGCAAAAATTCACTTGTTCCATTTGACTTCTCCTTGTTAATCAGTTAGCACATTCTGTCTGCAAGAATAAATGTGATATCACAAGATACTTTGAGTGCATATATTAAGATTCACAAAGACAGCTTAGCAAGCACTTTCTGGAAGTGCTGTTATTTGCCATGAGTGAAGATGCAAAGAGGTTTTGCATGTATGTGAAGCATCAAAGAGCAACACAACAGCACATACCTCAGGTAATTTTAAGGCCCATACAAGGGGGAAAGAAGGAGCACGATGCTAAATGTATGAATTCATTCCCCACCGCCAGTCACTTATGCCAGCTTACTTACAGGTTTTCTTTGAAGAAAAAAAATAAGAAAACACACGGAGAGACTCAGTAGAAATATACTGAAAGCATTTTTTGCCAGTATTTAATTGTACATTGATGGAGACAAATGCTCCTTATGCTGTCCTGCCACACATCTCACCTTGCGTGTTGCATGTGGGCATCTGCTGTTATTGATTTATGGAACATTCACAAAGATGTCATTGCCATGGCAATTAATGTATGCTCCCTGTAGCTGTGTACTGTAATTGCTCCTGGAAATTCGATATTATTCTTAATTTTCTTCACAGTTTGTCAAGTACAGGTTTTGTTGTCACAGCTGTCACGAGAAATCAAGTGGCCTTGAAGACGGTGGTAGGCTCATGGGACTGGCTGGCAAAAGAAATGCACGGGCGATACAAAACTGCACACAATCTCATCCTCTGATGGGAGTTCATTTTTATGTTTTAGAGAAATGAGTATTTTCTAGGGATTGTTCCTCCAGAAATACTGCAGTTGGGTCTACAGTTATGTCAGTGCTATGATGAAAACAAATGGAGAAATAAATTGTTTAATGAAGGAATATAACATGTGCTACATGCTGTAGCCAAAGACACTGGGGGCAGTAAAGCTGACAAAAGGTTTTTAATTCAACTTTTGGAATGATTCTAGCATAAAGGGTCCCCCCCCCTCTACAGAGACATGACCTAGAGTTCTATGTCTTTTCCCAAAAAGCATTTATTTGAGTGGGCAATGGGAAGCCTGGGAAGCAGTAATTAACAGTAGAAGAGCAAGAAGGGGGAAGGGGCTGATTAACCCTTTCCCCTGTCATGATATCTGTAATAAAAAAAAAATCCATCCCCCAGGCTACTATCCCACCTGCTGGGGGGAGACCTCATGTCTTCCCCTTCCCCATGGATGAGCAAGTGGCTTGTGGGTCATTTTGCACTGAAAATTATATGAGGGGGAAAGTAGAGCAGCCTCTCTTCACATGACCTTCCTTTGCTCTGTTTGCCATCTTGCCAAGCCTGCTTTTGGTTTTTAAAACTCATGGGAAATGCTATGTAATCTCTAGTAGGGCCCTGATTGTAGCTAGCAATCTTTTTTAGAGATGGCAAGAGTTGCTTATACTTGGTCTGCTGTATGGTGATAATAATAACTGTCATTTTGGCTTACCTTAAAAGAGCTGTAACGATTATTGGGAATTATCTATGCATATGAAGATGTTAAACTGCTATAGAAAAAAAGTGAAGTTGCATTTTTCTCCTGTAATTGGTAATTTTTGTGTAGGCCTGTTCCAAAGTTTAGAAATGGTTGCCTGAAAAAGTAAGGGAAACCTTGCGCTGTACGAAACTCCCCCTTCATGGACATTTGATCATCAAAACAAGTTTTGTTTAAATATGTTTTGACAGTCTTTTCCAACAAATATATTCCTGGAGCTATTGTACATCCACCGTATGGATAACTGGGATGATTTAGACACCCAAAGTGCTAGTTGTGCCTGTTGAAATTCAGACAGCTAATATAAAATTATATACTGCACCATAAATATGTTCTCCTGAAGAATCCAGTGCAGCCCACCTACTGGCTATATCTTACTTACTATCATAATTTATTGATCTCCAGAGACCTCTTGAATGTGTGCCAGCTACCTTTTGCTGGTGATACACTACAAGAGAAGACTCTAATTCTTTTCCATTTGCTTTAAGCTAGTACATAATTCTGCTTTCTGCCATTCACATTTTATCACTAGTATTTTTCACTCCGTTCTGTTCTAACTCTGCTTATTTCTAATTTATTTAGCTTTGAATTGTAATCATTCCACCAAGGTTTGCTTTGTCCTTACCATAATGACGTTTGGTTTAGTAGTATTGTATAATAATACTAACCTCAGTAATAGCAACCGTGCATTGGGTTTTTTAAAAAGACATGCATGCAGGGCAGTCAATGTACCTACATTGAATTTCACAGAATTAATTAGGGGAAAGGGCCCCTGCCAAAAGGAACTTGCAATCTGAATTTTAATAGTGGGGAAAGGAGGGAGGGAGACACATTGGGTAGCAAGTGATAAAACATGAGCAAAAGGAGCTCTACATATTTAGACTTGGGTTACAATACCGGTAGGGGATAAGGATCAGAGCAGGGGTAGACAACAGAACGGCAGTCAACGGAGGTTTGTTTTTAGGAGGGATTGGAAGGAAAATATGAAGGGGCCTCATGCAAAGGCATTGGCTTTGTAGAACCATTTAAGAGGTTTCTCTACCATGGCAGTTTCAATAAGTTCATTTTGTTTGTTTTTTTAAAGAATAATTTCAGTGGAGCTACCAGAAGATGCAAGGCAGTTTGGCATTCAGTTCCGATGGTGGCAGCCATATCATTCTTCCCAAGGCGAGGACGTGTGGGCGATTGATGAAATCATCATGACTTCTGTACTTTTCAACAGTATTAGCCTAGACTTCACTAACTTGGTGGAAGTTACTCAGTCTCTTGGATTTTACTTGGGAAATGTCCAACCATACTGTGGCCATGACTGGACACTTTGGTGAGTATTTCGGGTCTTTGGTGTGAAGTTTCATTCTTATATTCACTTACTTGAGTAGAAGTCCCAGTAAACTCAGCAGAACTTAATACTGTGTCATGTAAAAACCTGCTCTCAAATATGCTTAGGATATGGATATAAATCTTTAAGTAAAGAGGATAATAGAGCATGTTTCTAAGTATCCTAATGAGTGTAGAAAAGGTCTAATTGATTTCTGCAGATGACTCTCTTCTTACTTGTTGTTCATTAGAATTTCCCCCTGGGCACATAACATGAACAACAATGTGTTCGTTGACCTATATGTAATGAGGGGTAAATTTTACACTGCAATGCAATGTGATTTATGCTTGATGGTGAGCCTGTGCTCACATGGTTTCTTTGCCTGCAACATGTTGGAAGTTTATCCTGAACTGATCGCTGATGTAAATTAAAGAATAATTAGCTGCTCTGATTTCCTTCAGTTACATTAATTAATTTATGCAAATTAAGGCAGGGAGATGGGACACAACGTGATTAGAGGACACACTTAAAACACAATTGATAAAGAGTTTTCTGTGTAGCTACTTAATCTTTTGTATTTAGCAGGACCTATCTGGCAACAATTCTATTCAAGGGATAGCCAAATCTAAGCACTTCTAAGGTCTAGCAATGTAATGGGACAGTTAAACACCTATTTATCTCTCTACCTCCATTGAATCCAATGGGTTTTGAAAGGCTTTCACTGTGGCTGGATAAGTTCCCAGCAGTTTTCAGATATAAAATGGTCTCTGTGTGGAAAACTCATAAACCTACTCCCATGAATATTTTTCCCCAATGTTTTTGCCAACATCCCCATAGTGTGGGATATGTAATATCTACTTGCCAGCTGCTGTCTCATTACAAAATCCTGTTACTGCATATCAGATAGGTCATATTTTGCCAGTATAGCAGGCTTCTTGGTGCCCCAAATCACCTATTGAATAGTGTTCAGTGAAGTGTCTCCAGCACTTAAGATATTATTATTATGAAACAAAGCAGTATAATGCAACAATGGAAAGAATCAGTTTTATTAAGCTATGTTTCAATTGCCTTTGAAGGTTTTATTTCATAATGCACTTGCATATAAATATTGCATTAGCATAAACTTTATGTACTAGTATTACTAATGCATTAGGACTGGTATGGTGAAAAGTTATTTTTCATTAATTGTCAGCATCTGTTCAAATAAAGTTGAAAGGTATCCTGATTCAAACATGAAGGCTCCAAGCCTGATTACAATAACTTTATTTTTCTGCTTTCATCAAACCACCCAGTAAATGTTCATCCATCTCTAATCAAGATTTTTTCCCTGCTATGGATTTGCTATATAATGAATAATTTGCTTTGAGAAACTGGAATCATTGTGATTATGAGAAAACGGTAAATAATAGAACTGTTGGCCCAAGGGCACCAAGGACTAACACGCCAGGACTTTTATTAACAAGTAGATTTTGAACAGTCTGATTTGACTTTCTGATCACCTCTCAAACTAAAAGGAGTTGACTTGGCTGTGAGAACAACGTAAAATGTGCTTTGGCAGTGATAATGAGGCTGTTGAAACTGCATTAGCCACTTTAATAAGGACAATGGAAGTACTCACAGCTCATTAAAATGAAACAACATGGCCATGCTCAAACTGTTTGCATCATTTTCATCAAAGAGTTGGCATGAAAGGCCTTTAATGCCATTGCTTTCCCTCTGGTCTCCTTAGATTGGCACAGCATATGTGGGGATTTTTTTGATGGGCTTTTTTTATTAGGTGGCAAGGTAAAAGTTCTTTTCTTGTTTTTTCTTCTTTTCTTCTTTTGGTTCCCCCCTTCCCCCTGTAAGTCCATACAAGAAACTACAGTGCTAATTACTCTGCAGCCTTCTCTTCTTGTTGATTATTGGTTGATTATTGCTGAATTAGACAGAAAAGCATTGTGTGCACTTAAATTATTGGGCTGTATAAATATTCTTTGGGTGCTTTGTGAGATGTGAACTATTCCCTTCACTGACCTTGCATGTCTCATGGGAAATTTTTTACTTATATCAGGTCTGTGCAAATGGCTGGTAGTTAAATTAATTATTGTTGGCTTCTCCCAGCTGTGAGTCCATTTGCTTCTCATTTTCTAACTCATGACTTTCCATGAGCATGGATTGCTATGGCGTGAAGAGTGTTCTCCTGGGAGAACTCTGACAATTGCTTTTTCATTAGAAGAACTGTAGTCAATATGCTATAAATCATTTTACACCATGTCATCTTAAAGCACAATTTCAAGAGGGGGGGGGAATGCTTATAATTATATGGTGGGTTTCCCTTTGTCGACAGGAATTTGTAAAGGAGAATCTATTTCTGCTTCAAGATTTAAGCTCTGGCATTTAGAAAAGCTTTTATACATTTTCCCACTGAAGTATTTCCTCTCCTTTACTGCTGCTTGATGGATGGAAATTAGCTCAAACCATAAAGTAACTTGTTCCAATTATCTATTAACATTCAGACCAATATTTGGTAATAATAATAATAATAATAATAATAATAATAATAATATGAACAGCCCAGATCACCTTTGAAAACTAGAGTGGTTGAACTATACGCAGTAGATAAGGGCTGTGTTTCTTCCTGTTACTGTAGGCATATGAAGTAATAAATTACGTTTGTACAAAGTCACGCTGGAATTATTTCCAATTTGCTTAAGTGGGGAGGCACTTGTTAATCTTAAAGTTCTTTGAGCATCTGCATAGAGATTTGTATAAATATATTACAATAGCAATGAGAGAATGAATGAATGAATCTCTGAAGAAATCAGATTTTTGTATCTGTACATCCAATAGCTGCGGTGATCTACGTGACGGTGGCTCAGCTTTTCCTAAAAAGAGCTAGGTGGTAGTAACCATGGCTACTACTAATGGTTCACAATGGTATCCTAATTCAGATTTCCCCCTTGCATTAATGGCTAATCTGCTAAATACAGAAAAGCATTTTCACACTCCCATCCAGTGTTTCTGGATGATGTACTGAGCTCCATGGATGCTGGTACCATTACTTGTGTGAAATTCCATATATGAAACTTCACATATGTATTGAGGTCCTTAGAGGTTAAGGCAAGTGAATCAGATATGAAGAAAAAAAAACCACCCAGCTCCCTATTATAAAAACTTTGCTATCTTCTGAGGCAAAACGACAAGGTTGACTGCGGGAATCTTCAATCTCTTATGTTAACATGCTCGATTTGTCCAACAACATTTTATCTGTATTCACAGGAGTTTCCATTGTTATTGAAAGTCATGGATTCGAAAGTGCAGTGATTGTGAAAGTCCCTGTACATTTACTTATGCTATTATCCCCACATGTGCCAATTAGTCTACAGTGCTTGCAGGTGGACTGATTACTTTGGGAATACCCACAGAAGTTGACTATTTCTGAGTGTGCACATCATTTAATTAAATGTACGAGTAGAATTCATTTCCCAGAAGAATGTTTATAACAAACATCCTCTTGATTCCTTGTTTCTGGAGAGCATTTGATCACTCTTCTTTTATGATGCAGCCAATATATTTGGCTACCTTCTGACAGTGCTCAAATTGATTCCAAGCGTATGTTTTTTCACACAAAGGAAGAGGGGGTCGGGAATCCGGCAGTAAAAATCAGCAGTAGGCAGGTACACTGGAGAATTACAGAAGGAAGAAATGAGAGAGGGAATGGAGTCAGTGTCTTTAATGCTACTGAGTTATGGCTACCGGCAATCTGTAGGCATAAAACGAAACTATGAAAAGGTAGTTGTTGCTTTTTTAAAAAAGCATCTCTTCGCATATCATACTCAGTATGGTCCCTTCATAACATACCTTCTTTGATCTTTTTTTGATCCTTTAACAATGGCCTATGAGACAAAGAGATTGTGCTTTCTTAGTATTTAGGAGTTGAGGGGGCAGGGAGATATTCCCAGCACTTAGAAGGCATCAAAGCTATTCTACCCACCCACCCCGGATATATATCCAGTGCAATCAACATAAAAGAAGGCAAGAATATACAGTATAGTGGATTGACCAACACAGAGAAATCCAGTTTATTATTCAGCCTGATATATTTTAGCCATGTAGAAGATCCAGACAAATCCCAATTCCTGAGCCAATCAGGGGAGCTTTGGAGGGCCTCTCAGCTTCTCAGAGGTGAAGCAGGATCTGCACGAGGCATCCTGAATCAAAGCAGGGCCCCCCAAAGCACTTTGTGGCAGCTCAGCAATTCAGACAATGCTGCAGACAGGTGGCTTGCTAATGTATCTTGGCTTACCGTATAAGGAAAACACCAAGGTAGGAGAGGAGAACGGGCAGCTCCATTGTGACGGACAGGTCTTGCTTACAATCAGAGGGAATCATTTTATCAGGGTTCTCCAGTCCCAGTGCTTTGGGGGAGTGATGTTGAAGCAAGTGCCGGTAAATAGCTCTGGTCTCATGTGCCTCTTGCCATTTTTCTGTTTTCTGAGGAGCAGGAACTTTATTTAAAAAGTTATGGTGCAGCAGTTGGAGTGAGGCTTTCCGTTGTTTAAGTCCAATGCAGTCCCCCCTGTTTCCCATCCTTTCATTTAAAACAATGTACTGTAGTATTTTCATTATCCTTCTGACCCAACATCATACAGAATACAGCTAATTATTTTCTTGACCTATAATATTCATTGCTTTCTGTAATTTTCTGAACCACAGGTCTTCACTTCTTCATGCCCACAGCATGCACCTTCATGCTGTGAGAAAAAAATAACAACAGGTATAACTAAACTAAAAGTGTCATGGTCATGTATAGCTGCTGCTTCTCAACTATTTTTTAATGCAAATCCTTATTTCTTCCAGTTTTACAGGAGACTCTAAGCTAGCTTCTAGCATGCGCTACGTGGAAACACAGTCTATGCAAATTGGAGCGTCTTATATGCTACAGTTCAACTTGGTAATGGGCTGTGGGCAGCCGTACATGCCTCACATGGACAACCAAGTGAAGCTGGAATACTCTACTAACCATGGTCTTACTTGGCATCTGGTTCAAGAGGTAAGTCCAATCAAGGAAGGCAGCCCAGTTCACACAACACTAAAACAATGTTGACTACTGTGTGCACAAGCTGTGTGTGTGGGCCTTGGGCTTGTTGCGCTGTCTGGCTTGTAGCAACTCTGCTGAATTTCAAAACAGCCCAACTGCAAACAGTGGTTCCTGAACCTGGCTTGTTAAACTGGCCAGAGTTTGCTATCTAAACTATTGTCCCTGGTCCAGATGACACAACAAGCCAAACTTATGTGATCAAGCCTGTTGATTATGTGATCAAGCCTGTTGATATGTCGAGTTCACACATTCTGTCCTCTCCTCTCCCTCTGGTTTGGAGATAAGGAAGAGACCGGAAGCACACGCTACCGGTTTAGCGCTAACAATTTACTGTTGTGTGCCAAAAGATAAGTCTTTGTTAAGTTAAATTGTGGCTAATTGAAAGGACCAGATTTATTATCTTGGCTTGCTATTAAACAATAGCTTAAACCATGGGTAGGCAAACTAAGACCCGGGGGTCAGATCCGGCCCAATCGCCTTCTAAATCCGGCCCACAGACGGTCTGGGAATCAGTGTGTTTTTACATGAGTAGAATGTGTGCTTTTATTTAAAATGCATCTCTGGGTTATTTGTGGGGCATAGGAATTTGTTCATTTTTTTCTTCAAAATATAATCCACCATCCCCCCCCCAATAATGTCTGAGGGACAGTTGACCGGCCCCCTGCTGAAAGTTTGCTGACCCCTGCTTTAATTAATCAGTTTGTCCTTTCCAGATTATAAAATTACCTAATAAGTTTTCCTGTAGGAAAACATAACTCATGGGCTGCGATCTAGAGAAAAATGGGCACATTTACACCCCATAGTCATCTGTGGGGCAAGCACTCAGTCAGTACCCTGAGTTCTATTGATTAGTTTTTCTAGATTTCGTGCACTATCTGCAGGATGCCAATGGCAGACTTGGGGCTCTCAAATTTCAGTGGTGCCCTGTGTGACGCTAAAATTTGGTGCCCCCCCAGCCTCTTGTGATCCATTTTACAGTATTGTTGTTCCACCCCCTGCAGTGCAGTGCAGTGCAGTGTCCAGTGTGGACGAACCGGTCGTCCTACCCTAAAACTGCCTCTGAGGAAGCTCAGGTGTTATTCCAGTGAAACATGGAAAGAATCCAGCCCTCAAAGCAACTTCATTTTGCCAGTAGACTACTGGATAATTCCAACTTTATTATAGTTCCCTCTGTGGGAGGGCTGACCCAGAAGCAATGTCTGAGATATAGAATGACCCCAGAGAATCTAGAAATTGACCATCCCTGGATGAAAGGATACTGTTTTGATGCCTTATGGGATATTTTATTCATGACAGAAATATTGTAGCGCAGGATTGGGAACCGATTTCAGCCTGAGGAATACATTCACTTCAGGGTAACTTTACAGGGGGCATAAACTAGCAGTAGGTGGTCAGAGGCAAAAGGAGGCTAGCTTTTATACACTCTCAAATTCCTCCCAAGCCTTCATTAAGCCAAGGAATAAATTATTATTAAAGTTCAAGGAGACAATTCAGCCAAGCAAAAGCAGAAAATGAAGCAAGGCCCATGAGGGGTGAGCCCTGAGGGGAAAGGATGTGTCTGAGGATGGCATGTGGCCTCTGTAGAGTCTCAAGGACCAAGGAGGGAAGTCTGATGTTCCCCTCCCTTGTAGTGAATGTTATTGGTTAAATAACCTTCACACCTTTTTTAAAAAAGTTAATTTTAATGTCTTTACGTTAATCCTGATATTCTTGTGTGTCCTGTCCTCCGCCCCTTTCCACCTTAAGGAATGTCTTCCAAGTATGCCTAGCTGCCAGGAGTTTACACCAGCAAGCATCTACCATTCCAGTGAATATACGAAGTGGAGGAGAATCACAGTACTTTTACCTCAGAAAACATGGTAGTATCTGCTTTTCCTAATGAACATATCCTGCTGTCTTTCATGCAAATACGAGGGTTGTCCAAATTACCTTTATGGCCCAGTTACATTTATAGAGTTATATCAGCCATGCTGTTCTGTTATTGGAAGCTTCCTTTTATTTTAGTTTAGTTTAGTTTAGTTTAGTTTAGTTTAGTTTAGTTTAGTTTAGTTTTTTCAAATAAGTTGTTTATTACAAAAGACATAAGTCTACAATATGCTCTCATCAGAAACACCCACCTTGATCCTGTAAGGCAAGGGTGACCAACTTTTTTTTAGACCTACCGGTATCAGCATGAGTTTAGCCAAAATCTTCTAGCTGGTGTAGCCAATTCATGTGTTTTTAAAGGGCACCTTTTGGATGTCTTAAGGAGTCACAATGCGATTCCTTTAAAAAACAATTCATTTGGATGTAAGCACTACAAAATCTTCTTGGTATCAGGTGGAAATATTCAAGCACAACTTAGCTCTATTATTTAAATCAAAGGGAACCAATAAAGCTTAGCTTTCCCCCTATTATGCTCTGAATTAGTAACAATCATAAGGTTTTTATTAGCAATTTGCATGACCAAAGCAATGCAAGTACATTTATTAATCACCAGTTTCTATAAATATTTTATAGCCATTCCATTTATTCATTTCCAAAACAAACAAATAATCAGAAGATTCTTTTACTTTGTTCTTTGGTCTTGTAATCACAATAACTCTGATAAATATTTAAAAAAAAAAAAAAAAAACTAGATACGGTAGGTTTCAGTATTATAAACCGTTTATGGCTTCCTTCTCTTGAGAATGAAATGAATCAATTAGCATTACTCTTTGGTTATCTTCATACCCAGTGCATCACAGCAATTGGAAATCAGGCCAAGATAGATAACTTAGTTTCATTTCCCTGCATTTGGCCATTTCTCTGTATAACAAATGACTCGGATGTGCCTCTTTTCTGTTACTTACCTCATCAATTATTTTTTTCTTTCCAAGTGATGACATTATATTATAATGTGTACCCCGTATTAAAAATGATCATGTATTTTTAGGAAATAAACAAGTGGTCTGAAATCTCTCAGGGTCTGATTTAATTTCACCGTTTTACCCAGAGAGAGACTGGGAGTGGATATCTAACTCATGCCCCCATATTCCTTCTACGTTCTTTTCACTGTTGTTAGAACTGAACAAATGAACCAGGGAGCTCCTGCATACCCTCCAACATTTCTCTGATGAAAATAGGGACGTTCTATTCCATAATAATATTATGATTTTTTTTTTACTATTCATACCCTGCCCATATGATTGGGATGCCCTAGCCACTCTGGGTGGCTTCCAACATATATTAAAACTTCCCTATACAGGGCTGCCTTCAAATGGCTGGAGGGTCGGATAACTCCATACCCCCCAACATTTCTCCAATGAAAATAGGGACATCCTTAGGCAGTGATGGCTAACCTTGACACCCCAGATGTTTTGGAACTACAACTCCCATCATCCCTAGCTAACAGGATCAGTGGTCAGGGATGATGGGAGTTGTAGTCCCAAAACATCTGGAGTGTCAAGGTTAGCCATCACTGTCCTAGGGAAAAGCGGGACATTCCGGGATCAAATCAGAAACTGGGACAGCTTCTGTAAATCCAGGACTGTCCCTGGAAAATAGGGGCACTTGGAGGGTCTGGGTCCTGCATTTATTTGAATGAAAGATCTTGCAGGGTCAAGGAGATCCTATGTTCAAATAATGTGTGTGTTTTCCTAGAAGTCTGAATGCTTCCTCTTTCTCAACCACAAATCAAAGTAGTTTAAGCAGGCAATGACTTTCCTTGCCTTAGCCGTCTTGAATGCCCTGTTGTGTTTTTCAGCAACATGTGCACCTGTAAATGTAGCACATCTGAGCACACAAGGTTTTAGAGGCTCCTTGTGTAACTCAGGATCTGCTGGGATGGAAAATATGTGGCACAAGTTACCGTACTTGTGTTGAAAATATCGGCTGGATGCACCTGCTCTTTGGACTGTATTGTACATGAATTATACGTTTCTAACACTGATGAAAATTAATTTCACTTTTATGGAAGGCATTTACATAAGAACAGGCTTAATGAGATACAAACAGCTGCCAGTTGCTGCCTTCATAAACAAATCAACACCTAATGGCTGAGTTGCAGGATAATTGGGTAAATGTAATTAACAGTAACTCTGAAGGTAGCAAATATAATTTCATCAGCCCTGGGTCCTTAGTCTCCTAATAGTTGAAAAGAACCAGCATTATCTTACGTTAAATCCAGTATAACAAAACATACTTTGTGGTTTGCCTGAAAGGAACGCTATTTGTTGCATTTCAAAATTAGGATAATTTCCTTTAAGACTTTGTAGCTGTAGATATATAATGAAAGCTTAAATCTGACACTGAGTTGATTTGATATGAAAAGAAGTGAGGAAGCGAAAGGACAGGGGGCACAGGGGGGCATGGTTACAGTGCAAAGCATAATACAGTATAGTTTTAAACATTAGTAAATGGCAGATTGAGCACTGTAACAAAACTCATATTGCCATACTGTCTTGTTCTATGAACTTGCCAAGTGGTAATTGCACAAGCAACCAATTGTTATCACTGAGAATGCAGCTGACATTCACCCTTTCATTTTTAGTTTCTTAATTAATATGGCCAAGCAGTTTTAAAATTGTTAATTGCTGTGCTAAATACAGTAATCCTCATATGCTGCTGTCACCTGGAGGTAAAGTGTAGCTTTCAAAATGTAAAGGGGAGGCAGATTTTGAGGGGGAGGAATATTTTTATTGTTATTTCAAGGAGTGGGGCCTAAACCTTGCTGTGTTTTTCAAAATGTTCTTTTCCCCTATGTAAGAATCCAGCAATGCAACCCTATACATATACAGTAGGGTGGGTGACCTCACCAAAAAAGGAGACGAAAGAAGGCACACATTTGCATAATATTTGCATATGCTCATATATAAGTATAAATGCAAATTTAGAAATAATGACACAGATTTAAATGGAAATACAGTGCATAGCAGGAAAGCCTGTGACCAGGTGGACCGGAGCGGTACCTATTTATCTACTTGCACTTTGACGTGCTTTTGAACAACTAGGTTGGCAGGAGCTGGGACCGAGCAATGGGAGCTCACCCCGTCACGGGGATTCAAACCACCGACCTTCGGATCAGCAAGCCCTAGGCTCAGTTGTTTAGACTACAGCGTCACCTGTGCTGGAATCTCCACACATACAAAAAACACTGTGAAAATGCTTTTAAAAAAAAGTTTTGAAAAATATATTGAATTTGCCATAGCTCACTGCTGCCATCTAGTGTCACATTTGTATATTGCACTGAGTCCTTAATCTCAGGGATGTAGGTTTGAGCCCCATGTTGTACAAAAAAATCCTGCATTGCAGGGTGTTGGAATAGATAACCCTCGTGGTTCCTTCCAACTATACAATTCTATGATCCCTCAGGTTCTCTGATATCAGATCTTGAGGAGTTTTTATCTAGAGTACTCACTTCCATTCTTTATAAACATCTGCCACCATTTTGTGGCTGGCTCTCCCCATGCCCTCAGTAACTTTCAGCTGTCTCAAGTGGGTCTTGGAGGTGGAAAGTTTGAGTAGCCCTGTTCTAGGCAGTTCACAGCATATCAAAAATAGTAAAACAATTAGCTGAATACTCCCAGGAATACTAAACAATTTAAACAGTATGAAACAACAGCTAAACGTTTTTGCCTCAGCAGAAGCTCACAGGGGCAACTTTAATACAAGATCAAAAATACCATTAATTTATTTTAAAGGCATCATTTTTGTCACTATCATTAAAAATAAATAAATGAGGAAATGCCAAAATGTAACACCAGTCCCAAAACTTAGAACATTTAGCACTCCTCTTAGATATGAAAGAGAAAAACAAACTGTAGGATTTGACAAGCAAGCAAACATTCTTTCATGTTCCTCATTGGGTTTGGGATGTTACAGCTTGTGGTTAGTCTCTTCTGACTTCACTGATGTTTATGAGGCTTGCTCAGTGATCTCTCTCTTTGGTTGTACCGCAGTGACTTCTGGAAACGCCATTCTAAGACAGTAAAGGACTTCTAGGACAGGAATCAATGACCCATTATCTTCAGATCATTGACAAGATAAACAATAAAGGGCTCACTGTGGACATTTATTATCAGTTGTGCCTCTGTGTCATTAGGGAGTCCTTAAGAGATGAGTAACGGATTTGATAGGCTAGAGTGAGTCATCCATAGCCATTATGAGCTATCCTGTAAATGCGTTCTCTGCCAAGGGAACATCATTAAGGCTAGAAAACCGCCCATGCACATTAACTCCGCATGTGTAAGGACACGTCAAACATTTTCTTTGAAAAGCATCAATTCAGGATGGACCTGAAAATTGCCATTCAGGGTGAAAAGTTTATTGTAATTTAGTTTCACTTTATGAATGTAGGTGGAATAATGGGAAACTGGCTTTTGTAGTATGGTATACTAGTAAATTAAGCCCGTTGGAAAACGGGCGCTAGAAGATATGTGTTGAAACATGTTAAGAAAATGTATAAGGAGGTAGAACATCATGCGTCAAGCCACTACGTCATGCGGCTCTCGCTGATCTGGTTTTTTTTTTCTAACAACGCGAGAGCCGCATGACGTAGGCAGCTCTGCGCATAGCGTCCCTGTTGCCCTAGCAACTTTGTGGACACGCGCAGAGCTGACCGAGTGGCTCTCGCTTGACATCGCTCGCCGTTTTCTTCCCCCCTTTTTTATTTCCCCCCTTGTTTTTCCCTTCCCCCTTTTATCTTCCCCCCTTTCATTCCCTTTATCCCCCTTGTTTTTCCCTTTCTTCTTTCCCGTTTTCTTCCCCTGCTTTCCCCTTGTTTTCTCCTTTTCTTCTCCGCCTGGATTTCCCCTTTCTTTTCCCCTTTTTCTCTCCCCCCTTTCCCCTTTCTTTTTTCCCTTTTCCTCCTTTCTTTTCCCTCTTTCGCCACTTTATTCCCCCCCTTGTTTTCCCCTTTCCCCTTCTCCTCCCCCTTCCCCCTTTCTTTCTTTTCCTCCCCTTGATTTTCCTTCTATTTTCCCTTCCCCCTTTCTTATTCCCTTTTTGTTTTTTCTCCCCCCTTTCCCCTATTCTTCCCCCCCCCTTGATTTTTCTTTTAATTTTTGCATAAATAAATATAGGAGTGGGCCAAGCTTCCTTGGCCCGTGTGAGGGGGACTTATAGGGGGCCCTGCTGCGGGCCTCCCCAATGCTGCTGCTGGGCCCTCCCCACAGCCAGGGGTCGCCCAGGGGGCTCACCCACTTCAGGGCAACGGAGGGGCGTTTTCCCTTCCCCACACCTCCTCCGCCCACCGGTCCCCGAGAAGGCCTGCGAGAGGGAGGGAGGGACGCAACCTCAGCGGCAGGAGCGGGGAAGGCCGCGGCGAGGACACCTGCCCTGCATGCAGAAGCACTCCGGCGTCCAAGGGCCCGGCAGGATCTCTGCAGGCAGGGCTTGGCGGGGGTGGGGGGGGGAGAGGCGCCCCGAAATCACCTCAGAACCCGGGCGAGGCCTCGCGGAGGCGTTTACCTTCTACCCTCAAGCCCACCTTCTCGCTTCCAAAGCCCCCCCGGCGGCTGAGGAGAAAAACCTGAGGCGAAAGAGGAAGAGCAGGAGGAGGCGGGGCTGGGCTCCCCTCACCCCTATCGCGCAGCTGAAACCACAGACGGGTGGGGGGGTGGGGGCTTGTGTGTGTGTGTGTGTGTGTGTGTGTGTGTGAGAGAGAGAGAGAGAGAGAGAGGGCAGCCGGGGGAGGAATACCGCGTGAGTTGCAAGCGGCTTCCCTCGGCCCGGCTGCGAAGGTAGGGAGAGGGGGGAAGCGAGCACGGGGGGGTGGGGTGGGGGCTTGTTTTTGTGTAGGGAGTGGGGGCTTTTGTGTGTGTGTGTGTGTGTGTGTGTGTGAGAGAGAGAGAGAGAGAGAGAGAGAGAGAGAGAGCTTGCAAGTGAAAGAAAGAACTGCATACAGTGCGCAGGGAAGGGCGTGGGCCGGACGGGGGGCCTCCTTCTCTCCCGGCTTCTCGGCCACGGCCTCCTGGGGGAGGGAAGGCCGCGCCGGGGGATCGTCCGGCTGCGGCGGCGCGCGAGGAGGAGTTGGAGGCGGCGGAGGATCCAGGGCGGGCCCGTGGCGGCGGGAAAGGCCTCCGCTAGAAGCGCCAACTGCCTCGCTCCGAGTCGCCCCTCAAGCGCGCACGGCCTCCTCCGCCGCCGCCTGCCTTCTCTCCAATCTGCGTCCTCCAATCCTATATAATAAAGAGCCGGCTTGGCGGCCAGGGGCGCTACGCGCCCCCGCCGCCACAGCGGCTTGCCCCGCGGCTTGCGGGAGCATCGGGCGGGCGGCCACAGGGCTGCGGGCAGGGGCGCTACGCGCCCCCGCCGCAGGGGCCTATCCTATATAATAAAGAGCCTGTGAGGGCTGCGGGCAGGGGCGCTACGCGCCCCCGCCGCCAAGCGCCTATCCTATATAATAAAGAGCCTGTGTCGGGAGAGCCTGTGTCAGAGGGCTGCGGGCAGGGGCGCTACGCGCCCCCGCCGCCAAGCGCCTATTGGTCTGGAACGCGCACGCGCAGTTGGCAATTCCTGTGACACACGGAAAGCAGTACGTCCCGACACAGGCTCTTTATTATATAGGATGTATTCAAGCTTATTCACATGGATTAGTTATCCTTAACCCTTTAAAAGCCCCTTCCACTGCTCAGACTGCATAGGATATGCAAGATGACTGTGTTGTATATAATATATAATATATAATATTCTACTGTAAATGGATTGCAGCCTGAAGATGGTCATTTTTCAATATGGACTCCATTCAGATCTCTGTTTCTGGAACTAGTCCTAGTCATTGACTAAAACAAATATTGAGTCACTCACCACAAGACCAGGATCAGTCCAAATCTCCATTAGTATGAAACTGCAAAACTAGGAAAGGATAGAAGAAAACACTTCATTGGTTGGATGGGTACAGCTTTTTATTGTATTTATTTCAATTCAATAATTTTTAAATCTTAATTGTATGTTACTACTTATAGTCCTCAACAATATTTTTCAATGGAAGATACTGATATATAGATATAGATATAGGGGTGTGTGTGTGTGTGTGTGTGTGTGTGTGTGTGTGTACATACGCATACACACACACACACACACACACACTTCGTAAAAATAAATAAAGTAAGTTGGTTGGTTGGTTTCTGGAACACATTTAAGGGTATTGAACATTCCGGCATCACTTCTTAATTGAAGTGTTGCTAAATTTTGTTCTATGTATGTATCAAATCGTTCCACTTCAGAAACAGTTTGTGAGTACAGTACCAATTTTCTTTCCAGTGTCCAGGATTCTATTGAAAACACTATTTTCTGAAAGCCAGCTTATATATTTCTTGTTTGAAATGTCATCCTTTAATTTGCAAACTTTTATACAAATATGCTATGGTTATTTATTTAACAGAATTTATGTGCCACTTGATCGAAATAAAATCTCAAAACTGCTTATGAGAAATAGGCTTATATACTGTGTGTTATATTAATGACACACACATATATATATATTTTCTTTTAG
Organism: Darevskia mixta; assembly: GCA_034641385.1. Taxonomy (NCBI): domain Eukaryota; kingdom Metazoa; phylum Chordata; class Lepidosauria; order Squamata; family Lacertidae; genus Darevskia; species Darevskia mixta. Next base: position 5,803,209 of record JAWWNH010000224.1, on the reverse strand, counting down.
GTCCAGTGCTACACGTTTTCGTTGGAGTCAGTGCTACTACACAGCGCAAGATGAATGGGCTTTGGACAACATATACATTGGGCAGCAGTGCCCAAACATGTGCAGTGGGCATGGATGGTGTGACCATGGTGTTTGCAGGTACTGCATGTTTGCTCTTGTAGTGGATGAGTTGCTGTTCATGGCCTTGCAGTTATTTATTCCAGAAGCCAGCAGATCCAGTTTCTGGGGGCATAGGAAGACCCTAACTTGCCATGAGTTGCCTGTGCATTGCAGTGCACTGGATGGAATATGTACATCTAGGGAGGGAGGGAGGACTTTAGGATAGAAATCTTCACGATCTGCTTTCTTCATGTGGAATAAGAACCGTCCATCTGTCTAAATATTATCAAGCTCTCTGTTCACATACATAGGGCAAGGTTGTTTGCACACTAATTTCTTCAAGCAATATATGTTTGCCCCTCTCCACAGATGTGATTCTGGATATCAAGGCACTGAATGTCACCCTGCAAATAATCTCCCTTCAACAATAATGTCTGATTTTGAGAATCCAAACAGTTTAGAATCAGGATGGCAGGAAGTGATTGGTGGAGAGATTGTAAAACCAGAGGAAGGCTGTGGTGTCATCTCATCTGGATCCTCTCTCTATTTCAACAAGGTATATGTGTACATACACCTTAATACACATTTATGCGTACTTAAATTATATCTGATGTAACTAGTAAGGAAGTCAGCACTGTGATACAAGATTAAATGTGAGTTTAGATTTATTTTTAAAATAAAACCTAAAATCCCTGTGGCCCACCAATGTTTATACTTAAAAAACAACAGGAATGCAGACCCAGGATCTCCTGAAATTTAAAGCGTAAGCCGGGTCTTTGTTTATTATCTATCGACCAAATCTCACAGATGTATAGGGTCGCATTGGATGATGGTGCTAGGATGTGTCTGGGTGACCAGCTAGCAGGGTGTTGTGAAGGTGCTGCCCCAATTTCAGCATTGGCAAGCCGGGGAAGGTATAGCGAGAATGGAGTGACTGGCCGCTATTTGAGGCTGAAGCATAGATGTTTGGTGTCCCCTGTGTCCCATTTCAGCCCTCCCACCCTTCCAAATCCTTGTTAAGATATGAACCATGGTTTGTAGGGCTCCAGCATTGAAACATAGCTGTCAACCCTCCCTTTTTTTGCGGGAAACTCTCTTATTCCAATGCCGTTTCCCGCTGCTATCCCGGATTGTTGATATCCCTTAAATTTCCCGGATTTCAAAGGAAGCAGCTCCTCTCCCTCCCTGCCGGCCAGGGAGGCTCCTCAGCTGCGATGCTCGGCTGCCAATAAGGAGTCTGAGACCGACTGGGGGCGGAGCTTGCATGCCTTGTGCAGCCAGACCCTCACTCACGCCCAACCAGACAGACAGCCTGCCTGCCTTTTACGCGCTCGCTCTTTCGCTCACCCATTCGGGCACAGCCTCTGGAGCGCAGGGTGGCGAGGCTACTTGGTGCCATTGCACCTCCCTCGCGGCATCCCTTATTTTCAAATCCGAAAGTTTGAAAAAATCCCTTATTTTCAAATCCGAAAGTTGACAGCTAGGCATTGAAACTGCACATGACTTGTGGACTATTTACATTTCTCAATCTGTAAAATTGGAATAAGCATGCTATAATCCAAATTGCCTTTCTATGTGTTTCAATATTTTCTGCAACAGTTTTCCTCAGTTACAGATGTCTTTGTTTAAGCCATGTGCATTTAGCGTCACTAGCCCCAGGTTGATACATGTGCTATTTTAAATAAAAGTCTTTATTTGTGTGTTGCCTTTGGATTGTTAAAAAAGGTTAGTTTATTTGAATTTTTGCTAATACAGGAAATGCATGTTTCAATTTCAATTATTACTAACAAATTTTGTTTTGTACCCAGCTTTTGTTTGTTTTATGAGTGAAATGCACTGATGTTGTTCTACTAGGGAAAAAGCTTTTGATCCAGTGATGGAAGCTGAATATATAAGAGAAGGAAAGGCGATTTTGCTGATTCTCTTTCCGCCCCCCCCCCCCAGTCCCCAAAACACACCCTCCGTGCTGTTATGGAGATTCCTCCAATCCTCTGGAACAGGGGTGACACAGGGGCCTGTTTTAGTAAAGAAGAATCAGTTTGAAATGCACCTTCTCTTATTTTATTGGGTTCCTCTGCTGGATCAAAAGCCATTGTGCAAACAGAACTTCCACTCTGGATTTCACCTTACGCTCTGTTTTAATTTGTCTGTAATCATATTTGAAGAATGTTGTTCCTTTTAATTAGCCTTCCTTCTCATTTCCTTTGTGATTTCTGTAACTGGAGACCTTTTTTAAATTAACTTTAATTATGTACTGCCTCATCCCATTGATGGAGTGGTTCTCATGTTAGAAGTATGACACAGACAGCTGTTCTGTCTGGCATTGTATATGCTCTTCACGTGAGAGATGGAGTCCTTTGTGCTTTCCTCGGGAAATCATACAATCCCCAAATGGATCCCACCCGCTGGAAGCTTGCACATTCTACATTTGTTTGTTTATTTTACCCATTTGTAAACTGCTTCACAGCCTGAAGCCACCAAAGAGGTGTACAACAAGGTAGAAATGAGATAAAATGCACACACAAAATACAGCTTCTAAAAATCATTTCTGCAAATATACAGTGGATATTCCATAAATCACTGGGTGACCTCAGGGAAACCCTTCTTAAACAAAAAATGTCTTTAGTAGGCACCTAAAGATCATGACGTTAGGCACCTGTCTAATTTCAGCTGGAAAATGATTCCAGGGGACTGGAGCTTCAACACTAACAGCCCAGTTTCTGGTTATAAACTTAGTGCCCCTTGGGGGAATATGATAGTTTTCAGCTGTGCCCCATCTGAGGGGGATGGTTGCAGTGCAGGGCTCTATGGGATACTTCCATCCCATTGGTAACTTGGTCCCAAGTGGTTTAGGACTTTAAATGCTAGAAGCAAAACCCTTTAACTCTGCCTGGTAGCAAGACAGCAGCCAGTGCAGCTCCCTCAACAGAGGTGTTATATGGTGATATGGTGTTGACAGGATGCTGCAGCCAACAAACTAGCAGCAGCCTAAAATGTAACTCCCCTACCAAAAAAACCTCCAAATTATTCTCACTTCTCCACTAAACAATTGAGCTTGGGAAGACTTGTTCAAATTTTGCATCTCTGTGACCAAATATTCATATGGTGATTCAAGCTCTGACTTTGGGGATCCACCATTCAAAAATCGATGCAGGTATTGAATTAATTGTCTGAATGATAACTTTGAATAGGAAGCCTTGCTCTTGGCAGGCAGATCAAGGTCAAATATACCTTATTGTCCCCTGAAAGGAACATAATATGTATTTCTGCTGACTTTTTATTTTATTTTAAGTGTATCAGGCAGTTTAAATCCAAGTGATAAATTCTAGTCACTCAATGGCCACATAGATCTTGTCAGATGTCTGTCAGCAGGCCTTGGAGCTTTCTGAGGATAACTTCTGAAAGCTGTCATGGGAAGACCATCATCAAAATGACAAACATGTTTTGACCTAACCAAATGGCTTTTGTATACTAAGTTCGGGATTTTTGGTTTTGAAATAGGCCTTTGTATTCAAGCTAGGATAAATATCCCTGTCTGTATACTCCTAGATGTATTTCTGTGTGTAAGTTCCTAACCTGTAGGTACCCTGGAACAGAGGGAGCTGCCTTACACTAGGTCAGGCTATTTGTTCTTCCAACCCAATATTGCCTACTTGGACAGACAATGGCTCTTTCACATTGTGTGCTTCTTTTAAAAGAACCTACCACAGATTGCAGGGACCCAGGTGGCGCTGTGGGTTAAACCACAGAGCCTAGGGCTTGCCGATCAGAAGGTCGGCGGTTCGAATCCCTGCGACGGGGTGAGCTCCCGTTGCTCGGTCCCAGCTCCTGCCCACCTAGCAGTTCGAAAGCACGTCAAAGTGCAAGTAGATAAATAGGAACCGCTCTGGCGGGAAGGTAAACGGCGTTTCCGTGCGCTGCTCTGGTTCACCAGAAGCGGCTTAGTCATGCTGGCCACATGACCCGGAAGCTGTACGCCGGCTCTCGGCCAATAAAGCAAGATGAGCACCGCAACCCCAGAGTCGGACACGACTGGACCTAATGGTCAGGGGTCCCTTTACTTTTACCACAGATCGCACCTGCTATTGTCCTCCCCTGTGTTTCATATATGCACAGTCTATATCCCTACCAATAATATCGGATTGGTCCATTTACTGAGGCTTTGCCATCTGAAGTACATACTGGCAGATTATCTTTGATAATCTCGGATTCACAACATCCACTTAATATTGCATACATTTGAAGTAAATATAGAATAAGTGTCCCTGTTGTTTTTTACTACAAATATTAGCTATCTCAATAGCTTTGTTTTGTGTCATCGCCCCCCTCCTTTGTCCCTTGCATACTATAGGCTGGAAAGAGGCAACTGGTAAGCTTGGATTTGGACACTGCGTGGGTAGACTTTGTCCAGTTTTACATCCAGATAGGTGGAGAGAGTCCTTCCTGCAACAAACCAGACAGCAGAGAGGAAGGTATCCTGTTGCAATACAGCAACAATGGAGGCATCAACTGGCATCTGCTGGCAGAAATGTACTTCTCTGACTTCAGCAAGTCCAGGTACCAGTTCAGACCGTGATGGGACATTTTAAAAGCCTGTTTCTGTGTATAGTGCACAGCATTGCTAGCCCATACTCTTATCACTAACAATAATAGATAAACTGAAGGGATAGTGTGGAAACTCTGCTTTGGAATTAGAAGCATTCTAAGCCACAGAGCCTAGGGCTTGCCGATCAGTAGGTCGGCGGTTCGAATCCCCGCAACAGGGTGAGCTCCCGTTGTTCAGTCCCAGCTCCTGCCCACCTAGCAGTTTGAAAGCACGTCAAAGTGCAAGTAGATAAATAGGTACCGCTCCGGCAGGAAGGTAAATGGCGTTTCTGTGTGCTGCTCTGGTTCGCCAGAAGCGGCTTTGTCATACTGGCCACATGACCCGGAAGCTGTCTGCGGACAAATGCCGGCTCCCTCAGCCAGTAAAGTGAGATGAGCGCCGCAACCCCAGAGTCATCCGTGACTGGACCTGAAGGTCAGGGGTACCTTTACCTTTAAGCCACAACTAAGCAGTCTGAGCTCTCATATTATTTATCTGTTCAGTTTCACTCAAGTGACACGACATTTTTAAGCAGCAAACAGCGTGTCAGTCAGAGAAATGTATCATGAAACACACACACACACATTGTGAAATAATCCAAGCACACAGGTATGCTTTGTGTGCAAGCTCCCTAGTATGTAACCTTTTAACCGTGTTGGAAATCTTTGCATCTAGATTTGTCTACCTTGAACTTCCTGCTGCTGCGAAGACACCCTGCACTAGATTTCGCTGGTGGCAGCCAGTGTTTTCAGGGGAAGGATATGACCAGTGGGCTATTGATGACATCATAATTCTGTCGGAAAAACTGAAGCAGATCATCCCTGTTGTTAACCCCACTTTACCTCAGGTAATCCACGAGTGCAACTAGTAGGTTCCTGGGTCAAATGAAAATTCACGTTGCATGATTGCAACCAGAGATGCCGTGGTAATACTCCAAGCTCTGTTTCCATCTGCTTCTATCAAATTTGATTTCCATCAGAGGGGAAAGTATTTGTGGCCAGATATGCAAACTCACAAATGCTTTCTAGAGGAAATAATACATGCAGTTGTATGTGTGACATGCTATTTTTATTTAAACAATTTTTAGCCCATTCTTCAGCCAAGGCACCTAATTGTCAGTGCTTACATAGAGTCCTGCATGGCAATTTGAAACCGATAAGCCCCTGTCAGGCTTCCAGTTGCCCTGTACTATAGCTCAATGTACTTTGCGGGGTTGATATTAAACAGCTGCAGGTTTTGCGCTCTCTCTCTCTCTCGCTCTCTCTCTCTCTCTCTCTCTGAACCCACACAATTTAATTTTCATCCATGTGGGTGAAAACAGGTCACCTGATGTCATTGTGATTTCAGGTGTTTGACAAATGGGTGGCCCATGGGGAGTGAGAGAAATAAAGACACATGGATATAGAGGGTCACAAGCAGTAAAATGGTACTTAGAATAGCAACATATCTTGTGGGATGTTGTGACAAAAAGTCAAAGAAAGATTGTAAGGCAACTCTAAAAACCAGGTGGACATCTCAGTATATTTTAGTTGTGAGTCCTACTGATTTCAGTGGAACATATTTCCAAATAAAGACAAAAGCAAATGAACTTCAGCCCTGATTGTGCATGTGTGTTTTTATATATACTGACTTCAGGCCTTTCCAGATTATTTTTTCTCTACAGTATAATATATTTATTTTGTGGGACCAGTGTTGTCTTCTTTCTTTTATGCAGATTTTTACTGGATAACTCAAATTATTTCTCTAGCTGCTGCATCTATTGCTTTTGCAAATGCTGGGTAGGTTGCATGTCAAGTCCCGACCCCTCCCGTGGAGAAATAAAGACACAGGACTCAATAATTAAGGTTAATGGGCATAGAAAGGCCACAACTTTATTGGTTATGGAATGTAGAGAGGTATTGGCTTAGGCATTGGACTAACCGCTATATCTGACTCCAGTACGCCGTGCTGACAGTCCGGGAAGGGCTAACCACCGATGGGAGAGCCCTGCTGCTGCACATCAGCTAGGAACTCACCCTGGGGTCACCGATATGGGGCGTGCCTTTGGCCCTCACCTACCACGGCTTCGGACAGAGACACGCCCCCCTGACTTGTTTAACGAAGTACCCTTCAGCATTTTGGGGGAGGTGATGGCCCAACCTTCAGCCTTCCCGAGATAATCCAATGCCTAGCCGCCAACCTAAGTTGTGACGAGTTGCTACGAGGTAGGCGAAAACCACCAGGCTCCAGCCGATTTGCCAAGTGGGAAAATCCCTACCAGGTCCCTCAACAGCGATCAACTAAGGTCCATAGCAAGGTCAGGGAAAACGCTACCTGAAAAGAGGGAGGGTGGCCGGGAGAAAAGTGTCAGCTGGGGGCAGGAAGCGAGAGGCTGAGCCCTGGCCGCACGCTTGCTTAAATGCAGCAAGCCACGCCTGCCGGCCTCTCCGATTGGTCGGCCTGCCAGGGGCCACGCCCAGGGCTCAGCCTATGGCAGCAGGGGATGAAGCCATCCCCTGCGCACGTGAAGGGCTTGTGAAGCCTGCAACCCCCCCCCCTCCTTCCTATGGGCGGAAGGGGCTATGTCGTTCCATAGCTGCAAATAACTTTTTTTTAGATGTTGCTTGTATGATGGGAACTACACATGCACATCCCATTACCCACACCTGTGACATTTAATTGATTGTTTTATTATTTATTTATTTTGGAGGCTGTGGGCTCCCCTGCTGTGACTTTTGATGGGATAGTGTTAGTCCTCTTGGTCATGTGCAAGAGCCTTTGCATTTGAGGGCTAGCTCACGCATGCATGTTCACCGCTTGAGATCAAGTGGTGAATGGGTAATCTCAGAAACAGCAGCAGTGATAAAACCTTCAGTTCATCTCAAAGTCAGTATTTTCCAATGGAGCTGGTTCATATGCATGTGTGAACCAATCTCAAATCTGATTTAAGCAGAATTTATGTCCACATAAAAGTGGTGAGGATCACATCATAAATCTCTTTATATCCAAGTACTTCAGCTCAACTCCTTTGCGTGTCAGGTTGCAAAATCGTCCTATACTGGACACAATGAGACATAATTCTTTCTGTTTTTCTTTATATTTCCAACAGAACTTCTATGAGAAACCAGCATTCGATTACCCTATGAACCAGCTCAGTGTGTGGCTGATGTTAGCTAATGAAGGGATGCCCAAAAATGAAACTTTCTGTTCTGCCACCCCATCAGCAATGATATTCGGGAAATCAGATGGTGATCGCTTTGCAGTGACACGGGATTTAACACTGAAACCAGGATATGTCCTTCAGTTCAAGGTAAACATCACTACAGCTTAAATTAAGATAAAGCTAACTGCCCTCACCTTATTCAGTCAAGCATCTGAACCTATTCAGATTGTGATTCCGAGATGTTTAACTAAACGCGTACCTCTAACGGAACTTTCTCTTCCATTGGAATTCAGCCGTAATCTCTGGCCTTTATATGGAGGCCTTTGTTTAGCCACTTTCACTACATTATACACACACACCCCAACACGCACAAGATCCTCACATCCAGGTTGATTGTTGTAGCAACGTGACTGTAAATATGAACAAGTACAACTGCAGTATACATTTCTGGGAAGTAATTACTTAAATTGGAGAGTGGTAAGGTCAGCTCTTGCAAAGTGTGATGAAAAGACAGTCAAGCCATAGTCTAAAAAAAATGGTGGACTAGTTCAAGATTTGATTGGAATGAAATCTGAAGGGAAATTAGGGGACTATCAACCATTGAGAAGGAACAGAAACAGGCTGGGGTGGGGGTGGGGAGCCAGGAACAGGCGGGGGGGGGGGGGAAGCCAGCTAGTGCCAGCCCTAGCCCCTGCACCAAGGATGCCAGGTTTGCCTGCCATGATGTCAGGCAGTAGGGTGTATTGAATTTTTCAGCTTTCAAATTCCAAAAAGTTGTAATGTGACTTGGGAATTCAAATGATATTCTGGTTAAATTAATATCATTTAGTTTTGCTTGGTAAGCAGAATGTGTGTAAAATTGCATATAAATTATTTCAAAAATGATTGCCAGTTACTTGCAGTTATACTTTATAGCAAGAGACTGTGATCTACTCACAGAGTTAAAAACTGGCAGTGATCTACCCCCTTTGGGGGTTCAGGTCAAAGTTGTTGAGCTTTTTTTAGGAAGGAAAGCCCTGCTTTTGGGGGTTCGTGTAAAAGTTTTTGAGCTTCTTTAGGGAGGAGGACAGCGACATTGAGCTTTTTTTTTAGGAAGGAAAGCCCTGTTTTTTGGTGGTTCAGGTCATTTTAGGGGTGCAGGGCAAAGATGTTGAGGTTTTTTTCGGGGAGCCAAAGTTTTTTAGCTTCTTTGGGGGGAGCCGGTGATCTACCACAGACGTCCAGTGATCTACCGGTAGATCACGATCTACCTGTTGGACATGCCTGCTTTATAGTATTTTTATTTTTATGTATTTATTATTATTTTTACTTAGAATTACTTGATATTTTTGGAAGGTAAAATTAAAATTCTTTGTTTTTCCGGAAGAAGTCTATGTGCTTCTTCATCTAACCGCCCTGAGATTTGGTCTACAAATTAAGTAAATAAATAAAAATATAGACTTGCCCAGTTAGATATTGTCCAATCACAAAAATAATAGCAGGTTTGAATTCATCACACCAAAAAAAAAGAAGAAGCTTCATATTTTAAAGACTTCACTGTAGAAATTTGCAAAAATTTAGTTTCACCCCCTAAAATGATACACCCTAGCTCTGCCTCCTAGGTTGTGAAAGTACCCCATGGCCTGAATATTTCCTAGCCAGGTGGTGGGACTTGTCCCCTCTTCTATAGTAAACATGTTGATTGTCCTTCTTACATGATCTTCAAGATTTACTGTCACTGGAGCAGCAAGTATTGCAGTCAGGGGAAATGGCAGTCACGTCATTCCTGTAATGTCAGAACTAACTGTTAGACGAAAAAGAAAGTTTCTGTGCTTTGACAAGCTGCTGTGTCTGAACCCTAATCAAAATTTTATTGAGTTTATAATGAAATCCTATTGTGAATTCTAGGGATCGGCTGCAATAGAATTTTAATGAACTAGCCACAAATACATGATCCTTACATAATTGGTGGATACAGGCGCTGAATAATTTACAAACAGAATTATTAAAGACATCGCATGTTTACAGGCAGCTTTTCAAATATAATTCCCACCATTCTACAAATAGGGAAGTTGGCAAGGAGCCTGGGGATTTGTAGAATAATCTCATTCCGCTTTGACATTACAGTGACGAAATGCCATGCAACCTGAGACCTGCTTTGTGTTCATGTTCACTGTGGGGTTTTTTTGTGACACTCTCTTTAAAACACTTCCACTTTGGGGTTACCTACGTGTATCATTTGCTTTTCCAAAGTGGCGTGCAGCACTGCAAACTTCGCAGTGCCTCTAATCCTGCTTTGGAATCAAAGTCAGTAGAGGTCTCTTCAAACTGTGCAAAGACAGTAACCCTGAGGGGAATTCTCAGCCTCCATCTCTTTCCGTTCTGCTCTCTGGCTGAGAGCTCCTGTCTCCACAAGTGCTCAGTGCAAGGAAGAACAGAAATTTGTATGGATGGTAATAAAGCAGGAGCTCCTCCAAACAACCTGGTGTTCATCCTGATTTGCTTGCACAAAGCTTACGCAGAGGTTATACAATATCCACCCTCAATTGAGCATTTGTTTTTATTTGTTTGCAGGCTGGTTACATGACAATGAGCATTAATCCTGATTTGCTTGCAGGATATTTATACGTCTTCCTATTAATCATTCATCCCATAATTTTCAGTGCATTTCCTTCTCATTTCCTAACCTCATGCTAGGGTAAGATAGTACTTTAAACAATTTCAGTTGTGTGAACCTAGATTTCCAGCCAGTGACCACTTTTAAGAGCTCTTTGCAGACAGGGACTAAACAACGGGAGCTCACCCTGTCGCGGGGATTCGAACCGCCGACCTTCTGATCGGCAAGTCCTAGGCTCTAACCTGAGTCTGGGCAGGCAGCACATAACATGGCATGCCTGCTTTGGATTAGCGCAACTGGAAACTGTTCTGCTGGAGACTCGTGTTTTTGCTCTCAAAGGCTTAATAGGATTTCTGAATTCAGCAAACAGCTTCTGATATATGTAAGTCAGGTTAGCTTTTTGAGATGACTTATATTTTTAGCCAGGAGTGGCAACCATTTTGCCCCCTAAGGCCAGGCATGCACAGGTTGAGGAATTTGCATAGTGCAGCAGGTAATAATGTTCTGCATAGCAGAGGAGGCTTCATTTGCATTTGTACTTTCCCCCCTTCATTTGACATGTTGCTCATACATTAGCGTAGCATTTCTGTAAGGTTAATAGCTAGCTAAATCAAGCTACAGGTATTGCCTTAAGTACTGAGGGTTAACTAATATGCATTGTTCTTCTTTCAGTTGATTTGATGTCTCTTATTTAACATTATCAAAAGCATGACTACTTGGTTTTTTTCCAAACCATTTGCTTACACAAATGATCAAGAGCAGGTTAAAAGCTGAAATTCTGAGAAGTAAATGCATAATTGTATCTGAAGTTTTGGAAGGGCAGAATTTGGTGAAGCACAGTTTCGACACTTCAAATGGGCCAGAGAGTTCATAGGTGATACACAAACTGCAGCTACCTAAATATATTCCCTTCCCTCTTCCTCAGAACATAAGCACCATGACTGTCTGAAGTAAAGTGCACTTGCCCATAACATTTTTTTTAGCGCTACAGTTCTATACACCCACGCCTGGGCCACCTCCTATATTTTGCAGTAGGTATTTATACCAGAAATTTAAAGGTAAAGGTAAAGGAACCCCTGACCCTTAGGTCCAGTCGTGACCGACTCTGGGGTTGCTGCGCTCATCTCGCTTTATTGGCCAAGAGCCGGCGTACAGCTTCCAGGTCATGTGGCCAGCATGACAAAGCCCCTTCTGGTGAACCAGAGCAGTGCACGGAAATGCCGTTTACCTTCCTGCCAGAGCGGTTCCTATTTATCTACTTGCACTTTGACATGCTTTCGAACTGCTAGGTTGGCAGGAGCTGGGACCGAGCAACGGGAGCTCACCCCTTCGCAGGGATTCGAACCGCCGACCTTCTGATCAGCAAGCCCTAGGCTCTGTGGTTTAACCCACAGCGCCACCTGGGTCCCAGAAATTTAGGTCTGCACAATTAAAATGTATTCAACTGCTCTGGCACAACAAATACCCTTTTTTTAAAAAAAGGACTTTTGCCACCAGGAAAGTGACAGGGAAATGCACTAATAAGTGTGGGATAAATTGTTGGATGATGGGAAGACATATAACTTCCATGCAAGCAAATCAGAATGAATAGTCAATAAAAAGCAAACACCGTATGACCATGTAAGCTGTGTGCAAGCAAAGGACAATGGATGCTCAATGAATGGGTTGTCTGGACGAGACTGAACACTGTAAGACTTACTTCTGAGTAAACATTCATAGGGCTATACTGTGCATTTTTGATAGTTTAAGTTGGAATGTTATGGTACTTTCAGTAAATGCTTTCCGATTGGGACAGTGCCCTAGAGATAAATACAGTTCTTCAGAATTAGTATAGAAACCACACAATACCCAATTACAGTGGTTTTCAACCTGGGGTGCCTTGAATGGTGGTCAGGGGTGCTGTGAGCAACACTGGCCTCTGTCCCTCTTTCCTTCCCTCCCTCCTCTGATGCCCTCTTCGTCTTTGCCTCCCAAAGGCTTGCACAGCTGCTTATTGCAGCAGGCAAATGATGCCTCTGGGAGGCACCTCTCTTTCAGGCGGGGTGGGGGTGGGCAGCTCAGAGACCAGGAACGGCAGCAGGGGCTGCCTGGAGGACTCCCAAGGAGACGGTAGAGGAGAGGCGGCTGAGGAAGCACTTCACAAGGGAGGCTGTTCGAAAAAAGGCGAGAGGCTACCAGCTCTGCAGGCAAGAAGTGACATAACTGGGCTCCTGAGCCCACCAGGGGTGACACAGAAAGAATGTAGCTGGTTATGGGAGCCGTGGACTCAAAAAGGTTGAAAACCTCTGCATAAGGGCTAAGGGAGTTTAGAAAAAAAATACCAAAAACAAGTGGCATTTCTCTGTCCCTAATTTCTTTGAGTCATAATATTTAGCACACTTCAAACAGTGAGTAACGCTAACAAAATAGGTTACGATCATCACTTCAGAAACTAACAACGTCCCCCTCCAGTTATCTGGATGATCTCTGACAGGCAGATTCATAAATGTTGACATGAATAGTTAAGAAAAATAAAACACAGAGCACTACATCTGACATTTGCACTCCCTTCTGATTTCCCACCATTTCTGTTTTCTGATTTTATTTATTTATTTTGCAGCTGAACATAGGTTGCACAGATCAGTTCAGTAGTTCTGCTCCAGTTCTCCTTCAGTATTCCCATGATGCTGGCCTGTACTGGTCATTAGTAAAGGAAGGCTGTTACCCAGCATCGCCAGGGGTCAAAGGATGTGAAGGAAGCTCCCGAGAACTGACTGAGCCAACCGCATATTACACAGGAGACTTTGAAGACTGGACCAGGATTACCATTGTCATTCCAAGATCTCTTGCCTCCAGGTACTGATTGTGATGAACTTATGGCACATGATGGTTTTTTGTTTGTTTGTTTGTTTGTTTCTATTTTAGGCTGCAAGAATCTGGCAGCTACCTCGATTTTCAGGCTATTGTTGAAGAAACCCCAGAAAAGTAGTTTATTTATAAAATTAGAACAAAACAAAGCACAGCATTTTATTTTTTTAAAAAAATATCTTTTAGACATGCAAGCTGCAAGTAAAATGAAAAGAGCATGTTTCTGACAAATAACATTTTCTTCCTCTTTCTTTGGGATTATCAATTAGGTCTGGAAGGCTGGCTGGAGAGCGATAAGCCCTCTGAATAAAATAAGCCATATCAATAGGATTAATTTCATAAACAGTTACTCCTGGGTAAAGAAGCAGCAGAAGGGCATTTGAGCTACTGTGTAATGTGCCGTGTCATTGGCTGATGATGATGAGTGTTAGGAAGACTCCTCTGTGCAGAGCGAGCAGAACTCCGGCTCAGAATATCCAAAACATTCTCCCAGATGCAAACAGAAACAGAAGGGCTAACAATAGCAAGTGCAGAGTAGATCATCCAGTGTGATTTCTTTGGCTCCTACCTCTGTTGTGCACCATTTGCAGTCGGACAGCTGCAAGCAGAATCCAAATGTAGTTTCTCATTCTTAACAGCCTGACATCTGAAATATTTGGGGCCTAATGTCAGCACAACGCCACAGCCGGTTATTTATTTATTTAGGGTGGCGTTCAGCTCAGTTTTGCTCGGAGTATACCCATTGAAATTAATGAACAGGACTAACGTAGAGCCATTTCTTTCAGTTGGTCTGCTCTGAGTAACACTTAGCTGAATGCCACCCTAAATAAAAACCTAACCAGCTGTGGTGTTGAATACCACTTTTCACACTACAAAACAGCTTTTGATATAGGTGAATTAGTATGAATATGGCTTAAAAACAGTAAAAATTTCAGTTTAAACAAACACCCCCAGCGAGCAAGGCCATTGGTCACAGATGATGAAAGTTGTAGTCCAACAACATATGGGAATTCACACTTGGGAACAGCTGGGAAACTATGGCTTGTTGAAACAAACCATGGTTTCTAATCCTGGATTATCAACAAACCAGTTTGTGTTATCCAGATTTCCCCCAGGTCCGACATAGAAATAAACTTTGGTTAGTACAGGCCCACGGGGGGCCAGGAACACAGCCACAAACAGGGAGTTTGCCTGTATAAAACAGGGAACAATACTTTCAGTCTCCCCTGCATGGCCATGTCAGATGGGAAGAAGGGTGTGGGGAGCATTTAACATTTCAACTGAAATAGTCCTTTGTGTGGCATTCTATGAGCTCTATTTCAAAGGAACAGATACTAGGGAAACATGTAGTTGCAAGGGATTTGAAATGGCAATTAGGACAGGAGCTGTATAGAAAGCTGTATTAGCTCCAGAATCCCAAGCTGCTGTATCCATTATAGATTCAGGTGGTATTAGTCATTGCTTTTACTCTCTGGAAGTATGGCAGTACTGTAGTATTTTGACAGGTAGGAACAGATTCCTTAGGTTCTAGCAAATAGCACCTTCCAAAACAGTCTCAGTGACTTTTCCAGAGTTGAGATGGGCAAATCACAGCCTAAATGCCTTGTCCAAAGAAAAAGTGTGACATAGGTAGGAGTTTATCTTGGGACTCAAGCACATATGCACATGCGCACACACCTTGTGCATACTCATTTCATGAGTTTTCCTGCCCCTCTCTTCTCTTTTGCTAGCAGCAGTGGCCAAGATATTTTGTTGTAATGTGTGTGTGAGTTTTCAGACTGGCTCCTTCTGTTACTGCCTTAACAAATATTTACAGTGCATGGCATGCTGTGTAGCAGGGGGAGCTGGTGTCTTCATGGTGAGAATGTATCAAATAATCAGTGTGTGCTGCAGTTTAAGTATTTTCCCCTTAATTAACCAACAAACAGAAGTGCCAAGTCACACAAAGCCGACACTAACGAGTTTGCTTTGCCCAACACAAATAGCACCAAATCAGTAGCGGCAGTCTGTTTAGCATTATGTTCTGCAAAATAATGGGGGATAGGAAGCAAAATCGAAGCAACATCCCCCAACCCAAAAAGAGTGCAGATCGGCATAATTCAATTCATCTCGTTGCCATTACAGATGGGGTACTGTTACCTCTCTCAATGTGTCAACTGTAACTGTTGTATGTTGACAGATTTACATCCCAGTGCTAAATATATTCCCTTGTAAGTAAGTTCCATTAATAACAATGGAAATTGCTTCCAAGTTTTAATACATTATGGAATTATTTATTATTATGGCCAAGTCCATATATTTAGCTTCAGGGATTATACTGCACCTTGCACCACTGACCATTCTCTGGGCTTGTCCAGTTTCATGGCACACATGCCCAATTTGGATTATTAACTCTTAGGAGAAGCTTTGTGCAGAGTACAGAGTACAGAATTGAACTTGCCTGCCTGTACTACTTTAGCGCATGCTGCACATCCATATACTGATAAAATGTTTGTATAGGCCCAGCATACATATAGTCAATAACATGGGCTATTTGCAGGACAAATCAGTTGTGCAATTTGGACTACTGGTGTTAGACTTACATACGGCTTAAATACATAAAATCTAATATCTACATGAGTTCAGACTGTAGGCCTGGAGGCAAAGCAGTCATGCCCAGCGACAGGGTGGGTGGGCACATAGGCCCAGTATCACTCCACCCAGTGGGAAGATTATCTGAATCAGACAAAAACAAACTGTAGCTTCACCTAGTTTCATGAATGGCTGCATTTAGACTTGCTGCACTAATGTAGTTCAAATGGATTGCCATCATATTAATGATTTACAAGAAGTTTTCTTTAATATTAGTTATACAAGCATATACCTATGTACAAATAAACACTATGTACATCTACATTGTGTCCAAGGCATTGCAGACCATTGCTTCATGGTAAATGTTTAACAGCAGTAGCAGTGCATGCACATCTTTTTGAAGACTAAATTTATTCCTGTTATCACAGAGTTCTTCTTACTATGCGGTATCTACTTTGAGAGCTTGTGTACTATAGTGTATCTTTCTGGCATTCCATGTAGTTTTCTGCTTTCAATATTTCTATCCATACAGTAAAACCAGATTCCGATGGATCCAAGAGAGCAGTTCACAAAAGAGTGTACCCCCTTTTGGCTTAGATGGGGTATACATATCAGAGCCTTGTTCCAACTATTGCAATGGGCACGGGGATTGTATCTCTGGAGTCTGCTTTTGTGACCTGGGTTATACAGGTAAGACATTGGTTTATATAGAATTGCTGTGGATATCAATACGTAACATTCCGTTCATTCATTTGACTGTGTTTATATTTGGGGAGGGAAGAGGGAACTAAACATTATATTTGGCAACTGTTGGCAGTGTGTGGAGCCTGAAACCAATTTTTCATGCACACAGCAGCTATATCTATGTGCATGTAGGCATCTGGGAGAATCAGCACTGAGACTGACTGGTTGTTTGGCAAGGAGAGGGAACAGAAATCCAGCCTTGTTGCCAGACAGCTGATCAGCTCACTAGCACAGTTTTTACAAGAGAACTACACACATGCAGGCTCCATAGCTGGATGAGGGAAAAAGTACCCAGAAAAAATGCTGGGCTTCTCTTCTGAGTCCTCAACAACAAACAAATAAAGGTTAAAAGATTCTTGAACAATAGCATCGCCTGCTCCTCCTTGCAACACACTTCAATCCCAGTGTTCATTTTGGATGTCTTCCATTTTAGAGGGAGATTTGGTGTCAGAGAGAAACTTAAGGAGCAGGAGAGTGGGGTGTTTACAAAAATGACTAAATGTTATCGCCCCTGAGCTTTTTGCAGAAGAAACTAATACATGTGATTCATGCAATGCTTCTTGCCAGTTTACTGACCTTTACTACCCAGCACTGTTTCAACAAAGAATCTCCCATATTTTTTTCTCTTCCCCACCTGAAGCCTCACATGGAACCTGTGTATCTAATGTACCTAACCACAGTGAGATGTTCGACAGGTTTGAGAGGAAGCTGAGCCCTCTCTGGTACAAGATAACTGGAGGGCAAGTTGGAAATGGTTGTGGAATACTCAGTGATGGGAAATCTCTTTACTTCAATGGACCTGGCAAAAGGGAGGCAAGAACCGTCCCTCTGGACACCACAAGCATCAGGTCAATTGTATATTCTGCTTCTAAAACCTGTGGGGAATACTGACCTTACTTTGCCATTAATTTTGCAGAACAATGAACAAGTTTCAAGTACTTCTCAAACAATCAAGGATTTGGAAGAACTGCTTTTTATGTAGAGGGAAACTTTTAATGTTTAATAGACTATCGTATTTTAATATTCTGTTGGAAGCCGCCCAGAGTGGCTGAGGAAACCCAGCCAGATGGGTGGGGTATTATTATTATTATTATTATTATTATTATTATTATTATTATTATTATTATGTTACAGTAATTTGAGGGATATAAAGTTACTTAGGCTCAAAAATAGCTTTCGTATTACATGGTGGAGCAATGGCATTTAGCTGACCTGTCAGCAACAGGAGGGAGAGTTGGAAGGGCATGGTGACAGGGAGGTCAGCACTGTGCAAATGCACCAGCAGGATCACTATATGAATTCTGCCCGTGCATTTGCATAGAACTGACCTCCCCGCTGGCTTGTCCTTCCCTGAAAGCAATAGTGACCATGTGCCTGGAGGTTAGGTAAAGCCTGCTGCCCTACCCTGCCATTTGCTACTGAAGTGGGTATACCATCAGATTCAGAACAAAAACTCTGGCTATATTTAGAACAGACAGTTATATTTCATTCAGTGTGTATTTTGAAGACCAAAGTGCTTTCTTTTCAAACGTACAGCGAAATCACGCTCAGCTTGCTTAAGCCCAGTCTGTTTTAAATACCAGTTCTAACAGGAATATATTATATTGTGTGTGGATGATTCTCAGAGTTTAGCAAACCTTTTCATGTCCATGCGTGCTGCAGTAGAACAGCCACCAAGAATACCTTGTTCTGTGCCCTTGTTTGCATCGGTGCACAAATGCCATTTCAGGAATCTCTTGATGGTGCATGGGAAAGTTGGAAATAGGAGGAGACTAGAGTACAGATTCCAGAGTGTTGGTGCAATTGATCGACATTCTGTAATGACCATTGAAACAGAGAAGAAAGTTTTATTTAGAAATAATGCTACATTTGTAACATAGTCCTATTGAAAGGCCAATTAATTTGGGTACAAAGGATGTCCTACCTGAACTGCTGTTGACTTCCTGGCCAACTTCTGCATCATCAACTTTTTGTGTCCATTCCCCACCTTAAACCCTGTAGACCCAGGTGTTTCTGTAAAAAACAATAAAAGCAAGCTACTCTTCCCCTTAATAGTGACCTATTAATGACACCTCTCTATGACAATATGCAGGTGCCAAAATCCTATACAACTGTTAGTGGTACAATTTCACAGATCTCCATTCCAACATGAAATTTCCAGCATGAATAGGTTCCTGGGGTACTGATGGTTGTATTAGCCTTCCTAAGCAGGCTGTGCATTCTGTCCCACCCATAGTACTGTGATGCTTCTTGCATGACACTAGTTCTGACTGCCAGTGACTGCCAGTCCACACTGACTGCCGGTGGCTCTCTGGGGTTTCAGGCAGGGGACCATTCCAGCCCTATCTGAAGAAACTCTTTCCAGGTCTGTCCTCAGTCACCTCATTACCTTTCTTGAATGGCTGAGAATTTTGCCTGTAGCATTTCTGTCTTGTGGGCTGCCAACAGGCTGTCCAGACGAAATTTTATTCTATTCTTAATGGCCATCACTTATGATTTTGTTCTCTGTCTGATCAGTCACTGCAGCCACATATGGGATCTACCTGACAGCTGCAGAGGCTAGATAAGCATTGCAAAAGGGGTGGGGTTTTTGTTCCCCAGCAGATGACATCTGGCTTGTTAGCTGTAACCACCTAAGCTTTCATCTGTGCTGCAGATTCTGCGGCTAATGACCACAGAAGAGTCTCTCTTATTTTTTTGCAGACTCAAATCATCACAGATAGACTAGTCTTGTCAAAAAATATTTTCTGTTTCTAAATCTCTCTATTCCTGAAGTTTTAAAAGTCTTTGTTTGAAAAAAGAAAATTAAGAAAGCAGTGCGATAAATCCTGAGAGGGCAGTTGAGGGGCTGCAGAGGGGCAGTTGAGGGGTCAGAGGAGCTCACCTACAGTTGGATACCCTCTGGCTGAGGCAGCCCAAGCTCCAACATCATCTCTCTGCCACGGCCAGGGCTCCAGTGGTGGTGGGGACTGGAAAGGGATATGCTGGAGTCCCAAGCCCTCTTGTTTCTCCAACATATCCCCCCAAGTGACTGAAAACCTGACCTAGCTCCCTCCCCTGCCCCGCATAGCTGTAAATGCAGCAGAAAGAACAATGGAGCAAGTTGCTCCCCTCCATCTTCTTCCCTGGCTGATGCAAGAAGGTCGGCTTAGGCATTGGTTGATTCAGTGCCAAAGAACATATCTGTACCCCTCCACCCGGACCTCCTTTGGCTTGGTTCGTAAGCATATTTAAATCAAAATGTGTAGCTAGACATCATTTCACTCCATAAGGGCAATATGCAGACATCTTATTCATTGTTGGTAGTTAAGTTTTTACGAAGTGGTCAAAGTCTAATGAATTGTCCCTGAGGAAATTACTATTAAAACAAAATATATAACATTTGATGCAATCTCAAATGAAACTTTGCCCTTTGACACAGCTCACCACAATCTCCATGTTTATAACTACATTTGTGTTAATTTCCATTTCTACTTGATTATAACAAAACAAATTAAAGTGATGATATAAGATGACTGAACAAAAACAAACAAGCAAAGCAACCCGGTGCGATATTTTAATTAATATGAATTATTAATTAAAAGGTTGGCAGAAGTTTGCACAATTGTGAAAAACAGGGAAGTGACACAAAACAGTCATTAAAAGATTAAGGGAACAAATGGAAATGGGTTTCTTTGGTACCTGATCCCTTTTGCACCAGGCAGAATGGAAAACAGGTTGTCATAAGGACTGACCTCCCTGGGGAACACGTGACATAAATCACTGTGTCCAAGAAAAGACCATCACCTATTTTTGTATCCTTTGTATTACAGGCATCCCCCCACTTAGGCAGGGGTTACGTTCCAGGCCCTCTCACGCATAACTGAAATCATGTAAAGCGGGGAGCACCCTCTAAGCACTTTTTAAATGCCCTCTCTGCTGCTCTTTCTCCAACCCGTACCAAAAATACTGTATCCAGAAATATCCACAGCTAGAATTGAAGCTCTGAGGCCGGCAGGAGGCTGGAGAATGCTGGGGAAAGTGGCTGCTGCTGCTGTGCTACCTGGCACATCAGCTGTTAGGTGGGGAGGCTGAGCAGCGTGAACAAAGCCCCACTGTGCCTCTGGTCTCTTTGGGGCTTCCTCTGCCCTCACTGATGTCTTCTTCGGGCTCTGTGGGGGGGGGGGAATCTCCTTGCAAGCCACAAGGACTCTCCAGCTCTCTCCCACCATTTCCGGGTTTGGATTGAATTATTTATATTTATTTCCTGTTGCCATGTGTGAGTGGACGCTATGCAATGTGCTCTAAACACCTCTCTGGAGTAGACATTTAATGCAGACAAGTCCTATTAAGTTCAGTGGGTCTTCCTTATTCCCAGGTGCATAAAGGATTGCAGCCTCACTATAGGATATGTTTGAAAACCATGCATTCATATTTTAGAAAAAGAGCTATGTTTTAGTACATAAACTTTTGAAGCCCAGCCCGCTCCCCTGCGCCAGCTGCTTCTGTGTGAAGCTATGTGAAAAGGTGAGACAGGGAATGAACTCCTGTCTCTAAGTAATTCTAATACCGGTACCAATAAAATGGAGTGGGGCAGAAGCCCCAGAGGAGTAAAGGGCATCAGACTACTGTTTAGTGGCAAGGTGTCCTTACCCATAAAGCCTGTGGCATCCCAGGCTAGTAGAAATTTGAAGCAATTTTAAATAGGAATAGATCTAAACAGAGGTCTATGGAAACTACGATTTAAAGAGAAATCATGTGCTAGGAAAATGTGTCTGATAATACTGTCCTCTAGGCCAGTGGTTCCCAATTAGCTAAGTGCTGCGGACCCCTGTTTTTCAAAAGCCAAGCCATGGGCCCCCTACTTTTGAAAATATGATATCTCTATGGTAGTTTTTGTTATGTGAACGGTGCCACAGACCCCCCCTGGGTGGGTTATGCGGATCTTCTGGGGTCCGCAAACCACCAATTGGGAACCCCTGCTTGAGGCTTTAACTATGCTGTGTGTGCGGTTTTTCCCCCCCTAAAAGAAATGTTCAACATTTTTGTTAACAGACTAGTTCAGTTTTATGTACAAATTGGAAGCAAAACAATCGGCACAGGCTGCAACAAACCCAGAGCCAGAAATGAAGGTAAACTTGATTTTTATT
The DNA here is from genome assembly GCA_034641385.1 of Darevskia mixta. Classification (NCBI taxonomy): domain Eukaryota; kingdom Metazoa; phylum Chordata; class Lepidosauria; order Squamata; family Lacertidae; genus Darevskia; species Darevskia mixta. Next base: position 5,781,496 of record JAWWNH010000224.1, on the reverse strand, counting down.
TAATTGTATGTTTTTACATATTTAAAACTGTCTTGTTGATATTGTGTCTTAATTTTTGTGAAAGACATATGGAAACCTATTATTTTGTCACTAATTTTACCCTAGCAAAATGCCCATCAGTTTGATTTTGCGGGGCAGACACACATTTCACACCTGAGTGTGATCCCTATCAATGAGGCTTGGCCACTGAGGGATACAGTTAATGAAACACTAGGGAAGGGGCTAATCCTACTCCCTGCCCCCAGTAACCACTGCCGTTGAATCCTAATACTATCCTTTTTAATAGTTTTCATTCTGGCTTCTATGTCACACAAGCTGATATGCTTCCTGATGTTGGTGCACATTGTGTACACTGCAATGAGGAAGCTTTGGGGCATGTACAAAGCCATCCATGTGATCTGGAATCTTGTGCAATTGAGATTCCGGATCATATGAATGCCATTGCACATACAGTTGTATGTGAAAGTCTTCCTTGCTGCGGATGCTTGTTTTGGGAATCTGGTCTAAGATGCAAACACAGTGCATGTGTGGATCTTGCTTGCAATACCAGTCACCACACAGAAGCAGAGTAAGGTCCAAATCTTTTACTGCCGTAGAAGGAATAGGCTCAGCAAAACAGCTCTGGACAAAGTTACACAACTAACTCGCAATTTACGTGCATTTAACTTGCACACATTCGGCTTTACCCTAAACGGCCTCGGCCCAGTATACCTGAAGGAGCGTCTCCACCCCCATCGTTCAGCCCGGACACTGAGATCCAGCACCGAGGGCCTTCTGGCGGTTCCTCATTGCGAGAAGTGAGGCTACAGGGAACCAGACAGGTAGTGGCGCCTGCCCTGTGGAACGCCCTTCCAGCAGAGGTCAAGGAAATAAGCAGCTATCCTATTTTTAAAAGACATCTGAAGGCAGCCCTGTTTAGGGAAGTTTTTAATGTTTAATGCTGTATTGTTTTTAACACTGATTGGGAGCCACCCAGAGTGGCTGGGGAAACTCAGCCAGATGGGCGGGGTATAAATAATAAATTCTTCTTCTTCTTCTTCTTCTTCTTCTTCTTCTTCTTCTTCTTCTTCTTCTTCTTCTTAGCAAAATAATTTAAAGCAAAAGGGGGTGGGCATCCTGGAAAAAAAGACTTTGGGAACGCCACCTGCCATTGAACCCCATGTGTTCTGACAATGCACAGTTTTTGCTTTACACTTTGCTCCCAGAACATAAGCCCCGCATAAGCTGAGGGTCACCTGTACACAGAAAAATAAGATCCAGCTTGTAGGCTTCTCAGATACAAGCAACTCTCCACTTACGCAGGGATTACATTCTGGACCCCTGCGCACATAAGCGAAATGCACTTATGTAGGGAGCCCACTGCAGTACATGCAGCTTCCCGCCCAACAGCTGTTCAGCAGTGTAACGTGGCAGAAGTGAGAGCTCCTGTGTGCCATTTTGGAACCCTTGGGGTCTTTTCCCCTAGACCTTTGGCTCACTGACATCCTCTTTGGGCTCTGGGGAGGGTCTCCTCACAAGCCACATAGGCATTTCCAGCTCTCTCCCACCATTTCAGGTTAGAATTGGTTTATTTATTTATTTCCCAGCACCACGCATAGACATGGTTGCGCCCAAGTGGGGAGATGCCTGTACAGATGTATACAGATACAAAGCATTGCCGTTGCTCTAAGTAACTTCAAATGATCAAAGCACAACACTGAACAGCTACTGAACTGGCTGCCATGCATTAATCACAGATATTGTTGGGAAATTGGGCCATTACCACAGCAACTGGCTGAGTTGACCGTGCGCCTGTCATCAGCTCACCCATGGGGTGATTTATGCTCATGAAGGAAATTATCCTCTTCCTGTGTCCAGCTACTGCAACAGCTTAGACCGCATTTTGCTGGCGCCGGGCTGTAGTAAACCAGAGTGTATGATGGGGCAGACAGGCTTCTGGGCCTGACCCTGCTCATACATGGATCCAATGTATGAGAGCATTTTGACAAAGTAGGCATAAAGATAAATGTACATTTATTTCCTAGCTATACGAGTCCCAAACAATATGGTCTTTCAATTAATGGAGTTACTCTTGATTCACCTCATAAAAACTGAAGTTGGCGGAAGTATTATTTATACTAACGTTTATATTTAATTTTTACACTGCTCAATTTTTGCTTCGGTTGAGCTCTTTCTCTTTTTGTGCCTGTGTAGCGGAAACAAATAATACTGAATTCTGAGCAGTCAAAACACACAGCATGGCCTCACATGAAACAATCTGAGCACAAATATTGCTTTCACCACAGAGAATTGTTATCTGTGTGGCAGCTTTCCTACTGTTAGTCATTCTCTGAGGCCAAATGAACTATGTAAGTAAGGAATAGCACAATAGTATAGTAAGATCCTGCTGGATCAGGCCAGTGGTCCATCTGCTGCAGCATCCTGTTCTCACAGTGTCCAACCAGATGCTTGTGGGAATCCAGCAAGCAGGATTTGAGGACATGAGAACTCTCCTCTCCTGTGGTTTCCAGCAGCTGGTATTCAGAAGCATTGCTGCCTCCAGCTGTGGTTTCAGAGCAGAGGCATCATGGATAGCAGACATTGATAGCCCTCTGCTCCATTTTCACAGTCCATTTTCTCCTCACTTGCAAGAAAATTCACTATACAGTGGCCTTGACCACATGAGACAAGACCATGATATTGTGAGTTTCTTTGCCAGCTGCTGCCGTTGAGAAAGAAATTCACTTTATAGCCTCACAAAATGGCTAGGAAGTTGGATGTTCACAGGGACTCCTGTCCTCATCGTAAAAGTAACATCTGGGTGAGTTTTTAGTTCCGTTACAAAAAGCAGAGCAGTGTTCTGTAATATCCTCTACCAGAGCCTGTTGGCATCCTATGATTTTACACTTGGAGGGCCACTGAATATTCCATATTAATATTTGGAGAACTATAACATTAACTTTTCATGGTAAAGAGCTCCTGTCTTTAGGGAGAAATAGGTCAAACATATCAGCATCATACAGAATGAAAATTAGAATGTTTTAAAAGCCACAATTTCTCTGTTGTCATGGCAGAAAAAAGTACTGCATTACTTGAAAAGTAATTCAAGCATTGATTCTTGGCTGCTGCTAGGTTATTAATTCTGCTTGGTTATTAATTCTCAAACCAAGTTATCACAACAGTACCCCTCTGGGTTTTTTTATGGGTTTTATGTATATGACCATACACTGATAAAAGACTAATTATGCATGAACTCAAAATTGCATGCATGGTAGATTACAAATTGCCTCTGTGTGATTTTGTGCTTAGTCCCAAAGGCTGGACTCCATTATGCCGCCAGCACCATGGGAACAATCCTTTAGAGACAAATGCAGAACTAACCCCATCTTCTCCTATAACTCTTAAACCTTTATGCCCAAAAGCCCCGACTCCCCATGTGATTTCCAGCTCACAGACATCTCTCAGCCTCAGTGTTATGCTGCCACTTCAAATGTAAATCTCTTTAAATCCTTCCGCAGAGTGCTCATATCTGTGAAGTATAGATGCCTCGCTAGTGAGATGCAGGTATTAATTTGTGTTTGTGGATTTAAAATCAAATTAGCGTTATCAATAATAAATTATTGACTGGAAAACTTGCAGTGGGTATTTGTTTTAAAGAGCAGTGGCAGCAGGCCTCCCTTGTAGCATTACTATTACACTTGATCCACTTCTGCAGCAATATGTTGGAGTGAGGGAAGAAACCTTGCTGCTTTGTTGATGTGAAAGCAGGGATACGGGATAAATTTAATTCAGTTCACAAAGAAAGGTGAACCTACCTAATTTGCACTGTCCAAAACAATATGCGAACCAAAACACAGCCGTCCTTTGAAATTCACCATTCAAATTCAATTTAATTGATTTTTTAGTGGGACAAGAGGAGTTCAGAAAAGTTCCAAGTTCTGTGAAACAGGTTAACAGGAGCCAAATCTTTGTTTCTGTTGCAATAGATGAAAAGCTTATAAGTGTGCTAATCTATCAGAAAGCAAATATTCTGTACAAGTTCATAAGTTTTCATTTTAAATGAGAGAATTTTTAAAAATCCAGTTATTCATTCTATGCCACAAGCTTACCTTGAACTTACGGAAGAGTTGCTTTAATTTTGTCTTCAGTTTCCGCTGGTGAAGACTGGCCTTTGATCCTAGGTTTTCTGCAGGGTTTTGACTAAATTACTGTATTCCATCTTAATGTACAGGGCTTGTAGTTCAATATTCAAATGACAATGGAATAAGCTGGTATCTGCTGCGAGAACTGGACTTCATGTCTTTCTTAGAACCGCAGATTGTATCAATAGAATTGCCTCGCGAGGCTAAAACACCAGCCACCGCTTTCCGATGGTGGCAACCTCAACATGGTATGTGTTTAACACTATTATGAACCTTTACCATTACAATTTAGTATGTAATTTTTAAGACCTAGTAATGGCTAGGGAAGATACAATTTTGTTTAATGAACATTAACATGTCTATTCTATAAACACTGGCAAAACAAACCCTTGATGTGTTCAAATATTAGGGTACATATGTTTAAGGTCCATTGATTTTGTTCGTTGTTTACTATTTCAAGTATGTATAATTGTACAGTGAATTAATTGTACAATGAATCTCCACATGTGCCCTGGATTCCCACTTTTGATTATGAAATATCTTTTCCTACTGTCACCAATCTTTCCACTCCCATTTTGCCTTCTTGGCCATCTCAACTCAGACAGACCAAGTTCTTAGTTGGGATGAAGATTTTTCACTAGACCTGTATCATAGAATTGTAGAGTTGGAAGGACTTCCAAGAGTCATCTGGTCCAACCGCCTCATAAATTAGTTCCCCTCCCCCCAAAAAGTGTGGGGAATAATGACCAAATATTTCTATTTGTTTGTAGGGAAGCATTCAGCACAGTGGGCTTTGGATGATGTCCTTGTAGGAATGAATGACAGCTCTCAGACTGGTTTTCAAGATAAATTTGATGGCTCTGTCGATTTACAAGCTAACTGGTACAGGGTCCAAGGGGGTCAAGTAGATATTGATTGCCTCTCTATGGATACAGCTCTCATATTCAGTGAAAATACAGGTAAGGCTCACATTTAGTAAAATGCAAACACACTACAGCTTCTTTTTAAAAAATGAATTTTAAGTAAAATGGTTTTCTTCCTTGCATTCGTTTTAGGAAAATCTCGTTATGCTGAGACTTGGGATTTCCATGTGTCTGATTCCACCTTCATGCAGTTTGAGCTGAACATGGGCTGTAGCAAGCCATTCAGCAATTCCCATAGTATTTACTTCCAGTATTCCATAAACAATGGGAGAGACTGGCATTTGGTGACCGAAGAGTGTGTTCCTCCCAGGATAGGATGTCAGCATTACACTGAGAGCTCAATTTACACTTCTGAAAGATTTCAGAACTGGAAGCGAGTTACCATCTACCTCCCACCTGCAACGATGTAAGAATTACTATCTTATTCAGGCTTCCTCCACCCCTTTACTGTTTTGCTGCGAAAGAAAGTGTAGAATTTAGCTCAATTTTTTCATGTAAAAACTGTAACAGAAACTGTGAATGATTGATTCCTAAGGATGCTTTTAACCACAAACCCCATTTTAATGCACAATAATAATAATAATAATAATAAACTTTTATTTATACCCCGCCCTCCCCAGTCAGAAACCGGGCTCAGGGCGGCTAACAATCATAAAAACCTCAATAAACTACAAACAATCAATTAAAACACCGAAATTAAAATACAATATAAAATTCCAATTTTAAAATGTCACCTCATATTAGGCAGTCCACCAACAGGCCAACAGAATAACATAACAAGGCAATTAAACTCCACCCAACCCAAAAGCTTGGCAAAACAGTTCAGTCTTGCAGGCCTTGCGAAAGGATACCAGGTCCTGCAAGGCCCTCGTCTCCTGTGGCAGACTATTCCACCATGTTGGGGCTATGACCGAAAACGCCCTGGCCCTAGTAGTTGTCAACCTGATATCCTTATGGCCCGGGATCTCCAGGATATTATTATTTGAGGACCTCAAGGTCCTACCCGGGGCATACCAGGAGAGGCGGTCCCTTAAGTACGAGGGTCCTAGGCCGCGTAGGGCTTTAAAGGTCAAAACCAGCACCTTAAACCTGATCCTGTACTCCACCGGGAGCCAGTGCAGCTGGTAGAGCACTGGATGAATGTGATCCCGCGGCAGAGCCCCAGTAATGAGCCTCGCCGCGGCATTCTGCACTCGCTGGTTCTAAGAAAGACAAGACTGTTTACAAAGAGGGCCACCCTAGAGCAAAGGACATTTTTCTCCATGCTTCAAGGTTTAAGTAACTATGCTTTGGCCAAATCAAATGGTCACATCTCACATCTTCCTCAGAGCTAAGCAAGTCATTATCCCATGACCAAAAGGGGAGAACTAGATGAGACAATATACATAATTCTGGTGTTCCTCTCGCTTTAAAAGTCAAAAGGTTAGGTTGCCAGAAAGTGGGAAGCTAACATACATACATACACACACACACACATATATATATATATATATATATATATATATATATATATATATATATATATATATGGGGCACCTTGTATAAGCACAATTTGGGATAGTTAACTACTGTATTGGTTTGGATTTTATTTTTTAAGGGTGTTAAAAAGATATGCATATGATTTTGTAGAAATAAGTGTGGTCCTGGCATAGGCAACCCTTTCAGACTTGAGGGACACGTTCCCCTCGGGGGAGGGAGTGGGAAGGGGACATAATTATGGCAGCAGGTGGGACCACAGAAAAAAGTAAGTGGCGCAAAAGCAAAAGTCAGTGGCGCACCTCCCCCCAGCACACCGTCATTTGTGCATTTGTTCTCCCTCCCTGAAGGTTTGGATGGCCACAATGTGTTTATTAGAAGAAATTATAACTAAGATGCTGATAAATTTTCACAAGGAGCCTTTTTATAGCTAATTGCTGCCGGTTGTGGAGAACTGCATTTAAGATTGGAAAGTGAGAAACTTGGAGAACTGAAACTGACAGATCCACCCCGCAATTTCCGATCCTCTTTCTCCAATAGCAGCGGGACTGCTCTGAATTATTATTTTTGTTTGCGATTCCCAGATCTCCCAGAACACGCTTCAGATGGATTCAACATAATTATGCTCCTGGTGGGGATATGTGGGCTATTGATAATGTCATCCTGGCCACTGGATGCCCTTGGATGTGCTCAGGCCACGGGATCTGCGATGCTGGCCACTGTGTGTAAGGAGACACCTGTTTCCCTTTTGCTTGTTGGTGATGTAAAGATTATGTCTCATTAGTCAGTGGATATTGTTCCCAACCACCCCCCACAATTTGTTTTCAGGTGTGACAGAGGTTTTGGAGGCCCTTACTGTGTCCCGGCTGCTCCCCTCCCTTCTGTTCTGAAAGATGACTTCAATGGCAACCTCCATCCTGACCTTTGGCCTGAAGTCTATGGAGCTGAGAGAGGGAACCTGAATGGTGACACCATCAAATCTGGAACTACTCTCATCTTTAAAGGGGTCAGAAGTTATTCTTGTTCAAAATGTTTTGATTGTCTTTGCAATGCCTACTTGAAACTGTTTAGCAAGATTAAATTATAGAAATCCTTGATCTGCCCTACTGAAAAAGAAAAAGAAAAAATAACTGCTTCATGTCTATTCTTTGTTGCAGGAAGGGCTGAGAATGCTCGTTTCAAGGGATTTAGATTGTACTAATACAATGTACATCCAGTTTTCATTCAAATTCTTAGCCAAAGGTAAGGTAATGATTTATTGCTGTAATTAATATAATCTGTACTAACTTGAAAAACTGTGGGTAATCCGTAGGCTATTGTCATTCTTGAGGGCAGAACCAAAGAGGCACTGATGATCAAAATAACACAGGTCGGTTTTCCACTAGCATATTTTGCTACATTCCATTACACAGGTAATGGCTACAACTCCATATTCTAGGAGCCCTCCCCCGGCCAAGAAACCTGTAGTCATAAGCGACAGTGAAAAAGTGTCATTCTAAGAGAGGCATAGGCAAACTCGGCCCTCTGGATGTTTTGGGACTACAACTCCCATCATCCCTAGCTACAGGACCAGCAGTCAGGGATGATGGGAATTGTAGTCTCAAAACATCTGGATGGCCGAGTTTGCCTATGCCTGGACTAAGAGATTGGGAGTAACATTTTTGGCCAGTACTTCATATTGCCCTTCTCCTTCTTCTCTTGATCTTTGACCCTCCCTTAAAGAGCCTTGGATTAGTAGCTCATATTGTTTTACTATGGGTTGTTTGTTTGTTTGTTTTGCAAATTAGCAAGACTAGGGTTGTTGTTGTTTTTTGTAAATCTACTTGTACTGTGTTTTAATATGAAACCTCATTCATAGCTCTGTAACCGTAGTATGCTGCCCAGCAGCTCATTCTCGCAGTGACTTTTACATTGTCGTTATGTCATTTCCTCCCTCTTGTTCTAGGTACCCCAGAGAGGTCTCATTCTGTTCTGCTTCAGTATTCCATCAATGGGGGCATCACTTGGCACCTGATAGATGAGTTTTATTTTACTCAAACAACGGACGTTCTCTTCATTAACATCCCATTTCCATATGCAGCACGAACCAATGCTACACGGTTCAGGCTCTGGCAGCCTTATAACAATGGTAATGAGAAATAATCCAAAATCATATATAATTCTGTATATTTTTACTTACCGGTAATTTCAAATGGTGTGATTATACGGGGCTTCTGCTCTGTTATATTTATTGATATATTGCCTGGAATCCTGCAGCATGTTATAACATTAAATTTCAACATCTGTTGTATTCTTACTGTATTTTGAAAGCTTCCCTGGGAACTGTTTTAAGGGTGGAGTAAAAATCCCTATATTGAATAAATAAATGAGCAAAACATTCCTATCTTGTACATATGAAAGACAATCCAGGAAGTGGGCAAATATGAGTGGGTGAGACACAAAGCTAGAGGCAACAAGGAGCAGAAAAGGTTACACATTTTCTCAGGAAACACGGGTTTCCTATGGCTAACGCAAAACTGATTATAGGGATCCAGGGTCATCAGGAACCAATCACAGTCCTCAATGAAGGGGTTGCTTAGGAGACCTCATTAGAGACTCTGCCTAGCAAAGAGGTCTTACTAGTTATGAATTTGATGTGCCTGAGCTAATGTACCCAACAGAGAGAGATAAGATTCAGGTAGGTAGCTGTGTTGGTCTGACGCAGTAGAAATATATATAAAAATTGTCTAGTAGCACCTTAGAGACCAACAACAACAACAACAATAATAATAATAATTTATTATTTATACCCCGCCCATCTGGCTGGGTCTCCCCAGCCACTCTGGGCAGCTTCCAAAAGAACATTAAAATACAATAATCTATTAAACATTAAAAGCCTCCCTAAACAGGGCTGCCTTCAGATGTCTTCTAAAGGTCTGGTAGTTGTTGTTCTCTTTGACATCTGAAGGGAGGGCGTTCCACAGGGCGGGTGCCACTACCGAGAAGGCCCTCTGCCTGGTTCCCTGTAACTTGGCTTCTCGTAGTGAGGGAACTAAGTTTGTTCTTGGTATGAGCTTTCGTGTATCTGAAGAAGTGTGCATGCACACGAAAGCTCATACCCAGAACAAACTTAGTTGGCCTCTAAGGTGCTACTGGACAATTTTTTAAATTTTTTTACAGAGAGAGATAAGTTAAAGATTTCTCCTCATGCCAGGCTACAATTACCCATATGTACCACGTTTATTACTAGGAAGACTATGGAGCATGGTAACATCTTAATACATTTTTGGAAACAACAGGTTAACCATAGTGATGGCTTGGGATGGGGGAACAAATACAATTCAGTTCACATTTAAAAGCAAACCTTTTCAAAATAATATGAAAACCAAAACACAGATATACTTTGACATTTACACTTCTTTGAATTTTGTGATGCAGTTTTCCAGCCAACTAATGTGTACAAAAATGCATATTAGTGAAAAGAAGTGTCCATAATATGCATATATTGGTGGAAAAAACCAATGCATTATTTGAGGGGAAATTCCTTTGTAGGCGAAACTGCATACAAACAAGTATTGGGATAAATTTGCACTAAAATGCTACTGAATTTTTCAAGAGGTCATTTAAAAATAATTTGCAACCTGCTGTGGAAATGTGGAAAACTGCATTTAAGATAGGAAATATAAGAAACTGAGGGAAACAGAAATTGACAGATTCCTCCAACCCTAGAGGTAACTTATCATTTGTAATTATTTTCTCCTGTTCTAGAAGAATTAAATCAGTAGCAACAAAGGTGTTTATTTTCCTAGGTAAGAAAGAAGAAATCTGGATTCTAGATGATTTAATTATTGATGGAAGCAACATTAAGAATCCTGTAATCCTGCTGGATACATTTGACTTTGGTCCAAAGGAAGACAATTGGTTTTTCTATCCCGGTGGCAACATTGGGCTTTATTGTCCATATTCTTCAAAAGGAGCACCGTACGTATCATAAAATATATCCAAAACTATTCCAAAAGAAAGTTTCACTTACTAATAGTGGTGCATTTATGCTAGAAAAGCGGAATATGCTATCCTCTCGTAAATTAAATAAACATATAAAATTTATGTTAATAATTTAGCTATGGAATAATCACTTTTGTTTCTCTTAATAGGGAGGAAGATTCTGCTATGGTGTTTGTTTCAAATGAAGTTGGGGAACATTCAATTACTACAAGGGATTTGAACGTGAATGAGAACACCATAATCCAATTTGAGGTACTTATCATTACGTTCTTCTCCTGCTTATTGAGCGTTAGTCATTGCTAGTCTTGCTTTGACGTTTTCCTGCCTCTCTTATATTTTATTAAGGGATAGTGGAGGGAATCCTGTTAATGTAATCTATGTGACTCTCTAGAATTAGTCAAATCCCATATAGAAATAAGAAAAGAATTATATTCATAGTATGCATTCGCCTAAACTTTGTAATATTTTGACCCGTTATTCCTCATTTTATATTGTAGTTATTGTAGTTCATTACAGTATCCTTAGGGTGAAAGTTGTGAATGGCAGGAGAATGTAGATGAAAAAATGGCTTTCCATATTGAGTTTGTTCTGTCCAATGTATTAGAAAACCTACTGGTGCTGTGATGTCATCTCATTGTACATTTCCCCCCTTTTTTTACATACAGACAGGGGAAGATCTACTATGAAACTAATGAAACTTAAGCTTCAGGGCCCCTAATGCTGGAGGGGTCCCAGAAGTGAATTTAGTCCACACTGCTTTAAAATTTTGAGTCCAGTAGACCCAATTTGAGTTGCACAACTCAAATTGATTTTTTAAAAATAAAAAATAAAAAAACTTTTGGTTTATATTTCAACAATCCCAAAGTTTGAGAGTCAGTAGCAGAGATGCTGTAAAGGTTTGGTGATCTGTCATGGAACAACCCCATTGAAGAAGATAGCAGTGGTTACCCAGACCTTGTTGCTGGTTGCAAAGGGAGCCCCATAACAGTTCAAGCTTCAGGACCCCAGAAATGTAGGTCCACCCTTACATATCATAGCTGTCAACCTTCTCCTTTTTTGTGTGAAACTCCCTTATTCCAATGCCGTTTCCCGCTGCTATCCCGGATTGTTGATATCCCTTAAATTTCCCGGATTTCAAAGGAAGCAGCTCCTCTCCCTCCCTGCCGGCCAGGGAGGCTCCTCAGCTGCGTTGCTCGGCTGCCAATAAGGAGTCTGAGACCGACTGGGGGCGGAGCTTGCATGCCTTGTGCAGCCAGACCCTCACACCCAACCAGACAGCCAGCCTGCCTGCTGTCTATGCACTCGCTATTTCGCTCACCCATTTGCGCGCAGCCTCTGGAGCGCAGGGTGGCGAGGCTACTTGGTGCCATTGCACCGCCCTTGCGGCATCCCTTATTTTCAAATTCGAAAATTTGGGGGAAATCCCTTATTTTCAAATCCAAAAGTTGACAGCTATGTTACATATAGACACACGAACAAAACATATTTTGTATCTGGAGAGGCACCAGTGGAATGGGTGGGCATAGGATGACTGTCCCTGGCAGCCCTTTCCCAAACTCCCTGAAAAGCCTCTCCTGGTGTTCAGGAGACCCTCTTGAATGGATTCATATGAAACACAGAACTGCACAGAAAGCTAGGCTGGAGGGGTGGAGGTACCTTTCAGGTGTGTGAGGTGCTTCTCTGGATCCAAGCCTATAAAAGTGCAAGAAGACAATTTCCATAAAGGGAACAAGTGTGTTTGTGTGTGTCTAGTTTTACCACCTAATTTTGTATTTCCCATTCCACATTGTTTGATATTGTGGGGCAAAGGAATATGCACTATATTTATGTCATTATATTTGTATGCATTATAAATGGATGGGAGAAGCACCGTTTTCATGCTCGTCATAACATATATTTCTGTCGCCAAGTACTATGTACCATCTAAATTATACTCAGAGCAGACTCATTGAAATCAATGGACTTCTAACTTAATTGAAGTTAATTGTCACTAACTTGAACCCATTGATTTCATTGGGTGTACTCTGAGAATGACTTAGTAGATTTTTGGAGAGTCTAAATTTAAAACCAAAGTGCGTTTCCCACAGGGGGTTTTTTCAGCCAGAACTCGGTTCTGGTGCCTCTCAGGTGGACACCATTGCCATTATAAGAGAACAAGGGAGGCATTCACAGTGAAAAACAGCTCTGGTTACACACATTTATTTGTATACAGCTAGCACATGCAGAACATCAATAGTCACAGCACATTGTTGTGCAATTTAAGAAGCAGCTGAACGTACGCCTTATGTATTCCTAGAAAATTTGCTTTGGCTGTGTATTCATGCACATTTCAATTTGTCATGACAACTAATTAATAATATATAGAATGCAAACTGTTTTCTGTTTTAAAATATAGATTAAAAGCTTGTTCAACAAATGCCTTTGAGGTCACATTCAGACATGAATGACTCTTCAGTGCGCTTACCCCATAAGACCTGCACACACATCTTGGCATCTGGCGAAGGCATTTTGCTTTTATAAAAATTAAATGTCTTCAGCTGAGGTCTTGGAACAGGCTGATAAACATGAAGTCATTATGCATAATGCAGTAAAAGTTGCCATTCCACACTCCTGGATTCAAAGAACTTGATCTGCTGTACCATGCCTCTTGGATTCCAGATCAGTAGGTGTTTGACCTAGTTATGAAAAACTAATGTGCATTATGCTGATTAATATTCAGTATTTAACATTTTCAACCGTAAATAGTTTAGTTTTCTATTCAGTTCAGTACATTATTTATTCATCTATCTGTTTATCAGACACATTTATATCTCCCTCTTGCCTTAAAGAGCTCAGGGGGAAGGTGGCAACAAAGTGGGCATTTTCCCAATACAATGGGCTCATAACTTATTCTCCCTTTACATACACGATTGCAACCTTAGCCTTTTCCTATTCCTCAATTATTTATTTATTACCAGGCTCTGGGAAGGTCATCAAAGGGCCCTGGGAAGCCTCCAGAGCCACCACACATCCTTCCCAGAGTAAGGGGTGGTACGCAGCCCTCCACCTCGTGAGAGATGGGCAGTTCTCAGGGTTTGCAGGATTTTGCCCTTACACACAGGACTATTGTTTTTCTTTGCTAAAGCTGTGGCTGGGAAATGTCCAGTTCCATTGCATCCAAGCCATCCCTTGCTCAGGAGAGGGATAGATAAAGCATAGCACCAGGAGTGTGGAATTTATTTAACTGCCTTCCATTCACTGGCTGCCTCCCATTGGAGTCAATGGGAGGGCAATTACTTACATCAGGTCTGGTCCTTGCACAGATTTCTGGCATGTTTGTGAGTGTATCTGTGGAATCCTGTGGGTCAGAATTTGGCGTGTATGTGCTCTTCTCCATACTGCCCAACAATCCACTGGATTTTGGGGGATCCATGAAAGGAACTTCACTGGCAGAGCAATTTGTCAACCGAGCCTTTCTGCAATGTGCAAAGGCATTCCATATGTCTCTGCACTTCTGAAATCTTTCACCTTACCCTAATGCCCATCACCCAATGAACCTGCACCCTTAATTTCTTCAATTAATTTGCTTCTTCCTACTTGCTAGGTACTATAATTCTGCTGTGTAATAACTCTCCAATCCTTTTTAACATTTGAGGGTAACTAAGTGGTACTAATGTGATGTATGGGGCAGATTTTTATACACTCTTGAGAAATTAATGAGTTTTCTGTTGTAAAACTCCCATCGGGAACCTATAGAGACACATTTCTTTGGGGAGGTCAGCATCACTGATCTGAGTTGTATCCAGTACTAGCCCTGCTAATAATAGAACTGTTCTATTATTAGCAGGGTTAGTACTGGATACAACTTAGATCAACTTGTCTAACTTAAGCCCATTAATTTCAATGAGTCTACTATAAGGAGAACTTAGTTGGAGACAGTTGGTCTGTCTCTCTTGCTCTCCCTTTCTCCTTCAGATATGAATAAAACACTCTGATCTTCCAGGTGTAGAGGCACAACTGCGAAGGGAGTATTCATGTTGTAACTTCATCCCCCATTATGACGGTTGAGCACTTGGGATGATGTCTCTGGTCTGTGGGTGTTGACAGCTGCAGAGATCAAGAATTCTACCTACTCTGCCAGTATTAATATTTCTGCCAGGCCAGAGACCTGAATGGCACAGGGCAAAGAGGAGCAAGAAAAGAAGACTCAGTAGTGCCATAAGCCCTCTGGCTGATTTCCCTCTGTTAATAACAGTACATTTCTTCCTTGGTGTGATCTGCTGCTTCAAGGCTCTGTTCCCAGCGCACCAGATACCTTAGAGCAGTGGGAACACCAGGAGACACAGTCCCCTTCTGAACCTCTGGCCCAGGGATTCACCCTTTTTATAGAGTTGGCTAGTGGCAAAGCATCCATAAATGTAGGCCATGCAATCTTCTAGGTTTTGTTTTATTCTGCTTCAGATTAATATTGGATGCACCACTGATAGCTCATCTGCTGACCCAGTGAAACTTGAATTCTCCCGAGATTTGGGGGCAACCTGGCACCTGCTTCTTCCTTTATGTTATAGTAGCAGCAGCTACCTCAGTTCTCTATGCTCTACAGAGCATCATCCAAGCAGCACTTATTATGCCGGAACAACCCAGGGATGGAGAAGAGAAGTCATCCACTTTGGAAAGCTACACCTTTGCGGGTAAGTACTGGACGCGGCTCACCTAGCGTTTCTCTTTATATCCGTTTTTCTGCACTACCGCTCTTTAGTACACAAAGACTGGCTGATGATTTGTATATTTAGATACCGCTTAATGCCCAGGTGGCTTCCAGGTGGTTTACAAAGCAAGAAGAACATCACCCTGGTGGATCACCTTCTATTGCAGTGATGGCTAACCTTGACACTCCAGATGTTTTGGAACTACAACTCCCATCACCCCTAGCTAACAGGACTAGTGGTCAGGGATGATGGGAGTTGTAGTCCCAAAACATCTGGAGTGTCAAGGTTAGCCATCACTGTTCTATTGTGAGAGGGACAGGGGAATGTGACATTGTTAACTTCTGCTCAGTTTCTCAGCAGCTTTTGATACCATTGGCTATGGTGTTCTCCTGGACCAATTCAGTGCGATATGTATTGGAAGCCCCCTATTATGATGGTTCCGTTTTTATATTCAGGGCCATGGTCAGAGAGTAGCACTGGATGAGTGCTCCTCGGCTTCCAGCTCCTCAGTACCCTCTGCACAGGGTACTTATCTGCCCCCCCAGTGCTTTTTAACATCTACATGAGGCTGTTGGGAGCAGTCATTAAGAGTTGGGAGCAAGGTGTCATTACTATGCTGATGACACACAGTTTATACATTACATATGTTTCTTACATTATATTTTAAAGATATAAGAAACTCTGAATCAAGCCTGAAATGCCATGGAGATGTCATGTTTGAATTGCAGTCCAATTCATGTGAATGATAAAACTTAGGAAAGCCATAGACTTGCCTCAGAACCATGGTGCATGTATCACTCAGGATATTAGGGATCATTTTTGACAACTGGAGACACTCATATGAAACATCCTGTGTCTTTAAAAGATATCGTGATAACCAGCTTTGAGATTGCCACAGGGAGAAAGCGTTCCCACTGGGCGAGTGACCTCATATGTGGTAGAGAAATGCAGCAGCTCATATGATCATATATGAGGAACTGGCACAAAGTCTGAAAAAAACCTGATGTTGAATAATTAAATGAAAGATTTAATTTTTAAATATGTGCATGCATCTTTGATTATTGTTAACATCTGAATGTCTGGGAAGCCCTTAACTGTGCATATCTGCTGTTCCAACCCAAAATCACAAAGAATTTCTATACTCCTTGAGTAATCCTTCTGGAGAAGATACCCAGATGAATACCATTCTGTGTCACGTAACTTATTTGCCTGCACTTCAGCATGGATGCAGAATTGTGGTTTTTTTGTTTTGCAGTATTCATTTATTCAGAAGGTTTGATAAACTATTTAGTCACCAAACTCTCTGAGTGGTATACATAATAAAACTATTAATAAAACACAGCTAAATCTCACATAAAAAAGAAATAGACATAAGATACCGTATTTTTCCGTCTATAAGATGCCCCCCTATTTTTGGGGACTCAGATTTCTAAGAAAATGGGGGGGAGATGTATCTGTGTATAAGACGCCCCCTAATTTTTGACATTTTTTTTTAGGGGGGGGACCTAGTCTTATACACGGAAAAATACAGTAATTAACAATGAAACTGGTAAGATCAGTAAAACTTTTAAAAACAATTACCAAAACCTAAATGATATGTCTTGGAAGCCTTTCTGAAATGAATAAGCTTTTAGCAGACTTCTAAAACAATACAGCGAGGGTGTCTGGCTGATGTCATTGGTTCCAACACGAGAACAGGGCCTTTCTGCAGTGGCTCCCTTTTTTGTGGCATGCTCTCACCAGGGAGGTTTGGCTGGCGCCTTCATTATACACCTTTAGGTGCCAAGCAAAAACATTCCTCTTCAACCAGGCCTTGAGAGGGGGGAATTATTGGTTTGTTTTTATTCTTAATTGTATGATGTATTTCGTGGTTTTTATATTGCAATTTCACGCAAGGTATCAACACATGGTTAGATGGGCTGTGGGAGGGATGGATATGGCAGGCTGGATGCATCCCACAAGCTTTGCTTTGCCTACCAATACTCCGTGCTATAAAAGCATGAGCGTATTTTAGACTTTACATAAACGTAACGCAGTAGAAGAGCAGCTAATATAAAGGCATTGCTTTCTTTCAGATTAGTGAGATTCAGATGGTACCAGGGATTTTATCCTGCTGCGTCTCAACCTGTGACCTGGGCCATTGACAATGTGTATATTGGGCCACAGTGTGAGGAGATGTGTAATGGTCATGGCAGCTGTGTCAATGGGACAAAGTGCATCTGTGATCCTGGCTATTCCGGACCAACCTGTAGAATAAGCACCAAGAATCCTGACTTTCTGAAGGATGATTTTGAAGGTACCTCTGTTTGACATTATTATGTTTGGACTTTTGGGGGGGGGGTAATATTTTGTGCCCTCAAACCATTTAAAGGTTTGTTAAAGTCAACTTCTTCTTAGTTTCTTGGCACACTTTAGTCCCATTTACTTCAGTGAGATACTCTACATTGCGTTCTAGTTAGATCCTGCCACTCCTGTGCACATATCCTGCACCAGCTCAAGTTCCGTTCCCATCCTCTCTGGCAGCTGTTGCTTTCCGCCAAGCAAGCAAATAGGTGGATTCCTTTCTTCCCAACAGCTGGTAAGAAGATGTCAGGGAAGATATCAGCCGAGAAACTCACCTTTCCAGAGAGTTAGGCAAATGAAGGGAAGTTCAAACGTACTTGGAGACAGATTCCAGCAGCTTCTCTTGGCTGGCAGGGAATGGCATCTGTTCCGCCTTGTGTTATATGTTTGGTTATGTTTTAATTCATTAGGAGAGTAACTTGGGAATGAGTCCTCAAAGTGAAAGCGTACGCTCTTAAAAGGAAGCCCAAGTTTCTTAAATTTGCATGCCTTTTTAGATTATAAAGGGCAGGCCCTCACCGTCAACAAACCCTGACCACACAAATGCTCCCGCAAGCCTCTTTTCAGCAGTGGAACCAGCTAGAACCAAAACCAATTCAGCCCAAACGGCTGCCCATCAAAACAGACTTCCAAACAGAATAGAATTACCCTGTCAAATTTTTCTCAAATTGTTCTCAACCATTAGGCTACACTACATTCCCTGAAGAAAGCTGCCCACTTGCTATGTTTACATGGCAGAGGGAGAAAAACAGCTTATACAGAGTGCCTTGGTGGAGTTGGCAGAGCGGCACTTTTGCATTGACATTTGAAATTGGAATTATTACTTTGGCTCTGAAGTGGTTTCCTTTTTACATAACTATGCATGTTCAAATCTCTCCTATTGAAACTCAACGAAACTCAACAAGTGCTTAATTGTGGCAGAGTTGCCGCCACAATGTTCCTCCATTATTATCTCACTACCTCATCACTTCTCAGCACATTCCCTTTTTTGTGTTATATCAGCTTTCTCAGGGCTCCTCCCAATAGTGTACTGCTAATTCATGAGAATACTCTCTCAACTATAAGATATACATATTAGTGTTACAGGCATATTCAACAACATCATGCTCAGGATAAATCCACTTAAATGAGCTGTCCAACAGTGGAACAGACTCTCACGAGAGATGGTGGACTCTCCTTCCTTGGTGGCTCTTAAGCAGAGGTTGGGTGGCCATCTGTCATGTAAGATTTAGTTGAGATTCCTGCATTGCAAGGGGTCCCAACTAGATGAATCTTGGGATCCCTTCCAACTCTACAATTCTATGATTCTAAGTTAGCTTTGCCCATTGAGTTCAATGGGTGTGCTCTGTGTGTGAGTTTTGATAGATGAGATAGATAGATGATAGATAGATAGATAGATAGATAGATAGATAGATAGATAGATGATAGATAGATAGATAGATGATAGATACTTTCTTGTCATTGTACGTAGTACAACGAAATTGAATGCCATCCCACATTTACAGCCACATATACGCATTTATACATTTATACACATACACATATATACCATCCATCACGACTCCCCAAAGATCATATCATTTGGTTACAGCATTTAAAATGGGGCTGTCCCTGAATAAGTCTGGCCCAACTCATAGCCGTGGACATGCCTTGGACCTGGTATTCACCTCTATGGATGTTGGTGATCTGACACTAAGTAAAAGCGAAACAAAAGAAGTGCCATGGTCAGATCACTTCCTGGTGCAACTGGACTTCTCCGCGACCCTTCCCCTCTGCCGGGAGGTGGGACCAATTCGGATGGTCCGCCCCCGCCACTTAATGGATCCAATTGGCTTCCAGAGAGTGGTAGGGGATGTTTTATCCCATGTTGATGGCCTTTCAGCCGATTCCCTGGTGGCCCGCTGGAATGTGGAGTTAACCAGGGCAATTGACTGTCTGGCTCCGAAGCGCCCTCTCCGATTGCATGGAGCCCGGACAGCCCCGTGGTTTTCCCCGGAGCTGAGGGTGATGAAACAGTCGCTGAGACGGCTAGAGCGCCGGTGGCGGAAAACTCATTCTGAATCAGACCGGACACGGGCTAGAGCTCAACTTCGAGCCTACCAAGTGGCAATGGCGACGGCGAAGAGGACCTTCTTCACCGTTTCCATTGCATCTGCAGAAAACAGCAGCAGGAGACTCTTTCAGGTGGTTCGCAATTTAGCAGAACCACCTCCGTCATCGGGGTCTGGTAGGGACCCCAAGATCTCCTGCAATGCTTTTGCAAAGTTTTTTGCAGATAAAGTCGCTCAGATTCGGAAGGAGGTAGACTCCACCGTGGGAGCAGGGCCGGGGCGGGAGAGTGCTAGAGCCCTGTCTAGTCATGTTTCATGGGATCAATTCCAATCTGTTACTTCCGAGGATGTGGACAGGCTGCCTGGACGAGTGAAACCGACCACCTGTCTTCTTGATCCTTGCCCATCCTGGCTAATAAAATCGAGCCAGGAAGGGCTGGGCGATGGGCTTCGCAGGGTGGTGAATGCTTCCCTTGGCGAGGGAGTATTCCCAGACCTGCTGAAAGAGGCGGTCATTAAACCGCTTCTTAAAAAAACATCTTTAGACCCGGCCATTATGGCCAACTATCGTCCAGTCTCAAATCTACCATTCTTGGGCAAGGTGATTGAGCGGGTGGTTGCTGAACAACTCCAAGCACGCCTGGAGGATGCGGACCATTTGGATCCCTTCCAGTCAGGGTTCAGGCCTCATCATGGGACTGAAACTGCCTTGGTCGCGCTGGTTGATGATCTCCGGCGGGCTAGGGACAAAGGTGAGAGCTGTTTCCTAGTTCTGCTGGATCTCTCAGCGGCCTTTGATACCATCGACCATAACATCCTTCTGGACCGTCTAGAGGGACTGGGAGCTGGGGGCACTGTTATACAGTGGTTCCGCTCCTTCCTCCTGGGCCGTGTCCAGAAAGTGGTGGTGGGGGATGAGTGTTCGGACCCCTGGGCTCTCACTTGCGGGGTGCCTCAGGGTTCCGTCCTCTCCCCCATGCTTTTTAACATCTATATGCAGCCGCTGGGAGAGATCATCAGGGGGTTTGGACTGGGTGTTCATCAGTATGCAGATGACACCCAGCTCTACCTCTCTTTCAAATCAGAACCAGTGAAGGCAGTGAAGGTCCTGTGTGAGTGCCTGGAGGCGGTTGGAGGATGGATGGCGGCTAACAGATTGAGGTTGAATCCTGACAAGACAGAAGTACTGTTTTTGGGGGACAGGGTGCGGGCGGGTGTGGGGGACTCCCTGGCCCTGAATGGGGTTACTGTGCCCCTGAAGGACCAGGTGCGCAGCCTGGGAGTCATTTTGGACTCACAGCTGTCCATGGAGGCGCAGATTAATTCTGTGTCCAGGACGGCTGTCTACCAGCTCCATCTGGTACGCAGGCTGAGACCCTACCTGCCCGCGGACTGTCTCGCCAGAGTGGTGCATGCTCTGGTTATCTCCCGCTTGGACTACTGCAATGCGCTCTACGTGGGGCTACCTTTGAAGGTGACCCGGAAACTGCAATTAATCCAGAATGCGGCAGCTAGACTGGTGACTGGGAGTGGCCGCTGGGACCACATAACACCGGTCCTGAGAGAACTACATTGGCTCCCAGTACGTTTCCGAGCACAATTCAAAGTGTTGGTGCTGACCTTTAAAGCCCTAAACGGCCTCGGTCCTGTATACCTGAAGGAGCGTCTCCACCCCCATCGTTCAGCCCGGACACTGAGATCCAGCGCCGGGGGCCTTCTGGCGGTTCCCTCATTGCGAGAAGTGAGGTTACAGGGAACCAGGCAGAGGGCCTTCTCGGTAGTGGCGCCCTCCCTGTGGAACGCCCTTCCAGTGGATGTCAAGGAAATAAGCAGCTATCCTATTTTTAAAAGACATCTGAAGGCAGCCCTGTTTAGGGAAGTTTTTAATATTTAATGCTGTATTGTTTTAATATTTGACTGGAAGCCGCCCAGAGTGGCGGGGGAAACTCGGCCAGATGGGCGGGGTAAAAATAATAAAATTATTATTATTATTATTATTAAAATAGTTATAGTTCTTGGATAAAAACTGTTTTTTAGTCTATTTGTTCTTGATTTAATTGTTCTGTATCTCTTGCCCGAAGGCAACCGTGCAAACAGACTATATCCAGGATGAGATGAATCCTGTAAAATGTTACAGTGCAATCCAAACCTAAGAACCACCAAGATAAGTGAGTTAAAGGTAGATAGCCGTGTTGGTCTGTCATAGTCAAAACAAAATAAAATAAAAAAAATTCCTTCCAGTAGCACCTTAGAGACCAACTAAGTTTGTTCTAGGTATGAGCTTTCGTGTGCATGCACACTTCTTCAGATACCAGCACCTTAGAGACCAACTAAGTTTGTTCTAGGTATGAGCTTTCGTGTGCATGCACACTTCTTCAGATAGGTATCTGAAGAAGTGTGCATGCACACGAAAGCTCATACCTAGAACAAACTTAGTTGGTCTCTAAGGTGCTACTGGAAGGAATTTTTTTTATTTTATTTTGTTTTTTCAAGATAAGTGAGTTTAGAATAGGCAGATGGGACCCAGCTAGGGCTATGCCAGTGTGTCGTGTCCCCAATGGTGACTGTAGCTAGCTGTCAAGAACGCACGCCACTCCGAGAAGTCAGCGGAAGTTGTCTTGAAGTTTATTGCACAGCACACAGAGAAACGTGGAAAGTCCGTGAGGATTCTGAGGAGGCCACCTCAGAATCCCCCTTATGTACACCTTGCTGGGTGACTCCCAATTCCCCCCTCCCTTCTGCCCTAAAGATCCGGGGGTAATCCTCTTCCCCACCCGGGGTGGCTTGGACAAAAGAGTTAACTGCTCTGGTCTACCTGCACCATTCATGGGTGCTTTTTGCATTGTTATTGTGATGCTGCCGGTTCCACCACGCCCGCTGCTGATGGCTCGTTAGCGGTCATTATCGCCCATTCTGGGGTTGTTTACCCCGCGGGGCATGCCTGGGCGAGGTCGGGCCTTGCTGCGCTCGGTTTAACCCCTGCGCGCCTGGCTCCGCAGTCGCCCCCTTCTCTGGCCTGCTGCATGGTTCCCCTTCCTGGCGCCCGCATGGCGCGACCCTGGCGGACCCCGGTCTATCAGTGTCTAGTCGGGTCGCGACATCCTGCCCCCCCGAAACTGACTCCCCCCTCCCCTGGGGAGCGTTCTGAGTCCCGGGGCCCCCCGGCCGGTTTGGCCACTGTTGGTGGAATCTCTTGACCAGCTGTGGGGCCAAAACGTCCGACGCCCACACCCATTCTCGGTCCCCCATAGCAAAGTCCTTCCACTCCACCAGGTACTGCAAACGCCCTCTGTAGAGTCTGGAGTCCAAAATGTCCTTGACCTCATGGTGCTCCCCTCCCGCCAGGATCAACGGGGTGGGTGGCGCCGCCACGGGGTGCCAACCGTCGTCCTCCGGGGACTTCTTCAGCAAGCTGAAGTGGAACACCGGGTGTATCTGTTGCAAGTTCTTTGGGAGTTCCAGCTTCGCAGATACTCCGTTGATTACCTCTAGCACTTTAAACGGGCCCAAGTACCGGGGCCCGAGTTTCTTGCTGGGGAGGCCCAGCTTCAAGTGCCGCGTGGACAGGTAGACCCGGCACCCCGCTTTGATGTCCCCCGCCGGTCTTCTTCGCTGGTCCGCCGTCCTCTTCTGCGCCGCCTTGACCTCCAGCAGTTGTTCCCGAAGGGACTCCCAGCACCTGGCCGTCCTCTCTCTCCACTTTCCGAGCTCCTCCGGCTCCCGGGCGGTGGGCTCCCCCAAGTCCGGCAGGTGCCTCAGGTCGGTCCCGTAGACCACGGCGAAGGGGGACATCTCCGTGCTGCTATGTACGGAGTTATTGTAAGCGAACTCCGCCAACGGAAGCAGCTGTCACCAGTCGTCCTGCTGGTAGCAGCCAAAACACCGCAGGTACTGCTCCAGCACCTGGTTGACACGTTCCGTCTGTCCGTCAGTCTGGGGGTGGTAGGCCGAGCTGAGTCCCTGTTCGATCCCCAGCAGTCCCAGGAACGCCTTCCAAAATCGGGACACAAACTGGGAGCCGCGATCGGAAATGACCTTGTCTGGAACCCCATGGAGCCGGAAGATGTGCTCCATGAACAGTTTTGCCACCTGGGTGGCGGTAGGCAGTGAGGCGCAGGGCACGAAATGGGCTTGCTTGGAGAACAGGTCCACCACGACCCATATTGCTGTCTTGCCTCGGCTGGGTGGCAGATCCGTAATAAAGTCCATGGAGATCACCGACCAAGGTCGAGGTGGGACCTCCAGAGGCTGTAGGAGGCCCTGCGGCTTGCCCACTGCCGGCTTGCAGGTGAGGCAGATGGGACAGCCCGCAACGTAGTCCTTGACATCTTTGCGGAGCGTGGGCCACCAGAAGCTCCGCCGAACCAGCTTCCACGTCTTGACGAAGCCGAAGTGCCCAGCCGCTTTGGCGTCGTGGCATGCCTCCAGGGCGGCCCTCCGGAGGGGTTCCGGGACGTACGCGGCGCTCCCCCTTCTCCAGATGTCCCCTTCCAGTGTCAAGGAGTCCCGCAGGTTCTGTAGTTCCGCGTCTGTTGGATACGCTGCCACTAGTCTGTCGCGGAGCGCTGCAGAAGGCTGGCTGCGCTCCCGGGGGGGTGTCCCATCTTGACCCCCTGTCTGTCCTTCTTTCCTCCTAGCCTGGTTACGGGTGGTGACGGCTCGGGCTAGGTGTTTGTCCTCAAATAGTGGACGCATCTCTGTGCGGACATCCGCCTCGTACTGGGGCAGGCGAGACAGGGCGTCCGCGAGGAAGTTGTCCTTCCCGGGGATGTGGCTTAGCTGGAAATCGTACCGGGAGAAGAACTCTGCCCACCGCATGTGCTTGGCAGTCAGCTTCCATGGCTGTCGGAGGGCCTCGAGGTTGCGGTGGTCTGTCCAGACCTCAAACGGTTCCCTTGCCCCCTCCAGCCAGTGCCTCCACTCCTCAAGCGCCATGCGGATGGCCGCTGCCTCCTTCTCCCAGGTAGACCAATTCCTTTCCGCCTTCCCAAACTTCCGGGACAGGTACGCTCCGGGCCTGAGACGGCCCTCCCCGTCCCTCTGCAGGAGTACCGCTCCCATGGCCACATCACTAGCGTCTACCTGTACCACCATGGGCCGGGCTGGATCCACATGGATCAGCGTAGGCTCGGCGGCGAACGCCCCTTTGAGCCCCTGGAAAGCCTCCTCCGCCCGGGACCCCCAATCCAGAGCCGCCCCGGGACGCTTGGCCCCCTTTCCTTTCCCCTTGGTGCCTAGGAGATCGGTGAGGGGGGTCACCAAGGCCGAATAGTTGGGCAAAAAGCCCCTGCAGAAATTTGCGAACCCTAGCAAGCTCTGGAGTTGGCGCCGTGTCCGCGGCCGCTCCCACCCCAGGACTGCCTCCACCTTCTGGGGATCCATGGCCACCCCCGCCGCCGAGATCCTATACCCCAGGTAATCTAAGGAGGGGCGGTGGAACTCGCACTTGGGCAACTTGACGTATAGGTGGTTGTCCAGGAGTCTCTGCAAGACCTCCCGGAGCAACCGGACGTGTTCCTGGGGGTCCTGACTGTACACCAGCACATCGTCCAGGTAGACCACCACCCCTTTGTACAGGAGGTCGTGGAGTACCTCGTTGATGAGGCTCATGAACACCCCCGGGGCCCCGCTCAAACCGAACGGCATTACCAGGAACTCGAACTGTCCAAACTGGCAGTTAAAAGCCGTCTTCCATTCGTCCCCCTCCCGGACCCGCACCCGGTAGTATGCCTCCCTCAAGTCTAGCTTCGTGAAGATCGTGCCGGTACCCAACTGGTCCAGCAGATCCGGGATGAGGGGGAGCGGGTACGCGTTCCCTGCCGCTATGGCGTTCAACCCTCTGTAGTCCTGGCACAACCTCCGGGTGCCATCCTTCTTGCCCACGAAGATGACCGGAGCCCCCATGGGGCTCTTGGCGGGGCGGATGAACCCTCTGGCCAGATTCTTGTCCAGGAACTCCCTGAGGTCCTGGAGTTCCTCCCCGGACATCTTGTAGATGCGTCCCTTGGGGAGGACCGCATCCTCTGGGATGTCGATGGTGCAATCTGTGTGGCGGTGGGGGGGCAGCTCGTCTGCCTCGGTTTCCCCGAACACCGTCGCCAGATCCCGGTACTCCGGGGGTATCTCCGGCGCCACCACATCCAGCTTGCCCTCGTCCCCGTGGACCCCTTTGGCCTCCCCCTTCCCGGGGCACTGGGGGTCCGATTCGACCCTGTGCTGCCCACACCTATCCAGGTCGAACGTCAGGCGCCCTGAGCGCCAGTCTACTATGGGGTTATGTTCCATCAGCCAGTCCAACCCCAGCACTACCTGGTACCCATCCGTGGGGACCCTAACTAGCATCCTGGACTCCCGGTGGTCCCCCACCCACAAGGAGACCGGCCCCACTTCCACCCCAAACGGACCCCCCTTTATGGGACTGCCGTCCATCTGGACGAAAACTAAGGGGGTGCTCCGAACCTGGGTGGGCAAGTCCAGTTCCTTGGCCACTTCGGGGTGCAGCATACTGTGGTCGCAGCCCGAGTCCAGCAGCGCATCGCCCGTCCATTGCTTGCCGCCGTCCGGGTTTTCCAGCCTCACCCGGACCAGGTTGGGTGGTCTTCCCGCCCGTTTCTTGGGGTCCGTTGACCCTGGCGGGACCTGCAGCCGGGCGTCCTTCACTGCAGGTCCAGGTCGTTTCCCGACTCCGAGCCCTCGGAGTCGGACTGGCGCTTTCCCCTTGGCTCCGACGCGACAGCCGCCCGGCTCCCGGTCTTGGGTGTCCTACTGGTTCCCGACGTCGCTTGGGACCCTGCCGGGGTCCGAACCTCTCCCGGGGGTCGCTTGGGGCACGCCACCGCATAGTGTCCTGCCCCTCCGCACCTCATGCAGAGTCCCTCCCGGCGTCTCCTCTCCCGTTCCGGGTCGGGGGTGCGCTTGGGCCGGGGGACCCCCGCGCCATTGGCGGGACGGGGGGTCCCTGAGTTCTCCGCGGGCCTTCGGTCCTTGCCCGCCCTGGGTTCTAACTCCAGCATCCCCAGGTCTGCTTCCAACTGAGCCACCGTGCGGCACCAGCCGTCCAGCGTCGACAGCTCCCGAGGGGTCCCCTTCACTACGGCCCACTTGCGGAGCTCAGGATGGAGGCCCTCCCTGAAATAGTGGACGAGGACCTCCTCGTTCCAAGAGGAGATTCGGGCGGCCTCCCCCTTGAACATGTCTACATAGTCCTGTACTGGGAGACCCCCTTGCCTGGCCTTCTGGACCCGTCGCTTCGCCTTCTCCTCCGCCTGCGGGTCTTGGAAGCGCTCTCGTAGGGCTGCCAAGAAGTCCTCCAGGGTGGCCAGAGCCGGGTCCCTGCGGTCGACCAGGAGCATGGCCCACTGGCCGGCCTTCCCCTGCAGGGAGGAGATGACCGCCGCTACCAAGTCCTCTGGGTCGCAGTCGCCTCCCCCGTACCTTCTGGCGTGGTTCCTTGCGTGGAAGATGAAGGTGGAGAGTTCCGCCGGGTCCCCCTCGTAAGTGGCCCTCAGCTCCGGGGGCGGCCTGCGCCGCGCCGTCGCCCTCCGGCGGACGTGCCTCCCGCGGGCCTCCGGGGTCGCTGCCGCGCGCTCGTCCTCGCTGCTGTCGCCCGTGGAACTCCCCGCCACTGCGTCGTCCTCCAGCCGGCTGCTGCGACGTCTTGGCGGGGGAAGCACCTGCCCCCTCGGGGCCGTCCCGTCCAACCACGGCAGCCGCTGAGTCACTCCGGGCTCCTGACCTGAGCCCTCCCCTGGGGTCTGCCGACTGCAGACCCCCGATCCCGCGTGGCCTTGGCTCCCGCCGCCGCTACGACTTGTCCGGGGCACCGCGCCCCCACAGGCCTGGTCCAACAACCGGCCCGACTCCTCGCCAACCCGCAGCCGCTCCCAGATGAGGCGGTTCAGCTGCTCCTGGAGTCGCCGTAGCTCGCCCAGGCTCCCGCTGTCTGGTCCGGCCGAGGAAAGGCTCCGTTGATTCGAGGTGAACAGATCCGCCGGCCGCTCGAGTAGGGTGCTCAAGGTAACGGGGGTCTGAAAACGTGCCGCTCCGCGCCATGGGGTCGCCATCTCTGTAGCTGCCGGTAAGCGATCCCAACACGATACGGACGTTGAAGTTTTGGAGAATCCTCACTATGTCGTGTCCCCAATGGTGACTGTAGCTAGCTGTCAAGAACGCACGCCACTCCGAGAAGTCAGCGGAAGTTGTCTTGAAGTTTATTGTACAGCACACAGAGAAACGTGGAAAGTCCGTGAGGATTCTGAGGAGGCCACCTCAGAATCCCCCTTATGTACACCTTGCTGGGTGACTCCCAATTCCCCCCTCCCTTCTGCCCTAAAGATCCGGGGGTAATCCTCTTCCCCACCCGGGGTGGCTTGGACAAAAGAGTTAACTGCTCTGGTCTACCTGCACCATTCATGGGTGCTTTTTGCATTGTTATTGCGATGCTGCCGGTTCCACCACGCCCGCTGCTGATGGCTCGTTAGCGGTCGTTATCGCCCATTCTGGGGTTGTTTACCCCGCGGGGCATGCCTGGGCGAGGTCGGGCCTTGCTGCGCTCGGTTTAACCCCTGCGCGCCTGGCTCCGCAGTCGCCCCCTTCTCTGGCCTGCTGCATGGTTCCCCTTCCTGGCGCCCGCATGGCGCGACCCTGGCGGACCCCGGTCTATCAGTGTCTAGTCGGGTCGCGACACAGTGTAACTCAGTCAACCCAGCTGAGCCAGGGCTACGCTCATGTAGGGTTCAACCAGCAGAACTGAACCTGACGTGAATCCAAAAAGTGGAAGCATTCTGGGGTCAGGGCAGCAAGAGGCAAAGGAGACTTAGACCTATTTCAAACCTCTTTCAGCTTAGTCGCATGGACTGGCAACTCAGCAGAAATTATGCTGGCAAAAAGGGTACTGTTAGTCTAACTGTATTTTTAAAGGCTTGTTTTCCCTCTGCCAGACTTGGGTAAGCTCAGCTGTAAGTAGGCCTGCTCCTGAACAGAGTCTGGAATTGAGGCAACATCTTTCCACTGGCTTCCTATACTTAGAATTGCTCTACCCATAAGCTACAACCCATACTATGGTATTGATTCCGACTTATATCTGCTTGAAAGTTAACTTTCATGATTAGTGACCATAAACAACAGGCGTGATCTGCAGGCATTTAGAATGAAAGCCAAGAGGCTACATATAACTGAATGCACCCCCAGTTCATTCCTAATGGAAGACACGATCCAAATCTGAAATATAGATTGGGAGATTATCCATGCAAAATCCCCTCCATCACTCCCATTGCAAATACCTGTTTTTTTCTGTCAATTTATATGTACAGGTTTCACTCCTGTACCTCCTTCCCTGGGAGTAAGTCCCATTCAACTGAGTCGGACTTACGTCTGAGTATACATGTAAAGTTTAGATGGATCCCTGACTGTTAAGTCCAGTCGCGGACGACTCTGGGGTTGTGGTGCTCATCTTGCTTTACTGGCGGAGGGAGCTGGCGTACAGCTTCCGGGTCATGTGGCCAGCATGACTAAGCCGCTTCTGGCAAACCAGAGCAGCGCACGGAAACGCCGCTTACCTTCCCGCCGGAGCGGTACCTATTTATCTACTTGCACTTTGACGTGCTTTCGAACTGCTAGGTTGGCAGGAGCAGGGACCGAGCAACGGGAGCTCACCCCGTCGTGGGGATTCAAACTGCCGACCTTCTGATCGGCAAGCCCTAGGCTCAGTGGTTTAGACCACAGCGCCACCCGCGTCCCTGAGTATACATGTATTGGAGTGCAATTCCTGGAAGACTGAAAAACATAAGCTATGGTTGTGTATTTTATTTAATGTTGCTTTTCTGGTGGTTTCTAGGAAGGATGTTATGGTTGAAAAGTGCTTGTACAATTTTTTTTCCACTTTACAACTAATGATTTATTAGTCATTTCTCACTTAACTGAAAGCCCACAGGGTAAATCCTAAATAACTGTGTCCCTTGCACTCAGGTCAGCTGGAATCTGATAGATTTTTGTTGGTGAGTGGTGGAAAGCCATCCAGGAAATGTGGGGTCCTATCTGGAGGAAACAATCTGTTCTTTAACGAAGAAGGCTTGCGCATGTTGATGACAAGAGATCTGGATTTGTCACAAGCCAGGTAACCTTTTTTAATGTTTACATATTTTCATTAAGACAGTAAAATATTTGTGGCTGAAGAGTACTGTGTACTTCTGTTATGCTAGATGCATTAATGTGGACTCATTTGAGACGCATTTTGGACCGAGTCACACCAAAAAAACAAAGAAATGCTCACCCCACTTTGAGCTCTATCCCCAGCAATGCATTCTGTGTTCCTTGAGTTTTAGCATGTTACCCCACCAACCAAAGAGGACTGGGTTGCAGTAGAATTCTGGAAGTCAATCCATAGAGAGCTTAGTGCTGTCACTCAGAGCCTGTTCCCCCAGTGAAGGCTGCTAGGACTAGAATAAATTTCAGGATTAATGTTGTCCAGTAAAATCTACCCTCTGATGAGTCAGGTGATTTGACACTATGTAGCAGGTTGAGACAGCCTGACCAAGCAATATATATTGGAGTACAGTCATACCTCGGGTTACAGCCGCTTCAGGTTGCGTTTTTTCAGGTTAAGAATGCGGCAAACCCAGAAGTGTTGACTTCCAGGTTTCGCCGCATGCACAGAAGCGTTCTGCACGGTTCGTGCATGCGCAGAAGCGCTCTATCGGCGCTTCGCGCATGCGCAAAAGCACCGCTCTGGTTGCAGACTTTTTGTGGTGTGAACGGCACCCCGGAACGGATCGTGTTCGCAACCAGAGGTACCACTGTACTATTAAAGGGCTGCGAAGTGTAGTTTTAAAATTTATTATTACATTTCTGCCACCACAGACCATTGGGTAAGTGGAATGCCATTTGCATTTTCTGCCTTAGGCACCAAAATGCCTTGTGTCATCTCTGCCCTTCGTATGATTTTGATGGTAACCTCAATCATTGCCATTTAAGGCAAGTCTTTGATGAATGCACCAAAATGTGGTCTGCAAGATTAGGATGTCAGCATCTTGCCTAGGATATTTGCCTTGATAAATAGCATATTAATCCCATCACACTGAAATATATTGCATACTAAGTGCTCTGTTAATAGGAAGCTCCACTATGAATCATTGTTGGAACTGCAGTGTTGATTACCAGAGTAACTTTGCATTCATCATTCTGTTTTCTGTAATATCTGAAGCTTGCCTTGAATTGCAGACATTTGTTTACAATAATTCACTGACAGAATCTAATCAAGCTGTCACCAGTTAATTCGGGTAGAGCTATTTAAAAACACCCATTTTAAAGTTAAAAGATTACGTATTGTCATTTTGGACCTTCTTGGAACGTATTTGATGAAAGAGACTATGTCCAAAAATTAAGACAGGAAAAGAACATAAGCAAGTTTGAAATTAAACATTTGTTTACAAATCACAGGGTGGCTCTTAGTCTATTATCCTGCCCTTCTTTTTAAAGTTTCTATTTTCCTTCACACTTACGAATTGACTCCTAGTAAGTCACAGAGCAATAGAATATTCATTCTATACTACATGGATATAAAAGAAGTAAAACAGACCCAAATAGTGAGAGCTATAGTAATAATAATAATAATAATAATAATAATAATAATAATAATAATAATAATTTATCTGTACCCCAGCCACTCTGGGCGGCTTCCAGCAAATATTAAAATACATTAACATGTTACAGATTAAAAACTTCCCTAAACAGGGCTGCCTTCAGGTATTTCCTAAATGTTATGTAGTTGTTGATCACTTTGACCTCTGATGGGAGGGCGTTCCACAGGGAGGGCGCCACTACCGAGAAGGCCCCCTCTGCTATTCTTTGTAATAAAAACTGGATGGAAGCTACTCTAAACATGCCATACCTAATAAGTTACCTTCAATTATTTGCATATTACCATAAAATATCTAGATTGTCAATATTTTCAAGTGGGTTTCAGTCACATAACCAGCAAATTCAGGTTGCACTGTATTAGGGCTGCATATACACCACACATTTTAAGTACATTTTGGCTACCCTCTCTGAATCTTAGGGATTGTACAGTAGTTTACCCCTGAGCTCTAATTCCCAACACCTTTAACAAACTACAGTTCCCAGTATTCTTGAGTGTGGGGTGATGCAATGCATGCACCCCAATAAAACAGCAACATTTCCTCTCGGATTAGGATCTGGAAACTAGTCCTCACATCTGTTTGAGTTTTAGGCCAGACTACTTTCACATGCTCTTGATAGGGCTTCCTTTGAAGACTGTTCAGAGGCTGCAGCCGGTGCAAGACAAAGCAGATCACTTCACTGAAGGGTAATACTTCTGGGAGCGCATTACATTTCCGTTCCGGAGTCTGCACTGGCTTTCTATATAGCTTTGTGAAAACAATCGAAAGTGCTGGTCATGGCCTTAAAAACCCAGTTTGGGCTCAGTTTACAAACTTCAGCCTGATAGGGATTACATCAGCCAAGAAGGTCCTTTCAACTGTGTTACCCACGTACCAGGTTTGAATCCAGGTTAAGAAAACAAACTACTTCCTTCGGTTTTCAGAAACCTCCCTAGAGGTTTGCAAGGTGAACGTATGTAGCTGCCTGATATAGCCAGACTGTTGATGTCTCTGACCCAGTATTATCAGTTTTGACTGGCCTCAGGCAAAGGTCTTTCTGAGAAGTCCAGGGTTGAACCTGGTAACTTCTACATGCAAGGCTTCTGCTCTGCCACTAAAGCTATGGCTGTTCCCCAAAGCTAAGCATATTTCAGGACTGGCGCGAGACAGTTCTGTAAGAACAGACATTTAATGGCGGGGATAAGCCAAGGACATCACTCTGTTTTATTTTATGTTACCAAAGGATAGCAAAATGAACCTTCAGGATAAAACAGGCTATAAACTCAGTATAATAATAAAAAATCCCCACCCCCACATTTGGCTGTTTATTTCCAGTTGTGTTTAAGCACATGACACTGTGCAGAATTTTACCTTAGATTCCATTTGAAAAGCTGTTGTAGAAACTTGCTAGACTAATAAATGTTTATTTTGAAACCTTTGTTACT
The DNA here is from genome assembly GCA_034641385.1 of Darevskia mixta. Classification (NCBI taxonomy): domain Eukaryota; kingdom Metazoa; phylum Chordata; class Lepidosauria; order Squamata; family Lacertidae; genus Darevskia; species Darevskia mixta. The sequence continues at coordinate 5,748,850 of JAWWNH010000224.1, read as the reverse complement.
TTGTCATCAACAATGAACATGGAAGGAAGGTAACAAGCGGTGCATGAAGCCTGTTAAAAGAGACTTGTCTTTCCTTCTCTGAAATACCGTGTAAGTATCAGGACAAATTTCCTGGTCTTGCCTGCAATAAATCTAGTCCATTGCAGCTGATGGGCTACTACATATAGCTCCCCGGTGTTGTTTTATGGCATTGATAATAGGTTTCTTTGGAACAGGATGTTTGAAATGCTCCGTGTTGTGAAGAACAACGTTAGTGATAAGAACTAACAATATACCCGAGTACTTGAATTCATTGACTTATTAGTATGTGGGTTTCTTGCCATTCCCCTCGTACAGCAAATCCCTCCGGAAGCCCGTTTACCCGCAAAATATAGATAGAGAGATAGGATATAAGGCCGAAATTGTTAGCCATTGTTCTCAAAGTAATGAGGTACTTGGGTAAAGGCAGCTAGCTGCAACTGTGTGCACCACAACACCACAATCAGCCTTGTGAACCACATAGAAAATCTAACATGAGATAAACATGAAAACTCATTGCACCTACCAAGGCAATGTATATGGAAATTAGCAAATAGGTGGTTTATGGACTCCGCAGAATGCAGAGGGAGTATCTTGAGATGGTTGAATTGACTGCAAATTCAGGCTGAAAGTGGAGGATCTTGTTTTTAAAAGTTCATACACCAGTAAGAATAAAATAAAGCACAACTCCCTGTAAATAGAAAACTAGCATAGCAGCGGGTGGCGGGAAGAGAAGCTTCCTGTTTGATGTGCTTGTTTCCTCCATACAGGGAGCATTTTATAAGAGAGAGCACACGAAAATGAGGGCTTTTGTATGTGTGTGCATGGGTACAATGGCAGCCTGAATTCATGATCTTGAGAGAAGAAAGATGTATGTGCAGTAAAGGTAAAGGTAAAGGGACCCCTGACCATTAGGTCCAGTCGTGTCGGACTCTGGGGTTGCGGCGCTCATCTCGCTTTATTGGCCGAGAGCTGGCGTACAGCTTCCAGGTCATGTGGCCAGCATGACTAAGCCGCTTCTGGCGAACCAGAGCAGTGCATGGAAACGCCGTTTACCTTCCCGCCAGAGCGGTTCCTATTTATCTATTTGCACTTTGACGTGCTTTCGAACTGCTAGGTGGGCAGGAGCTGGGACCGAGCAACGGGAGCTCACCCTGTCGCAGGGATTTGAACCGCCGACCTTCTGATCGGCAAGCCCTAGGCTCTGTGGTTTAACCCACAGCGCCACCTGGGTCCCTTGTATGTGCAGTAAACACACACAAAAAAAGCCCAAAGGTCTCTTGCCATCCCATTCCAGCTAATTCCCCCTTAACCACAATTAAAGGGTACATTGGGATACAGTTAAAGGATACACCAGGAAGAATTTTCTGACATTAGGAACTGTTAAACAGTGGAACGGACTCCCTCAGCATGTACTGGACTCTCCTTCCCTGGAGGTTTTTTAGCACCGGTCATGGATGCTTTACTTGAGATCCCTGCATTGCAGGGGTTGGACTAGATGAAACTTGGGGTTCCTTCCAACTCTACAATTCTATGATTAGCCAACCAGGGAGCCAAGATTTGAAGCTATTTAGCAAACCCTTGATAAGATAGAACCTTACTAGTCTTAACTACAGTTAAAGATGAAGCTGCAGTTAAGGTGGAAAGTGGAATTCACTCCGAGGAGGGGATCAGCTGTAATGAGAAAGCATGCAATCGTGTGACAAATTCACTGTAGCCGTGTTGGAAATATCTCATACACTTAATCTAAGAGTGCATATCAAAGTGGAGTATGCTTCTGGGTTGTTTCTCTTAGAATCAGCCTCTGTATTTAATGAAATAGTACTGTACATTTCTGGTTTCAATGCAGAGTAATTCCATAAATATTTTTTAGTAATATTACACACACACACACAATGTGTAATCACTTCTTGTGTTGTAAAAAGTTGTGTATTTGCAGATCCCAAATCCTGAAAAGCCTGAGATTTTTATTTTCTCCCTTGTATTAATAAAACAAATGACTATAGCCTAAGGCTGAATTTTTGTCTTCATAATCTAGGCTTCTGAGCTTAAAACTGTGAAAATTTGAATGCAGGATCAAATGTACTGGGATCTGCTTTATATAAATAAATCTGTCTATCAATTGCATGCTAATGCCTGGAGGATAAATAAATACCTTTGTTCCGCTCTGTGATGGCCCTTCAGCTTATAAGCCAAATGCATCATCACAACAGTATAGTGTGCTAAAAATGGTGACCTAAAAAGAGGTTACCATGCAACTTCTATTAAATCCCAATTCAAGTTGTCTCAAACCAGTGCTGGGCTCCCACTACGGAATATTTGTTTTCTGTACTTAAAACAAAACCCAGCTGTCTATCATGAGGCTAGAGCTGCCTATTCCTTCATGGCAGTAAGAATAAAACTTTGCTTCTGCATCTTGTCTTTAATTTATGACACCTTCCTTCTTGTTATTATTATTATTATTATTATTATTATTATTATTATTATTATTTTGTTGTTGTTATAGGTTTGTGCAATTCTTCATGAGACTGGGATGCGGTAAGGCAGCACCAGATCCCAGAAGCCAGCCTGTTTTGCTACAGTATTCTCTTAATGGAGGCCTCACATGGAATCTTCTGCAGGAGTTTCTCTTTAGCAACTCGAGCAACGTAGGACGGTACATTGCCCTAGAAATCCCCTTAAAAGCTCGTTCTGCCTCCAGTCGTCTGCGTTGGTGGCAACCATCTGAGAATGGACATTTTTACAGCCCGTGGGTCATTGATCAGGTATGTAATTCTTTATATTCAGGAAAGTAAGTACCTTTGATTGAATACTGTGTCCTGTACTTTCCCTACTTTACATGATTAGCAGAACTTCACTTCATGAGAAACATGGAGCTGCTGGTGGGGAAGAATGCTCCATATCAAGTTAATTTACTCGTACACTAATGTGTAGTAAAACTTTACCCTTTGTCCTGTCATGTTGTACATTTTCATGCCCCTCTGCTAAATAGTTGGCTGGTGAAAGCAAGTAAAATATGGGGTGTGGAGGCAGAAAGGAAGAATTTGAGTCAGGAGTGCCACTGCCTTGTTCTGAGCCAGGGCATTGCCTCCTCTGACCGGCAACAGTTTTCCAAAGATGCGGGCAGGGGTCTTTTCTAACTCTGTTCTTGAAGATCTTTTTAATAAGAGATGCCAGACCATGAACCTGAGACCTTCTGCATGCAGAGCATGTGTTCTCCCTTAAGAAGTCACAAACGTTTGCTTTCCGCTAACCAAGAGGAACATATATTTTAAACAGTCTGATCTGGATGCATTTAAAACTTTTGATCACAGTGAACATGACTCAAATGTAAAATTTGTTGTTGTTAAAAGAACTGTTTCTCCAGAGTCATTGGGCCCATTCCAGGGAGGTGATCAACAAGCTGTCAGGCCCAGATCTTCCGCTGGGTAAGGAGGAGTTCAAAACTGTGCTGGTCAGAGCTTGTCCAATGCCTGGGGCTGTGTTTATATTCCCCATTTATTTGGACTGTGTGTACAGCACCAAAGAGGACAATGGGCAGAGTGCTGTCAATCTGCCGATTCAATAAACATTTTGTGGGAGAGGGTGGACCACTGTTTAGAGATGACTGTGATTAAATGGTATACAAAACGTTGAAATAAATAAAAATCCCCACCAACAGGTGTTCGATAATGAATTTAGCCGAGTGCACATTCACAATATACAAATGCACATTGGGATTGTGTGACCTAACCATAGTCCTCCATAGTCTTTGTAATGTAAATCTCCATAAAAGATTTACGAGAATGAGGGGTGAATCTCTGAGCCTGTTGCGTAGGGCCTGGAATCATTTTCAGTATTTCATATATTGTGACTTTAATTTTGAGTTGTCTGCCTCTGGTTAAGGTTCTCAGATATTTGGATATGAAATTTATGGTAGAAACATATGCCAAGAACACAAAACATAATTTAGTTTTCTTTGCTTAAAGGGGAAAGAGTGTTACTCAGAAGTTCATTGTTACTCATTGTTAATTAGCTATTGCCAAAGTAAACAGTATTAAACTGAATTTAGAAGAAATATAAATAATTAATTTCAAGTTTGGCCCGGGGGAGGGGACAACAAACTAGATATTATTTAAGTCTAACAGCAACAATGAAGTGCCTACTGCAGTGATGGCTAACCTTGACACCCCAGATGTTTTGGAACTACAACTCCCATCATCCCTAGCTAACAGGATCAGTGGTCAGGGATGATGGGAGTTGTAGTCCCAAAACATCTGGAGTGTCAAGGTTAGCCATCACTGGCCTACTGTTTATTTAATACCCTAACCTTTGGTGAAGATACGAGCAACGGTAGGAGTACACTTATGACTATGTTATATCAGTAAGTACAAGTAACATTTGTGACTAAATTTCAAGCATTCAGGGATCTGTTGGCAGAGAGTGGAATTACTTCATCCGAAATGGTCCAGGGGGAGCAGGCAGAGGCATTTAGGGGTTCAGGGTGGTTGCAAGGGGGAAAGGGGGATGGGAAACTTTATTTTCATAACCTTCTTTCCATTCACTTAACATAGGAACCAAGCTATTATTATTATTACACAAATCCCAGACCTTTTAAAGCTCTCCCTCAACTAAGGGTTCAGTGTTTTACAAGTTCAATCCTTGCAGGTACGATTATACTTGTAATCAATTCTTGACAGCTTTCCTTTTCCACATCTTTTATGTGTTCAAGCCAATAGCTTACTTCTTACAGGGACACTTTAAGAATCAGTGTATCTTAATAACTTCTGCTACCTTAGGCAAGTCATTCTTAATCTTGAAATACCCACTCCCACGTGTGAAAACCATCTGAGTTTACACCTGTGTACCTCCACCATTTATTAATAATTATCCTAGGATGCTGGATAGCTCAGTCGGTAGAGCATGAGACTCTTAATCTCAGGGTCGTGAGTTCGAGCCCCACATTGAGCAAAATATTCCTGTATTGTACTAGATGACACTTATGGTCCTTTCCAACTCTATGATTCTATGTGCCTACCAGTATTGCATCAGATTTTCAGAAGTATGATACCACTTATGTAGTACTTTATAACAACTTTCTCCCAAAATTAATGGAAAATGTGGCACCCTTTTATAAATGTTCTGAATAATTGCTTCATGTCCTGCTGCTATCTCCAATCTTTGCTTATATAATTTATATTTGAAGATTTTCATAATCTTTGATATTCTCCTCTAAACAATCAAACAAGTCTGAACAAAGCCTCATAGAGGTGATTACATACTACTAAATAAGAATGGTACATGACTAATTAGATGCGATACTCCTGGTGGTGTTTTCTACATTATTAGTCATCATTGCTCAATCATCTGCAGGGTCCAAGGCATGTCGCTACCTGGGGCAAAGAACAAGATGGTGCCCCCATTGACTGGTCTGGCTGTAGAATCTTATTTTAGTACTGGCAACAGGATAGCATTCTCCACTGCACCTGAACATCACAGGGAAGTTATAGGTGTGCAAAACAGGAGAAAGGTCCTCTGGGAGAAAGTTTTAGCTAGTGGGCTCAGGAGGACCAGCTAGGAGGCTGCCTCCCAGTTCTGCTGCTGATGTGGTTGCCTCACTCTGCCTAATCATAGGGCGGGTTCTGGTCATCTGAGTGTTCTACTACCGGTATGTGCATCATGCTCAGCGGTATAGTAGTAAATTTTGAAGGCCACAAGATCATCACGACAGACCAGAGAACCAAAAAATTTAGGCAGCTGATGTGGCAAAGAGTGGCGTAGTGGTTAGCACATAAGAATTGGGCTGGTTTCACATCCCCGATCAACCATGTGGCATTACTCCAGTCCTGTGCATAGATAGTTCCCTGAGATAAACTCCATTGCAGGTTCCACTTGTAAAACACCTTGAGCTTCCACTATAAATCTTCAGTCAGGTGCAATGCAACCTTCAGCTTTTAATTAGAAGTACAAAACAATATTGCAGAGAAGTACAATTGCTTGATTGCTTTTCTCGTTCCATGCTAGTCTCGCCACAAACAACCGTGAAACTTGAAAGCTTCATTATCAACTCATTCACTTGCCAAAGCAAGGCAGATCCATCAGTTACACTGGCTTTTCAACAGATGACATCAACATGCCTGCTCTGGTTGGGGGAGGGGAATCCTGGAGCCACACTATTTCCACCCCACCCCACCCCCATTTCTGATCATGCCACACCAAAAGCTTCTAACCATTCATTTGACTGAAGGGGCCAGTTCATATCCTGTATATTGTAGAGCTTTGTTGGTGACCTCATCATACATTCAGTGTGGGCTGACAACAACCAGGAAGTATTGAATACAAGTGTCAATAGCCCCTGTGTTAATCAGCAATGACTTAGGCGTGCTTTGAAAGAAAAGTAAAGAAACCCCTAATTTTTCAGCATCTGTTTCAACTTTTCTACAGTTAAAGTAAGCAAACCCTTGCTTTTGTGTTCCAGATCCTTATTGGCGGAAACATCTCTGGCAACACAGTCTTAGAAGATGATTTCAGTACCCTGGATAGCAAGAAATGGCTCCTCCACCCTGGAGGAACAAAAATGCCAGTGTGTGGTTCTACTGGGGATGCCCTGGTCTTCATTGAGAAAGCAAGCACTCGCTATGTTGTCACCACTGACATTGCTGTTAATGAGGATTCTTTCCTTCAACTGGACTTCGCAGCTTCTTGCTCTGTCACCGACTCCTGCTATGGTAAAGGCTTCTGCATTTCCTATTTACATACTTGCCAGCCTTCTCTGACGTCGTTGCTTATTGTTCTTCATACAACTCCCCAATGAAAGATACAGAATCTATAACAGGCTTTCCCACCAGAAAACTGTGATTTGTTTCTGCCTTGGCGTACTTGGAAGTCTCCCATCTGTGGTTTGTGTATACTGAAGGTTTATAGGTCCCAGGTATTGGTGGAAAATAAGGGCCCACTCACTTGCTGAGTTTTCTGGCTCATGAATAGAGCTGTTAATTTAAAATGCATGCCTGGAAGCACTGTCCTTACATAATAACAGAAAAAGAGCCCTGCTGGATCAGCCCAGAGGCCCCACTTTGACATCCTGTCCTCACAGTGATCAACCAGATGCCTATGGGAAGCTCACAAGCAGGCCCTGAATGCAACAGCATTCTCCCAAATTGTTATTTCCAGCAACTGGTATGCAGAAGCATGCTGTCTCTGATGGTGGAAGTAGAACAGAACTATCATGGCTAGTATCCATTGATAACTCCATAAATTTGTCTCATCTTCTTTCAAAGCCATCCAAGTTGGTGGCTGTCACTATATCTTTGGGGAAGGAGGGATAAATATTAAATGAGGGGATGTTCCTTATATATTGGCAGGGCACTGTGAACATGCACAGTGTGGTGTGTCTGTTCCAGGTGTGCTGAACGCCCACAACCGTCACCAAATAGTCAGACACATACAGTTCCTATAATTCCTGTTTCCTTACATTCCAGTCCAGAGCTTGAGCCACACACATCAGCTGAGCAGCTTTCCCATACACTTCAAAATGGTACACATGTGGACCCACCCTTTAAAGTAATCAGGAAGATCTTATGGATGTGTGAACTGTGTGTATGCACCAGAACTTACCCAGCGGCGGCCATTACTGGAACGGGGGGCAAATTTAGAACAAAGCATCTTGACATTTCCAGCATGAATCTTTTGTTCTGACATTGGTTCTGTGTCGTGCTTTAAACTGTTATGGTTCCTGCAACCCCAGAAACCAAACTCCTACCTTCGATCTTGCCTGCACCTTTATAAATTGGAACAAAGCAACATTTATATACAGCTGATTTAACTTAGACCAAAGGAAGGTTTGATCATGTATGTCAACTAACTGCAGGCAATTACTTCAGATTCTGTATATAAAATGGAAATTAGGCTTAAAGAAAATCCCTAAAGTAGATTAACCAATTTGTGTATAAGTAATGAAGATATTTAAGTCTGGAAATTAACTAGGGGCCCCAAAACATAATCATTATTTCAGTTTGGAATCACAGTTCATTACAATTCTGTTAATGTTAAGAGCACTGTAACTGATCTGTTAGTTATATAACTAAGTTTCCCCCACTTTTAGCTCGGCCAACCATTATTTTAATGGAGTTGTATTAACCAGGACAACCAGATTCTACGTATAAGTCATAGAGCAACATGCTGATAAAAACAAAATAATATAAAAACGACATGTAACATCAACACACAATAATTTGCACACGTAAGTTGTCTGTGGTACATTTTAGGACTTCAGACACAAAATTGTAACTGATCTGTTAGTTTTGTGACTAGGGATTGTAATTTTTTCTTTGTTTGTTCAGCAGTTAACAGTGCAAACCTATGCATGTCTCACAAAGGTCAGAGCAATTCTAACTCTTCCTTGGGAGTCACTTGGCCACTGCCACAGCCCAAGCCCTCCTGGTCTTATTCCAATGCCTTGCTCTGGCTACCATAATCATGGTAGCTCCAAAACAGCCTGTGCCTTGGGCAGGTGTAACAGAGGCTAATGCAGTGGCAGAGCCCCTCACCCCCCCCTACCAGCAGGGCTCATCAGAAAGAGACCTGCTGAATCCTAAACCACCCATGCCCAGCAACACTGGATTGCTCCTAAATTCTTTTGAGTTTAATAAGATTTACTCCCAGGTAAGTTATACTATTATATTGTTGTATAAGTACTGGTATATACAACTGAAACGGAGGTGTTAGAATCAAGATTAGATAATACATCTAAAACTGAAAAGTTGAATTGGGCTGGCTAGCACCTCGATGTTCGTCCTTCTGTGATTGCAATAGCAAACGATGCATGTGCGAATGAGCCATCACAGAATAAACATAGAAAGTTTTGCTACAGTGACACTTAACACAGTGCTTTTCAAGAGAGTCAGTTCATGCATTCAGCTGCTAATCGTCAAGTGTTAAGGAATCAACTGATGAAGAATTAAGAGGTGTGCATAAATGTGTGAGCAAACTCCTTTAAGTAAAATTTGGAAGATGGAGGCAAATTTGTAAAGAGATACTGCTGTCTCTCTCTTTTTGCTCACCGTGACTAATCTGTTCAGACTCCTCACAATAGCCATGTGAGATAGGCCAGTACTATGAACTTCAAATGGCAGGGGTAGAAGAGGGCTGAAGCTGTGGTCATAGTGATTTGCCTAAGCCCACCTTGGGAGCTTGTGACTGAGTGGAAATTTGAGCCAGGAATGTGTGCTAACAGTGTACACTCTTAACCATGACATCCCACTAGTTCTCAGTGACAATGCATCTCTCAGCATGCCATTAAATAGGTATTGATTCCATCTTTGGTGTGTTCAGATGCATATCCCATTCCACTGCAGATGGCCTGTTTGCATTGTATTTCTTTCAATGCACTGCACACCTGTGCGCATATTTATTTATTCATTTACTTACTTACTTACTTACTTACTTACTTAGAAGGCAAAGGTACCCCTGACTGTTAGGTCCAGTCGCGGACGACTCTGCGGTTGCGCGCTCATCTCGCTCTATAGGCTGAGGGAGCCGGCGTTTGTCCGCAGACAGCTTCCAGGTCATGTGGCCAGCATGACTAAGCATGTGGCCAGCATGTGGTCAGCATGGCAAACCAGAGCAGCACACAGAAACACCGTTTACCTTCCCGCTGGAGCGGTACCTGTTTATCTACTTGCACTTTGACGTGCTTTCGAACTGCTAGGTGGTCAGGAGCTGGGACCGAACAACAGGAGCTCACCCCGTCGCAGGGATTCGAACCGCCAACCTTCTGATCAGCAAGCCCTAGGCTCTGTGGTTTAGACCACAGCGCCACATTACTCATGAATAACATTAGTATGCCACTCCCAAAACATTCCGGAAGTCCGTTCCTAAATCAAAGCGTTCTTAAACTAAGGTGTGATTTCCCATAGCAGTGGGGAACTCAATTTACAAATGAAACAAACTCAGCAGGAAGCAGAACATGTTCTTATTCCAAGGCAAAGTTCACAAACCAAAACACCTACTTCGGGTTTGCAGCGTTCTTAATCCAAGTTGTTCATAAACTAAGCTGTTCTTAAACCAAGGTACCACTGTATTAATGTGCACTCCAAACTCCTACACAAAACATGAAATGTTTGATTGGTGATACACTTTGATATTATAATGCTGGACTGTTGTCAGTGAGTTTGATGATACCATTGTCATAACAATTCAACTCATTTTAACCCTTTTAGCTATTGAACTAGAGTATTCTGTTGATCTTGGTCTGACATGGCACCCAGTAATGAGAGACTGCCTTCCAACTAACGTTGAATGCAGTACATACCATCTCCAGAGGATTTTGGTATCAGATACATTCAATAAATGGACAAGGATTGTTTTGCCGCTTCCTCCTTATACCAGGTAAATTGCCTTTGGCATATCCTTAAAATATGTGACCTTACAAGTTTTGTATTGTATTTTTTATGTATTTCTGTGGTAGCTACATGCAAATAAAAATGGGGGCATTTTTGCTATTGTTCAGTATCAATCTCCTTATCTCATTAGTGTGAATTTGGTCAAGCCAAGCTCTGAAATCTCTCAGCTCACTTGAACTGAGAGCAGTTGCCCCACCATAAATGAGAGACCTGAGAAATTTGATGTGACCAGTTGTTGTTCATTTGAAACAGAAGTTTTTTGTCCACCTGTAGAGAGTGCACTCTGGAAACCCCCACTTTGAGAGATGGTCAATATCCATAAAATATGATAAAATGTGCCCTACATTTTTAAATATAGCATTATCAAACCTTTTCTCTTTACCTCCAGGATTACCTTTTCCCCATCAAATGCTTCTCTGCCACCTCAGTTACTTCTTAGGTGTGGGATAGCAATGCAATAAATAAATAAAAAGACTGAAATCTGTTGAATAGTTGTATCTCTCACTCGGAAATACAAGCTTAGCTTGAAGTTTAATGCTGCCATCTACTGATCAGTTTTTTCAAGCATGCATTCAGTTGGTTGGTAAATTGAGTTCTCTAAAGATGTAGCTGGCTAACAGCTGGCTAACAGCTTGTCCACACCCCCAATGGCTCCATCGCCTTCCCCCCAGGAAAACCTGTGGCTTCCCATTGAATCAGAACCATCAGCAATCAGGTTTTCCGTGGATTGCTGTTTGTTCTGATTCAACAGTAATAATAATAATAATTTTTTTATTTGTACCCCGCCCATCTGGCTGGGTCTCCTCAGCCACTCTGGGCGGCTTCCAACAAATATTAAAATACATCAAAATCACAAGTTAAAAACTTCCCTAAACAGGGCTGCTGTTTTCCATGGGAAAGCTGTGGGGCAAATGCAGAACCGCTCGGACCCCTATCTAGAAAGCACAGGGCAAGAAGGCACGTTTTATCACATGTGGTGGAATTGTAAAGTAATCAAAAGCTATTGGGAAATGATTTATAATGAAATGAAAAAAAATGTTTAAGATAACGTTTGTTAAAAGACCAGAAGCTTTTTTGCTAGGCATTATAGGTCAAGACTTGCCAAAATAGTGGAAGAAACTATTTATGTATGCTACAGCAGCAGCTAGGATATTACTAGCCCAAAAATGGAAAGAAGACAAGACACCAACGAAAGAAGAATGGCAAGCAAAAATGATGGAATACGCTGAAATGGCAAAGCTCACTGGAAAACTTAGAGACAAGGACAATAGAGACTTTAAAAAGGACTGGGAACTGTATATTTACTGTATTATTATTATTATTATTATATGGTGTATTTACAGAAACACCTGTAAAGAAGTGGACTCACTAGCAGGGTTTGAGTAAACACTTACAACTGAGAAAACAAGTATAAAAGTTAAGGTGTAATAATTGGAAATATAACAAAGTGTAAGAGGTAATTTGAAAAAAGACGGTATAAAAATGATAAGAATGTAATAATATTTAGCTAAAAGAGTGCAAAATTAAGGTAGAATAAAATAGGCAGGAGAAGCAAATATCTAAACAACCAGAAGAGGAAGTTGAGGGAAGTCAAGGGTGGGGGGCTGGGGGGAGTTTGGGACTTGCATACTCTTTTGGTGACAATGATGATTGTGTTGAATACAAAATTGTAAAACTTAATAAAAATTATTATAAAAAAATAGAAAGCACAGGACAAGCGGAAGTGTGGATGAGCGATAACTCTCTTCCTTTAGCTCTAGAAGCATTTGTTTCATTATCTCTCCACCTTTCTCAAAGGTCCCAGGCAACCCGTTTCCGCTGGCACCAGCCGGCTCCATTTGACAAGCAGCAAACATGGGCCATAGACAACGTCTACATAGGTGATGGCTGTATAGACATGTGCAGTGGACATGGAAGGTGCACTCAAGGGAATTGCATGTAAGTATGGGGTGCTGTCAGGGACTGGGCAGAGGAGGAGGAGGAGGAATAGTGGAGACCGCCTCCTCATCCTGACCCTTCCAGGGAGGAGGAAGAGGACGACAGTATAGATTTACAACAGGGGTTTGTGGGAGGTTACAGCTCAGAGGCAAATTGGGGGGGGGGGGGAATTGGGAAATAATACAAGAGCCAGAGCAGCAGCTGGCTGACACATTGCCATTAGAAAGCATCCCAGACCCACCATCTCCCAGAACCTGGTGAGCCTTAAAAGTAGGAGAGCAAAGAGCTCAAAGGCAGAGGGCACTTAGCGGCACCCATAGAGGAGGAGGTGATGATGATGACGACGAATGAGGAAGTGGGAGAGACGGGGGGGGATTCACTGGGACAATGCCATTATCCAAGAGGCTGGGTTCTATAGCCTGTCTCTGTAAAGACTGAAATTAAAAAGGACTGTAAGAAACTTTTCCTTGTCTTTATACTTTCCTGGGCAACCAGCCGGGAGCCGCTGACAGCATCCTGATAGGCACTCTCTTCAGAGAGACAGTGCCAGGGTTGCCAGACTATAAGATATGGGGAGGAGTGGCCTGGTAACTCATGCATTAGAGTAAGGAACCTGGGAGGAAGGGGCAGAGCCTAATGGCCCCTGATAAGGGCAGAAGATGGCACTTGGCAGCTCGAGGGAGGAGTCTGGTTGTATTTGGTGCCTCAGAGATGGAGTATGGTAGACATGGAGTGGGGAGAGCAAAGAATAAAAGATCTCAAGCTGGGCAGAACAGTCCCTCCCCCTAAATTCTGTCCCCTTACCTTGAGCATGTACTAATTCATGTCAAGACCTTGAGAAAGGAGCTGAAATTCTGAAACTTCAGATCAAACCCCGAGACCTGCCAATCCTAGACATTGATGTGGATTCTAATTAGGATTCTAGCTTGTGGTTTAAAATAAGCAAGTAAGAAAGGGGATTTGTTTTCTTTCTGAATACAATTTCTCTTTCTTTTTTAGTTTTTTCAGGTTTTTTGTTTTTGTTTTTGTTTGTTTTTTAAGAAGGAAAGTGAGGCAGGACCAGCCTAATCAGTGGCCCAGGTCACTGTTTTGTAAGGGATGCCTATTTTGCTGCATGTGGAAGGAATATTACTCCTTCTGCTTTGCTACCTTTATGAACCTGTGTCAGGGAAGGAAGAAAGCAGTCTCTAGAAAGGGGACCAAAAACAGGCAAGGGATCCTAATGGCAACATGAAAAGGAAAACAAGGAACTGTGTGCGTTTGGAGGGATTTAAGCAAATACCCATTGCTATTTGGCGGGCACTCTCGTTGGAAGGAGGAAGGCGTCTATTTGGTACTCCATCTAGAAACTGCTGGCTGCCCTATTTGCTTAGACTTTATGTACTGTGTTTGTTAGCTATAACTATCTGAAAGTAAGTTCTAGTAAATTGAGTAATATTAAAACCAAGAGCCTTCAAAATAATTGAATTGTTTCTGTAATGTATTGTTATGAATTAAGGCAATTCATAATATTATTACAGTTTTATTATGAATTAGACTTCACATAGTGTTTCATGCTTAAAGTACAGAAAGAGAGAGTTGTGTGAGGTCTCCAGCCATGCTTGTAGATGAGGCAAGGAAACTCCTAATGCTGTAGATAGATCAAAAGCATTCTGAAGAAATCATTGAATGCAGAGTGCCTTACCAGCTAAATTCTCTTTTTTGCTATCACTTACAGGTGTGATGAAGACTGGGGTGGGCTGTACTGTGATGAGCCAGAGATACCTCTTCCCACTCAGCTTAAAGACAACTTCAACCGTGCCCCTTCCAATCAGAATTGGCTAACCGTAAATGGTGGGAAACTGAGCACTGTCTGTGGCGCTGTGGCTTCTGGAATGGCACTTCATTTTAGCGGGGTTGGTACCTGCTGTACTGAGCTTTTTTTTATAATTCTGAAACATACCCCAAAGAGAAGCAAATTGAAAGCAGAACCTTGGAGTTACAAACAACTTGGAAATAGAGGGGTGGGATTTAGTGTAGTGCTAAGTATTATATGCACACAGAAGTGAGGTCTAGTCATGCAACCAGACTTTCCCCCCTCTCCTCCCGCTGCATTTTCTGTGCATCTCCTAAACCTGTTCTTGGAGTTTCCCCAAATCTTCTGAGCATATTTAGGTGGCATGGAGCATGCAGGAGGGAGGGGAATCCTGTTGGGTGAACAAACCTGTTCTAAATCTAATATTTAATGCTGTATTGTTTTAATATTTGATTGGAAGCCGCCCAGAGTGGCTGGGGAAATTCGGCCAGATGGGTGGGGTACAAATAATAAATTATTATTATTATTATTATTATTATTATTATTATTATTATTATTATTATTATAAACTAGTATCACTAGTCCAAACAAGCAAGCATTTGAAGTGAAGGCCATTGCTAGTGAAGGCCTCAAAGTAGAATTTTGAAATCATGCAAGGTCACAAAATTGAAACTACTAGCAGTTCTTTTCACTACAAAGCTAAATAGGCATTTTTGCAGACTTGTTCCTATGTGTCCATGCAAAAAAAAAAAAATCTTTTGGAAATATATCTTACACAAACCTATTCCCATCTTTAAACATATTTACTATTTACTACTGAGTTCCAGACAAACCATTTTAGAAGTACAACCATTTGTGATAAAATAATTATTTTAGATGTATCACTATCTGTGTTTATATATTTCTAACTGACAGCCATTGCCATTTTACACTTAAAGGGTTATTTGATTATGTGATTTAGGATTCAGAGAGAGCAAAAGACATGTTTATGGGAGGAGAGAACTCTGTAGTGGGTACTGGGTTGTTGTTTTCAGTGCAGTAGTTTCTAATGCTGAAGAGAAATCCACTTTTCAGTGTAATTTCTGCTACTGGGCTACAACATAAATGCCCCCACCCCTTCTCCTCTGTTTGGGAATGTGATGTTTTTGGATTCCGGGCCTGCTCCTTGAAAACACTCAATTGTTTTGAGTTGTTATTATTTTGAAGTGGGAAATAAATCATATAGTTGTTATTATTGTCATTACTTCCTTTGCAGCCATAATGGTTTCTTTTTCTTTTTCAAGGCTTGCAGCCGCTTGCTAGTTACAGTGGATCTAAACTTAACTAACGCAGAATTCATCCAGTTCTATTTCATGTACGGATGTCTGATAACGCCCAACAGTCGTAACCAAGGAGTTCTCCTGGAGTACTCTGTGAATGGTGGCATCACCTGGACCCTCTTAATGGACATTTTTTATGACCAGTTCAGCAAGCCTGGGTAATAAGTATATTCCTGTTGCTCATGCAAAACCTGTTTTGATTATAAATGCAGGCAACTCCCTGTTTGTTGCATTTCGGGTCATTGTGTTCATCAGCGGAGCATGCATAAGCCTGTTCCACCCCTGTTCCAGCCAGATTCCACCTTCTTCTGGGTCTAAAAGCAGTGTGTGTGTCCACGGTCGCATGTGTCTTGGTCACGCCCTGTAGTGTTTTCCTCCTCAGGCCCCTCTCTTGGAAGCTCTGAGAGCATCTTTGTTTCGGTAGGATGGATGACAGTTAGAGGGACCCTGAAATTAAGCATATGTAGAAGGGACGCGGGTGGCGCTGTGAGTTAAACCACAGAGCCTAGGGCTTGCCGATCAGAAGGTCGGCGGTCCGAATCCCCGCGACGGAGTGAGCTCCCGTTGCTCGGTCCCTGCTCCTGCCAACCTAGCAGTTTGAAAGCACGTCAAAGTGCAAGTAGATAAATAGGTACCGCTGCAGCGGGAAGGTAAACAGCGTTTCCGTGCGCTGCTCTAGTTCACCATAAGCGGCTTTGTCATGCTGGCCACATGACCCGGAAGCTGTATGCCGGTTCCCTCGGCCAATAATGCAAGATGAGCGCCGCAACCCCAGAGTCGGTCACGACTGGACCTAATAGTCAGGAGTCCCTTTACCTTTTTAGAAGGCTTTATAGTGTATTACCAGCAGATTAAACCAGAGAATGTGTCTGGCAGCAGAGGCAGATTGGGAGGGGGGTGCTACCAGTTAACCTGCACTGGGCACCAAACCGGGAGGGCGGCGTAACAATGATGAACAATGGAAAGCAAGAGGCTGAATTTGTGTGTTGCGCACGGCACCGTTGAAATTTTAAAGCCCCAAGTCTGCCACTGCTGGCAACTTCCCACTGCCCTCTTCCTACCGTTTTTTAATCCTCATAAAGATTGTTGCTTAAGTTCATTCCCTTATTTTCACTGTCAACTTCACATGCTTGTGGATAAACAAACTCTGCTCTGTTGCATTTTGGTGCTTTGTGGACCATTTATGACTGTTGGCAAGGTATGCGTGGATGCTAAAGGATTCTTAGTGACTGTTATGCAGACATTATAGTGAGGTGGAGCTAACTGAACATCCCTCTCTATACATTGTGGTAGAGGAAGTTTAGGGAGTTGCCATAAGCTATGGCTGCTTTCACAAATCAGGCGCCCTCAGTATGTTCTGAGAATGCAGCTCCCATCAGCCCCTGCCAGCGCAGCCAGGAGAGCTGATGAGAGTTGCAGTCCAAAACATGTGGAGGGCATCAGGTTTGCAAAGGTTCTCCAGCAAAGGTGCTACTAATCACCGTTATTCATCTCAGTGGGACATGCCGTCATTGTGCATAACAGCATATCTGGTTTTCATGTCACTTGCAACCAACGGATTGGTTGAAACATTCCTTTCCCTTTGTGATAGCAAAACAAAGGATTTATTATAACTGATAAAAAAACTCATTGTCATGTAAATTTGAATAATAATAACTATATGTCTACATTTACATAAGAATGCACTATGCATAAGGATGTAGAATTCCTGTATTTCAAAGGGTGTCAGTGGGGTGTAGGGAGGAAAAGTTTAGATGGATCCCCAGTCCTGCGATGAATGCTAACGCAGGATTTAAATCTTCATTATGGTAATCCAGCAGGTAAAATGTTGTAATGTTTATCCTAAGAGGAGCATTGACCTTATAGGTAAAGGTAAAGGTACCCCTGACCATTAGGTCCAGTCGTGACCGACTCTGGGGTTGCGACGCTCATCTCACTTTATTGGCCGAGGGAGCCGGCGTACAGCTTCCGGGTCATGTGGCCAGCATGACTAAGCCACTTCTGGCGAACCAGAGCAGTGCACGGAAATGCTGTTTACCTTCCCACCAGAGCGGTACCTATTTATCAACTTGCACTTTGATGTGCTTTCGAACTGCTAGGTGGGCAGGAGCTGGGACCAAACAACGGGAGCTCACCCCGTCATGGGAATTCAAACTGCCGACCTTCTGATCGGCAAGCTCAGTGGTTTAACCCACAGCACCATCCATGTCCCTTGACCTTATAGGTAATCATCACCCAAACAAACACTGTAGACCTATGTAGAGTCATTTAACTGTACTTCTGATCTGTGGGTAATTCTCAAGTTTTCAGTGTAAATTTTCACGTACTCTCTCTTGCTGCTTTTTAGCTTTGTGAACATTCTCCTTCCTTCTGGTGCCCAAGAGGTGGGGACCCGTTTTCGCTGGTGGCAGCCTAAGCATGATGGTCTGGATCAGAGTGACTGGGCTATTGACAATGTGCTGATATCAGGGTCAGCTGACCAGAGGACTGTGATGTTGGACACGTTTAGCAGCGCGCCACTGCCGCAGCACGAACGCTCTCCCGCAGACGCAGGACCCACTGGCAGGATTGCTTTTGATATGTTCATGGAAGACAGAACAACAGGTAGGAGGAGTTTATCTGGACGAAAACCAGTGTTGTCCATGTTATTTACCTGGGGAAGCATTGCCCAATATGGCAATTCGATAGTAGGAAAAGCCTCTGCCGTTGAATTTCCTCCAACCATGCAGTGGTTAAAAAGAAAGAGGAGTGCTGCCAAAAAAAATGGTAACCGTAGAACAAGGCATAGGTCACGCCATACATTTTTTTAAAAGTATTGCAATAATGTATGAGAATAGTGTTACTGCATTAGAATGAAACAATCCATTCTTCTGTTATAACCCAATAATGATTTAATAATCCAGTAACTGTTTTCAGTACTTAACACCATCAGTATTCTTAATTATCAAATACTGCAGTTTTAAAACATTGGTATGAATATTATTTTCTTCAGTGAATGAGCACTGGTTGTTCCATGACGACTGTTCAATTGAAAGATTCTGCGAGTCTCCTGATGGCGTCATGATGTGTGGTAGCCATGATGGCAGAGAAGTTTATGCTATCACCCATGATTTGACTCCTACAGAGAACTGGATTATGCAGTTCAAGGTAAACACCGCTTTCTAAAGCCTTCAGAGATTTACATTAACACCAGGGCTTTTTCCAGCTGGAACTCACCAGAACTGATGATTCCCCCCCCCCCCAGGGAAAAAAAGCCCTAATTAACACCTTTTAACAATTTAAAATTATTCTGTTGTGCCAACACTTTCCATGTGTTTTTGTGTTTCTTGCTGGTAGTTGACAGATGGTGGTTCCTTATTGGGCACCAACATGCTCCTTATCTGGACCAGGGCCCCAGTCAGTTTCCTGTTAAAAATCTCTCCCTCACTTGACTACTATTTGCCTTTGAATGTAGCACCTTCAGCAGCAAACAGAAAGTGGGGGTGATGATTTTGGGGAGGGAACTGGCATGGCACCCCAATCCAGATTGAGAGTAGGTTCAGAATGAGAGCCCTGTAGCTGCTTTACTTTCAAAATAAAAGTGGCCAGTTTAAGGATGTCTCCCCCAAAAACATTAATAGTGCAACATGTAGTTTTCCCCTCAGCCTCTATACTTGTAAATTTCTTACAACAATCAGGTCTTGTCTTCCACAAAGAAACTGGTCTTTTACAGCTTACTTACCACTGAGCTGGAAAATCTCACTTGCAGGTACAGCGATAGAGCTCAACTACACCAAGAAACACTGTATCTAAAGCAGATAGTTGTATAATTAACGAGACTAGCATGAAAGGAAGCCTGATAACTTGATAAGAGACTGGCTGGATAAGTCAGAAGATCAAGGTTTCTCTTTTTGTCCTTTCATTGGCATGCAATAAAATTCTGGGCAATCCTTCGTGCACCTCTGATTTTCCCCAATCAGTCTAACAGATAATAACACTCTGCTATAAATTTACATGAAAACCTCACTATTATTTTTTCTTGCTGGAAAAAAATGATATTTGAAACAAAAATGTGTGTCACTTTTTACATGTACTATATTAGATTTCTGTCGGCTGTAAAACCTCAGAAAAAATTGCCCAGAACCAAGTCCATGTGCAATATTCTACTGACTTTGGAGTGAGTTGGAGCTACCTAATACCTCAGTGCTTACCTGCTGACCCCAAATGTTCTGGGAGTGTTTCACAGCCATCTGTCTTCTTTCCAACAAAAGGATGGAAAAGAATAACTTACCGTCTACCTGAAAGCCTAGTAGGAAAGTGAGTATAAATAATATCTGAGCTACTGATATTATCAGAGTGGCCATATCGGTCTTCTAGACATATCCTCCCTTCTGTGAGAGTAGCAAAGTACCACACAGAAGAAATACTGATCAAGCTAAGGGTTTGAAGGCTCTGTTGCACCACGGTGCTGTGCTATGCATGCTGATGTTGCTAGTTCATTTGGAATTGAGACATCCATTACAAGGAACAATATAGTTAGTAGTTCCACAAGCAAGACTAGACAGTTTCCATTATTTTGGAAACTGATTTCAGAATTCATATGAATGAGAACCATATATCCCTCATTTACATAACCTGTTCAACTGTAATAAGTTATCTTCAGTCTCCTAAACGGCCTCGTTCCAGTATACCTGAAGGAGCGTCTCCACCCCCATCGTTCTGCCCGGACACTGAGGTCCAGCGCCGAGGGCCTTCTGGTGGTTCCCTCCCTGCGAGAAGCAAAGCTACAGGGAACCAGGCAGAGGGCCTTCTCGGTAGTGGCACCCGCCCAGATGTCAAAGAGAACAACAACTACCAGGCTTTTAGAAGACATCTTAAGGCAGCCCTGTTTAGGGAAGCTTTTAATGTTTAATACATTATTGTATTTTAATATTCTGTTGGAAGCTGCCCAGAGTGGCTGGGGAAGCCCAGCCAGACGGGCGGGGTATAAATAATAAATTATTATTATTATTATCTTTCCATATAATTAAACTATAAGACTGTCATCATGCAGCAGGGAGCCATGGCCCAAACAAGCTGCAGAGGAACAGCCAGGACAACCTGGGAGCTCAAAGGCTGAAGAGGTGGGAGCTGCTCTGCCCTGCCTGTTCCCCTGCAGCTTCCCTGGAACATGGTTTGGGCAAGCTGTAAGAGGTGTGCGCAGTTTGGCTGAGCAAACAAGTGGTGGCCAAGACCAGGGAGGTGACAAGGAGGATGTAACTAGGGGCAAACAGGCAGGCTGAAAAGTTGAAGGTTGGATTGGCATGGAGTGGGCTTTGCAAGCCGGGACCACATAACACCGGTCCTGAGAGATCTACATTGGCTCCCAGTACATTTCCGAGCACAATTCAAAGTGTTGGTGCTGACCTTTAAAGCCCTAAACGGCTTCGGTCCAGTATACCTGAAGGAGCGTCTCCACCCCCATCGTTCAGCCCGGACACTGAGATCCAGCGCCGAGGGCCTTCTGGCGGTTCCCTCACTGCGAGAAGCAAAGCTACAGGGAACCAGGCAGAGGGCCTTCTCGGTAGTGGCTCCCGCCCTGTGGAACGCCCTCCCATCAGAGGTTAAAGGGATCAACAACTACATGACATTTAGAAAATATCTGAAGGCAGCCCTGTTTAGGGAAGTTTTTAATCTGTGATGTGTTAATGTATTTTAATGTTTGCTGGAAGCCAGCCAGATGGGTGGGGTACAAATAATAAATTATTATCATTATTATTATATCACATTCCCCTTGTCACCTGTGCCATTTACAGGGAGGAAGGGTAATCACCCCTTTGTCTTGCCCCTGCAATGCAGGCTTCTTACTCTGGCTTCCCACAGCAATGGCATTAGTGACCGTGGGATGTGGGACCAAAGGAGAGAAAGTTTTAGGTTTGGGCAATGTATTGAGGGGAGGAGGAGTGCAGTTTGGATGTTCTGTAGGAAGAAGGGGGAGCATGGTTTAGGCCAGTGCTTCTCAAGGTACCTGATGTGGTGGACTGGCAACTTTTCCCCAGTGTGCCAGGGACCCATACCATACTTTGTCCCTGAAACATCACACTGAACCTGGGCTGTGGTGGAGTCACCGTGGACTGGCAGGTGATGGCTCGTGGACTGACACTTGTCCATGGACAACCACTTTGTGTAGCACAGCTTTAGGTGGTCTGGAGGGGGAGGGGAGCACAGATTGGGTGATCTGTAAGGGGATGGTGTTTGGGTGGTCCATAAGAGGAAGGGGGTTGGGCAAGATGTGAGGGGTTGTGTGGTTGGATGAAGTATAAAGGGTGGGGGGATGGCAAGGGGATGGGCGGTTTGAGGGGGTGGGGAGTAGGCCAGGTTGGCAAGTAATGGAAGCAGAGACACACACCCAAGTGCATACAAAATTATCTTGTATCGTCTGTTGAGAGACATGTTCTATGGCCTTCAAGTTTATGTATGCATATTATTTGTGTTGTGATTTTTGCTTATTTTCTCTATCTCTGTTTATGTGTTAACTCAGCCCAGTACGGTTTAGATTTTATCAGAAGTACTCTGATATGCAATGGGCCATTGACAATTTCTATCTTGGACCTGGTTGCGTAGACAACTGCAGAGGCCATGGAGACTGTCTGAAAGAACAATGTGTCTGTGATCCAGGTTTCTCTGGTCCAAACTGCTACTTAACTCAGACTTTGAAGGTAATCTAAATATCTTTTGGTGCAGGCTGTACTGAATATGCACGATAGAAAGTATTAAAAAAAATTAAGTACGTGTCTGTGCTAGAATTAATCTACACATGCAAGTACCAATAAACATTAAAAAAATGCAAAACCTTTATTTATTTTTTGTCTGATTAAAGCAAACATGAGTCTTCCAACAAAATACTGTATACTTTACATGTAAAATTACTCTTGGCATACTATAGGAGTGAAAAAACATATTTTTAAAAGCTAAATGTCTATTCTTTTTCCAACTAAAATTTGAGTTGGTGACTGGCTTCTCAAATGTTAAAATCCGTTAACAGACTTTCCTGAAGGAGCGCTTTGACAACGAAGAAATTAGACCGGATTTATGGATGTCTCTGGAAGGAGGCACGGCTTGCATGGAGTGCGGGATTCTAGCAGAAGACACCGCTCTGTATTTCGGAGGCACTACAGTGAGACAGGCTGTCACTCAAGACTTGGATTTGCGAGGCGCAAAGTATGTCAGGTTACTTAATAGAGTTGAACATAGCTAATATATTTTAATGAAAGTTTAAATAATGACAGAGCGGAAGACTGGGTGGCTGTGGGAACAGACAAAGGTATATGAGCCTTTTACCCTTAAAGCCCCCACTCAGAGTCAGCTCAGGAAGGAAGGCAGAACTTGGAAGAATAAGTAGGAGAATCAATTCACTGGCCTTCGTAAAAAGAGTCGTTAAATTATTATCATCCACAGTTTCGCAACTGCACAAAGCATGATTCACATCCTTAAATGTCTATATAGTCAGCAGCTGCAATCCTGCATACATTTTTAGTCACCTCACTTGAAATCAGTAGGTTTGGTATGTCACCAGTATGAAGGATTTAAGCCTACAAGATGTAATATGCAAGAAAAGACAGGGGAGATAAGGAGTGCTTTGAAAGCCCCAGTGTAATTAGTTGTACTTTATAACAATGAACACTAGCTGTCACTCTGGTTTCACAGATGGAAAGGACAAAAGAAGTCTTGGTGGGGATGGTGGGAAAATAATTGCCATTGATTTGTTGGGACCCACTAGTAGGTCATGGCCTGATCCAAGGTGAGTTGCAACAGGAGCACTACCACTATGCAAATATATGGTTTTAGGATGAAGGATTAAGAAGTGGATCCTCAAATCTGTGCTTGATTTAAAAGTGGTTCCTGGGTCAGAATAGGTGGAAGATACCTCTTGTAAACTACAATCCCTTTAGCTGCTGTTTTGAGTGGTACAGTAACTGCTGTTCACTAAAGCAGCTAGACTGAGCTTACATATGAAGTATTAAAATGGGCAAAAGACAGGGCTTTTCTTCAGCCAGAACTCACCAGAACTCAGTTCCGGCACCTCTCAGGTGGGCACCGCTGCCATCATAAGAGATCAAGGGAGGCGTTCATAGTGAAAAATAGCACTTGCTAAGGAGTACCCTTGTAGTGTTTCTCCTAACACCGTTTCAAGGACTGTTTGGAATTCATAGGTCTAAGTTAGTTGTGTCTGTTAATTTTAGAATGTTTTCTCAGGATAGGACTAACACTGAAGACGAACCCCAAGTTTCCTTTATCCATTGAGATATTTCTGTGCCTAACAGCTGCCAGAAGGAAAGGGGGAGGGGAAGATTTATAGTGAAGTTTCTTTGAACATGCAGAAGATTGAGGCATATGGTCGGGGCACAAGGTTGTCTTGTTTGTTTGTTTGTTTTTAAAGTGTGAGTTATAAGAGTTTGTGCTCCTCCCCAGAGTGTCTATAAGTTAAATCTTCAGCTGGGGTAATGAATGAATCTTGTTTGAATGGCGCATGCTTGTAAATGTGTGTGCACACAGGAAGGTGCCATACATTGCATAGCTATCCATTTTACATGCTTGGGGAGTACTTTGAACTGTCCATAACATATATAACATGCAGTTACGTTACAAGAATTACAAATTCTTGTAATTTTAGGTTGTATCACATTCGTTTTCCAGGAGCTAAAAGTGGCATACATAAGTCCCACCCCTTTTACATTTTTACCCTCATAGTACCCCTGGATCTAGACACATCAAAGAAGCTATTCAGTTAAACGCGTTGCAAACTCATACAGAGAAATCTGGTATGGAAAGATGGGACTCCACAGCACCACCTGGTGTCACAGTGTTATACTGCATATACAACGCATATAAAACGCTTTTTCTTTACCAATCTAGCTGAGTCCCCTGTGAAGTACAGTGGTACCTCGGGTTAAGTACTTAATTCGTTCCGGAGGTCCGTTCTTAACCTGAAGCGTACTTAACCTGAAGCACCACTTTAGCTAATGGGGCCTCCTGCTGCCGCTGCGCCGCCAGAGCACGATTTCTGCTCTTAGCGGAGTTCTTAACCTGAAGCGTACTTAACCTGAAGCGTACTTAACCCGAGGTACCACTGTACTGTAATTTAGGATGAGAGTCAGTGACTGCCCAAAGGTCATCCAGTGAAGAAGTAGGGGCATTTGCTGATCCACCTCAGGCGTTAAAATGTATTGGGCCAGCCATACAAGGGACAAATGTTCACTAGTTGATTCCTACTGTATTTGGGGACCTGAGAGCTCCAGTTATCAATATTGCAGGCCAATAAAACAGATGTCATTTAACTAGGCAATAAAGACTCACTACAGTTTCAATTCTTCATGTATTTTAGTGATTCAAGGGTTCTTCCTTGTTTTGTATATGTTGTCTGTACTTGTTTCAGTTTCATTTGTGAGGGAAAATGTCTACTATTTCCTTGGGAACATACAATTATTATGATTACCCACCAATGTCTTTTCATTCAGATTTTTACAATATTGGGGAAGAATTGGGAGTGAAAACAACATGACAACATGTCACAGACCAACATGTCGGAAGGAAGGAGTTCTGCTGGATTATTCAACAGATGGAGGCAAGTGTCTATTTTAATGATATCTAATAAATATTTCTGCTTATATTTAAGCACCTTACAGTTACGGGGGGAAATCCAAAAAAAGAACATTGCCTGCAGACAGAGGTATGATTTGCAGCAGAGCAGAGCCCTTGCTCTTGAAATTCAGTTACCTGAAAGTTATAGTTATCTAAAATCACTGGCTGCAAAAGCGAGGCCCTAATTCAGTATGCCTAGATGGTCTCTTTTCTGTCTTTTGTTCTGGTAACACAGACGCACAGGCAGTAAAATGTGGTGTGGGAGGAGGGATAACAGTAAATCTTAAATCTGTGCTGTATGTCAATATAATCCAGTGAAAACAGGCACTCTAGTTTATTGAAACTCCTCTGATAATCCAGATATTTTGGATGTCTCTCATGCCATTTGGATAAATAAAATTGTATGGTGTTCAGAAATATATTTTCATACCCTCATTCTTGTCCTTGAACAATATTTTCCTGCATTTCAGAAGAAATTGGATGAACTGTTCCTCCTTTAACTACATGTCTTGTTGAAGACAATGCAACTGCTTATTCTTAAGAATCGCCCATTGTTGCACAAGAAATATTCTGTTGGAAACTCTTGTATAAATAAACAGGACCTAACTTCTTTAAACTCACTTTATTTTTGTTATAAGGCAACTGACATTTAATCTGACAGCTAGCCACCTGCTGCTCTCCTGTTACCATGTACGTGTTAAGGGGAATGTAAGCTGAGTGATTGTGCACATTCACCAGGGCGCATGGAGAATGTGCACATAACCCTTCTATGAAGAGGTGTGCGCATTTCCAAGTCAACATACATAATCTCCATACAACAGGCTTTGGGGGATGTGCATATATCGACAATGTATATTGACGGGGAAATGTGCACACCTCTTCATGGAAGGGTTATGTCAGGCATGGCCAAACTTGGCCCTCCAGATGTTTTGGGACTACAATTCCCATCATCCCTGACCACTGGTCCAGTTAGCTAGGGATAATGGGAGTTGTAGTCCCAAAACATCTGGAGGGCCAAGTTTGGCCATGCCTGGGTTATGTGCACATTCTCCACGAGTCCTGGTGAATGTGCACAGTAGCCCGTTTTTTATGCACATTAACCACTCAACTTACATTCCTCTTAATATCTTCACTGTCAGTGTAATATTTACACTGCACATGGTGAATCTCCTATACATTCCTAATGAACAAAACTTTGACTCAGAAATTAATACTAACGAAAAGTGATTTCTTCACAGTGCCAAAGAAGATTATGCAACCACTTAATCAAATGGACATTACACCAACAGTTCTAATCAGTACACTTACAAAAATCTTGAGTATCAAGGAGCTAGTAGGGAAGTGTTTATTATCATATCCATTTTCAGGCATCTATAGTTATGACTGGTTCAAAGCCACCTACTGAATTATGGTGGAACACTTGAATCCAGTCTCAACATGAGTTCTCAGATATTGATTAGTTCTTACTTTACCTTGAATCTTTGTCCTGTAGGAATATCTTGGACACTGCTCCATGAGATGGATTATCAGAAATACATCTCCATCAGGCATGATTACATCCTGCTCCCAGAAGATGCTCTGACCAATACAACTCGCCTGCGTTGGTGGCAGCCATTTGTAATTAACAATGGAATTGTGGTTTCGGGCTTTGATCGTGCTCAGTGGGCACTGGATAATGTACTGATTGGAGGAGCAGAGATCAATCCAAGTCAACTGGTAGATACCTTTGATGACGGTAAGAGTCGAGCAAGTCACCATTTTTTTCATCATTATGTTTGGTTGATGGACGGAGTTTCAAGTCCATATTTGAATTTTTGTTTAAAGAAGACACAGGGGACTTTTTAAATAAGTTTTTTCCAAAAATAAAAATTGCTCATAATAAAATATATATTAATCTTGTAAAATAATGCTAAGGAAGCTTACTAGATATAGATATTATCACCATATTTTGAAATTGAATAGTTTTAACAAAATAGTTCTGAGCACCAAAGGTCAGCAAATGCTACTACTAAGAGGATGGGGTGGGTAGGGACAGAGCTCCCCCACCCATGTGGGCCATTTTGTCAGGTGGACAGAGCTAGACACCTATCAATCAACTGGTTGACCTAATTTCAAAGGAAATAACCTGGGGTGAAATTTACATTCTGAAAGCAGGGATTAGCTACGCTAGGGAATTCTCAACCAGGGGCTGGGTAATGGAGCTGATCCCAGCAATCCCCACTTTGGGAAGGGATCAACTACACTATGGAGCTCTCGATTGGGAATTCCACAGTACAGCTGATCCCTGTGAGGTTTGTTGTCAGCACTGATCAGCTGATTGGTACTGACAGCAATCCTGAAGGTTGCTGGTCATTCTTTTTCAGCTGCATCTTTACTTGTCCCATCTCTGATGTCACATGTCAGGTGTGGGGCTGGTGGGCATGATTTGGTGACAATGGCTTCATGACCCAAATTAGGACCCCTACCAGCCTACTTTGGCTGTGGGAAGGAAGTTCCCCACCACTAGCCTACATATTCATAGAGGGTTAAATATGGCGAATATGCCACCACTCCAGCTTTTTTTCTAATGCCTTTGGAAAGGTCAGAGGCTGTGCAAGTTAATTACCCACTGCTTCTGGCCTCTTGAATGCCAAGCATAAAATGATAAATTAATAAAATCCAGTGCACAGTCTGAATGTACATGAGGTCACCACCACGCTGAAGTTATGTGGGACTGGGACTGGTCAGTATTTGGACTGGGAGCCCTGTGTACATCACCATATTTTCCATTATGGGGGGAAAATACCATACATGCACACCCCTTCTCAAAGAACTCTGGTGGGAGAAGGATGAAAATAACATCAACAATATCTGTCTTGTCAGTCTGCCTATCACTTTTTGGGATATTTTATCATTCTATTATTAATATACAAAAAAATTACTTTTATCGGTTTAGTACGTATTGGAACATTATGAGACTTCTCCTTAATTTTGTCTAATTGATGTTAATAGAAGGCATTTCCCATGAAGAAAACTGGAGTTTCTACCCAAATGCCGTCAGGACTGCAGGCTTCTGTGGCAACCCATCATTTCATCTCTACTGGCCAAATAAGAAAAAGGATCAGACGAACAATATCCTGTCCTCTCGGGAACTCATTATACAACCAGGATATATGATACAGTTTAAAGTAAGAAGCTTCTGTTCTTCCAAAGTAAAATGTTGAGTCCATAGACATCAGATTTGCCTAGAAATTCTGACAGGGTCAAGTGGGATGCCTGGTTCAGATTTCTATCAAATATTTACTGCATATTGCTTATTAGAATTTATTGGAATCACATTAGGGTGTCTAACAATAACATTGATACATAAATACTACTTCCATTCAAAGAGCACTGTCAAGGCTTTAGAAACAACTAGAGGAAAGGGATATTTTATTGTGTTCCATTTATCTCAGGGGCAACCTTTTCCCCTGAAGGAAGCCAGTTTTCCCCTCTCACAAGCGGAATGTCATTATAGCAGCACTACCTTTACTAGGATGTTGATTAACTGAAGCTCAGGAAAATTTAGGGTGCCTGTTTGGCTGGAAAACATTGGCTCATCCATGCAAAAGGTTATAACAGACAGGGGAGAAGGAAAGAAAGAGAACGTCAAAGCTGGAAGGATGTTGCTTTAATTTTAGTTAAAATTAAATTGCTATTGTGTTTGTTTCAGATTGTAGTTGGCTGTGAAGCAACATCCTGTGGAGACCTCCATTCTGTGATGTTAGAATATACCAAGGATGCTAGGTAAATCCTTGTCCACAGTGAGATATATTGTGGAATGGGCTTGAAAACTTGAAGTAATTCTTTTAAAAATCATTTTATATTATACATTTAAATTATATACAGACACAACAGTTCAAGAGGCCCAAAATATACAAGTAGATTAGCATATACTTAAACGGTAAAATCACTGTTTGGAGCCATCCAGTATCTTTTGCTGTTTTATTATTATTTTTTAATTATGTTTTTCAGATACGGGATGATTGGTTTTATTGTATATGTTGTATGCCATCTTGATATATGTATGAAAGCATGGATCATAATGAATCGTAAATAAATAAAATAAGATCCAAACATCATCATAAGAATGCAATAAATATATAGAAAGAATGAGTAGCTAAACCTGTGCTAAATTCACCGCTCTGAGCCCGGTCTTGGCTGGGAAGGGCGGGGTATAAATAAAAATTTATTATTATTATTATCATTGCAGATTTCTTTGGAATCTGATGTATCTTGTTAGACCACTTTTCTTAATTAATTATCTATGCGATCAGAAGATCCTTGGAACTAGCTTGGCCCCCTACTCATTATGGAATTAAATGTGGAATTTGCAGGAATTCACTTCACACTTCAGGCTTTAAGTCATGAATGTGCCTGTGAAACTTATTGAACCAAAACATCCAGTCTACATGGGGCCCTGTTCTTATCAGATTTATTCCACTGCTTATCAGATTTATTCCACTGCTCCTGACAAAGTTCCTATATAATGGGATTAGGATAAGAAAATCTATGGGCAAAGAATACAGGACTTCATCTTTGTCTGTTTATAACTCTACTTGGAAGAATATTGTTAAGGAAAATATTTTTTAAATACACCCATTTCCATGACCTTTAGTAGGCACTCAACTTTTTTTATTATTCTCTTCAGCTGCTGTAACAATATTATTTCCTTTGCTTCTTTCAGGGCAGATTCATGGCAGCTTGTCCAGACACAATGTCTCCCATCGTCTTCTAATAGTGTTGGCTGCTCCCCATTCCAGTTCCATGAAGCTACAATCTATAACTCTGTCAACAGCTCCACTTGGAAGAGAATAACTGTCCAGCTGCCAGATCATGTCTCATCCAGGTAGGTTACTGAAAGGTCACCTTATTGCATTGCAATAAAACATCATCTGCTTAGCTGGCACTGGTTGAGGGCGCAGAAGAAGAGGCAATTTAAAACATTATTTTCTCTCCGCTCTGGTACATAATCAATATTATTGGGGAAATATTTCCCCACAGTAAAAATAAACAGTGCTTCCAAGAGAATGTTGTGGAGGTTCAGTGCTTCAGCAGACACCCTGCTCCATTACTTGTGATATATTGGACAAGATAACGTTTGTGATTTCAATGCCCTGCATCTTCCACAGCCCCTTGAGACAGAGGCTAGCAAATGTTGTAACTGTAATACACAGAAGGCAGTAAAAGAGCACCCAAGGCTGCTGTAGCATGCATACACATGGTAGTCTCTATCCGTTGTCTAACATGCCTATAATGTGTGCCGATATTACAATAAAATCTTTTGCGTTAGGCTGTATTGTTTGTTACAATTATATATCACCTTTCCTCCAAGGAGCTCAGTGTGGCATTTATGGTTCTCTCTCTCCCCACTTCATCCTCACAACAACTCTGTGAGACTGTGAGGCAGAGGGAGGGAGGGGCTGGCCCAAGGTGACCCAGAGAGCTTCCTAGCTGACTGACAGTTCAAACCCCGGTCTCCCCATCATAATCCAGCCATTCCTCTCTGGCTCACGGTGGCTATTTTATTTGCAGTGCGACTCAGTTCCGGTGGATACAAAAAGGAGAAGAATCAGAAAAGCAAAGCTGGGCAATTGATCATGTGTACATTGGAGAATCCTGCCCAAAACTCTGTGGCGGCCATGGATACTGTACGACCGGAGCCATTTGCATTTGTGATGAAGGATACCAAGGTGTCATGTTCCTTTTTATTATTACTATTATTTAAACCTAGTCCATCAAACTAACTCAATATTACACAGCAAAATGGTTCTGGAATCCACCATGCTTCAGAGGAAGTCTGCTGAGACTCCTAGGCAAATGTGTGGCTGGTGCCTGAAAAGTTTGGAAATGTGAATACAGAGACCATCTTTCACCTAGCAATAATAGTACTTCACACAGATCTAGCTCCACCTAGCCCCTCCAAAATAATGTGTACTTGCTTGTACAAATCACAGGCTGCGGTTGGGGAGGCAGCACTCACCTGATCTCCTGACAGCTGAGCCGCTATTGCTTACCAGGAAAGAGAGGGAGAGGGATGGGGAGGTCAGCAGAACCAATCTGGTAATTCTGCCAATGTGGTTGCACCATGCTGACACCTACCCTTACCTGCTGTCAGGTGAGTGGCATTGCTCCTTCATGCCATCAGCTACTGACAGGGTACCTAAAACTCAAATAGCCCTGCAGTTCATATTTATGGAAGCCATTTCTGTTTTCAATTTTCAATTGGAAAAATTCAGTCCTGCAAGTGTGCAGCCTTCCAATGACAATCCAGCAAAGCACCAGAATGGCTACGTGAGAACTGCCATTTAAATGATTGGTTAACTACAGTGATAAGTCCCTCAGAGGAATTAGTTCTGGGTTCCTCAAATGTGGTGCTACACATTCAGAGGACTGGTGGGAACAATGCACTCCTATGGCTGTCTATAGGCCATATATGGTATTAACATTTACTAAGGATAGTGAATTTACCAAAGAGCATATTTGGTAAACGATTTAATCTGTATTCCCAACATGTGCAACCATAACCAGTGTCCTATCAATAGTGTTTCTGCTCTGAAAAAGTTATATCTGTGAATGATGTCGTTTTAGCTGGCAAAGACGAAATCACTAAATAAAATATAATCTCAAGACAAGTATGATGCATTATGGCAACTAGTCTTGAATATATGTGTGAAATAAGATGCTTTATCTACCACCTTTTCAAAAATGTATTTATTTTTTATATGGGGCTAAAACTGGGAAAGAAAATAAATGGCATTTTTAACATAGGTTATTTGAAAATCAATGAATGTTTATAATTCAATCAGTCTACAAATAAAAGACCCTGTAGCTGAAGACTTAAAAGTGACTTTCAGTGTTCTAAAGTGTCGGGAGCAGAAGAGCTTGGTGCACTTCTGGGGTAATATTTCAAGTAGAGCATCAAGAGATTTCACTTTCCCTCAGCCCCGAGTTCAAGGACTTGACCTGAAGCACAGGCTTTTCTTAACCATGAACATAAATTCTCAGTTAGAGTATCTCGGTGTTGTCAGCATTGTAATTTTTATCTATTCCTTTTCAGGGGATGACTGCTCTGTTTTCAGCCACGACCTTCCCAGTTATATTAAAGATAATTTTGAATCTGCAAGAGTAACTGAAATAAACTGGGAAACTATCCAGGGTGGGGTTATAGGGAACGGATGTGGGCAGCTGGCACCGTTTGCCCATGGAGATTCTCTGTATTTCAACGGATGCCAGATAAGGCAAGCTGTAACTAAGCCCCTGGATTTGACCCGAGCAAGGTAATTTTGTGTTGTTATGAATCTTAATTTTTTAATAAAAAAAAATGTGTGAGAAAGTTAGTGTTGAACACAATGACATTCAGTGATATTAGGGGCACAGGTGGAATGAAAATAACCTTAGGAAATAAAATTACAGGGATTGTTTTGCAACATGAGTTGTGTTCTGTTGTTCCCTCCACTCATTTGGCCTAGACAAAATGGTGCTATGGCCATATGAGCTCACCTCCAACACAGAGGCATTCAGTCAGACTTCTGAAAAGGAGGACCTACATACAGGTATATCACCTTCTGGCTTGAAGTGACTTTTCCTTGCCTCACTACCCTGAGCAGGTTTTAGGGAAACCGCTGGAAGAGGGGGCAGATTGTTCCATCTGGCAAGCCGAAATGCTTGCCCTGATGGGACAATTGCCTTGGCACCACATGGGAATTCCTCCCAAAGAATCTTAACTCTTGTAAGAGTCAGTTTTATTGTTAGTAGTTTTACTCCTAACTGTTGGATCATGCAGTAAAGTAATTTCTATTCTATTCTTTTAACCTCTCCTCTCATGTTTTCCCCCCAGCAAAATAATGTTTGTTTTGCAAATCGGAAGCCTTTCTCAAACAGACAGCTGTAACACCAATCTAAGTGATCCTAATACGGTGGACAAGGCAGTGTTGCTCCAGTACAGTGTAAATAATGGGATTACATGGCAAGTCATTGCACAACATCAACCAAAGGACTTTATACAAGCCCAAAGAGTGTCTTACAATGTACCACTGTAAGTATCGAGGAATACTACCAGTCTCTCTTACCGCAGACAATTCATACAAAAGAAACCCAACCACACATTAAAGTAAAAACTAGGGTGGGTGGGGCAGACATTGAAAAATGAAATGGGTCTTGCCCTGGAGGGGGATGGATGTGACCATTAAAAGTTATTTATGGGACACCAGCATTTTTAATTAGCTGCGTTAAGATGGTTTTTAATTTTTAATCTTTTAATCTTTTAATCTGTACAGTTAATTAATTGTTTTCTTTTTATGCTTGATGTTTTTATTGTGATTTTAGTGATGTGAGCCGCCCTGAGCCCGGCGTTGCCGGGGAGGGCGGGGTATAAATAAAAATTATTATTATTATTATTATTAATTAAAGAACTAAATCCTTTTTTTAAAAAAAAGATTGAACTGTGAAAGAAGGACCTATTATTTTCTGAGCCAATATAGTTTAAAAGTGAAAATTATGTGGTCTGTATTCACTGGTGACTTTTCAAGAGATATTATAGTCAAAACAAAATAAAAAATTAAAAAATTCCTTCCAGTAGCACCTTAGAGACCAACTAAGTTTGTTCTTGGTATGAGCTTTCGTGTGCATGCACACTTCTTCAGATACACTGAAACAGAAGTCACCAGACCCTTATATATAGTGAGAGGGTGGGAGGGGTATTACTCAGAAGGGTGGTGGGAATGGGTGATAGGCTGATAGGTGTGGTAAACCTGTGGTAAACAGCTATCAGCCAATCACCCATTCTATCAGCCTATCACCCATGCTAATTTTAGCTCCTTTGCCTCAAACCACTGTTTTGTGACATGGTAGCTAAAAGCTAATAGGACTGGACCGTCTGACTTCAGCATCTTTTTACTAGTATCATAAATGCACCCCACCCTCAAATATTTTTTTTCAGAACGCTGTTAAACTTGATAAATCTTGAAATAGCCTGGAAGCACATGGTCGTTCAAACAATGCATATGAGTCTTGTTTCCTGTTTGTTGTTTATTGCCAAACACATTTCAAACTTTCTGCTCTGCATCTCCCAGAACAGACTGTGATATACAGATAAGACTACGAGAGAGCTGTATTGTCATGTCCAAGGACCACAAGCAGTGCCTCTTCAGGGATAATCCCCCATGCATGCTAAACGTCTGCTTGTCTCCTCTCTGACCTCTCCTCCTCTGTCTGCCCCTTTAGGGAGGCACGAATGAAGGGAGTGCTACTTCGCTGGTGGCAGCCCCGCCACAATGGCACAGGCCATGATCAGTGGGCTCTGGACCACGTAGAAG
The DNA here is from genome assembly GCA_034641385.1 of Darevskia mixta. Lineage (NCBI taxonomy): Eukaryota > Metazoa > Chordata > Lepidosauria > Squamata > Lacertidae > Darevskia > Darevskia mixta. Next base: position 5,714,463 of record JAWWNH010000224.1, on the reverse strand, counting down.
TTGTTCAGTGAGTATAAAGCGCCGTCTCGTATCACCACCACCCTCATCTTGGAAAGTGCTGGTTTCTCCACAGCATGGCACATTTCAGTTTAGTAAGGAGCACTTCCTAGTTCCAGGAGAGGGTGTTTGAGGTCAGCTGCAGGGCAGAGGAATTAACTGGGCACTGTTGTAAAATGCAGGAAGGGGAAATGTGGGGTTTAAACTGCTTTTGAATTGCTGATATATCTGTGCCCCATTGTTCATGCGAGAGGATGAGTGTGTTTCAGAGAGTAAGGCGTGAAGCTGAATTGCATTTTGAAGCACACTGCAGAACTGTAGCACATGTTGTTCTTCTGCAGTTATAAACACAATTCACCTGTAACGCTAAGCCAAACCATTACTTGGTGTACACAAGCAAATGTGTAGGTTCCTGAAGAGAAGATTGCAGTCACTGCGCTCCTCCTGCAGTCCTGCTGCTGTTAAATTACTCAAGTCTGGTTTAGCATTATATTAGTCTCGCTTCAGACTAGCCACAAGTTGTAACCAAGGTTTTGTCCGTGGTTTACTGTTTGTGGATTGGGAGAGACAAAGAACAAACTCAGGTTGATACGTGAAGCTACCGGTCAATCAAACCATGTAGCACAGCAGCAGCAAGATTTGAGGAGAAACATCACAGCCACAACATTTTCTCTGGGAATCCACAGGTTTGTTCATTCAAGCCATGGTTGGCCTAGCATTGCAGGAGAATTGAGCCATATAGCAATTGACTTGGGCTTTAGCAACTAATGCCTTATTCATCCCCCACCTTTTTTCCCAGTAAGCAGGTGGTGTTCAGAAACAGGGTTCATTATAGCAAGTTTCTATGGGCAGACAGCACTACATTCATTTCCCTGCCACAATCTTAGCAAGTAAAATGTTTTTGTCCTGTTGATTCTTCCCAAGGCTAAAATGGTCTCACAATCAGAATAACCAGTTTATGCTTATTGCATCACAGAAAGATGATCAACTTTTTCTCTAACAATTTAGTTCCTGAAATTCTAGTGTCATGACGGGCTGGGATTCATCGCTACAGTGGTTGGCTGAGAGAGGTGTGCCTTCCCAGTAGATAGGTTCAAATGTTATTTTATTGAAAGCTTTCAAAGAGTAATGGAGAGTGATGGAGCTTGGATTATATCCTCGAACATTTTTGCTCAGCTGTTAAACTATTGGTTTCTTGATTCACATTTAAATTAGGGCTGTGGAAGTATTAATTGTACTAACTGGTACACTATTTTACTCAGTAATCATCACTTTTTGTCATATACTTTATCTGTAAAAAGTGCTAATAGTACGATTGGGTCAGGTGCTGGTCCCAATCCAGCTAAAGTTACTTGTGACTAAAGTCCCCAAGTTATGTCCCATTGAGAGTAACAGGATGTGGTCACAACTAACTTTAAAAAGTTCAAAGCCACTGGCTTGGATCTAGACTTGCCCCATGCTCCCCCTACTGCAGTTCCTCCCAAACCAAAGCTGCTTCTGGACATCAGGAGACTCCAGAACACAGCACAGAGGATCACAGTGAGAGGAAGGAATTGGAGAAAATTGGGTGGAGGTGCCTTGCATGAGTTCCCATTTGCGCAAGATGCCTCTGCTGGATTTTTGTCCATTTACGACCCTTTATACCCCATCCCATCAGGGACGCGGGTTAAACCACAGAGCCTAGGGCAGTGGTGGCTAACCTTGACACTCCAGATGTTTTGGAACTACAACTCCCATCATCCCTGACCACTGGTCCTGTTAGCTAGGGATGATGGGAGTTGTAGTTCCAAAACATCTGGAGTGTCAAGGTTAGCCACCACTGGCCTAGGGCTTGCCGATCAGAAGGTTGGTGGTTCGAATCCCCGTGAGCTCCCATTGCTTGGTCCCAGCTCCTGCCCACCTAGCAGTTCGAAAGCACGTCAAAGTGCAAGTAGATAAATAGGTACTGCTCCAGTGGGAAGGTAAACAGCGTTTCCGTGCGCTGCCCTGGTTCACTAGAAGCGGCTTAGTCGTCATGCTGGCCACGTGACCCGGAAGCTGTACGCCGGCTCCCTCGGCCAGTAAAGCGAGATGAGCGCCGCAACCCCAGAGTCGTCCGCGACTAGACCTAATGGTCAGGGGTCCCTTTACCTTTACCTTACACCCCATCCCATCTCATTCTGAAGGGCTGCTTGACTCTCAGAACCACTGGGGAAGCTTTGGGGAGGCAAATGAGCACTTGTGCAAATCTGGATCCAAGCCATTGTGTTGATGATTTTTTAAATGATTATGAATGAGGAAATATCCTATTGCCATTAAATAGCTTCAAACGGCTAGTTGTATCTTCAGCCATGGCTGACTCTGTTAAAGCAAGACTGTAAACTGTCTTTCAAAACCTCAACTTTAGTCTATGGACAGCCCTAATTTAAAGTAGTAAATATGGCAATAGCAACTTGGATTACGGCATCTAGGTAGTCCTGCTCTAGACTTTGCTGCAAGGCACCTGCTTGCATGTCACTCATGCCCACCCCAAATTACAGCCTTTCCTCAGCACTAAGTATTGATTCACGCTTGGCTGCCTTTTGCTTTTTGTCTTTGTTATTTTAAACACACCTTGCTGAATTTGCCTCCATAAAATCAAAATCTAAGTTTGAAGTAGAAAAAGGAAACAGAGCTTTATTCTTAACTCACCAAGTACATTTGATGCAGATTATGCATACAGAATACACAAATACATTTTTAAAAAATACTGCATTTCGGGGTAGAATATAGGTGGCTTGGGTAAATAAATCCTAACTTTTCAAGATTTTCATCTTTAAATATTAATGGGGGGCGGGGAGAGGCAGGGAGGATAGAGTTTTCATATTAAAGTTGGAACGGATATTTCTTACCATGAGATACTTTAGATTTTTCTATATATATGCCACTTTCTTATGCAGAGGCTCACAAAGTGGCTTTTAAAGAATAAGTAAAAAGCAGCATTAAAAACATAATAATTTCTGATAATTTAGCACATTAAAGCAACAGCGGAAAAACAAAAACAAAAACAGGTCAGTCATCTCAGTTTCCACAATGAGCTTAAAAGAAAGTTGTTTTTTACCTACCATTGGAAAGTCTTAATAAACTCTCATTGGAAACAGCACTAAGATGACCCTTTTCTAATAGTGGACAATCTTACATCAAATAATGATAGCATCTGGCGTAGCACTGTAAAGTTCTCGTAAATCTTAATTCTATCTGTATATTAGGAAAGGCACTTCCTAAGGAGCCAACTAGATTTCAGGGCAGTCATCCATGGGAATTAATAGAAGAAGCAGCATCTGAACATGTATTAAAGAGAGTTAAGGAAATAAACGTGCTATAGTTAACTGGATATACAGTATAAAAAAATTCCTTCCAGTAGCACCTTAGAGACCAACTAAGTTTGTTCTTGGTATGAGCTTTTGTGTGCATGCATCTGAAGAAGTGTGCATGCACACAAAAGCTCATACCAAGAACAAACTTAGTTGGTCTCTAAGAAATTTTTTTATTTTGTTTCGACTACGGCAGACCAACACGGCTACCTACCTGTAACTGGATATACAGTATCAGGTAGCTGATCTATAAGTAGGGTCACTAGATGCAAAAGAGGGTTCCTGTACTTATAAAAGCGGTATAGAAGAGACAATTGCAGGTGCTGCAGCTATTCTTCTTTCTGCATGAAAGCTGTCATGTGCAAAAAGTCCCTCTTCTACACAACTCTTAAAGGTAATCCTCCTTGGCCCTGCATCTGTAGCCTTCCTGCAGTCTTATTCTAAGGCCCTGTCTCCAACGTATGGCTCCAACAGATAGGTTTTGCACAAGCAGGGTGCAGGAACAACCCTTAGGTCGGAGCTTTCCAAATTTTTCATGTTGGTGGCACACTTTTTAGACATGCATCGTTTTGCGACACACTAATTTGGTTTTACTAGCAAACCATAAGCCTTAGGTTATGCAGCTCCCTTCTGCATCCAGAACCTGAACAGGATGCAGACACATGTCCATTGCATAGGACAAGGTTAGCCAAACGTTGCTGGACTACAACTCTCATCTTGAGCATAGGCCATGCTTTCTGGGGCAGGTGGGTGTTATAGTCCAGCAACATCTGGAGGGTACCACATTGACCACCCCAGCTACAGAAATATACCCCAGCTACATGATCCAACTATCACAAAAAGGAAGCACTGCACCGTGCAAACTGAGGTTATAGGCACATTGGGGGGGATCTACAGTGGCACCCGCAGTTCCTTATTATTATGGCATTAACTAATCCCTGCTGCTGCCATTCAGTGGCCATTCCATGTTGGCTTCTCCTATCTATGCCAGTAGGAAAATGCCAGCAGGGACTAAAGAACTCTGAGACTTTTATCTTTTAAGAGACCATGTCACATAACCCAAACTAGATATGAAGGTTAAAGCTGATGTTAGTCATACTCAGAGTAGCCCCACTTAAATGAATGGACACAGTAAACTTATTGCTGTTGGCATCTGTCTTGGGAGACAATGGAAGAGTGCGCCTTCAAGGGTGAAGTCAAAAGACAGTCCAATGTTTTTCGCACAGTTCAGCCTTGTGTAGTTGTTTTTGGATTCACAAATAGCCATTGCGGTGTGGAGCCTGACTGGGAGCATGGTGAGGGAGAGGGAGAGGAGCTTTAACTACTACTACTACAACAACAACTACTTATTATTCTTAAATGTTTGTTTACCATCCTTCATCCGAAGATCACAGGGTGATTTACAGCACTTGTAAACCATTGCTCCCATTATGCTCCTGATCAGAACTGGTCACACCGTATCAGCTCTTTGTGATAGGAGGAAAGATTCCATTGGCATCAAGGTGTGAACAATTATCACATCTAGTTTGGCTTTCTGTCTCTTAAATTATAAGCCCTAGAATTCATTGCATTCTTGATTGCATAGTATTTGGTTGGGGGAAAAACATTTTTAGGCAAATCACTCACTTGGGCCTGGAGAGGGGGTCTTCTTAGGATAAATACTTCCTTCCTTTCTGGGAAATAATTTTTGCTGTCTGCACTCCTGTATTTTATCTCCAAGACTAAAACTTGGAACCAACTTTGTATTCTCTGTGCATGTCACTTCTCCCTTAGCCAAAGCTTACTGCCTGCTTTGCTGTGCTGTGGAAACCACACAATTTATTTATTTTTGCATGTCCATCTTGAATAATCGTTTCTTTGTGAAGAGGGCAAGCCCTTATTAGTGACTTAAGAAACAGAGATGTCAAATATTACTAATAGCTGAAGGATGGGACACTTGGTCTTCCATCAAAATGTTAATGGCACATGAATTTGGAAGTAGCCCCGTAATTCCTTTTACAAATATTATCTTTATCTTTACCAAAATTGGAATCATCATGTTATGACTTTGGGCTTATGGGCATGTTGTTAATCTTTCCATAAATATCACGCTTTTCATTATTAAGATAATTTCACAGTTTTGGCACAAATGATTTTTGAAAATTTTGTTGCAAAGAATCACCATGCTTTTTCTTAAAAGATCTAGATATGAAATCTAGCTTCTAGCAGTATGAAATTGCATTCATTTCAATAGCCATCTTTCTTTGCTTTATCTCCTAAGCACAGAGCCATTACTATATGTATAGGAAAGTTTATACCTACTCCAGCACAGAAAAGAAACTGTTGAAATATTGCAGCATTATATTAATTTTCTCATTATTTATGTGAACATTCAGCTATGTGGTTGTATTTCTATAACAATTTATACTTGTAAAATTATTTGAATGATGAAATAAGCATTTTTTAAAATCAGAAAGTAATTTGTTCAATTTTTATTTTCAAAAGAGATGAAAAATCCTATATTGCCTCTAAACCTCATCAGTCTTTTATGACTAATCACAGTGCTGCATGCATTGAAATACATTTTCTAATTTGTGTTGTATTTCATTATTTGCTGTCATTGGTTTTACACTAGAGTAAGGTAAGTAAACTTATTACCACAATATCCGTGCAGCCATTATACTTTTACGAATATTCTTTTGCTCACTTAGCCAAGTCTGATACTGTGGCTTGAAGCTGACATTGATCAGATTCATTTACACCAGCAAACATGGAAACGTGAACTTCTCTGTCCGTAAAAGGCATAATCCTGTTGTCCTGTGTTGTTTGATGCCCTTGACAGCTGTAGTCCATCGAAATATGCACCCAAGAGTCTTGTCAAATGCCTCTATTTCACTCTTCACAGAGTTTCAAAATACAGCATAGAAACTCATTCCATACAGTTTCGAATCTACAAATAAAAACACAGAAGCACATAATGGGCTGCTATAATTGTTATTTTTTTAAGAGCAATAAATAATCAGTCACGTGAGATTAAATAATTTCATGCGGGCTGCTCACTGCATAGGAAGTATAGTTTGTGACAGAGCAGCTACTTCCAAAGGACCAAAGCCTCCTTCTTCTGTTACCCAGGGTAGGGTCATTCTGCTGACCCTGCCCTCTTGTCCTAAGCCTAAACATGAGCAGCTTTTCTTGCACACATCTTCACTGCATACATCCAGGAGGGAAAGTTAGCAGTGCAGTGGGGCTCACATGATTGAATGCTTCTCAAGTGTCCCTATTTTCCAGGGACGTCCCTGATTTAGGAGAAGGCATCCCCGTTTCTGATTTGATCCCGGAATGTCCCACTTTTCCTTAGGATGTCTTAATTTTTCATTGGAGAAATGTTGGAGGGTATGGCCTTATCCGACCCCTGAGCCATCTGAAGGCAATCCTGTATAGGGAAGGCTTTTTTAATGTTTTGTTATGTTCTTTTATATGTTGGGAGCTGCCCAGAGTAGTTGGGGCAACCCAATAAGATGTGTGGGGTATAAATAGTAAAATTATCATTATGGAATGGGATGCCCCTATTTTAATCAGAGAAATGTTGGAGAGTATGGGATGAGGGAAGGATCTCTCTACACAGAAAGCTAGTATGTTAAGGAGACCAGGGGAGAAGCGTTCTCCCTTACAACGAGTTTTCAGTGAGAAGGGAATGTTTTGTTTGGAAGTGTGTATAGACTTTTAGTTTACCATCTCAATGAGAACTAGATCAAAGCCATTTTAAAACAACAGCAGGAAGTTGTGGTAAATTAGGCAAGAAGCATTTTGGTTTGGGTTTTAATTCTGGTTTTGGCACAGGCTGTTACATTCTGTGTGCTGCTGTGGCAATGCAGCAATTCATTAAGTTCTTTTATCTTGCTTTGAGATAGTGGTATTTAAATTTATTTCTCACATATGAGCAACGTTAACTTTTGAGAAGCGTCTGTCGGAAGAATGCCGGTTCAGACTTTTACTTGTTTTGTCTGCATAAACAATCACATTCATCATCAGGCATGTACTTAAATGGACAAACATAGCACATGAGCCCAGCCATCCTAGGCATGGCCAGCAGCAATTCCTGTGATTGTGGTAACTGAATAAAGTGCCACAGCAGTCATGGAACAGTTCAGGGCCGTTCACTCATGTGTGGGTAGCTGACATTAGTGTGTTAATTTTTACTTACAAACGCCACCAAAATCCACAGTCCAAAATTGATATGTGGAAAGAAAGGCCTGTAGATCACAGGCCCCCGCCCTCCCACTTGGGGACATGCAGTCTCTTTCTGAATGTACTCAGTGGGATCCCTGGCAATGGATTATGAGCTTCTCTGTAACTAGGGCAGGGGAAGGTTGAACTGATGGCAACACTCCCTTCTGTGGCATGAAACAACAGGGACACAATGGGAGACGGGTGAAATCCAACTACCCATCTCTGCTGTGAGGTTTTGCTGACAGCATCTCTTGTCATATCATAGAATTTACCCTTCCATTTTCAGAATAGACTATCAGTCATTTGTTCATTTGGGAGAAAGTAATGTGGCAGTGTTTATGTAACATCTAGAAGGCAAAAGGGTACATGACCAGACCAGGGCACTAAGTTTTACATATATGTAGGTCAGTAATGGCTGTTAGCGATTTGTATCTGCTTCATAGGGGTGGTGCTTCAACGGGGGGGGGGGGGTGGATGGTGTGGAAGCATTTCAGTCTTTGTGGACACTACCAGCTCTGATCTTACGGTTTCTAAGATCTACTAAGTAGATTTCATTTAGATAAGAGTAACTGCAAAAGGCTGCAAAACAAAAATTAATGAGCCTGGTTGTGTTTCTCAGGAGTTGAACAATTATGAGTTTAGCACAATGAAAGCAAAATAATTCTCTGCTTAATGATATTCTTTATCCATGATACATTTAATTTTCCAGCAGTCAGGCTGTTTTGCATTTCTAGTATCTAGAGATCACTTTAGGAACTTGGCTTATCCTCCAGGGTACTTATCCATATGTACCTACCACTAATAAAGACAGCACTAGAATCTTAACGAAACATTGTGTGACAATGTTCAATTAATGTAAAGCTGTCTTCCTAAACTGAATTGTAATGAAAGCACAGTAAGGGTCCCTTGTCTGCTTTACACACCGTGGGTACAATCCAAATTTTACATGCCTAATACAATCCTATATACTCTAGGAGATTAATTCCCAGGTAAGTGTGTACAGGATTGCAGCCAAAGTCTCAGTGAAATCAACAGGACTTAACTTGAGCACATAGTAAACTGGAAACTAACAGAACTTAAGGCAGCCTAGCTGGCTCTAGATCACGCCATGCCATGAGTAGCAGCAGCTGTCCAAAATGCTTCTAATTTGGATTGGGGTTTGTTTTGTTTTTTACATAATTTTGTATGAATATTAATTATCATTTAAAGCAAGATGTGTAGAAAAATGCACCGTGCAGCTTGGGAAGGTCTTTCCAACATATATACAAAAGGACCTTAAGTTCCTTGTCTTCCGTCCTCTTTCCATTGAACAGCACTCGCAAACAAAATTACATGATGAATTTTTCACGGCAACATGGGCTCAGGCATTTCTACAACAGAAGACGAAGGTCACTTAGGCGATTCCCGTGAAGGACAAGACATTTCCTTTCTTTCCCAACCTGTGATGTGCCGCTTTCCATTCTTTTCAATCTAGCACTGCCGTCTGGTTTGTCAGGACTTTTTTATTGATGAATATTTTCAAAGCCTCCATCGAGACAGAGCATTACACCACTTTTTTCGCACTGTGATCTAATGAGAAGTGACTTATTTTCTCATAGGTAAATGTTTTTAATGTTGATGTGTCTGTGAAAAATTGTGATCTGTTGTAATACCAGTTACAGTTGGCAGTATTGGAAGTAAGCAACTGGTTCTGTTTTTAACAAAAAAACAAAACAAGCATACATTTAAGCACAAAAGACTTTTCATATTTTGTCAGAAACGACAATATTAAGTACAATATTTAACATACTTCGTCACATAGGTATTTAAATGCACTGTATTTCAGCTCTGTATCATATTTTACATGATTAAGTTATCATTGTTTGTTCTCTTTGTATTCAACTTGATACGTTGGCACTGTATTGACTTGTTATAACCATTTGCTGCTGATTTGGGGGCTACATAACTGTCTGATGCTATGAGTAAAGCAAACAAATGCCTAATCAAAAAGTTAATAGCAGACATCATTGTACAAGACATCATTGTCCTTCATTCTTACTCTTTGATATGTCTGTCGGTTATTGTTTTGTGGGCAAAAAAAAAATACTTGACATTTAAACCTTTTCTACTAAGCAGCTGTGGATAAACTTTCCCACCCAACCCCCTCCAAACAGAAGCTCCTGTTTCCGTGTCCAAAAGTAAAGCAATTCTCTGTGGATAATTTACTTACAGTAACTGCCATTTGGTCTCTGTAGTAATGGAGTGATTTGTAAAAAGTGAACGTTTCTTCGTGTTTATTTGTGGTTTGTTTCTATTGCGGGTCATGTTTGTATCTTATGATGTTGTATCTACACCAGCAACATAATAATGACCCTACAACCCTAAACTGTCTTATTATCATGAATTAAACATGTTTCACTCTACAGTGAACTGAGCTAAAATTCTATGCTTCAATAAAGATAATGTCAACAAATTATTTATGTGCTACTTTTTTTCACAGCTTATTCATTGGGAAGAGGGAGTGATTCAAAGGTATATACACCATATGACATACAATTTTCATACCCACAAAATAAGAGGCAATGATTAGGCCTAATTCTGAAAAAATGTGATTTTGCACCTAGGTACCTAATGTAAAAGTGTATCAATCAATCAAATTTTTATTACAGTCATAGACCAGCATTTAAAATCTGAAAAGTGCTTTACAGAGCTAAAGGAGATTAAAACGCAAAATGAATATAGCAGTCTAAAAATTTAAAAGGGGCTAAAAATATCCAAGAGGAGGGTCCAGCTTGCATTTTCCCAGCTTCTGCTCAAGGTCTTCATTCCATTCCCGAACAGAAGAGCTGCTACCCACAGCCCAACACCAAGTTCAATACTCTGGGGAGGTCAGGGACTGAACAAGAGATCTTCTACATACAAAGCCACTGAGCAGTGTCTCCTCCAAAGTAAATGGGGGTGTGGAGCCAGAACTGTTTGACCTCCACTGTGCTTCGGAGCTTTCTACATCAAATCACATACAGATTGACCCTATCGCCCCAGGGGCTCACTGTGACTGTTTTCCCCGCTGACTGGTTTGTTCTGGGAGGATAGACTCTGCCTGCAAATCTATGTAAAAGTGTATTGGGAAGAGACCTGGTAGTTTGTTTCACAAAATATTGTGTGCAAGTGCTGTGCGATTGGGAGTGGATATTCACCTAAGAGCTAATGCCACTTATGGCATTAACATTCTTCACATAGTGAAAACAAAATAAAAAATAAAAAAATTCATTTCAGTAGCACCTTAGAGATCAACTAAGTTTGTTCTTGGTATGAGCTTTCGTGTGCATGCACACTTCTTCACATAGTTATGCACATAAGTCTGGAATCTACTTCTGATCTCACAACAGGTAGATTTTTTGGGGGGGGTTATATCTGAACAGTCCCTTAGTGTAGGAGAAAGGGGCGGTTAAATTGGCACAACTATTTTTGAGGGCTTTAAGTACAAGTGTTGATTCCAAGGTGTGCACACGATGATGAACAAATCCTTCTCTGAAGTTAGGCATACAAATTGTGGCTAGATTTTTCAACGGTCTTAAACAACACTAATATAACACATAATTTCTTATACTGCATCACTATTGTAGCTTGTTTTCCGAAGACCCTTATGCCCTGTTCTAGCTTCATAGTCTGCCAGATTCTCAGGTACATGTATGAGACAAGCTGGAGTATAGCTCCTCATGCAAGCCAGGCAAAACCCTTCCTTCTCCATGTATCAGGTGAGCTGCAGTCACATCAGCATACTGTCTTGCCTGCATGGTACAGCCACCTGCCCTTCCCTGGGCTCACTGCGTATACTACTCTCAACAGATGTCAGAGCTGGTTAATACATAGAACCTGAAAGAATGGGCCACAGAATATACCCCTTTGCAAGGCAAGCCCCCAGGTGGTACAGATACAGCAGCCGCTGTCTGTAGTACCACTTATTATTTATTTCCAGTTGGAAGCAGTGCTGGTCTATTCCATAAAAAATTTGTTAAGTCTATAGATACCACAAAACACAGTGTTGATTTTCCATTCTCATGTGTGTGTGTGTTCATACATGGTACAATGCACCAACCATCTGCTCAACACGCTGGTGGCATTTTTTCTCCCTTCGCCAGGATCAATAAACAGCAATATCAGGAGATACTACTGGGTCCTGAAGTACATTACTATACAGTGCCATAGTTGTGGCACTGTAAAAACAGGAGCACTATAAAACATGATAATCTTATCTGCTGGTATTATAACTTGGCCCAGGAAAGTAGGGAGTTGGCTGAGTTTATTGTTCACTCTGGTCTCTTCTGGGTTTCCGGTGTTAAAATGCTATAAGGAAGAAATTCCAATACCACAACTATTTTTTAAAGGAAAAATGTGTACAATTTTGCCAAACTAGTCATTTTTCTATTTATTTAATTATTTAATTATTCAGGTAGAGTATGTTATGTATTGTTCAAACAGAGTACACTTGCAGCCATGCAATAAAATGCAATTCTGAAATGTTAATAGCTCTTCCCATTTTCTAAGAACTGGCAGGATTTTTGAGATCTCTAACAAAAGAGCCAGCCTACGTGAATGAAAGTCAGAGGCATAAGACTCACAAGACACTGCTTAAAAGAAAAGCTCAGTGATAAAGCAAAATCCTGAAAGACGTGCCTAGGCCAACTCACGCCAGGGCAGCACAAACAATGAAGTAACCCTGCAAACATAGAGCTTAAAAGGTGCAAGTTTTTTGTATTAATGAAATTAAATATAAATAAAAGGAATTTTAATGCATTTATACAGTAAGTCCCATTAACCATTCCATCATTATTATCACATTTAAACTCTGAAGTAAAAAATTCTGTATGTTGTTTATATTTTTAATGCATGTGTATATTTCCCCACACCCTTTTCCTTTTCACAGCTATAAAACTATGGGGCAGCCTCATCCAAAATTACTCGTTATCTGGCAGCTGATAAAGGATCCCCTTTCAGTATGTTTTATGTAGTGTTTTATCAATTCACTCCAAGTGTTACTAATCCATCACTTTCAAAGCCTCAAATTCTAATCCTGACACGAGCAAGGGTTGAGTTTGTATCCCACCAAGTTATACTCAAAGCAGACCCAATTAAATCAGTGAGCTTCTGTTAGCCAAGTTCGTTGATTTCAATGGGTAAGTTGGCTGTAACTGAGGTTTTTAAAAAAAAAACCCAACAACAACAACCAAACAACTTATAACCTGATATTCAACCCAGTTAAATGAAGAATATTAATTCAAGCTCGTTTTGTTCCATCCACTTCAATAGTACCTTGCGCCTTGAACCAATAGATACTACTGCTGCTTTTATTATTTAGAAAGTGCCTAACATTTCTAGGTACTATTTTTAAAAAGAACACAGGCCTTGGCTGCAGATCTGCAATCTAACATACACCATACAAAAGGAAAGGATGGGGGCTGGGAAGAGGAAAAGAACAGGGAGACTGCAATCCTATACATACTTGCCTTTAATACATCTCATGAACAGCAACAAGACTTACTTTAGAATAGGCATGCCTAGGATTCAATGGTTAAGGTGCCACTTATTACATCATATTAATAATTACCAGGTAGGATGGTTTGTGGTGCTAGGCCATAATTGCACCGCAATGATGATATGATGATATTTACAGGGATGGAGCAGCTCAGGGTGAGATACTATTTCAGGTCTAACAGTCCTGAATTAGATAAAATAAAATAAAAAATTCCTTCCAGTAGCACCTTAGAGACTAACTATGTTTGTTCTTGGTATGAGCTTTCATGTGCATGCACACTTCTTAGCTAACTCATGTACAGTATATTAAATACGGGGGGTATCTTCATCATAGGAACCTTGTACCTGCGCTATGAAAGGGTATCAGTTTTATACCAGTTTATCGCGGCTCCCCCCCCCAATAATAATAATAATAATAATAATAATAATCCCAGGAATAGTTTGAAAGCGACAAGAATTGTTTGCCAAGATCCCCAGCCATTTCAAAACCCATTTTGTCCACCTTCGACACGGGTGGACAAAAACACGGCTCTCCCCTGGGTCTGCTTTCAAAACCAGGGGGTGGTCATTGTCAGTCTCCCTTTTCACGGGATTCCTCTGCGAACAACGCCAAGAGCCCCAGACCCTCCGCTAACGGGAAAAAGAGACCCTCGGCCGAGAAGAAGCTTATCACGCCATTTCGGGCGTGAGTCGGTGTGTGAGAGAGAGGCTCGGCTTTTACCTCAGGCCCAGCGCCACCGAGGTCGACTCGAGAGGCATGCTGGGACTTGTAGTTGCCGCACAGCTCCTTCTCTCGTGCCCTGAACGGACGCGGGAACTACCAGTCCCAGCAGCCCCTGCCACGTTGGTTGGGGTGAAGAAACCCTAAAGGCCCGCCCTTTATATATGTGTGTGTGTGTGTTTTGGTAATGCCTAATTTTGGGCTGCCGGGAGGAGGAGGAGGAGGAGAGCTCCGGCTGAGGGCGGAGAGTTACCTCAGGTTACCGTTTAATAGGCCGCCGCCGCCTCGACCGCCGCTCCTGTTGCTACTGGGCTTGGGCGGCGAAGCGACCTCGGGAGGCCGCGAGGAGGCGGAGAAGGTGAGGAGCGCGAAGCGCCTTTTTAAATATTTATTTATTTATTTATTTATTGTATGTTTGTGAGAGAAAGAGGGGTAAAAAAAAAAAATTAAGGCAACGGCGGAAAGGAAGGAGGCGGCGGGTGGTCGAGACTCGGCGGATTGGGACTGAGTAAGTAAGTTAGTGAGAAGCAGCTTGCGGGACCGCCGCCGCCTCCTCCTCAGAGATTTCTTACCGGGTTGATCTCGGGGCTTTTCGGTGTGTGCGATCCCCTTTTAAGGACCAGGGAAACTTGTCACGGCAGAGAGGTTAAAAACGGTGCGGGGAGCAGCTCCTCTCGCTTGGTATATCCGCCGGTCAGGCTGCTGCAAAAAAGGAGCAGGAGCAGGGCCAGTTTTATTTTTTAAAAAAATTAAATTGGGGTGTGTGGGGGCAAACCTCATTCGGAGAGAGAGGAAGGAAGCCTCCTGGTTGTTGTTGTTGTTGTTGCTGTTTGTTGTTACTTCGTTTAAATATACGTTTCGCCCCTGCCTGGCGTTGTATCCGAAGGGCAAAGTAAGGCTTGTTTAGAAAGTCGTGCCTTTGCCCTTCTAACGGGTGAGACTGCTTTGGGGTGTGGGAATGTGCCCGAAGGTTTGTTTCGCAAAGTTCAGGGAAGAACCATGGTTTTTAAGAAAATAGGCTCTAAGGGATGAGTCCAGGGGCCACCCCTGTTGATTGGGGCTGCCAACCTTATTTGTAAAAAAGAGAGCCTGCCCACCTTAGTAGATTTCGCCCGTGACCTGGGTCTAATCGCACCTCTTGCCCAGAAGTTGCAAGAAGCTCCTTTCTAAGTGCCGCTTTGCCTTGACCCGAGAAGCCTCTTCAAGCCTTAGCCCATCATTTGCCATCCTTCCTTGATAACTTCCCCTCCTGCAGTTCTTTCTCCTCCCCTCCCTCGGTTTCATTCTGTTAACTGCATCCTGCACTTCCTCTTTTAATCTTTATATTGCTTGCTTCACTTTTATCACACTTTTATCAGTAGGATAAGGTTTACAACTTGTATCAATATACAAGCGAGACTGGCTGACTAAAGTATTCAACTCCATTGACGTATTTGAGGAAAAGCAAAGAGCCTGTAATCGGAAGCACTGATGGGGGAAACCCCATACCTGCACCTTTAGCCCACAGCTAAAGATCCTGGCTCTAGATTCTAGGGAGAACCACTGACAAGAATTCCAAAATGAGCTGAAAATCACTTAATCACTAGCTTTCGAAAACTTCTTTGTTTTTCCCAAATCTCACAATCATTTCCAGCATAATCTGATTTCCCCCCCCCTTCTAGTTGCCTTTCTATTTTTTCATTCCCCAGCAACATAACCTTCTATTTTTTCCTTTGTTTAAGGCTGTTTGTTTAAAACTTTAATGGTGTGTTCATAAATCCTTGAGAATAAGGGGGCCCTTAAGTTGTGGTTCGGCGGTTCGAATCCCTGCAACGGGGTGAGCTCCCGTTGCTCGGTCCCAGCTCCTGCCCACCTAGCAGTTCGAAAGCACGTCAAAGTGCAAGTAGATAAATAGGTACCACTCCGGTGGGAAGGTAAAAGGCGTTTCCGTGCGCTGCTCTGGTTTGCCAGAAGCGGCTTAGTCATGCTGGCCACATGACCCGGAAGTTGTACGCCGGCTCTCGGCCAATAAAGCGAGATGAGCGCCGCAACCCCAGAGTCGGACACGACTGGACCTAATGGTCAGGGGTCCCTTTACCTTTACCTTTAAGTTGTGGTAGTACAATCAAAGTATAAGGAACAAAGTAGTCTGTATTGTGAATATGTATTGTGAATAAAGAAATCTTCCCGATATTTATTAATGTTCTGCATTTTTATGATGCTTTCTGTCCAAGCTTCTGTACATAAAGGCAAGTATATTTTAACTGTGAAAGTATATTAGGCCTGCTAGGTGCATGTTCTGAATGCACAAAAGTCTTTTGGTGATCAAACAAGTAGCCTCTTTGTTGTAAGGCATCAAAATGTACTGATTGCAGGAAAACCTCTGCTGGACAGCTCTCAGTTAAGCCATAGCTGGCTTAGTGTGCCTGCTTAGAACACACAAATCTTCCAGCAAAAATACACTAATGAAAAGCATTAAGTATATGAACATTTTAAATACAATTCCCTCATGCCTCCAAAACCATTGATAAAAATCGGTACAAACCTGCCAAATGAAACTTGATTTACCACAAAACTGGCCATTCAGGAGTTAACATATCCATAAAAACTATCCTGCATACAGGAGCTTAAACAGCCTCACAGACCAGGGGTTGCCAGTGTGGTGCCTGTGACACCCTTGAGGTCTTCCCACAAAGCCTCGGAGCACCCTTGGTCATGAGGTGGTGTGGGTGATTACATACTTTCCCCTTAAAAAATACATCGAGCTGAAGGAGGAAGTTGAAAGTATGACATTTTCCCAATTCCTCTTTTAGTTCTATGTGCTTCTCAAGGCTCATATTAATTCTAAGAGCCCTTAGAAAAGTAAAGTGTGTGCATGCTTTTTATCTCTCTCTGCAGGGTTGGAGGTTGATACTGAACTAAAGGAAATGGAGAGAGGGTACCAGAAGGGATGGCATCCATGGCACTCAATCCAAAATCAAATGAGCTCATGGGCCTATAGAGATTGGCATCCCTGTCACATATAGTGCATACACACAAGCACCTGGATTCAGTGGGGTAAAACATTTTAAAGTGTAGTGCAAAGGTTCTGTAATTGTAGGATGCTTATGCAGATAGTCAGTATATGACTGCTTTTATAGAGAATGATTGTCATTGTGCTATCAAGGCAATTCAGATTTAGTATGACAAGCACAGCAAGGACTTGGGCTGCATGCACACCATACATTTCAAGCACATGACTTCCCCTACAGTATCTCGAGAACATAGTTTGTGCTGGAAATTATAGCTCTGTGAGAGGTAAACTACGTATGGTGTGTACAGAGCCTCCCACTGGTATTCCCTCAATATTTGCCTATATTGCCAATATTTCCCTCAATATGCACCAATATTTGACATAATTCCAAGATGAGTAAGGATGGAGCCAGAATGCACTATACAGTGGTACCTCGGGTTAAGTACTTAATTTGTTCCGGAGGTCCGTTCTTAACCTGAAGCGTACTTAACCTGAATTACCACTTTAGCTAATGGGACCTCCTGCTGCTGCTGCGCCGCCAGAGCACGATTTCTGTTCTTAGCGGAGTTCTTAACCTGAAGCGTACTTAAGCTGAAGCGTACTTAACCCGAGGTACCACTGTACTAGACAGGCAAAGTGGAAGTCCAGAATTATCAACATTACCCAGAAATCACAGTCCTGTTTTCCATTCCGACCAACCAGGCAAGGGATGGAGGATCTGTGGCCCTTCAGATGCATTTGGGTTCCAGCTCCCATCAGCCCCAGGCAGCATGGCTAATGGTCAGAGATTATGAGAGCTGGTGACCAGCATCATGGCTCAGTTGGTAGAGCATGAGACTTAATTTCAGGGTCCTGGGCAAAAGATTCCTACATTGCAGGGGGTTGGGCTAGAATACCCTCGTCCCTTTGAATTCTACAACGAGAGAGAGAGAGTTAAGCTTGAACTAGTCAAAGGGTGGGGAAGGGGAGAGATAGTTAGATCCTCTAAGCCAGGCATGGCCAAACTTGGCCCTCCAGCTGTTTTGGGACTGCAACTCCCATCATCCCTAGCTAACTGGACCAGTGACCAGGGATGATTGGAATTGTAGTCCCAAAACAGCTGAGGGCCAGGTTTGGCCATGCCTGCTCTAAGCAATATTATCTGTATTATTCTACCATTGAAAGGAGGATACCGGTACTTGCCCTTTTTTCATCTTATTATTGGCATGTGCCTAGTTCAACTCTGTATGTTCCCATCAGCAAACCAGCATTGACTCTGGAATGTGAACTTGGCTAGAAACTTCATTTGCTCTATGAACCTGCCAAGCTAAATGGGTTGGTCAGGTCAGTCTTCAAGCCAGTGTCAGCATGAGGAACACCACGGAACAAAAAGAAAATTAACAAGTCAGACCTCTCACTATTTTCTCAGAGGGGAGCCTGCAAGCCATTTATGCCAAGAACTGGAACCATCGCTTATCTAAATGAATAGTGGAAAGACTTAGTGCCTTGCAGATTATTGAACTGTTTAATCAACTTGGCACATAAGAAACACGTGTTCCACAAATGGGCATTAGTGACCTTTTAAAACTGAACCTTTCCCTAGAACAAACATACACTGCTGATAGCATACTGGGACTCTGAGGGACAAAATCATTTAAGCAAAATGCAACTTTGGAAGTGAACATTCATTGCATTTAGACATGAAATATCAGGTCATTGATAGCTCATTTTAAAGATCAATAATGATTCTATCTAGATGGGTTGTTGTGTCAGTCTTTTGCAGCAAAATGATAAGTATTGTGACACCTTAAAAACTAACAAATACATTATGGCACAAGCTTTCGTGGACTGCAGTTCTCACCAAATGCATGAAATGCTATCCTGGGTTGCAAGGGTTTATGTCTGTGTATATGATTTTTTTTTGGAGGGGTAAATAGTGAGGTCAGAAGGAAATACCGGTAGTACAGAAGGTGGTATTTATGCTATAAACAGTGGCCATTCACACCCACACCCACCAGTTGTGTTGATAACATAGACATCCTAGCATTGGTAAGCCAATTAATACATATAGTGTATTAAAAATCCATTGTGAAAATTCATTCCACAAGTGATTGCGTTGAGTCTCTTGATATATTGCAATTAAGCAGCTAAAGTTTTTGCCAATTATTTAAAGTAACTCATGGCAGAAAAGGAGTGCATTTTTTAAAAAAATCTGGTTTAGTCAGGGCTTGAATGGGGCCTGTGGTTTCTTCTCAGTTATAGAAGTTAAGAGAAGTACTTCTATGTGAATGTCTCCAGAGATCATGGCCTTGGCCATGATCTTGGGTGGAGTTCAAAATTCTCCATAACTGCAGTGTGACCTAAAAGTGTTCTATGAGTGACCTGTGATACGTAGATAGTTTGAAATAAAACATTTAAAATCAACTGGAATTTCCTGCCTGTGAAAACAAGGGTTGTTAACTTGGGCTAAGACTCCAGAATGATCAATATGAGTCCTCCCAGCTATGTAAACATACCCTAATGGGAGAGGCTAGGCTGAGACTGTGTCAGGATGGGTCTGTGACTCTTCTGGGCATACCAGGAAAGTCCAGTCATCAGAACAAGTAACTTGACTGAATTGACTCATGAAGGAAGTGGCTTGGGGACAAGGGTCTGAGGGTTTGCTGTTGAACTGCATCTTTCTATCATTTTTCTTATGTGATTTGGAAGCACTACATAGAACACCATGTGTTAGCACACATTTGCCATGACTTTCACTGCAGTAGAGACTGTTAGTGGTTTTGTCCACCCTTGGAGATTTGGTCTAGATGGAGCGGAGGAGGAGAAAATGCAAACATTTGACCATAATTATCTAGGTACTATGCTGTCTGAACTTTTATGCTGCTCATATTCTATTGCTCGTGCTCTGGAGTAATACTATGAAGGGTTCATTCTGGCATGTTTGCAGTGCAAGGCTTTCCTAATCATTATTTACACGCCAATGGCATTGATGCTTCATATGTTGCTGGTGTGCTTACACAATGTCCCCAGGCTATAGTTTGCTTTTGTTGTAACTGGTGTTGGGTAAAGTGTGCACCTAAACATGCAATCTACAAATTCGTTTTCAGGAATATAGATATCTAGCATAGATATCAAAGGCAGGTTTGACTGCAGCTCTCTGTGAAGTGTACACTAAGTGGCGAGCCTTGATTTGATGGTATTCAATATGTAAAGCAGCCCTAGTACACACAAACTGGGTGAAATCTGTGGAGCTTTCAAAATAATTCAGAAATGCATTTGGTACACAGAGTCCACATGCATAAAGGGGTTTGCCTTGATTATGGTTCATTTTCCTGGCAATCCACTCTGGGAGAAAGAGGGTCCCAAATTGGATCCACTAGATAACTCTACTATCTGACCCAGGGGTCAACAACCTTTTTTTAGCCGTGGGCCGGTTCACTGTCCCTCAGACCATGTGGTGGGCCGGACTATTTTGAGGGGGGAGGAATGAACGAATTCCTATGCCCCACAAATAACCCAGAGATGCATTTTAAATAAAAGCACACATTCTACTCATGTAAAAACACGCTGATTCCCGGACTGTCTGTGGGCCGGATTGAGAAGATGATTGGGCCGCATCTGGCCCACGGGCCTTAGGTTGCCTACCCCTGATCTGACCCCTTCATGGATTCAAACCAGGAATTTAAAGTACCGTCTTTGAGGATGGTTCTGGTGTCTCTTCATCCTACCAGTTTAGTGTTGCTCAGGTGCTAAGCTTCAGTTTCTGCATTCTGCTGCAGGACAATGCTTTTTAGTTAAGTTGTAGTTCCTCTTGTTTTGGTAAGCAGATGCAGTAACCCACAGTCAAAAGGTAAACTTCACATGAGCATAACTGCAGTTAACTAGAGTGTTGTTTTGAAAAAATCTATATGCACTAAGAATCTACAAAAGAGTCATGCTTTACATCATGTATGATGTTAGGCACAAGAAACATCAAATTATGTCTGAAACTTTCAAGCTGCGGTTAAAGGAAGAAGTGAGTGTGCTCTTCCTTTGTAGTCAAAAGTTGGCAGTTTTTAAATTTGGTACCTGCACAGCAACAGAAAAAGGTGTCAAGTTCAAAAAGGCCAGACTTTTTATTTCAAAGGAAGAATTGGGAGCACACTTAGAATGCACTCCTGATTGTTCTGTCACAAGCTCAGCTTGAATTCAACCCATGTCTCCAAAAACTCTTCCTTTTAACCCCTACCTCAAGCCACGTTTGCAAAAGAAGACTCGAGACGGCACACTCCTGATTTTTTTTTCTTTGGAAATTGCATTTGTCATGTCTGCCCAGCCTACGAGTTGGACTGACACATCCACCTTGGGCAGCAGAATCCCAAGACAAGCAGACCAGCACCTAACTAATAGTTTCCATTGACGGAAAGCCACCAGTTATCCTAGTCTGTTAGTCTAACAAAGGCATATTCAGACACATGGCTGCTATAACAATATTTTGTTCTTTGGGAAGCAAAGAACAGTAAGGTTGCTTATATATACAGTATCTCCAGGTGATATAACTCTGCAGTATGCATCTAGTCTTCTAACACTTTCAGGTTGATAAGTGGCAAGAAGCCCTTTCAAAGCCTGACTTATCAGTCACATTTAAGAGCCAACAGTTATTAAGTCTTTGTGTTTGGTCTCTTGGATACACCCAATAATTCTTACTAGGCAGATAAGTATTGCTATAGCTTTTATGGTTGTCTGTTCGGTCTTTTCAGGTGTGCACTGAGATTGCTCAAGAGCAGCTTTTCATTCTTTGTTTTCCTTTATGGGAGCACAGAGGGGCTGATTTTTTTCCATTCCCAAACCTTGACTTTGCTTCAGAACATTTATGCTATGGTGTATTATTGTGATATCCCAGCATTGTGTATATTTGGAGGGGAGATTCCTTACAAACTGCTCTCCATTCATTCAAGAAATTTCTATATCACACTTGATCAAAAATAACCTTAGGGTGGTTTACGTGCATAAAATTATTAAAGCTACAAGACAGAATAACACATTAAAACTGGTATTAAATTCCATAGCCAGCCAATAGCAGCAACCAATCCCCCATTACAAATGGGCAGGACCGATAAATTGCCCCCAAATATCTTGGTGAATAAAGTTGTCCTCAACTGGCATAAAACATCATGTAGTATTGCAACCATAGTGATGGGAAAGAGTACTATTCCTGGCTACCAGAGAAAAGACCCTATAAGTAACTGCCCAATGTGGCACAGTTACTGGTGGGACCTTCAGAGTGGCTGATCTTGCAGATCTCGGAGCCTAATCAGGTTGATATTTACAACATAAGGGAAGGTTGCTGCCAGACATTGGCATGTATTTATCTTTTCATATGGTCATGCCCACTTCTGGCAATGAGTCCTGCCTATACCACAATTTTTTGTGCCCCCCAACAAGTTGCCTAAATTTGGGAGGGGTGCTTGTGTGACAGAATAGCTCTGAAACCACCAGCCACCTGGTTTTCCCCACAAGAGTCACCCTGTGATATTATCTGCTAAAAGTTAGGGTAAAGGGGACCCCTGACCATTAGGTCCAGTCGTGTCCGACTTTGGGGTTGCGGCGCTCATCTCGCTTTATTGGCCGAGAGCCGGCGTACAGCTTCCGGGTCATGTGGCCAGCATGACAAAGCCACTTCTGGCGAACCAGAGCAGCGCACGGAAACGCCGTTTGCCTTCCCGCCAGAGCGGTTCCTATTTATCTACTTGCACTTTGACATGCTTTCGAACTGCTAGGTGGGCAGGAGCTGGGACCAAGCAACGGGAGCTCACCCCGTCACAGGGATTCGAACCGCCGACCTTCTGATCAGCAAGCCCTAGGCTCTGTGGTTTAACCCACAGCGCCACCTGGGTCCCTGCTAAAAGTTACAGATAGAATTAAAGAACAATGAGCACATTTTGACCCTGGGGAAGTGAACTCATAGTCCTTTCACCCATAAGCCTATTCCTGGTTGGTTTTCTTCATTTCAGCAGCCTAATTTAGATGTGAAAAGTCACCTTTCTTGTCATTCAACAGTTGTGAGATAGAAACCCCTTGATGATCTAGAAATCTCCCTGAGATCAACCAGTAAGTGTACCATCTGCCCGCTTCTGCCATAGTAGGGGGCATCTCTGAGATGACCAGGGAGAAGGCTTACAATGATCTTTTGCTCT
The DNA here is from genome assembly GCA_034641385.1 of Darevskia mixta. Classification (NCBI taxonomy): domain Eukaryota; kingdom Metazoa; phylum Chordata; class Lepidosauria; order Squamata; family Lacertidae; genus Darevskia; species Darevskia mixta. Next base: position 5,691,543 of record JAWWNH010000224.1, on the reverse strand, counting down.
GCCTGTCTTCTGATGTTGCATGGTCTCGGGGTGGATGTGGAGGAACAGGACATTCTGATTGAACCGTAAACCAGTGTGTGATGGTGACTTTGTGGTGTCACCCACACGCCTGGGTTTTCTCTCACAGAACAGTTGTTCTTCCATGGGCCATGTGGAAAGAAAAGACAGGTGTGTGGTGATGGCAGTGCCCTTCTTCCTCCTTCAGTCTCCTAGTCCTTCGATCTCCTAGTTCTTCAGTCTCTCGTTCTCTTTCTCTCTCTATCGGGATAGTTGGGCTTGTATGGCCCCAGGAGAGGGAAGAGTCTAGCTGAAGTAAGAGTAGATGTGTGCTCCCTCTCCTGTCTCTCTTTCCACAGAGAAGTTGGTCTTGAAATAACCTCTTTGTGGGGCAGAGGGCCCAGGAGTAGGTTTTTGTCACCTCCTTTCTTCATATGAAAGTACTCTGTTATTATCTTTCGCAGAAACGAGCATTTCTTTAAATTGTCCTTTTAAAAAAAGCTTATATTTTGATAGCATCTTCAAGGAGCAACTCTTCGGTTCCCTTTCCCTGAAATGTACTATGGAACATGCTGTGGAGGATGAAACTTGCCATGTGTTGGACCAGAGATACTGTGTGGAAAGGCGTGTATATAACCAAGGAACCCTACAAAAGCAACTGCACAAGAAGGAAAAGACCTCTCTGCCTCTTGCTCAGAAGATAGCACGTTCTTGTCGGTAGGACATCTTGGCTATTTATGCAGTCAGTAGATTAATCGGTATGGGTGCCAAATTGCCCTTTCATTTACAGAAGGGCTCCTTCTGTTCATGGGAGGTTCCTGCTGGCAAAATTGGGTTTGTATGAAAGCATTTTTTAGATTTCCCCCTGTATGCCCGAATCACCTCCCACACTGTTCTGGAGAAAGCTAGCATGTCAGAGGACGGAAGAGCATAATCTTCTAATGTGCTGGCATTCCACTGTCAAAGAGTTCTTTGAAATAAAAGGTAGAGAACATACAAGGACTCATTCTGCATTCTGACATAGTAGATACAATATATTTCCTTTGATGAAGGTATTTCCTGCCCGTGCACAAGAAATGTACATCTTGCCAGTTACTTTCAGCTGATACAACTTTTTCTCTCCCCCCCCCCCTTGTATTTTTCAGTTGCTCTTCCAAGAAAGCCAGATCTGTTCTGTGTAGTTTTTTACCTATTTTTACATGGCTCCCCCGCTATCCAGTGAAGGAGTATTTGCTGGGAGACATTATCTCAGGAATAAGCACTGGGGTCATGCAGCTTCCTCAAGGTTAGTGAAATTTAACTTTTAAACTTCTTCTTTTTGGAATCTTCAGAAGTCTTGAGAGATCTTTTGGAGACAGTCAGCTTCCAGCGGATTGTACAGTCACTTTTCATGTGGGTGTCACATGCCTTCTGGGGATGCATAATGCAGGACACCTCATATGTCAATCAACTGAGGTGTTGCATTCATCTAATGGGAATAAACCCCCTCAGTTTTCACAATGGAAATATCTTGTTTAAAAGTCCTCCTGTATGAGAATTGTGTATTTCTGTAATAAAGTCAACAATTTTGTCACTGCAATGACTATCCTTGGAGGGTAGTGCATTTAACTAGTGCATTCACACTAGTTAAAACATGTCAGGCTTCGCAGTTGATGGCCTGCAGTACTGAGTGAAGCTATTTTGCTGAATTAGTTTATAGGATTTTTGGTGACTCTTAATGTGGCAAGTCCCAATGACACATAGACTTTTGACTCCACAATCTATACCACCATCAGATTATGTCCTTATTTTAGTACATGTAAGCAAGCAGAATAAATAATTAAGCTGAGTAATCATGTGAACAACAGATGTGCAGTTTTTTTCTGCAGAATATTTTCCCCTCTTGCCATTTTTTCCTTCTGCTCTCCCAGACTGAATTCAAATCTGAGTGAATTTTGGACTGGCTGGTTCTAAGAAGATTCATGGGAACAATTCCCACATAAAAGCATATGCCACCGGTAGTTGTATTTTAAGGACTAGCGTGTACAGGCTCTCAGGCTAAAATTGCCCCCTGCCCCTGCTCTGATGAGGTCTGCTTGCCTTCCCCAGTTGCTACCGGTACCTCATTGGCAAGTGGGGCAGGGCAGAGGAGCTGCAGCCCTAGGAACTGGTTGATGGTTCAGTTTGGGTTCAACACTTTCTTCTCTTAATACTATTGACTGTCCTGCTAGTTATTGATGATGGATGTATCGGGGTAGGGGAGTCTGTACATTGTGATTGTCTGGGCACAGTATCTGTTATCAATGTGGCATGTATATGAACATTTTTTTCATTTGAATAATTAGTGTTGAATCTGAGTTCATTTCAGCAATGCTGCTCTCTCTCTCTCTCTCTCTCTCTCTCTCTCTCTCTCTCTCTCTTTCAGGATTAGCTTATGCATTACTGGCAGCAGTACCCCCAGTATTTGGCCTATATTCTTCATTTTATCCAGTCTTTCTTTACACTTTCTTTGGAACTTCCAGACACATATCAATAGGTAAATATTTTAGCATGCAAATGTTTGTTTTGTTTAAAGGTCAGATTAACAAAATGCATCAGAAACAGTTAGATGCACCCCCAGAGGAGTATTGCCCACTGTTCCATCTTCTTACTGGATACCATTTTTAAAGTTTTGAAGTCAAATCTACTTGTATTCATCATGCCAAAGTCACAGCTGCAGCACAAGGGCACAGAAATGTCCCATAACCTCCATGCATCAACTGCTGCCCCAACATTTAACATTTATTTGGCCCCATCTTAACTATGGCAATGGTGGGATAGATGAGGTCCTCCAGATGTTGTTGGATTCCAGCTTACATCAACCTCAGCCAACATGGCCAGTGGTCAGGGATGATGGGAGCTAGAATCCAACAATATTTGGGGGAGCATAGTGTTTCCATCACTGTTGTACGTCCTTAGGCAGCTCACTTTTGTGCCATTTTAATTTCATTGTGTGTCAAATGTGATCACTTTTAATGGCTTGTAATTCAGCAAAGTTTCTATGAGAACCAGGGTAGTGCAAATAAGTGTGGTGCTTTGAATACTCAAATGCTATTTTTTATTATTATTATTATTATTATTATTATTATTATTATTATTATTATTAGCAAATATATTTTGCCTTGTTTTTGTCAACTCATTTTCAGTAAATGAAAGCTTCTCATTGACATTTGGACTAGATGGGCCCTTAGAGTCCCATCCAACTCTACAATTCTATGATTCTATGACATTGATGGAAATATTAATTCAGGTCCATAAAGTGGTGTTGGTGTGTGTGTGTGTGTGTGTGTGTGTGTGTGTGTGTATAACTGCAATAAGGAAGATGATTAAATTCTCTTTTCAGAAGCTGAAATATATGTGATCTGGCAAAAACATGTAGGCTTCCCTGGTAATAATAATCATGCCTCTCCCCTCAATCCACACTCTTGCAGGAACCTTTGCTGTAATCAGCCTGATGATTGGCGGAGTTGCTGTCAGAGAAGCCCCTGATGAAATGTTTGCTAATATGGATACCAACTCTACTAATAACACAGATCTTGGAAATATTGCCAGAGATGACATGAGGGTGAAAGTAGCTGTCGCAGTTACCTTGCTCTCGGGGATCATACAGGTAACGCCACTGTTGGTCCTGGAGCAGATTTGAATATTGCTGCCCCAAAGATTTGAATATTGCTGTGTGGAACTCCACCTGAGTAAGCCCCTGGTCCATTCACCTGATTCAAGATCTAAAATGGCATGGGATGTATCATTTCAACCTACATTTCAGTCTGTGTTTTCGTGTTGGGCTGTGGAGTAAGGAGAACAGGATATGCTGTTCTAGACTTACTGGCAGGTTACCAGGTCACGTAGTAAGCACATCTAGGTAGACTTTGTTCTCCTTTAAAAATAACATTTTCTTCCAAGAAACATCTAACTTGTTTTGCTTTCATTGATCACATGGAGTGGCAAAGAAGTATGGAAGAGCCCAGGAGGTCTCATGACTTCCAGAAATCCACGCAAGCCACCTTGGTTATAGGTGTCCTGTTATCACTTCATCCAACTTAAAGACAATAGTTTTTTCCTGCTTTCCTGAGACTTCTGCTGTTTATGCTTGCCACTTCTATAACCACACACTGTGCAACCCACCAGAACATGCAAATCACACAAGTATTAGACCTGGCAGTCTTTGACATGCTTCAACACTTTGGGCTGGGAGGTGTAGGAGGAGGCCTGCATGGTTGCAAGAGGTGGCTTTGCTCTTGATCCAGTGTGCTGAACTTGGCTTCTCTATGACTCTGCCCTGTGCTGGCTTTTAAATGATGATTCCTTGAACATGGCTCTTCTCTCTTTTCGTTAGTTGTGTTTAGGACTCCTACGATTTGGATTTGTAGCTATTTATCTTACGGAGCCCCTGGTCCGAGGATTCACCACTGCTGCAGCTGTGCACGTCTTTACATCCCAATTAAAGTATCTGCTTGGAATTAAGACTAAAAGGTTCAGTGGACCTCTCTCCTTTCTTTATGTAAGTAACTATATCTGGAAGTTAAAGCACAAAGGGACCATTCCTGAGTGTTTAAACCCAGTTGGGGTTATAAAGTCTCTAGATTCACTGTCCATATCCACAAAGAAATATTAACCAGCTTTCAAATGGATCACTCATGGGTTTTGCCAGGGAATCTTTTCATTTTGTGAGGTTCCTCAGAAACTTCCCTTTGAGATCCTTCAGGCACCTAGAAGTGAGGGAGCAATGAGTGTAAGCTTGTAGAGTGTAGTGTAGACACAACCTAAAGAAACCTTTAAAAAGACAGATTTTTCAGTACTCTGAAAAAGTTATGTCAGTTATAAACATATAGCCTTCTGCTTTTTCTTCCTTTTCTTTGTAATGGCCACTAGCATAGATGGCTTTAAAAATAGAGTGGGCAGAGAATTGATTGATCAGTGGCTATTTAATATGACAGCTATATGGATCCTCAGTGTTCAGTGGCGGTACACATCTAAGTACCAGATGGTTTTTCATACTGTTCTCTGCTTTCAGAAGGCATTTGAGTTGAAAAGCAAATGATACATCTTCAAATAAATAAATCTTCAAGGGCATCTGTCTGGTCCCTCCTGGCATTGGTCTACTCCAACAAGGCAATTTTAATTTTAGTGTACCATTGCAGACTATGAAGAAGTCAGAAATTATTTGTGGCCAATTACTGAGCTGACATTGATAGGTCTCATATATAGCTTATATTATAGGAAACTATGTTAGTGTCAAGGCCAATATTCCTTTTGTTGGCAGCATACGAGCCCAAATTACCACTTTTTACACTGCAGCTGAAAAGAGGCAAGAGGTATGTGTATATAATCTGTTCCATAAAATCTGTGCAGTCAGTGTTAGAAACAAAGATGTGGAAGCTAGGATCTAAATGGCACCTTAAGCCTAAATTATGGGCACAACAATGGAATGTCTAAGCACTTTTTTTTAATAACAAGAATAGAAAGCTGAAAATGAATGAAGCTAAAATATTATGTTCATTTTTCACATGTTCTAGTTCTTCCCCTGCCCAACCCCTTAATATTCTTAAGAGGGTCTCTTCTCTGGTCTTTAGAGAGTAGGTTCAATTTCCAGCATCTCCAGTTAAGGCTGGAAAATAACTCTCTCTGAAAACTTGCAGAGCTGCTGCCAACCAGTGTAGACAATACTGAGCTAGATGGACCAATGGTTTGACTTTGTACAAGGGAGATTCCTCTGTTAGAATAGAATAGAATATTTTATTGTCATTGTCCCCTTCGGGGACAACGAAATTACTTTTGTTCTTGCTCCACACCTGCCAATTTTCTGATAGCCACCAAAAATACAGATTGGCCCTTGACTGATAATTCTTCATGCTGCTTAGAATCTGAGACCATTGTTATGCTGGGTGATAGTGCCCTTCAGATGAAAAACCACTTAATTAGTCAACTGGCAAGCAAAGCACTGCAAATCTGCTTCCATAAAATCCCTACATAAAATTCCTGTGTATCTTCTGAAGTGATTTCCTCCCCCATCCCCCAAACAAAGTTCTACAAATCATATAGATGGCTCAAGGGACATGCCTTTGGTGTTTTTGCTAAGGTTTGAATCTGGATTTTTTCTAGTAGAAATAGCAGCTTACTTGTGTCTCTTTAATTATTGGATTACAACAGTGTAAATGACGGAGGAAGAGCTACCAAGATTTGTCAGATTAAGCAAATGCAACCAATTCCCCAGAACAGATTTCTTGATATTGGAGAACAGTCAAAGTGAAGCAATCATATGGCTTTTCAGTAAGTTACTTTCCAAGAACTAAGATACCAGTAGCAAAATAAGTTTAAAAACAGAATGAGGAATACATGTGTCCAACATGTGTCCAACATGTGTCCAATGAGAGCCAGTGTGGTGTAGTGGTTGAGCGGTAGACTCGTAATCTGGTGAACCGGGTTCACGTCTCCGCTCCTCCACATGCAGCTGCAGGGTGACCTTGGGCTAGTCACACTTCTTTGAAGTCTCTCAGCCCCACACACCTCACAGTGTTTGTTGTGGGGGAGGAAGGGAAAGGAGAATGTTAGCTGCGTTGAGACTCCTTAGGGCAGTGATAAAGCAGGATATCAAATCCAAACTCCTCCTCTTCTTCTTCTTCTTCTTCTTCTTCTTCTTCTTCTTCCAACACAGTTTGGGTCACTGAAGAATAGCAGTGGAAAAAATTAAACTGATTTAAGCAAATTGTCACATAGAAAAGCCTTTACTAGGAATCTAGTAGTATCCTTCAGCAGCCTTACATGGGTGATATCAGACTAACCTGATTTCTACAACTGTATTTGCAGACAGGGTTTTTTTAGGATATCTCAACTCTATGCAACTTTTGCTTTAGCATTTCTGAGGCTGTGTGAAATACATTTTTTGAAGGCCATAAGTGCTAGTCAACTTGGCAAAACACAAATGCACACAAGCCACCATTTTTGTTTTCAAGTAATTATAGTGGGGGGAGGGGCTTTCTTATCTCTGGCAAAATGCCATTCATATCTATGTGACAGTAGTAAAACCTGGTTAAGCGAAACTTCATTGTGTTAATGGTTTTAACATTCTTGATACATTTTAGGATTTGGGTAATTTGTTTTGATGTTGGCATTTGTCACTTAGTTATGACTTACGGTTAGGACAAATTTTTATATCTGAAACACTGAAGAGAAGCAACCAAAACCTTTGCCCAGGAATTTTGAGATTGAGCATATTTAATACATCATGCTCTGCATGCATTTCTCCTGCAGCCCCCTTGCCAACTTCTAGGAAAGATCACTGCTGCTTAATCAACACTGAATTTAATTCCTATGGTAACCCTTAAGGCCTCTTGGCAGCTCCTTGCCTGTAGATCAGTTTATGTACTTCTAAACAGATTTGGTTTGCTGGGAAAGGTTTGAAATCATTATTTTCAGTGTTGGTATGTGTTTGCACAGATGCAAGTTCTTAAGTTGGTGTAGTATGTTTTGTCTTAAATATTGCTATCCATTTGGAACTTAAGAGATAAAAGGATCATGTGCACTTCTGTGTGAGGAATTTAAAAGTCATTATCAAAGAAAGCTGAGTTCTGTGAGCTGAATAAATAATGTGATTTGAATAAATTATACAGATTGAGGAAAAACTGATGTATTTTATCTTTCCACATAGCCTCCACTACCACCACCACTGAAAATCCCACTTAGTCCTCTTTAGCCTCAAAGATTTCATGAAGCTTGTCTACTTTCTTTCAAGCCTATTTTAACACCCATAAGGGATAGAAACATGAAAAGAGAAATTTGAGGTTCTCAGCGTGCTATATTCTGCATCGAACATCACATTTCCACATAAACATCCACGTCTGCTTCTCCTTTGACTATATCACTTATGAATAACATTCCACATTTTGTTGTCTTGCAGAGTTTAATTGCTGTGTTTGAAAACATCACAAAAACCAACATAGCAGCTTTGGTTGTTGGACTAATTTGCATGGTTTTGTTGCTGAGTGGTAAAGAAATCAACGACCGCTTAAAGAAGAAACTTCCAGTTCCTATCCCTATGGAGATCATTGTAGTAAGTGAGGGATAAGAAGGGCTGTCTTAAGTATGTCCTCTTAAGCATGGTTTGGAATGTCCTTCACTGTGCAGACAAAACTTCAGTCTGAACTCCCTCTTGGATTAGCTTCTAAGTTTTCTTATTGTAACCAAGTTGCCTCTTGTTTCATGTGTGTTCTTTCTAAAGGTGGTAATTGGTACTGGAGCTTCAGCTGGGATGAATCTGTCAAAGACTTATGGAGTAGATGTTGTTGGCCATATCCCCAAAGGGTAGGGATGCGGAATTAAGCATATCTTCTTAGCCTTCTGTAGTTTAATACAGCCAGTAGATAATAGTTTTCCCCTTTAATTTCTTGCAGATTACGTCCTCCACAAGTACCAGATATCAGCCTCATCCCAGCAGTATTTGTGGATGCAATAGCCATAGCACTTGTAGGATTTTCCATGACAATCTCCATGGCCAAAATATTTGCTCTCAAGCATGGCTATAAAGTTGATGGAAATCAGGTAATTTGAATGTAATATATGTCTTTCACTATCTGGTCAAAAGCCTGTTGAAATTGGTGGGAAATCTTTCCAAAAGCTAGTTGCTGAAGACACACTTATCTAAAAAATAGCATCCCTACATTTCCAGGGCCCAGTGAAGATGTGACATTCCTGACCTGCTAACCATGGTTAGGTTGGAATAATTAAATATGCACTGACCTCGTATCCTAATTGAAGAAGTCCTATGCATTGGCAAGAGAAGATTCTTCCATTAGAAAGATTTGCTTTCAGTACACATGCTGCCTATCCAGTCAATCTAATACAGTCAAACTTCGGTTGTCAAACGTAATCCATTCCGGAAGACCGTTTAACTTCCAAAACATTTGACAACTGAAAACTGAAAGCAGAAGCCTCAGTACAATAGGGAAACTCAAAACAGAAGCCGTGTAGCATGTTCGGCTTCCGAAAATCGTTCGAAAACCATAGCATTTACTTCCGGGTTTGGGGCTTTCAGGAGCCGAAACATACAGGCTGTTTAGGGAAGCTTTTAATATTTGATGAATTATTGTATTTTAATATTTTGCTGGAAGCCGCCCAGAGAGGCTGGGGAAACCCAGCCAAATGGTGGGGTATAAATAAAAAATTATTATTATTACGATAACGGAGGCGTTCAGGAACCAAGGTTTGACTGTAATAACAAAGGATCCTTCCTTGCAAGTTTTTGTGCAGGCCACTTCAGCTTTACAAAGGCTTTGAAGTTTTGGTTTTGTGCTTATGGACTTTAAGAACATTGCTTTCCATTTTTTAAAATTCAGTGCTTAAATTATCTTTATGCAGTTCTCCCTCCCCAATTAGTTGCAAAGCAGTTTCTTATTTAGGAGATAATAGTCATGTGTATAAGTACCATCTTTGGTATGTATCTATGGCAAGGCTCAGCATGACTACTGCTGGAAAGAGAGAGTAAGAGAGAGAGAATATAATAGGGAGAACAGGATGTTGGACTAGATGGGCCATTGGCCTGTTCCAGCAGGCTCATCTTATGTTCTTACTACTTTTGTTCTCCTGCTTTTTCTGTGTTGACAGGAACTCATTGCATTAGGCATATGTAATTCTGCAGGATCCTTTTTCCAGACCTTTGCTATTACTTGCTCAATGTCCCGGAGTCTTGTCCAGGAGGGCACTGGTGGAAAGACTCAGGTATGTGTATTTAGGGTTTCGCCTGTCCTTCCTGCAGGGCAGCGTTCGAAACTCCCATTGTTCTTGGTGCATTTTGCAACAGGGAATTTCATGAATGCGAGCAGTTTCTGAGCTCTGTAGTACTGCGCCTAAGATTTCCGATGAAAATTGCCACTTTCTGGAAGGAAAGGAGGACCTTTTTCTGCCTCCCCACTTCCAGCCACTTTCTGAAAACTGGAGAAGGGACCCTCATAAGAATATTATAAGGGGACAGTCAGGGGAAGTATGGCTTGGTTTTTTGCAGTCTTCAGATGAGGACTAGACCATGTGAAAAATGAACATAAGATTTTAGCTGCAGTTCATTTTCAGCTTTGTATTCTTGTTATAAAAAAGCACACCTAGACATTCCGTTGTTGTGCCCGTAACCTAGGTTTAAGGTGCCATTTAACTCCTAGCTTTCATATCTCAGTTCCTAACACTGCTGCAGGGAGGTGATGATTATTATTATGATGGTGATGATTAGTATACCGCCCTTCATCCACAGATCTCAGGGTGGTTCACAACATTACAATATAAAAACCACAAAATACATAATAAAATCAAACCAATAATCTCCCCTCCCACAACACATTAAAAGGATTGTCAATCAGCCAAAGGCCTGGTTGAAGAGGAACGTTTTTGCCTGCCAACTAAAGGTGTTTAATGAAGGCGCCAGCTGCACCTCCCTGGGCAGAGCATTCCACAAACAGGGACCCACTGCAGAAGATACCTGTTCTTGTGTTGCCACCCTCCAAACTTCACGTGGAGAAGGTACACAAAGAAGGGCCGCACAGGATGATCTCAGGATCCGGGTCAGTAAATATGGAGAGAGGTGGTTCTTGAGTTATTGTGGTCCTGAGCTGTTCAAGGCTTTATAGGTCAAAACCAGCACTTTGAATTGGGCCTGGAAACTATTTGGTAGCCAGTGCAGTTGGACCAGGATTGGTGTAATATGCTGAAACTGTCTTGCTTCGGTGAGCAACCTGGCTGCCAAATTCTACACTAGCTGAAGTTTCCGAACCATCTTCAGAGGTAACACGTTGCAGTAATCTAATTTAGAGATTACCAGAGCATAGACAGCAGTAGTTAGACTGCCCCTGTCCAGATAGGACTTTCCCATTTTTTCCTCATTTTGGGGGGCAGCTTAGGCTAAATAAGTGGAATTACCCCAAGGCTATCTAGTGAGCAGGGATCTGTAGCTATATCTCCCTGCCTCCTCAAATTCTGTCCAAGTCCACATACTCTGTATTTGCTACTATGTATGCAACATGTGATGTACCGGTATGTAAATTTAGTTGATGCCTCTTCTTGTGAGTGTTATTGCTTAGGCATCAGAGTGCTTGCTTAAGCAGACTCAATCAGACATACAAGTATATAGAAAAAGAAATGGGAGGAATATTTGGGGTTGGCAATGCCTTTAAAAACCTTTTAAACTATATATGGGATTCTTCAAAAGTGCCTCTGTGTCCTTTTCCCTCCCAGGTTGCTGGTACTCTGTCCTCAATCATGGTTTTCCTGGTCATTGTTGCCATTGGTTATCTGTTTGAACCACTGCCACAGGTAACAGTCTCTTATATATATGTTTTCATTCCTGTCTAAATTGGTATATAAGCAGCAGTAAAACCACTTTTGTTAAAGCATTGAACAATCTGTAATGTTTAGAGCTGTAAGAAGATAGAATGTTCTGTGCTGCAACAGTAAGCTCAAGAATTGGCTCAATTGCAGGGTAATTTAATGGCATTGGTGATTACTGTGCATCAGCTTTTTCTAACGTCCTTCCCGAATATCTGCAATTAGAGGGAAGGCTTTCTGGTCTGAATGGCTGTGTGAGTCTCATTTGGCTCTGAGTCACTAACAGTAGCTCTTTTTATTTGTCCTGTCTTTGGTCTCCATACCTGTAAGCATGCAAGAAATTAAATATGCTTTAATTTCGTTGGGTCCTCAGGTTATGCAAGTTGCAAGTGAGAAATCGTAGTTCGATCCACTGGATGCATGCCGATGTGTTGACACATTTATCTTGAACATAATAGTTCTAGGCTGTTGAGATATTATTTTAGCCAAACAAAAGTATCAGTTTCCTAAAGATCACCGCTTCTCTTTCCTAAGATGAAGATGAGAAACACGTAGAGTGAGGTCCCAAATAAAGCTTCAGAGATTTTATTGCTGGTAGGCCAGGCCGTTGCCCTGTTCACTTAACTGGAAATAAATAAGGCAGGGAGTGACATGATTGGGAAGTGACAGTTTCGCAGTAGCTAAGTAGGATTCCCATTTGCTTGGTTAGCTGGAATGGAAGAAGAGCACTTTGCAAAAGCGATAAAAGGTTTGGCAGAGGACTTGAAGATTAGCATTTTATTAAAAAACAAATGTAAGGATTACTTTGTATGTTTTCCTGGGATCTACGCTAACCACAAAAGGCTAAAGGAGAAATCCCAGTTAGAAACTGGTGCAGGCCAAAGGGTTTTGAATACAGAAAATAATCTTACTAAAATAACAGGTTACCAAGATTATTTTCTTAAAATAAAACACTGGAATCTTCATTTCAGACCCTAAAATATAATGAGGCAACAGATTGTTACTTCTCTTTTCAGAACAGTAACTTGGGTGTGGAGGTAGCTCAACTGCCCAAGGAAAGGGGGGGGAAGCTCAACAACTTTGAATTGTATATTACAGGATTTATAAAGCATGCAAATTATGTAGTGCGAGGGTGGGGGAACAATGGTTCCCATAATCCCCTATCTAATGACCCTTCTGGCTGGAGCTGGTTGCATTACAACCACATCTGGAGGGCTCCCATCCTTGCTGTAGTGGGCATGCCTATTTTAAGTTCCCCCAATTTCTTTGGGAGAGAATGCTCCTCCTCTCTGCTGTGAAATCAGTTGTTTGAAGTGTTTAACTTCTACTGAATGAAGTTAACTAATGTCATGGATGGTTTAGCTGAGATTCCTGCATTGCAGGGGTTGGACTAGATGACTCTTGTAGTCCCTTCTGACTCTACAATTCTATGATTCTATGAATTGTACCCTTACAAGGGAAACACGTTGATTTTGAAATGGGCCATCCAGGAAGGTTGCAGCTATAGGCACTTTAAACAAAACCCTGCTGATGTTTATCATCAAGGAATCTCATTTGGTTTCTGATGAAATATATGTGCAGATAAGCAAAAGATCAAAGATGACATGTGACTGCATGGCTGTTTACACTTGCTAAACTTTGATTTTTAAAAAAATGTTCTTGTGTATGTAAATAGATCTCCTGCATAGAACAAGTTATATACACTTTGGAATGCTTTTTTTTTTTTAAGCTGCAACGCGGTTTAAAAATAAAAATAAGAAAACCAAACTCTTCTCAAAATATGTTCCTAGGCTGTGCTTGCAGCAATTGTAATGGTCAACCTTAAAGGCATGTTCAAACAGTTTCAAGATATCACTCACTTCTGGAGGACCAGCAAGATTGAACTGGTGAGTGATCTTGATTCTGATCAAAGTGCATGTAGAACGTTTCTGATATGGTAATCCAGTGGTCCACCTGCAATGTTGTGTCGCACAGAAATAATTGCACTGTGAGAGTCAAATGATGCAAGAAGAACAAAGCTCCAGGCCCCAAAACTAGGAACATAAAGAGATAATGCAGGAGAGGGTATTGAAATGTGCTTAAGATCAATTAGGCAATTCAAGGTCTCATCTGCCAGTGAAACCCTTCCCTGCTTAGAAATGCAAAGCCAGTACAGTGGATACATTGGGTTATATCCACCTAACTTCTATTTAGAGTAGACCCAACAAAATTAATGAACACAAGTTAGACATGGCCATTTATTTCAGTGGGTCTACCCTGAGTTTGACTAGCAGTGCTCTTTCCTCACAGAGGTAGGAAAGGCATGGCCCTTGCCTATGCAGGAGCAAAACTCAAGGCTTGACTCCTGGCAAACCCTGGGTTCTCTTGCCCTAATCTGCATTGATAAGCTATCGCTAAGAACTGCTTAGAGCCATATTTATGTTTATTTATTGGCTCCCAGTACGTTTCCGAGCACAATTCAAAGAGTTGGTGCTGACCTTTAAAGCCCTAAACGGCCTCGGTCCTGTATACCTGAAGGAGCGTCTCCACCCCCACCGCTCAGCCCGGACACTGAGATCCAGCGCTGAGGGCCTTCTGGCGGTTCCCTCACTGCGAGAAGCAAAGCTACAGGGAACCAGGCAGAGGGCCTTCTCGGTAGTGGCGCCCGCCCTGTGGAACGCCCTCCCAGCAGAGGTTAAGGAGATGAACAGCTGTCTGACATTCAGAAGATACCTCAAGGCAGCCCTATTTAGGGAAGCTTTTAACCTGTGATTTTAATGTATTTTGTGTCTGTTGGAAGCCGCCCAGAGTGGCTGGGGGGACCCAGCCAGATGGGGGGGATACAAATAAAAAATTATTATTATTATTATTATTATTTATTCTGTGTGTGTGTGTGTGTGTGTGTGTGTAGATAACCACTTTTATTTCACGATATTTATATAACTAGGGAAATCCTTTTCTGGGAATTAAAGAAGAATGAAACCCATGTGGGAGATTTTTCTCAGTACACCACCTGCTTATTTTATAAGAACAAATAGGGTGTGCAATCCATTTCATCAATGAGGCTTCAAAATAAGGCCTTATTTACCAACACATTTTTTTAAATCCATGTTAATGTGCACAGTTGGTTTGCCTTACTATATTAGGCCCATCACTAGTTTTGAGTGTACAGTACTAGTAACAGTTCAGACCTGTTTCCTTACCACAATTTCCTCTCCCCACCCCATTCCCTCAAGTAAAATGTGAGTGTGAAACATGGTTGGCCTTTTCTTGAAAGTGGTCTTGAGTGTTTGTAATTGACTCACCAGGCTTTTATTTGAACCTGCTGGAAAGTAGAAACAATATATTACTGATTAGGTGTTTGTTTGTTTGTTTGTTTTTGTTTGTTTAGGCTATCTGGATTGTAGCATTTCTGTCCTCAGTTTTTCTGGGGCTCGACTACGGTTTGCTCACTTCTATAACTTTTGCAATGATTACCATCGTGTACAGAACACAAAGGTGAGGCTCACTTTTAAATATTTATTCTCTCAAATCGAAGCTGTTGGTGGTGGGAGTAAAGAGGGACAATCTCCTTCTCCATGCTCAACCAGTACAGTGTAGTTTGCTGAGCTAGCTCGTCTCCCTACAATGGAAGGTGAAGTCATTCATCAAAATGGTTGATTAGGGTGCCACTTCTGCTTGCCGGCAGTTTAAGAGACCTTCTTGCACTTCTTCCAACCTAATCAATCCCTCCCAGTGCAGCTGGAAGAATATCTCAGGGAAGAGTTCCTTGGAAAATCAAACATTTGCGCAGTAGTATAAACGGCATCTGAATCTAA
The DNA here is from genome assembly GCA_034641385.1 of Darevskia mixta. Taxonomy (NCBI): domain Eukaryota; kingdom Metazoa; phylum Chordata; class Lepidosauria; order Squamata; family Lacertidae; genus Darevskia; species Darevskia mixta. Next base: position 5,676,427 of record JAWWNH010000224.1, on the reverse strand, counting down.
AATAATATTGTAAAACCTAAACTAAATAAAAGTTGTGAAGAGCCATAGCTCTTCAGTGGTAGGACATCTGCTTCGCATACAGAAGGTCTTAGATAGAGCTGGGAATGTCCCTAGTCTAAAACCCTGGAGAGCCGCTGCCCATCAGTGTAGTCAGTAGTAAGCTAGATGGACCAATTGTCTTACTCAGTATGATGCAGTTTCCTATGCTGCTAAAGGTAGCTCAGCATCGGCATCATCTGTTCTATCAAATTTCTCTAGATTGCTTTAAAAAACACAGGCCCGGCACTCAGTTTTCAACCTGTTTTATGCCTGGTCACGTATATTATCAAGAACTGGAATTTCTCTGTTCTGGCCTTTGATCAAGGCATTGCATCAGAAGAAACCTGTTGGGTTACTTTTGACTTCAGATCTGATCTTAAGTCCTAAAAAGGAAGAGAGCATTTACACCTCAAGCAGCCAATAAATGGCAAGTTGCAGCTTCTCTTTAGTGAGTCACAACCAAGAAACTACAAGCAATACACTGTATAACAATATCCAGGATCTACAGAAGGGGTGGGGAGGCAGCAAAACTGTCTAAAAAGACCTTATTTGCAACTGAAGTAATTTCCCAAATCTGATCCTCAAACAGAAAGCAGGTTTGAAGTGTAGGAAGGGTCTGTATGATTCCATGCATGTTGAAATAGGGTCCAAAATATGCTGAAGTCGAAGTGTTGTTTTCCCTTCACACCCCTCTTCAATTTTATTTCATAATATTTAATATACTGCTTGCTTGTAAAACAAGAAACCTCAAAATAGTTTTCCACTCACTGTTTCTGGATAATGGGCACCAGGCCTTTACCAAAGAGGTAAAGACATTAGTGGGAGCCTCTAACAGAGATTGCTTTTATAGCCTCTTAAACAGAGACTCTTTCTCTACAGTCCGCAATACAGAATCCTCGGCCAGATTCCCGGTACAGACATTTACTGTGATATAGAAGAGTATGAAGAGGTAAGAGGGTGCTAAATCTCTTTATGCCCCTTAAGAAGGAAGGAAAGTGCTCTCTTTGATTTAAGATGGAGGGGAACAGTAACAAAGCCTTGGTTGGGAGTTGAATCTGAATCCCGTAGGACCCCATACTGAACATTAAGATCCATTCCTACCAGTGCAAGCCCACCACATGGGGAGATGAGAGCAGGAATGCCAAGTGGTTCTTTGGGAACTAGCAGCTGGGACATTTCTGGAGGGAGAAATAACCAGAGCCATGAGGCATGTTCAGAGATGAGATGGGAATGCAGTGTGTGTGTTCAGTAGTCATGCATGTCTGTTGGTGGGGAATCTTACCAGACTCCCCCCCCCCCCCGCCCTTGACTTAAGATCTCAGCCAGCTCCCCTGCTCTGATTTCTAGCAAGCTTCAGGCCTGTTCTACCCATGTAGCAGAAACAGGAGACTGAATACGGAGGTGTTAGGAAGGACTAGCAATTTGAATGGCTTTAATAGTGGTTTAGAAAAAATTCATGGAGGATAAGGCTGTGTTCTTCCACCTCTGTCAGAGGCACTATGCCCTTGAATGTCAGCTGCCGGGAAGCACAGTGTGAGGAATCACTGCTGCATTCAGGTCCTGCTTCAAGTCTTCCTTCCCATAGGCATCTAGTTTTGGCCACTAGGAAAACAGGATTCTGGCTTGGTGCGGCAGGGCTCTTATTTTTCTTACAACTGCATCATTTCAGACTGTAGGTCAGTGAGAAATCAGTTTTTTGAATGCTCTCCAGCATTCTACTGACGCAGCAGAAAGGCAGCTGGGTTAGAGCCTTTCTTTCTGAAACATTAGTTTTTAATTGTTAGGAGGTTGTTGTTTTTACGTGGGGGAGCATTCAAAACCTGGAATATTCCACCTGCAGTTTGGAGTGGTTTAGTCTGGTTCTAGTACATCCTAGCTTGTGAGACACAGTCCAAATTCAAGGGCAGATAGCAACAGTCTTGGAAGCAGAAGTCAAGGTCAGAGCAGAGGTGAGGTGTTTCAATCAGTTTCTTCTTTCAGATATCGTAAGATTTTTGTGCTCTTAATAGATGTGAGTGAGTGTTTAGACTGACATCTTCCCATATGAAGCTGAAGTGATATAGTCCCTCCATGGCAGCTCCTGCTGCCTCACAAGTTCATGTATAAGTCTACCCAAAGGCACTACTAAAGGGATCTTTCAGGCTGTCCTCCTTCATTGGGACAGGAACTGTCCCAGGTGAGATTCCAAGGCCATTTTCTGTCAAGTAGGTCACTTGTTCCAAAATGGTAGTTGGATGATGTGATGCGCTTGGGGTGCCAGAAAGAAGGGTTTGCTGCAGAACTAGAGAGTAAATGGCTCATTGAGGCAACATGTAGACCGATGGATCCTCATTGCAGAAAGCAAGGAAATAGGGAGCCAGAGGAACAAAATTGTGTGTTAGTGAGGTGGGAAAGATCACCACAAAAATCTGCTTTGAGTTTAATCTTGTGCTTTCCCACCTCCCCCCACTCCCATGTGTACTATGACCCTTGGGCAGCATGTTCCAGCATGGACAATAGGTACTTAAGCTCTAATGGTAGCAATATAAACAACTTGAAGAAGACGTGCTTTCTTTATTAAAAGAATCTCTTCTTTTCTTAGGTGAAAGAATGCCCTGGAATCAAAATATTCCAGGCAAATGCCTCGCTCTATTTTGCTAATAGTGATTTATATATCAATGCACTGAAGAAAAAGGTGAGGAACAGCAATTCATTTCTACTCTCTGTCCTATTGAAAAATGCTAAACACTGCCATTTCACACTGCAGTGAATTACATATTTGACCACTCCCCTGTCTAAAAAAGGAAAAATAAATTATGTACAGACAACACTTGGATTCTAGACCAATGTTCTTCTCAATATGCTCGCTTTGTACAGGCAGGGTGGTGTTTGTTTCTTAGATATGGGAACACTGATTCTGTTCAACCATTCTGGTTTTTCACCTGTAGTCTGAGAAGGTACAGCCCAGCAACAGAGTTATGTGAGTTTTCTGGTGAAGTGTTTCATCTCTAAGCCACCCATGTCACATCTGGGTGTGTTAGGAAAGCCTCCTGTCTCAGCCAGCCTGAGCGAAGAATAGTTGGATTAGTTCTTGAAGCATTTGAACATAGCTCCATTCTCAAGCAGGAATTTGTGTCTCATTTTGATTCTTGACCCACACATACACAGAATCTAATTTGTCACACTTAAAAGTTACCTTGCTTGTTACTGGCATTAAACATAGAGGTCCTATATGTTGATATATTGGTGTATCTCTTCTCTAACACCCCAAATCAGGTGGGGTAGTGATACTGGAAACTCCAGGGATGTTACTGTAATAGGTGGTACTTGTTAAAACCAAATAAAAGATTTGTTTTCTAGTATTCCCAGGGCCCCCTTTTCTCTGTCCTAAGTTCCATTAAAAAGATTATTTCCAGTGTAAATTCTCCACTTTGGCAGGTGAATTAATTTTACTTCTTTAATAGCTGCTGAAAGGTGACCTTTTAAAAGGTGAACAAAGAGTCCTGCAGCACCTTAAAGGGTAATGAATGCTGTTATGGCAGAAACCCATGGCTTGGTTACCACTTTACAAAAATGAATCTTCTTGCCTTATTTCTGCTATAGACTGCTGTTGATCCCTGTGCAGTCTTGGCAGCAAGGAAGAAAGCTCAGAAAAGGCACAGAAAGGAACTGAAGCACCTTCATGAACAAAAGAAAAAAGCAGTCCTGAAAGTGGTAAGCCTTGCAAGTGTTTCCTGGCACAAGCTCTGGCTCCTCCTTAGCAGTGATTTAATAAATTGAGAACCAGCCTTGGGAATGCATTCTTCCTCCTCCAACTTTCTCTTCATGCAAAGCATTAATTTTCCCCTCCTGCAGCTAACTGAAATGTCTGCTGTCTTTGCCTAATGTTAGTTGGGTTTCCAGTTTGCCTGGATCTGAAATAATGGTTTGTACAGAAACCTGTTTAGCACTGTGGTGTAGTAGTTAAGAGCAGTGGACTTGTAATCTGGTGAACCGGGTTCGTGTCTCCGCTCCTCCACATGCAGCTGCTGGGTGACCTTGGGCTAGTCACATTTCTCTGAAGTCTCTCAGCCCCACTCACCTCACAGAGTGTTTGTTGTGGGGGAGGAAGGGAAAGGATAATGTTAGCCGCTTTGAGACTCCTTTAGGTAGTGATAAAGCGGGATATCAAATCCAAACTCTTCTTTTTCTTCATTAACCAAGGTTGAGATCAATGTTGGTGTTTTACTTAATCAGTGGGAAGGAAGAAAATTCATTTAAGAGAAGGGTCTGATGAAGGAGTATCGTGTTCTTGAGGCTGGTGCTATTTTTGAGCTATGCATAGGCTATGTTTTGATAGTTGGCTACCCTTGTGCAGTACTATGCATGATTTTTACAAGGGTGTCATTGCAATAGGAACATAAAGGAGTGTGTTTAGTGCAGCTGAGGGCGTTTGATTGACAATTTTGCATTTCCTTTATGAGGGAGAGAGAGGAAGAGAGGGAATACTCGGGAATCAAATGGGTCTTTTTCAAGTCCATTACGACATGCAGCATGTGAGCAGCAGTTTGCCTTAATAGAATTCCTGTTAAATGCAAACATTGGGATTTGGGGAGAGTGCTGGTGACATGTGATATGAATAGGGAGCAAAATGTGGATCAAAACTGTTACTTTTGTTGCCTGACCACACTTCCCCCTTGTGGTGCAGAATAAAACTGTTGCATCACGTGTGTATGTTGCCGTCATTGTTTCTCCTTGCTGATCTCACAAAGGAAGCTTTTACTGTTCCAAAGAGGCATACGAAAACAAAGAATGACTGGAGAATTATGTTTTAGATTCAGACTTGTTTTGGAATGAGGATGTCCTAAGGGCAGATTCACACACCTGTTTTTGAAGGGAAAAGAGACACCATAATCCTGTAAAACTCACCCTGCCATGAGCAGAGGTGCCAACTTCTGAGGGAGGGAGCCATGTTGTGTTGTGTGTGATGATGGGGCACCGGGAGGTGGCAGGGGTGGAGCTTCAATGGCTGTGGCTCCTCCTCCTGCCATCACGACCAGCTGGGGGCTGCTTCCCTGCTCCTACTCCATGGCAGGAAGAGAAGAAGCTGGCCACACCCTGTGGGGGATCTTTGTGAGGGGGATAACCAATAAGTTGGAGTCTCAAGCGGGTGTTCTTTAAATAAACAATAAAGATTTATTCTTACAACCAGGTAGTATAATACAAGTGGAGAAACATAGGTTACTTCAATGATAATACGCTAGTTCACTTCAAGTCGTTTTTAGAGGTTTTGGCTTTATAGTTTGGTTCCTTTCTAAGGCAGCACTTTCCTTCAGTTACTCACCCCTTTAACAACTCCAGCTCCTAAGGTACTTTCAGTAATATTCGTAAGGGCTCACCACACACCCCTTCCTTCACTGGGTTTTGGGAGTCTCTTCTTTCCTCAGAAGAGTCTCTCCCCTCCAGACTAGTTTGAGACCTAAGTAGACTCATCCTTTTCGGCTCCTACTTCTCCTGTCTCACCCTCAGTCTCTCAGCACGATTTGGTCCTATTACTCCTGCAGGACACCACACTCAATCCTTCACTGTACACTCAAAGTGGATGTCTTCTCCAGAACCAACTCTCCCTCCTCAACACTCTCTGTATTTCAACCTGGCTCCTATCCTATCTCCCTACCTAACTCCCAACCTCCCTCCTCAACCACCTCAACTCAACCACCCACTTAACCACACTAACCCTATCTCCCTCCAAAGCCACTCCTTTTAAACTCTCCCTCCTGGAACCACAGCCAATCAGAGGCTATCATTCTTTAACCATTTGCTGGCAGGAGAAAAAAGTATAAAGAAACATTTGTGGAACCAACTTTTCCATCACAACATGTGTCCTTATATAGTAACGCTGATACTTGTCCTTTGATATTTCCTAATTTGTATGTAAACAATGAGAGCTCTCTAGATAAATATTTACATAGTCAACCCTTTACATTCATTTACACAGAGAACAAGTGTGCATGTGGAACTATTCTTATGATTATGATTATTATGTAGAGTTAATATGACATCCTGTGCTGATTGTAGGAGTCTGAAAGAAGCAAAATCCTGTACTTAAGTCTGGTATTTATTTATCTTTTGTGAAAGACAAACTACACAGAGAACAGTGTGAAACATGAAGTAATGAATGACGAACTGCCGCTCAACGGAAAGTTCTCTGCAACTACGCAGGACTCCTCTCCCGATGAACTTGAGCGCTTTATGGAGCCAGTGACCAATATTCACACAATCATTTTGGATTGTTCACCTGTGAACTTCGTCGATTCAGTTGGAGTCAAAGCCCTAAATTCTGTATGTAGCATCTTATCTCATTGCCATATCCTACACTTAATACCTTGCTACCAGAATACCTTTTGCTGCTTTAAGGCACACATCAAAGACAAAGCTTCATGCATCCACGTACCAAGTAAAGGGAGTGAGGCCAAAGGAAGTTCTCTTGCACAAGACCGTGCACAGCTCACGTCCATTTTGAAGAGGCTTGCACAGAAGAGCTTCCTGCTGTCTTATGCCTCAAAACAGGGTGGGAGGATTTGTGGCCTTCCAAGTGTCACTGGTCAGCCAGTAATCAAAGATGATGGGAGTTACAGTCCAGCAAATTCTGGAGGGCCACAGGCTCCTTAGCTATTTAGGCTGCAATCCTATAGACCAGGGGTAGGCAACCTAAGGTCCGTGGGCCGGATGCGGCCCAATCGCCTTCTCAATCCGGCCCGTGGATGGTCCGGGAATCAGCGTGTTTTTACATGAGTAGAATGTGTCCTTTTATTTAAAATGCATCTCTGGGTTATTTGTGGGGCATAGGAATTCGTTCATTTTTCCCCCCAAAATATAGTCCGGCCCACCACATGGTCTGAGGGACAGTGGACCGGCCCACGGCTGAAAAAGGTTGCTGACCCCTGCTATAGACACTTAACCTGAGAGTAAGTCCCATTCAACTTGAAAGGACTTAACTTCAGCGTAGGCATGCAAAGGATTGCACTTCTAAGCACCATACTCCTTGCCTCCCAATTTCTCCCTTTGTATTTTTAGAATAACTGCTCAATTTTAAAAGGGCATGTGTATGTTATGACGATGACTTTTAAAATACAAATATATTAACTGTAAATTAATTTCTGCACTGTTGTAGATCATAAAAGAATATGAAGAAATAGGAATTTCAGTGTATATCAGTGGCTGCAATGGTAAGCCTGTTTGATGGTGGGAAATCATGGACTAGCTGTGGTCACTTTTGACTACCCCCTCTCTCCCCCACCCCCATATCTAGCCTTGCATCATCTAATATGACTGGCAGCAGCTCTCGAAGGCCTGAGGCAAATATTGGGTCTACTACTTGATTGTACATAGGAAAGATGTTAAGTATTGGGATTGCACCTAATACCTAGATGCCAAAAACATGCTCTATTACTGATGTGTGGCTTCCTGATCAACCCCATATCATACAAGCTATGCCTGTCTCTCCTTTTTGCCTGAAGTGCAGATGAAGTGATTGTAACACCAGCAAATTCAGCTAAATAACAGGAGAAAGTGATAATGTAAATCCTAGCAACCTACAACTGTTGAAGATATACCCAAGGAATGAGATACTTGGTCCTTACCTTTGCCTGTGTAACTGTTGGCATTTTTGAAGAAAGAGGATCTTGTTAGTTGGTTGGTTAACACACTAGTTTCTGTTAAAAGAACAGCCTGGAGGTTGTACCGGTATGGAGCCCTGTGACTTTTGGTCCACTTTTATCCAGCTGCTTTTTAAACTCAGCAGTGTGCCCAAAGGTGCTCTCTGGCTTGCAGCCTTTCTCTGAAGTTTTCCACCACACTATGGGTGATGCTGCATCCAATTTGTATGCATGTTGGACTACTACTTGAACTCTTCTGTGAGAGTGCTCAAATTCAGTATTTGAAATAAGTTCAGTCATTTTGCACACATTTGTTTTGCTGCAGACTCTCAAGGGTGCTTGAGCGGACACACAAACACCTCTTCACAGCCATGGGAGTTAGAAATGGTGTCTTAAAATATAACAATATTTGGGGCCACGTCCAATGCTGCAACACCAATGAAGCCACCGACTTCAGGGCATGGAGCAAAGCTTCCTATTCCTCTCGTCTCCTCCCTCTTCTGCTCCCTTAACATTGGCTCTGGAGACTTGCAGGAAGCACTAGAGCAGATTTTGATACTTACTCCCACCATGAGCCCCATAAATCTGTTCTGGGGGTTCCCCCAAGCCTCCAGAGCAGATAATAGGAGGGTGTGAAGTTCCATTGTGCCAGCGGACATCCTTGTGTTGATGAAACTAGTTAGTTGAATGCTGCTCAGTTTCCCCCTCATACTGGGATTATATACAGCCGTAGCTCCTATATTGCACCTGGAGCTAAGCACCCACCACCCATTGTATGCTTTGTTCCTCCAGCTACGTGGGCAGATGTGTGCTTTTGCATAGGTAAGCTGTTCGGCAGATTGCAGCAATGAAATAAAGAGGCCTTACAATTTTATACACACACACCTTTAAAGCTTTCTTTTTCTTTTCTATCTAGGATCGGTTGTGGAGAACCTTGCTAGACTACATTTCTTTGACAAAGCTGCTCTAAGAGACTTGCTGTTTCCCAGTACCCATGATGCTGTCCTCTTCAGCCAACTGAAAGGCGTCTCAGCCTCGCAGACTCCTGTAAATGTTGTGGTGTGAACTCATGCATCATAAATTGTATGGTGGTGCATTAACTTCCAAGGGCTTCTCTTTAATACTTAATTTGCACAGATTATACAGAGCCTAAGATTAGCCAGTCTTACGGGTATGTGACACAGTAGTAGGGCCGCCTTGTTTTCTGCCAGGATGGTCTTCAAAAAGAATTTGAAGCCTTAATACTTTCAAAAATTGAAGTCAGGTATAGCCTGAACTGGTTTGTATAAAAAAGACTCATGTATTTTCCTGAAAGCATCCTAAAAGATTTGGGAGTTTCTTTTTTGTTGTTGTTGTTCAGAAATGTGCCAGCAGATGAGATATTGCACTACATGGATATTTTTAGCACTGTGGATTACTGAAAAGAGTACAGATGATGCGGCAAGCCTGGAAGACATGGACTGCTTGCTACTTTCCTTTGATGCTTTATTGTGAGGGCATTGTTGTAAAATGTATTCTTGTACCATCTACTGAAGAATTGCACTGTACAATATCTTTCAAGTGTTCAGCATTGGCTTTCAAAACTACATTTTATGTAGTCAGTTTTTAAAATCCCATAAAAGCCATTTTTTGCAGCTTGTGTTAAGTTCTTCAATTTCCCTTCTGCTTATTTTTAGATGTTAAGATAACTGACGGTGCCTATCAGTTAAAGGTTTTGTGACTGGAATAGTGCCCTGAGACAGTAATAGATATTAATGGCAATTTTTCTTTTTTTAAAAGGGGGGCCAATGATCTAGTCTGATTAAGCATATTGCTATGTTAATTCAAGTGTATAATGAAAAACCTTTTTACACATTTCCTCCTAAATGACACCAGAATCTGATACAAAAAAGCTGAAGCCCACTTATTCTTCACTATATCTATTATCAGGCCAAACATTGGTGGCATTCTGGAGTGAATGTTGGGTTTTTGGGTGTTAACTACAACCCCCTCGTTTGATGTATCAATTACCGAGTTTGTGGGGCACTGTAAAAAACAGGGTTTTCACTGCAAAATGACTCCAAAACTTTGGCACCAGTTTCAAGGGAATCCCAAATGTTGGGGGTTTGTTGTTAATGAAGCTAACATGTACTCCACTTTCAATGAGGTAGTTATTGATTTCACAGTGCTGTACAAGGTATGTCCCACTCAAAAGCTTGCGGAAAAGAAGAGGTGCTCCCAAACAGGGTTCATTAGATCTGGGAAGGGTAATATGCAGTTAAACATTTTTATTGAATATCATAATGAACTACACCATGTAACTTGGAATATTCCATTTATTTCTACTAGTCCAACTATGTTACACCACACACACGAACTAGAACTCTTGATATTACTCTGCATAATGTTAGCCATATAAAGGACATTTCTCAGTGGTATCTAGAATCAGTTGTAAGTCATATAACGAGGTGTAGCACTGAATTTGGCATATGACTTGATTACTTTGTTCACCGCTTCCAAGAAGTCTTTTTCAGTGGCAATCTTTCTCCTTGCTCTGATGGCAAACATACCTGCCTCTGTACAAACACTTCGAATCTCAGCACCTTGCAAGGAAGAACAGTGGATGTAAAAACAATCTGAAACAACTATCACTACCAAACGGGGCGGGGGAGAACAAGAACTATGATGTTTGACTTACCAGTGCTGTTAGGGCACAGTCGAGCTAGCAACTCAAATCTTATGTCTCTTTCAACACTCATTGAACGGGCATGTATCTTGAAGATGTGAGTTCGTCCCTAAAAAACAACCACAGACAGACTAAGCATAAGGGCTTCATCCCCTTGTTGCCATCTACACGTCAGTGTTGGGAAGGCCAAAGACAAAAGTCAGCAGGGCAACAGATGTGACTCGTAATTTGGTAGAGTGTTACATTCTAGCCACACCACCCTCCACCCATTAAAGCAAGGGACATTGTCCCAGTTCAGAAACACATTTGACCGCTTGAGGGTAAAGAGCAGGACCAGTGGCCTGGGGGAAAATCCAGAGGGCCAAAAAGACAGGCCTGGAGAGCTGCCTGATACTCCCCATTGCTGATGTCTAGTGATGCAGCTGGGAGTAAAGCAGTTGCTCAGCCAATATGATTTGTCCTTTGAAGGGACAACAATGGGGGAATGCATCCTTAGGCAACTGCTGAGGCTCCAGCACTTTGGAAAGATCCAGAGCTGCTTTACTGCAACCATCTCCTTGCCCAACAGCCTCCACTAATCCCTTATCTGCCCCTTCGCCAGAGGAAGAGGGCAGGTGAGTGAGCAGGAGGCAGCAGCTGCTCAACAGATCATGGGTCATGGGTTCAAGCCCCAGAGCCAAATGTTGGGTGAAAGATTGGACTAGATGATCTTTGTGGACCTTTCAAACTCTACAATTCTATGAAATAAAAACCTGCACTTTCCCTTAAGGCTTCATACTTTCCTTTTGCCTATGCTGTTGCCCATGTCACCCCCTCAGAACAACAGGAAGAGCAGACAGAATCCTGTGGCATCTTCAAGAAGAAGAGGAGTTTGGATTTGATATCCTACTTTATCACTACCCGAAGGAGTCTCAAAGCGGCTAACATTCTCCTTTCCCTTCCTCCCCCACAACAAATACTCTGTGAGGTGAGTGGGGCTGAGAGACTTCAAAGAAGTGTGACTAGCCCAAGGTCACCCAGCAGCTGCATGTGGAGGAGTGGGGACACGAACCCAGTTCACCAGATTACGAGTCTACTGCTCTTAACCACTACACCACACTGGCTCTTGTCTTCAAGACAAGCACATCACAGTACAACCTTTTGTGGGCTGGACTACAAGATTATTTTCCTTTTTGTTAACTGCTACAACACAGAGTTACTCTTTTGGAACAGAAGCACCAAGTCAAATACATAATTTGAAATAGAATCAGGCAAGAACCAAGACAGACAGGAAAGGTCTAAAATTGCCCACCAGAATCCTTTTCACAAGAGAGCATCAGCTATGGTGCAAAATGACTATTTGATCAAATCCATTTTCTGAGAGCTAATAGAAAAAATCATCACCTTCAGTCCTTCAACTTCTAATGTGTTCTTAATTACTTTGCTTAGTATCAAAATAAAATTAGTCTAACCTCCAGATCTGGCAGGCTAAATTCTATCTTTCTATCCAGTCTTCCAGGCCTCATCAGTGCTGGATCCAAAGTATCAGGTCTGTTGGTTGCCATCAGTACTTTAATGTTGCCTCTTGGATCAAAGCCATCAAGCTGGTTTATCAATTCTAGCATAGTGCGCTGGACTTCATTGTCCCCTCCAGCCCCATCATCAAAGCGAGCCCCTAGAAAGAGACAGCAGGAGAAACACATAAGGCACCCTTGTTAACTGTACCCCCTAAACAAGAAAACAGAATTCAAGTTTACTCCCTTACCATGTTATCTATGGCTACTGAAATAAATCAAAATGTCACATTCTTTTTTTTTTTTTTTAAAAAGGGTATTACTAGTAGGATGTGCCACTACTGAATGTGAAATACTTTTCCTTGTTTTTTGCTGGTGCTACAGAGACCAGCATGGAGTAGCACAGCAGAGGGCCCAAAGATCAAGTTGCTTCTGCCATTCTATTACCTAATCTTCTAACCAGACATGGAGAAAGGGGACCTGGTTTGAACGATAAATTCACCTATGCTTTAATGTGAGCAGTGTGCTAGGCCACACTTACTTCCCTGTTCCTGCTGTTGCTGCACCAGATAGAAAAATAAGCCAAGGTGTGGCTTCTTGTTATGTAAAAACTCGAACTAGTGGTTTGTTTCTCTCCAAACGCACCATGAGTGCTAAGCCAAGAATAAAGAAGGAATAAAGAGTTGTAGTCTGGTTTCTGAAGAGCACCAGCTTGGTGAAGGCTGATGTACGGTGATACCAACCTCCAATAGCATCAATTTCATCAAAGAAGATAAGGCAAGCTTTTTTTGTTCTGGCCATTTCAAAGAGTTCCCGAACCATTCGAGCACCCTATTAAAAGACAGACAGTTTACTTTCATATAAAGCCAACTGTGACGTGAGTTAAGAGTATTTAAAGTAAATATTAAAACTTCCAAATAAATCTACAGAACCAAGAGGTAAGACTGTGCTCATTACAGGACATCATTTTAGTTGCAGTTCCTTCCAGGACATAACTGGTGCCTGGCTGTCCCAACTCAAGCGAATAGCCTAGTACATCATACAGTATCTCACATACCATACATAAAAAGACAGGTTTCAGATTCTATATGCCCCAAACTGTCAGAGGAGTGAACAAATATATAAAAAGGTCCAGATTTCTAATCATACTGTATAATATTACAGGCAAATACTCTCATCCTCCTCTGCAGGAAAACTTAAAGAGATTATTTAAAGTACAGGTTGAGCAGGCTTTCTGGAAGCTCTTGACCTCCCCCAGTACAGATGCACAGACATGTTCCCTCTTTTCATTACCTCTCCTACGTATTTCTGCACCAGCTCAGATCCAATCACTCGGATGAAGCAGGCATCGGTCCTATTAGCAACAGCACGAGCACAGAGAGTTTTTCCTGTCCCCGGCGGGCCAAAGAGAAGCACTCCTTTAGGGGGCTCGATCCCCAGATTGACAAATCGTTCTGGCTGTAGTGGTAGGGAGACAGCAAGTTTAAAAGTTGCACTGACAGGATGAAACACAGTATCTTTCCCTGGCCCTAGACTGGACCCAATGGCGGCCAAAGCCCTGCAGGAGCCCAAGCTTGCCACAGCAGTACAATTTTAGTACTATCAATGAACTGTCAGGAAATCTTCCATTTTAAAAGTAGTGCACAAGTCAAGAAGGGACCCAGTGGCAAGAAAGCTGCGCAGCACAGTGTAACAAGAGAGTCTGTGCAAAGCCAATGGGAAGGCACTGAAGCTTCAATAATGCAAGCAGATAAAGACCTTTCCCTTTCTTCAAGCCTCCAATGGTACACGTTCCCTGCGATTTCACAAATACAGCACTGCCCTTTTCAAGCAGTCAGCTTGATCACAGGAGGATACTAACAGGGTAGCATCTCTCTGAATACCTAATACTAGTGTGACAGACTACAAAAGGGCATTGTTTTTGTGCCCCACTTGTGGGAGCCTAGAAGAGGGATTTCCAAAACAGTGGACTAGATGAAGTTTTGTCAGATCTAACGAAGAAATTCATACTTTCCTCGAAAGGTGAACAAAAGGAACATCCTAAATCTTGACAATTGAAACGCAAATCGATTTAAAAGCCTTTTGACTACTGAATAATGTAGGTTCTTGCGGTATATGCAATTAGCTCTTGAAAGCTATAAGAAAATCAGAAGATCACACACACTTTCTATTACAATACTTACATGAAGCAAGGGTGTTTCCACCACCTCTCTTAGCTTCTCAATCTGTTCTTTACAACCTCCAACATCACTGTAGGTGACATCAGGCTTTTCCTCCACCTTTGTAACAAAACAGATGTGCACACATCTTTGTTATTCGCAATACTATTTTTTTACAGATCTTACAAAATAAGAGCAGGTTACAATGAAGTCAGATTACAAAGGTAAACAATCAAAGGCCAATAGTAATAAGAGTTCTTACCTGCATCATAGTAACAGTTGGATCAATCTTTGGAGGCAGAGGGATATGAATCTGATACTTGTTTCTGTCAACACTGCAGAAATAGAATACAAATGCACATTATCTCCACAGGGGCAAACTCTCTCTTCATAGGGGGTCTGGCAAAAGCATCCTTCAACCACGGCAGAGAGCATAGACTGCAGCCACAGAGATGTAAAGGCTTTTCTCCATTTGATACAGGTGATGCTGGTTACATAGTGAGGGTGAAGGGTCGGAATGGGTAGCTTGGAATACCAAGGGACACATTTGGACAGACAGATATGCCATGTGGCACCACAGCAACATATTGAAGGAATCCAGGTGGAGTGACAACTTGCTCAATTCTTGTCACTCTCCCACCCTCTCTCCAGGGAACTCTGTGCCTCATATTTTATCACAGCTCAGATGTGAGCATTTTATTTACATTCTGCAGGCAATGCATTTTACAACCAAATAGTACTCTAGAAGAAAACAAGACCGAACTCCATTTTCGTATCATGTTCGGCTTATAATCAAGTTTTCCCAGTGGTTGCTTGGTTCAATGCTGAGCTTGTTTGGTACCTTGTATTTTAAGCCTGGATCACACTCTGCAGATGGTCTGAAAAGTAAACCTTGTCCAATTTTAGCTGGATTAAGCATCAAGTGCCATTTAGTTCAGGCCCTTGAAAAGAATCTGCTTTAGTTATCAGTTGGTCCCTAACTGGCATGTTGACATTTAAAGCTTTACATGATAAGAGACCCTGTTTATCTGATGCCTCCTCCCCTCTATCCCATGCATTAAGAGCTTCTGATGAGACTTTCTTTCAAGAAGCCCCATTGTCTGAAGGCAGGATCCAGAGCCTTCTCCATGGTGGTATCCCAGTTGTGAAATTTCCTGCCTAGGGATAAGGCATTCCCCATGTTCTCCATTCTTGTTCTCTTTTAGAAGGCAGGCAAAGATTATTTTCTTTCAGAAAATGTTTGTTGACTTGTACTCTCATTTTCATCTCAGAATTATTTAAATCCTTACGTATGATGTTGATATTGTTTTGTGTTCCATTTTATGAGCTTGTTGTATTTTACAATTTTTTCTATTATAAACCTCTCAGGGAACTTTGTCATGCAGAAATATAAGAATATATTATTTCCGTTTCCAGTCGCAAATCCAAAGTGCTGGCTCATTGGATGTTAGACTGGCCCCTTACGTGTATTTTGGCCGGCAATCAAAGATGTTTCTACTGCTTGAAAACTTTCACTTGTACTACCATGGCTTGTTCAAATGCATTCCATCTTTTAACTGCATTGTGATTTTGTAAACCACCTTGGGATCCCTGTTTAGGGCAGGAAGGCAACATATATATATTTGCCTATAAATATAAATGTACATTCAACCCTCTAGACTCAATGGCTGGTCAAGTAACTCAAATTAAGAACAGTAAAAATATTAGTATCAACTCACCCAACTCTCATCCCTTCTTCAATGTCAGTGGGTGCCACCTGATCACTAAGATCAACCACAAATTTGGCAAACTGCTTCACATTGATAATGTACTTAGGATCCTCAGAATCTGCATTGATTATCTTGGTGCATCTAACCGGAAGAGAAAAGTAATTAAATAAGCAATCTGTGAGCAAATGAGGGTTTAATGTGCCTGACAGCCAACTGTCATTCAAAGTCCAGATTTCTTGAAGAACTTACAGGAAGGCTAAATTTCTGTTGCCCTTGCCTAGGTAACCATAACTAAAAACTCTTCTTTCTACCATATTTCTTTTTCTCCCTAAAACTTAAATAATCATGAACAGCATGAAAATTGGCACTTTATTCAACTAAAGACTGTTTTCAGTGTAACCCACCCCACCCCCAGGGATTTCAAACACCCAGGCCTTAAGATACAATGTCAGAATGAAACATTAAAGCTCCTAGGAAACAGATAGATGCAAATAGCAAAGTTTTAATATTTATCCTGTAGCATAACTCCGTATGTTATACTGGAAGGGACCCTGTGTTACTTGTTTGCAACAGAGATTGCACATTACATGTGGAGGATAGAAGCAACAGCTATAATGCTATGCATTTTTATAACTGTTTGCTCCTATGGCTGACCAGATAAAATATCTGCATACCTTGCCACTTGCAGTGGCTGCTCACTTTGAAGAGTTTGCTTATCTGCAGCGAGATCCCAGAGAGCAGGGGGAGCCAAGCCAGTGTCTGATTCCTTAATACCTATAAAACAAAAGTGGAAAAAACACTTGCTTTGCCACTCAGCTCCCTTGCTTCAATTAGTTTCAGCAGCAAATGCAACATAAACATGACAAAAAGGAAAAACCACTCTGCCACTTGCATCAATGCTATGTAATACTCAACAGGTTTGCAAACCTTCCTGGGGGAGCATTTTAGAAGATTTAAACTGGGGGCTTTTACGTCCCAGTCTTAACAATTACACCACACTAGATATTCAATTGTACATTGGTTATCCTTTTCCATGTCAGCTTCAACATCCCAATTGTTAAAATTAAGCCGCTCTCTGTATCTGAAAGCCAACCCTCTCTCATGTTTCCCCTTTCTCTCTGCCCATAAAGGTTTCTTTGTTTTCAGTTCCTTTGTTTTGTTCAACAACCTGCCTATTTGGAGTTTTTCTTGGGAGTGAGCAGTAATGAACCACAGGCCCATATGCTTCATAACTGAAAGGGCAAGACTAAAATGAAAAAGATATATGCTTTCAATGAACCCCCAAAATACATACCTGTGAGCTCATTGATTTTCTTAAGCAGCTGCTGAATGTCATCTTCGACTTGCTTGATCTGCCTCGAGTATGTGCTCTGGCCCTGGATTAGAAAAATCAAGGCATACTGGTGGATATATGAATGGGACTTTAACAGATACTTCCCAAATGCAGACCTATGAATATATAAACCTTATTAATCAGGCCACTGGTCAATCTAGCTTGGTAGTAGGCACTGCGGTTCTGCAAAGTTTCAAGCAGACAATGAATTTTGTCAGATATTGTTAATTGTGAGATACGAATCCTTTCACAGCTTTTTGCAAATAAGACACATATTTACTTAAGTCCAATTGGCTCAGCAATCTGCAATTTTCATCTTTTCACCAAACCACACATGAAACTGAAATATTTAGGCTTTTGATTTGCTTCTTCCAAATTGGATTTTGTTTTGAGGTGCTGTTACTTTAGATGAAAGCGAAATCTTCCAGCTGAAGCAGCAAAACT
This sequence comes from Darevskia mixta, assembly GCA_034641385.1. Lineage (NCBI taxonomy): Eukaryota > Metazoa > Chordata > Lepidosauria > Squamata > Lacertidae > Darevskia > Darevskia mixta. The sequence continues at coordinate 5,658,969 of JAWWNH010000224.1, read as the reverse complement.
CACAAATTTATGCATATTTACTTAGAACTAAACCCTGCTATTTTCAGTGAGGCTTACTCTCAAAGTATGTCATTTAGGACTGTTTACTCCTCCCAGTTGGTTAATGTGGATGTTTCCCAAACATTCCAATATTACTAGCTTTTTTAATTTTGAAGCTATAATTGCAACAAATACTTACATAGGTTTTCAACAAAGCAATATCACCTTCATCCAAAGCTGAAAGACACATAACACAGATCATATTAAAAAGTGAAACAACTACATTTTGTACTACTTCCCACCAAGAGTCTGAAGACACAGCATCTGGACATAAGTTTTCTGTTTTATTATTTGCAAAAATGTATATATTGCCAAAATTAAACTATATATGGTGGTAAGCAGCAGAAAAGTAAAAATACAATTCTACCCATAAAATAAACACATCACAAACTGGTACATCAAATTAATACATCAACACAGTTGCATCACCCCTCAGGCAAAGCCTGAGTGAACAGGTGAACGTTAAGCAGGCGCCTAAATGCCAATACCATGTAAACATCTACCTGAAGTCCAGCAGAAGCACATATCAAAGGGAAGGAGTTGTCACAATAAAGGCTCTGATCTAATGGATATAACCAACTTTGGGAGCATATGGCCCCATGGAGTGCCTCTCCCAAGGACTGAAGTGACTGGGAAGCGTGCATAATGTATAGCTTTCCCAGAGATAACCTGGTCCCAAGTTGTTCAGGGCTTCATATGTCAATAGCAAGACCTTATATTTGGCTGGCCAGTGCCACAATTTGGCCACATCAGCAATATGGGACTAACAAGAGCAACAGAGCCTACAGGGTTAGAAGATGGAGCAAGCTTGTTTTCTCCTGCTCCGGAGGGTAGGACCCAAACCAATTTATTCAAGTTACAAGAAAGGAGATTCAAACTCAACATTAGGAAGAACTTTCTGACAGTAAGAGCTGTTTTGACAGGGGACCGGTCTCCCTCGGGAGGTTGTGAACTTTCCTTCACTGGGTGTTTTTAAGCAGAGGGGGGGATGGCCCTCTGTCCCGGATGCTTTATTGCAGGGGGTTGGACTGGATGACCCTCAGGTTCCTTTCCAACTCTAAGATTCTATGATTCTATGTTTAACGTAGGGGGCAGGATTTTAAATTAAATTGAATTCGTACACCGCCTTTCATCTAAAAATCCAAAACATCTGTAGGGGACCAGGGTTTTTTTGGGGGGGGGAGAGAAGGGTGGTTTGTGAAGCTGCCCAATGGGCAGAGCAAGTCGTGGCGCAGTGTTAGGAAAAGGCGGCCCGTCCACACACGACGGCTGGGCTGCGCGTTACACAGGCGCAACAGCGCGTTATCCGGCGCGGGGGGGGGCGCAAATGAGCAGAGGGGAACCCGAAAGACACGCATGCGCACTGGAACCCCAATGGGCGACTAGGGAATAGGCGTCAGGCGGCTTTTCTTTTTCGCAGCTCACCGCGGATGGGTTTGTCCTCCTTCTCCTCCTCTTTGGTTTTGCGCTGGTCGGTTCCCAGGTAATCCGGCATCGTTTCTCCCCCTCACAGCTTCCGACGGCAGAGACTCCTTCTACCGGCTGCTGTTACTGCGCATGCGCATTACGCAGCATCTCCGAGCTTCTTCCTTCCGGGACTGAACGGGAAATACGTCATGAGTATTTCCTGCCGCCGCCGGAAAAGGCCCCTCTCCTCACGCGGGGAAGGAATAGGTCCTAGAGCGGCTCTGTAATCCACATAGAGATGGGAAGGAAGTTTAAAGCGGTGCACGGCCGGATCTTCCGTCTCGAATGGGCAGCCGCCACTGGGCCGTGGAAAACATATAATGCGCGTTTCCCCAACTCTTGCCCTCCCCGAGACACAGCGCGCGCCCACCCGCCCCACTGGATTCTGAATGCCAGGAGAATCATAGACTTGTGGAGTTGGAAAGGGACCCCGAGAGTCATCGAGTCCAACCCCCTGCAATGCAGAATATTTTGCTCAACGAGGGGTTTGAACCCTGAGATTAAGAGCATCGTGTTTTTTCTACTGACTGAGCTACTTCAGAAATAAACCCCCTCCAAAAAAAAACCAAAAACACTTCTGACATTCACGACTGTTTTGGGCTTTCTTTTGTTTGCTGTTCCCAGGATTAAGAGGCTTAGAAACCATGGCCTTTTTGTCGCTTGTAGAGAAAAGCAAATCTGAAAATGTTTTTTTTTATTTTTTTATTAACAAACAAACTTTATTTACATCACATTAATACATTAATACATTAATACATCGAATCAAAATAAAAATACATCATGTATCATACATCACATACATCATACATCACATACATCATACATCACATCTTTCCATTCTCCAAACATCCTATCCTTTCTACATACATCCCAACCTCTCAGACATTTTAACTAACTTACTCAACAGATCTGAAAATGTTTGTTTGCCTCTGTATTTGTGGCCCCCAGTCGCTCAAGCGGGAAGGTCTCCCGCAGCGGCTCACCAAACATCCCTGTGCGCAGTTTAAAAAAAACACAAAACTTTAATTCTCTGCAACATGCAAGATGGCAAGGACGTTCATTAAAAGGGGCAACGCGTCCTTCCCAACCAACCCTTCCTTTGGCTACCAAGACAGCGAGGCCTGCAGCTCCCTTGTGCGGCGGAACTTCTCCGTCGCGCTCCGAGGCGAGGCGGAAGACAGGAAGCCTCGGACAGGAAGCGCTTGTCCGCGCGTGACCCGACGCCCCGGAAGTGTTCGCCGGGTCCTTCCATGCGCCGGCACCTGGCAACCTGCGACCAAGGCCGACGGCGGGGGAGGGAGGAAACACCCGAGGCGGATCCGTTTGCTCCGGGACCGAGCGGCATCCCCTGGCCGGCGCCGCGATGCTGCTGAGAGGGGCGGCCGAGGGGCAGGTCACCGGCGTCTCCAGAGCCTTGTCCTCGGGTCGGTCCCTTCTCCTTTCTCGGCTCCTTCCCCTCCGGCCTTCCCAGCCTCCGGGTGCCTCGCAGGGGGGCCACTTCTCCGCGAGTCCCCGGTGAGGCGGCTTCCTTTCACGAGGCCTTCGCCGCGATTGGGGTACAAGCGGAGGTCGGGAGGGGCGGGGATTAGTCGCTGGAGTCGCCGTCGGTTCTTTATCTTTATCTTTATGTCTTTATTGTCATTGTACAAGTACAACGAAATTGGATTTAAATAATAATAACAATAATAATTAAATAATTTAAAAAAATAAATTCATTTTTCATTTAAACAATTGTTAAATTCGGAGCTGGAAGCCCCCGGCTGTTTCCCTCTTTATCCCCCCGCCGCCCCGTTTCTGCCGCCACATAGGAGCAGAAATTCACCAAGCGCAGCACCCCGTCCTTGTAGCTTTTTTGCTGGTAGAAGCTGCCCCTGTTGAATTTCTGCCTATCGCACAGCTACCCGCGGCTCGTGGCGGCTCTAGAAGGTTGTGCAGCATGGAGGGTTTATTTAGCTCGTTTGCCTCTTGGACATATTACTGAGATTGTTGGGCAGAAGATCTCGCCTGCTTTTTCTCCCAAAGAGGCTTCATATAGGAAGATGTTAACTCCATGGGCGGAATGCTCTGTTTACTACCTGTACCTTAGTGCAATACTGCCGACCTTATTCACGCGTTTCTTAGAAAAAGAAGAAAGCGAGTCCTAATCTTTTTGGGGAGAGGTGTCTCACACGCACACCCGAAGCAGTTATGTCGGTAGAAGAAAGCACTTCTTGCTGGTTGAGCAGGCGTATAGTCTAAACTGTAGGATTGCAACAAATACATTTTTCTTTGGCAGATAGAAGAGCCGTGTTGCCCTGATATGTAACTGACTAAAGCACAGGACGCGGGTGGCACTGTGGGTTAAACCACAGAGCCTAGGGCTTGCCGATCAGAAGGTCGGCGGTTCGAATCCCCGCGATGGGGTGAGTTCCTGTTGCTCAGTCCCAGCTCCTGCCAACCTAGCAGTTCGAAAGCACGTCAAAGTGCAAATAGATAAATAGGTACCGCTCTGGCGGGGAAGTAAACGGCGTTTCCATGCGTTGCTCTGGTTTGCCAGAAGCGGCTTAGTCATGCTGGCCACATGACCTGGAAGCTGTACGCTGGCTCCCTCGGCCAATAATGCGAGATGAGCGTCGCGACCTCAGAGTCGGTCATGACTGGACCTAGTGGTCAGGGGTCCCTTTACCTTTTTAAAGCACAGCATCTACTACCCTAAGTATGGTAGAAATGTGTCAGTTATAATACAGTTAACCAGCTAAAGTGTTTCTTATTTTAAAAGCACTTTGCAAGTGACCTATTTCTAATAAAACTACTTTTCAAACATCTATCTATCAAATATCTATTTGTAATGACAATTATAAAGACGGGTTTGCTGATGAATTACAACAAATTTAAATAGCTGGTACTTAACGTTTGTGCATATATATGTGTGTGTGGTATATAATGTTGTTATAGGCTGGCTTGAAGTGGGCAAAATAAGAATGCATTTATTCGTGTATATGATACTTGAATGATGCCAAACTAGGATTTGCTGTGTCTTATGTTTGCAGAACACATACTTTTGGCCAAATAAATGTATACAAGGTAGTCCAGATTTTAGTACTGGTTGAATGTGAAAATTTTAGCTCATTGGAAGTGCTTCCTAAGCTTGTAATATTTTTATTCACAGCTTCTGTGCTTTGCCAAGTTGAACCTGTGGGAAGATGGTTTGAAGCATTTATTAAGAGGAGAGACATACATGTTTCTGCCTCTTTCCAGGAACTGGAAGATGAGAAAGAGCTCTCTGAAGAGTCAGGAGATGAAGAATTGCAGCTGGAAGAATTTCCTATGTTAAAAACACTTGATCCAAAGGACTGGAAGGTATATGATCTAATGTTACAATTGTATTTGTTCAGTTTTTAGTGAAGGTTTCCTACCAGTACTAACAATCTGAAATATTTCTATTTTGCTTCAAGCAATATATTCTATATTGCTTCTTGAGAATTGCTTCATCTTTTATTCCATTTGTGGTTTGATCTTAAGGATTGTTTTCAACCACACAAAAGTTAGTTCTCCCCATCCCCACTTCAGGGAAATTCAAGATTCAATCCCACTTACGTAGGAGTAAGCCCCATTGAGTTGCCCAATAGCATTTTGTGCCCTCTCCTTTTTTCAGATTGGTATTAGGTTTCACTTAAAGAGTGGCACTTTCCCCAGTGGCTAATACTAACTAAAAAGTTCTAAGCTAACAGCACAGTGTCAATGGGTCATGTGGAAAAAATATAACATTATAGAAGCTTTGAACATCTTATAATATGAAGGTCTGGTCAGATCAGCTATGAGTGGCAATATGGAAGTCTGCCTTCTAAAGTTCCATTAACAGGCATTGCTTCTGCCTTGTGCTGAATTTATACATACTGTACCTGTTTTCATTTAACTCTTCTTTTTCTTTTGCTTCATTCTGTTGTGCTCACATTTCTTTCTGCTAACACTTTTCTTGTGGCAACTGTTAGAGAGTTGGAGAAGTACGGCACCACACTGTAGCAGCTACCTGTGTTATTTCCCTCTCTCATGAAGTGATGTCTTCTTCTTTCTCTCTTTTTTAAGGTCTCTTAAATGACCATTTCTTATTCAAAACCTGAAGTTCTGGGTGGAGGAGCTATAGGGATAAGGAAAGGCAATAAAGGCAAATGTGGCAAGAAAGCAGACAGAAGAAGGAAAAGAGTAGTTTAGCTTACTCTGCCACTTGGCTGCTCAATAGTTGCTACTCACCATAAATAGCTGTTGATATTTGCAATTTTCTCTCAGAATCAGGATCATTATTCAGTTCTTGGGCTGGGACATATAAGATACAAGGCATCTCAGAAACAAATAAAAGCTGCTCGTAAGTACCTTGCTGCTTAAAACATTTTTGCCATTTAAAACAGGCAATATGCAATTGATGATAAAGCAGGTGAAGGGAGGTGCTTCTGAAGTTGACATTTCCTTCTACTCCCATAGATAAAGCCATGGTTTTGAAACACCATCCAGACAAGCGAAAAGCAGCAGGAGAACAGATAGGTGAAGGTGACAATGACTACTTTACTTGTATAACAAAAGGTAAGTACTAGTTATTGCCTAACATAGCTTATATGACTGTGCATGAAATAGTTCAGTACATTTGTGATGCTTGCTTATGTAAAACACATATTAGAAGAACAGAGCTTCCAGCAAATGAAACTGTTGACAGTGTCTCGGTAATAATAATGTTGCTACTTAATAAATTAATAATGAATTCATTGAAACAAATTCTTCCAAGTTGAGCTTTCCTGGGAGTTATCGTGCTCCTTATTGTTCTTGTATGCAGATGAGAGGGCTTGTGTGTGTCAACTTAGATTAATTATGAAATAATTGATTGAATTATGCTTACTCATGATTTTAGATTCCTAGTTTGTGTGTATGTGCAAGCTGCTCTAAAGATAAGCAGCCCCTTATCTAATTATTGCTCTTGTCCCGAGTCTGAAATGTGGCATTCCAGAAAACTGCTAAATTGCAATAACTGAGGGAACTTTTGAAAAGGGAAAGCTGATGTAATGATGATTTTTGAATTGTGCTCTATCCCCTTTTCAAAAGTCCTAATGGTAGCTTTTAAGCATGTTACAGAAACATGCAGTGCATATCTTGATTCACCAATCCCATACCTATTGGCACATGCAGTCACTGGGATTCTTCATTGGCTCTGAGGATTGGATACATATGAATAGTTACTTAATCCATCCAGCACAGTCCACAAAGCTAATTTTCTGAAATGGCTGCTGAAAAAAGTCAGGCTGGGCATTCGCAGTGCATGAGCAGCAAGGCACTTTGGAGGGGGAACCAAGCTTGGCTCCCATTCTAAGTTGATTACTTACTGTAAATTGATTATTTACTGTAATTCCATTTTCCAGCCTATGAAATTTTGTCAGATCCTCTGAAGAGACGAGCATTTAACAGCATAGATCCTACTTTTGATAATACTGTTCCTTCTAAAAGTGAGGCAAAGGAAAACTTCTTTGAAGTTTTTTCCCCGGTTTTTGAAAGAAATGCCAGGTAAGCTATATTATAGGCTGTAGGGGAGATTTTCTCCCACTTTGCTTTATTGGCAGTGTGTCTTTGTGTTAGAAGTGTCTTTGATTCCAGTCATTTGGCGAGCTTGAGCATCTTGATAGTGGTCAGATGCAGATAGAGTTGTGTCTACCGTATATACTCGAGTATAAGCTGACCCGAATATAAGCCGAGGCACCCAATTTTACCACAAAAAACCTGGGAAAGGTTCATAGGAGCCACTGCCTGCCTCACTCGACTATAAGCCGAGGGCGGCTTTTTCAGCACAAAAAATGTGCTGAAAAACTAGGCTTATACTCGAGTATATACAGTACATACCTAGTGGTTTGATGTGTTTGAACTGAACTCACACTCAATTATCTCACTCTTAGGGACTAAAATAATATGTGTGGTTTCTGCTGTTTCCTAGCAGCACACACTGGTGATACCACTAGTAGAGCAGATCCATCTGTTGGTTCCAGAACTGTTCTAATTATTTAATGCAGCCTAAGTGCTTAGCCATCTTCCACTGTCACTTGCTTCACAAGGCCTAGCCTTCACGATGGTGCACAAATAATTTTCTCAACTTTGTCAGAGCAATGGAGGAGAAGCTATGCTCAATTTATATCTGGTTTCTGTCCAGTGTGCAGTTTTATATTGCATCTAACAGTTGTGGATGTTTTTAGTCTAGCAGTGCTAGGTTAATAAATCATAAACACTTAGTTTTGTTTGTTGCTATGTTAAATATTTTTGTGTTTTTATATTGTAAATCACTCTGTGATCCTCAGATGAAGGTATAGAAATTTAATTTAATTTGCTAATAGTAATAATAGATTGTACTATCTCACCATTCCGAGTCATTTTGCAATGTTAGCACCAAGATGGAACACTGATACTGTTTTTCTTTGTGCTACTTGCTTGAGAATCAAATTATAAGATTAAGCTCACTTCTTCTGAATTTGAAATCTCATTTAAGTCTAGAGGTTATGGTCTATAGATTCAGAAGATTAGAGAAGCAAATCCATATACTTCAGATTAAATACTCACATGATATAGCATTAATGTATAGTCAAAGTTACTGTTTTTTCAATGAATTCACCCAACTTTTCATCATAGTGAATGTATGTGTATCTCTTAATTGCTACAGATGGTCAAATAAGAAAAGTGTACCTAAGCTTGGAGACGCAAATTCCTCCTTTGAAGAGGTAGATGCATTTTATTCATTTTGGTAAGCAAACTTATTTCTTTTTCTTCCTTTTGAAATAATTTTATGTGGCATGTCAAAATTGTATGGGAAAACTTGTCTGTGAAAATAAACAAGACTCGTACATTTGTGGAAGTCCATATAATATAAAAACATAAGAGCACAGAGCAACTTTTCCTTAGGAATAAAGGGTGGGGCCAGGAAGTAACATTTCAACCCCATTGCATATCCACTCTGGCGAGTTGTTCTTTGTAGTTTGAAACTTTCCTTCCCCCCAAAATAGATTGCCATATATATAAATAGCAGGATTGCAGAGTGTTTAGTCAAGACAAGCCTGGAATAGTTGTGATATGAGATCTTCAGATGGATGGCTTGTGACTTATGGGAACCACGTTTATATGTAGTGGCAAACAGATGTACGTGACTAGGTGTTAACATCATTGTCGATCTCCATTGCTCTGTGCTGTGGTTACGCAGGAATGCAGAAACAGTGCTAGGGAGAGAGGGGCCAATGTAGGAAGCAGAATGCCCATCTGCACCCCCATCTCCATTTTCTTTGGAGGCATTGTTCTCCCCATATCATAAGATTTTGCCCTGCAGCATAAAATAATCAGAATGAGCTGTTCATTAATATTCTGATGGCATGTAGATTTCCTTAAGCTTTATAAAGTGTATGCACCAAACAACTAGCAATATAATCTCAAATGAAGAATGCAAACTTAAAATGTTCTGAAGAATTGCGACATTTGATTAGGCATCAGCATAGCACTAACTTTCTCTCTCACTATTATTGTATGTTAGGTATAATTTTGATTCTTGGCGGGAGTTTTCTTACTTAGACGAAGAAGAAAAAGAAAAAGCAGAATGGTATGTAAATAAGAGTACCAAAGTTAATACACCAAACAAATTCAACTTGCGTATCATAGCATATTACAGATTTTACACTAATCTTATTAATGATAACAGGTACTGAATAACAAAGCAGAATAAGCCTTGTGAATAGGCCCAGTATAGATTCTCCATAGAGCTAGTAATTCTCAGAGAGAATCAGTCCAAAGAACGGTCCTGTTCTCTACTCTAGTATCTCAGTATTGTGCAAGCATTCCCCAGCTTATTGGAGGAAAATCTGAATAGAAATAAAATATAGGAAAGCTTTCTGTTTTTTAGAAAGAGTGTACCAGGAGGGAGCGTTCGGTTAGCCAATTTTAGAAACCTATTCAGGCAATGGTAAACACATGGTATGTGTCAGGGTACATAAATATTATTTGTGTTGAATACAATAATTGGGGTTTTATCAAAAGGCATCACTTGCAAAGCTGTTTGAAGCCCTACTGAATATGATCGTATTCATTGAGGAATTCGTGGAAGTGCTGCTGTTCCTCTTGAGTTTTACAACATTTCCCGAAATGGTTTTGTACTGAGATGTGCTTGAGCCTAGAAGTGCTTTCTACCTAACGCCTCTCATCTCTCTCTGCAGTCGAGATGAGAGGAGGTGGATTGAAAAACAGAACAGAGCAGCTAGAGCATTACGGAAAAAGGAAGAGATGAATAGAATAAGGACACTAGTTGGTAAGTGTGAACTCAGTTTTGTCAAGACCCGTTCATTACATTTCAGCCTTTATATGTTCACTTCACAGACGCCTTTACTTTTTTTAGACACCGCATACAGCTGTGATCCCAGAATAAAGAAGTTCAAGGAAGAAGAAAAAGCGAAGAAAGAAGCAGAAAAGAAAGCAAAGGCAGAAGCAAAACGAAAAGAACAGGAGGAGCGCGACAGAGTACATTTCAATCTATATTTGTTTTGAAGAATTCAAAAAGTATGAATGCGTACAGCAGAGCTTTCCAAACTCTGTGTCGCAACACATTAAATGTGTTGGCTGCAGTGTGTAGTTGTGTCACGCAAATAATCCCTCTGCTCCTTCCGGGGCTGGAAAGGGGTTCGTTTAACCTCCGGTTTGCTAGTAAAACTAAATTACTGTGTAGCAAAATGATGCATGTCTTAAAAGTTTTCATGTCTACATGAAAAGTTTGGAAAGCTTTGGCGTACAAATTGTTTTGGTGCTTTGCCGGCTTGACAAACTACACATTGGGTGGCATTAAACCAGCTTGAACTATGAACTTCTGCTAGCAGGGTGGGGCTTCCTCTTCCTCACTTCCCCCCATGAAGCCTGCCCTGGCCCCTGCTCCCCTATGGAGGACCCTCCATAGCTGATTTTATGGATGGGGGTGAAGGGAAAGTTATTATAGTATCAGACATGGCTGTCACCCCGTGAATATTACTTCGAATTGCTAATGCTTGTTGCCGGAGGTGCATTTGGCAACTTCATCATAGTTTTCAGCAAATGCTGAAGACGCACCTCTTTACCTTAGTCTTTGACACTTGATATGTATATTTTCATGACTCGCCCTATTTTTTGTGATTGAAGGCGTACAATTAAAAAATACAAACTGTTCTAAATTGTATTTAAAATAGTTGTAACCTGCCCTGGGACCTTAGAGTGAAGAGCAGGTAATAAATTGAAATAATAATATAGCAATTTAAAGGTTTTGGTTTTACATAATAATCTTTTGACTTGGCCCGTGGCCCATGTAATAAATTGTGCTTTCCTAGAAGATAACTTGTTCCACCTAATTAAATATGTATTCCACCTAAACAAATACACAATATATTTGAATTCAAGTGATGGGTGTGTTTTGGCCCCAAAACTTGAGAAAAGCGAGTGTCTAAAAAACCATTTTAAACCGTTTCATTAGAAGATAAGAATTTGTGACGTTCACATTTGCTAAAGACCTGTCATGCTGAAAGATTCCATGGAGCACAGATGATTACTGGAATGATGCAGTTATTTATTTAATGACAAATATGCATCTCTGGTTGGTTTGCTAGTAAGAATACCTAAAATTTTGAGAACCAGGTATCACAAACTGCTTTTAACTTGGCATAGATATGGTATCAGACTTTATTGATTCATAGTTTTTCTTCTGTTTCAGCAAAGGCAAGCAGAATTAGAAGCAGCACGATTAGCCAAGGAAAAAGAAGAGGAAGAAATTAGACAACAAGCACTGCTAGTGAAAAAAGAGAAGGATATTCAGAAAAAAGCAATTAAAAAGGAAAGGCAAAAACTGCGAACAACCTGCAAGGTATATGTGTACTGCTATAGTTAAATATAAATTTTATCAGCTTTCTAACATCCAGCTCATAGAACATTAGGTTTGAACAGCACTCTACATTAGTCCTAATTCTCGGAGAAGCGACCTTTAAAGAGTTTTTCTTTAAAGCTTTATAAAGCCTCACATTTACTTTTGATGTTGTTACTCAAAATATCCTTGTGAACTGAGGCATGATGTGAAGGCTATGGTAACTACATATAGTTTTCCAGAAGGGATGCTAAAAATAAACAGTTGCAGTTATCCAAATAAAAAAGTGAGCATTGGGGTTACAGCACACAGCACACAAAATGTGCGTATTAGCAAAAATAATGTACAAAAATGCATTACGTTAGGTGAACTTACACACACAAATGTGTATTTTAGGGGGGGGATACTGATGTCCATAAGTGACACTGTAGTACTGATAGTCAAAATGACAAGAGGTGGAAGAAGTTTTCCAAAATACAAACATCCAATTTTAGAAGCATAAATTTTAGCCAACATATGTTTCACTGGTATTTTGCACTAATTAATCAAGAGCTTAAAATACTAGACATTTGAATGTCAGAAATCGGCTAATTCTCCAGTGCTTTCTGCTCTGAAAAGCAAAGCTACTTCAGCTTTCGATAACGATGTTGTTCATGGAAGCTGTTTGCTTAAATAAAGAATTACTACAGCCAAAATGCCCAAACCAAACGCATTGCTTGTCACCTCTGCCTGTTGTTTTTCTGTAATCTGAAGATAAAGCATATGGTGTTTTCCTTTCAGAACTGGAATTACTTTTCTGACAGTGAGGCAGAAAGTGTTAAAATGATGGAAGAAGTAGAAAAGCTGTGTGATCGTCTGGAATTGGCAAGGTATGCATTCCTGACCTACACGTTACGTTTTTTGACCTTCAGCTTTCTACTAGATCTGAAATATCGCTCAATAATTTATTTTTAGTCTGCAGTGCTTGAATGAAGCACTTACATCCACAACAAGGGAAGAAGGAAAGGCTGCTGTAGAAAAACAGGTAATTATTCCTCTTTTGTCACGTAAGAGTGTGTCAACATAGTGAAAATATTGGTGTGATCCTGTTGAACATGTATGCTGTGTTGTATAGGAAGCAAATTGCCCAGCAAAATAGCATTTCTAGAGAGAATTTGCAGCTGCTTACACAACTAATAATGCCTCTTTTATTGCATTTTTAAAGTCTAGCAGAATCTCGGAGCATACAAAGTGGAAGAGCAGTATGCTGTCTAGAGGTTAGCAGATGAATCTTTGCACGATTATGCAAGCTTGAGAGATAAAAACGAGAAAAATGGGACACTACCTCATCGTCGTCCCCTTTCAGGGGTAGCAAGAGGGTTTAGATAAAAAATAAAATAAAGGATAAGGAAGTTCAATGCTTGAACTTCATGTTAAAGTATATGGACTTGCATGGTGCCAAAATCAACAGAAGACTGAGACACCGCTTGTTCTTTTACACTATTTAAGCTGAATTGTGAATTCAGCTTAAATGGTCTGACAATTCTCTTGCTTTATTGTGGTTACAATGTGTCTAAGACCAGTAACATGCACATGTGATGAAATTATTATTTCCTCCTTTAGACGAGGGTGTTCGTCATCAGAGTTATAAATCAGTCTAAAGCTACCTATTCAAGTGCAGTTAATTTGCACAAATCTTGGGGAAAGCTTTCTTAGTCGCTTCTGCGAGAAACAAATGGTGAGACATGCTGGGGTCCCAGAGTTGCGTTGTACCTTTTGCAGTTGCTACCTCTTTTTAACTTGCTCTCAGCTGTGTTTTTGTTGGAAAGCAGTGGACTTCTCCCACAGTGGCAGTTGTGGACCAGGAAACTTGTGGCAATTGCCTACGTATTGGGAGAAGGCTTTTGTTTGCAGCAATTCAGTGCTAAAGTCTCTGTGTTCTTGTATTCCCATAGATAGACGAAGTAAATGAACAGATAAGGAGAGAAAGGGAAGAAGCAGATGCTCGTATGCGACAAGCGACAAAGAGTTCTGAAAAACCCACAAGCGGAGGTGTTGGCGGAAGTAAGAACTGGTCAGAAGATGACTTACAGTTGCTCATTAAAGCAGTAAACCTCTTTCCTGCTGGGACTAACTCAAGGTATCTACAATTGAACAATATGTATATAGGCAGTAGTCTTGTGTTGAAGCATAAAAGGAAGGCAAGTCAGGGTGTTGATTTTTATGTTAAATTGATTTGTGAATATACACTTTCTCAACGTATCACAGATCTGCAGAAACAGCTTTCTGCTGAGGGATATTTGCAAAGTCATTCAAGTTGATTGCTGAATTTGTTCTGTATTTCTGACTGCATGATTTCGGCTAGATTGCAGTTTGGGGGGTATGAGCTGAAGGCCAATGCATTTTCCAGGGAAGACCCTTTCTTCTTCAACAATTTGTGTTTTTCTAAAATTGTATAGTATGGATATTGTTAAGCATGTGCATTAAGCACAACTGAGAATGTCACTCTTATTTAGGAAGATGTGTATGTATAATTCCAAAACCGCATCCAACAAATAATTTCAGTATTTGATTTTAAAATATACAGGGTGAGTCCTTTAAAAGAGGCCCTGTGGATACAGAGTACCCATGTTCCACGGGGCCTCTTTTAAAGGACTCACCCTGTATATCTTACCAAGCGATATATTAATTACAAAAAAAAAACCTAGCCAGGCATTTAACTGCTGGAATGGACATATTTTTAAAGGATGTTTTAAAAACATTTTTGTTTTTCCTTTTGCCTGATATAGGTGGGAAGTTATTGCCAATTACATGAATTTGCACTCTACTACGGGAATAAAGCGAACAGCAAAAGATGTTATCAACAAAGCAAAGAGCCTCCAGAAACTTGGTATCTTTATCTTTGTAAGATGGTCTGCATGCTTCCATTTACTTCCTAGTAAATTCAGCTTACATTCCGCAAGCCTAAATACATTCCTGTCCACCCCTGCCCATTTCCACTATCTTCTCCAATTCTGAGGCAGAATATATGAAGGGTGAAATAATATAGCCCTCCAATCTGTTTCATTGGTTTCTTGGCTTGAATTCTCCTGGAGTGCTGGCTGTTTTTCAAAATGAAGACTTTCATATCCCAAGGGTTGAGATGTCCTTATAATAATTGGAGTGTCATTTTGGGCTATATGTATATGCAAAATTCCAGCATTGTATCAGTGTTGATGCTCCTTACAAGGGTGACTTAAACCACTTTGTATGTGCACCCTCTTGAGAACAGACTTATTAAAATAATGTAACTTGTTGGCCTTTCAGGTGAAAACTCAGTTGACTTAATATTCCCAGACTTCTTTTGTTTGACATGGGTTGAATTGTTTAGTTGGCCTTTTAATTCTTGGCTTTAAGCCGAACTGTTTCCTGTGAAACATTCGTTTGGGGCATGATTACTTAAAAGCAACTTCTTATTCTTCTTAGACCCTCATCAAAAGGATGACATAAATAAGAAAGCTTTTGATAAGTTTAAAAAAGAACATGGAGTTGTGCCACAGGCAGACAGTGCTACACCGTCAGAACGTTTTGAAGGTAAGCGGGGAAGAATGATTCTCCTATCCCCACCGTCCCATTCCTAAATATTCCATTCAGCATTCTTACGCCCAGATCTCTTGTGGTTAAGAGCCATCCCTCCAGTTCTGCCACTGGATGATTTGGGGCATTATCTGCTTGATGTCTATCACTACTACTGTGAGGAGCCGCAACCAAGTGAACAAAGTTCTTCATTCGCAAGTTCTAGCGTTTTCAGATATGAACAGAATAGTTAGAATTTGCATGGAGTTATGTAATGTTCAATTGATGGAAAACAAAAATGCCCTGATGCTTGAACTAAAGGCATTCAGGGAAGAGGGAGAGTCTGCTGGAAAATTCCCTGGGAGTTTTGCATAGCTTTCACTAAGGACTTCTTGATTAAAACGCATTCTTTTCTCATGTATTATTTTCAACAGCCACATTTACAGATTTGTCTCCATGGACAACAGAAGAGCAAAAACTTTTAGAACAAGCTCTCAAGACATATCCAGTGAATACTCCTGAAAGGTGGGAGAAAATAGCAGCTTCTGTTCCAGGCCGATCTAAGAAAGACTGCATGAAACGATATAAGGTAGGAAAATATTGCTTCTGTTTTTACTCCATAGTGCACTTCAGAGTATTACCAGCTTAAGAGAGATCACATTCACCCCTCTCCATTCCACTTCTTTAATTTCTCACTCAAGTGTCATAGGAACCTTACCTGTTCCTTGGAAAAGAGATCATGAACAAAGGTAAGAGTAGCTTGCTGATAATAGTCACTGGCAAAACAGCTTTCATGACTGCCTGAGATAGTAAGGGCAGAATTAATGATGACTTGCCTTATGTAGAATTTACCATTTGTGCCAGGGAGGGGAAACCCTGGCTTACCAACATTTCCTGCAGGCAAGGCTGTCCCAGGCAAAGCAAATCACACACTCGGTTCCCACATAACAAGTTTTAACAGGCAAACTCTGCTTCCAAAACTAATCAGGAGGCAGAGGAAGCTACAGACCCTGTCTTGGCAGATAAAAATGTAAGAGCCGTAAAAACCTTTAAATAGGTGCCAGGGGTTGAATGTGATGCTACATACATACAAAGCACACATTCACTGCACATACCTCTTTAATCAAAATAGGCTGGCCAAAAAAGACTTTGCAATATACCACTTGAATCGAAGACATATACCATGACCACTTGCAAATGTAGAATTGTATCAAATGAATAAATAGAAAAGAGCAGGGAACACACTAGAATTTTCTTTCAATGTTAACTAAATTCAGAGTGCAGGCCTTTTAGTTCAGTGCCATTCATTTAGGATTATTTGTGGTGTTCTTTATTAAATCGAAACATTAGTGAACTAGTGGAATTCAGAATTGGGAGTCCCAAGCTTCACTGCTCAGTGAAATGGGGACACAGCTGAGCCCTGTTGCAGCTACCCAGAGAGAGAATGATCTCCCTCCATGGGCAGTTCACCAAGTTTGTGTGTGAAAGAGCACAGTCCTCAGATGGGAAAAAGTTCCCTGTCCCTGCTTTATGTGCTTATTCTTACAGTAAGTGCCAATTCATGGTGGCACAGCCAAAATCCACACTGTGCTTGCATCAAGCTTACGTTGAAAGTCAAACTGCAGCACTGGGGTGCTTGTACAGGATTATAGAAATCACCCTATAAATTGAAACTGAATAGCTTTTGGAATAGTAATATCTATCCCACTCTGAACCCTAATTTTGAAAGTCTGATCTATTATAAAGTCAATACAAAAGTTCTTGAGCAGTTAAATCCAGGTAGTGGGAGTGAGTGTTATTCACAGGAAGGCTAGCTGGTGGCAGCCTACTAATGGCAAGTGTTTAAAGTTACGGACCGTTTGAAACTTTGTCTTACTGTGCCAAGACTTGGGAGTATTCTTTCTAGCTTTTCAATACTTGAAATAAATAGAACTTGCTTAGCAAATTCTACTAGATAAAAAAATAATATGAACAAGGTTCTCTCTCTCTCTCATTCTAGGAACTTGTTGAAATGGTTAAAGCGAAGAAAGCTGCCCAAGAGCAAGTAGTGAATGCTGCTAAGACTAAGAAATGAGATTCTCACTGACAATCTTAGTGTGTTCTGTTTTGTAATAAAAGTACAAATGTATAATACGGCTTTTATTATTTATATAGATAGCTGTACATTTCTTTGTGGAAACACACGACAAAATGTCTTGTCTCATACATTCAGGCAGCATACTTGGGTTTGTTGTTGAACATCAAAGCAAAGTTTTAGTTAAGGGGGGAGGTATCAATTTGCCAGTCTTGAAAGTTCAAAGCCATCATCGCAAATCTCTACAAAGCATCCCTTACGCCTCCAGGAAAGCTTTACGATAAATGTCAAGCACGAAGCCAGTACATTCCACTACGGAGTCTGTTGTAATCAGGGAGTTGTTCAAGCGGCCCTGAAATTTTAAAACAGAGATAATTACAAAGAGCAGACAACTTTTTAAACAAATGGTAGCTAGTACTGAAATCCTTACCAACAGCAGCAATTGCAGGGCACTTATCATAAATATACTTTGTGCAGACTTCTTTGATTGTTTGAGCATCAATTGCCTGAAATAGAAAGAACACAGTAAGCCTTTGTGACCATTTTATGTGACAGTGCAAATAGCTGAAACTTAAAAACAAGTATCCATCAGCATAGGTGAGGGTGTCTATATGCTATATCAAACATTACACCAAGAAGAGCTACGGCCCGTGAAGTATGCAAGAATTTTGACAAACATCCAAGTTTTCCTGAGACCAGTTAGGAGCACTGAAACACAGCTCTCAACTGCTGGAACCCTACTTTTGGCCAACTCTCTTGTAGCTGAGATTTCAGCATAATCTTCAAACACTCTGCACCCACACTAGTGCAGTAAACGCAGCCATAACTCTGAGCTATTATGTTAAGATGGCTAAGAAAAGCACCAAACCATTATGCTCCTTACTTCAATTCTTGCTTCAAGTTCAGGAATTGGGATTCGTCGATTGTAACACAACATTTGCCGTCCAATGTCTTCACAAATGGGAGTGGAACCTAAAATTAGACATTCTTAGCATGTGTGCAAATTAATTAGACAGGACTTTTAAAAAGAAAACAATCAGATCATACCATCCAGTTGTAACAGCATGTTGGTTTTCAAAAGATTCTTCGCACGTGCAACCTCACTTTCAGTAACACTAGTACACAGTCGTATCCTAAAGACAATGAAAAATAGAAATATGTTTTAATAATTTGGCTGCCAGTGTTCTTCATGATACACTTCATTGGGCTCACTAAGAACAAGCAAACGCACAATCTAGATAATTTAGAAAACAGGCCTTTATGAATAGCACATAGAACAATCACAGCTCCAGTAACATGTTCCTGTAGCTAACATCTCAGTGAAATAGACTGGTCAAGCCCACAAGAATTGTAGAATCATCCTATATTATAATCTTCAAGTGTCCCTGCGTCCACCTGCAATTTTCTGTGTGTCACGGAAGTGAGGTACTGCACATGACACACGCGGAAGCAGGGATTGGAGCAGGCGGAGAGGGGGGCGTGGTTACGCTGCTTGCTTGCTGCTGCTCCTCCCGCTGCTCACAGAGTCTTCCGGCGGCCGGGCGGGAGAGGAGAAAGAGAAGCCAAGGGGGAAGCGTCCCGCCGTCCCCACTGAGAGAGGCGCACAGGCCCGCTCTGCTCTGGCTGCTGGAGCTCGGCGGCGGCGGCAGCAGCAGCAGAAACGGCGACGGAGGGTCCCCTGCTTTCTGCCGCCTCTGCCTCCGGGCGGGCGCGCTCACCTGTCTCGGCAGTGGCCGGGCCGGCCCTCTCCACCCAGGCACCCCGACGCCCCCACCCCACCCCCAGAGCCCCCCACAAAAACACAGCACAGCCAGCAGCGTCTGCCGGTCGCTGGGCAGCTGCGAAGCGGGCGGCGCAGGGCTGGGCGCCACCGGCGGCTTCGCGTCGGTTCCTGCCGCCAACGACTCGCCCCCTTCCGCTAGAGGAGCGGCGGCCGAGGGGGCAGAGGGAGCGGCAGCGGCTCCCGCAGCCGCCGTCGCTGCTGCTACCGCTGCTGCTGCAGCCGGCGACTGTGGGAGAGCGGGAGGAGGGGGTGGTGCCAGTGAGCGCCCGTTATCTTAACGGGCTTAATTTACTAGTAATGTAATAAAAGTAATTTATTTCTTATACCCCACCTATCTGACCGGGTTGCCCGAGCCACTCTGGATGACTAATAATGGTAGAGTTGGAAGGGACCCCGGGAGTGATCTAGTCCAGCCCCCTACAATGCAGGAATGCTGCCCGCGGCTGTCCCTTGGTGGGCTCAAACCACCAACCTTCTGGTTAACAGCCAGATGCACTGACCCATTGACCTGTTAGGTTCCAAACCCAGCACCAAATATGCCAGTGCACGCCCCTATGCTTTGTAAAAAATGAGGCACAAGGGTATGTGCGTGGAATCCTCTATGTGAAATCCTGCACCAACTTTACGTAAGCGACTGCTCTCAAGTAGGCATAAAACTTTTTCATTCCATATCAGCTACTTTCAGATACGGTTACTTCCTTACCATTCTCTCTGAACAAAGTGCATCATGTCCTCTATGGTTGATCCCTCACAAACCATATAGACACCCCACAGTCCAGTATCTGTGTAGCAGGTGTTGAAGGACTGGAAGCTATGGCAAACGTTGCCATGGCATGCAACTTGAGCAAGCTTACTAGACAGATTCTGTTGAAATAAAAAGAGGAATATATTTGGGGTAGAATAGGTCACTTCAGTATCATGAAGCTTAGACACAAATGTCTTCATTCTAGGCACTTCTTAAATGTAGATATTTTTCTAACCCACACTTGTCCATCTACCAGCTTCTAAGTGGCAGGTACTAATCTACAAGAACAAGTTTAGAGACAGACAAATCTAAGCTAAAATAATGGCTGTTGGAATTTAAACTCAGTTCTGAAGTGGCTTGATTTCTGCCAAGGACAATGTTAAGGTGTCATTTTCAGGTGACTGTCTTTTTCCCTGCAGGACTAATGGCAGCTGGGGGAGGGGACAGAATTTGCCAAGCAAAAGCACAGGTGAAAATAATTCAATCCTTTTGCTGCCCACACAGCTTTTAACCTAATATCTCTATATCACATCAGCTTTTGCTCTTAAGTGGCAGGAAAGTGGATCTACAGGACTCAAGGACTGACTTGTTTTCAAATAGTTTACAGTTTAATACAGTTTATTCGACCGTCAGTCAGAGCACAATCATTATCCATACAAAATTTAAAAAACGTCTAAACATCTTGGAAAGCTTTACACTAAAACATACAATGAGAAGTAGATTATACATTTAGACCAATGTCAATACTGTCAATTTTAACCTTACGGCGTTTAAAGGCCAAAAAAGGAAATTTGGCCACCAAGAGGGTTGTGGTACCAGTAAAATTGCTCAGCAAAAACAAAACCTGTCTTTCTCTGTCTACTAGGTTAAGTTGGCATAAGAGTGGGACTATCAGTTTTTGTCTAAGATCTACATAAAATGGGCAGGTCAAAAGAATATGTTCAGTTGACTCAACCGTTCCCAGGGCACAGGGACAAAATCTCAGAGCATATGGAACTCCCCTGTATCTTCCCCACAAAACCGCCGTATCCAGAACGTTTAACCTAGTGGCTGTGAGGAGTCTATGGTATTCCACATAGTGGATTTCCGCCAGATAAGGGGCTGGTGAAATCTGGAATATCTGATCCCCCCAAAACATCCCCGGTTTCACACGGGCCATGTCCTCTTGTCTAGCAGTGTCCCTCAAATAGCTATAGGAAGTATCAAGACTTGTCTCCGTTTACAAAAAAAAGATGCTGCTCAAACTGGGCTCATCTTTTGCAAGGATAGTATAGACACAACCAACACTGCAACAATCCTTTACTTGAAACTGGTTAGTAATGTTGAGGCTAACTCACCACGCCGCCTCCGAAGGAACGATCCCAGTTGCCTATCAGAGTATTTGCCACCATGAGAGGAATGGTGTCCGGGTGACACCAGCCGGCTGCTTCAACAGCTATCGCTATGTGGGCCAGAGGCATCTTATCATCTCGCACACGAATCTGATAAAGCACCACAAACAAAAGGTTTCAGATACCTTTCAAACAGGCCGTGAAGAACCTCAGGCCCTGGGGCAAAATGCGGCCTGCAGGTCTGATCCTCGAGACTCCACAACCTCAACCATCTCGGCCACACACACCTTTCTCCAGGCCGTACCCCTCTCCAACACAACTTTGCACCCTCCTTCAGTGCAAAGTTTTTGCCCGGCTGGATTGAGCCCATGAACTTTGCCCAGATGGATGGAGGACAAAGAGGAGGGTGAATGATCTAGTTAGAAACTAGCCTATTGTAATAAAGGTCCTTCATCTCTGCCTCTAGCCTCACCTTCCACTGATATGTGGCCTTTGGAAGTCTGCCCAGAACCCCTGTCTGAAAAAGGCAGCCCCTTCCCCGATTTAATGTAACAGCCAAAATGGATGGAAGCTAAAAAGACATACAGCCAAATTTGCCTAATAAACTAAATCAATTGTACAGCTTTTATTTCCACTATAATGGCTCTGTAAAAAGGTAAAGGGACCCCTGACCATTAGGTCCAGTCGTGTCCAACTCTGGGGTTGCGGTGCTCATCTCGCTTTATTGGCCGAGAGCCGGCGTACAGCTTCCAGGTCATGTGGCCAGCATGACAAAGCCGCTTCTGGCAAACCAGAGCAGCGCACGGAAACGCTGTTTACGTTCCCGCCGGAACGGTTCCTATTTATCTACTTGCACTTTGACGTGCTTTCGAACTGCAGGAGCTGGGACCAAGCAACGGGAGCTCACCCCGTCGTAGGGATTCGAACCGCTGACCTTGTGATCGGCAAGCCCTAGGCTCTGTGGTTTAACCCACAGCGCCACCTGGGTCCCCCTATAATGGCTCTGTAATAATGTCTAAACAAGACATCGCAGCAACTTAGCAGAGGTTAAATGAGAAATGGAGGGAAAGTCAAAGCGGCAAAATAAACAGGCCAGAAATCCCACGAGTGCTGTAATGCAACACTAATGGTGCTTCAAAAGATGCTGACCTCCTCTGCTCCTTTATCAGGTTTCTCAGCAGCTTTTGCAGCCAAACCAGAATCTCAGCTAACCAGATACCCTGTATAACTATTTGCATTATCAGTGATTTTTCAAGCTGCAGCCTCAACTTACTTCACTGCCCGTGAACCGGCAAGGGGGCAAAGCTGGCGCTCCTCCTTTTGCAATAGATGGCAAGTTACCAAAATGGTACTTGGCTAGTTCAAGCAATTCGTCATGAGCGACTCCTAAATGAGATGCATGTCAGTTTAGGGGTGGTATATGTAAATGAATCAGACAAAAAAGCAATTAAATATTTCATTTTAGAATCCAAAGTAATACTTGGCTAAACATTGACTATTTTATCCTTTCTGATTCTGAACAGTGGGAAGATGTACTTCTTAGTTGTGTAAACATCACAAATACCACAAACACTGAATACATCATACAACAGCAGCATCATACCTCCCGCAGCAGCAAGTACCATTCTGGGTCCTTTATAATGTGTTGTAATATACTCCACCAAGTCATTACGGTTAATGGACCTACAAGCAGATCAGCAAAACAGCGAGAAAGAAAAAAAAATGATGCATAGGAGGGCAACAGGACGAGATAACTTGTCTACAGTTGAAAACAGTATGCCACCGTATGAAGCAAAATTGCTTCTGATGTTCAATATGTATAATTTGGAAGGAGGGAATGGCCTTGCTGCTGTTTGCCATGCTACTTTTCAAGAGGTAAAAAGGTAAAGGACCCCTAGATGGTTAAGTCCAGTCAAAGGTGACTATGGGGTTGCAGCGCTCATCTCGTTTTCAGGCCAAGGGAGCCGGCGTTTGTCCACAGACAGCTTTCCAGGTCATGTGGCCAGCATAACTAAACCGCTTCTGGCGCAACGGAACACCATGACGGAAACCAGAGCACACGGAAACGCTGTTTACCTTCCCGCCACCTATTTATCTACTTGCACTGGTGTATTTTCGGACTGCTAGGTTGGCAGGTGCTGGGACAGAGCAACGGGAGCTCACCCTGTTGCGCGGATTCAAACCGCTGAGCTTCCGATCAGCAAGCCCAAGAGGCTCAGTGGTTTAGACCACAGTGCCACCCGTGTCAACTTTTCAAGAAGAGTCCACTGGGGACACAGTCCCCATATGTGGTTTTTATGGCTGGGAGCTCTCAGGAGAGAAGTGAAACACTAACAAGCTCCTGTACACTAAGATCAGAGTGCAGAAGAACAGAGCATTCAAACTCTGAAACAATTAAACAAACTTAGAAGGATCAAAGTAAATTTGACCAACTAGCTGATTGCTATGGAGAAGAATTACAAGGATTTGTGTCAGCTTCCACTAATCATGTTACAATATCCAATTCAAGAGTAGAAATAAAAAATATTCCCTGGAAATACTGCATTTTTCTCCAGGTACAAAGTGCAACACATAGTATACTCTGCAAAAAAATGCAATAGGTCTGCCAGAAAAAAAACACCACCCTGTAATTTCAAGAATGAGATGGACTATGCACAACAATTTCAATTAACTTTCAATTAAGTATAATGAACTGTGCAGAAAGGTTAGAACACTGTATTCTTTGCTTTGAAAACTATAATATGATTTAAGGTTTTAGCAGGGAACGCAGCTATCGTATACCCTTGACCAAAGAATGGTACACTCCTATCTGGGATGGTTGTCCTCTTCCACTGAGTGCGCAGCTTTGGGAGGGAGGGATGCATGTGGAGCCGTGAGGGAGGAAGGGGGCACCAGATAAGCGGAATCAACCCTGGCGACTAATGGGGTGACAGATGTCGCAGCCAGATCGCCCTCACATCATTGACCATAATAAAACAACTATACTATAAAATATCGTTTAAGAATTGGAGCAACAAAAGGGAGGCATACTTTATGTTTTCTGTGGGTCCTAATATGGTCCGTCCCAGTGCTGTATTTTGATAAGCCGTGGCATGAAGATAGTCAAAGACAACTTCCTGTAAATTAGTCTCAACTTCCTGCATTTCTCGAAGGATCACTCCTCGCTCCCGTTCAATCTCTGCCTCCCCAAGTGTGCTATTCTGTATGATATCAGCAAGAATCTCCACAGCTGGAAGTAAAATAAGAAAGAAATATATCTTCTTAGAAAGAAATTGGGGAAATGACAATTTTATATTTAGAAACAGCCAGGAAATGGGGAGGATACAAAACTTTGTGCTCTGGATTTCAGTTTATTTAAAATTCTATCCTTGTCACAGGATCCAGATTTGGAGCCAAATATGGTACACGATAAACCATAGCTTACTCTGCATATGTGAATCACACCCAAGTTGCTCATCCCCTTTTGTATTGGGAGGAAACTAACCACAATCCTTGGCTATCTCAGCAGGGATCATGGTTTGTTTCACTCTATACAAAAACAATGATAAGCGAAAGTTTATTCCTAGATTACCAATTGTGGTTTCTTTCTTCCACGCACTAGCAGGGAGAAGTGAAGTCACACAAATCAGTCATGCACAGTAAGCCATGGTTTATACCTAACCATGATGTGCAAACATGGTCATTAAGTACGTATACAGTGGTAACTCGGGTTAAGTACTTAATTCATTCCGGAGGTCCGTTCTTAACCTGAAACTGTTCTTAACCTGAAGCACCACTTTAGCTAATGGGACCCCCTGCTGCCGCTGCGCCGCCAGAGAACAATTTCTGTTCCTAGCGGAGTTCTTAACCTGAAGCGTACTTAACCCGAAGCGTACTTAACCCGAGGTACCACTGTACTTTCAAGGTTCAACTCCTGCGCACTCTTATTTGGGAGGAAATCAAGACTTATTTCCAAATAAATCAAGACTACTTCCAAATTAAATATTACAGTCAGGCCTCAATTTTAAAAATAGTATGGAGTGTATGACACAGAAAGGGATAATTAAAGCAAGCCCAGTGGTGTTTTTGCAGATGTTGAACAGCCAGTTAATCTACTTTCAATATCAGTTCCTTTAGGGGATAAAATCTAAATTCCCAAATGTTCCCAAACTCACAATTACCTCTTGGCAGGTCTTTTGAGAAAGCCTTTGCATAATATACAGTTTGTTCTCTTGATGTATAAGCATTAAGGTGGGCTCCCATGTTTTCAATCTCCAGTTCCAAATCCAACTGGGACCTTTTTTTTGTCCCCTGCAATTTAGATAGATATTATTCAAGCTGTAGATAAGAAATAAAACAGTAAGAGTACCTCGGTGGAAAAGGAGATAACTGTGAAATGATGCGCTGTATTTCCTTATCAGAAATAAACAATGTCGTTATCCCACATCAGGGACCCCAAATTGATCTGGTCTAGCAAGTTTGTCTTGGATGTCTACTGGATTATCTATTTCCAGTTTGTCAACAATAACCAGGGCAGGTATATAAGGCACCTGCCTCACATAGTGTTTGGTCTATGACAGGCTTCCTCAACCTCGGTCCTCCAGATTTTTTTGGCCTACAACTCCCATGATCCCTAGCTAGCAGGACCAGTGGTCAGGGATGCTGGGAATTGTAATCTCAAAACATTTGGAGGGCCAAGGTTGAGGAAGCCTAGTCTATGAGTTGAGTTTGATCAAAGAATGGTTTTAGACATCAGGAAAAATACTGCAGTCACCTGACACACTGTCCCAGCACACACTGAGGACAGCCACATATGTGTGTGCCCAATATTATTAAGCAGAAACTCTAGTTGCTTGGGTCCTGGTTACTGTGTGGTTTTACATGACACCATGAAGGAGCCAAAGTCCCCTAAGAAAAAGGGCTCAAAGGTCATTTTTCTGGTAAGTCCCCAAATGGTTTATGGAGATCTCTTTCCAGAGATACCAAAGCCTTTGTTTTTTTTTATTGGAAACTGTATGTGATGTGATTTCAACTAGCCTTTGTTGGGTGGGGCCCAGGTTACTTTACTTACTATTATAGGTTTCATAATTTTAAACAAAGCATTACCTGCCTTGTGCATTAAATACAGAGCAGGCTAAAAATGGTATAGAAGTTAGCTAACAAATTTGAGGACAAAATGATTATCTGCATCTAAAATAGGTAGGTACAGTCCCCCAGGTCTAAATGAGCAAAAATGTATATCCCCAGGGTCTATCATAATGTAAGACACAACACAATCTTTTACATGTCTACTCAGAGGTTAGTCTCACCAAGTTCAACAAGATTTACTTTCAGGTAAGTGGATAAAAAATTGCAAGGCTACACTTCTGTTATGTTGCTGGAATTTCAGAAGTCACCCAAACTTTAAGATACAATGAATCAAAACTAATTCCTGTACCACTTGACCTATCACTCTCAATATTTTTAAAGCCCTGTTTTCTTAAGATCAAAAATTGTCTCAAGACATCTGGTCCATAAACTCTTATTTGATTAAAATAAACCAGTTTGTATGGCTCACTCCCCAAACAACAAAGATGGCCAGAAATATACTCAACCACCTTTGAGTTTTACAACCTCTAGATGGAGCAAACAGAAATAGTTCTTGAATTAAAAAAATAAGTGTGATCTGAAGTCTTGTATGGTTGTCTTGTATGATCTGCAGGCAAGCTTTCAGAGTGCAGACTGCCCAATCCCCTGGTACACCCCAGCATGCCCCCTTTAATGCTGCTAGATCTCCATGCTTTTGCCACAACTGCGTCACATGCTCTAAAAAGCTTTCTGCAAGTATGGCGTGTCATGATGGAGTTGCATACCTCACCAGAATGGAGCACCCGCTACGCGTGATGCAGCACCCTGTAATGCAAGGAGCAAGGTCTTCCTAGAGATTATGATGGTTGCGCAGTCAGCAAATTTCACAGGCCACAACATACAATACAAATGGGAGAGATTCCTCGGAGGAGCAATAAAATAACTTCATCAGCTTCATCCGGCTGACAAGCTGTAAAGTAACTACCCGTCCTTTAACCTTGGTGGCTACTTTCAAAACCATTAAGCATTGAATACTTGGGCCAAGGATATTTCACCACAGCTGCCATTATTGGAACAAGATCTAGATTGCTTACATGCTTTGACACTGCTTTTTAGTTTTCCAATCTGAAGCTAGGCATAAGGTCTACTAGTGAATTAAAGATGAACACAAATTAATATTTAATTGGAAAAACAGCATGGGAAGGTTACTTTGAGAACTTGCCTTAAAAGCCATATGCTCCAGGAAGTGAGCTGTTCCATTGTTTTTCTCATTTTCGTATCTGCTCCCAGCGTCAATCCAAAGTCCCACCTCATTCAAAACAAATCATTAGTCTTACCAACCAATAAAACACAGACTGAGATTCAATATGCTGTGGAGGCAGAGTGCTCATATCTCTCAAAGGGGCTGGTCAAGAGGCGACAGCCTGCCCAGATTGCAAGGTGGCGAGCATGGAGGCGGAGGGGCACAGGAAGCAGTGAGCGCTGATGGGAGCGGTGGCCGAGGCCCAGGCCAGGGAGGAAGAGTCTGCTCCCACAGAGGGGGAGGAGGTGGCTGCAGAAGAGTCTGAGCCAGGGTTGCCGCAACAGCGCCTCCACTCGGCACTCCTAGCACTGGCCTCGCCAGTGGCGGGGGGACATGGCCAGCAGGCAACTGCGGGGCGCACTAGGGCAGCCCCAAGGTCTCCCAGTCTGGGTGCCTGCCAGTGTGCCTCCCAGCCTGGCTGAGAGGGAGGGAGGGAGGGGAGGAGCAGCACTGCCACCACCACCACCCAAGGAGGGAGGAAGAGGAAGGCAGGAAAGTTCACAAGGAAGCCCCCCCTGCCCCGCCCAGCACGCACCTCCACACCAGCTGCCTAGTCCACCAGCAGGGCGCAACACACGTTGCACCTCTGGTGTGTGGAAGAGGCATTGATTCTGTTTAGCAATTAAGGCTGCATTAGGATAATGCAAAGGCAACCCAGACTCAGGAGTGCTGCCATGGCAACCACTTTGATCCACAAAATCACCACCTGATAATTATCAATGTATTATCATATTGCTGGTGCACAGTGCATCCACCCCACTGATCCACTTTGGTATCTTGGATCAATTTCCAACATCAGAATACCAGCACCGGTGACAACGGCTGTTATTTCCCATGAGAACAGTTTCCCTGCTGATGCAGTGATCAAAGCAATTAGGCCTTAATATAAACAACTATTCTACAAGCCAGAAAAGTTTACATTAAAATGTCCTGCATAAGTAAAGCGTACCCTTATAGCAGCATCATAAATATTTACTAAGAAGCCTTAGCATTTAAATTTTCCTTCAGTAAGGATGCTAGTATTGTTATTTTCAAAACCAACGTACCAATATTTGAAAAGGCAAAGATTTAGAAGGCCAGGGGAGTATTTCACTCACAACTGTTACTTACTGTGCATGTTGAAATCCCAGAATCTTCAGACGCTACCCTCAAGCCGTTATCTAGAGAAGATACCTTCGTCTCAGGAACATTTAGGGCAATTTGGGATACTGCCTTGGTAGCTCTGAATCTGCTTCTCCCAAGATGTACAGACTATTGGAAAAAAGTAGCCAGTGAGGAGTACGATACAAATGCTTATCTTCACTTACAAGGAAGTAAAGTATGTATATAAAATTATGTGAGAGCAAACAGAGTTCCAGTTACTGTTCTTTGAGAGTTTAAGACACTAAGTGGTCCCCAAAACTTTGCTCAGTATTTTCTATCTACAGAGAGACATACTGGGAAGCAAACCTATGTGGAGCCCTCACTTTAGGGTTGTTGAGATAACCCTCTCAAATGTTAAAAGAATGCAAAAGGAAGCCACCAGATTGTGTGGGCTGGCTTCTCTGCTTGCCACCTATTACCAATGCACAGAGCTTTGGAAGAATTCAGAGCCCCCATATGAAATAGCTCTATGCATGTGGCTACATATGGCCTTCTCACAGTCGCTGGAAGCACAGCCAGAAGGCACATCAGTAGCAGAAGAGCCAGCCCACGACCTTAAAATTTAATGCACAAGAGTGTTCGTGTAAACCCCCCTTTTCATTATCCGTCACAACCGAAGGACATATGGTTACTGAGTGATGAGAGTAATGTGTTATGAGATACAATATTCACTATTGCTTTGGTGTGTTTTGGGGCACATTCTGATACTGAAACTAGGCTTCGACATGAAGGCCACACTCAATAGGAAGACCTAGCTCCTTTCCCCAGAATTACCCTTTAAATAAGGCATTCATGTTGGAAAAGGTGAAGAATAGCAACAGCTGCTGCAAAGCATCTTTCCCTCTTGACCAAGCTACCTCCTGACCAGCACTGCTGGACATTGACAACGCAGAAAGAACTAGGAGGAGCTGGATGAGGGTCAGTATCCATTCTGTGAGATATGTCAGTCAATTCAGCATTCCATGATATGACTAACTGCCATCTATGAATCTGTCAGTTAGGTCCGTTGGTCAGTTAGGCTGCTGGTGGTGGTTGTAGATGCTTTCATGGAGTCTCTCAGGACTCACTAATGTACCGTAATATATAGTTTATATCTTTTGTTCAGTAACCTAAGTATGTACATTAATGAATCTGCCAGTAAATTAGTTTATTTTGGTTATTAATCAGATTCATGTGTATCTTTATTTTAAGAGGGATAAAAGGGATGGACAATCAAGAAAGGACCAATGAGTCAGCAATCCGTTTGCGGCTGTGTAGGTTTAAATAAGGAAACATTTAACTCTGCAACCATATTATATAAACGTCCCTACACATTCATGGGGGGGGGGGCATTCCTCCTCACAACAGTGCAGGATTTACCACGGCGTGGGTTGTTCCCCAGCACAGGGCAAAACAACAACCACCACCTATATTTGTAGGGGTACATACAGAGCAGATACATTAAATAGCCACTGCACCAAAAGGAATAATTGTGAAAAATAATAAATATCGGAGTGGGGGCAGCCAATTTTTGTCCTTGCTCAGGGCAGCCCTGCTAACAACACCTTGCGAAGAGTTAAGAGGTATCAGGCGACAACCCAATGCCCTCAGCGAAACTTAAATCAACAGCACGGACTACAATTCCCATCAGGCGGCGCGCTAGCGACTCCATCAGCCCGGAGCAAATGCCAGGAGAAGCCACGAGCGGCTTGACCGCCAGGAAACTACGCGCCCCAGCATGCAGCGCGCGGCGACCACGACGGGCGAGAGCTTCTCTCGTTCCGGCAGCAGTTGCCTCAGAGGCCCGAAGGCTCGGCAGCCGTTGGCCGGCGGAGATTCGGTCACTCACCCGTTTTCCTAAGGCTGAGCTCCGCGAAAGGAGAAGGCCCGGGCAGCCCCACAGGAGACGCCCGCCCGCCAGCCGACCCGCGGCTGCCGCCATTTTACTGCCGTGGCCGAGCGGTCGGCGGAGCCGGGAGCATTTCCGGAATAGAGAGTCATGAGGGGAGGAAGCGCGGCGGAAGGGTCGTTGTGGGGGAGATGCGCGCCGGTGAAACGCTGCCGAAGCAGAAGCGCTCCTCGTACTTCCGTTCCGTCTTCGCGCTCTTTCAAACACCTTTCCTTGATTTTTCAAAATGACATCGAATAATCCCCCGCCGACCAGGGCCGGCTCACCCATGAGGCAAGGCGAGGCGACCGCCTCAGGAGGCAGGATCGTAGAATCTTAAGATTTGGAAGGGACCCCCGAGGGTCATCTAGCCCAACCCCCTGCCATGCAGGAATCCCAGCTAAAGCATCAATCAAGTCCCTGCTGAAAAACCTCCAAGGAAGGAGAGCCTACAACGTCCCCCCTCCCCGAGAGACCGGTCCACTGTGTAACAGCTCTTATTGTCAGAACGTTTTTCCTGGTGTTTAGTCAGACTCTCCTTTCTGGTAACTTGAAGCCATTTGTTTGAGTCCTCCCCTCAAGAGAAAACAAACTTGCCCATATTCCATGTGAACATTCCTTGAGATACTTCAAGATGGCTATCAAATCTCTCAATCTCCTCTTTTCCAGGCTAAACATACCTGGCTCCTTCAACTGTTCCTCATAAGGCTTGGTTTCCAGACCCTTTATTATCTTGGTTGCCCTCCTCTTGTCAAGCGCTCTTGTTCCAGCTTGTCAATATCCTTAAATTCTGCTGCCCAAAATTGGGACACAGTATTCCAGGTGGGGTTTGACTAAGGAAGAATAGAGTGGAACTATTACTTCTACTATTACTATACTTCTGTTGACACAGTCTAGAACAACATTAGGGGGGGGTTTGCTGCTGCATCACACTGTTGACTCATGTTAAGCTTATGGTCCACCATTTTAAATCAGGGATGGGGAACTTGTGGCCTTCTAGATGTTGTTGGCAAACTCATCAGTCTCAAGTCACCATGGGCCACAGATTCTCCATCCACATTTTAAATTATATTAATTTATTGGATTTTTTAAAAAGTTAAAAATGGCATGCTCAGGTGAGTTGATTCTTTTAACACTCACTAGTGTGGACATATCTTGCAGAATTAGATGCCGCAAGATGTGATGGTGGTACTAGCTTAGATGACTTTAAAAGGGGATTAGATAAAGGTTTGGATTTGGTTACCTACTGTGAGAAATAGGATGCTGGACTAGATGGAGCTTTGGTCTAATCCAGTAGAACTCTTTATGTTCTTAGGGATAAACATTCACAAACTAGAGTCCTGAGCCCACTTCATCAGATTACTGAAAATTGTTCTTAGATGGTGTGTGTGGGTGTGTGACACATACAGTTGCAGAGGAAAATGTTGTAAACCAAGGAGCTAAAAATCCAACAATATTTAGATTTTCATAATTTAGAGTTATATTGAAGCTTTTATTCTGCTTTATTTATACACACAGAATACACTTGTAATTAACTCTGCTTCTGAATTGCTGTGTCCAAAAGACTTGTCCACTTGGAGGTATTAGCTGTTATGCCTCAGAATGAGAAAAGAGCCCTTCATTATCCTCTGGCAATTTTCCTCACCTTCATCTTTTAAACATATCTGAAGCAGAGGCAAATTAAGGATTTGTAATCTTAAGTGTTTCTGCCTCACAATGTGTCTGTAGTTAGCTGCTTCATTGAACTTTTAAGTCCTGCTTTAAGGCAATGTCTAGATTTAATTTGCTGAAGCTAAGCAATTTTCTACTGAGACTAATGGTACCATTTTTCTGGATAGAATCTGCCCATTTGAAGTGCTACACAAATGTTGTGCTTGCACAATCCCTTCAAGGATAAACTGACAAATTACTGAACTATATCATGAACAAAACCGATTACATCCAGGAGGCTCACAGACAACTTTCCAATACCGCCTTTTACATAAAATTGGACTCAGACCCCACACAAGAATACAAAAAAGAACTGAACAAGATTGTTAAGGAGCTACCCCTACACATCTAAGAACAGATCCTCACAAACACACCAGCAGAACCTCGACCAGGAACTTTCTATCTTCTACCTAAAATACACAAACCAGGAAATCCAGGACGCCCCATCATCTCAGGTATTGGCACTATCACAGTGGGTGTCTCCGGTTATATGGACTCTGTTCTGAAACCATATGCCATCAGTGCTCCCAGCTACGTACGTGACACCACAGATTTTCTGAGGAAAATACAATCTTTAAATAATCTTCCTAACAATACTATATTAGCCACGATGGATGTGGAATCTCTGTATACCAACATCCCACACAACGATGGTTTACAAGCTATAAGGAACACCATTTCAGATAAAACCACAGCGGACTTTGCTACCAGACTCTGCCATTTTGTCCTTACACACAACAACTTCAAATTTGGTGATGACCTGTTCCTCCAGATCAGTGGCACAGCAATGGGCACCCGCATGGCCCCACGGTATGCCAACATCTTCATGGCAGATTTAGAACAACGCTTCCTAAACTCCTATCCACTCAAACCTCTCTTGTACCTGCGATTCATTGATGATATTTTTATTATCTGGACACATGGTCAACAGACCCTGGACACCTTCCACCAGAAATTCAGTGACTTTCACCCCACCATCAACCTAACTATGAACCAATCTATGCAAGAAATACATTTTTTGGACACTACTATAAAAATACAGGATGGGCGCATAGACACCACCTTATACCGTAAACCTACTGACCGACAAACATATCTACATGCTTCTAGCTACCATCCCAAACATACCAAACAATCCATTGTATATAGCCAGGCCCTACGTTACAGCCGCATCTGTTCCAACTCTACAGACAGAGACTCTCACCTAAGAGATCTACAGCAAACCTTTTTAGAACTAAAATACCCACCGGATGAAGTTAAACAACAGATCAACAGAGCCAGACTGATACCCAGAGAGAACTTGCTGCAAGACAGACCCAAAGAAGAAAACAGCAGAACACCACTAGTAATCACGTACAGCTCCCAAGTTAAAACAGTACAACGCATCATCAGAGATCTACAACCTCTCCTAGACAATGACAGTTCTCTTTCTCAAGCTCTGGGAGGAAGACCTTTCATCGCCTACAGACAGCCACCCAATCTTAAACAACTCCTCACCCACAACAATACTACAACCAGACTTAACACAGACACTGGCACCAGAGCCTGCAATAAACCCAGGTGCCAACTTTGCTGCCACATACACCCGGACAACACCATTACTGGCCCCAACAACATCAAACATACCATCTCAGGACTATTTAATTGCTCATCTTCTAACATTGTGTATGCCATCAAATGCCAACAGTGCCCTTCAGCTCTCTATATTGGACAAACAAGCCAAACTCTACGCCAAAGGATAAATGGACATAAATCTGACATCAGGAATCACAAGACAGAGAAACCAGTAGGAGAGCACTTCAGTCTCCCAGGACACTCTATACAAGATCTCAAAGTAGCTGTCTTATTGCAAAGGAATTTCAGAAATAGACTGGAAAGAGAAGTTGCTGAATTGCAACTCATTACCAAGCTTAAAACCATGGAGAGACCTGGTCTGAACAAAGACATTGGATTCTTATCTCATTATACATGACAAAGCTTTTTTAACCTTCTCACCCCTTGCTTTTTCCTGTAAGACTAATGGCGGTCGTTAACAGTCGTCAACAGGTTTACCACAGCTATCAGCCTTTCACCCATTCCCACCACCCCTCTGAGTAATACCCCTCCCACCCTCTCACTATATATAAGGGTCTGGTGACTTCTGTTTCAGTGTATCTGAAGAAGTGTGCATGCACACGAAAGCTCATACCAAGAACAAACTTAGTTGGTCTCTAAGGTGCTACTGGAAGGAATTTTTTTATTTTGTACTGAACTATATATTCTGATAATTAATGACCATTCTGAGTAATTTAATTAAAGTAACACTCATATAGTGTAAACCATTGTATTCACAATTTAGACATTCTTGCCAAAGTATGTAAATTCAATAGGTGAGATTGTACAATATCTTACATTTTATGGAAATGGTTTGGCAAAGTTACTTGTATTGAACAGCTGCTCATTATCATCTCCTGAATTTCATTTTATTATCTGTGCCTTGTTGCCCAACCAATTAAACAGCAAACAGTTTTTCTTTCCCATGGCTGATTAATGGAAAGTAGCTACATAAAGCCTTCAGGCCACTGACATTGATTATTTGTTCTTGTGAGTTGTAAGGGGGTTTTCCCCCTAAGGAATGAGGAGGGAAGATTGCTGTCTCAAGCTGTAATGTCAGGGCTCTTCATTAACCGGGTGCTTATTTTGAAGACAGTTGTTTGCATTTTCACAGCCCCTAAAATTACCTCCTCATCCTGTTTTCCCTCATACCGGTAATTCTTAGCAAACTGCATCATCGACTCAGTAATTTTAAAGCACCAGTAAAAGTGGTGCCATTGTCTGCTTTTAATGGATAAATTTCACCTCTCATACTGTTGTTGTGGTCATCACAAGAGCTCATGAAGTTTTCTAAATTATAAGTTAATTTAGATGACAAAATGCCATTCTAGTGACCAGGTGCTTAGCATATTGAGCATGCTGGTTTATAAATGTAATGTTGGCATTACTGTACATGTTTACGTATGTACTCAGTCAGTGGCTTCTCAAACTGATTTTGCAGTATGGAGATAAAGCAGGCTTACTTAGGTGGTTTCTGGAAATGTGCAACAAAATGTCATAGGAAATGATGGCTCTCTCAAACAATGCTCAAGCCTTTGAATATTGTCCGCATCCAGCCTTGCAACTGTGTTCTTTCTTTTATCTATATTGCTGCAGCCCATATCTGCCCTCCTATAATTTCCCTTGTATGCCTTGGCTGCATTTCATAGAGTCCTTCCATACTCCCATATTTCATTGTAACTGCCACCATTTTTCTTCTTTATAGAGTTCCTCTGCAGTGCTCTAGTATTTCTGCCTTCTTTCTCATTCTCATTGAACCAGACAACTATGTAATCATGTAAAAGTGATCTACAGAAAGAATAATACTGTACAGTAATGTTGATTATTAAATTAATGTTCTTTTTTCCCTACTGAGTTATCCCGAAACAGTGTTGATTCAGGTTACATTTTTAAAGCATTAAAAATATATTTAAAAATGAAGTACAGTGTATACACCAAGTACCCTGATTAATCTTAGAAAATAGAAGCATTACTTAATTCTGGCTAGCTCAGATTGGAATGCGCCAATGTACTCCTAAAGCAGTAAAATTTAATTTTTTGAAATATCAGTGTGCCTCTCTGTGTTTCATACTTTTTGGATCATTTTGCAGCTCTGGGTGCTCTTCCTACTGATATTAATTCTGTTATTTCTGTGTTGGTTGTAACGTTTTTGCACTGTGTGTTACAACTTTTTTTTTTTTTTACCCGACCCATCAAGGGTTAAATCAGTTTCAAGCCTGAACTGACTGAACATTCCATTATGGGAGGGGCAGTTGAAGGTTGGAGGAGTGTGTGTGTGTGGCAGTTTTGGCAGTTGAGAGGGGGTTTGGAAGAGGGAGTGTGGGGTGAAGACGCTGAGAGAGTAGGAATAGGTTAGGGAGCTGTATTGTTATCGGTTATATGTATAAAAATAAAGATAGTTACTCTGAAAATTAAGTCTGTACACGCTAAGCCTGACTGCAACCATTACGATTCCAAACAATAAATAAATTACATCTTTAAAGTGCCAAACATGAAAGTCGTCTGAATTACTGTCCAGCCAAAGTACATGAAAAGCCCAGGTGGGGAATACCCTTTAAAAGGCTATACTTTCCCTCAAAACGGAACGGAAAGGTAGTTGGGTACGGAGGTCGCTGAGAAGGCTAAAAAGGGAGAAACGACCCAGGTTGTCACTAAGTTACCTCAGGGAAGAGGCGAGCTTGTCAGTAGGGGTTTTATAGAGGTTAAATCCCTGTTACTGGACACAAGGGGGAGTTTCTCATATAGCTGGAGAGGCTGGAAAGGACCTCTCTCTTATTGTTTTAGAAGACTCTCAAGTGTTAGAGGGTTTACAGTAAGGGTCTTGTATGACAAGGCCTTTGTTGTTACATTGGTAATAGAACAACATATTGAGACTAGTCCCTTTCTCAAGTTTATCCAGAATTATTTTCATTTACTATTTGGACCACTTGGCTGAGCTTCTTAACTTCCTGTCCCTCTGGTTTCCACTTCCTTAGATGTATTGTGTCCTGTAAGATTGTAAGTGGCATAAAAGTTTGATCCTATTCTATGTACACCAAACAGGAAGTAAGTCCACGGGGCACTGCAGGAGCTGCTTCTGAGTGAATGGCACTCAGAGTCCTGTGGCCACAAACTTATCCTCTGGAGTATTTCAGCAAGGAATGAGGTGTCATTAGGCCACTAAACAGCTGTTTCTGTTCAGATGTTCCTGGGGTACATCTAAACAGATCTACATGGGGTAGATGTTCCTGTTGGAAGGATTGCTAATGAGAGTATACTAGTTGCAGGATAAAAGTCTGTTATCCCACTATGTATATGTATGGCTTTTCAGAATTTGGTCAGTGCTTAGTTACTCTTCTTCAGCCAAGTGACATTAACTGAGCAACAAGGCACATATTATTACCGGTATATTTGAGATTTTAGAATTCAGCCTAGAATCTTTATTGATAAAAGAAAAAATTGGAAACATTTGCTTTCTGTTTTAAATTAATCACGATTTGTTATTATGTCCAAACCATGGCAAACTTTGGTTAATTTACACTTAGTTGAAAATCTGAAGCATATGCTTCTAATCACCTTGCAGTTGTGAGGGATGAGCAAACATGTCCAAATGTATCCCAGGCATGTTCCGGTAATGCTAAATTATGATTTAGTGTTATATACAAATGAAGCCAGAAATACAGATGTTGGCAGGGTGCTACCTGCAAAAGGCTGCAAGATGTTCCACTTCAGCATTGTTTATGATATTTGAATATGGCTTTGGTTTGTTTGGTCTTCTGTGCAGGAAAAGCAGGAGACCGGAAGCCTAATGAAAATGGTATCTAGAACATTATATTTATCACTTCAAGGGAGATACTGTTGAAAGTCATCTGTACAGGACATAGTTGGGGGAGTGTGGTCCCATGAAACCACAAAAGAAATATGATATATTATGGTAAGGAAGGGACTTACCCTAATAATGATTGCCCTAGTCATTCTATAGGAAAAATACCAAAGTATGTACCACACAGGGAGGAAGCCTTATTGGACCTAGCCAGAACTGGAATACTCATTGAAGACTTTTTAGTTATTAAAAACATGGGCTTCAAGGACCACGGATGATCTGTTCCTTGGGTTCCAACCTGACAGTCGTCCCATTCACTTATGACATCCATGGCATTAATTGCTGAGCTTCCACTCACCCACCAAATCACTCTTCACACACTCTCACTTTGGTGCCTGAATACTTAGCTCCAGCACAGAACCCAGGGACTCCCTGTGGCATTCCCCCGCTTTTCCTTTGTTGCTGAAATTGAGATCTTTGGTCCAGATGGTCAGATCCTGCCCAGGGAGCTTCTTTCACATGACCGAGGAGTTTCAATGCACCCTGGTTTCATCCCCCCCCCCCCAGGAATGGTCCACTAGGGCCTGGGAAAGAGACATTCTGTTCCCTAGCCTATCTCATTATAGCCTCCACATCTTCTCCTGCTTCCTGTTTTTGAGTGTGTTAGTGCAGGGCTGCCAACAATTAGAAAATGTTTATAGCCCTCCTAGAAAGAACGTTACGGAGCAAAATGTGCAGTATCGTTCTAAGTAATTTTGGTGAGATGGGTCACTGGCTGCTCGCAACTAATCGTGTAGTAAATTATATGCAATGCTTCTTCAACCTACCCGAGCTCAAATTTTCTGAGCCTGGAGGATAAAGCACACCAAATAGCATGAAATGAATAGAGAGTTCTTTAAACGTATATCAAAAATACATTTTGTTGTATATTCTGCAGTTCTTCTTCAGAATCTCTGGGCAACTCCACTGTTAAAGGCTGTGTATTATACACTTCCCTTTACTACGCATCCAGTGTGTTTATGCTGCTGGCTTGAGAGGTGGCGTACCCACAACATTAGTTGCAAACCACAGCTATCCTCTTGTTTCTTATGAAATACTGCATTCTGATACATTTCCTCCCCAATTCTGCTTCAATCCAAATTGATAAAAAAGAATGACCTATCTGCATTTTGAGCCAGTAATGTGTACATAGCCAAAGCCACCTGCATGAGCCCTATTGGGGGAAAGGTGGTACACAAGAGAAGTTTACAAAATTGTATTTGTGGAATAATAAATTGTTTTATAGTTTATACGCTTTAAAATTGTGAAATGTAATCAGTTCAAAAGTCTTCTTTCTGTTACTTTTTAGTTTTCTGTCTTTTATTTCATGTCTTAATACAAACTGAAGCAAAGGAGCACAAATATATTCCTGGACTAACTCCATTGTCATCAATTGAAAGGCACCAAGGATAAATTGTGCTCACGTGGCTCAATAAATTGCCCCAAGGTCATACAGCATGTCAATAGCTCAGAGGGGATTAGAACAGAGAGACCATCTTGACTTTCCTTTTCGATCACACTCTTGGTATCGTGTTACAGAAAAGAAAAAACCAGGAGAATGTCCCTGAGACACCATGTTTTCTTACCAAATGTACAACTTTTGGTATCATTTTCTAGGAATATATCACTATTAATGTTGAACACAAGTAGTGATTAACCATATATGACTTATTTTTCATTTAGCTGTATTCTGTTTTTGCTATAGCAAAATAAAACCTCATTTGTTTAAAAACAAAACACAGAATGCAGACATGGAGAGAGTTTCAAAGAAATTATCCATTGGATTAGTGGGATTATAAATGCACATAAGCATTTTATTTTTGTCTAAAATAAATTTAGGATTAATTAAATACATGCAAGTGAAACAGGATGGTTCTCATTATCACTACCTTCAATAAGGTTTCCTGATGGCATATGTTTAATACTGCATAATTTAAAAAGCGTCATTATTTTAACCATCTACATAGATACATTTGGATCTCAACCGTTTATCTCCTCCTTTCCCCCCAAATGTAAATCCCTCCGTTTCAGTTAAAAAGAATAAAAACACCCTTGGGAATTTGTAATATCTGCATATTAACATGGTGATAATTTTACTGATTACTGTGTTTCTAGTCTTCAAATGTTAAAGATTATATATTCATCAATAGCAGAGATTTAATTGCGGTTCTACCATGTCACCCCCAAACTAGAGACAGCTGGCACTGTGTACAGAACATGTTGATTATGTTTAATTCATGCAATTAATGAGTGCCACATACTCCCTTGCAGTTAAGCCGCTGCAGAAACCTAGAGCAGAACGTTGAAGCTAAAACTAGAACTCTCAAATGGCTATTTTAGATTTGAAGGATTCCAGTGTGCTGGAGTTTATATTTTATGATGTCTGGAATAAGGAATGTTTTGTGTGTCAGGTGGTTCAAGAAATAAGGAGTAAGTAATCTGTGATAGATTATTATATTGTGCCATATAGTTACTTGTAAACTCAGGGGTGGCGCCACTGAGCCTCTTGGGCTTGCCGATCGGAAGGTTAGCGGTTTGAATCCACATGACGGTGGTGAGCTCCCGTTGCACTGTCCCAGCTTCTGCCAACCTAGCAGTTTGAAAGCACACCAGTGCAAGTAGATAAATAGATACCGCTCCAGCGGGAAGGTAAACAGTGTTTCCATGCCCTCTGGCTTCCATCACAGTGTTCCGTTGTGCCAGAAGTGGTTTAGTCATGCTGGCCACATGACCCGGAAAGCTGTCTGCGGACAAATGCTGGCTCCCTTGGCCTGAAAGCGAGATGAGCGCCGTAACCCCATATTCGCCTTTGACTGGACTTGACCGTCAAGGGGTCCTTTAACCTTTTTACCTTGGGAACTACCATAAGCCATAAGTTCTGACAAATCTGATTTGGCTGTTTTTTCTGCTGCTTCCTGAGCTGAGGCTCTTCTCTTCTCTACTGCTTTCTGTCTTGTTACTATAATCTGTTACTTTTTCCTGCCATGGCTGTTGTCAAAACAATTGCTGTAAAACAGCCAACTTCAAGGTCAAAGCAACCAACTCTTATCTCTTTCCCTCTGGAGAGCTCAGAAAATTCCACTTCCAAGCCCACCAGCTATGTCTCTCTCACTTCCCAAATTTACACAATTTATATACAGGTCAGTTCAAAAACTATGTATGCACAATATTACACATATCTTACCCAGAAAGGAAGCAGACAGAGAGGGGAGATGAAAATAAAAGAGAGAATTTGGCTATCAAATAGTTTTATTCAATAAATATAAATAAAAATAAAACTCGAACAGTTTTTCTTAAGTTCAATATTCCAACAATCTTCCAAACGTATGCAATGAAGTTTGTAATCCAAAGGCCGCCAGAAGGAAAAATCCGTTGTCGTCCAATATATTCATATTGCAATGTTGTAGTTCACTGAGTGGCAAGATCCAGTATTTATAAATTCCAAAGTAATGCCCTGGTTTAGATCCAATACTGATGTGAAAAGGTTCCTCCAACACCCGCTGTTCCAGGCACTCTGCCTCCCCTGGGGTTATCCCCCAAGTTCGACAGAGTGTTCTCCTGCCAAGCTTTGGTTGTATATGCAAATTCCCAGGGTCCTTTTGGTGTTCCAAATTTATTTAACAAGGTTACGTGTTGCTGGTCTGTCACCCATGTTACCTGTTGCTTGCCTGCTCACTCAGCCCTCCGTAAACAGAGTGGTCAGCACAGAGTGGTCAGCACAAGTCCAAAGAAACAATAGTTCAAGTTCAACACACGTTTTCACTCCCAAGAAAGAAGGGGTGTTTTAAATATTTGTCAAATACTTGTCACAAGGCATTCAAAACACACAGCACAACTCCAAGTGTCCAATACATTCAATCAGTCAAAGGAGAAAAGTCCAGGAAATTTAAATATAGTCCAAGAAATTAAAATGGAGGTGAAGTAAAAATTGAAATTAATTGTAATCCAAGAGGGGTCAATACCCCCCTGACTATTTTCCTCCACTTGTCGGCTTAATCCAACACAATGAGAGAGCCCAAAGGAGAGTGAAGCCTCAAAATGCTCTTCTTTAAGCCCAGCGTCTTCTTTTAAGCCCCTTAGGCGCACTCAGCCCTGGTGTTCCTCTTGCAGCAGCCTGGTGTTCCCCTTGCAGCAGCCAGTCATGCCCCTGGACCCAGGGACCTGGACTTGTGTGGCAGCTCTCAGCTTTCTGGTGTTGGCCTCCGTCCCATGCGCCAGCTACGCCATGACGAAGACGCACCTGGCCCTGGTGTTCCTCTTGCAGCAGCCAGACATGCCCCTGGACCCAGGGACCTGGACTTGTGTGGCGGCTATCAGCTTTCTGGTGTTGGTCTCCATCCCATGCGCCAGCTACGGATGTACCCCACGCACATCAATCGTCACGGCGTAGCTGGAGCATGGGAAGGAGACCAACACCAGAAAGCTGGGTCCAGGGACCATCACTGGGTCCAGGGGCATGCCTGGCTGCTGCAAGGCTGCTGCGCACACCGCGCTTTAGGCGCCGATGGCCACCCCCAACAGCCTGGTGCGGAGGCCGAGGCCCACCAGGTGGGGCAGGTCTATGGTCAGCCCCTGGGTCCTGATTGAGTGGGCCCCTGGAAACGGGGTCCAGGAAACGGGATCCAGGGGCATGACTGGCTGCAGGAGGGATGGCGAGCACCCCGCGTTCCCGATGATAATGATGGTGAGCGCCGTAACCCCATATTCGCCTTTGACTGGACTTGACCGTCAAGGGGTCCTTTAACCTTTTTACCTTGGGAACTACTTAAGAACTTTTATTTCAAGTAAGCAATATTAGATAGATAGGTAGGTAGGTAGGTAGGTAGGTAGGTAGGTAGGTAGGTAGGTAGGTAGGTAGGTAGATAGATAGATAGGAAGGAAAGTCTTACCATGCAGAGTGCACAGTTTCAGCAGATGGCAATATAGTTGAGCATAATTGGCACCACCTCAAGTTACAGTCCAGTTTCAGGTTGTTTTGAGACACAATCAAAAATATTTTTAAAATGACTTTTGCTGCAGGGTCCCCAAAGCTTAAGGTCACCATGTAACCACATAATGAGATCTTCATAGGCCAGTGTGAACCAATACTGGCAAGGCTGGCTTTGTCTATAGCCGCAGCATTGAGTAAAAATGGGTGTACTGTAGACTTTAAGGTTACTTCCAGAAAACCTGTTTATTTGTATCCTGATTTGTTTTCAGTGAGATTAATGCTGTTGATTATTTAATGAGCATCCACTCCAATTTCATTGGAGAAAAGCTACATAATGTTGCATCAAAGCAAGTGTCATCCACTGCATTTTCCTGCCACTTTCCTTATTTCAAAAAGTCTGGTCTTTTGAGGGAATATGACCTCCCAATCAACTTTAATTGCACAGCCTGAATTTGATGGTAGTTGATTGAGCCATACATGAAAACAGCAACAGCCTAGAAGCATCCAAAGTTTATGAACTATCATTTTGGCAGGGATCATGTGCCATTAGTACTTTCATAATAGTACTAAATAATAATAATAATAATAATAATAATAATAATAATAATAATAAATTACAAAATCAGGCAAAAAAAATTCCTATAATCTTATAGCAGGGACAAAGTTCTTTCAGTGGTCATGGACTAGTTTTACACATGCAAGTTACTCACTTAATAACTAGTATCATGTGATGACTTGCATGAGTAAATGAGATTTCATAGATGAAACAACAGAGATAAAAGCATTGCACCACTTGGATTTGAAAACTATGATTGCATCAATCAAGCTAGTCCACACATTTTGCCTGAAGTCATTGGGGCCCAAGTATGCTGGCGGGGCAGAGGGGAAAGAGAAGGACACACACATACATTTTTATTAGCCTTGATTGTTTATGGGAGCCTAGTCTGGGCTGCATGCTTATTGCCATGATTAAAAAATGAGTTTAAATTGTAGATCGTGCTGGAGGGTACATATACAAATGTATTGCCCTATATCAATATGTGGAATTCAGATCCTGTGAGATTTTCTGGAACAAAGAAATGGTGCTAAAACATTCTGAAAAGTGAGCTTCTGGACCCCAGATGAAGAGAAAGATTATATTGGAAACTCAAGGATTTGCAGTGAGAGATGGATAGATAAAATTTTAATGTATTTAATTTTAATGTATTTTTAATCTTTGTTGGAAGCCGCCCAGAGTGGCTGGGGAAACCCAGCCAGATGGGCGGGGTACTAATAATAAATTATTTGAGATGTAAAATTTGCATCTCGCCTTTTGGAGAACAACTTCTTGAACTCTTGCTGTGCTTTTCAAATGTTGTTTGCTGTGAGTACCGGCATGTTTTAGCTAGCGATACTTTATACCGTTTTTATTTTCTGTTTGTAACCCGCTGTAAGAAATGTGCACTCTTTTAAGTTGTCTTGTTTTATAATAAATCCTGGAAAGGACTTTTGCTTTTCTGTTTCTTGTTGCCTTTGCTTGGGGGAAGCTAAACCAGTACCTAAATTGCTTGGACACCTACCTGTTCTGCTGAAACTTCTAGTGTGACTCTGTAAAGTCTGTGTCACGGTAAAGTGACTCTACTGAGCCACCCAGTAACAGGGGGGTGGTGTTTCCCCTCCTTGGACTCCCCGGTCTAGGGTGCTTGGATAAGGAGGTGGTGGCAGCTTCTACCTTTTGTTTCTTGTTTTGCCAAATAAACGTAAAACTCTCCGCCTTCTGTGGCCAGTTCCTGCCGGCACTTGGAGGAATGGAATAGAGGGGTGGAGAGTAATATCACCACAGACGGGGTAAACTTGGTGTTCGGGGTTTTTCCAAAAGAAACGTATTGTGGGTGTCTTCAAGCGACTTCCGATTTGTCCAGCCTCCTCACTTAGGGATTAGTCCTCCTCCCTGAATCCCAATGTGCCAGGACTGGCTGCAGTTACTGAAGAAAAAGTGCTGTTTGCACGTGCTCAGGAGCGCTCTTGCTT
The DNA here is from genome assembly GCA_034641385.1 of Darevskia mixta. Classification (NCBI taxonomy): domain Eukaryota; kingdom Metazoa; phylum Chordata; class Lepidosauria; order Squamata; family Lacertidae; genus Darevskia; species Darevskia mixta. Next base: position 5,614,691 of record JAWWNH010000224.1, on the reverse strand, counting down.
GCAATATTTTCATGAGTCTGAGTTGAAGCTGGACAGGGAGAGAGGGAAATCATGCAAAGAGGGATGGCCCTTTATTTTACTTTTTTACTTTTTACATTTATACGTCACCTCCTGCAAGGTCACAGTGGCCTGTATGGTTCTCCCTGCCCACTCACAACAACAACTTTGCAAGGTTGACTGAGAGAGAGACTGGCCCAAGGTCACCCAGGCAGCTTTATGGCCGAGTGGGGATTCGAACCCTGGTTCTCCCAGTTCCTAGCCTGACTTCTAATTCCTCTTCCCCTTCCCCCTCTCTTCTGAGGAGTCCCAGCAAGAGGCCAACATCCTCTTTTCTTGCCTCTGGGGAGCCCACAAGCAGAGCACTGGGGGGGGGGGGATGACGCAGGTGCCCCCACTGGACTTTGCCCTCCACCCCAAAATAGCTGCCCAGAGAGCACCAGTAGCATCCTGAACACTCCTTTTTATTAAAGAAAATATTTTAAGCTCATGACCTGCTGTCACTTTCCTCCCTGGCCATGTCTCCTCACTGCTTTCCATTTGCAATTTCCTTTTCCTTTGTTTTCAGCTTTCTCCGCCATGCCATTTCTTTCTCCCTGTGTTTTTCCTCTTCCGCACGTGACTTCTGATCGCTCTTTCAGGAGCTCTCTCAAAAACTTTTCCTTTTGCCCCCTCCCCAGCTCGGCTCCCGTCAGACCTGGAACCCTCAGTTTTAGCTAGGAAGTTGCAATCCGTTTGAGGACCTTTTAAAAAAATAAATAAGGGAAGACAAAAAAGTCACAGAAACGGGCTGTGCTTTCAAGTTCCCCATAAACAGGGGAGGAGGAAGCCTCCTCGGTACCCGGGACGGCGCGACTGGAGGCACCCCTGGGGGCGGGGCATCGTGACGTCACGCCGTGACATCACGATGCGACGTCACTGCGGCTCCGCCCCCCACGCTGCCGGGGCGGCGAGCGAGGAGGAAACGGAGCGGAGGGGTGTCACCCTTGTGCTGCCCGCCCCTCTCCTTGCTTTTCCTTTTTTTTTAAGCGCTTTCTCCTCCGCTGCAGGGCGGAGCCGCCTGTAGGGGCGAGGGGAGGGGCGGGCAGCGATGGGGTGACACCCCTCCGCTCCGCCTCCTCCTCGCTCGCCGCCCCGGCAGCGGGGGGAAAGCGCTTTTAAAAAAGGAAAAGCCAAGGCAAGCAGCCTGCTTGCCTTGACTTTTCCTTTTTTTAAAAGCGCTTTCTGCGGCGCCCTTGGGAAGCGCCGCGCCGAAAGCAGCGGCGGCACCCCCCAGCCGCCGATCGCACGTGCGCACTCAATCCAAACCGGCACTGCTACTTCTGCGGCGCCCTTGTGAGGCGCCACGCCAAAAGCAGCAGCGGCGGCACCCCCCCAGCCGCCGATCGTGTGCGGCGGCTGGGGGGGTGCCCCGCCGCTGATGCTTTTGGTGCGGCGGCTTGCAAGGGTGCTACGGGAGCAGCAACGGCGCCGGCGGGAGGGGCCCGCGCAGGGCGGGGCCAGCCCAACTGTCACCCCCTCCGCGAGTGGCACCCGGGGCAAACCGCCCCCCCGCCCCCTTGCTATGCCAGTGCCCATAAATTATCTGGGAAATTCTAAAGCTTGCCCCCTTTTTTGTGGCTTCTGAGGTTGACCCTCATAAAGGTTTTTACCCAACTGTGGAGCTTGGGATATTCTTATTAGACACAGCTATGGTTTGATTTTTATGATATGCATCCTTCTGCAGGAATATTTATTTTTGGTTGCTTGGTTGAAGGGGGACACTGGGGTGCTGTTTCTCTTCTTTAAAAGAAATGTTATAAGATCCGGTACCACAAAGCCATCACTAGCCAAAAGCAGGTTTCCTAATGGGACGGGCGCTTGTACCTTTAACAGCAGCAGCAGCACAATACAAAATTTAGGTGAAGCACGTACAGGCTGGGGAGCCTTGTATCCCACACATGATGCAATAGGGAACTCAATGCATTGGAGTTGCATATCATAGATGTGCACCCAATTCACACAGTTCTTCCCCCCCCCCCCAAAATGGAGGAAATACTGTATGTAGATATCACCTGTTACATCATATTTTTTGACTTCTAGAGAGGATGGCATCATAAACCCTACTGCCTTACTCCCAGTTAAGGGACCTAATCCTGCTCCCCTCCCCCCAGTGTATGTTTCATGCCAAGGACCCCGCTTTGGATAGCAGCAACGAGAAATAAAATCAAAGTAGACCCTGAGCTGGGGTGGGCACAAATGCAAACCACCCCCTCCCTGGTGACCAGCTGAGGAGATAGCAGGGTGGGTGGGTGTGTATTGTTCGAAATTAGCCAGGCGCATTTTGCACGTGGCTACTGGCCACTTGCAACCAAGTGAAGATGCCTGGGTGCCAGCAAGTTTCTCCATAGCCTGGTCCATCCCCTTTTTAAATTCTGCAAAGTGTAAAGCCATAAGTTTTGACAAATCTGATTTGGCTGTTTTTTCTGCTTCTTCCTGAGCTGAGGCTCTTTTCTTCTCTACTGCTTTCTGTCTTGTTACTATAATCTGTTACTTTTTTCTGCCATGGCTGTTGTCAAAACAATTGCTGTAATGCAGCCAACTTCAAGGTCAAAGCAACCAACTCTTATCTCTTTCCCTCTGGAGAGCTCAGAAAATTCCACTTCCAAGCCCACCAGCTATGTCTCTCTAACTTCCCAAATTTACACAATTTATATACAGATCAGTTCAAAAACTATGTATGCACAATATTACACATATCTTACCCAAAAAGGAAGCAGACAGAGAGGGGAGATGAAAATAAAAGAGAGAATTTGGCTATCAAATAGTTTTATTCAATAAATAAAAATAAAAATAAAACTCGAACAGTTTTTCTTAAGTTCAATATTCCAACAATCTTCCAAACGTATGCAATGAAGTTTGTAATCCAAAGGCCGCCAGAAGGAAAAATCCGTTGTCGTCCAATATATTCATATTGCAATGTTGTAGTTCACTGAGTGGCAAGATCCAGTATTTATAAATTCCATAGTAATGCCCTGGTTTAGATCCAATACTGATGTGAAAAGGTTCCTCCAACACCCGTCGGCTTAATCCAACACAATGAGAGAGCCCAAAGGAGATTGAAGCCTCAAAATGCTCTTCTTTAAGCCCAGCGTCTTCTTTTAAGCCCCTTAGGCGCACTCAGCCCTGGTGTTCCTCTTGCAGCAGCCTGGTGTTCCCCTTCCAGCAGCCAGTCATGCCCTTGGACCCAGGGACCTGGACTTGTGTGGCGGCTCTCAGCTTTCTGGTGTTGGCCTCCGTCCCATGCGCCAGCTACACCATGACGAAGACGCACCTGGCCCGGAGTTCCTCTTGCAGCAGCCTGGTGTTCCTCTTGCAGCAGCCAGACATGCCCCTGGACCCAGGGACCTGGACTTGTGTGGCGGCTATCAGCTTTCTGGTGATGGTCTCCATCCCACGCATCAGTCGTCACGGCGTAGCTGGAGCATGGGAAAGAGACCAACACCAGAAAGCTGGGTCCAGGGGCCATCACTGGGTCCAGGGGCATGCCTGGCTGCTGCAAGGCTGCTGCGCACACCGCGCTTTAGGCGCCGATGGCCACCCCCAGCAGCCTGGTGCGGAGGCCAAGGCCCACCAGGTGGGGCAGCCCCTGGGTCCTGATTGAGTGGGCCCCTGGAAACGGGGTCCAGGAAACGGGGTCCAGGCGCATGACTGGCTGCAGGAGGGATGGCGATCACCCCGCGCTCCCGATGATAATGATGGTGAGCCGCAGGGTGCTGCCCACCATGATGGTGAACCGCAGGGTGCTGCCCACCAGCCCTGGCCAGTCGTAGGCCGTCAGGCCGCCGTTCACGACGCACAGCGCCAGCAGAATGGATCAGATTGTCAAGCCCTTCCCGCTGGGCACCACCATGGAGGAACTGTAGCCGCAGGTTGTGCAGGCGTCCTGGATTGTGTGGAGGAGGGCCTCCAGCAGCCCGAAGGATGGGGCCCTCTGGCAGCGCAGGTAGCACGCAAAGTGTAGGTTCAGGATGGTGAGGCCGTGGAGGATCCCCCAGGAAAGGAGGGGTGAAGCCTCCTTGCCGGAAGGCAGCACCACCACATCTCTGATTCGCTCTCTTCAACTACGAGAAACAGAAAAATGAAAGATTATTGTGTTATGACTACATTTTAAAAGAGGGAAGGTGGGGGTGCAGCAAAGGGGGAGGGGATAAGAAAAATATCACGGGAAATGGAATGGGGAGTTGATTCTGTTTTTAAACATGGAATTTATGAGGAACATTTAGGAATTTGAGAGGGGGGGGGAGATGTACACTTTGACCTCGGTTTTTAACAGCTTAGTTCACGAACAACTTGGAACCTGAATGCTGCAAATCTGCAAATCTAGGTGTTGCAGTTTTCGAACTTTTATTTCGGAAGCCAAACGTGCTCCGTTTTGAGTCCCCCCTTGTTTCTTGTTGCGCTGCTAAATTGTGCCCCCCCCCTTGTAACTGAGGCCTTCCGTTTCCGATTGCAGTGTTCTGAGGTGATATTTGGAGCTTATATTTAGTGTGTTTGTTTTTGCTATTTATTTTGCATTTTTTGTTTTGAGGCATTTTTGGTTAATTTGTTTTTGTGACTGTGTGGATCCCAGTTCAGTTTCTGATTGAATGACTGACTGCGGAAATGGATAAAAGCCCCCCATTCAAACAATGACTATCATCAGTGCAGGTGAGAAAAAAAATTATTTTAATTTAATTTTATCATCTACAATACTGTCTTATTTATTTTATAGTACAGTACATTGCTTCTTGCTTTCATTTTATGGATCAACGGTCTTGTAAGATAGTAAAATTAATGTTAAATTGCTGTTTTAGGGATTGTTTTTAAAAGTCTGGAACGGTTTAATCCGTATTGCATTACTTTTTATGGGGAAGCATGCCTTGGTTTTGGAATGCTTTTGTTTTGGAATGGACTTCCGGAACGGATTAAGTTTGAGAACCAAGGTAATAATAATAATAATAATAATAATAATAATAATAATAATAATAATAATAATAATAATTTATTATTTGTACCCCGCCCATCTGGCTGTATAGTGAAAAAGCAGGGTATACCTCTGTGGGGAGGGAATCCCACAACTGAGATTGAGGTATTGAGGGAGCACAAAGCTTATTTATTAAGACTCCTCAGTGCAGTCAATACTGCGGTAGATAGGCCGATGGTTTTAATTCTGGAGAAAGTAGCTTCCTATGAAGGGAAGGGAAGAAGAAAGAAGGGCAATCACCTCCAATTCTTGGGGGTCCTGTACTCAGGCTTAAAAGATGGTGGAGGGTTCTGTTTCCAACTAGGCAGTTATAAGAGAATGGACTTAGCTTGTCATTTAAGTGTCTACATTCATAAATGGACGTTCATGGAAAACATGGGCAGCATTAAGATAAATTCAGCGGTGTAAATAAGTTTTGATGGATGTAATAATGGAATTCTGAATGGTTTAGTTTTTATAAAATATGCAGGGATTTATATGTTAATTTATATGGTAATTTTCTTCTGTGAGCATACTGTTTAGGGGGAGTTACCTTATCTCCTGGGAGCAGCTGATTTTCGGGTGCAGGGCGGGAGCGCTGCCGTTTGGTCTTTTAAACTGCGTATAGGGGGCTAGGGGAAGAGTTTGCTGTTGCCAGGGCAACTAGGGCGCCGCCATTTTAGTTGCACCACGTGACCGTCGCCATCTTGAGTTCAAAGTGCATTGCTGCTGGTCTGTGCAGTAAGCTTTATATAGCTTGCTTTGTAGCATTCAAGTGGGGATTTGCCTAAGCTATTTCCTAGTGATTTCGGTTTACTATTAGCTTTATTAACTACAATAGCCCTAGTGGCTCCAGCTCATTAACCTTAAAATAAATAATAATAATAAATAATAATAATAAAAATATAAATAAATAAATAAATAAATAAATAAATAAATAAATAAGGCTGCTAATTTATATTTGTTGGGGGGGAATGATCGAATTCCTATGCTCCATAAATAATCCAGAGATGCATTTAAAATAAAGGACACATTCTACTCATGTAAAACACGCTGATTCCCGGACCCTCCTTGGGCCGGATTAAAATGGCGATTGGGCCGCATCTGGCCCACGGGCCTTTGGTTGCCTACCCCTGGTTTAAGGCTATCTATTTGCTTTGTTTAAAATAACTGAATTTATGTAAACTTTAATTTATATATATATATATATATAAATAAAAAATATAATAATATATATATATATATATATATATATATATATATATATATATATATATATATATACCTTTTCCTAATAATATAGCATATAAATACTTAAAATAAATAGATCCATTCGTTAGCTTAAATGTCATAATTGATACTGGTGTTGATCTGCATTGGCACCCTGGGTTTTGGTATTGATAAGGTATTACATTATTGAGCTTCACTTTGGTTTGTTGCTTTAATTTGAATCATGGACAATAAATATTTTTGTAAGCTGGATTTTACGTTCTTTTCCTTACTTTCAGCTGGGGTTCAGTATAAACAATACTGAACTAGGGCACTCCCCTTTAGTTCACTGTCATTGTTGTAATATTTGCATAATTTCTATAAAACCCAGTCTTGAATAATCCTTTGCCGGTATACACCATACTGACCTAGATTCCCCTCGTAAATAGCTCTGTTGCTTAAATCATGGTGCTTATAATACCGAGGTTGCACGTTTGATCCCCAGGTGGAGCAGCCGCATATTCCAGCATTGCAGTGGGTTGGTCTAGATGACCCACAGAGTCTCTTCCAACTCTACAGTCCTATTCATCTCATTACCCTGCACGTTGGATTTCCAGGTGGAGCAGCCTCATATTCCAGCATTGCAGGGGGTTGGTCTAGAGGACCCACAGAGTCTCTTCCAACTCTACAGTCCTATTCATCTCATTACCCTGCACGTTGGATTTCCAGGTGGAGCAGCCTCATATTCCAGCATTGCAGGGGGTTGGTCTAGAGGACCCACAGAGTCTCTTCCAACTCTACAGTCCTATTTGACCCACTTACCCCAGTATACATATACTTTAGGGTGGTTCCGTTGAGCCGGGATAGCTCAACGGGTTGAGCAGGCTGCTGACAATGCAAAGATGGCAAGTTTGATCCCAGTGGGGACAGCTGCATACACCTGCACGGCATACGAGATGATCCTTGGGGTCCCTTTCAACTCTACAATTCTAGGGAATTCTAGGGTTCTAGGGGGGAGTTACATATAGCTCAGTTGGTAGAGCTTGAGACTCTTTAATCTCAGGGTTGTGAGTTTGAGCCCCATGTTGGGCAAAATATTCCGGGGTTGGACTAGTTGACCCTTGAGTCCCTTTTGACTCTATGGTTCCCTTTGCAACCTAATCCAAAGCAAGGCTATGCTGTTGGAACCTTACAATTTTAACATTCCTCACAATTTTCCACTCAGAGAAATATGAGGGTAACCATTATTCTTAGATGCTGGCTTTTAACATGTAATTACCGGCAGTGACCTAGGCATCTCTCTCGGGAAGCCTCTTGCTTAATTCTTAAACCCACCTCCAATCCCTCTCTGAAGGGGCTTGGGTTTTTGTTTTTTGGAAAGCTGGGGTTCATTCACTTTAACCTTTCCAATTGTGTTATTTGGATTTAAGGTGATGTCCATTTCTCTGGCCTGTGGAAATGGTTTAGATTGCATCTAGGCACAGATTCTCCCCACGAGCTTCCTCTTGGTATCTGGTTAGCCACAGTAAAATAGTAATTAATAATAACAACAACAACAATAACAACAACAACAATAATAATAAAATAGTGCTGGTTCAGATGCAGTAAATAGTGATTAATAATAATAATAATAAAATAGTGCTGGTAAAATGGACCGCTGACAGGAGGCTAATGTTTTTCAAAGCTATGCTGTTTGTTTCTAACTACTTTTTATTGGTATATTGGTACATTCTGATCTTGGTGGATTTCTTAACCTGCAGCGTACTGAACCCGAGGTACCTCTGTATATTGTTTCCGAACCTAAAATGACCGGATACATTAGTTATCAAGTTCCTTATGCCACTAGCAACTTACCGAAGTAAGAAATTTGGCATATATAATTTATCAGGATGCACTACGGGGGTGAAGTGTATTGCTTGGCCAATCGGAACATAGGTACAAAATAAAACAAATATAATTAAATTTAATTAAATTTATTTAAAAAATAAAAATAAAAATGAGAGAGAGTGTGTGTGTGTCAGAGAGAGAGTGAGTGTTCCAGGATTCCTGGATCCAGGTTTGGCGCAAAATACACTTTTCTTAGGAGTACCCCTGCATATATTTGCTCAGAATATGTAGCATAAAATCAAAGGATTATACACTGTTTGTTTCTCTTAACTTCAGGATCACTGCTATGCACCCACCTACTGCTGGGACCTAACCTATTACCTATTAGCCCCACTGCGGGGCTAACCTATTACTCGCAACTTAACTGTCTTAGAATTTTTCCTATTGTAGTTGTGGTACATTTGTGGGCAGAGGACTTTTGGAATCACCGTGTCTGCTTTAGGACCGACAATTAAGCGCCATCAGTGTGTTATCATAACAGTCTTCACACTCTCCAAGGGTGGCAAACCTGCTCTGCCCCTTTGTCCTGTTATGCTTGGAATTGTTCAATTTTTATATTTATTTTGCGAATTTAAACTTGGGTTACTAATGATATCGCGGATGCTTTATCTCGTTTCCAGATGGAATGCTTTCACTCATTGGCGCCAGGGGCGCAACAGTTACCAGAACCCGTCTCGGAACACCTTTGAGCCTTGGGAACAAGCCATCTTAAAGGGGAGTATTGGCGTCCGTTGCCCCCTCCACCCTCAGATCATATAGGAAGGCCTGGTCAGATTTTGCGATATTCAGAGACACTTTAGCTAGGTCAAGGCGGACCTGCCCTCCAAGCAAAGAAGAGGTTTTACGCTACTTGGCACACCTTTGGGAGTTAGGGAGGGCCCCAAAAACGATTGGCATACAGGCCACTGCAATCTCATTCTTTTGTAAGGCCTAGTTTTCCATGGATCCCTGCGCAGATTTCCATGCGCGCAGGGCCATCGAAGGCTGCAGCAGGCTTCAGCCACCTCTCAAAGATAGCCAGAAGCCCATCACATTTGATATTTTATGCCAAATTCATAAACAATTGAGGCAAATTTGTTGGTCGAAATGTGAAGCAATGCTTTTTTCAGCAGACTATTCTATGGCCTTCTTTGGAGCACTCAGAATGGGGGAGGTGGTATGTGATGGCCTTTTGGATTCTGCCACACGGGGCATTCGGTTGCAAGACGTGAGGCTGTCCAAGTCGGAGCTCCTCGTACATATTCCTCACTTGAAAACAGATCAAAAGGGGCACGCGGCCCTCATGCGATTGAAAGCTACCGAATGTAGTGGCCCCTGTCCGGTCAAAGATACCAAGAGATTTCTCCATCTTAGACTGGCTGGGCCTAGCCCACTCCTGATCCATTTGGATGGGGTCGTGCCTTGCGCGCCACCAGTTTGCTAGGGTAATGCGGAAGGCTATTGCGGCTTGTGGCCTCCCCCCCAGCTACATTTGCGGCACACTCATTTCATAGTGGAGCCGCCACTATGACAGTGCGGAAGTCTGACGCCTACAAGGGCTACCTCCGCGGTACCTTATGAGGCTCCTCAATTCCAGTTCCCTCATTGCTTTTCTTCTATTCATTTTCAGAAGTTCCTATATTGCACATTTGGATGGTCGGCCACAGCATTATGCACTGGGCGAGGTCGTGAGCACTCGAGTGCGGTCTGGGCACCTGCTTGGGGCTGCCGCGAATGGTAAAGGTTTTCCTGGATCACAAGGAGAGGGATGCGTTGGAATGAATTCCTGCCAGCTGTGAAGACCAGGGCTGTTTCATAGGGTCCCCCCCCCCGATGTTTTAGTGATCCAGCCCGGGGGAAACGATCTAGCATATCGGAAAGGTGCTGATTGAATGTGGAAGATTTATGAGGTGTTCGGGGGTTTTCCCGAAAGAAACGTATTGTGGGTGTCTTCAAGCAACTTCCGATTTGCCCAGCCTTCTCACTTAGGGATTAGCCCTCCTCCCTGAATCCCAATGTGCCAGGACTGGCTGAATTTACTGACGGAAAAAGTACTGTTTGCACGTGCTCAGGAGCGCTCTTGCTTGCAATATTTTCATGAGTCTGAGTTGAAGCTGGGCAGGGGGAGAGGGAAATCATGCAAAGAGGGATGGCCCTTTATTTTACTTTTTTGATTTTTACATTTATACGTCACCTCCTGCAAGGTCACAGTGGCCTGTATGGTTCTACCTGCCCACTCACAACAACAACCTTGCGAGGTTGACTGAGAGATTGGCCCAAGGTCACCCAGGCAGCTTTATGGCCGAGTGGGGATTCAAACCCTGGTTCTCCCAGTTCCTAGTCTGACTTCTAATTCCTCTTCCCCTTCCCCCTCTCTTCTGAGGAGTCCCAGCAAGAAGCCAACATCCTGTTTTCTTGCCTCTGGGGAGCCCACAAGCAGAGCACTGGGGGGGGATGACGCAGGTGCCCCCACTGGACTTTGCCCTCCACCCCAAAATACCTGCCCAGAGAGCACCAGTAGCATCCTGAACACTCCTTTTTATTAAAGAAAATATTTTAAGCTCATGACCTGCTGTCACTTTCCTCCCTGGCCATGTCTCCTCACTGCTTTCCATTTGCAATTTCCTTTTCCTTTGTTTTCAGCTTTCTCCGCCATGCCATTTCTTTCTCCCTGTGTTTTTCCTCTTCCGCACGTGCATCAGCTCCTCTGATCGCTCTTTCAGGAGCTCTCAAAAACCTTTCCTTTTGCCCCCTCCCCAGCTCGGCTCCTGTCAGACCTGGAACCCTCAGTTTCAGCTAGGAAGTTGCAAGCCGTATGAAGACCTTTTTACAAAAATAAGGGAAGACAAAAAAGTCACAGAAACGGGCTGTGCTTTCAAGTTCCCCATAAATTACCTGGGAAATTCTAAAAGCTTGCCTCCTTTTTTTGACTTCTGAGGTTGACCCTCATAAAGGTTATTACCCAACTGTGGAGCTTGGGATATTCTTCTAATTAGACACAGCTATGGTTTGATTTTTATGATATGCATCCTTCTGCAGGAATATTTATTTTTGGTTGAAGGGGGACACTGGGGTGCTGTTTCTCTTCTTTAAAAGAAATGTTATAAGATCCGGTACCACAAAGCCATCACTAGCCAAAAGCAGGTTTCCTAATGGGACGGGCGCTTGTACCTTTAACAGCAGCAGCAGCAGCAGCAGCACAATACAAAATTTAGGTGAAGCACGTACAGGCTGGGGAGCCTTGTATCCCACACATGATGCAACAGGGAACTCAATGCATTGGAGTTGCATATCATAGATGTGTACTCAATTCACACAGTTCTTTCTCTCCCCCCCCCCCAAAATGGAGGAAATACTGTATGTAGATATCACCTGTTACATCATATATTTTGACTTCTAGAGAGGATGGCATGGCATCATAAACCCTACTGGCTTACTCCCAGTTAAGGGACCTAATCCTGCTCCCCTCCCCCCAGTGTATGTTTCATGCCAAGGACCCCGCTTTTGATAGCAGCAAAGAGAAATAAAATCAAAGTAGACCCTGAGCTGGGGTGGGCACAAATGCAAACCACCCCCTCCCTGGTGACCAGCTGAGGAGATAGCGGTGTGTGTGTGTGTGTATTGTTCAAAATTAGCCAGGCGCATTTTGCACGTGGCTACTGGCCACTTGCAACCAAGTGAAGATGCCTGGGTGCCAGCAAGTTTCTCCATAGCCTGGTCCATCCCCTTTTTAAATTCTGCAAAGTGTAAAGCCATAAGTTTTGACAAATCTGATTTGGCTGTTTTTTCTGCTTCTTCCTGAGCTGAGGCTCTTCTCTTCTCTACTGCTTTCTGTCTTGTTACTATAATCTGTTACTTTTTTCTGCCATGGCTGTTGTCAAAACAATTGCTGTAATGCAGCCAACTTCAAGGTCAAAGCAACCAACTCTTATCTCTTTCCCTCTGGAGAGCTCAGAAAATTCCACTTCCAAGCCCACCAGCTATGTCTCTCTAACTTCCCAAATTTACACAATTTATATACAGATCAGTTCAAAAACTATGTATGCACAATATTACACATATCTTACCCAAAAAGGAAGCAGACAGAGCGGGGAGATGAAAATTGTTGTGTATTGATTCAAGCTGCTGTATTTGGATCCTCAGCTTTATTGGTTCCCACCTAAAAGCTGCTGTGTGATTGCTTGAGATGGTCCCCTCCAAAATGTATCTTTTCCTTGCCAGTCTCTCTCCCCTATAAATGTAACCTTCTACCCTCAGTTCCCCCAGTCTTGTCTTGTTTGCCTGAATAAAGAAGCTGTTACATGAAGACGCTGTCTCCTGCCTGACTATGTCAGAGAGCTGAAATCACTTGCTGAAATCATTAGCCCCACGCTACAACAAAAATAAAAGAGAGAATTTGGCTATCAAATAGTTTTATTCAATAAATAAAAATAAAACTCAAACAGTTTTTCTTAAGTTCAATATTCCAACAATCTTCCAAACGTATGCAATGAAGTTTGTAATCCAAAGGCCGCCAGAAGGTTGTGAAGCTTCAAAATGTTCTTCTTTAAACCCAGCGCTTCTTTTAAGCCCCTTAGGCGATCTGCAGGGACGCGGGTGGTGCTGTGGGTTAAACCACAGAGCCTAGGGCTTGCTGATCAGAAGGTCAGCGGTTTGAATCCCCACGACGGGGTGAGCTCCCGTTGCTTGGTCCCAGCTCCTGCAGTTCGAAAGCACGTCAAAGTGCAAGTAGATAAATAGGTACCGCTCCGGCGGGAAGGTAAATGGCGTTTCCGCGCGCTGTTCTCGTTCACCAGAAGTGGCTTAGTCATGCTGGCCACATGACCCGGAAGCTGTACGCCGGCTCCGTCGGCCAATAATGTGAGATGAGCGCCGCAACCCCAGAGTCGGACACGACTGGACCTAATGGTCAGGGGTCCCTTTACCGAGCCGATCTGTAATGGAGTCAGGAACGGAGAAAGACTGGAGAGCAGAAAGACAACTTGGAGCCAAAGGTGACTTCCGGCGGAGCTGCGGCCATCGTAAGGAGCGCAAAATCTCCAACCATGTTCCCCTTGCAGCAGCCAGTCATGCCCCTGGACCCAGGGACTTGGACTTCTGTGGCGGCTCTCAGCTTTCTGGTGTTCCTCTTGCAGCAGCCAGACATGCACCTGGACCCAGGGACCTGAACTTGTGTGGTGGCTATCAGCTTTCTGGTGTTGGTCTCCATCCCATGCGCCAGCTACGGATGTACTCCACGTGATCAGTTCTCACGGCGTAGCTGGAGCATGGGAAGGAGACCAACACCAGAAAGCTTACAGGCATCACTGGGTCCAGGGGCATGCCTGACTGCTGCAAGACTGCTGCGCACACAGTGCTTTAGGCGGCGATGGCCACCCCCAGCAGCCTGGCGCGGAGGCCGAGGCCCACTAGGTGGAGCAGGAATGAATGGGCCCCTGGAAATGGGGTCCAGGAAATGGGGTCCAGGCGCATGACTGGCAGGATGCAGCAGATGGTCAAGGCCTTCCCGCTGGGCACCACCAAGAAGGCGCTGTAGCTGGATGTTATTCAGCCGTCCCGGATTGTGTGGAGGAGGGCCTCCAGCAGCCCGAAGTATGCGGCCCTCTGGCAGCGCAGGTAGCATGCAAAGCGTAGGCTCCGGATGGTGAGGCCGTGGAGGATCCCCCAGGAAAGGAGGGGTGAAGCCTCCTTGCCGGAAGGCAGCACCACCACATCGATGATTCGCTCTCTTCAACTACGAGAAACAGAAAAATGAAAGATTATTGTGTTATGACTACATTTTAAAAGAGGGAAGGCGGGGGTGCAGCAAAGGGGGAGGGGATAAGAAAAACATCACGGGAAATGGAATGGGGAGTTGATTCTGTTTTTAAACATGGAATTTATGAGGAACATTTGGGAATCTGAGAAGGGGGGGGAGATGTACACTTTGACCTCGGTTTTTAACAGCTTAGTTCACGAACAACTTGGAACCTGAATGCTGCAAATCTGCAAATCTAGGTGTTGCAGTTTTCGAACTTTTATTTCGGAAGCCAAACGTGCTCCGTTTTGAGTCCCCCCTTGTTTCTTGTTGCGCTGCTAAATTGTGTCCCCCCCCCCCTTGTAATTCAGGCCTTCCGTTTCCGATTGCAGTGTTCTGAGGTGATATTTGGAGCTTATATTTGGTGCGTTTGTTTTTGCTATTTATTTTGCATTTTTTGTTTTGAGGCATTTTTGGTTAATTTGTTTTTGTGAATGTGTGGATCCCAGTTCAGTTTCTGATTGAATAACTGACTGCAGAAATGGATAAAAGCCCCCCATTCAAACAATGACTATCATCAGTGCAGGTAAGAAAAAAAAATTATTTTAATTTAATTTTATCATCTACAATACTGTCTTATTTATTTTATAGTACAGTACATTGCTTCTTGCTTTCATTTTATGGATCAACGGTCTTGTAAGATAGTAAAATTAATGTTAAATTGCTGTTTTAGGGATTGTTTTCAAAAGTGTGAAACGGTTTAATCCGTATTGCACTACTTTCTATGGGGAAGCATGCCTTGGTTTTGGAACGCTTTGGTTTTGGAATGGACTTCCGGAACGGATTAAGTTTGAGAACCAAGGTAGCACTGTATAGTGAAAAAGCAGGGTATACCTCTGAGGGGAGGGAATCCCACAACTGAGATTGAGGTATTGAGGGAGCACAAAGCTTATTTATTAAGACTCCTCAGTGCAGTCAATACTGCGGTAGATAGGCCGATGGTTTTAATTCTGGAGAAAGTAGCTTCCTATGAAGGGAAGGGAAGAAGAAAGAAGGGCAATCACCTCCAATTCTTGGGGGTCCTGTACTCAGGCTTAAAAGATGGTGGAGGGTTCTGTTTCCAACTAGGCAATTATAAGAGAATGGACTTAGCTTGTCATTTAAGTGTCTACATTCATAAATGGACGTTCATGGAAAACATGGGCAGCATTAAGATAAATTCAGCGGTGTAAATAAGTTTTGATGGATGTAATAATGGAATTCTGAATGGTTTTGTTTATATAAAATATAAAATATATAAAATATGCAGGGATTTATATGTTATGCAAAATGAACCATGGAAAGAGAAGAAAGGAAGTCATTGATATTTGAAGGTTGTTTAAATGAATATTCTAAAATGTAAAACAGAAAATGTAATAAAAAAATACATTTTTTGGTCAATTTTTTTACTAGCCCTTCACCAGCAAGTCCCAGCAACTTCAAATTCAGAAGTTAAAAAACAAGACTTACCATCTCTCTCTCTCTCACTCAAATAAAGGCACCAAGGAGCAGTGGGAGTAACTAGTGAGGTTGCTGGTGTGTTTGTGACCTCATGTTTCTGCACACATGTTTGTGACCTCGTGTTGTTTACCCTTCACAAAATTATAATTCCCAGCAACTCTTAACAAACTACAGAGCCCAGGTTTCTTTGAGGGGGGAAATGTGCTTTGAGTGTGCTTTAAAAGTACAGTGTGTACACAACCCTAGTACACAACCCTAAATGGCCTCGGTCCAGTATACCTGAAGGAGCATCTCCACCCCCATTGTTCTGCCCAGACACTGAGATCCAGCTCCAAGGGCCTTCTGGTGGTTCCCTCACTGCGAGAAGCAAAGTTACAGGGAACCAGGCAGAGGGCCTTCTCGGTAGTGGCGCCCGCCCTGTGGAACGCCCTTCCATCAGATGTCAAGGAAATAAGCACCTATCAGACTTTTAGGAGACATCTGAAGGCAGCCCTGTTTAGGGAAGTTTTTTAATATTTAATGCTGTATTGTTTTTAACACTCGATTGGGAGCTGCCCAGAGTGGCTGGGGAAACCCAGCCAGATGGGCGGGGTACAAATAATAAATTATTATATATATTATTATATTAAAGAAGACTGGAAAATGTTTATTGAATATGTGGAGGAAATTTGTGTGTATTTGAAAGCATGGGCAGCATTAAGATAAATTCAGCGGTGTAAATAAGTTTTGATGGAAGTAATAATGGAATTCTGAATGGTTTAGTTTATATAAAATATGCAGGGATTTATATGTTATGCAAAATGAACCATGGAAAGAGAAGAATTGCACTATATTTTTTCCAGCCAGCTCTGGAAAGATGCCTCATTCTGTTTTACTACCGTGTTTTTCGCTCCAAATGACGCACTAAAAAGGGGAAATGTCTGTGCGCCTTATGGAGCGAAGGCTCCCTGTCAAGCCTGCTTTTGCGATCGGCGGGTGGCGCGGGGGGCGGTGGAGGAAGTAGCAGCATCCCCGCTAGTTCCTCCACCAACCTCCGCGCTGCCCGCCGATCCCAAAAGCAAATAACAAACATTAACAAACAACAACATGCAATTAAGAGGGCTCCTGGACTTTCAGTCAGGTTGGCAGATGGAATGGGAGGGGCTGTAGACTTACTATTTTTTTGTCAATTTTTTTACTAGCCCTTCACCAGCAAGTCCCAGCAACTTTAAATTCAGAAGTTAAAAAACAAGACTTACCATCTCTCTCTCTCTCACTCACTCAAATAAAGGCACCAAGGAGCAGTGAGAGTAACTATTGAGGTTGCTGGGGCGTTTGTGATCTCATGTTTGTGCACACATGTTTGTGACCTCATGTTGTTTACCCTTCACAAAATTATAATTCCCAGCAACTCTTAACAAACTACAGAGCCCAGATTTCTTTGAGGGGGGGAATGTGCTTTGAATGTGCTGTAAAGGTACAGTGTGTACACAACCCTAGTACACAACCCTAAACGGCCTCGGCCCAGTATACCTGAAGGAGCATCTCCACCCCCATCATTCTGCCCATCTGAAGGCAGCCCTGTTTAGGGAAGCTTTTAATACTGGATGAATCATTGTATTTTAATATTCTGCTGGAAGCCGCCCAGAGTGGCTGGGGAAACCCAGCAAGATGGGTGGGGTATAAATAATAAAATTATTATTATTATTATTATTATTATTATTATTATTATTATTATTATTATTTTAAATTTTTATTAAAAATTTTTTTTTCCAAATTCATATTTATTGGGTTTTACACACTTAATAAACATAAAAATCAAACATACAAACATAAAACAGCTACGTACACTACATACACTACAAAACAACACACTTAAATTTCTTACTTCCCTTCTTAGTTCCTTTACATTGCATTTTGGCTTCCTCCTACCTTTCCCTCTGCGTTTCAATGTATTATCTAATTCTCTTTAGCAATTTCTTCTCATCTTCATAAACACTTATCTATTCTTAATCTATTACATCAATATTACCCTTATTCAATTCTTCTTAACTTACTGTAACATCTTACTTCACTTATTTCTAAAACTTCCTATCCTATATCATACTTCTGTGATCTGCTTCTGATCCCTATTGCGAGGGCGGGAGAGGACCCCGGGGGGCGGGGTCACCCAGCAGAAGTCAACGACCACCTCTGGTAGGAAGGGAAGGGGACAGGTGAAGCCCAACTCTTACTTCTGAGAAAAGTACCACTGTCTTCAGTGGGCTTACTCCCAGGGAGGTGTGTGCCATGCATAGCTGGCAGCCCCGGGACACAGAACGCCCCACTGGATCCCAATAGGATCTGGTCCTGGCCCCATTGTCTCGCGCCCACACAAACCAAAGCCAGCGGGTGACAGCCAACGAAGTTTTTTTTTTTTTTTAAAAAAATAATTTTTATTAAGTTTTACGACATAAAACCACATATAAACAACTACAATAACATACTAAAAAAAGAAAAAACAAACATATAAAAATACACAACAACCAAAATAACTTCTGTCTCAATCTAGTTTCTTATCTTGTTGAGTGGACTTCCTCCGCCTCCCACCACTGCGTTTCTTATTCCTAATATATGTTCACAGATACTTATCATTATCTTCTTTATATCAATGATTATCTCTAGTACTTTAAATCTTATCCCTTATTTATTTACTCTTTATCTTAAACTTATATTCTATCTTAAACTATGTTTAGCAATATAATTCCCAACAACTCTTATCTTATACTCAGCTGTACCAATAACAACTAACTTCAACTTTATCTAGTTTCTAATTTTGCAACACTTATTAATATAAGTCTTAAATTTCTTCCATTCCTGTTCGGTCGCCTCTTCCCTCTGGTCTCGGAGTCTCGAGGTCAGCTCAGCAAGTTCCATATAGTCCATCATTTTCATCTGCCATTCCTCCAATTTTGGTAAGTCCTTCGTTTTCCAGTATTTAGCAATCAGAATTCTAGCTGCTGTAGTGGCATACATGAAGAAAGTGTGGTCTGCTCTAGGTATTTCGTGGTTGACCATTCCAAGCAGAAATGCCTCTGGTTTCTTGGTGAATGTGTTTTTCAACACCTTTTTAATTTCATTATAGATTGTCTCCCAGAAGGCACTCGTGCTCGGGCAGGTCCACCACATATGATAAAATGTTCCATCTGCCTTTCCACACTTCCAACATTTATTATCATGCAAATGATAGATTTTTGCTAGCTTGACTGGGGTTAGGTACCATCTATATATCATTTTCATTATGTTCTCTTTCAACAAAGTACATGCTGTAAAGTTGATACCTTTTTTCCATAGTCTCTCCCAGTCAGCCATCATAATATTATGTCCCACATCTCTAGCCCACTCTATCATTGCCGATTTAACCAGCTCATCTTGTGTATGCCATTCAAGCAGCAATTGGTACATTCTGGATAAGTTTTGGGTTTTAGGCTCTAATAACTCCGTTTCCAACTTCGACTTTTCCAACTGAAAGCCAAGTTTTTTATCCATTTTAAAAAGTTCATTAATCTGATGGTACTGCAACCAATTCGTGACTTTATCTCTCATTTGTTCGTAGGGTTTCAACCTGACGCTTTCTCCTTCTTGCACAAGGATATCCATGTATCTAGGCCATTTTCCTTTCGAAAAAGGTCTTTTATCGGCCTTTGCTTCTAGTGGGGATATCCATCTAGGTGTTTTCTTTTCTAACAAATCTTTATATTTCATCCACACTCTGAACAATGATTTCCTGACTATATGTTGTTTAAAGCCCCTGTGGGCCCTAACTTTTTCGTACCACAGGTATGCATGCCATCCAAACAGATTATCACATCCTTCCAGATCTAACACATCAGTATTTTCTAGAAGGAACCAATCCTTCAGCCAGCAGAAGGCTGCAGCTTCAAAGTATATTCTCAAGTCCGGCAGGGAAAAGCCCCCTCTTTTTTTATCATCTGTCAAAATCTTAAATTTAATTCTGGGTTTTTTCCCCTGCCATACAAATTTAGAGATTACCTTCTGCCAGCTTTGGAAAGGCTCCATTCTATCCACTATTGGCAATGCCTGGAACAAGAAAAGTAACTTAGGCAATACATTCATCTTAATCACCGCAATCCTGCCCAACAGGGACAATTTCAATCTAGTCCATATTTCCAGGTCTCTCTTAATTTCAGACCATACTTTTTCATAATTGTTTTTGTATAAGTTCGAATTTTTAATAGTCATATTCACTCCTAGATACTTAACTTTCTTAACAAATGTAAGTCCTGTTTTTTCCTGTATACTCTCTTTTTCTTCTTGCGTCAGGTTTTTCCCTAATACTTTAGTCTTGGCTTTATTCAATTTAAAACCAGCTACCTGTCCAAAGTCTTGTATAATGTCCAGCGCCCTAATTGCACTGGATTCGGGTTCTTCCAGGGTCAACACCAAATCATCTGCAAAGGCTTTAAGTTTATATTCCTTAGCTCCTACTCTCACACCCTTAACTTTTTCATCCTTTCTAAGCATATTCAAAAGGACTTCGAGGACCGTTATAAACAGCAATGGGGACAGTGGGCACCCCTGTCTTGTTCCTTTTTCAATCCAAATTTCTTCTGATACTACATTATTCACTATTATCTTAGCTCTTTGTTCAGTATATATTGCTTCCAAACCATTCAAGAAACCCCCTCCCACCTCCATTTCTCCAAAGTTTTTCTTCATGAAACTCCAAGATACGTTATCAAAGGCCTTTTCAGCATCAATGAACATCAAAATTACTTTCGAATTTCTTTCTGGTTCTAACTTTTCTAGAATATCCACAATGTTCCTTATGTTACCATTTAGATGTCTTTCTGGCAGAAAGCCTGCTTGGTCCTTGTGGATAATCTCCATTAATACTTTCTTCCATCTACTGGCCATTATATTTGCAAAAATTTTATAATCCACATTTAGGAGGGAGATTGGTCTATAATTTTTCATCTGGGTAGCATCAGTATCTTGCTTAGGTATTAAAGTTATATATGCATCTTTCCATGATTCAGGTGCCTTACTTCCCGTCAAAATTTCATTGCAAACTTCCATCAACGGCTGTATTAGCCAATCCTTTAGTTCCTTATAATATTTTGCAGTAAGTCCATCCGGTCCAGGTGCCTTTTCTAATTTCATCTGTCCGATCGCTGCTTCTATTTCCGATCTTGTTACAGGGTGGTTGAGTAGGGCCTTTTTTTCTTCTGGGATTTTATGCAAACCGTTCTCTTTTACAAACTGCTCGATCAGATTTTGGTTGTGATTATTTTCTTTGTACAGCTTTTTATAAAATTTCTGGAAATTTTTTCTGATCTCCACAGGGTTCTCCACGGTTCTTCCGTCAATTATCAAACTCGTTATTGTGTTTTGTTTCTGTCTCTTCTTCAATTGCCACGCCAGCAACTTGCCACATTTATTTGCAGACTCAAAAGTTCTTTGATTCATCATTTTAACTTTCCACTCAATCTCCTGGTTGGTAAGCTGAGAAAATTCCGCCTGTAGATATTTAATTTCTTTCTGCAGTTGTATGTTCTTAGGCGTTATCCTCAGCTTCCTTTCCTTTTCCTTAAGTTGCTGTAATATTGCTTCCTTTTTCTCATTTTAGATCTTCTTTCTTATTGCCTTTTGCTGAATCAGGAAACCTCTCATCACGGCCTTACTTGCGTCCCATACGACCCTTTTCTCCACTGTTGTGTTCAAATTTAGCTCAAAGTAGTCTTTCAGGGTCTTTTGGGCCTTCTCACATATCTTCCCGTTCCTGAGCAGCGAGTCATCCATTCTCCACCGCGGGGAACCCTGTGTTGTCAATCTTAAGTCCAACTGTACTGCATTGTGGTCAGAGCAGGTTCTTGGGTGTATTTCAGCTTTGAGTATCCTGGGGGACAACTCCCTTGATACCCATATCATATCGATTCTGCTCCAAGCACCCATTGCCTCTGATTGGAATGTGGCTTCTGTATCTGTTGGATGTTTTGTTCTCCATCCATCTATCAAATCCAAATTTTCTGACATTTCAAAAAAAGACTTTGGTAGCCTCCCATCGTTGGTAAATTTTACTCTTTGCGATCTGTCCATCAGCGTTGAGGCTACGGCATTGAAGTCACCCAAAGCCACCATTTTGTAGTCCATATAGTCCAGCAATTTGTCATGGAGCTCCTTGTAAAAATCTGATTTACTGTCGTTCGGTGCATAAATTCCCAGGATCAAAAATTTTTCGCCTTGCACAGTTATTTGAATAGCAACAAATCTTCCCTCCTGGTCCTTGAAAAGTAGTTTTGGATCATATTTCTCCTTGGCATAGATTACAACTCCTCTTTTCTTAACTTTAGCTGATGAGATAAATTCCTGGCCCAACTTTTTATTTTGTAGAACTCTTCGGTGTAATCTTGTGACGTGTGTTTCTTGTAGACATATCAAATCCAAATTTTGTCTAATCAAGTTGTGGAACACACGGTTTCTCTTAGGTTTGATGTTCAAGCCTCTTACGTTAAGAGTCAATAGTTTGAGGGCCATCTTGTTTTACTCTGCTGCTCCTCCTCCTGCTCCTAGGGGATGGTTGAATCCTGGTCCTCCGCCTGATGGCAAATCCGGTGTTGGTATCAGGCCAAAATCCGCGTCGTGCTTCTCAAGAAATTTCCTTTTGTCTTGGAGAGATTTAATTCTGACCTTCTTGTCCTTGTAGGTGAAGGAGAGACCCTGTGGAAACTCCCACCTGAAATTCACTTTTTTAATCCTCAATGCTCTTGTTAAGTCAGTGTAACTGGATCGCAGGTCCAAGAAATACTTTGGAATGTCTTTGAATAATACCACTTGTTGGTTTTGCACCACCAAATTATTTTCGTAGTGAAGGCCCAAAATATAATCTCGTTCCTCTTTGTTATGAAATTCAATCAGACAGTCATTTGTTGACTTGGAATTCTTCTTATCTCTTGGTCCAAAGCGGTAGGCCTTGACTATCAAGTTTTTGACTTCTTCTATCTCCAAGTTCCAGTGTCTTGCAAATTCTTCAGCCAGGTAGTTTCTCAGGTCTCCTTGTTCTAGTTCTGGAAGGTCTCTGATTTTAATATTCATCTCTCTCTGCTTCATTTGCAGAAAGGCGATAGAAATCTGTGCATCTCTCTGGCCAGCCTGGTCCGCTGCTCTGCCTTCTTCCAAATTTTGCAATCTTGTTTCCACCTTGGACACCTGCTGCTTGGTATATTCGATTTCTGCTTTCAGAAGTCCAATATTTTGAAGTGCCTCTGTATTTTGGTCAACCTTTTTGCTTACTTCTGATATTTGTTGTCTCACATCCTTTTTAAATTCTTCCAGTGCTGCAAGAAGTACTTCTGTACTCGAACCCTCAGCCACTGAGTCCCTCCTGGGTACTTTTTCTTCTGCCTGAGAGTCCTTTCTTTTTACAGGCATAATTATTCAGCTCTCTATTCTCAAGGTCACTTCTTTTAACTTCTTTTGACTTACAGTCCCAAAAACCAATTGTTGATAAAAAGCAGGCAGCCAACAATTCTCACACTCACAGAGCAGCTGTTGTTTTGAGAACCAAAGGCGGAGGAAAAGATAACAGTCTGGCACAGTTCCTTTCCCCTGTCCAGAGTAGGAGGAATTAACAGCAGCTTTTAACTCAAATAAGTAGTTTTACCAGTTGCAACTTTGCCCAAAGTCAAGCCAGGAGGTTAGTTTGTTGCATTAATTCTATTTTGGCCCCTTCAAAAGATGTTACTTTGGTTAAGTAGCTTTATAAAGGATCAAAGCGCCAAAGTCGGAAACAGAAGTGTCAAAGGTTCAAATCACTTTGTTTCTAAAGAATACAGTCTGCCGTGCTGGCCCGGGGCTCCTTAATCCAGAGGGTGCACGGCAACTTTTAACTCCTCTAGTCATTAAGCATTTTAATTAGTTCAAGTGTTGCAGCAAGCTGACAACTCAGAATCCAAGTTGAGGTTTTTTTTTTAAAACGTCAAACATCAAAGTCTCTATTTACAGCCGCTTGTTGTCTGTGCTCTTGATACGCGGCGGGGGAAAGACGGACTTCCTATTTAATCTTTCCCTGTGATCCAATTAATTAGTCCAAATGTTTCCGAATTTATTACTCACAGTTCTGTTGTTTTGATTCTTTCTTTGGAAGAAACTGGCGCTTTTCACTGCCCGGCAATCTGCTGCTTCGCTGTATCGGGAAAGCCGGTCTTCCGATGCGCTTCGGTCTGCAACCCTTTCCACTTCAGAGACCCTTACTAGGGGCTCCGAAGGATCGGGGAGACCCTTTCTTGCGCCGCCGGATCCACGTCCTCAAGCTCCGTCGCTTGAGGTTTCTTCGGAGTTCCGTTTTCGCGGGAAACGGAGCCTCCAACCCCGAAACAGCCGGTCCCTCCGCAGAGCGGAGAAAAAACCCAGCCGCTCAGTGCCGCGCCAGAGCGGAAGAGTGGGAATGGCCCAGAGATGCAGGCACCAGAGGTTTCAGCAAATGAATCTGGTCCTGCTAGTCATCATGATGACGAGGAACAGGTAGGGGACTCTGAGCTGTCTGAGACTCCCTCCGTTCCTGACGCAACGACTACAGTAGCTCCTCCACCGCAGGTAATACCCAATGCAGCACCTGCCACACCTGTTGTCAGGAGATCAAGAAGAAGTCGCAGCACCCCACAGTATCTAAGGGACTACGTGTGCTGTGCTCACTAGGGGGGAAAGGGTGTTGTGTATTGATTCAAAGGTTATCATATCTGTATGACTATTGTCTGTAAAGTAACTGCATTCCTGTTCCAGAAGGAACAGCTACTATTGGTTCATTCAAGCTGCTGTATTTGGATCCTCAGCTTTATTGGTTCCCATCTAAAAGCTGCTGTGTGATCTCTCTCTCTCTGTGTGTGTGTGTGTGTGTGTGTGTGTGTGAGAGAGAGAGAGAGAGAGAGAGAGAGTGCCAGTTGATCTTTGATCCTATCACCCCCTGCTGTCTGGAAACTCCTAATTTAATTGAGCCTTTTCTACCCCATGCAAAAATGGTCCTCTTCAACCAGGTCTTTGGCTGATTAATGTTCCACAGCCTTTAAATGTATCTGTGGGAAGAGGGGGGTATTGTTTTGCTGTTCTGATTTACTTATTTACTTGTTTTTGTCCTAAATTTTATTTTGGAACCACCCTGAGATCTTATGATGAAGGGCAGTATTTAAATCTAATTAACAAAAACAAAAACAACAATACTAATAGGCATATGCATTATACTGTATGTACATAAAATGTAACATGTAACACACAACTACTACTACTACTACTACATACTACCAAATGTCCCTTTCTGGGCTGCTGCTGCTGCTGGTTTTCAACATAGCCAAAAGTTGTCATCATCATTATTATTCAAATTTATTCACAGCATAAAGCCATCAAAGGAATGTACAAGATCAAAACATAATGAAACACAAAAACACAGGTCTAAAAACAACGAAATCAATTCAGCTCTAAAAGCAATAAAACCACCCCTAAAAAAACAAAACAATTTGTACATGCTGTTCATACATGGCTTTAAGAGTATGGATTTTGGAAAGAATCCGTTTCCAAATACAAAAGGCAACTTCTGAAGGAACCCTCTGCTATTTTCCTCTCAATTACTTGTTCACAACAGATTGACCGGGCTAAACATACCATTGATTTTCCATTTTTCAGTGCCAGAAAGGTGAGAAACGACCTTGTGTTTCAAGTCGTTAATGTGTAAAGGTAAAGGTAAAGGGACCCCTGACCACCAGGTCCAGTCGTGACCGACTCTGGGGTTACGGTGCTGAGCTCGCGTTACTAGCCGAGGGTGCCGGCGTATAGCTTCCGGGTCATGTGGCCAGCATGACTAAGCCACTTCTGGCGAACCAGAGCAACGCACGGAAACGCCGTTTACCTTCCCGCTGTAATGGTACCTATTTATCTACTTGCACTTTGACATGCTTTCGAACTGCTAGGTGGGCAGGAACTGGGACCAAGCAACGGGAGCTCACCCCGTCGCGGGGATTCGAACCGCCGACCTTCTGATCAGCAAGCCCTAGGCTCTGTGGTTTCACCCATAGCGCATACCCACTAAACCTTTCTCAGAAGATTCGGGCTAAGAGTTCAAGGGTTCTCTTTTCATCAGTATGCAGATGACACCCAGCTCTACCTCTCTTTCAAATCAGAACCAGTGAAGGCGGTGACGGTCCTGTGTGAGTGCCTGGAGGCAGTTGGAAGATGGATGGCGGCTAACAGATTGAGGTTGAATCCTGACAAGACAGAAGTACTGTTTTTGGGGGACAGGGTGCGAGCGGGCGTGGGGGACTCCCTGGTCCTGAATGGGGTAACTGTGCCCCTGAAGGACCAGGTGCGCAGCCTGGGAGTCATTTTGGACTCACAGCTGTCCGTGGAGGCGCAGGTTAATTCTGTGCCCAGGGCGGCTGTCTACCAGCTCCATCTGGTGCGCAGGCTGAGACCCTACCTGCCCGCAGACTGTCTCGCCAGAGTGGTGCATGCTCTAGTTATCTCCCACTTGGACTACTGCAATGCGCTCTATGTGGGGCTGCCTTTGAAGGTGACCCGGAAACTACAATTAATCCAGAATGCGGCAGCTAGACTGGTGACTGGGAGTGGCCGCCGGGACCACATAACACCGGTCCTGAGAGATCTACACTGGCTCCCAGTACGTTTCCAAGCACAATTCAAAGTGTTGGTGCTGACCTTTAAAGCCCTAAACGGCCTCGGTCCTGTATACCTGAAGGAGCGTCTCCACCCCCACCGTTCAGCCCGGACACTGAGATCCAGCGCCGAGGGCCTTCTGGCAGTTCCCTCATTGCGAGAAGTGAGGTTACAGGGAACCAGGCAGAGGGCCTTCTCGGTAGTGGTGCCTGCCCTGTGGAAAGCCCTCCCAGCAGAGGTCAGAGCGATAAACAACTATCTGACATTCAGAAAACACCTGAAGGCAGCCCTATTTAGGGAAGTTTTTAATTTGTGATATTTTAATGTATTTTGGTGTCTGTTGGAGGCCGCCCAGAGTGGCTGGGGGGACCCGGCCAGATGGGCGGGGTACAAATTAAAAAATATTATTATTATTATTATTATTATTATTATTATTATTATTATTATTATTATTATTATTATTATTATCTCCTTGTAAACACCCCTTAATAAATTCGAGAAAGAATGGTTGTTTAATTAAGTCAGCATATGCCTTGCCTTCTTAAAGCTGGTTGTCGTCCTTCTTGAGCAATCTGCCTAAGTGATCCATTGGACGATGCTACAAAAAGGCCATGGAGAATGTTTCCCTGCCCTTCGTGCCACAGTGCTGCGGGCGAGGAAGGGTTTCCAAACAGCCGAGTGGTTTGCGGCCTGGAGCCCGAGGAGAAGGCAAACCTGAGGAGGGAGCTGTTCCTCCTCTCCGGCGAGGGAGAGGGCGGTAGCGAGCTCGGGTGGGCGGGGGCCGGGGAACCGGGCCCGGGGAAGGCGCGGCGGGGGCGCTGCTGCTGCTGCTGGGCGTCCCATGGTGAGGCGCAGGGCGCTGTGGAGCTCCGGCCTCGCGCTCTTCCCCGCCTCGGCGCCCGGCAGCAGGCGCGCAGCGGCCAAGGAGGGACGGCAGCCTCGCGGCCTCTGGCGCGAGCAGAAGCAGCAGCAGGAACCGGGCAGAAAGCGCAGCAGCAGCAGCAGCCCCGCCATGGACGAGGAGGAGGAAGAAACGCCCCAGGGGAGGTGAGGCTGGACGCTGCCAGCGCCGTTTCTGGGTGGAATTATTCACATTTCTAAGACGGGGAAGCGGGTGGCGGGGGGAGGATGCATGGCTCACCCTCTGCAGATCTGCAGCACGCGCAGAAAGACACATGAAACGTATTTCTTTTATTTTCTTTTGCATGCGAGAAGCGGTGCCCCTCCTTCTCCCGCAGTGTGCATGCATGCGGCCCCTTATCTTTTTGGTGCTCCGCCGGCTGCTATAACTCTGGATTTTAAGAAGGCGATTTCGCGCCGCTGGAGCCCCGCGAGCGGGCATTGTCGGCGCGAGAGGAGCCGGCTTTGCTGAGGCGAACGTCGCTTCCTCGCCGCGAAGTATGTGCCGCGTTGTGGTTTGAGGCTGCAATCCAGTGTATATGCTTACCTAAGGGCTTCAAGCCCTGTGTGCCTGCTTCTGAGTAGACGCATTTAGGGCTGTGCAGGAGTTGTTGCCTTCTGTGGGACTTACTTCTGAGTAAGCTTCGATCAGGTGGGTCTGGCCGCAGGTGCAATTTGCTGTAGTCCCGTTGGAGTCCCCGAGACTCAATTTAGAGAGAGCGTGCATTGGATCCAGCATCGCAAAAGCCTTCCGTTATGAAATATGTCACTTGTGAATGTTGATCATGTGGAATAGAACCTGGAAGTGAGCTGATTTTAAATTATGCCTCCTATGCATTGGGGCTCTTTTCCACAACTGAAAAAGTGCATTTAAGCTGCTTGTGCATTTGTGCAACATCTGGATGTTCATGTGGGCTAGACTGAAGAGAGAAATAAAATGTATGCTCATTCTTTCTTTCAAATGAAAGATGTATTTAAATCTTTTTGTGTGGAAGTGCCTGCAGGTTTTCCATCTAAATGATAGTCTCAAAAACTAAAAGTGACTTTATATGAGAATTGCAGGTGGTAGGTGTGCAAAAACCGATTTATGCACCACTTGTGCAAATGGGGTAAATTGATATTCTTGTCTTTACTGGGTTGTGGATGGGGCTGCTGCTGCCCATGATTTACGTGTGTCTTGTCACCGCCGCCACTTCCCAGCCATCTGTTGTAGTATCAAGCCCTTGCTGAAGTTCTTTGGCAGTACTGTGCAATCAAATGACTAACACATTGCCTTACTGAGGGCCTCCCAGACTGTCAGTTTAAATGGCATGCAGTTGAGGTACATGGCAAATCAGCATGTAACTTGCTGTCACATTGGAAGGCGGTTTGCAGATGGCACCTATGCTTTGCAAGCAGGTATAGCAATCTTTGTGTTTTAAAAATAGCAAAATAGTTAAACCTTTGTCACCCTTTAATTCAGCTTTTATGGATCTCTGTTATATGTATTTACCAGGGATGAATTAAGGGATTGCTGCTGCAATCTGTGAAAATCAGGTGACTTTAACTGTAAATCGTTAAGTGTTTTTTAGAATTGGAAGACAGTGTACTGAAGACAGTTTCTCTCTTTGCCATCTGGGGCTTAATTTGAGCTGTGTGCCTCATAATGTCTTGGGCCTCTCTAAGGGCCACATTAGGGCTTGTGACAGTTTAATAGTAATATTTTACAATTCACTTGTTCATTTTGTATATTTCTATGAATGGGCAATCACTTTGAGGGATTCTTGTAAGGGCTACAAAGAAAATAGATTATGTCCAATTGAGATATTAGCATACATTGTGTCCAGCCCCGTCTTCCCCTGGGAAGATCTGTCTCATTTTTAGCTGGTGATTCAGACTAGACTGGAGAATGAAAGCCAGGCAGATCAATTCAGTTGCTATACTCCTGGCCTTCTCCCTCATTGACATGGAAATGTGCTGCAGCAGTCTTCAGAAAGCATGTTATATAATCCCTCTCTTCTAAATTTGTATGCCTTGCAGCACTGATTTCTTACTTAACGTTTGCACATAAAAACAATATCCTGTAGATTGATATTTGTAGTAGGTGCAGATCTTCAGTGGGGTTCAGCCTGAAATAATCTGGAGTATTTAAAAATGAACTGTGTTCAGCAGAAATATGTTTCAATGTCTGGCAACTGGCCCTATTATTTAATGTGTCTTGTGTTGCATATGCTGGACAGCTTGCTAGCAATCTCTTTTAAATGGTATCAATAAAAACTGGCGTAAAAAAGTAGTATGCTGTTTAATGTGAATCTGATTTGTTTCTGTTCTTTGTATGCTGGGTAACTAAATGCAAGGGAATATATTAAATAAATTAAAAAATTGTCCAGTAGCACCTTAGAGACCAACTAAGTTTGTTCTTGGTATAAGCTTTTGTGTACATGCACACTTCTTCAGATACACCGAAACAGAAGGCACCAAACCCTTATATATAGTGGGAGGGTGGTGTGGGGTTTTTCTCAGGAGGGTAGTAGGAAATGGGTGATTGACTCAATGGGTATGGTAAACCTATTGACAACTGTTAACTACTGCAATTACCATGTAATGAGACAGGAATCCTATTAAGATAGATCTTAATTGAGATATTACTGGGATGCGGGTGGCACTGTGGTCTAAACCACAGAGCCTAGGGCAGAGGTCGCCAAACTAAGGTCCGAGGGGCAGATACGGCCTACCAGGGTCATTAATCCGGCCCGCAAACCTTGCAGACCTGCCGCCCACTCAGTCAGTCCCCGCGCTAAACAGGCGCGGCATGGAGGCCTCACCGCACGGAGACTGACTTACACGACATGGCTTCTGATTGGCTGTAGGAAGCTCCTGCAGCCAATCAAAAGCCGCGGACGCCTCTGGGCGGGCTGCAACGCTGGAGCGGCTTCTGATTGGCTGCAGGAAGCTCCTGCAGCCAATCAGAAGCCGCAGAGCCTCTGGGTACCGCCCCTTCCTTCCTGCTGAGGCGGCCGAGCGGGAAGGAAGCGGCAGTGGCGTGGAGGCTGCCTCCGCCGCCCAGGCCAGCGGCTCATGGGTGCCGCCCCTTCCTTTCCGTTGAGATGGCTGAGCAGGAGGAAGAGCCGAGCGGGAAGGAAGCAGCAGCAGTGCGGAGGCTGCCTCCACCGCCCAAGCCAGCAGCATTGGCTCTGTGTCCCGCCGAGACAAAGGACGCCGACACTGCCAAAGATGAGGCGTCGGCAGCGTGAGTGGCATCAGCGGGGGAGGGGGTGCTTTCAGGAAGGGGTGTGCTTTCAGGAGGGGGTGGGTCTGGCCCCCCACAAGGTCTGAGGGACAGTGGACCAGCCCCCTCCTGAAAAAGTTTGCTGACCCCTGGCCTAGGGCTTGCCAATCAGAAGGTCAGTGGTTCGAATCCCCGCGACGGGGTGAGCTCCCGTTGCTCGGTCCCAGCTCCTGCCAACCTAGCAGTTCAAAAGCACGACAAAGTGCAAGTAGATAAATAGGTACCGCTCTGGTGGGAAGGTAAACGGCGTTTCCGTGCGCTGCTCTGGTTCGCCAGAAGCGGCTTAGTCATGCTGGCCACATGACCCGGAAAAACTGTCTGCGGACAAACGTTGGCTCCCTCTGCCACTAAAGCGAAATGAGCGCCGCAACCCCAGAGTAGTCTGCGACTGGAGCTAATGGTCAGGGGTCCCTTTGCCTTTTTAATAGAGATATTGGATTCCTGTCTCATTACATATGCTAATCATCTGCATACTATCCTTTGCTTTTTCCTGTAGGACTAATTGCAGTCGTCAACAGGTTTACCATACCCATTGAGTCAATCACCCATTTCCTATTACCCTGCTGAGAAAAACCCCACCCCACCCTCCCACTATATATAAGGGTCTGGTGGCTTCTGTTTCAGGGTATCTGAAGAAGTGTGCATGCACACGAAAGCTTATTCCAAGAACAAACTTAGTTGGTCTCTAAGGTGCTACTGGACAATTTTTTTATATATTTTGACTGAGTCAGACCAACACGGCTACCTATCTGATTCTAAATGCAAAGGAGTAAAGGTTCCTGGACTTGATGTAAAAGGATTAGTTAATGTGGTATGTTCAAATTATACTGTTTGCCATTTGTATACAGTGGACACTCGGGTTGCGAACGCGATCTGTGCGGGAGGCGCGTTCACAACCTGCGCCACTGTGTCTACGCGCGTGATGCAATGTGACGCTTCTGCACATGTGCAAAGTGCCGGAACCCAGTTCGGCGCGGTGCGCAATCCGAAATCACGCAACCTGAAGCGGCCATAACCCGAGGTATGACTGTATATGTTTTAATGCGAAAAGAGGTATGCACCTTCTTCAAAGACAACCTTCAGTAGTGTTACTCAAACTTAATAAAATAATTCCCCCTTCCCCCCCAAAAAAGATTTTAAGTGTTAACCAGAAAAATGGTTCTGACTCTCAAAGGAATGAAGTCCTGCAACAGCCTCCCCAGAAACATCAAGGGATCTACTAGCTTTTTAGTTTTAAAACTGTGAGCATGAGTGAGAGATTTTGTTTAATTTTGGTATGCTGTCTTGCGATTGACAAGAAAAAAATGTTCTGCCCCTAAAACTTGTATTAGTTACTGCTGCTGGAGACTGAGATCCTGGACAGATGGGCTGATTGCAAAGAGCTAAGGGAATTTTCTTTTCTCTTGGGTGGGCTTTGCTTTTAGACCCCACTTTGCAGTGTGTTCTACATTCTGTTTACTTTAGTTGCCTGCACTTTGTTTCTAAAGGAAATTTGCCCTATGAGCTCACTTGGCACAATTCGCCTTGTTTCCTCCTACTTGTGAAGAGCAGTAATCTAGACAGGCTGTGTTTTGTTATTCGTTGCACCTAGTCCTTTGGGAATGGCTGTTTGGATGTGGAAGATCTTCCATCACTATTCATGATTGGACTAGTTAGCCTTTGGAGTTCCTTCTGTCCTCTTGGGATTCATGTTTCTTTCGATTGTGGGTGCATGAGATTATGATGCTCCTGTAAATGATTTTCAGTACAGTATTACCTTGGCCGGGCAATCAAAGCTTCAGCTTCTCTGTTATTGAATTTCCCTCCTAGCATTCTCTGCCTTTGCTTTTTTCAAGCCTGTCACCGTACGTGTACACTCTGTGCCCTGCTTCTATTTTGACATCTCTCCCTCCTCGCCCCTCTCCATCTTTCATACCTGGCATTGACTGTATAAAACCTTCTCAGTGCACATGCTTTAGAGATGACAGAGCACTGTAACAGTTTGCTGCAAAACAGATGAGCAGCGGCAGGGCTGGCCCACCCATGAGACCAGGGGAGGAGACAAGCCTCAGGTAGCAGGATCCACAGGGGCAGCAGATCTAGCCTCCAGGGAATGCCTTGCCCGCTGCTGCTGCCGCCACAGGCTCCTTGGAAGGTGGATCCGTCTCTTAGAAGCCCTGCTGGTCTCCTCCCACCTTGTGGGAGGAAATGGTGGGTGCTGCTGTCTAAGGCAGAGCTTTCCAAACTTTTCATGTTAGTGACACACTTTTTAGACACGCATCATTTTGGGACACAGTAATTCAGTTTTACTAGCTAACCGGAGGTGGAACTCACCCCCTTCCAGCCCCGGGAGAAGCGCACAGCTGCAAACTGCAGACGATACACCAATGTGTCATCAGAGTTTGGAAAGCTCTGCTCTAGGTATTCCGGGGCTCTCTACCTGCCCAGTGTGATTCAGTGTACCCCACCCCCATGGCCTTTGATTCCCACTATGACTATTGGGTAAGGTTGATTTGACACCACCCCTCCCCGCCCCTGCTCCTGATGTAGAGCTTCATTATGCTTTTTCCCCTGGAGAGGTAAGGGTGGTGCCACTTTTTGGTTAGGCCAGCCCTGATCAGTGGTATTAAAACATAGGTAGGCGACCTAAGGCCCGGGGGCTGGATCCAGCCCAATCGCCTTCTAAATCTGGCCCGCGGACGGTCCGGGAATCAGCATGTTTTTACAGGAGTAGAATGTGTCCTTTTATTTAAAATGCATCTCTGGGTTTTTTGTGGGGCATAGGAATTTGTTCATTCCCCCCCAAAAAAATATAGTCCGCCCCCCCAAGGTCTGAGGGACAGTGGACTGGCCCCCTGCTGAAAAAGTTTGCTGACCCCTGTATTCAAAGGTTCCTTGACCTATGTGATTCCACAGTGTCACAGTAGATCAGGCATAGGCAAACGTGGCCCTCCAGATATTTACCTATGCCTGCAGTAGATTCTCAGGCCGTGTTTATCTATCTATCTATCTATCTATCTATCTATCTATCTATCTATCTATCATCTAATGTTTTTTATTAAATTTGTTTTACAATTTAAAATACTCATTTTACATCCTTAAGATATCAGTGACTTCCCTTCTCTTTCCGTGGTTCATTTTACATATCATAAATCCCTGCATATTTTACAAAAACTATACCATTCAGTATTCCATTATTGCATCCATCAAAACTTATTTACACTGTTGATTTTATCTTAATGCTGCCAGCGTTTTCAGCTGTACACAATTATTTCCCATATATTCAATAAACGTTTTCCAATCTTCTTTAAATGTATGTTCTTCTCGGGCTGTGTTTCATTCCAAATGCCTTGGACCGTCTGTTGTGCTTCATAGTATTGTTTTTTTAAAGCAGCACTCATAATTGCAATGCATTTTCCACTCGATGCCTAAAGCAATTTCATCGCTAAAAAGCAACAAAATGAAGAGGATGGGGAAGAAAATGCATTATGCCTATCAGAGTCTAAGTGGTTAAAGTTGCTGAAGACATTTCCTTCACAGAGTCTATTTTAGACCTCTCACATTAGTTTGAAACAAAAGCAAGCAATGCGTCTTTTGCTTCTGAGGATTCTCTTGCTTCTTGCTAGCCTGGGTCTCAAGGTGACTTGTTTTGTGTATTAAAAAAGAGGAGAAGCTGCTGAGTGCTGGTTTTTCAGTCATGCTTGCTGGCAGAGCCTTTTCCATTTTGGCCCATTGGGGAAGGTCTGACAGTAACAATTCAGAATATAAACCTGACCTTCTCCAACTGTGGCATGGTCCCACAGTGCTTCATGCCCTACGAAGCTTCTGGAAGGGCAGCAAAGAAATTGCAGGGCAGTTTCTGTGATTATAAAAATGGCAGAATCCTGCTTTTTAAATTGCAAGTTGCTGCTGTGACCTGCTGTTCTGCCTTCAGATATTACGGTAATTGGAAAAATGAAAATATTTATAAAAGAAACACCTGCAACAACTCTAAGACTATGGGCCTGCACCTGCTGGCATTTTAGTGGGATTTCAGTGTGCAGAACTGAGTGCATGGTTGCCGTTTAGGAATTGTACGATTTGAAGCTTAACGCTACTGTTAATCTCTCTCTATGAGTTGCATAAACTTTTGCTTTCAATCTCATTTTGAAAGGGGTCTATTCTCCAAAATGAAAGCATTAGAAACAGGAGGAGGGAGAATATTTGGAAATGTTGCATTTACTCTCAAATGAAAGTGATTACGATATTTGTTATTTTAACTGAAGGCCTATAGGAAGATCTCTTTTTCAGCTTCATGTGTCATATGTTTATATATTTATGGTAGCTGATATTATACCACTGTTCACTGAGTCTCAGTGAAAAGAAAGCTGTACTGTGTTAAGTTATTAACAGTCCAAAGGTACCTGCATTCCTTTCACACACGTACTATGTGGGTTATCAGTCATATTTGCCATTAGCCAACACGCACCTTTAGACCACACACACCTAGGGTGTAACAGGAAGCAGGGTGGTTGCTTTTTCTCAGGTATCAGGTTGCAATACTTGCTTTTCATAAGAGATGCAAAATATATTGCTGCCTCTGGAGGAGGCTGAAATATTTGGATGCATGACTTGCAATAAGTTGGAGTCCTTAAAATATAGTTACTGTCAGTTTGCCACCTCAGGGTGGGGGGCAATCTAATGTTGAGAGAATAAACTGTCTACTTGTCATGGTCTTGGTGTGTATGTAGGGAGATCAAGTACCATTGTATTTACAGAACAGAAAAAACTTGGGGATGTATAGACCTTGGGCTGTTGACCTTTACACTGGCATTCATAAATTGCATGAATCTGCTCATACTCTACAGTTAGCATAGCCCTTTGGCTTTTGCATCTTTGCATGCTGCTGTTCAGCAAGTTGCAAAATAGAAAAGCCTCTGTCTTTCATAAATGGTGGTGTATTCCCTTTTCTTGTCTATTTCCCTACGTAGAAGTTATATATCGGTAGCAGATGGAACTCTTTAAATTATATCTTCGCTTCCTTTCATCCTTCAGAGGACTCATCAGAGCAATCTTTTATCCATGAATTCAGACTGCTGCAGTGGCAGGCCTAGTTTATATGGAGCACTAGGCAAAAGTATAAAACTGGTCCTACTGGATGAAAGGATGGGGTGTACACTGGTAAGCCCCACCTTCTCTCACACATGCTCCTGTATGCGCATGGCCAAGCCATCCCATTTTCATGGAGTATTAAAACCTGTTTTAAAACTATTCACTTGCAAAATAACAACTATGGAGCCCTGAGGCAGGCATATGTGTCTGAGGCTACGACATGCCTTGTGTCGGCATCCCAAAAAACCGGAATGAATTGTAGTGTAATGATTTCATGCAGTGGGCTGTTTAAAGGAATACATGTCAAGAGCCAAAGGGAATATATTAGCTGGAAGAGGCCTTTATAGCTACAAGAAAAACTTGAAAGAATGGTCTACATTTTAGATCAGGCTTCCTCAAACTCGGCCCTCCAGATGTTTTGGGACTACAGCTCCCATCATCCCTAGCTAACAGGACCAGTGGTCAGGGATGATGGGAATTGTAGTCCAAAAACATCTGGAGGGCCGAGTTTGGGGGTGCCTGTTTTAGATGTCCTGATGTAAAGTGTAAAGGACTTTTGAGCAGAATACTGACTAATGCCTTACAAGTCTCAGCAAAGCTGCAGAATAACTAGAAACGGAGCCACGTGGCTGTAGCCCTCTCCTCAGTTGAGCTGTCACCTGCCCATGACATCACAATTTCGCTTCTCAGCAAACGGCTGCCCCTACAGCAGCAGGAAATCTTGAGCAGGTGGCGAGGGAAGGCTCATTGTGTGAAGCCAAAATACTAAAGTTTGTGTATCTCTTCTTAACAGTGATTCTCCACTTCTTTTATTTCTGCACAAATTTTGCACCAACACAGTCTTAAGGTTAATAGCAAAATGATCGTGAATTATGATAATTCCAGTTATTCACCCAAGCTGGTGAGTACTGTATGAGAAGAATCATAGCTGTTAACTGAACTCTAGTTTAGATGGCGCTCAAGAGTGGTGGAACCAGATTTCTTAAAGAAATCAGCAGTGCAGTGCTAAACATATCTCATTGAGTTCCGTGGGGCTTCCAAACTGGGTATAGGATTGCAGCCTAAGAATACATGCCGTATCTTACTGACATCAAAGGATGGGCATTCTTTGATTAAAAAAACCCTGAATCTGTGTCAGTAGACTACACTGCAAATTACGCTGGACATGATTTGTGTTCAAGCTGCCCTAGTACTAGAAAGGTACAGTTAAGGTTTGATTTATCTCTTCGTGGAAGGCCTGTTCTCAATCTCCAGAACAGTATGAAAGCTAGTTTATATGTAAGAATTATTCTGGACAGGGATATTTGTAGGAACCCTGGAACTGCAATAGGAAGCTTGAAAGTATAATGTAAGCTGATTAATTTGGGTGAAACCCAGACATTTCACTACTCTTGATTCTCCAACCTTTGCTTCCTCCTGCTCCTCTTTTACATCTCTCACCAGGATACTGCATGAGGTGTTCTCAATTTCTTCTTCTGCCTTTACTCAGTTCTGCGCCATCCTGGTGCTATTTTCCAAAATCCATGCGTCTTAGTTCACTGTTTTCTTTTGTTTACCCATCCCAGTTTCCCCCACTAGTTTTGAAGTCTTTCGTTATCTTTATTTCTCCTCTTAACCAACCTACAACGCAAAGGGTCTTCAGTCCTCAGTTCTTATAACTTAAAAAAGAGCGTTTGATACCTCTGTTCTAATGTACCCTTCAGAGCTTAATATACACCTGTCTCTTGACGTCTGATCATTAATTGTTTCAACTATATAGAGCTCTTGGGACCTCACATGCCCTTTCAGTTGTAAGTAGCCGGATTAGCAACCAAGCCACTGTTTGCTGTGATCTTAATAGGGGACCAAAGAGTTCATTTTAACCAAGCATTTCTGACAGAAGTTCAGAGTGGAAAACACTTACTTACAATCCCCAGTGTTCAAAGTATTTTAAGTCTGGATTTTAAAATCTAAAGTCTGAAATGGTAGATGCAAATGTAGTGCATCTGTGTGGTAGGTTTGAGGTCCTTTGCAAACCATAAATATTACTCACTGTCAAAGGAAAGATGATTCATCTTGGTAGGAATTGTTGAAGATTCATTCCCCGTGTCTGCTGTCATTGGATTGTTGTTTATCACATGATGGTGTATGTTTTGATTCCACAGAGTGGGAAGTGACGAAGACAGGATGTTTGTGTTACTGTGTTTCCTGAAGTGGGACTATTGTCTTTTGTTCTTTCTCTTTGCTGTCTGATGCTAGAGAGAGAGGGAGCCATGTTGCAGTGCTCCATGTGTGTTTATATGTAAATAAAGTAGATTAGCCAAAATGCTGAGTTGCTGGAGTCCTGTTACGCAACTGCGCAAACTCTGCGGATCCCTA
This sequence comes from Darevskia mixta, assembly GCA_034641385.1. Classification (NCBI taxonomy): domain Eukaryota; kingdom Metazoa; phylum Chordata; class Lepidosauria; order Squamata; family Lacertidae; genus Darevskia; species Darevskia mixta. The sequence goes on along the minus strand of JAWWNH010000224.1, from coordinate 5,577,161 downwards.
AGTGTGCTGATGTTTCTTGGCATCAGTTGCTGTGTTGTTCGGGCTGTAGAAAGCTTTTGAAGCTCCCGAACGATCGACCAGGAGGGAGGGAACATGCCAGTCGGGCATGTGTCTCTGCCAGGGTCCTACTCGTGTGTAGGACATCCTAACAGGAATAACCTTATTGTTTCTGGATATCATTGCTGTTTATCATTCCTTGCATCCTTTCCCTAAAGTGTGATGGGAAGTACCTATCAGTTTAAAGCACCACATCCACGGGGAAGCTGATTTAGGACATACTGCTTCTGGATAATCTCTCTTTCTCTGCTCTCACCCATGGTTTTCTCCTCCCCACCATCCTAGCCCTGGTCAAAGATCCCTGCTTGTCAGTGCAGATGAAAATGCAGAGTGCTGTTGGATGCAAAGTTATTGCCTGTTTGGTTGATGTGTCTTAGGAATGAACTTGCCAAATCTAACTGCACAGATTGTGAGCTTCAGGAGTGTTAGAATTAATTTCTGAAAGAAGAGCAGACCATCCCCTCCTAACATGCAGGAACTCGAGAGTCTGATGCTGTGCATAGCAAAGAGCAAGATTCTGCCTGAAACACAAAAATCTTGCCACACCTGCTTGCTAAAACAAGTTCTTTGTGCATTCTTTGTACAGAAAAATGGAAGAGGAGCTGACAGGATTATTCTGGGGACATTGTTTTGGGTATTAAAAATATTTCAGCTAAAAAAAGATAAACCTTTGTATATTTCTTTTTAGTTCTTCGCCAAAAGATATGGACGAAGAGCAGCCTTTGTCTCCTTGCGATCAGAATCCTAAAGAAGCAGTACGGAAACGGCAAAATTCTAGTCAAGGTTCCCGGGGTAGCGATTCTTCCAGAACATCCAGAAAAAGCTTCAGACTGGATTATAGGTTGGAGGAAGATGTAACAAAATCAAAGAGAGGTAAAGATGGGAGGTTTATCAACCCCTGGCCAACATGGAAACCTCCATCTTTCCCAAATATTATGAAATGGGCTCTTACGGAAAAGGACAACAGCAAGGTCCCATCTTCAAAGCAGGTAAACATTCTATAGTTGTATTCATCTAGTTATGTTTGAAGCACTCACAATACCACTTCATGGAAATTGCATGTTTAACAGTAAGTCAAAGATTTTTGAAGTATATATTATGTGCAGTGGTGTTGCGTGGGTTGCTGGTGCCCGTGGCGTGGCAAATGTTGCAAATGGGCTGGGCAGCTGGGGTGGAGGAGCACGGTGGGGGGCAAGTAAATAGATAGTGTGGTAAATAGATAAGTAGACTATCTGTGCTTCCAGACTGTTGCTATTTTCAGGTAGGATTCAATCACATACTGGTAAATTTAGGTTGTGCAATTATAGTTGACTGGGATGTCTTGCACAAAATGCACACTTCCCCCCAAAAGCAGACTTTTCATAACAGAAAAATGCACTGGGAAGTGTGGGATAACCCTGCCTTTGTCATGTCACCTTATCAAAGCATAACTTAAGAGCTGGTCAACATTGCACCATAGTGCCCAGATAAAACAAATTCTGTGGCAGCCAAGAGTTGAAGACAGCCTTGTACATGGATTGCCTGTCTACTAGTAGATCTTTGAGGGATTTGCAATAGATCAGCAAGGATTCTGGCTCTCAGTTGTTTAACAATAGCAACTAAAAGGCTTTTCTTCTAAATTACCCTAGGACTGGGTTTGATTTTTGAGTGACAAGACTGGGAGTATAGTTCTGGTACTGAAAATGAAATCCTAGTCTTTGTCTAAGAAGGCAGAGTTGAGTTGCAGCTTCAATTTTATGCTGGCAGTGTTTATGCAGTAATTTTGTAGCAGTGCTGAAAAAGCACAGGGTGCTGTATTTGCTGTAAAATTCATTATTCTGAGAGTTTCAGTCTTCATTTTTTTTAACACAGCACTTTTCTTAGTTTATATCATTACAGTAAGCATTACACATAAGCAAGCATAGCTTTGCAATAACAAGTTTGCTAAGGTGGATGAACACGTAGTTAGGAGTGGGATTTGAATTTCTTGAGTAGTTACTTGCCCCTTCATTCCAGCAAAACTAGAACGAATAATTCAGAACATTACAGATGGAAGAATAATTTTCAATTTTTGTAGCAGTGTGTACATGCATCCCTTGTGTACCCTCTAAAGCCCTAAACAGTTAAGGCACCATGTCCCTTTGAGACCTATTCCCATGTGTTCCATTATGATATCTGAGATCTACTGAGAATATGTTTTTAATTAGACCTTCTCTGTCAGATTCAGATAGCAAGGCTGTGCAGTATTTTCAATGACCACCCCCAAATATGACAGTGTCTCCTGCTGTATATTCACCCAAATTCACGTTTAAGCTCCTTAGCAAACGTCCCTGTTCTTGGCTAACCTTTGGAGATCAGCATCAAATTAGAAAATAATGGTGAAACGTTGTTCTCTGCTACTGCAGAGAGCAGGGCTAGATCTAATAGGTTTAAATTACAGAAGGAAAGACTGGTTTAATATGAGGAACTTTTTAATGGTAAGAGCAGTTTGAGAAGTGGGGGGAGGGGGCTCTCCTTTGCTGCAGGTCTATAAAGTCTTAAATGGCTCAATACCTCAAGGACCACCTCTCCCCATAAGAACCGACCCAGATCCTGTGATCATCATCGGAGGCCCTTCTTTGTGTGCCTCCTCTGTGAGAGGTCTGGAGGATAAGCAACACAAGAATGGGCCTTTTCTGTGGTGGCTCCTCACTTGTGGAATGCTCTCCCCATGGAGGCTTGCCTGGCACCTTCATTACATATCTTTAGGCACCAGGCAAAAACATTCCTCCTCTCCCAGGCCTTTGGCTAATTAAACAATCTATGCCCTTTTAAACTGAGAGGTGGGGCAGTCTTGTTTCATCATCATCATCATCATCATTTTATTTGTATGCCACCTTTCCATAGTAAAAACAATGCTCAAGGCGGCTTACAACATGACAAGATTTACATAATTACCAACATAACAAAAGTCATAAACAATAAATAAAACACATCAAAAAGTACACAACCAAACGGAAAACAATTTCCACATAAATCATAAAATCTAAGACTAAAAATAGAGCATTAATATCAATCACAATTTAAAGTGACATAGATAAAAAATAAAAGCAATCAAAAACAAAAACGGAGCCCTCTCTGCCCAGCAGCAGCAGCAGCAGCAGCAGCAGCACTCCTCCATGGAGCCTGTTAGGCCCCGCCCCAAGCCAGGTGGAGGGAAGCAGGGCAGGGCCCTATAATAAATATTTTTGTGTACAGTGGTACATCTGGTTAAGTACTTAATTCGTTCTGGAGGTCCGTTCTTAACCTGAAACTGTTCTTAACCTAAAGCACCACTTTAGCTAACGGGGCCTCCCGCTGCGCCGCCAGAGCACAATTTCTGTTCTTATCCTGAAGCAAAGTTCTTAACCTGAAGTATTATTTCTGGGTTAGCGGAGTTCTTAACGTGAAGCGTATGTAACCTGAGGTACCACTGTATTTCTATTGTAGACCGCCCTATGATCGTTAGATGAAGGGCAATATATAATAATAATAATAATAATAATAATAATAATAATAATAATAATAATAATTTGGAATGCCCTTTGTGTTTGGGAAATGATTTTCATGTTTACTGTTAGTTGTTGTCATCTCTTTTCTAAGTGTTATCTGTCAGTGTTATCTGCAAGCAGAGGTGGACCAGGGCTTTAACCGTCACCCGCCTATAATACTTCCCTTAACCCAAGCTTCAAGCAAAACTCATTACCTTGAAGTACCAAGGGAGATTCATGCACAGAAACAGGGTTCCTTATGTACAACTGGTGCAGATCTGCATCATACTAATCTGAACTGGCTTGATGTGTCAGATGCAAATGATTCTTCTCATTGTGTACGTTTCTCGTATGCTGAAAGTCTTGCAAATAGAAACCTAGCAAAGCAGGGAGCAGGCTGGCTCCTTCCCTCTGCTGTGCTGTTTATATTTACAAAGCCTCCTATGACTCGTGATGCAGAGCCTATGTGTCACTTCCTTTCTGGCTGCCATAGGCCCAGTTGCTTTGAAGTCAATAAGGGCCTGGTAGACAACTGATGACTTAGTTGCATTGTGGAAATATTTGATGCTCAAGTCCATGAGCAGCATTGGTCTACACTAAATGATGTTGAAGTGTATTTATACCATGGACTTTAATATTGCACCTTCTTGGTGTAGAGCAGGCATCCCCAACCTGCAGCCCTCCAGATGTTTTGGCCTACAACTCCCATGATCCCTAGCCAACAGGACCAGTGGTCAGGGATGATGGGAATTGTAGTCCAAAACATCTGGAGGGCCAAAGGTTGGGGGTGCCTGGTGTAGAGTTAACAAGGCTTTCTGCCTCAAGGGTCCAAGATGGATGAAACACTTGCTTCTTGTAAGCCAGGTATGCTTTCTAATTTTGTGTCCTTGTTTTTTTTTTGCTAGGAACTTGACAGAGAGCTTCCAGTACTAAAACCTTACTTTGTTCAAAACCCCGAACTCGCTGGAAAAACCGGAGCTGGTATGCGAGTAACATGGCTTGGACATGCTTCTGTAATGGTGGAAATGGATGAACTTACACTTCTTACTGACCCCATCTTCAGTCAGCGGGCCTCTCCAGTGCAATTTGGAGGACCTAAGCGTTTTAGAGGACCTCCGTGTACTGTAGATCAACTCCCCAAAATAGATGCAGTGATGATCAGCCACACTCATTACGACCACTTGGACTACCACTCCGTAATAAGTTTAAATAGTCGCTTTGGCAGTGACCTGAGATGGTTTGTGCCCCTGGGTCTTTTAGACTGGATGCAGAAATGTGGTTGTGAGAATGTAATTGAGCTGGACTGGTGGGGAGAAAACTGTGTTCCTGGTCATGACGCAGTTACGTTTGTTTTTACTCCTGCCCAACACTGGTCCAAGAGGACTGCAACAGATGACAACAAAGTTCTCTGGGGAAGCTGGTCTGTCTTGGGGCCCTGGAATAGGTTCTTCTTTGCAGGAGATACTGGCTATTGTGTTGCATTTGAGGAGATAGGGAAGCGATTTGGACCTTTCGATCTTGCAGCTATTCCCATTGGAGCATATGAACCAAGGTACGTAAGCCAATAAACTGGAGCCTGTGACCCAAGATACAAAACTACAACTGTTTATATACAGCACCAACAATGTGTAAGATGTGCAAAACACAGGCAGTGTCATAGCCACATTGGCCTACCATGATGCCAAATCGCTCCTGCTTCATTCCTCCTCTAGTGTGAGCAGTAACAACAAACCACAGACCTTGGCTTATCATGACAGCTGGCTTCCTTCCTTCCCCCACAACTGTGAAGCCAAGAACAGTTGACTTCAGATTATGGTTTATTTGGAGAGAAACAAACCATGAGCACTGTTTTAGACCTCACAGAAAATGAAGGTTCTTGGTTTGTTACTTGCATGAAGGAAGAAGGGCAGTGGGAGTGATACATGCTGCTGATTTATGTTAAGCCATGGTTTATGGTTTACTATGTCATCTGAACGGGGCCAATGAAAGCTCACAGTCTGAAAGACAGGCAGGAGGAAGGGCTAGGTCTTAATGGGCAAGGGGTAGGTGAAGATTGGCTGCCAGTTTTGCATTACAGGAAAACTAAATGTGATTGAGATGCCTTGTGGAAGATGGGAAATTAGGATGATTGAGATGCAGCTTCACAGATAAATGAGCCATCTCTTTTAGCAATATGGGAGAAGGGAACAAAGTGGGCCAGTAAGAGGAAAAGCTATGCAACAGATTGAGAAGGGCAGTAAGGGAACCTTAACTTGGCCAGTGCATGTCTGTGTAACAGGCAAGGAAAAATGCTCTTTTCCTCTTTGGTAGGTGGTTTATGAAATACCAGCATGTGGACCCTGAAGAAGCAGTAAGGATTCATATTGATGTACAAGCAAAGAAGTCTGTTGGAATTCACTGGGGGACCTTTGCTTTGGCGAATGAGGTAGGTGTGAACTAACCATTTGTGCAGCTGCAGATGTCCATTGAAAATAGTAGCATCTAGTCTGTTCCAGCCGGATAGCAGAAGTATCCTTTCTTCTGACTTAAAACAGAAAGTATCATTCACTTACACCCCAGAGTTCTATGTATGAGAGAACTGCTCATCCTCTGTGTTTCTGTGCGAGCCCTGGATCTGTGTCCCCTGATCGGAAGGAACACTATCTCAAGAAGAAATGCAGTAGGCAGCATCCTCTGAGGAGAGATAATTCTACTGCATCTCTGTGTCAGGTGTGATTAAGTGATCTAATTACATCTGATGCAAAGAGGCAGCAGAATTACCTGCCCTCCGTGGAGACTAATTGGAAGGAGGCAAGGACAGAATAGTGGGCTGTTTCCTCTGCAGGTGTGTAATTTTCAATGGAGATTTAGTTTGAATGGATTTTTGGTATAGGAGCTCTGACACAGTTCTTTTCATTTACAAGTTTGCAGCAAGTAAACGTATATTGATATGTTCTTTCAAACTGGCGTTTGAGCTATTATTGAATTTACCATGACTACAATTCTCAATCTGCAGTTGCTGCTTATTAGATAACTAAGAATAATACTTTTCAAATGTGGAAAACTAATAACACATTGTGTTGAGTTAGGCTGTTTCTCTCTAAGGTGTTTCTCCATCCTGCCTTCAGTCCTTTTAACTGGAGACTGAAACTGGACCTGATGCAGAGAATATTCATCCTAAGAATGAGAGCCCTGGCTGGATAAGAATCAAGGCCCTTTATATGCCTATGGGGAAACTCACAAGCAGGGCACGAGCTCTGTAATGTCCTTCTTTTCATGTTTCTCAGTAACTGGTATGCAGAAGCATACTCCTGATTCATCACTGAGCTGTGGCCCCATGGTTTTCTAATATTTTTTTTAGGAATACCTGCCTTTGATGAGAACTTCATACTTTCCCATAAACTTAACTGGAAAGATTGTGCTCACAATCCATTGCATGTGATCATTCACCGGCAAGAACTGAGGTTACAAATTGGTTCTGATATGTGCAAACAGCTGCTCTCATGAACAGTTGTAGTATCTAAGAAGTTTATTCATGGAAAACATAGCTTTTGTGAGCAGTGTGCAGTCCTAGAGTGCTCTGTCTGGACAAGTTACCACGGCTGCACAGAGCAGTTGATTCATCCTGAAATAGCAGGATCAATTCAATAACCCCATTCAGAGCTTAACAGGGACTTTAGCAGGAAAAAGAAAAGTCTTATTGGATTTCAGTAGAACCAGAATTCCAGAATTAAATTTGCAAGACTAAAGTAGTCATATATATGAAGCTGTTTCACGACAGGCTTATCCAGTCCTGACTGCTTGTTTTCTCCACAGTATTACCTGGATCCTCCTGCTAAACTGATGGAAGCTCTAGACAGATACGGATTGAAAACGGAAGATTTCTTTGTCTTAAAGCATGGTGAATCACGAGACTTAAATATTAATGAGGATGGATTTGAATAAAAATGGAAAAAAATCGATTTCTTATTAATTGTATCTGGGGGAAGCAATTAAGGTTGATACCTTTTTGTAAAATTTTGAACAGGATTTTTAAGATTTCAGGAGTTTGCATACCAGCCTTATTAAATTGCAAGTTTTTAATAAATGAATGAAATAGCACTTGATAGCATTAACTTAGCTGCACATGCCATGTACATAAGGAATTAATTACATTGCCTGTGAAGTAATTTCACCTCTTTAAAACCAGTGCAGGTCACCTGCTAGAGATTAACTAGGCCACAATCCATAAGACCCAAGAGGACCTGTGAACTCAAGGCTTCCTCGACATAGCAACCCTCCCTCCCTCACTGAACTGCTAAGTGCTTTAAACCCCCCCCCCCTTTTAAAAATCGGATTTCCGGTTTTAAAAGTGGGGGATTACACTGAAAAACAAGCCCTACATACACATGACGATTTGGAGCACAGAGAGTGTAACCTTCTGTTGGATAAAGTGATTATGTATAGAAATTGGTTTCTGCATGCATTTGACTGCAGGTCTGTTATAGTAAAATCTCCCATGGCAACGGCCTTCAGGCCAGGGGCTCATATGCACACTAGTTTACCATATGCATTGCTGTGCTTGTGGGAGCCTTCCTGCCTTGGAGTGGGGTGGGAAGAGCACGGTTAAGGCACTCCATCATTTCCACCAATGATCTGATCAACAGGAATTGGGTGGAATTAGAAAACTGCAGATAGGTTTTACTGAAAATGGTGGTATGTGTGGATTCATATACCTGGAAGGACTTGCTGAAATACCATTAATTTTTGGCAGGTGACACACTTTCTAATCTTTAGCATCCTTACTCAGATGCTAAGCCTGCAGTGATAGAACTTCTAGTATGCATGTTTCAGATTGCATATTTTAAAGCAGAATCCTAACCATGTCTACTCAGAATCAAGTCCTATTTAATTCAATGGGACTTCCTTCCTCATAAGTGGGATTAGGAGCACAGCCTTAGCTATTATTGTTTAACATCAGAAAGGGCTTGGGATTGGGTCTTTTGGGGGGGGGGTAGGCTAAAATCTGAAATGATCTAGTTCAGGGCAGTCCAGCATGCATCCTGAGGGCCGCATGTGTCCCTTGAGGCCTTTTTAGTGGCCGTCAGCAACATTTGACGCTCCTCTCTGCAGCCCTTGTGCTGCCTTCCCAAAGCCAGGTAAGTGAGGCACTGGGCTTTGGGAAGGAGGCGTGAGGGCTCTGACAGGGTCCCAGAATCCTCCCTCCTCCTTCCCAAAGCCCTGCACCTCTCTTATTCGGCTGTGGAAAGGCAGCATGAGACCTGCAGGGGTGACGGGGACCAAATTTTGGCCTGTGCAATAAGGTAGTGTGTGGCCTGCGGGTTCCGTGTCAAAGTACTCTTGCAGCCCACTTGGTATAAAATGTTGGATTGCGCTGGTCTACTTAAAGATCCTGAAACTACCCTGATAGAAGTGGTTTTGAGTTTTACAACCAATACAGTAGCCACATGGAAAACGTTTTGAGTATTGCAGCATTAGTGTGAATAGTCCCAGCCCATTATCTCCCTCGAGCAGAATGATCTCTTACGAGAATGTGCCCTGTGCCTTCGTAGCTGTTGGAAATTAAGAGGATTTTTGATGGCGTCTTCCAACACTAGTTGCTAAAAGCACATTTTGAACAAAACTTTACTGACTTTACTGAATGCTTGTACGTTTTCAATTGCAAATGTAAGAGCCAAGTTTTGAAATTATAAAATGTGCCTTTTCAAAGAGTTCTAACTACAAAAAAAAATGCCTATTTATGTTGCTGCTGGCCAGAATCTCTGTACACTTTGCATTGTGTTGTCACTGTGAAATTGTTCTAGCATAGGCCTGAACACTTCTTGTTTTGAGAATAAGCAAGCTGCATGTAACTGGAACCGTTTGTTCTCTGAAATCTTTATTCAGCTTGTTTTGTTTGTTCTTGCTCCCTGCCGCCAACTGTGGGTTTCAAATGAATTGGTTTGTCAGAATGATGTGGAAAAACATATACAAATTGCTTATAAAAGTTTAAAAGCATGATGATATTAATTTGTTCAACATTGTAAAAAATGGCCAATTATACATGTGTCAAACTAGTAAAACTAATTTACAAAATAAAAGATTTCTCTTGCTCAGAAGTAGTCATATTATTGAATAATACTTTCTGAGTATGTTATGTTAATATGACTTGGACTCTCACAATAAGAAATAACCATTTAATTTAACTACACTCCTTTTTCTCTCCCAATTTTTCTTTAGTAGGATTTATCTCCAGCTAAAGAATAATATTCAACATACTATTTGCAGTTTTACATCGCTACATAATTGTGTTTGCTGTGAAATCTATTCTCTTTTAATACTAATGGGGAGAGTACTATGGCACTGCATTTGAAACATACTACTTTTTCGTTAAGTTGCTACTTTACATTTGATTCAGGTGTATGGGTTTGAGCTACTAAAACACAAATGCAATGAATTATGGCTTTGGGTGTTCACAGCTCACTTGTTGGAGGACTTAAGTTCATCTGTAAGATACTGGGCAGTAACAGCCTTTTGTGACTGATAAAATCTGTCATAACCAAGGTTTCTACCCCAAGTATAAACTCAAACATACATAAATCTGGCCATCTTTGGAAAACAAAAATAAATTCCTTCCAGAGGTGTAAATTTAATTTTTGTGTGCATAATTGCAAGCTATTCTTTTTAGAGGGCTTAAAGTAAAATAGTAGATAAAAAAAGCACAGAGTCTGATTATCTTAATACTTATTGTACTGGTATATAAAAACAGGGTATGGGAGACAGCAATGCCAACACATTACAAAACATTGTATGCTCATAGTAAATGTTGTTGCACCCTTGCAGCTTGCTATACACAAGCTGTTCCTCATACATTTCAATAGAGATCGCTCTACCCTTATATGGAGTTTTCTCCATATTTACATATGGAACTCACATATTTACATATGGAACTCTGGAATATAGCCAAAATATTCTAGCATTATGTTTTCTCAGCCCTAAGAAGATAGATAGATAGTATGAATATTTTAATTGATCTTGATCTATCAAGGCACTGTACCAAAATATACAAACTGTATAAAACATGACTCACAAAATAGTTATAAGAATAGCTGGCTCATCTTTAAAATAATTAAATGTCTGAACTGAAAATAATTAAATGACTTAAATGTCAGCATTAAAAAAAAAGTCTGAGACACCTGAAACGTAGCAAGGATGAAACCAGCAACACAAAATACCTAACTCCTATTTGGTCAGCTGGACTCTTGAGACACAGGGAGAGCTTTAAATCAAAACATGCAGAGTTATGGCTGAAACATTTCTACAGAAATTAGCTCTTTACAAATTGTATTTAGCAACATAAATGAACAGTACTGATCTACAGCTTCATGTGTATTCTATTCTACCATGTAATGCTTTTCCATCGAGGTTGAAAGTAGTTTCATACATGCAAGAAGTTCTACTACTTTTCTTCCTGTTCCATGAACACATAGGTCTACATATATATTGTGAGTCCTACATTCATAAGCATCAGCTTAGGCTTTTGCATCTGGAATTTGATTTTGAATGGAGGCTTTAACAATTTCCAGTTTCAGCACCGCTGCATTATCAGTTCTGCCACTTGTTCTTTTACTTCTGTGTCATGATGGTACAACAAAGATGTTAGTTTCTGAGCAGACTCTGTAGTATTCCCAAAGAGTACAGAAAAAATTGAACCTTCACTATGATGATGGACAGTAATCCTCTTGTCCTTTTGCGTATGTTTTGTTAAGTTTGTGGCAAACACCAGGACCCTGAGCAAAACTTCTTTGTTTATGCAGGTGTCAAACAGGGATAATAAGAAGGGTGCCTAGAGAATTAAACAAAAAAGAAATAGTTGTTCATAGGCATGAAAAAATAAGTAAACATACATCTTTTTAGTAAATATCAGATGCATCACTTACCCACCTTTATGGGCTCTAGTAATTTACTAGCTTCTGAACTTCCCTATGCTAACCCAAAATCAAATTTTGAGCACCATACACCTCAGGCATTCTCCAGCTACTAACCTCACTCAGCTATAGCTATTTTAAAAGCTTATTTCTTAAAATAATAATAGTTGGAAGAAGCATAAGAAGTAGCATTACCTGAGCATTAAGGAGATGTTCCGTCATAGCTGGGTTTGCTGATAAATTCACAAGCACTTTTAGAACCTGAACCTATTAATATAGGGGGAAAGTTAATTTTAATAATATACTATGGATTTAACACTATACATACAATAAGCAGGAAATATTAGGAATGCATATTACTAATTTACTAATCAATAAGATTTGCAAGCACAGCTTACAAACTGCAAGCTAGGAGATCATAAAACAACAAATTTAGATCCCACTTTTTCTGACAGTTCAACATGGTGACAAAACCAAAATTATAAGGAGAAAAAATAGCAAAATAATATAAACCCCATTTTCTGGTAACAAGCATTTGTCCTTATTAGGAAATAAGCCCCATTTAAGCTTTATCAGTACTTACTTCTGAGTAAACCAGTACAAGACTTGGCTACCCGCATTGCAAGCTTCATAAATTAGTGGTACCTCTGGTTGCGAATGGGATCTGTTCCGGAGGCCCGTTTGCAACATGAAAAGAGCGCAACCTGAAGCGCCGAATCTGCGCATGTGCGCAGTGCATTTCGGTGCTTCTGCGTAAGCGCAAAGTGCAATTTAGCATTTCTGTGCATGCGCAAAGCGCTGAACCCAGAAGTAACCCGTTCCGGCACTTCCAGGTTTGGTGCGTTCGTAGGGGTTTGTGGCACAAAACTAGCACCAAACTTTGACATCAGTTGCGGGGGGATCCGGAATTTCAGGGCCACACATTAATGAACCTTGCATAGTACTCAGCAGAAACACAAAGTTAATCTGAGCTGTGAAGTGTAAACTGACCCCAAAGCTGCAATGCAGCAGGACTAGTGACAGCAACCTTATTCTTCTAGGGGCCTATCTTCTTTGCACCTATTCTTAATTGAAAATTCACATCCATCTTTCAGAAGTATAAATCTATCCTGAATTCTCAGAGAATCCTGTTTTCTTCAAATAATGTGTGCTGCTGTAATCTAAAGAAGAAACATTCAGAACTGTTCAAAACAAGCTCTGCTGTTATTTTCACTCAAAGTAAACAGGCTGAGAGTGATAAGAGAGCCATATTGTAGTGCTCTTAACTTACAAAGGGACAGGGAATGGAATCCTGCTAAGGTCTTTTCCAATGAATGACCGATAAGTAATTGTTTTAATGCTCCGGTTCAAATCCCTTTTCTAATTAGTTAACATTTTTTTGAGTTGGCTCTGGAGTTCAGAAAGCCTAAATAGTCCTACTTCCTCACATTTTAAAAAGAGGTGAGTAAAGAAAAATCAGCTAAAAACATTTACCGTACTACCCCCTTTATGTGCATGACTACTATTAATTTTTGAAGTAATTTAAGACACAGAGACTTAAAGGACTGTGTCAGACAAGAAAAGTAGAATACTAAAAATTTTCCTCCTAACAAGATAGAGCATCTTATGGTACCTGTGTTCTTTCATTTCCTTCCAAGAGCATATGAAGAAAGCATGGTATGGAGCTTGTCATCATGTAATGATAGTTATTGGTTAAAGACATATTGGTTAAAAATCGAAGCCCAGCTAGCTGAAGTTCAGAGTTCAAGGGAGATGAATCTGTCTCCTCACAAACTATGGTAATATATATCTTAGGGAGGGAAAAACAAAAACACGATCAGAACAAACCACTCCCAGGGATAATCCCACTGTTATCATTTAAAAAACAGAATATAATCGCTGTTGAACATAAATTTTGAACAAATAAGCAAAGGTAGCGACAAAGTACCTTTTTTAAAACATGAGGCATAGCGAATGTTGTTAATTTTAAAAACTGGCAAAATATTTTATAACAATAATCCTTCCGTTAACAACATATTCTAAATGTAGAGTCATCTGTTCTCTTCTCAGCAGATGTTTAAAGTATTGTTAATAGATTGAGGAGCAACACCACCAACTATCCCTACAGTTTTAGGTTTCATCATGCAAATTCAAGAGCCAATTCCTTGCCACCCAAATACAAATACTAAAATTGGCATGTCGTCATATTTATTTGCAACACTTGTTTGAACAGCACCAGAACTTAAAGTAACATGGGTTAGATGACTGTGACAGACCTCTGCAAGAACCCCAAAGAGCAAGACAACATTTTGCAGTCCCTCACAGAAATCTCGGTGCTGACCGCTAAATTGTTGGACCTCCGGAAACATGGAAAAGGGGGATTCTCCCGAAGCCCGTGTATTAGCAAAGCAAATAGCTACATTGCTGCAGAATTTGCAGTCTAAATCAACAGGGCTGTTGCAAACAGAGACCTGCCAAGGCTGCTGTCCATCTAGAAGGGAAGCTTGAGCAAGCTCAGAGAGGGATAGACAACCCTACGGTTGATGACCATGGAGTAGAGTTCGCTGGCAGATCCTCATGGGGGGAAGTGAAGGTGAGGAACACATTCGAGGCATTATGGCTGAAGCCAGGAAAATTGCAGAGCTCTGCGAGGACCCCAAAGAGCGAGATGACATTTTGTGGTCCCTCAGAGAAATCTCGGCGCTGACCGCTAAGTTGTTGGACCTCTGGAAACATGGAAAGGGGGATTCTCCCGAACCCCGTGCATTAGCAAAGCAAATAGCTACATCGCTGCAGAATGTGACAAGAGAAGTCAGTCATCCTATTTTTTGTTCAACTTTAGCGGTCCTCTTCTGAATTCCCTTCCCTTCTTAAGTCAGGTGGGTAGTACCAGAGAGAGGGCCTTTTCAGCTGTGGTGTCCCACATATGGAATGCGCTTTTTGACTTATATTTATGCTCACCTTTGTTATTAATTTGGTGTTGCTTATGACTTTGAGAACTGTCCTGGGAGTTTTAACTGAAGGGCAGCATATAAAATGCTATAATTAATAAAAAGTATTTACCTAATCAACATTACACATTAAGGGGAAAGTTTAGATCACATTGAAGTCAATGGGAAAGCTTTCATTGATTTGAATCTAAATGGGATTGCACAAAAAGTTATTCATATAAACTCATTATTTATGCACAGAGTGTTCTGTAGTAGAGTTTGTTGCTTTTAAACTTACCTTCATCTCTTCTTGATTTTTAATATTCATACTCAAGTTATTAAGTGCATTCAGTGCTTTTTCTTTAACTTTGGTGTCAGGAACTGAAAGCATTTTTCCAACAACGATAAGCCCACCTAAATTTCGAATGATATTCTACAAGTTAAATAGAAAAATGTGTGATATACAATTATCTTAATTCCGGGTGCCAAACAAAATATATTTTAGTTGTTATATGAATTCTGCTTGAATTAACAAAGAATACAATGAAGTAATTGGATTTCATTTTCATCTAATCTGTAAAAACAACTCCAGGCATAGCATTTACTGTAAGGTGGAGCACTTGGGTAGACACTTTTTCTCATTGAGGTAAGGTACAGAACAGTGAAGTACTCTCAACTCAATCTCCAGTTTCTTCTATAAGGGCTCCTCCAGATGACCTGTTTATTGAGCATTCAACCTGATTTACTTGCACAAAGCTTATGTAGAGGATAAATGATATCTGGTCTCTACTGAGCATTTATTCTGATTTGTCTGCAGGGCGTTTATTACAATGAAAATTTATCCTGATTTTCTTGCAGGGTGTTCATATATCTTTCCATTAATCATTCATTTATTTCACACTTTTCAATGCATTTCCTTGTCACTTTCCAAACTACACAAAGTTTCTTTCTTTTTTAATTGGATTTGTTGAGCTACGGCAACAGAACGTTTGTGTTCTTGACTCCCTCTCCACAATAATGAGTCTGGAGGCACCACTAGCGTTGAGATGGGACAAGGCACTATGGGTCTGCTTAGAATTCTGTCACTTAAGCTGTGGAAGTTGTATTGGTCCTAGAAAAATACACAGCTAAGTATTACAGTTACCTAACACAGTGGTTCCCAACTGGTGGTCCGTGGACCCCCGGGGGTCTGCATAATCCACCCAGGGGGTCCGTGGCACAATTCACAATACCAAAAACTACCATAGAGATATAAATATTTTCAAAAGCCGTGGCTTTCGAAAAACGGGGTCTGAAGTACTTCACTAATTGAGAACCACTGACCTAACAGAAGCCAAGATCTATTTGTAGAAGATTTCATTTTGAAGATTAATACCCCACTCTTAGATTATATGACCCTGATCCAAAGAAACAAATGACATTGTTCTAATTAGTTTTTACATGATTATTACTTTATCTTATTGTCTTTTATATATTTTATTTTATTTTAAGCAAAGAACAATACTTACCTGATTTACAGAGAATGCAGCACTGTTGCTCAATGTAATCAAGGCTTTCTCCTGAATTGTGGGATCCTTCGTATAGTCAAGTAAACGAATAAGATTCTGTATATGGTGTGCCTCCAGATCATGGGATGATTTTGGAAGATCCACGTCTTCTAATTTTAGAAATGTTAGAAACATAAACAATTTCTACACTAGTAATTTAATTGGGGGGGGGGAGGAAAGGAAGGAGCAGATCAAGGCCACAATCCCTTCTGGGCAGCCTTCCCAGGGCAACATCATCATGTCAGTGGCACTGGCGGAGGTAGGCGGGTTCGGGGGGTGCAGTCGTGAGGCCGGGTGACATCACCACGCCGCCAACCCACTTACGCGGGTGGCGCCCCCGGACACTTGCTGCGCGGGTGGCGGGCCGCTAGAGACAATGCTGCTGCGGGCGACTAGCAGCACCCCCCAACGCTCACTGTGCAGGCGGCAGGTGGCTAGGGAAGCTCACCGCGCGGCCAGCAAGCAGCACCTCCACACCGCTCTGGGTGCCAGGGAAGGTAGCTCCGCCCCTGGTCAGTGGTGGATTGGGCCCAAGGTAAAAGTGGATGGAGCAACACATTTTAGGTTGTCTTTTATGCAATGGGCTAGTTGCTACATAGGCTCACACGCCACTCTCTATCCTCTCTACCCAGACAATCAAGAGGCAAATTCAGAGTTCAAGGACACATTCCAGCCATGCAAAAACTGTTAGGGTGTAAAGCAGGGGCAGTGAGGGATATGGTCTGGGGAAAGGCGTGTGTGACTTGGAGAGAGTCCCAAGGGCCAGACAGAGGGGGCTGCAGGGCCACATTTGGTGCCTGGGCCTGAAACTCCCCAACCCTGGAGTAGAGTGTTAACACCTGCCTCTACTCTGCATATTTGAAAGGCTGCAGTAGTCTACAGTGGTTAAAGTGTGTATATGCATAATCAAAATAAATCTTTATACTACATAACTAGCTAAAACAGTTGTACTACAACTTTTTATTTTATTTTACATTAGGCATTTCTTTGCGTTTCAAACCTGTTTAGCTATACTCTGAACTATTATAGCCCAATGACAGAAAGTTTGACATGAACATAAAAGGCTGTGTTAAAACAGAGATACATTTTGGTGACAGTGGGCAGATCACTAACTCGGCTCCAATGACCAATTAGTAAGATGGTTATGATAATAAAGTCCTATTTAACTGGATTTTTATGGAGCAGAATAAAGCAATGAATGTTCTTCTCCCTGCATCTCAGGATGTCTGTTCTGAACCAGTGTTTTACATTTAATCTCATCTCGTCTTGAAACTAATAATAACCATGTATTTCCTATCTATTCTCCCTCCTAGGACAGTGGGCTTGGGTTCTTCCTTATTTCTTTACTCAAACTGCATTTGTCCAATTGGCTCTAAGCCACCTTGGAAACAGTGTGGAAAGAAGAGGAGGGAGAAACATACAGTATTTGAAACAGGGTTATTATACCTTATCATCAGTTGGTCTAGGTAAGAATCAACAACCTCATTCACTAATAATTAGCAATGGGTGCCTGAACAAAAAGGTTCATTTTTTTAATAAATGAAAAAGTCTCTAATGGCAAGAGGTGAAAGAAGAGCCTCTGATCAGGCTAACTGTAGAGAGGCTTGCCTGCCTTTAATGAGTCATAATGTTTTGCACAACTAACAATCCAAGAATGGATTGCTAATCAGCAGCAAAGCATGGGATGAACTGCACAACTGCAGTCTACTATTATAAGTAGTAGACTGCAGGCCAAACTGCCTAGCTAGAGTGACAGGCCCTGGTAATGTTATGTTGATAGCATGTAAATAAACAACATGTGAACCCCTTGAACTGTGCTTCTGGCAAGGGATGGAGGAGTCCTAAACAGGGATACACAGCTGTATTTCTCTGCACTTGCCACTCATGTACTCAGGGCCGGATTTAGGTTTGATGAGGCCCTAAGCTACTGAAGGTAATGGAGCCCTTTATGTCCAGCTGTCCTCTGTCAACAACAAATTGTTGCTGTTTTTTTGTATTGAATATATGGTAAAACTAATAGGTATCTAAAGCCATTTGCACATAACAAAATATGCATTTTATCAAAGTAATTGTTGAACTGAAATACAATTAAGATTAAGTATATAAATAGTGAAATAATTATTAAGCTCTAACTTAAAATTTTGGAAATGTACATCCAGGTTTTTTTCCCTTTAAATTTTTTTGGTGGCCCCAAGAGGGTGGGGACCTAAGCTATACAGCTTGTTTAGCTTATACAGTACGTAAATCCGGCCCTGGGACTTCTCACTATCATCTTGAAAAGCGCAAACTCGGTAACTGGGAAATGCATTAAGAACAAAAAAAGCGTTCCTGACGCTCTTACCTTGCGGAAGGTTTCCCGACCCCTCCCGGCCCGGGCTGGAAATCACGGGCATCGCAGACACTTTCTGCAGCAAAGGGCCCAAGTTGGGGGCGGCCGCCCGGTGCTCCTCCCCACCGCCAGAGACGGGCGCTTCGTGCCCTCGACGAACATCTCCCCGCTTTGCCCCGGTTCCGGCTCCTCCCTCGTTGCCCCTTCTCCTGCTGGTCGCTCGGTAAACGCAGTAGCAGACGCCGGCCCCGACCACCAGCCCGGCCACCAGCCCCGTCCGCACCGCCACAGACGACCCTCCTCCGTCCCTCATGCCGCGTCTCTCTCGGCCCGCTCAGAGATCCGGCGCCGGCGGCGGGAGGAAGCTGCCATCAGCGACACGGGGAGGTCGAGAGCGCGGGCTCCGCCTCTCCCTCTCGGCGGCCTGGAAGAGCAACGGCGCCTCGGCGCCCCCTTGCGCGCGCGGCGCCATCCGCATCCAGACCTTCGCGCGCAGGACATATCTGGCGCGCCCCGCCTGCTGCACGCGCCCCCCCCGCCCCCAAAGCTTTTTATTTCATCGCCCGCTGCAACCTCAAAAGTAGACGAAGCGACGGAATCGCGAGTAAAACATCCATTCGCTTTCTCCCTTCAGAGCAAAAAAATAAATAAATAAAGATTCCTCCCAGTAGCACCTTAGAGACCAACTAAGTTTGTTCTTGGTGTGAGCTTTCGTGTGCATGCACACTTCTTCAGATATCTGAAGAATACACACGAAGCATGCACACGAAAGCTCATACCAAGAACAAACTTACTTGGTCTCTAAGGTGCTACTGGGAGGAATTTTTTTAAATTATTATTTTGTTTTGACTATGGCAGACCAACACGGCAACCTACCTGTCCCTTCTGAGCCTCTTTTAATGCCGCTCTTCATCCAGGGAGGCTCTTTTTAATGCGGTTCGTAGGATGCTAAATACTCAGCTAGGAAGGAGACAGAGTCGGCATGGTTCCTTAAATCCCTTTTATTTCTTTACATAAAGGGTTACAGGTAGGTAGCCGTGTTGGTCTGTCAGTCCGATATTCCTAAAAAAAAATTTTTTTTAAAAAATTAAGACATTTTAAGTCTTGTGACTATCAAGAGGAAGTTGTGTGAAACTTATTGCCATTTTTGTGGTGGTTCTGTTCTGTTATAGCAGTTATAGACTTCTGAAAAATGCCTTAGGACTCCTGCGTTCGAATCCTACTTGTGGCTTTCCTACAGGCATTTGGTTGGCCGCTGTGAGAACAGGATGCTGGAGTACATGGTCCGTGGGTCTGATCCAAGAAGCTCTTCAACAGCACAGATGGTTAGAACACAGTGCTGATAAAGCCAAGGTGGCAGGTTTGATCCCCATATGGGACAGCCGTATATATTCCTGCATTGCAGGGGGTTGGACTAGATGACCATGGGGTCCCTTCCAATTCTACAACTCATTGCTGCATCTTTACATGTTGCACTTCCACTTATTGTGAGGTATTTCAATGGAAAGAGTTATACCAGGACTGTTCTCACCTGGTAGCTTCAATATAAACCTTAAGGTATGAAGTTGAAGAAAGAAAGATCCTTTCAACCAACTTCAGATGATAGGTGCCATTATAATAATACTAGTTTCCATAAGGGAATTTCTACCCAAAGTATCTACCAGGGAAATAAAGGATCTGGAAAGGTTAACCTCGCTCAGAGTTGCCAAGGCTGCATCACTTGGGTTGATAATACTGTTTAGTATTTCGCATCCATCTCTTAATAAACAACACAACAGGATGTACTTTCAACCAACTTCAGATGATAGAGAGGAGCTAAGTTTCAACCATTTATTTAGACACTTTCAAGTTTCATAAATTTAAGGAGGAGAGTTAAGTCTAAGGTCTGCTTGGCCAGGTGGAGTCGTCTGGCTCTCCGGAGCCCTCCGCGACCCGGGTAGCCCTGGTGCCCCAAGGAGGGCGGCTGTCTCGGAGGAAGGTGAGCCAGAGGGCCGGGAAGCTCTTGAGAACCTGCCCTTCGCGGAATCCTCTGCATCGGCGCCTCGCCCCTCGCAGATCAAGGGAATTAGGGTTGCCCTAAAACTCAGTGCGCCAGTCCGGAGAGAAGCATCGGAACGGCAGAGCTAAGCATAAGAGCGGAGCTTCTAAAAACATTTGTTACTTCACCTTCCCCGGCGTTTAATAATAACAATAATAATAAATAAATAAAAATTATTATTATTTATATTTATACCCCCGCCCATCTGGCTAGGCTTTCCCAGCCACTGGGCTCTGGAGCAAGCTGTGCAAGAGACTCAATCTCAGGGTTGCAGGCCGAGCTGCCCCACGCTGGGCAAGAGATTCTTTGCATTGCTAGGGGTTGGACTAGATGACCCTCGTGTCCCCCTTCCGGCTCTACAATGAACAAAACAGGTGGGCGGGGGCAGCCTTCGCCCAGGCCTTATCCACGCGAATAAGCAGCCCACGAAGAAGGCGCGCTTCGGCCTAGAAGATGCTGAAGAAGGCGCTTCGCCCCTCAGTTTGCCCTCAGGGGAAGGCTGCCCTTGCAAACCCGGCGGGCGCAACTCGGCCGCTCATTTTTTCCCCCGCTGCCACCGACCAGAGGCCAAGAGAGGCGACGGCGCACGAGGTCGGCTGGCAGCCCTTGGAGACTCGGCTGCGCCCGCACGTGGGTCGTGGGCTGCCTGCTCGCGCCCGTTAATGGAGGGGCCGTGGGGCGGGGGCGGGGGCTTCCTTCAGCCGCTGGCCGTTGGCGAGCCGAGGCGAGGCTCTCCCTCCCGCCCGCGTTCCAGAGGCGGCCGTTGGCCAGAGCGCGCGCTGACCGCGTGACGGCCTGTCCAGGGGGCAGTGGTAGCCCGGTCGCTAGGCAACCGCGAAGCGGTCATTTTCGGGGTCGGTTGGGGGGTGGGGGAGAGCGGCCGTTGGACGGAGCGCGTGTTTGGAGGGCCCGTCGGCCAGGGCCCCCTTTCCTGGGCGCGACCATGGAGCCGATTAAGGCCACGGCGGTGTTTCAGAGCGTGGACCCCACGCTGAGGGCCTATTTCAAGAAACACTCCATACCCGACATCTATGAGGTAAAGGCCCCGCTGCAGGGTCTTTGGGCCACAGTGGCGGTGAGCACGGGGTGTGTGTGTGAATGGGGATTTCCGAGGGGGACGGGCTCCCTTCCTCCTGCTCGGCTCTGAATTATTCACTCACCTTATATGATCCCGTTATGCGCTACTGATACTGTGCTCATCCCGTCGACCTAAGTTTCAGTGCACACGTCGCCCAGGGACCCACCCAGGGGTAACTTAAGAAGAACAAAGCTGGAACGAGAGAAGACGAACGAACCCATGTCATAAAAATGCTTTTGTTGCAGAAAACTGGCAGGATATGGAATATATAGAGAATTTAGTTTTAGGGCAAGCACTGCAGTTTAGGAGATCTTCATTTGTCTTTTCACTAGGGTGTTGAGGGTGGCATCATTTAAACTGTAATCACGAGGGTAGAAAAGCTAGCCATCTATACTAGATCCTCTTTTAGGTCACAAAATCCGTCTGTCCGCTTGTTTATTACAGTTTGTGTGTGTGTGTGTGTGTGTGTGTGTGTGTGTATACGCACATGCACACACTACCCTCTCACAAAGCTTCAGGTTGCATCATAAAGATACATCTAAACGCAATATAAAATCATCATTAAAATATTACTATCAAAAGCTTTCGAGGTAAGGGCTAGAACCCCAAACATATTTATTATGGAGTAATGGCCTTTGGGACTTAGTTTTGGACCAACATTCATAGGATTACACTGAAATAAGGCAAAATGAGCCATCTTTTGAAAACCAGTTCACTACAGTATAGTGTTTTACCTAAAGGACAGACCCATTGAAAAAGTAGTCCCAATGAAACCCACAGGTTTATGTAGGGTAGATATCACCCTCTGGTATTAAGCCTGCAATCCTAACACAATTTATCTGGGACTAAAGGTAAAAGGACCCCTGACCATTAGGTCCAGTCATGACCGACTCTGGGGTTGCGGCGCTCATCTCGCTTTAATGGCCTAGGGAGCCGGCGTACAGCTTCCGGTTCATGTGGCCAGCATGACTAAGCAGCTTCTGGTGAACCAGAGCAGCTCACGGAAACACTGTTTACCTTCCCGCTGCAGGGGTACCTATTTATCTACTTGCACTTTGACGTTCTTTCGAACTGCTAGGTTGGCAGGAGCTGGGACCAAGCAACGGGAGCGCACCCCGTTGCAGGGATTCGAACCGCCGACCTTCTGATCAGCAAGCCCTAGGCTCTGTGGTTTAACCCACAGCGCCACCCGTGTCCCTGGGTATCTGGGACAAACCCCATTTAATTCAGTAGGAATTACTTCAGAGTAGACATTATTATAACTGCTGTAAGTTAGGTTTTGGAAAAATGCTTATTCTCTGGCTTAAACTTTTCTAGGAAGCTCTTTCCTTAGTTTTTTATAAGTGTTCCTCAACTGCCTTTTTATAATGCTTCAACCATATCATGTTATACTAATGCCTGGAGAAAATGTAATCTCAAGGGGAAATAGGGAATTATGGTAGACACTTGTCAATAATTGCCTTGCATTTTGATTATGCTTCCTTGGAGCACTGGAGTTTGGGAGCAGTTTATATGCATCTGCCCCCCCAAAAGATGTTTTGGGTAGATTTCAGATATTCATGTTGAAATAAGATTCAGGTTAGACTAGAAGAAGTTCTTCAATTTCTGATTTCCTACGTAGTAAGCCTTTTATTACATAAAGGGTATCAATTCATATTCCACCAAGCAGTAGAAACTTTTCCTGGACAATTCTGAAACATGTTCTCTAAGGTGTTATGAGTAATATTTGGCACTAATTTGGACTACCAAGTCAAGTACCAATGAATTGTTAGGAAGATAGTGTTTGTACATGTGATACAAGTAGGGATTTTTGTTACCATACCAAAATGCAAATACCACTGGCAAAATAAACTGGCATATATAGGCAGAATCTGGGAAAACTAAAATAATTAATTTAATGCAAATGAAATTTGAAATTCAAGTAATATGGCTTGGGGCCAAAACAGGAAAATGTTAATGTTAAATTCTGCTTTTAAATTGGAAATACCATGTATTTTTAATCCATCAGAAAAAAACAGCTTTCTGTTTAGTTACTCTCTTGAAAAGCATCTTCAGTGTTAAAATCGGAATACAAAGTGTGAGCAGCCATATATTCTTATGAAAATATAAGAATACAGTACAAACCCAAGTGGGGTAATCTTATTTGATACCGAGTTAACATCTATTTGGGATTGGGTTCACGTGACGAGGGGTAGCTAGGGAGAGAATAGGGAGTGCAGTTTGATATATAAGCAGTAGGTGGCAGTTACAGACTTAGAGTACTACTTCGTTGTCAGACTTGAGCTTAAAGATGATGGGATAGGGAACTGGAAAGTATAACTAAAGAATTATGTGCTCTGATTGAATATGCTCTCTTCCAAAAGTTGATAGGTGGATCAGTTATTTTGTCATCAAACCAGAATGGAAGTTTAGAGCCAAGTTATAAGCTTGCTGTGTGTCTCCCCAAAGGTTGACTAAGATGTGGAGCGCATAACACAGACACAATGCTCCCAACTCACCTTTCAGTTTTTGACCACATTATTTTGGCCACAGTTAGTTGAGCACTTGACTGAGTTTTAGTTACGAGCTTGATGTGGCAATGGGTAAAGATCAGGGATGGGGGCTTTTCCCAGCATTCCCTCACAGGCAACTTTCCAGCCAATAGTAGGTGAGTGAGGCCATGTGGATTTGGCCAGAGACAAAAGCAGGTAGCTCAATGGATGTGACTTTTACCTTTGGACAGAAGGCGGCATTCCAGCCACACATCACAAGTTTCTACCCACACCACTCTCCATCGTTGATCCAGACAAGCAAGAGGCATTATCACATTTCAAGGACGCATTCCAAACAGGCAAAAGCATTTGAGGCTGATGCAGAGCAGAGCTGGTAGGAGATGTGACTGGAAAAGAAACTACAATCATACCTCGGGTTGTGTTCGCTGCAGGTTGTGTTCGTCACGGGATACGAATATGCCGAACCTGGAAGTACCGGAACGGGTTACTTCCGGGTTTGGTGCATGCGCAGAAACACCGAATCGCGCCGTGCACATGCGCAGTTACGGCGCTTCAAGTTGTGCTCTTTTCATATTGCGAACGAGCCTCTGGAACGGATCCCGTTCGCAACCAGAGGTACCACTGTAAAAGCTGGATAGTGGGGCCTGGGGTGCTGCATTTGGCCTCTCTCCAAGAAGAGCGTGTCCTAGCATTTAAAATCTCATCACTACTGTAGCTACTCTCCTTTTACAAGCTTGTGATTTTGCACTGGATTCCTCAAACTTACAACAACAACAAAAAAAGCTCAACATTTCATGAAATGAAAAATTTACCTTTCTTTGGTAACTGAAATGTTCAGTTTGTGAGAAAGGGTATATGCTAAATGTTGGTTTTTTAAAATGTGTTTTTTGTAACTGGTTAAAAATAAAAATAAAAGAAGAATTCCCAGAATGCTTAGATCCAGGTTTTGGGACAAATACTCTTGGTGAAAGAGCCACAGTAGAGATTTATAATTACAAAACATGCAGCAAAATAAAGCGTAGAAATATAGGCTGCTAGACCTTTTAACCCAGCCAGATATAAAGCCAGGTATTATTATTATTACTACTACTACTACTATTATTTCCCTTTCTAATTTTTCCCCCTAGCTGTGAAAGAGACCACAGGTTTGGTAAATTAAAAATTGGTCTACTTACAAACTCTTTAAAGAGCAGCAAGGAAACACACAGTACAATGTAGTTTCAAAATTGGTAAATGTTTCTAAATTATTTGATAGAAACACAAATATGGCTTGTTTAAGCCATGTGGTCTGGGTTTGAAGTGATTGGCCCAGATGCCCTTTGTGGGTGGGACCTAGCTAAGCCTGGGAGGACTGTTTACTCCATGGCCTCAACCATTAACTAGAGCTAAGCATGCTGGTTATTTGAGGCTGATATTGATCCCACAAAAAGGACATGTCCAGTAAAAATCAAGTTATGATTAAAGAACACAATTTACAGACTAGCTTTTATAAATCAATGTAGCAGGCATCTGAGGATCATGGAGCTGCATGTTAGTTGAAATCATAGTGTAACTGATTTAGTTTCTATGATAGCTTTGATGAGAGGAGCTGGATGAGGGAACTATTCTGAAGAAAGCAACTGTAAAATAATACGTTTTCATTTATTTACCAAAATGAAATGGCTTGGAAAAATATTGTCTATTCAATTTAAATAGGGACGAAATATTTATTTTATTTTATTTTATTTGTACCCCACCATATTGGGTTGCCCCAGCCACTCATAATGCTTTCAGAAGAATGTATAAAGGTAATAATATTTAAAAGTTTGTCATACTTTTATACAAGTATATTTGTTATATTTATTACAATTCCAAATGTGGATTTTTCATTGCAGGCTCTGTTGTGTGGTCTATTAGCTATGCGTCCAGATGATCCACTCAGGTTTTTAGAAGAAAAGCTCAAAGAAGTAATGGAAAAAGGTCTATATAGTATTTTATGGTATGTATGATATTTTGTCTGTGTAGACTATAAATAGTGTGGCAAACTGTAGAATACTGAAATGTGGGGAAATGTTATTTAGGGTTCAATCCTAAAGTGAGTGGGAATACAAAAAAGTTCTACAGCTTTATCCTACTCCCCTGCAGAGATGAAGTGAAGGCAGAGGAATGCTTTTCTGTTCTTTCTGTTTTGTGTTAATATTTTTCTTACATTTTTCACTCTAATTGAAAACAAGTCCGTGAGTTTGGGGTCGGAGAAACCCAGGACAGTAGTTCTGGTTAACTTCAGCATCCATGGTGAGACCACCTCTAGTTCTACTTCAAATCTCATTACTTCAATGACAACCATAAGACAGTCTCAAGTTGCCAGTGCTCCCAACATACAAGACAGAACATATGTCATTGTTCTGTATGGTGAGATGGTTGTCTGAATGCAGGGGGCATCTCTGTGGCTATCATTGTCATGATCAGATCACTTCTAGGTGAGGTTTAGAATTTTGGCATCTACTTCCCCCTGCAGTACAGTCATACCTCTAGTTGCATTAGGTTCATGTTGCGGATTTTCGGGTTGCGAACGCAGCAAACCCGGAAGTGTACAGAAGAGTTAGAATTGTCAAAATAATGGACTGTTTAAAATATATCAGCAGTAAAGTTGCATTTTTGGAAAACAGTGTTTCCCATGATGTGGTAACATTTATTGTTTTTATTTCATTCCATAAATATTTAACAGTGGCTGCATTCATGACTTTCTGGCTTATTGCAGTTTATTAGGAATAAGCAGTGTGCTGGTGAATGCTGCCCAATCGTTGCTCCTCTGGCGAGAGTCCAAGCAAACAAACCAGGAAGCATCAATATTTGTTGCTCCAGGGCTCCAGGGTGGTTAGGATGTAACAGAGGACCAAAGCTTTTAGGTTTGTCTATCCCACTCATATTCTTGATAAACAGCAAAAGTTTGGTCTATAATTACATACAAATGTGACCAGTGTCTCTGAACACAATATTAAGTGTTAGTTACCTCAAAAATTGTTTTGGGCACTTCCAAACATGCTCAATAAATAGCCAACATCATCTAGTCTCCCTGCAAACAAATCAGAATTAATGCTCAATAAACAGATCATCTGGAAATCACCTTTAAAACTATGGTTCACTAATATAATTTAACAGTGGTGCTATTAGTGTTAACAGAAAATGGAAACTGTTATGTAATCATGTGATTCATACAAAAAGTAATATTATTATAAACCCACTCCCCCAGGGACACGTGTATTGATCCAGACCTAAGTCTAAGACTAAAAGCGATTTCAGATACATATTTACACACCCTTTTGGGACTGGATGATGATCAACTGGTAAGTATTACTGAACCTTTTTGGCTAACTTTGAGTGGAGTAAGAACAGTTGCTATTCTCAAATGTATTTTACAAAGAATTATACTTTTTTTGGATTCATACTCTGCTTTGTCTGAAAGTATTGAGGGAAAAAAGATCCCTACTCCCAAAGACCTCATAATATAAAGCAACAGTCCTTAACACAGCTACTCTGTACCCATTAAACTCAGAGGGACATCTGGATAAACATGATTAAGATTTTGCTGCCACAAAATATGGCATAAGGAAATAATTTAATAAAATTTCAAGTTAAATCTTACAGTTGGTCCTCCAGATTGTTGGCATCCTTTTCCTTTTAGGTTCTGAAAGTGGATTGTGCAATTGGAACAGTAAAGCTAAAGCCAAAGGACCCATGAACGGTTAAGTCCAGTCAAACTTGACTATGGGGCATAACGCTCATCTTACTTCAGGCTGAGGGAGCCAGCGTTTGTCCGCAGACAGCTTTCTGGGTCATGTGGCCAGTATGGTTTCCCTGATGGGCAAAAATGTGCCGTCAATAAATTGGGCTTTCCGGTCCTCTTTTGGTGCCTCATATGGACCTTTTGAGCACATCAGTATTGTGGAGGGCGGTTTAACCCTTTCATAATCTCAAGTGATTGGAGGGGAAAGCGTGCCCAAAAGAGAATAGAGGCAGATGGCTTTTATTTTTTGTTTTTGTAAAACAATCATGGGCAGACTCAAACTTTTGGGTTCAACTTAGTTATTTTACTATAACTCTGAGATCCATCAACCAGAGCAAAATAGTGGCAGGAGATAGGGCACCATACTTTGAACTAATAGGCAGGATGTTTCTGAGCAAACCCATTCTCAGCTTAGTCCAGGATTTTATTTTCTATACCAAAGCTAACTTCAAAGTCCTGTCACACAAAAATCTACCGGTATTTCTGTTCCACTCCACCCCACCCCGAAGCTTTTTTCATCTCAACCACCTAATTTAGAGGAGGGAAGCCTTTTTGTGTGTGTCTATAGTTAAACAATTTGGAGTCTGAATCCTTGCTGATCTGCAAATTTCTCAAGAGATCTACCAGTGGATCCTGATCTACTTTCTGCCCACTTCTGGTATAAAAGGTCAAGAAGTAACTGCAGCAGTGGTTATTACTGTTGCAGAACTACAAATGCATAGGCTCATGATTATTGTACTTCCTCAGACAATGAACTGCTTTAACATTTGATGAATTTCCTTTTACTTCACAATCTAAACTATTTCAGCTGCATTGGGTGCATTATTGTTTGATTTCATGCAGTCAGACTATTGTAACAGCTGACAATGAAAGTGAAGTTAGTTATAATTATCTGGAGAGGGGCTGAATCTGGTGTTCAATCTCTTAACATAGCTTCCAATAAATGTACAATTACATTTTACAATTAATTATATGAGAATACCAACATAGAAAGTTTTATTTATGTACATATTCTCCATTTTGATGCAATTTAATTTATGCAATTACATTTTAGATGACTGAGGATTTATGTGAAACAGCATGGGACTTTTATAGCATTAACTTAAAGAGAATGTGCTTTGAGTAAGTATTTGGTTACCTTTAGCACATAAAAACATTACCAGTACTTCATTTCCAATTCAACATGATCACATAATAAATAAACTATTTAGTGCAAAGTCACATATTGGGTAGTCATGGCATTTTAAGAAAAACGTTAAAAAAAATATTGTTCCTTGGATTTTGTTTGAATTAATATATATATATATTTCCTATGAAATTACATTTTCCCATTTTCTTTCATTCAGGTAAAAACTTCATTAATATATTGTTTATTGTGGCTTAATAATTGCAGTGCCTGGCTAGAGTATTGTTCTATGAGGAAAATTTCTAGGGAAATTTTTCAGAGAAAGATGGCTCTTGCAAAACACTTCTATGAACAAAAACTATTAAAATTAAAGGTACAGGAGTGGCGGAAGTGGGTGAAGGATCGCCATGAACAACGCAAAAGTAAGTAGCACTAACAGGCGGCCAATTTGGTTACAACTATTTACTATCTCATATATCGCAACAGGTGCTGCTTGGGCCTCTTGAACAGTACCATTAAATGTATTCAATTTCAAAATGTGAGATTCATGTGAGATTTCTATCAAATGACATCAGTTTTTTATATTTTATATTGTATAGCTATGTATATATGTATGTGTGTATTCCACACACACAGTCAGCATATGCAACAGAACATCTCTCCAAGCATCTTCACCAAGATGATAAATATGATAAAACATTGGTTGAGTGAGAATACCACTGATATAAACCCTTCTTTCATATCTACGAGTATGAGTAGGCAAATTACAGTACTGTAAATCTGGATCCATTTTGTTAAAAAAAGAAGAAGGAAATAATACCTAATAATTATCATCCATTTTTCATAAATTTCCTTTGAGGCCTGGTTCAGATTATCAAATTAGTCATCTTTATTATAGTTAGTTAAAACAGGCCAAGATAAAACTGTGGTTTGCTCAGGGTCCCTAATGGAATGCCTGTGGGCACTATGGTGCCCTTGGACTCCTCATTGTACCTGCCAAGGCCCCTACTACTATTTTTTTTAAAAATTGTGTTTATTTGACTGTTTATTTGTTGGGCGTTGTCTGCTTTTGGGGGAGACGTGGCCTGCTTATTTTTGGTTTCATTCATTTTTTTCTGAGTATATTTATGTCTTTTACCTGGTTATTTGTGAGTAGATGGGTTCTGAACATCACCAGTTTTTTCGTCCGTGAAATGAATATTTTAGAATTCCCACAACAGCCCCCAAACTCAAAATGTTTGGAGACTGCTGCTTCAGATCACTATCTGAACCAGCTTTGAGAGTCAACCAACTTCCTTGCTTCAATCAATAGGTAATGGAAATTATTGCTTGTTAATAAAGTTCCTGCTTTTCCATTTATGTTGTTTATCCAGCAGCAGCAAGGAGGATTGGGAGAGTCTTTGATTACAGTTTACAGATGATTATCTTAAATGCTTGGCGAAAACAGATGGGCTTTACTAAAAAGGCTAAAAAATACACTGAGGTATGTTTTCTATGATGTTTTGATTACCTCTGTGCTCTTCCAATACATGTTTTAGAAATTCATTTTAAATTCATGTAATTTACTACATTTTGCCAGCTGCTCTGATCTGAGTGGGTATGCACAGTGCAAAGTATGTTATTAAAAATGCAAGTGATTGCAATACTGATTCATTTCCATAGAAACTATGTGCCTCATGACTGCCCATGACTGTCCATAGATTAGGAGATTTACAGGTTCAGCACAGATGGGGCAGTTGACACAGGAAAAATTTGGCCACCATGATATCTCATTCTGAATCCACTTTGTTTTGCTATAAGACCATGCAGCAGGGTTTACTACTCTTCGGTTCTGTACTAGTCTACAAAATTGGAAGGGTGGAAGATTTAATTTGGCTTAAAAGGTTGGTTAACCCTAACCCTTCACAGTTTCAAAGTTGTAAATAAAAATAGTTTGGGTTTGCTGTGCCTTTTTTCCAGTGCAAATTGAGAGATATGACAACTAATGGGATCGAAGCTGTAGTGGAAGTGACAGCTTCAAAAAAGTGATTTTCCTCAGGGCCACAATAGGGGAGGAAAGTTACATTTCCCTTTGAGGCCTGCTCTGTGCTCATTAATTATCACCTCCCTTAACTGATGCAATTTACCTTTTTAAAAATTAATGTTGGATGCTAAGACACATTTAAAGTCTCATGTAGTTTGAGAACTGATTTCATACATTTGTAAAAACCAGACTGTAGTTTGAATAAAGAAAATGTTAACTTTGTTGTCCTTTATGTGTACATTTGGCAGCAAGTAGCAGAAGATACTGAGGATTTTCTTAGTGTTGACTATCAGGCTGAAAAACGTGAAAAACGTGAAAGACATGAAAAGCATGAAAAACAGGATAAAGAAAAAAGTCACCCTTTAAGACATTGGCATGAAGATTATGTATCATCACCATCACCTGCAATAAAATCAGGCAAAGATCATATGGCAAGAATGCCAGAAAGAGTAGTGGCCGAGGTTAGTAAGCACAGTTTAATAGTTACAGGTAGGTATTGGTCTGCCATAGTCGAAACAAAATAAAAAAATTAAAAAAATCCTTCCAGTAGCACTTTAGAGACCAACTAAGTTTGTTCTTGGTATGAGCTTTCGTGTGCATGCACACTTCTTCAGATACACTGACACAGAAGTCACCAGGCCCTTATATATAGTGAGAGGATGGGGAGGGGTATTACTCAGATGGGTGATTGGCTGATAGGTGTGGTAAACCTATTGACGACTGTTAACAACTGCAATTGGTCTTACAGGAAAAAGCAAGGGGTGAGATGGCTAAAAATAGCTTTATCATGTATAATGAGATAAGAATCCAATGTCTCTATTCAGACCAGGTCTCTCCATGGTTTTAAGTTTGGTAATAAGTTGCAATTCAGCAACTTCTCTTTCCAGTCTATTTCTGAAATTCTTTTGTAATAAGACAGCTACTTTGAGATCTTGTATAGAATGTCCTGGGAGATTGAAGTGTTCTACTGGTTTCTCTGTCTTGAGATTCCTGATGTCAGATTTATGTCCATTTATCCTTTAACGTAGGGTTTGGCCTGTTTGTTCAATATAGAGAGCTGAAGGGCACTGTTGGCATTTGATGGCATACACAGTGTTAGAAGATGAGCAATTAAATAGTCCTGAGATGGTATGTTTGATGTTGTTGGGGCCAGTAATGGTGTTGTCCTGGTGTATGTGGCAGCAAAGTTGGCATCTGGGTTTATTGCAGGCTCTGGTACCAGTGTCCATGTTAAGTCTGGTTGTTGTATTATTGTGGGTGAGGAGTTGTTTAAGATTGGGAGGCTGTCTGTAGGCAATGAAAGGTCTTCCTCCCAGAGCTTGAGAAAGTTTAATAGGTTTAATAGGTTTAATTCAAGCTTCTCTGAAGGCTCAGGTATGTCCACAAGGGAGAAGCCTGAAGGCAGCAAAAGGCACAAAATTGACTAGCAGATACCATCTTCCCACTGCAGATATGGTAGGTTTGCCAGAACCTGGAAAAGTGCAGGGCAGGAGCTTTGGTCAAGTTGTTGGAGCCTTTTGAGTCCCAATTAGTGGAGCCTCAGACATAGTTCTTTTTACGGTATCTGTTATGGACACCCTCCAGTTAGAATGTTCTATCTACATTATTAAGTTTTTAAACAGTACTAAGCTGCCACTTATGTAAACTTTATCCCAAAGCAGCAGGGGCAGTGGGTGGGGTGGGGTGGGGTGGGGAGTGAAATGAACATATATATTTCCTACTGTTCATTGGGTTTATCGATGGTAAGCATGCACCCTGTGCACTCCCACCAGGTTGGAGAGTTGGAAGCAGAGCCGTCTTTCCTGCCGGGCTTACTGGCGCGTTGCGCCAGGGCGCGGCCTCTCAAGGGTGCCCCAGCGAGTGGCCTCCCCTTTCCCTCCATATGGCTGGCGGGCATGCAGCTTCCTTCCCAAGCCCTCGTGGGAGGAGAACGATCTCCGTAGAGGCTTGGGAAAAGGTCAACAACTCTGGAAAACGGGGTGGGGCGCCGGAGGGATCTTTGCACCACGGCGCCAGATATGCTTAAGACGGCCCTGGGTGGAAGTGACCCCTGCTCAAGTTGGGGGGGGTCATTAAGACAGGAATCCCTTTAAGTATTGATCTTGTGGAGAGAATGTGAGTTGGGGTGGTTGGGGGAGAGATTCATTGTAAAATAACAAGAGGTGAATCACTCAGAGTAGTTACCCTAAATATCATAGGATTAGATATATGAAAAAGGAATACCCAGATACAGTGCTGCTCCAAAAGACATATATGTGGTGGGAGAAACGTTACATGCAGCAATTGGAAATGGGCATGGATTGCAGAGCACTATGCAGCAGCTATATTTTTTGACCAGGAGAAATCTAAAAGCTAAAGATGAACAATGGACAAGTTTTAAGCTTAAGTAATGCTTTGCATGTTACTGTGTTTTTGTGTTTTGAAATTAGATCTTCCATTATTTAACTATAATTGATTTGGCAAGATGTGCTCAAGTTAACCGAAATTGGAAAGCAATGACACAAATGGGTTCAGTATGGAGTAATGTAAGTACAGATGCTTGAAACCAAGATTTAGTACCAAATTTTCAAAAAAATAAATAATAAAAAATGAAGAGAAAACCCAATAAATAATGGTTTTCCTTGTTAAATTAGCCTATTGTCCTTCAAATTTAATAGTGCTGTCAGAGAATAGTTATGTATCATATGATAATGATTGCTTTGGCTAGAATTGTTGCACAGATGCAATTTTCTTATAGACTCTTATTTAAACATACGTATTTTGGATAGAGATAAACTACCGGTAATTTTGATTTGGCTATCTAATATTCCAATTACAATTAATCAAAAATTGTATTTCCCATATGTTTGAGGGATTAATGTTAATTAAATTGATGGCAAAGTTTTAGAGTCTAAGGGCCTCTTTTGTTCATGAAAAAGGGCTTCGGTCCAACAGAGGCTGGAGATAGATTTTAACCAATTCTCCCTTCCCCATGCAGCCTCCCATGCCTTTTCCAGGGCTGTTCAGACAGGAGTGTCAGGGAAAAGCATGGGGTTTGAGCCCAAAATCTTTTGTGCAGAACCCTAGATCTCAGTCAAGGGTTGGGGTGGGGTGGGGTGGGGACCATTGCTGCTTTAGCAGGTGCTGAAGATTGCCAGTTGGGAATCAGCAATCATTGGGTGTGCAGGAGGAATATGCTGCCACTGTGCAAAAGCAAGCCTCAGCGTTACTAATTCGCTGTGAGAAGCCCAAGAAGGCAAGGAGCATTATGACTGGTGCACTGTTGTAATGGCAGGACTCATTAGTTGAATCTGGCCCACAACTAAATCAGTAGAAGACTGTAAAAAAAACAAAATTGATTAGAAAAACAGTGAAAGACAGATGAATAATTTCTGAATAATAAATATGGAAAATGTGAATGATTCCTAACAATGAACATTTGAAGGGCTCTGCATAATCCCCCCTTCCCTAGAATATCATCTTCCACAAGTTTGGGAGAATTTATTGCTTCAAGCTTAAAACTAAGCTAAGCTGCTTCTTCAAGTAGCTGCTTAGCTGTGCTCAGTAGCTAGGCTGCCAAGCACTTTGGAAATTGGGGCCAGAATGTTTCATGGAAATGACATCAAGTGCAGCTGACTTGGAGTAGTGACTCAGCTTTGTTTTAAATTAAGAAGAAATAAAATCTTGTGACAATCTCATCGAAAGATCACACCCAACCCCCCAAAAACTACTATCCCAATGTGCTACAGTATTGCGGGCTGAAAACTTTACCCCAGTACTAGGCATTTGTAGGCATATGAAGCACATAATTTCTGCCTCTGTATTGGGAAGATTCCTAGATTTAGCATAGATATTGTCCTGTACATTTGTTTGTATTTTTAGGATGACAGATTTAATGAACCTTAACATTTGGAATGTATAGAACGCTTCGTTGTTAATTATATTGGAATCTATTTTCTGTTTAGATTAATTTTTCTGCAGTAAAAGACAAGATTCAAGATAACATAGCCGGAAGTATTTTGCTGAAGTGGCATACTAATGTGCTGAATTTGAATCTTCATGGTTGTGCTACTCTTTATTGGTTTACTTTTAAAAATATTGGTAAGCATTTTATTAAATTTCTGATTTATTTTAATTGTCTTGCTGTTTATGTGTCCATCTTTTTGAAATATTCAGAAAAACGTATAATAGGTTTACAGTTATGTAAATTCACATACTTTGAGGCCCCAAATGAAGTTCTCAGATGAGGGTTATCCTTTTGTAACTGGCAAGGGGTAAGGAGAAGGAACCAAGGTAAGTGTAGGCCAGCACTGCTGGAGACTTGTGAGACGACCACATTGTCAACTGCAGATGCTTCAGCCAGCCATCTCAGTGTTGGTTGGCCTGGAGAATAGGTAGCAAGGGCAAAGTGCAGACTTCCTCTTTGGTATGTAGATAGAGTAAATAACCCAAGTATTTGTTTTTCTTCCCACCTGACAATATTGCCCAGTTTTGGGTTTTGCTGTCCTTGTAGCAAATTCTTCTTCTTATGCTCTGTGGTTGTTTGTGGGGGTTTATTTTTACATTTTCAGTTCTCATAACTAGATTGGACCTCAGACTGGAACCATAGTTAAGAGTAAGCAGAGGTGAATGCCAAACAAAATTCCATGGGACTTTCTTAAGAAGCCCTGGGGATAAGGACTTGCAGGCTAGTTCCTATGTTCACTAGATAGGTTGGCAGCCAACTGCACCTCCAAGTTATTTACTGCAGGCAGCTTAAGTCATATCCTCCGATTCCTCTGAGAATATAAGAAGACTGCTATTAAACAGACCATCAGCAACATCTAAATAGCTAGCTAGGGTTCATCTCTTAGGGCTGTGTAGCTCACTATGGAGGGCCAACATGAGAGAGCAGGGTGGTCCTCCCACTGGAGAAGGATGAAGATTGACCCTGCCTACATGTTCCAGACATTGTAGTCAAGGTTGAGACAAGGTAGGAACAGGACACACAAGTCTGAAACAGGAAACACTGCTTATAGCTTCCATAGATTTATCATTACATAAACACACAAATGTGTTCTGGGGGTTCCCCCAAACTTCTGGAGCGAATTGGGGAGGAGCATGGGGAGGCAGGGAGTTCAATTGCACAAGTGAAAATCCTTGCACTGATACAAGTTAGCTGTATACTACTCATTGTTTTCACTTCCTCTTAAAGATTGTCCTGCACACGTTAATTTTTCCATCCTCTGTGCAATCAGCTGAAAAGTGGACCATAGTACCACTCATTGTATCTCTTGTTCAGTTGTTTTGATCTGCATGATGCTAATAGATTTTTTATTTATTAAAATTTGAAGGCTGTGCTGCTGAATGAACACACTCCATTCTACTCTCCCTTGACCCCAAGTATTTTCTTTTTTTCTTGGTTTCTCTTGTTGCAAACCTTTGTTCTGTCTTAGGCTTTCCATACCTACAGTCTTTCTTTTTGGTTCATTGCAAATTTTACAGTACATTTAAACTCTTTGGAGCTTTTGAGTTGAATCAGTCTTCCTTTCACATTATTGGAAAAATAATGAAGGTAATTCAGATGCTATGGCCTTTTTGTTATTGTTCTGGAAGACACACATTTTAAAATTAAGGTTCTATGATGATGTTACAAATCATTATACATACTCCTGCATTTAAGACTATAATGCAGATGAATACAGTGCAATATTTGTTTCAAGTTTAATATATGAGTATGATAAAATTTGTATCTGAAAAGTTTAAAAATACTTGGACATGTAAATCATTTTATCCTTTGTGTAGCTGAGAATTGTGCATCCTCCCCTTTCCCTTGATGATTAAGTTTTTGTGCCAATAAACTGTATCATGGCTCAATTGAGGTAGGTTTAAAATAATAATAATAATAATAATAATAATAATAATAATAATAATAATAATAATAATTTAGGAACAAAGCTAAACATTTCCCTATTTTAAGTTATTTTTCAGATTTCATTTTGAGCCACCACCACCACTAGTACTATTGCTACAATTCAGGTCAATATACCCTTTTTGAGGTTCCCATTTTCTTGGGCATATTTTAATTAAGTATTCATCCATGAAATAGAGCTAGTTATCATTTCAAAGCTATTTCTCATGCTAAATTACAGTTTCTGGACTTTTCTTTGGCCGATTAAGAAGAAGAATTATTTACCAATTTAGCCATGAATCTTTCTAGTAAATAGAAAATGCAATGCTGCTTTAACACAATCACGCTGCCTGTTTTAGGTTCCCATTTCCTGCTCTAGCAATTCTATGGGGCCATTCAGGATTCACTCATTTTTCTATTTCAGCAGTTTTAGTCTTTATTAGCCACTGAAGTAACACTTTATTCCCCTGGAACTTGTTTGGCTTTTGGGCTGCAGCTTCAAAAGTCAACCATTAGGTCCCTCCCATTTTTCTTTTTCTCTGTAATGTTGCAGACTCTCTTCCTGCAGCAACTGGCTCCAAGTGGCCTGTAAATCCAGCCCCCCCTCCCACGACAACAGCTGTGTTATTCTGAGTCCATTATCTGCCTTGTCATCCTTTCCTGTCTTTCTATACTGTGAATAACTAAGACCGTTTGGGGGGGGGGAATTATAACGGATATTTAAAGTGAGGAATTTTGTAAGTTTCAACTTTTAAAATTTATCCAGGCACCTGCATCTTACTTTGGGCGCACAGGAAGGTCTTCCCCTCTCAGTAGTCAGTTCTTCAATGCTTGAGATCACTGTACAAAATAATGCTGTGGCTGCAATCCTGTGCCACATATCTAGGAGTATACCCCACTGAACTCATGGGGACTTCTGAATATATGTGTATAGGATTACAGTGTAAAGGAATAAAAGTAAAAAAACAGGAGGCGTTCCTGGACAACTTTACAGAAAATTTAAAGGTAAGTTGCCAGTTTTCCATCTATTTCATTTTAATTTGGAGCAGGGAGGGAGGGAGTGTAAGTGTACACACACAACCCTAGCTATCTATTCCCTCTTCCTGCCAGAGCTCCTTGTGTCCCACCCACCCGAAGGTGTTCCTGAAGGACTGAGGATCCTCCAGAGCAATATTCCAGGGGCTATAGCTATAAAGATAAATCAGCGCCCCACACCCCCGAATATATTTCATGTAGGCTCTTTGGATTCCAGAAAATGATTCTCAAGCCAAATAACACATGTGAACCTTTAGGGTTATTGGAGGAGTGTTTTTAGTATGTGAAGCTCTGCTAGAGTTTACAAGCAGATTTTTTCAATTCAAAGCATTCTCGCAGCTATGATTTTCTTAATAGTTTGAGAACTACTGTATTAAGTAGCGTAGTATGAGGCTACAGATCACGCCTTGATCGTTTCATTGATGTAGGAAAGATAGTGGATTTTCCCTGAATCTGAATTTACATCATTGGCTTGTCAGTCACCAGTTTTGTACTGTGGGACAAATGTCATGACTGACCAGTACTGATGTACATTTTTCCTCTGCAGAGAACTTTTTACAAATCAATAATTTTATTTATTTATTACATTGCTAGCCCTCTTTTCTTCTAAGGACCACAAGGTGGCGCACATTGTTATCCCCCTTCCAATTTTAACCTCTCAACAACCTTATGATACAGTTTAGTCTGGATTGCACCATTCTAACACCCTACATTAAATAGGGTGGTTTTGAGATTCTTTTGTCACAATCTTTCATTACCTTGGGGAAGCTCTGCCATTCCATGCCAAAACACGTCCTATGTTAGGAGCACATCAGCTGAAGATACTCCATTTGTGAGTGGCTGTAGAACATCTGATTTATTTTCATTTTATGTGATTGTTTATCCCTTTCTGAACCAAATCATTCTGAAAACCCGAAACCTAAAACTGAGTAGTATTATGTCTAAGTAGGCTCAGGTCTCATTCACCTGCTTTAACCCTTCTATCATCTCTCTTTGGCGATCACTCGTAGCTGAGTAAGATCGTCTTCCATAAACACGGTTTTAACAATGAGTCCGTAAGTGACTGTGGAGGCCAATTCTGGATCCACACGTCCTTCCACAGTGGGGTTTCCGGGTGGGAGTTTTCACGCTGTGGATTTGCCAAGCGTGCCTTTCTCTTAGCACGTTTCTCCCTTGCGTCCTGAGTTTGAGTGTCTTCAAAGCCCATGACACCTTTGGTAAAGGCTGTTCTCCAACTGGAACGCTCGCAGGCAAGTGTTTCCCAGTTGTTGATGTTTATACTACATTTTTTTAAAATTTGCCTTGAGACAGTATTTAAACCTCTTTTGTTGACCACCAGCATTACGCTTTCCATTTTTAAGTTCAGAATAGAGCAGTTGGGAAGGATCCAGTAATTACAGATTGGACTTTGGCTGCCTATCCCCTCTCTCAGATGACTCACTGCAAGTCTAGGACTTTGTCCTTGTCCAGAGCTAGGCACTTAGAAAGGATAAATTGGTGGTTGCCTTTTTGTGCCTCATTAGAAAGTTGGATGTGTGTGCCTTCTGTTACAGTTACAATGTGCATCAGATTGCAGTGGATGACAGTAGTTCTATGCACACTTAACTGGGTGTAGGCTCCACTGAACATAGTGCAACTTACTTTTGGTTAAACATGTATTTCAAGTTTTAGGATGTTTAAGCCCAACTCTCTAAAGAGGTTTAGTTTATTACACTGCAATAAATTTGCAAATGGTTACCAATTAGGCAAAAATGACACAAAACAGATTAAAAAGAGTAAGTTTATAAGGAAACAGGTAATGTCATCATGTGATTAGTACCAAAAATATTTTAACAGATAGTCCCTCATGAACATACACTGCATTTAACAAAAATATAAACTACCATTTTTTCTTACAAAAATATTAAAGGATTGAATGTGGCAGTGATCAAATTAACCTATTACAGTGACAATTACCCCATGTTTCTTTCCTGTTTGAACTGGATATTCTTTGTGCTTTTCCCATTCTTCATCGTCAGTATCCTGTTCAAATGTTTCTGGGTAAATAGGGAGCTTATCTTTGGGACACTCTTCATAATAGCTTCTGACATATTTCCCAACAAACCAGCCTTTGAATTCCTCAGGTTTTCTACATTCTAAACCATGGTAGTGAACACTGTAGTGGTGCTTCAACCAGTAGAAAAGATAATGAATGTTGTAGTCACATCTCCAAGGATTTTCTCTAAGCCACAGTATTTTCAAAAAGTACAAATCCTCTAATACTCCATATTCAAAATTTTGCAGGGAGTTGTTTGATAAATCCAATTCTTCCAGGTTCATGAGTCCTGCAAATGCAGCTGTTCAAAAAATGTAAACACTAGGATTACATATCTACTGTGTAGAAATAACAACAACCATAGAGATATGTGTTAGTACCATTAAACCTTGGCTCAGATTCACTGTGGTTGTGTTTTAAAGAAACAAGAGAGGCACAATGTTCTGAACATCATTGTGAGTCTTCTGTACCAGACCCAGAATAGAGATTAACAGTGTAATCCTATACAAACCTATCTAGGAGTAAGTTGTATTGAATTCAGTGGGCTTGCTTCTGAGAAGACATGCATAATATTGCACTGTAAAACAATCTGATTAATCAGTGTCTGTTGTTGCTTCCCGCAGGTGGAATTCTCTTAGATTTGATAGATATTCAACTTGTATTTCTTATTATTTCATAATTATTAAAAATGACATTTTGAGGAAATGAGCCACCTTTTGTATCATGAAAGCATTTATTAAAACTCACTATAGTTTGATATATTATGGTCTTTTATCATAATAAAGTTTACTCACCTGGGTCTATGTGAGCTATTCCATTACTACTGAGGTTTAATACCTTCAGGTCATTCATGTCTTCAAATTCCTTGGGTCGTAACTGGTTGATTTTATTATTAGATAGATCAAGTTTAACTACATCTGGAGGGATGTTACCAGGAACTTTCTTTAATTCTTCAGAAGGAAATAAGAAATATATATATTATGGAAAGCCATAGTCCCCACCGCAACATAGTTTTCCATCTATCCAGATACCAACATAGACTATTCATGTGCATTCTTAAGTCTTCTTTTGTTTTTAAGACTGCTTTTAAAAATTATTGTCTTCTATTTATACCCCACCTTTCTTCCATTATGAAATCCCAGGTAGCTTCAGTAAGGTGGTATAGCCTGGTGTGCATATCCTATTCCCAGATACATTGCCCATTACTCCTTTACTTTGTGTATCACCAACTTCAGAGAATCAGTGTACCACCAAGAGTTTGAAACAAAGTAAACCAACTGAGGTGCTAAAGAAACCATCTTATAAATCTACAAGTAGTACAGATTGTGCCAAAAAGTGTCATTTCCATGTTGTAGACAATGTAGAGCTTTGTTTTCTGACTGCCTTATTGAATTACTTTTTATGAAGAATGTTGCTGTTGATTCACCAATTCACATATTGTCTTTCTGTCAAAACAACATTGAGAAGTTTGTCTTCCTCTGCACATTGTGGCTTGGGTCACTTTTTAAAACTCATCTGGTGCTATTTAGTTTGAAGATAGCTTGTGTGGTTGTCAGGTGTGGGGGTTGCAGTTTGACAGGTTGGTGGATGAAATGGTCTTTTAGAGTTTGAATATGGATAATATTTTGCTGCCTTAATTTCTATTGTTTTTAAATTTGTGTAGGCAGGGAACCTAAATCCAATCCAAAAATCATTCAAACTTTCATCTAGTATTTTATGTTCTGCTGCCATTGGTTTATTTTGCACAAATCTTTTTTCCATTTAATAATCTGCTAATGCCAATATATGAATATTTTAAACATTTTTATTTATCATTGTACATGATAGACATGCATGTCTCAGGTATCAGCAAATATTTGCAAATCAGTTACTTTCCCTGTGTGTTTCTTTTCAAAGTTAGTGAATGTATAGAAAAGCAGCGTGCAGAAACGGATATCTTGTGGCAATTTATAGACCAAGTTAATTAAGTGACTAATGGCTCATCATAAAGACATCTCTGGCTGCAATTCTAACCCAGTCTACTAAGAGGCAAGTCCCATTGAATTAAAAATGGGGGAAATGATCTCATGAGCCAAATGTTAATCCCATGAGCCAAACCTCTGGCCAGAGGTTTTCTACCCCCTGATTTAGAGAATGGGTGGTAGCCAAAAAATAGCAGTTGAATCCAGATGGTTCTTCCTACTTTGCTAAAGAGCTTCGGAATGTAGCTGAGGAGTACAGATAAAGTCTACAGGTAACATAAGAGATAACTTCTTTCCATTTGAAAATAGCAATAATGAACAATGCAGTCCATTGGTTTTTAAAATTCAAGTAGAAACAAATTAAGGCCTCAGTCCTAATTCCACTTACCGGTACTTGGGAGCCCACCGTTGAATACAAATAGGTTTATTTCTGAGTAGACATGGGTCAGTTACAAGACATGGGGCTTGAAAGATAAATTACTCTAAATTATTTTTACTCTAAATTAATTTTCTTGTAGTCATGGGTGGTAGGTACAGTAGATGCAGACTTCTCCTATAGGATGGCACATTTTTTTTTATTAAACCACTAATATTTTTATGCTAAATGTATTATAGGGCTACATGCTCATCCTACTTCCAGGCTGCTTGCGTCTGACACACTTAAGGCACATATGCCCACTTTTGTTATTTTGTAATCAGGATGCTATAAGTTTTTATCGTAAGTCTATTGATTGTTATGGATAATAATAATAAAGGATAATGGATAGGTGAAAAATTCCACCGCTTGGGCTAGATAACCACCAACTGTAATCTTCTGCATGTCTAGGTAAAGGTAAAGGGACCCCTGACCATTAGGTCCAGTCGTGTCCGACTCTGGGGTTGCAGCACTCATCTCGCATTACTGGCCGAGGGAGCCGGTGTACAGCTTCCGGGTCATGTGGCCAGCATGACAAAGCTGCTTCTGGCGAACCAGAGCAGCGCACAGAAACGCCGTTTACCTTCCCACCGGAGCGGTACCCTATTTATCTACTTGCACTTTGACGTGCTTTCGAACTGCTAGGTTGGCAGGAGCAGGGACCAAGCAACGGGAG
Source organism: Darevskia mixta (assembly GCA_034641385.1). Lineage (NCBI taxonomy): Eukaryota > Metazoa > Chordata > Lepidosauria > Squamata > Lacertidae > Darevskia > Darevskia mixta. The sequence continues at coordinate 5,534,431 of JAWWNH010000224.1, read as the reverse complement.
CTCACCCCGTCGCAGGGATTCGAACCGCCAACCTTCTGATCAGCAAGCCCTAGGCTCTGTGGTTTAACCCACAGCGCCACCTGGGTCCCACACATGTCTACTGACAAGTAATTCCTTGAATTCAATTTGGCTTACTCACAGGTAACAGTCAAAAGGCTTGCAGCCTAAAATATTTTTTAAAATATACCCCACCTTTCCATTACCTTGGGTAGAGTTTCCTAATGATAACTTTAATGGTCATTAATGAGCAGCTAAAAAGCAATACTGTATGTATTTGGCTTATACAAACCTTTTTTTCTGCAGTCCATTGTCTGTACAGGAAACATGTAAATGTGGCAGAGAGAAGAGTCAAAATCAGGTCTGATGGGTTTAGGTTTTGGAATAGGAGGGTCTGGTCTTTCTCCTTCAGTGCACAGCTGCTCTGGTTTTACTTGCTTGAGCTTTTGACCTTTTAGTTTTGTTGGGTGTACACATTTAGCATAATTTCCCAAGTTCCTGTTCCTTGGAAGCTGCAGCGTCGTTATAAGAGTTTCTGTCTGACAGTTGCAGTCCCATGGATTGTCATACAGGCGTAAATAAATTAAAAGAGGCATGTAAATAAACACCTCCTCAGACAGGATTTTCAACTTATTGTGCTGCAGTAAAAGTGTAGTGAGTTTATTTAAACCAAAAAAAGCTTCATCCTCAATTTTTGATATCTCATTCTGTTGTAAATCTAGACTTTTTAATTTTGTGTACTTGGAAAACATGTTGTTCTTCAGCTTGCGAATTCTATTTCTTGCTAGGAGCATGTGTTTTAAATCTTCAGGCCAATCAGACAATACAAATGTCAGTTTCCTTTCTTGGCAATCTAAGTATTTGTCATGAAGATAGGTGTACACATCGCATGGGGGGCCTGGGGTGTAGCGCTTGACAGTGCCGGATGCTTTTCTTAAGCCGTTTGACTTTCCATTATTTGCTTTGTTTCTTGAACTTCCATTTCTTGTCTTCCTAAAGTCAGCTGCTTTACAAAAGAAAAGTAGTATTATAATTGTAACCACTTGCATCCTGACATCCAGCTGGTCCCAATTATTTTGTACAACAGCTGGAACAGTCAGAGTATTCCTTTGAAATCTGAGTTTGGAAGCCTTTAACTAGCGTGGTTCTGAATCAAGGAGGCACAGCAAGGGTTTGAGGAATCGCTGTGTTGGAAGAAAAGCAGAACATTAGTGAGATATTACTCTAGAATTAATAATAATAATAATTAATAATAATAATAATAGTAATAATTTTATTATTTATACCCATCTGACTGGGTTTCCCCAGCTACTCTGGGTGGCTTACAGCATATATAAAAAAGTGTAAAACATCAGACATTAAAAATTTCCTGATACAGGGCTGCCTTCAGATGTCTTCTAAAAGTCACTTGTTTATTTCCTTGACATCTGATGGGAGGGCATTCCACAGGGCAGGTGCCACTACCAAGAAGGCCCTCTGCCTGGTTCCCTGTAACTTCGCTTCTTGCAGTGAGGGAACCGCCAGAAGGCCCTCGGAGCTGGACCTCAGTGTCTGGACAGAACGATGGGGGGTGGAGACACTTCTTCAGGTATACTGGGCTGAGACCATTTAGGGCTTTAAAGATCAGCACCAGGACTTTGAATTGTGTTCAGAATTATACTGGGAGCAATGTAGATCTTTCAGGACTGGTGTCCTAAATTATAATGAATTAAAGCTGACATTTCAATATCTTTTCTATAATAATCAGCACATTGTATATTGAAAATAATTTCAGCTGTGATAATAATGGAGATATAAATAATTTATTTATTATCAAATAATGATGATGTCACACACCATTATACCTGATACAGTATCACCTGATACAGGGAACCCAGGGAATGAATTTGTAAGGGCATTAAGGTCGACAAATGGAACCCAATTAGTTTTGCCATAGTCTGATGATTATTGGCTTGTAGTAAACATGGAGGCAGCCGTTTTCATTAGTGACAGCAGTGCTATGGAATTCCCTTCTTGGCTGAAATATGCAATGCCCCATCAGTATTGGCATTCCATTGACTCTTGAAGATACACCTGCTTAAAAAGCATTTCCCTGATCTCCTGACTTTCATCTCTTGTAGTAATTTGTTTTGTTTTGTTTTTAGGATGGCTCGGTTATTTGTTTTTTTATTAGTTTTTATTGGGGGGGGTGTTGTGGTAGAAAGCAAACGGAAAAGCAGGAAACTGTACGTTTTCGTCAATTCATAGTCTTTTTCACAGCTCGTTTACGTTTGGTGAGAGACATTTTTGTCAGACATCTTACAGTTGGGGGAAAGGAGAGGTGAGGAAAGAGATGAAGATATTGTTCTTTTATTCTATTGCCTATTCTTAGTGTAGAGGGGTTTGCGTCAGCATCACATGAGTAGGACCTTTGTGTTTTTATTTATTTATTTTTATTGATATTGTGAGAGGTTAGGGCAGTGATGGCTAACCTTGACACCCCAGATGTTTTGGAACTACAACTCCCATCATCCCTAGCTAACAGGATCAGTGGTCAGGGATGATGGGAGTTGTAGTCCCAAAACATCTGGAGTGTCAAGGTTAGCCATCACTGGGTTAGTGGTTCCCAAGCTTGGTTGGTTGTATTTTGTAGTAATTGTTGTTGTAACTCTTATGCTGTTTTAATGGGTTTATTTATTATATATTTTAATTATGGGTATTTTAATGTAGCTGTTTTACGGTGTATTTTTCTTTTTGGTAGCTATATTTTTATTCTTGTTATTTTGCTGTTGACGTTTATTTGTTTGTGAACTGCCTTGTATTTCTTCTTGAAATGAAAGCTGATATACAAATTCTTTCTTTAAATAACACCAACTTCTTCACTGAATATAACTATAAGTTCTAGCACCTCCTTAAATTAATAAAACAATTTAGCTTATCCAGATCTAACAACCCAAGTAGTGCAGATGCTTAAGACAAAAAGAGATTTCATGGAAATCCAAAACAATATCTCAAAACTGAGTGAATGGGAATTACATTGAAATTCATTTGCCCTTTTAAACAAGTGTAAAGTGATGCACAATGGAAAAGAAACCCTACCTTCCCATATATGTTAATAGCACTGAACTAGCAGTGACTACCCAGGAAAGAGACCTTAGGGAGGCAAGGGGATCAAAGGAAAGTGCGGCCATTAAACAAGATGGACCCATAGCATGGGCTGAAATGTCCCAGGACAAAACCTTTGTTAAGAAAAAGGCTTGTAATGTCCCTATTTACTCATAGTATCAACACTCATTAAGTTTACATTCTTGACCCAATCAAGTCTAGGAGCTGTCACAGGAGTGACATGCTGTCACAGGCAGCTTGTCCAAGCCTCAACAGGGTGGCTTAGCTTACTGTTTGAGAATGTGTGTTAACAGAGCAATAACTACATTCCTTTGGTGATGTGTGTGTGGGGGGGAGTGTCCCTGGAAAAAGTAAAACTATATTTTAACAATGAAAACATTGTGTAATTCCAATGAAATGACATATCTCCAGTGTTAATGACCATTGGTATAAAATATATTTCATTATTTCCCATTGCATTGCTGATTTTGGGTTTATGTTACTGAAAACTGCTGGATATTAGCTGATGTTTTCAAATAATGCAAGATACTAATTTGGTGTTATATTTATTTTAGCTCACTGTAAGAATTTGCAAGACTTAAATGTCAGTGAATGTCAAGGGTTAAATGTAAGTATTCATATAACAAATTTGAAATATCCTTAATGTAATTCAGATATAGTAAATTTTAGTTCTAATTTTGATTTCTGAGAAGACACAACATTTTTAAAACGAGAAGCTGTGCTCTATTTATGTAGCATAATATGGCTAAAGTCCAAATATTATGAAGTTTGAATAGGAAACTCATCTGATTTCATGGTTTGTAATCAAGGAAAAGCTGTATAGACTTCCAGCTTCAGTCTACACTGGTGTGAGGAGCCTCCAGACCATGGGCCAAATATGGACCAGAAACAACAATTTAAGGAGGCCATTTTGAAAACCAAAATAGGTCATTTATGCCACCTAAAGATTCTGGTTATCTTAGTTACATTTATATGTTGTATTATGTTAAGAATGTGGTTACAGTAGATGATGCTAAATATTATGCATGTCCAATTTATTATCAGATGTCTAGGTGTGCTGTTGAAGTATAGTGTGAACTAAAAAAATGCATCTGATATAGAGCCATATTATTTACTTTAGAAAATGAAACCAATTTCATTTATGATTTTCTTTATTGAACAGGATGAACTAATAAAGGTTGTAACAGAAGGTTGCCCAGCAATCCTTTACTTAAATTTATCTCACACAGATATCACAAATGGAACACTAAGACTTCTGTCAAGGTAAAAACAATCTGTTTTATAAATAAATTCTGAATTTTAGTATAACAGTAGAAGAAAGATTCCACCTTTATAAAGATCAGCTGCTTTCTCTCGCTGTCTATCACTATAATATGGAAACAAGTGTCCCCAAACTTTTTGGACCAAGAGACACATTTGAAATTGTAGGAAACTGCTGTGGGTGCCAGAAAACAACAACAATTTCACAGCAGAAAAGTTGGCAGTGCTGAGCACCCCCCTAAAAAAAAAGGCAATTCACTACAACCCTTTCCCCAAATAAAACAGTGATCAAAAAGCAGGAGCAGCACCCCCCTCCAATAAAACATTGACCACTGGTTTTGGGAGACTTCAACATCCCTGCCAAGGTAACTGGCTCTGGGGTGACTGAGGACTTCATGGCTGTGGTGGAATTGACAGTAGTCAGGCTTGAGAATATGGACTGATAAAAACTAGCGGAGAGGGGACAACTATCTGGGCCAGGAAGGTTATTAATGCCTCCTTGCAAGAGGGGATGATCCTTCCCTGCTTGAAGGAGGCAGTGGTAAAACCACTCCTCACGAAACCCTCCCTGTATTCGGAAAATCTAAGTCATTACTGGCCACTTGCTAATCTCCCCTTCATGCTCACAAACACAAGATACTCTGATTCTGACAGATAAGAGGGCTGAAAATGACATGTTCATAGGCCAATCCTATAGATGCACTCAGAAGTAAGTCCCATTGATTTCGGTGGGACTTACTGCCAGGTATGTATGTATAGCCTCAGTTATTTGTACTTCTAAACAACAGATTGGGAAAGGACCATGAAATAAATTTGGTTAGAGCTGAATAGAGCACCATGATTACCTTATTATACACCTGCATGCTAAAGACCTGATGAGGCACTTTGGAGCTATTTGGACAATGAAAGAGAACTGTGTTAATGGCATATTTGATTTTACTGCAATTTACCCCAAGACGTTCTGGTTATTTATTTATTTATTTATTCATTTATTTGGAATAGTTATAGCCCACCTTTCTAGTTCAATCAGTTAAGGCAGCCAACAAAGACAGATATTTAAAAATACAGCCACAACAGCAAAATTTTAAAATTCAACAAAAGATGGACAGTTAAAATATAACAACAAACAAAACAAAAACTTAATTGGATAATCAGCAAAAAGAATTGCCTAAACACAGAGATGAAGCTGTATAGAATTACTGAGGTTGTGACAAATGTAAAGTAGCTGCTGTAGTTGAGAAAGCCCTTTCACCATGCATTGCATAGGGGTGATGCACATCAAAGCACCTCACCTAATGATGTCCATGAATAGGTCGAGGGAAACAGGACCATGCAGGAGGAGATGGGCAGAACAAATCCTCTATGTCAGTGGTTGCAAGGCTATACTGGCAAATTAAATGCTTATCATATACCATGGTTATCAAATTGAAGGAGACAGTTCACATCTTCTAAAGGTAAATTGCAGTGAATTTAATTAAAATAGGCCATTAAATCCAGTTCTCTGTTACTTTCCCTGAAGCTCACAATGTGCCTGATTAATCCCCTAATATGTGGGTGCATGGTAAGACACGATGAAGGAAGGCTATTATAGGAAAGTGTGAGATATTGGACCCTTCTATACTATGCATATACCTTAAGAATCATACGACACAACACAAACCAGTCTAAATCTTATGTCTGAAGCCCCCTACCAATTGTGAAGCATAAGGCTCCCTGAGTTCAATGAGACTTCTTGTATTGGGAACTTGCAGCCTTCCAGATGTTGTTGGATTGTAACTACCATCATCTCTGATAATGGGCCATGCTCACTAGGGCTGATGGCATCTGCAGTCTAACAACATATGGAGGGCCACATGTTTTCTATTCAAGTTCCACATAACTATCTTGCACCTAGGCCTCACCAGCAATGTGGAACTGATCAACAAAGTGGAAGTACAGGGAACATTGAGAGGAAACAATAATGTCCTCTTGGGTTTCATTATATAGAGGCAAGGGAAACCTGAGTGTAGTTGGACATGCACTCTGGACTTTAAGAAGGCTGATTTCCTTAACAAACTTGAGGAACTACTGTGTGAGATCCCACTGTATGTCAGAAATACTCAAAGAGAAGGGAGTCCAAGATGGATGGAAGTTTCTTAAAGGTGAAATATTGAAGGCACAAATGCAGATGATTCTAACAAGAAAGAAAAATGGGAGGCATTTGTTGGTAAACATTTTTATAAACAACTTGGATAATGAAACTGAGAAGATGATCATCAAATTTGTGGATGACACCCAAACTGGGAGGGGTATCTAATGCTGTAGAAGTGTTGAAGACAGAATCAGGATTGGAGATTACCTTAACAGAATGGAGAACTGGGCCCAAACTACCAAAATGAATTTCAATAGGGATAGATGTAAGGTTCTACACTTAGACAGGAAGAACCAGCTGCACAAACATAAGATGGGGGACACCTGGTCTGTCAGTAGTACATGAGAAAAGGTCTAGGGGGTCTTAGTAGACTACAAGCTTAACAGTCAACAGTGTAATGTAGCAGCAAAGAAGCTAATGCTATTCTAGATTGCATCAACAGAAATATAGTGTCCCAGTCATGGGAAAGTCATAGTACTGCTCTGCTCTACCTTGGTCAGACCACAGCTGGAGTAAAGTGTTCAGTTCTGGGCATCACAATTTAAGAAAGATATTGACAAGCCGGAACGTGTGCAGAGGAGGCAACTAATATGATCAAACATCTGGAAACCAAGCCTTTAGTATGTTTAGCCTGGACTCCCTCCTTATGCATCTCAACTGGTCATCATTTGCTTGACTGAAATAAAGTATGTTATATAGGTAGTTTGTTAAATAGCTAATTTGTTCTTTGTGCCCATATTCCTGTGTGTACAGCAGCAAATGGAAGCTGGGTTAATTCTTGCTGTGAGCTAGAATCAGCTCTAGTATGACAATCTCCTTAAATGCCTGATCTGTATAGTTTTATATTCTTATGCCATTTTCTAGTGTCCAATGTGGCCTAATGGTATTTTCAAAGTAGCTCCAAGATCATAAAGCCTTTTCAAATGCTGACATTTCCCCCTGCAAAAATAATATTCCATTTAAATATAGCTGTATCATCTTTAGTTTCTCTATCTCAGCACTAATGTGTTTGGATCAGTGTGAATGAACTTTCTGTTCTCAGCATACCATCTTGTAGTTTTCCTATCTGAACATTGCAATAGTTATATTGCCTTCCAAGCTATGTTGTTCTAATCACATTATCTCCTGCAACCACAAAAAGAAAACAAGCAAACAGCTCAGACTGAAATTTCCTTTAAGACCCCTCCCACAAAACCCTTAGTTTTTGCACCAGTTTCCTGTTGTTGGCAGTCTCAATCAGGTTCCGCTTATGTACTATGTTATATATTTTTTAAAAAATTCAGTAACATTTATAAATCATACAGCTGGTTATGTTGTGATGTTGCTGCACCAAACGAAGGTCATTCATTGTAAGCCTGCACTACCTTAGTAAACATTACCCCCACTTTGAACCCTCCTTTGCTGTCGGTCTGATTGGCTACACTCAGTCAGGGCTTTGAAGAGATTTACACAAAAAGGACTGCCACGTGAATGCCAAGTATAGGGGATGCAATACATCCCATATGTTGAGAACTCTAATACAGCATCCCTCCAAAGGAAATAAAATGACCTAAAAGGTAACCTAATCTCCCTTCTCTTTGAAAGGGATGCGCACACACATTTTCATAGAAATGTTTGTGAAATATATTGTTGTAAAAAGCCTGTTTCAATTCAGCCATGCATTTGGGACTTCTGAATACTTATTTGTTTATTACATTGTTATATTAACAGACACCTGAAATCTAGAAGAACAAAGTATAATTAAAACCCATTGCAGGGATTGGCCCTATGACCCTCCAGATGTTGCTGTGGCACAACTCCCATCATCTATGACCATTGGCTGCACTTGGCTGGGACTGATGGGAGCTGGGAGTCCAGCAACATCTGTGGGACCACGGGTTCCCATTCTTGTCATAAAGAATATTAGATACTGACCAATACGCGGGTGGCGCTGTGGGTTAAACCACAGAGCCAAGGGCTTGCCGATCGGAAGGTCGGCGGTTTGAATCCCCGCGATGGAGTGAGCTCCCGTTGCTCAGTCCCAGCTCCTGCCAACCTAGCAGTTCGAAAGCACGTCAAAGTGCAAGTAGATAAATAGGTACCGCTCCGGTGGGAAGGTAAACGGCATTTCCGTGTGCTGCTCTGGTTCGCCAGAAGCGGCTTAGTCATGCTGGCCACATGACCTGGAAGCTGTACGCCAGCTCCCTTGGCCAGTAAAGCAAGATGAGCGCCGCAACCCCAGAGTCATCCACAACTAGACCTAATGGTCAGGGATCCCTTTACCTTTAATACAAGCTGAAGCATTTTAACTTTGGCGAGAGAAAATGAAGCCTGTTACCATTCATTGTCATAATGATGTACATACTGAGAATATAATCCACAGTTTGTACCCCTAAAAATTAATGTGCTATCACTGGAAGATCTCACAGAAAAGTTTATCTGAATGCTTTACATCCCTTTTTGTCTTAATACAAAAGTAAATATTTACTATTTATATTTCTTTCCATATTAGTCTTTAAATTTAACCCTTATTATCTGTAAAGTTTTCCCTTTCTTATTCATTAAGAACACAAAAGTCCAAGTCTTACAAGCAGTGGTCATGATGTCATGCTTTCATCATGGTGGGTGTTCCCAGCTTAGCTTTTGCTGACTTGTGAAGTTGCCTTAAATGTTTTCCTGAACTAAAATTTGTTGCAGAGCATGTTGTCTACTCCTAATCATACAGTATTTTTTTTTCTTCTGCAAGCTTTCATTTGTGGTAATTGTGGCACTGCATCTCTTATTTTAGTTCAACTACTTTATAATTGTATAAAATTAATACTCTTCAGTATGATAATGCCTAAATAATAAAGTTGTAGAGAGTATAGTTTCAGAGTATGCATTTGCTATGTATATTATCTAACCCACTTCCTTTGTCTGTCACTGGACATACGTTATAAACATTTCCTATTAATAAGTCACACAGTGCAATCCCGTGCATATTTACTCAAAAAAATGTCACCATGCTCAATGAGGCTTACTTCCAGGTATAGCAAAGTATTACAGCTTTAGGTTGTTATGTGAGCACACAACTATTTTGTATTTTTGTTTTGTTAGAATAGCTGTGCCAAACCTTAATGGAAACAATTACACAAGCAGGGATGGTTTAACATTATGTTTCATTCTTTTATGCTTTTAATATCCTTTGATAGAGCTCTGGTTTTAATTTTGAACACAAAAAGCTTAAAAAACAATGTGGTTAATGTTACAACTTGATCCTTAAAATGGTTGAGAGTCATATATTTCTAATTTAGTGCAAACATTTGAGTTTACAACCAAGGAAAATCATTTTAAAATCAGGTTTCATTTAAGATGACTTTGGTTCGTGAATAATCTTATTAAACAGTGTAAAGTACATGCAACAAGGAAAAGTGAAACACAGCTTTTTTTGTATTCGGGCAAAGTGAATATTCCCATTAAATTCCAGTATCCACCCATGTTCTTAGAAAGCTTTTTAGCTACAGTATCAAATTGCACCAGAAATCTGTATGCAACATCTTAGTAACTGGCTTCTTCTTTTATCTTGCATAGGGGATGCCCCAATTTACAGTATTTAAGTTTAGCTTATTGCAGAAAATTCACAGACAATGGCTTACTGTACCTCGGCTCTGAAAGAGGGTGTCACAAGCTCACCTACTTGGATATTTCAGGCTGCCTCCAGGTTTGCATTTCAGTTTTCTTTTTCATATTGTAGCGAAGTGATTCCTTTAGAGAACTGACGGCACCAAGCACTGATGGTATAATCAAGTAGTACAGGCACTGCAGCAAAGTTTTGAGAGGTTTTAAATTACATTACCACAGCTGCTTAAATTTTCCTGAGGAATAGCACTATAGGCTTTTGGCTTTTTTCCAGTGGGCGTCTTTAACTATAAACAGCCAGTCCTTATTGCATAATGAAAGCATGCATTGCTGTTGGAGGTGGACTTAAAACATGCTTGCTTTGTGCTTTTACTTCCATACGTACAATTTGCAGACATTAACAATACTCAAGGGTCCTCTGCTGAGCAAACAGAAATAAAGCTCCTTGAGAGGGACAGGATTTCCTGAAAAGGAAATCAGATTGTCAGTGAGCTTTCTAATATCACTTTCCTTCTTTTGTAAAGTGTAAGAACGTAGCATGGTAACATACTATCACCCTTCCATTAAGAGAGAGTGAGAGAAATATAGAAATATAGAGCGAGTGTGTTACATACTCTTTCTCCCTCTCTTGGCCCCCAGCCCCCAACAGTCTTTTTTGTTGTGGTGGTTGCAGGGATGTGTACAGCTATTCTTTGGAACTGCTTCATTTAGGCAGCCCACTGTCATATGTGTGAGAATCTATACAGTGGGGACATCCTGTACCATTGTACATAACTTTAAATTCATAAAACAATAATTGGAAACCATAGAAGGATCCTGCAGGTGATGCCAGGGCACACTTTGAGCCTTGCTCCATTCTCACTAGTGCAGACACAGAGGTGAACTGCAAGAGCTACTGCAGAAATTTGGATTCCTTGGAAAGAAGAGGGGGAAATAAATTTAATAAATAAATAAGCATTGGATATTCCCTTATTCAATCCCTTCCCACTATCACCACATATGCACGCAAAAGACATAAATCAAGTAGTAAAAGCAGGTGAAGTTCTCGGCAGAAGAAAGAAAGCTGCCCAGCCATGCACTCACTTTGCACGTTATTTCCCAATTTCCAGCCACCCTGTTTAGAATATAGAGACCTAATGCACACCCTTCCATGTCCCCCTCTGTCCTATCAGCAATGGTAGGTCATTCCTTTCCATTTCCATGTCCCTCATCTGGGATCTGGTGAGACTTCATTGACAAGTTCACATACCAAACAACCCTTTCCAAAAGAATTTGCCTCTGTGTTAAAACTGAAGCAACAGCCTCAGTGGTTGCTGGAGTAGTTGAGAGCCGAGAGAAGGATCTGGGTAATGAAGTACCCAGACTGGGTAACTCTACTAAGGGGTGACTTAATGTAAGAGCTGTACTGGATCAGGCCAAAGACCCATCCAGTCCAGCATCCTGTTCTCATAATCACCAAGCAGTTGCCTATGGGAAGCAGACCTGAGTGCAACAGCACTCTCCCTACTTGTGATTCCCAGCAACTGGCATTCAGAGGCACAGTGCCCCAACACTGGATGTAGAATGTAGCCACTTACAGTCTTGTCTTCCATGAATTTGTCTAAATCTCTTGAAAGCTGTCCAAGTTGGCAGCTGTCACTACAACTTCGGATAACAAATTATATAGTTACTATGTGCTGTGTGAACAAGTACTTTCTTTAGTCTGTCCTGAATCTTGCAACATTCCACTTCATTGGATGCCCTCAGGTTCTGGTATTGGAGAAGGAAAAAAGCATCTCTCTGTCCACTTCCTCCACACCACGCATAATCTTATACTGTATAAGTATGCCATTCCCCCCTTATTATTATTTTCTTAAAAACTAAAAAGGCCCAAACATTGCAACCTTTCCTCTTGGTGTAGTTGCTCCAACCTCTTGATCTTTTTGGCTGCCCTTTTCTGAACTTTTTCCAGCTCTTCAGTATCCTTTTTGAGCTGAGGTGACCAGTCTTATGACTGCAGGCTATGCAGATCAATATCATATTCACCTCTTCCTCCCTCCCAATTTCCAACTAATCTTCAAAGCAGGCTGATTTTCCCCAAGCCTCTGACCCTTTAAGGTGACTCTCTGAAGCCAGTTTGGCACGCACACAAGCATTTCGTACATACACACAAAGGCTGAGAGATTCAATGGTACCCCTCTGGAGGCTTCACCTGGGGCAGAAACCCCTGACTGGCTCCCCCCCGCCCCCGCTATGGCACTGCTGAAGGGGTTGGCAGGAGACTAGCACTCCTAACTCTCAACCTAAAATCCTTTAGTGATGCAAAAGCACCACTGGAGGCCAGGAGCTCCTTTAGTTTACTCAGCTCTACTGCCAAACCACAGAAAGATCCAGCAAGTCTACAATTGTGGGCAACTGAGAGATGCTGCTAATACTAGGCATAGTGTAATCACAGAAGCAAATTGTTTCCAGCCTAGTTGAAAACCCAGCTGATAAGTTTCTAAAATTTTGTACACTATAATTTCCATATACCGGTATATATTTCCAGCATAGGAGGAAAATACCCTACTGATTTAACTGGGGTCAAAGCAGCCTGGAGAGAGACTTAATCCTGTGCTGTGTTCCAGAATATAGTTGTTATTTGCAGATAGGGTTGGATTGCCCCAAGACAGAGTCAGCTGGCAATGTTCAGTCCATCTCACATTTCCTAGAGGCTGTAGGAGGCAAAGTGTCACCACAGCAATGCCTCTGCATGCCTATCTGCCAGACTGATTTGAACACCTGGCATGATGCACATGATCCAGCGGCACTAATCCAAAAATTAGAAAATATATGTAGGGGAGTAGGAGTAACATTATGGAGTGTTCTGCCTATTCTTATCTACAAATTAAGCTTCATTCAAAGCTAGGATGCCCTAAATGGCAATAATTCCAATATGTGGTCCATTTTATGTTTAACAGAAATATTTTAATTCAAGCCAAAAAGTTGTATTATAATGTACAACTTGGGCTGCAATTTGTGCATACCCATGATATACACACATGATATATACAAAACAAAATAAAAAATAAAAAAATTCCTTCCAGTAGCACCTTAGAGACCAACTAAGTTTGTTCTTGGTATGAGCTTTCGTGTGCATGTACACTTCTTCAGATACACGCATGCACACGAAAGCTCATACCAAGAACAAACTTAGTTGGTCTCTAAGGGGCTACTGGAAGGATTATTATTATTATTATTATTATTATTATTATTATTATTATTATTATTTTACCTATGGCAGACCAACACGGCTACCTACCTGTAACTGGAATGATATATACACACATTCACAAAGTCCCATGTATATGTTAATAACTGTTGATAGGATACCAGTCTTAGGACTTGAGTTTTTCCCACTACCACCACGACCCCACATATACTACAAAGCAAACTGCTTTTAGAATACTGTGGAGTATCAGAAGTACTTAATGAAATAGTACAGGGAACAGTTGTTGAAAAAGCAAATATTAAAAGTGACAAATATATTGATTTTGTTCGTTCCAAAGCAGCTACAATACAGTGTATTGCCAATTCTCAAAGAATATGAAAATGAAATAAAGGATGGTTGTTACCAGTAAATATCAAGTCAAATGTGCTTTCTAAAATAATAAAATATGTTGGGATTGGGAAGTCCCAGCCATGAAAAAATAAATTGTTAATACTCCCAATATCTCCCAATTAGAACAGTGGTCTTTTTGTGTGTGAGAGGAAAAAATGTAATAATTACAATGTATCAGAAAATTATAACCAGATTTTCAACTAGTTTCTTGCCAACTTCTTGGAAACAGTTTCAATTTAAAAGGGAAGATAAGGAAACATGGCTCCAGATTTTCCCAGTCCCCAATAGTTTCTAAGCTTACATTTCAAGAAAAGACCAGAAACTGATATTTTGAGGAGCTTGTTGCAGTTCTTCATACATTTTCTATAGTGATTGGTTATCTTTTCGCAGCATGAATTAGGAATGCTGTGTTTAAATTAATAACATCTAAATGTACTTTCTCAAGGAGCATTCACCCCCTGGGAATTGTTCAACATGACCTTCTGTCCTCTTGTGAACTGTTTTCTATGCCGAGATAGAAAATGGCACAAAAGCTGGCATCCAGTTCTTACACCATGTGAAAGATTAACTGTTATCTTTATTTAATAAATTTGCAATTTGGCAGTGGTTCGTACATTCCACTAGATTTGCATCATTCAGGCAGCCCAGAGAGAACAGAACCAATAAAGAATGTGTTACCTGAGGCAAGTTATTTATGGAAGCAAACTAGCTATTGTTAATAGTCCATAAATTAGAAATGCATGCAATGAAGATATTTTGTATGCAGTGTAAATTCAGTACTGTAGAGCAAAGCTATTTGGAATCCTTTTAAGCTGGATATTTAGGCACCTTTGTAGGCATACTATAGATATTCTTGAGCAATTGGTGGGGGAGCAGAGAGGCAGAAGTTAAAATGATGGGTATCACATATTTATTTGCTATATTTCATTTGAAAATAAGAACTGTGAAGTTTATGCCTTAAATAAGTTTATATTTTTGTGTCTTATCCAGCCTGTGTCCCACATTTATCATTCCAAATTTACTTCTTCCTCCCATGTCTAAAATAAATTCTAAAATTCAATGTTACTGGCTACTTTCAAGCTTCTGCCTCTAAACACTGGTCCAACACCTTCACAGCTTTCCATGGCTTTCCATATGACTCCAGTCACATCAGCCCCAGTCCGCATTGCCAATGGGTGATGGGAGTTGTATTCCAGCAACATCTAAGGGACACTGATTCTCCATGTAGCAACAAACGATGTCTTGCCATGATATTGGAAGGCAGGGAGAGTTTGGTCCACTCATTTAACTCCAAACTATAATTCTGTGTTATATCTGAATGAGCCTTTAGTGGGAACAACATAGAAGGGTATTCTCTATAGCACCTATTTATTTAACATAGGCTTCATTTGAACTTTAAATTTTTATTAATTTTCCTAGGCTTCTTAACCAGAAATAGCATGCATTCATAAAGGCATTGCTCTGTATAGGATTAACTTTCCAAAATTAATATTTAAATGGAAAAACACGTTTGACATGTGCACACAAACCCAGTATTTATGAAGCGGGGAAATATTGTGAATCTGGAATCAGACATTTTCAGACAGACTGTTTTCTTATAGATTCTCTTGAAACAAATCTTCTTTTGTTCCAGATAATATATTTTGTAGTTTTCCTTTACTAGCTTGAAAATAATGTTTCATAATTTTCTCATAATATAGATGTTAATAATGATTTTCAGTACTGACATACAGTCCATGTTTTCTATTAAAAAATGTTTTAAAAAATCAGATCACAGTGGAAGGCTTCAAGAATATTGCTGACAGCTGCAGTGGAATCAAACAGTTGATCATTAATGAAATGCCCACTCTATCAGACAGATGTATTCAGGTAAGAAACTGAAACTGTCATATATTTGTTCTGTAAAGATATATTCTGTTAATTTCCAGACATGAAAAATATGGCATTCTACAGATAT
Source organism: Darevskia mixta (assembly GCA_034641385.1). NCBI lineage: Eukaryota > Metazoa > Chordata > Lepidosauria > Squamata > Lacertidae > Darevskia > Darevskia mixta. The sequence continues at coordinate 5,518,804 of JAWWNH010000224.1, read as the reverse complement.
CAAATTACAGTATTTTACGGCAAAACTAAAGAAAACTATTCTAGAAGTTCGCTCTATCTTGGTTTTGTTCCCAATCAGATTAAAAAACAATAGAAGCTGCGATGGCTTTTTACTGGTGAAGTAACAATGTTCTTCTATTGGGATGGCCCCACAACTGACCAGTCCCACAACTGGCATATTAGATAGGGACTCTGCATCCACCACCTGGAAAAGAATGAAGCGTCTCAGGATCAGGTTCCTCTTCCTTCCACTAGAATGCTGTGTGCCATGTAGTGCACAGCCTAATTTTCCTGCTGAAAGAAAGGAAAATTCCCTTTTCCCATTCCCTTACTCCCCCCCCCCCCAGGCAGTAGATTGCCATGAGAGAGGGTGGAAGTTTACTCTTTGAAATCACTGTTCCACCCCTGCTTCATCTGTCTGGGAAGGAGATGTAAAAAAGTGCTCCCCTTTACATAGGATGACTGCACTGCTTCCTTTTTTGGGACCCTTACATGAAATAAACGGATAAAGCTCTCTACCTCTATTTTCACTTTACACAGAGCCTCACGGGAATTACTGTATTGTTACAGGCCACCTCAATCCTAACCAAGCCATGCACAGGACTGCAGGGGTCTTTGCCCCCAGGGGCGTAGCAAGGGGGGGCGAGGGGGCGGTCCGCCCCGGGTGCCACTTGGGGGAGGGGGTGACAGTTGGGCTGGCCCCGCCCTGCGCGGGGCCCGCCCGCCCGCGCCGCTGCTGCTCCCGCGGCACCCTTGCAAGCCGCCACGCCAAAAGCAGCAGCGGCGGGGCACCCCCCCAGCTGCCGCACACGATCGGCGGCTGGGGGGTGCCACCGCCGCTGCTTTTGGCGCAGCGCCTCAGAAGGGCGCCGCAGAAGCAGCGGTGCCGGTTTGGATGGAGTGCGCACGCGCAGCTTCGCGCTGTGCGCACTCCATCCAACCTGGAACTGCTGCTTCTGCGGCGCCCTTGGGAAGCAGCGTGCCAAAAGCAGCAGCGGCGGCACCCCCCCAACCGCCGCACGCGATCGGCAGCTGGAAGGCGTGCCCCGCCGCTGCTTTGGGCGCAGAAGCAGCAGCGCCGGGTTGGATGGAGTGCGCACGCGTGAAGTCGCGCGTGCGCATTCCATCCAAACCGGCACTGCTGCTTCTGCGGCGCCCTTGTGTGCTGGGGCGGCGAGCGAGGAGGAGGCGGAGCGGAGGGGTGTCATCCCATCGCTGCCCGTCCCTCCCCTCGCTCCTACAGGCGGCTCCGCCCGGCAGCGGGAGGAAAGCGCTTAAAAAAAAGGAAAAGCCAAGGCTTTCCTTTTTTTAAAGCGCTTTTCTCTCCGCTGCCAGGCGGAGCCGCAGGGGCAAGGGGAGGGGCGGGCAGCACAAGGCTGACATTCCTCCGCTTTGCCTCCTCGCTCGCCACCCCGGCAGCGGGGGGAAAGCCCCTTTTTTTTTAAAAAAAAAAAAGCGCTTTGCTTTTTTTAAAAGGGCTTCCCCCCGCGGGGGGCGGGGCCGCAGTGACGTCACATCGTGCCGTCACGAAGCCCCGCCCCCAGGGGTGCCTCCAGCCGTGCCGCCCCGGGTACCGCGGAGGCTTCCTCCGCCCCTGTTTGCCCCTCAACCAGGGTCTGTGCTCCTTTGGAGCACTGAAGACACAGTGGAGGCTGTCATAGCTTTAATTAATATGTTTTATTTACATATTTACACCTGAATTTAGATGGAGGGAGTCCAGATCTTGCAGCATGGTCATCTCAAGAAGGGCTTATTCCCCACACCAGTGCAGCACTGGAGTCCAAGGCAGCACTCACAGCCTGCCTTCAGCCAGCCTGTCCAAGATGGACCTCTCTCTTTTTTCTCCCCCTTCTCCCCAGTACACCTTGCTAAAGACACTCTTTTCCTGCCACCTGCCACACTAACCCATTCACCTTGGCAGTCTCTGTCTGCCCAGGTCCAAGACTCTTCTTAGATGGGCCATCAACCCCTTTTTTCACGATAGCGGCTTAGCTTATCCCTGGCTAGCTATGTGAAGCTGCCTTGGCTTGTGATCCTAAACTGAATGCAACAGCCCTTGGTTTAGTTTTAATTAATCAAACTTTGCTTACTTCATGAATTTATGAGTTTGATCAAATTCTAGCTCTTTACTGAATCTTTCCCCCATACTCATAACAATATTATTTTACTTATTTTTATGAATGAATTTGGATAGCAAGATATTTGACATCTGAATGATATGAGATTATGGTATATTGTATGAGTCCAATCCACCAGTAATCCATAGCAGCTAATAACCCATTACTGTACTGTACATATTTAATCAGAAGATGAGCTCGGATGAATTTACCTGCAATCCAATTTGAATCAGATTGTTAAGCACTCAGTAATGCAATAGAAAAAAAAATCTAATGGGTGTGTCATTTTTATCAAACATTTAACTTTATGCAGAGGAATGTTTCGATTTTGCTGCAGTAGACTAACAGTAGCTACTAAGAACAATATCAGAATTGATGTGCCATTTTTACTTCTTCAATTATTAGTGTTCAGTTGGATATGAGAGGATAGAAACTCCAGCATTTGCTATTATAAACTGTATATTTTCCACATAAAATACAATGCATTTGAAAAACTGTGTATTTTCTCTTAAAGGCTTTAGCTGAAAAATGCCATCAGATTGTGTCTGTTGAATTTAATGGATGCCCACATGTTTCTGATACAGCTTTTAAAGCACTTGCTAAATGTAAACTTGTCAAGATGAAAATACAAGGTTAGTTATGACATAGTATAATAGTTCTTGCAAAATAGTTGTATGTGCTACCTTTTTACCATGGTGTTGGCTCTTTGGCATAAATAGACGAGCACATAAGTAGACATGCATTTTGTGACTGAAATAGCTATTGACTTCTGGCCAAATGTAACCTAATTGCTGTTGTGTGATTTCAATAGGGAGTAATCGGATTACTGATGTAACTTTCAAACTCATGAGCAATTCCTGGCCTCATATGAAACACATTTGTGTGGCTGACTGCCAGAAGATAACAGATTTGAGTCTCAAGATGATTGCACCACTGCCTGATATTGTTATACTGACTTTATCAGATTGCATAAGGTATTCCGTTACATTCAAATGACTGTGTGGGTTATTCATTTTAACAAAATTGCAAAATAGCAAAAAAAATGTGTTAGCCTCCATGTCTGCAAATAAGCACACAGAACAGAGAAAAGGTCTGTGCCCCACTGTAACACCACAATATGCTAGCTAGACCAGCCAGCACATTGTATTTGTAGAACAGGACATCAACAGCTTCCTTCCCCAAATGAAGTGCAGCAACAGTGATAAAATATAGACTGCAACAGAGGACATGGCAGAGACAACAAGACTGGGGGTGGTGTGGGCAAGTGTCTACCACTTAAATGCATTACAGGGCCACTCTAGCAAAAGCATCATAAAGCCACCCATTTGAGTGAGACAACAAGAACCACTTATTCTTGTGTCGTCTTACTGAAGTTAGTGGACTACTGTTCAGTAAATTATTTCAATTTAGTGGGTGACATTCCATGCATACCATCCTTGTGTTTGCAATAGAAATCTACTTGTGCAATGGGATTTTGGGATTCTCTTCTCTCTTTCAGTCTCCCGTGTGCTTCTGACCATATGGAGCAGATATGGGGGAGTTGAGGGACTGCGGGAGGCAGTGGGGAGGAAATGGAAGTCCTGTTGAATGAACGGATTACTGCTCGCACTACCTTGACTCTCACCCACAGTGAGAGTCATAGGTGTCAACTCCCTGGAGCCTGCTCAGGCTCAGGCACCCACAAATTTTGGTGCCAGGGCCATGCATGCTGCATGGCACCCACGGCCCCAGGCACCCATGGTCACGGAGCCAAGTTGGCACTTCTGGTGAGAGTCAAGTTTTGGAAGTAAATCCAATTCATTTTAATGAGACTTCCTTCCCAGAGAACATGGTTCATTCAAGCTGGTGCCATTTAGCTACCAGATGGAAACAGTTTAGTTTGTAGTTCTGAAAAACCTAGCATTGTAGCATCCACTCTTGTAATAGATGCAGAGACAAATATTGACTGTTGTATAGTTTAGTTATAGATGATCTTGCATTCAGATGCTAGTTTTTAGGACATTATTAGGATTGTGACATATATCAGATAACTTGTTTTCTATTTGTTTTAGAGTCAGTGATGGAGGACTAAAAGCATTTTTTACTGATGGTGCTTCAAGCTCAAATATACGAGAACTCAGCTTCGCCAATTGTTCCTACATCACTGACATTGCTATCGTAAAAATAGCCCAAAGGTACCATAATACCATATATATTATTTGTTTGGTGAAACATAACAGATACGTTTCAGGAATGTTGCTTCAAAAATCTTGTTAAAATCAATCTTGTTTCTGATATCTAGCTTAGGAAAAGATGATGTGCATAGTACATACAGAAAAAGTGCGTTGTTGTGACTAAGCGCTGTTGAAATCAATGGAATTCACAGCTCAGTTGTAATGTTTTCGGAGTCATTTCAATGGAGCTTATTAAGAACTGTTCATAGGTTGGAATCCAATAATCACCTGTGAATAAGCCCCATTGAGCTCAATGAATCTTACTTCTGAATAGACAAGCACAGGACTATAAATAATTTAACCGTGAATCACATACCCATGAATTTTTTTTTCTGTTTTGTCAATTTTTGCACACTGACAACTTAAAAATGATTCATAGGATTCAATGTTCAAAATTTCTGATATTCTAAAAGTGCTTAGAAAATTATTTTTCTTCCCTAATATCTGTAGATAATTTATTTATTGCTGGTTTTTATATGGTTGTGTGTGTGTATCTATATTTATGCATAATTTGTTTTTCATTATAATTATCAGATAATCAAAACACAGCAGTTTTATTTGGGGGGTCCAAAAAGCCACACAAGTTCTATGTACCAAATAGGCTTTGGGCTTGTGTTCTTTGAGTACACATGACAAACTACTTTTGAAACTGTGAGAACATCTCAAAACAGTTGAAAGGGCAGGTAGGGTGGGAGTGGGTGTTGTTACTCAAAGGGGAAAATTCCACTGCGTATATGCAAGTCCAAGGCACACCTGAAGTTGCTTTTTTACAATCGGTGTCTGTGTTCTAGTACCTAATAACAACGACAATTTCCATTTATTGAAAAAGGATCTACTTACTGGTCTCCTTTGGCTAATTGGCCCATGCGAATGTTCCATATTTTATTTAGAAGCTGAGAATGCCTGACATGAACAAAACTGTCAAAAGAGGAAATAAGAAAAGCTTGAATAAACATTTTACATGTTTTTAAAATACTGAACAGGAATAGTGAGGCAGGCTACAATACAGCCTAACACTGAAGTGCCCAATAACTCATTAAAAAATAAATATAGGATGGTCTTAGTATCTTAGGTTATCCTGTTTTGTGAGCAGGTAAATGAACATTTTATTGTGATTTTGGAAGTGTCCTATGAAAACCTAAGCCAAAAGTTGCACAGGTATGGCATAGTAAGAAAAGAAATAACAAGATCTATTGTTTTTTAAGGTGCCGCAATCTGATTTATCTGAATCTGCGTTATTGCCAATCTGTGACTGATGTTGGAATTGATGCTTTAACACAGATCTCCTCACTTGCATATATTAATATTTCTGGAATTAATGTCACGGACCAGGTAAAAATGAAAACACAAAGGCATGGCAATGTGTTCCTGTATGCTCTTAGTATTGCTGTGCCAGCAATTTCTGTGAGTCACTGTGATATTTTCTGTATTATTCTCAATTTCTTTTCTTAATTCTTAACATTCTCTTTGCCTTTTGGTCACTGTGGCACATTGGAAGGAACAAGAAATAGAACAGCATTCAAAAATAAGGGATTACAGCAAGATACAGGCTAAATAGGATAAAACTGTAATGTCTGTGGGTTGGGTTATTGAAACATGAGATAACTGGGGAAAATGTTTTTTATTAGTTTAATAATGTTCATGCTAAGGCTCTTCAGTTAACACAACCAATCTTTCTTATATGTTCATTGTTGACTTATAAAGGTTTGAGACCAAGTATTCACAGCAGTAGCAAAACAGAGTCTCTTTGGAGTGCAAGGCATGGAAGATCATGGAACTAAGACTAGTTCATGACTTACAGTATTGAAATATTGATATCTGTTACCCCAGAGGCTTAATACAGCCATTTTAAAGCTTATAAGTGTTCAAGAAACTATTGAAAGTACAGATAGCAGAATATGGTGACATAGAAGTACAGTTAATGGCTAAACTAGATGTGATGTTAATTGTATGAATGCAACAATGTGAACATATTTTAAAGTATTGATTACAGTCATGAGGTGCCCTGCGTATCATTGGGACTGTAGGAGGTAGGTGTTTTTTTCTCCTCCTGCGAAACACCCTCCCTTTCGAAATTGCTATTTGCATTCAGAGGGGAGTTTATTTTTGGTTACTCTCCTCCCCACCACCTGAGGGTCTGATGTACACCAGGCTGTTTACATTTTAAAAACCATATATATTAACTGGATATATGGGAAAGAAACCATGTTCAATTGTCTTAACAAAGTCGATAAAATGATACCATGTCGTATAGAAGGGGTAAGTCCAGGGGCGTAGCTTGCTGCTCCGGCACCCTTTTGTGAAATGGCTACTTTGTCCATAAGCACGATGCCCCATACTTGCAAAATCCAGGCTTCAAAAAGATTTGCATTTAAAGTTTTCTCCTCCCCCCCCTTTTGCAATCACAGATCTAGTTGCAGTTAATAAATGGAGGGTGTGAGTCATTCTAGTGTTATGCGCAAACCAGCACTTGTGATTAGTCTCTTCCCAGACAAACCTTGAGCAGTGAGCCAAGAACAAATCTGTTCAATCATAGTAAGCCAAAAAACCATGCCTTATTGTGATGTATGAACCAGCTCAATGAAGCACTCTATCTATCTATCTATCTATCTATCTATCTATCTATCTATCTATCTATCATCTTCTGTGTTTTTAGAACAAGTCTGTTTTACTTTTAAAATGTAAATTCAACCATTTCTGTTAGTTTTCTCTTTCCCTTGTGGAAGATGGAAAGCTGTATTGCATTTAGGGTGTCTTTTTATACCTGTCATGCAAAGGTCATGTAAGCTCTATTCTAACATTCTTGTGTCTTAAGTTTTTCATTAAAATGGATGTAAGGATGTTTGATCTTTCTAGTGGCAAGCATGCTTCAGTTCAGAAAGATATCATCCTGAGGGCTCTGGGAGCATAAACATCTAAAAATAAGTTTTGGGGGAAAATACATCCTACATACTAATAACTTTCTAGCATGCTTTGTTGGCTTAAACAAGAAACAATGTTTATAATTTGAATAATATGCAACACATGAGATACTAAAGATAAGAAATATTCTTGTTATGAGGAAATTAATATTTTGCCGTGATCCTTTTTCTTTAAAAAATAACTACTACATTTATTCAGTATTTAAAGGTAAAGTACCGCTGACCGTTAGGTCCAGTTGCGGATGACTCTGAGGTTGCGTGCTCATCTCTCTCTATAGGCCGAGGGAGCCGGCGTCATGTGGCCAGCACTTTTATTTACTGTGCTTTTATTTTGGCTTATAATCAAAGACACAGTGAAATACAATAAATGACACATTACTAAAAGCAAAGGGCTCAGAGTGGATGTGATTGTTGTAATTGTTACAGTGGAGGTTGTATATTTTAACGCAATTATATCACAATATTGTTTGCCTTTGGAAAAATTAATTATCCAACCGTATTCAAAATCTACCCTTTCCCTAATCATTTTCAACTGGCTAGTCTTCCAACACTGCTGACCTTTCTCTTTTTCATATGTCTTTTAAAAAATTCTTAACAATATACAGTATTAAGGAACACACTTGTCAAGGTTGCCTTGCCAAAGGTCCCAAGGATTCTCAGAATCTCTTATCTTCAGAGACACTCTGATAGGACCCTTGCTTGGAGAGTTTGGTTGCCCTATTTCATCACAGGATCTCTTTATATTTATATTATACATTCTCCAGTGGACAGTAGGACATCCCCAAATGGAATATTAAGTTCCTCCCATTTCTCAAGGCAGGAAAACGTCACCACTCCAATGGAATCTGTTTGCTCCCTCCCTTGGAGTGACAGATCATTTTTCCTGCCTAGTTTGACATAGTATTACATTAGCCCAGCTCTCGCAATCTGCATTCTAGCCACTAATTTCATTAATTTCCCTCTATCATATTTTCGATTACCTTTGTGCACTGTGTGACTGCTGAAGTGATTGCCTGAGAGTGTTATTTTAATTATTTACTTCAAACCAATTATTTGGAGTGTGTGTGAAACTATATATTTTCTTCCTGACTGTGGCTTTAATTTCCTTTCTGAGTTGAGAGAAATCATAGTGGTCAGTATTTTTAACCTGAATGCCCTATCTTTAGGCATCTAAACTTGTACTGATGTATCAAAACATAGGGATTGACGTCCAGATGTACTGAACACGTAAGCTTTCCTTTGATCTTATATCCTGTAAAAAAACTGAGCTGCTAATTTTAATAAAGCACAACATCTGAATCAAATTTGGAGACTGATTGTTGCCCAAGGCAATAAAGTAAAGATATGTAATACAAGTAAAGGAACTCACATAGGCTTGTGGGCCATCTTTTGGAGAAGAAAAGACTAAGGAGTAAACCCTACACAAATTCGGAGTAGAGTCCCTAAGACGGTTGGATGGGTCCTTGTACACCTTCTTCTGGCAACTTCTGCAGCCAAGCTGGTGCCAAATGTATTGCTCTGCTTTCCTTTGGACCACATCAACGAGGCAGGGTGTGTGTCTTGACATCTGGGCATCCCAGAACCTCCATATACACTGCCCAGGCTTGCACTCCAGGGTTGCCACCTTGGTGCTGCTAATGCAGCAGTTTGACTTCACCCCGGGAGGCACACTCCATTGTCTCTCAAGACAGATGGATGCCAACAACAAGTGTGAATTGTGAGACTTGTCTTTCTTCCAGTTCTGCTTCACATGCATATAATATATATCACACATCCAGCCATTTCATTTATGTTTTCTAATTTAAAAGGCAAGACCCAGCTTGTTCTTTTGGTTAAAGAACAAATACCATATTGACTTTTAAATCACCAGAAGACTGGCTATTGAAAAGCACATAAAACACAGTAGAGCCTTAAGCAAGGTGTAATGTTTGAGGAGAAGTGATATTCAGTACCGTAAGTGTTAGAAGCATGTCCCTAATGTCATTTGTGGCATGTTGGAGGGTATGCTTATCTCAAACATACAGTAAACCTAACTGTAAGGGTGACTGAGTTTTTATCAATAGTATATCTTAGAGTGGTGAATGGCATTATTTAGCAGGAAGAAACTCCAATGAAAATCCTCGCTATTACATATATTTACGTGGCTGTTTATTTGTATATATTTTAAAATGTTATATATGGATGTTTTATGATGGCCTATATTTGTAATGCCAATAAAGGTTTGGCGAAGTAGAAGTATACAGTAAACCAGTACAAATTTGGCATTGGCCTTTTTAGTGGAGAATGCATAAATTCTTTTACTTTCTCTACACTCCCAAATGGTGAAAACTGCCATAACTGAAAGTCCAAGTATTCCTTTGACCTAAGGCTATTTACCCTGTATCCCAAATGATTTAGCCAAGGTTTAATCGTTATGTATTCCACAGAATTTGGTAGTAAGTGGAGAGTCCTTATTGTGTGTGTGTGTGTGTGTGTGTGTGTGTGTGTGTGTGTGTGTTTATGGATTGAATTATGAAAATAGGCTGTTTCCTTCAAACACAAAAAACTGTCAAAAGACCTTTTATTATGCAGTAAAATTTTATACATATACCATGAACATGTCCTACTTTTTCCACATAATAATGTTATTAACATTTTGTTCTTTCAGCTAAGCATTTCATGAACATTTTCACAGCATGTTTTTCTCTCTTGGTTGGATTCAAGGAATTAGTACAAAAGCAATATGCTTGCTTATTTACAGATGTGAGTGGGTGTTTACAGATATGATACTTGGAATTCACAATTTAACTCACTGATAATGCAGTAGCTTCCTCTCTGTTGAACATAAGTGTCACAAAAATTGTAGCAGGAGTTCAGAGACATAGACGTCCCTTGAAAAACTCACTTTTCCCCCTTATAAAGCATGATACTTGCATGCGCCTTGCAGAGCCTTGCAGAGACCTGCAATTCAGTGCCTCCCGTCAGGCACATGCCAGGCAGATAAATGGGTTCTGCTGTGAATTGAGGGCATGCGCCATACACGTGTCTTACACACACACTGCCCGCTTCTGGTCTTGGACCGCAATAAAGATATTTGATTTGATTTGATTACACACACACTGCCTGGAAAGGATAACTTCATAACTATGTTTTGTGAATGGAAAACCGTGTTTTATGAATGAAACTCATGTCAAATGACACAGTGAACCAGAAGGTGGGCAGGAGAGTAGTGTTTTCCACATATTTCACCCCAGCAGCCACCTCCGAAGTCAGTAGCCAGGAAAGTTGGAAACTACTCAACGGGCTATGAATGTGTCAGGGGGTTGCTTGTCAGTAGAAGACAGGAACTGCCAAGCAGTGGAATTGGAGCAAGACCAAGAAGAATATATCTGGGAGGGAGAAGGAGACGGGTAGTTAAAATGGCTGGAGAGGTAAATAAAATGTGTCTGAATATGAATGGCGGTTTGAGGCAGGCAATTCACAAAGTACCATGCTTGACAAGTTTGGGAACTATGTGACCACGCAAAGGCGTAGCAAGGCCAGGTGGTACCCGGTGCAGATTTTTTTGGGTCACACCCCCACCCATTGAAATTATTAAAAGAAGAGAAAATAGGATACAGTTGCAAGTGTTATTTTCTGGTTTATTTACTTGTGAGCGTAAGCACTTAAAACCCCTGCAGACTCCGTGGCTTCAATATCAGCCAGAAACAAATTTATTCAAAGCCACCACCCCATTGCTCTGTTCACTATCTAGCCTGATGGTAAAACTTGAACTTTGCACACTATTTTGCAATAGGTAGGCGTAATAATGGAATTGCCCTAATAAGGATGTGTGTTTTCCTTATGGTTCGGTGCAGCTCCCTTTCCTTTTACAGTGTCTTTTAAAACAGGTGGCTAATCTGTGTCCCTCCAGGTGTTGCTGGACTACAACTCCCATCATTCCTATTGGCCATAGTAGCTGGGAACAGTGGGGGATGTAGTCCAGCAACATCTGGAGGGACACAGACTAGCCTCCCAGGCCCCCGTTTTAAAGCTGACCATGTAATGCACCATATCAGAAGCACAAATCCCTTTCAAGGGGCCATTTCCCTCTCCTCCTCCTCCTCGTGTTTTTTCTTAGTATCTGCCCTGAACAACTCTGCAACTCGAAACGCTTGCTCATTCTTTTGAGACATTTGAGTTAGTCCTAATAAAGTATTGTTCATCTTCAACTATTGGGCTGTTGTTGTTTTAATTAAATGGACCATTTCAAAAAGAAACTGATGTTCTTGGACTGTGGTTCTACACCTGCTTTCCTGGGATGAATTCTCCATGGAACTCAGTGCAGCTTACTTCTAAGTAGACATGCAAAGGAGGGCACAGTTGTCTAAGCACCATCTCAGCAGCTCACTGAACAATGAGAAACAATTTTCATGCTAACATGAATAGATTATTATATTAATTCTCTCCTGAAATGTTGATGTATGGATCTTAACTTGTGTTTCTTTGGGGTGTTAGGAGGCACTGATGTATATCTTGGCTTAATCACACTGAGAACGCATCATCCAGCTTCTGTGTTTGAAAGACATGTTTATTATTTTTATTATTAGTTCCTGAATACCTGGGACACATGGACCGCAATAATCATATGGGCATAGAAAAGCAGGGGGGAAACATCTTGGTAGCTTTATTGTAAATATCCCTGCTACGTAAGAATAGCCTTGTCTGATCAAACCAGGGTGGATTTGATTTAAATCATGATTTAAATCACGATTTAAATCACTAGTCAGTAAGGCTTGATTTAAATCACTAGTCAGTAAGACTTGATTTAAATATTTTTTTTACAGAAAGACTCATTCTTGCTGGTATAATCTTAATATTTACAACCATATGAAGGTTTCATTTTTGGAATAATAAATTTTCAGAGTAGTTTTTACAGTTATATCAAAAATTACTGATTTGGTTATACTACTAGAAATACATAGACAGATAATTATGAAATTATGGTGAGGTTTAATAAGTTAACTGTTTATATTTGGACAACATTTCTGCTGTACTTTATTGGAAGGAGAAAAATAATCTTTTCCTTAATAACCATTTAAACAATTTATTTAACTAAAACAATAACATGATAGCATATGTATCCATGTGTGTTAACTGATGTGGTTAAACATTAAAAAAAAAACTTAGACTGAGTTTTAGCACACTTGATAAACTTAAATCCTTATTTCCTGGACTAGTAAATTAAGCCCGTTGAAAAACGGGCGCTAGAGGGGTGGCCCCCCGGCGGCAGCAGCTGCTGGCCCCCGAGATGCCTCCTCAGCCACAGCCGCGGATTCCGCTCCTCCTCCCTGCTCCTCCATCTTGGGGGCCGCGGAAGTGACCCGAGCCGAGCAGGAAGGGAGGCTGGATCGCAGCGGCGGCGGCGCCCGGGCGGGGGAGCGGCGGCCTGCTTGGCCCGGGATCCACCCGGGCGCTCCTCCGCCATCCCTCCGGCCGGGCGAGATTCGGCTCCGGGGGGCTGGCGGCGGCGGCGCTTGCTCGCCTGGTGGGGCAAGGAGGCGCATTGCTTGCTTTGCTCGGCTGCCTTTGCTCGGCTCGCCCCCGGGCTTCCTCCCGCCGGCCTTGGCGGCCGCCTGATCCTGGGCCCGGGCTGCCTTCTTGCTGGAGAGGGCGGATTTGGCGCTGCTCGCCTTGCCAGGCGCGCCGATGCGCAGCTTGGCGGGGCTCCTGAGGGAGGAGAGCGCGGGGGTGGGGGAAATGGCGGCCGCGGTGCTGGCGGCGTCGGCGTCAGAGGGCGGCGGCAGCGGCGCGGGCGGAGGAAGCGGGGTCTCCGGGCCAATCATGCCGGGAGGAGGAGGAGGAGGGGGCCTGGGTTGGGGGGGGCTGCCCTGGCGGCGGCGGCGGAGGCGCTGCTGCCTCTTCGGAGGGCCCGTCGTCCTGGACGCGCTCTTTGGAGCGGGCGCTGGAGGAGGCGGCGGCCAGCGGCGCCCTCAGCCTGAGCGGCAGGAAGCTGAGGGACTACCCGCGGGGCAGCGCCGCCAGCCACGACCCTTGCCGGAGAGGCTGGAGGATTTGGGAGGTGGAGGAGGCTCCGTGCAAGACGGCGGTGCTGCCCCAAGTGACACCGCGCGTGCGCCGCTGCTGACTTCCGGCCTGCGTCCCTGTAGGGGGGGGGACAGTAGAGCTGTCCAATCCCTGCATCCCTCTGTGACATGCGCATTGCGCACTTCCGTGACACACAGAAAGTGGACGCAGGGACACTTGAAGATTATTATAGAGGATGAATAGCCTTTGGACTACAATGTAACTTAAATAGAAGACTATATTTAGAAAGATTTTTCCTCCAAAAGCATTTTATTTTAAAAATCCAATTTAAATTTAAAAAATCTGATTTTTTTATTTTTTTAAAAAAATCATTGATTTTTATCCACCCTGGATCAAACCAAAGGGTCCTGTTCTCCCCCTCTTGTCTGTCTCCAGCTAAGGCAGGGACAGTGGCAGAGTTAGCTGCATGGGTGCCCGGAGCCCATGCCGTGCACTTGGGGGGGCGAGCTGCGCAGGGGGGCAACATGATCCGCTGCTGTGGCGGGGTGATCCGCTGTAAAGGTGGTGTGATCCGCCGCACATGGGGGTGGCTGGGTGAGCCCCCCGCGGTGTGCCTTTTTGTCACACCCCCTCAGGGAAGACACCCAGGGCGAACCACCCCCACCGCTCCCATTCTTTTTTTTATTTTATTTTTATTTTTATTATTTTATTAAGGATTTTCTTGATTTACATATGCATTGTCTCTTTCTTGTTCTTTCCATATAACATTTTTATACAGCAATTTCGTTTGTTGAGACATTAGGAAAAGAAGGGGGAGAGGTGTGGGTAGGATGGGGAGATGGGTAGGATGGGGTGGCGGTATTTCTATTTTACTTAATATATGCAGGGTTAGGTGTCAGCATCTTTTGTGCAGGTTCTCTGATGTTTGCTTGTGCTCTTTTAGTGGTGAGAGAGGTCAGGGTTGGCGTAGGGTGTGATCATTCATTTGTGGTAGGCTGTGGAGATCTTTGGTTTCCTGTGTGAGTGGGGTGGGTGAGTGTTTTTGGTCAGGTTAGCCATATTGATTTGTATGCTGCTGGTAGATTTCTGTCATTGTCTATTTGAACCGCCCTCATTCTTAAGCCCCTGACCACGTATGCTCCGGTTTTGCTGAACAACTCCTCCTATGGTGTTTTGTGATGTTTTCATTACATTTTGTTTCAACTGGGGCAGTTATAGCGGACTAGGATTATGCAAATTGTAGAGGGAAGGACATACAAACAAGGGAGTACATAAACCATGGCATGTTCCTAAGTTTCCAACTATGTTTTGTTTTGATGAAAGAATACATGTTTTAAAAAGGTAATGGGGGGGGGAACCTACAGCATTGAATAACAGCAAAGCAAAAGAAATACATTATGTAGTATAATAGGTTTTTTTTTTACATATGTGTGCCAATAAACTAATATTTGTCTAAAACATTTTTAGGCTTTGGAGGGTCTTGGCAAACTCTTGAAAATGAAGGAGATTATTATATCAGAATGCAGGCTGTTAACTGATTCAGGAATTAAGGTAAAATAAGATCCTATGTTGTATATGTTACAAGCATCAGTACATGTATGTCACTCTTGAACACGTCTGATTTACAATGAAATAGTAAATATGCTGAGGTTTTTTCTTAAAACTGTTGAAACATGTTGGCATTAGGAAAATGTACTCAAGCCATGGTTGCTTTCCTTTACACGCCAACATGGGCTCTTTAATTGTCCTTTCAGCTCCAGACCATTATGACCTTTTTATTTTACAACACTTTTTTATACTGCACATTATTGTGTGCTACTTTTATGATTTTTATAGCTTTTAGCTTATGATATATTGTGTATTTACATTTTCATTGTTTTATTCTTTTTGTAAACTGCCCTGGAAATATAATTGAAGGGCTGTAAAACCACTTTACATAAATAAATAGTGGCTTGCGTAGAGTGTTCCAGGAAATTTAAGGATGAGATTTGAATTGGCGGTTTCAGTTTCTTAGCTCATATTGTTAACCACTGCGCTGCTCCCGCTCTGAACTCCTGAGGCTTATAGATGCAAATGTGGGCAAGTGAAGCTACAGTGACTGAGAGTTTTGGAATGTGGAAAGAGATAATATTCACCCCAGGAAGGGAGATTTAACTAGAACAGTTTAAGAAGTGAAAAATGTCTCTACACAGCAACCAATGGCAGTTTTGCCTTTACTTTTTAGCAGGGTTTATTTAAAACAGGATGTGTTTTTGGCAGTAGCTGCTCTGCAGCCCCCATGGGATTCTGATAAGATGGCTGAGACAGAAAACAGATTGTGGAAAGAAATTGCAGCTTTGCAATAAAAATGGTGTCCCATCTTTTGTGTCTGGTGTATGCTAAAGAGAGAGAGAAAGGACTGAGGACAGATTCCTGGAGGGAACTCAGTAGAAGGAAGCTGAAACGACCATAACTAAGGAATGAACTAACTACCCTGTTTCCCCCTTTTTAATACGTAGTCATAAAGTAAGCCATGGCAGGGGTTTTTTACCTTTGTGAGAAGTAAGACATACCCCAAAAGTAAGCCATGGTGCCGCCATTGTTCCCGTCGCCTCCTCAGCCCCTCCTGCGTGCGCAGGGAGCCAGCGAACCAGTGAGAGGCACAGGGGGGAAACGCGCCTCTTGTGGAGTTCTGCCCCGCCTGCTCAGCGCGCAGGGGGAGGCTGTACCGTACCATACTGACGTAATAAAAATAAAACATCCCCCGAAAATAAGCCACCCTGTGTTTTTTTGAGGAAAAAAAATTATAAGATGGTGCCTTAAAAAGGGGGAAAGACGGTATTTCAAGAACAGGAGGAAATTCCCCCCCCCCAGCCTACCTATGGTGCGAGCGGGCGGCGGCGGAGATGGGCTGAATGGCCCGAAATCAGCCTTTTCTCGTCGCTGGTCCCGCTGCCACCGCCCGCCTCTCGCAAGAGCGTGCACAGGAGCCGCGGTTGGGAGAGGCGCTCCGGACCCTTCATGGGCCAGATCCTGAGGGCAATTGGGCCAGATCCGGCCCGCGGACCGTAGTTTGGCGACCTCTGACCTATAAAATGTTAGTAGTTGAGGAGAAAGACTTGTGCAAGCATAGAAAGAGACTCTTTGGTGAATTAATCTAGCAAAATATTAACCCTGCATTAGAAATAACATGGTTTCACTACAAATTTATACAGTTGCTATATGCTTTAATCTGTATTCCGAAAAATGCCCAAAAATCTTGCACAGAAATCACAGTGATCATCACATTTTATCAAGTAATGACCATGAAAATGATGACTATGCCGTCCTATGAATTAGTACCTTGCCGTCATAAAATTCGAGCATCCATCAATCTATTGTATATATGGATCATTCATTATCTACAGCCACACAGAGCTGGTTTGAATTTTGCTGCTCTGTATGCATGTGATAATGCACAAGCACACATTTGACAGAATAATTTATTCTTTGGAGAATAGTTATGAATGGAGTTTCCAGTGTGCCTCCATGTTCCTAGTTTATTGTAACTTAAAGAGCAACTGTGTTAGAGTACAGATATCCTGTCTAATTTATGGAAAGCCATTATGTAGTCATCTGGGTTTTCATACAGACATCAGGAAAAGCATTTAGAGAAAGCTTTGTGGAACTAAAAGTTGTATTTAAATGGGATTAACAATTTCTCTTCCACAAAGTCAATTTCCTAAAGCTAAATCAAAATTTCCAAGAAACATGTCTTTTTTGCTTGCTACAGTGACTTTAATCACTTCTTTATAAGTGGTGTAACATCTTCATATAGGATGCAACTTGGATCCATCTGCTAGGGCCATGTGAGACAATACGATGATGACATAGATGGAGATTCTTGACTCCTAACATCATACAACAGATTGTAGTTAGACTGTGGGCTTTAATCTTTCCCAGTTTTCTTCTTTCAGCACTAGATGTTGAGGGCCACTTGCACTATCAAATGTTTTGAAATTTTGTGGGGAACACACCAACACCATGTGCTGAGTTTCTCTTTCTTTAAGCAGAGGCTTGACAGCCACCTGTCTTTAAGCAGAGGCTTGACAGCCACCTGTCAGGAATGCTTTGATGGTGTTTCCTGCTTGGCAGGGGGTTGGACTGGATGGCCCTTGTGGTCTCTTCCAACTCTATGATTCTATGATTCTCAATTCCTTCTCAAAGAGATAAGTCCTCGCTCCAAGAATATACTGATATTTATAAATAAACCAAATCTTCTTTAGGAAATTACTACCTCCCAACACCAATAATCATCATTATTTTCCCCAGGGATTGTATTTTGTGTGTGTGTAATTTTAATTCTTTCTTTCTTCTTGTACATTATTGGAGGATATGGTCCGCTTAAATAAACAAGAATGGAAAAACCCCCCTATTTTTGTATGCCTCTATTAATTGAGCAAATAGAAACTTGAAGGAGCTGGTTTATATGGGGGACACAGTGGCTGAGATAAGGTTAACACTTCTCTTCCAGAGTAGTAGTCCCAACTCAATTCAGGGGTGCTTTAAAAAGAAGGGAAATCTGGTCATCTAGTTTGGACCTATATTTCCAGTCTGAGTTAGCTCCTACATTGTGAGATGGGCTTTGAAGCCTTGTCTAGAGTATATTCTAAAAATAACCAGCTTACTAAATAAGAGTGTTATTTGAAAAAAGTATACAACAGCTGTTTTCTATCACTTTTATGTGTTAAGATTGCCAGATTATGTTTGGTTCACCAGTGTTGCCAAGGCAGTTTCTCTGAATTATTTTCCCTCTACAAACTGATCAGCTATAAAAATACAAGTTTGAGGCAATGTGATTAATTAACACAAGTACTTTTTGAAAGCTGGAAGAACTATGGATCTGATCTTTTGAGGTTTAAAACTGTTCATCATCGGTTTAATAAGTTTAAGAGTCTTAAATGTGCACCTTTTTCTCAAGCAGTGAGGCATTCCAGGGGTCTAGTGCTTCACAGCATTTGGTTTCCTTTGGAAGTAAGGATCTCTGGAAACCTATGTCAATTTGCAATATTGAAATTTATTTACTAATATACACATACTGGGTGGACAAGATAAAAATACAGTTGTGAAGATTGCACATTTTCTATCTGCAGTATCTGATGAGAGGAGTAATTTATTGAGAGAAAATGTTGTCTCTTACCAGGGAGATTTGGAAATTTAGGTTTGTTTTATATATTTTTTCATTTAGGTTTTACAAAAAATTATTCAGATTTGCACACATCCATTTCATTTCATACTTGATCAGTCCACTAAGTTCTTTCTCTGGTCAGTCACCACCAAGGTCAGACCCTGTTATCATATTTTTTTTGCCCTTGTGTGCATCACCTTACACTTGTTTAAACTGAATCACATTTTATGCCCTTTCACCAAGCTTGAAGCAATTCTTTCTTTCCTTGCAGTCCCTTTTTGTTCTTACCACTATGAAAAATTAATAAATCAAATCCAAAAGCAGTTTGGAGGCTTGAAAGAGCACAGAAGCATGTACAAATCATTCAAATGAGCTTTTCTTGACTGCAACCAGTAAATAACTTAACTCATTAGGGGAGGGAAGTAGCTCAGTTCCACAGCTCATACTTTGCAAGCAGAATGTCCCAGGTGTGATTAGAAAAAAACTCATATCTGAAACCCTGGAGAGCCACTGTCCATCCGTGTCAATGATAGCTGGGCTAGATGGGCCTATGCAGGGCTTTTCTTTAGGGGGGACTCATAGGAACTCAGTTCCAGCACCTCTCAGGTAGGTTCTGCCAGTTTCAGCACCTCTCAGGTAGGCGCCATTGCCATTCTAAGAGAAGAGGGAAGTGTTCATAGTGAGTTCCAGCACCTCTTTTTCTAGAAAAATAGCACTGGGCCTATGGTCTAGCTCAGTATAAGGCAGCTTCCTATGTTCCTTTAATATTTTTTCCAGCCATTTAATGAGAGGAAAAGTGCATCAAGTGTTTGGAGAAGATTAGCAAATTATCTTCAGCATGAGTGCATTGTGAAATCTTAAATCTAAGTGCTCTGGGTAAATAATTTGAGAATGATTAATTGATGGATTTGTGACTTTTGTTCCAGAGATTCTGCCTTGAATTAAAACGCCTAGACCACGTTGATTTATCTTATAACCAGCAGTTAACAAATCATTCATTAAAACATTTGGCATTCAACTGCCACAGAATTACAACTCTAAGTGTGACTGGTTGCCCCAAGGTATGTATGAAAGGAAAGACAACTAGTACTAGAAACTCTGTTACTGAACATATACCTGTAGACTTGGTTCTGTTAAAATCATTGTCAGTGTTGCTGGTATGAGTGCTAAAGGCTTTGGTGGTAATGCCTTAAATATACATTAAATATTTTATAAGCTTACTAAAATTTTACTTCTCTTGGCTGTCTCTAATAATTCCTTATTTCCCCCCAAAGTGTATCTTTTTTGCTTCATTGACAGGTCACTGATACCGGCATTCAGTTTGTGGCTGCAGAATGCCCTTTCCTGCACTATTTGGATATTTCAGGCTGCATGTGTATCACTGACAGAGCACTTAAGTGTCTGTGGAAAGGTTGTGTTCAACTTCGAATTCTTAAGATGCTGTACTGCCCAAATATTACCAGGCAAGTTGTTCTCTAGAAGTCTAGTTTTTCTTTATTTCACAAGATTTATATACCCCTTGGTTGTAATAAAAACCTCAAGGTGGTGTACAAAAAGAATAAAATTGTCAGTAAAAAAACACAACTCAGTTAAAAGCTACTATTTAAATCATTCAAAAATAATTAAAATCAATGATAAGCTAAAAACAGATTGTAAAACATGTCAACATTCTACAAGTCAATATGCCTAAACAAACATGTTTTTAGCGGCCACCAAAAAGTGTACAGTGAAGGTGTCTGATTCATGTCAACAGTCAAGTTGTGGATGAGTTTGGTATTCTTGTGGACTAATCTGTTTGCAGATCACCACATAAGCTACTTAATAAATGTATACATCATGTACCAAGAGTCATCACAATAACATTCTTGCTAACAAAATAGTCCCAATGATCAACCAGATGCCTTCATCTACCCCAGATGCAACAAAACATGTTTCTACAGCCACAGCAGGCACCGTAATTCTCCAGTGGTTTGATTTTACCCTTGAAGGCACACTCTTCCATTGTCTCCCAAGACAGACGGATGTCAGCCAACCAAACTTAGGTGCAAACCTATACACACTTTTCTGGGAATTAAGTCCCACCGAACACCATGTCTGACCCTGACCACTAGGGCTTCATAGACACATCCATCTTATTGGGGGGAAACAAAGCTACGTTCTGTGAAGAACAACTTTTAACTAAACCTTATTAAAAATGAACGAAGATTGTGCATATGATGTTCCCAGGAAATTGCACAGGGGCTTTACTATTAGGATAAGGGACTGTTATTATGACTGTTGGGGACAATATAATAATGACATTAAAGAGGGCTGTACCTTCTGAGTTCAGCAGGATCAAAAGGTAAGAGCCCACAAGCACCCATTGGTGCTATTTGCTTTCTAAAAGCCAATCACTCAGTTGCAATTTATATGAACAGCATCTTGTATAGTCCAGCTTTTAATGTCCTCTCTGGCCAAATTATTCTTGCGATTATATGCATGTTTTGTTATATTAATCCCACTCCCTCCGGCCCTAAAGCTTGAGTTGCTCAGGGACATGGGGTGAAGGAGGAATGCAAGTCTTTCTTTCACTGCCAAAGTCTCAGCTAAAATTGCCTCTCCTGGCACACTATTTACATTTCATGGGAAGCTCCCATCAGAACAAATAGTAAGTTCCCTTGGAAAGCAAGTAGCATATTTGGAGAGGATTTTTGTTGTTCTGACTATGGTCTGGTGAATGCTTCAGCTTCCCCAGGGCTATTTACAAAAAAACACGTATTTCCATAACAAAACCACACACCTCTTTCCACTTGTGGGCATCCTTCTGTCTCGAGAGACAGTGGAGTGCGCCTCTGGGGGTGGTGCACCAGTGACGACCCTGGAGTGCAAGCCCAGGCAGTGTGAATAATAACAATAATAAAAATTTATTATTTACATGCTGCCCATCTGACTGGGTTGCCCAGCCACTCTGAGCGGCTTGCAACAAATTAAAACATCAAACATTAAAAACTTCCCTAAACAGGGCTGCCTTCAGATGTCTTCTAAAAGTCAAATAGTTGTTTATTTCCTTGACATCTGATGAGAGGGTGTTCCATAGTTGTGAGGACCCCCCCCCCCACCTCAGCCTCGCTGATGTGATCCAAAGGAAAGCGGAGCAATACGTTTGGCACCAGCTTTGCTGCAGGAGTTGCTAGATCTTGCCATTTTGCATCTGAAATACTTAATGATGGTGGTGTTTTCAAAAACCTGTTATTTACGCTATAGACAACTTCAAGTATGTGTATATGTAATGGTTTCATTATTTTTGTTGACCTCTTCAAGAAGCATACCACCTGGAAGTTGTGTTACAAGTATTAGTGTATATAATTGTATTCATTGAATTAGTGCCAAGTTGTTTGGCCCTCCGAACCTATACAATTTTTCTAAATTATTGCTGCTATCATAGTCACTATGAACAATTACAGTGTTTGTGAATATTCTATGACATAGTCCTGAAAGTGGGTTAGAAGCTCAGACACACAGCTGGTTTTGGGGTCCTCTAGTTTTTTGCTATATTACTTATGTTTTACACAAGAGAGCCCTTCAGAGGAAAGACTTCTACTGTACATTAATAGTGTCTGCCCATCTATCTATTTCAGACAAGCAGTTTCAAAATTTGCAACAAGGCTCCAGAAATACGAATACAACGATGAAGAACCTCCTCAGTGGTTTGGTTATGATAGCAAGGATGAGGCACGCACTCCAAAGAAACATAAAAAACAACGGCCAAGCATAGAACAAAGTCCAGAGTCCAGTATACCCTCCATGGTATCCCCTTCGGCAGAAAAAAGTGTGGAATCTAGTGTCCCCCCACAATAGAACTTCCACAGAATACTGGTAATCATATATGTTTAATAGCCTTAAGCAAAAAGAATTGAAATGGAAACTCATTTTTGTTTTGTTTAAGAAGATAATGATACATTGTCTTAAGATTGTTTTTAGTTTGATAGCTAGTACAAGTCATCCTAGAAAACATTGTTACCTTCTTTCCTAATTAGTATAGTCAAATAAATGTTATTATTTTGTTCAGTTCTTCTTTGAACACCAGTCAACAAAGAGCTTAGTTTTAACATAATTTGTGTACAGTTTAGTGCTATGTACATTTAAGAAAATTAAGTTGGTATTTTTCTGGTTGTTGAAGACAGCATTCTGCCCCTTAGTAAGCTCAGAATTCCCCAGCTGCCACTCCAACTAAGGAGGCCTTAAAAAGAAATAAAGGTGCAGCACAGCATTTTATCTATGGAGTATTAAGTGTATCCTGCATTGAGATAGTTTGTATGCCAATCAGTCTCACCCACACGTTACCCAAAATGCACATGTGAAACACACATTCCTCAAATAATAAACATTCTTTATTGTTTACTTATTACATAGGTGTCCTGCCTTTCTTCAATAATGGAACCCAACATGGTAGTTATTTCACATTCACTGAAGGCAGAGCTGCTTAGCTGTATCGTGTGCCTTATGCCATGCAACTTTGGAAATGATAGTCTTGCTTCACTCATTCTGATACTGTAGTTTATGTGATTGTATCGTACAAAGCTTTTTAAAGCTATTTTGAGAGAATGGGGGTGGGGGTTACAAAGTGATATATCCGTATTTTTAGTAAATAAATAATTGAGGGAGTCGGTGCATGAGTGCAACAGACTATTGCTTGGGCAACTGAGTTTCCCTCTCCTCCTGTGAGCCACCAAAATCTGCTCTGGAGATTTAGAGACCCTCACAGCAGATTGGGAGCTGCTTGACTCACCCCCTCCAGATGACCGAGGCCATCCTCGTAGGCTGGCAAACGTGGGCCTGCTTTCTTTCTGTCACTTGCCTCAGAAATGCTGATGGGTTACCACTGTGGGTGTGAGTGCACACTGGGGAGATCTGATCTAATGCCAACCGTCTGTCCTATGGGTGAGGAGAGGTGGTGATGACTCCCAAGGTCTGCTGGGAGCACCTCTGGCCTCCACTGCCTTAGTCTGGCTCTTCTCAAACCTGCATTGAGTGGAGGCTTTCTTGCACTGCATCGCCCTCAGTTACTTGCATATCCAATATTCCTATAAAAAGGTGGGGGACCAGTGTGGGGAGAGACCTTCCTCCACCATGGTGTCAGGAGCGGTGAGGGAGAGAATTGGGGCTAACCCCCTAGAAGAAAGGTGGAGAAAAGCAAAAAAAAACCCAAAACAAACCCCTCAGGATTAAGCATTTTAATCTTCAGGGTATTTGTTGAAAGTTTGGCTGTTTAAAGTGATCAATAAACAAGTTGGGGGGGGAGGCGGTTTCCATTGATTTCTGAGCATTTGAAGCCAAAGGCACCAGAAACACTAAAACATGCCTCAGTGCATTTTATATACAAACAATGGGCAAGATTTACAGTAATCTTTCTTCATTGTTTCTTGATTAAGTAAAGATTATTTACTCTATCATGAGGCCTTCAGTTTCACAGACTGGAACCAGGTTTGACTTTTGAGATGAACGGTGCCATTTTCTGTCTCTGCTTTAATATATTTTCCTTGTTTATCCTGTTGATTCATATGGCCTAAATGGACAAAAGAAAAATTATGGTAGTTAATTTCACAAATTGATTCTGGGCCGTTTTTCTAAGCAGATTCATTTTTACCTTCATGGAAATTTTTACTGGAATAAATCATGACATGTCCTGCTGCTTGGTTTCTTCCTTGACATCATACCATGACTCATCGCAGCAAAGTCCCAGCAGAATAGATTTGGGGAAGAATAATGTGTCTTTGCATTATGTTGATTTTAAATCAAGCCTTCTGCTGGTCCCGGATTATAGAAACATGTTTTCCCAATGCAAACCCTGTGGATGCAGAAAGCTAGCTCTTAAATTCAGGTTGTCACAATTCCTGGCCATAAGCTGAGTAGCAGGCTGAATGAATCACTTTCTTGCCACTCCATGCAAACTAGAATCCATGGACTGCTATGCTTTAATCTTATCTTCCAAGGCTAAGCTATGCTCCAAAAATCTATTTTCAGCCTCTGGATTTAGAAAACAAAGCACAACTGTATTCCAGAGGTAACCTCGGTAAGCCTCCAAAAGATGAAAACGAATGAGTAGCTAAGTTGGAAGGATATTATGTGCATAAAATAATTTAGCGCCTTTGTTTGAACTCAAATGATTTATGGGAAAGCATTTAGTTTAGGCATCTGCTCCTTCCCCTAGGAATATTCTGTTAAAATTAGTCATATCTCATAAATGCAAACTACAATGGACTGTCCTTGGAGGAAGTAAAAGTTAGCATACCACTCACAGGAAAAATGGCCAAAATTATTTACTTAAATCACAAAATGTACAACTAAAAACAGTATAAGGGTGCCTACTGTATTTGAAGCAATACTGATCTTTTTCCTGATGGATTTAAGATTTGCTCTGCCACTATATAAACCAGGTGCCAGTGACAGAGTCTCATAGTGTACAGAACACTTCTCAAACTCATGACTGTTTTATTTTTACACCTGAAGGTCTATTTCCTGTTTAAAATTCAACACAATTTATGTACTTAGGACCTGGCTCTCTCCATCCAAAACACATGGTAAATGAAAAACACATAGCTTTCTAGAAAGGCCTTCTTTCAGTTGTGGCCGTTTAGCACCTACACTTGCGTTATTAGATGCTACGTGTTTTGGAGTCACTCCAAGAATTTAATCCACAAGAGAAAAGGCAACAGGCTCTGGTGAAGACTCAAACCCTTCTTAAGTGGTAACGTATTATTGCCTCCTTTATGTTACATTAATACCACATCATTTTTTATGCTGGGTTCAGAGCGCCATTAATTCGCACTTGGATGTGGAGGAGAGCAAGAAGACGACAGGAAAGTGCACAGGGACTCTACTGAGCTCCAATGCCAATCCCTCTGGTGGTGCAGGATCATGCTCCAGGTCAGGAGTAGTGGTAGCCTTCAGATGAGCTGAACTACAACTCGCATGATACCTCTCCATTTGCCATGCTAGCTGGTGCTGATGGGATCGGGAGTCCAATAACATCTGGAAGGCACCCACATTGGCTAGTCCTACCCCAAGTATAAATGTGTAAAGAGATCTAGCGCATGTGAGACATATGAAGAAGAAGTTGAGCTACTATTACATACACATTTCAAGCGCCGTTGCCCTTCAAGAGCTCTAGAATCCTGGTGATACCAAAACCAACATCTGGACCCCTTATTCAGTCTTCTGAATTACTGCCAGTCATCTATGCTATAAGCACACAGTTGCCATATTTTGTATCTCTGCCAAGTTTTGTGCTACATATGGTAGCAGCCATATAATGGGTGAATATAAATCACCAGCTTATCAAGTGGTTAATCTGTGAAAGTTTGCTTGCTTCTTAATTGTGTGCTATCAAGTGTGGCAAAGTGCATCCATACAGACAACTGTGGCCAGATTAGTCTATTCTAATGTTGTTGCTTTACTCCTATTCACTAGGAAGACGTCTTCCTCAATACACTGCTGAAGTGTTATTTTGCTTTGTCATTTGGAGAAATAAATGATTCATCTGTTCTCACAGTCTTAAAATTTATTGAAAAAAGTCTATAAAAAATTCCCATTTTCTTTGAATTTATTCTCTTTTTCTTAGGAAAAACTTCTGCCTGTTTCAAAAAGTGCTTTTAAGTCTGTGAAGCCATCCATTGTGTGTAACTTCAAAACTTAAAATTAAGATCTATAATGCACACACCTCACCTAGCCCCCTCATCTCCAAGGTATGGCTACATTTTCTCAATAATAATTTTAAAAACCCTAAAGCACATGGTAGACTCTCCTATCACTGTGAGCTGGAACAAGACTCCACACTCAGACTTTTCTCTCTCTTTTTCTGCCCAGTGTATTCAAACAGTAAATGACCATCTTAGTATGGAATAAAAATCATGACTGTTATATATTAAAATACCTTATTAAAAGGCCTTACCACCTGATAAACCACCCAGCCTTTAGCATGCATTAGAATCCACAATGCAGTGGGTTGTGTGTGGAAATCTCACTATGCTTTGATCAATAGTGATGCCCCCAAAAAATCCCAGGGTTGGAAAACATTCCCACTGCAATGGGTCTGTGAAATGCCTGAAACAGGTACAGCAGATCATACTATAGGATGTTTATACAGTGGTACCTCAGTTTAAGAACAGTCCTGTTTAAGAACGATTTGGTTTACAAACTCCGCAAAACCGGAAATAGTGTCCCGGTTTGTGAACTTTACCTCGGTCTAAGAACAGAATCCGAACGGTGGAAGGGCACCGGCGGCAGGAGGCCTCATTAGGGAAAGCGCACCTCGGTTTAAGAATGGTTTTGGTTTAAGAACAGACTTCCGGAACGGATTAAGTTCGTAAACCGAGGTACCACTGTATAGCGCTTTCCCTAATGAGGCCTCCCGCCGCAGGTGCCCTTCCACCGTACCACTGTACAGCTAGTGGAGTTTAAAGTTCCATTTCTAACACAATTAAAATGTGAGTCATTTCACAAAACAAACTATTTAGCAATATGGCTGCTGCATGCTTGCTGGGTTCTGATGATAGACTGGCTAGACTCTCCATCTTTGAAAATGCCTTGGCTCACCTCCTGTTTTCTTTGGAATATATGAGCAGGGTGCTAAATATAGATGGGGGAATCTATTTTTCTTTTATTTGCAGTTACTACAGCACTGAGATTTATAGGGGAGCATTAAAAATACTGTAACTTGCTCCCTTGCTTGTTCTGCCCACTCCAAATGTAGCTGCCAAGTTTGTAATTTACACAGCCTGATTCCATATTAATAAATGGAGTCTAAGATATACAGCATCTTTGCCCCAGATCTTTTGGGGAAAAGAATGTTGCATGCCCTGGTTAGCTTCTTGCACTTGCGTCTGGGAAGCCTCTTTGCTCAACTGTCATAAGGGTCTTCTCTTGCGGCCAGTTTATTTTTACGTTTGCTACATTCATTTTCCAAAACAAAGTTTTTCTTTGTTGATATGAAGGCTACAGAATACTTAGCTGCACTTCAGGGCCATCCTTCCAAAACCAAGAGAAGGCAAAGTTGCTCCTTTGCTCTTAACAGGGACATTCCTTCTCAGTGACACAAAGGGTCGAGATATTTTAATCATCACAACTTGTGCAAATATAATGGGCTTCATGAGAAACACCAGAGGTGAAGAACTCACTCCACGATCCTTTAAATGAAATTGTGAGGAAAATCCCACAGGAGCTTGTGTTAATATGGAAGCAAAATTACTTGGCTGGAAAACTTAATACATATAGAAGTTAAAGGCTGGTGGGAAATAGCTGAGTCATGTAAAAGCTGCTGAAGACTTGCCTTGACATAAACATGCTTTTTCTTTTATTCAATTAGATAAATTTATCAAATGTATTAAGTGATCAGCCATTTGATCCAACAAATTAATGGTACAATGAGAATGATTTCAACATTGCCTAAAATCACAGAATCACAGAATCATAGAGTTGGAAGAGACCACAAGGGCCATCCAGTCCAACCTCCTGCCAAGCAGGAAACACCATCAAAGCATTCCTGACAGGTGGCTGTCAAGCCTCTGCTTAAAGACCTCCAAAACAGAAATATTAAAATGCTCTCTCTATAGACCACTTCATATGCAACTCTAAGTCACAGTTCAGTGCTGTGTAGACAACCCACAGCAAGCCATGGGCTCCCACACTTCCCCATTCCCTTTCACATGCCACAGGAGACTGAAAGCTACCACTTCCAGTTTTAAATTCACCAAAGTTACCTGTTACATCTGAACGCAGCAAATGCTGGATAGCTTAAACTGTTGTCCATTCAAAGAAAGAGAGATCAATCATGGTTTATATTCCTGGTTTGCTCACTAACAATAGCGAAGGATGAGGAAGAATTAATTAAATTAAATTTAAATTAGTTTAGAATCCAGCAGATCCTTGGCTGCTACCACCATTGTTTCACCCTGTTTTGGGGCCTCCAGTAGTTTCACAGAAGACAACTGTTTCACTTAATTCACAATTTGTAGTATTCC
Source organism: Darevskia mixta (assembly GCA_034641385.1). NCBI lineage: Eukaryota > Metazoa > Chordata > Lepidosauria > Squamata > Lacertidae > Darevskia > Darevskia mixta. The sequence continues at coordinate 5,490,404 of JAWWNH010000224.1, read as the reverse complement.
ACTGAGTACGGTTCATTGACTCAGTCTCCAACTGGTGAGCCACTAAAATGTTTTCCCTACAAAGTTCTGCAAGTTTTATTTTTACTTCAGTTCTCCTTCCCACATACTGGGATTATCTTGCAGAGCTACGAAGAGCATGGCTTGCTTCTGGACCAACGAAGCAATCAAATTTGTGTTTCGATGAAAAGTTACAAACATGGGCAGGCATTTATTACATCTATTCTAACTTGCAGCAGAGAAAAGCCTGGACGAGAACAACAAAAATAGTTTCAATCTCTTCCATCAACCTAAGTTGGCTTCTTAAATAATAAGGTCTTTGATAGACAGAGAGGCAATGATGTAAGAAGAAAGCTGGCCAGGTGGGCGTCCCTAACATTGATTCTTCGCCAGGTATCCTTTCTGACTCTCCTATGACCTTGCCTGAGCTCAGATAATTGTGTATTGGGCAGTGGCTGTGTATATTTGTGTCATCAAAGGCTGTTTAAATTAGAGGAACAAAACACAAGTGCGCAGCTTGGAAGTGCAGAGTTTGGAGCAGCCTCCTCTGTTATGCTTTGACTGTCCAAGCAAAATTGGTGCCAGCCCTTGGATATATATAAAGGCCCTTGATGTGGTGCATGGATATGACGAAGCAAAACCCAAACGAGCATTCTTGACTCAATGGTAACAAATCACTCCTTCCTGCAGTTTGCCAGGGAACAAGTTATTGGACTGCTAACAAAAGGAAATAACCTATACCAGTAATTTGAAGGAAAAAAACAGAGTATCAAAGGGATGTTTGTCCCTAGGACTTGAAAACTGTACTGAAGGTACATAGAATATTATTTTATTGTGTTTGACTGAAAATAACTGAGGTTTATAAAAGTAAATCAACCTTCCATGTCTCCCATGTATTCTTCACCTATAGCAAGCAAGGCAAACTTTGGATTTATGCTAGCATTCCTTTTGTTTCTAAAGTGCTACATCAGCAAGGGGTATTGAGAAGCACAGTAATGACATCTGGCAAGTCTTAACCAGAACTTATCTATTCTTTCCTTCTTCCCAGCAGAAAAAAAATCAATCACCCCCAAGATACACATCATCTGAGCCATTCTCCAAGGAGCCGATTATTTGTGAAGCAAGCTCTTAGTTCAGAAGACTAAAATAGATACAATGTGCAGCTCTCTGTGAGAATTTTCCTTTTAGCAAAGTGAATCTCATAATGTTTTGTGCAGTTCAAGCATGAATTTATGCTCTCTGTACTTAGAATTGTCCATCACAGTCCCGGTGCAGATATCCCATGACTAAAAGCTCCAGAGTGGACAAAAAGATTGCTTCTCCCCACCAAATCCCTCCTCCTAGGTTAATCCCACTCAAGCACTGCCTAGGGCAGTGATGCCTAACCTTGACACTCCAGATGTTTTGGGACTACAACTCCCATCATTCCTGACCATTGATCCTGTTAGCTAGGGATGATGGGAGTTGTAGTTGCAAAACATCTGGAGTGTCAAGGTTAGCCATCACTGGCCTAGGGCCTGGCACTGGTGTTAACTACAGTTTAGGCTAAAAATGATGGGGAGAAATCTGGTACAAATATAATTTGCACCCATGGAATGGGTTGCAAACCTGACCCCGCATACACTTAATTAACAGAGTAATTCGATTCATACCTAAAAATAAAGTTTTATGGGGAGAGTGTCTACAAGACAAGACTCACCTGTAACTGTTATGCGGTCCTCCCTGGAGGCATTCTGAGTCTCCTGTAATTGGATCTCTGGGCTCACCTCAACCTTGCTCCCAGATAACTCCAGATAAGCTTTTAGAGTTGCAGGTACCTTGACAGTAATGGAACCTATTATACACAAGAACAAAAGGATGTGTGTTAAGACTATTCAAGGTGACAGGCATAAGCCACTTTGGGTCAGAGAACACCCCCCCCCAAAAAAATATTAAACAGAGTTCCATGAGAAATGTGGGCTTGCTGTTTTTACCCAGCAAAAGGAAAGCAATATGGCAGCTCCAGATCTTTTGGACTCCAGTCCATCTTCCCCAGCCAGTATAGCCCAATGATCAGGGATGATGGGAGCTGGAGTCCACAACATCTGGAGGGCAGCATTGGATGCCCCTGTTCCAAAGCAATGTGCTGGCTGCTTTCGTCACCATATTGGTATGCTGCCTTTCCATAGTTAAAGCCATGCTCAAGGCGGCTTACAACATGAAAAGCTTAATTACCAACAAAACGAAAGTAGTCATAAACAAGAAATGAAACACATCAAAAACTACACGAACAATCTGAACCATTGCCACACAAATCATAACATCTAAGAATTAAAGGTGCAAATAATTAATAGCAACAATAGCAACAAGACCCCCTAAGCAACTCCCAGCCCAAGAGTCTGTTCAACATCCTCAGTTTTCGTAGCTGGAGTCAGTCAGTCAGTCAGTCAGTCAGGGCTCCGCCCTCCCAGGCCAGGTGGGAAAAGGCTTGCAAGGCAGTGAGCAGGTCCCCCAGGACTCACAGCCAAGATGCTGCTGGGCCTCTTCAGCAGCCTCAGCTTTTGTAGCTGGAGTCAGGCAGGCGGGCAGAGCTCCAACCTCCCAGGCCAGCTGGAAAGTGGCTAGCAAAGCAGGGATCAGGTCTTCCAGGACTCACAGCCCATATTGGACAACAAATCTTAACTGTATACTAGTTTGTGTGTGCGAAGTCTGGATGTTGCAGTGAACACCTAAGAAGTTATTAGGATGATGATCCTCATGCTACCTCTGCTTTTCTTGCTGGAAAGGGTTGCTCTCTTCATACTTTTATCGGGAAGCCCTGATTGAGCTCTACAGTTTGAGAGGGAGGTTAACTTCATTTCTGCCATAGTAATTTAAGTGACTCACTCAGCACAAATGTAAAAAAGAACGAGAGAGAGCAGAAATCATATTTTCCAGAGAGCTAGAAAGTTGAAGTGCAAATTTCAAGAACTTTGCATATTGGTCATTTACACATAATGCTACATTTAGTTTGGAACCAAATCTCATTGAAATCAGAAGAACTTGCTGTGGAGTAAAAGTGCTTCAGCTGTAAAAGCTTCACATACAAAACTACTATTCACTAACCTTCCTGAGATTTCAGATCCACTTCCCCCTTTTGATTGATAATGTAAACATCTATCTCCCCATGATGTGTAGAAGCTTTCAGGAATCCTTCGGAGGAATCTGAAGAACAAAAGAATGAAAATATTTTGAGCTGTGTGGGTTCCGATGAAATGGTATGTATATTTTGCAAGTCCCATATTAACAGACTGTTTCTGAAATGTTTGCTCCTAGGGCGAAAGCAGTGCCGTGGAGTTTTTGTGGGGGAAGAGAGAAGAAGGGACACAATGTTCTCTCTATATTTAAACTTTAATAGATAGTTTGAGACTCACTGAACATCTACATAGAAAGAACATCTGCAGTTCAGAGATGGTAACATAGCTTAGTTCTTCTCAAAATATTCATGATAACCATGTCGACATTTTGCATCAGACATTTTCATTTTTCCTCCTCTAGGAAAACAGGAAGAAGGGTTCAGCAAAAGCAAAAAGATGTATGGATGATTCTAAAAGGAGCATGTTTTCAAAGGGTACAAAGATAACAAACCTAACATTTGTTTTCTAAACTGTCTCTGCATGCTATTCAGGCTTTAGATGAATGTTTCTCCCTACATACATACACTGAAAGAAAAGCTTGCCTTTAAAAGTTGTTCAAAAGGTAATTTGCACAAACTCTAGGGAACAAAAGTTGCTTGTTACTTTTTGTAAAAAAAAATCTAAACCCCCACACTATGATATTATGAGAGTTTCAGAATACATCTGAAGCTGCACCCAGAAGCTAAACAACAGGAAATGCTCTAAAAAATCTTTGCAGATTATGGCTGAATTGCCAGTATTTTTTCCCAACATGCACTTATTTTATCCAAAGGATTTATTAACAAGGAACAGAAAAAGTCATGGTGGTTTGAAAGCTAAATCTCGGAGATAACCAGGCAACTAGCCAAAAAAAGAAAGAGTTATCTGAAAGAGTTTTTTAACTAGTGGAAACCAAAAGCTTGATTCAGGCAGAATGTTCCTCAGGTTTCCAGGGTTTGTCCTGTAGCAATGATAAATGCATTTAACTTGTTCATAGGTTTTCTTTTAACAAAGCTCTTGGGCCATGTATGTGACAGATTGCCCCTCCCAGAAAAAGAGCGACACATCACATCAATGTGGACCACATCCAGGTGCACATGATCCAAGCTCTATTTCTCCTTTACCGGTACATCTGCAGGGATGGCGGTTGGCGACTGTGCCAGACCGTTGTCTTGCCTCCGTAATGGACTGGATGAGAGCCAACAAACTGAAGCTCAACCCAGATAAAACTGAGGCAATGTTAGTGGGTGGTTCGCTTGAACAGATGGATGGGAGGTGGCCTGCTCTTGATGGGGTTACACTCCCTCTGAAGGAGTAGGTATGCAGCTTGGCGGTCCAATTCTGGATCCTTTGCTGTTGCTCAAGGCTCAGGTGGCTTTGGTGGTGCAGAGTGCCACCTTTACCCCTTCAGCCAACACTTGTCACTCTCTTGGTTTCCCTGCCTAGTTTTACTGCATCCTAGTTCTTCCATGTGTTTTCAGGCATGCTTTAGAACCGCAAGCTCAGATAATTAGTTTTAACTTGCTTATTCACTGTAAGGTTCAAGTTACAAGAGATTCCGACCAAACATCAGGAAGAACTTTCTGAAAGTAAGAGCTGTTCGACAGTGGAACAGACTTCCTTGGAGTAGTGGACTCTCCTTCCTTGGAGGTTTTTAAGCAGAGGTTGGATGGTCCCTGTCATGGATGCTTTAGCTGAGATTCTTGCATTGCAAGAGTTTGAACTAGATGTCCCTTCCAACTCTACAGTGCTATGAAACTTAGCCTATTGTTAGTGTACAGTTTAGGAAGGTCTGTGTCAATTCACATCTCTTCACATATATTCAATATGTATGCTAATTCCCTTTGGATATATTAGAATTACCTTTGATGTCCTAGTTTACTCTTGGAGTGTGCTCAGCTCTCAGTGTCAAAAGATCCTATAAAAGTGTCAGGGTTCCATGTAGAACCATAGCTGTCAACTTTCGGATTTGAAAATAAGGGATTTTCCCAAACTTTTGGATTTGAAAATAAGGGATGCCGCGAGGGCGGTGCAATGGCACCAAGTAGCCTTGCCACCCTGCGCTCCAGAGGCTGCGCGCGAACGGGTGAGTGAAAGAGCGAGCGCGTAGACGGCAGGCAGGCTGTCTGTCTGGTTGGGCGTGAGGGTCTGGCTGCACAAGGCATGCAAGCTCCGCCCCCAGTCGGTCTCAGACTCCTTATTGTCAGCCGAGCAACGCAGCTGAGGAGCCTCCCTGGCCGGCAGGGAGGGAGAGGAGCTGCTTCCTTGAAATCTGGGAAATTTAAGGGATATCAACAATCCGGGATAGCAGCGGGAAACGGCATTGGAATAAGGGAGTTTCCCGCAAAAAAAGGGAGGGTTGACAGCTATGTGTAGAACTGCAGCCTTGAATGCAAGCTGCACCATTCAGAAAGGCACTCTGTTCTTAACTGATGCTCACACAATTTCATGCGCTTTCAGTTCCAGGGGTACATGACAACACAGCTGGAGAATATGGCAAGGAATGTGAATGAAATAAGGGAACACAATCTCTTCCTGAGAAGAAAAGCAGAGCTGCCAGCTCAGGTCATTTGAAAAAGTGACGGCATCTTTTTTGGCTTTGAAAAATGGTAAACAACCAATGATGAGAAGACAGCTTCAAACGTGGCCTTGTCCCACCCAGCCCAAAAGGAGTTTTGATACATCAGCCTGTGAGAGAAAGAGAGACTGGAACGCAGCCACTCTGGTTCGTCGGTTGAAAAAAGAACGGGATTTGGGGTTGGGGTTTTTTAGTCCGCATCTGTAGAAACACAAAAGGAGCTTAAATGGAGTAGCCAGATTGCTGAAGGTGGCTGTTGCTGTGCAAAACTTTGAAATACCCTCAGGCCATGATAAATGATGAATTAAGTCAGAAAATGACTGTGTTCCCAGTCTTCAGATTAATAGGGCGTTTCCCATCTGGAATGCTGTCGGGAGCGTTTCCTAAAGCTGGCCAACTACATTTCCAGAACAGGAATTTAAATTAGAATACATTTATAAAGTCAGCATTTGGGATGTGCAGCTTCTTACAGGTGTTATCAGAGAACCCAGAACGAAAGAGGGACGGGAAATATGCTTTCTTGCTTTCCTTTCCTTGTCCTGTCCCAGAGATTCATTGTGGACACAGAGGATCCAATATACAGTGGTACCTCGGGTTACATACGCTTCAGGTTACAGACTCTGCTAACCCAGAAATATTACCTTGGGTTAAGAACTTTGCTTCAGGATGAGAACAGAAATCGGGCAGCGGCGGCACAGCGGCAGCGGGAGGCCCCATTAGCTAAAGTGGTGCTTCAGGTTAAGAACGTTTTCAGGTTAAGAACGGACCTCCGGAACGAATTAAGTACGTAACCAGAGGTACCACTGTATACGAAAGATCAAAGATGCTATCAACCCAGTCCTGGGACAACGCATGTGAAAGTTTTACATCCACAGTTTTAGCTACACTGCAATCCACACCTGCCTCATGTGGGCTGTAGCCTCTCACCAGCTGCCACAGTGATGCTCGTATCACATTGCTGGCACAAGCCTTCCCCATCCACCTGTTGAACCTACAGGTGTGGAGCTTGCCAGCCATATCCCCACCAGCAGAGCCTAACAAAAGGCCCAGAAACAGGGCACTCTGAGCCGGCCTGGGATCAGCTAGATTCCAAGCTGCTCTCGCTGCTGGTGTCAGCCAGCAGAAGCCCTGATCCAGGCCCAACTGCTACAAAAGCCTAAAGATGGCACAGGGATCAGGCCCAATCTTCTCCCCCCCCCTTCCGCTTCTGGGCTAGGGATGCACTTACAACTCCATGCCTCTGCAAAGCCTCCCCAATCCAACAGTTAGGGCTGTACACATGGAGCTGTTCGTTTTTTAAAAACAAAGATCTAACATTATTTTGACCCCCAAAGAGGAATGGCCCTCTTCTTTCCTGTTGAAGAGTCGGGTAGGATTTAAGTGCCTTTTGTCCAAAAAAAGAACTCTGGAACGGCGGCCTCAGCTTCAGCACCTGCTCCATGTCGGAGGGGATATATACTATGTTTGCATGTCAACCTTGAAACTGTAGGTGCGAACAGAGGACATTGGGCACAATCTAGCCAAAAGGTTAATCAATTCCCACTGGAATCAAAAGAACTTAATCACCTTCCTGGTTCCGTTCCTTTCCATGGGTCTAACTTGCAACTAGGCTTAGCTGCGTTGCATTGATTGTGAATAAAATGAGACGAGCTTAAATTCAACCGTTTTCAGGGCGGCCCTCTAGGTTGACTGTAGAAGGGGAAGGCAGAGAGCAAAACTCAAAGGTACAGATGGCTGTGATAAACGATGTGGTGCTCCTGAGATATTTCAGCAAACTTGGTTTTGATGAGCCCAGAAGATGAAGTGGAAGGAACGGTTTTGATAGTTTTGCTTCAGTTTATGAAAGACAGATTTCTGGGGCTAAACACACAACTGATGCAAAGCCCATTTTTGTTCTGCTTTCTAAGTTGTAACAAAGGAAGCTAAGGTTTATGGAGAAAAGGGGGGAATAATCTGCAGACCACTTGCAGTGGTTGTTTTTGGATTTTTAATCACAGCAGCTTTTAAATTGAATTAGATTTAAGTTGGTAAGGAAGCTTAGGGTTCTCTGATCAAGAGCTATTTAGGGTTTGATATGCTAAGGAGAGAGACCAATGTATGAACTAAAGAGAGTGAGTTGGGCACTCAGAATAATTAGAAAGTGGACTCCTTTCCCAATCATAAATAGAAGGATTCCAGTTAGATCTGTTTCTTCCTGCTTCCCTATTTGCACTGGTGAGACACATCAGATGTGGCAGTCACCGAATTAAGAGGAAATCAAGTGTAGCAAATCAGTTTAATATGACCAGAGTTTCTCAGCATGATCTTGCAAACCTTTGGCGAGAGTAGGGCTTTTGTTTTTTGTTTTAACAGCCACAGCTGTTGATCTGATTTAGATGCCGGCCAGGGGGCGGGGACAATAATGCTGGTAACTGGGCACATTAGTGGTCAGAAACAGCCCTGGGACTTACTGAATCACACTGTGAGGTAATAAAGATATGAGTTCCAGGCTCTAGGAATTTGAAACGCTGTTGCTACTCTTGAGAACTGGGCTATAACAGTTTCGTGTTTCCAATAACTCTTGCCGCCCCCACCCCATGTGGCCCATCACTTCTACCTGTGGGCAAGAGCAGGGTTACAAAATAATAATAATAATAATAATAATAATAATAATAATAATAATTTATTATTTATACCCCGCCCATCTGGCTGGGTTTCCCCAGCCACTCTGGGCGGCTTTCAACAGAACATTAAAATACAATAATCTATTAAACATTGAAAGCCTCCCTAAACAGGGCTGCCTTCAGATGTCTTCTAAAGGTCTGGTAGTTGTTGTTCTCTTTGACATCTGAAGGGAGGGCGTTCCACAGGGTGGGTGCCACTACCGAGAAGGCCCTCTGCCTGGTTCCCTGTAGCTTTGCTTCTCGCAGTGAGGGAACCTGCAGCTGGAGTATGCTAATGAGAAGGTCCCAACTCTCTCTCTCTCTCTGTGTTTTATTTCTGACTTACATTGGGAGCCAGATCTTCCTCCAAGGAGTTGCATTTTGCCTGCCCCTCTCTCTACCGCCTATAAAATCACTAAGAACATCTGCAGAAATTCTTATAGTGCTGTACCTTACAAACTGTTATAGAGTGGTGACCATAAAACAGGCATTTCCTGATATCATGCCTCTATTATGGGATGCCCTTCCCTCTACAATAAATGGCATTCACCAGCTGCATCAGACATCTTATAAAGACTTTATCTTTTTGCCCAGGCCTTTCCTGACCCACATGACTGGACCCTGTGTGAATTCATCGAATTCCTCTTTTATTTCATAGAATTTTAAAGCTGGAAGGGACCCCCGGAGTCATCTAGTCCAACCCCCTGCAATGCATGAATCTTTTGCCCCACGTGGGGCCTGAGATTAAGAGTCTCACGCCGACTGAGCTTCCCCAGGCTCCATCGCCAGTTCAGATCCCATTACCACATAAGAGAAGTTTGGGGTTTTGCCCCAACGTGCATTACTTGACACTTGCTTACACTGAATCACATCTAATGCCCATCCACCAAGTTTGGAGAGATTCTTTTAGAGCTCCTTGCAATCTTTTTTTTGTTCTTGTCCTGAAAAAAATTGGTGTCAGCAGCAAATTTGGCTATCTAACTAACACCGCGAATTGCTCACTCACAGGTTTGCATCTTTATCACCCAGAAGATTTTTTTAAAGGCAGCAGGATCCATAAATCATAAATTAGAAACACAAAACACACTTTGGTATTTCTTCTTAGCATTATTTTTGTGCCAGAGTTTTCCATTTCGCTTTCAGTCACTGCCAGGACACCCAACAACCACACTGATCTGCTTAAAACAAAACAAAACTCTGGAGATTTTGAAACAGTTTGGGGTTCACAAACTGAGAGGAAAGTTGCTGAAAGTGGGGGGCGGGCGGCGGAGAGCCAATCTGACGTGAGCGTCCTTCTGGATCACATTATTTGAAGCTTGGCAAATATTCTACAGAGCAGTGAGCCATATGAATCTCACTAAGTCTGGGAAACTGATACAAGAACAGAATAGAAACCACAGCCATGAAGTCAACACAGAATGAAATGCTTTATGAAAATGTGTAATGTTTTGCATCTCAGGAGGGAATATATAGTCCTGACAATCAATTTTTCCCCCAGATACGCCATTTCTGCCATGAAAATGTTACAAGAAATTGTGTTTGGTCTTTAAAGCAGAATGTTTACCAGGGAGTGGGAAGTTTTCTACCTCTTCCAAGAACCCATTTCCCCAATATGATTTCTGATATTCACAATCAAAGCTGATATAGGAGTTGAAGTAAAAGAGCAGCTTTCTGGAGGAGAAAATGCCCCAGCATCAAATGTTATTGCTTCAGTGGCTGTTTTGAGTGGTCAGTGAAAAGTTGGACAGAAGGGCACAGGGGAAAGTGTTGTTCCTGCGAAACTCCCTTTACTGCCTTCCTCCTTTTAAATGCCTATATACAATTGTGTGCCCAAAGAAGATAAGGCACAATTGTGCACCTCCTACGAATGAAGAGATCATCTCTCTGCTAAGGGAGTGATGAGACATCATATGGATCTCAATAAATACAAGAAGCAGACACAAGCATGAAGCACCACAAACAACAGCGTCTTCATAAAGGTAAAGGGACCCCTGACCGTTAGGTCCAGTCGCGGACGACTCTGGGGTTGCGGCGCTCATCTCACTTTATTGGCAGAGGGAGACAGCTTACAGCTTCTGGGTCATGTGGCCAGCATGACTAAGCCGCTTCTGGCGAACCAGAGCAGCACACGGAAACGTCGTTTACCTTCCCGCCGGAGCGGTACCTATTTATCTACTTGCACTTTAACGTGCTTTTGAACTGCTAGGTTGGCAGGAGCAGGGACCTGTCTGGCTCCGAAGCGCCCTCTCCGATTGCATGGAGCCCGGACAGCCCCGTGGTTTTCTCCGGAGCTGAGGGTGATGAAACAGTCGCTGAGACGGCTAGAGCGCCGGTGGCGGAAAACTCATTCTGAATCAGACCGGACACGGGCTAGAGCTCAACTTCGAGCCTACCAAGTGGCAATGGCAACGGCAAAGAGAACTTTCTTTGCCGTTTCTATTGCATCTGCAGAAAACAGCAGCAGGAGACTCTTCCAGGTGGTTCGCAATCTAGCAGAACCACCTCCGTCATCTGGGTCTGATAGGGACCCCAAGATCTCCTGCAATGCTTTTGCAATGTTTTTTGCAGATAAAGTCGCTCAGATTCGGAAGGAGGTAGACTCCACCGTGGGAGCAGAGCCGGGGCGGGAGAGTGCTAGAGCCCTGTCTAGTCATGTTTTATGGGATCAATTCCAATCTGTTACCTCCGAGGATGTGGACAGGCTGCTTGGACGAGTGAAACCGACCACCTGTCTTCTTGATCCTTGCCCATCCTGGCTAATAAAAGCTAGCCGGGAAGGGCTGGGCGATGGGCTCCGCGGGGTGGTGAATGCCTCTCTCTGTGAGGGAGCCTTCCCAGACCCACTAAAAGAGGCGGTTATTAAACCGCTTCTTAAAAAACCATCTTTGGATGTGGCCAATATGGCCAACTATCGCCCAGTCTCAAATCTTCCATTCTTGGGCAAGGTGATTGAGCGGGTGGTTGCTGAACAACTCCAGGCACGCCTGGAAGAAGCGGACCATTTGGATCCCTTCCAATCGGGGTTCAGACCTCATCATGGGACTGAATCTGCCTTGGTCGCACTGGTTGATGATCTCCGGCGGGCTAGGGACAAAGGTGAGAGCTGTTTCCTAGTTCTGCTGGATCTCTCAGCGGCTTTTGACACCATCGACCATAACATCCTTCTGGACCGCCTAGAGGGGTTGGGAGCTGGGGGCACTGTTATACAGTGGTTCCGCTCCTTCCTCCTGGGCCGTGTTCAGAAAGTGGTGGTGGGGGATGAGTGTTCAGACCCCTGGACTCTCACTTGTGGGGTACCTCAGGGCTCTGTCCTCTCCCCCATGCTTTTTAACATCTATATGCAGCCGCTGGGAGAGATCATCAGGGGGTTTGGGCTGGGTGTTCATCAGTATGCGGATGATACCCAGCTCTACCTCTCTTTCAAATCAGAACCAGTGAAGGCGGTGAAGGTCCTGTGTGAGTGTCTGGAGGCGGTTGGAGGATGGATGGCGGCTAACAGATTGAGACTGAATCCTGACAAGACAGAAGTACTGTTTTTGGGGGACAGGGGGCGGGCAGGTGTGGAGGACTCCCTGGTCCTGAATGGGGTAACTGTGCCCCTGAAGGACCAGGTGCGCAGCCTGGGAGTCATTCTGGACTCACAGCTGTCCATGGAGGCACAGGTTAATTCTGTATCCAGGGCAGCAGTCTACCAGCTCCATCTGGTACGCAGGCTGAGACCCTACCTGCCCGCGGACTGTCTCGCCAGAGTGGTGCATGCTCTAGTTATCTCTCGCTTGGATTACTGCAATGCGCTCTACGTGGGGCTACCTTTGAAGGTGACCCGGAAACTACAACTAATCCAGAATGCGGCAGCTAGACTGGTGACTGGGAGCGGCCGCCGAGACCACATAACACCGGTCTTGAAAGACCTACATTGGCTCCCAGTACGTTTCCGAGCACAATTCAAAGTGTTGGTGCTGACCTTTAAAGCCCTAAATGGCTTCGGTCCAGTATACCTAAAGGAGCGTCTCCACCCCCATCGGTCAGCCCGGACATTGAGGTCCAGCGCCGAGGGCCTTCTGGCGGTTCCCTCGCTGCGTGAAGCCAAGTTACAGGGAACCAGGCAGAGGGCCTTCTCGGTAGTGGCGCCCGCCCTGTGGAACGCCCTCCCTTCAGATGTCAAAGAGAACAACAACTACCAGACCTTTAGAAGACATCTGAAGGCAGCCCTGTTTAGGGAGGCTTTTAATGTTTAATAGATTACTGTATTTTAATGTTCTTTTGGAAGCCGCCCAGAGTGGCTGGGGAGACCCAGCCAGATGGGCGGGGTATAAATAATAAATTATTATTATTATTATTATTACCGAGCAACGGGAGCTCACCCTGTCGCGGGGATTCGAACCGTCGACCTTCTGATCGGCAAGCCCTAGGCTCTGTGGTTTAACCCACAGCGCCACCCGTGTCCCTACAGCGTCTTCATTCATTCCAGTGGGATTACCTTGCAGGTTTTATAAATTATTGAATCTAAATTTAAGGCAAATCTTGCCAGGGGCAGCATATACATTTTGTTGGTGGCCAGGATGCAAAGCACAAATTCAAGGATCCTATTCATTAGGTGTCCTGAGTAAAAATAGCAGACATTGATGCTGAATGAAATACTGGTACATGCCATCAAGGCTGGAAAAAGTATTACAAATTCATTTTGATAGCCCAACTGAATGGAAATTATTGCCTGCATGAGGTTAAACAATCTGGATAGAATTATCGTTGAGTGTCTTGTTACACACCAGATGTCTGGAATGTATATTACACAAGGATCGTCTTTCATTTTTTGACTCGGAGTCGCAATGCTTTGTCTTCCTATTGATTACATTCTTTAGATGCATATATGGTCGCTACATCCCAAGACAAACATGTATTCATTTAAGAACATCTCCTTTTATGAGATGTTCTTAAACTTTTAATTTATGCTGTATCTTATTCCCCCGCTAAGACAATATATATAAGTTCACTACTGTTCCAAAAGAGTTTCAGACCACAGTGTTAAAGAGTTAACAGACACAACACAGCAGGAGTCAGTCATGCTGAAATCTAAGGAACTTAAATATCTCACTACTCATTTCAGTGGGCCTCGGGAATGGCTAAGGTGAGTGGAGGAAGGCTTCAGAAGAAGAGTTTTGAAGGAACTTTTTGGGCTCCCGTGATCAACAATGTCTGCAAACACGATTTTGGCTGACCTGGGTTTTTACCTGCTCCATACCTGATGTCATTTATGAAATAATAATAATAATAATAATAATAATAATAATAATAATAATAATTCAGCAGCTACACAATTAAAAGTTGCCCAGGGGCTGAAAAGCTGCCCACACTTGACATCTGCACAGGTAAAAAAACACACACACACACACCCTTCAACTTACCTACTGTGATGTTTCCTGTTTTTGTTTGAAGGGTTGTATCTCCTGCAAGAAAATTAAAACAGTAGTTTGAAGCTTGGTGTACAATGGTTTTAATTCACACAGTGAAGTAGCAAGATGTTGAGTGGTCCTGAGGACAATTATCAGGGCCAGCCCATCCATGAGGCAAGGCGAGGCGACTGCCTCAGGTGACAGGATCCACAGAGGCAGCAGATCCTGAAGCAGATCTTTATTGCCCCCTTGTTGCTGTTGTAAATCTTCACTCACTCCTTCTTCCCTGGCAGGGAGAGAGGCGCCATTTTCCCTCAGGTGCTAAAATGTCTTGGGCCGGCCCTGCTAACTATAAATCGCCTCTTATTTGCAATGTGCTGACACACCCAAAGCAGAAATTAATGCCATCTATAGTCTGCCTTTCTTAACATTTTACAGAGGTGGTTTATATGAAAAAAATGAGCAAACAATAGTGTTCCCCAAAATAAGGCATTTATAAAAAGCTTCATGGCTGTAAGTTCCCATCAAACATATCCAGAGCTGATAACTATTTCATTTTGGACCAACCCACCCACCCCCACCCAATTGTTTTACATGAGGAGGGGGAAATAGTGATTGGAATGACTTCAATACCACCCTTTCCCTTTTGATATCAACGTATTTTATGGATAGTCCCAAGCAGTGTACACAACAGATTACTAGCAAGTTACAAGAAATACATCTCTCAGCAAATAATGGAAAATATTTTCCAGATGGTGAACATGCAGAGCTGGTGACATTTTCCCACTCCCCCCCCCACCTCAATCTGTGTCCCTTCATGTTATTCTGCAGAACTGCATTTTGCTTAACTTTCCATCTGAAGATTAATCGCAATTCTGCAATTTGCTTGGCAGATCCTGGGTAGAATTTGTTCCGATACTCTTGGCTAGTGATAGAGAGAAATGGAGAAGGAGTCTGGGCGTCCTTGCCCACAATATCTCCAAGGTAGTATGGAGCTCTGCATGGTACAGAAAACTCGACTGCGACCAAGTCAAATAGCCTAAAATGAAACGATGACACCTAGAATGAAGCAATGGGAGAGCAGGCCCAGATCTGCAGCCTGGAATCAACCAAATAAGTCACAGCTGTGCCCCTCAGCCTTGCCTGCTTGCGGTGACCACATGACTCCTATTATTAATTCAGTGCAATGCTTATGTATGCCAAGTAAATGCTGGATGTTACCAGCGTCAGATATCTGGTGAGATGGCTATAAATCATCAGTTTTAGTCATCCTGTAAAGATTTCATGCTTCAAAATAGCAAGCAATTAAAACCAGCGGAACTGAAAGCTGCCTTTGCTTGGCATGTAACTAGCTCATCTGCAATTCTGTCCACAATCTTGTCTTACCAGGAGCAGAGCTAATGGATTTGTATCACTGAGCTGGCCAAATCTGTATTCTGCTTTCATGGTACAAAGTGGTGTCTGACAGCTGCTCTGGGACATAAAGGGATTCTGGGAAACAGGAGATAGGGTTATGTACGTTCAGTAGAGAGTCCATCTCCTCCTGTCTTCTGGTTTGCAGAGATTTCTTGTAAATAAAAGGGAGGGAGCATGGAAAAGCTCTTACCAGAAATCTACCTATTATAGGCAGAAAATGAAGTGCTGTTGCAGGATTCCTGATTGCACCAATGACCCTACTATGTTGATCTGCCTTCCAATTCCACTTCTACTTCCTTGATTTATGATCCCACCTGTGTTCCTCCTTACTGCGAAACTTTCTTGCTATGTTATTACACAGTGATCTACCCCAGCCTCCAACTAGGTTTCATAATTTAAGGCACAACACACACACCCCTTCCAGAAACTTCCAAGATGTGATGCATTTTATATTTCAAGGCTTCTTGTAGCCCTGTACTTTGAAGGTCTAGTAATGGTTTTGAGCCGTCCTAAAGTATTTTAAAAGGTCTTGTCACATGTTTCTTACTCTGTCCTATGGGTTTACACTCCCCACTTGGAAGCTGCTTGGGGGGGGGATGTTTTTGTGTGACATTGTGCAATCTTAGGATCACAAGCATTCAAATATGCCTACCATGTGTGGTGGGTGCCCTGCCCAGGGAGGTGCAAACAACCTTAGGTATGGAAAAGAATGAGAATCCTGAATCAGCCAGGCAGAGTAGCTGGTGGGATTGGAGTGCCAGGATACCAACCAACCACCCCTAAGTTTGCAACCTCCTCCAATAAGGTCTGGCGCGCAGCTAACCCCTCCGGAGTAGCAAACTTGGTGCCTTCCAAATGTTATTGGACTCCAACTCCCATCAGCCTCAACCAGCATGGCCAATGATAACGGATGATGGGAGGTGTAATATGGCAACACATGGAGGATATCCCCTTGGCTATGCCTGACTATCTATGTCAGGCTGTCTCATGTGGAAAGCTTTAGAGGCCTAGAGTCTCATACTCCTTCACTCCTCTGCTAAGTCTAGCCATCTGCATTCAAGTTGTGTCCAGGCTGGAGCACAGTTAATGAGGTCATTGGGGATAACGACAGTCACTCTTTGGGGAGAGGGAATTATATATGTCTCAGGAAGTCAGGTGTCAAGGCCTTTACCCAACAGCTCTGCAGTCTGTGCCACAAGGTCCACTCCCTGGGACTTTTAGAAATCTCCATCCCAGTCCATGCTCTAGTCCAAGCATAGGCAACCTTGGCTCTCCAGATGTTTTGGGACTACAATTCCCACCATCCCTGACCACTGGCCCTGTTAGCTAGGGATCATGGGAGTTGTAGTTCCAAAACATCTGGAGAGCCACGGTTGCCTATGCCTGCTCTGTATTCAGGGCCTTTCATCTACTAAGCAGACCTGACAATCTCTTCATGGACAGTTATTTCACAGAAGTGTTTTGAGTAGGATGTAACATTTCAGTTTCTTCTGAACATTAGTTCAGTTTCTGATCCCATGTAGGTCTCAGATCCAAAAGCAGACTGTGCCCCTGTCAGGAGCCCAAATAAGAGGACCTTCGGATTCATTTAAGCTGCCACAGAACTACAGGTTACAGCATCTGCCTAGGAAACAGGTATCCTCAAGTCTGGCCCTGCCCATCCTGGCTGGCCAATGGGCTCTCCCAGACAGGAAGGACCTCTTGTTTCATAGAATCACAGAATAATAGAATTGTAGAGTTGGAAGGGACCTCAAGGGTCATCTAGTTCAACCCTTGTATTGCAGGAATCTAAACCAGATCATACAAGACAGATGGCCATTCAACTTCTGCTTAAGAACCTCTGAGGAAGGAGAGTCCATCCACCTCCTGTGGGAGTCTGCTCCACTGTTGAACAGCTCTTACTGTCAGAAAAGTTCTTCCTGATGTTTAGTTGGGATCTCCTTTCTTGAGACTTGAATCCATTGATTCGGGCCTAGCCTCCAGGGCAGTGAAGCATTACTGTGTGCCCTTCAGTTACCTTTTGATTTGGACTCTTGATTCTTGCTCCTTGGGCCTGCCTACTCATTTGTCCCTCTTTCCTCTCTTACTCCTTGGGCCTGACTTCTGGCTTCACCCTACAGCTCTGACTCCTGGCTATTCCTTGATTTTGGTTTCTGATAATTGCTCTAATCTGATTCCTGGCTTGCTCTTCAGCTCCAATTCCCCAGCACATCTCCCAGCTCATCTCAGGCTGACACCTACAGCTCATTCCCCAAGCCAGACCATTTGCTGACAGTCTTTTAGAATGGCATGTATTCTGTTCTCCACTTTCAAAAACCGCATTGCTTTGTAAATATTTTTTCGGATCTTCTCAAATAAGATTTACCACCTCATTTGGTTTATGGACTTTCTAAAGATACCCATAAAGAATGAGAAACATTTTAAGATCAACAAAGTTCTTGGAAATCACATTATCTGAAGCAAGTTCAATATGCTGCTTTGGAAAGATGAGCTTCTGCAAGAATTGTGTGGTCATATAATTGTTCCACCAATACCAGTGCTTAATGAAGCCTATAATTTTTATGCTAACCAACCCTCAAATCGAGATATTCTGGGGAGAGGAAAAAGTCAAATTCTAGCCAAATTGTTTATTCTGAACTAGTGCTGACATCCAATTACAGAGGTTGGGCAATGTATCATTGATAAAAGCAATTCAATCTTTCTTCGTTTTTGCTCTTTATGAAAACTGGAACCATTTTTATAAAGTCCACATTTTGTTTATCTGTACATAGTAAGATACAAGTCTAAGTTTCAGGATCAGGCTGAGACAATGTTGGTTCCAGAACCTGATGACTATGTGTCTGCTGTCCTGTACAGTCGTACCTTGGATCCCAGACACCTTGCAAGTCAAACGTTTTGGCTCCCGAACGCCACAAACCCAGAAGTGAGTGATCCGGTTTGAAAACATTCTTTGGAACCTGAAGACACGGGTTCTGTGGTTTCTGATTGGCTGCAGGAACTTCCTGCAGCCAATCAGAAGCCATGCCTTGGTTTCCGAACGTTTTGGAAGTCGAACGGATTCCATTCGACTTCCAAGGTACCACTGTATTCTTTGAGTTTCTGACTTAGGATCATCATCAGATGCAAGATTGAATACAGAGGAAGGCTCCAAGATACAAGCTCAATAATCCATCTTGCTTTTAGCCATGATGTGAGAAGCCACAGATATCTACTAATGAGCAAAAACAGAGACATCTGCAAATACTTAGGGTTCCTGCCATTTATGCTGCAAGCACTGCACAGAGAGATGACTCTGAGCTTGTTGGTGTTGTTCCTCCCCACCCCCAGTTCTGTGCAGATGGGTCTGTGGCTACCAGATACCTGTCCTACTCCCCCAAAAATGCCTACCAGAAAGTTTTGGGGTGGCCCATTAGAGGCCCCATGACACCATCTGGAAGGAATCACCACTCATTGCAAAACTCATTCATTTTCTATTTGCTTTTTCTACAGCGTTTTAATTTCCCATAAAATATGAATACAGTATAATAAATACATTCACAGTGCATTCCTTGACACATTAACTCTGAAGTAAGTCCTACTCCATTTAGCGGATTGTATTCTCAGGTGTATATGACTGCAACTTCAATATGACTTCTGATTAGGCATGTATAGGATTGTACTGTCAGAAGTATGTTTCATTTCTGATGACTCTAAAACTTTTTATAGAAAGAACACTTGTTTAAAATAACAGAACGTCCCAATAACATTTCATTAACAGCATTCTGAAAATAAGCATGAAGCAATGTTAAAAGTTATCTTGTTTAAACTGGATACAACTCTATTTGCCTTTTTACTGCACCCTGGAAGAAAAGTACAACATCTTTTTATAGGAAGTGTTGTGAAAATAGGCTAAAACACAAGTACGAACTAAGTTTAAAACATCCATAATAGGCCTTCGTGAACAAATGTACAAAACCCCCCAATATCGTTCACATTAAGAACCTATTAGTTAGGAGCTTCAAATTGGACCCTGGCAAATTTACATCAGTGTACTACATGGCAGCTAAATATAGTTCATACTTCCATCATTTTAAAAATCAAGTTGTATTTATTTATTCAAGACTGTGTGTGCCCAGTCAGTCTGGCTCTATTCTGAAGGCTGGGATGACAGCCAGGAGTTTAAGTTAGCAGCCAGTTCACTATGAAAAAATAAAGAGAGGCATACATCTAGGGACTGGGGTGGGCGGGGGAGAAAGGACTAATGGCATTTGAAGCAAGATGCACACTTGTTGGGAGTTGACAGCTCATTGTCTTGGTGCCATAGTGCTGGAACTTCTGTGGCCTTATAAAGATGGGTAGTTTTCAGATTCAGTATAAGCTTCTGAATCACCAAGGCTGAATACCTCAAGCACATGGAAATTCTGCACACCAGGAGTGGTAAATTATGACTAGAGGAACTGCACACCCACACTCCGACCACCAACCTAAGCGACATGAAGGAGACACAGATTAGTCATCTGCCCAAGAACAGATGAGAACCACTGGACCAACACACAGGATGCTCTTGACCAAGAATGGGATTGGCAG
Organism: Darevskia mixta; assembly: GCA_034641385.1. Taxonomy (NCBI): domain Eukaryota; kingdom Metazoa; phylum Chordata; class Lepidosauria; order Squamata; family Lacertidae; genus Darevskia; species Darevskia mixta. The sequence goes on along the minus strand of JAWWNH010000224.1, from coordinate 5,470,678 downwards.
TGCCTTGGTTGGAGTGCACCATGCCAGCCCAAACACCCAGAGAAATTTTTCCAACAAATCAGCACAGACACAAGTCATCGTGACACCAATTTATATCAAAAGACACGAACCCCACTGATTTCTGCAAAGATTTAGATCCAGTTCATAAGGGAGAGCTCCAAGTTCCTTCCCAAACTGGGAATATACATGGCCCCAGGAAGGGCAATGCTGGCACAGGAAAGAAGCATGACATTTTCCTAGCCCACGTATTTCCACTGCCTGCCGTTGCTAGAATGGCCACGCTGAAGCAGCATTCACATATAATTACAGTAACGAAGGAACAGGTCCTGTTTATGAAGAAAATATTGTTATGCCAGTGAAATTCCTCTAGCTACAAGTATTGCGTTTTTCACCTATTGTTGGTGTAGCCCTAGGGTATCACTTCCCTTATGATACCACTTTATCTATATAATATTTTATATAGCAAAAAGAAGAAGAAGAAGAGTTTGGATTTGATATCCCGCTTTATCACTACCCGAAGGAGTCTCAAAGTGGCTAACAATCTCCTTTCCCTTCCTCCCCCACAACAAACACTCTGTGAGGTGAGTGGGGCTGAGAGACTTCAGAGAAGTGTGACTAGCCCAAGGTCACCCAGCAGCTGCATGTGGAGGAGCGGAGACGTGGACCCGGTTCCCCAGATTACGAGTCTACCGCTCTTAACCACTACACCACACTGGCTCTCCTAAAGCTATAGCTTGCTAATAGTGACTGTCAGTGTAATAGTTTATAGTTTTGAGTATGGTTTATTAATCTGCCATGCCTGGAATTAGGTATGGCTGCAATCCTATATACCCTTAGCTGGGAGTTCCACTGGATGTTTATCACAGATCAGAAATGGTACCACCCTGGTCAAGAAGATGCCAGCATGGTTAACAAGCAGCGCCAAAGAAGCTATTACAGGCAAGAAGGCCTCCTTTAGAAAAAAATGGAAGTCTTGTCCAAACAAAGAGAACAAAAGCAACACAAACTTTGGCAAAATAAATGCAAGCAGACAATAAAGAATGCTAAAAATAATTTGAGAAGCACATTGCTAAAAATACTAAAACCAACAACAAGAATTTCTTCAACTACAGATGTAGCAGGACATCTGCTAGGGAAGCAGTTGGGCCTTTGGATGGTAAGGGAATCCGAGGTGTGGAAAAGGAGGATAAAGCGATTGCACAGAAGGTGAATTTGTGTGTGCATCCGTCTTCATAGTGGAAGATAAAGGGCAGATCCTAGTGCCTGAACTAACTTTTGCAGGAAGGGAGTCTGAGGGACTGAGGCAGATAGTGGTGGCAAGACACAAAGTTCCAGGCCTTATTGACAAAATAAAAACTGACATATCATGGCATTTAGCTGGCATCTACCCAACAGTTCTCAAAGAACTCAAATGTGAAATTGATGACCTTTTGTCACAAATATTTAAAAAGGCATTTGCTAAACAAAATGTAGCTCTAATTGCAGACCGATTTGCTATCTTACCATGAACATTCCCCAGCAGAATGTCACCAGCTGTTGAAGAGAGCAATGAAGATTCTGCATAAAGATATTTGGCTTTTAATAAACCATTTTGGGTAGAAATGTGAATAGATGACCCTTGCAGCTTTTCTATATTCACACTCTGTAAAAGGGAGAAAATGAATAAATTAATATAACAGCATTACAGCCAGGAAACAGACAAACATCAGTTCATCTTAATGATACATTAAGCTACATCTTTCAGATACACATGTCCATAGAGCTCCTGATATCTGCTAGCTAGAATCTTCAGAATAAATGGGAGGTGGGGATGTATATTCATTCAGTATAGGATGTCTACAATTGGTTTTATTTTGCAGGTAGGATTCAGGCCCAAACTGTAAATGTAGCCATAAAATTAAAGCACTCTGTCACAAATCCACTTTCAAAAAAGGAACTGGACTTTTTGCAGGTTGGAAAGTGAAGGGGAAATGCATTGAAAAGTTCAGAATGAATAAATGACTAACAAGAGGACGTAAAAACACCCCACAAGCAAATCAGGAAATGCAGGGTGAATGCTCATTGTCATATAACTGCCCCACAAACAAATCAGAATAACTGTTCAATAAAGATGGGATATTATCTAACCATGTAAGTCTTGTGCAGGCAAATCAGGATGAATGCTCAATAAATAGATTGTCTGGAGAAGCCCATAGAAGATATTAACTATAAAAGGTTGAAATTATTGTTCAAGCAGCAAACTGAAGCAGAGGGAGGAAAGAAGGTTATCCAGTCACTTTTCCACCACAGAAGTTCAGAAAGTGGTGACAAAGAAACATCAAATATACAACATACAAGAAAATGTCTGTTAATGTCAGTGCCAACGACTGAGGAGCAGTGAAGTTGTACCTCAGCTGAGGGGAAGGGTGAAGACAACATGAGATTCTGTGTCTGGCTCCAAATTTCTTGGGAGAGACTTAACTCTCTGCACCAGGCTCATGTGGTTTGTCCATGTGGAAACCTGGGATGGTAGTCAACTAAATTTTACTCAGAGTAGATTCAGTAAAATTAATGGCTCTAACTTCATCATGTTCACTAATTTCAATGGGTCTACTCTGCGTAAAACTTAATTGGCTACCACAGTTGATACCTATGCTCCTCTTCACGTTGTCAACAAAGAAAGACAAAGCTTGCAGCTAGAGGTTATGCACCGCAGAACAGGCGCATTGATTTGCAAAATGACAATCCGTGAAGTTTCATAATTCTGAATTAGCATTAGAAGTACTCCCTTGATGGTGGAACAAATGGCCAGATTTGTGGTTGTGGGCATGGATACAAAGGAGAATAAGAAGCTAGAAGATATAAAGTAAATTGGTAAAGCAGCACCTACTTTTTTGAAGAGTCTGCCACGTTCATGTAACAGTTGGTCTCTAGAAGTGAAAAACTCATTGCCTGCAGCAGAGCATTTGATGGGAACTACAGCTTTAATATATATAGTTAAAGCTATGGTTTTCCCAGTAGTGATGTATGGAAGTGAGAGCTGGACCATAAAGAAGGCTGATCGCCGAAGAATTGATGCTTTTGAATTATGGTGCTGGAGGAGACTCTTGAGAGTCCCATGGACTGCAAGAAGATCAAACCTGTCCATTCTGAAGGAAATGAGCCCTGAGTGCTCACTGGAAGGACAGATCCTGAAGCTGAGGCTCCAATACTTGGGCCACCTCATGAGAAGAGAAGACTCCCTGGAAAAGCCCCTGATGTTGGGAAAGATGGAGGGCACAAGGAGAAGGGGACGACAGAGGACAAGATGGTTGGACAGTGTTCTCGAAGCCACCAACATGAGTCTGACCAAACTGCAGGAGGCAGTGGAAGACAGGAGTGCCTGGCATGCTCTGGTTCATGGGGTCACGAAGAGTCGGACACAACTAAACGACTAAACAACAACAACAGGTTTAATGATAGTTAAAGCCCGGTGTCACCATCAAGGCCCAGATGTGTGGATTTCTGTCTCTAGCGCAGTGGTGGGGAATATTTTTGGCCCAGTAGGCCAGATTCTCCTGTGTCCCAATTTCAACAGGTGGGTGGGATAACCCACCTGCCAACCACCTAGCATCACTATGGTATCAGATGACTGACAGGTGAGTTGCCTCACTTACCTGTCAGTCCATGATGCAGCACTTCCCAAGAGTCTGTAGAGAAAGGGGCTTTGCTGCTCCTGCAGCAACAAGCTGTTTGCATTGAAACTGCTGCTAGAATGGAGGAAAGAAACTAATGCAGACTTCCTCAACCTCGGCCCTCCAGATGTCTTTGGCCTACAACTCCCATGATCCCTAGCTAGCAGGACCAGTGGTCAGGGATGATGGGAATTGTAGTCTCAAAACATCTGGAGGGCCAAGGTTGAGGAAGCCTGAACTAATGGCTCAGCCCCGTTGCCTCATTGGCTGCAGCTGGAATAAATTAGCAAGCTCTTGGGAAATCAGTACAATTTACATCAAAAATTCAATAGCCTCAACACTGGATCTGTTGGTTTAGGTCTTTGGTCTTCCTGCTTGGCACTCTATGTACATGGCTGTACCCTGGACTGCCTTCCTAACCTGGTTGGTATTCTGCCTAGCTTGTTTGCCTGTGCTGGAGAACAAGGGCTATATTCAAGAAATGGTCTGGCATTGGCTTATCCCAGGAACCCCTGGCAAAAGTATCATTCTGCAAGGCTGTTGGATGCGCTTGGGCACACCATCTGGTTTTGATTTGGCTCTGGCCACAGCAGAGTTTTGTCAGTGTGCCTGACAAGAAGACATATATTATGCCTGATTGTTGCAAAAGTGTAATAAGGCTGGAAAAGCAAAGGGAGAATAACATCTACAGAATATCTGAAATCATGACCATATGATTTCAGCCCTCCCACTCATTTGTGATGCTAGGGTTTCCCTCAAACTGATACTCTGTAGAAGGCTGCCAATAGTGGAGAAGAGGGTCAGTAGATTAACACCAGTCTCCCAGCAGGTTCAAATGGCGGCTCAAGACAGATGTGGATGGAATCAGGTGATAAATTCTTCATTTTTTAAGAGACGAAGAAGGATACAGCAGGCAGCCAGAGCAAGAGCCAGGATAATAAAAGTCTAAAGATGTTTTACCAAATGAACAGTTTCTCCAGTCACATTGGAACTATTGTAAACACGAAGAATATAATAGATACTAATACCTTATCAAATTTAACTGTGTTCTACTAAGCTCGGTTTGACTTATGCTGCAATAAAACATTCAGATGCTTTTAATTTTCCGGTTCAGTCCTGTCTCATATGCAATTTTGTGACCCAGCATGCCTATCTGATTTAAAGCTGTGTATTAATTTGGCTTAAAATCTGCTCCAGCATTTCAGCACTATCTATCACAGCCTTATAAAATGAAGAATTGTATGATGTAGTCAAGCTGCTGACAATTCCTCCGAAACAAAGAAGACTCTCGACCAGATGCTCAGCAAGGCATCACACCTCTCTGCGGAACACAGTATCTCTTACTTTCAGCCACTGTTAAGCAAGACTCAGGTATCAATTTGACCCTATGTCAGCATGCTTATGTGTACGTACGCCAGATAATTGGGTTCAGACATCAGCACTGAAAAATCATGCAATTACTGTCTGTCGTCCACAAGGCAGTTTAGTGCTTCCATCACTTGGTCAGTTGGGTACATACACCAGTAGGTACGATGTGATAAGGAGAATTGGGTGGGGAACCACATCTGCAATGCCAGTGGGATTTTAGGCTAGCCCAGGCTTCCTCAACCTTGGCCCTCCAGATGTTTTGAGACTACAATTCCCATCATCCCTGACCACTGGTCCTGCTAGCTAGGGATCATGTGCAGAGAGGCAGCCCCAGGAAACAGTTGCTGTTTGCTTCTAGCTGCTACTTGGTTTAACCCCATTTTATTTGTTAAAATTAAAAACAAAGCATTTGAATTAATCTGCAGGTTTTTTAATGTTCATCCCAATCTCTCTCTCTCTCTCTCTCTCTGTGTGTGTGTGTGTGTGTGTGTGTGTGTGTGTGTGTGTGTGTTTTAAGCATTTGCCCTAGTGACTGAAGTAGAAAGTGTCCAGTTTCATTGCCAGGGGAATTATAATGCACAGCTATAAACCTCTGACAGTCTTGGTTTACACTGGAAACGCTGACAGAGCCCTAGCTACATAATGATGACTGTAGTCGATGGAACAAAATTGTCATAAAAGCCCACATGGTAGATAAAATGCAGGCTGATTGCTAACAGAAATGGCTCTTTGAGAAAGCAAGCCAAACTTCTTCCTCCAAAAAGTTGGCTGCTCTGCTATTGTGCTTGGAAGATAAGTGTTACACATGTCAGTTTTGATGCTTAATTCTACAGCTGTGATTTTGCTGGTTTATATGTAGGGTTTACACACAGAGACACACACCACAGAACATTATATGGTCACTGCACGATAAATTAGTATATTATAAATTCTATGTTTCTCATCTGGATAAAAAAAATCTTCAAAAGAACACGTGAAGTTAATCACTAGCATACAAATCAGGTCTGTAAACAAAGGGTGAGAATACACTCAATGAGGGGTTACTGCGCAAAATGCAATCCTTTGTCAACTTCTTCCTCTTTCCTCCTACAATATTGAGGCAACGTTAGCTACATTGTCATTGTATTGTACATTTCCTCATGTATGAACGTATCACTGGTGAGGGAGGGTAAACAAGCCTAAATGCTATGGGGACAAATGTTTGGCAATGGCCCCCTGTCAAGCTGATCCTTCCCCAATCTGGTTCCCTTCAGATGTTCTTTACTACAACACCCATAATCCCCAGCCATTGCTCATGCTTGACTTGGGATGATGGGCATTGTAGTCCAAAGCATCTTGAGGGCACCAGGTTGAAAAGGGTTAGTCTAGTGCCACTCACGGAGCCTGCTAAGTGCTGACATGATGTTGCTGGCAGCAGCAGAAGTGACTAGTGGGGGGCAGGCAAATCAGCTCTGAATATCTGTTTGGACCCAATTTCACTCACTATAATGCACATCAATCTCTGACTTTTGTCTTCTGGGGGTTTTCTTGTTGTTATTCTGTCTCTCACAACTACAATAAACCTACCATTAAAATTATGGACTGGTCATTTCTTCGTCAGAGGGCAAAGGGGCAAATTTAGCAGGGGATCAAATACTCCCCCCCCCTCACTGTATGTATGTTTCTAGTTATGACTGGACCTCTGGAATGGATTATGGTTGTAAGTAGAGGTTCCACTGTATTCTAAACAAAGTAAGATGAAGCAAAAGTCCTATACCCAGGTCTATGAACTCACAGGGCTTACTCCCTTGTAAATGCAGTTAGGATTTGCAGCCTTAGTCTCTCTGATCAATTAATCTTGGCTGAGGTAAGACAAAGGAGGTCGCAAATAATCTCTATGCTCTTACAAATTCACTTTAAATTATTTCCAAGGAACTAGCTGGAATTATTATTCCTGCAAGCAATTCCAGCAATAAACTAAGCACACTCGAGATATTGCTCTTTTCTTGCAGGCCTTGAATGGATGGGAAAATTCTCTGCTGTCCACCTATGAGTTATTTATTTACCCCTCGGTGCTGCTCAAATCAGGGTCACATTATACACATCTCCAAGAACAAAAACACTTCCCAATAACAAAGCAAACAAGCCAAAGGCGCCATCTTCTGGAAAATACCCGATACTAACTGAAGTTCCAATACCTCACCTGCATTTCCACAAAAGACATGAATTTCAGTTGTGTTTACAATACTGTTGCCTTGGGATAATTAGGGGGCATTAACATCCATTGAATGCCATCTCAGCCATGTGCCCGTTTAAAAATTATGGCCCAGCATTTTGAGAATAGCTTGTCTACGACTGGGCTATTAAATCCAAATCTAAGAAGTTTTTTTTTAAAAAAGCTGATTCACTCTGCAGGGTTTAACTTCCACTTGCCAAAGAAGTTACATTGAAAGCAATTTGACATTTGTAGAGGAAAAGGAAGCAACAGCATAATGTACGTGTCTAATTTCACAGACCTATAACAGAAGCATGTTCAGCTCAAATTCAGCTGCTGGAATCGCAATCACTTTTCACAGAGTCAACTTGTTGTTGCAGTATTCTAAATGGGGCTTGCCCAAGACATTTTGCTGCCTGAGGCAAAGGGAAATATGGTGTCCAACGCACACAAACACACACCATTCCATTTAGAAAAGCTGCCCAGACTGGCTGTTGAATTTTTGGCCTCATCTGCACCACACATTTAAAGCAGTATCATAACACTTTAAAATCAGTCCTGGCTTTCTCCCCAAATAATCCTTGGAAATTGTAGTTTGTTAAGGGTGCTGAGAGTTGTTAAGAGACCCCTATTCCCCTCTCAGAACTACAGGTCCTGGAGTTTCCTGGGAAGACAGCAGGGTATCTTAAGGGGTGCAGAGAAAGACATGAAGAGCACACACAGTTCTGTCCACTCCACACCCCTCAGCATCTGCCCCCTGAGGTAGCTGCCTCATTCTGTCTCATGGTAGGGCTGGCCTTGATGCTAAATGTAATAATATTTGCTTTATAATAGGCATTGCTAGTTTCTACAAATAGGTTTTCCACTCCACACCCTGGTCTGTCGAACATAGGCTCTATAACATTAACTTCAATGCAAGCAGGTGCATTTTTCCCAGCCCAGAGAGGCAATGAAAGGAGCGCTGTACTTGCTGAATTTTTGCCTGTCACACAGCTGCCAGAGACACAGAGCCTCTGTCTGAAAAAAAACCCCTACAATAGTCACAGAACTTGAAAAAGTAAAGACACATATTCTCACGAAGATTTTAAAAGCCCACAATGTTATTTTTGTAATGTAATTCTTCAATGTATTTTATAGGTGACCCAAATAATTATAGTCCATACATTTCAAAAATGCTTACACTTTCTTGTGACACATGAATATCAGCATTTCCTTGAAGAGTTCCCAGGCAGATAACTTTCCCTCCTTTAGCTTGAATGTCAATTTTCTGACTCTGAAACAGAATTGTATACATGTTAAAAGAGTTCAGTTTCTTAATTTTTTGAAGATAGTTATGATGGGCCCTAACTAGGATTTCACCTGCATCTCTCAGCTGTTATTATGGAAAATGATACACCAGTTAATTCTTGCAGGTCCCACGATTATAGCTGCATGGCTGAAAGAGTTTCTGCTTGTTATGCAGTTGCAGGAGAGGTCCCAGGAAAAGATTTGCAAAAAATATATATACAAGAGGATAGAAAACACAACTCTTGTACTCTTGTATCTATACTGGTACCTTTATTGACCGCAAGATGCTCGTTCCCTTTTCTGTCTCTATTCTGCAGCTGTTACATTCAATTTTCTCAGTCTTCACACAGCCATTCCCTGATGTCTTGATATCCAAGTCTAAAATCAATTTTAAATAGTGGAGATAAATAGAAACAAATGCAATGCAAAGCAATCTAAAATTTTGATTTCCTTCAGTAAAACAATGTAACAGAGTGAAAGAAGAAGCATCCCACTTTCAAAGCATGTCCTGTGTCCCCCAAACAAACAATTAATGCCACATGTCAGCATCTGAAGTGTTAAGAAAAAAATACATATTACAGTGATGCGTAGGAAGGACAAGGAATATATTTAAAATATACCCAGGTTAGTGAGCCAAATTATTAGCAGTTATGATTATTGTAATGACATGTGTACACTACTCTTCCTCCAAGGACAGCATATATGGAGCTTATCTAATTATTTTATTTACAATAACTCTGTGAGACTAATAAAGACTGCGACTGGCCCAAGGTTACGTGTTGAGCTTTGTGAATGGCAGGATTGGAATGCAAGTTTCCCTAATCCAAGTCCAACAGACTACCCACCAAGTGACGTCACCATAATAACTGTCAAAGAAAGGAAAAGTTGCTTTCTGGGTTTGGCCTGGTGATAGTAGCAGGCAAGAGAAAAGCTGAGCTGACTAAACAGCTGGGATTTAGACAGTGTTCCTAATTTTGCCAAGGCATCTTCCTGAACTCTGGCCTTGCAGCAGAAGCTTTGGAGCTGCAGTAGTGAACATTATGACTCCTGTCAATAGCAGCACTTCAACACATTGGGTCTCTTAGCGGTGTATCTGCAAAATCTGGGAAGTACGTAGCAACTTGAATGGGCCACATTGTCTACTATGGCATGCCAAACTGAAATTCACAGCTGAAAAAACGGCCATCCTAACCGCTCACCACAGAGCATGGGGCACTTCAGTTAAATGTCACAGAAGTGTCTATTTTTGACCAGTTGCTGCACATACCAAATTTTATGGGGGTCCTCACATCCACAGAGGCTGCGCCGTCCATGTCTTCCGAGATGATCGTAATCTCCTTTAGCACCTCATCATACTTCACATGCAAACTATCCAAATCTGCACCGTGCGCGGGGCCGGCGGTCGCCCCACGCACCGTCACGAACACCCGGTCCGCATCGGGGTACTTGTGCGGGTCCAAAGGGTGCACAGAGACGTGGCAAGGGAGCCGTGCCTTCAGGAGGCCATAGGGGCCGACCACCAGAGTCCACTCCTTGAGAGGCTTGCTGCCCTTCCGCTTGCTCGCTTCGGACTTGCTGCAACGACAAGGACTGGCAGCAAACCAGCGAGCCTGCTGGCAGCTGCCAGTCCACGACCTTCGCCCAGTGACCCCTCCACCCTTCAACAACCGAGGCCAGCTCCCGGCCACTGTCCTCGCTGCCGCGCACCAGCCTCTTGGGGGCAGAGGCCGCATCTTGCACCGCCTCGAGGCTGCTTCAAGGGGTCCTTCTGACACGCAACAACAACCTACCCCTGCAAAGGAAAAAGTTAAAGTGCAAAGGGAGAAGTTGCGCTCCAGGCTCTGGGCTGGTCATGGGACACCCTCTCCCCGCACTCCCCAAGACCCTTTAGGGCAGAGGTCTCTGCATTAGGGGGACCCCTCCTCTGCCCACTTACAAACCCATCCTGGAAGTTTCAAAACAACAAGCGCAGAACAGGTGAGCTGTACTAGCAGGGATTGGCCGTTCCAGTGGCGCCGAGGTGGCTGCTGGGAATTGTGGTTCCCTGCGGACGTCGGCGCGCTGAAGGAACCTGAAGGCCGAACTACAAGTCCCAGGGAAGCTGAGCGTCTCACGGGAAAGCTTCGGCCCACGAGCGGCTGGGGAAGGCGGATGTCTCGCTGTCTCCCTCTGGACAGGATGGAGTCTTGCGGCTGCCCAATAGGGAGCGCGGAGGGCGGGACTCGAAGAGGAGAGTCGGTCTCCATGGGAACGCAGGGCGCTGACGGGGCGGGTTTGGCGGCTCGGCGGCTCCAGCCTCTCCGGCGGCGTCGAGGTTTCCCCGGAGGGAGCGAGGCCGCGCGGGGAAGGTAAAGGAGCAGGCACGGCCTGGTTTGAAAAAGGAGGGAAGGAAGCCTGCTCTGGGCACGAGTGGAGGAATCGTGGGGTTTGAAGAGATGGAAGGGGTCCCTGAGGGTCATCTAGACCGACCCCCTTCAGTGCAATAACGCAGGAGAGGGAAGCCGAGCAATGGCGTCAGAAACTTTGATTCACCTGCCCCCGTCCACCCCAGAATGTGTTTCAAGGGCACAAGCAGCCCAGAGAACCAGGTTCCACCACATCGCCCTCCTTCCCAAAGCACTTCCTCCCAGGGTGGGGTCTGGAGGAGGCCGCCAAACCTTGGAGAAGCTAAACATGCCTGAACATAGACCACCCTGAGTAGACCTCATTAGTCAAAACACTGCCCACCCCCATCCAAGGGGGGGGGCAGCTTGAATAAAATATTGGGGGTGGCCCAGGTAAGCCCTGCCCCACATAAACACAAGATGCAGCCATTTGAATGGCAATGCTCATTAACTTGGGGGGGCACAGCCCCCTCAAATATTTTATGGGGGGGCGAAGGAGCCTCGGCCCCTAGGAGTTGGCTCCCATGTTACCATCTAAAACAAAGTGCTACCCCCCCCCACTGTCAAGTGTTCTGAGTACAGAGAGTGGATGTCCCATCAGACCCATAGGCTCTGACCCCAAAATAGTTAAATGAAAAGCTAGCCAGCTCTTCTGCCGCTAATGCAGAATGTGGTTTTAGTGGGTGGGAGTGTAGTTCCCAGGTGCGCATATGTGTTAGCCGAAAGAGGCTGCTCCATGAGTCAGGGTAGTAAGCCTTTTGAATCTAAGGTGGGTGTACAGTATGCTTCTGCATTCTATAATTAACTGACTTTAGCATGCTGAAGTAATTGCAATTGGACTGGTTCTTCTATAACTTCCTTTGGGCCCCATCCTTACTCGCAGCTCCCCCCCCCCCCCAACATTTGGAAACAAAGTGGAAATAGAAGTAGAAACGGTTTCTCAAAGACTGCACTTGCAGTTGGGTGGCTAGATGGGAAAAGGGACAAATGACACTCAATTCAATTTCCTCTCCTACACAACTTTTAAAGGTGCAAGAGCCCTGACCTCTTTTTCATCTGGCCACCCTAATGTGTTGTTGCTGTTTTGAAGTGTTGACCAAGTAAGAAATATTTGTATCTTGGGTTGCAAATAAAGTGTTGTCGATCTATTCCCCTTGCTTTCCAATACTAGTAGTTGAGCTTTTGCATTGTCATATGAAGGCTGCAGTGCTAGTATCTTGGAGTAAGTCTCACTGAATATAGTGTGGCTTACTTTGTATAGGAGGGACGCGGGTGGCGCTGTGGGTTAAACCACTGAGCCTAGGGCTTGCCGCGGTTCAAATCCCCACAACGGGGTTAGCTCCCGTTGCTCGGTCCCAGCTCCTGCCAACCTAGCAGTTCAAAAGCACGCCAAAGTGCAAGTAGATAAATAGGTACTGCTCTGGTGGGAAGGTAAACGGCGTTTCTGTGCACTGCTCTGGTTTGCCAGAAGCAGCTTAGTTAAGCTGGCCACAAGACCCGGAAGCTGTACGCTGGCTCCCTCGGCCAGTAAAGTGAGATGAGGGCCGCAACCCCAGAGTCGTCTGCGACTGGACTTAATGGTCAGGGGTCCCTTTACCTTTACTTTGTATAGGAGTGTACTGCACGTCTCCTCATTTGTTCAACTGTTGTTTCATTGATGTAGTTGTGTCCAGTTTCTATTTTCTTAGTAAGCACACTTTAGTTGCTACCAGGGAATGCAAGCATGCTTTAACAGGAAACAGAGTGTAATTTCTTCCTAATTTCTCTTTGTGTTACTCCATCACATCAGCCAGGCAGGTGTAAGTATGTACTCCAATCATATAGGCATACAATCTTCCTGTATGTTCCAGAATTTTGGGCCAGTAACAGGGAAGTGACTTAACCTGTATTGGTTATTATAGGTAAATGAAACCTCCATGTTCATAGGTAATAATAGGTAAAAAAAGGTAAAGGATCCCTGGACGGTTAAGTCCAGTCAAAGGGAACTATGGGGTTGCGACGCTCATCTCGCTTTCAGGCTGAGGGAGCGGCATTTGTCCACAGACAGCTTTCTGGGTCATGTGGCCAGCAGGACTAAACCGCTTCTGCCGCTTCTGACGGAAACCAGAGCACACGAAAACGCCGTTTACATGCTGATGGAGATGGGAAGATGCTGTGGCCAAGCAACAAGAGGGGCTATCACCTCCAAACCCCAAAGATCCTCCTGGCTGCTGCTGGAAAAAGAAGACTAAATTAGATAGTCAACACTTTTGTTCAACACCAGTTCCTTTTTAAGTTTTTGTAACTTTCAGATTCACTGTACTGAATAGTTCTTGCACAATTATTGGAAGCAAATTAGAAACCTTACCAACGAAGTAAGGTTTAGGCTGCTCCAACCTTCTCTTTCTTTTCATATCTAAATAACTTGGAGGCATGTTTTTAATTCAAGGTTTCCTAAAAAAAGGAAAGAACATCTTTATTTAATGTAGTGTGTTTGGAATCGAGCATTCTTTTGCTTTCAGTATGAGAGTGATGTTTCATTAAATATTTAGAGGAACCTGAGGTGTTTTTTTACTTTCTTTGGCAACCATTTCAGAAAAGATGAAGACTTTTATGAACAAAGTCAGGCTGAACTGAAGGATCTACAATTTGAGAAAAAAGAAGACAAAAGTACCTTTTCCATTAATAGTATGGAAAAGTGTCATGATTCATTTGCATTTTTCTGTAGTTGAGTTTCTAAACATAAAACTTAAAAATGTAACATGAGCTCCATAAAGTTCAACACTCCCCATCGCCATTTCCAGTTTCCAGCTATTTTGGTAACATTTTGTGTACAGTATGTGTGTAGGAGGAGGGGGCCTAATTTGACTCCTTTTAATAAGCAACACTGTCAAATCACTGCAAGCTCTTTGTGGTCCTGAGGGTAGGATGGATTTATATTTATTTTTAAAACCAAGTTTAGATTACTAAACTCAGAACTTTTCATCCATGTGGCACCCTCTAGAGCTCACATTCAGAAGGACATTTTAAAACCCTTTTTCACTCACAGATTGCTGAATCAGAGGGAACGATATACTAATGAAGTAAAAAAATTATTACTATTCAAATATAGAGATGCAACATCTTCTAGATTTTTTTCCAGAAAAAAAATGAAATATATGCAATAGTTACATATCTAACCTAAATGTTATTTGTTACTTTAATAGCTCAATCCTGTGTGTGTCTACTCAAAAGCAAGGTCCATTCAGTTCAATGAAATGTGCTCCCAAGTAACCATACATACAACTGCAACTTTAGTTGGGAGTAAGTCCCAGTGAATTCAGCAGGACTTACTTCTGAGTAGACTAATATAGGCCTGTAGACTTTGCAGTTGGGCAACATATCTGCTACAGAAACCCTGCCCCATCGCAGAACAGTTCTGAGAGTTGCCAGAGTGGTGGGGTGATTATAAAAATAGCTTGTAGTGGGTGTGGGTATGCTCTTTCTTCGCAATGAGCATATAAAATTCTGTTTGATATACTTACGATATGAAAAGTACTTAACTTTTTGTTCAAATATGAATTACAAATACTGTATACCTAGAATGTGATGAGGAAGCTGCTTTACCGTAAGATGGGCAAATTTTTACACAGGGAGAAATACAATAAATACTGTAACCGAGTATAAAATAGGACTGCAATCTAGCACACGTTGCAGCTTACTTTATTAGCTACAATATAATGCTTTTTTCAAACTTAATTTCAGGGCGGTGAGAGGCAACTCTGCACGTGCCAGGTAAGGCCTTCATTAGTTACTCTTGCTTCACCAGTAGCATGTCGCCTCACAATATTTGATAACATAACTAGATTTCTATGAAATGGTTATAGGATATTGCTAGGCATCAATTGCAGGCTGAAATGCGTAACCTGGGATGCCTGTTGAGTTCATAAACAGGCTCCCTGCCCCAATGAAATGACAAGTAGAATGCTAACCCTCCCCAGCTCAAACTATCATTCTGCTCTCAAACCCACTAAAGTGTAAAGGGACTTCCTTTTACATAGTGGCAGAAGAGGGTTGGCAAGTAAGATAAAACAAAGTTGTTGTTTTTTAAATTGAAAGTAGTCAGTTTTATTCTGGCATTTCTACAATTAGATCAAAGAGAAGGAAAAAAGAATGTCCTAAGGCCTATGAAATGTATTTTTCTTATTGCTTTTGAATGTTTAAAATACATTGTTCAGTTTAAGAAAAGGGTTTTCTTCAAATTTATTCCAGTTAAATGATAAATAAAATTTGCTTTTGAATAAATTAATTATACTTTTCTTTTGTGCAGGTTATGGGAGGACATCCTCTTATCTAGGCATTCCCTAATCCCATTCCGCCCATACCATGCATTGTACCTGAGCCACACCTTGGGACATGAAGGATGGTATCCAACAAAGTTGGGTTGGCGCAACAATTTCTGTTTGTACAATTGAACTTCCCCTATATCGTCTTGCCCTATGTGCCCCCTAAATCTGTTTTGGGTTTCCCTCCTCAATGCAGTGGAGCAGATTTGGAGAAAGTATGGGGAGAGAAGGAGGCAGAGTTCTGTTGCACAATCAGAAATCCTTCCACTAATGGAAGTACTTTGTTGGCTACTGCCCCAAATGTTCAGTAGGCAACCCTAAGTTTGCACTTGCCTTTTGCGTTTGTGATGAGTGGGGTGTGTACAAATCTTTTCATGAGCCTATGAAGCTTACCGACAAGTCAATAGAGGTACATTTGAAATAAATATTTAGTAACTATAACTCATATTATGTGTATTCAAATCTTTTTTGATTACTATATGCCCATGTTTATGTAATATATTCAATTTATGCTGATTGCAGCTGATTACATAATGTTTTGATTTCTGTAGGAGGCATCATCAGGGTTAGATTTTGTTTTGTTTTTTTGAATTCCTGAGCAAATGCAGCTGCTGAAATATCTCTGTAAAGCAGAATGTCCTTGAAGAAAATCCAAATAGCACTAGAGGCCAGCTCACACTTGTAGCCTTCAAAGATTTTGCTGACCCATAGACCATGGTGTTCTTTGAAAAAGAAAACACACACAGATGTCGCAAGATTGCATCCTAATGCTAAATTGCTGTGGTATGCTTTGTAAATAAACTAATGTATGCTGCTTTGATTCATCTGCATTCCAATTTAAGTATACTTGGAAAAGTATAATGATAAATTCTTTGATTTAATTTCAGATCACTTTGGAACTCCACAGTCCTAGTGACTGCAATTGTTTAGGCAAGGAAAATGAGCTCTGAAGGTAATTACTAAGCCACCTAGTTATTGGCTAACACAAATTCTTTAGTGTGTGATGCATTGTAGATTCCACATAACATAGTTCTGATCCCTGGCAACTGGAAGGTACTAGGAGTTTAAGATCTGCCTTGATTTCTTGAATTGGATCAGTGCTAGAATTGCATATGGCAATATTTATAAGGATGTATCTAGCTGCATTGATATTCCTGGAAGTTGTGGATAGGGAAGTGGGTTAGTGACTTCACTATGGTAATCTCTGAATACTTGTGAGGACTGTCTTTGAAGACAGATACTTAGTAGAGGCATTCCTTGTTTTCCTAATTATTGCTTTTATTCGTTCTACTAGTGCACAGTCAAAGCACTTCAGTTGTTAATTTGTTAACAAAACCTTCCCAGCTATGCACAGATATTGAATATATGCAGCTGTCCCTCACCCTTTCTTCTGGAGTTCCCCATTATTGATATACCGTATTTTGCGCACTATAAGGCACACCTGACCAGAGGACGCACCTAGTTTTTAGAGGGGGAAAGCCCCATTTTTTTGAGGATCAGCTCAAATTTCTGCAGCTTCTTTTGCAAAAGAGAAAAGCACCATTTTTTGAGGATCAGCTCAAAGTTGTTGAGCTTACTTTGCAAAGGGAAAAAATCCTGTTTTATGGGGTTTAACTCACAGTTCTGCAGCTTCAGGAATGGGAGCCATTTCTACAGTTTCCAGACAGATAATCTAATCAGCCAGTCACATGTCGCTGGGGAAGCAGCCTCCCTCTGCAAGGGGGCGGGGCTGGAATCTCTCTCCCTTATCTATCTCCCCGATCGGCTTCCTTTCAACACCCCCTTCTCTCTCTCTCTCTTTTTTTTTAAAAAGCACGATCTGCTTTTGCCCCTGGACAGTTCAGCTCCAGGGACCACACATTCGCTCCATAAGGCGCACAGACATTTCCCCTTACTTTTCAGGAGGAAAAAAGTGCATCTTATGGAGCGAAAAATATGGTATATATATATAACCTCATCCCATGATTCATCTCCAGTTCTCATCTTCTAATTTATTTTGTGTAATGATCACAATTTGATATGTGGATTTTGGTGCTTTTTGCAGACGTTTGGAAAACGGGTGATTCTGAAGAAGAGGAGTATGTTTCCAGTGGGTCAGAAGAAGAAGAAGAATCTGAACCAGAATTGGAACCAGAGGATTCTGAAGATCCTATTTACGCCACAGGTCCAACAGTTAATATTCGGGATGAAGGTTCCATTGACGTTCATACATGTCCTGCTTTTGCGTGCCTTGATGAGGTAGTGTACTCTTAGTTTCCTTTCTGTCAGCATGATGGATACTATTTTCAGTTGAATTGCCTCTGTAGGAAATTAAAAACAAAGCAACTTTTAAGTACCTATTGTGGAAATAGCATTGATCCATCACAACAGCAACTGAAAACAAGATACAGGAAATCATCTTGTCAAAAAGCATGCAAACTGAAATAAAACAAATGAAAAACTCTGCACTGTTATTCAAGCACACCACTTTGCATTACTGGGGTAATGTTCTTGATTTTGGTGGAATGTTCATTATCCCATTCCCACAAATACATTAAACAGAATTCCTAAGAGTCCCTTTCAAGGCTTTGGATAAGAAACAGCAATGGCATAGAATATGTGTCAAATGTAAAAATCTGTTACTTTTACAGAGCTGACACGGTTGCTCTTTATAGTGATCTGTTCCAGGGGTAGTCAACCTGGTGCCCTTGAAATATTGCTGGACTACAATTCCCATAATTCCTGGCCATTGTCCATGCTGGCTGGGGCTGATGGGAGTTGTAGTTCAACAGTTTCTGGAGGGCGCCATGTTGCCTACCCCTGGGCCACTCAAAGGAGACGCTGTTAACATAACTTTGGAAAAGGAGATGTGTGGTAGGGTGAAATGAAGTTTTTGTGCCGCAGAAAGACCATACTAACAAGTCTTATTCCCTCACTATTGTTTTGGCTGCTGCTTTCCTTAAGATATGGGATAAATCTCTTTAAGGATTGGGCAGTAATATACACAAAACATGCCAATATCAAGTATCATTGTCAAACTGTTTTGGCAGCTATCCAGCGTTATGAAGTATGCATTAAAAGTTTGCTTGGTGACTTTAATTTGTAAAGTTATCTTGTTTGTCATTGTTACAGGTAGGTAGCTGTGTTGGTCTGCCGTAGTCGAAACAAAATTAAAAAATTCCTTTCAGTTGCAGCTTAGAGACCAACTAAGTTTGTTATTGGTATGAGCTTTCGTGTGCATGCACACGAAAGCTCATACCAAGAACAAACTTAGTTGGTCTCTAAGGTGCTACTGGAAGGAATTCTTTTATTTTGTTTGTCATAAAAAGAGTTTATCGAAGGGGGAACGAGAACAGCCTTAGGAGAGTGTGGCAAGCTCAAACTGCATCGGGCAATTAAAAAATATATACCCATGTTTTCTTCAGCACCTTTTCAGATATTTCCCCCCTGTTTTTCCTGTGGATTTGGTTTTTAGTTTTGTCTGACAGGAAACAGTGAAGTAAAATCAGTATGTTCTTAAATTCTTTTTGTTTATAAAATTTACGAACCGTTTTCTGTTCAAACACACCAAAGCCTAGCCAAAGAAGAAAATAAAGTTTCCAAACACTCTTAAGAAAGAGTTGAAACATAACTAACTTTCTCTGGATTCCACTGACTAAGAATGGCACAAAACTACTGTAAAAGACGAGAGACTATATTATAAAACCCTGTCGGCTTCCATTGCACAGAAGCCAACTTAAATCAAAACTAGCAAGGTGCAGACACAAATGTAAAGCACTGTGTGTTGCAAACTAAACTGTAGTGTTGGAACAAGCACCCAAAGACCTGTGCTTATGATTGGCTCTGTTCCTAAGACACAGTGGGAAATTTCAGCCATGCCAACATTCTCAGATACATGTACTATATTCATATTTCAAGTCAGGTACATGTGCCCCTGGCTTAGTAGTAAGACCATTCTATAGAACAGGCACAGTGCTTTAAATTTACTGTTAATTTTTTAAAAAAAGAGAAAGAAAGAAATGATGTGCTGTACTGTTGTACTGTGCAATACTCTTAGTGCATGTGCACAGGTGACTAAAAAAACAACCCCAAGGGAAAAATAAATTTTATATTGGAGACCTATGGTGTGACTTGCCACATAAACTTCCATGAGAGTAAGTCCCTAACAAAATGCATCCTACATTCTTGGACTTAGTTAACATGAAGCTTTTTTAGGTAAAGGTAAAGGGGCCCCTGACCATTAGGTCCAGTCGTGACCGACTCTGGGGTTGCGGCGCTCATCTCACATTATTGGCCAAGGGAGCTGGCATACAGCTTCCGGGTCATGTGGCCAGCATGACTAAGCCGCTTCTGGCAAACCAGAGCAGCGCATGGAAATGCCGTTTACCTTCCCGCCGGAGCAGTACCTATTTATCTAATTGCACTTTGTGCTTTCGAACTGCTAGGTTGGCAAGAGCAGGGACTGAGCAATGGGAGCTCACCCTGTCATGGGGATTCGAACTGCCAACCTTCTGATTGGCAAGCCCTAGGCTCTGTGGTTTAGCCCACAGTGCCACCCGCTTTTTTAGATTGACTATAACAACCATATGAAATGTTAACAAAGCATAATTTCCTTTGGGCAGTGATGGCAATCAGTATGTAAAGTGCTGATAGCAAAGACTGCTGTAAACTAGCCCCAAACAGCTACCACTGTATAACTGACCTCCTCTGATATGGAGGCACGATGCCCAGCATCAGTACCTGAAAACCCTGGGCAGCTGCCAAGGCCCCAGTGTCCTGGGAAGGTTTTACCACCATTGTTGCCTCTTAAAAACAAGAATATAACAGCCTTATTGACTGCCCGCAGCTACCATCTCTGTTCAGCAACATCCTGGAAATTGACATGTTCAGCACTGTTGGGGCCAAAGAACACAGCCTTTGCAAAGAGGCCTTGTCACCTCTGGAGTAGACCCTGCAGGGTGATTGGCATTCTCCTTTACCCTTTTTGCAGCTGTTGCTGATTGAATAAATGCACAGCATTAACTAATTCCCAGTGCATCCAGGGGAAAAGAAAGGGGGAGAGACTTTGAGACCCTTGCATATAGAACCCCTGGCATGACAAAAGCTAGTACTCACAGTCCAGTAGAAGCTCAGGCATGCTTGCATCTCTTTTACTTTAGTGTGCCATAAGACCAAAGTAGCCCTGGAGAGCGTTACTTAGTTATGCATTCCTGGAGTGATATATGTTGTCTCATATGCCAAGAATTCCTGAAGATATGTGCAAGTTTGTTCTTTCCATACATTACATGCACACTGGGCAAACTGTATAGATCCAAAGCATTCTCTAGATCTAGTCCACTGCATAACTGTTGCAAAGCCTGATAACTGGAGTTTCTTGCTGTTTCCTTAGTTTTGCTAGTTATTGATCACGGGTGATCAGAACTGCCTTCATTTGGCTTTTTACATGTAAAGGTAAAGGTAAAGGGACCCCTGACCATTAGGTCCAGTCGTGTCCGACTCTGGGGTTGCGGCACTCATCTCGCTTTATTGGCCGAGAGCTGGCATACAGCTTCCGGGTCATGTGGCCAGCATGACTAAGCCACTTCTGGCGAACCAGAGCAGTGCACGGAAACACCGTTTACCTTCTTGCCGGAGCGGTACCTACCGGTACTTATCTACTTGCACTTTTTGGCGTGCTTTCAAACTGCTAGGTTGGCAGGAGCTGGGACCGAGCAACGGGAGCTCACCCCGTCACGGGGATTCGAACCACCGACCTTCTGATCGGCAAGCCCTAGGCTCTGTGGTTTAACCCACAGCGCCACCCGCATCCCTTTTTACATGTATGCATCTTTATATCCTGTTCCAGTTATTGGAAGTGAGCTGCCAGCTTTCCTGTTTGCCCACCATGTGTTCATTCAACACAATTTTCATGTTGGGTGAATAGAACCTTTGTCTTAATTATGTACATATTCGGTTCTTGCCACATTCCAATTAATTGTCCGAAGTGGTACACAAAATAGAACACAAAATGTACAATGAAAAACAATGGTATTCAATTTTCATTTAAACTAGAACCAATTATCCATTTCTGTTTCTCGGAGTGTTTACATCTTCAGCTAGAATCCTGTTGAATTGAGCATTGTGTTGTACCAGTAGATAATTCCATATTGGTAAGAATTTATGGTAGTATTTAACATTTTTATTTGGGATTTGTTTGCTTGAGAGTCACCATTCAGCTCCTTCAGACTTCTCACAAGAAAATAATAGACGTACGGCTCATCTCTTACACAAAGTGTCTTATTTTTCTAAAACAATGTAGCATTATAGGGAAAGGCTGGGAACTTTGAAAACGTAGAAGTAATGAATAAGGATCGCTTAGTCCTGGTCCATTTCAGCGTGTCGTTATTTCCATAATGACCTCAATTTGGCTAAACATTTCCATGTCAATTTAGCAACGTGTAACAGACTGTTTCATTGATTTCATTCCTTGGTTGGAATAAAATACTCTTCTTAACAGTGATCTGTTTAAATACCGTGGGTTTTATTAATCAGCTTCTTTTTTTTGTAGCTACCCTCCTGAAGTCTCCACTTACGATTGTTTCCAATGAAGTCAGTGTGACTTCTTATAACTTCTCCAGACAATGGGTGGAATACAACATAATTATACGTGAACATTCTGCTACCCCTCTGCAGCGAATTTGGGGAGGGTGGCTGGAATAAGAAAGGATTGTGCCAGTGGAAATCCTTTTGCTGATGGCATGGATTGGTTGAATACTGCTCAGTATTTTACTGATAGGATTATAAAAGAATCAGTCTAGGTCTAGTGCCTCAGTATCTTATCCCTATGCAATTGTTGAGAAATAGCATTGTTGCAAGTGGGGTAAAGACATGTTGTTTGTATCTCTGTCTCCCTCCCGCTGAGCTATTTGATGCTTCAACATTTCCACTGTCTGTTATACTAAGGACATGAGCAAATTCTGGAAGGGGAGCGTAATGTTGCAGCATTTTGACCTTTAAAAACAAACAAATAAACAGAAACTTTGCACTAGATGAGTGCTGCAACACTGCTCTAGGGTATTTGGGTGCTAGACAACCACTGCGGATATTTTAAAAGTTAAGATTCAAATTAGAAAAATAAATCCCTAATTACATAGACATTGAAGGGGTAGGGGTGGTTATTTCTTATCAGTGGTGATATTACATTGTCCAGTAGGACAATGACATTCCTGCAACCACATTTCTTGCACCACTCTGAAAGTGCAGGTACTATCTGGGGGAGAAAAAATATTTCCCATGCAACAAAATATTGTGGTTTGAATTATGCTGGGAATCTGACATCCCTGCTACAGGAATACTGCCTTGAGAGGATATTGGGATTCCACACCACAAATTGTTTGTTGTGCTCTAGATATAAACTGATTACAGACAGTGAACCTCAGGGTTGCAGCAGTATTCTGTGAGTTCTTTATAGATATATTGTTTAGATGTAGTGTAAAGTTTCACCATGGTATTTAGCAATTAAGCTATCCTGCACCATGCCACTGCTTATCTAAAAGTGAAAAGTCCTTGGGAGATGCAGCAGCAATTGTTGGGAAATGTGCAAAACCAAACGTTTTCTTCACAGAGTGTTATGTAGTTGAGCCCATGAATCAGTGTGCTAAACCTATGCACTTGTTGCAATATAAGAGACAATGGAAACCAATGATACGTTGATTTGTCAGTGACACTAAAGGTCATCAGGGCATGTTGTGGCAAGATCTGTTCTCCATCAGATTCTGACAGATTTCAGTAATTCGTAAATATTACTTACCGTATTTTTCGCTCCATAAGACACACCTAGTTTTTAGAGGAGGAAAGGGGGAAAGCCCTGTTTTTTTGAGGATCAGCTCAAAGTGGTGCAGCTTCTTTTGCAAAGGGAAAAGCCCTGTTTTTTTGAGGATCAGCTCAAAGTGGTGCAGCTTTTTTTGCAAAGGGAAAAGCCCTGTTTTTTTAGGATCAGCTCAAAGTGGTGCAGCTTTTTTTGCAAAGGGGAAAGCCCTGGTTTTTTGAGGATCAGCTCAAAGTGGTGCAGCTTCTTTTTCAAAGAGGAAAAGCCCCGTTCTTATGGGGTTCAACTCACAGTTCTGCAGCTTATAGTCCTACAGGAAAGGGAGCCATTTCTACAGTTTCCAGACAGATAATCTAATCAGCCAGTCACATGTCGCTGGGGAAACAAACCACCTCCCTCTGCATTCAACAATGGAGGCCTGGGCTGGAAAGGGAGCCTTATCTCTCTCCCCGATTGCTTGCTAAACAGCTGTTCAGCGGCTTCCTTTCAATACCCTCTTCTCTCTTTGTAAAAAAAGAGCACAATCTGCTTTTGGCCCCTAGGCAATTTGGCTTCAGGGTCCATGCATTCGCTCCATAAGACGCACAGACATTTCCCCTTACTTTTTAGGAGGAAAAAAGTGCGTCTTATGGAGCGAAAAATACGGTAAATACTGTTTCTTAAGTGCTTGGTGGAGGAAAACTCTAGGGTCAGTTGGGAAAGGAGAGGTGCTATTCCACTTAGAATACTCCATAACTTAGTGGGTAGGAACGATAGGAAACTTGTCTCCCATTAGGATGGCTTGATAGCTGCTGTAGGATCAAAGCCTCAACACATGTGGGTGTTGCATGCAGCATGTTTTGTATTGGGAAGAGGACAAACAATTAAGAAGATAGAGGAGTAGGTTAGCAAGAGAGGGAAAATTAGAGTAGTGTATGACAACCCAAGGAGTCATACCCAAGGCACAAGGAGAAGGGGACGACAGAAGATGAGATGGTTGGACAGTGTTCTCGAAGCTACTAACATGAGTTTGGCCAAACTGCGAGAGGCAGTGAAGGATAGGCGTGCCTGGCGTGCTCTGGTCCATGGTGTCACGAAGAGTCGGACACGACTGAACGACTGAACAACAACAACAATGACAACCCAACCATGTTGGGTTTTTTTGCAGGGAACTGCAAGACAGGGCTAGGAGGTTGATTGTAGCAATAACTAGGGGTTGGATGGGGTGAAGGGAGACAACTCAAAGAGAAACAAAGAAGGAATATGCCCTCGCTCTGATTCTGCAAGATTGGCTGGGATTCCTCTGTCATAAAGGTTCTGTCAGTGGTCGACTCCACCTGTGCAAGGGTAACTTGGAAGTGATTGCAACTGGAAGACAGTATTGGACTGTTATCTTGTTTTTCAGAAGCCCAACCCTTCTGTGTGTTTTGCTTTTTGTTTTTATGCCACAGACATGCTGGACTGTTGACAAAGCTAATTTTGCAATATGTCACTTTCCTAACTGCTGTAAAGCTGTCAACATTGTACTCATTAAGGCAAAATATGTAGTTGTGTTCCTGTTCTTCCACAGTTTGTTTTGCATGTGACTAAGTACATATTCTGTGATATATGCAGATTCTAGGACAGGCATAGGCAAACTTGGCCCTCCAGATGTTTTGGGACTACAACTCCCATCATCCCTGGCTAACAGGACCAGTGGTCAGGGATGATGGGAGTTGTAGTCCCAAAACATCTGGAGGGCCGAGTTTGCCTATGCCTGTTTTAGGAGGAATTTGTAGCCAGGTTTTATAGAATTATGTTGAGAGTCTCAAGGTGTGACATGAAGCTGCGATGTATTTGTATTGAGATAGTGAAAGCACATACACTCTCTGTACTTCAATAGGCTAAAAGGCAATTGGAAGGTGGAATTGCTTATTGAAATAAAGGAATGGGGGATACAAAATAAATGAATAATGATCACTAATCAATAGAGCTGAGGGTTATTTCTTGAGTTCTGTGAAGGTAGACTGTTATTCCATCAGAGGGGCAATTGCTTCTTCCTTCAGACAGGCTTGTACCCTTTATAGCATGAGAACAGCACTGGAATATGTTAGTCTGTTAATCTGAAGTAGATTTAGTAAGCTATTCAAGAGAAGTTGTTTGTGGGTGCCCTGGGTGTTCTTCTCGAGTCCATTTCTCCTATGTAGGATACAATCTCTATCTCTTCATAGGTCTTTCCATTTTCTTTGGATTATGTTAATAGATATTGGGTAAGCAATCCCAAATTTCTCCGTGTGTAATAGGCTTTGTAAGTCTTTTTTCTCCCAAAAGCCAGATAGCACCATTCAGAGTGACCTAACATATAGTGCAAAATATAGGTATGGGGAGAAATTTGATTCAGTTCACATTAAGAGGCAAATTTATCAAATTTGCACTTTCCAAAACAATTCGCAAGCCAAAACACAGCCACCATTCAACTTTTCTACTTCTCTGAATTTTGCAATGCAGTTCTCCAGCCAAGTAATGTGTACAAAAATGTATATACAGTACTACATTAAAGTCTGTATATAAATGCATTGATTAATGAAAAGAACATACATGAATGCATTACCTTAGGGGACATGAATTGCAGGTTGCTAGGGGGGGACCTTGTGTGTGTGTCCACTCCCCAAATTCCCTTCCTCTCTAAGAATCTTGCTTAGGAGGAACCAGAGGTACCGAGTTGAGGCTGTGGACTCTCCTTCATTGGGGGTTTCTAAGCAGAGGTTGGATGGCCACCTGTCATGTATGATCTAGTTGAGATATCTGCATTGCAGGAGGTTGGAATAGATGACCCTTGGGGTCCCTTCCAACTCTACCATTCTATGATTCAAAGTTTTGTTGGACTTTTGATGCCCTTTAGAAACAAATGTGTTGAGGTTTGTCTGTGTGCCAATGGGTAAATGCATGTGGGATGGGTGCCAAACTGAGACTTTGACCCGGGTGAAAGAAAGCCTCATTTTGCCCCTGCTCCACCCCATTGATCATTTTTGGTTGCCCTTTTCTGAGCATTTTCCGAAGCTAAAATATCCTTTTTTAGGTGAGGCGACCAGAACTGTACTAAGTATTCCAAATTCAGTTGGCTTTCTCACAGCTATTGCTGTGCCAATTATAAACATGTGCTCACTGGCCTCTTTTTTAAGGTATCCCCACACATATATCAAGTGCACATAATTTGTGAGACTTCTAACTTTAGCTATAAAAATGTTCACCCAGCAACAGCTTTGAAAACACTTTCAGGCATTTACTTATCCAAACATTGTGGCACATTCCAAATCTTGCTAAATCTAAACCTTGCAAAGCTTTTGGAGCAACATTAAAGCCCTATAACTACATTGGCATAAAAAGTAAGACAGATGTTGCCTTCACCTCCACCCAAAAGGCTCTTAACAGCAATTAGGCAAACCATTTCTATCCTGTCAGACTTTTCACTGGGGAAATCATGACAGTGGTGATAATGTGACTGTCATTGTGAATGCCAGTGTTTATCACAGAACCTGCTAGTAGGCATGTGGAATCAGCAATACAATGAAGGTATGTCTGCCAACATTGACATGGTCGGAAAGATATATAATACCTAGGTGTACGTATCCCAAAAGTTCTGGAACTGTTAAAAGTACATGCTGATAGCTTCTGATGAGGCCAACAGCAGGGCAGAAAATTATTTTTGGTGCATGGTAAGATCAGCGGTAGAGCAAGGCGATCGGGCACCTGGGGCGGCGTGCGTGACCTGCGCCCAGGGGCGGGACCAGCCACCCGTGGGGGTGAGGCCAGCCACCTGCGGGAGCAGGGCCAACCGTGGCAAGACGCTCTCCGAGGAGTCTGCCTGCCTCCTCCCACTCAGCCACCCTGCAGCTGGGGGGAGGTGGCGGGAGGACCGTTTGGGCAGCGCGGAACCTGCGGGCGCCCAAACTACCGCGTCACTCACAGGAGAGACGCGTGGCTCGGACGCGCTGCAGGCCCTGTGGTGAGTGCCGCCCGGCATTTTGCCACCCCCCTCAGTGGTGACATCCGGGGCGGCCCACCTCCACCGCACCCCCCTTCCTCCAGCCCTGGTAAGATACAGTGATATTAATGCACCTGAAGATAGATAGATGTCTTTATTCGGCTATGAGCCCACAAAGCACCTGAAGTTGACTTTAGCAAAAGCAAATTTCTTTGTGTTAAAGATGCTTCTCCTCAAGTGTATATGTCTTGAGTCGATTATTTATTCAGCTATTATCTGGGCATGAATATAAATGTAGCATTTTCAACTATGGAGAAAATGTGCCTAACAGAGCATAGTCCACATGCGTATTTGACACCATTTGAAGACCTTGCTGCTCACATCCTTGCCGTCTTAGCTGGCACCTTATTTATGTCAATGTGAGTAAATGTTCTGTTGTTCAAAATGTGACACAGAGGGCTTGTCCAGACTTCCTTTTGTGCCGTGCTTCTAGACACAGGTCCGCACTTTAAAGTGCTATGTCCTAGCATTTCCCCACCACCACCACCCTTTCTGCTTTTACCGCTGAATCAGAGCAAACGGCAATCCACAGAAAACCCTTTATTGCCTTTTGTTCTGATTCAGTGTTAAAGTGCTGGTTTTCGCAGGGAAAGCACCGTGGCAAAAAGAAGAAGGGGAGTGCTTGGACACAGTGCTTTAAAGTATGGAGCTGTGTCTTGAAAGTGCGGGGCAAAAGGTAGGTGTTTGTTGTATGAAGTTTTATTAACTTTCTAAATGAGAAATCTTCAGTGTTAAACTATGTTCAGCATTTAACTATGGCAGTAAGAAGCATATAAATGTTTTCACCTTTTGTATGCATTTCGGAATACGATTGGAATAATTGCAGGTGTTAAAATAACTACCCTTATTTTCCTACCTTTCTTAAATCATGGGTCAAATAGAGGAAATAAGAAATGAGGTCAGAGGGAAGTGCTTAATTAATCTGCTGTGATAAAAAAAATGTCAGGCATTTAAAACTGCTGGATTAAATCAAAACATCTTTGATGCCAGTGGAATACTTTCCTTATTCTGGATATCATGCTGTACTGAATGTGCTTATGTGGAGTTCTCTGTTGTCAAGATTCTAAAATTTCCTTTTACTAATAACACTTTGGAGATATGTTGTTGTTGTTGTTCAGTCGTTCAGTCGTGTCCGACTCTTCGTGACCCCATGGACCAGAGCACGCCAGGCACGCCTATCCTTCACTGCCTCTCGCAGTTTGGCCAAACTCATGTTAGTAGCTTCGAGAACACTGTCCAACCATCTCGTCCTCTGTCGTCCCCTTCTCCTTGTGCCCTCAACCTTTCCCAACATCAGGGTCTTTTCTAGGGAGTCTTCTCTTCTCATGAGGTGGCCAAAGTACTGGAGCCTTAACCTCAGGATCTGTCCTTCTAGGGAGCACTCAGGGCTGATTTCTTTAAGAATGGATAGGTTTGATCTTCTTGCAGTCCATGGGACTCTCAAGAGTCTCCTCCAGCACCATAATTCAAAATTCAATAATTCAAGTTGGAGATATAGGCCTGCCCTAGAACTCTTCTTGACCCGACCCCCTGACCTTTGGTGTCTGGTTAGATCCCCTGCTTTGCACCCAATGCTGGGTTTTTTAAATCTGTTTCATCCATAGACTTCCAGGTAGGCCTCTAGTGCAGTAGGAACAACCAACAGCTTCAGTAATGTGCAAATCGCCATGCTGTATTCCCTGTTGATAAACTTCTTCCACTCTTTGAGGGTTACAAGAACTCACTTTGATGAAACCTGTTCTGTTTGTTCTTATCTGTGGCCTCTAAGTTCTCATTTTGAAATGTCGAGCTGTTTGGGTTTTCTAAATTTTAAATTTACTATTTACTGCTTGCCTTTATAGAGTTAGACATGGGTTTCGTGACTATAACACTTATTAAATGCCTTCATTTTTTAAAAGGATTTAAAGCCATTAATCCAAAACATATTGTTTTAGGTGTGGCTTTATTGCAAATAGTGTAATAATAATAATAATAATAATAATAATAATAATAATAATTTATTTGTACCCCGCCCATCTGGCCGGGTCTCCCCAGCCACTCTGGGCGGCTTCCAACAAATATCAAAATACATTAAAATATCACAGATTAAAAACTTCCCTAAACAGGGAAGTTATCACATTTTAACTTGCTTTGCAGTATAGCAGATGAATGAAGCTGTTCTTTTCAACAGAAGAAGCAGCCCACTTCTAATTTAAGGAAATGCTTTGCATCTTAAGGATAATTCTTAAGAAATTGTAAGAGGCCCCAGCTTCTTTGATTATAGTGTCCCTGTTGAACAAAACTCTCTCTGCCAGAATACATATGTTAATACAGTATTGCCTATCCAAAACTAATAAGGCTTTGAATATGTCCACATTAAACTGCCTTATCCAAGCCCTTTTCTAGAAGTAGAAAAGTGTGGATAATTAATGCACATGAAATGTGATAGACCCTTTCCCCACCAACGCCCTCCTTGCTCAGCTGTACCCAGAGAGGATTCTCTCCATGTCCTCCATGTGGAGAAAGCTCTCTTTAGATGTTCTAAAGGCTGCTGTTGAGTCCCACCTCCTCCCATTTTCATTACAGTCCTTTTGAAGCATTTAAAACTGGAGATAGAGCCAAGGCTATCTATTCCTGACTGACAGCTGATGGTCTGCTCTGCTCTATCCAAGTCAGAGTGGCCTCCCATCCTTGGTACTAGAGAGCCTTTTAAATGGAGATGCTAAGGACTGGACTTGGCACTTTCTTCTCGCAGAACTCAGACTTCTCTACACTGAGCAATCGACCTTTCCCCAAACTGCTCTGTTGTGAACATCTGTCAGGCAGGAGCCCTGCAGGTCAATCACTGGGCCACCAGGGTTCCTGCTTTTTGCTTTGTAGCAGTTTTCTTGAGTGTGTTCAACTTATGCCAAGAGATCGGGGTGTGCTTGGATGAGCACTTTGAACTGGCAAGTGTGTATTTTGTCCTGAGTGTACCCATTGGGAATTTGCAGGAAGATCTGATGTAATCATTCTTAGTTTACAAAAGTTCTGCAGACCAACAGCTTTTGGTTCAAGAGGAGGGAGAAGAAAAGACACAACTGAACCAACCTTTGTGGAAAGGATATATGACGTTTTCATTTGTATAAAAGCATTTAGCGAATAAGAACAGTATTGGTAATTGTTTCAAAACCTGGTGTTCACGTTCTGTGGCAAAATTTCATTATTTATTGGAAGGATTTCAAATAAATAAAAAGCTGGTAGCTTCACAGCCAGGATTAATTTTGGACTAAGTGTGTGGTCTTCGACAAAATGCGCATCTGTGGTCCAATCTAGGGAACACTGAGAGTTTTAATTCTGTTATGGGCAAGAAATGGTGTGGACTCTCACAAAGTTATAGCACCTAGATTGTTTGAACGAAGCTGTGGTAGCTAAACAAGTTTTAAATTGTTGGGCACATCTACACAAAGATCTGAACTGAAAACAACACAATTTAATATACAGAAAACTAGCTTAGCAACTATGTTTGTATTCCACTGATTCATTTAATTGCACTTTTACATGTGAATTACTTTCCCTTCTGTTGAACAGCCCTACTTGGCTAGGATAGGTCTTTGAATGGTAGTAATGCCTAGATTGAGAGGTGTATATATGGTTGTACGCAGGAAGATGTAACTGTTGTGTGCCAAGTTAAAAACGTTGCTTCTATAGCTCAATGCACTTTTGGACCTGCTGCACTCACCCCTGACCTGTCATCCTTGGAAGGTCCCCCATGGGGGGTTTGTGACCCTCAGACTAAAAAGAAAAGGTCTCCCATCCCTAATATATAACAACTAGTTGAAGTTAGCCCGTTCAATAACGGGCGCTAGAGGAGGAGGAGGCAGGAGGAGGCAGAACAGCAGCCGCTGGGGGGTGGAGAGGGGCTCCCTCCCCCTTCTTCGTTTCCCCCGGGGGCGGCTGTAGCGGCGGCGGTAGCGACGGCGAGGATGGGGCAGCCCTCTGCGTCCGTGTGACGCAGCGGCGCTGGCGCAACTGACAACGCGCGTGCGCCGCCGCTGCCTCGCGGACACGCCCCCCTCTCCGCCCGCTCCAAACCCTGCGTCCGTGTGGGACACGGACATGCGCAGTAGCGCAGTTCCGTGACACACGGACTGGACGCAGGGACACAGCAACTTTATTATATAGGATGAAACGAAAGTAATAAATGAGCAAATAAATTATGGATAAAAAGCATTGCAAATAAGGTGCTGCCAGACATTCAGGCAAATTACAAAGGTTTTATTGTTGCCTAAAAGATAGTAATATAAGCTTTGGAACTGTGCTTGGGAAGGGAGTTCTAAGTCTGGGGGCCACCACAGAAAAGGAACTGTCCCCAGAAGCCGCCCACCACATCTCCGAAGAAGGGGAGAGGCATTTGGAGCAGGGCCTAAGCCAAGAATCTCTGCACATAGACAAGTTCATGGGGGGTTTCATACACTTCATCCCAGACCTACAGTTGAGTGGCAAAAAAGACAGCAAACTAGTAGTCAGTTGTGCAGATCTTTAAGCACTGTACAGTATGTAAATGCAGTAACCAAAACCAATCAAAATTACAGTAGACACTTATCTTCTATTGACTTCAACATGGTTTGGAGGAAATCTTTTACATCATAACAAGTGACTACATTCATTTCTACATTTTGGGTTGAATCCTGTGTTTGAACTTCACTCACAGGATGTTCCCCAGGAGTCTGTTTTCCCCTGCAGC
The DNA here is from genome assembly GCA_034641385.1 of Darevskia mixta. Taxonomy (NCBI): domain Eukaryota; kingdom Metazoa; phylum Chordata; class Lepidosauria; order Squamata; family Lacertidae; genus Darevskia; species Darevskia mixta. The sequence continues at coordinate 5,438,994 of JAWWNH010000224.1, read as the reverse complement.
CTTCCGTAAAACTGCTTCAGATAACTGAGGAAACCCCGGAAAACTATGAGAGGTGACATGGGAGCCTGGAAGGGGGATTGGATGAAAATTGAACAGTGAACAGAAGGAGCCCTTCCATTTTCAGATGGGACACACTGGATCCAATCCTGTAACTTAAGGATCTTTTCATCTAGAAGACTCACCAGCAACAACATCTAATGATGATACGTAACATTTTGTAGCAAATATGATAGAATCTCTCAGTATTAGATTTGATTTCCCTCCCCAGTTAAAAGACATTTACAATGAAGAAAAATAGCCAAATTGCATGGCACAATTGGGCATAATTCCATCTAGCATAGCCCCTTTAACAACACACACACGTAAATCCACATACTTTGGTCATTAGCAACAATACGCAATGAAAATTCTAAATGTATTTGGACCTTTGAGAAGCCTGTTGTGTTTTTAATATTAAATATTATATTCATTTCTCTCTTTACTGTTCACAAATATAATGCATTGTAAGGATGCCTCTCCTATAAGTTCCTTCTCTTGCATAAACAGATATATACACCTGTATTAGCCATCTTTGGAAATGCCTACTGAAGAAGCAAGATCACTTACTGTAGATCATAATTGCCTAAAGTAGCTCTTTAAAAAAATAATAATAATTCCAGCAATATACCGGAAATCTGTTTGAGGAAAATGGCACTTGTTACCCATGCACTATTAATGTGCAGATGTTAGCAGTGTTAAATCTGATTAGATTTGGAGTAGCATAGTAGCCAGGGGTGTTGTAGATGTATCTTTTGGCATTGCTATATAGTTTCTTATTTCTATATCTATTCTTATGCTGATAGGAGTAAGTAGGATTGCGACTGTTACACCAGCTGTAACCCTGATGTAGTGGCTGCTGGCATAAGTGGAACGTACGACTGTACTATAAGGCCCAGAGTTCCCCCTGTAACCTTGAATCCTTTATATATATATATTCAGTTATTCGTCTCTTGAGTACAGACAACATTTTCTAATGAGGTCTGAAAATATTGGTTGAATCCAGACAAAATTAGTTGCACACAAATGAGCCACCACATTATGTTCATTAATATTTTTAGAGATTTAGTATTGCAATGTTTGGTCATATATAAAAATAGCAAGATCATTAGAAATGCTTCCTTAACAGCATTTATTTGCCTTTAGATTAAAATATATTGTTTTTGTTCTGGTACAGTCACATGGTTTAAAAAAAAGCTAGTTGACAGTGGCATTGAATTATTAAACTATAACATATTGAATCTATTATTTACATATAAAAAATATAGTAAGCAGATGAAGGTCAACTAGTTGCCTTGGAATACTTGAGTTTAAGGCAGTTTGGGCTCATTGGCTTTGCAGCAGGTTGGTGGTTCTGCAGAGATATTTATGGAATATGATGAGGAAGCAGTACATTAAGGGTCTGAAACTGTTGCTCTCCAACTCTACAAATTGCCAGTGGGTGGCCGAGGCATTGTTTTGTGATACTGCAATAGTGGGATGACTTTGAAGTCAGCTTGGCAAAATAAATTTACACCCAGCTTCTGACCTAACAGAAGTTAATGGATGAGGCTGACACATTATTTGCTACCAATTGAATTGTTCCCTGTACATTTAGAATTTACTGTATCAGGAGAGATACATTAGGGTGCCTTTGGAAGAGGTGTTTTCTCAATAAAAAATATTTAAACGAGCTATAACAGTTTTTGTTTTTTTAAAAATTGCACTCAGATACTGGAGAAAAGTGTCACTATTGAGAAGTTACTAATTCATGGCACAAAGACTTTGGGTCTCATCATCATTCTGACTTTTTTGAAAGGTTGTCTGTAACCATTCAGACTATTATCCGAAGCTGTAGGCCAGGTGCCCCAGAAAATTCCGTTGCGAACACCTTTGTATTTTTTGTGATAATATATGCCATTTAGATTAGCCGCCAAGCATGCATCAAACCACCACCCAGAGCTATAGTATGCTCCACAGTTTCCTGATGGATACCTGTCGTTGTCTCTATCTGGGGTAGTGAAGAACATTTGGTCATGGTTGTAATGTTTGCTGAATTGCAGGGCGTTCCCAGCTGTACCACTGTAGCTGCCAACACTTAAGCGGTATTTGAGAAATTCATTGGTCACATAAAATTGTTCATATTTTGCATATTCTTTGACTCCGTTGAAATCCTCAAGTTCAATCCTGAGCTGCATCTCCTTGCTTTTGGTCAGAAGGTGAATTTTGTCATTCCCCAGCCAGAATTCTTTACTCAGGTTTCCAAAGCCATTCTTGTATTCTTTCCATGTTCTGTTGAAGCTGGTGCTGCCATCCTGACGCATTTGGAACACTGTCCAGCCACCTCCCATAGATTCCATCTCACAGTAGACATCAAAGCTATCATATCTTGGATCAGGAATAATTCTGTAGATTCCATTACGCTGTTTGCCTGCTGCATAATGATTGGAACAGTCTCCTTGCAGAATCTGTATAACTGGGCGGAGAAAGGGGGTTGAGGAAGTTAGCCACATTATTTACAACCCATTTTTAACTTGTATAGCATAATAGAAAGCAATCTGAATCCATAATGGAATATACACTTTCCATTTGTGCAGTGTGTATGGATGTAGAATAAATGATGCACATGGCTCAATGATTTCAGAGAACTGCTTTTTGTGTGCTTCTGCAAGTCATTGCAATAATAATAATAATAATAATAATAATAATAATAATAATAATAATAATAATAATAATATCAGTAATGTAGGAAATGACCCTAGAAGAAAACAGGGGAAGCATCTGCTGGCACTAGTTTAAATTTAATATGTGGTTAGAGCTGGATTTGATGACACTTGATAACTTTTGCAATTCCAAGTCTATTTCTTAAAGAAGACTTTCTACTGAGGTAAATTGCTGCCTCTACCTCTCCTTATTTGGGCAGGGGGAGGACTGGGAATAGTAATTTATTGACAAGGGTATGTTGTGTCTTCTGCTGTTGCCCACAACTTGCTTGGATTTTTGTTTGCTTGTTTCCACATGAGCTATCATATCATATCATATACACAACTGATCCTTGTGGGGTCACAAGCCTGTTCAGGTCAAAGGGGAGGGGGAAGCAATAGGTGGTCTCCAGACAAAGAAGCCTCCATTACTGGTTCTATTTAATGAACTAACTTAGAGGACCATTAGAGGCATAGCTTTTATATTATTTCATTGCTTTGTGTGAGAACTCTCATTTTTCTTCACCGAATGTTTTATGTTGCGTTCTTCAGTGTGCAATAGAACTATCCACATAATTTTTGCATAACAATTATCTTGAGACAGTTGACAATTTGACCTATGGTCAAATGCCAAGTCCCCACTTGACATTTGTTAACTTTTGCATTAACTGCTGTCTTTTTACACTTATGAAGAGCAGGATAGTTTTATTTCTTACAAGATTGGCCTAAAGTGCTGGTGTCACCTGTTGTTTTTTCCTAGCTATTTGTAGGCTATAATGTACAATTGACATTGACATTCAGAAAAATGTCATTTAAGAGCATGACGGTGGTTTCCTGTAAATGTGTTATTATGTAACCTCTGGATTTTAGAGTGGAAATGAATTTGGACAGTAAAATAAGCAGGAATGCAACACTTTATGATATAAAGTATTTCTTCCAGGTGTTTCCTGAAGATTATGGCCCATTTTATTTCCCGAGCCAGTTATAATAGAAGCCTAACAAGCTTTACAAATGAAATGCTCTTACATTTTTTTCCATGAAATTATTGACAAAGCAGCATTCCATTAATATCATTTGGAATGAGGAAATGAGTTGTCTGAGTTATGTTGATTCTTATTATAAATTATTTTGGGAGGGGAAATATTTGTCACCCAAATTTATTGGAGGGGAGCAAAGAGACGATTGAGAGAGTTTGAAGTTTTCATAATCAGGCATCAGTATTGATTTTTGGGCAGTGATGCAATCTTTCATAAAGGAAGAGGACTCAGGTTTACTTTAAGAGGTGCATAGATGCTCCTAATAGGTCTGCTCATTGTAAAGGTAAAGGTAAAGGTAAAGGGACCCCTGACCATTAGGTCCAGTCGTGACCGACTCTGGGGTTGCGGCGCTCATCTCACTTTACTGGCCGAGGGAGCCGGCGTTTGTCCGCAGACAGTTTTTCCAGGAGTAACTCACGGAAATGCCGTTTACCTTCCCACCGAAGCAGTACCTATTTATCTACTTGCACTTTGATGTGCTTTGGAACTGCTAGGTGGGCAGGAGCAGGGACCGAGCAACGGGAGCTCACCCTGTCTCGGGGATGCGAACCGCCAACCTTCCGTTCGGCAAGCCCTAGGCTCTGTGGTTTAACCCACAGCGCCACACACGTCCCTTCTGCTCATTGTACCCACCCCCATATGAATATGTGTAAACTATCATTCCAACACATCTAATAGATACAACGTACTCTGATTCATTTATACTGTTGTTGCTTTAGAGAAGTGCAGCCAGCAATACATATGCTGTTTGATTACTTTTCAGAGACAATTAGTCTAGAAATTGTTTGTCTATTAGTTAAGAGTCTTGTTCTTTTAATTATGCTGAATAGAGTCGTACCTTGGTTTTTGAACCGAATGCATTCCGGAAGTCCATTTGACTTCCGGAACATTTGGAAACCAAGGCCCAGCTTCCAATTGGCTTCAAATTGCGCAGGCATGTCAGAAACAATAGTGGAAGCCACATCGGACGTTCGGCTTCCAAAAAAACATTCAAAAACTGGAACACTCACTTCTGGGTTTTGATCATTCGGGAGCCGAAACATACGAGTACCAAGGTGTTTGACAACCAACGTATGACTGTATTAGAATGTAGTGAATTTTAATGTACTTTCACATACACTCATGATCCAGTTCCGCCTAATGTGGATGCTAGGAGAAGTCATAACAGATTCAGTAGTGTGTATGGATCACCCACTGGGGAACATTGTGTTGTATCTAACACAGTTGTCCCATTAGTGCAAAGAGTTTTGCCTATACAACATATACTTCCTCTCCCTCTCTTCTCTCTGTGTGTTCCCCACACCTCCCACCCAACCTGTTATGGGGGTTCTGCAGAAACAGGAGAGGGAGAGGAAATCCTTGCCCTAACGGGATGACTTGTTGGATACAGCCCATCATTGTTTATTATTGCTTCTCTGACTCCGACACCTTGTCCGTTGTCACGGACTGGCTGGATGCAGAGGAGTGGTGGAAGGCACCAGCTGGGGAACCCCTGAGGGAAGAAGGCTCAAAGCCTGGGGAGTAGTGATGGGATGATGACGAGTGGTCAAAGGAAGAAGAGGGAAAGGACTGGGAGGAGGAGGTGTCGGGAGCTGAAGGGATAACAAGGTTTAGTGAGCGGAAAGAGGTGGTGGCAGATAGCAGTCCAGAATCAGAGGGAGGAGTGGAGGCTGGAGGGCAGGGGAGCCAAGAGGCAGAGATCAGGCAGGCTGTCTCCCCCTGCTGCTGCAAGCCTATTCAGGGACAGAGATTTAAAATAGCCTATTCAGGAAGAGAGATTATATATGTTCCACTCACTGCTCATGCTTATCCAAATGAGCCTCAGCATTCTTTTTTCAACATTCAGAATGTTACAGACTGCTGTGCTGAAGGATAAATATGCTTAAGAAGACTAAGGAAACATCAAAACACACACTGGAATGTGAATAGTTTTGATTTATTTCCCCCCAAATATATAACCATTAAGCTTAAAGGCCCAAAGGAGTCACGTAACAGAATGAACTTGAAGGTGAAGTAGGCATCATTCGAAATTCTACTTCACAATGAACTTAATTCACATTCAGTTCACTCAGCAATTATGGGAACTACTTTTAAGTGCAGTTCAGAGAATGTTGGATGACTACAGAGAACTTTTTTTTAAAAAAAAACCCACAACGAACTGATTCCAAGCACTGTTTTCTAGCAAGAGCTACGAATTACAAAATTATTTCTTGTTATTGTAACAGGATAATGTTATTTTAAGTGCAACCACTAAAAATAGATGGGTTGGGGAAAGTAATAGTCAAAATGATATTTCATGTAACATTGTTTATTTCACGTAACATTGCCAAGATTCCACTCTCAGTATATCACATGCTGTTCATTTGGGATATATTAATGTTGCTCAGATTTACACATGTGCAGCTGTAAAACATAATCATTTGTGTCATCCATCTGTAAGACTACACCTTCCTCTGTGTGCCCAAATGTATGTAATATGGCAAGTTATTAATATTTTGAAGTGTAATTCAAAATAATATTCAAAGGAAGATTTTTGAGTTTCTTTGTTTTTGTTTTTAAAATTTATGTAGCTGTAAGCTTTAAGTCTCACCAATATAAAACAATTGATGCTTCCATTATGAAGAAAGCTAAGTACACAGCAGTAACAAAATGTACACAAAACATTGTTCAGATGTCCACACTCCAGGATAAATGGAATTCATTTTTAAAAAATCTCAATATAACCATTACTTCCTTGGTCCTGTATGAGAAATCAATTTCTTCCATTCTTTCTACCTGAACAGAAGTGATAAAAGTAAAAGGGCGTCCTTATTTCACCAGTGCAAGCTTCTCTGAGTTTGGACAGCTACCCACGTGTAACAGTGGAAAATGCCTTTTAACAGCCTGATTTTTCTGTACTTTAACAGGGCCAAATCCTTAAAGATTCTGGCCTGAATCCAGGCCTGTCCACTGGCAAAATAGTTGTGCATAACAACTGGAAGCTGAAAATAGGGACACACTGCCCCCCCCTGTACCTCAAAGGATGCAGCCAGCCAACCCACTGAGATGCCGATGAATATTGCAGAGTGGTTTTTGATGTGCATCCCCCCACCTGTTACATCCGTAGAAAGTTGAGATGCACACTCTTCTTCTCATAAGCTTTCTTCTTGTGCTCAGTAAAGGAATGTAAGAATTTGCCTGTAACGTAACTGCTGTGTCAAACGCTGACAAAAATAAAGTGTGGGGGGTGTTCAAAATCCTTTTAGCATGAAAAGAAAAACCCATTATGAAGTTCAGAGGTGCTAGATTCTCATCCGTTTCAATAGCTCCCCTTACAGCTAAGCTAAAAGTCTTCTTGGACCAAAGAGATGGTTATATTTTATTGTGTTTCACTAAATAATAATAATAATTATTATTTATTATTTATACCCTACCCATCTGGCTGGGTTTCCCCAGCCACTCTGGGCGGCTCCCAACCGAATATTAAAAACTCAATACAGCATTATTGAATCCTACTTTTGAATCCTACTATTGAATCCTAACACATTGAATCCTACTTTTATCTACTAATTTTTCCCTAATATCCAGATATGCCCTAATTGTAAAGTAATATGAATCAAGTAACTCCTAGCGTTTACTTATACTTTTTTGGTAGGTGGCAAAAAGTTAACAGATGTATGTAAGGAAATGCTGTTCTGATACTTTGAGTAAAATAGTAAAAGCTGACCTACCTGGTTTTGGTTGTGTGGCTGGGCAATTTGAAGAGCATTTATTATCCAGATTGTTCACAGCAAATGTCAGGTTGGCTACTTTGCTGTCCACATAGCTTTCCACGTTGTTCATGTTTATGAGGTTCATGTGCTCCAGCTGATTCTGTAAAGAATGGATTTGGTTCTTTGCATTCTTCAGACTGGCCGACAGCCTGGAAACCTTGTTCTGCAATTCTTTTACCCTGTTATCTTGCATTTTGCTATTGTCGACTGGAGCGTCTGTGCCAGGTGGCAGGAATTCGTTGCTGTCTTTTTCTAGATTTTCATCTGCCTGCAGCTTGCAGTCTTCACAGGACTTCTTCATCTTGTTTACAACTTCCTTAAGGTTCTGCACTTCTTTGAGCGTTCTCTCCATCAGTCGAAACTGCTTGGGCAGCTGGATGGTCATTGGAGGCAAGGTTATCCGATACGGGCATTCCTCTCCATCACATTCCCCGCTGCTTTTGAGCTTTATTGGACAAGCACCAATCAGTTCTTCTCCTCTGGCGCTGTCTGTGCTCTCATCTGTCGCTGCAGAGCCATTTGTAAATAGCAGCAGAGCTGTCTGGAGCAAGATCCTGTAAAAGAGCTTCATCTTTTCTGAGGAGCTAGCCCAGTGAGGAAGTGTGCAAAGTTTCAGTGACTTTTATAAAGAGCAGCTAACTGCTGCCTCTGACTTATCAGAGGCTGCCTGCACTGTTCTCGGAAAAGGGTGGGAGTTGGTTGCATCACAGCAAGCTGCAGTGATATTAATAGAAGAGTAAAGTAGGTAGCTATGGGGAAATTACCCAGACTTGCACATTACAAAATGTAATCTTCGGCACCTGTCTGCATAATCAAACATAGAGATACTTATACCCAGGTATTAATTTTAGAATAATAAACATATACACAACACAACAAATACAACATTTCAAAAACAAATGTATGTTTTTTAACATGCTAGTGTTTGCTTTGGTATGCTTTTCATTAAAAAAATCACTAGCAATGAAATTGTATGTGTTCATTGTTAGCATATAAACAGTATTAGGAGAGACTTGACAACCTTAGGGTTTCTTGGGAGCTCAGCATAAGTTCTTCTGCAAGAAAATTTGTAATGGCAGCTTGTCCACTGTCAGTCTCCTGTCATGCAAAGCTATGTATGAATGTTTGGTGTATTCTGTGATGCATTCATGTGAGGCAACAGTTATGCTGAAGAAGCCTGACCAAACACTCCGCATGAACCAAGGCTGCACTCTGGAACAGTCCGGGGAATCCTCTGCAGTGATTTCTGGGAGAAATGTGCGAAGGTTTTCTAGCAAATAAAATGATGTAGAAAGTCTTCTTTGAACATTCTCAATACTACCATATTTTGATCAGGGGGAAACTGGTATGTCCTCTGTACCAAATTATTTTGGGAGTCTGGCATTGACACCCCCAGTGATTCTGCAGAGGTGTCTGCCCCTTTTGTGTTTGAGGCTGTGCCAACTTTCCACAAACTGATGATGCCCCCCAGATATTTTGGACTACTTCCCTGAGAATTGGCCGTGCTTCCTGGGGCTGATGAGAGTAGGTTGGGAAAGACTGCTGCATGCCATTTTTGACATACAGAGTGACACTACCCCTGTGCGCCCCCCCATAAAGTTTGTATCTATATCCCATAAGACTGACTTGAGTTGAACCTGTTTCCAAGTAAGCATGTTCAGGGTTGCAACCACAGGATCACTTCACACATTATAGGTATAGAATCTTTGTATCACTGACAAATTTTGTATGAAGCATTTGACTAGTTACACATATGGGTAGCTCAGTTGGTTAGCATGTGGTGCTGATAACCCCAAGGTTGCAGGTTCGATCCCCATATGGGACAGCTGCCTATTCCTGCATGGCAGGGGTTGGACTGGATCAGGCTTCCTCAACCTTGACCCTCCAGATGTTTTTGGCCTACAACTCCCATGATCCCTGGCTAGCAGGACCAGTGGTTGGGGATGATGGGAATTGTAGTCTCAAAACATCTGGAGGGCTGAGGTTGAGGAAGCTTGGACTAGATGATCCTTGGGCTCCCTTCCAACTCTACAATTCTGTCATTCTATGGGACATTCTATGGGTATATGACTTGTGGAATGAATCCATTACACAGGTCTTTAATCTTTCTCCGCTAAAACTATCAACATTACAAGTAGCATTTTGAGAGCTTCTCACAGTGAATAATATTCCCTCCTCCTCCATCATTGTGAAAGTCGTTCACTTCCCCCTGTGAAGCAACATTTCAGGAAATATTGTGAAAATGTTACACTGTTGCTTGTCTACGTACCCTCCATGCCTCTTCCTGGGCAAGCGAAACAGGAATTCTCATTTCACCAGGTCTCTAGGATACCTCTCCTCCAATGTAAAGATACAAATTGTTACTATTTTTATTTTATGAATCTTCCTACCTCAGACCAACCGATTCTTCAAAAATGGTGACTGCTGTCAAATCTTACTGTAGCATGTGCTGTTCACAAAGAGGAAACTGTCTCTTGATCTTTTGACAGCGGAAAAAATTATTGGCCTCTCTGAATGACCATCTAGAACAGAAGTTCCCTGTCTCCTAAGTTCTTCCTGCAGTCTTTGGTTAAGGAACTTCTTCGTTCACGTTTCCTTAGATACACTTTCCTATCGGAAGGGCAGAAACAGATTTCAGTCTTAGATCCCTGGATTTATTGCCTATTCAATCATAAAAAGAAAATGTTAAAATTAAATTCTGACCTGAAAACTATGGAAGGGACTACATTGAATTGGTTTCTCATGAACTGGGGGCAGGGATCGGAATACTTAATTTATTATCTTGGAAAAATATTCCAGGGTTGGCTTTTTTTTTCTTAGTTCAATATTTGTTTGGTTTGCTGACACCTCTCAAAACCGGGCTCAGGGCGGCTAACAATCAAATACAAATATAAAAACACAGATTAAAAATACAGATATAAAATACACTTTAAAACTTAAAAATTTTGAATTTTAAAAGTTACACTCAAATTACCCCAAAAGCCAAACAGAACAGCTCCGTTTATTAAGAACAATATAATGTTAGACACAATGAACAGTGTAACACCAAAACGTGATCAGTAGAGCTTTATCACACATAGCTGGCACCGGGGGGGGGGGGTCAGGGAGGGCAAGCACCCCCTCAAATAAGGAGCTTGCCCCTCACTCATCCCCCATTTCTGAACTCTTGTCCTTAATATTTGCTGTTATTTTTATTTCTCACCCACCTGGAAATACACTTTCCTTCTTCTGTTTTCCCCATAAGTTTTGTTCTTGTGCCGCCACTGTTACCAGAACCTTACCACAATACCTGCATTCATAAATCTATTGCTGAATCAAAAAAATAGCATCTGACATTTAGCACAATAGAGGTTTTGGAATTCTTGTTATATCTTAACAAGGAATCAACATGTCCCTTTTCCATTTGCAAAATTAACACACACATGCTAACCGACCGTGTAATCCCGTGCGTAGGTCATCATGCAGTCCAAGGCGGAGGCCCTGAGACCTAGACATTGTAATGTCTGTGGAAGTTTCATATAAATATCTATTTTTCCTTATCTTACCATATGGTGATGTCAAAGCCTGTTATTGTTACTTATGTAATTATATTTTTTCGCTGAGGCAAGCAAAGTACTGCAATAAAATGTGTTTTCAAGTGCAATGGCTATTTCCTGCTCACTGCCAACTACATTTTATCTCCAAGGCTTCAGTACTAAGTGATAATTAGATGCTTTTTCTGTTGGCTAGCTCTCTTTCTTTATCCTTGATAACTGATTTTTTATTTTTATTTTACTGGAGAAAGTGTCAGCCCAATACATTTTTCAGTCAGAAGTGGAGTTCAAAAGGTGCCCCATCATGATTCTTGCTATACCCTGGGGCGGATCTACTATGAAACTAATGAAGCTTAAGCTCCAGGGTCCATAATCCTGGAGGGGCCCCAGAAGCAACTTTAGTTCACATTGCTTTAAAATGTTGGGTCTAGTCGACCCAATTTGATTTGCATGAGTCAATTTGATATTTTTGGTTGTTGTCTATATTTCAACAATGCCAATGTTTGAGAGTCAGTAGCACAGATGTTGGTAAAGGTGTGGTGATCTGTCGTGGAACAACTTCACTGAAGCAGTGTGGTTACCCAGGTCTCGTTGCTGGTTGCAAAAATGTTAGGTCCGCCACTGGCTGTACCATTTGGATACAAATTCCTGCCTTCATCCTTTACCCCGACCTCCATTGTGCTGCCTGAAGGATTGCATCTGAATGGAGACAACAAGAAAGTGGGGGGCAGAGAATGAGAAAAAAATCTGGCAGGTTAAAGGAAAGGAAAGTTTAGCTGAAATTTGCAGGAATGAGGGTGGAGGGCAAGAAGATTCTTCCTATTTTTCATTTGTTAAACTTTGGAAGGGGTACAGATTGAGTGGTGGAGAAAGCTGATGAAATGAAAGCTTATTTTTTAATTAATAAATAAAAATACAAAGGTGTCATCCAGAGAGGCACATTTGAATCATATTTTGTAGTTCTTTCAAAGATAATATCAGAACTGCAATTTGTTGTGTATTTTATCAAACACACAAAGGCAACTCGAGTGTTCTCTATATTACTATATAGAGAACACCTGAGTTGCCTTTGATACAATGTGTGATACAGTGTATTGCTAAATACAAAACCTGGGGATTGAGTGCATTTGTGAAGGGGAGAGAGTCAAAACTAACAAGAGGATAAGTTATTCTCTTTTTGCAACCGTATTACAATCTTCTTAGTTTTCACCTTACATCGGTTCTCGGCAATTCCAGTTCCCAAATCAGTTCACACAGTGCAGCCTAGTTCCCTGAATCAGTAGTACCACAGGATGTTGTTAAACCCAAATTTCATGGCTTTTAGATCGAGTTACTACTGAACTAAACCTATGTAAAGGAATTGGTACTTTTGCCTAGTTTTCTTAAAAAGGAAAACACAGTGAGTCAGACTCAGATTCACTGTGTGTGTGTGTGTGTGTGTGTGTGTGTCCCCTGATACAGCTGGTCAGATGGCACACATTTTGGAAAATGGCACATTACAAGCTTTGGGTATCTTGTGATGGTGACTTATGTCCCTGGTATGTAGTGTTGCAATGCATGTTTTAAAACTTTTTTATTGCAAAACTATACATTCCTGACTAAAGGCCACATTCTGCATTTCGTACTCAAAACAGGAATTGATCATCATTTTAATGGTCCCTGTACCTTTGCCATGTACCTTTATGCAGCCATGTATATTTTGCACAGTAGTTACTGCAAATCTGAATAAAAATCAAAGTGATACAGTACCTGTTTGTGCTTACTTTGACTGGCAATCCATAAGAATTGTCAAAACCGTTAACCTCTATTAAAACTGCTTAGCTAAGGTCTGGTGCCAATTTAAACTTTCCTGTAACTATGTTTATTTGTTAGCAGTGCTGGTTTATGTTGGGTAAGAAGGAAGTAAAATAATTATTCACGTAGAAAACCATCTGGGGTGGTGTGGCTTTCCAGTTTGTTGCATAGAATGCCACATATACATATACCCTCGGAGAACAATCTAAGGAAGGAAGAAATGTTCCCTTTGATTGAGAATGAATTCAAGGAGGCATCCAAAAATGTAATAATAATAATAATTTATTATTCGTACCCTGCCCATCTGGCCGGGTTTCCCCAGCCACTCTGGGCGGCTTCCAACAAATATCAAAATACATTAAAAAGAGGGAGGGATGTAGGTGACTTCAGTTAACCTCACATAGACTGCGTACATCTATGTTCTATGAGTCTATGATTCTGTGTCCTAGTCACAACCAGGGTGGATAAAAATCAACGATTTTTTTAAAAAAATCAAAAAAATCAGATTTTTTTTATTTAAATCGGATTTTTTTTATTTAAATTGGATTTTTAAAATAAAATGCTTCTGGAGGAAAACTCTTTCTAAATATAGTCTTCTATTTAAGTTACATTGTAGTCCAAAGGCTATTCATCAGGAAATAAGGATTTGTTTTAAGTTTATCAAGTGTGCTAAAACTCAGTCTAAGTTTTTTTTTTAAATGTTTAACCACATCAGTTAACAAACATGGATACATATGCTATCATGTTATTGTTTTAGTTAAATAAATTGTTTAAATGGTTATTAAGGAAATGATTATTTTTCTCCTTCCAATAAAGTACAGCAGAAAAGTTGTCCAAATATAGTTAACTTATTAAACCTCACCATAATTTCATAATTATCTGTCTATGTATTTCTAGTAGTATAACCAAATCAGTAATTTTTGATATAACTGTAAAAACTACTCTGAAAATGTATTATTCCAAAAATGAAACCTTCATATGGTTGTAAATATTAAGATTATACCAGCAAGAATGAGTCTTTCTGTAAAAAAATATATTTAAATAAAGTCTTACCGACTAGTGATTTAAATCATGATTTAAATCAAATCCACCCTGGTCACAACAAAGAAGTACAATTTCTAGATACCCTAAACAGTTACCCTGGATACCCTAGATCAGTTTGTCATGGAGCTGACCAGAGAGGCAGTGACACTGAACTTAAGTGGTGCCAGTGAACTGGTACAAGATGTAAAAGTTTATTAACTGACTTGGAACGGTGACCACAGCGCTGTCAAATTCAATATATATGTAAACAGACAATTGCCAAGAAAATCCAACCCCATCACATTTGACTTCAAAAGAGGAAACTTCCCAAAGATGAGGAAATTGGTTAAAAAGGAAGTTGAAAGGAAAAGTCAGGAAGGTCAGATCTCTCCAAAAGGCTTAAAAGTTGTTTAAAACCACAATATTAGAAGCTCTGCTAGAATGTATGTCACAGATCAGGAAGGGTAATACCAGGGTCATGAGGATGCTAATGTGGTGAATGAGCAGAATCTAAACAGCTATTGGAGTCAATAAGGTTTCCTTTAGAAAGCTGAAGGTTTTCCATTGGAAGAATGAGGAACTGAGACAAATAGTGGTGGCATGAGTTGAAGTTCTTATTGACAAAATTAAAAATGATAAGTTGCCATGTCTGGATGAGATTGACCTGGAAGATCTTAAAGAATTCCAATATGAACTTGCTGATCTTCTATCAGAAATATGTAACTTGTGCCTAAGATCAGCCACCATACTTGAAAACTGGAAAGCGGCCAATATTACATCAATTTTTAAAAAGAAATGCAGAGGGGATCCTAGAAATTACATACTGGTCTAATTTGAATATCTTGGAAATAAATTTCACAAATGGAAGAGCAAATTTTCACACGCTTCCATGACCAGGGGGAAACTGCGCTGGAATTGAAATTTAAGAATTTTGTATTTTAAAATGGTAGCTAATAGTGCTTGAGTGCTGAAAATGATATAAAATTCCTTCCAAGAGGATTAGCTCAATATTGAGATCTCAGCAATGAGAACCTAATTTTTTATATACTGTAGCTTTATACCACATGTTGTGAAACAAACCCCCCCAGGCATGTAATTATTGCCAGATATAGTGAAAAGTTTCAGTGTGTTTTCACGTTAGATAAAATTGTTGCCTGATTCTTTTCATAAGAATTATTCAAGTAAATTCATAATTGTCACTCTTACATTTCTTAGTTGTTTTATGATGGAAAAATCCCTGGAACCAGAATGGCTGAACTGAAGGCAAAGTATACGGTTCTGCATGATACTCTAGTAAGGTAGGCTTTGTAGACCTTTCTATATGTAATGTGAGTACTTATTTCTTGTGATTAAATATTTGTGCTAAATATGTGTTTGTAACTCAGCAAGAAAAATAAAATAAAATATACTGAGAAAAATGGTTCAAATTAAAAGATGGGAGGGGGGAACAAAGAATGTGTTTCTGTTCACTATTTCTAGCATCATTCCAAAGTTAGGTCTTCTGGAAAAGCCGGAAAAACACTGTGTTTGGTGGTTGTGCTATGGCCAAATGGCTAACGCAATAAACTTTGATTGATTGATTGGTGGTTGTGCCCGGTTCTTAAACTGTTCTGAGTGAATGTCAAATTCTTACAGAAATGCTGCATATATATTTATGTAAATATTTGAACAGCATTGAAGATTATTTTTTTCACCCAAGCACTAGTTTTGTTGAATCATTGACCTCAAGGCTAAGTGTTTCAAGGTTCTAAAAGACAGTCAGACAACAGTTTCCTGCTTTCAGTTATTATTTCATTAAAATTTTAATATTGTAAGCATGGAAATAATACTCTATTGAATGCATACACAGGAGAAAGAGTACAAAGCAAAGATTTATCTCAGCATTTGATTCCCAGTTTTGGTCATGCAGTAAATAATAAGAACTCTGTTCCTTCTTTTTCCCTATTGGTTGTCTTTCCCTACTGTCAAAACTTACATTCTTAGATGAATTGAGCAATAATCTGCCTTCTTTGCCTTTGTCGCTTAGATATGTGGTGCTCCGAAGATATGAAATAATATTTGTGATTTGCAATAACTTTTCATTATAGTAGTTGAAGGTTTGTTTCATAAGTATGTGTTTTATCCCAACATTGCTGTTTTGCTTCAGCTTACAGGAATCGGAGATTCAGCTGCTACAGGATGCCAAACGTTTCACAGTCGAAATAGAACAGCAAGAGCAGATACTAGAAAATACTGATCAGTTTCCAGAGGGATATTCTTCAGAGGTCACCAAACTGAGACAGCAGTACCTGAGATATGTCAATGAATACAATGCGATTCAAGAAAGGGAGTATGAAATTCAGTACAAGTTGAACAGGTAGATAATACTGGCTATCTGCATTACGAACTATGTACCAAGGAGTAATGACTGTCACTTATCCAGTTGATTGATGAATGGGGGACCCTTGGTTTGTGTAGGCTAGGGCAGGGAGAATGGAGCTGCATGGAGCCACTGGGCTTCAACTGCCTAGTGAGGACATGAAAAGTGGATGCATCAGATAAGCTTAGGGCTAAACTACATGTTACACTTAGTATGTAGCATGCAGATATGTCTCATGTTTTCCTTAAATTAATTACAGGTGTGGAAGGCAATTGTTATTGGGGAAAATTCCATACCCACCCCCTGCATGGCTGTGAGGCTTAGGAAAAATGTTTGCATGGGGGCTACTGGGAACTTTTTTCTAAGCCTTGTAGCCACGAAGGAAGTGGGGTTTTTTTGTGGGAGCATGACTTGGGTGGAAGGGATGTACAGTACCTCCCTTCCCTATGCACCACAGTCTTAATAACATTTGCCCCCCCCCCATTTGCAGTGTGGGTGGCGCTGTGGGTTAAACCACAGAGCCTAGGGCTTGCCGATCAGAAGGTCGGCGGTTTGAATCCCCGTGACGGGGTGAGCTCCCGTTGCTTGGTCCCTGCTCCTGCCAACCTAGCAGTTCGAAAGCACGTCAAAGTGCAAGTAGATAAATAGGTACCACTGCAGCAGGAAGGTAAACAGCGTTTCCGTGCGCTGCTCTGGTTCGCCAGAAGCGGCTTAGTCACGCTGGCCACATGACCTGGAAGCTGTACACCGGCTCCCTCGGCCAATAATGTGAGATGAGCGCCGCAGCCCCAGAGTCGGTCACGACTGGACCTGGTGGTCAGGGGTCCTTTTACCTTTACCTTTTTTAAGAGGTGGGGGAGACATGCGTATTAAGTGTAATGTATAATTTTGCCCTGAGACATCTGATGGGAGTTGGAGTCTAGCAACTGATTGAAGAGCCCGGGTTCCCCATCCCAGAGACAAAATGTTGGAAACTACTTGGCAGGGGGTTGGACTGGATGGCCCTTGTGGTCTCTTCCAACTCTATGATTCTATGATTCTACTTGTTGCAGATATGAATATTATGAGTGAGTAAATCCAAAATTGTGACACTTCAGTATTATTAAATTATTTTAACCAAACCAATACTTAGCCTTTCATTTTGACCCCTTTTGTTTTCCTTAGCTGTATTTTGAAGCATTTCAAGGGTACGTGCTTGCAAATACTTGATATTTAAGTCACCTTATTGACATTATGAGTTGAATGATCGTTTATGCTGTTTTCCTTTAGTTTACGAGAAGACAAGAATCTCATCGAAAGGGAGTATAAAAGAATGCCAAAAGCTACTGTAAGTAAGATGTTCATGTTACCTGTTCATGTTACCTGTGACGCCTAGTTTTGTACCATTTGGCTGGATAAAAACAAAGCGCAATGTGGCACCTTAAAGATGACCACCAACATTTGCTGTGTAAATTAGGCTATATTTTGTTCAGTCTTTTTGGTTTTAGCCACCATCTTGTGAGTAGTTAAGGGAGGAAAGTATTTTAAGTTCATACATCATGTAAAATATGGCACTTTATCTCATCTCCATTTCCATATTTGTCTGGGATAGTTTTGATAGATATGCTTACCACTTTCCTTGATATTTCTTATTGTTTCGAGATGTAAAATTCTTAACCAGGTTTAGCATTAGATGTGTACCAAGGTTAACCAGGGTTTGAAACCAGGGTGTACGGACTTTCCTTGCACTTTGCAGATTACAGGGAGCTGTAGGCATGCTGAGCCAAACCACACAAGCTTGTTGGCTTCTGGAGAGGCGCTTATACCACTTTGCGCATCCCCTGGTCCTTTTTGCTGCCATGCCACACTGAACTAAGCCAAGATTTGGCTTAGTATGTCATTGTTGGGAAACATATAAATGTGGAGCAGCCCTGTGGTAGCTTGCATTGCTTCTATTCATTTGCATTTGGCTTTTTCAGTGAGAAAATATGGTGCGGCAGGGCAAACAATTTTGAAAGTGAACGAAAGCTACAAAGCTAAGCTTCAAGAAGAGCAAAAGCATTTATATGATCTTCCAAATAATCCAGCCAAATACCACCAAAGTTAGAGTTTGTGATGAGTTTCATACCAAATGTTTTGTCCCCTTCCCCCAAAAAACACTGTACACTTAGCAGTAGCAGCAGTGACTGACTTCTTTGCTGCTGCCTGTGCCGTGGCCTTCAGGAGACCTGCTCCATATGTCCCTAATCCTACAAAATATCCCTAGATACCCAGAGGTGGAGATCTACCAATCCCAACCAATTTAAGGCGGTTGCTGATGAACCGAATGGGTTGGGTTACGGCCCTCTTCACGGGACGGAGGCAGGAGAGCAAAGAACTCTGGGAGACAGGCGCAGTCCCCTCCCTTTTTATTCCTGACCCTAATGAGGGACTGCCACAAAACAAAACCACAACACAACTGAGAGATTTTGTAATAAGGAAGCTAAATGGGCAGTAATATTGCAGGTCGAATAACATGCATGCCCCTAAAATACTATTTTAACATACATTCTAGAATAACCATGTTTTCATGTTTTCCTAATTCTGGCATTCGACTTTCCAAACATGAAGTAACTAAATTTCGCTTTTTAAAGGATGCAGATAAGAGGATGAAGGCTCTGAGGGAAAGCTGTGAAGAGCTTCGTAAAGAAACTACACGAAGGCGGCAAGAAATCAGAGCACTGAAAGATGATTTTTCTTTAAGGCACAAGCGCCTTACTAAGGATCAGAAAGAACTCGAGGAACTACTTCGGAAGCAAGAAGAAATAAAAGTAATTCAAGAATAAATTCATTAGTCTGTGTAGCTGTGCACCACTGTGTGCTCCCAGTTGATACAACTTGAATATTAGTTCTGTAGCTTTCCATAAAACTTCAGTCTGTGTAGACTAATGCTTATATTTTTATCACTAGGATGACCTTGTCCGTCTTCAAGCCGTTCCTCTTCAGCTCGGAAAGGATATGGACAAAATAAACCGCAGAATGCAGTATGGGTTTCTTTCCTTAATGTTTTTTGTTTGCCCAGTATTATGTCTATTTTTATTTATTGACTTTCTACCCTTCCTCCCAAAGGAGCCCATATTGCTAGCAGCCCAGTAGACAGTCCTATTAAGCCCACTGCCATTTGCTTGAATTTAAGCCACCTGGCACTTAAACGTTGATCCTAAATATTTGTGTTGGTCTGTTTGCTGGTGTGACAAGCATGGCGGCATGGTTTGTGATGCTGCGGTTACACAGCGGTAGGTTCTTCCCATCTTTCACATTGGTTTGTTAAACTGGGTCCACTTCTTCTGGCTTCCACAACATTCATAATCCAATCCTGACAAAATCATAGGCAATGGGGAAACATGTGACCCTTCGGCTGTTGTTGGACCTTAACTCCCATTAGTCCCTGCCAGCAGGGCCAGTGATTTGGTATGATGGCTATTATAACCCAACAATCTCTAGATGGCCACAGGTTCCTCAAACCTGCCCTAGACTGAAGCTCTTGTTTTAGTGATAGCAAAGATATTCATCTCCATCAAATTGATAATGTAACATATTACATGGGTAAGCACCTATATAGCGAGGCTGTGCTGCATTACTGCCTCCTGCTGCTATGGAAAATGTTTCTTTTTTCTTTTTCTTTTTTCTTTTTCTGAAGGCATGGCTTGTTTTATCTGGTGCTGTTATTACGTTGTGACTCTACAGTTAGATGGTGAACAACTTTAAATCATACTTTTAAAAGCTACAGAAATAACATAGAAATTCTGAAACATGATTATTTGAAATAAAATATAAAAAAATTCCTTCCAGTAGCACCTTAGAGACCAACTAAGTTTGTTCTTGGTATGAGCTTTCGTGTGCATGCACACTTCTTCATTGTGCATGCACACGAAAGCTCATACCAAGAACAAACTTAGTTGGTCTCTAAGGTGCTACTAGAAGGAATTTTGTTTGTTTGTTTGTTTTGATTATGGCAGACCAACACAGCTACCTACCTGTAACTATGATTATTTGTGATTGCATTTTATTTTCCTGCTGCTTTATAGGTCTTTGGCCCTTGTTGCCATTAGCTTTTCAAGCTTCAAAACCCTTAGAGGCTAATATTCTGTGGATCTCCATCAGAGCTTTTGAGATGGACAAAAGTTACTCAGGGTCCTGTAAAGCTAAACTGATGCACAGGCATCTAAACATATGCTGGCAACTACAACTTCAAAGGAAGACGGAGCAAACTTGTTTTCTCCTGCTCTGGAGGGTAGGACTTGAACCCATGACTTCAAGTTTCAAGAAAGGAGATTCCAACTAAACATCAGAAAAAAACTTTCTGACAGTAAGAGCTGTTTGACAGTGCAGCAGTCTCCCTCGCGAGATTGTGAACTCTCCTTCCTTGGAGATTTTTAAGCAGAGGTTATGGATGCTTTAGCTGAGATTTTTGCATTGCAGGGATTGGACTAAATGAGCCTTGGAATGTATAACTTTTCTTAATCATGTGGACAATAGTGTGTGCGTGCTGCTGAGTAAAAGGGAGAAGGAGCTGAGTCCTTATTGAAAAGGGTTTTTTGTATAATAATAAAAAAATTCTTTCCACCTGCCATATTAGGTACACCTTTTCATAGTAAAAAAGTAATCAATTGGATTAAAAGCGTAAGTGTTTTATCAACACCTGGGTAGAAAATGTAAGGCCATCAACACTTTGCTCCTGAATTTATCAGAGCACAGATGAGTAGCGACATGGAGTTGTTCAGACTTCCAAGGGACGCTTGTGAGGTGGACATAGGAGTGGTGGTTAGGTATAGTCTGTGGATTCCTAGTGTTTGTTTAAAAAATAGTTACATCTCTAGCCCTTGTGAAAACTAATATATGATGTCAGGTGTGGAGGCACTATTCTGTTAATTTGTTTTGTAAGAAACTAGCCTGCTCCCGCCTTTCAGTGTTTTTAGCCAATGAATGACATCACAACATTGATCAACATTTATGAAAACAAATCTAACCACCCAGACAACGAGAAGTCTAGAGTGACACACCTATTTTCTACAGAATGAACTAGGCTCATTTTAAAAGCTTTCCCTGGCGAAGTGCTCATTGCCCCATAGAAAACAATTCAGGCATCCGTGGTTTTAGTGTAGTTATGATTAGGCAAACGTTACAAAAAAGAAAAAAGAAAAGAAAAGGTTGCAGCAGAAGTGGGACTTTTTGGATCTTTCTAACTCAGATATTATTGTGTACCCCCCCCAAAAAAAAATTATAACTGAGCTTGTAAAAATTAAAGAGGTTGCCCTGCCAATGCAGTTATTGCAGGGTCTGTGTTTGAGAGAGCATGGATTACACTGGCTCTAAACAGTAACACAGGGTTATTTCCGTTTTCAAGAGTGGGAATTAGAGTAATGTAATGCCAACCCTGAAATGTAGTCTAGTGTTTATCCTGGGACTTTTTTTTTTTAAGTAAATGAATGTGGAGGGGGTAGCTATAATAATAATAATAATAATAATAATAATAATAATAATAATAATAATAATAATAATAATTAATAATAATAATAATAATAATAATAATAATAATAATAATAATAATTTATTACTTATACCCGGCCCATCTGGCTGGGTTTCCCCAGCCACTCTGGGCAGCTCCAACAGGAGATTAAAAATACATTAAAACATTAGTCATTAAGAAACAGTCCAGTTAAGTTAATTGTAGAAGCAGTGCAATTAATTAAAGGCTTAAGGGGTCCAGAAAAAACACTGAAGGTTTCAGCTGAGGGTGGAAAGACACAATATGGATGCCAGGTCTGTCTGTAGATGAACACCAGGTCTGTCCTGTGAAAAACAGCACAGGGATATTCCTAGAACTAGATTCTCAGAGACAGGTCTACCCAAGTCTCATTACTGTTCTGTCACCAGATCTACTAGAAATTTTAGACCAGCTCTCTGTTAGTTACATATGTTTATTTATTTGGAATATTTACTACTCCCTTCCTCCCGTCATATGAAAGCAGGCAGTGCATTATGGACCTTTCATTGCTTCAACATGGTCTCATGGTTTCGGAATAGGAATTTGGGTCTAAGTCTTACGTTAATTTTTATTGTGTTTTTACTGGAGTACAACAGGTATAATGACAGGGTGTGAGCAGAGACCTATTTTGTTACTAATATAAACACCTGCAATTGTCTACAGAGAAACAGAGAAAAGGAGAAGGGCATTGCAGGAAGACTCACGGGAGTTATTGGTGTCCGTAAGAAAAATAGAGGCTAAAAGTGACGAGGCACTAGAAGAAAAGGATGATGTGATGAAAGAGTTGGATGGGAAAAAAGCTTTGCTGGAAAGCAAGGAGCGAGAATTTATCTCTCTTAATAAAATGCATGAACTGAACAAAGAGAATGAAGGAAGTGCCATAGCAGAAAGGTAAGTTTTGCATTCACAGGAGGAATTTGTCTTTCATCGTCTGTTTTGCTAGCTAAATTCCACTGGGTTGCTAGGTTGTGTTTCCAAGATGTGTATATGGGAGAAGACTGCTGTTAAAATATTCCAGTACTAAACTGTACATTGTTTTAAATATGTTTTAAAAAACTGTACATTGTCCTGCACCTTTGAATTGGGCCTGGAAACAAAAAGGGAGCTAATGCTGTTTTTCCAGCTTATTGCTGTAACAAGCAGCTCCAGGGAGCCCTATGGATCTTCAGAAACTTCTCAATGGCTCATAAATCAGCAGATCAGCTTCTTTGTCAGATGATAATATGGTCAAACAAATTGGTAAATATGGCGAGATGAACCTACCAATTTTCTCAATTATTCCGTGCATCTGGTGAAGTGGTCTCTAGTCCAGTGATTTTCAAACTTACTAGCTTCAGGAAACAGTTTCCCATTGCAGATCTACTATAGAATCCCTCTGTGTTGCAGAGGATTTCAAGACTGTTTCTAGGCTACAAACTCTCAGGAAATATAGAGCAGTGACTAGATCTGTGGGGGATTAACTGACATTCTTGGAAAACTGGTAATATGCTCTACAATGCACCACATTTCAAAGAAAAAGTGGCAATGATGGGCAAGTTGCCTTTCAGGTAGGCTGTCTGCCATGGATGATCTTCTCATTGAGGAACTCCTTAGGAATCCCGAGGGATCACGTGGCATGGTTGGAAACCATTAATCTCCATAAGGCTGGAAAACACTAATCTCCATAAGGCTTTTGGTTTTGTTGCAACAGACTGACATAGCTTCTTTTGTGGAACAAAAAATGCTGTAACGCTGGTAAAGTTGAATCCGTGTCCTTGAAAGTGATTGCTGGTTTCATATTTTGACTGCTGCCCAACAATAGTTTTTACTCCCACTGTTCCTAACTGTATTTTTGTTTAAATGTTACATAAAGATACACTCGGGACAGCTCACAAGAGTTTAAAATACTTTGCAAAAAAAAAATAACAAAACAAATCACAGCATTCTAAATGACAGGAATTCAATGGTTTTGTTCATACCTATTCCTTGCCCAGTTTTACTTTTCCTTTCTTTTGTACATTTTGTTTCCTTTCTGTACACTTCTGTAGGGGTATCATAGAAATGGGTTCTCGTAACTGTATTTCGACAAAGCAAAAACTGCAAGACACTTTGAGTCGGATGCAAAGAGAGAGAGAGAAAGATTTCAGAAATTTTAAAAAGATGGAGATGCAATTGAAGATAGCTCAGGACGGCTTGGAGCAAATCAGATCCTATCATGAGAGAATGCAATTAGAGGTTTGTATGAATAAGTTTGTTTAGAGATATTTTTCCTGGTTAAAATTAGCTTGAAAACGTTTCCACAATGCTGTTTTCTCTTTCAGACTGTGCCAGTAATTAATTCAGTTACCTGTTTTAAACATTGGCAAAGAGACATAACTATATTTATTTGGCAGGGAAAGAGACCAAGAATAAA
The DNA here is from genome assembly GCA_034641385.1 of Darevskia mixta. Lineage (NCBI taxonomy): Eukaryota > Metazoa > Chordata > Lepidosauria > Squamata > Lacertidae > Darevskia > Darevskia mixta. Next base: position 5,414,881 of record JAWWNH010000224.1, on the reverse strand, counting down.
CTTTAAGAATTTAACAGATGCTAAAGAAAGAGGAGGTTTGGCCTTACCTAATTTCAAACTGTATCATGAAGCAGCATGTTTAACTTGCTTAAAAGAGTGGATAACATTAAGAAATACTAGATTATTAGACTTGGAACAATTTGACAGAAGATATGGATGGCATTCGTATCTGTGGTATGACAAAGTCAATAAAAATAAAGATTTTTAATCATTATATAAGTAGGAGTCTGATGGAGGTGTGAAGGAAAACTAAAAGCCTTCTGGAACATAAGACTCCCTTATGGTTATCACCAATGGAGGCCTGTGCACATAAAGAAACAAATATGCAACCCAAATGGGCTTTATATAGAGATTTGTTAAGGTTTCAGGATAATGAATATAAGCTTTAAAAATTCAACAAAATACAAAACTTAGTGGGTAACTGGTTCCAATATCATCAATTAAACAAAACATATAAAAAAGGATTTAAATAATGGATTTGCTAAAGATGTTGGACACAATATAGATATGGCTGCCTGGGAAAAGCTTTGGAAAAAAGGAATGAAATTTACAGTATGTTATGGGCTAAAAGAAAACTATTACAAGATGATGTATAGATCTAATCCCAAAGAAGCTAGCTCAAATGTACAAAAATGTATTAAACAAATGTTGGAAATGTAAAGCTTGTGATATATAATGAAATTAAAAAAAGATTTAAAGTGACTTTTCCCAAGAGGCCACAATCCTCCCTGCTGGGGAAACTAGACAGTGAAATCCCAAAGAAAGCCTTAATGGTATTTATGTACGTGACTACAGCTGCAAGCACTGATAAAAGATACAAATTTAGAATCTTTTAAAGAGCTCTGGAAACCATTTCTAGTCTAAATAAAAAGTTATTTCCCATATGCGAAGATCCCAGCGGGGTTTGAAGTGTAAGAAAACAGCAAAATATATTAAGAAGCATGTTAGAGAGGATGAAATCAGATAAGACAGAACCTTAAAACGCAGTTGTATGTAATTTGAGTTATAAACATGGGTGATGGGTGAGCAAGAAGTCACTAGTTTTGTTGATTTGGAATATAATTGTTGAGTCACAAATGTAACTCCCTATATAGAAAAAAATATTATTACAAAAAAGAGAAAATGTTTCTACACACAGGATTGTGTTGTGGCAGCGTTGGAATACTACAATCATTAACACATCCAGCTTTTGCCAGGTGACCTGGAATTCCAGCATGAAGGCAGCCACAACCAGGGGCTTGCTATTCTAAAGAATAACAAACAGCAACAGAAGACCAAAAAAGCAAAAATATTTGTATCAGCAAGCTATGGCAAAAAAGCAGTGTGTGTGTGTGTGTGTGTGTGTGTGTGTGTGTGTGTGTGTGTGTGTGTATCAGCAAGCTATGGCAGTAAAAACTAAAACTAGGGTAACTGAGAATCTGGATGTGTTTGCCTTTGAAGGTTACTGAATGCTGTATTTAGAGGAAGGATATGTTCCTTTTCGAGAGAAATGAAACATCCCGTGATAAATCTGTAGATTCTGCTTTTCACAGTTTCAGACTGTGTCACACACTCCACCCAGCCTAGATTGTACTGTAGTTTGATGCTGCAACCGTGCAAATTCCTAAAGGCTGATGCACACCAGATTGGAAGGAAGCATGAGCCTCCCTTTATACCCTGGGAGTCAACCCGACCCATGAAGCCCTCAGTCAAGGGTCTGCCCCAGACCCCTCACAGAGGAGCCAGAATACACAGAGGAGCCCCCCACCCCTGGCACCTGGCTCAAGTGTGCTTTTGTGTGCCTGGCTGCGTAGAGAGATGTTCTGTTCCCTCCCACACCACACTGCTTGCTACTTCAAATTGTGACTTCTCAATAAGTATGTTGGGGAGGTGCGGACCTGGACTTCCCAGGAAACTTGAGATCCACTGTTTAATAGTTAGAAAAACCTACATACCGGTAATTGAGAAAAGAGTTACTATCTTCCCTGGTGACATGGACCAATCAATAACCTAAAAACCTTAGAGATGCCAAGCTAAGGAAATTATCCATGCTAACAAGGACTGATGCACATTACTCTAAATGTTAATCCATATGTTAGGCCTGGAAGAACAGAGTTATAATGTATAACTTGTTTATGTGGTCTAACCAGATAACTCCAGATATTTATGGAGGCTCGGCATAAGGTTGACCGAGAAGCCAAGAGGGCGGAATGCAGAGGGGAAAGAGCCAGGCTTTATTGTGAGGGTAGCATATAGGAAACTACACAAAACTGACGGCTTTCCTGATTAATTCTTGCTGTCACAACTGCGTCACTAGGTTTTTTTTAAAAAAGGAACTCTAACAAAGCATATGAAAATGCTATGGCAGTGTTCTACCCAATTGCATATAATCTTGTGGGAAGTATTGTATGAATAAGCATTCACAGAATCAGGAAACAGGTTGTGACAGAAGCACTTCCTACAAACCAGTTATTTCACAAGAGCATCATGCCAGATTCCCTTGTGAAACTGCTTACTGTGCAGTTGTGCCGTTTCCCAGCAACGTGCCAATCCAAGGCAGACAGGGCAACAGGGGTAAAGTGTATTGTGTGGGTCAGTAACATTTTGGGCTATATGATCTTGCTGCAGTTAAGCCAAAAGAACCAACCGCAACATTATCAGTGGACATGAAATAATGGAGGAGTGTTGAAATAGTAGCTTTTACAAGACCTCCATATTTTCAGTTGTGTAAAGTAACCTAGGAGCTGCCAGGCATTTTAAAATTATACTGGAAAGCTTTGCTTAACGATCTGAAGTTGTTAGGAAAATTGCCCATCTTTAAATATTTCTGTGCATGCAAACTGATGGGCATTCACAGATAGCAAGTTCCAAAAAAATCCGCATTAGGGCAATCATATTTTTAAAAGTGCCTTAAGTGATGGGGTGCAGTGAGTACATTGGTGCCGTGATGTTGCAAGTTGATGAGTGAGTTGGCATCACTATAACATGCAAATGCTAGTCTGGCAGCAACATCCAAAACTGATACACAATAGAGAAATAGGCAGAGAAAGGGTGTGGCATGTTTAGGACACCTAGAACCTAGAAATAGGCAGAGAAAGGGTGTGGCATGTTTAGGACACCTAGAAGGTATTTCAGCCACCACAGTACAAATTATGCCAACACACAACTGCATGACTAAGTTTGCTTACAATAGCAGCCTATCATAATTATATATCATACGTCAGCACTGTGATTATTATGGATCAGGTGGTTATTACAGATCAGTTGGCTCTTGTCTCGTGTGTCTTGATATTTAGAGCCCATGGAATCCCACTGAGCTTAACATGTCTACATGGTTCCAGGTTGCAGCTATAATACCTACATCAACTGTTGTGATGGTTGTTTTTCTAGCATTATCCTTTAGCAAACCATTTAACAATTTTTAAAAAAAAAATAAGTTCTGCAGTTGGAATGTGTAACTACATTCCTAAATCTTAATCTTTAATTTAAGGAAGATGCTAAGTACTGTCTATGTTAAAATACCACCGTTTCCTTCTTTTGCATATGTTAACTGTGCCAGGTTTCCCTTTTTTAGCTAGATGCTTTTCCAAAAGATGATGGGACACTACTAGAAAGACGAAGGGAGCTCCAGAGAGAAGTCGAAATGATTAAGAGAAATCTGGCCCAGGAGGTATGTTATTACCATTACCCATATTTTATGTTTTTCTAGTTCTTTTCCATTCTACAAGATTTAAGATACAAGTCCTGCAAAACTCTGTGTCCGTTTAAAAGAGGGGTTGTCAACCTGGTCCCTACCGCCCACTAGTGGACGTTTCAGGATTTTGGGTGGGCGGTAGGGGGTTGTATGGCACAAGCCGAATCCTCCTTCTATCGAGCACTGGTGGGCGGTAAGGAAATTTTACCATCAAGAAAGATGTATTAGTGGGCGGTAGCTATAAAAAGGTAGACTACCCCTGGTTTAAAAGCTCTAATACTGTCATAAGTAGCCATGCAATGGGTAAAAATGTTTTAGTACACACATTGCTGAGGTCCAGTTGCACCAAATGTGTGATCATCAAAAGAATGTTGTACTGTGTGTGTAGTCATTGTGTGTGCCATGCCATTACAAACAGTTGTAGTTCAGGCATTGTATCAGACTCCTTTTCTTCTTTCAGCTGTATGAAAGCATCCAGTGTCGTTCCACATAATTGATCACAAAACGGCACATGCACGCCACTTTAATGGCAATGCCCATCAACTTGGGGGGGCAGCCCCCTCAAATATTTTATTGGGGGGCCAAAAGGACTCCGGCCCCTAGGAGTTGGCTCCTAGACCTGATGTCCCCCCCCCATAACATTAAAATGGCCTTTGGTGATTTCAATCTAGAAAACATCGACAGATGCTGAACTACGAATGCTTGAGCAGTGTATTGCTGAAGAAGACCAACTATTTAAGGCCCAGGAACACTACAGAGAGGAAGTAGACAACTTGATACGTTTGACTCAGATCAAGGCTGATGAGAGGGAGCAAAAATCAAAGGATTTTTTAAAATCCCAGGTAAGAGGAATCCAACAGATGACTAGTTTGATACATCCAATATTAGTACTTGCCTGGAATTGCTAGGGGTCTGTGGTTGCCAGCTTTTATTTGCCGCTTCTAGCATCAACACTTTAAGAATTAGAAAATGGCACAAAACACAGTTTCAGATCCAAACCGCTGGCAAGGCTATATTTACCTGTGATACAATTATTATTCTTCCCCTTCTGCACCCACATCCCATGGGACGTCACAAGAATTAGGACTGCATTGTGAAGCCGGGTAAGTTGATTTTTCTTCCAATGCCTGCTCCTACCTAGATGTTGCTGGTTTGAATCGGTGTTATTTATTAGTGGGGTTTGCGCTTTGTGGGTGGGAAATACCTTTTTGAAGAAATGGCATGTTTATGAGCATTGTCTATGTCTTTTTTCAGAAATGCCTTTGCAACGCTTCCAATTACCAGTCTGTTCACTACTATCTCTGTTGCAGGTACGGCTGCATAATGTTAAAGCAGACATAAAAACAAAAGACTTTGAAGTAAGGGAACATATGAAAAAGCAAAAAGGAATTCAGAGACAGTAAGGAAATTTTGGCAAAGGATTTGATGAAGCGCCTTCTATAGCGGGAGATAGTTAATGCATTAAAACAAGTAACGTCTTTCCCTGTAATATTTTTGGTTTGTAGAATGAAAGAATTTGCTAAAATGTATGACATTGTGCGACATGAGAGAAACAAACTGGTAAACCTTTTGCATTGTGCCCGCCAAAAGACAAATGAAATTAAAGAGAGAGTCAAAATGCTAGATAACGACAAGGAAATCTTAAGGACCAATGCGGTGATTAAAGAGAGGTGAGCATCCAGCTTAATAATTTATTTGAAGGACAAGCAACCTTGTGCTCTAGAACTGGCTTTTATTTTCTCACTATGTGGCAAATCTTATCATTTCTATTTTTATATTTGTTACCTTATTTCATTCTTGATGTCACACAGAAACAAACTTACATGCATGTGTCGATTGCTGGGTTAAGTGCTGCAGGCACAAACCATACACATCCAAATGGCGTGCGGTGAATTTTTTCGTAGGGAAACAATTAGGGCCAGCTTGCAAAAGTCATTGGGGGCGTCATGTTGTGATGCCCTGCCATTGCGTGTGTGAGCATTGCGCTTTCCTGCCTAAGCCAGATAGTCTGGGAGTTGCCTAAGTCTGGATTCAACCTCATGTTTTTTATGCTGCGTGTACGCCTATGATGAATGACCCATAAATAAACAAAATAAATACAATTCATCTTCTATCAGAAGTTTAGCTGAGTATTATTCATTATACACATTTTATTTTATTTCTAAATATTTTTATTTCATTTCCCAATCTTCTATTGATAGGGAAGATGAGTTTGCAGAAATCTCAGAGAAATACTACTAAAAAGAGTAATAATGCTTAATATTAATATAATGTTCTTCAGTCTTTCACATATGTTACATAAGTAATCCTATATAACAAAGAGCCTGTGTCGGGACGTACTACTTTCCGTGTGTCACAGGAATTGGCAAGTGCGCGTGCGTTCCAGTGACACACGGATTGGACGACGGGAGAGGGGGGCGTGTCCGAGAGGCAGCGGCGGCGCATGCGCCATCATTTCAGTCACTGCCAGGGTGCCATCGTGCCGAGCCTCCCGCTGCAAGCTTTCCCGCTGCAAGCTTTCCTGCTTGCAAAGCGCGGAGGGAGGGCCGCAAAGCGGCCCTCCCTCCGCCGCCTTCAGCCTCCCGCTAAAGCCGCCTACCATCGTCGGCTACGCGCGGGGGCTAGCGTGCTTTCCAAGCGCGGAGGAAGCGCCGCCAAGCAGCGCTCCCCCCGCCGCCTTCAGCCTCCCGCTGCAGCCGCCTAACACCGTCGGCTACGCGCGGGGGCTCCGCAAGTGCCAGGGCTGCCTGCGCGGTGAGGCGGGGGGGGGAGACGGGGCCCAGCCCTTCCCAGCAGGCTTACTCGGGAGTAAGCGCCGCCGCCCGCGGAGTTTCCTGCTGCCGCCGGCTTCCTCACTGCTCTGGCGGAGCCTCCCACTGCGAGCACCGCCTCGCCTCTCCTTCCCCGGGAGAGGCATGTGGTCTCTCCGGGAGCCGGAGGAACAAAAAACTGTGGGGGGGGAGTAGGAGACTGAGCCCGGCGGAGGCGGCGCCGGAGGCCTTTCCCGCCGCCACGGGCCCGCCCAGGATCCTCCGCCGCCTCTGCCTCGCACGGCGCTTCGACCGGACCTTCTCTCCCCCAGGAGGCCGTGGCTGAGAAGCCGGGAGAGGAGGCGGCCAGCAGGCCGCTCCCCTCTGGGTGAAGGGAGGGAGAAAGGAGGTGGTGTTGCCGGGAGGTGCGCGCATTGGGAGTTGGGTGGGTGGGGGTGCCGGCGGCTCCTGCTGCCTTGCCGCTGCGGCTCCTGAGAGAGCTTTCTAGCGCCTGTTTTGCTTAACAGGCTTAATTTACTAGTCCTTAAGAAAACAGGACTGATTGTTTGTTGTGGGGGAGGAAGGGAAAGGAGAATGTGAGCCGCTTTGAGAGTCCTTAGGGTAGTGATAAAGCGGGATATCAAATCCAAACTCCTCCTCTTCTTATTCTACTGCTACTCCTTTTTTGTTTTTTTGTTTTATTTGCATATAAAATAGTCTTTATTGAACTTAAAAAAATTACATTTTAAACAAAAAACAGAAATCCACAGAATATCAGGCAAGATAAAGCAAACATTTTCAAATCTTGACATATAAAGTTTCATATATACGTAAGAAGAATACCCCCCTCCCCCCCTTGTGCTTAACTTCCAGCCGTTCCATCACTGCGGTTTATATAGCTACCCTGTTTCGCTTATTTTAAGACGTAGTCATAAAATAAGCCATAGCAGGATTTTTTCACATTTGCGAAATATAAGCCGTACCCCGAAAATAAGCCATAGTGATAGGCGCAGTTCTGGAGGGCGCCAAGGAAAACGTGGGGCTGGGCTTACATAATAAAAATAAGACATCCCCTCAAAATAAGCCATAGTGCGTTTTCTTGAGGGAAAAAAATATATAAGACGGTGTCTTAAAATAGGGGAAACACGGTATATCTCTTTATATACCGGGTTCAAATATGACTCCTTAATGAAATTTTTCTTTGGGCCCACTTATACGTTTGTTAGAAGATTGTTTCTCTCCACTTTATTTCTTATATAATTTTTTAATGATTCCCAATCTTTCTCGATTGCCTGCTCAGGCACTCCTCTGGTTTCTCCTATTTTCTTTGCCATATTTTGATAACCTATTAATTTCATTTCATTTCAATGAAATTCTACTACTACTACTGATGGTGCTGTCTAAGGTCCTCTAAAATTGTAACTCTGTTTCATTCTCCATTTTATCTTCATTTATTTTCCTTCCATTCAGAAAATTGCAAAAATACCAAATGAAACATGCAAGTAACGTTTCAGTCAAAGAAAGCATCCGGTGTGATGTTTGCAAAGTCCATCAAACACTCGTGGAGATGAAAGAAAAACGAGAGCAGCAGCTGATGGACGTTGAAAGACTCACCAACTTGCTCACTCGTATCGAGGATGAAATGGTTCAGTTGCGAAAGAAGTATGAAAAGGCCGTTCAGCTTCGAAATGAGAGGTAGGGAGCACAGCAAACTTCAAACACTTTGTAGGTTTGCTAGTATTTCATTTGAATGGTAACTACTATTGTGGTTATTAATATTGTGCATATGGAAGCAAACAGATAATTAAAAACTGACTCTTCAAATAAAAATTGTCCACTCCAAAAATATGGTTCAAAAGTTTTACTAACAGAACTTTTTCTAAAACAGATACTCAAAACAATAATACTACATCCAAATAGTTGCATGATATCATGTGCTTGTCCAAGCACAGGTACAGCATCTTAGAAATATATAATAAATAATAATAATAATAATAAACTTTTATTTGTACCCCGCCCTTCCCAGCCAAGACCGGGCTCAGAGCGGCTAACAATCATAAAACCACAACAAAATACAATACTAAATACAAAACAATCGGTTAAAAATGCAAATTAAAATACAATTTAAAATTTAAAATGCCACCTCATTTTAAGCGCCCCACCAACAAACCAAAGGAATAAAACGTCATATACCGGGTAACTATGCTAAATTAGAGCTGAAAGCAGCTCTGTCTCTCCCACAGCCTGCATTCCAGCCTGAGACTGTGTTATCTTGGAAAGAGAATAATTAGCACACATATTTTTCTTTCACTAAAATAGAGATTTGCAACTGAATACCTTTCTCATGTGATCTAAGTTAAAAACATGACAGAGCTGCAGAGATACATCAACAGCTAATAATTAACTTGTTAGGCACTCAGAGAGCTTACTTGGCTTCAGTGGAATTTTCCAATGTTAAACCTTTAGCAATACACATACAGCGTTATTTTCCACTTCAATGTACAATTAAACAGTTATACTTAACAACTTTCAGGTTGCTGTGTGTAATTTGTTCATTTCTCAGTCCTCTATTCCTAATTAGTTTGCCTTCTTACGTGGCGGTTATATTTTGCTTGTAAGACTAAAATTTTGAATTGTCCTTTGACTATATTGCTAAAACCACTTAAGGCAGTCATTATAGAGCTCCAAACCAAGACAGATACTCAAAGATAACAAGCTGAAATTAGTACCCTCCTTCCTCTTCTTTATTATCACTAACCTAGGCCTCAATCCTTTTTTTCCTTTCCTATCTTCTTCCCAACACACCTTGGTCTGTCAGTTACCCTGTCAACCTTCTGTCTGCCCAGGTCCAAGATTCCTCTTAGATGGGCCATCAGCCCCTTTTGTCATGTTAATGCCTCTATCCCAGGCTTGGAAAGGAAACCTGTATTTCCCTCCTGGCCTGCAATATTCTCTTCCAATACTCCAAATAATCAAAATCCTACCATTTATTAACTTCTACCGGTAGGTTGGTCTCCTGCCAACCTAGCACTCCTGCCAACCTAGCAGTTCGAAAGCACGTCAAAGTGCAAGTAGATAAATAGGTACCGCTGCAGCGGGAAGGTAAACGGCATTTCCGTGCACTGCTCTGGTTCGCCAGAAGGGGCTTAGTCATGCTGGCCACATGACCTGGAAGCTGTACACCGGCTCCCTCGGCCAATAATGCAAGAAGAGCGCCGCAACCCCAGAGTCGGACACGACTGGACCTAATGGTCAGGGGTCCCTTTACATTTACCTTAGGGTTTAGGAGTCCCCCCTCCCAAATCTGTAACAAACACCATGCTTCCTGGATGGACTAGGTGAATGAATTATGTACTGTACAACCTGCCTATTAAGTCTTCACTTTGGGTTCCTTGTAGTGGAGTTCTGCTCATAGAGCGTGAAGAAGAAGTGTGCATTTTTTACGAAAAAATAAATATCCAGGAAATGATGAGTCGAAATGGTGATACTGAGATTAATGTGATGGATGAAAAGATCCGCTTTCTAAAGCTGAAGCTCACAGAGAAAAAGAGGCAGATTGAGCTGTCACTGAGAACACTGCCTTTGAAAAGAGGTCTAGATGCAGATCTGGTCGTCCTGCAGATTCAGGTAGGTGCGATAAAAAATATTACCTTTCCATAACCGGATTTCTTATTTTAAGGAGACAGAAAAGAAAGCCAGGACTATGGAAATGTGAGGTCACTGCAGGCACCTATAGTTGGCCTGTAGTGGAGAACTTTCCATTTTATAATACTCCTAAACGGCATTAGACCTGATGCAGGAGGCTCCTGGGCCTACTAAATAAGGTCTTAGGATGCTCAAGCGGTAAGCTGGGAGACAGGACCAGGCAGCTGGCAATACAATTTTGCACACCTGGAAGTGATGGTGCATGATGACAGCTATGCCAGTATGTAGAATGGGGTTATTTAGCAATGGACCACCTGCTGCACTGCTGGCCTGCTGCTGTTATACAAATTAAAGCCCCACGTCTGCTACGGGGAAAAGATGTTCCATGATGATGTGCGGCTGCTTCCATTTATTCCAGGGGGTAAAATAGCTACCCCTGTGGACTCATGGGCGTATACAATGTCCCTGGAAAGGGAGAGACCAAGGCAAATAGGAGTGGGTGAAGCACCTCATGGGGCTTTGGTGGTGCCGTAGCAAGGAAGGACTTGTTGAGACCTCCCACCACCACCAGACCGCCCTTCCCCATCCCTTGCTTTAAGAAGCAGAAGTTCGATGGGTCAACTGTTAGCCACTTCTTCACCGTAAGAACCAAAACGTCCTTCCCTTTATGTCCAGGCTTATTAATTTCAGTGCTGGAAATAGCAATATGCAAATATTTTGAGATGACTACGGAAGCCCCTGCCTGGAGATGCTATGTGCTGAGTAGGAGCTAACAGCTATTATCCAAAGACACTCACCTGTGGTTATAAGCCTCAGATAATAAGTGGGGATGCGCAGTTGTCAAAGTGACAGGAGATAATGAGGTTCCTTTACACTTAGGGGTATTATGTCCTTTCTTTCTGAGATAACTTAACTTTTGACCTTAAGAGCAAATAGCATCCCCCCCAGCCCTCATAACAGTTTCTGTTCATTCTTATTTGGACATTTTAACTTTTGACATGTGGCTGCTATTATGTTCACAGTAGAATAACACTGAGTTACAGCTCTGGGCACCACTCATTTTGAGAAATTAGTTTCTCCATATCCCCCGAGAAATGCATAAACAATTTGGACAGCCAGAAAAATGACTGAAAAAATTAGGCTGCTTGGAAGGGGAAGAATCGCACTCAACAAATTGGACACCCAGATGAACAGATTTGCATGAGCTAAGTAGGGTAGCTGGCAGGGAAGTTGCTGTGTTGGGGGTGTTCATTCCTGTCATGGAATCAAGGCAGCTTCTGCGTGGGCAGCAGAACAAGCAAGATCAGGGCCAGCTGCATATTTCAGGAAGCTCTGGGAGGCAGGTGGCTAAAGGACCAAATTTGTCTTATTTTGCTCATCCATTGTTTGCTGGCCTGGGCTTTTAGGAGAAAAGGTGGGATAGAAATTTGATAAGCAAATCAGCAGGACAGCTAAGAAGGCAGGGTAGACTGGAGACAAATATCTCACATGCTTCAGGGTCAGGAGAGGCTGCGCGTTGTTGGCAAGAGGGGTGAATGGCTGAAATTCATATGTTGATTCAAAAGCTAAGTATTTGGTTGCAGTTTCTAGCTACATTTGTAAGTATGATTACAGAGCAAGGCCATAACTTTAAACACACTTAGGTTAGTCACACTGAACACAGTGGGACTTCCTGCTGAAAGATACACAGTATGTGTTTACAAAGCCAGTACAACAATATGGTAGCTACGGATAGTGAAAAACATCTTCAGGGTTAGATAGCATTTTGATAAAGCCTTTGCACAATGCATTGTGGTTTTCCTGTACTGTGCTATAACTTGTTGTGGAACTGGTGAGTTTCCGTTCTCATCAACCACAAGAGGGTGGAGGGAGTCTCAAAAAGAGTCATTAGTATAAAGACGATTGCTTCATATACAGTACCACAACCAAGCGCAGGCTTGCGACTAGCATTTAATAATAGCCAAAGTGACAAAACAAGCCACTAGCACATTTCATGCTACTTCTCTGGACATTTAAGAGAGCAAACAAGTGACCAACATAAAGCGTTCGGAGAAGACTTGCTGAAGACTATCACCATGGAAAGTTCTCCCATTACAAAATGGCAGGAGGCCTGTATACGTGTCATGCCAGGGGGTGTTGTGGGGTCTGCAGAGTCCTGCCCTACATCCTCAGAGTGGTGCTCTCACTCAATAGCTTGTCCACAAATAGACCAAGGCTAGTGTAAAATTGGCCAGCACTGCAGCAAGGAACCACCAGAGGGGGGAGCATTCTGCTGCTGCTGCCTTACGACTAGGGCGAGTATCTCTATGGTTGGTGTCTTCCATTCATTTGAATGGCACTACATAAGAAGACATCACCTTGCCGACAAAGGTCCGTATAGTTAAAGCTATGGTTTTCCCAGTAGTAATGTACAGAAGTGAGAGCTGGACCATAAAGAAGGCTGATCGCCGAAGAATTGATGCTTTTGAATTATGGTGCTGGAGGAGACTCTTGAGAGTCCCATGGACTGCAAGAAGATCAAACCTATCCATTCTGAAGGAAATCAGCCCGGAGTGCTCACTGGAAGGACATTTCCTGAAGCTGAGGCTCCAATACTTGGGCCACCTCATGAGAAGAGAAGACTCCCTAGAAAAGACCCTGATGTTGGGAAAGATTGAGGGCACAAGGAGAAGGGGACGACAGAGGACAAGCTGGTTCGACAGTGTTCTCAAAGCTACCAATATGAGTCTGACCAAACTGCGGGAGGCAGTGGAAGACAGGAGTGCCTGACGTGCTCTGGTCCATGGGGTCACGAAGAGTTGGACACGACTAAACGACTAAACAACAACATAAGAAGATGGGAGAAATTCAATTGAGTTCACATTTAAAGGCAAACGTACCTAAATCCACACTTTCTAAAATAATACACAAACCAAATCACAGCCATCATTTGAAATTCACATCTCTCTGAATTTTGCAATGCAAAGTAATGTGCATAAAACTGTATACAGTAGTGAAAGTAACCTACAAAAATGCATTATATCAGGGGAAATTGCTTTGCAAAAATGTGCATTTTGAGATAAATTTGCATTAAAATCCTGGGCTTTAAACTGATGTGGGAATGTGGAGAACCGAATTTAAGAGTGGAAAAACTAGAAACTGAGAGAAACCAAAATGGTGGGATTTGTCCATCCCTCATCCCTACTTGTACAGCAATGGCTCATGGTAGATTGTATAAAGAAAGGGGTACATTTATATAGTGCTGAGCTGCCTACATGAGTGCTCAAGGGAACACTACCCGCATCCTGTTATTTATGAGATACGGTGGTGGTTTTGTTTAAAAATATATATTTTCATTTCAGAACACACATTCCGCTGTTCTGGTATTTATTAACAAGCATTTCTCAGTTTCCAGAAATTTCACAATCTAACCCAAGTTTTAATGTGTTAGATTATAATGTGTTAGAGAATGTGTAATTGGGAGGGGCAGTTTTACCTTGTTTTTGTGCATCAAAGCGCCCCCCACCCCTTTTAAAAGTTCTTTTAGTGTATTAAAAAAACCAAAACCTTCCTTTTTCCTGTGATGCAACTTGACTTCTGAGAACAGGAAGGACTGGATGGTTCAGCTTTGTAAGAAAGAAAGAAAACAAACTCCACAGAGTGAATCACCTGCTGATTGTCCATTTCAGATCAGCAGATGTGTCTATTCCACAGAATAGGGGCTTTTGTATGTGTGGAAACGCAAGTGTAACAGTGCTGAGTTTGGTTTCCCTATATAGATATAGATATAGATAGATAACAATTATGGGAGAGGGGTGCTTATTAAGTTACCAAACCTGTCTGTCTGTCTGTCTGTCTCTCTCTCTCTCTCTCTCTCTCTCTCTCTCTCTCTCTAGTTTTCACAATGCAAGGACAAGATTAAAAGCCTGGAAAAACAGTTTATAGACCCCAGTGGAGAAAACAGAACAAGAGCACTGCCAGGGAAGGACCTCACTCTAGAGGAGTTGTACCACAAAATAGACGAGGTAATAACATCATTTGTATTTCCATGAGACTATTGCGGACAAGTGACCATGTTTCACTGTTAACTTCAAGTTGATTGAGAAGGGACATCTTTGAGCAGAACCAGACAGTGTGAAAAACAGGTTTCTGCTGAAAACAGCATCCTAATGGTGCCATCTCCCCAGTGCGCTCTATGTAAAAACACTTATTCTATGTCCTGAAATTGCCACAAGTCCTTTACCCCACCCTACCACCCAGCGATGTTAAACACCGATGGAGAAATGTGCAGCATCACTTATGCCAAGTGACATGGAATAAGTCATACTACATATTGTGGAGGGTAGAGGCAAGAACTCGCTCGAGGATGTTGTTTCAATGGGATGCTTCACAATAACTGGTTATTGTTTGATTTATTTTATTAAATTCACATCCCACCTTTCATCCAAGTATCACAGGAAGTTTACAGTCAGAAGAGCACATTTAATTTTTAATTCAGATAATTCCAACCCATGAAATTCTCCTGAACCACTGCCAACCAACCCTGAAACACTCATTTATTTTAGAATATATAATGCATAATCAACTTTATAAAATGGATTTTTGTAGACTTTGCCCCTGATGATTAATTGTATACATTAATGCATCTGTTTGCACTATAGTTAGAAATAAAGTTGACACAAAAAGAAGAGAAATTGCTTGAGAAGGACTTTATCTTTGAGCAAGTTGCCCGGCTGACAGACAAAATACATGCCAAGGCTGAAAACGGCAAGGAGGACACATTAGTATTGGCAAAGAAGGTAAAGTCATCCACTATCCAGTTCAGATACAGATATCCACACATTTCAGCAGCCTTCAACATGTCTGTTGGTTGCTTAAATGGAAGTGGTTACATTTTCTTATTCCAAAATCCAGGTGATTTAACCTTCAATGACTTCTATCTTATTCCTAAGAAATTCTATGAACACAGAATTGTAAGCTGCATATATTGATTTCAGTAGATTGAGATTGAAATTGCAACATTAACTCGCATCCAGTTGTAATATGAACAGAATTCAAATCCACATCCTTGTCCGCATTTTGATGCAGCTAAAAAGGTAAAGGGACCCCTAACCATTAGGTCCAGTCGTGACTGACTCTGGGGTTGCGGCGCTCATCTCGCTTTATTGGCCGAGGGAGCCAGTGTACAGCTTCCGGGTCATGTGGCCAGCATGACTAAGCCACTTCTGGCGAACCAGAGCAGCACACGGAAACACCGTTTACCTTCCCGCTGCAGCGATACCTATTTATCTAATTGCACTTTGACGTGCTTTCGAACTGCTAGGTTGGCAGGAGCAGGGACCAAGCAATGGGAGCTCACCCCATCACAGGGATTCGAACCGCCGACCTTCTGATCAGCAAGCCCTAGGCTCTGTGGTTTAACCCACAACGCCAACCGCGTCCCTCTGATGCAGCTAGATTTGCATAAATACCTCGAGTTGTAAAGGAGTCCTAGTATAAAATTATTTATCTGGACAAAAGTGTGGCCTGATTTTTTTTTTTTACCAGATTGTGCCTAAGCACACAGAAGGGTCAACAAAGCAATCTTATGTACACAGAAGGGAAAATATGGAGTGGCTTTTCTTTTCTTTTTTTGGCCAGGGCAGAAAGTTGGAGTGACAGACTTTCTGGGTCCCTCCCCTCGTCAGTCATTGTTTTTAATGTTTTTATATTTTATAATAAATATGCGACTCCAGGGCTGACATAGCTTGTTGGCCTTCCTGGGGACATGTTAGAGTAGCTGGGGACCTTTGGATCCTGCAGCTGTCTGACATGCTCTCAAGATAGATCATTTTCAGGTGCTCTGCAGATGAGACAGCAGCAGAGCTTCCTGGCGTATCCATGAGGAGTCTCCCACCTTCAGAGAAGGAAGCTGGGTATATCATTGTGCTTTTGCTGCTCATTTCAGATGAATGGACTACAAGAGAAAATAAAAAGCACAACCCAAAAAATGATGGCTCTTATTGCAGAGTTGTCTATGAAACAAGCACATGCCATTAAGCTGCAGCAAGAAATGAGAGACAAAGAACAGTTTTTAATGACCATCAACTCCAGGTTGGAAAAACATCTCCCACTTCCTAAGGAAGTAGAGACTGAGTGGTTAAAGGTGTTGCGTGATGAAGAAGTGTATAAAGCAGCAATGGAAGCCAAAGCAAAAGTGAGTTTCTGCTGGGATACTGCTCTTTGCAAGCTCATTTTGTATTTTCTCCAATGTGGATTTAAGAAGAGGTTTCAGTAACTCTTTGACATGGACTTCTAGGTGGTAGTCAAAGGCCTATGTTGCTTTGGTAGCGCCATTCTGACAGAATCTCTACTTGGCTGCATCTTGTAGCCCTCCAGATCCTTAAGCAGCTCTTCAGAGCGGGTACCGGTATGCCCAAGGATATCCCACTTTAGGCAAGGTACCTAAGAGATCGTTTGATGTTGCTACAGCTCAGGTTTATCATTTAAAGTAATTGTTATAGACAGTGCAGGAGGTGCAGGAACTCCCAACTTTTTTTTGACTGACAACCCTAAGTTGTTGAGCTTCTTTCAGGAGGACACAAAAGTTGTTGAACTTTTTCTGGGGAGCTTCCGAAAACACGCGGCACGTTGCCTCCCTTAACGAGCTTCTTTCGGAAGAGAAGCAAAGCGTCGAAAACGCACAACATGCCAACTCCCAATCCATCCCAATTCCCCCACCTGGAAAACATGCTTTCTGCCCGCAACACCAGGATGATGATGGACACAGATAGTTCTGGCATCTCTCCGGAGCGTTCTGGCAGACCCTAAGTTCTGGAGTGTTCAGGCTGAAAAAATGCTCTGGTTATAGCATCTCAGTAATAAGAGAATAGTGCTGTTGAAACTGGCTCTTGCAGTCTGGTGGCATCTAGATTTTAGAATTTCTACTCCCATCAGTCTCTGCTAGGACAGCCATGGAAGGCAGCTGTAGAACTTAACTTATCAGCCTTGATATTCATATTATCATTGCTGAACCCAGATATCAGAGCCGTGGCACTAGACAGGCTCCTTTACTGAAGCTTGGGGCCAAGCTAGACATAATGTAGAAGATTTGTGATAAGGACAGGTACTGTATTGACAATCTTTTTCCTCTACAGTGCTAACAGTAGCTTAGAGGAAGGTGACAAATTAGGTTGGAGAAAACAATGCAGTGGAAAAGGGCTAAGCTTTCCCCTCCCCATTCAGTTCAGCAGCCAAAACAATGAAAAAATGCACAATAGTACAACCTGCTTGATATCCTTGATATCTTACCTATCTGTGCTCTTGTCTACAATAATTCTACTACTGAAGCACACTAAAGTGCCAAATTTTATTCCATGTGAACCAAAACACAGAAATCCTCCCAATATTCATACTTCTCCAAATTTTGCATTTCAGCCAAGTGCCTAATGTGTCTGAAAATACATTAGGGAAAATAGCTTGGTAAAATGTGTATATTGGGGGGGGGATTTGCACTTTAAATGCTGATTAATTTTCATAAGGACTTTGATTAAGAAACAACAAAAAATGATGTGGAATTGTGGAGAACTGAACTTCAGATGGGAAAAATGAGAAACCGAAAAATGACAGATTTGCTTATTCCTGGTACACACTAATGTCCTGGTTCTTTTGAAACATATAGCACTCATAACAGCTGTTTCAATTAATAGCCTGCATTTAACGAGTTAAAATTCTGTTTTTACAGCGTGCTACAGAAGATGAACAATATGCCTTACCAACTTCTGTATACACCACAGCTGAGCAACGTCCCAATGCCTACATCCCAGATGATGAAAATGTTCTCCCTCTGCCACGGCCCTATGGCGCACTGGCTCCTTTCAAACCAGGCGAGCCTAGTTCAAATATGAGGCATATAAGGAAGCCAATTGCGAAGTCAATTGTAGTCTAAAGAGACCTTGCAGAAGTTATAATTCAGGGCCTACTCTTATGTTCAGTCAGAACTCCCCACAATGTTATTAATAGGGCATAGCAGACCACACAGTGTTGTTGACAAACATTCCCTAGCGTCACACAACACTTAATTAAATGAATGTGTAGTACAGTAGGGCTTGGCAAATTGTATCCCCTTAAGTATTTTTTTTATTTTAAAACTATAAAGCAGATTTCCCCATATATTTTTGTTGCAAAAAAATCTATATTTTAAATAATCACAAGTAGTAAATTAGACATAGATCATCATCAATACAATCCTATTACCTTTATGCAGTTAGTATCCAAACATTTAAGGCAGTATTTTGAAATGTTTGGAGGATGCCAAGTAGTTTGTATAAAGTATGGGAGATAAAGCTACCAATCAGTTATTAACATTTACTATCTGTGCCTTCTTGTTTTCTGCAGATGTATGAAGTACTCTTTCAATGCACAAATAAAAGTAACTGTGAAATAAAATGAGGTGGTTGTGCTTATTTAAATTTGTAATTACATTCCTTCCTCTTAAAAGGCAAAGAAGATGGTTTGGTAACTTTAGATATCTGCATTATAGTAGCAAGGAAGTATTACCACAAAAATAGCAAAGGAGAAAATTTTTGCACTTAGATAAACAAAAAACGGTACGTTTTCTAGTAAGGGTGTGTGCCAACCACAACAATCTGTTTGGCACTTTGTAAAGCAAACTACCTTAGTTGGAGGCGATTTATTGGTTGCCTGATTTAATTTAATGAAGTCTACTTCATTTACCTTCCCCCATTCACTATTTTAGGGGTGGTTTTAAAAAGATTTCACTTAATCCCCACCCCAAATGTTTTGCCAGCGATCGGTCTGAAGATTGCAGACATGACAGAGGTGTCCCTGCCTGAGTAACAAAGCTGCTGATTTGTGTAGACAAGTAAGGTGAGACACGCCTGTGCTGGGCACTTAAAAGCTTGATCTGTCAAGTCACAATGCATTGCTCCTACTTTCCTCTCCCCATCCTGGCATTGTCTTCAAGCAGAGGAAGAGACAAGCTATTGCTCTTGAATACCTGTGTCCTGCCGAGAGCAGGAGGGTTAGAGGGTGTTGTCAATTACAAACTAAACCTGCCAGCCATTAAGGAGATTCCCCCAAATGAAGGCTGGTCCTTTGGGGCAAATGAGGCACTGTTCCCCTCCCCAACTTCAGTCTGCCCTCAGCCAGCCCTGCCTGCCTCTCTCCTTACAGACAACCAATCCAGAAGGTGACACAGCTGTCAGCTTCCTCTTCCCGAGCCTCAGGGTTGGCATTTTAGACCTCAGGAGGAAGGAGGTAGGGGAGAAAGTAGCATCAGTTGCCTCTGCCTGTCAATGTTCCTGACTCCAGCTCCAGTTGTCCTCTCTACCTTCCAGTCCTGCCACCCTCTTCAGATGCTGGCGCTTAAGTTAGAGACTTAAGTTGCAATTTTCAACGTCGTTCCCTCTCCCCCTCCTCTATCCTGGTTAAACTTAGAGACACAGTTTCACTTTTCTATAGCTTTTTTTAAATGTCTGGATTTCTGAGACAGACAAGTCAGGCATTCCCACTTTGATTCAAGCTCACTTTGAAGAAGTCCCTGATCCCTTATCTCTACAATATTTTGCACTCCTCCACTTTCTAGATCTGAATCCCACACATATTTTAATCCTGTTGCATAGTATGTGGCTAATTTCAGTGAGACTACTCTTGAGTATGAAATAATGGGCTTAGGTAGATCATGGCATAGTTGGGTACCACCCATTAGGCTTATGTAGCAAAACAGTTACCTGTTTAAAATGATGCTCTGGTTAAAAAGACTTCAATACATAGCACTCTGATGGAAAAAATTTCAACTGCAGTTTTTCCACAATTAATTATAGTTCCATCCTACTGGAATACAATATTCAAGTATGCCGAGCCTGACTTAAATATGTGGAAGAAGTCTTTGTTCACTATAAGTCAAACACTTAGATAACAGGGTATTTTTTGTAGCTGCAAGGAAAATGACATCAGTTTAATGGTATGCCAGCATGTAGGAAACTGAAAATGTTCCTGATTGGAATCCAACTTTTCTATTGCTGTTACTGTTCACAGCTAAGAAAACAAACAGAGAAGCCTAGTGCTTTACAAAAATAGGTGAGAAGCAAGAGCGAGATGCATGACTTTTTTGACGGCAACTATTTCTTTTTGCACTGACACTTAATCTACATCTATCAGCAAGAGACACATTCCCATCCTACTGATTTAAATTAAAATCACCTCTCTCATCAATTATCAACAAGCTTTAACAATGCTTAACTTAAAAGTGGATCATAAGGGAGAATAGACAGATATAAATATGCCCCAGCTGAAATTTAGTTGCCTTGCAGAAGTTTCATGTGATTGTAGCAAAATATACAAAAAAGATGACATTTTACATAAGCAAGGATATATTAAGTTTCAAAATTAAACATTTATTCCCATTATTTACAGAGCTGTTTTATTCATACTTCCCAAGTTCATAAATGGATCCCCTTATACATACATGTACAACAGTTTATTTGCCAGAATCTGAATTGGAATAGCAGGCAAATTGAGCATAAGTTTGTAATTCCATGTAGTTACCTGAAAGTGACTGCGTTTGGGCACAGCAACTTTGGCATGTATCCCATTAATAATAATAAGTAAGTGACAATGAAAGAGTCCTTATGCTGAACTCTCTCTAAGTAGTCAGCAGAAGTTTCAGTATTTCTCCTGAATCAGTACATGTCACTAACAGACATAGCAAGGCTGAGATGCAGCTGAGGTAATAAGGTCGCTTTCGATAAGTTTCACTAAAGACCTAAGAGTAGAGCCGTGTGCTTCAGTGCCAACTCTTCCACAAATCTTGCATTCATGTTATCCTGTGCCATGGAAGTCATCCATCCTAGGAAGGATCACAAAGGGTGTGAATTTGAGAGGCTTATTGTTAACAGTGGTGGATACGAATGCGGCAAAAGCACGATTTAGCACTCCTAAAAAAAAACCCACTCATGTCACATGGCTGGCATATGGGAATCTCATCACATGCAGCACAATGGTTGCTTCTCACGGCAGTAGACATGAAAGAGGAAGGTGAGGTTCTGTAAGTAACCAGTGCGGTGTGGAAGGAGCGTCTCAGCTCTGAATTGTGTGAGGTGCATCAGGCGTACCACAATAATTTTGTTTTGTTGCTTACCTGCTTTTCCCGGTGTATTTTTATGTAACCAACATTCGATAAAAAGGTGTTTTTTTGTGGGGAGGATAATTTTGCCACTAATTAGCATTAAGGAAGCTGCAAGTTGGGCTTAATAATTCTGTATTCCAGCAAGGTGCATGTGAACCCCAGAAGAACATGGCAATAGCAAGATGAGATGCGTTTTTAAACAATCAAGGAACTTGGGTAGAAAAGTGCAGGAGTATAGTTACCTTGACTCTCCACCTCTGCCAGCATATTGACCAAGTAGTTAAGCGGAAGAAACTCTATTTGAGGTGTCGAAGTCTCCATAACTAGCATACTGTACTGTGAAGGAAAATGCATTTTAAGTACTGGATTAATACTATGAATAACAGTAAAGCCCTTTAACTTCTAAGACTCAATTTATCCAGATCCCCTCATCTCTCTTCCCCGCTTTCCTGCTATGCCATTTAGACTCAGACACTCCTCTCTTCCAAACTTCTGATCTGGTGTTCCAGTGCCACTCGAGCGAATGGAGGTTTGCAAATTTCCATGTGGACAAGAATCACAACAACTTCAAGTTGAGGTTTAATCCCAAGATACTTACCTGTTTACTGCTGAGTTTCTCAAGCAAGAGTTTAACATAGTTCCTTGCAATACTGTTGGTGCTTACAGGGTGATTCCAGAGTAGACTAACCTTACGACCAATTGCCTATAAGTCAAAATAAAATAAGGTTAGATATCCAAAGAGCAATGCAGCATTGATCTGTTTCTTTTTGGATGATGATTCATTTACATTGCAGTCCAGTCCTAAACCACATCTACTCAGATATGAGTCACACCACGTTCAATGGTGTTTACTCCTAAGTAACTGGGGTTAGAACTGCAGCCTTATTCTGCCCAAATATTAATTACTATTAATAATAGCATAAGCCACAATTTCAGATGTAGGCTTCATGATAGCCATCTTCAAATGTCTAAAGGGCTGTCACGCGGAAGATGGAGCAAGCTTGTTTTCTCCTGATCGGGAGGGTAGGACACGAACCAAGTTATAAGAAACGTAGCTCTAATAGCAAATGACATGCTTTCTCCACCATAGTGAAAATCCTGCTTGTACAATGTGGTCAACAGCATTCTTTAGACTCCAGAATTCTTCAGCTAGTACCCAAAAGGTCAAATGCAGCCTAGCAGAGGGTCTGCTTCCATCCCACAAAGCTCTGCCCTGCTAAATGCCAGGTAGCTGCATCCTGCTTTTGTCACTTTTTGTATAATGGCTTCTTCCCTACCAATTCACCAATGAAATCATCAGGGCAACTGAATCAAGGGACAAGTGTCAAAAAGGGACAAAAGATTAATGTTCTTAATAAACTACATACAAGGAAAGAGGCAAAGTAATATTAGTTCTGGCTCCAAACCTAAATTAAAGTGTAATTGAAGAGTTCTGACCCCAAGGCTTATAAGGACTTAAGATGCAACACTGCAGCCCCTGAAGGAATGCCATTCAGTGGACTCCTTCCACTCCCTAAAACAAAATGTAGCAAAGACAGAACCAGCTTTGTTTTTGCCATGCAGCCAAATAAAGAACCCCTTTCTGTAAGGAAGTTCAATTAGCCCTTCTTGTTTCTTGAAATAGACATGGCAGCCTATAGAAAGGAATGCAAAACTACAAGCCCAAGTTCAGACAGCACACAGAGCTACAAAGCTGACTGATGGCTGAGCTCAGTGCAGCACTAAGAGCCGCTGGAGAGAAGCAAAGTGGTCACAATCTCCTCTTGGTTGTCCACACCAAATCTTGGCTTGACGTACGTTCAAATGAAGATCCTGTCTCATAAGTGAACCAATGGGCAGAGACAATACTGCCTGGCTTTTAGTCCATGCCATTTTAAAACATTTCCCCTGTTAAAAGCTAATTACCAGGACTCAGTGTTGTTTTCTCACTACCTTATAGCAGTAAGATGCCAACCTAAGCCATGATAAGCTTTTGACACACATTCTACGAGTGGCCATTTTACAGTTATTCAAAACACTCTCCTCTAAGCCCCACCTCCCAAATTGGTGTTGACCCTTTAATGGAATAAAAGACTTCATCAATAACACATATGTTCCCCACAAACAGATTTAATACGAAACAAATAAATCACACAGTTACCTCAGGAAGCCTTATGAGGATACTCAGTTTGAGCTTTTCGTTCTTTTCGGTGTTGTCCACCTCTGAAAACAAAAGGATACGAGAAAAAGAAAGGAAAAATGTCACTGACTATACAAATCCTCATTCAGCTACATTTACTCCAAGTGGCACTAACTTAAAAAGTTAATCGCATCCTTTTTTTTTTTTTTTTAAATAATTTTTATTAAGTTTTAAAATTTTATAAACATACAACATTACATTTCAGTCAGGATTCATTACTCCCCACCTCTCACCTTGGGGAGTTGTTTAATCTTACCCTCCCTCTCACAGAGGTAAACCCATTCATTATTTCCCCTGACCTTAAACAAATCATTATCTAGCTTCGGCCTAACCCTATTCTCGGGCAGGCCTTCTTAGTTACAAACATAGTCATAGTGACTTCCTCCGCACCTCCCTAGTGGCTGCATTAGACAAAACATATCTCCAATTCAGGTACATAGTTACCCTAGACATATCTTCAACATTGGTACAAAACATAGTTCTAACTCAAATACATTGTCATTACATTCTTTTTTCACATCATCTTTTAGTTCCAACCTCAGCGTCATCCTCCCAAATCATCTATAAGTTCCCTTCTGACTCCCCTTAATCTTCAGGCTCCTAACTTCGAAAGATCCTAACATAATCTTAACTCAAAACCATGTCCGACAAGCATGTTCAAAATCCAAATGTGTGTTCAATCCCCGGTTACCCAGCTGCATTGCTCAACCCTCCCCTCGCCTTTCCCCAGTCCAAGTCCAAGTGCTTGCTTGCACTTGGGCTTTACCTTCTCTTTGTCTTCTCAACTGCTCCTGCTCCCAATTTTTAAACAAATTCTTCTTCATTGATGTCCTCTTGCGCCGAAAAGCATAGTCCTTTGTAGATGTTGTCGTCTTGCTCCTCTTCTTCAGTCCAAATATCTTGCGCCGAGAAAGAATTTTCCTGTGGCGAGGCTTGCCCTTGGCCTTAGGGGGGATTTCTCCCCCTTCCATCCTTTGTGCAGCTGGCATGACATCACTGTTGTTTACAACTCCTCTCATTCTTGCAGTCTCCGCTTGGAACTCCTTTCTCAGTTCCCAGATTTTTTCAAGGACCTTCTTCCAGCCTCCATTTTCAAAATCATCCTCCATTTTCAAAGACATAGCCATACAATGTTCCCCACCGAACCAAATCCAAGTTCAAAGTCCAGGTTTCCACAATAAAATCCAACAGGTCCGATTCAAATCCTCTGCATGTCAAAAGTGTTAGTTAGTTGCCCCCCCGATCAGGGGTGTCAAAAGGATCGAATCTCTGTTGCATAGCCAAATTCCGTTACATTTCAGTCGCGTCGGTAATAAAGTTCCTGATTTAGTGCCACAGTAGCAAGGGACGGACCTCCGTGAATTGCATCCCCGTACTTCACCGAATTAGTCCAAATTCTTCAGTACTTTTCTAGTACTCACGTTTAGATTGTCCAATCTTTCTTTTTTCGGAGGAATCAGCGCGCTCAGATGGGAAGGGCTCGCAGCTTCAACCCAGCGGGCAATGGCGATCCGATGAGCTCCGTCGCCCCGCGTCGCACACGGCAGCCTCTACTGTGGCCACCGTGGGAGTTGGGGCGACGTTGAGAGCTTCTGCCGGATCAGTAGGTCCCGGGATCAACCTCCCGGGAATTTTGGGGGCAGCGTCGCTGTCGCTAGCTCCCCTTTAAGCCGGCTGGGTCGGGGAATGTCAGCAGCGACATGTCCCCCGACCTTCCCCTCCGGCGCGCCGACCGGAAGCAAGTTAATCGCATCCTATTCCCTTAGGCAAGCTTTTCCTTTCTTTTTTATACTTGACTTTTTTATACTTGACTTTTTTATAGCCACTCTTATACTTACTCTTATAGCCACTCTTATAGCCACTTTTTATACTTGACTTTTTTATAGCCACTCTTACACAAATGGAAGCTGGCAGGAAGGGCAGAACTGTCATTGCCACAGCTGCCTTCCATTTGCTGCAGAGAAACCACATATGCCGCTGAGAAGAAGTGAAATACAGTGGAACCTTGGTTTTCGAGCGTCTCGGAAGCCGAACATTTCAGTTTTCGAACACCGAAAACCCGGAAGTGAATGCTTCCGTTTTTGAACACGCCTCAAAAGTCAAACAGCTTCCGAGGCGCATTTCTCCGTTTTCCCAATGGAATTTGCCGACTGCCCATTGCGCCTCGGTTATCAAACATTTCGGAAGTCGAATGTTTTTCCGGAATGGATTACGTTTGACAACCAAGGTACCACTGTAATGTTTTCATTTCCATTTGAAGGAATATTGCGTGAAAAAATAAATGGCTGAATAATATAACGTCTCTGAAAAAGAAGTCGAAACAAAGTCATTTCCCTTCTTCCTGGGGCATTTGTGGTTTCGGATCACAGCGCATGAGGTGCAGCAATGGCGGACCAGCTGCCACTTTGCCTTTTTGGCTTCAGTAAGGTTTAAAAAATGCTGAGTGAGCACCAGTAGCCGCCTCACCTCAGTACAGATCCCCCTCCCACCACCCAAAGGGAACCATGATGTGCCTCCTGCTTATTTTGAACTGTATTTCATTCAATTTAGAGGGATAATGATGTGATAAATGGAGGTAATTGAAGAGAATTTGATTTTGGAGGAGGATCAGGACAGGAAATTAATTGTGGGTAATGGGGTAATTAATTGAACTGATCTGGACGACATGAAGATATTATCTGGTGATTAGGACAGAAAATTAACTAGCTTGCCTTTCGTGAAATAGTTCTAGTAAATGTTTCTCAATATGCATATATGCATATAAATTAGCATATACAAATTTCATACGATGTTGTGCCTGTGGGCTCTGGATCACTGTAGCATTTTTGCACCTCCCTGCTACCTGCCCACCCAGACACATTTCAGGACAATCATTCAATATCACCACATAAAACTAGAAGAAGAATAAACTAAGTCCCAGTAGTGGGCACATCCCACACAGTCATGAGGAAAATAATAAGTCCACTTCAACAGCTCTCCCTTTGTCTATCACTCAAGGGGGAATCCCACCAAACCAAACTTACCCTCTACCCTGTTGGAGGAACTGGACATGGAGGAAGAGGTTAATTTCCTTCCTGAGAACAAATCACCCCATCAATAAGGTAAGCCAATAGGTGCATGGTCAGCCAAGCCAGTTGCTATGGCAACGGCCCAGTGCCACCTATCTAAGTGATCGAGGCACATCAGTGGGTCTGGGGTCTTGTGCTGCAGTGTTGGAGTCAGTCTTGTGAAGTGGGTGAGTCTGACAGGAAGCACGAGTCGGTATGTGTGTGTTATGTCTTGAAGTGCTGGAGCAACAGACATACTTTGTACTTGTATATATCTGTATCTGTAGCTACAAAGCCTACAAGCTGTATGCATTTATCACTGTCTGGAATTGTATTGCTGAAGCCTTATCTTCTGCAGCAGTAAACTATTTTGGACCTTAAGATGCCTCTGTGTGGTAACTGGAATGGGGGAAACATCCACTATGTGTCTCACTCACCTCAGATTCCCAACATACCAGGTTGTCACCATGGGTGAGGGTTAGGGACACAGTGCCTGACTTACAACAGCCTATATCAATATCCTGGCTGAGAGTGTCCCTTTGGTGTCAGCCTCTTTGGTGATGACACCGCCAGCCATAGCAGAACCTTACCGGTATTTTTTGCAACCAGCCCTTCCCTGCTTAGTCCTCTGCAGGACTACTTCCAATGGGGAAAGTGGGGCAAGGCAGACTCTGGACCCCACCTGTATTCACTCAGCCTGTATATAGTATTCACTCAGCAGTGATAATTACAGCTATCATATAAAAGTAGCGAGAAAGAATGTGATTTGCATATTTCACTCAATAAGACTTTCGGAATGAAAAGAGGATTAAAAATGACACATACAACTAATAATTCTAAATAATAAATATAAAAGAGACCATCGAACTTGCACGTTTTTTCCTTCGTGAAAATTAACCAATTAATCTTATCCAAGTAGGGGAAGCACATTAACAGAAGCAGAACTCCTACAAGGCATTAAATCTCCCTCTTAGCTTGGGCAATCGAACCAGAAGGGTATCATGGTTGATAGTATCAAATGTTGCTGCAAAATCAAAGAAAACCAAGAGCATCACATTCCTTTGTCTGTCTCCCAACACAGGTCTTCCTTCAGACAGGGCAGCCAAGTCAGTCTCTGCACCAAATCCAGGCGTCCAATTGAAGTTATCCAGAAAACTGGTTTCATCCCAGAGTATCTGGAGCTTTAGCTACAAAGAACTAGAGCTTAGCTTTTCAAAAGGGTGGAAACCAAGGTATAGCTTCAAAACAAACAGAACACCCAAGCCTGTGCCAGATTTATATAGAAAACTGATCCAGATTTTCATGTAGTATCATGCTGGCTAAAGAATAACCTCCACTTCTTTTAAGAAAAGGTGGCCTTGAATTGCACTGACGACAGTATGCAGAATGTGTCTTAATGCTGGTTTTATTAATGTATATTCATATCCAAATTTATATTTGTACTTTGCTATCAACCCTGCCCCCTCAAAATAGCTTGTAAGCAAGACAACTTATGAAACCAATGTTTTAAATCTCAGTTACCTTAGCTCACGATCTAAATATGTTTGAGCAAATCTGCTCTCAAATATAATTTTAATGTAATTGCCTGAATGCATATTAGCATGAATTCTACAATAGCCTTTCTAATATATAACCCTATTTGTGCATTACTATTAAAATAATACTTTCAAGTTAAGTGGCTGGGATCAATTTTTTATATAGCTACAAGAAGAATAAAGAAGAAAATAAAGAAGAAAAACAAAGTCCAGTTACATTGAAACAACTGTTTTTTAAATGCCAAACACAGTTGACACTGAAAAAGGACATCTGCTCTCCCTGTAGTATGTAGTTGCAAAAACATGTACTGCAACCTATTGGCTGTGCATTTCTCCAGCAGCAACCCATAATGTTTAAGGGAAAAACACATGATGTAATCACATGATGTCACACATTTCCTTAACAACAAATTACAGAAAGAAGAGGGTGCTGTTTCGATCATCATCACATACGGTTCTGGTCCGATGCAAACACTTTAAGTATGATGACCTTCAGAGTAATAAAACATAAGGCCTTTAAAAACTAGAATATTTGCTCTTTCTAAAAATCATAACATCCCTTTATCATGGCAAAACACAACCATTAACGAGAGTGAATTTGTTCAGGAGAGAATTTTGTTAACCAAGCTACATCAAAATCCTAATGAGGAACCAAAACATCAGTCCCCCCAGGCTGTTTCACAGTTTAGAAGCCCACACTTCCAAGGCAGAACAGACGATTAGTTCAGTCAACTTAGATGTTTCATGGTTGTCGGAACCACTGCCTGCTCCCCTAATAAATACCAGCTGAACAGAGCTATATAAAGCACAAGCACAAGAAAGGAGATTTGCAAATTCAATTGAGTTGATAGAGAAACACTGTGGGTGTGTTATTGTAAAGCTGTAGCAACAAGTACTCTGGGGGAAGTGAAGTCCCTTTCCAGTATTTCAATTTCTGAGATAAATACATTACGATCTGTGCAAGGAACACAGTAACTGAAAAGGGCCTCAGAACTATAGGATCAAAACATACATGCAGAAGGTTTCCACCCAATTATTGCCATGTATGTCAACTTATTTTAGATCCACTGTTTAAGTAATTATACCATTCTAACACAAAATTTTCTCCTTTCTACGCTCTTCTATCAGCATGAATTCAGTAAAATCAAATCTTTCTGCCCACAATTTACTATGTTCTTTGTTGCAGCTAAAATATTTGAATTGAACTTAAATGTTACAGAGATAACACAAAATGTCTTGTGGCATCTTAAAAGACTAACAAATTAATGAGGCATAAACTTTTGTGGACCATGAGGGTCTATGAAAGGTGAGACAAGACACTTCTGTTTTTGCTACCCTTCCGACCATCAATGCTATGAAGGGCAGTGAAAGACTGGAGTGAATCTTAACCTCACTCATGTCCTGCCCCTCTGGAAAGTTTAGTGTGAACCAAAATCAAACTCTTTTTGGTACGCATCCTCTTTCTTTAAAAAAAACAACAACAGACCCACCCATATGGGCATATATTTATTTACACACACACAAATAAACACTCAGATATACATGCAGGCCTCATTTCAAGTTTGTGCTATGTATGTGGCAGTGGAAAATCAAGACTCTCCCCTGCATCCCATCCCAAATAATGAATCTACACACTAGGACACGGTGTGATGCCAGCCAGAGGTGTTGCCACCCAGACTGCAGGGGTGGGGCGAGCATCCCCAGCCCAGGGGTGCTGCTCGCAGTGTCCCGGGGGTGGCAGGGCAATGTCACCCCCCTCAGGGATGGCACCCGGGGCGAACCGCACCCACCTTCCTCCGCCACTTATGCCAGCCCCCGTCGCTTTCGTGTAGGACAGGGAGACTTCATTTTCAAATAACAGTTGTTACTGTTCTAGTGTTCTATTCGGAGCTGCTAGCAAATAGTTAATGATGGAAACTCCATCTTACCTTTCAATAGTTTCATTACACACTTCTCCGTCAAATGTAGCACTCCGTGGTCAATGTAATGCAAGAGTGCATGCAAAGGGAGACATCGGATGCCCAGCGCTATATGCAGAGTATGAAATCCTGCAGTTTGAGAGAGAGAGAGAAATATCCCTCAGCAAAAGCAAACCAAACACCCTATTCAGAAACGCTGGGTATGGTTCGACTAAGCAGACCTACTGAAATTAATAGACCTAATTTAGTCATGTCCATTAATTTCAATGGATCAGCTCTGAGTAAAAATAAGCACCGGGTTACACCATTACTCTAATGGCCTCACAAGTGACAAGATGGTTAGCCAAGTTCTCTGGCAAAAACATTATTAATTGGATTGAAAACCGGCCCAAGTCTCTTGGGTCAGATGAGAAACCCCTGGCCGTTTTGGCAAACTGTCCAGCAACATGGGTACAGGTCAGTGTCAGGCAATTTCTCCAGAGCTGCTTCTCAGAAAGCTGCCCCGCTGCTAACGGTGTAGTCAACACCGTAAGGACAATTCCTCTTTTCATGGATAACTCCTCTGAATCTTCCCTGTTCAGAATAAGATTCGCCCAGTGGCTCATGAAGGCAAATTGGTTATGGAAGCAGCAACATTATTTGTACACCAGGAATATTTCTTATAATGGTGTGTGGATGATGGCGTAGAACAAATTCAAATCAATGCTCGCCTGTTAGTTTTGATTTTTAGAACACCTTATCTTGACATGAAGGCGGCCGGGGGCAAAAAAGGAAGCAAAGGTAATGCCAGGCATCCATTCCAGCTCTGCCTGCCCCACAGAGTCCCCTCTCGCAACTGCCTGGTAAGAAAGATCCTGACTTATGGTTTTTTTATTGGGATTTTATCACTGCCTTGGTAGGATCTGTATCCTGAAGGGCAAGATATAAATTATTGTACTAAACAACCAATGTTAAAAAACTCAATATTTAAAGTTTCCTCTGTATACAGACACACGTTGGGACTGAAGAAAGCTAGCCTCCACAAATGGGCACTATGACTTTTATATTTTTCCCTTTCCTACAAGAAGCTGAGGGTGGGGTACACTTGGCCTTTCACTCCTACAAAATTACACTCTGACAACAACCCCATGGAGGTAAGTCAGGATGAGAGAGAGAGAGAGTCTGGCCCAAAGTTCAGATGATCAGCCTCACAGTTGAGCAGGAACTTCAGCGCAGGTCTCCAGTACTGACCGTAATTACTGCAGCACTCTGGCTCTCCCTGCCTAAATTCATGGAACACAGAGCCTGACTGTCCTAGGACTTACCAGGAGGCAAAGGCATGCACATTCCACTGGTGGCCTGTAGAATCTGACACATGATACAGAATACGACCATCTCATCCAATCTTCCTTCCTGCCTACTGCATAAAAGATAAGAACAGCATGGAATGTAAGAAGGGCAGATTCACAAATTCTTCCTGAACTCCTTTCATTATTCATAGTCCAGCTTCATAAACCATATGCTCACCCCTCCTCTTGCAAGCTAGCTGCAATGTGGAGAACCTGCTATGTTAACCAGTTTTTCCAAAGCAGGGAACTCTGATTTAATTTAATATCTGGGCACAAGATGTGCAAAATAATATTCAGATGGCGGAACGGGGAAAATTATGGAAGAATGATATAAAATTTACAGCATGTGTAATGAAAATTATGTATGGATGGTATCTAACTCCAGTTAAATTAGCAAAAATGTATAAAACTAAGGAAAGTAAGTGTTAGAAATGTAAAGGAACAGAGGGGACATTTTTCCATATGTGGTGGGAGTGTAAAATTATAAAGAAATATTGGGAATTTATTTATAATGAAATGAAGAAGATGTTTAAAATAACCTTTGTTAAAAACCCAGAAGCTTTCTTATTAGGTATTATAGGAGTTGACCTACCAAAATTACAAAGGAATTTGTTTATGTATGCAACAATGGCCACACAGACTTTAGTAGCACAATACCGTATTGGAAAGAAGAAGGTGTCCCATCTAAAGAAGATTGGCAAGTTAAACTAATGGAATATGCTGAAATGGCAAAATTGACAATGAAATTAAGAGGAAGAGGTAATAATGAATTTAAGGAATAATGAAAGATGTTTATTGCATATATACAATGTTGTTGTTTTTAAATTTTGTTATTTTTCAAAAATCAATAAAATGTTATTTTAAAAAATTAATTTAATATCAGTTTGCTAGCCAGGACATTGGGTCAGAATCTCCATGTCAAAGCCAGTGTGCAAGACAATGAAGCAAAGGATGAAGGAGTTTGCAAATTTGTTTATGCATCTAAAATACTTTTAGCCCACTCTTCATTGACAAGTAATCCTAGGAGAGAGCATAATTAAACCATTTAAAGTGCCTCAGTTTCCTGTAATACAATACAAGACTTGATACCCATTTCTGACATTACAAACCATGCAAGGAATGCTATGTCTAAAATGACCCTTCAGCTGCTTAAACTGGAAGATAAGCATGAAATGATACATTACAGTCTAAAAATTAAAGCAGCATAATTACATTTTGTGCTGTTTCATAAGCAGAACTATGTATTGTAGAACATGTTGAATGAATTTGTCACAGGCAATAACAAAAGATTAAACAGACCTTTATGCATATAAAGCTCTGATCAATGTTCTTAGCAAGTCTACCATGTGTGGAGTCAGGTAATCATGACACAATCTCACCACCCCAAAGAAAAAACACAACACTCTTTTCTGCTTTTGTCTTATCTCTGTGGGAGTTCTCTTTTTTATTGAACTTACGTGACTTAATGAAAAATGATTACTTACCATGAGAAGATCCAGGGACCAAGACTAGATTTCTTCCAAACGTTCTCCATTATCAAGCATATTAGATCCAGCTAGAAAGGGGGAAGGGGTATATTTGAATTCTTATGTACAAGACTTTCCAATTTTTTATTAACTTATTCTCAAAATTCTCATAATAATGTGGGATGTAAACACTAGAGCAGTCAAGTACAACAATGCTAGAGCAGATAGTGGAGATTGCCTCAGTCCTCCAGCCACAACTTCCTGGTTAAATGGATTGAGGCAATTTCCTCTTGCAACTAGATGTGGGAGTGGCTTCACCTGGGAAGGTATGAACAAAGAACCTCACAGGTCAGCGGCCATTCCATTCCTTTCCACTCTCTCACTCGAACTGTGAGGATGCTCAGTTGGCTTCCAGCCAACTGGGGCCTAGCTGACTTCTCTCCCACATGGGGAGATTCCAATTGTAAATATCTTTACTAAGAATAAGCCTGCCTTCTTTGGGATTTGTCTTGAGCTGGATACATGTGAGTAAACATTTTATATCTTTTTATAGAAGACGTGTGTTGTGTCTTATTTGAAGAGGGACAAAGGGAAATATAGTGACAAACCAGGAAACTAGATTAAGTTGATTCTAGCGAATCAAAGCAACTTCCGCTGTGTGTATTTTAAAAGGGAATGTTACTCTGCTAGTTGAACTTGTTAGCACAAGTTAGGATGAGATATATTAAATTATAAATCTCCATCCACGTTCAAAAACATTCCCACAAAGGGTTATGTATGCCCAGCGCTACGTATTTTGTGTATTTTTGAAGGATTGCGTTGGATTGCATTTTTGAGTTGAGTAGGATTTTTCTGAGAGCATTTCCTGGTGAGACCGCATGGTCCTTTTGTCCTATTGTCTAGAGAAAGGGGATTAAGCTACCCCTCCCCTCCCTCAGAGCTCACAAAAGACCCAAAGGCAGTGAAGATTTATTTTGAGGCTTTTGCTTTTTGCATTTTGAGAATTTTGAGATTTGATTTTGAATTTTGACAAATTTTTGAATTTTGAAATTTTTTCAAATTTTGGATTTTAAGATGGCTAGTGCCAGTTTTTATAGTGAAGCAAAGCCAGGCTTAATGCTGCTAGATGAGGACAATTTTGTGCACTGGAAAACGCGCTTAATAGCATATTTAGAAGCAAGGGATGTTTTGGATGCGATTGAGATGCCAAAGCCCGAAGGTACAAGTGATGAAGCCTTAGCCAAGATTAAAGTCTGGAAAAGGCAGAACAGCGAGGCCAAGCACATAATTTTGAGTGGACTTCGCAATAAGCATCTATCGTTAATAAATAGCAAAGATGATGCATCTCAGATCTTAAAAGATATTGAGCGCATGTATGGAGAATCTACAAAGAACTCCTACAGAACATTGATGGGCAAATTAACTAGACTGAGAATGAATTCAAAAGAAGAATTCACAGAGCATATTGATAAATTCACAGAAATTATTCAAAAGCTTGAACTTACTCCACAATCTTTTGATGAAGTAACAAAGGTATCATTTCTGTTAGCCTCATTAGGGCCACATTTTGATGCATTTGTCAGTTTGATGGATCATAAAGAGAATCTAACTTTTAAGGAACTGACTAGTGAATTAAGAGAGGAATGCAGAAAGAGATCTGATTCCCCAGAAAGGAGCACTAGAAATAAAGGCAGCAATTATGTTTTTAAACAGCCTGCACAGTCCAGAGATGGACACAAGAACGTCACATGTCACAATTGTAATAAAATCGGCCATATAGCCAGAAATTGTAGAGCGCCTAAAGCTAAAGAGAAAGATTCCCAAGCCTTTCAGCGTAAAGGAGAAAGAAAAGGGAAATTTGAGTGCAACATGCTGTTGAAAGAAAGGAGTTTAGCTGTCCAGAGCCAAGAAAACACACACAATAAGTGGTTGTTGGACAGTGGATGCAGTTCGCACTATACGTTTAAAAGAGACTGTTTTAATGAATTAAATGATAAAGAGACTGAAATTGAGGTTGCAAATGGAAATATTTTAAAGTCCAAAGGTGAAGGTTCAATGCATTTGGAATTCAATGTAAACAATGAATCTTTTAGGACCAGAATGTCCAATGTTGTGTATGTACCAGAACTGAGCTGCAATTTACTCAGTGTCTCTACTTTGGACAAGAAAGGTTTCAAGATCACATTTGAGAATGGACAGTGCTGTGTAACTAAAGATGGTGAAGTGTACATTGAAGCAAAATTAATAAATGGTGTTTATGAGGTTAATCTTTCAGAGAACCAGTCTGCAAAAGTGGCACGCTCCAGCCAGAAGGAAGACGCAGATTTGACGCTGTGGCATAGAAGACTTGCACACAGAGATACCACCATCATTAAGAGTCTACAGGAAAGTGATCTTGTCACAGGTTTGCAGGTAAAAGGGAGCAGCAACCAGACTCCAATAAAATGCATAACTTGTGTTACTGAAAAGGCAGTAAAACCTTCTTTTACACGTTGCACAGAACAAAGGAGTACAAAAGTTCTGGATATTGTGCATTCAGATTTGTGTGGGCCACTCAGTGTTCCATCACTTGGACACAACAAGTATATTTTAATTTTTATTGATGATTTTTCGAGATATTGTGTGGCATATTTCATCAAAGATAAAAGTGAGACAGTAGAGATGTTCAAGAATTACATTGCCATGGTTAGGAACAAGTTCCAAAGAGCTCCAGGTGTCTTAATGTCTGACAATGGAGGAGAATACTGCTCACATGAGATGAAAGCCCTTATGGCAAAGGAAGGAATTACACATGTAACCACAGTTCCTTACACGCCACAACAGAACTCCATAGCTGAAAGGAAGTTCAGATCCATTATGGAAATGACAAGGTGTATGCTGAAGGAAGCATCCCTGCCTAAGAAGATGTGGGGAGATGCTGCTTACACAGCTGTCTATCTCCAGAACAGGTTGCCAACAAAGGCAACACAGCGCACACCATTTGAACTTTGGCATGGAAAGGTGCCTAGTCTGTCGCACATACGTGTATTTGGCAGTATATGTTACTACCACGTGCCCAAGGAACAGAGGCACAAGCTTGACTCCAGAGCACAAGCAGGTATCTTAGTGGGATATGCTGCTGGAGGCAAAGGATACAGAGTAATGGACTTACAGACAGGCAAAGTGAGTGCGCACCATGCAATTTATTTTGATGAACATGCAAAAGCAGACACAAAGAACACTGTTATTGGCTGTTCCAAGGAGTCAGAATGGACTCAAGAACTCATAAACTTTCCTTCTGAAACCCCACATGGTACTAATCTGCCTTCTAGTGTCATAGCACCCCCTACAGGCGACGCACCAGAAGACGCAGATGACCAGACCCCTGACGGCTCCAGAGACGAAGAGGAGGACTCAGATGAGGACATGCCACCGTTGGAAGGGAGTGAGGAAGCTGATGCGGTTCAGGAACCAGAACCAGAGGTCAGACGCTCATCCAGAACCAACAGAGGTGTCCCACCAGTAAGACTGTCCTACCTTGCAGGGTCGGTGTCTCTACAGGAACCTTCCACATGGGAAGAGATTCAGAAAATGCCACCTGCGCAAGCCAGTCTCTGGAAGAAGGCCGCTCAGGAGGAGATGGATGCACTGCATCAGAACCAGACGTGGACCCTGACAGAGCTCCCTCCTGGTAAGAAGGCCATTGGGTGCAAGTGGGTGTTCAAGGTTAAGAAGGGGTCAGAAGGGGAAGTGGAACGCTACAAAGCAAGGCTAGTAGCACAAGGTTTTTCACAACGTTTTGGTGAAGATTACGACGAAGTTTTCGCACCAACCGTGAGATATAGTACCGTCCGAATGCTTTTGAGCATTGCAGCCTCTAAACAATTGGACGTGAAGCACGTTGACATATGCACTGCGTTTTTACATGGGAGAATTTCAGAAGAAATATATATGAAACAACCTAAAGGTTTCACAAAACCAAATGAGGCGCATCTAGTATGTCGACTCCAGAAAGGAATCTATGGGCTTAAACAAGCGGCTAGAGCCTGGAATCAGAAATTGCACAGCATGCTTGTGCAACTTGGGTACAAGCAAGGAAGCGCAGACAAGTGCTTGTACAGCAAGTCAAGTAATGGACAATATTCATACATATTGGCTTTTGTCGATGACTTGATTATTGCTACTGCAAATAATAGAGACTATACACAAATAGTAAAACACCTCAGCAAGGAGGTACAAGTAAAAGAACTTGGAGATGTCAAGTACTACCTAGGAATTCAAGTGGAAAGAGAAGAAGACGGCTCATTTATTCTCAGCCAGAAGCAAAAGATTCATGAACTGATTGAGTATTTGCAGATGCAAGACGCACACCCGGTTGCAACGCCCATGGCTACAGACTTCTTGAAGAATCAGCAGGATTCGAAGCTGTTGCCAGATAACAGTCAATATAGGTCGGTAATTGGTAAACTTTTGTATATGGTTACCACATGTAGACCTGACTTAGCTAATGCTGTGGGGATTCTGAGTAGAAAAGTGAATTCTCCCACTGAGCATGATTTAGCGGGGCTGAAAAGGGTGGTTAGATACCTGAAAGGTACAATAAATTGTAAATTAAAGTTGCCAGCTGTCAGAGACCCTAAGTTGGTTGGGTACACTGATGCAGATTGGGCCGGGGATAATGCTGACTATAAATCCACAAGCGGTCATGTTTTTATGTTTGGGGATGGACCTGTTGTGTGGGGCAGCTATAAACAGAGTTGTGTAGCTTTGTCTTCAACAGAGTCCGAATATGTTGCTGCAACGGAAGCATGCAGAGAAATTGCCTGGCTTGATGAACTCATCAAAGACTTTGGACTGGTGAGAAGGGAACCTGTCAGCCTGCTAGAGGACAATCAAAGTTGCCTGAAGCTGACGCAGAGTGAAAAGTTCCTAGCCAGAACCAAACACATTGGTGTCAGGTACCACTATATACGCCAGATGGTGCAAGATGGACTTGTGGAACTGTCTTATTGCTGCACCAAAGAGATGACTGCCGACATCTTGACAAAACCCTTGCCAAAAGAGAGTTTCCAGAATCTACGTGTCAAGCTGGGACTCTGGGTGGTTGAATAAAGTTGTTTATGTTTTGTATGTTGTATTTGCCTGAGAAGGGGTTTGTGGGATGTAAACACTAGAGCAGTCAAGTACAACAATGCTAGAGCAGATAGTGGAGATTGCCTCAGTCCTCCAGCCACAACTTCCTGGTTAAATGGATTGAGGCAATTTCCTCTTGCAACTAGATGTGGGAGTGGCTTCACCTGGGAAGGTATGAACAAAGAACCTCACAGGTCAGCGGCCATTCCATTCCTTTCCACTCTCTCACTCGAACTGTGAGGATGCTCAGTTGGCTTCCAGCCAACTGGGGCCTAGCTGACTTCTCTCCCACATGGGGAGATTCCAATTGTAAATATCTTTACTAAGAATAAGCCTGCCTTCTTTGGGATTTGTCTTGAGCTGGATACATGTGAGTAAACATTTTATATCTTTTTATAGAAGACGTGTGTTGTGTCTTATTTGAAGAGGGACAAAGGGAAATAT
Organism: Darevskia mixta; assembly: GCA_034641385.1. Taxonomy (NCBI): domain Eukaryota; kingdom Metazoa; phylum Chordata; class Lepidosauria; order Squamata; family Lacertidae; genus Darevskia; species Darevskia mixta. The sequence goes on along the minus strand of JAWWNH010000224.1, from coordinate 5,376,676 downwards.
AGTGACAAACCAGGAAACTAGATTAAGTTGATTCTAGCGAATCAAAGCAACTTCCGCTGTGTGTATTTTAAAAGGGAATGTTACTCTGCTAGTTGAACTTGTTAGCACAAGTTAGGATGAGATATATTAAATTATAAATCTCCATCCACGTTCAAAAACATTCCCACAAATAATTCACCAGTCATCACTACAATTAAGCAGATTAAACACATTTACTATGGCTGAAACCTAATTAAGCACAGTATAGTTTAATTCAGAGTAAACATGCTTAGAGATTACTCTGCAGGGGACCAGTTCTATGAACAATTACTTTAGAGTAAGCGCTACTGAGAGGGACGAGGGTGGTGCTGTGGGTTAAACCACAGAGCCTAGGGCTTGCCGATCAGAAGGTCGGCGGTTCGAATGCCCGCGATGGGTGAGCTCCCGTTGCTCAGTCCCTGCTCCTGCCAACCTAGCAGTTCGAAAGCACGTCAAAGTGCAAGTAGATAAATAGGTACCGCTCCGGCAGGAAGGTAAATGGCGTTTCCGTGTGCTGCTCTGGTTTGCCAGAAGTGGCTTAGTCATTCTGGCCACATGACCTGGAAGTTGTACGCCGGCTCCCTCGGCCAATAATGCGAGATGAGCGCCGCAACCCCAGAGTCGGACACGACTGGACCTAATGGTCAGGGGTCCCTTTACCTTTAAGCGCTACTGAACTCAAATGGAAGTTACCTGTGATTTCCTAGTAACACTCATAGAACTACGCTGTAATTACACCAACAACATGTGCCGCATGTGAAAGCAGCTTTCTGGGTAGAGTTGGTGGCTCAGCCAATGTGGTCTAAGAGCTTGCCAACGCACCTGAACCAAGGAGGAGTGAACTCCCCACGCATCAGCTGCTAAACAGAGAGTTCAATCCTGCTTTCTCCACAAGGTTTGGGTGCGCCAATAAGTTCCCCATAGGGAACTGTCTGGTGCAGCAGGACTGAACTCCCTTGCCCATCAGCTGATGCATGGAAAGTTCACTCCTGCTTTCTTCGGGGACTGGCTGCATCAGCAGCCCATCCTGCTGCTTCTCCATCACACAGGATGTCGAGTGCAGGGCAGGTGAGTGCTGTTTGGGGGAAATAGTCTCACGGGCTAAATGGTGAGGCCTGACAGCCACACACACATTCTGAAGAAGTGTGCATGCACACGAAAGCTCATACCAAGAACAAACTTAGTTGGTCTCTAAGGTGCTACTGGAAGGATTTTTTTTTTACTTAGTTTTTATTCTAAAGGGATGTCTTGCTGTAAACATTGTTTTACTTTTATACATAGATATATAAAAAGAACCGACCGATTTCGAAACATAATCCACAGCTATTTGGTCAATCTTCTTTTTGCCAACATGCTGCAGGTGCCTTGTGAGATGATCTTTCAACTGTGCTACTATCTGAAAATACAAACCAGTAACTTACAATTCTAATATTAAAGAGGAGAACAAGGGGAGGGGGGGTTAATCCTAAGCAGTTAAAATTAGTTTTATAAAGCAAACAATTGTCTATGCCTTAGCCACTAGTAGTAATTGGATGGGGGATTGCGACAACCCTCAAGGTCACTTCCAACTCTACAATTCTATGATCTAGGACTCTATGATCCATGGTCCTCTTTATGCTTTGTCTCACATTAATTATTCCTGGTTCTTGCTGGTCTTTGACTGTATTAAAGATTATTATTATTATTATTCCTGGTTCAATGTTGTTCTTTGTTGTATTTCTTTTCTTTGTTTTCATTACCGTTATTTAGTTTAAGTCATTACCATTAATGAAAATTCTCAACAAAAAATAATTTACAAATATGGCAATGTGCGTTTTAGTAAAATCGTTGGGATATACTTTTTCAAATGCAGCACTGTAAGAAATTGGGTACAAAAATATCCCAAAACAAAAAAGAAGTTCAGTAGGATCACACTGAAGATATCTGTGGTGAGTTCAGATGCAGCACTTGAAGTCATATGACTCACAACAGCATGGTGCATGAATTAATGCGTTCCTCCCTCCCCCCATTGTATGATCTTATGCTGGAAGTATAGAAAAACAAGGGTTTATGTGCTTTCCGACTATCATGTATTCCTGCGACCTCCATGTATACCTGTGACATGGAAACAATAAGTGAACCAATTTATTTTCTGCACATGCAACCCATACTCCTACTGATTATGTAAATCCCAGAAGTGAAAATTGGGGTCTAGAGCCTTCTATACAGTGAGGGTCTTAGTAGGAGGTTGCCAGTGGGTATTACATGGTATTTTCTCAGCGATCTAAAAACTCATATTCAACATCAGAAGATTACCTAAGAGCCATTTACAATGAAAAATTCAACCTGAGGAAATGTGCGCCTTTCTGTATTGTAGTTTTGCTGACCAAAGAAAACAGAGCTTCATGAAGAAGTTGAACGCTAACATTTGCATTTACATTTTCCAATATCCTTTCCTAAACAACTTGTGCCACCTATTGCCAACACCTACCAGTCCTGTTAGCAACCGTTGCTGGTAATCTTCTTCCTGGAAGAGAGGAACCATATTTTCTTCTGAAATTAAACAAGAGAAGGAGAGGCCATATTATGTTGTTGTTATTCAGGGACTATGCTATACATCAGAGTCCTCTGGGTAACAGGGCACATGTTTGAGCAGCTTCTGAATGTAGTGCCAACATGTTGCCTGCATTTAGGGAACACAGAAACTGCCTTAAACTGAGTCAGATCATTGATGCATCTATAGCTTGCCAGGAATGGAGAAGAGGGATCCTTCAATCTTGGCGACTGAAGCCAGGACCATTTACGAGCAAAGTATGTTCTCAACCACTGAGTGATGGTCTTTCTCCATAAGGAAATAAATTTCTTATCAATTTTTTAAAGTATCCATGCATGGCTATGTAAGGCAAACTCAGTTGAGGGTTGCCTTCGCACCAAGCCTGAGAAAACTTGGAGTGAGTTCTGAGAAGGACATAGGAACAGGCTGGTAGTATCTCAGATGCCCCTCTAACCACCACAAGCCCTTTAGAGCCAGCAGGTCCAGAGAAATCAGGGAAAATAATACAAAATGCTCTTTGTTCTGAAGTTGACACTCATAGCTCACAGCGCGCACAGGATCCTCGAAGAGGAGAACAAATGATTATTGGTGTGTAGGTTGGGATCCTAGAAGCAAAACATTGCTTACTTGCCACTTTGCTTCTTTAAGCACAATGAGCAGTCCAGCCCATGTTTTAGGCCCCCAAACTTAATGGGAATTAACTTGCAGGTGCCTTTGAGACAGGACTTTGGTACTTCCAAATGGTACCTCTAAGTTATGTGTAACTATCAGCACCCTGATCTTGGAACACTTTGCTAAAAGTTCCACGATAAATAAACATACCTGTATTTTTATTTATACATATAAATATGTATGGGGGTTCCCCACTGAAATGAAGCAAATATATTGCCTGCAAACTTATTTCCCACAGCATTCTTTTCATCCGAGTACCTCTCCCAATAAATCTAGAGCAGCGTTCCTGCATTTTAATTAAAAGCCCCCCCCCCACATACACTTACTCTGCCTTCGGCAAACCTGCGTGATTCACAGTACCAGGCAACTCCCCATTTACACACACACTATTTGCATACAACCACGCACACACATGGTGCCAAGAACCCGAAAAGTGGCTCCTGGAAATGGGGAGCACCCTGAATAGTCTTCCTGGCTCGCAAGGAGACCCTCCCCAGAGCCCAAAGTAGACATCCTGTTTGGACTTTGGGGAGGGTCTCGTCATGAGCCAGAGGGGCAGCAGGGCTTTGTGGAGCTGCTGAGCCTCCCCGCCTAACAGCTGACATGTGGAGTAGCGCAGCCACCCCAGCCACTTCCCTGCATGTCAGTTGTGCAAGGTGCACAAGCCGGAAGGGCAGTGTGGCTTCCTTGACCTGCTCAGCTGACATGCAGGAAAGTGGGGGGTGGGGTGTGTGTGTGCTGCTGCACTATCCTGCATGTTGGCTGTTAGGCGGGGAGGCTCAGCAGCCTCAACAAAGTCCCTCTATGGAGTCTCCTTGCATGCTAGTAGGACTCTCCAAAGTGCTCCCAATATACATGATTTCAGTTACACATGCGACGGTGTGGAACGTAACCCCCATGGGAGTTGCCTGTATGACAAAAATGTCAGTCTGCAAGGAACACTCAGAAGGAATTTAAATATCACTATTTGTAGCCATTCAGCGTCAGGGAATACTAGTCTTACCTGTGTTCCATTTATTCAAGCTGGAAAACACTCTAAGTGAAAAGAAAAATGTTATTAATGTGCTTCAAAGGGGGGATTGCTCAAACATATGCACACACAATCTACACAACAACCACTGATTTCTGAAATGAAAACACAACAGAAACTGAAAACAGTGTCCAGCAAGACACTGGGTCCGTGTAAATGAGTATGTGAATTGAGTCAGCATTAGGTCTCTGACCAGATGGATAAAAAGAGAAATAGAATGTATTGCTTTATTTGTTTTTGTTTTTTTCTTTATTAATGACCAGTGTAAAGTTTTGTAAATAATAAAGACTCTGAGAAACAGAACCAAATGGTGTTTATTCCTGTAATGGGAATTTCACTAAGAGATAGCTGGAATGCTGCTGCTGCTGCAAAAAAGTAAAAGATGCAGGAAAACTTTTCTGTAAAAGGAACTCTGCTGCAGAAAGAAATGAAGACCCTAGAAGCTCACACACCAACAAATAAAACAGGCAGAAGCTTGCAAAAATGCAAATCAAATCAGGATAAGGTATGAATTATATCACACACCAAACCTTGATAACTAACTGAATATTAATAACACAAAACTGGAGCATTTCTTCAAAATGGAAAATAGTCTCAGCCAGCTGGTTTATATGTCACCGGTTAATGCCCAGTAAAGCTTATTATATGCTATAGGATAACCACTCCTCATTCTATCCATCCATATTTTTACTGAAATAATGATACTACTACCATAATTAACTAGGCTTCTATACAACAGAGCCAATCCCTTGCTTTCCTCCAGGTAGTCCATGAACACTTAAAAAGTCTGCCACTGATACGCCAGTACTGCAAGGCATGCTGTTTTGTTTTTGGAGCAGCCTGAAAACGACAGAGAGGGTAGCCTTTCTGTGTCAAGTGATGCCTGCGTCAGTCAGAATATACGGAAGCAGTTGTCACATGAATCTCTACTATCACACTGTGAACTCCAACATAAATGCCAGCGCTGATGAAGGTGAAGAGGGGTGGACACTCAACATCAGAGGCACCAACTTTTCTTGCAAATGGGGGCGGTGGTGGTGAGAGAGGTTGGGGTTGGCCATGGGTGTGGTTGTTCATTTGTGGTTGGCTGTGGTGGTCTTTGTTTTCATGTGTGAATGTCTCAACAAATGAAACTGATTTGTAAAAATGTTACCCGTGTTTCTCCTAAAATAAGACACCGTCTTATAATCTTTTTATCCTCCAAAAAACACAGTATGGCTTATTTTTGGGGGATGTCTTATTTTTATTAAGTGTGGTACAGCAATCTACATTTATTCCATTATAATTAAGTCGTCTTCTTCTGGAACATCATCATAACTCTCTAAACCCGGAATTCCATCCTTAATTTCTTGCGACTCCATTTCCTTCAGAATCATTGGCCCCAATCTTTCATGTCGGGCATAGCTGTCAAGTTTCAGATTTGAAAATAAGGGATCAGCAGCTTCACTTGTCCCGGGGACAGTCTACGATTCTCAGGGACAGTCCATGCCGCGGTAATCATAGAATCATAGAGTTGGAAGAGACCACAAGGGCCATCCAGTCCAACCCCCTGCCAAGCAGGAAACACCATCAAAGCATTCCTGACAGGTGGCTGTCAAGCCTCTGCTTAAAGACCTCCAAAGAAGGAGACTCCACCACACTCCTTGGCAGCAAATTCCACTGTCGAACAGCTCTTACTGCCAGGAAGTTCTTCCTAATGTTTAGGTGGAATCTTCTTTCTTGTAGTTTGAATCCAATGCTCCGTGTCCGCTTCTCTGGAGCAGCAGAAAACTTTTCTCCCTCCTCTATGACATCCTTTTACATATTTGAACATGGCTATCATATCACCCCTTAACCTTCTCTTCTCCAGGCTAAACATACTCAGCTCCCTAAGCCATTCCTCATAAGGCATCATTTCCAGGCCTTTGACCATTTTGGTTGCCCTCCTCTGGACACGTTCCAGCTTGTCAGTATCCTTCTTGAACTGTGGTGCCCAGAATTGGACACAGTATTCCAGGTGAGGTCTGACCAGAGCGGAATACAGTGGTACTATTACTTCCCTTGATCTAGATGCTATACTCCTATTGATGCAGCCCAGAATTGCATTGGCTTTTTTAGCTGCTGCATCACCCTATTGACTCATGTCAAGTTTGTGGTCTACCAAGACTCCTAGATCCTTTTCACATGTACTGCTCTCAAGCCAGGTATCACCCATCCTGTATTTGTGCCTTTCATTTTTTTTTGCCCAAGTGTAGTACTTTATATTTCTCCCTGTTAAACTTCATCTTGTTTGCTTTGGTCCAGTTCTCTATTCTGTTAAGGTTATTTTGAAGTGTGATCCTGTCCTCTGGGGTATTAGCCACCCCCTCCCAATTTGGTGTCATCTGCAAACTTGATCAGGAGAGACATGGTAATTACTTAATTCTGGAGGAAATGGGAAGGTTTTTTCACCTCCTCCCTTCTTGCAGAGAAACACCTTAAAATTCTTATAACAACACAAAGTAGAAATACCAAAATGCAAGGTTTATTGGGAACAAGGAAAGTATGATGAAAGTATAAAATAATATACTAAAGCTGCAAAGCTGGCTGCTCTTATATGCAGGGCTGCAGCAGCAAGAAATCTGGAGTTTAACTTGTGTAGAGAGTGTATTTGCCTCCTTTGTGTTGTTCCTTTGACTTTGATATGGTAATTACTTAATCCAAGGTAAACAAAGAAGGTTGAGCACATGGAGCAAAAAGAGTGATACCATAACGGGCTCTGCTCCCTTCCCCCACAACCAAGCTAACCTCAGCGCAGGGGAGATCTGTGCTATCTCTATCTCCGATCTCTGTGGGGAACTTCAGCGGCAATGGATATCACTTCGAGGGCTTTTCTCTGCAAAGAGCCGAAGGGGGAGAGGGAGAGGAGCTGTTTTCTTTAATCTGGGAATTTCAAGGGATATAAATTTTCTGGGAGAGCAGCGGGAAAAGGCTTAGAATACGAGGGTTTCCTGCCAAAAACGGGAGGGTTGACAGCTATGCACCAGGTACCCGATATCACTACCAGTACCCGGTACGTCTTATTTTCGGGGTATGCCTTATATTTTGCGACCCCTTGAAAATCCTGCTATGCCTTATATTTTAGGTATGTCTTATATTATGAGAAACACGGTACATGGGGGGGGGGAATACGAGAGAGAGACATTGCACATACGTTTGTAAATCAAGAAAATCTTTAATAAAAATACATTTTTTAAAAAAATGGGGGCGGTGGTGGCATGTGTGCACAGGGTACGTGAGTGATGGGATCAAATTTTGGGGGGAGCCCAACATAACTCAGTCCCAACAAGATGGTGTCCTTGCTTAACCCGATAGCAGTAACCCACACCATTTGAAGTTTATAAGTTACCATTAAGCATTGACTGTTCGCCATGAGGAGCCAAAGTGCTTTTTGGAAGCATCTGCAACTTGTTCTCCAGCTAAATTTCACAAACACACTAAAAACGGACACACCCTTTAAAATGCAGTCTTTCACTGAGGCAAAACGGGAAACAGCAACGTTACAGAAATCAACTTACTTCTTTGCGTTTTCAAGCATGCTTTCCGTATACGCCGTTCTCTCTTCAGTTCTCTAAATCAAAGTGTAAATTACTTGAATTAAGAACGTTATGAGATACAGTCGATTTTATTCTATCAATGTCTAATAAGAATTTTAAGTCAAAATAAAAGAAAGAAAGAAAGAAAGAAAGAAAGAAAGAAAGAAAGAAAGAAAGAAAGACAGGAAACCTTTCCCACCTCTCTTCTTTTTTATACCGTTGTCTCAGAACAAACAAGGATGTTAAACAATGTTTTGATTGTGTCTTGTTCTAACAAACCGCAGTTTAACCACCCCCGGTACTCTAGGTTAGGACACAATGGAGAGCTAATGTTTGTTCAGAGGAGGATGTGATCGTCTTGTGGCTACATAACAGTAGGATAGTGGGAAATGCATGAACCTAAGTTTCATGTAAGCTAATTCACAGAATGGGAAACTGTGGTTGCTCATTACACCAGAACCAGCCCTTGCACTGACTAGGAGAAGCCACGTGTACAAAATGCACCCCAGGCTGAATCACACCCGTCTGGGTGGAAGATAAAAGGAGTACTGAAATGGGATCAGACAAAGAGATGTCTAAATGAGCATTTAAAGTTACCAGTGAACGCGTGAATCCACAGCAAGGCCCAGTTATTTCTTCACTGTAGGAAAAACCTTTCTTCATGAACACTGAACCAATTACCAATCAAAACGGTGGTTTTTAGTTAAAGAGAAATGAGTGAGTGTGCAAAAATGTGTTATTTCTCTAATACAACAACCATATATTGCAAAACTACTTCCAGCAAGCAATTCACATAAAAATTGTCATGTGGTTTAATCAATATGCAAATCCATTTACACATCTGAGTTCTCTAAAGTGCCTTGTGGCTATTTTGTTTTATCTTATCCTCTTTTTCTGTTAGCTTGATGTGGTTGAGGTATCATACTGTTAGGTCTTTGAATTATTAACTACTAAATGAACTGCTTAATGTGATTATAACACTGATATTGGATATTGTTTTGTGGTCTACTGGTACGTCCTATTACATTCATTTAATCTTCTGATATGTTTTTAAATCAACTGCAATTGTTGCACTGGTTGTTATATAGTAATGTATTATAATTGTGGTTACTATACTCTATATATCCTATGAACCACTTTGAACACAATATACTTGTGAGGAACACAGTATACAGATAAATTGGCTGTGACAAAATGGAAAGTCTGATCCATTTACCTCATCTGAAAGCAGTTTATCCCGTTCCAGCCTAAGCAGCTTGCTGTTGAAACACATGTGGGGGTCAAAACACCTGGAGCATTCCAAGCTTGAACCTAGCTTTTCCCAGAAGCCTTTGCACTTCTGTACCTTAACAGAGAGAAAGTGAGTGAGAGCAGAGAAGTTATTTCCTCCTATAAACAAAAGTTAAGCGAAACAAGATAATGAGACATGCAGAGTCTAGCTTTGGTATGCAAAGAGCTTTAAAGTGAGTGATAGAGAAAATTTGCATCACCCAGACATTAACCCAGGCATCCTCAAACTTCGGCACTCCAGATGTTTTGGACTACAATTCCCATCATCCCTGACCACTGGTCCTGTTAGCTAGGGATCATGGGAGTTGTAGGCCAAAACATTTGGAGGGCCGCAGTTTGGGGATGCCTGGATTAACCTGTTGTACAGCCTCAAAACTGATAAGTTTAAATGTTTATACACTGAAATAAAATACATGCAACCATCATTTTTCTCCTGAAGATGGGGAATCTTGAGAGTAGGTTTGGTTATACTAAATCTTCAGATATTAACTTCAACAATTTAGCTGCATGTTGAAGTATTTGGCAGTGACCTTGCTTGTAATTTTAACACATGCTCAAAGTTTTCACATCAGTGCAACATAAAACAATTATGTTGAATGAAACATCCACATGGATTCTGAAGGAAATATTAAGTCAAACAATAGTCCTTGAATCCTGCCTGCTCCTGCTTAAACATCTGCCATATAAAATCCATGGGGTGTGGAATTCTGATATTACTCTATGAAAAACAGTAAATGTTGGAATCATTTCAAAATCCAGATGTTTAAGGCATTTAGTGCACCATTCAGTCTCAAGAGTTTGCAGGTATTGCCTCTTGCAGCAAGTATGCTACAGTATTTGATAGAATTGTTGAAAAACAATGTGGAACAATAGTGTCCCCTAGTGGCAATTTTGTAAAGTATGATGAATTACACATACAGATAAACCTACATAAGTATTTCTGAAAACCACAAACATGCAACTCACTATCCTGCTAGCAAGTGTCTCTTATGCAGACATACCTTTAACACAGGTAGTGAGATAATGTGTGTTCTGCATACGATTCCAGGGATATCCTACAAATACAAGAACACAAGATCTTAATCTAGGCTAGGGACGTGGCACCAATTCTCCCTGCAGACTTGGATAGCAGGCTATGAAAAAGAGGGGGGATAGTCTTCTCTTCTGTTTATTGAGTATTCATCCCAATTTGTTTGTGCAAAACCTGCAGGGAGGTTAGACCAGAGGCGTAGCAAGCCCAGGTGGTACCCAGGGCGGAATTTTTTTTGTCACCCCCCACCACTTTAATTTTAAAAAAAATTTAAAAAATTAAAAAGTGTCACCCCCCTCTGATGGTGCTACTTTGTGAGGTGTGGGGGTTTTGTGAGTGTGTGTCTATTATCTCTTTTTTTTCAATAAAGTTAAAATAAAAAATAATAAAAATAATAATAATTTTTTAAAAAAAATTAAAAAATTTAAAAAGTGTCACCCCCCCTCTGATGGTGCCACTTTGTGAGGTGTGGGGGGTTGTGTGTGTGTGTCTATTATCTCTTTTTTTTCAATAAAGTTAAAATAAAAATAATAATTAAAAAATGATAAAAAATAAAAAAATAAAAAGTGCCACCCCCTCTGATGGTGCCACTTTGTGAGGTGGGGGGTTGTGTGTATGTGTCTATTATCTCCTTTTTTCAATGAAGTTAAAATTAAAAAAAAAATTTAAAAAATTTTTTAAAAAGAATTTTTTAAAAAAAGTGTCACCCCCCCTCTGGGGTGGAACCCGGGTCGGCCCCCCCCGCCCCCCCGTTACTACGCCCCTGGGTTAGACAACTTTGCGTCAACCAACTGTTCCCCCACATTTTTCAGTGCATTTTCCTGCAACTCTGGGAAGTCCCATTTTGGCCGTGGGTTTGTTGTGCAAGAGTGAAACATCCACTCTAACTGCACAACCTAAATTTGCTGGTGTGTGACTGAAACAGGAACAGTGACAGCCTGATACTGCCCCCAGTTTCCAATTATGGGGCCATATTAAAGAGGAGCAATTACAGACTCATAATTAAATCCTAGCTTAAGAGAAAGGGTAACTTCTTCAATTCTGCATTCGTCTTACCTCATTCCAGTACAGCAGTGGTGTATATGGTAAAACGCTATCCAGTTTGCTGGCCTTCGGGCACATTCTCCAGTACAAAGAAGCTGAGAAAATTGAGAGAACATTTCAATGAAGGCTTTTGGCAACTTCCAAGTCAACATATTTCCTGCCAACTGTTCCAAAAAATACCAGGAGTTCAAAGAATATATCAGATATGAAGAATCAGCATGGGTTTCCTTGGGCTTCTCAGAAGGAGTGATGTATTGGTTGGACCAGGCCCTGGGACACAATGGTTCAAATTCCCTCTCAGTCATGAAGCTCAACCTCAACTCAGTTTATTACAGCAAAAGCCAGCAATATAATACAGTATAATTCCAAACCAGTGATCAGAATATCGCTACAAGGCGTCAAAATCCCAAGGATTATAATAAAAAAAACAACCAATGGCGCAAAAGAAATTTATAGTATATTTTCCAGTAAAAGCGATTTACGTTTTTTGATGGCTAAGGTGCAAAACTTGGCCACAGCATAGGATACTGAGCTCAAAGAGTCTTCCAAAAGGAATTTGCGTAGGATTTCGGGAATAAATTCCAGATAATATTGCAAGGGTTTAAATTTTGATAAAAGGGGTAATATAAGTCGAGACCGTTCTTCACTATAAAATTCAGGGAATAGAAGAATGTGAGTGACAGATTCCACCTTATTGGTCATGCATGGACATAGGCGCTCGTGGATTGGTACCCGCAGGAATTTGCCGTGTAGTACAGCTGTAGGCAGTGCCTCAAATCGGGCTCTGGAAAAAGCCCATCTATAAGATTCATAAGTAATATTAGATAAATAAGGGGCAGCTGAAAAGTTGGGCCAAGATTTTAGACACCTGTAATTCTCAGGAAGTAAGGCATCTTCTTTTTGCAGTTCGATATCGAGAAGCCCAGTCATGAAGCTCTCTGGGTGACCTTGAGTCAGTCTGACTTAAATTCCCCTCTCAATGGGCTTCTCCTCTAATGATTCATGACCTGTGAATTTTTAGGCAAACAAGCTCATGTGTACAGACCCCACACCACTTCCAGTCTGAGACCAGTCCTAGAAACACCTACCAATGGTAAGTTCCTGTATGGGGTCAAATGTGAAACAAGTGGCTGTGTTCTCAATAATCCACTGGATAATCTGTGAAAGCAAGAATATAAAATGGTCAGCACAGCTTGAGGTGTGAAGGTTTACAGTAAAAATATAAGGACTTTAAATCTCTGTGCTTTGCTTTTCTGAGTCAAGGCTAAACATATGCCACCTTCCACATAACCTACAAGTAACAAAGCTTCTTCCTCCCGCCATTCTGATTGGCTAGAGGGGGAGTCCATCAAGTCTCCCTGAATCATCTGAATCTTGCTGTCCTCTCATTTTTTGCATGCAAACTTATACAATGAGCGCAGATTATCCCTGGAACATTTTCTAGTTTCCCCAACTCTCTACCACTGTACCCATCCCAACCAGATTGTGGCTTTGTTCTGACCTACTTTAGGGGGCCGCAAGCCAGTGAAACTCTTTGAGAAGCTAAACTTCTGTAGAAGCCAGATGGGCGGGGTACAAATAATAAATTATTAAATTATTATTATTATTATTATTATTATTATTATTATTATTATTATTATTGGAGCTGGGTTAAAATTCCTTATATACTGTATATATGGGCTACTGCTTTCAGGTTGCAGCATATTTTTAATGCCAATATTGGGACACATGGCTTTAGCAACTATTTGCTTAATAAAAGGAACTGTGCTGTTATGTTTTACACACAAAATGGCACCCACTTTTGTGCTGCATGAAAAAAATGAATCCTTTCCCCACCTGGGTTTCCAATTCCTTAGTGCTTCCAATATGCAGAAGTAAACAGTGAAGTGCTGCCAGTCTGTCGTTATCCAACTTGCTGTTCCACAGAAACTGCAGCAAGGCCTGCCTGTTTATTGCAACGGTAAATATGCTTCCTGTGCTGCGATCCAAGACCATCGACTTGAGAGGGGAAAGGAGGGCGTTCGTGTGCAAGCTATTAATTTTTGCATTCCCACCTGAGTAACACAGGGTTGCAGAGAAGTAGTTTACTTTTCACACAGCACATTGAAATATACAAACCCCCTCGTGCCCCAACGAAATTTCCATGAGGAACAAGCCCTACATACACCAGTGACTTTTACCCTTCATTTTGCATGCTTCAGTGTGTGACTAATATCTGGTATATACGGTTTGCTTTTCAGGTAAGGTTGGTGGCATTTCTCAGAATGGCTGCAATGCTTTTGCCTTTAAGTGACTGAAAACATGAATCGAGGCAGGAAAGGAACCTCCCACATCTCTTATTTGCCTTTATTCTAAGAGCTTTCGAAAGCTGTGGCTCCTGTGCTACGTGATCTAAGAAAGCTGGTACTGATGAGACACACATGAACAGTATTTCCATTAAACTGCTGAAGGGCTCACCAGATTTGAAGGGAGGTGTTGCGAACCTCCCTTTAACACAGTGAGCCACTCCATTACCAATATTTGTTGTTAATGCAGGTGCACCGGTTATAACTTAAAACCCCTCACACCCTGACCCCCGAGGTTCGACTTAGGACCGATCTCCCTCAAATATCTGGAGATCCCTGTAACAAGAGTGCTCCGGTCCAGCTGGCGTGACCAGTTATACCCCCAGCTCCAGGCTACCCCGATGAAAATCTCTTAAGCCTACAGCCCTGGGTTCCTTTTACTATGAAACCCCCCTGCTGTATCAGCTGCCTAGCCTCTGCTAGCAACTCTGTGGCGTTCGAGATTTACACCCTCTAGCCCCTCCTTAATGAGACTCCAAGACACAAACTATCCCCTAGGGCAGTGATGGCTAACCTTGACACTCCAGATGTTTTGGAACTACAACTCCCATCATCCCTAGCTAACAGGACCAGTGGTCAGGGATGATGGGAGTTGTAGTCCCAAAACATCTGGAGTGTCAAGGTTAGCCATCACTGCCCTAGGGTCAGGTTTTGCCTCTTCGCTGGGTTCACTATATTGAGCCTTGATATAACATGCTGGACCTCATAGATGACGATACTTCAATGGCTTAAATGAGAACAAGTTTTTATTGTGTAAAAGCATAATGGTTTCAGTATTTATTATATGTAGAACTTGGTTTCTTTACAGAATAGATCTTAGTCAGTTTCTTAATCTTCAAAAATCCTACCCATAAGCCTCCCTCAGTCTGTCTACTCTATCTCCTCCCTCTCCAGATCCTCTCTATCTCTCTCTCAACTCCCCATCAACTCCCCCTTTTAAACCTCAGGAGGTCCCGCCTCCTCGGAGTGAACTGCCATTTAACAGGTTCTATAGTTTAACACATTAAACGCTGGGGAAAACTCAACATTCTATCAGCCAGAAGGGCTGGTTCGTTACAGGAGGGCAATGGGTGATGCTCACCCACCCCCCACCCAATCTAACAACTATATGGCTTGGTATTATATATTTATTTCTCAAATTGATAGCCCACTCTTACTCCCGGAGAAGTCCAGGGAAGCAAATAACAAATAAAAAAGGATTTAGAACCTGACATAGAACCCCCAAATACAGCCCCCCCTCAGGGGGTATAGAAGTTCTGTGGGGGGTGGGAGGGGTAATTTTTGTCAGGATGTCAACATGGAGAGAAACACTTAAAGCTCCTCTCTCATTATAAACCCATTCAAACCTTCCTATGGGGTCATGTTTTCAAAGTGGGGGGAAATACCCCACATAAACTGTCCAGCTTGTCTCACAGTTGGAAGAGTAAAAGGTAGGATCACATTCGTGTTTTTGTTTTATATTTGGTGGGTGGGAGCAGGTAAAAGAAAAACTAGAACCATGCAAGCACTCAGTAAAAATGAGAAGATAAAACATTGAGGCTGCAATTCTAGACACAATTCTATCTGGGAATAAACTAGGGTTGCCTTATTTCAAAAAGTGAAACTTAGCCAAAGTTGTTGAGGTTGTTTTTTTGTGGTTTTTTTGGAAATCCTCCAAAATCCAACACAGGTTGCCATACATTTGAATTTTCACGGACATTTCAGCAATTTCTGCCCAGACACTGCTTCCGAATTATTGCAAGGTCAAAACCAGTAGTTCTCATACAAACCCCTTTTTGAAATTAATGGGGCCTGCTCAAGAGTGCACAGTGTGTGATGTTCTCCTGTGCAGACACCCATTTATCTCCAAGGCATATGCAGTGAAAATATGCTGGTGGAAGATGCCCTCAGGGCACAATCTGTCTGTGCACTGAGTACACAGTGGTGTAAATGGCATCTTTGCCAATTTGCCCGAAGTTTCATCATTAAAGAGCCAGTGCGGAAAACTGGGAAAGAGCAGGACAGGACACACTGGTTAGAGAGATTGAGGCTTTGCTTTTAATTTTTTTAAAAGTTAATTGTTCTTTCTATTTTGCATTGTCCTTGTCGGTTTCATTTCTGTAGAGGCACCTGAAGGACACAGAAGGACTTTCTATTAAGAGAAGCTGCTGCAGAACTACTGTAATTGTTAAAGAATCCACTGTACCTGTTAGAAAGAAGTTGTAGCACATCAGGTCAGGATGCCGAGTGTTGAGAAGATGCAGGAAGTGTCCAGGTAAGTAGACAGCCACATAATAGTCTGTAGTTGTTTTCACAACAACCAAACATACATTTGGGGGGGAAACAGGAGAGAATTGTTAATTTTGAGCACTTAATTATCCTTACAACTCAGGTTTATTTGATAGATGAGTTATTCAGAACTATTGTATTCAAAATATTATTAAAGATCTGGAGGGGGGACCCCCTAAACCCTAGAAATTAATACAGTGGGACCTCGACTTACGAGTGACCCGACTTACGAGTTTTTCGACTTCCGAGTGACTTCCAGAAGAAAAAAAATGGCCGCCGCAACCGAATTTTTCGACTTCCGAAAGGAAGTCACGGCCGCTTTGAATAGGATTTTTTCAACTTACGAATTTTTGAATAGGATTTTTTCGACTTATGAATTTTTTTCGCTCAATGCATCCCTATAGGGACTCGACTTACGAGTGTTTTCGACTACCGAAGATCGCGTCGGAACGCATTATCCTCGTAAGTCGAGGTCCTACTGTAAATGGTAGGATTTTGATTATTTGGGATCTGCAGGGAGAATACAAGCTGAAGAGGAATTCCTGGGCTAGCCTCTGCAAAACGACCTGGCCAAGCTAGGGCCATTAAGAAACAATGAAAGGCCATTGAGGGCCATTGGCAATGCAAGAAAACTGCTTTCCCCCACCTTCAGGTGTGAACAGAGAGAGGGGTTTGGAAGGTTACCTGGGTAACAGTGTGTCTGGTAGCAAGGGGTTCTGGGAAAAAGAAGCAGGAAGAAAGCAGCCATCTTGGGCAGGCTGGCTGAAAGATGACTGCACTGCTGCAGGTATAGGGTGGTATACAAATTTAATAAATAAATAAATGAATAAATAAATAATAATAAAAGCCCCTCTTAAAATAACCATGTTGTAAGATCTGGACTCCCTCCATGTAGCCTGAACGTGTAAATAGGTGAATAAACTACAGTGGTACCTCCGGTTGTGCATGGGATCCATTCCGGAGCTCCAGTCGGATCCCGAGGAATTCGCAACCGGAGGTGCTTGTTCTGCGCATGTGTGCAGCACGCTACAGCGCTTCTGTGCATGCGCGCGCTGCAAAACCCAGAAAACTACTTCCGGGTTTGCCGTGTTCGCATCCTGAAGGATATGCAACCAGAGGTGTGCGTATCCAGAGGTACCACTGTATATTTTTTAAAGCTACGACAGCCTCTGCCATGTCTCATTTCTCCAAAGGACCATAGACCCTAAGTGAGTGCCTGGAACCCCCATGGGCTCTTGCCACTGCTAGGCAGAAAGAGAGAGAGGCACCCAACTTTTGTAACAATATTCTATGTATGCTTAATCTCATTAAAACCAGAATACTTGTATCCTGTATGTGTGCCAACTACATGACTCCCAGCCTAGTTTCCTTTGCCAGCAAAAACCATTCCTGTGTCTCAGAGGCACAATACACAAGACAGCAAGATTTATGCAGGCCGTGCCACAGGAAATAAGCAGCCTGGTCATTCTCATTTCACCCAAAAAGCATGCTATGGTCTCATGACTGCAGACAACTAAAGCTAATGCCAAACGAAATGAAGGTCAATACAGAAAGATTTGCTTATTTAGCAATCATCTTGGGAAAGTGTAACAGACTCATGTAAGACAAAGGAAGGAAAATATGTACATTTCCACTTTTCACAATAAAAAAACCACTTAAGGATTTTTGATCATAATTCCATGTAATCAAGGGAAGTACTAAAGGAGAAAGAGGAAGTTAGAAACTTACCAAGATTTAAAAAAGTAAGATCTTTCACTTCTGAGGAACCCCCTCTTTCCAGAGTAATAGTGTACATTTTACTATAACCTGCAAAGGAGTATATACCACAGACACAAAGTCAGCTTTATACAACTATTTCTGAACAAATAATAGAAAAATAGAAATTGGAAAGTTCCACCTCAGCTAGGTTTCCACCTTAAATTTGAAATTGTCTTTCATTTGCATCTCTGCCATTCCCAGTGTCGCACATATGCCTCTCTCTGTGTGAACATGCACACCTCTGCATGCTGTGGTGGAAGAAGGGTGTAATTCAACAAACTTGCTTTGTGAGAGCCTAACTCTATTGCCCCATCTGCACATGCTCAGGAGTATTTCTTCTGGTTCATGAAAACTTATGCCATGATCAATTTGCTAGTCTTTAATAAACCACAAGACTTACTTTGTGGTACTTGATTTCATGTGTACCTTTAGGAAGGGAGGGAGGTCCTATTTTGAGAACTGTACCAGAGCTCCAAAACATCTTAATTCAGCATTAGAAAGACACCAATGCCTCACCTCACAGCAGAGAAGTTACTCCTGAACACAGTCCTAGGATGGGCTGATACTCAATGAGTGATCACCAGATCTGGACCACAATATGAGGAGGAAGTGATCTGTTTCCCATGTGTGCATGGCCAATGGGAGAGTTCAGTGGTGGTGTGGATACAACCCTACAGCCTGAAAGGTTACCCACCCCTTTGCTAGAAGCTTCTTACGCAACAGAAATCTGCCTCAGAGGAAGTTGTGGATTACATGCTTTGCAGCCTATGCATATCTTCGCAGAAATGAGGCCTACTGAATTCACTGGGCATTTCTCTCAGGTAAGTGTGTGTAACATTACAGAACCAACTCTTCTGCTTCCACTTACATCACAAAGTTCAACTTTGAGCTGCAAATTATTATTAATTGAATCTCCTTGGGTTGTTTCTGGTGTTGCTGTTCCGCTTGCACAAAAACTTGAGGGTTGAAGGACCCTCGAGAGGCGATAAAAAGGTAAAGGGACCCCTGACCATTAGGTCCAGTTGTGACTGACTCTGGGGTTGCACGCTCATCTCGCTTTATTGGCCGAGGGAGCCGGCGTACAGCTTCCAGGTCATGTGGCCAGCATGACAAAGCTGCTTCTGGTGAACCAGAGCAGCGCACGGAAACGCCGTTTACCTTCCCGCCGTTTACCTTATTTACTTGCATTTCTGACATGCTTTTGAACTGCTAGGTTGGCAGGAGCAGGGATCAAGCAACGGGAATTCACCCCGTCACGGGGATTCGAACCACCGACCTTCTGATTGGCAAGCCCTAGGCTCTGTGGTTTAACCCACAGCGCCACCCGTGTCCCCCCGAGAGGAGATACTGGGAGCACAAATGCAGAGGCAAAGAAGGGAAGCTCTGTTGCGCAAACAAGACACCATTTGTGCAGCATTGGATAAAATCCTCTGGTTTATTCACTGAAGTGCAGATATTTAGGTAATTGTGTCTGGGGGGAATGTGCTTCCCATTTATGAATCAAGGAAGCCAAGAGCAGGCCTTGAATAAAATTTATTAAGCAAAACCCATAAAACCTTTGTTAAAAAATTAAGTACAATAAATTTCAAGCAGGAAAATTACAAAGTCCTCTTGCAAACCATAATATTAAAATACAGCTTAGATTGTGTTGACAATGCAAAATTCTATGATGGGCAAATTCCATACATTTTTAATTCTTTGATGGGCAGAGAGTACTTTTGAATTTGAATTCTTATATTTTACATCAACAAAAACAATGAATTCAAGAAGATATTTTCCATACAGTTTTATTAAATAGTTCTTTCCTTTGGTGCTTTCACTATTTACTTTATTCTTTACAAAATTAAATAACTGAAATTACACATATTTGCTTTTGAAAATTTGGATATGAAACAAAAGCAAGTGTCAAAGGGCTAAGGAGGGTTGAGGGGACAGAGATTAAAATAAATACAAATCTTGTAACGGAATGAGGCTTTCTAGAATACAAATAGCAAAGTTTGGAGAAGATGCATTAGGCTGCCATCCTATCCACACATACCTGGAGAAGCCTCACTGAACTCAGTTGGGCTTACTTCTAAGTAGACATGCACAGGAGTGCACTATTAACATACCTTTATGTAAAAAGGACACGGAGTATGTTACTTCTTCAGGACTAACAGGAACCAGGTTACAGCATATGCAGAGACATCCTAGAAAAAGAAGAAGAACGTGTGTTCCACATGGAATTGCAACTATAAAAATGTCGACTTTAATATTAGAAAAAATGAAGTGATTAAAGCCCAGTGATGAATGATACTTCCATGGCTACATGCATATCTGTGAGTAATCTCCCTGTGGTGGTTTAGTTAACAATATGAATGACTGTTCCTTTGCATATTTAAAAGAAAACAGAATGGTACTTGGACTAGATCCATTTCTTCAGTTCCCCAAACTCTTTCAGTCCTAGAAGCTGAAGGAAAGAAATCTCAAACACATCTCAAACAGATTGACCCCTTGTGCTCAAAAACATGGTAGCGCTAACCTTTCCTCTCTGAATTACACATATTGTTGTTTGCTCTAGTAACATTCAAGCTTCTTGGGAGGAACAGCTGTCCCTTCTCTCAGAATCCCTGAAAAAAGCAACTTGTTAAATACCGTATTTTTCTGTCTATAAGACGCCCCCATGTATAAGGCGTCCCCTATTATTGGGGACTCTGATTTAAGAAAATGGGGGGAGACGTATCCGTGTATAAGACGCCCCCAAATTTTTGACATTTTTTAGGGGGGAAACCTAGTCTTATACACGGAAAAATATGGTACTTAAGTGACTTGCAGCTGTATTATACTGGAAGCTGAAGAGGATATTTCATTTCAGTTTTTCCAGCCCACCCACTATGGGAGAAGAGTTCAGATGCAGAACATACGTTATCTTCCTGTACTGCCAAAATGTGTTGTAGCCATCTGTCACACACCCGTAACACTTCAGAGGGCAAAACATGTGATAATGCACACTTAAGGTGTGAATATCAGAGGTGCTTCCTAAAAACAACAACCCTGTATGCATGTTGGATAATTGTGGCTCAAAGATCTAAGACATAATCCTTAAACCTGAAGTACTGGTATTACATTTTGGGAGTTCTGGTAAAATTTTCTGCCAGTAGTGGAAGTGGAATGAATTCAGCTGAGAGACAGGATGATTACACCTCTGAAAAAAGGTTTGTTTTCATGTCTGTATCAAGGTAAAACACAGTAAAATCATCGAACACCCTTTACGTTACCAAAAGAAATTAAAAAAAACAGATCAGTAACATACACATTATATATTACTTTGAAATAATAATAATAATAATAATAATAATAATTATTATTATTATTTGTACCCCGCCCATCTGGCTGGGTCCCCCCAGCCACTCTGGGCGGCTTCCAACAAACATTAAAATACATTAAAATATCACACATTAAAAACTTCCCTAAACAGGGCTGCCTTCAGGTGTTTTCTAAATGTCAGGTAGTTATTTATCTCTTTGACATGGGATGGGAGGGCGTTCCACAGGGCGGGCGCCACTACCGAGAAGGCCCTCTGCCTGGTTCCCTGTAGCTTTGCTTCTCACAGTAAGGGAACCACCAGAAGGCCCTCGGCGCTGGATCTCAGTGTCCGGGCTGAACGGTGGGGGTGGAGACGCTCCTTCAGGTATACAGGACCGAGGCCGTTTAGGGCTTTAAAGGTCAGAACCAACACTTTGAATTGTGCTCGGAAACGTACTGGGAGCCAATGTAGATCTCAGCAACAGCTGTTTCGTTACACCACTCTTGAGCTGAGGTACTGATCTGAATATATCATTTGTGCCTTACATGATTTGTGATGCAGACATGCTCTTCTCAGCAAGTTTCATGGAAGGAGTGATAGAGAACAGAGTGTGTCCCAACTTAAGTACAGAAGAACAGTAATTTAAATATGCATGTTGCTCACAACAAATGCTAGGTTCATGCATGACGTTTTCTGGCATTTGTATCCAACTACAATAAATACCTAAAGAGGATAAGTTTACTGTATGATGGTGAAAGGATAGAAAGAATTAAGCTGCAAGTAAAACTCAAAGGTTTGGGCATGCATTACCTGTTTCACTGGTAAAAACTTGAATATTCAAAGGTTTAGATATCATCTCTTGGTCTTGAGAATAGTTAAAATCCAAATTCACAGATCTAGGAAGAGAAACATGAAGTTGCTTCTTTACTCAAAATAGTGACATCTTTTGAAGCCTTGCCAAATTCAATCTGCAGCCTAAGTTAGACACTGGCAGCCCTCAGACAAATTTGTTATTATGAGACTAAGCTGCAGGGAGTCTACTTCCCCTTGGCACACTATAGGAGACTGGAAGCTTCCGCTTCTAGTCTGCAGCAAACCATAGTTTGCTGCTTTGTCTGAATGTGACAGGCTATGGCTTGTGCAAACCACAGTTTACCATTACACTAGGATTCCAAATACAATTTCATAATTGTTTGGAAACCCAATCGGCTGGCAAGCCATTGTTTGCACAAGGCATAGCTTGTTGTGTTTTATTAAGCACATGATGCTTAGTAAGCTTTGCTTGTACTCTTCCTCATAATGACACCGTTATGTCTGAATTGAATCTTCAGGAGATGGAGTCATCTTCATCCATTCTTGCATCTTTGTATATTTGCAGGAAAATTCAAAAAGAACTAAGTTGTTGCCGCATTGAGGGAAGCACGGAACAGTCATTGAGTGCTTTTAGGCTTGCCAAACAGAAAACCAATTCATAAATACACATGGGATATCAAGATGCAGAAAGGAATCTGCAATCGCTATCTACATTGAATAGTGTGCCACTACAGCGCTAAAAGAGCACCCCACAAATGGTCTCCTCTAGAATTCAGCTTCCCAACGGCAACACCTCCTGACAGGAAATGATTTTAAAACTGGTTTGGAGTGCAGAGATGTATGTGTAGCAGCACATGAAGCTGAGATATTGCTTAATTCAATTCTAAATAGCTCTGAGGAAAACAGCTAGAAGGCACTCCACCCAAACTCACTTTAATCCTATGTCATCCAAGTTGATATCCAAAGGTGTTTCAAGCTGTTGGAAAACAGAAAGGTACTAAGTAATGGAGTCTGCAGAAATGGCAAAGCTGACAGCGAAATTAAGAGATCAATATGATGAACTTTTCATAGAACGGAGGCCTTTTGTGGACTATTTAAACAGCACAACCCTAACCATGTCTATTCAGGAGTAAGTCCTACTGAATTTAATGGGCTTTACTTCAAGGTAAATAAGGCTATGATTGCAGTCTAGATATATTTTGAATTAAACACATAAAAGCTTAATAGAACTTACTATTAGTTTAAAGTTTTTATCAGGATAAAACTGGATGCAATATAGTGTGTCTCTTGATTCCTACAACAAAGAGAAACTTTATTGGCATACATTTAAACCACTGGGGAAGAATTAGACATTATCTTGGCAAAGCTGGCTAAGTCAATGGGAATGCATGCATGGGGAGAATAGTTCTGTCCTCTGCTCTTGAACCCATAGTTTCCCCCTGCTAATGCATCTCCCAACACTGCTACTCCTTACTCTGGCTTTAGAGTCCAATTTGTGAGGGAAGAAGAAAAAGCATTAGCGCTGTGTTTGACCTTGTAACATCTAATTCTGCCCTTAAAAGCTCTCCATCCTTAAAATATATGACCCTTCTTTGAACATATGTGCCCTGAAGCAATTCAGAAAGAAAGCACAAAAAATTCACCACAACACAGCTTTGATACTTCCTTCCTGCCTCCCCCAGACTGTCTACCTTCTGTCTGTAAATACTGATGGTTTTGCTTACCATAAAACATTGTTTGCAGTTTCATAAGAGGAAACCTTTTGTGGGTGTCAAGCTGCTTCCCATTGCCTTTTGGCACAGACATGTTAGAAAAACTGCAAACACTATTCTCTGTTCAGAGCAGCTCTCGAAAATTCAGAATATCTGTGTGTGCGTTTTAGTTTTAAATTACAGTCTACAATTTGCAACAACATTTC
Organism: Darevskia mixta; assembly: GCA_034641385.1. Taxonomy (NCBI): domain Eukaryota; kingdom Metazoa; phylum Chordata; class Lepidosauria; order Squamata; family Lacertidae; genus Darevskia; species Darevskia mixta. The sequence continues at coordinate 5,353,117 of JAWWNH010000224.1, read as the reverse complement.
AGTAGGGTTAAGTACATTTGCCCTGCACAGTTTTTAACAGTTTTAACTCTATTAACAACAACAGCAAAAACCACCACAAAAGTATACCTCTCCTGCAAGTCCTTATTAAATGTGGCCTCATAGCTAGATCAGCAGTTCTGAATTATTTGGGGGGGGGGAGATGCCAAGCTGGACACCCTAATCTGGGCACCCTAATCTGCACACCTGGGTACACATCTGGTGTTAGGTTTTTTTTACTTTCAGGAAAATGACATTTTTACAGGCTTATTACCAAGGAACTCAGACTCACTGTCATTTTAAGCTTGGCCATAGCGCCTTAGTTAGAAATCTCCATGATGCCTTTCAAATGCTAATATGCAGATGCATTAGGCACTCAGAGAGAAGTTGAACTTGAAGCTTGTACTGGCTATCCTCAATTTAGATCAATAGTGGACTCTTGCTGGCTATTTTCAACGTGTGTATGTCTATGTGTATATATTTAACACCCATCTACCCACACCGGTATGAGACTTCCAGAACATACAAGTGCCTCTCTTTCTACTTGACCTCCAATCTAAATCATGATTTGACCTACTCAAAGCCCTGGTGGAAGAAGCCCTGGGCCCATGGCAGATAAGCACTCACTGACATGACCCAAAGCAAATATATGCACACTGCAATCTGTCTGTACACCACATACCTCTGCACTGTGAATATCTTATCTAGTATTTCCTCACTCTTCATTTAGAATAAACCTCCCAGGAAGAACTTTCTGACAGTAAGAGTTGTTCGACAGTAGAACAGTCTCCCTCAGGAGGTTGTGGACTCTCCCTTCATGGAAAGTCTTTAAGCAGAGGCTGGACGGCCATCTGTCATGGATGCTTTAGCTGCAACTCCTGCATTGCAGGGGGTTGGACTAGAGAACCATCGAGTTCCCTTACAACTCTACAATTCCATGAGTCTATTATTCTCTCCTGCAGGGAGGTTCTTTTCCCCAAAACATCAGTCTTCATGAGATCTCTCCACCCCAAGTCAGCATGGCTCCTCTCCCTGCCTCCATTCCCAGTGCTCTCTCCCCCCCCCCCATCTTTTTGTCATTTTGTATTCAGTTTAACTAAGGACCAGAGGAAAGCACAGCCTGTTGTCTCACGTTACAATCCTCTAAGAACATAAGCAGAGCCTGCTGGATCAAGCCAATGGCTCATCTGGCCCAGCATCCTGTTCCCACCGTAGCCAACCAGATGCCGGCAGGAAACCCGCAAACGGGATCCAAGCTTGCTGCAGTTTCCAGCAACTAGTACAGTATTCAGAAGTAGTACTGCCTTCAATGCAGAAGCCTTGTATAACATCAGGCTTTGGAGACCTGTGGGACTCTGCTAGTCCTCACTTCCCCATCACAGACCTAAAGGGCTTTATACCGTATTTTTCACTCTATAAGGCGCACCTGACCATAGGACGCACCTAGTTTTTAGAGGGGGAAAGCCCCATTTTTTTGAGGATCAGCTCAAATTTCTGCAACTTCTTTTGCAAAGGAGAAAAGCCCCATTTTTTGAGGATCAGCTCAAAGTTGTTGAGCTTACTTTGCAAAGGGAAAAAACCCTGTTTTATGGGGTTTAACTCACACTTCTGCAGCTTCAGGAAGCCATTTCTACAGTTTCCAGACAGATAATCTAATCAGCCAGTCACATGTCGCTGGGGAAACAGCCTCCCTCTGCAAGGGGGCGGGGCTGGAATCTCTCTCCCTTATCTCTCTCCCCGATCGTTTGCTGAGCAGCTGCTCAGCAGGCTTCCTTTCAACACCCCCTTCTCTCTCTTTTTTTTAAAAAAACCCACGATCTGCTTTTGACCCTGGGCAGTTCAGCTCCAGGGACCACACATTCGCTCCATAAGACGCAGACATTTCCCCTTACTTTTTAGGAGGAAAAAAGTGTGTCTTATGGAGCGAAAAATACGGTAGTTATTGTCCCCTAAAGAAGAAAACTTCTTTCCCCCCCCTTTCCTGTAAGAGAGATACTCTCTGCCCTCCATCTTCCTCTTTCATACCCTGTTTCTGCCTCTTTCCTTCTCCAATTCCTCCATCAAGTCACGCTGCTGGTAGAAAGAGCTGTTTATAGCCCAACTTTCCACCCTAATCTGATTCAGCCACATATGTCTCGCTGGGTCCTGCTGCCCTCTCCCCAGAACTCTTGGCACTAAATCCATCCAGCCTCTACCACTTTGTAGATTTCACCCCATAGCTGCCAATCCAATTTGAATACTGCCTCTGTAACCAATCATTTACTTTAATCACAAACTGAATATTAATCACTCTCTTTCGTAATCAATTGTTCTAAGCTTTGGCCTGCAGTCTTTTGATTGCTAATACCTTCTGGTATAAAATGCAATTCATTCCATGGCTGAAGACTCCACTCATGTTCACCCCAGAGATGAACATGGAGATGTAGACACATAGGGGAGAAGCTTCCACTGAATTTTGCAAAATCAACACTTAGTCCAGTGTTTCCCAACCAGTGTGCCTCCAGATGTTTTGGGACTACAACTCCCATCATCCCTCGCTAGCAATACCAGTGGTCAGGGATGATGGGAATTGTAGTCCCAAAACATCTGGAGGCACACTGGTTGGGAAACACTGACTTAGTCACTCAAGAATCTACTCTCACTACTAGATTCCCAATATTCAACTCAGTAATACAGGACCCCGTTCCATCTCCAGCGGATAATCACATTTCCCCCCTACTCAATTAAGTACCAGGGCATAAAGGGCAGATGGCATGAAAGTCTAATTTTGAGGTATATTTCAAAACACATTTCTATCTTCCTTGTTATCAGAAACACTGCTACTATTTTAAAATGCAACATTTTTACAGAATAAATAGCATGCAAGTGCGTAACCAAAGCAACAAAATAGTGCGTATTTTCAACCTTTGAGGCAATGTAAAATAATGTTTGCTCCAGCATATCCCACTGGGCCCAAACAATATCGTCAACAATTCTTTGTCTTGAAAGCTGGCTTGCATTTTCTATCATCTAGAAGGGACAGAAAATCAGCATTAATCAGGAAAAAAGTGAAGCAATGTGTGTCAAATCAAATGCACTGCAGTAACTAGAGACCTGTTCAGGTAACACTCACTCCCAGAACTTCAACACGTGCAGTTTAGATCAGAATGCAGGTCATGTTTCTTTCCAACCATCCTCAGCATGTGGAAAAAACACCTGACCTGAACAATCCTGCAGCTAGTTTAGGAGGACAGCCAAGACTATGAGTCACCAAAATAGATTAATGGCAAGATCTTGCCAACTTGTACTCCACCTGGGGGCTGAATTTGGCCATCTAGTTGCTGACCTTATCTATATTACACAATGACAGTCCATAAAAATATCAACCCAACCAATTCCACTTGAACAAAAGAATTAAAGAGGAATGGATTAAGCTTCTTACCACACTGTCTCCTTCTCTGACAACTTTGATGTCGATTTTTTCAATATCTTAAAATTGAAAAACAATGTCATTTTGTGACTTTTTATGCAGTACAGACACACAGACCATCAAACAATTCAATGGATATTTTGCTTCTAAATGATGAGCACATTTGTGCCAGCATATCTGCACATGAGTGTTGCATAATAACACAATGCTGGTGCAATACTGAGTTTCTGAAAGCGTACTTGTCAGGGACGTGCCCTCCCCTGCCAGTCCGGCACTGAGTGGGTACCGGCAGCCTCAGCCTCTGTTGTCGACGGACACGTCTCCCAGTGAGTCTGCCAGCTCCTCCCCGGGGGAGGAGGAGTTACCAGGAAGGAGCCATGTGGGAAGGGGTCTCCAGGATGATAAAGAGAGACCCAGCACCGCTCAGCAGACCCACTATGAGGGGGAGACACCGTTTCCGGCGCCTGCTTTACGCAGAGGGGTCAGGGGAGTAAGGAGGCGGCACTTTAGGGTGCCGAGACTCTGGTATTGGCGCCGCAACAGGAGGGGGGCACTTCCGGATTCTGCTAGCGACTAGGTGGTCATGTTTTAGGATAGCTCCGCACTGTACATACTTTGCACAATAAAATAGTTGAAAGACAAGACGGACTTGGTCTTTACTCATGAGCAACTGTTAAGCGAATCTGACAGCACTAGTACAGATTTAGTGTGTGATCCTCAGCTTATTTACTCAGACTTAAGTTCTATAGTACTCCCAGGAACATGGGCATAGGACGGCAGCCTGAATGCCACATTCTAAGCCTCTGTCTGCTGGTGCTAATGTTCAACCTGGCCATTTGCAAATGTGACACAACAACATTTTTTTACAAATAAGGGCAAATTGACAGTTATCCTACATAAACAAACAGATCTGATGAAAGTCATGATACACTGACATGAAACAAAGCTTCCAGCCACACAGAGTTCTCTCTTGTGGTTCTAGGTCTGCGTGAAACCATTCCCACAGTTCATCTGCAAAACTCAATGCTTTTTCAAACAACCCAGGAGGTTCTGGAAAGAACAGAACAATGCATTCTCATAACCACAGGGTCATTTTAAGAGACCTCCCCCTGCAGCCACCATTGCATCAGAGATGGGTTTTTTTATAAAACAGAATGCCACCCATGAATGCCACTCATGCTTAGATCTTTTTCTTCTCTCAACACCTCCTGAAGCAGGATTTAAAAAGAGAAATGGACGTTGCCTCCAAAGCAGGAGAAGACAAGACACTGCAGAACACCCTACCAACCTACAGTCAAAATGTACATTTTATCAAAATGCTTTTTAAATTTAAGTACTTACATTTATCTTCTGAAATGAGCAAGAGGTAGCTTGCTGGAGAAGTAATTGTTTCTGCAACTGGATAAACAAACTGTAAAGGGAAATTGTTCAAAGATAACAGGCTTGCTGTATTGAAGCTAGATAGCTGGCTAATGGTGTACTGCATAGTCTAACTGAGAGAATGGTATTGTTACTGTTAAATTATATTTAAGATAGAAAGCAGGCTTTATGTCACTCTGGCACAGAAAACAAACCTAACGGCTGTTACTACACACCTAATAATGAAAAGTTTGCAAATATTACTTACCTGCACTCTGATCCAGCTATCCACAGCCTTTAAAACTTTCACATTATTTACTGGGTGAATTTCAATCAGCAAGGTCAGACATTTAGACACTAGGATAAAAGCAGAATTAACATAATATTAGTCTGCTGTTTGTAAATTATATCCAACATCCATTTAAAGGTGTATCAATGTTTTAAGTACCTGGGGGAAACGAGAGATTTGTTCTTTCTTCCGTTGTTGACTGGAGAAAACTGACCGCTAATAACATCAAATATATAGAAATTGTAAGTGTCAAATATTGAATTCCCACAAATTAACAAGACTTTCAAGGGATATTGCTACAGTGGTGGGGATCCTCAGCCCTAGGGAATGAATGTGGCCTATCTAACGCAATTGCATTACTACTCTGTTTATATTACTTTAAAGCAATGCTATAATAAAAATGTATGGTGGTTAGCTCATGTTTAAAAACAAATACTCATGTGTGCACATCATACTAAAACCGTAATTTAGTGTCATGGGCATGAGAAGAAACAAGATGAGGCAAACCTTGGAATTGAGTACTTCCCCCTCCTCTCCTCCTCCTGCAGGACTAGGAGAAATTCAGCAGCTTTGATTTCTGCTTCTGGTTAATGACAGCATTCTGTGTTGGCCAGACCATAACTGTGCTTAATTCTAACTATGTTTATTTTAAACAAGCCAACTTCAATAACGTGGTTTGAAGTCGGCTTGATTGAACTGGCCAGTGTAACCATCTGCAGATAAACACATGTGGGTTTCCAAACTCCTCCTCCTGGGCTTGGAGGAACAAGGGGAGAATAGGAGCCCATGACTCATTCCTGCTTGTTCATGTTGCACTAAACTACGCTTAAGTGTACAAATGTGAAACCCACAGGCCCACTCCCTCACCACACTGCATGCCAAAGCCTGCATTAAAAATGGCACAACTTAGATTATACTGCAACACTTAAAGGATTGATGGTACAAGTTAACAAGATACAATGTCTTCATGCAGAACCAGTCTTAGAAATTAGCCAGGTGTGTTTTGCTATAATAATAATAATAATAATAATAATAATAATAATAAAATTTGTATTTATACCCCGCCCTTCCTAGCCGAAACCGGGCTCAGGGCGGCTAACATCAATAAAATTACAATAAAGTATAAAAGAAAGAAAAAAACCGTTAATTAAAATACAGGTTAAAATACAATTTAAAATGCCGCATCATTTATCGCCCATAATCAAAACCATAAGGGGAGGAAACATCAGACTGAGTCCAACCCAAAGGCCAGGCGGAACAGCTCTGTCTTGCAGGCTCTGCGGAAAGATGTCAAATCCCGCAGGGCCCTGGTCTCTTGTGACAGAGCATTCCACCAAGTTGGGGCCAGTACTGAATAGGCCCTGGCCCTAGTTGAGACCAGTCTAACAACCTTGTGGCTCGGGACCTCCAAAATGTTGTTATTTGTGGACCTTAAGGTCCTCTGCGGGGCATACCAGGAGAGGCGGTCCCGTAGGTACGAGGGTCCTAGGCCGTTGGCAACTACAGTTTAAAAACTTCTCCCTTAGTTCATAGTTAATACCATTTCCATTTCCACTGCGTGTGTTTCTCTTTCTTGCATACTGGGGCAAGTGAATTGTTGTAAGTCCAAGCTACTGTCAAGCAATGCAGTTGAGATCATAGAATTGTAGCGTTGGGATCCCGAGGGTCATCTACTACAACCCCCTGGCGAATAGATATTCCATTGTGGTGATTGCAACCTAGATTTTAGGTGCCATTTGTCACATAACTTATATATCTGAGTTTCTAACACTGTACAGAACATAACTTTAATGAGAAAGCAACAGGAAGGAGCTTACCCAGCAATGTCTTCTCATTGTTGACAGAGCAGCTGATCACGTGCAAGTCCTTTTCAAAAGTATATAAGTGCTTTGGGGGGGGGAAATGTTTGGACATTTTATGAGCAAGTATATCTTAACTACATTTAGTTCTTTCTCCTTGTTCTTTACATTCACACACTTTAGTCTCCACACAATTGACCAAAGCAATCAGTATTAGTGCAACCCCCTTAAAACTAGGTTCCTTAAAGTCCATACCCTCAAAACCAAGCAATTTTGTGCTATGGAAGTATAGAGAATAGAGCTACTGTATCTTACCTATTATGCTAGACCAATCAATACCTGCACGTCTTATCTACAGGTCATGTTTTGTTCAAGTTATTTATTCTGAAATTTCTCAAAAGTTATAATAGATGCCAATTTCCACCAGCTTTCCCTCTAATGCTGGATCTTATCTTGACTGTGAATATGGTAACAGGATGATGGTTCAATCCAAGAAGGAGTCACATGGAGGTACAGGAGATTATGAGCAGTTTTAGGGATATGAGTTTAGCTACACATTCTCTCTCCGATTATACTGGTTTGTGATATGATGGTTTTGCTGGACCTGCCTTGGCTCCTGGGTCGCAGCAGTGCCCAGGGAGACCTTTCTCAATTACATCTGTGTTGGGAACTGAGTCCCTTTTGGAGAAAAGGTGTCTCTGAATATCTCACACCCTGACCTTCAATATCGCCTGCATGGACCTGCACCCGAGGGTGGTATGAAAATTGTAGGTGCCACAGAATGAAGCCATTCATATACATTGAAGAAAGCCAGATAACATGTAACACCAGAACATTTGCCACTCACTGCATGTTTCCTGCCATAACTGATTCAAACCCAACCCAATTCATAAGGGGAATTACTGTGCCAATTAAGATCCTCAGGCAAATCAGCCCCTAAGGAGGTTCATTCTGAGGGTGCTAATAACAGAATTATTTACCCTAAGGCTGCATTGCATCTTTAAATCATACCCCATCTAGAAGATCTGCTAAGCTTTAGTGCCATGATCTTGGCCAAACCCTTTTTTTCTTCTATGAGGATTCTGCTCATAGAGAGGTCAATACTGCTGCTTTATAATGATATGTCACTATTCATAATTTTATAAATGTGTATATATATGAATGATTATCTGTTATAGATTTTACGCTTGTTGGTTTTATTGTAGCAATTGTAAAAGCTTTTATTTTGGACACAGCCAAGCTCTATAACACTCCCTATTCTATATGGTGGATGAAGCTTACCTGGTTCTTTTGACTACTGGGCTCATACAATCCAATATAGGTGTGCCCCTGAATCCCCTGCAAGGGAAGTGATTCAGCCATGAGAAAAGAACATTTTAAAAACATTCAGTTATAACAATTTATCTTCAATTGTCAAAATTTTACTGGCCCTGGTCCCTTTTCTTTAAGAGCCCAAAATAAATGATTACATTTTCCCCTGTCATGAAGGGAGGTGAAGCTTTTTTTCCCTTGCGGGTAATGTCAGGGACCATGGGTCAGTGCTGAATGGGGCAGAAGCCAGAAATCAGAAAGGCCACAGCCAGGAGTCCCTGTTCTCTTCCTTTCCATTCTTCCATCCTGCCCAGCAGACAGCCAGGGAGAGGAATCTGTTGCTCTCGCCAAAGGCCTGAACTGATCACCTACAGGGAGCAGTGAGGTGATATTAGACCAAGAACTGTGTGTGGTCCTAGGGCCACAGGTTGCCCATCTCTGAGATAAAAGTGATGATAATCCTTCACCTGCTTCTTGATGCTGAGCTGCTGTGAGACTCAGAAAGCAGGCCAGGATAGAAAGAGACAGCAGGAGCACACATAGACAATCCTACTTCTGTCATACCTTCTCTCTCAGTTATCCTCTTTCCTCAACTAAATATATCCTCCCTTTTCCCTTTCATGGTAAGGAAAAGGCACATAAGTCATGCTCTGTATTCTAATGCCTTGTGAATACAATTCTGAATGAACTTATTGATTTGGTTTTTTTCTCCCAAGGAAAAGCACTCATCAAAACAGGTTGGGAGATTTGGAAACCCATTTTAAATAACCTCATCTTTGCACCTAGTAGTTTTACTTCCTCTTAATTCTATGCAGTGTGACCATCCGCCTCAAGGCTGCAAACTTTATTTCACTGACCCCATTTCTGTGTCTTTAACAGTAGCTCAACAGACAGAAATTGAGCATGTGGTGTTTGTATGGAGATAAACAGATGTTTGATTGCTATGTATCAGGCCACTGTTAACAGAACAGGAACAATTAAATTAAAAGCTGTTGGACAGACTATTGGAGGAACCAGCATGGGCTGTGCACAGCTACCATGTAACTAACTGGCACATCCAATCTGTATCACCAGATCAGAGGCCTGGGGAAAAGCAACAACAATCCCCTGCTTTAAAGTCTGGGCACAATAGTACACAATAGGGGAAGTGTCACAGCTCAGTGCTGAAGCACCTGGTCAGTGGTCTGCGGAAAAAGCCAGAGCAAAGTGGCGAAAAACATTTTTGCATGTCTAAAAGTACCAGGTTCAACCAGTTTCTCCAGTTAAGAAGACAGCAGTTGCTGGAAAACGCATGTGCATGACCCAATGATCATGATCAGGCCGTCAGTGGTGGGACAGTTCCAGGAAAATTTGGGTAAGACCAGTCTTTGTTCAGAAATGAAACTGCTTTAGCTGCCACAGTTTACAAAAGTCGTCCAGTGTTGGGCGGAGGGAATGCAACCCTGCCCACTCTTCTGAAGCTCTCAGAGGCATTTGATACTAGAGATCATCCAGTCCAACCCTTCTGAGGAGCAGCTGATAGCAAACAAGGAAAGAGAGTTGTATAAATTGTTAAATAAATAGGACCGGATTTTAGGAGGGATTACAGATAAATCGGTTGTCCCAATGGAAATTTCTGATAAGCATAGCGGTGCACTTCCGGGAGCGTCTTGGTAGTGAAGGGCAAGACAAGAAGACAGCTAATATAACCACGGATTCAAACATTCGCAGTCCAATTCTATGTAGGTTTGTTCAAATTAAATCCCACTGGTTTCAATGCAGCCAATTCCTGGGTAAGTGTATGCAGGCCTGCAGTCCAAAATGTGCTAAATAGAAGCACTTCACTAATTATGAACAAAGCGGGATATGAAGTCAGCATTGCAAATTAATCAGTTTTGTAATGATAAGATCTCTAATTTCAGTGCAAAATTAAAGTTTAGATTAAATGAAGGGATGGACACACTTATTGCTTGCTATACAGTATAACACACCAAATCTTACTTGAGTGCAATACCTATTTGTGGTCAGTGTTACTTCCAGTAAAGCACACATAGTATCATGCAGACCATTTCTTAAGTCGTATCTCTCTTTCTTTACTTACCTTCCAGGTATAAATAATATTTCCATTTCTTTCAACATTAACTGTGCGGAGTGTCTCCAAGTTATTCCCCAAAATATCTGAAATAACAATCATTGGTACATCATAAGATGCCTCAGGCCAGTTTAAACTCAATTATATATATTTTTTAAAAGACTGACAAAGAAACAAATGTCATTAGGACAATAATGTCATGTAATGTTATAGGAACAATTAATAGTTTTAAACTATTGCTTCGTGGCCTTATTAGGAGTTCAGCTCTTTCAGCATGAATGGGGAAATTGTTTAGAATTCCAGTCTTCTAATGTAATATAAGCCACAGTGTCCCGTGGATATTGTTAACTGGTGGGACAGCGAAACGGGAGATTTGATTTCATCTGTAAGAAGGAACTTTGAAAATCACATGAACTTATCTCAAGAAGCTGAGGAACGTACAGGCAGCTCCCCATTTACGCAGGGGTTGCGTTCCGAGGCACCACACGCAATGGTGGGACGCCCATGAGCCCACCCTGCCCTGTTCCGCCCCCACTCTGTCCCTTTCCAATGCCCAAAGCGGCATGTGTGTCAGCAGTCACATGTGACTCGAATGGAGAGCTGCCTATATAGTAGTAGTAGTAGTAGGAATAGTAATAATAATAATAATAATAATAATAATCACTACAATGCTAAAGAATTTTCACGAGGACTGTTTTTTAAATATGAAAATGACGTGGAAATGTAGAGCGCTGAACTTAAGAGTGGAAAAATTAGAAACTAAGAGGAACTGAAATGGACAGATTTTCCCATCCTTAATTGGAACACAGAATCTGAGCGGGTTGGGATTGCTGCCAGCACAAGAGCAGCAGTCACCATTTGCTGCTCTCTCTCAGGTTGAAAAATGGCTTGGGCGGGCCCTTGTAGCCAGGAGGGAAATATAAGCATTCTCTGTCCCAAACCCTTAACACAGGTCAACCCACAAATATGAAACGCTTTATAAATAATAATAATAATAATAATAATAATAATAACAACAGTAAATTTAAAATCCACTGTGCCAAAATCCGCCATATTTTTTTGAGGGCTGCAACATTAAACCAATTGACATTAACCATTTAAAAAGGTGTCCCTCTTTGACGGGGTAGATTTTTTAAAATTAAAAGAAATGGTTTCATACGGCAGTTTTTAAAGGAGTGGTCCTCACCTCCTTCTCATAGCATGCAGACTCTAAGACGTCTACCACGGCATGAGCATGAACGAACTACAATGCAAGTGTGCTTCTTACTTCTGCTTTAATCCAGAAGCAAATTTATTTGCTGGACTAATTAGCTAAAAGTCACTCGTGATTATCAATTCATAGTGCATGTCTACTCAAACATAAGACCCAATGAGATCAGTGGAGCTTACTCACAAGGAAGCATGCACAGGATTGCAGCCAAAGATTATGATTTTTTTTTCATTTTAATTGAGTGACAGCCCCAACTTATTGTTTTGCCTTACCCAGCGTAATAACTCTTGCAAAATGCTATAACCTGCAACCTGAACAATCCTTCTAGGTTTAATTAGCATTTCCTTGTTACACATTTAGAGTTTAAAGTGAAGAGAGAGGGAGGTGTTATAAATGTTCTCTTGCCACATTTTTGACGGGAGAAAAATGGAAGCAAGATAAGTTGTGACACACCAAAGGAAAACTGGTGCACATGATAGACAGTTAGTAGGAAGTTGAGTCTGCACAAGGATTTTCTGCTCTCTCATGCTACGGTTCGAGCGTTCTCAAGTCTTTTGTGTGAATCACCAGCATTATAATGCTAAAGGTAAAACTGGGTCATATTTCAAGGAAGTTTAAATTAAAAAGAAAAATAAACTCTACCCTTTATTTAGAGCTTTCAGGCGGCATCTGATCTTGCACTCCAATTCGATATGCCATTCCTGGCATTCACACGGATTATGCAATTCTTTACAGTAACCTTGAGGAGGATCTAGCCAAAGGTTAAGTACTTTTAAGTATCATTGATTTCAACCAGAAATACTTATTAAGCAAGTTTTATGTTTGCCAGGACTAAGCAAACTAAAGAAAACCATCTCACTTTTCATCTTACAAACAGAAGTCACCTTACAAAACAGGTTTCACTCCAAAAATTAAAGTTTATATTAATCTACTTGTCAGAATAAATAATGTTGCCAGTGCCATTTGTAGAATTACATCTCCAGATACTACTTTTGAAGATACACATTAAAGAAATAATTAGAGAAGATAGAGGACTTTCATAACAGTCACAGAATCTACTTTAAAAAATGTCCATAATATATATGCTATTTTTTGGCCCTAGCAAGAGCCCTCAATGCAGTTTACAAGAAAGAACAAAATACCATCAAGTAAACTAAAACCTTAACATTAAAGGGAGCTGTGTAAAAACCTAAATATATTTACAACCATTAAAACCACATGGAATGTTTTCACAGCCCATCGAAACGCTACCAGGGATGTGGTTAATCTCACCTCTTTTGGGAAGGAATTCCACAACTGGGGTCTTAATAATTTTTTGAAGAATCAAAAAAGCACAGCAAGGACAACAGGAATTTCCAGGTATTTATATATTGTGGCAATGGTTCATATAAAGTGCCTGACTCAGGAGCAAATGTTCTGAAATACACCCCTCCTGGAAAATAATTGGGGTTCTTTGTTGCGCTGCTCCTCCTTAAATAAAGCGTGTCAATTACAATCCTATACAGTGTTTCCTACGAGGAAGCACCACTGGACCTTACTTTTCAAGTAAACAGATTACAGTCATCTAATCCAGTGCCATTCAAAGTGGTGGTGCACAGACTGGTGCCAGTCCACAAACTGTTGGCTGCCGGTTCCTGGTGACTCCACTACAGCCCAGGTTGGATGGGATGCTTCAAGGTCCAAATATGGTTCTGGTCCCTCCCGTAAATATGATGGGAGTATTCCCGGTCTATTGCATCAGGTATATTGAGAATCTCTGATCTAACCCAACTTTGAAAATCACCTAAACGATGGCGATGGTTTAACTGCAAATGGAAGATTAAGTCCAGTGTCAACTCTCCTCTGGCAAGTTCCATGGCCAAGACACAGTTGCTGAAGTTATCTATAATTTTTACCTCTTTGCCATAACTTGGAGACACATTCACACTGTCTGTGTAAGGGTAACTGAAGCCATCTATTACTACAATACTAGCCAATTACCACTAGGGATCATGTTCCTCAACCATCAACCCCTATTATAGGTAGGCCGCTAACAGGTGTTTAGCTTTTGGGATTGTTTTGATGATTGATTTCCTGTATTTAGTGCACTTTTAATTTATATTTCTTAACATGAATATGCTGCTCACTGCTTTGAGGGCCTTTGGGTCTAAACTTGGTTGTAAATAAGCAAACCATGACCTGACGTAACTTGGTCTCCATTTCAAGATCACCCTGAGCATTTTGTTTCGGGGAAGGGGAGTCTGTGCTAGAGTCTGTTTCATTTGAGATTTCTAGTTTATGCCCTCTGAGATACACCCCACCATTACCATTTGCCCTTTCCTGTCCTTGTTATAGAGGTGTTTTTTTTACAGATACAACAATATCCCACTGGTTCTCTCCATTCCACTAGAATACTCCCTAAAGTATCTTTGTTCACCTTTAAAGCCAAGCCTTGTGGATTTCCCATATTAGATCAGAAACTTCCTAGAATTGGCTTATCCAGACCTATATCTCCAAATGTCTGTGGCATGTGTGTTTTCCCATACAGCCCTCTGGTCTCTTTGACTGGATATTGTGCCCTATTGAACACCTAGTTCAGTTGCCTTATTCTACCCCACTGATATTAGGGAATCAGAAACAGTATCACCCTCATCTCTTGTGAACAATTCCTCCCAAACTGGGTCCTCCATTGCTCCTATAACCTTTCCCCCATGGCTCAGATTAAAAACTGCTCTACAACCAGTTCGCTATTAAATGGCAGCAACCTGGTTCCATTTTGAAGCCTGTCCCTTTTGTCCACACCCAAGTTCCAAAATTTTGCAAAACTCTGCATTCAATACATCAGATATATTTGAGGGGTCAAAGTACACCTAATCAATTTGATACAGTATGGTTTCTGCTCCTAACTTTCATAAATGCTTCTCTTGAGAGTTCATGACCTCCAACTACCCACGCTGGGTTTTTGAGGGTTTATATCTGATAGTTGCTTTACTTCTTGTTCATCTGATTTTAATGCTTATCACTTTTCTCCATTCATATGCTGTAATAATGACACGTGGGGATCTGTAACTTCTTGTTTTGTAATTGTTCTTCACTGTGCTGCAGTTTCCCCAGAGTGGATGGGGAAACCCAGCCAGATAGGCAGTGTATAAATAATAAAAGTATTATTAGTATTTGCAAAACAAAATTATTTAGAGTTTAAAAAACAGCACATTTCCCAACTTCTCTGGTGTTGACATAGCCATTAGCTCTTCTCCAACACAATCACATGGTCTACACAATCTCTGTGTTTTTAATGACCAAATTTCCTCCTGGCTGGAAGTACCCCATATTTTGTCTTTCTGGGGCTTTTGTTTTGAAGCACTGAATAGCTCCAATTAAGTCCACTGATGAATCTACTCTGTGTACAAGATAAGCTGGATACAACCCTCCCATCCTAAGAATGGATTCCACTTCTCATCCACCACCCAAGCAGCTGTTATTTATGATAGGTTTAATGAGACCATAGATATAATCACACATCTCCTTTATCATGTCTAGTTTGACCCGCAGGCTGCCTGCTTGTTCATGTTAAACGTCAGACAAAGTGATGATACAATAGTGGTCTGCTTGTGATTAGGATCATCATCCTTATTTTAGGGAAGAGTCAATACATTATTGGTCAGAAAACAACGTGCTGTTAGTAATACAGTAGATTGTGCATAATACATAAACTTGTCTGTCTTCCTATATGAGTGATATTCTGAGTTTTGAAAGGAGGCTGGCGTTTGGTAGACAACCTCATTCATAGAACCATATGCAAATAGCACCCCTATATAGTGCTGCATGTGCTCATAAGGCATTCACTTTAAAAAGAAATAGTCCAATTTTACTTACACTGACCTTCAGCTTTGTAAAGGAATGGATTTTATTAGACGGAATTCTCATCTCCTCTCAGATCAGCCTATCACTATTTTTGATCAAGACTGGCTATTGGTGTTTTACAGCAGGTTTAAACATCCGTTTTAAGCATCCTGTTCTAATGTAAGCAGAGGATGACTGTATTCATGCTATACCTTCAAAGCTCACCTGAAGCCCATTCTTTCCCTCAAAGAATTCTGGGAACTGTAGTTTATGGCTTCTTGGCAATAGTAGTTCTGTGAAGGGGGTAAACTACAGTGCCCAGAATTATTTGAGCAGCAGAGAAGGGGAAACGATGAATGTGCTTTAAGGGTATGCAGCCAGACATTTTAAAGATTTTTTCTGGTTCTCTTAGAAGAGGGCAGCGCTGTGAGGGGGGAGCGGCTGTGACAATCCTGAGGGGAACCTGCCCTCCTGACTTTGCCGCCACACTCCTGCTGCTCACAGGTACTCAACTCACCTCTCCGAGTAACTTTGGTCACTTGAGCTGAGGCCGAGATACGTTTGTCACCTGGCTGGGGTTTCCCTGCACTGGGAAAACAGCTTCTAAGTTTCCCAAGTACGAAACCGGAGCGAAACAAGGCGAGCTAGCAGCTGAGTCCCGCCGCCCCAATCCCAAAAAAGTTGAGTCTGCTACTTGCAGTTACAGGTAGGTAGCCGTGTTGGTCTGCCGTAGTCGAAACAAAATAAAAAAAATTCCTTCCAGTAGCACCTTAGAGACCAACTAAGTTTGTTCTTGGTATGAGCTTTCGTGTGCATGCACACTTCTTCAGATATCTGAAGGAATTTTTTTATTTTGTTTCTGCTACTTGCAGTTTGGCTCGAGAGCATATTTAACAGGTGGGGAGTTTTTTCCAATTCCAATTCCATAACCTTTATTGGCATATCAAATTCAGATGCTTAAGAGCAGGGTTATTAAAAAAATAAAACAATCACTTTATAAACTTCCTGAAGCCACAAATTCAGGAGCATAATACAGCATTAAAAATAGCCTTCAATTAGTAAACTTCCTGATATTAAAATACATCTTCATTAGTTCTATATTTAAAACACTATGTTAATTTTCAATAAGCAGCCCCTGAACGCCTCCGCAGTGGCCCGCTCTCTCTGAATAAACCCGGCACAAAAACTCGGCCACCGCTAAAGTAACTCTGTCATTGTTGTCCGACAGTAATTCCTGAATTGTTGGCGATGCAGCGATCGATGCGTCCACCTGTATAGCACTCAACAAACGCCTTATCGCGTTAATACCATAATTGCAGGAGAAGAAAATGTGGTCCAGCGTATCTAGTTCCTCCTTCCCGCATTTACATAAACGTTCGGTTTTTGGGAGATCTCAATATCTTCCTTCTGTCATCTTGGACGGAAACACGTTGAATCTAGCCAGCATGAAGAGCCTGCACCCTTCCTGACTCTTCAGGTTGGCCATATATCCCCCTTTAAAGTCTCTACACATAGGGAGGTTCAGGTATAGAGGGGAGCAGGTACTGCGCCCCTCCACCTCAACTAAGTAGAGAATACTTTCCCTTATAAGAGTCTTTCTAATAATTTTGGTGGGGAGTTTTTCTGAGCGGGCAGCAAGGACAGGAATGCGCGACTCCACCGTTCAAGAGGAAGAAGAATACTGTAAAAACGAATAAGAATAGCAGCAGCAGCGACCCTCACCAGCATTCGCGTCTCCCAGCAGCGCTCGCTCCGAGAGCCAGGGCCTCACATCTCTCCGAGGATCAAACTGGGCGCTCAGCTGGAGCAGCATCGCCCCTCCTGCCTCTGCCTCCTGCCGGGGAGGAGCCAGGGGGGAGCAGCCCCGCAAAGGCCTCCAGAGAGCAGCTTCCAGAAGCAACCCCGCGGACGCCCCGCCGCCAGAGGCCTCGCCTGCCTTGCAGGGACCAGGGGCTCCCGGAGCGCAGCGGCGGCCGCCCCGGCAGCGGCTTTCGCTTTTGCCCCGGGCCCGCCCCTCGCGGGGAATCTCCCAAACTAGGCGGAGGCGCCGCTGCCTATTGGACGCGCCGGGTGTCACTCGGGGAAGCGCCTGCCCTGCCAACTTCGGACGCGGGCGGCGTTTTGCGCGGAGCCTGCGCATCCCCCGAGACGCGCGGGGAAAGGGAAATGCTCCCGTTGCGCAACATGCGCCCGCCGCGGCCCCTTGCGCAGCGCCGATGGAAATGGCTGGCTGGGCGCGTTCGCGCGGAGGGGTTGGTACCTTCATAGCGGATTTTTCCAAAAACGCCGCCGGAAGGTCTTGAACTGGGGCGGTGAATGGGCAAACCGAAAGTAAATGGATGGCATCCTCTCCGGGCACCGCTTATTATTGCATGCGCTCGGAGTAGTCCGTAGTAGACACCCCTAGTCCGCCCCCTTCCTCCGCTATCTGCATCTTGAATGCGGATCCAGGTCGCAAGCCCTGCCACCCACGTCGGTCTTGCGAGGTGAAATCGCATCTTGCTTCTGTTGGGCAGTGGCGGGAGGGGGGGACGCGCGTGGGTGCCCCGTTAGTGTTAAAATTACACTGGGGAGTGTTTCCCTGAGTGGCGCTTGCAGGCGCATCTTTAAGCTCCCCGATCTTCCCCTTTTTCGCCGTGTTGAATGCCGAGAAGCTACCGGTAGGTTTCACCATTCCCTAAAAGAAACCGGGTGTTCGTGTGAAAGCAAAACAAGTAGCTGCGGTTTAAAGTGCCCCGCCTAACGAGCGGGATAGGTGCTGGAGCTCCAGAACTGTTACTTGTTAAATGCAAAAACGTTTCAGGAGGAACCCTAGTTAAGGACAGTTCTAACCATAGCTGTCAACTTTCGGATTGGAAAATAAGGGATTTTCCCGAACTTTCGGATTTGAAAATAAGGGATGCCGCGAGGGCGGTGCAATGGCACCAAGTAGCCTCGCCATCCTGCGCTCCAGAGGCTGCGCGCGAACGGGTGAGCGAAAGAGCGAGCGCATAGACGGCAGGCAGGCTGTCTGTCTGGTTGGGCGTGAGGGTCTGGCTGCACAAGGCATGCAAGCTCCGCCCCCAGTCGGTCTCAGACTCCTTATTGGCAGCCGAGCAACGCAGCTGAGGAGCCTCCCTGGCCGGCAGGGAGGGAGAGGAGCTGCTTCCTTTGAAATCCGGGAAATTTAAGGGATATCAACAATCCGGGATAGCAGCGGGAAACGGCATTGGAATAAGGGAGTTTCCTACAAAAAAAGGGAGGGTTGACAGCTATGGTTCTAACATTCTACAAATCGACATGTGCAAAAACCTTCCAGGACGAAGAAGTCTCTTTCCAGTGCAAAATACCGCAGCAGGAGAAAACTTGCAGAACAAGGATTCAACCATGCAAGAGCTTTTGGGATGCAAAGTTGCAGCCTTCCTTGCACGGCCTGGGTGGAAAACGGGGGGAAAGAGTTTTTGTGCAGGCAGAGGCGGGTGGGTCAGAGATGGACACTCGAGTCAGAGAGCGAGAAACGGGGTTTTTGCATGGGCCTGTTTTTTATTATTGAATAAACCACTGTAGCCCCCATGGGCCATTGTAATGGATTGCTTAGAAGTCATTTCTGCAGCAGATAAAGTAATTTTTAGCCCCCCAATTCCACCCCAACCTGTCCTGTATTTTGCCCGACCAAAGGTGGCAACCCTCTGCAATCCTTAACAAACTACTGTGCAGCTTCCAGGAGTCTTGGGGGAAGCCATGGCTGCTCAAAGTGGTATCATACTGCTTTACGTGTACAATGCAGATGGAGCACTTTCTTGCAAGCGCTACTAGTGATACCAAGAAACAGCTGGCAGAGCTCAGTGGTATACCACATGTTTTGCATGTGTAAGTTCCCATGAGCAATCCCCAGGAGCTCAGCTAGGTAGGAAATGCCTGAGACTTGAGAAAGCCACTGTCCCACAGAATAGACAGCGCAAGACTAGATGGATCTGCATATGTTTAACAAAGCCCTTATAGAAATAATTCATGGTTCAGAATCAGACCAACTGGAAAAGTTATTTTCAAGCAGCCTCGTAAATAACATTCACATTTATTTTCAGCCCCCTTCCTAACTTTAAACCTCATACACATGTGAAGTATTAACTCGTCATGACTGCCTGGATTGCAGGTCCTGACTAAGAAGAGGAAACCTGGCTATGCCTATATTTGGTTCTGAATCATTTGCCGTGGTGGTAGCAAGAAGCTTTAAAGCAGAAAAACGTGAATGACGAAGGAACTGCTTTCTAATACATGAAGTATGAGGATAATGTTGTGCATTTTCACTCTTCAGATAAGATTCCCCTGATTTAAATACGACTGTTTTTAAACGTTGCGAAACCAGCACACCAGTCTTTGTGTGTTATTGCTGAACCTAATGGGTTATCATGTTAAAAGGAAGTGGTGAACAATATCATTTGCCGGAAGCCATGGCAGTGTAACAATTAGTTGTGAATACAGTGGCATTTTCTCATAATAAAGTATCCTTGTTCAGATAAAAGTTCATATCAGTATCAGCTGAAATTACCTCTTTCTTCAGAAAACCTTCCAAATTGAATTTATTATGGGAGAGGTATTTCCCAACATAATTGCATATAATTTGAATTAGAGGATTCAGGCTAAAAGCATTATTTTAGTATTATACCGGTATATACTGGGTAGCTATCGCTCTGGTCAGTGACCGAAATAAATTGATTCATTCATATATAGCTACAGAGCAGAGGGTTTTGGTGGTCAAACTGAGCCACCAAAAGTTGCACACAATTAATAAGATGGCAACTGTTCAGTTTTCACAACAGAGGAGAAGTTGCTGTGCAACCCTGTGTATGTCTACTCAGAAATAAGCTCCACTGAGTACAGTTGGACCTACACCTAGGTGAGTGAGTGTAGGGTCTTAAGTTGTAATCTTCATCCCATTTACCTTGGAGTAAGCCCCATTGCATTCAGTAGGACTTAAATCTGAGTAGACATGGTTAGGCTTGCACTGTATGTTAAATTTAATACCCTTTAATCACCTTGTACTCGCAGTGAACCTCAGCCATATGATCTATAAAAATATGTTTATGTCACATTGCCAAAGCATCTTTTGGCAGTTGTTTTACAATTCTGTGTGCTACATGGTTATTCTTATTACAGGCCAATCTGTTTTCATGCTACTATCTTGCATTTCTAACAAGGCTGCAGTCCTATCCCCACTTACCTGAGCCTAGGAGTAAGCCCCATTGAATTCAATCTACGGTACCACTGAGCTGTGGCCCTTTCTCATAGCTATTTGAGGTGAGGGTGTAATGCATTTCTACTTATCACTGCATCTTCAAAAAAATATAAGGGCTAAGGAGTAAACTCTACACAAATCCAGAGTGGAGTCCCTAAGATGGTTGGGTCATTGGGTGGCATCATGTACGCCTCCTTCTGCCCACTCCTACAGCCAAGCTGGTGCCAAACCTATTGCTCTGGTTTTGGGTTTTGTTGTCTGCGCAGCCCAGGACCTCCAAACACACTGCCCAGGCTTGCATCCCAGGGAGATCACTTCAGTGCTGCTAACACAGTGGTTTGGCTTCACCCCTGGAGGTGCCCCCATTGGCTCTCAAGACAGACAACAGCATTGGCAGTACAGTAACAAAACAAAAAGCTCTGCTCTGAAACCAGATGGACACGGAGTCCTCTGGTTGAACCTGACTCAGCACAGCTAGTAGATCTTGGGAAGTAGGTAGGGTCTCCTGAAACCAGTTTGAGAACCCACTGAAGAACTCTCAGAGCATTCAGAGGAGGAGGAGGAGCCACCTGTCAGCCAAAATGGTTTCTTGCTCTTTGCTATACCTTCCCTGGGTTCCCCTTAGTGTTGACCTTAAAGTGTTGCCTGGCCTTGTATTTTGGTTACATTTTGGACTTGGATGAATTCTCTGTGCTTGACCCTGGTCATCCTGGCTCATATTGGTGATTGTTTTGATATGGGGCTTATGGTATTCCCATTTCCCAAGGGCACCTGGCAGAGTGCAACACCCTTTGCCATAGTGCTAACTATTGATGGACATTCTTAAGTCCTGTGCTCTCCCTTTTTATCTTTAAAACAGACTATATAGTCATTCAAATAGAGCCCTATCTGCTGTAAAGGTGAATGCATGGCCATCCCAACAGCTTCACTGCTTGGAGGTTCAATTGTTAAATATACAGTGAGTAACTTCACCGTACTGTGGTAATTATCTACCACTTTCCCAACAGAAGAGGCCACATGCTAGCTATGCTGCCATATGTAGTGATTCATGCTTACAAGAGGTATGCTGAGGTTAATAGTCCCTTTTCCTACCATTTATTCTGTATATATCTTTGTGTGTACTGATTTCTCTATGCAACCATATAGATTATAATAACTCAGCCAGTTATTCTTCTTTATGAGAAAAAATGTACTGCTTATTAGCACTAATGAGGACTCCAAAGCTCTCTCTGTATATATGCATCTAAAAAATAATAAATAACAGAAATTAAAACTAAAACCTGAAAATCAAAAGAAACAGAGATAAAGCCTCAATTCTAAATTAAAAGCTATGTGGAGCAATGATGTTTTCAGTGCCCACCTAAATGCCAGTCAGAGATCATGCTAATCTCACCTCCTTTGAGAACAAATTCCAAAACCAGGGTGCTACCGCATAAAAGGCCCTGTCTCATGTTCCCACCAACCAAATATTTTTTTTGTTAAGGTTTATAAGATGGCCTTAAAATGAAATCAATTTGCAAGCAGGTTTCTGTGGGAGAGGATAGCCTTTTGGATATCCCAGTCTTGAGCCATTTAGGGTTTCACACTAAGGGTTATCACTTTCCACCAGCTCTTCAATCTTTATTGCTCCCATCAGAACTAGGCTAGGCTTTCATCATTTCAAGGAGTAGTTGGGCTTTTACTGTGTGCATTTATTTGTAAGTGATGTGTAGCCTGGGTTTGAGAACTGGAAAATATTATTTGAGCAATGTGTGTGGATTGTTCTCTGGTCTCTTTAAATTTATTCAAATTAATTTAAAACTATGCTTCCGAAACTCACAAAACAGCAGTACACTTTTTAAAATATTGCAAATAACTTGAGAAAAAAATATGGCACTGCACTGCAATTTTAGTCTGCTAACTTGGGAAAACATATCATTTGATTGAAGGATTTCTTGGTTGGTCCTGTCAAAAATCACAAAATTATTTATTTTGAAAAGTATCTTCATAGACTGGGATGCACTTGTAAGAAAGTGGCTCCTAGATTATTAAATGAGGTGGAGGCAGAAGTATAAACCCTTGGGGAGAGAGAGATTTTCTTTTCTTCTTTCAGTTCCCTTTCCATCTCTTAAGACTCTTTGTTCTTTTCACAGGCTAACTCCCCCTGGGGTTGATCAAAGCTCTTTGAATACATACTGACTGAATTAAGGAGATACTTAGGTCTATTTTTCCAGAAGCAGTCTCATTAAGCCCAGTCAGTATGCATCAGAACTTTCTTTCCTCAACTTGGCTTGGAGATTTGGATCAGATTAATTGAGGAGAATGCTCTTGATATGCACAAAATGGCATAACGTTATTTCACAAGCTAAAAACTTGTGAATAAATACAGTGCTGTAGCTCTGTGGTAATGCACATTAAATATGTCCCAGGTTCAATACTGGGGGTGGGGTGAAGAGGTGGGAATAACTCCTGTTAGAAAACCCAGGGAGCTTTTGCTAGCCACTGTTGACAATTCTGAACTAGACCAACCAGCGATCTGACTTGATCTAAGGTGGCAGGGGCGGATTTATAGCTGTGTGAGGGGTGCTGAAATATACTCGGAGTCAAGTGTGAATTTCATGCTCTTTATTCAGCTCATAGTAGCAAGGAATGAATCTTTCCCCCAAAACGTCTGCTATATATACATTATTTACACAATGGGCCCCATGTGATTGGCTAATTCTGGGCTACTTCTGTAGGCCAATCAGGTTGCGGATTCACTTCATCCAGGAGCCTGATTGGCTGCTCTTGCAGGCCAATCAAGTCACTGATTCACTTCCACCTGGAGCTGGATTGGGTGGCTCCTGGGAACCAATAAGACTGCTGCTTTCTGGATCCTATTGTTCTAGGACCAATCAGACTGCTGCATTTTGGATCCTATTCTAGGATTCAGCTCAGTACATAAGAGGTGCACATGGTGCTAAGCTGAGGGGGTGCTGTCTCAAAGCCCGGTAAGTGAGTTGCTGGGCTTTGGGAAGGAGGCATGAAGCTCCGACAGGGTCCCAGAGACTTCCGGCCTCCTTCCCAAAGTCTAGTTAGCGCTTTCCCAGTGTGAGCAAGGAGGTGGGAGGACTCTAGGACCCTGCCCAGAGCCTCATGCCTCCATCCCAAAGCCCAGCGCCTTGCTTACCCAGCGCCTTTCAGAAGGCAGCACAGGGGCTTGGAGGGGCGTTGAATTTTGGCCTTGCACAGGGCGCCATAGTACCAATGTCCACCATTGAAGGTAACTTCCTCTGTTCCTGCACCTGCAACTATGGAACCTTGACCAGCTGGGCTATTCTACACTCACTCTTAAAAAATATAAAGTACTGACAGAGGCAGGGGGAGCATAGAACTGTAGGTTTGGAAGGGACCCCAAGGGTCATCTAGCAAGTTAGTTAAGAATAAAGTAGTAAAGAATTAAGAGTGCTATAGGGAACAGAAGCGAAATCTGCCGTCATTTGTGTCAATGCATAAATACAGGCTGAAGCATGCATGTAGCATTTCTGGCCCTTAAAATAGATTCTTTGGGAAGCATGATTTGGAAGCAAAAGAAGATAATGCTGTACACACAAGGCCCAAGATGTCACTTCACGATGCCAGATCATCTGTTTAGGATAACCCTGTTAGTTTAGAGCTTTCATATTGTACCAGATGCTAAGGATATATTTAAAATCCTGCCATGCCATAAGGACATGGTCAGAATTGCCGTGAGTTGTATTTGGTGGTGCTCATTTTGAACACTGTAATCAGGTCTTAAAGATAGCTTTCTGCATTCCACCCATGCTTAAACCACAGAAGAAGAGCTGAGGAAGGACGCACGTTGCAGTTTGCAAGTAGGGACAGCAATAAAAGCTGCGAGAAAGGAACTTTTAAAAGTTGGAATGCAACAGAAAATGGAAAGTAATTTCAGTAGAAGTGTTTTTAAGTTTTGTGTTTTAATGTGTTCTTCTTTGTCAACTGCTTTGTGGGGAGCCTAGTTGGGGCCAGAACATGGTATTACTACCCCACCCAGAAATTATAACACTTGGGCTGCAAAATGCTATGCAGATATACCTGGGAATACAGTGGACTTATTTCTGAATAGGAGTGCATTGTTAATGCATTTGATGCACTGGATTGTAAACCACAAATCTTTTGTGTGTGTATTGTTTTAAACTGTTTAAGGGGACAGAAGAAAACCTGCAAACAAGGATCACCTTAAAAACACACACACCCTCCTGTTGCCTGTGAAGTGGTTAACGAAGTTGAAAAGGAACTTCTTTTTTTGTAAACCCAAAGAAACCTATGTGTAACATCCCTGTTGCGAAAACCAATTATTTTAAACCTCCCAACCAACTGCAAGGCCTGACATTTGCATCCACCCTTGCCAAATGTGTAATTCTGCACCACTGGAAAAGCAAGCTTTCTTCACACCATGAGGACTAAGTGCTGGAGAGGTTAGAGCAGCCAGGCTGGCAATATTTGAGCTTTGGGAGACAAGGAAACCCAACCACAGCTAGGCTCCAGTTCAGGATGTGGCCCTGACGGTCAGCTTCCTCCTCCTTAGTGTTGCCATTGTAGGAACTCAGCAGGCAGCAGGATGGGAGTCAAACAAGAATTAGTTGGCTCTGCCTGTCATTGGCTCCAACATTGCCTACTATTGGCATCTCTCCCTTCTGCCCAACCATGCCAAGGGGCACCAGCCACCATGGGTTCCTATGCAAGGACAGCCTTTGGTCTTTCAAATTTCAGTGGCAAGGCCAAAATTCAGCACCCTCACTTCTCTCCTTCTGTTCTGTTCAATTCACTGTGTCACAGTTGCAACACCCAGCGGCTGCCCTAAACCTGCCTCTGTCCTGTCTCTCAGTAAATGCTATGTTTTCGTGTATTCTGAAGGGAGGAAATTGGGGGGAGGGGAGGATAGGGAATAGTTTTTTTCTGTATAAAATGGGGAAAAAACATGTTAATAACAATTCAATCAAAATGAAGGTAGCTATTCTATTGTACCCTCCTTGGGAATAAGCCCTATTAAAATTTGGTGGAACTAACCTCGTAGTAATGACTTAGATCATTGGTCCATCCATCTATTGAGTGGCTGTGGCTGTCCAAGGTTTCAGGCCAGAGTCTCTTCCCGCCCTACTTGGCAATTATGGGGATTGAACCTGGAACCTTTTTCTGCATGCAAAATGGATGCTGTTGTATTGAGCTTTGGCCTGTCCTGATCAACATGGATACGATAAGCCTGCACATACTTTACAAGAAATGATTTGAGTAGAAAAATATTGGCAGACATGATGTTTCAAAGCAATTAAAATAGATAATGCTCAGATCACTGTGCTGAATATTTCTTACTAGCCTGTATATGTTTAAAAATGCATATATTTTTAAATAAAACCTAAACATTAGTAGAATAGTGTAATAATCTGCATCAAGTAGCACTTGCTGCTGTTGTTCCTATACACCCATCCAAAAAGTGGGTTCTGTTTTCACATCTCAGATTACAATTCCAGTGATCCCATATAATTTTATCAAAATCAGTTGCATTTGGGGTAATAGAAATAGATCTGTAATGTTTTTATTCTGAAATAGATGGATGAAATGCACATCAAATAGGTTTCCACAGACACTCTGACCTTTAAAAGCTAGTATCAGGCTTATTTCTTATTCAATGCTAATTCAGAAGAGAATAGGATAGATTGCCCAGTAATGGGCAAAAATGTACATCCAGCAACTTAGCAAGCAATCAAGGCTACCGTAATTTGCTATGATTGATGGCTTATACTCAGGAGATGCTTATAAAAGGCTAATGGAGACAATGAATTACTTCTCAACCTTCAAAGGGTGGTCCCTCAGAGCAACATCCGAGGTCACTAGTAGGTCAATATGTAGGACAGGCTAGTAGAGAGGTGGTTCTTTTATTTATAAAAATATTTGAATACCACAGTTTCATTTAAAAAAACAACAACCACAAAAAACCATAAAAAAATAAAACTGATCACCAGCTGACTATTACATTTCTTGAATACATACTCATACCCTATCACAAATGACATTATCATTATTCATCAACAAACTAAACAAACTAAAACTTAACTTTCCAGCTTCCCCTGCCCTATACTTCATTGGCTTCTGCAGTTTGACTACCCAAGTGTAAAACTCTGAGCCTGAGGGATTTCTAAATTCCCACCTCTACAACCCCTCCTAAGATTTGTGTCTCAGGGTGTGAAAGTCAAGCCCTTACAGTTGTATGGGTTTTTTTTTGTTTTTTTTTGTCTAAAGGTCACAGCTGTGGGTGACTGTAACTCTGCTTCAGGAGGCATGGAAAACTGCCACCCTACATAAAGGTAAAGGGACCCCTGACCATTAGGTCCAGTCGTGACCGACTCTGGGGTTGCTGCGCTCATCTCGCTTTATTGGCCGAGAGCCGGTGTACAGCTTCCAGGTCATGTTGCCAGCATGACTAAGCCGCTTCTGGCGAACCAGAGCAGCGCACGGAAACGCCGTTTATCTTCCTGCCGGAGCGGTACCTATTTATCTACTTGCACTTTGACGTGCTTTCGAACTGCTAGGTTGGCAGGAGCAGGGAGCAAGCAACGGGAACAAACCCCGTCACGGGGATTCGAACCGCCAACCTTCTGATGCGCAAGCCCTAGGCTCTCCTCTACATAGGAGACATCAAAAAACATGCCTGCTCTCTCGCCCCCTCAGTCCAAATGTATACAACCACACTACAGACAATATGCTTGTTATGTATACTGTTGTTCAGTCCAAAGTCAGATTACAAAAATTTTCAGGCTGAGGAATTCTTCCTGCATTGTGGAATCAGTTGTGATGTCAGTGTTGTGGGGAGAAAGTTATGAAAAGGTGGGAGAAAATGGGAAAGAAAGTGAGATTTGCAGGACTAACAAATGGGCAGAGTGGGGAAAATGTTCCCCATCAATCTGTATGTTCGCATTAGAGTTCACCCGGCACTGAGTGCACTGCCTCTGCTAATTTTAAAAGCCACATTCACATGATGGAAGCCACAATCCATCTTGATCCTGTAGTTTCCTTACAAACACTGTTTGATGTATTTTTGCTCAAATCAACTTCAGTCTGATTACAAAACTGATTGCAGAGTAAGTGAACATACCCTAACAGCTGTTGCGCGGGCACAGATGACAGCTTAATGAATAGGAGTTGCAGAGAGGATGCAGGATCAGGGAAACCAAAAAGGTCATCTTTGTCAGGTGAAGACATCCCTGCCCCCGCTCTGATGTGAAGAACTCCATGCAAATTTGGCTTGAAATGCAGCAGGAGGAAATGACCTCGCTGTGTTTCAAGCCAGTAAGGTGAACATACCCCAAACCAGCAAGGAGCATAGAAAATGAGATATTCTGCTGAATGTTAGGGAACTCTTAAAACACCAATGACTAGGACATGAGTGTTATGAAATAGGTACTGCATTTTCAAATAGCAGAAGTCAATAAATAACATAGACACATAATTTGTGTCCCAGAAACTGAGTAGAGTGTTTGTGTCTCCCTTTTCCCTCTGCTGTCCCCTGCACCCCCTAAGATTTGGGGCAGATTTGGGTCATCTGGGGCAGCCTGGAGACTGCAGTAGAAAGCCTCCCCCCTCTTCTTTGGTGTGATCAGAAACACCTTCCAATCACATACTTTGAAGTTCAAGCCATTATAACTAGGACAGTAAATACAGTACTTGTCTAGTTGGGTTTAATGACTGCTTAATGAGATTATTCCCTCGCCTCCTTAAAATCTGTTTAAAGTATTGCAAATATTTAAAGAGGAGATATTTTGCTGGAACAAAATGATCACCTTACTGTATCTTTTGGTTCTGTCTAGGTGAATTTTATTTAAACGTCTCCTCCAGTCCCCTAGTTTTGGTACAGATTTAATATCTGAACATGAACATATAGGAAAATAATTCTGGTTGTATAATTTGCTAAATGTGAACTTCATTATTTCCAGTTAAGGAAAGCTTTTTGTGTCATGTGCTGTGATTTCAAGTGTAGCAGAAGGCATAACTCATCTTAGGTCATGTGATTTGAATTTTTTTAGGCACCCTGAACAGCATGCTGCATAGTTCCCAGTCCCCTTGAGAGACATAACTTGTACCAATGCCCTGCAGGCTCTCTCTGCCTCCTTTTGCATGAATAATTTCCTTTTCATCTGGGTCATCTCCAGAACAGTCTACTGAAACAGTTAAATTTCATGACTACGCCACTGTGCCTTCTCCCTATGCTTAGGGATGAGATGAAATACTATCTGTATTCACTGCCATGGATGACGAACCACATTTATAGATGCTAATAATTGGTTCATTGATCTATAGGCAAAAACCTCTCTGGAGAATATCAAGTATCCAGATGGCATTGACTGATGGAGTTCCCATTTTGGTCCTTGAACTGGATGACAGATGTGTAGAGAGAGAGAGAGCCCTATTGATTGTGTGTCTGGCAGTGCAGCATGCAAATTTATTTCAGTGAAACACATGGAAATATGATACCTTCATTAAATATAATTCCAGATGTCATAGTTTGTGACTAATGAGAGATCACATTGTTTATTTTGTGGAGGATAGGGGGCTAAAACTTAGGCTCTCGTTGCCATAGGAGATGCTTAAAAGGGTTGCCTTACTTTTACTATGATGACATATTTCCTGTTCCACATGATCTGAAAGTTCACTGATAAGTAATACATAATGGCCATTGTGGCACTGCTGCCCATACCATGGAGGATATATGTGTGTAAGCAGAAAAATTGCCAAGAAAGTCCAAAACCATCATATTTGACTTCAAAAGAGGAAACTTCATAAAAAGGAAGGGATTGGCAAAAAGTAAGTTGAAATAAAAAGTTAAGAGGGTAAAATCTCTCTGGAGTGCTTGGAGGTTTGTTCAGAAAGACAACCATCAAAGATCAGGTGGAATATGTAATGCATATCAAGGTACCACCATGCCAAGAAAATGCTTATTGGAGGCAAGAGGATTTATTCAGAAAATGGAAGTATGAATTCAAATTACTGTACAAGAAAGGAGATTCCGACTAAACGCCATGAAGAACTTTCTGACAGTAAGAGCCGTTCAGCTGTGGAATGGACTCCTTGGGAGGTGGTGGACTCTCCTTCCTTGCAGGTTTTTAAGTAGAGGTTGGATGGCCATCTGTCATGGATGCTTTAGTTGAGATTCCTGCATTGCACGGGGTTGGATTAGATGACCCTTGGGGTCTTTTCAAACTCTATGATTCTATGATTCCATGCTTTGCATGCAAAACACCCCAGATTAAATCCCAGATGTCTCCAGTAGGACTGGGAAGGACTCCAGCTTGAAACACTGGAGAGCTACTGCCAGTCAGTGTCAAAAATACTGAACTAGATGGACCACTATTCTGACTTGTTGAAAGGCATCTGCCTATGTCCCTGTGTAGGTAAACAAGGTAAATGACCCCTGATGGTTAGGTCCAGTCAAAGGCGACTATGGGGTGCAGCGCTCATCTTGCTTTGAGGCTGAGGGAGCCGGCATTTGTCCACAGACAGCTTTCTGGGTCATGTGGCCAGCATGACTGAACTGATTCTGGGGCAATGGAACACCATGACGGAAGCCAGAGATCATGGAAACGCCATTTACCTTCCCGCCACAGCTGTACCTCTTTATCTACTTGCACTGGTGTGCTTTCAAACTGCTGGGTTGGCAGAAGCTAGAACAGAGCAACGGGAGCTCACCCCGTCACATGGATTCGAACCGCCAACCTTCCGATCAGCAAGCCCAAGAGGCTCAGTGGTTTCAACCACAGCGCCAGCTGCGTCCTGATGTACCACTTGCTGGGGAGTACAAGTGGGGAGAGTGCTGTTGATCTCATGTCCTATTTGTTGGCTTCCACTAGGCATCTGGTTGGCCATTGTGTAAATGGGACAGCTCTTCTTCTGTTTTTCAGACATTCAAAGCTACAGCTGACACTTGTGCTTCTGGTGATAAGAAGCACTATTAAAATGATCCTGGGGAGTCTAACCCTCTTCAGAACAGGTTGAACATCACTCACCTGGAAAGGCTAACTACTCACTAACAGTACCTCCATCTTCTCTGTCATGACCCCTGGTCTGGAGACTGTGTACTGTGCGATGGAGGAGGACCAAGTTCTGGCTCAGCTCTAGGGGAAAGAACTTCCAAGACCTGTCAGGATCTTCCAAGCTAGATGACACAGCTCTGCTGCCCTCCTCTGATTCAGTGGAGAAATCTCCCACAGTTCCAACTTCTCCTCAGACCCTCAGGACCCAAAGACTATAAAATAAGATGAAGGCCCTTTAGGAGCCAGCCAGATCCTCCATGGAGACAGGGTTTTTTTTAACAGAGAACCCATGTGAGATTTTAGTTGGATCCAGGGACTTGCAGACCTATAGCTACTGTACCTCACCAGGACCTTAGGAGCTCTCCAAGGTCCTGTGGGTGCTCCGGGTGTCTTGAATGCCTGCCTTGGCCTCTTGATGGAGCACTGCTTTGTTTCCCCTGTAAGCCTTGAGCGCTCACTGAACAGGACATGGGCTGGATGAGGGCCAATAAACTGAAGCTCAAACCAGCCAATTATTGCATCCATTAACTGAGGAAAAAGAGAAACCAGAGTTGTGTGTCATCCTTGGCATACTGATGACACTGCACTCCAAAACTCTGGATGACCTTACTTGGCAGTTTCATATAGATCAGGCATCCCCAAACTGCGGCCCTCCAGATGTTTTGGACTACAACTCCCATGATCCCTAGCTAACAGGACCAGTGGTCAGGGATGATGGGAATTGTAGTCCAAAACATCTGGAGGGCTGAAGTTTGGGGATGCCTGATATAGATGTTGAATACAGGGATTGAGTACAGATCCTCCAGAACCACCTTCTGCAAAAGCCCATCCAGGTCTGAGTGCCACCCGCAGCCAATTCAAACAGCCTCTCTAAAATAATACCATGGTCAACGTTATGGAAAGCCTCTGAGAGATCCAAATACTGTATTTTTCCGTCTGTAATAAGCCCCCATGTATATATTTTGGAGGACTCAGATTTAAGAAAATGGGGTAGATGCATCAGTGTATAAGGCGCCCCCTAATTTTTGACATTATTTTTAGGGGGGAAACCTAGTCTTACACAGGGAAAAATACGGCAACTTATTATTTTGCCTAGTGAAAACACTAGGATATGAGGAACTGCATATCTAGTCAAGTTGCATTTCCAAACTCTGGTTGGCCTGTGCTTTTTAGATACAGACTAGCATTGTGAGGGCTTGGTTTGCATGGAAGAGGTGGTGAGTAGGAGAAAATATGTCTAATTCTTCTCCTACTGCTGCTTCCCCCAATTACAGACCTGCACTGAAGGAAACATGACCTTTGTATTCTACAGTTGCATTAGGTTGCAGACTAGCAGAATGACAATTATCTAATAGAAAACAAAGTAAAAATACATTTTTTCCAAACACTGTGAATAAATTTAACTGAAGAATGCAATAAGAGCTCTACTAGATCAGCCGTCCAGATGCCGTCCAGATGCTTATTGGAAGTCCACAACAAAGGACTTAGTTTTTAAACCTTCTTGATGGTTGCAATCCTATGCTCGCTTCCTTGGGAACGAGGCTGCGATCTTGAAGTAAAGCTGCAATCCTTTCTTTACCGACTTGAAAGCAAGCAACCTTTAACTGCGTCAGACTTTCTTCTGAGCAGATATGTGTAGGATAGCACTAAGGGCCCCCTTCAACTAAGTGGGGTTTATCTCTGTGGAAATATGCTTAGGGTTGTGCTGCAAGTCTCATTGGACTTACTTCTGAGTGAGCACATGCAATTGGGCTGCACAGTCTCCCAAGGACAGTTGAAGGGGGAAATCATGATAGATTTTTAAATGGATCTCACCATCTACAGAGGCACTAGATAATGGGTTCTTAATTACATCCTTTGGTTGCTCATAGGACATTGGTTTTTAATGTGCTCATTATCAAAGTTGGCTTTTTATTTGTACTAAAACAGTGGAGATGGCTATGATCAGAATCTGAGCCAGTACCCTCAAAAGTCTGCATAGTGCTTAAGTGGTATTATCTTCATAGCTGGGTTCTACTGATTCACCAAGAGTGTGGAGAGGTTCCTAGTTCACCTCCACTAAGCTAGTTTGTCCCCATAGCCGGAGGAGGAGAGGACAGAGGGTGAAGAAAGAGCTGTGAGTGGAGCTGGGGGGGGGACTTTCCCAGGAAGTCCAAAATATGGGGAAACTCAAGAAACCTGCTGCACCTGAAACTGGGTGTGGAGAATGCAGCTGAATGTGACACAGCTGTGGGAAGCCTGAGGAAGTACCAGGACTTCTGCTGGTTTCTTATGAGCCAAGCTTGTAGACGGTTCTCTGTTTGGTTGCCACCAGAAGCTCTTTGCTGAACTCACGGCTCACAGCATTTTGATGGCCTCTTTGCCCATCTTCTGCTTAAGCCTGTGACTTCACTCTTTTTAGGGAAGACGATACTTCCAGGCTTTTCTTAGGCTCCTGCCTCTCTTCTGCCTTGCCACTTCCACCTGCTCCAGACCTTCTACCTTCTCCTTCAGCTTCTTTTTCTTCTGGTCAGAAATCTTCTGCTTCAGCAGCAGCAGACCTAACTTATTTGTATGTCATAGATCTAGACTGTGTGTGAAGGGCACAGAAAAAAACAAGTAGCCTCCATTTATCCTAGAATAAAAAAATCATGTGTATACAGCCTCAGGCTATGTCCACAGCATACATTTGAACCACTATGGTACCACTTTAACAGTCATGACTTGTAAAAGGTGCTGAGAGTTGTTAGGAGACTCCTATTCCCTCCTCCTCCTCCATCTCACATCAATCTTTGGATGTACAGCTCTTCATGTTCACTCCAACATTCCCATTGTATGAGATTCGTTGTAGGTGTTAGGCCTCACCATTCCACACTGGCCTGGTTGTGGGTTAGAAAGGGCTTTTTAAATTTTTCTTTAGTGCAGTAGATTTTTCTATGGGACTACATTTACTTAGACGCAGCCGAAACAGATACCCCACTGTACTTCAGTCGTTGGAGCCTCATTGGCACAAACAGGGTAAAAAAGGTAAAGGGACCCCTGACCATTAGGTCCAGTCGTGACCGACTCTAGGGTTGCGCGCTCATCTCGCATTATTGGCCGAGGGAGCCGGCATACAGCTTCCAGGTCATGTGGCCAGCATGACTAAGCCGCTTTTGGCGAACCAGAGCAGCGCACGGAAACGCCGTTTACCTTCCTTACCTATTTATCTACTTGCACTTTGACGTGCTTTCGAACTGCTAGGTTGGCAGGAGCAGGGACCAAGCAATGGGAGCTCACCCTGTCGCGGGGATTCAAACCGCCGACCTTCTGATCGGCAAGCCCTAGGCTCTGTGGTTTAATCCACAGCGCCACCCGCGTCCCTATAAACAGGGTACACAAAGTCAAATGTGTATACTACCGTAGGTGAGGTTGGCATTTGAGTAAGAGAGGTTACATACAGTGGTACCTCTGGTTATGTACTTAATTCGTTCTGGAGGTCCATTCTTAGCCTGAAACTGTTCTTAACCTGGGGTACCACTTTAGCTAAAGGGGCCTCCCGCTGCCGCCACGCGATTTCTGTTCTCATCCTGAGGTAAAGTTCTTAACCCGAGGTACTACTTCCAGGTTAGCGGAGCCTGTAAACTGAAGTGTTTGTAACCCGAGGTACCACTGCATTGCTCTTCATTACCCCACAGAGCTACAATTTCCACAGTGGTTTAACAGTCAGCCCCTCTTCCCAGGGATCTATGGGAAGCTGCGGCCGTAATAGTTGGTGTTAGTATTTCAAACTTCACCCTTCACATAACTCTCCGCCAGCCACACAACAAACCTTTATACAACATTGTGCATAAAACCAACAACCCTGTTTCAGTAAACACATTTTAAAAGGTGATTTATCCCTTTTAAGTTGTAAGTTGTAGTCCATAGAGGTCGGACCAGATGACCCTTGTGGTCCCTTCCAGCTCTAGAGCCTATGATTCTAAAATGCCTGGTTTGTGAAGGCTGTAAAGGGTTGTACCTTTTTTCTTGCTCTAAGCGGACTTTGTTTAATCGTACAGTCATATTCCTTTTGAATTGCTTTTTATGTCTTATATTTGTGAGCAATAAGACTTCATTGCTCTATCTTTTTTGCTGTGTGGGAGTCATCTCTTTCAACTTCTTAGCCAAGGGGTTTATTTTTAAATGAAATTTCTGGATAGGGAAGCTGTTCAGTTTGTATCCTGGTTCCATTTCCTGTTTACATCAAACTCGTTCTGCATCACCCCCATCATGTCACCCGGCTTCTTTGGTAGTGAGGGTGTGCTTCCTTCCATTCCCCAAATAGTCACTGTGACACAGCGGAGCTATTGTATTTTCAGAGAAAGAAATCTAGATACTCATGTCTCCTATGACGAACAGTTGGCGATAACTGAAACGGTTAGGGGCTTACATTCATTTATTTTCCAACTAAATACTGACTCATAAATTATTTTACTTACCAGTATTTTATTATTTTCTGTCTGCCTTTTAGGGCAAAACCACACAAGCAGCTTTCCTAAAGCATAAAACTACAGTATACATAATCATAAACACATTTACCATAAACAACAATGTGAAATAGTATAATCAAGTAACAGGTCAACAGCATCCCATTATAAAATAGCCAAAACATAAATATAAATCAGCAAAAAACCTTTAAGAGAAAGCAAATCGAAATAAATGGGTTTAAAGAATGTTTTACATGTGCTTTGATGGAATTGTATTCCCTGAGGTTGGGAAGGAACTCCACCTGTGTGGGTTCTCCACTGTTCAGTAGGGCGGTTCATAAAAAAACTTTATTTTGAAAATGTCTGCTCCAAAGGTCTTACCACACTAGGGATTATATAGCTATATCTGAAATTTCATGCATATCAGTTAATGTCTTGACCCTGCTCCACTGAATTGAAATTTCAGCCTTCGCGACATAGGGAAACGGCCAAGTAAACAGCTATTTTCATGGAGGAGGGTCAAGATATTAACTGATATGCATGAAATTTCAGATATAGCTATTTAATCCCTAGTGTAGTAAGATAAGACCTTTGGAGCAGGCATTTTTTAAAAAAAGTTTTTAATGAACCGTCCTACTGTTCAGGCCCCACCTCTTGTATATGTAAAACTTAAATTTGACCTCACCAGGAGCCCTCAGGTCTCAGAGCAAGAGAGGTCTACAAAGCAGACCTTTAGAGCACCACCTTACTAGAGTTGTGTACTGTACATTTTTGCTTGATAATACTGTACATTATGTCTGCAATCCTATATGCATTCAGTTGGATTTACTTCCCAGTCAACATGGAAAGGGTCAAGCTGTTGTGGGGCAGCATATTTATATAGTATCCCCAATTTTGAAAATTATTTCTGTACCCATGTTTTCAGCCTTCTGGAAAACAGGCTCATCTTGTTATTAGTGAATATTTGGTAAAGATTCAGTGTATATCTTATCTGTATCCTATAACATGCAACCACATATTATATTCATTCTATTCTGAATGGCCTCTGCTTTCCCTCCCCGCAGAGCCAGGGCGAAATATACTTTGCTTTCAGCTTAGAAACTGCAGGGTGCAGCACAGGCGGGTAGAAAGCTGCAACATATACCTACATTATTGCAAGGATGACTGCAGAGTTGTTTGAAGCTGCCGATTTATAAAAGTGTGAATTAAATAACGTTATAAAAAGCAGCTCGAGAGATCTCGTATGGCAGTGCACCATTTAGTGTGGAAGCTTAATGAACGAAAAGGAAGGAATAAAACCCACGCGCTGTGCCTTCTCCGATTGCATGGCCAAATCTATCGTTGTGCTTTCATTAGAACCATTAGCTGCACGCATTATGGCAGGCCTGTGAACTTTTGTTTTCCTAAAGAGCGAGACGTCTGAACCTGGGCTTGCACACTGTAAACGGAGGGGTCACATTCAGGGATCGCCCAAAGCAGAGGAAGTCCTATCAAAGGCAAGACTTACTTATTATGTATACGCAGGCAAACGTGTTTAGGGGGGCTCTAAATAAGATCGCTAAACATGCCATATATTGGCAGGTACTTTCTCTGCTGGCAAATCAGAAATGCCTGCAGCCTCCCGGGCGCGAAGACGAAGCACTGCCTTCCCGCGGTCTCTTTTAGCTAAACCACAGGCGACCTTTTCCCCCTTCCCTTCCCCCCCCGCAAACGCATTGGTACATCCCAGAGTCCTATTTATCAAGCGCAAGGAAGACCTTACCCGCTAGGGAATTCTAGGGGTGGGGGTGGGGAAAAGGAAGTTTCTCCCGAGGTAGGAGGAGGAAGCGGCAGGGATTGACGGGCAGCGAGGCCAATCGCCAGCGGGGCTTCTGACAGGGGAAGCCAATGGCGGGGGCAGAGAGCTCGGGCGTGGCGGATCAACACGTGGGAGGGAGCGGAGGGAGGGAGGGAGCGGGTGTCGCTGCGCCTGCGCCGCAGAGGGGCGGAGGGCGAGTCGCGTCGCCGCCGTCCGGCGTTCGGTGTTGGCGGCCGCGGCGGCTGCGTTAGCGAGGGAGGGGCCGTGAGGGAGGAGGAGGAGGAGAATGGATCGGGCGGGCGGCCGGCCGGGCGGCGCTGGGCTGAGCTGAGCCGCCGCGGGGAAGTTGTTGTGCTCGGGGGTCGGTGTGGGGAGGCGGTTGGGGAAGGAGGGCCAGGGCGGCGGCGGCGGAAGCAGCAACGAGAAAGCCGGTTCTCGGGGCGTCTCCTCAGGCTGGGTCTCTCCCGCTTTGCGGAGGGCAGGCGGGGAGGCGGAGGCGGAGGAGGATGGAGCAAGAGGAGATCCTGAGGAAATTCATCCAGCGAGTCCAGGCCATGAAGGACACCGACCACAATGGGGAGGATAACTTCGCCACAGACTTCATGGTATGCTGGGTTTTTGGGGGGTGGGGAGGAGGAGGGGGGTTGTGCGTATTGAATTCCGTCTCTGGTGGGGCGCCTTTTTTTTTCTTCTTTGGTGGGGCGAGGAGAGGGCGGGGCGCCTTGTCAGGCGATGCTGCTGACCTCCCCCTTCCCCCCTCCCTACGTGTAGGTGCATCCTGGCCTGTCGGTTTACGGTATCTCCCCCCCCCCCAAATCATATCGCGCCACCGGTTCCGTATGGGGAGGAAGCGGGCGTGGGGAGAAGAAGGGCGCTGGAAGGAGCCTGCAGGGCTGCATGAATGGTCTCCCTCGGCTTTTCTGTAGGGTTGCTGCTGCTGCTGCATGTGGCGGGGAGGCTTCCGCGATGCCCGTGGCATGTGAGGGGCTGCTGCTATTGTGCTTGCGATCCCACCCTTCCTCTCTCTCTCTCTCTCTCTCTCTCTCTCTCTCTCTCTCTCTCCCCCCCCCCCAATACACCCTGCCCGCCGCTTCCACAAATAGAAATGTAAGAAGCCAGAGGGGAGATTCCATTTCTCCTTCTCCCCAGTTCTGTGAAGCAATTCTGCTCCAGGTAAAGTGCTCTCTGTGCATATACAACACAGTAGCATCTTGGGGTTGCAGTGGGCATTTACCGAAATTTCAGTTCCCGGTTCCTGTTTTTGTATTCTACTGCAAAACCTCTGTGCTTTCCTTGGAGCCAGTCCTCTTGCCAACATCATCGCTTCCCTCCCCTTCAAAATCTCCAGCAGCATCCTCATTCTTTTATCCTTGCAGCCATTTATTGGTAGGCTTATCTCTGTGTGCATAGATAACGGCCTATGACCATATTTATCCAAATGGATCGTTACAGCTCCTTCATTTTTACTTCACTCTGCCGGCTGGCGGATGACGGTTAGCTGTAATTCTGAAAACAATGTAGCTTCTTATAAAGGTTGTCGCAAATGTTTAATATGGAACAGCAAGCCTTTGCCAAGGAAGGGCTTTTTGGTTAACCCAACTAGAAATATTATCGTGCTCCTTCATTTCATTTTTGTTCTATTCGCTTCAGGGGAAGCATTCTGGTTAAGCTCTGGTTGAGCTGATGGCTTCAGAGCACAGAAATTCTGATGCAAGTGACAAATAAGAGGTTTCCTGAAATATAGGGAGGTGTCTACAGGATATTGCGAAAGACCAAGGGGCTGTTGAAAGTTGTTTCAGGTCTGAGGCATGGAAGAGGAAGTGGGCTTTAGGAAGCGGTTTCCTCATCCCGGATGGGGACGCATGGGAAAGAGGAATGGCTCTTCTGGCTGAAAGGGTTCTATTGTTCTGGAGGTAAATAGAAAAGGATTTGAAAGGAGGGGAAAGCTTGCATGTTTTACTTGACTTGAAGTAGTTACCCTGATGCACATTCCGCAAGGCTTTAAACTACACTGGTTTGGAGTATCTACTGCTTAAAGCTGAGTGTCGATGTGTGTTTAATTCCAGAGTTTATGTTTTTTGTATAGAACATGAAATGCACAAATATTACTATTTCCTGTGGAACACCAAAAAAATGGGATTGTCTGTGACTGTTCTCTTAACCAGTTGCAATGTTCTTATAAAGAACTCAACAAATCCCTTATTGGAATAAGGAAACATTTGTCTAGCTCTTAACTTAGTGTTCATTAGTTAAATGCATGAAATTGAACAAGAGGACTTGGCTTGTTAGTATTGTCTCTTTCCTGAATTTATACACCAAGAAGGAATGAAAGTGCTAATGTGGGTGGACTTGGTTCCGGGTGTAATGCCAGATGGTTGCTTTAGTACTGTAAATGCACTGTTGTAAAACAAACTTACTAAAACTGGCCAATGCTTTTACTGAAACGGACTCTTCCTTTTAAGTGATCTGTCCCTGTAATAAAATAACACTTAATAATCTGTCTCCTAATCACATCAAAGATTGTTCTTTATTGAAATGTGGAGGTGTAGGGCAAATGATTTATATACTACAGTTCAACCAATTGGTTCCCAGCATGGTTCAGAACAAAATGGCTTTTAAAGATGTATTGGCTGCATATAGGTTTGCATTTTCAGAGCTAGTGTAGGTTTCTTTTGACGAAATTCAATATCTTCAATTCATATTCTCCTATGCCTGTGTGCTGTTTTGAACACTCTTGTCCAAACAATCCACACATAGTCACTTTAATTAAAAGGTTTACAAGATCCTGCTTTCTTCTGACTTTGTATGCTGCTGTTTCCTTAAGACTTTTCTTTCACCATCCCTACTTTTGGGGCAGGGGTGCCTAACCTGTAGCCTGTCAGATGTTATTGGGCTCCAACTTCCAGCAGCATCAGCCGCCATAGGCAGTGGTCAAGGAATGTGGAAACTGCTGAAATGGGAAAGTATTTGTCAGAAACCTGAAATACAGCTGGGAGGAAGCCCGTCTAATCTCAGTAGGGAGGAGTTCCAGAGGACTGGGCCTGCAATGGGAGCTACAAGCCTCTGAACATTGGGAGACCACTAACAAGACTACAGTATAAGGGATCAGGTGTTCTTGGCAAGGTAATGGTCACAGAGGGGTCATCCCAAAGCAGCAAAATCCAAACAGAGTGGTGGCCTCAACCAGTCACAGGACAAGAAGGGCCTCCCTTGTAGATCTTAAAACATGGGGACACTGGTATAGGGAGAGATGTTCCTAACGTATTTGTCCCAGTGTTAGAAGCTCAGATATATAAACTAATTTGTGCCAAATGACACCTTAAACCAAGGTTGTAGTTGCCACGATGGAATGTCTAGGAGCCTTTTTTTTTTACAATGAAATTTTTTATTATTACTATTATTATTCATTTAATTTCTATACCATTTTATATTTTAAAGAAAAAAATGTAAAAGTGGTTTACAACATGATGATGATGATGATAACAACAACAACAATATTAATAACATTTTATCTGGCTGGGCTGCCCCTGCCACTCTGGGCGGCTTCCAACACATATAAAATCATGAAATCATTAAAGCATCAAATAAAACAATCCAGAATAAATACCTCACAGATATCCCACATTCTCCTTTCCCTTCCTCCCCCACAACAAACACTCACAGAGTGTTTGTTGTAGGGGAGGAAGGGAAAGGAGAATGTTAGCCGCTTTGAAACTCCTTCGGGTAGTGATAAAGTGGGATATTAAATCCAAACTCTTCTTCTTCTTCTTCTTCTTCTTCTTCTTTCTTCTACTACTACTGTATGAAGCCAGTGTGGTGCAGTGGTTAGAGTGTTGGACCTGGGAGATCAGGGTCATGAAGCTCACCGGGTGGCCTTGGGCCAGTAACAGCCTCTTAACGTATCTCACAGGGTAGGGATTAATTGAGAAGCAGTGCTAGACACTCCCCAGGCGCCAGGTGTATTTTGCAACTGGTACGGGTCCAATTGTGACCATGTGGAGATCTCTGGATGCCATGTTGGCAACTGACAGCTTCATCTGGCTGGCCCCTCCAGCTTTCTTAAGCAGGTAAGCAGAAGAGCTTATTTATTGCATTCATATCCCACCTTTTTCTCCAATGAGTACATGGTTCATACCCTCTTCATTTAATCTTTACAATGACCCTGTGAGGTAGGTTAGGAGGCTGTGAGTGACCCATGGTCACCCTGCGAGCTTCATGACTGTTGGTCTGCTACCACTATCTTTAGTAAACACTCTTGC
Organism: Darevskia mixta; assembly: GCA_034641385.1. Lineage (NCBI taxonomy): Eukaryota > Metazoa > Chordata > Lepidosauria > Squamata > Lacertidae > Darevskia > Darevskia mixta. Next base: position 5,312,108 of record JAWWNH010000224.1, on the reverse strand, counting down.
CAATTGTTGTAACAGAAAAAGCATACCACTGCTGAGAGCCTTGTGCCTGCTGGTGTACCTATTTTAGTTCTGGCAATGTGGTCATGACACCTAGTTTGAAAGGTGTCTTTATATTCCTTCATATAGTGAATTACTCATGGTTTCAATTTTACATTGCCAAACTAGCATTGTTCCTGCTTGGTAACTTACCGTAGTTTCCCCGCAGGCTCTGATTTTGGCAGATACTAGCTGAAGAAGCACAGTATGGAGCCTTCATTGCTGCCTCTGCTATCAGATAATTCAGTGGTGGCTTCCCGCTTATGGAATGCTTTCCCCAGGGTGGAATGCTTGATGCCATCTTTCTTTATTTTTAGGTCCTAGGCAAAGACTTCTCTTTATCTGAGCTTTTGACTTTTAATTTGAAGGTCCTGTTGTGGGTTGGGATCTGCATTTTTATAGCTGTGTTTTTAGATTTATATTTGTTCTTCTTAATTGGTAAGTTGCTTTGGGTCACTCTGTGAGAAAAGTGGCTAACAAATATAAGAAATAAATAAAATGTGTAGATTGTCATCCTACTTAAAAGCTTCATCTTATAAAGGTGGTATTCAACTAATCATTACTTGGGGTAGAGCCATTGAAATGAAAGGATCTAAGGCAGTCATGTTCATTAATTTCAGTGAGTCTAATAGTTAGTTGAATGCTACTTAAAGTATTTTTAAGTCAAGTGTGATCTCAGTCAAGTTAGCAATTTCACTAGCTTCATGCTCTAATCATTATCTGAGGTCCCACTTGGTTCCTTCATTCCTCTGAAGCATAGCTGGCAGTAATGAGGGCTAATTCTATGGAATTCAAATAGTAATGAATGAAACGCAATATAAGAAATAAACAAAATTCACAGACACACTGGGGAAATGGGGAATACATAAATGAAGTTTGCAGAGCACAGTTTTGGAACCCCTTGACTACGGCTATCTTGTAGTGGCATCCACTATGTGAATTTTTTTGCCAAGTAAGGTCCGTATGGCCCCATCACTGTTTTGTGTTAGGGGGCTGCTAAAATGTGGCTGTTTAAAAATGGCTTTGGCTGATTATTTGTTCTTCTGATGAGTTTACTGTTTTGGTTTGGCAGTTATGGAGAACTGAATCCACGGGTTTACATTTGGAACAGTTGGCCAGTTCGTTGGGTGGCTGTGGTATATAGTAGCCAAATTAATATATTCTATTGTGTATTTCATTAAGAACTTTGAATTGCTGAAAAAAGATGACTCAGAATAATAGAATTGTAGAGCTGGAAGGGATCCTGAGCATCATTTAGTCCAGTCCTCTGCAATGCAGACATATGCAACTGTGTAGAGTTCAAACATGTAACCTTGATATTATCAGCACGATGCTCTAACCAACTTGTTTCACATTGATTTACTTCCTAGTTTGGCTAAAATGCATGTTGTCTAATCTAGAACTATTGTAGTTCCATGTTGGTATTGAAGTTGATGGACAGGCTAGTTCAGCATTTCTAAAGGTTAGTTGATAGATTCGTAATCTGAATTTTTAATGGCTACTCAACATTTGAAAGCAAGTTGTCTAACTTCATCCTGGAGTCTGCCGGTGAGAAAATGAAAGTGCTCACTCCAGAGCTAATTACTATTCAGGTCATCACTCCACCAAAACATGTTTTTTGGCTTACTGATGATAAACTCTTATGCAAGTGATCAGCATGATCCTCAGAACCTGGGTGATTGGGCCCTGGAGAACGAGTGGGTTAATGGGATCTCTCTGGAAGGCCTGACCAGACTTCTTATTGGAAGTAATGTCCAGATACTTCGCAGTGTCCTTGCCTCTAGTAACGGGCACTGTAGTGCAGTTGTGCGTAGGAGTCATGATGAATTTTCCTTGATGTGGTTTTATACACACGGTTGCAGAATACATGTAAAATATTTCATAGTACTTCATGTTGTTGTTGCGGAACAATGAGCTGTAGAATTAGCACACTCATCCATAACGGAAAAGTGAGAGAGCTCTTGTGACTTGGAATAATAGACGTTAAGCATGATTATACATTGACTAACGGCAGATCTGGAGAAGGATGGAATGAATTGCTACCAGGGTGGATTTGATTTAAATCAAATTGATTTAAATCACCATTTAAATCACTAGTCAGTAAGACGTGATTTAAATCAATTTTTTTAAAACAGAAAGACTAATTCTTGCTGATATAAGGTTTCATTTTTTGAATAATAAATTTTCAGAGTAGTTTTTACAGTTATATCAACAATTACTGATTTGGTTATACTATTAGAAATCCATAGACAGATAATTATGAAATTATTGGGATAAGTTAACTGTTTATAGGGGCTATATCTCCCAGCAGCCCTGGCTTTGGAGAGGCTGGCCTTCCTTTTTTTGGGGGGGGGGGGAGAGGAGACATACAGTTGGTAGGCCTAGGCTGGAACAGGCTTGCAGAAAGAAGATGGAAAAGGGAACTAAGGACTGGAGCAGAGAACTTCGGGAATTCCTGCTGCAGGCCTGAAGTTCCATGTAGAGACTTTATTGTTTGGACAATGTCAGGCGAGCCCTGGGAAGAAGGGCCTGGAACCAGTGAACTCTTATTAGTTGACTGGCAAGCACTTCAAGGTCTCGCGAAGGATTTACAGATCCCAGTTACCATTTCCACCACCACCACCGCCCCTTTGGATTTGCTTCTACATTCAGGTGCCTATTCTATACAGTTAAGTGTTAGTGCAGTTGTTGGAACCCGGTGGGATTGGGAAGAGGGTGCCAGCCTGAAGTGCCTTCAGCATTTGCCTCAAGTCTGAATTGCACAGATATGCAACTGACTTGCACAATTATTACACAAAGATCCCAAGACTTGTGGAGTATTCTGCTCACAAGGTTGCACTTTCATTTTTACTGCTTCACACTTAGCTACTTGTGCAGATCTATTCCACTCCAATCAATCTATTGGAACTCTTGGAACTTAGCATTTAAGAGGTACGGGGTTGATTCTGTGTATATAATTTGCAAAGGAACAATGGGATTAAGGTTTTCCCCTCAACTCTGTATGTTTATTTTAAAACATTTTTCCTGTAAAGAAAAGGCATGTTATCTCTGCAGACACAAATTCATGCTTTTGAGAACTGCAAAAACAAGCATCTGTGATAATATCTTCTCGTTAGAAAAACTGCCCCAAATAATCTTACAGAAACCTCTGGAAGAGCATGACATTGTGAATGGATTAATGGAATTCATTTACCAAAAAATTTAAACATTGCATATAAAGCCTCATGCTACATAATTAAAAACATCCTTTTTCCCTGATGAATAGCCTCTGGACTATAATGTAATTTAAATAGGAAACTCTCTTTACAAAGATTTTTCCTCCAAAGGCATTTTATTTAAAAAAAAATTTAAAAAAATAAAACTGATTTAAATAAAAAACAAAATTAGATATTTTCAATTAATTTTTTTTTATTTTTATCCCCCCTGATTGCTACTATAAAACTGTTTGCACACCTTGTATGGCTTCTTGTAACTTCTCTAGTGTTAGTGGCCACAGCTGTATTTTTAGTGGCCACAGCTGTATTTGTACTGATAACAAAAGTGTCCTATTAGCACTACACAAATGCATGCATTTGGATGGTAGGAGCAAACTGCATACTAAATAGCATGTGGGCTTGGCCAAAATAAGTTTGATAGTTCCTGGGCTTCTAGAATTGCAAAATGAAAATGGATTTACTTATTTGCGCATACCATGTGAATTTCATTGATTTGTTTCCCATAAGGGAATGTGCTATTGAAGCTAAATGGTATTTTCTATCAGGAAAAACATGTGCAAAAAAACCAATTCTTTGGATTTGAAGCTGGGTGATACTTCTCTTCTGCAGATTCATGCATTTTGAACCAAATGTTCCAGACTTTAGCAACTGCCTCAGAATGAAGGAAGTGAACTGCACATCTTAAGATTAAACTTCCCTCCTTGTATTATTTGGGGAGGTTTCAGGAGGGAGAGACTCGGAAAACAGATTTTCCTTTCCTTAGAGCTCCAGAGCCCTCCCAAATGAGATACAGCAATAAAACACAGATTGACAACCAGCACCCAAACTGAACTCTTCAGTACTTTACAGCATGGGAGTGGGCAGGGACAGAGAAAAGGAGGTCCTCCTCTCCCAGTGCAAGCCCTAAACAGTGCTACACGGCTCCTGGTCTTGGCTGGAGCTCTGAATAGGAGTCACTCCTATTGGATGTACAGTACTGTAAAGTATTGTTGCAGCTCTCCACTTGATAGTTAATCTTAAACAGTTTAATATACAGGACAGGAATTCAGTTCAAATGAATTCCAAATGACTGCCTCAAGTCATGCAGAAAAAAGGTAAACAGAAGAGCAAGATAAGCCCATGCCTACTAAATTTGTGCAGATAATTATGCTGAAAATAAGACGATTACTAGGTCTCACTTACATAGTGAAGGGAACAGAGGCAGCCAATGCATCCCATACTGCATTTGGATGCTTGTGCTGTGAGAAGTAGCAGGCAGCCATTTGTGCATGTCATAGATTGACCCATACACAAAATACCCTTTGCATTGACAAGTTGCATGCTGGAGAGAAGCTTCAAAGAAGAGACTTGATAATGTATCTAAAAGTAATTTATGCTTGCATCAGGCAACCAGGCAAGTGGTTATTTGCAAGCCTGTAGTAAAACACAGGAAATCATTGTTTCTTTCCAACAGATAACCACAATGCATCTTTAAGCTGGTGTCCCTTGATTATATAACTTTTTATATAAGAAGCAAGAATTAATAGTTTGTTTGAATGCCTCCATGACAGGACTATAGACCACAAAATATGTGACATTTTTTTACGTTTAAAAATACCTGACCAATCTTGATATGTACAGGTACAGTCGTTGGGAGGTGGCTAAATGTGTTAAAATATCGAGGTTTTAAAGTTTTCTTTTATGTAACAGGTTCTGTGATTATATTAATGTAGAGTGGGTTAGAAATACTCTAAATAAATATGATTGTGTGAAGTTACCCAAGAAGATGATCAACCCTAACTCAACCACATAAAAATATGACATGGCATTTGGATGAAGAATTCAACATCTGGAAAACTGTAGCACATATTTTTCCAATCAAATTACTAGCATTTATATACTTTCAAATCTGCTCTTATGACTGTATATTCTTGTTGTGGTAGGATTTTTTTTTTGGAGGGGGGTGAAATCTCCAAAGCTACACTAGAATTCCTAGTATAGTGCTATTGAAATGTATCAAAATCGATAAAAAAATGTATTATTGACAATCTGACTTTGCATATACAACTAAAACAGTGGCTCTGAAGAAAACAGCATTCTTGCTTTGTCTTTTAGATGATGCACCCATGTGCCACAAGCATAATCTCAGATGCATTCTCTCTTGGGTGAGAGGAAGGGGGGATGCGTCTTCTAAGATGGCACCTGCCCTCTGTGATTTTTGTAAGTACTTAACACCTTCTGAAAACTTCTGCCCAATTTAACTTGGGGGCACTTAAAATTATTCAAGATTTTAAATCAATTGGAACCTGTAGCCCTAATCTGCAGTGGTTTGCCACAAGGCCCGTCTTTCACTCCTTTCTATCAACACCCCTCTAAATGAGTTAAGAACCAACACTTGTTTACATTTCGCCTTAAGTGTTGGCTCAGTAGATGTTTTGGGGACAACTCCTATAGTTAACTACATCCCCCACATCCCCACCCCTTTTTGCAATATGGAGCTACAGTATCCTGAAGAGTGGTGCCCCAAACAATTTTGTATGGTAAAGGCATTGGATAGTTAAAAAAAAAAGTAAGCATATTTATACTAGCATAACTTGCCATGTTGCAAATATGCTGTAATTTGTACTTTTCCTTCATAGGATTGCAATCTTTAGTTGGTGTTATTTGTGTCTCTGTAATGACACTGTAGTAAACCCCAGGTGGCTTGGAGTTGTACATTTATTAGAATGTTTTCACAATCAAACTACTTTAAGTAGCTTATGACTTGCAAGACAATCAGTGTTAAAACAGAGACATAATTTTGAAGGCACCTTTATACTAACACAGTACTATGGAGTAATAGTTTCCGTAAAGAGGGTAGAGGAGCTTCAGTGAACCGTCTGTGTTCCTTGTGGCTTTTCTCCTGATTATTTTCATACCAGTATTAAACTCTGGAAAGAGAGAGCAGCCAGCATTTTTTCTAACACCAGTGTACTAAACAGAATTCCATATTAATGACTCATTCCATTGGTGTAAAAATTGGATTCCCTTTGGATACAAATGTTTGCAACTGAGTAACCGTAAAGGCAACAATGCAGTTTGGGACCTGAGTCCTTGAATGACCTCTTCCTCCAAAATCAGTCTGCCTGGCTATTAACAACAGATCCTTGTATGTTTTCTAAAAGCATTGTTGACTCAGATTGGAAAGGGCGTTTTTAGCGGCTGTATCCATACTCTGGAATTGCTGCTTGAACAGCAGCTTACTCCCTTCCCAGCTACCGCTAGTCTTCTGTTCAAGAGTGTAAAGACTTTCCTTTTAAAAACATCCTTCAGTTCTTTGTGACTGTGGTGAGCTACAGCTGATGGATCTGTTCTTTTGTGTTTTGCTGTTATTGCTACTTTTAAGTGATTATGTTGTCTCTGATAGAGAGGCTCTCACACCAACTGATAATGATAGGCACAAGCCATTTAGGACTTTAAAGGTGATAACAGACATCTTGAACCTAGTGCTTATTGGGTTTAATATGTTTTGGCCAGCCCCTCTTAATAAATAAAAGTTACACATTTTGTCCTGGCTGCAGCCTCTGGAGTGTCTGATTGCCCCACAAAGAGAGCATTAAAATATATTGTATTGAAGTGTACCAGTCCTTCAATACAAAAATGGGACCCTCAAAGACCCAGGACACCATAGGTCTTCAAAGGCTCTGGAGTTCTTGCTATCAAACCTTCATGACTGAGGGCTGATGTACATTAGCCCAGCATAAAAAGCATCTTAAGAGGTACTGTAAAATGTTTGGGCAGAAATGAAAATGGCTTAGGTACACTATGTAGTAAAAACAGAAGTGGCAAAGGATTAGCACTCTGTTAAAATATTTGTTTCGGGAAACCTGGCTATTTAAGTAAGCATGCAAAATATACAGTTGGTTGGACTGTGTTTAATTTTGTTTCCCTAGCTTTAAAAACAATGTATGACTAAACCCTGTGAGCAGCGTTCTATCAATGGATTTGTTATTGAGTTCAATAGATATGGTTTAAGGTTCTTAAATGGAAGAGTTCGTAATGGGAGTTGTTTAGAAAGTTTGATTTCAATGTCTAAAAATAATTCATCTCTGAACTGAGATTTTATCTAACATGCAAGCTCCCATGCCAATAAAAAAATGAGGGAAAACTAAATCAGAATGTTTTCCATATTATATATATTCCATGAGACATCTGCTACTTTTAGAACAAATCTGCACTCGGCTGGCAGAGTGTTACAAGCCTGAAGCTCTTCTTTAGGCACTGCCTACTCAAACAAATTGCAGCGGATTACATGAAATAAACTCATGATTGTGGGTTTTGTCAGCTAGTGTTTGCAGTTAGGAGTTTGCTCAAGTGTAATCCAAAGGAAAACTTTTTAATGTAACAAATGGATAAAATAAGTACTGTACTAGAAATTAATCCAAGCATCTTGATTCCCATCACTTTGATTTTATTAAAGAATGCCTTTCACATTTCTATGTTCTAGGAAAAACAATAGAATGAAAACTCACAGATGCCAACAGTGCCTCCATTGGGTGGTTTTGTAACAGGTTTTGTGGGGGGGGGTTGTTTCTTTTGGGTGTATGTGTGGCAACTTACTTACCTTCAAAATGTAAAGGAGCAGCAATGTAGTTGCATATTTATTGCTATTATTGTTGTAGATGTTAGTCCTAGTCTTAACAGCTGTCTTATTAAATATCTTATATTTTGGCATTTGACACTGCTCTGTTTGCTAGCTACGTGGTGTCTTTTTAAAACAGTACTCATGTTCAGTTGTTTGTATACAGTGATCCCTTGACTTACGAGTAACCCGACTTCCGTATTTTTCGAGTTACGAGGTATCAAAGCGGCTGCCGCTTCCGAATTTTTTCAACTTCCGATCGGAAGCCGCGACCGCTTTAGATGCGGTTTTTTCGAGTCCCGAAGGTTTTTTCGACCTACGAATGCGTTCTTCAACGCATTCCTATGGGGACTCGACTTACGATTTTTTCGACTTACGAGGAATCCGTCGGAACGGATTACCTTCGTAAGTCGAGGGTCCACTGTATTTTGGGTATATCGAGAGCCAGTGTGGCACCATAGTGAACTTCATTGAGTAATTTAGGTTCCTCGCACTCTGAGCCCAACCTACTCCATGGGCTGTTGGGAACTTCTCTCTCCATTTCTGCCATTTTATCCTATGTATTGTGGCACCTTGAGGACAAATATATTGTGGCATAAACATTCATGAACTACTCATACTTATAATTGGTAATCCACAATATTGGAACAACAGGCTACCACAGGACTTTGCTTCTTACTACAGGCTAGCTAGATTTCATAATTGAAACACATGGACACAACACTGGTTCCCAACATAATAAATGTCAGGTGTCATAGTAAATGAAAAACAAAAGCATGTGAAATTCATATATCATATACATTTATACAAAATACATTATTGAAAAAGTGTTTCTCTGTAAGATCAATAGCTTTCGGTGCTGAGTTTTTCTTATTTAAGAAGTTTTAGAGAATTGTAAAATTGCATGGATTAAAATAATCATCCCTACTATAATACTTTATTTAGTATATTCCCAAACATAAATGACTTTTTTTTTTAAAAAAACTTGGTACAGAAGAAGAATGGAAGAATTTGAAGAAGACGATACGCAAGAATTGCCTGTGTACTGTTTACAGTCATGGGAAAAAGAAAGCAAATCCTCTTTGAACTGTGGTTTTACATAGAATAACAATCATCTGTTCCATAGCAGGTTTTAAAGTTAGGTAAATACAACCTCAGATGAACAACAGCACACAACATACTACACCATGTCATGATATATTTAACGGAAATAGCACCAAAATGGAGAAGCCATGTGTGAAAAGCTCATAATATTATTTTTGCTGGCTTGGAAGAATAAAGGTTTGCCTCCTTTATCTGGATTCTGCTGCATCAATTGTTCGTTATCTGTTTTGACACTGTTACAATACAAGAGCATATATACCTTTTGGTGAAGCATCAGTGAGTCTGTGAATTGTAGTGTGGATTAGGCTCTTGGCAGAAATGGCCTGTGTTGTTTGTGCTAGCATGTACTGTATGCTTCCTCTGCTGAGGGAGGGTCAGGAAGAAGACAAAACAATGGGTAAAGTAAAATGCTCATTCTGTATAAGTGCCTGGATTTCTGTCAGTGGGGGATTTGTGTGTGAGACATTTTAAACCATAAACTGATAGCATCTGGAGATTTCTGACTGAATAATCATGGCAAATTTTAATAGATTCAGAATTCACTATTTTAGTTTCAGTTCATAAACAGCAATCCAAACCTGGCGTCTGGGAGGAGTGGTGGATCTCATGCTGACCAGAGCAAGAAAGTGTGGGGAGTAGTTTTGTTTCTGTGTTGTTTTTTTTAAAAAATCACTTAATTGGGCCCTTCTGGGTTCCAAAGTCATCAGTTCCTCAAATCAGAATGCTTAATTTTGTGGGTTTCCATGCTCTGCTGGTAGCAGCTCACCTACCCTCCTAGGCAAAGACCAGGGCCTCTGCCTTGGTGGAATCCTCCTGCTTTTATAATGCTCCTCTTAGTCGGTGGGCATTGTGAAGTATAAATTTGCATGCCATCCTAATCCCCCTCCCAGCAAAGTACCGGTAGTTTAGAAATTTGTTTCTAAACTATATTGATAAGTAGGTCAATTGTTTGGAACTGGTCTCCCCCAGCATCCATAGGCATTTTGACAGGTGGCTGGGATTGCCCTTTTGTCAAGCACCTGATGTCAGCATGAAATCGGGCATAGTGTTTTCTTTTGCCCGTGTGGTTTGAAGTCAGAGCACCTGGGTGAAGGCTCAGGTGATCAGGCATCAATGAACAGCTTGTCAGTGGTACTTGCAAGCCCTGATTCTTTTGCTCAGGTCGTTTGAAATAAAACCATGTGGGCAAAGGCCACGTGCAGTTTTAGAAACAATGATATAAAAGCTAGGTGCCAAATGGCACCTTAAATCTAGTTTACAGTTGCCAAAATGGAATATTTGCCAGAGTGTTGGGCCAGATGACCCTAGGGATCCCTTCCAATGCTACAATTCTGTGATTCTATGATCTCAGCTATATTGCTTGACTCTTACAAGAATTCACTTGTCCCAGTATGCAAGAAGGAGAAACACACACAGTGGAAATGGACATAGTATTTACTATGAACTAAGGGAGAGGTTTTTAAACTTGGCCCCCAGAAAACTCTACCTAGACACAATTGGACCCACAGCAGTAGCAAAACGTGCCTGGCACCTGGCTAATTTCTAACACTGGCCACAAGGAGAAGATATAAGATTTAGTGCAAGTGGGTGTGAATTGAGGAAGATTGTGGACCAAATTGGGACTTCTCTCAGGCTAGATTATGCCCGTGGGCCAAAGGGTCGCCATTGCTGGACTTAAAGGGCAAGAAAGCAACTTTTGGCTTAGATTTATATTTGTTCACAGGGATGGGGATCAGAAAAGGGAATGCTGCCTTGGTTCTTAATTTCTAAACTCAGTTAAAAGCTTTTTCTTGGGAATGCAAGTTAACAAAATAAGGTTTGAAGCAGACACATAATGGGTGTGACCTTACAAATTACTGGGGCAATATAGATTTCATTTATGAGAGGGCCAGTGGAAGTCATCTAGTAGCCTTGACCTTCAAAACTTTAGAATGGGAAAATCTTTGTACAATCATGGTGTTAAAATTTGTGGTTTTAATCACTTGAATGTAGGGAGAACTAGAGAGAATTTAAAGCAAACTTTGAGATCATAGGTATCTGAAGAAGTGTGCATGCACACGAAAGCTCATACCAAGAACAAACTTAGTTGGTCTCTAAGGTGCTACTGGAAGGAAATTTTTTATTTTGTTTTGACTGGCAGACCAACACGGCTACCTACCTGTAATTTGAGATCATAATTAGCTTTAGCACCCAGTAAACTTACAGCAGTGTTCATACTAGAGAAAGGAGTCTCAATAATAATAATAATAATAATAATAATATTATAAATAAAACAATGTTCATATAGCAATAATTGCTTATTGTGTTCAGATGCAACAGATGGGGAAAGATTGCCAAAGAAGCATTATCTGGAATAAAAGGTACTCAGAGCAATAATTTGATAAGTAAGTAAGCATCACGTGGCACTGTAGATTGTCTGTTGATCTGATTAGGTGCTGATGCAATGAAAAATAAGACATTAGGAGCTGATGGATTACTTTCATGGCATGCTGCTCTCTTAGGGGCACAGATATCCTAAGTTGGCTGTGCTTTGCAAAATTATCTGCATGGAAGATCTATCATTATTTTCCCAGCATAAGTGCTTCACTGCTCTTAGCTTCCAGACCATTCCCGCAGTCAGTGTCTAAGCATAATGCCTCTGGACCTTGTACAAGCTTGTAGCACGGTCCTTGCTCCCACCCTGCACCCCAAGCTGTCCCTCGTATCTCAGTGCCACTGACAGTTTTTCTGTTGCCCCACCCAGTTGGCATCTCTGTGCATAGAGAATAACAGCTGGAAGTCTAGGATTATAAATTATTGAGAGCATGTTGCATTCCTCTCTGAGTTGTTTCAGATGCAACCATAGTTTAGCATCTTAAGGACAAGCCCAGTCTTTTCCAAGGATCACACACTCCTTCTCCAGCATGGCTACAAGGAGGAGGTTAGAAACTTTCATGATCTGAGAGTTCATTGTAAATTAGCCACAGCTTGCTATGTTGCAAATAGTAATTGTTAGTGGAGACAAGCCAACTTCAAGCTGTCATTTGTTAAGATGGCTTGTTTTCATGAACCATGAACCATAGTTAAGATTAAACATTGTTTAGGGTTTGGACAATGCAGCACGCTGTGGTTAATCTGAAGCAGAAGCTACAGAGCTCATTATGGAGGAGGAAAGAGGCATGGTTTAACAATGCATCTGAATGTAGCCAATGTATGTCACACTACAGGTGCTAGAATTTCCTGTTTCCAAAGAGGGCTTTTTCTAGAAGTTCATTGCTGAGACAGTTCTAACTATGCCTCTGATTGTTTCCAGCACATTGTAAAGATCTGGTCAGTCTGGAAAAATATAGGGAAATAAGTTTGTAAAGCTTGTGGTGACCTTCAGACTTGATCTACAGATCAACTTCGATTTCCGTCCCTGATAGAATCATTGAGTTGAAAGTGACCTCAAAGATCATATAGTCCAAACACCTGTCAATAAGGAAATTCACTATTGGAGCATCCCTATAATGGTAGCCGTTCAACTTTGGCCTAAAAATTTCTAATGAGTCGGCACAGCGTTCGAAATTAACTTGTCGCCAGTGTTTTTTGTAACTCAGGAGCGCCACCTAGTGACCAGGTTGAGTTATCCAGCCACGCGGTTTGAGATTTATATCACCTCTGCAGAAAAGCAGATTTGTGACTGAAGCCTTCCCTTGATATGCTGAGTCAGAGGGAGCCTTTCCATTGTTGTACGATTTGCATAAGCAAGCAAACAGAAGTAGCTCTTTCACACAGTTGAATGTGCTTTTCTCTTGTGGGGGCAGGGAGCACAAAGCACCTTGTGGTTTGCAAACAGACACAAGCTGCAAATGGTTAAATGTGTTTTTCTTGGGCTGACTGATTATTTAAAATGCCTATAGAGCGAGATGAGCGCGCAACCCCAGAGTCATCCGCGACTGGACCTAACAGTCAGGGGTACCTTTACCTTTACCTTTTTAATGGTGATCTTGCTTCTCAAAAGTGAAATGGCCCTAGCAGTAAAACAGTGCCTCTCTTCTTGCTTTGCCTTTCATTTCTTCTCATAATCATATTTTTGCTGGCTGGCTTGGAAGAATAAAGGTTTGCTCCCTTTATTTGGATTCTTCTGCATCACCCCCCCCCCCAGGAATGCAGGTTGAGTATGGAGGTGGGGAGAGCATACTGGAAATTATGACAAAAAGGAGAATAGTTTTTAACTAAAAGAGGCTGTGAGGTGCTCCAAAAGGATCTCTCCAGACTGGGTGAATGAGCATTAAAATGATAAATATGATTTGGTGTTAACAAGTGTAAAGTGATTGGTGGTGGTGGTGGGGAGATATCCTAACATATCAGTGAGGTTTGAGCTGGTGGTGACTGACCAAGAACCAAGATCTTAGGGTCTTAGTGGATAGCTCAATTAAAATGTTTACCCAGGTTGTGGCAGCAGTAAAAAGGGGGCATTATATTTTAGGGGTCATTAGGAAAAGGATAGAAAACAGAACTGGAAATATAATGGCATAATACAGGTCTATGGTGCACCTGCACTTGAAATACTGTGTGCATTTCTGGTCACCATGACTCTTTAAGGATATCATAATGCTGGAATTGTTTTGAGAAATGCTAGAGCATCCCCCTACTTTTAAAAAGATTTGCATGAGTGTTCCTGTGCCATTTACAGAGAAGTGCTTTCCTTTACAGAAATAAAAAAATTAGAACGCTGAAATTAATCGCATTATGTGGGCATGAGTGGACAGAATGTCCCTCACTGGTGGCTCCACCTATCACAGATTGACTTTGCAATCTGAAAGAAAAAGGTTCAGAGCCAGTGTTTTATAGTGGTTAGAGTGGTAGTAGGGCTAGGACCTGGGAGACTACAGTTCAAATCCCAACTCAGCCGTGAATGGCACTGGGTGTTATTGTACTATACATGCTTAAATTTCAGTCCCACTGTGCTCTCTGTATGACCTGTTCTGCTGTGGCTGGTTACAACCCTCTAAATACCACAAATTGGAAAAAGATCCAAATAAATTCTCTATGCTAAGTTGTTCACAAATTTATAAAGCTACAGGTTTTGGCAAACTACCCTCTACTTGAGTAAAAGAGGTTTGGTTTTTACTTTTGCTAGAACAGAACTGCAGTCACATCTCTTTCTAGACTGCTTTTCCACTTTATTACCTTTGTGTTTTCAAATAATTTGTCTTTTGTGCACAGCATTTATTCCATCTTCAGCTAGATTCCCCATCTTGTCTTCCTTTGCTTTGTAAAATTGGCTGCAAATGTTTTTGGGAAGATGTATTATATTTAAAACATGCTTGTTTGTGGTTGCAGCTAATAACATAAGCTTCTGCTGTCTGATCTTGTATTTTGTAAGGATGGATGTCAATTGTAGATATGAATTTTTTTATTCTGTGTGCACTGGATTTAACGTCATCAGCTGTTGTGTAGTGCAAAACTGTCATGGAAAACTCCAAAAGTTGTGCCTCCTCTTACCCAACTTGACTGTGGGCTCATAATTTAAAGTTTTGAGTTATGCAGTGTAGTAGAATTCCATCAACTGATAATATTGCTGTCTGACAACTCTGAGACCAGGAAGTACCGGTATATTGTTCTGTAAAAAATATCTTCTCTCTCACATGTGGCAACGGCTTCTCTCTCTCTCTCTCTCTCTCTCTCTCTCTCTCTCTCTCTCTCTCTCTCTCACACACACACACACACACACACACACACACCACCCCTGGATAACGGAAGTCTCAAATCTGAAGAAAATGTGGCACCTACATTTTAAAGCTGCTCATAATCTACAGTACTTGTTATCCATGGCCTAAAAGTGGACTGAATGTTTTGAATTGACAAAACGGAAATCATCCATTCCAGGGGTAGGATTCAGGAAGCCTCCAGCCTGTGGACCGGGTACGGCTCATGAGGCTTCTTCTCCGCTTTCCCTCCTTACTCTATCTTGCACAGCAATCTGGCCTGAAAAATGCCTTTGTGTGTGTGGTGGTGGTGGTGGGAGAGAAAATGCATATCGTATATAGGGGTGCGTGATGTTTGAAAATAGGTGTGGGTAGATGTTGTATTCATACACATCCACATGTGTGAGAGAGGGAGTTTTTGTGTGTTGGGTGGTCCGCACTGACTTTTTGCATTGGCTTTACTCGCTGCCAGCATGCAGCCCCCAGAAGTTTAGCTGTGAGGGCATTCCTCAAACCTGTACTATGCCATAGGAAACAGTATTTTTCCTGTTTCTCAAGCAATTACCTTCATTGGGTTGGGTTCCACATTAGTCCTACACAGAGTAGACCCATTGAAATTAATGGCCCTAAGTTGGCCACATCCATTAACTTCAGTGGGTCTACTCTGAGTAGGACTAGTGTTGAATACCACCCATTCTGAAATAGTCTATTCCAGGGGTCAGCAAACTTTCAGCAGGGGGCCGTTCCACTGTCCCTCAGACCTTGTGGGGGGGCCGGACTATATTTTGAAGGGGGGAGGAAAACAAAAAACGAATTCTGATGCCCCACGAATAACCCAGAGATGCATTTTAAATAAAAGCACACATTCTACTCATGTAAAAACACGCTGATTCCCGGACCGTCCACGGGCCGGATTTAGAAGGCGATTGGGACTCATCCGGCCCCTGGGCCTTAGTTTGCCTACCCATGGTCTATTCCTTCCAGAAACATTATTTCTTTTCCCCTTCTCTCTCTTTCATAACTTCTGTTTCTTTTCTTTATACCTTTTTTATCTCCATTTTTTAATCTTTCTGATAGGGTAGTGAAAACACATAACCATAAGGTGTCCTGTGACACCTTAAAATAATCAAAATTTTGTGTGTTTTCCGATTAAATGGATTTTACTTTATTAATGTGTACATATAATTATATGGTGATTAAGGTGGTTAATCTAAGTCTGCAATCTAAGTCTCTCTTAAGCCAGGTTGTGTGGAGTTTGGGTTGAGCAGAGGCACCTCTCCACTCACTTGTTCTTGCTGCCACCAATCTCTCCCCACCTCCCCCCATTGTGCAGGCAGGTAGGAGGCCCCTGACTGATGCCCCCCCTTGGAGCCTCGTGGAATGTCCTGAAATGCCCCCCTGAGGGCGGGAGTGACAAGCCAGCCTGGGATCTGCTGGATCCTGAGCCTGTCTCACAGCTGGCACTGGCCAGCATCCTGTAGCTGTGATTTGTACTGTAACACCCTATGCCGTCAAGTAAAGAAAAAACTAGTTAAACTTCCTCCTATTCAGAGACTACTTTTCTGAAAAAGTAAAAAGGAGCAGCTGAAAAAGTAACTTAAACCAGAACATTTTAATTACAGAGACTGAGGAGGCTATCAACGAAGTATAGAACAGAGAAGATCTACCCAACAGTCACTGGAGAAAAAGAAGAAAATGTGAAAAAGAACAGATACAAGGACATACTGCCATGTAAGCCTGGCTTTTCCCTTCGAGAGACATGTTAATAACATTTATTAAGATATCTTGCCTGTTAACATTTAAGATCTCTTGAATAGGTAAATTAGATAGTAATTATTTGCCGAAAGGGGTATTTTTTAAAGATGCTTCATCTGCCTAAGTGAATGTTTCTTTGTATGTGTGTCAGCCTCCCAGTATCTATTTAAAAACCATTTCCAAGGCTAAAAATCTGTTAATAACTTTAACCTTCCAACTAATGCAGAAAAAGCTTTTCTGACTCACAAAATATACCCAATTATTCAGAATGCTATTTTTCTTGAAAGAATTCGTTAGTCTGAATCTTACTGGAAAACAGGCAGAACCTGGAATAAAGACAGACGGATTTTGTCATAATACATATGAAGCTCGGAAAACATCCTGTTGTTCGAAACCCTCATTAAACATTGAGAATTTGGAGACTTCTAGCCATATTAGTTTGACACTATAAAATGATGAATTCATATAAACACTGAAAATACGGTGTGCCAATATGTTTTTAGTTGATTCGTTGTTGTTGCAGAAAAGGTTGGCCATTATTAAAATATTGGGCAATCTTTTCCTTATCAAATTCTGGCCATAGACCTTTAATTTTTTGGGCTGAGGAAGTCTGAACTTTTGGATCCTCTTCAGTTCTGTGTGGACTTCTGATTCCCAAGTTTGGCTTGCCCAGATGTGAAAATTGGTAACAGATATCTGAGCAGCACCAAAGCTAGCTGGTGACAGAAAAATGCCCAAAATATAAATTACTGGATAATCAATGTCTGTAGAGTGGTGTAACCTTTATTTCCAAATGTAGCTTTTATTGCCATATCTTCCTATCTGGTCTGGTTTGAATTAAACCATGGCTCTGCATGAACGAGCAAGTGTGCTGGTAGACAGTTAGAAAATATTAACTGCTTTACTTGGCTCCTGCTGCTGCTGTTCTACTAGAGGTTAAGCCATGATTTGACTTAGCGTTGTCTTTCCCAAACTCACTACAAGTAGTAAGCCAGAACAAACCTTACTTGCAGATCGTGGTTTGTTTAGAGACAAACCATGAGCCCAGGTCTTCATGGCAATGTGGCAGCAGGGGAAGAGGAGTGAAGCAGCTGTGATTTTCTAACTGTGCACCAGCATGCCTGTTCATTCATGGTTAGCCATGCTTTGGCTTAGTACTATGTGCAAATGAGGCCTCTGTGTCAGTGGTGCTACATGTTTTGTGTGTGTGTGTGTGTGTGTGTGTGTGTTTGGCAAAGAGAGGTTTGTTGGCAAATGCTTTTATCAAGGTCTTGGTTGTCATCAGGGCATAACTGGAATATCTATCACTTTGACAACGAGTCTTTAAGGAAGTGTTGTCTTCTGCAACCTACTTACTGGTATAGCTATACAAGTAAAACAGGAACAGTCGGACAAGACTGTAATTCAAATAACCTGCAACACCTTGAAACAAGTATTACCAAAGACTTACAAGACAACCCTGAGTCTTCAAAATATAGAACAACCTTGCTAATGAAATTGGATTCCCCCCCCTAAGAATTAGTAATTAGATGACTGTCAGTTAGTCTATTCTGTGAAGTTGATAATGTGATTTTGGATTGCCTTCAACATGCAACTTTAACATTGAGCAGCAATTAATTAATTAATTAATTATAAAGTGTTGCTGGAAAAACTAAATGTGCTATCCTTTCTATAGAGGAACACACGAGCACTTAATACATTATTGTAATTATGCATCTTAAAATATTTTTACAAGTATAAAAATTTAATGTTTACCGTCTGAAGTTATCCATTTAGATCCTTTGCCTTCTTTAGCCAGCCTCAAATACATTGTGCTTGTGTGTTACATTTAAGTTGCTCAAGAGCCCCTGGCTGGGGAATATATATAGTTAATGTCTATACTGTTCCACATTTCCATTTGTATGAACTTATTTTGCTTCTAATGTTAACATCTGTTTTGGAACATTTTCACTGGATGTTCAGAGAATAAGGTGGCCTGGAAACTGCTTAAATTTAATCCCTAGATACCTAGAAGTGAAATAAAGTTGCTTTGAAATAGTCCAGTACTGACAAAATAGTTGCTATCTCATCATAGAACTTGGAACTATCAGCCGACCCAGAATTTCATATCCAGTGGTTCATGAGTAACTTCATTAATAAAGGAAATGCTCCCTAAGGAAAATATATGGAATTATGTCCTGCAGAGTTCTGCAGTGAAATAAATAGAAATGTGAAGAGCAAGCAGTCCTGAAAATGAGTGAGGAATTCTCTTAGGGTAGATTAAAGTAGTGCCTAGATACAGTGAAAGAATTCTTGGGTAATAACTTGTTATTATTCTTGCTGGAGAATACCTGTTAACATGGAAAATAATTCTTCCTAAAATTGCTATGTTTTAGTTGACCACAGCAGAGTTAAACTGACTTTAAAAACTCCCCCTCAAGATTCAGACTACATCAATGCAAATTTTATTAAGGTATGTATTAACATAGATTTATTACATAATCAAACGTTTAAAATCTTAACACATGTTTCTTTACAGAAAACCAAACTGATGCCAAAGTATTGTATGTGAGTATGTTGTGGCTCTGTGTAATTTGATTGCAAAAAGAAAAAGTAGGGGGGAAAAGAAAAAGTGGAAGAAAGAATGAAAAAAGGAGGAAGGCTGACGACCTAAAGTAGTACACAAGCAGTGATTATCACATGGATAATTCGCAGCACCGACAAAGATAACATCTCTTACTACAGTAATATAAAATAACAATGGTTTGATCAATAGAATGTATCATAGCTGGGATAGCGCAGTCGGTAGAGCATGAGACTCTTGGCCCAGCTCTTGGTTCACCTCAGCTGCGGTTCGTCCCTGGGACTTCATTGTTTGTCAGACCATGCTAGTTACTGACACTGGGTCTCATTGGCATATTTTATGAACTTCCAGACCTATGTAAATTTCTGCTACGCCCAGAGTTTTTTTCCAGCCAGAACTCAATTCTGGCACCTCTCAGTTGGGCACCAGTGCCATTATAGGAAAACAAGGGAGGTGTTTGTGGTGAGTTCTCACCCTTTTTCTAGAAAAATAACATTGGCTACACCTCATTATATGTTACTGATTATTTGCTAGAGCAGGTTGAACCAGGTACCCACTGAGACGTGAAGAAATCTTATAAGAATGACTTGTGCTTTACCACATACATAAGATAGGCTTGTATTTAAGTTAGTAAAAGCAATGGAGGAATCCTATGCAGTGGCTGACGGTACAAGAATCATAATTCGAAATTTCTGGGTTCCACCTATCTGCATCCATTTACACAATATCATTCATTCATTCATTCATTCATTCTCTGAATTCCATAACTGTGCATTGTTTAAATCCCCTTTGCATGAATCTGGAGACTTCCCATTGTAGAACAAGTCACCAAGGCTGGGATGCATGGAGTTCTGTGTTGCAAAGTGCTTGTAGTTTTCAAGTATGGCTACTTTAAATCATGAAGCCCCTTGTACAAAGAAAGCCTTGATGGGTGGAGTGCATACAGTTCCTCTTTCTGGCTTGCTTTGTGATGGGGAATTCCACAATCCTATATTCAGATGTGGAGTTGCGTAATCCCTTTGTATACTATAATGAGGCTCCAAATACAATGCTGTGCAAAGTCTTCCTTCTGCCTTCCTGCCTGCACAGCAGTTCACAGAAAAGTGCTAATCATTTAACTCTTTGGCTCACACTAATTTGGGTTTAATCCATTGTTTCTCCCAGTTATGCATTCTATGTGACGTTTATTAAGGGTATTGCAGTCCTGTAACCCATTGGATTTTTAAAATACAGTGTAGTCGTCCTTTTTATTTGTGAATGTCTTCATAGAATCATAGAATTGTAAAGTTCGAAGGGACTACAAGGGTCATCTAGTCCAACCCCCAGCAATGTAGGAATCTTTTGCCCAACGTAGGGCTTGAACTCACAACCCTGAGATTAAGGTTCTCATGCTCTACCGACTGAGCTATCTTGAAAAAAGTACTGGATAGTGCTACATTCAACACTCCTGTGCACTTTCTGCAACTGGGATAGGATTCCAAATAAATACATTTAAATTTTTGATTATGTTTCCAATTTAATGTAAAATAGCACAAGGGTACAATTATTGAGGTATATAATTACCTGACACTAATTTCTGTTCTTGGTCTTACAAATGCATGAAACTCATGCATTATTTTTTGACTAAAAAAGATTTCCTGGAGGTGTGAATAAAAATCAGTACAGTACTGCATTTTTAACATCCCTGCACTCCCACTCCCATAAGGAGAATTCAGTATTTCCTTGCTGCATCACTATGAAATGACTTGTGATTTGGAGTATTTAATGCCCTTGGATGTGGCATTTCTTTCCCCTTCTCCCTATCAACCACCTGAACTGACGTTTAACTTTGAGCAAAATACTCAAAGGGGAGAAAAGTAGTAGAGCGTTTGAAAAAATAATAATGGAATGTTTGGCCCAGATACTGTACGTAGATGAATGTTGAGTGAGCAGCTAAGGGAAAACGTCACAAATATTTTGTAACCCAGATTCGTAGGAGGATATATATTATTATTGGTTATTCAGTTACTTGGGCATTAGCAGCGAACTCTTGTATTGGAATTTGCTGTTTACTTATCTAATGTAGAGTAAAATTGCTATACATCCTGTAGGGTTTATCTTGGGTGTTATCAGTTTTTAAATTTCCATTCATGTTTTGAAGAGATTAGCATGTTGACATTTTGAATAGATCAGTTTTGAAAATGCAAAACCCTTCCAACACACCCATAGTCGAACCATCCTTGGGAGATTTTGTGTCTAAGAACTGTTTCATGGCATGCTTTTAACTGTTTTTGCTTTCCGTCATATGTTGAAATTTTAGGGAGTACATGGGCCAAAAGCATATGTTGCCACCCAAGGACCACTAGCAAACACAGTAATAGACTTCTGGAGGATGATATGGGAGTACAATGTTGCAGTAAGTATACTAACCCAATATTTATTTCATTCTGTGATGTGAGCAAACTTCTGCCCCTACTTCTTGTTTGGAACAGTTTGGAACCAGAGTTTGTTTTATGTTTCATCCTCTAATCTAAGCTTAGAGATGGAAAGAGGAGTAGATTTTCTTCTGGCGTGCTGTGTTCCAAGTTGTGGCATGAGATCAGTGACATCCCCCCTACTTGGAGGAGAGGGGTCTTTGTGACAATAAGAGTTTGATTGGTGAGGTGCTGAATGGGTACAGCCAAAGTCTGTTGTGCCAGCATGCATTTGCCTAACTCGGGGACAGGGAATGTATGACCCTCCAGATATTGTTGGGTTCCAGCTCTTGTCAGCCCTCCAGCCAGCATGGATGGCCAGTAGTAAGAGGTTCTGGGACTTGTAATCTAAGCACATATGGAGGGCCATACACTCCACATCCCTGAGCTACCGTGTCTGGGCAGAAGAGGAGGAATATGAACTGTAAGATCATGTGGCTGTTAAATTCACAATGGGAGAAGGGATTAAGAAGCAAGGACTGACTTCACTAAACGGTGGAACACCGGTGCTTCACTTCAGCAAGCCGCTTGTATTGATATCCATATAAGCAACTCAACAAAAAGCCCCATCCTCAAAGAGGAGATTGTGTTTTCAGCAAGTTGTCACATTGGAAACCACGTGATTTTCACAATACATGTTTTGTTAACTTGCCATTGTTTCCTTTGGATCCAAGCCTATTTATGCAAGTTTTAATTTTAAAACGTTTTAAAATATTTTTTTATTGTTTTATCACTTATTGTTTGTTTGCTGCCCTAAGCTCCTTTTGGAAGAAGAATGGGGCATGAATTTGGGGACAGCTTCAACTAAATGGGACCCAGGTGGCGCTGTGGGTTAAACCACAGAGCCTAGGGCTTGCTGATCAGAAGGTCAGCGGTTCGTATCCCTGCGACGGGGTGAGCTCCTGTTGCTCGGTCCCAGCTCCTGCCCACCTAGCAGTTTGAAAGCACGTCAAAGTGCAAGTAGATAAATAGGTACCACTGCAGCGGGAAGGTAAACGGCATTTCCATGCGCTGCTCTGGTTCGCCAGAAGTGGCTTAGTCATGCTGGCCACATGACCTGGAAGCTGTACCCCGGCTCTCGACCAATAAAGCGAGATGAGCGCCGCAACCCCAGAGTCGGACACGACTGGACCTAATGGTCAGGGGTCCCTTTACCTTTACCTTACTCAACTAAATAGTTGTGAGTCCCTGTAGTGCAACAGGGCTTCTCCCCTCCTTCTCCCCCTTCCCTCCCCAGAATTGGCTCTGTGGGGTCAGGAGAATATGCCAAGCAGAAATGCAGAAATGCTGACACAACCATCATAACAGCATGATGATGAAATCCATAATTGATTGATTGATTGATTTTAGAAGTGGGTGATAATATAACATTGGATACAGTCCCCAGAGGATTGGCACAAGGGCAAATGTTGTCCTTGACCCCCCAAAAGTTTATCTACTTTTTTTGTTAAACTCAGGCACATGGATAATATAGTGTTTGGCCTGCTGCTAAGTCCTTGGACAATTTACTCCTTCAGTTGTAGTCAGTATATGAATATACTGGTTTTTAATGCACAGATTCTTGGAAACTTTGTACAGTCACATTTCTTTCTTTTTTTAATAGATTATTGTGATGGCTTGTCGAGAGTTTGAAATGGGAAGGGTATGTATTAATAGCGCTGGCTTGTTTATGGCCTTTGCTAAATATGTTACGGTTGATAGTGCAGTTAAGCAAATCTCTGTACAGGTTACTCGTTTTACTTGAGGAATTCCTATGTAAATCTTGAGCATTTGCTACTTAATGAAAACTAGCACATTTTCTTGCCCCACTCTGTTAAGTTTAGTGTAGGAAGGTGTAAAGAAACAAATGGTTTTAGAATGGAATTGCACAGTGTGGGTGCGTGAACAAAGCAAATAGCAGCTTTTCCTATGGCCTTCCAGATCCTAAAAGGAAACGCATAAAAAAGTCCTGAGAGGGAGATGAGGGTCTTGGGTGTATTAGCAAGGATGACCTTGCCCGTTTAAATCCAACTATCTGTGAATATTCATAAATGTGTGTGCTTATTTTTAAACTATATATTTGGTAACTATATTTTCTTTGGTAACAGAAAAAATGTGAACGTTACTGGCCTCTGTATGGGGAAGAAGGTGTTTCTTTTGGACCATTTCATATTTCTTGTGTAAGTATTTTGTTAATGATAGTGCAGTACTAATTGATACTTTAAAAAAATAAAACAAGTTCTAATTCCATCTTAAAGAAATGTATATATATTAACTGTAGTAAGCCTGCAACTCACATGTATTTGTTTTCATTCAGCTTTATGTATGTGGCAAAAATTAAAATTAAAAAGGGGGCAGAGTTCCAGGAAAAATGACTTTGGCAATCCTGCCCGTCACTGAACCCAATGGTTTTTGACTATACGTGATTTTGGCTTGAGGTGTGATTCCGGGAATGTAACCCCTGCATAAGTTGTGGGCTTACTGTAATTACAGTATATTGAATTGCTCTAATTCTGAGGAAATGTTGGTCCATAAGCCTCAATGATGCCAAATTGATAATTCTTCTATATGAAATAATTTGAAGGGGTTGCTTACATTAGTGGCTCCCCCCTTCGCATGCGAAACATTTTGAAACAAGGCAAACTATACATTGGTTTTGTGGGCATAATTCTGACCTGGTTTACCACTACAAGAATGAACCTGGACTCACCTTGGTGTTTTACACCCCCCCCCCCATTTGACATGTCTACAAAGAGGAAATCAGGAGCTTTTGTTTTTAAATAACCACAGTATAGCATATGTCAGTGCCTCGACAAACTGTGGTTGGTCTTCACTATGATTTGCTGAAACAATTCTAGTTGGAATCTACCAACTAATGCTTCTGATCTCCTTGCAGACATGCTGGAGGGGACAAGGAACAAACCCACTCCTTGCCCAGATCCATTCTTGTAATACTAAACAATAGGTTAGTATTATGTGCAAATGAAACCACTGAATAATTAAAACACCAACTAACGTTAATACAGAAAAAATAATTTCATTTGGCAAAATGGGGGAAAAGCAGTCATAGTGGTATGCTGCTGGTGTTTTATGAATTGGTGAACTATTCATAACTCATGGTAGATTTTGAGAAGTGAAGGCAGAAGCCTATAGGTTACAAGGAATTTTAAGAAAGCCACGTGGTAAGGCATAAGTAGCAAGATTTGAATCAACTGCCATAGAAGAAAGCTAGCCTTTTATACTGAGAATGTGGTTCTGTTTAGTTTTTTATATAAGGAGCCACTGAAATAGGGATAGTGTCATAGAAATGAGAAAACCAATAAGGAGGAAAAGCAGGGCAAGTTATGCACATGTGTGCAAGAGAATACCTGAAAGACTCAGTGTTGTGACATGCGACTCTTGGTTGGGTGCAGAAGTCTCACAGGAGGGATCTTTTATGCTTTGTTTAGATTCAGTTTCACTTCTCATGCAATGTTCTCTTTAACAGTCATGCTGCTTGTCCTAGAGCTCACACTCGTTGGACAATCAGAAACAGGAGAATTAAAAACCTCCTATGATAGCACCGTGCAAGCTGTTTCCAAGATCTTGTGGAATAACAGTAGCAGTTACTTTCCTTCCACTCATGGTTGCTTGGATCCAGTCCATTATTTAAAGGAACAAGTGTGGACCACTCTGGCTTAGTGTCAGCGTAGATATGACTTTCCCAAATATTTTCCAGTTTTAGTTATGGTTAATGCTACATCGGCACAGAACCTAAATTCCGGTTATTGTTTTACTTAAAACAAGTGAAGCAAATCAAAATTCATCCATATGCTCCTATGAATGCTGTGATTCTGAATTCTTCTATTTTTAAAGATTAACCTAAGTGGATACAATACTGCTGTTAGGACTAAATTAGATTTGAGTGAGTAAAGTACTACTATCGGTACTAAGCTAAAATTTTGTGACGTTCCCATCTATTCACAAATACTCCTTTTTCATTTAGGAAGCTGAGCAAGTCAGAACAGACTACTATATTAGAACTCTGCTATTGGCCTTTCAGAATGTAAGTAGATAAAAGCTCTATATTGCAGCTGGTTAAAACATAGTATTGTTAGTCTGATGCCTTCTGTGTACCAAATCACTTTGCCCCTTTTGACAACATGTTAATGTGGTGCTGAAATGGCCTTGCGACATGTGATAACTGGCAGGATGATACCTCCAACTGTCAATCGTCCTGAAAACTTTTTGTATTTTGTGTTTTTATATTGTGATTTTATGTTGTAACCGCCCTGAGACTTGCAGGTATAGGGCAGCATACAAATTTAATAAATAGTATGTCAGGGACCTGACCTCACGCAAGGCACTTGAGACGGGGAAGGAGGGATGGAGGGAAGCGCAGCCTCTCTTGAGAAGCAGTTCGGAGTCCAGCACAGATAGCAAGGACAGCCCCAGTGGTGACGAGCAGGAACTGTCAGGCAGTGCGGTAGAACTGAGGGTCACAGATGCTGACAGAGCCCTAGATCGACCTGAGGGGGTTGCAGAGCAAAGCAGTCAGCTACTTCCGTCGCTCCAGCTGCGTAGAGGGAAAAAGCGTAAGGAATGGAGGAGACGTTTTGGAATTCCCAAGCTTTTATGTTGGGGGAGGAGTAGGCAGAAGCCACTCCCGGATTCTGGAACCGACTCAAGCGGACATGAATTTTGACGCTCTGATGTGCATAGTCTGTAAATAAAGCATTAGCTTTAGAAGAACGGATGTTTCTGCCTCTTTACTCTTGAGGAGACAACCCCGAGCCCTTACATAGTACTAAAATTAATAATAACTTAGGGTCCAAAAGGCACAAAAGGAGTTTTTGGTCATTTGGGGCAGTGGCAGCTCAACTCAAATCTTGACTTTGAGATGATGCTCCTTCAGTTACTGATTTGTGTGGTTTAAATGCTTCTTGATGCATTATGAGACACTGAATTCACTACTTGGTTCTAAATTCTACCCCTGGCAGAACCTGTTTGTATGTTGTTGTCAGTAGCCCTGCATAAGAGCCTAGGGTGCCATGAATGGGCTGGAGTATATTTGTAAAGGCTCAGCCAGCAGTAGCTTAATATTTGAAGGACATGGGTTTTGACCCAGTGTGTGTGTCAAGTTTTAAGTGAAGCAAATTTTGCAACTTGTGCTATTTCAGTAGTCTTTGGGTTTGTATTAATGTATTAAAATTATATTCATTACGTGGGAAAATAATTATAAACTTGTTGGTCTGTTCTGGGTAGATTATGGCAGTGGTGTTCTTACCACTTGAAATGTAGCCTCATGAGCCCTATATGGTGAGCCATTTGTGTGAAGCAGCTCCTACACTTACTTATTTACTTCATTGTTTCTTTAAAAATATTTCTTAATGGTGGTATTTTACAACATTTTTATTCACTTTTCTCTTGAGTTACCTGATCAGCTCCCAAAATGGACAGTTTATAAAAGCCAACCTTCAAAGATACAGCACAATCTTTTTTTCTTCTAGGAAACACGCAGGGTTTATCAATTTCATTATGTGAATTGGCCTGACCATGACGTTCCATCATCTTTTGATTCTATTCTGGACATGATCAGCTTAATGAGGGAATACCAGGAGCATGAAGATGTTCCTATTTGCATACACTGCAGGTACAAATTATTCATGCAGGAATTTAAATTGGGGGGGGGGTGTCCTAGAAAGTTAACTTTGGAATTGATGGCTTTCATGTGTTGCCTTTGTGTATGTAAGTTTAATAGTGCATTGCAATCAGCTGGTGAGCTCAAGATAGTTTGAGGGTACTAAACCTAATCTTGAGGATAAAGCAACTGAATCATATTAAGATGGATGCATAAACATTTGTAAAATCTATGGCTAGTGCATCTCTTTGATATTTTCATTGCTATACTGCTGTAGTATTATAGGATATGTACATGTGCACTGTATTGCTGAATCATGTTAACATTGTTGCAGCAGTAACAACTTTTCGTGTAATTTTATTTGGAACCTACGTTAGTGGGTGGTATCTAAATATCATGCATAATTAAATATTGAGTGGGGGTGGGAAAGAGGTAACCAAACCCAGCCCATTATTTTGGAAGGAGAGAAAGTATGCATATACAAGAGACAGATAAAATGCAGCAAGTGCACCTTCATTGTGGGGTAAATGTGCTTCTATTTCTAGACATTTGTAGAAGTGAGTGTAACATATTCATTCAAAACTGTTGCTATCCTTCCCAGGGATCCTGGGATATGATGTGATAGATATTAAAGACAAAAAATTGTCACCGTGTGTGATATCAATCTTGATGTCTCAGTAATGGGTTTTTTGGGGGGGCGGACGGGCGCTACATTGTACTTTAGAGTGTGTTTAGTTCAAAGCATCCCTTATATTTTAACTGTCATGTCTTCAACACCCGTTAATTATTCTGTGAGTATGATAGGAATTTCTTAAAACTAGGAATGCGCTCTCAAAAACACATTGCCTAGAGTTCTTGACAGAGGAAAGGGGAGTACAGTAATGTAATAAGGCTTGAAACAAATGTATATTTGTTAAATACAGACTTCTGTGAGGACTGTCTTTGAAAACATTTGAGACACAGCCCAGTTCACATGCTGCATTAAACCATATTTATGAACTGCGGTTAAATGTGTACAAGCAGTGTGCTCATGCATACTGCCCAAAGATTCTCACTCCGCTTCTGCCGTGCCACTAGTAAACAAGCCAGAGTCATACTTGTCATGATATCTGAACCATTATTTGTTTCCCTTAATAAATCGTAAGTCCTATGACAAATCTACAAATGTGCAGAATTTTTAAAAAACCATACATTCTGGTCAGCATCCCTAGAGTTTGGCACTTGCACTATCCAAAAGGATGTATTTTGTTCTGTAGTTGTGTGATTTGTGCTTATATTGTATTGTGATGGCCATTGGCTATAAACAATAAAAATCTATTGATTTGATTGATTGATTGAAGTCCTAAGCCAAGAGCAAACCTTGGTTTCGATTCATGGGATGTGTGAAAAGAAACAAGCCACAACCCTCTATTCGGATGTTATGACATACCATTCTCTGGCTTGGTTCCCAGGAGAGCAGAGCAATAACTTTTCAGGTACATGCACTAGCATGCTGTGTGGTCCACATCAAATAACAGTTGGATTTTAACTATGATTTATGATAATATGTAAACCAGGCCTTTATCTTGAAAATAGGCCTCACCGATAGTTTTTATTTTCAACTACCATTTGTGCTTGACTGTAGTTAAAATAAAATGTAAATAGTCACCAGTTGATAAATAAATGGAGTAACTGATTCATTTTGATGTACTGTATGTAGAAAATGCCTATATGGCTTACCCTAACAATTGTATATGGTTATTATGTTTTTGGTTACAATACAGTCCCATTTTATATGTATTGGCGGTGTGTTGAAGAGGGACATATTTTTTGTGTGTAGATTGGTATGTTGAATAAATAAAACCTTGAAGCAACATTGTAGATTTATGCTTTTGATATGAAAACACAAACCACTAATTATAACAAAAATCCAATTGGTGATAATTCAGAATTGTTTAAATGTCAACTCTAAAATAGCCTTTCAATGATACTTCCTGTTAAGTGTTTGGTAGGTATGAACAGAAATGCAAAGTTTTAAGCCTCCTTTTCTCTTATGGTGTTCATCTTTTTCCACTATAGTGCTGGGTGTGGAAGAACAGGAGCCATCTGTGCCATAGATTATACATGGAATTTGTTGAAAGCTGGGGTAAGGAGGATTTATAGCAATCTAATGCTACAAAACTAGGTCATCTTATGCCAGTCATTAGAGTAGAGTTTTATAGGGGAGTAATGGAGTTCTCCTCAGTGTGCAAAATTGAACATAATTTGAAAATGAGTTTTAAGTTAGATAGTACCTTTTCCCATAGCACCAATGTTGTTTCCCCCCCCCCTTTTGTTACTTCTAATTAGTTCATGATTACAATAGAAATACTAAATACTGAAGCATAGTATTTGAAGTAAAGTACATCAGTGGACAACCTTCTGCTCCTTTGTATTTCAGAAAATACCAGAGGAGTTCAATGTGTTTAATTTAATACAAGAAATGAGGACACAAAGACATTCTGCAGTACAGACTAAGGTAATACTGCTTTCAGTTCAGTATATGGCTGTGACATGACCACTTTGTGAAATAGTGTCTTTGAAACAATGCTTATATATCTGTATGCTAATCTTGGTTTTTATCATGCACCCAGGAACAGTATGAACTTGTTCATCGAGCCATAGCACAGTTGTTTGAAAAGCAACTTCAGAAATATGAAAGTTGTGCAAACTGGAAAATTGCAGATGGGCTGGTAGGTGTTTTTGTCATAGTTCATGTAATTTGAAATAGTAGCTTTTCCCTAGAGTTAAATTACCCTTGTTCATCTTAGTTTTTTGTTTGTGGTAATAAGATACCGTATTTACTCGAATGTAATGCACCATCAGTAGGGACCCAGGTGGCGCTGTGGGTGAAACCACAGAGCCTAGGGCTTGCTGATCAGAAGGTCGGCGGTTCGAATCCCTGCGACGGGGTGAGCTCCCGTTGCTTGGTCCCTGCTTCTGCCCACCTAGCAGTTCGAAAGCACGTCAAAGTGCAAGTAGATAAATAGGTACCGCTGCAGCGGGAAGGTAAACGGCATTTCCGTGTGCTGCTCTGGTTTGCCAGAAGCGGCTTTGTCATGCTGGCCACATGACCCGGAAGCTGTATGCCGGCTCTCGGCCAATAAAGCGAGATGAGCGCAGCAACCCCAGAGTCGGACACGACTGGACCTAATGGTCAGGGGTCCCTTTACCTTTACCTTAATGCACCATCAACCTAATGCTCACCTCAGTTTTCAAAACCTTGAAACAAAAAAAAGTATTTCCTGGCAAATGTAAATGCGCCATCACATGCACACCCTACTTTTTGCGACGTAATTTGGCCCCGAAAGGTGTGCATTACATTCGAGTAAATACGGTATTAAAATCCATGCTTGTTTGTATTGCAACAAGCTTTATTCCATTGAACTCTTTTGAAAAGAAACCAAAGTTATTTTCTTCTTGAAACTGTTTACTGTGGTTATTATTGTTTCAGCACTAGTTGCATAGCCAGGATGCAGTCTCTTTTCTCTTCCCCACCTCATTCCATTGGTATGTGATCAGAAAGTGCTTCCACACTTGCACCAAGGGGTAAGGTGTAAAAGTGGATATTTTTAATTTCTGGCTGTATTCCCTCATGTCTTGAGGAATCCCACTCTAGGGGGTTCCTGATGTTTCTGCAGAAGCTTTTCTGAATACTGCGAGGAGCAGCATTGAGAAGGGGAGGCAGAAAGTTCTGGTGCATTTGCAGTGTGGAGAGCATGTCTCATTGCATTTTGGCCCATGATTATTAGTGTGATATGACACAAGGGACTTATCTGACAAATTATGTTTTTGATATCAGCATGACTACACTCAAAGAGGTTAAACTATCCAACCTAATGATACTTAGCAGGTTTGTTTTGGAGCAAACTGCTCAATTATTTAATGCATTATTAGAAACAGGCCTTGATGCTGTGTTTTCAGTTAAAATGGAAAAAACTCATTAGGGCTGTGCCTTTGGTTTGTATCATAGTGTTGAGTTGATGAAAATAAAGCTGAATACCCAAGTTATGTAAGGATTATTGTTTTCAGCTGAAAACTGCCCCGCCCCTTTAATTTTCAGCTGAAAACTCCCTCCACCCCCAAGAAGTTCTTGAAATGGCCTGACCTAAGTATAGTTTAGGAGCACATTCTTGTCTAACATGCTCTACCAGTGTTTCCTCAAATTTCTTGACTATATTTTATTTCTAGACAATAACAGCTGAAAAGGATGTTGCACAATACTCGTTTGACTGACTGATCCAGGCAAAGTAACCACACGCAGACAAAGCCTTAATCTTCCCTCTGAAACTACTTTGCTTATAGTTACCGCAAAGATCTCCTGCAGACTTCTCTGACTCTTAGTCTGGGAGGTAAACATAAAATGCTTGGGAGAAAGAATCTTCTTGGGTGTTAGTCATCAGTAGTCATGCTGAGGCAAGCCGGTAGATGCAGTTCAGTTCTAGAACCTAACATCTTACCTTTACTAGCTTGCCATGTCCAGGCACCTTCATCCAAGTTTGCCAGGAATTGCAGAGAATGCGGGGAGGGGGTTGTCTCAGGATGCGGGGTCTGCAGCAACAGTGTAATAGGATCGGGCTTTGGGGCACATATCCTGCTTGTGGGCTTATCATAGGCTTCTGATTAGGCCCTGTGAGGGTGCTGGACTGGCCTTTGGTCTGTTGCAGCAGAGCTTTTCCAGAAGAAATTGTGCTTCCGTGCCTAAAGGCACTGGGGAAGAAAAAAGTGGCAAGAGAGACTTGCTGATAGCCATCTTCTGCATGTGCCTGAGGACTAGGGAAAAGGGTCATCTTTATTTTTAAAGAGGAATCTTTTGTGCTCCCTCCGTCTTTTGCGGAAAAGTCAGAAAAGATGGGAAAAGATGGCTCCCTTCCCTCCCTCTCTTTCCAGTTCACTGAGAACACAGGGAAGGGAGAAACTGATGGTGACCACAATAGCATTTTTTATTATCATTTGACTTTAAAAACAGCATAACATGATTGAGTCTTTCTTGGCCACATCCTTATTATTTGAGGAAATGAAACCATTTGATGATGGTTGGGGTCTTGATACACAATTGTCTTCCTAACAGGGCATCAGTTCTAGTAGGCAGAAACCTAATTTACACCTATGCAGGAAATATAAAGTAAAATTGCAGTAATTGTCTGGAGGAGCTTCTCTTCCATTAACCAAAATAAGCACTTTTAAAGAAGTATGTTCCACATCGGCTCTAATGCTTATTGCCCCATTTAGAATAGAAATAGAACAACGCTATTAAAACCTCACATTTTAAGAGAGTTTGTTAAACATTTTAAGCAAGGGTTCACCAAGTTGTCAATTTTCTCCTGCGAATTTTTGACAACTTAGATCACCATTTGTGTCCCTGCTGTTGGGATCATTTATTTCATACTTTATATTTCAAGAGAAACTCTTTAACATGATAATCAATTTCCTGGGTGTTTAAGGCAACCTTAATGCATGTAGGAGATTGAGTGCTGCTGCTGTGCCGAATCTAGTGGCTTCTTTGTTGGCAGAAAATAACTTTTTAATTCCTTTCTGAGTTCCACAATGTCTGCTGCATCACAAATATGTGTGGACAAAGCCATGCCTGTGTGTGTTGTGTTATTTTTTCCTCTGTTTTAATTAAAGCCCAGCCATTGCAGCGTAGAGATTGGCTTCTCCCAGCAGTGCCAATGGACCGATTTAATTTTTTTTATAAGCCACATTCTGGTTCATAAGCATATAATCAGCTTTTGAAAATTACTAGACCAAGCTCTTGTGGGCTACACAATATCTTTTGCATCAAAGCAAATTCTTTCTTAAATGTAGCTACTGAAATAAAATAGAGTAACATTTGGCTAGGAAAATAGGCAATAAGTTGGCTGAAGAAAATCTGATTTAAAGAGGCAAAGGTTTTCTCTTGTAAGACCACCATCTGTTCTTCCCCACCATAGATGAGCTCATCTTCACAACATGCATTATACCTTCTTGGGTTTTGCTTTGTTTTTTTGATTGCCAGAAGCTAATGTCTTAATCCACATGTTCAGTAGCCATAACATTTGGTACATTAATTGAGGACATGACATGAAATGGATTAGGCTGCTCAATGATACTTTAATGCAAAGGAGAATGTAGCTGATGGTGCAGGGAGCATGACTAAATCTTCGTCCTTGAGCAGTTAAACAAAAGCACTTCAGCCTTCCTAAGTGCAATTCTGTTAATGTTCTGTAATGGCAACAAGGGGTTGGATGCTAAGGCAATATGCTGAGTTAGATGGGTTTATATGGTACATTTGACTATTTCAGTAGATACTGCTTTTAATCTTATTTAATGATATAAGCTCCTGGGTCTATTTTCATAGATCTCTAGTAGTCTGCCCTTGGTTCTGTTCTTCTTTTCACCCTCCTCGTTCTACACAAGCTGATATGCTCTCAATTCCCTCGTATCTTTCTCATAAACTCTCAGTTTGCTGCCTTGAAACAATGTTGAGAAATATTTGCTTCTCATAACTGAATTATTTGAAAATATTTTATGCCTGGCTTATATATTGCAAAATATTTTGAGTCAACACCTTTCTATCTACCTGTTGTTGCTTTTCTTTTCTTTTTAAAGTCCTGGTTCTGTCTTCTCTCTCTTTGCCTTGTTCACTTTCCCAGAAGTCTTATATAGTCTGTCACTACTTCACTATTAAATATATTATGTAGTACCTGGCCTTTTCACTGGGCTGTAAATTGACTAAACAGTCATTAAAATATTTTAAACTTGTACTCATAACATTCAAATCTGTTGGCTGGCTTGGGACTTTTTATTAGGAATTTCCACAAGGTACAATGTGCTGTGATCCAGTGATCCAGCAATTAATAATAAAGAAAATAAACACACCTGTTGTTATTATTTACAGTTTCAACTAAATTTTGTTGGGTTACTAACAAAGAATATGGATAAATATTATGAGAGTTTTATAAAACTGTGTACTTTGTAATGTCGTGTGGATTGTTTGGTCCATGTTGGCTGCAGTAGGGTCTAGCCAGTGATTCTCAGCTTATGGGCCATAGAGTCTACAAGTGATGCTCTTCCAGCCAATGCTTGATTGATTTCCTCAGTCACCCTTTTATTTGCAGTGGTATCTCCAGGAACACTGTCTTATTGCTTTGAAGCTTGTGACCAGTGGAAAATTGCAGCTTTGGCCTATGTCTTCCCCACTTTTCTTAGTTGGTGCTTGGTGTGAGGTGGACTTGGAAGAGCCTAGCAGCAAGATACAGAAATGCAGTGTTTTTTTGTGGTTTTTTGTGGTTGTTATTTCCCACTGTGCTGCTCTGTCTGCAAAGTGCGTTATGCCTGGTCTTTTCTGGTCTTTCATGTTGCACCATATATAGCACTTACTGTTGGGAGGAAGAATGCATGGCATGGCGGCTTGAAGGCCTTTAATTTGACTTTAGAGCGCTCTGTGCTATGGAGCATTGGCGGTCTTTCTGCTATTGATGGATCTACAATTTTTCCCTTAAGGAGCAAAAGTCCCTTGCTCTCCCCCTCTCCCTCCCAGTGTGTTTGCATTAGCAGTGGAGACAGAAGAGGAGACAGAATTATTTCTCCCCTTTGCCCCCTCCCACTACTGCTGCTAAAGTGTCGAAGGAAAGTTTTCAAAATGCAAGCTTCCTTCTGTTGCTTATCCCAGCAGCAGAAGGGGAGAATTTTTCTGTGCTCTGAGAGCATCCCTGTACCTCCTCCTTTGTAGCTCAGCTGGATAACCCAGCCTCCTTGCAAAGCCCACCCTGCGGTAATCTTTTCCACTTCCAAATTTGAGATCGAAAGGATCAGCACTGGGCAGGCTTTGCAAAGTGCAGGTAGGCTTGGATAGCCAGCAGAGATCCAAAGGAAGGGCTCAGGGATCCTTGAGAAGCCCACCCAAAGTTGAAATGCACACATTCACAGCAAGCCTGTAATGTTGCCACCTCCCTAACCTGATACCCAGGACCTGCTTTTTACTTATTGCATTTGGGTCCCTTGTTTTTGGCATTATTGGGCATTATTCATATTCATAAAACATACTCAGATGAGAATATGAAGAACAAATGTGTTGTAGGTTATAATTTTGATTCCTTTATATCGTCACACTAGAAAAACTCCCTATTAAATTTGAGTCATGTGAAATTATACTATTCATTCATAGAGTATTTCTTTGTGCTCACATTTAACACAATATGCACAGTAACTCAATCCCAAGCTGGTGTATGTTTTGGTTTTTGTGTGGATGTTTCTCTTAACCTTTGAATAAAACTTTTGGGGATTTAATTTTCTTGACAGGATGAAGTTGGCACAGAAAATACCGCCAGTTCTGGAGACCTTGAGAAACAGGATTCACCTCCACCAAAGCCACCTCGAACTCGCAGGTACTCCTGGAGAATTACTCCTAGGGAATCGTTTATTATGGACCCATTTGATTTCCATTAGTATCTTGTCAGATGAGCATATGCCCAATAACAAATTTAGTCAGCTTATTGGTGTAAGGCAGGAATGGAAAACCTCCAGATGTTGCTGTACTACAACGCCCATCATTCTTCACCATTGGCAGTACTGGCTGGGACTAGGGGGAGTTGTAGTCTAACAACATCTGGAGAGGCACATGGTTTCACTTTCACCCTGGGAACATTTCATAGGGTGCTGTATTTATGTAATATTAGTTTGATAATACTCTCATCAGACTCCGGTCTGGTAGTCTGTCAGATGATTAAGAAGGCATGCATTCTGTTTCTTGGCAACTTCTTTTAGGTTAGGGGAAAACATTCCCAGGCCACACCCTCCCAACAGATTCAGTTTACTGAGCTGCAAGTTAACATAATAATTTTAAAGATTTCATTGAACGTTGCATTATAGTCGTCTTTTCCTAATTCAATGAAGGAAAAGCACCCTGGCTGATGAGACTCACTTTGCCCATCAGCAGACACTACTGCTCATCACATCTCGCTAAAGAAAGAGTTTTATTATGTCAGCCATGTGCTTTTTGCTTCATGATTTCCATGAAGTGCTCTTCTATAAGACTATCTCTGTGCCTGTCATCTGTGCCATTTTAAGCACTTACAAACATCTTCATCCTATTTCATATTCAACATTCTTGTCCTTTCATTCATCCTTGAAGCAAGTGTAGTCATTTGATGCTTGTAGAGAAAGCTGTGCTTAAAAAAAATTCTGGATTTTCTGTAAAATAAACCCACCTGGTGACATACTTTCTGAATCTTAAGGCATGCAAGTCCATAAATCATAGTATTGTGTGTATCTGCTGACGTCTCGAGTGGCAACAAGAGAGACAATGTGGAAATATATTGTAGATTGGTTTGCTACATTCTATATACCTGGGTGAATGTCAGGGTTATGGACCTCTGACAAACAATGTATTTTATATCTACATGCAATAAAGTGGAAAATTATATAACTGTGGCCTAATTCAGACTAATCAAAACAAGGTTGCATGAATCAGGCAGTTAATCCAAGGATAGTCCTCCCTATACATTATTTCAAGTATGGGCTTCCCCACAGACTGCTTGTGTCCCATGTTATATGTATAATAGAGGGGTTATACCATTATATCAGGAATGTCATAATCAGGAAGGCATTCAAATGTTTTTTCAAACTTACTAGAAGCTGGTGCAGTCGTCATGCTTTGCTGCAGTAAGCATTATACCCCTGCCCCTCCAACACATGTATTTCAAATTTTGCCACAAGGGGGCATGGCTTTCCTGCAGACTGTTGATAATCGCATGCTTTATTGTAGATTTTAAGCTATAAATAGTAGGTTCTGGTGGTTGCCCATAGGCAATAACAGCATGATACCATCTTTTCTTCATGTGTTAAATGCTTTCTTGATACTTAATGTGTTTCTGGGTTGACCTTTATTCAAATATTGGATGTAAAAGTTAAAGGTGTTTGAAGAAAGTTCTGTTTCCTGGGATTATTACAAAACTATAGCATTTGGTTCCTATTTATTGCATTTTTGTGGATTTTGACATTCTAACTATTCTGGATAAAATGTGCCTATTTTTTTATTGTGAACGTAATTCTGAGAAAGGGTTTTTAAAGTTCATATTCTGAATAAGTAGTTTATATAATAAATGTACATAATCCTTAATTATGGAGTACTTACACAATTTTTCTCTTTAGCTGCCTTGTAGAAGGAGATGTAAAAGAAGAAATTCTGCAGCCTCCAGAGCCTCATCCAGTACCACCCATTTTAACACCATCACCTCCTTCAGCTTATCCAACAGTAACAACTGTTTGGCAGGACAATGATAGATACCATCCAAAGCCTGTTCTGCACATGGTTTCTTCAGAGCATCCAACAGACCTCAATGAAAACTACAATAAGTCAGAAGAGCATCCAGGGAAGAATGAAGTCTCTGAACATGTAGAGAAAAAGCTTGAGCGCAACTTGAGTTTTGAAATTAAAAAGGTACCCCTTCAAGAGGGGCCAAGGAGCTTTGATGGGAACACCCTCTTGAATAGGGGACATGCAATCAAAATTAAAACTGGCCCATCTTGTGCAGTGGATAAGACATCTAAACTACAGGAACAAGGCTCAGGAGATGCTCCTACAGATACCTTCCAAAACTCTTGTATAGAATGCAATATGCAGCCACTGAGTAAAGCTGTAACATCCTCACCTGAAGGCCATCAGTGTCTGGTAGGTTCTGATCCTCTGCAAAGACCAGACTGTTTGCCTCTCAAAGAGAAGGGACATGCTATGTGGTCGTTACAAGGGACAAAAAATGTACAGCCAACATCAACACCAGAGGACACATCTCCAGCTGTTTTATGTCATGGGAGTAAAAATCTGTCTGTAGTATCGAACTCACCATCTCAAATGGATGCTCCTTCCAGTGAATCAGCGGATCATTATCACAGTGGCATGCTTCCAGTTAGAGTACCCCTTTGTTTTACAAATCCTCTGCATTCTGATGATTCTGATACAGATGAAAGAAACTCTGAGGTGTCTGTGACACAAAGCATGTCTAATGTTTCAACTGCAAGTGCCACGGTTTCTGTGGCTGCTGGCACAGAAAATGTTTCTGCTAGAAAAGTATTGCCCATGTCCATTGCAAGACAGGATGCCTCAATCATAGCTGATAAAGGTAAGCTGTACTAGATGCTATCTATATTAGAAATACTAAATTCATAGAGTTGGATCCTAAGCTTGTGAAAGGGAAAGGTTCCTCATGCAAGGATTTTCCCCATCCCTTCCTGAACAACATCAGCTGTGGTGTGGGAGTGCAAAATTGGACTGAGGTGCCTTGCACAAGCACATTTTCACTGGCACATACTGAATCCATGTGCTTTTCAGTGAGTCCATTACAGACCACACTGTTCAGCAGTTCTTCCCCAACTTTCCAGAGTAGGTGTTGGGGTTGTAGCTGGAATTGCTGGGGGCTAAAAAAGATCCTTCTGTAACCTTTGGATCCAACTTAGAAGACTAAGGGGCTGTGCATATTATGAAGGTAGGTGCCAACACTCATCACATTTTGGTAACAGCTAAAAACGTTTATTCTCTCAGATCTTTGCTGGGTATCTATAGAAGTTGACCATAATAACTTAATATGTCCGCTTTGGCCTACTGTTTGCTGCTATTTTATTTATTCTGTTAGTAGGTTTTAGTAGTGTGAGCAAGCAATCCTTGTTTTGGGGGCCCCTACATGCTCCCAAAAATCTGATCTGAAGTGTGACGGGGTGACATGGGGCAGGGGCTGGAGGGGAAGAAGTGAAATTAGAAGTTTATGTGAAAGCTGGTACATGGAAGTTTTCATAAATAAGAGCCAACATGAAGTGGAGTAGGACTGGCCATTAATTTGTTCAGGTTGGCCTTGGGAACATCAGCCTTGGTAGTAGGCAACAGCTGCTGTCATTCAGAGGCTCTTTAGTTGGGGAGGGCGCAGTGACTTAGTCACAGCTTCCAGTTCTGTTAGCTTTAGGCAGTGATGGCTAACCTTGACACTCCGGATGTTTTGGAACTACAACTCCCATCATCCCTAGCTAACAGGATCAGTGGTCAGGGATGATGGGAGTTGTAGTCCCAAAACATCTGGAGTGTCAAGGTTAGCCATCACTGGCTTTAGGCAACCAGCTCTCCTCCATGCGTAACAAACACTGGATCCTTGTAGGGCTGGTTTTTTTTTTAAAAAAAACAACACAATAGACTTATGAGTACATTGTAAATCCCCCGAGTCTAAACCACTAACTTAACTTTGGGCAGCTGTGTTAGCCAAACTGATAGGCATTGATCCATTTAAAATAGTTTTTAGAGGGACTGGCAGGAAACCGTAACCAAAGGTTGCAGTGTTCTTTTTCCAGGCACCAGTTACCACAGAAATTTTATAGAATTGTTTAGGGCTTGCAAAGCAGGGAGAGGTTTCAGGAGGGGGAAGAGGGAAAAGGACACCTTTTTCTGCCGTCTTGAAGCCTCAATTTACTGTGCTAAAAGAATGGGAGGGTGGAGGCTTTTAGGGGTCCTCCTAACTCCTTTTCCTG
Organism: Darevskia mixta; assembly: GCA_034641385.1. Lineage (NCBI taxonomy): Eukaryota > Metazoa > Chordata > Lepidosauria > Squamata > Lacertidae > Darevskia > Darevskia mixta. The sequence continues at coordinate 5,272,601 of JAWWNH010000224.1, read as the reverse complement.
AAACCTCTCCAAATAGCATGGAGGAGGACAGTTCCTTTAACACTCCAAACACAATTCCCTTTCCAAGATTTATGTGTATTGTGTTCCTGAGAGTGGGAAAGGAAAGATCTGTCCTTCCCCCTTTCCTCTTTAATAAACCTTACTTCCCCACTTGTGACAGGGAGTGATCTCTTGGTGTTCGCCTCGCTTCTCCAATTCCGAGGCACTTACTAAGGTTTGAAACATAAATTTTGTGTGTGAAATCTCAGAGAGTCCAGAAAAGCAGTCAAACTGCTGCTTTAGATTACGGTAACATGCTTTCCCCCTGTGTGTTTCTGATGGAAGGTGCTGCTTAGCTTCAGTAGCACATGCTTTTTAATGGAAAAGGAGACAGGCTTTTTGGCAATTTGTCTGGGAAGTAACCAGTCCTCTCCCGTTGCCCTTGGTGTCTCCACACAGGTGTCCTTCAAATGCAGCCACTGCCATGTGGGAACTGCTTATCTAAGACCAGATGCCATGGGGCTGGGGGCTGCATGTGAATGGGGCTCTTTCCAATTTTATCTGTGTCCAATGTTGTTGTTTCTATAGTTTGTGTTTCAGATGCACACAATGCATTAACAAGCCCAATACACATTTGTTATATTTCCGTTGGGTCTAGGTTTGCTCAGCAGTTGTCTAGGTACTTGGGTGGTGTTTTCTTAATTGTTCTAATAGCAGTATTTGTAGAAAGAGTGTTTGTGCTTTATCTCTTTTGTTGCGCATGCACATGCATCTGCTCTGACCTTTATACCCACCTTTAGGATAGATACTATAAAATGTTAGGGGTTTAAATAAGTCTCTCCTGCTCCCCCTTTCCCTTTTTTCATTTCAGTGTATGCCTTTAATGTTTTGTTGGCCCTGAAAGCAGTTGGACTGTTCCCCCCCTCCCCTAATTAAAACAATTAATATTTTACTGGTATGTGGAAATAGCTCCACTATTTCCACAATAGGTGTGGAATTGCCTGGGTTTAATAGTAGAAGCAACAAGTTGGAACCCACACCAAAATGTAAGGTATGCTCTGGAGTATGAGCCCTGGGCTGTTAAGTGCTGGGATTGGGTTTTCAGGAGAAACTGTTCCCTCTCCTGAAACTGTTACTTGTGCTAAAAGGCTCACATTTGGAGCTGGAGATTTGCAGATGTAAACTGGATTGCATGCAGAGCTTATTGGGTTCATTTCCCAGTATCTGTAGATACCTGTAGGGTTGAGAATGCTTCATTCTGAAACCCTGGAGAGCTGCTGCCAATCATTGTAGATAGTGCTAAGCTAGTTGAGCCAGTGGTCTGACTCAGTACAAGGTAGCTTCCTCTTTTTAAAAAAAGCATTGTTTTTTTGCAACGTGGGTCCTGTTGTCTGGTGACTTCCAAGATTTATGGATGTTTAGGTTTGCTGAGCACAGGATGTTGAGGGTGGGGAGGGGAGGGTTGAAGTAGAGAAATGGAATTGGCCACTCCAAGTCCCTGATGTCTTCTAGAATCCTGAAGGTGGGTGGGGAGGTGAAGAACTCCCCTACTTGCCCTGTACAGGGATGCTTCAGAGAAGTGGGAAGGAGCAGCATACCTTCTTCCTACTCTCCAGAAATCCAGCCAGCTTTCATTTACTTTCTTCCAACAAGCTTTACTGACATTCTTTTCCTCCATGAACTGGTGAAGCTGTTGTGCACAGGGGAAGGGACAATGCATGTGATCTGCTTAGCTTTGGTACTGACAGGTCTAGTGTGCCCAGCTGTCTTGCTAGCTACCGTAACTCAGCTAGATTCTGGCTCACCTGTTGTGGCTTTGCATCCAGTCTCCTTGCTCGCTCCTTGCCAGGTGTGGGAAAGTGTTTCATAGGGTTCATTCCCAGAGGTTCCTGTGCCGGACACTATATCATACCGTAGGTGCAGGAAAGGTAGGTATGGGTTGCCATCCCTGCAATAAGTCACAGTAAGCCAGCTACCCTAGTTTATTGTGACACGTGAATGCTGCCTCTGCATTGTATTATGGACTATGACTTCTTCTATAAATCAGTAGGTGTTGACTCTTTTGCAATGTCTTGTCAACAATTACAAATCCACTTGTAAACCACATTAACCTATTTAACTTAGATCAAGGAAAATGCAGTTTGTGCAGAAATGCAAGTGTTGATCCAAACAGATCTTCACATGAAGTAACATTTGAAGATGTAAAATTTTATACTAAGCTATATTCTACAGGTCTGGTTGCCTTAGAAGCAAAGTATCAAGCATTTATGGTCTGTTATAACAGGTGAGAAGTGTAAAAGGGAAGTAAAATAATAGAGAACAGCTCTTCTTCTACTGCTTATGCACAGGTTCTTAGTGAGCTGGTTATCTCCTTCAGGTGCTGTAGATGTGCAGCCCCACAGCTTCTGCTTTCAGATTATCATACCTGGTTAATTTTGTTCACAATTGTTTCAAAATGCCTGGATTTGAAGACATCAACACATCTGAAAGAAGAACTTCTCACATTTACTCCAGGATTAAGTCTGAAAGTCTATTCCATGTTTGAAAGGAATTGTCTACATGACATATTCATTGTCTGTGAAATAATACAGTGGTGATTGAATCTGTCCAGTCTGTTCAGCAAAAATTCTTCAGAAAGTCGATTGAACATCCTAAATGTGTCTTTTTCTGCTGTGCAAATTTGACTTTTTAGTAGTCCCATTAGCCTCAATGGGTCTTCCCTCCTCTACTTGGGCAGTGTTTCCTTGTAACTTTATATTAATACAACTTCTAGCTGTAATATGCAGCTTGAAACCAGAAGTATATTTTGACCCTACCCGCTACTGTAACATAGGCATTGTCAGCCAAGCTCTGTAAACTGCTTGTTTTAATGCCTTGACAGCACAACTCTGTGTATGTCCATTTAGAAGTCTGTCACATTGAGTTAAATAGGATGTGCTCTCCCAGATTAGTATGAAAGAATTTCAGTTGCCATTACTTACATGACTTTCCTGGAAAAGTAGAAAGGCTGGATCCATTTTAATCTAATGGTTAAAGGTCTGCATCCTGTCATCTTAATGAAAAAGCATGTCTGACCACTGTATTCCGCTCTGGTCAGACCCCACCTGGAATACTGTGTCCAGTTCTGGGCACCACAGTTCAAGAAGGATATTGACAAGCTGGAACGTGTCCAGAGGAGGGCAACCAAAATGGTCAAAGGCCTGGAAACGATGCCTTATGAGGAACGGCTTAGGGAGCTGGGTATGTTTAGCCTGGAGAAGAGACGGTTAAGGGGTGATATGATAGCCATGTTCAAATATATAAAAGGATGTCATATAGAGGAGGGAGAAAGGTTGTTTTCTGCTGCTCCAGAGAAGCGGACACAGAGCAATGGATTCAAACTACAAGAAAGAAGATTCCACCTAAACATTAGGAAGAATTTCTTGACAGTAAGAGCTGTTCGACAATGGAATTTGCTGCCAAGGAGTGTGGTGGAGTCTCCTTCTTTGGAGGTCTTTAAGCAGAGGCTTGACAGCCACCTTTCAGGAATGCTTTGATGGTGTTTCCTGCTTGGCAGGGGGTTGGACTGGATGGCCCTTGTGGTCTCTTCCAACTCTATGATTCTGTGATTCTGTGATTCAGCATTAATCTGTTGCTGCAGTTCCATGGCTTCCTCCTACTGCAGGCATCTTGCCAAGTAAATTAATACATCAGACAAGGCATCTAAATACATTGTGGGCAGCCAGCCATTTTGTGGTTATTGTACAAAACACACTTGTACAAAGCTAGCAGGGTTATGCCCGACTGTGAAAAGTATATTCAGTTAAAACCTTTATTACAAATGATTTAATACTTTATTTTGTTCCAGGCACTTTTACATAATGTATCTGTTTAAGTGTTAAGGTGTTCTCAATTTTTGGTGACTTTAGATGCTGGTGTTTCTGAAGACTCTTCTTCTCCTCCTTTACCAGAAAGAACTCCAGAATCTCTTGTGCTTGCAAGTGAGCAGAGTGAGTTTCATTGTACTGTATTGGTTTCACAAAAGTCATGAATCAAACTTGTGCATTAAAGGAGCACTTTGGCCAAATAGTGATAGATATTGAGGTAATCAGAAGCTGGATAACGCATGTAGTGACAGAACAAATAGATGTTCAGGTAATTTTAGTTTGCTGCATAATTGTTTTGGCTTATATAGTGGGCTTCCACTTACCCTGGTTACCTATGGTAAAATGTTTCTGGCTGCTGCGTTGCATAGAAAGATACAGGCATCCACCATAGTGCCCTGCGCTGTATTTATATAGGACTGTGATCCTACAGTTGTATTGTTCTCCCTTTTAGTCAGTTACTGGCTTTGGAAAGGTTAGATTGGGAAACAGACCATCAATATATAAGGGGCTATTCAACTAATTTTTACTTGGTAGACCCACTGAAATTAATTTCAGTGGGTCTACTGAGAAAAATTCATTGACTACCATTTTCAATCCCCATATTGTAATGTTGTGTATTTTAAAAATACTGTAACTACCCAATCTTGCTTAACTGCTGTTAAGCTTTTATTGTTTTATTGAACTTGTACAGCAGCATGTTTACTGAATAATGTATTTTCAAATTGGTTTTCATAGTCACAACTTTCCCCAAAGCTGTTATCCTTCCACGATCTGCTGAGTGGAGTTTCTCACAAGACCAGAAACCTTCTGATCAACCAAAATGTACAGTAAGTATGGGATATTAGCTTTGGGAATATGCTTCAGGGACGTACAGCAGCCACGTGCAGCTTCTGGTCTCCAGGCCTAATTAGCCCCACTGGGTCTCCCCATTTCTCTTGTGAGGTTGCTTTGGGCAGGCAATGCCTAGCTGTCACTCACCTGACATCTTATGATATCAGGAATGAGATGGATAAACTGTGGGTGCAAAGGAATGACCACGAGCTCCAACTGGGAGCTCCAGAGTGTATCCAATTCTTGTCTGAAAGGATCACAGCTTGCATTTGGCACCAGGTCACAAAGGGACAATTGGGAGCACAATCTAAGCAGTTTTTTCCAATGGTTTCTTTCCCATACTTGACATCAGGGTGGTCCATGGAGGGTTGGCTACCTTTGGTTCTGGCCCTCTGACTGAAAGTGGTTCCCAGTCCCTGGGATACACCCTTTAAGGGCAAAATAAGTGTCTGCTTATTCACTCATTTTTCTGGTAGCTCCCCAAAGTATCACTTGTCTTTGACTTTTGATTTCAATCCAAATGATTTCATAAAATCTTTACCCTCCCCTCATCCAAATTGTTTGTGCTTGCTTAAGAAGTTTAGCCCACTGAAGGAATAGCTGCTTCCCATGTAAACCTACTAGGTCTCAGTACATCAGCTGCACTCTAGAGCTTCTGCTGGGTGTACTATTTAGGAAGAAAGTAAGATTAGCGTGGAGGGTGGGGTGGGAGTTTCTTGTTTTCCCCCATATTTAGAATTTGCTAACCAGAAGGATCACCTGAGCCCAGCGTGGAAGATTTTCTGTGTAACCTCTTTAGGAAAGCAACTGATATTTTACTGTGTGTGCATGTGCAAACTCTGGCATGTATAGTTAAAGGTAGATAGCCGTGTTGGTCTGTCATAGTCAAAACAAAATAAAATAAAAAAAATTCCTTCCAGTAGCACCTTAGAGACCAACTAAGTTTGTTCTTGGTATGAGCTTTCGTGTGCATGCACACTTCTTCAGATACCATGTATGGTTACTGGCATGTATGGTTGTCTTGTTTAATTTTTAGCAGAGAATGTCATCTATGTCAAATTATGGGTTTAATGTTTTCCATGGAGTTATCATACTATATTGTAATTTAGGCCCCTAGAGTATGTTGAAAGAGAAGGGAAGCTGTGATAAATAGGGATGTGTGGGTTAAGGCATAAACAGTTGCTACCTTGTTTTTTTACTTTAAAACTTGAACAAATCCCTAAGAATAATGAAGTATTAAATCAGAGCTTCATTGTGTGTGTTTGTGTGTAAAATACTCTCACACACACTTATATATGAATGACAACACAAAGCTTAAGGTTGGGGACTTGTCCTCCAGTTTTTATTGAATGCCAGATACTGTCATCCCTGCTGGACATGCTGGTTGTAGCTGCTGGAGTTGGGACTCCAAGTCAACAACCAATTAACCCCTGTGTTGCAAACTCTGAAATTAGAATAATGAAAGGCAACATGTAGACCAATACACGGTAAAGGCATTAATTCATTCAACATAACAAACACATGATAACATCAGAATCTCCAAAGATAAAGTGCACCATATAGTCTTTTTAGCAACAAGTGCAATAATATTCTTCTGGCAATGTAGTAAAAAGTCTTTAGAAGCACGTCGATATACGTAGATACACGTGGAATGGTGCCAAGGCGATCGAAAGGACAGTGATCCGGATAATAGCACTGTTTCGAATGAATCTTCCTCAGCAGTAGCACTTCAGTGAAAAGAAGTGGTACATAGGTTTATGACCACTGCTCCATAGAAGTCTATTCTTGGCACCATTCCACGTGTATCTTCATTATTCTAATTTCGGAGTTGGGACTCCAGCAGCCACGCTTCTTTGTGTGGTACATAGACTTACTGGCACCTGAAGAACATCACTCTTTTGAAACTGCCTAGATGTTATGGTTGCAGTGGCAGAAATGCCAAAGGAACGATCAGCCTTTACTTTTCTCAGGATTTCATTGTGCAGAAACATTTTTTAAAAGTTGACACTTCCAATTGAGCATAGGCATCTAGCATATGAATATGGTGGCCAGGTGAAAAAGTAGCCAGCATTCCTGAACCTTTAATATATGCATAAAAGGAACTTTTCTCTTTTATACAACTGTTAAAAGTTGTAGGAGCTATGTTCTCTTTTTTCATCTAGGCATTCTATGTGTGAATGGAAATATTAGAGAAATATTTTTTTAAAAATCATTACTTTTGAACCAAGTTAAAAACATTTTTTATGTTTACAGGGATTGAAAATGGCGACTACACAGCTTGGTAAGCAATTCATTTTTTAACTTTAAAAGGGACTAGATGTTTTGTTAATGAAATGAGATGCTGAGCTACTGAAATATGCTGCTATTTGGCTACAATAGGTGGATTTCTCTCACCCTAGATGCACATAGAAAGTCATTCCACTTGTGTATGGGGAAGGCAAAATGGCATTCTGATTGTAATGTTTTAGGCCTTACGGGGCTGCTGCTCTGAGACTGGATGTAGGGGACTGCTGTTTGAAAGGGGGAGTTGAATAATCCTGTGTGTGAGCAGAACAGGTTTTCATACTCATTTACCTTTTGACCAATATTTTGGTTTATAAATAGCAGCTGTCCTTGTGGAAGTTGTTTAAGCTAGGTGAGAATACAGGAGGGTAGCTTCTGACCAAACATTGGTTAATCAACATTTCCTGAAGTAGGAGGCCAGTATTCTGAAAAAAATTATGTTCAAGTAATGAGGCTTTGACAGATGAACGCCTTGATCTAGAAGCTTTATGTGCACAACTCCCTCTCAGTGCAACTGCTTCCCATTTCATCGCAATCAGTCAGGTTTTTATTGTTTGTAGCCAATGGCCATTACAATGCAGCAATCCAGCATATAAATTACATCACAATATTGATAGCTCCATTTACACATGCCATTGCAGGAAATGAGATGCCCTTCCTTGCATTACTCAGAATATTTTTTTATTTGTCTTCCAATGTGTGAGACTGACATGCTAGTCTTGAAGCCAGAATTATGCCTTTTAACATGGATATAACGTTAAGGAACAAATTGTTTCAGTATCAAGCCAATATCTACAAAGTTGCTTTCAGTTTTATAATAGCCTTTGGATACACTTTAAATCATACTTAGGACAAAACTGGATATTAACAGAAATTTGTTTTTATAACTGAATACTTAGAATTGCAAATACGGTTATGTGTCAGTGAATTTCTTTTTCCTCCCCAGATCATCCTGAGATAGCAGACAAATCACAGATTGATACTATACCTCAGCTTCCTCTTTCCAGTCCTGTTGTTAAAAGAGGTCCAACACCAGAAGTTCCAGTTGAGACTACAGATATTGGTAAATAGTGGCTTTTTATTGTTTTCTAGCGTTTGGTTATCGCAAACTACTTGATCTGTAGGGTGGCTTTTAAAAATACATGATGTACATTATTTGACCAATGGTTAATGTATCAGGAAGAAACAGTTTATTTCTTGGTAGCCACAAAATCTCTTTTGTAACAGCTAAATGTTGAATGCATTGTGGATAAGCAGTAATAATTGTGGAAATTGCAGCACATAGTTGAGATGTCAAACTAGGATAAAACTTTGTTAGGCTAGTGACACTAAAATGTTACACAAGGTCTAAGATATATGGGCATAATTTAGCACCATTAATCTGGATGAGGTTCAGCAGGAAAGATTACTTTAAATGCAGTCAGTAATAGTGAAAATTACTTCAGTTTGTGAGTAAGCTGAGCTTGTAAGAAGTATTTCAGACTCTTAAATTTTTACAATTTATTATTCCCACAGCGAATATATGAGAGGCATCTCACACAGGTTGTGATAGTTGCTTTATGAACATGCCTGCTTATTTTGTCCTTTTCCCATTTCTTTTGGGCAAGGTGCTTGAAGCATAATGAACACTTGAAGAATAGCCCCTTAGATTGAGAACTTGTTTCAAAACACCAGAGTCCTCTTTTATATGTGTTTCCTATATTGGCTTTTCATTAGTAATAGTTCTTTTCTTTTGCTACATTCGTTTTTTCAACTTATAACAGTTCTTTTCCCCTTTCCCTTTTTTAGGTTTTGGTAACCGTTGTGGAAAACCAAGAGGACCGAGAGAACCACCTTCAGAATGGACATGATGCAAGAACAAATGGATATTTTTAAATTATACTGGAATATTCCAAGTGCCACTGAACTCGATCAATAAATAGTATTCCACTTTTTATTTTTTGGGACTAACACAGTGTACATGCAACTACACAATGGTACACTATTCTATACATCCACACAAACATTAAACATTCACAAGAGTGTTTTCTAGTATTGTAATCTAACTTTGCTGGGGCCATCAATCTGCCTTACTACATTTAGGAGAAAGTATTACATATGGTTTATTTTGTTACTTCAAGTATTATTGCCTTAATGTCTTTTAACCTGTTACACACTGTTTATAGACATGTTAATATGGTGAAACTTTTGACAAATTGAGTTTATGGACTTTTTTGCTAATGTTTGATTACCATGTACACTTTATTTTGTATATGTACAGGGCAAGCAGGTATATAATTTGATAAAGCTGCAATCATAAAGTATTAACAGAAGGTGTAAGAAATCTCTGCATGACCTAATTTTTTTGTGTACCTTGTAAATTATTTGCCCTAATGTTTTAGTAAATAGTTTTCATTAAAAAAAAAAGTTGGGCGCACATCCACAATTACAGGATAGCAGAGATGAAGATTGTAATACATTTTGTAAATTGTAAGCAAAAGGTTATTTTTATATTATATACAGTTTCACTGTCAGTCATAATTTGTCCTGGTTTTCATCTAGTCATGGAGTCCATAAGTGCCTTGAAAATATCAGATTTTAGCATGAATATGTTCACTGATTGAGATCAGCATATCGACTTATTTGAACTGCCAGTAAAAAAAAGAGAACACTTCAACTCACTCTAGTTATCATTTGTAATATATCTGTTAATCTGTAGAATCAGCTTCTAAAAAGAAAGCCTTTAAGAGTGTATATTTATTTTACAAGCCCTTCAGAGCCACACTGGTAAGAGATCATTGAGACTTCAATGTACCAATGAGTTTCGCTCTTACCCTTCACCCCCCCTTCACATGATGTGTGTGTAAAACTCCTGTAGTCGGGTAGGAGAGCTGAAAAGAATGTCAATATATTTCACGTCTTGCAACCAACGTGCCCCTTGGGTTTCAGATAGTACATGGGTAGAAGAGCCTAAAAAGCCTAAGACACAAATTTTCCACGGCCCTCTAGCGGGTATTATGGCTAGAAGTACCAGAAGTAATGTATTTAGTGTTAACTTTGAAGTGTATACTTGATTCTGACCAAACTAAACCGCCTGAAGCAAATTATACAGCAGGATGGATGACCATGTACTATCTGAAACTAAAAGGGCACACTGGTTGACAGATGTGGAATTTTTTTTCAGTTCTTCTACTCCACTATTGAAAATATACAGATTCAAGATTTATTCTCATAAGGATCCACTACACATATGTGTTTGTTTCTGTACTAGAGAATATTTAAATTAAATAACTCATTTCTTTACTGGTGTTTCACAGATATCATGCACAGGGCAGTAGTTGAGGGGGGAACCTAATGATGCTCTAGAGAGATGATGCAGTTTAAAAATATGAGTATATGCTTTCATGTTTTCCATATAAAATCCTGTCCAACTAATGCACAGAAACAGGATTAGTCTCTTGAGTTCAGTAAGGCACTTCATACTGTGTAAGAACTTCAGGTTAAAAGTAATATTGGTCTTTTCCATCAATTCTTGGGTGTTAAAATGCCCCCGTCAGGGTCTGAAGGTAACAGTGTGGCACTTGATCTTGAGCCAGATCCATTGCTCTTGGCTAAGCCCATTGATTCATCTAGTCCAGGAGTGGTTGCTAACAAATTTCAAAGGAATGAATAATAAACCAGAGGACTACAAACACGCCTGTTACAGCCTGCACCCCTTTTTCCATGAGGCTTGAGGGGAAATTGTCCCTGACTTTCACTGGTGTCAAGACACTGTTTCTCCCCAAAAAAGTGGAATCGTCGCAATAATGGTCAAAAATTTTAATTGGCTACACAGGTCAGGCCAAATGTGTGGAACTCATTTGCTTGGGGACATTGTTTAAACTGGCCTGAAGCCCACTAACCCCAATTTATTATTTCTATGCCGCCCATCTGACTGGGTTGCCCCAGCCACTCTGGGTGGCTTCCAACAAATTGAAGCATCAAACATTAAAAACTTCCCTATACAGGGCTGCCTTTGGGTGTCTTCTAAAAGTCAGATAGTTCTTTATTTCCTTGAGATCTGACGGAATGGCGTTCCACAGGACTGGCACAACTGCCCTTTGTTTGGGCAAAATGATTTTTGGAAGGTAGGAGAGAAGACAAATTTGGCTGTAGTGGTAGAGGCCCCTTTGTGACTATGGCTCTATTTATGCCAGCAGATTGTCTGTGGTCAGAAAGGTTTGCTGAAATACAGGCATATATTACTTATGATTTTAGCAGCAAGGCAACCTTATAAGGCACTCACAGGAAATAAAAACAGAATCAGATTTTTCCCCAGGGAACAAGTTTTATTGAGAATGTGAAACAAAAAGCAATACACAATTTAACTACTGAAAGCTGTTATAATGGAATTCCTTATAATAAAAGCAAGGGATGGTGATGGGGAAGGGATGAGTTGTGAGATGTGTGAGGCAAAGGAGGCATTCAGAGGGAAAGGCAGAGAAATGAGATGGTAATTGGAAAGTGGGTGAGTAAACTGTTAAAAGGGGGAGCAACTTATCTTTTATTTATACAGTGGTACCTCGGTTTACGAACTTAAATCCGTTCTGGAAGTCTGTTCTTAAACCGAGGCGCGCTTTCCCTAATGAGGCCTCCCGCCGCCGGTGCCCTTCCACCGTTCGGTTTCTGTTCGTAGACCGAGATAAAGTTCGCTAACCGGAACACTACTTCTGGTTTTGCAGAGTTCTTATACCAAATAGTTTGTAAACAGGGCTGTTCTTAAACTGAAAACTGAAAACAATGCCAAATGGAGCCAGGAGTAAGAGTTCTTCCAAAAGGCGGCAGGCTTTCCTTTGCCCACAGCAAGACTCAAGGGGCAATGATGGCTACAGACATTGGTGCCAAAACATGGGAACTAATCAGGCTGAGTTCCCAGCGAGACTGCGTGTGAGTTCAAAGAGTCTAAGGGAATTATAGTACCGGACGGTATTTGAAAAATGACTCGTGGCAAATGAAATCCTTCCAGCAAATAACTGGAAGGATTGACTGGTTTTTTTGGTGCATTAAAAAACCCCAGCAATACAAAAAATATACATTAGTCTTGACCTTATCTCAAAATGTATACTAAAAAGGACAAAAAAAATTACAATCCATTTCTGTGACTTTTAGATCGTAAAGAGGGACAAATGAGAAAAATCTTAGGTTATGGAGGAGGAACAAATTTGTAGTCCATGCAGTTTCAGTGCATGTTATTTTCTAGGTCAATTAGCAAGGAGTTTGAAAGAAAGAAGTTTGGCATGCTGTTTAAAAGAAAACAAGCATTTTCAAATTCTGCCTTTGTGAACAAGCTATGCAAAATTTGCAGTGTTTTGTCACCAAGTGAAGTCATTAGCTCCAGAGACAAATGAACTCTGCATTTTCTCATTATTGGTTCCCATAAGTTGAGATGGATGTGATGTATCTATAAATACATTCATTCACATGTTCTTCATCTTTGCCTGCAGTGCCTCCATTTTTTCCTAGCTATCTCATAAATTTACATTAGACAGCTTTACACTGTAATGCGACTGACGTCAGGAAACAGCCAGTTTGTCTTATCCATGTGACAACAGTGAAAAAGTATAGAATAAACTCAAGACAATATATCCTTCATTCTCTGGATCCTACTTATGCACGCTCCCAGTGGCTGCATCCTAACATGTAATGCTGTGACATGGGACAATACATCTAGCCTCCCACTGCCCTTGCACACCCCTCATCCTATCTCAAAATTTAATATTTTCCAATCTTAGCTATGGTAAGTGAAAACAAGCAACCTTTGTAAACTATTTTTTGTTATTAACCACAGTTCATCCTGACTCACATCAACCCAGCATCCTGCAGTAATCCAAAATGGAACCAAAAGCTGACAAATTCTCCACAGATGCACAGGCTCAGGGAGGGAGAGGGGAGAAAAGAAGGCAGGTACATGCCCAGGAAGAGCTAGGCTTGTTATTGTAACTCTGAGGAATTGTTGCAGCAGAATCAACCTGTTCTTGGAAACTGGTTCATCAAGTTCACTGTGTTATATAGGATGCTGTATCCCTAGCCTACTCACACCTCCAAGTTTGGACTAAATTCTTAAATCACAGTATTAATCAGAAATTCTGCCTCTCATTTATGTAAATTCTCAAACTGAGAAGTCTCTCATGAGTCACATTAAAGCACCTTAAACCTGCAATATTTAACAGACAAGCCAAAATACAATTTTTCTAGTCAGAGATTACCTCCGTGAGTATAGAAAGAGGGGGCAAAATGAATGATATATTACAGTATTTACTGTATTTTAAAACAAACAGAAAATGATTGCTTTCAAATGCTTTAACTATTGTTAAGCAAACTTAGAAGTTCAATTTACTTGATCATTGGGGTATGTGTAAGAGGCAAGTTTAATTATAAAGAAACTAGACATTCTACTTTTTTCCTTGTTAAAAGAACAACAAAAAACACTGAGCCACTGGACTGAAAAAGATGAGACAAACCACCACTGGCAATCCCCACCCTAAGTTAACTACTAAGTACCGTATGTTGGACTTATCCCAAACCAATGAATAATTTGGTGATATGTGAAGACTGCTCCTTTAAATGTTTACCCAGAAATAAATCCCAAAGAGTTTAATGGGATTTATTGCTATGCTGCCTTATTTTCAAATGCAAATGTTTTTTATAGAACAGTACCACATAAAGCTCTGAAGTTGTGGGAGGCAATTTTTGCATTTCCTACATTAGATACAGTTGCCATCACAAAACCCACCAATTCAGCTAAGTTTGGCAAAGAGATATGAAGCCTAATAGATGTTCTGCCACTTTCAAAGTGTCTGCTAGGTCAATAATTGTAGTCAAATTAGCAGCAAAAATCAGTTTAGCTGCCTGCTCTCTTGCCACTTTTATGCTAAACATGTCAGTCAGCTGAGTTTAACTCAGAGAAGAGCCATCAAAATTAATGAACCTAACTCATCATGTTCATTAATTTAAATATGTCTAGAAGACTACTACCCTTAGTCTTCTACTGTAAGCTTTTTAAAAAATAACTATTTAGGGAAGAAATTAGAACAATTTAATCTTAACTGTTCCAGTGTCCACTACTGTTCCAATGTGCAGTCAATAAGAACCTGTAGTCTAGCAACATTTGGAGGGCTGCAGGTTTCCCGACCTAAACACTACTGGTCCTGTAGGGTGAGACTGTCAAAAAATATTTTAAGGCTTTTAAACTGATTACAAATTCAAGTTTTACTAGGCCTGCTATTTCCTTCTGTAAATCCCCCGCAAAACCACAAAGTTTAGCTGGCTTTACTGCTTCATGACACATTTGCAGCATCTCCACCCTTATTCTTTTTGCAGAGTTTTATATAAGGAACTATGGAAACCATGAGGATACCACTTACCCAGAAATAGTTATATGGTATTAATACCATAATAATTGTACTAGGGCAGGAAAATCTGAAATAGATTTATATACCCAATACAGATACCATACATTCTGGACTAACCTGGAATATAACTATAATCTATGTATTCTTCAGCATAGTAACTGGGAGACATGACTGCAATTCACAGGACAGATTTCTCGTAACCACTAGCCTGTTAAAAATGTGACTATTGCAACAAGGTGGCAACATGGGGAAAATGTAGAAAAAATAGACTAAAGACCAATAATATTATTCTTTGACTATTTTTAAAAACTACTATTGGTGGATAGACTAATAGCAACTGATATAATTGAACCAATGACCAGGGTGGATTTGATTTAAATCAAATTGATTTAAATCACGATTTAAATCACTAGTCAGTAAGGCTTGATTTAAATCACTAGTCAGCAAGACTTGATTTAATTTTTTTTTTTTTACAGAAAGACTCATTCTTGCTGGTATAATCTTAATATTTACAACCATGTGAAAGTTTTATTTTTGGAATAATAAATTTTCAGAGTAGTTTTTACAGTTATATCAAAAATTACTGATTTAGTTATACTACTAGAAATACATAGACAGATAATTATGAAATTATGGTGAGGTTTAATAAGTTAACTGTTTATATTTGGACAACTTTTCTGCTGTACTTTATTGGAAGGAGAAAAATAATCATTCCCTTAATAACCATTTAAACAATTTATTTAACTAAAACAATAACATGATAGCATATATCCATGTTTGTTAACTGATGTGGTTAAACATTTTTTAAAAAAAGCTTAGACTGAGTTTTAGCACACTTGATAAACTTAAAACAAATCCTTATTTCCTGATGAATAGCCTTTGGACTACAATGTAACTTAAATAGAAGACTATATTTAGAAAGATTTTTCCTCCAAAAGCATTTTTTTAAAAAAAACCGATTTAAATAAAAAAAAATCTGATTTTTTTAAAAAAATCATTGATTTTTATCCACCCTGCCAATGACTAATTGAAGCAATTGATAAATATATAAACAAATATAAGAATGGTTCATTAAAGGAAGAACTGTAATGAAGGCCTTCTTGGTTGCTTGGCTGCTCCCAGACTTTGGAACTCCCATTATTATTATTACATTTTTATACCGCCCTATACCCGGAGGTCTCACAGAACAAAATCAAAATATACCACCACAAAATATATAATCAAAAACAAAACAAAAACCTAATAACCACCCTCCAAAAAAAACCCCACGTTTTAAAAGGGCATAGGATTTGTCAATGAAATCAACCAAAGGCCTGGTTAAAAAGCAACGTTTTTGCCTGGTGTCTAAAGGTGTATTATGAAGGTGCCAGGCAAGCTTCCCTGGGGAGAGCATTCCACAGACGTGGAACCACTGCAGAGAAGGCCCATTTTCATATTGCCACCTTCAAAACCTCTCAAGGAGGCATGAAGAAGAGTTTCAGATGTTAATCTCAGGGTTCATATGGAAAGAGACAGACCTTGAGGTATTGCAGTCCTGAGCCATTTAAGGCTTTATAGGTTTTTGGCTATAGGCTTTATAGCACTTTGAATTGGGCCTGGAAACTAATTGCTAGCCAGTGCAGTCAGACCAGGATCAGTGTAATATGCTCAAACCATCTTGCTCCAGTGAGCAACCTGGCCGCTGAATTCTGCACTAGCTGAAGTTTCCAAACTGTCTTCAGAGACAGCCCTACATGTAACACATTGCAGGTCTAACCCTGAGGTTACCAGAACATAGACAACAGTAGTTAGGCTATCCCTATCAAGATAGGAGCTTAGAAGGGCCACTGCTCCTTCAGAGGAAGTTTAACCCCAGCAAGAGCAGGCGATCTCCTGCCTATCTGCTCTACGGAAACACCCACTAACAGTGCCTCAGTCTTATCTAGATTGAGCTTCAGTTTGTTGGCTCTCATCCAGTCCATTACTGAGGCAAGACACTGGTCCTGCACTTTCACTGCCTCACCTACAGATGTAAAGGAGAAATAGAGCCGAGTGCCAACAGCATACTGCTGACAGCGTACTCCAAACCTCTGGATAACCCCACCCAGCAGATTCATGTAGATATTAAAAAATGTGGGGGATAGGATTGAGGCCTGTAGAACCCTACACTGAAGGTTCCATGGGGCTGAAAAGCATTCCCTAAGCAACACCCTCTGGGAACGACCATTCAAGTAGGACTGAAACCACTGCAAAGCGGTGCCACCCACCCCTAGTTTGGATAGTCGCTCCAGAAGGATACCGTGGTTGATAGTATTGAAAGCCACTGAGAGGTTGAGAAGAATTAACAGGGATGTGTTTCCCTTGCATCTCTCTCGGCAGAGGTCATCATACAGGATGACCACAGCAGTTTCTGTGCCAGAACCGGGCCTAAAACCCAATTGAAATGGATCCAGAAAATCAATTTCTTCCAAAAGCACCTGGATCTGGTCTGCTTCCTAGAGAAGCTACACTGGCTTCCTCCTTGCTGACCTTCTGCCAGCAGGTAAAGACTTTCTTGCTTCTATAGGCTTTTGGGAATTGACTCCTTTTCATTAAAGGGCTGGTGCCATGCTGTTTTTATTGTAATGTTTTAAACAGGTGTTATATATGTATACAGTTATAATCCTATTAATGTTTAATTGTATTTTAAGGATTGACTTTTCTGTTTTTAGCGATTCTTGTTTTTATATGTAAGTTGCCTTGAAGATGATGCTGCTGATAAATGTGAGGAGGATGCTATACATTTTGGAATACATATACTGTATAAAAACAAAATAATGACATGTTTAGCCCTGAATGTGGAAAAAGCGTAAGATAGATTGGAGTGGGGGCTTTTTTGAATAGATTTTTTTTTTTTGGGAGCAGGGAGAGCTTAGCTTGGATAATATATCTGTTCCAAAATTTACAAGTTTTACACTAGACAAGAATGGCAAGAAATGATATCTAAGTTCATCTAGATAGAAAAGTGAAAATAAATAACAGCAATTGTAGCCTTTAAGGAGGACTGAGAATCCCCATTTAGAAAAGTATTGTGAAGCAGAAATTTTGACATGTGTAGTGCTATGAGGAATACCAATAATATTAGGCCTATGCAGAAGCACAAGGTGCAAATGAGTATTTCATGGAATCAAATAATTGCAGAATTGGAAGAGATCCACAGGGTCATCTAATCTAACCCCCTGGTATACAAGAATATAAACTAAAGCCTCCATGACAAATGGCTATCCAATTTGGATTCTTTTATTGGAGTCTTTGGGGAAATAGAATGGTAAAAGAGAAGGTGAATGGAAAGTGCTGGATGTGTAACAAAAAAGGAGATTCATACATATATGGTGGAAATGATGGAATGATAGATTATGAATATATCTGAGAGGCGCTCATTAAAGATTTCCCCTGACATACTTCCCACGGACTGAGACAAACGAAACTGGGCAGTTATCAGTCCTTCTCTACATTGCTATCAGCAAGAGTCACACACTTCTCCCATTGCTTTATGCAGCTGTGGAGACCTTGTCTGTAGAAGTTGGCAGGTTGCCTCAGAAGCCACGACTTGGCCTCAGAAATCAGTATTTCATCATCTGGAAAAAGCTTGCCCTTCCAAAAGAACTTCATGGTTGGAAAGAGGTGGAAGTCCGATGGTGTGAGTTCAGGAGAATAAGGGTGTGTGTGTAAGGATTTCATAGCCACAGGACCATACTTCAGTCTGAGCAACATGCGAGTTGTGAACCTCCTGCAGGAGGCAGACATACCACGCCTCTCGATCATAGCATACCACGCCTCTCGATTTTGATGGCCTTCCGCAATTTCTGCAGCAGTGAAGTATAGTATGTCCCAGTAATTGTTATACCCTTTGCTAGGAAATCCATCATCACTACTCCGCACTGGTCCCAAAAGACCGTGAGCATGACCTTGCCCACTGATGGTTGGACACGTGCCTTCTTTGAAGGTGGTGAGGCAGAGTGTTTCCATTGTTTGGACTGGGATTTAGTCTCTGTGTCATAATGATGGACCCATGTTTCTTCCTGAGTAATTAGTCTGGCGAAGAAGTCATCATGGTTTTCGCGACAAAAGAGCCCGTGAGCATGTGACTCATTCCTGCTTCTGAAAAGGCGTCAGCAGCCGGGGAACCCACCGTCTGGACACCTTTCCCATGTGCAAATGGTCATGGATGATTTTTTTTCTACAGAGCCCACAATGATCTTGACATCTGCAGCTAGTTGGCGAACGGTTATGCAGGGATCCTCCAAAACGTCAGCCTCCACTTGCCGGATGGTGTCTTCATCAATGGCGGACTGTGGTTGCCCAGGAATAGGAGCTGTTTCCACTGAAGTCCGACCACACTTGAACTGACGATGCCAGTGCTTGACTACGTCATACGATGGGGCATCCTCCCCATAAGTCCCTTTTATCTCATCAAACGTCTCCTGTGGTGTGCGCCCTTTCAAGTACAGGAACCTGATAACCGCTCTGCATTTGATTGGTTCCATTATCAGACATTACTCCACGTTAGCATTTGTAGCAGAGAAACTGTTAGGAGTTCAGAGCTACAAATTACCACGTTACCTATGGAGAGATGTATACATGTACCAGTATACACATGCAATTTCATCCTCCTACGATAACTGGAAGTGGGTCAAGGGAAATCTTTAATGAGCGACCCTCATACATAGAAACTTTATTTGCATTAGCCACTAGCCAGAGCAAGAAAGCGAGATCATTTTGCGGTATGGCAATAACAGTTATATTTAAGCATTATTTAATAATGGTCCCCCAAGTATACTATATTTGATCTTATTCTTAACTTTTAAAATAGCATTTGTGTAGGAAGAGCTTCAGGTTTTTTTAAAAATAGTTTTAAAAGCGTCCACACACACAAATACATAATTATGCATACTGTAACTGTACACCAGCATTATAAGGAGGAAAAATGATTTCAGCTTGAGGTGGGCACAGGGCAATAAAATATCACCTCATCAACTATTTAATCACAGTTATCGCAAGAACAGAGGGAGGCAACTAATCCACTTTTAACTATCTTCAGTCTATGGCTGCTGCACAAAATTTTCAACATAACCTTCCGCATTTTACTCAAAAGCAAACCCCACGGTGTTCAACAGGGTTTGTCTCCAGGCAAGTGTCCTTGCTGGTAGCCCTGCAGTGGGAACCCCGGCCCATCTCACCTGCCCCCTTAGGCTGGCCACCCGCTTCCTCTTCAGCATCAGCCTCTCTCCCACCTCCCTGCCATGTGCAGGCTGACCCTGCCTTCCTTGCAGAGTCCTGATGTTATTGGACTACAACTCCCATCCCTGCTTACCTACCCCTGGGCTGGGGCACGTGGGAGTTGAAATCCCAACAAAATGCGTAAGGCGAAGGGTCCCCCACTCCTGCCTTGCAGGGCTGTTGTAAGGATCGCAGCCAGGCAGTGCGCCTGAAACGCTTTAATCACCTGAAAGCACGATACCTAGGCTTTAAGTCAGGCCACCTCCTCAGAAACAAGTCCCCCGCCCTGAGTTTAGTAGGCCTTAACTGCAACCTACTGCTATAGAGCTCTCCCCCCAAAAAAGTACACACGCCTCTGTATATCTCTGGTAAGAAAAACATACTGTTCTCGGACGACGACGACACCGTGATGGTTTTTTCACACGGGCACCATCTTAGGAGGGGTAATTCTCTTGTGTGAGGGAGAGGGAAGGAAACGGGGAGGGGGAGAGATGCCTCTTCTAAGATGGCTGCCGCCCTCAGCTCCACACGCTCAGCCGTCAGGAGCCCCGTTTAAGAAACGAGAGCGCGGCCCGAATAAGCGCAAACGCCTTTTTTTGGGCGACCGAAAGTCGTCTGCTCTCGCCTGCAGCCCTCGGCTGAACGTTGCCCGTTTCTGAAGGGCAACGTGGGAAGAGCTGCGCTCCGCCATCCGAGCAACGCAGCCGCTCAGCCGCCGCGGAGAGGAAGGGAAATCTAACCCGCCGCAGAGATGGAAGACGCAGAAGACGCCTCCGCCGCTAACCGCCCTTTCCCAGGTGGCCGGTTGCCTCTCCAGGCTCGCCTTCGCCGCCGCCGCCGCCTCTCTCTGCCCCTAAACCACCTGAAGTAACGCACGCAATCCGCGACAAGCTCCGACTCGCCCGGCCTCCCTTTCTAACTGCGCCACTGGTGGCGGCAGCCGCCGCTGCTGCTGCTGTGGGAAAGCGACCAGGCGGGCCGCAGCGGCCCCGAGTTCAAACCCCGCTCGGCGATTGGCGGCTTTCTTTGTCCGTCCAATCCTGGCGCCGCTTCCATTGGGAGGGGAGAGTGGCGCTCGCGGGCCGTGAGCCCGCCTCTCTCTCTCTCTCCCCTCCTCCCTCCACCGCCCGGGCTCTCTCAAGCGACGAGCGCCGTGAGGTAAATACAAGCAGCATCTCAAAATGGCGGCGCCACCGAGTCCCGGACGAGGCGCGGTGGTAGCGCCGCAGCCGGAGCCCTTCTCCTCGAACTTGGCGGCAGAGAGCAGGGCCTCTCCGCGCGGCTTCCCGTCAGCTGCCAAGCGCATGAAGGGAGCAGAAGAGCGGGCGCTCAAGGGGCCTAAGCGCGTTAACGGCGAGGGCGGCGGCGGCAGTAATAGGCAGCAGCAACAGCCTCCGCCGCCGCCGCACATACCAGGGGCGCCAACCCCGGTCGGTCACGGAAGCCCCGCCGTGTGGAGTTTCACGGCGTTCTCTTCGGGCGGAGGCGGCGGCTGTGGCGGGAGCGCGGCGAGCAGCGGCGGGTCTTTCGTTTTCCCGCCTCAGCTGCCCCACAAGTTGCTGCTGCCGCCGCCTCCGCCCTCCCACCGCTGCCTGGCCTCGGGCGCCGACGGAGGCGGCAGCAACAGCACCGGCGGCAAGACCAAGAGGCCCAAGGAAAAGCGGGACAAGGAGAAGAGGAAACTCGGGGCCCTGCCTGGGTCGTCCATGGTGGCGGCGGCGGCAGCAGCAGGAGGAGGCGGCGGAGGCGGCGGCCCGAGCGCGGCTGGCCGGGAGGAGAACGGCGACGTGAAAGCGCTGCTGCTGCAACAGCAGCACCGCCACCGCCACAGCCACCGCCGGGAAGGTGAGCGGAGTGTGACCCTGGGGGAGGCAGCCGGCAGGCCCCGGGGGGTGCGTGGGGGGGGGTGCGGGAAAACGCCGAGAGCGGGGCGGGGAGGAGCGGCGGTGGGGAAACGGCCTACCCGCCGCGCCGACTCCTTCCTCGGGGCTCCCGGGAAAGCCGCCGCGTTCAGAAGGGAGAAGGAGGAGGAAATGGTTGCTCTCTTCAGCGAGCCTGACACCGGAATGGCTGACTCGGCGGCACATGGAATAAACACGTTGGCTCGTTGCTTCGTCGCGTGTCTCCGGTGGGGGGATGGGGGTGCCCTTCGCCCTCCCGTCTTATAGGGGCTACATCTGGGGATGATTTGAGGCTGGTGGGCTCCGTCAGCGGTGGGGGGGGGTCTGCCGTGCTGCTGGTGGCGGGTACGTTTTGCAGGAAAAGCGGCAACGGCAGCGCTGTCTGGCGGCTCCTGTCAAAAAGGGGGTGTGGAAACGGCCACTGCCGTGGGTGGAAGCTGCCAGAGGCCTTAGGTTTTCAGACCTATTAGGGAAATAAGGGTGCCTTGTAGCTGGCGGCAAAGAGTCAGACGGGGATCTTATGAAATGCCGTTTTATAGTTGAGATTGAATTTTGATAATATACATTAATGTCTCGTTGAAAGGCTGCATTTATTAAGTGGCCTAATATTGATAGCTCATGCCCTGTGATAGGCACGCCAAACATATTACAGCCGTGTAAATGATTTGAATGTTCAAAATGGTGTGCTGAGTTCAAAATGTTGTTTTTCATTTTAAAACTAGAAATGGCTGACTTGTATTTTGAAGCATATACGGTTTCAGCCATAATGCAGTCACCTAATGATTATGGAAACTGTAAAAGTGCTGTAAACTTGAGCGCAACTTTGACTGCTTTTAAAATCCCAATGGGATGATCATATAAAAGCTGTTTGATATCCTATCTAATATCAATATGTCTTTGAGCTGGATAGGATGCAGCTAGCCCAGTTTTGTGCTTTTTTATGGGGAAGTAAACCGCACTTGTTCCCAAACAATTTAACTGTCTAACTGACCTTGCATTAGAGTCCACTTGGTACTGATGCAGCTGAAAAGTCTGGTTCTTTACTTCAGTATAGGGAACTTAGGCAGCTTGGCTAAATCTGTACAACTGAACCTGCATATGCTTGCGTAAATTTCAGGTGCAAAGAAATGGGGTGTGGTAGGGTCAGTGTTAGTTGGCGGCATTAGCTCCTTGACTTGCACTTCTGGAAATCTGCAAGCCAATAACAAAAGTGATGTCAAGGGAGACCACCATAATATAGTTTAAGAACAAACGTGCATATTCTCTTCCATGCATGCAACTGGAAAGAATACTAAATGCACCCCACAACCACACACATTTATTGCTTAATAGAATAGCAAATAGACAGACTGATACATTTGTTACCAACTAATTGACACATTTGCCAACAGGAGTTTAGTAGTATCCATCTTAGCTGGTGTATAGAAATGGACTCCTTTTTTCAGAAGTACAGGCAGCAGAATTTAACATGTTGGAACAGGGATGGGGAATGTTTGGCCTGCAGGACTCTCTGTCTGGCCCTCGGAACTCTTCCCAGACCACATCCTTTACTGACCCAGTTTTTTACTCCCAAGAGTTTTTTCGTGGCTGAAACATGCCATTGAGCTCTGATAATTCCCCTTGCTTGTCTGGGTGGAGAATAAAGAGGAGTGTGTGTAGAAACTAGCATACTATAGAAAGGCAAAAATTACATTTGTTGCTTTGCCCACTTTCACCTCTGCTACAGTGCATGTTGCTTGGAAGATGTTTCCCCACCTCTGTCTTAGCAAGCTTTAACTGTAGTGCTGCAGGGACTACAGGTATCCTGTAGTTCCAGAACAGTGCTAAGTTGATATGGATACATTTTAGAGATGAATAGTTCATGGTGGTTAACATTGCAAAGTTGTTGATTCAAGAGGACAGTACTGATCTATGAAATTTCTGGATTCCACTAAAAGGAGATTTACAGTGTTGAGTAAAAAATGTTTACTCAGAAATAAGTCTCATTGAGTCAAGGGTTTACTGTCAGATATACATTTGATTGCAGCCTTAGATGCTTCAGTTCATTGAAAAATTAATCATTGTGGAATGCTGAGGTTCACTTGTGTCCTTAAATCTCCATCCAATTTTTTTGTCAAATGAGATGTTCCTATTGATCTGATTTTTGTAAGGAATGGCACTACATTGGTCTTAGTTGCTGTTCAGTGGCAGGATATCTATCACAGATAAAGACTACATAGAGTGGGGGAGAAATACTTGAGGACCTGACTCAATGTGATGAGGCTGCCATGTGTATTCATTCATGTGTCTGCACATTTCACGTATAAGGTGTGGGTGTGGAGTTTGTTTATATAAAATGAAGCGCAAGGGTGAGTGGAGTGAAACTATCCACCTTTCAGCTTATCTTGTTATACTCTGAGCAATTTTTTAAAGCCCAGCTCTGATACTGGGTGGGGAGCCAAGTTGGGGACAAAATTCAGTAAAACAGTGGAGCACAGTAAATCAGGAAAGACTTCAGTTCTTCTCACCTGTATGCTCCTTTCATGTAAAAAAAAAAGGCACCACCACCCTTCTGCAACTTCATGTGTGAACTGGGCAAATATGTATAAAAGCCATATGGGTGCCCTATCACATGTAACTTCAGTTGTAAAACCATGTAGATACTTGTCTTTTTCAAACACTGCTTAACTTCACATTTGCTTTCAATGCACAGCAGTAAGCCTTTCACTTATTTTAACTTACACAGAATGCTTCTATCTTTAAGTCTATAGGTATCACATTTTTCTTTTAATGATTGTACAAGAGCAATTTTGAGGTACATCACAGGTTCTTTAAGTTTGTAGTGTGAATATGTATTACATCCAGGTAAACATAGCAAAATTTCTATAAACTGGAAAATAATTGATTTTCTTTACTCTATTCCACCTGTCATGCTTTTGGTGTACAACAGATGAAAAATAAATAAATGTAGACATTCAGTCTAGTAAAAAAAACCACCATGACTGGTCTTCTAATCACAACAATATGAAGAATGCTTTCCTAATAATTCTAATTAATGTTGTGTTCCTCTTTGAGCTTTATAACCCATAGTTTGTAGTTAGTGTGGTGTGTCAGATAGTGTTGAACTTGGATTGGCTAGAAGCAGGTTCAACCACGTACAGTAGTTTACTAGGTGACCTTGGGCCAGTTGTTATCTCTCAGCCTAACCTATCTTATAAAGTTACAAGAAAGTAAAAAGTGTTTGTGTGAATGGAGGGAAGGGAAACTATGTACTCCACACTAAGGTGTTTCATAGACTCATACAATTGTAGAGTTGAAAGGTATCCCTAGAGTCATCTAGTCTAACCTCCTTTTTAGAGGAAATGTGGAATAAAATGTAATACATTGTAGATATATTTGGCTTTTCAGAGTAGTAGCAAACTTTCTAAAAGATACTTGTTTCTTATGGTAGTGACAGCTGACCAAACAATCTGGATAGTCTTATGCATCTCTGGATATGAAGTACCGTCCAGGTGATTAGTGTGTCCAGAGTAATTTATCCAGGCCTCCTTTTCCTTTCACAGGGATTTCATCAATTGATTTCCCAGTGTTGGAGCACTAAATGCATGTTTAAATGGTAATATAAAAGTGCTTTGTACTAGGGAGTGTTCCTGGAGGATGGAAAATGACCTGGCCTCTAGTAAGTACCCATTTGTGCCTGAGAGTACTGCATCAGAAACCCAAGCTCTAGAATAGTGCAGGGGTTCTGTTGCAGCAGCACTTCTAGTCTTAACTTTTCCTTGCTTGTACAGCAGACGAAGGACTTCTGGTGTTGTGGAAAGGAAGGAAGAGGGAGATTCTTTGCGGCTCTACCAATTAGTCTCTTGTTTGACTTATTGGAAAACTCCTAACTTCTAAAGTGCCTTCTCGTATAGAAATTTCTATCTGCTTGCATCTGACCAGGGTCAACATGAATGCTTCCAAAGGAGGTGTGAAAATATTGCTTCAAAAGCTTAACTTTAAATTACTAGTTAAAGGTAGATAGCCGTGTTGGTCTGTCATAGTAAAAAAAAAAAAAAAAAAAAAAATCATAAAAAAATTCCTTCCAGTAGCACCTTAGAGACCAACTAAGTTTGTTCTTGGTATGAGCTTTCGTGTGCATGCACACTTCTTCAGATACGCATGCACACTTCTTCAGATAAGGTGCTACTGGAAGGATTTTTTTTATTTTAAATTACTAGGCATTGATAAATTGATTTTATAACACTTCAGAATCCTTTTCAATAAAAGTGTTAGCTGTTAAGAGCTTTTTCAATACAGAAGCAAAGAAACATAACTAAACTCTACACAATTGGGAAATGCAGAGTACAGCTAATCTTAATCTGAATAGCTGTAATGTTTCCCCCTCTCCTTGACACGTGGATATAAAAAAAGAGGTAGACGTCAGAGTTAATAGACAAGGTTACACGTTAATTTCAGAGAATTGTTGTTTTCATGTTGTGTCTCATAGACTGCAATTTAAGGTGTCGTGGCTGTCAGTCTAAGCCAAGGTGTATCTGAACAATTATATATTCTGTACTGCTTAAACTGTAAATCCTCTGAATATATTTGTTGGACTTAATTCTTTTGGTTACTGGGGAGCTAACATGCACAGAAATGCTTTCCATGTTTGAGAGGCAGGATCCTGGTTCCTGCATTTTTACTTCTTTCAAAAGGAGGGATTTTTGAAAGTCTGTAAGGGGTTGAGTTGCTCAGTGTTTCTCAACACAGTAATTTAATGTCCACTTCTCATCCCACACTGAACTAATGTCCTGAAGTTGGGTGAACAGATGAGTGTGAGCTATGAAAACAAAAGGTTTCCAAAGCTTGAGGAATTGCCCTGTTGTTGCCCAGGGAACAAGAAAATCATTTCTTGTAGGCCTTATTTATACATATATATAATTTTAGCATGAGCCTATGTTCATTTTAAAAAGTTCTGTGGTCACTGATGGGATAGTTTTGACATTTAAAGGACTCATTTAAAAGTCAATTCTGTACCTGTCACTGAGATAATGAATTTAAAATGATCTAATATATGTTAATGAGTTCATGGTGAAATGACTAGGATAGAGCTTTCTGTTTTCAAGCTATGCCTCGAAACTCATTGTCCTAGCCCTTTGTTTAAATGATTTAATCATTACTTGTTTTAGTTGTAAGTTAATATTTTATTTTTACTGTTCAGCTAAATAACATGGGCGATTTCTAATAAAAATTCAAACAAATAAATACAAAACAGGCTCATAAAGTCATAGAAAAGAAGAGAATCAAATTTAATGCAACATTTATATTATATTATATTATAGCAGAAAATAAAATCAATGTGACAGTACTTTTTAATAAAAAAGTGCAAAACTTTTGAAGCAGTTTGTCAGGGACGTGGCGCTGGGCAGGGAGGAGGCTCAAGGGCTGTCAGGAGAGAGAGAGCCGCAGCGCCACTCAGACAGTAGCGAAGGAAGCAGGATGTCCCTCAGTAGAGAGGAACAGCAGCCAGGAAGCTTGGTGGATACAGGGCATGGAGATGCTGCAGGATCCCAAGCAACGCCTGAGGTAACGGAGGAGCCGGGTGCTACGGCACTTCCGTCGCCCCAGGTGCGTAGAGGGAAGAAGCGTAAGGAATCTAGGAGGAGATTTGGACTACCGAAACTGTTATGCTGGGGGCGGACCCGTGAGAGGCCACTCCCGGATTCTTATACTGACTCTAGCGGTCATGAAGTTTAGAACTCTACTTGTATATAGTTGTTAATAAAGCTGTAAATACAGATGCAGATGTTTCGGACTGATTACTCCCGAGGAGACACCACAGCAACCTTACACAGTTGCTTAGACATTTGAAATGGCTCACAGAGCCACTATTTGTTTTTACTTTATTTATCTTGTCTTTCTGCTCTTATACCAGCAGATTCCTTTTCAGTATCTGCAATGCTTAAACTATTGAAGTGAATTCGGTTTTAGTGCTGATGACAAATTTCTGGACTGAGTCTCAGAAACATCCTGTACCTACGGTAAATTCTTAAGAGTGTGTCCACCTGGCTTTCTGATTAACTATTCTGCCCCATCCCTGTTTGGTGGACGTTCAGGTTTTAGTGAAAAAACCAATCAGATTCTGAAAGCTGTGCTACAACAAGATATATAAATCCATACAGAAAATGTTACTGCTTATTCTTACCAGAACAGTAAATATACATTTACATGTTACTATTTTCAGATTTCACTTGGAATGTCTTGAATATTGTGTTTTGAACTGATGTAGATCAAAATGATATTTGCCAGAAATGACAGTACTGAACTTGTGCAAAATGAAACTAATCCTCTTTGCATCTGGTAGTAAATGCTTTGAACACAATGGGACTTACTTACGAGTAAGTTAAATACAATAATGAGAAAAGTCAGTATAGATTAAGTTCTAAATTGCAATATGCAAGATAAAGAATGGATATGAATTTTCTATTATGAAGCAACAAATTTGATCAGCAAAGACTTAAATGAAAACTTAGTGTAGGTGGTATTTAACTTCACATACACCTAGTACTATTTACTCAGATATGTTGGTCAGTCTTCTCATGATAATTTTTTAACACAGCTTTTGAAATTGTCCAAAATTTAAAGACTCATGAAAAGAGATTTTGTCTAATAGACAGCATCCCCTTAATTTGGTTTAACTTTGGATTCTGGAAAAGTTTTAATAGGTTTTTTAAAAGAGTAAGTAGAACAGGTATATTTACAATTAATCATTCAGTTATTGGTAGCTTACACTTTTAGAAATAGTTGTTGCTAATTGTACGAAAACACGCATTACACAAATCTGAGTGGTTTAAGATGATTTGGGAAATAGTTAACTTTGTTAAACATATTTTACAAAAAGTTATTTTAGATCTTATATCAATAGGTCCATAGAAAGATTATCTTTGTTTATTTCTTGAATAATAAATTTATTAATGATTTGCAACTGTATAGTGTTATAACTTATCCATTTTTTACAGATTATGTCTGTTAAGCTTTAAAATCCTGTATATGTTGTTTTTCTTTTCTTTTTTTCATATTATGTTAAATTTAATAAATACAGGAAAAATGGACATAATATTTCTAGTTCTTGTAATAGAAACCTTTATTAGGCATAGTAAAACCATACATTCTCGCACATACACCATATACATTTCTAGTTCTTGAAAAATAGTTTACAAACACTGAACAAATATTTCATTTTCTCTGTCACTCTGTGCTTTGTTTACAAAAATTTTGTTACTCAAAATATCAGCTCTCAGTCTTATTTGTTCTAAAAATAGCTTAATATGTGTGTGAGGGGGGGAATGGTTCTGGCTTTGCTATATTATGAGTTTATTCTTACAACACTAGTCCACATTGATGCATATGATACATAGCCAGAACATGTTTTTTTTACCTGGCTTTTAAGAGGGCACACTTCCATTAATAACACACAATGAAACATTTCAAATTAACATAAATGATAGTTTACATAAGGAACCTACTAATTCTTTTAGTGAAGATGTTGGAAATTTGGGGACAGTTTATAAAGTAGGTCATGCCAAATCTGTGGCGAAGGATGGATGGGGCATCAACTAACTGATGCCCCAACCGACAATGTAATTGGAGAAGAAGACTTTTTTTTAAAGACAACTTTGCTGATGACATGAAGTCATCTGTAAGTTGCTTCTTATTTCTCAATCTCTGAAACTGACATTTAGAATTGGGAATGGTACAAAGTGCTACATAATCCGTGTTGAGTTAATGCCAGAGAGTCTTTTTAACTTCAAATCTTGGCTTGCTGTGATATGCATAAGCAATAGAACTTTTCCTTTGCTCTAAACCAAAATTATATTCAGAACCTGCAGAGGAGCACATTTTCTAGATTTTATTTATGATAAGTGACCCCTCCCCCAATATTTCACACACACATCAACACACCCTGATAGATTAAGCACAAGTAGGGTTTTTTATTGCTTCCAGAATGCCCTTCTTTTCCTTCTCACCTCTCCCCATTGTCCTGCTTTCACAAGATTTCTCTCTTGTCAGCAGTTGGCTCTTCTCTCTCTCAGCGAATTCAAACATTCAGGAATAGCTCATGAGATTCAAAAGACAGTGCCACTTTGGGATTCAGATGCAGAATTGCATGCTGGAATATTCTGCCAAATAAAAATACTGCTTCATACATAAAGATAAAATGCTGGGAATAAAAAGTAAGATTCTATTGTTTAACCTGTACTTTGCTTTGCTTTGGTCTAACTTTGCTGAAGCAGACATATTGCAGCCTGTGGTGATTGGCAGTTGGAAAAGCAAAGATGAGCTCCCGTTTTGATACATGTGGAACAAAAAAGGGGCATTTACAATTGGAACGAGCAATGCTGATACTGTAGGAAGGAAAAGCTGAAGCAAATTAGAAAGGAGGCCTGCTGCTTGTGTGAAAGGAATTGTCACTTGCCATAAATTATTGGACAAGAGACAATCTTTGAGATTTTGGTGGACAACTAAGAAACTGGTATTTGGGTTCAAAACTTGGATTGCATTGGTTGGTTTTCCTCCTTTGTGCTGCTTATCCATGTGGCCCAAATCTAGGTTCAAATTTGGAGGAAGAAGTTGGGTATATAAGTGAGTCAATAGATACCAGCTTTCTGTTGCTGGGCATAGTGAATTGATACAGGTAAGTTTTCTATTTTGAAACTGGTGGACTTGCTAAACAATCATGTAGGTCAACTGGTTGCTATAGCTATTTTAAAAAAACCATTAGTTTTGCAATTAAATAGACTTAATAAATGATCATAATCAAATAACTTGATTATTTATCCTACATGCCTTTTGTAAAGTATAATGGTTTTTTTAAAAAAGGAGATAGGTCTTTCTTTGTTTTCTGTATACCTGCCAAGATGCTACAATCACTTTTTTTAATTGCTTCTTGATCATTTTCATATTTATTTAAAATGAATGATCAGACATTTCCAGAAGAAAGCAGAAAATTGTTTTCACATAAAAGCATGAACATTCTTTCAATCTTTGTAATAAGTATTAATAAATACTATGACAGCTGAACATGAGCAGAGCTCAAGTAGTTGCAGGGCACAAGTTTTTCCAGGTTACCAGTACCTGGTGCATGATGTTTGTAACATAAGAGGATATTCTTGGACCCTGGAACAAACTAATGTTTTCTCACTACTTCAATTACATTTACTTGAGAAATATTATAATCAGCATGTTTTAAACTGCAGTTTTTAAGGAGATCCGTCCCCCGCCCTGGCCAACTTTAAATGTTATGTCATTTGTTTTAGTCCTTTAAAATTGTAAACCACCTTGGGTGCCTTTGACAGAAAAGCAGTACCGGTATATAAATGGAATGAATGAATTCTTTCACTTCTTCTGGAGATTTTACAGTTAGGTGTTTCTTTTCACTATGAAAGTTTGATGACTTTATGTGGTTAGGAAAGAACTGACCAAGGTAAAACTTTTGAGGTTTGTAAAGCATTTCTAATGCCATTTAGTAACCAAACTAATTCACTGACGAAGAATTCAACGAAACAGTAGTTGTTATCCGGAAACACTGTTCAGAGTTGGACATCAGTATTGGACACTTGCTGATTATACAAAGCTTCACAGCTTGTTCTCCACCAGGTAAAGTCTGGCACCGTGATTCATTTAAGGACTTTCAGAGACTTTAGTTTGTTAGTTTTGAATAATTCCATAAAGTTTTTCATATTGTATTTGTTTCTGGTCATCGTGTTGCTTTTGATATTGCTGACTACTATTTTATCTGTGACCTTTCATTTCCTCCCTTTATCTGATAATCTCTTGCCAACATTTCCCCCTGAATGACTCCTTGACTTTGCAAGTTAATTGTGATAAAGTCAGAGGTGCATGGTACATAAAGAGATCTAAAAAATGTGTTCACGGTGCTGTAATCTTTGTCTTAATATATTTCTCTAAAATATGAACAGATCAAATTTGGAAGGTTGTCATGCTCTTCCTCACTGTTTGACTGTCAGGCTTCTGCCTTTTCCTTTGGAGGCACCAACACCTTGCAGCAGACTGCATGAGACAGTAGGAGGTTGTGACAATATCTGAGGTGTTTTGCATTGGGACAGTCTCCCCCAGGAGCAGCTAGGAGCAGTTGCAAGAGGAAGGCAAATGAGTAGGGAAGGAAAGTGTTTTGCAACTGAGTACTTGAGATGGAAGTGGGTATGAGAGAGTAGGAAGTTTGCAGAAGCTTAAACAAGCTTTTCTACTATTTCACATGTTTGTGTAGTTCCTTGATCATGTACATTTCCAAAAATTCATCACATTTAAACTGATGTAGAAGTTGAAAGACTATATCGTGAACATAAATGTCAATGCATGTCAGACAGCCAGATTGTACTCCTGGACCAAATACCTGAATGTAGTTTGTATTTTTCAACATTTGAAATTATTCTTCTGATTCCAAATCCTATGTACCGTATGTCCCTTGTTTAGTAATCCAGTAAAACTTCCATTTCAGGGCTTGGTGAAACACCTATCCCCAATACACAATGGTGTGTTTCAGAATGCCTTTTCCATTTCTTTCAACACTAAAATGGTTGGCATTGTTGCTGTAAACCATCTTCACGGTCTGTTGTTTCTACAATTTAAAAAGGAAAGCTTTCAATTTTTAATGATAAATTGATAAGTTGGAAGTCTATTATATTTTTAGTATTGTTGCTGACAAACTCTTTTCAAACATCTTTCCTTGCACTCTTGGGAGATAATGAAAAAGGAACATGCTAATAAATATCTATACAGCCTCCTATCAAAGCTTTCTGTGTCATAGTGCATGTAATGGATTTGGCAAACAATTATTACATCATAATTGTTTTTGAAAGTGATTAGTTTCTTTCTTTCTTTGTGCTTTTTTATGCTTTGCTAAAAGAGTTTTGCCTGGAGTGTGTAGAGCAAGAGTTGTTTTCATAGTGCCTTGTACAATGACCTGTGATTAGATCTGTCTCTACTGCAGTGATGCAGTAACTTTGCCCTCTTTCTGTGATGACAGTCCTTATTGTGTGGAGTTTTGTTGCATTAGCTGCCTTTGATCTTGATGTGCTTCTTGCATAATCTTTTAATGCTGAAGTGGGGTGCCCTCAGCTGATGCAAACCAGCTGCTGCTTTTGGCATCCTACATTATTTTAAAACAGATGGGAAAAACCTCTGTTCACTTGTAGGTTTTGAAATGCTTGGTCAATTACTGTTTATTTTGTGTCACTTGTATATTATAACTCAGAAGTTTTTTAGTAACTTGCAGTATATGTACAGTATATAAAGGTAAAGGTAAAGTTATCCCTGACCGTTAGGTCCAGTTGCGGACGACTCTGGGGCTGCGGCACTCATCTCGCTCTATAGGCCGAGGGAGTCGGTGTTTGTCTGCAGACAGCTTCTGGGTCATGTGGCCAGCATGACTAAGCCGCTTCTGGCGACCAGAGCAGCACACAGAAATGCCGTTTACCTTCCCGCCGGAGCGGTATCTATTTATCTACTTGCACTTTGACGTGCTTTCGAACTGCTAGGTGGGCAGGAGCAGGGACCGAGCAACTAGAAACTAGTCAGTCAGAAGCAAAGAAACTAGTCAGTCAGAAGCAACCAAGGAATAAAGCACAATTGATAGAAGCAATCATTATCTTTGTTTCTACATTATAAAACCTGACAAACTAAAATCATTGGTTCACTCCATTGGATGGTGTTGTAGGGCTGTAATTGTGGCAAAAGGTTTCTAAACTTTGTACTAACTGCAATGACGAGAAGTTACAAAATACCCTTTATCATTTTTTCTGTGTATAACTTTTGATAGAATAAAGATAATGAAACACAATTTGTTGCATTATATTCTTTCTAATGATATATAATTTTATGGCATTATTCTAAAAATGACTTGTTATAAGCCATCAAACCTCAGAAATACATATCTTCCAAAAGGTTTCCACAATTTTGGCTATGTCTGTAACTGGGTAAGAGAAAAGCAAGCATATAAAACATCATTAAAGCATTTGTATTGGAATAGTTTTGAAGCAGTGTTAGAAACTCAAGATACATAAGTTAGGCATCAAATGGCTCCTTAAATCAAGGTTGTAGTCACCAAAACAGAATGTTTAGTTGCCATTTCTGGGCAAGATGGCTCTAGTGAGGGACTGACTGTGTTCATTAGTTAATATTCTGGCTAGTTCAGATGACAGCCTTGACCTCATTTAAGAACTTTGAGAACTTAAAGAAGAAAAGTCACTTGATCCAGGGACAGTTCTTGTATCTATTTCTACCTCTTTTTCTTAATGGTGACATGGACCGTTCATAGCATAAAGAATATTCTTCACAACTGTGAGCAGAGCATTGGGGTGGGGTAGGTGAAGACAAGCTACAGCAATTAACTATGACATTGTTCACTGCTTCTCCTCAGGCTGCACAGAAAAAGCATTTTGGTTCCTGAAATTCATTCCAATTGTGCAGATAAAATATAGCAGAGAGAATTATACAGAATGTGGTATTAGTGTGTGAAAACAGTCAAGATCCAGTGATCCCCGGCATGCACCTCCAGATGGTGGAGATGTCAAGCGCCATCCTGGCACCCAGGCATTCACTTGGTCGCAAGTGGCCGATAGTTGCAAAATGCGGCTTCTGCCTGGCTAATTTCAAACATTGTTTTGAAGATGTTTTTATTTATTTACACTAGTAGTTTTGGGAGAAAGGGTGGGATATAATATACAAAATGACAATAATAAATTATGTTTGGGAACACACCTGATTTAGCAGAACTAAAATCTTCCTGTTTCATTGTTTTCTTTATCCCAGTTATATCACCTCATGTGTCCTAAAAAGTTAAGTTGTTTTCTGGGGGCTTGGGCTTCTCTTTGTTTCTGGAAATCTGCTCTATTAGGCTGTTAGAACTGTGACTCAGATTCAATTCAGGAGTTTTGGTCATATGGTAGATGTAGAATATACTTGCTGGTTTCAATTTTTAAAGTAGGCCCCACAACAGTTATGTATAAAGTGTCTCTTCTCAATATCTGAGAGTTCATTTAGCCTTAGAATGTAGAATATTTACTTAATATACAAAATATAATTGTGGTAATTTTTCTTTGTAAAGTTCTGGTTAAATATGAATTGTTTCCTTTTTAGATCAAATCATCAGAGACAAAATTGCAGAAAGGGATAAGGAAAAGCAGAAAGAAAAGAAGAAACACAGGTTAATGTCTGAAATTAAGAAAGAGAATGGAGAGATGAAATTATTTCAGAAAGGTAAGCACACACAAATGTATATTGTATAGCAGCTGCCTTCTCTCCTAGAAAATTGTACTGCAGGCAACTTCCCATTTACATGAGAGTTGCATTCTGAAAGATTCTGCATGCCAGGTTGCCCCAACCTTCTGGTGTCGAAAATGATGCACACCACATTGAGCTCCTTGAAGAAAAGATGGGATAATAAGTAAATAAAATATTGTTTGTGTTATGTAACCTCACTTGGCATATCACTTCACTGTGCATGTAAATCAGTTTTTCATCTTCTTGGCACGTCTCTTTAGACATACAAAAATGAAAATATTTCTTTTTTTAACAGGTATAAAGGAGAAACCAAAAAGCAATGCAGAAGATCTACAGATTAAAAAAGTGAAGAAGAAAAAGAAAAAGAAGCATAAAGAGTGTGAAAAAAGGAAGCGTCCAAAAATGTACAGTAAATCTATTCAGACCATCTGCTCGGGATTATTTTGTGACTCTGAGGATCAAGATGCCAAAGGCATAATCAAAAATCACCTTAAGGATTTCAATGGAAAAAATATGGATCCCAAGAAGGACTCTGAGTACAAGATATCAGAGAACAGTGAGTTTCCATTTGTCTCGTTAAAGGAGCCACGGGTTCAGAATAAACTCAAAAGGTTGGACATGTTGGAGTTCAAACAATTCATTCATATTGAGCACCAGCCTAATGGAGGTGCTTCAGTTATCCATGCCTACAGTAATGAACTCTCCCACTTGTCTCCTGTGGAGATGGAGAGATTTGCAGAAGAATTTGTAGGTCTGGTTTTTAGTGAAAATGAAAACTGTGCAGCTTACTATGTAATGGGAATTGTTCATGGGGCAGCTACTTACTTACCTGACTTTTTAGACTACTTTTCATTTAATTTTCCCAATTCGCCAGTGAAAATGGAGATTTTGGGAAAGAAAGATATAGAGACAACGACTATGTCAAATTTTCATGCTCAGGTAAGAGGTTTTTTTCACTTTCTAAAAATTATTTCATACTGTGATTAATTTATTTTGTATAAATGAAATCTGTTAGCAGGAGAAGATTGAGTTGACTAAGGAAAATACAGTCAGATGCTCCCCCCCCCCCCCCGGTATGCAATGCAGGTACAGAAGGTATTCTCCATTATGTATGTTTGTACAATAATAATTCCCAAATTCTGTAGTTGGACAGGCTAATATGTTTGATAAATTGAAAAATTAAAGACTTGTGTGAGTATGAGGTACCTACTCACAGAAAAGGTTGCCTGCAGCATCGCTGCATAATTTGTTGATTGTGGTGTAGTTCCTTCCAATGAGCCTGTGGGTGCCGTAAGGGAGAGTTCTTCTGTTTCAGTGGCATTGAGTGTGATGGAATAATTTTATGAGAGCAGAATGACCCAATCTCAGGACAGTCATAACTGACTAACGGAGAAACACAGCAGATATACTTCTGGGTGTGGGTAGTTCTTACTCCTGTACCCTCTAAAACTTATTGGACATCCATTTTTATTTTTAAAAAACTGATTTTTCTATAAGATTTTAGGAATATGTTCTGAACTTTTCCTTAGCATGCACTTGAGTAGCATGACCTGGACTTGGTAAAATGATGCATTTTCAGTTGTATGTGCTATGGCTGCAGTCCTATGAAAGATTCCTTAGGAATTGGTCCCTTTGGATCCAGAGAGGATGGCAGTCCAATCTAATGCATTTTTAAAGCAAGTCAATTTGTTTTGCATTATTTATATCCTGCTCCACCCCTGAAAATGCCATAGTACCCCAACATTAATATGAATTGGTATCATAACAACTCCATAGCTTCTGACTCTTATTTTTCAGCATTGAGCTTTGTGAACTTCAGAAAATGAAATGCTTCTCAACTCCTTCAGCTGTTAGTGTTCTGTGCATTTCTAGTCATCAGCTGTGAGAAGGCAAAGACCTGGTTAGCATGTAGTGCTAATAAACATTGGTTTAATGTGAACCAGTGGTGTAGCAAGGTCAGGTGGTGCCCGGTGCGGAAAATTTCTTGTCAACCCCCCCCCCCCATTGAAATTATTTAAAGAAGGAAAAAATAAGATACTTAGTCAGTGTTGTTGTAGCTAAGGCTTTTGCTGCCCAGGGCGGTCACTGAGTTTGGGACCCTTTTGCTGTTCCTCATGCAGGAGTCCTGTCAATTTGCCACGGTCCTCCCTTCCCCTCTGATTGTCCTTCCCTCCGATTGTCCTTCCCTTCTCTTCCCCCTCCCCTCCGCCCGCTTCCCAAGGGGTGGGAAGGAACTCAGTTCCTGTCACCTCTGACTCCATCTCTTCTTTGCTTTACTTAATGCCTCATCATGTTCTTTGTTTCTCTTGCTTCAACCACGGACAGAGCTCAAGCACCTATTCCTGCCTAGCAAAAGCACCCAAGAATAGTGCAAAGCAGGAGCGATAAGGGAGGAAGTAATCTCTCATACCTGCATGCTGCTTCTGTGAACAGCCTTAAGTACAGTGCTCAAGTATAGTGCATTTAGGTGGTGTCATAGGTGTCCCCCCGGTGCCTGCAGCAAGCCCCGTTGGACCTTTTCACAGCTCACTGCAGGCATGGGAAAGCCCAATGGGGCTCACCACAGGTGTGGGAAGGCCCGGCAGGGCAATTAAGCAGTTATAAATAAATGAGTCCCCCCACCCTGAGAATAATGCACTCAGATAAACTGGTTTGTGCAGATCTTTTTGGGTAAGATACTTTGGTCATAATAACAGGCTACATCCAGCTAAATCCTACTTGGGGCAGACCCTTTGAAATTAATGTTTGGATTTTTAATCCATTTCAGTGAGTCTACTCTGAGTAGGACTAGCATCCGAGGCAAATGTGTGTGTGAGAGAGGGTGGGTGGGAGGGAGATATGTAAATTTACATAGGAGGAGGGCAAACGAGGGCTGAGCAAATGCATTGCATTGCAGAGGGTTGGACTAGATGATCCTCAACAGGGTCCCTTCCAACTCTACAATGCTATAATTCTAGGGGAAAGGAGCCAAAAGGGCAAAATCACTTTCCAAAGGTGTCTTTCCACGTTAGAAAGGATTTAAAGCGAGGCAGGAAACAGTTAAGCAGGGAGATGTGGAAAGGTGGGAGGGGACACACACAGAGAGAGGGTGAGAGGAAAGAGTCACCCTGTTAATTTGTTCAAAACTTCAAAAACGCAGCCCATTATTATACCTGAGTGTAGGTGCTTAAGAGATACAGAGTGCGTGTCAGCAAAGAGAGAAGTGACTCCGCGGAGCTCCCAAGTGCTGGTGGGACAGCTCACTTTTCCCTCTCATCTGCCTCTGCCTCCCAGTGGTGGCTTTAAGGGTGATGCCTGAGCCTGAGTGGGTTCAGGGGGCAGTGGCACAGGCACATGCTCCCCCACCGACGGAGAGGGAGGGGGAAAAGCCCTGTGGCCAGCAGCGGAGCAAGCTGATCAGATGCGGGGAGGGGCGAGCTGGGCCTCCAAGGAGTTTGCCTGCCTCCACCCACTCAGCCGCCCTACAGCTGAGGGGGAGGTAGCGGGCGGGTCATTTGGGGCAGGGTGGAACCTGCGGGTGCCCAAGTCACCGCATCACTCCCAGGAGAGACGTGTGACTTGGGCGCGCTGCAGGCCCCGCGGTGAGTGCTGCCCAACATTTTGTCACCCATGGGGGCGGTTTGACCCGGGTGTCACCATTTCTCAGTGGTGACACCCGGGGCAGACCGCCCCCACTGTACCCCCTTCCTCCACCCCTGCTGTGAACAAGCAGTGTGCTACTATGTGCTGCTAAAATGCTCCTGGCCTTTTTCTTCCTTTGCTGAGCCAGGAAGAAAGCAACCACAGTGCTGGTTTACTTTTACACGAGAACCAATGCTCATGGATTGTGTTTCTTCAGTCTTTGGGTATTGGCTTATTGCTAATGGTTTGTTTGGGAGAAACAAGTTAGCAGTACTAGGTTTAGGATAGTACTAAATCAGTGGTGTGGTTTGTTTCCTCCCAGCTCTACAGTTTGCATGCCCTAGTACACCACCCATTCACAGTATGCCATGGATTTTTCTGACCATAGTTTAATATAATGGGCAAATGGGGTCACTGAAAAGAGAGGACTTGTTTGTGCTGTATATTCAGGGAAGGTTTTGGATGAAGATTGCATTCTCTTTGAATTGCTTAAGTACAATTTCTCTTGAAAATATTGTAAATCAAACGATGGATTAATGTTTCAGCCAGTAACGGTGTAATATAACAAAACACATAATAAAACAGAACACAGATCAAAACTGACACATCAGTTTTATGATATTGTCATATGCAAATGATCTGTTAATCAGTCTTGAACAGACTATTTGTAATTATACCTTTTCTGATAGGCAGAATAGGCCATAACTGAATTGTTTTTAACGTATTATGAAGTAAGTATTCCCTTATTGATAAGGATGTCCTTTACAGTATATGTTGTTTGTCAGTCTCACAGTTGCTCTTGAATCAAACCTGGGACCAAACCGTGTTCCAATAGCGTATATACATGCCACCTTCAGGTTTGGCCTGGATCTGATAGAAATGTTATCAACTAAAAACATTCCTTAGAAGGGTATGAATGTATACTAGCCTCTTCTCAATTCTTATGTAAATGTTATGCTTGATTTGGTTTAATCATAATTCATTATAGTGTTTAAATTGCTTCACTGTGTTTGTCGGTTGTCCTTGATCTGTTGATTTACAGGCTGCTGAATTGTTTTAATTGCAGCTTTTATTGATTTTATTTTGGGCTTTGCAATGGTTCTATGTGTTCAGGAATTTATTAAGCTGCCTTGAGCGCTATTTGGCAGAAATGCAAAACTGAACGGCATAGCCTCTCAACATGAAGGTAAAAAAAATGTTTCAATTTGTGACATCTTCATTCCTTTAACTTTATGGATATTATATTTTCCTTCACAGTTGGTGAAAGGATCAAGGAGATACTTATTGGGTACATATTATGAGAGTTCAGCAGTCATTTATAAAGCAAGTCAGTTTATTCCTGGTTGAAGGTAAACAGTAGATTCATGACTCATATAATGATTAAAAATAGAACAGTTAAATCATAGCCATGTCTGGCTATTCTGTTCTCTTTAGATAGCTGGACAAAATGTCTGCATTCAGCAACATTAAAAGCAAAACTGTTGACTTGATGTACTAAAATTCCAGAGACAAGGATGAGGCTTGTCTTCCCTTATATTATGACACTTTTAAGAGTAAGATTTGGCCACAAAACGTAATTGTACCCAAGTTCTGAGAGCATAGTTTTGGTGCCACTGGAAGCACTTTAGAATAAATCAATGACATGAATCATAGGGCTTCCAGGTGTATCTCTACTGTGCTCTTCTTCACTATAGAAACAGGAATTTTACTCTTGGAAACAAAAGTATATGTTCTACTACTTAAAATATCTGCATTGAAGAATGGGAAACATCCAAATTTTGTGTGCTTGACCAGTTAGCAAGTTGTTCATACATAGTTGATTCGGTTAGATCCAGGTTGGCCATCCTGTGAATGTGGAAGGGCTCTTTTTCTTCATAGAAAGGACCAGAAATTTCTTGCTAGAGGAAGAAGAGGGATGTGGCTTTTGTCAATTTACCCTTCCTTTACAGTGCCCTGCACCACCTCTTATGCTCCTCCAGAGTCCCCCAACTCTTCGAAGCAGATTTTCCTTGGGCTGAAGAGGGAAGAAGGAATTGTAAAAATAGACTTATTCCCTCCGTCTGGCACTAGTGAAATGTCACAGAACATGTGGGGAATCTGGGGATCTAACCCTTCCTTATGCTTTTTTTTCTAAAAGCTTTTTGCATGGTAGAAACTTGACAGACAAATATTTTATTGTTTAATTTGAATTTCTTGGTACCAGAAAATGGGCAGCATTCTTCTATGATTCAAATGCTCCATGTGCTTCATTATGTATAGCTGTGTTTTCTTGTTTTTTGAGTTCTCTTTGCATTTTTCCCTTTTGAACTGTACTATAATTGGATGCAGATAAATTTCCATTTTGGAAGCATGCTGATAGGCCTAAAACAACAACAACAACAACTTGGATAGTCTGCTTAATTAAAAAGTTTACATCTATTCCATGGTTGTACACTCCTATGCTTGGTGTTCACTTCTTCCCTCTTTTACCAGAAAAGCCATAGCTATGTGTTTCAGCTTGTGATAAACTAGAGTAAGATGACAAATTTTCTCTCTTGCCTAGGGTAGCTGTTTATATAATTTTGTAATATTTATAGGATGCTGAGATACAACAGGAAAGCATAGTTTAGCACTGGAGCCTCTTTTGTATGCTGCAATTAGTAATTCTCATTCCTAGTTTTTAGCAATCCATAATTTACTGTTTCATCTGAAAAAGGCAAAGTGTGGTGAGCTTGCATAAAACCAAGATCAAATTGACTAGGTATAGCAAGCTATTCTCCTGGAAGGAATAGATTACTATTATTCACATGAGTGTGAAGGGTTAATGACAGTGCTATATTAGGGAAAGTAACTGTAAATCCAGGATCATGTTTACATTTTGTTAATCTTATGTAACTGTAGTTGCCAAGGGAACAGGTTCCCCTCCTATTTGAGTGCTTTTCTAGTAACCTTGTCACAAAGAACAAATCATGTTGCAAGTGTATGTGCTCTTCGTTGCCTCCTTCCCCAACCTGGTGCTCTTCAGGTTTTTTGAAATACAACTCAATTATTTCTCACCACTGGTCATACTCACTGGGCACATGAGAGGAAGCCTTCTCTGTTGAAATGGACAGGGGAGTGGCTCCAGGCTTTCTTCCAATAGCATCCTGAGGTACACCACCTAACTTGGTTTGCTACATAGTGTGATTTAAGCCTCACTATACAGTAAACCTATTTTATTGTCCATTCAACCCTAATGAGGAAAGACCATATACACACAAAATGCTACTCTCATTGTAGAAAAGCTAATCACCCACAGCCCCCCTCCTCCCTTGCTAATCAAACTTGGGACAACTGACTGTCTCTTGTATCCGGGAAGCATTATCCAGGATCATCCCCCTTTCTTTTATAACGTCTATAACGTCAAGTGTATAACTAGCCAAGCTGACCAGAGAGCACATGTCCATGCTCTGTCCCCATTCCTGAGTTGTGCTCCTTCTCTCCTCCAGACTCTTATTTTCTTGAGTCTTCCCTTTTCTGAGCTCCTGACTGCTGTCCATCTGCTTCCTGGGATCACCACCTCTTCTCTAATGTTCAGAGCCTAAGTGGAAGGCAAGGTAGTAACCCACCTGCTCCTTCTATTTCCCTGCTTTTTTCTCAGTCTTACTGCAGTTATACCCATTCTTTTCCACCCCTTTATGTGCAAGCTGAATATGTATTTTATACCCATTCCACCGGCTCACCCCACAAACCATTCTCCTTCCTCTATCTTTCTTTCTAGCAAATTCAGTTAATTGCTGCTTTAGCACTCTTTCAGTAAAGAAAACCTTTTTCGGTAAAGTCTTTAACTTGTCTCTTGCACCCTGAGCACCTTACAAAGGCAATCCACTGCCCTGACTAAACAATATGAACATTACCACCACTTAGCTCATTGGTATTTTGATTGTTATATTAGCTGGAGCAGAATGCACCAGACTGACACCAGGCTGTTCTTTGGTAGAATAGGGCCATAGCCCCGTTGGAAAGAGTTGTCTGCTGCACACCACGAGTTAAATTTCCCTAACTGCTTGTGTCCTGGAAGGGCTTGTTCCATGGACACAGCAAAGTACTATGAAGACGTGTACTGAGTAAGTAAGCCTGGCAATGCTGTCATAATAGGATGTTGAGACATACAATGATCTCATAAGCAGAGTTGTGCTTCTTACACGAGCATCTTAGGGTGTGAATTTTTTTCTTCATTATTCAAAATACTTTCTTGCATTAAAATCACATGGCAGCAGAGCTGATTTGGCAGGTACTCTGGTATAGGCCGTTTCCTCCCAACGTGCCCCAGATAATGAATAATCCCAGGGCATTCTGGGGAAAACATGACAACCCCTACTGTTAACTTCCACTCCTCTCCCAATATCCAAGGAATTTTTGAAAAATAAAATGGTGCTGTTAGGTGCCCAGAGCCCAGCATCTCAGGCCTCACTGATAAGCATAGTAACAAAGCAAGGCAATTGGCACATATCAAAGCATGTATGAGCTCATTCCCACAGCAACTACCAATTAATTTTGAGGTTATCTTGACTACCAAGATGACTGACACAGGCCTAGTTGCGACCACACAGAGATTTCTGGACTGACATCTCCACCTGGCTGGCCTCTCCATCTTTCTTAAGCAGCTAAGCAGAAGCGCTTATTTATTGTGTTTATATCTCAACCTTTTCCCCAAGGAGTACATGGTTCACCGCCTCCTCAGTTAATCTCTACAACAACCCTGTGAGGTAGGGTGTGACTGGCCCACCAAGTGTCACCAAGTGAGCTTCCTGACTGAGTGGGTATTTGAACCCTGATCTCACAGGTCCTAGTCTGACACTCTAACCACTACGCCACACTGACTTCCTAGAGTACTTCTGCTATGGTGCAGCTATATAAATTAAGTAGGTAAATAAATATGGGGAAAGCAAAATGTAATTTAAAGAAGGATCTGAACTAATTTCCTTAAAAGCTTGAATTTATTTTAGATTGTTTTATTTGATGTTTTAATGTGTTGTAAACCACCTTGATTTTTTTTTTTTAAAAAAATAAAGCGGTATAGAAACGGAATGAAAATAATAATAAATATAATAAGTATAATAAGTTCCATGGAGGGGGGGGGGGAAGGTGCCTAGACAGTCTGTCCTGGCAACCGCAACCTAGGTTTAAGATTCCATTTGGCAATTAGCTTATATATCTGAGTTTCTAACACTGCAAGATGGCGTTTGCTGGCCTTCCACAGAGAAAGAAACCTGGTTTGTTATACAGGTCTTCATTTTTATGCTATCCATTCCTTTGACAAAATATTAAAACATCTTGCTACAAAACAAGAGCTGGACGTGCCTTTTTCCAGCCTGAGTGCTTATCTTTCAATACTGCATGTTTAATTTAAATCTGACTACAGTATATTGCTGTAACTAGTTGTATGTAGACAGTAAGTCCTAGGAAACCTAAAATTTCTTAATGGCAAGCTAAATCATCTACCGGTAAATAATCTATGTCTAAACTCTTAACAGTGTTAGCTGATGGATTATTAAACAAAAACTGGCTGCTGAAGTTTCTGTGGAGGAAACATGTTTACTTGACAGTTGTGTTTGAGAGTACATTTGAGAGTAGCATTTTGTTGCGTTGCTGACATTTAGACAGGCTGATTGCTGGTCAAGAAGTCACAGCATTTGTGTCAGTGGAGAACAGATGGTTGTAGAGAGGGCATATGTCCAAGAGAGTGGGAAATGAGGTAATGAAAGGGGGGTAGATATATTAACGCATATTTAAAATAGTCATAGGCATAAGGCTATAAAAATTAGGCATCTAGAAATTAGATGTGGACTCATTTTAAAAGAACAGAAAGCAGACACTGCTGCCTAGAAGCTTTGAATACATTACCATTTAATGAAAAGCACTGCCTTCTCCATTATTTTTGTATCAGTGCATAGGAAGGCAAATGTATAAGATCTTAGGGTTTGCATTGGACAGCACAGGAGAAGTGAATGTACTGGCTGGTAAATAATCTGCTATGCATATTAGTGTTGGTTCAGTAAACATTATTTTCTTAATCCCTTGCTCCAACCTTGTAATTAAATTTATTGATATTCTACACAGCAAAATATATTAGTTAGATATTCAAACAAGGCAATGTATTTTATAGTATAAATAATAATTCTCTTGCTTTTATTGTAAATAATTGTGCCTGGTAACATGAAATGCATATTCTCTTCCTCTGCTTCTATTACCGGTATGTTTGTTCCTGAAGAGAGAAATGAAAGTCAGATATTTTTCATTATCTCTTTCAGTTGGGTTGCAACATTTTTATACCAAAATATTAAAATATAAATTAAACCTTTTTATTAAAACTAAGTCATTAAAATACATATAAACAATTTTTTTATTGCAGCCACATTTTCTTATCTGTTACCTTTTGTTTAACTTGCATTGTTTAATTATTTTCTTACCATTTGTGGGGGGTTTTGCATTTCATGTTGAGTATGATCTTTTATTTATGTTGAAATGCTAAACTGGCATTGCACTTGCCACCTTTTAGCATGGTCAAAATTTCAGATCTCCTTTTACAGTACTATGAAAAATGTTTAATTTGTACTTCTGTGCTTTAGAAAATACTTTGTATATTTGTGTAAATTGTTTTGTAATTTAT
This sequence comes from Darevskia mixta, assembly GCA_034641385.1. Lineage (NCBI taxonomy): Eukaryota > Metazoa > Chordata > Lepidosauria > Squamata > Lacertidae > Darevskia > Darevskia mixta. The sequence continues at coordinate 5,227,621 of JAWWNH010000224.1, read as the reverse complement.
TCTGTGTATAAAACTGACCCTTGTTTACTGTATATGACTTTCTTTTAGGTAAAAAGAACATATTCCCATGGTACATACAGAGCTGGCCCAATGAGACAAATCAGCTTGGTTGGAGCAGTGGATGAGGAAGTGGGGGACTTTTTTCCAGAGTTCCTAGATATGCTGGAAGATTCACCTTTCTTAAAAGTAAGAAGGAAAGGGAATCGGAGAAGTAACTTTTGCATAGGTAAAGGTAAAGGTAAAGGGACCCCTGACCATTAGGTCCAGTCGTGACCGACTCTGGGGTTGCGCTCTCATCTGCTTTACTGGCTGAGGGAGCCGGCGTACAGCTTCCAGGTCATGTGGCCAGCATGACAAAGCTGCTTCTGGCGAACCAGAGCAGCACACGGAAACGCCATTTACCTTCCCGCTGCAGCGGTACCTATTTATCTACTTGCACTTTGACGTGCTTTCAAACTGCTAGGTTGGCAGGAGCAGGGACTGAGCAATGGGAGTTCACCCCATCGCGGGGATTCGGACCGCTGACCTTCCGATCGGCAAGCCCTAGGCTCTGTGGTTTAACCCACACTGCCACCCGCGTCCCAAAATCTTTTTACCCAACTTGGGGCTCGAACCCACATCCCTGAGATTATGAGTCTCAGGTTCTACCGGATGAGTTAATTTAGAGCTAATTTTGCATAGTTTTGTTAAATCTTAAAACTTTGTTTATTATTATAAACAAAATCACACTTCTAATATGGTGAAGAGATTAGATCCAAAATCTACAACTCTTTAGTACAGGGATTCTTGCATGCAAAAATAAAATAAAATACAATCCAATGCAAGAAAATAAATACTATGCAACATTTTGTGTTTATGTGCATTTTTCTGTGGAGGCGATCAATAGCTTTCAGGGTCCATGATCCCAAAAAGGTTAAGAATCACTGTTTTAGAAAGACACTTCCAAAACTGGAAAATGATTAGGTATAAGGCAACAATTAAATGTATTGATTTTTCAATTTGTATTCTACATTCATATTTGAAGGCCAATTCAAGTTCTTAATAACTGAGGCTATTAATTTCTTATGAAAGCTGCAGTCAAGGAGCACTGAAAGCACTCAGATTCTTAGGTTAAAGAATACAGTGTGCTACAATGCAATTTATATATAGATATAAAATTGACTTTGAGGTATACATTATTTTGAATTGAAAATAAATGCACAAGTAAAATTATGGTCCTCTTCATTGATGAAATTGCCCCTGTTTTGCAGTAGAATAAAATATGCAGAGTTTTCATGTTGTGAGTTAATGAAAATGTTTCAATTGGTGGTGTTTTAAATAACCTTTAAATAACTGTTTCTTCTTAGTGTACTTTGCCATGGGGGACACTTTCTAGTTTGAAACTAGAGAGTCGTAAAGATAGTGATGATGGTCCTATTATGTGGGTACGTCCAGGAGAACAAATGATCCCTGTGGCAGACATGCCAAAGTCACCTTTCAAAAGGAAAAGGTATGTTGAAATATCTGGCTTTATTTGATTCCATACTATCGAGTTTAAAACTTCCTGAGCAGCTTACAGCCGTTAAAACAGTAATAAGGTATTTTAAAGGAATTTTTAGAATTTTTAAAATTGAAGCTAAAAAATCTCAGAATCCCCAAAGCTCTGAAAATCCTGAGTAAATAAAGATACCTTCATCTGGTACAAAAAGACATCAAGCTCAAAGCCCCTTTGGCGAAAGATTGCAATAGTTGGGGTGTGCCAAAGCAAAAAATACCTTGGTGGAATCTAAAGGTAAAGGGACCCCTGACCATTAGGTCCAGTCGTGTCCGACTCTGCGGTTGCGGCGCTCATCTCGCTTTATTGGCCGAGAGCCGGCGTACAGCTTCCAGGTCATGTGGCCAGCATGACAAAGCTGCTTCTGGCGAACCAGAGCAGCACACAGAAACGCCGTTTACCTTCCCGCCGGAGCGGTTCCTATTTATCTACTTGCACTTTGACATGCTTTCGAACTGCTAGGTGGGCAGGAGCTGGGACCGAGCAACGGGAGCTCACCCCGTCGCAGGGATTCGAACCGCCGACCTTCTGATCAGCAAGCCCTAGGCTCTGTGGTTTAACCCACAGCGCCACCTGGGTCCTTTGGTGGAATCTACACACATATAAAAAACATTCTGAAAATGCTTTTTTAATTTTTTTTTATTTTTTAAAAAAATACATTGAATTTTCCATAAGGCTCAGCATTGCCATGTAGTGTCACATTGTATACACTTTATTTGCAGTTGTAAAGCTGAGTCCCTTGTCTCCAGAGTTAGACTCAAAAAAGGGCTTCAGAAGATGACCTTAATATTTGTGTAGGCTTATGTGAGGAGGAGAAGGTGTTCCTTAAGTAATATGTTTAAGATCTTTGTTCTAATTTTTGTCGCCGTTGTCCACACACACTGGCCTTTAGAAAGATTTCTGAAGTAGCCATTCATTTCTAAAGGATCAATGAACCACATTCATTTTTAAGTTCTTCTTGAGGAGCTTGGTTTAAGCCCATGTTTTTTCTTCTTTTTGAATAACTTCTTACTGGGTTTTAAAAATCAAGGATCATAGGAATAATAAATTATACAAATAGGCCAAGTCTTCTCATATAATTTATACATCACAAAAATAGCACAATAAGTTTGCAGTAATATCTATGACATATGATTTATTATTAGTGATCAGTATATAAGTTCTTGGTTCATTGTTTGGTTAAACAAAAACAAAGGGGAAACAGGATAGAACAGAGTTAACAGATAACATTCAACATCACATAGCCAGTCGCCTAATCAGAAGCCCTTGTGGTTGTGCTTAGGTTAAGTATCATGCTACCAATGAAACAATATAGAGTGCTTGTATATTGATGAATGGGGGGTTTCAAAGGGAATATAATAATTTATGTTTACATTTAAATTTAGATAAACCAGATTGAGCCAAATGCTGATGGTGGGATTATTCATTTTCTGGAATATGTTATGAAAATAAACTATATTGGGGTAAAGCCATCTTTCTTGATATGCCCATGTGTCAACTGTAGTTTATTTGTAGTTTATTTCTTAAGGAGGGCTGTTTCCCAAACTCTTTTGTACCAATTGTCTATTGTTGTGCCGGAAAGGTCTTTTCAGTCTCTGGTTATGTTGTGTCTTGCCACTTGTAATAAATGGCTTATTAATTCTTTAAGTTCAGGCCTTTTTGACTAAACATGTTATATTTTCTTTTCTGAATAGACACTAATACTGTGTACTTGTAATACTTGGCTCTGGTACTATAATTACTGGCTGAATTGGATAGAGCTGCCTCCGATTCAGCCAGTATTAATCTCTGAAGTGATGTACTTAGGCCCTTGTGAGATCAAAAAAGCACTTTGTTCCATAGAGGGAGATAGTAAATGATCACAGAGAGCTAGGGTGGCAGCTAGTTCATCATCAATGATTGTTATGATTTATTTATTTTTATTTCAAACCGTTTTAAGTCACTTAATAGTTTTAACATTGGGCACAACATAAACAGAAAATTATAAAACCAGGAATTCATACCGTCAAAAACATTCCCTGAACTTATGGGTCAGGGAAAGACCAGGCAAAAAGTTATGTCTTTACAAGACACGTGATGCAATGGGCCAATTTCTCAGCCATGGAAAGCAGTCATCCTCAGTGCCCCTGCCTTGCTGAGATGTAGCTTTGCTTGTTATCCCTCATCCAGCTGACCACTGCATCCAGGCACTGGCTCAGGTCCTGCATGACATCTCCTGATTCAATTCAATTTCAATTAAACTTTTATTGCACTAGCCATAGGTCATGGCATCATTCAGAAGGAGAACAAAAAAACAAACAAAAGACCAATAACCATAAAAATCATCGGGCACCACGCATACAATAAAACCACAGTCACGGCTACTAAAATTATTTGTTGCATTAAATAGAATAGAATAGCAGAATATTCTCAGATGTGCCAAATTAAATATCTGAGTCCCCTTTGTGGTTGACTGCTATTTTATCCTGATTCAATTGTTATTGAGAACTAGAACTGAGTGTTATCCTACTCATGGCACCTTGCCCTAATTTCCTTATGACTGCTCCCAGTAGTTTCGTATTGCCTAGACTAGAGCAGGCATCTCCAAACTCTGGCCCTCCAGATGTTTTGGACTACAATTCCCATCATCCCTGACCACTGGTCCTGTTAGCTAGGGATCATGGGAGTTGTAGGCCAAAACATCTGGAGGGCTGCAGTTTGGGGATGCCTGGCCTCTAGAGCATAATTGCTAGGGGACTGAAAAGCACTCTTCTATTATTACTGTCTGAACTTGGCCACATAGGTAGCACAGTGTCCCCAATTCCCATCCCATAGAACCAGTCCAGGAGGATGCAATGGTCAGTGGTATCAAAAGCCTCAGAGAACTAGACGTGGGAACAAGATTATACTCCCCTTGTCCTGCTCTTGTTAAACACAATCCATCAGGGTGGTCATGAGCGACTCAGTCCCATAGAGTAGCAGTCTTTCCATTTCTAATTGGTGTGTAGAATGCAATTATAATATCAAATGAACATTGCACTGTGTACAAGAAATGTACAAAAAGATCTGGAAATGCGGGTGCGTATTAGCTTGTTCATTTGTTTTTAATCACTGCACAAAAATTCTAAACCAGCACCTTGTATATTGGAGGGCATTCCTTTTTTACTTGTGTAATTTGGACAATTATTCTTAATTTTTCTTTCCCCCATCCTTTTAACAGAACAACCAATGAAATAAAAAACCTGCAGTACCTACCTCGTATTAGTGAACCTCGTGAAATGCTTTTTGAAGACAGGACACGAGCCCATGCAGATCACATAGGACAAGGGTTTGAACGACAGACTACTGCTGCTGTGGGAGTATTAAAGGCAGTGCATTGTGGAGAGTGGTATGTATTTGCCAGGTTTTTTTCAGGATAAACATCTGAAAAATACCTGCATGAATTGGACAGTGCTGAGATAGGTCCCAACTAATAGTCGTGTCATCACTCTTGACCTTGAGTTGGCACGCAGAAGAGATTTGGCCCAGTATTGCTGCAAGTTGCTGATCCTAATGTAGGGAGTCAAAAATCCTAAAGATAAATGCTATTTGTGCATTTAGCTTGATGCATTCTATAACAGATGAGCATTCCATATCAAATCTGCGTTGGCACAATGTTAGGAAATGGTGAGATAGTGATGGAGGCGATTAGTAAGTGTTAATCTTGCCATGCAGAATGGAAATGGACAGGATTTTTAATTTGAGGTGTGATTTTCTTCCATTTTGAGCTCTGGACTAATCTGTTTTTGAAATCTTAGTTAGCTGAATTGTGCAATTTAAATGAAAACGCAGATGAGCATTTGCCTACCTTCTGATAACTGGATTTGAAAGTAAATCCAGCTTTTTCCTCTTTGTGTGTGTGTTTTTTAATAGCTGTGAAATATCAGAGGAGAGTGGAATGTGATAAACAATTATGATTTAAACAATAATTTAATGTTTTGGAGACTGATAGTGTGACATATAAGCAGGTCATAACTTTTGAGACAAGGAACCCTGAGCACTGCAACCTCTAATTTACACTAATTTGCAGATGCTGTACATTGCAGGTGTGAGGAAGAAGTAAGTAAATTAGCATACTTGCCAGAGCATCCTGTAGCAGCTCATGTGAAACTAGTAGCTACCTAATAAATTGTGTGCACAGTTTGGTTTAGATATGTATGGGGAAAAGAAAGAATGATACCCTAAACCAGGGGTCAGCAACCTTTTTCAGCCGTGGGCCGGTCCACCGTCCCTCAGACCATGTGGTAGGCCGGACTATATATATATATTTTTTTGGGGGGAATGAACGAATTCTTATGCCCCACAAATAAACCAGAGATGCATTTTAAATAAAAGCACACATTCTACTCATGTAAAAACACCAGGCAGGCCCCACAAATAACCCAGACATGCATTTTAAATAAAAGGACACATTCTACGTCTGCGGGCCGGATTTAGAAGGTGATGGGGCCGCATCCGGCCCCCGGGCCTTAGGTTGCCTACTCCTGCCCTAAACAATAGGAGCAGTTCTGTAACTGGATGTGCCAAACCCCAGAACAACACAATCTTTACACAAAGAGAGATTAAGAGATAATGTTAAAAGTCAGTGTTTTATTGTGAGAAATAGCATAGTTGGAATCCAGTAAAATTCCTTCTCCAAAATCCTGAAAGGGGAATACCTTGTGCCATATATGTGTACATGAATTTCATGTTTTAATTAGAAATGGAACAGGAAGAAACTGGTCTTGTCCCATTCCTGGAATGCAGGGCAAAAGCAAGGCATAACCAAGTACATATATACACTGGCCAAACTGGGAAAGAAGGCATGGGGAAGGGGGCACACCCTGGGAAAGGATCTATGTATAACTGATTTTATTCATGTCCAACCCATAGTTGTGTGTGCAGGCTTGTGTGCAAAAGATTATCTAATATTATTTTTGTGGTTTTAAATTTGTTGAACCCTGCCTTTCTGTTAAAACACTCAACACAGTTTCTCACATCTATAAAACACCAGAAGCAACAAACTTGAAAATATTATATTAGTATGAGAAGAAAAAGGATCAGCTGCTGTGTTAGTACTATTTATAAAAAATAAGTTTCAGTTGCTGTTGTTACTTTTCATTGGACTTCTGCAAACTGAAAAACAACTGTATATTTTCATTGCTTTATTTTGTGCTTACGAGAGCAGCAAACAGCTGGCTGGTTTTAATATATTAACCTTGATGGCAACACTTTCTCCCCTATGTATAGGCCTCAACAACCTCGTATAACCAAAGATGTAATTTGCTTTCATGCAGAAGATTTCTTAGAGGTAGTTCAACGAATGCAACTAGATCTGCATGAACCTCCGCTTTCACAGGTAAGTGTTTTGAAAGACTTGATAATTATTTCATTGAGAATTACCATGATCCAGAAAACATTTATTAATTTTCTTTTCTCTCTCTTTCTAGTGTGTCCAGTGGGTTGATGATGCAAAACTTAACCAATTACGAAGGGAAGGCATTCGATATGCCAGAATTCAGTTGTATGATAACGATATTTATTTTATTCCAAGGAATGTTGTGCATCAGTTTAAGACAGTTTCAGCTGTGTGCAGTTTAGCTTGGCATGTTCGGCTCAAGCTCTACCACTCAGAGGGAGAAAATCAAAGCATCTATGAAGCAGGCCTGCCAACAGATCCCACATCTTCTGCTATAGGACTTCAAACTGAGAGTGTAATCCATGCAGCGAGTATAAATGCCTCTGAAGACACTAAATTTTCAGGCATTCTGCAAACTAAATATGTCAAACAGGAATTTTCATGCACACATGAACCTGCTGCATCTTTCCAAAATAAAGAGGAACCAATTATTGTTAATCTTCCAGAAAAGACAGTAGCACCTAATGTTATGGAATGTCAGAATGTTAAAGCAAAGCTGGATCATGGTCAGTTGACAGGGTCTACGTTTGAAACTGCGTCTGAATTTGAACCTGAAGACAAAGACTTGCAGGACAGCTTAGGTCTGGGGGGTCATGTGAACCTGGAGGATACCAGACAAAGCAGTTCAGCATATTCAAGTCTGCATGGCAAACAAGAAGATGACTTTTTGTGTTGAAGTTATTCTGTGTGTGTATATATATTTTTAAATTCCTTTTTAAACATAATAATGTAAAGATGCTTAAATTCTGTGAGTCGGGTTTGTTACTTGCCTCACATCTGTTACAGAAAATAGTTTATGTAGCTTTGTAACATTCCTCAGTGCCTGTCCATAACTGTGAAAGTATCAAAGCACTTAGGGCCAGATGCACTGTAAACACTGCAGGTGTAACATAAAGAAGTCTTTAAATATGAGTTGTAGGTTTTAGACTAGAGCTGACATTTAACATATATTTTTTGTAAGATAAGCCAGAATTCTTTTTGACAATTCCAGGCTTTTCCATAGAGCTTATTTATACCAATTTTTTTCTTTTTAACGTGTCAGCACTGTAGTGTAAATAGCTTTTTTTTAAAAAAATCTTTTTAGTGTGATTTATATTGAAATGTGAGCCACTTAATAAAGGTTCATAATAACAATAATGGGTTTTATTTTTCAGTCTCTTTTAAAAAAACCTCAAAACTTCTGAGCTAATTTTCAAAACAGTTTTGCAAGAAAGTGAATATTATTGTATGATGAAACAAAAACCTTAGACATTTAAGTTAAAATGCACAGTTTCACTTTCAAAGTGAATTTGGATGAGTAGTTCATGTGGTGGTTATACATTCAATGAACTTCTCGTCATCTTACATTGACAGGTACTTTGCTTACAATACAATTATGATAAACTTCAGAGATCCCACTATTTCCTGGTGTTCCCTACATGAAGAGAGAAATCTAGTCAGGAATCCTAAGGGGAAAAATTGCACACATAACAAAAGCATCAGTTAGAATGTTTTGGCATACCATACAGGGATACGTGTATAATTTTTGAAGGTTCATTTTCTGGAAATTCTGGAACAGCAGACAAGATGGAAGGTGACTAGAATGTGTGACCTACCTGACCTTTGAGGGAACCCAATCAAATTTTTGATTCTTAGCCTTTAGCTGAAACTGCATGCATATTTTTATGCTTTAATCCACAACCACAAAGCCCAAAAGAACAATCAGAAACTTGGACTTTGGGGGTTTTGGAGAAAAGCAGTACATAATTGAATACAATAATCAATTAATATTTTTAAGTACTTGTATAACTACTGCTAAGAAGGCCCCTTGATTAAATGTAAGACAGAATCTTCATAGGTGTACTTAAAGCACAATTATACATTAGGGCTGTATTCTAGAGGGTATTTAATTTTGTCTTTAGCTCTTGAATTACTGAATTGGCTTCTTTGGTAGATGCAGCCAGTTGAGTTTGCCCAGCCCATTGGAAAGCATGGCCACTGCTGCTGGAACTGCTAGGCCTCATATGTTTTGAAAGGGGTTAACATGCAGAATGCTTAATTACAGCAAAGGTTTAACAGCCCATAACATCTTCCCCTTTCAGCTTTAAAAACATAAACACACTTCAAGGCAAGATGCTGCAAAGATGAAGCCATTTTTTTTGTCCCCAGTGCATCCCAGGGTTACAGGGAACCAGACAGAGGGCCTTCTCGGTAGTGGCACCCTCCCTGTGGAACACCCTTCCAGCAGATGTCAAGGAAATAAGCAGCTATCCTATTTTTAAAAGACATCTGAAGGCAGCCCTCTTTAGGGAAGTTTTTAATATTTAATGCTGTATTGTTTTAACATTTGCCTGGAAACCGCCCAGAGTGGCTGAGGAAACTCGGCCAGATGGGTGGGGTAAAAATAATAAATTATTATTATTATATTATTATTATCTTAGTAATATGAACTGCAATTTGGGCTCATCTTGTGCATTCAGGAAAATTGAAGGAAGGGTTGTGGCTCATACATTGCATATGTAAGAGGTCCCAAATTTAGTCACCCACATTTCCAGTTAGGGCTGAGAAAGACTTACCTGAACCCTTGGAAAGCTGCTGCCAGTCTGTAGATAGCTGTGACCTAGATGGACAAGTGCTGGGGTATAATACAATTCCCTATTATCTTATATGGTACAGCTTTTTTTGGATTGTGCCACTTCACAATCCAGGTTGAGATGTAGTCCATATTGGGGAGTTATTGAAGGTTCAAGGAAAGCATGTTTTAGTTTTGCCTTTTCCCAAATATTCTACTTTGATAGGTACAAAGTGTTGTTGAAATGGGGGGGGGCACTGCAGCATGCATTTTTCACTGAAGTGGTACAGTCCTAAAAGCACGGTGCAACATGGTGGGGAAAGGGATCTGCATCTTTTTGAAGTTTTTGAAAGGGATGTGATATCTTTTGTTAGTTACCTAATGGGCTGAACGTGTTACCTCCTTTTTTAAAGCGCTAAAACCTGAGCACTCTTAAACTTCCAAGTTGTTCCCCTCAAACTAAGCAGTAATTGGCTATGACTAACTTTTGTTTACCACCTGAGATGTTGCCCTATGTATCTTCCTTTCAGCTAGCTCCTCTCTACTTGAGCCATGACATAATTGGGTATAAAGTAGCTTTTCCTATGAGATGGATTCTAAGCCCTGCTCGCTCCCGAAACCTAAATCTCTAAATCTTGAGTGGACACCAGTTCCAGTCTCCTCAACTTACTCTCTCCCAGTTATTATATCCTATCATTGGCATCCTATCATTGAAACTTACTTGAGGACTCAAGTTGGAATAAATAGAACTTGCAATAATGGAGCTGGAGTTTATTATAGGAGGCAGGATCCCCCCCCCCCGAACAAATCCAAATGTACAAATTAACAATAGCTAGTCAATTTAAGCTGTTAAACAATTTTGTTACAGGTAGGTAGCCGTGTTGGTCTGCCGTGTGATTTGTCCTCTTCCATAAATGTTAACATATAAATTGGCTCAGAACCTGATGGTTTTTATGTTGTACAAATGTAATTCACCTACATCTGGCCCTATACCATTTTCCAGGCAGAAATAAGTAGAGGTTTTAAACTCAAGGTTCATACTTGCATCAAGAAATGTCACTATTAGGTTGGTAACTGGTAAGACAGATACAGATGATTGTAAGAATCATTAAGGCTTCCATACTATGTACGTGTGCCTGAGAATAGGTCTAAATTAACTCAGTGGGTCTTACTTCTGAGTAAACATGTATAAGATTGTGCTGCCAGAGCAAGTTCTCAGGCTTCCAAGTTTTTCATAGAATGAAACAGCATAAGATGGAGACATACATACTTGCTAGTATATCCTGAGGAGAGGGCCTGACTCTGTCACCAGTTCTTACTAATAATACATTATCGTCTTAACTCACTACTCTCAGTCACACTTCTTTAGTGCCTACTGTAGCAAGAGACCTCGATTGGTAAATATAGTTGGTGCACCATCAAAACAAAAATAAAATAACAAATGCTCTAACTTAACCTGTGTGTTTTTAACTTTTGTGCAAGTTTGTTATATTTTACACTTGTTCTAATCCATTTCATTTTCTGATGTGTAATACTGCTGTCAAGCGACATTTTTAGCTTCTTTTTAAAAATGCCTCTAGGTGTACACTTTGATCAGGAGCTTCCATAGTGCTCTGTTTACTCTGGGTTGAATGATGCTGGACTTCTGTTTTGCTTTTTGTATGCAAGAGCCACAGAAAGTTTAGCACAGCTGGCCTCTTGACATGCAGAAATGTTATTATAAGAAGTCTGCCCCCAAAGCTTCTGTTTCTTCTTCCTTCCAGGCTGCCCCACCAGCAACAACCACCTCTTACAATGGGAAGAGACCAGGTATTTAGACTCCAGCTGACTCCTACTTCAGCCAATCAGATGAAAGTGGAGTAGAATTCCCTCCCCTGCTTCAGACCACCTCATATCCAATGAGATGTAGACAGAATCACTTCATCAGACCAGAGCTATCCAATCAAAATTGCCAGCTTTTAAGCCTCTAGCATAGTGTTGCTTCTCAAAGCTGCCACATAACTTTGCAACTCTCTGCCATGAGCTGATACCACAAAATTCAAAATTAACTCTTTACGTTACCCCATGCTGTGAAACTTACCATTTTTTAAAAGCAAACTTTACAATACGCTTAAACAAATGGCAATTTCACCACAGTATCATTCTATATTGGATCTTAATTAGGTTCTAAACCCAAATAAAGAAAATAGGAAATAAAATAGCACTGAGATGAGAAGGGCCCTCAATCTTTCTTGTAGTTGTGTGTTTAGCAATTTTTAAACTGGGATAACTTTTATAACTCTTGAGGTCCAGATGGCTAGATGTTTGTGCCCCTTGGAATATAGCCTGCAAGTTCTTTCTTTCTTCAAAGGAGCTCAAGGTGGCATACATGGTGCCTTGTCAGCTGCACGTTTTTGCCATTCTGAGAGATTTGTGAAGGATGGGATGTAAATTAATGTGTTGTGAAGGTGACTTGTTTTATCGAGCGTGATCATATGATAAGGATGCTCATCACATCTAGATTCTCGCTTAGCTCAGGGATTTTCCTACATAAGTGTGGTAAGCCAGCTGTGATTTTGGAAGGTCCTCGTGCTGTGTGTGTGTGTGTGTGTGTGTGTGTGTACTATTCAACAATTACATAAAAACACAACCTATGGGGGATAATGCACATTGGACTTGAAATGTATAGTAATAGCCAATCACCAGCCATTTTCTCTGAACATAAAAGCCCTCCTGCATCAGACCAAGTGTCCATCTAGACTAGCATCCTGCTTCCAACAGAAGCTGTGACCAGCTTGTGCCACTCTGCATAGAAGATGCACAGGACTGGAAGACCGCTTATCTCCACATGTGCCTGTGTGTACGCTAAGATCTGCAGATATGCTTGGAAACATCATTTCAGCACCAAAGACCGCTGTATTTTCCAAAGCTTTTATCCTATGTTGCTGCTGTTTGGTGTTTGATTTTAAAATTCTGCTAAGTCTGTTTATATTGCTTGTTAGGGTCTTTTATGGTTTTGGGGTTTTTTTTTGGTTGATTTATTCTAATTTTAATCTTTTGCAAACTGCCCTGGTAAGGGCATGGTATAAATACAGAAACTATATGGAGTTTATAGCTCACCATGCCCATCTTTCAAAAAACACCAACAAGCCAACAGTCATATAGTAATGTTAGGCATAGAAGTCTTATCTTAATTATGGAAGTGGTTGCTTCCCTCTATAGCTAGAACTATTCATATTTAGGTAACTAAAAGTCTTAAGAATATCATTACTCTGTGCATTTTTAAACATAAACAGTGACTAAATCAGACTAAGCACACATAGTTGGGTATATGTGACTGCAATTCTGTACAAAGGTACCTGGGTGAAAATGACTCTCTGCTTAAGGATATACAAGATTAAAGCCTTAAATAAGACATGGGCCCCCAACGTCCATAGTTGTGTAATAGGAAGCGGAAGTAAGTGCAAAGTGCAGTCCTATGGATTCTTCCAGAAAATCTATGTGATTCTCATTACGGTAAGCTGTTTAGATCTTTCCCCTTATTATAGCATGCCAAAATATAAGTTGTAGCAAAGATTATAGAATGTCATGCTTTAGGCTACTGCTGTTTCGTTACCACAATGGGACAGCAACAGGAGACATTTTGTAAAGATCAGTTACCGGTAACTCTATAAGGATAATATTATGGTTTGTTTCAAAACAGGTGTGCACATCCATCCACTCGCACAATGAAGCTTTCCCACCTCACTGCAGCACCTTCATACCCCTCCTGTCTTTACTGAGTCAGAAAAGCCTGACATGGGATTCAGGGCTGCAACAGTGAGGAGAGAAAACCCCATTGTGACTGGACTTCGGTTTCATTACAAGCCATTAATTATTTTACAGAAGGAAACGTAAGAAACTGTTGCAGCTAAGTAGCAAAATAGGTGGGAGCTGTGTCTACTCATAAGTCTCCTACGTCTCAATCCAGCAAAACAATTTTGCCATCTTATTGCATGTTTTACAAGAGACCAAAATAATTCACTGGCCCGGAAAAGAGAGAAAACAAACCTACTCACAAGAACATTGGTCTGTCTTTTGTCAAGTAAGGCAAGAGTATCTTTTAAGTGGATTCTAGTACACCTTAGTCATTGAGAAGTGGATTATTCTTCCCATTCATTCTGAGGCTATGATCAAAGCACACTTACAGGGAAGTAAACTCTTCTGTTTATGAAAGTTGCCAGCTGCTTCAAACATTGTGAAATGTCTTCTTTTACACAGCACCCCTACTACACAGAGGCAATTGTGTGAAGCACAAAAGCATGCTTTTATTGTTATCCCAGGTTTTGTTCCTATAATGCTAGAGTGTGACAAATATATTTTCTGGCACTGTGTTCTCTTTCCTCCCTTGACCTATTTGTTTAATTCTTCAACAGGAAGATCACGTCCCTTGGAACAGGGTAGAGGAGATACAAGTAGGATGATGTGTTAAGACTTGGTGATTCCTGACTGTTTTATTTGAGTTTGTACAGTAGTTTAATGTCAATTCAGTTCACACTTAGGGACAGAAAAAAAATGAGGAAGTGAAAGCAAATACTAGTTAACATATCGTATTAAGCATATACATTTATTACAATGCTTGAATCTTAAGAGCACAAAAAGGTTCCTATTGGCTAGAGCAGGATTTCCCAAACTTGGGTCTCCAGCTGTTTTGGAAGCACAATTCCCATCATCCCTGTACTGCAACAACAGCGGGAGACCCAAGTTTGAAAAACGCTGAGGTAAACTAAAGCATTTTAAAATGCTTGCCTACAGTGTTTCATTTGTAAGATGGAAAAGCATCAAATTTCTACAAAAAAGATCACTATCATTGAATCTTTTGCAGATTTTGCATGCAATGATCTAACTAGAGCCTGTGTGCTTTGTAACTGTTATGTTCCTCTCAGTATTACAACATGATTAGTTGCAAGTAAATCCACTTTGTGTACAAAAATATACTTCTGTGCCTTCAGCTCACTGTCTGGAGAATAATGTGACTGTTGAGAATGCAGAAGTTGGCCATCTGTTCCCAGCCATTTACAGAAAAGCCATTTCAATTTAGTTTTGTGCAATGGCAAGTTCTATAGTGTAATGACTCAACACGCTAGACACACACTCACAGAAGGATAAATAGAGAGAATACTTGGAAAATATTTTGATGATTTATTTACAGTATTTACATATAAATCAGATAGCTGTGCTCCACACATTGAAGAGTCTAGTCCAACGGCATATAGAATGTCAACATACAGCTGTTACTTGTAGTTCCTTTGGGTGCTGTAAACTTATAGCAAGCTAATGTTGTTAAGGAATGTGATGCTGGCTGATGAAAGGCTAAACCCAGTTATTCCCTTCGTACATAGAAGATGTTGTATCCAAGTTCTATTATCCCTCCAATGAGCAACACCCAAAAGGGAATAAAGACATAAACTAGCTTTATTTCAGCAAGTTGTTCCAATTTTGCACAGAGGGCGAGGCAGAAGGCCAACTTAAGCAGCATTGCTACAAGGTACCAAGCTTTCTTCTTGAGGTGACGGGAACCATTTCGAGGGTCATAGCCAGACTTACAACGGCGAGCCATTTTTACAATGATCATAACTAGAAGAATAGTATCAAATATCCAAACTGGGATAAATATGAGAAACCAGTTCCATGGTGCCTTCTCATCCAATTTCAACACTAGCATGATCAGGAACAGCAATGTGAAGAGCCATGTGAGCAGCACTCTCTGTGCCAAGGACATTCTCATTTAAACAGCTTTAGTGGGTGGTTGGCAAGAGTAGAAAAGATGGTCCCTAGGATAAAGCAGAACAAAAACAAAATGGACTGGGGAGATATCAGTAAGTCTAGCAAAAACAAACAAACAAACCACACACCATCAAGCTAGGTTTATAAATGGAAGCTTCACCCAACTTGCAATTTAAAAAGAAAGAAAACAGTCTCTGGGCCAAGTCTAGTTTACATTTGGGGCTGGATTCAACTAATTAGTTCCACTAGTAGAAGCCTACGCAAGGACTTCCACTAGCGCAATGGGGCTCCCCCACTGCCCCCAAATTGGCTTGTGTGTGTCAGGAGAACCCCAAAACAGTGCAAGGCGGGAGAAAATGGGAGATTATTTAATTGAGCAAGAAGAAATGCTTCTGCAGATGGAGCAATCTTAGCACTACGCTGAATTGCTCTATCTCCCGTATGTTGACTTAAGCAAAAACAGTTGTGTCTGCCATTTTTATATGAAGCCATATAAGGTTACGTGTTTGCTATTGATTTAGAAAACCCCAAACGACTTGAGACCAGCTTACCTGAATGAACACCTTTCCTCGTATGGACTTGCCTGCTCTCTAAGAACTTTGCATGAGGCCCTTCTGGTTGTGTCGCAGCCTGCTGAAGTCCATTTTGCAGCAATGTGGAGAGGGCCTTTTCGGTGGTGGTGGCAGCCAGCTTGTGGAACAGTCCCCCCTCTGAAATAAGGCAAGCACCAGCTGTAATATGCTTCAGGTGCTTGCTAAAAACATACCTGTTTCCTCAAGCATTCCCTGACTACCAATACTCAGTCTTGCAATTTTTTTCTGGTTCTGTGACTATTATGGTACTCTTGTTTTAAAGATATTACTGAATTCTTTTGTGAGTTGCTTTGGAATTGGTTTTTTTTAAATTAAAAGCAATATAAAAGTGTTTAAATAAGTACATAAATTTGAGTGTGCTTTTATTTTAAGAATCTTTAGTAAGCCATTTTGTGAGTCTCATGAGGCCATAAAACAGCATATAAGCATATTCTGTTTCCAGAATTTGTTATCTTCTTTCAGGTCTGCATAATATGTTACCCCTAGACTCAAATCCAATTGTTGGTGGAGAAAATAATCTGTGGCCACGTGGTACAGATGTTGGAAAACACAGCAGAAAAACATTAATAATAATTAACGAAGGAACCAAATGTCATAATTGACTGGCATGGCAGCTCCCTGCTCATGCTGTCAGTGTGTGGTGGTCAGGTACAAAGGTGAGTCAAACAAACTGGAACAAGCTGGGCAGGAGGTGGGCACTGGAGAAGGAGAGATGCTCAACCAGCCAGAGGATAAAGATGTAGCAAAAATAGCATGTTTAGAGGGAGTTACAAGCAGGAAGGGAACAAAGATGGAGAAGGAGCAGCGGTAAAATAAAAGAATAAAGAAACAGGCGATGGGCAAGCTTCAGCAAGCAACTTAGGACACAGGGTGGGATGAAGGAAAAAGCAGGAATTCCAGGGCTAGCCACTCGAGGAGGAAAAGTATTAGCTGAAGGAATGGACAAGCTATTTACACACTTGGTGGTGGAGGGATTAATGGGGGAAGCAAGACCACTTAAATAAACACATTTTAGAAAGGCTCTGAAGATGAGAAGTACTTGAAATGTGTCCAAGTGACCAGGTACTTTCAGAAGGCAAGATAACCTCTGAGGCTCTGAAAACCCTTTCGATCCACAATTGGAAGGTGGACACTCACACCAAACTATAGTAAAGCTCGTATGTTTCTCTTCTTATGCTTTTGAAGTCCACATATTAATTCTACAAATTTGGAAGAAAGAATTTCACTCAGCCTGATTCTAACCATGCTGCTCAGAAGTAAAATATGCTTAGAACTGTAGCCTTAAAATATTATAACTATCAGTTATATTTTGGCACCAACCAAGAAATCTGGTGATTTATTTCTTGCTAGTACCATATCAAAATAGCTGTATAACAACAACTCAACATACTGTATATACTCGAGTATAAGCCTAGTTTTTCAGCACATTTTTTGTGCTGAAAAAGCCGCCCTCGGCTTATACTCGAGTGAGGCAGGCAGTGGCTCCTATGAGGCTTTCCCAGGTTTTTTGTGGTGAAATTGGGTGCCTCGGCTTATATTCGGGTCGGCTTATACTCAAGTATATACGGTATATCCCATATTACTTTCAATTGTGGGTAATTTTTACACCCAAACCTTTCTCCAAATTTGGATTTTGAAAATTTTTTTTGGTAGACTCAGATACCTTTTATGCAAGATTTTCCAGATCACTGGTACCGCCACCTAACAAAGTTTCTTATAAATCATAGTACATTAGACATTTTTGTACATTGCTTCAGCATCCAGACATTGTAAATCAGCATGCAAAATTAATGAAGGCACTAAAATTATTTATACCACATCACTCAAGTGACTTTGCTATTGTAAGCAATAGTTATGTTTATGGTTGTCAAGAGAAAGGCAATCGTTTGCTTGTGATGATTGCGAAGAATGCTGGACCATCTAATGTAGAAAGCCACTCCTCAAGCAAGACGGCATATTCAGAATCCCTTTGCATCAGATTGGTTATGCCTTATTAGTTAAGGCTTAACTAATAAGGCATAACCAATCTGATGCAAAGGGATCCTGAATATGCACTTCAGGATCTCACACTCATAGGTAGGGGAAGGGAACAGCATCCTAATAAAAGAAGGCAGGCTGCAAAATACTTTATTTAAAGATTATAGGGCAATGGTTGCCTTTTTATGAACGTTTAGATATTTAATTTTTATATTTCAGGATCTATGGATCTTCCTGCCACAGTAACTCAAAAGTACCTCAGTGTGACCTTTTCCTACTGCCACCTTAGAATGCTTTTAAAATTTAAATAAAAGAGTACCCTTAAAGTCTCCTAGTAGCTAGGAATAATAGGTTTAGGTGTGAGACTGACACCAACACTGGAGACAAAATGTTTCTTAAATACATAAAGGAATACTGATATTTAGTTTTGGAGCTTAAACATGCTTGATGACAGTTTCTATGGACTCAAGGGATACTGTTGCAGACACCTGTCAAATTCCCTTGATCAGCCAAATTCTCACAATCCTGTCCCGCTACTGGATGCAATCTGCCTCTGACCCCAAAGCTCCTCGGACTGTACTTCTAGCAGCTTGAACAGTTCAGCTGATTTTTTAAAAACTCACTTGGCAACCATTTTTTGGCAAGACCTTAACACAGGGTAGCCTCTTGGTTCCCTTCTTCTGAAGCAAAGTACATATAGTTACCACATTGCAGAGGAATAGCTTAATATTCAGATGTCAACCATTCACCTTCAGCTCAGCCTTTGCCTCGCACCCATCAACCGACTTCCCAAATGCCATTATTTCTCCCCACTGACTTTCTTTGCTGATGAGAATTTGCAGCCAAACAAATTTACCTAAGGCAGGCTCCATCTATAAATGCTAAAAGGATGGTGTCTATCTGCTTTCTGATCCAATCACCAAGCACATACTACTACTCAGGCCTGCAACACAGTAGCAGCAATGCCTCAAACTTTGACAGTTGCTATGCTCTGACATCAGCAGAGGCCACAGAACCATTTCCCAAAACACAAAACATACATATGAGAAGTACAAAACGCAAATTTATTGGCACAGCTCCTTCCCACTGAGCCCTTGACCAGTATTCAGCTCACTAGGGCCTAGATCACCTGAAGGGGGAGAATAGCTCTAATTTTCTTTTTAGGAAGCCTTATGGGCCATGAATGGACGCTCTCTCACTGAATTGCTTTTAGCCTGCTATTTAAGTTTTTGCAGTTTTTATGCCGACTTTTTAAAAAAACGATTTGTGAAATGTATGATTATTACCCCACTTTGAGGGCAATAATTGAATACACTCAGGTCAGGAAAAACCCTATCCATGTGTATTCAGAAGTAATGTTCTATTGAATTCCATGGGACTTGCCCCCGTGTAATGGTATCTCCCGCCCTCCCCCCCGGGGGGAGCTCAACCATAGCAAGTAAGAGACAGGGAATCTATGAGGGGACATACCAACGGGGACAAAAAGGGGGGGACAGGAGGGGACTCCACAACCACCACCGACCTGAGCTAAATACCCCATTAATTCCAAATTACCCACCAGTCACGCTTCTGGCGTGCCTCGCAGCAGCAGCCGCTACCCTAGGACGGGGCCCCAGAGATTCGCTTCATCACAGCCCACCACTCGAGGCCTCGGGCAAACCAGCGAGAAAAGAGAAGCCAACGTCTAAGCTGCTCCGACAGCCCTAGAGCCGACCGGCCGATGATATATACGTCACATCCCGCACGACACGCTCATCGGTTGCAGAAGCTGCCTGTCATGTCGCTTGCTCCAAGCCCATTGGGTTGTCCGCATCAAATCCCACCTCCTACACCGAGAATCGCCCGGCCCCTCGCAGGCAACGCGACTTCGCTAAGTGCCCATTGGACAGGCCTGAGGAGGTCCCCCGCCCTCCTCATCCATTTCTGTCGAAGCGTGACTTACCACGCTCTCTCCTCCCTCTTCTCCTACTCGCGGGAACAGCTGCCCATCACAGCCGCTTTTAAAAAGCCCGTTTTGCGGCTACCAATCGCTTTCCACCGACGGGCTCCTTTCTTTGGCACCATTGGCTGAAACGCCCGCTCGAACCGCCTCAGCCCGGCCTTCTCCAGGGGCTCGCCGTCCAATGAAGAAAGTTGTTTATGTTGAAGAGAGCGGCTGCCCCTCGCTCGCTGAATTCTTTTTCGGTCGCCGCGCGCCGCATTCCTCCCCCCCTCCCCTTCCTCAGAGAGAGAGCGAGAGGGAAGGAGGGGCGATGATTGACGTGCCGCCTTTTCCCGCGGCAGCGCGCTGTTGCTGCCGCCGCCGTCTCGAGCGCGCGCGCCCGGAGCCGCGAGCTGTTGCCTCGCGCGGCGGCTCGTGCCCTTCTCCGCTGACTGACTGACGGACGGACGGGCTGTTGTCTTCGCGGCGCCTCCCCCGCCCTTTTCTGCCGCGTGCAGCGAGCACGGAGACCCGGTGAGATTCGAACCTCGCTCCCCCCGCGCGAGCGCTGAGGCGATCGAGGGGGAGGGATGTTATGGCGGGGGTCTCTCCGAGAGAGCGGGAACGGACGGCGGAGGGGGCGGCGGAGGAGGAGGACGATGACCGCTTGCCTGCCGCGGGGAGAGGATGTCCTGAGGCGCCTCCTGCCCTTGGAGGGGATCGGGTCCTCTTTGCGGGGGATGAGCCTCCTCCTCCTCCTCCTCCCCCCGCAGGTGTGCGTGGCTCCGCGGGCGAGGGGTGTGCCGCGCGTGTGGAGAGGCGCCGCGCGGGTCCGGTGCCAGGGACACCGCCAGGGAGGGCCGGCCGGCCGGCGTGCGGCGCCGAGCGGGGTTCACGCCGGGACAGGGCAGCCTGGGCTGCTGTAATTGGAAAGCGAAGCGGGGAGGAGGAGGAGGAGGCGACGGGCTGCCCGGAGAAGCCCGGCGGCGGTTGCAAAGCTGGCCTTATTATAGCCCCAAGTTTTTTCCATGAGCTGCCAGCTCGGCCTGGACCCGCCTCTGTGTTCCTCCTTGCAATTCGCCCAGCGTTGCTTCATATTAAAGTGTCTGTGAGTTCTGCTTGCTCCCGCAGGATTAAGGTAACGGCTCCGATCATTATGGATTTGTGCGTTTGTGTGGGGGGTTCATATAGGCCAGTGATGGCTAACCTTGACACCCCAGGTGTTTTGGAACTACAACTCCCATCATCCCTAGCTAACAGGACCAATGGTCAGGGATGATGGGAGTTGTAGTCCCAAGACATCTGGAGTGTCAATTATAGGCCGTCCTGGGGACTGCCATTGCGTTCTTTGCTGCAGGGGTGGCTGTGCATGTGCTGATGTGCTCTCTTCCAGATCCTTCAGATGCTCACAACTCTCAGAGGAACAACTAAGGAAAAAGAGGGGGCGGTGGTATTGAGACCCTGTTCCCTTTCTATCAGTGTATTTCCCCCCCTGTGAGGCTTTATCAGTATCTTCATTGTGCTTTTCTGTCACTCACAACAAAATTTCTGTGGTCTGCACCCCAAGATTATGCACAATCTGTTGCACCATTGTGCCATTGAAACAAGGTGATTTTCTTTTGTCCAGATATAGTTCAGTGAAGATGTGTTGGGTTCATACTCTTTAGAGCAGGTGAATCATTCATAGCCCTTGCTATTAAATTCAACTATCTATACAACCAAATTTGTTGTTCTTCCCCTTTCTTTCTCACCACAGTCTCCCATCTCTTTTAGTCAAAGGATGCTAACTTCTATAGTCTATTTCACAAGCAGACCATGTTGAACCTTTCACCTGGAATGTCTTCACTGACAACATCTGCCGAACTACTGTATTAAAATTGTTCCTAAAATATTGCTTGGGATCTGCACAAGGAGAATGGGACAAGTAATTGCAGTAAAATATGGGGTACTGAAACACCACAAAAGTTATGTTTGATTCTCTCCCTCCTCCGGCTTCTCGATATTCACTTATGTATCATTTACATTGTGTATTTGGGCCTTGTGGTCAGTGTGGTGGTGGTGTTTTGTTAAGTAAGTTTAGATAGTAATGGCTTATTCTTTGCATTAGCAATGTCTTAGGTACCTCACTTCACTTAGGGACTTCATTAAACCTCAATGGTATTTATCCACTTTATCATGCATGCCAGTTTTGTTTGACATGATATGTGTGGCATTGAAAAATCATTTGAGAATAATGCAAAATGAATTGATTGAGTTAGCAATACCACTGGCAGTCTTTTGGAGTCTCATCTTTATACTAACTTTCATTAAGTACAAATATCTGAGCAAAACAAAATGCTAGCTTATAGGCTAAAATGCAGTTGTTAAGCTAAACATTTCATTATTTGTGGTTTTGGGATTGCACTGTTCTTAGCAATATTGTTTCCCCCCACAATTTCTAAGTGCCTGAATTGTTTGTTTAGATCCTTGCAGGCATGGCCTTTCTTTACAATAAATTTTACTGGTATGACTCCGCCTGCTTCACCAGTCTCTGGTGACAAATCTGTTTTCCTTCTTAACTTGTCTCTCCCTAGAAATTTTGTTTCACAGACAATTTATATTGTCAAGTGTTCTAGAACTCAGTTCCTTTGTTCCAAATAAAACCTTTAACTTTGGAAATCTGTATTTGTAATGAAAGCTTTTACGTTGTTGGTGGGAGAGGACAAGTAAGAAGAATATATAAAGAAATCTTTATGTAAAATCTTTGTAATGCAATTTGCCTTTGGAGTAAGATTTCTGAATGGTCCTCTTTGTTCTTAATGGATCATATTAGACAGTACATTATTAATGCTGAAAAAATATGAAGAATTTGCAGCAATGTTTACATTTAAATAAGGATAAGATTATATTGCTTTGCAGTTTAGACAAATGATTGAAAAACTGCTTCTCTAGGAATGCAGCTGTAATAAAGTGATTTAAATAGTCCACTTCATTTGAAAAAACCCTTAAAATTCTATGTTTCTGCATCACATACTGTCTTTAGTTCACCCAGCGGCAAATGGATACTTGACCCAGTGCTCTCTAGAGTGATTAAAGCTGATACTTGGCAAAACCATATCCTTAGAAATCCTTTGAACTTTGACTACATCAGCCCATGAGGTTGAGGAACAGACGTTATATACCGGTACTTTCGTAGCATGATTTCTTTTCATGTTTTCATGCACTCCCACAGAGTGCAGTAGGATTTACTTCTAATATGTGTGCATATTATTTCACTTTTAATTAAATTTAGTTTTGGGGCTTGATCTACTTTGGGAATGTCCCAGTGCAGGAATTAATGTGTACAATTCCTTGGCTTGGTTCCAAAGAACTACTTTAGGCAAGCTTAGTAATTTTTTAAAAATACAATCTGAATAGTAGATGAACATGACATATTGCAAGCTGCTTTGGAAACAGCCAATCTTTGAGAGCTGTTGCTGGAAAATACAAGCCCAAAGGCCCACTGTATGTTTGACAATGACTGAATTACCAGGAAAAGCTAGAGATTCCTTGAATAGAATCCACAAGCAGCACCTCCTGCCTGACCTCCACCAGTTTAGTATCTTCCACTGAGCCTCATAAATCACACAGCAGTGCCTACTCATAGGAGCCTGTATAACTGCACTAAAATATGAGAAGTATGTCCTCATGAGTGTTATTTTTGATGTCCTTTTTTACAAAACCTGGGGGCACAAAACAAACAAAACCTTTGCAGCAATAATCATCTTCCACTTTGTTATCACTATACTTATGGGATGTGGGGTGTGCAAAGGGAAATACCTCAGTTGCTGGGCTCCTTCATTAGAGAATCTTCCAGGGAAGTATTTTTACTATTTTTATTCAACAACTGAGATATAGGGTGGATAGTACAGGATAGGAGTGACGAACCTTTCAAGTTGTGATTTTTTATTTGCACTACACAGACACCCTGCACTATGCCAGAATAATATTTAATAACAATACCACCTCATTTTATGGGTTGGAACCTTTTCTGCTACCGCTCCTTTAATCCTAGAAGGGAACTTTCGGGAATTCAATTGTTTTCATGTCTCCACTCTGGACTTTCACCTCAAAAGAGGCCTGCTAGCCTTAAGCTATGAGTGGGGAAGCTGTGACCATTCAGATGTTGTGGTATTCCAACTCCTCTCATCCCCATCCACCATAGCGAATGGTGGGAGTTGCATTCTAACAATATCTGGATGACTGCAGGTTCCCCCATCCCTATCCTAAGTGTGTCTCTTGAAGCAGAAGTTCTGTCACTGCCCCAAAAGGAGATCTAGCCCAAGTTCCTGATGACCATATGAACTCAACTCAGTCCCCAGGCCCCCACCCTCTCATTTTCCTGCTGGAGTTCAATAATTGGCATATGTATGCAGCTGTTCCAGTTGGCTAGTAAGTTCCCAGTCTACCAAGACTAATGCAGCTAGACCTGTGTGCTAGGAGAGTGACTGAATTGAGAGTACAGTGGTACCTCGGGTTAAGAACTTAATTCGTTCTGGAGGTCCGTCCTTAACCTGAAACTGTTCTTAACCTGAGGTACCAGGTTAGCTAATGGGGCCTCCCGCTGCCGCCGCACTACCACAGCGCAATTTCTGTTCTCATCCTGAAGCAAAGTTCTTAACCCGAGGTACTATTTCTGGGTTAGCAGAGTCTGTAACCTGAAGCGTCTGCAACCCGAGGTACCACTGTACTTGACCAAACCAAGTACAAGGAAGAAGAGGGGCAGGGAGGCAGCTCACTAAAAAGAGACTCTTCTTTGGGAGTCTGGGACCTAACATTGGTGGCTGTAGATGATAGACAGCCCAAGTGTAAAAAAGCAATGGAGAGATGGAGAAAAGATTGCCCTTCTCAACCGTGCACATACTGTAGCTGTGGAGAGATCGAGGCATGGGGATCAAATCATGCCTTCCCCCTCTAGACTTCTGAAACAATACCTAAGAGGGTCATCAAAAGGGAGGGAGTGCCCCTAGCCCCTCTACACCTTTGGGGTGTAGAACTAGTTGCATCTGAACTAGTTTCATCTGATTCCTGACAATAGAGAAATGACCAGTTGGTTTTCCCAGAAAAATGAAATATCACTGAGTGCGATAGCAAACCTTTTTAGAAAGAATAAAAAATAATAATCATGTAGCAGACCACTTTATAAATAAATTAAAAAGAGACATCTCTTACTAATTGAGGGTCCCTTGTGTTACATGTGTGTCATTGCATCACTACAGTGGGACTCCTTCATACATCACTTAAATAATGCTAGAAGATATAGCATAGAGGTAGGCAGTGTGATTCCCTGCCATTTACAAGTCTCATTGTTCCTGGTTATTGACCATGCTGGCTGGGACCTATGGATGTTGTAGCACCATGTTGGCTATCTGTGGCTCCTTTCCTTGCCAACGTGCCCCAGTTTTCCAGAGGAGCAATGGTAGCATAGGGCAATAATAATCTTTTGCTGTGTGGTTCAGTTTGTCACATTTTCCTAGCCATGCTATAACAGTTCCCATGCTGTAAACATGAAGTGAGAAATGGGTTCGGTTGATGTTCATATCACCAAGTTCTTGGGAACGCTTGATAGCATATTATACCCTGGAGACAGTAGCTTGGATCTGAACATATTCTTGTCCTGCCTGTAGACAACCAGGATACTTAGAATTGAGGTAGTTCAAAAATAGCTTTTATATGGCATTCTTAACAAAGGTTTTTAACACAGACAGGCCAGGCATCATGAAAACAGTGCAACTCAGTTCTAGAAGCAGGACATGTACCATACAGGTCCACAGCAGAACCTGTCTGCAACTACATTCATCTCAAGACTACAAGAATAAACTTGACTGAGTGGTGGTATGGCCGCAATATCATATATGGTGCTTGTGAAAAGGATGCTTGTAAATTTGATCAGTGATGGAATTTGCCTAAGACAGTGATGGGGAATAGAAAGAATAAGACTGGATTCTGCCACCTCAAAACTTTCTTGATTGGTGGGCAGGGCTGTCAGTCACCTGCTAACAAGTGGATGTTAGGTGAACCAAGAGATCCTGTTTTGGGCAGGGTTCAGCTGCATTATGGAGTGTCAATCAGTTGATTAGTGATCACAGTAAGCCACTGCAGAAGAAGATTTTTTTTGTCATTAGCTTGAATTCAAGCTGGCAATTGACAGCAAAGAAAGGAAGCATACTTAAGAGGGTGTTCCCATTTCTTCATTTTAGCTGTGGCTTGAAGTTCATTGTATCTGATATCACATATGATGCCTAAAGTGGGAAAGGTGGACATGGTTTGCCCAAAGCAGCCTGGCAAGCCAATCTCCAATGCTTGGAGGTCTACTTAGGCTCACCAGTCCTGATCTAAGCTGTGGAAAAGTTCATAAGTGAAGCTATGTTAGCAAATGAGGCATATGTATAGTAATGATGTAGAGAAGCAGGCTCATATATTGCAGAAGTTAGCATCTCTGTTTCAAATCAAAATAACAAAGCTGCAGTTGTGCAGGGAAAGTGCTGCCATTCATAGATCTGCTGGCAGAGGCTACTAGAAAGCAATGGGAAGTCCTACTCTTCACTAGCCTTATGGATGAATGATTTTATTTACTGCAGTAGAACTTTGCCATAGACAAGGACTCCACTGTGTACTTATTTTGTAGTGCCTCAATAATAAGCTTTTATTATAGATTCCTATCATTTTTCACATGACAAGAGTAAGGGGTATATAAAACAATGATTTATTTCTTCGGTTTATTTATTTATACTATTATTAATTTTGCATACCGTCCTATAACCGCAGGTCTCAGGGCGGCTCACATGGATGGCCCTTGTAGTCTCTTCCAACTCTATGATTCTATGATATAAAAACCACAAAATACATAATCATAATCAAAATAAAAACAAGAACAACCCAATAACCCCTCCCCCCAAACACATTTTAAAAGGGCATCTTTGGATCGTGTGGCCATGATTGAGTAGCACAAAGAATTATAAATACAAGTGAGTATAAGATCTAATGGTATAGCTGAGTGTGAAAACTAGTTGAGTATTTTGAGATGTACTGAGTATTGTGACAATCCTGGAATTTTTCTGAAGGGTGTATGTTTTTATAACCTGTAGAAAACCACAGAGTTGAGTTACATTACTTATTTCCCACACATATACACACAGAACTTATTGATATTCCTGAGAGATTAACAAAATAGGAAGAATTATATGACTCACTTTTGTTGTTCCAAAAATATTTTAGTAAAGGCTGTTATTATCCAATATCTTTTCTCTGAAATCTTACAAATATAGCAAGTGGTATAAAGCTTTTTGAATGATGATTTAATATACTTGGCTCCTTGTTGTAAAACTTTTGGATCACATGGGTTTAAATATAAAAATGTCCTACCACTAAATTGTCCAGAACAAAACAAGTTTTGCTGCTGCTAGAGGAGAAATGGGAATGTCCCTCTAAATGTGCTGAGATTCATTTAGTTCAATGTCCATATAAGAAGATATACCTAACACTTCTGTGTGCAAATTTTACCTAGTACCTGACATGACTAAAACTCAAGTTGTAAAAACTCTGGATTATTAACTTCTTTACAAACTGAAAGTTGTGATTCTTCAAAGAAGCTGTTATAAAAGTGCTGCCAGATGATATTTTAAACACAGCACCTTAACTTTATAGTAGCAAACATTGTTTCATGGGTTTAGATTTCAAGCCTTCATCAGTATAATAAAATATAGATTATTGTTTTATCAAATTACTGTATTGCTTTAGAGTGTTAGCTGTGTAGCTCTTGGCCACACTTTCAGAGTACTTTTTGGACTAACATAAACATGACATTGTAGAATGAGGAAAGTTAGAAGGCATAACATAGGAGCATATGATCATTTAGCTGGGCTGAGTTAATTATCCCAGTCAGATACATAATTTTATCTCCCGAAGACAGACTGACACACCAGACAGCTCTGGTGTGATTTGGGGCTCCTTGGTTCCAGTACCAACATAATACAGTATAGTATATGATATGTTGTACATGATCCAAACTTTAAATGTCTTTAACCCTGTGCTTTAGAGAATGGATCATGTTATTGAGAGTAATGTATTTAGCGGTAAGGGTTACTTCAACAAATTTGCCTAACCTCTTACGCATTTTATTTTAAACTAGTCTCCTTTCTCAGTCACTGCTTTTATGCTTTTTTGATCCAAAGTCATGTGAACAAAGGTCTGCTCTCACATGGGGCTTCCCTGCCTCTCCTTCCTATTGCAACCTCCTACCCCCCCTCCTCCCAGCCATCCTGAAGAGTCAAGGGATCTGCTGGAATCGGGTAGGTAAAGGCTATGGGGGAAAAGGAATGGGCATGAAAGCCCTATTGTGTGTGAGCAGCCTTCTCATGCAACGCTGGATCCAGCTCCCCTGCCTTTAAGCCACTTTCAGCTATGTAAGCAACCTGTTTCCCTTTAAAAGTACACAATAAAAAACAAAATTTCCCTTGAACCTACAACTGTAAAGTGGATGGAAAGAAACTGCTAGTTTGTTGATAGTTGTGGTGGACAAACATGAGGTTCTGTGAAGAAGAGACTTGTATTTTGACAACCAACTTAATCAGATATTTATATTTTGCCAGCATTAAAAAAGCACTTTGAAAGCTAGTAGTGTTAAAATGCAAGGTTTATTTGTTGTCCCTGCAATTTATTTAATTGGTATATTCTAGTACTACCAGTGGAGCAGTTAGAGAGCAGTTTACCTGAAATAAGTTGCACGTATGTTCCTTAGATTTCACAGTAGATCATTATGTCTTAAAATAAATGAACAGGAAGAGGAAACACAATTTTAAACTTTTTTTGTGCACTGGAACAGAACCTGGTAATTCTGTGAAAATGCAATCTAGAGGACACAAGTGTTTATTGTTATTATTATACAAATACTATTGTTCATGATTGTATTTGGTTTGCTACACTGGTTTCTTTCACATCTGTCTAAAGATATCTAAAGGTTATGCATGCCTTTGCCATTGAAGCCTGGCTTATGCTGAAGACATCCACTTGGACTCTGTGAAAACCCATTAACTTTAAAGATTGCAGCCCACTCCTAAACATGTTTACTTCATGCAAGTCTCACTTAACACATACTTGATGGCCATAACTTCATATGGCCCTATTCTTTAAAGTGTGGCTTCACAAAATGGCATCTTCTATTATGTGTATTTTATGTAGAGTTTAGACAGATATTGCAAATAGAAAAAGTGGTCCCAAGAAAGTTATTTGTGTCTCTTACAGAAAGAAATGGATAAAATGAAATAGGATAAAATGAAAATGAATATAGGCAGTTCACATGCAGACACAGGAAACCACAGAGCTACAGATGTTACTTGAAGTTAAGCACCAACTGTGGAGTTTCTAATCCTGTGAAGATTTACTGGGTTGTTTTGCTCATACTGACAAACTGTCTTGGTGGTAATTTTTAAGAACTATTGTTATCAGGCAATAAAGTGACTCTTTTTGGTAGTTTGAGTGGGAGGATTTTAGCAAATGTGGCATTTTACAAGTATTTAACAGCAATTTAAATAGTTTGGGGAAAGGATGGGAGGTGCAGTAAAAATAATGTTGTCTCTACTGACTAATTTATGACTAACTTACCGGTACTGTAAGACTCATTTGGGGCAGCCTAGCTTGGGCTGTTTTAACACCTTTTAGATAACCAATCGTTTGATCTCCTTGCCTTGAATAATGTACAATGGGGAGAAATTCACTTCTAGCCAGTGGAAGAAGTCTGCCAACAGGACTAGATAAAAATATTTAAGGCCTACGTTAGGGGGCTCACTTTTGATGTTTGCCAATGTTACTGCTGGTTGTTCTACTGCAATTAAAGTCATGGTATCTGTGTTCATGTTATGTAACATTTAATGGAGTCAAAAGGGTAAGAGCTTAGCAGGGGGGATGATAATCTATCATAGGGTGTACATGGCTTGTACCAGGTCTCAGTCCACTGAGATTAACTAGATTCTGGTGCCATGTGCCATCCTCACGGTCATCCCCCCACCTAACAACTTAGTGAAACACGATAGCTGTCACATATTTACTGGCACTAACTTGCGCTGGACCCTTGGGTGTTCTTCCTTTACCCAGAGCTGACTCAACAGGACTAGCACTGCTAGGACAGCAGCAATCCAGAATATCAGAATCACCACAGTGGGATGAACCATGTTTAATAGGATTCCTGTGTCACTGTTGCTCCAGCCTGAATACAGGGTCCCACCAACCGTGCTCTTTTATAGTTTTAATCTTAGTTGTGAGGTTTATCATGCCTTGGCAATTGTCAGGGACTGGCTGGATGCAGAGGAGTGGTGGAAGGCACCAGCTGGGAAACCCCAAAGGGACACACACACACCCCGAGCTAGGAGATTCGTGGTGGGACAACAATGAGTGGTCAGAGGAAGAAGATGGAGCAGACTGGGAGTAGGAGGCTGGAGAGTAGGGGAGCCAAGAGGCAGAGATCAGGCAGGCTACTGAAGAAGCCAGGGAGTCTCCCCCTCCTGCTGCGACCAGCTCCCCTCTCCACTGGTCTCCCAGAACCCAAAGAGGTAGCAAAGACAGACAAAGCAAAGACGTCTCAGATTGCTTGGGAAGTAGCCGGGGGAGAAGGAATCTTCCTTGCAACTGCCTCATTGGGGCAAGATCTCCTGGGAAGAGTTGCTCTGCTTACAAGACCTGAGCTCTTTTTGTTTCTTTGAATAAAGATTTCACTTCACTGACATCTTGTGAGTTATTGCTGACCTGCCCCTGACTCCCGCCCTGGCAGCAATCATGTTTTACCTGTAATGTAGCTATTACTTAACTATTTCATCTGAGGTCCTGCTCACACTTACTCAGTCGTGGTGCTGATACTGTGGAATGTCATCCCCTGCCTAGCCCTGACACGATATACTTCAGTGAGCACTGTGAAAGCCTAGCTTATATGGAAGGTTTTTGGTACTTGTTGAGGTTGTCTTTAGGAGCTGAGTTTGGTTACAGGTTAATTTGCTTGGTTTTGTTACTTTATTATTTTGAGATTCTGTAATTATGCTGCTGTGTGTTTTTTTTCTTTTTCAGATTTGGTTCAACAGTGAGTTTGTTTTATAGAGAAGGGTGTGAAGTACCTTTAAAAAAAATAAGTACCAGGATTATCGGTAACCAGTATTTCCCTGAGCCCTTTATTCAGCCTTCACTTCCAGTCTAGGAACATATGAAGTGAACATATACTGTAATTAAGACCAGTTTGCACTTGTGCTTTGTGAGTAATATTTCTGGCCCATATACTGCTACTCTATATAATCCACATTTTGATATTGGGTTGTACATTGACTGAATACGGATGTCACAGTTAAGAAATGGATCTAGGTGCAGGCTATATAATAGGTGTGACTGTAATTTCTGTGCTTTGTCTGTAGCATGGGAGCAGGATCACACTGTGCACTGGGCTCTTGTTTTCAGGTATTCAAAATATGGGCTACTTCCTGACCTGAACAAGAGCAGCAATTATGAGTGGCACCTCAGTAGCCCTTCAAGAATTAACCTATTTGGGAATTTGCTTTTCCACTGTGTAACACATTAGCTGTCCTTGGTAAGTGTTGCCTTGCTAAAAATGGATTCATTAATCACTGTAAAGACAATGTGATAGGAGCTTAGATGAAATCTCAAAATTTCTATTGCTGATTGCCAAATGTGTCTAATGAATCAGGTCCTTGTTTGTGCATCTCATAGATGTTTTCCAGATAACAACTTTGCTGTCTGTTAAATAGAATCATTAGTGTCTCGATTTTGGTATCTGAAGAAGTGTGCATGTACACCAAAGCTCATACAAATAACAAACTTAGTCAGTCTCTAAGGTGCTACTGGAAGGAATTTTTTTATTTGATTTTACAGGGTTGCTTTTAAGATGAATACTTTCATCTTGTCTCTTAAGGAGTGAGAGCTGCTTCAGAGGGAATTTCAAATTAATCTTTAGCTACACATACAGTTCCTTATCTGTGCAAAACTTAAATTTGAGGGGCCAAATAAGTCATAAACTCTGTGACATCCATTCAGAATTATTTATTCATAATTGCACTACAGGATTGCAATATAGAATTAAGACTGAAATTGCCTAATTACCTCTGTCAAGGCAAACATTCACTGTAAGAAGTCATGTTGTTTCTGAGATACATACAATACAACATTCCACTCTCTCGCTGCTTCTCTTTTCTCTCCTGGTGGAGAGTATCAGCAAGCAACATGTGCACATCCACTTATTTATTAATTTTACTAAAATAATGTATATACCACCCTTCATTTTAAAAAGAAATTCCAAGATGATTCACAAACAAACAAAAAAGAACAAAATATAATAAAAGCAGCTTACTAAAAAGAAGAAGTTAAAATCTCAGTCTTAGTAACAAGGACACAAGGCTGAGTAATCATCACTTGACTAGCACTATGGAAATATAGAACAATGCAAATAGAAATTGCTTTTCCCAGAAGATATGGAGGGAGCTATAAGACCTACTGTCTCAGTAGTACTCAATGGAATCCCAAATGAGCCATGAATGGCAAACAACAAGTGATAAAACAGGTTAAAAACACATTTAGAACCATGGAGAGACCTGGTCTGAACAAAGACATTGGATTTTTATCTCATTATACATGACAAAGCTATTTTTAACCTTTTCACCCCTTGCTTTTTCCTGTAAGACTAATTGCAGTTGTTAACAGTCGTCAACAGGTTTACCACAGCTATCAGCCTATCACCCATTCCCACCACCCCTCTGAGTAATACCCCTCCCACCCTCTCACTATATATAAGGGTGTGGTGACTTCTGTTTCAGTGTATCTGAAGAAGTGTGCATGCACACGAAAGCTCATACCAAGAACAAACTTAGTTGGTCTCTAAGGTGTTACTGGAAGGAATTTTTTTATTTTGTTTCTTCAAAGAGGAAAGTCTTCAGGTGCCAAAAAGGTAACTGAGATGTCACCAATCTAATATTCAAAGGGAGGGAAATCCAAAGGGTAGGTGCCACCCTTAGGGAAGTTTTTAATGTTTGATGTTTTGTCGCATTATATTATTATTATTATTATTATTATTATTATTATTATTATTATTATTATTATTTATTATTATGTTGGGAGCTGCCCAGGGTGGCTGGGGAGACCCAGCCAGATGAGTAGGGTATAAATAATAAATTATTATTATTATTATTATTATTATTATTATTATTATTACTAATACTACTACTACTAAAGGCCGATTCCAACATTGTCCAGGGCAGACCTCCTGATAAGATGGTATCTGCTGGAGTCCCTGAATTGCAGAGCGCAGTGATCAATTAGGTATGTAAGGGGTGAGATGATCTTTCAGGTAGCCTGGCTGTATACTTCAAAACCAGCACCTTGACATTAGCCCCAGTACCAATTCCCTTGCATGCACAGTTCTGATCTTGCTGATTGCTCCCTGCAAAAGGTACCAGCCACCTTCATAATTAGCTTATTAACAGGCAGAATGGTTGGAGAAGTATGGTGTTTGCATTTCTAGTATGAAGCCTCCAGAAACCCAAGCACAACGCCCAATGCTATCCTATAAAATTCTGACCATCTTGGCAACCCAAGTAGACTTGACTTAGTTTATGCATTGGCTTTATTCTTCCTCCTGAATCCTGTGTTTCCTGTTCAGAGATGTCAGCAATTAAGCAAACAGCAAGTAGGAGTTAAGCCACCAAATAATTGGGAAGGAAGATGACCTTAACCCTTCAGAAAGAGTTGGATGAAAACTAATGCCTATTTCTAAACTAGGAGTACATACGTGTGTGATGCAGATAGCTCCTGCAGCACTGGGAGCAAAACACCTGTACTCCTGTTGTTCCTATTAGCCCTCTGCCATTTGCATAAGGACAATCCCTGTTTCATTGAATATTTTGCAATATTTGAACTGGGTTGAATAAGAAGTGGTCAGTTAGCGGTATTTGATTGGTCACTTGATTAGCCACCCAACTTTAAATTAGAATAGTATGCATGTTTTATATATATATAAATATAAATTTCCCTTAGAATATGAATGTAAAATTATGCCTCTTTCTCTTTACAGCTAAAATGACTACTGTATAAATGTCATAGAATAAATGGCGTCCAAAGTAACAGATGCTATAGTCTGGTACCAGAAAAAGGTAAGCGATGATTTATCTAAAAAAAGAGAGCTTCACTTTGGTTTGGTATTTAGCTAGTACTGCTTGCAATTGTTAAGAGTTGCCACCTTCTCTATCTGCTTGTGCTCTGCCATGTGTCCTCCCCCAGAGTCTTTTTGCTCCTACCTGTACATCGCCCACTGTCTCATCATCTACCGGTATATTTTCTCCTCAGAGGCTGGGAACTCTGAGAAGGCAAGAAGAGAAGGAGCTTGCTTTGCATTTTAGCCTCACTCAAGAGTAAGGGTGTATTTTCAGCCTCAGGGAAGATGCAAAGGAATAGGGGGAAGGTATCCTTGAAAGGGACCCAGGTGGCGCTGTGGGTTAAACCACAGAGCCTAGGGCTTGCTGATCACAAGGTCGGCGGTTCGACCTTTTGCTCCCGTTGCTTGGTCCCAGCTCCTGCCCACCTAGCAGTTCGAAAGCACCTCAAAGTGCAAGTAGATCAATAGGAACCGCTCTGGTGGGAAGGTAAACGGCGTTTCCGTGCGCTGCTCTGGTTCGCCAGAAGCGGTTTTGTCATGCTGGCCACATGACCCGGAAGCTGTACGCCGGCTCTCGGCCAATAAAGTGAGATGAGCGCCGCAACCCCAGAGTCGGACACGACTGGACCTAATGGTCAGGGGTCCCTTTACCTTTACCTATCCTTGAAAAGTTGCTGTGGTGCAGTACTTAAACAGAGCTGCTCTGTTGAAGCTCTGTGCTGTGCTCTCTGCTTTATAACATTAGAATAAGTGTGTCCTTAAGTTTAGAAAGAAGTGAGAGAGCCACCCGTTCAGTCCTTATAGACCTTGCAAAAGACAGACAAGAATGGACAATTAAGAGAGCAGTTTTTTCTATCTTCCCCCACCCCATGGTTTCTGGCAAATTGGCTGCTGTGAACCAGCAAAATGCAAAAAGGCTTTTTAAAGGCTGCTTATTTGTTTACAGTACTACATGCAGATCTGGAGATCTGAATCTGTAGTGTGTATAGTGAAGTTTGGGTACTAATTCCTCATGTTTGGATAAGTGAATTTTTGTATAATGAACATTTGGATAGGAGGACCTGTCCTTTCAAGCACATATTTGCAGCAGTAGCTGCCTATTCTCTCCCTAAGCTATTTCCCCTTGTTGTTGCCACTTCTCACACCCCCAAGTTAGCCAACATTATGTGGCCCTTTGAGCATGCTTAGTCCTCATTGAGCTGTTTTCAGTTTCCCCATTTAGGTATTTTCCCTAAATAGTTTTTGTACTTCTGGAAACAATGGGGTTGCTCTGAACCTGATAGCACTTCCCTCTTGTGTATAAATGGTGCTCTTTTGGTTACATCAGAATCTACACTTGAAGAAGGAGTACACTCTTAGTATATATGATACCAACCATACTTTTTGTTTTGATCCATACCGTACTCAGTAATTGGACAACGCAATGTACTGTATATCGGTGCAGTTACAGGTTTAAGAGATATATTGTTATTGTCACTTGTCATGTTACTGAATTTCAGTTTAATATTATGATAAAGCAGAAAGACCAATCTTGGTTATAAAAAGAGCTGAATTGTTTAATCTTTATTGTGGTTTGGTTATATAAAAATATTTTGTGTATGTCTTACATTAAGATTTCATGAGTGGCAGCCATTTTATTTATTTAGAAACTGGTTCTCTACACAGTTGGTCTTTGAGGGGGCAGAAATATATTTAAAGCTTAAACGTGGACAATTTTGTGCAGTATGTGGGGAAATGCAACTGAAAAATCAGTGATAAATATGTTAAGATTTTATCCTCTTTTTGTAACTGAAATAACTTTTCATGAGTATGAAGCAAGATTATTCTAAGGTGATAATGCATCTGTTACATCTGTGAGCAAATAAGTCATATAGGTAGCACATCTCTAGTTTGTCTATATTAACGCAGTGAGTTCTCACTGAAGCTTTGATCATCACATCAGATGCTTCTCAGAAGCCCAGCAGCAGAACATAAGCAGTGGTCTTCTCCCACTGTTGATCCCCAGCAACCAGCAGTCAGAGGTATGATACCTCTGATCCTGGAGAGTTAATATATAGTTATCATGACTAGCAGCCATTTACAGCTTTCTCAGGGGAAATGTGCTGCAAGGAAGGGAGGTGATGGGAACAGATGTGCATATTTAGTTTATCACATTATCTTCATGAACGTTGTAGCCCAAGGGTAGACTAGCAGGTTCCCTACACTAAGCAATAAATGTGATTGATGACTTAGAACATGGTACAATTAGGAGTGTCCTGGAGCTTTAAAATGCAGCATACCAAACATTTTGATGTTTCCTGGTTGTAAATCTTTGTGAGTTCTCAAACCTCAACAACCAACTATTTAAGCCTCCTCAAGGTTAACAGTGTGAGATTATCTGAAAACACATGTTGTCCCCTTGAGTCATGAGAGGGGCAGATCAAAACAAAAGAACAGTGCTACAGCATTTTCTTTTTATAGGTTGGAATGGATCACAGAGAATCAGGAAGTTAGCAAAAGGTAGATGATTGCCCCATTGAACTCCAACAATGATACTAAGCATTGCATTGCATTTTGCATGGAAGGAAACAGAGATTTTTAAATATGTGTTCTCATTTTTATGTTGTGATCTTCAGATGAAGGGCAGCATACAAATTTAATGAATAATAATAATAGTAAATATATGGGTGGTTGTTGTCATTTGCACCACTCTTCTGCTTGGTATAATTAAGGTAAACACAGAAGGGGTCATAAAAATTTACACAATTTCTGAGAGTGACTTGCCTTAGACCAGCTTTCATGGCAGAGCTAAAATCTAAACCAGGGACAACTAAATACATAACTGACTCTTGTCACTATTTGGTACTCAAGTGTATGTATCTCCATGTTGGCAAATTAAGTATTTATGAATAAAAGAATGCAAAGTGCTTTTATTTGGGTTGATTTTGTGAAGCTCCAGAATTGTTTAAGACTTTGAATCCTTCAGTTGTAGCTAACACTGTATCATCCTGACATGGCAAATAGCTATGTTGCTAGCCTCACTTACATAAGCTACACCTTTCAAACATTATTGGACAGGTATGCAAAGTTAGTCAACAAGTACCTTGACCAGCACAGTTGGTAATGTGTGAATTTGGTCATTGTGTTCTCTTGTTTGTTCTGCTTTTGAGTTTTTAGAAAGGCAGTACAAAGACAAATTTTTTTAAAAACACTTTAAGGAGCTGAGCCACCTCTTTGTCATCACCAAGTATTCCATAATGTTGACTCAGTGTTTAGGTCATTGAGCATTACTTAAGGTGAGTGGATGTTAAGTAAGGACTTGCATGCTTGCATTTTGTGGTTACACCCCAATGAACATTAGACTTCCTTAGGAATTCAATTTATTGTGGCTCGGATCTATAAGTATCTTGTGTGAGTTGAAAGGCATTTGTGCAAAGGAAGTCTACCAAATTTTTCCAACTTCCCTGTCCTGCTTCTGCAACACAGTGTCATTTTACTGGATCCCTTGACCCTCAAGAATGGTTTTTTGGGGAGCAGGAGACTGTGATGATGAGGAGCCAGGAAAAAGTCCCATTGCAAGAGCACAGTTCCGTTCACTTCTCTGATTAGGCCTATGATGTGAAAGGAGTAGTCTTACAAGATTCTAACCCATTTCTTCATCTATATGCACAATTGCATTGAATGCTCCTATGTACACACAGGTCCCACCATTGGAACACTTGTTACCTGAAATCTGTTATCTGAACACAAGGAATTATACCCAAACCTCGCTACATGAACAACTGATTCAGATATTTGAACAGTTTAATAATAATAATAATAATAAACTTTTATTTGCACTTCCATAGTTGTTTTTGTTTTGCTGGTCAGTACCAGCCATTTCAAGGGATGCGGGTGGCGCTGTGGGTTAAATCACAGAGCCCTAGGGCTTGCCGATCAGAAGGTTGGCGGTTCAAATCCCCGCGATGGGGTGAGCTCGTGTTGCTCGGTCCCAGCTCCTGCCCACCTAGCAGTTCGAAAGCACGTCAAAGTGCAAGTAGATAAATAGGTCTACCTACCCCGGCGGGAAGGTAAACGGTGTTTCCATGAGCTGCTCTGGTTCACCAGAAGCAGCTTTGTCATGCTGGCCACATGACCCGAAAGCTGTATGCCAGCTCCCTCGGCCAGTAACGCGAAATGAGCGCCGCAACCCCAGAGTCTGACACGACTGGACCTAATGGTCAGGGATCCCTTTACCTTTACCAGCCATTTCAGGCAAAAACCATGGAGGGAGGGAGAGATAACAGATATATTGGGGAGCAGGAGAGAATTAGTAAATCAGTATTTCCTTTGTTTTGCTGTTGCTGATTGGCTGCAGAGAGAATGCGCAAATCATGGATTGGAAATGTTCACATAGAAAACAATGGAAATCATCAACTTGCTATGCAAACACTTGCCTAACAAACAATTTGCTAGGAATGCATTGTGTTTGGAAAGTGGGACTTGCACGTATAACAACAACAACAACAACAACAACAACAGCAACAACAACAACAACAACAACAACTTTATTATTTATACCCCGCCCATCTGACTGAGTTTCCACAGCCACTCTGTGCAGTTTACAGAATATATAAAACATAAGAAAGCACCAAACATTAAAAACTTCACAATACACAGCTGCCTTCAGATGTCTTCTAAAAGTTGTATAGTTCTTTATCTCCTTGACATTTGAAGGGAGGGTGCCACTACCAAGAAGGCCCTCTGCCTGGTTCCCTGTAACTTTATTTCTCGCAGTGAGGGAACCAGCAGAAGACACTTGGAGGAGACCCAGTGTCCGGGCTAAGCAATGGTGGTGGAGACTCTTTTTCAGGTATACTGGGCCAAGGCTGATTAGGGCCCCAAAGGTCAGCACCAACACTTTGAATTGTACTCAGAAATGCACTGTATAAAACATTATTGTGTTGGAATGAGCCACAATTTACTGAAAACAATTACAACAGATATGGCTGATGCTGTTACTACTTTTCAGTGCATGCTGGTGATGATGATAATTTAATATTTGTACACCCACCCATCTGACTGGGTTGCCCCAGCCTTCTGGGTGGCTTCCAACATATATAAAAGCGTAATAAAACATTAAAAAGCTTTCCTTTATGCAAGGCTGCCTTCAGATGTCATACCTTTTGATGGTTCAACTAAAACTGTAGTATAATCACTTTGTGATTTAAAAGACATGGAATTTACAAAACCAGAAATGGTTTTAAAGGATATACTACAGATGAAAATAGATTTCTACATACAAGTGACTTGACCTTTACTTTTAGGCTAGCCATGTGAACATTCCAAATTTAACTTTTATATACAATAGTTGCTAATGTTTTTAATACAGTGATATTCATTCCTTAAACTGTAGTTTTATTTGGAAGTTCATCCAGAAGTACATCTACTGCCACTTCACCTGGGCTTTCTTTCCCAGTTAAGAGGCTAAATATGCATTGCAGAATTAATACTGCTTAAATCTTGCTTACATTTTTCTGTTGCTTAAAATATTTTAAGAAAGGCCATTATAATATTGCCAGGTTGATTAAAACAATATTTATACTTGGGCTATCATCTTGGAGGATGGTCGTCCTCTTGGACATGAATTATAAATGTCTTCTGAAATATTTATTGTTTCTATTAGAAACACCAGGCTTCGTGCGTATTGGACTACAAGTTGATACTATCACAGCCTATGCTTAAAGTGAATATCGGTGTCTGTCACAAAGCTCAAGTTTAGTCTTGGAAAGAATACACATTTTTCTTTCCACAGGACAGTAATAGGGAAGAACGAATCAATAGAGATAATTTTTAAAGCAGTGATCCTTGCACTATGCCATACTTAATTTGCCTGCATTGGATTAATTTGAGAGACATTTTGTGATGTTCTAAGAAAGATCACAGCAAAATGACCATTCTAAATGAGTCCCTCCAGATTTTATGTGAAACCTGAATATCATCATTAGGGATGATATTAGCAGGTAATTGGCTTTCTTCAGCAAATCCAGAATTCTGTGACTATGATCCCCATGTTTCATTTTATGCTAATTAAAATGTTTCATTTTATGCTAATTAAAATAAATTGCACAACTATTTGTAATATTTGAAGTTTCACTTTCGTTTGTTTGCTTGCTTGCTTGCTTGCTTTCAAGAATTTATTGAGAGTCAAAGCACTCAAACACAGGAAGATAATAATGTAGAGAAAGGTGTGTGCATACTAATAGTTCTTATCACCATGTCCCAGTTAATTTATATATAGTACGGTAATATTTTCAGCAGGGGGCAGGAGTTGACACGATTTATAAATGAAGCAATTTGAAGAGGATCCATCATATTGCACCCAACGTGTGTGTGTGTGCGTGCGTGCGTGCGTGCGTGTGTATGTAGGAAAAAATGAAGTACATCCTGCAAGCTGAAAGCCTGCCCTCCCCTTTCCCTCCTGCCCTCCCTCCTTTTCCATGTTTCTTTTCAGTCGTTCTCCTTTCTGTTCAGCTGCTCAGATCCTGACCTGACCCTTGAAAAGCACATACAGTCATAAGAGGAAGTAAGAGTCATTCTTCCAATGCCTTCCTTCAGTGCTGTATCCTTTTCAAAGGATAAAAAAAGCAACCACCCTCATCACATCACAAAGAAGATGGCAGTGTGTGGAGGGGGCCCCTACGTTGCTTTGCAGCAACAGGATAAACTCAGCAGAACCATTGTGCCCATGAGCACTCTGTTGGCACCCCAGAACTAGACTATAGTTCTTAGCTTTATGCTCCCAAGTGGCCATTGTCAGGCTTTTTCTTTGAGAAGAGAGAAACGTGCCATGGTCACTTGTTTAATGGAAGTTTTGAGTCACAGGTTTTTGCTCAAGTTGTTGGACTAAAGATCAAATTTGCCACTTTTCTATATTGTGCTCTAATTTGAGCAGCGAAGCTACAGTGCTATTCTGCCTTTGTTTGTAATATATAGCCTTTTTCTCGTTCTTTTAAAAGCTTTCAGACCTCCAAGATGCAACATTCTCTTCAAAGGAAGTTTTGTTAATCAAGGCGGCCTGAAAGTGGGCGTGATCAGAATTCAGCTGTTTGTTTTGCTCTGTTACCAGCAGCTAGTTTGCTATTCTAGAAACAAATCCTTTTAATCTGGTTCATTGGGGTTTTGCCTGCTTGGCACAAATGGATGATCAGTGGGATTGTTTAGGCATGAATCATGAATTAGGAAATAAACAGATTTACAGAGCATGGCTTTGTCACTTAGCAGTAGTCATCTTAACATCTTAATAATATGTCACCTTTGTAATTGTCATATGTAAAACCTTTTAGTTTTAAATTTAGCCCCGGGGGGGTCAAGTTAAACCATGGTTTGGCATTGGCTTGTCTCAAATAAACCAGAGTTAACATCTTGGATTGCATAACTGGTGATTGAACAAATTAAGAAACAAAGACTTCTGAACTCTTTATAGCCATGCCTCATACAGGAGAAGCCCAAGATATGCAAGCCCAAGATTTGCTGCTGCTTGTTTCGTCACATTAAACTATGGTTTAGCAGCAGAACTTTGACATCTAATAGTGCCCTGTATGTTTATATCACATTTCAGAATTACGGTATGTTGCATCAAATAATTTCTCCTTCAAATGAGGAAGCCAAACCATTTAATTTTCTTGTTTTGATTTTATTGTAGTTTCAACTGCTGATTGCAGTTCTGATTCAGGTTAGTATTGGTTTAGTAACAGTTTCAGGAACACTTTGGAATTGGTCCAGTTTAGGTTAATGTGGGGAAATTGGACAGTTTAGGTTAATGTGGGGAAATTGGAATTTTAACAAAATGGTAATTGCATATGTGTTAAGGTGATTGATATTGTGATGTTAGTACAGTAAAAGGTAGCCATCATGTAGATGAGTTTTGAGAACCTGAACAATCTGAATGAATGAATGAATGACGAAGTGTGTATTTCACACAAAAGCTCATACCTTGAAAGCTTATTAGTTGACCTTAAAGGTGCCACTGGAATTATTTAAAAAGATTTTTTCATCTTTCATCTTGTTATTTATTATAATCTGAAGTTTCTGCATTCTACTTAGCCAGGGTTCCTGCGGGCCTGATTACAACAGTTGTAGACTGCAGTGGAACTCACTTCTTAATAAACAATTGAATATATGCTGTCTTTTAGGTCAAAAATTTAAAAGTAATTCAGTATTGATCACTTAAAGTACATTTCAGTAATCTAATCTTTATGTGGGGCTTCTCTTGTGCTTGGTTTGGAAACTGCAGAATCTTGCAGCATGGTTGCTAATGGGGATGAGACCCTGTAAGTATGGGGATGAGACAGCTGGGGGAGGCTTGGGAGTTGCGGGCGGGCGGTGCACCGTTGTTCTGCACCCCTGATGGCCCTCCTGGGCAGCTGTTTCAGCAGCGATATCATAAGGTCAATAATATAAGCCACACTTTAACTTTTCCGGGTCAGAATTTGGGGGGGGGGGAAAGTGAGGCTTATATTTGGGCCAATACGGTACATGGCAGTTCATGAGGCCACCAATAGGCTGAGAACAGGAAGACTAGCAAAGCCCTCCTGGTGCTGATTTGATCCTCGTTGACTTTTGCCCATCCTGGCTCACAAAATCTAGCCAGGCAGGGCTGGGCAATGGAGTCTGTGATGTGAATGCTTCTCTCTGTGAGGGAGTCTTCCTAGAACAGTTAAAAGAGCTGTTACTAAACTGCTTCTTGAAAAAACATCTTTGGACCCAACCATTACTGCCAATTATCTTCCAGTCTCAAGTATCCCATTCAGCCTTGTCTGGAGGATATGCACCATTTGGACCCTTTCCAACCAGGATTCAGGCTCCACCATAAGATTCAAACTGCCCTGGTTGTACTGGTCAATGATCTCCGACAGGCTAGGGATAGAGATGAAAGCTGTTTTCTGGTTCTGCTGGATCTCTCAGTGGCTTTTGATACTATCAATCATGGTATCCTTCTGGACATGCAAATTAAAGCAAGTCAGAAATATACTTGGGGGAAAAACAATGTATAAGCTCTGAAGCTATTGGATTGAATAAGCCTATTCCTGTTCATCCACAACTATACATTGTACCTGACAAGCATGTGTTGAAGATGCAAGCATTCCTTTTGACAGAGCAGCAATATGCAATAGATTTGTAGTTTATCATACTTAGTTTCCTGTTGTGGTTAAGGGCTGGTGTGATGACTAAATCGTTGTAATAAATTTTACTCATTCAGTTTGGCAATTATCACATATGTACTGGAACGTGAGCATTCTCTGAGTGGCATAATGGCAGTGGCAACTGTAAAATTTTCAGTGAACCATAGTAAGAGGTTAGGAGGCTTTCTGACAGTTCATAATAAAGTCCTCCCTGTATCTTTAGTGCTAGCAAGCTTCCTCACTTCCTTTTCCTTACCTTGTCCCCCCCCCCCGCCAAAAATAAATAAAAATCCTATGTACCTTTAGGTTGTATAGTACTCCTATCCTCTTTATAATATATGCCTCCACTTGTCAGTTCTTGATTGAATTGCTTATTCTCTTCAGCCTCTCTTACAAAAAAGAACAGTAGCTTCAACTTTGCAAGCCACAAATTTTATTTTGTGTAAGAAGTTTGCAGTAAGCTACGCTTCTCCCATCACTTCCCCCACAAGAGGAAAGTTTCCTGCTTTGTGCCATCTGCATTCCTGGCCTTGTTTAATGTTTCATATCACTGGCTAGTGGCGTTCATGCAGTCACACGCAGTACTGAAGCCAAGCAAAGAGAGGCAGGGCCAAATGGTCTAAAGTTGTCTCATACTCAAGGCTCAAAAAATCCTGGAGGTGAGCCTAAAAAATAGACTTAATCATGCTGACAGAGAAGACCATTGTTGTAGCTCCACTCTGTGAGTTGTTTTTGAACTGCTGTTGTGTTTTCCATCTGCAGCCGTGAAATTGGGATGATTATATATTCAAATGAAAACAGAACCTCCTTGGGTTATTCAAGGTTATATGGGAACCAGATACTACCCTCCAGTCATTCAACTGACCCATGACCACATAACAACATTTTCGACTCATCTTCTTCTTTTATTTCTTCAGCATTAGTCTGTCTCCAGTATTCTCTCAGCAAATTTGTGTTCTTTCTCTTTTCCTTCATCTGGCTTATAATTATATATCGGGGATGGCATGCTATGCAACTTATGACTGTTTATATTGGAGGAGTATATTGGGGAGATCAGGTATAGATCAGGTATAGATCTATATCCTTCCCTTCATTTTCTCCTCACTGTAAATAGAACTGAACAACAGAGCCAGGGGTTTCCCTATCATGCAGGGCCAGGGATATATAGTGAGAAAAATGTAGGAGGCTGTTTCTGAGGGTGTGTTGTTAGGGAAATGCTTTAAAGTCTTAAGGTGAATGTTTGACCTCTTGACAATGCAGTCTTAAACATGTTTGCTTAAAAATAAATCAAGTTCCTAGTAACTTACTTCATAGTCATGAGTGACATTTATTGGGTCTAAACCGCTGAGCCTAGGGCTTGCCGATCAGAAGGTCGGCGGTTCGAATCCCCGCGACGGAGTGAGCTCCTGTTGCTCGGTCCCAGTTCCTGCCCACCTAGCAGTTCAAAAGCACGTCAAAGTGCAAGTAGATAAATAGGTACCACTCCGGCGGGAAGGTAAACGGCATTTCCGTGCGCTGCTCTGGTTCACCAGAAGCGGCTTAGTCATGCTGGCCACATGACCCAGAAGCTGTACGCCGGCTCCCTCGGCCAATAAAATGAGATGAGCGCCACAACCCCAGAGTCGTCCGCGACTGGACCTAATGGTCAGGGGTCCCTTTACCTTTACCTAAGAGATTAAATAAAATAATAAAAATAGTAAGTGCGTTTTAAGATTGCAGCGCAAGTATCCTAGGAGATCAAATGTTTGTAGTCTTCAGCTTTTTTTTATTAAACAATGAATGCT
The DNA here is from genome assembly GCA_034641385.1 of Darevskia mixta. Taxonomy (NCBI): domain Eukaryota; kingdom Metazoa; phylum Chordata; class Lepidosauria; order Squamata; family Lacertidae; genus Darevskia; species Darevskia mixta. The sequence continues at coordinate 5,182,799 of JAWWNH010000224.1, read as the reverse complement.
GAGCTACTTAGCGACACTTCAGAATTATCAGTGCTTATTAAATGCAGCTAAAAGTGTTATGGTAGTCATAACTCTGGTTATGAACAATATGTCTGAGGGAAGAGAGTCAGACAGAAAGAAATCTCAGAGTAGTTCAGTTTTTTTAAGCAGGCTTTGCATTGTTAGTGAATCATTGTACATATCTGTTCAGAAGTATGTCTCATTGACTTTAATGGGGCTTAGTCTGAGGTGAGTAAACTGCTTTGGAAGATGTATACAGCTGTGGGTATGCTTAGAAAATATAACCTGTTTTGTTCAAGGTTATTTGCCCTTGTTGTAGTACATAACAGTTGGATTTTCCAAAGGTTTGCTCTAACCTTGAGGGTTAATGTTAGGGACTACTATACAAAACATCTTCTGGTCCTTTTTAGAGGCTTGGCAGATAGGAATTGTTTCACTGAGTGTTGGATTCATTACACACTTGCAACTGTATCTACGAATAGAGTACAGTGGTGCCTTGCAAGACGAAATTAATTCGTTCTGCGAGTTTTTTCGTCTTGTGAATTTTTCGTCTTGCGAAGCACGGTTTCCCATAGGAATGCATTGAAAAGAAAAAGGAAACAAACTTGCAAGACGTTTTCGTCTTGCGAAGCAAGCCCATAGGGAAATTCGTCTTGCGAAGCAACTCAAATAACAAAAAACTCTTTCGTCTTGCGAGTTTTTCGTCTTGTGAGGCATTCGTCTTGCGGGGTACCACTGTATAAGTAGGTAGAATATTTGGCAAAACCAGGTTTAGCCACCAAGAAGAAGCTTTAAATGTGGTTGACTTTTAATGAAAAAACAGCTAAAACTTTTATGGGAAAGAAGAGGCTTCTTGAAATAATGTTAAAGCTGTGTTTTGTGTAATTTTTTAGAAAAGTACGACTTTGATGTCCATGCAAAAGTTATCTGTTCTTGAAAGCATATTTCCTTTAGAAATGTATTTTATTTATCTTTTACATTTGTATCCTGCCTCCCTGAGGAAAGCATACCTGTAGGGATGATTATGAACTTCCTGTGAGTTAGATTAGGCCGAAACATAGTAAGTGGCTCAAGGTCTGTGTGGGGCTTTGACCAGTTCTCTCTATTGTACTCTTAAGTGCAACACTCTCACTGCCACAACACGATGAAACAAACAGCATTGTGTTCAAGTTTGATCAGTGTTCCGAAACGAGTGGCACCTGCAACAAATGTTGCGGTGTATCCTCACTCCACTTGAGCAGCTGCTGGCAAGTTATGCCGACCTCCCAGAATAATATATGCTGTAAACCAGGCATAGGCAAACTTGGTCCTCCAGATGTTTTGGGACTACAACTCCCATCATCCCTGACCACTGGTCCTGTTAGCTAGGGATGATGGGAGTTGTAGTCTCAAAAATCTGGATTTGCCTATGCCTGCTGTAAACCAAGCAGAGCACCACACTCTCCCCAACATACTGATCTGCTTGTTTCTCAGTGCTCTGTTTTGGTTCCCTTTCTGTTGTCGCTCGCCACTTGAGTCCACTAGTGGAGGAAGTGATGACAGTTCAGTGTGGCATGGCTGAAAAGACAAAAACGAGGTAAATAAAAACAATCAAACATCAAAAGTCTGAAATGGGAGGAAAGGATATTTGAAGAGAATATTTAAATCTAGAGCAAAACCAGGAAAATAATATTGGGGCAAAGAATTATTTAAAGGAACCTACACTGCAAATCATGTAACTTCTTCTGAAAGTCAGTAGCCACTTTATAAAATGAAGCTAAGCTGTGGTTATTTTACTCTTTGAGGTTGTTCAAGCATAAAGCTAGATCACAGTTTAATGTTATAACTACAGGCCTCAGGCTCTTGCACCCCATCCTCCCGTTATGTGTAGTGATTGATTTCTCCCATTTTCCAGGCTAGTGGCAAGCTATACTTTGCCCACACACAAGAATCACACATGGCAGTATGCCTAGGTAAACTATGGTTTATGCAACTCATGTTTTATCAGGTTCAAATGTATTGCTGGTGTGTGTAAGAGCTTAAGGTTTGTGGTTGGAATGCCATGCTTATGTCTGAATAGCTTCTTAACATTTCCAGTGACATCCTGAGTGCAACCTGATTTTTTGGTTTTTATTCTAATAAAATCCACTACAGTTTGGAGCCTCTCTGCCTAATATTTGACACCCAGGCATGGTCCTTATCTAAGCATACAGACAGGAACAGTAATTGATTGAATGGGTTGTCCACGTAGCGAAAACTACGTACAGGACCTCACAGAAATCTAGTATTCTGCGAATGGAGCAGTGTAGATTCCTATTTGGTATTTTCACATGCAGGCCTATTGAGAACCATTCTTGAAAGTGATATAAACCTCAAATAATTTGTTTTGGTTCCCTTTCTGTCAGCACTGTGAATCTGCAACTGATACTAGAAGAGTAGTCAGGCACATGGACTACATGTAGGGCACAAAGCAGATTCTGAGAGAAAAGTAGCTTTATTTGTCAGACAGTCCTAAGCAGTATCTGGGAGCACTGGGGCAGAACAGTGGGTCAGCCACCACATCTAAAGCCCTACTGACTCATATTGTCCAGGGCCAAAAGTGGGGGTGCTTGAATTGTTTTTTCCTTGTCCCACCTCCAGGAAATGGTTTAGGATCCAGAAGACGCATAGTTAGCCTTACCTTGCCTCTGGATTGCCTGTTCTGGAGTACTACATTGGCTACCGCTGGCGGAAACACTTCTGGCAGTAGTCTTGGATCCACATGCTTTCTTGGAGACTTTAAGTGTGGTGAGGGTGGGCGGGTGTTGTTTCTGATTATACTGTGAATAATCTCATTTTAATGTAGACTTTCTTCTTTCCTGTTTAGATTGGGGCATATGACCAGCAAATATGGGAAAAATCTGTAGAACAAAGAGAAATCAAGGTAAAGTTTAGCTTTATTTTTATTGTTTTATGGTACTGAATGTCGGACTTCATATCCTCAACAAGCTCACCCCAAATCAGTTAATTTGCTGCACAACTCGCAGCTGATTCTGGGGTGCACTGTTTTTTGTGTGCAGGGTATGAGCAAGGTCTCTTTGGGCTAGTTCTTGTCCTATGACAGCTATGTGTACTCAAGAATATGTCCAATGTGCCCCTCAAATGTGTATTGTAGGGGAAAGTCATAAGCAGCAGGGAGGTTTTTGAGAAGCTTGACCTCTGTTATTTATATTGTCATTGAGAAAGCACGATAAAGCACATAGTTCTCAGGTATATAGTTTGAAAATCAGGGATATATTGTAATTCAGAATTTATTTTGATAAGACTTCATTGTGACACAGGTGGGTGCTGTTTTTTTTTTACAGAACCAAGGATGTTCCATTTGTGAATTATTTTAATAGCATTTGTGAATTCTTTTGTTATGTAGTGATAGTAATGGTAATTCTTACCAATCTGCAGTTTTTTTTTGTGGTGGGTGGGTTAAACTTTAAATAAGTTCTACTGAAATGAAAAAACTGGTACAAGAGTTAGGGTGGGAGAGGACATTTTGTGTGTGTAGGATATGGGATCTTGGCTAGGGTTTGTCTCTCACTTGCATCAAAACTGTATGCTATTTGGTGTGGATGTGAGTTTTTATGTGGAGGAGCCTCCTTAAAGGAAACAGCTAGGATAGATCTTTTACTTGGGGAACTCCCAGTTACAGTGCTTAAAAATAATATTGGAGTGTTTTTAGTTATGTTGCACTAAGCTGCCTTACGCTATATCATAGATAATTCCCTTCATATTTTACATGCTTTTTGGTCAGATATCACTGACTATCACATGGTTACCTTTATAGTTCCAGTTTACTTTTCCTCCTTTTTCATCCTGTCATTGTTTTGAACAGTTTATTAAATTGGTAAGTACTTGATTATGGAAATTTGTGTTAAACAAAACAGCTTTTGTAGATTAACTGTGTCTCTGCATCTTAGTGTGACTAACAAAAGCCTTCAAGTATCTGATGAATAAGTAACTACTTCAAAAGCATCTAAATGCTTTAGCATCATTTCTGTTTTCCATTTAAAACAATTAGGCTGTGATCCTACACTTTAGCCTGGAATTAAGTCCCATTAAGCTCAGTGGGACTTGTTTCTGAATAGACATTCATAGGTTTCACCCACTCTTCTAAAGAGACAAGAAACTGTAATGTTGGGATTATAATAAACCCCTGCTTTCTTTGAGATGATATTATACCTTCTAGCCATCTATTGTGGTTCCATATTTTCGTATATCATTATCATCCGAAACAGCACCTTTTCAGTTCCCAGAAATGAAATGGAAAACAACCATTAGATTCCAGCTCTGAATGTGCTGCACTTGAAAAAGGTTAAAATCAAGCTTCTGTTGGCTTGAATGCTATGAGCTAACTATTGGAAATCCTGCGGTTTGTTCCACAAAGCTCTGCAACTAGTGAGAGTCCTTTCAAACAGACAGTAATAGATAACTTTGTAACATGCTTCTCGCCTTGAAACTGTTGTCTCAGTGCAAGTAACCAAGTGGAAAATGCACCTGCCTGGTGGTTCCCCCTCCTGCTGCCTACCTGCATGCATTTCATTCAGTTGTGAGGCTGGCTGTGTTGCATCAGCTGGGAAAACACAGCTGAGCGATATGGCTGTTGTGTATGCTACCTGTGTTATCTCCTCTGTCAGGAAGAGAGATGGAGAAGTGAGATAAGACTGACAGAGTGCTGTGCCTGCTGCATGTACACCTGTTCTTTTTCCTGACAGAAGAAAGAACACACAGTAGTAGTGCTGGGAGGGGGTATTGAAGCAGGGGGCAATGAGCAAGTACTTTCATTGTTTTAGAAGGGCAGTATGACTCGCTAACAAAGTACTGTATTGAACCGTAGAAACACACCAGATTTTCTCAGAATAGGCCAGTTGATGTCCTGGAGATTTCCACTGATGTGCTCTTAGATCCCATTGGAGCTCTTAAGAACAAGTGAAGGCCCATCTGGTCAGGCACTCTGCCTCTGTCAATCAATCAATCAATCAATCAATCAATCACTTTATTTCAGCTTTAAGCTCATAAGAACAACAGAACTAGAACAAATACACAGCACAATTTGATTAAAAAAATTAGAACCAGTAAAAACTTAAAAGAGTACAAATTAGAAATAGATACTATAAGGAATTTACTCTGCCTCCGTCATTGGCTAACCAGATGCCCTTAGGAAGATTACAAACAGGGCCTGAACTTGAAGGCTTAATTTTTAGTTTTTGTGCCTATATATATATATCTACTGATGTAGATGGCAACATTTTCTGGCAATGAATTCTGTAAGTTTTATCTAATGCATAGAATACAGCTACTTTTGTTTGTCCTAAATACAGTGGTACCTCGGGTTAAGTACGCTTCAGGCTAAGTACGCTTCAGGTTAAGAACTCCGCTAAGAACAGAAATCGTGCTCTGGCGGCGCAGCGGCAGCAGGAGGTCCCATTAGCTAAAGTGGTGCTTCAGGTTAAGAACGGACCTCCAGAACGAATTAAGTACTTAACCCGAGGTACCACTGTACATCATTTTAAACTCTTATAACATTGGACAGAGGATGAATAATTTTATACAGGCAATCCAAATAATTTTGTAAATGTATATAGCAGCAGTTCTCATACTTTTTTCTCTGGGCCACACTTTCAGAATAAAAATTTGTTCACACCACACCATTTTTAAAAAATGGATAAGTAATGGATTGGAAAATAAAAAGAAACAACTCCTAGCAGTGCTGTTTTATAATATGATCATGGGATATCCAGAAAGTTTAAAACAATGCAGCTACCGTACACAGGAATATGTATCATTCTCAAAATATAATATTGACTGTCCTTGAATCTTCCTGCCACACTTGCCATCTTTTCCTGCTACACCTTGTGAGAACCAGTGGTATAAAGTGTTCTGCTCGATAATCCTTTTCCAAATTTAAACTTTTGTCTTCCTTTACAGAGGAAACATTTCAATCCTCTTATCATTTCAGTTGCTCATTTGTTTAAGCCAGAATGTAGCTTACAGAATAACACCTGAAAGTATAATAAAAACATTAGAGTGAGTTTAAAACAGATAAGCATTAAAATAGAACACTTGAATGGACCTATAGAGTACAGTGAAGCAGCAATAAAGTTGTCTGCACCTTCTCATTTTTACATGAGGCAGCTAGAACTATGCACAAAATTCTACATTTGTGCACATTATCACTTTATAAAAAGAGATTATTGGCTATTTTTATTTTATTTTTTATGATTTGTATACTGCCTAATTAAAAATGTTCCTTGAACACAAGTCTCTAATCACGAGTTATTTATTTTCTCTTTCTATCCCTTTCCTAAAAATTCTCAACACTAACTTATTTTACTGCAGTAGCACTAACAGATTTAGTGAATTTTCCACTATGGCCTCAGGATGTTTCTGGGGTTGTTGGTAGTCAGTTCAGACCTCATCAGCACATATGTGAAATTAGGCTTTAATTCTCATGCACATAATTCTGTTCTTTGCTTGTGGTCCATTCATCCAGTTTGGAAATATCCTTTTGAAGTTCGTGATAATCTGGGATTTTACAATTTTTAATAGTGGTCATCTGCAAACTTGGCTACCCTGTTGCTCTTCTTTTGAGTTGTGCCATATTTGGGTGACTAGGAAACTCTTCTAAAGGTTTCTCAGCAGCTGAAACTGGGAATGATTTGAAGTATTAAATCCCATAGATTCATAATGAGTTCATTACTCGCAGTATGGTATGAAGTTTTCCTTTGGGCAAAAGGAAGGGGAAGATTCTCACTTTTTATCAAGATTTGGATTTGACGTAACATTAAGCCTAACCAAAGCTTACTTCTGAGTGCTATGGCAGCAGCAGCAGGACTGTGGGAGAAGCTGGCCACCATCCAAGAACCTGCATGTTTGCTTGTTCACACTAAACCATTGTTTGGTTTAGAGTTGCCTGAAAACTGTGCTGTTATTTGAATAACACAACAACTATTACAGAATTTCCATAGGTAAAGCACAGCAGCTAGAAAGGCCCACAGTATGCCTCTGCTGCCAGATTCCAAATAAATAAGTTTATTTCTATTCTCTGCTTCCTATGTGTTAATCAGTCTCTGATTGATGAAATAACCTACCCTCCTGGATTATGACTGCTATGTTTGCAGGTTTTATTTGGGCTAGTTCACATGGCTAGTTTCTTTTGGCTAGTTGAATTCTTGAACTCCTGGGCAAAATGCAACCATCATAGAAGACTTGTTATACATTCTTTGTCCTCTTACCACTATTTAACATATATTTTTGTTCTGCCATAAAATAATGTCTCAGAAGTTTGTATGCTTCAGCTTCATTAAGTTTTTCTGCAGTTTTCCCATCTCCTTTAGTGCTCCATTTATTTATTTTGGTCTAATGTCTCCATTGTACATCTTGTTTGCTACCCTGCTACCAGTGTTATTCATTTTTACATCACTATGAAGTTGCTCATAAAGTTCCTTCTTGGCTTTCTTATTGTCAACCGATGTTTGGTTTGCCAGACTTCTTGCTTGGGTGTGTGTGTGTGTGTGTGTGTGTGTGTTCATGTTTTAATAGTTTTACAAGAAGTAATCTTGTCTTTTATAGTCTCATTTAGTCTGAAGTTTAACAGATAATTGTTTGAACTTGCCTTATCTAATAAGTTTAACTTGCAGCCCTGTTATCATTGTAAACAACTTCCAAGTGTCTGTAACTACCTTCTCAATTTCCTTTTAACTGGAGCTCTATATTCTCTTGGCAGATCTATAATCTATTGTGGTTGCAGAAGTGAAGCTTTTGACATTGATTAGTTGAGCTGATCTGATAGCCTGGAATGCTGTAAGATCCAAACTGTTCAAGGAACAATGTTGTCAGTGTTTGCAGGCCCAGCTCTGTGAGGGAAAAGAAAGTTTTAATTTTGTTTAGTGAGCCATTTTTATCCTGCTCTTCAACTACATAAGGGGGTCTATAGAATAGAAGTTCAAACAAAATGCAGAGTTACACAGGATTAAAATGCCCAAGCAAACACAAATCTAAAAGGTAAAAATTCCACCTGGTACAAAAAGCACATAAAAGTTTGTGCTAAGCGACCATCTCTGGGAAGTGGGTGTTGTCCAGTTTGGCTAGTGTTAAGTTTCTTAGAGGTATTTCTAGCAATGTTAGAAACTGAGATATGAAAGCTAGGAGCTAAATGGCACCTTAAACCTAGATTATGGGCACAACAACGGAATGTCTAGGTGTGCTTTTTTATAACAAGAATACAAAGCTGAAAATTAATGAACTGCAGCAAAAATATGTTCATTTTTCACATGGTCTAGTCCTTCCCCTGCCCACCCCCCTAATATTCTTAAGAGGGTCTCTTATCCAGTCTTCTTCACTACTCCAGTCTTCAGAGAGTAGCTGGAAGTGGGGAGGCAGAGAAAGGTCCTCCATTCCTTCCATTCTGCAGTTTTAATTTGAAATCTTAGACACAGTACTGTGCCCACAGCTCAGAAACTGCTCATACTAATGAAATTCCCTGTCGCAAAATGCGCCTAGAACAATTGGACTTTAGAACACTGATTTGTAGCTTTGTGGGGCAGGCTGAACACATCCCAGGATTTCAGAAAGCTAGAAGACCTGGAGACTAAAGATGGAAAAACAGGAACCTAAAGGGAAGGAGTGGTGAATAAATCTTTGTTAAATGAGCAGAGGAGACAGAGACTGAGATGGTACTGCTCTGAAGAAAACCCAGTCTTCCAGTCAGGAAAATCTATATAGTGTCCTCTCTGTGTCCCTAGCACTAGCCAAGAGATAGATGAAAGGAAACAAGACAAAGTAGGTGTTATGTAAAACACAATATGAGGAAACAAAGGTTAAGGAAGACATGAGGCTACAGTAAGAAATAGCCGAGGATTATGTAAGGACTGCAGCAAAACTTCACATTGGAACAGCGCAGGAGGGGAATGGATAAGCTTGGGATTGTAGGCCATGGGTATAGGTTTGATAGCTCTTCTGGAACCTAACAGGCAAATCCTACTGGTTGTGGCATCTACTACCGGTATCACTAGAGTATTGTGATTCGGCCATCCTATGAGTCACATTTTAGATGCATCTGTATGTTGCAGTTTGGTCGTATTGTGGCTACTCAGTCACATCGTTCTGTTGGGTGATAACGCCGAGGCCTGGTGCCTCCTCCCAACGCAGCACCGCCCGGGATTCATCACTCCGGTCTCTCATCACACTGATGTGGCCCATATCCAGGGACATGAGCACACAATTAGCAGAGTTCAAAACAGAAGCTCAGCCTTGAGGAGTAACATCTAAGCCTAATTTATTGCAAAATAAATCAAACGTAACAGAACAAAGAAAACATGGCTCCTCTCTCTGTCTTTCTTCCTCGGAGGGAGAACAGCAAAAGCAAAAGTTATACAGAGCGGAAACAGCGTATCTCAATTTCCTCTCCAATAATCAGTGCTGGAATTTAAACATACATGTGACAGGTAACAATCCCACACATCTGCAGCTCGGGAGGAATGGAATTCTCAACATGTTCAGGGCTCGCTCTATCTATCTATCTATCTATCTACCGGGTATCTATCTATCTATCTATCTATCTATCTATCTATCTATCTATCTATCTAAAAAGGTAAAGGTACCCCTGACTGTTACGTCCAGTCGCGGACGACTCTGGGGTTGCAGTGCTCATCTCGCTTTATTGGCTGAGGGAGGCGTACAGGTTCCAGGTCATGTGGCCATGACTAAGCCGCTTCTGGCGAACCAGAGCAGCGCACGGAAACGCCGTTTACCTTCGTGCCAGAGTGGTACCTATTTATTTACTTGCACTTTGACGTGCCTTCAAACTGCTAGGTTGGCAGGAGCTGGGACCGAACAACGGGAGCTCACCACTTTGCGGGGATTTGAACCGCTGACCTTCTGATCGGCGCCACCCGCGTCCCATCTATCTAGCTATCTAGCTATCTTTTATGTATCTAAGCTAATTAATTAATATTTAGCATTTAAGCTAAATTCCAGTGTGTGTTTTCTTTTTCCATAAGAGGAAAATGCATATGATACTTAACAGCTTCTAGCAGAGTATGAACAGGATTAAAATAAGTGGTCTCTCCTGCTGCATTTGATTCAGGGTGCAGCTGAAGATTATGAGATGGACAAATTGATATTCAGAGCCATGTATCTAGGATGTTAAAAGGCTGCTACTGAAAAGGTTGTCCATGTGTGCTATAAGCAATTGTAGAGTTTGAGATGAGCCAGGGGGGCTACCATGTTTTGCCATACTTTCGAGGACTAGCAGATAGGTTGACAGAGATGCAAATAGGAATCTCTCTAAAGCAGGATGAATAGTAGCTAGATAAGTTTTGTCCTCAATATCTTGGATGTTCTGATATTTTTCTCCAAAGTGGCAAGTTAATTTAAACTTGTTTTAGATCCTTACTTTAGAAACAAATACTTAATACTGTGGTGTGTTCTGATTTTTTATTTAATTTTTTCTTAGTCTGTAAATTTACACATGTTTTAGCTTGGAAGCTTCATGGTGTACGTTTTGTCTCTCAGAAAGACAAACTTCAAACACTTAGGAAGAGGCCTGTAATATAAGTTTACATCTATTCTTGTACCACAATTTGAATTTCAAAGTCTCGTGGATATGTTTCTTTGAAAATTAAAGGCAAAATGAAATAGATGTCAAAGTAAGTATTTACTAACTCTGGCAAGCATGTGTGTGTTCGTATGTGGCTGCATAATTGAACTTAATTAACTCCTTTAGGTGTTCTGGAAAATATAATTAAAAAGACAGTAATTTTCATTATACCTTTGTGTTTGCATCAGCAATATACTTGTATTTTTAAAGCAAAATTTATTTTTCCTTAGTAGAGATACATAGCAAATTGGAATCTTTCTTAAAAGTAGATTTCAAATTGGAAATAGTGCACAGTTCAGGAGATGAAAACCTGATAACGTCAAGTTCACCACAATTACTGGCCCCTGCTCATATTGAAAACTTTTCCCTTTAATTGTAATAATAATAATAATAATAATAATACAATATTATTTGCATATTACAGGGTTTGAGAAACAAGCCAAAGAAAACTGGGCATGTAAAGCCAGATCTCATAGATGTTGATCTTGTAAGAGGTAGGAATGGATCTCTTAAATATGGAATGCAGTATTGATCAATATGTCAATTTATTTATTTATTTATTTTATTGCTTTACACGGTAGAGTGCATTTGGGGACATCTTTTTTTAACGGGGAAGACGTATGGTGTTTGTGTATTTCCTAGCATAGTCGTACCCCATCAGTGTGCAGCTTATTACAGGTTGGGCAGTGGCAGTGTAAAAACTCTGTGGACAGATTCATGTGTAATTGATTAAGAGAAACCAGAATGCTGCTCAAATGTGCGTTCTCTTATTTATTTTTAGATCAAGGGTAGGCTGGATTTGCAAGGTGAACTTGGAAGTAATAGCCTGCAGTTAAATATTGCTGCAGTTCTGAACTTGCATGTGCACAACATGTGGTGTTAGATACATTCACTTCCAAGTAGTTTCCCTCTTCAGAGCAGTGAAATTCAGGTTGCAGGAAGCAACTCCAATAAAGGCAGCGAAATTTCACAAAGCTGTTAGAAAACGCACTTTCATGACTTGACATTGCCTGTTTGGAGTATGATCGCAATATGAGGTTAGAGGGAGTCTCCCTCATCATAAGACATTTAATAATTGTAATTTCAGGAGCAATGAATGCCTCTAGCATTTGATTGTGACTAATCTCTACTGCTCCTGAAATCATAATCATTAAATGTCTTACGATAAGAGAGGTCCCGCTAACCTTATCTTGTGATCACGCACTTGTTAGCATTCCAATCATAGGTTGATTACCATACATTGTATATCCTAGACATATTTTGTTATTGTCCTATACCAGGGGTGGCCAACTCCCAAGAGACTGTGATCTGCCCACAGTTAAAAACTGTCAGTGAACTAACCCCTTTTTAGGGGTTCAGGTCAAAGTTGTTGAGCTTTTTTTTAGGAAGGAATACCCTGTTTTGGGGGTCAGAAGGTCAGCGATTTGAATCCCCATGGCAGGGTGAATTCCCGTTGCTTGGTCCCAGCTCCTGCCAACCTAGCAGTTCGAAAGCATCCCAAAAAGTGTAAATAGATAAATAGGTACTGCTCCGGCGGGAAGGTAAACGGCGTTTCTGTGCGCTGCTCTGGTTCGCCAGAAGCGGCTTAGTCATGCTGCCCACATGACCCAGAAAAACTGTCTGTGGACAAACGCTGGCTCCCTTGGCCTGTAAAGCGAGATGAGCACCACAACCCCAGAGTCGTTCGCGACTGGACTTAACTGTCAGGGGTCCTTTACCTTTTAATTTTCTGAAAGTACACAGCTTTAGAAGTTCAGTTTCAGACACAGGAATATGTTCCATGTAAATATGGCATATATATCTCACACAAAGTCTTAGGATTTTATCTTAGTCAAATGGTAATTGTAAATTGTCTATATTGCTATGCAACCTAAGTGATTTGTTTCTCTTCTGTTTAGGCTCTGCATTTGCTAAAGCTAAACCAGAAAGTCCCTGGACATCTCTGACTAGAAAGGGGATTGTTAGAGTTGTTTTCTTCCCATTCTTCTTCAGGTGGTGGCTACAAGTGACATCAAAGGTTATTTTCTTCTGGCTCCTTGTCCTTTATCTTCTTCAAGGTATAACTGGATGACATTATTAGTTTTTTAAAAATGCATTGATTAAAAAATGGACCAAATCTTATCTTTCAGAGTTCTAATTATGCATTTCCATTTATATCTTTTAAACTCAAGTTACCTCAAAAGTTAGAAGCTCCTATAAGGATGAAACTAAATTACAGCAATTCCCAAAAATGTTAACTTCTAAGAAAAGGACTTCACAGTGTAAGAATAAAAAAAAGAATTTGAGAGAAGGATGTCATTTTGGCACTCCACAGAAACATAATGAAATTAAAAAGGGAAACAGAAACAGTTTAGTTTAAAGAACACACCAAGTGTAAGGTATTCATTACAGTGTTTATTTTTGAGCTTGGGCAGTGATTTCATATCACTAGAAAACTATATTAAAATGTATTCTATACCAACAGTTTCCTCACCACCTATTTGAGATATGATAGTAGATAGTGTTTTTATTCTACCCACGGCTATGTATTTTTAACTAAGTGTGGTAATACCTATAAGATATAGCCATCATGTTGTAACTTTATAAGGGAGTTGCTTCAGCCCCCATCAGTGGCCCTTGGCAGGGGGGGGGGCATCACTTATCTGGACAGTGAGCTTGGGGGCTCTTGGTGCACTGACCTTGCCCCATCTCCATCCAGGTAAGCAGCAGTGGTGCCAGGCAGGAGGGCAGCTCAGCACACACTGTTCCTGACAGTCCCTTGACCATTAATTATCCACAATACAGCACTGCAATAAATCAGTTACATTGATACATTATTTCAGCTCCTTCAAATTGAGGCACACATATTAGATGTGCTGCATTGTATGCCTGTTCCAATCCTATTTTGTTGTGACTGTTACCGATGGTTTTAAATATGTTTTCCAGTTGTCTTCTGAGATCAGCAGATCTGAAAGCTTGTGCCAAACATTTTAGTTGTTTGTATGCAGGGTAATAAAATGTAATCTTGATGTATACTGCTTATATTTAAAAGGTTTTGTCACAACAATATCGGGAAACATGTTAACTCTTCAAACAGAGCACTATAGAAAAACCAAGCTTTTAAGATCAATTGATTTCAGTGAGAGTTTGCTCATATGTTTAAATTTCCTGTATTGATTCTTTTTAATACTTAACTTCAGTTTAATCACATTTATTTCTGAGTTTAACAAAAATGACTTATTAACAGTATCATTTGTTTAATTATGAATTATTGTTGCGGATTTAATTCTTCACTGGTTGTTTTTTCCCCATGTCTTTGAAAGTTGCTGCAGTAGTCTTGTTCTATACAGTAGAAACCACACATAATATACCTCTGACTGAAGTAATAGGTCCTGTATGGCTCATGTTGCTCCTTGGAACTGTGCATTGCCAGATTGTTTCAACAAGAACCCCTAAACCACCTTCAAGTACAGGAGGGAGAAGGCGAAGGTACAGTTTATTTTAACGTAGTGAGCCTTTTATGCATGTGCTTACTTTTTATTTCAGAATCTAAATTATTTTTGAAAACGGCTTAAAATCTGACATTATGCATTTTTTAAAAAATGGATGGTGGGTGGGAATGTTCTTGTTCTACTAAGTTCCTTTTATTTGTGTTTGACCTTCTCATGAAATTTTACTGCTATAAATACTGTTGTGAATTTTTTTTTAACCGCACCCAGTACAGATTGGTATCTCTTATTGGTATCAACACAATAGAACTAACTAACGGGGTGCAGGAAGCTATTAGTGATTAGTCAAAAGCGTTAAATGCATAATGTGCTCATATTTTTGTTTTTTTCTGGACTGGTCTAGCTCAGAGGGATGATTTTTGTGCTTAGAGAAGATGCTGACAAAAATTTAACTTTTCTGATGTACAATAACAAACTGTCTGTTAAGCCCAGGCAGTGGCTGAATTCAAAGATCTTTGCATGCTTACAAGAACGCTGACCGTGTTGTAGTGCTAGCGAATGACACTTACAAGATGCCTTCCACTTTTAATCTCTTCTGATGAAGGAAATTAAGGAAAGCAGCACATTTGGAAGTACATAGGGAAGGAGATGGCTCTAGTACCACAGATAACACACAGGAAGGAACAGTGCAGAGCTACGGTACAAGCACCTCTTACAGTATTGGCGCTGTCTTCAGAGATATCTGGCATGCTGCTTTCTTTTTATCGGGGTTTGTATTTTATTCAAGGCTATGTTTGTCTTAAAGATGCACTATCCTTTTTCTGACAAAGTAATAATTCATCTGTACTGCTGACATTCTTCTGTACATACAGCTAGCTTTAGTATAACCCTGTCAAAGTATTCCAGCACCTGTGGCTGTGTTCTTCTTACTTTGGCAAATTAAGACAACTTTTCTTATAAATGCCAAGTGGATATATAGAAACTGATTATTTAGGTGGAAAATATTGTGCAACCATTACCAAAGGCAAACAAAAACAAAAACAGGTTCTATTCTTCTAAAGTTGCTAGTTGTCTTGCAGTGTAGGTTTCCATATTCTGATATTGTAGTTTCAGTTCATTAATGCAGTGGTCTTCAGCCGTTCCAGATCTGGGCTCATCTTTCATCTCACCCTGAAATATAGACCCTACTTTTAGGGGTCTTCCCCTCCTGATTTTTATGTGCTGGTGGTTTGCAGTTGTGAGGGAGAGAGTTAATATTCCGTTTGTTTCAACTATAAGGGCTGGTACAGTGGTACCTCGGGTTATGAACTTAATTCATTCCAGAGGTCCGTTCTTAAACTGAGGCGTGCTTTCGCAGATGGGGCCTCCCGCTGCTGCCGTGCCACCGGCGCACGATTTCCGTTCTCATCCTGGGGCAAAGTTCTCCACCCTGCTAAAAGCATTTATCTTTAGGCAAGCTTGTCAAGACATGTTGAATGTGTTGGCATGTGTTTCAATCTGGTTTTAGCTTATTGTTGATTTTAATTATTTTTGAAGGTTTTACATTGTTGTTCTTACTGGTTTGTTTGTTTTTACTGATAATTTCATTTTTTTTATCCTTTTTTAAGCCACTTTGTTATTTTTTTTAAAAAGCAGCAACCAAATGGTATATAAATTGTATGACATAAATAAACTTTAGAGTGGGTCATTGGAGCAGTTGTGGGTCTTGTGCCATCTACTGAAGACCTTTGCAGTAGTGAAATGATGACTGACTAGCAAGCAAAAACAACCAAGGCGTTTGCTCCAATTAGATTACCAAAAAAGCTAAGGTTTGTTGATTGGTGAAATATATGTAGCTTTAAAAGCTATTAAATCCTGCAGATGTAAATTATCATATAGCCTGCTTTTTAAACTATGCATCTGGCCAAACAATGATGATTAGTTTCTTTAAAATTTGTTCCAAACGGTTCAGAAACAAGTATATTAATGCACTTGTATTAAGCAGTCGGGGAAAAGGATAGTGCAGCTTCCCACATCTACATGTTTTACATTTTATGTGTTCAGCATTATTACACTAGCGTGTGTCACACTGATGCTCTTATATGATTCTGCTGTTTCCTGTAAACTAAAATTATGGCCTATAATCATCACATGTTGCCTCTGGCAGGCCTTTTAAGCACATCAAGGCAATAGAGGTACCATCCCTCTTTAATTTAAAAAACACATTTCTGCCTTAGCTCGTGCTTTATCTCAATTATTATAATTTTAATTCTGCCCTAATTTTTTAGTTGCATCTTCATCCTCTGTTTTAATGTTTTGATTATGAACTGTATTTCAATATTCTTGTGTAGAAATGTTTCTAACAAATTCTACACAATGTACGGTAATTTATCTTTCACTGTAAAGAAGTTTGCAAGGTATGGAAATCTTTCATGTTTAAATACATTTTGGCTGTGCTCTGTGTTCAGAGCAATGGTGATCTAGCTATGCAGTCGCAGAATATTCATGACTTCCAAAGCAATTACATGCATCATCTACAGTACAAAAATAGGCCTTTTGAAAAAAAAAATTCCCTTCCTTCACCAAGACTCAGAGTCCTAGTCAAATTCTTTGCATGTAAACTGGCTTATTTTTATTTAAAGAGATGTGGTACAGCTTTTATACCCTAATGGAGGAAATTCAAAGCTGTAAACTTAGTTTTGTTTTGTAGGAAATGTTGCAAAACATGGAGAGTTTGGGTTGTTTAAAATGCTATACATTATTATGTATTTGATGTAGTAAGCTTGAAATTCCCATGTGAAAATGCTTGGACGGCTTACTTTAGCATCGGTGAATTTAAACAGAACTCTAAATATGCTCTGTTTTTTTGAGAAGCATTGAAAAATAAACTAGAATATGACACAGCGAGAAAATTTGTTTGTAGAGAGAAAGCTAATCCAATAATCTTGGAGTCATGAGATTGTTTCCAGTTAAACAATTGTTATTTGAAGCTATCCTTCACAAAGTCAAAGTGCTTTAACTGAAGACTCTGTTCAATGTTACCGGTAAATATGACAACTGATTGGTACTTTTCTTCAGAAGAGCCTGTTTGTAGTGGTAGATCACAGCAGAACTTGGCTTTATGAAGCTTCATGGTGTTGTTCCTCCTCGTCTTACTGCTAGTGCTTCAGTATTGGGTGGAACAAATTAGAAATAATCTGATTAGCTTTTCTCCTTTTGCATAAGTGGAAGTACAGGTTTCAGGTATTTGCTGGGCAGAGCAATCTTACCATATTTTACCTGCCCTGAATCTTCCAACATTCAGCTTTATTGGATAGCCACAAGTTCTAGTGTTAGGCTTGAGGGAGAAAAGATTTCCTTTATCCACTTTCTCTCTGCCATGCTTAATTGTATAAACTTCAATCATGTCACATCTTACCTTTTCCCTAAAACCCCCCAAATGCTGTAACCTTTCCTAATAGGGGAGCTCTAACTTCTAGTTTTAAACAAAATACACACTTGTTTCCCTGAGTGGTGAGAAGTTCCAGGGAAACAGCATTTAGCTGGCTTTGATTTTCTTTGGAAAAAGGTCTCATTGGAGGCTTAAGGTATTCCTGTAATATTTAAGTTTCTTTAAAAAAATATACAGGATGAGCATAAGGCTCCTACAAACAGCAAATTCCTCAGTCCCACATCAGATGTTGAGATACAGCCCCTCAAAAGAGACTTTGCAGATCACAAAGCTTATAATTTCACCTCTTCCCCAGTCCTACTTAAAAAATGCAGCTGCTGTTCCCTCTCTCTTGCGGGAGCAGGATAGTAAGAGTGAGGCATGTTTATTCTCTAACCATCTCTTAGCTTTCTTGACTATTTTCGTGCAATCTCCCCGACAACAGACGTGTCTAGCAACTTTGCCTGCTGACTATTGAGGAAATTTATGCAATTGTTCTGGCCCTCATTGCCACCCTTTCTGTCAAAATTCCTTTGCGGTAACCAAATGAGTATTTTGGAAAAATATTGTTGCATGCATCTGAATCACTGAGGTACAAAAGACTCCTGGGGTTCCAGCACTTATCCAGGATTTTGTTTCCTTGGAATGAAGGTCAATTGAGACTCTTGTATCTTTATGATTTTCATATATGTGGTTTTATTTACACATATATACTACCTGAGAATGAGGTGGAGGGGCTCACAGCTTTAACACTCCAGCAAATCTTTCCTTCCCATTAGGGTCCCAGGGAGACGCCATAGTTTTGGGTCCAGCACAGAGCATTGCAGGCCTCTTCCAACATAGGTCAAAACCTGAATACATCCCCTGTTGGCCTATCGTTCTCCATCCTAGGGTGACCTGGCCATCTAGTAAAGTGAAGTGGGAAATGGCCCACCCATTCCTCTCTAAGATGATGATGGGTACATAGCTGAGTGGCTATTACCATAACAAAGGAACTGGTTTGACTGGTTCACTGAGTTTCCTCCTACAGATTCTAACTAATGGGTACAGGATCAGAGGCCTGGAAGCGACTGGAAGGGTATCATCCAGACTGGAAGGGTATCATCCAGACTGACCTCCCCACAAGGTTTTGCACTCCCCCATGTAAAGCTGCTATTCAAGAGAAAGCCAGATTGTATTAGATTTTCAATAAGAGATTAGATTATGGCAAAAGGGTAGTTTAATTCTCTACTTTGTACTTTGCTTCTTCTTTTTTAATATAGTGGCTTCCTTTGCAGTTCATTGACCACAGGCATTAACAAATTAAGGGTGTGTTTGTTTTGTTGACTGTTCTTTGTTCTGGATTATGTTCTCTCTATAGACTTGAAATATAGAATATTTTTAAAACAGTGGATGTTTCAGATTCTTTCTCTTTTGAATCCCTTTCGTGTGTGTGCACATGCAGATTAGCATTAAAAGGTGTGGCTGTCCTTGGGAACTTCAGCTTCTCGTAGCTGTGACCTTTTCAACACTGATTTGAGGGATTAATTCAGACAGATATACTTTGTATTTAGTTTTTACTTTACTGGTACCCACATCTTACCTTCTTGCTTTAATATTTGATCCAAATTAATTGGTTGACTGAGGCCCAATAGGCAGTGCTGAAAGTTGATTGGCTGAAAACTGGAACATGGGGAACAGTCCCAGTTTGTCTTCTGTATGAAGAAGATAGGTCTGAAGAGTCTCTTTGATGCTGCCTAAAGGGACCCAGGTGGCGCTGTGGGTTAAACCACAGAGTCTAGGGCTTGCTGATCAGAAGGTCGGCAGTTCGAATCCCTGTGACGGGGTGAGCTCCCGTTGCTCGGTCCCAGCTCCTGCCCACCTAGCAGTTCGAAAGCACGTCAAAGTGCAAGTAGATAAATAGGAACCGCTCTGGCGGGAAGGTAAACAGCATTTCCGTGTGCTGCTCTGGTTCGCCAGAAGCGGCTTTGTCATGCTGGCCACATGACCCGGAAGCTGTATGCTGGCTCTCAGCCAATAAAGCGAGATGAGCACCGCAACCCCAGAGTCGGACACGACTGGACCTAATGGTCAGGGGTCCCTTTACCCTTTACTTTACCCTTTAAGGACAGAGTTGACAAGGACTGTGTTTTATCTCCCTGTTGCCTTGGGAATTAGTTTCCTCCAGAGGGCACATGCAGGGCTGCGCAAAGCTGGTAATAGGAAATGTAGGCCCCATTTCAATAATATTTACCAAAAGGTCCCCCTTTGCCTCTACCAGGGGGAGTTGGAGTAGGTCTCCACAAAATCATAGGCCCATGCCAATTGGCCCACCTGCCCTCTCCCCACCTCCATTCTGGCCTAGGCACACGCACAGTACTGTAAAAGGTTTATGCAACCACACAATGGTGAAAGCAAGAGGTTTTGCTTTCCCTTCCGAGGATGCCATTTGCAGCAATGCTGTTCACTACTACCGTACCATCAAGAGGTGGCTTCTCCCTACCTCGTAGACCATAATTATTAAATATGCAGAATATACAATCAAATCAAGGACCAATGGAACAAAACACAGAATAAGCAAAATAAAGTAACTTAGCTGGTATAATATAAGCAGCGTGTTCCAAGCCACTTGGAGTTATTATGTATGTTTTGTGTATCCTTTGCTGCTGTTCCCTTTTGTGATGCATTTTATCACCTTCATCTAGCCTTTTGTTGAGATTCTGCTGCTTAGAGAGGCCTTATACTCTACTATTGCTTTAAATAGTACATAGAAATAAATTTAAAGAGGAGTAAGGTACAATTAGCCGTGGATGGTTCAAAATGACATGCTTTCAAGGGGGAACCATGGCAGTCATTATTATTTTGTTGCTCTGACAAAGTTCTGACTTTACTTTGTTCATGGGCATATCCAAACCTTTGTTTAAGTCAAATATTGCCTTCAAGACTAGCAGTTGACTTTAGCAGATTTATATACCCCTAATTAGTGATTCTTTGGGGGTACTTTGTAGATTAAAATGTACGATCTGTTCATATGTGAAATGTTGCATGCAGATTTCTGTTCTTGTACAGCATAGAAATTTGGGAGACAAGATAAGGAGAATCTGTAATGCAAACAAATTATTTTATGTATATGTTTAACTCTAGAGCAAAGAAAGCAAAGAATTCAATAGATAAGTCAACAGAGACTGACAATGGGTACGTCTCGCTTGATGGAAAAAAGACCGGTAAAAACAATGAAGATGTTTTACAATCCCAGGAGCCACAGTGTGAAGTTATCAGATCAGAAGACACATGCTGGAGCACAGGAGCAGTCAGAAATTCATTCAGTAATACAAATCATCACAAAGTGAGTGTCTCATTTCTTCTAGAATATTTTTATAGTTCAGCATCAATATTTTCATATGAGAATTCAAGAATTCCCATCTCACCCAATGCTTTTTCCCTCCCTACCTCTCTTGACTGCATTTTAGATGATCATATCTCATATGAATAGGCTGAGATATAAACAAGTATTTTGCTCGCAAACACAGCGCCTTTATATGAGTCAGCAAAAAACAACAAAATCTTCCATTAACTGTAGCTTCACAATTATTGGTTAACAGCTTTGGAATTAGCTAGGATACTGAATCATAGGTTGAAGTTAGTCTAATATCCTGGCTTGCTGCAAACCTTTTAACTATTAGGTCCACTTAGGGACATTAAGGAAAATATTGTGGGAAATATAAGGGGGATCTTAGCCAAGGATTTTTGTCACACTCAATTTCTTTGATTTTTTACTTTTCCGGTCTAGGGTGCTGACTTTACACAGAACATTTTGTGCAAAGTAAAAGGTACCCCACTGCAACTCTAGAGTTGTGGTGTGTGAAAACACAGCCTTTTAATCTTAGACCAGACAGGATTTACCTCCAATCTTAGACCTGTGATGTTTAGCACTAAATTCAGAGAAAAAATATCCCTCTGTCTGCTCTTTACAGAGGATCTCTAAAGAACAGGTTAGGAAGTTTATCTCCTGATTGGAAGATGGTTGTTTAGTCATGTCCGACTCTTCGTGACCCCATGGACCAGAGCACGCCAGGCACTCCTGTCTTCCACTGCCTCCTGCAGTTTGGTCAGACTCATGTTGGTGGCTTCGAGAACACTGTCCAACCATCTCGTCCTTTGTCGTCCCCTTCTCCTTGTGGATTGGAAGATAAAGTGCTCCTTCTGCTCTTTAGAGATTGCACCCCAGGCAGATTATTTTACTTGTCAGATTGGGAGATAAGGAGAATGGGCAGTTCCCACAGCATCCTGGGACAGATGTTCCTGCTAGCTCATAGCAAACTCCTTGCTGTACAAGCTTGTCTTTTCAGAAAGTCTTCTTAAGTCCCTTGATTTAAGGGGGACTTAAGTTTTCGAGGGACTTGATTGACCTCTCTTCAGATAGTGCATTGTGAAACTGTGAAACATGCTATCACAAGATGTAGCAATGGCTACCAACTTGGATGGCTTTAAGAGGAGTTTGTACAAATTCATGTACAGCAGTGCAATGTATCGTTGGCATATTTCCCTGGCTTCAGTTGGCAGTAAAATACTGGTTTACAATCCCAGTAGTGTTAGCAACCTCCTTACTTTTAAATTCTTATAACCTACTTACTCATGAAGAGACAGGGTGGCATGCAACTAAGATTTACTCAGAGGAGACTCACAGAAATTAATTAACATTAATTTAATGAACAAAGTCTAACACTTTGCTGGTTCTGGGAATTATAGTGGTGTGGAATTTCCTGGAATTAGAAGCCTTTGATTAAATTCCAATACTTATTGGTTCCAGGAATTTAGACATGATAAGCACCCACAAGCTCATAACAATACAGAAAGATACTTGTTAGGTTGGATAATCATGTGCTCTGAATTTTTGCCTGCAATTCTTCAGTAAGCAGTGTGCAGATTACCTTGTTGCATAGTAACAGTGCTATGGTGATGGTGGAGACAATATTGCTTATGTCTGATTTTACGATGATAAAAATGTATAGAGAATAATTGTAATGCATGCAAAGTGAAATTATGTTACATCTGAAGTAAAAAAAAAAAGTTTTTACTAACAGCCAATTTTTAATTGTTCTAGGATAATCACAGAACAGTGACAAATGTGTCTGATGAAGTTTCAAGTGAAGAGGGACCAGAAGCAGGATATCCTCTGCGCCGTAATGCAGAACGTGCTTCCAGTGACTGCACATTTCGGAATAGGAAATCCCATCACTATAAGAAACATTACCCTGTGGAGGTATGCTCTTGCAATGATCTCAAACAAACTTTCATCAAAGCAGTAAGATATATAATTGGAAAAACTATTTCCCCCCATAACAGTTTCCCTGTTTAGGGAGTTCATACTATTGAGGGGGGGGCTCAGCTCAGTGGGTGACTGTCAGGGATAGGGCTATTCAGGTTGCAAAATTGACTTTCTAGAGTTATTCTCTTTGTGTCAGCTCTTTCTTTTTGTTGAGTGGTTGTGGTACAATAATGTGTATGGCTGTTCTACACTGGTGTAGAAGCCATAGCATGAGTTGTGTTAAACGCCCCCCCCCCAACAACCAAGGGGGGACAAGGACAGAGCTAAGTGGCATTATTAGAGCAAGGAATAAGATGTCCCCTTGGGCTAACAAACCCAGTGCTTTGTTACGTTGTGGAAAATAGAGCTTGTAATAAAGCTATAAACCTAGAAAATTATCAGAAGCCATAAACATAACTAATTCTAAATACCAAATGTCTGTTTTTGCACGGCAAAAAGGCTTTATTTTTACAAAATGGCCTCTAGGCATGTTTTCGATTTTTAATTCAAGTTGGCTATCAACTGAATATTTAAAACAGACTAATGTCTGGCATTAAATGAATATGAAGAAATTTCTAGGGTTATGATGGCCTGGAGTCCCAGTGGAATAACAAGCAGACTCAGGCTTTGATTGAAAACTATTCCTTTACTGGCACAACTGTACCAAGGGAGAATCTCCTGAAAAATCAAAAGGAGACTGCAACATGGTACAAATAAGCAGTGTTCTTAAACATTTCTGTGCTACACATGTGATTACTATTAACCAATCATAGGCTTACAGTAAGACATCCTACAGCAGTTACAACCTACCGGTACTTCATAAAATCTAAGCCAATCAGAAGTCTTTTAACTCCTCTGAATAGTCCTCCCCAACTCTCTGATTTTAATAACATATGATTAAATATAATTATTCTTCAATGTTCTTCTTTATTAACTTCTGATTATCTTATTCGCTTGCTGTACTACCTTGTTAATTCCTTTTTTTATTCAGCAAACTGTGATTAAGTGAAATTGTTCTACCTGGCTGATTTCTTGCATTCCTTTACCATACCAGAGTACTGGTTGTTATCCTTGCATTCTTCCAGCGTACCAGACTACTAGTTCCAATAAATATTTCTTTTTCTTCAATTGGAAAGGGTTTAGCTAAAGTTCCCACTCCCATGCCAATCTACAAAATGGATTCAAACAAGAATTTGGAATAAGAAGCAAATGTAGTTTTAGGGAAAAAATGAGTTTATTATTGAAACAAGAAAAAAACATGTTCTCCTTCAAATATGCAATATCTATCTTTCAGGATATCCCTAAATCAGGCACTAGTTGCAGTTCGCGATGCTCAAGTTCCAGACAAGATTCTGAGAGTACAAGACCAGAGTCTGAGACAGAAGATGTATTGTGGGAGGACCTTCTGCATTGTGCAGAGTGCCGCTCCTCTTGCACCAGTGAGACAGATGTGGAAAACTCTCAAGTTAACACATGTATAAAAAAAGAGTATAGAGATGACCCATTTCACCAGGTTAGTGGGAAAAGACCACATTGCATATCCTGCCAAATCTACCGTGAGTTAGAATTGTGGCAGAAAAAGAGGTAAACTGAACAAAATATAGTTATTTGCAAATAGGCATTTTTGGCAATGAAATACTTTTTTTGTAATGGTGAATTAGTGCTTAGTATACTGGTACATTGTCCAGAATAACACCTTCTTCTTTTCCTTTTACACAGAGCCACTTGCCCTGGTTTCATAGTTCTAACCCTGGGCTCGAAAAAGTAAGCGCAATTGTTTGGGAAGGTAATGACTGCAAAAAGGCTGATATGTCGGTGCTTGAGATCAGCGGCATGATAATGAACAGAGTGAGTATCTATGAGAAATATTTTACTTGGCTTTATAATGCCCTTTACCCAAGTTAAAGATACTTC
Source organism: Darevskia mixta (assembly GCA_034641385.1). Lineage (NCBI taxonomy): Eukaryota > Metazoa > Chordata > Lepidosauria > Squamata > Lacertidae > Darevskia > Darevskia mixta. Next base: position 5,158,152 of record JAWWNH010000224.1, on the reverse strand, counting down.
TGTTTCCCTGAAGGGGGGGTGCACAGTGATGTCTGTACCATGTTGCAGTTCTGTAGGTTTCAATTTGCTTCGTATTCAGTCATAAAAGTGGACACGATCTTTTCTTTTTAGCAACAAGTGGGGGCAGTCCTGTCTAGCCTCATTTCCTTTGCCCAGTGTGTAGATTACACAGAGCAGCTGACTGCTAGTAGCCCATATAATAAATAAATAAAAGACCCGCAATTTATTGGCAGAATAAAATTTGAGTAGGTTTAATGAGTTCACCCTGTAAAACTGGAACACCACTACACATGGGCATGAAAGGCTGGCTAACCTGAACAACTTTTTTTTCAAAGTTTCGGAAATATTAGGTTGGATTCAAAAGACTAATTGTGCAAGCAGGAGCATTTCCTTGATTTTTGCTAATTATCCCCTTCCCTCCTCCACATCCCATACTGTTCCCATGGGTTTCCCAACAATCAGGATTGACTTTTGGGGAACAGCAGGGATCTACAGTGAGTAGGAGGCAAGAAAACAGAAATAAAGTGGTCTCCCTTGGGGGGCTGTGGACTCTCCCTCTTTGGAGGTTTCTAAGCAGAGGTTTGATGGCCATCTGTCATGAATGCTTTAGTTTAGATTCCTGCATTGCAGGAGGTTGGACTAGATGACTCTTGAGGTTCCTTCCAGTTCTACAATTCTGTCATTCTATTCTATGAAAACTGAATTGCATGAGTGGAATTTTGCTTGAGATTCTTAGAATGCAATTTGTTATCATTTTTGATCCTTTGGCCCTTCATCACCTATATGTATAGGCCTAGGAATTGTCCTTTTTATATTGACCTTCCAACTCTGTCTTAACAAATTTGAAAACCGTTCTGGTATATTACATATTTTAAGCGTATTTTGCAAACAACTACTTTTATGGAAGAGTACTAAACAGTATTTCTTAACATGCTACCCTGTTTCCCCTATTTTAAGACGTAGTCATAAAATAAGCCATAGCAGGATTTTTTCGCATTTGCGAAATATAAGCCGTACCCCGAAAATAAGCCATAGTGATAGGCGCAGTTCTGGAGGGCGCCAAGGAAAAGGCTGGGCTGGGCTTACGTAATAAAAATAAGACATCCCCTCAAAATAAGCCATAGTGCGTTTTCTTGAGGGAAAAAATATATAAGACGGTGTCTTAAAATAGGGGAAACACAGTACTTTATATTATAGTGCTAGAGTTTTGTTGTTTATAGTATTTTTATAATATATTTGGCTTGTTGTTATGCTAGGAAAACCCAGCCAGATGGGCGGGGTAAAAATAAGAAATTATTATTATTATTATTATTATTATTATTATTATTATTATTATTATTGTGTTGGGTTTTAAAAATATATATTTCTCTCATCTTTAGGTAAACAGCTATGTACCAGGAATAGGATATCAGATTTTTGGAAATGTTGTCTCTCTAATCCTGGGTTTAACACCATTTGTATTTCGAATTTCCCAAGCTAAGGATCTGGAGCATTTAACTACACATTCTGCTGCTGAACTTTATACTATTGCATTTGGGTCAAATGGAGACATAATGGTTCTTTCCATGGTTATAGTATGCTTCATAGTTCGTGTTTCCCTTGTATGGATATTCTTCTTTTTATTATGTGTGGCTGAGAGAACCTACAAACAGGTAGGCATTTGCAGCAAACTCCCCATTCACATGAAGAAAGAAATTGCAATGTATTATTATGTTTTGCTTTTTGGCACATGTTTTTGATACAGAACACAGTTTTAGATATTTATTATCTTATTATTTTAAGATTTGCATCCTCTTCTTCAAAAAAATTATAGAATTGAAAATTAAAAGGAAAATAAAATAGAATTAAAAGGAAAATAGAAATTATTATTTTCCTATTATTTATGATTTATTACATTTGTATTCTGCCTATCCTTGCTAAAGTGCTCAAAGAAGTAGTTCTCCCTTTCCTCTACTTTAAATTAGTATAGGAAGGAGCTGTGCTTTTCGCATTGCTTAATTCACTAAGAAACTGCCACAAAACAAGGAAATGCAAACCCAACCTCAAGTAGAAAGCCACAATATAAAATTGTGTATGAATGTATATGGCTGTGATGTTTTTCTTGATTTATATTCTTATTTTTTTTGTAAACCACAGGGTTTAAAAAAAAATAATATTACAATCAAGTGGTGTATTAAATTTTATGACATTGTTGTTGGCATCCAACTGTCTCAAAAGACAATGGAATGTGCTTCTGGGGGTGGAATGAAACCTCGTGTTAGCACTGAAGTGACCTCCCCGGGGCACGTTTGGGCAGTGTGTATGGAGGTCCTGGGCTGCCCAGACAACAAGATCCAAAGGAAAGCAGAGCAATACGTTTGGCACCAGCGTGGTTGCAGGAGTTGCCGGAAGGAGGCGTACAAGGGCACCATCCAACACTCTTAGGGACTTCACTCCAGATTTGTGTAGGGTTTACTCCTTAGCCCTTTCTTCTCCTGAAGATGTCCTGCAAGGCAGTGGAGGTTTAGGAACAGAGTTTTCCTTCTCATAAATGGGCTTCCTTCCCAGGCTGATGAGCCCCACCTGCCCCTCATTTCCTTGTACAGCATGTGCAGTAACTGCCTTCTTAACTGTTGCATCCACTATTCATCTTATCCACTCAAGTTGCCAGATCCTGTCTTCTCATGCAGGGGAAGTCCCTAACTCACTGAGGGTTTGAGACCCATCGGCTACTTTCACCTGGTTTAGCCAGTCAGTCACAGCCATTGTGGCTGCTGTCTCATGCTGGCAGCTTCTAGGAGCCACAGGTGAGAGCTGAGTGCAGGGTGGAGACCAAACGTGGACAAAGTACCCCAGAAGGAGCACAACATGTTCTCTACCAGTGGTACTACCCCTCTCCTAACATATACATATGCATATATGTATATAAATATAAAAATTGTATACAATATTTATACAAATATTTATTTAATAAATTTTATACCTGAGAATTAAGGGACGCGGGTGGCGCTGTGGGTTAAACCACAGAGCCCAGGGCTTGCTAGTTTGGCGGTTCAAATCCCCACGACGGGGTGAGCTCCCGTTGCTCGGTCCCTGCTCCTGCCAACCTAGCAGTTCGAAAGCACGTGAAAGTGCAAGTAGATAAATAGGTACCACTGCAGTGGGAAGGTAAACGGCGTTTCCGTACACTGCTCTGTTTCCCCAGAAGCGGCTTAGTCATGACCTGGAAGCTGTACGCCGGCTCCCTTGGCCAGTAAAGCGTGATGAGCGCCACAACCCCAGAGTCAGTCATGACTGGACCTAATGGTCAGGGGTCCCTTTACCTTTACCTTTATACCTGAGAATTAATATATAAAGTGTGTAAATGAAAATTTCCAACTTTAATTTGACCACATAAAGTTACAATGTCTTTACAATGGTTTAAAAATCTGTATTGGTATTATGGGTATTTCATAATATTATGAAAACCAAATGTAATCAAATTCCAAATGCATTTCAGTTCTTAGTTCACTAAACGTAACTTATCGCTTACAGAGGCTACTTTTTGCCAAACTCTTTGGCCACCTAACATCTGCAAGAAGGGCACGGAAGTCTGAGGTTCCTCACTTCCGACTAAAGAAGGTGCAGAATATTAAAATGTGGCTTTCCCTCCGCTCCTATCTAAAGGTTTGTTGGCCCTTATTTTTTGTTTGCCATGTATGCTTTTAAACCAGATGTGTGTTATACTGACAGTACTTAATATGGAGCATTGCCCTCTTCAGAATTTTTGCATTTTTCCTGAGCTTTGTAGTACAGGTAAGTAAGTATTTTTCATTGTGAAAATCAAGAGGTGAGCAACTGAGATCTTCTGCCAGTCTTAGTTTTAGCAGGTCACATTTTTATAAGGCCAAGCTTTCTTGTTTCTGGTTAGGCAGAGTGGTTTTAAAATGACACAGTTTGGCATAATAATTTCATTTTTGTAGTCTAAAATATTGTGGAAAGAAGCCTCATTTATAAAGAAGAAACCTTAGGGGTAATGCCTTTTAGTTGTTTTATAAATCAGCTGACTACTTTGCCTTAGTTAAGGAAGAAATAAAAAGGAAGGTTGTTTTCTTGATGGACTTTAAAAAGCACAGGGCTAAAAATGTAACTATTAATAACACTTCTGACAGACGTTTCTGGGAAATTGTGTTATTTTAGTTCTCATATGTCACCATTACATTTCCAGCAGTGTAGAGAATGCTTCTGCGTTCGTGTCACAGGCTTCTGTTAAATGCTGCTGTGATGCCGTATCTGATGCTGAATGTTACAAGACCCTTCCCCATACTGTTGAATTTTCTCTCCCCACTCCCCCCACTCTCTGTTGTTTTTGATAGTTCCCCCCCCTTCAGGTTCAGTTTGCTTGCTCTCTTTATGTTTCAAGAATAGTGTCTCCCCCTTCCATGTGGGGGGAAATACCATTTGCAGTGGCAAATGCTGGTACTATTACATTGCTTGCCATTTTCAGAGCTTCCACTGTGGGAGGAGATCTTTCATCCGAGAGTCATTTATACTGGAAGTGAATATACTATTTAAATAATGTCCCCCCACTCAATGTTTCCATATACGTAGATGGTACATTTTTGTTTTTACCTCTGTAGATTTTTCTACAGAACTTTAAGGGCTTCTCAAAGTTTAACGCACAATTTCAAAGAGAGACAGGTTTGGTGGAACTTGGTTTCCCTTTTTTCCTATATCAGCAGCAGGCAACACTTTTTCTCCTGCAATTCAGGGGGCATTGGAGGGGATATATTGCAGCTCCACAATATCTGTAGTGTCGTCTTACCCATCTTAGCATGATCATCTGCGGCTGGCTTGTTCTTCCGTGATAATGAATGTTTTTGCTATCTCAAAACAATGAAAAAATACCCAAAAAGTTTACTACACAAAATATTTGTTAATCGTAGAAGTGTTGACCACTTTGAACCACATAAATAAGTTGAGATATGATTGAGTCTTTTGACCATATGACCAGTGACCAGGGTTCTCCCTTTGTGCAAGCTGGCAGAGAAATAAGGAAGAAAATGTTTTGTTAACAATAGTTTCCCCTTTTGTCTGAGCTAGGAAACTCTGATTAACAAGTTTAGAACAAGTAATATATTAAATCATGAAGTAGGCTTCATGTCTTTACTTGTTCAAAAGCTGTTACGGTAACCATGGCTTACCAATTTAGATGAAACAGGAAACTTTAGTTAATGAAAGGTTTCTAGGTTGTATGAAAGTGTGTTCATACATTGATTTATTAAGCTGTTATATAATCATACAGACTTTCCCATCATCTCATCTTGCATCAAAGCAGTGGTATTGTATAATAATCATAACAGGACACCTTAATGTGGCTAAACACATTGTTCATGCCTCCTACCGGTATTTTGTTCTTGTTGAAAATTTACGGATCTGTTAATTTAGCTGCCTTACAATCCAGCAGAGGGAGCTAAAAGGCATAAAAGTAGGGGGTTACTCATCTGGAAGGAACTTAGCATTGAAACCCATGAGTCCTACCATTCCAGGTTAGCATAGCAGTTCATTGTCCCTCAATAAAAGTTGCAGAATATCAGTGGTTCACCTTCTTAATAAACCAGCCCTGCACTTTCATCCTCTAATTCGGGAACTTGTGTTTGGCGTTCTCAAGTCTAGGTCATACTGTCTTTCTAAGCAACTGATATTTCTTATGTCTACACCCCATGCACAAGGCAGGAAATCCTACAGTAAGCTAATTTCTCTTCAGTCCTGCTGTCCCCAGTCTTAGAAATAGTGTTTTTTCTATGTCCTGCTTGTATGCTGCTTAACTTTCAGGGAGAATTGTATGCATTGTATTTACTGTAGGTGACTTGTTAGAATGATAGCAGATATCTTTTCATGTTTCCCCCCCTGTGCATTACTTGTAGGAGGTGGATTGTAGCACATGGTAATTGGAGAATGTCTTTTCAAGAGAATGTGGTGATGCAGCTGAAATTCAGACTCTTGTGAAGACAATATCATTTCATGGCACAAAGCTGTCTTATTAGAACATTTTCCCCCAGCCACTATTTCTCCCTTGTCGTTATTAATAAGCATGCTTAACACCATACTCCTTTAAACCATAGGAAGCAAGTATTTGATATTTTCCATTTAAAACTTGTCATTTAATTGCATGATCAGTCTATAGACATGTCACCCCATTTACCAGGTGGTTAATCCCTCCAGAGAATTACTCACTAAGTTTCCCTTTTATTTTCAGCGTCGAGGTCCTCAACGGTCAGTTGATGTAATAGTCTCATCTGCTTTTTTGTTGACTATTTCAGCTGTATTTATCTGCTGTGCACAGGTAAGGAAAACCTGACAAGAACCAATTTACTTAATTTAAAAACCTTGCAGTAAAATAACTTATCTAACCAGAAAATATGTGTACACACTCTGCGTGCATGGGCCTAAATATTTGCAAGACACCTGAATGTTGTTCAGCTATTTGCCTCGTATCTGTACTTAAAACAACAACTGATCTGTTCGAGTCTTTCTGTGATTGGATTATGAGCCCAATCAAAGCTCTGTGTTCCACATTTGCACTTAGGGGGAACTAAAAACTGCTATATTTCCCCCCTCTTTGGCAGAAGCAGATTAAATCTTCAGGCACAGGAGCTCTCCAAAGTGGATTAAGCCTGCTAATTTGCACACAAATAGGTCCAGGGGCTTTGGTGAGCAAAGGAAAGAAATACTCATTCCCCTCCCTAATCCATATTAAAGCAAATAGCTTTATTAGGCCAACTAAAACTCCCAAATCCATACTGGTTTCATATTTTTGAGTAGCGGTGGTGGTGGGTTGTCTTGTACTCTTTCTTACCTTGATATAAGATGTGACTGACTGGTGGTGTCTGTTCATTATGGTGTTGGTTGACAACTTCCTAGGTTCACCCTTTCAGCACCCATCAAGTGATGGGTGCTGCATTTTCAAAGGAACTCCTCTGTGCCAATAAGTTGATGGATGCGGAGAGAGAGCCCCTGTTTACAACTGATAGTATACTTTCAAAGGGACATGGCCAAATTAGGATCACTGCTTGAACTAATTAGACGCACAAGCCAGAGATTCCCCACTACTGCATTACAAGGCAAATCTATCCTGACCACTGCCTGTGGAGTGCTGAAGAATTCAGGAGGATTTTTTCCACAAGCAGCATAGGGCACAATTTTTTAAAAAAGTTAAAATAAGCTTTTAACTAAAATAATAATCATCCTCTGCTGCTTTGCTTTAACCAAAAAATCCTCCAGTGCTTCAAAGGCACCATTTAGACAGTCTTGCTTCTTGCAAAACCCATGGAACTAGAGTACAGAAACATGGATATATTGTATATTGAAAGGTATGAGTATGTAGAGAATAGAGAAAAACACAACCAGGCTTTGTGGGGCCCCTGATATGATTCCAGCTGCTTTGTGATTTGACTCAGGAAGCACAGAGCAGCTGCACACCCTGGGACACAGACACACGCCTGCATGAACAGTACAGTTCTAAGACCAATGAAGTTGGTATTAATTAGGCACCATACTAATGATTATCAGGACTCAAATGAGAAATCAAATTATATTTAATTAGCTCTGTTTTAACCTGAGTGAACAGCGCATCAGGTTCTCCTCTGCAAAAACACTGAAACAAATGGAGGTTGCCCTAGACAATGTTGTAATTTTACACAGCTCCATTGAATTCAGTGAGACTTACACAAAAGAAATTATGCATTGTACCCTTAATCTTTAAGGGACGCAGGTGGCACTGTGGGTTAAACCACAGAGCCTAGGGCTTGCCGATCAGAAGGTCAGCGGTTCAAATCCCCGCAACGGAGTGAGCTCCCGTTGCTCGGTCCCTGCTCCTGCCCACCTAGCAGTTCGAAAGCACGTCAAAGTGCAAGTAGATAAATAGGTACCGCTCCGGCAAGAAGGTAAATGGCGTTTCCGTGCGCTGCTCTGGTTCACCAGAAGCAGCTTAGTCATGCTGGCCACATGTCCCGGAAGCTGTACGCCGGCTCCCTCGGCCAGTAAAGCGAGATGAGTGCTGCAACCCCAGAGTCGTCCGCGACTGGACCTAATGGTCAGGGGTCCCTTTACCTTTTTACCCTTGTAAAAGTATCTATGTTGTATGATAACTTGATTCTCTGAGAAGTCTAGATAAATTTGAATGTGTTTCCTACCTTGAGTTTTATTTATTTTTCCTTTCAGCTACTTCATGTACATGAGATCTTCCTTGATTGCCATTACAATTGGGAACTAGTGATATGGTGCATTTCATTAACTCTCTTTCTTTTAAGATTTGTTACACTTGGGTCTGAAACAAGTAAAAAATACAGCAATACCTCAATATTACTTACTGAACAGGTGAGAACTCTCTTGGTAAGAGTGATGGATGCATCTCAACATGCAATGATGTCTGGCACTATGTCTCGTTTCTTTTCAAGATGAGTGAACGAAAAATGTCTTGCTAGCATAGAGTAGGCATGAGATATTGTTGTTTGATCATGCATTTAAAGATTAGTTGACTTGAAGCCTATATAAACAATAATGTTATTACACTATATACATATTGCTTTCAGTTCACATGACACAAGTCCACAAATTAGCAGATTTACTCTTCAGAGTATGCTGCTGAGGAACACCAGAGATTCAAATATGTTTGACTATTTGAATAACACATGGACTTGAGTTTCTAACACTACATACGCTAACCTACAACTGTTTTGTAAAAGGGAAAGCTTGGTCCCATTGCTTCACCAGCTTTTAAAGTACAGTGGAACCTCAGGTTACGTACCGTCCTCCTTACGAATGCTTCGGGTAATGAGCTCCGCTGACCTGGAAGTAGATGCCCCTAGTTGTGAGCTTTGCCCCGGGATGCGAGCAAAAGTCAGGCGCCGGTGGCACGGCAGCAGCGGGAGGCCCCATTAGCGAAAGTGCGCCTCATGTTAAGAATGGTTTCAGTTTAAGAACGGACCTCCGGAACAAATTAAGTTTGTAACCGGAGGTACCGCTGTAAATGCAAAACCAGGAATTCTGTGTTTGACTTTGTGCACTCTTTCATAAATATGGCTGCTGTAGTGCAATACAGGTGCTGATGAGTTAACCTTTAAACCACTCGGAACAAGACTTAATTTATAAAGTAAGCAAACTAGCTTCTACAACCTGAGCCTGTGTTCATCTCCACAGGCCCTCTAGGTTCCCTACTATCTTGAGTTTAGGTGAATTGTGACCCGCAAAAGGGTCTTCTCAGCTGTGATGCCCTGTGGTTTCAATGCCTTCCCAGAACAGGTGGCCTGGCACCAACTTTGATATTTTTTTGACTTTTGACAGCACATTGTGTAGCTTGTTTTAACTGATATTTTTACTGTTCTATTCAATTTTACCGGCTGTGGCTTTCTTGTTTCCAATTTAGTTAAAAACAATAATGATTATATACTTTAGTTTGCTGATAGTGAGAAAGAAACTTCAGAGTTTTAGAAGTGTACTGGCAATTGGGCAGTGAATTCTTTTTATAAAATTCAACCTATTTTTGGTTAGATCAATTTGTACTTGAAAATGGAAAAGAAGCCGAACAAGAAAGAAGAACTGACATTAGTGAACAATGTTTTGAAACTTGCTACAAAATTACTCAAGGTAAGAATAAACATGGAATGTAAGCATACTTACTTAAAAATAAATGCTGCTTAATAAGATATTTTGTTATGCTTTTTTTTATTCCTCATTTCAAATTATTGATTGAAAAAATGAGATCCTGCCATTTGTACCCCAAAGGTGCCGAAGCATACAAATAACTAAATAAATAAAAAAATGCATAGTGACCATTAAAATAAAAAATAACAGAAAGAATACTAAAATAGCTACACCCAAACTTCAGAAATTCATATAGGATTTGGCGATATGTTTGACAGCTATTTGATGCTTACAAATAAAACTTGATTGTCAAGGTCTTTAAAATCACTTTGGCTGCTTTCAGACTGCAAATATGAATAACTGGTTAAGCATTTATGTGTGGGAAAATGGTATCGCAGTTGCATACACTATCCACTATGTACCCATTTTTCTGATAGCTCAAAGTGTTAACAGGTTCATATAAACTCGCTAAATAAATGCTGATACTGTGGAGAGAGTATGTAAGTGTGTGTATTCCCTGCCCACACCTCCAAAATAAAGGAACCCAGGAAGAATCGGCTACCATGAGTGCTGTGCTGTTGTTTTCGCAGTGCAGTAGTCAGAACAGTTGTTTTCATTCCTGCATGTGATCTTGGGTTGCAGCCCTTTATTAAAAGCAGGAAAGGCAGTACAGAGGGCTGCCTTTGTCTCCTGAATATTTTATTTTCAGTTACCACCCCCACATAACAGGTGAATGTTATATGACTATGGAAACTTGCAAATTGCTCAAGAACCCCACATGCTGAACCCACACACTCGGCCCGTGTGGGAATGCACAAGATTCGTTACAGCCAGTGGGGGCTTGTTCAAGTAGATGTGCATCAGACTTCAGGGTGTACTTAGGTTCCTGACGAGTCTTCGCTGAATGGCCTAGACAGATTTTACCACCCATGGAATTATATTTAACAGACATTCTATATGGTATTTTTCGAATCTGCCATACAATGCAGCTTCTCAGTCAAAGGTATCCTCTCAAAGATTTGGCATAAATGCAAGAAGTTATTTCAGTCAGGTGCATATACATGAACTGCTTGGTAAAGGTAAAGGACCCCTGACCATTAAGTCCAGTCGCGAACAACTCTGGGGTTGCGGCGCTCATCTCGCTTTACTGGCCAAGGGAGCCGGCGTTTGTCCGCAGACAGTTTTTCCGGGTCATGTGGCCAGCATGACTAAGCCGCTTCTGGCGAAACCAGAGCACCGCATGGAAACGCCGTTTACCTTCCCGCTGGGTGGGCAGGAGCAGGGACCAAGCAACAGGAGCTCACCCCATCACGGGGATTCGAACCGCCGACCTTCCAATCAGTAAGCCCAAGGCTCAGTGGTTTACACCACAGCGCCACCCATGTCCATGAACTGCTTGGAACCCCCCCCCAACTTACTGAGAAGTTACCCAGGCGCCATTCATTAAGAATGGCTATACTGTTGTCCACGATTAGTTTGAGGCTTATTAGTAGTTCTCACTTTCCCTAAAAACAGATGTATCAGTTCTTTTTGAATTGTAGACAGGTATGTTTGCAGTGCACTGGTTGTTTACATGCTAAGCATATGTGTGCATAGCCCCACGGCTCCAGACTTCAAGTGTCTCAGCCGCTGCATATGAAAGTCATTGGAGCCATGGCATTTAGAAGGGGGGTGGGGAGATGTTCAGGGAAGGACCACTCCTCCTAAAGCAGTGATGGCTAACCTTGACACTCCAGATGTTTTGGGACTACAACTCCCATCATCCCTGACCACTGATCCTGTTAGCTAGGGATGATGGGAGTTGTAATTCCAAAACATCTGGAGTGTCAAGGTTAGCCATCACTGTCCTAAAGCATCAACCTAGTAAGACACTAATGTGGTATCTCCTCCAGCTAAGTGAAAATTCACAGGCCTCCACTTATGTAAATATATTTCTCATTCCTAGGAACTGGACAGCCCCTTCAGGTTATACGGATTGACAATGAATCCTCTGCTTTATAACATCACTCAAGTTGTCATTCTGTCTGCTGTTTCTGGTGTTATCAGTGACTTGCTTGGATTTAATCTAAAGGTATTAAATGTTTTTTGCTATTTCTGCCTTAATTAGTAATTTTGGCTGGTTTTTGTTTTTTTTAAAGAAATCCATTGTTTAATGTAATTGATTCATTCCTATCAAAAGTACTGGTTTTCTCTTTGAGTCAGTTGTGTTATATAAAACAGGCAAACATATTACACATTTTAGGAATATTTACATTCGTGTATTTGCCTGAAAACCAGAATAATTATCCTGGAATACTGTTATGACATCATGATTTGTGGTACTGCATTGGTTCGCTGGTAAGTACACCGCACAATGAATATTTATTTGCCGCTCAAGGCATATTAAAATGAAGCCACACAATGCAGTGTTTTAATAATGACCTAACTAAAATAGCAATTGCTAAAAAGAGCAAATGTCATTGTTTCTGCTGGTTTGTGGAATCATTGCACCAGCCTATTCTCATTTTTTTTCATTTTTATTAAAGTTAATCTTTCCTTGGGGCAACCCATCAAAAAACCCCCTACAATACAGCATTCCATGTTCTGCATTCCATGTTCATTAATGACATGAGTTGCTTCAGATTTTTGTACAATGGCATACTATTGTGTACAATTGAGGGAAGGAGCATTCATCAGTGACAGAGCACATGCTTTTTAGGTAGGCAGTCTTCATCGAAAGGAAATGGATAGCACAGATGGGAAAGACCAGCTTAAGGATTTAGACCAGGTGTGGGGAACCCCTGTTCTCCCTCCCCCCAATTCTTGAGGGAAGGAGAAGGCTGCTTGCTTTGGCTATGTGTGCTTCAAGAGCAGCAGTGGGCAAAAGAGCTGGTTTCTCCCTCCCATCAGCCCACAGCTCTCCTTTTCAACCTCTGCTTTGCCCCCCTTGCCTTGCTTCGGGGATGGTGGAAGGTTGATTCTGGTACACGAGAAAGCTCCCCCAGCACAAAGCAGAACTGACAGTCCCCCACATCTCAGCTGTGCTAAGATTGAGCTTTGCAGTCCTGGCTTTGGGACTTCAAAGCATGACATCATTTGTGTCAAATTTGACTTGCAATGCAGATAGTGGTAAGGATCTGATGCACAGAGCCTAAAAGGTTGCCTTACATAGAGAGCTACTACCAGTCGTAGTAGACAATAGTAGGGTAGGTGATAAATGCTCTGACTCAATATAAGATAGCTCTGTGCGTGTGTGTGTGTGTGTGTGTGTCAGAGAGATATACTGTATTTCGTGGTTGATTACCTTTTGACATTTTTTAGCCCTAGCTTTCTTCCACATGTTAGCAGATCGCTTAAATACTGAGAGCCAGTGTGGGTGTAGGACTAGGATTTGGAAGACTAGAGGTTGAATCCACACTCAGCCATTAAGTTCACTGGGTGACCTTGAACCATAGCTGTCAACCTTTCCCTTTTCATGCGAGGAATCCTATTCGGCATAAGGGAATTTCCTTTAAAAAAAGGGAAAAGTTGACAGCTATGCCTTTGAACCAGTCACTGTCTCACAGCCTAACCTACCTCACAGGGTTGTTGTGAGATTCAAATGGGGAGAGGTGAATCGTGCACACCCCCTTGTGTTCCTTGGAGGAAAAGGTAGTATATAAACATAATGAATAAATACACAATCTTATTGACAAGCTAAGCACAGCATAAAACCACAACCTGCAGTTGATCTTATTTCTAAATATGTTTTCTGCTGCTTTAATCTTCAGCTCTGGAAGATCAAATCCTGACATTTCCCCCCCAAAAAGGAAAATGGACACAATCCTCTGGAGAAGAGAACTGATCGACTAAGCTGCCTCAAAGCAGTTGCTGATTCTATATTTCAGAAGCTTCGATCTCTACAAGGATTATCATTTGCAAAGTTGAAGTGTTTACATCTGACTGTCTTGTGCAATCTTAATATTTATTTTACCTTTTCATTTTTGTAAATTTTATTTTAGCTGACATTGTATTTCATTTTGAAACATTAATATGCTTTGGTTATTGAGAGGGTAAAAAATGGATATCCAGATACTTGAGATCCTGGCAATTGGTCACACTAAATTGCTCAAATATGCTTCATCTGTTGTGAAAGGTGAAACCCTAATGCTAGGCTTTTATACTTCAGAATTTCTTGTTACATCAATGTCACGCTGAAGTCACTTTATTGAACATGAACTATAAAATGTTTGAAACATTTTATTTTGTACCTTCCTTTCAGGGGTAGTATCAGAGCACCAGCATATTGTTGGTTACAGTAGAAAGTGACATTTACTGTAATTACAATGCAGTAGGCCAGGTTAACTACATTTTTATATAGATATATATATAAATGCTAGAGCCAGCACATTTCTTACTGAAGTGATTCCAGGATCCTAAATATATTGATCTGAAGTTTTAAGCATTGTTGAAGATTACTAAGGTATTACATAGCAGGTCAACAAGTGCTCTTTGATAACATTTTTATTGGAGCAATAACTGTAAACTGTTACTGTGCTGTAAGATATTTTGATAAAAATTAGCTATAGTATTTATTTGAGACACTGGGCTGTTTGCACAGTTCTGACTGTGCCGCTCAATATGTGCACTTTTATTGTTACTTAAATAGTGATCTTTATATATACTAAATGGAATATACTATGGTGGACTATGGTGCAACAGTGTTACATTTGCAAGATCAATATATTATGTAGGAATGCTCTCCCATAGTACACTGTAGTATATGTGACTTATACCATACAGGGAATATAAAAAAAATTGTAAGATGAGCAACTTTTGAAATTGTAATTTCCAAAACTCCGTCTTAATCCTGTTGAGAAGTAAGCACTGATTATTCAATTGAATCCTCCTGAATTGCAAAAATGGGCTATGGTTTTATCCATATGTGCTTTGGAGTAAATCCCACTGAACTTAAACACTCTGGCTTAGCTTGCTGTTTACTCAGAAGTAAGTTGGAATGTTCATAGGGTTTACTTCCAGGTAAGTGTGCAGCCTGCAGTGATTTCAGCTGGATGCTTTTAGGACTGATGCCAGATCATGACCATGTCGTATCTCTTTTTATTTAATTTCCAAAAGACGTATATCCCCCGCCCCCAGGAATAAGCCCCACTGACATCACTAGGGCTTCATATAGGACTGCACTTTACAGATAACATTAGCCGGTGTTCCCTTTAGCAGCAAGTAACTAATTTTAAATTATGAAGTGGAAGTGCTTGGTTTGAACACTGATGACACCTGTAACCGAGCCACCATGATCTAGCAAAGTGCTGCATCTGATGCTCTGTGCCTACCAGAGACCTCTGGGATTGACCCATTCTCTTCAGTGGAGTGGCCAACTTTACACGCACAAATACATATATATATTTACACCAAGCAGCCTCTCCCTTAAGTGGATGAATAATCCCCATGCTCAGTGTATGTGTTGGAGCACACAGGATTCCGGATGAAGGCAAGGGCATCTATTGGTTCACTATGTTGACAGTCTCTCCATACTGACCTTTCAATATGGCTTACCTGAAAATTTTATAGAGCTGTCAATTTGAGCTACGAAGTGTAATTCAAAACATCATGTCAAAAGGGACAATGCTATCATGTTGAGCATACATATAATATTCTGAACTGGATATTGTATGCATTGTGCTTATTATTTCAAAAAACATCTATTGGACTGTATAAACAATAGACAATAATGTAGCTGATCTGAAGTAAATAATAATGAAACCTTCCAAAACTCCCAATTCCAGAATTATTGCAATATATACTTGTGTGGTATAAGGTATTTTTATATATAAAGCAACACAAACATTTTATATTTTATTTGTTTCTGTACTAATGTTTAATAATGTTAATAATGACCAAAGTGCATTCTGTTATTGTTGGGTTTTTCACCCCCCAAGGAATGTATTACTGGAGCTTTAAGAACATGCTATGTCTAGTTTATAATGTACAAAACTTAGGTTCTGTGATCTGTTGTTCTTCCTCTATGTTGTCTGATGCTGGGATTGTTGTTTAGGAATTGCCTATTTTATACCCCCCCCCTCCCAATACGGTACAGGTCTGCACAGAACTAAATTTTGCACAGAATTCATTTTAAGAATAAAAAAAGGAACAGTTTGAATTGTGTAGGGGTAAAGAATGACTCTGTTTCCACGGTCTGCCACTCCCCCCCCCTTTTTCAATTAAAAAGTTGTTTTAAGAATTAAAATGTTTTTAGACACTTAAATGTTGACTATGGTCTTGTTAAAGAAGAGCAGCAATTTGACTGCAAAGAAGTTTGATTGTAACTACACTATACCTCAGCAACTAGCAGTATGCTAGATTGTTGCACTAATTAGGACAGCATGGGAAAAACTAGAAATGAGGACTTGCAAATATGAAGAGTACCTCACAATAAAAACAGGTATGTTTTAAATGGTTGCCATTTTGTACATCAATCATGCAAGTGAAATGCTAAGTGTGTTTTACATCCCTTATTTGGAAAAATAGAGGAGCAAAAAAGTGGCAGATCTTGTGTGCAAACTGTTTCTGACACATGTTTGTAATAGACAGCATGATCAGGCTTGGAATAAAACATTCTGTGGCTGATGGTATTAAACAAAGCATTGGATTGCGTTTTTATTGTAACAAAATTAGCAGGGGCCTTACAGGAAGCATAAAGTAGTAAGAGAAATACAATTTCAGTACAATTCAGTTGGAGGAGAAGAACGAAGACATTAATTCAGCACATCTTTTTGATTATGTAAAGCTTTGAAGCTCATATTTCAATGCCTAGTTTTGGCAGGAAGAAGGCTTATTAATTGGGATAGTCTAATCTACCTTGAGGGTCCTAATTAGAAAAGTGAAATATTAAATATTGAAAAAATAAACACCATTAAGGTAAAGTAATAAAGATAATAAAATAAAATAAAATACTAACCTTTAAAGTTGTAATCCTGTTTACATTTACCTGGGAGTAAGCTGAGCATTGTTGCATTTCTGGGTAAACACCTATATAACTGCAGGACGAGAAGTTAGTCTCTTATGTAGTACAGGAGTAGCTTATCTCAAGAAAGCACAATAATAGCATAAGTTATAAAGTGGGTGTATATATCCTGGCATGTGAAGACTGGCATGTCGTCATCCCCATATCAGGGAATAGCGGCCGCCTGATCTATAAGTGGAAGGAACCCATGCTATCTTTAATTGCCCTGTTCCAACAGGAAATCAGTTGAAAGTGCTGCTTGGCAGCTAGGTTGAAAAGTATGATCCAGGAGTTGGGATTGAATGCTGCCACCTGTCATTCCAGAGCACAGGAAGCAGTGTGGAGGCAGAAAAGGTCTTTTCCCACAGAACAATTGAAGGCTGGTCATTCATGAAACTGAGCAGACCTGCACCAACATTTCAGCCCCAGAAAAATGGCCTGTAATAATCATTTTGAGTGCAACTTTCACCTTTTTGAATTGGAACACATAAGTCGTTCCCCCCCTACATAATTAGTTTCCAAGAGTCTGCATATCTTTGCAGCTTTACAGACTTGAGGCTATTTCATATATTGCACCTTCCTATGCTAAAATTATTTGGCACTTTATTATTTATTGCAGACATAACAACCAGAGTCGTGGAGGCTTACTTGCCAAAGTAAAGATAAGGCATGAATAATCCAATGAATTGCATACGTTCTGTTTAAAAAAAAGGTGGGGAGAGATGAGTGCTTCTTTGCTAGCTTTTGGGCAGAAATATCACTGACTGCTATTTGGTGTGAGAACCTAGTATTAGAGCAACAGTACTATGTTTTTCTGGTTGCTGGGGGAAGCTGGAATTCTATGACTGCTTTTCACTGAGGAATGGTGAATGATCTTGCCAGTTACTACCAATCCTTGCCTGCAGTTTGTATCCACAGCGGGAGAATGTTGGAAATCACTTCTGAGGCACCACAATTCATAAAGAAAAGCACTGTTTAATTTCAGTCTCAAATTCCTCTGAATGTGAGGTATTAACTAGGTGCAAAAAGACCTTTAAATATTCCTAAAAGGATTTGCTCTCCCTTTAGACAAAATAAAAATGGTGTATTTATTTTCAGTGTTTTAACAAACAATGGCCAAACTGTTCCCTTGTTGCATCTCATTTGACCTAATATAAATATTTTTTTCTGTTTAGCAGCTGCAGTCTCCTTTTATGCTTGTTCAGTCCTTAGAAGTCATTATTTACTAACAGCTCCCCAATGAGCTTAATCTATCTGTTAATGAAACTTATTTATGAGGTTACTGTCATTCTAGCACAATCATAGTCCCAAACCCTAAGCCCCGAAGACGTGATCATGAATTAAATGAATATCTTTTCTGTTTTTCTGAAAGTGCAGCCAAATGGGATGGAAGTCATCTTAAAAGCCCAAATGGCTGCTTTTCTATGTACGCTCAAGCTGGCGGCAACACAGAGCATTTATAGGATTTGAACCCCCTCTTCTCCTTTACCACTAAAAGTCACCATCAGCAATCGGTTCCTGCTTAATCCATTCTCTACTGCCGAGAGGCGTTTTTGAACAACACCAGTTTTTCTTCTTTGAAATGGGTATTTCAAAACCAAAACAAACTTCTTTGAAGGGGTACTTGTAGCTGCTAGGGGCAGAACTATGCTGTTAAACACCTCTCTGTAACTCCTGAAGGTTACAGTTCTTAGCAGAACAAAACCCAGGTTAAGTCCTGAGTTTAAATGAGGCTTTTAGTCCAATCAATTCATTCCGATATCCACTCCACGGTGTTCTTCGTCTTTGAAAGACTCTGCCACTATTCCATCTCACACTGTGATTACAAAATGGGACCTGGTGCAAAGCTATGCCTCTGAAGAAGTGTGCATGCACACGAAAGCTCATACCAAAAACAAATGGATGGCGACTAACAGATTGAGATTGAATCCTGACAAGACAGAAGTACTGTTTTGGGGGGACAGGGTGCAAGCGGGTGTGGGGGACTCCCTGGTCCTGAATGGGGTAACTGTGCCCATGAAGGACCAGGTGCGCAGCCTGGGAGTCATTTTGGACTCACAGCTGTCCATGGAGGCGCAGGTCAATTCTGTATCCAGGGCAGCTGTCTACCAGCTCCATCTGGTGCGCAGGTTAAGACCCTACCTGCCCGCAGACTGTCTCGCCAGAGTGGTGCATGCTCTAGTTATCTCCCACTTGGACTACTGCAATGCGCTCTACGTGGGGCTACCTTTGAAGGTGACCCGGAAACTACAGTTAATCCAGAATGCGGCAGCTAGACTGGTGACTGGGAGTGGCCGCCGGGACCACATAACACTGGTCCTGAGAGAACTACATTGGCTCCCAGTACGTTTCCGAGCACAATTCAAAGTGTTGGTGCTGACCTTTAAAACCCTAAATGGCCTCGGTCCTGTATACCTGAAGGAGCGTCTCCACCCCCATCGTTCAGCCTGGACACTGAGATCCAGCGCCGAGGGCCTTCTGGCGGTTCCCTCACTGCGAGAAGCAAAGCTACAGGGAACCAGGCAGAGAGGGCCTTCTCGGTAGTGGCGCCCGCCCTGTGGAACGCCCTCCCAGCAGAGGTCAAAGCGATAAACAACTATCTGACATTCAGAAAATACCTCAAGGCAGCCCTGTTTAGGGAAGTTTTTAACCTGTGATATTTTAATGTATTTTAATATCTGTTGGAGGCCGCCCAGAGTGGCTGGGGGGACCCGGCCAGATGGGCGGGGTACAAATAATAAATTATTATTATAAAAATTATTATTATTATAAACTTAGTTGGTCTCTAAGGTGCTACTGGAAGGGATTTTTTTATTTTTATTTTTTATTTTTTATTTTGTTTTGACTATGGCAGACCAACACAGCTACCTACCTGTATATGCATCTAGGGTTTGCAGAGGCTCCAGTTGAGTTTTAGACGGCAAATGGACTTCAGTTACCAAATCCTTCTACCACACATTCAATTCACGAGGGTAGGGGGCAGGTTTAGGGAGGCATCATTGTATAGCTTTTGGAATCAAATCAGATGTCTGACCCGGGAAGCCAGCCAATCTGCAAGCTAACCTTGTGGAGGAAGGCTACACCTTTTACAATCCGCTTTTGCCACAGCCCTGGTATGTTCTTATCTCACAAGTTGCCAACTTAACATTTATTTTTATTTCTTTGCTGTCTCCATTCATTCAATACCTTTATTGACCCTTTTACCTGTCTAGGGTTACCTTACGTCTGGAATTTCCAAGACATATCCGGAATACTGCAGTCGGCAGCATTGTCTGGGTGGAAATCAAGCAAATGCCTGGTAAAATCCAGACGTATTTCAGCCCATGTTGGAAGTACTGTTTCTGCCAATTTAAAAAAAAAAAAGCTCAAAAACTGCATTTTTTCCCGATTTTGCAACAACTTTGGGCAAAACAAAATAAAAATAAAAATGGCAAGAAAGCTCAACAACACTTTTTGAAATATGGCAACCCTACCTGTCACACACATGGTAGCTGGATGTAGGCAGGGGACAAAGCATGTCATAGATTCTTGCTTGGAAGTAAAATAAAATGCATTAAAGCTTGTTATGTTTACTTGAAGGTACGATGTAAAATAAAAGCCCTTCCCTGTGATCAGGGTTCACATTTCCTTTTAGGTACCTTTTAGCCTTTCTGGGGTCTTCACCATTTGGTCCAGAACTAGTTTTCTCATCTCTACTGCAACCTGCTCTGCTATCTCTTTGGCCTCAGCTCTCCTAAAGGCTCCTTCTGGAATCTAGCACTCCTCTTCTTCAGACCATCTTAGCTCTTTGCTCCAACTGATTTTAACAGCTGGGTTGGCTCCTCACTCTTCAGCTGCCGAATCTATTCACTACCCACCCTGACCTTCAGCCAGGGCCCTCCCGCCAATGAACTTGTTTCTGACGAAATTCCAAACTCTCATTGGGCTATAGCAATGCTTTTTTCATATTGATATGTGGTTGTTTTATGACTTCAGCCATGCCTGGATGAGACTGAATTTCTACAGGGACTTTGGCTGGGGTTTTGGCACTGCTTAGGTTTGCCCTTATGTCAGGAGGAGGATGAGAATTATGACCCTGTTGATTCCTGTTCTTGGCAGCTTTTCATCAGTCATGGTATTCTGAGCCGACTGGCATGGATATGGCACTGTGATGCAGTGGTTTTATTCCTACCGGTACCTGGATGACTGTTTTCTGAAATTTATGACTTCAGAAATGCCGGGTTGTTAGGGAAGACTCTTGTTTGACACCTTGGCCTACTTTTGCTGAGGGGTCTCACTGGGTTCTATCTTGTGTCACATCTTCTTTAACAGCATAACACCGCTGCATGAGGTCATCTGGAAGTTTGGGGCGAAATGTTCTCAGCATGCAGATGACAATGTTCTTTCCTTGAAATTCAGATGAATTAAGTGCCTAGCTGCATGGGGCTATCTTTGAAGGCTGCTCAGAAACTGCAGTTAGTCCAGAATGTGATTGCCAGCCTGGGCATTTTGATGATATTCTGTCTGTGTTAGAACCAGCACTCAGTCAATTTCTAGCCCAATTCAAAGTGCTGGTCTTGAGCTTTGAAACCCTTCACAGCTTAGAATGAGAATAGTTTAAGGGCCATCTGTTTTTGTGTATATCTACCTGTGCATTAAAAGCTTCAATGAATGGCCTCCTGCAGGCGTCTCTCCCATCTGAGGTGAGCTGGCTGGTTATCAGAGAGAGGATTTTCATGGTGGTGCTTCCTCAGCTGTGGAATGCTTTACCCAGAGAGGTTCACATGGCATCTCTCTTGGTATCCTTTGGGTGCCAGGTGAAAGCCTTTTCATGTTCCCAAGCTTTTTAAATGGAACTTCCTGCTGTCTGCTTGGTGTGTTTGGGTGCAGCTTTACTCTTCTTAACCAATTCTCATTATTTTCCACGTGGGAATATAATTTAAGGATGGTATAAAAAATACCCTCTTCCCTATGATAGAAGACAGATATATATCCTCCATTTCATCTAACAACTGGATGAAATTCCGGCTAGGGGAAGCATGTTGGTTGAAAATCAGCAGAGATATAATGTTCTACAGTAAAGGCAATACTTTTAAGCGTAAGCCCAGCAGCTATTCTGTGGCTTGGCCCTCAGCGGATCACAGCAGCCCCAGGGCTGGTCTGCTATTATCCCTCTCCTTTGTTCATGCTGGCATGTCTAATCTGCAAAGCCCACCGCTGTAAGAGTTGACCCTCTGGTGAACTTTCCATTTGAAGATTAATCCTACATCTGAGAGGGTCATCTTAGGGAAAGCGGGAGGCAAGTGCTCTTCAGGCACAGAAGATTTAAATATGGGATTTAGAAGGGGGGGAATAAAAAATAAAAAATAGAAGGGGGGGATAAAAAATAAAAAGAGATTTTATTTCCTGAGTTTTATAGCAATGCCAGCTGGTTGCTTTTATTGTTATAACAGGGATGAGGACACATACGCTCCCAGAGGGTATGGACTACAACTTCCATCATCCATGACCTCTGGCTGGACTTGTTGAGGCTGATGGGAGCTGTAATCCTGCAGGAAGGCCACATGTTTCCCAAGGTGCTTTTCATATTTCTGTTAATTCTGATGCAAATTAAAATGAGCCTAAAGCCTGGTTTACTTATTCTGCAGCTGACCACATAGGGATAATTTCTCCTTGCCAGTGCTTCACCTGCTAGGCCGGGGACTGGTTTTAAAAATAAAGTACCGTAGGAAGGCAGATCCACCAACACTTAGTGACACCTGCATCTGACTTGAGCAAACACAAGGGTCAGCTGGTCAGAGTCTTACCCACTATGGTGAGGGCAGCAGTGGCATTACTGGGGGGACAGAGCAACGGCACCTCCTCACAATGGGGGCACTGGAAGGGTGTGTGTGCAAACCAGCAGCACGTTTGGGGGAGTTCTGGCAGCAGCCCTACAGTTGCATCTAAATTTGCATCTAGACCTATAAATTAGCAAATGCAACTTTTATGCAGATCCTTTGTAATGTGTTCATTGAAGGAGAGAACATGTCTGGAGAGTTGCAGAAGGAAGAAAACAGAGTAAATGACTTTGATGAAGGAATAGAGAGGATGCTCATCAAATCTGCAGATGACACCAAACTGGGTGGGATAGCTAATACCACAGAATCAGGATTCCCTATGATCTCAAAAGAACTAACAAAATGAAATTCAACAAGGACAAATGTAAGCTTCTACACTTAGGCAGGAATGACCAGATACACAAATATAGGATGGGGGGGACGGGCAGACACCTGGCTTGCCAGTAGTGCATGTGAAAAGGATCTAGGTGTCTTAGACCACAAGCTTAACATGCATCAACAGTGTGATGCAGCAGCAGCACCAAAAAAAAGAAAGAAAGAAAAGCCTAATGCAATTCTAGGCTGCATCAACAGAGGCACAGTGTTCCAATCAAGGGAGGTAATAGTACTACTTTAAAATGTTTCTTTCATTTTAAGTTTTCACAGAATTCTGCTTCTGCCCCACTGATACGATATTATTATGCTACTACAACCAACTCACTTACATTTGAAATTAGAGAATTCCACTTTCAATGCAAAGGGTATGGATTCTCACCTGACAAGAAGTATATTGTCTGTTAATTATTTTATCTAAATGCCCAGTGGAAAGAACCGAACAGGACTTGAAAGTTCTTTCTAGTTTGGCTAACTGATCAAATAAAACAATGATTTCACCTTCCAGATCTCTTAACGCTTCCCCTCTGCTGCCACCAGATGGCTCTGCGACCCAACAAAAGTCTAGAAGGCCAGCTTTCTGTATACCAGTACATAGGGTTTCATTCAGAAGAACTTACTGCTTTATTAGCCTGAAGTTAATACTACGACCTATTTGGTTTGTATCGGTAAAATACTGTAAATTTCATACAATTAAATACCACCACCCAGTCCTGGTTTCACAATTAAAAGCAGGATTAACACCAAGCGTGCTTCCATCAATGGAACTCTCTGCTCAGAAAGAGCAGGTATTGCAGTGAATAACGTGAAGATGCCAAGTTGGATAGGAAGCATCCAGCCACCGCCTGCAAAACGCCATGTGGATGAATGCACATTTCTGCCTATCTTGCACTTGAATGGATGCCCCCTTCTGCTGTCTCTCTCAGGTCAAGAAAGCTGATTTATGTGCAAACCTGTTTGTGTAGGGACCGGACCCTTATCACACGTATTTTCAAAAGTCTCGTATTTGCACTACCTTATCTACCACCAGGTGCGCCGGCTTCCCCCACGATTGAGGGGGCTGGTGCCACGCGATGTGCTGGTGTCACTTGGGGGAAGGAAGTTTATACTTCCCCAACCCACAAGTTGTGGTCTCAGTGACAAATCCATTGTGCCAGGAGTTCAAGGGAAAGTGCAGACATGGCTGTATGCTACACATTTAGCAGAGTGTACAGTTTGAACCAGAGTTTTCCAATTGTTTGCCAATTGCAGGTGTTGAACAGGTGCTGAGGTTGCATGCCTCCATTCCACTCAGCTGTCTCAGCAAACAGTTTTTGCTTCAAGCCCCAGACAAAATGAAAAACACTATTTTTGTATAAAGTTGTTGCCATAGGTTTTTTTCAGCTGGAACTCGCCAGAACTCAGTTCCGACACCTCTCAGGTGGGTGAAGCAGAAGTTCTCTTAAGACAACACCCACCTGTCCTGAAACCCACAATTTATTGGCAAAACAAAAGGCATCAGTATACCTGAAGGAGCGTCTCCACCCCCATCGTTCCGCCTGGACACTGAGGTCCAGTGCCGAGGGCCTTCTGGCGGTTCCATTGCTGCAAGAAGCAACGCTACAGGGAACCAGGGGTAGTGGCACCTGAGGAACGCCAGATGTCAAAGAGAAAAACAACTACCAGACTTTTAGAAGACACCTGAAGGCAGCCCTGTTTAGGGAAGCTTTTAATGTTTGACGCACTATTGTATTTTAATATTTTGTTGGAAGCCGCCCAGAGTGGCTGGGGAGGCCCAGCCAGATGGGCAGGGTACAAATAATAATACAATGGTACTATTATTAGTATTAGTTATTATTAATTAGTTCCGGAGGTCCGTACTTAACCTGAAACTCTTCTTAACCTGAAGCACCATTTTAGCTAATGGGGCCTCCCGCTGCTGCTGCGCCGCCAGAGCACAATTTCTGTTCTTATCCTGAAGCAAAGTTCTTAACCTGAAGCATTATTTCTGGGTTGGCGGAGTTCTTAACCTGAAGCATACTTAACCTGAAGCGTACTTAACAGTACAACTGTATTATTATTATTATAGATGTTTTACAGCAGAACAGGGTCTGGGGAGCTAACAAAAATGTCTAAAGCAGTTGGAAGGGTACCATTTTTGCTGGAAGAAGTAGCAGGGAAGAGAGGAAATGCTTAATTCACCCCCCCCCCTGCAGCCACCAATGGGTTCTCCTATGTACCTTTCCCAAGATGTCCCCATGCATTGACCATCCTACAGACATCTTGTCTCACAAGCCCGACTGCAGGAACAGTTGTAGGAGAGGGTGAAGGGGAGACGTGACTATCTGCAAAAGTGTTAAGCACCCACAACTGCCCCCCCCCCCAGTTCCTCATCAGTGTAGTGCCAACCCGAGGGGACTGTGGGGAAACCCAGAGCTCTGGGGAAATCAGGCAGCCTGGCTAATGTCCCTTCAGGTGACTGGTTTAGTTTTTGCTTTTTGGATAAAATGTAAATATGAAGGAAAACTGGAAAAGATACTAGGAGCAGGAATCCCTTCCAGTCAGGCCCATCTTAAGCAGGATATGTAATCAGCTCTTATAGGGCCGAGATGTTTGCACACCTGAGCAAACAAGAAATCTATTCCTTTGAAGAAATGTCTCTAACAGGTGCTCAAAGATTTTCTTTAGAAATTCAATTTAATATGTAGACTCAGGGTTGACAGCCCAGCAATCTCTGATTAATAATTGCATTATTAATCCCCCAGATTGCAGCAAATGTCACTTCAAAGTCAAGATGTCCCTTTGTCACACCCCTCAAATATTTGATGGAAGCAGGTCAAAACAGGCTTTGAAACATTAGTGAACGGAAAGGGCTTGTATTCTGTACGTGGGCACATTGATGGCCCTGATTGTTTAATGACCTTGGGTGAACTATGAACTATTTACTAAACCAGAGATCCAAAAGAAGAACAGAACTCATTGAGACTTTGTCATCAGCTCTGACTGTAATGCTTACCTAGGGTTGCCATATTTCAAAAAGTGGAAAATCCGGATACAAATGTTGTTCAGCTTTTCCTTTTCCTTTTTGCGAAATCTCAAAAAAAGAGAACTAGTTTTAAAGCTATTTTTAAGGAAAGTCATCAAAAGCTATACTTCCGACATGGGTTCCCATATGTCCGGATTTTCCTGGACACTTCAGCGATTTCCACCTGGACACCCTTTCTGACAGCCGAATCTTGGCTATATCTGGGAAATTCTGGACATATGGCAACCCTAGCTTACCTGTTGGGAGGGGAGAAGATGAAACTTGGGATTGAGGGAGGATGGGTTCTGCCTAGGGAGGGGGGAGAAATTTTATTCCATTAAAGGTGGTCTATGAAAACCGAAGGGACGTGGGTGGCGCTGTGGGTTAAACCACAGAGCCTAGGGCTTGCCGATCAGAAGGTCGGCGGTTTGAATCCCCGCGACGGGGTGAGCTCCCGTTGCTCGGTCCCTGGTCCTGCCAACCTAGCAGTTCGAAAGCACGTCAAAGTGCAAGTAGATAAATAGGTACTGCTCTGGCAGGAAGGTAAACGGTGTTTCCGTGCACTGCTCTGGTTCGCCAGAGGCAGCTTAGTCATGCTGGCCACATGACCTGGAAGCTGTACGCTGGCTCTCGGCCAATAAAGCGAGATGAGCGCCGCAACCCCAGAGTCAGACACGACTGGACCTAATGTTCAGGGGTCCCTTTGCCTTTATGAGAACCGAAACAGTCAGCCTTAAAAAATTGCACTTTGCTGGATTTTGCAATGCAGTTCTTCAACCAGTGTTGACAAAAATGCATATATTAGGTGAAAGTGTGCATAAAAATAATATATTAGTGAAACTAACATGCAAAAATGCATTACAGTAGGAGAAATTGCTTGAAAACATATGTATGCCAGTCAAAAACTGCATGAAAACATGTATACATTAGGAAAAAAATTCACTAAAATGCTGGGGAATTTTCATTCAGGCAGCAGAGTGATACTACCATATGTGGCTGGTAAGCTCCATTTAATTAAGTCCTGCAGCAGCTGCATGTGGACAACTTCAGTGTAAGAGGGGTTGTATAGTATGTGGGGAATCTACTGTGTAAATGCATGTCCTGAGCGAAACCAGGCTGCGGGTTAATGCAATAGCAATTTTCTTCTGTGAGGATTAAACTCCACTTGGCCAGCAGTGGGTTTTGTTCACCTTATATCACAGCACTGACTTGTAATTTGGTATTTTTTTTCACTCTGTGGGGGTTGATGGCTATGTGTAATAATAACAATGTACTTCATGGGGGCGCCATGGTGGAATCAACACTGCCTGGTGCTGATGGTGTGGGTGCTGCTTTTGCATTATTCTTCCATGAGCTTCTGGGTTAGCCTGAAAAGTCGCAGGGCATGCAGAGAGCACCCACCCTATGGTTCCATCCATGCCAGCATTGATAGCCACCCTCTGATTTTCATAAGAAGAGCAGTGTTTACTGGTTCCCACATCACCTGAGTCACGTAGAAAGCTGCACCACTAGAACATGGCATATAATGGGGTGGCAGGGAAAGGAGAGAACCCATTCAGAGCGATAACTGTGGGGTTCTGCATACAGACCAAATAGGATACGTTGAGATCCTGTGTATCAGCTGCCAGTTTTCCATATATTCGGATTGTGCATGTCAGGCCAGTGAGATTGTTCCTCCTGTGCTAAATAGCAGATTTGGGGAGGGATTTTTGTTGAGACTGCATTATCGGTTAATCCTCCCTCCCCTTCTGTCGAGGTCCAATTCTGCACCGACACCACAGCTACAATCTACAGGTTGGTTTTAAAGGTTCACACAACTGTGTGTGTGATTGGCTTGGTTGTCATATAGAAAAATGGCACTCTCTTTTCAGTGGGATGTGCATGGAGACAATCAGTATTTTCATCATATATCTCTCCCCCCCCCCCCCCCGCAATAAAAAAATTATTACACAGCATAAGTTGGGAAAAAGATTCTTGGATATATATTTTATTTGAGTGGTTTAGAATATCATACAGTAAACAAGATTTCTGTAAAAGTTAATTTATCCATAGTGGTGCGTTTCATAAAAATAGTTGCTCACTTACAGCCTTTCTGTGACTATTAATACATGGAATTATATTTATAGCGATAGAGCTGTACAAGGTAAATTCACAGCTAACACTACACAGAAATATTATTTGGAATGGGGTTTAGATGATGTGCTGTCTTCACAGGTTATCAATTACAACCGCATAAAGCAATTACTGCACAAGGATTTGCTGGGCACTGTGCAAATCGGAGTTTATGCAAGCATAATCTCAACTATTTACTCCCCAATGCTGTTTGTTTCTGTTCATTATACATAGGAAATAATATTGATGGATGTGCATTTCCATTTAGATTAGGGAAATTTTGTCCAACATCCAGGTTTAATAAATTAACAGCGAATTATGCCAAATGTCTAGGTTGGAGGATAAAGATATATCTCTAATTTCTTAATTAAAAACTATATATATATATATATTTTGTAAACAGCTACATATCTTTGTGCTTTCTTAAAAAATTATAATGGGACTAGTTCTTAAAATAAGCATCTTGTTTAAAAGGTGCAAAATCCTTTCTTTTGACTTTCCCCAACTATGGTAGAACGATGCCTCTGTATCTCCTGGAGGAAAAATGAAGCTCTAGGAGCTCTTTCTGATAAATGACCTGGGAGAGCTAGCGACTGTTCTCTTGTGCTGCACATCACCAGAATGGCTAACATCCCATCACTGCCTCCACAGCCTTCTCCAAATCAAAACTTCCACCAACAGGATTTTTGCTCCATCATCGAGCAATGTATTTCCCAGTTACACGAGAGTTTGCCAAACACATCATAGTTATCTTTGTGGGTTTTTTATTTATTACAAAAAAACAACCCCACATTATTACCGAGTTGCTGTTGTTTATATTGCTGTTGCTGGGAAAATAGCAAACCTCTCAGGGATAAAGAATTGATTAATGGAGCTCATTGGAGAAGCTGTACTTCACCGGCGTGGGTTGAAATGTTCTCATGGCACTTGAGATTCGAAAGTGAAAAGCAAGAATGTTCTGAATAAAAATATGGAAGCAAGATAAGAGCTGGATGCCTGGTGTATATATGACTTTAGATAACGGATGAGGATGTCTCTTGGAGCTCTGCCTTAGAATTTCTTAGAGTGTGATGGGAGACAAAAACTCAAGGATAGTCATATTAAATGAGAGTTGGACAAGTGTTGAGGCAGTTATTAGTTCCTGCAGGAGATGGAGGCTTTCTGAAAGGAAACTGCATTTTTCAATCTTTCAAGAATCACCTTCTCATCATAGTGGTCTGGAAACTGCATGTTACAGTTCCCCATGTCAAAATTTGTATGGTACCAAGTAATCCTGGTGCGTGGGGGAAGGGAGTGTAAATAACCTGTGGCAATCTCCTTTTTGAGGCTAGGTTTGTGGATACAATTCCACCCCAACATACAGAAATATGGGTTGTTCACAAAAATGGCAGTAGAAATGGTATCGCACCAGCTAATCCACTAGGATTGCGCACCTTGCATAACGAATTATGCTACTGGTTTTGGGTGATCTTTTCCAAAGTGTTAACAGTGGAGACATGTCATGGATATACAATTTCAAACGCTTCAAACCCCTGTCTGGATATGTTGAGAACAATTTATTTACAACATTTAACTCAGATAAAAGATTTCTTTTTCCACTTTTAGCTTTCTCCGTGCAGTTTTATTTAAGGCGATGTTCCAGTTTGTGATTGCTCTAACTTCTTCCAGTTTCTTGATATAAAGTTTGAACGAAAATCCAAAGTCCTTCATGCAGTGGAAAACAACATACTAAAGCTACACTGCACTGTCCTTGTGGTTGACTGTCCTTCATATTATTTTGGTTTCTTCCATAGCTGCCAAAGTCTCTGAAATGAAACTGGGGGGCTTTAGGGTCACATTTAAATACTGTGTGACTATATGCTGCTTCAACTTATTAGGGCGCTATGCACGTTGTCATGGAAATATATGTTATCGTTTCCATTTCTCAGTGTTTTGAGCATGTATGTGTGTGTGACAGTTAAAATAAATTAAAGTAAATCAATGTGAGACAGACGCTAAGAAGAATGTTCTGCGTCACTGCGAAACAGTTAGAAGGCAACAGTCCCTGATTTATCTGCTCATAGCTGAAGTGCCAGATTTTAGTACATCAGGTAGCTTGTCAGAACCAGGAATCTTCCATGGTCCTGGTGAGACAGTTGCCTTCCGGGCTGTCGTGTTCATGCTACGTGTGCTAATGGATTGGAGGTGTCCCTTCCGTGGGAACTCACTGAGCTTCCGTTCAGATTCCTTCTGGCTGTGATCCGTGTCACTTCCATGCGAGCTGCTGCTATTGCTACTGTATGTCTTTGTAGCACCCATGGAATCGAGCTTGACGTGTTCGGAAGCTGCAGCCAACTTCTTCCCTGTGGCACTGTGATCTTTTGCACCGAGCGACCCTCCTCTTTTGCTTTCCATCCACTTGGATCTCCCGGCCAGTTCATCATTGGCTCCTGCACACCCAAGATCTCGTACCGCAGCCTCGGCCATTGTGCTCAGTCCAACCGCCTTGCTTTCTGACGCCGGCCGGCCGCTTTCACCAGCCTTACCCTTGCCTTCTGAGCTTCCTTTCCGAGAAGCCTCTTCATGCTTGGACCTGTCTACCTTTTTAGGACTTGCAGACCTCTCTCTCTGCTCACCTACCCTTTTCTTTTTGTGGCCATTTGCTGAAAGCTCCTTTGGTTTTCTTACATCATGTTCCCTCTTGATATCCCATGTTGGCTCTGGGTTTATCTGGTGGGAAGGGTCAGAGGGTTGGGCTAGATGTGATGAAGATAATGGTGAGACAATGTCATCAAGGGAAATAGTTACTTCCGGCAGACCTGGGGAGGTGGCAGAGGGAGAACTCCAGGAGTTTGGTTCGTCTGTTGCAACAAAAAGGAACAACAGTTATTTCCACTGCTCTTTCACTGAATCTGCATCACAATTCCTAGTAGTTACATTTAAACTCTAGAGACATTTTTTCAGGTGTAAGTCTCCCCCTTAGGTGAGAGGAGGTGGGGAACCAAGACAAATCATGGCAATGGAAATAGTGATCATTGACTTTGGAACATTGTGAACAGCTCTAAATGTTAGCTTCTTAGGGTCAGCGGGCTACACATGACATGGAAATTGTGACTGGAATTCCCATCTCCTTTACCTGCTCTGCAGCTTTCTGGGGGCACTTTAAGTTAGGGAACTGATTCAAGGGGCAAAGTGTAGACCGACCCACCCTCCCTCCCTCCCTCAGTGCCGTAAGCCTAATCCAATTTATCCCCCAAAACATTGCTCATGATTGCTCTTTCTAAAATAAAAATATGTTGAGAGCTCCAATCAGGGAATTCCTACATCATGTGTAGCTTGACCCTTACACACACAGGCTCAACTTTGCTATGAATAAAAACACTGGTAAAAATAGGCTGGATTAACCATTATGCTATGCACCCTACAGAATGGAGATAAATTCATACTGGGGCGCTATCTATTTTGTAATTCACTGCAAGCACAGTCCTTACTCTTCTAAAACAATCACAGCTTACTGTCCATCATAATGGCTTGTTAATCAGATCATAATGGCTTGTTAATGTTCTGTGCTGCCATTATGGATTGCTCTGCAGATCCTGTGATCATTTTGTGGCCACTTCAAATGTTACACATTTCACACAAAGAAAGCACTTCTATATATGAAAAAAGACTGATTTGGCTGAATACAGACTATGTTAGTTGAAGATAGTTCACATTGAAACCACTCAAATTTAGGTCACGTCTAACTTGCACCATTTACCTAATTTGGTCTAAAGACCAACTAACTTAGATTGGATCTAACACATTGCCTGTGGTGTTATGGGCAGGTGTTATGATTTTCTGTAATTAAGCAATTTATTTTGTTAAGGTTGCAATTCTTTGCACCCTTACGTGGAAGTAAGCTTCATTGGACACAATGATATACGTACTTCCAAATAAACATGGATGCTGCTGAGTTGTAAAAGGCCAAAAACTTGCAAGCAAACAAAAAAGCAAGGAGCCACATTTCCAAATGTGTGCATTCAAGAATACGTCTCATTAACGTAATATGGACGTAGTGAGGTATGTTCCTGAATTCACACATTCTGAGTTGTGACTCCTTGTTTCTGCAGCTGTTATGGACAGGTGTGAGACAAAATGACACATCAGTGGAATATAGTAGGAAAATCTTTACCAATTCACTTAAAAAAATAAGATGAGCTGAATCAGGATGGGTGAGTTTTGTGAACACAGACTTGGTGATTTGGTTATGCTCAAAAGGATGTGAAAGTGCTTCCGGGGGGAAATGGAAGGCATCTCTATTACCTTTGCTGTGCTGGATTGTGCAATGGTAATGAACTTACTACAGTTTGGCAAAAGAGAGAGCAATGTTCCATATAAACATTTGGGAATAAGAGAGTGCATATGAATATAGGTACATCCTACTCCTCTGAGTATACTTAATAAAAAGTGTGACTGAATGCCCATTGCAATGAGCAATAAGCACAAGTCGATTTAGAGCAGTGCTTCAGAGTACGTCCATTCAGTTGTTACCTGTGTGAGTAAAAAGAGGTTTTTGCCTTTAGGCCCATTGGTCGGAGGCTCCTTTGGGCTTTCCACATGCTCAAGGCCAACACGTGCACTCCCTGTTCAATCTAGAACCTGGCAAAATCTGAGTTACATCTTCATCCAGCTTCCCTGATGTCACCATGCTGTCAAATCTGAATAGCGCTGTGATGACATAACATTCACTACATGGTCCTGATGGGCTGGATGAACATAGAAGTCTGCCACCGAAGTAGCAGTGGATCAGGGAAACAATGTTTTCAAAAATAGGTGTGAAAACAGCACAAAGTGGAAAACAGAGTTTTCTTGTGGGTAGGAATGGGAGGGTGAAATCTGACTCAGTTCATACCTTAGGGCAAACCCACAAAATCCACGTTTCTTTTGAAGCAAGACAGGAAACAAAACACAGTCATCATTCAAAATTTACCCTTTTTTAATTTTTGCAGTCCAGTTCTTCAGCCCAGTAATCTGGACAAATATGCATATATTATGGTAAAGTATGCACGAAATGCATTCTATTACAGAAAATTGCTTTGCAAAACCTTTATCTTAGAATAAATCCTAAGACTGGATACAAAATTGGATGCAAGTTGCATACCAAAATGTGTGTCTTAGAAGAAATTCACACTAAAAAGCTGGTGAGTTTTCATGAGGACATGGTTTGTTTTTTAATTGCAAACTGATATGGGAATGTAGAGAACTGAAGTTTAGATTATCAAAACAAGAAACAGAGAGAAACTGAACTGGGGGTAGTTTTCACATCCCTTGAAAGCATACGGCTTGTCTTCAAAATGTTTGAAGGTGAAAATTCAACAGAGCTCTATTTAAAAACATCCATCTTCATAAAGGCAGTTAACAAACAACTCCATTAATCTGCCTCTCCAAATCATTATTGAAGAAGGGGAAGGGAAAACTCCACACCAGTTGCAAGTCTAATCAGTATCTACTGATCCAAGGCTGTACCAAATTATCGTTCACGTATAAATAATTATCAGGCACAAACTCAGTTTCATGAATTATATGCATGTGCAGAGCTATCTAACAGATTTGAATCCCTTCCGCCTCATATTATACTTAGTAACAAGCCCCAAGGGGCTTAGACTCCAACATTTTACAGTGAGAAGATGACAGGGAATGTGAGCGGATACCTCTATTCTGCTTGGTTTCTTGGGCACATGGGGATACAATGGCTGGTTTGCACGTCACACTAAGTCAAACCATTGCTACGTGTGAATGTGTGAGCATGTGGCCGCTTGGCTGCTGTACCTTACTGAGATAAACTACGGCTTGGTTTAGCATGTCGCCCATAAATCCTGACTGTCTGAGACCCAGGTGAAAAGTCTCTTGATCTGATGACCTGCCTGTGAACCAATGCACTGCCAGCCTTCCTCTTTCTCTAGCTGAGGGTGCACAGGAAATTATTACCACCTTTGCTGTTATCATCATCATCATCATCGTCGTTGTCATCACTGTTACCTGTGTTGTTTTGGGGAATTCAAAATCTCTAGGGTGTATCATAGGCCATTAAGATCAAGTGATTTGCTGCTCAGAATGAAAACCTTTAAAGAGCTCTGTTCAAAACATAATGGCTCATTTGGAATTGTTCAACCATTACTAAGATGATTGCTTTTCATAACATATCCAAACATGAAAAATGCACAATTTTATGCTTTAGAGCCATTGGATTAATGCCTTTTCTCATTCTGTGCTTACAGGAGAATTCTGGGGACATTTGGTAGTATTTCTGCCGTTTTTACTCTTTAACACTTTGCACAGACATAAATGAAATGGGGTATCTTTTCCTTGACAGCTACTGCAATCCTATCAAACATCAGATGAATGTTTTAGCAGTGTTTCTGACTAGAAGCACAGAAACTGTGACATGGTGAACAACAATTTGTTTCTATGGGTTGGATCTTGGAAGGTTTCCTATATTGTAGAGTTGACATTGTGAATAATTTGACACTGCTGTTTATTTACCGGTATGTATTATATACCCTGTTTCCCCTTTTTTAATACGTAGTCATAAAGTAAGCCATGGCAGAGTTTTTTTATCTTTGTGAGAAGTAAGACGTACCCCAAAAGTAAGCCGTGGTGCCGCCACAGGGGGAGGCTGTACCGTACCATGCTGACGTAATAAAAATAAGACATCCCCCCGAAAATAAGCCACCCTGTGTTTTTTTGAGGAAAAAAAATTATAAGACGGTGTCTTAAAAAGGGGGAAAGACGGTATTGCTCATTGTGAGTTGTACCGTCTTTCCCCCTTTTTAAGACACCGTCTTATAATTTTTTTCCATCAAAAAAACACAGGGTGGCTTATTTTCAGGGGATGTCTTATTTTTATTACATCAGTATGGTACGGTACAGCCTCCCCCTACGCGCTGAGCAGGCGGGGCAGAACTCCGCAAGAGGCGCGTTCCCCCCGCCTCTCGCTGGTTCGCTGGCTCTCTGCGCGCGGGGAACAGGCGGGGCAAGAAGAGGCGTCTCCCCCCCCCCGCACTTCTCCCTGCGCGCTAAGCAGGCGGGGCAGAACTCTGCAAGAGGTGCGTTTCCCCCCTCCGTGCCTCTCACTGGTTCGCTGGCTCCCTGCGCACGCAGGAGGGGCTGAGGAGGCGACGGGAACAATGGCGGCACCATGGCTTACTTTTGGGGTATGTCTTACTTCTCGCAAAGGTACAAAAACCCTGCCATGGCTTACTTTATGACTACGTATTAAAAAAGGGGAAACAGGGTATTTACATAACTGACTGTTTTAATTTGAGTTACAGGTAGGTAGCCGTGTTGGTCTGCCATAGTCAAAACAAACCTTAACCTTCTCACCCCTTGCTTTTTCCTGTAAGACTAATTGCAGTCGTTAACAGTCGTCAACAGGTTCACCACAGCTATCAGCCTTTCACCCATTCCCACCACCCCTCTGAGTAATACCCCTCCCTACCCTCTCACTATATATAAGGATCTGGTGACTTCTGTTTCAGTGTATCTGAAGAAGTGTGCATGCACACGAAAGCTCATGCCAAGAACAAACTTAGTTGGTCTCTAAGGTGCTACTGGAAGGAATTTTTATATTTTTTATTTTGTTTTAATTTGGTGTATTTTATGAAAATTATTATATTAGGAATGTATAGTACATTGCTTATTAAGTTTAAAACACCCTATGGTCTCGAGGAAGATATATAAATGTCTAAACAAACAAACAAAAACAAACAAACAAATACTTTAAATCTTCTCTCCACGGCATTAAGAGTGGCCTTTCTGTTTCACTGAGACTTCTGACTTGTTGAGACGCTAAATAGGGAGAGTCACACCTAAGTGGGGATTTGAATCTACATTTCCTAGAGCTAAACTCTAAGTTCTAACCCCGTGACCTCATGGCTTCTATAGTTCACAGGCATGAGATGGAAAACATTTAATAACTTTGGATCATCTACACTGGGCAATCCCCTGAGACAAATCTATCCAGGAATGCAGTGTAAGGTCACAATTTGGATGAAGTTACGGGGAAGAGAAGTTCTAGCTTAGACATCCATGGAATTCATGTCATGGACAAAATCATGGAGAATTAATATTTAGCTCCTGCCCTTTTCTGTCCTCCCTCCTATAGTCATGGAATCCCCGATCTTTCATCTACCAAGTAGCAGTGGCCAAAGGGATATTATTATTATTGGTATTATTTAATATTTACAACAGTTTTCTAAGGTAGGTCCCCAATTATTGCAGACTGGAGTTGAGGTCAAGAGAGAATCACCTACCTAAGATCAGGGACAGGCTTTGGTAATATAGTGACCTGAGGGAGGACATCAGTTGGTGAACTCCCCTACATAATTCTTATTTTCACAATAATTCCTTTTTTATTTATCATTATCTTGCGCCCCCTTGGCTCAGTGCTCTGTGTGTGGGGACCACCCACACTGCCCTAAATCTGGTGCTGCTAATGAACAAGCTGAGGAGAGATTTCAACCACAGAATTCCTGATTTATAGCTCATGCTCTTAGCCCCTGCCAGCTCTACATCAGCCTCTAAGCATGTCCCAGAATGTTCTGTCTATGCAATTGCCACAAAGGCGGTGGATTTCACTCTCTACTGCAGATGCAGCTAGTAAAGACCACAATGCTAAGGTTGGGATGGTGTCATACATCACAAAGAATTTGTTTCATTTCAGCCTTTTGGTTTGAAATCTTAGCACACCAGCTATTCTTGTAACTAGGGTTTCCTGCAACCTTTGCTCAATCAGATCTTTGAGTCGCAAGCGGCTTTGTTTTGCTGCTTCCACATCACAGCACTGGAAGACGTTACTTTAAAAAAGGGCCGTAAAAAGATATATTACAAGCTTGTTTTGATGATGGCCTGGGAAACACTTAGCAGACTTTGTTCAATTAAGAACAAGCAACAAATCCTTCCATCATGATTTAAGATATTGCTTAGTTCAACTTCTCTCTTCTTTGTCTCTCCACGGCTGATTCTGTTGTTCACAGAGTCTGAGTCTCTCCAGAAGGAGAGCAGCTACCAGGCCTGGGCGGAGGGCAAGGCGAGGGCAGCCAGGTACTCTTGCCCACACTGCTTTTCCGTTTGAGTTTATGGCTTTCTTCTAACGAGACTCCTGCCCTGGGCCCCAGACAACCTCTGCAAGGGCCTGGCAGCCACTACGCCATTGTTGCACATGCATGAAAATAACAGCTCAGACACCTCTAACTCTCTGATATCTGAAGAAGTGTGCATGCACATGAAAGCTCATACCAAGAACAAACTTAGTTGGTCTCTAAGGTGCTACTGGGGACGTGGGTGGTGCTGTGGGTTAAACCACAGAGCCTAGGGCTTGCCGATCAGAAGGTCGGCATTTCGAATCCCCACGATGGGTTGAGCTCCCGTTGCTCAGTTGCTCCCGTTGCTCCCTCCCGTTGCTCCCGTTGCTCCCTGCTCCTGCCCACCTAGCAGTTCGATAGCACGTCAAAGTGCAAGTAGATAAATAGGTACCGCTCCGGCGGGAAGGTAAATGGCATTTCCGTGCGCTGCTCTGGTTCGCCAGAAGCGGCTTTGTCATGCTGGCCACGTGACCCGGAAGCTGTACGCCGGCTCTCGGCCAATAAAGCGAGATGAGCGCCGCAACCCCAGAGTTGGACACGACTGGACCTAATGGTCAGGGGTCCCTTTACCTTTAAGGTGCTACTGGAAGGAATTTTTTTATTTTTTATTTTGTTTTGACTACGGCAGACCAACACGGCTACATACCTGTCTCTGATCCTGAACAGCGATGTTACTGAGCACTGCAATTACAGGCAGCCCCCCCATTGCCGCGTGTTTAATATGT
Source organism: Darevskia mixta (assembly GCA_034641385.1). Lineage (NCBI taxonomy): Eukaryota > Metazoa > Chordata > Lepidosauria > Squamata > Lacertidae > Darevskia > Darevskia mixta. The sequence goes on along the minus strand of JAWWNH010000224.1, from coordinate 5,120,434 downwards.
GCATAATAGGTGCATCACGTCGAACCCAGAAGTGACCTGGAAACGTCATAAAGATGTCACTGAAACATCACTAGGAGGGAGGAATAGGGGCAGAACGCTTTTTCAATGCGTTTCAATTATACACGATTTCACCAACACATGTGGTGCCTCAGAATGTAACCGGGGACCTTCCTGTACCCTGTTCTGTGGTTTGCCTTCAGCTGCTTTGCATACCTACATACACTGTTTAAGTGAAATTAAATATGAATTCATAAATGCTTTTTACTAGTCAAGTAAATAGTCCCATAATACACTATTATTATAAGCTTATGAAGATATGAAAGGAACCAGTATTCATTTTATTTTGTTTTTTTTAAATCTCTTTTTATCTACTTTTAAATAAACTATTTAGCTCCTTATTAAATCCCTTTTGCCTAACTGCACAAAAACCAATTTCACACTGCACACATATATTGACACTGAATAAAATGTGTCTAGCTGCACATTAGAATAAACCCTGTTCCTTTCTTGCATCTCTACGCTTTCCCCCCCTGTTTGAGAAAGGTGAGAGCCGTAATAGACAATGGAATGTCTTTGCTGAGAGAGTGCTCTATGGTCCTTAAGTTGCCTTTATTCAAAGAGACCGCCAATTCCCTTTTCACGACCCACTTTTTTGAAATGACAGCTCAAACACTGCAGTCTCTAGAAAAATCCTTGATGCTCCATGTACATTGTAAATATTATGTTGGAAAGCAAAAGACTAGCTTCACAAGGAATGAAGATAAATGTTCTACAAAAAAACCCATCACAGTGAGGGGAAATGAACGATCCAACCAGCATATCCATGAGATGGATACCAATGGATCAAGAGGCAACCCTCTTTTCAAAACTCATTTCAGCTTAAGGTGGGATTGATTCTAATGGAACAAGAACATTCTAAAAAGCAGTGAGACTTGTTTTCCACATTATTATTATTTTTAATTGAACAGCAACTTTACATACTCAGGAACAGGAAAAGACATGCTTTTGTGTCTTATTATCTGAAAGATGCTGATAGATAAGAAAGAAAATAGTTGCAGAATTAGCACGAAATCTCTATTGAACTTTCCCTTTTATTTCTCTCTGTTATTCACGTTAAGTTCTAATTTGTGAATCATACGAAAGAATGAAGTAGCATGACTTTTCAACACCATCTACAACCCCTTGTCCCTGCTTACAACATGCACACGCCACTTCTTCCGCATCTTCCTCTCCCAAACTTAAACCTGCCCCCGTTCCAGCGCTCTTGATGCAGGCAAGATTGCTTCCATTAGCGACCTTGGGTGCATCAGGAGTGTGGAGGTGGGGATTAGGTTAACGTGTCCACTTCCCAGTGAGCCTGATGCCGCCAAAATTGCTGTAATCTATTCCCCCGCATCCAGCTGATGGCTGGTCAGTGCGGGGAAAGGAAGAGCAGCTTCCCAGGACCAGGCAGGCTGCATGGAGAGGGACCAGAGGCTTTGTGCATGTGCTCTAGTACGGTGTAGTGGTTAAGAGCGGTAGACTCGTAATCTGGGGAACCGGGTTCGTGTCTCCGCTCCTCCACATGCAGCTGCTGGGTGACCTTGGGCTAGTCACACTTCTTTGAAGTCTCTCAGCCCCACTCACCTCACAGAGTGTTTGTTGTGGGGGAGGAAGGGAAAGGAGAATGTTAGCCGCTTTGAGACTCCTTCGGGTAGTGATAAAGCGGGATAGCAAATCCAAACTCTTCATCTTCTTCTTCTTCTTCTTCTTCTTCTTCTTCTTCTTCTTCTTCTTCTTTCTTCTTCACACATTTTGAGCTTTGCCACCCAATTTTTCGCCTTAATGCTTTGACATCTTTAAAGTAACTAAAAAGGCAACTTTCCTATTAATAATTTCCTTTCCTTCTTCAGATGAACTCCATCTGGGGAGGAAGAAGTCCTGCCAGAATATAGCTTATGCAGAGCAGGAGGAGAGCTGCAAAAACTGTATCACAAGGTGCTGCAGAATTTGAAATTATAATGAGTTTTGGATTAGTTTTTATTAATCTAATTAAGCTAGAGTCACTCATAAGATGGTTCCATAAATAATGTAATAAAGGGGGTAACTTTAATAAATTAGTAAATGGGCTATATATTATATACGTGGAATAATTTAGGAGTTAGGTAGTGCACAATTTATTAGCCATCCTGAAGGCATAAGCGCCTTTATGCTGATTGCTTTCTGTGCCCTTACGTAAGCCCTTATGACCAAGGCAGCCATTCTCCCTCCCTCCCTGCCCCTTCTGCCCTGCTCAGGAGGAGTCGGGAGGGCTGTGCATGCAGGGAAGGAACGACCACTCTGAGCTTCCTTAGCCTCTCCTAGGATCGCTCTGTCTGCATATTTAGCAATGCAACCGATAAGCAGTTTACATTTCCAGAGCTTCACAGATAACACTCCTGAACTTATCAATTAAACAACAGTTAACAACAGTTAATAGATAGAAAAATCTGGAAAACGAGGTGTGAGCCTATGTTTGATGTAATACTCTACTGAAAGAGTGCCCCCTTTCTTTTTTTTTACCAGTCTCTTATTCTATAATTTCCTGCCAAGGCTTTGAACAATGTTGGCTTGAAGGCCTGTCACTCTTCCTCAGCCTATTTTTTTTCTGCTCAGATAGCTCTTCATATTTCCTTGTCTTTCCTACTGGTATGCCAGATCAAATGCTTTCAGATTTCAGCTTCTGTCTATTTGTTCTGTCATAAATGCTTTTGTGGGATGAAGGACAGTATCTTCTTTCCAAAAATGACCAGAGCTGACATAGTGTTTCCCCCTTCTTCTCACAACCAGGCAAAGCAGTAATGTGCCATGCTAAAAGTTTGTGAGGTTACTGATCTTCCAAGCTGGCAATTTCTGGGAGCTAGTTTAAATGCTTCTGCTTTTGAGATCTACAAAAATAATCTCTGTAGCACAGGCTGTGCTTTTGTGTCCGTGGAGAGAGAGGAGCCCCACAGTGTGCTCTTGTATAATTCTCCTCTATCTTCTGTCTTCTTCTGTGTCCAGTTGACTGCTTGGACACTCTGCAACATGGTAGGCTCATCCCTTGGAGTCGAGACTTTCCTATGCCTTTCTGGCAGCCCATTCGCCCAGCAGATCCTGGCCCATAGGCTGCTCACATGGCAGAGGACTTCTCAGATCAAACCCCATGACACAGACCCAACGGCAAGCTTGCAGATCTTGTGATCCAACCACAGACAAATCAAAGCCCACCAGCTTTGTACTGGGGGCTTGTCAATAGTGTCTCTGCTCCCGCTTTTGAGGTTCTCAAGGGACAGCAAAGAACAAAACAAAACAAGGTTTTTTCCAAGCCCTTGCTGGTGGTGGGCTGCCCTACATGGTTGATGGGTTTATTGGGCTTGGTGGGGTCATAACATAATGCAGGTCTAATCTGAAGGCACTCTTCCCAAGTGCCTATTGTAAGAGAGACCCTCCAAGACAACAGTTTCAAAACAATCCCTTTACAAAAGGGGAGGGGAGATGATATATTCCAATTATCCCAATAAATAGTTTATCAAACTGTGGGGCTTCTTATAATCCTTTTATACAAGAACATTTCTATGTAGTGCCAGCTTGAGGCTTGCCTCTTTTATCTTCCTGTTTAGCCCTTTCGATGTTCATTCCCCATTGAATTTAAACACCAAATATAAAAAAATCCACTACACATACTTTACAATTCAGGTACGTTTTGTCTCCTGACTGCCAGTTACCACCTATTTATTAAATCCTTCAGTAGCTGTTCACCCAGAGGCAGAAGACGGCAAGAACATTTTGGATATCATATTTGAAATGAAGGCTGCAGAACAATGCTATTAATGACTAGTTTGATCCATTTAATTAATCTCTTCTTTTCCACACCATGGGTTTTTGAAATTGGTAGAAATGAAGAGTATGGCTACTGGGAACGATGTATTAATATGAATGAACTGTCTTAGCACAGTCAAGGTTGTCACAAGAAAGCTGGTGCCAGAAGCCAGAATAACTATGGGGGCAAGATTGTCTGAGCACGTAACACCAATCCTAGTATAACTGCACTGGCTACCAATCAGATTCTAGGCCCAATTTAAAGTGATGGTTTTGACCTATAAACCTTATGCAGCCCAGCAGCCCAATATCTCAGCTCAATACATTTATGTGCGGGGACTGCCTCCCACCCCACATAAAGCAAATACCCCGCCTGGGGCAGTTTGTGAGACTGCCCCAAAGCCAGAGCAAAGCACATCCCCAGCGCACATCCCCGGCTACAGGAGTAGTCCGGTGGCGCTGTCATATGTGATTGTTCCCCAGCTTGAAGAACAACACACACAAGCCATGATTTAGGCTAAACTATTTATTTATATAAGTGCAGAGAGAATCTATGCTGCCATCTCAGTAAGAGAGAGCTGGCATAAAGCCGTTTGTCCGGCATCTAGGACTAGCCAGAAGAGAGAGCACAAAGGCTAGGATTACAATAGTACAGTGAAACATAAACATTCCATGTAGGAAAAGATAAGGCAGCTTTCTCACAGCTTAGTGAGACAGGCAAAAGTCAGACCAGGCCTCGCTGCAGCTGTTGCCGCTCGGCTTGGACAAAAATCATAACACTTGGACCCTGCATTCCTCATTTGAGGCACTTCTCCATGTGCCCTCTGTGAGGGAGATGCAGAAAGCAGCAACAGGAGAATGGCCCTTCTAAGTAGTGGTTCCCCGTTTAGGGAATGCTCTCCCCGATGCCATCACTATCTGCTTTTTCGGTGCCAGGCAAAAACATTATTATCCTATGGACCTTAATTTTCTGCTTATCTTTTGGTGGTATGGCCAACACAAAAAACATGCACACATGGGAGGGGTAATACCTCTGGTTGGGGACACGTTGCGCTCCTTCGGGGGCCCCTGGAAGCTGTCAGCATGTGACAACCTGGGAACAGCTCCAACTGGCTGGCTAAACCCAGTGACCGCAGCCGATGGGTCTCAAACTCTTGGTGAGTTAGGTTGCTTCTGCTGCATGTGAAGACAGGCTCTGGCAGATTGGGTGGACGAAACCAATAGTGGGTCCAAAGGTCAAGAAGGTGGCTTCTGTATGTGTTGTAGAGGGAAATGAGGGGCAGGTGGGGGCCATAGCTGTAAACTTTCGCATTTGAAAATAAGGGATTTTTCCAAACTTTCGGATTTGAAAATAAGGGATGCCGCGAGGGCGGTGCAATGGCACCAAGTAGCCTCGCCACCCTGCGCTCCAGAGGCTGCGCACGAACGGGTGAGCGAAAGAGCGAGCGTGTAGACGGCAGGCAGGCTGTCTGTCTGGTTGGGTATGAGGGCCTGGATGCACAAGGCATGCAAGCTCCGCCCCCAGTCGGTCTCAGACTCCTTATTGGCAGCAGAGCAACACAGCCGAGGAACCTCTCTGGCCGGCAGGAAGGGAGAGGAGCTGCGTCCTTTGAAATCCGGGAAATTTAAGGGATATCAACAATCCGGGATAGCAGCGGGAAACGGCATTGGAATAAGGGAGTTTCCTGCAAAAAAAAGGAGGGTTGACAGCTATGGTTGGGGCTCATCAGCCTGGGAAGGTAGCCCATCTAGGAGAAGGAAAATTCTAAACCTCTGCTACCTTGCAGGATATCTTCAGGACAAGAAATGGCTGAGGAGTAAAGCCTGCAGAAATCTGGAGTCCCAAAGACAGCTGGATGGTGCCTTGCATGCCTCCTTCCGGCAACTCCTGCAGCCAAGCTGGTTCCAAATGTGCTGTTCTGCTTTCCTTTGGAACACATCAGCAAGGCTGAGATTTGAGTCTTGTCATTTGAGCAGCCCAGGAGCTCTATAAACACTGCCCAGGCTTGTTCTGCTTCGGTTCGGCTAATGCTGTGGTTTGACTTCACCCCAAGAGGTGCACTCCATTGTCTTTCGAGACAGACAGGTGCCAACACCACACACACACACACACGATGCTAAGTTGTTTTGTCCTTGTTTTGTAATTTTAATTTTTGTAAGTTGCTTTGAGTTTCACTTTTCTGGGGGAAAGTGACTAACAATAATCTTCCTCTCTGTGGTATTCATTGAGCATTCCATGCTATTGGCCTTTTCTTTCATAAACAAGAATGAATGGCAGACACTGACATCACCACCGAATGTCTGGAATTCTTGTGTACGTAGCTATTATGCTTCATTAACATCAATTTAATGTGTGGCTGCATCTTTTAGCTTAGAAGAATATTCAGAGGTTTTAACACTGTGATTTATGCCATCTGACTGAGTGCAGACTGGTCTAAAAACTGATCTCCTTACAATATTGCACACTGCTCCACGACTCATTATTTGCTTCTATCAACAAAGGGACGCGCCCCAAGGATGCATGCAGTTAAAATTAGATGCGCTCTCACTTTTTTCAGGTTCTGACTGCTGTAATTTGTAGTGCACAGCCATGTACACATTATGCATACTGATGAAACAGAAATGCTGATTATTTTATTCATTGGCATCTTGTTCCCCTGGAAAGACTAAAGGGCTGCCTTAGAAGTCTTCTGGTCTGGTTAAGACCTGCTCAGCTTCCAAGATTAAACTGCATCAGATACTTTCAGGCCATTGTCATTTAGCGAAGAGTCTTTGTTCTGAGGATGGACATTCTCCAACTGCAGGGTGGTGGCTGCTTCTCTCCTGGCAAAATATTACAAGCCACAACAATGGCAGTGCCTGCAGCAACACTTTCAACCCTAACTTAAGAAAGATGCTTGCAATGGGAGGAGATGGGTATTCACTTATTATTTTAAAGCACCCAATTGCTGCTTTTCCATACAGGGTCACAAAAACAACAAAACTATTTTAAAAACGAAACAAGCAATTATATCCAAAACCTTCCATAACTGCCTCCTCTCTAGTCAGCCACAATTTACAAAGAAAAGCAGCAAGAAAACAATTTATTCCAAAGTTTATATGCCAAATGCAAAATAAAAGTATATTTTCAAACCACCTAGAAGCGTAAAGAAGGAAAAAGGGGGGAAAGTGTCCGCTAGGAATGAGAGTGGGATAGTGGAGAGAAAGTGGTTCAGTCTGCACTTTAATGAGAACCTATCTAATTTGCAGGACACGGGTGGCACTGTGGGTTAAACCACAGAGCCTAGGGCTTGCCTATCAGAATGTCGGCGGTTCGAATCCCTGCGACAGGGTGAGCTCCCATTGCTTGGTCCCTGCTCCTGCCAACCTAGCAGTTCAAAAGCACATCAAAGTGCAAGTAGATACATAGGTACTGCTCCAGCGGGAAGGTAAACGGTGTTTCCGTGCGCTGCTCTGGTTCGCCAGAAGCGGCTTAGTCATGCTGGCCACATGACCCGGAAGCTGTATGCCGGCTCCCTTGGCCAGTAACGCGAGATGAGCACCGCAACCCCAGAGTCGGACACGACTGGACCTAATGGTCCTTTACCTTCACCTAATTTGCACTTCTCAAAATTTAAATATACAAATTTATATGAAGCTACCCTTCAAACTTCATGCTTCTCTGAATTTGGTAATGCAGTCCTCCTCACCTTTCCTGCTGCAACCATCCCTTTAAACCTGTGTTAAGGTCTATTTTATTCAGGGCCCAAGGCTGGGCAGATTGAGTCCTCATGGTTTACTATCCTTGCATCTGGGAATGTGGTATGGTTACAATATACTACATGCTATGAAAGAGCCTCCAACAAGTTCTAACCTAACAGAACCATCTATATAGTACAACTGTGAAATTCATGCCCACATTTCTGCTAGGGTTGTGAATAGCTGTGTTTGCACATACTGCAAAGCTAAACCATGGCTTAGTGGGACTTGTTTGCTCCCAGGGAGGAGATCTCAACCACTTTGCATCTCACTAGTGCATATGGAGCAATTGCCTCATTTTGAGTGGGGCACCCCAGATTTACAGAAGCCACCCCAACTTCTGATGCCAATCCCAGATTCCCATTTTAGCTCTCTCCACCTCCGTGCCCTCCACCACTGCCACTGCCACCGCTGCCATAATTCCAGAAGCCGGCACCACAATAGCATGGGCACCAAAAGATGTTTGTTTTTGGTGCCACGCTCGCCTATTCTTCTGGTGTTGCTTCCTACGTACGTGTGTGCATGGGGGGCAGTGGGTGACGGTGCTGGATAAGGGCGTCTGGTGGTGAGATGGGGGGGGGCAGCAGTGGTGGTGTGTAAAGGTGGCCGGGGCAGGATGGTGTGGAGGAAGCAGCAGGGGGGAGGTCATGTCCCAATTTGCCCTCCCAGAATGTTGGATGGGTATTGTCAGGGATCTGCCCACCCCTGCCAGTCCAGCTCTGAGTGCTTACAGGGAGCCGCAGCCTGTGTTAACGACAGATTCATCTTCGAGTGAATCTGGCAGCCCCTTTTCGGGGGGGGGGGAGCAGTTAGTGGCTGGGAGCCAGGGAGTGCCAGGTGTCCAGGGAGTTAATGGGAGACCTGGCACCACCCAGCAGACTCGCTCGGAGGGGGAGGCGTCAGTTCTGGTGCATATCTCACGTAGGAAGAGAAGGCGGCAATTTAGGATGCCAAGGTTTTGGTGTTGGCACCAAAACAGGAGGGAGGCACTTCCGGATTCTGCTAGTGACTGAGCAGACATGATAAACTGAACTCTGCACTGTAAATAGCTTTGCACTGAAATAAAGAGACTTAAAGACAAGACGGCTGGGTGTTACTACTGAACAACCGATAAGAGAACCTGACAGGTATGCTAGTTCTTTTAGCTCAGTGTGCCTATTAGCAGTCCGCATTGCACAGATGGAACTATATTTCAGAAAAAGAACAAGCACAATTTGACATTAAAAAAATAAAAATGCAACAAACAAGCAAGCAAACAAACAAACAAACATGTAAATTCCCCTGACCCTCCACCAGAGACCTCAGTGCAGCCATCTTTGGAAGGAAAATTCTGTTGGACATATAGAACCTGAGTCCCATCAGGGAAGACGGCAGGGTATAAATATATAACAACAACAACAACTTAGGGGAGCAGATCTTATTCAAGAATGTGACCATGTGAAACAGAATCTAATTAAGGCTTTTTCTGACATTCTAAAAGCTATGAGAATAATTTCTGACTGTTTTTTTTTTACCAGGTATTCTCAACTGCATTGTTCACTGAGGAGGTAATAGCCCTTTTAGAAATTGAAGAAGACTTTAGTGTAAACAACCCATTAACTGATTTCTCTGACTTGTGGCCTACAGTTCCAGTCCAGCATCTGGTGAAGTAGGGTAATTGCTCACGGAAGCTCATGGTCTATTGATAAAAATGGTGCTGTGGGAGGAATTTTAAAGCACTCCAACGCAGAGAAAAGAGTAATTACATCTGTGATTGCAATGCCAGTCCCAAGAAATTAAATGGTTCAAAGTGGTCCAGATGACTGAGTCAGCTTCTTTGATTGAGCTAATTGTGGTAAAGAAGGAAGCTTTGTGGGCACCTTCTTCAGATGAGAAAAGCAGGATACACACCCTCTAAATGTTCAGATAGATCTCAACCATAACAAGCCCCTCAAATTAGTTACAGCTCAGTTCTGTAAAGATACTCAGCATAATGGTTAATCCAGCCTGGATATCAGATCAGCATGGTGAAGGGAGTGAGGAGAGGTAGACCTCCTTTTCTTGGCTCACACGCAGAAAAACAGATGTTAAGAAAACCATGATCACAGAGGAAGTTACGTTGCAATGATTTGGCCTTTCAAAAACTTGTGAACAGGGTATACTATTTTGACATGCGTTTGTCACGGTAACTGTAATAATTTACTGGAGACTGGAAAATAAACATACATTTATGGCACCAAACGGAGCTTATTTCCATTCATTCTGAACCATTTGTTGTGCTGTTTTAAACGGGTAAAACAAATCAGACTGCAATCAGAAATCTTTTTACTCTTGATCTTGAATGGTTTCTGGATTGCAGCCAGGCAAGTGGACTTTATTATCAAGAGTGGTGTATTATTACTATTTTAAGCATACATAAGAGTTGATAATAGTTTCTAATGAGTTTGAAAATAATTTTTTTGTCAGCACAATTCAGCAGAAATAGTTGTCTGACTAAATTAATGGGACTTGCACATTTAATTTTGCACTTCGGTTTTCACCGTTTTAGAAAATGAAGTCAAGAATTCATAGAGTTTGAAATGATATTTTTGCACAATGAAGGTAAAGCCATTGTAGACAAGCCAGTAAATATAAATTGTGCTTATTTTCCATTGAAATAGATGGGGCTTAAGCTTTTAATTGCGCACAACTAATTCTGTTGGACTGGCCTCAATACCTTCAGGTTATGAAGTGATTATTTCGGATGTTGCCCAAGTTTTGTACACAGATACTCACTATGTAGCTGGCACTTGAAAATGTTTTGAATAAACTGCCAATCCTTAAAATAAATAAATTGCAATGCTGTGCCATTTTTTAAAAAGTACATTTTCACAGCTTGGTTTGGGCTAGGGAGCTGAACTCCTTAACCACCGTTTGTTTGTGGGATGCACTGATCAGCATGGAAATGAGTGATGGGATAGGGAATATTTTGGCTCCACGCCTTTTGTATGCACAGATTCAAAGCTAGGCACATCCGAAAGCCATCAGTGTTAGCTATTCAAGAACAGGAAAAATTCATTCTGAAAAACTTGGGTAGACTGAAAAATTCATCCAAGCAGAAAGTACTTTACTTTGACCTCTTAATTAAAGGATGAAAGCGAGCTTGCTCACACCCCAGTATATTGTTCTGCCAACACCCTGTCAAACTGCATTTCAAATGAACTACATAAACAAAACACTGTAGAATACAGTGCTTAGAACGATAATGGACTGCTATATTTTGTATGTTGTCCTGTCTTTCATGAAGGATTCATGCCTTTTGTTTTATGATGGGGAAATTTGTAGGCTCTTCATTATTTTCTATGGGAAATTAAAGACTGCACTCCTATATTCAGTCCTGCTGAATTGAATGGGATTTACTCCCAAATACCCATGAATAGGAGTGCAGCCATAACTCTGTCAGCTAGAGTTCATCAGGTTTCATTAAGGTATATCACCTTTTCACTGTGAAGGTGAGAGATGAGCAATGAAAAGTAGCCTACTGGTAAAAGGTTTTTTTTAAAAGGTATTTCTTAGTTTATACAAAAGCATCTTCCATTATTTTTATGAAAGCAGTGAAGGTTCCATCATGATTCTAAACATGAGATGCATCATGGGAGTTGTATTACATATAAGAAGTACTACACATCAGCAAAGCGTGACAAAATGATACAAACATTTTAGGCATGGGGAAGTAGAGAGAAATTTGAGCAAAAAAGAGCCAGTTGGGACAATCTAAGTTAGGTTGCAATCCTCTCTACGTGTGTATGAGTGACATCACTGAGTAAACATGCATAGGATTGGACCACAAGACTCCTAAGAAGGGGGTGAAATTTACATGGTTCAAAGTTGTATCCCCACACAAACACTGCTTGTGGAAGGCAGCTTATGTTCATTTGAAAATTCATTTGTGCTTTGGCTGTTTTGGGATGTAATACCAAACTATGCTTTACTTTAGTAAACTACAAGCCTTAGGGAGCCTCATTTTTCATGAACTATGGGAACTCTGGCTAGTTTGAACTAACCAGAGGCCCTCCAAGTCTGGATGTAATGAGAAAGGCTCTCTGCTGCTTATGCATCTAACACTAAACCATGTTTTAGCACATGTGTCCTCACTGCGCAGGTGCAATGCCACTCCTGAAGGCCTTCCCAATGCCTGTGAAGCCTCTCTGCTCCCGTTTTGCTAGGGGTTACCACCACCCTCTCTTAGGGAGTGAGAAATGAACCATCTCAGCCTTGGAAATTACAGAGTTGAGAGAAGAAGTGGAAAGAGCGTCTCTCTTTCCCACTGCCTTCCTCAGCTATCTAGTTTTCTAAGCTGCGATCTGCATGCAAGCAGAAAGCAATGTAATGGGGAGACAGAGTGTCTTGAAATTGTTTTGAAATAAAGAAAATAGATATATATATTTTGGGGGGGGGTACGACCAAATGGGAGAGGTGGAGGATGAGGAGTGGGGTAACCCAAAAGGTAAGGGCCAAAGTATGTGTGCTTGCTATTTCCCTCCTCCTCCTCTGTTTTGTGTGTGTGTGTGTGTGTGTGTGAATCAATATTTGTTTTTTGTTTCCACCTTCTATCTGGGTTGGGGAGAAATCTGTGCTTGGTGGCCACCCTACTTTCTGGGATTTGTGCTTCCTCCTTCTACCATGTGTCTCTCCCAATCCCAACAAAACCCATGCACAGAATGTGCAAGTGAGGGACAGGTCCAACGATTTGATTCTGTGCATGCCTCCAGTGGCAGCCATTTTGTGACTGGCGAAAGCCATTGTGGCAGCAATTTTATGGTGGCGCCCATCAATGAGTCCATGTAGCTTACTCCCTTGTAACTATACATAGGATTGCCGCTTTAGGATGTTGTTGAGATTCCCTTGTATTCTTTCTGAACTTTATGAGTATATATAAAATCCTGAAATACAGGGATGCTGGGGAAATAACAGGATTAAAGAAAGCCCCATCTATCAAATCAAAATATATGTCCAAGGCTTTGTGTTAAAAATATGCACTTTGGTCTTGCTTTTAAAAATATTTTCAATTTCAAGGAGATTGTAGAATTAACAGAGGCACCAAACAAGTTAAGTTGTAAGAGAAAACTTGTCAAAGACTCAGTTAAAACAATTCTGTAAAATGAAAGCATATTAGAGAACAATAAATATGCATGCAGAGTTTACACACCGTGTCTTTAGGGTGGCCCAATAAGTAGAAATAAGGGGAGCCATGCTTGTCACTTTTCATGCACATGGAGAGGCTGGAAGATACCATTCCTAAAGGAAGGGGAGGAACAGCCTAGGACCAATCATTAGAATTAACAGAACCAGTGACATCAAGACATATTATTATTTATTATTATTTATTATTATTATCATTGCAAAGAATTCTTAGCTTATTAGAACAGCTGAGCAGGTTGCTTACAAGTAATAGCCAATTTATTTTTTCTAATAAAAGTCAGACAAAGAGGCATGCAGGCGGTTAATATTAGTGAAAGAATGAAGTATTCTACAGACATATTTGAGAAGCAGATCCTAAAGAAATGTGAGATAAATCTTGAGGCGATTTGTAAAACCATCCTAAATCAAAACAAATTTGCATGCCAACTGCTCTCATCCTCAGGTGTGTTAGGTAGGTCTACAGTGGTACCTCTGGTTGTGAACGGGATCCATTCCGGAGCCCCGTTTGCAACATGAAAAGCTCGTATCCTGAAGCGCCGAATCTGCGCATGCGTGCCGCGCGATTTGGCGCTTCTGCGCATGAGGTCATTTTGCGCGTCTGCGCATGCGCGGATTGCCGAACCCGGAAGTAACCCGTTCCGGTACTTCCGGGTTCGGCGCATTTGTATCCCGTGACGAACGCAACATGAAGCATTCGTAACACAAGGTACGACTGTATTTGGATTATTACAGGCTTCCTCAACCTCGGCCCTCCAGTTGTTTTGAGACTACAATTCCCATCATCCCTGACCACTGGTCTTGCTAGCTAGGGATCATGGGAGTTGTAGGCCAAAAACATCTGGAGGGCCGAGGTCGAAGAAGCCTGGATTATTACAATATGCCTGATGCGGAGCTACTTTTAAAGACTGAGGACTTTTGGCTGGTTCAGAAAGCTGTAGCCAGTCCGCTGACCGAGACAAATTACAGGAAGTCTCTTTGGAACTTCCTCTCTAAGAACATGCAGTCCCCTTGTTGATGGCCGGGCAGGTAAAAACCTTCATTATTTAAGCAGCCATTTGGCCTTGTGGGTGGATTTGTTCTCTCTCCTGTGTGTTAACCTGTATTTTTAATTTAATAACATTTTAAAACTGGCAACCTTTTTTAAATTGACTTGTTAGCTCATACCTGGTTGTTATATGGCTTCATTATATTACTGCTTATTATGTCATGTGGGTTGGTTGTTTTCTGCTGTTGTTTGCTGCCTTGGGCATTCTTTCATAAAAGGTTGAGTATAAATGCAATATCTCATTTTTATTGCCTTTGCATTATTGCACTTCACAGATATTGCTCCTTACGAGGAGATGGGTGCAGCTGTTAGCAGCCACCCACCACCCCTTTTCTGGCCATGGGAAGGGGTCATGGCTTGGCCTGGAGCCAGGTTTTTCCCCTTCCGCCCCTTCAGCCAGGGGGCCCTGCCTTAATAGACCACAGTAGCTGCAAACATGACTTTTATATGCACTGAGAAACAAAACAAAAAAGTGACTCGCTTTAATGTGATATTTGCTTTGTTGTGGTGGTCTAGAACCGACCACCTGTATGCCAGTGTATCGTTTATACTCGGCCTTTCCATTAACCCCTGCCACTAAACTGGGGACAAGTAAAATGTAAACAACTCCTCATCCCCCCAAAAAACGATTCAGTAATGAAAACACCACCATGAGCAACAGCACCAACAAAAATTCAAAATAAATATACAGACCAAAAAATAAATAAATAGTGATCCAAGTGCAACATTAATATGAGAGTGTGTGAGTTGGATTAGGCTTTTGGTGGATTTTTTTTTAAATCAATATATGACTCCTGTACTTTGAGGGAGTCTGAGTAAGGGCCTGCTATGGATGTGCTTTGGGAGGCAGGGTGGTGGGGTGGCCTATTTCTGGAAGGCAATGTGGGTCCGGACTTCTGATTCACCAAGCAGAATGGAGCCTCTGGCAAGGTTCACCAACCTCTGAGTTGCATTGCCTGCCCAGAGGCTGCAAAAACACTAAAACTGTGAATCACCTGGCAGCCACAGTGAGTGAAGAGCCTTTCGCTTGGTGATTCACAAGTATTTGTGCAGGCTGGATTAAAGTCAGGGGACATGGATGGATGGGGTTTTAAATTGCTAGCCAGCGCTGATGGGAGCTATAGTCCAAACACCTAGAGGGCACCAGTCTGAGGAAGGCTGGCCTAGGCATTAGCAAGAAAAATAGGGGGGGGGGAGAGTTTATCTGTATCGTTACTGAAACTGTTTCTGAATGTAGAAAAGTTGAAAAAGCAGATTATTTTGCAATGGCCTCCAGCAGCCATGTTGGGCTAGTAGCTAGTAGACACTTTTATAACCATATGAGTCCCAGCACCTCTTTCTTCTACCAAATTCCCCTATGTATGTGTTTGTGTGTGTTGTGATTATTTAATCAGTTAGATGTCTTGAGTTTCCCTGGAAAGTGGGGTATATTTTAAGAATAAATATGACAATGTTTTAAACTGCTCCCTGCCTGTTTTGATGTGAACATGCTACAAAATTTACATGCCATTTTTGGTGGACACTGAACAGCAGCACTTTATTTTTCGAGTATAAAGCTAAAAAGACGTTAGTTGTTGGCCCTGGATACTATTTCTAATTCCTGATCAAGCCTAAGAGCCTTTAATTAGGGCATTTTGCACTGCAGTGCATCTCAGGAACCTCCACATTAGCTGGAAAATTGAACTACCTTCTGAAAAACAAGATAAGGACTCAGCCACAGAAGTCAGCTACCAAAATGAAATGAAATTTTGGGAGGCTGAAATTGAATCTGGGAAGATGCCACATGAATTCTAAGTGCATTTATGCAAACTGGGAGGCAGGCAGCCATTTCAAAGTTAAACAAATGAAGGAAGGTAACTAATAATCAGCCTGATTCAGCTTGTACTGAATGGATAGTTTTTCTGTGGGCTGCCATCTTGTTTTGTTTTAGAGCTAAGGGCCAGCTCACATGTAGGGGCCATTTCTTTATTTAACATTTTAAAGCTGCTTTTCTGGGCAGACCTATCTGAAAACAGATTACAATATTAAACTTCCCCACAATGAGTAAGCAAAAATAATCTATTAATAAACAATCCTGTAAAATCAAAACAGTATCACCTTTTAGGCAATAAAACAATCTCGTGGGTGGAGTTATACTGGAATCTTGTGTGAACTTGCCACCAGGTAGGTGGCAATGCCTACCAACTGTGGTGTGGGCAGAATCTGCATACATCTGTATAGATGCACACTCAATTGACTGAATGAATTACATGAATTGGGTATACACACATATATAGCAAGCCTGCCGCTTCATGTATTTTAAAGATGTCTTGCCATTCCCCTAGTTATTTGCTTTGAAGCCATTTGTCATAATGTTTATTTTTTCCCCCCCAACTCAGAGAAGAGTGTTCATGCTCCCTTGTGAAGATTTCGGTTCCTCTAGCCATTATTATCCTCAATAAACAGGTTTTGAGATATGAGGTAGATATGCAACATCCATTTTCCTTAAGCTATTAGCTGGTGCATCCTTCTGTGAAGGCAACTCCACTGCCAGAGCATTAATCAAACCTTTTCCTCCCGTGGAGATATCCTGATCAAATCCATGAATGACTGGGCATGATCAGGCTACATTTGGGATTTTCTGCTCCCCACTCCTCTTTGGATTAGTAACAGAATCTGTTATTTCTTTCTACCCAAATACTGCATTCCCAGAGACAACATGGAGATTACATTCTTTGTACTATGTTTATATAATTAGTCCCTCTCAGCCTATAATCTCCAGTGAATTTTATAGCAAAATCTTAAGCAAAATACACATGCAATTCTACTTCCTTTACGGAAAGTGCTGCCAGGCTCTAGTTAACTGGGTGGTGGTGAAAACATAGCTGTCAACTTTCGAATTTGAAAATAAGGGATTTTTTTTGCAAACTTTCAGATTTGAAAACAAGGGATGCCACGAGGGCGGTGCAATGGCACCAAGTAGCCTCGCCACCCTGCGGTCCAGAGGCTGCGCGCAAACGGGTGAGCGAAAGAGCGAGCGCGTAGGCGGCAGGCAGGCTGTCTGTCTGGTTGGGCGTGAGGGTCTGGCTGCACAAGGCATGCAAGCTCCGCCCCCAGTCGGTCTCAGACTCCTTATTGGCAGCCGAGCAACGCAGCTGAGGAGCCTCCCTGGCCGGCAGGGAGGGAGAGGAGCTGCTTCCTTTGAAATCCGGGAAATTTAAGGGATATCAACAATCTGGGATAGCAGCGGGGAACGGCATTGGAATAAGGGAGTTTCCTCCAAAAAAAGGGAGGGTTGACAGCTATGGGTGAAAATGGAGTTGTTTAGAAGCATAACTAAATATCTCCCCAACTGGGGATTCATTTGGATCTAAGCTGCTTCCCAGAATGCCCTCAACACGCCAGCCTTTTGGGCTCTTCCCATGTCAGAGCTTTGACTGGACCAAGGATTTGGAGGAGCTGGCAGAATTGGGGAGGAAGGATCTGCCATTGGAACTGTATCTTTAAAGCTGGAGGGGTAGAACTGTTCCATCCCTTGACCCACAGGACAATATCCCAGGGACACAGTCCTTACAGTGCAATCCTCAAGGTACCCTGACTCCACCTTTCAAATCTGGGACTTGGAAATGAGGACTAGTGACATCTAGAATGCTTAGCAAAGCATCCCATGAACTGTGAAGCTCTTGACCCATGCCTAGTTCCTCTGGCTAGTGCAGCTCTCTTGCATTTTTGCATGGATACAGAAACAAACAAGGCTGGACAATCTTAACGATATATCATGCATGCTTATACTTTTTTATAACTTGTATTGTGTAGTCCAATAGGTTCCCCAAACAGCTTGCATTTCCCCCCAAAATTGTAAACAAACAGTTAAAAGCTCATTAAAACCACTACTATAAAAGCAATTCTAACCTCCCCCCCCCGCACAGAAATGAAACTGATAAAAAAGCAGCAAAATCGACAACTAATTCAAAATAGACATCAACAGAAAAAGAAAATGCACACTCTGGAAATCTCTTTTGATGATAGTATTCACAAATGTTTGTTATTTCGATTAGCAATTGAATTATGTACTTCTCCCCAAGTTTATGCAGCCTGTACATGAGAGAGCTACCTGAAAATCATTGATGAAACTCTCCTTATGAGTTTATAGCATCTCTTCCCCTGTCAAGCACTGCATCTAATGGGTCTTTTGGGCCCTGTGTAGCTGGGAATAATGCAATTCTACCTCTGCTGCTGCTAGGTATCTAGAAAAGGCATACAGCGATTTAACTACGCATTATGGCATGTACTTCCAGAGGGATGCCGTACTGATTTGACACATTTGCAATTGACACATAGCACTGAACAGATGCAATTTCCAAGACAAAAGAACCACAGATTGATACTAATAAAAGTGAAAACCCACCATATTCTGGGACCTGCCCGGTTCCACGTTTCAGTAGCAACCGCACTCTCCTGCCGCCAGATTTGATTAGTTCTATTGCTCTGGCATGTGTCATGTCCCTTGTGCTTTCCCCATTAATTTCAATTATTTGATCCCCCACCTGCCAGATAAAAAAAAAGAGCGCCAAGTTAGACGAAGGTAAACGAAGCATTTAATTTTGAAAACACATAAACACACAATGTCATTCACATATCATTCGTTTTATGCATTGGGATGTACTAGATACCTTAACATATTTTTCCCTCCTGCCTTGAATTAAAGATGAACGTAACATTAACCTCAGTCATATCCTAGGGTCTCTCTCCTCCCTGACCATTTAGTTCAGACCGTAACTTGTACAGATGCTCAGGACCTAAGAAACAGAACTGTAGTAATGGGTAATGATAGAGTTTAACAAGAACCATTCTGCTGCATATCCTGAGCAGCTGGGGAATTCCTAAGGTCCAAATCCGGGGAACAGGATATTCAGAGCTGCTCTCATACACTATGCCAGTAGGACAAGGTAGTCTGAAACTGAAGGCTGCCATGTAATTTTTGGCTTTCATATGGAAGATATGGAATAAAAGTAAAATAAGCAACAACAACGGCACAACGTAGCAAAGTCAGGCCATTATTTGTTCTCGTGACGGAGTTAAACATGTGCTTAATTTTCTCCTACTGAAATCAATGAGAATGAAGAATGCTTAACATGGGATGGATTGTGCCCCAACTCTAAAAGAAAAGAAAATGCTAGCAAATGATAGGGCACTTAAGACATTCTTTTTGAAAAGTATGCTGCCTGGCAAAAGTGAGGAGGAGACCCAATCTTCAGTTAGGGTAGGAAATAGCAACCCTATTGATCGCTTTGTCGCTGTAATTACAACACTATTCTTATGCCAGTCTTAACCCATCATTATTTTCTGAAGAATGTATGGCATTTTCCTTTACATCACTGTGTCTCCAAAGCTCATCTTATTTTTTATATGAAGATATTATTCTTTGAAAGAAGCAATCTATATCAGTACACTGAATGAATGGTTTCAGTTATAATCTTGAGTCAGGTATTTGCTCCCTGACTCACCGGATGGCAAAAGTGCAAATTTGAACCCAAGTTTAATTAACTGCCTGGTTTAGCAGATTTTTATTTGCTGCTTTTATTACTGTTGATGTCTTTTTATGTTCCGTGCTATTTTATTGCTGTTCCTACTGTTTTGGATTGCTGTTAGCCTTGCAGGCACCCTGAAATTGGAATAGAAATATATTAGATAGCAAATCAATAAGCTGGCCTTCTTTTTTTAACTTCAGCATAATTCATACCTAGGTCACAAGCTGCTTCTTTTATGCCATATGTGCACTCTTTATTTATAACTGCTCTGCCTGTGTTTCTTTTGAGAAACATGTTAGAAACTAGTCCCCATGAACGAGTATCTCGATTTGTCAAACAAGCTACACTGATAAGAACGGCCAATGCGACACCAGGGCTCCCTAAACCCCACAGCTGTCTGTTTTCCTGCGTATTGATGGGCCAGAGGTTATCAGCCACATGAACAAGAGCACGTGGGCTCAGTCAAAGAAGCACAGTATCAACAGAACAACAGCAGCTCATTTTGTTGGGACATTTGATCACTGCAGCACAGAATGTCATAAAACCTAGATGGGATTTTCTAAACAAGTAGAGCTGCTGGAGAGCAGGACACATGGCTGAGCAGATTAAATAAGCACATTTATCAATACCAGAGAAACACACCTGCTCTGCAATAGCTCAGCATGGGGAGAGCTCTCCCTGAGAGCATGGAGACAATTCTCACTATGGGAGGCATCTGAAAATCAACTCAGACTTTGGGTGGAAATCTAAGTAATGTTTGAATCTGAATAATTTATTCTCTCTCTCTCTCTCTCTCTCTCTCTCTCTCTCTCTCTCTCTCTCTCTATCTCTCAACCCCCTGCCCCATCTGATTGGAGCTGGATCTGTATGTTAGCATTGATGTCCACAGTTGGGATGCCTTTGTGTGTAGACCTCTATGTCTGTAAGTTTCCTGGATTCTGAAATCAGGATCAGGCAGGGCCCCAGGGCCTAGGGCTGGCTATGTACAAAGGCTTCCTTGCCTCAGACATCTACACTAAAATGTGGGTGGTGGGGCTGACAGGACCTGCACGTCATTGGTGGGCCTCCCAAATGGTGGGCCTTCTCATCAGCTCCTTCCTAAGCGCTTTCACTCTTCACGAGACTGCTGGCTGCTGCTCGTGAGTGTTTGTGCTCTCCCCTCCTGCCAATTTCACCTGGACTCTGGGGGGTGGGGCCTGCACTCACCTCGACAGCTTAAAGGCCGGCAGAGAGGCCCTGGAACACCATTGCTGGCTGCTGCTCGTGAGTGTTTGTGCTCTCCCCTCCTGCCAATTTCACCTGGACTCTGGGGGGTGGGGCCTGCACTCACCTCGACAGCTTAAAGGCCGGCAGAGAGGCCCTGGAACACCATTGCTGGCTGCTGCTCGTGAGTGTTTGTGCTCTCCCCTCCTGCCAATTTCACCTGGACTCTGGGGGGTGGGGCCTGCACTCACCTCGACAGCTTAAAGGCCGGCAGAGAGGCCCTGGAACACCATTGCTGGCTGCTGCTCGTGAGTGTTTGTGCTCTCCCCTCCTGCCAATTTCACCTGGACTCTGGGGGGTGGGGCCTGCACTCACCTCGACAGCTTAAAGGCCGGCAGAGAGGCCCTGGAACACCATTGCTGGCTGCTGCTCGTGAGTGTTTGTGCTCTCCCCTGCTGCCAATTTCACCTGGACTCTGGGGGGTGGGGCCTGCACTCACCTCGACAGCTTAAAGGCCGGCAGAGAGGCCCTGGAACACCATTGCTGGCTGCTGCTCGTGAGTGTTTGTGCTCTCCCCTCCTGCCAATTTCACCTGGACTCTGGGGGGTGGGGCCTGCACTCACCTCGACAGCTTAAAGGCCGGCAGAGAGGCCCTGGAACACCATTGCTGGCTGCTGCTCGTGAGTGTTTGTGCTCTCCCCTGCTGCCAATTTCACCTGGACTCTGGGGGGTGGGGCCTGCACTCACCTCGACAGCTTAAAGGCCGGCAGAGAGGCCCTGGAACACCATTGCTGGCTGCTGCTCGTGAGTGTTTGTGCTCTCCCCTCCTGCCAATTTCACCTGGACTCTGGGGGGTGGGGCCTGCACTCACCTCGACAGCTTAAAGGCCGGCAGAGAGGCCCTGGAACACTGCTGCCCAGGATTCTCCTGCCTGAATGCCTACAGGACCTCTCCATGCCTTTCACCATCTGGCCCAGGGCAGGGCCTGTTGGCCCTCAAAAGGATGGCTGCCACAGCCCAGGATTCTCCTGCCTGAGTGCCCACAGGACCTCTCCCTGCCTCTCACCATCTGGCCCAGGGCAGGGCCTGTTGGCCCTCAAAAGGACGGCTGCTACTGTTGCCCAGCAGAACTTATAACAGCACCGAGTTATTTTTAGAATGTTTTTAAATGGTTTTTTGTTTTGTTTTGTTTTTAATTCTTTCTGGTAGGGTGGGTGGATTGGATTCTTAGTTGGTTTGGGAATTTGTTTAATTTTGGTATACTTGTAATCTTTATTGTTTTTGGTTTATATTGTTTAATTGTTTTTTGTGGGTTTTTTTTGCTTTGTTTTTTCTGTTGCTTTTTATATAGGTGTTTGTTCTTAAGGGGTGGGATCAGGGCTGCCCGGGAGTGGGTCCCAGCCGATAAAATGGCTGGGACAAGTTCTACAGGGGGGGATGCACTGGGACACCCGATCTCAGTGATCACGGGCAGGAGGAGGAGTCACGCTAGGACCAGACCATGTCATTACCGAGGAGGCAGGCTTAGTCGTTGTTTGAGGACTATCCCTGCCTCCGGGTCTGGCCCTGACTGGACGGGTACTGGAATCAACAAGGGATACCCACATGACCTGAAAGTGTTGCTGTGTAATGCCAGGTCAATGATGAACAAAACCACTGCCATCCACGACCTGATTGTGGATGGGGGACTTGACCTGGCATGTGTGACAGAGACTTGGTTGGATGAGGCAGATGGGCCAGTCCTTGCCGCTGCTTGTCCACCAGGTTTCTCTTACGCACAGCAACCCAGGCCATCTGGGCGGGGAGGGGGGGTTGCAGTGATTTTTAGGAAGTCATTAGTTTGCACCAGGCGTCCTATTGGAAAGACCAAGTTTTCTGAGTGCATGTTCTGGAAGTTGGGCAATAGGGGCAGTACAGGATTCCTTTTGGTGTACCGACCTCCCCGCTGCACCAAGGATTCCCTGCCCGAGCTGCTTCAGGTCGTGGCGGATGTGCTCCTGGAGACACCTAGCCTGGTTGTCTTAGGAGATTTTAATATCCACGCCGACACGACCTTACAAGGGGCCGCTCGGGACTTCGTGGAAAGCATGGCCTCCATGGGGCTGTCCCTGAATAAGTCTGGCCCAACTCATAGCCGCGGACATGCCTTAGACCTAGTGTTTACCTCTATGGATGTTGGTGATCTGACACTAAGTAAAAGCGATACAAAAGAAGTGCCATGGTCAGATCACTTCCTGGTGCAACTAGACTTCTCCGCGACCCTTCCCCTCTGCTGGGAGGTGGGACCGATTCGGATGGTCCGCCCCCGCCACTTAATGGATCCAAATGGTTTCCAGAGAGTGGTAGGGGATGTTTTATCCCATGTTGATGACCTTTCAGCTGATTCCCTGGTGGCCCGCTGGAATGTGGAGTTAACCAGGGCTATTGACTGTCTGGCTCCGAAGCGCCCTCTCCGATTGCATGGAGCCCGGACAGCTCCGTGGTTTTCTCCGGAGCTGAGGGTGATGAAACAGTCGCTGAGACGGCTAGAGCGCCGGTGGCGGAAAACTCATTCTGAATCAGACCGGACACGGGCTAGAGCTCAACTTCGAGCCTACCAAGTGGCAATGGCAACGGCAAAGAGAACTTTCTTTGCCGTTTCTATTGCATCTGCAGAAAACAGCAGCAGGAGACTCTTCCAGGTGGTTCGCAATCTAGCAGAACCACCTCCGTCATCTGGGTCTGATAGGGACCCCAAGATCTCCTGCAATGCTTTTGCAATGTTTTTTGCAGATAAAGTCGCTCAGATTCGGAAGGAGGTAGACTCCACCGTGGGAGCAGAGCCGGGGCGGGAGAGTGCTAGAGCCCTGTCTAGTCATGTTTTATGGGATCAATTCCAATCTGTTACCTCCGAGGATGTGGACAGGCTGCTTGGACGAGTGAAACCGACCACCTGTCTTCTTGATCCTTGCCCATCCTGGCTAATAAAAGCTAGCCGGGAAGGGCTGGGTGATGGGCTCCGCGGGGTGGTGAATGCCTCTCTCTGTGAGGGAGCCTTCCCAGACCCGCTAAAAGAGGCGGTTATTAAACCGCTTCTTAAAAAACCATCTTTGGATGTGGCCAATATGGCCAACTATCGCCCAGTCTCAAATCTTCCATTCTTGGGCAAGGTGATTGAGCGGGTGGTTGCTGAACAACTCCAGGCACGCCTGGAAGAAGCGGACCATTTGGATCCCTTCCAATCGGGGTTCAGACCTCATCATGGGACTGAATCTGCCTTGGTCGCACTGGTTGATGATCTCCGGCGGGCTAGGGACAAAGGTGAGAGCTGTTTCCTAGTTCTGCTGGATCTCTCAGCGGCTTTTGACACCATCGACCATAACATCCTTCTGGACCGCCTAGAGGGGTTGGGAGCTGGGGGCACTGTTATACAGTGGTTCCGCTCCTTCCTCCTGGGCCGTGTTCAGAAAGTGGTGGTGGGGGATGAGTGTTCAGACCCCTGGACTCTCACTTGTGGGGTACCTCAGGGCTCTGTCCTCTCCCCCATGCTTTTTAACATCTATATGCAGCCGCTGGGAGAGATCATCAGGGGGTTTGGGCTGGGTGTTCATCAGTATGCGGATGATACCCAGCTCTACCTCTCTTTCAAATCAGAACCAGTGAAGGCGGTGAAGGTCCTGTGTGAGTGTCTGGAGGCGGTTGGAGGATGGATGGCGGCTAACAGATTGAGACTGAATCCTGACAAGACAGAAGTACTGTTTTTGGGGGACAGGGGGCGGGCAGGTGTGGAGGACTCCCTGGTCCTGAATGGGGTAACTGTGCCCCTGAAGGACCAGGTGCGCAGCCTGGGAGTCATTCTGGACTCACAGCTGTCCATGGAGGCACAGGTTAATTCTGTATCCAGGGCAGCAGTCTACCAGCTCCATCTGGTACGCAGGCTGAGACCCTACCTGCCCGCGGACTGTCTCGCCAGAGTGGTGCATGCTCTAGTTATCTCTCGCTTGGATTACTGCAATGCGCTCTACGTGGGGCTACCTTTGAAGGTGACCCGGAAACTACAACTAATCCAGAATGCGGCAGCTAGACTGGTGACTGGGAGCGGCCGCCGAGACCACATAACACCGGTCTTGAAAGACCTACATTGGCTCCCAGTACGTTTCCGAGCACAATTCAAAGTGTTGGTGCTGACCTTTAAAGCCCTAAATGGCTTCGGTCCAGTATACCTAAAGGAGCGTCTCCACCCCCATCGGTCAGCCCGGACATTGAGGTCCAGCGCCGAGGGCCTTCTGGCGGTTCCCTCGCTGCGTGAAGCCAAGTTACAGGGAACCAGGCAGAGGGCCTTCTCGGTAGTGGCGCCCGCCCTGTGGAACGCCCTCCCTTCAGATGTCAAAGAGAACAACAACTACCAGACCTTTAGAAGACATCTGAAGGCAGCCCTGTTTAGGGAGGCTTTTAATGTTTAATAGATTACTGTATTTTAATGTTCTTTTGGAAGCCGCCCAGAGTGGCTGGGGAGACCCAGCCAGATGGGCGGGGTATAAATAATAAATTATTATTATTATTATTATTATATATTCATACAAGTAACAGGAAAGCCATTGGTGTGCTTTTTTCATGGACACCAATGCATGCCAGTGCTACCCTGAACAAACGTCCTTGGGATGTTATTTTTTCAAATCGCATTCAATGACTGAAAACCACAAATTGCGTGGCTATTTTCTCCTAGGTTCTAGCAGATGACGAATCTTGCTTTGATCCTTGACACTACTTTATAAAAAGCATGTGCATGCAGAGTCACAGCCGTTATGAGACCTAACACTTCTAAGAGTTAGAAATGTCCCTTTCATAGCAGTAATGGCCCATGAAGTTGGCAGTTAGTTTCACTGGGATCCCTTCTGGCAATTTCCATAAAGATGGAAATTCCTGACGAACCATTCTCCTTCCTCATCTTTCCGTTTTCACTAACCTATCTTGGCAATCAACTGCCACTTTCTTGGTTATGACTTTCCTCTCCTATACTGGTTAGATTAAAAATGCAGTTTCTACTCAAGAGATTCTACATTCCTATAGTTGCTAGCAGTGCTAGTTTTGTAGGAAAAGAGGTGCCGGAACGCACCATGAATGTCTCCCTCATTCTTTCTCTTAGAATGGCAATGGCGCCCACCTGAGTGGTGCCGGAACTGAGTCCTGGTGAGTTCCGGCTGAAAAAAAGTCCTGGTTGCTAGCAGCATTTCAGCCGATGGGCTTTTCGTTCCTGACCATTCTGACTAAAGATAGGAAAGGCTCCAACATCAAATGCAACTTCACTCAAGGAAGTGTGAGGTCAATTGCCTCTAGCCACCAGACCCTTAAAAGCTACTGAACAACTAATTTTAAATTATAGCTACACATAAATAAATAAAAATACTCTCAAAAATCTACAAAGCTATCTGCAATGTGATGGCAGCAGATCTAACCTCATTAAAATCTATATGGGAAATGGATTTATACTGCAAAATTGATCGCGCACCCTGGCAAAACCTTTTAAGTCATTGTCAGCAAAAATGAGAGAAAATAGTTTTAAAACAATTCACAGATGCTGATACACAGGTTCAGCTCCCGTTCAAGTCGTTTATGATGCAGAGGATGTCAACAGTTAGGTTCATATTTCCATACATGATCAAAATGAAATCCTGTACAATTGCTTTGGAAAATCATCTTTCTTCTATTACAGGGCAGGTAATACAACCTGATCTGAAGTTAGCTTTATTAAATCTGTTTATAGATGACCCAAATAATTTACTGTTTAAGGGCCTTCTAAACTTTTTAATGTCTGCAGCTAGAATAATATTAACACTATTGGAAAACAGCTACTAACTTGACTCTACAGAGGCAGGGTGGAATAGATTGTGGAACAATCTTACGGAGAAACTAACCCAGCATCTTAGAGAGCTAAGGAACACAAAGAGCAAAGATGATTTTGACACATTGTGGTACATGTTTATTCTGTACACTGGAAAGGACAATGTTGTTCCCTCAACACTAGCTATCTATGGCTCACTCTGGGACAACCCGTTAAAATGGAGAGTAGAAGACATTAAACTGCTATAAAGGTAAAGGGACCCCTGACCATTAGGTCCAGTCGCAGACGACTCTGGGGTTGCGGCGCTCATCTCGCTTTATTGGCCGAGGGAGCCGGCGTACAGTTTCCGGGTCATGTGGCCAGCATGACTGCTACAATTACCTCTAAATTATTGTACAAACCTGCCTAATGTTTGGCTGCATCTTTTACATTGCATATGCATGGAATATTTATTGGGAAGTGGGGGAATGTGTGTTGTTTCAGGGAGGAATATTCAGGAAAGGGAAGGCTTGGGTGGCAAGGGGGCTGGGAGCCCAGGATCTGCAATGATATTTAGGGTGGAGATGCAAGAGAAGAGATGTAAAGAATGTAAAGATGTAAGATGTAAAGAATGTGTAGGAACTTTTTATCATTTGTGGTGGACGTGTCCCAAGGTAAAAGACTTCTGGAGAAGATTTATAATGAGTTGAAAAAAGTGTTGAAAAACACCTTTATTAAGAAACCAGAAGCCTTTTTACTTGGAATAATAGGGGAAGAAATTCCCCAAAAAGATGTAAGATTCTTTCTGTATGCCACGACAGCAGCAAGAATATTATTGGCCAAAAACTGAAAAACCCAGGAGATACCGACAATAGCAGAATGGCAAATGAAGATTATGGACTTTATGGAACTAGCTGAGCTGATGGGACGAATCCGCGACCAGAAAGAAGAGACGGTGGAAGAAGATTGGAAGAATTTTAGAATTTATTTAAAAAAGCATTGTAATATTGATAATTAAGAATTTATTTTGGAAATAAAATAGGCTTGGAATAGAATTAGATTATATGTATGTTTAAATAAAAGAAATAATGAGAGAAATTAAAATGACGAGAAGTATGGATCTGAAGATAGGTAGTTACGATTAGAAATGAGGAAGTGGAAAACTGCTAATGAAGTGAGAATGTGAAACCCAGATTGGGGGGGCTTGAGGAAGCCACCTTAACAATGTAAATTGAAAAGTAGAGATAAGACTTAAGATTTTTTTTGTGTGGTTTTATTGTTGTGATTGTTTTTTATTGTATGGTATATGTTGATGTTTTTGTGTATCTATGTTGGAAAATGAATAAAAAATTTTTTTGGGGGGGGGAAGAGAAGGGAGCACAGCGGGAGATGCCATGCCGAGTCACTAGTGTACCTAGCTGTTTGATGTCGGCACACCCCAAAAATAAAATGCAGGCTTTCATCAGAACACAGTGTTCGTGTCACACCCCCACACAAAAACTTCGTTTGCATTTTTGATCCATTGTAAGTTGCATCTTAATTACCCTTTTCTTTTATATTTATGAAAGCAGGAGAGGGTGTTGCTTTAAATAAAAAGCCATTTCAGTTCAGATTAATTCAGATTCTCCAGCCAGGCTCTAGAACAACTGAGCTATGAAATTGAGCGGCCTGTTTTGTGACAATAATGAGGAGATAATATTCCTAGGGAGCATCTAAGTGACATTTTTATTGATAGGTTAATTACAAATAAAATTGTAAAGCTTTTAAAAACCATTAAAATAAAGAGACTCAGATGTATGCAACATTTGTATGTACTTTCCCCCCTTTTAACCCTCTATTTAGCAGGTAAATCATTAATAAGCTTCTTACTATATTTCTCCCAATAAATAGCTCTATTATTTTCTTTGACAAGTCAGGTTCCCCCAGATAAGCATATTTATACTGATCCGGCAAAACTGCATTTCTGGTTGCTTTGTCCTTAGGATTCTGGTTTGGCACTACAGCACTACATGAGATGCACGGGAAGCATTTATTTTGGTGGCAGGGGGCGAGGAAGACTAGTTGGTCTGGTGCAGAATTCGGTGGCCGGGTTGCTCGCCAGGATTCAAGCATATTGCACCAATCCTGGCCCGACTGCACTGGCTGCCAATTACCAGTTTCTGGACCCAATTCAAAGTGCTGGTTTTGACCTATAAAGCCTTAAACAACTTAGGACTGCAATACCTTAAGGACTGCCTCTGCCCATTGGAACTGACTCAGACCCTGCAATCATCCTCTTGAGGCATCTCTTCTATGAGAGGTCTAGAGGGTGGCAAAATAAGAACAGGCCATTTCTGCAGTGGCTCCGTTTGTGGGATGCTCTCCTCAGGGTGCCTTCATTTCATGTATTTAGGTGCCAGGCAAATACATTTTTTCTTCAACCAGGCCTTTGGCTGATTAATATTCTGTGGCCTTTTGGGTATGTATGTGGGGTTATTGGTTTGTTTTGCTTTTTTATGTATTTTGTGTTTTCACTTTGTATTTTTATGTTGTGAAGAAGAGGAGTTTGGATTTGATATTCCGCTTTATCACTACCCGAAGGAGTCTCAAAGCGGCTCACATTCTCCTTTCCCTTCCTCCCCCACAACAAACACTCTGTGAGGTGAGTGGGGCTGAGAGACTTCAGAGAAGTCTGACTAGCCCAAGGTCACCCAGCAGCTGCATGTGGAAGAGCGAAGACGTGAACTTGGTTCCCCAGATTACGAGTCTACTGCTCTTAACCACTACACCACACTGGCTCTCACTTGGAACCGCTCTTTGATCTTCAGATGAAGAGCAGTATACAAATCTAATAAATAATTTTTAGAGGGGCACAGAAAGATCCTGCAATGACTTTGTACAGCTGTACAGATTGTGGAGGCTGCCTTTAGAAGAACCAGACTGCTGGATCAGGCCAAAAGTCCACCCAGTCCAGCATCCTGTTCTCATAATACCCAACAAAATGGCTATGGGAAGCCCAGAAGATGGACCTGAGCACAACAGCACCCTCTCTGCTTGTGATTCCCAGCATCTGGTGCTCAGAGGCATACTGTCTCCAACCGTGGTCGTAGAACCTAGACATCATGGCTGGTAGCCATGCAAAGCCCAATCCTCCATGACTTTGCCTAATCCTCTCTCAAAGCCATTCAAGCTGGTGGCCGTTGCTTCATCTTGTGGGAGCAAATTCCACTGTCAACTATGCGCTGTGTGAAGAACTCCATCTTGTCTGTCCTGAATCTTCCAAAACGCAGCTTCATTAATTGATAACCCCAGGTTCTAGTATTATGGGAGAGGGAGAAACACTTCACTTTCTTCCTACCACACGTTTTGCTCTGTGTAGGTGCATGAATCATTTTACAATGATTGTTTATTAGAAGCTGGTGAATGCCCAATTTCAACTAAGGCATGGTGGGCTGCACTAAAACATTGGCTCAAGATTGCAGTGTTTGAGCTAGGGGAGGGTCTATATCAACACCTGAACAAAGAGGAGTATGTCAGCAACTGGCAGAAAACAATGGCAAAAAAAGCCACCTCTATTGGTCTGTCACCCACCCAACTCTATTGCCTGGGTTATGAAGGTGCCCTAAAGACTTTAAAGCAAAGACTCTGGGACATTGCACACAGTGACTTGCGACATCGATCACACGCAGTCTGCAGTCCGCTGGCAGTAGGAGTACAATATGGGCATGCCTTTAAATTAACATCTTATATTAAAAATCTGACAGTTCCAAATTACCGAAGGCTATTTACAAAAGCCAGACTTAACGTCTTTCCTTCTGCAGTGTTGGATGGCAGATTCCATACCAGGACAGACTATGCTCATGTGCCCAAGACATTGACTCTATAAAATATATTTTGCTGCACTGTGTGAAATTCGAGCAAACCAGGGCAGAACTGATATTACCCTTGCTAGTACCTTTCCCGGGAAAATCAGAGGCTTACTATGTCAGGTTCCTACTGGTAGACCAGACAAATGACAGAACATTAGCAGTGGCGAAGTTTCTATCGGTGGTTGCAAGAACCAATGATCCCTATTCCTAAATCTGAACAAAATGCTTGTTTAACCTGAAGGCGGGCTGTCGAAATTGTGTATTGTTTTGTAATGAATTGTTGGGTCTCTGGACCGTAATAAAGATTTGATTGATTGATTGATTGATTTTACAATGAGGAAACGTGTATCGTGTGAAGTATTCCTGGAGGAGGGAAGGTTCACTCCTCAGGAACTCCAGTGAGGTCTGGGAATGAACCTTGGGGAGCCTCTGTCAGCCAGGGCAGGCAATACTGAGCCAGAGGAACCATGGCTCTGACTCAGCTTCCAACTTTCCTGTGAGAGGCTGGGAAATCAGCAACAGAATAAAGATCTAGGAATTGGAATCGAAAGAATACTGAGGAAAGAGCTGAATTGTGGTGGGGTCAGTGGGAAAGGCAGACATTAATTGGGCCTTTTGATGAACGTAGGTTACTAGATGTGCTTAGCAGGTTAGTAAATATTTTCAGTCGACCTGCACGGTTGGTTTATGACGTGTCAAAGCAATTACAGTTGCCTAACTTAAAGCAAGTTGCCTGCTGTGCCATTCTTGAATGAGCAGGCCTCTGCCAACAAAAAAAACTCATTACAGGTGTGCCGCTTCCCTGCTGCACCAGAAATGAAGGTAATTGCATGCGCAGGCTTTCAACCTGCGTTAAGTGGGGAAATTTAATGGTAAAAACAGCCCCCGATGATTGTGCACAAAGGGCACTGCTGTCTGCCATCTCCTTAATGCATTTTATAATTAAACCTCTTGAAAGAGACTAATTACCCTATGGAAAGTGACATCTCCTATTTATACGTGCATTGTAGCTTCCAAATTAAATATTCAATATCTTATTACTTTTTTTCATCCTTCCTTCCGATAGAAAGAGGCAGCCTGGGAAGGGCCCTGCATTGTGCAAGTTCCCCCACAGCATGGGACTCCCTCTCTCCTGAGCTGAAAGCCCCTCTCTCGGTGAAAGTTAACTCATTAAAGCAGTCCTTTAACAGCAGATCCAACACGCAGGCTGCTGCCATTGGTGGCTGGTGTAGCATAATGGATGGGAGCTAAGAGAGTTCCTCAGCTCAATTTTTGCTCTAGCCATTCACTTACTAGGTGGCCTCAAGCAAGCCATAAGAATGTTGGACAAGTCTCAGAAACAAATCTGTTTGAAATTTCATTTTTTAAAAAAGTTACATTAAAAGTTGAGATTATTAGATGACCTTTCTTTTGTGGCTTCTGTTAAAGATTTCCTCTGACCCATGAGATTTTAAAGACATTTCTAACAAGACAACCTGAGTTGTTCTGGAGAATCAAGCCAACCATATACAACAGCAATCTTGTTCCTTCCCTTTTATTTCCCCTGAAATAGATTCTGTGGATTGTCCATACTGTATAATGGATCACCCATTTGCTTCTGATTTATGATAGCATCAACTGCACAGCTGAAATAGATTTAGCATCCTAGAGGAACTCATTTTGCATTTCTTTGTTGTGTATACAATAAATCTGGCCAATTTATGTCTCTTTGTCAATACAAGCCTGCTTGGGACTAGTGTTTGTGGAAAGCTAGCAAACTGGTGCCTTGCCACACTTTAGTGTGCTGTGTAACTAAGGCATTAGTGCTCAATTTAGTTTCAAGAATTATCAGAGCAGTCAGAATCCAATGCCAGTTTTGCTAAAACTGGATAATGATATATGAAGCAGGGAATTAGGATAAAGTCCTTCAAATGCCTTCAGAGTCTGCTTCAGAAAACAAAGGATGGTTAAACATAGATCGTGAGTTTTGAGGTTTATTAGAAGCAGATTAACTTAAATGTACGATTCAGACTACAGGCGACACACAATTTTCAGGCAGGAATTATCTGAATTGTGAGTGGCTTCCTAGTTAATGATTATATATTTATAGACAGCCTCTGTAAACTACTCTGTCTCCAAAATGATCAGGGCACTATACTTATCCTTGGTCATTTTCACAACAACTTTGTTGGGGCATGTTAGGTTGAGAGGTGCAAGTGACTTGCCCCATGGTCACCCAGTGACCTCCCAGGCTGATGGGCAGAGTGTGTGCAATGGGTACATGGAGCAGGGTGGGTAAGACTGTGCCCGCTGGCCGGCCCCCACATCCTCTGCACATTCACTAGAAACTCTGGACAGAGCCCATGATGTATGCAAACTGGACACATAAGGTAGTTGGCAGCTGATAAGCTTTCAAATATGACACTCATATTTCAGGAAATTGGCATAGAGACTGCGAGACTCCTTAGCAGCAGAGAAATATGTTGAAAGAAGAAGAAGAAGAAGAAGAAGAAGAAGAAGAAGAAGAAGAAGAAGTTTGGACTTGATATCCTGCCTTTCACTCCCCTTAAGAAGTCTCAAAGCGGCTAATAATCTCCTTTCCCTCCCCCCACCACAACAAACACTCTGTGAGGTGAGTGGGGCTGAGAGACTTCAGAGAAGTGTGACTAGCCCAAGGTCACCCAGCAGGTGCATGTGGAGGAGCGGGGAAGCGAACCCGGTTCACCAGATTACGAGTCTACCGCTCTTAACCACTAGAGCACCGTCATATCAAAAACATTGATTGCAGAAAAAAAAACACCTTCAGGTAATTTGAATTGGCTGTATGTTGACTTGAATATCTCTATATCAATGTAACCTAAGTAAAGAGTTCTGTTTACTCAAATATCTTATTAGCGGAATGTCTGGGGCAACTACAAAATGAGTTTGTACTGTAATTTTGCTCCCAGCACCCAGGAGGCTTTGATCTGTTGCACTTGTGGAATACAAATGCATTCTGTTTGCTTTCTGTTCCCGGCTGCACTTTCAATTGTTTTTTTACCCTTTGGTGTTCCCAGTGTTTCTTCTATAAATGAACACCTCTTCTCTAATCTCTGATGAGTTCAGTTCCATCAGTCTTGTGTAACCATCATTCTTTAGTTCGTTTATTTGTGCTGAGTCTATTGACCCATCCAGTGAGCCTCACCAAAGAGGCTCTTGCACATCCTGTTAAATGCAGGATTGCTGTTTCTTTTTATTCACCTGCTTCTCTCTCTCTCTCTCTCTCTCTCTCTCTCTCTCTCTCTCTCTCTCTCTCGCATGAGTTTGTTGAATGAGCTCCAGCATCCCAGCCAACTGCAGCCTTCTCTGACTCACAGATACCTTAGGCTAGAATGCTTTTGGGTAATGCTTTATTGATGATGACAAACTCTCACTGTGCAATGCAAAAGGCTGCACACTCCCCAAAGCACCCATTTGCAGTGAAGTGTTTGGATACCACCAGAGTTAGTTCCTCAATAGCTCAAGCAGCACCTATACTTTGAAGGCATGGGCAATTTTGGCCCATGCTCAAGTCTGCAAGAGACAGAGACTTTCTTATGAAGCACCTACGTCTATGATTTCACGCAGCTTTCTGTAACATGTGTGTCCTTGTGCCTCTATATATTACAAAGATGACTGAGTTACTCATGCCTCTGTCCTTCTCGTGGAAATAATATTCAGTGACATTGCTGTAATCTGTAGAAAGTCCCTCAACCAATATTTAATTAGTTGGCTTCAGAATGGAGGAGGACTATAGCTAGCATGGGTGAGTGTAGAATTAGGAAGAGTACCTCTCTGCCCACAACTCAGAATGTCATGAATGAAAGGTGCAATATATGTCAGGTTCCCCCCCCCCCCCGATAGGATGCTTATACATTGTCAGAAAGAAATTGCAAAACAAATCCGGGGGTATCAGGAAGTAGGTAAAAGGTAAAGGGACCCCTGGCCATTAGGTCCAGTCGTGTCCGACTCTGGGGTTGCGGTGCTCATCTCGCTTTATTGGCCGAGGGAGCTGGCATACAGCTTCCAGGTCATGTGGCCAGCATGACAAAGCTGTTTCTGGCGAACCAGAGCAGCACACGGAAACGCTGTTTACCTTCCCACCAGAGCGGTTCCTATTTATCTTCTTGCACTTTGATGTGCTTTCGAACTGCTAGGTGGGCAGGAGCTGGGACCGAGCAATGGGAGCTTACCCTGTTGCGGGGATTTGAACCGCCGACCTTCTGATCAGCAAGCCCTAGGCTCTGTGGTTTAACCCACAGCGCCACCTGGGTCCCTTATCAGGAAGTAGAGGCATAATCAAATCCACAATGCATGATGGAAGAGACTTTTTTATCTTTGTGTTATTTCTTCCCTATTTAAAGGTAGCACTTTTGGAATGGTTATGAACGCCTCTATTTTTAGTTCTCAGGTCTCTTTCTGATCATTCACACAAATCCCAACAACAAATACATAGTTTTCTCTTTTGCAATAGAAAAGTAAACAAAATACTCTATAGGCTGGTAGTTAATATTTAGATATTGCCCTTCTCAAGTCCCTGAGTGCTGTCTCATAGATTAATTCCCGAGAAAACCCTTTGTTGCATAGAGACCACTGCGAAATTATGCTTCCCAGAGCTAAAAATAACTTTACATTAAGAGAAGCTATTTCCTGCATCAAGAAGAAAGAGCAGCCTCTGAACATTTGGATGAGTTCCATGGACTATTATGCATGAGTAATCAGGAACAGGCATCTTTTTAATTTTCTGACAATGCAATCCTATACTGTACAACGTGTTTCACCAGAAGGAAGGTCCATGGAGTTCAATGAGGCTCCCTCCCAGATGAGGAGGTATAGATTAAGTCCCACCTCAAGACTCTGGAGAGGGAGATGCTTAAGAGAAAAAGTTGCAGGGCAGCATTCATGCAGTCCTACATGCTTTGAGTCCGGCTGGGAGTTATTTTCAAGTAAGTTGAAAATTGCAGCCTGACACACATTGACTTTGTTCAATGATAGTTGCAGAACAACCAGTACGTTTGTGTTGGTGCTGACCTTTAAAGCCCTAAACGGCTTCGGTCCAATATACCTGAAGGAGTGTCTCCACCCCCTTCGTTCAGCCCGGACACTGAGGTCCAGTGCCGAGGGCCTTCTTGCAGTTCCCTCGCTGCGAGAAGATAAGTTACAGGGAACCAGGCAGAGGGCCTTCTCGGTAGTGGCACCCGCCCTATGGAACGCCCTCCCAGCAGATGTCAAAGAGAAAAACAACTACCAGACTTTTAGAAGACATCTGAAGGCAGCCCTGTTTAGGGAAGCTTTTAATGTTTGATGGACTATTGTATTTTAATATTTTGTTGGAAACAGCCCAGAGTGGCTGGGGAAACCCAGCCAGATGGGCAGGGTATAAATAGTAAATTATTATTATTACTATTACTATTATTATTATTATTATTATTATTATTATTATTATTATTATTATTATCATAACTATAGAAAGCCACCATAGTGCACCCCCAGTGAAAACTCAATTCAGGAGGAATATTACTTAATGGCTTCAAGTTACTAAACAGCAGGAAAAACTTCCTAATAGTTTGGCTGTGGAACAGTCTCCCTTGGGAGGGTTGTGGACTCTCCTTTCTTGGAGGTTTTTAAGCAGATGTTGGATGGCCATCTGTTATGCATGATCTACCCGAGATTCCTGCATTGCAGGGGGTTGTGGACCTTGGGGTCCCTTCCAACTCTACAATTCTATGGTTCCATGATTCAATGACTTATACCACCAGTGTATGTTTCACCAGGTTTCTGAAAGGGGTTTGGAAGTCTCTCCTTGCCCCTTCCCCAGAATTTCCCCTTTTGGGGACTCCCACTGTCTTACGTTAGACTGGCTGAGCCGGCTAAGCCACTGCTAAACTGGGACAGCCCAAGATCCGCCAAATCCAAACTCTCTAAGATTGTGGGTTTGGCTTGTGCCGTTCCTTTCAAGCACCTCTGCTAGCTCCCGCCTCTTCAACCCAGCTTACCCTCATTCTTCCGTTTCTTATTGCTGGCCCATCTTCTGCCAACCTCAACACATAGAGATCCATTTTGTACTCTCTTCCTCCTCGAATACTGAATCCAAATCCTTTGGCTCCCTTCTCCATGTCCACAGTAAAATAATCAAAGTCCTGTATGGTCAAAGAACAGGGGGGAAATGAATCAATTTAATGAATGGAGAGCGATTTTCTTTATCAAGGCTACAATTCTCAACCCATAGCTAAATTAAATTATGTGTGATACATGTAGTCCACATGGAGGCTGATACTCAAAAAGGCCTAATTCCAAAGATCATTCATTCTTTTTTTGTTTTTTTACTGGGAAGAATCATGCAAATCTGGCAGTTGTGTTTTCAGCCTTAGATGTGTGTTGAAGAGGAAAGGAGTGTACTTATTTCTCCACACAGGCTGTTGTTGTCTGGTAAGTATCTGAACTGGGTACATGGGTGTTTTTATATGTTTTTGCTGCTTTGGGGGAGAGCCGTTATATCAGCAGATAAGCGCTTTGAGTGGGGTGTGCCAATACCTATGGCGAATCAGTGTCACAGACCATAGCTTTATTCTAACATGGTGGCTCCTTAAGATCTGTCCCAGGCAGATCGGTCAGTGGAAAGAAAACCAAGGAGGCTGGAGTATGTTTACCTGGAAGTAATCCTAGTGAAATAAATGGGACATACTTCCATGGAAATGGTTATATGATTGGGATGCAAATCAGCTTAACTCTTAAGTATTTCAACTGTGGATTGCAGATAAGGCTGTGAAGGAGATTTTGAGGGTATTAAACACTTCTCTTAAAAAAAAATCAGAAAACGTATACATAAACAGAAGTTTTCTTACCCTTCTGAATCACCAAGGCACTCGCAATCTGAATTATATATGATGCATTAATAATCTCGCTTTCTTTCTGTAAATTTCTTTCCCCCTCCTTTCAGGTCCACTTTATAAAATTAGCAAAACCAAGCAGGAAAGCTTTCCCTAGGCTATGGGGCGAGGGAGGATTGCATGTCTGAATGCTTCCCCACAAAGGAATACTTGGGGCTTATCCACACCATAGGTGCCAACTCCAATTTGGGGGTGCCCTCCCCAATGTTCAGAACAATCAGGGGGAGGAATAGGCCAAGCCTGGAGCTGAGTGTAGCACATCTCTAGTGGCCGGCTCAAGTTCAGTGCAGCTTCAGTGGCTAGTGGCTCCTCGTGGCGATTGCCCGAAATAAGCTCAACAACTTCTTTGGTGATCAAAGCTTAACAACTTTTGTTGGGCCGCCGATCGTCCAGATTTTTACTTCTTGAAATATGGCAACCCTACCGAAGTAGCCCTGAGTAATGCAAAATCTGTTCTAGGATTCCCTCTGCCCCAATCCTCCAGAGCAGATTTGGGGAGGAGGGGAGGAAAGTGGGGGAAGGCCCATTGCACAAGTAGAAATCCTTGTGCTGAGGAACATGTTAGTTGGATACTGCCCATATCAATGCATTCAAAATTAAATTGATCCTGTGAATCTGCCGTATACTAACTCATTAGACCATTGGCCCAACTAGTCCAGTATTGTCTACAGAGTCTTTGGCAGAGCCCTTTCCCTTTGTTTAAGTGGGCAAGTCAGGGATTGAGCCTGGGAACCTTCTACACGCCAAGCCTATGCTCTACCCCTGAATGGTGTCTCTTCTCCTTTCCTGCATGCAAACCACTAGGTTTGGGACTTCAATTAAATGTCAACAGACAGAAGTATCAAACTTCATCGTGAACGGCTTTGGGCATGGAAAAACATTATTAGGACGATAGATACTAACAGACAGATACCTGGGGCTGCCTGTAATCTGATAAAGGGTATTGCCTGGTGTCAGGAGAATGTTGCCTGTAGTCTATCAACGGGGGCTGTCGGTAGTCCAGAGGTGGTGGTTGCTGGTAATCCAAAACTGGAGGGTGCCGGTAGTCTAATGGAGGCTGCCTATAGTCCGTTGAAGGCTGCCTATAGTCCGTAAAGGGAGGTTGTCGGATGTCAGGCTTCACATCCTGCCTTGCTTTTACCTCTGATCTATAACTAAGCAATAAAGAATTGTTACGTTGGAACCTTAGTAAGGCATTATTTAAACTGAAAACTGGGCAGCTGTTAAATACGTTTCCAAGAAATGAAAAGCATACTGCTGGGTTGCAAAATGAGGTGAACTGAATTTGGGATTGGGTGGGAAACGATCTGCGTCAGGAGAGACCATACCAGATCAAGGGGATAGTTAAAAGCATGAGGCCCACGGTTGGTAAATGGTGAGTGGAGACTGTGAGCTGCTCAGTGCAATGAAAGCAGGCAACTGCTGAGTGTCTCGTTGCCCACGCACAGATGTGACTGGTGGTAGCTGGGCAGTCAGCAACTGCACTTGTTTTTTAGCTCTGACTGTGCCATCCTGTTGCTGGTGAGGACATACTTATTCTCCCTCTTTGATTGTCCTATGGTAGCTGTAGGTGCTTCGTCTCAAATGGCTGCTGGGATGGGGGAACACACGTGCTCTAGTGCACTGGCAGTACCTTCATTCTTTGAAGCTGGTGTGTGGCTAGACACCACTCCCTTAGCAACAAGACCCATGCACACTCATTTTCAGAAAGCGCAATATAAATGTTTGTCTAGTTTTGCCCTGAAGATTAAATAAAATAAATGTGGGCATTTATTGCAATGTTCCCCATTCCTTATTTTTTAAAACAACTGCATAAAAATTCACATGCATCTTCAAAGGTCAGAGTCAAAAGTGTGTAGGGCAGGCATAGGCAAACTCGGCCCTCCAGATGTTTTGGGACTACAACTCCCATCATCCCTGACCACTGGCCCTGTTAGCTAGGGACGATGGGAGTTGTAGTCCCAAAACATCTGGAGGGCCGAGTTTGCCTATGCCTGGTGTAGGGTCACCCCCAGTCTGCCACTCCCCTCTCTGCTACTCCTTTCACTCTTTCTCCCACCTTTCTCCACTCTTTCAGCTACCCTTCCCCCCTTTTCTCTCTCCTTGCCACCCAGATGACATTAGGCCAATGGCCACATGAAACTGAGCTGTTCTCTACTCAATGTCAAGGATCCAAAGAACTGAACAACTAGCTTCACCCACCTACAGAAGTTCTGACCCTGTGTTTCTCTAACCTCATCCTTCGTAGGAGCAATGTTTCTTTATTTCTATTTGACATTCATGCCCTACTGTTCTTCTGTCCTGGAACCCAAGGCAGCATACACAAGGGGCGCAAGGCAGCCTGCCATCCTGAGCCAAGCCTACTTGGCTTCAGCAAAGTTGGTGCATGGGGTTCCTTCAGATCATGCCCTACAACCTTTGGAAATGGAAAATATGTTCAGAAGTAGTTTGTCCTAAGGCATCAGGAGGTCTACTCTCCAAAAAGGATAAGAAGTTAACAATCAAAAGCTCCCACTGGACTGGATGCACCTAAAGTAGCTTTTTAGATGTACCTTATAA
Source organism: Darevskia mixta (assembly GCA_034641385.1). Taxonomy (NCBI): domain Eukaryota; kingdom Metazoa; phylum Chordata; class Lepidosauria; order Squamata; family Lacertidae; genus Darevskia; species Darevskia mixta. Next base: position 5,080,865 of record JAWWNH010000224.1, on the reverse strand, counting down.
AGATTTTGGATCATTAGCATCTCAGTCTCCAGCACATTACTTAAAAGTAAACCCCACTGATTTCAGAGGAACTTGCTTCTACAGTTAAGTGTGTTTAGGATCGCAGCCTTAATTTTGTAGGAGTGTTAAATGAATATGACATACAGATCATTGTACTTGAACCACAACTAATTAGTCCTTTTTATAACACAGTGTAGGAACTTTGAAACTGTCATTTACTGTTGGGTCAAGGTTTGGACGAGGTACGTTGGTAAATCAATGATGTGAAGTGACTATAATGATAATGTATTAGGTCACATTTTACAAGACGAAAGTTAATCCAAGGACAAAATATAATTGTCTGGAAATTACAAAATGGCCATAGAAGTTTAACCTGATACTTTCTTTTAAGGTAGAGCTTTCTTACTTGTGTCCATGAGGGATACAAAAAAGTAGATTGGTAACTAACATGGAGAAATGATTCGGAGATTAATGATCTGCTATAAACCAAGAAAGCTGTAAATTTGCTTGAGAAAATGATTTCTAATACTGGTTTGTTTGTGTGGCTCATGAGAGGGAGTCAGTTTTAAGATTAAAAAGATGGAATAGCATCATAACCATATTTGACCCTCATGACCACCTCTGATGTAGCGGTCATTCAAAGTAACTTTTGTGCACCATTTTCACATGATAAGGTGTTCTGTGGCGACAATGCAAGTCACATTGTCAGGAATCTGTCAGTGCAACCAGTGATCTAATATTCTGAGGCAGTACCATAAGAATTCTTAACATGAATACCGATAAGGTAAAATCATGTCAAAAGTCATCAAACGAAAGCTTTGGCAGTTACTACATGGGCAAAGTGCCATTTGCGCTAGGTTCCACTAACAGCAAGAGATAAGTAACCACCAAATTATGTACTGTTTCATTGCATGTCAAGGCCCCAAGCCCTCCCCCATTTGTTGAATAATCAAACACATGGGCACCAGTATTTTAGGTTAATGGGCAAATTAAGGCCACAACTTTATTGGTTACAGAATGTGAGTGGTATTGGCTTAGGCATTGGAATTGAACCAACTATATCTGACTCCTGCCCCCCATGCAGGTAGTCCAGCGGAAGCAGGAACCAAGAGAGAGATCCCCGGCCGCGTGGCTGCTTAAAAAACGGTAAGCCACGCCCCCGGCCGACCGGATTGGTCAGCCGGGGGTGTGACGCAGCCAGGGATGCCCTATGACGCGGGGGCACTGTCACGCCCTAGCTGTGCATGGGGAGAGCTCATGGCCTGCCTGCAACACCGCCCCTCCAGGAAGTAGAGCGGCCTTAGCATAAAGGGCTGTGTGCAGGTAGCCCGTGAGAGGAATTCTGCTCAAAGAATGGCCCCTCTCACAGAAAGAGTTGGGCAGGTACTTCCCTGACTTACTCCCTGTAGCTCCTTCTGTTCCTTAAAAAATATGCTCTGGGACAATATGGGGAGTGAAATAGAAGAGAAGACTTGGGGGAAACTGCCTCCCTTCTCCTTCCATGAGTGGGAGCCTCTCCTGATCACGGTCCTTTCTGCGAACAGAGCCAAAATGTTGACTACAGCTGAGCTGCGCCCTTCACTAAGTGTCTCCCAAACCCACCATTAGGGAATCACAGTATACCTGGAGAAAGCAGAATGCTGGATCACCTGCTCTTTCCTTACCTGTTTTCGTGTCCTTGGGACTGGAGAGGCTGTGGAGGCGCCGGTTGTGTTACGGGGCTCTGCTGGGATAGGGGGCTTTGCTGAGCCATGGGGCTGTGCTGCTGTGCCATGGGGCTCTGTTTTTCTGAGCTGGGTGCGGAAGCTGGGCTGTTCAGCTCTGCATAACGGAACACTGGTGATTAGAGAGCTGTCACCGCGTGGCATTTAGTAAAGGGCAAAGGGAGGCAATCATTGCTGTGTCATACCCCATCTCAGACAATTTATGTTCTGTTGCTTTTATTGTCATGGCTTGTAATTAGATTTTAAGACACCTGAACTTAGAAAGCTTCATCTGATCGTGTTTGAAATCTCACCCTGCTCCGGCTGGCATGCGTGTTATTCAGAACCCAGTTGGAATTGACATACACATTTCATTTCTCAGAGTTCCTTCCAAGGGCAGAGAGAAATATGGAAAGGTTCCATTTTGAGAAAAAGAGAGAAAATGAGAGCCCATAGCAGCTCGCTACAGCTCTGCAGTTGAAACTTTAGACGGCTTAGGCCCACATGTCTAAAACTTGAGCACAACAGTATCGGATGGAAGATTTTCATAGATAATATCGTGCTCATGCAAGGTTTCAAATCTGGACCCCTGGACCTGTGCAGCATGATGTAAGAAGGAGAGGAAGATGACAGTGAAAGGTAAGGGAACTGGAAGAGAGAAATCTTGCTTGGATTCAAAACCATTTGGCCACAGATAATAGCTTCCGCAAATTTATGTTCAAGATCTGTTTTGAATAATAATAATAATAATAATAATAATAATAATAATAATTTATTTATACCCCGCCCATCTGTCTGGGTTTCCCCAGCCACTCTGGGTGGCTTCCAACAAAACACTAAAATACAATAATCAATCAAACATTAAAGGCTTCCCTAAATAATAATAATAATAATAATAATAATAATAATAATAATGACTAACAGACCAGTCACAGACTTCCCACAGGGTTCATGTGCATGGGGAAGTGTGTACAGGATTGCAGCCTAATTTACTCAGCGAGAAGGAGATGAAGGATTTGGGCTGGAATAGAACTAATGCATTTGAATGAGTGGAGGAGAGTAGGGTTAATAGAGACATCTTCAGAAAAGCCCTGCTTTTTCTTAGCCCAACTTCCCAAAAACCCGTGTCACTGTAAATCTTTGTCAGTCTTCTAAGGCGCCACAATATTCTTTGCAGTTTTCTTAGGCTTTCCTTATTCTATTCTTCATGCTCTGTTTAACTTCCAAGCACCTAAATATCTAGCCAGCTATTAATGTACAATTGCCATTACCCATTTTGAATTTGTTGGGCAGTGCACATTTAGACCAATAAGATAGGCAGGAAAGCAAAACTATGTAGGCTAGATCAGCTGCCTTTGAACTCAGCTAAACATTTGCCATTACCAAACAAGGTCAGCCCCTCTTAGGTGCGTAAGATATTAACAAATATTGTAAATGTGTATATGATATAGTGTTCTTTTTCATACTTTTCCAATAGGGAAAATATCTCCAGGAAGCAAAGAAGTTATCCATCCAGCAACACAGACTGCTACAGAATCACGCAACTTATGTATTCAACATCTCTAGTCTTTTAGTATTGTGCTACTGGGATGTAAAGCTACACAGACTACTTAATGAAACAGAACTCATCTCCTTGCCCTGTACCTCTAAGAACACAATTCTCATGCCAAATGTTGATTGCTTTGTGGGCAGAGATGGTCAGAGAGAAATCTGTTTTTCTCCAATCTGTCTTGCATAGTCTGCAACCATATTTACAGTATTTCTGAATAAGCCATTAGCAGCAGCAGGCGTTGCTGAGGCATAACAAGAGGGAGAGGTCAGTGTGGTGCAAACACACAGCTAGAGCCAATCCGGTGTTCCTGCCAATGTGCTTGCACTATGCCAACCTCGTCACCTCCTTGCCCCGCCCTCTCTTGGGGCACTGCAGCAATGCCAGCGCTGGGACATCAGGTAAGTGCTGCTGTCCAGCCACCCACTGCTAGATATCAGTACCAAAATTCGGGAACTGGGTAGGGGAGCAGCACTGGGTTGCAAACAACACAGGAAGCTGCCTTATATCAAGTCAGATCATTGGTCCATCTAGCTTAGTCTACACTGACTAATAGCAGCTCTCCAGGGTTTTAGGCAGGAAAACTTCCCAGCCTTACCTGGAGAATGCCAGGTATTGAACCTGGGACCTTTTGCATCCAAAGCATGTGCTCTATCACTGAGCAATGGCCCTTCGCAGGATGCAGTTAAGGAAGACACTTGATTTGCCTTCATAGGGTTCCAAGTCCCACCCCCCAAAGTGCCCCCAGCCTTCTTGAAAGGTAAGTTTTCTTATAGAAGAAAAACAACAACAACAGAGTACTGTGATTTATCAGTGGGGACAGCCAGAGACATTGTTGTACTAGAGGCAAAACAATCCAGAGAGATCCTCACAATGGTAAAAATATAATAAATGAAAATGACCAATCATTTGCTAGCGGCCCTTTAACCTTCTGACCAAGGAGGGCCATTCAGCTTGCCTAATGGTAGTGCCGGTCTTGCTATCAGTTTGATCCAGATGATGTTAGCCAAACTTGATTTTCATTTAATTTAATGGAACATTATGATTTTTTCACGTTGATTTCAGTGATAACTATGCAACTCACTTAGTTTGAATCCAGCCTGTTTCAGTTAATCAAATGGTGAAAATTATTATATTTTTAAAACATTTTTATTCAGTGACAAGAGACAAACTGATAAACTGAGAGGGAGGGAATCTGTATCTTATGTTGCTTCCACTGGGGAAGGAGGATGAATTTATGCCTTTCCAGGCAATAAGGTATGAGCAAAATTGCCACCATTAGATCAGAATGCTCTCCTCATATTTTGGGCAGAATTTAACACCCACTCTGTGAGTACACAAGGTACAAAACCATTGGAAGGACAAGTTCCTAATGCTGAAGAATCGTTCTGCTAGTGCTCCTGTGGTTTTGAATCTGTTCTCAGTTACACAACTGGGAGGGAAAAAAACCCAAGCAAAGCTGACGTCAGTGGAGTTGCAATTATGTAAAGTGGGGTGAAAATGGAACAGGGGACGCTAGCGATTATTTCCAACTGCTGTATAATGTTAGTTCTCCCAGGAGGCAAGGGAGCAGTCCTTGCAGTGCTTCATCAAGGCCTCTCCTGGTGGTTCAAATATACTTTTGCCATTTGAAGTGTTTTCGAAGGGCTCAGATTCTCTTCTAGCAAGGTCTGCGGGGATCCAGCAGTAACATTTATATAATGCCACGCACTGGCTGCACATATAAAAACTTCCTCCCTTTCCCAGGGGTGCAGTTCAGATTAATTGGTTGCTACTACTATTTTCCTCCAGGGTTTTAAGGGTCAATTACTTACCCTCCTGAGGAATGATGCGAAGAGTTACACTAAGACCAGCATCTTTAATTAGCTTCACAATATCTGCATGAGGCATGTTAATAATAGACTGGCCATTCACAGCTAAGATCCGGTCTCCGACTTTGAGCTTTGCGCAGCGATCAGCAGGGCTTCCATCAATTATCCGGCCTATTTTATGGGGTACAGCTAGAAAAGAAAAGGAAAAAAATATATATACACGCACAGTTAAGCTAAGACGGCAGTCGATACAAGATAGCAGGTACAAGGAAGTAAACGAATGTTTGCATGTAGGCAAAATGGGTTCCACTGGGAAATGTCTAGACGGTCTTACTGTGCTTTGTAAGCAGCTGCAGCATACAGCTCCACTCCAGCGCGCTTGGGTTTCTGTCTAAAATCTCAACAGCTAAATCAGCATTATTGGAGCTTATGCCGATAACAGAGTAAAGTATCCACCGTCATTTTGGAAGTCATGACATTCATTAGGGATAAGTCTTCTTTTCGAGATTAACCAGGAGACAATGTCCTTCCTTTCCTGCATTTACCCTTTGCCGTCCGTTTAGCTGACTAAAGAAGAAGAAGAGTTTGGATTTGATATCCCACTTTATCCTGAAGGAGTCTCAAAGCGGCTCACATTCTCCTTTTCCTTCCTCCTCCACAACAAACACTCTGTGAGGTGAGTGGGGCTGAGAGACTTCAGAGAAGTGTGACTAGCCCAAGGTCACCCAGCAGCTGCATGTGGAGGAGCGGAGCCACGAACCTGGTTCACCAGATTACGAGTCTACCGCTCTTAACCACTACACCACAGTGGCTCCAAGGTCAATTGGAAGAGCAGAGATTCAAAGATTCAAATTTTTTTTTTTACTTATTTGTTTAGGAAACTTCTACTCCACCCTTTCTCATTGCCAACGAATACACACACACACACACACACACACACACACACACACACACACAGTGGTACCTCGGGTTACAAACACTTTGGGTTACAAACTCCGCCAACCTGGAAGTAGTACCTTGGGTTGAGAACTTTGCCCCAGGATGAGAACAGAAATCGTGCGGCGGCAGCGGGAGGCCCCATTAGCAAAAGTGGTACCTCAGGTTAAGAACAGTTTCAGGCTAACAACGGACCTCCGGAACGAATTAAGTTCGTAACCCAAGGTACCACTGTATTTAAAAGCACACAGTGCATATCAAAATAATGTACTAAAAGAGCAGATAAAAGCCTATAATAATAATTATTTAGTTATATTAATTATTATAATATATTATTATCTGTATACCACCCTTCAAGATTAATAGTGAAATCAACAAATGCTGGGGTAGTTTTAATAAAACATTTTGCATTCCACCCCCAAAAAATCTTCGGAAAATATAGATTTTAAGCTGTCACTAAAAAGACAGCACAGTATATGCCAGCTCAACTAACATCAGAGCATGTTGCAACAGGGAGAAAGACCCCTTCATATACCTGGGTCCTAAATCATGTTGATAGGAAAAGTAACACCCTGAGTTGGACCCAGTAACCTATTGAAAACCAGGGCAAATCCCATGGAATCACAGTATTACGATTCCAGCTGGTTGACACACTTAATAATCTGGCCAGCACATCTGCACTTGCTATAGTTTATGGTCCAAGGGTAGCTCCACATAGAGCACATTACAATAAACCAAACGAGATGCCACCAGGCATTTAAACCATCTGGAACTGGCAGTAGGTACTGTGTGCCTCCCAAACTACACAACTGCTCTTTCACAGGGATTGTAACCCCATCCAGGACTGGTCATGCTGGGTGTGACGCAAAGTTGTCCAATGAAAAAGCTTGTGATTGTTCTCTGCTGATTCCTCTTATGGGACGATGCAAAAATTAAGCAAATATGGAATGCTTGTAGACATTGCACAAAGAGGCAAGCATCTGAAAGCTAATTTGAGAGAAAAAGCATATTGAAGGCAAAAGGTAACTAGACATTGCAGGCACAACCTAAGATTTGTTAATTTCCCTTATACAGTATATCTGAAGCACTGATTTGTGAACAGAAAACCCAGGGTCACCTTTGCAGTATGCAGTGTGTTGCTTCATAACCAGGCCACACACACACACCACAGAATGGCTTTCCATGCCTAACCTGGGAGCATCAAGCAGCTTATTTTCTTCCAGGGCTCTGCATGCTCCTGTTTATTCCAGCAACCTGTGTCCCAGGACTGCAGGTGATACTGCTAGATACTTTTAGGAGAGACCTGGAAGGACTTGAGAAGCTCCCAGCCATAGTGGGGGCAGGCCTGCAAAGCAGTGATGCTGCAGCAGAGGTCAGGACTACTCTAGCTTCTATGTGGCACCTCTTCATGCTGTTTTACATGTGTAGGCACAACAGGATTGCACCTTTGGTCCTTAGAGTGCAAACAAAACATGGAAAAACGAATGGAGATTTTTTTCACTAGGGTAGAGCTTCTCTGCTGGAAGAAGGGAACGTCTGGATTCAACCCAAGTTCTGAAAAATATAATTTTGAACTTCAGCTTTAAGTCCATCCAGTTTTACATCTAAACCTGTTGATATTAACTGTTAGATTAAAAATGAAGCGTCAAGTTGGAAGCTTTGCAACATAATTCACCACTGCCCCCGCCCCATGCAAAAACACTTCCTGAGCCAATATCAGGAATACAACTTCTGAAACTTGCTGATGAACTATTATTTTCAAGCAAAAAGTGCTTTCACAGGGCTTTTTTCAAGAAACAAAATAACGATGCATGGCTTTTAGTACAGAATTAATTCCTTCTCATTAATTTCTAGTGCTTTAGTATTTGAAGCCCTTTTAATTAAGCAGATTGTAATTTGATTTAATGCTCTGCTTTACAGACACACTTAAGGAAATGCAAGACAGTCTGGATATTTGCAAATTATTCAATTTAAAATAAAACAACAATATGTAAACTCTTTAAAAAACACCCTATTGATTTATTAATTCTAGGATCTAAGTTGAAACAGATTTACTGGACAGGCAAAATAGCCTGTAGTAGCCACAGATTTTAGTCAGCCAGGGCTCCCTTTGTCCTGTACTATTGTGAGCTCAAAAGGCTGGGAAAAACCTGACCACTATAGCCAGGCATGTACTGGGTAGAGCTTGGATGTAGCTATTTCCAGTTTTAGGAGGCAGTTACAGTCACACAATGAAGTGCAGTGTTCAGCCCAGCAGCAGCAAATGAGTATTATCCCACAAGCTTTATAATTCATCCTGGGCCATTCAAATATGCAGATCAAAAGGTTGTGCTAATGAGTTCTAAGAGTCAATGAAAATTTATATGGAGGCATTGCTAGGGCTGCCATATATCTGGATGGTTTGCCTAAAAGCAAACAAACAGGATGTCCTGGTTTTTACTTTTTTAAACATGGTAACCCTACCAGTGATGGCTAACCTTGACACTCCAGATGTTTTGGGACTACAACTCCCATCATCCCTGACCACTGATCCTGTTAGCTAGGGATGATGGGAGTTGTAGTTCCAAAACATCTAGGGTGTCAAGGTTAGCCATCACTGCCCTAGGCATTGGTACAGAACTGGTTTTGATCACCTCTCAAATGCACATGGGAGAAATCACTTGTTTGCAAACACTACAATGTTAACATTTCCTTGCATCTGTTTTAAGATGAATGAAATACCCCAGTTACTGGTGTTTGTAAAGCTATTGTTTCATGCTCTGCATTTGTTGATGGCCAATTCATCCATCCATTAACTGCAAAAATTATATGGTTCTTTGCTGCTGCTTTTTATTTTTTTAAAAAACCACTTTTTGCAATGTATCTTCCAACCCCTTTTATTTCCTGTTGTTCCCCCCTCCTTTTCTATTTCCTGTGTCTGCACGCTGTAACTATGCTATTGCTGTCACTCTGGCACAAACTATGTATGGCATACAGCCACAGATATAGTTCCCTTGGATTGTTAAAAAAAAACCCCAAACCCAAACTAAAAGCAGCCTCAGAGATTTGTAGTATTGAGCAGAGGATAAGCAGGAATAGATTTACAGGGGGCAGGAAGGGCAGTTTAATTCTTTCTCCTCTGGCAATTTTTCCAGTCAATATTACCACCTCCCAGCTGCTTTTCACTCTGCCGGAGAAAAGATAATGGGAGCCGCAGCTATTCCTGCAAGGGCAGAAAAAGCTAAGGAAAGGAATTCTGAGCAGTAAAATGGCTGGATGGGAAAGGATTAAGCCCTTCCCTACCGTCCCAGACTGCTTTGTCATTTGTTTACTCCTACTAATTCCCATTTCAAAAATGCATAGAGCATTTTTAAACAAATTCTCTGCATGAGGGGAAAAAACATACCATGGAGGAAGGTTCCACCTAGCCTCTTCCCTGCCATGTGCATCATTTCACACTTGGAATGGGAGAAACACTGATGGTATAACTTGCAGCCTCAAATGCTAACAGTCAGTGCATATATTAATTACCATAATGCTAATGAACCTCTCTTCTGTATTAATCATGTCTCCCGCAGTTCTACAAACCATTATAGGCTTAGAGACCTTTAGCTGCCTATTATATGAGCTGCCATTTCCAGGTGTGGTCTCCCATCGAAAGAAGCTTGCAGTCAGTTCTGCAGATCCCAAGAGACTCTAGTCCTTTCATTCCCTGACAGCACATTCCCTGCCACCTCACATGGCGTCTCAAGCGGCTTCTGAAATTCAGAAGAGCTTCAGAAGCAATTTCTGAAATAAATAAAGTACAGAACGAGGCAGGGCATGGGGGAAACCAATTGGTGGACTGGAATCAGAAGCCAGAACAAAAGGCAGTTTTGAAATGGGGAAGATCAGGTGAAATGTTACTACCTATTCTACAATAACAGAAAAAGTGGACTATCCTATTTTATGCTGCAGCTAATTACATATATTTGGTGTGAAGATATCTATCTATCTACTTATTGATATACAGTGGTACCTCAGGTTACAGACGCTTCAGGTTACAGACTCCGCTAACCCAGAAATAGTACCTCAGGTTAAGAACTTTGCTTCAGGATGAGGACAGAAATCGCGCGGCGGCAGTGGGAGGCCCCATTAGCTAAAGTGGTGCTTCAGGTTAAGAACAGTTTCAGGTTAAGAACGGACCTCCGGAATGAATTAAGTTCTTAACCTGAGGTACCACTGTAGATATGTACCACATACAGGTGAAACTCGAAAAATTAGAATATTGTGGAAAAGTCCATTTATGTAAGCAATTGTTTTCATTAGCTACTGGAGTTTAATATATGAGATAGACTCATGACATGCAAAGCGAGATATGTCAAGCCTTTATTTGTTATAATTGTGATGATAATGGCGTGCAGCTGATGAGCACCCCAAAGTTGAAATTGTTACTTTGGGGTTCTCATCAGCTGTACGCCATAATCATCACAATTATAACAAATAAAGGCTTGACATATCTCGCTTGGCATGTCATGAGTCTATCTCATATATTCGCCTCACCTTTTAAGTTGAATTACTGAAAGAAATGAACCTTTCCACGATATTTTTTGAGTTTCACCTGTACACACAGACATAATACATATCTATGTCTATGTATATAATTTCATCTATACAGGTTACCCAACTTCCATCCTGGAACTGAAAGGGCCATACATAGGATTCCCAGACAATCTCTCCCATGGAGACACTGTCCAGGCCCAGAGCTGCTTAGCACCAGCAAGATGGCTGCATCACACGCCCTCAGACCACGAGGCAATTCAATCCAATCTTTTGAAGCTTCCTCCTTATGAAGGCCACTTTTGTGGAGCTCCATAAGGACCAAGGGTTATTTGTACAGAGCTGTGTCCTCCATTGAAGGGTAGAGCGCCCTCTCTTTGCTTTACTTCATAGGATGAAAATCTCCCAAGGTTTCAGTGTGCTATTCTAACCCTCACCCCAAAATCACTGCATGGCTTTATTGAAGGGAATTACAAGAAAAATAAAAGCAAAACAATAAAATATTGCAATATAAAAATGCTGAGTTATTAATATGATACTCTTGTTTCCCTCCAAATTTGCATGCAGAAAGTTAGAAGAAACACTGGGTGTTGAAGAAAACACTGTACCTTTCTGTTTCTTCTTCTTTTTAAAACAAAAATTATTTCTCTTGACAGAAAATCACTAAACTCATACTGAGCTCCGGCTAATATCACAGCATGCCCCCAGAAAGCGCTGATCGTTACAAGCTGGTGTCAGTGACAAATAATGTTTCACACTTTTACAAGTACGGTGTCTTTTCATCTGTTCTGTATGTATTTCCCCTAACAGCTGAGAGATTGTATTTTGTAAAAAGTCACTTGCCTGTTTTCTCATATTTCTTTTTGTACACTGGGTAAATGTCAGATGTGATCAGGTGTGTGTGTGTGTGTGTGTGTGTGTGTGTGTGTGTGTGTGTGTGTTGGCGAATCCAAACCTGTATTGTATCTACTATAACCTCTGGCAGATAATAACTTCTTACAATAGTTTTGTAATGTAAACAGAAACCGATAGAAAACTAAGCCAACAAGCCCTCCTGAGCCAGCTGTCCTTTCCAATATGTTACACAGCTGATCACATGAATATTTATTGTGCCCACAATTCTCCATAGGTGCGAGAGCTTTAATTCAGCTTTAACTCCCAGCATGCCAGGATTTAATTGGGAGATATAACACATAACTCAGTATGGTTAGCTTGTTTCCCTTCAGATGCCTTTTTGCCATCTAACACCAACTATCAATCGCCCCTGCAGTCTTTTCCTCATGTCTCCTCACCAGTGAAACTCCAGGGGTTGTGGGGCAGCCAGAAGATGCAACATACACAGCTATCAGAGGAAGATGATGTGAGAAAATACTGCCTGATGTTCCCTTCCTGTGGACCTTCTCTTCCTTGAATAAAAGTGTCACCCCCAGCAGGGCGCTGCCCGGGGCGGCCCCCCCCCGCCCCCTTGCTACGCCCCTGCCCACCGATTGTTTTCAGCCCGGCATTCTATTTTGGGCAACCTAATGAGGGTCACATGCCAGAGGCAAAAGCAGACAGAGCAACAAATGCCAGTTTGTCCAGTGGGCTAGCTTCTGCACAGACTCCCAGATATCCTACATCCAGGCCACCCAAATGCATGATCAGCATTCAAAGACACATTTCAAGGAGACTATGCACTCGGGGTGGCAAGGGATATGACCTGCGGAGAGGAAGTGTGTCCTAAGGAGATTTCTGAGGGTCAGACTTGGAGGGATGCATTTGACTCTCGGGCCTGAGGTTCCCCAACCCTGTTCTAAAGAGGCAGGGACCAGAATATCTGAAGGACTGCTTCCTCTCACATGAACCTGCCTGCTAGTTGCAGTTATCACCTGAAGCAGTGCTCTCTACTCTGCTGCCATATTGGGCATGTTGGACAAGGCTTTTTTGGTGGAAGCAGCCCAGTTATGAAACACTCCCCTGAAGGAAGTGTGACTGTCTTTAACAGTTTTTAGCGGAGGGAAACATTTTTATTTCATGAAGCTTCTAAGGATTTGTAAATGATGCTTTAATACTCTTCTTTTGATGATGCTTCTATGTATACCCTTTAAGATTTTCCTGCTCTCGGTTCTTACTGTGTTAAGGTATTTGTTGCAAAATGCCCTGAAGGCTTTCTTGAGAGTGCAGAGGTATTGGGTAACTATTTTAAAATTAATAAACCCTATCAAATCCACCAATCTCAGGTGAGCTAGACTGCACAGTTCCTTGTCGCTATGCATCTGGGAACGGCATGGCTGGAAGCTGCCTATGCTCTGGGAGGATTTGTTTTGGAGGCGGAGGCCCTGGGATCGCTTCTTGTGATTGACGAGGTAGTGGAAGAATGACTGACATTAGTGGAGTGGAATGGATAGCTGGGCAGAGTTAGAGTTGAGTGACTGATAGTGTCTACCGGAGAATGACAGAGTGGAGGCTGGCTGTGACAGACAAGAGAGACTGAGGGGAACACGAGATGGTATTTAATAGAGTTAGGATAGCTGTTATGACACTTTAAGATAGACAGTGATGTTTAATCAGGAAACTAGAAGTATAAGAACTCTGTAGAGAAATATTACTTGTTCTGAATGTTCTGTTCCTTAATTAAATCTATGTTTCTGTTTAACTCACTGGGTTCTGGCTTTGATGGATCCCAAGGAAGGAGTGGCCACCAGGGAGCCTGTGTGTGTGTGTGTGTGTGTGTGTGTGTGTGTGTGTGTTTGCACTGTGTACAAGGACAGGGCAGGTCTGGGGCAAGGCAGCAGCGAGGCCAGAGTAGTGCTGCCCCACTAGCACTGCCCCAGCCTCACTGCTACTGTGCCCCATCCCCACATCATCCCAATACATGGCAGCAATGCTGGCTGCTGGGAGGCCAGGCCTGCAGCTGCTTCTCATTCCACATATTTGGTGTAGATGTGATAAGAATAGATAAGATAAGATAAGATAATTTATTGTCATTGCACAAGTACAAGCACAACGCTATACAAGTGCAACGAAACTGCACGTCCCCCGTAAAAACAGAAGAAAGAAAAAACAAAACAAAAAGCAGCACAAAACACACACACACCAAAGAAAGCCACACATACACGCACATCCTGAGTCAGGATGTAAAAGGAGAGTCCTACTGCTTTCTCTAAGTCTGTAATATTCAGGAAAGTGAAAAGTTAAACTATGGAACATGCTCCTACAGGAGGCGGCGATGGCCACCAAATGGTAAGGCTTTAAAAGAGGGTTAGGCAATATCATGGAGGACAGGGCTATCGATGGCTACTAGCCATGTTGGCAATGTTCAACCTCCACTGTCAGAGGCAGTATGCCTCTGAATGCCCGCTTCTGGGAGTTGCAGGTGGGCAGAGTGCTACTACGCTCATGCCTAGCTTACAGGCTTCCTACAAGCATCTGTCTAGCCACTGTGAGAACAGGATGATGGACTAGATGGGCTATTGGCCTGATCCAGCAGGCTTATCTTATATTCTTAGTAGGTGGTGGCAGCAAGCACTCTGAGAGAAGTCTACTACACCCAGTGTGATGGCTGAGGACTGGACACAGTGGCCACTTGAGGACAGCTCAAGATGACAGGGAATGCCACATTACTTTTTCTGATAGACAATATGCTCTTCTATCTTGCCTGCTCCCCGTAATGGGCTGGCCATTGAAGTAGACCTGCTCTGGCTCACCTACTTTCCTCATGGCTGTCACACCTACCTTCTTAAATTATTGAGCATTTATGTGACTGGACTTGGTGCCAGGCTACCAAGTAAGAAATTAGAGAGGGAGGCAGACCCTCTGGACTTGTCAAGGCTCATGATCTGGACACAGGAAGGTACCAACTGGGCAGTTAGTCAAGCCAGGGAAGAGGCTAAGGAGTAAACGGGGACTGGTAGTCTGGAACAATGCCTGAGTGAGTTGCTTAGATGGAGGAGTGAAGCCAGAGTCAGATGCTTTATGGGACCGGGCAGAAGAAGAAGAAGAGTAGAAGAAGAATTTGGATTTGATATCCCGCCTTATCACTACCCGAAGGAGTCTCAAAGCGGCTCACATTCTCCTTTCCCTTCCTCCCCCACAACAAACACTCTGTGAGGTGAGTGGGGCTGAGAGACTTCAAAGAAGTGTGACTAGCCCAAGGTCACCCAGCAGCTGCATGTGGAGGAGCGGAGACGCGAACCCGGTTCACCAGATTATGAGCCTACCGCTCTTAACCACTACACCACACTGGCTCCCAATTGGTCCCTTTAGTCACCTGACCTCTGGCTGCAGTGGTTGCACTGAAGTCCAACTCATATTTCCCTCCTCTGGCAAATTCCCATGGGGATGAAAAGAACCAGTCACCTCCCAGTTCATATCCCCTCAGCACATCACCTTGTTTCCAATGCCCGAGCCTACAAAATTCCAATAATATAAGGAGAAATTTGGTGCTGATAAAACCTTTTTAAAATGCACAAACTAATCTTGCTTACTGTTCTGTCCCAAAGGTTACCTCCTATGTGGGTATTTCTTGGGCTGTACTTATTCATGGCAGCTCTAACAATTGCAAATAAAACTGCAGGACTCTATTTGAAATCCTAAGACCAGGGGGGAAATGCCTACCTGACATTACAGACAATTCTCTTTCCATTCCTGTATTCTCAATGAATTCTCCCCTTGGCTGGCTTGCAGTGAATACATTAACATTTTTACTGAACATATTTAAATATTTATTCTTCGCTTCCTTTGTTTAATGCTATGGCACACCATGTAGGGTAAAAAAGAATGGCTGCTTGGCTGATTGCTCTGAAAGCTTGCTTGTGAAAATGTCAACAGAGTTGGCTGTCCAATAAATGATCAACTGTCAGGGCTCAGGGACCTACTGGGTTTTTTGCTTGTATTACTCTCTATAGCACTGTGCAACACTGAGATGCTACATAAGGAACTAATAAGAATAACATTTTTTTATTTTGCAACTATAACAAGCATACATTAAATGACAATAGTATTTGCAGTAACAGAATTTAAAAGCAAGTTGCTATGATGTTATTTTAGTCTACTGTGAAAGCAATGCAACATCTCCTTCCTGGCATCTCATATGAGGTGGGCCATAGTTCAGTTGCACAGTGTGCAGGCATTACCCGCCAACGGTCCCATGTCCAATCCCTGGCATCTCCAGGTAGGTCTTGTCTGAAGGCCTTCAATTGGTGTTAGCCATGGGATCGGCCACAATTGGTAGTAGCGGCGGGATCCGCTTCATTTGCTCATTACAGTGGTACCTCTGGTTACGAACAGGATCCGTTCTGGAGTCCCGTTCGCAACCTGAAAGGTACGCAACATGAAGTGCCGCGTCTGCGCATGTGCGCGATGTGATTCGGCACTTCTGCGCATGCGCATGACATCATTTTGCTCGTCTGCGCATGTGCGAACCACCGAACCGGAAGTAACCTGTTCCGGGTTCGGCGTGTTTGTAACCCATGACGAACGCAACACGCAGCATTCGTATCACGAGGTACGACTGTAATTTTAATAGATCTCCCCTGAGTAAAACTTAATTGAATACCAACCATTTACTTTAAAAAATCAATACAAGTCTAAAAACCATATGGTTCAATTCTGTACCTCTTCCCACAATATATATTATTTCAGGCATAGGCAAACTCAGCCCTCCAGATGTTTTGGGACTACAACTCCCATCATCCCTGACCACTGGTCTTGTCAGCTAGGGATGATGGGAGTTGTAGTCTCAAAACATCTGGAGGGCCGAGTTTGCCTATGCCTGTATTATTTAATAATACACTTATGGCATAATCCTATGCTTGCTCACCCAGACTATTATCCTCTGTATTCAACAGGGCCAGGAAAATTGGGTACAGGATCGCTAAAGCCCCTCCTCCCTCTCTGATTTAAAAGACAATTACATCACTAAAGCCTCACTTCTAACTGGCTAGTCCTGGTTGCCAGCCTAATCCTCTGATTGGCTACTGCTCGCAGTTATTTAACTTAAAAGATGAACACACTTCAATTTTCCCTAGCCATTTGTGTGTGAAGAGGGGGTTTAATCACCTCAAATTGTTTCCCAACTGCCAGGCCCAGTTTTAAATGTCCCGGTGACGACGATTTTCTGCAGTCCATGGTCAGTTGACCCAGAAAGTCACACTTTGCTCTTGACAGTCCTTTGAAAAGTGGAATAGCTAATAATGCTGCTGATGAATAATAATAATCTCGAAAGCCTCTGCACAAAGACCCAGTCAGATGCTGCTATATGGAAGGGAGGTGAATGCTGAAATACAGTGGGCACAATCCAGAGAAAGTTAACCATGAAATCAATGGGACTTAAGTGCTTAACTGTGAATTTAAATCCCATTGGTTTCAACTGAACTTAAGCTCACTTAGCTTTCTCTTGATTGCATCCAGTGGCATCTTCCAGCCCAGTCCTCTTGGAATTCAAGTAGCTTAAGGCTTAAAATGGCTCTGTGAGCAGCAACAGCCCCAGTAATTTCTCAAAACATCATGCTTCCATCAAGGGAACTGCAAAAAAACAAACAAAAACCCACAGCAAATTTCCACAATGAAATCAAGTCACACCTGCTGTTCAAATTAACATATTAAGTAAAATTAGATAATAGTCACAGTAATAATATCTGATTGTTGTTTAGCCTCTTTTGAGGGCCACTCACCTCCCATGTTACAATTTAAATTTGTCATCCAGAAAGTGGCTACTGTTTAAAATATTGTTTTAACAATACTGTTTAAAATTTATTTATTTGCTTCACAGGTAACCCGTAGGAGCACGTGTCAACATTTATCATGCCAGGAGACTCAGTGTATTCAACTGGCAATATGCTTCTTTTTTTGCAGAATGCCTCAATGAATGTCAGGTAGGGTTGCCATTTCCAAAAGGTATTGCTTTGTCCTAGATCTTAGGCAAGTGAAAATCACTTTTTTGGGCATTTTTGTAAAAGAAAAAAATCTCAACAACTTTTGGGTTTTCCTAAAAAAACCTCAACATCTTTCAAGGTGTCCTCGTTTTTACTTTTTGAAATATGGCAACCCTAGTTTCAGTTTCTCTCAGTTTCTCATTTGTCTAGTCTTAAACTTAGTTTAAGACTGCGATTTAGTTTTAAAAAAAAATCCTAATGGAAATCTGTGAGCATTTTAGTACAAACTTCTTATATATATGTGTGTGTTTGTATGCAATTTTGAGTAATAGACACATTTTTGCAAGCAATTTCTCCAACAGGTGAATTTTTGTATTTTATTTGGTTGTATTTTTGCATTGCAAAAGCCTGAGAAATGCAAATTTCAAAAAATAATTGTGTTTCTGTCTGTGTATGAGAAGTGCAATTTAGGTAGTTTCTCATTAAATTGAAACAGAATTGAATTTCTCCCCAACAAGTATTAGGGGTGAAGAGCAAACACAATTATACCCCTAACACAATTCTGAATCTAAAATATCCTGCAAATTATTGAACCCACTATTTTTAGTCTGGTTGTTTGATGTACACAGTGCTTAATGCCTTATTGATAGCTTTATTATTTCAGAGCACAGCCAAACGGGAGACAAAACCATACAAATAGAATCTCTCTAAATCATGGGCAGGAAACATTTGAAAGAGAGAACTGTGTGAAATAATTGGTCTCTTGACCCAAAGCACACAAGGATATATGACTTTATAAATGCTGAATAAATGGAACTCAATGGATTAGTTGTATATACAGTTGGCAAAGGAAATTTTATAGGATTTTTGTAAAGGAATTGGAATAACAATTGACAGAAAAAAATTAACTTACTTATTGTAGATCCAGATTCAGGCCTGTTCAAGGAGCTAATGATAACGAAACCAAACCCTTCATTTTCTTTGCGATGGATGACAACATCGCTTGTTTGCAAGCTGTGCGAAGCAAAGCCCTCTGGGGGTGTAGCATTGCTACTTGATCCAGCATGATTGCTGTTCGCATATGTGGCATAGTCGCTTCTTGGAGAACTGTGGTGCGTAGACACAGAGCCTGGACTTCTGCCATTCTCAGGACACGGTTCTCCTGAAACAGAAACCACACAAAGATTAAGAATCTAGGTTGTCTGTTGGCAAAACAGACGCTCACCAAACTCAAATCCATCTGGCTTTCTGGAACACAAAATACTGGGCATGCTAAACAAAACTGCTCCCAATATAGGAGGACTGGATCTAATAACAGGGATCTACTTGATAAGGCAGCAAAACAATCAAGGCACCCTTCATTAAACTAGTACATATGATCCAAAATAGAGCCATAACATTCAGAGCAGGTAATTACTAGTGAGACCTGACTCAATTTAAGTCTTGTCTATTGTGGATTTATTTAAATTAATACTTAATCAGTTCTAATTGGACCTGATCCACCATAATTCTGCCTTAGGAGTACATGGACCACTATAACGTTTTCCCATAGACCAGACTTCTTATGATTCAAGTCAGTGACCACAGTTATCACCGATAACAATAGCATGCAAAGGCAAGTAGAAACATTTTGGCAATGAAGGGTGCAGAAAACCTGTCAGGTTCTCTTATCGGTTGTTCAATAGAAATGCCAAAGCCATTTGTCCTTAAGTCTTTTTATTCAGTGCCAAGCTATTTACAGTGCAGAGCTCAGTCTTATCATGTCTGCTTGGTCAGTAGCAGAATCCGGAAGTGCCTCCCTCCTGTTTTGGCGCCAACACCAAAGTTTCGGCATCCTAAATTGCCGCCTTCTCCTCCTACGTGATATGTGCGCCGGAACTGACGCTTCCCCCTCCGAGCGAGCCTGCTGGGTGGTGCCAGGTCTCTCAGCAACTCCCTGGACACCTGGCACTCCCTGGCTCCCAGCCACTAACTGCTCCTCCCTCGAGACGGGACTGCCAGATTCACTCGAAGATGAATCTGTTGTTAACACAGGTTGTGGCTCTCTATAAACACTCAGAGCTGGACTGGCAGGGGCAGGCAGATCCCTGACAAAGCCTGAGACAGGAAAACAGTGGTGGCCTTTTCAGTGATGGCATCCTAGCTCGGAGTTACCAGGAAGGTCCACTTGCATCTTTTTCACACCACATGAAACCTTTTTATGTTCGCAGGCATTTAAGATCAATCCACTTTAATTGTGGCCCTTGCTCTAGGTGCTAATCAATGAGTTTTAAAATGGTGGGTAATGTTTTTATAGGTCTGATTGCTATGGATTTCAGCTTTTACTGTAAGCTGCTCTAAGAATCCACCTGAAAGCTCAGAATCCAGGTACCATCAAAGCATTGACTGGAAACTATGGAAATTGAGTAATAATCTGAATTGTGTAAGCAATTTCACAACTACTGCCACACACAGCATCTCTGCTTCCCCCAGTAAGAGACTAAAACTATAATCTGTGGGTGTGGGTTGCTTATGTTGTGCACATGCTGTACACTGATAGCACATTAATACTGCTATATAAAATTATATCATTACTAATAATGGGTGTTGAATTCCAAGGAAATGAATCAGACATTTCTTTATCTATCTATGTCTATTAAGTATGTCTAATTCAACATTTAATTCAATATTAAGGTATTTGCCTTCAAACTAGAAAAATTTAAGCAGGCAACCAACAGAGTAATGGGGATTAACTGCTTGACTTCCCTTTTAAAAAGAGAACAGCCTATTCAAAAGATGTTTGTGGACTAGAGGGATTAATTCAGGGAAGATTAATCCCAAGTAAGAACCTGTTATCAAATATAGGTTGTCTTACAAAAAGAAAACCTGTCCTTGTACACAGAACTAGAATCATTAGCTTCACTTACATCGTGGACCAGCCTTCTCTCAAGTGGTTAAGAGCATGGGGCTGATAACACCAAGGTCGCAGGTTCGATCCCCATATGGGGCAGCTGCATATTCCCGCCTTGCAAGGGGTTGGACTAGATGATCCTCAGGGCCCCTTCCAGCTCTACAATTCTATGATACTCCATATACTTTATATACATACAAATGCAGAGAACGTGTAAGGATAGAAGTAGTATTGTATTTATATCTTTGGTGGTCAGCAAAAAGTAAAAAAAATAAAATTTGAAGTTTGAATAAAACACAGCTCTATTTCTCTGGCAGATCCTTTATTGTAGATTAATAATACAGTAAGAGCTACTGAAGGGACGCGGGTAATGCTGTGGTCTAAACCACAGAGCCTAGGGCTTGCCGATCAGAAGGTTGGCAGTTTGAATCCCCGCAACGGGGTGAGCTTCCGTTGCTCAGTCCATGCTCCTGCCAACTTAGCAGTTCGAAAGCACATCAAAGTGCAAGTAGATAAACAGGTACCGCTCCGGCAGGGAGATAAATGGTGTTTCCGTGCGCTGCCCTGGTTCACCAGAAGTGGCTTAGTCATGCTGGTCACATGACCCGGAAGCTGTATGCCGGCTCCCTCGGCCAGTAAAGTGAGATGAGCGCCGCAACCCCAGAGTCGTCCGTGACTGGACCTAATGGTCAGGGGTCCCTTTACCCTTTACCTTCAAGAGCTACTGAACACAATGCAGCGTAACCCATTCCAGGTGCTAAAATGAAAATGGTACCAGCGAGAGGGAGGTTGGTTCACTATGAACACTCAGAGCTACCAGCTACAGAAGAGTTTTAGACTATGATCCTCTCTCCTCCCTGGTCAGTTCTATAAAGCATTCTTATATGGGCCAACATAATACCCTCCAGATGTTCCTGATCATTGGCCATGCTCCCTGGGACTGAATCTGGAGGGCACCCTGTACCCGTCCTCATCCAGGTAAGCAACCAGGAAGCCATAGAGCAGGCATAGGCAAACTCGGCCCTCCAGATGTTTTGGGAGTACAACTCCCATCATCCCTGACCACTGGTCCTGTTAGCTAGGGATGATGGGAGTTGTAGTCCCAAAACATCTGGAGGGCCGAGTTTGCCTATGCCTGCCATACAGCCTCTCTTGTGCCTCACCCTGCTAGCTTTGAATACGCGAAGTTGACAGTGCAGTCTTACGGGAAAGCTGGACAAAAATGTTATTGTCTCTCTTCAACAAGGACAGAATGGACATGAAAAACTCTTGACAATTCTAGCACAACTAGTGATTAAACCAGAGGTTGCCAACCCAGCACCCATGGAGACTGATTGGCACTGCTGGGCAGCTGCTCCAGATGCTGAGCTTTTTTTTTTTTTTTTTTAAAGTATTTCTCTAGCCCTCCTAGAAGATTAGTTACGGGGCAAAACGTACACGTACCTTCCGATAAATTTATGTGAAATGAGAGTTAGTGTGGCGTAGCTATCTTGTATATCTTCCCTTGTGCTGATAAATGTTCCTTGTGGCTATTAGACAGCAACAGTATCTCTCTCTCTGTGTGTAAAATCAATATTGTGTGATCTCTACAAACAGTAGCAGCAGGACACAGCTGACACCCCATGGTAAGCATAATGATGCCAGGGGTGTCTCTCTCTCTCTCATAGGGTGCTATGCAACCCCTTCCTCATGACTTTTTTGACTCTCTCTCAAAATTCTGTCCACTGGTCCAAAAAGGTTGGTGACCCCTGGATTAAATAATATAATGATGCTTTTCATACCCTGTGCATGAATTCACATGAATTCAGTGAGGCTTACTCCCAGAAAAGTGCGTATAGGATTGCAGCCACAAGCTGGCTTCCACTCATAAAACAGATAATGGGTCCCTATTTGGAATGCTTTAATTTCAGATAAAATCAAATCTCTTTTTCCCCCTCCTCCAACTGATAAAGATGCATATTACAAACTAGCCGATTAGCTTTCTCTCTGCCACACACATCACAACATATCAAGCAACATCTTCAAAGTGCAAAATCAAGTTGGGTTTCTCTGAATCAAGGGCAAGTCTCTCTTTTCTCAGGAAGGTAAGCATGTCCTCTAGCAGTCCTTGCACAACTTTGAAACGAAGTGATTAGCGCAAGGGAGACGAAAGAAAAACAAACAATCATTATGCCGCTACGTTAGAATTGAAAATCTCCCAAAGTTATTGAACCGGAGCTGCAGCTAAATGCCATAGTCAGTGACAAGAAAGATCTCATTTTCTGGCTGTCATGTTTTAGAAGCCTGAATACAGTTTATGTCACTGTGGGTGCAACAGAAAGAAAATTATCTTACCCCACAGAATTACCGAGTGCTGCCTCAGCTATAAATGAATGTAACAGATTCCCATTAAGTACAGGAAAGAATGATAAACCAGGTAGAGCAGATTTTATATTGCTATTGGATATCAATCTATTCTGAAAGATCTGTCCATGGTGCTCTCCACAAAGACTAGCATTTTAGTCCTTCTATACATTGGAATGTCACTCTTTCCTGATCAGGTTTCAATACCTGGCGTTTCTCTTCCTCATTTTTTTTAGGTCCTGAAAGTATTATGGCTCTTTAAATCTAAGATGCAGACCCGACTATTAAATGCTCTCAGAATGAACAAGCCCAAACATACTTTTCCCCTGTGTGGTTGTTTCATGACCGGAATTTATTAGATTCCTCCTAAGTAATTTCGTTGTCCCCGAAGGGGACAATGACAATAAAATAAAATATATTCTATTCTATTCTATTCTATTCTATTCTATTCTATTCTATTCTATTCTATTCTATTCTATTCTATTCTATTCTATTCTTGCAATATTCTATGCTGTATTCATTCTCAAGAGCTTCGAAAGTACTTCGAGATTTGGGTAAAGCTATTACCTAGCTGAAGATTTGGGTAAAGCTATTACCCAGAAGCTGAAGATTCAGCATGGCCCACTCATCTGCTAGAAGTTCTCCTTCTCAAGCTGGAGCTTACCAAAGTGCCCCCCCCTTTGTCGTATGAACTTAGTGAGTGGATACTACATTCCAGAGCGCACAGTCAATTAGAGAAATGGACAGACTTTTTGTGCTATAATTATACCATGAGAGAGCTGTGTGGCAACCGTGGTTTCAGCCCACAAACCTGAGCCACCTGGGAGGGAATGGCTGAGACACAAACTAAAAATAGCAGAGTGCTGGAAATGGGTGTGTGGGTCTGTGCATGTGTGGGTCCATCTGCTTGGAGCGTCATGGGCACTCTGGTAATGATGGCATGCTGTGTGACTGTCAGGGTTTCTCTCTTAGTTTTGTCCTAACCAATGCTTTTTTTCTTAAAAAAAAGTTTAGGGGTACTCTCATTTTCCTACTCATATTGAAATACTGCCCCTCAAGGAGGTCAAACTTAGATTCACAACATGTTTAGGGGTATGTGTACCCATGTGTCCCCCCCCCAGGAAAAAAAAGCACTGGTCTTAATATTCTGTTATAAAGGCTGTCAACAACCTGACTCTTCATCTCAAACTTTGGGCATGACGTCCTGACTTGGTCTTCCACAAAGTTAGGCTGGGAGAACTTCCAGTACTTTGGGGGGAATGTGCATGAATATCTGTAAGCAGCAGCCGGACTCGTAAATTCAATTGTGCAAGTTTCATGTTTATTTACAAAAAGAATGGCAACAAACTAGCCCCAGATCTGCAGCCCCTCCTCTGCAGACTGCTGGCTACAAGAAATGATGACTCATCTAATCTGCAGCGTTGTTCCTCCTTCCTTTAAGCCCAGATGAGGGCCCCACCCTCTGACGTCGCTTCCATAACGTCATCTTCCCCCTCTCTTGTAACCCACCCTTTCGGCATTCCTGCAAGCTGAGGGGTGGGTTATCAGTGTCGGAAAAACTATGTTCTGATAACATTTCTGTTTCCCTGAGCTGCACGCCCCCTCCCTCAATCTCCTCTGGAACTCCACCAGCAATCCTCCCCCCTCTGCCTGGGCTGGCTTCTAAGTCCGATAATAGGGTGAGTTCATGGTTGGGCTCTAGCCTGACAATATCATTTACTTTTGCTTATTGCCTACGGGGGCAGCCATCATTTCCCCATACAACCCCACAACAACAATGCAACATCATCCAGTAGATTTGTTCCTGGGACGGGGCTTATTCACCTAGCCATCTCCAAAGTGAGTGGCAGCTACCCAGTCAGGCTTGGAACCAAACCACTCTTAGCACTTAAAAATGGTTTCTAAAAACAAAGCAAAGCAAAACAAAACACAAAATGAAACAATAAATAAATAAATAAATTGAAAAGAAATGAAATATAAGATAATAAATAAAATAAACTTGACCACCTCATTCATTTGTATTTATTTCTCCAAAATTCGCCCACACACAAAATCCTTTCACCACCCCTCTGTAGCTTTACGGGAGGATTTTTGCTTACTGTCTCTCTCAAACATGCTGAAAGTTTGCTAATAGCCTATTCAAATTGTTTTTTTCTGAAGATAGGTTCCAGTTACTCAATACGTGATTGATATTTGCCACCAAAAAGAATATCCAGCTACAAGTTCCAGACCAGAAGAAGTTCCTTCAGCTGAAAGTTCCAGACATGCAATTAGCAGCAAGGACCAGCAACAAATAAAAGTGGTCATCCGCACAAGCAGAAGCATAATTAATTTCCTCAAGGAATTAATCATCAGGTGCTGTGTGTTACCTTGGCTATTGGCCATTTTCCTAAGGTTTGGGGAGCTGCTAGGGGGCGTTGCACCAGGCTGGAGAGAATTTTTCTGACTCCAGGAGTCTATAATGGTCAACAGAAGAACATCAGTCTCCTTAGTGGAATGACTGCAATACGGCTAACAATGGGACATAGGACTGTGCCAAAGAAGAAGATGACACTGTGAAGAATGAGATGGGGTTGGAAATATGAGGTTTTGATCAGCTACAATGGGTAGGAATGGAAGGCAAAGCTAGCAAGGTAAACAGGGTAGAATGAGTTCTTTACTGGATGGGAAGGAGTAGACAGAAAGGGGTTT
This sequence comes from Darevskia mixta, assembly GCA_034641385.1. Lineage (NCBI taxonomy): Eukaryota > Metazoa > Chordata > Lepidosauria > Squamata > Lacertidae > Darevskia > Darevskia mixta. The sequence goes on along the minus strand of JAWWNH010000224.1, from coordinate 5,055,570 downwards.
AAAGTCATATCTGGTTATTCCAATTGCTCAGTTCAGTGCACTTGTGACAAATGTATCCTAGATATGGCCTCCTCTTACCTTTTTCTAAGTGTACACCTAAAAATGTAAAATGTGAATGCGCCAAACCAGTTTTTGAAAACGCAATAAACCTATTGGTATTCTTATCAGAGTGCAGGATTGCCTCCAGCTCCTGTTGACAGTAGTATTTGTTTCTGTGTCCTGTCTGAAATGGCCCACAGGCAAGTAGGCTTTGGGATGTCAGCCACAAATCCACATATGGCAACATTGCAAAGAAGTGAACAGACTCATAGAAAGACACTCCAGATGAAAACTGTGAGTTAAGGCCTCATCTTTGGGTTATCTATATCTAGAAAAACAAAACCACTCTGATGACTCCTTAAATGTCTAAGAGTGAAATAATTCTGTATCTATGGTTTAGATTTTAGTATAATGTCGACTGGTTAAAAGAGACAAGGCATCTGCCCTATTTCTGGCTGTTGCTGTTTGGTTTGTGCTAAAAGGCTTTTACATTGTGCTCCTAATGAATGGGTATGAGCTGAAAACTCATGAAATCACTCCTTGCCCTGGAGACCTAACAATCTTGACACTTATTTCATTTGCCTGCAGTCTGTTGGTCACACAATGGCTGTTAACAGGGCAGTTGAATTAGCAGGAGGACGGCATGTGAGGTGATGGTGGGAAGAACAAAGAGCCAATAGAAAAAGGAATATGGACAGAGTGACTCATGACTAGTACAGTTCTATGTCAGTTCTACTTTCCTAGTCTCTGTAAAATAACCAAAATACTTTAGCATTTGTGTCAGGAACATTGTAAGGGGAAGCTGAAAAACAAACATTTTATCTGTTTTCTTTTAAAAGCAACATCTCTCTGAATATTAATGCCCCCCGAACATTTTATGTATGATTTGTCCTTAGTTGCATCCCAATTCTTAACAGTATTTGGTTTCCCTTCTGTTGAACATACCTGTGGGTAGCACCTTTCTTCTCACAGTTAGATTCACTTGCCCATTTCGAGCTGCATTATGCATGAGGTCAATCACATATCGGTGAGTTTTGCCAGCAACTGGAATTCCATCGACGAAGACCAACTCATCCCCAGGATGTAGGCGGCCATCTCTGTCGGCTGAGCCCATGGCAATTACTGCTCCAATTAAAATCTAAGTAATGGGGGAGGGGGGAGGAGTGTTACAAGCATAAATCCAAAGGGCAAGGTAGAAAAGAAATCTCCAACACTTTCTGGTGATGCGTAGGCAAAACTTTTCTCTTCTCTGTTGCAGAGTGGAGTCCAAGATGCTGCTGCCAAAATGCCAGCGCTCAGATAAGCCTATGAGAAATGCCCCATATCCTTTCCAAAGACTGTAAACAGCAATGAATATTTTAAGGATTACAGCACTGGCTCACTTTCTTCTTAGAAAATACACTCGTGTGTGTGTGTGTGTGTGTGTGTGTGTGTGAGTGATATGAAATTACGAAAATTAGAATCATTAAGGACACTGCAGGCACAAAGGTTTCAGGGCAAGGCCATGTGTTTGGCTGTCAAAGGGGGATTAATACATAACACCTAAAGATTAGACTTTCTAAACCCTGTCTCCCCTGTCCCTTGGATAAATACCATTCTTCAGTGATGTGGTTTAATAAGGAGTTGGTGGGTCACTGCAAAACCTATTGAACAGACTCTGTGATAAGACCATTACAGTGGCTTGATCCTGTCCACTTTGCACATCACTTGGCATTTTAATGCGGTAATAGATTTCTTGTTGTACAATGTTGATTGGGGATTTGTGCTATCAAAGAAGTGGCTGGTCCCTGTAGAGGGGAAATGAACGTTTTGAAAACTGCTTTGAAATCCTTTGGTATTTTAGAGCTAATTTGCACAATACATTCAGGCTCTTATTCTCATTCAGGCTTGAATGAACCATATAACATGAGCAGTCAAGCCATAGCAACCTCTGCCATTTTATTACAGGAACTTAACATTAGAGCATCATGGAAGTTGCTATGGTTTCTCACTTGCACCATGCACACAGCTTGTGTGTTTTCCTGAGTGGCAAAATGTACTAGTAAGGTCCTCAGTTTTGAGAGCCATCATGTACAACATGATTAGTTACTTCTAGGAAGACACTGCAACTTAGACTATGAATAATATGAATAATATTAGCCAGTGGAGTCAGTCATTAAGTGAAGGCATCTAGTGATAAGGCACCGAAAGAGGTACATGCATGGGTGAAACAGCCATTAGCATTAGCCATTAGCAAATACAGTATATTAGTCAATAGGTGCTTAGCCTAGGGAGAACCAGTATGCTGCAGCAACATTAAGCTTCATCGTGGGGAAATGTGCTAGTGCAGCCATTTAGGATCAGAATGCTAACTTAAAACTAGCTGAAAATTTTATCTCTCTCCATCCTTCAAAGGTTTCTTTATGAAAAGGTGGCTTCAGTTCAATTGTGCACCCTAAGGCAACACCACAAAAAAGCAACAAACAAGCAAAAGATTTAATTCCTCCACCCCATGCGGAAAAATTCAATACTCATTTTTGAAAACGATAAAGATTAAAAAAAGAGAAATAAAGGCTTTCTCCTGAGCTCAGAGAGGAAGAACAAAACAAAATAAAACAAAACAACAAAAAGATTCTTCAGCATCTCTCAGGCCTTACTTGATTGAAAAGTTAAGCAGCTGGTTGGAATAAAGTTGTGTCCAAGCCAGTTTTCACATTTCATTTCATTTCTCTTCTTTTCTTTTCTTTCATGCGCTAGTGCAAAACTTTGTGTGTTTCCAAATCATGCAACCATTCTCTGTCTCCAATTGCAATATTGGATTTTATGGCTTCGTCTTAAAATCATACTGAATCTATGCAATTACAGCCACATGCCAGCTTTCAGACATCATTACAACATGCCAAAAAGAAATATTATCTTAAATTCACCAAGGGCCAGTGCAGATGTTGTTTATTAGACCAATTAAGAGACTCCTGTTTGAACGCCCCACCCTCCTCTTCCCTATTGCTTTCTCTGGAGTGCCTTGATTCAATAATTCTGGGATTTATCACATTCTAATTTTATATTTTGGTTTGTAAACAGAATAACAGCACAATCCAAACCCAAGAGTTTGGCTACAACACTTCTGGCAAATTCTTACTAACTTCCAGTGAATTATGTATTGCTTCAAGTTATCTTTTCAGCTAGTCCTTGTATGGTAAATTAGTGTGTGTGTGTGTGTGTGTTAGAAAGAGCATTGTTGCCCCATTTTGTGTAAAGGTTTCCTATGAATCCAGCATTTACCAATGCACTTGTCATGAATCATGACCCTGAGAATAGGACAGTGTAAATAGCTTCCAACATTCTGTTTCTAACATTAGCACCAACATGTTTGATTGCTATGTAACTCTGATATAACTCCAACATTTTTATTTTGGGTCTTCAGCAATTTTATGGTTGTAAAACTGGCTAGAATGCACTGTGGTTTTATGGGCAAGGGCAAGGCAAGGCAATCTAGCAGGGACATTACAACCTTGATCTCTGACTTCTAGACAAAATTGGATCTACCACCGTCTTTTTCGGATAATGATGATTATTACAATTTCATTTGTTATGTATCTACTGCAAAGAGCCTTGAAGTGACTTAACAACACCAAAGAAGTCACATTGCATTGCAAAATATACAGAGGCATTAAAACAGCAACACAACAATACAAAACATACAAAAGAATTTAAAGGATTAAAAATAACCACAGACCAATTCTACAAGCACCAGACAGAAACCCCACTTTCCTGTAGCCACATCCTAATTCTGGTATATAAAACTTCTACGAATGGAAAGCAACTGGCCCATATCTGGACATCTCAGTGTTGTGTGTTTTGTCCCATCCCACCAGCCATCAGTGAAGTCTGTACATTCAAAATGCTATGATGTCAGAAGACATGTAAGTTGTCATAGATATACTTGCCATTGTTGCTGGAAGCCACATGTTTAATGTAGCATGCATTGCAATCTATGACCACAATGACTTTCTTCCACAGTCAGTTGCACAAATGTTGTATGCTAAGACAGCTTGTGTATCTCACCATAGAAGGCGGGGGGAAGGGAAAGATTTTTGAGGTCTATTTTGGCCAGTACAAATAAAAACAAAATCCAGAAGGCACCAAAAATGTTCGTTTCCTATCCTATCTGCATTCAATAATATTTGAAGCCGTATTCTAAGATTCTTTACTGTACACTGGGATGCTGAAGGGCTAAAAATACATCCAGAATATGTAAAATAAAATGATTACTACTTCTTTTTCTATGTGTGATGTAATAAAAAGTCACAAGTCCTTAAGCTTGTCATGGCTGAGGAGAACTATCATGGGAATGTTTCTATTTTGATACCGCAATCTTCCAGTATATGACTAATGGAAGTCACTACTGTGTGTATTTCAGAAGGCAATATGTCTCATTTCAGGATGTCTGTTACATTTTCTCAAGAATGTACAATATAAACAGTGGGCAGTTTCAAATCTCAAAATTACTGTATTTATCCAGCAAACGTTTCTCAGTGCTGCGTCTCTCAAAGCATGACATTCGTTTGTTCCTACTAAGTTTGAATGTTATTTTGCTGTTGTAAAAGCAAGGCCCTGACCATCTGCAGTAGCCAATCATGTCATGTAAGTCAGTAATTGAAAGATGTCACAGAAAAATGAACTGTGTAAAAGGTTGGAGAATATACTCCTGGTAACTTAATACAGACTGATTCACAATGACAGATTTTAGATGGAGACGCTGATAGCTCGAGAGTCCTGTCTTTTTCAATGTCTGAACAAGAAGAAGTGCCATTCCAATATGACCATTATACAAAGTGATATTTTTCTGACAGATAGCGAAGATGCCGAAGCTGTAGAGTAGAAAGTCAAAGGAAACAACTCACGGGCTGTCCAGGTTCGTCTCCCCCAAGGATTCTGAAGCCAAATCCAGATTCCATTCTCCGAAGATGAACATCCAACTCCTTGTAATCTGGACCTGGGATAAGATAAGATGTCATTTAGGTGTAAAATGCTTTGAGTTTCTTTCTACAAAAAACCTAGCTGCCCAGCGTTTAGATCATTAAATGATACATGACAGTTCCACCAGAGCCGATGCAAACAGAAACAAGACAGAGTGTGTTGAATACGGACAGGAAGAAAACACAGGTACTTGGAGATGGAACTATCAAATCAAATGCCACAAGGTAACTCTGAATGAAGGAAAAGTGACTGCTACACATGAACTGCTCTGCATTCTGAATATGAATAAGAGTATTTGTAAGAGGCACATTGCGTTTTCCGCCTTCCAATGAGAAATTCTCTATTTAGAAATAAGTGGGTTTACCCTGATGTCTGAGGAGTGGTGTAAACATTTATAATCATGCACATATGACTTCCTGTGCATGTTTCCGAGTACATTTCCGAGCACAGTTCAAAGTGTTGGTGCTGACCTTTAAAGCCCTAAACGGCCTCAGTCCTGTATACCTGAAGGAGCGTCTCCACCCCCATCGTTCAGCCCGGACACTAAGATCCAGCGCCGAGGGCCTTCTGGCGGTTCCCTCACTGCGAGAAGCAAAGCTACAGGGAACCAGGCAGAAGGCCTTCTCGGTAGTGGCGCCCGCCCTGTGGAACGCCCTCCCATCAGAGGTCAAAGCGATAAACAACTACCTGACATTTAGAAAATACCTGAAGGCAGCCCTGTTTAGGGAAGTTTTTAATCTGTGATATTTTAATGTATTTTGATATTTGTTGGAAGCCACCCAGAGTGACTGGGGAGACCCGGCCAGATGGGCGGGGTACAAATAAATTATTATTATTATTATTATTATTATTATTATTATTATTATTATTATTATTATTATTCCTGCCGCTCCTTTCCCACTATTTTCCCACCGTAAGGAATGCCTTAAGAACATACAAGAAGTCTTGCTAGATCACAGCATCACATCTAGTTCAGCATCCTGCTTCATGCAGTTGCCAGCCAGATGCCTTTGGGAGGCCCACAAGCAGGAAATGAGCTCAGCAGGAAATGAGCTCAGCTCTTCTCCCCAAAGGAACTCCAAACATGGAATCTGGATATAGTCCTCATGACAAGTAGCCATTGACTGGCTCTCCTTGATTTGTTCTGTTCCTCTTTGAAAGGCACCTGAGCAAGCCAGCCTGTGGCAGTGGACTCCATAAACCAATTTCATCTTGTCATTTGTTCTTTGATGGAAATGCATTCTTTAAAACTAGGGAGATTTTGTAGCACAAGAAACCTGCTGGAAAAACTTTGAGCCCTGTCATATAAAATACCAATTTTGAAGAACCCCTGCTCTGAAGGCTCATGATCACTGTCATTAGCGCCACCTGTAAAAATTGAGGCTGAGGGACAGATTAGCTGTGATGTTGGCAGTTATATAGGTTTAAACCTGGATCTGCCCATATAACATATAGAGCAGTTCTGATTTTTAACAGCAAAATAGGCTAATAAGTGTGTGCTCTGAAGCTCCCCTATCAGGGAAGGAAGCTGTGGGCAGGAGAAGGGTGGAGCACCACCTCACTAGAGCAGCCAGCTTTTTCTGTGACTGCAGTACCACCCTGTGATGAAGCGTAGTATATAAATTTTAATAGTAACATTATTATTATTATTACTATTATTATTATTAATCTGGACTGACACAGACCTGCCACTGTCATGTTTACTTTGAACCTAGATTATTGTAAGGTTACCTGAGCAAGCCCAAAATTGCACGCCCCCACCAGCCCCTGTACTGCCTTCCCAAATCCGACTAAGCGAGGTGCTGGGCTTTGAGGAGGTGCGAGGCTCTCCCATCTCCTTCCCAAAGCTGGGAAAGTGCTAAGTAGGCTTTGCGCAGGAAGCCCAGCACCTTGGTTGCCTGGCTTTGGGGTGGCAGCATGTTGGACCACCCTGGTCTAGAGGAAGGAGGTTGTTCCAGGAATGAAAAACTTCCCTTTTTCTAAACAGCAGCGATTGGTGGCTCTCTATACATTCCACTCCCCCCACAATAGTGAAATGTGTGTGTGTGTGTGTTTTAAAGAACATCCTTACCCTTTGGAACTAGCAGAATTATTCCTGGGATATTTGTGTTAGTAGGGCTCTTTTAGCTGACTGTTAGCAATTCCTGTATGAAACTATTGTAGCATAGCAGGTTGGACACGGTCAGAATATGTCCCAAAGAAAACAATTTAAAAATTCTTTTAAAAAGCCAACATATATAGTAAAATCCATAACTATTAATAATTCAACCCATGTTCATTGATTTGCTATGGAATGCCCCCAAAGTAATGCTTCGAAGCTACTCAGAAATATGTTTCAGCAAAATAAATACTAGGTCATTTAGTAATAATTAAAAATTAAAGTGATTGGCTTTTTGGGGGGTGGGGTGGGGGAAACAAATGAATAAATAACAGCAGGATCCAGTATGGGCTGTGGATATGCATACTCTACCATTTTCCAAGCTGAATTTTTCACTATGCGTTCTTAACAATTTATTGTTGTATTTTATGAATTGAGGCCTCACAAATGTTTCAGGGGATTAACCTTTCACACTGGCTTAAGCTAGAAGCGCTGTATTATATATTTCTGTACTTGAATCTTGTCTGCATTGTAATGAAAATAAATAGAGAGCTTCATGAAAAGGAATGGTGCCCATGTTTATTCAGTTTTCCCGGAAACCAAAACATCCGAGCACAATAAGCCCTCTAGGCAGAGACTGTGCTTTGTAAAGCAAACAGCCCACTGGTCACCAACATTAAATAATAGGAAGTGGCAACAAGAGGAGACTTTCCCCTTTATCTTTGCCTGAGAGACAAAAAGTCAAGGAGGGAGAAGTAGAATTCCAATGCAAATGTTTTTGGAAACGCAATGAATTGGATCCACTAGAGGAAGCTTCTTCCTTTAGAGAAAGGGAACCTTTGCATCCAATCCAATGTTTTCAATTCAGCTAAAGAGCAAACACTGTAGAAAAGTAGGAGGGGGAGAATTAAAAATACTGGGGAGGCCAACCTGGAGGCTTAGGTTAAGTTTGTGAACTTTGGGCAGACTCATGAACCTTCCATTAACAGTTCCATAGCATGCAGAAATTCAAGAAACGCCCCTCTTTCCAGCAGGGAGGCCCAGCTGTTAAATATATCACTAGTCCTGCTGGATGAAAAAAGAGCAGTAGCTTTCATTACCACAACATACTGCCCTCCTTTGTACGCATTCTTTGAAGATGACAAAGGGAGCCACCACTTCACCCAGCAGTCCTGCTGCGCACATGAAATATACAAGGCAGCGGTGTGGCAGGTGGCGGTGCTGCGGTGCTGTGTGCAGCGGTCAACTCAGCGGGATCCCATCCCACCTTCGTCGCCAGTGAAATATACTCGGAGTCGAGTGTGGATTTCATGCTCTTTATTCAGCTCATAGTAGCGAGGAATGAATGTTTCCCCAGAACGTCTGCTTTATATACATTATTTACACAATGGGCCCCACGTGATTGGCTAATTCCAGGATACTCCTGTAGGCCAATCAGGTTGCAGATTCACTTCCACCTGCAGACCAATCAGACTGCTGCATTCTGAATCCTATTGTTCTAGGACCAATCAGACTGCTGCATTCTGAATCCTATTGTTCTAGGACCAATCAGACTGCTGCCTTTTGGATCCTATTCAACTCAGTACGTAACAGCACACAAGCCGGGGGGGGGGGAAGCGGAGGCAGTTTTAACCCATGGTTTGCTGCACCCACTGGTTTGTGCGCACTGCTGGTTGCTGAACCAACTTAGGACACAGCAGATCCTTGGCCAGGCCAACCCCATCCTTCCTGCTTCCCACTGTACCCCAGAAGCATCACGTTTTGAGAGTTTCCTGCTGGTAACTATAGCTTTCACTTCCCATGCTTTCAGCTTCTGCTGGTGGAGCCCAAAGGAACCAAGCAGAGTCAGGCATAGAGACAGCACCACTTCACCCTTTCAGTTTGTCAGATTGTGTTGTTCTGTGAACTTATCCATATGCCCATGTATTTCATCATAATACCAAGCCCATCAGCGCACAGTGGTGGGGCACTGGTGCTTACCTGAACTCTGGTCATTTGCATTGCTGCTGCTTACTGGGAGGGAGGGAGAGGCCAGGTTGGTGCAGTGCAAATGCACCTGCAGGGGCCCTGGCTTGGCTCTGCTGATGCATTTGCACCCCACCAACCTTGCTGCCTTGCCCTTCCCACTCTCTGTCCTGGTAAGCTGCAGTGACCTGACTAACTGGAGGTCAGGTGAGAAGTGATGCCCTGCCCTGCCATCTGCTACTGAAACCATTATGGCATGGAAGTGAAGGGCTTCTTTTAAAAGAAATAATAAAAATAAAAATTACATACAAGGATGACAGTTATAGAACAGGATCCACCTCTCCCTCTATCCCACCATTTCTATAGGCAGGACAGCCTATATTATTGTGAAAGCCTAAATGACATTTAACGTGAACACGAATCCTCTGGACTTTGATATGTTATTAAGCTTATTAGTCTAATGATCATAAACATGGTTACATGTTTCCAGATATATGTTTTGAGATTTTTTTTTAAAGGAACACTTGCTCCTTCTCATAGTGGGTATTTATTAGATGAAAAGTCTTTGTCTTTTTAAAGGAGAAAAACAACACAGAATGGTGATTCAGCACTCATGATTTACGCGACCCCTGAGCCATGATTAAAAGAAGCACAGTCACTAGGACATGCAATGGACAATAGTTACGTTAGCACAATGAAGGCAGAGAAATACTTGCCAGAGGAATCCATTCGAAAACCAGTCCTGGGCGGCACTTGCTCTGAATAGGAAAATGTGGAATTAAAGGTGAAATAAATTTGTCTAGACACGTAAATATGCAGTTCTGCTTTTTCTGCTTCAGTATGAAATAGCAAACTCTTTTTATTTATTCATTTATTCTTTGAACAGACTTTTCTCAAGTTATTGTGTCTGGTTTTAGCTGAAGCACATCTGTATACATAGATACATTCTTTGAAAACAAAGCAAATTAAGAAGTACTGTAACTTCAATTCAATGATATGTCAGTTGCTTGTTATCAACATGCAGTTGGTCAATAAAAAAAAAAATACCACACTTTCTTTTCAAATGACAGCCTTCAGCATTAAGTTAAATACCTCAAATGAAACAAGCTTGGCCTGCTCAATGAAGTTCCCCCTGGACAGGTGTTTGTTTGAGAGATGTATATGTTAAAGGGTATTTTGGGACATTGATAAGATTTACAGTGCAACCCTATACACAGCTACTCCTTTTATTTTAGTCAGGCAAATAAAAAGTACAAAGTTGTGTCTATGTTCATTAGGTTTCACAATATGCAGGCAGTTTATAGCTTGCTTGGTCACAAAAGCAGATGGCAGGAATTAGAAATCCATGCTCTTTTCTACCTCTTCTGCAGAGATGAACAGCATGGATTTCATATTTTTCCAGCTGTGATGGAAGACTGAACACCAAAGACCCCTCCAAACCCTGACAAATAGAACTGACTATAAATTTACAGGAAAAGTTGGGTTATTAGCTGCCCCAGGGCACAACCTGATCCCTGGATGGTTGAGTAATAGAATAGGCAAGTACAGACTTGTCCTTCTGAACATAAACGCAGTGTCTGTGGTTGCCCCATACATACCGGTATGTGGGGATCTTGTCTGGGTTAAGGGGAACAAAAGCCAGGAACAAACAAGAGCTATGTGCAGAAATGGAGGCACTCTGGCTAGCACAGTTACAGCACAACCAAATTATATGAACACAGACAATTTAATACTTCTGAATCTCACATGTGACAGCCCTCAGTTCAAGTTTGGACAAATCTCCAAATGCTCCAGCAACTGTTGCTGAGGGGCCACATCTAGGCCAGTGTGGAAGAGAGAGGTCAATTTCTCTTGGATTTTCAGTTTGACCAAGCCTGGACTTACACTGCAGATTCAGGGCAAAACTAGTCATGATGCTGAATGGAAGAACATTAGGGATTATTATTATTATTATTATTATTATTATTATTATTATTATTAAAATAGCAGACATATTGTAAGCCGCCTTGAGCATCGTTTTAATTGTTGAAAGGCAGCATACAAATAAAATGATGGTGATGATGATGATGATGATGATGATGATAACGGCATGTGGAGTGGACGGAGATTTTCATCAGGACTGCTATGCACAGAGGAACAGTTTAACCCTTTCATCAGTGGCTGAAATGCCCCTCTATTAGTCTTGTAAAAAATGCTTTACTCACTTTGGGGGAGATTTTCAAGGATTTAGTCTGGGAAGGGTAAAGTTAAATCTTCCCTTTGTGTACTGTACTCCTGATGAAAATTGCTCCTCCCCCAGCTATTTTTTTTATTTTTAACAAGCTCAGTGATGTCTTCCAGTGTGGCTCTTAAACTGGTCAAGTCTGGTCTTCACTCTCACCAAGGAAACCTGGAATTGGTGCATCTGTCAGGAAGCTAGGCATTTAGACAGAGAACCCCTGGCAACCTCAGCATACTACAATTCCCAGCATGCTCTGGGGGAAGCTATAGCACTCAAACTGCTGGAACACTGATGTATGCACACAGCACAACCCTGTTTCTAGAACTGCTCTTAACCATCAGCGGAGTGGGTGGGGGTGGGGGCAAGACTCACTGATGCTCCATCTGCACTCTACATTTAAAGCAGTATCATACCACTTCAAACAGCCATGGCTTCCCCCAAAGAATCCTGGGAACTATGTACCCCTATTCCGCTCACAGAGCTACAGTTCCAGAGTTATTTTACAGTTGATCCCTCTTCCAAGGAAGCTACTTTTAACATTTGTCCAAAATTAGATGGGCATAATTTTATTAGGCTGATTGAACGGCAATGTATGGCTTCATGATCATAATGAGATGTCCTGTCCTGCCCCAAGTGAGGTTGTCTGCAATTTGTGTATTTATTTGCCTTTCTGTTCCCAATCTGGAATTGGTGCGTAGCATATATGCTGGGAACTATCAAATAGATTTTGGAGAAACATATCTGGGGATTTTCTGCAGTTCCAGCTTCAGTGAAATTACATATACCTCTTTTCTATCCCCCCACCCCAAAAAAATCACAAAATCAATTAGTTTGGTGAATAATAATCGTCCAGTAGATCATGTTAGGTATTCTAAATAATTACTTGTGTGTGACAATAAATATTTCAATAAAATTATGCATTCCAGCTTTGTTTCCATGGAAAGCAATATACCTAGTGTTGTGGTTCCACAATGCAATGTTTGAATAATTACTACTTAAACTAGAAATCTCTGGCTGCCATTTCCCCCCCCTGAGAAAAACATTTCTTATTATATTGATTATTGCCCGATATGCATATTTTGTAAACAAACAGAATATGAAATCTGGGAGAAAAATGACTGAATAGTTGTTACAGTTGGTCTATTCTCCTCAGCCTTTTCAAAACAACAACTCCCTATATTATTTTTTAAAAAAATAAAATAAAGACATCAGGCCACATGGTATTATTTGATCCAGCACAGCAAGTGCTGAAATGAAGGTTCTTGCTGGTATGAGAAAACTGTATCAGAGGTCAGATCACATAAAAGTTCAAACAACCGTTCAGAAATGGAGCTGATGCACCGTAAGGCTAGAGAAGGCAATCAATGGATTCTACATCCAGAGTAGAAGCAGCTTCCCAGTGGGGTGGAGACACAGCACTAGTTTCCTGGCAGTGGCATTGCTGATAAGCCTGCACTGTGTTGACCTCTCTGCTGCTTTGTTCCTCTCCTCCTATCGGGTGACATAGCTGTCAACTTTCGGATTTGAAATAAGGGATTTTTTAGAACTTTCGGATTTGAAAATAAGGGATGCCGCGAGGGCGGTGCAATGGCACCAAGTAGCCTTGCCACCCTGCGCTCCAGAGGCTGTGCCCGAACGGGTGAGCGTAAGAGCGAGCGCGTAGACGGCAGGCAGGCTGTCTGTCTGGTTGGGCGTGAGGGTCTGGCTGCACAAGGCATGCAAGCTCCGCCCCCAGTCGGTCTCAGACTCCTTATTGGCAGCCAAGCAACGCAGCTGAGGAGCCTCCCTGGCCGGCAGGGAGGGAGAGGAGCTGCTTCCTTTGAAATCCGGGGAATTTAAGGGATATCAACAATCCGGGATAGCAGCGGGAAACAGCTTTGGAATAAGGGAGTTTCCTGCAAAAAAAGGGAGGGTTGACAACTATGTTGGGTGAGCCACGTCTGATCCATAGGAAGAAGAAGCCAACTCTCATGCCTTCCCCTTCCCCTTCTCTCAAGTATCAGTCCAATCTTTGCCATAGGATACTGTCATCCGATGTACACTTCTACACAGGCAAACACCGTGAGGATTCACTCCTATGAATGCTACATTGAACACAGTGGGACTTACAGCTGTAGGACTGTACTTTTAGAAGATAATAAATTATGATGGCTGGTTTATGTTTCATTCCTTCAGTTACATGGTGAAATTCCCATTGCGTCACTTCTCAGACAAAAGCCTTCTAATTGTCTAACTGCAAGCATAACTTGTGCAACTTTTTCTAAATGTGTGCAGGGTTGAAGAGAAGCTGATTGCTACGTCTTTAATGCAGCCATCAGTCGCAGAGCTGACACTTTCTATTAGCGTAACTCCTCTGGGGCCGCCTTGCCAGCCAGCAATCAAAACCACTTCTCATCCGCAGCACTTTCTCTAATGCTGATATTTTCATAATCTCATCTGAAAATGCTTTTGGATACATTGTCAGCTTCTATAACCAACAAAAACATTTTGCCATGACGAGTAACTCTTTCTGCCAAGATGAGCCGCACAGGGAAAAGTTTAATCTTTGCTGCTTACATTTTCCTCTCCATTTGATGCATATTCCCTGTGATGCCGGGAGGGTTAATTCTTATTTTAAATTCACAAAATGTATGAACTATCACATATCCTAGATTTGGAAAAAGAAGTGTAAATACGTATTTTGTGTGTATGCATGCAGGAAATGGGACAAATAGCTTATTATCCTTGAAGATACTTTACGGCAGGGATGTGGGACTGGATTGTTTCTGGATCACAACTCTCACCGTCCCTAACTGTTGGCCATGCCAGATGGGACTGATGGTCACAAGTTTCCTAGCCTATGATTTCCTCAGAATAGTTTGAGAAATATACGATATGTTTTGCATTATCCAACATCTAAATGTGCTTCTAAAAAGTGGGCAGGAAGAAGCTCTATTTTTTTCCAGAATGAAGGCAAATTTACTGAATGGCTGACAAAAAAGGCAGCTCTAAACATTAGTTTTTAGCATATCATTTGGGGGAGGTGGGTGGGAGGCGGATATGCACAGACTGCAAAGTTGCCATAGCAGCTCACAGGAGTCCCCCAAAGCAAATAATGGTTATTCTGCCAGTGAAACGTTACAAAACATGTGTGCTCTAATTGACACTCACAGCCAAGAAAGAGGTCGTGGCCACTCTAACATGCACTCTAACCAGAGCCTATATTTAGTCCACTGGAAACAGTAATGTGTGAAACACTAAATTTGGAAACAGAGTTCCGATTACCCCTCTTGTCAACGGGGGAAAACTATTCCATAGTAACATTCTTCGCCATTCATGGCAGGGTTTCGGCAGGGCTTGCTGAAACCAGTAAGAGTGCGCGACTATGCAAAAATACAGCTACAGAGATGAGGAGGGGAAGAGAAATGAATTTGGCAAGCTGACTAAACTGAGAATATTGCCCATTTTCGGTCTGAACATCTTCTTAACCTTATTTTTAATCAAAGCTCTAACTTCTTGTTATCTTCTCATCACCCTCTTGTAAAAAAAATAAATCATTGTGTTTTGGACCATTTTAAAAACTGTTTTAGCTGTTTTTAATGGTATGTTTGTAAATCACCTTGAGATATATGTAAAGGGCAATTTGTTAATTAATTATATTGCACACAAATTGCCTATAGCAGTGATGGCTAACCTTGACACCCCAGATGTTTTGGAACTACAACTCCCATCATCCCTAGCTAACAGGATCGGTGGTCAGGGATGATGGGAGTTGTAGTCCCAAAACATCTGGAGTGTCAAGGTTAGCCATCACTGGCCTATAGCATACCGGACAAAATACATAGGATATGTGTTAATTTGATTGTTATGAAGCAGACAATACAAAGGGAAACCATGAACCACGGGGAACGGAAGGAGAGTGTAGCTTCCACAATAAGGGAAAAGGAGACCCCCCCCATATATTCCTCCAGAGGTTCTGATCTGGTCGTAGGTTCTTAGGTAAAGTAAAGGCAAAAGGACCCCTGACCATTAGGTCCAGTCGTGTCCGACTCTGGGGTTGCGGCGCTCATCTCGCTTTACTGGCCGAGAGAGCCGGCGTACAGCTTCCGGGTCATGAGGCCAGCATGACTAAGCCGCTTCTGGCGAACCAGAGCAGCGCACGGAAACACCGTTTATCTTCCCGCCAGAGCGGTTCCTATTTATCTACTTGCACTTTGACGTGCTTTCGAACTGCTAGGTGGGCAGGAGCTGGGACCGATCAACGGGAGCTCACCCCGTCACAGGGATTCGAACCGCCGACCTTCTGATCAGCAAGCCCTAGGCTCTGTGGTTTAACCCACAGCGCCACCCGTATCCTAGGTTCTTAGAAATGCCACAAAGGGGACAAAGCAGGGATTTCACACTTCTTATATTTCAGCAGTAGCTAATAATGACTGTAGTGGATGCCAGGTGACTTTTGAGCAACAGGCTATCTATGGCAGCCACAGTAAATTCTGCCACCACCTTGTACCTCCACAGATGCTGACGCTTCTATGAAGTGCACAGGTAAGTGTGCATAGGGAATCTATGCACACTTACCTTGGAGTAAGTCTCATTGAACTCTCTGGGGCTTGCATGTATAGAATAACTCTGCTTGCTAACTCATAAGTTGCCCTGCCCATCCTTTCGGCTAGAATGGGCTTAGGGAGCACTGTAATGACTTAACATTCTACTTTACTTAACATTCTCCTTTATTTAACACACTCCTTCGAAGAGATTTACTACAGATGCTCTTCAGCCAATTTGCCTGATTGCATATATACTTAACTAATTCTCAAATTATCTCCTGCAGCTTTATATCCGAAGACAGAAAATATGAAGTATGCATTAAAATGCAGGAGCAAGTCACTTACAGAAAAAGCTATTAATAAATCCCAGGCTGTAAATGTTTAGGGTTATTAATTCTGCCCCTTTTCATACTAGGGAAATCTGCATATAGGAGATCTCTTTCAAGTAAACTTGAAATGAGTCTTACATCTTTCGCAACCTTCTATATACTAATCAACACCACAAAGTAAGAAACTCCTCTGACTGGGTTTTTATAATACCCAGAAGTTCAGGAATATTTGTAGCCTCTTTCATCATACTAACAAGCATTACAAGGGTTTGCAATAATAAGCATTTTAGGCTGTATACCTATACCAACTAACCCGGGAGTAATTGCTGTTGATCTCAGTGGGACTTACTTCTGAGTAGATGTATGTAGGGTTATGCTGTTAGATTGACATTTTTTAGTTCCTGCTTTTTTTTTCTTTTTAGTTAAAGCTGAATCTCTTATGGTTCACATTTTAAGTTTCACCAGCTCTTCTCAGCAGCATCTTGTTTTCCTGTTTAATGGCACTTGCATGTCACCCATCAGTCTTGGATTGCAATTTGAAGTGCTTCTGATTATGTCTATGTATTTGTATATGCATACATTAAACACAAATTGTAACCTCACAAGCATTGTAGCCTCAGAAACACAAAGCTGCCTAATGGTTTTGTGTTATGGAAAACACAAAGGATATTCCATTGTGTACTTTAGAATTTTCTGTGGATTTCTGCCAACTTTATACTTCGGTGCGTGATTGATGTCTTAATATAGAAAGCTTCAGGGAAACTCTCACTTTAAATCCAGCAGCCAATTTTCAAAGCAGAAAAATAACTGAGGGAAGGAAGTGAGGACTGGTGTAGCATCTCAAGCACGCTTTATGTAAAATCAAATGAAAAATAAAACCACTCTCCCCCAAACCCTCTTTTGCTCATTTAATATCACCTCTAGAATTTCCCTTAGTTTAGCAAGCAATACAGCTCATTTCACTAGAAAGATTCATGTCCTGCTCTCACTGGGGCAAAGTCTTGGGATCTGTAAGCAATATCAGCATATCTAGTTAATATATTAAGACAATATAATGCAGGCACAAGAAATAGAAATAATGTATTGTAGCAATGTGGAGAAGGGCATATGGCTTGCTTGGCCAATGGAACCCTTGATTAAGGCTTTCTGCAATGTATGTGTTTGTTCTTAATGGTTCCTTCATTATACAAGAACATAAAGCCCTGCTTGATCAGATCCATGGTCCATCTAGTCCAGCATTTTGTTCTCACAGGGGCTAACTAGATGCCTATGGGAAGCCCATAAGGAGGACATGAGCACAACAACACACAACATTTTTATTTTTTGGTGCTAAACAGTTTGCTTCAAAACCATCTCTGGCCATAGTGGGGAATCTGTGGCCCTCCAGATGTTGCTGGACTACAACTCTCACTATCCCTGACCATGCTGGCTGTGGCTGATGGGAGTTGGAGTCCAACACTATAAGGAGGGTCAATGGTCTCCAGAGATAAGTTGCTGTTCATTCCTAAAATGAATCACAATCTACCCAAGCAGTCATGTTAGTGTTATGAGCAGACTGACAAGAAGTCAGGCGTGTGAGTTGCATAAATTTTAACGTAAGAGGCTATGGTTGTTTCGTTTCCAGATGAAGCAAAATTATATTGGTGAGCAGCCTCTGTAAACTCACCAAAGTGTTGGTGCTGGCCTTTAAAGTCCTAAATGGCTTCGGTTCTGTATACCTGAAGGAGCGTCTCCACCCCTGGACACGGAGGTCCAGCTCCAAGGGTCTTCTGGCGGTTCCCTCACTGCAAGAAGTGAAGTTACAGGGAACCAGGCAGAGGGCCTTCTTGGTAGTGGCGCCCAACCTATGGAAAGCCCTGCCATCAGATGTCAAACTGATTTACCCCAGCCACTCTGTATGGCTTCCAACATAATAAAAACACAGCAAAACATCAAACATTGAAAACTTCCTGATACCAGGCTGCCTTCAGATGTCTTCGGAAACTTGTGTAGTTGTTTATCTGTTTGACATCTGCTGGGAGGGCGTTCCACAGGGCGGTGGCCACTACTGAGAAGGCCCTCTGCCTGGTTCCCTGTAATTTCACTTCTCTCAATGAGGAAACTGCCAAAAGACCCTCAGAACTGGGCCTCAGTGTCCAGGGCTGAACGATGGGGGTGCAGATGTTCTTTCAGGTATACAGGAACATTTGGGATCTACTGTAACAGTTTTTAATATAGGCTACAAGGTTCAAAACTTACTTAACTTTAACTTTTGCTTAACTTGAAGGTTTGGAATGACATTTAGGCCAAAATATGAATTAAATACGACCCTTACAAATTACTTGATATTAGGTAATCCTCTGAAAATATATTATTTGCCCCAGGTTGAAGATTAGAATCCAGGGGTCAGCAAACTTTTTCAGCAGGGGGCTAGTCCACCGTCCCTCAGACCATGTGGGGGGGCCGGATTATATTTTGAAAAAAAAATGAACGAATTCCTATGCCCCACAAATAACCCAGAGATACATTTTAAATAAAAGGACACATTCTACTGATGTAAAGACAACGCTGATTCCCGGACTGTCCGCGGGCTGGATTTAGAAGGCGATTTGGCCGGATTTGGCCCCTGGGCCTTAGTTTGCCTACCCATGTTATAATCTCTTCTACTGATTTATGCCTTCTCTAATTCTTCTTTATCTCCCAAGCCTTTTATTTATTTATTAACCAGATAGAAGTTAATCTTTACTGTGCACTTTTCTTCTCTGTCTATAGTAGTTTTATTCAAGAGCCTCCCTGCTGAATAACAAGTGCAAGACTCTGTGAAAATATTTCATTTACTGTTGAGCGACTCCCATATGGGGAGCAATTATTGGGAAAAGGACCTGTCCTGTCTTTAAAGTGTTAGATCAAGTCAAGTATCTTTTAAGCAAAGATGCTGAGTTTCAAAAAGTGCTTGCTAATTACAGGTCCTCCCGTCACTCCTTCTGACAACCATTCCCAGAAGGGAGTTCGCTGGGGAATAACCTTTCAGCACCACATCCACATTCTGCCACTAAAGCAATAGATGTACCAAGGGGAAAAGGCAAGTCAAAAATCAATCCAAGCTTGTTTTCCAAAAATGGGTTTGAATAGGGTCATTACTAATTCCATTCCAGGTGTCTTGGTCCACATTTGTAAACAGGTCCAAATGAAGGTAATTCTGAGAAACACCACGGCTGAAGCCCACAACCCTTTGCGCTCACAGGGCTTCCATTACTCTTTGTAAAACTGAGTGCTCAACATGCAGCTATGGCTTTTTCCAGCTCCATAGCAGGCCATGCAAATAGAAGGGGAAGAAATGGAGGCAGTGAGAGATTTCACTTTCTGGGGTTCCATGATCACTGCAGATGGTGACAGCAGTCACAAAATTAGAAGACGCCTGCTTCTTGGGAGAAAAGCAATGACAAACCTAGACAGCATCTTAAAAAGCAGAGACATCACCTTGCCGACAAAGGTCCGTCTAGTTAAAGCTATGGTTTTCCCAGTAGTAATGTACGGAAGTGAGAGCTGGACCATAAAGAAGGCTGATCACCAAAGAATTGATGCTTTTGAATTCTGGTGCTGGAGGAGACTCTTGAGAGTCCCATGGACTGCAAGAAGATCAAACCTATCCATTCTTAAGGAAATCAGCCCGGAGTGCTCCCTGGAAGGACAGATCTTGAAGCTGAGGCTCCAGTACTTTGGCCACCTCATGAGAAGAGAAGACTCCCTGGAAAAGACCCTGATGTTGGGAAAGATGGAGGGCACAAGGAGAAGGGGACGACAGAGGACAAGATGGTTGGACAGTGTTCTCGAAGCTACCAACATGAGTTTGACCAAACTGCGGGAGGCAGTGGAAGACAGGAGTGCCTGGCGTGCTCTGGTCCATGGGGTCACGAAGAGTCGGACACGACTAAACGACAGCAACAAGCAGGCCATGGGAAAGATTACAGCTAATGTATTTTCTGTAATGTTGGGAGAATCTCTTGTACGGTAGTGTAGTGTTGTGTAAGGCAGTGCCCAAGTAAGCTGTGCACTGCCTCATGGGAGGCAAATGCCAAGAGCCTTAAGTATGAACGAGACTATGGGTGCATTCAGGCATAACACCAAGTCACAATTTAGCACTATGTCTAAATAACGCTCTGTCTGTCTGTCTCTCACACACAGAAGAATGAGAATATGACTTCCCATTCTAGTAGAAAGCTCTTTGTATGCATGGGCCCCTCTTTCGCACCCACAAAGCTCCCCCATCCACAAGAATTTCCTCATTTGCTCATTTCTTTCATCCTGACTCAGCCATTGTTCCGTCTAATTTGGTCCTGGGAGACCAGAAGCTGTAAATATGACACCCTATTGTAAGATGCCGGAAGACACTTTATAATATCCATAAAAACGTGCGGATCTTATTTTCAACACAGCATTCTGATAGGACTGCAAATACACCAGGGAAAATAGATGTACGTTTTCAAGTACTTTCATCATGAAATATAGCAAAGGTTGCATTGTAAAAATAACTTGACATTCATTGTTCTGCATTGTTGGGCGGGAGAGTCAGAGCAGGTAACCTAAACAAAATGCCAATTTACACGCAAGCAAATGATTACAGGCACCAACCAAAAGCAGCTATGGCTTTTGCAGAGCTCCCATCTATTTATATTGCAATTAATCAATAGAGACATAGATGGAAGACACTCTCAAATGGAGGCAAATTTAGGATAAATGTATGAAGGCACTCGTGGCAGTGTTTTTTGTTTTTTTTTGGTAATATCTACACTAATTGGATTCATTATTTAGTTTGCTTTGAGTTATGGCAAGCAGCGCCACTGTGCCAGCTTTGGACCGTGTATAAGGCAATGTTTAAAGTTTCCGAGTGCTCTGTGGAGGGGGGCCATATTTTTCACTTACGCCTACTTTCATAAATAGCTCGTGATTTCTCATACAGCTCATATGGGTCAGGTTTCCTTGGGTCAAAGGCCTCTGTTGAATCAGGAAAAGAACTCCTGTGAAGGGCAGGTGGAAAGGGGATGTTCTGTGGGATAGCTGGAGCAGATAAACTTGTCTGCGGACTGCCTTGATTCTCCCATCGTTCCATCATCTATAATAAATAACACAGACAGCAGAAAACAAAGGTTTAGACTGAAAACCTGCAGGCGAGGGCTACGTCTTGTTTATACAAAACTGTACAATGCCCATGCGGTTCATAGCTTGCATTCTGTACCTACTCAGAAATCAGACCCATTGGGTTTCACGGGCTCACGCTCAGGTACATATGTATAGGATTGTAGCCTTGAGCATTTTATCAATAATGAATGTGATTATTACAAGGTAAAGCACGGTTTGTATTTTATCTTTGTCCTGTGGTCTCAGTCGGCAGATACCACAGCCATCAGCACTTTTAAAAAGAAGCGTGTTTTGCATCAGTGGGGATTTGGGCTGTGATTTGCTGAGGAATTTCATCTGTACCTGGCTGAAGCGGCTTTCCCTGCCCTCCCCATCAAGAGTCTCCAAAAGCAGGATTTGATGTATTTGCAGAGTAAAGGTAAAGGTAAAGGGACCCCTGACCATTAGGTCCAGTCATGACCAACTCTGGGGTTGTGGTGCTCATCTCGCTTTATTGGCCGAGGGAGCCGGCGTACAGCTTCCGGGTCATGTGGCCAGCATGACGACTAAGCCACTCCTGGCGAACCAGAGCAGCGCACGGAAACGCCGTTTACCTTCCTGCCGGAGTGGTACCTATTTATCTACTTGCACTTTGACGTGCTTTCGAACTGCTAGGTTGGCAGGAGCAGGGACCGAGCAACGGGAGCTCACCCCGTCGCGGCAATTCGAACCGCCAACCTTCTGATCAGCAAGCCCTAGGCTCTGCGTCCCGCGACATGGCAGCTAGTACTATGTAAAATAGGGGTGGGGAAGCTTTTCCATCATGAGGGCCACATTCCTCAGTGAAGAATATCAATAATTTTACTCCTTTTGCCATTTCCGTTATTCCCTTCGAGAGAAATACAACAGAAATACGTTGCGTTCACCATGTGAAAAGTAGCTAAACTATTGACCGTTGAAAATTCTATAGGAGGCCTGTGCTTAGTTGACACATCAGAAATGCTTGGAGGTCTTTGTCAACACGTTGAAGACAGGGATGGAACCGCTGCCAGCTGATAGGCTTTTATTTCTCATTCTCTCTCTCATTCTGCTACCCCTTTCCCAATAGTGGCCAGTGTGGTGGGGCAGAGCCACAAACTGCCCTCCTGACACCGCCATTGCTACAGCTTTATTTGGCCTCTGGCTGGCCTTAGCCCATGTCTGTTGCCTGGCCTTCAGAAGGTTGCCCAACAGGAGAACATGGCCCTATGGCAGAAAATGGGGTTTTTGACCCTGAACCTCCTTGGCTCGAGTTTTCCCGCAGGTCTAAAATGTTGCAGCCAGGGCACAAGGCAGCCAGGATCTAATATAATCTACTTACCTTTGCCTAATCCTATTGAGAAATGCTTTGTGAATTATGCTGAACAGACTGGTGGAAGCAAGGAGGATTAGATGTTAGGAAGAAATACTAATTAGCTAGCTGTTTTTGCAGAGAGTTTTGAAGCACAGGGAGCACGGTGGTTCCAGGTCAAAACACAGGAACAAAGGTTACAATATAATCCTAAAAATGCTGTTCCGTAGGTAATCCCCACTAAATTCAAAAGGGCTTACTTCCATGTTGTGGCCACTCTGCAATCATAAGGCAAACTTGCTTGAAATGAATACGGTATAAAATCCTGAAGAGGTAAGATGTGCTGATTGATCTTAAGCATATGCTTTCAAAAGGAAGCCCCATCCAGTCTTATGGGGTTTATTTCCAGGTGTTTATGGTTAGAAAGGCATTCTGACAAATAATCACACAATACATAATCCAGCTAAAGTAAATAATATTGTTCTCAATCTTAATTGATGCTAATTTGATGTTCCCACTCAGTAGCTATAATGGGAGGGAAGTTTTCAGGGAAATTTTGTGGATGTGTTGGGAAGAGTAAGAAGGCCATGGGTCCTGAATATACATGACTGTCCCCAGCACCACAAATCTGGGAATCCTCTGTTTTAGAGGGGGGGGGCGCTCTGGTATCACAGTTGGCATCCCATTCATGGACCTCCCTCTTCGCTGAGGGAATGGCACTTGGGCTATAGGACTTTCACTTCAAGCACACAGTTAATTCTCTCCCACTGAAATTGATTGCACTCAAAAGCAATAACTAGCACATAATCACATGTTAAAATGCAAAGACTTTGAGAAGAAAACTTACAGGTTTAGGAGTCTTCCATGGTGAAAAGAATCCTAAAGAAAGCAAAAGAAAAGAGAACATCAGTGCATCTTTGTTTTATTCTTGGAAAAGTGTCTGACTTTATGCATACTTATTTTTGAAGGTCCAGAAACATTTGTCCAAAGACTGTGGACTCAGCTATACGGCTGCAAATAAAACATTTTAAGTGTGTTTTAAGTTGAATATACAATGTGACACTAGATGGAGATGGTGAGCCTTATGGAAAATTCAATGTATTTTTTATATACATGTAGATTCCACCTAAGTTTTTTTCCCCTTTTCAGGATTTGTGTTACTAGAAAACAATGCCTTGATAAATTTAATTCTTTCTAGTATGTTATGGGAACTATTGCTTGGACTGGAAGTTTTGCTCCATTCACAGACAGTGTGCACGTTCCTGGAAGGAGAATTAAGTTCACCTAGGGGACCTTTCTGTGAGCAGCAGAAGCCCCCCTGTCTATGTAAGCGTGGTGTTGGGGATTTGTGTAGGAAAGCACCTTCTGTTCACAGAATGAAAAGTTAGGATCCAAGCCTCTGCTGTGATATTTAATCAATACACTAAATATGTCTACACTTGACCTAAATGTTAAGAGTAAGAAGTTGGGCCTTGAAGCAAAATGTGACAGTGTGGAATCCCTGACTTCACTCCATGCCCACCCACCCCATTTCCCCCCACCCAACAGTCCGCAAGCATTCCACACTCACTGAGCGGACTGTGCCGTTCTTACTGGGCTGTTTGAGTCCCCCGCCCATTTTGAGTTTTCGCTCCATTATGGATTGCTGGTGTGTGTATGTGCAGACTCACAACTACATTAAAATCTGACTTTTCCACCGATATTTACAACCAATTATCTCTCCCATCCCTAGTGACATTTTAAAATAGTTTCCCAGTGTGAGCCAGGAAATGACCTATCTATTCTAGACAATGAAATGTTTCTTTCTACTGTTTTTTCTACCTATACTCTTCATCCTCCCTCCCTCCTCAGTCACTCAATATTCAATGTCACTGAGTATTTCTGGGACTGCTTGGGTATTTTTTCCTTCCCTCTTAGGCTTTTTTTGGGGGGGGTACCTGATATTTCCTTTCTTGCTTATTGGTGGTACCATTTTTGTTGCAGCTCTGTCATTATGGGATATGGGGTGACTGCCTAGGAGCCACTCATATGCTGTGTTGCATTCCACGATGCAAGAAAGGCTGGTTATATGAATGAATGAATGAATGAAGATTTGAACTGGAAATGGAGAGAATGGTTTTGTATCAAATATTCATTAACATTCTGTGGTATTTAAAAGAATGGCTAGACTAATGTTCATTGCTTGTAAAATGAAAATGTAATTATAACAGTATTCTCATTCCATGGTGTGACGCTAACCTCAACAGGAGTTTTCCAGAATCCATCAAATTCCGTGACTCTGTTAGAGTGGGCCTTCTCAATAGGTCCCCCACCCCTGTAGTGCAAAGTAGCCATGTTCAGTCCAAACCTCACCCAGGGCATGGAAGAACATTGGTGATATACCATCAATTGAAACAACCATTCATCTCTATGGTCAGATTGCTGGGGTAACTAGGATAGGACTTTTATGACAAAACATGGTCACATATCACCACTGGCAAGAGAGCACATTTTAATCACAATAAAGTTACCAATTGGGAGAGCAAATACACTCTCTGGCGGCATCTATGGTAACTGCCCATCAAGGAATAAGACCCCACTCACTGTCTCCCTTGGTATACCAGGTGGTTTCATTCTTGTGGCAAACGGAAAAACAGCAGGAGATTCTGGAAAAATCCATTGGTGGATTCTGGCTGTGCACAGTGACCTTCAGTCATGTGTTATATCTCCTTTGGAGAGAGGTTCATCTCACAAGGAAACTCAAGAGGATTCAGTAAAGCAATGTCACCCTTGTTCTTGGCTATATTAAATATCCACGTAGATCAGTCCGATCCTGTCCTTAGCAATTAGTCCATAGGCCTTGGACCTGAAGCACTGGCCAAGAACCAATCATTCCTTACTGATCTGAGAGAGGATGTTGCTCTGCTTCGCAGGCTCCTCATAGCCCTGCTGGAACCACCACAGCCTGACAGTATGACCATCCACTTTCTTCCTCCAACTTTCACTTTCAACTTTTATTTTCAGAGTGAAAATGCTGTGTCCTAGCAGCAGAGACCAGGAAACAAAGCTGCTGAGCCGTTCTGCTCCATCTGGAACAGTTTTATTTGTTCTATAATTGTAACTGTATTATCTGTATAATTGTTTATTATATTGTTATAATCCGCCCTGGGACTTTAAGATGAAGAGCGGGTAAAAAACAAAAAGCAAAAAAACCACCCTTATAAATAAGTAAACAAAACAAAACAGCCCCTGTAGCTTCAGGGACTCAGCTCTGAAATGGCTGCATTTATCCCGATTCTCCACTTTTTGGATGTGTTTATAAGATACATTTGCATAACAGTTATGTACATTTCAATAGGGAAATATGAAGCTGCAAATACTAGCAAACTAAAACGATTGTGTATCCCACTATACCTGGGGGGCGTAGGACACCAGAAAGGCTGTGACGTTGCAGAGAAGGACAGGTTCATCAGCAGATAGACCCAGACACACTTTCAGCCTACCGTAGCAAGAAAAGCTCTACACGGGAGCCACTTCCCAAACATCTAGCTAACCATGCAAGCTACGGCAGCAGGTGCTGTTGTGAGCTTTGCTGTACCTGCTGGTTTTACCCTGTATAAGATTTTATCCTTTTACAGCCCGATTTTTGTGTGTAATTGTTTTCCAGCTTCTCTTGTAAGTCACCCAGAAAAATTGTATTGCTGGGCAAGAGGAAAATGTCAATAATAAATATAGTGGAGTAAAAACAAAATAAAAACAAAGGGTCAATGTCAAAACCCACACTGATCTTAACAGAGATAGACTCCACCCCAAATGGCATTCCTTGTTAATTGAATTAACAATTGCCACCTGAAGCATGAAGCTACTCTTCTTTTCAGTATTCAAAAATGGCCTTTGCAGGAGTGCCAAAGATAGAATGGGATATTTTAATAAGTACACACAGTTAACTTTTCTGAAAACAGGCTGATTAAAAAGATGAGCAATGCAATTATACAAAGACAAGGGGGGGGGGAATGTCACTCTGTGAATTGCACCTGCTCCGTGTTCAGGATACTAAGTTCCATTCCCAAGAGAACAACTGGTGGGGAGGGGCAGCCCCATGGACCTGGTCTCCCACCAGCAGTATTGCTGTCACACTCTGAGATGGTACAGAGCAGGGAGGTGGCAAGGTGGTCCCAAATCACTCCTGCCTCACTGTCACCCTGCCCTTGCCCCATCCTGGAACCCAGCAGTGCTGCCACTGCCCAGAGGCCAAGCAGGGGCTCTCTTCACTGGGCTATTTGGGAATTAAACCCTCTTAAGAGTGTTTTTTAAACCCAATTTTTTTTCTATGCTAGGGAACCATGCTGCTATTTCCTTCTCATTTCACAGCTGTCAAAACATAGCACCCAAGTTCATTGTAAGTACATTGGAAAAAGCTTTAGGCACATCAACTACAAATAGAGCCTCGTGCAACTTAACCGGCATAATGAAGACAAGCGGGGTGGGGGATGGGGATGGGGATGCAGCTAGAACACTTGTCTTTGCATTCAGTTTAGCTCTTTGTGAAGGAAAAGGGCAAAGTCCAACTTTTTAGTTGAGCCCTAATCTAAGATGAAATCTTACGGCAAATGAACAAATTACCTGGTCACATTCATTTTATTTTATTGCACTTTGAGAACATACACATAGTTTCTACCTTCCACTGTTGTAAGAGAAGCAGTCTCACCTACTGGCCTGGCAAGACCATTTCAAAGAATCATAGAATCATAGAGTAGAAAGAGACCATTGCTCTTAACCACTACACCACACTGGCTCTATTTTCATCAGAGAAATGCTGGAGAGTATGGAGTTATGAGACCCCCCCCCCAAGCCAAGGAGGTAAGTAACTAGGCAACCTTTAGAAGACATCTGAAGGCAGCCCTGTATAGGGAAGGTTTTTTAACGGTTAATTTTTTAATTTTTTTTATATGTTGGAAGCTGCCCTGAGTGACCCAATCAGATGGATAAGGTATAAATAATAAATAATAGAATTATTATTATTATGGAATGGGACACCCCTATTTTCACTGGAGAAATGTTGGAGAGTATGCATTAAACCTACAACAGAGCAACCCAATTGATTGTAGCTGCCACCACCTACTGAATATACTGTAGAGCAGTAGGACTCTACTGCAGCTTGGCTAAAAGGCCCAAGGCAAAGTGCTCATGGTCCCCTGGGATTAAGCCACACCAACTGTACTTTAACCAAACAAACTGATTTTTGAAGAAAATCTACTGAACTTGGTATTGCAGTCAAATAAACAATGAAGAGTTGTTCTAACTTCTGAACTCACCTTAACTTAATATAAGCAGGTAGTTTCTCCTGCATGCTTAAGGGCAAGTTAAGGGCTGGAATCAGCAGTCTTTCCTGTCTTCCTGGCAGATCAACAGAATGGATTTCATGGAGCTTCACCACCTGACCCTAACAGAAGACCCCCAGCGCAGGGCTGGGCTAAGCATCCAGAGACGAAATTGACACAGAGGACAAAATAGCACCAGGATTTGGGCAGGGGTGAAACAAGGGTGGCGATGGTTGGCCTTGATTATGAAGGAACACAAATGCCCACTGAAACAGTTTTTGTCCCCCCCCCCCTATAATTTAAACCTACTCTCTGTGATAGCACTGAAGAGAGAGATTTGGGATTCTTACACATGGATTCAAGGACACGAATTAGTCTGGATAGATGTACAGATTTAACTAATTATAATCACAGGGAAAACCTTTCAATAAGAAAATGCAGAAGCATTTCAACTGGAGCTATGAAGCGCAAAGCAAAGCAAAGCGGTAAAAAGAAGATAAAGGGAACCAGCAGTTTGACTAGAAAAACAGTTTAAAGCCCAAATATGCTTAGAAGGTTAAATGTACTTTAAAGAATGCCCCAACGGTATAGCTGGTTTGAAAATTATAGCAAGTTACATTGATAGCAAGCATGAAAAACGGCAACAGTTAGTGGTCCATTAATCTCACAAATAAAAATCACCACCAAAAATTCCCCCAAGCTGCTAAAATTAAAGTGTTTTACCTTGGGGGTCAAAAGCCGGTTATAGGTGATTGAAAGCATAAGCTGTTCAGAAACACTTTGGTGGTCTAATAGGCTGTCAGTCTCTCAAACTCAGAATAATGAGGGTGTGTCATGGAACACGGAGCCTGACTTCAGCCCTATGTGATCTATTTTTATTTTATTTCATTAGCAGAGCCCAGGATATGCAAAGCAGAGCCAGTCATAAAATGTTTTTTTAGAGGCAGAAGCAACCACATTTACTTCCTGTACCCCATTTACCTCAGGGTGACCTGCCTATGCAAATACAAATCCACAAGTCTAATGCCAACCCCTAAAAACACCAGTGAAAATACCTGGACATTAACCAGAGACAAACCAGGGATCAGAGACACCCCTAGGAACTAGTTTTGGCTGTTCAGTGGTGAGATATGCGATACCTGTCAACCTAAGATGTGCAGTTATTTCATGTTCCTTGAAGTTCCTCCCAAATAATGCTATCCATACAGGAGACCACAAATTGCGACACAATCCTGACAACAATTGTACCACAGTCACAATACTACAATTAAAGAGTAAAGGTAAAGGTAAAGGTAAAGGGACCCCTGACCATCAGGTCCAGTCGTGTCCGACTCTGGGGTTGCGCGCTCATCTCGCTCTATAGGCCGAGGGAGCCAGCGTTTGTCCGCAGACACCTTCCGGGTCATGTGGCCAGCATGACAAAGCTGCTTCTGGCGAACCAGAGCAGTGCACGGAAACGCCATTTACCTTCCCGCCGGAGCGGTACCTATTTATCTACTTGCACTTTGACGTGTTTTTGAACTGCTAGGTGGGCAGGAGCTGGGACCAAGCAACGGGAGCTCACCCCATTGCAGGGATTCGAACCGCCAACCTTCTGATCAGCAAGCCCTAGACTCTGTGGTTTAACCCACAGTGCCACCTGGGTCCCTTAAAGAGTAGAAAACCATAAAAAGTACATTCAGAGTAGATAAATCAAGACGTTGAGCCAAGTCATAGACTACAGCTCCAATCACACACTGCTTAAAAGATTTGGGGCCTGGTTCCCTGGGTTTCACTGAGAAAGTGCTAAGGGTAACAAGAACAGGGCCCAGTCATCTTGAGTGGCCATTTTACAAAAGCTCATACCCTCCAAGTGCCCCTATTTTCCAGGGGAAGTTCTGGAATTACAGAAGCCTCCTGGTTTCTGATTTGATCCCAAAATGTCCCAGTTTCCCTTTTTCCTCCCTCCACGTCTCAGAGAACAGTTAAAAGTGGTGTGTGGGTGTAAAAACGGAGTCTTGTTTATATTGAAAATAAAATTCCTTCACCCAATTAAGGAAATGATGAAGCTGCCATACGAAGCCCTTCCTATAATTTTGAAGGTGGGGAGGCAAAGCACGTGGAACAGAGAGAAGAGGACATGATGAGAGATGCTGATATATGGAACTCAAGATGGCGGACATCAGGTTCTTAGGCAGTTTCACGTCCAGCCATTAACCAAGCAAGGTTGCTGCATCCTGTGCCTTCAGGCATATATAGTCCATCTCTTTCTGTCTCTCTTTCTCACACACAGGTAATGGAAAAGGTTCTGATTCTTTCACTGATTGCTGTTTTACAATCTTGTTCCATATACAGCTACATTTTCTACCTGGTAGGCAAGCCAGTTAAACTTGGATTTGGCCACTACAAATGCTGCTGCTACCACCACTGTTCTTGCTGGGGGCAGGGGGAGAATATAGGCGGAAACGTAGAAGGGTTTAGGTGGACATTAGCATATATAAAAACATAATAAAACATCAAACATTAAAAACTTTCCAATAGAGAGCTGTCTTCAGATGTCTTCTAAAAGTTGTATATCTATTTATCTCATTGAGATCTGATGGGAGGGTGTTCTACAGGGAGGGTAGCTTTCCATGTTCCTATGACCTAGCTGAGCTTCCAAATGCCATGTGGTTGGCTTAACAGTGCTAGACAGTAGCAGCCATCAACACTGGGAGGATGACCCAAGATAACATGAACCAGTTGGGAGGAAGTAGCTGCTATTCTCAGGTCCCACTTCTGTTGACCTCTGAAGTTTCTTTCCTGCTAATCCAGGACAGGTGTCCTGGGTGTCTGTCAGAGGAGCACCAAAGTCCCATTGCACAAGCTCTTCTGCACAGCCAGAATTACTTCCAATGAATGGCGCCCTTGGGCCAATAAGATTCATGCTAAACTTTTATCTATTGGAATCTCGCCCATAGATCTTACCTTAGCAAGGAAAATTATTAATCAAAGACTGGATGACATAGAGTGGCAGCGTAGATCTTACCTTAGCAAGGAAAATTATTAATCAAAAACTGGATGACATAGAGTGGCAGCGTAATCTTATGCTTGGTGGGGGGCTATGTTCCCCGCGTCAGTTGGGAGTTATTTCTCCAACTCATGTGCCATCTTACCTATCATCCCTTTCTATTGCCAGTCATCGTTTTGCCTTTATCAATGCACGTTTTAATGCTTTCCCTTCGAATTCCATTTTTCATAGATTTTCTAGGGGCCAAGTCTTGGTTTTATGTTCCTGTGATAATAGATTGATCGAAACACTTCACCATATAGTATTTATATGTCCTTTATATTGTGTTGTCCGGAAGAACTTACTGTTACCATTAATCCACAAGTTGCTTGGGCACCCGGCATATTTTCGCCTGGCCTTTATATTGCAAGATTTGTAACTTTACAAATGGCGAAATTTTTAACTTCTGTTTTGACATATAAACGTCGTAATGGACTGCTGTTTGGAAGCTGAAAATTCCTTATAGCATCTATTTCTAATTTGTACTCTTTTAAGTTTTACTGGTTCTAATTTTTTAATCAAATTGTACTGTGTATTTGTTCTAGTTCTGTTGTTCTTATGAGATTAAAGCTGAAATAAATTGATTGATTGAATGGCGCCATGAAAGGAAGGAACAGGCCAATGGCTGTTAAGTTTGTATTTGGTGGGCTCTGCCCCTAGTCTAGGCCAGTGCAATGACCATGAATGGTATTGTGGTGATGACACAAACACCGTGAGAGATTGTGGGACTCTGCTGACAAAAAGGCACACTCTTGTAGTGTGGAAGTGAGAACCAGCGGGGGGTGGGGGTGGAGGGACCTCTTAAAAATAATGGCACTGAAGACCCAGCAAGAATCCCTGTCCCACTGAAACCCTGCCTGCAGCCAACCACAACGGACATTCTGTCGGGCCCTGCCATAAAGGATCCTGATGAAAATGTCACACACACACTCCCTTTTGGTAGGAGCTACAGGCTCAATATGAATCTCCTCTCGTTTCATTGCAAAGGCAAATGATGCAAACAAGAAGATCCGCAAAACTTGGTTTTCAGTGGCTTACAATGCAGCTATGGTTGCCTGCACTTCACAGCTCTTTCTCGTATAAAAATGCTATAAATGTATTTCATTTTCTAATCAGCTTTACCTATAATTTAATAGAAGAGCAAAATAAGTTAGTATTTAAAACCACAAAATACTCCATGAAGCTCCTGTTTAGCCTTTCCTGATAAAAGCCAGCAAAAACAAATGCTTATTAATATCATTTGATTTTGTATAGAAAACCAGTTTTGGGGACAGACGGACAGCAACTCCCAAATAATGGCATGTACCGCAATGCATTTCAACTTTGTAAGTTATTTATGATCTGTCAAGCTCAAAAGCACTGGATTAAAATAAAGGATCAAATGCTGAATAAGAGCCCTTTGTGGTCTTGACCATTTGAAGCTCTATCAACTTCTTTTCTCAAACATAGACGCAATCTATTCACACTCTCCATGCTTCAAGTCTGACAAAAATGGCAGCAAAGCCTATCACCGGTATGCCCTCCTTTGATTCCATTAGCAAAGCACCCTAGATTAAAGTAGTTGATATGACACTTTGAAGAGTTATAGCTAAATGGCAACAGAGGGGGCATTACAGGGGGTGTGATTTTTATAAAAATGATTCCCCAGTAGTGCAAGTTCAACTTCAAGTTGGTATTGGAAACATCAAGGTGGGATGGCTCCAGTTATGTAAATTGTGACATTCTCCTATGGATGCAGGCAACAAGGCCTCTTACAGAGTTTGAAGCTCTTACTGCTAATGCTAGCTCTAAAAGCAAAGGATTAGTCTCAAGTATTTAGAAGATCTTAATAGAAATTGTGACAGGCTCCCATAGAGGATTGAAAGCAGTTTGGGAGACAGATATGGGTGAGCAGGTTGATGAAGTGAAATGGACAAATTTGCAGTGTTCTAGACCAGCAAAGTCAGTGTTGGCCCACATAAGGAAAAACACGTCAGAGCTTAGCCCCAAGATGGTGTAGAACTCTTGTATATCTATTGCCCAATTATAGAAAATGTTGCATGGTTTGAACATTGCAGTTTGGTATAGTAATGTGTGAACATTACCATTTTAGAAAAAAAAACCCTCATAATTTGTAGTCTCTACAGCAAATTGAAACTCCAGGTGTTATCCATGCTATGTGGGATAGTCCCAGATTTACAGAAGCCATCCCAGTTTCTGATTTGATCCTGGAATGTCCCGCTTTTCCTTAGGATATCCCTATTTTCATCGAAGAAATGTTGGAGGGTATAGAGTTATGTGACCCCAAGCGAAGGAGGTAATTAACTATACAACCTTTAGGAGACATCTGAAGACAGATGGGTGGGGTATAAATAATAATAAAATATTATAGGGACATCCCTATGTTGGAGCCTTATGTTGGAGCTTTATTATATATGCTACCAGTGCAAACGTTCCTTCAACAGCTGCCTGTTGGATTCTTGGAAATTTGGAATGCATGAGTAAATTCCAAGATAGATTACTTCTGATTATGCACTCACTGGATAGAATTGTGTACATATGGTAGGTGTCCTGTGAGGGTTTTTTTTTTTGTATTTGCTACTTTGGTTTTCTTAGTTTATGCATAAAACCCAATGAAAATAAAAAATTAAAAAAATCTATACAATTTGAAACCTTCCTGGTTGAGCAAAGTCACTCCAGAGTATGCTTAGAAGCGACTGTGAAATCGCCAAACACTCCTGATATTTGAAAGCTGCAGAACGATCTATCCAGGCCAACAGGGAGCAATTAATGATCTCCATGGTGTGGCCAGAGATAAAAGTTATGAACACAATGCCAGTAGAGTGCTCAGATTTAAAAATAATGTGTCCAGAGCTGTGTACTCAGATATGGCTAATATTGGGGGGTTCTAACTTACTCGAAAACCTCCCCCCCTCAAAACAGCTTGGAAA
This sequence comes from Darevskia mixta, assembly GCA_034641385.1. Taxonomy (NCBI): domain Eukaryota; kingdom Metazoa; phylum Chordata; class Lepidosauria; order Squamata; family Lacertidae; genus Darevskia; species Darevskia mixta. The sequence continues at coordinate 5,021,748 of JAWWNH010000224.1, read as the reverse complement.
CTCATGGGTGGCAGATCTGCTCACAGCATCACCCACTTAACCCCTTGTGCTTATAGAACCACACTTGGGTGTGATTTTGTTCTTAGGCTGTTTACACACAGTAGCAGCTGGTGTGGCTATATCCCTGCACACAATGCTGGGCACTGCTGCCAGTTACTGAGAGGGAAGCAGCGGGGACTTCAGCATGGCACACTGGCAGAGCTAATCCAATGCTCCCACCTGTGATTCACTGAGCTTCCCACCTCCTTGCTCTTCCCCTTTGGGTAGCCAGCAGTGGTGCATGGCACTGGGAAGCCAGGATAGTGACACAGCCCTGCGCACTCACCCCACTGGCCTCTACTTGCATATGTTTATAGCACACCCACCCCAAGAATCCTGGGAACTGGGGTGATGTGCTTTAAATGTATGCTATGTATGCAATAAGCCCTATTTGCAAACTATTTGCTTTCTTAGAATTCTGTCTTTTCTAAACGAGGCACTACTACTAATAGTTTAATGCTGAGATATCAAACCAGCAAAGGGCACAACCTCTACTCTACAGTTTGAACAGACACATGGCATGGTCACGCTTATGCCCTCAAAACATTATCTACTTCAATATATGACACCAAATCATCCAATCAAATGGCACAAGACAAAGCTGACCTTTCAATATTTGAGTACTTAAAATAGCAGGCACCAGGAGATCAACAATGTTACCTAAGAAGTAGGCACAAACTCATTGCAGAAAAGGGAGGTGTTGTATCCCGCAGAGCCAGAGGAGGGCTCACAGGGGTCTGGATACTCAGGTTCCCAAAGAAGGCTTCCCACACTAACAAGGTTGATCAGGTCTTAGTAGTTTATTTAAAGGAAAAGCAAACGCACAACAAAAGGTCTGAAGGCTCCCTCCTTGCCCCTGCTTCCAGCAGTCTGTGGGACAGACTCCACAACAAGGAGATGGCTTGTCTACACCCAGGCACTAGAGCAAATGCTTTTTATACAGTAGAGCAGCCCAAAGGTGGTCATGATCTCCACCACCCTCAAGGTTCCCCACAGGTGGCTGATACTGCATATTCGTTCTGGAGCCTAGTACCCCACACCCATGGATGAGGGTAACTCCCTTCCTTGAGCAGGTCAATTAGCCTGCTTCCCAAGTGTGTTGTGTGAAAGCTTAGCACTACAGCTAATTGTGAGGTTATATTGAAGCACAACAATCATCATTCAGAAGACCTTAGCAGTTACTGAGGCAATCCAAAGGGCTTATGCTTCCCAGCAGGGCTTTGGCTGTCAACTGATGACATGTTGGCCATGATGAGCTAATTTCCATTGAAAGGAACAGACTGCTCTCCATTTTATGTGGCTTCCCATGGCTTTGTGAATTGCCTCTGAATGTGTGACTTTAAGAAACTTTCTGTAGTTTTAAAAAGATAATCAGTAAGGAACAACAGTCTCCCAAGGAATCTTTTCATGTTCATGTTCAGAGAAGTATAAACTAGTATTCACTATTGTTCAGTCACAGTATTAATTGAAATAAAAACAAGAGTAGCCGAATTGGCTATTGAATCCAGCTTCAGAAAACCATTTTGAGACATTGGAATATAGGGTATGAATGTAAAAAAGTCATGTTCAAATCTCAAGTCATCCTTAGTGGTTAATAGTTTGCATTGGAGATGTCACTGTCTCTCAGTCTAACGTGCCTCACAGACTTGCAAAGCCCATATATTTCTCTTCTTAGATAGAAAAGAGAAATGTAATAAATACATTAGTTTTAAAACAACCCAATGATTTAATGATCAAGGATGACATCTTGAACAAAGGCTGGAAAGTTTAGGCAGCATCCATAGAAAGTTCAAAGTGGGATGGGATGAAGTGGGGTTTGGCCAACTTTGGAAAACAGTGAAGATACAGACAAAATAAATAACTGGGTTCTGAACTTATTGAATTACACTCCCATTATTGATGGTAGTTGCTTGTTCTTGAGTGCAATGCAAAAAGAATGTTATGGGGTACAATTTGAAAGGCCAAATGTATGTCCAGTAAAATATGTGTAGCTTACAAAGACCTGTAAAGCAGTTTCTCCTCTGTGTACAATAGAAATTAACAAACAAAATTCAGGCCGCTATTAGCTGATGCTTCGGCAACCACAGCTGTGTCTCCTTGAAAAATTGTTTGCTCTCTGGGTTGTTAGTATCTACACAGGAGAGTCTAAGATTAAACTGTTCTGAAAGCAAAGGTGGAATGTTACAAGCAGATGTTAGATCTGTGACAATCGGTCTCCTCACAGCTTCCTCTGCAAAATGCTTGTGAGTGTCAAAGGTTTTCAGTAAGCAGCTCTCACTTCGCTAACCAACAGCGCATGCAATGCAATGTTTCCACCCAGAACAATGTCATAGAATGTGGGTGTGTGGCCTTATTTACAGGATTGTGGTCAATACCTTCAGTAGGAGCATCAGGAACATTATTATTATTTATTAAATTTGTATACCAAAGTGGCAATGCTGTGCTACACTTAAGCCTCACAGCAACACTGACAGGACTGGGGCAATTTACACAGATGGGGTATCTGTGGCCCTCCAGATGGTCCTGAATCACAGGTGTGCATTGAATTTTTTTTGTAGGCAAATAGTTAGAACCAGAGGCACCAGCTTGTGGGAGGTGGGGGTGATGTGTGTGTGAACATCGTGCCTCCCTCCCTAAGCTGGGCAGAAGCTTCATGGGCTTTGAGAAAGGGGTGCCTGGAAAACATTTAGTGGACTAGCCTAGTCCCCTGACCTGAATTATACCTCCCATCATCCCTGACCAGAGGCCCTGCTGGCTGGGCTGATGGGCGCTGGAGCTCAATAACAGCTGTGGGGTGAATGTCTCTGCTTCAGACATTCAATTACTATGAGTTCTCATATGTGCAATGCTTGGCACCAATCATATGAAAGCACACATGAAATGCAGGTATTTTTGGTAACATGCCCAAAGACAATGGAAGCCTGCAGGTACAATAAATATATTCTTTCTTTTTTTTAGGGGAGAGCTGCTGCTAATATCCTCTATTGGGAAGTTTCATTCAATGCGGAAGGGAGAGACCGAATGCCTTAAGATGGAGAAGAGCTTTGGTAAATAAATCACCATTGCCCTTCATGACAGCTCATATAGCATTATGCACTGAAAAGAAAATATGAGCAAAGTAGGATGCACAACAAAAGAAAAGCCTACTGGGTGCTTTAAAGCATAATGCTGTATCAAAAGACCCTGAACACCATTGCAGAAAAGTCAGCTGGGAAATGGGGGGGGGGGGAGTCATTCAAAGGGGAGAGTTCAAGCCTAGAACAAGTGCACTGAAGAAGATACAAGTGGTACCAAAATAGTGTTTTCTTGAAGCAGAGAGAGGATGCTGCCTTCAGATGAGATGCTGAACTGTGGAAAACACATTGATCTTTTTACTTATTCAGTGACTGCTATTAAAGAGCACCTCCTCAGTCTCCTTCAAGGCAGGAAGCAACAGTGTCACTCCTGTGCTTCTAATTCCTACCCCTGCCTTTGAGTTAATCCTGCCATCCTTTTTTCATTGCGCACCCATGCACAATCTCACTTATCTACTATTTTTGCCTTCCAGTTATTCCTCATGCTGGCCACATCTTGCTTCTGCCCCCCCCCCTTCAAACCTTTCCCCCTTTAGGCACTGCCAACAATTTTTCATCACCTGACATATAGATGTATAAAGGCTATGCAATATTAGAGATAGTGAGGCTTTTAGTATAGCAGCATAAGAGCCCAATCCTCCATGCAGAAAAATGCATTCAAACTGTAATGAAATCAGAGGCTGAAGATGACTCAGCAACCAGCTTGCATGATCAGACTTAAATCATCTATAATAATAATAATAATAATAATAATAATAATAATAATAATTTATTATTTGTACCCCGCCCATCTGGCTGGGTCTCCCCAGCCACCCTGGGCGGCTTCCAGCAAATATTAAAAAACAAAACATTAAAATATCACAGATTAAAAGCTTCCCTGAACAGGGCTGCCTTCAGGTGTTTTCTAAAGGTCATGTGGTTGTTTATTGCTTTGACCTCTGATGGTTTAAAAGATTAGGTGAGTATGGGCAGGAAATGAATCAGATTTTTTTGCACACATTTTTTTTTTTTTGGGTGGGGTGGGGGCAGATCGTAGCAGCAGCTGCCTGTCGCCACAAGGAGAAGGCACCAGTTTATTATGATACACGGAAGGACAACTTAAAGTCACATTGAGAGGAGAAAGCAAGTCTGAGTCTCTGTGACAACAGTGGTGGTACCAAGAAGACGAAAATGCAATCGAAGAGCTTACTATTTGCCAATGGGACCAGTGGGATATCCTATTAATTTGCTACTGGTGCTTAGATTTACCACTGAATTACAAAATATCAAGTTTCAGCTCCTGGTTGTAAGATGCATTAAGCTGTCAAGATATTTTAGACTAACGTTAATTTGTGTTTAGAAACCTATTTCTGTAACAACAGGAAACCTAAGTGCATTAACAATGTAGCATTTAAATATTCCATTTTTTAGACATGCAGCTTAGTGATGGATGCTGTTGCCAGATCTCTCTCTCCCCCCCCCCCGATGCCCTACATGACCAGAGTAATTAGATCTTATTTAAATAATAATATACTTCACATAAATTACTAATTGAGTCTGGCTTCTAAGTTATTTATTTTTATTTGTCTGGGGCCCATATCAGTTAGTGCTGTAAACAAAGTTCAAGATACATGTTTTAAGAGTTAAAGTTCAAACAAGGAATTTATATATTGCTGTAAGTTTTGTTCTGTTGGAACTGTAAATAAATACTTTGGGAATGTCGAATCTATTTTCATTTTTAATTAGCCTGGGCATAATTCAACTTTGTTTTCTTTTCCTGTCTTTTATTTTGTTGACACAAATTACATCTTTCTCTTAATATTTCCCCACAGCAAGCAGGGGCGCTGTCTTGGGCCCTAGGTTATGACTTCACTTGCCCCGCGGCCTCAGAACCTGACTTCTGGTGGCATCGGAAGTCAGGTTCCGAGGTCTCAAAAGGCCTCACACAGCATCTCTGAGGTCTCATGAAGCCTTGGACATGACTTCCAGCGCTTCACAAGGCATCAGAAGTTGCATCAGGGGCCCCTGTGGTGTGGGTGCTGAGCACCCACAACAATTTTTTTGTGGGTGCTTGCGCCCCCTGGCCCCCCTAGAGATGGTGCCTCTGACAGCAAGGAAGACATGAAATTAAAGGTAGTAAAAATATGAAGCTTAAACTTTTTGAATTGGAACTTTTGCTGTTATTAAATGATTAGAATCTTGATTTTTCTGCAAATGTGAATATAATCTAAAAAAATAAAATAGAGAATTGTTTTGAAATAAACTCTAGTTTAGAATTTCATATGTATGTTATCTATAATATACATTTGTTCATTTGTTTGATGTGATAAACAAATTTAGAAACGTATATTAGATAACATACATATTAAATTTATAACCCAAACTTCATCCCCAGGGCAGTCCAGGGACACTTACAGCCATAAAATTACATAGAACAATTCAAAACATCATTATAGCATACACAGCAATTAAAACCAGGAGAAAACATAATAAAACTATTAACCAAAAACCTGGATAAATAAAAAAGGTTTTTAGATATTTACTGAATGCAGACGCGCTATATATGCATATAGTTTTGTGAATTCTGCATGTCCATGGGATATGTCCAAGGGTGGATCTGTAAATTTCAGTTTCTCTCAGTTTCCACATTAATTTGGATTTTTTTAAAAAAAGAAGGCTTAAAAAAAGTAATCTGAATTTTAGAGGAAATCTATGCTAATCTACACCTTTTTGCATGTGAATTCACCTAATAACCACAGTTCTGCAAAGCAATTTTCCTTAATGGAATGCCCTTTTGTAGGCTCTTCTCATGACTACATGCATGCTGGGGTTGGGTGAGGGAAAGATGGTGTCTTATTTCACTGGGCTATAACTTTATCCATAGTATCTTCATTACTTTTTGCACTTGTGCAGCAGTTCTGAAACTGACAGACCTCAACCCCCACCCCAAATTCTTTCAATACTGAAACAGTTAAAGCACTTCTCTGTGGAAGAGATGTTATTTAAGCAGTACAGAATAAGTCCCAATGAAAATAGTTTCTTCGAAGAACAGGAAACTGGTGAATGACATTCTGTTAATTGCCTTGCTGTTTGCTTTCAGAGCATGAGATGATCCCTTCATTGGACAAACACCAATAAAAAATTGGGATGTGGGACTAGAGTTACTTATGAGGCCTGCAAAGTGCTTCATGGTTGTCAGTATTGCAATGTTCTTTAATTTAACATGTCATGTTTTATCGCACTGTTTCCAGCTTCCTCAGTATTGAACAGTTATTTCGAATTTTGTTAAGCGTGTCTTTTAAATCTGAACAGTCTGAATCAATTTCTGTCCCAAAGAGAGATGGAGAGCTATAAAAGGAGATGGGAGTGTCATATGCTCTGAGATGCATTTACTTTCTTCTTTTAATGTGCTCATTTAATATGGAAACTACGGTAAGCTCTTGCCAATTGTGTTGGTGGGATGCTTCCTCAGCATAGCCTTTTTGTGCACTCATTCATTTTTTAAAAAATTAGTGCCACAGAATATAAAGTATGAAAATATGTGGTCTTTCCAATCACCGCAAAGTGCTGACTGCTATTCATAGAATCATAGAGTTGGAAGAGACCCCAAGGGCCATCCAGTCCAACCCCCTGCCAAGCGGGAAACACCATCAAAGCATTCCTGACAGGTGGCTGTCAAGCCTCTGCTTAAAGACCTCCAAAGAAGGAGACTCCACCACACTCCTTGGCAGCAAATTCCACTGTCGAACAGCTCTTACTGTCAGGAAGTTCTTCCTAATGTTTAGGTGGAATCTTCTTTCTTGTAGTTTGAATCCATTGCTCCGTGTCCGCTTCTCTGGAGCAGCAGAAAACAACCTTTCTCCCTCCTCTATATGACATCCTTTTATATATTTGAACATGGCTATCATATCACCCCTTAACCTTCTCTTCTCCAGGCTAAACATACCCAGCTCCCTAAGCCGTTCCTCATAAGGCATCGTTTCCAGGCCTTTGACCATTTTGGTTGCCCTCCTCTGGATACGTTCCAGCTTGTCAGTATCCTTCTTGAACTGTGGTGCCCAGAACTGGACACAGTATTCCAGGTGAGGTCTGACCAGAGCGGAATACAGTGGTACTATTACTTCCCTTGATCTAGATGCTATACTCCTATTGATGCAGCCCAGAATTGCATTGGCTTTTTTAGCTGCTGCATCACACTGTTGACTCATGTCAAGTTTGTGGTCTACCAAGACTCCTAGATCCTTTTCACATGTACTGCTCTCAAGCCAGGTGTCACCCATCCTGTATTTTTGTTGCCCAAGTGTAGTACTTTACATTTCTCCCTGTTAAAATTAATTTTGTTTGCTTTGGCCCAATTCTCTAATCTGTTAAGGTCATTTTGAAGTGTGATCATTATTGATCCTTCTCGTAGAATCATTGGAAGTTATCAAGTTGGAAGGGACCATGAGGGTCATCAATTCCAACCTCCTGCAATGCAGGAATCTTTTGCTCAATGTGGGATTCAAACTCATGACCCTGAGGTTAAGAGTCTCATGCTCTCATTCGATTCCGGGACACCTTTTACTGTACTATAGCATCCTTCTCCCTTCAGGCGTCATAAACAGCCTGCTAATTGCTGCTTTTTGCACTGAAAGTACATCTACAGCATCATCTGTTTATTTGACTTTATACCCTTGTCCTGCCTCTGTTGCAGTCAGTCCTCTCTCTGCTACAGTCCTTCAGTTACTAGCCTCTTCTCTCCCCCCCTTTAGCCTCTAAAATCTTAAGTCAATCTTCTGATTTAAAGCCTGTGTTTGTCTTATGTGGCAAAGACACTGAGGGCCGCTCCGGACATCACTTTTAGTATGCATTTGTGATGTTCATAATGCTATTGGGGTGATCCTATGCAACCCTGTTTTTAATGCTACTTGCACCTGCAAACGTTTTGGGGTTGTCATCATACTGTTTCATTTTCAATCAGCACAACCCCTATAATTTCCTGTGGAAAACCCATAACTTTTCATATCACAATCTCTCTGTTCTTGTTTTGTCCTCCTTTTTTGTACTACAGCCCCTCTGGACAGCAATATTGTGATGGCATTGGGGGAGCATTGCAGAACAACTAATAAAGCAGAATGAATCAATTCCTGATGCACAATTATTGTATCGAGAACATGTTGCAGTCAGAATACATCTGCAGTAAAACACGAATCTGGAGAGGCCCTGAGAGAACCTCTCCATTTTAAGAAGCAGAAGGCACATGAACCAAATCTAATGCTTGGGAAATGTTTTGGCAGTCTAAAGCTGAAATTAGGCAGGGCCAGAAAAACATGGTAACATGAAGCAGAGAATCAAATATTACTGTGTGAACCTTTGTAATTCAATAGTTAAGTATTCCAAGTCAACCTAGCCCCATATTTCTAGAATGTGGACGTTGTTCATAAAAAGACACTCTCAGATGGATCATTCTTGAGATCAACTGAATATTGCAGTCCCTTGCTAATTCAATCCACATGTGTCTTGTCCAAGGCTGAATGCAAGAGTTATACACATATGAAAGATCTATTAATCTTTGTTGACCAGGAACTGGTAATGGGGATAAAATTGCCCTAACTAACCCCTATACAAACACAAACCACTTTAAGATAATAAAATCAAGGCTAATGAGAGGGGAAAGCAATGAATTTCTGTGTGAAACCAGCAAGCCAGGACAGAGGGGACAAAAAACTTAACTAGAAGGGAAGGGCAAAAAGCCTCTAGGCCGGCTGTGGTCAATGTAGTGCCCACCAGCATGGTCAATAGTTAGAGATGACAGGAGTTGTAGTATACAGCATCTGGAGGGCACCATGTTGGCAATCCCTGCTCTAGGCTTACTAGCACCAAGGGTGCTCCACACGGAAACATTAAGATTTTTTAAAAATATACACAAGGCTGAATTATTTAGATCTCTATATATTTAGCATATGTTCCAGATATCCAGGTTATTTTAGGCTCTAGTTCAAAAGACGCTTTAAAATACCCATTTCCTTAATTTGATTCTCTTAGTACTAACCTCTGCAATATTTAATTGTTTCTTATCTAAGCCATTTGGTTGCATGGCACTGGGACCACTATTTGGGGGTATATTGCCTGATGGCAGAAGCATAGATGCTTCTATGGCGTAGAATAAAAAAGAAGCTTTTCAGTGCTGTAGAGGATAGTGCTGAGTGCATCCGATTTAGGATGTATGCTTTCCACTGGCTGAAAGGTCAGGACAGTCATTGTTAAGTACATGGCAGCAGGAAAAGCATAACTGTCCTAAGATATCGAAATAACACCTCCAATGTTGCACCACATGAAAAGCAGGATGTGTACTATGTAGTGTCTGCATTGTTAATGCAGACCAAAGGCAAGGTGTGTCTATGCCAGTGAAATTCTCTTGAATTATAATAATGGGGTTATTTGACTCCAGCTCCCATCAGTGATCACAGATGATGAGAGCTGCAGTCCAACAACAGTTGAATGGCCACAGGTTTCCCCTTTCTGTACTAGAGACTCAGAAGAAGGAGCTAAACCCCAAAGAAAGGCAACTTTATCAACTCATGCAGGTAAAGGTAAAGTGACCCCTGACCTTTAGGTCCAGTCGTGTCCGACTCTGGGGTTGCGGCGCTCATCTCGCATTATTGGCCGAAGGTGCCGGCGTACAGCTTCCGGGTCATGTGGCCAGCATGACAAAGCCGCTTCTGGCGAACCAGAGCAGCACACAGAAACGCCGTTTACCTACCCGCTGCAGCGGTACTTATTTATCTACTTGCACTTTGACATGCTTTCGAACTGCTAGGTTGGCAGGAGCTGGGACCGAGCAACGGGAGCTCACCCCATTGCGGGGATTCGAACCGCCAACCTTCTGATCAGCAAGCCCTAGGCTCTGTGGTTTAACCCACAGAGCCACCCGTGTCCTACCTCATGCAGTACTGAGAGCTAATTAAGGCATATTCAAAAGGCAAATAGGAAAATTACTTATGTAGGGGCAAGAGGAGCCAGTAAAAGTAGGAAAACACTGTCCTAGTAAATAAAGACAAAACTTTAAGAGGGACTGCATAGTTAAAGGTTTCTTTACTAGATTCAAATTGAACTTGAGAACCTTGAAGGTAAAGGTAAAGGGACCCCTGACCATTAGGTCCAGTCGTGGACGACTCTGGGGTTGCGGTGCTCATCTCGCTCTATAGGCTGAGGGAGCTGGCATACAGCTTCCAGGTCATGTGGTCAGCATGACTAAGCCGCTTCTGGCGAACCAGAGCAGCGCACGGAAACACTGTTTACCTTCCCGCTGGAGCGGTACCTATTTATCTATTTGCACTTTGACGTGCTTTCGAACTGCTAGGTTGGCAGGAGCTGGGACTGAGCAACGGGAGCTCACCCCGTCGCAGGGATTCAAACCGCCGACCTTCTGATCAGCAAGCCCTAGGCTCAGTGGTTTAGACCACAGCGCCACCTGCGTAGCTGTAGCTCATACAAAAAAATACAGATAAAATTACAGTTACGTGCTCAACTCTGTAATGTTGTAAATAATAATAATCACATACAATTGAATAAAGCAATTAATTGATTACACTTTCTTTAGAGGGCTTTTAAAAATAAAAATATTTCCTACTCCATACTACGAAATATGGGTTGGCAGATAAAAGATACCAAGTATGTATGTATCTAATCTCAAGGTCATTTTATCACCTTAGCCGTAAGATAAGTTTCCAAGATAGCTATGTCTCACGGAAGTAGAATTCTGCACTAGGCTGAAAATACTCGTACTGCACTTCTAAATGAGTTGCCTAGGGACCAAGCTGGCTGTTATAGCTGCAAATCTACATGTTTAATAGAGACCAGTCCCAAGCGCGTAGAAAGATGGGGTAGGTCCATGGATCAGCGAATCAACCGCTCCCCCAGTCGCTGCTTACCTTGCCATAGCCCTGCCTCCAAAAGCATTTCTTCCAACTAGAAGAAGAATATCTGCTATTTGAGATTGGCTGGTTGGGAAAGCTAAGCTGCACTACTTATCCATGAGTTCTCTTTGCTATTAAAAATGTCCCACCCTATGTTTGGGACAGATATTGAGATCTGATTTAAACATGACACAGGTTATGGGTAAAACTCTGATCTATGGAACTGTCCTGTCCATACAGCTACAAACATGTTTTTTTCCTGTTTTTTGTTGCAATTCTAGAGACTTTGTTTCCCTCTTACTTTCAAATCCACAATTTCCTCTGTTTTCATCAAAAGAGTCACTTGCCAGAGGGGCAGCCATGTTAGTTTCTTTGCTGCAGAAACAGCAGAGTCTTGTGACGTTTTAAAGAGGAACAAATAAATTGCATTTTTTTTAAAGTTACAGACTAATCCTAGTTACAGGTAGATAGCCATGTTGGTCTGTCATAGTCAAAACAATATAAAAAAAATTCCTTCCAGTAGCACCTTAGAGACCAACTAAGTTAGATATCTGAAGAAGTGTGCATGAACATAATAATAATAATAATAATAATTTATTATTTATACCCCGCCCATCTAGCTGGGTCTCCCCAGCTACTCTGGGCGGCTTCCAAAAGAACATTAAAATACAGTAATCGAATTAAACATTAAAAGCCTCCCTAAACAGGGTTGCCTTCAGATGTCTTCTAAAGGTCTGATAGTTGTTGTTCTCTTTGACATCTGAAGGGAGGGCGTTCCACAGGGCGGGCGCCACTACCGAGAAGGCCCTCTGCCTGGTTCCCTGTAACTTGGCTTCTCGTGGTGAGGGAACCACCAGAAGGCCCTCGGCACTGGACCTCAGTGTCCGGGCTGAACGATGGGGGTGGAGACGCTCCTTTAGGTATACTGGACCGAAGCCATTTAGGGCTTTAAAGGTCAGCACCAACACTTTGAATTGTGCTCGGAAACGTATTGGGAGCCAATGTAGGTCTTTCAAGACCGGTGTTATGTGGTCTCGGCGGCCGCTCCCAGTCACCAGTCTAGCTGCCGCATTCTGGATTAGTTGTAGTTTCCGGGTCACCTTCAAAGGTAGCCCCACGTAGAGCGCATTGCAGTAATCCAAGCGAGAGATAACTAGAGCATGCACCACTCTGGCGAGACAGTCCGCGGGCAGGTAGGGTCTCAGCCTGCGTACCAGATGGAGCTGGTAGACTGGTAGAACACGAAAGCTCATAACAAGAACAAACTTAGTTGGTCTCTAAGGTGCTACTGGAAGGAATTTTTTTAGACTAATCCTAATCAGGGTTAAATCCAACAAAACAATTAATCCACTAAGCAAAAGTTTTAAAAACCACAAAGTTACAGTGAAATGCAGCTATGCCTATTTTACTCAAAAGTAAGTCCCACTTTGTTCAAGGGGATTTTACTCCTTAGTAAGTGTGTATATTAGCTTAATGATTACCTCCCCGCTTTCTACTGTAGGGCCAAGACCTCCACTCAAGGGTCAGGATTTGCATAGAGGATTAGAAATCAGGATTTTGACAGGACTTGCAGTGTCTACACAGGACCCAGAGCAGGATATGCATCATTCAGAATGCAAGAACAGGGGCTTCTTTGAGAGAGTGGAGCTTAATCCGGAATAGACTCTAATTGAGGCAAAATCAGGACTAAACTGAAACTTCCTTGGACTGAATTAATTCAGGCTCACTGCAAGGCAAGATAAGTGTCCAGGATAGATAAAATGGATATAGAATTTTTTTTTTTGGGGGGGGAATTCTGAAAGTATCCCCACAAGGACATGAGGAACAACTAGTATTTCATAACCTTGTTTCATCTAACTTTTGGAATTTTAAAACATGTAGATTATACTGAAGTAGCAAAACTATCTGCATTTTTTTTTGAGGCTAGCTAATCCCAGATGAATTATTTAGCATAAGCTACTTTCACTCTTTTTTAAAAAAAGAAAAAAGAAAAGGAAGCTGCTGCATCGATTTATTTCCCCTAGACATTAGCAGACTGCTCTGTTAGAAATGCTGAAATGTAAATTATTTCTAGCCTCAAAGAAAATGACAAAAGCCTGGGCTTTAAGACTCACATGTGGAGTCTCTGATTTCTCCCCATATTGAAAATTCAGACATTGATTTTTTTTTTAAATCATAATAATTATATATCTTAAATCCCTCTACTGTGCTAAAGCACAAGGCAGGGAATCATTTTATTTTTTTAAGAGAAAAAAGATGTCACAATACTCAGTAAGCTGAATGCACACAATAACACTGTTACTTAAATAGAAATATCTTCCTTGCCTATAAAAAACTATACTCTGTATAAACGAGGGCCCATGTGAATATGGAATAGATTGATTTAGAGTTAGCCTCACAAAATAGTCAAAAGTATGCAGCATGTATGCACGAGAAAAGGGTGGGTCAAAATATAAGCATGATTTGAAAAGTCCCTGGGCAGATCTACACCATAAAGGATATGATGTCCCCCATTAACCTTCCCCTCACAGAGCTACAATTCCTAGTACTCTAAACAAACTACAATTCCCAGGATTATTTGGGAGAAGACACATGCTTTAAATGTGCATTGAATGTACTTTAAATGTATGGTGTGGATGTCCTCCCCTGTTTCAAATTTTACCCCAGCCAAGAAGAATTCACCTGGTGTCCCTAGAGTGATCACTAAAAATGCAACATGTAGATAATAACACTGGCCTACCTTGCAGGGCTCTTGCTACGATTATGTGGCTAGTGGGTTGCATCCAATGATAGACATACCCAGAGTAGACCCACTGAAATAAATTCATAGAACTGTAGAGTCGGAAGGGTCCCCGAGATTAATCTAGTCCAGCCCCCTGCAATGCAGGAATCCCACAGCTATCCCTGGGTGGGCTTGAACCACCAACCTTCTAGTTGACAGCCAGACACCCTGACCTATTTCACAACTGGAGGACATCGTTAACAGGACCAACTTAGGTCCCTTAATTTCAATGAGTCTACTGTGAGTAGAAATTAGATACAACCCAATGGGTGTGAAGCATTTTGAAAACAGGAACACTAAGATAAACATTAGTATTTCTCCAGATCTGTCTCTCTGTATCTGTCTGTCTGTCTGTCTGTCTGTCTGTCTGACTGACTGACTGACTGTCTCAAACAAAAAAAATTCTTATTATGACTTTTGTTTTTTGTTTTTTTTACAGTGGTAAATCACTGATCTTCTGAAAAGTTTTTGAAAAAAATCTTTTGGATTAAGTGTGCAATATATCTGTGCAGAGTCTGCCAAAAATAACTATGGAACTAAATGGATAGGTGAAAAGCTGACACTGGAACATTTGTTTTCACTTATGTGAGATTACTACTCAACAGGAGTTTTTGAAACAATGCTTGGTTTGACAGCACAGATCGCAATTTTACACTTACATCCACACAGCAAGGACTGTCACCATTGCCATACATCAGGAATGGGGAACCTGTGGCCCTCCAGATGCTGTTGATTACGACTCCCATCCCCCTGACCGTCAGTCATTCTGGCTGGGGCTGAGTTGGAAACCAGCAACATCTCGAGGGGCAGAAATTCCCCATCTCTGCTTTATATGGTGGGAAGCTATGAGATAGAAGCAAGGTGGAGGCACATCTCACCTGCTTGTCTAATGGGCTTTTGAACATCATGGGATTAAACATCATTGTAACTATGCGGCTTAGGGCCCTCGTACTTACGGGACCGCCTCTCCTGGTATGCCCCACAGAGGACTTTAAGGCCCACAAATAACAATAGCTTAAGGGTCCCCGGTCCCAAAGAAGCCAGATTATCCTCCACAAGGGCCAGGGCTTTTTCAGTGTTGGCTCCGACCTGGTGGAATGCTCTGTCCCATGAAACTAGGGCCCTGCAGGACCTGATCTCCTTCCGCAGGGCCTGTAAGAGTTATTCTGCCTGGCCTTCAATCTAGCCTGATCCCCTATTCCTTTTTCCCCTTCCCATTTTTCTGAAGAAACCCTTCTGGGTCCCCACATTAAAATTCTTCCCTGGTCTCCCTACTGACCTAGCAAGACTAACTTGGCCAGCTAGCCCTGGTGATCCCACTGATGTTTGTTTTTTATACTGTTTTTAAAGTTGTTTTTAATCATTGCTTTGTATTTGTTGTTAGCTGCCCTGAGCCCAGTTTTTGGACAGGGAAGGGCAGGGTATAAATAAAATTTTATTGTTATTATTGTTATCTCTCTGCACCTGCAACAACCTTTCAATTAGCTGAAATGGGAGTTTAGCAGATGGATCAGCCTAACTGGATGTTGCTGCCTCAAAATGTGCACCAATCACAGCTATCTGGATCTAAGGAGGAGGCATGAAGAAAGTTTTCATGCTTTTGGAATGATAAAGGAACTTCATCTGGTAATTTATCAGAAAGAAACGCTACATCTAATACCTCTATCACAAAAATGATTTCACTTGTTTCATAGAATATCATCTCATTTTATTTCTGTTATTGCCACAAAATATTGTTCTGAGGTTACAAATCACATCATCTACACAATGTACTCCAACAAAAGCTCAGAAGCCCAACAGAGAGATTAAAAAGAATATTACACATGCTGTGTGGACCAGAAGAAAAGACATTCAACATATTTAGCTAAATCTTACATACACCCTTATACACAACAAGCACAACATTTTCAGTTAGAAACTCAGGTATTCCTAATGGCATCTCACTGTTAAGTGTCATCTAAGCTAGGGAAAGGAACTTGTGGTTCTCCAGAGGTTGTTCAACTCCAACTCCTATCACTGCTGACCACTGGTCATTTCGGAGTTAGAGCCCAACAACTTTTGGAGGGTCACAGCTCCCTCTTCCTTGATCTAAGCCAATCTCAACAGATAGACAAGATTGGGTTTGGGTGGTTCTTGGGCAATATGCTTCAAGTCCAACAATCAACAGGAATCCTGCTTCCCTTCAAGCTATTGTCTGTCTCTCTTCCAAATGAGCATTAAACCAGCATCCCACTGTGATGATTGGATATGCCTCCGAAATTTGCCATTTCCCCCAGTGATCCATAACAAAGAAATTCCAGGCACTCCACACTCAACATTGTACACGACTTTCAACAAGGACAAAAGTTCAGATCCTGACCAATATCCAATGTAAGCAATTGCTTTCTGCAATTAAATAGCTTTGCTACCTCATATGGAAATAAATGTTCAAATTTTGTCCTAAAGCTATTCTTGGCAGTTTTATAATAGCTACAGAATTAAAACAGCACACTATAGCCTTAGTTTGCATACAGAGGCTTTAATGTGTAGTTCCAATATTTTATGTAACAGGAATGCCAACAACTACATATGCATAAATGAATATTTCTGTCTAAATAAAAAGCATTATTCAGAGATGTGTTTCCTCTTACTGTGTGCAATGCAACCCTCAATAATGCTAATGGAAATTAACTTAGGATATATATATATATCCCCTTGATAGCTGGCCCTTTAATTTATTTACAAAATTGCCACTTAAGTTTAGTACATACTTCTTAAGCAAATGTCTGGAAGCTGTGCTACCATCACTAGTTATAAAAAACAGCTATATCCACTAATTTTAAAGCCTGTCATGAAACATATAGGAAAATTACATATCTAACACAAAAGCAATATTATACAAAAGTACATAGCACAAAGAAACGTGTAACAAGGGGTGACATTTCCATATTGCTACTTTATGAGTGCAATTAACACAGTTTTTGTTGTCACTGTTTATTATTACTAAATAATACTAATTCTTGTCTTTAACAAATTAACAGACCCGCCACAATGATCTATGTTTCCCTATCTCTAATTCAGAAATATGAAGCAATTGCAAACTGCTCTACAGAGATGCACAACAAAATATGAAAGCTATTAATACAAACGTTAGGGTGCTTAGACGTGAATAAATAAACATGAGTAAATGTTTATATCAGTTCACATAGGTGTATATTTGTTCCAGTGGTATAGAAGGTGGTTGACACACAGCAATCAATCAATCAATCAATCAATCAATTAAATCTGTATACCGCCCTTCGTCCAAAGATCTCAGAGCAGTTCACAACATAACATTGAACTTTCTGGAAACATTTGCACTACTCAATCTCCTTACACTCAAAAGATTTCCAGAGAACCTTCATGTGTGAATGTGAAATTGTTTTGATGCTGAGCTTGCTAAGATTCTGATAGAATCTTGAGATGCAAAGCCATGAAAAGACAAGGAGAAAAGTTAAGTGTGGATTCATGCCATCTTAAACTGAACCCTGGAAAGGTTAGTTAGAGGCTATGGAATAAATGAATAGTGGCACTATTCCGAGGAAACAGAAAAGAGAAATGCTTAAGCAGTCGGATGCTAGAAATAGGAGAGATAACAGAAGGCATGAGAAGGAATGAGAAGCAAAATGGGAGAAGAAGCAACAAAGATGGTTGGACATGGTTCAAGCAGGTCACAGAAATGTCTTTTTTCAATAACCTATTCACATTTCTTTAAAATTGATGCTGAGAACATGGGCTTGACATGATCTATGCAAGTCCCACAGCAACAATGCAGACCAAATCTGTGACTGTGAGGTAGCTGTCTGGGCCCATTCAGGGATAGGAGAGGACATAAACCAATTACAGACCAGGCATCATAGATGGGTGAACCAGAGCTTTATTGACTAATAAAAACAGGTGGGGCTGGACAAGGCCTTCTGACCCTGCAGGCCCTGCTGGGGCATACAATGGGAGCTATCCAGCCTTGAGGACCCAGCATGGTGGAAAACCATGTGACTGGGACAGCTGGTAACTTGACCTGCCAAGCTAGGGCTGGGAGCTGGTTGCGACCTCAGGGCCTCCAAAGGGTGGGTCCCCCTTTATACTTAAAGCCGACCCCATCACATTTCCATCAAGTTGCGACTATGCATATAAGATGCCTAACAACTGCTTACTACCCACTGAGAGAAAGCCAAAACCTCCACACCAAGGGCCAGTTGTGGTTGGGAGTAAAATTTTTCCGGCCCAGTAAACCAGTGACAACTAAAGCCCTCAATGGGAGCCTGTAGAGGAGGAGGAAGAAGGCCGAATAAGATGGCAGCAAGCCCTTTCAAAGGGGAGCACAATCCCACCCTCCTTGAGTTCCCACTGGGCTGTGAGACGCCGCAGGGGGCTCATCCCCTTCCCCAGCCATGGTGGCTGCAGTGCTGCCCTGCAAGCTGGCCAGCAGCTTCAACAGGCTCACGTGGTGCAATGCCCTCTGCTCAGTGAGGTGCAGAAAACTGGGAGTCACAACTGGCCTTTTTCTGTAGCATTGCCCAGACTTTGGAATTTGCTTCTTGGGAAGGATAGACTATCCGCCTTACTGTGTGTGTTCAGGAGGAACTGACATCCTAAATATACTTGGTAGGACACAGTGAGACTTACTTCCAGGTAACCATGCACAGGATGTGCATTAAAAAAGTATTTTTAAACTACCACTAATCCAGAATGCGGCAGCTAGACTGGTGACTGGGAGCGGCCGCCGAGACCACATAATACCGGTCTTGTAAGACCTACATTGGCTCCCAGGCCCAGACAGAGGGGGGGGTCATATGGGCCACTTGGCCCGGGCCTCTGATTCCAAAGGGGGGCTCAGTTAGCATCAGTAAAAAAAAAAAACAACAACCAGGGAAAAAAACAGCACTCAAAGAGCACTCAAAAGAGAGAAGTTTCAATATATTAAAACAAAATGCTGCATTTGAGTAAAATATATCTTAAACAGAAAACAGAAAAATTTGTCAGGAGCAAACTTGGTAGAGCAACAGTTAAAATCCAAAACCAGTAATGGTTTCAATAAACCAAAGCTTCATTCTTCATATGTTCATCTCTTCAATTTTTTAAAAAGATGGTTGCTTTAAACCACTATGCATTTGTTTTGCTATTCACTGCTTAAAATACTGAAATTTGTCTTCCCTCCTTTAAGTCATTTCTGATATTTGGTCTTATTTAGGGCTCATTGACAGGACCAAAGCCTTTTATTCTAGATGTTTCAAACAGTTATACAGTAGGACTGCAAGTTGCACAGATTTTACTTAGGCGATCACAGCTTTACGTGCTTGGCCAAAAAGAATTAAAAGTGGGGTGGAGGAAAGAGAGGGGGGAAACTGCTAGAAGGGGCCATCCAAGATGGTGTGAGGGCTTCCCAGGACCTGGAAAGCAAGGAGGAGAGCTTTAGAAGGTTTTTCTGGACACTGTGAAGTATTATGTGAGCTCTGGAGGCTCCCGCAAGATCTTCTGAAGGCTTCCAGAGCAAGCAATGGGGAAATCAAGCATGAAAAGATCATTTTTTTCAACCCTCCACATTGTTTCCCAGGCTCTGGGAACATCTTGTGTGGGCTTTGGAGGGCTCTGTGAGATGTCATGAAACCTTGGATGGCCCCGCAAATTTTGCAGCAGTTCTGGAGGTGGTCCTAGGGGGGTTGCTCTTAGAGTGACTTTGCCTTTACACACTACCTCCTGGAAAGTAATATCAAGCAAGATGCGATCCTACTGTACATCTGATTAAATTCACTGTGTCACACTAGTCCTGTACACACACATGACGTGTGTAGGGTGAATGTGTGGCTTTGTCCTGCACCTGCATGCATAATATTGGCATAGAGCCTACACAAACATGTACCAAGTGAATGTACACAAGCTTTCCGCAGGGAATCCAATTGCATATGTGAGAGCAGGGAGAACGGCCTATGAGCACAGTTCTGCTCTCCCCCAGCCCCTTATGCATAATTAGTGTACGCACATGTGATGTGAGTATAGGACTCTAGAAACATTGAAAAAGTAAGAGAATCCTATCCTATGCCTAGATATGCAAAAAGGTAACATTTATTAAGAGATACCAGATTCATATTCAAATGAGCATGATCTACCCATACTTATAGCCAGCTAAACACATCCTATCTAGATACAAACTGTTTGGAGAAATTGACTCAGTAGCAGTGATGTAATGCAATCAAAATATAGGGTAAGAAATATTGTTATTATTATTTATTGAATTCATATACCGCCCTATACCCGGAGGCTCCCCAGCACAAATTTAATTCAGAATTCATACTGAATTATACTGAGAAATTCAAACCAAAACTAATACATGTATTTAAGTGGGTTTCTTAAATCAAATGTTACTCATTCAAACATTACTCTGTTTCTTCATAAATAAATATTCTTCATTTCAGTGACTTTATTGAGTCCAGTGCGGCAGGGACTCGCCCAGGAGGGATCATGGTTTAAAGGGAAGGGATGAAATCTCCTCTCTTAATACACACAAACATATAGAAAGGCAGAAGGACTGTCATCCTAGTTTCTTATTAAATCACATATGTTTTTGCTTGCTACTGTTGGTTTCTGGGAGAAAGTGCTGAAAAAACATTTTCAATTTTACAACTGCAATGAAACTTACAAGTTTTCTCAGCTCTACATACATATTACTATTTCATTTCTTTTGGGTAGTCTTTTCAGTCAATTTTAATTCCACAGGGTAGCTTCTAATTAAATCTAATCTGCAGTAATTGTTCATAAAAGTCTTGTAGATATAAGTAATCATATATTTATGCCACAGGGAGAACAATCAGATATGTAACTAAATCTCTTAATATGGACTCTGTGAGATATTAGATTTTCCAAATCAGAAAACACTCTCAGAATCAACTGATACATCTGATACGTCTGAACATGTTGTGGGTGAATTTACAACCTGCTTCGTATGAACCATGTACTCTTGGTTGAGTGGATCATTAGGTCTCTTGATCCAATCCGCACATGAGAGTTACACTTAAATACTGCAACACCATACATCTTGTAACGTTCTACGTACAAACATCATGCATAAACAAAACAAACTAACAAAAAACAACAAGAAGAAGCTGGGACACACAAGAACATCTACATTTTCCACTTACAAAGACAAAAATTCTAATGGGTGTTAAATGTCTCAAAACATAACAGAAGGGCAATTTACACTATAATATCACATTTTGCCTACATGCCTCAGTATGTATACATTTTCCCCTTCCAGATTCAGGAAGAGAACTTTCTTCCACACAGTGACATAGCAAACATATTTTAGATCCTTTCATACATATTATTGTAATGGTGCAGGCTTTCTAGACTTACCTCCTCTATGGATAATCAAAGAAGTCTCACTTCCAACTGGACATTCTTTAAGTATATCCACTACTTCTGCATGGCTCATGTTCTGTACATTCTGCTGGTTGATCTCAACAATGAGGTCACCTTCACATAAACCAGGGCACCCCTGAATGTCTAGAATTTGCTTCACCCTCTGTCCTGTGGGACTGTCTGCTATAGTGAAGCCAAAGCCCTGGGCCCCTTTCACAATGGTTAAGGTCATGAGTTCAGCTTGCGTGGCCCCAGAAGAAGCCATTGATACATTATCATCATGAACAGGTGGTGGGAATGTGCTATCAAGCTGACTATCTGCTGGAATGGAGTGCAAGGAATGTGGTGGCCGATCTGTTACATCTGGAACAGACTGAGAAGTTCTAGAAATGTATTCCAAATAAGTTTCATAGTTATGTCTTCCATTTACTATTACTGGAGGCCTCTCCATGACTGCAAGTGGTGGCACCATGCTGTTGGCAGGATCTTCAGGATCAAAGGGCAGAGGGTATCCACGACATAGCACCAGGTTCACACTCTGACCAATGGGAACAGACTGGAAGAGTTTGACTACATCTGCGTGAGTATGCCCAAGGACACAAACTTCATTAATATAGACAATGACATCACCTAGAAAGAGAAAAAAATAGTGATATGAGATAACTTCAACTACTCTTGAATTTTAAAAAAGTGAATCAGTTTGGGATCTCCAAAAGGGATCACCATTTTGCTGCAGCTGTTGACACAATAACGTATGCCTGCCTGCAAAAATAATGTTAGAAGCTGGAAAAGTGGCATGGATTTACCTTAAGTTTTGAAATATTTCCAAATTAAAAATAAATCACAGAGGCTACTAGGAACAGAGAACTTTTCATCTGTTGTGTACATAGAACTGGAGTTTTTGTTCTCCCATAGACACAAATAAAAGCAATATTCTCTTTATTTTCCAATTTCTTATGGAAACTGATATTTAAAGTTGGATCCTTTTCTTCTAAACACATTTGTGAAACAGGATTTATTTATTATCTTGCATGTGACATGCTTTCAGTCATGTTTACTTTTTTAGAAAGGTTGTAGCATTTAACCTCCTGCCAATATCCATTGCTTATTTTTTGTGTGCACGGACTGCTGAACATATCTATAGTACCATACTTCTAGCTTCCAGAGGACACTACAAGATCCATTTTTCTATAGCCAACCCTTGTGATACCACTGCATATGTTCCAGATCATTGGACAGGGACATACTGTAAGGATTTACAACAGGCATTTTTTTTAAAAAAAATCACACTCTGAATCCAACAAAGTAAAAAGGCCATTCAGCAAGGACAGAATGGCACCCAGAAAGGACCTGCTTCAAGACTGAGCCAGAAGAGACAGTGATAGAACACCATGTGCTGTTGCCTTAAAAAATTCCAATATATCATCGATAATCTATAGTCCATCCTGGAAAATGATACTTGCCTCTCCCAAGTCCAGGGTGGTAGACCTGTCCTTGCTTGTAGAGAGCTCCCTAATCTATAATGGATGCTCATCAGCAACAACTGAATATACACAGGGACCAGACCCTGCAAGAAACCCAGATGCTCCAGTACCATCACATCAAAGGTTCATTCACTAGATCATCCTGGACCTGACAGCAATACCTTTTTGCATTACAATTAGATAAATGAACAAGAAGAGATACAAATTTGAGAGGAGGGAAGGTTCTGATAGCCTCTCCCACAGTCAAGGTACACATTAGCGGTGTGTGTGTGTGTGTCTTGCCCAGGCACATAGTCTAGTTCCACTCCTCAACTGCAATCCACCTAGACACTTGAATTTTCCATCTCATAATAGATCAAGTTCAAATGCTAGTGTCTGGGTCTTACTTTCCATCTCTGATTGAAGCTGTCGAGAGGTACAACAAATCTTAAGGGGGGGGGAATAACCTAAGGGGCAGATAACCCCCCACAAAAACCACCCCATAAGTACCGGTACTAAATGGTACAGGATGTTGAGACAATGAATGCGTGTGTGTGTGAGAGAGAGAATAGAATGGAGCGGCTGGAAAAGGAAGACATTGTTACATATAAAGGCTAGAAAGAACCTTCTGGTGAAGGGTGGGTAATAAATCTAATACCACGACCACCACCGGGGTTGGTATTCAGTGAGCCATTCTATACAATAGGACAGAGGGAGATGGTGGAATTGTAGATTGTACCACTTCAGAAGGCAGGTGGGAGATGGGCGCAATCCTGCTTCGCTGCACAGAAAACGCCCAAGTTACAAGAAACTCGGGTTTGGGAATGGATGGTTTATTCTGTTTCTGGTCTGTGTTGCTTAAATTCTTTTTCTCTCAATGTGTTTAAATCCATTTTCTTTCAAAATTTGCCTCTCTAAACATATTTTTTCTTAAAAGGTGCATTTAAAAATGCATTTTGATATTTTTGGAAATGAGGATTGCACCTCAGCATAAGGAAAAGTACAACATCTAACGGGGAGCTACAGTCTAGTCCACACCTTAGTCCAGGAGGTAAAGATCTGGAATTTGCAAAGACTGAGTTTATCAAGCCCCCACCCCACACCTTGCAGCTTTTTTAATAGAGTTACAGATAGAGGACCCCTGTATATTTCTGTTGGCTCATTGAGAACAACAGCAAAGAAAACGCACAACTGTGTGCTTTTACAGATGAAGGTTGAATCAATTGTCAAAACGTGCCAATCATAATCTCTTAGGATTTTGTGTCTATAAAAGCAGCATCGATTGGGAGAGAATATGAATACTGAATATGTTAGGCCTTACCACTCTGCAATTAGCTTTAAAACAGATCTAATAAATGACATTTTTGCAGACACCTGTAGAATTAAATAGGCAACTGTAAAAGAAAGGACTCCTGAGAAATCCATAACACTATCTGTAGCTTTTTGTCTTTCTGAACTGCTGTAACACCAAACTGGAAGGAGATTTCGGCAGCTTTCGTCATGCTGCTACTGTGCCACTATGAGCTAAGCCATGGTTTGGCGTAGTGTGCCATCCAAACCAAGGTTCATGGTTTGTCTCATCCAAACCTTGGCTGTTGCTTGTACTTTCCCCAGGTTTAAATGACCTGCTAAACCAAACCATGGTTAGTTCACAGTGGCCGCCATTGGTAGGTTCCATCCTGTTCACTTTGTGCATCTGTTCTCAGCAGCCATGAGCAACTGTAGCAAGCAAAGCATCAAAGCTATGGTCATATGTTTCACATTGGGGGAAATCCAAATTCTGATGTCTAAATAAGCGCAGGGCAGTGGATCAGGGCAGTGCAACAATGGGCCACATCTGTAGGTCTAGAAAGGACTTAAATGCCTTTAAGGACACCAAAGGGAAAGTACATTGTGGCATAATCTTATGGCAACCGAAAATGACTGCCGGATACAGACATAAGGCAGAGATATTTGATGGAGAATTGAGCCATACTCACAGGGGGGAATTTATCCAGATGAAATTCCTCTAGAAACACAACAGAAACTGAAGGAAGCTAGCCACGTGTGATAACTGCACTCAGGTTGTATTTTTTTTTTAAGTGTGTGTATAATAGCAAAATAGCAGGGGAATAATGTACTCCATTGCAATGTGTATTTATTTATTTATATTTGAATTTTAGATTCCTTTTGTTAAGGGGCTGTAGAACCCAAAATGCCACGGCAGGTTTGGGACAGTGGGGCTTCAGTAGGCATTTTCTGCAGTGCCCCTGACACTGGACTGCCCTTCCCTCCAAGATGTGTCTGGTTTCATCATGGTATACATTTTGATGTCAGCTCACGACGCAGATTTTTTCACAGGGCTTTGAGGGGTGGAGGTGGAGGATGGCATGTGATGTAATTGCACTGAGTGATGGGTAATGCACCCTAGGAACGCAGAGTGAAAGGTGAGCTATAAATGCCTCTGTGTAAATACATAAAACAAATCAGGGCATTTCTGATAATAAAACTAGTTATCCACAACAGAGCTACACTAAGTGGGGCTCTTTGGACCAGTGTCAGTCCACAACCTGGTACCTGGCACATTGAGGGGAACAAAATGATGACCCACCACATCAGATAGCTTGAGAGTGGTTGATCTGCCACATCAGAGTTGTTGATCTACAATACCTTTGGTTAGTTCCCTCGTGTTCCTATTATAAAGTTGAAAGGGACTTTGCTTGCTGACCCTTCAATGCCTCTGTGATCTTAGAAGAAGGTTCGGTTAACTTTAAGCAGTTAAGCAGTCCAACTGTGTGTGTGTGTGTGTGTGTGTGTGTGTGTGTGTGTGTGTGTTTTCTGGTAGGACTGTCTTACCCTACCCTCACTTCTCTGTAATACAGCGCATCTCCTCCTGCCTTCCTGAAAATCCTTCAGAAATGTGGCCTGGAACAAGATACAAGCCCAGAGAGATTGTAGCAAGCTTATTAGAAATGTAAAAGTATATTTGGTTAAATAAAATAAAATATACATAGCTGGTGAACATTACAGGAAGTGGGTATTTTTGATAAGGATCTGCCATTTTATATAGGCTTTTTTTTTTTAGAGAGAGAGAGAGAGACCTAGTATAATTCTACTTTTACCCTGTGCACATGTTTTAATTAAAAAGCTGGCTTTTCAGAAAAAGAAAAAGTGCTTAACCAGCATGCATCCGGTAATTACACACAGGCAGATGTGGATTAGCCGGCGAGGCTATTTACATTTCCATTGTATTCTACATACAGCGGCATGATCTATTTAAATGAAAGCATTTAACTTTTTTTTTCTTTTTTCCAGGAAAGGAAGTATAAAATAAATTATGAGAATCTAAAGGCTTTGATTATTTGCTGATGTGGTAAACATGAAACAGCGGAGCTTAAAACTGCAAGGATAGCACTAAGAAGGGAATCCATAAAATGAATACCAAGCACAAAAAGCAGGCAGGTTTCTCTTTCGGTACCAGATGCTGTGCGGAGGACTGGTCTTAGGAGCTTGCGCTGTGCCAAAGCGAAATGTATAATAAACAAAAATAATGAATCATTTCTCATCAAGAACACATGAAATAAGCACAGCTCCACTCAGTGCAGAAGGTTTCTCTCTCGGTAGGTAAAATAAGCCACTCTGTTCTTGGCTTTGCGTATGGAAGCCCTTTATCATAATAAAAAACCTGGAGCCAGTGAACTGCATAACAGGGCATCAGTGGATTTGAAGAGCATAGTGAAAATTGTCTTCCACACTTACTCTGCTATTTGGGAACTGTGAAATATATTACTGCATGTGGAGAAACCCTTGCACACACACACAAAATTGGGTTTTTAAATGTAAGGAGGTCAAAATTTATAATACATTTGTGCTTCTGAGGATGCTGTATTTTATTTCTCCACACGAAGCTTCACATTTATCTAGGTAATGGCTCCCAGAAGCGGGGAAGTAGCTCTGCAAGCTTCTCAGCAGCCTAAAAGCTTAGCTATATGACGAAGCATGAGGTAACTACAAAGCAGCCACTGTTGCTGCCCAGGAAGGCTGGCCGGGAGCCATGTGTCATCAGCCGATGAATATCTTTGACTGCCTTCTTAACTGTGCTGCCCCACAGTTCCAAACTCCCCTAAAAAATGGCTCCATAGGAAGGGAAAACAAGAAGTGGGGATAAGTGAACTGTTTTTATAAAGAGAGACAGGAAGGGGTACTAATCCCACCACTTCAAAACACATCTACCTTTACCTGAAATTTTTGACCATATTTATGACCAAGATTTAAATTCTTATCCGGTGGAATACAAAGGCAATTGTCTTTCAGTGGTTACGAAACGGATCCATTATTGTAAAGGCCATGAGGCTTAAAATATATGGCCTTAAATAAGCAATTTGTCAGTGGTTAATACTCTGAATGAAGTCTGTGCCTCTGAGGGCAGAGTGAGACGTTCCTGTTTGTCTGGCAGCCAGACCCTGCCAAGCACTGGGCGCAGCTGCAGCTGAACCCAGGCATAGCAAATCTACCAGAATGAGATGCCTAACCAAAAGGCATACATTCACTTTTTGCTTAGTAATTCAGTTCTGTGACTTCAGCTATTTCTTTACAGTAGTGTCATACCTCATGTTACATTTGCTTCATGTTACTTTTTTCAGGTTGCGTCCTGCGACGACCCGGAAGTACCGGAAAGGGTTACTTCCGGGTTCCGCCGCTCGCGCATGCGCAGTAGTGCTAAATTGTGCTTCGCGCATGCGCACAAGCATGAAATCATGCCGTGCACCTGCGCAGATACGGCGCTTCAGGTTGCGGGCTTTTCATGTTGCGAACGGGACTCCGGAACGGATCCCGTTCACAACCAGAGGTACCACTGTATTGATATTGTGTCTTACAGTCATAGTAACTACTGCTACCCAATAAAAAACAGGGGGCTCTGGAAAACTGGGGTTGCTTCATGCATGCTACAGATTTTTGTTTTTAAATAGCAAAGTCATTTCCATGAAGGAAATCACATGAATCATTCTGGGTATGATCCTAAATGCGCATTAATCTCATGTACATGCTGCTATTTATATTTATGTGAGATTAACGCATCAAAAGTCACATCCAGGATTTGCAGGAGCCCCTAGAGAGGTGACTGTTTTGTGTGAAATTAGAGACGGGTGAGACGAATTCAGGGAGCATGGACTTATCAATGGACATCAGTCATGATAGCTAAAGGGCAGTAGCATATGGCATGGTGGTACACTCCTGTTCTGACCTCCCTCTGGCTGAGTCACTGCTGCATACCAGGACGGAGAAGTTGGCATGGTGCAAATGCGCCAGCAGAGCAGCTCCAGTGTCCTGTCAGTGCTTCTGCAGTGAGCTGACCTTGCCACTGCCTCAAACCCTCCTCTTCAGCCTGGTATGCAGCAGTGACTTAGCCAGATGGAGGTCAGGTGAGCAGTGCAGCCCCACCATGCCATCTGCTATAGCTAAATGGAACCTCAATGTGAAGAGGTAGATAGCTGCTGAATATTAGATGCCACAGACAAATAGACAAAGGTGCTGACTTGTTAGTGGGCTGCCCTCTATTGGAAAGAGAAATTTGATTAGGAACCTGGATGAGAAAGTTAAAACGGGGATATCTGACTAGCTGGATCTTGGTTTTCTCCAACAAGAGAGTCACATCCACTGATATCAATAGAGTTAGATTAACCACGACTAATTCCGTTTAATTCAGTGGGTCTACACAGACTTAGGATGCGGGTGGCACTGTGGTCTATACCACTGAGTCTCTTGGGCTTGCCGATCGGAAGGTGGGCGGTTCGAATCTCTGCGATGGAGTGAGCTCCCGTTGCTCCGTGCCAGCTCCTGCCAACCTAGCAGTTCAGAAGCACAGCAGTGCAAGTAGATAAATAGATACTGTTGCGGCGGAAAGGTAAACGGCGTTTCCGTGCACTCTGGCTTCTGTCACAGTGTTCCATTGCACCAGAAGCGGTTTAGTCATGCTGGCGATATGACCCAGAAAAGCTGTTTGTGGACAAATGCCGGCTCCCTCGGCCTGAAAGCGAGAGGAGCGCTGCAACCCCATAGTCACCTTTGACTGGACTTAACTGTCATGGGTTCCTTTGCCTTTTTACACAGACTGAGTTGCATACCACCCTATGTTCTTAAAAACAATTCCAACTTGTTAAGCTATAGCAAAACATGATAAACAAGTTTCAGAATTGATCACTACCTGGCTGTAAAAATGAGGGAGAGTTTAGAGAATGTGAGGAACAGCGAAGTCGGGTGCACATGGTCTCATACACCAAAAAATATGTAAAAGATTAAAAGCTATCTCTATTAAAAAAGAAATTGCCTATGTTAACATTAGACATTTTTTTTATATATTCCATCTCCTAAATTAAGGAACAGAAGGGCTGCCTAATTCAAACACAAAAATATATGAGGTGTTCATTCGTCTAATAGCATGCATATAAAACTGCATTATATCTGACTGAAGTGCATGTACGCACATGGGGAAATGTTCAGAATTTAGGACTGCACTGCACTGCTTTATTTAATGTTCCAAGAAATAGCATGGCACTGAAATCTGAAATACATTTATCTGGCAGTTCTGATTTTCCATCTGAATGACGCTCCTGCAATTCTGAATGTAATGTTGATCCAACATTTCTGTTTATTTAGTTTTTCTTTACCCTAACCTCTCAGAAGCATGAGTGAACATGAAAATGGTTTTTGCACTTCAGTAGAACAGCATCTGCTACACTGGCCCAATACTTGAAATGTCCTGGATTGCAAGGGGGAAGCTCTCAACACTATAACAATGTATTGGAGGGGTGGGATTGGAACAAGAATTGGGTTTCAACTTCCTGTCAGGCCATGAAGACCTTTGGGTGGACTTTGGCCAATCACCCAACCACAGGCTTGTGAGCAGGGAAAACTCCATGAGTTCTTTGATGGGAGGACAAGATACAAATGTTGAGCTAAAACAGTAATATATAAAAATAGTTATATTGTCATAGTGATAGATCTGACTAAGCTCTAATGATCAAGGCATAAAGGTCCATGGTTACACGTACTCTTTAGACTACGTGTGCCCTTGCAAACCGTCAGAAGTGGAACTATTTGCTCTTCATGAAGCCAAAAGATGCAGCTGAAGTTTAGCTGCTAAAGTGTCTCAGGCTCACTCTCTCCTGAAGAATATCCCCATGGAGACTACAATGTGACAGGCTCTCACATCAATACTTCCTCATTCCCAAGAGGATTCCTGAGATTCACCTGTGTGCAATGACAACCACTTAGCAAGAGCTGTTCCTTCCACCCAGGCTCTCTGAAGAGTCTTCATAGTCCTTTATCCAAAGCCCCCCCCCCCCCCGGCACAACTCCCTTTGTTGTTTTAGCCCAAGTTTACTAATCACATCTTTCTGTGGTGATCTGACCAGCATTAGGATCAAGCACCTTCATCGACACCATTTGATGCAACCTGTTAACAACTTTCAAACTTCTCTAACACCACCATTCAGGCTCTTTGCTGCTCTTTCCTCAGAAGGAAAAAGGACCCAGAGCTCCATTATAATGTCACTGATGTGTTGCTGTTGTCTTTTTGAGTCCCAACTATATAACTAGATATTGCTTATTAAATTGTGAGACACCCCAGGCCTGTGATTTTATAATACTCCATGAACATATAATGGATTATATGTTTTCCATTATTTGCTTTCAACCCTTTTATCTCTTAACTTAAATTATTTATTTGTTTCCTTTTTGCAGACCCCATCATGGAAGGAATTCTTAAATCCTAAACACTTTCCTATACCTTTAGGGTGATTTATTAACTGATATGTAGCTTTCTTTTTTTAATGCTAACAGCAGCAGTTATTTCAATGGCCACAGCAAATGTCTATAAGTTTATATCAGATGAGAGCAAACAAAGGTTCCTATATTTAATTAGAAGGCAGGCAATTTACTTCTTAGGACAAGAGCAATACAAGAGTTCAGGTCTTCAGCGAGAGGAGTTGTGCAGAAGTTTGAAACGGTGCCTGTGAAAAGCTGCCATAATAAAGCAGAAGACAAACATGATGAACTCAGAGAAAAACTTAGCATTTGGTTAATATTAAGTTAGCTGCAAGAATGAGTTATATTTGTTATGCATGAGCTTGATAAATAGATTCTGTGCCCACACAGCATCTTGAAGAGTTATGGTCATGACCATGGTACACCCAAGTCATCATGTCTATCATTGACAAATATGTACCACTTGCAGCAACAGCAGCAGCAGCAGCAGCAGCACTACTTAAGAAGGAACTGCTCAAGCCTTTGGGCATCTAAACATCAGGCCAGAGCACAAAATCATACAGATGTGTCTTCTTAAACAAGTGAGCCATACAATCATGAAGCCAGGGGGAGATCAAAAGAAAGCCCTGCCAAAATTCTTCACATTAACAGCTCTAGCCTGGATAGCTCAGCTGGACAGAGGGTGGTGCTGACAACACCAAGGTTGCAGGTTTAATCCCCGTTTGGGGCAGCTGCATATTCCTGCATTTTAGGGGGTTGGACTAGATGATCCTCAGGGTCCCTTCCAACTCTACAATTCTATGATCCCATCGATCAACCTACAGAATCAAAACCACACAATAGTCAGAGAGCAGATATGCTTATTTCTGTGGAACAAGATTCCCCAGGGCCATTTCAAGACATTTTGTTGCCTGAGGCAAAGGAGAAGATGCCTCCCAACATTTAAGATGATGATGATGATGAAGAAGAAGAAGAAGAAGAAGAAGAAGAAGAAGAAGAAGAAGAAGTAGAGTTTGGATTTAATATCCCGCTTTATCACTACCCGAAGGAGTCTCAAAGTGGCTCACATTCTCCTTTCCCTTCCTCCCCCACAACAAACACTCTGTGAGGTGAGTGGGGCTGAGAGACTTCAGAGAAGTGTGACTAGCCCAAGGTCACCCAGCAGCTGCATGTGGAGGAGCAGAGATGTGAACCCAGTTCCCCAGATTACGAGTCCACCGCTCTTAACCACTACACCACACTGGCTCTCAAATGCCACCCATTTCCATATTCAGAAACTGAATTTCACTTCAACACTGGTAATGGTCTTACTAAACATCTTCCAGCACAACAATGCCCACTTACACCACAAAGAACTCATAACCCATCTACTCTCAGCAGCCAGAAACATCATAACCAGACACTGGAAAGACCTGTCAGGAGTAAGCATGGACCAATGGTACCAAGTAGTATGGGAAACAGCCTTACTAGAAAAACTAACCAGTAAGCTGAAACTGACACGGGGACAAACAGAAGAAGACGCCTTCACCCCGGTATGGCTCCCCTTCATGACACACACAGCCCAACAAGACAATGACAAAAATCTACCGGCAGCAGACAAATCAATATGGCTAACCTGATCAAAAACACTCACCCACCCCACTCACACAGGAAACCAAAGACTACCACAGCCAACTACAAATGAACAATCACACCCTACGCCAACCCCGACCTCTCTCACCACCAAAAAGAGCACAAGCAAATGACAGAGAACCTGTGCAAATCGCTGACACCAAACCCTGCATATATTAAGTAAAATATAAAACATTGTCACCCTACCTCACCCATCTCCCCATCCCGCCCAGCTCTTTTCCCTCTTTTCCTCCCAATGTCTGAACAAACGATACTGATTTGTAAAAATGTTACATGGAAAAATACGAAAGAGACATTGCACATACCTTTGTAAATCAAGAAAATCTTTAATAAAAAATATTTTTTAAAAACACACACTGGTAATGGTCCCTCAAGCCAGGTATGAGCATACCAGCATGGAAATAATATGAAGCACCAGAACAAAGAAATCATTCTAGACTCCAAATCTGGAGTTTCACAGTTTTATCCCTCGTATGAAACAAATAAGCAGCAGCCTGGTTCCAACACCAGCCTCTCTTTCTATGGGTTAGATGCAGGCTTGCTCTCAAGTCTCAGGGTTTTCTAGCTCACAGGGGTGATAAAATTATGGTAGGGCTTTGGGATGGGCAATAGATTTGTCTTGATGTTGAAACTCTGAGCTTTTAAGGCAGTGCAGGTGTTGCTGCAGCTGGCCAGCCCCATTAAGTAGCATGATGCCGGGAATGGAAACATACAGAAGACTGCAGCAAATGCCTCTCACCACAACGCAAGTAAAACTGCAAGATTTGTGCTTGCTGTGGCAGTTATCTGCTGTGACCTTCCATGGGTCACCACTTCAGATGCTAGTTTATACATAGAAAAACAATCAGCAGATCTTTTAATATAGAACATCAGTGCAAGTTCTTAAGCTAGATCCCATATGCTACAAGATGGGTGTAAATGTGTTGAGCTGGTCTCTGAGCTCTTTCTCTTTCTCTCTAAATACATCAATATCTATATAATCTACAGCCCAATCTTCTTTTTATCTGCAAACCAGAACTCTGATTTCTTTTTCTTAACAACTTCCAACTCTCTTCACCCTCTCCCTGACAAAAAGGGATTCTCAGTTGTGCCGGGGAACTACACTGAACAGGGCTATTCATAGAGACAACATGCTTCCTGTTTAGCATTCCACTTGTGAGGGGTTTCATGAGAAATCTTGTAGCTCATACATTAAAGGAGAATAAACCTTCATGCAATTGGTCATGACAAAGCAGCACACTGTCCCTCTTCCCAGCCATAGTAGTATCCTTCCATTCTCGGAGCCCTGACTATTTTTAAAAACACTTAGGCTGCAATCCTGTGGCCTTTTACCTAGGAATAAGTCCCACTGCTAAACTAAATGAAACTTACTTCAGAGTAGACACAAATCTGTCACCCTCCCGCATTTCCTGACATTTTACCTTTAACAGTAGCGTATGACTGACAGCATAGGTGTAACTGGGCAAGTTTACAAAAATAAACAGTCCAGGTTCATAATTTCAGGAGGTGAAGGATGCATTGTTTTGGAAATGTAGGTCGTCTTCATACTGTCAGTATTTTGTAAGAGGGTTTCAAGTGCATGCCAGTAAATTTAGCTTTGCTTAACTGGAGTGGATAAAAGTGTTTTGTTGCCCTAGCAAAACAAATCCACCTTTAAAAAGAAACAGGGGTTTTTTCGGTTAGGAAAGTGATGAGGAAATGAAAAGTGTGGAGTGAATGGGTGATACATAGCAAATCAGGTTGGATGCTCACTGTCATATAACCTCCTTACAAACCATTAAGAACAAATGCTCAATATGGGCTGGATATAATCTAACCTCCGTGTAAGCTTTCTGCAAGAAAAATTGGATAAAAGCTCAATAAACAGGTCATCCACAGGAACCGATAAGCTTTGCACTGGAACAAAAAAGGTACAAAACTGATATAAATCTAAAAGAGTGCTAATGCAGACATAGACGTATATGCTATCACAAGTAAATATGTCAGATGTCTGAGGATCCAAACAACACTACACACACACACACACACACACACACACACACACACTGAGAGCTGTATTATAAGAGTTCTTCTTAATAAAACCACAAGCAGAATAAAGTTAAGGATGAACATTCTGATGGGAGAAATTCATTTCTACCATGTGAATCTAGCTATCTTGATAAACTGGAAAAGACATGTAATCTAATATGCTGATATTCACACTTGCCATTTAATTTACTCCACAAATTGTTTCCGTATCTACTGAGAAATCAAGAGCAAAATAAATTAAAAAATTGCTCATAATGCTTATTTCAAGGGCTATTTATATGGCAGTATAATACATCATGGCAGTATAATATATCACATATGCAAAGAATATTAGCATTTGAGTAGGTTTAGCTTACCGTATATATAGCATTTTGTACCAATGACCTCAAATATCTATATAGGTCTGCAGGGCATAGAAGTTATCTCAAAGATTAGAGCACTCTGAAATTTCCAAAAACTCTTAGGAGAACCTACGTGATAGATGGGTCGACTATTCATGTAATGGAAGAGGGTCTTTTACTCCCAGTAAGAGAGCCAGTGTGGTGTAGTGGTTAAGAGCGGTAGTCTCGTAATCTGGTGAACCAGCTTCGATTCCCTGCTCCTCCACATGCAGCTGCTGGCTGACCTTGGGCTAGTCACACTTCTTTGAAGTCTCTCAGCCCCACTCACCTCACAGAGTGTTTGTTGTGGGGGAGGAAGGGAAAGGAGAATGTGAGCCGCTTTGAGACTCCTTTGGGTAGTGATAAAGTGGGATATCAAATCCAAACTTCTTCTTCTTCTCTTCTTCCCATCTTTCCACAACTGCCAGCCTGGGCAGTCCAGCCATGCAAGAGACGGTCAGGTAGACTGATTTCACACTTCCTGTAGGAGCCTTTTAACCCCAAGTGGAAGTGAATCCTGAGGGTCAATATGAGAGGAACTAGAAAGAGCCCCCAGCTTGCTTGCCTCTCCCCATGGCAGCTTGCTTTTCTCAGCCAAAGTCCACTTAACATCATGTGTTACATGAATGAAAAGGGGGTGGGGGCAGAAGAGGAAGAATGCAGCTTCTAGAAAATAATGAAGAGAACATTTTACTTCAAGTCTATCTATCCTTTTCCAGCTACGTACAAACAGGCTTCTGGTCACCTCATGAGTAACGTAGCAGTGTTGATGATCAAATGAAAGGAGAAGAACAGACTCAGAGCAACTGTCCAACTTTAAGGGCTTGACCCAAGTGGGCCTTGATTGAAAGGTGGCAATAGAATGAGTGCCATGTGGCCCAGAATCTAGACTAGAGGATGAAACAAGTAAGGTGGCAACAGGACAGGGAGGCAGGGTTGCCAAGGTATAAGAGAGCAGCCTTCCCTCAGCAAATGGATTTGGAACTTGGTGGTACTAACACAATTCCTCCACTCATTTGTGATGGCGGATGGAAGAGACTGGGTGATCTTAAAGTGACATATGACATGCCCATGTTACAGTTCATGCCAACAAAAAGCAAGATCTATAACCTCACAGTTTGAGACAGTCATGAAATTTCCATGCTACTAACATAGGAAATGTGTTTGGTAGTACAAATTAGCTGCAAACCTCAAAAGAAGAAAACTGATTTATGTAGAGGTATACATAATTCAGGCACCATAATTACACCCCACTGAAGTGGCTGGGCTCTGCTCCATTGCTGGCCACAGAAACCACTAAACTTTGCCCAGGGCTCGTTTCTGTGGCACCAAACCATGACTTGGCTTGGCTTGAATGAAGTTACAGACTGTGAGGGAAAACAAAAACGTGAGTTTGAAACGAAATGATAGCCAAATGGGCTGAGTATACCCGGTCCTCATAAGTTCAGGTAACACTTCTCAAGAGAATGAAAAAAAAGTTTCACTATAGGTATCTTACGGTACATTCTTGCATTTGACCACTGGGAGGAGCATAGAGAGGAGAAACGCCATGGTGCCTCTGTAACAGCGAAACTGGATGCCTTCATCTCAGTGGTGTGCGGTCACTGGACTAGGGAACTAGTCTAGTCCCCTAAATGTTCCCCTGGTGCCTTCTTCCCAAAGCCCTGGAAGCTTCTGCCTGGCTTAGGGAGGGAGGTGCGATGCTCACGCATGTGGCACCCCCCCATCATCCTCACTAACTGGCACCTTGTGCCCTAACTGTTGCCCTACCCAAAAATAATAATAATTCACCACACACCACTGCCCCAGCTGCCATAAAGCATGCCTCTCTTGCATTGGTTTCCACAGCTGTCTCTTGAGACAGGTGGTTGCCAACAACAAGTGCATATTGTTGTTGTTATTATTATTATTATTATTATTATTATTATTATTATTATTTGTGGAGGTCCACATACTTTCAACTTCGAGACTTGCAGTTGGTTTAAAGATAGCAGTCTGCCTACTTGATAAAAAGTATATGCTGGAGAAGTACAATGGGGGTGGGGGATTATACCATAAAATAACAACATGTAAAAATGCAGTACCATTAAGTTGAAACCAAAGATGGAATGCTGAAATGATACATTTTCAAAAGACAGTTCTAGGTTATTAATCTTTATACATCATTACGAAGTCTCATTTGCTTGTCATTTCTTTATACAAGACCACCAGATCCTTTCACCCTCCTGATACCTCATGTAGTGAAACAATACACATAATTTGCCATTAGTGAATGAACTGGGAAATTAAATTGTGACAACTACCATTTCCAATTTGGAGATTTTTGTCATCCTGTGCAAATAGAGAACCGAAGAGATGTCAGCTATGCTTTTCATTAGAGTCCCCCCCCCCCCCGCACCTGCAATTGCTTCGTAAGAGCTCACAGGGCTAGGGTCTTCCAGGCTTTCTTGCAGCGGGGGCTGAAATCATGACAGCTTGGAAGGGCTATAAAACGTCCCGTCTGCAGCATGCCAGGCCCAGTTAAGGATAGACAGCTGCATGGTTGGTGCTATGAGGAAGATAAGAAATAAATGATCAAGCTCCATATCATGTTACGTTTTGTAGGGTCTCACAGAAGGGGTCTAAAATGGCCTATCACACTGAAAGATGGCACAGGTCGACCCTTCCATGTAGATGACACCACAATAATGCCACCTTACAGTGGTACCTCTAGTTGCGGATACGATCTGTTCCAGGGGTGCCGTTCGCAACCCGAAAAGTCCGCAACTAGAGTGGCGCTTCTGCGCAAGCGCAGAGCGCAATAGAGCGCTCCTGCGCATGCACGAAGCACGCAGAACGCTTCTGCACGTGTGGCGAAACCCGGAAGTATACACTTCCAGGGTTGCCGCATTCACAAGCTGAAAAGATGCAACATGAACCTAACGCAACACGAGGTATGACTGTATTTTAAAAATGAAGATGAAATCGCACTCTCTGCTATCACTTCAGAAACTGTGAAAACAGCCTAGATTTCTGGTTAGAAGGATTTCTGATTAGGGACAGAAAAATATTTCAATTTCAGTTTCTCATTTTTCCAATCTTAACTTAGTTTTCCACATTTCCAGTTTGTGGATTATTTTATTTTAAGTTCTCATGGAAATTCATCAGCACTTTAGTGCAAATTTACTGTATACATTTTTGCATGTGCATGTAATTTTGCTTAATGTATATATTTTTACAAGCCAAATTCCCCTAATAGAATGCATTTATGTTAGTATCACTAATATGTGATGCATTTATGTGCCCATTACTTTGCTACCTTACAAAATATTGAAAAGTGCAAATTCCAAGGATGGCTGGGTTCCAGTTTTCATATGATTTTGGAAAGTGCAAATTAAGCAAATTCACCTCTAAATGCAAACTGAAATTAATTTCTTCCCCATTGCAGTTGGTCTGGAAGCTTCAGCTACTGCAGAATTCGGCAGGTAGTATGCCGAGTTGAGCACCTAGTTGCAGATATATTTTACATGTCTTAAAATAACTACACTAGCTACCTGTTAGCTACTTAGCAAGATGTTGTTATTGACTAACAAGATTTTGTTACTTACTAATACAGCAGTTCGAAAGCACGTCAAAGTGCAAGTACTGTAGATAAATAGGAACCGCTCCGGCAGGAAGGTAGACGGCGTTTCCGTGCGCTGCTCTGGTTCGCCAGAAGCGGCTTAGTCGTGCTGGCCACATGACCCGGAACCTGTACGCCGGCTCTCGGCCAGTAAAGCGAGATGAGCGCTGCAACCCCAGAGTCGGACACGACTGGACCTAATGGTCAGGGGTCCCTTTACCTTTAATACAGCCTTAAACAACTTGGGACCAGGATATCTGACCAGTCACATTCTCCTGCAAAGACCCAGAAGATCCCTACTAACTTCAGAGGAGGCTCCGCTGGCCCCTTGTCATCTTGTGACATCCTGAGAGTGGGTCTTCTCAGTAGGGGCCCTCTGGAACACCCTTCCTCATGCAGTTTGGGAGGCAGACACTATGGCAGGCTATAAACTTCTTCTGAAAACATACTTGTTTCATCAGGATTGCCCCGCCTCATCTGATCACACTGATCGGTTTTTCTGTATTGATGCTTTGCTGGATTTTTTAAAAACTGCATTTTTATTTTATGCATTTACCTGTTGCTTGTGATCTTATTACTGTAATTTTATGGATTTAGTTATTTTAAATGGTATATAAGTCACAAAAATAAACAAGCCATTCCTTCCTTAGAACAAGCTCTGATCCAAAGAATGAGGATAAACATCTGTTTTCCCCCAGTATTGCAAGAAAGATCAAAACACTCTATGGACCATATCTGATCTGAATCATCATCAACCATGCTTTTTTAACACATATAATCAAGTAAGAACACACACTGCTTCTCCAGAATCTTAACACAACGGAGGAAATTATTACAAGAAATATGTATCCCCAGCCAGTACAGGCCAGAAGCTGAATAATTTATATTATTAGATCTTAACACCAATTGCCTACTTTGTGTGTTGCATGATTTATCAGAAAGAAAGTGCAACTGTCAAGAAAAATGTTTAGGGCCATTCTCAGAGTTTTAAACAAAGCATAAGAGGGTTTGTTACTTAAGATGAATATTTTTTTTAATTGCTCAGTTCTACCAACTCTGTAAATATTATTCCAGCACAATGAATCAACTATTAATAACATTCTTATTTTGTTCATCACACAAAATACAATAACAAGAAGACATCACTTGCAGAAACACATTAAGTGATTTGCAACAATAGTCTAGGTCCTGTAATCTAGGGAACTGATATATTCCTTTATATTGTGGTATTTATTTATAAAAATGCATTCCACAATTTCATTTTAAAAAAATCTCACCCAAAAGCAGCTTATAACAATCACATATATACAATTTTAAAAAATGTAATAATTTAAAATCACGAAGTATCAGCTACTGTAACTACTACAGAATATGTTTTCTTAATTGTCTGCCTAAGTCTAGTGGCGTAGAAATGTCTTCAAGCAAATGTCTGAAGGTTAAAACAGAAGGAGCCTGCTGAATATCTGTAAGAAGAGCATTCAACAGGGCTGGCCAATGACGCTAAAGGTTCTGTTTCGTGTCACTCTCAAACAAGTCTCACCAACTTGGGGATTGACCAAAAGATACTCCTAAACATGGGAAAGGTAAGGTAAGGCAAAGGACCCCTGGACGGCTAAGTCCAGTCAAAGGCGACTCTGGGGTTGTGGCTCTTATCTTGCTTCAGGCTGAGGGAGCCGGCGTTTGTCCACAGACAGCTTTCTGGGTCATGTGGCCAGCATGACTAAACCGCTTCTGGCACAGCAGAACATGATGTCAGTGGTCAAACTGGGATATAAGGTTTCATGTAAGTATCTAAGGTAAAGGTAAAGGGGTAAAGGGACCCCTGACCATTAGGTCCAGTCACGGACGACTCTGGGGTTGCCTCGCTCATCTCGCTTTATTGGCCGAGGGAGCCGGTGTACAGCTTCCAGGTCATGTGGCCAGCATGACTAAGCCGCTTCTGGCGAACCAGAGCAGTACACGGGAAACGCAGTTTACCTTCCCGCCGGAGCGGTACCTATTTATCTACTTGCACTTTGGCGTGCTTTCGAACTGCTAGGTTGGCAGGAGCAGGGACTGAGCAACGGGAGCTCACCCCGTCGTGGGGATTCGAACCACCGACCTTCCGATCGGCAAGCCCTAGGCTCTGTGGTTTAAACCACAGCACCACCCGCGTCCCACCTAGTATCTAAGGTACAATGGATCTAAGTTGTCTGGAGCTTTCTCAGTTAATACAAGAATTTCAAACCTGGCTTGGTAGCAAATGGGCGGACAGAACGGATGCTGGTGGCCATGTTCCCTCATCAGCAGTCTAGCCTCTTCATTCTGCACCAGCTGGAGCTCCCAGAGCGGCAACATAGAATGCACTGCAATAATCCAGCCTCAAGGCTTCCAATGCATTGACTACCATGGCCAGGCTACTCTTGTCTAGGAACAGCTGTAGCTGGCAAACCAGGTAAAGCTAGGAAAAGGCACTCCTGGCCACAGAGGAGGGCATGCCAAAGGTAGCTGATGCAGTAGCACAGCAGACTTATCACAGGGAAAGCCAAAGGCATTTTGTGATACTTGCCTGATATGATCTATGTTTGGTGCTGGGACTAGTGGGGCAGAAAAGAGAGTCTAAAGCACACAGAGAGACAGACAAAAGCGAGTTATGTTCTGGCTGGTGTGTTATTATTTTTTAATAAACAGAAATGCAGCCTGTCTTTGTTGGCAAGTCAAATCTGCTAGTCCTCGTGCCACCTGAACTGGTCCACTAGGGAAATGTTTATGCGCCACCCTGGCCTTGACTATGCAGTAGCTATTGCTAGTTCCCAAGACTTCCACTTGTCTCCTTGCATCTGCTCAAGGCCTTTGAGCCTGGTCCCAGAAACTGATGTGCGCACAGAACTGCTCTAGAATTGAGTTGTAATAAAGATCATCCGAGTGCCCACAGGCTCAATAAACAACTGGGGTGAAAGCAGCAATTAGAATAAGAACGGAAGCAAAGTATATCAGACAGAAAGATAGAAAATGGAAGTCTATACCCAATAACTGAATAGCAGAGCAATGGAATACTGTAATGTAGAGATGTGAACAAATGAAGGTAACTTTTCATGGAGAAAAGGTGAAGATAAGGGGGAAAGATAAGGGGAAATGGCAATGGAACAATGGAAATAAACAGGCAATGTTCTTTTAGTGGCTGTAAGTAATACTTGCCTCCAGAAGCACACATATTGATGGAACACTGAAGCTTTTCTTTGAAGATTAGCTTTTTTCCTGAAAATTTAAACTCTTCTAGATAGGCCCCAAACCAATGCCCATTTTATGATATTTTGCTCTTTATTCATATCCCATTATTTTTCATCACAAACCAAGAAAGTCCTGAGCTCTGCAATATTTGAAATCTTATTTGAAACTGTGGCTTATCTAAGGTTTTCAACAGCATGCCTAGCTCAGAAAGGAAGGCGGGGGGAGGGGGGAAGCTCAGAAGAAAATGCAATAAAACTGAAGCCTCAAGAGGATTTGAATTCAATAACCCTGAAATACAAGAAAATACCTTATCCAGAGATTTTGTTTAACATAAATGGGAATATACAGGTATTATCTTGGCACTGAAGAAAGCTCATATTGAATGAAAGTGATAGAATTACTGTGAAGTAAAACAGAAATATTAATTTTTAAAAAGATGAACACCAGGGCTATGAAGTCCCTCTGTTCCTGCAAGGTCATCTTAATATGAGCTGAGACCAGGGTTTAGTGAGTAACTTCATTTGAGGAATGTAAGAATCTGAATTTCTCCGAAAATATGATGTTACGATTGTCCATTGTAAGATCATAATGGTTGTAAATGGTTGTCATAGGAAACTCTCTACAAATACAAAAGTGAAAAAGGAAGGAAGGAAGGACTTAAGAAGGTTTACACAAGAGCTACTTTTACAATCATGTGCAATAGATATGACAAAGGGTGCCATGAAAAATCAGAAACAACAGGACTCTGTTATGTTATTCTCATAATATCAAATGTTTCTGAAGTTATGGGTGTGCTTGGTAGAGTCTTAAACACAATCAAATCTCCAAATATATTTTACGCAACATACAACTGCATTTCACTATTTGCTCTAGGAAAGGACACAGAGCTATTTTGCATTAATTCCATTGCAACACAGTGCCTATATATGCTCATATTTTTTTCTCAC
This sequence comes from Darevskia mixta, assembly GCA_034641385.1. NCBI lineage: Eukaryota > Metazoa > Chordata > Lepidosauria > Squamata > Lacertidae > Darevskia > Darevskia mixta. Next base: position 4,979,595 of record JAWWNH010000224.1, on the reverse strand, counting down.
TTTCAAGCAGCACCCTCTTTTTCAAATCTTGCCCAATCCTGCTGCAACAGTTTGCTTATGTGAGTGAAAAGCCCATGTATAACATAAACCTCTGCTTGTAGATACAAGCCTTATGATATCATCCCTGCTGAGCAGTTTGAAACTTGTCTGCTTTTATATCCAGTTTACTTCTATTCCATGTTCAGAATTCAAAGTACCGAAACAACAAGATAACAATGTCCAGTATACAACACAAACAAAGATGCAGATCTGTGAGACACCATCAGATAGGAGTTCCCCATAAATCACAAAGGCTAGGGAATATGTAAAGTCAACAATCTGGAGCACTCTTAGTAATGAAACAGCAAAGCTGGTGTGGAAAACTAGATTCAGGGAAGATATCTGGTGATCGTGAACTCAGAAGGAAGTGGAAGTGGAACAAATGCAATTGGTCCACAGGTCTAGTGACCTCTTCCCATGTTATCTTCAAGACTCAATTTCAAGTACATTTGTACCTTGGATCTCAAACGCCTCTCCTCTTCACATATCAAACAGGATGGCTAAGAACAGACTTGGAACTCTACAAAGCATTAAGCTGTGCCCTAGCAAAGCATAAATGCACACTCTTTGCATGACTGAATATAGAAGTGGAAATACGTCCAAGTGCCGTTTGAGATCTGGCACTCTTGTGACTTGCTGGACTACAACCTCTAGATAATATTATTATTATTATTATTTAAAGTGTAAAATAAACACACATCTGTTAAATAAAGTTGCTACCTCCCAAATAGTCTTATTCTCCAAGAAAGCAAGAATGAATGGATCCATTTTCAACCTCTTGATGCATCAAAACATAGAGCTAGCTCCCTTGTCTGAATTTGAAGTTAGCCAGTCCTACAGACCAAATAAACGGAGGAGGGGCAATCACTGTGTAGGAATGTCTGAACAGAGAAAGAACAATCTGACTGGTTGCTCTCTGTGTGTAAAGGTCTAATGTACACACAGGCCAACTGGGAAATAACAACGGGTGCTAAGTTTAAGCCATCCTCCTCTAAATTAAGGAAAGCCTCCGACTTACCTGTTTCCATTTTGGCATCCTGTGCTGCAGGCCCATCAGGAATGACACTCTTCACCTGGAGAAACTCATCGGGCTCATCCCCACCAATGATGGTAAATCCAAACCCCATATTGCTTTTTTTAAGAGTCGTGCTGAGGAAAGTCCCTTTCAGTTGTGAGGCATCACGGGTGAAGAGCGGTTTTTCTACATCAGTCAACATAAAGAGAAAACAAACAATGTTTTTGCCGTGCTGCAAACAAAACGACTGGGTCCCCAAGAGTGCAGCAGAAGCAACAGCAGGCAACAGGGTGGCAGTTTTGAAAAATAAAAGCAAAATAAAAGTGCAAGCATACCCAGTGAAACAAAAGCATTACTGAGTTATCTTCTACTGAAGGTAAAAACCAGCAAAGGCAGGGTTTCCTTATCTAAAGTGTCTTGGAGTGCAACCCTATGCTCACGTCTAATTGGAATTAAGTCCTATTCAATACAATAATACTTAGTCCCAAGTGAGTGAGTACAAGGTTGCAGTTGTTTGTTGCAAGTTGTAAAAGAAAAGTTAGTCATTCATTTTTTCAAATTTATTGAAGTAGCTTTGTAAAATAATTCCAAATAGCAGTGGGATTTGCTTATTTAGACACACACAGCATATGTGTGTGTGTGTGTGTGTGTGTGTGTGTTTGTGTGTGTGTGTGTGTACACAAGCATACACATTATGTAAACAAGCAGGGTTTTAGTATTGGACAGATAACAGTTACAACTTGTGAGACAGTTCTGTGACCTAGACATCAACTTTCAGTGTGATTCTGTGTAAAGTGTGACAAAGACCAGCAGGCAAAATAAATGGCCTCACCTGACATCCAGTGCCTCTGTTCTGTGCTTTATTGTGTAAGAAAAGGTATGGGGAAAGGTGAAAAGGGTGGTTTTTTTTCCTTAAAAAAAAAATGCAGCTCGCTACTTGTTTTACAAAAGTGCCGCCTGGGTAAATAGCAGCACTTGAACATACCATAAAGCCTGTACACTCCAGCAATGTCCCGCCGATACAGAGACAGGTCACTCACACTGCGAGACCTCTGAGGCGCTGGGCACGGGTGAACAAGTTTGGGCCTAGGTAATGTTGATGAGGAGCTTTCTACTGTTACAAAGGAGAAGAAGCCTCATTCTTTGGCTACAAGCTTAGGTAAAAAATAATAATCTCTATACCCATATATAGATTGTTAACCAGCATGTTTCCGCATCACCAAGATATTTAATCTCAAAACTTCCCAACAAGCAGGGCTCTAAAGCCATCGTTCTCCAAATGTGAGGAACAGCTCCCTGAGAAGGTGCCGTCAGCTTCAATGCGAGGTAAAATTCCTCTAACAGAACACTGTCCAGGTTGACCGTATATCACTGGGCCCAAACAAAGATGACATTAAATGCTTGAATGCAGTTAATGTGTTTGGTTTCCCCCCCTTTAACAATAGTAGCTGTGGAGTGAGGAGCGATGAGCAGGATGAGGAACATGGCATATGGCGTTTGGGCCGCCCTTTCTACCTACTCTATGATCCTGATGAAAGTCTCCTTGCTTGTGCTATTATCCCCAGGAGGAAAGTTCCCCAGGGTTAATATCAACCGGTTTTAGCGGGGAAGAGGATTGGCAGGATCATAGTGTACAGCACCTTCCCCAGGCGCTGCAGCTAAACTTGTTAAAGAGGGGGGTAAACAGGTATGTTCACTGCATTCACATATTTAATGTCCTGTCCATTTTGGTCCAGGAGAGACACTATGAGCCCCTACACACTGTGAGCCGTTCTGTGCATACTTACTTGTTGAGGTGACAGGGCAGAGGACCCATGAACCACCTCTTTCTTTCTATGCAAAGTTTATTTGTATTTATAACCATCTTATATATCACCCACTCAAAAAAACACCAAGGCAGTGAACAATAATACAATAAAATGTACGATACATAAAAGCAATACAAAATAATCATAAAATGACTAACTCATATTGAAAAAGAAGAAGAACTTAACAGGCCTATTGGCATAAAAAAAGAGAATGGCCACTGAATCTCTGCTAGAAGAGTATTTCATAGCATGAGACCAGCAACACTAAAGGCCTGACTTCTAGTTGAAGCCAGCTGGTGTCTGAAGCATGGGAGATAACAAACGGGAGCTCTCTGGATGATCTCCGTGATTGAGATCACTGGAATATAACGGCTCAGGTGGTCATTCTGGACCCACATTGTTCAGGGCTTTGTATTTTTCTTTGGATTCTTGCTTCTGGGATGGTCTCTCCCCTGAGACTATCAAAGCTTCCTACAGTCTCAAATCTGCAACCCCAATACTCTCTCTCTCTTTTTTAAATCTTTCTATTTCCATGCACAAGAACGAATCCGACCAGCTAAGAAATTTAACTTTTATTTTGTCTTATATAGCCTGGCCCATACAGGATCATCCCCCATTGGCAAAGTTTACTATGACAAAATGTAAGACTCCCTGTGGGAGAAGCTTCAGTTACAACATTATTTTTGCTGGATTTGTCATCACAGCGAATTTAAGAACACGAGCTGAACTCAAGGGTAACATTTATTTTCATATTTTCTTCTCTATTGTGGAAAAATAGAGGTTACTTTCATGTCTATATTTGTATATTGATCATTTTGCCATAAGAATTGGAAAATTTAATGGAATTAATTTACTTTTAAATATGGTGCACTGACATGATACTGTACCTCGGAAACCTTGGGCCGGCATAGGCTTGGTTCCAAGTTCTGCGTTGGTCATGGCACGCTGCTGTAGCTTCCTCTTTGCTTCCAAAACAGGATTCTCAAATTGTGTTCTTCTATTTATGTGGCTGAGGAGAAAGGTAAGACTGTCAATCCCAGTTAATCCTTTTCCAAATCTGCGTTTTGAAGAGTGATCATTGGCTGCACTCTCTCAAGCAGGCAAACCTGAGGCATCCCTATAGTGAACAATTTGTCAGGATACATTTAGGTCCTTTAGCAGGAAACTGTTAGGGTTGCTTTTTTGTGGGGGCAAAGTTGTTGGCTGAGCTTTTTTGTTTTGTTTTGCCCAAAGTTCTTGAGCTTTTCTTGGCCATACGTCTGGATTTACCCAGACATTTTTACTGATTTCCACCCGGATACTGCTTCCGACTGTATGGCAACCCTAGAAATGTAATTTTGAGATGGACCATAGAGCACATGCTTTGAATGCAGAAGATCCCAAGTTCAGCTCCTGGCTGGCATTTCCAGGTAGAACAAAGAACGGCTCTGCCTGAAACCTTGTCTGCAGTGCAGACAAATGCTAATGGACTGACTGGGAATAAAGTTGTGAAACTCAGCTTCCTATGAGCCTAAGGAGAATTCAAGGGCAGTATTTCTGGAGATGATTCATTTGAATACATACTGTTATTGGAAATAAGATTATTGAAACTGAATGTGGTGTAGTAGTAGAGTGCTGGGCTTGGATATGGGAAATCCAGGTTCATATGCTGTGAAGGTCTATGAAGGGCCATGGCGACCTTCCAGCTTATCATATGCCACTGTGAGACATGAATGTCTCTCTGGACTCCTTGGAGGAAGGGCAGGGCACTAAGCAAACAAATAAGCAAACCATACAAAGTCAATGCTACTAATTTTTCAATATGCACAGTGTAATGATGTGTGTCAATGCAAGAACATTAAGAACGGTCGCTTGAGGCTGAAGTGGCACAGAGGGCCTTCCATCAGCTTCAGCTTTTGGCCCAGCTGTGATCCTATCTGGACAGGGACAGTCTAACTTCTGTCTTCTGTGCTCTGGTAACCTTGATGTTGTGCTGCTGCAACGTGCTGTACACTGGGCTGCCTCTGAAGTCAGATTGGAAAATGCAGCTGGTGCAGAATCTGGCCTCACAGTTGTTGACTGGGATAGGGCAGTCTGAACATATAACACCAATGCTAGCTTCCAGGCTCAATTAAAAATGCTGGTTTTGACCTATAAAGCCTTGTAAGGTTCAGGACCCCAATACCTCAAGGACTGTCTTTCCCTCACATGAACCAATCCACAGGTGTTCATCAGTACAGGTGAATGAGAATTTCATCACATCCCAATACCAGAAGAAGAAAAATAGAATAATTAACAGCTTCTTTGAATGGAAACTCTTACTCAGAACCCCCAAAATTGTGGACAATGCACTTTTCAAGTTAAAAAGTCATACTTTGAAATGTTTTCTACTTTTGCTAGCAGATTTGTATCTGACCACCACCACTGCACAGAACATAATGAATGCTCTTTTTAATCACATCTTTAAATAAATACTATTTTCCAGCGAGATAGGAATTATGGTCTGAGGTGTATACAAAGAGGAAGCTAGAAGGCAGTCTAGCAAACGTGTCAGTTCAAGCTTTAAAAGTACATTCTGGGCAAGTAGGTAGGTGCCACTGAAATCAATGGGATTTACAACACATATATTTACTTGGTTGTTTCTCAGCTAAATGGGACCCTAACAAATTCCAGCTTGATGAAAAAGGCATGCAGAGTGGAGGTGAGAGTGGCCACTTCTGCATCACCAAAAACAGGGGAAATGCACTACCAAAAAAGAAGAAGACAATGTTTGCATAAATTTTCATATGCATATCTATATGTAAAGATGCAAATTTTGAAACAGAAATACAACCCATCTCATCATAGTGGAGAAGACTTTAACCGGGTGACCTATGTGCTCGCTCAGTCTCCTGTACAGCTGTTAGGTGTTGAGGGGCGATTCAAAGGCCCTGTTCTCCTTTCCAAATTTTCTATAAGGACAGGGCAGTCATTTAAATAGAACATTTCTACAAAGAGAGGCCTGTCCTCTGACAGCTATTCAAACAGAGAGGAGTAATCTAGTTGTGGATATATTCTGCCTTGTTTATGAGACTTGCAAGCACATGAGAAGATCAATTAATGGAATTAATAACAATCACCACCATGAGAAACGCCACCCCCTCAAAAGGAAAGTGTAATATTTGCACCATCAACATTTGCATCAAATACAGATTCTGCATCACTAGATCTGCCAATTACAACTTTTAAAAGGTGATATTTTTAAGGATACCATTAACGTTGTGAAAGTTCTTTATGAACTAATCACAGAACGATACATGTAGAAAAGGAATACCCCAGGGATATTTCGCTCTGTGGCAGAGCACATGGTCTTCCGTGCGAAAGGTCCTAAGTTCAATTCATACATCTTTCGAATCAGAGCTTACCCAGCCATTAGGCAGGCTGAGGCCACTGCCTGAGACAGCAGAAGCCTCCCAGGCAGCATGCCCATTGCCCATGGGTGCCCTGCCAGACCCGCTGCCACCACTAGCAGTGGAGAAGCGCCACCACCATCGGCACCGATTGGGGCAAGATTGTATCCATTTGGAATGAGATCTTACCTGAAATTGCCTGAGCAAGATCTCACACAATTTGGGACAAGATCTCATCCAAAATCAGTGCAATCTTGCCTGAAATTGGTGCTGCCAAAGGCAGAGAGTGGCAGCAGAGTGGCAGGCAGTGGCGACGGCAGGAGCAGGTAGGTGGTGGCAGAAGCAGCAGCAAGGCAAAGCGACACTTCCCATTTCCCACCTCAGGCATTGAAAGGGGAAGCACCCTCCCTGATTAGACGCTACACAAGACGCTGAAGAAAGAGCCGCTACCAAGACTACAAACTTATGCTGGTCCCCTGGCTGAGAGTCGTGTGAACTGACCCATGGAAAGAAAGAAGGTGTCGTCAAAAGCTGAGGAGAGCATTCTCCCCCCCCCCTACTCCAAAAGACCAAATTTGCTACGCAATTTAACTTTTTATGATTTATCCATTTTTATGACATAATTAAGACACTATATTATAATGGGATATTGTCTCCTTAAAAACCAAGTCATCTGTTAAACACCAGTAATAAAGGAAAGTGTTACACTGTCACTTTTTATAATGAAAAATGGGAAGCAATTTTCACTTCAAGCCTATTGAGCTTAGACAGCAGATTAAAACACAGATCTTTATGCTGACGATAAAAGTCTTTATGAACATGAGAGTGCTGCAACTTTTAACACCACCAGGGCTTCATCATATTGCAGGTCTTGACCAGAACATCTTTTATAGATGATAGATAGATAGATAGATAGATAGATAGATAGATAGATGCTGCAATATGTAGAGGCACTTAAACATTTTTTTTAAAGAGTAGGGTATGTGTTGGGGAGAAAGCAGCCCAGAAAGCAGCCTAGAAATATTTTAAGTTAATAAAGTAACAAAGCATCAGAGGGCCGTTTGTGTGCTGCTCCCCACAAAGTTGGAGCTTAGTAGTAGAGCACCTCCTTTCCATGCATAAAGTCCCAGGGACAATCCCTGGCTGGAAGCAACTCCTGTTTGAATCTGTAGAGAGCTGCTGCCAGTCCATGTAGCCCAGCCTTCCCAGGCTGCAATTCCATTCAGCCCCAGCCAGCATGGCCAAAGTTACCATGTTGGAAAAGTCCACTGTAGACGATACTGAACTACCATAGGTGGGCCAATGGTCTTATAATAACTTCCTAGGTTCCAAAAGTATGTTTGCTTAAATTACCTGAAGTGGAGAAACAGCCAGCAGGAGGCTCAGGTGTGGGTGGGTGATTTAAGCACCCTCTTTCTCCCTTCCATTTTCCCAGTCTAAAGCCTTGTCTCCTGTAGTGACTTTTCCTCCTGCTGCTTTTAAAAGGAGCCTAGAAGCTTTTTGCATGTAGCTAGAAACAGTGTCAGAAACAATTAAGTAGTCCGTAAGGACTTATGACAAAATAAAATTTGACAGCAAAATTGGAAGCTGCTAATAGAAACAAAACTGCTCTTTACAAGCCTGATATGCTGACCAAAGAAAGAATGAAAGGGAAAAAGGGAAATCATGGGGAAAGTAGGTAATGATTTGTCTCATAAGATGCCCGCTTCATTCAAGGAACAACTTTAAAAGGAATGAAGGCAGAAGATCTATTAGTCAGTCTGCATTGTAATTTGATACCCTAATGGATAGATTCTACTGCCTTCGAGAATTGCTTCCTGTAGCTTGACTAAGCAGATTCATTTCATGTAATTTAAAGTCCATATATAGCTTTTCTTTTATCCATAGGCAAATATGAAGAGCTTGAAAATACATTTAAGCTAGCGCTGATTGCACAATGATCCATAAAGCAACCTTTCAGTAGTTCCTACTTTGTATTTTTCAGGCACTTATGATAGTTTTGCATAGTGCTTCTGATCTGCATTGGGTATCTAGCCCATGGCACTCCTTGATGTGGCCGGATTGCAGTTGCCACCACCCATGACCATTGGCCACACTGGCTGGGGCTGATGGGAGTTGGAGTCCAACAAAATCTGGAAGACCACAGATGCCTCATCCCTGTTATATAGCCTTCACTGTGTTTGCCCTCACAACACACTATAGCTCACATTGGTTTGTTTTGTTTTTAATGGTGAACTGAGGCAGAGAAATTGTGTTTTGCTGAAGGCCAGTATGATGCGGTAATGTACTAGCTAACCAACCAGAATATTATGTGGCTCAGCCAGGTGGGTAGCTGACCTACAGGAATCGCACGTAATGCGGTCATCAATCCAACAGAACCATAATGTGCATAGGCTCCAAATGTCGCCACACAGAGCAGGATTGAATAAGAGTTTTAGAAAGGAGACATTTTGCTGTGAAATCTATCTTGGGCCAGGGAGCAGTTGCAGCCCTGAATGTTGGGCTTAAGCCTTGATCCTGGTGAAGAAGGACATGCTTGGAAGCCCTTTGATACAGACAGGCCAGGTAAGAGGTGTACATTAATCCACTTATAGGGTTGCCCTTCAGCTTATCAACTGCCTTCCCTGCAATGAACAGCTGCTGCAAAAATGCTCCAGAAATTATGGTGTGCACCTATAGGCTACATCCTTGTTAGCTAATCAATTTCTAGCTGCCTTTTTACCACAGGCAGTTCAATTGTATGCAGGCACAACTGCTAGCGAGTAAGTCCCAGGGGCATCGCGCAACTTACTTCTTGAGTAAGAAGTACTCCTGCTTGCAATCTTTAACATTCTGAAAAGCTATGCTCTTAAAAGCTGTCAACTCAAGGAAAACAGTTCGACTCAGTTTATTGAGGGTACTTCCATACCTGCACTACAAATGTTATGCCCATCTCCACTACGTATAAGATAATGCAGTGCCAATGTCAAATCCAACGTTCACAGAGATTTATTCCTTATGATTATGCATTTCTGGCAGTGTGGTTTTATTAGCTCTTCCTACATATACATAATACATGAATGTGTGTGTGTGTGTGTGTGTGTACAAATAATGAAGCATTCCTTTGCATTTCTTTCTCTTTCATTGCTTGCAGATTTGGAATAGTGTCTCACTGGGGTAAGATAATTAATTTTGTCTATTTATGGAAGCAATTTGTCCTTATAACCTACTTGCACATAGAGCAAGCTGAAGATGCATACACTTAACGGTTTTTGAAAACATAGATTACGTCGGGAAAATATTAGAAGTGATATTTTCCATGGTAAATGTCATGTAAGTGAATGTACAAAAATCTGGCTTGTGTGCAATTAAAACTCTTCAACTAAAAGATGATTATATTTTATTCTCCTCCTTTACAGGCATTGCGAATAGCTGAAGTGGCAAATCTCATTTCCTGCCTTTTACATATGATGGAAAAGGTGACAAACTGTGTTTCCAGGCAGCCTCCTGTCCAGGCACTGACCAGTGCCAGAGAAGGATAGACGAATCTGTCAATTTCAGTATCTCCCAGTTTCTAATTTTTCCAATCTTTAACTAAGTTCTCCTCATTTCCACATCAGTTTGCATGAAACTCATATGCCCATTTGTGGACCTTTCACTCAACACACACATTCTGTATGCAACTTTGCCTAATATAATGAATTAGGTACTATGAACTGTCTGTGGGATATGGATATAAATAATAAAATTATTATTGTTATTTAGAAGATATCTGAAGGCAGCCATGATTAGGGAAGTTTTTAATGTTTGATGTTTTATCATGTTATCACTATTCTGCTGGGAGGTCCCCAGAGTGGCTGGGGATACCCAACCAGATGGTCTGGGTATAAATAATAAAATTATTATTATGGGATATAAGATCTGAGGAAAGATGGTGCAACATCATGACAAAATGGTTTTTGGAGAGCCAGTGTGGTGTAGTGGTTAAGAGCGGTAGACTCTAATCTGGGGGACCGGGTTCGAGTCTCCACTCCTCCACATGCAGCTGCTGGGTGACCTTGGTCTAGTCACACTTCTTTGAAGTCTCTCAGCCCCACTCACCTCACAGAGTGTTTGTTGTGCGGGAGGAAGGGAAAGGAGAATGTGAGCCGCTTTGAGACTCCTTCGGGTAGTGATAAAGCGGGGTATCAAATCCAAACTCTTCTTCTTCTTCTTCTTCCATTTTGGTGAGTACAAGAGTACTCACTAATATTTATTTAACATAGCATTTATACCCTGCCGTTCAACCAATAGGGTTCCCTAAGGCAGCTCATAATCATAGATAAAAAATATATATTACAGAATAACAAGAAAATACATAATTTTATCTGATTCATAGTCATCATCTTAGCAGGCATAGTTGGAATGGGTGGACATCTAAAAGCATAGAGAAAACATAACAGTGCAGAAAAAGATCACACAAATCAGATCAAATACTTGACAAAATAATTAATTTACATTTTGCCTTAAAGTGACTAACAGCACAATCCTATGCATATCTACTAAAAAGTGAGTCAAATGAAATTCAATAGGATTCACTGTCAGGTAATATGTACAAGATTGCAGCCTAAGGAGAAAACCAAATGGGCCTCTCTAGGTAAAAGGTGCCACAGTTTGGTGCCACAGCTGAGAAGGCCCTGCATCCCATCCAATACCTCTGACACACAAGGCAGCAGGATACACAGCTAGGCCTCAGGTGACAAGTGAAGGTTCATGTGAGAGAAAGCAGTCTTTAAAATATTCTGTGGCTTTGACAGGCAGAAGTATCCAGTCAACTAGTCACTTCTCTTGGCTTAGCTACTCAGATGTCACAGTGGAACATCAGCTTTGGGTTTGGCTGCTGAGTTATAAAATCCACATATAATTTTTGTTATATCTAACCATGTAAAGATTGTCTACAGCTGTGGATTTTTGAATAAGATGATTTGTTATGTTGGTACAAACGGACTGAGGAGCTTCAGACCTCAATGGTTGCTTATGGTATGTGATGAGGAACAGATGGGCATCCCAATTTCTCTGGATTTCATGTTAGAAGTTTGCAGATATTTTCTATTGAGCCTTCTATTTCCTGACACATTTCAATGTGTAGACAAAAAACAGTGGGGTACACATCTTCTCAATTTGAAGCACTGTTCTGGGACATAGACAACAGTTTATGCAAGATTAATAGTAAATTAATATTGGTCTTGGAAACTTACTCAACATAATAAGTGCCATAAATGGGATCATCAATTTTCTCCCAGCCATATGGTAGCTCTGAAAAACAAAGAGTAATGCCTCTCAGTAAATACAGCACAGGATGCCAAGATTTCTAATAATAATGAAAGAGTATTGTTGTCAAGTGTGGCAACCACATTACAAAGTTAAATATAGTGCTCAAAGCCAATGCCAAATTTTAGACATATCCCATGGCAGTCACAAGTAGCTCCAGCTTGAAAGCTGGCATGAAAATGCAGGGTAATCACCGTCTGAGAAGAATTTTAGCTACTCTCTTACTGTGCAGTTGTCTGTGCCAGAAATAGTAGCATATCAGCTACGATATTATTGCCCAGGGAAATCAGGGAGAGTCTTTTCTACACAAGAAATTGTATTTGCCATAGATGACAAAGACAAAACGCGGAAAATATTGTAAAACAAAACAAAACAAAACAAAACAAAACAAAACAAAACAAAACAAAACAAAACAAAACAAAACAAAACAAAACAAAACATCACCACTACACAACACCTGCAAGAGGAATGTTCCCAATTCAGTACAGAGACAAAGCTGTATGTTACTGCCTAAACCAATTCACAGGGTGGTTATTGAAGGAGGACTACAGCTGAGCTCAACCAGAGAAAATGATTTTGGGAACTGCAGATTATTTATGATACCATCAGGAAAAAATAAAAGTTTTTATTTGAAACTAATCACGTGTTGCTTATTTTTAATTCCACTCACCAGACTGCAGCAGCACTAATTGCACTATCACATTTTACAACCAGAAAAGGCTATTGCATTATAAATATTACACTCACTGCAAAGGTGATGACTGTTTATGGGAAAGCTGGGCCATCTTTAACAGGTTAATCACTTTGTCCTTATTGCTAAGTATTGCAAGAGTGGAAAATAAGAGGGCACCCAGTGATATTGGGAGAACGGTCGTTAGTTCAGTGGCAGAACAAATGGTTTGCATATACCATAATTCTTGCTCTCTCCAGGCAGGGCTGGGGAAAAATCTTCTCTGAAACTTTGGAGAGCTTCCATCAGTCAGTATAGAGTGACAATCAGTAGTGGATGGTGCAGGGTGGTTTGAAACAGACAAATGAATTACCAGTGGTACCTCGACTTACGAGTAATTCGAGTTACTTTTTTTCGAGTTACGAATGACTTCCGGTAAAACAAAATGGCCGCCGCATCCGATTTTTTTTCGACTTACGAAAAGACGTCGCGGCTGCTTTTAATAGGATTTTTTCGACTTACGAATTTTTGACCTGGATTTTTTGACTTACGAATTTCCCCCCCCCAATGCATTCCTATGGGGATTCGACTTACGAATTTTTTCGACTTACGAAAATCGCGTCGGAATGCATTATCGTCGTAAGTCTAGGTACCACTGTATATGGACAGGTTATTTCCAAAGTGAGTAGGGATTATACATGGCTTGTGACCATTTCTTCCCCTAGATCAGCCTCACACCTGTGCATTGGATGTAATTGGATGGGCTGTGTCTGCAGAGAGCCTAGTGCGCCATCCATGCAGTCTTTGCTCACCAGTTTTGAGATTACATATTGTGTTGCATACCCTCCAACATTCCTCAGATGAAAATAGGGACACTTCTCACTCTCCTCCAACTGACCCTCCTTGACCCCCCCATTTTTATCCCCCCACCCCGAACCACCAACAGGACACAGCACACGACACCCTCCCCTGTCCTAACCCCCCCTCAAATACCTTTTATTTTATTCTTTGGTAGATTTACAAAAAGAAAAGCACACGCCAATAAATAAAGTTTAGAAAGGGACAAGATTTGACGCAGATGCGCCTGCCCCTCAGAGCTGGTGTGCCACACGAGGCTGGGCCTTGGCAGCAACTGCCAGGGAGGAGTCTGGCCATGGAGAGGCTGTGGTGAAGAACCAAAGGGGTGTTCCCTTGCAGCAGCAGCTGCTGCTGCTCTATACAAACGCTAGGTCAGGGATAGGCAACCTAAGGCCTGTGGGCCAGATGCAGCCCAATCGCCTTCTCAATCCAGCCCGCGGACGGTCCGGGAATCAGCGTGTTTTTACATGAGTAGAATGTGTCCTTTTATTTAAAATGCATCTCTGGGTTATTTGTGGGGCATAGGAATTGGTTCATCCCCCCCCCAATATACTCCGACCCACCACATGGTCTGAGGGATGGTGGACCGGCCCACGGCTGAAAAAGGTTGCTGACCCCTGCGCTAGGTCACCCCCCTCCCCAAGCTTGGTGCTTTTGGTGCTGGCAGGGGAAATGGGGACATTCTGGGATCGAATCAGAAGCTGGGATGGCTTTTGTAATTCCGGGACTGTCCTTAGAAAACAGGGACACTTGGAGAGCACAGAAAGTCCTGTGTAGATTGGACTTTCCGTGCAAAGATCCTTTCAAAACATCCCCTGTGTGCAAACACAAGGATGGGCCTGAGGTGGGTGATCTGGACTCTCAGTCACACTTTCTTGGACGTTTGTCTTCTGAAAGTGCAAACCAAGCACGCCCTAGCCTTTTAAAGCCTAAAGAGATAAAAGAGAGGATTTTCAATCTGGAAGAAGCAAAAACACAACTTTATACTGCCTGTTAAGCAGGTCCACTGGACCCTGACTGTAATAAAAAATATCAGCACTCATGACAATTTTATGTCCTAGATGTTAGTTATTTAATTATCACAGGCAGTAATCCTGTATCTATCCTAAAGGTAGGAATACCACTGCAACTCTGTTGTATTTGGGAGAGCAAGATGCCTCATTTCTACACACGCCTTTAAATATCCATTAATTTACTCATTCCTACTAAACAAAGCACAGCAAGGGAGTGTTTCTATATATATTCAATGAATAAATGATTATAATCCTCCATGAGAAAAGATAAAACATATAGTTACTGTTGCTTTATGATATGTTATTTACGTTCTGCTCCTTTTTCCTGGGCCATATCCAGAAATGGGTGTTCGGAGCCCCTAGGTGCTCACTTGCGGAAGGGTTGCCATGTGTCCTCTTTTTCCAGGACACGTCCTCTTTTTCAGGGGTAAAATTTGAGACAAATAGCATTTATTTGCTTTGAATGGCCGTCATATCGTCCTCTTTTTCTGCTCTTTAAAATATGGCAACCCTAAATTATTTACTAAATTTCTATGCTGCTCTTACTCCCAAATAAGTCCAGTGTGACAAGACTGACACATTTTCATTAATCAATTATATTAACCAAATTTTATCTTTCATTCTTCTGTTTATGTTCCAATAGACTAAGAGAACAGATGAGTGGGTACTAGTTAGAAGTAAATTATCCATGGTCTGATTCTATATTTGATCCTCTTCCATTACTGGTGTATTTTAAAACTAATGTAAGTATATATTTATCTGAACTGGATATAATGTCTCTTCCACTTAATAATTATTGTATATTCTGTGATTTTTTTGCAAGGGAAAAGAAAAATATGAGTTACTCCTGCCTGCTTTTCCAGTGCAATAATGCATAATGGTATTTGTGTGGTGGGCAAACAATGAAGAATTCAGATAGCAAATCCTATTTTCGAGTGTAAAAGTCTGTAAAAATTTAATGAGTTGGGAGTATTATAAAGGACCCAGTTTTTTAAAAGGCAAGTGTAGAACTGCTAACTATATTATACCCATTCAAGCTGCAGGTCTTACAAAAATTAAATTTCAGTACTACTGTTGTGGATCATTAAAAAGCCATATAAATTCTTCACAAGGGTATGTGTTAATTCCCTCTGCGTCCATGTGAGCTCTACTTAATTAAAATTCTATGCAGGCCAGTAAAACAGAATGAGTAGAGCTCAAATTCTGGGCTAGTAGTTGAAGGTTGAAAGATAAGGTTGGCCAAAAGATAAGAGTTGACCGCAGAGCTACTGTCTGAAGACTCGTCTCCTGCATTTTTATTCTAAGCCAATTTGTGGTTATTTTTCATTAGAGAAATATTAAACTGTATGTGTGCATGTTTATCTCCTCAGCTAGCATTGCAGCAACTTTCATTGAGGCTAAGATACACTAACTCCACTGAATTCAAACATGTTAACTTTATGGGATGTTTCACAAGTTTATCTGTAAAATGCTTATTAGAGGCAAGTCTCTGAGAGTGAATAAATAACCACCCTTGTCCAGCACAAACAGAGCCAGGCCACTGATTTATGTGACCACAGATTTATGCCACTGACTTTGCACACTGTCTTTCAGGATGACCTACTTTACAAAGCAGTTATGTTGATACTACAGGATAGTCCCTTAAATTACCTGCTCAACTCTTTGAAGAATGATAAATAATGAACTGGGAGTCTAGGGCATGTCATTTTAGAGGGTGAAACTTGCTTTTTGCAAAATTCTTCAGTGAAAAATATGTTTGTGGGTGTGAGGAGATCAAATCTGCTGTTATTTTTGTGATTGGCCAACATTTAGCTTGGGAAACCAAAGAATTTTAATTTTACCTTCTGAAAAAATAATATATAACTCCAAGTACTTGGCAATCATTTATTGATTTCTATGCAGTTTTACTTAGAAAGCAAAGCTAAAGTATATTAATTTAACTAAAACATTTCAGGGGGTGTTGGGACAGGTAGAAAGGCATCCAAAGGTCTTCAGTAGAACCACAACACGCATATTGTCATGGAGTCGTGGATACTTCCCCCTCACATTGTAGAAACATGTGCTCAGCTGAAACCGACTTACCCTATAAATGCCTGTCAGCTTTAATCAATTCAATGATTAAATTTGAGGCAGATTTGGTTTGACAGCTATATATTATACCCAAATTACACTTGACTAAAAAAACAAAAAATACTACCAGTTCTGTATCTTCTTCTTCCTGCATTACTCAGATAAAATTTACCCAGCCTGAAGTGCTTCCGTCAATATTTTACTTCCCCCCCAATTTTACAATTACTCAACAAAACATAGAACTTGAGCATTTGCATCTTGCACATCATAAAAGTAAACCTCACAGTTTTTCACATAACTCATTTTTTTAATTAAAAAGGTAAACATAGGCTTTGAATCAAGAGCTGTGTGAGCAGATTTCTGGCTCCTCCTTCATACCACAGCCAAACCACCAAAGCCACAACCTCAAAAAGCAGGTGCCTTGAGGACATCCCTCTCCCTTGCCAAGACCATCATCACAGCCTTGACTAAGCATCCCTAAAAGTAGTTACTTGTCTTCTCTGATTCCATTGCTGCTTCCAACTACGCTGTCCAGATGTAGCAGTAGGATGACCAAAACAAAGCCAAACTTGCCCTGAAACTTATCCATCTTAAAATGAATCAGTACAGAGGAATAAAGTACATGCTGTATGTTAAATTGTGCAGAACCAATATTGGTTGTTTGCCAGTAAGCAAGGAAAAACTTATCCTCCAGAGGAAAAGGCAGGGGGGTGTCATATATAGTCCATATTTTGTCAGAGCTGGAGGAAGTGGACTTTATAAAGCCCAGCTGCACCATGCGTGGTCAGATGCTTCTCGCAAGCTCTTTGGGCTCATTAACCTTTCCAGACACAAATACCGTTACCCAAACCCCAGAGCTTTTGTCAAGTGAAATGTTGTCATCCCTCGATCATCATTTTACTACATATATACATTTTTAAGAAGCCCTCGCTGAAATTTGTTTTCTTTGTTTCACAATAGATAAGAATCATTTCTGTTGTATATTACTGCCGTCTGGCAACAACTAGCAGTCATAGAAGTTCTTCCTCATCATCGTACAACAGCAATGGATATACAGATGAAGGCATTTGTATAGAGTCATTCTGAGTTTGGAAATTATGTTGAACAATACCCATGCATTTGAATGACAAGGAAGTATGTATGCACTTGGAAGCTTATTTTCCTCTATTTGAATTGTAATGCCATCTGCCAAAACTAGCTCACTCTGTCTGCCTCTAAATGGTTTTCTTCTGACAGCATCATCAGAGAAGGGAGCCTTCCTGACAAAGAGGCATCTGGTCTTAATCTAAAAGTGACACATTTTGTTTGCATTTACCGTGACACAAGGGCATTTTGCAAATTTTGGGTCCAATTAATATGCCACTTGACAAAAATAATAAGATGCTTAGCTAAATGACATTTTCTTATTCTGTAAAGGATAAAAATAAAATAGTTATAAAAAGAGCTAACTGTATTTTAATTAAGCAACATTAATTCATATTTTTCTTAGTCTTAAGCATACGGATTATGTTGGGTGTCTGTGGCAGAGATAGAAAAATGCATATAAAAACCCTGTTACTTGAAATCATCTGCATTCCCCCCCCCCCAAATGTTATGAACTTGAATTGAATATTCTTTGCATGGCCTATGTGACTACCTGCAAAACTTGAATTGAACAGATGAACAATTTGTTTTGTCTCGACAACCTTCACTGAAACTATTGTATAAATCTGGTGCGATGCAATTGTTTTAGTCAACAATATTATTCAACTTTCCACAAGTCCTTCCTTGGATTAAATTATAGTTCTCTCATCTGAAGCCAACTATGAAGTTACCTACCAATGAGGTTTTAGACCTCTATGGTTTTCAAAGTTTCTGCCTTCAAGGTTCATTTTACCCAGACCTGGAATGTAGGATGTCTTCGAAGAAGCACTGCCCACCGCACCACCAGCCTTTTATCCCTGCAGCGCCAGCAACCTTGAGAAGCCATCAGATCCACACATCCCAACCCCAGGACTGGAGGTCCCCATAGCAATTGCCTTGGTTCCTAGAAGCTATTGGACACCCTACTACCTACTACCTCCAAGGCCACAGGAGCAGAGGAGTTGGTGAGCTAGGAAAGAGCTTCAGGGTTGCTGGCAAAGTGCCTGGCTTGCTGTGCATGAGGCTACTTTGAAGAAAAAGAAGAAGAGGAGGAGGAGGAGGAGGAGGAGGAGTTTGGATTTGATATCCCGCTTTATCACTACCCGAAGGAGTCTCAAAGCGGCTCAGATTCTCCTTTCCCTTCCTCCACAACAAACACTCTGTGAGGTGAGTGGGGCTGAGAGACTTCAGAGAAGTGTGACTAGCCCAAGGTCACCCAGCAGCTGCATGTGGAGGAGCGGGGACGCAAACCCGGTTCCCCAGATTACGAGTCTACCACTCTTAACCACTACACCACACTGGCTTGAAGGAGGAAACATAGGCAAGTATTTGCCTGGATCAAGGTCTGACTGACAGCCAGAAAGGGGTATAAACTCCAGCTCTTATGTAAGTTCTCAGTCTGAGTTGTCTCACTGCTAAAGCAACAGCTCTCTGGGAGCTCCAGGGCAAAGCCTTCAACAAAACTCTTTACATGGACCTATCTAACATACCGGTAGCACTATAATGCATAGCACATAATTTCAGGGAATTCTAGGGTCAATGCTTAGTTCATATGGAGAACTAACCAGGCTTGCTGGACATCACTCCTGCAGTCTGTGAAGCAGGAGTGCAACCTGGAAGACACCAAAACTCTCCAGTGCCTATACATTGCAGGGAAAGACTGATAGCAAAGGACATGTTGTCTTTCAGATAAGCTTGTCCACGTTATTGATTTTCTCTTTGAGGAATCCCTGATAAGTTTTCTAAAGAACCTCAGGGAACACAGTTTCAAAAACAACTGCAACAAAGTCATCTCATGCTTCTGCCTTGCTTTATATTTCATTTTTATTGAAAATCTCAAACGACAAAACAAAAGAAATAAAATCTCAAAAGGTGGTTACAACTACATGTGTAGATGATAGAAAACAAGCAGGTACAAGAGTACAAACTTCGTTAAGTAAACAGTAACAATTTTGTCTTTTGTTTGGTTTCAGGTTGTTTTATGAAGAGATGACATCTTTAGTATAGCTACAAGTCTAACTCTGAGTTCCAAAACCAAGGATAAAGGTCTGGCACTTGTGTTTCAGTGGGAATAAAAAAACCTTGCCAAGTTGTTATGACTGAGTCTGTAGCATTATCATCTTTTAAGGTTCTCCCCCCCCCCAATTTTT
The DNA here is from genome assembly GCA_034641385.1 of Darevskia mixta. Taxonomy (NCBI): domain Eukaryota; kingdom Metazoa; phylum Chordata; class Lepidosauria; order Squamata; family Lacertidae; genus Darevskia; species Darevskia mixta. The sequence goes on along the minus strand of JAWWNH010000224.1, from coordinate 4,960,193 downwards.
TAAATTGATTTTAACAATTTTAAGCACATAACAATACCGTTAAATTTTTCCTCCTTCCCCCCTCTCACTGAGGGAAGCAAATTTCCATCCCCCTCTCTCACCGGGAAAACAGTAGACATTATACATTTAACGTAACTAACATGTTGAATATCATTGCTTAGGCCTGGCCCATTTCTGTGGGCCAGATGTTCCTCCTTTCCTCAATTTCATATTTTGGTGACTTCCTCAAGTCCCCCTCTGTTGAATTCATTATCTATCCTCTTTATCAGTTTTCCAAATTCATAAACTTCACAATAACATAAAATACCAAAATCATTTTACTTAATTTAACTCCTTTCTTCCCTACCTCAGCATCTCATTACTTCTGATCCTTTCCTCAAGCCTTATCAAATTCCCTTACTCCAACCTAATTTAAAACTCCTAATTTTCTTCTTTTTGCACCCTTACCTCCCTCCGGTCTCGAAATTTTTAGCTATATTTCCCACCACTAACCTCCTGATTTTTAACGTATAACCAGTAACGCCAGTATCCAGATCCAAGCATCTTAACCATTAAAACAGGAAAAACCAAATCCAAGTATACCCTCTTTATCCCACCCCAACCCTCACAAATTTCCAAGCCCACAAAACAATCAATGCCACATGACTTCCTCTTCTCTTCTTTTGCAATGTGGTATCATCGTCTTCGCAAGATTCATTCCATGGTGTATGCAGTTCTCTTCTCTCTTTTTTTGAGATAAACTGTCCTTCTTATTCTCCTCTTTAAAAAATCCCTCCTCTGTAACTTCTTCTTTGCAAAACAGTCCTTTTGAATTAGGTGTCATGTTGCTCATCTTTTAAGGTTCTGGGGTGAAATATTAGCTCTTCCTTTACCAAAGATGTCATGGGTTTTGAAGATGCTCAAACTCAGGATGAAAGGAAGAAACAAGCTAAGAGGAAGGCACGCTTGGCAAACCCTCACCATCATCATGTTAGTATTTCACTCCTCCGATGCAGCATTTGTGTTTGTTGTAATTCACATGCCTGTCTGAGAATACTGTGAGAAAGGAAGACAGTTATATCTCTTCCGCTGTGGGTACTGTTACACTGTACTTTCACTTTTATTTCTGCCTGTTTGTTCTCTGAGAGCTGGAGAGAACAGGCACCATTATGCCTTTGTCTGTATATAGTGTGTAAATAAATAGTAGATTAGACTATGATGTTTCACGCTTCTTGCTGCGTTATGCTAGAAGATTAGTGTGCATAAATCAAGCTGGTTTATGTCACTGAGCACCCTGGAGAAGAAGAGAGATGCCTTTTCCAGTGCTGCGCACACCGGAGGATGCTCGGAGTTCGGGGGGCTTGCAGGCGGCTCCAGGGCGTTTTCCCAACAGATCACCTCCTGCCCGGAAACCTATGTCCCCACTGTGGAAGGACGTGTGGATCCAGAACTGGCCTCCACAGTCAACTACCGGCACACTGTTAAGACCATGCTCATGGAAGACAATCTTACTCGGCTGCGAGTGAACGCCAAAGAAGAAGAATGCTACCTCTGGAGAGTTTTCTAATGCTACTGCAGAAACAGAGTGTAGGGGCTTGGTTAATGAAAACTCTCATCCAACTAGCCACCATGGAATTAGAAACCTTGGAACTCAAAGAAGATTGTCCAAAAGGCATGAACAAGATACAGACTTCCTGGAAACCTGGGTCCTGGAAAAGTAGAAGCCAGTGTAATGCCAATCCTTTTCTTTTGAAAGAGTGATTTAGGCAGAAAGAGATCAAAACCATTTCTACAGACCTACAGAGCAAATAAATCTTGGAACAAATGCAACATGTGTGGAAGGTGCATTAAAAGAGCTTTCCTTATTCGGTTACCAGGCAGGCATCTAAGGCTGATGCACTTTGAGATATTTGTGCTGAGACCTTGTTTGTTTGTCAAATCAGCGCAGCCTGAACCAGCTCTGTTCTAGGAATCTAGCCTTTCCTGTCACACCAATCTACACTGTGTGGATAACCATTTTGCTGATATTGAGTGGGAATAGCTAAAGCAGATGGCTTTGGCCAAAGGTGTGTTTGTGTGTATTAGGCTGGCTGATGCTGAACGCTACCTGTTTGAATACATGGGAGTAGAGAATCTACTCTAACTCACCAGTCTCTTTTGTTTTGGTGCAGGCTGCTTTCTTGCTCTGGGTGGGAAGGGGGGGAAGCCATGCCAAGAGAGGAAGTCTGTCCCTCCTCAGGAATGCTCTTCTCAGTGGAGCTCTTCTTCTCAGCTGTGAGGGTCAGGGTGAAACCGAATATAGCCCTATCTGAAAGAGTGACTCTCGCTCATAAATGCTGCTGAAATAAAATTCAAATGGTGTTACAACAACATGAACACGAGTCACGCCAAAAACTGTGGTGGAGCTCCCCTTGGAGTTCTCACAGGAAGTTTTTGTAGAAAGTCCGGTCTGCCAGCCAGGAAGAAGTACTACCCAAAAGTAAGTAATGCTTCACCCCTGAGCCACTGGAGAATGCAACCATGTTTTACTGGCATCGGATAACCACCAAACTAAGTGACATGGTCACTAGTAAGAATAAGCTCAGTGTCTGCTCCAATGCTGTTGCTCCCATGAGTTGGTGGCTGGGATTTAGCAATACTTGAAGAATTCGATTTCTTTCTTTTTTTAAAATATATTTATTGGGTTTTTAACAAACTCAAATAAACAACAGTAATACAAGAAAAAACATAACACAGAACATAATACATAATAAACAACAACACAACATACATCAGATTTTTCCTTTCATCTTGTCTAATCATATTGGGGTAACTTCCTCACGTCCCCCCTGCTGCGTTTCATTGCCAATCATCTTTAGTAATTTCTTCTCATCTTTTAATATTATTTGTTATTATAATTTTCTTTTCTTATATAAGTCTTAACCAAAAATCATACGTCTATCTTACTTACTCCTATTTTTCTATTCTGTAGGCTATCATTTCTTCCAGCTTTTTTCAATCTTTAAATCTTACAATAGTCTTTTAAATATAGTTTAAATTTCTTCCAGTCTTGTTCCACCGCCTCCTCCCTCTGGTCGCATAGTTTCCCGGTCAGTTCGGCAATGAGGAATTCGATTTCTGGGCATTATACTGTGAAGTGATCTGATCTTCTCCCTCCAAGACTAATGTGTGGAACTGGATGTATTTATTCTTCAAACTTCATACTTTTCTGAAATTTGTGAGACTGTCCTTGGCTCAAAAATACTGCCCAAGACAAATGCGTATTATAGCATAAAATACATTTTAAAATGTGTTTTTAAAAAAAATATTTTGTGATAAAATACATAATACAATGTGCATTTAAATACAAATGTTTGTAGTGTCTTTTTCCTTAGAAAAACCACAGATTAATGTGGAAGCAGGACAGGACAGACTACAACAGGACAGTCGAACCCATGCAAAATTGATCTGGAAGAAATAGAAAAGGCTTATTTTGCTTCCATGATACAACTTAAATATTTGAAGGAGATGATAAACTGGTTGAACAGATGCAAAGCTAGTCTGTGAAGTGTAAGCACCTAATTACATATCAAAGGAGCAAAAGGGGACCAAACTGTGTCCACAAATCCTGCCTGTAACTCTGTACAAAAGGCAAACCTAGCATCTGATCCTATATACATATATCTTTTCTTCAAAGAAGTCAAATACAGTAGATAAAACTTCCCTAATTAGTGATCAAAGTCAGGCAAAGGATGCATAGAGCAGCCTGCTTGCAAAGAAGATCCCCACCCTCGCAAATATGTAGGCGTAAGATGGGTTCCAGACTTCTCAGCTCTATGGTTTCCCAAAATGCTGGCATGCAATGAGGCAGGGTGGGAAAGTGGCTGCATTTTCATGCATGAAAGTATCTGAAATAGCAAGGAAGCAAAGGCACTGGTAACAGAACCGGCAAAAAAGGGGAAAGAAGAACTGAGAAAGAGTTTGCGAAGGTGGCGCTGTGGTCTAAACCACAGAGCCTCTTGGGCTTGCCGATCAGAAGGTCGGCAGGTTCGAATCCCTGCGACGGGGTGAGTTCCCGTTGCTCGGTCCCAGCTCCTGCCCACCTAGCAGTTCGAAAGCACGTCAAAGTGCAAGTAGATAAATAGGAACCGCTCTGGCGGGAAGGTAAACGGCGTTTCCGTGCCCCCATTCCACTCCATTTCCTCTGAGTCCTGTGGTTGCCATTGTTAAGCACAGCCTGAAACCCCTTTTGTATGGACATATGTAGTGAAAAAGGGACGCGGGTGGCACTGTGGGTTAAACCACAGAGCCTAGGGCTTGCTGATCAGAAGGTCGGCGGTTCGAATCCCTGTGACAGGGTGAGCTCCCGTTGCTCGGACCCTGCTCCTGCCCACCTAGCAGTTCGAAAGCACGTCAAAGTGCAAGTAGATGAACAGGTACCACTCCATCGGGAAGGTAAAGAGTGTTTCCGTGCGCTGCTCTGGTTCACCAGAAGCGGCTTTGTCATGCTGGCCACATGACCCGGAAGCTGTACGCCGGCTCTCGGCCAATAAAGCGAGATGAGCGCCGCAATCCCAGAGTCGGACACGACTGGACCTAATGGTCAGGGGTCCCTTTACCTTTTTACCAGCTATAAACAGAGTTGCCAAACTTTACAAATATTATCCTAAGGTCTAGAATTTATAAGTATTTCCTATAGTCCTTATCCCAACAGACCTGAGAACTGGTCTTTTCACTGGTAGTTTCCCTCTTATGAAATGCTCTCCACGGGGGCATATGTCTCACACTATCACAATCTACTTTTGGGTGCTAGGCCAAATCCAAATAACTTTATTGTACTAGTCATTGGACATGGCAAATCTGAATCAAAAATAAATACAAGTAAAAGGGGTGTCACACCACAAATAATGCTCTCTATTTAGTTCACTGCTATATTTTCCAGGGTTTTCATTCTGATCTTTTTGGCCACCAAAGCAAAAAGGGTGACTTTATGAGTCACCAAAGCATTTACATCGCTAAGCAGCCATAGGACCTTCTCTGCCGGGGAAAGACATCTTTCCTGTACGAATAGTAAGGTGAGAAATGGCCTCCTGGGTCCAATGTATAGTGGGCAATATAGGAAATAGTGCAATATGTCTTCCACCTGCAGCTGCCAACATACTCAGAGTCTGTCTTCATACGGTACCCTGTTATATCATCCATCTAGAATGGCGGACGGCATAGCTTGAAAACGCAGCTCAGTAAAAGTGAATCTAAGTGAGGCTGGCCGGAGATTCGACAGGTAACTGGCTCTAAAATGGACCGTTTTTAGGGGGGAACCAAGGAGAGCGTTTAGAGGATTAGATAGGTTGCAGATCATGTAGTGATTCTGTCCAGTGGCACCAATCCCCAATTGGCGCAGGTGCTAGGCAAAAATGTTTGTACTAGCCTTTGTACTATTTGGGGGTACATTTTGTGTAAATAAAAGTGACTAAAAGTGCAGTAAATGATTGTGAAAATTCTACTGCCTCACATGAAAAATCATTCAGATATCCATGCTACCCTGTTTCTGTACCATTACTTTGAGACTTCTGACTGTCATATTTTCCTTTATTTTAAAAATTAACAATCATTATTAATATAAAAATTAACAGCTGCAATTCCAGACGGTCACATTGAATCCAATGGAGCATACTCCCTAGTAAGTATGCTTAATTAAGTGTGCAATCATATACCCACCTACCTGGGAGTAAGCCCCACTGAATTAAATGGACTTACTTTTTGAGTAGCAATATGTAGTACTGCAGTGTAATGGTGCAATTGAATACATGTGTACTCAAAAGTAAATTCAAATTGACTTCAATGGGACTTTCTCTCAGGTATGAGAGTATAGGTTGTCAGATTTAAGTTATATCAGCTGTGAGGAACATTTGGCCCACCAGTTGTTGCTGAACTACAACTCCCATCAGCCCTAGGAAACAAGTCCAAATAGCAATAGATGATGGGAGTTATAGTTCTGTTGCATCTGGAGGGTTAAAGATTATCCATACCTGAGTGTAGGAGGAAAGAAGGTTTAAAAAAAACAACAACCAAAAGAGAAAACAACAAAAATCCAGCTAATGTAACTAACTGAAGTTGTATGGGATATTTTCTTATTAGCACTGGATGAATCTGGGACAACATCCCTCCCTCAATCCAAACACTATTCAACGCCCAAGCAAGAACAAATATGGTAGCATGGCTTAATTTAATTGTATGGCTCAGCTCCGATGTGCCAAATTTGCCTGAAGGGTTAGGGGTGGCTTTACAGTACAAAGAGAACAAACAAACAAAAAACCCAAGCACAAACTATGAGCCACCACCATCCTTGTTCCCTGGAGGCCTGGAAAACATTCCCTGCAGCAGGAGGATAAACCGGGTTTCTGCCGTGGGGCGAAAAGTGGGCAGAAGTGTCAGAGAGAAAAGTTGGATTTGTTGGTGACCAAGGAGAAGAACAGATTGTGTCCTCTTCGTGTTTAATTTAAGAACACCTCCTTATCCTTATTTCACTCTGTTAGCAGGATGTTTTTAGATAACATTTATCTTTACAGCTTTTTTCCTGGTGGTGGTGAAAGGGCGTTAATGGACTCTAGCAGGCTGCTGTGCTGCAGCATATGGCTACCCTGTCTGCTTTTGTCACTGAGCATTTCTGTCTAACATCCGATGCATACAAATAGGCTTATGTAAGGTATTTTTGTTGTTAGAAGTCAAAAACAATGTAAGAACAGTGACAGCATGCAATATGTCTTGTGTTGCTCGCTGGAGTGCAGGAAGCGTACTTTATTTTCATGATAAGAAAGCATACCTGGGACTTCCTTGTGAAACCCAGGCCAGGGGAATGGGGAGCCAGTGATCTTTCCCCTAACTCTCCCTTCATGCAGAGAGGGTGTCAACGTGCATAAAGGTCAGGTTAAAATGAAAAATAATGTTTATGGCAGGCATCCCCAACCTGCGGCCCTCCAGATGTTTTGGCCTACAACTCCCATGACCCCTAGCTAACAGGACCAGTGGTCAGGGATGATGGGAATTGGACTCCAAAACATCTGGAGTGCCGAAGGTTGGGGATGCCTGGTTTAGGGTATTTGGATATGAATGAAGTTTAATCTGTTGAATTCTCTCACCCTTTTTTGAGAGATTCCCAGGAACACCGGACCCAAACACTTGCCTTTGCCTGCAGCCTCTTTCGCCTGTGGTCTGTCTCTGTGTCCTGATTCTTCCTGAACTGAACTTTGATCACATGACTTTTACTCCTGCTACTCAACATTTATCAAGAGCCAATATTGAGCTGCACAGGGCAGATAAATGATGCAATCACAGTCCAGCAAACATAGCATGTAAAGAAGATAAGCAGAACTGGAAGGAGATTAAAATGAAGAAGTTATCAGGATGGGAAGCGGGGAATGGAGGGAGGGTTACCTGGTAGCTGATAAGGAGAAGGCTCCGTTATAAGAAAGTGCATATTGATGCCATCTTAGATTCAAGACAGATTTTTAGCAAACACAAGTGAGAAGTGCACCCCTGGACCAGACCAAAGGCCTAACTAACCTAGCATCCTGTTTTCCGCATGTTTCCACAGTTTGCTTCTCTTTGTATGAGCCACAGTGAACATGAATGAAGCATCAGGCTCACTTATTCCCCTTCTCTCTCCTCTTCCTATGTGCCAAATTTTCTTTCAGATTCAAATAATCTTGGTTTAGCATTATGAGTAAATTAAGAATCCTGGTTTAAAACAAACAATGATTAGTTTAACAAGCCAGTTTCATAATCCATGGTTTGAAGTGGGCTTGTTCAGTAGCTAATCTTTGTTGTAAACCAAGATTGCTAATTCATGCAGAATGCTAAAACAGATTTCCTTGAAACTGAAAGTAAACAGAGAAGTCCTAATTCAAGCCATGCACAAGAAACACGCAAGTGCAACTCTTCACATGGGCTCACTTAGGCGTGTCCATGTGCTGCTGCAAATTGTGGTATGCTAACCAAAAATGGCCAGGAAGCCCACAAACAATAAGATGGATTGTGTTGACAGACAGAATGAGCAGGAAATTTGTTTCTGGCATAAGACGGTGGGTGGGTGGGATGGAAGGACAGAAAAAAGTGAGGACAGATGAACTTTCCTGAAGTAAAGAAAGTAATTCAGGGAAGGTAGAAGGAGAATAATGTCTAGGGATTTGAAGTTGACGTAGTAAATGTCAGGGGTCTGGTACACAGAAACATAAGAGGGGCTCATAGCAATGAAAGAAGGATTCTTTCAACAAAAGTATACTGAATTAATAGAAGCATTGTGATCACAAGAGGGAATCCAGTTAGAGAGAGTGCAGCACTGAAGATATGGAACGGAATATAAAGATTTGGCAACAGCCTAGATATGCAGGGCAAAGTAAATGGGACAACTGGTTGAATACCCCACCCCAATTGTATGCCTAAAACAGGGGTCACCAACCTTTTTGGCCCAGTGGGCACATTTTAAACATGAGAAAGCACTGAAGGGTGCTAATTATAAAATGACTTCTTCCAGATCCTATCAGATGACTCCACTCTGCTAACATACGCAGCCAGCTTTTATTTTAGTATTAGACTCAAAGGTCCTGTCTAGGCTTTGTCTTTATGTATATGTGAGAGGATCCTGGCAGGCACAGTTTGTCTCTGTGTGACTCCTTGACTGATCAGACAAAACGCAGAGGTGCTGGAATCAGAAGTGGAGCTGCCCAGGGGCAATACATGTTGGAAGAATACAGACAGAAAATGCACTGCCTAAGGGGTGGAAGGAAAGAGGAACAGAGCATAAGGGTCTGGAGTTGCCAGTAATGAGCTGGGAAGAAAAAAGAAGAAGGGAAGTGTCATGGACTGGCTGGAAGCAGAGGAGTGGTGGGAGACACCAGCTGGGGAACCCCCTAGGGAACTCCCAGGGGAAGAAGGCTCAGAACCAGGGGATTGGTGGTGGGATGACAATGAATGGCCGGGGGGAGGGAGCAGACTGGTGATTGGAGAGGGAAGAAGCAGACTGGGAGGAGGAGGTGCCAGAAGCAGAAGAGGTAACAGGGTGTAGTGAACAGGAAGAGGCTGCGACAGAGCACAGGTCAGACACTGAGGCAGAAGCAGAAGCCAGGGAGTCTCCTCCTCCTGCTGCGTCCAGCTCTCATCCCCCTGGTCTCCTAGAACATGCAGAGAAATGAAACGAGTAGAGCAGAGGGAGGTTGTGTGCAGACATGGTCTGAGACTGCATGGGAAAGACCCTGGAGAGGTGTCCTAATGGGCACTGGGAAGACCTTCAGTCTTCGCAACTGCTTCATCGGGGGCAAGACCTCCTAGAAAGAGTTGCTGAGACCGCTAGGCTGGGGCTGTGGTTTGCTTCCTTGAATAAAGAATTAACTTCACTGGCCTTGGTTGATTTATTGTTTTGTTGCTGACCTATGCCTGATTCCAGCCCTGGCAGGAAGGAAGGATTGGCAGGAGAAGGAGATCTTATAGATCTCATTAAACACAGCTGTCCTCAATAATTAGGGGAAAACAGGATAAAACCAAACAGGAAGATAAACTTTATTCAATGAAAGAAATTGAAACCTGGTGGAATTGCTGGATTAAACACCAAAGTTTTCATTGACTACAGCTAAGCAGTGATTTTTATCATCCTGTGCCCTGGGTAACACATTTCCATTAGGCTAAATGGTCTAATTAAAGCTTTTCTGAGCAGGTATCTCTGAAGGAACTTTATTACACAAAGTGCACAGGAATTTAGACAGGTGACAAACTCAACTTGGCAAAGATCATACCATTGATCTATCTACACAACTTATGTGACTATGAATAAGTGTTTGTTTTGTCCTAGTTTAGCTTAGGAGAACATGAAGGTGATTTAGAAGATATTGAGCTTCAGAACATCTGAAGCCTGAGTAATAAGGAACTGTGACGTGGTCAAGGCAGAACAACCAGTGGTGGTTGTTATGAACAGTAACAAGTCTACATAAGCCCCGGGTTCACATTCTCACCCTCCCGTTTGTATATATGCGAAGGAGATTTATTCTAAGCTACAGTTTCCTGTTTCATCCTTTCATATCCTGGTTGGATATATTAGCTTGGAGAAGGGCTATAGCTTACTTACTGGGAAAGCACACACTCTTTATGCAAAAGATTGAAGGTTCAGCCCCATCACCTCCAGGCATGTCCAGGAATGACTCCTGCCTGACACTCTGGAAGGACCCTGTCAGAAAAGGTAGACCAGAGGTGACAAACCAGTGGCCTCCCACATGCAATTGGATTATGACACTCATTATCCCTGATGATCAGCTATGCTGGCTGGGCTGATGGGAGTTGGAGTTTAATGACAGCTGGAGAGCCATGTGTTAGCTCCCTGTTTGGTAGACCTTATTGAGAAGGTGGAGCGATTGTTTAACAACAGAAGGTACAGTACAAAGTTGCTTCCTATATCCATAACTGCAATTTTCAGAGATCACGGTTTCCTGAGTTGGGATTTTTTGGTTCAGAACAGGTATTAAAGCTTTAAATCTTCTATTCTTCTGCCTGAAGGGTGGAATAGCATGTGAGCCCAAGGTTCATTCTGGCTTATGCTGTTAGCAACAAATAATGGTTTGTTGTTATGTGTAAACCAGGCTTGATGCTTATAATACAGTCACTAACAAGCATTCAAGCAAAGACTTCCTTGCTTCATGTTCCCAGAATGAGCCATGTGTGTGTGTAAATGCAATATTTAAGGGAATATTGGCACAATGGATCCAGCACTAGGATGCAATGCATGCGTGGAGTGCTAGAAAGGATGAAGTGTAAAATGCATAGAGATAATGAATATTAGGGAAGCTACAATAATATGCAGTCAAGATTTAAAGTTAGGTATATGGGGCATCCAGGATTATTGCACACAGATCAATGGAAATAGTGATAATTAGGCTCAGCAGTTTCCTAGAGTAAATTAGGGATATAAACTGTTTTAGGCTTGAACGCTGTACAGTGGTACCTCCAGTTACAAACTTAATCCGTTCCGGAGGTCTGTCCGTAACTGGAAACCGTTCTGAACCTGAAGCGCGCTTTCGCTAATGGTGCCTCCGCCTCTGCGCACGCCTTTGGCGCACGATTTCCGCTTGTATCCGGGGGCAAAGTTCGCTTCCAGGACCACGTACTTCTGGGTTAGCAGAGCTCGTTACCCAAAGTGTGCGCAACCAGAAGCACCACTGTAGTCATCCATCTAGGAGTACCCCACTGAACTCAATGGGACTTTCTTCCTTGTAGACCTGTATAACACTGTGGTGTTAGTGGGATAGCAGACGTTTTCATTCTATCTGAATAGTTGCCTGTTATTGTACTAACGCAGTTCTTATGCAATATTATCAATAACTAGAACATTTGGCTTGAATGCATTCTGTTCTTGCCAGAAATAGTTCTATCCTTGACATCTGCCAGACAAATACAAAGCCCGCAATGAAAGGAAGTAGAACGGTGTGATAAAAGTCTCTTATCTGAAACTAGACGAAGCTTTAACTCTAGCCAACAGGAAAACAATTTAATTTTCTTATCGAGGCCAGTACTGCAGATTGAGATAGCTGAGTTATGTGCTTAGTTGAGTTATGTCCTTTTCACGGCATTTTCTCTTCTAAAAAAACCCCCGCCAAATGTTTGCTACTTAGTCTGTTTTCCAAGTAACATTTGCTAATGCCTCTTTAATTCAGTTTTAGTCTGGTTCGCAATGCAACTTCCACTTGATTTCCCAGAGCTTTAGCAACCAGAAAATGCTCAATAACTAAAAATATTTGCTTTTTATGTTGCTCCCATTTTTTTTAAATCATTGCTCTTTGGACTGCTTACCAATCCAGTTACTCATGGTTGGGGCTTCACTCTGCACCAAGGCAGACTTGAGGGGTTTTCACCTTACTTTCACTGGGCAGCAGGCTTTTATTAGGCATTTAACAAACTTATCTGTTACAATTTAGGTGGAAATGGCATTGGGCAGGATCTAAGCACAAGGCAGAGCCTCCTCCAGGGTCCTGAGAGGGTGCACCAGCTCCTGGCCTGAGCTCAGGTGGGCTGGGTATGGCGCCCCTCACTTCCGATTGCCAGTGGGATTCCAGCTGCATTGGTCTGTGCTGTGATGGATCCTTTTATGCTAGTTAATTTCCACAGATCCCCTAATGCGCCTGCCACACAAATGAATTCACCTGCCCTCATGCATCAGGTGGCTTGTCCAGATTAAACAAATAAAAAATAAAAATAGGTGTGCATCATTCATCTACATTAAAAAAAACATGTTCTCAGAATAGGCAGGTTTTTTAGTGATGTCACAAGCACTGGCCAATCATATTCACATGAGAGAAAGAAAAAGACGTTTCCTGAGTTTAATTAAACTGCAGCACCGTGTCTCCACCCACCAACCCCAGGCTTGCCTGAGAATGGAAACATGTACAGTAAACACAAAATGCTGGCAATATACTCAAAATATGACACCAGTCTTCATCTTTAAAAATGCCTAAGATGACCTGATTTCACAGTTCCCTTTCTTGGCTCCCCAGCATAGCAGAATATAATAGGAACACAGGGAGCTGCCTTTTGAACCATCTAGCTCCATATTGTCTACACCGATTGGCAGCGACTCTCCAGGATTTCCAGCAGAAGTCTCTTCCAACGGTACCTGGAGATGCTGAGCATTGAACCTGGGACCTTGTGCATGCAAGGCAGGCTCTCTGCCACTGAGCTACAGCCCAGGCTAGCAAACATTGGCTCTCATTCTAAACTTCATTCTCCAGATATGCATTATTGTTTCCTTGCAGATATCTAGAAATATGTGTTCAGGGAGCATTGATGTTTCCAGGTGGTATTACTAATTTCTTTTGTTATTATAGACACCCCAAGATATCATTTTAGTAGCCTGTAATATACCTTTTATTGGGACGCGGGTGGCGCTGTGGGTTAAACCACAGAGCCTAGGGCTTGCAAATCAGAAGGTCGGCGGTTCGAATCCCCGCGACAGGGTGAGCTCCCGTTGCTTGGTCCCTGCTCCTGCCCACCTAGCAGTTCAAAAGCATGTCAAAGTGCAAGTAGATAAATAGGTACCGCTCCGGCGGGAAGGTAAACGGCGTTTCTGTGCACTGCTCTGGTTCACCAGAAGCGGCTTAGTCATGCTGGCCACATGACCTGGAAGCAGGGTGGATAAAAATCAATGATTTTTTTTAAAAAATCAAAAAAATCGGATTTTTTTGATTTAAATCGGATTTTTTGATTTAAATCAGATTTTTTTGATTTAAATTGGATTTTTAAAATAAAATGCTTTTGGAGGAAAAATCTTTCTAAATATAGTCTTCTATTTCAGTTACATTGTAGTCCAAAGGCTATTCATCAGGAAATAAGGATTTGTTTTAAGTTTATCAAGTGTGCTAAAACTCAGTCTAAGTTTTTTTAAAAAATGTTTAACCACATCAGTTAACAAACATGGATACATATGCTATCATGTTATTGTTTTAGTTAAATAAATTGTTTAAATGGTTATTAAGGAAATGATTATTTTTCTCCTTCCAATAAAGTACAGCAGAAAAGTTGTCCAAATATAAAGAGTTAACTTATTAAACCTCACCATAATTTCATAATTATCTGTCTATGTATTTCTAGTAATATAACCAAATCAGTAATTGTTGATATAACTGTAAAAACTACTCTGAAAATTTATTATTCAAAAAATAAAACCTTCACATGGTTGTAAAGATTAAGATTATACCAGCAAGAAGGAGTCTTTCTGTAAAAAAGATATTGAAATCAAGTCTTACTGACTAGTGATTTAAATCGAGCCTTACTGACTAGTGATTTAAATCGTGATTTAAATCGTGATTGAAATCAATTTGATTTAAATCAAATCCACCCTGCCTGGAAGCTGTATGTCGGCTCCCTCGGCCAATAAAGCGAGATGAGCGCCGCAACCCCAGAGTCGTCCGCAACTGGACCTAATGGTCAGGGGTCCCTTTACCTTTTTAATATACCTTTTATTGCAATATAAATATGATTAGATCTTTCAGAGGACATAACATCATTTTCATGTTCAGGAGTTAAACCCTCCTTATTTAAGAACAGCTTAGGAATTAGAGCTGTACTTACAGTGTTAGGTTGTTAAATCCCTTTGGATATAAACCTTACTGCAGCTTAAACTGAAGAAACAGATATGCTAATTGCCATCTATTAAGTTAGGACAGTCACAGAGGCTGCATTCACATGAAACACGGAGCCAAACCATGGCTTAGAGGAGGGGTGACCAACTCCCAAGAGACTGCGATCTACTCACAGAGTTAAAAACTGGCAGTGATCTACCCCCTCTTGGGGGGTTTAGGTCAAAGTTATTGAGCTTTTTTTTAGGAAGGAGGAAGGCCCATTTGGGGGCGGGGGTTCGGGTCAAAGTTGTTGAGTTTTTCCAGGGAGTAGGTAAAATGTTGAGCTTTTTTTAGGGGAGCCACAGTTGTTCAGTTTCTTTGGAGGGAGCCAATGATCTACCAGTGATCTACCGCAGACGCCCAGTGATCTACCGGTAGATCACGATCTACCTGTTGGACATGCCTGGTTTAGAGCAAACAGAAAGGCTCCTAGGGAGGGGATCCAAGCCGCTTTGTTCCCTGGTCCTTTTAGCACAGCACAGCAGCTAAACCAATGCTTGGCTTAATGTGTCATCTGAAACCAGGCTCATAGTTAAGCTCTCTCCTCCTTAACTACTACAAAAGCATTCATGTGTTCAGTACGAATGTGTGAATAAGCGAGCCAGTCTTGTGAATGAGTGAGCCTGCCTCACCACCTAGATGCCTCCAGTCATGTCCTCCTGAAAAATGTATGCAAGGCTCTCCCTATGGGGGATGTTCACACTCATGCGTATCATACCATGCTGAGGGGGCATGGCCAAAGCACTTGTGGGCATCGAGTGGGTAGGGCAGTCTGTCTCGTACATGAGTTCCCATTCACATATTTAATGCTGGATGCCTGAAGTCTGTGTGAGCACAGCAGAGGTGTTGATCTGATTCAGAATTTGGTAGGCTATTTGGCCTGAGAAATGGCTTGGTAAAGGTAAAGGGACCCCTGACCATTAGGTCCAGTCACAGACAACTCTGGGGTTGCGGCGCTCATCTCACTTTATTGGCCGAGGGAGCCGGCATACAGCTTCCGGGTCATGTGGCCAGGATGACTAAGCCGCTTCTGGCGAACTAGAGCAGCGCACGGAAACACCATTTACCTTCCCACCACAGCGGTACCTATTTATCTACTTGCAGTTTGACGTGCTTTCAAACTGCTAGGTTGGCAGGAGCAGGGACCGAGCAACGGGAGCTCACCCCATCACGGGGATTCGAACCGCCGACCTTCTGATCAGCAAGCCCTAGGCTCTGTGGTTTAACCCACGGTGCCACCAGCGTCCCTAAATGGCTTGGTAGAGGGGTGCCAAAATTAAAGGTTCCAGAACCTAAAACTGAATGAGATGTACCATTTTGATATTTCACCTGGATTACCTGACCACTGAAGGACAGCTGAGTGTAGAAGCAATGGTAATCTATCTAACAACAAGTAGTCAAATTTTCAAAGAACAATAGCGGGCATTAATTAATTCCATTTGCATCCCGCCCTTCCACTGAAAGGAGCCCAGGCCAGTAAACAACAAGTGATAAAACATCTTTCTTTTTTAATCCAATACAGATGCAGACTGGGTAAGTTTTGTTGAAAGAGGAAAAGGAAGGGTATTCCAAAGGGCAAGAGCCACAACACTAAAAGCCCGATTCCTACATTGTAATATTTCCAGTTACAGGTAGCCGTGTTGGTCTGCCGTAGTCGAAACAAAATAAAAAAATTCCTTCCAGTAGCACCTTAGAGACCAACTAAGTTTGTTCTTGGTATGAGCTTTCGTGTGCATGCACACTTCCTACATTTAAGGAATTGATCTCCTGATAAGATGGTATCTGCAGGAGGTGCTTACCTGTAGAGCACAGTGATCGACTGGGTAAATAAGGGGTGAGACAATATTTCAGGCATCCTGATCCCAAGCTGTATAGGGCTTTATACACTGAAACTAGCACATTGAACCTTGCCTAGTAGCTAATTGGCAGTCACTGCAATTGTTTCAACAGCGGTTGCTGACATCCTGCTCCAGTGAGCATTTTGCACCAGCTGCAGCTTCCAAACTAGCTTCAAGGACAGCCCTACATTGAGTTACCATTTCTAAAATTCAACCTAGAAGTTACCAGTGCATGGATGGAAAAACAGTGGTCAGGATATTCCAATCCAGAATTGCTGCAGCTCCTACCTAGCCACTGAGGTCAGCTGGGCCTCTAGTGACAAAGATGGATCCAGGAGGACTCCTGACTACAAACCTGATCTTTCAGAACAAATATGACCCTGTTCAAAGCAGGCAGTTGACCAACTATTTAGACTCAGGAACCACCACCCCCAGTCTTGCCAGAATTCAGTGTCAGTTTCTTGGCTCTCATCCAGCCTACCACCAAGAGCAGGAAGAAGCCCCAGAAGTTACTTTCTCTGAACCCAGATCTGAAGAGCTTCACTTGGATTTGTTCATTTGGAGTCAATGAATCTGTTTTGCCATGGCTTATGGTGTATTAATGTGCTGGTGATTTAAGCTTAGATTTGTATTTTTTATCTTCCACTGGCATTTCAGGTTATTTCTGCAAGTGTTATTTTAATATATTCAATCTTATCAACAAACATTATTTTGGGCTATGTGCTGGTCTCTGTGAAGCAGTTGTGTGATAAAGGCACTTTGATGTTTACTGGTGATCATATTTGGAAATCCCGATAAAGCCACAATTAACGGGTTTGCTATGGAAGGTTTAGAATTTGTTGACATACATATTTATTGCAGGTATTGATGTGAAATACTTGTCCTAAGGATAGTAAATGCCCACATTCAAATGTGAGTCACAGAAGCTGATTAGTATCTTCTGATAAAGGCCTCCCAGTTCTGCAGTAAATATCATATATAAACACTTAACCAAATCCTGCTACCGGTAGTGGGATAGTGGACTGTTAGGCTCTGATTCACAAAACAGCAGAAGCCAGGGTCCTTGCCTTTAAGCCAGTTTAGTCTTATACAGTTCAGTGTGCTAAGTTATCTGAAAACCATGTGTGTCTCTGCTGGCTCAGTTTGTGCCCTAAAAAGTAATCCGGTTATTTAACAGCACTGCATGACTGATGAAGAGAGCCAGGAAAAGAAGACTTCCCAGCTGAATAGTAGGCCATTAATTCTTGTTCACACATGGTTGAGAATTAAGCAGAGTAAAATGCAAAGTGCAAGTCTTTGGAGCACCTGTACATAAGTGTGTGAAATGCATAGATACAAACATGACACAAGGGCAACAATGAGATGCTATGCTTTCTGTGCTATTAATACATGGAAACAGTTTTCAGCAAACAGAGATTAGCTGAATATGAAACTGTGAGATAAGAAGGTTGGTTAAAAAAATAATGTTGCTTTTGGTCACAATTTTAATGCAATCCATCCCAATCCACCTTCCAGGAAATGCTGCTGGAACAATAATTGCTCATAAACCATGAGGTTTTGAGGCATCTTAATGATGCTAGGAAGAAAACAGCCCCCTCTCGTGTTTTTCCGTGTTTAGCTTCTTTCTCTCCCCCACCCCACCCCCCAGTTCAGAAAATACAGTTCTTTCAAAGCTCATTGGAATGTCCCCAGGTGTAGGTGGTCTCTCATGCAGCTACTCTGGCTGGTAGTGGCCTGTGTAGACTGCTCTAGCCATTTCCTTCTCTATGGTCTATCTCCATCTATTACTCTCTGGTGCATTGTTCCCACACCACTGACGGTTTGGATGCAGCTTGATCCTGCAAGTGACCACGACTGCAGTTTGGCGAGGAGGCAAACTTGAGGTGCCTCTTTAAGGATTGATGTCTGAGTTTCCTTTTGTGCCACGACCTTTATATTATAAGCTTGCCAGCAGGAATTGCCTTACTTTTATTGCACTTATGTAAACCACTTTTATTTTATGCTTTAAATAATTAATAATTAGTAATGGCACTCTCCAAATATTTCTCCCTTAAAGGAACATTCACATATCAAGAAACTAGAGCAGTCTCAGCCACCAACAATATTGAGTGGTAGTGTATGAGAACCAGAAACCCTGCCCATATTCCGTACATCTTAGAATATGATTTGGGAGGGAAATGCATTTCAGGGGAAAGCTGCGTAGCTTGCCATGAAGGGGTAATTTCGGGATGCTTGAGGAACAGATGTGGAGAAGCAGGCACATCCTTTCTCGTCTATATAATATGGCAGGCTTTTAGTGTGTAATTTTAGATCTTGCTGCTGCCTGATTTTACTGTCATGCTTACTGTGTTAATGGATCATCTGTGGTATGCTGCGATTTTTTAAAAACAGTAATTAGATTTTACTATTACGTTTTATTAATTTATGTTTGCGAGCCACCCAGAGAAAATGGTTATGGGGTAGCCTCTATATATGCCATGAATAAATAAGTTTAATTAATGTTTATTTCAATGTATTATTATTTTTAAAAAGCCTTTAGCCTCTCTGAATATGTTAGCAGACGGGAAGAGAAGAAACAATCTATTATCATCTTTTGTAAAAGTTTCTAGTTATGTTATCATTCATTTGAAAATGCAGAATGGTAAACATAGTGAAGTCTATATGGCATAACTTGATTTCAAAGATTATATCTTATTGCAGAGGATCAATGAAAGCAAAACAAACACTCCTTATTTCAGAATAATACAACTTCTCAAAACTAAAGAAAAGTACTTCAGCTGTACCATATAGTTGCCATTTTCATTGTCCAAAATATTGCATAGGAAGAAAGTTAACTGAGGTTTCTATGGCATATTGAAGCATGCTCTTTGTGTTTAGAACTTCCCTGGTCCCAGTTTGATACTGAACAAGCATCAATACATCTTTATAGACTTGATAATTTCCCCATTCTTTGAAATAAAAGTCTGCGTTTGGAAGGATGTAACGTATTCAGACTACCGGTAAGTCAAAACTTGAAAACACTGAGGCAAATATTGTAGGAGTTTACTAAGTGAATAATAATGGGATCCACAGAAGCCTATGCTCACAAAATAAATGTGCTCAAAAAATATGTGCTACAAGACAATTTTGCTGCCATAGACTAATACAGGGGTAGGCAACCTAAGGCGCGGGGACCGGATGCGGCCCAATTGCCTTCTCAATCTGGCGTGTTTTTACATGAGTAGAATGTGTCTTTTTATTTAAAATGCATCTCTGGGTTATCTGTGGGGTACAGGAATTCGTACAAAATAGTCCGGCCCACCACATGGTCTGAGGGACGGTGGACCGGCCCACAGTTGAAAAAGGTTGCTGACCCCTGGACTAATACATCTATCATTCTGAGATCTGGCTAAACATGGATGAAACAACTGAAGATACTGATTATCTCAGTTAGCGGTAAGCTACTGTTTTGTTGGGATGCGGGTGGCACTGTGGGTTAAACCACAGAGCCTAGGCCTTGCCGATCAGAAGGTCGGCGGTTCGAATTCCCGCGACGGGGTGAGCTCCCGTTGCTCGGTCCCTGCTCCTGCCAACCTAGCAGTTCGAAAGCACGTCAAATGCAAGTAGATAAATAGGTACCCCTGCAGCGGGAAGGTAAACGGAGTTTCCGTGCACTGCTCTGGTTCGTCAGAAGCGGCTTACTCATGCTGGCCACATGACCTTGAAGCTGTACGTCGGCTCCCTCGGCCAATAAAGCGAGATGAGCGCCACAACCCCAGAGTCATCCGCGACTGGACCTAATGGTCAGGGGTCCCTTTACCTTTACCTTACTGTTTTGTTTGATCATAATCAAATGAAAAGTCTTCACATAGTAGTTTGAATTTGTATCTTTGTCTATTCAGTGAAACAGTGGGTGGTATTTTGCTAACAAATCCTTTCAATGGATGGATTTCCATTTGCACAACTGGACTTCTCCTCTCTCCTTCTTTGTGCACCCCTAAAGTGATGTGCAGGCAGAGATCCTTGTGCTGATGGAATGATTGCCTTAGGGTCCACCCAGCATGCAGGTGCTTCTCTCATTTTATGTGAAGTTTCTTTATATTAGTTTAGATATACAGAAGCAGAAGGAGTACACTGTGCCCTGAGTACACAGGTCACTGTGGAGGTCCCTGCTGTAGTGTGGCAGATCAAACACCCCTCGTGTGTTCCCCCTCTCAAAAATAGAGCATTGTGGGCAGAACAGGGCTGGCCATAGATCTGTTGGATCTTGAAGCAGTCCAACTCCCAAAAAGGAGTCCCACTTGGTTTCTTCAGCTGCACCAACCTAGAGCTATCACAGCTAAAATAAAATGTCAAAGACAAACAATCCAAGCACCCCCACCTTCTGCCATGGCCATAGCTGTCAACCCTCCCTTTTTTTGGTGGGAAACTCCCTTATTCCAATGCTGTTTCCCGCTGCTATCCCAGATTGTTGATATCCCTTACATTTCCTGGATTTCAAAGGAAGCAGCTCCTCTCCCTCCCTGCCAGCCAGGGAGGCTCCTCAGCTGCGTTGCTCGGCTGCCAATAAGGAGTCTGAGACCGACTGGGGGCGGAGCTTGCATGCCTTGTGCAGCCAGACCCTCATGCCCAACCAGACAGACAGACAGCCTGCCGTCTATGCACTCGCTCTTTCGCTCACCCGTTCTCGCGCAGCCTCTGGAGCGCAGGGTGGCGAGGCTACTTGGTGCCATTGCACCGCCCTCGCGGCATCCCTTATTTTCAAATCTGAAAGTTGACAGCTATGGCCATGGCTGCTGTGAAGTGAGAACAGTTTTGCATGTGGCAGTTGATCTGCCTCTCTGTCTTGATGAACCCTACCAGGGTTTAGGATCACTTTGTTAGTCATTCTCTGTATTGGGACTTTCTTTTCTGTTTAGCTGGATACAAAGATGGAATACGAGTGCATTTATTTCTACCGTCTAATTTGTGTTTGTGTGCATGGATCTAAACAAGCAGAATGAGTACAATAGTTATTTTTGTCCCCTTGTTTGGATTTCTATTTATAGAAATAAAATCTTGAGTGGACTCCACTATTCTCTCAACCTTTTTGGACCCGTTTGTATTTGTTTAGATTTAAAAAGTTAACAAAAGTACACAGCTTAGTTATTTCCTAGCCTTCTTTAGATTTCTACTTCTATTTACTTGGACATGAAGAAGAAACAAGACTGTATTCAGTTATTCTGACATCTTGCAGGAACTTTCATTTGTGTATGTTTGGATAAAAGGAAGTCTTATATTATTTGCCTTTTACTCTTTGTTATTTGGATTTAATATGAATAATCTGAATTATTAAGCTGATTTATATGTCTGACATGATTACTATTCCTTGAATGGATTGTTATTTTTAGCAATTAAACATATGATTTATTAGAGTTGTTAATTCTTTTGTATAATATTGAAAGATTATTTTATTTTGGGCTGTATACAAACAGAATAGCTCGAATCTGTTAACTGCAATATTTGATTGAATTTACATTGACATAAGGGTAAAATAAGTTAAAGAAATATTTCCTAAGCAGACATATCTGATTGACCCCTTGCTATTTCATTTCTCCAGCATATGGCTGAATATCTAAAGTGGGCTAAGACAGTAAAATAAATTGAAACAATGGGAAGAAAACATCCAAGAGGAATGATGCTAAGCAGCAGGGAAGGGGAAGGAAAGGGTCACAGTAGGGAGGTGTGGGTGAACTGAGAATCTTGGCTGGTGTTATTTTAAAACCAGAACATTTGAAAGAAATGAGAAAAAAAGAATTTAAGACTTAGAAAACAATTCAGAAGATTCAGAAACAAGATAAATTACAAAGCATCATAGATAGCAAATAACAAGAGGGAAGGTTGTAGGATCAAAATTAAGGGTTTGTTTTTCAAAACAGAGGTAAACTAATAGATGGGAAATTAAACAATATAAGGGACAAAATTCACTCATTGAAGACAAATTGGGTAAATCTTGAACACCTAAGTGAAACACATATTCACTATCAGGAAGAGACAGTTATGCTGGTTAAAAAATAAATAAAAAGGTTGTAGGATGTATGTATAAATTAGAATTAAACAGAGTAGGGGCAAAACTACCGGTAGAAATACTGTAATCCAGAATGAAACAAGAAGACATAATTTAAGAATTCATGGAGTTCCTGAGACAGTAGAAGGAAATAATTTGGTAGTTACTTAAATTTTAGAATGGGTGGAATAAAAAGGCTGAATACATCTGGTGCCCTTGAGCTCACAGATGGTCTTTTGATCCAGTGGAAACCTCCCCACTAACAGGAGAGGAAGGCAGCTGCCCCCCCCCCCAATTCACCCTCTACCCACATTCCCAGTGCCTCCTGAAATCCATCTCCAGATATTTAGGAGACCCTCCAGCACAGAATGTAAGGTGGCACAGGGAGGCTAGAAGAGAAGACGGAATCAGTCAAAATCTCCTCCCCTTGTCTTCTGTTAGCAGATGCGTCCAGGGGATCAGAAGCATTTTTACAATTGCAAGAGTATCAATTGCATTTCTTTATTTAAACTGCCCTGCAGTGGCAGGGATAAAATCAGCCTTCTGGATAGGAGCTGGCATTGTTAAAAACTAAATAAACCCAGAGACATGTTAGTTACCTTTATTACGTTAATTTTGCTTTATTACCTTTATTCTCTTCCTCTGTCAGAGGAAAGCTTCCTCCGTCGGAAGAAGGGAACCTTTGGATCCGACCCATTAGATTAAGATCTGTATGGGGAGAGGAAATTGACGACTGAGGGCCATGACATTATAGTTCTCAATTACATTTATCCAGAGATTGGGATTTCTAATTTTTAACTAACAAACCTAGGTTCTAATTTGAATATT
This sequence comes from Darevskia mixta, assembly GCA_034641385.1. Classification (NCBI taxonomy): domain Eukaryota; kingdom Metazoa; phylum Chordata; class Lepidosauria; order Squamata; family Lacertidae; genus Darevskia; species Darevskia mixta. The sequence goes on along the minus strand of JAWWNH010000224.1, from coordinate 4,937,388 downwards.
CAATTTCAGTTAAAAATATCTATCACATGGGGAATAATGGAAACATTTCAGGAGACTCAACAAGTGCTTAGACCTATGCAGATCAATCCTATGCAGGTCTGTTTAGAAGTAACTCCCACTTAGTTCAATATAACTTATTTCCAGGCAATAATGCAGAGGATCAGCCATAAAGGACTTAAAATACACACCTACAAAGATAACAATTATTTTGATTTTCCTTTAGCAACTCTGTCCAATAGCAATGACATTTACTCTTAAAGATCATCAGGATAATAGGTAGTTGTATTTTATCAGCTCTCTTTCTCTTCATATATCGTATGAATAATAACCACAAATTCCTTCAAGATATTTTCAGTTAATCTCAAAGGACCAAACTTTCCAAATAAAGGGAGAACTTATTCATGACTATCTAAAACAGAAAAACCAATTTTATTTATTCAAGTCACATATAAAAAGAGAGAGACAAATACCTGGAACAAATAAGAGTTGGCAGAGTTTATGCTGTGTGTAATGAAACTAAAAAAACCCCCACACTTTATCTATTATAGTTTTTTTAAAAAATCTCTACAAGGGTCACCAAGCTTTTTGGACCAGTGGGGAAATTTTGAGTAAGTGCTAAAAGTGCCAGTCACAAAATGGCTTCAATGGGAGCAAGGCAAAACATGAAATGCCTGCCATGGGCGATGTGATGTAACACATTGTTGCTTCCCCAACCACCTGGACATGCTTGCTGTGGGAAATCACATATGTCCTGCAAGTCCTAATTGTGGAAATGACACAGTATTAATTCCCACAACACTCCCAATGTTGTTGCTGTTTAATAACAGAGAGCATTCCCCAGTCCCAGGAAAACTATGCAAAGTGGCCACACCACGCTCCCTATCTTGCACATGTACCACTCACTGCACATACAGTCACACATGGATTTCCTATTGGGATAAGGACATCACTCCCTTAAAAAAAACACTCAATTCTCTCTCTCAAAGAATAAAATAAAAATAATTTAAAATTAAAAAATGCACAAGGGTCATCAACCTAGTGCCCATGGGCACTATGGCACCTGTGGGAGCCAAGTTGGTGATCCCTGTTTCCAACATCTATATGATGCCACTGGGAGCTACCAGTCAGGAGCTTCAGGTGCAGTGTAATGGTCTGGAAGGGCCAATACCCTGAATCTGAATGGATGGATGGTTCTCTGGTCAAGGAATTATGGACTTAACTTGTTCTGGTCGGGTAGCATACCCCCTGCTGTCTGAGGGTCCTCCTTGATGCCAATTGTCACTCAAAACACAGGGTACATTGGTGGTGGTGGGGTGCCTATGCCCAGTTTTGCCTGTTTTTCCAGCTATGGCCATTCCTGGAATGCAAGTGTGGCCTCAGTCATATCAATGGAAATGTGGACATAGCTGGCCATGCAAATGTAGTGTAGCTAGTGCAGAAAGAAGTGGCTTAACTGTTGGGTAGATCATCCAGAGAAGAACACACCACTCCAATTCTGAGAGCACTGCAGACCCCACTCCTTGGCTATTTTTAGGCAGAATTTGTCTAGGCCAGGCATGTCCAAAGTTAGTTTCAAGAGCCTAATTTGGCCCTCTGGTCGATTTAATTCAGCCCCTGTGGCAGTTTATTTCCTGTGGCAAACCCCCCGCCCAAGCTCTATAACTTCAATCCTAAAAAAAGCTCAACAATTTTGGAATAATCCCTCAAAAAAGTTCAACAACTTTTGGGTAAAATCCTTAAAAATGCCCAACCACTCCAATCCAAACTCAACAACTTCAATCCTAAAAAAAGGTCAACAACTTTGGTTGGCCCTCACTCATGTTCACTTCATCAAATCCGGCCCTCTTTGAAAAAAGCTTGGGCATTCCTGGTGTAGGCCTTTGGAAGGGGACAGGTACATTTCAGTACTGTATTTCTTTGCATCTTTTCCTTTAATCATTCTATATGGTTTTATCAAATGTTATGTTATTAGTTCCTCTGGACACCCTTCAGGGTGGAAGGGTGAGATATAAATTCTAAGAAATAAATATTATTTGTCCCTTGCACCTATAAAGAAAGCAAACTCATTTAGAATTCAAACACTCCCCCCTCAACACCTTCCTCATGTACTGCTCCCATCCCTACCAGGGTAATGTGATGAATCAGGGTGTGGGAGCAGTGAAGCCACCTGGGTGAATCTGGCCATAATTCCCTTACAATAATAATAATAATAATAATAATAATAATAATAATAATAATAATAATAATAATAATAATAATTTATTATTTTTACCCCGCCCATCTGGCTGGGTCTCCCCAGCCACCCTGGGCGGCTTCCAGCAAATATTAAAAAACAAAACATTAAAATCACAGATTAAAAGCTTCCCTGAACAGGGCTGCCTTCAGGTGTTTTCTAACGGTCATGTGGTTGTTTATTGCTTTGACCTCTGGTGGGAGGGCGTTCCACAGGGCGGGAGCCACCACCGAGAAGGCCCTCTGCCTGGTTCCCTGTAGCTTCGCTTACGCTCCAGCCCTGGAGGCAGGGGCGTAGATAGCTGCTCCAGTACCCGGAGTGGCGGGGGCAGGGCGAGCTGCCCACAGGGGCAGGTGGCGATCCGCACACAGGGCACCACGGCGAGCTGCCCATGGAGTCCGCCTGGCGGATGCAAGTTTCGGGCAGCGTGGGGCCCCAAGCCATCGCATCACTCCTAGGAGGGACATGTGTCTTGGGCATGCTGCAGGCCAGGCCCCGCGGTAAGTGCCGTCCTCCACGGTGTGCCATTTTGTCACCCCCTCAGGGATGACACCCGGGGCGGCCTGCACCCCACCACACCGCCCTTCCTACGCCCCTGCCTGGAGGGCACTCCTATGTAGTAGAGCAGGCATGTCCAACAGGTAGATCGTGATCTACTGGTAGACAGTGGGGTGTTCCTGGTAGATCCTGGTTGATCTCTGGCCCCTTACAAAAAAGCAAAAAACCAACAACTTTGGCTTACTAAAAAAAGCTCAGGCTCCACAATTTTGGCTTCCTAAACATAGCTCGACAACTTTGGGTAGATCACTGCCAGTCTTTTTACGACAATGGATAGATCACTGCCAGTTTTTTTAATACTGTGAGTAGATCAGAGTCTATTGGGAGGTGGACGTCCCTGTAGTAGAGGGTGATATACACCGCAGTGCCGAAAGGGATAAATTGCATTAACAGGTTTTTCCTAGAGCACTCACTCTGCTATAGATAGCAGTTGTTATTCACTTCCATTTTGGATACTATCCCAGCTTGCTTAATGGTAATGAAGGAAAAGAAGGCAACCAAGAGGTGAATTTTTCAGGACCCTGGACAGCGCCCAGGAAGCCTGAAACCTTTGTGAATACAGGGGTCTGCTGGCAGCTGAGCCTTTTTATGCTTCTTGTGCCTGACTGTACTTCTCAGGCTCTGGCCCTTGCTGAGGAATCCAGTGGTCAGGGATGATGGGAGTTGTAGTTCAACAACAGCTGGAGACCCAAGTTTGAGAAACATTGCAATAGAGGCTTGGTGACCCAGTGGCAAACGTTACTTTTCAACTGACCATAGTGTTAGCAAGGAGAAGTTCACAAATCTTTACTTAACCAATATTTCAGGTTTCAGTGGATCCCAATCTTTATAATAGATATGCCAGCAGAAATAGAGTGAATATTAAATGAGTGCACTGATAATCAAATGCTGATTGCCCTAGAATGTATTGCATTGTAGAAACTTGGTTCATTATTGTCTATCTAGCTAGAACATCTTTTGTTTTCTCCCTTGACAATAGGCAGAATATTCCAATTAATGAATAAAGAGTTCCTGGCTAGAACACTAACTATTCTGTAGTTGCATCAAAAGCAGGGTACATTATAATCTGCCTTAAAGTTCATAACCCAAGCTAAAACATGCAATTGAACAGAATCATTGCAAACACACAGAAACAACATTAAAACTCAATGCATCACAAAAGGAAAGTACTAGCGTGGGTGTGCTATGCTTTTGCTATGCATTTATCACATAGCCCATAGAGAGCTTAATAAATAACCTTACACAAAGAAGCCAACTAGACCTGTAGCATGACTGAAGAGTAACAGTGGATAATCAAGTAGTAGCACTTCTGAGCATTCAAATGCCTTTACGTAGGCATCCATTTCAGAGGTAAATTTTCTATTTTATTGCCTGTGGGTCTACATTTTCATTTCAAGTGGCCAATTAAAAATTCAGGGATATAGACAAAAAAGTTTTGCAAAATAATAAATAACAGTACTATCAATGCTAGTAACATCAATTATAGGGCAATTTTAAAAAGAATGAACATAAAGTGAAAATGAAGTTTTTACTCTCTTTGCTTTTATTACACATCACAGTATAAAATAGTCTAAGGGGAAATTATGTTACACTCTCTTATATTAATCAATTTAGAGCACATATGTGGTCTAGTTTTGTTCTCACAATCCACTGGAATGGCTTATGGTTTACTTCTGGTAAACAAAATCACCAAAATGCTGGTGTAGTAAAGGCAGAGCACCAGGGTATATTTTGGCTTTTCTTTTGGTGACTTTGATGACTTTGTAAGCCAGAAACCAAGCTACTGCTGGCAATTTCAAATGACCATGTATTTGCCATGTATGAAATTGCAGAATTTGGCATCTGTTTGACTTTTCTTTTTTTTAAAATGTGCATATTAAAAAACCTGCTTTCCTTGACATGGTGGACAACAGCAGTTGCTGTCTGGTGTGGCCACAGAGGAGAGGGCTTGGCCATGCTGCCTGCTGGGACTCCCTTGTGGGCTTTCCATCTCTGCCGTGCTAAGCAGTTGGTCCCTCACCTCTCTCGCCCTGATCTCGCCACTGTGATCCATGCGACGGTCACCTCCAGGCTTGATTATTTTAACTCACTTTACATGGGGCTGCCCTTAAAACTGACCCAGAAACTCCAGTGGGTGCAGAATGCCGCGATGAGACTCCTTACGGGGTCTTCACCGTGGGGTCACATTCATCCAGTGCTATACCAGCTGCACTGGCTCCCGGTGGAGTACAGGATCAGGTTTAAGGTGCTGGTTTTAACCTTTAAAGCCCTATACGGCCTAGGACCCTCGTACCTATGGGAATGCCTCTCCTGGTACACCCCACGGAGGACCTTTTCGGCCTTGGCCCCAGCCTGGTGGAACGCTCTGCCACAAGAGACCAGTAGATAAATAGGTACTGCTCCGGCAGGAAGGTAAACGGTGTTTCCATGTGCAGCTCTGGTTCGCCAGAAGCGGCTTAGTCATACTGGCCACATGACCCTGTAGCTGTCTGCGGACAAACGCCGGCTCCCTCGGCCTATAGAGCAAGATGAGCGCACAACCCCAGAGTCGTCCGCAACTGGACATAACAGTCAGGGGTACCTTTGTCATTTTATGATATTAATTAGCTCTCAGTTGTACTTTTAATCCCCTAAAAAAACAAGGGTGAGCAGCTCATTTTTGTTATACTCTTACCTTGTTATATTTTACACTTCTTTATGTATTTATGCTTTAAAATATGTTTTAAAAAGAAAGGTGTCTAACCGAGCTATTCTGACACTACCAGTCAGAATAGACAGACAATACTGAGTTAGATGGACCAGTGGTCTAACTAGATATAAGGCAAGCTTCCTATGCCCTTATAACTACATTTCCATGGGGGAATGACACTCTGTGCAGAGCATATGCATTCTTTCATTGCCTCTACCTTGGCATGTGTTGGCGGTCAGCCATGGCCAGGATGTGCTCAGGTACCATGCGCATTGCGCATGTGATAAGTGTTCCATGTGATCTTACTGTACATCCTAGAGCTTGTCTACAAATCCATTCTCCAGTACTGGTGTAGTGCAAACAAACCTCCTTTTTGGGAAATTATTTTCTAATACAAGTACTCCAGTGCCCATGAAGATTAATACCGGTAAATAGCACACACATCACCTTTCAGTTGTCTGTTTGAAAGTTCTGATTCATTATTTAATTTCCATTTTATCAAGAATTTTCTGTGCCAACCAAAATTGAAAAATGTTGTTGTGATGTTATTGTGTTTATGTTGGCAGTAAGCACATTCAAAATGGCAAAAAGTGATAATATTTGCTTGCTATTTTTGTCTTAAGCCTTAAAAAGATTCATTCTGTGCGCAAACAGAAGGGAGAGTACATTCTATTTTTCTTCAACTTCAAAAATAATGGGGGATATATTTAGCTCTTACCAAACAAACATTATTTTAATCCTATTCATATAAGTCTTTCACAGTGTTTATGGACTCAGAAGTATTCTGTGTCTTGTTGTGTTTCATATTTTTTTTGGGGGGAAATAATTTTCATTTGAGATTTGCTATCCTTGTACAATTGTGATTAAATGCTTTTTTAAAGAAGGACTGAACCTTAATGTGAGGCAGTACAATTTCCAGAGTGCATGGATGTCAGAAAGTAGGAAAATCCACCTCCTTGTGGAGTGTCATAGCTAGTGATTTTGAGGTTTGATTTTTGCCTTATGCTAAATATATTACTGCCTGGTTTTTGTTTTATGTCCTGATCCTTCAAGGCTCTGTACCAGCAAATGAAAATATGCATGTTATTGGGATGGAGTTCTGTGACCAAGTATCTCTTTGCTTCACTCAATTATTAGTCCTCAGTACAATCCACTGAACAAGAGGTGCATCTAAGTTACGTTGAAATCAAAGTATAATCCTTCCCTCTTTTTTAATAAAAAAATATTTACGATAATCATTATATGGAAAATTTGGAGTAATGAAATAGCAACAACAACCACACATTCAGGATTACTCATTTATAGAATTTCCAAAACTCAACACATCCAGATAAAACACAACCCACTTAACTACTCCTATAAGATGGGTGAGACACAGAGAAGTGGAGAAAAAAGATTGCTCTTAGATCATTCCTAGTATATCATACATCTGCATCACATCCTATATTGTTTTCTAGTATTCTTCCAATACCAGAAAGACAAATTCCACTTCTGTATGAATTGATTTTTTGCTGTTGTCTGCCCTCCCTGGCTCTTATAATATTAGTAAGTTTGACATTGGAAGCGAAATCCCAAATCCATAGGAGCCCATATTCAATAGATGGTGGATTAGAGTTTCCCAATTTATAACCAATAGACAATTGAGCAGCTGTCATTAAGTGTATGATTATTCTCTATCATCAGGATGAATTCAAATTCAAATTTATTGTTACGGTCACAGACCAGTCCCAACCCACATACAGCATCAAGAAAATCATAAAAGACGATAGGGATACATTTGAATTTGCAATTAGGTATATCCGGGAGAATACAGATATATCAACAATTAAAAAATATATAAAAATTAAAACTTAGTCACTAAAATGTAACCTAAAATTATCATTTAATGCCTTAATCATTATGATACCGGTGACACCGCTTGTTCCCTAAGTTTTATGGCAATTGGCACAGAATTTGGCTACTCTTAACGTGATTCTCTTTGGATATGTGAAAGGTGTTATTCTATCATCAGGATGAATAACACCTTTCACATATCCAAAGAGAATGGTTAAATGGCCAGGAAGCAATTTGTATGATTTTTTTTGCAATTTCATTTACTATTTGAGCCCAGAAATGCCTGGTTTTGGGACATGCCCAGAATATGTGGCTCAGATTAGTGAAAGCCATAACACATCTCTTTCACTTGTCTATCATGCTATTGCATATTTGACTTGGACCTTACGTTCAAGTACAAGTCTGCAGTAGGTTGAAGATGGATAAGGATTTAACTGTGCCCAAGGTCTTTCTATGCTTATGAAAGGTGCTTTGCACCCACTTTTGGACAATTCCCCGCTCCCCCAGGAGACCCCTGGCCTCCATCTCATATTGTTGCCAAGCGTTCCCTGATTCTAAGAAGAGGCTTGGGAGGGTCACAGGGGAATGAGGAAGAGAAGTCAGTGGGACATTTCCTTATACAAGGCTTCCTTCTGCTTACACTAGCTCTGGATGCAACCCTATGGTTGCAAGCTGTTTTGGGGCTCCATATGTAAACAGGAAGGTGAATGTAAACATATTTACATAAACAACAATGTATGTGGGGAAACTGTCGACACCAGCAATTGTGATGCTAAACTTAGCTATATCCCAAAGTAAATCTAAAACCCTTCTTTGGGATGATGGTTTTTATGATATAAAATGTACATTGGCCCTGTTGTTTCCTTTAATTTTAATGGCAGGGTTTACAAGTTATTTTCTAGCTTTTTCTCATCACATATATTATCATAAATATGAAAATAGTACTGGGATGATGTCTAAGTGCTCTATATTGCTATGAAAATGTTATTAATGCAGTTTGGCCTTTTGCATTGATTTTGTATCATGAATATTATACATTTTAAAGAGCATTGCACATCAAACTGTTTCTTTTCATTAGGCAGTTATATATCTTAACAGATAATAATATATAACCCTACAAAAAGAGTTAAATGCAACAAGAGCATTCCTGAGTAGAAAACGGTTGTAGCTAGGTTCAATATCTATTTGATCATTTTTTTCATAGTGAAACATTAAACTACTTACCGGGAAAAAGGCTTACGGCACCTTAAAAAACTAAGAATTTTTTGTGCAGCATCATCTTTCATAAAGTGAAATCCACTCTAATGACATAGATGCTGTTCCATGAAAGCATTCCCCATGATAAAAACATAATGAACTGCAACTGCAAAAGCAGGTGGGGTGGTTGGACAGCACCACTCAGCTGACCTCTGGCTAGTTGTGCTGGTGCTGCTTACTGAGAGGTAGAGGTGAGAATTCAGCACAGTGCAAATGCACTATCAGGAATGCCAGACTGGCTCTGCTGGTGTCTTGACACCACACCAGCCTTGCTCCCGCCTCCCCCTTCCATCTACCTCCTGATAAGCCACAATCACATGACTAACCAGAGGTCAGGCTGATAGTGACCTACGCTATTTAGAAAATACTGAGGTTTGCCAGTAAAACCAGTTAGTAAAAAACATTTAAAAATTCCTGATAACTCTTAAGTTGAAAACAACATCAACAACATCAACAACAACAACAACAACAACATTTTTTTATTTATATCCGCCCATTTGGCTGGGTTTCCCCAGCCATTCTGGGCAGCTTACAACATATCTAGAAACATAAACAAATAAAGATAATGGTGTGTGTACATCAACGGTGAAAGAATATTTGTACCTGTTTCTATTTTTAAGAGAACAAATGTATTAGCATCACAAGTGATATTTTCCTAGTTGTGAAGTTGGAGAGACAAAATACTGTTGTTATCCTTGTGGTGGAACAAAGGATGGAAGGGGGAATGAATCCTGGTACTGTTGCACGTAGCTTGATTATGTCTTTTCCTGCTGTGTACAGATTCAGAGTGACAGAAACTGGAAACCTGCATTATTTAATTATGTTAACAAAGAATGGAATGGTAGTTATTGCCATTTGGACCATCTTTCTGGAGCATTTAAATCACGTTGCCATATGGCAGTTCTGGTAAGTTGTCAGACAGGGAAGAAACCCCAGCTGCTTATAAATACACCAAGAGGAAGGGATATTCATATTTGCTTGGATATATGTAGAGAAGGTGGAATAAAGTGTAAACTTCTCAGAAGATATGCCAGATATATTAGAGATAGACTTTTCTGTTGCCACCTAACAGGAATTCTAATGAGATGACATTTCACCACTCTGTGTGTTTCCTGCAAGTGTAGGCAGTTGTTGTTCCAGCAAAACATTTATGTAACTGAGGCAGGCTCCCCTGACATCTTGGCACCCCAGGGCACTTTCCCAGTTTCCCTCTGTGGTTATGGCAGTCTTATGAAATAGTGAAATAATAATCTGAAATAATGATAATGGTAGCGTGCAAGGCAAGAGACAGTGGAGGGAAGGCCAAAAATTGGAATGGGGAACCCCTTCTTCCCCTGACACATGTGGTCAGACATACCCTCAACCTGGTCTTTGCCCCAGAGCAGATTGGTAACCGTTGATGTGGTGAGGTCTAGGTTTAATACAGCTACTCTTTACTGGTCCTTGACCATATTAAAGATTTATATTATTATTATTATTATATAATACAGCTACTCCACTCTGGAAGGCAGCCCCTCCAAGTGCCCCTATTTTTCAGGGACATCCCTGATTTAGAGAAGCCGTCATGGTTCTGATTTGATCCTGAAATATCCCTCTTTTTCTTAGGATGTCCCTATTTCCATCGAAGAAATGTTGGAGGGAATGAGAAGGCATGGAGATGGTCTGCCCAGAGGGATTTATGGAATCTGGTGGATTCCTGATCACTCGTCCTTGCCGCTCACAAATAATTCAGTTGAGAGTCAAATGTGGCCCTCTGGCCAGATTCCTCACCCAGCTTTAGAATAAAGAAATAATGAACTTCCACAAATTTTACTCTAATAAAATCAATTCTTCTTTTCTTTTTTTACTCCTGGATATCCAAGGAGGCTACTCCACAGGTTTTCTAATTTTGTTCATTATGTTCTCTAATTTTTCCGCAGAGACAAAATCCAGTACCTATTTGATAGACAACTGCTGCACCCAGCTGGCATTCGCTCCAGCAGTTGCTTTGATTCCGCATCACGTGATCTTCCTCATTACTTCAGATAAATTATTCAGAAACTCCCAGATGCCGAGTCCCACAGTTCACTAAGCTCCTGCCTGAATTTGACAAAAATGTGAGCCTTTCACATCACAAAACAAACGTGAGTTTGTGAATACCGTACATTCCCAATTAGCCAGAAGAAATCATGTACTGGCTCATGGGTCACTGAGTTGTATTTAAAGAGATTAGCATCTTTGGTTTGGGTGCCCTGTCAAGGCAAAGTTCTGCTTTTTTGTTTTACCATAAAGGTTTGTAAGTTTCTTCTTAAGAATTACCGACCAAAACATCTAAAGCAACATTTTAAAAGGCAGTTCCCTTACAGTGTAAGAAGCCAATAGGTGTTGCATTTGGATTTGAAACGGAGCTCTTGTACATCACCAAATACCAACATGTAAACTGTTCAACAAGGGTTGCTAAAGTTTGTGTGTCTGTAAATACTGGTTTTAAAAGGTGTCAGTTGTGTCCCAGTTTACTTGAGGTGCACTGAGAAGGTTAATACTTCAGAACTTCTTTGCACATTATGGAAAGACGAGTTTCTCTTTGTCTGCGTGCCTCTGAGGTACCATATTTTTCTGTGTATAAGATGCCCCCTATTTTGGGGGACTCAAATTTAAGAAAATGGTGGGTGATGGCCCAGAGTTGTTGAGCTTTTTTGGGGGGAGGGGATGCAGAGATTCACTAACCCGAATGGCAAACGCTGACAATGGTGCATAGTGCATAAGCCGACATGCATCTGTCCGCTCGCCAACAGCAGCCGGCAATCACACAGGAAATTGCCGCAGTGTCAGCCAATCCACAGCAACACTTGCCGCAGCAACCAATCATCCACTCAAGTACCGCAGCAGCCAATCAAAAGCAGCCCTTGCTGCAGGCACAAATCAACAACCAAATCGCCGCTGACAAGCTGCAGATCACGGCTACAACCAATCACCAGTCCCCCCCTATGCATTATCTGTGTATAAGACGCCCCCATTGCGTTATTTTAGAGTAATAAAAGGTAGTCTTATATACAGAAAAGTACGGTAAATGGTTAAATTCATGAAGGAGAGGTATGTCTGAAAACATGTGGTTTCTGACAACAGCAAGGAGGCAGCCATCATTTTGACTGTTTGCATCAGGTGTTTGATAACAATCTATAGCAGGCATCCCCAAACTGGGCCCTCCAGATGTTTTGGGACTACAACTCCCATCATCCCTAGCTAACAGGACCAGTGGTCAGGGATGGTGGGAGCTGTAGTCCCAAAACATCTGGAGGGCCGAGTTTGGGGATGCCTGATCTATAGGATCAGGCCTGAGTTGATTTTTTAAATAGGCCTTAAGTGTTTGGAATGGAAAAGAACTGAAAAAAGTGTGCTAAATTTCTGCTAAGAAAACCCCCTGACTAAGCTGTATTCAGATTTCCACTGTAGGTATAGTTGGGTCCTACTGTATTTAATTGTATTTTTCTGAAAACCTAATAAAAATATATTTTAAGAAATGTTTAATTGAGGTCAATAAGCTTCTTTGGCTCAGATTTTTAATATATTGGTATTGCAGAGTAATATTTTTTGCTGTTAAGTTATTTTCAGATTGTAGTAAGTATAACTCAGAATAACTCTTATGAAGATGAGGAACAAACAGAATTCCACTAATGGCCTGAGCTGTTTCTTCCCCCTTGATTTGAATATGGTTTTGTGTGTGTGTGGCAGTTATATATATTTTACTACGGCTTCCTTATACTCCTGAGATTCACTTGCTAGAGCAAACTAGAAGCGGGGCTCCCTGCCTTCTCTCCTTGATATTTATTCTAGTGCTCAGGTTGATTGAACGACAAGGCAAGATACTTAGCCTGGGCTGGCACTTCATTTATTCTCTCCAGGCCATCAGTTCATACAGGGGCAGAAAATGCCAGGAAAAATCTTTCCGCACTTACATCAACTGCACTCAAAGTACTAATGTGTTCTATATCTACAAATGTCAAATACCTGATATCTAATCAAGGCCAGACTGGCTTATGTATAAGAAAAAGGTGGAATACACATAAATCTGATAATAAAAAACTGATAAAAATTTCATTGGGGGAAAATTCCGTTTTCCTGGACAGCCTGCCAAGGACCTCAAAGCAACTGTCCTAAAACAGAGCATCTCCAGGAAACAGCTGGATCATTAAGTGTCAAAAACTTATCCAAATGTGTAAATGAAGGTTGAAACAGAGACCTAAGGCTTTTCTCCTAAAATGAAAAGAGCCTTTAAAGATCCTTTAAAATCCATCATGATCCAGTAGCATGTCTTAAGGCTCTTCCAGTCAGCATAGGAGAAAAACCCCTGGTCTCGGTTTCAACCCTAATTTACACATTTAGATCACTCCATGTTAAATCTGTGAAAATTTTGTGTGGGGCATGTCCTATAAAATGCTGCCCTGTTGATGACAGAGTTTTCTGTGAAGGGAAAATGGTGGGAATTACAGTGGTACCTCGGGTTAAGTACGCTTCAGGTTAAGAACTCCGCTAAGAACAGAAATCGTGCTCTGGCGGCGCAGCGGCAGCAGGAGGTCCCATTAGCTAAAGTGGTGCTTTAGGTTAAGTACGCTTCAGGTTAAGAACGGACCTCCGGAACAAATTAAGTACTTAACCCGAGGTACCACTGTATTGTGTTTGTTTGCATCTACTGAACATCTATGGCAGTTTAGGAAGCCACCCTGCTTCTATTGACCTTTTATGCTGAAAAATTTGTAAGTGAAAGAGATGAAATGAGCAGGTGAAGCTTTTCCTTTTTCACTACATAAAAAAGGTAAAGGTAAAGGACCCCTGACAGTTAAGTCCAGTCACAAACAACTCTGGGGTTGTAGCGCTCATCTCGCTTTACTGGCCGAGGGAGCCGACGTTTGTCCGCAGACAGTTTTTCTGGGTCATGTGGCCAGTGTGACTAAGTCGCTTCTGGTGAAACCACAGCAGCGCATGGAAACACCGTTTACCTTCCCGCCAGAGCGGTTCCTATTTATCTACTTGCACTTTGATGTGCTTTCGAACTGCTAGGTGGGCAGGAGCAGGGACCGAGCAACGGGGGCTCACCCCGTCACGGGGATTCGAACTGCCAAGCTTCCGATCGGCAAGCCCTAGGCTCAGTGGTTTAGACCACAGCGCCACCCACGTCCCTTTTTCACTACATATGTCCATACAAAAGGGGTTTCAGGCTGTGCTTAACGATGGCAACCACAGGACTCAGAGGAAATGGAGTGGATTGGGGGGAGTTAAATGCCACATATTGATTTGAATCAAGTACAACATGCTTAATTCGCAGGCTTGTAGGAGCCTATCTGGCATGAGGCCGAGATGGCAAAATACAAGGCAACAACCATGTTGATAAGAAGAAGGAGGTGTGGTTGTGAACAGGCTGGAGCTCCGACACTAGATTGGACAGATAAAGTGAGGTGGATCATGGTGAGACAGGGCAGGGCAGGTTCAAGGAAAAGGAAAGGTGAGGTATGTACAATGCAATGCAGGTGAGACAGAGCTGGTGTTGCTACTCAGTGCAACTGGTTGCTCAGACTGAGAGGCTTGGTTAGATGTTTTATTGGGCACAATGCCTCTTCACTAGGTTGGGAACCTAGCCTGATTGGCTGGCCACAGAATATAAGGTGCCAAAGACCAGTTGCTGGTTTGAGATCCCTCTCAGATGGGCACAAATTTAGAGATATTCCAAATGGCCAGTCTCCCCTTCCAGACACCTCAGTATAAGGGCTTAGTAACTACTGTGGATGTGGCAAATTTTGTCAATAGAACTTTTCTCTGCATGCCTGCCAAATGACGGCAATAGTCTTGCCAAGCAATTTATTTGGGCACTCATTCCAAAGTGAAAAATACAAAGACAAGCCCACACATGCACAATATTGTTCTACCTCTGATCCCTGGAGAACAGAATCATGCAAAGCTAGTTTTTCCCTCATGAATAACACAACACTACTTCCTGGCCTTTATATGTCTTGGCAAAAGAGTAGAAATGCTAAATAAAAGGAATATATATTGGTTTCCCTTTTCATTGTAGAAATTAAGAAGCCCATTGGTCCCCTGCTACACCAAGCAAAGCGAAATCCAAGTGAATGGGAACCTAGTGTCCATGTCCTGGCCCAAAGAAGAGAAAACAAAACAGCCAAGGCTGTGATTTCTTCTTATAATGCATTTTGTGTGTTTAGTGTTGGCGTTCCATTATCTGATTATAAAATGCATAGCTACTGTGCCGGTTGAGGATAGCGGGTGTCGCTGTGGGTTAAACCACAGAGCCTAGGGCTTGCTGATCAGAAGGTCGGCAGTTCGAATCCCTGCGATGGGGTGAGCTCCCGTTGCTTGGTCCCTGCTCCTGCCAACCTAGCAGTTCAAAAGCACGTCAAAGTGCAAGTAGATGAACAGGTACCGCTCCGGCAGGAAGGTAAACAGTGTTTCCATGCGCTGCTCTGGTTCTCCAGAAGTGGCTTAGTCATGCTGGCCACATGACCCAGAAGCTGTATGCCGGCTCCCTCGGCCAGTAAAGCGAGATGAGCACCGCAACCCCAGAGTCGTCCGCGGCTGGACCTAATGGTCAGGGGTCCCTTTACCTTTACCTTTTTACTGTGCCGGTTAGGACGGCTGCACAAGTATATATTTTATAATAATAAAACTATCTAATGAGTATTAAACAAACTCTCTATACAGTACGCTCTAACTGTGCATTACAATCTTTAGTCAATTGTTGTCCCAATATTTATGATCAGACATACAAAGGCATACGGATACATACAAAGAACAAAATGTTGTCTGCTATAAATTCACAAAGCCCACCAAAGACCCTTCAGGTTTTTTGGTTTCAGTTTCAGTGAAAACCATCTTTTTATTGCACTATGAAGCATGCCACTCCCATTTCACTAGTGAGTAAGGTTAAAAGAGCTTTTGTGAAATATTCCTAGAAGAGATGGAGTAATAAAAATTAAGATTGGCTTGGACACAACGTCAAGAATAGGGTCACAAAAGTCTTCTATGTTAAACCTCTCACGCATTGTGGCATTTAGAAGGCATGTTTTGGAGCAGGGATCAGCAAGGTTCATCTTGCCTGGGCCAGATCGGCCCCGCAGAGATCCCTCTGTGGGCCAGATCACGTGCGCACGTGAGTGCCTGCGATTTTCAGCACTGCGGAAGCGAATCGTCGCACTGTGCTGGTTCAGCGCAGCGCGCATCTCGGTTCGGGGGCGGCTCATTATCTCTGAGGCTACTGGGACACCTAGAGGACACCAGTTTGGAGAAGGGCAAAAAAAGGCACAGAAAAGGAATGTTTGGGTGCAGTGCGGAGCATGGTTTCTCCATAAATCTGCTCCACCATCTTTCCACATTTATTTGTGAATCTCTTAAAATCTGCACAAAAGTACAGATCTAAATAAGTATGATAAAATTTTCTCTCAAAATATACATTTGAAAATGTATTTTGCTATATTCTTGAGGTGAAAATGATGTAGGAATATGCAGGAACTTCAAATGCCTGTGGATACCCAAGTACCAATTTTCAGTCGCACAGGCAATAACTTTAAGAAGGACCTTGTTGGACCAGATATATGTTGGAATTGGCTGAAATTGGGGTGGGTTTTCCCCAAATAGAGTGGAAGTGAAATTCTCCAACAGTTTCACTCCGAAAACTCTCTTCTGATAAATTTTGTTTTGTTGAATGAAACTCTATTGCTAGTTCATGTAGAAGGATGAAGAGAGGAAGACTGGAAGGAGTAAAGGCCAACCCCATTTCAACAATTTTAGAAAATTAGTATTGTTTAATGCAATACTAAAACCAGATCGACAGATGCACTCAAAATTCAGAAAAGGTGAAACTGGGGTGGCCATTTCACTGAATATTCTCCAGGAAATGGCTGAACAGTTCTGAAGCTCCAAAAATTGCTTTGTGGGGGAAATGGGCCCAAGTTTACTTTTTGTATCACCTTATTAGCAACGACACTGGTGGTTATGGCAACTAGAGAGCACCAGATGATCCTTAGACTGGAGGATCTCGTCGAATTTAAGAAGCATATATTGGTATTAGCTGCTGTTTAAGGAGCACAGACATTTGAGGTAATTCCAAAGAGATAACCGAAAAAGAAAAAGAAAAAACAGGTTTGGAACACACAACTTATGGTGAAAAGCTTCAAGAGCTCACTTTATTTAAATTAGGATGGAGTTACATTATTTTGTTTTAGTATTTTTTTAAAAAATGATAAAAATTAACATTTTCTACAGTATAGTTCACAACATCAATATTAATCTGCCACCTCATGATGACTTTCTTCACATAAAATTACAGTGAAAATTCACCTTCAGAGAACATAAATGCTTGGGTGAGTGATGTGCTGTTTCAAATATCTAACAGGTTGTCATAAAGAAGACACAAAGCAAGTGTTAATTACAGCTCTCGAAGGCAGGATAAGAAACAACAGATACAAATGGAAGTCGAAAAGATAAGTTCTCCGGGGAAATCTGGATATGTTCTTCTCCTTAGTATTTAAACGGAAAATGGATTGGTACCTCTGGGGAATTTTTCCAGCCCGGGGGTTTTCAGGTTCTGACTGATTCTATAATTTTAAGGTTGTAGCCTGCTACTTAAAAGAAAGGACTGCTTCATACAAAATTCTTGTTCATGGTATCCTAAATATAATTATAGATAATCGCTAAAAAAAAATATCTCAGCAGCTATTTTTAGCACTTAAAATGGCTTGACCAACCTAATTTGCATGCACATTGCTTATACTGGAAAACCTGAAAAAATGGGTCGCTTATGAAGATAAACAGATCTGTATTATTTACTTGGTAACAGTCGTTAGTCCTGACAAATACACTAATCACCATGGTTTGACTAACACAGTCATATAGAGGACAATAGTTAAATAATTGTTCACCGTTGTACACGATTCCAGGGGGCTAAAAATATCCTTCTAACCGAAGAATCAACCGATCTGACAGCCCTCCCCTCCTCTCATTCCTCTCCCTCTCCCTTCCGCTAAGTAAACGTTGGTTTATTTAAACTGCCCACTACTTAACTGGCACAGAACTGCCCCTTTGCAAAATCACATCATAATATGCATACACCATCTCTGCCACAATAGCTTTCGGCACTGTGTGTTTTACACATTTAAAAGCTTGGGATCTAAGCACACTCTGCAGATCCAGATAGGAGAAAAGGCAGCCCAAGAGTCAAATATGCTACAAATGACACACACACCCCTTACACACACACTTGTTATTATCGATATCAACTTCAGAACAGATATTACATAGAAGAGAAGCAGAAATACATGGTGCATTAAGAACTGAGGAACACACACAACTACAGCAGTAATTAAATGCCTTTCCCCCTCATTCCTTAAATACTTTCTACAATCTACAGTACAAGCAAATAAAAGTCATCTTTTTTTCTTTCTTTTAGCAGCAACAATGAAAACTTAATAGCCTACCATTTTCTTTGCACTCTTCGGGAGGTTTAGCCTTTTTCGCAAGTCGTGGATCCAGCCATGATGTTGTCTTTGTGTTATGGCTGAAAAGAAACGAGATCACCGTGATCAGACACATCCTGAACGGAACCAACTTTATTCCTTCCGATACAGTGGGGGAGGGGGGAGGGGGGGAGGTTGGTGCAAAATTGCAATCAATATACTTGATTTGCTTACTGGTCTAAGTAGACTTGAAGGAGACGTAAGAGAAATTGTGGAAGGCAACCTCTGAATTTGGCAGCCTAAACTCCCTGTCCTCAAAGCAGCTATTTTTATTAAAATCAACCAGAATGTTGCCAAGTTAGCCTAATTGAAAATGCAAAACTCATCTAGGGCAAAAGGAATGTGCAGCATTCTCCAGCTGAAAGGGGGTGCAACCGACAGTCTTCTATACCCATTTGCTGGAGTTTGGGTTTAGAATTTATTTTAGACCTCAAGGATTCATAAATACAGGATGATTATTTCTCAGCAGCCATACTTTCAGAATAAGATGCAAACTGAAGTGTCCCTCAGTGTAGTCTCCATTTTCTAACAGGATGATTAATGACGCTTTGATTAACCAACTGTTATCTATTCCATATCTAATTCCGCTCCCATGATAAAAGTACATTTTGCAGAACTGGAAGTAATAATGTGGCTCGTTCTACAAAGTCCAGCATAGCCTTTTAAAAAGAAATACTCTGACTAAGCTGGTAAAATACTGTTCACAAAGACAACAGTTTCCCAAATGAATGGATATTTAGAATAGCTAAGATTTTTGAAAAATGCTTATCCTTTTTTTTACAGCCAAGTGAATTTGTAGTGTCATAGCAACATAAGGAGCATAAACCAGAAAGGAGAAATTAATATTAGTTCCATATTTTAAAGGAATTTAAATTCTTCTTACAAATACTCTCATCTTATCTCTCTTCCTCTTTCATGCACACACTGTCAGTCCTTTGTAATGCATGTTTTATTTATTAAACACATCCTGGGAGGCTGTTCACTTTGTACTGTTTAGTTTACATATTGCTGAATTATTAAGGTTTTTATTTATGTAACATTTGCTGACTAATTTAGAAATGCATGTAAGCCCTTTGTTATAAATGGGAAAAAGATCTCAATGCCCTGTAAAAATCCAGATGCATTGCTCCTATTGATTTATACTCATGACTCGACTGACGAGACCGTTTGGATGCAAATGGTGGTGCCCTGGGTTTTAAGTGTGGCTGCTTTACTTTGAGATAAGTAGTTAATTCTGCAATATACAGTCATACCTCATGTTGCGAACGCTGCGAGTTATGTGTTTTCGGGTTGCGCTCCGCAGAACCAGAACGGGTTACTTCCGGGTTTCGGCGCTTGCACATGCGCAGAAGCGCCAAATCGTGACCCGCACATGCGCAGATGCAGCGCTGTGGGTTGCGGATGCTGCGGATTGCGAACGCGCCTCCCGCACGGATCGCGTTCGCAACCCGAGTGTCCACTGTATATGCTGCTTAATATTGTAACATTTAAGCAATGTACAGTAAGGTTCCTATATAGTTCAAATTAAACCTGGAATTAGAAAACTTACTTAAAATGCCTGATGAGATTTAAAAGGTTGTCACCAGGCCTTGAAGAGACCGTGGAGAGGTAACAAGATGGCCCCTCACAGCCGCCACTCAGAACAAGAGCCAGCTCATCCTCCTCCCAAGCTTGGTGACGGTATCACTGGCGTGTGAAATAGGGACATTCTGGGATCAAATCAGAAGCTGGCTTGGCTTTTGTAATTTTGGGGCTGTCCCTGGAAAATAGGGACACTTGGAGGGTATGTATTTTTTTTTATTTATTGAATTTATATACCGCCCTATACCTGGAGGTCTCAGGGTGGTTGTGCCTATAAAAAACCCACAGTGCTGTGTGATTCTCTCTTCTGACCACTCCCCTTGGCTGAAGAAAGCAAGCATTCACTCTGCTGCAAAGAGTATGAGCATTTATAACCCTGAAGCCTCCACTCCTCTGAACTCATAGTACCGACTTGCATTCAACTTCCCAGACTGTGCTTTTAAAACTTAACCTTCCCCAACCCAAAACTTCAATTACAGCGAACTTTTGAAATAAGAAAACCAAGAATTATTTTCTAAACGTCACCTTCTGCTCACCCGCTCATTCAAGGGATTTGTGCCACTCATGCACTCATTCAAGGCGACCCATTCAAGGCATTCATTGAAGGCAAATTATCACTGGCAGAGAGGATGGAGTGGAAGGATACAAGAAGAGGACCCAGAAAGAGATTATTATTTCAGTGCCATTAACTTTTTATTTCCTAGCTGGCTACTGTTCGGTCAGCCAAGAATCCAGCTGACCTCATCACTAGAAGAAGAAAAAAGCATCCAGTGAAACCCAACTCTTTATAATCTCCTATAGCGTGTGTACTAAATTCACTAATTAGTTTGGAAGGAATCTCTCTACTGCTGGAATAGGGAACCTATTTAGGGAATAGGGAACCTGTTTAGGGAAGTTTTTAATCTGTGATGTGTTAACGTATTTTAATGTTTGCTGGAAGCCGCCCATTGTGGCTGGGGAGACCCAGCCAGATGGGCGGGGTACAAATAATAAATTATTATTATTATTATTATTATTATTATTATTATTATTATTATTACTATTATTACCTATGGGCCACAGCCAAAGCTCATCCAGCATGATTCATGTGGGCCCCCTCTGTAAAATAAATTATGAGGGGGCCCTTCCAATTCAGATTGATGATTATACACCAGCATCCAATAACATACTTTCTGATAACATACTTTCTGACCAGAGATGAAACATTATTATGATAGGAGGAAACTGAATTACATTTGAAGTGCATGAATTCAGAATGCATAAATTAATAAATTAACACCTTTTCCAAAGAAAATTCACATTTTCCACTAAAAACTATCATAAATGATGCATTTAACAAAATGATTGCATATACTTTAATATTTTTGGATTTGGTGGGCCTTAGAATCCATGGGGACTCATATACTGCACACCCTGAAAATCTCTATGGTCACACACCATCACATCACAGAGCCACAATGCAAGGATTTCTGAATGTGGCTTCCCAGCCAATTGTGAGCCATGCCTCGCTTTTTCTGCAGTCTCAGCTGCTTTAGGGTAGAGGTGGTTTGCCCAGAGCAGAGGGAAAGCTGAAAGCGCCACATGGATCTGCCACCACATACAATGAAACTGTGGTTCTTATTTTTTTTTAAGAGGGAATGGCAGAAGGATGGAGGGAAGAGTGAGAGACATGGTGTGGCAGGAAGAGAGAAAAGCCAGCAGTCAGCACTGGTTCATCTATTATTGGCTCTAAAGGACTGTGGGTCAACAACCCTTTATAGAATGCAGTTCCTTCCTTATGCCCTTTCTTTAATATACAGTACAGCGTGCATTTGCAAACCTTGCTAGACAGATTTTCCAAAAAGCAATGAAAACTCACTCTCCCGCAGCAGCTGCTTAGTAGCAAGATGACATAATTTACTTTTCAACTAATTATTGCTGTCCTACGTGGAAAGGCTGACGACGGAAGCAGGAAGGTATAAATACACCAGAGCCTGTTTGCAGACCAAACCATTACAAGTAGAGGCCTACCCAACGAAGAGAAAAAGGGTGCAAAGGCTGGAAGGGAGAACAGAAGCTTCACAGAGAATTATGCCATGCCAAAGGTTAGACGGGTGAGCAATCTGCCTCCTGGTCAAATAAGAAGAGTATGAAAAAGAGTAGGAGGGGCCACAGAGGAGTTTGCACCTCACTAGTAATGGAAAGTATTATCTCTGAAGTCCCTGCTTAGGCTGTAATTAAATACACTTTAATAAAGCAGCATTTCCCAGCCCCATTGTTTGGGTTGGAGGCACTGAATTAATAAAACAAGTTTATGGCAGGGACTCAATGTATGTTTTGGACTGGTTGGATGACCAAACTTTGATACCAAACTTTAAAATAATGATAGTAGGTGCCTGACCAGGTGGAGCAGAAACAAGTGCTTTCAAGATACATAAAACCTCAGACATGCTAGAAGGTCTAAAGCAGAGATGCCAATAAACATGACCAATGCTCAGGGATGATGGGAGTTGAACAACATCTGGCATGGGGGGTGGGTCAGGCCCCTCATCCCTTGTTTGAAGTATACAATACAATAGATTATTGTATTTGTATTGTACAATACAATAGATTATTGTATTTTAATGTTCTGTTGGAAGCCGCCCAGAGTGGCTGGGGAAACCCAGCCAGATGAGCGGGGTATAAATAATAAATTATTATTATTATTATTATTATTATTATTATTATTATTATTATTATGAAGTGTTTGAATTTTCCTGCTGAATACAAACTCCATGCACTCCCAATCCAGCTTCCTAATTGGGAGGAGACTATATATGAAACAAACCATTTTACGTTAGGATCTGAATATTCTGTAAGACGCTTACAACCAGGAAGTCAGGGAGTTTCTTAACACAATCTGCCTGACGTACCTCAGCTCAGAGACTTCCCTGCCTGCTCACCATCATACCACTGAACCGTCTTCTAGTCAGAAGTAACTACCTTATAGTCATAGCTTTTTGAACACATAGGGAGCCACTGAGGCTGAAAAGATGCCGTCAAGTGTCACAACAAGAAATCGCCTTCAGTCCTGAGGGACAGTGATTCTTGACCAACAGGGTTAGTTGTCACTGTGATACAGCTATAATAGGGTAATGACCAGTTAATTATGAACCCACTAATCTAATGGAAATGAACTGGCTGAAAAGCCCTGGGCAATTCACTTTGCTTATGAAATATGGGTAGCATTCAGGACCTCTACTGTACAGCCTTCACTACCAATGAGAGCTGAAAATTGCAAGCTGCTAATCATGACAAACATTCCTTCCAAACGTTGTGTTCAAATAATGACTTCAGTTTGGTGCAAAGGGAAGCAAAAGCTTTATTACATACATAATTTACAATGCACCATGAGATTAGACTATTACAATTGCTAAAACCAATTCAAAACAAATGTTTGCTTAGATGGCTAATGAGTGGGTCTGCAAATGTAAACAATTACAAACACTCAATATGCATTAGAGAAGAAACCACTTAGAAGTGATGGATACTTCAAGCAATAGCAAAAACAGAACATAGTTGAGAGAATAAAAGAAAAAAAGGAGATTGGAACTCTAGGCGAAAGAGGATAAAAATAATCACTCTTCTGAGTGACAGAAAATCTCCACCTCATAAGAATCCAAGCTTTAGTTAGTGTCCACTGTGGGTATATTTTATGGCTTTTTATGTGGACAGTATCACTACAGAACACCTAGTAGAGACAATGCTGTTATTCACCCAATATTGATACTGGATAAAATTCAGATGTTGAGCAATCATTTATTCACAAACTCTTCCCTACAGTTCCCCTTGTGATTTAGGGCCAAACCACATGTTACATTAACCATAGTTCTTCAAGTTTAGACATTACAGGCTGAGGGAGCTGTGGTTAATGTAAAGGTAATATTGTGATCTCTTCCTCTGGTGCATAAAGAGAGAAGATGGGGAAAGGGAAAGCACACTACTGTAGGTTTGTTCATGTTACAGGAAACCGTAATTTAGTTTGGTAGATTGGTATTAAAGAGATCAAATCCCATTTTTTAACAGATACTTCCTGTGTGTTCCTGGGAAAGCCACATGAGGATTATTGAAGCTATAATACATTTATTTCAATAAGACTAATATGCATACAGATGAGCACTGGATTGTGGCCAGATGTATAAATAGAAGCTCCATCCCAACATGAATGGCAAGAAGGCCGATAACAACATGGAACTGCTGAAGGTGTTTTGTAAAGGGGGGAAATATCAGGCTCATTTTGCAGCTACTTTTTGGGAATGCCAGACAAATTAAAGTAGCAGCAGATAGCTGCAACTTCAGTTGCTGGTGCTGTGTACTGGCAAGAACCATTTGCCATTGCCCAGCTGCTAGGCCCAAAGTGCAGCAGGGGGCAGTGGGGAGAACAGCAGGTGGGAAAAGATTGTGACGGTGGGTGGGAGAGTAGCAGCAAATTCACTCCAAAAGGTAAACATTAAAACAGGCTGGTACTGGTGGCAGCACAAGCATGGCGTTTCAATCTACTATTATTTATATGATATAATATCATATTTGTTACAGTTTGATGGGCTTATTGTGATTCTCTTTAAGTCTTTTTCTTAACTCATAAACTAAGAGGCTCGTTAATAGGACCTGAACAGCATGAGATTCTTCTTAACCCTGTGAACTCTGGACAATTCCAAACAAGAAAGCAGTAAATATTGTATAGGTCCACACAGGGGCATAGCAAGGGGGTGCGGGAGGTGCGTTCTGCCCCAGGTGTCCCCACTGAGGGGGGTGACAAAATGGCGGGCGGCACTCACCGTGGGGCCTGCAGCGCGCCCGAGCCACGCATCTCTCCTGGGAGTGACGTGGTGGCTTGAGGGCCCGCAGGCTCTACACTGCCCAAACGGTCTGCCCGTTGCCTCCCCCTCAGCTGTAGGGCGGCTGAGTGGGAGGAAGCAGGCAGACTCCTCAGAGACCCCGTGGCGCCCCTGTGGGCGGCTGGCCCCACCCCTGGGCGCAGGGCATGTGCTCCGCCCCAGGTGCCCCATTGGCTTGCTCCGCCGCTGGGTCCACATTCCATAACTTAATGGCAATCAAAAATATACTATATATTTAAAATAGATATATATTGGGAGTGACTGGGCATGCTTACTTTACAGTTGGTACTTACACCAATATAGGGTTGACATATTTCAAAGAGTAAAAACTGGACACAAAAGTTGTGCTTTTCTTTTTTTTTGCCAAAGTTGTTTGCAAAAGCTAAAATAAAAATGAATTTTGGGGCCATTGTTAATGAAATTCATCAGAATCTACACTTCTGACATGGGCTGCCATACGTCTGGATTTTCCTGGACATGGCAGCAATTTTCACCCGGATGCTGCTTAAGAGGGACGAATACCCACTGTGTCCAGGAAATTCCGGATATATGGCAACCCCACACCAATAAAAATGAGATCTGGTAAAATTTAAATGTATAAACCACACATTTCATCTCAATACGGTTTTGTTCCAAGAACTAGCAATATATCAGCTGTGTGGTCACAGGAAATATTTTAATTTCATACATGTCCCTATCATACTGGTTCAGAATCTGTTGGCTGCAATCCTACCCTCACTTACCTACGAGTAAGACCCACTGAATTCAATGGGCCTTACATCCAAGCTGCCATGTATAGAACTTTGCTACTAACTCTGGAGCTTGCATTAAGCATGGCACACGCCTTTTTTTTCAAATGTGAAGTACTTACTCAATGAAGTAGACTTCTCCCTTCTCTGTGTAAGCCATTTCCCAATTGTCAGGCAATGGGCCCAATTCATCATTTTCTTCTGGTTTGGGTTGCTTGGTTACATCCATATCCTCTTTTACCTCTTCAGGTTGGCTATATACTGGTGCAGGATAAGGCTGTGAGGAAATTTCACCTGAGGCACCTGTACTCTTCTCTTCATGCTCACTTGATTCTGCACAAGAGAAGACATGCATGTCAAGATTCCTGTGCTATTGAAGTATCAATTGTAGAAATACAGTAAAAACAACAACAACAACCACCTGAAGGTTTTCCTGTGAAAATATTAAAACTAGGCTGAAGCAGGAAGAAACATAACACAGGAGCAATGGGCTGTACATTTGCAGTGACATGGGGGAGATTCTAATTTCATGTGTGCTCCCTGTGGGCCACAGTCCCACTAGGTGGGAGTATCACTTGTCCGAACCTCAAGAAACTAACCATGGCCTGGGTCTGTGCAATGGAACATGTGTGATACCATTAGACAGCTGCCTCATAGACTGTGGACCTACCCTAGTTAAGTCCCACCAAATTTTGGTGCATGAGGATTGAGAACACAGGGAATTGGAAGTTCTGATTCTGCTGAGCCACTTCATTGTGGGAAAGATCCCGTCAGCTATCCACGGGAAGGGTAGAATTCACATTTGGAATATGGAACTTAAAGTCTAAAGACAAAAAATGCCTAGGTGCATCTTTATTTTATTTCAAAAACTGATATTCCACAGATTTTTCCAATGAGATTCAAGGGGGCAAGCACTCAAAAATCCACAACTGAATCTACAGTTCAACAATTCATAAATCAAAACAACAGTATAAAAACCAGGATCACAGTAACAATTACAAAACAATTACAAAACAGTCCCTAGAATTAAACATCAATATCAAATTCTCATGCATCAATCAGATCCATTGCTGCATATTTTAGGAAGGAAAGTCGTTTCCAGTGACTAATTAAATTGCACAGGGTTTAGAAAAAGATGGTACTCCTCCATTTTCTTCTGGTTCCAAAGGAAGAGAATCCCCAGGAGACGAATGAACATAAAAAAATGAGTTCACAAGCTTTTTTATCTGATTAAAATCCACTTTGGGTGGTGCTAAATGTTTACTGCTACACATGATAATTCTCCTGCAGTCCTGAGGGATTTCCTTTGGATATTTGCTTGGTCAGCAGCAATTATGAAGTGAAGGTAGCTTTTCCTCCAACTCCCTACCTCCCTAAAGCTATGTGATCTGATGGAGACAATCCATAGTTTAATTAACGGAAATGGGGGAGGAGTTGATATTTTTTGGTTTCACAAAAACTTCATTCTATTGCCTGGGTTCATTTAATCAAACCTTTTAAGTATACACATTTATACCTAGACCTAGACCTATAATCTATATCTTTATCTAGATCTATCTATCTACCTAAAATCCGACAACTGGATAACTTAAGTCAATATATTAAACATAGGTCAAGTTTCCCATGATAGAAAATGAGATTCTAAATTAATCCAGCTTCCTTCCTGTAACCAGAGGCAACGTTCTTACATCTTTAGGTGACCTACTTTCAAAAATTAAAATACTTCAAGCCTGGAGTATAAAAATAGTGCAAATCTGGTCTTTCCATGATAGTTCCCCCCCCCCCCATGAGAGAAAGTCAGCAGCTGATGAGTTCCTATACTACCATCCACTCCAACGGGGAAGTGCTAGTCCTCATGTTTTCCACACTGCTGGTTCACAATTTAGTTGTCCAATGTTTTATAAAATTATCCAGAGAGCCAGTGTGGTGTAGTGGTTAAGAGCAGTAGGCTCGTAATCTGGTGATCTGGGTTCGCATCTCCGCTCCTCCCCATGCAGCTGCTGGGTGACCTTGGGCTAGTCACACTTCTCTGAAGTCTCTCAGCCCCACTCACCTCACAGAGTGTTTGTTAAAGGCAGATAGCCGTGTTGGTCTGTCATAGTCAAAACAAAATAAAATAAAAAAATTCCTTCCAGTAGCACCTTAGAGACCAACTAAGTTTGTTCTTGGTATGAGCTTTCGTGTGCATGCACACTTCTTCAGATACACTGAAACAGAGTGTTTGTTGTGGGGGAGGAAGGGAAAGGAGATGTTAGCCGCTTTGAGACTCCTTTGGATAGTGATAAAGCGGGATATCAAATCCAAACTCCTCTTCTTCTTCTTCTTCTTCTTCTTCTTCTTCTTCTTCTTCTTCTTCTTTCATCCTTTGAATTGTCTACCATCTGTAACACCACCACCACTACCACTGCCACCTACTATGCATTAATATAGCACTTCATATAAATTATCAAAGCACTTCTTATACATCCTGGCTGCAGGAATGGGAGGGGGGAAACCCGACTCCAGCCTTAGCCAACTCCACTGTCGTGGCCAGAAGAGGAGTGGTGGCAACAGGGGGCTTCTTTTCCCTGGACGCAGCCAGGCTGCCTGTTGCTGCGCTCACATCCTCGTAAGGAGCAATATCTGTGAAGCGCAATGGAGCAAAGCGGAATAAAACAAGGTGTGCCTATATGTTACAGAGTAGTGGGAGGAGACTTGGCAGAGAGATACCATTTTCTGAAGCAGCCTCCTTTTATTTGTAATGCGTGAGTTTCGCTCTGGCTTCCATATAAGTGTGCTTAATCACTGCAGGCTTAGTCACTTGGACAAAGCAGGGGAAGGAGGCACAAGCTTAAAATGAGGAGAAAATGCATCAGAATTGCTCTGTACCTCTTAATGCAAATATTAGCTGTTTAGGAAAACCACATTCCTCTTCATTGCTACAGAAATAAGGATTGTATGTGTAGATAAAATTACATAAATGTGCTTTTGCAAGTCTTCCAGAAAATCCCGTTTCCCTACAGTGAGTAACATACTTGCTGCTTTCTCCTTCTTGCTTACTTTTGAGTTGTGAGATGGGGAAGTGACTTCCATTTTGTTTCTCATCTCATCAGTCAAATTGCTAGCTAAAAGCTGACAGCAACCCCACGAACCTGACATTTTTCCCACAGTAGGCAACAGAAAGCATGACTGCAGCTAAGAACTGCAGGGAACAGAGGAGGCTCAGCTGGCATGCAAAATATTGCACAGAAGGGCAAAAGAAACCAAGTTGGATTCCTTGGAAATAGGTCTCGCAATTAGGAGAGAGATCTTTCTAGTTGTGTAAAAAAGAGGTATGGAAATTGTCTCTCTGCTCCCACTTTGCATTCTTTTTGAAGATCCGTTTGAGCATTTAAAGCATTTTAAACAATGGCATGACATTGGAATTACAACCTTGAAAATGAACCATCTGGCCTCTCTTGCCTCCCTTAAGGGATGACCACCTGAAAACCACCTGAGAGAACAATGTAAGCAATGTAATAGTTATTGCGTAACAATATAAAATAAAAAGGGAAAAATATATATGCTTGGATGTGAAAAACACCATAGTTAAGAATAAAGCAAATAATGGTTTCCAATGACTCAACGAGCAAGTCAAACCGCACAACGTAAATGAAGGAAGTCCCCTGGCAAACAAATTGCTATGCACCACAAACCTAAGGAGGCTCACTGAGAAATAGTCCCTACACTATCCAACAAGGCATAGTCCCATGCAAGTGCATAGCGCCTTAGCGGTTTGTGATCCCTCCTCCCCAAATCTCTATGGCCTTATCAGAATTCCTTTTATTTCCCACGAAACTGCTTGGCAACATCTAAGCAGACACCTCCCACGTGTGCTTAAAAAAAGAAAACTTGCTTCAGGTGAAATCCAGTAGCAACTTTACACCTTGGTTTTATCCACTGCATAATAAAGTGGCAGCACAGCTCAACTAACAAACTGAATTAATGTTTTCTATTGATTCCTGGTAGGAGGTGTACACCGAAAAAAAAAAACCTTAAATGAATTTCAGTTCTGTTACCCTTATCTTCTTGTGCTTCCTGCAGAATTCTTCACATTTGCCTTCTTTAGCGGAAATCTGGTGGCCAAGAAAGGAACAGTGTGTCTCATGGATTCCCCCTTATGCATAGCAATGACACTGTATACTTGTAACGGTAACGTTTTGTATGCATCTCTGTATGAAATTGGAAATCATTTTTATATATCAAATTGTTTTGATATATGAATTTGTTTTATTGTTGATGTCTTTATTGTTAAATCACTTTGTGATATTTTACAGCAAGCCATTTATAGATGGAAATAAATAAACAAATGATACTTTATGGAGGTGGGGGGACTCATTCAAATTCAATGTGCTATTTTCCTCAAATGGAAAAAAGGAAGTCCTGTATTAAAAGCTATGTGTATATAATTTTTACAGTTCTTAAAGATTAGGTGCTGGATTTATTGTTTTATATGTGCTGTATATTCAGAAGCTTTTAATGCAATGATTTATCCTTCAATCTATGCTTCAGGAAATAATATTTCACTCTTTTTATTGAAACTTCTTTTTTCAATAGGATTATTAGGTTCTAAATCACATATATTCTGTTTCTACGTAAGACAAATGAAACACCTATTTCCTACACATTAAAACTCAAGAGTTTTCATAATCTTTTATGTGATGCACACTTTTGAACTGTTCAATAATTTCTTAAATTAAAAACAATTTTGTGCATTAAAAGGCAGATTGAGAGACCCAGCTTGATAACCTTCTAGACCTCCCTCAAGTATGAGGTAAACCAATACAGAAATGACTTGAATTCTTCCAAGCGCAATGCAAGTATGGGCCAGAAAAGATTCTCAATGGCTAGAAATTATCAGAGAAGAAAGCGGGCGGGGGAGACCACACCTGCACTTTAAACAACATGATCTCCGGTCACAGTTCAAGACAGGTCAAAAGCAGCAGGTCAAAGCAGCAGTGTCTGTAATTGCAAGCCCTGACTTTGAGTCAATGAAATAATGGATTCTGGGGTCATATCCAAGTTTCAGCACCTGGCATCCGGCAAGGGCAGACTTTGATAATATGGCACCTTAAGCGAGGACAAAATTTGGCGTGCCCTAACTTTGAGTAGGTGAAGGTAAAGGGACCCCTGACCATTAGGTCCAGTCGTGTCCGACTCTGGGGTTGAGGCACTCATCTGGCTTTATTGGCCAAGAGCCAGCGTACAGCTTCCAGGTCATGTGGCCAGCATGACAAAGCCGCTTCTGGCGAACCTATTTATCTACTTGCACTTTGACGTGCTTTTGAACTGCTATGTGGGCAGGAGCTGGGACCGAACAACGGGAGCTTACCCCGTCGTAGGGATTCGAACTTTAGGTTGTATCATCATCATCATCATCATAATCATGTCCCCCTCGACTCGGTGCCCTGTGGGGTGGGGAACCACCAACAGCACCCTAAATCCAGCATTGCCAGTGGACCCCACTGTTGTTGCCTGTTCTAAGTCCCCCATAAAAAAAATGTCTGGCTTGGTCCTCTGAGCAACACCAGGTGGCTCAGTTTAGCTATAATAAATTTCACACAATGCTGCTTGCTGTAACGCCACTGCTCTTTTGCTACAATGGCAAGGAGGTGAAATCCACGTGAGACGTAACAAGAGGGAAAGCACTGACCTGGTGTTATTGCCATGCCATTTCCGTTGACGACAGCTCTTTCTTCCTCCTCTTCCTCTGGGGGCTCTATTCCAGTCTTCTCCATATTGCTCACCGACTTATTTCTTTTGCGTTTGCCTTCAGCACTGGGTGTTGCACCGGGGAGTAACTGGTCTGTTACATTTAACAATAATGGGGTTGGCTCTGCTGGAGGCTTTGGAGTACCGTAGTAGTTGTCTAGGACAAAAAAAAAAAAAAAAAGATAAGAAAACAAAGAGACCACAAATGGAGCTGTGTGAAAACTACCCATTTCTTTCGCCATAGTTTTCAGCTTTGTCTCCTCTCAGACTTAGGTTTTCATGAAACATCTGTAGAGTGCTTTGGATATCTGAACTGAAAAAGCAGCTGCACAAACTGTTGTGCATGATAACAGGGGTCTGGCGCATGCATGTCAACTAGTTCCTATCCTCTAGTTACAGAGAGGAGTATGTATTCAAATGTGTATCAAAATGTACGTTCCACTGAGAGTGATGCAGTACTGGCTTTCTTCTTATAAAAGTGCACAAGACATAAAAACCAATGAAATAACTTTTAAAAAGAACTACATCACACACTTAGAAATAAAATAGAGGTGAAATGAACCATATGCAACAGCATAATCAATAACCAGTACAATAATCAGCTTGTCCACATCAGAGTTTACTGTGTGTTTGTAGCTGTTTGTATTCCTATTTTATTTGACTAGTCCACGTAATGTTACTCCCAGGCTGGATGTAGACACATCAGAGAAGCAATTCAGTGAAACGCATTGTAAACTCATACAGGGAAATCCTGTAGGGAAAGACAGGACTCCACAGGGCCATCTGGTGTCACAGTGTTAAATTGCATATACAATGCATATAAAAGGCTTTTTCTTTACCAATCTAGCTGAGTCCTCAAACAACACAAACCCTGTAAATTTGGGTATAATCTGATAAATTGGGAAAAACTGGGCTCCAAACCACTCCACTGAGTTTAGTGTTTTAGGGTGGGTGGATCCATTGCCACTTTCTGCGACAACCCTTTCCATGCCCACTCCTTACTCAGTGCTTTATATTCCTTTCTAGCTGTGCTTGCAACTATTTGCAGAATGCCACTGAATGGAATATAGCCTGATATATTTGCTTTTCATCTCTAGTATTTTCTCAAAATCTGAAAAATGCACCAGCAAACCACTTCTATTGATTTATTTTTACGTCAGACACTACACAACAATGTTGATCTGGAAGTGTGCACTGATAATTTAAAGTTGCTTTCATTTCTTTTCTAGTTGTGCTCCTCATTTCAGTGCTCCTCCTGAACAGAGGACTATAGCATATATTTCCTTTATATTTGCACAAAACTGCAGAGAACTGCACAACAAACCATATCCAATATTGTCAGCTGAGAATTTTCAATTGCCTGTGTGCCTCTGTGCACTTCCTAGGTGGGGGATGTTGTTGTTGTTTTTAAACCAAGGCACTCAAACAGCTATCTGCATGCATGCCCTATCGGCATTTAATTGGCACCACAGAATCAATGAGTTACAAGGCGAGGAAACACAGAAAAAGGAATGCCTACTGGTGTTATGGGAAAGATCAAAGATGCGCCTCATATACAAATTCAAGTAAGTGTGGCTGTGAACCACTCTGGTCTAATTCAAATAGGGGGAACTTGGATCAGTAACTAAATAATGCTCCAATGTGGACAAGGCCCAAATTAAACAGAAAGGTTTTTAAAAGGTGGGGAAAACTAACTAGGGGGAGCTAGACAGATCTCTCTGGGCCAGTTATAAATATGTCAAGTGCCCTTTACCCAGAACAAGGGGTAAATTGGTTGGAATCTGGGAAAATGAGGGTTTTGGATAACTGGCTGCAACAGCAAGACAATATCTGTGCTAGAAATTAAAACTAGTGGATTACTGCTTCATCTTTAACCAGCACCATATTTAAGTTCTTAAAACACATCTGTTCCTTCCTCTTGCCTATGCTCCCTGAAGAGCCAGTGGTGACACATTTGTAAACATGGAGCTGTTCTGCTATTTTTAATTGAAAATGTATTTTGTTGGAGAGACAGTTCGAAATGGTTCAGACAGGTAGCGTCATGTGAAATGCAAAAACATTGGGGATTTTGAGGCGGAATAAATTCACAGTCCAATCCTCAGCACAAATGTTCTGAGCTCAGCAAGCCTATCAAAGCCAATTATTTATTTATTCCATCAAAAGAGTTAACTGCGACATCGATGGGTGTACAGATCTCTGCAAGGTAAGATATACTGGCTGACC
This sequence comes from Darevskia mixta, assembly GCA_034641385.1. Classification (NCBI taxonomy): domain Eukaryota; kingdom Metazoa; phylum Chordata; class Lepidosauria; order Squamata; family Lacertidae; genus Darevskia; species Darevskia mixta. The sequence goes on along the minus strand of JAWWNH010000224.1, from coordinate 4,904,179 downwards.
CAGTGTTACGCAGGGAACTCTATGGCTCGGCAAAGATTTGAACTCAAGTCTACCCACAGCCATAGCCAGTTGACACTCTAACCACAACTTCACGCTGCCTTTACTGGCACAACTGCTGTGAGGATGTTTAGCCAGAGTACGTGATTATTCATTGTACTGTACAAGGTGATGATCTTTTCTCAAGACATGGGACCTAAAATTATTAATTTAACCTTTAAAGCCCTGAATGGCTTAGGACCACGACCACAGGTATTTGTCATGGACATTTTAGCTGAAATTCTTGCATTGCAGGGGGTTGGACTAGATAAACCTTGGTATCCCTTCCAACTCTACAGTTCTATGATTGTTTTATCACGTTCCCTCATATGGACCTGCCTGTTTGGATGTCAATAATCAGCCCCAGGGAGAAGCTGGGCTGCAGCATTTTGTGCCAGCTGCAGCTCCCAGACACAGAGTGCATTGCAGTAACCCAGTCTGGATTAGTCGAAGGTGTACAGACTACAGCTTTTTCAGAAGTGGTTGAGTCTCTACGTTTTTCAAGATGTCTGGGATCACTTATGCCTTTACCTAGGCCCATGCCACCTCCCCCTCAGCATGCTTTAGTAAGCCCAGAGGAGCAACGGTTGGTGGGACACATGTTTGGGTGCATCACTGAAGGCACCTGGTCCACATCTGAAGGCCACATCAACTCAAACTAATTCCATGATGTTACAGTAGATGCACTGGACATTTCATAAATGAAATAAATAAATGCATTTTAAATAGCCACTACTAAGACAGACAGACAGACAGACAGAAAGGCGCAATTTCACGTTTATTTCAGCAAAACATTAATGTGTCAGAGAAAGTCACATGCGAAGTACTGAAAGGCAGTTACAAAGTTCTCTAGAACCACTGAAGCAGAAGTGGCTTATCTGTGGCCCAAGAGATGTTCCCACAGGCTTTTAGGTATTGACTGCTTTTAATAAAAGGGCTGGTGTCGTGCTGTTTTTATTGTCATGATTTAAACAGATTTTATACATTTATTTATACCTCATATTTTAAATAAATAAATGTATGTATGTATGTATGCTGTGGGACCTGAATTCCCACTCAGCATGGCCAAGGGTTAAGAATAATGGGAGCTGTATAGACCAGCAATGTCTAGCGACCTCGGTCCGGCCACCCCTGCTGGTTGCAAATATTTCCTCTTCTTCACTGCAATACTTAATCATATGTGATTCCTCTAATGCGCTCTACTCCGAATTGCTCTTGAAGGCGGTTTGGATGTTTGAGTGAGTGCAGAATATAGCAGCTTATCTGGTGACCATAGCATTTGACATAAATCTTCATTAATTCATTTATTCATGCTGTTGGAATGTTTGGTTGGAATAGACCACACAAACTGTTCACCTGTGGTGGCGAGGAGGACGGAATATGCTCCTTGAAATCAGAGTCTTTATTTTGTGGTCTGAGGTGCATCATTCACCCTAAAGTCAAGCTGTAGAGTACTCAGAGCTGGTGAAATTACTGTGGCAAATGGGGCAGAAAAATCCCATGAGGGCATCTCCCCCTGACAGCAGAAATACAACAATAATAAATTAAACAACTATTTGCTGCTCTTGTGTGACATCCTAAATCAGCTGCCTGAAGGGGTTGCCTTCCTTTGCCTGGCCTGGCTTGCAAGAAATAGCAAGAAAGTGGAACAGTTAACACTGAAATGAACACAGTAGTAGAATCTGCTGTTACCATGAGAAGTGGGAAGTATGACAACATATCAATAAGGCATTGAAAGTTCACTTTTCATCCTCAAGACAGTTAGCTGGATTTTTTTTTCTCCTTTCAAAACTGAAAGAACAGCTGACATCGTAATCCACCAGCAATGGGCTGGATCCATTTGCTTATGCCAGTGAGGACAGATGTGCTGAAGTGAGGTTTTCCAGTGATGCTGGAGCTCTGCCAGGGAAAGCAGCTTTCAGTAATTTCTGGAGAGCCCTGATAAACAAGAGCTTAATATAACTTTGGGCATCCATCCTCTCCAACTGGCCTGCACACAACTTTGTGGGCTGTGCGTTTTAGATATTCTTTCTGTTCCCAGACACTCCCCCCCACCGCACCCAGAAGATCGCATGCCCCAGTCACTTGTCTGCAACTTCTTTAAAACAAAACAAAATAAAACACTCCACTTGTCATTTGAGAGGGCAAAATTCTTCTTTCATCCATCCGTGGATATGTGCAGACAGACAGACATGCACACATACACATTTTGGGCACCATTCTTCATCTGGTTCAAGTAGAGCTCTTTTGTCCCAAAATGTTCCCTAGTTCCTAAACAAACCCCTGATGAAGAGGGCTCTTATTGAGGCGCTGAGCTTTTACCTTATGCATGACAAAAATACAAAGCATTTTGTTATGAACTAGATTGGTATGGATGTTTCCCTCACAACAAAATGATCAGAATAGGTAACCAGCCAATAACTGACAAGTTCCTGTTGCTTGGTACATCTGGCGTTCTTCCATCTTTACTTTTCATTTCCCTTAGTTCAAAATTTTGATTGATTTCATCTTCATTTGAAATATTTTAAAGAGTTGGAAACCTCTGTGGGTCTAACAGCCACTCCTAGCATTTTATCATTAATTATAAACTGTTCCTCAGTTCTAGGTACTCAGTCAGAAGCCATTTACAGGACGTGCTATGTACACAATTTCCAAACATTTGTTATCTTAAAATGTGCAAAGTGCTTCCTGAAATGATCTCATTTGATTCCTCAGAACAAATGGACCATGAATTGCAGCCGCAACCTCTCAAAGTGACTTCCCATGCAAAATCTGGACTCATATTTCAGCTTTCTGTGAGTGTTTCTCTGAAGTTGGAGAAGCAGAATTGGTGAAAGGCTCGTCTCACTGAACAACATATTGACTATTTTCTCTTGTAAAGCTTTCAGTCAAATGTTATACAGATTGTGCCAAAAAAAGGTTGCCTCAAAGTGCAGGAGATTTGCTCAGAATTCAAAGTCCTTTGCAGTTTAAGCTTGAAATCCTGTATAGCTGCATTTCTGTAAAATCAAACTGAAGTCAATTTGGATTATGCATGCAGATCCTTGTAGAGGACTGCAGCCTCTGGACACAAGCCATTAAGGTTCCATGTCTCTTTTGTAGAAAATGTATACTTTTTGTGTGTTTAGGGACATTTTTAATGACTGATGTTTTAATGTATTTTTAATCTTTTGTTGGAAGCCGCCCAGAGTGGCTGGGGAGACATAGCCAGATGGGCAGGGTATACATCATAAATTATTATTATTATTATTATTATTATTATTATTATTATTATTATTATTATGCAATTTCCATTTTTCTCGGCAATCAGGCTTTTACTAGCAGACATTTAGTCCCACAGGGTTCAATGCAACAATCATTCCCAGTGGTTTTTACCTTAAGTAAATGTCATCATGAGTTAGAAACTGCCAAGCCAAATTACCAAAGCCCTGCTTAGTTTGGAGCGTATGTTATTCAAGGAATCTGAAAATACTCTGCTTTCTTGGTGTAACATAAAAGCAGAGTTTTGTCCTGTTCCCTAAAGGTGTGCTTCTTGTCATTTGTGAATTAGCAGAGATGCTGAGATAATGTTAACTCTTAAAAATGAATGCCCTTTATTTTCTGGTAAGCATGCTTCGGTCCTTGTTAGCTATGTCAGAAAGTACAATTCTAATTATTTTTGTCAGCCTTGTCCCTAAATGTTTGGTAACAGTGTTGAGTGCCCTTTAAGATCTAGGATTATTTACTGCCCTTGCACCCAGCAAATACAAGATTACATCATGTTGTTTTATGAACACATGATGAAGAAAGCCCCAAACTACCAAAAACTTTCTCTCCATCCCAAAGTTGACATCACTATAGAGCTCCAACTGCTCACAGGGCTTCAGACTAGTTTCCAAAAACTAAATTATTATAGCTTGTGGTGCCAAGGCCTCCTGACGTTAGACCATTTCAATCTGATGCCTGCCTGATTTCAAATGGGAGAGAGTTCCATAGAGTTGGGCCCACTGAAGACACAACTCCTTGTTGACACTTCTGGTCCATCGGTAGGCAGCATTAACAGTGCCTCCCCAGGTGATTTGGTTCATTGACCAGCGGCATACAGGATAAAGTAGTCCTTAATGTATCCTGGGTTTACATTGCTGAGGACTTAGCTCCCAGTGACACAGAAAGAGTAATGGTGCCACATTGTACTGTACAGCACCAAGCTAGCTTGAATATACTAACAATGCCAGAGGCGCTTGTTTCCAAGTAGACGTGTATAAAAGTGTTCTGTTAACATATTTTTGTTTATGACCTCGTCACAGAATGAGGTGTACTAGACATAGATCTAGATCTAGATTAAAGAACACCAGTCACTAAGGGTATGAGTTGCCATTTGTTACACTTTTTATCATGGTTTCGGCCCAGGATCCAAAGATAACTACTTTTCACATGCCAGGTGGGTTTTCTTATTATTCTTGCAGTCTACTATCCTCAGACAGCACACTGTTATTCAAAAAAACACTACTGGGCATCAAAGGGTAGCGTAGTGCTACCGGCATGGTCGCACTATGTGTCATGCAGCAGGAGCTGCCAAAACAATGCTGTAGAACCGAGTGTGAGAGGTGGGCGGGGGCGCTGAATTTTAGCATCACACAGGGCGATGCTGAAATTTGAGAGCCCCAAATCCACCATGAAGAAGAAGAGGAGGAGGAGGAGGAGGAGGAGGAGGAGGAGGAGGAGGAGGAGGAGTTTGGATTTGATATCCCGCCTTTCACTCCCCTTAAGGAGTCTCAAAGCGGCTAACAATCTCCTTTCCCTTCCTCCCCCACAACAAACACTCTGTGAGGTGAGTGAGGCTGAGAGACTTCAGAGAAGTGTGACTACCCAAGGTCACCCAGCAGCTGCATGTGGAGGAGCGGGGAATCAAACCAGGTTCACCAGAATACGAGTCCACCACTCTTAACCACTACACCACACTGGCTCTCATGAGCATGGTCAGGCCTTCAGGCACACCTAAAGCATCTGCTTGGATTCTGCCTACAATCTAAATAGTACAACTGATGTGAAAGCTGTTGAGTCTTGCAGCACAACACAAAGAGAAAAACAAAATGTGGAGCTTCTAAGGGATGGAGGGCATGTAAAGCGATCAGTAATGGAAAGAGGATTAGTTTAATGAATAAATTGGGATTACGATGTGATTTCCTATTAGCCTCTACTAATGTTCTATAAGCACTTAGATCAATATCTCCAATGCAAGTGGAATCGCCATGCAACAGTTAGCTAACTAAGAGACCAAAAAGTGATCTCTTTCATCAAGGGCAACCAAATGTTTTTGAAGTTTAAGTCAGTCACACAGTCAGTGCAGATTGGAATCAATGTCCATGGCAGATTAATGCTTCTTATCTTTGGTTTCTCATTGACAAGCCATTTTGCCTGGGGCTGACTGCATTTCTTCTGTCTCATCTCCCACCCTGTTTTCTCGGACACATTCAATTTTGATACATTTCCACTGAAACTTTTGTCCGCTGGCTACTGGAAACAAACACTATCAGTTCTACAAATTCTTCTTGATGCAACGGTTTGCAGGTCTGTTTCTGCAAATGTATCTATTGCAGCACAAGCACACATCTCACCTGGGGGCCCCTGTTTAGGTCTGAAAGGTGGCCCTGGAATGCTCTTGCTTCTAAATGAACGAACGAATGAATGAATGAATGAGCTAGAAAGGCTGGAGGGACATTCTTTGTTCAACTCTGGTTTGTATAAACAAGTGTACAAAATAAAGTCCTAAATGGGGCAAGTAAACACAGAGTAGGGATGAACAGAATTCAGACTTGCGACATCTGCTTGGTTTATTTATTTTCTATTAGAAGGCCAGCTAGAGCCAGGAGCAAAAGATATACACTTAGAACGGTTGTGAACAGTTCCTGGGCCCACCTCTGCACTGGTTCCGCTCACCAGCCCGATTTGTGGGCCTTGTATACATGAGGAACACCAGTGGTCAAAGGGATGGGCAGGCACACAGTGCAGGCAAAATACTTCAACGTGATTCATGACGGATACAACTTGATGGGAATTCCCTCATGACTGCTTAACGAGGAGCAGGGAAGGCAAAACATGAGACCATTATGCCTATTAGAGCTTTCTGCTTCATAGCTTTATTTCATAGCTCAGTGGCAAAGCACATCATTTGCACGCAGAAAATCCTGGGCCACACACTAAACAGGTGATATTGGCATCTCCGCTTCAGGTAAGAAGTATGAACAAGACTTTACCTTGGAGAGTGACATGACACAGTGCTGAGCTCGATGGACTAACAAGGCAGCTTCATGTAATGTTGATGAAAAATAAAACTCCTGGTTTTAATCTAAAAACTCTATAGGAAGATGGTAAAGGCATGTAAAAATGATGCATTGCTTATACCTTATGCTTGTGAAATTAAGTACACCACAACTATTCTGGTGTATTCTAGAGATGTAATTTACAACACAGGTATTATTCTCCTTTGGTGGCACTGTGAAAAAATTATGGCAAATTTGATCACAGTAAATGATATTTTAAATGCGACTTTAGACTTCATAATAACCGTAATTCCATTGCTGGTTTTATTTGGGTTAATTAAAGGCGTGCATCCCCTCATATTAAAAAATAGATCTGATTTGTCTGCTGACTAATATAGCTAGAAATTGAGAATTAATTAAAATTGAATTAAAAATGGAATTTGGTTGAAATGAGTAAGTTGCCTTAGTTAAAGAAAATGAAGTTGGAATTACTCCATTCAGTGGATTTGTAACTGGCTGACTGACCGAACCCAAAGGGTGCTCATCAATGGCTCCTCTTCATCCTGGAGAGAAGTGACTAGTGGGGTGCCACAGGGTTCTGTCTTGGGCCCAGTCTTATTCAACATCTTTATCAATGACTTGGATGATGGGCTTGAGGGCATCCTGATCAAGTTTGCAGATGACACCAAATTGGGAGGGGTGGCTAATACCCCAGAGGACAGGATCACACTTCAAAATGACCTTAACAGATTAGAGAACTGGGCCAAGGCAAACAGGATGAATTTTAACAGGGAGAAATGTAAAGTACTACACTTGGGCAAAAAAAATGAAAGGCACAAATACAGGATGGGTGACACCTGGCTTGAGAGCAGTACAAGTGAAAAGGATCTAGGAGTCTTGGTAGACCACAAACTTGACATGAGTCAACAGTGTGATGCAGCAGCTAAAAAAGCCAATGCAATTCTGGGCTGCATCAATAGGAGTATAGCATCTAGATCAAGGGAAGTAATAGTACCACTGTATTCCGCTCTGGTCAGACCCCACCTGGAATACTGTGTCCAGTTCTGGGCACCACAGTTCAAGAAGGATATTGACAAGCTGGAACGTGTCCAGAGGAGGGCAACCAAAATGGTCAAAGGCCTGGAAACGATGCCTTATGAGGAACGGCTTAGGGAGCTGGGTATGTTTAGCCTGGAGAAGAGAAGGTTAAGGGGTGATATGATAGCCATGTTCAAATATATAAAAGGATGTCATATAGAGGAGGGAGAAAGGTTGTTTTCTGCTGCTCCAGAGAAGCGGACACGGAGCAATGGATTCAAACTACAAGAAAGAAGATTCCACCTAAACATTAGGAAGAATTTCTTGACAGTAAGAGCTGTTCGACAGTGGAATTTGCTGCCAAGGAGTGTGGTGGAGTCTCCTTCTTTGGAGGTCTTTAAGCAGAGGCTTGACAGCCACCTGTCAGGAATGCTTTGATGGTGTTTCCTGCTTGGCAGGGGGTTGGACTAGATGGCCCTTGTGGTCTCTTCCAACTCTATGATTCTATGATTCTGTGATTCTGTGATACTCCTAAAGTATAATTTGGCAAACTCCAGGACTTGCTCGAATCAAGCAAAAATATCATGCCAAATTGTCAAAGGCTAGGATATGACAGAAATCACATCATGCCACTCTGTGGGGAGGGTTTTTAGGGGCCGCACTCGCCTCCTCCCCTCCACAGACTTCTGAGTGCAGTGGAAGAACCAAGTGGCAGCTCCTCTGCTGATCTTAACAAGAAGGCTTGTAAGGAGGGCAGTGGTATTTTCAGGTGTTGGGACGGTTTTATGAGCCCACAAGCACACCATACACGCTTCAGCAATAAGTTGCCCTGAGGAAAGTCAGCAGATGTGGGGACGGTGTGTGTGTGTGTGTGTGTGTGTGTGTGTGTGACTATATAAGACTGTGGAATGGGCTTGACCCTTTCGTGCCACCTGACCCCACCCCCACCCCCAGCCCCAGGTAACCCAGAGAGCACCTGATACACAGAGGCTCTGGCTCCAGCTACACAGCACTTGACAGAACAATAGTATTGTGACTACAGATCCATCAACGTCTTTTGTATATGCATTTATTACTGTTTTAGAATGGCACTTCTATTGGGATGATTAATTGGTTTACACAATGCCTTTCTAATATTAATATTATCTGTTCTCTCTCAAAAGCTAAAACAAATTCCTGAGTCAATCAACGAAATGATTAAGTAGAAGCATCTGTATACTCCTTTCTCGTAACATTTATTTGGCTCAAAACAGGTGTGGGGTGTGGGGTTAGCTTTCCCCTTAAAATATTTTCAAATATTTTAAATTGCTTTCCAGAGGAAATTGAAATGTACAGTACATGTACAAATATTTGATCATTTAAACAGAAATCTATCAAATGCAAGGGTGCTTTTAAAATGTTAATAAGGCACAAAATATTCAACGGAGTACTGACTTTTCTCAGCAATTTCATTTTCCTAAGGTCATTTGGGTCATGATCAATTTCCCCTGTTTTAAAAGGCAAGTTCTTAATGGGGGAGCTATCTTACCACAATGAAATACAACATTGAGCAGGGATGGGGGAATACCTGGCTGCCTGGAGGTTGCTGAACTACATCCTCCATCAGCCCCAGTCAGCAAGGCCAAGAGTCACAGCTAACAGAAGTTATGGTCCAATAACATTAGGAGGGCCAAGTAAATGTCAAGTCCTGTGTATATTACTGGTGCTCTGTGAACCATTTCTTTCCTGGGCTCTGCAAAGTGGCATGGCTGCGCCTGTGGCTGTTAAGCAAATATGATGTTCCTCCTTTTGTAAGACTCTATTGCCTGCTTAGGCTCTGCAAACCATTTTCTTTCTTTCTACTCTGACAGCCTGTTGTTGAGATTATTATTTTCTATTTTACAAGCATGGGCAGCCCTCTTGTTTTTCACCTGTTGTTCTCATCTTGTCTTCTCCCCTAGGTTTTCCTTGTATTACCAGTCTCCTCCTTTTCTTATGGAGATGCTTTCTGATGGTACGTTTTCCTTCACATGAACACCAAGATTCAATGAATTACCCTCATATTTTTTTCTTGTGGTTTACTTAACTATCTACCTTTGGTCAACCACTAAAAATATTAGTACCCTCTGGTGACTTAAGGAGGAAGACTGTCCGGGAATCCAAAACACTGTAAAGGGCTTTTTTTGGGGGGGGGGGAGTTAACTTATATGTTATTAATTTGACCAATAAGAAGGATTTTGCAGATCAAATTGTCTTGGATTTTAATGTCTTTTCTCACTAACCTGCAAATAATTTAGCAATGTCCTGTGCAAGTGAAAGGGTGTTCTTTGGCTTCTGAGGGCTCCTAACAGTAATATGTTATGTGCTCACAACTTATGATAGACCATGCATGCTGCAACTTGCCTGTGTTAGGCCTGGTAGATCACAGTAGGCTGAAGATGAAGAAATCAATTTCTCTATTGCAAAGTGGATGAAAACACTTCAGTGTGAATGCAATCTTCCTGACTTCAGACATGATATGGTCATGTACAGTGCTTTTTCAGGGGGTACTCAATGGTATGTAGTACCGGCACCTCTTTTTTGTTGTTAAGAAGTGGGGCACTTACTGTAACAACTTCATGGGGGGGAAACACTGGTCATATACTCTGGAGGTCAATATGGACTATGGACTCAGCTATACAGCTGTAAATATAACGTTTTGAGTGCATTATACAAATGTGACACTAGATGGCGATGGTGAGCTTATAAAGGTATAGGGACCCCTGACCATTAGGTCCAGTCGTGGACGACTCTGGGGTTGCGGTGCTCATCTCGCTTTATTGGCTGAGGGAGCCGGCGTACAGCTTCCAGGTCATGTGGCCAGCATGACTAAGCCGCTTCTGGCAAACCAGAGCAGCGCACGGAAACGCCGTTTACCTTCCCGCCGGAGCAGTACTTATTTATCTACTTGCACTTTGACGTGCTTTCGAACTGCTTGGTTGGCAGGAGGGTGAGCTTATAGTAAATTCAATATATTTTTCAAAACGTTTTTTAAAAAAGCATTTTCACAGTGTTTTTTTATATGTGTCTAACCCCTGTCTCGGTTTTCCCAGTAGTAATGTACGGAAGTGAGAGCTGGACCATAAAGAAGGCTGATCACCGAAGAATTGATGCTTTTGAATTATGGTGCTGGAGGAGACTCTTGAGAGTCCCATGGACTGCAAGAAGATCAAACCTATCAATTCTTAAGGAAATCAGCCCTGAGTGCTCACTGGAAGGACAGATCCTGAAGTTGAGGCTCCAATACTTTGGCTACCTCATGAGAAGAGAAGACTCCCTGGAAAAGACCCTGATGTTGGGAAAGATGGAGGGCACAAGGAGAAGGGGACGACAGAGGACGAGATGGTTGGACAGTGTTCTCGAAGCTACCAACATGAGTCTGACGAAACTGCAGGAGGCAGTGGAAGACGGGAGTGCCTGACGTGCTCTGGTCCATGGGGTCACGAAGAGTCGGACACGACTAAACGACTAAACAACAACAACCCCTGTCTCAGAAAGGAAAATATTTTGAATTACAGGATACAAAGACAATGATGCTGGTCACTTGGAAAATACAAAACAGACAGTGGGCTTGTTCAGATGTAACAGACAATCTAACATGTGCTCTGTTTCCCTCCCTAACTTTCTGGTTAGGGAAAAATCATAGTGTATTGTTAGACTGCAAAACTATAGCATGTGAGGCTGCTGAATGAAAGACAACAACATTGCAGCTGACGTTAGGGGTTGTTGGTAGTACGACAGCACACAGAGAGATGGAGTATATGAAGCAGAGGCTGAGAATAGATGCTGAAACCATGGCATGGCCATTGCACGTGAAGCCAGGAAAAGCTTTGCTTGAAGTTGTGTTGATTCAGATAGGCCTTTCCTGAGGGGTGATCCCAGCCACACCCACTGTCATGAAACAGCAGAGTAATGTTTCACATTGTCTGATGTGCTCTTATTATTATTTCATATGATTTGCTCTTGTAAACCCTGTTATGCATTGCTTTGAAATTTATTTGCAAATAAATACATACAATTGAAATCCCAGCAACAGAACGTAAGCTATGCAGGCAGAAGCAGATGGCATGGTGGCCGCGTTGAGTTCTGCTGCTGCATACTGGAATGATGAAGGAGAAAGGTGACACAGCTGTGAGGTCAGCATGCTGCAACCACACCAGCAGAGCCAGTTAGATGCTCCTGCTGCCACGTTCACAACAGGGTGTGTATACTCTTGACTAGCTGTGGAATTACATGCAGAGGTGTCTTCCCACTTCACTGATATCCTTGCCCTGGAGATACTGGAGACTGAACTTAAAACCTCATGTGTGCAAAGCACATGCTATATTAGGGAGCTACAGGCCCCTCCCTACAATCTTTCTGTCAAGAAGATGAGGATGGGGAACCTGTGGCCCTCCATCTGCTGCTGTTCTCCACATCAATAAGCCCCAGCCAGCCTGGCCTGCGCTCAGGGATGATGGGAGCTGAAGTGTAGCAACATCCGGAGGACCACAAGTTCTCCATCCCTGATGTAGGAACTGATCTGAACATGCAAGAGATCTACTGGGCAGGTTTGATGAGGAAACTGCTTGGTCTGCTTTCCACACCCTTTCTTTGTTTTCTTGCTCCTTTTCACTCCTGACACTATGTCCTAAGATCTCACATTCACCTAGTAAATTGCCTTCAAAGTCATGAAATGCTTGAGTCCAATTTGTTAACTCACAGTAAATCTATGTGATTAAATGGGTGAGTCTTTGTGAGGTATTTCACTTTGTGCTACATGCTGTTTTCCTTCTCCAGGTTGCTGTATGCCCTCAGAAGATATTGAATTCCTCTGTGAATTTTCTGACAAATGATATTTACCACTTTCGCAAAGTCAAGTACATCCTGCTCACTAGATAGAACTCTGAGGAGGTTATTTCTGGATTAGCTAAAACCTCAGTGATGGCAAGAAATCCAGGCTTTTAAAAAGTCAGACTTTATATTGGGTTTTTATGCAAGTCACCAATATCTAGAAAATCCAGAGCAATTAATGACTGGCACAACTTAGGAAATCATCTTCTCTTTAGGAAATGTTCTGGAAGCTTATTTCTGTCTTTCCCTTTTATTGCCCCTGATGTTTATTACAGCTTACATAATTATACAACGTGTGTGCCCCATGTATCAGTTTTCTACCTTTTACTATATATTTTAGAAATATATAATTATGCATTAAGGATCAGGTTTCATTTAGCTTTGGATACAATTGGACATCATCCTGAATCATCTTTTGAACCTTTCAAAATTGCACTAATTTTAACAACTGATTTCAAATTTGCACTGATTTTTTAAAAAGTTTCTTAAACACCAAGTAGTATTAAATATGTGTTTAATTAACTGATTTGTCCTGTCCCCCCACTTCACATCTTTTCCATTTTTGCCCGACAGAAGAAGAGATCAAACTGGGGCCTTTGTTCTTTTATGAAGCAACTACAACAACAGTGACAAGTGATTAAATAAGTCAGTGTAGTATCATGGATAGATTTATAATTTAAATGGAGAGACCTGAGTCCAAGTCCTAAGTCAACCATGAAGCTCACTGGATGATATTGAGACAGCCACTTTCTTTCTACATCAACAAGTCATTACAAGGATAAAGTTGAGATCCACCTCCATGTACACTATGCTGAGCTCCTTAGCATAAAAATGTAGCATGGATACAAAACAGAACAAAACAAAACAACACCATTGTAGAATATTTCATATCCAGCTTGAATTTTATGTTGCCTCTCCACTTGTCTGCTACATGCCTTTGGTGTTACATTCCTATTCCCTAAGCTTATTAGGTATGCCCCCTTGAAACTTCCCCAGTGTCTCCTTGCAATCCAAAATTTCCTGCAGTTGCCCCTTTGTTGGTGTCCATGCCTGTGTCTCACTAATCAAGAGATCAACAACAAATCTAGAGCTAGCATTGCTCCATTATGAGTCAGGCAATGATGTCCTACTTTCTGGGAGAGTGGGATTCTGCTTTAAGAATGGGTATTTTACAATTCTAGACCAAACAGCATGCTCCTTCCAGGGAGTTGTCTGTTTTGCAGTTTTCTTATGGCCAAAAGCACATTAGGCAGAGGTGTGCATATGAAGTTCGGGTCTCCTCACACAGCAAAACAAGACCACTTAAAAATCTGGAAGTTGTACAACCAAATCCACAATTCCATGCCTCTATGATAAAAACCCAATAGCAAAGGAAATAAATAATATGCTCATAGTCAGCCACACTAAGAGAGGCATGCAGAGAGAATGCCAATTGTCCATCTTTTGGGGGCTCCTTATCTTTCTGAAGCTACTGTTGTACCTGCTCAAGGCATAATTATATTTTCTTTCAAAAGGTCACTTAAAAAATTATTTAGTGGGTATTCACAAAGTGGGAGGCTGTTATTTACAACTCAAATGAGCTGACATGCAAAGCATTTAAACCAGCATATAAGTTATGGTATTGCTGAAACAGCAAGGCCAATGTCTAATCTTTCTGATTAAGGATATTTAAATACATTATCCGAACTGCTGGATCGTCCACCCAAAAAAATCCTTCTGAAGAGTTAATTTAAATTATTAAGTGGGATGGGTGGTGGAATAGATTTTTCAATGTTCCACAAATCAGAAAATGTAAACCAATAAAAAAGGAGTATAAAGCATTACCACCACTTGTAAACTATTTATTAGATGATAAACTCTGCAATTTGCATTTGCTGGAAATTACATGTTATAATTCTGGTTTTTTAAATACCTTTGATCAGCACATCTCTCAGAGTTGTACTTTCTGGATTGTTTGCTTGAGATAAAACTAGCAGTGAGATGAACCCATTGCTGGCTCCGGTTTCTGGCCAGGCCTTAGGCAAGATTCTTTCAGGGTGGGACTGTCTCCTCTTTGTTGCCATTGCTTCCCAAGGGCAAAGTTGGCAAGGGAGTACCGGTAAGTGAGGAAGCAGAAGCTGATACTTCTCCTTACCTCAAGGTTAGAGGGAAAGGCAAAGGAGTAGCAAGGATCGGCAGGAGTCTGGGAGCTCTTAGCCATTGGGCCACTGCAGAGGTGTTTCAGTGACTGCCCAATCATGCCAACTGCTGATGCCTGTCCCAGATAAACCTCAAATAAAGCTGTACACATCAGGACTGCAATACCTCTCCATATTAACTGAACTGGACCCTGTGATCTTCATCTAAGGCCCTTCTTCATGTGCCTTCTCCACAGGAGGTCCAGAGGATGGCATCACAATAACAAGCCTTTTCTGCAATGGCTCCCTGATTGTGAATCGCTCTTCCCAGGGAGGTTCGCCTGACGCCTTCATTACATATCTTTTGGTGCCAGGCAAAAACATTCCTCTTCTCCAAGGCTTTTGGTTAATTAAACTATCTATGGCCTTTTAAACTGCGGGTTTTTTATTGTTTTGTTTGTTACTATGTTGTATATTTTTGTGTTTTTATATTGTAAACCTGTAATCCTTGGATGAAGGGCGATATAAAAATTCAAGAAAGAATAAAATAATAATAATAATAATTTCAGTTTGAAAGAGAGTGGCCATGTGTCCTATTTTACAAAGGACACTTCTCTATTTGAAAGAGTTGTCTCTTTGAAGAGCTGTCTAGTGCAAGTCCAATTTAAAGACATGAGAGAGAGAGATGAGGCTTTTTTCAGTTGGGAGGCTGATCTTAATTGGGAGAAGGGAGTTACTGAAACCATGCTTTGATTCAGGAATGTGGAAAGACCCACAATACAGTACCATGTTGCATTGTGCATACAAGAACTCTTTGATCTTCATAAACAAAGTACACCTTATTCATCTCTAGAACAGGTAACTTTACTGGAAAATTGGAAGCACTAGCTTACAAAGCAGAATTTTTTATCCGATTGCCTACTGTTATAAGAATTTCATTTTCATATATAAAAATAAATAAATGTTCATAACTGTATATATAAACCACATGTCTGAAACCCCACAGATTAGGTCCTGAACAAATTGACCTCAAATATTTCTCTGCAAGGTCAAAGTGGGAAACCTCCCCATTCTCTCTTTCCTCACAAATCCTCACAAATCCTGTCTTCAGGGCACAGATATGAACAGGGTGTGAGCCTGTGACCTGTGACCTAGATTCAGGAATTAAGTAGTTATAATAACAAAAGAGTGGCCAAAACCCAGATAATGCAATCAGGTAACTTGCCAGACAGTAGATAAACAACGCACTCAGATTTCTGTTGTAGACCGCCTCTTCTGTGATGTAGGTATGATGTATCTTTGGGGGTGGTGGTCTTGGGCTACATCCCTTCTGTGATGTACGTTTTGATGTATCTGGGGGTGGTCTTGGACTCCAGGGTGGGCAATACAAAATGTAAATATAAGGGCTTGCACGCATGGCTCTGGGTCCTCCTCCTCTCTCCTACGTGTGGGGGAGCACCCTGTTGCAACTGTTAATAAAGATCAGGCTTACTGGCTGCTTTGCTTCTCAATATTCTCTGGTTGGTCTCTGTTATTTTCTCCTACCGATAGAGAACTTACAAAAGGACTCTGTATGGGCTCTTGGGTACCCCATAAGGGAAAAGGAGCAGGATTTTTTTACTTATATCACTACCATGTGTTAGTTGTAGGGTGACAAGGTGTAAAAGAGGACAAGGTTCCTTCTGCACCTTCAATAGTTAGGTAGAAGAGGGAATTTCAGCAAATGTATCGTTACACAACAACAGTGAATTGTGCAGGAGCTCTGCCTACATTTGCTTGTGAATATTGCAACATAAGGCTGCCTACTTTCACCGAGAAAACTGTATGGCAGAAAGGAAGACAGATAGTGATGGACTTGTGCTGGTTCAAGTTATGGAGCCTGTCATTAACTAATAGTAGAATAATGTGTCTGGAAAAGCAGCAATCTTTCTCCAAGATACATCTGATGACATCCAGAAGCTTTCATCTCCATTCGTTTAATGAAGACAAATGCACACACCTCAACACTGCTCAGCATTCTAAAGTACCCGGAGTCTCAGGTCACTAGATAGTTTTGGAAACACTTTACACAAGCCTTTCTTTATTTACAATAAGCACTGAGATTTCATTAATTCCACTTTTCATCCCCTGACACCCTGCTGCGAAGTTGTCTTTCGGCAAGCCAGACTCAAAGTGACACAGATGTCCCATGCACTGAAATAAAAAGGAAGTGGTTTCCTTGGCAACAATAATGGCACAAAAGCGCTCTGAATTTACTCTCTTGCTCATGCAGGGCTCCATGAATCCAAACAGTACAGAAGAATAATAAGAAGCATCTGATCTGAATGTACGGCAATGGAGAGAGTCAGCGAGAAAGAGAGAAAAGGTATGTGCATCTCTGTGTGTGCGTGTCCGTTTGTGTGTGTTTAATTGATAAACCTGGCTCAAGTACTAATCTGCTTCTGAAGGGAGTCATTTGCAGTGGCTTTAAAAAAAAAAAAAATCAAAACAGGGTGCAAAGAATATCCTCATATTACATTCCAGCCATACCAAGATTAGACAACAATAGGAAAGGGGGAGCAATGCAGTCCTTGAATGTTGCCTTGGAAAAGAGCCAGACATGGGGGCTGTTGTAAAAGGCAGCTAAACACTAATGGATTTATGCATAATGGAAGAGATTAGCCAATTTAACTTTTCAAAGAATCCTGATGACTTTGTGGTTTTGGTGCTCTCAGTGGTACTTGCCCTTCATGCCCTAGAGATTTAACAAGAGCATGCTATATTTCCTTTAACAACAACAACAACAACAACAACAACAACAACAACAAAGTATCACTATAAAACCCATTTTTGTTTGAAGGAATTTGGCAATTAAGTGCAACTATTGGGAGGGGTGGCGGCAAAATTTGGTCAGTAAATTGTTAGTCTTTGGTATACTGTTTTGACATTTATTTGAAGAAGTCCTATATTGTAGAAAGGTTATAGGTTTTTTTATGGTAAAGGTAAAGGGACCCCTGACCATTAGGTCCAGTTGTGACCGACTCTGGGGTTGCGGCGCTCATCTCGCATTAATGGCCGAGGGAGACGGCGTACAGCTTCCAGGTCATGTGGCCAGCATGACTAAGCCGCTTATGGTGAACCAGAGCAGCGCACGGAAACGCCGTTTACCTTCCTGCTGCAGCGGTACCTATTTATCTACTTGCACCGGCATGCTTTCGAACTGCTAGGTTGGCAGGAGCAGGGACCGAACAACGGGAGCTCACCCCGTCACGGGGATTCGAACCGCCAACCTTCTGATCGGCAAGCCCTAGGCTCTGTGGTTTAACCCACAGCGTCACCCGCGTCCCGATTTTTTTATGGTATCTATTTATATATAACCATTGAACTTTGACAAGCAATATTTCAGGTAAGGTAGTGATGAGAAGATCCAAGGGGAAAGAAAGACACAACTGTTGAATATGTGTAGATGTGAGCTTAGCCACACATCTGCTATAGTTTTAAAAATAAAACACAGTGCCCTCCATCTGTTAGCTGTAGGTGTACAAAGCTCAAGGACCATAAGAGTCAGGTAGAAGAAAGCTATACCTATTGTCAAACTACACTTTCCCTCTTCTGCACCATCCATCCTACACTTTTTTCTACCTGACCCTCCAGTTAGCTGCCAGACAAACAGGGAATTTAAAATTTCAATGTATGGAAGGAAATAAAAGCCCTCAGGTTTTTCCACAGATTCTTGCCTGTAACCACTTCATGAAAAACAAATACTTCATAGGTGGCCTATATTTTGAACATGCTTATCGTTTTATACCAAAAGGTGGTATAAAAATACTTGAAACAAATCAACCTGCAATTCAAAAATATACTTTGGGGCTTCAATCCTTCTCTTTCCCCATTAAATACCCGTCTTTCTGACACAGAGATAAAGAAGTGCTTAGCAGACAGTGAACACTGATATCATTCTTCAGTTTAGTGGCTTACATTTCAAAGTCATGTGGCATATAGTTCTGAGAAGAAGAATGCTTAATTACATGGAAGATGAAAATACTAGTTGGGCAGACATTACAGTGAATAATTTGTTTACCGTTTGGCTGAAAGTCAATACTATAGGAAAAGGGGAATGTCACAATCATTTATAAGTATTTAGGAGCATTATGCTGTAGATTCATCTGCAGATTGCTAGCATTATATGAGCACTTCCTAGTTTATAAGGGGCAGATGGGGCTCATCTACCTTGGAAAGTAACCCATCTAGGTGACGGAAGACTCTGGATGGCGCCTTGTACGCCTCCTTCCAGCAACTCCTGCAGCCAAGCTGGTGCCAACACATTGCTCTGCTTTCATTTGGACCACATCAGTGAGGGGTCTTATCGTCTGGGCAGCTAAAGACCTGCATAGCAACTGCCCAGGCTTGTGCCCCATCATGGTAACTTTGGTCACTAATGCGGCAGCTTGACTTTACCCCTGGAGGCACACTCCATTGTCTCTAAACATAGATAAAGGCAAAGGGAACCCCTGACCATTAGGTCCAGTTGTGGACGACTCTGGGTTGCGGCGTTCATCTCGCTTTACTGGCCAAGGGATCCAGTGTACAGCTTCCAAGTCACGTGGCCAGCATGACTAAGCCGCTTCTGGCAAACCAGAGCAACGTATGGAAACACTGTTTACCTTCCCGCCGGAGCGGTACCTATTTATCTACTTGCACTTTGACGTGCTTTCGAACTGCTAGGTGGGCAGGAGCAGGGACCAAGCAATGGGAGCTCACCCCGTCACGGGGATTCGAACCGCCAAACTTCTGATTGACAAGCCCTAGGCTCTGTGGTTTAACCCACAGTGCCGCCTGCGTCCCTGCATCTATAGATAAAAAGGTAAAGGGACCCCTGACCATTAGGTCCAGTCGTGTCCGACTTTGGGGTTGCGGCGCTCATCTCGCTTTATGCCAAGAAATCTCAGTGTAGAAGCCTTTGCAGAATTCCTTTAGCATGCATTGCAACGCAGAAAATGGAGGCTGCTTATGTTCCATAGGACAGGGAAGCAGTGAACAATTTTATAGCTTCAGCAAATCTGGATTTACTTAGCACTGGGATAGGGGAGCATTGCTGTTTATGGAAGCAGCTGCACCCTATGTTGCAGACCACACATCTCAACTGAATGCTTCTCAAGTTTGCTTCTTGGCTTAAAAGTAGAATTTTCAGATGGGATGAGTGGGGAGAACTCTATGAAAAATCCTTTCAACATATATCTTTCATGGCTGCTGGCTACTGTTCGCAGCCATTTCCTCCAACCCCCTGCTGCATTGGCAGCTGTTGTTATTCTTTGTTTCATCACTCCTCAGCCAATCCTAGATCACATACTTGAATAAAAAAGGAATAGGAAGGTTAAGTTTATCAAAATGTTCATGCATCAAACACGTTAATAAACACTCTGAACAGTATTTATCTGTCTTTATTTTCCTAATTTAATCTTTTAAGTGTTTGGTAAGGAGTGGCGCTTTGGGTTAAACCACAGAGCCTAGGGCTTGTCGATCAGAATGTCGGCGGTTCAAATCCCCGCGACGGGGTGAGCTCCCGTTGCTCGGTCCCTGCTCCTGCCAACCTAGCAGTTCGAAAGCACAAAGTGCAAGTAGATAAATACCATTTTAACCTAGTCAGGTAGGCTATGGAAAACCTATGTGAGTTGGTCACCCAATCCTGTGAGTAGGGTATGTTTATGTCATGTGATAAAGGGTTCATATGGCACATAAACAGAGGAAATGTTCTGGCAGCAGCTGTCTCAGACCAGGGAACAATTCTGCCCTTGGTTAGGAGAATGAAATGCCAATGGTACCTAGGCATATTCCTGAACATCCGTATAGTAAGGAATTATCCTAGGATCGCAGGCATCAAACCATAAAGCAAGCTATTTTTATGCATTTATGTTTACATACTCTGCCACAAAGACAAATGGTGCTTATTACAAGTGCCCTTGCCTAAATTTATAGTCATAGAAGAACTGTGATTTCTTCTGAGCCCATAGCTTGGCTTTTCCGAGTCTTGCAGTTCCATCTGCAGGGAGACTGCCTCCTTGGTCTGTAGATCCAGAAACTTCATAGGCCTCAGCAGGAATCTGGGAAGGCTATAAATATGCTGATCACAGATTATTTCCTTTTTCTGCAGAAGCCATGCTTCCCCTGGTGTGAGGATGAAATGCAGCCAATGAATACAACTGTCTCTCATTTTTATCCATAATCTGAGTGCGCCCAATACTTTGCACAAGGAATACCATTTAGTCTTGCTGTACATACTCCATAAAATCTTTAACCAGTCGCTATTCTAAAGGCACAAGTATTGTCTCAGTCCAAAAAGCAGGGATTAGGGTATATTCACAAAGCCTCACAGGCTGCAGGATTGCATGGAGCCATCTGCTTGGTTACTTGGGCTGTAGCTCAGTGATAGAGCCTGTCTCTTGTGCACAGAAGGTCTTAGGTTCAGACCCTCGAATCTTCAGGTGGTTATAGGATATACTTCTATTGGAAACTCTGGACAGCAAATGCCACCCAGCATGGACATTACTGAGCCAGTCTAAAGAGACTTCCTTTATCCCTATATTCACTTCCAGGTGAGCAGGCAGGTGATTATTGCAAAACAGAAACACAAAGTTAGAGTCAACCTACCTAGAAATGAAGCAACGAATGGGGGAAAATTATTGTTTGATGCACTGCTCTTCAAGTACTGTTAAAGTCTAAATAAACAATGCTAACTGATAGGAAGTTGTAGGAAGCAAGTTGTAGGAAGCCAAGTTGCCTTGGCCCAGTTCTCTAATCTGTTAAGGTCATTTTGAAGTGTGATCCTGTCCTCTGGGGTATTAGCCACCCCTCCCAATTTGGTGTCATCTGCAAACTTGATCAGGATGCCCTCAAGCCCATCATCCAAGCCCATCATCCACCCTCCATCATTTCTCTGATGAAAATAGGTGTGTTCCATTCCATAATGATAATTTTACTATTTATACATGACACATCTTACTGGGTTGCCCCAGCCACTCTGGGCAGCTTCCACCATATACAAAAACATAATAAAACATTAAACATTAAAAAAAACCCTTCCCTATACAGGATTGCCTTCAGACTGCTTGGGGGTTGGATTACTCCATACCCTCCAACATTTATTCAATGAAAATAGGGATGTCCTAAGGAAAAATGGGACATTCCAGGATCAAATCAGAGACCAGGGTGGCTTCTCTTAACCAGGGACGTCCCTGGAAAATAGGGACACTTGGAGGGTCTTAAAAAAATGCTAAATATAGCACATTAGTCTCAGAGTATGGTAGTAGTATAAGACATGAAGTGTTACAGTAAATTGTCCTTCTAGGGCTTGTTCTCCTGGCTCTAATAAATATTTTAAAAAAGAATTTGATCTAATCTGTAATATCCTGTACTTGACTCTTCCTCTGGGCTGGCTCACAAAATAAAAAAATTAGCAGCAAATTCAATGATCATTACATCTAGCAGTTTTGTGAAGCTGTGATCTGATTGTTGCACTATCGTATAGTTGGATCAATTTTCAGCTCACAGTAAGATATATATCGTCCCTCATTCAAACCTAAATGAAAGGATGAGGACATATAGTTTCTGACAATCGTCCACTGACTGAATAAAACTGTAACTCTGTGAAACACATTCTACATAATTCCTTAATGGCTTTTTGTTCAAAAGAACCTACATAGTTTCGAAACATTATACATAGTAAAGGTCCAGTGCCATATGCAAAAATATCAAAGTAGATGCACAGAACAGAGATCAAACACAATAAGGGCAACTCCCCATTGACGTGGGGGTTACGTTCTGAGGCCCCACAAGTTTAAGTGAAATCACTTATATTGGGAACAACATTGAAAAAGCCTGCAAAAACCCTCAAAACCCTTGAAAACCCCTGTAAAAAAACGAAAATGTTAAGAACTCCTATGTTTCCACCTTTCCATGGGTGCTGGCAAACTAAGACATTCAAGTACCAACTACAGGAACATAATATAAGATGTGTCACAATGCTGCCTTCAAATTTTTCAGCAGAATTATGTTTGACATTGGTATAAAACTGAGCCGGGGTAAAAAAATATTGTATGTAACCAGGGAGAACTGTGTCTCACTGACCTCTCTAAGCCCAATTATCAAGTCTTGCAAAACTGGAGAACTTCCAAGGCAGTTGTAAATTGTAACTGTGAAAAGAGAAGTGCAAAACCTAAACATCCAATCAAAAAAATATTTACTGGAGTGAGTGTATGTGTCCCCCCCCCCATTTCATCTCTTTTTCTTCACTTAGAAATTGCCCAAACCCATCTCAGTATAGTTTTCTATACTGCAGCTCCCACCCTGAACCCTACCGATTCAAAATTCAGATCAGTGTTTATTTAAGGTGTAGAAGGGGATAAACAATATTTTTTTTAAAAAAAGAAAATTCAATTTGTGTATAGAACTGGCATGCATACCTCTCTGGATGGTAAATTCTAGGAATAGTGAGACACACTCCCTAGGGCACAGTTGCGTGATAATAGTAATAATATGTGAAATCAGCTTTTACATTCTATTTTTGTTCTGCACATTACTGCCTAACGAAGAATGTGCCATTGAAAGCTCATATGCAATATTTTAGATGACTAGTTGATCCAATAAAAGGTGTCACTACACTTGGCTCTGCATCTCTGATCATCAGTTTTACAAACTAATGCAATAATACCCTGATCCAATTAAAAACGAGTAACTAAAGTCAGACCTCCCCCCCCAATCCAGCCAAACACCACAGAAAATAGCTGTATCCATAAATGAAATACATACTGCACATTGTTTTATCTCAATTTATAATCCAATTACACCATTTATAATTAAACCCAGGATCAATGCCAGGGGATTTCATCTTGAAGCACATACTGATGTGAAAATGAATACAATTGCTTTTCAATAACTTCCCCTGCTTAAGTGCCACAAAAATGAACTGGAGCTGTGCAAAAATAGCCATGGTGCTCTTGTGAAGCTTTCATATATTCCAGGAGACCTCCTGCAGAAACAACTTCAGTCCAGCAGTCTCTGCAACATGTTTGAGTAGCAATTCACTCATAGGAGTGATGACATTACATTTCTCTTTTAGGCAGTATGTCAATACTGCTCTAATTGAATCAAGATTTTCCCATGCCACAAAGCTTGTTAGAGAAAAATATCTTGTTAAGATGCTGAGATACAGAATGCCAATTATTAAGGCAATCAATATTTATACAGTAGGTAAAATTCACCTCAGGCAGGTTTGAGAACCATCTGTCAAATCATCTCTAAACTGCAGAAGTTCAGAAATGCATGCAAGATACTGGTGAAAGTCACCTTCACAGTTTGATAATACAAACAAGATTGACAAAGTTATCTCTTGAGAGAGGGGGAAAACAGAGGAAAGGATAATTAAAAGTTAATTTCATTTTTCAGTAAAGCACATGACTGCATACTGAACAAATAACTGATTACATAGTGTTGCTGCTATGACTGCTGTAAGTGCTGAAGATACAGAAAATTATAATAGGAATGATCCAACTCCTGTTAGCTACTTCAAGTTCTCAATCATTTTTCTTGAATAAGGTTAAGTACAGGTTTAAGACGGAATCCTGAGGAGCAATGGATGTGGTAAAGAAGAGCTTAGCTGGTGAGGGGCCACAGATACCTCCAGCACACCTGTGGGAAGCTCCTCGGGTCTAGATGTAGTGCCAGCCAGTAGGGCTTGAAAGGGGAGGCCTTGGACTGGCAGGATCCGAAACCTGAGGGATCCTGACACACCTCTCAAAAGGGCAAAAAAAACCACCACACTACTTAGGCCTTGGAGATGGCATAGTGATTTGCTCCCCCATTTATGTTAATAGGAATTTTTTAAAAAAACAAAACTACAGGCAATTAGGTCCAGGGGATTTTGTGCTCAGCACCTCTAAAATATGTTTTTTTTTCATGTGGTCTTTTTTAAAAAAGGAAATGTTTGTAACACCCCAAAAGTTATTGGGAAGACCCCTAAATTTAGGAAGACCACCAAAATAACGTTTTTCAATTGACTTGCCTAAGATCCAGGACAAAGGACCACCTTTCGAAAATCCTCCTGGATGTCAATTCTGCCTTTGAAATCCTGGAAAATCTGGAGGTATGACAGCCCCATAACTGGGTAAACACAGCCCTACTTGCTGTGACCCACCAGCACCTCACCCTTCTCCAATGAGAAGAAACTCATTTTGGCGTAAGGGAAAGGGAAAGGCAGAGGTAGCAGCTCAGATGCTCCCAGCAGAACAGTGGTGGCAAATCTCCAGTCCATGGGCCCAATTTGGCTGGCAGGGGTCTGAATTTGGTCTGTGAGGTCATTTCCCCCAAACTATACCCATCTGCCACACACCTGATGTCATATGCAGGACAGGCAAAGATGTATCTGTAAATGAACCATTGGGAGCTTAAAGTGTGCTCCTGATTGTTCCTTGGTCTTGCTGAAAGCATCCAAGAGCAGATTGGAGCTGAAACTCCAATGGTGATCCCACTGATGTTTGTTTTTTATGCTGTTTTTAGCTGTTTTTTAAGTTGTATTTAATCATTCTTTTGTATTTGTTGTTAGCCACCTTGAGCCCGGTTTTTGGACCAGGAAGGGCAGGGTAAAAATAAATTATTATTATTATTATTATTATTATTATTATTATTAACTGCAAGCCCCTTTTGAAACTGTCCATTTGCAGATGCAGTTTGGACTCAAACTATGCCTTCAAAGGGGCATTTTTTCTGCTGCAGACCAGCACTGTAGACAGCTTTGCCAGTCTGCCAAGGAAAAATATCTGTTTGCTGGCATGGTTTGAATCCACATTGCACTTGCCCACAGATAAAGTGTGGCTTGCTATCAGCACCAATCACTTCTGATATGATGGCAGGTGGCTGGGCCTACCCTCTCTCGAAAATGGCTCATGAATTGTGGGCCAGTTCCAGATCCACTCATCAAGCTAAAAACAGTTCCCCACCTCTGCAGCAGAATGTCTTTTATATGTATTTATTTTGTCAGAGACCAGGACTGAAAGTACCAGTTGCAGCATCTCCAGTGGGTAAATGGTGCTGCCTGGAACCATCTCCTTGGTGGGAATGTTGCATCCAATGTCATTTTCCTGATGGAGATGCTGGGGCTATTAGTTCCAGTCCCAGCTGTTGGTGGGGAAAAATAAGTTCCTAGACAGCAAAAACAACATGATTTTAAATTATAAGTCTGAGCCCTACACTGTTCCTTCACAGACAGATGAAATCACCCAATATATTAGACTTATACAGAATGTACGTGTTTTTAATGCACAGCTTGCAAACCTATAATATCTAGGGATAAGCAGTCAAAAAAGACCAAAGACATGATATAATGTGGTACTGCATTTATGTACTATAAGAAGCATGTTGTTTACAAGTTTCTATGGTGTTGGGTTTTTTTTTGCACATTTCCATTCCGTTCCTCTTCCAGTATTATGCAACATACTTCCATTTCACACAATTTTTTTTTTTTTATCTTGAACAAGTTTGACATGAGGTGAATCAACAGTAACCCTAGAGGTATCATTAAGCCGCCAGCTTGTCACTTCTCAAGCAGATATTTTTAAATCCCATTGCAAAAATTCCTTATCTACTTGCCATGCAGTTAAGGTGCTAGGAATTTTATTTCTTTTCTTTTTTTAAGTTTTACAAAAATCTGCATGGCATCAATTTAAAAATTGCTGACTCAGCTTTCAGTTTACACAATTATCTGCAAGATTGTCAATAATGTATGGGTACCGTGTAGCTGTGTGTTTGTTTGTTTGTTTGTTTGTGTGGAGAACTGTCCACCTCAATCTAGCATTTTCATACACCCTCTCTGCACTCCAATGAGCAGTGCTTGGCTTGAAGCATTTGCAAGTTAGGCTCAGGTTTTTGGTGTAATGATAATCTCAAACAATTATGAAGCATGATGATGTTCAAGAATCTCAAATGAAGGGTAGACAACCAAATGGACACTGGCTTGACTCTGGTTGCTGTGTTCAGAAGACAGGAATGAGCCACAACTGAACACCCCCCCCCTTTTAGTGCAGATGGCCCCAGGCTCCATCCTGAATATCACCCAAATATTCAGATACAAATATAAAGGTATACTTGTTAAACTCCCTTGATTCTCTGACCTTGTGGAATCCTTTTGACTCAGCTTTAATGCTTTAATTTATTAATATTTGTTTTATACAATTTGTGAATGATTGCCCAAGGACATTAACTCTTGTCTTTTTTGTATGTATTCTATTATACCTTATTTCATTAATTAAATTTTTAAAAAACTTGCTTAATGCCTTAACTTTGCTGAGTGCTGAGTGGTTTAGCTTTCACTTCTTATTCTCCCTTCCCCTTAACTGACATGAATTCCAATTAAATTGAGCCCATTTGCATTTAGATATTTCATAGGGGAAAAAATACTTTCACAACTACCATCTGGCTGCTCATAAATCTAAGATAATGGGTGCTATGATACAATCTAATGGGATGTCCTAATGTAATTCCAGAAAATGGAGGAAAACATAATGAAAACATAAAGCAGATTTTGCAATTAAAGAACGCAGCTTACCTTCATATGTCCCGCTTTCTAAAAGAGCACCACTTTTCTCTAGCTCCATAAAATCTTCAACAGTGATGAAAATATAATCCACACCAGGGACTTCCCCCTCCTTATGAGGCCTTGTAGTGCCTAATTTGAAGGAAAGAAAAGACAAACTGCTATTATGCGCATTGATGGGCATCTGATATCTGAAAGACTTGTCTTAGGTTTGGTTTATTGTATGGTTTCCTAAAAAGTACAGGTTGCTAACTACAATGTTTGCTGCAGATTGCAGAGCTTTGCATATAGGTGTGCATATTACTGACAGTGGACATGGCCCCCAGCAGGAGGAGGGGGATGTCAAAACTCCACTGGTTCTACTCTCATGAACTCATATAAGATGAAGTTGGAGCTTTTGTACTGCTTTATTGGTCAGAGTTAATGACGTCCCTCCCTGTTACATCACTTTGCTTCACCCTATCCTTTTGGAGACTGGATTGACAGTGAGTCAGAGTTCTGAGCCCTCTTGGTCTCAGGCAGTGATTTTTTTTTTTTAGGGGGTACTCAAGGCTATGCAGTACCAACACCTCTTTTGTTGTTGTTAGAAAGGGTGGTACTTACTGCAACCACTGGCGGAGGAAGAGGAGTGGCGGCAGGGTGCCATCGCGCCCCGCCCCCAGGATGCGCCCCAGTCCCGCCCCCCGGTGCCGGAGCATGAAGCTCCGCCACTGACTGCAACAACTTCATGGTGAGTACCAGCACATATTTTTCTAGAGAAAAGCACTGAATCATTCCATTTGGCAGCTTCGATTCAGGCTGCACCCCGGATCTGCTGCACCAGCCGTCTGAGTTAAATCAGTGTGGTGGGTACATGAGGCATCTCCTCCATCCTGTCTTTCCTCCTCCTGCTGCTCTTCTCCCATTTTCTCTGTTCTTAGCTTAAGTTAGCCCCACTGGGGGGGGGGGCTAATCTCCCCTAGTTCCATTTCAAATGGGAAAGAACCAAGAATCACCCCTGAATGTGACTTCCACAATGGTTTATGGGATACCATGGTATCACATGCATGCTCCAAAAGCATTTCCGAGGAAGATAGCATGAGGACATGATGTATAACATAATGCTTTCCATAGCCCCAATTCACTTGCAGCTGTGATGGGTGCATAAATTTAAAACCTAAGCTTTGTCATATTCTGCCAGTCCCAGCTCACCCCCCCCCCATTCAGTTCAATGGGACCTTTGTCACCAGAATCCCCCTTTCCTCGGGTCACACTATTAGTCTACTTAGATGGCTTGGAGGGGGAGGGGCTATTTCCTCCCTTAACTGAGCAGTGAAACCATTTGCTGCCATTATATCAACAAGCACTTTTGGACTACTTGGGATTGTCTACTTGCTGTGCCATGATAAGGCCAATTCCTCAACTTTGCTGGCTGAAAAATCTGATGGTACCATGAGTGTGCCAATTCTGACAAATAATACAACAGTCTGTCTTTATTATTCTGCACTAAGTGACACCGTACTATATATAATCCTGCCACATTTGATGCTGAAAAGCAATTGCTATTCAAAATCAAGTCTCTCTCGCTCGCTCACTCTCTGTCTCTCAACATGTAATTTGCATCTTTTGTGAAAGGACTTCATAACCCTGATGTTGCTGTAGCTACTCAGAGCAATTAAAGGGAAGTGCGGTTCCAGGTAGGCTACAACACAATAAAAACACAAGTGAACTACAAAGGGCCATTATTACCCATGTGCTTTAAAAAAGAGTTATACTGTCCCAATTTCTCCAACAGGTTAGTTTCAGGGATAACACAATAAGGATTTATTTATTTGGAAGAGCACACCCTCAGGACATACCCATCGGTGTTATATTTATTTTATTCACAAATATGCAAGGAGAGTCTACCAGGTGCAAGCGCACCGCTATAAACATGCAGCACAGTCTGTCTACCCTGCTGATCAGGGCCGCCATGTTGGGTGGCAGGGGACTGAGGTGCCCCCCACAATTTTCAAGGAGGGAGCCTAGCCCCCTCATAATTCCGTGGCAATTGTGCATGCATGCCACTCAATGTGCTTCCCTCTCTCGTGTATGCCACACGGCATGCTCGTGCCACACGCACAAGCCGCGCAGCATGCACATGACGTGTCAGCACATCACACCGTGTCCACGAGTGACATCAGCATGCCCCGCGGCATGTGTGCATGACGTTGGCACATTGCACACCATGCTGTCCCAGCCCCTCAATTGCAGGGGCAAGCAGCACACTTGCTGCTGAGAGACGAACCACATTTCAGCCTGAGTGCTGCAACAACTGGGTGGTAACCCCAGCAGCAGGTGGGGTCAAACACCTCACACAATGCCCTTAGTAGACAAGCACAATTGAGCACAAAGTGCTCACACTCTTGGTGAAACTTTCGCACATAACATACAGAACTGTCCATTTCAAAGCATATGTGCATTTTATTGGGAAGCACAAAATAGGTACCGGTAGGTCGCCATTAAATTCCTCTCCCATCCCTACATCTGGGACCTTGGTAGCTTTTGACAATGTTTGCATGTATTTGGGTTCCTTTGTTTCAAGGGATCTTTTCTGGAAATGGAAACCGCAGGTGTGAGAGGTCTGATCTACACTGGGCCCACAATGGGGGGCAAAGGACTAAAGCCCCCCACCTCCCAATCTACATGGGCATAGTCAGGGTTTTTGTTTGGGGAGGCAGGCTTTTGTTAGGGAGGCAGAACTGCAGATTTGTATTGATTTAGGGGGCAGCTTCCCCCCCCCCGCTATGCCCATGCCAATCTAGAATGGAACTTCGCGGTCGGCTGTTTTCTCTTCCTTCCTCTTCCTTCTAGCCAGTGCAGAATTTGAAGAAGAAGTGGAAAGACATGGTAAAATAATAAAGGCCCCACAGGTCATAAGTTCCCCATCGTTTCAAGAACTGGTGCTTGAGTTGGGCAATATGTATGGTCAGGAATGTTACCTGACTAAGATCTATGTTAAGATGCCTATAAAATTGTAAAACCAGGGCTTCCGGTCGGCGCGCCGGAGGGGAAGGTCGGGGGACATGTCGCTGCTGACATTCCCCGACCCAGCCGGCTTAAAGGGGAGCTAGCGACAGCGACGCTGCCCCCAAAATTCCCGGGAGGTTGATCCCGGGACCTACTGATCCGGCAGAAGCTCTCAACGTCGCCCCAACTCCCACGGTGGCCACAGTAGAGGCTGCCGTGTGCGACGCGGGGCGACGGAGCTCATCGGATCGCCATTGCCCGCTGGGTTGAAGCTGCGAGCCCTTCCCATCTGAGCGCGCTGATTCCTCCGAAAAAAGAAAGATTGGACAATCTAAACGTGAGTACTAGAAAAGTACTGAAGAATTTGGACTAATTTGGTGAAGTACGGGGATGCAATTCACGGAGGTCCGTCCCTTGCTACTGTGGCACTAAATCAGGAACTTTATTACCAACGCGACTGAAATGTAACGGAATTTGGCTATGCAACAGAGATTCGATCCTTTTGACACCCCTGATCGGGGGGGCAACTAACTAACACTTTTGACATGCAGAGGATTTGAATCGGACCTGTTGGATTTTATTGTGGAAACCTGGACTTTGAATTTGGATTTGGTTCGGTGGGGAACATTGTATGGCTATGTCTTTGAAAATGGAGGATGATTTTGAAAATGGAGGCTGGAAGAAGGTCCTTGAAAAAATCTGGGAACTGAGAAAGGAGTTCCAAGCGGAGACTGCAAGAATGAGAGGAGTTGTAAACAACAGTGATGTCATGCCAGCTGCACAAAGGATGGAAGGGGGAGAAATCCCCCCTAAGGCCAAGGGCAAGCCTCGCCACAGGAAAATTCTTTCTCGGTGCAAGATATCTGGACTGAAGAAGAGGAGCAAGACGACAACATCTACAAAGGACTATGCTTTTCGGCGCAAGAGGACATCAATGAAGAAGAAGAATTTGTTTAAAAATTGGGAACAGGAGCAGTTGAGAAGACAAAGAGAAGGTCAAGCCCAAGTGCAAGCAAGCACTTGGACTTGGACTGGGGAAAGGCGAGGGGAGGGTTGAGCAATGCAGCTGGGTAACCGGGGATTGAACACACATTTGGATTTTGAACATGCTTGTCGGACATGGTTTTGAGTTAAGATTATGTTAGGATCTTTCGAAGTTAGGAGCCTGAAGATTAAGGGGAGTCAGAAGGGAACTTATAGATGATTTGGGAGGATGACGCTGAGGTTGGAACTAAAAGATGATGTGAAAAAAGAATGTAATGACAATGTATTTGAGTTAGAACTATGTTTTGTACCAATGTTGAAGATATGTCTAGGGTAACTATGTACCTGAATTGGAGATATGTTTTGTCTAATGCAGCCACTAGGGAGGTGCGGAGGAAGTCACTATGACTATGTTTGTAACTAAGAAGGCCTGCCCGAGAATAGGGTTAGGCCGAAGCTAGATAATGATTTGTTTAAGGTCAGGGGAAATAATGAATGGGTTTACCTCTGTGAGAGGGAGGGTAAGATTAAACAACTCCCCAAGGTGAGAGGTGGGGAGTAATGAATCCTGACTGAAATGTAATGTTGTATGTTTATAAAATTGTAAAACTTAATAAAAATTATTTAAAAAAAATAAAAAAATAAAATAAAATAAAATTGTAAAACCAATAAATATTATTTTTTAAAAAAAGAAAAGAACTGGTGCTTGAGTTGTCACCCCTCCTTCCTTTTTCCCGTTTCTATTGTTTTTGTTAGATTGTAAACCTAAGGGCAGGGGACTGTCTTGTATGTTATTGATCTCATATAAGCCACAAAGTAAAAATGCTTTAAATAAACAATCAAACCAAGCGAAACTGTTTAAACTAACTTTGATGTACTTAAATTGGCATTGTTTAGTCGTTTAGTCGTGTCCGACTCTTCGTGACCCCATGGACCAGAGCATGCCAGGCACTCCTGTCTTCCACTGCCTCATGGTCAGACTCATGTTGGTAGCTTCGAGAACACTGTCCAACCATCTCATCCTCTGTCGTCCCCTTCTCCTTGTGCCCTCAATCTTTCCCAACATCAGGGTCTTTTCTAGGGAGTCTTCTCTTCTCATGAGGTGACCAAAGTACTGGAGCCTCAACTTCAGGATCTGTCCTTCTAGTGAGCACGCAGGGCTGATTTCTTTAATAATGGATAGGTTTGATCTTCTTGCAGTCCATGGGACTCTCAAGAGTCTCCTCCAGCACCATAATTCAAAAGCATCAATTCTCTGGCGATCAGCCTTCTTTATGGTCCAGCTCTCACTTCCGTACATTACTACTGGGAAAACCATAGCTTTTTAACTATACGGACCTTTGTTGGCAAGGTGATGTCTCTGCCTTTTAAGATATTGGCATAGCCCTGTACATTTCAAAATAGCTGTATATATTTTCTGATCTTCTACAAGAAGCAATACTTCCCCACCCACTTTGCTAAATAAAGAATTATAGGCTGACATGGTGTGCAAGAGCTATATTGGTATGTTGAACATGTTACCATTGCTCTAAGCCCCCCAGTGTCATAACATAACATCCAACAACAGTTTAGGCTCAAATCATTTGGGGCCAAGATATCTGCAGCTGATGACCTTATTCCTCAGGACCCCCACCACCACAACAGTTGCTAGGAGGTCAGGCAGAGTACTGCAGTTTTCGAAGGCTGAGGGGTTACTTTGTCCTCAAAACACTTCCTCCCCCCCCCCGACACTCGGAATTTGCTTGTTTGGGATGTACTCCCAACTAGTTTGAATTATATGCTCAATTTGCTGACACCATGACAATCTCTGGGCTCTCTGTGTGGCAGATGGGAAGCTGAAAGCCATCCACATGGGAGAGCTGTATAATTTATACGCCTTTTGTTTCTTAGTTGTTTCTAAGGCATTTAGAATGTGGGAGTAGAGGATGCGATCCTTCAGACAGGAAATATGCCAATTCCCAGCCAGCACACGATAAACAAAAAGGGTGGTGGAAAACAGGGTTTACAACCTCCAGACATTCTTCTTGTTTATGCAAGAAGAAGAAACTGTGCATAGTGCTTCTGAAAGCAGGTATAGGGTGCAACCACAAAGAGTCTGACTGGAAGCGAACAACAAATTTAGATGTTAAGTCTCTTGGTAGCCTTAAGGCAAGCCACTTTTTCTCTCCCCATCAGCTCCCCATTGGCAATAGGGCTCTTCTGAGGATTAAGGATATGATAGATGTGGAGTACTTGGAATGCTTGAGGCAAACTGCATAAATGGCTATTGTTGCAATTAGTATGATTTTCCCAACAAAATAGATATAGTTAGTTGATAAGCACAAAGTACTTGAAAATTTAATAATTAGAAATTGGTGCAGCAGTTGCATTAAAAATCACACTTAAACATAAGTGAATGCTGAAAAGAAGGGGATTAAGGCATTGCTAGATAGGCCATCCTGGACTCAAGAGGGATCTCCAAAGAAGACCTCTTGCTTCCTGGGATTACTGGGATTTTGTCCTATAGTATTAATATTTCAGCTAGACTGAGAAACACATCCAAATGTGGACAGGGCTGGGTGTCAAACTACCTTGGCAAGCCAGCAGTTTCTTCCTCTGATTAGCTCCCTTGGTGAGTAGCCACAGCTGTGAACAGGAGAGTGTGAATCTGAACTTATGATTTATCTCTGTAGATCATGGCATAAGTAAGAATATTGACAAGACTTAATATTAAAGTAGAGTCTCCATCTTGAACATTGCTTGATACCAGCCTCATCTCAATCAACTTCATTGGACTGGTCATGTTGCGTGGATGCCTGATTATTGTCTTCCAAAGCAACTACTCTATTCCGAACTTAAAAAATGGAAAGCATAATGCTGGTGATAAACAAAAGAGGTTCAAAGACTCTCTCAAGGCAAATCTTTAAAAATGTAATATAAACACCAACAATTGGGAAACACTGGCCTGCAAGAGCTCCAATTGGAGAACAGCTTTTACCAAAAGTGTCATGGGTTTTGAAGACACTCAAACGCAGGACGAAAAGGAGAAATGCACTAAGAGGAAGGCACGCTTGGCAAACCCTCACCGTGATCAACTCCCACCCGGAAACCTATGTTCCCACTGTGGAAGAACGTGTGGATCCAGAATTGGTCTGAGGGACGGTGGACCGGCCCACGGCTGAAAAAGGTTGCTGACCCCTGGTCTAAACCTCTCAGCAGTGTGTCTATAGACATACAGGAGTGACGGCTGTGCACTTGTGAGTCCAGGTACGTACTTGTAACATAGTAGGCAATCAGGGAATCACAAGTTAAAGCCTCAATACATGTGACGTACTGCTTATGCCCTCTCTAGTATCATGTTATCCACCATGTTAAAATAATTGCTTTGACTGTGACTTTCCAGTGTCTGAAAAGTGGCTTTCATCCACAGACCACGGGGAAAAGCACAGAGTCTAGTTTTACTGAAATACAACCATCTGTATTGGTTTTGAAAATATGAGTAGCGTTGCTGGACAAATGAATTTCAGCAAACTGCCCTGCATTTGGTGCAACAGAAACAATTTACTTTGTGGTCTTTGCACAGGAAATAGTCTGTGTCTTACTATCTTTGTCAGTACTTAGAGCACTTTGATAATGTCTACTGGCAGTGACGATGTCGGTTCTTGCACACTCATTTACTTATGCAAATGTATTAACTACCTCTGAACATTTGCTATGTCTCTCATGTGAATATTGTTAGTGATTATTAGAAAATGAGATGCATATTTTTTTTTGGGGGGTGCCTTTCTTAGCAGGCATGGCTCTATGCGACAGAGAGATGTCAATGGATAGAACACAGGAAAAATATGGTAGAGCTTCTCAAGGAGTTTATGGATGAGCTGTTCCTTGCATAATACATATATTTTTGTTTGTGCACAGGCCACACATTTCCCCATCAAAACTGATTCAGACAGCTGGTAGCATCACTTCTCCTGCAACTGTGTAGGGGCACTGCTGGGTTCATAAAATGCTATGGTGAGATATGCAGAGACACCCCCCCCCCTTTTGAATGTGTAACTCACAGTCAATGCGTGGGATAAAATACACAGCCCTCATGATTTCTGTGTTGTGACTGCTTAAAAAAAGGGGCAGCTCCAGTAGCACAGCTCCAACAAACTGAATTGGATTTGGAAGCATAATGTCAACCAGTGCAGATATTTAAGAACTAGTTTAATAATAATAATAATTAATAATTGTTTTTTTCCAACAAACACTAAAATACATTAAAATAATCACACATTAAAAACTTCCCTAAACAGGGCTGCCTTCAGGTGTTTTCTAAATGTCAGGTAGTTATTTATCTCTTTGACATGGGATGGGAGGGTGTTCCACAGGGCGGGTGCCACTACCGAGAAGGCCCTCTGCCTGGTTCCCTGTAGCTTTGCTTCTCGCAGTAAGGGAACCACCAGAAGGCCCTCGGCGCTGGATCTCAGTGTCCGGGCTGAACGGTGGGGGTGGAGACCCTCCTTCAGGTATACAGGACCGAGGTCGTTTAGGGCTTTAAAGGTCAGCACCAACACTTTGAATTGTGCTCGGAAACGTACTGGGAGCCAATGTAGATCTCTCAGGACCGGTGTTATGTGGTCATGGCGGCTACTCCCAGTCACCAGTCTAGCTGCCGCATTCTGGATTAATTGCAGTTTCCGGGTCACCTTCAAAGGTAGCCCCACATAGAGCGCATTGCAGTAGTCCATTGTGTCTTCAAGGTTAGTCCTACATAGTCCTACACAGTACTAGTCCTCTGGTGGTTGCAAGAGCATAGGCCATAGTAGCCAGACTACCCCTATCCAGAAAGGCCCATAGCTGGTGAACCAGCCATCACTAGAAATAGGCACTTTTCGCCACCAATGGCACCTAAGTGTCAAGTGGCAATGCTGGATCAATGAATAACCAAGCTATGTAGTGGTCTCCCCCAGGGGAATGCAACACCATCTAGAACAGCCTTTCTCAACCTCAGGTCCCCAGATGTTTTTGGCCTACAACTCCCATGATCCCTAGGTAGCAGGACCAGTGGTCAGGGATGATGGGCGTTGTAGGCCAAAAATATCTGGTTGAGAAAGGCTGATCTAGAACCAGTCATCTATGCATTTCTCAGACTTGAGGGCCTGCAACACACAATATCTCTATGTTGTCTGGATTCAGTTTCAATTTAGTGGCTCACGTCTTTCCCCCTTTTTAAGACAGCGTCTTATAATTTTTTCCCCTCAAAAAAACACAGGGTGGCTTATTTTCGGGGGATGTCTTATTTTTATTACGTCAGTATGGTACGGTACAGCCTCCCCCTGCATGCTGAGCAGGCGGGCCAGAACTCCGCAAGAGGCGCGTTTCCCCCCGTGCCTCTCACTGGTTCCCTGGCTCCCTGCGCATGCAGGAGGGGCTGAGGAGGCGACGGGAACAATGGCGGCACCGTGGCTTACTTTTGGGGTACGTCTTACTTCTCACAAAGGTAAAAGACCCTGCCATGGCTTACTTTATGACTACGTATTAAAAAAGGGGAAACAGGGTATCCCATTACTACCTCCAGGCAACAGCCCAGCACCAAAACTGCCTGTCCTGATTGAGATGTCATGGCTGTCATTGGCATACTGATGGCACTTCAGTCGAATTCCCTTAAGCAAGCAGAGCACACTGTGCAGAAGCCTAAAATAAGGTTGGAGCATGCTTTTTGACTGATCATATGGAGAGGCCTTCAGTGTCATTTCCGAGCACAGAAAAATAAACTATTAAAGTGAAGAAAAACCTTAGGAAAAGATAGATCTTTATTGTTCAATTTATAGCAAGAAGGACTGCAAGGAAATCTCCTCAGTTTATGATGCTCTTTGGTTTTGCTGGACACGTACCTAGAGCGAATGCATGTTCTGCAGCTGAAATAGCTTGTTACTGACAGATGTATGCAAGGCTTATCATGCCTTAATATGGCCAGAGGGCTCCTGCAGAATTGGATTGCTAATCTTTAATAAACATCAGATGCAACCTTAGTATGACCTTGAATACACCTTGCCATAGCAAACCTCAACAATATTTAATGAGCCTTTTTTGCTTGCTTTGCTACTTTATATAGGGATAATATTGCCATAAGCAATAAAACTGCTTGAGAACCTCTACTCATCTCTGTCAGAAGAACATAAAACAGAGATATTCTGCATTTGTCTTGTTCTTCTAAACTCCCAGATGGCACAAACAGTGAACATTATTTTCAAGGAAACTGACTTTACATGTATTACCAGGCAGGAAGCTCCAAGGGTTTATGATACTTGCTCTGAGTAAGAGAGTAAAACACAACACCATAAAAGTTTAGAAATCCTTCCCTAGCTGAGAGTTACAATGAAAAGGGGAGGGGGCTACATTGTTGCTGCATTACATGATGCGCATGTAATGGATACAGATACAGCATCACAGTTCAAATAAATGTCCCCATGACATCCTGTCCCAGGCAGCCCACCCTACAATGAACGCAAGTGTGTTGATAGTCAATGCATGTAGGAACTGGGTCTTAGAGAGCAATATGCTGGGACCGTATTGTGTAATGACATATACATGTACTCCTCATTTTCAGCTTGACTTCGATGGGCCCAGTTATTCTTAGGGGCATAATAAAATACTCAGAGAAGCAAAAATCAATAGCCTGCATTCAAATGGCTGCATCCGAAAGATTTTCAAAAGGACCATAGCTCAGGAGCAGAGCATGTACTTTGTTTGCAAGAGGTCCCATGCTTGGCATCTTCACAAAGGGCTGGGGAAAACTCATGCCTGAAACCCTATGCAGCATGCACAGTCCTCAGCTAGCTGGACCAATGGTCCTAATTTGGTATAACATTTATTTATTTCTTAAGATTTATATGCCACTTGACTGGAGATAAAACCTCAATGCAGTTACAACAAAAGATAAAACAATAAAATTTTCATTAAACATTTTGCAACCATAATTAAAAACATACAGAAGGTTAAAACTGCAATAAAATAGGCTAAAACAAATTCAAACTCCTACAACCTTTGAGTAAAGGTAAAGGTAAAGGGACCCCTGACCATTAGATCCAGTCGTGGACAACTCTGGCATTGTGGCGTTCATCTCGCTTTACTGGCCAAGGGAGCCGGCGTACAGCTTCCGGGTCATGTGGCCAGCATGACTAAGCAGCTTATGGCGAACCAGAGCAGCGCACGGAAACGCCGTTTACCTTCCCGCCAGAGCGGTTCCTATTTATCTACTAGCACTTTGCCGTGCTTTCGAACTGCTAGGTTGGCAGAAGCTGGGACCGAGCAACGGGAGCTCACCCCGTCGTGGGAATTCGAACCGCCGACCTTCTGATCGGCAAGCCCAAGAGGCTCTGTGGTTTAACCCACAGCGTCACCCGCGTCCCTTTTCAACCTTTGAGTAGCCTTGTCTAAATAAGAATTTATTCAGCAGGCACCAAAAAGAATACAGTGAAGATGCCTGCCTGAAGTCAATAGGCAGGGTGTTCTAAAGTGTTGGTGCTGCCACTAAACACTAAACCAGTTTGAAGTCCATATTGTGATATCGGTTTCATAATTTTTGACCTGGCAATATATTGTGAAACATAATGTGTGTGTTTGTGTGTGTGCTATGCAAAAAACACAATGTGGGGAAAACCGTGAAGCCAGCCAATGCTTCTCTTGGTTCCTGCAGCCCCTATTAACTCTGCCAGCTCAGCTCTCACCTGCCTCATGCAGGGGGCAGCAAATCACAAGAGCAGGCACTGGCAAAAAACACAATGCAGGAAAAACCATGAAGCCAGCCATCCTTATTTCAGACATCATGATATATTAGTACCCTATTTTTTGCTCCATAAGATGCACTTTTTTCCTCCTAAAAAGTAAGTGGAAATGTCTGTGCGTCTTATGGAGCGAATGTGTGGTCCCTGGAGCTGAACTGCCCTGGGGCAAAAGCAGATTGTGCTTTTTAAAAAGAGAGAGAGAGAGAGAAGGGGGTGTTGAAAGGAAGCCCGCTGAGCAGCTACTCAGCAAAAGATCGGGGAGAGAGATACCAGGGCTGGAGCGTCCATTGAGGCGGACTAGGCAACTGCCTAGAGCGCCACAATGGAGGGGGCGCTGGCCAGCCTGCCCCCCGCTCGCCGCCCGCCCCCTGCCGCCCCAACCAGAGGCGAAAATTGCGGCGGCGCGGAGCGCCCGGGGCGCACAGCGCCCGGCTCGCGCAGCACCCGGCAGTTTCCGGCTCGCGCAGCGCAGGGGGCGGGGCATGTGATGTCATTGCGCATGACGTACGGCGCCCCGCCCCCTGTGCGCCGGGCGCCCTGCGATTTTTGCCTAGGGCGCAAAAAGCCCTAGCACCGGGCCTGATTCCAGCCCTGCCCCCTTGCAGAGGGAGGCTGTTTCCCCAGCGACATGTGACCGGCTGATTAGTTTATCTGTCTGGAAACGGTAGAAATGGCTTCCTGAAGCTGCAGAACTGTGAGTTAAACCCCATAAAACAGGGTTTTTTCACGTTGCAAAGTAAGCTCAACAACTTTGAGCTGATCCTCAAAAAATGGGGCTTTTCTCCTTTGCAAAAGAAGCTGCAGAAATTTGAGCTGATCCTCAAAAATGGGGCTTTTCTCCTTTGCAAAAGAAGCTACAGAAATTTGAGATGATCCTCAAAAAAATGGGGCTTTTCCCCTCTAAAAACTAGGTGCGTCCTATGGTCAGGTGCACCTTATAGAGCGAAAAATACGGTATATTGTGATGTTTAGCTGGTGATACATCATGATGTTGAAAACCACATATCGCCCAGCCCTAGTCTCCACCACTTTCCCCCAAAGGCAGCATTGGCAACTGTCCAATAGCAGTTCCAGTCCAAAAGGTCTTCTTCAGGAGCAGTCGCTTCCTATGCTTATTTGTTTGCTACGCATCTTGTTATCTGCCATGGATGCTTTAAGCGAGAATCCTGCATTGCAGTGGGTTGTAGTAGATGGGTCCCTTCCAGCAGGGTCCCTTCCACCTCTACAATTCTCTGCTTCTATATTGTTCCAGTCTGCAACTGGTGCAGACTGGTATGGCTTAGCTTTGCTCCACTTCAGGCAGCTAAGGTGGTATCCTCATATGATAACAATGCAAGTCAGTGCCAGAACTGATCCGCTGGGCATTTTCATGACCATATAGCACAGGTTTGATCCAGTAGTGCCCTTTGAAATGTGGAGGACATGTGAAAGACCGTTTTATACCTTGCACTGAAATACATGGAAACAGTGGAACTGAAAGACGAGAACTTCTGTAATACATACATAAAGGACCTTCACAAACTGAACAGTTCTGTTAGTGTGGAATGCTAGTAGTGATTTGCTTTCCATTCATGGTTTTTAGATCAAACGCCATGACTTTCAGACTAGCAATCAAAGTGTTAATTGAGTCATCTTTGTGCTGCTGGCAAACTCCCAATTCCACCTACAATGAATCTACTTTCCAGAGTAGTCCTGACCGAAGATTAAACCCATCTACAAAGGAGCTCATTCTTAGCTCTGCTCCTAACCCATAAAACATCTTCATTCCATTATCTTTGCCAAGAAGGCTTTTCAAGATGTTAATAATAATATTCACAGGGTAAAGAACCTTAATAGTAAGAGGTGCGAAGTGAATTCATTGAGTTAAATCAAGCATCGAAGATTCTTGTCACGCCTGTACATGTATGTGGGTATGAATTTGTAACAGTATGTTTGTATATAGGAATGAAATGAATACAGCTTTTTACATTGCAGAAGAACACTAAAAATGTGCTCTACATAGTTTTGGGGTAATTGTGTGATTTTCAATATTTAAGAGCAACAGAGGAGGCTTGGCGTTTAAATGCTTGAGACTCCTCAGTTAAAGATGAAAAGAAGGAAAGTGATGTTTGGTAGAAATTCAATCTGCAAATTGCCATTTCAAAAGAAAGTATAATGCATGTGATTCAGAGAAGCTAATAGCAACCATCTGTAAAAGAGCTTCCTTTAATTGAATTTACAGGTGCCCAAAGATCCTTTTATAAAGTGCCCCCCTCTAGGGTCCTTTTTCAGTAATAAATTTTAAAAGCATTACAGAAAAGTTGGATATTAGAGATTGCAAGAGACAGACAGGAAAGAGGTTTCTTTGTTCTCTACAGGAAAAACAGAGACATGCTGCACTGCAACGAAGGTTGGGAGGCAACAGTGGCCCCAGCGCTGCCCAAAATGTAGGGTAAGAAGCAGCTTAGAAGGAACTCAAGGCATAAGTTACTACCGGTACTACTACTACTAGCAACTATTATTTTATTATTATTTATATGCCGGCCATCTGACTGGGTTGCCAATGCATTAATATGTTTTGCAATAGTCAGGTTTCTTTTTTATATAAAAAGGGGTGTGTGGTTGTTACCTTCTGGTATGCACAATGTGGCCTAAATGGCCTAGCCCATTGATTTAAATTAAGTAGATGCTTCAAATCAATTCCTTGAAATCAACAGTAGTCGTTTAGGGACATGGTGCCAAACTGTAGTTAATCATTCTCCAGTGTGCTGTGCAAGCAAGTTAGTACCCAACCGTAGTTTATGATATCCTGGCTCATTAACAAACCATAGCTTAAATTAACCAACATTCCTCCAAGCTTGGACATCATACTGGGGAATTCTCTTTAGCATACCCTCCAACATTTCTCAGATGAAAATAGGGACATCCTATTCCACATCAGGAAGCCTCTCCTGCGTTTGATCTCACCACACACAGAGACATCATATACATCAGTCACTGTGAACCAACTACAACCTCTTCGCTGAACCTACCTTGCAGGATTGTTGTAAAGAAAAAATACGTGATGGAAGGGATCATGTACAACACCTTTCACAAATAAATGGAATGAAATAAAAATTTAGCTGGAAGCTGCCTTGAGTCCCTATCAGGGGGAAAAGGTGGGAAAGGAAGGAAGGAAGGAAGAATAATAGTAACTGAAAATGATCCTATTTAACTCAGTAGGACTTAGTTCTGGGTAAAAATGCTTAAGATTGCAGTGTAAGATTGCACAGTCTTTACCCAGTTACCTGAGAGTGAGTTCTATTGAATACAGTGGGTCTTACTTCTGAGTAGACAGTGTAAGGGTCCATTTACAGCAAATGAATCAATACATCCTGTGTTTTCTAGGAATTGTCTGGCTGCTGAAGTACTGCAATGAAAGAACTGAATGCTCTAGTCTAGCTCATGGGTAGGCAACCTAAGGCCCGGGGGCTGAATGCGGCCCAATCGCCTTCTCAATCCGGCTCGCAGATGGTCTGGGAATTAGTGTGTTTTTACATGATTAGAATGTGTCCTTTTATTTAAAATGCATCTCTGGGTTATTTGTGGGGCATAGGAATTCGTTCATATTTTTCTTCAAAATATTGTCTGGCCCTCCACAAGGTCTGAGGGACAGTGGACCGGCCCCCTGCTGAAAAAGTTTGCTGACCCCTGCAGCTGAAGCACTTTGACTCGAATTGAGTGTAGTGGTGATAGGGGATTCCCTACTGAGGGGTACCGAAGCAGTGATCTGTGGGCCTGACAAGATGTCTCGAGAGGTATGCTGTCTCCCCGGGGCCAAGATCCATGATGTTACAGAACGGCTGCAAGGAATAATAAAACCTACGGATAAAAACCCCTTCCTTTTAGTCCATGTGGGAACCAATGACACCGCAAGCCATAGCCTCCAGAAGATCAAAAGTGATTATGAGGCTCTGGGCAGGAAGCTGAAGCAATTAAATGCACAAATTGTCATCTCATCTGTCCTCCCAGTTGAACGCCGTGGCCCAGGAAGAGAGGGGAAAATAGGAGAAGTGAACAACTGGCTTCGCAAATGGTGCCGGCAGGAACGGTTTGGATTCTTAGATCACGGCCTGCAGTTTCTTGAAGATGGACTTCTGGCAAGTGATGGGCTGCACC
The DNA here is from genome assembly GCA_034641385.1 of Darevskia mixta. Classification (NCBI taxonomy): domain Eukaryota; kingdom Metazoa; phylum Chordata; class Lepidosauria; order Squamata; family Lacertidae; genus Darevskia; species Darevskia mixta. The sequence goes on along the minus strand of JAWWNH010000224.1, from coordinate 4,861,473 downwards.
TCACAAGGGTTGGGAGGAATGTTTTTGCCAACAATCTCAAAAACCTCATCAGGAGGGCTTTAAACTGACTTATGTGGGGGAGGGAGACAGTGGTCCTGAAGGTAGGAGTCTATCAAATGCTGAAGATGATCATCCAAAAGTCAAGGACCAAATGGAGCAAACAGCACACAGACCTAGTGGTGGGAGGAAAAAATCCTTAAGTAGGAGACTAGGGGGAATGATCAATGGTTTTCAATGTCTGTATACAAATGCACAGAGCATGGGAAATAAACAAGATGAACTTGAGCTCTTGATACAGCAAACTAAATACGACATAATAGGCATCACTGAAACCTGGTGGGATGAGTCTCATGATTGGAATGTAGTAATAGAGGGATACAATCTATTTCAGAGAAATAGACCAAACAGGAAAGGAGGAGGAGTGGCATTATATGTCAGGGATGTGTATACCTGTGAAGAGATCCATGATTTAAAACTTCAAAGCCAAATTGAGAGTATCTGGGTCAAAATTAAGGGAGAGAAAAATAACAGTGATCTCATTGTGGGAGTTTACTATAGATCCCCGAGCCAAACTGAGGACATAGATGATGCCTTCCTGGAACAGATGACCAAGCATTCAAAAGGAAATGAGATAGTAGTAATGGGGGATTTCAACTATCCTGATATTTGTTGGATGTCAAACTCAGCCAAGAGCATAAGGTCGAACAGATTCCTCACTGGCCTTGCAGACAACTTCATTGTCCAGAAAGTGGTAGAAGCAACAAGAGGATCAGCCATTTTAGATCTGGTCCTAACCAATAGTGATGACCTGGTTAGTGGGGTAGAAGTGGCAGGATCATTAGGTGGGAGTGATCATGCTCTTCTGGAGTTTATTATACATCAGAAAGGAGCAACCAAGCATACTAAGACTCAAATTCTAGACTTTAAGAAAGCCGACTTCAGAAAACTTAGGGAAATGCTGGATGTGATCCCATGGTCAGTAATACTAAAAGGGATGGGAGTTCATGATGGATGGGAGTTTGTTAAAAGGGAGATATTAAAAGCACAACTTCAAGCAGTACCAATGCGACGAAAACATGGAAGGTGCCTAAAGAAGCCAGGGTGGCTATCTAAAGAACTTTTAACTGAGTTAAGATTTAAAAGGGATATGTACAAGAAATGGAAAAAGGGGGAAACCACCAGAGAGGAATTCAAACAAATAGCCAGCACATGTAGAGACAAAGTCAGAAAAGCTAAAGCACAGAATGAACTCAGGCTTGCTAGAGAGGTTAAAAGCAATAAAAAGAGTTTTTATGGGTATGTCCGTAGCAAAAGGAAGAACAAGGAAACAGTGGGGTCACTTAGAGGAGAAGATGGTGAAATGCGAACAGGGGACGCAGAAAGGGCAGAACTCCTCAATACCTTCTTTGCCTCAGTCTTCTCCAAAAAAGAAAACAATGCCCGACCTGAAGAATATGGAGCAGATGATTCAGCAGGGGAAACACAGCCCAGAATAAGTAAGGAGGTAGTACAAGAACACTTGGCTAGTTTAGATGTATTCAAGTCTCCAGGGCCAGATGAACTACATCCCAGAGTATTAAAAGAACTGGCAGAGGTGATTTCAGAACCACTGGCAGTAATCTTTGAGAATTCCTGGAAAACAGGTGAAGTTCCAGCAGACTGGAGGAGGGCAAATGTTGTCCCTATCTTCAAAAAGGGGAAAAGAGAGGACCCAAACAATTACCGCCCAGTCAGCCTGACATCAATACCAGGAAAGATTCTAGAGCAGATCATTAAGCAAACGGTCTGTGAGCACCTAGAAAGGAACGCTGTGATCACTAAAAGTCAGCATGGGTTTCTGAAAAATAAGTCATGTCAGACTAATCTGATCTCATTTTTTGACAGAATTACAAGCCTGGTAGACGAAGGGAACACTGTGGATGTAGCCTATCTTGATTTCAGCAAGGCCTTTGACAAGGTGCCCCATGATATTCTTGTAAAGAAGCTGGTAAAATGCGGGCTAGACAATGCTACCATTCAGTGGATTTGTAACTGGCTGACTGACCGAACCCAAAGGGTGCTCATCAATGGCTCCTCTTCATCCTGGAGAGAAGTGACTAGTGGGGTGCCACAGGGTTCTGTCTTGGGCCCAGTCTGATTCAACATCTTTATCAATGACTTGGATGATGGGCTTGAGGGCATCCTGATCAAGTTTGCAGATGACACCAAATTGGGAGGGGTGGCTAATACCCCAGAGGACAGGATCACACTTCAAAATGACCTTAACAGATTAGAGAACTGGGCCAAGGCAAACAGGATGAATTTTAACAGGGAGAAATGTAAAGTACTACACTTGGGCAAAAAAAATGAAAGGCACAAATACAGGATGGGTGATACCTGGCTTGAGAGCAGTACAAGTGAAAAGGATCTAGGAGTCTTGGTAGACCACAAACTTGACATGAGTCAACAGTGTGATGCAGCAGCTAAAAAAGCCAATGCAATTCTGGGCTGCATCAATAGGAGTATAGCATCTAGATCAAGGGAAGTAATAGTACCACTGTATTCCGCTCTGGTCAGACCCCACCTGGAATACTGTGTCCAGTTCTGGGCACCACAGTTCAAGAAGGATATTGACAAGCTGGAACGTGTCCAGAGGAGGGCAACCAAAATGGTCAAAGGCCTGGAAACGATGCCTTATGAGGAACGGCTTAGGGAGCTGGGTATGTTTAGCCTGGAGAAGAGAAGGTTAAGGGGTGATATGATAGCCATGTTCAAATATATAAAAGGATGTCATATAGAGGAGGGAGAAAGGTTGTTTTCTGCTGCTCCAGAGAAGCGGACACGGAGCAATGGATTCAAACTACAAGAAAGAAGATTCCACCTAAACATTAGGAAGAACTTCCTGACAGTAAGAGCTGTTCGACAGTGGAATTTGCTGCCAAGGAGTGTGGTGGAGTCTCCTTCTTTGGAGGTCTTTAAGCAGAGGCTTGACAGCCACCTGTCAGGAATGCTTTGATGGTGTTTCCTGCTTGGCAGGGGGTTGGACTGGATGGCCCTTGTGGTCTCTTCCAACTCTATGATTCTGTGATTCTGTGAGCCACTTTATCTAAAGCTGTTTAGTAAAGGACTGCAGCTCAGGTGCTTTAACGTATGTAACAACAGTTGAAGTTATTTAGGTAAAACTGCTCCCCTCTCTTAGGTTCCTCACATTCCCTTCAAAAAAATATAGTTGAGGAATCAGCCAGGAATCAATTACCTCAACACCATTTACCTTGCAAGCAGCTTATCAGAAACATGGTTGCAGCTATATCGGTGAGATGTCATTTGGCTAACCCAGTTTTGGATCAATTAGGTTCTAATCAACAACAATCAGATGTAGCTCAGTGGCTCAGAAAAACTCCCAATTTTAATCTCAGGGCTCTGTTTCAAATCCAATTCACAGGCTGCAAAAGGTGAGAAATGATTCTCATTGTAAGCCTCAAAGGCTTCTGTTAAGATTACATTTTTTGCAAATTCAGACATTTCTAGTTTGGATGAATCTCACAGTCTTTATTATTTTTATTTTTTTAAGTAAATATACTCTTCAGTCAAGAGGTTTACCTGGACATAAGCTCAGCCAATTAAAGCTATGGTTTTCCCAGTAGTTATGTATGGAAGTGAGAGCTGGACCATAAAGAAGGCTGATCGCCGAAGAATTGATGCTTTTTAATTAATTATGGTGCTGGAGGAGACTCTTGAGAATCCCATGGACTGCAAGAAGATCAAACCTATCCATTCTGAAGGAAATCAGCCCTGAGTGCTCACTGGAAGGACAGATCCTGAAGCTGAGGCTCCAATACTTTGGCCACCTCATGAGAAGAGAAGACTCCCTGGAAAAGACCCTGATGTTGGGAAAGATGGAGGGCACAAGGAGAAGGGGACGACAGAGGACGAGATGGTTGGACAGTGTTCTCGAAGCTACTAACATGAGTTTGGCCAAACTACGAGAGGCAGTGAAGGATAGGCGTGCCTGGCATGCTCTGGTCCATGGGGTCACGAAGAGTTGGACACGGCTGAACGACTGAACAATAACAAAGCTCATCCAGTACTCACTCACTCACTCACTCACTCACTCCTTCCTTTTTCTTTTATTCTCTCTCTCTCTCTCTCATTGAGTGTGAATCAGGGCAGTTAATGGCAAGTCATAACTAGGCTCATGTCTGCTTAGTGCACTTTTAGGTTATTAGCTCACCTTTTCCATCTTCATATAAGCTGAAAATGTACACTCGTGAATGGGTCTACTAGCATATGATTCTCTTCAATTAAGAGCAAATACCTCCTATACCTCAATTTACCTACAAATGGCACTTTTAAAGAAAAACATATCCCTCTAAGTGTAACAATTTGAATGAACATGACCAAAGCTATTATTTTATCACCATTAATTTTGAAATAATAAAATATCCATTTCCTTAGCCTTTTAATATTTTTTTCTATGTTTTTATCATTGATGTTCTGCAATGTGTTTTTAATGTTGTACACCACCCTGGGATCTTCTGATAAAGGGCAGTATATAAATTGAGTAAACAACAACAACAACACCGACTTAGAAGTAAGACTCACTGATCTGAAGGAGTACTTCCAAGTACCTTGATAAATGTGGGCCTGAGATCATCTTCTGAGGCCCCTTTTTGTGCGCCTCCTCCACAAGAGGTCCGTATGGCAACAACATGGCTCCCTGTTGTGGTATAAACACTGACAACTGGGAAACGCTGGCCTGCGAACACTCCAGTTGGAGAACAGCCTTTACCAAAGGTGTCATGGGCTTTGAAGATACTCGAACTCAGGACGCAAGGGAGAAGAAGAAGAGTAGAAGAAGAGTTTGGATTTGATATCCCGCTTTCTCACTACCCGAAGGAGTCTCAAAGCGGCTAACATTCTCCTTTCCCTTCCTCCCCCACAACAAACACTCTGTGAGGTGAGTGGGGCTGAGAGACTTCAAAGAAGTGTGACTAGCCCAAGGTCACCCAGCAGCTGCATGTGGAGGAGTGGAGACGCGAACCCGGTTCCCCAGATTGCGAGTCTACCGCTCTTAACCACTACACCACACTGGCTCTCGACGTGCTAAGAGGAAGGCACGCTTGGCAAATCCACACCGTGATCAACTCCCGCCTGGAAACCAATGTCCCCACTGTGGAAGGATGTGCGGATCCAGAATTGGCCTCCACAGTCCCTTACGGACTCACTGTTAAGACAGTGTTTATGGAAGACAATCTTACTCGGCTACGAGTGATCGCCAAAGATAAGAGAGATAAGAAGAAGACACCTTTAGGTGCCAGGCGAAAACATTCCTCTTTAACCAGGCCTTTGGCTGATTTATATCCGATGCCCTTTTAAAATGTGTTGGAGAAGGGGGTATTATTGGGTTGTCTTCATTTTTGTTTTTATTACGTATTTTCTGAGGGGTTTTAATTGCGAACTGCCCTGAGATCTATGGGCATAGGGTGATATACAAATTTAATAAACAATAATAATAAAGCAAAAATATGGCATGGGCATGTCCTCCATCCCCTTCTTCTGGAAACAGTGCTGACCTAAATAACCTAACACCTTAAATTCCATGTTCAACGATAAAACACAATAGAGAAATCTCTGTATTTCTTTTGCCTGGAGAAGAGACATCATTCACCATTAATGCAGTGAAATATGAGGTGAAAAAGTGTGCTACTATAAAAATGTGCATTGAGTGTGCATTAACGTGTTGCTTTTGAGAAATGAGGCAAGAAATATTGACATACTTGAGATGAAGAGAAAGGGCACTTAAATTTGTCGACAGTGTGATAAATAAACTAGGAAAGGAGCATGAAGGAGAGAGAGAGACAAGAATGAAATGAACCCAACGCACAACATAAACAAAAACAGGACCACACCCAAATCCACTCACTGAAATTTGAAAACGGGATATGGGGAAACTGCAATTCAGACAGAGGCCAGCTTGGTTCAGAATTGTTATTGAGGTCTATGGGGTTCAGGCTGGGCCTCAGTTGACAAAGAGGAGGAACCTGACCAATGGGGTTACCAGAGGCAGAGGGCAAGTTGAGGGGTCTGCTGCTCCCACTCCCATTGCTCCTCCTCTGAGATCAGGTTTGAAGTTGGGGTGAAGCTGAATACTTCATGCTGGCTCACTATCCTTTTGATCTGGATGGGGTAGGAAGGAATCACTTGAAAGCATGTTCCATGGCTGCCTTTAAATTTGGTAGCATACTGACAGTAGCTGGACAACAGCCAGGTCCTCCCCTCTTGGCTCCCAAATCTTAGAAGTGAAAGAAAACCAGCAGGCCTGGATGCCCACCTTAGCTGCCTACATTTTTAAGGATGCTGCAAATTAAGAATCAGAATTGGCTTCCTCTTACCCTGTCTTGTCCCCTGAGGGATTGCAGTAGGAAGAGGGGTGGAGAATCCCCAGCATGCATGTGAAATGGAACACACAGCTCTTTTCCCTGTGTGTGATTTCCAAATCATAACCAAATTCTGCAGATTATTACATGCACCGCTTCCATTTTCCTCAATTTCTACAATGCCACCTATCCTTGATTGTTTCCAGGCCCAGCTCACACTGAAAAAATGTTTTATGGCCTTGGGACCACGAGCAACTGGATTTGTTGCTGTAGCACTTGCTGAACGACTATCATCTACAAGAATCTCTATATTGATTCCCTCCCACCGCCCATCTGGGAAAGAGGGAAAACATTAGACATAAGGCCAATACCCTGCAGTTAAATTGCACTTGACATTACTGGCAGCCTGACTGGGCTTTTAGTTAATAGCGGCATCCAAAGTACATTGTGTACCAAGAAGATACATATATGACGTCTTTTATTTGTGGTATTCTGTATTCTCCTTTGCTTTTCAGCTGCACGGTGCTGGAGCAAACAACATATATCAATGCATTTTATTCCATAGCTACTTTGAAAAGAATGTTGTGCAAAGTGGGAGGGAGTTTCAGGGGCTCGGGGTTACATTTCTAACAAAGGGAGGCAAGCAAAAAAGATGCACAAAAGCTGTACTATCAGATTCCTGCCCTTGGCCTTGTAATGCCATGGTCATCAATACAGCTTTTTTGGCTGCTGCAGACTAAGGGGCTACAGCACAATCTGGGCAGCACATGCAGAATTACTTCAGATTGGAGAGGAGATTGGAGATTCTCCCCCAAACCCACATGGGGCTTGACTCTTGAGTTGATTCCTCATTCTTGAAAGCCTCCTCACACACGTCATTCTCAAGGGTTACCTCAACCTCCAGGGAAATATTTACAGGGAGCTGCAGAGGGAAGCGGGAGGCAGGAAAACCCTGTTCTATGAATGAGAACTGTGCTCCATTCACGGAATAAAAGTTAGGATAAAAGTCATACAACACTGGCATGTCTGGGGGGGAGAAGTACCCCTTCTTGTGGATCACAGTGCCAGGAAGCAGTTGTTTTGGGAAACAGCAAGCAGTAGGTGCCTGTCATAGCTCAACATGGATGCTATTCCACAAATCAGGAGCAGCTACACTGAAAACCCTGCTCTAATTGCTCTATTTTAGGAGACTTCAAAGAGAGACTCTCTTGCAAAACACAGCAAGCTATTGGGTATGTAAGGAACCTGGTCGTAAGCTGCATAGGGGCTTATATGTTACTATCAAAACCTTGAACTTGGCCCAATAGTAGATTGGCAGCCTGTATAGATCCCATATCCCAAATGATGCACAGAGACCTATAAGCTCAGCTAACTAGCCAGGCTAGAGGCCTTGTGTCTATTGTTTCTTTGTAGTGCCTTATCTTGTGCTAGGAGCAGCTTTAGTTCCAAGGTTGTAAACAACATTCCTAAGTGTCTACATTTGACAATGAGAGGCGCTGTGCTTAAATCTGCTAACCCCCTCAGGTAGAAAGCGGGGGGGGGGGCTGCTTAGAGAGAGTCCTTGCCTAATGAATATGTAATGAAGGAAAGACCATACATGGTATAATTAGTATTGTGTTGTAACTTTAGATTGGAGGAATTTTATGCATATGTATTGCTTTAACAGATAACAGCTATGCGTATTAAGCAGGCCCCATCCTTTTGGGCTTGCTCAAGCTTTTGGAGAGTGATCCCACAGAGCCTTTATTGCTAGCAATAAACACCCTTAGTTTTCTCACCTACACAAAGACATCCTAGCAGCCACATTTTGTGCTGGCTGCAGCCTCCAAACCAACCTCAATGTTATTCCCAAGTAGAACACATTGCAGAAATCCAACCTTGAGGCTACTGGCGCATGGGCTATGGTCATCAAGTCATCCTGGTCCGGGAATAGTCAGTAAACTTATTTAGCCAGTTTTACAGAACTTAATTTGAGCCAATCAGAATTAAGCTCATTGATTCCAGCCAGCATGACAATGGTCAGGTTTGACGGGATTGTAGTTCAGAAACCTCTGGATAAGGATTTAGATACATTTATCTCTTACTCCTATGGAAGGTGTATCCTTTGGTGGCACCTGGCATAAGACTTCAGTATCTCCCTAAGAGAAATGTATTTCATGATTTAAATGCAGTGCTCAACACTACCTTCCGATGCGCTGATATTTTTATTTGTTCGAGGAGGAGAGGGTACTGGGTGAGACCTACAGGAGACCACGCCGTGGAGCAGGAGTCACAGGGATTTGGTGGCAGCACACTAACTCTGTGGTAAAGCACAGAAACTATTTCAGTGGGAACTATTAAGACTTTGTGTTAACAGGGTATATTTAAACTCACTCGGGGGCATTGCTGCAATTTTTTAAAACTTCCGGGAAGCACCTGAGAGTACAAAACAAAGGCAATCGTTTTTACTGGCTGCTGGGACATCTATTGTATGAAGCAAGGCAGCGTGTACAGAACATCCCAAACATCCCAAGGCTCTGTTCAATCATGTGTTAAATCTTCATTGATCTTCTTGTATTTTTTTGTGTTTCAGAGCAATTTGCACCCAGCAGGAGCTGCCAGCTCTGACATAAAAAGACACTGAAACTGTCCGGCCTCCTTCAAGTGTGGATGATCTCCAAAGAGCCTAAATGTATCTGGCAGATGTAATAGGGTTAACGGTTGAAGCAATAAGGATATTTCTCAGGGTGCTGAAAGACACACACACTGCAGCTGCTTCACTTATAAATTTGTCAGCTGAATTCAATTAAGTTACTTGCAGTTCCTGGAAAAGCTCTGGTGAGAAAAACCTACACTTTAGGAAATGAGTATTTTTCACTCTCAATTCTTCTAAACACAAGAATCACTTTCAAAGAAACAGCATTCTGTTTTCAGCAATGGTGACACAGATGCCTCCAGGCACTTAGAAGCAGGGATTGAACATGATGGCTTTCTCCTTTTCTTTCTGCACAGCACCTGTTATTCACAGATAGACTGCCCCTGAACATAGTGATTCCCATCACAGCTAATAGTCAGGGCTCATCCTACCATTAGGCAGAACGATGCAGCTGGTCCTGGGGGCTCAGGGGAGCAGCAGCTTCACCCCCTGGCCATTTCATTTTACTGGAGGATATAATTGGGTGTGCCCCATAAGCGAGTCTGATGTCCTCAAGATTGGTGGAGAATCCAGTTGCTTCTACATCTGGAACTGGGTTGGGCTTGAAGGCCCTGTGCCTCATGCAGTGAAATGGCTTGGGCCAGTTATGCTATCAAGTCTAACACTCTCAGGCTTGAACAAAAGAACCAGTGTCTACTACCGATAATCTCCCTCCTGCAAAAGTAAGATCTAAAAGCCAATGAAGATATGACAGTTCAGGATGGCACAATATGCAAAATATGGAATAAATATATTGACTTATGCATTTTTAGGAATTTCAAAGTGCCCATCAGTAAAAAAACTCATGGGAGTGTTCAATAAAATAATAACTATATATATTATTTCTAGTATGGGAATACAATTCTGGGCAAAGCTTCACCTACTGACATGCTGTCTGGCACACATCTTACCATGTGTGTGGCCTGTCTTTTTCTGTGAGTCAACAGTTCAGAAACTTCCACTGGCTCCAAGAGCTGCAGGCAGACTCTTGACCGGGGCTGGTTTTAGGGAGCATAAGACCAGTGCTTTTTTCCTATAAAAATCGGTGCCGGTGCTCACTATGAAGTTGTTAGCTTAGGTCCAAGCTAACAGTAATGTATTCCCTAATACAAATCTGTCCTGCTTTTGAGATCTTCAGGGGAGGCCCTTCTCTTAGTCCTGCCACCCTCACAGGCACACTTGGTGGGGATGCAGAAAAGGGCCTTCTTTGTGGCAGCTCCCAGACTCTGGAACTCCCTCCCTGGAGAAGCTAGACTGACTCCATCCTTGTTGTCCTTCCGCTGGCAGGTGAAGACCTTCTTGTTCCAACAGGTTTTTGGGAACTGACTGCTTTTAATGAAAGGGCAAGCGCCATGCTGTTTTTTATTCTAATTTGTATGTTTTAAATGGATTTTTTTATATATACATATTTTTATATATAATTGTTTTAAAATTATTTTTGCTACTTTTTTTAAGTGATTCTTGTTTTTATCTGCAGGTTGCCTTGAGCCCCATAAGGGGACAAGGCAAGGTATAAATAAATAGATAATAAATTAGATAAAAAGTTTCCTACTGCAAAACAAAGAGGTCCAGATGTGGATAAGACGTCACCTATGTTCACTGCCCTCCCCATTATTGTATTGTTTCTAAATATGCATATATACATAATAAATTAGCATATGCTGATTTTATGTAAATATGTGTCCTTTTTTTCTGCGTATGGTGAAGGGCTCAATCTTCATAAGTGAACTAGGCCCAGAAAATCCTGTTAGCACCTCTCTGCACAGTGACATTCACATTTCCTGAGAAGGGGTGCTCCCAAACTGCCACTATTTTAGGAAGAAAATAAAAATAAATTCCTTCCAGTAGCACCTTAGAGACCAACTAAGTTCTTTCTTGGTATGAGCTTTTGTGTGCATGCACACTTCTTCAGATACCTATTCAGATACCTCTTCAGAGCTATTTTAGGAGCTCATGTTCAAAAGGAATCCCCACTAAAATATGACAAAGACCGTAACACCAACATAGACCATACCCAGTTGCCAGACCCTGATAGATTATCTTCTGCCTGCTTCTCTTGATAGAAGAAAATCCAGAGCAGAGGAGCATTGATAGATTGGTCAAGGGCCGTGAGCAAGAGAAGATGAGGGCAACCAAAGTGAGATGAATCTATCTTAATAAACCTGAGTCTGGCTAAGAAAAAGAGAGAGAAAGAAGCCGCAGTGACAACCTGCATTTTCGCAAAGCTGTTGGCATTGCAGAATGCTAATAGAGACTGGATGCTGCTAAGGCTGCCAGTGATGCTATACGGAGCATATAGAAAGCAGACTACAAGGAGCTGAAGCTTTCTGCTTCACAAGGTGCTGCAGAGCAATTAAATGCTGGTGATTTTGTAGTCTGAAATGGCCAGCTGGAGATTAAGAATTCTGCAAGGAAGTGAGCCCATATAAAGGCTTCTGTGACCGTGAGTGCCACCAAATGGCTGCTGTGCTTTTCATGTCAACAAGAGCCTGGTTGGAAAAAGAGCATTAATACACATGCCTTTTATTCAAAATAATGTACTTTTATTATGACGATTATCTACAATTCTGTGATTCGTCTTGTTTTAATAATCCCCTTTGACCTATATTGGCACCTAAATTGAGTAATTGAACTCTTTACAGTGGAACCTCGACTTACGAAGCACTCGATTTACGTATTTTTCGACTTACGAAAGGGAAAAAGCGGCCGCGCGCCTACATATTTTTCGACTTCCAAAAGGAAATCCGCTTGGATTTTAGATGCGGTTTACTCGACTTACGAAGTTTTAGATGGGGTTTACTCGACTTACGAAGGTTTACATAGGGTTTTCTTACAAATTTTTCGACTTACGTTTCCAATGCATTCCTATGGGAATGCTGTTTTTCGACTTACGAAATTTTCGACTTACGAGTGTGCATTCGGAACGCATTAAATTCATAAGTCGAGGTTCCACTGTATTTAAAAGGCCAGATAGCTTGAGCAGTCTGCTCTGAGCAGCGCATGGCCTGATCCATAAAAACCTCATGGGGTTTAAGCTTCCATCTCTTTCCTTGTGAGCTTGGAACTGTTGCTCCAAAGGTTTCCACGCATTTAAGTCTACAAAATTTGTGTTATCTCAGCTAATTGTTTTGAAAAACTGTTGATGGCTGCTGGTGTATCATGTTAAGATTGTGACAGTGAGCTAGGAAGTCCTCCGTTCAGATCTCATCTGAGTCATGAACTTACTCAAGAGAGTATTAGCAAACCTACCCCCCAATATACTGTAGCTATAGGCCCACTTTAATTCTGTGTTTTATTCTATATAACACCTTGTTTTCTTTTAAGAACTTAAGAAATAATAGCTATTATTACAATTAGATTGCCATGTTTATAATATTTTTTCCTGTGCTCCTAACTGAAAGGAAGACTTGAACTGAAAATCTATTATATTTGCACAGAATGTATAAAATTGCTAAACAAAAACCTGTTGTAGGGCTCATCAGCTGGAAAATCAGCAGAACAAAACAAGCATATACATGTTGGTTTTAAAAGTTCATGGAATTATAATTGGCCAGCATTAGGCAAAGCAAAAAGAGAGCAAAAAGGATGGTGTATTGTATTCATATAATGAGACAATGTAAGATGCTCTCAGGTGTCTATGAACTTCTTTGGTAGGGTCACCATATTTCAAAAAGTAAAACAGACTTTTCTGAGCTATTTTTAAAAGAAATCAGCAAAAACAACCCTGCCAACATGGCTTGCCATACGTTCGAATTTTCCTGGAAATTTTGCCGATCTCCGCCCAGACACTGCTTCCAACTGCAGTATTCCAGGTATGTCTGGGAAATTCTGGACGTATGGCAGCCGTACTTGGTTAACATCCTAATCTTAAAACAAACCTCCACAGAAGCCAAACACACACCTTTACAAACTTGACAAACCTTCTTGTTTCAGATGCCAGCTTGGATTTTTTTTTTTTTATGTGCATGTACGAACACAAGGATTTCATAGAGAGCTTTCTTAAACAAGCTTAAGAAATGCACATGCTGTTTGTTTCTGTGCTAAACATGCATACTTGGAAGTAAGTTCTAATAAATTCCACATTCTTCAGTTTTGATGATAAGCGTGTAAGGCAGTGTGGGGAGGCTTAGACCAGGGGGCCAAACATCTGCATGCTTACTGGGACCCTCCCCCAGGCCACACCTGAAGCCAGGAGTGCCAGCTTGGCCCCGCGACCTTGGGTGCCCGGGGCAGTGGGTGCCATGCAGCGTGCATGGCCCGGCACCACAATTTGTGGGTGCCTGGCCCCTTCATGGGAAATTTTGTGGGTGCTCAGGGAGTTGGCACCTTTGCCTGAAGCAGTGCTTCTTTCTTAGTGTAATGTGACCACTATTTCTTGATCCATTTGCAACTAAGGCAGGGTTGGGGGAACGTGTGGTGTTCCAGACATGGTGAACAACAACGCCCATCACCCCCTGACCATTCACCATGCTGACTGGTCACAGGTTCCCCACATTTGTCCTAAAATATATAAATAGCTGCCACCATCCAGGTACCATAATCCTTAAAAGGTAAAGGGACCCCTGACCATTAGGTCAAGTTGTGACCGCCTCTGAGGTTGCGGCGCTCATCTCGCTTTATTGGCCGAGGGAGCCGGCGTACAGCTTCCAGGTCATGTGGCCATAATCCTTACACAGAAAGAGATAGGTCCTGGAACCTGTTTGTGATGTGGGGAGCAGGTGCTTTGCTGAGGGATTCCCACCCCACCCCATAATCTGCCTGAGACATGCTGTGTTAGTTGCTGCCTCCGTCCCCAGGAGGTTGATGCAGTGAGAAACTTTCCAGTAGGGTGGGAGGGAGGAATATGTGGTCCAAGACTATTTCATGGGATTCTTTCCCATGTTGTCCAAGAAAGAGCCCACCACCCAGAAGGCGGAAGTACAAACATACACATGTAGATTACAAACGAATGCAGAAGCGCCCAATAACACATTGCATTATAGTTTTCTACAGCAGGAGGAAAAATTAGTAGGAAAGAAGAAAAGCAGACTACAAAAGAAATAGACTGAAAACACTCATTTATATGAGGCGCATGTACAGTATTGCCATGGTGATTTTGAGCTCTGGGGCGTCAGATTTTATGTAGCAAAACTGAATACTTCCCATTGAACTTGCTATATAATTCATCTAAAATCTATTCTGGTATTCATGAGAAGTTGGTTAAGATATGGGGAAGCTTTTTCAATCTTTACAGGTGAACAGAACAAGGGCCTCTATTTATGCATGAAGCATTTTAAGAAACATTTCATTTTCCCTATCGTCTTGGGTTGTGCATCAGTCTAGAAGATGCACTTTCTTGACATCCTTTCTCCATTCTTTTGAATGCACTTCTTTGAGGTTCCATCGCATCAAAAGAGTATCTGTGTATGGACAATTTTGTATAAATTGCCTGGTCAATTTGCAATACAATCTTGCAGAGTTATCTCACATACAAAGCTATTTCACCTTGGAGTACTGAGATTTTCTATTCTCTCACTTCATACTGTGCCTTCATGCACACCAAAATAGTATTCTTGAACTGAAATTGGTTGCTGATGTTTTGAAAATTGAAACAATACCAGACTACTTATTAACCAATTTATGTGATCAAGTCCTGTATCCCCAGGAAAGTTCAAGCACACTTTCAATTCATGAAAGTAATTTTCAAACATCAGTGTTTACAGCAGCAGTGTGGATAGGTGGTCAGCAGTTAAATTACTATGGTTCAGGAGTTTTAGAAACCTCTGAAAACTTGGGGCCATTGCTCAGTGTTAAGAGTTCCTGTGTTTCTTACAGAAGGTCTGAGGTCCAATTCCTGGCACCTTCTGTCTGAAACCCAAGAGTATCACTGCCAGTTAGTGTAGGAAAATATTGAGCTGGGTGGACCAAAAGTCTGACTCAGAATTAAGGCAGCACTTTCACCATCCATTGAACGGTGCCTGGGAGCAATTTCGCAACTGATGCAGACATTGCAGTGCAAACCAGGTCAAAAACTGTGTGTGCTAGGGCTGGTCCCAAAAGCAAGGTAGTGCAGCTTGACCCAAGTGTTTCAAGATCTGTTAATATGTAAAGTATATTGGTATTTTTCATATTTTGCTGCTATGGATCTGAAACCAAATAACAAGAAGTCCTAATCCATCATACTTATCTGTTTCTGGACTGAGATGTACCATACACCATTAATTTATTCATCTTTTTTTTTGTATATAACTCTTCAAAAAAAATGTGGTTTGCCACCACCACACAACAAAAACTGCATAAAAAAAATATAAAATTTGAGATCACCAAGCATTACGGAAAGACATTTTTCTTAAAAGCCTGCATAAGCTTGGCAACATAGACAAGTTTTCAGCAAATATTTAAAGCTTAAAACAGAAGGTTTCTGCTGAAACTCAATTGGAGAAGCATTCCACAGAACTAAGCCAATGACACGAAAGGCTCTGTTTTGTGCCACTGTTTCTCACCTCTATTACTCAACTATTCTGAGAAAATAGCCTTTGGGTTGTGAGACACCATCCTGAAGGATTTCGCTCATCTCATCATCAGTCTTCTAGCTTCCCTTAACATCCTTCAGAGGTTTTGCCCAAGTAGACTACTCCACCCCCCTCGGTCAAATTTGTCCTGAGGTTCATTTTAGGTGAAATGTTGTGGTGGCAATTCTGCTTTACAGGGTGAGATTGAGTACATGTACTTCCTTTTAAAGGAGATTTCTACTAACTGAGGCAACAATTGAAGCTCTGTTATTTCCCTGCACATGGCCTTTTCAGCTGATACTGTCAAAAAAGGATGCCATTTAAAGCGATTTCACAGCGTGAACACATCTATCTACAAGAAAGAAGACAGACATTTCCAGCCTAATTTCAAGCTATTACACTTATCAGGTCACTAAGTTAGGTCATGCAGAACAGGTCTATTGCTGAGTTGTAGATCATAGATCAAAATGCAATAAGACATACAGTAGTGATTATACATCTTTATTCAGAGACTCTCCAGTCTAAATGTTGACACATTACTACCGTATATCTTGGCTGAGGACCAGCTATACAGAAGATTCTTTCTGGTAGTGAGTTATCTGCAACTTAAAAGTGTTCTTTCAGTTTATTCTGATTCCTACAGTGATTCCTACAGTCTTTCGACCTGAAACTAATCTTACATAATATGCAGCTCTAGTTTCGAGCCATTCTATGAGAATATTTGCATAAGAAGCACTTGGGAGTCATCTGTAAATAATAAAAAGCAAGTGGTTATATGGTAATATGCATTCCATGTGCAGTGCTAATAATACACAAGTTTCTTCTTTAATACTTGGATTCACCTCGCTGTGGCAGGAAGCTAAAAATATCAGAAGCTCACATTACAGATCAGTACGATGAACTATATTTTTTTGCCTGCCATTAGAAGTGTGTGGTTTCCATTGGGCACTATGGGAAGAAGTAAAGGAGTTTCAGAGACACAGCTGAAAGAGAAGCAAGACCTAGCCAACAACCCAGGCTCCAGTAGCTCCAGAGTCTGGGGGCAGACTGCTATGATTCACCGTGCCTGGGGCAGGTTGTGAGACTGCCCCAAAGCCAGAGTAAATCTGTGTGCGCACATCCCCGGCTACTGAGAGTCTGGTGGCGCAGTAATATGTGATTGTTCCCAGCTTGAGTAACAACACACACAAGCCATAAATAAGGCTAAAGCTATTTATTGTATTAATAGTGCAGAGAGATTCTCTGCTGCCAGCCCGTTAAGACGGAGCTGCCATAATGCCGTCCTTCCAGCTTGAGAACTTGCCAGAAGTGTATAAGCACAAAGGCAAGGATTACAACAGTACAGTAATACAAAAACATTCCATGCAGGTTCTGTAAGACAGGCAAAAGTGAAACCATTCCTCCCAGCTGTTGCCGCTCGGCTTGGACAAAAATCACAACATCCTCCCCCGAAGTTTGACAAAGAGAGAGTGGCAAAAGCTAAAGCATCATTGAGAGAAAGAAACAAACAGGTATCATATGCAATGTACAGCCCTGTCGTCTGCGTCCCCCCACCCCACCCAAGGGGCACGCAGTACCATCACAATTTTTCCTTACAAGTTTGATTGAGCAGTTTATATGTTTTTTATATGGTTTAAACCACTGCGCCGCTTGGACTTGCTGATCGGAAGGTCAGCGGTTCGAATCCCCATGACAGGGTGAGCTCCTGTTGCTCGGTCCCAGCTCCTGCCAACCTAGCAGTTCAAAAGCACGCAGTGCAAGTAGATAAATAGGTACCGTTTCCGTGTGCTGCTCTGGCTTTACCAGAAGCGGCTTAGTCATGCTGGCCACATGACCCGGGGGAAAAACTGTCTGCAGAAGCGGGCAAACACCGTCTCCCTCTGCCAGTAAAGCAAGATGAGCGCCGCAACCCCAGAGTTGTTCGTGACTGGACTTAACTGTCAGGGGTACCTTTACCTTTATGCTTTTCTAAATAAATGGGGGGGGGAGATAAAGTTGCTGCAGCATGCCACAGGAAAGTGCTCAAGGTAAGGGATAGTCTTGAGCAGCCGTGGAGCCACTCTAGATGCAGAAGTGAGGCAGGACTCTTTGAAGTGATGAGGAAACACTTGTGTTAAAAGTTGTGCTTCTCTTTTTAAAAAAGAAGTGTGTGCCATTCTGGACAAAATGCAGAAAATGAAAGGCATAGTGGGCTCAACTACCATGGCTGCATCATGCCATCCTACATGATCACTCAAATGTTCCCCAACACTCTGCTTCATCCAGTCTCTATTTTATTTCCAATCCCAGGGAAAAGTGCATTCCTCCCCTCTGCTGTTCTTCTAAACTCCTATAGAATCACAGAATCACAGAATCATAGAGTTGGAAGAGACCACAAGGGCCATCCAGTCCAACCCCCTGCCAAGCAGGAAACACCATCAAAGCATTCCTGACAGGTGGCTGTCAAGCCTCTGCTTAAAGACATCCAAAGAAGGAGACTCCACCACACTCCTTGGCAGCAAATTCCACTGTCGAACAGCTCTTACTGTCAAGAAATTCTTCCTAATGTTTAGGTGGAATCTTCTTTCTTGTAGTTTGAATCCATTGCTCCGTGTCCGCTTCTCTGGAGCAGCAGAAAACAACCTTTCTCCCTCCTCTATATGACATCCTTTTATATATTTGAACATGGCTATCATATCACCCCTTAACCTTCTCTTCTCCAGGCTAAACATACCCAGCTCCCTAAGCCGTTCCTCATAAGGCATCGTTTCCAGGCCTTTGACCATTTTGGTTGCCCTCCTCTGGACACGTTCCAGCTTGTCAATATCCTTCTTGAACTGTGGTGCCCAGAACTGGACACAGTATTCCAGGTGAGGTCTGACCAGAGCGGAATACAGTGGTACTATTACTTCCCTTGATCTAGATGCTATACTCCTATTGATGCAGCCCAGAATTGCATTGGCTTTTTTAGCTGCTGCATCACACTGTTGACTCATGTCAAGTTTGTGGTCTACCAAGACTCCTAGATCCTTTTCACTTGTACTGCTCTCAAGCCAGGTATCACCCATCCTGTATTTGTGCCTTTCATTTTTTTTGCCCAAGTGTAGTACTTTACATTTCTCCCTGTTAAAATTCATCCTGTTTGCCTTGGCCCAGTTCTCTAATCTGTTAAGGTCATTTTGAAGTGTGTTCCTGTCCTCTGGGGTATTAGCCACCCCTCCCAATTTGGTGTCATCTGCAAACTTGATCAGGATGCCCTCAAGCCCATCATCCAAACTCCTCTTCCTCCTCTTCAGTATTTAACTCTCTTATTGCATTAATTAAAACCAGCCAAGCAGAAGGTGATGCAGCTTGTGGGAACAAGGCTCAGAAACATTTTGTACTGTCGGTAACTACACACGGCATGACATCACCCCACACTGTTTGCAGTGGTGCACAATGGCATATAAACATTTATGCCACAACCCAATCCAGAATTTACTGTTTTTTCAGCCCCTTGGTTTCTGTGGCTTCCAAGACAATTAACTCCGTGATGTAAAGTGAAGTCTAAAATGGATGACTAATGACAAAAACACCATCTAACTAAAGTTACATAAAATGCATGTTTGTTTTTGCAGATAAATATGCTGAGCATACTGTGTTGCTTTTCAATGAGATGGAAACATCCCTAGAAATAGACCAGGTTTTGCCTATCCAAGTTTTTAAGCCCCATTGATTTCTAATGGGAGAGATTTCAAGCATTTGCTTTATTCTTCCATTTGAGATGATGGAACTTAAAAGTAGTTGACTGGTTGGATTGGACCCCATTTTTTCAAAAGGGCACAAATAGGAAGCCATTTGTTTTATTCATTCACTTCCTCTGCTCCTTGAAATGGGCATTGCCAGCATGAAATTCTGAAAGATACATATTTTCAGCACAGTTGCTTTTGTTTCTGGCATCTTTTAGATTGCCTGGCAGCATGGAAGCTGCAGTTGTTATCTGGCCTTCTCAGTGTTCCTGCTGCTGTTTTCATATGGATTCTAGAGCTTTAAACAATAATTATGTATTTGTAAAATAAGACTTCTTTTTAAAATATTACATTGACAGTCTCTGACTCTAATGATCTCAGCAAATCTTTATTTGCTAGATGTTTTTGACATTTTTGGTCAGGAAACAAATATGTGCCCACAAGTTTAGTAGGAAAATTATGCTATTTATTATTGGACCTATATCTGTGGGTTTTTTTTAAAGGCTAGCAAACATTCTGCCAATGCCTTCCCAAACTAGCTTGGGTGCTTAGCGGGGGGGGGGGGAGGACTGGAGCTTTATATGAGTTGCAGGTGATTTAAAATGTTACATTTCCGCATCTCAGCCACACAAACATGCAGTTGTTGTTTTTTAATAAACATTTAGAATACAGATACAAATCATTTTGCCACCATACATACACCCCATTCTTGCTATAAATTTTCACAAACACACAATATTTGCACAACCTGCAACAATAACAACATACATTATATAACAAGAAGGTGAAACATCAACAATAAAAAAGAGTCTTGTAGCATGTCAAAAACATTATTATGGCAGAAGCTAGTCTGTGGCGATGAACATTTTCCCTTTGAGTCTGTGTTGAGCTTTATGTTTGTGGTTGAAGTCAACAAATATATATATATATATATATAATATTAAAATATGTGTAATATGCAACAGTCTGGCTAGATCAAAAAGTTGACAGCTGTGTTGACAGAATTTGTTAGCTGCAAAAAGGGGTGTGGTGCAGTGAGGGGGAGGTAAAGATAAAAATTGGATATTGAAGCAGGAGGATGGTCAGGGTTATTGGAGGAGTAGGCTAAAGATCATGGCTTTGTACCATTTGGGTGGGGGAAATTCCACCTTCACTGATATCCTTTAGGCTCACAACAACACTGCAAAGTAGGCTAGTCTGAGAGAGATTTGCTCAACGCTGAGTATAGATCTGAATGTGACTTTCAAACACAGTTGAGTGTACATTTCACATATACCCAAACACACCCTGTAAGCGGGTGGCGCTGTGGTCTAAACCACAGAGCCTAGGGCTTGCCGATCAGAAGGTCGGCGGTTCGAATCCCCGCAACAGGGTGAGCTCCCGTTGCTCGGTCCCTGCTCCTGCCCACCTAGCAGTTTGAAAGTACATCAAGTGCAAGTAGATAAATAGGTGGGAAGGTAAACGGTGTTCCCGTGCGCTGCTCTGGTTCGCCAGAAGCGGCTTAGTCATGCCGGCCACATGACCCGGAAGCTGTCTGCGGACAAACGCCGACTCCCTCGGCCAGTAAAGCGAGATGAGCGCCGCAACCCCAGAGTCGTCCGCGACTGGACCTAACGGTCAGGGGTCCCTTTACCTTTTTAAGCTGGAAATAGGGAAGTGACAGCCATGCTGGCTGGGGCAGATGGAAGTAGGGAGTCCCAACAACATCTGCAGGCTAATTGTCAGGGATGAAGGGGATGCAGCAACACCTGGAGGGCCACAGATTCCCCATCTCTAATAAATCCAGTGATTCTACAGTAACAGTCATGGAGATCCATCCAAAGCCTCAGGCAACAACAAAAATTAACATGCAAATTCATTGGGAATGGTTGTTTAAGAAAATAATAGTTCAAATGTAGGTTTCACCTTTCTTGTTATGATAATTTACCACCATGACCAATATCTGTGAGTGCTCATATATACATTCTGCTCTGCTCTTGTGTTCGCATCTGTGGATGGACATGTAGCAAATCCAAAAATGTTTCCTGCACCCCTTGGGGATCTTCTTTCAACTATCTACTTTTCTGTCTGCTTTAGACATGCACACACAGTGAGGTAACTCCTTCATCTGATAAAATAAACTCTCATGAAAATATATGCCGCAGTAAATCAGTTCTACAAGAGTCAGTCAGGAATTGTCTTTGGTTGTACTCTCCTGAGTGCTCCTCCCAGACAATCTATTTATTAAGCATTCTTTCTGATTTGCTTGTACAAAGCTTTCACAGAAGTTAGATTATATCCATCATTTATTGAACATTCATTCTGATTTCTTTGTGTTGAGCTTATATCAGAACATAACAACATAATACAGTAAACATTCGTTCTAATTTGCTTGCGGAGACTGCGGGTGTTATATGACTTCCATTAATCATTTGTTCTTTCTTCGCTCCTCAATGCATTTCCCAGTCACTTCTCTAATAGCAAAAAGTCTGTTTGGTGTTTCTTAAGTGTATCTTGCTCTGAGGTGCCAGGGCAAGTTAACTCACTTTAGTTGCAGAAGCCTAAAATTTCTGATATGAGGTTGAGTGCCTCCTGCAAAATACTGACAGTCTGGAGGATCCCTGACTCTTATTAAAGAGATTGTAGAACAAGACAGAGCTGCCCCACTTACCATGAACAGACCTGCCTCACCAGTAAAAGTTCCTTTATGCCCTGTCACAGTAATGTATATGTATCCAATAATGTTGGCTGGCTGCTACTAGTCTGTGTTGTTATGCAAGAGATTATCTGGAGTTGCAGAGTAATCTTTTCTTTGGGGTGGATTCTTCCTTTGGAAAAACACATCTAGTTTCCAAGGCAGATTATGTCCCATTAGCAGACTCTGCTATGGACTGATTTAACCTTTTGTTCTGTTTTAATAGCCACAGAGTGTTCCTTTAAAACAACTCTCAAATGCATGTCAGGAATATATAGAAGACATGAATGCTCATGGCAGGACTTGCCCTTCAGTTTGGAGGGTGGGAGAGAAATTGTCTCTGTATGCTTAGTGCACTTCTCATTTGACTGTGGCAAAATGAAAAAGGGAAACTAATTACATTGTACACTTTCAGTTTTTCCTCTTGCACAGAGAAAAACAATACTTGGAGCAGAACTGTTGTTGGTAAAAAGAACAGCCCTTCAGCTGCTTTTGATCATTGCTTCCACAATCCTGATCAGGATTGGGATTTTATTTAACTCCCATTAAAAAATTACTCCTTGAAACGTTTGCTTCCTGGTGGGTGAGCTCTCCTCCTTAAGAGGAGCGGTGGTAGCACAGAACATTCTGAGCCAATCCAAGCCCAGTGGATATCCCATTGTGCTTTTGCTCCCCACTCCCATGGAGTCGCCAAAACATATAGGAATGTGAGGCTACTACAGTTCTTTCAGGAGCCTGGCGTATTTGGTAATAGGAGTGACATAGCAAAGGCAGTCATGCTCTTGGCAAACTCCTGCATTTAATGGGATTTGTGCAGTAGAGGGTCCAAGTGGATTACTCCAGTAACTGTGAATAAGCACAGCAAGTTGTGTTTATGTAGATTTCTGTAATCTTGTTATCTGAAGACCCCACTAACAAAAGGTTTGGTTAATAAAAGAGGTTGTCACCAAATGATGTGGAAAGTCATTTGCATATATGCTGTTTGTTTTACCAAGTCTGTTGAATGGAATGCAGGTGGATACTTAGCACTGTTTTATTAATGTGTGTGTGGAAATGCCCATCTGAGGGTTCATCCGCACTTCAGCTTAACCCATATTTTGATTTTATGACATACCGATTAATCCCCCCGCCCGCCGCTGAGTCTGAGAGCTTTTCTCTTTGTTCCACAGCTGTGCCTTGCCAAAATCCGGTCTTACCGACTGAACTGAAGCTCAGTTAAACAAAACCTCTCTGAAAATTTTCCGCACATCTGATAAAATCAGACTCAGAATTGTGCCCATACCTTCCTGTGGAACTGGCAGATGCCAGTTCAACTTGAGAAATTTATACCGGTATGCAGGTTGCAATGGCTGGTCTTGTTTTACCAGTTTGTCTTCCTTACCTTTAAAACGTCCAAGGTGTCAGATAGAACCAGGAAATTATCTTACTGCAATTTTATGACAGCATAGCCAATGAGGCTCCTCTCTCTCTCTCTCTCTCTCTCTCTCTCTCTCTCACACACACACACACACACACACACAGAGAGAGAGAGAGAGAGAGAGAGAGAGAGAGAGAGATATGAGCTGCAGTTATCTGTATTTTGTGTTAATTATGAAATTCACTTTTCAATGATTTATTTCTGTCTTTTGTAGGATAGGAATATATCGGCTTTTACTCTGCTTGTACTTAACACTGCCTCAAAATGAGCCTGATATGAGCATTGATATGATTTTAAAACAGGGGAGTGAAACCTGTGAGAGTTCAAGAGGGACATTCTTACCTTCAGCAGCATAAGAAGAATAATGGAGGGCAGTAACAGTCCCAATAAATAATAAACCATCTACACACACACATGCAATTTACTTGTATAAGAATTTGCTTATGCTGAATATAGGTAAATACAGCATTATTTTTTCTTCTTCCTGTGTGTTCCTCCTTTGCTGCTTTCCCCACATTTGTATGTCCTTTGCAAATGAAATTATGTGGTTGTTTAAAGCCTATTGAAAAGATATCAGGTCTCAAAGGGCTCCAATGTACAGAGACATATTTTATATACCATCTCCATGGGCTATAAGAAATTAAAATAAGCCTTCTCACTTTTATCTATTTGAGGTAGATCTTTAATATTTTTATCCTTATATTATTCCTGTGGGCTAGGAAAATAATTTTTGATCTACAAAAATACATCTATAAAGCTAAGTGGAGCCCAGCTACACAGCTAACACATTAAGAATACAACTGCTCTCCAGCCTTCCTGATAAAGATAACTGCACGCTCTAAGGCTCTTGCAAAGATAACTGAAAATACACACAAGGCACTTTGAAACTTGTTGTTTTCTCCTCCCCTCTAGTACACTTTTATTTACTTCTTCTGTCTCATTCTCTCGTTCTTCAAATCTCTCCAGCAAACACACACACGCAAACCGAATTCATCCTTTCTGCGGGGGGGGGGGGGGTTGAATGAAGTAATAGGTGGCCAGAGCTGGACTATGATTTCTCAGACTCAGGCTTCTTGCATTAAATGCTGAAGAGCAGCATATGTTAGACATTGCTACCTTGGTTCACTGTCTAGTCCTATTTATACCCAGCTGGCCAATCCCATTGTTCCATACTGCCTGTCAATCAAAGGACCTCATTCCCTACTGTAGCAGTGATTGGCTGAGCTGTTTTAGTGTCACATATGTAAGGCTGACCCAAGACATTTTGGCATCTGAGGCGAAGCACTGAATGGTTTCCCGCACCCATCCAGCCGTCAGGGAAGAGGGGGTGAGCGAAGATCTACATCAGGAACAAGGGAGGAATAAAGACCTACACTGGGATCTGCTGCCCTTGTGGATCTTGCTGCCTGAGGTGGTTGCCTCACCTGACCTCACGGATGGGCTGGTGCTGTAGATATGGATAAGGTAGGAAAGGTCTCTGGGTCCTGTCTCAGCTGCTCTGAACCATCCATCCATCCATTCATACAATTTATTTATTTAGCCGCCCTTCATCTGAAGATCACAGGGCAGCACACAATATGAACCTAGAGGGGCAATCTGGGAATTAAGTGCACAGGCTGCTCACTGAACCCTGATTCAACCTTCACATCTTCTTATAAGTGTCTTAGAAATTGAGCTTTGGCTGTGTAGAGAGCAGGAAGTAGTAGGATATGTGCCACAGCTACATGATCTGGCAATCTTCTGTGTATTTTTAGAATCTGAAAGACAGACTGATGCTAACCTATGTGACCATCGCATAAGATGTGTTTTGCGAATGTTTGAAATCATTTACAGCTAGGCTTTCCTGCTCTTATTAATGCACAACTCTAGTGTGCTTACTTAAATCTCCTCAACTGTATGTCCACAGGCAAAAATATGACCTTGGCCAAGAAGCTGCTCTGTCAGAGGTCATCATTTCCTGAAATAATAAGCCAACTGAGTGTATTTGATCTGTAGAAACCAGAAGCGTGAAACGAATTTTAATTTGAGTGCCTAATATTATGTAATATTGAATACACAATGCTTCCAGTAACAAAATTAAATTTATAAATAATTGTCACGATGCGAACAAAAACACAAGGTTCAACTCTTGTGCCAGGCTCTGATGCATATATCTCATTGTCAATCACCTGACGGAGGGTCTATGTTTTATTTAGGTAAAGGATTTTTACTCTGCCCTTCCAGGACAGTAGAAGCGGGGGGCGGGGGGGGGATCTTTTTCCACCAAAATTATTTACAATACCTGAAAGTCCTGGAATAAGAAAAGGTCATTTTCCTTAGTGTCTGAAAAAATAACGATGTGGGGATCAGGTGAGTTTCCCTGGGGAGAGATTACCACAGTCTGCATTCCACTTGATGCCAACAGTGTTTGGGCTTCCTAACTGTGTGCAGAATTGCAAGCTATGTCAGTAGGTGAAAAGGGACTTCTCCTTTCAGATATGGATGAAAGTACATGTATACCCAATGAAGATGCTCTCATTAAAACAATAACAAGCTCAAGGGGTGGGGTGGGGTGAAAAACAGATTGTAATCCAAAAAATATAATCTATAATGGGGGTATAACAATGCAAATTATCCGGGGAAGAGTTTTTCCATGTGTGGGTGCCTTATGTCAGTCAAAGACATATACATAAACTGCAATCTGTTCAACTATTTGAATGTTGAAAACACAACATTTCCTCAAGTATATGAATTTGGAGTATGCTAAGCAGCCATGAATATGTATGGGTTACGATTCACGCGAAGTTTCAGAATGAGATGTCAGTGCCAGTTTTGTGTAAGAGTGAGCATTTCCACTTTGAACATCTTTGCATGGATTTGAAATGCAGGATATGGAGCTGTATTATATATGCACATATCATATAAAGTTTTTTTTAATCATATTTTTTTTAAAAATGAACAACAAACATAAAAGCATAGATGGAGGTGCTCCAGTTGACATAGTGTAGTACTTGGACTTTAAAAAATCTTTTGACCAAGTATCTCAAAGAACTCCTTCCAGCCCAAATAAAGTGCATATTTGTATGTAACAGCCTCATGCTCATTCATTTGCCTTCAGCTCCATACACAATGTACTTTTGCCCCAGGAAAGGGTCACATCCTCAAGTAAACTCTGTAATTAAGAAGCATCTCACTCTTGACTTCCCTTCTCTCCAGGGCGATCAGCTTCTTTATCTCACAGAGATGCAACAGGTTAAATCTCAGAAATGACATATATTGTCTGAAAGTTTGTGTCTGGCCTCTGTTTCACACAGACCCACAACCTGCCTTGCTCGGGACAAAGGTACGTGGTGGTTATTAATGTTATTTTCACCCATCAATCAACCTAAAGCAGATCCTGCTACTGCATTAATTTCACAGGCAAGGTGCTATAAATATGAAACCTCATCTTTTGGTCAGGCTCTTTAATTGGATCTAGGCTGTTGTATCATCATCATCATCATAATCAACAACAACAATTTTATTATTTATATACCCCGTCCATCTGGCTGTGTTCATGCTGCATGCACTGCAAGGAGGTCAGGCCAAATCCATCCTATGAGCTTCCAAATTACTCCAGTCTTTCTGATGCCCGACGTAAGCCTATGGTAGCTAGCCCCACACTTTCTACCTATCCATTTCTATCCATCTAAATTCCTAATCTGCACAGAATCATAGAATTGTAGAGTTGGAAGGGACCACAAGGGTCATCTAGTCCTACCCCCCCCAAATGCAGGAATATTTTGCCTAACGTGGAGCTCAAATCCACAACCTTGAGATTAAGAGTCTCATGTTGTACTGAATGAGCTATACAAGTAAAAGAGCTTGTTGGCGTAATGTGATGGAAGCAGGTGTGCTAACACCTTGGATATCTGCTGACTAGACAGAACCTTCCTGTTTTAAATGTCGTGCCTTATTTGTTCTCTGAGTCTCATTCCTTAAACTAGGCATGGAACGGAGATTTGGGTTGTACAAGATTGGGCTGCTTTGAAGGAATGCTATGGATGAGAGAGAAATTGCGTATTTTTTTTCCTTTTTGGGGGGGTGGGGTAAGTGGGAAATGAACACACTGGGTATAAATCCCACTCCTTTCCTCCCCTCCTAATCACAGACTACGCTTTCCCCCATACTGTTCCTAACCTTCAACTTTATTGTACAGTCTATAAGGACGAATGCTCTATTTTCTAAAAGACCTAAGGGAAAGCTTGCATAAAGTTTAATAGCGTAACAGCACAATCCTGTGCATGTCTACTTTGAGAAGCAAGTCCCATTGAATTCAATGGAAATAATCAAACTGGGATATGTGTAAGATTGCATTTGAGTTTTAATTCCACAACAGGACTTCCATTTCTTGTCCTCCCCTACCCCCAAAATCTATTATGGAGAGTCTCCCAACCCTTCACAGCTGATCTTGAAGGCAGGTGGGGGCTGGAGGGGACAGAATAAGGAATGGAAGATCCACTGTACAACCAGATGTCTGTTGTGCTGGCAGGGCTACAGAGTTTGATACAGTACTAAGGCTACAATAATACGTCCACTTACATTGGAGCTCAATGAGTCTTAATTATGAGTAGACATGCAGACAGGGGTGCTAACTTGAATAAAATATGGGGGGGGCAGCTAAACCCCGCCCCGCATAATGGATAACAAGACGTGGCACACAGACATCATATCTGAAGAAGTGTGCATGCACACAAAAGCTCATACCAATAACAAACTTAGTTGGTCTTTAAGGTGCTACTGGAAGGAATTTTTTTTTGTTTTTGTTTCGATTACGGCAGACCAACACGGCTACCTACCTGTAACTAGAACCATTTGAATGGCAATGCCCATCAACTTGGGGGGCCACCCCTCAATTATTTTATTGGTGAGGCCGAAGGGACCTAGGTGTTGCCTCCTATGCATGCAGAGGATTCCACTAGTTGTTTTTGGTTTTTTTACAGTGGCATCAGAGTCAGGGAAATGGCAGCTAGGATTGACAATAACAGAAATCACAGAACTATTTGTAGATAAAAATATAGCAAGGAATTTCCAGGCATAAGAAAGGGAAGTTCCCATTATGAAGGACACTTTATTAGATTAGCAGTCTAAACCAGGCTTCCTCAACTTCGGCCCTCCAGATGTTTTGAGACTACAATTCCCATCATCCCTGACCACTGGTCCTGCTAGCTAGGGATCATGGGAGTTGTAGGCCGAAAACATCTGGAGGGCCGAGGTTGAGGAAGCCTGGTCTAAACCTACACAAAAGAAAGAGGTCACTACATTCAGTGGGACTTATTCACAGGAAGGGTTTGCAGCTTTACTTATAACATATAAAAATATCTTAATATTGATTTCACCTTTGGAGGTTCAAAGATACATTACATACAAAAGTATATAGGAAAACTCAACCACCTGTTTAATTCTTATAAAAGGAACTTAGAAAGGGATGATTTGAAATGGGATGTCAACAGGCGAGGGGCTTGCCTTACCTTCCCCAAGGGAATATGGAACGGGCGTATGGCACTCCTACACTGTTCATGCTGGCAAGCACTATGCCATGGTAGTTTTCAGCATTACAACTTGGCAGGGGGTTGGACTGGATGGCCCTTGTGGTCTCTTCCAACTCTATGATTCTATGATTCTAACTCGGAACACATGAACAAAAACGCAACAAAGTGCAGATCATGGGAGTATGGAGAGAACGAGAGTAATATACAACTGATTCACACACTCCTGGACGTGTATGTATGGGCATGCCTGTGCTCATAGATGAGATGAATGAGATATACCTTTCCTGAGGCTGCTGTAGTAAGCAGATTTAGTTACTCCTATTTCATTTAAGGAAACAAAATTGTTGACAGTATAACTTATTTCCCTGCTCAAACAGCAGCGGAAAGAATGGTTCCGCAGAATAAAATGAAATAATTCAAAAGAAATGGAATGACTCACTGCCAGGATTAGATTAACAACGGAGGTAGTCAAGGAAAGATTGATGTATTGGGACAAAAACTGTCTAAAATTAAATAAGGTATGCCACTTGTAGACCAGCAGGAAGGATACCTTCATTGCCCTTTACAATTTATAATGGCATCCTCCAGATAAATTCCCTTGTCCACTTTTTATTGAAAACATTAACTGACTGGTTGTGTAGGCCGTGCTTTCAAAAAGCAAGGACACTAGTCTAACATAGCCATGAGGATACTGTGAAGTGCAGAAGTTTGCTTCCAGGCAACACATTATCCAGCAAAATCCCTGAGAGCACCAGAGGCTTTGATTTAAAATGCACCTTTAAGTCTTTTGGCTGCAGATATAGTTTAAGAGGATAAGTGCCCACTAAAGGCTCAGGGATTATGGAGAGGGTTATTCATCACCAAAAAGAGGACATGAATCCCACCCCACCAATGTTGATAAAACTCTACACAGTCCGATTTATATGCATAGATGAAAATTTAAGAAATAATTACTACTGTAACATGTTTTATGTGAAGCTGGCCTTGAAGATGGTCCAAAAGCTGCAGCTAGTGCAGAATGTGGGTGCTAGGTTGGTAAGTGGGGCAGCCTAATAGGACCATGGGTCACTAGAATACTGCTGCCAGTGAGTTACTGGGTCCAGTACAAGCTTTTAGTACTAACATACAAAGCCCTAAATGGCTCGGGACCCAAGTACCTGAAAGACTGCCTTTCCCAGTATCCAACATCTCAGGTCCTATGATCACAATCCCTCCAGCAGTTCTCTGATGAAAATAGGGACGTCACATTCCATAATAATGATTTTACTATTTATTCCCCACCCATCTTACTGGGCAGCTTCCAACATATATAAAAACTTAATAAAACATTAAACATTTTTAAAATTACCTATACAGGGCTGCCTTCAGACAGCTCGGGGGTTGGATAACTCCATACCCTCCAACATTTCTCCAATGAAAATAGGGATATCCTAAGGCAGTGATGGCTAACCTTGACACTCCAGATGTTTTGGGACTACAACTCCCATCATCCCTGACCACTGGTCCTGCTAGCTAGGGATGATGGGAGTTGTAGTTCCAAAACATCTGGAGTGTCAAGGTTAGCCATCACTGTCCTAAGGAAAACCAGGACATTCCGGGATCAAATCAGAAACTGGGATGGCTTCTCAAAATAAGGGACTGTCCCTGGAAAATAGGGGCACTTGGAGGGTCTGTGATCAGCAACGGGGGTCCTGCTGGTGATGCCACCACTGGGGGTTGCAGAAGTGGCAGTGACCTGTGACAAGACCTTCTTAGTGGTAGTCCCCCATTTGTGGAATGTCCTTCCCAGTGAGATGTGTCAGTCTGCCTCACTATTCACTTTCAAGAGAAATTTTAAAAACATTCCTGTTTACTTGTGTATTTTGATGGCTGAAAGTTACTGTCCCTGAAATTATTAGTTTGAGAGCAGCTGATTGCTTTCGGGAGTTTTAAACACTTTGTTAGGTGATTGTTCTGCATTGTTTTTAGGAGTTTTAATTATATTAGCATTGGTATGTTTGTCACTCTGGGCTCCTTTGGTGTGGGGTATAAATCTAATGATGATGGTGATAAGCTAATGACTCACTAAACAATCCTGTTGTGAGCTCATCCAAGACGGCTTAGCAGGCATCAGTTTTACCCTCCTCCAAATGATAAGAAGGATTTTAGGGGGATCTGAATGGCAAAGGTTGGTGCTTGGAGAAGGTGAAGAGACTGACCCCCTCCCTGGCAACCACACACAGAGCTTGCTTCTTGCTTTGAAAGCATACTCTAAAAAGGGATATTCAATTCAAGCAGTCTGCTTGCTAGCTTAAGCTATACACAAATTCTAAACAAACTCTTCCCCAGCCATTATCCTTAAACAAATACTGTTAGCTCCGATTTTTATTCAATCTTTAGCAACCTACAGGGGGCTAATAGAGGAACTGAGAAAGAAGGCGAAAATGGCTTATATATTTCTAATGTCCTCATTTTTTTATATATATCTCAAGTAATTTTTTCCTTTATGTCCCCCATCTGCTGCACACACACACACACACACACACACACTCAGTGTTGTGACTCCAATTGATCTAGCTTCGCAAAACATGCCCAGACAACAAGAAAATGGTTTCTCAGGCAACAGCAATTATGTGGAATCTGTTTGTACCCTGCCTCCTTATTTCTCTTCACTTTTAGCTGTTCACAGACAAGCAACAATGAGCTGATGGACCCCTAGCATTTAATTAAAATTTATCAGGATAAGTAATTGCAGGACAGATTGCTTTAAATGGCCATAACCCATGTGATATAGTAGTTTTGGATAAGGACTTGGGAGACCAGAGTTAAAATCCTCACTCAGTCATGAAGCTCACTGGGTGACCCTGGACCAGTCTACTGTCCAATACCATTTTTGTTCTAATGCTTTACTAAAGATAACATGACTCATTTCATTTACCTGCTTTGATAGAGCCAAACATATTTTATTATTTGCTTGAAACAGGGTAGAAGGTAATCAAGGAATTTTATAGTAATCAGATGTCTCAATCAGGTCAGTTGCAATCAGAAAAAAAGATCTCCATAATATTTTGAATCACTTGCTCTCCTTCCCCCAATTCCATTGGTGCACTGGAGATGGTAAAGGCAAAGGCAAAGGACCCCTGGATGGTTAAGTCTAGTCAAACTTGACTATGGGGTGTGGTGCTCATCTCACTTCAGGACCAGGGAGCCGGCCTTTGTCCACAGACAGCTTTTCTGGGTCATATGACCAGCAGGACTAAACAGTTTCTGGCACATTGTGATGGAAGGCAGAAATGCCGCCTAACTTCCCAACACAGTGGTACCTATTTATCCACTTGCACTAGTGTGCTAGGTTGGCAGAAGCTGGGACAGAGCAATGAGATGACAAGGCTGTTGAACAGGATGGCATGTGCTAAACGTAAGAAAATGTTTTCTTGTAGGAGGTCCAACATCTTGAAGTAAGCTTTCCCTTATTCAGGCCACTCCCTCCACAACAGAAAAGGTGCCCAAATGCTACCCAAAACACCTGTGCAGGTACCTACTAGAGGAGAAGATCAGTAATGGCTCACAAGCTGTTAGCCAGGGAAGTTTTTCCACTATTACTCACTGTATTGAGGAACTCCTTCAACCAAGGAACCACAGGGTTTTTCAAAACAATTGCTTGAAAATTATCTAACGCATGGGTCAAGATAGGTAAGTAATGCCTTCAGTTCTCCAATTCTCTGATACAGCAAATGTTCTCCCAAGAAAGCTATTAACGGAATCATCAACATAAGTAGCACTTTTCTCTTTAATTGAATTGCTCATTTCACATTAAATACCTGTAGCACAGGATGTCATGAGCTACTTTCCTGTAGTACTCAGATATAAATAGTTTCTTTTATCTGAAATAACAAAGTGGTGGAGCTTATAAGGCCTGCCAAGTTTCTTCCAGTAGGAAGAATGTCATCATCTTTAACCAATGTGCTTATGGGAGCATTCCAGAAAGAAAGAAAAATGTGAAAAAGATTATTTTTGAACATTTAAATGCCAATGGACTATTAAAATAGTGATGATACTTGGTGTCTGCTTTATAAGTTTTAGCAGAACATCTACCTATATATCTGCAATTCTAAACAAACTTGGGGTAGGGATGGGAGGTAAGCTCAATTGAACAAAGTGGGACTTACTTTCTGAGTAAGCATGCAGGGCATTGCACTACATAAGTCATTAAGAAAATTTATTCCCATTGCAATTTGTGGAAAAGGAAAATTCAATCCTGAGAGCTACACACTATTTGTTAGGAGCTGTATGAGTCAGCTGCACAGTTTAGCACAGGCATAGGCAAACTCGCCCCTCCAGATGTTTTGAGACTACAATTCCCATCGTCCCTGACTACTGGTCCTGCTAGCTAGAGATCATGGGAGTTGTAGTCCCAAAACATCTGGAGGGCCGAGTTTGCCTATGCCTGGTTTAGCAAAAAGCTCCTCTATTGATTGGAAACCATTTAAGGGCAGAGGCCATGAATGCATACCAAGCCACCTATAGGCATTCATAACCTCAGCCGCTCAGTCTATTAAGTTTTTGATGTTGTTCCTTTGCCTTTATAGAGAGGATATTGTTTTCTCT
Organism: Darevskia mixta; assembly: GCA_034641385.1. Lineage (NCBI taxonomy): Eukaryota > Metazoa > Chordata > Lepidosauria > Squamata > Lacertidae > Darevskia > Darevskia mixta. The sequence goes on along the minus strand of JAWWNH010000224.1, from coordinate 4,828,057 downwards.
TTCATAGGTGCTGGACACAATTAAATGGTATTTGGCAATCAGACTACTGCAAACTTGCATTCCTGATAGAAAAAGTGTCACATCTCATTAGCTTGTATGGTAAAAATGTATTTTCAGCACAGCAATAACTAAACACCAACTAATGATCTGCACAACCTTTGAAATTTTTACTAGAGTCTGAGCTAGTATTTTGTGCACCCAGGCAATGTGACAAAAAGGCAGATTTTTATAGTCCTTGCATGATTTTCATCAACTTTCCACAGGATTTTTTAAAAAAACTTTATGTGACGGTAGTACATTTGATGCCTGCAAATGGTTGAAATAATCTGAGGAGGCCAGCAGCATATTGTTCAATATACTGAAATACAAAACGGCTTGCAATAATGTAATTAATCTATATCACTTTCCTCACTGTAATTGTTGCACAAAATCTTGTGTGTTAATATCTCCTTAGGTGGAACCTGGAGTGAAGGAACTGTAAAACCCTGATGTTTCAGTCTTGGCAGGCAAGCCAGTTGAGTCACCTTTAATGCTAAAGCATGTTGAACAAAACCCAGGTAAAACTCAAGAGACTATCTTGAGGCATGAAAAGCCAAAGACATGCATTTTAAGAATGATTTTAAGAAAGGAAGTGAGTCTGCTTTGCAACACTTTTTTTAAATTGTCATAGTCAACTAGTGTTCTGCTATTTTCTTATATGGGATGTTGAGGAGGGGTAATAATGCTGAGGGGGGCACACTGTGCTCCTTCTGGGGCAGTTTGTCCACCTTTGGTTCCTAACCCTGCACTCAGCTCTCACCCGTGGCTCCCATAAGCTGTCAACATGCGACAGCAGCCACACCCCAGGAAAGGCTTCCACTGGTCGGCTAAACCAGGTGAGGGTAGCTGATGGGTCTAAAACCCTGGGTGAGTTAGGGATTTCTCCTGCAGGCAAAGACAGGCTCCAGTGGATTGAGCAGACAAGACCAACAGTGGGTGAAATGATCAAGAAAGTGGTTCTGCACATGCTGTATAGGGAAGTGTGGGGCAGATGGGGCTCATCAACATGGGAAGGTAGCCCATCTAGGAGAAGGAAAACTCTGATCCCAATTCTCTGCTGCCTTGTGGAATTTCTTCAGAAGAGAAGGCTAAGGAGTAAACCCTACACAAATCCAGAGCAGAGTCCCTAAGGCAGCTGGATGGAGAAGCACCAATTACCGGTATACTTCCCTCTGCTCTACCACTTTGTTCCACAGCATAGGCTGCTCCTCTGTGATATTTGCCTTGAGGAGTTCCAGGTCACCCTCTGAGGAGGATTCCAGTAGCAAGAGACATGACCAAAAAACTAGCCATTAAAAAAAAAAGCATTTTAGTGAAACACTGAGATGAGTTCAGGGGGTCATGTTTCAGCGAAAATTGTTATATAAATAACACTCGTCTTTCTTGGCCAACACCAGATTCAACCTGTTACCTGCAACTCTCCCTGGACTGAATCAAGACCTGGACCTGACCCAAGTCAAGTATTGCCAGAGTTCTGTTGAAGTTCATTTCCCCTTTGATCTAAAATCTCTCTGAAGACATTGATAAGATGCAATAATGCATTCAGCAAAATTATATGGTTCAATGTTATCATTGTTGTCTGGCCTCTAGGGAGAGGCATTACTTGGAAGAACCATCTAGCAGATCCATTAAGATCGCCTTTATAGAGACAATTGGAGTGGTGTGGGACTATTCAAAGAGGAGTAGCTTCTTCTCCACTCCAGTAATGTATGCTTCAAGCATATGGTGATTATTGCCATTCTGAATCATCAATATTAACATTGTTAGCATTTAAAAAGTATTTATTAACATGGTTTTCAAAATGAATGTAATAAACAAGTACTGAACAATTTTCATCTTCAAACAAGGTAAGATTAAAAAAAAGCTGATCCTCTTCAACAAACAAAAGTTAAAGCCTTTTGGCAGTCAACTTGCTTCCCATTACTATTATGTGACAGTGTCTCACCTTGTTTAATAATCTTGCACATCACAAATAGGCTTGACAGCCTCTCCAGAAGAAAGAAAGAGAGGAGAAAAGGCTAACAACAAACGATTTTCAATTAAGCACAGCAGCACACAGCTAGCCCTGGTCAAAGCCTGTTTTACAAGGGCTCACAAATGTCGGTGTCTTCATCAGTTTCTATTGTATGAAGAGTAAAAGAAAAAGGATAAAAAGAAAATGAAGAGAACAATCTCAGGAGAGAAATAATGAGTGAAACATCCTTACTATGATACTGAAGGCCTACAGAATGATGACAGAATGCAAGACTAAGAATACAATAGTCATTCATGTGCTCAATGCAAGGCTATGTCAAAGACCATGACATTCTATGTGATAATAGTCATTTCAATGGACTAAATATCACCCATTTAAGGAAGTACTTGACATACCTGGGCCCTGCACTTGAACTCTATGCATAGTTTATATTAGAAGACACTTGGAATTTCCCCCATACCATCTTCATCTCTGCACTATTATGAGACAGTAACATCTAAATAGTGAGGGTCAAAAGAATTTGCGCTAATTAGGAAAATGTCACATCTCCAGTGCTTCTCAGAACCTATAGAGTCTAGAGGAGGCAGAGAGTAGACGTGTGAAACGGTTACATTAAAATCAGTACTGCAGTCGTATCTCTGCCTTTGTCTGCAGCACTTCAAATCACAATGCTATCCTGGACAAAGGAACACAATGAGAATACAAAGAAGAGACGGCATCCCTGTGCAAGGATGACTGCAATGAGTGGTGCTGTGGGGCACTACGCAAGATAAAGCTATTTTAAACAATTTGGTGGGGGGGGGATTAATGCAAGCACATATTTTGGAATGGAGCAATAGGAAGCTGAATGAGATGTTTGTGAAAAAATATTGGTATGAAATACGTTGAACTGGGGCATGTTTAGGTATGATAAGAGAATGTCTCTGAGTGTTACCTGCCCCATCTGTATGCATGAATATAGGTGTCAATATAGGTGAAGAATACAAAGAAAGCTGGCCATTTTCAACCGGACCATACACTCTATTCTATGTAATTTTTCTTAAATATGTGATAAATGAAGAGAGGGGGGGGGGAGAATGCTTAAAGTGCTGGCTGAAAACAGCCGTTTCGTCTTACCATGAAGGAGGCACCAACCAATTCATGATTTGCATTATAGATGTGAAGCAGTGTCATGTGTTAACAGGTTTCTCACAATGAGATAATGCAGCATCAATAGGCGGACTCCTTGGAAATTGCAATGATTGCTAATCATGCTGGTTAAAATGGTCTGACACAAGATCACAGGACTATTAACCCAGAATGTGAGTGGCAAAGTGCAGCGAAACCTATCCTTTCATAGGTAGGACAGTCTATACTACTATACATCACAGTTTGATTGTGCATGATTAAGACTAAGTCATTTCATTCATTAGCAACCTAAGCACTGGCATGACTAATAAGAATATGCATAAAGAGATTTGTTTTCTTGCAAGCTGCCAATTTCATAGGGTTATAATCAAGGCTGAACTCCAATAAACAAGACACAATATATACATGGTGTTTGCTCCCCCCTACTTTCTCCTGCAGCTTTGTGTGCTTTTCAAGGTTCAGATTGGTACCTGAGTGGCTAAATAGGGCAGGAGTGGAAGGGAGCTTTGTGGAAGACTAGGGCAAGGAAAATGGGGGGGGGGGAGAGAAAGTGGAGTCCCGCAGGAGTCAGAGGCACACGCTTTTGTGAGAAAGAAAAGGCAGGCCAGACAACATACAAGCCAGATCTAGTAAAAACAGATTCCCTTGAAACTGTTAACGGTTAACTGAGCTAAGGGATGTATTGTTGGTTTTTATATGGTTGGAAAATGTTAAAAGAAAAAAAACAATTAAAATTTATTATAAAAAAAGAAACTGTTAACAGTTTTCCATATGTCGCACCCCAAGTACCACCAGCTCACAAAAATACACGTCATAGGGACAAACGAAAGCAACCCTGTGCAATCTATCAATGTAGTAGACTTTAATTTGATGGTGGTTCAAGAAGACCGGTTTTTAATTCTACGGATCCAGCTGACTCCATGGGAAAGCAGTGTGCAAGGGTGTACAGTGTACACACACTTTCTATCTGACTGGTGGGGGAAGTGATCTGAGAAGGGGGAGAGAAGGAACAGGGGGTGTGTGGTGTCTCTGACACCCTCTCAATATTCCATCTCTCCTCATGAGCCCACAAAGCCCTTATCTCATCACTGGAAAACATCACTGTTGATTCGTGTCCGCCATTAAGTTGTAAAAGTAACTGAAACTTAATTATTTAAAAAGTCATAGGATCATTTTGAGCAGTAGGTAATACTGCTTATACTATACTATAAAATGTTATGACAGTTGGAGAAGGGGAAAGTGCCTCATAACATACTTGAGGAGATGTAATTAATTGCCTCCCATGAATTTTACATCCATTTTTCATTCCAAAACACCTCAACCACAGAGCTATATTAACATCTACACAGAAGTTTGCCTTGCAGAGTACAAATAAAAATTATTATTGCAGAGAGAAAACTCTCCCTTATCTGTCATATCATTCTTACGAAACTTTGCACAATTTGCAAGAAAAGTTGACTTACATGTCACTGTGGCTTTAAGACTGAATACAATAATGACTGGCTGCAAGTGGTAAGATTTGAGCTGCTTTCTCTGCCCCCACCCTGCCCCCTTGGACCTTTATGAGAACCCTACAATCAATTCACTACCGGTACTTCAAATGGAAGTGAGCCATATAAAGTAGTTTGTATTATGAAAAAAAATGTCTGGCAACTTTAAAATACATTGATGGGGATTTGTTCAAGTTAATTTTTCTAGGTTGATCATTAAGTCTGTATGAAAACCCCATATTCAGTTTATATTTTCCCATTGAGATGGAGGGTTGCCACCTGGCTGGTTTATTTTAATGACACATTATTTAGTGCTATCTGGTGTTTTCATAGAGTTATCAGTGGTAACCAGAATCTAGAGAGATGCTTTTATTAAAATGCATTTTCTTCCTTCATCTGTACAGTGAAGACATAAAGACAGCCAGCCAATCTAATTATAAATCTTTTCTCCATCCACCCTCCTTGAAGCAATGATAAATCATTAGGAGTAGAGAAGGCATTCATGTGAACCAATTAAAAACAGGCATTTCCTCTTAGCTACTTTCCAGAATGCTCCTCATCTTTTTCTTTCCTTGACATCAGGCCTAAGTGCAATATTTATGAAGATCTTCAAATAAATTATATAGCGGAAAAATATTTCTATTGGGTAATGAAATCAGGCACTGAAAGGTACCACTAAAGCGAATGCAGCATAATTTGCTGAATCAGCTTCAATATTCATTTTAACAGACCAGTGAAAAAAACAGGCATATATATAATGTAACAAAATTATCTGTCTGGAAGCTGGAAGCATTTTTTGAAGATACAGGACAATAATCGACACTATTTTGGACAACACATTGCAAGATGAGATAAGCATAACTTTTCTATTTATATTTATGAAGGTTAAATAGCAATTTGGCAAACTACAGGTCTCTGTTTATCTATGCTTAAACACTTGGTAGGCTAAGCAGCCGAGTGGGGATCCTTAGAAAACATGGTGAATGCAGTGGGAAATGGAACTGAATTTCTTCTAGGAAGACTGGGGAGGCCATCTCAATAATTTGTTCTAACCTTTGGATTGATATATATTGTGAGCAACAACTAAGGCCTAAGGCCCTAAGCACTATCCAAGTAATTTGGTGTTCCCAAAAAGTTGTAGAGATTTTCAGATTCCAGTTGCATTGTTGTTTTTCATCTCTTTCTCTCTGTGTACACACACACACACACACACACACACACACACACAAACACAAAATCATTTCCAAAAGCAAATAATGCAAATTGTAACACATTTGAATAGCTCCACTGCATATATGCAAAATCATGCTCATCACTTGTGCATGTAAACATATAAACTAGATGTTTAGCATATAAACTAGATGACTTAATAGTGCCTACTAGTATTAATTCAGATTTTAACCAATTAATTGTATAGCCAGAAATTGCAGCAACATTATTAATCAATTTTATTAGTTCTGGTGTAGAAGATTCAGAACTACTAATAAATTTGCAATGTGCAGCTATTTTAAATTCCATTTATTTATGTAAAAAAAACCTCATGAATCTCCCTATTCTGCCTAACCGTGCATGCCAGTGGTTCCAAATATAAATCAAATATTGAAAGAGAAAGAGAAAGAAGAAAGTCCTACCTCACATCTCACTTCAAGCCTGGGAGTCATTTTGGACTCACAGCTGTCCATGGAGGCACAGGTTAATTCTGTGTCCAGGGCGGCTGTCTACCAGCTCCATCTGGTGCGCAGGCTGAGACCCTACCTGCCCGCAGACTGTCTCACCAGAGTGGTGCATGCTCTAGTTATCTCCCGCTTGGACTACTGCAATGCACTCTACGTGGGGCTACCTTTGAAGGTGACCCAGAAACTGCAATTAATCCAGAATGCGGCAGCTAGACTGGTGACTGGGAGTGGCCGCCGGGACCTCCCATCAGAGGTTAAAAGGATCAACAACTACATGACATTTAGAAAACACCTGAAGGCAGCCCTGTTCAGGGAAGTTTTTAATCTGTGATGTGTTAATGTATTTTAATGTTTGCTGGAAGCCGCCCAGAGTGGCTGGGGAGACCCAGCCAGATGGGCGGGGCACAAATAATAAATTATTATTATTATTATTATTAATAATAAATTTCTTTTTAAAAAACCCATCTTTCCCAAATAAAAAGAAACAAACTGACAATATATTTTGTCAAACATTTTTGTCAGTCTCAAAAGCAATAATTGCAGCAGTCTGTTCTTTTGCCATTTGAACACAACCTTAAATTTTCTGCTCCCTGCCTTCAATGAATGAAGCCCACCTGATCCCTCAAAGAATTCTGGGCACTGTAGTTTACCCCCTAAAGAGTTAAAATTCCCAGCAACCCTTAACAAATTGCATTTCCCATAATTACTATTTGAGGAAAAGCATGTGCTTTGAATGTGCTTTAAAGTGTGCATATAGTGTACATAACTTGGGTTGCCATCACAGCCTGAAATCTATTAGCAAATATTGCTGTTAATAACTTGGCATCTACATTAATTAGATTGGCTGATAATTTGCACGACTATATTGTCTTTTCCAGCCCTGGGGATAGCAGAAATGTGCACACACCCCCAAACATTTTTTGTATACTTCCTGACTGTAAAAAAACAAACAAACTTCAAACAAGTTTATTATGTCCCATCAGTTACACGTTGACCAATATACTTTTGCTAGATTAACTATGTATTAAACTGAATTTCAAAACAAGAGAGGCAGTCCTGGGATTTATATATAAGATCATTAAAATGACTGGATAGATAATTCTTGTCATTCTCCATTTTGTGGCTCAGGTACCACACCTGCTAGTGCCGAATGGCAGTATCTTCAACGATAGCATATTTTGGTGTCTATTTTTAGACCACCAGCATTGAGTGCCTTGGTATCTTCCATATTATTGGAGGAAATGATTGGATTTTTGCAGAAACCTAAACCCACAATGGCTGTCTATCAATGTTGGAATGCTGTAAGTTAGATTTTCAGGACCTTAGGGACAAGCAGAATGGGGAAGTAGAATGTTCCGTTCAGCTCAATCAATGAAAAGTTGCATCAATATGTAATCTTCCTTGAAATTTAAAATTGAGATTGATTCAGCAGAAATGATGTTTTGGGCATGGTGGACTCGACAGTACCTTTATAGTAAGAAAGTGGCTAGCTCCAATACTCAGTCTTTCAAGATGCTGGTGATATAATGATGATCATGCCTCTTTAAAGCATATGTGTGGGTGCATCCTGTGCTGTCCTGGTCAGAAAGTACTAGCCATTTTAACTTTGCGTTGGAAAAATATGTGTGAACATTCATACACTTTCAAACTATATGTATGTTGTGTGAGGACTAACAGGTGGAGAATATTATAAGTGGATCCTGTGAGCCCTTATAGTTTAAAGAGACTGGTATTTCAGTGATGGAAGGATAAATATCCATAATCCATTGCCATATATATATATATATATATATATATATATATATATATATATATATAATGGATAGTTTTTATTGTTCATTTGAACTGCTGATGTTTCTTTTTGTTATATTTTTTAATAAGTAAGTCAGTAAATCATCAGTTTTCATTGTTAATTATGATAAAGTTTGAATGCCTGGTAGCTTAAGCTAGATCTGAAAATGGCAAATGAGAAACAAATAAATCTATATTCTGTTGTCATATACTCTTTCTGCTGCTTGCTGCACTACTGAAAGTAATTAAGAACCCGGTGGAAACCATTTAACAATTATTAGAAGAATAAACAGGGGACCATCAAGCCAAGCATCAAGAAGGTAATAAGAGATTTTGTGGTTATGGAGTCCAAGTAATCCTAGTATTTGCTATCAAGAGGAAAGAAATTTAAATGGATCTTTAAAATAAATTTAAAATGTTCTCTGCATGCATTCTGTTCATTGGAACAAAATGTGCCAGAATGAACATTTTATTAATAAATGAGTAGTGAATAATGAGATAACACAAAGTGTGGCCCTCTGTTCAGCCCACCCTCCCTCTTTAAAGAATTTGCTGCCATCAGATAAAAGGGGGAAATATTTCTACAAGGCTGCCTTAAAAAACCTCCCATGGGTCTCCCGAAGCGTTTCTGAGTAGCACAGGTTTATGACTTTTGGGCGTGAGGGTGTTTGTTATAAGCTGGGGCCACACAAGTTTAAGAGGAGAAAAGTTTACCAAGGCAAAAATATGGTGTTTATACATAAGCAAGAGTTACAGAAAACCACTATTTTCCCCAATAGAACAGATAATGTTTCTTTGGAATCCTCTCCTAGAGCTGAATCTTACTCTCATTTGTTCTTCTTCGGTACAATCCTAGCAGTGTATTTTTTTGGCCATCATTCTCTCCCAGGCATACAAAAGCCTTTGATATCCCTTGAGTCCTGCCAGCAACTCATCGCCTCCCGGCTGTTTACTTGCCCCCTACCAATCACAAGCTCTGCCTACAGGTAATCAATGAGACCCTTTGACCAGCAACACGATGCCACAATCCTTTTTCACAACCAAGTTCTACTGCCTTCTTCTGGAGCCTCCAGCTACAGCTATTTAACTATAAGAAGCCCAACAACCAATGAATATATGCTTTCCCACATCACACACAACAGACCATAAAACAAGGTCCAAACAGTCCCTCAGAGATATGCATCCCCACATAATACAACAACAGTCCGTACCAGTAAAGCTCATCCAATTGGTCCAGAACAGCAAAGGCCTGTGCCTTCACACCTCTCCCCACCTCCTGCCATGGTGGATGGGGCACAATAGACCTGACACAGAGGTCATACGGGGGCAGTTACTGTTGTTTTCTGCTGCAGATTTATTCTAATTATGCTGTTTAGCTATTTAACAGTTTATGCCCATGTTCTGGTTTTTTGGTTTTTTTACACTTCATGGTTTTAACTTTTATTTGTGGAATGTCCAGAGAACTTTTTATTAATGAGTAGTATAGAAATGTTGTAAATAAATGAATAAATTTCTATTTCGGTGTTCCTTTCAAAAGTCAGATAACTTGGATTTGTAAATTTGGGATACAAAAGAAAAGTATTTTGCTTTATGACATAGGAGTAAGATTGTTTACTGTGAAAGAAAGCAGAGCCAGTAACCCAACTAGTGTGGCAAAACTGACTGTATTTTAATTTTCCTTTAAAGTGGGTGATATACAGTATTAATCACATTCAAAGTGAACCTTTCAAATAAATGGATTTGCATCCATTGATTTGAGTGGGTCTACTATGAGCAAAACTGACATTGGGTATTACATAGTATATTGTGTTTTTCTTTTATGACTCACTTGGATTCATTGAAGCAGAATATGTTTTATTTTTAAAAATATAATTTTTACACAAATCCACAAGCCACAAAGCATGAGAAAGGGGTTTAAAAAAAAAAGCAAAACACACGTGCTTAATGTCTGATGATTTGGTCACAAGCTCAATGAGCACATCTTTGTTTCCTTCCTGGTAATAACATGGATGGAGTTCAGTGGCCCACAAGGCTACTCTCCCCTCCCAACCTCTGGAGAATTTGTACTTCAGACTAGAAAAAACCCAATAAAAAAACATCTAAAAGAAAAACTACCTAGACGCAGTCATCAATTTGGGTTGAAAAATAATTTTCCACCGGATCTCTCTCTCTCTCTCTCTCTCTCTCTCTCTCTCTCTCTCACTCACGCACACTTTTAATTCAAACAACTTAATACACAGTTAATGAAGAATATACTTTAAAACACACCTTTGATTTTCTTAGTTGAAATGCTAGTAAACATGGTTTATGCATTTCTACAAAACCTAAAGAGCACTGGCAGAAACCCAACCCAAGTCTCCCTCTTTCTCAGGACATTATGCCTTGCAGAAAAGGCACACAACACAGAAGTTGGTTTTCAGATGCAGGTATCCAGGGAGAAGCAACCCATAGAAACTTCGGGAGCCATTTAGCAAGCAAAAATAGCAGCCAGAAATTGTCAGCCCACACAGACCTGTTACACACACTAATTGGAGTAAATCAATATTTCACCACAATCACATTGATTTATGATGGATGACATACGATTGCAACACAGACTATTTTTAGTATTTTCTTATTAAATAAATGATATTCCAGCATTTGTCAAGTGTCATGCCTCGTGCCTTGACTTTAATATTTTTGATACACCATAGTCCTGTGCAGATGTCAGAAATTTAGGTATGATCAATGTGTAGAAGGGAAACGCTTTCCCCAACCTTCACCAATTTATTGTACTGTGTGTACAGAACCCAAATATAGTAGAGCCTGCTCCCTTCATGTATTTCTTTAGTTGAACAACTGATTGCATACACTATATGAGCATCAAAGACTAATTCTGAATTTCATGAACCAGCAAAAAATAAAAAGGGTGGGTCCAAGATGTTCAACAAAAAATATTGACTACATACAGACACACACACATCATTTTCCCTCTACAAAAATGATATTACTATATTTTTAAAAACATTGGGTAGATGCAAAAAAGTCAAAGAAACTATTGAATGGGAAAGAGCAATCAATGTTTCCAGGTTGCATGGCCTCAAAAGGGTCTTTTCCTCTCACATCTGCCTCATAATGTTGTATAAACCAATGGGTGAGAGATGGGAAGAGAATCCTGGCATTATCTAAAGTCAAGATGCATACAATGGCAACTCCACCTGGAGATCAGCATCACTTCATCCTAAAGTAGACCAGCTGCTGTTGAAACACTACGGAATTTCAGCACCCATCCCATCTTAGTTATATGTTGCAAATAGGCCGAATCACACTGGGTAGCTCTCCTGTTACTCTGCTGGACACTTTCCTTATGACTTCCTACTTGTAGCATTGCTGGAACTAAAGTGCACTTCAAAAGACAACCACCTAATAATGCTAAGGGATCTTCTCATCCATGTGGAATAATCAGAACTAAAATTTTGAAACAAAATCTTGACGTCTCAGCTAAAGGTAATCTCTGATGGCTTTCATGATAAATGGTGGATAAGGATTCTATCTACTCTCCAAAGATAAAGCAAGGGGGCATTTTTAATTTGCAGAGGCTTGCTGTTTCTTTATAATGACAACCAACCTGAAACTGTATACTGTACAGAAAAAGGCAGTGCCCCACATTTAGCTAGTATATTTGTTCAAATAACAGCTTAATTCAAAATCAAACTCACACTTCCATGTACTCCCCAATTCCTCTCTTACAGTAGGCCAGTTCAGTGCCTGCCTGCCTACTGGGGCTATGCCTGATACATATGGCCCCTGCTTGGTCATACACCCAGTGCTGCTTTTACCCTCTTCTGCTTTTTGTCATTCTATGATTTCCTGCCTTTTGGGCCCATGCCTTCCATTGTCTTAGACTCATGCCCTCTTGCTCTGTTATAACCGATTTTCTAATCTTCCGCTATCAGCAAGTTTTGTGTAACAACAGGTGTTTTCCATCAGTACTCAATGTCAGCATGTTATCTTTGTGAGCAATGCTCAGCGTCACTATACTCCCTACTTCAGTAAGTAGTTTTAATCAGTTAAAATCCAGGTGAGGATCATTCATTGCATGTCATGGTATGCCAAACTATGGTTTCCTGGGACCATGCAAATGTACCATCTTACCGAAAAGAGCTTTCACCTGTTTGGCTCCTCCCTGGTCCTTTTAGCACAGTGCGGCACGGCAGCTACACCAATGATCAGTTTAGCAAGTTGTCCAAATTCAGTATCATGGCTACGGTCTCTGCTCCTTACTCATGACCTAGAGACCTTAGTCATGGTCCAAGCTTTCTAAATCAAATCTGAGCATAGCTGTTGCTCTGCACTTTCGTTAAAGGAGAGGATGTGCAAGCTCCTCTCCAGGAATCGGCACATTCGGTCGTGGTAAGCCATAGACTGGTTTACTGTGATGCATAAATAAGCCCACAGTGTGTACTCTCACATTTTGGACCTGATTTACAGCACATTTGCCAAATAACCTGGCCACCGCTGAACTAGGTTTCTAAAGGTTTCTAATTGTTTCCAATGCATATTCATTTCTTGTTTGTGGGGTGGGGGTCAGCCCAGAGACAAAGGTTTTGGATAAGTGATTCATCCTGCAGTTTAGACTGGAGCATTGCCTATCAGACACATATTCATGGCTGGTGACATGGGCCTGTTGTTGCTTTAGTGAAAAGCTCTAATCTCACATCTGCTTTAACATCTACATCTTTGAAGATATGCTGAGGTGGGTGTTTGAACACAACAGAACACCTGACACTGAAATTACACCATCAAGGTGTTCTGAGAGAGGCTAGAGCACTGCAAACAACCAACACATTAATTCGTTTAGGGCTTTGTTCTAGCATGAGCACAAGAAATGAGACACTATTTGTTTAAATTTTAGTCTTCCACTACACATCATATGCAAACCATGTTCTTCATCAAGCTCATCCTCACCCCAGGACCTAAATAAGAGTATTCTGTTCCTAATAAAACAACAACAAAAATAATGCAAGGCTTTCAGTGAGAGCTTTAGATTTAGATTTAGGGGATTTAGATATGAACAACAGGCCCAATTCTTTCCCCACACCCCACAGGTAGGTGGGGTCAACCAACTGTCCATCACTTGACATCATTACAACATCAGATGATAACATGAATGTGGCTCACTGATTGATACCACTTGTGAATGGACCGCAGAGTGATGCTTCTCAGTGCTCATCAGCTGACTGGTGCTGACAGCGCTGTTGGTTGCACTAGGGAGCTCCTGGTGGGGATTTTCCTCATGGAACCATCGAGTGGGGCTCCATGTTAGCACTGATCAGCTGATTGGTACTGAGGAGGAGCCTGATTGACAATGGCCGATCAAAAGTGCACTTTAAGGTTCTGATTGTTCCTTTGCAGCCACATATTTACTTGCTGCACATTTGATGTCACCTAAAGGTGGGGGAAAGTGGGCATGGTTTGGGGAAAGTGGCCTGGGAAGCCAAATTAGAACCTCCCTCCAGACCTAATTATGCCAGTGGCCCGTGGGTCCCCCACCACTGCTTTCAGAAACAAAAGCTGTGACCGACCAAATAACACGATTCAATTACTGTCAGGGCTGGTTGTTGCAATTTAGGAGCTGGTGTAACCGAGTGCTTTGCCAGTGAAGAACTAAATGAGAGGCTTCGCCTTGCGGAATATGGAATACTGGCTCTCTCAGCAGCAGAAGTGGAGGGGCGTAGCAGCAGAGAGAGCATGGGGCAGCGGATTCCAGTTTTGCCTCAGGCAGCGAAACGGGACAGACCGCCTCTGCCTATTGCTTTGAATTTGAAACAGATCAGGTGGCAATTGGGCAGATATTCTTACACTGGCATTCATTTCTAAGAACAATCTCACTGACATATAAAAGAACTAAACTTTCAGTTGTATGTCTTCATTGGGTGGCTGGGAGTGCTCAGGACATTAGTGTAATCCTTAGGAGGCTAAAAATACCCAGGTTTATACCTGTAATTGTATACTATGGTCAATCTGAACAAGGAAGAAGATGACTAAAAGCTCAACAGTGACAGGAAAACAGGTTTAAGGAATTCTTGGTTTTCATGCAGCAGTGATTTCCAATTGCTAATCCTCAGCAGTGACCTTACTTTCCAGTGACCTGAACAGTTCCATATAAAACAAAAAACCTGAAAACCAGACCACTTGCTTAAGATATCTGGCTGTGGATTTAGCAGCTGATATTTAAAGACATGCTTTTAAGGCTAGCTACTGTAACATAAAGTTATCTATGTGCAAACTTTAGGCAGCTTGGCCTGTCTAAGAATTTTTTTGGTAATGGTCAATAGAGTACATTTCATTGACAAGGAAGATGAGAAACAGCAGGGGTGAGTTGGGCACCTTCAGGGATGTTGTGGTTTTGTTTCACGGTGAGCAACACTTCTGCATTCTGCGGCGATTACTTCTAGATGACAGACGATCCCAGTGGCAAGAGCTCCATGAGGGGGTGGGATGGGGGACAGAAATTGTGTCTTGTTCACTAAGACTTTCCTAATGGAGCTTTTTCAAAACATAGCCTCCCAGCAGGCAGGCGAAAAGATCCTTACATTTAAAGGGGCGCGGAGGAGGAAAAGGAAGCCATCATCTCTGTCCTCCCAGCAATGTCGTCAAGTGCACTAGTAGCAAAGCCTAGCAGGGTATGGCAGCAGGCTGTCCAAGAGATAAGTCTGAAGCAAACACTTTTCAAATTAAAACATTCTAGGATTAAGGAATCTGAAAGTGTTTAGCCAAGCAAATGGGAAGAATAGCTCCCTCCACTTCAGAGATTATTGGGTATTCTGCAATCACTGCTATTCTGGTTTTTCAGAAGCATGACAATAGAAGCTATTTTCCAACAAATTCTACACATCTTGACAACACGGCTCTCTCAATAGCATCCAATTAGAGTTTATAGCCTTTTCACCAGTGCTGTGCTTCTCTGCCTTTAGCAGCAGCTTGACCTGAAGGCAACCTGAAGTGTTGGTGCTGACCTTTAAAGCCCTAAACGGCCTCGGTCCTATATACCTGAAGGAGCGTCTCCACCCCCACTGTTTAGCCCGGACACTGAGATCCAGCGCCGAGGGCCTTCTGGCGGTTTCCTCACTGAGAGAAGCAAGGCTAAAGGGAACCAGGCAGAGGGCCTTCTCGGTAGTGGCGCCCGCCCTGTGGAACGCCCTCCCATCAGAGGTTAAAAGGATCAACAACTACATGATATTTAGAAAACACCTGAAGGCAGCCCTGTTCAGGGAAGTTTTTAATCTGTGATGTGTTAATGTATTTTAATGTTTGCTGGAAGCCACTCAGAGTGGCTGGGGAGACCCAGCCAGATGGGCGGGGTACAAATAATAAATTATTATTATTATTATTATTATTATTATTATTATTATTATTATTATTATTATTAGCAGGTGACAGTCCTTCTCTCCTTGCTATGAGCAGCCTCACCTACTGATTTCTGCAAATCAAGCTGCTGTTAAAAGCATAGGAGCAGGCCAATTAGGTTTCTGTGGGTCACTTGGCAACCCTAAATCCAATTACTGCTACCTTTGTATGACTACAGGTAGGTTTCTTATTAATGTCAGACAGAATTCTTTTGCGTATGTGAACTACCCCACTCCTTAAGATTTCATTGGAAGAACATTTCCTAGAAGCCTTATTGCAAACAATTACTTTTGGTTAGGATTTGGAGCAGGGCCTTCATGGTAGCGCTACGCCATGGGTAGGCAAACTAAGGCCCGGAGGCCGGATGCGGCCCAATTGCCTTCTAAATCCGGCCTGCGGACGGTCTGGGAATCAGCGTGTTTTTACATGAGTAGAATGTGTGCTTTTATTTAAAATGCATCTCTGGGTTATTTGTGGGGCATAGGAATTTGTTCATTCCCCCCCCAAAAAAAATATAGTCCGGCCCCCCACAAGGTCTGAGGGACATTGGAGTGGCCCCCTGCTGAAAAAGTTTGCTGACCCCTGCGTGCTACGCTGACATAATTGAGATCTACACCCATCACTACAGAAGCTTAGATGAAGGTGCTATTCTCAATTACTCTCCACCCATAAATCTTTTAGTGATAGAATTCCAAGCTGTTTGAGGCTGAATTGCTATATGATGTACTCTGAAGTTATATAATAGTTGAGACCATTTCGTTGTTACTATTCTGCTTAATTTTATTGTATACTCCGGTTTTTGTCAACTGCTTTATCTTTAAAAATCAGAACATGCTTTTTTGCTTAAAAAGAAGAAATATATCCAATTATTGTTATGCAGATGTTGTGGCAAAAATACTCTGGCATTACGTTAATCTCTCTCTCTTTAAAGTTTATACATCCCAAAAATGACACAAAAGAAAATATGTTGAAAAAGATGGAAAGAAAAAGGAAAATCAGGATTGTAATAGCAGGCATAAAATGTAAAGAAACTGTATATTACAAAAAGAAATCAGAATGCAAACCTTTTTCCTAAAAAAGAAAGAAAGAAAGAAATCTTAAGTCTTTAGAGTATATTATTTAACAAGCTCAAACTAAATTATTTAAGTTTTAAAGGCTTCCCTAGCTTTCTTTTAAAACATTCTATAAAATAACTTGGCTTAATAGGTCTAGTT
Organism: Darevskia mixta; assembly: GCA_034641385.1. Classification (NCBI taxonomy): domain Eukaryota; kingdom Metazoa; phylum Chordata; class Lepidosauria; order Squamata; family Lacertidae; genus Darevskia; species Darevskia mixta. Next base: position 4,811,355 of record JAWWNH010000224.1, on the reverse strand, counting down.
TTAAGTGTCTTATTCTGAAGGAGTAATTACTAATAAAGTGTCCCAAATGGACAGTGAGCCTGGTTACGCAGAACCAGGGAAAGCAATTTCTGTGGTTCAGGTGCAAGGACAATTACAGCTTTACAAGTCTTCCTACATGAATAAGGAGCAGTCCAAACGACCATCTTGCAATGTAATTAGCTCCTATTAAGAGGAGGTATTAGGCCACTAAATGAAAGCGGATATGCTAGTAATCCAGATTCAAGAAGTGGTATTATTACTGGTGGTATTATTATTATTTTGCCTTCATCTGCAGTAAAACATGTCTCTCCTGTATCGATCTGTACAGCCACAGTAGGCGCTGTAACACTCCAGTGATTTGACTTTACTTCCAAAGGTGCATTCCTTCCTTGTCTCTCAAGACAAACTGATGCCAACAACAACATTAAATGTCTATACTGTGGTTTACAATATAAAAACACAAAAATGCTTAACATAATAACAAACACAAAACAATACCCCCCCCCAGTTTAAAAGCCTATGGATTAAGTAGCCTAGTCATTTAGCCAAATTTAATGGTGTTCAACCTTGTGCCACTTTGTTAGTTATAATATTGTTAGTATTTGTAAACAGATGTCTCATTTACTTTACTGTACCTTATTTGTCAGAATCTATGATTTTGCTGTTTTCATGATTTAAATAAAATAATAGATTGAGGAGGAGGGGGATATAATCAACCACAGGAGAGCGAGCTGGAGGAAGTGGAAACTGTATTTTGGGGACCTCTGTGTACGTAAGTGAGCAAACAATGACAAACTCAACTCCAACCCATGGAGAAGAAAGACTTAGTCCCATTGGGTAGGTAGTCCTGCATTGATTCTATATGTTCATGCAGCTGGAGTCTCCACTACAGTTATGTCATTACTACAATGAAAATGTACGGCTGAAAGGTGATCAGCACTCTAAGGAGAAAAACGTCATGTCACAAAAGTATACAACGGAACATCAACGGATAAGACCAGCTCTGAAATTGCTTTTTTACAATATGAGGAATATACATTATAGAATATGCACCCTGTAAATGCTATGCTATGACGTTAGTGGTAAGGCAGTGGCAGATCCCCATGCCTTACGGTACAGGCAAAGGTCCCAGATTTAATCCTGAAACCCCAGGGAGGTACTGCTAGTAACTGTAAACAATACTGAGCTCGATGGATCAACGGTCCAATCCACTATAAAGTGGTTTCTTACGTTCCTATGGCTGTACCTTTCCTACAATCATCTTGTGAAACACACCTAACTGAACAATTGTTAAACTGAAGTTCTTCAAAAGAACTTGAATCTATGCATTTTCTCTGTTACAAGAATAGGCAACATTATTGGCTTCCTATTCTCCATCTGAACACTGCCATGGACCCCAGGTTTGGCTAGCCCAGGCATCCCCAACCTTCAGACCTTCATATGTTTTGGACTAGAATTCCCATCATCCCTGACCACTGGTCCTGTTAGCTAGGGATCATGGGAGTTGTAGGCCAAAACATCTGGAGGGCCAGTACGGTAAACAGTTCTTACCTGCCCTGTATTCTTTGATTTAACTTCCTGATTCTGCAATCCAAATACGACCACAGCAAATAAACTATTTAAAACCACTATTCTGGGCCTAAAGAAAAGCAAGATGGTGGTGGCGAGGAATGTGTGTGAGAGAAGATGTATCAGTAAAACCTACCATGACTACTCTTGGGAAAGGCAGCGCAAAAGCGGAGGGTTTAGAAACATCTGTCCATTATAGGAAAAGGATTTGTAAATGCTCCACAGGGCTCTCAATAAGTATATGGATTTGACAAGGCTTTTCCGAATTTGGTTGCTTTGAAATGTGTCTAACAATGAGCTAACTATTTTTGGCTATGTTTTATTTGCAACAAGATTGATCAATGAGGGGAAATTTTCTCAGACTCTGGGATACCTAACTGTGTACAGACATGATATTGCTCTAGAGTAGGGGTAGGCAACCTAAGACCCAGGGACCGGATGCAGCCCAATCGCCTTCTCAATCCGGCCCGTCGGCGGTCCGGGAATCAGCGTGTTTTTACATGAGTATAATGTGTCCTTTTATTTAAAATGCATCTCTGGGTTATTTGTGGGGCATAGGAATTTGTTCATATTTTTTCCCAAAATATAATCCAGCCCCCCACACGGTCTGAGGGAAAGTGGACTGGCCCACGGCTGAAAAAGGTTGCTGACCCCTGCTCTAGAGTAATAGCTAACATACATTATTGCACATTTGAACTGTACACATAATAAACCTTAACACTAACAATCATTAAAAAATGGGCCTAGAAGTCTTCATTTTTCTAGCATTATAAAAATCAGTGCAGCTTTTCACTGATTAGGTGCTTTAAATATTGCTGTTATTAAAGCATTGTGGTCTTTGTGCTGTACAAAGGTTATATCTAATTGCAGGATGTTCCCAAGATGCTTCCTTAGGTCCCCCCCCCCAATTCTTGCTTATTTCTTTTGTGTTCAATCTTTTCTCAGTCCATGTTCACACACAAAAATTGGATTGTTCCACCAAAGACTGGCAGTTAAAAGTTGCCTTTTGTTGGTAGCCTGTGTAAAACTAGTTCATGTGAATGGGTTCACTACTCACAGGAGTTCACAACATGTCACCCTTTATACAGGAAACAAAGTCTCCTGTATAAACTTAAAGGATGGGGGAGCATCCAGCTGCCATATTTTTAAAATTTTGCCCTTAAGGTGGTGCTCAGTTTGGGCTCTTTTAAGTGCTTCCACTAGTCAACATGTAACAGATGTGTAAAAAAAAAAGTCACAGCTGCCCCACTGCCTCACAGAATCACAGAATCATAGAGTTGGAAGAGACCACAAGGGCCATCCAGTCCAACCCCCTGCCAAGCAGGAAACACCATCAAAGCATTCCTGACAGGTGGTTGTCAAGCCTCTGCTTAAAGACCTCCAAAGAAGGAGGTCTAACCATGCCCTGCCATTTTGAGGCCTAACCATGCCCTGCCATTTTGAGTGGACTGATGCAAGCACCAGCAATTCTTTGCAAGCTGAGTAAAGTTGTTTGGGAGACAGAAGTTCATTGGGGAAGGAGGGAAGAAAGGTCTCCCTTCTCTGAGGGGAAAGGGCCAAGGGAAGTGCTGGAGAAAGTTAGAAAGTGAGATAACAGTTTAACATGACTTTTTATTTTTATTTCCTTCTCCACTCCACTCCCAAATAGTGCAATTATTTGACAGGGCACTTTACTTCCCTATCTGTGTTCTAAATTGTTGCTGGTCATGGTAAGTTACAAGGAAATTTAAAACACCAGCACACAGATGGAACGTGTTGAATAGACACTAAACTGGAGCAACAGATCAAAAATATAGAAAATGGATTTAAGAGGATGTAAGGACTACATTCTGAAAGAAATTTCAGCCTACATACATCAAATTCTGTGTTCCCTACTTTAGCAAAAATGTCACTGAAACCAGATGGATTTTGCTAGCACAACAATTATCAGATTTGTCCCATAACAATGCTGTAGACCCCATTATCTTTATCTGATACTGAGACAAAAACAATTTTTTCTATGCCGTATCCATTTCATTACCCTACCTATAGTTTATTCAGAAATGAACAACGGAGAAGGTGAACTAAAGCCACTGTTGTCTCGAAATATTTGTATTAACAATTACCGGTATATTTAAAACGTTGAGTTCATAGCACAGGGGAGTCTTCCTTTTCCCTCAGCTATACTTGCTTGTTCTGTCCTGTACTGTTGCTGGCTGGTGAAATGTATACAAGGACTACCGGTACCTTCATGAGAATTTCAGAGAGCTGGATTCTTCTATGTTTCCTTTCACTGTCTCTGTGTAGTAGCAGGTAACAATATACAAGGATGGTGCATCTGTTCTGTGGGCACCCCAAATAACAAGGTGAATTGGGGGTGGGGAATTCAGGTCATGATCTCACATTCCCAACTTGGACTTTGGTGCCAGCAAGATGTCTAGAGGTGGAACAGAGACCCCAAAGGTTATTTCATCACCTTATGGCGCTAGTATTCTCCCCCACTCTCCTTTCCTTCTCCTTTTCTGAGTAATGAAACCAAGCTGACTGGGGATATGCCTAGAGGGAAGGAGATGTTGGCGGGACATTTCATTTTGACAGACACAACTAGTTTTTCACAGTAAACTATTTTTCATAGCCACTCCAATCTTAGTAACTTGGAGGAGAGGTGTTGACGCAGTAGACAGAGTTGTTTTTCATGTGGGTCCTCATTCTCCTTCCAGAGTATACCATAAGAAGCATAGCTAGACTACTAGGGTAGCTGACTTCTTTCCCAAGCATTCTTTTCCTAACAAATAATTAAAACTTATAGCCCCTGGACCTATTTGTCTTTGGCAGGTGTCTTATCCAGGGGCCTGCTTCAGTTTTCAGATGGGTTGCAACAGAACCTGGAGGAGTGTGTGATATCTATCCCTGCCCCACTTCTGTTTTTTGTGTTTTTAATTAATAGATTCCCTGCATGAAAACCCCTGAATGGATCTGCCTGGAATTTGGTGGGCTTTAATCCACTCCTCAGGCACTCACTTGCCTGCAGATTTCATTCACTTATGTGGAGAGGGGAGGAGGAGGAGGAGGGGAAAGAACCATTTTTAGCTTCTCAATTGGGGGTGAAGCAGCTTTCGAATTAACAGACCAGACTCAGACCTAAATAATGAATTGCTTCCAAATGGCTGACATCCATCTGTCTTGGGAGACAATGTGTGCCTTCTAGGGTCAAGTGCCTGCTGTGGCTGTGGAGACCAGTGTAAGAGAATATAATGGAATATAAGAATATAAGAGGTGCTACTGCAGTTTGCAACAGTAGTAAGAAAACATTTAGACGTGTCCGTAAGAACAAAAGAAGAACCTGCTGGATCAGGCCTATGGTCCATCTAGTCCAGCATCCAGTGCCCAGCCAGATGCCTGTGGGAACCCATCAAGCAGGATTTGACCACAACAGCACTCTCCCCTGCTTTGGTTTCTAGCAATTGGTATTTAGAAGCATTCATCACAAATTGAGCCACTTTAAGCGAATGGAAAGGTGTCCCACATATCTTTCAGCCTTAAAGTGGTACCCCATAATTCAAAAGGATCCAGATCTCCAAGTACACATGATGAGAAGGGAAATGTCACTACAATATATACATGCCAAAAAAGAGAAACCTCTGCATGTATGGCATAGGGCTGGGCGATATCTGGCTTTCGACATCACGATATATCACCAGCTAACAAGGGGGCAGACTGCTGCTTACAGAAAACGAAGTGTGAAGTGTTGGCTGGGTTAATGAAAACCCCAGTGCTTTTTGCCGGCTGGTGGATGCTGCTTCATGGGGAAAAATGAAGGGGGAACCAATGGGAAGGGGGAGGGAGACACACATGATGATGATGATGATGATGACCCCAGTTTATGTTTTTATGGTGGAAAGGACTCCAGAAGTCTGAACCTGCAGGCTTTTCCTAAGTCAACTACCAGCCTGGCGCCTTTAAGCAAGAGCCTTGACAGAAGAAGTCCCTGCTTGCTGGCTAGGAGAGCTAACCGGTTCTCAAAGCTCTGTTTGGCGATATCTGCTGGGCGATATTTGAGTCAGCCTGCTGTAGTGATTTGTAGCTGTTTCTTGTTGCTGCAGGAGGCAAGGAAGAGCTGACTTTTTAATACCACACACACACGATGTGCGATAAATTGCAAAGTCATTAAAAAAAAAAAGTTACCACAATTTGGTTTAAACCCGATATCAGACAATACATTGATTTATAGCACAGCCCTAGTATGGTGTTCTGGGTTGCAAAACAATTCTCCAGAGATTACTTTCCATGATGATCCAGACTTTTGTTATCGTATTCTTGCATTGTTTTCATTAGCAAGACCACCAATCAGATTTTCTTTGACACGACAAAGCACCGCAAGCTATCTGAAGGAAAGAAAGGGATGGAAATGGGCCCCTGCCAAATCACATTGCTGTCCTGTCTGTCAGCTGAGATGGTGAGGGAATTTCACTGAGAATGTGACACATTCTTAAAGGCATCCCAGAACTTGGTTCCCTGCAATGACCCTTCCACAGACTGTGAAATGGAATGCCAAGTGCAATTCCTAGAGTAGGAGCAGCAATGCCAACAGACACAGGGTGTTAAACCTGTCATGCACATTTGCCAGCAATTTACTGCTTGCATTATGTATCAATTAGTATATCTGTTTGAAATGCTGTGGAGAAAATGCAGTTTCTCACTCCAGATCAGTGTGCAGGTTATCAAGCTGTGTTGGAACAGAAAAAGGACTGAGTTAGCATTCGTAGCAGGACTCTTTCTGAACCATACCAACATCTGCTGTGTGATCCTGAGTACCGTAAATGTTTTTGAGGCTCAGTTCCTCGACTGCACAAAAACACTTCAGCAATCTCACACCTACCGGTACTCTTATACACGTTATCTTATCAATCAGCACGGGTGACATTTCCTCCAGTGAAGTGTGGACATTGCTAGGCTCTTTGAGGCAGTAATCATTCGGTTTCGTCCGTCCATTTCTGCACCTTTACTCTATCACTATTACTTCCAAACTTTTTGCAGTACTGTGCTGCCCCTCACCTCAGTGATCTCAGTGATCTCATTACCTCAGCTCTGCCATTCTCAGGCTCTAGCTGTTTTCAGCCACAATGCACTCAGAATTTCAAAGGTGCCTTTTGCTATAAACACATCAATAAAAGGACTATTCTGCATAGCAAAGGCCAGGGCTGACCCAGAATATTTTGCCACTGAAAAGAAAAGAACAAGATGGCGCCCCACCCATTCTATCTACAGAAGCTGACTGGACTAGCAGTTGAATCTTAATTCAATACAGGCAATAGGATAAATAATAATAATAAAATAATAATAATTTTATTTATTGATACATACATACATACATACCCCGCCCATCTGGCTTGGTTTCCCCAGCCACTCTTTCCAGTAGAAAGCACCCTTTCAAGTAGTTTAACTAATACGGGGCAATGAAGCTACTTGCTCCGGGCACCAACCGGGTAATGATACATCATGGGCATCTTCTAATACTTTAAAGTTATTAAGGGAATGTTATGGTGTGATGTTTTCTGGAAAGTATGGGGGGAAGCTTTCAAGACAGTAAGTACAAAACTGGACTTAGGGGCTTAGTTGAAAGCTGCAGACCAAGCAGATTGGCACCAGTGAAGCTTATCATTGTTTTTCTGCCTGCAACCAAACATAGTAAAGCACACTCAGTCATTGATTACTGCTGGTGGGGGAGGAGAAGTCAAAGGCATGTAGCATCGAACAGCAGCAGCCCAAAGGGTACAAAAGGTTCTGAACTGAAAAGTCACAGCACTCTGAATGGTTTGCAACTATTTTTAGCTCATCTTATTGTTAGCTCTGAGAAAGACTGTAGAATTGGGAACCTGCAAGAGACATAGGAAGCCACCTTCAGCAATGAACTTTTGTCCCTAACATAATTTTTTAAAATGCATTGTGGGCACAGCATTGCAGGTTTCATTTAGAAATGAAATTAATTGTATCCCGATATCAAAATGCCCACATGTACTGGAAGAACATAGGCAACCACCTGCTATTACCATTCTAAGACACCTATATACCAGAAGGCATTCTCTATATAGCCCACTTCAAGTGTGAAACCAGGGCCCAGAGTCCGGGAAAGAGACGCTGAGGCGGCTGGCTGGCTCCGTCCTCCTGCGTGCCTGGGACTGGGCAACCTGGGGACGGACAGACGCTGGGCGAATTTTTGCACCCCGGCGCTGCATATGCTTAAGACAGCCCTGTGTGAAACCAGCAAGAGAGCATCACATGATTACTGTTAAATAAGGGTGTGATACAGACCCTGCCCATAGCATAGGACAAGCAGCTGCCCCCTCCCTGACACTGTCCATGCATTGCTGTGGTCTGCATTGAGAAGGTCGGTGTATGAGAAGCTGCTCTCATAGTAAGCACTATCAGTCAAGCAGTCCCTGCCAATGTGTGGACATCCAGAAACACACACGACGTAACCGGCTGCACATAAATAATGCTCTTCAATATATTTCTCACAGTATCAAATATTTCTCTCATACATAATCAGCATGTAAAGATCAACAAAGTGTAAAGATCAACAAAGTAAATAGAAGTCCCAAGAAGCCAGTTTGTTCATAAAGTCCAAATATAAGCTAGTTTCTAATCCACATATGCCTCTGTGTATTCATAAGGTGCAAAGAATCCAAAGGGGAGCTTGCTACAGTTCCATGACAAGGATTTCCGGAATAATGGCCTTGTTGGTTTGCAATGTGTGGACATCTGCATGGGGGCAGCAGTGCCCCCCTTCAAGTATGATGTAATTTGTGCATGAAAGGAGCTTATATTTTCAGAAAATGAGGTAAATAGTTGGAATATTTGGGCTGAATTAGAGATAGGCAAGTTCCTTGCTGAAAAGTGTAATTAAGACTGTGATCCTAAGTACGCTTAGTGGAGAAGAAGCCTAACTGAATAGAATTTCCTCTAAAGTCTAAACAATCAATACTTCCAGGAATGCATGTATTTTGTATTGCCTTTGTCATAAGAACTCTGTTAGAAGCACTCTGTTATAAGAAACCAGCAATTCAATAATGCTGCTAGTAAGTAATACATTCTACAATTTCTACTTTGCCTGTGTAACAGTTTCTTTCCCAAAAGTATTTTGTAAATTGTAAATGCTGCCTTCTGTTTTCTTTGAGGTTGTGCCAATGTGCCAACAGAGAAGTTGATAAATGCCTTAAGGACCACCCTCCTATGCTGTGAGTAAAAGCATACCAGAGGCAGTGTGTATATTAATACTAATATTGGTCTTCTGTTTAGAAGACGTGGAGCTGCCTGAGCTGTTGCAAATGGTATGTTGCCAGAAATGAACATTTGAAAGATGAAGGAACTCCATGTATGGGGGTGTGCTTTCAAAAATTAAAAAAGGGAGAAAAATACTGCCATTATATTACCTTTTCAAGTCCTGATAATGCAAATACACTGTCCATGCCCCCAGCAGGGCTGCATTCCCAGCAGCCAGACTGGCTGGTAGGTGGAGAAGAATGAAGAAAGGGCTGGTTTGAACAGGAGGGGAAATGCAAGAAGCAATGCAAACAGCTTGATGTGCAGGCCATGTGCCAAAGGCTCAACATCATCAGAGGAAAGTTACTGCTCAGCTAATGCCTTGTATGTTTTTGGCCAATGATCAGTTTCCCCAGGCCACTACCTTGTGATAAGTTTCAGGTAGATAGCCGTGTTGGTCTGTCATAGTAAAAACAAAATAAAAAAATTCCTTCCAGTAGCACGTTAGAGGCCAACTAAGTTTGTTCTTGGTATGAGCTTTCGTGTGCATGCACACTTCTTCAGATACACACTCATACCACTCATACTTGCTCATACCAAGAACAAACTTAGTTGGTCTCTAACGTGCTACTGGAAGGAATTTTTTTATTTTGTTTTTACCTTGTGATAACTTACTTATTGCCCTCTCTACCTGACTTTAAAAAGCACAACATATATGTTTTTCATAATCTCCCCTGTGTGTTGGCATGTGTAGCTCAAGAGCCTTCGGATCAAAAAGCAGAAATCTCAGCCTACTGGTTGCTAAAGAAATACCAATGCCTTCTTGCCCTTTGCATGACTGTCATATGGTATCTGAGCATCCTTTAGGGTCTGGCTGGTCTCAAGCCTCACTTTTCCATTGGTTGAAGTCCCAACATAAATCACCTCCTCTGAGCAGTCTTCAATCCCACATAGTCTCTCCCACCCCCACCCCATATCTTGGTTACAGCTCATGGTGCCACCTTGAGAGAGGAAAGTTGGGATATAAAAGTAATACTAAATAAGGAAATGACACTGAATACAAGTGGCACATGCCAAGGAACAATTGGGGGGGGGGTGCGCTATGACTCCTCGATTATCCCTCTGCAGCTGTGCCTCTACCTGCCCCCTGACTGTCAGGGTAAAATTAGAACCACTGCTAAGACTAATGAGGTCCATGGACCAGTGAGTTCCCACCAATGGTCGAAGATCAATCATTTCTGACAACCTGAAATGAGTCTGAGTTGGCTCAAGCACATCACCTATTTTTCCAGATTTCTCCATAACAAATAGTCTGGTGCTTGGGATTTTTGGGTGAATCTACATTCGGAAAGCAATGAAATCAATTCTTTTAATCACTCTTGTTTTTACTGATGAGAAATGAATGGCATTTATACAGGGTTAGTATTGTACACAAGATCCCAACTGCTTGTACACAAGATCCCAACTTTGGCACTTTCTTGCTTCTCAATATCATTATTTTGCATGTTAGCCCTAAAATTACAAGGTTCTCTATTATCGAAGATTTGAAAGTTCTTTATAAATATGTGTTTATCCTTTATCTTGACATTATTGCAACAATGTGCCCGTTCTTCTACCACATGAAAAGTCAATAAGGGAGGACCAGCTACATAACTGGATTTTTCAGGTGCAGATTGCTATCTTTCCCCCTCATCCAGATTGCATATTAAAGGTAAAGGGACCCCTGACCATTAGGTCCAGTCGTGGACGACTCTGGGGTTGCGGCGCTCATCTCGCATCATTGGCCGAGGGAGCCGGCATACAGCTTCCAGGTCATGTGGCCAGCATGACTAAGCCGCTTCTGGTGAACCAGAGCAGTGCACGGAAATGCCGTTTACCTTCCCGCCGGAGCACATTACCTGTTCTTAAATTTGCAGAAATGCTGCTTTTTCACACTAATTCTCTGTATTCCTGTTTTTCACAGCAGTTCTCTCTCTCTTTTTCTCTGTGCATTGTAAAACTCATTACTCATGAGTTTGTTCCTCATTATGGGTGTTTGCACTATTGGATATCATTAACACATTTTACTCCCATCTTTGCCCTTCACTCTGTTAGAAGATTATAATAGCAACAGTCAGTTAAATTTAAGCTAAATAACCCACTGAACTCACCCACGCATCAGCAACAAGAAGCAAATGAAGCTTTGGACTCAGTTTGGCTTTGCTTTAGCGTTAATGATTTGCGCTTATATGTGATTTGCTTTCTTTTTATAAATCACTGTTGAGCGTGGTGCATCATACTGTAATAAACCATTTTTGATAGTTAATGAGATACATTTCTATTTTTTTAAAAAAGCAATTAAAAATTGAGATACACTTTTTAAAACATTATAGCTGTACTATCTCATGACACAGCTGTAGCACCTACAAACCCACCACCACATAGGTGGGGTCAAAAACAGAGACGCTTAACAGAAATTTATTGCTCAGCCAGGATTGGGGGTGAACATTTTGTGCCTCAGCCACATGACTGTGTGCCTTTTGTATGTTACAGTTAACCTTTGGGTGAACGGGTGGAAAATGGCTCCTTGGTGTGGCTGTAATACTTACAAAGCAACTGAGATATCCCCTTCCCCCAGATATCCCCAAACCAGAATAAATCAGCTGCAAAGCAGTAACAGGATCCTTGTGACTCGATATCCCAAAGTTCCACACATTCAGCACATTTTAGAAGGAGAAATTACTGACCATTTTGCACTTTACCATACCTATTTCATCGTGGCGGCCAAATGATTTGGCAAGTGAGCTACAGATCAAGTCCAAAGAATGAAACAATGCCTCTCTAGTGTTCACTACAATGCATATGCAGCCATCAGTGCCTTGGAATGGCTTTGGCTCTAGAAAACTGAGCTGGGGAACAGGAAGCTGCGCAAGAGAAGCAGAGATGCAATCAGCCGTATTATTATTATTATTATTATTATTATTATTATTATTATTATTATTATTATTATTACAATATATGTACTGCCCTTTATCAAAAGATCCCAGGGCAGTGTACAACATTAAGAACACATTTTACAGAAAGTAATGATAAAAACATAATACAAAGCATAATAATCATAGTACCAAGTACAGTCCTAATGCTGTGTTACAGACAGGCTCCCCATTCCCCCTTCTTCTCTGTCAGAGCACAACATCTTCTAGAACGACAATGCTCTAGAATAGTTACGCTAAGGCTGCCCATAGTAATATAAGTGGTGATATTTACCCATTTCTTGACTTATGTGTGGACAGTGATTAGATCACATCTAGCATAGCCCAGCGGTAGAGTACATGATGCCAGTCAGACTACATGCACAACACTGAACTAGATGGACTAATTGTCTTACTTAATGCAATACAGTTTCCTATGTACTATTGTTCTAAAACACCAGCCAGAACCACTATCATACCCTCCAACATTTCTCCGCCTCATTCCATAATGATAATTTTACTATTTACACCCCACACATCTTACTTGGTTGCCCCAGCCACTCTGGGCAGCTTCCACCATATACAAAAATAATAAAAAACATTAAACATTAAAAAAAAACCACCTTCCCTATACAGGATTGCCTTCAGACAGCTTGTGGGTCGGATAACTCCATACCCTCCAACATTTCTCCAATGAAAATAGGGACATCCTAAGGAAAAGCAGGACATTCTGCCTGGTACCTGCTGGACTGGTAAGGCAGAAGGCAGGGAGCCCAACAGGAGGTAGAGCCAGAGAGAATTACAGCTGGAGCCTGCTGAATTCTACTTTTGCCTCCAACCTTCTCCCTGCTGAGTTACACATGGGCAAAACTGAGATTATGGAAGATGATTCAAAATTGGAGATAGTGGGGCAGGGCAGGGGCGGAGTGGTGCGGGGGCAGGGCTAGCCGTGAGCATGGGGGGCGCTGCTAGCCGCCTGTGTGGGGAGCATCCCTAGCCGCCTGCTGTCTGCACAACGAGCATCGGGGGGCGCTAGCCGGCCATGGCAGCAGCGTCCCTCTGCCTGAACAGCAAGTGTGGGGGGCGCCGCCTGCGCAGCGAGCATCCGGGATGCCACCTGCATAGTGAGCACGGTGTGTGGCGATGTCACCCGCCCTCACGGCTGACACCCAGTGCGCACTGCACCCCCCGCACCCGCCTTCCTCTGCCAGTGGGGCAGGGCCTATTTTCCCTAATGGACCAGCCTCCACAATAGCTCACTAGGCTCTCCCTTTGCAGACCTTAGATTCTATAAGGTTTGGAAGAACAAAAAAGTTTTTCTTTCATGCATGTTTGGTGCTGCTAAGTGTTCCAGGAAAGCTTACAATCCTGCAGTTCGTGAATCAAATGTATCGCACTTCACTGAGGCTAGCCTGGAGTACTATTTTGACTTTGAAACCAATTTATTGTTTTAAAGAAAAGAAGCAAATGGCACCACACATTTTAAGCCTATGTCAGGTAATCCCTTGCTTTGAACATGTCTCAATACAGTAAGTTGGATTTAGCATCCCTTTCGAGTATTTCTGAATGCATTGTGTTTAGGCATAATTGGATTTTTTTTTTAACCTGATATGTACTTAATCAAATTGAAATCAAAGAATAGTGCCTCACTTGTAAGCCTTCCAAAATATAAAAATGATGGGTCTCTTTTGAAGAAAGATCTGTCAGGTTCATATAGCATTTACTGGAAAGTCCCACTTCATGCAATTAATGGGGGGCGGGAATATTTTACAAATGGTTGTCCGCTTTCTGTACTCAAGTTGAATACCACAGGAAAAGAATGCACCATGTGTAACATGTTTCACAACACTTAATGTACTTTTAGATGTGATAATGAGGGAAGGATTAAAAAAAAATCTACATAATGAGGGAAGGAGCAATCTGAATATGAGGCATAAAAGCTGCCAGCTAAAACTTTGAGGACTTTTCAAAAAAGATCATCTGGGATTGTCATTTCCCTCGAAGCGCCCACGTTAGATCTGATACCAAGATTTTGAAATATATGTAAAATGTAGTACATCTTTGCTATACATGTTGCTGTCTCCTTACAATGTTTGTTTGTTTGTTTGTTTATAAAAGGTTCCTGCATTTCTACATGATGAAAATAAACCACAAATCAATCAAATTCCCTAATGTGTATGCATGACAAACATGCAGCAAAATGGCAGAAGGGTAAATGGGTGATGAATTTCTCTCTCTAAAGTGAACATTGTACTGTTTTGTCCTGCACTTGTCACATCTGCTTTGAATATGTGATGTGAAATACGTCCCAGAGCAGTTGCGTATTGCAAAGTAAGTCACAGATAGGTTAACTGTGTGGAAGTACTTGCTGTACTTAACAACAAGCACCCAAAGTTGATATGAACTGTGCACAGAAATCCCCACCGCTCTTTAATTGCCAACAAGACTAGAAGAGATCAACACCATGCTTCCTTTGTCTACCTAAAAGCCTTTCCCCAACATCCCTGTCAAATTCTAGCAGTGGGACAGTAGACAGCAACAGTGGAACAGAAAGAGGGGAAGGCATTCATTTGATTTCTGCCCTGCCAAGAGAGCCCCTGTAATATAATAATACAATGGCGCTGTGGATTAAACCACAGAGCCTAGGGCTTGCCAATCAGAAGGTTGGCGGATCGACTCCCCGCGACGGGGTGAGCTCCCATTGCTCGGTTCCTGCTCCTGCCAACCTAGCAGTTTGAAAGCACGTCAAAGTGCAAGTATATAAATAGGTACTGCTCCGGCGGGAAGGTAAACTGATTGTTGTAAGCAATTCCGTAAACGTTTTTATGCTGAACAGAGGGGCAAAGGATTAAGTTGTGTGAATAGGTCAGTAGAATATAACCCGGGGTGTATAGGATTACTAGCCATTCTGGCCATAAAGGATTCCCCATGCATTTCAACAGAATCTCCAGAATTCTCTTTTCACCCCAGCAAGTTTTTCAAGGCACCACCCCACCCCAGATTGGGAAAATGAGGCCTTTCTTCTTCTTCAACAACAACAACAACAACAACACACTTTAGCAAAGGAGAAAAGATGTGCAGCTGAGTTGTCCTGACCAAAGGAAACCTGGGGGCCCTATCTTCTGTCTTGTGGTTTTTAAAAAAATTAAATAAAAACGATTCCCCACCCTGCGCACACACACTGCTACAAGCTAGCTAGGGAAATGTGCAGGTATGCATGAGATATGCAGACATTTAAAATGCATGCTTGTCATTGGCTTAGCTAGTGTGCCTGGAGGCTTGCTTGGCCTCTGGGAGAGAAGAAAAGGCATGACCTTTTCAACAAAGACTTTCCTATTGATTTAAATATTGTTTGTAAAACATTTAAGGAGGGGAGAGAAGGTTTTTGGGGGGCAGCACCCCTAGCTATGGGCCTAATTAGCTGGTCCCTTGTAGTTGTCCAGGTTCCTGTCCCTGTCCTCTATCTCCTTTGAACTGGACTTCAGCACTATCTGCTTCCTCTGGTAGTATAAGTTTCTTATGGAATGAGACACATTGCAGATTGGTGTGGAATGTTGATAGAACCAAATACAGCAAAATAACCTGATCTTCATGTTAATAATCTAGCCAGAAAACCACCTGGAAGCAGCACCCAAGATTAAGGCAACGTTGAAGGCTTGTGGCTTTACAGTGCCTTTAATATCACATATTAATGGAAGTTAGTGTTCCTGCTAGGTTCCTCCAGGACTGAAGAGCTGTCTACACCACATTGCCATGGCAACACATGGATGCATATTCATTTAATCTGCGACTGCAACTGTTCCTTAAGCAGCTATTCAGCTCAGAACTGAACACCTCTCAGTTAAAAAAATGAAAGGGGTGGAGAGGCCAAAATCACTGAAAAAAATAGTAGCAAAAAGCTGGGCCATCCTCAGAAGCTCAGGAAAGGTGTATCAGATAGTGAGCCCTTTTGTAAAAACTGAGAAGGCATACTAGTCTTAAAAAAAATTCTAAAATGACTCCTCTGAGACTACCACAGTCTCTAGGGAGATCTGCATGTCTGTTCATGCAGTTATTATTCTATGGTGAGCACATCACTTGCATGCTTCCTGCCTTACTTGCTTGCATGTGATGATGATAATGCTTTCCTTCCATCAGATAATGCTGATACAGAATGCAAAGTCCACCTAGGCTGCCTCAGGACAATCACCCTATCAACACCCGACTCTATCCTGCATGGTAGGATGTCATTACTAATATGCAGCACTATTTTTGTGATTACACTCACCAGTATAGAGTATAGTCACCTCTTCCCCCACTTTTTGCTGCTATTGGCAGCTGTTGTGCATTGGCACCCACAGCACCTTTATCAAGATAGGAGTACTGGCACCTCATTATTTTTTTTACTTTATTTTTAAAAGCATTAGTAGCAGGTCTAGTAGAACTAGTTCACCACCAAAGTTAAATAAGGAGTGTGTCTTCTCTTCTTTGCAGCTGTTTCTTAATGTACTGATGTTCCTTCTTACTCGCAGGTGACAGAGGCAGAGCCTTCCAAGGTACTCTGGAACTGAAGCGGGGGCAGAATCAGTTCCAAAATTGGACTTTGCCCAGAAGCAATCCAGTTGGTATTGGGTTGTTAAGGTGGGCTGAGCAGTTTGGCTGCCTAGCACCAAAGCAAGCCCCAGCTTTTCCTTCCAGCTTTAGTGCTGGCTCATCACCAGAGGAGGAGGAAGGGATTTTGACTGACCTTGGTGATGACAAAGGGCCAGGACAACTACACATTTTGGCTTGGCTACCATGGTCAGCCCAAAGTGATAAATCACTTCTTATTCATATAATGCTTCCCCTAGTAGTATGAGTAGGTGTGCAGTATATGAGCAATTAAGAAAATGCACATTAGCATAGCGGCTGCCTCTATGATGCAAGCATCAGGTATTGAGTAGCCATATGTCTCATCATACAACCATCAAATTCCATATGCCTTTCTCTGCTTCTGAATTTACACACCTTTAAAGAAAACATAATATGGTAAGTGGCCCTGTGAATATATCCTCATACTTTCTTTTCATTTCAAACTTACAAAGAATCTGCTTTGTGTGTGTGTGGATTTTTCTGACTGCATTTGCTGAGGAATGCGCACAGCAGTCTCTCACAAGTTTCCTGGTGAAATTGATATGCATTCTCATGGAAAACCCAAGGCACGCATTGTGCCTGGAGGTGCTCTGCTATGTATATGGAGCTCCACACAAACAAGGACTGCTTTCTTCTCTTTAGTACTCTGCCCATCTCATGGTGAGGAGTGTATGAATCATTTTCTGATAAGGAAGAGAACCCCTGCTTTCATGGTGATCCATCAGTGCACTGGATCTCTCCAGGCCTTTGGATTGTAGCAATAGATTTTAATAAGAACCAAAAATGGAGCAAGGAAGTAAATGAAATAACAATGAAACACAGGAAGCCTGCTCAGTAAATGGGCAGAAAGACATACGTTCCTGCAGCAGCTGCTGACAATATTTTTCTCTGCTTCCCCCACAAAGGTTGTATGGAGGAGAGAGTGGCTGTGCACCATCCAGGCTTTCAGATGAGTCATTACTGCTCGGAACAATGAAGCATGAAAACCATTGCTCCTCTCAAATTATAATCCTTTGTGAGAGCAATGCTCCAAAGCTGCTCTTTTAATCTAGATTTCCTATCTCAAATTGAAAACCTTCAGTGAACCCTTCCTTTAGGTGGTTTTTAAAAAATGACAGATCTCCTTGCTCTTTTTAAGACTAGTCAGGAAATCAGATATACTCTTCTCATTCTTTCATTGGTGAAATCGGGTCCTCCCTCAAAGAGGGCACGTATTGCGGTGAGACCTGGAAACGACACCCTGTGTTGTGGGTGGGTTCGATTGGTCAGCCACAACACCCGATTGGAAGGTCCCTCGATGCTGGGTTCAATCTGGCCAATGGGGCGCAGTCTAAGTGTATTGAGGGACCTATATATGCCCATGCACGTGTCCCAGAGCTTCCTCTTTCGGTGCGTGCATTGGAACACCCGCCCACCTCTCCCTACTTTTAGGGCTTGTGCGCTTGACCTTGCTATGCCGTCGTGTGTCGTCTGTCGTTGGGACAGGGGCACGGCAGGAATTTTCCCCACTTGGCTGATTGGCTGTTGCCATTTGGGTTTTGCCTGCTGCGTAGCAAACCGTCACAAGTTGTAAGGTTGCGGATAGGCTCTGGTTCAGGTGATAGGGATGGGCGAATGCTCTCCGTTAAAGGAATCCAGGGACTTGATGGTTTGGTCAACCCCTGAGAGGGGGTTGTGCCCGTGCCTGAGTCCAGGGGGACATTTGGGTGGCGGAAATAGTCTGTTCCTGGCTTTCCGCTTATCCAGGTGTTCACCCTTAGCTGACCTATGCTGGAACCCTGGGTCAGCGCTACTTGCGGAGCAGGGAGCTAGTTGAACCAGAGCCTATGCAACCACTCACTTTCTGTAATCAATAAAGTTGTGGCCTAAATTCTGCCCAAAACCAAACCAAATATTTAAGTCATGTGTGAATTCTTTAGGGGGAGGTTTCTGGCTCTGAACATGCAAATCAAATTCATACCACCAATATAGGATTTTTTCTTGGGGAACATAACACAAACCTCTTATAACAAATGCCCAAGGTTATAAGACTAGTTCTTGATTGAAAGGCAAGCCTGTGAGCAGAACAAATGTCATTTCCAACCCAAATTAAGACAATGTTTTTTCTTTCCACTTTTTTCAGTCATGGTAGGTTAACTAATACAAAAGCCATTAAACCTAACACAAAATTGGCGAGAGGGGGGAATGTACACAAGGCTGTGGTTCTTCTAACAGAGCAGCATTCTTAATTTCTCCTCAAAAAGGTTGTTTTTCCACATACATGCTAACATTCCCAATAGACAAGGACCACGTGTAAAAGGTGGGTAGCATAATAATGACCTTGGCTTCACCAAAATTAGCCATAACTCAGTAACAAAAATCTATTATCATGGGTATTATCTACTAAGGAAAACATGCATCAATAAGGAATATTAAAGAAAACAACCACAGAGAATGATCCAAAGGGCTGAACATGGTGTCCACCTAATGAATCAATGCTTTTCAATCATGTCATAGCCTCTTGGATCTGGAAGGTCATGGAATCATCCACAGCAGCAGAATTCAATAACAGTACTAAATATTGAAGTTGGAAATAATATTTGGCAACCACCTACTGATATATGCTTTCCATGTACAGGTATAACCTGTAGCCACAGTGACTAGGAGATATACGGTAAGCCCATCTCCACAATGTCTGGATAACTGTTTTAAGTGGTACAATTTTAATTGGGAACACTGGCACACATAAAGGAGCAGACGTTGCTATTATAATGCATTTCAACAAGAAGGAAGGAAGAATTAAAAGGTAGGTTTTATGTGATAATGAACTGTCACTGAACAATTTCACAGATGACTAAAATAGAATAGCGTTTAGAAACTGTTTTATTTATATGGACAAATAAGGAGATAGTCACATTTTTGCTATTACGATTTTTTAAATATATTTTAGACCTCACACCTTTCCCTCCTCCAAAAAACCATAATGTTGAGCCAAGGATTTCAACCTGATGATCAAAAATGAACACTTGTGGGTAATTGTTAAGTGATCCCATAATGGATCTCACTTACATTTTCCTATGAAAGCCATTAGTTTGCTCTTGATGCTAATGAAATATTTCTGGTTTTACAGACTGAATAGCGATGGACAATTCATTTCATTTTGCATTAAAATGCACTTACACACACAAACTGACATGTGCATTTATATTGGTGTTTTCAGTAAGTATTTGAATGTATATTCTCTCTCAAACTACTGTACCATTTAAAGGTGTATTTTTTTTTTACTTGCAGAGACTGATATCCACAAACAAGGTAAGTGACTTGTCTATCACAAAGAAAACAATGTGGACGTAGGTTTATGTACTCTGAACTGATTCGTGATCTTGCAATTGTTCTTGAGCATCTGAAATGCTAAAATTAAGATTTCTGTGTCAATATGCAATCATTTTAATATCACACTGTTTTTTTATAACCAGTATGTGATCACAGCTGTTTAAAATAAAGTCTTGAAATAAAACAACACTGCAGTTCAGATGTAAATGGAAATTTGCACATATGGACTTTGGGCAAAAGAGGATTCCAACTCTTGAGTCATATTCACAAGGTTCAGATCATGGGTTGCCTTTGTTAACACCTCATGTTCAGGCATTGCTCTACCTATTTTACCAAAATAATCTAGCCCAAATATCCTTCATGGTTTATGTTGTCTTCAAGTATCATTACAGATGTGTCTTCTGATATGCAGGAACACACTTTCCTCATTTCCACAGTGACCCCAACAAGCCAGCCCCCATCCAAGCAAGACTTTCCATCTTCTGCTTCTCTCACACTCTTCCTCTCATTAAGCACTTTCTAGAAGGTATGGTTGCACCGATAGATGACATTTTGCTAACAAGTAATAAATTGTTTCTTTCTAGCAGCAACAGAGTCATCAGATTTTTTTTTAATTAGGTCAATTAAACTTATCAATAGTCATCCCTCACCCTTGTCAAGGACACCTAGAAGCAGCAGCAAATCTATTTCCTCACTTCAGTTTTAAAGGGAACGAACTGAATGAGCAATTCTAAATGTATTAGGCAGTAACATCCACAGTTGGGAAGCGTAATTACTAAATGCCCTCACTCCTTACAGCTCAAGGTTATAACCAGGATTAACCACTGGGACTGCTGAATCTGCAGAATTGAATAGTAAAGCTTCCTAAATGAACACCAACCCCCAAGCCTCTGAAACCATAGTGGGGTAACCTGGTTTTGTTTTTTTGTTTGAGTGTGTGTGTTAATTTGCAAGTGAGTAATGACACATCTTAAAAAACAGAGACATCACCGTACAAAGGTACGCATAGTTAAAGCTATGGTTTTCCCAGTAGTGATGTATGGAAGTGAGAGCTGGACCATAAAGAAGGCTGATTGCCGAAGAATGGATGCTTTTGAATTATTGTGCTGGAGGAGACTCTTGAGAGTCCCATGGACTGCAAGAAGATCAAACCTATCCATTCTGAAGGAAATCAGCCCTGAGTGCTCACTGGAAGGACAGATCCTGAAGATGAGGCTCCAATACTCATCATGAGAAGAGAAGACTCCCTGGAAAAGACCCTGATGTTGGGAAAGATGGAGGGCACAAGGAGAAGGGGGTGACAGAGGATGAGATGGTTGGACAGTGTTCTCGAAGCTACTAACTTGAATTTGACCAAACTGCGGGAGGCAGTGGAAGACAGGAGTGCCTGGCGTACTCTGGTCCATGGGGTCACAAAGAGTCGGACACGACTAAACGACTAAACAACAACAACAACAACAACGTAGTACAATAAATGTCTGCTGGGAATAATGTCTGACATTCTGAGAGTTTAAGAAACTCAACCAGATAAAAAATGGGAATCAACATAAATTATTTCTCTCACATATATATAGATAGATATAGATCTCTATCTATATATCTTTATTTGGTCTGTGTGTGAGAAAGAGAGTGGGGAATGATTCAGTGCTATGTTAACTGATTAAAGAGCTGGGGGAGTGGAGAAGAAAGGATGAAGTATTGTATTGGTACCAATGGACACCCCATCCCATGTGCACAGTTGTAACTACCTCACTGCTCACATCTCCCTCTAATCCCAGTCCATAGCGCCTCCCAAAGGGAAAGAACAAAGCATGCCATGATTGCCACTTGTGCCTTCCTTACTTCTCTCAGTGCTTGCTCATTTCGCACTTGTGAAGCATGGGCCTCAGTAGGTGCCCAAAAATGTGCTACATATATGATTGTCATTACAGTCAAAAAGAAGGGGTGCAAGTGTAGTCATGGATGAGCCACTCCTAAAATTCGTTGCCAGTGAACCATTTACATGGGCTTCTAATTTTTGAGAAAGGAAACTTCCACATGATGTTGCAAGGACTCACTGTTTTCCTTGGTAAGGGCACGTCATGTTGCCATTTTGGGGTGCAATTCAATCTCTACCAGCAAATTCAGGTTGCACAATTCAAGCTGACTTGGGAGTTTTTGCAATAAGGAAAGTATTGGTTTAAGAACAGCTTAGTTTATGAACAACTCTGATTAAGAATGCTGCAAACCTGGAAGCAGGTGTTTTGGTTTGTGAACTTTGCCTTGGAATAAGGACATGTTTCACTTCCTGTTGAGTGTGTTCCATTTGTAAATTGAGTCCTCTGCTGCTATGGAAAAGCATGCCTTGGTTTAAGAACACTTTGGTTTAAGAATGGACTTCCAGAACGGATTACGTTCGTAAACCAAGGTACCACTGTAATTGGGAAATGCAATGGAAAGTGTGGGATAACACTCGCTTTAACAAAACATGATCTAGCCTCTCTGTAAACAAATATGGATGAATGCTCAGTAAAAAGCCAACATCACCTAATATTCCTGTGAAGAAATCAGGATGACTACTCATTAAATAGGTTGTCTGGAAGTGAAGCAGAAGAACATAACAAAATAAGATGATCAAGCCAAGGAACTACCAGATGCCTGTGGGAAGCCTGCAAGCTGGACATGAGTGCAACAGCACTCTGACCACCTGAAATTTCCAGCAACTGGCATTCAGAGGAATACTGCCTTGACAAGTAAAGAGATCCCCTGTCAAATTAGGCAGAAGCAATCCCTGCAAGCTTCTGGGGAAAAGGTGGGAGAAGCAGAGCTGTGCAGCTTCCAAAAGTCAGTCAGTCTGTCCGTCCATCTCTCTCTCTCTCTCTCTCTCTCACACACGCACACACACACACACAGAGAGAGAGAGAGAGAGAGAGAGAGATACACATACACATCTACTTTATGCCAGCATAGGAGGAGTGTGTGGTGTTGTGGTCTAAACCACTGAGCCTCTTGGGCTTGCTGATCGGAAGGTTGGTGGTTCAAATCCGCACGACGGGGTGAGATCCCATTGCTCTGTCCCAGCTTCTGCCAACCTAGCAGTTCAAAAGCACACCAGTGCAAGTAGATAAATAGGAACCGCTGTGGCAGGAAGGTAAACGCCATTGCCATGCGCTCTGGCTTCTGTCATGGTGTCCTGTTGCACCACAAGTGGTTTAGTCATGCTGGCCACATGACCCGGAAAGCTGTCTGTAGACAATCGCCAACTCCCTCGGCCTGAAGCGAGATTAGCACTACACCTCATAGTCGCCTATGACTGCACTTAACCATCCAGGGATCCTTTACTTTTTTCTTTCTTTTTACTTGCCAGCATACAACTATGACTCATTCCAAACAATGCCTGATTTTCAGGCATATTGATTCTGACAACAAACACTGTATAACTGAAGAGCAAGAATGCTATTTAGCAAATGCACAACAACTAATAAAAATACAATGAGTTACATTAGAATCAAACAAATAGTCCTTCTAGCCCAGCATTTCAAGCAATAGTGCTACATCAGATCCTTGAAGTGCAAAGGCCTTTGGCTGAATTCAGGACTTTCTGCACAATGAAAAATATTTCCTGCAATTGTCTTTATTTAGCCACTTAGTAGCACCAACATTTTTAGGTTGCAAATTATACATGTCACAAGAGATCAATTTTACTCTGGACTTATAACATGATGTCATCTAATCTAACTGATTCTAAATCAAGCTGCATAACTGCAAAATAGTATGTTGTTCTCACAGCAAGGCATTATAAGACTAGACATTATAGAAAATGTGGCATTATTCACGGTATCTTATATTCATGGAGATTTTCCCATTTTAAACCTTTTTTCATGTAAAAACATGTAAAAGCTATTCAGTTCCAATTAAATACAAAGTTGTGGGTTGAAGTCAAGCAACTGGATCTCCTACAACCAGATTTCCTCCTCCCTTGTCATCACATCTAAGGTCTTCTGACAAATCCATAGAAACACAACAGCCCCATTGTGGTCTTCATGCTAAGATATTTGAAGATTAAGGTTTCAATCCTATAACCAGTTACCTAGGAGAAAACTTTAATTAATCCAATGGAACTTTGTTCTGAATACACATATTTGGATTTTTGCTGTAAGTTTCCTAGCACCAGTGCTTTAAAGGAGTGCTGAACAATATGGTCCCATCATCTGCTTGTTTTAATTAACTGATGGCTAGCTGCATGCCATGATTAAAATTATGTCTACTGTTTTGCCATGCTCCAAACATATTTGTTCTGCAAGAGAAAGCAGCCTTTGTTTCCTATTGTATAATGAGTCATTATGTTGGCCTGTCATTGTTCTGACCCACCAACATTTATGCATTCAACTGGAAGACTTATCAGAGGGATAGGATGCACGCCACAAGGTTTTTGAGGGCCACTCTGCTCTTTCTCACAAAGTAAACCTGTCTGTGAAGCAAGACACTACTAAAAAGGATTTTACCTCTTTGCTGTCCCAAGGACAGTCACAAGGAAGACTTTTAAATTCATTCAGTATTAGGGAAGCAAGCAGTAGATGGTTTACCTGGCAGATTAATCCACTAAGCTTTGCTACAGAGATGGCCAAATGGCCCAGGCTGCCCTTGGAGCCGCTCTGTCTGGTTTCTGAGTCGCCTTACCAAATATTTGTCACTCTGATAAAAGGTTTTCCTACAGCTTCATTGGTAGAAAAATAAAAACGCTACCTGATGGCAACAAAAAGTGACACCTTGATTTTACTTGTCCATTTTGGATTTTATATATACTGTAATGCTCTGACTATATCTGACTGCATGGCTTCCTAACTGCGAAGCCTTTACTCAGTGGTAGACCCCGAGGTCTCAAATTTCAGCGGCGCCCTGTGCAATGCCAAAATTTGGCAAGCAATCTGCCTTCCATTCTACACCATAGTTGTGGCACCTCCGAGGCTCTGTGCCCAGTGCAACCGAATCAGTCATGTTCCCCTAAATCTGCCTCTGATTTACTGCCTGATGGAGCAAACTTTATTGCAGAGTATGGCCACTTGTGGAAAGAGAAGTCTGCGCAGTAAGAAAAATATTCCAGGCCCAAGATTCTAATCTGAGGAATAGAATACAGTAGTCTCTCAGAATACCTGAACTGGCCATTTCAAAGTTGCCTTTAAAAAGGGAGAGGCAACTTTACTTAATGGAATCATTTTTTTTTATTGCTATCTCTGAACATTAAAGGCACTGCTGTAATTGGAAATGAAAAGGAACACATTAAAGATGGTCTTTCCTTCTAACTGGCCTCTCAAATGTCAAAATCTAATGCTAAACACTGCACCCAACTCAACATGTAAATGTGAAAGAATTGGAAATGCCTTTTACCAAGTAAACATCTAGAGTGCCGTGACTATTATAAGTCTTACAGTGCAATCCTATACAACATGTCTACTCAGAAGGAAGTCCCACAACATTCAATGTACAGTACCTACTCCCAGATAATTGTGTCTTGGATTGCAGCCTGAGTTAATATGCCCAGCAAAGCTAATTTGCACATTTATTTCCAGAGGAAAAGGGGAACATGCAACATTTCCTCTTCCATTTCTGGGCAAATGGATTTGGATGGTTCATTCTGCTATAAGCAATTCCTCACTGCAACCACATTGGTGATGAACAGAATGTTCTGGGTAGTCAACAATTTGCCCTTGTCTGCCTGCTTTTATTCAGAATGAGCTTGTTCTCAGACACTTTGTTTTTCTGTCTTTTCTTGAGAGCCTGTATTCAGCTTTGTTGAACCCTTCCATACA
The DNA here is from genome assembly GCA_034641385.1 of Darevskia mixta. Classification (NCBI taxonomy): domain Eukaryota; kingdom Metazoa; phylum Chordata; class Lepidosauria; order Squamata; family Lacertidae; genus Darevskia; species Darevskia mixta. The sequence goes on along the minus strand of JAWWNH010000224.1, from coordinate 4,785,881 downwards.
AAGAGTGCAAATTTGAAAACTAATCTCTGCCTGTGCAGCATTTTATTTTCATTGTTTACACTTACGAACATATATAGTTGGAAATCAACTGGATTGTCTAGTATCCAAAGCTGCAGCTGCGCTGCTCGATGTTCAAACATGGCCAGCTGAAATTAGGCATCTGGAATGCCTTCACAGTTCCAATTATTTAAATTCTGTCTGTAAAGGGTGTGTAATGTTGGCATGACATTACTGTTTCTCTGGTGGCGTAAAGGATGGCTAGTATCGAATTCTCTTTTTACATTTCCCCACCTTGTAAATTGCATCACTTTCCTCTGAACAGGCCATTTATGATGGCGAAATTATCTACGTTTATAAAAGCATTAATCAGACTGCATGTGTGCACTTAAAGGTCCATTTTCACCATTTTCTCTGATGAAGTGGAATTACACTGCACCTTCAGGCTTTTAGTTCTGTGGAAACGAATTGAAACATGCATTGGGGAAGAGTGTTTTGATACATTACACCATTTCTAAACAACCATCTGAAGGGTTGTGCCTTTTATACTGAGTAATTGGCGCCACATTTGTGCCACGAGAATAGAAGCTCCGAAAATTACTGCTTGCTTGCTGCCAGTCATGTCTGAAATTGAATAGAAACTATTGCATTTTGTAGCTTCGATACTGAGTGTTCTTTGTGTTTTTATGAAATGCTAATTTCACATTCAAAGATCAATCATCAATTCATCTAGCTACTATTTTTGGATGCCATGTCCTCACTACCCATCCCATTTCTCTAGCCCACTCTTTTGCTGGTAGCTATTTATTGTGACACTTTAACTCTTTCTGGGCACTGCAGGAGTGGGAAGGAGATTCCATTTCCTCTTAAGCCAACTCCAGCACAGCTCAGCAAATCATATCACACATGGCATTATGGAGGAAAGGGAAGACAGTCAAGGCTACACCCCCTACCTTTCCTTTCCCTAAACACAGTGCTTTTTATAGGAGCTCTCCTCCTGCTTCTGCTATCCAGAATACATAGACAAAACCAACAACAACGCTTCAGGTTTGCCAGTACTCAATAGCTCTTTGATTCAGTGATTTTCATCAATGAGTCTGTCTTGCAGCAAAATAAAATAAAGAAAGATTTCTCTCTCCCTTCCTCACTGTTTAGTTGTATGCGACCAAGAGCTTTCCCTTTTGAATTCCCTACCAGCGATGTTATCATAAAAGCATGATTATCCATTCAGAAATTGACCATCTTCTAAGGATTGGTGCTTATGCCTTTCAGTTCTCAGTAAGTGCTATTTTGCATTTTGTACCCCCACCTTTCCAGTGGGTGGTGCATTATCTAAGCCACGTACATTTTAAACACACTTCTCTTTTCCATTAATACTGTCGGAAGTGGTGCTGTTGGCAGAATTCATACAGCCCGTCTGTAATAAACATTTCCTGTCTACTGAGGCAGTCATATTGCCATGGGTTCCTACTTCAAGGGGGGAGAAAAACACCCACCAACCTTTCCCACCCCCACCACACACACTTCCCAGTCAAGTATCCCTGACAATACACAGCAGAGGTTTCAAACAAGGGAACTGAAATTAACCAGACAGGCAGCCCCAGCAAAGCACAGTGATTAAAACAAACAATTGTTTCAGAGAAATGCATGGCTACTCAGAGACCATCTTCATGGAACTACAGAAGAGATGTGGAGCCATTTTTCACTAGTATCAAGAGAAAATGTCAGCATGCAGCTGCTCTGTGCATTGTCAGACTGCATCCTACTTTGGCCAAAGGGGGGACCCAGATAGTCATCCCTTAAGGAGAAAATTTTAAAGGGCCCATTACAAATCTGATTTACTGCTGTTCTCCTGTGGTGCTTTCTGTTGTGTGTTGCAGATTTTGGTGGGGCATGGAGCTGAATGCCAGCTACCACTAAATGCAAAGCTTCTGTGTGCATTTCAGGTGGCAGGGATTAAAAACATCCAATATTACCCCAGGACCAGCTCCTTTCCCAATTTATTCCCCCACACCCCAGTTTACTTCAGAATCAAGCAGAGCATAACCACACAATGGGAGATTTGTATACATGGCTTTCACTAACATTAAAATAAATAACAAAGCCCCAATGCATTCAGATGCAATGCTTTTTTTCTTGTTGTTCCAAAAGGCAGAGGCAAAAGGCACGTTCAAGAACAAAAGGAAATCCATCATTCACCATGAAAGGAACACAAATGCATTCAGGTCTGCTAGATATAGCTAGCTTTTATTTTACATGACAACAGTCACACTCAAGCGGATACAGAAGTCTGAAACACCAAATCCTGGCTCTTCCCCAGCACTAGCTTTTAAGCCATTGGGAACCAGAGTAATTTTCTTAATGGTTTCTCTGCTTTTAATAGCAGCCAGAAAGTGACTCTAAAGGAAGAAGCTGATTTTGGCATTGCTGAAGAAGGAAGCCTTCAAAAGTTAACCTCTTGACCATTCATATAATGAACAAATAGTCAAAATAAAATTGCCCCTCATTTCCTAATCATGTTGCTGCCACCTCAAGAAACTCCAAAAAGTCCATTCTTCCTTTGTTGCTAAAGAGCCAATAATCAATGCCTTCCTGGCACTCTGGATTGTTCGTTCTTCTGCTTTTTTTTTTTTTTTTGCTTCCTACATAACAGTTATCTGATACTTCCTGGGAGAAAAGGGTTGGCCATAAGAACAGCAGCACAGAGCTTTACAGCAAATACCGAACATCCTCGATATAGCCAAGTGAGACTCAGGATCAAGTTTGGGTTCCACATCTGTTCAATTACAGGTAGCGCTGCAAATTCCAATCTGGCAATGTGGGATTTAAATGCCCACAACTGGACCGCCCGCTCTCCAAACTGAAGCACTGGCTCCAGGCAAGAATACAGGAAAGGAAGGCAGGAGTGGAGAGGAAAATAAGAGCAGGAAAATCAGGCAGAGCCTTTCCCCTACCTTTCCATGGTCCTCATTTAGCCAGTCTGCTGCCTTCTCCTGATAGTGAGGCCACCTGTACTGATCCAACCCATTTGTAAGGGAAGAAAATAATCTTCTTGAGAGGGAAGAAGCCTCGGCTGTGCTTGAGAGTTTTCAGCGCGGGTGTCTAGAATTTTCCGCTAAAGCCAGACACAGCAACACAAAACTGCAGCTGAGCGCTTTTGTTTCCTCGCCTCTCTAAAGGCAAGCAGGCAGCAGCAGCAGCAGCAGCTCCGGAGTCTCTCTGTCTCTCTCCCCAACCCCCACCAGCAGCCTTACTCTGCTCTCCTTCAGTCAGGGTCCTTTAAGCATCTGAGCAGTGATGACCTATTCTATGCCCATCTCTCTACCTATTACTCTTGGTTTCGCTCAGATAAAAGAGCACGATGAGGTGGCAGTCAGGTGACCCTTCCTCTCTTAAAAGCAGAAGACAAACCAATAGAGGCTTTGACTTCTTCTTCTTCTTTTTTTAAGGAGATAGAGGTAGCTCATTTACATTACAAAGCCAGAGGAAAAATATAGCTATAAGGGCTGGTAATTAGTGTTTTATCCCACTCTCCCTCACCTCCCTGAAAAATCAATGAAAGATAGTGTCACACGGGGGAAGGATATATAATTAAACTTTTCACTGTTAAGAGCCAGGCATGGCGTGGACACAGAGGCGTAGTGTGGGCATTGCCCTGGGTGCAGGTTTTTGGGGGCGCATTTTGCTCCTAACACCACCCCTGCCAGCCCCGCACTGCTTTGTGAGTCTGATCCCACATGCCAGACTGAATGGAAGGGCAAGTTCCTGCTCTGTTGCATCCTCCTCACATTGCCCACCTCACCCCCAGTGTGTGCGCCCCAGGTGCCACAAGGACACGCCCCACACTACACTGACTGTATGTTATGCATCACTCTTGCATGGATGCAAGCATACCAAAACAAACAGACCCAGTTTTAATCATTAACAGACACCAACCAGAGTGTTTTCACTCAGGTAGACAAGGAGAGATCTATGATTTAAGGGACTGTTATTAGAAATGACTACTTCAAGGTAGGCAGGGGGCTTTCTTCATACACTACTATTGGGTAGTGGTTACCACTTCTATTCAGGATATAAATAACATCTGTATACTGGAGTAATTGCATTTTTATTTGTCATATTCTGCCCCCCTCCCAAGTAGCTCGGGGTGGTGTCCATGGCTCCCCACTTGCATCCTCACAACACCCTTGTGTGGCAGCTTAGGCTGAGAGGGCGTGGCAAAGCCAAGGACACCCAGTAACTATCACGGTTGAGGGCAGATTTGAACCTGGGTCTTCCTGCTCCCTAGTCCAGTATCCTGACCATTATGCCACCCTGGGACCACTGGTGAGCTCAAAGTAACCATTTGCAGAGGTGGCTGACAGATACATTTCTGCATGTATCGCTGTGCTGGCCTCGCTTTCTTCCAATGAGCCTCAGCTGGAGGCCGGTACTTCAACTGTGCTTCTGCACTGGGGGTGATTGAATGATTCAATCATTTCCAAGCAGAGAGGCAGCAAAATAATATCCCCTCAGAGGAGCACATTACCTCTGTTTCTGCAGGAGTTTCTCCTCTGGGTTTCCCAATCCATAAATATGCCTGGATCAGCACCTTCTGAAGAAACAGAAAAGCAGGGCTCCTTTCAGGATGGGGTGTGGGAAGAGTCTGAAACCTTAATGGTAAAGCTTTTTTGCAGTAAGAATAAAGTGCAGTACCAATTTGAATTCAGAAAAAGTACACCTCAGCTGCCATAAATCTTGGAAACAGTAGTACAGTATAGTGGAGGTTGATCATGGGGATGTGAGCTGATTATATGCTGTTGTGATAGACAACATTTGTGTAGAAAGTAACCACATAATGACTGGACTTAACTGGTTGTTATACAAACGTTACAATCGCAGTGTTTGACTGGACAATACCTCTATATGAATTGTTACTGAGGGAAGCCATACAATGTTCCACCACACATGGGGTCATGGGAACGAGCCCTACAGCCTAAGACAACGTTATGGTCTTTATACTCCTTTTTCATGTTACAGTAGAGTCATAGGTTCCTTCTATCAAGTCACCCTTGATCCTGAAAACTGTAACATGGGAAAGGTTTAGAAGTGCATCTACATTACATTACACTACACTTTTAATATATATCCCACCTTTCTTCCAACGAGATTCAGGCAGCATACAGTAAGCACACAACTTATGCACATTTAATTTGTGCCCATTCAGCTTAATGTGCATGGCAATACTACTACTACTAATAAATAAATTAAAGGGGGTGGAAAGTGAGCAGGAAAGGCTTCCTGTTTCCTGTGCGCCAGGGGATGGATGCCTCTCCCAACACCCTGGAGAGAGACAGACGGAGATAAACAGAAAATGATGGGGGAATAGCATTTTCTGCATTCCTCTTTGGTTGGAAGAGGAATCTGGCTCTCACCCAGAGTTTGCCTGGTGGTCTGGCACTTGTTCCCCATGGAATGTGAGGGCAGACAAAGGCACTGAGTGCATGGAGCACTCCAGCTGCTGCAACCCCGATCCTGTTCCTAGAAGCACACGTTACCCTGCTAATTGGGTTAAAAAAATGGAGTAAAGTACAGGCTGGAGATGATGAGATAAGGAACTGTGAAAACGAACCCAGCTACAATGATTTAAAAGGTTTGGATAGAGAGGGGATTTCATTCGGTGAAAGAGATGGTGGGGGGAGGGGAGCCCACGGTTTGCTTATATCAAAGTTTTTCTCTGCATTTATGATACGGTATCCCTTCCTGGAATGCAAATTTTTTAAAAAATCTGTACAAGTGAGGATGGAAGAAATTGGAATATAAATATGGAATTTAACAAAACTGGAACTGTGTGTATGAGAGAAAGGAACTGAGAGGGAAAGGGGGGGGATGCTACACTTTGAAAATATGGAGCAAAGTTCTCCGTAACCTCCATTAGCCACAAAGGAATGTGTTTGAGATAAGGACAACTGGCCATAAGTCAGTGGCAGGGAGGAAAGGAGGCTACCAGCTGTGCGAATAGAAGCTTTTGGATTAACTTTCTGCAATTTGGATTCAGGCTGTTCTTCCTAGGCTGGAAAAATGGTGAAGACGGCTTGTTTATTGGAAGCCAAATCACAGGACGAAGTAATGCAGTGACTTTTGAAACCGCTTCTCCCAAGGCACGGTAGGAGCCATCAACAGTTGTAGGAATGAAGGATATAACATCATATATGGATGGGAAAACATCATGGGGGGAAACTGTCACGTGCAGGAACGAATAAGTATTACAGTTAGAGTTCCTCACTTGAGACTTTCTAAATTACCTAATATACCAACATGAATGAAATCACAAGATTGTAGCTGTTATATAAGGGATGATTATATCTGAATGTAATATAATATAAATTATTAAGATTTTGGAACGCAGAAGAACAAGGCCATCAAATCTAGCAAAAGGGGAGGCCAGTTTGATTAAATTGTATAATTTGACATTTGAATAATTGGCATTAATAACTGTATTAACTGGATAAAATTGGTATTGTTATAATGAGGCTGTGATTGGAACAATATTGGAAAATCAATAAAAACATATTTAAAACAATAATAATAAAAGAAAGCAGGCAGGAAAAATGACTTTGGCAATCCCACCCGCTATTGAGCCCAATGCGTTTTGACTATACACGATTTTTGCTTTATGCGTGATACCCAAAATGTACTGTGCCTAGTACTGTACTATTCCTAGTTTTCTCAGCCCCCCTCAAGCTTGATTGTCTGGCCCAAAGTCAACCAGTGAGCTACATGAGAGAGGATTTGAATCTGAGTCTTCCCAGCCGTAGTCTAATACTATTTCCCCTATGCCACACTTATAGGATACTTTTAAATGAAAATGAAGCAAATAGTCTGAAGTCTGTCTCAGGCTTAAGAAAGGGGTTCCCCCCTAAAGGGGAAAATGCAATAGAAAAGTATCATGTCCTTTCTAAGGCTTAGATGCATGGGTGTTCACACTTGCCCCACCCCAGAATCCTAGATGTGTTTATTCAATGCACACAGTCATAGGCACAGCCAGCTAGTCAACAAGAGTTTACAGTGATCTCTGAGACCACTCCTATTGATAGTGGCTGCCAGACTTGGGACTCTGCATTTTCTGGAGGAGAGCCTTCCTGAGCTCAGTTAAATGCTGCTTGTTCTGATCTAATGATACTGATCTAATGATGGTTGTGTACATGTTGCAAGATTTGGAAAAGCAAAGATAATATAAAGATAATATAAACAAAGGCTATTTTGTGATCAGGTGAGATGTTTCAGTAAGTTGCTGTACTGACCCCTGCAGTGACCAATAACAGAAATGAGAAATAACCCAGTAGAATAGAAATTGAAAGTGCCTATAAGGTACTCAGGAAATGGGTAGCCTTAGGGTTGCAGCCCAAACAATGTAATTATGAAGTACCTTACTGAATCAGTCGAAAGGCCCATCTAATCTAGCATTCAATTCCAACAGCAGTCATGCAGATGTCTATGGAGAGCCCAAATCTTAAATAATTAGCAACCAACTATTTTACAATATTTAGTTATTATCAGAACACACATGCAGTTGCACAGAACTAGCTTTCTTAAAGAAAGCAGTGCTCTGATTTCAACAACAGTACAGCAGACAAATGTTACCAAATTATTCAGGCGCTGTACATTAAATACTCTTTGTAGACATCTTTCACAACCATTTGCAACATTTGCAGCACTACTAACCAAAGCAGTGTATTATTTTATGATCATATGCCACTCATAAAATTCCTATAAAAGATCTTATTTGTAGCTGATAGCAGCCAAAAGGAGTTTGAAAAAATGCACGGTTCTTTTATTAACATTATTTCTGTTCAAGTTAAATATTTTGAATTTATATTTGCAACATGAAATGACAATAAAGTTTTGTTTGATTTCAGGAATCAAAATATTTCAAATCATGCACTACTCATCCTGGCAATACCTGAGCTCAGCATCGTCCACTGTGATCTTAAGCCTAAGAACATACTGTTGCTGGTTATTGCTCTTAGGAAGTGCTTTTGGGAATGAGATCAACCCTTTAGGCATAATTAATGTAAGGGTGCACAATATTTCCATCCCACTGATTTGAATAATATACTGCTAGTTCCTTCTTGTTTTCTTATTTTTCAGAGTTTTGAGTTGAGTAAGGGTGGGTGAGAGTACATCTTTTCTGTGAAGAAATCTATGGTTATGTTCATTTTGTAATTCACTACACTCGTTTGGGGGCTTGTAATTATATTTTATTAATAGAAAAAAACAAATAAATAACATGCTGAGGTGGAAAGGAGTCTCAGTGCTTGTAAATTGCACTAAGAACAGTGAAACCATGGGAATATATTATTTCTTTAACTTGGTTTATATTAAAGTGCCCAAATGTTCCTTTGTACAATTTCACACCATTATAAACAGGGAAAATAAAAGACATCCATCACACTCATTGGAAAACCTTTTGCTGAGATCCAAACCAACGTATTGTGCGGTATCATGATTACACTTCATCCTTTCAGGATCATCATTTTCAACCTGTGACTCATTGACTGGTGAAAATCTCACAGATTAGTTCCTTGTGGAACCTAGTGCAAGTGTCTTGTGGTTGGCTAGAAAGTTCCATTCCATCTTTCTTTCAGCAATGAAGATGCATCCATTCCTAAGAAATAAATTCCTGTCATACTCTACTGCTGCTTTATGGGAGAGGTTGTGTGAGCTACTGAATCTTTTTCACATTCTTCAGCTGGGCTCTCAGTAGTTTCAGTATATTTAAAAAGAATAGTATACCTCCTAACACACAATTGTGAGATACTGGGTAATGGGCTTAACTCTGAACATACAGAAGTTCTTTCTCTCACTACTCAGCCCACAACATTAAGAATGACTGCTGCTCTAGGTTTGTACACATGTGTACACATGCATGTGCGTTTGGCCCATGTTGTGGCTCTTCTAGGAAACTCATTTCTGAGTGGTCATACATGGAAATTTAGAACACAGTAAACCCACTAGCCACATGTTGCTGAGCCAGTACTACCAGACAGTCAGGGGCAGAAGGAAGATCATAGGGCAGAAGGAGCCCATGCCTAAGTAACAGGGCACAAGGTCAACAGCTTCTCTCAAAGGGGTCAAGAGCTAGAAGCAATCCCTCAGCTGCAGGGCTATAAAAGCCCATGCCTGGCTGCAGCCTAGAGCGGAGGCAAATACCTTAGCAGCTGCTCATAGTGCCTTGCATCCAGCCTCTTCCTGGAAAGAGCTAACCAGGGTCCTGAACTCCTGCAACTAATCTGCCCAGCTGTTAAGTCACACCAGCAATGGGCTCTTTTGGGATATTCCAAATGTTAAAGTTTGTTTTCATTGCTTTTACAAGGAACAGCCTATGGTTCATAATACTGAGGATCAGCATCTTTGTGGCTTCCATTCTGCTGGAATTCATGAAGTATCATTTGTGGGGCATATTTATTGTTAAAGGTAAAGGGACCCCTGACCATTAGGTCCAGTCGTGTCCGACTCTGGGGTTGCGGAGCTCATCTCGCTTTATTGGCCGAGAGCCAGTGTACGGTTTCCAGGTCATGTGGCCAGCATGACAAAGCTGCTTCTGGTGAACCAGAGCAGAGCATGGAAACACCATTTACCTTCCCGCCGGAGCGGTACCTATTTATCTACTTGCACTTTGACGTGCTTTCGAACTGCTAGGTGGGCAGGAGCTGGGACTGAGCAATGGGAGCTCACCCCGTCGCAGGGATTCGAACCGCCGACCTTCTGATCAGCAAGCCCTAGGCTCTGTGGTTTAACCCACAGCGCCACCTGGGTCCCTTTCATATTTATTGTTACACAATGCCAAACTGCAAATTCCACGGGAGAGAAACTATTTTTAATTATTATTTCCTAAAAGCAACTGCGTATGGTGGGGTGGGGAGGTGATTTGGCATAAATGCTATTAGGAATGGAGGGGGGAACACATGGGTACAACATGAGCATTTTACATTTCCCTCCCAGGACTTAATAGTAGGAAGGAATGATTTGTATTAGGACCTTGGTGTTAACATATTCCTCTCCTAGCTCCAGCTCCAAATCCACAAGCCAAATTGTCTACCCTATGGGTGCTTTTAAGAAAATAGCCTATCAGAAATTTCTTTAGTAATGTGTAGTTAGGCCCCTAAAATATAATGTATTGTACAATATTTACTGCATTCAGCCAACAAGCAGTAAACTACCTACTGGGACTGAACTGGAGAGATACTGACTGGCCCAAGTCTAGCCTACTGTTAGTACATGACTGAGTGGGAATGCGACTTTAGCTCACCTAAGCCCAAATCTAACATTCAAAGTATCTCACTTTCAATGACACTAGACTGAGTTACACACCACCTTCTTATTAATTCTTATTCTACAAAAGGGAGAGCAGGACAGAATGGTGACAATTGCTTTTATTACACTGCAATGTAATTACTTTAATAAAAGCACACAATTTGATATTGGTATTGTAAAACAAATTAAAATTTCCATCTTGCTCATCTAGCAAGTTCTCACAATGGGTGACCTACATTTGAAAAATGCTTTTCAGTGGGTACACAGATTTTATTTGAAGCTATTATGGGCATGTCCTTCTCCATCTGTGACTGTATGGGGAGGGGTGGAATACACACTTGACAATCTGTTTACAGGACTAGGGAAACTGTATTATTAAGTATGCACAATAATAATGCATTAAGTTAAACATAGTGTAATTTTTCATCCATGTATCAGAATACAGTGGTACCTCGGGCTAAGAACTTAATTCGTTCTAAACCTGAAACTGTTCTTAACCTGAGGTACCACTTTAGCTAATGGGGCCTCCCCCTGACGCTGTGCTGGCGCTGCCCGATTTCTGTTCTCATCCTGAAGCAAAGTTCTTAACCCGAGGTACTATTTCTGGGTCTGTAACCCGAAGCGTCTGTAACCTGAAGCGTCTGTAACCCGAGGCAGCACTGTACAGATTGGTCACCATTTTCATAAACCTGTAGGAATGGAAACATTGTGAAGGACATACAAAATAAATGGCCTCTACCATTTATGTTTTGGAGAAACCCTCCAAGCATAACAGACCAATCTGATTCTGAGGACCTCATGCTACAGAGTTTTCACAGCAGACTTGAAGTACAAAGTACAGTTCCACTTAAACTCATGCTCCAAAGGATATTATTGATCTGGAAAAGGTATTTAAAAAGAGTGATTAAGAGGGGGAAGAAATGCTAAAGTTCTTGGGGATTTTTAGTTCAGGATAAAGATGAACTAGCTGGATTATCTGTATAATCCTGCCAAGGTGTAAGGTTAATTTTACCATACAGCTAGTGAAAATTGTGGCAGGACGTTGAGTTTTTCGCATGTTCTCACACATCACTGAGTGGCTCCTAGGTGGCTGAGCATTCATATAAATGATCCAAACATATGGCAACATGTCACACAGAATCTCTCTCCCACCAGGATGTTGATTTTTGTGGGGGAAGACCTTGCAATCAGCCCTAGTCACATTTAAACATTCTCCCAGCTGCACAGGTGTACTCAAGGATGAGATGCTCCCTTGTGCCTGGGAGAACATGTAAAGGTCACAATAATGGAAAACACACAGTATTTTTAAATTCATTTTAGTGATTAGGTTAACACAATATATAACCATTTAATCCCTACATTTCCATTTCTCCATTTTGTGGTTACAGCTGTCAACAGTGTTGATAAATCAAACACATCTTTAATTAGGTGCATTTCCCATTACGGCCTGTGGATTTATTGATCTTGCTTTTTCTAATAGCCCAGGAATCTGCATTAAAATGGATTCAGTTAAAAACAGCTCACTTACAAATTAGATATTTTACTCCCTGGATGAATGAATGTTTAAATCCAATCAATTCCAGCAATGTTTAATTGCTAAAGAACACAGATGAATTTTCTGCTAATAATGCTGATGTGACCATTCAAGAACTGCCTTTCTGGCAGATTTTGCCTAGCATGTCCAGCATAGCTCTGGATGCTAATAGACTACCCAGTCATGAGGATAGATAGTAGATTAGTGCATGTACAGAACTCTCTCTGTAATTTTCAGGCAGGTGATCTGGGAATTGAAATTGTAATAATTAACACTAATATGTTTTGCTCTCCCTCTGGCAAACAAGTGAAGCACACCCCCGTGTGCACGCCTAACAGAATCAGTGATTAACTTAGCATTAGCTCTAGAAAAGTAACATTGCATTGACACAGCTTGCTTTGTCTCTGAGAGTTTGAGGGCCCATAATAAGATGGGTTTAATAATAAAAAGCAAACACTGCATTGTACCAGGAGTGTCAGTATTGACAGTTACAATTAAAAAAACCCCTGCCCACAGCACCTAAAAATAATTTGCTTGAATACACGACTCTATCAGTCTGTGTTTATACGGGCTCACTTTGTTTTCAAACTTGCACTGTTCTCATATCAGCAACAACTTATTTCTTCATGACTCAATTATTAATTTGAACTCATTTAACCAAACCTAAATAATTATGTGTCAAGTGTCAACCAATAGTATTTAGGATATGAGATACCAAACACTGTCCCTTAGGGCATTATCAGAAAATATCTGTATTGGTCAGGCATTGCAAGGATTTCTTTCATTTTATGCTAAAGGTAAAGGTAAAGGGACCCCTGACCATTAGGTCCAGTTGCGGACGACTCTGAGGTTGCGGCGCTCATCTTGCTCTATAGGCCGAGGTAGCCAGCATTTGTCCGCAGACAGCTTCCAGGTCATGTGGCCGGCATGACTAAGCCGCTTCTGGCGAACCAGAGCAGCGCACGGGAACACCGTTTACCTTCCCACCTATTTATCTACTTGCACTTGATGTACTTTCAAACTGCTAGGTGGGCAGGAGCAGGGACCGAGCAACGGGAGCTCACCCTGTTGCGGGGATTCGAACCGCCGACCTTCTGATCGGCAAGCATGTCTTTTATGCTAGAAGGGCATTAAATTTGGTGCTGGGTGGGCTTTCACAGGAAGAGCTTTCTGCATACAAATACCACAACTGGAAAAAAGCCCTTTCTAGGTATGATCTACCTAAATTTGGAAGGCCAGGGATCTCAAACAAGGGCGTAAGATGAAAAGCATAATATTCAAGCAGGGAGAATGTTGCAGGAACATATCAAGGTTTCAGGACCTTGAACAGCTACATCATCAGCTTGCTTTAAAAAAAATATTGTTTCTCCCTGCATCCGGATGATGAACTCTTTCCTCTCTTATGCAAATTATATGGTTTTTTTCTTGTAGGGCCCGGAGTCCTTAAATGCTTATTATCTCACCATGTGGGAAATGATCTAACCCTTAACCAGGGAATGAGCCAAAAAAATCACAGAATTATACGTAACCTTTGGATATATCTGTTCATGTTTAAAATTAGCTTTTCCTATTTAGGAGTCAATAGCATTTGCTATGGAGGGTGACTTCTTGTTATAACAGATATAGCCAGATTCAGATTTTTACCTTCCCAAACTTCCGGCTATGTGATATGGGTAGGCTATGTGATATAGGTTTAGGTCTGTCTGGACAAATAATAACGATTTTGAGTGCTTTAAACATAAACTTGGTGTTTTGGCTTTCTCTTGCATTCCCTCCTTTAAAAAGAAAAATGATAAAAAAGCAAATGGCCACACAAACTGGTTTACAGTAATAACCTATACATGCCTACTGAAAAGTAAATTATTTTGTGTTAATGGGGCTCATCAGGTTAAAAGGGGGGGGGGGTTGAATGAAACAACACCAGCATCTCTCAGGGATGTCAGATTGCTATTTAATTGCAAACATCAGTTTCATTGTTTGTTTGTTTGTTTGAGGCATTTATATGCCACTTAAACATTAACGTCTGTAAAAATAAATCATACGGAGTATGAAACTCACAGTTGTGCCAAGTGCTGGGAAGAAGGGTGGAAGAGGGAGTGTGATTTCCAGGTCAGGAAGACTAAAGTTTCCCTTCCTTTGTCATGTGAGAATGGCATGACAGGAGCAGGTTGTTCTTCCTTGAGGCCACCACACCAGCCCAGGCTGGGCTGTAGTCTCCCAAAACTCTCCTGAAGGATGCCAGTGTGAGGCAATATTCTGCAGCTGTGACTCTGCGGACTAACTGAAAGTTGGGCTCTATAAAGTCCTGTTCCAGGGAACTTCTCAGACTCCCCTTTTTGTGTCACTCCTCTCTCCAAAGGGTGTGCCTAGAAGCTCTAAGACACAGCCAAGCTACAACAGGGAACTTGAAACCTTGGTTACCAAAACCTACCATTTGGAACTAAGGTCTCTCTTGTATCCTTCATCTGTTGTGTGTGTATATATTACACAATTATACAAAATGATAATAAATGGAGAAACAGTCTTTTGTGTATTTTAGGAAAATTTCATGGAAGATGAGTCAGTTTATGAAGGCTACCCAAATGGATCACAAAAGTCATATAAATAGTTCAATAGAAGTTGTGAAGTAAAATGTTGTTTCCTTCACTGCTTGCATTTAGGACGGTAGTTAAAACCTCAGGCTTCTGAGCTTTCCTAGATATTTTTACTTTAAGGTTTTCCTTTCTCTGTGTTTTAGTGCATTTCACTCTGTTCTCTTTAGGGATGAAGAGTGGGATATAAATGATTTAAACCAAATAAATGTACATTTCAAAGTTTGATTGGTTAGCAAAGTCCATATAAAGGTTGGCTTGTGCTCTAAGCACACTGAGCCTTACCCACAAGATTAGGAAATGGGAATGTATCTTTCATAAAGTCACTGAAAATAGGTGGTTAGACTAATTATGTGACCTTTTGGTAATACATTACTCTACTGCCTCAGTTTCCAGCATATAGAACTGTCAAATAAAAAACAATAATAGCAATCAAGATACAGTGGTACCTTGGTTCTCAAATGCCTTGGTTCTCAAACAAATTGGACCCCAAACACTGCAAACCCAGAAGTGTTCCAGTTTGCAAACTTTTTTTGGAAGCCAAATGTGCTCCATTTTGAGTATTATGCTTCCGTTTTGAGTGTTACGCTGAGGTCTGTCTGTTTTTGCTATTTATTTTGTGTTTTTGTTTTTACGGCTGTTTTGTTTTGTTTTCGTGACTGTGTGGAACCCAGTTCAGCTACTGATTGATTGATTGTGTGACTGCAGTACATTGCTTTCAGTTTATGGATCAATGGTATCGTTAGATAGTGAAATTCATGCTAAATTGCTTTTTTAGGGGTTGTTTTTAAAAGTCTGGAATGGATTAATCAATTTTGCATAACTTTCTATGGGAAAGCATGCCTTGGTTTTGGAACACTTTGGTTTTGGAACGGACTTCCGGAACGGATTAAGTTTGACAACCAAGGTACCACTGTACAGGTTTCATATTTATTACATCATTTTTAGTCCTAATTATTTTCCACTCAATATTTTATATACATGAATATTATAGAAATTATTATTATTATTATTATTATTCAATGAAATAAAAGATAAAGAATGCAGATTTCCCCACTAACTGGGCCTTCCTTGCCTGGTTGTCAGGTACGATGCTAGAAGATTAAGTCTTCCATCATATATATATTTCACTCTAAGGGCACCATCTCACATAAACAGAAACCCTTTTCCACATACAGTACATGTCAACATTTCTAAAATCATATTTCATTGGAACTCTGAAGCTACTGAAAGGACAAACTTCAGTCAGCACTTAGGTGTGTCCCGTTAACTTTTTAGATATTAAATATTCAGAAAACAAAACTATTATTTATGTAGTGAAGCCATGTAATAACAAAAACCAACATTATTATGTTACTGAAAAATTGGTACTTTGGCCTTAAAAACAACAAGCAATGACATTCATTGAAAGGGGGGAAGCCATTAAGTATGATCTGGAAGACTTCATAGATAAATATATTTGATTAAGTTAATCCAAAATTGTCTACGAATTGCCCATTTGAGGGCTAGTGACCTTATCTCATCAGTGGTCTTCACTCTGAAACCTTTCCAAGTGTCTGCACTTCAATTAAAGCCCAGGGGAAGACATTATGTGGCAAGTCTTATGGGGCTTTTTCAGATCAGGAGGTGCAGCAGCAAGTGAGACTTCAGAGTGCTGGAGAAATGTTTACTGGAAAGAAAAAAAACACACATACCATCCTCAGATACCTGCATCAAGGAGGTAAGCTCAGAACTCTGCACCTGTTGGAATTCTTATGAAATTCTCAAGTGCCTTGAGAACAAGGCAGAAAAATGAAATGCTCCTTCACATCGCGGTGGATGGAAACCTCTGAGAAAAGGAAGGACAGATTTTAACACAGGACTAGTTTAAAAGGTGCTTGCAGTATAAGCCAGACCATTTGTGTGCCATTAGCATTATGATATTTAAAATGCAAAACTTAAATCAATGAGACCAATGAAGGTACTATAGACACTCATAGAATAGTCAATTGCAATAGGATTCCGATGCCCAGGCCTATTAGGATCCTTTAAAAAAGCCCTGCCCTTGAGACACAGGGCCATTAGAAAGAAAAGTGCCATGGGATTTTGGATATAATGAATGCAAATCCCACGAAGGTCCTTTCCCTTCACTCCCATTCCTTCACAGTTGAACAAACTGAAACATGAATGGATGCAATTATGATTACTGGGCTGCATAAAGCTGCGTGCCCTTAAACAAGGAAATTGGCAGCCCATTCTAGTCCAGCTGGACAACGATGCAACAGCCTTGTTATTTCTCTCAACTGCAGAGCAAAATTACTTGGCCACTGCATTCAGGAAAAAGCAAATTTACATTTACCAAGAGTGACGTCACTTTCCTTACTTGATTAGAAATCATGATTTGCCGGTGCTGCTTTAGAAGTGCACCTCCACTAGTACATTCATCCTCTACTGACTGGGATGCGAGCCTTTAATGAAAGAGTTTATCCAAAAGTGCTTCCACACCATTCACATTTGTATGTAAGGATGCTCTCTATAGCACAAAGTAGTCCAATTAGGCAACCATGCGAGAAACAAACCTTTCCTAGTCCCTCTAGTCTACTGCATAGTTGAGAGAATACAAATGATGCTGCATTCCTCTTTAGAGACACATATGCAGCCATTTCTAACCCATCTGAAGCAGCTCTTTCTCACTGGGGCTGCACAGAAGGGCAATGACAAGCCAGTCTTAACATCAGGGGTGGGGAACCTGGGAACCAGGGGCCAAATGTGGCCCTCCAAGCACCTCTATCTGACCCTTAGGACTCTCCCCACAGCCCATTTCTTCACTAGCTCTGCTTCACTGCCCTTCAGTGTTTTTGCCAGGCCTTGAACTCTGATAATGCCTCTTGCTTGCCTAGACAGATGTTAAAGGTGTGTTCATGTGTCTAGAAACTAGCCTACTATATATCTTTCTCTCTTCATGTGCACTTTTTGCTACTAATTATTTCATGGCTCCGGGGGAAAGGGTGAGCATCTTGTCCACTATATCCTGTGCTATCTGGGAATTATTTATCAGTGCTGCTGTTTTTCCAAATAATTCAGGACAGCACATCCCAATTTATCCTCACAACAACTCTGCAAGGTAGGTTAGGATGAGTATGTCTGAGTGTCCTGAGTGTTCTTTTTTGTGTGTCCTGACTTCAAGCTTCAAGATGGAGGGTGAGGGAACAACTGTAGTCGCCTGCAATTCCTGCGCAATGTTTGCCTTCTTGCCAAAGGATGTAGGCAGCTACACCTGCAGCAAGTGCAAGTTGGTTGCCCTACTAGAAGACAAGGTCCGGCAACTTCAGGAGGGGGAGGGAACAACTGTAGTCGCCTGTAATTCCTGCGCAATGTTTGTCTTCTTGCCAAAGGTTGTAGACAGCTACACCTGCAGCAACTGCAAGTTGGTTGCCCTACTCGAAGACAAGGTCCAGCAACTTCAGGCCCGTGTATCTACGCTCCAGAAAATTAAAGAGCTGGAGCTGTTCTTGGATGCAGCAGAGCACACTGTCTCCACCAAGCAGGAGACAGGGCACATCCCTGAGGAGGAGATCAGTTCCCCAACTCAGGAGCCAGATGTATGGAGGAACGTGACTCACAGAAGTAGAATGCCCAGGGATCGCTCTGAGTGTTTAGAACTACAAAATCAATTTGAAGTGCTCTCAAATCTGGAAGATGAAGACCAGACTCCATTGGAAGATCTCTCCCTCATCACAGTTGATGAGGTATATGAAGACGAGCAGCATAGTCAGTCCTCCGGGAATGTGCAGGCGACCTTGGAAGGGACAGCACGTGTAAGAATCCCGACCAAGCCTAAGAGGAGACGTGTAGTGGTGATAGGGGATTCCCTACTGAGGGGTACCGAAGCAGTGATCTGTGGGCCTGACAAGATGTCTCGAGAGGTATGCTGTCTCCCCGGGGCCAAGATCCATGATGTTACAGAACGGCTGCAAGGAATAATAAAACCTACGGATAAAAACCCCTTCCTTTTAGTCCATGTGGGAACCAATGACACCGCAAGCCATAGCCTCCAGAAGATCAAAAGTGATTATGAGGCTCTGGGCAGGAAGCTGAAGCAATTAAATGCACAAAATGTCATCTCATCTGTCCTCCCAGTTGAACGCCGTGGCCCAGGAAGAGAGGGGAAAATAGGAGAAGTGAACAACTGGCTTCGCAAATGGTGCCGGCAGGAACGGTTTGGATTCTTAGATCACGGCCTGCAGTTTCTTGAAGATGGACTTCTGGCAAGTGATGGGCTGCACCTCACAAGGGTTGGGAGGAATGTTTTTGCCAACAATCTCAAAAACCTCATCAGGAGGGCTTTAAACTGACTTATGTGGGGGAGGGAGACAGTGATCCTGAAGGTAGGAGTCTATCAAATGCTGAAGATGATCATCCAAAAGTCAAGGACCAAATGGAGCAAACAGCACACAGACCTAGTGGTGGGAGGAAAAAATCCCCTAGGAGACTAGGGGGAATGATCAATGGTTTTCAATGTCTGTATACAAATGCACAGAGCATGGGAAATAAACAAGATGAACTTGAGCTCTTGATACAGCAAACTAAATACGACATAATAGGCATCACTGAAACCTGGTGGGATGAGTCTCATGATTGGAATGTAGTAATAGAGGGATACAATCTATTTCAGAGAAATAGACCAAACAGGAAAGGAGGAGGAGTGGCATTATATGTCAGGGATGTGTATACCTGTGAAGAGATCCATGATTTAAAACTTCAAAGCCAAATTGAGAGTATCTGGGTCAAAATTAAGGGAGAGAAAAATAACAGTGATCTCATTGTGGGAGTTTACTATAGATCCCCGAGCCAAACTGAGGACATAGATGATGCCTTCCTGGAACAGATGACCAAGCATTCAAAAGGAAATGAGATAGTAGTAATGGGGGATTTCAACTATCCTGATATTTGTTGGATGTCAAACTCAGCCAAGAGCATAAGGTCAAACAGATTCCTCACTGGCCTTGCAGACAATTTCATTGTCCAGAAAGTGGGAGAAGCAACAAGAGGATCAGCCATTTTAGATCTGGTCCTAACCAATAGTGATGACCTGGTTAGTGGGGTAGAAGTGGCAGGATCATTAGGTGGGAGTGATCATGCTCTTCTGGAGTTTATTATACATCAGAAAGGAGCAACCAAGCATACTAAGACTCAAATTCTAGACTTTAAGAAAGCCGACTTCAGAAAACTTAGGGAAATGCTGGATGTGATCCCATGGTCAGTAATACTAAAAGGGATGGGAGTTCATGATGGATGGGAGTTTGTTAAAAGGGAGATATTAAAAGCACAACTTCAAGCAGTACCAATGCGACGAAAACATGGAAGGTGCCTAAAGAAGCCAGGGTGGCTATCTAAAGAACTTTTAACTGAGTTAAGATTTAAAAGGGATATGTACAAGAAATGGAAAAAGGGGGAAACCACCAGAGAGGAATTCAAACAAATAGCCAGCACATGTAGAGACAAAGTCAGAAAAGCTAAAGCACAGAATGAACTCAGGCTTGCTAGAGAGGTTAAAAGCAATAAAAAGAGTTTTTATGGGTATGTCCGTAGCAAAAGGAAGAACAAGGAAACAGTGGGGTCACTTAGAGGAGAAGATGGTGAAATGCGAACAGGGGACGCAGAAAGGGCAGAACTCCTCAATACCTTCTTTGCCTCAGTCTTCTCCAAAAAAGAAAACAATGCCCGACCTGAAGAATATGGAGCAGATGATTCAGCAGGGGAAACACAGCCCAGAATAAGTAAGGAGGTAGTACAAGAACACTTGGCTAGTTTAGATGTATTTAAGTCTCCAGGGCCAGATGAACTACATCCCAGAGTATTAAAAGAACTGGCAGAGGTGATTTCAGAACCACTGGCAGTAATCTTTGAGAATTCCTGGAAAACAGGTGAAGTCCCAGCAGACTGGAGGAGGGCAAATGTTGTCCCTATTTTCAAAAAGGGGAAAAGAGAGGACCCAAACAATTACCGCCCAGTCAGCCTGACATCAATACCAGGAAAGATTCTAGAGCAGATCATTAAACAAACGGTCTGTGAGCACCTAGAAAGGAACGCTGTGATCACTAAAAGTCAGCATGGGTTTCTGAAAAATAAGTCATGTCAGACTAATCTGATCTCATTTTTTGACAGAATTACAAGCCTGGTAGACGAAGGGAACACTGTGGATGTAGCCTATCTTGATTTCAGCAAGGCCTTTGACAAGGTGCCCCATGATATTCTTGTAAAGAAGCTGGTAAAATGCGGGCTAGACAATGCTACCATTCAGTGGATTTGTAACTGGCTGACTGACCGAACCCAAAGGGTGCTCATCAATGGCTCCTCTTCATCCTGGAGAGAAGTGACTAGTGGGGTGCCACAGGGTTCTGTCTTGGGCCCAGTCTTATTCAACATCTTTATCAATGACTTGGATGATGGGCTTGAGGGCATCCTGATCAAGTTTGCAGATGACACCAAATTGGGAGGGGTGGCTAATACCCCAGAGGACAGGATCACACTTCAAAATGACCTTAACAGATTAGAGAACTGGGCCAAGGCAAACAGGATGAATTTTAACAGGGAGAAATGTAAAGTACTACACTTGGGCAAAAAAAATGAAAGGCACAAATACAGGATGGGTGATACCTGGCTTGAGAGCAGTACAAGTGAAAAGGATCTAGGAGTCTTGGTAGACCACAAACTTGACATGAGTCAACAGTGTGATGCAGCAGCTAAAAAAGCCAATGCAATTCTGGGCTGCATCAATAGGAGTATAGCATCTAGATCAAGGGAAGTAATAGTACCACTGTATTCCGCTCTGGTCAGACCCCACCTGGAATACTGTGTCCAGTTCTGGGCACCACAGTTCAAGAAGGATATTGACAAGCTGGAACGTGTCCAGAGGAGGGCAACCAAAATGGTCAAAGGCCTGGAAACGATGCCTTATGAGGAACGGCTTAGGGAGCTGGGTATGTTTAGCCTGGAGAAGAGACGGTTAAGGGGTGATATGATAGCCATGTTCAAATATATAAAAGGATGTCATATAGAGGAGGGAGAAAGGTTGTTTTCTGCTGCTCCAGAGAAGCGGACACGGAGCAATGGATTCAAACTACAAGAAAGAAGATTCCACCTAAACATTAGGAAGAATTTCTTGACAGTAAGAGCTGTTCGACAATGGAATTTACTGCCAAGGAGTGTGGTGGAGTCTCCTTCTTTGGAGGTCTTTAAGCAGAGGCTTGACAGCCACCTGTCAGGAATGCTTTGATGGTGTTTCCTGCTTGGCAGGGGGTTGGACTGGATGGCCCTTGGGGTCTCTTCCAACTCTATGATTCTGTGATTCTGTGATTCTGTGATTCTGAGTGACTCAAGCAGGAGTTTGAACCCAGGCTTCTCTGGTCCAAGGCCAACATTTTATACACTACTCTGCACTGATTCCAATTTGGTTCATTCTTTTGTGGATTATGATACCGATATAACAAAGAGAGGTACTTGTTTCGATATGCCCCAACTTGTCCTTTTGATTCCGGATAACTTCCTCTGCTCTAGGAACCATGAAAACAAGGTTCCAAACAGAATGCCAGTCCACCAGCGCCTTTCTAGAGATATGAATTGGTACTGCCAGAAATACATAAAACTGCATTTTGACTGTCCAGTTGACTAGGTTAATAAATAAATAAATCTCTGAATAGTTTTAGCTGAGGTGCAGTAGCCAAAAGAGCTTACCATAACTTTTGAGAAAAGAAAAATGTATAATGTTATCTGACAGGCAGAAAAGGAACATATTAGTTGTGTACCGGTAGCTACATTTCAAGAAAGGGAATGCTCAACCATGACAGTTGCATCATGACAATGGGTGTGAAAAGCAGAGCCATGCCTAAAATTCTTAAAATAAAGAGACATTAATGAATATTCAAGATGAATTGTTTAGAAAGTGAAGAATGGCAAAATATGCTATAAAATTAAATGCATCATGCCTATGGATAACAGCTGTGATAAGAAATAAAAACAACAAGAAATAAAGCAAACTTTGAGGCACCATGAAACTTGTACTTCAGCAAATAGGAGATTGATGGATTAGAGGGCTTTATAGAGTCTCTTGTTTGCAGCTAAATCCGAAGTGAAACACCAGAGCATTAGAGTAAAAAATAAAAAGTCTGGAGGTTAGCATTTTTTTCAATGAGCCAAGTATTATGAGGATTCCCAAAGTGAGCATTTCTTTTGTTATAAAAATTCTTGTTCACTGAACTGATTTCCCGTTAGTAGACTCAACCATGGATTAGGTAAATTTGATCTGAAGAATGTTACTAATGAAACAAATAATCAGGAAAAGGTTTTTTTTATTTGTTTGTATAAAGCTTAGAGTGCAATGGGGGTTATACAGTTACAATGCCTTCCAGGAATGTGTGAAAAGGCAGAGATCATTAAGTACTTAACCTGAGGTACCACTGTAGCTTTCAATATATGCAAATTGAATTTAGAGGTTAGGAAAACTTTCCACTGATACTTATAAGTTTGAGTCACCTGAGCAAGAACATATATTATGTCTACACGGAGGCGTAGCATGGGGGGGTACTGGGGGTGCCAGGCAATTTTGAGAGGGGGTGCAAACAGGCACGCCTAGGGCAAGGCTCCTTCACTGGAGCCTGGCACTACGGCAGAAGGAGCTGTGGCGCTCATGCCTGGCGGAGCTCCGCCCCCTCTTGGGTCAGGCCCGACCCAGGGGAGGAGAGCAGGCGAATGGGCGGACCCTCCTTGGCCGCGGCACACCTCGCGCCTGGTGGCAGCACCTCCGCCGCCGGATCAGGCCTGAAGAGGGGGAGAGTAAGCAGCAAAGCTGCTGCCCACTCTCCTCGGCTGCGGCCTGGACTAGCAGCTCCGCTGCCTGACCCTCCAGCGGAGAACAGAAGGAGAGTGGGCAGCAGCTTCCCCACCCTTCTCCTACCCTGAACTGTGATGCCCTCTGCACCCCACACCCCTTGGGGTGCATCCCAAGAGCCAGCCCTGGGCAGTGCAGGCATACTCTCTGCCGCTATATCTACATTAATTATAACAAAATAAAAGTGGTGAATAATTTTAACAGAAAATTAAGGAGTACTGTGGGAGATAGGCAATTAGAATCCCAGAGGCTCAGTCAATCCCTCAGGGGCTTGAGCTATCCTTCTTAAGCAGCTCAGCTGCTTCTCTTCTGCAAGGATACATTACTGAACACATTTGTTATGTTTCCTTCCTCATTCAGATGTCTTCTGAAGTAGAACCCAGTGCACAAGTTGGAGCCATCACACAGGAAATCCCCCAACACACCTCCAAAGCCCACATCTCTGAGCAGTCCATATTTGGGGCTTAAAAAAATTATTGAAACTTTTCAGCATACAATACAATAAAATCCAAACTAACCTTAATAAAAATAGAAAAAAGGAGAAAACAAACCAACCAACCACAGAAAGAAAGAAAGAAAGAAAGAAAGAAAGAAAGAAAACAGAAGAAATGGAAGAAAAACAAAACAAAATCCTCTATCAGAGGTGCATGTTAACCTTTGTCCCACACAAAAGGTGGTGCATCCACCCAGCTCTTACCTGGGAGCTTCCCTTTATTCTCCCAGCCTCCCACCCTGGGAGATCTTCCCTTCCCTGCCAGGGTCCTTCATCATCCTTCTATCACCTTCCTATGTTTAGCCTCATTAACTCTGAGTAAAAGGTAAAGGTAAAAGGACCCCTGACAGTTAAGTCCAGCCATGGACGACTCTGGGGTTGCGGCGCTCATCTCGCTTTACTGGCCGAGGGAGCCGGGATACAGCTTCCAGGTCATGTGGCCAGCATGACTAAGCTGCTTCTGGTGAACCAGAGCAGCGCACGAAAATGCCGTTTACCTTCCCGCCGGACTGGTACCTATTTATCTACTTGCACTGCATGCTTTCGAACTGCTAGGTTGACAGGAGCTGGGACTGAGCAACGGGAGCTCACCCATCACGGGGATTCGAACTGCCGACCTTTCTAGAGGACATAAAAAAATAGAACAAAACATGAGTATGGTATGGGTATAGTTAACAGAAGAAGACAAAAGCTATCATATAAAAGAAACATAAACAGAACGCTAAAAGATAGAAATAACGGGGATTTCCGGTTCTCCGTCTGCCAATTATGTATATAGAGAGTATTCAAAATATTCAAAACATTCACTCCTGGCTGGAATCTAGCTGGATTCCAGGGTAATGTCCAGCTGTTCCTCATTCTGCTAGGCAGTGTTTTCCCAATCCTCAGTCCCAGACAACTCAAGTTCATTTAGTCTTCTTTCCACACAAATAGTCCAAAAGGGGTTCTTCTGTTATTATTGCTAAATGTCAAGAATAGTCTTTCTCCAATCCAGTACAATGACTTTTTTCTCCAAGAGACTGCAAGGACTCTTATTAGAGTAATAGCCCACAATTACTTACTTGTTGTATCTCCATTAATTCTTACCCAATTCCATATTTTCTAGTTCCATTTCCTGTTGGCCATGTTTTCCCATCTTAATTTAAAGGGGGGGGGGGAATCATCCCATTTCCATTTCTTCCATTCGTTTTCCAAACACATCATCAGAAGCTTGATGGCTTTCTCTTCTGCATTCACTTCAACTTATACACAAGCCTTTCTCTCTCAGCTCTATCTCTGCCATCTCTGGATGTTTCTTAATGTCTCTGTCCAAAATTCCATTCCTCTCTTACAGCATCCCAATACCATCATTTGTCTGTTCCAGTCCTCCAAACACCTGTGTGGAGATCATTTCCTCCTCTGCTGTTTCCCACTTTGCCTTTTCACTCTCATATTCAGGTAGATCTTGATAAACAAAGGTCCTGTGAATTCTTTGGTCTGGTTTTTCTCTGAACCATTTTCATTCAGCATTCTGCACATCTCAGCTTTGGGTTATTTCAATTGTTCATCCAATAATTGTTGCATGTTACCAATCACCAGTAGGAAGTTAAATTAAATTTTTGTGAAACTGAATTGTATAAATCTCTCCCTTGGCAGTCTCTGCCTTGGAAAAATTGTGTCATTCTCCTTCATCACCACATGGATAGGACAGAGAGTTACAAGTAATAAAAAATGAATATTTTTAACACCCCAGAACTTCCTTATACATTGTACTTTCTAATCACTGATTAGATAAGCTTTTTGGGTTGTTTTTCAGCCTGTTAATTAATGCCTCTTCTTACCTCAGCAGTCAGTTTGTGTTCTGGGTGATAATTAACTGGCAGATAAATCACCCAAGTCGTAATTGATTCCAATTTCAGAAATAACTAAAAGAAAAGAGGTTTTGCTGATCTGATGCCCTGGGTTGAAGGCTACTATGTAGTTTCTGGGCTTCTCTGCATCCAAAAACATCTTGCCCCAGAGTGACAAATGGCTTTTCAGAGCATGTGAGGTTAATTCTCGATCTCCTGATCTCAAAACAGAGGGCATAATAACCGGGATCTATTTTTTTTTAAATGATGGGAGTGCAACTAACAGAAAGTGAACATGACAGTATTTGACATAGTTGCCAAATGTAACATAGGATATTGCTGTAGCTATGCCAGCCGTGCTACTGTGTGCTGTTGTAGCTATTTATATCTGTAGGATACAGTGTGCCAAATGTTCTATATGTGACTATCGTATCATCATATGCCAAGAGAGCTCAGTTGTTATGTACAAAGCACTTGAAGATGAAGCATTAGCTACACGCACGCACACACACACACACACACACACACACAGCAATCTTTGCTCTTAAAATTGTGCATTTATCTAATAATGCAAGCATTTTGAGGCTCTGGCATTAAATGACTTTTGCACATATATGCCATAAGAGTACACTTGCTTCCAATCACAGATTGCATCATTTTTCAATTCACACACACATACACAGAGCAGAATTGAAGTAGGGCACAGGAGGATATCAGTCTATACCAATTTTGTAGTAAACTCCATGTGAATCTAACAGCCGCAGTCTCCAAGGTAATCAAGTGCAGTTTGCTTAAGGACATTTGATATGGCTAGACAGTTTGGTTGGCAGAAAGTCAAGGATATGTTCCCAAATAAGAAAGCTAGAGCAATGCCCATGTTTCAGAACACCAGAAAGCATGCAGCACAGCCTCAGTATGATAAAGACATGGGGATTATAATATCTATTGTTTAATTTTGAGATAAAAAGAAGATTTTACAATTAACGTTATCAGACAAATTAGTGTGGCATAAAGCAGGGCTGTGATGACTTTAGTCTTGGGTGGTCTGCCCTTTACCCCTCCTTTATTTTTAATGTTCTTAATTTTTTTATTAGAATTATTGTGTGTATTATGTATGTGAAATTTAGAAAGCTGTCTTCTTCCTTTTTAGAACCTCTGGGATTCCTGGAGTGCATTCTCAGGATCACTTAGCAGAAGAAGAAGAAGAAGAGTTTGGATATGATATCCCGCTTTATCACTACCCGAAGGAGTCTCAAAGCGGCTAATATTCTCCTTTCCCTTCCTCCCCCACAACAAACACTCTGTGAGGTGAGTGGGGCGGAGAGAAGTGTGACTAGCCCAAGGTCACCCAGCAGCTGCATGTGGAGGAGCAGAGACGCGAACTCGGTTCACCAGATTACGAGTCCACCGCTCTTAACCACTACACCACGCTGGCTTTCACTTAAGCAGATCTTAAGTGATTCTGAATTATGCACATATCCTCCTTCAGAACATGCTTTACTGAGTTAGGCAAAAGTGTTAGCTCAGCAGTGAAAGAATCCCAGAAAGCAGCCAGATGTTCAACTGGAAATGACTGGTAGATCCCTGGCATACAACAGTATAAGCTGTGTTAAGAACTGCTAACAATGAATCACTAAGTTTCCATATAGCACAACTTAATGGGACATATTTCTGAATAGACATAATGCATAAGATTGCACTGGTCAACCTAGAGCTTAGATGTTGTTATTGACAATATTTTTATTACTTTGGCCCCTGAGGCAAAGTGAGGTGTTCACCTCAGGTGGCAGGATCCACAGGGGTAGCAGATCCCAATGTAGATCATAGAATCATAGAATTTTAGAGTTGGAAGGGACCCCAAGGGTCATATAGTTCAACTCCATGCAATGCAGGAATCTCAAACATCCATGACAGATGGCCATCCAACCTCTGCTTAAAAATCCCTAAGGAAAGCGAGGCCACAACCTCCTGAGGGAGACTGTTCCTCTGTTGAACTTTATTCAATCTCTCCCCCCCCCCTTGCCTTTGTCCCTGATGTAGATCTTCACTCACCCCTTCTTCCCTGCTGGGAAGAGGAGTGCCATTTGTGGTTCGCCTCAAATTGAGGCTTAGAATAAAAAATGACCTGGGCCGACCCTGCTTGTTATTTCAACCTGGATACAGTAAAGGTGGTGGTCTCTGCAGAATTTGTAAGACAAATTATTTTAAACCTAGTTACAGGTAGGTAGCCGTGTTGGTCCACCATAGTCGAAACAAAATTAAAAAATTCCTTCCAGTAGCACCTTAGAGACCAACTATGTTTGCTATTGGTATGAGCTTTCGTGTGCATGCACACTTCTTCAGATACCACACGAAAGCTCATACCAATAACAAACATAGTTTGAAGAAGTGTGCATGCACACGAAAGCTCATACCAAAAACAAACTTAG
Organism: Darevskia mixta; assembly: GCA_034641385.1. Lineage (NCBI taxonomy): Eukaryota > Metazoa > Chordata > Lepidosauria > Squamata > Lacertidae > Darevskia > Darevskia mixta. Next base: position 4,757,843 of record JAWWNH010000224.1, on the reverse strand, counting down.
TTGGTCTCTAAGGTGCTACTGGAAGGAATTTTTTAAATTTTTTATTTTGTTTTAAACATAGTTGGTTATTGCTAACATTACATCTTTTTACTATATTGTAGAAAATATAAATAAGAAAAGTAGAATTAAAACTAGTATCAGTGGAAATACACTCAAAAGGCCAGCAAATAAGAAAACAAAAAATAAATCAACATATAGAAAGTGGATCACATTTCACAATGATAAAATAGAAGTCAGAGTATCTTAAGTATCATCCGTCATTATCAACTAACAATGCACACTTACAGGATGGATGGCGGCTAACAGATTGAGATTGAATCCTGACAAGACAGAAGTACTGTTTTTGGGGGACAGGGGGCGGGCAGGTGTGGAGGACTCCCTGGTCCTGAATGGGGTAACTGTGCCCCTGAAGGACCAGGTGCGCAGCCTGGGAGTCATTCTGGACTCACAGCTGTCCATGGAGGCACAGGTTAATTCTGTATCCAGGGCAGCAGTCTACCAGCTCCATCTGGTACGCAGGCTGAGACCCTACCTGCCCGCGGACTGTCTCGCCAGAGTGGTGCATGCTCTAGTTATCTCTCGCTTGGATTACTGCAATGCGCTCTACGTGGGGCTACCTTTGAAGGTGACCCGGAAACTACAACTAATCCAGAATGCGGCAGCTAGACTGGTGACTGGGAGCGGCCGCCGAGACCACATAACACCGGTCTTGAAAGACCTACATTGGCTCCCAGTACGTTTCCGAGCACAATTCAAAGTGTTGGTGCTGACCTTTAAAGCCCTAAATGGCTTCGGTCCAGTATACCTAAAGGAGCGTCTCCACCCCCATCGTTCAGCCCGGACACTGAGGTCCAGTGCCGAGGGCCTTCTGGCGGTTCCCTCACCACGAGAAGCCAAGTTACAGGGAACCAGGCAGAGGGCCTTCTCGGTAGTGGCGCCTGCCCTGTGGAACGCCCTCCCTTCAGATGTCAAAGAGAACAACAACTACCAGACCTTTAGAAGACATCTGAAGGCAGCCCTGTTTAGGGAGGCTTTAATAGATTACTGTATTTTAATGTTCTTTTGGAAGCCGCCCAGAGTGGCTGGGGAGACCCAGCCAGATGGGCGGGGTATAAATAATAAATTATTATTATTATTATTACAATAGCACTTACTTCTGAATACACATGGACAGAATTACACTGTAATTCTAATGCTTACCATGTTCTATTATTCCTCTTCAGCTGTCTATAAATGAGCACTGCACCAGAATTCCAGGGATTATTTTCTACTAGCCAACAGTTCCCCCCTGTTCCATATTTCCCACATCAGCCAATGCAATCAGCCAATGACCTTCTCAAAATACCACCTTCGTCATAGGTAAGGTTTTGTTGCAACAAGAAACAGGGGTTTTCTTTCTTTCTTTCTTTCTTTCTTTCTTTCTTTCTTTCTTTCTTTTTGGTAATGGTGTCCCAGGAATGCTAGCACCAAATATTTTTGTCTTTTGGGGCACCAGACAACAACTTTGTTAAGAATGCAGGCATTTTAAAACAATTTTTATTTTCTTAAGTTTTTAAAACTGTTTTGACTTTTAACTTTTAATTTCACTTTTATCTTCTGGCTGTTTTGAATGTATTGTTATTTCATTCCCCCCCCCCTTTGTAATCTGATTTAAAATCATTGTTATAGATAAAATCAATGGTAGATGCTTTTATGTATCAAAATCCTTTTCCAAATGCTTGTTCCCTCCACTTACCCAAAGATGGCATTTGTGAGTGCTTCCAGTATCTACGCTCCTAAATGGGGCTGGAAATATGCAAAAGATCCATGGGCTTCGTCATTTCACAATGGTATTGGCAAGCTTCTAAGAGGCCTCAGAGTTTTTGTTCCCCTGCTAGAGTGGACTCACTGCGCCCATTACACTATCATGGTTATGACATTAGAAAATGAGATTTTTTTGCTAAAGGGTTTTTCATCTGAAGGTTTTGAAATAATTAATCCACCAAAGTGCTAAATTGGTTTGAAACTGAAATATATACATGAATCTCCTTCCATAACACAAAGGATGTAGAGATGGGTGCCTGAGAAGCAAATGATTCCTTGCAGAAAATGAGCACAAAGCCTTCATTTCATGAGTCATTATATAGAAAGAATTATGGATAGGTGAATATTATTTTGTACTAATGAAGATACAGAGAAAGAAAATGGCCTTTACTGCAGTGAGGTATAGACAATTTCCTCATTTCTAATGCTTAAATGATAATACAAAAAGCCATATTCTTGGGAAGCAAAATGAACGTCTTCAGTTTATAAAGAAGAGATTTGCATGAAAGTACATTACTCTTATCTTGCGGGGGGGGGGCGGTTACATGAATTGAAACCCTGTGAATGTTGGGCAGAAGTCAAATTAAGAACACAAGCCTATACTACATGTATTCTCAGAATCAGGCCTCGCTGTATTCAATGGAGCTTCCCCTGGTAAGCATGCATAGGATCAATCCATCAATTTACAGTATTTCTAGGTTTGTTTTCAGCACAGGAAAACCTCCCAAGGAGGCCTACATAAAACTGTAAACACACAATAAAACAGTAGTCAAAAAAGAGGCAAGCCTAGCAACCCATAAAATTAATTAATCCCAGGTTTAAAACCAGTGGTGGAATATCTATTAACAATGCAAAATGAGCCCAAGTTCTAAACTAATAGATGTATTACCTAAAAGCAATTTGAAACAAAAGGATCTACAAAGCCCAGTTAAAAGTCAGAATTGATAGGTTCAACGGAACATCCCTTGTGTGGGAATTCCATAAATAGGGAAATTGCAAAAATGAGATGCATTAATGTTCCTAGTTGGTCCATGGACCAGTGCTGACCTATATCCCTGATGCAGATACAGATTCTTTATTATGCAGTCACAGTCCTGGACAAAATAAACCCAACAAATGTTCAAATAAATATCATAACATACAAAATACATTAAAGTGGGTTGTAATACAGAAATGATATAAAATATCAGAAATATCTAAAATATGTCTAAAATAAGATATACAACACGATACCTTCAAATTTGGAAGTTAAGAGTGAGTTGAAAGAAAAAAAAATCACATAACCCTATTAAAACTTGTAATGTCATTCCCCAGGCTCAAAATGTAACCCATAAAGATAGTATCCTTCATTTACTAATAGCAGATAAATTAGTGGTAGCAAAAAATCAGAAATCTCTAGATAGAAATCTTTTTGAAGTTTGAATTTTGCAAGAATGGGACATTATGCTTGTCGACAAATTTACGACGCTACAAAAAGAACATCACACTGGAAAAATGACCAGCACCTTGTATGCAAAATGGTATCCTTTCATTGATTTTGTAAAATTGATTGAGCATGGTTTTCTTTCTCCATCAGTGCATAGAACAATTGGAACATTATGAAATGAAACCTTTATTTGATTGTCTTTATTGGAACGTCAGTGACTAAAACCTTTAGCTGATAGTTACAGGTACATTTGTCAAGTTACAGGTACATTTGTCAAGTTCTGTATTCCTTTTTGTAGATGATATTTATTCTTATTTTGTATGTTTATAGCATTAACTTGGGGGTCAGCAAACGTTTTCAGCAGGGGGCTGGGTCCACCTTGGCGGGGTGGACGTGGACTATATTTTGAAAAAGAAAAGAAAAAAGAACGAATTCCTATGCCCCACAAATAACCCAGAGATGCATTTTAAATAAAAACACACTTTCTACTCATGTGAAAACACCAGGTAGGCCCCACAAATAACCCAGAGATGCATTTTAAGTAAAAGGACACATTCTACTCATGTAAAAACACGCTGATTCCTGGACTGTCCACAGGAAGGTTTGAGAAGGCGATTGGGCCACATCCGGCCCACGGGCCTTAGGTTGCCTACCCATGTGCACTGGGGGAGGAAGAGGAATGTGGGGGGAGTGCAGCACCCCCAGCAGCGCAATCCCGATGGGGTGCCATCGCAGCTGCCCCCCGGCCGCGCTGGGCGCCACATCCCCAGGATGTGCGCCACGCCCCTGCGGGCGACGCACCATGCCCCCGGGATGCCCACCAGCCATGCCCCCACCTGCTCTCCACCCCCCGGTGCCGGAGCATGAAGCTCTGCCACTGCCCATGCGTTAACTGAAACCAACAACCAATGAATATAAGTATTTTTAAATGGTAATGTAGGAGAACAGCAGACAGGATAGGTGTAAATGGGGAATTTCCTTTCATGTTTTTCCAGCTAGATAGAGAAATCTAGCCACAGTCTCTGTTTATCATTTGTTCGAATCTGCCAAAAGGTTCAGAAGTCCCACCTGGTAAGTTTGAGAGAATGGGAGTTGTCTTTATATAAATTAGAGGCAAGAAGTACATAAGCCAAAGAATCTGTAACTGCCTCCCCATAAGGACAGAGATGTCTGGATTGTATCACTGTATTTGTCACCCTGTTTTCCTTTTAGTCCAGAACTAGACTACTTGACTAATATGAGGCTGCCACTAAAAGCTGCAGACCTCCTCTCTTCCCCTGGTAACATTTAATAATGAAAGATACGAGATGTTCTACTACTTCAGATGTCAAAGAGAACAACAACTACCAGACCTTTAGAAGACATCTGAAGGCAGCCCTGTTTAGGGAGGCTTTTAATGTTTAATAGATTATTGTATTTTAATGTTCTGTTGAAAGCCGCCCAGAGTGGCTGGGGAAACCCAGCCAGATGGGCGGGGTATAAATAATAAATTATTATTATTATTATTATTATTATTACTACTACTACTACTACTACTACTACTACTACTACTGGGTGGGTTAGCATGACATGCTAAGACACTGCAGGTGAGTGGTCTCTCTCTCAGAGAGGAGCTCAGAGCTGCTTTGCTCCTCCCCAGGTCCTTTTTGCTGCTGTATCACACTAAACCAAGGTCTAAATTTCAACTCATGGTTCAGCTCTTTCTTCACTAACCGTAAGCTGTAGCCAAGAGCGAACCTTGGCTATAGTTTGTGGTTCATAAGGAGAGACCTCAACTACAAGTCCTGGTTCAGACAGCATACTAAGCCTCAGACTAGCATAGGAACATAAAAGGATCCAGGGAACAGCAAAGTGACGATTACAAGCTTCTCTCTGGGAGACCACACATTTGCATAGTCTCACTAAGCCAAGGCTGAGCTGAGCATGTCATACAAACCAGGATGTTATGAATAAGTATTTCCATTATTGATTGTTGTTTGCAGGAGTGAGGAAATTCGAGGGGATGACATCACAGCACCCATTGTGCACTACACAATCTTACCAGAGAGAAGAGGAGCGTGAGGGCTGTTGCTTTTGGCAGCAGCTGCACATAAGTACTGCGGATGATGTCCTCAAGTCTTAGTGAATCTCAGTCTTGTTCACAGAAGTGAGACAATCAAAAAATAAACATCAGTGAATTCACAAGTGTGCATGTCATTTCACAGCTGAGATATATGTTTACTGTTATACTCCATTTTAAATGATATTTTTGGAATTGCATTAAGAATTGGCTTTACTGTATTTTAAACTGTATAATTGTTGTTGTTGTTTTTGCAGCCTGTCCTGGGAACCTTATAGTGAAGTGTGGGTAAGAATTCCTATCAACAAAATAAATCAATGCTGAACCACCCAGGCTACCTTTGTCAGTGACAAGTGATGTTGAAAACCCAGCTTTTTGTCCAACAGGAATGCTCAAAAGTTTCTGACTCTATTTTCCTTGCTGGGATTTATGTTATCAATGTGATAACACTGGTGTGGTGATAAACTTAAACATCACTTAAAAATGCACAGCAGGCACTTCCAAAATTCAAAATCCTGAACCTTTCTCTAGCTTCCTGTCTTCCAAGTATCAGTAGCCATGCTATGTTTGAGCAAGGGGTGAAGCAGGGCAGGGGATACAAAGAGAAATGCACTGCTGTGTGTTCTAATAGAAAAATGTAACAACATGAGAAGAACATAAGAAGAGCCCTGTTGAATTAGGCCAAAAGCCTATCTAGTGCATTATCCTGCTCTCACAGTGGTCAACTGGCTGCCCAATGGAAGCCCACAGGGAGGACCTGAGTGAAACAGCACTGAGTTAAAACTTTAGCAAAATAACAAAACACGCAATACAGGACAACTTCCGAACCAGAAAGAAGTTGCTTGTCGATATGTTTCCCAGGTAGTAGCATCTGTAAGCTAAATCATTTGCTGATCACATATGAGACACATGGGAAGGCCAATGCAGAGAAATGCAGCTTCAGTTGGCTGAATGATGCCTTCCTGATGTTGACAGCGAAGTGTTAAATTTACACTTAAAATTTTCACATACGTAATGCATGCAACCTCATCCCAACAAAAATAGAAGAACCAGGAAGCCAGAAACTACACTTTATTTTTGATCCACGGTCTTCATTACATCTGGCAAAACTGAGGTGTAAAAGGATACCTGATGTGTTATACTAACAAGAATAAAGATATACTTAGAAGTATGTCGCTCTCTTTTAAAGGTTCTGAATATAATGTTTGTTGTCTTTATGGATTTCACTAGTGGGTCTAATACAGAAGTTTGTATTTCTGTTGCATGTTGTGGCGAAATGTACAGAAACGTTTTCACCTGGCACCTAAAGATATGTAATGATGGTGCCAGGCAAGCCTCCCTGGGGAGAGCATTCCAGAAACGAGGAGCTACCGTAGAAAAGGCTTGTTCTCATGTTGCCACCCTCCAGACCTCTCATGGAGGAGGGGAGGCACATGAAAAAGGGTCTCAGATTATGATCACAGGGTCAAGGTTGGTTCATATGGGGAGAGGCAGTCCTTGATGTTGTTTCAACAACTCAATTCCTGAGTTGTTGAAGGCTTTATAAATGCTTGACAGTTCCAGAGGAGGTGGCTCAAACTGGGAACCTAGCCCTGGATCACTCTGCTGCGGACAACTGGAGCAAAGTGTTAGTTTAATGCTGTAGTTGTAGTTTAATGCTACAACTTTAAGAAGTTTGGGTTCACTAAAGCCAGTGACCTTCCAGTCTGATAAATGTTGAGTTCTTCTTTTTTCAAATAAATGTGGAATCCTATTCTATTCTTCAGGTCAACTGAAAGGTAATGCTAGTCATGGGAGTTAGAAAAAATACAGACCTGAGAGCCAACCTTGTTCTTGACAACCTTCTTTCTACAGTTTGTATGATTTTGTTTATTTATAGGTTTAAAATATTAAAACCAACAAAAGGCCAAACACCATTAGTGTGCTAGTACTTGCTTTATTTTAACTTATGAAACATTAACAAACTATTCAGATGTAAAATAGATCAACCTTTTGATTTTTTAAAAAACTGAAATAGAGCAGAAAAAGTGCACAAACTCCAAGGCACAAAATCAGTTCCATTAAAAACCAATGTAGATCTTACCATTGACTTCAAAGATTACACTCCAAATGATTGATATACATGGCATGGGGATAATGGGTTGCTATGGGGAAAAGAACAACACTGAGCTTTTCAAAAGGGCTCATCTGTTACAGTGGCCAAGTGCTTACTGCTCTCAAAGGTAACATTTTTAAGAAAATTGTTCTAACCCCCAGAACCACTAGTGGAGGAGGTTAGAATGCCAGGGGGTGGAGGGCAGGCTAGCCCTCTCTCATGTCTGCATGCCACATTGCATCATAAATGGCAGAGTCTCCAATTGGTCTACTGTGCCACAGTTTCTTGGGACACTGTGGGCATTGTGTTGTCTTGATCCTGATTTGTATTTTCTGCATGTGTGTTTTCCCCTCCCTCCCCGAGTTCAGCATGCATTGGTTATGCCAACTGTCCTAATGGTGTAGGAGGACTGGCCCCAGTGTAATATGAGTATAGCATCGATCTACCTGTTATCCAATTAAGTGGTTAAAAATTAAAGGGGGAGACAGTACTCTAAAAATATACACACTACGTTTAATAATTTGTCAGCTTCCAAATCCTACATGTTTCTTGTCCATTTTCATCAGCACTTCAGAGAAGCACTTTATGAACTATTTGCAGAGACCTCCTGCTTTGTTTCCGTCAAACGTAGCTCCCTCTGTCACATACAGACACATTCCCCTTGAATGGTAAAGTCAGTTGTTTGACAGCTAACAAAGCAATTGCTCTATTTGTTTGTCATAATTTTCATAAACAAATTAAGAAATGTCAGCTAGGAATTTATTTTTTAAAAAATCTCACTACCAGTTTATCTCTTTAATTAATTGCAGAATTCAGCCCAATGCACCACCACCCTTTATGTCTTAGCATGTCATATAATGGCGTGGTTGCGATTTACAGCTGACATGTTGGCCGGGACAACACATACTGAATAGAAATCTGTGGAGTCTGGCAGGTTGTAACACTAACAGCTGTTGTTCAGATCTAATACAGAGAACATGCGACAGTAAAGCAAACTACAGTTCACAGATTATTATCAGAGGTCTCCAGTTCTACTCACTGCAACCAGCACGGTAAGTGCTCCATCAATTCACCAGAACAGGGGTGAGATACCTCAAGCCTGAGGCCAAATTTTCCCTGGGGGTATTTGTGGCTCTAGGTTAAAAAATATCCCCCACCCCTGCTCTAGACACAATGGCTACACACACATTACCTGCTTAATGGGCAGCTAGTTTGTTCTTTTCCCCAATTAGGATAGAAGCTGGTCTGTGGGGAAATGAACCAAAACACAGTGGGTGGGAGTCAACTAACCAGCCCCATGAGCTCTGCACAAAGTTTTCTGCTCAGCAAGGGGCTGTCAGGAGAACTTCCAGAACAGTGTGTGGAGAGAGGAGAGGAGCAATCATTCCATTTGGCAAGCTGCAGTGCTTGCACAGATGGAATGACTGGAAGAGCTCATTGGTGAATTCCACTCAGAGTTTCATAAGAAACAACAGGATAGATATGGATTGTGGCTAATGTTGTGTGAACCCCCTTTGCAAATCAACAGCAGGAGCAAACTGGATGCAGAGTAAACAGGAGTGTGTACACAGCTTGTTTGAGTATACTGGTTATCTCCTCAGATGCCAGGAGATATGGCTCAATTGGACATACCATCCTGTGACGTATGTCACAGAATCACAGAATCACAGAATCATAGAGTTGGAAGAGACCACAAGGGCCATCCAGTCCAACCCCCTGCCAAGCAGGAAACACCATCAAAGCATTCCTGACAGGTGGCTGTCAAGCCTCTGCTTAAAGACCTCCAAAGAAGGAGACTCCACCACACTCCTTGGCAGCAAATTCCATTGTCGAACAGCTCTTACTGTCAAGAAATTCTTCCTAATGTTTAGGTGGAATCTTCTTTCTTGTAGTTTGAATCCATTGCTCCGTGTCCGCTTCTCTGGAGCAGCAGAAAACAACCTTTCTCCCTCCTCTATATGACATCCTTTTATATATTTGAACATGGCTATCATATCACCCCTTAACCGTCTCTTCTCCAGGCTAAACATACCCAGCTCCCTAAGCCGCTCCTCATAAGGCATCGTTTCCAGGCCTTTGACCATTTTGGTTGCCCTCCTCTGGACACGTTCCAGCTTGTCAATATCCTTCTTGAACTGTGGTGCCCAGAACTGGACACAGTATTCCAGGTGGGGTCTGACCAGAGCGGAATACAGTGGTACTATTACATCCCTTGATCTAGATGCTATACTCCTATTGATGCAGCCCAGAATTGCATTGGCTTTTTTAGCTGCTGCATCACACTGTTGACTCATGTCAAGTTTGTGGTCTACCAAGACTCCTAGATCCTTTTCACTTGTACTGCTCTCAAGCCAGGTATCACCCATCCTGTATTTGTGCCTTTCATTTTTTTTGCCCAAGTGTAGTACTTTACATTTCTCCCTGTTAAAATTCATCCTGTTTGCCTTGACCCAGTTCTCTAATCTGTTAAGGTCATTTTGAAGTGTGATCCTGTCCTCTGGGGTATTAGCCACCCCTCCCAATTTGGTGTCATCTGCAAACTTGATCAGGATGCCCTCAAGCCCATCATCCAAGTCATTGATAAAGATGTTGAATAAGACTGGGCCCAAGACAGAACCCTGTGGCACCCCACTAGTCACTTCTCTCCAGGATGAAGAGGAGCCATTGATGAGCACCCTTTGGGTTCGGTCAGTCAGCCAGTTACAAATCCACTGAATGGTAGCATTGTCTAGCCCGCATTTTACCAGCTTCTTTACAAGAATATCATGGGGCACCTTGTCAAAGGCCTTGCTGAAATCAAGATAGGCTACATCCACAGTGTTCCCTTCGTCTACCAGGCTTGTAATTCTGTCAAAAAATGAGATCAGATTAGTCTGACATGACTTATTTTTCAGAAACCCATGCTGACTTTTAGTGATCACAGCGTTCCTTTCTAGGTGCTCACAGACCGTTTGCTTAATGATCTGCTCTAGAATCTTTCCTGGTATTGATGTCAGGCTGACTGGGCGGTAATTGTTTGGGTCCTCTCTTTTCCCCTTTTTGAAAATAGGGACAACATTTGCCCTCCTCCAGTCTGCTGGGACTTCACCTGTTTTCCAGGAATTCTCAAAGATTACTGCCAGTGGTTCTGAAATCACCTCTGCCAGTTCTTTTAATACTCTGGGATGTAGTTCATCTGGCCCTGGAGACTTGAATACATCTAAACTAGCCAAGTGTTCTTGTACTACCTCCTTACTTATTCTGGGCTGTGTTTCCCCTGCTGAATCATCTGCTCCATATTCTTCAGGTCGGGCATTGTTTTCTTTTTTGGAGAAGACTGAGGCAAAGAAGGTATTGAGGAGTTCTGCCCTTTCTGCGTCCCCTGTTCGCATTTCACCATCTTCTCCTCTAAGTGACCCCACTGTTTCCTTGTTCTTCCTTTTGCTACGGACATACCCATAAAAACTCTTTTTATTGCTTTTAACCTCTCTAGCAAGCCTGAGTTCATTCTGTGCTTTAGCTTTTCTGACTTTGTCTCTACATGTGCTGGCTATTTGTTTGAATTCCTCTCTGGTGGTTTCCCCCTTTTTCCATTTCTTGTACATATCCCTTTTAAATCTTAACTCAGTTAAAAGTTCTTTAGATAGCCACCCTGGCTTCTTTAGGCACCTTCCATGTTTTCGTCGCATTGGTACTGCTTGAAGTTGTGCTTTTAATATCTCCCTTTTAACAAACTCCCATCCATCATGAACTCCCATCCCTTTTAGTATTACTGACCATGGGATCACATCCAGCATTTCCCTAAGTTTTCTGAAGTCGGCTTTCTTAAAGTCTAGAATTTGAGTCTTAGTATGCTTGGTTGCTCCTTTCTGATGTATAATAAACTCCAGAAGAGCATGATCACTCCCACCTAATGATCCTGCCACTTCTACCCCACTAACCAGGTCATCACTATTGGTTAGGACCAGATCTAAAATGGCTGATCCTCTTGTTGCTTCTACCACTTTCTGGACAATGAAGTTGTCTGCAAGGCCAGTGAGGAATCTGTTCGACCTTATGCTCTTGGCTGAGTTTGACATCCAACAAATATCAGGATAGTTGAAATCCCCCATTACTACTATCTCATTTCCTTTTGAATGCTTGGTCATCTGTTCCAGGAAGGCATCATCTATGTCCTCAGTTTGGCTCGGGGATCTATAGTAAACTCCCACAATGAGATCACTGTTATTTTTCTCTCCCTTAATTTTGACCCAGATACTCTCAATTTGGCTTTGAAGTTTTAAATCATGGATCTCTTCACAGGTATACACATCCCTGACATATAATGCCACTCCTCCTCCTTTCCTGTTTGGTCTATTTCTCTGAAATAGATTGTATCCCTCTATTACTACATTCCAATCATGAGACTCATCCCACCAGGTTTCAGTGATGCCTATTATGTCGTATTTAGTTTGCTGTATCAAGAGCTCAAGTTCATCTTGTTTATTTCCCATGCTCTGTGCATTTGTATACAGACATTGAAAACCATTGATCATTCCCCCTAGTCTCCTACTTAAGGATTTTTTCCTCCCACCACTAGGTCTGTGTGCTGTTTGCTCCATTTGGTCCTTGACTTTTGGATGATCATCTTCAGCATTTGATAGACTCCTACCTTCAGGACCACTATCTCCCTCCCCCACATAAGTCAGTTTAAAGCCCTCCTGATGAGGTTTTTGAGATTGTTGGCAAAAACATTCCTCCCAACCCTTGTGAGGTGCAGCCCATCACTTGCCAGAAGTCCATCTTCAAGAAACTGCAGGCCGTGATCTAAGAATCCAAACCGTTCCTGCCGGCACCATTTGCGAAGCCAGTTGTTCACTTCTCCTATTTTCCCCTCTCTTCCTGGGCCACGGCGTTCAACTGGGAGGACAGATGAGATGACAATTTGTGCATTTAATTGCTTCAGCTTCCTGCCCAGAGCCTCATAATCACTTTTGATCTTCTGGAGGCTATGGCTTGCGGTGTCATTGGTTCCCACATGGACTAAAAGGAAGGGGTTTTTATCCGTAGGTTTTATTATTCCTTGCAGCCGTTCTGTAACATCATGGATCTTGGCCCCGGGGAGACAGCATACCTCTCGAGACATCTTGTCAGGCCCACAGATCACTGCTTCGGTACCCCTCAGTAGGGAATCCCCTATCACCACTACACGTCTCCTCTTAGGCTTGGTCGGGATTCTTACACGTGCTGTCCCTTCCAAGGTCGCCTGCACATTCCCGGAGGACTGACTATGCTGCTCGTCTTCATATACCTCATCAACTGTGATGAGGGAGAGATCTTCCAATGGAGTCTGGTCTTCATCTTCCAGATTTGAGAGCACTTCAAATTGATTTTGTAGTTCTAAACACTCAGAGCGATCCCTGGGCATTCTACTTCTGTGAGTCACGTTCCTCCATACATCTGGCTCCTGAGTTGGGGAACTGATCTCCTCCTCAGGGATGTGCCCTGTCTCCTGCTTGGTGGAGACAGTGTGCTCTGCTGCATCCAAGAAAAGCTCCAGCTCTTTAAACCATGTCCTAATCAAACCATGTCAATCATAGCAGCACAATATCTGGCCACACAGTAGGTCTGAAACCGAGGGTTTGATTTACATGTTTTATGTGTTTTTATCTTATGTTGATCTACTGTATCCGAGAGTATGACTATGTGTACCCTCTACAGTAAGTTGCCTTACTGCCTATCTAGTATGCTTTATTTATGCATGAAGGTGCTTTTATCTTATGCTGGTCTATGACCGTAATAAAGATTTGGATTAGCTCAGTGGGATTTCTAACGCAATGCATTGGAAGGAGCTCTCGTGATGCAAAATAACAGGAGGAATGGCCCTTAGATGTGGGTGGCTACAGTACACATACACAAGGGCTTCCTACGTACCGAACTGTGCTTGCGCCTCTTTCATCTTTTTACAAGTGCCTCTTTCTGAAAACGGAGAACGAGAGGTTTAGAAGTGCATGCAAGCTTAATGCCTATCTCTTCCAAGAGACAACCAACATGACACTGCACATATATTTATTTTGCTACTAAGTTAGAAAGCACCAGCTCCTTTAAAAAAAACCTCTCATAACTCAGGCAATACGTATTTGGATGTTAAGACAACCTATTCCCTGACACTCGGAACAATTTATGCAACTGAAAAACAGTTGTTTTAAAGTGTACTGGTTTTTTAAAACAATGCCTCCATTGCTTTTAAGGTGTGCACAGGTCATGCCCAGCCATATAAATTTAATAAAATTAATTAATTCATCAAAATGTGTTAGAACTGGTTTTTGTAATATCAAAGAGCCCCCAGATCTTTAAAGCGTCAGGGTGCTTCTCTGTGAACACTTGGCCTACAGAAGTATCATCTGTAGTTATTATCAAACAAGAGAAGGACAGCTCCACTGAAATGTGATAGTAATTTTTAGGCAGGGGAAGAATATCCCTTTTAGAAAGGTTCAGCTTACCCATCTCTCCTCCCTGAGTCTTAACTCATGCCATCTAGGAATTAGTTCTGTGCTCAGTCAGAATAATCAATGGGTTGGTTAGTCATGAGTGACTTATGATCCATTGATTTCAGTGGTTCTGTTCCAAGCACGAGTAAGGCTGGATCCAAACCATGCTTTTTTAAGCTGACTTGTGGATCTGATTTTTTTTTAAATTAATGCTATGCTTTGTCTTTAGTGTGCTTTTACTATGAAATACTTAAATAGATAGTAAATATTGTGTGTACTCCCTTGAATGGTGGCTACTGGCTTGTTGCAATTGTGACAAGATAAACACATTCTATACCAGAGATGGTCAACTCCTGGTCCACAGACTGGAGCCAAGCCCCTTGAAACAGGAGTTGCCGGCTTTAATGCCCCAATAACAGGTGTGCTTAAAAAGTCTTTCCAGACTCACTTTTAAGAGGTGGAAGGACATCAAGTTGTAGGAAAAATGAATATTCCACATTTTTAATGTTTTATCTGTTTTCAACTTTGTATGGATTATATCTTTGTATGGTTATATCTGAGCATATGTGGTTCCTAACTGTGAAGATCTTAAAGTGAGGTGTGATGAGGCTAGGGGAGATGCCAAGGTAGTTTGGCTACCTGCCCACACCAGCTGTTTGAAAGAAACCTCAGATATACTGAAGGGGTGGAAGAAAAGAGGTGTGGGACGGGCTGTTTCTGCTTTATGAGCAGCAGAGGAAAACACACAGATGGAGGACTAGTGAAAGAGAAGAGCAGAAAGAAATAGCAAAGCAAGAGTCTGAGAAAGGTTACTGTGCTTGTATGAAGAATTGGATACAGATCAGCTGCCCTCAATTTTACCCAATGATATGTTGGGTCTCTTCAGTTCAAGAGCAGCTCTAAGCCAATTTGTCTGGCTGAGAATACTCTGAAGTTTGTGCTCTTGTGGAGAATACTGCAAAAGACAAATTTTATCATAGAGAATACAGAAGTTGTCTATCAATGTTCTATACAGATCTTTTATTTGTAAATTTCATTTACAATTTAGTTGTAAAATGTAATTGTCACTTCTTGAAAGTGCCCTATTATATTTAGCTTATGCAGAGGAACTTTCCGTGTGGTTAAAACTTTAGGTGTGTAAATTTTTGTTTCTTTTTCAGTAAATGTTAATGTACCATTGACCTCAGCAGAATCAAAATGTTGTTCAACATGTTTTATTGATCCTGCTGTCACATGAATCAATCTTAAATTTAAATAACTGTATTTCCCTATTCCCCTCTTGAAATTCAGAAGAAGTAATTATAGTTTGCTGCATGTTTTTTACCTAGGAAATACTAATTTCAAAATGCATACATACATAACTGCTTTTATTTACCAAGGACATTTAAACCATAAATCAAAATGACTCTCTGTCAAAGCTTGTTTTCACTTTCATACAATATAATCATTTTGATTGAACAGCCTACATATTTCCCTAATGATTTTTTATCTTTTCCTCTGGAGAAATGAATTTCCTACATTCTTGTTTGTGGAATGAATGCCATAACTCATGACGAATCAACTTATTACTAGCTTGTTTGATAATAAAATAGGAGGAACATGATGGATGATTTATTATATGTTCTCAAGCACTATTGCCATTCAAAAGAAAAACATTCAACCATTGTTGTCATGTTCCCTTTCCCTTATTTATGAGAGCAACAATCCTCACCCTTTCCATTATCTATAAAATAATACTATTTTGAGTTGATTTCTTTACATACTGGATAATGTTCAAGCAACACAAAGATATACCTGGAGAAACATATGTCACAATTATTTGCAACTTGCTTATCCCCCCCCCCAAAAAATGCTATAGAGTTTCATATTCATTTCTGCAATGCTGTATTTTGCCAACTGTAGTATTTTTGTTGTTGTTTAGTCGTTTCCGACTCTTTGTGACTCGATGGACCAGAGCACGCCAGGCACTCCTGTCTTCCACTGCCTCCCACAGTTTGGTCAAACTCATGTTAGTAGCTTCGAGAACACTGTCCAGCCATCTTGTCCTCTGTCGTCCCCTTCTCCTTGTTCCCTCAATCTTTCCCAACAGTCTTTTCCAGGGAGTCTTCTCTTCTCATGAGGTGGCCAAAGTATTGGAGCCTCAGTTTCAGAACCTGTCCTTCCAGTGAGCACTCAGGGCTGATTTCCTTCAGAATAGATAGGTTTGATCTTCTTGCAGTCCATGGGACTCTCAAGAGTCTCCTCCAGCACCATAATTCAAAAGCATCAATTCTTCGGCGATCAGCCTTCTTGATGGTCCAGCTCTCACTTCCATATATCACTACTGGGAAAACCATAGCTTTAACTATACGGACCTTTGTCGGCAAGGTGATGTCTCTGCTTTTTAAGATGCTGTCTAGGTTTGTCATCACTTTTCTCCCAAGAAGCAGACGTCTTTTAATTTCATGACTGCTGTCACCATCTGCAGTGATCATGGAACCCAAGAAAGTAACATCTCTCACTGCCTCAATTTCTTCCCCTTCTGTTTGCCAGGAGGTGATGGGACCAGTGGCCATGATCTTAGTTTTTTTGATGTTGAGCTTCAGACCATATTTTGCACTCTCCTCTTCCACCGTCATTAAGAGGTTTTTTAATTCATCCTCACTTTCTGCCATCAAAGTTGTGTCATCTGCATATCTGAGGTTGTTGATATTTCTTCTGGCAATCTTAATTCCATTTTGGGATTCATCCAGTCCAGCCTTTCGCATGATGAATTCTGCATATAAGTTAAATAAGCAGGCAGACAATATACAGCCTTGTCATACTCCTTTCCCAATTTTGAACCAATTAGTTGTTCCATATCCAGTTCTAACTGTAGCTTCTTGTCCCACATAGAGATTTCTCAGGAGACGGATGAGGTGATCAGGCACTCCCATTTCTTTATGAACTTGCCATAGTTTGCTGTGGTCGACACAGTCAAAAGCTTTTGCGTAGTCAATGAAGCAGAAGTAGATGTTTTTCTGGAACTCTCTAGCTTTCTCCATAATCCAGCGCATGTTTGCAATTTGGTCTCTGGTTCCTCTGCCCCTTCGCAATCCAGCTTGCACTTCTGGGAGTTCTCGGTCTATATACTGCTTAAGCCTGCCTTGTAGAATTTTAAGCATAATAGTGCCAGAATTAAATTAAAATTGTCATATTTTCACATTACAAAAAATCCATATTTTCTAATCCTTGAATTCTTTCTGCTGTTTCCTCTTTCAGGAGGGGAGCCCCTGCAAAACTGGGAGGGAGGTTACATAACGTGGCCAAAGTCTACGCCACTGTATTTTGTGGAAGAAATAAGTGTAAAAGGATTCTACTCCTTTCTGTTAAATCCTACTCTTGCCAAGTCTGGGTACTGGACAAGCGACTGAAGTGTAATTCATTGCTCAGGGCTGTATTTTTAGACCCACTTCTTGAGGGGAAAGTCAACTTTTCTGAGCTGGGGGGGGGCGATTTCTTGTTGGCTTCTAGTAATAAAGCAGCCCCTTTACCTATGACAAGATTTGCTTTGGCAGCTGTCAAAGCACATGACAAATTTTTATCTTGTTCATCATGTGTTAAATTAGATTTAATGTTATTGTGATTATTGTTTTTTGTAGTTAATTGTTTTCTGTTGTAACCCATGGTTGAAACATTAAAGACTGGTCTGTGCTGCATAGGACAGTATTCATTGCTCTGGGTAGAGCATTAAAAGGCAAATATACACACTAGTTGAAAAGGTCATGTTTATGTGCATATTGGAAACCAGTTGTACTTCACAGATAAATTGTTAGGAATGAAACTGAGCTAGTGGACCTTTTCTGTAGTATTTTAAACGCCACTGAAAAGATACACATGCAGCCTGTCATTCTACAGAACTTAAATGTAAGTGAGTAATCATAGTTTTAAATTCACCATAGTACTTTAATTGTAAAGTAATATTTCCTAAAGGTCATCTGTCCATTCTTGTGGCCTTATTTTGAGCAGACAAGCCTTAAGTGCTTAGACGATTGTTCTCTAATTGCTGAAGTTGAGCTGGTGCCCTGCATATGATGATTTAATTGGTATGAGGAGTGAAAGCTGATTAAGTTGGAGCTGAAACATGCAGTAATGGAACAAACAAAAAAAATACTCCTCATTAGGCAAATTAAGAAACTCAAACCTTTGAAAATGAAGGGGAAAGCCAGAACTTAAATGCAATCTAGCCATTTCAGTCAATACGTTATGCATGCTATATTTTGAAGAAGTGTCTGAAAGCAAAACTAAAAGTGAGGGGGGATTAATGGCGCTTGGATGCACAGAGCAAAAAGTACAGCAGTTTTCAATAGACCTAAATTATCTTATTTTTAAGCCAGGTGCTTTAAACATACCTCTTGTGAAGCCCAAGGGGAGGTTAACACGTCAAATCAGTTTAGGTAGGCACTAGCAGTCAGTGTGGTCAGGTGGAGTCAACCCCTCAACACAGGTGTCACTGCAGTTTACCTGGACAGGGAGTGGGGCAGCAAGGTGGGGGGAGGGAGCTAAGCTGAAGTACTGTTGGATTGGCTCCCATCAGTGCATCTGCACAGCCCTGACCTAGCTGATGTTCTGTCCCATCCACATCAGCTGCAGCAGTATGGTCCTTGAAGGCCCACTGTGTGGGTTCCACCCACCAGTAAGGATGTGTCTTGCTGGAAGAACTGGCCATAATTCAAATGCTATAGCCCCTGAGCGAGGCACTTGAAGCTTGAATTATGAACACTGCTACTGCAAAACATTTTTCTGTCCAAAATGGAGCTCACCAAGGGCAATACTTTGAAAGGCATTGCTGCAATTTTCAAGCACCAATATCTGTCTTCATCTATTCCCCAGCTATGGTGTCACCAGAAGAAGGCTGCTTCACCCGACTGTCTGGAAAGGCTGACCCTCTCCAGGAACCTCAACGTAATATGTACACTTAAAGAATGCTAACCAATACCTAAAATCACTTGAATTTTGGTGGGGGGGATGTTTTATGCTTACAATTCATATACATGTTTGAGAACATTAGTGAACATTCCACTGAAGCTAGTGAGATGGTCAGAATTATACCTTTAATTTCGGATTATGAAGATTGGCAGTTTCTTCAGGTTTTATCAAAGTCTGTATAAAACTTGGGGGAGGGAATACATACACTGTGCTTTTATTCCTGTGGATGTATTCATATCGTATGTTATCAGGCCAATTCCATAATTCAGTCACAATTCTGTGCATGAACATAAATTACTATAGATAATGAGGAATGGCCCACCTAATAATATGAGTAGAACTAGACTTAACAGAATGTGGGAATTTCTGCAAGCTTCAATAATTTTTCCAACCCAATTTTCCATAATTTTTCCAACCCAACCCAAAACTAACTAACTGCAGGAAATGGGTACCCAATTTCAACTTTTAACAGGCCAATACTTTTGGCCAACAGCAGACTGTCATGGATCCCAGCTCAACTTCACTCCCTCATACATCGTCTGATCTTGCAAGAGGTCCTCTCACATTAACCATCTGTTCTGACACTAAGAGAGAGATAGAGATGCATCAGTTCACTGCTCTTATGGCTGCCTTATTGCTTTCCTCCTTTTCTCATGATACAGCAGCTACCATTTTTATATTCATTTAATGCGGGTGTGGGAAACCTTTGGTCTTCTGGATGTTTTCCCAATGCCTGTTTTGCTGTATGCCCAGCCATGTGTAAGTCCCAACATTCACATCTTCAAAGATATAGTTCCACTGGGAAGGTGTTCGTTTACACTCGGCTACCCATTCTGTCACATTCAGCATTTGGAGCTGAGTAGGACAGACATTAAGTTTGAAAGAGACCAAACAACTTGTCTGCAGGTCAACTCAACAGTTAAAGAATATTGGCTTTATTTCAAAGCATTAGGTACTTACACAAAACAAACTACTTTTAGTAAAAAGCAAACTGCATGTGTCATCCAACAATGCACATAATGTTACTGGCTGAGTTAAGTAATAGACTACAGTAACATAACAACATACCTCACAAACGGTGCAGCTGAAGATTAAAATGAACAATGGCTCTTTCAGTTTGTAAACCTAAAGCCAAGTTTTCAATGAGCATTGGCTGGTATTAGCAACATCACACAGCAAATATTGAATATCCAATTTAAAAAGATTACTTGAGTTTTCAGTTAAAACTTGTGAATGCTAACCAATCAGCCACATTTTAATTGTGTTCCAAATGGACAAATAATTAAGAACGTTCTAACACAAGTTTATTTTTCAGCTTAAATTGTGAGCCTATTATCCATTCACTCACAAAGAAAAAGAGAAGAGACAAAAAAACTCCATCCACCAATTCTACTGTATATTAGAAAACAGCAGTGATCAGACTATTTGGTATCTTAATTACCAGAAATATCATTAGCTTTGTATACTGGAAAAGTTTTCTTTTATTACAGCTATAATTTTATTTGCCAGCACTTGAATTGCACTGCAAGATAAATTGCTGTGTACTCAAAATTTCTGAGAGGTAGTTAATATACCGACTTGATTCATTATGTTCCCCCTTACTATTTATAGATAGAATTAAAGTAGCTATTTTTATACATTTATTGTTCAATTTGTCACAAGTTAATCAGAAATATATTCCGTGAATGGTGAGGTTATCAGGGAATCGTGGTTGGGGCTTTCCAACAGGAAAAACGTAGCTTTGCACGGTTCTACAGATCAAAGCTTTTGACAACCTGACGCATTTAACCTATCAAGGTCAGGTCCAAATCTAACAGCAAATGCAAACATTCAGAAAACATGGCACGTGTCTTCTAGGACTCTGTCACTTCAGAATGTAATGATCCCTACATGAGGAACTCTTTGTGCATGGGGCTCTAGCTTACCATTCTTCCTACGTGCCATGCCCTACATACAAGACCTTCTCAATTTGAGGAAAATTCAGAATATGTGGCAATCCATGTACACTTCAATATGAGGAAGAATTCAAAACATGTGACACACACCCCTCTCCATAAATATCCTTTTTATTCTGAAGTGCTTCTTTTTCAATCAACCCCCACAGAGCTAAAATTCCCAGCACCCTTCACAAACTAGTTACCAGGATTATTTGGCAGGGAGTGGGGAGGAACCATGACTACTTTAGTGATATAAGAGTGTTTTACACGTGTGGTGTGGATGTGACCAATTAATCTGGTTCTTTCATCCACAATAATCTTGATTCTCCATCAGTTTCTGGAACAATGAAGCACCATTCTGGTACCTTGACTCATCGCTTTCTTCCAATATTCAGGTGTCCCTCATACTGATTCGACAATCCCTTCCATCGGTGTTACTTAAGCTTGTCTAACTTCCAAGTTGCTCTAGACCAGACTTACACAATTTGTGACCCACCAAGATGTAGCTCAGGATTCACATATGGAGAACAACCATAACTTGATAATTTATTTCCTGGGACCACAGAAATAGGGTGTGTGAGAATTGATAATACATCGGAGGTGGACTATTTTCAGCTTGGCATGTCACAAGTTATGTTGGCTTTAATGTGAGTTTTCTAACTGGTTTTTCCCAGTTTAGAGTAGCAAGTTATCTCCTTGCTTGGTTTTTTAAGTTGTTGTTGTTGTTGCTGCTGCTGCTGCTGCTGCTGCTGTTGTTGTATAAATCTGTGTTTCAATCATGTTAGAATGAAATTTCCTAGCACACAGGGATGGTACTTTTTGTAATAAATATACTCCCTGCTCTTAATCTGCAAATCCCTCCAACAAATATTGGAGGTATAGGATGAAACATTTTTGAGGAGGAAACATTGGGAAGCCCACCAGAAGTTCATGAATAATCCAGAAGTGATGTTGCATCTAAATTTGTAATTAAGAGCTCTTGGAGTTGGAACTTAGGTTATTTTTAAAGGGAATTGTGGTGCATAAGAAGGGGTGCCGAATTAAAAGCTTAGCTGGGGCTTTATTGAAATTTTCATTAGACATACATTTTGGGTTGAAATTGGGTTGGGTTCACACATTTGAGAATGCTCATGAAACCTGGTTTGACACCATTTTCCATTTGATCCACTGAAGAATCCAGCACTTTCTCTGCCATTGGCTCCATGCTGCCACTTCAAATGCAGCCTCAGTTGCTGCTGGTTGGTTTCCTAAATTATTATGAGCACATTGGCCATTGCACCCAGCACACATTATGGGGAGGGGGAGGGCATAGCACTAAGGAAATACCAAACCAAAATGGCTCACAATTGTAAGACAACATCTGAAAGGTTTAGAGAGCACAAAACTGTGCTAAATTAAGAACTCAGTGTTGCGTCTCTGTCCTTTAGGGCAACAGCTATGAGCATTCTTAGAACCAATGGCGTCTCCACCCCCATCATTCTGCCCAGACACTGAGATCCAGCGCCGAGGGCCTTCTGGCGGTTCCCTCACTGCGAGAAGCAAAGCTACAGGGAACCAGGCAGAGGGCCTTCTCGGTAGTGGCGCCCGCCCTGTGGAACACCCTCCCAGCAGAGGTTAAAGGGATCAACAACTACATGACATTTAGAAAACACCTGAAGGCAGCCCTGTTTAGGGAAGTTTTTAATCTGTGATGTGTTAATGTATTTTAATGTTTGCTGGAAGCCGCCCAGAGTGGCTGGGGAGTCCCAGCCAGATGGGCGGGGTACAAATAATATATTATTATTATTATTATTATTATTATTATTATTATTATTATGCTTCTAACAGGCTAATGCTACCACGTAGCTCTGTTTCTAAAGCAGTCCAAATTCCTTCCATATCTGCTACTGTGGCTGTGTTGGATGGGCCTCATAAGAACAGTTAGAGTAAGAGCTTTTCTACTGGTGCTGACCTTTCGGCAGCCCCATCAGCCATATAGTTTTTCTGCTTAGAGACACACAGGAGTGACCTCTTTGCCATAGCATTAAGATTGCCTGAGTGGTACAGAGAGCTGAATGGCCAGAGAACAGAAGATTGACAGAAATGTTTGCAGAGCTTCTCTGAGTTCAAATAGAAGTAAAAATAAATGTGGGTGAGGCAGGAAAAAGCATGTAGCTTTGAGATTTGGGAGGGATTAAAAAATAAAATAAAATCTCAACATTCTCCTTGGGAAGACTGTACCTCAGTGAACCAGCTTCCACTGACTGTAGCATGCCCAGTGCTTGACAACACCCAAGGTTTGCAGTTCCAGGAAATGGAAAGAAAAGTAAGGTTATGTAATCCCATCACAGTCCACCATACATTTTAGACACTCTATTTTTCTGTGCTTTTTTTACTCTCTGCTACCAAACTTTATAAGGTGCGTTTGTTCACTTGCATAGTTCTGTATTTTGATTGCAGATTAACATGTTATTGTCTGTAAGGTACCCAGAGAAGAAACTTATTGAGATGCTGTTACAAATCATTAAATAAATGCATGGCTGGTAGGCTGCTTCAGCTTGATGAAAGAGAAAGCCCCAGGAATAGCTCCCATGCAAGCATGGTCATTGCTTCCTATACTCCCCTGGTAACATACTTAAGGAAATCAGCCCTGAGTGCTCACTGGAAGGACAGATCCTGAAGCTGAGGCTCCAATACTTCGGCCACCTCATGAGAAAGATTGAGGGCACAAGGAGAAGGGGACGACAGAGGACGAGATGGTTGGACAGTGTTCTCGAAGCTACCAACATGAGTCTGACCAAACTGCAGGAGGCAGTGGAAGACAGGAGTGCCTGGCGTGCTCTGGTCCATGGGGTCACAAAGAGTCAAACACGACTGAACGACTAAACAACAACAACAACAACAACAACATACCTAATGGAGTGACCATATGAATGGGGAAGTAGTATGACTTAGTCACTTTTGCTAGTGCTGATGTCTCCTTGGCACTGGTTTCACTGTTGTGAGAAATAAACTTATCATATACCCCATCAAGGTGATCTTCCTATTTCACACATTTCCAGAGCAGCATGGGAGAGACAAGCAAAATTGGCCATCATGCTGGAAAGTTAAGAAGTGGAACTCCTCAGTGGACTTTCTGAGCCTGTGAAGAGGAGGAAGCGGCTGAGCTCATTAGCACAGCAGAGAGAAAACCTGGGCAGCCGTACAATAAGGGAAACAGCTAATCAAGAATTCCTTTTTAAAAACAGCCAAAGCAAAGAAATTCTCAATGCACAATTAAAAGTTATATCACTGATGTTCCACTAATGAAATGATGACTTAATTACAGTGTTCAAATACAAATGCAGATTTTGGAAGATAATTAAGTCTATTTTTGCCTTCTCTGTCAATCTAGTGGACATCAACAATGCCTAAGTTTTCTTAATTAATCTATACTCAAGATATCCAATAAATGATAACTTCAAACAACTTAAAGAAGCAAGCTGTGGCATATTTCCAGTGATTATTTTCACTAGGGAGATCAGCCTGCACAACTACATTTTTCATCCAGGGATGACTAACCAACAAGCTAGTTACAGTCTTAGTCGTCTTCAAGTTGTGTTCTGTGGTAGCATAAGGTTATCTAGAAGCTTATTGTAGCTCAATCAAGGAGAAAACTAGCAGTGATAAGCAATGTTCTTTGAAAGAGAGACTGCCTTTTACTTCTGAACCTCCACTGCAGTATGTGGCTGCAGAACACATTAGGCTTCATCTCAGTCAAACATGGGCAGGAGGTAGAATATGGTCTGTCAATCGGCCACCTTGTACCTGCCGATTCATGGAAAGAATGCTAGGTGGACCTTAGTCTGATCCCACAGACTCCATAAGCCATAGTTTGGCTTACTGTACCATGTGAATCAGCTCATTGAGAAGTTCTGAAGCAGACCCATCAATTTGCAAAAACGCATTTAAATTTTTATTATAATTTTTTAATTATAAAATTTTATTATAAAGCCTATAATGAATAATGGAAGAAGAATGTGCAGTACTTTCCTCATTGGCTCCCATATTGGCAAAGGGACCATCTTTGCAACCTAATTAATTAGAATGATAATGAGAACTTGCATTTCTTATCAACTTCCAATTCAGTTAGTAAATTTTAATCTAACACCAATTTTCTGCTTGGGAAATTTACTGCTTCCCATGCACTATAGTTAGTGAGAGATCATGAATTTTAAGAAGTAAAGACTGTACATATTTTGTTAATAAATACATATTTCTCAGTCATAGTACTGAGGATGTCTGTTTTCTTTTTTTGTTGATATCACTGATGTAATTTTACTCTATAAGCAACAAAATGTATGCTTTGCTTAGATCAGGCATCCCCAAACTTGGCCTCCAGCTGTTTTGGGACTACAACTCCCATCATCCCTAGCTAACAGGACCAGTGGTGAGGGATGATGGGAATTGTAGTCCCAAAACAGCTGGAGAGCCGAGTTTGGGGATGCCTGGCTTAGATGGTAAAATTTGGAAATCACATTTAAAATATACTTTCTCTACCACTGAAGAACACTTGCCTACAATACAAATGCCTCAGACTACAAATCAGCCTACGGTAATAAGTGTCCAAGAAACTGGAAAGCTTTCACTTCATTTGTTCGTATATGATGCCAGCCAGTTTAATATTCTGCATGATGAGGCATCCATTTAAAAAGGCAGGCAACAAAATCCACAAGTATTATAAAAAGGTAAAGGGACCCCTGACCATTAGGTCCAGTCGTGACCTGGAGGTTGCGCGCTCATCTCACATTATTGGCCAAGGGAGCCGGCGTACAGCTTCCAGGTCATGTGGCCAGCATGACTAAGTCGCTTCTGGCGAACCAGAGCAGCGCACGGAAACGCCGTTTACCTTCCCGCCAGAGCTGCACCTATTTATCTACTTGCACTTTGACATGCTTTCGAACTGCTAGGTTGGCAGGAGCAGGGACCAAGCAAAGGGAGCTCACCCCGTCGTGGGGATTCGAACCGCGGACCTTCTGATCAGCAAGCCCTAGGCTCTGTGGTTTAACCCACAGCGCCACCCGCGTCCCTCTACAAGGATTATACAAGTATTATACACTGTGTTAAAATAACAATAAAAGAGTAAATCTTTGCTTTGTTCGGTATTATATTATTTATTATGAAGACCACAAATAAAGACTGAACAACATATTATGAGCAAAACAAGTCTTCTTAATTGTGTATAGTTTATACTATTATTCAAAACTAATTCATATGATCAATTTTCAGAACACTGCATGCAGTTTTCTGTTATCAGTTTCAGAGATCAATCAGCTGCATGCTTGAGTACAGCTATTATCATAGTTGTCAGAGGCTGCCTCTTTCTTACGAGATTATTTTACCACCAGACAAAGAGATGTAAGCTGGAACAGGATAAGAATGATCCATAAAATTTGGAAAGGGTGGGGACTGCAGGAACAGCATCTACTGTATAACAAGCAGTGAAATCAGTGGCAGGCTGCCATGTGAAAAACAAAGCGCTATCACACCTAAACTGATACTATGAATTGTACATAAGTTTCCGCCTGATGCCAACCTTATTATTTTCCTTAAAAGGAAAAATAATGTACAGTATATATGTTTGTGCAATTTACCTGTTAAGTGTCTTATTTACTGACAGCCCAAACAGAAACACTTTCCTTGGCTTTTCCTTCATTTTTTTTTTTTGGGGGGGGGGAAGGAGGAAATCTTCCTTTAAGTAAAGATATTGTTTATTCCACTATCTAATATGCACAATCATGTAAAATTGAGTTTTATTTCTAAATGATAACAAGACTGATTGAAAAAAGTTGAAAACATTTTGCTGATTTTCCAAACTACTCATACTTCTTTATCAATTTATTTTCATTCTCCATTGGGGAACTCTACCCTCTAGATTGCCATATGATGATACAATTATAACACAGAATATTCTACCACCACCACAATGTAAGACAGAATGGGAGAAATCATGGACACAATGCATATCACTTTCACGTTTCAATAATTTGTTTTAACAGAAACAGCTTTAATTCATGTTTAATTTTTGTCCAACATAAAAAATATACTCCGGCTATGCCACTACCATAAGCTTTCTATAATATTTATGACATGTACATCTGAATGTTGAAGCTCCATCTGTTGTTCAGTCATGTAAGTGATATCAAGTTTACCAAAAGTGAGTCTTCCATACAAAATGTTTTTATGGTCTAATTGTTCACTGGACTGCATGATGGCCTTTTGCCTCTGAGAACTTTGGATACTTTCCAAGTCATTGGCATACTGAAATTATTGCAATAAAGATAACTTCTGGATTTTAGGTTAACCTTTGTGAAGACCTTTGCAGATATTTGATGACAAGTTCTTTTGCTATAGTCTATCGTAAATTCAACACAGACTAAACTGAACTGACAACTTGTGTGAAAGTGATGACTCGATGCCTCTTGACTGTGAATGACACTTTCTCTCATGCAATTAAACTGTGTTTCGATTATATCAAGGTTTTAAGTTGATGTTGGTGATGACAGGAAGGATGCTGAATATTTTTGTGTGTGTTGCTTCTCTCACACCCTTGGCCAACCGAAATGTCTGCCAGTGTCAGAGTTATTTATACTTTGTGCATTTAAGAGATCTTTTCTAGTAAGTTTCAATGGTATGAGGCTAGGAAATGATAGCACAATTAGATGCTATACTTTGAATTTAACTTTCTATTATTCTGTAATAACAAAGTTATCCAGGGACAAATGTAGGTTAGCGACACACTCCAAAACTCAAAGTGACATCACTCAGTGATTATGGATGTTAAATAGCAGGGGGAACTGCACAGCAACAGCTGGAGTTGACTGTCCAAACAGAACCAAAACCACTCCAAAACAGTACCCCCTTCCGCACGCAACTTGGACAGTCGCTCTAAAAGAAGACTCTCAAGAAGAATTGAGTTTTTCCATAGATCCAGAAGCACCTCAAGCTACAAACCTGCAACTTCAGGGGAGGTTTTTCACCTTACACAGGTCATCACACAGGGCAATTAAGTCAGCTTTAGTACTGAATCCAGGCTTGGACCCCAACTGAAATGGATACAGAAAAAACAGTCTTTTCCTAGTTACAGGTAGATAGCCATGTTGGTCTGTCATAGTCAAAACAAAATAAAAAAATTCCTTCCAGTAGCACCTTAGAGACCAACTAAGTTTGTTCTTGATATGAGCTTTCGTGTGCATGCACACTTCTTCAGATACACAGTTACACAGTGTGCATGCACATGAAAGCTCATACCAAGAACAAACTTAGTTGGTCTCTAAGGTGCTACTGGAAGGAATTTTTTTATTTTGTTTAGTCGTGTCCTAGAGTGTCTGGATCGTGTCAGCAAACACCGCCTCAAGAAACTTGTCCATTTGTGACCAGTCTAAAGCAATTTAGATCTTCTGGGTCTGTAGAAGAGTTTTTCAGAAAAGGTCACATCGCAGCTGCTTTTAGGTAGCTAGAGACCACTTTTCTCTCAACCAGGCGTTTATCATCTCCTTGACTTAATCTGTTGCACCATCCCTGCTACCGGTAGAATTTATAAGGCATGAGGGAGACTCACCTCCACCCTTTTCAGGTGAGGATAGGGGCCTTTCCCAAACCTGCTCTTCTTCAGTCTCTTCATGGGGATACACAACATATCAAGACACTGCTCATGCTTTCATTTATC
Source organism: Darevskia mixta (assembly GCA_034641385.1). Classification (NCBI taxonomy): domain Eukaryota; kingdom Metazoa; phylum Chordata; class Lepidosauria; order Squamata; family Lacertidae; genus Darevskia; species Darevskia mixta. Next base: position 4,729,440 of record JAWWNH010000224.1, on the reverse strand, counting down.
ACTTTAAATTTTATTTCGCCCTTAAATTGCAATGTGCTAGAGAAGACCTCTATCTAAATGAAAGTTTGGATCACAGGCTTTGCAAAAGGAAATGTCCTTTGGTGAATGGGTTAAACTGCTGCTGTCTGCTCAAGCATAATTAGCACAGTTGATATGCAAAGAATTGCTCTGTCAGGAAATGTCACTGTCATTAAGCACTGTTCCCCAGTTTGCATTCAATTTTCTGTCTGGCTCAGAAAAAGTTAATAACAGGTCACAATTCATATTGGGGGGGGGGGAACCTAAACCTATTTATATTTTTTAAGATGTCTCCGCCCCAAACTTAGGTGCCAATTGTATTTTTTTAAAATCATCATGTGCTAAATGTTACTTAAGTCTTCACATTTGCCCTTTGTTAGCTTAACCAAAAGCCTTTTAAAGTTACCTTTACAGTCTGTTTTCAAATGAGAGGCTTTGGGGAGGGATGTGTTGGTTCAAGACAGCATTCCCCCAATTTCCAGTAATTATACATTTATATCCCACCTTTCCTCTGAGAAACTCAAGGTGGCCCAAGGTCACTCAGGGAGCTTCATTGTCAAGCAGATATTCAGCCCAATGTTCCCACAGTCCGGGACTGAAACTCTAATCACCACCTTGGGTTACAAACACCTCGGGTTACAGACTCTGCTAACCTGGAAGTAGTACCTCGGGTTAAGAACTTTACCTCAGGATGAGAACAGGAATTGCACAGTGGTAGCGCAGAGGGAGGCCCCATTATCTAAAGTGGTACCTCAGGTTAAGAACGGTTTCAGGTTAAGAACGGACCTCCGGAACGAATTAAGTTCTTAACCAGAGGTACCACTGTATAACAATATTAAAGGGATAGTTTTCCATCTGAAATTAATAGGAGGTAACACATCACTGTTGAAGCTTGAACTGCTTACTTTTTATTGGAGTGTGTAAGAGTAAGGCTATAACTTAGTATTAGATCATAACAGTGCATGCTTTGTGTGTAAAATGTCCAAGGTTCAATCCCTGGGATCATTACTTTAAAAAAACAACAACAAATAAGGACCAATTAAGCAGGTGATGGGAAATATCTTTGTCTGAGATCCTGGAGATGCATAGGCAGTCAGAGTAGACAGTACTTTTTCTCAACAGCTACAGAATGACACAATCACATCCATGCAGAGATGTGGCAAAATTCCCCTTTTCCATTGAAGGAGCCAAGACCAGAGCAGTAAATCACAAAGAAGCACAGAATAGGCAGAGCTCATCTGTGGTGGAGGCTTTGGGCTCACGGTTATTTAATTCTTAATACATCTGCTGCCTACAGCACATTTTATGGGTGATAAGATTCTAGGAAGAATTTGTTGCCCGATTTCTTGTTTTGCTCAGACGTTTGCATAGTTCTGCATCAACAGAAGCGACTGGGCAACACAGTAATAAACATCAGCTTCAGAGGACAGCATCAGGGGGAACGAGAACAAAATTTATTTCCAACAGCTAGTGTCAATGACTATGCTATCTTTTGGGGACAGGAGGGCATTATATATGAAAAGTATTTCACCCTGCTGCGGGCACTCAACAATAGCAAAGGCTGATCTATAAACAGACTTGCTAACTTGCAAAAGCCCTTATGACATTAATGTTTCTGCAGCATATTGAAACTGTGAAGTGTGATAGAAGATGTGCTAAACATTATGCAAACAGCTACCTATTCCAGTCAAATGTCCTCACCCAAAAACAGAAGTGCAAGTTTGTTCATGTCAGCTTACCAATAATATCATGGAGGAAAATTAAACAATGCTGCCTTGTTGTTTTTAAAGAGAGAGTGAGCCATTTTCATTGTTTTAGTGCAGGGATGGCCAACAGGTAGATCGCAATCTACTGGTAGATCACAGGGTGCCTGTGGTAGATCTTGGGACCCCTCCCAACCCCCCTAAAAACAACTTTGATCTCCCCCAAAAAGCTCAACAATTTTGACTTTTTTAAAAAAGCTCAACAACCTTGGTCAATCCAATGGGTAGATCACTGCCAGTTTTTTTTAATAGTGGGAGTAGATCGCAGTCTCTTGGAAGTTGGACAAGCCTGTATTTTAATGGATATGGGAGAAAGAATTGTGTTCTACAAATATGTTACATTCTTGAAAGATAGGTTTTAGTTACAGGCATCTCTGCTTGCATCCTGGAAAGACAAGTCTGACATGAGGGGTCTGTATTATTGACCAACTGCCAATGCCTAAACCCCAGCATGGGGTTACTGCCAATGCCTGGAGCATCCTGGACATGCTAATCTCCCTAATATTGCTGTCTCTTTACTTGTAAGCAAGCAACGAGAGGAGAAAGGAGGACCACCAGAAAGCTCTCCATGCTTTATCTCACCCCTCTCTCTGGGAGATGTTGACTGGGATATGATGATCCATCAAGATTTTCTTATTATGAACCAGTCAGCATCCTTGCTACTTGCTCTGAGGTTGATCCTGCACTGGAAGTGTTCTGTCTGGACATCACTTAAAGGTAAAGGTAAAGGGACCCCTGACCATTAAGTCCAGTCGTGTCCGACTCTGGGGTTGCGGCGCTCATCTCACTTTATTGGCCGAGAGCCGGCGTACAGCTTCCGGGTCATGTGGCCAGCATGACTAAGCCGCTTCTGGCGAAGCAGAGCAGCGCACGGAAACACTGTTTACCTTCCCGCCAGAGCGGTTCCTATTTATCTACTTGCACTTTGACGTGCTTTCAAACTGCTAGGTGGGCAGGAGCTGGGACCAAGCAACGGGAGCTCACCCCGTCGCAGGGATTCGAACCGCCGACCTTCTGATCAGCAAGCTCTAGGCTCTGTGGTTTAACCCACAGCGCCACCTGGACATCACTTACATGGTGAGATAAACATGCTGCAAGGAACCATATTGGCGAATGCCATTAAGATCCCTCAGCATGAGAACAACTGTGGAAGTGGCAGAAACCTTACCAGATGGTTGGCATCTGTATGTCTTGGGAGTCAATGGAAGAGTGTGCCTTCGGGGATGAAGTCAAACCATTGCAGAGTTACAGTGCCTGTGGCTGTAGAGACCAATACTGGAGAGACATGTTTTGTTGCAGCTGGGGCAGAGGAAAGGTATCCAGCTGTGCTGCCTCAGCACAGCTGGATGCCTTTCCTCTGCCCCAGCTGCAACAAAACATGTCTCTCCAGTATTGGTCTCTACAGCCACAGAAGGCACTGTAACTCTGCCATGGTTTTACATGTTTTACATGGTGTTACATGTAAATGGGGTGTATTATGCCATATACCAACCCTGATTGTCTTCCTTCATTTATAAAAAACTAAAATCACTGTGTTCAGCCAGCACATATCACCTCCAGTTTCCAAACGTGCTTGATAGAGGCTGGCGTAGTTTCCAAGTTCCCTGCTTGCAGCTGGAACTCTTCAGATCTATTCCATGTAAGAGCCTTTCTAGCAGAATACAGGAATAAAAGTCCAATTGCCCTGAACTTGTATATGCAGCCCCTCCTGGGACCAGAATACAGATAAGGAGTAAATGGAACACTTGCATAAACATCCTGCCCAAAGCAATTTTCCTGCCTACCCTCTACCTCCGTTTAGGACATATTTTACTCCACCTTTACCATGTGAACAACATGATTTCCAAGGTAATGAAAAGTGACAGGAGCTAAGTAATTAGGAAGGCTCTAGCCTGGCGTGCATTTTAAAAACGGCTAACTATAGTTCTAGAATAAATAAGTCAGTCCCCTTCCTAATTTTCTTCTTAATTAGAAAGCTGAATTAATTCACTTTTAATAATTTCAATATATACCTTTCATGGGTAAGTAATTGGAAAGAAAAACACATTATCTAATAACTTGTTAGCGCATGGTTGCTCAGCCTCAGCTACATTTTATTTGGTTATCATAATCTGGTAGGCACAGATATGAGGCTGTGTTGCATTCAGGAATTTGTATTTTCCAGATGCTCCTACACATCAGGCACTTGCGTTAGGAAATCCTCCAAGCAACAACCCTAAAAAGAAGGCCGACTGCACATATTCCAAGTAAGGACTACAACAATGGTCTTGTTTGTTTCCTCCTCTAGGCATTGGACAGAAATAAGGAGATCGCCAGGAAAGCATTTTGAAGGTCCAGATAAATATTTGGGTAGCTCTGGAAAATATGCAATCTACTTTTTTTGTTGCGTTTGGCAGCTACTCATGGTGGAATCTTTTCAATAACACAAAAGCTGCACTCACTATGTTACCTAGCAGTGGGCACAGTTATATGCAGGCAGCCTATTTATAAGGACACTCTGTGGTGAGAACATGGTGGGTTGAATTGACTCCACTAGACCCTAGCAGTTGATTAGTTACCTAGTTCTTAGCATGGATTCCGCAGTACACTGTGCGACAGCCAAGTCTTGTGTTATGTTTGGAAACAAAATGTTTTGTTTCTTGCTTTTACAATTGTAACTATTTTACAGAATCATAAAGTCTGTAGAGTTGGGAGGGCCCATGAGGGTCATCTAGTCCAACCCCCTGCAATGCAGGAATCTATTGCCCAATGTGGAGCTCAAACCCACAACCCTGAGATTAAGAGTCACATGCTCTACCTACTGAGCTATCCCAGAAGTATCTGCTTTTATAACTCCCCAGTTTCACTGCCACAATGATTTCTCCCCCTGTTGTTCATTCTCCCTACTCTATGGTTAACTTACCTGGAGATACAACTGTTATTCACATCACTTGCATAGCCCAGCACCTGAATTCTAAGCCAATTTGATGATGAACTAAATTCCACTAGTTTCAATTATTTTCTATGGTAGGCTGCCTGGGCTAGAAAGGATGCAGTTTTCCTCTTAAATGTCTTCTACTCTAGATCGAGACATGCAGGTGTTTGTGGGTTTGCCCTTCATCCAGTCTTATTGTTAGCCAAGTGATATTCAGGACCTCTGTCGTTGAAGAAAACATACATTACTTTGCCAGAACATAGCAAGGGGCCATTTAGTTCAGCATTCTGTTTATAAAGGATGACATGAAAGAGGTATCTTATTCCCAGCATCTGGTAATCAAAGGTATGTTATTTCTGAACATGGAGGCTTTATTCAGCAATCATCAGTACTAGCTACTTGGAGACATGTAATCCTTTCTCCATATGCTGTGCAATATCACAGATATAGGAAGAGAGAAGGAGATAATACGGGATTATTGTGCGGAAGGGAAGATAGATAAAATGGGTATCTTGAATAAGCCATGAACTTTCTGCCACACATGCCCGCTTTCCTCCCAATTCCAGGTTATATCAAATATGGTGTACATGGACACTAAGTATTCATGATAGATTTTTCCAGTTATGGGCTTCTTTGACTGCTGTCTAGAGTCCATTTCCTAGGAACTGAAATCAAGAAAACGTCTGAGCAGACCTTATTTAGGATTGGGCTACGGGCATATTCTCTTAATTCTTCCCACCAAAGAAGCAATCTAGGTAATTTACAGGACAAAATGATAAAATGGCAAATTATACCTTGACTTCTTGTTCACATCAGCAAAGAAGCGGAATAGGTAGTTGTTGCTGGATTTTTTTTAAAGTGAAAGAATGTGATCTATATTATCTTGACTACATCCTAATTGAACAGAAAACAGCCAAAGGTTTGAAACATGTGCATCTTCCACTCTAGATTTAAAAGCTACCTACCTTCTTCTCTCTTATATGCACCTGCTAAATAATAAATCCTGCTGAACTCAGTGGGATTTACTTCCAAGTAAAAAAGCACAGGATTACACTGTAAGTCATTAAATAGGGCCTGGAAAGGTAGATTTATTTGTATCCGTAAAGAAGCATTTTTCTATAAATTAACCTCAAGGCCTGCACCTCATAATTCGACTGACAGTTTATCAGTCCTGAAAATAAATACAGACATTTTAGATGAAGGATGAAGACAGCATCCTCAAAGCTCTGCAGTACTGCACAAAATGATTTCATTGAGCTTACACTCTTGGTCTTCTAAAGGTTAATAGGCACCAATCAACCCTTTTCCTTGGCATTACGGGTGAAAAAGCAGTATGGATGTCTGTCTACTCAGGACATGGCACCTGAGAGACAAGGGACGGGGGAACCCACTAATGGCAGGTGCTTGTAAATCATTATTTTATTAAATTTGTGGGAAGGTGGATGTGGTCATATGGATAACACATATAGTCTGTATGTAAATATACATTGGGTCATCATTATGATTTAACATCAATTACAAAATATTGCAATACCAAATTTTCTTTAAAGTCAGAGGACATGTAGTGAAACAAAGTAAACGTGATGAAGTATCATTGCAGGCTTGGTAAGCACCACATGGAAAGATTAATATTCCTGCATCTTGCAGATTATCCATAAAAATGGGAACAATAGGTTTTCTGACTTTATTGGGAGGGGGAATAGAACAAAGCAGCAGTACTAAAACAGCAGTTCATAGATTTAATGTAAAGAAATCTTGAGGGACAAGAGATGTAGTATAGCTTTTTCTCAAGCATCATTTTTTATTAAGTTTTTATGCTGGCAAGCACCCAGATATGCATTTTCCCCATACCAAAAGTATGACAATCCCAGGAAGGCTGCGCTTTTGGGAATTTCTGGACCTATTAAGAAAGCATACACAGGCGACTTTACTATGGAAAGTGCAGAACATATGGCAAATATCAGTCATCATAACTTGTTATAAGAGCAAATGGCTAGACACAGGGAAAGGGCCTTACATGCAGAAGATACTAGGCTCAATTTCTGACACCTCCAGGTATGGCTGAAATCCTGAAAGATAAAGGGACCCCTGACCATTAGGTCCAGTTGCGGATGACTCTGGGGTTGCGGTGCTTATTTTGCTTTATTGGCCAAGGGAGCCGGCGTACAGCTTCCAGGTCATGTGGCCAGCAGGACTAAGCCGCTTCTGGCGAACCAGAGCAGCACACGGAAACACCGTTTACCTTCCCGCCGGAGTGGTACCTATTTATCTACTTGCACTTTGACATGCTTTTGAACTGCTAGGTTGGCAGGAGCTGAGACTGAGCAACTGGAGCTCACCCCGTCATGGGGATTTGAACCACTGACCTTCTGATCGGCAAGTCCACTGCTAAATCACCACAGATTAGCAGACAGTCTGACTCAGTATAAGGCATCTTTAGATGTTTCCTGCACTTCAGTCTCAATGTTAAGTGATGGGACTAAATAACTCTCCTTTCAACATTTTTTCTGTGATGCTAAAACGCAATTCAGCAAAATTATTCAAGTGATATTATGCAAATGTCTTCCAAAACAGCAGTTAATTGACAAAATAATGAAAGCCTCTTCTGTTGTCGAGAGGATGAAGTGGTTGGAAATAATAGTCCCCCCCCCCCTACTGGTGCTGCCTTTTTGCCAGTCCAGGGCACTTGGAAATCAAAGGTGAACATAATTTTAGCATTTCAATTCACAGCCACCTTTTAGACCTCCCTGCAGCCACTTTATATCAAATATACTGCATGAATAAGATTGTGTTCATGTATTACAACGAATGTATGTCATACTTTTGTTGGCGATGTCCTTGTGGCTGACAATTAGCCAAAGTAGGTCAGGAAAAGCTAAAATAAACACTGGCTCCTTTTTATGCCTGCTGTCACTTCACAGAGCCAAAGAAAAATGCATGCAATTTAGAAAATAAAACTGAGAATACTAAATACACTACTTTCTAAAATGCATGAGGCTTTTTGGAAAAGGAGAAATAGTGAAAACTGATGAAAAGCATCTCGAATATTTAAATGAATGTGGACTTTTAATAAATGAAGAATGTTGCTTAAGGCATTTTATTCATCCATCACACTCACTACGTATGTCTAATCACAGCTCTCTCCTTGCTGATAGCTGAGTATATAATGTTTGAATAAATAACGTCATTGAGATGTCCTGAAACATCCCATTCTTTCATTGCACTGCCTTCTGTTATCTTATGAGACTTCAGCAGATTCAAGGTGTGCGCACAGGTTGAATTCCTAGTGTTTTACTCTTCCTAACAGTTATTCTGAGCAATCTGAGGACTTCTAGTAAGTTATGGATACTATTAAAATTTAATTATTACTGTCAGCATTGAAAGGGGGGGGATAAGGGAAAGTCCTGTATGATCTTTCATAGTCTTTCCTTTTATTTATTGGTGTGTGTGTTTTCTTTTTGTAAATCTACCAAAGAATAAAATAAAATCGGGATTAAGGGGTGGTCAGGATGGTGGAAGGCATGTGTGTTGTGGCCTGGTGGTGGTGGTGGCACTTGCCCTTATTCTGATAGGAAATGGGGGGGGGGGTCAAGGAGGGTCACTTGTCAGGGGAGTGAGAAATGTCTCTATTTTCACCTGATGAATGTTGGAGGCTATGGACTTAAAATTGAGGATTTATTCTCATTTATGAAAAATATGACTAAAGGGAAAACCTGATAGCAGTTAATTTAGTGCTTTTTATATATAAAATATGAGGTGCTGGAACTCAAATATTGATAAAAATGCTATCAATATATCAAAATGGCTGCCATGGGCAGAACCCCCCCCCCCACAACTGTACTAGTTAATACCGTCACACAAAAGCCCTGAGTTAATTATATGGAGAGTTAAATTTCCCTACACAGGTTAATTTTACCCTACCTTCTCCAAAAGGTTACAAGGCAGCTTTTATTTTTTTATTATCATAGCAAAAGAATAAACACTATAACCTATGAAACACAACAACAAATTTCACTGGAACCATAAACATTCTCTTACCAAAATTGCCACCAACCAATTCTTCCAGGCCTACAGTAACCGAAAGTCATCAAATAATTTAGCAAAAAGGGTGAGGTGGGGAATGGATATTTCTGTAACAGATCATGAACTTGTGCAATTCGTTGCCACAAAACACAGCAATTGCCATTAGCTCAGACATCTGGAAAAGTAACAGAGAAACCCACTAATCTCCACATTCAAAGACAGTGTACTTCCAATGACTTTTAAGTTCAAATGGAAAGGAAACTGCTGAATACACACAGGGTTGTGCTTGGAGCCACTCAACTCTACTCTAGTTCAGGCCCAATTGATGCAAATCGTTGCATCACAGCACTGCTGAGGTTGTTCAGATCAAATCCAAAGTGGATGGAAAGCTTCTAAGAGCCTTTCCCTAAAACTACACTTTGAAAAGTGACATAGTCAAATATTTTAAAACTTAAGTCTGTTTAAAACATCTGTAAAAAAATACAATATGCATGAATAGTCTACAATGTATCTTTTTCTTTTTTTAATCTGACGAAGCCATTGTTAAGGCTACATGTAATAAATTTTAATACTATTTTGTAGATATATGTGTAAAGGCTGAGTCCTCACAATAAACTTTATTCTGCATGAATAGTACAATTGTCACCTTTTGCCCTACACCAGAGAATCTCCTTTAAATTATGCGAATCAGGTGTGGTTTACCTGGAGCCCTGGAGCAGGTGAGGAAGGGGTGGAATAGAGCACTGAGGATCAAAGGCAGCAACAGCAACTGCAACTATAACTCACATCCAGTGTTTGGGGCGTCAACTCTAATGCAGGTATGGACACTAAGAAAGCTATAGGAGGAAACATTTATAATAATTCATTGAGGCCAGTGACATCATGGGGAAAAAATATTTCCAGCCAACTAATAAAAATCATGTTGAAAAACATCAATCAATCAAATCTTTATTACGGTCCAGAGACCCAACAATTCATTACAAAACAATACACAATTTCGACAGCCCGTCTTCAGGTTACACAAGCATTTTGTTCAGGCTTAGGAATAGGGATCATTGGTTCTTGCAACCACCGATAGAAACTTCACCACTGCTAATGTTCTGTCATTTGTCCGGTCTTCCAGTAGGAACCTGACATAGTAAGCCTCTGATTTTCCCGGGAAAGGTACTAGCAAGGGTGATATCAGTTCTTCCCTGGCTTGCTCGAATTTCACACAGTGCAGCAAAATATGTTTTATAGAGTCAATGTCTTGAGCACATGAGCATAGTCTGTCCTGGTATGGAACTCCTCTCAATCTGCCATCCAACACTGCAGAAGGAAAGACGTTAAGTCTGGCTTTTGTAAATAGCCTTCGGTAATTTGGAACTGTCAGATTTTTAATATAAGATGTTAACTTAAAGGCATGCCCATATTGTACTCCTACTGCCAGCGGACTGCAGACTGCGTGCGATCGACGTCGCAAGTCACTGTGTGCAATGTCCCAGAGTCTTTGCTTTAAAGTCTTTAGGGCACCTTCATAACCCAGGCAATAGAGTTGGGTGGGTGACAGACCAATAGAGGTGGCTTTTTTGCCATTGGAAAAACAATTCCTTGAAGAAAAGACGGAATAATCTTTATAATCAGAACTGATCTATCAGGCGAACGTTCACTCACTGTCCTTAGAGGTTTCTGGGGGGGGGGGGAATGTCTCTGCAAGGCGACCTTTTCCCGAGGCATTTGTTAAAACTTTACAAATGTCAGCACAACAATAAAAAATGTTTCAAAAAGCTGTGCCATGAGGAAAGGACATTTTGCCTGTAGTTTAGTTTCTGAGTACAGACTACTACTAAACATATAATAAGTAATTTGCTAAATTCTGGTTTTTATATAAATTGGAATGTGTCCAATCAAAATCTAGCTTTACTTCAGAAAAAGCAAGGTTTACCCCCATGTCTACCAGAAGAGTTGTATTGAAGATGGATAATAGGATTTGTTTTTGTTTTTGAGAACCACAAGTAAGAGCTGTTTGACAGTGGGATTTGCTGCCAAGGAGTGTGGTGGAGTCTCCTTCTTTGGAGGTCTTTAAGCAGAGGCTTGACAGCCACCCGTCAGGAATGCTTTGATGGTGTTCCTGCTTGGCAGGGGGTTGGACTGGATGGCCCTTGTGGTCTCTTCCAACTCTATGATTCTATGATTCTATGAAGTCAGCATGAGGATATTCTTGGTGATTGGGAATGCAGATCTTCTTTTACATTAATATTGAAGCACATAGCCTTCTCCTTGTACAAAGAGCAAATTGGGGATTGCCTGTACAGTGGTACCTCGGGTTAAGAACTTAATTTGCTCTGGAGGTCCGTTCTTAACCTGAAACTGTTCTTAACCTGAGGTACCACTTTAGCTAATGGGGCCTCCTGCTGCTGCCATGCCACCGCCGCACAATTTTGTTCTCATCCTGAAGCAAAGTTCTTAACCCAAGGTACTATTTCTGGGTTAGCAGAGTCTGTAACCTGAAGCATCTGTAACCTGAGGTACCATTGTATAGTGATTTTGCCATGTGAGCCTGCCTGGAGAGAGCATTCCACAAACGGAGCTACCATAGTAAAGTGCCGTTCTCATGTTGCCACCCTCTGGACTTCTTGTGGCGCAGGCACACAAAGAAGGGCCTCAGATGATGACCACAGGGTCCACGTCAGTTCATATGTGGAGAGGGAGACATTGTGGTCCTGAGCTGTTTAAGGTTCTGTAGGTCAAAACAAGCACACAGAAACTAATTGGCTGCCAGTGCAGTCAGGCCAGGATTGGCGTTATATGCTCAAGCCATCATGCCCAGGTGCTGAATTCTGCACCAGCTGAAGTTTCTGAACCATCTTCAGAGGCAGCCCCACGTATAATGCATAGGGGTTACCAGAACAGAAATTAGGCTATCCCTGCCAGGCAGGGGCACAGCTGGGCCACCAGCTGATGGAAGCCACTCCACACCACCGAGGCCACCTGAGCCTCAAGCAACAGCAGTGGATGCAGGATGAATATCCCCAAGCTACAAACTTGCTCCTTCAGAGGAAGTGTAGCCCCATCAAGAGCAGGCCACCTCCCATCTGTCCAGTTTAGGGAACTGCCCACTAACAGTGCTTGTCTTACATGGATTGAGTTTCAGTTTATTGGCTCTCACCCAGTCCATATATGTTTGTTACATATCAGTAATAAATTTATGTTGAAGTGGAAACCCTCAGAAATAAAAGCATACTATTAACTGAAGTTAACAATGTTAACAATTATTAATTTTGCAGGGGCTAAAAATCAAAGCAGATCTCTGTGTAAAACTTCAACAACTAATTATTGTTATGTAGTTAAGCTCTGGAAACTAAAATATGAGCAAAATGGGATTATTATTATTATTATTATTATTATTATTTTACAATGTCATTGCACAGCAATGTATTTAACACTGCAACTTTTAAGATACTTTTTGAGAATGTGACTAGAAATACTGTGGTATTAACTTCATTTTTGATAAGGCTTAAGGAGGTCAACACAAGATCAGTCTCAAGTCACCACTTTTGTATTGTAAAATGTAGTACCAGCTCTTCTTTTAAGGGAAGACATCTGAAGACAGCCCTCCTTAGGGAAGCTTTTAATTATTGTATTTTAATATTTTGTTGGAAGCTGCCCAGAGTGGCTGGGGAAGCCCAGCCAGCTGGACAGGGTATAAATAATAAATTATTATTATTATTATTATTATTATTATTATTATTATTATTATTATTATTATAAACTACTTCATAAATGACATGTTATAAATGTGGGAAAGCCTGCATACCCCCTGTGTATGGAACAAGAGCTTGGTACACACAGCAGGTAAGGATGGGGGAGAAATTTGGTTGACTTTTCATGTGAGCCTACCTATTTCTCACTTCCCAAAACAATACATGAACGGGAATGCAGCTCTCTGTTGAAATGTGCACTTCTCTAGACTTTTGTGACACACTTTCTCCAATCCTCAAAATATCTACAGAATGTCTCCATTAGGATAGATGCATAAAATGAATGCATAAAAACGAATTTACTAGTGAAAATAGCATACAAAACCACCCCTATATATATTAGGCAAAATTAAAATGTGTACTGGTATATTGGAAGAGGCGAACATAAAAATCTGCAAACTGGTGCAGAAAAGTGGCAAAAATGAGAAACTGAAAATTGTCCGGTTTCCTCCTCCCTGACAGCAACTGACTGATCCACATCTGCATAGCAAAATAAGTGCTTGCATTTTAGTTGAAAGACGGTTTGCTAATCTTAATTAAATCTATTATTATGTTGGAGGATGAAGAAATAGTTTAAATATTAAAATAAAGTATCAGAATGGCAGGAAATATGGGAAGCAGTATCTCCGTTTGCAAATTATGCTGGGTTTAATACTACACTGAAAACTCTAACTCCATTTGGCCAGAAACATTTTTCACTGATCTGATGTGGCAGATTTGAGGTATGGAATAGAAAAGAAGGGTTGAGACTTCTGGAAAATCTTCTCATGCAGCGCATTTAATATATCCTTTCACTTTCTCTTTTTCACCTCCATTTAACCAAAAACCAATCAGACCTGCTTTTGTTTAGCCTAAATCCTAAAGTAAAAGAGATTTTCTGGTCATCTTGGCTTGATTATTTTGATCCTCACCTGCTGTGTGTAGGATTATATTTGCAGGGCCATTTATTCAATTTATATAACAGGAGGTATTTGCCCTGCTTTAGAAATGTAACAGTCATATGTTACTACTCTAGAAAACAGAACTGCCACTGTCTGTGGATGATGAGAAACGTTGCATCTAGCAGAGAAGAGGACTTAGGCATCACATGAGAGGAGACCCACAGATTATGGCAAACAATTACATTTAGAACTGGGGTGAAGAGGGGTAGGGGGGTAGGGGTAGGAAGCCAACTTGTTTCCTGCCATTCCCCACTTTGTTTCATAATTGCCAAACAGAATCTAAACTTGAGTCTGTAGGAGGCCAATGTATCACCCACAGCTTCTGTATGAAGTTCATAGAATGAAGACCAACTCTTGGAGGAAAACTATATTATAAGCAATTAGCAATTGCATGAGCAGTTTAAAATAGAAAGAAACAGCGCAAATGAGGATGGCGATTGGAAGTGGTGATGTGTGACACAAAATAGAACCTGGGGAGATATGGGTGCTTTAAACCTTCGTCTCTCATTGAGGCCCCCATCTGAACTCCCCACACCTTAAGGGGGAAGGCCATAGTTCAGTGGTAGGGCATCTGCTTTGCATGCACAAGGCTCCAGATTCTATCCCTGGCATCTCCAGCTAGGACTAGGAAATGCTGGCTGCCTGAAACTCTGGAGAGGCGCTGGTGGTCAGGGTAGACAATGCTAAGCTAGATGGACCAATGGTTTTACTCAGTAGAAGGCAGGTTCCTACATTCAATTTGCATTGGAAGAAAAATTTCCATTGGTCTGAATGGGAGCTTTCTCCCATTATACATTATACAGGCATGGGGGATTATTCAAATTGGGACTGCAGTAGGGTTAAAACTACCCGCTTCTGTTAGATACTTCATCTGGATTTGTCCCCACACCTGCACCTACCACAGTTATACCTCTGGTTACGAACCATCCTCCTTACGCACGCTTCGGGTTATAACCCGGAAGTAGGTGCTCCTGGTTGCAAACTTTGTCCCAGGATGAGAGCAGAAGTCGCACGCCAGAGGCGCACGCGCAGCGGGAGGCCCCATTAGCGAAAGCGCACCTCAGGTTAAGAACAGTTTTGAGTTGAGAACGGACCTCGGGAACAAATTAAGTTCATAACCAGAGGTACCATGTATTTCCTTTTAAAATACCATTCACTCAGTTGCTAAATGCATGAATGGTGCCTTCTCTAGTATGATCCTTAATCTTGATTTTCCCACTCAATGGTCTGGAAGATTTTATCCAAAGTGAGAGGTAGTGTTGTATCCCATTGATTCTTTGTGGAATTAAATCTTCCACCACCAAAGTAACAAGCCTCAACTGTCCCAGGAACGCAAGTTCATATAAGCCACTCCCTCCACTGTTTCCTTGGGCAAGTCCTAAAAAATAATGGGAGGACACATTTTTTAAGTATTGCAAACACACAAACAGTTCTCTGAAATCTGTGGTTGCATCCCTGGAGAAATCACCTTGCAAATACCTTCCTGGGGCAATTGGAACATATTTCTAAGAACCCTTTTGCATAGAGTCACATCAGCTGACACAAATCTCATTTTTTTCCTTTGATTTCCACATGTCTAAAAAGTAAGGGTGGGGTGCTCTACGTGTATACACTGTTATTTATTTTTCAAGCATGCAAAACAGTTAAGCAGCTATGTGCATCCATTATTAGAAACTCCCTAATCAAAAATGCATAGTCCCATTCTGGCTACTTATCATTCATTCATGTTTAAATAGAAATGCCATGTGAATAATTTAACAGATATCAAATTACTACTTCATGTTTTGTGCATACAGCACTTTACTCATCTACTTCAATATTGCATGGTGCGGTGTGCCACTTACATTGCCAAAAAAGTTAATTATCACACACTTCATGATTTATATCAAGTATAGCCACATTCTCAATCAATTACTAATATAATGATTCATAACAAACTTGGCAGGCAGTAGCATTGCACAGCATGATTCACAATAACATTCCCACATAGATTCCATGTGGATTAAAAGCAGTCAAACCACTCTATCAGGTAATCTGTAAATTTGTGGGTTAGATGGCTTTAGTTTTATTTATTTAATAATAGCTGCTCCCCCCCCCCACAAAAAGTAACTCAAAATCCTTTACAACATTAAATAAATAACAGATACATTAAAACCAGCATAAAACAAAACACACAAAAACCTAAAATCGCTTTTCCTTTCTATCAAATACAGTTGAGGTGACCAATGTGCTAAACGCCAGTAACAGACTTGAAAGCCAACAAACAGGCTCAACTCAGGTAGGAAATAAATATTGTCGCCCAAAACCTAGGGAAGCAGCTACCTGTCAGTGTAGTCAATACAGGGTTAGATCAACCAATCACCATAATGCAACTTCATATGGGCTTGGTTAGTTTTGAAAATTGGATATGGTTAAGAACAGGGGGGGAAAGAAATTACTTGGGCAGGAAAAAATGTGGTGAATTTTATTTTCCTTTTGCAGTAAACTGACAGGTAGCTGCCTCCCTAGGTTTCGGGCGAAGGTCTTTACCAACTTTGAGATCTCAGATCTTTTTACTGGAGATGCCTGGGAATGAACCTGCATGCAAAGCATGTGGTCTACCATTGAGCTACGGCCCTTTCTGAAGATTCTCTAAAAGTTGCTTCTTCCATTAACTGCCTATAAGCACCAACCTATGCAGAATTTTGGGGAGGTCCCATACTGATACTCTTGTAACAATGATTGGGTAAAATAATTATTTTACTGAGTTATAGTTACAGGTAGGTAGCCATGCTGGTCTGCCGTAGTCGAAACAAAATAAAAAAATTCCTTCCAGTAGCACCTTAGAGACCAACTAAGTTTGTTCTTGGTATGAGCTTTCGTGTGCATGTGTATCTGAAGAAGTGTGCATGCACATGAAAGCTCATACCAATAACAAACTTAGTTGGTCTCTAAGGTGCTACTGGAAGGAATTTTTTTATTTTATTCAGTTATGCAGGTGAAAAACCAGGCAAAAGCAGGTGGCTTATCTTATGGTTATTTGACAAATATACCCATTTATGTCATGCAGAGTTTATATGCTTTGATCTTGCTTGTGCATTCATATTCTAGTACCCTATCATAGAATAAAAAACAACAACCCTACTTTCTTGCATTGTATTACAGTACCCTCTGCTGGCTGAGCTGGTGCATCTGCTATTTCGGTTTATTTTCTAAACTTGTATCTTAAGATTTTACTCTTGGATCCCTATTTACCCAACATGGCATATTCCAGGAAGAGATGTTTTCCAGAACAACCTTCACAAATCACTACTATTAAGTGGTGATAAGGCTATTACAATCCCGCACACAAAACAGTCAGATCATATTAAAGAATATCCCGTTATTTACAGGAGGAACAGAAACCATCAAAGGATATTTCTGATGGTAAAAGTGCACTAAGGTGCCAGGGTAACTATTTCTCTTCACCCAGCCCTTCAGCTATTGAACAATCTCTGGCCTTTTAAATGGGGGGGGGGGAATGTTATTATGATTATTATTGTGATGGTTTTATTGTATTTTATTATTATGCTAGGTAAATTGTGTTTTTAATGTTGTACACTGCCTGGGATCTTCGGAAATAAACTGAATAAATAATAATAATAAAATAATAAATAAATAAATAAATAAATAAATAAATAAATAAATAAATAAAATGATCCTTCATATATTTATTCTATTGGTTAAATAATTAGCTGGTGGAGCCGATGTGGGGTAATGTGCTAGATGTAATTCACAGGAAGGTGTTGATTAAGACACTATATTTTAGGCAGAACTGTCTCAGGGTTGTTATTTGGCTAACACACCACCTTCCTTGGAGGAAGAAAGGCTAAACAAATGTAATAAACAATCAGCTTTTTTTTTTGCTAAACAAAAGAAAGTAAAATTTAAACTCACCCACCCTTTAGAGTAATTCTAATATATTTCAAACCTGCACCAAGAGAATCCAAGGAAGGTTTTTGAGAATTTCCCTAACATTGGAAGGGTGAGTAGGGTTGGGAACCTGTGACCCTCCAAACGATGTTGACTATAATTTCCACCATCCCTGACCATGGCTCAGACTGATAGAAGTATCCACTGTGCAGTTTAAGATGACTGGTTGCATTTACTGGTTTAGTTGCTGTTTTTCATTTATTATACTGTTCTATTTTAAATGTAGATTGTGCTGTACCCTACCCTGTGAACTTGGGACCCAGGTGGTGCTGCGGGTTAAACCACAGAGCCTAGGGCTTGCTGATCAGAAGGTCGGCGGTTTGAATCCCTGCGACGGGGTGAGCTCCCGTTGCTCGGCCCCTGCTCCTGCCAACCTAGCAGTTTGAAAGCACGTCAAAGTGCAAGTAGATAAATAGGTAGCGCTCTGGCAGGAAGGTAAACAGCGTTTCCGTGCACTGCTCTGGTTCGCCAGAAGCGGCTTTGTCATGCTGGCCACATGACATGGAAGCTGTACGCCGGCTCTCGGCCAATAAAGAGTCGGACACGATTGGACCTAATGGTCAGGGGTCCCCTTTACCTTTTTACCCTGTGAACTTGGAAATGAAAAAAAGTTATTTATTTAATAAAATTTATACACCCCTTGAATGTAGAACCTCCAAGAGGTTTACAAAAAGGTAAAACAATAAAATCAAGAAAAAAATTACAACCATACTTAAAAAACAAACAAAAGTTAAAATACTAAAACAGATTAAACTTACCCATATTTATGGGCCATTAATATTTTAAATAAAATGAACAAATATCTGGAGGACCACAGGTCCCCCCCACCTCAGATTTAGAACCTTTCCAGTGGTGATATCTACTGAAGTCCACTTGGCCCTCCTTCCTACTGGTGTTCAATGATGGGTGAATACCTTTTTATTTAACGAAACCTTATTTACAAGTAACCTGGAAGTAAGTTCCACTAGAAGCAATGGAATTTATTCCCTGAGTAAACAGGATTGAACTGTAAATATACAACAGTAAACTCAAACCCTGAAAATTGCAGTTTTAGACCGGTACCTGAGAAATCTGATATAGAATATTATGTAAGTGCTTTGCTTGTTCTAATTAAACTATCTCAAATGTCTGCAAACACTGCTACAAGTTTGTTCTGGATGAAATCCATTCATTTATAGGTTGCAGAAAGAGAAGCCTTATGATCTCTGATGCTTCTCTATGCAGTGAGCAGCGTAACTGTGGAGGTGAATTCTCTTTTAAAATGTGCACAGGTCATCCTCTGAAAGGCTCCTTACCTTTGGTTACTGTTCCAAAATATTAATTAATGAAGCTACAGCTTCCAAAAATGAAAACACCTCCTGTTTGAATATCTTGCATTACTTAGTTGGCAAATTACTACTATCAGAAATACTTTACTGTTCTCCAAGGCACCTTCTGAACATTACAACCTAGGCCTCTTATTATTGCTATGGTTTTGTTTTGATCAAAAGCAAGCATAAATGGCACAACTGCTGGAGTTTGTTTTTTAAACGTTGGCAATCACTGCAGACTTCCTTAACAATTAGCATCTCTCTTGACATTCAAAGGCTGTTAACTCTTGACCCCCCCCCCACGGAAACTGTGAGGATATTGATGTTTTTATCTGATTAGCTGGCTTCAAAATATGCATTAAAAACAACAACGCACTTTTATGGAGTTCCTTGCCAGGATCCACAGATGTTCTAAAAAACTGGAGATTTCAAGTCATTGCTCAGCTAAAAAAGGTAAAGGACCCCTGACAGTTAGGTCCAGTCGCAAACGACTCTGGGGTTGTGGTGCTCATCTTGCTTTACTGGCCAAGGGAGCCGACGTTTGTCCGCAGACAGCTTTTCCGGGTCATGTGGCCAGCATGACTAAGCAGCTTCTGGAAAACCAGAGCAGCACACGGAAACGCCGTTTACCTTCCTGCCGGAGCAGTACCTATTTATCTACTTGCACTTTGACATGCTTTTGAACTGCTAGGTTGGCAGGAGCTGGGACCGAGCAATGGGAGCTCACCCCATCATGGGATTCGAACCACCGACCTTCTGATCGGCAAGCCCTAGGCTCAGTGGTTTAGACCACAGCGCCACCTGCTATTCCTTCTCAAAAACAAGCCTCATTTTCTTCCATATGTAATGCCTTCAGGGGGAATGTGCTATTATTGGTCCCAGTTGCTAAGTCAAGTGGTGATCATTAT
Source organism: Darevskia mixta (assembly GCA_034641385.1). Taxonomy (NCBI): domain Eukaryota; kingdom Metazoa; phylum Chordata; class Lepidosauria; order Squamata; family Lacertidae; genus Darevskia; species Darevskia mixta. Next base: position 4,709,872 of record JAWWNH010000224.1, on the reverse strand, counting down.
GTTAGAATCACCTTCAGGCAAACAAGAAACATTTTGAGAAAACGCAACATAAACTGTGTTCATAGTATAAGTGTAGAAAAAAACATTTGTTAGGAAGCGTTTTGCATACCAACATTATAGTTCTAAGTACTCCAACTGGCCCAGGTGAAACATTTATGAAGCACCACTGAGTGATGTGGTGGTTGGGACATGCTATGCAAATAACACCATATGAGTCCTCCACACATTAAATCACTAAGATGTCTCATGCACATGGCCTATCCTCCTCAACTGCTTTGACAGCTTTTCCCATGGGTTGTCTTTAAAAAAGATATAAATGATTTTTTCATTCTCCATTGCTTCTGTTCAGGTAGTGTTCGGTCAGTTCTCTCTATTGACTGAGGGAATCAGAATGCAAGCAAACAATGGTTAGTTAAACAACCAACTTGCCCAGCAACTAACCAATTTTTGTTCCATGCCAGGATTGCTGGTTTACAGAGAACACAAAACCAAGATGTTTTTGAATGGAAAGTACAACAGATCTCCTGATCTTGGGAAGGGGAGAGGGGTGGCAGTTTCACTATCGATTACAATGTAGCATATTGTGAAAGCCAGCCTTTTCTGTGCTACATAATGTACATTCAGAGAAGGCAGAAGGATAGGAAGCAGTTGCTACGAGAAATCATTACAGAAACAAGTTCGATACTGAGTGGTATTCAGGGGCTTGTTACAATAGTTTAAAGGGAAAACATCATTCTATCCTTTTACACACTTTCTCAGCAACCCTAAATAAAATTAGCTATTTAAAAAAAATTAAAGCTGTAATTTTCAAGCATGTCACATGAACTAAGTTAAACTGTTTCAGGACACTAGAAAATAACAACAACCCCATTTAGCTATGCAAAAAATTAATCGAGATTAACATCTATTCTGGAGGCCATTTACTCTAAAGTAAATATCCTACATCTTTCAAATTTCTGCATGATGTGTTTCGACATATTTGGAGAGTTGGCCTTTTGCAGCTCAGCCCAACCAGAACAGTTTAAAATATGGCAATGGTTATTATTATTTACAAAGCAGCACATTATGTTTTACAACATTCAGGAAATCATGTATTTTATTAAGTACAGCACATATCTAGAAATGTATGCTCTTGTTATAGTAACTGTTGATTTGCTGTGTTAAGCATACTGCTTTGCTTATGTTCTTGTTTTCTGTGTAAGTAGTTTTGCTGTACTGCACCCCATATACTTAAAACTGCTGGTAGGATCACATTTGGACATTTCAGTCTCTTGTAGTACCCTACAACACTTAAGCCACTTCCATCGACTTTTCAATTTTACTGCACAGAAAAGCCTGTGCTTCCTAGAGCCAGCAGTCAATAGGACACAAGGGTCTGGTTTGGACATTTACCATAGTTTTAACAATTTTCAAGGATAACCCCACCCTATTTTTGTGGCATTCTCCTAATCACGCCCTGCTGAGTTGATCTCTGCTGCCTGGAGTAATTGACCTCAGATCTTTCTCTCATTCTTCCCCTGCAGTTCTGGATCCTGGACTACTCGCATACGGGCCAATTACAAGCTGTAAAGCCTACAACAGGGCAGAAGGGCTTGCTGAAACAAAATAATCAGTGTTGCTGTAAATTTATTTTAAGCATCAGGGCAGTTGACAAACGAAGCACTTTGGTGGTGACGAGTAACCGAGTTTTATAATGGCTATCAATCAAATCTTTGATTTAAATAAAAACCCTATTGAATAACAGAATTCGCTGTAAGCCATCACAAAGCAAACAATTCACCTTTAAAGCCAAGTGTTTCTACAGAATGATGGATTTACTTTCCTCTTTCTGAAACCCTTTCTTCAGCTGTCATGCTTGAGCAATGAAGTGGCTGAGATGTCAAGTATTTTCGTTAATGTGCCCAAGGGGATGCTTTGCATATCACCTGAAATATCTTACTGCTGACTGACTGCTGCAATTTTTTTATCAGGTATCTCTATATTTGACAGCCAATAAAAATGTGAGATTCCAAGACACATTTATATTCCCGCCCCCCATTTAACTAGGTCCACCAGGAATGATACGTTAGGAGTTTAGAAGTTGGTGGTGGTGGTGAAGTGGTTAGTGGTGACATGAAGATGGATAGGAGAAGACTGTGTTTTTGTAATGTGGCATAACTGTGTTACTGCTGGCCTGAAGTGTCACAAGTAGCAAGACTCCATAAAATACTCAACTATTAGATTGTTCATGTGTGCCGATGTTTAGTTGCTTAATTTGACATTACAGAAATGAAAGCAGATTATTATCATGCAGTTATTTTCAACCCAACCCAACTTTGAAAGCTATTTATCACCATAGGAAACCAGAGGAATACACACAACAATTCACATACCTGGTTCCAACATAACACAAAGCCAAGCCATGTCTTAGCATGAATGAGCAAACACACATTACTCCCCTAGTCCTGCTGCCACCATGCTACCTGGAGCTAAACCATGGTTTGGTTTAGTGTTGCATCTTAATCTAGGCTTGTGGTTTGCTTCCCCCACAAAAACAAAAAAACCTGCTTCTAAAAAATGCTTTACTATGTATTATGTTTGTGGAATAGCCCAAGAATGCAATCTTTTAACCATTTACCTGGGATTAAGCAAATTTGAGTTGAGTGGGATTTAGATTTCTGAGTAGACATTTAATAACTTATTAAACTGACAGAGGAGGGAGAGAGAGGTGATAGATAGATGATAGATAGATAAGACAGACAGACAGACAGACAGACAGATAGATATAGATGATAGATATAAAGATATAGATGATAGATAGCCATTGCTAGCCATTATAATGAATTGATTAATGGTTTTGCTTATTTCAGTAGTTTGCCTGCTGTTAAGCCATAAACATCTGGTCTCAAATTTCATCATGTTGCAGGAGATTCCTAGGATGCAGCTTCAAATCATTTGCTGTTATCCTGTGTGAATTTAGTGTATGTCCCAGAACTTATCCAAAATGCCTCTGTGGCACTGCATTGCAAGGAAAGATCAATAATGGCAGATCAATAATGGCAGACAGTTTATCTGTTGTGCTTCTCATTGAGAAATTTCTAATAAACTACAGAGTTTGTAGTAATATTGGCTTGTTTCAATGTTCAGGCAACAGTATTGTGGATTTTATCAATCAGGAAGCATAAACTATATAAATCTGTGGTTTAGATAAGCATTGTTAATGGCATGAATCAGGCAAAGGTACTTTTGATTTCAAAAGCAGTCCAGAATTTTGCTGATGGCACTAACATACGGAGGCTAAAAATATGTGCAGATGTTACAGCTTGCACTAAGACAGCTACAGTGGTTTCTCCTAGGTATGTGCAATAACCACAAGATTCACCTCTTATCTGTGGCAGATGGAAGGATCCCAATCTGTTTTGGACCTGCTCTGCATCATTGCTCTTTGATTTGTTATTTATTATTCTGATTTGATTCATCTGTCCCATTGATTATCACTTTACCCTTTCCCTTTTCACACAAGTGCATGAAATTTGCAGGCAAAGGAGCTCCTCCAGAATGCATTAAGCCTGCCAAATTCCATGCAATTTCATCTTTTTTGGCTTTAAAAAATAATAATTTAAATGATTAAGAAAAAGTCTACTTGATTTTTAAAGAAATTATTGGGAAAGAAGCAAGCCACTGAATGTTCAATCAATCAAAGGCCTGGTTATAGTGAAACTAATTTGTCTCAGATGATGATCACAGTGGCCAGGTCAGTCCTTGAGTCTTGAACTATTTAAGACTCTATAGGTCCCAGAATTGCACCCAGAAACTAATTTGCAGTCAGTGCAGTCAAGGCAGGATCAATCTAAAATGCTCAAACCATATTGCCCGTGTCACGCAATTTGGCGCTTCTGCGCATGTGCAAGCGCCAAAACCTGGAAGTAACCTGTTCCGTTACTTCCGGGTTCTGCACGGTATGCAACCCAAAATCGCGCAACCTGAAGTGGACGTAACCCAAGGTATGACCGTATAATTTAATATGTATCCAGTGCAATGTCTCTCTCCCTCACACCTAGTTTTAAAATAATACTCATGTTAAAACTATTTATACTCTTCATATTTTTAAGCATCATAATATAATGTGTTGTGTATTGCAGACCCTGCTTTGAGTGTGCAGTCTTCACTGAACATAGAACCTTGATTTTGCTTTCCAAAAACAATTAGTTCTCCAGAGGGACAAGTCAGCAGACATGAAAACATGAGCTTAATGGTACTGCCACAAGCATCTGACACCATTTTTCCTAGCACAGTATGCTTTCATGGCCAAAGTAGTAAATATTGCATAGCACAATATTTGTTCCCTGAGGTTCTGTATTATACACAAGATTTCATTCTACAGAGAAAAAATGCTATTCTTCTGTAAAGTGACAAAATCCTTTGCCAAGAAGCTGACAGAACCTTTAATTATGAATTTCTCAAGGCATATTGTTACAGTACAAATACAGTTTTCTTGAGTTACTGATGCCTATTATGATAAGATATGTATCATTACTTATTTCATAATGACAATGTTTTTGTGACCTTCACAAGCAAAGCATAACATTAGAGTACAGCAAGTTTAAGTTTAAAATGTTACTCTTCAAAATTATTGAATTTTTTAGTTTTCATGTTACCTGAATACTGTTAAGTATAATACCGGTACTATTACCATGTAACAGTTATATTGAGTTCCAGTGAGTTCGGGCTAAACAGCCCTGGCCTTGGAACAAATTAGACCAAATATTTATTGTTAAACACTATGATTATGGTGATATTATTTTATTTTATTTTTATAACAAAACCTCAACATTTGAACCCACTTTGCTGGATTCCTAAATTTGGTCCTGTCTCAAAAATCACCCCTCCTCTGATCCATCCACTTTGCTTGCAATGCAGGAATCCCAACTAAAGCATCCATGACAGATGCTCATCCAACCTTGGCTTAAAAACCTCCAAGGAAGGAGAGTCCACCACCTCCTGAGGGAGTCCGCTCCACTGTCAAAACAGCTCTTACTGCCAGAAAGTTTTCCCGTATGTTTAGTCAGAATTTCCTTTCTTGTAACTTGAAGCCATGGATTCGAGTCCTACCCTACAGAGCAGGAGAAAACAAGCATGCTCCCTCTTCCATGTGACAGCCCTTAAGATATTTGAAGTTGGCTATCATATCTCCTCAGTCTTTTCCAGGCTAAACATACCCAGCTCCATATAGTGCTCCTCGTAAGGCTTGGTTTCCAGACCCTTGATCATCTTGGTTGCCCTCCTCTGCACACATTCCAGCTTGTCAACATCTTTCTTAAATTGTGGTGCTCAGAATTGGACACAGTATTCCAGGTGGGGTATGACTAAGGAAGAATGGAGTGGTACTATTACTTCCCTTGATCTGGACACTAGACTTCTGTTGATGCAGCCTGGAATAGCATTAGCCTTTTTTTTTTGCTGCTGCATCACACTGTTGACTCATGTTAAGACCCCTAAGCTCATTTTCACACGTACTGCCAGTAAGCCAGGTATCCCCCATTTTATATTTTTGCATCTTGTTCTTCCTGCCTAAGTGCAGAACCTTCCATTTGTCCCTATTGTAGAAGAGCATATTGACAGCATAATTTCAAATTTTATTTCACAGCTTAGATATTATTTTATTTATTTGAAGCATTTCAATCTACTATTCAACCCAAAAGGCTCCCAGAGCAGTTTATGGATCAATTCCAAAGAAGATAGCCCCTACCCTCAGGCTTACAGTCTAAAAGGCACAACACACAAGGCAAAGTGATTGAGAGGAAAAATGAGGATGTAGGAAGAAGTTCTTAAAGCTATAGTTGTTATAATGATAAACCTGGATGGAAACAGTTCAAGTAACCTGTTGGAATGGCTGCTATAGGTGACAAATGACTTAGAGCCAAAGGCAACTCATCTCTCATTTATTGTGAAGGTTGCAATTTATACTTACTTCTAAACCAACCTTTATTATTATTATTATTATTATTATTATTATTATTATTATTTTCATTTAATGCATATTATAAAAATCATGAAACACTTCCATGAATGTGCCCCTAATACTTTACTTATAGGAAATATGTATTGCTTTGTATCTTTCATGCACTGTGGTTTAGATTAACAGAATTACAAAGAAATGAATTTTAAGAGTGTCCTGGTTAAAAGGCGGGGGGAGGTTAGAGGAAAGAGCATTAATTTGTGGCCTCCTATTATGTGTGTACAGTATATGAAAATGGAGAGAACAATGTGAAACAGGACAAAAGATAACTCCAGAATTTCAAGGAGAATTGAAGCTTCAGTGCTGGCTTGTGATGAACACGCCAGCTGTTCCCAATGGCTCCGACTTTTCAAAGATAAAACACTTGGCAAAATATTTTCTATCTACGAGCACTGTGAAATTGTGTGCCTAAGTGAGAATATCTGCTCAGACATTCAATGACCTCTTGTGAAGCAGCACTGATTTCTCTTTTAGTCCTACATCAAGGAGTATTGCCTCCATTCTATTGGGAAACAGGGCAGCAGGAACTCTTCCTCGTTCACACATTCAGCTACAGACACTTGATATTCTGCCAATGTCTGTACTACAGATCTCTCTTACTTAATGGGCACAGTGTCATCACAATCTAATCTGGGACCATTTCCCCCCATTTAAAACAGATCTTGAACAGTAAACTCGAGATTCACTATCTCAAAAAACCCCCACTATCTTACTTGTTTGCTTCTCTCCACTACTTTCCCCCAAACTAATGCTTTCTCCTTCTCATACAGCCAATAAACAAGCAAGCAAGCAAGCAAACAAACAAACAAATAGCCTTTAACCCTGGCATTGACCTCAGCTAAGCCAGAGGTGGTCGTTTTTTACATGTATTTGAAAACAATCATTGAAAAAACACCATTATGTTTAGAATTAAGGATTATTGTTGGAAGAGCAAGGGTAAAACTGTAGAGAGAAAGTATAATGGCCCTTCTATGTGGTGGCGATAGGTAACTCTGAAAGCAACTGTGGAGGAAAAGAACTCTACAGAGTCAATTACCAGGCGCCCAGCCCAAACATACAGCTAACTAGAAAGATCCAGAAAGGACAGAAACCTGATTGAGAAACAGAAGCTGGACATGGGTAGAGCAATGCAGTTCATAATGCCTTGTTGGGACACACAACCCAGTTAAGATGCCCCAGATATATGCAGCCTGATTAGAAGGTTCAAAGGTTCACCCCGGTATGGCTCCCCTTTATCACACACACGGCCCAACAAGACAATGACAAAAATCTACCAACAGCATACAAATCAATATGGCTAACCTGATTCAAAACACCCACCCACCCACCCCACTTACACATGAAAACAAAGACCACCACAGCCAATCACAAATGAACAAGCACACCCTAGGCCAACCCCAACCTCTCTCATCACCAAAGGAACACAAGCGAACAAAAGAGAACCTGCACAAGCAACGCTGACATCAAACCCTACATATATTAAGTAAATTAGAAACATCGTCACCCGATTCCACCCCCACCCATCCTCCCACCCCTGTACCTCTTTCCCCCCTTTTCTTCCCAATGTCTCAACAAATGAAAATGATTTGTAAAAATGATACATGTAAAAAATACGAGAGAGAGACATTGCACATACCTCTGTAAATCAAGAAATCTTTAATAAAAAATAATTCAAAAAAAAGGTTCAAAGGTGTCAAGATGGAAGGCTCTTTAGATGTTCAAAAAACTACTAGCACTGTGAGTTCAGAGCATATATAAAGAACACACTAACTTTCCACATCATATGCGTAGCCATGATTAATAAACACATTTTATGATGTGTATTTATGACAAGATGGTAATCCTGTAGCTGACTGACGATTCCCCCTGATCTGATCACTGCTTCTTTTTTCCAGTCAAGCATAAGAAAATCACATACATGGCATGTGGAGACATACCTTTCTATTTCTGAACTTTAAAATGAGTGACACAAACTATAAAAAGGATGGCCAATAAGGGGCAATACACATTAGAATGAAAGACTCAACATTTACTATTAAAAATGCAACCCTTTATATGGAGAAACTCTTATGTCAGTAGGCCAGGTTACCTGTCTCTTGTCAGTAGGCCAGGTTACCCAGCCACAGAGCCAAAGAATTGTAGTTGGAAGGGACCCTGAGGGTCATCTGGTTCAACCCCCTGAGATGCAGGCATGCTGCCCACAGCCTTTCCCGGGTGGGCTCAAACCATTAAACTTCTGGCTAACAGCCAGACATACTGACCCATGGGAACTGAATGCAAGAAGGAAGAAATGTTGACCCACCTCCCTCAAGTATGCATCACTGCACACTTGTTTACATTGAACTGCAGTTGCATTTTATTGCCCATAAACCCAGTTGAGGCAGATCCTTTGGGAGCTCCTCACACTCGCTTTCTGTTTTAACCACCTTGAACAATTTGGTACCATCAGCAACCTTGGCCACTCACTGCTTACCACCAGTATGTTAAAGAACAGATGTCCGAGTACCAACCCTAAGGGAACTCCACCATCAACATCCCTCCATTGGGAGAACTGTTCATTTATTCTTAGACTTTGCTTCTAGTTATATTTTTTACTCCAACCACATGGGGTAAAGGCGGCCTGTCCTAGATATTATTGAACTATGAATATTTGAATAGTGAGATTGATGTATCCCGATTATAATCCTGGAAACATCTGGTCCACGACAAACATTCAGCTTCATCCAGTGCTTTTTTTCCTGGGGGAACGCAGGGGTACGCACACCCCTAAACATTTTGTGAATCTAACAAGAGAAGAAACTAAAAGTTTTTTTTTAAAAAAAATACTTTCTTCTCTAGCATGGTGAATCATCAGTTCCATTGAATAGCATGGTGAATTGTCAGTTCTGTTGCTACCCCCAATGGCGGCCTCATTTCCTGTCACGGTGTTTCCTGAGTTTCAGACGGAATGAGAGTACCCCTAAACATTTTTTTAGGGGGGAAAGAAACACTGGCTTCATCTAGTTGTGTGTACAAAAGACATATCTATAACTGGAAATGTTCTGTTTTGGGGAATTCCTCTTCCCACCAAAAAGAAGCTCATGGTGAAAATACTGTTACTAAAGTAACACTCAGACATGTTAAGATATCAGTAGAGAGGTCATAACAGATTTATAACTAAATGAGTGCATCATTTTCTAGCCCTGGGATTTTATTTTAAAAGTAAGTGACATGGAACTAACCCTGGGAAGAGTTATTTGTCCCTGGACAGCCATTATAGTACACATAGCTTATTGTATTTTGTTCCAAAATTAGCTAGAGCCAGGCCTGACTTGCAAAAATAAGATGTTCTTCTACCATGGAAATAACAAACAAGAAAATGACCTGTAATGACCTGTGCAATGGCTTCTGCATTCAAATAATCTTACAAGCAAACATGCTTTTATTTTCTTATTTTGAAATTGTTCAGAACATAATGTGTTGTGGGAATGCAGCAACTGAATGGGCTCACAAAATATTACTGCAAAACATCTCTGCAAGGTAGTTTATGTGATGACCTGGGAGTCAGACTCAGACGCTGAACCTGAGGGATCCCAGCCTGCACAGGATTCACTGCCTCCAGAACCATCAGAGCCAGGGCTGGGGCCTGAGTCTCAAGGGGACTCACCTGTGCTGGATCCTCAGGTGCAGGCATCGGCTGAGGTTGATCTGGCTTCTAATGGGATGGAGGACTTATTGCCTGCAGGTGCGCCACTCCCCACCCAGTCAGGGGAAGCTGAGGTTGCCTCTGGGTCCGGTAACCCTCCAGCTTCTCCTGAGCTGCAAAGGCTAAGGGCAGAGAGGCGAAGGGAACTAAGTTCCCGCAGGAGGAGTGCTCGCCTCCAAGCCAGGAGAGGCGAGTCACCTGAGGATCGGAGCCGCCCTATGCCTCGGGGCAGATAAAAGCCGGCCAGTCCCAGTCCCAAGTTGCAGGAGCAACATCGGTGCTGCCTAGTTCCTGTTCCTGGTTCCTGCGTTCCTGACCTCAGCTTTGTTACTTCGGCTTCCTGACCTCGGCTTCCTGACCTTGGCTTTGTGACTTCGGCTTTGTGACTTCGGCTTTGTGACTTCTGGCTTGGACTGACCTTGGACTGGACTAGACCTCGCCTATCGGATATCCCTCGGGACCAGCACAGTTTACAATTAAGAGACCATGACCAGCCCAAGTAGGCTTTATGGCCGAGTTTTTATGGCCGAGTGGGGCTTGAACTTGAGTTCAGACAAATAAACTATTATTTCAGAGAAATATCAAGCAAGATAGGGTCCACAAGCTTGCCTACACCATCAGTTTACCATGTGTCAGTATAACACCAGAGTCTGAACACTGTCCAACCATCTCGTCCTCTTTTAATATCCCACAAATATTTCTGTACCCTGAACTCTCAGGCCCCTCCAGTTCTCTTCTCTTTACTCTCTTTACTCCTCTCTACAGGGTTTGAGGGCAGTTTATATATTCATTGATAGAGGTTGTTGTTGTTGTTTAGTCGTGTCCGACTCTTTGTGACCCCATGGACCAGAGCACACCAGGCACTCCTGTCTTCCACTGTCTCCTGTAGTTTGGTCAGACTCATGTTGGTAGCTTCGAGAACACTGTCCAACCATCTCATTCTCTGTCATCCCCTTCTGCTTGTGCCCTCAATCTTTCCCAACATCAGGGTCTTTTCCAGGGAGTCATCTCTTCTCATGAGGTGACCAAAGTATTGGAGCCTCAGCTTCAGGATCTGTCCTTCCAGTGAGCACTCAGGGCTGATTTCCTTCAGAATGGATAGGTTTGATCTTCTTGCAGTCCATGGGACTCTCAAGAGTCTCCTCCAGCACCATATTTCAGAAGCATCAATTCTTCGGCGTTCAGCCTTCTTGATGGTCCAGCTCTCACTTCCATACATACTTGGAAGACAACAGCAGTTAAATCTGGGGCTTCTCTTTCTCCTCACCCAGCATGGAAAGCAAACAACTTTCCTGAAAAGAAAAGGGGCTATTTGTATCTTATCCTGTTTTCAGGGTCTTCCCAACAGCATGTCAACTCCACAACCATCATCTTATGTAGTAAGTCAGTTGGGCATAGAGAGTGTTACGTGTCTGATGCCAGAGATTTTTGAACTACTTCCCCACATCCAAACCCAATCACAAGCGCTCCCCTAAACAACAGAAAAAGCATTGTGAGCAATCAGAGTCAGAATCACACTCAACATTAGGCAAGTGGGTCAATCAAAGCAATTTAGTAAGAGATTGAAAGAAATGGAGCTCTGATTATATGCTAATGCAAGATTGAGGACAAAGAAAAAAAGCGCATGAAAAATATTTAAGCACTTTTGAAAACTGCTTCTGAATCACAAAGGTTAGGAGTCATTTCTAAGAATTATTCATGTCTCCTCTTCAGTATAATCTTGCACTTTTATTAATCCTCCTGGCCAGCAGCACGAAGTGTTTTGTGTTCTTTCTTTAATTTAACGGACCTGACTAAATTGATCTGCGGCTGTTTCAGCTTTGAAGTATCACTGCTCTTGTGTACAACACATCCTTAAAGATGCCACAAGGAATTTAGAGTGAAAGGAAATTAAGATGCTACAAACATTATAGCAGTGTCCAGGGGACACTGAAAAGTTGTTATACTATTTTAACAAAATGCAAGCAGGGGCAAAAAGGAATCAAATTAATTCCTGCTTCAGCTGCACTTTGGGGAGTGATTAAAGAAGATAAAACTCAAGATGCCTATATGCTGCTATGAGGACTGTGGGAGCAAAATGGAGAAAAGTGGTTAGCTTGATGTAGTACTGACACGCAAGATATGTCAACATAAAATGAAAAATGTAGGAAGAAACATAAACAAGTTCAAGCACCGAAGGAGTATCTTTAGCGGAAAGGGTAATCAGCTGCATCACACATACCCATACATTTAAGAATAAAGACATAAAACAATGAAGAGCCCAGGCATACACAACTGTGACTTACCAACAGGAAGACATCCAATCAGTCATGAATTAGAATCATAGAATCATAGAGTTGGAAGAGACCACAAGGGCCATCCAGTCCAACCCCCTGCCAAGCAGGAACACCATCAAAGCATTCTTGGCAGGTGGCTGTCAAGCCTCTGCTTAAAGACCTCCAAAGAAGGAGACTCCACCACACTCCTTGGCAGCAAATTCCACTGTCGAACAGCTCTTACTGTCAAGAAATTCTTCCTAATGTTTAGGTGGAATCTTCTTTCTTGTAGTTTGAATCCATTGCTCCGTGTCCGCTTCTCTGGAGCAGCAGAAAACAACCTTTCTCCCTCCTCTATATGACATCCTTTTATATATTTGAACATAGCTATCATATCACCCCTTAACCTTCTCTTCTCCAGGCTAAACATACCCAGCTCCCTAAGCCGTTCCTCATAAGGCATCGTTTCCAGGCCTTTGACCATTTTGGTTGCCCTCCTCTGGACACGTTCAAGCTTGTCAGTATCCTTCTTGAACTGTGGTGCCCAGAACTGGACACAGTATTCCAGGTGAAGTCTGACCAGAGCGGAATACAGTGGTACTATTACTTCCCTTGATCTAGATGCTATACTCCTATTGATGCAGCCCAGAATTGCATTGGCTTTTTTAGCTGCTGCATCACACTGTTGACTCATGCCAAGTTTGTGGTAGGTTGGTAGGTTGTTGTTAGGTTGGTAGGTTGGAAGGAGCACAAGAAATTGCTTTGTACCAGGTCACGCTATTTTGCCCATCTAGCCCAGTATGGTTTCCTCTGATGGGCAGCAGCTCTCTGGAGTCTTGGGGAGTGGTCTTTCTGAGCATCTGCTATTCAATATTGTTTTAACTAGAGATGGATTGAACCTAGGCTAGCAACCACTGAGCCATGGAACCTTCCCATATGAACCATGTGGTGGTTTGCGGGGCAGGGATGGTGCAAGCATGGATTATGTGAATAAAACAGAATTAAAGGGTAGCAAAATTAGTTTGGTAGGAGAAGAGAACATTAAGGCTAAGTGAAACTGCTGTTTTGATGTCAAGTCCTGTAATTGTTAACAATGGTAAGGTTGCCAAATGCAGAAAAACAAAATTCTGGGACTTGGGGTGAGGGGCCTGGGGGAAGGACCTAGCTAGTCCATTAAGTACATCACTTCCTTTTCAGGTTTAATTCCTTCCTGCTTCTTCTCCAAGTTCAGTTTGTGTGAGCAAGCATGTGTGTGTGTTAGCCTCTTGACTCCCTTTTTTGCCACATGCCAAGCCTGTACTAAGAATGGATTTGTTTGCATTAAAGTAATAAGCTTTAAATTTATTTATTCTTTCAGCTAGCAGTCTTACCAAATTATTATTTCTGTACCAAATCCCAACATGTGTGTGTGTGTGTGTGTGTGTGTGTGTGTGTGTGTAAAAGTAACTCTTACTTTTTATACTGACCTATATTCTTTCCTTCTTTCTCCACTGCCTTACCTATTATTTGATACTTGAAGTTCAGACTTTGATTTTAAATATATACTCGCACATATATGCCAAGCCCTCTGACTCCAGCAGTTCCACATATTGCTGATGTCTTCCTGAAATCCTCATGCAGGTTTAACAGTAAATAATCCAGTTCAAATTCAAGAAAATAAATAATTTATTTTCTGTGTAATATAAACCAAGTGAATCTGACCTAGCTTTCACCATAATTAATACTAGTGGAGATAGATTTAGACCTTTGGATGGAATTCATTTCAGAAGTCTGCCACTTTTATTTGAAAAATAAGCCCGAAACATCTGAAAATGTTTGAAAATGATGAACGAGTTCCTGGGGTTTTTGGTTTTTAAAGCCGGAAATACAAGGCAAGGTTTATTTTTATCTTAAAAGCAGTAGGGGGAAAAGCAAGTGTTTATATTTCACATTTCTGAGCTGTTCTTATGACCTATATTCTTTCAAAATGTTGCATGTGCATTTCTAGGTTTTAAAGTATTAGGTTTTTAAAAGGTTATGATTCTAACTTTACTTATATGTCATATTGAAAAAAATAACATTTCTCCTTATTTATGAAATACTGTATGTACAACTAAAACTGTTAGTTGACTTAGTCTATGCCCAGGAAGCCAGTTTTTACTCTCTTGCCATCTTAACTGGTGATACACATCAGTGGTGAGTGACGATATATTCATCATGTTTCTCATGTCAATATGGAAGGTGTGCTTTCCCATATAACTGAATAGAAATCACACATCATGTTGAAATATAAATGTTAGAACAATATATCCTCACAAATTTACAAAGCTTGGAAACAGCTGCTCCAATACAAATCCAGGATAACTACATAATGGCTGACATCCTATGTTAGTCATAGTTATAGTAGACCCATTGAAATCAACGGACTGAATACTCTGAGTATGACTAATGTTGGATATCACTCAGTGTGCTGTGAGAAATCAGCTACATTGCATCACTGGTAACATTTGTACCCAATGATACACTATACTATGGTTTGTACCCAATGATGCACTATAAACTATGGTTAGGCAAATTCTCCTGTGTTTGAGCTGGGTGCTGCTGCATGCAGTCCAACCGCTCCTGTTTCACTCTTCCATTACATAAGCAGGGAAACAAACTACAGAGTGCCTGGCTGAGTGTTATGTCTGCACTAACACTCATGGGTTGTTTCCCTCAAAATAAACCACAATCTGTAGGCAAGGTTTCTTCTTGGCTGTCTGATCCATTGTTTGTTTGTTTGAAGGCAAGTAAGCCAGGAGTGCCAGTTCAGATGTAACACTAAGCCAGCCACTCCATGGTTTGTTTCCCAGCTTCACTAAGCTGGGAGCAAAGAAGAAGAAATTGGGCTGCGTGTGCCAGTACGTAGCTCCTGCACAGGAGGCTTCGTTTATGACAAAGTCTTAGTTTATGGCTTTGTGTCACGCACAAACACAGCTGCTCTTCCAAAGTAAAATCCTACCCACCTCCCCACACATTGTTTTCAGCAAGGCAACAGTTTCGCAGCTCTCCCATATTATTCTAGGAGAATTATAAGGCAGTGCTATTTCAGACTTTGAAATGTCCCACAGAAGAATGCTAGGATGGATGTACCCATAAAAACTACAGAGCTAGACTGTTCTTTTAGACAAAACAAAATAAAAAAAATCCTTCCAGTAGCACCTTAGAGACCAACTAAGTTTGTTATTGGTATGAGCTTTCGTGTGCATGCACACTTCTTCAGATATCTGAAGAAGTGTGCATGCACACGAAAGCTCATACCAATAACAAACTTAGTTGGTTTGTTAAGACTTTTGTTTCGACTATGGCCGACCAACACGGCTACCTACCTATAACTGTTCTTTTAGACAGTTTTTCTAGAAGGCAGCTAAGGAGACTTGATTCTACTAGTCAGAGGAAGGGTTGTGTTCTCACTAATAAATTCCCCCCTTTCCCCTTACTCTGTATATTCTCATCCTTTTTATTATTATTTCATATCTTCCAGGCTAAAGCCAAAGCACTGAAAAGAGAATACTGACCAATATTTCACATGACCTTCAAGGGCTCTCCTGTGAAGGACAGAAAGGACACACCTGTGTAGGACCTGGTGGGCCTAGGAGTGGATTCTGCCAGCAGTGTGGTCAGGTGGAGCATTGCAGAGCTGATAAAATCCAGGCTGAAATGTGTCAAACTGAGCACAGGAACAAAAATTGATTCTAAGCAGACTGCTTTTGATAAAGTTAATTGACATGTATTGGTTGCATTTATACCATTTAGAAGACATTGGTCTCATTTTGCATTTGAGAAGCACCAGATTGGCTGCAGGAGTTGCTGGAAGGAGACGTACAAGATGCCATCCAGGGACTTCACTATGGATTTGTGTAGAGTTTACTCCTTCTCCCGAATATGTCCCGCAAGGTGGTGGGTATTTTAACTGCAATAGGAAACGATTTCCTTACAAAAGTTCATGTTTGTAAGGCCGTTGAAACTTTGCAGCTGCCATCTGTATTACAGAGATAACGTTTTAAGTATAAAAACTCAGCTAGTCTATTGTTGTATGTATTTTCCTTGTACTATGACTATGATTTAAAGTGTGCCCACTGGCAGATTTCACTTGTAGTTCAGATCTGAAACTGTTCAACCCAAAATGGAGTTATAACACAGTAGCAGCTTTTATCTTCGCTCTCATCTTAGATCCATAACCCCAGATAAAAAGTGTTAAGAATACAGAGATTTAAACACAAGTCTGGCAGGCAGCTTTTATGTTACTTATTGTGGGATTCTGTGATTTAGGTGCCATACAGCAAGAAGGAAGGGGAAAAAACTGATAATCATGGTTGTCACTGCTGAATAAAAACTGGAGTTTTAAAAAAGAGGATCTAGTGGTACTGAAAGGAAAACATTACTTTTACAAGGTGGCAGCTTTATGAGAAGACCTTAAAACAATGACGCAACATAATCTAAAGTCATGGAAACATATATATTAGACAGCATCACACACAAAGTAATTACATTGACACAAAAGTGAACAGTGAAAACAGAAAGAGAGAGAAAATTAAGTTCCCCGTCCCTCCAAAAAACAACAACAGCCTATTATCTTAATGTTTAAACCTTGAATCTGTTTTGGCTGATATGGATAGAGATCAAGGGAATCCTAAACTACATGTTATAAAATACTTTAATTCAAACTGTGACTTCAGAAAACCTGACAGAGTCTGTAGGATGGAGATCTAACACAGTGGAAAACCATCGAGGAGAAAAGTCGGTAAAGTTGAGAGTTCTAGATTCCAGTATTGCAGAGGGTTGGACTAGATGACCCTTGTGATCCTTCCAACTCTACAATTATTTGATTTTATGAATCATAGAAAGCCCTCACTGAAATTAGGAATGGAAGTAGGAAGCACAGGTGCCCAGGTCTTATCTGCAGAAGCAAAGAAAGAAAGAAACCAGAGAAGTCTTCTAGCAACCTAGAGCCAAATCCACATGCTCAATCCTTTCGCTAGCACTAGAATCAGGCATGTTAATGTCTATAATCTGTTTAATATGTGGCAAACTTTACAAACCTTGGCACTTCAATATCTGTCTGTAGATATAAACAAAATGCCATTAATGAACTGCAACAATGCTGCCAGCTTTTGCATATTTGTATCCTGCCAGATTTGGCTACTTATCTGCTGTGATGTGCCAGTTTAATCTTACTACTTCCAACCTATCAGTACTATCTTGCTGTACTTCCTCAACACTAATTGCACAGTCAGATAATTTCCCTTAATTAGGATTCCCTTTGTTGCTCTGATTTCAAACGTATTTTGGAAAGTGAGCTCTCTTTCTCATTAGATATATATATATATATATCCACTGTGCAAAACAGAAACCTATGATTATGAGTTATCATCTTACACTGCAGTTAAACCAAGAGCTAAAATTAAAAAGCAAAGGATAACCTTTAAATCCTTTTTAGTTATTCATAATAAGAAAGCAAGAATTATTAGCTATTGATGTTGATAATATGTAGGTGCACATGTTTAATAATGAAAAAGGGTAAAATGTGCTCATTTCACAGTCTGAGCACAATAAACCATGGTGCAATTAATGCAGCTATAATCCTTTGCCTAAAGTCTTCAAATAATTGGAAGAGGCAAAAGTGGCTTATTATAAGGCATTACATAATCTGTTTCCTATGACATATGGAGCTCCTTTACAATATTTCTTTGAGCCAGCATAATCAAATAGAGAGTGTGTGTTGGAGTTGTTGTTTTTTAACCCCCCCAACCCCCCCCAAATTCCTATCTTAACTATTTGCAGAGTGATATCTTTTATAAACTCTCCACAAAACATACTTCATTAGGCAAAACATTTGCATAACCATCACTGCTATAGGAACAGCTCCATTATTTGCATCAAACTCTTTCCTGTGTCTTCAAGATAGCTCTGAGCCCATCTCTGTCAGGGAGAGGAGAAAAGGAAGAATTTAGATAGATCAGGGAAACACCACAGAAGGAAATGAGTTAGCCCTTCTCCCACAGTGCTGCTACATTAATCAAATTTGGAGTGGTTTTTGCATCATTTTAGGTAAAAGTGAAGCTGCTTGGGAGATTACCCAGCCTTTGTTTACATATTTAAGCAATTATTTTTTACAGCTTGTGTGAACATTCTTAACCATGAATTGGTGAAGGAGGATTAAAAGCTCTTTATTTGTTTATCACACTTTTTGCCTTTCATCCAAGGTGGTCAGTGCAGTGCACTATTATTATTTCCCTCTATTTCCAGTAGTGCAGTTATAGGCTAAGAGTTTATGCATCAAAACCAAAGCAAAAACAGACAAACAAACAAACAAACTCTGATTTGGAAAGAACCATTCTGTGTGACTGTCCTGCTTTTATGTTAGACCCAATTCACTCTTTACTAATGCACTTTATTAGGAGATCATGCTGAAACAGAATGACACTCATCTGTGGCAGGATCCTCCGGGACAACCTTCCACCATTAAGCCTGAATCCATACCCCTAACAGATTTATATCTTAAAACTAACACAATGAATAATGTTTGTTCCTATCTACTCTGCTTAATAAGCTATTTGTGTGCTACTTTCACTGCTGTTGCTCATCACTGCCAGATGCAGGAACTTCATTAGTCTTTTATGTTACCTGCCCCTTAGCATTGAATTTCAAGGAATCAATAACATTAATTATCTCATCAAGGCTTCTTTAGGACCTTTGCTGTCCTCTAACAACCATCATGTAGAAAGCTACAAATGTTTCAACTACCAACTTACCTCAGATGTTCATAAATACCAGTTCTACTGAAGGAGAACATTGCGTTATAAATAAATGTGGTAACAACAGCAACTTCCCTCCCAGGATGAATAATAGTGCTTTGTTTGTGTCTCTTTGTGTGTTGGGACCTATGTCAATTTTCTCCTTTTTCAATCATGGTCAGCCTCCCTGCAGCTCCTATTTTATGCACACCAGGCACAGAGAGGCAGGCATGTAGAAGCAATGATAGTCAGAGAAAGATTGGAGGTTAAACATGGCCACAACTTTAGTAATTAAAGTACAGGCAACCCCCCAACTTATGAAGGGGTTATGTTCCTGGACCTCATACCCATGTGAAAGTCACTTAAGTAAGGACCACCCTCTAAAATGCCTCCAAACACCCTCTCTGCTGATCTCTCCCAATTGTACCAAAAATACTGCACATAAAAAATAAAATACTGGAATTGAAGCTTGGGTTGGAGGCTATGTGCGAAAGAGGTGGTGGCAGCAGCGCTACCCCATGTGTCAGCTGTTAGGCAAGGAGGCTGAGCAGGCTAATCTGCTGCACCTCCCGTCTCTTCTGACATCCTCTTTGGGCTCTGGGGAGGGTCTCCCCATGGGCCACAAGTTCATTTCTGGGTTGTAATCGATTTGTTTAATTATTTTCTGGTGCCGCACATGTACACAGTCACATGCACGGGGGGGGGGATGCTTGTACATTGGGGGTTGGTGTGCATTGAGATAAGGGCAGCCTGATTGCTGACCTGGTATCTCCATCCCTGCCCACGTGCTGGTGAGTTGCCAACCAGAGGTTCCTACTGCAAATGCAATTGAAGTTGATATCACAAGGCAAAGGGGGATGCATTGTGGTTGAGAGAGCATGAGCTATGTGAGTCTTTTAAAGTGGCCCAGTGTTGTTAAACTCATATTGCTGAGGGCTGAGATAGAGCAGCAAATGAGAACCACATGGTATAGCCCACCATTGTTAACTCGTCTGTTCATGTGTTGTTTTAGAGAAATGCATTTGGAGAGGCTGTTAAGATAATTATGGCATCAACATGAGTGAGGGGGTAATTCATTGCTTTTCTACCAATGGGAGAAAATAGGAGAATAAATTGCAGCTGTTGGCACAAACACCTAAATGCACATACTCTTGTCAACAGCTCAAATTCTTTTTGCTCAAAAGGATTAAAAGGGTGACTTTTTGACCTGCACTAGTAACATTATTATAATTGTTATGCAGTTTAAATAAATAATGATCAAACCACCAAGTTTACTATTGAGTTTACAAGCATAAAATCTGAACCTTAGTTGGTGTAAATCTTAGATCTCCCCCCCAAATCCCCCCCCCAACGGTTTGGAACTTTTTGTAGCACTGGTGGCCTAAGATCACTTTATGAAATACCTTCAGTAATGGAACTTGAGTTGCTTGTGGCCTTATTGTGCATTTAACAGTTGTGTGACAGGCAGAAATTTTACAGGTTTAGCTATTTCTCAAACAAAAACATTATAGTGGGGAAAGCTTCAGCTGATGACATTCTGTGTGTCTGTGGCTCCTGGTTTATGTATGATCCCTCTGCTCTACCCACAAAAGAGGATCCAAATTTGAATTTGGCACAGCATATATGCAAATCTGGGCATAATTTGTGGGTGGCATTAGCACTGGCACACCTGTCAATTCAAACAGTTCTGAAGTCATTACAAGAAGGAAAATTAGTAGATATGGCTAGTTTTTAAATTTTAGATATCATGAACATCTTATTGATGTAACCATGTTGCACCTTAATGGTCAAGGGAGATGACAAGGGCGAATGACAAACACTGGGGAAATAGCGAAACATGTGACTTACATGAGAACCTCACTTTTCTTGGCTGGTTATGTAAGCAGAAGATTTATAACCCTAAGTTTACACAAAAAACAAAGGTTCAATTCAGTCTGTGCTACCCATGTTCACAGCAAATTAAATATTACCCCAGTGGCTATAAGACTATTGATAGAATCACATATTTTGCTTATGTTGTTTTCCCCTAGGGCCTTACCGACAGCCACCCACCCTTAGAATGCTTCTATCTACAGAGCACAAGGTGGTAAGTTGAGGGGGAGGGACAGAGTTTTGCACCTTTTTGTCTAATGGGTAGGCATTTTCGTTCTCACTTCATTAGAATGAACAAGGTGCATAAGATGCTTGTGGTTGCTCTGCATGTCTAATTTAATAACCTCTAGCAAATGCAAATAGCAACTGCATAGAGCAAGGGTGGTGGTGGTGGTAACCCATTGGCTGAACCTGACCAAAGAAGTTGCAGGAAGTGGCCCTTCAGTCCTCTCGCTACCTGACTCACTGTAGGTATCAAAACTGGGTTTGGGGGAAACTGCTTCAGTCTATAAGGCACAGTAAGTGTAATGTGTAATGAGCAGAGTCCCTCACCATTAACTTATTCACAAATGGGGCAGACAGGTGACTGGGTAAGATATACACAAGAGAAGTCCTCAAATAATTGAGTGTAAGAGTGTGTAGCTTTAAGAAAGCAGCAGCTCAAGGAATGTGCTGCTAGCAGTTGCTGTGGATACAGGGCCCATTTGGAACTGCCAAATCATATGAACATCATTCCCAGTTAAGCAATGCACCATATACACACAAGACAACTGAACAGTGACCACTGCAGGCCCAAATTGATGGTCATGCACAAACCCTCTACATTTTGAGTGGCTACAGCCCTCGTAGGCTTCACTACAATGCTTTTGCAATATTGCATGGAATGCTTTCACGCGTCAACAATTTTCTTTGCACCTTATTATTTTATCTGTGTCCACTGCCACCATTCAAGGGTTTTACCTTAGCCATCCAAATTGTATCATAAAAATATTAACACATAGGAATGCCTGAAATGCGCTTTTTTTGTTTTTTTGTTATATATGGTATACCCTTAAAAATAAATTAGCAGAGGCCATGCCATCTGGAGGAAAGCCCAGAAACTTCAACACCATTACTGATGAACCGATCAAAACGGCATTCACTCATAGCTGACTGAAAAGTATATGAAGCATTAAATACAGATTTCAACTTTGTACTCAATACACATTTAAATAAATATACAGGACAAGCTATATGATAGTGCAGAATGTACTGTTTTGTACCATTACAACTGTTCACACACAATGCACAAGAGAAGCATGTTTAACATGACCTGTGGTTAAAATCAAGGGATGCAATTATTTAAGCAGTTGCTATTGTCTAAGTATAGTCTTGAGTATGTGAGCCTATGTTACACGTTGTCCTCGCCCGCTCTACAAAACCCTGCATTTCCCTTCATTTCGGGTAAAATTTATCTATAAAACTGAACCTTCACTTTAAAAGTCCAACACTGTGAGAATGTTTTGCCCAAAAATACTTTAAAGGGTTTGGAAGAAAGTCCTGTGATTCTCTAGAGCATTTGCCTCTGGTTTGCAGCTTGTGATAAACTGAGGAGCAAGAAAAGGTTTAACACCATTTCTAACAACGTGCAGCACTCTTACTTAGAAATCTTGCCATTGCCATTCACGTCACCATCACAGTAATTGAAATCTGTTATGATCGATGCTCCAGGCTTTGGCAGCCTTCCTTATCAGTATAAACAACTTCTTGGTCACCCTTTCTAGTCTATCCTAGTAGCTTCTAGCACAGCTTCTTGTGAATTGTTCTTTGTTCCATTCTACTTTTACCACAGCACTTTCCAGCTCAGTTCACAAGCCATCGATGATGGGAACTAGCTTCCAAATTAATGCACTTTCCTCTCCACAGTCTCTCTCATTGACAGACAAATCAGCTCCTGTTTCGTTAGGCTTTTCATACAGCTGTACAAAAATGACACACCTCCCTGTGCCGTTTGACATCAGAGTAATGTAGATTTATGTTTAATAATTTAATGTTAAGATGCATATCAGCTATCTGGGCATTCTCCCAACAAAAGATACAAAAATGGATTAGTAGAATGTTATTAAAAGGTGTGTGTATCTCTGTGTGCATGTACACACACACACACACACACACACACAGAGAGAGAGAGAGAGAGAGAGAGAGAGAGAGAGAACATATATAGCCCAAATGACTAAGAGTTGCCAAGACCCACTGGGATGAGCTGATTAGAATCCAGCAGAATACAAGTAGAACACAGTGTCCCTGGTTCTGCAGAGGCATTTATTTACATTCATATGAAAATGTGTAAAAGCTCAACACGGGTAGCCTGGGGACTGAGCAGGTGGGGCTGGTGTGTCTCCTACATGGGAGATCACCTGTGCAGACAAAATACCTGAACAGGGCTTTTGTGTACAAAAGTTAAAGAGAATGAGGGTAGCTCCTTAGTACTGACTTCCACCCACTGCCAAGTAAACTATGGACATGGCCTCTGCTGAAAGTTACACATCCATAGCTTGTGACACACATGTCAGGAAACCAATAGCTAATCAGGAATACAGTGGCTAGGCTGGCCCTCAGTATGTAGCCCAGGAGCAGACTAGATACAAGAAGTTCCATCTCAGGTTTATTCCCAGGACATAAAACCATAGAATCATAGAGTTGGAAGGGACCCAATGGTCATCTAGTCCAACTGCAGGAATCTCAGCTAAAGCATTCATGACAGATGGTCCTCCAACCTCTGCTTAAAAACATCAAAGGAAGGAGATCCACCGTCTCTCGTGGGAGTCTGTTCCACTGCCGAACAGTTCCTGTCAGAATGTTTTTTCAAAATGCCTTCTCTGAAACAGCCAGCTTACAAATCTCCAACAAACAACAGCATTTCTCATTCAGACAACTTTTTCTGATCATACACAAGACCCAGGGAGCACACTGCCAGGTCTGATATTTCACTTCCTGCTTTAAAACAAACAAACAACCCTTGAAATATAAATGGGTCTTGTTTAATGCTTTGTGGTGAACCTTTCTTTTAGGACATAAAAAGGTTAAATTCACTAAAGAAAATGATATTGCTGCTTTCAAAATGGATGCATCCCATTATTGCATCCCATCATATATTGCCCTCTAATGTAAAACCACAACCCTGATAGAGAACACATGTCCAATGCTGGTTCAAAAGAGCCAGCCTTGATTTTTATTTTTAAGCACTATACAAGATGCATCTAATTTGGCTGTCTCTTATTCTCTTACACCTTTCTCTCTGCAAGCAAAAGTTTCTTCACACTTCTGGCATTTTCCCCCAGAGTTACACTAACATTTTTCTTTGAAAATCACTTGAGATTATGTAAAAAACAGTTCCTGGTGCAACTGCACGAAATGTCATTCCACATACATATTTTCAACATTTCCCAAATTGCATTCTTCTTGCCAACATTTAAAAACTTGTAGACCTTACTCTGGCTCTCAAACGATATCACTAATGATATTCTATGCATTCAAAAATTACAGCTATTAAGAGGCTCCTTCAGCAATCCATACGAGGATCATATTTAGTTGTTTATATAGAATAAAGCTACTTGCTCCAGGCAATACTCTCTTTACTGCAGCTACAAAATGAAACAGAATTTTCAACACCAGCAAAGGCCTGCAAATTACTCATTCATGATACTCTCCATGCAAAAATTCAATAATAATCAGCCTGGATGGATGCTAAATTTTTCAGATTATTCCATCTGCAGCCTAGTATTGCTGTTACTACCACTGCATCCATAAGAAGCAGTAGTTTCATATGACAAAACAAAACATGGACTCACATGGCACTGTTCGGAGGTAGAGATTGTCTCTGATGATCTGCTGGAGCTCGTGGTCCACTGAACCCTTCTGGAACCGTAAATTGAGGTAGCGACGAAGATCCTTATCAACAATGCCTCCTGGTAGAGTTTGAAAAACACATATTGATTAGTAATAAAATATGAAGTGTGATCAATTAGATTACCTCCTTTTCAATTAAATATTTGGCTTTACCTATAACTGAATCAAACTATTTCCTTTTCCTTTATTGACATCCTAAATCACACATAACCATGATCCCAAAGAAGAAGACTGGGACCTGTATTCAAATGTGTGTGCACTTGTAGCCTTGTTGGACAACTAGAAATGTTGTGGTTCAGCTGCTTGATAGGGAAGTGTGAGCCAGGGAGAGTAAATACAGCTACCCCATCGCCATTTGCCAAACAGCTGGTTGGTGTTATTATAATTTTCTAGCTGGGCTATGTATTGGCAGCTTAATTATGCAGTAATCATTAGCACATGAATATCCTCATCTAAATACAGATACTGAATTGGAACTGCACAAACAAACAGGATTGGAATGCAGGTTTCCTTTGCTGATATTGCCCAACTGGGTCAAGGTTTGAAGTCTGGATTATTATTCACAAATAGGATGATACCCAGGGGTGTCATGACCTGGGACCCAGGTGAATGACATGACCTAGAACCAAATGTAGAGACCCACTGGGTCAGCGCAGCAAGCAGGCATTTCTGCTCATACATCGCTTTCACACAGTGATTACAGCACTAATATTTCTGCTCTAAGTGTGTTTCTAAGAAGCATTTCTACTTAACAATGCCCTGCAGTCCACCATCAGTACCTAGCAGGACAGCAAGAAGAGCCTGGGCTTGCTTATGAGTACGCAGGGAAGCTGCCAAGTTCCTTCAGGCTAGCTGGAAGGTGAACTCCACAGTTGCAACTGCAAGGCTAGTTATGCCTAGCATGGCCTGAACTTGAGATAAGGGTCAGTGAACAACTGTAGAAGAACCTGACTCAAGCATGCTTTGTCCACGTGCTTTTTGGACATCAGCAACTACCGGTATATATTTTTAAATATATCTTCTCTATGTCCAGAGCAAGCCAAAAGTGAAGAAATATTATTTCATTTACAATATGTCACCAGCATGTAAGCCTTTCGTTCCCAAATCTGCAAAGGCGTGTTTTGATTTGATTGATTACATTTCTGTGCTGTTGTTCATTCAAATGAATTCAAACACAGATAATAAGAAATAAATAATAGTAACATGATATACATGATGTCACAAATACAGCATAAATCATATAGAATAATTAACTATCAGTGAAACAATTACACTATATAAAACACTGTGAACCAAGTAACAACTTAAAAAATAAGCAGCACATCACAATTAAAGCAAAAGTCATATTATATGATTAACAAATCAATACAGCAATTATAAATCTATGAAACAATATTAACAACATTAACAAAATAGCAGCCAAAAAATAAACTAAGTACTGTTAAACATATCTTTTGACCTTGGAGAAACTGGAAATCGTTTATGTTTGCCACATTATGTATATTCCATTTGTATATGAATCTCCACAAGTATCCAGACTAGGCCATTCCCCCATCCCCAGTCTATTCCTAACTTTAAACTTCCTGATGTCTTCTATGATTGCTAATTTATTACATGCTTCCAGTGATATTTGCTCTGGGGAAAGACTACAGTAAAAAAAAGTCCTGCTAATTATTGCAATTAGTTGCCCTTTTGATTGGCTGAAAAGACTAGAAGCTCTTCCTCCCCTCTCCTTGCCACCACTCAGAATATGCACACAGATGCACATGCTTCCTGACCACTGAAAAGGACATGAGTAAGCATGCCATGTGCCACACTGACACCAAGTTTAAAATCCTGTTTTCCTAATAGTTGCACCACAAAGAGAATTTTAGCAGGTGTGGCTTGAAAGAAAATACGCACCTGTTGAAATTTTCTCTTCTATGCAATTATCAAAGCTCTGTGAGTCCCATCTCCTTTTCACTTGGCCACTGAAACAGCCAGTTCCATTTGCATTATACCTGTATATATTGCCTGCTCATTTCAGTTAAGGTCCCCAGATATTTCCACATGTGTCTTTAACACACCCTTGCCCTGCATTGTGAGTTGTCTGAACATTTCATAAATTTTGGTCTAAACCATTTTGTTCACATGATGTTCTCCTCATCCAAGTTGAAGCCTGCCACTTCCCCCAGCTAAATTCGGATTTTCCCGACCCCCAGATAATACAATAATGGAAGAAAATCCAATATAATCCAAACTTGGTCAAACTAAAAACTGCACTGCTTGAAAATTTTAAATATGGGGTCAATTATAAAAGTACTTTATAATATTTTTTAATATTTCTTGTATATTCTAGTTTAGTCCATTTCTGCAAAGCTTGTAATAAGACACACTTTATTGAGACACACACACACACACACACACACACAAAGGGATATTAAACAGTCTGTAACTCATTAAAAGATCCAAGGCCAGAGACAATCATTCGTATTTCTGAGGAAATGGCAAGAGATAAACACAACAAGGCTTATAATTTTCTTTAGCCCAGGGTATTATAAAAGTAGGGTTTTTTGTAACTCACAGATGTTCCAGATGGGGGATTATTGCTGAGTTTTATTTTGCAGTTCAAGGCTGGTAATAAAACAAACATTGCTCTTTCTATTGCTATTCTCACAGCAGATATATTACTTAGCCTTAAAACATTTTTATTATATGCCCTTATAAAATGTATGTGGGATGGCTTGTGAACTTCTACTTACTCATATTTTATCATAGCTGCTCTGTGAACAGAACTTAGTATGCCTTTTCTTTTCCCCCTTTTTACTTTGAGAATATAATTGATTGCATCTCAACCATGAACCATATATTGAGATTTGAAGTGAAACAATTCCATTTTCACTGGGATTCTAAAAATACTTTGCTTATGATTCAGCAACTTGTGCCATGTGCCTCAGAAAACATGGTTTTCTTAAACATAACCATAATGATCATTTGAAAAATGTAACTTCTTGTGCAGGGCTGCAAGTGTCAACAGCAAGGTGAAACATTTATTCCATATTATCTGTGAACAGAAGCAAAATCTGTCACAAAATAAGACTATCTAGGCCTATAAATGTACAGCTCTCAAGCAAAAAAAGAGGAAGTTTATGATGCCCCTAGTAGTCCACCACACATGGCTAGTAGGCAGCAGTTGACTGAGGAATGAACATCACAAGTTACTCAGACTTTATCACTCAAAAAACAACAAACAAACAAACAATTACCAAGGCATGTGGAAGGCAGATATAAATTTGCAGCATGTTATGGTTTAAGAGAAAACTACATGAAAATGTTATATGGATGGTACCTAACACCTAGCAGATTGGCAAAAATGTACAAATCAAAACTGAATAAGTGTTGGAAATGTAAAGAGAAAGAAGGTACCTTTTTCCATATGTGGTGGTCTTGCAATAAGGTTGAAGCTTACTGGGAAATGATATATAATGAATTGAAAAAGATAATTTAAGATCAAATTTATTTAAAAGAACCCAGAAGCTTTTCTTCTGGGGATTGTGGGATCAAAGTTACCTAAACAATATAGAAACTTATTTATGTTTGCAACTACAGCCGTAATAATATTTGCCCAAAAATGGAAAGAAGAAGAAGACCAGAGAAGAAAGGCTACAGAAACTAATGGAATATGCAGAAATGGCGAAACTTACTGGAAGAATAAGAAATCAAGACAACAAACTGTTTATTAAGGAATGGAAATGGTTTATTGAATATTTACAACAAATTGTAAATAGATCAAGACATTAGCAGGACTACTGTAAAAAACTTGCAACAGATGATTAAAAGAATAGGTTGAGACAATTGGGATATGCAGGGAAAGATGGAAATAACTTTAAGGAACTGCGAAAAGAGGAGGGGGGAAGTCGAGGTTTAAAATGTTAGAATTATTGTTGAATGATTATTGAAATGTGTTTTTGTTATAAATGAAAATTATGTAAAAAAATTAAAAAAAAAACCTGCCTAAGTAAATGGAACCTCATTATGCACGTGCAGCATTTTAAACAGGTAACAAGGTTAATTTGACTTGTATTCTGCAGTTGTCTTTTGAACACTCATCATGTGGCTATTCATCAGTGGCTGCTCCCAGACTTTGGAACTCCCTCCGTAGAGAAGTTAGACTGGCTCCCTCTTTGTTTCCTTCCACTGGCAGCCAAATACTTTCTTATTCCAACAGCTTGGGGAACTGGCTGCTTTTAATGAAAGAGATGGTTCCGTGCCGATTTTATTGCATGTGTGTGTGTACACCAGGCTTGTGATGAGGTTTGTCTTGAAAATGATGGTTCTGCTGTACAGGTTATAAAGGAATGCCATATAATAGAAAAAGAGTCTGGAGGTTCCAGTCCTTGTCAAAATCTCAAATTAAGTGTGTTTGTCTCCAATATAGCTCTATTCCAGAGTGAGCAGTTACCAAGCATCCAGGGTAAGATTTTGGGCTGTTTTCCATTGAATTGTGATTACTATTCATGCTGCCAAGATCATAGAATCATAGAGTTGGAAGAGACCACAAGGGCCATCCAGTCATATATAAGACCAACCCTTTTGACAATATATTTTTAATGGTATTATCAAAAATATTCAGTAACATTAATTTTGGGCAATAAACTATAGTTTCTTTAGTACTATTTATCAGAGGGGAGGATTTCTGTGCAGTAAACTGCAAGGGGAGGGGGGTTGGGCCAACTGTAAGGGAATGGGGAGGAGGTTGGGAGTTCATTGAGTGGATGATGGGTTGGGCAAGGTGTAAAAGGTTGGTCAGGTATAAAGAGAGAGTGGGGGGCAGTGGAGGGCTGGTTGGTGGGTGGCAAACAGGTAGAGTTGGCATGCAATGTGTGTGGAGGCAGCAGCTCCTAGTTAGCACATATGTAAGAAATGGGAAACTTGCCCACTATGTGTGATCAATCCTGTTCATGCCAATTCAATAGTAAGTCATGTTGAATTCAGTCACAGGTAGGTAGCCGTGTTGGTCTGCCGTAGTCAAAACAAAATAAAAAAAAATCCTTCCAGTAGCACCTTAGAGACCAACTAAGTTTGTTCTTGGTATGAGCTTTTGTGTGCATGCACACGAAAGCTCATACCAAGAACAAACTTAGTTGGTCTCTAAGGTGCTACTGGAAGGATTTATTTTATTTTATGTTGAATTCAATGAGACTTACTCCCATGTAAGTAGGTATAGGATTGCATCCTTTATTCAAATGGAAGAGAGCATTTGTAAAATATATTGTGAAGTATGATGTTGTAGTAATCACAGTCACCCCCACTCTTAAGAGGACATTGCCTAAACATCATTAACAGAGTAACGTTACTTTAAAGTGAATCAACAAGTAGAGCCAGAATACATAGATATGGAATATTTTTGTTTTAAAGAAGGAGGTAGTTGCTATATATGGTTTCAACGCCCCTGTAAAAATCACAATAAAACAGCCTAACAATCAGACAGATGGCCTTTTTACCATTTCAGAAAGCCAAACGAACCATTTTTGGCACCATGAATCTTATTAGCCTAGAATGAACATGGTGCAGTCAAAATACAATTAAATAAGCACTAATATTTTACAATGTTGAGTCATGCATCAATGTAAAAATGAAAAATATAGACTATTTTTAAATAGCTTTGTATTGTAATATTTTCTGTTTGAATATTCCCATTACTACTTATGCAGTTACATGATAAACTTCATGGAATAAAATATTAGGCAGCGTTTTATCCAGTAGAATAGGGTGTCTTTACAGTGGAGCACAGAAATGTCCACATTCATAACAAAAAGAGATAGCCAGAATTTGCATTTCAGATACTAACTGACCCAAAAAAGCAATATTATATAATGTTGTGAGGGTAGACTTTAACCCTGGTCATCATAAAAACACAGCAAGGCAAAGACAAATTGGATTAACTTAATCTTGTGGAGTTCAGCAGTTTTGAACCAGCTGTTCTGTGTTTTTAAAAGACGTTCTGGTTGTGTTACAGTTAGACTCCTAGTGTTCCTCTAATTAGCCCTGTTGGCAAATGCAAATGACTAAAACCAAAGTACTTAAAATTAGCCTGTTCTTAGAAATAAATGCTCTTGGTCCCATGGCCTTACAAGGGCAGAGGGAAGATGCCCCAGAAGAGTCACAGTAATGGAATGAAGGCAACTGCTGTTCTCTGCTTCTAGGGAAAACACTGCTACAGCATTTGTGGATGAGAAATAGAGGAACAAACAAGATTGCTGCTTAAAATGTATTTATTTTTCACATTTATACCCCACCTTTCTTTTGCAAGTGTTGACAATGGCATTTACGAGGGCATTCCATTTTATCATCAGCGTAACAACCATGAAAGGCAACGTTAGGCTGAGAGTGTGCCTAATTCCATGAGCTTTATGGAGAGCCAGTGGAAATACAGATCAAGGCAGAATGAACTCACCTGGAAGAGGGGAGCTGCAGCAATAGTCTCCCACTAGTGGAGTTGGTGCTGCTGACTGGGAGGGAGAGGGGTGAGGTCAGGGCTGTGTGGACTTGCCAGCAGGAACAATGGATTGGCTCTGCCAATGTGTCCCTCTCATCAAATAACAGTGACTCCACTGCCAAGAGGTTATGGTTGCAACCAGGGTCAGCCCACCCAGCAGGCAAGGTGACGCAACTGCCTAGGGCAGCAGATCTGACCTCCAAGGAATGCATCGCCTGCTGCTGCTATGGCAGCAACAGTTGTGGGGCGTTCCTTGGAGGCCAGATCTGCTGTGTCTACAGCAGCCTCTTGGCATACAGTATAGGAGGTGCTTCTGGTCTCCCACCCTTTCTAGTGTAGATCTTTATTCCACCCTTGTTCCCAATATAGATCTTTATCCTCACCCCCTTGTTCCTGATGTGGATCCCTTCTTCCATGGTGGCTGGGTGTGTGTGCCATTTTGTGGCTTGCCGCAGGTGTCTTGGGCTGGTCCTGGCTGCGGTTCTGAGACATCATGTGAGCTGATCCTGAATCAAGGTCTGCCCAATCCAATTCTAACACACTACTCTATGGTGGCTCTCCATTCTCTATCCCAGGCACGTCCAACAGGTAGATCATGATCACTGGACGGCTGTGGTAGAAATGTGGTAGATCACTGGCTCCCCCCCAAAAAGCCCAAGAACTTTTGCTCCCCTAAAAAAAGCTAAACATTTTAGCCCTGCAGCCCATAAAAAGAAGTTCCACAACTTTGACCTGAACCCCCCAAAAGGGGGTAGATCACTGCCAGTTTTTAACTCTGCGAGTAGATTGCAGTCTCTTGGGAGTTGGCCACCCCTGCTCTATCCATAGAAACCCAATAACAGGAGAAAACAGAAATGATCTGAGATTCAGTTCTCCCCTTAGGACATATGGCACCACACTCTACTTGTCTAAAAATTAATGCTCAGTGGAGATCATAAATATTCTTAAGCATTTGATTAAGCATTTATGACATTTTCAACAGTTGTTGCTACTTAATTTAAATAGCACACTAGTGAGAAACATCAAGGGACAATAAAAATATTGGGAGGCTGTTGAATTATTAGTAACACGTTTTCTTTTCTATCTCTGTGCATTAAAAACCATATCCTGTAACATATGGTACAGTGATAATATTGTCAATAAATGTTTAAAGTCACTGTTGCACCTGGGTTTTTGCATCAAAGATTTGAGCAAAGCCTTCCCTAAATTTTCAGAGCAGAAATTTGAGTGTTTCCAATTGACAAAGGAAAAATGACCCGGTCTGCTCTTTTGCCTCTTATTGCATTTGCAGATATCAACCCATGAAGCTTTTCGTTATCAATAAGTATTGCTCTTGCAACAATCTGCTGTTGAACCTGTTGGTAACCCCAAACAAGAATGAAAGAGCCATCAATACTGACCCCAAAGACTCTGAAAAACATGTTTACAAAGCAAACAACATTTCAAGCTAGCATTTATGATTGCACCATGCTTTGACCTTCAAAATTCATGGCTGTTTTTATCTGAGCTTTGCACAACCTAGATGTATAAAGCTAGATGATCCAATTGTATATGTGGCAGAAACAAATGTCAGCTACAAAATAAACAACCAGGGTGATTATCTTAAAAGATGTAGTTGGGACAATTATAGCTGTTCAGCAAGGAAAAAATATATATATACAGAAAGCTGTTAGAAATTTTGTTTATGTATGGATTAAAGACACCTATAAAAGCCAGGTGGTTTAAACATTCAATTAACAAGATATAATTGTATATTGGATGTAGGTGCACAAAGAAAAAGCAAAGGCTGGCACCTGAGCTGTAGAAATGGCCAGTGCAGTTTTAACAGACCTATTTAGATTGTCTCCTTTATGGTCCACAATGAAGAAGCATTGTTCCATAGAAGTATGTAATTACTGCAGCAGTAGCAGCTGCACAGCAAACCTCCAGACATTGTGTTGCCTCTGGATTAGAGCCAAACCAGCTTTGATTGGGCCTGAAATAACAGCCAAAAACTAGTCTTTCAGAGTATGCGAAGCACCAAATAACTTAAACCACAGGCGGCCCTTCCCTAATCCCTCGATATTTCACTGTACCAGCAACATACCCTAGTTTGACTCTCACTTTTTATCCCACTGTTCTAGGAAATAAAAGTTGTAAAAATGAAACTTGTTGCAAGGAGGAATAAATTTATAGAACAATGTTTTGTGTGGCCAAGATCAACAGCCAAAGTTTAATTGAAACTATAGTTGTCTTTTTTCATGTGTGTGTTCCTGATTAAAAGATATAATGTAAAAGGGCAAGTTGTATTAATATCACACATGAAGTACATTGAGAATGGCTTTGCTGCTACTTCTTATTCTTAAAAAAAAGCAACAGCAGTATTGCTCTTTGGTTTATGTCATATATTTTCAAGCTATCTTGAAGGAAGAACATGTGCCGGTAGTAAAGGAAATATACCCCACATTGCCACTGTATCAATGAAATGGATGCATGAAAAGAACACACAAGTAGGTACTAAATATTTCATTTTTTGTTCACACATGTATTCTATATTTGATTTTCTTCTGCCAGTCGCTATCTTCAGAATCAAAACTTTTAATCAATATACAGAAGTGTTGCCACCTTCTTTGCATGGGACCTAAGTACCTCTGAAGTATATTGTTCACTAGAGGAAAGGATCCTGGAGAGGGGTGTAGCCATGACTGGGGCAAGCTGGGGATAGAGAAGGAGAGGTTGGGGCATGGAAAGTATTAATGGGGCAACAGAGGACGTTGAGGGGATGGGGGGGGGTCAGGGCACAGGTACCAGAGGAGCAGAACCCATCGCCAGAGCGGCTCTCGTCTGCACAAACACGGAGGGCTCTGAGGCACACTATTAATTTGCACACTTTTTTATTTATCTAATAAGGTGCTGTTCTAACTCCCCCCTCCTCCCCACCAAAAAGAGAGCCATCATGATTTCTCAATAGCATTTTAATGTTACTTTGTAGATGTTCACAGCAGAAATGTGATTTTCTCAAAATGTAAGCACTGGGGGAGGTTTATACCATGTCGTAGCCAAGCATAATTTGAAGAGTAACATGGCAACAATCCCTTAGGTTAGGCATAATTAAGTTACCCTTTGATGTAAATACATTCTTTTCCAGCAATGCCGTATAAGCTGAACAAGTGCTTCATCTTTCTTGTAGCACTTTTTAAGGTTTAAAACATTTTTCCTTTACAATATTCTCAATTCTTGCTCTCTCTTTTTAACCTGCAGCACCCTCGGAAGGCCCTGTAAACACCTAATCTCTAGCCTGTGATTTTGCATCTGCCTTTTTGATAGTATACGCATTAGATTATATTCCATAAACTATAGACAGAAATAATGTGATTTTTTGCAAGTCAAAGATGGAAATAACATTTTGAGGAGGATGGAAAAAGAAAAAGAGGGGGGAGAAATTAATGAGGATGTAGAAATAGTTAAATCTTCAGCTAAACAGTAGCTGTACCACCTAGAGGAAAATAAGTGTTCTTTTTATAATGCATTTTCAACTCAAGCCTACAAATCTCTTTGGCACAGTTCCAAGAATGGATTTTTACTCCAACGAGAAAGACATACAGGCCTAAAAGATACAATTAATTGTGTCATCACAACAAATATACAGCTTTTCTCTTGTGATGTTGTAGAAATAATTGCATTGTGTGGAATGCCACTTTAATAATTGATTTGAGACTTTGAGGGAACCTGAGTATTAGAAAGAAAGATGATTCTCCCCACAACTTGAAAGCCAAATATAATTTCCAAATAACTTTTGACTCACATGGCCTTTAGTTTTTTCCCCTTTTATGTTTGAACTCTTTATTAGAAATTGGTGATTTCTGTCCTCTGTCCTCCTCCTCCACACGCCAGGGGAGGCGATCAGAAACATAGGTTTCTGATTTTAATACCCCACGATGCCCTAACCCTGAAAACTTTGGCTTCTTTATACTGTGATTTCAGAACAAGCTAGAATCTGAAACTAGGATTCGATTCTAGCTTGATCTCACTAATCATGGTTCAAATAATTCATAGTTCCACAAATCTGGTTGTCACAGGAAACAGCGGCTTTTAAAAGACTTGGAAGCAAAAGAGAAGGAGGCAGAAGGGAGGGCCATGAGAATTCCAAGGCTGCAGGAGCTTAGACTTACAGTAGCAATCCAGGGCTTCTCATTAAGCCTGAACTGAGCCGGACACATAAAAATCCTAAGTAATAAATATTATGTATGAGCAACCTACTAGTCAAGTGATTACAGTAACAATGCAGTTGGTATAAGCAGAATGTTATGCTTCACAGACTCCAATCTCTAAGCAGTAAGAGACTTGAGCAGTGCCTGCAGAAACCTGTAATGAAGGCCACTGGGGACTCTGGTGTCTT
Source organism: Darevskia mixta (assembly GCA_034641385.1). Taxonomy (NCBI): domain Eukaryota; kingdom Metazoa; phylum Chordata; class Lepidosauria; order Squamata; family Lacertidae; genus Darevskia; species Darevskia mixta. Next base: position 4,674,563 of record JAWWNH010000224.1, on the reverse strand, counting down.
TGTGATATGTGTTTTTATTTACACACGTACTGGCTAAGCATAAGATGGAAGAGCTCACATCATTAGTACCCCAACAGAACTTGCTCCCCCCCCCCCCCACACACATTAGGCATTGGTTCAGCACAGAGAGCAAGTCAGCCATTTGTGCCTTCCAGCTCCAGGCAAGACCAGACCCTGGCCAGTTGTTCTCCTACCCTGGGGTGGGGTGGCTCCTCCCGCGCTAGGCATCAGCATACACTTACTGCTTCTGATGCTCTTCCAGGTATTTTCTTAGTGCCTGCTCAAGAGTTTTAAGAGCTACAGGGCTTGCGTTTAGCTTTTAGAATCTGGTTCTAGAAGTTAGTGGCAGGATTAAGCTGAGACAGGCCTCACTTGTTCAAGGTGAAACTCCAGGTGAGAGACAAGAAGCAGCTCTAAGTGAGAAGTATGGCTCACAGTCAATGCTCATTGTGGCGAGCCTTTTCTGTGGAATGCCTTTTCAATGAGTAAGAAGCCAATCCCAAGGATCTTGGATTCAGCGCCTATCAGCTGACAGGTGCTGGCTTCAAGCTTCCCTTTCTGCTGAAATTTCCTGAACTACAGAGTTGTTAATGAAACTCCCAACTTGCTCTTATTCCTGATCAGCTGATTGGCGGCAACAGCAAGCATCCATTTTTAATGCGCGACTAATCCCCGCAACGAGGTGAGCTCCTGTTGTTGGGTCCCAGCTCCTGCTCACCTAGCAGTTCGAAAACACGTCAAAGTGCAAGTAGATAAATAGGTACCGGTCCAGCGGGTAGGTAAATGGTGTTTCCATACACTGCTCTGGTTCACCAGAAGCGGCTTAGTCATGCTGGCCACATGACCTGGAAGCTGTCTGCGGACAAATGCTGGCTCCCTCGGCTTATAGAGCGAGATGAGCGCGCAACCCCCGAGTCATCCGCGACTGGACCCAACGGTCTGGGGTACCTTTTTAGGAGTGCATATTAAGTCTCCCAATTGTGCACTGCCAGTCACGTTTCTGCCTGCTCCTCATTTGACATCACATATGATGTGAGGTCTGTGGGGCAGGTGAGTGTAGTTTGGGGAAAATGTCTTCACAGGCCAAACTGAGACCCATAATGGGCCTAATTATGCCTGCAGTTCAGAGGTTCCCCACCCCTGTTCTACTGATAGTGTCAAGTGGAGGAGGACATGTGAACTGCTCATTTGATCTTTCAGAAGGAGTGCAACCCCATTCAGAGCTAATTGAACCCTACTATCCAGAGCAGACTGCCTTCCCTCCCATAGTACCTCCATCTTGTCTGGATTAATTTAAAGTTTGGTCACTCATATCAAAACTTCCTCTAGATACTAGTCCAAGAGTGCTATAGGCCAGCCTCCCTAGGATTATCGGATCAACATGTGAGGTAGAATACACATACAGATGGCAATGCAACCCAAACATTTGGATGACTTTCCCCAGTGGTATCAAACAACCCACTCTGGGATTAAGAATGACAAAAGGTGGGATAACAAAATCCTAAACAGATAGATAAAAAGGGGAGGGGTATAGAATGCTGCCCTGAAGCACCCCATAAGCCAAAGGCTATGAGAAAGAGCAGGTCCTGCAGCACCTCTGACTGAGTCTGTCCTGTCAGAAAGGACTGAAGTCAGCACAAAGCTGTGCCAATCAAGCCCCACCCAGACAGATATCATGGCTTATGATATTAAAAATTGCTGAGAAGCCCATGAGAACCAACAGGGTCACACTCCCACTTTCCATTCCATGGCATAAGCAATCCTCCAAGACAACCAAGGCTGTACCCATCTTATAACCAGGCCAAAAATCATATTGAAAATTAAATAATTAGCTTCTCGCAAAACTACCCAATATTAAGATGTCATTACCCTCTCCATTGCCTTATTAAGGAATAACACATTTGATACTGGACAATATTTTCTCAGAACCATAGGATTAAATTTTTCCTTTTTTCAAGGCAATAACTCCTTCAGTGAAACATCACGCACTTTCAAGATCCATATAGCAAGTCCAATCAACCTGAATTTCACAAGAAAGGAAGAACAAGTATCAAGAGAGCAAGTGATAGGCTTCAAAACATAAAGCAGTTTGTTCACATCCTCAAGTTGCACATACTGAAAAATACCCTAAACAACATGACCAGATGGTGTCCTGACTCCATACATCTCTGACTCTGCCAAAGCTCTGGCATCCAAAACGGAACAAATGGGAGTGATGTTATTTGCAAAATGCAATGCAAACTGGACACAGAAAAACAAAAACGAAACCTTGGCTTGCTAGGAAGGGGCTGAACTGCTGGATCACATCCATGATCTATAACAAAATTGCTAGTAATTTAGGACATACATTGAGAAGTATATCCAGCAACCTAAGAAAATACTGTACATAATTTAAGCTTCCAATGATAAAAAACATCTAAATCACAGTCACATTTTTTACATTCATGGTTTTTAGTTTCTTTTTAAAAATTGAAGGCTGTAAGTAATGAATTACTGTTTGTTGTTGCTCAAAGCTTGTAGTAGTAAGTTAATTACTGAATAGAGACCTTTAAATATTTCCCAGTTGAAAATTCTGATGATTATGCTGCCTCTCTTTATTGAATAATAAGGAAAACTATGTATGTACAAGCAATGAAATTATTGGAAAGCCGCACAAAAGAACTTTCTGTGTTCTGCACTTTGGGTCTCAATGTGGATTCAAGGCTAAATAAGCATGAAGGTTTCAAAAAGGCTGTTTCCCTGGTGACCCTCTAGTCACTCCAAGAACGGCCTTTCATACCACTCACTATGCAAGGCTGTTGGACATGACTATTCTTAAAAAGCACGACACTAATTTGAAGAGCTCAGATTTCAGTTGTGACTGTTGTCTCATGAGAAATGAGCACTCCCTCGTGGCAGAACCAGAATCTCAGTGCCATGTTTTCTAGGTTTTGCTGACAACAGGAAAGTTCATGTGGCCAAGAGCAACAGAAGAACAGATTCCACGAGACAGCTTTAAATGTACGCACTACAAAGGATTTTGTTTTGTTACTTATGCTGGAACAAACTGTGCCCCCTCTTTGGGAAAGAACTCTGATACGTTCTGACATGAAAGAACAAATCACACAAATATGGACCTTCAACCATCTCACAACAATAGGTTGTGTATCTATGGAATGATAAACTATGCGGTACCGTTATAGGAGTAATCCAAGGAGAGCATTAGGCTTATACACTCACCAGCAGAACAGCAAGGAGCAAATCAGAAACTTTCACTTCAAGAATTGACTAACCAGAGTTTAGCATGCTGTTGAAACCCTAAACTGTGACTAATAATAATCAAGATTTGTTTAATCTAGCCAGTTTAATAAATTAGAGGTTGGCTTGCTTCAGTAAAGCATAGTTAAATCTAATAGTAGTTTGTCCAGGCTGAGATATAACAGTAAACTGCAATTAGTAAAATGAAAGCTTCTGATCTGCTCTGGAAGGGCAGGGATGAAAATGAGCCCAAACTTCACCTAGGCTTGTTTCCATAATGGCAGTTTCATTCTAACATTTATTATTATTATTATTATTATGATTATGATTATGATTATGATTATGATTACATATCCAATTCACACCACAAAGCCAACACTTAAAAATGGGCTTGGAAACACGCTGCCAATCAGCGCCACTTCTATAGTACTGGTGTTACATGATCTGGCAGTCTAGACCACATCATGACTCTGGTGGGTGCATTTTGCACCAGCTGAACTTTCCAAGCTGTCTCTAAAGGCAACACCACATAGAGCTACAGTGGATCCTCTGGTAACATACCGTCCTCCTTGCAAACGCTTCAGGTAACGAGCTCCGCTAACCCGGAAGTAGGTGCTCCTGGAAGCAAACTTTGCCCTGGGGTGTGAGTGGGAGGCACGCGCAGCGGGAGGTCCCATTAGCGAAAGCGCGCCTCATGTTAAGAATGCTTTCGGCTTAAGAACGGACCTCCGGAACGGATTAAGTTCATAACCAGAGGTACCACTGTAAGGCTGGGTCAGACCTCGCCAGTTAGGGTCACAGTTGTTGCACCAGCTGAAGCTGGTGGAACACATGCCTGAGTATTGCTGCCACCTAGGCTACCAGGACTGAGTAACATTTATTGAAGATACAAGTACAGTCGTACCTTGGAAGTCAAACAGAATCCGTTCCAGAAGTCCGTTCGAATTCCAAAACATTCGGAAACCAAGAAAGTTCCTGCAGCCAATTGGAAGCCCCGTCGGATGTTCAGGTTCCAAAGAACGTTCGCAAACCGGAATACTCACTTCCGGGTTTGCGGCTTTCGGGAGCCAAAACGTTCGACTCGCAAGGCATTCGTCAACCAAGGCATGACTGTACATGCTTGCAGTCAGAAACATCCTCCCTGCTGTTGTATTGACACGACAGCTGTGCTCAATCTCCGGGGGAACAAATTTCATTACTTAGGTCAGCCTCCTGTCTGCAGATATTTACTGCTGAGCCCACACTTGCTAGATATACCATTAAAGAAAACATACCATTACATCATGCACCACTAATCTTTTCCATTATCCCAGACAGGTAGAGGGATATAAGCTTCCAATTTAATAAATAACTTTGTAATGTGTCAGTGTTTTGGCTGCAGTTTTTAGCTTTGTATTCACAGGGTTTAGAAAAAAGAAACCACCCAGTATGGCACTTTTCCAGATTTAGTACATGAAAATCACTAGATAATCTTCAGTAGAGTACAAAATGAACAATCTCATATTTAAAGATTAATGAATCTTTCAGCAGCCTCTCTCACTTATTGACTTATTCATGTACAAATCTGTACCTAAACTGCTTGTGCTACAGATAACACTTTACTCTTCTGTACCTATTTACCTTTTATTTTAAAGCTTTCATGGGAAAGCTGCAGGAAACTAAATTGTTTCTAATTGCAATTTAGACTTGTGAGAGCTTTTTCATCCCCTTAGTAATAAAACAATTTGTACGTGATCTTGGCAAGTGAAGGTACTTATCTCCATATATTTTCATTCTATTTTTCTCCAGTTCCCCCTCCCCCCCCTTCTCCCTGTGCTGTAGACATCTCTGCATGTCAAGATAAAGCCTAGATAGTAATTTAAAGCGAAAGTAGTGGTGCAAAACTATGCTGGTGCAATTTCACACTGTTCTAGCAACGTGTGCTTGAAGGAACCATATTGGTCAGGCCAATTTATGCAGTTCCTTTCCATGCTAAAGAGGTTCTTTTCTCCCCTGGACAGAAGCTTATAATTGGTTCTGCCAACCTCGCTCCTTCTTGCATATGCTCCTGAAGTCACATGAGATAGACCCACAGAGAGTTTTCACCATGAATCAGCCTTTAGAAAGCCAAGGTGGTACTGGATTGAGAATGTTGGTGGCCTGGCCATGAATTCGAACCATGAATTTCACTGGGAGAAGCCTAGTGGGAGATACTCTGGCTCAGCCTGTCCTACTGGGTTGTTCTGAAAGTAAAATATGAGTTCAATGGAGGTATAGCAGGTTATAAAAACCTGTACAAGCAAATGAGGTCCAGTTTTCCTTATGATTCTTAAATGGGCAGCCACATCACTATGCATACTTAGCAACTGCTCTTTGTTTCATATACTACGCTTGCTCAGTCTTTTAACTGACAAATACATTTCTGTCTGGGTACAGTTTGTGATTAATTCCCATTAGGACACTGTTCTTGAATAATGCTTCTCCAAAGAACTATAAAGAATCTTAATATATTTGTGCTGTAGGGATTTTAAGCAAAGCGCTTGTTAAGATCTGCATTACTGCTATACATTTTGCAATGCAAATGGAAATGATCTGTGACAGTATTTCAGAAGCAGAACCCTGTGGCTCAGCAGTTGTATGTTGTCAAGAACTTTGCCTTTGGCTCTTTGGGCTTACAAATCAATTGGCTCCTTCAAGCTTTATACCACTAATGTCAGTTTTTAAGCTCTTGCTGAACTCAACAAGCTGAAGACTTCAGAAAGAAAAAAGAGAATGAGATCATGAAAAATTGCCTTGTGCTTGACACAAAAGACAAATACACTGTTCAACAGAAGCTTTATAGCTGCAAACCTTAAAAGAAAGGGGTGGAAACCACCTGTTTTATGATAGCTTTGCTTTCTTAAATTTATTTGGGAGTCATAGTCTAACCCCTTCAGTTTGTATTCAAGCCTGGAGTGATTTAGAAAATCAAGAGAGGAAAGAGTTCAATGCAGCTTCATCTGCGATGAACAGAAGAATCATGAAGTTCTCTGTACACGAAACAAGTGTGACAAATTATTAGCAAACAGACCATAAGGTATGAGGTGGCTTTTTGGCTCAAAAGTCCCCAAAGTGGTGAACAGCACTTGTCACAGCACGTGTCACAGGCTCTGCTTCCATCTCTTTAGTTTAACCTGGAATTTTATTGTACTGGATGCTGTGGTGTTTTGTTTTGTTTTTTTAAAAAAGTTAATATTTTAATTTTTTATTATATTGTAATCTGTGGAGTGGAAATCTTGAATTCTTGAATGCATATCTGAAAGTTGTCAAGGCCATTGACTAGTAAAATAAAGTTGATGACTGACTACTTTGTTGTTGTTTAGTCATTTAGTCGTGTCCGACTCTTTGTGACCCCATGGACCAGAGCACGCCAGGCACTCCTGTCTTCCACTGCCTCCCGCAGTTTGGTCCAAGAACACTGTCCAACCATCTCATCCTCTGCCGTCCCCTTCTCTTTGTGCCCTCAATCTTTCCCAACATCAGGGTCTTTTCCAGGGAGTCTTCTCTTCCCATGAGGTGGCCAAAGTATTGGAGCCTCAGCTTCAGGATCTGTCCTTCCAGTGAGCACTCAGGGCTGATTTCCTTCAGAATGGATAGGTTTGATCTTCTTGCAGTCCATGGGACTCTCCAGAGTCTCCTCCAGCACCATAATTCAAATAGCAGTAAACCCAGGGCTGAATTCTGGGGGGCACCTGGCCCACTGCTGAAGCCGTCTAAGCTCTTAACTATCAACCTGTTATGAAATAATAAATAATTTTGATCAAGCTAGAAAAGCAAAATACATATATAGCTAGGTATTACCGAAATGTATACCTACTGTTTCACTAAAGGACTTTCGACTTTGTGTGCTCATTTACCCAAGACGCGCCGCACCAGCGGTGGCACTTGTCATTCACAACGGCGGCACTTGACTCAATGATGGCACTTGGCATTCACAACAGCGCCGTGCACGCGAAATTAACTCTTACATCAAAGTATTACGTTACGTATTGTATTGAGCTGTGCTGCTATGCAGCAGCGGGGTCAGTGGCAGCTTTGACACGACTGATGTTTCTCCTAAGTAGGTGCCTAAACAATACTTGTAAGTTTAAGTGTGGTTGTGTTGTATACTTAAGTATAAGTGTATTGTAAAGAAATGAGCAAATTAAAAAGTTTGTTTCTTTTTCCTCCCTTCTTTCATAAACAAGGGATAAGGCGTAAGTGTGGTGTCTGAAATAAGCATAATAAAAGTTAATTTGGGGGCTAAACTAAATTTGGGGGCGCTGGGCGGATCTTTGCACCCCGGAGGCGCATATGCAAAAGACTGCGCTGAGTAAACCCATAACAATAAACCCATTAAAAAGTAACACAGTACAACAGTAAAATTGTTAAAAAGCTAGAGACAATTATAAACCATTCAGTAAGATAGCAATTTGCAGCCTAAATGTCTTTCTGAAAAGGAAGGTTTCTACCAGCTTAAATAGCCTCTCTGAATTGCTTCTTATTGTCTTCCCCTGAAGAGGGAGTCGGCTTTAATTACTGATTTCTTCTCCCCCCCAAATTCTTTTCATTTTTATGCAGCAAAACAAAATAATTTAAACTCTTTCCCAGGGAAACAAAAGCTGACAATAAAGAAGAGTTAAGCATCCTGGTTTCTGCTCAAAGCATAGACAGAGGTTCCTACTTATAAGCAAGAAATACATCTTTATCCAGGCAACTAAAGGTACAGGCTGGGCAGCAGACACAGTGCTCAGGAGTCACAATATAGGAGTTATGGAGCAGTGTAAGAAGTTCAGAACTCAACAGATGCAATGAAGATGTCCCAACAAGTTTCCCACCCTCTCACCAGCTTTTAAAGACAAGGCAGGGCATGGTCATTTGCAAGACTGTCTTGTGAATATTGAGATTACAAGTGCACCATCCTTTGGGATCGGTCTACTCCCATCTGAGAATACAATATCTGGTTTTAGGCTGTACCCTCCTGTTCCAGTGTTTGTTCAGTCATAGCTGTCTCCTGTTCTGTTTCCACAGAGGTGCTCTGCTCCACAGGAAGGTCAGAAGAGGAGAGCCAGCATCCCTGAGATTCCCTTTCCAAAGTGGCTAAAGCTGGGGTGGAAAGGTGAGATCCCTCCTCACCATTCACCCTCCTCTCATCTTCCTTCTCCTGTGTCAGAGCCTGCCAACCCAAGTCCAAACCTGATAGCACCGCAGCACTTGTGACATGCAGAGAAGCTATACACAGGGTAATTAAGGAGCAATGTACCATAAATCTTCCAGTTGCACTCAACATTAGAGAAACAGGCTAAAGCTACAAGAAGAGTTTGATTAATATTGGAAAGGACAACAGATTCCCAGGTTAACATTATGGAAGATTCTTGGCCATGGACAAGAAGACTGCTAGGTAACATAGTGCTATATTGAGCAGAACCTCAAAATGATTCTATTTTCCAGTTAATTACAGAAAAGCAATATCTCAGTAATACTAAAGGCCATTAGTGTGGAAACAATCAAAGTATACATTGGCATCATCTTCATCGCAACTGAATTCCATCATCATTGTTTGCTTGTTTTAAAAATATAGTTTAATGTTTCTTGGAAACTGCTTTAGAAGGATTTGTATCCCCGAAGGTGGGATATAAGTAGCTGTAATTAGATAGATAGATGATAGATAGATAGATAGATAGATAGATAGATAGATAGATAGATAGATAGATAGATGCATTGCAGGGAGTTGGACTAGATGTGGTGTCATTTCCAACTCTAAGATTCTAAAAAATGTCTTACTGCACTAACTTTCTATATCAAATCAGTGCATCTGTTCCACTGCTTTACTGCAGTGCTCATTAAGTCAATACGGTGACCTTCAGATATTGTTCAACTACAAGTTCCATCAGCTGTCCATCACCTGGCCAATGGTGAGAGATTATGGGAGTTGTAATCCTTAGGGGGGCAACTGAGGGGGGCATCACCTACTAATACAAAGGCTGAATACATAGTCTGAACAAGATTATGTTTTTTTGTGATTGTAACACTTGCTGCTGTAAACTGTTTAAATGATGCAAGTAGTAAGCAGTTTAAATACTGAGAAACACTTGCAAAACATAAAACAACTGCTGCTCTTAGTTAAAAATCTTGTATATGTCAGTTTGCCTTCCTAGCACAGTCCCTCATGTCTAAGAATTGTCACACAGCACACTGAAAATTTAAATACAGTCATGAATAACCTTGAAAGACATTACTATTTTCAAAGCATAGTATCTCTGCTGCATACTTGCGCCTTTTTCTGCTCAGCAGTGTACCTTCATAAGAGTTCTACATGCAGTTACCGGTATGTACTTGTCCCCCCCCACCCCCACAAGATTAGTCACATAACAATGAAGTAAAGTACTGATTCAAGATATGCCATGAGAACAGATGAAAAGTTAAGCTACCACATTGGATGTTTCCCACTGTCTGTGCCCACTGGGGTGGAGAGACACCATGCAACACTTATTCTCTTCTCTCTGACAATATACTGCCCATAACAAAATCCCATGGAAGGAAATGGGGATGTACTGTAATTCCCTGAAACATACAGTATGAGCAAATCTGAAAAGCATCGCAATCATCCTGCAAAGTATTGGGGAACACAGAGTGCAAGATGCTTGCAGACAATATTAGCTGGGCTATTCTACCATGACTGTTCTGAGAAACAATTGAGAAAATATATACATCTACCAGAGCCATTCCACCCACGAAGTGGGGTGAAGAAGTAGCGTCAGGGTGGCAGGCTCAGAGCAGCTGGGAGGAGACAGCAGAAATCACCCCCAGCTGAAACATCATGGACCGGCCCTGACATACACCATAAAAACGAGTGGTGTGCCTCTAACTTTAAATAACAAAAAGCAACAAAAAGCAGACACCATAAGTTTGGAAAACACTGTTGTGATGCTTTAGAAGACAGCTACTAGTGCCACAGCATGAAGAGAAGAAGGGGATTAATATTCCAATATGGAATATTGAGTCAGAAAATGTTCTGGTTCAATTCCCCCCCCCCCATGGCCATTTTTGAACCCCTGCCCCTGCTGCCACCCCATGAATCTGCTTAAGTAAAATATACCCTAAGGCTGCAATCTTATACAAACTTACTTTGGAGTAATTCCCATTGCATAGACATGCATGCAATTGCACTGTAAGTTCCATATGTGTGGATTCAATCTTTTAGTATGGCAGCACCCATGCTCTGTAACTCCCTCCCTTTTAAGGTCAGTTAGGCATCTTCACTGCGCTGTTTCAAGTGCCTGCTAAAAATGATTGATTGGCAAGCCTACCAAGAAATGTAATTTTATTATGCATACTTGTTTTTCAATCCTGCTGATTTTATTCATATTTTCAAGAATATTATTATTCTACTTTTTTTTAAATTTAGTTGACTTTATCCATTGGTTTAGAGAAATATTTTGCATCATCAGATACTTTTGATCAAAAGCCTGTACATTTTGATTAAATAAATACATAAATAAAATGTCGGCTAGTTCATTTAAAAGGCATAAATACAGTTTATTCTACTGACATGCTAAATAAAAAATGTGTGAGAGATTAACTAGCTTAATTTCATTACATTTTAAAAACTAACATTCGTTTAGTGAACTTTTGCTTTCCAAACGCCTGAACAATCACAACAGGTTGTGATTGTGCTATGACCTGAAGTTGGAATGAAAGTTATTTTTCATCTCAGTTATTTCCTGCCATCCTTTTTATTGTACTTCATCTTTGCTCTCCACTCAGGAGTCATTTCTCAGTTAGATATGACCTAACCTTTTATTGGTGCACTTCATTCAAACCTTTATTGTTTGTCTAGAAAATAAATGGAACAAAGAATTCCATTAATTTTTTTGTAACAGGCCAGTGCATCTATGCAAACTATAGTTTTCAGAAAATAAGGTCATGCTAGACAAAATATTTTGTGTGTGTGTGTTTGGTTTTTACTGGTTTTTACAATATAGCAAAAACCAGTGAAAGCAAAGTGTTTATTGTAGGGATTTAAAGGGATAAAGTCTCAGACAGTCAATCACACGTTCCAATCACTTGATGATAGCAAGAACTAAAGGAGAACATAAACGGCTTAGAAGCCATCTTTGGCAAGTAAGTAGTATATAAATTAGAAATAAATAAATAGTCAATTTAGCAGAAGGTTGGATCTTTTTCTATCCAATAGTAAATGGAAGAGTAATTTCAGACCCTGCAAGATTCCTGAAGTGAGGTGTCAGAATGTGAAAGTTTAGAATTCGGAAGAAACGCCATTTTGCCAAATTGTTTCTCAAACCTAACTAAGAGTCTGTTTTGAGAGCCTATGCATATGACATGATATTTATTAGATGTTCAATCAACGAATATTGAATGTGTCCATTTCTCACGACTTTAAGGACCAGTTTGCATGCCTGCTCACATCTATACTGAAGCATTGAGTCAGTTTCATATATGTCTTCCTGTTCTGTCCACCCACAGTGGAAGTTGCAGGAATCATATGAATATCAGATTCAATTCACCGAATGCTGGTCATATAGCCAAACTGGCACCATGCAGATATGAGGCAGGTCAACAGGCTTGATGGGACCCCAAAGTTTGCACAGGTACAAAAATATTTAGGGGGGGAACCTATGGATGACGCTCCTTACCCCAAAAAATACAGATCAATGTGTATAGTTAGTGATTACAGAATACTGGCCGACTGATGGAAGGGTGCAGGGAGGTGTGAAATTGGGGAAAATGTGACAATAGAATGACGTATCTTGGAGGAAAGCATGATTAGATGCAAGGATGTAGGAATAATCTGACCTAATCAGATTCCAAAGTAGACTCACTGATCTAATTTGTGTGGATCATGACCTGCATCAGAACACTTCAGAATCTGAAGTCTGACAGAATCCATTCCTCCCCTTCCCCTTTTTCCACTTTAAAACTTTTGACAATAGTATCCCAGTCACCCACAGCTGTAGCAGCCAGCGCACAGAGCTCCTGGATGCTGTGCGCTGAATGAATATAGAGAAAGTCCTCCTGGGAGTGACGAAGAAGAAGAAGAAGAAGAGTTTGGATTTGATGTCCCGCTTTCTCACTACCCGAAGGAGTCTCAAAGCGGCTCACATTCTCCTTTCCCTTCCTCCCCCACAACAAACACTCTGTGAGGTGAGTGGGGCTGAGAGACTTCAGAGAAGTGTGACTAGCCCAAGGTCACCCAGCAGCTGCATGTGGAGGAGCGGGGAAGCGAACCCGGTTCACCAGATTACGAGTCCACTGCTCTTAACCACTACACCATCATCAAATTGGCTCACAGTGGTAGTAAATATTTTGAGTTCTTCTCAGGGATGGGAAACACAAGAACAAGTAAGTAAAATATGTGAAAAACGATTAGCTTTCAAGAGAGATGCAACTCATTATTATGTACCACGGGTGACCTTTATTATTATTAAGCAAATATGAATTTAATCTCAGCATGCTATTATTATGAGGAAACTAGCAGCTGAATTATTTCTTAAAGCTGAAACAAAATTCATGTTTACTATTTGTAGTTGTTGGAATGTCAGTTCTGCATGTCAAAGACTTATGCAAAGCCATATGGATGAACAGTGCTCATGAGAAATTAGCTAGAAACTTCATGTCACTGCAGCCAAATTTAGATGGAATTCTGAGCTCAAATTTGTCCAATCTAGGCATGACATTCCTAGACGGTTATGCAGCAGCTCTATTCATCATCTGCCAGGAATGCTTTGTAGTTTTAGGACAGAGATTCTCATGAAAGAGATAACAAAGTGCTCAGAACAAAAATGCACAAAAGCTCAGACCACAGTTAATATAGTTATTTCTTGTGACAAGTTTCTCTTCCTCTGCCATTCATATTTTTAAAAAAATTAACCCACTTTCTACATTATGTACAGGGTCTGGGTCAGAAACAAACAAATTATTGCTGTCTGTTGACTCAGAATGACAGTTCACTAAAACTTGTGGGGTAGCAATATAGCAAAAAGAGATTCATTTGTGAAGCTCCATATTCACAGGGGGTTCATTATTCACTCTGAACAAGTTCCACATGTATAGAGGGAAAGAGCTTTGAACCATAACATGGATTCAAATAACATGGGCTTGGGTCTACAGCAGGCCAGCTTGTCAAGAATGTCTTTTTTGAAATAAAAATGGCTCTTTAGAAAGCACACCATCATCTTAAGTTGGAGCCTCCTCTATGCACTTCAGATGACAAACATAGCAAAAGAATAGCAAGAGCCCTGTGGGATCAAGCCAAATGTTTAACCGAATGCATTCTGTTCTCACAGTGGATAATCATATGTCTACGGGATGCCCACAAGCAGGACATGAGTTCATCAACACCCTCCCACTCATGATACCCAGCAACGAGTAATTCAGAGAAGTAGCAGACATTGTAATGGAGGACCTCCCAAACACTGAGCTGCTGCTGCTTACCATGAGCCCCAGGTGAGGTTGGCATGGAGTAAATGCACCAGCAGGAGCCAATCCAGTGCTCCTGAAAATACACTTATACTCAGCAACCTCCCACTGCAGAAGCAGAAGCAACTTGGCTGTTGGGAGCTGAGCATCACTGCCCACCATGCTATCCACTCAGTGGCGGAGGAAGCCGCTCGGGTGCCCAGGTGGGCGCGCCCATAGGGGCAGGGCGAGCCGCCCACAGGGGCAGGGTGCAACACAGGGCCTCCGGAGTCTGCCTGCCTCCTCCCACTCAGCTGCCCTACAGCTGCGGGGGGTGGGGGGAGGCAGCGGGTGGACTGTTTTGGCAACACAGAGCCTGTGCATGCCCAAGCCACAGCGTCTCTCCCAGGAGAGATGCTTGGCTCGGCGCGCTGCAGGCCCTGCAGTGTGTGCCACCCAGCATTTTGTCACCCCCCCTTAGTGGTGAGACCTGGGGAGGACCACACCCACCGCACCCCCTTCCTCCGCCCCTGTATCCACTAACACTCTGAGGTATACTGTGTCACCATCAGGGCTTTTTTCCGGCACCTCTCAGGTGGGCACCATTGCCATTATAAGAGAACAGGGGAGGCGTTCATGATGAGTTCCAGCACCTCTTTTTCTAGAAAAATAGCACTGGTCACCATAATTACCAAAACTTTTTTGCAGCATGACTGCAGTTCTATGCATAGCTACCTGAGGTAAGTTCCACAATTGCAGAAGTTAAACTTGCAAACACACTGAGCTGTAACAAAAGATATTCAGCCAGCTCAAACGTAACCTTAAGCTTTTAATTAGATTGCAAACAACCTTACAAAGGAGCGTTGCAATTTAAATTGCTTGGACTGAAGCAGAAACTCCATAAAAGAAAAAGACCTGAACCCTTGTTATAATTTCATTCACTCTCAAGAGTAAATCTCTGGACTCCTGCTCAGACCACAACAACAGATGTTCTGACCCAAGAGTAAGAAATCTATACTGAGTCAGAGTAGAGGCTCTGGGCTCAGCAACAGGTTGTGAGTCACAGCAGCCTTTAGGTTCAGGCTAGCTGACAGGAGAGGCTAGAACCGGTGGTTCAAGGTTACAGAGTCCAAGCTAGGGGCAAATAGTTCAGAAACAGACTGTTGTCCCAATGGGCTAGCATGCATACCCAACAAGAGTTTAATAAGAATAATAATCTATCTATCTATCTATCTATCTATCTATCTATCTATCTATCTATCTAACCAGGTTGATCCAGCCACTCTGGGCAGCTTCTAGCAAATTAAAACATCAAACACAGTAAAACATTAAAAATTTCCCCATATAGAGATGGAGCCACATGAGCTTTCTCGTAAGACTCTTGTGCCTTGACGGACTGTTGAATGTGCAGATGCTAACTGCATCAGGAACCAAAGAACCATAGAATTGTGAAGTTGGAAGGGACCCTGAGAATCATCCAGTCCAACACCCTGCAATGCAGGAATCTTTTGCTCACAGTCCTGAGGTTAAGAGCCACATGCTCTACTGACTGAGCCAACCCTGATGAGATGGCTCTGTTTCCAACAGCAAGAGTGCATCAGGTCCTGTGCGACCATACTGCAGCCTCTCATTCTGACTTTGGTTTCTCCACCCTTTGTGGTTGGATTCCAGTCCTATGCTCCTGGGAGGGATAAAGGGAGGGGAGAAATGTATCATGGCAGAAGAGGATACCCACATCCTCCAGTCTCTGTTTCGCTCTCTCCCTGTGACATCCTCCTCTTCCACCCACCCATCCATTTAAGTCTGCCACTCCATGCCTGAGCGCACTGGCGAAGGAAGGGGGTAAGGTGGGTGTGGTCCACCCTGAGTGTCATCCCTGAGGGGGGGGTGACATTGCCGTGCCACCCCCCTGGGATGCACCCCCCTGGGACGCTTGCTCCGCCCCCACGGGTGGCTAGCTCCACCACTGCCTGAGCCCAGCTACATTTCAGGACTCAGGATGGCAAGGAGTGTCCACCAGTTACCTTGGATGGCATCCCAGCAGATGCTCACTTCTACTCTGAAAAAAGTCAAGCTGGACTTCTCCACATTAAGAGGATGTGGAGAGTATAAAGGTAAAGGGACCCCTGACCATTAGGTCCAGTCGTGACCGACCCTGGGGTTGCGGCGCTCATCTCGCATTATTGGCCGAGGGAGCCGGCGTACAGCTTCCAGGTCATGTGGCCAGCATGACTAAGCCGCTTCTGGTGAACCAGAGCAGCACACGGAAATGCCGTTTACCTTCCCGCCGGAGCGGTACCTATTTATCTACTTGCACTTTGACGTGCTTTCGAACTGCTAGGTTGGCAGGAGCAGGGACCGAGCAACGGGATTCGAACCGCTCACCTTCTGATCGGCAAGCCCTAGGCTCTGTGGTTTAACCCACAGCGCCACCCGCATCCCAAGTATAGCAGGTCTCAAAGGAATCAACTAAATTTGTCCTACATGTAGCCTTGCAAGTACTCATTTACCTTGGGAATATTTCCCACCATGACTGGGACCAAAATGATTATTTCTAGTTGCTTAAAAATTCTAATTGTCTACCATGCACAAAAGTCAGCAACATGATTAATTAATAATGCTGAAATATTATATATACTCAAATATTACTTCGATAAAGAAAATTAATTTTTAAACTTGAGGAGAATGGGGCAAAACAACTCTACTCAGTCTCTAAGCTATCCTCACACAATAAAAACAAAACAGCACAAACAACTTATGGATAGATGCCTAAGGAGAAAGAAGCATTCAACTAATCTAATGGATTAGGTTAATACTATTGACAGTAGTGATTAATACTCATTTTATTTAGAAAATGTCTTAATTGCTTTATATTCAGAAGAACCTCCAAGCAATAAAGAAAACAAAAATAAACACCATATATTATCATTCAGATTAGAGTAACATTATACTAGACACAATCATTAGTTCTACTTCCCACAGGCAACACCCCAATGATCCCTCCTTCATTTCAGAGTTGAGAAAAAGATAACTATTTGCTTCAATAATGCTAGATTTATAGGGCTTTAGAGTCTTGAATGTCATCTAGACTCTAAATTCCACAGTGATGCTAACCAGAGTTTAGCTGGTCAGAACCTTATATATGCAATATACCGGTATGTCCTAACACCTTGGCCATTATGATGCAGTATCTGCTGCAAGAAAGTACTGGCTTAAGAAACAAATAGTAAACATGGCTTATAGGGGGTAGAGGATTTTAATCTGAAAGAATTTTTGCAACCTTATCATGCTACTACCTAGCTTCTGCATTTGCCCGAAGTCAAGAAACCACCTAGATTTATATCCTAAAGGTAAATCATGATGAAGGCAAGACAATAAATACCATAATAGCACTCAACTGCCCTATCTATGCATGTGTTCATTGTATATGTGGAATGGAGGGATTGTTACCAAGGTTTGCCCTTCTGTGCACCCATCTTCCATGGGTTAGTTGGAACATGTGCATAGAAGCATAATCATGCAAAGATATTAACGGATCCATATTGTGGGGAAACATGGGGTTTACTGATACTGTGATTGCCCAAAATGCATAGGTTGCTATGCACACATTTTGGCAAAGATGTGGATGTCAAGTACTGGGGGCAGAAAGGCCCAACATTGCAATAGCAGTTAACCATTTCCTCATGCACAGAGTGAAAATGTCTGCACAAGGTTCTCATATTCAGGACACCGTGGAACCACCCCTTTTAGATCAGAGAGAGATATTAAAGCAACCAGATCCAGTCTTCAGACAAGAAATGCTATACCGGTAATAAAATGCGCAATACTTTTAAACAGATTGTTTTTTTAAAAAAATCAAGTAAAAACACCTTACTACTGTGAATTGTGTGTCATGAAAACAAGAACTTTTAAAAGAAGTATTTTCCCCTCTGTACATCTACATTTCTTATTCTCAAAATTGCCCCCCTCCCCCCCAAAAAAGTATCAAGCAAGTGAGGGACGAATGAAGGTCATTTTATTTCACAGGAGAACTGATTCTATGTGAAACCATTTATGCTCCACTGAATTTTCCTTTTCCTTTTTTATTTTTGGACATAATGGAACTTTTTGCATTAATAGCTTGCCATTCTTTCCTGATTTCTGAAAAAGAGTGGTGCATTCTTTATGGGAGAAACCTGCTCATTCCTGAAGTATATGCTTCTCTCTGAGAAAGAAAACCAATGCCAAAACAGGCATTCCTTTAAATAGGGCACTTGGCATTAACGGCCTTATGCCGTTGCTCTTTTATATAACATCAAGTATAATACTCTGCCAATCCAATGAAAAGCCCTGTCCTTGGTATTTCAGCTATGCCACTTGCCTGTGTTACTGATTTTGCTTCCATTTACTTTTAATCGTGTCCTCCCTCAAAGAAGCACGTGTTGTGGTGCGACCTGGCAACCAAACCCTGTGTTGTGGGTGGGTTCTATTGGATAGCCACAACACCCTATTGGTAGGTCCCTCAATGCTGGGGTGTAATCAGACCAATGGGACGCTAGCTAAACGGATCGAGGGACCTACATAAGCCCCATGCACATGTCACTGAGCTTCCTGTTCGGGCCAGTGCTTCGGAACACCTGCCCACCTCTCCCTATATTTAGGGCTTGCGCTTGACCTTGCTATGCTGTCGTGTGTTGCCTGTCGTTGGGACAGGGGCACGACAGGAATTTTCCCCACTTGGCTGATTGGCTGTTGCCATTTGGGTTTCGCCTGCCGCGTAGCAAATCGTCACAACTTGTAAGGTTGCTGATAGGCTCTGGTTCAGGTGATAGGGGTGGCAGAACACTCTCGCCATCCCTATGCGAAGGGTATTCCGTTAAAGGAATCCAGGGACTCAATGGTTTGGTCAACCCCCGAGAGGGGGTTGTGCCCATACCTGAGTCCAGGGAGACATCTGGATGGTGGACTAGCGTTTCCCCGGCTTTCAGCTGTTCCAGGTGTTTACCCTAGGCTGACCTATGCTGGTGCCCTGGGTCAGCGCTACCTGCCATGGTGCCGGGAGCTAGTCGAACCAGAGCCTATGCAACTACTCACTTGATGTAATCAATAAAGTTGTGGCCTAAATTCGGCCAAAAACCAAACCAAAAATTTGAGTCTTGTCTGAATTTATTTAGGGGGAGGTTAAAGGTCTAAACACGCAATTCACTGTCCACGTAAGACCAGTGCAGTACATGAAACTGTGGTTTCTGCTTCTGTTATTTTAAGGAAATATGGCTCCAGTCTGTCAAGTAATAACAAGACCTAAGAAAAGTCATTGTAGATCAGAAATGGGCTTCATGTAGTCCAGCATCCTGTTTCTAATAGTGGTCAGCCATTACTTATGGGAAGCTCATTATAGGGCTTGAAAGCAACACACACACACACACACACACACACACACACACACACAAACAAACAAATGAATTTATGTGCTCCCCAAGATCATATTGGATCCAGTTTTACTTTCAAGGAACAAGCAAATCAGGAAAGAAACCAGTGCAAATTTGAAGTAGAGCTAGGAATGAAGAAAGCACAATAAGGAAACAATGGCACTAAATCCTGTTGCCTAGCTATTGCAAACAAAGAAAAACAAAAAAGATGTTGCCTATTCACTCTTTTAAAACAATATCAAAATGCAAAAACTGGGAGATAAAACAT
The DNA here is from genome assembly GCA_034641385.1 of Darevskia mixta. Classification (NCBI taxonomy): domain Eukaryota; kingdom Metazoa; phylum Chordata; class Lepidosauria; order Squamata; family Lacertidae; genus Darevskia; species Darevskia mixta. Next base: position 4,655,234 of record JAWWNH010000224.1, on the reverse strand, counting down.
CACCCAATGGAAGATCAGGGTTAATTTGAGAGATTCGCAGCTAATTTGTTTGTTGTACTACAGGGATCTGTCCAAACATCCTGTTTTATTGTAGTGCTCAATTATATTTCTGCTGCTCGAGCACTGAGATGACAAAAAGGGAGAGAAGCAGCTCAAACAATGCTTTTGTCTGCATTGTAACTAGCTCTAAGCCAGGCCCTTTGTTATTTCTGTGTTATGCTCAAATGAGCAATGGACATGCTATCACTGCACTTTGACAGCATTTCCCCCGGCTGGTCTAATAATTAAAAATAAATCCTATACTACCATGACATCATTTACACAGTATTAGGAACTACAAATGGTTCAGATGCCGTCTCCTCAGTCTTTCCTTTTCATCTGAAATTTAATTGGTGCCTTGTGTCTTGGGCTCTAGCTCCCTCCGTTGAGAAATGGAACAGTTATGCTGCCGCCCAGGACACAGTTATATCTGTCCTCAGCCACATTGGTTTCATGCTATTGAGTGGATAGTAGCCTTAGTGATTCTCTTTCATATCCCATGCTGTTATAGCAGGCTGGGTGTTCTTTCAGCAAAACAGAGTGCTTAAAGTGAACTTGATCCTTTGCTACTGAACCGCCTTACCTGTTTGCCAGGTCTATAAGTGATTGGAGTGTTTGCAGGTTACCTTGGGACCTCTTCCCACCCCCTTTAAAAACAGGCATTGAATACCTGTCTCCCCCCACCCTTCTGAGACCCCTGTAGCTTTTTGAAGATCACGTACACAGATACGTGATCTTTTAATGTGGTCCCACAATCATTCTGACCTTTCTCACAGGACTGCAGTCTGTACAAACAGTATGCAAGCAAAACAAAGGAAAACCAAAAGTAGGAATCCACGTCAAGTATTCTGGCTCAAGATCACATTTTGTGAACTGCAAATGTATTTATAGTGGAGTCAGAAGCACATGAAAAGCAAATATGAATTTTAACAGAAGGATACCTTATGGATCCTCCATAGATTATTCCAACAATAATTTTAAATTCATACAGGATGTTAAATTTGATACTAAATAAATAGAAAAATAGGTAAAATAAATGCAATGTTTGTTTCTCTACTCTGACCTACAGGGTGATGTAGCAGTAGGCCTCTCAGGGTCCATTAAAACTCTACTTTCTAATATCTTAAACTGCCTGGAAGCAAGAAGAGTGGTGGTGACCCATCACTATTACAGAAATATCTGTACTGATTTGCTACTGTTGTTTGCCTAGGGTCAGGTTTAATTCAAATCGCTCTATCCAATAACCTTAGGCCACCCAGAGCAAACAATATTACTTGCGTGCCTAACTTTGAAGTGAGGGTAAAGGTGCTTTCAACTTGCTTCAATTTTCTGATAAAAGCAAAAACCCAACAAGAACACCAAAGCAGTAACATTTCCACAACACTCTTCTGATGGCTTCAAGGGAAGCTCTTTGCTGCCCTCTATGGGCATGTTTAAAAACTGCCAATTGTTGAAATACTACTGTATTGTTGAAATACTACTGTATTGTTGAAATACTGCTGTATGTCCAATATTGTTCTAAATTGGTATTTCAACTCCACAGCTTTGCACCTACATCAAGTGGCTCTGAGCTGAACTTCAATCAGAGAACTCTTAATCATCCTTTTATTATACTTTTAATATTCTTGTTTGAGACCATCAAGTTCAAGATGCTACAGCAAGAAATCAGGATCCCCAGAGCTGACCTAGAATACCATGGCCAATGATATCAAAAGCCACTAACAGGTCAAGAAGAACAAGCAGGTCATATTGCCACCATTTCTTTCCAAGCATGTCTTCAATGACCTTGGTCTCCCTGGTTTCAGTGCAGTCTCCTGAAGAGAAATGGATCTGATAATGAAATATGCCTGAAGGGATCATCCCAGAATAAAAGGCTCACAACAAGCCTCCCATCATCAAAATAGTACTAATCTGCTTGGTGGCAAAAAGAAAACAAGGCAAACAACAACAACAGATCAAACGTATGTCCAGTCACATGTATTGGGTCAATGATATATAAATTATCAAGGAGGCCATGAAGTTCCATTTGAGTTATCTTTAAAGTAGATGAAGGGATTACGCCACACCGCACCTGAGATTATCTCCACCAGCTCAGACACGGAGAGTGTAATGTAGTGGATGGAAGGTACACTAACAGCATCCCCTTTGCGTCTCTCCAGACCAATACCATGAACAGTCTCTTAAGTATAGACGCTATGCGGGTAAAGGAAGAGAACTGGAATTTTTATGGACAATCATGATTCGCCACCTGCAATGGTGCTGCACTGAGTATCCAGCCACCCAGCTCATCCACCCAGATGGAGGTTATACACAGTTTGTAACCTATTTGGTTACAAGTTTATTTAACTTATATGCAGACTTAATCATGCGAAAGGCTGGACTGGATGAATCCCAAACCGGAATTAAGAAGAAATATCAACAACCTCAGGTATGCTGATGACACAACCTTGATGGCAGAAAGTGAGGAGGAATTAAAGAACCTTTTAATGAGGGTGAAAGAGGAGAGCACAAAATATGGTCTGAAGCTCAACATCAAAAAAACTAAGATCAAGGCCACTGGTCCCATCATCTCCTGGCAAATAGAAGGGGAAGAAATGGAGGCAGTGAGAGATTTTACTTTCTTGGGTTCCATGATCACTTGAGATGGTGGCAGCAGTCACGAAATTAGAAGACGCCTGCTTCTTGGGAGAAAAGCAATGACAAACCTAGACAGCATCTTAAAAAGCAGAGACATCACCTTACAGCTTAACCTGATCCTTTTGGTTTTGATAACTATTTATGGGTTTGACTTTACGGGTTTTTACCTGCTGCAGAGAGGAAAGTAGGAATGGTGCCCTCTCTCAAGAGGAAGGTCCAAAAATGGGGTGACACAACAGTACAGGTTCTCTGTTTTACTTCAGATGGCAGTGTCTTTCAAAGTTAAAAACAAAAGCAAACAAAACCACAGAGTGTTCCCAAACCCTTAACCAGTTCTTTAAAACATGATCAGAATGATTGTGATGCTGAATCATGAACAATTTTCCTTATTTGATAGTTTGTTGCTTAAAGTTGATCTCTCACGCTTTTGTTTTACCACCATGTCTCAAATATTCCTATTCAGTGTAGAATATCATTTCATGGTCAAAAAGCTTTAGGTAACTAATTTAAATACAAAAATAACAATTTGTACTTCATGGAAACTTTAAACATCTTCAGATTAAAACTTTCTTTTGAAATAATCTTGTTACTTGTTCACTATGTTTTAAGACAAACTTTTGTAAGCGATGTCACTTTCCATTTCCATTCCAGCTTATTAGCAGTAACCAGTAAGTGGAAGAAAAAACATAACTGGATAAAAAAACTGTAAATAAAAAAATATATAACTTAAGAAGTGCATCAAAAGGCCAAACATCTACAATTATCATTTCAGTGGGCAAATCTATTCAGCTAATTTACCACCTGTAGTCGTGGATCAAGTTTTTAACATTTTAAAAAGAATTCAGTTGATCACAGATGTGACTCCTGCCTTTAGTTTTGCTATGTGATAACTACAAACTCTGAATGACCTGCTGATAAAAAATTAATGCTTAATCCATTATTTCAGAAGGTATTACAAAAAAGGAACCTGCTGTACATGCTCCAGAAACAAAGTTCTCTAATTAAGAGCACGGCCTCCTTATTTGAAAATGAAGGCTTTTAGCAGAACTGTAGTATAGGAAAGCATTCAGTCTGTGCATGACTGAACTTTCCAGCTTGACTACCCAACAAGGTATCGTTTTTAATGTAACAGGGTATTTGCCTACTTTATGTGGAAGATGTTAGCATCTGCTTTTACATGGTATCAGAAACAATGGCCAACTCTTGGTTTTGCTTGTGGGAACCATATCCAAATTCATCCTCAGCCATTAAGCTCACAGGTGTTCCTCAACAGGTGACTATGGTTCCTTGGCATACACAGTTGTGTACAATCCACTTTCCTATAATTGTCCTAGGCAGCTATACTTTCCCACTAAACCTGTTCCTTGTGTGGCTTCTGTTGTGTGTGTGTGTGTGTGTGTGAGAGAGAGAGAGAGAGAGAGAGAGAGAGAGAGAGAGAGAGAGAGAGAGAGAGAGTTTATAAGACAAAGTGTGAAGGAAACTAATTATCTTTGGCTCTGAGGCATGTTAAAGCTGGATGGTCATCTGCCTGCACAATAATTTATTATATTGTGGTAGAAACTCATTAGCAACCACATATTGAAAACTTTTTCAGCAGCAACACTACTGAAGACCTACAAATAAAATCAGACAAATTTGCTCTAAAATCTGAAAGCAATGGATAAGAACACTTCTTTTTAGACTTCTATTTTTTATGTGTTCCCACATATCCTCTACCATATTTCTTTGTTTGCTTGCTTGTCTTTATGAAGAGATGTATATTAACCCTTGTTTGTTTATGATCTGCTATGGATATAAGCATTTCCATTCATTACAATTAATGCAGGTCGAGAGGTGGGAAGAGTAAAACACATGGGGCCTTTTCGTATATAGGTTCCAAGAGGGCCATCTGGGGCAATGTACACATATAAGATATTTATACGGATGCATAAATAAGCTAAATAATTTCTGTCTATGTTCAGCAGGGGAGGTGTATGTGCAAAGGTGTATGTGGCTCTAACATAACACAATATTAATAGTAATTAACTGAGAAGTGAAGGTTTAGAACAATAAATACACCCTGAATACAATGAACTGCACCACAAGTTATGTATTTAGGCCACTTATAATCCCACTCCTTTGGGAATTTCAGAAAAGACAGCCATGGGTCTCCCAGTGTTCTCTCTCCAGGTGCGAACTTCCGGGTTCAAGATGGCGACGGAGGCTGTTTTTTAGTATCTTTCCCTGCCTTCACTGAAGATTTTAAGTTGTTTTAGCCCCCCTTGGTCTTTTATCTTACAGCCTGAATGATTTACTAGCTGCTCTGGCGTGCTATCACCTTTCCGTTGCTCCCGTTTTGACTTTTATTGTTTTATGGTGCAATTTATTTACTTTTACTACTTGGCGTGTTTGACGGAGCTCCGACATTCCGGGTGGAGGGTGAGGAAAGCTAAGAACTCGGTGCCAAGGTTCTCGCTACCTTCCCAAAGGGGGAAAGAAGAGTGAAAGATACCAGTTAGACTTCAATCCTCAGCCTGGTCGAACAGCTGTTCCCTCAGGGTACTGCTCAGGACGTCTGATGGCTGCAGTTGTGTAGACTCGAATAAGATATAGCAATGTGAGGGGAAGGAAGAGACTCCGAATTTACTGCCTTGCTGTGAGTAATTTTATGCTTCCACTCTCCTGGAAGGGGCTGTAGTTTTGGTGGAGGATTTAAGGATCTCCCCATTACAGTTCCCTTGTAAAGTTCCCTTGTAAAACTGATTTATGGGCCACGGAAAACGCCCAAGAGACTCTGACGAGACACTAGCCTCCCCGAGGACTAAGCAATCAAGGACAGACTCACTCAATCCGAAAGGTGGGAGTTGCCCTGTGGAATGGTCCTATCCGATTGTGACTAAAAATCGTTTCAATCCCCTAACAGCCCTTGAATCTACATCTAGGGATGAGGTTCTTAACATGCCACAAATGGAAAACGCTAATGGTAGCACCAACGGGGATGGTCCCTGTCCGAAGGATGTGCTGGAGGCTGAACCCGCCGATTGCTTAGGATGTGAGCAACTCCACCTAATAATTAGAACCTTAAATTGTATATTTAAGAGAATGGATAGTCTATCCTCTCAAATGCATAGCCTCCATCAAAAACTTGATGACATGCCGGTTCAGACAGCTCAAGATGGGGGAGTAGGTGCCCCAATGTGTCGGCAAAATGCTACACTAAACACAGAGCGAATGGATATTTGCAAATATAATCTCAATCCCTCACTGAATCGCCAATCTTTGACTTTACAATCAAGGAAAATTTGCCTAACTATCTGGGATGGGGACCCAAGATGGTCAACTCTCTGTGGGACTAAAGAGCTCCTCAGGGGGCTTCTAAAACTTAAAGCATTCCAAATAGATCTCTGTGCAGTGCTTCCCTTAGCCCCTCTGAACAGACACCAGAGAATGATGCTTGCTTTTCATTCTGCAAGAATCCCCTCCCTCATCATCAGACAGAAAGTACTGCTGAATGCACACGGCATCTTCCCAACGCGGGTCTTTATGGATTCCATGATCAGACCTCTTCTATCTGGAGGATTAACTAAGGAGACTGAACGGCCTCTCTGCTCGGTGCCACAAATGAAGGATGAGTTGGAGGCCTTGTGTCAAGGCCGGACCCAAAATACCTTCCCTCCTTCTAATTATTATGATTGTGCCAATAACTCATTGACACCTCCGGAGGAAAGAGAGCTTATCGCCTCCTTTGGAGAGCTACCAGCGATGGAACAACAAGAAATTATTAAGAGGCTGGACTTACTCAAAGCTCAACTGCTAAATATCACCGGTAACGGAGTTTTTAAGAACAACGACCACTCTAGTCCAACGGTGCCATGCCCCATGGAGGTGGAAGCAACATCTTCTCAATGCCCTCCGCCACGTGAGTTGTCTTCTGCATTGAATGGGAAGGCCGCGTCTCAGAATACAGACCCCTCTTCCTGCCTTCAAGCAGGTAATTCATCTCTGCTACTAATAGACCTAGTTGCTCCCCCCTTGATTAATCTATCTAAGATCGAAAGTCAAGATAACTCCCTCCTGGATAAATCATTGCCATCCCACCCCTCTATGCCTGATTTGGAATCATCATATAGCGCTGATGACTTAGGAGCGGTGCCAGTAACGGCCACCTCAAGGCAGGTTTCTCCTGCTCAGTTTCGTCTCCCAATAACCCAACAGATGTGTGAGGAAGCCAGTATGGTGCCGAGAGGCACCACAGAGTGGATTGAAGACCCAGTAGGTCACATAAACCAAATCACTACAACTGTATCTGCTAGACCCACAGTGAGGATGACTTCAGATGTACTGGCAGGAGCTGCCTCAGAGCCGATTCGGGACCGACAGCTAAGAATAACGCCAAAGACCTCCACTATACAGCAGGATGTTAACCCCCTTCTGCCCTCAAACAACCCTGAATCGCAGGATCCGACTGTGTTACAACCTGCTGTTATTAGAGTGTATGACTCATCACGTCAGGTAGAATACCTTCAGCAGAAGAAAATAACAGACTTTTTTATGGGAGCATCCATGCCACACAAAAGCCCCCCACAAGAAATTAAATGACAGCTAACTGGACGACTAGGAAAACCACCGTTATCAATCCTCTGTTGGAACATCGCTGGCTGGCGTAAGAAAAAATCTGACCCAGAATTCCAGGCGTATATTAATTCCTACCATATTATTCTATTACAAGAAACCTGGGAGGAGGGTGATATTGTAATTAATGGGTTTGAACTTCTATCACTTCCGGCTTGTCCTTCCTTGAAAGGAGGACGGCCGAAAGGTGGTTTGGTAATTGGTATTTCATTGAAGTTGCATTTCAAACTTTCATTAGTTTTGACTGCCTCCCCTTATGTCTTAACTGGACTGTTGGCTGGGGAAAAAGGGTCAATGTTAATCTCTAACGTTTATCTGCCGCCAGGGGGTTCGTCCCTCGAACTTCGTGCCAGATGGGAAATATTAGAAGATCATTTAGTAGAATGCCGAGACAAATACCCCAATAGCCAATATCTAATTGGTGGAGACTTTAATGCACGGATAGCAGCTAATTGGGATGATCTAACCAAAGCCAAATGGTGGACTGACCCATGCCTCGATAATTATGATTTGAGACGTGCCTTAGGGAGAGTCTCAAAAGACTCTAAAGTAAACGAGGCTGGAGTATTTCTTTATCAAATGGCTATACGCCTAAATCTAGTGCCCCTGAACGGTTGCTGTCCTCCTGATGTACCGGGTGAGTTCACCCACTTAGGGGTGAAATCAAATAGTGTATTAGATTACCTTTTAGTGTCGAGTGAGCTGATTTCAAAAGCTCTCTCCTTTAAGGTTGACAATATCCAATCTAGCGATCACCTCCCACTTGCTGCTACGCTTGATTTAGATTGGCATGCCCTTGTGCACTGCCATTCAACCTGTTTAGGAACCAACGCAGCGTCTAATGTAAGAAGAATAAGGTGGTCCAAGGTTCAGGCCCAAATGTACTTGAATTTTTTCCAAAAAAGAAGCAGTGTGCAACTAACTCATTTAGCTGCGGTTCCCCATGACCCCAATGTATTATTGGGGCTGTTCAACCATGTTATGGTGGATCTCTCTGCCTTCTTTACGTTACCAGCCCAAGCTGCTAACCCTGCTCAGTTTAATTATGGCGCCCCCTGGTATGACTCGCAGTGCAAACAAGCCAGATTCCATTTGCGCTCAATCTATAATGAATACAAGATTTCAGGTGCTTCCTCCTTGCCATCTATATATTTTCAGGCCAAGCGAGCATATAAACAGGCCCAGATAAAGGCTAAACGCACATGGCAAGCAAATCGCTGGCAAGCTCTAATCGCAGCATCTAAAGCGAATAGATCTCGCGAGTTCTGGTCACTGATCAACAGAGGAAACAGAAAATATCCCTTGACTGTTATCCCAGCACCCATATGGGAACAGTTTTTGAGGAAATGCTTTGCTCATGCAGATGAACCTTCTTATACCTGCTTGGTGTACTTGTCTAACCATCTACCTATATGGCCTCCTTCTGACCCAGGAGAAATAAAAGACTTGATAGGCCAACTGAAGACTGGTAAGGCACCCGGCCCAGACCTGGTTCCAGCAGAGGCCATAAAATCTCAGCCTGAATGGTGGGCTGGAATCCTAGCCAAAGTCTTCGATGCAATAAACTCCACGGGCCTCATCCCCAAATCGTGGAAGGAGGCGATCATCATCCCAATCCACAAAAAAGGTTCCACCACGAACCCGGGGAACTACCGCAATATTAGTCTTCTCTCAATAATTGGGAAGATATATGCCCGCTTTCTATTGTCTAAACTGACACAGTGGTCTGAAGAGTTAAATCTAATCGGCCATGAACAGGCTGGCTTTAGAACCAACCGTTCTACTACGGACCACGCCATAATTCTTCACCATCTAGCTATGAAATACTCTTCCAATAAGCGGGGCTATCTATGTGCTGCATTTATCGACCTGAGGGCAGCATTTGATAGTATCCCTAGAAATACCCTTTGGGAGAAGCTTGCGACCTGGGGCATAGATAGAAGGCTCTTATGGTTGTTGATTCAACTACATGAGGGCTCTGTTGCCAGAGTAAGATTAACCCCGGCAGGAGAACTTACGAACCCGGTACCTATAAATAAGGGGGTCCGTCAAGGGGACATACTAGCACCCTATTTGTTTAATCTGTTCATAAGTGATATGAGAAATCCCTTAATTGAGGCCCAGGTTAATATCCATGCTCCCCGTATTGCGGATTACCGTTGCCCTTTACTTTTGTATGCGGACGACGCTGTGCTTCTATCCTTCTCGCGAGTTGGCCTCATTAGAGCGCTGAGGATTTTTGCTGCATATTGCCAAGCAAATCAGTTGGCTATAAACCATTCTAAATCGAAGGTGATGATTTTCTCTAGATCTCGAAGACTGTATAAATGGAAGTTGGATGGAGAGACTGTGGAGCAAGTAGCCAAATTTCAATACCTGGGTATATATTTTCAACAGAACTTACGATGGACATCTCATATCCAGTATCTTCTGAACAAGGCTAAAACAATGTCCCATGCCCTGCTGCAGTTTTACTATTCCGATGGGGCCTTGCATGTACCCTCGGGACTGAGGGTGTTCAAAGCAAAAGTAGCCGCTATACTTTCATATGCGGCACCACTTTGGGCTGCTATGTCCAACCTCACACCCCTCGAGACGCCCCAAAATTATTTTTTGCGTCGTCTCTTGAAACTCCCCCCTTGCGTGAGTAATGCGGCGATACGTCTAGAATTGAAAATCTCATCAATAGAAACACTTATATGGAAAAGAACTCTAAACTTTTGGTTAACACTCTGGCATAGACTTCCGGACTACTACCTAGCCCAATGCCTATGGCGGGACGAATTTGTTAGTCCCTGGGCAAGTAAGATCCATGCCAAGCTTCTAAATATTGGAATTTCTCCTTCCGAAGTTCTGAATTTAGATCTAATTTCCGCCAAAAAACTTATCAATTTGAGACTAGACGATATCGAGCTGCAGCATAATCACATGTTGGGTGGGGGAGTATGCTCTCCCCGGCATTTGGGTATTACATCGGGCCAGCACCTTCCATCTTACTTCTCATCCCTTATTACTGCAAAGCACCGTTTTGCGTTTATTAGGGCAAGGTTTAATGCCTTTCCCTCGGGGGTCCTGTCACATAGATTCTCTAGGGGAAGTGTATCAGATTTATGTTCATGTGATGAGCTGTCAAGGGAATCCCTCCTGCACATTGTTTTTAGTTGCCCTTTATACAGTAATGCGAGGAGAAATTTGTTGACCCCATTGGTCCAAAAAATTTCTGGATTGCCAGTGGAGAGGCAGCTTACCTTTTTATTTCAGGATTCCAACCCTACGGTAACCTTGCAAGTGGCAAGGTATCTGACTTCAGTTCTGAACCACAAGAGGAGAAATGGTCTATTACACGAATCTCAATAATTTATTTTCACCCTTTCCAGGTCAATAGCTCCGATGACATCATAGGCTGATGTCATTTTTATTTCCATTGACTGATTGTATATATTTTATTTCATCAGTCCTATGTAAATCTAATTTATTTAATTTTTTTTCTTTTTTTTCTTTTTCTTTTTTTTAACAGATTGTAAGAGAGGCTTGATTTGTGTGCCTATTTATGTATATATGTTTGAGCTTATAGCTGCAATAAAGTTATCTAATCTAATCTCCAGGTGCTGATTAGGACTTGATAGCTTCAGCAGTAACAACCAGTTAGCATCCCCATCCCCTGCCAATCATTCACTATTGTGCAGCAGTGACTCTACGCATGGGAAGTAAGCCTACTCTTATCGCCTTCCTTGTTTGTAGCTGCTGCCAGCACACCATTTGAATTCCTGTGGCCAGAGAGGCCCACAGGATACATCTCTAATGGGCTTTTAATGAATCCTTCTTGCCCAGCAAGAGCACTACAGTGTCCAAGAAGGAAACACCAGTGCAACAGGACCAAGAGAGACTTCTGCAGAGGAGGTAATGTCATAACCTGCACATCTGTGATGGGATGATCTGTCCCCTCACACCACTGCTTTGACCCTTAGGTCATATCCCATGAACTACGTTGTAGTGTAGAATCTCACCATTATTTTAGCCTATCAAATTAATGTTAAACTGTAAAAAAACAAGAAGAATGCTATTTCTTTCTGATGAATGGTTTGCAGCTTGCACATAGGGTCTGTAGGTTTAAAATATCCTGAAAATTCAAACCCATAAATAGCTATCAAAACCGAAAGTATCAGGTTAAGCTGTAAGTGTGTCATTGTGGAGAAGAGATCCTACTGTGCACTACACAGTTGCTTCTACCAATAATACCTCTGCTATGAACTCAGAAGGTATCCTTACCTTAGTCAAGCTAAACAATTTAATCCCACCTGCAACAGGGGCATAATACTTTATAGGGTTGTTATAAGGCAATGTACTTTTAATAAATGTTAAATGGGTTACAAACATTTATGCTTGTGATACATAAGAAGTTCTTTAGTTCACCAACATCCAATTTAGTTTTGTGCAGAAAACAGTGTGAGTGGAGAGATACAATATGGCATGCTTTTCTTCCATGACACTGAATGTCAGTTCTCTCATTTTCACAACTTACTATCCAATATTGCATGTGTGAACTTTCCCACCTAATTGTATACTCATCAAAATGCTATCACGCTCTACAAATGTGAAGAACATTACACTCTTCAGTTATGTTCCATCTCTGCAGGGCTGGCTCAAAGCATTTTGTTCCGGAAACACAACCTGGGAGGTGAATCCAAGGGATTTTTTCAGTGCTCAGCACCATCCTTGGACTGGGAATGGCCATGAATGATATGATAAATACAGTCTAGATGTCTCTGTGGCTTTGTAAGGAATCCAGGGATACAATTCTTGGCTCGTGTTATGCTTTTGTGAAAAACTACCACCCCCAAGAATGCAGGCTCTGCATTTCTAGCACAGAGCTCAGAACAATGTCTTGACTTCTGAATTCAATGCATGAAATCGTGGCACTTGTCTATCATCTCAGTTTAAATGCTGCTGCATTTAAATCACTGTTCCAAAAATATATCCACAGGTACATCTGTAGTAACGATTTGCAACCATAGTTATACAGGTATCACCCCACTTACAGAGGGGTTACATCCTGTGCCCCCACATGCATAAGTGAAATCCCCAAAAATGGGGAGCACCCTTTAAAAAGTCTCTAAATGCCCATTTCCCCCTGCTCTCCGGCACTCTCTCCCACTCTCTCTCCACAGAACTCTCTCTTCAACTAGAGTTGCAGCTCTGGGGCCAGCTGGAGGCTGTAGGATGTGTGGGAAAGCAGCAGCAGCAGATGCTGCTGCTGCTGCACTACCCCACATGTCAGCTGTTAGGTGGGGAGGCTGAGCAGCCTAAACAAAGCCGTGCTGCACCTCAGGTCTCTTTGGTGTTTCCTCCACCCTCACAGACGTCCTCTTTGGGCTCCAAGGAGGGTCTCCTCACAAGTCACGAGGACTCTCCAGCTTTATCCTACTATTTCCTGCTACAATTCTATTTATTTAATTTAATTATTTCATGGTGTCGCGCATATATGCGGTCGCAAGTGAGTAGAATGCACGTAAGTGGAGGGGATGCCTGTATGTATTAAAAATGCTTAGTTGTCCACAGATTGAATCTAGTAATATCATAAATACAACAAGGCCGTAGGACAGACTATGACAATTAGGGACTAATAAGCTGCTATATAAGAAGAAGCGACTGTGAGAGCTATTGCTGTTGCTTGATGGGCTCTCATCAGGAGGCAACAGAGAAACTGCAGTGCTGATACAGCAGCTGCCATCCTGTCTGCCACTGCAACATCTGCTACTTTCTACTCATGCTATCACAAACAGGGCATCTGTCTGTACTGTGCTTGCTGATGAGCTGAAAGATGCTGCAATAGGAACAAGATTGCTTCTTAAAAAAAAAAAAAAAAGCAAAAGCATGGCATTGGTGGGTATTTCGTTTTCTTTCAGTCCCCCGCTCCCTCTCCTAACAATGGCATAAGGTAGAGTTCATTTAAAACCAAACAAAAATCCTGTCTTGAGATGTGAGTGTACTTTTGTATAAGGCTGCAAAGAGTGGGTTTTATTGGCTTTCCTTTCAGAACCCGCCCCCCCTCCAAAAAAACCCCCAACAACCCTTTATCACATCTTTCTTTAAAACAGAGTTGTTAGTGTATTTCTCATATACAACAGAAACAAATTTAAGGATAAGGCTGATTAATTCCTACTATTTCATTTATGGTACAGTGGTACCTCGGGTTACATATGCTTCAGGTTACAGACGCTTCAGGTTACAGACTCTGCTAACCCAGAAATAGTACCTCGGGTTAAGAACTTTGCTTCAGGATGAGAACAGAAATTGGGCAGCGGCGGCGCAGCGGCAGCGGGAGGCCCCATTAGCTAAAGTGGTGCTTCAGGTTAAGAACGTTTTCAGGTTAAGAACGGATCTCCGGAACGAATTAAGTTCTTAAGCTGAGGTACCGCTGTATTTATTACAGGTATTTCTACCCTACTCTTTGAATAAATTCCAAGACCAATGTTAAGAATCCGTATTACAATATCATAAAAACAATATACCAAAAATAACCCTACCTATAAAAGAGCAGCATGAAATCAACATAGAGATTTTATTATTATTAATGATTGAATTAAAAGCCCTGGCATAATAAAGTAGGTGGCAGGGAGGCTCCACAGGGGCAGCCCCTGGGAAGGTTGTTTCCCTGGGAACCACCTGTTGCACCTTAGATGGTGGAGGTCCATCCCTGGACAGAACATTGCAGTTCCCATTAGAAAAGTACTAAACCCTAATGTCTTATCTAAACCATCAGAATCATCACTCTTGATTATGGCACTAGATTATTTTTTTTAAGCCTTTGACTGTCTGCAGTAGAATGTTCTGACACCAGTTCTCAAGAAAATGAAAATTTGTCCCCAAATTTCTTAATACGATCCAGCATATATATTGCACATCCCAAGCTGTAGTCAGAATCAACGGTTTAGAGTCAGACTTTGCTGCCTTTGATGTACATAGGGGAACAAAACAAGGATGCCCTGTAAAATAGAATCATTTTGTTAAGTATGTAAAGGATAACTCACACAATTTGAATCCACGTCCAGCATTCAGAAGTCTATGGCTGAGTTAACAAGCTACAGTTGACAATCCTCCCTCTCCTGATATGCTCTCTATATACACCAATGTATAAGCTGATTGTATAAGCTCTTGCCAACCTAGCAGTTCAAAAGCACATAAATAGGTACCGCTCCGGCAGGAAGGTAAACGACATTTCCGTGCGCTGCTCTGGTTCGCCAGAAGCAGCTTAGTCATGCTGGCCACATGACCCGGAAGCTGTATGCCAGCTCCCTCAGCCAGTAAAGCGAGATGAGCGCCGCAATCCCAGAGTCATCTGCAACTGGACCTAACGGTCGGGGTTCCCTTTACCTTTATAAGCTTAAGACAAGGCTTCAAAATTTCTGTTTATTGCTAAGAAATGTATAAATGAGCTCGCAATAGTACCCTCCCCCCCAGTCCTGACTTTTCTTTTGTTTACTACATATTTCCGTATTACTTTTTTGAACTAAGTGCCTTCTAACAATTTGCAAACTGAATTGTATGATTAATGTTGAATCTTTGCATTTTCTTAAAATCAACGGCAGCATCTGGGAAAGGGCCTAACCTACCTCACAGGGTTGTTGTGAGGAGAAAATAGGGAAAGCACACAGGCACCTTGAGCTCCTTGGGGGAAAGGTGGAATGAACATGCAAGTTAGCAAACAAGCAACATCTTAATCAGAGGTTGGAAAGTGCATTTAAAAATAATAATTAAAAAAAATTCACATGAAGCTGTCAACCAAGAAGCTATAGATGCCTTAGGCAAGTGCTACATAAAATTTGTTTTTAATAATAATAATAATAATAATTTATTTATACCCCACTCATCTGGCTGGGTTTCCTGTGATACAAATTGGAATGTGCGAGAGAAATTGTAAATAACCAGCCAAATGGATAGCTGCAGCCAGATCTCCTGTTATTATTGTTAGCTGCAGATCTCTCATATTTATTGTAAACAGGTAACAATAGTTGATAGAATATGACTGTTTATAGCCTAACATACTACTAAGCAAACTCATGATCGTGAGTTTTTTGCAATAGTCAAGAATTTACTCAGTACTGTCCTGTAATATTAACTAGACTGTATATTTAAATCCTAACGTAAGACAGTGACAAAAAAAACAACAACCCCTACACAGATACATTCACTTTACATGGACTGGCTATGACTACCCAGGAAAGAAATATTGGGGCCATGTTGGATAACTCAATAAAAACACCCACTGAGGCTGCAATCTTATACATGCTTTTCTGGGAGTAAGGCCCATTGAACTCAATGGGACTTATTTCTGAGTAGGCATGCATAGGATTGCACTGGAGAGCCCCAGCTGATGGACAAGGTTGGTGACCCATTGTGTACAATTCAGACTGTCCCATCTTTTAAAAGGATAGCATGTTGCTGGAACAGGTAACAGGATATAACAATCAAAATGGTGGCACTATGACAAGGCTGAAGTATTTATGCTATTTCGTTTTAAAAAATTATAGTTTAAGGGGAACACTGTGCATGATGTTGGAAACACATGAAGACATATATATTCTCTCCCCTTCTAGTAACACTAGAACTGGGTAATTCCACACCCACCCACCCACACCCCGCCATGACTTAGAACAGATAAAACAAAGTACTTTTTCACTCTGTGCATAATTAACATATATGGGATTTGCAGCAAGGAGTCTATGGCCACTGGCTTACAGAGGAGATCAGGCCAAATGTATGAAAGACGCTTCTGCCAATGGCCACTGCAGCCAAATGGAACCTCCAAGTAGCAGCTGCTGAGTGTGGAGGCCAAAGGCAGGTAAGGGCTGTTTGCCTTAATAACTGGCTTGTAGGCTTCCTGGAAGCAGCTGGACAATGACCCCTGGAAACAGGATGCTGGACTAATGCCCTCTGGCTCTGATCCAACATATCTGTTTTTCTATGTTCTACATTCCATATATTGAAAACTTACAGGCCATCCTCTGTTACAATTCTTGTCCTTCTGCCTCTCTTCTCAATAACACAGTTTCTTACATTTGCTACTGCTTCCAATTATAGCAAAGCAGACAACAGTTCCCCTGTGAAAAACACTGTTAACACCTTCTTCTTAGAAATCCTCGAGTCTCATTCCAGAAGGAGCCCCCAACTGAATCACCATATCTGATACTACAGATGAGTAATAGTACTATGTACACTAAACACGGACTCCACCTGGGATTCAGTGCGAAGAGGAGCACCTGTGGTTTCAGAAGACCAAACGCTCTCAGAGCAGCTCACGTATGAGTCTGTTTATTAAAAACAAACAAAAGTAGACAAGATTGAAACAGCAGCAATATGGGTCAGATTAAAACAGTGCTTTTAAATGAAAAGGATTGGTTCAATTAAAAGGGGGGGAAAAGATCTACTCCCAGCACAGAACAGGTATCTAAATCAGAGGAGGGAGAGCAAGAGGGAGTGAGGGAGTGAGGAAGAGAGAGAGATTCAAAACAGGAACTATCACAGGAAACGAGCTGATGTTTGTGCTGTTTTTTGTTTTGTTTTTTCTTTCTTTCTGTTTTTTACGGGATGGCATGCAATTTCGTTGCACTTGTATAGCATTGTGCTTGCACTTGTGCAATGATAATAAATAAATTATCTATTATCTATGTTGAGCACATCCCCAAATAGTCAGCAGATTGGACCAGTTTCTCACCTTAAGAGGATGGAGTTATTTGGCTTAGCAAGAGGAGGGAAAATAAGAGAAAGAGGAGGCATAATTCTAAAAATTAGAAACTGTAAGGAAAGAGTCAATAGGGAATTGTTACTTTTTTCTCAAGTCGCTAAAACTGTGGGGCACCTCTTGAATTTATCTGAAGTCGTTTTAGAGAAAATCAAAACTGCCTAACCATGTAATTTGTTAAAAGGAAAAAGACAAAGCTGTGGGTGGTGAGAGGACTGGCTGGAGACATCCTTCCTGATTAACAGCCTTACGTATACCACAGAGGGCAGAATGAAACAGGGATCTGCAATGTAATATCGCTCACAATGGATTGGATACTTTGGCCACCTCATGAGAAGAGAAGACTCGCTGGAAAAGACCCTGATGTTGGGAAAGATGGAGGGCACAAGGAGAAGGGGACGACAGAGGACGAGATGGTGGGACAGTGTTCTCAAAGCTACCAACATGAGTCTGACCAAACTGCAGGAGGCAGTGGAAGACGGGAGTGCCTGGCGTGCTCTGGTCCATGGGGTCACAAAGAGTCAGACACAACTAAACGACTAAACAACAACAACCAACTCCTGCCAACCTAGCAGTTTGAAAGCACGTCAAAGTGCTTAGTCATGCTGGCCACATGACCCGGAAAAACTGTCTGCGGACAAACGTCGGCTCCCTCAGCCAGTAAAGCAAGATCAGCGCTGCAAGCCCAGAGTCGTTCGCGACTGGACTTAACAGTCAGGGGTCCTTTACCTTTTTTACTTTTCTGCCAAAAGTACACTGAGGCAGGGGAGCCCCTCATCTACAGATATTAAAGCATGAGGGGTGCAGGTTGAAGCATCTCCTTCAAGAGTCTCTTGAGTAACAACAAAAGCAACTTTGATTTTGTGTCAGTTTAATTAAACCAGTGATAAATGCCCCTTTAATGTTAGTAGAATAATAATTTTTAAAAACCACCTCTGCTATGAACATTGGTTGGTTACAAGGTACCTACTCTGAAATACATATTTCATAAAGAATGCATCAGGTCCTAGCCCTAAAAAGAGAGAGAAGATGAAAACATAATAAGAAAATTCCCTATACAAACATCCAGCAGATCTATGTGAATGAAATTAATTCGCTTGTACATACAGATTAACAGGTTGCCAGGAGGACAGGACTAATGCAATAGATTATTTTAAAAGACCAATGTCAAAGAAAATCTTGTGCGTACGTAGATCATTCACTGTTTGCATCTCTATTCATTAATTTCACCTCCAATATTGAGGTGATCATGAACAGCTTCATCTTATACAACATTAATAATGTATTAGATGGTGGTGGAGGAAACTCAACAAACATGAGCCTTTATATCACATTATACCATTTTGCACAATGGCTTCTAATAGAGCTGTTCCAATTACAAACAAAAGCCACAGCAAAGGCCCAAGAAAACAATATTCCAATCATATTTGGATAGCTACAACCAGAGATATGCCAATGCTAGGCAGGAAGAACAGTCAATGTACCCCAATGTGTGCTTCATTTGGAAGCAATGAGTAAAAACACACAAACCAAAAATAAAGAAATGGCACAAAACTATTATAGACACACCATCAGCTTCCCTGGAAACATCCTAAAGGCATGCATGCATATGGCAGTCATATGTGCAACACAGTGTTCAGCGTTACTCATTTATATTTGGTAAATGTTAACTGTGACAAATAAAGTTAGATCTGCTTTTAACAAAACAAATAAATAACATCATTTGTGTTCCACGTTTGCACCCAGAATGGATTTATGCTACCAGCAAAAAAGGAAGCATATAATTGTCTCTGTCACAAGAAGTCAGCAAAATGTGTGTTTCTTTTGAAAAAGATGACCAGGCTTTTGAAATACATCAAAGTCTAAATGTAAGTTGAAATTTAACATGAGTAATACTGTTGTGAGTTGTTGAGTGCAGGACACCCTAAATTCCGGATCTCGCTAGTCTTAGAATTTAATTAAGGCTTGTGTGTTAAAACTGGTTGCTAGACCCATGGGTGTACTTGAGCTCTGTACTAGATGCTTCTAATACTCTGGAATCAACATGTGTCAAAAGTTAATTAAGCCAAGCTGGTGCTTCCTGTGATGTGTCAAAAGCTAATTAAACCGAGACTAGCCTCCTGCATGAGGTGATAGCCTGGGGGCACTGAGCGATTAAGGGTAAAGGATCAAGGGCAAATCTCATTTGCAAATGGGTGGCCCCCCTCCCTTCCACAATTGAGAGTTACCGGTACTTTCAAAGACAATGCCAGTGTTTTGGGTTAGGGTTTTTTAGGATTAGAGTTGGTAGTAAAGCAATGGAGATAGTAAACCATGGGCTGGAGAGAGAGTCAGAGATCAATTATGAAAGTAATGGTTGAGGTCTGCTTAAGTCCAAGGTTGCTGTGGCTATGGAAGAAGCCAGAACCACTTGGGGTGTGAATGCTGTGAACCTCTCCATCATAGGTTCAGGTTGCATATATGTCTAAGTAAATCATATTTCATAAAGATACCACAGTCTTTAAAGGTAAAGGGGTAAAGGGACCCCTGACCATTAGGTCCAGTCGTGTCCGACTCTGGGGTTGCGGCGCTCATCTCGCTTTATTGGCCGAGAGCCAGCGTACAGCTTCCAGGTCATGTGGCCAGCATGACAAAGCCGCTTCTGGCAAACCAGAGCAGCTGTTTACCTTCCCGCCAGAGCGGTTCCTATTTATCTACTTGCACTTTGACATGCTTTTCGAACTGCTAGGTGGACAGGAGCTGGGACCGAGCAACGGGAGCTCACCCCGTCGCAGGGATTCGAACTGCCGACCTTCTGATCAGCAAGCCCTAGGCTCTGTGGTTTAACCCACAGCACCACCTGGGTCCCTGCACCACCTGGGTCTTTACTGTGCCTCATTTGCCAAAAGCAAACACAGACCATGGATAAGCAGGCCTGGAACTCCTGGAATCTCACACCACTCAGAGATTGGGGTGGTGCATAAAAATACCTTAATTTTGTTAAGTGCACAATATCTACAGGTCTTTTAGAATACAGAGTAGCATAATCTGCAGTAACAAATAAATAGCTGGTTTGTACATAACACTAACTATGGCTAAGCATGAATGTGCAGACCTTCAGAGAGTATTCTTCCCTCCATATTCTTCCTGCTGTGCTGCTGTGATACAGACTTAATATGTCATCTAAGTCTCTGGTGGAGAGAAACCATTAGCCCCAATTTGGACCACATGACAAGCCAAACTATGGCTTAGCTCATGGTAACACAATAGGAGGAAGATCAGGAGATTATGCAGTGACTATAATATCCTCTCTGAGAACCCTGAGGTTTGGCTAACTAGCTCCATGAGTTGGATCCCGAGTATAGTCCTAGCTACATTTAGTTCCCATTGATTTCAATGGGAAGCAATGGGACGTTATGTAATCTCAATCCAGCTCATATTTTTGTTTTGCATTTCTCGATTTATACAAAGAATGTTACTGCTGAAATAATTCAAGATGTGGCATAACATAAATTTTCAGTCAGTAAAATGAGTAGGCAGGCAGGAAGGCTTTGGTTAGACTGAGGAATTCTAGCAGGAAGGGTCTTATATACAGGGGCGTAGGAAGGGGAGACGAAGGGGGCGGGACGCCCCAGGTTCCATCATGGAGGGGGGTGACAAATTATCAAGGAACAATTACTGCCCTACTAGGGCGGTTCATAAAAAACCTTTTTTTTTTTAAATACCTGCTCCAAAGGTCTTATTTTACTATACTAGGGATTATATAACTATATATGAAATTTCATGCATATCAATTAATATCTTGACCCTCCTCCACGAAAATAGCTGTTTACTTGGCTTTTTCCTATGTTGTGAAGTTGAAATTTCAATTCAGTGGAGCACTTACTGTTCCCAACCCCTAACCCTGCGGAAAGCCATCTAATTAGACTTTAATTTGATTTTGACATGTTTTTAGGAGGTTATTTAATTATTGTTTGATTTTACACCAATGTTATGTATCTGATGTTAGCCACCCTGAGCCCGACTTCGGCCAGGGAGGGCGGGATATAAATAAAAGTTTATTATTATTATTACTTGTTATTATTCCTTTGTAAGAAAATATGAAATAACGTAAAACCATTTTTGCAGGCAAAAAATAAAATAAAAATAAAAAAATCAATTGGGGGGGGGGTTTGACAAGAAATTTTCCGCACCGGGTACCACCTGACCTTCCTACGCCTCTGCTTATATAGAGCAGGAAATCTTGATGTGGAACCAGTAGGGTTGGGCGATGTATCGTCCAAACCCTATTAATTTTTGACCTGGAAATATATCACGAATCATGATGCGTGTGTGTGTGTGTGTGTGTGCTATGCAAAAATCACAATATGGGAAAAATTGTGAAGCCAGCCAATGCTTCTCTTGATTCTTGCAGCCCCTGTTAACTCTGCTTGCCTGGCAATGAATCACAAGAGCAGCCACCGGGCAGGGAATCACGAGGCAGGAAAAAACATGAAGCCAGCCAATGCCTCTACATAGCTCCATCCTTATTTCAGACATCATGATATATTGGTATATTGTGATGTTTAGCTGGTGATATATCAAGATGCTGAAAACCAGATATCGGCCAGCCCTCAAAGCCAGAAATCAGCACAAGGTAGCTTCATATTTGCCTGTACAGTATATCACTGTGAGGGTCATAACATGGAGCAGCCTTATGACTGGGCTGAGGACAAGATATGCAATTAAAGTCTCTGTTTGACCCAAACCAGAACTAAATTTTCTGGTTCAGATAGAACAGTACACTGGTTTCAGCTACATAGGATGAGAATACTGCTAATTAAATCTATCTGGAAAGGGAGAAGGAGGAGAGAAGGCAGAGCTAGGTTATGTTCTAGGACAATAAATATAAATGTTAGCAGTGCACTTCACTGACCCTTCCAAGAAGCAGGAAAAATGCTTACTGGTAATTTATGGCATAAGAGGAAACCTGAATATAGGTAATAAAGCTTTCTCTTTGGAATATATCAAGCGATAACAATCATATTGCTCCAAAGATACATGACAAAGCAAGATTGGCTCAAGTTTCAATGTGTCTGTTACACTGATAAGGATCTCTTGAATGTCTGCTCAAAGTGATTATACATGTCTATCTCCTCATCAGATCTATCTCAATGGTTTACAGGGATTTAAATCTAAAGAACAGAAGCTGTAATGAAACTCTGTGTTGAGATATACTTAAGAAAGGCTTTGAATCCTGCTGTCAGCAGAGAATTGCTACTGGGTAAACTGTATAAACTGTGTATTTCGAGTATACATTTTAATTGGGGGGGGGGTCAAAACTGAAGACTCGCAGGAATCAACCATTAACATTTGTGCTGTCTTTGTTGTCTTGTGAAAGCTTTACAATTAATTATTTGTCTTTTAAAGGTGAAATTATAATCTCATTTCTGTGATGTATCTATATGAAAATATTAAAGCTTAAAAGGAATTCAGGAGAAGTGGGAGTACATTCATATTTACATAATTTTCCATGTAAAGTCCTTTGGCATAAACTCACATATTTATAAAACATTTGAATTACTTTTATCAGTTCTTTACTTAGCATCCTATATGATAAACTCCATCAAACTGAGATTTACATATTTATGTATATAGCAAAATATTAGGGTGAAGTTATGAGAAAAATAGACCAATGAAGTGGAATACAGTGGTACCTTGGTTCTCAAACGCCTTGGTACTCAAACAACTTGGAACCCAAGCACTGTTTCCGAACTTTTTTCGGAAGTCGAACGTGCTCCGATTTGAGTGTTACGCTTCTGATTTGAGTGTGATGCTTCCATTTTGAGTGTTACGCTTCCAATTTGAGTGCCACACTTCTGTTTTGAGTGTTACGCTGAGGTCTGCCTGTTTTTGCTATTTAATTTGAATTTTTGTTTTTACGGCTCTTTTTGTTTTGTTTTTGTGACTGTGCAGAACCCAGTTTAGCTACGGTTTGATTGATTGTGTGACTGCAGTACATTGTTTATTTTATGGATCAATGGTATCGTTAGATAGTAAAATTCATGCTAAATTACTGTTTTAGGGGTTGTTTTTAAAAGTCTGGAACGGATTAATACATTTTGCATTACTTTCTATGGGGAAGCGTGCCTTGGTTTTGGAACGCTTTGGTTTTGGAACGGACTTTAGAGCAGGGGCACTTTGATGTGGTTTCTACTCAGATGTACAGAAGGGTCTTGGACCTTGGATCCTTACCTCCCCTGCCAACCTGCAAAGTAAAAGTAATATTAATATTGCAACATGTATTTGTAAAATAGTTTACAAATTCACATGTGAAAACAGTTGATCTATTTTAACGAGGGCAATTTGGTCCATTTCAAATTTATTTCTAGTTCTCAGTTTTGAAACGTGTTTTGATTGATGCACCCTCTATACTGAAACAAATTATACATGACATGAAAATGTATTGCCTGGGCAGCATTCAAGGGCAGAATAATTGATTCAATTATTATTGATGCAAAAGTCAGGGAGGCAATTTTAGGTACAAAATCTTACATCCTATCTATGCCATATACAACACTTATTGTAGAGTAATCCCCAGTGATTTAGACAGACCTCAAGTATCACTAAAATAGATCAACAGTGCAATCCTATGCCTGTTTTCACAGAAGAAAGTCTTGCTGTTTTTAAAAGAGGGCTTAAAGGTAAAGGTAAAGGGACCCCTGACCATTAGGTCCAGTCGTGACCGACTCTGGGGTTGCGGCGCTCATCTCGCTTTATTGGCCGAGAGCCGGCGTACAGCTTCCAGGTCATGTGGCCAGCATGACAAAGCCGCTTCTGGCGAACCAGAGCAGCACATGGAAACGCCGTTTACCTTCCTGCCAGAGCGGTTCCTATTTATCTATTTGCACTTTGACGTGCTTTCGAACTGCTAGGTGGGCAGGAGCTGGGACCGAGCAACGGGAGCTCACCCCGTCGCAGGGATTCGAACCGCCGACCTTCTGATCAGCAAGCCCTAGGCTCTGTGGTTTAACCCACAGCGCCACCTAGGTCCCTTACCTCCTACCAAATAAGCCTCCTCCCTGGGCTTACCTCCTACCAAATAAACTACACTGGAATCAGCGAAACCTACCAGTAAAGACGCATAGGACTGTGCTTTAAAAGCATGCCAGATAATAACCAGTTTTCCTTTATGTGTGTTATTACATCTAATGTATTTAATAGGTGTGGTATAATTTTGATGCCAAATACGACATGTTCTCCCATCCTTCCACTACAGCTGAGTGCTTTCCTGCTGGAAGTTGGCATGATTTTGCTGCATACTTATTTAATCCTATACTATGGAACACATCTAGTATTAAAGTTATAATTATAAGCTGCTATTGGTACAATTATAATTAATAGCAGCAATTATAATCTGCTATTAATATTAATGATAGCTGAGGCTTGCCAAGCATGACTCTGTTTATAATCCTGGCTATGGAATAGAAAACCCAAGCAGTATACCCTACCTGCCTTGCTAAACACTATGCCCTGCTATAAGTACATATGACAATGCAGTAGATGGCACTAAGGAACCAGTAATGAATTAATGTCCTGTAATTAGGGTTGTTGACACTATTTAATGAGTCTTTAAAAAATATCTATATCCAAATGTGTGAAGATTAGTGTGTTGTTGTTTTTTAAAAAAAGCTTACACCCTTCAGCCACACCCATCAAAAAATGAATAATGAATTATCCAATGTATCACAACTGTCAAACTGGATTAAATGAACCAGTTACAACATACTTTCACTGGTCATGCAGCACTAAGCCAGGCTTGTAATAAGTCCTTGTAAATAAAATAACTAGACCACAATTTTTCCCCCTAGTACTCTGTGTGTCTGAAAGCAAGAGTAGTGTAGTGCTTAGAGGGTGGGCTTAAGTCAAGGAGACTTAGGTTCAAATCCCTGCCTAGCTACAAAATTTGTAATGCATTATGTTGTTGCAGGCTGACCATGCCACTTTAAAAATCATTTTTCCAGGCAGTGGTGCATGTCAGGCTTCCAAACCATGTCACCTCCTGTAGTGGAGATTGTGGCAGATATACAACACAGGTTGCCCAGTGTCAAGTGAACTGCAGTCTCCTAAAGTTGTGTGTGTGTGTGTGTGTTTACGTGTACCAGTGCTGCTGTGTATTTAATTTAATGCATATTTCTATGTTTTCATTTGTCTTAAATTATGTATGTTTGTAAAATATTTATAATATATTTATAATTATAGATCTCAGGGCGGTTCACAGCATGCAAGCAGTGTTGGTCTTGTGCTGATAACACTCATAATGGTATCTGTTAGATATAGAATACATTAAATAAAATTTTGTCAAAATATACACTGCCTTTTTTCATTGAAACCTATAATATATTCCAGAGCAGGATAATGGACTTTATCGAATGTTGCACCTTTCCTTTCTTGAAATATTAAGTGATACTACCTGATATTACAGTAGACTCATTTTTATGAATTACACAAGCACCTTGCCTTGTAAAATATAAATATAAATGTAAATGCTATTCCTATTCATCCAAGCCTTTGATCCTCATAATGTTATCATTATGTTCTTTATAGACTGTACTCCTATAGATACTGAAGTCAGTGTAACTACTGCTGAGTATACATTGAATGTGACTGTGTTTTTAGATGCCTGTTTTTGCAATTACTGTGAGATTCTTTTTAAACATGTATCAATTTATGATGAATTGTCATGTTTGCAAAATATATTTTGTGGTACTAATAATTAAATCACACCTTTACATTAAGCAAGAATCTTATTAGACACACAAATATAACTTGGTGAAAGAGCTACAAAGTATTAAGAGGATGATCACATTCTGATATAAATGTAAACACAGCAGTTATGTTTTGATGAGTAGAAGAAAAATTACCTAGAATTTCCTTTCTAGTTAGGTAGAGATAATTAGGCAATTTTTATTTTTAAAACAGAATTTTATATACTACACAGTGTGTTCATAGTTTACAAATATAGGCACAGTACTGCTATCCATTGTTAAAAAGCAGCTACTTATAATAGAAAGTGGAATAAATTATTTAGCAAGGTATCACTTATGGGTCAAGAATCTGCCCTGTAAGGGGGTATCACTCACTGACTTCTCTGGTCCTACACGATGGATGAAGGGGCAGAATTTGATCTGGAATGTTTAATTACAGACATTGATTTCCTTTCTTAATAGCCAAACAATTGATTGCTTCCTGAACTCTTTAAAGAAATGCCACAATATTCCCTCTCATACAAAATGACCTTCCGTTCTACCACATAATGCAATCCAAACAGGCTGTTTGTCTAAGCAAGCAACAACATTGCAGGAGGGAAAGGTTAATATTGCCTGTTTTCAGAACATAGGCACATGCAAAAGTTAACATGATCTAAATTTGCTTTAAAGTCACAACAGTTTTGAGATTTTAGGAGCCCACAAAGAAATGGAATGATGAGGAAGAGACTGGAAATAACCAGGATTTACAAATATTATACAACTGTATCTGCCAAGGTGAGACAGCTAGGGTTTGGAGTTAAGAAATTAATCCAAATATTTCAGCTGTCTTTTAACAAAGGATCTTAACAACTTCCTAGAAAGTGGAATGTTCTCAAATATCCATTGTAAAACTAAACAATAATGCAGCTAACACTCCACATTTGACAATCATTTTTTACAAATATATAGCATCATATATATTTGTTCTCGAAGTTACTAACATGAGTTTGGCCAAACTGCAAGAGGCAGTGAAGGATAGGCGTGCCTGGCGTGCTCTGGTCCATGGGGTCACGAAGAGTCGGACACGACTGAATGACTGAACAACAACAACAACATAGCATCATCACCGGATTAGGCAGAAGTCAAGTATATTAATAATCAAAAATTGCCTAGAGGTTCATGTCAACTATTATCCCTTATGCCGGCTCAGTAATATAATAACATAAGTACAGTTTCAATGTTTTTGCTATACTGTATATCAATAAAGGTGAGAGGAAGGTTTAGGTTCCAAGTCCCGTATCACCTATAACGGGGGTTATGAATTCAGCCTATTACTTGAGTAATTTTATGAGAGAGAAGAAAATCAAGGCTGCTTCTATAACATTAGTTTCTAGTAATAATTTGTTTATTTACAAATGAGCTGTTGTTATGGAGGTATAGAAAGAAGCACACCAACAGTACTAGAATCATAGAATCCTAGAGTTGGAAGAGACTACAAGGGCCATCCAGTCCAACCCCCTGCCAAGCAGGAAACACCATCAAAGCATTCCTGACAGGTGGCTGTCAAGCCTTTGCTTGAAGACAACCAAAAAAGGAGACTCCACCACACTCCTTGGCAGCAAATCCCACTGTCAAACAGCTCTTACTGTCAGGAAGTTCTTCCTAATGTTTAGGTGGAATCTTCTTTCTTGTAGTTTGAATCCATTGCTCCGTGTCCGCTTCTCTGGAGCAGCAGAAAACAACCTTTCTCCCTCCTCTATATGACATCCTTTTATATATTTAAACATGGCTATCATACCTTAACCTTCTCTTCTCCAGGCTAAACATACCCAGCTCCCTAAGCCGTTCCTCATAAGGCATCATTTCCAAGCCTTTGACCATTTTGGTTGCCCTCTTCTGGACTAGATCCACAGTAATGATAGTACAATCCCCAAATCTCAAACCAGCTTTCCAGCCAAATCCAAAATGGATTATTTCAGCTTTCTATTAATGCCAAACTCCATTCATACAATTCAAATACTTGATACAGCTAACTGTCCCCATTGACTTCTGTCAATGTCTGAACCATGTACAGCTTAAAAGGTAAAGGGACCCCTGACCATTAGGTCCAGTCGCAGCCGACTCTGGGGTTGCGGCGCTCATCTCGCTTTACTGGCCAAGGGAGCCGGCGTTTGTCTGCGGACAGCTTTTGGGTCATGTGGCCAGCATGACTAAGCCGCTTCTGGTGAACCAGAGCAGCGCACGGAAACGCCGTTTTCCTTCCCGCTGCAGCGGTACCTATTTATCTACTTGCACTTTGACGTGCTTTCAAACTGCTAGGTTGGCAGGAGCAGGGACCAAGCAACGGGAGCTCACCCCATCGTAGGGATTCGAACCGCCGACCTTCCGATCGGCAAGCCCTAGGCTCTGTGGTTTAACCCACAGCGCCACCCGCGTCCCTATGTACAGCTTAGGGAGAGAAACAGCATGGCTCATGATAGTACTTCTTGAACTGCTACCTGCCTGAAAGCAGGCTAAAAATTGAAATAAAAGATGAAACCAAAGGCCTATTAAGACCACAAAGGAGTTCATATTGAAATGATATGAGAATGTATTAACCAAAAGCACAACTATTTGTTGTTTTTTTAAAAAACAACATGCCTAATAGCAATGGGATTTTATCATCCGTAGCAAGAATATGAAGAGCTTATAATGGCTGCATTTTTATACGGAATGAACTGGCTTATGTTTGACCTTTATATCTATTTTATGCTTTTTATTAATGTTTTTATGACTTGCATAGGGGTGTTACTATGGCAATGCAGCATTTTAGATATTTAAGACTTCATGGTCTGGGGGCCTGTTTGACATTCCAAGTCGCACAAAAAGTAAACATAGCCATATGGGCTCATTAGAAAAATTTCAAAATCCATAATTATAATTATTAGACCAACCCAAATACCACAAAACAATGTGCAAGCTTCAGAGTTCTCCAGAACTATTCATCAGGCAGATGGTACCGGTAAATGAAGCAATGGGGGGGGGGGAGGAATTGGCTGATATTGAAGCCTTGAAATCTGCTTCAACATGCAGTCTTTAGAAGGGATCAGGTTGCACCAAGGCAAACTGGGAACAAGAAGCGTAACACTGGCTGATTCCCCATCTCTGAAAACCCAATAACTAGCTGTTGCTCAGGTCCATATCCATTCCTATGTGAATCACACAGGTTCCTTGAGAGTGGGAAACAAGAATAGAGAGAAACTAATTATTATATTAATAAAGATGGAAATTAATTTTAGGTTGTTTGCTAGGCAACAGAAGTCAGATTGGATTGCTTTACTTAGAAGTTGGGAGGGGGAACATTTCCCCAAAGAATAAAGTCACATCTTTCTCCATGATCAACCTATCATTTAAGGATGGCAACAGACCTGCGTAACAGCCTGTTCTTTGTGTGAGATTTTGTTTTGCCCAACAATGTTATTGCCCTAATATGGCTTTTGGAATTCAAAATGGGAGTAATTCACTCTGAGCCAATAAACCCTTGAGTCTTCAACCATGGGAAATTTTGAACTTTGTATGAAATGCAGACTTTTGAATCCACACCAGACTAAAAGCAAATTCAGTACAAACTCTGCAGTCATCAGTGAGCATACCAGTTTAAGCAACTGCATTTTTAATACCCAATTTTGGAAGATTAACTCAGGACTTTATGGCAGAATACTGTTGACACACACTGTTCACACTTTGCAATATGTGTGGCCGCTGCATTTTATTGTGTTAACATTTTGTATTTTTAATAGATAGCCTTTAATAGTTTGGCACAGTACCATTATTTGCAATTTTAATATATTTATGATCAATTCATGCATGTCAATATCTATGTTGATGTTTCTGCTACTTTATCACTCATATTAACAGTGGCCTAAGGAATAGTGCAGTGCATATAGTGATGTTAAATTATCGAGAATAATCTTTTGGATAATATTCTCGATAATATTCTCAATTAATGAGAATATTAGAGAATTTTCATTTAAAAGAGGGGAATTTTCTAGCAGAGAATATTCTTCAGAATATTCTCATTCTCAATAATATTCTCCGGAGAATATTCTCACCTCAGTGATGTGAGGTGACATTATTTGTTGGCTCCTCTTATTTATTGAGGAGGATAACCTGCATCCTACACAGGCAAGGAAATTGTTCATTGCCAGTGTGCCTTGATAAAACATAGGAAGCTGCCTTTTCCTGCCTAGGAATCATACAATTTCAGACAGTACTGTACTCTTTCCCAACCCTATCTGAGATACTTATAAACAATAACTGTTTCAGTTTATAATGGATAGAATGAAGTCTCAAAGCCTACAAAAAACTTATTTAAAGCTGGCTGTGACATGTGCTACGTCGCATACAAATTTGTCCCAAATCATGGAATGTTTCAATTTTCCAACATTACAGTGTAACATTTTTTTTGTAGCCTTGATAAAAGGGACTTTGTGCCTTTCCCCACCTGCTGTTCCACAACTTAACTGTATTCAAAACAATTAACTAATGCCTCCTTAACTGTCCACTCCATTGGTCCTATCAATTCATCAATTACATTTTGTTGATTAATCTACCAATTAAACAGGTTAGCTGTTACCCTCTAGCAAATTCAAACATAATCCTAACATGTATATATCAATTTTACCCTATAGAACCTTTATATTAAAAAAAATTAGCTTCTTTTTCCACATCTAAATGGAGGAAGAAGAAGAAGAGTTTGGATTTGATATCCCGCTTTATCACTCCCCTTCAGGAGTCTCAAAGCGGCTCACATTCTCCTTTCCCTTCCTCCCCCACAACAAACACTCTGTGAGGTGAGTTGGGCTGAGAGACTTCAGAGAAGTGTGACTAGCCCAAGGTCACCCAGCAGCTGCATGTGGAGGAGCGGAGACGCGAACCCGGTTCACCAGATTACTGGTTTACTACTACTACCAGATTACTACTGCTCTTAACCACTACACCACACTGGCTCACACTGGAGCATTTTTAGATCCTCCTTTTTAAAAAACAGGACTAGAATTTGATATAGGATATTTTATGGGCGTTTTAATAAGACATCATTACAAAAATCAGCTTGTGAAAATCACTTAATTTATCAGCATGTGTTTCATTTAACTGCCTTTTAATTACTTGGGTGCTTGGGATAATGCTTTTCAGAACTATAGATTGATTTAATGCCACAATAAAGGCTTTCTGCTTTAATCTTTAATTACTTCACTGAACTTGCATTTACTTAATAGCAATGACTAGATTTTGCTGGCGATAGCCAGTTGTCAATGATGAAACAGCCTTTACTCCTCAAGGAGCAAAAGTGGTTCATATCTAAATTCAAAACATATCTTCAGCAAAAGAAAAAGCTACCATATCTAAGGTTTCAACTGGATAACTCCCATGCATTTTGATTTGGAGTTATCGACAACACTTGAATTTTCTTAACCAGCTACTCCCTCAATGTAGGAAACTTTCTACGTTCATCATTCATCATCTGGAGCCTAGGCCCACCAAATGCAGACACATCTCTTGTAGAGACTTCTCTAGAGGCCCACAGGGCTTAACATTCCTC
Source organism: Darevskia mixta (assembly GCA_034641385.1). Lineage (NCBI taxonomy): Eukaryota > Metazoa > Chordata > Lepidosauria > Squamata > Lacertidae > Darevskia > Darevskia mixta. Next base: position 4,623,916 of record JAWWNH010000224.1, on the reverse strand, counting down.
ACCCAGGAAGAAACGGAAGGGAGCTCCCAGAGGAGGGAAGGCAAGATTGATAGGCCTGGTCTTACCAGATCCACTGACCACTCAGGGACTCAGCATGGCAAGTAGTAGCTTTGCACTAGCCAATGAGCTTCTGCACTGGTCCCTGGGCTAGGATGATGGGCGTGGCTTGGCCTTGGCTAACAGGACTACTGCTGCTTTTGAGGTTTCCCCCCTTTTTGCATGCAGATCAGCTCCTTGGAACAGAACAACCACTTTTTTGAGAATAGGGGAAATGTTTTGGATAAGGTACGATAAAAACAGATTGTTTAATCTCAATTTTAGGTAATGGCTGCATGTCATATGCTCTAATGTAAACCAAGATATGCCTCAATGCAAGCCTGTTACACAGTTTAAAGATGAAAATGAATGAGAACTATGTAACAAAAAACTCCAACAGGTTTTTTAAAGAAGGCTTATTTTTCAGTGGAAAACTGCTCTTTCAGCATGTTACTTGCAACAAATGTGCGTTCAAAACTACTTAAAGCACACTTTTGAATGTATATGCTGGACTTTACATGTAGGAGGAATTAGACACAAATGGGCTATACCTGTTGCTCTTATTTCTGTCACTGAATTATTTCTTATTTCTGTCACTGTTTAAGACTAGTGGTGCTCACAGTCTATCACTGATATGTTTAAATAAGAGGGCATTGGTAAATAAAGCAAACATAAAAGATGTATAGCAAAATTTGATCCATGGCTCCAAAGAGAGAGTTAATTGAAGTGCAGTTGGCTGAGATAGGTACAAGACATATTTCCCCACCATTTCACTGCCGACATAAATTTTTCTTTAGATCAAAAACAGTGCAAGAATATTTTAACAGCTTCCTACTGAGTATACACAAATTCAACAGCCACTGTGGAATACTCTAGGCTATCAAGTTTGCATAATACATACAGGAAGATCCACACTTGAAAAGAATACTGTTTTAACATCTTTGTACCAAACAACCATTACTTAACAGTTTACACTTTTATCTTGTAAGTTGTACAGCTATTAAAAAAAAATATGCCTACTTCAATGCATGTGGTAGTTTTTTAAAGACTCACTCCAGGGATGTTTTGAAAGAAACTCTAGTCAGCTTCTGTTGTTATGAGAAGATTCCGAATTTGTATATTTTTATCATTCGCCAGTGTGCCCAAGTAAAAAAGAGAAAAGCTTCAACCTCTTCAGGTTGTATAAACCAGACTTAAAAATAGCTAGCCAGAAACCACCATGTACTGCTTCAGGCAATGAACACATGACAAAGCCCTTGAGAAAGCAGAAGGCCACTTAATGGCTGTGTTCACACATCACGGTAAAGCATAGTTAGTGGCTTACCATGAACATGCAGGTGGTTCCCGCTTCGCCCCTCCCCTAGCACAAGCGAAAGCAACAAATCATGACCCCTGACTTAGCTTTACATCTGAACCAAGGACCTTGGTTTGTTTTGCTCCAAGCAAACCACGGCTGTGTACACACTATACTTTTAAAGCACATTCAAAGCACATTTCCCCCCCACCCTCAAAAAGTTATGGACATTTTTGTTTGGTAAGTGTTGCTGGAAATTGTAACTTTGAGGGAATAAACTACAGTGCACAGAATTCTTTGAGGGAAACAATGTCTTTTAAAAGTGCAGTGTATATGTAACCTATGATGTTAAGCCATGGTTTGTTCTTGACTTACTGACTGTGCTTTGTTTAAACCAGGGGTGGCCAACTCCCAAGAGACTGCGATCTACTCACAAAGTTAAAAACTGGCAGTGATCTACCCCCCTTTTGGGGGGTAAGTTGTTAAGCTTTTTTTAGGGAGGAGGAAGGCCCATTTTTGGGGGTTCAGGTCAAAGTTGTTGAGCTTCTTTGGGGCAAGCCAGTGATCTACCACAGACGTCCAGTGATCTACCGATCACGATCTACGTACCTGTTGGACATGCCTGGTTTAAACTAATCTCATCTGGATCTAGCAAACATTCTAACACTGTCTGTTTCAACAGCTCCCTTATTCAAGCTCCTGGGAACTAAATGACAAATCAATCACTTGCAGTAACATTTTGGCTCCATCCATATCAACCCTTGCTGCCTATTTTTATTTCCATTAAAAATGAGCCATTATCAGTTAAAGGTCCAGAACATACACATATACCTGTATACCCCCATGGATAGAAAGAGCCACAAAATTCTTTCTTCCTGTAAGCACCACACAACCGGGAATTTAATGATGTTTACCCAACCCTAGGCTAAAGTAACATCTAATTAAGATGCAGACTAATACATTTTTCAAATGTTACACTGAATGTGGAGAGAAATACAAAATGTGTAATCTCTGTTCCTCTCTCTACACGTTCAGTTAACCATCTGCATAGAAACTGCACGTGGACCCAAATATTTGCATAGGGTCCTGTGTTGTGAATCATAATCCTGCTTTTCAGTGCTGGGGAGAAAGTGGAATTTGAGTGTAGTTTCTATGCAGACAACACCTGGGAAGGAAAGCAGGACTGACTGCAATATCCTGCTCCCCACACACCCTATTTAGCATGCAAAAATAGCTTCTGCATGTTGAATTTATTTAGGAATATTTTTGCTATTATTTCTGTGCCATTAGGAATCATGTTCTTGTTCTGTACCTTAAATCAAAGTCTTATTTAGGTTCATTGAAGCCTCTTGTTTCATAAACCAAACAATTCTTGTATGCTAATTTAAATGAATCTATTATAACAGAAATGGCTCAGAAAATATTGGTATCCTCTCTCTAGGTCAGTGCTGGCTAACCTTGACACTCCAGATGTTTTGGGACTACAACTCCCATCATCCCTGACCACTGATCCTGTTAGCTAGGGATGATGGGAGTTGTAGTTCCAAAACATCTGGGGTGTCAAGGTTAGCCATCACTGCTCTAGGTAATGCTTCTAGACAGGGTCAGGGTGTGACATAGGATCTTGGCTGTGAGTCCTGGAAGACCTGCTCCCTGCCATGCAGGCCCTTTTCTACTTGGCCTGAGAGGGCAGGGCCCTGACTGCTTTTGACCTACAAATGCTTAGGCTTCTGAATAAATTCTTGGCCAGTGGTATATTGTTTAAGTGTTTGTGTGTGTGTGTGTGTGTGTGTGTGTGTGTGTGTGTGTGTGTGGAGGGGTTGTTGCTGATAATGATATTTATTTTTTGTATCTTTACTTTAGATCTTATGATTTATGTGGAATTGTTTGAAGTTTTCATTGTTTTTGACTACTTTTATTGTCTTTGTAATTGCATATTTTATATGTTGTAAGCATTTGTTCTTTTTAGTACTTGATACAGCTAAACCACAGAGCCTAGGGCTTGCCGATCAGAAGGTCGGCGGTTCGAATCCCCGCGATGGGGTGAGCTCCTGTTGCTCGGTCCCAGCTCCTGCCAACCTAGCAGTTTGAAAGCACGCCCAAAAGTGCAAGTAGATAAATAGGTACCGCTCCGGCGGGAAGGTAAATGGCGTTTCCGTGCGCTGCTCTGGTTCGCCAGAAGCGGCTTAGTCATGCTGGCCACATGACCTGGAAGCTGTACGCCGGCTCCCTCAGCCAGTAAAGCGAGATGAGCGCCGCAACCCCAGAGTCGGACACGACTGGACCTAATGGTCAGGGGTCCCTTCACCTTTACCTTTACAGTGTCATAAGCCCTGAGACACTGCAAAGACAGAAAAAACATCATATGATTTCAGCAAGAGAAGCTGTGTAACAGAGCTGCCCCGTAACGTCCCCGAGTAACCATTTTCTGAGGGAACAAAAGAAGCCCGAGAGTGACCTTGTAATAGTCACACACACAGTTCAAGAACAGCTCCAGTTAAATCACAACTAATGTAGGTTTATAAACAGCACATATTTATATACTAGAAACCATATTTTCTGGTAGGTGATCTGTGAATATTGCCATTGTCAAAACCAAAACACATTCCATTGCTTGACAAGATAAAGTGTGTGTTTCTTCATCCAAAACAAGCATGTTTACCAAGCCCGGGAGGTTGAAAACTATTAGGAACTGGGAATTTCTGAAGCCATGCAGAGATTGGCACAATATCCTTCAAAACCAAAGCCATTTGCTATAGACTGGCAGAACAACAAAATCAACACCACCATGGCAGTATTAATTTCTCTTGAGAAAGAGAATCTCAGCATGAAAACTAAGGCTGTTTATTCTGTAGCATATTGCGGTATACACATTCTGGAGATAACTCAATAATCGGCTTAAAAATGGGAACAATGAAGTATGTTTATAAGACATATGAGAAAACACCTAAATGCTCAGTTAAGTAAGTTAAATAATAATCTAAAAGTTACTGATACACTTCTTTCTGTGTTTTGAAAGTATCAAAATCAGAGGTGTAATACTGTACCTAATTAAAGCATGAGGGAGATTTGAACAAGTGGTTCACATTTTCATCACCATATCAAAACCTTATGTTTACAATATCTGTATTTTGTCATTTTTTAAAAAAAAATAATCCAGTAAGTTGCTTACTGTTTTGTACTTCAATACTTTTATGTTCAAAGACATTTCATCTTTTGCTATCCAAAATACTGAGAAAAAGATGCATACCCCAGAGCTTAACATACCAGCATCTTGCCTCTTCTTGTTTAGTTGAAGTTAGTCAACATTTGTGGCTCAATACTCTAGAGGCATAACAGCATTCTATTACAACAGATGTCCGGTTATGCCTTCCAGCTTAGCCACTGAATGCAAACATATAAAGAAGGAAAAATATACATCTAGTAACATGCTTCTGGAGACAACAAATCCTTCAGGGATACAGTGTACTATCGTTAGAACTGGGGGGAGGGGGGGAGATATGCTACTGCCACAATACATTGTGTGCAGTTGTGGGAATCAGATTGCACTGATATTAGATTACTTATGAAAGCAAAATGTCAAAAGACGTCCAAATTATTTTAACTAAGCAGACAGAGTTAGGTTGTGTCTGCAACAGCCCAGCATGTACTAATTCCCAACTGCATCCAAGTTGCAGGTTCTGCATTGTGACCCCGGCACACCTGTTATCAAGGCCAGGTAACACTGTAACTTAAATACAATGCAAGCAACTATGTATCTTTAATGCAGCTAATTACAGGAGCAGGGAAACCTGATTCTTACTGCAAAGCCACATCGTAAGTGGAGGCTTATCTCTTCACTCTGCCATGGAGATCATACCCACCAGGGATATGGGGTGTGTGTGTTGAGAGGGGGATCTTCATTCCAATCTCAGTAGAGAAGTGAAGAAATAGATCTCCCTTTCAGGCACATGTCTATGTAGTGAGAATTGGGCTTCCCTGTATCTGTTACTGTATGACTAGTTTGCCACAACAGAATCTGCAGCTGGAGAGACATGCAAGGAACCGGCTTCTGCCGAGTCAGGCCAATTGTCCTTCCAGCCCCAGCTAGCAGCAGTTCCCAAGGATATGGGATACATTCCGTATCTCTGTTCTTTAAGATTGTTTAAGTCCATGGTTAGCTTAAAACCTTTTGGTCCAAGGGCTGCATTTGCAGTCAGCTGCCCCACTGAGGTCTGAATGCCATTGACAGGCACAGCTACTGCACACACAGACATCACACATTGACCACACATGAACCACACACAAACCCAAACATGCAGCAGACACATTCACCACAGATGCTGGCACACAGCACTCTCTGTGTGTCTCTGTAGAGCAGGCATAGATGGGTTGTTTTGGGGATGAGAGGAGAGCAAGCACTGTGTCTTGTTGTTCCTTAGGGAATAATCTTAAGTGCTTCTTTTCCTCCTCACTGAGCCCTCCTTCCCACTTTCAATACATTAATACCTTCTGGCAATGCTCCCACACCAAAGGGAGAAAAGGCACTATGGCAAGGAAGTTGTGGGGAGGGGGAGGCACCTGATTTTAGGACACTGCTGGCAGCTGCCGGGTGCAGCCCATTGGTCCTCCACCTGTTTTAACTGATAGGAAATTAACCTTGAGATCTTGAACATGCAAGGCATGAACATTATCAGTATGGTTAGCCCACAAGGTTTTGCTGCTGTATATTATCGTCAACATCAATTTATTAATTGCCTTTTGTACAATTGTCTCAAAGCAGTGTAAAATAAAATCAGAAAAGAAAAACCAGCAGATAAGTTTAAAACAAAACTAAAGCTGTACAAAGTAGACACTCATGGCGAAGATCCATTTATCTAGCTGCAAAAGCCAGTGTAAGAGGCAGCTCAAATAACTGGACCTTTCATGTGATTGTTTCGTTGTGCAAAATTGCTATTAGAGATTAGTTATCTCAGAACAACCTAGTTTAAAATTAGAAAGCTTAGAGGGTGTTACTACATTAGGCATATGCGTTAGATGCGTCATGTGCCAACATTTGGTACATTTGTGCTACTTTAAATATGTGGTTTCAAGATCAAAACTGCAGTTTGTGGTAATATATTGAAAATATACAGATGGGGGAAAAGTATTTGCTTTGAAGCTAAGCACCACATAGCAAGACCGGTCATCTTAAAGCTACTTAATATTATTCATGCGGCAGGCATCATTACTGTTTAGAGGAATAGAAGAAACATTTTACAACTCATGCAATAGCTCTGCTTGTCCCTTGATTCTGACATGACAGATTTATTCCAATTAGGCTGTGAACTTGCTCTCCCACCCTCTAAAGAAATGTGGCTGTTTAGGATTTTCTCATATGTGGTCGGGAGCTACCTTGGGCACACTAAAGGCACAGGACGTGGCCCTGTGCTGTATCACAAACTGCTGTTAAAAGTCTCTGGTTTCAAAGGTGGTTTGCTATGGAGTAGTATGGAAGAGGGCTGCTATTTGAAAAACACAAGCCTAAAACATACAGAACAAGTTGAATGGTTCTTTAGATACTTGCAAATGAAAAGACACACAAACGGATTGCAGAATTCAGCATCACCACACACTGCATGCCGTGTATCAAAAAAATGAGCAGACCAAGGAGTTCTGTGAAACCAGAGGAGAGTGTGTGCATCAGAGCTTTGCTGCTGCGCCAATGGACAGCTTACTTTCTCCTCGTCCACACTGGAAGTCTACAGCACCAGATCATTTCCCCTTGCATACTAAGAAAACTTCCATTCACTTCTCAGGGATGGCCATTCTCCCTCCACATCCTATATTGTGTTTATGTAACATTCAACAAAGTACATAATCAGAGACAGAGCTATGCCACAGGGCCTTACCACTGCTCAGGACTCCCCAGGGCTGGAAGAATGCTGCTATCCTGGGCTTTCCACCTGGAAAAATACAGACAAGACTGGAAGAATATTGGAAGGACTGGAGTGAGTCCACAAGCCCATACCTAAGGGCCCAAATGAGATACTGAGACCCAACAGCCTATAATTAGGCTTTTTGAATCACAATCACCGCCAAGCAATAAATTTGGAACCAATTGTACAGATCCCCAATCAGAGTTCAACTCACGAGTAGGGAAAGGTTCAACCCAACTTAACTCAAATACATTAACAGCAGATTCCAACAATGTATGTGCCAAATTATACCACCACCCGACTCAAGAAATGTAAAGATTAAATATAACCTATGAAAGCATTGCACAATGGGTAAATTATGGAATCTGTAATCTGTAGTTAAAAATAACTTCTATGGTAGGGGGAAAGAAACATTTTTAAAATATGCACAACCATTATGAAAACCTAAATGATATTTGGCTTAATTGTTTGGGCCTATACTTGAGACTGACAGTTTTGAGGAGGTTTTCTCCATTTATTTAAAGATTCTCAATGTAATTAAAGATTAAGGAGTTAAAAGAAAATTTTACCAGCACTTTGGAAAGATACAGCTAGAAAAAGCAGCAGGGATTTGTATTTGGACATGTTCTGTTCATTTGGTAGGTTATATCAGGTGAGACCACTTAATTCCATTCCCCCTAAAATGTTTAAAGGAAGATTGCCTCTGTTTTCCTTTCATTAACAAACATGCAGAACAACATTTTTTAAAAAGTCCTCTGCCATTTCATGACAATTCCTCATCACAAAGAAGCAAGGAGTTGGAAATTAAGTTCCAGTAGCATTCTTCTGCCACCTTTGGCACCTGAGATCTATATTTGTGGGACCCACCCTATTATTGTGACTGAAATTTACTTTAAACTGCAGTCCAAAGAATTAAATAACAGTAGTCGAATTGCTGCAGTAGAGGCAATAACACACAATTACATATGTGTAACTACCTAAATAAGTAGACACTCCAATCAAAATTAAGAAATTCTTAGCCCTTCCTATTTGAATGGAACAGATTTCAGCATCATTGGGACTTATACTTAACCTTAGGCTGACTCAAGCCCATAGCATTTTATCCAAAAGACTGTAATTGAAGCACATAAAATTATGGCTTTGAGAAATACCAAGATCTGAATTGTATGATGCAACATGGAACACAGCCTGAGGGCAAACAGACCAATCCTCTACAGATTAAGAGAAAACTTGGTGCATTTTGATAGACAACAGCTGTTTTAGAGAGGTGAACATGGTGTGATTAGAGGCATTGCTGTTTGTCATGGGTACACTCATTTTGTATCTTACACTTATCTCTGCTCAAAGAGGTTTTATCAGGAGATTTTAGTGGTTCAAAAATCTGCAAAGCCAAGTACTGTATGACAATGGGACAAGTGAAACTGCTGTTGTGTGACTTTTATTTTCAACTGTTTTAAAAGTACTCTATCTAATTAGTGTATTCTAGGTCCAGAGAATTTCCTTACCACTTCTGGTTCATGAGTTTTCACTGGTATATGTCAATATATGTGTAAAATGACAAACCACATTAATAAATAAATACTACACTCAAAATAACACTACGAAGTCCATATACCGAACCTTCAAATACTTAAAATGTTGAACATTTATAACATTTTTGTATAGGCAAGCCTATCCAGACATGTACAATTTATACGTGTCTTACCTCATTTTAGCTACTGTTTATTTTAGTCATATTCCGGATGCTTTTAAATGCCTGTTTTTAACTTTTTATCATGAATTTCAATAGTTTATTTTATATTTTTTGTAAACCACTTAGAGGTGTTTCTTTTTACAATCCATCGGCATATAATTTTTTAAGATATATAATATACACACAAACTTTTATGACACGTTGCTCAAACCCTACAAACCCATATGGAATATCCAAGATACCATATATTTAAAAACCTCCTCCAAGATACGTAGGCAAAAGAAACACATCATTTTTTAATATACAACCGTGCTAAACTAAATGATAGACAGTGCTGAAAACCCATGGTTGTGACTGACTGCAAAAACTTGATCGTTGCCAACTTCAGCACTACTGTTTTCATACAGGGTGACTTCTTTCGCATAACCAGCAAATGTGGAGAGCTATGTGAATGAACTCTGCATTTTGGTCTATATAAATCCTAAGTTCCCTGTTATGGAGAGGGGCTCTTTGTGCTCATCAGCCAGGTGCAGATGGAGTGGATGGATCCTCCTAGTGGTGTGGGTTGTCCGCACAGTGTATCTCAGGCCCAACTCACAAGCCAATCCCTGAGAGCAGAGTTTTGGGTAGCCCTAGGAAAGGAAATCTTCTCCCTTGGTTCTGCCCTAGTCTACAAGTAGGAGCCCTGGCCCAAGGCTTTGAAATTGTCATTAATGACTTCTCTTACATAGCCAACAAACACAGAGTAGTAGTGTAAAGGACCATTTATCTTCGGATGCGTAGAAAGAACCCTTCCCTCAACTTTCAAAAACACATCTGGTAATTTTGAATTATGCTGCTCCTAAAGGATAGTTGAGATTAATCGGGTTAAAGTGTTGGAAGCTCAGTATAATATTTAGAAGCCCTTGCTGTTTAAGTTAAGAGCTGCTCTGACTGGGGCACTACCAACTATCTGTGTCTAGAATTATTTGCATTATATAGTTTTGTCCTGTATACAGCAGAAAATTAATGAAATTCACTGTGCTTTCTGAAGAGCACAGTGAAGTGTGACAAGTGTTGATATAGTAAGAGCTACAGCACTAATTTGTGTTACTTGTTCTTTGGCACCAGCACAGTGAAATCTTTTAAACAAATAAGAGCACAAAGTGTTAATGGAGACATTCCATAGCAGTCAAGGATAAAATCAGTTTTCACATGCTAGGGTTGCCATAATTCATATTCTGGCCAAAGCTGTTGAGTTTTTTTTAGTTTTACCCAAATTTGTTGAGGGGAAAAACACATTTTCGAGCTATTTTTAGGGAAAATTGGCAGAAACGACACTGCCGACATGGGTTGCCATACGTCCGGATTTTCCTGGACATTTTGCCAATTTCTGCCCGGACACTGCTTCCGACTGCAGTATTCTGGGTATGTCCAGGAAATTTGGGACATATGGCAACCCTATCAAATGCAATCCCAATTAGCTGGAGCCTATCGATAGCAACTACAAAACTACTCAAAGAACAAAAATTTCTCATCTCTTCCCCTGCTGAAGCCCCCTACACCCCTTGAAGGGCTTCCTAGGAAAGTTTTTTTATGGTGTAGAGCAGTGGTTCCCAAACCTTTTCAGACAACAGCCCCTGAGTTCCATAAACTAATTCCCAGTACCCTACCATATAAAAGGGATGCGGGTGGCACTGTGGGTTAAACCACAGAGACTAGGGCTTGCCGATCAGAAGGTCGGCAGTTCGAATCCCCGTGACGGGGTGAGCTCCCGTTTCTCGGTCCCAGCTCCTGCCAACCTAGCAGTTCGAAAGCATGCCCAAAAGTGCAAGTAGATAAATAGGTACCGCTCCGGCAGGAAGGTAAATGGCGTTTCCGTGCGCTGCTCTGGTTTGCCAGAAGCGGCTTAGTCATGCTGGCCACATGACCCGGAAGCTGTACGCCAGCTCCCTCGGCCAGTAAAGTGAGATGAGCGCCACAACCCCAGAGTTATCTGCGACTGGACCTAACGGTCAGGGGTCCCTTTACCTTTACCTTTACCATATAAAAAGCATTATTCCAAATAGCAATTGGCACAACCCATTAAGGAAGATAACCACCCAGTAAAATTCAAAACAATAACAACTAATTGAATATTTTTTAAATGTCCAGTTAAAACTTTTTAGTTTAATTAATTCAACAAACTGATGAACTTGATGCCAGCTTTTCACAGTCCGATAGGCACTTATGCCTCCAGCACCCCATGCCTCCCCCTTGCCTCTTAGTACCCCCACCACCGTTCCCTGGAGGGCAGTGCAGCCCACTTTGGTAACCGCTGGTGTAGAAAGTAGCAGCTAGAGAGAGAAATAAGTAGAAACTGTTGACCGCCCTGCTTGAATAAAAATAAATCCCACAAACCCACTCATATTGGGGCAATGCTGGATCCAAACCAGAAAAGCAAAATGCTGGTTAAAACTATGAAACCATTATTCTGCTAATGAGCTTTATTCACAAAGAAATCATTTTTAATGACAATGCTATTTCCGCAGCAACACTTACGATAGATTTCCCACAAGTCAACTAAATCATGTATTCCTTTGACACCTTCAGCACAAAGGCTTTTAGAAGTATTTACTGTGAAACTCAGTCCAAAGTTATGATGACAGGAATGTTTTACAGAATAATTTTGTGCCCTTTTTGTGTCAGGTTTCCTGAACAGACAAAATAAATTATTGCATTTCATTAAGTATAGCCTAAGTATTTCTAAAGGTAAAAGTGAATAACAGAACAGTACTCATAAGCAATTTCACACTGGGAAGATTATGATAGTCTTTTCCTGATGGAACAACACCTACCCTAATTAATCACATTTTCCTATTAAGCAGAAGACAAAGAACAAATGAAGCATCTCTGCTGCAAAACATTGTAAAATCTATGCATTTGAATAATAAGAAAATTGCTCTAACAGAATTTCTGGCATAAAAGTAGGTAGGACAAAATATAACAAGCACAGTTATTGGCATGCCAGTAAAATTCAGTTAATGGCTAGAAAGTAAGAAGAATTAAGGGTGGCCTGTATATTTTAAAATAAAAACCTTAAGCAAATCATACATTAAAAATCCCAAATATATTGAAAACATTTTTATTTTGCTTTCAAAAAATTTGTATGTCGCTTGACTGTAATAAAAACTCAAAGCAATTTAACAAAACAGTACCACTCCAAATGTAAAATAATGAGTCCAGATATCCCCCCTCATAAGAGTTGAAATGATCAAGCTTTTTCAGATACAGTACATCACACACCCCATCTTTTATCTGAGTATGCACAAAGATCTACTATAGAGGGGGTGCCGTTCCAGTCTAGATTTTTGTAACTGGTGACATTTCTGAACTAGTGAAGTTTTCTCAGTACAAATACTTTCAAGCAGACACCTCACTATGGGAAAATGGCACTGAAAATTTAGCATGTGAGGACTTCCTGGCATAGAATCATAGAGCTGGTAGGGACCCCGAGGGTCATTTAGCCCAACTCCCTGCAATGCAGGAATCTCAACATGCAGTTCCCCATCCAATTCGAAACCATAACAGACCCTGCTTAGCTTTGTAAATGTGCTAGCAGTTTTATTGCTGCACCACTATCACCATCATCATCACGAGCACCAGCATATGCAAAATTAGACCCTAGACACTATGCAAATGGGAGTGGTGCTGAGAATGCGACTATTTTACACTCCACGTGTATAATTACTATTATAATTCTGCAAGTCATTCATTCAATGCATTCTATAGTATGAGAGATGCTGCAGTCGGTTTTTGCCTACATTGGCAGGGCTGGGCTAAATAACCTTTGAAGTCCCTCTTAGAGGAAACACTTACCGGTATATTTTGGAATCTCCAGCAAATACAAAGGAGGGATCACCCACATAGCTATAAGCCAGCCCAAGCATTACGATTTATTTCTCAGGGCCAGCTCTCTAGCCTATCACTGAAAGATGCTAAATTGAAGGGGACCAGAAGCAGCTTATGAAAGTTGGCGGCCCCAAATCTAGGAAATGTAAACACACTTTTATTTCAATCTGCATTTTCTTAACTGCTGGGCTTTGGATTCATTTGTAATGTTCATTTTAAGGGGTGTGTTGACTTCCCATACGCAAGTGGCTGTGTATCCAGGAGATCCTTTGTTTCCTTTGTTCTTATGAAATTGACGATTTAATTTGATTTTAATATTTAATTAAATGTTAATATGTAATATAAATGATTTGATATTTTATCCACTGTACTTGTGAGGGCTTTTGTGTTCTGAAAGGCAGTTTAGAAATCTTTTTGTCAAGAAAATAAATAAATAAATGTTAAATGTTTCTGTCATTTTATAGTTCACCATACTAAGCATAAATGGTAACTTTGTGCCCACAAAGCTCACCAATGCCATACCTATGTTATGATATGAAATAGTTTTATTGAACAGTAACAACTCTCTTATTGAACTGTACACGTTTTAAACAACTTTAAAGCAATAAGAGGACTTTGAAGCAATTAATCCACTGTAGATACTGAAGGAAACTGAGCAAATACTTTTCTCTGTCAGTAGCAATGGCATCTTTCATCCATCTACATTTGCTGCTTCAGCCAACGTGGAATCAGCATTACCACTTGACAAATAAATCTAGAAATTTATAATTAAATTTAGTTAAAGACATTTACTGAACCATTTAGCTTTTTCCCAATGCAATCAATTAATCATCATTTTTTTAAAAAGGGAAGGGAAATGAATTGTAGAAGTATTCTACAATTTCCATGCACAGTAAGATTGTTCTTCTTCTCTGGGGTTGGGCTTTAAAGGTGTTACCTCCAATTTATGCGGGGGCCAGGAGTGCAACAGTCAAACCTAGTGTGCCGGTTGCAGTCGTTCCTTGAAATGTCTGATTTGGCCGCAGCGACACACCCCTTAGTTTCATCCCATTTGGGCAGACGGTTGACCAGGGCTGGTCATAGGGAGCATATGACTCCCTTGTTACAACAGCTTCACTGGCTACCAGTCTGTTTCTGGGCACAATTCAAAGTGCTGGTTATGAGATTTGAAGCTCTATATCAGAGGTCAGCAACCTTTTTCAGCCGTGGGCCAGTCCACCGTCCCTCAGACAATGTGGTGGGCCGGACTGTATTTTTTTTCGGGGGGGGGGGGAATGAACGAATTCCTATGCACCACAAATAACCCAGAGATGCATTTTAAATGAAAGCACACATTCTACTCATGTAAAAACAGGCTGATTCTTGGACCGTCCGCGGGCCGGATTTAGAAGGCGATTGGGCCGCATCCAGCCCTCGGGCCTTAGGTTGCCTACCCCTGCTCTATATGGCTTAGGTCCAGGAATCTGAAAGCCTGTATTCTCTCATACAAACGTACCTGGGCTCTGAGATATTTGGGGGAGGCCCTTCTCTCAGTCTCACTACCCTCACAGGCACACTTCGGGGGGGGCATGGGTAAGGTTGTTTTGTTTTTTCTTGTTGCTATTTTTTCTTGTTGCTATTATTAAAAAAGATCTTTTTTATATTGTTTTAATCATATTAGCTTTTAATTACTTTTTAATGATTATCTTTTCTATGTTTTAAGCTTTTTCTGTTGTATCTGTAAGCCGCCTTGAGTCCCCATCTGGGAAAACATCAGGATATTATTATTATTATTATTATTATTATTACTATTACTAAAGCAGTGCAATCCAAAATGTGATATGCCATTCTATATTTCTAGAAATGTATTTCAATTCTCAAAAGGATCAATGTTCCTGACTGGCTCTTAAAAACAACAACAGAGGACTGATGAGATTACAGAGAATAAAACTTTAAAATGGTTATTGAACGTATTTCCTGATCTTAGTCATGTTTACTCAGCAGTAAAAGCCATTGATTCCAGTCTGATTTACTCTATATGGATATGCTTAGAATTGCATCCTTACGATTGTGTTTTGCCTAGATTCTGAGAAACAGCTCATGAAAAAGACAAACGATCCCTTTCTGGAAATTAGCAATTAATTTGCCGAAAGGCAAAATGTTAATCCTGTCAAGAATTAAACAAATTCACTCAGCTTTGTGTTTTACAGATTTTCTACTTCAATTAAAAGAAGATTAAAATGGCTTCTTACAAAATCAGGGTTCATGATGTACCTATCTGTGCTGTGTAGTGGAATGAATTCATAACAAGCATTTTTCATTTAGGAAGAGATCTGTGCACTGTCTCACCAAGGAAGGCTATACAATGTTTTAATCTAACTGTTCTGAACTTGCACCTGCAGCAAAAACCTTTCCTAGTCTAAAACGTGTGGAGCTGTGTGGAGTGTGTGTAGGCAAGGTGTCTTTCTTTCCCTCTCCAAATGACTTATTTAACATTGTTGATGCTGACAGAGTAAGAGCAGAAAGTTGTCCAGTTCACTAAAGTCACAGTAGTCTAAAGCAGTACTGGACCAAGTTGCAGAGAAGTATGCAGTACTGGGAAAACAACAGAATTGAAATGTCAAGGTCCAAAGACATATTCTGTTAAATTAAACTATATCATTATTCCATTCACATCATAGGCTTTTACATTACATTCATAGCGCAAATCAGCTAAGTGGTCTTGAAGTCTTCAAATTAAACGTTACAATCTTCAAGAGGTTGATGAAATTTGTAGTTTTAATACAGCTTTAATTTAGGCTGTATTTTTTAAAAAAATTCAGGACACTATAAGCCCATGTGGGTGATCATTCTACTATCCTTTTGCAGCTGATGTGTGATAAAATTCTCCTTACCACTTTGTGAGAGGAGACACATGATCAAACTATTCAAGGGTGAGACAGTCAGTATAGACTCAGGGCTCATCCAGACTTCCTTTTGCTCCCCAACTGTTTTCCAGGTGTTTTTGTTTTGTCTTGTTCCAAAGTTTCCCCCCAGGGAAATCTGCATTGAATCAGGTAAAGGTAAAGGGACCCCTGACCATTAGGTCCAGTCGTGTCCGACTCTGGGGTTGCGGCACTCATCTCACATTATTGTCTGAGGGAGTCGGCGTACAGCTTCCAGGTCATGTGGCCAGCATCACTAAGCCGCTTCTGGTGAACCAGAGCAGCACACGGAAATGCCGTTTACCTTCCCGCCGGAGTGGTACCTATTTATCTACTTGCACTCTGACGTGCTTTCGAACTGCTAGGTTGGCAGGAGCAGAGACCAAGCAACGGGAGCTCACCCCGTCGCGGGGATTCAAACCGCCGACCTTCTGATCAGCAAGCCCTAGGCTCTGTGGTTTAACCCACAGCGCCACCTGGGTCCCGCATTGAATCAGAGCAAATAGCAAAAAACGGCTTTAAAGCCCAGACCTGTGCCTAGAAACACAGCACAAAAGGAAGTCTGGATGAGCCCTCAGTTAATGGCTGTAAATGAGGTAGCAGTAGAAATAAGAACTGAAAGAAATTACTCTTTTACCATTCACATAAGGCTCCTGTGTGGTAAAATCATGCTTATAACCTGACAGGTTGATAAAGGCAAGCAAATCACTCAAAAATAAGAAAACTCATCTCAAGGTATTTGGGTCATCTGTGTGGATTCACTTTCATAAAGCAATGTAGCTCAGGAAGAAAAATAGACTATGAGACACTTCAGATTTTGGACGTGTGGCAAAGGAAAAGGGGATTTACAAGAAAAGGAAGTGGATAGCAGGGGAAAATTATAAATAAATTTTATTAAAATAATTTGCGAAAATGATTAATGTATAAAACAACAAAAATGCATGGCAAACATGTAAGAACTATTTTGAAACACTAAGCTCATTGTATTTAGGAGTTAAAACAACAGTTAAATTTGAATGATTTTCTGTCATGTTCTTATACCGGAGCAGCTAATGGATAACCCATTGTGTGACAAATCTCTCATCATCCTCAATAATCTATACCAACAGTCGCCACTAATGAAGAGAACTGGAGAAACATCTATTTTTTTAGGAAATATGTTATCATAGCAAATTCAGTCAGTATAACCAGTGCTTTTTTCCTAGAAAAATAGGTGCCAGTACTCACCATGAAGTTGTTACAGCATGTGCCATACTGTACTTTTTAACAACAACAAAAGAGGTGCCAGTACTGCATACCTTTGAGTACCCCCTGAAAAAAGCACCGAGTAAAACACCAATACTGAAATAAAGGAGTTTAAAATAAGTTAAGGACTACAGAGCCAAATCTGTTCCAATCATGAGCCTGAAACTGATAATTCTAAAAACATTTGTTACTGGGCTTTTAAGGAAAAAGGGACCTCTTACACACAGTGAAATGATCCTAACTTACAGTGGCGACTTGTACATAATCTTTAGGGCTGAGCTGAATATTACCCAGTGCACTTTCAGCAAAAAAGTGGGGTTTTCCAAAAGTCACCACAAGCTTCCAATTTCAAATTAGCCTGTTGCTGTTTTATTGGCTGCAACACTGGTACTACGTAATATTGTAAATCAGTGGGCGGGTCTGTGATCCATCAGCTGCTGAGACTCTACCACAGCTCAGGTTGGGCGGGATGCTTCAGGAACTAAATATGACATCAGCCTCTGCCATATTGGGGGTGGGGGTGGGGTACAAGTCCAGCACATCAGATAGTTTGAGAAGCACTGTTGTAAATCACCTTAGAAACCTACAATGGAAGCTGGTATCTAAATCTGTAAAAGAAAAGAAAAAAATTGTCTGAACAGTCACTCTTCCTAGTAACACTAATCAGACTTTCAGCAAATGGAACTAATTTAAAGCAAGGGCATTCAGAAGCACTCCAGTCACTCTGTCCTAGCTTTGTTTGATCTCAGTGATATCACCACATAGCCAAACCTGAATGGGTGTATGAAGATAGTTTAGGGTGAGGAGACATCTGTTGGGAAGTGTGCGTGCATGTAATTTTGACCACACGTTAAAAAGCCCTGAACTCCTGAACTGGCATTATGCCTGTTCTGGGGGGAAAAATAAGTAAGAGCAGTAAACCTCGCATAGAATGACTCTTGGGAGGGCCAGAGGTGACAATGAAGAGGATGAAGAAGGAAGACAAAGCATGAATCATTTATAGTGGTACCTCAGTTTACGAACTTAATCTGTTCTTAAACCAAAGCCGTTCTTGAACTGAGGTGTGCTTTCCCCTAGTGAGGCCTCCCACCACCGGTGCCCTTCCACTGTTCGGCTTCCGTTCGTAGACCGAGGTAAAGTTCGCTAACCGGAACACTACTTCCAATTTTGTGGAGTTTGTATACCGAATAGTTCGTAAACAGGGCTGTTCTTAAACCAAGGTACCACTGTAATTAGAAAATAGCACCAAGTTTCAGAAGGTTCCTGTTTGGTTCTAAGACCTACAATTCCAGCTACATGATTGCCCAAGACTTTGAGATACAACCTGCTTGTAGAAATAGGCTATGCTATTTTCTACAGCAGTTTGCAGAGAGTAAGTCATCCGTTGTTCATTTGCATACTTTTGTGTCAAAAGCTGTGAGAGACACTGGATGGATAGCCATAAATGAGGTCATTCTTCATTCATACTACGATAATGCTAACAGATAACACAACACTGAAATGTTGTGGAAATAATGGGCATTTCTCATCAGTAATAAATGAGGATTCCTATCAGTAAGTGCTCCCACAAGCATTAAGGCACTATTATATCTCTATAGCTCCAGAGTAGTTACACTCTCAATAGAGGTGTAAAATAATTATGATGCCCGTTATTTGTATCCTAGTCTTCCATCAAAAAACTCATTGTAGGCCCAGAGCAAGAGACTGTTTATTTATGAACAAGCTAAAACAACAACAACAACAACAGAACATGAAAGTAACCACAAGAACGAGCTAAATGGTGGAGCCTTATCTCCAACCCATACTAACTAGAGACAATGTTTAACTCTCTTATTACTACAGAATAAGACCGCTTCTACTTGTGGTTGCTGAGAATGCGGAATAAGAAAACTTTGGGTCAGTGACTTTTGCCGTCAGTTTTCATTTGATGAGTATCATCATGGTATCAGTTCCTGTAACTAACGGGTATCCAAGGTTCCTGATCCACTGGCACAAGGGACTTCCACTTGTTGAATGGCACTTTCCCTTCCTCTCCCCCGCATCCTGCTGCACACCCTCAAAATCAGATCCAAACGGTTGGGGGCCCCTCTGGAGCAGATTTTGAGGAAGCACACTGTGTGAGAGGAGTTCCAACAGTGGAGTTTTGGATACAACCCACTGTTTTCTAGCATACTGCAGAATACCACTCTGTCTTAAAGTCCCACACTTGGAAGCATTATTATGGGGGGGGGGGAGAGATGACAATATTTATATTACTTGTGGTTGCTCTTCCACAGGCGGCCTGAGTTTAGCTTCTAGCTCAAAGAGGAAAAGATGTTCGGGAAGAGAAACGCCAATTATTTCTTTTCTAGGTGAATACATCAAGCCCAAACCTGTCACATTAAGATATAAGACAAGGTAAAGCAGAGTTTCCACTAGAATTCCACTAGAGTACACAGAATGTATCTAAATGCAGAGAATATTATCCAGCATTAAAAACAACACTTGAGGTCATTTGTACTGCTCAGAGTATGCCTTTGGAATCATAAACTTAGCAGTCAAGCTATCTTAACAATTCAAACAGCATGACTAGCCAGAAGGTATGATTTTTCTTAGTTTAATAAAGAATAACCCAAAGGATTCTGAAGTAAGAGCCCAACGATGGAACCAGTCAAAGCTACAACACTCCAACTCTTCAGACTTTTGACAGTACATCCTGAGAGAGAGAGAGAGAGAGAGAGAGAGAGAGAGAGAGAGAGAGCATACGATCTTCAAAGCGACACAAAAGAGCCAGAGTTTTGCTCACTGTGCCAGCAGTTCCAATGCAGCAGTTACGATACCAGTGCTGGAATATATTTTAAAAACCAGCAGGATTATTATGGTAACTCTCTGAAGACATGATATCTTTCAAGTTTATCTCCCCCTCCCTTCTATCAAAGGAGACATCTATATGAATAATTAATATTGCATGCATCAAAGAAACTCACTGGAAAATTCTGCTACGTCTAGTGAGTTTGCAGTAGTGATAAATTTGGCCCAATACGTCTGCTTCTCTTGTCATACCTGGAGGTGCCAGGTGTGATTTATTTATGATTACAGGTAAAACAAGGGGGCTAAATGACTAAGCAGCCTGTTTGAACATGAAAGTCAAGTAATTTCCCAGCTTAGATTCCAGTTTCTTCCAGTTTAAAAGCTTAAGCAATGTTTACTTTTCCCTCTTAACATTTCTGTCAGAACTGGACACAATTTCCAAGCATGGTTATCCCTTCTTGGAAGGTAACACTTGATAAAGGATGATAGCTGCAGTGGTTCTTCCTAAATGGAAGGCTTTACGATTTGGGTGGGTGGGTATAATAGGAACTATGGGGGTATGGAAGAAAAAAGAACACATGGAAGATATGGTGGCAGAGATGTTCACCCCCCACCCCCACCAAGAATCCTGCTACCCTAAGAGTTATTGGTAGTGATGGATGCTTCCAATTTTGGGGGAATACAATGGATATCTTATGTAAGCACACTGACTTACCTACGGTATAGGTGAGGTGTGAGGAACTCTTGTCCCTCCATATGTGCTGAACTACAACTCCGATCAGCCCTAGCTATCATAGCTAATGGCCAGGGATAATGAGAGTTCAGCAACATCTGGAGAGCCGAAGGTTCCTCCTGCCCATTATTAATCCACGTGAATGACAAACACAAAGCACTGTGATTGGAGTGCCCTGGGGATACCACTCACTGTGATTAAAACCATCCTCTCGAACTCTGGGTGGTTCCCCAGTCAACTTGTTTCAGTTTTTCAGTAAAAACAAAATGGCTGTATGGTTTTTGGACATCCAAAGCCACAGAACCACTCAGAAGATTAAGAAGTCCCCGAGCTGCTTTGAGATGTCATTAACAGAATAATATAACTCCAAAACATAGGATCCGTCCCCATATCACCCCAATTCACCTCGTAATTCAGGGTGCACAAAGAACAGGTGCACACCCCTACTTTGGGGTACAATTCTTCTTACACTCTAATGATATTTTCTCTCTCTCTTATTTTAGAGGGATATACTGTATGCATCCAGATTGACTTTAGGAAAAAGATGCCCCTCAAAACTTTGGTAAACACTACTCTAAGATATAGTTTCTTAGGTTTTCAAGCATAATATGATTGAGTTTTATTTTAGATCAGCTCTCTTAGTAAACAAGCAGACACCTATAATTATAATCAGCAAAACACATGGCACTAGTATCAGTAAGTACAGAGAAACAACAGACCAGACTATCCAAGAAATACAGTTTAGGTTTGTTCCTTTAATGAATAATGAATCACTAATACAAGACTTTTTGGATATTCTCTAGCAGGCCATTCCTCACTGACAATACTAGTGGGAAAGCCAGCAACAATGTCAAAACAACCTTAAGTAGTGTTGACTTTGTATGTTCAGTTAGAATATCAAGTTCTACAAACAATTGACAATTAGAGTGCAATTCTATACATGTCTACTCAGAAGCAAGCCCCACTAAATTCTATGAGACATAAACTAGGTACTTGAGAGTAATATTTCGTGTTTACTCAGTAAGTTTGGCAAATGCAGTTCAAAGTATCACATGTCTGTTAAGACACACTGCAGATGAAGAATTCTTTTTTTAAAAAAATGATGTGCTACAATAAAAGCACTGCCACAAATAGCATTATGCTCTCTTTTATTTTTTATATAATTCGAATATTAAAGTGCTCATCGTGCTTATGGCCTAATCCTAGGACATGCTGTGGCAGCATAAGAGTACTTAGGAGAGCATGTACGAATGGCTATGACATTGCACTGCTGAAAACACAGAATGCCAGCTTTGCAGGAGCTTTGTGTCAGTGAAAATGTTTAGGGATACATTGTTAAATAATGCACAGGAAAGATCTTTCTACCTTTAAGACTTTCAGACTTCAACAAAAATAAATATGGGCCACCACATAACAAACAATTCCACCCTTACCCAGCAACCCTAGTTTTCCAAAGCCAGCAATCAGTTTTCTAGGGCTTATGACAAAAGGCAGGGGGGAAAAGAAATAAAAAAGGAGCTGAGTAAAACGAAATCCCCTCTCCAACCTCACATGTAGTATATTTTTAATATGGTAATTGTGTTTCTAGATCATCTTTTGTTTAGACAGTGGCAACCTTACACTATCAACATAAATGTGATCACAGCACACACATGTGTGTAAACATACCCAGAGGAAATAATGAAGGAAAGCAAACACATCCTATGCTTTCAGATTTTATGTAACTTTATAGCTTTATCACTTGAGTTTGTTTGTTTGTTTGTTTGTTTGTTTGTTTGTTTTAATGTATTTTTATATCTGTTGGAGGCCGCCCAGAGTGGCTGGGGAGACCCGGCCAGATGGACGGGGTACAAATAAAAGAATTGTTGTTGTTGTTTGTTTGTTTGTTTGTTTTATGGCTTCGGCTGTATTGTTCAGGGAAGTTTTTAATCTGTAATATGTTAATGTATTGTTTTTTCATATTTGCCCAGAGAAGCCGCCCAGAGTGGCTGGGGAGACCCAGCCAGATGGGCAGGGTATAAATAATAAATTATTATTATTATTATTATTATTATTATTATTATTATTATTATTGTCACCAAGCCAGGAATGTTTTCAGTCCAAAGCACAAAGTTTCTCTCAATCTCTATACAGGCAACTCCCATTTACGCGGGAGTTACATTCCGAGGCACCACACTTTTAAGTGAAATCACAGATATTTGAAACACCATCGGAAAAGCCTGAAAATATCCTCTAAACCTCTGGAAACCCTTGAAAAACCACCAGCCCTCACCAGACTCCCTCCAAACCCCCTTGCTCAAACTCCAACTCTGAACAGGTCTCAATGGTCAGTGCAAGGGCTCATGGGATTGCAAAGGCTCATAGGATTGCCAGGTGAGCTTTAGTGCCTTGCTGCCCTTTCTTGGCTCTTTTAGGGCCATTAGTGTCACTTCCGGGTTCGGTGTGATGCGTGCATGCGCAGTCACACATCAATAGGACATGTAAATTGGTTGTTGCCTGCAGAAAGTCTGGGGAATGCCAAAATACTCCCTTGTCTCACTCTCATCTTTACCAAGCTGCCTTCTTCACTAAGCTCTTCTAGGGACAAGTCTTTTCAGCATCACTGCCCTTATAAGAGTTTTTGTACTAGAACAGCAGCCCCTCAATTATGTTGTGCTGCACAAGGGCTAAAGTGTACAAGCAAATGGAGTAACCCTTATGTACAAACATTCTATATATCCACAGAAACTCTTCCTGCTAAATCTCTAAACCATAGAGGTTAATGCAACCAT
The DNA here is from genome assembly GCA_034641385.1 of Darevskia mixta. Classification (NCBI taxonomy): domain Eukaryota; kingdom Metazoa; phylum Chordata; class Lepidosauria; order Squamata; family Lacertidae; genus Darevskia; species Darevskia mixta. Next base: position 4,600,684 of record JAWWNH010000224.1, on the reverse strand, counting down.
CTCAACTATTTATATCATCTAATGCCGAGAATTAATTCAAACAGCTGAACATTGAAGGAGAGATTTGAAAAATGGCATCCAAATTGCTTAAAATGCATTGCCTTTATCATTAGGATGGTTCACAGTGAGTTGCAGTTTCACTTTTTTTTTCCTTAGTAAGGCAAGTTCCTTGATGCCGTTTGTTAAATTTGGGATATTATTTCAGAGAGGCTTTTTAAAAAGTGTAATTTATCACTGTCAAGCCTGAAAAATGTTAACAATGGTATCTCTAATGTAATCTCAATTTTTACAAGGCAGTTTACAATCTCCATGCCTTACAGGCAATGGGGTATGGGAAATTGCATCTTTTAGTTATATTGTTTATTGTGCAGACTGCCATGTTAAACTAAACTTGAACCATTGAAAGATAGAGGTACTGTGGATGAGTCTGGAAGATTGGCCAGTTGCCTGATCTGGGTTGGATTGCACTCTCTCTGAAAGAACAAGTTTGCAATTTGAGGGTGCTCCTGCATCCATATTTGTAACTGGAGGCTCCGGTAGCCTCAGGGAATAGGAAGATCTTTCACCAGCTACAGCTGATATGCAACTTACAGCTGTTCTTGGATACGGACAGCATGGCCACAATGACTCATGCATTGGTACCCTCAAGTGTCAATTATTTCGCTGCCCTTTTTTGCGGGTCTACCCTTGAACCGGGTCCAGAAACTGCATGTAACAATTTGATCACGGTTCTGTAGGTGAGGGCCTCCTCTTTTTATTTCAGTAGTAAGTCAGTAGGTTTTCTGATTTTATGGTTAACTGCAACAAATTTTACCTTTTAGAATCATTGAATTGTAGAGTTGGATTTTTGTAACCTTACTGCACACTATTTAGCGCAATATGTAAATGGCTGGAATAAATAAATTTTATAGCATTTAACTGGCTCAGAGAACTTGTGGACTGTGTTTGAAAAAGCTAGAAAGTAAGTGGGTAGGAGTATGAATTCAATGGGTGAGAAGATCAGCTGAAGACAAAGAAGCATTCCTTATTTGTTCCAGGCCTGTGATGATGTTTACATATGCACTATTGTATGAGCATAGAGATCAGGCTTACTAGCTGCTTTGCTTCTCAATATTCTCTGGTCGGCCTCTGTTATTTTCTCCTACTGATAGAGAACCTACATAAGGACTCTATACCCTATACATAAGGGACAGGGAGCAGTTTTTTCCCCTTATAACACCTGTCACCTTGCCTTGTGATATCTTCCAGATATTAGCTGCATGTGAGAACCAATTAGTGGAGGCTAAAAGCCTGTTGAGCCAACCCTGTGGCCACCCTCTACACCAGAGGTCTCCAAACTAAGGCCCGTGGGCCAGATACGGCCCGAGGGACTCATTTATCTGGCCCATGGCAACCCCCGCCGCCCGCTCTTACCAGCGCAGAGCGGCTGCCCACTTCTGGGTCAGAGGAGCACTGGAAATAGCTTCTGCACATGCGCAAGCATTATTTCCGGTGCACATCCGGGTCGGAGGAGGCCCGTGCACATGCACACAAGCTATTTCCAGTGCTCCTCCGACCCGGAAGTGCACTGGAAATAGTGTGTGCGCATGCGTATGGGCGTGCGCTCCCCTGCCCTCCACACGATCGGCGCTGGAGACACCGGCCCGAGGCACGGCAAGTTTGCTGACCCCTGCTCTACACGATCCAGGGGCTTGAGAGGCTGTCAATGTAAGAAAGCAATCTGGAATGAAGAATGCCTGAACCAACCACAGATCACCCTTGGTGCAGGGATAGCCATCCTCTTAAGCTACCTGCCAAGTTGTATTTTGAGTTGTCTGGTGCGTTGCATACCTACTGCATATGCATGTAGCTCATGTTGCTTTGCTCTGGCTAGGTCCACTTCCTTGTGGCTCTGACCCATTATAGTTCAGAGAACCACCTATTTTGTAATGTTGTTATGTTACTGATATAAAATTTGTAGTGCCACAGATTTGATGCGAAAGGGGAAAAAATGACCCGATGCCCCCAAATGTGTGTCCAGGCTGCTTCAGGGTAATTTAACTGTACCCTGTCTAATTTGGGATTAGTTTCTCCTGTCTCATAGATATAGTGAAAGCTACAATAGTAATACTGATGTCTCAATAGGGAGCAGAGTTGAAAACCAGCACATTTTGTTATGTTGATCAGCTCCACAGCAATGAAATACCACAGGGGATTTAGAGTTAATCCCTTGCAGTATACCCAATGGCATTTATTAACACTCCCTTAGCATCAGGATATTTCTAGGCCACTCTTCACTACACTTTTTCCCCAGCATCAGCATTACTAACCGCTCCCTGCACTGAAAATACAGCAGCACATATGGTTCAAATCACTGCAGATTGACCTCAATATCCTGCTCTTGACCCCAAGTAGGACTGAGCTTCCTACTATAGTATATGAAGTCAATAGAAGGTTGTGGTGGAAAAGCCGGGCCCCTTGCAAAAATCAGGGTTGCATGAGATGGACGGGTGGAATCCCAACTCCTGGGATGTGAATATATTATTTGAATATGTGTTTGCTCCCCCCCCCCCCTTCCTATCGCAAATTGGCATGTCAGCAGGCCTCTGCTGTTTTAGATGATCTGGATGAAGACTAAGAAGATTCCAGTGGGGAAAATGGATTGTGCAAACATGTTTTATTGCATTTGTCAAACACACTATTTAACCAACATACATTATTAGTTTTGCTATTGCCAATCATATTTCCCTACTTTTCAAAGTACACTGAGATTCAAGAAAGCTATGATGGTACAAATAAGGAGCACTCATAGGAAGACTCCTAATTGCTGAAAAAAATATGGTGTGTATTGGGGTGTGATGGAGAGATCTTTGGAAAGAAAATAACTGTCATACCCATATTGCTGATCTCAGTCTGCTCGTGTGTGTAGGTGTGGCTGCTGCAGGTAAAGGTGCACATCGGCCACTCCTGGGCCAAAACCATCTGAAACCCGTTCCCTGCACTGGTGGCAGCAGCAGCAGCAGCAGCAACAACAACAACAGAGGAAAAAGAAGCAGGCGCAAGATGTGGAGGAGAGAGTCACATGAGAAAAAGGAAACTCGGGGCCAGCCAGTCCTTGAACCTGAAACCCTCTCTCCCCAAGGCAAAGGATCCACACTGACATCCCTGCTATGTGCATCGTAAAACACAGCCCCTAATGCAGATGTGTGTGTGTGTGTGTGTGTGTGTGTGTGTGTGCTGCAGAACCCTGCAGACATCAGTTTTGGAAAGACAAGTAGCGAGCCCTCATCGCCACAGATAGCTGTGATTCCTGATTTGCAGGGGGTTGGATTAGATGGCCCTTTAGGTCCCTTCCCACTCTACAGTTCTACCACTCTAAGATTCTATTCCAGATCCCTAGAATCCTCAGAGCCCCAGGTTGTTTATTGGCTTCAGATAACCCTCTGGTGGCCTCCTAGGCTTGGGAACCCTTTTCACTGCAGGAACCATCTTTCTTTGGTTGTTTAATTTTTCTCTTCCACACTCCCCATGTCATTTCTTCCTCCCCCTTCTGTCTCACCACTGGGTTAACAGCCCCAGAGCCTTTCCTATTTCCCACTCTTTTCCTTGTCTCTGGCCCAGCCTTTGCTTTCTTTGAAGCAAAGGTACTACCTCCTCCTGTGTTTCCCTGTTACTCCTTCCAAGCTTCCCTCTTTCACATGTCTCCTGCTTGTCTGCTCCATTCAACCTGCTGTGCCCTGATTCCCAGCCAGCAAGCCCATGACCTGTCTCAGATGCTTCCACATGCTGGCTCTGGAAGCATCGGGTGGCTTCAAATGCCATGCCATCACCTTACAGCTCAACTTCCAATTCACATGTCTCTGACAAAGGAGCAGTGCTGAGACTAGCAACATACTACACACTCTCCTGACAGTAATAGCAAAGTAGGGGAAGGAGAGGTTTATGTTAAATGCAAGTGGGGGTGGGTATAGGAGCATGTGCAGTAGCTCTTCCCTTCCCTCTTTTGTCATGTTCATCTTTTTGCTACACCTTCTATTGGCACACTGTCCCCCCCCCCCAACCTCCGAAGATTGGCAATGAGGAAACATGACCCTCAAGTTGAAAAAGTTCCATAGTCCTGCCACAGAGAATGCTGCAAGGAAGGATCTTATGACAAGCTGGATAGAGTCTTAAAGAACAGCGGGCACTGATATATTTCTGATCATTGTTATCAGAGAAGAAGTTGGTTCAGACGTTGGAGACACATCCAGCATGCTATTTACCACTGAGGTGTGCAAAATAAGAAGAAAGGCCTTAGCATCTCGGCCAATGAATGCATTTTTTAAAAAAGAAGGAAATACTTTGCAATTAAAGTTTACCACAACAATTTGATTTCAGTTTTAAAATCAATTGTTGTGTAAACACATGGAATTGGGAGGCAGGATTCATCATATTTTTTCGATGCTAGTTGATCAACTTTTTGCCTTGCTCTGCAAATACAAATTTTGCCATTTGTCTTTTAAACTATTAATAAGTGAAACTAGACAGGTTGTAAGCAAAATGTAAACATATTATATGTGGTGCATATTCATGGTGCACTGAAGGTAAAAATGGAATCTTAGGAACTAGGATAATCTTTTACACAGTTGTTTACACAGTAGCCACAACCTTGCTTTTGCATGAGGGTGGCATGCTGAGCAAACTATGCAACAGTGCTTTGAAATACGGAATTGTTAGTGCCTTCCAACATGCAAAAAACCCCAGCAGCATCAATATTAGTTTTTCATCAGATGATAATGCTTGTGCAATTTTAAATAATACTGCTATCATACAAGTATTCCATATTGTCTACAGTTGTACGATATGGTACATTTCTTTGTGACGTGAAAGCAATTTTTCTTTTATCTCAATATCAGATCTGGCCCAAGAGAGTAGGACAAATGCCTCTGAACAGAAACTATAGTTGGAGAAATGCAGCAATGCTGCCAACAGTGCTTCTGTCATTCATATCACATTCAGATTTACAAAAAAGCAAACAAACCCTACCCCTACCATTTGTCTCCAACCTTAGCAACTGCCCCTTTTAAAACATTATTTGAAAGCTATAAAAGGGATAGTAGAACCTTTTTGCCAAGGACAAAGGTCTAGGATAATCTTAGATGCCAGTTTAAAACCATGGAGCACATCACGTTAGAAATCGCAGGTGTGCTTTCAGGTTTTGTATCAAGTTCCTAGCAATGATAAAGCCATTTACTATTCTGACATTTTTGAAACAGCAGTGGCAGGTCTCGTGCCAACAGCAGAATGCAAACAAGATTAATAGTTCCATTGTCACCATTCAAATAGTATCTTTTTGAGCCAACCATGCAACTCAAAACATGGTTTATCCACACAGCGTTATATGCTGCTATGTAAATAAAGGGCAAAAGACAAATAGCTTTTCCTATCTGTCTGGCTTTCTGTATCTACCATTTTATTCCTTATGTTAGTTCATCTTAAATTTTTCAGGTAGTAACAACGGCTGCTGCTCCAAAGCTGGGGGACAGAGTTTGTTCAAAACACAAAGGCATAAGGTTTCCAACGTCAGATTCTATCCGCTGCCACTCTAGGCAAGAGACAATAGGACTGCCCTAGCCACTAATCTTTTACTCAGAATCTATTTTTAAAAACCACAACATTAATGTTTTTGCTTCTCCCACACAGAAAAGCTATTTTTAAGCTAACTTTATGTACAGGCTGCATTTGTGACGTGCCTGGTGGACAGATAATGCTAGTCCTTTGGACAAGAATTTTCCCAGGCAAACATGCCACTAGCTTTAATAACATACTTCTAGAGCTATTTAAACAGGTATACAAATGGCAATAAAGAATTATACTTTTATTTGGTATAATTACACTGATGCTATCTGAGCTTTAAAAATCCTCTTGCTATTTTCTTGTATCAGTTTCAGACCCCTAAGTAGTAGCAGTTGCCAGGACATTACCCCGTTCGCCTCTACAAAGTTGCTTCCTAATTTCAGACATTGTTAAACCGGAACAATGCGATGTTTAGCTGGTGATATATCACAATGTTGAAAACCAGGCATTGCCCAGCCCTGGTCACTGGATAAGTGATCCCCTTGGTATCAGAGGATACAGTGTTTGTCTACTGCTATGCCAAAATCTATCCTTGAAGGTTTCTTCCTATGCGAAAGAGGATTTCATTTTTCTGCTTTATTCTCAGGGCACTTGATTCTTATTCTTTTAGAATTTCAATGGGTGCACAGTTTTGAGTTTCCCTTAATTCTGTGAGGTGGCCCAAGTTGATGCAGGTTTTCCCCTCCTTTCAACCTTTCTCTAACATGCTGCAGTCTTCATGTCTGCTCAAGCTTCTTGAGCAGGGAAAAATATTTTCTCATTAATTGGTGGACAATAGTCCAGATGGAAGGGGCAAGTAAGGAGAAATGCTCAACACAGAACTAGTTTAGTCTATGTCTTTCACATCCAATTTCATTGTACTTGTACAATGACAATAAAGATATAAAGAAAGATTTACAGTAGAACTTGCTCCAAACCTCTCTCAGAATAACTTTTCTGTCAAAAGTTATTCACAGAAACATACCATTTTGAAACAACAATATGTCCCTTGATGAAAATAAAAAAACTATCTATAACCAGTATATGTCTAGGATCTGTTCTTAAAAAATACACCACCTCATGTAATTTTAATGTACAACAACCTTTTAAACTAAATTTTCCTGGATGGAGACTGTGTACGTGAAAGTTAAGCCTGGAGCTGAAGTTATTTAATAGGGTTTATAATGCCGGAACTGAGAGTCTTTGAATTACTTATATTATTCAGCCATGCAATCATCTGATCATCTCTTTAATGTATTTAACAAGATTAATGTTAGTTTGCTCTCTTGCTTGCCTTTCAAAAAATGTACCAGAAAAATGTAATGCTTATGAAATATGACACGATCTGATATCCAAGATGGAAGGGAGAAAAACAGCCCTTAAGTCCAGGGACATAAATTCTACCCCACCCTTTTTCTTCTTAAAAAATAACTTTAAAAAAATAAATAAAGACAAAATACAAGCAACATCAAAATACTGAAACAGAAAGAGCTCTATCTCAGACTCTACCAAATCAATAATCAACCAAGTGAGGATAACAAGATTTCCATTGACTGGCTATATGCATTCTTGACGCCACTAGTAATAGGAAGACCAGTGTCTTCTAAGATACTCAGGGTTGTTGTTTTTTGCCAATTATTTTTAATTGGCTTTTCAAATCACAATAATTTTTTTAAAAATTATTTACCAAATTAATACAATTTTATTTACGGTAAGTGACTTCCCAAGGGATCTGTATTGCTTTCTGTCTAAAACAAGGCCAAGACTGGATGTGGTGCTATATAAAACTACACATCCCCACCACATAAGCATATAAGTTCCAATAGTATTACAGCCTCACCAGGATAGTGGATATTTGTATTGATTTTGGAAAGGTGTACCAGAGCACAATACCACATACAGTAAGTATCCTGAATCCTAGAAGACATAGTTTTTAATGGAGCATTTACACAGATTTGATCCCACTTATGTTAATCAATCTGACATTTAAAGTCACCCTCCCATGAAGGCATAAGACCCTGGGAGGAGCCCATTGCCTAGCTTATTAATAATTTGTAAATATTGGATACCACACCTTAGAATTCAGATATATTTGAGCTATTAAGGATTCAAAAGTAGTTGTTCTCCATTTGTGAAATAACCTCCCTCGTGATTTGCATCTGTCTCTCACATTATTTAAATGTTAAGATATTCCTGTTTGCCTAGGAATTTGATAGTGGCCATTGCAACCATGAAATTAATAACTGTGAGGCCATCTGATTGCTTTTAAGTGTTTCTAGATATTCTAAATGGTTTAAGTGTTTTAGACAGTTTTCAAGTGTTTTAAAATGTTTCAGACATGATTTCAGATATGGGCTTCTTAGGAGGAAGGGCTGAGATGCAGATTGATTAAATAAATAAATAAATAAATAAATAAATAAATAAATAAATAAATGTGTAATACTTATTCGCACAAGGACCACTTCCTGAACTGGTCTCTGTCCCACATGTTACACAATGGTATATTGTAACATGAAGTTTTGCATGATCTCCTAACCTGCACATGTCTCTTACATATGATAGCAATAAACTAGATTGTGCAAAGAAATATCTCTATATACTAAACATTAGTGTTCCTCAAGCAAATACCTGTTTGAGCAATGTGGATTATCTGCACTAGGCCTTCAAAATATTCAATAAATTACAATAAGTCAGTTGTGAAACATGGCTCAAGGCTAGCAAATCAGATATACAAAAACTTCACCCTAACAGAAGTAGGTACCTCAACAGACAGTAATAAAATAATAATAATAATAATAATAATAATAATAATTTATTTATACCCCGCCCATCTGGCTGGGTTTCCCCAGCCACTTTGGGCGGCTTCCAACAAAATATTAAAATACAGCAGTCCGTCAAACATTAAAAGCTTCCCTAAACAGGGCCGCCTTCAGATGTCTTTTAAAAGTCTGGTAGTTGTTTTTCTCTTTGACATCTAGTGGGAGGGCATTCCACAGGGCAGGTGCCACTACCAAGAAGGCCCTCTGCCTGGTTCCCTGTAATATTATAATAATATAATCAAACAGGAAAAGAGTGCAAGCTTTTTTTGCCTGAACAACTGTTATTGCCACAGTGAGTAGATAATTGGAAGACATAGAATCATAGAATTGTAGAGTTGGAATGGACCTTGAAGGTCTTCTAGTCCCAGCTCCCTGCAACGCAGGAATCTCAATTAAAGCATCCATGACAGATGGCCATCCAACTTCTGCTAAAAAACCTCAGCCTCCCGGGGGATTCCGTTCCTCTGTCAAGCAGCTCTTACAGCCAGAAAGTTATTGTTTAGTTGGATGCATTACATTCACACTTTTGGAATACACAGCTTTGCCTGTTAAAATTGGATCTTTTTTAAAAGGGTTCTGCTCCTGTTGTTCTGACCCTTGTGTAATTCCAAATGTGTTCATCCTCAATTTTTGTGGATGACTATAATTAAACATAAAAGCCTAGTTGCTTTAGTTGGGAGAGGTTGTGTTAATTTATTATGATTATGATTATTATACGTAAATGAGGCATCACTGGAGTATCATTCTACATACAACCATTGCATTTACAGAAACAAAGGAAAATAATGATTCACATTTAGGCTACAATCCTATAAGGTTTGTTTCGAATAAAGTTCCACTATGTTCATTGGACCTTATTTCCAGGAGAAAATAAGTGAAAGTGTCCTCACCTAATAAACTGTTTAAAATCCTGCCTTTGCCTCTGGCATCTCTGACATTTCTAGAAGTCTAGTGGTATCTTTTTGAGAATGGAAAGCTTGTTGACTATCACAGCAACAAAGATCTGTTGTTGTTGTTGTTGTTGTTGTTGTTGTTGTTGTTGTTGTTGTTAAAAACATTTCAGCTGATTGTTTGTTTTTTATGCCAGACCTTGTAGTGGTCCCTTTGTCAATGCTTTTAGAGATTTTTTTACTATTAGGCAGCATATTAAAAAAGAAAAGACTATATATATATAAAAAAGACTATTAGGCAGCATATAAAAAAGAAAGAAAATCCTATTGGTATCTCTTCTCTCATGCAAAGAAAAAAGATACTGTGACTTAAATTATTTGATATGGTATATATACACACTGCCCAATAGTCCACAAATCTCTAAAAACGTTGACATGGAAAGTAACAGTACGGCATTTAAGATCAGTTAGAATAAAATGCCTGATTGACCTGCCTCCCCACCCTGCATTTAAAGCACAAGACTTCTTCCAAATAATTGTAGCTCTGTAAGGGGTGGACTATGATTCCTATGATTCTTTCGGGGAAGTCATGTGCTTCAAATGTAAGGCGTGTGTGCAGCCTGGATTATTTTGAAGATAGGCTTGGCTTCCTTCTACTCCAAGAACCACCTTGAGCCCCCAAGATCCAGTTTCCCATCTCTTTGTCTGAGCCTCAGGCGACCAAATGACTGACCCATTGCCACAGAAACTCTAAAGTTGCTTTTCTCAGCATTCTTGAAAAAATGTGTCTCTTCTTAACCTTGAATCCCAAAAGAAAATGTTTTTCAGATTTTTCACGCTTTGTACAAACCAGATCCTTAACATGGTCATGACTTTACGCTATCACTTCTTTAGTCACAAGAACTGGGAGATGCATACAATGTTCTCTTAGCACCTGGTATTTACAGGTCAGCTCAACCACGATTTCTTTGCTAATCAAGTTCAATATTGCAATTAGTGTACTTTAGCAAAACCATGCTAAATTATGGGCATTTTTGCTAGCCAGCTTGAGTAATAAAGACGTCCAGGCAAATTTAATCAGTGCTGAAATTCAGCCTTGTTGGATATGAGCCTGAAAATAAGTCAATGTGTTCATTAGCTTGCCTTGGATAAACTGCTAACACATCCTAATACGTCCAGGGCTGTGCCAAACTTCAAACTATCTTTATTTTTATAGACCCCACAAGGGTTATCTAGTCCTATGCAGGAATCTTTTGCCCAACATGGGGCTCAAACCCACAAACCCTGAGATTAAGAGTCTCATGCTCTACTGACTGAGCTATCTCATCAAAAGGGAATGGGGAATGAAGCAAATTCCTTCCAAAGGAAAACAGGCAGGGGGTGTGGTACAACGTTGTCTTTTAAAAAATATTTTTTGATGGAGGGAACGTCTGTGTATATATGAATGTCACATATCAGGAAATACATTTCATTTACTTCAGACATTTAAAAAAGCCATGTGCTTGTTCACAGTGGCATGGGACTAGTTGCAGATGTGACAGGGCTTCCTGGAATTAACATGTGGTCACACAACATTGTTGCTGGCCTGGAGATTTTTCTGCAGCAAGTCCCACACTGCTGCAAGTGAAAGCAGGGCTTTTCTAAAGTTTTAAGAGCTTTTTTGCTTTGCTCCTTAAACTTTAGAAAAGACATGTGCTTGCTCACAGTAACGAGAGTTTTAGGCAGCAATCCTATGCATACTTACCTGGGAGTAGGCATGCATAAAATTGCATTTCTAGAGGTGCATCACACATTAGGGAAATAAGAAGGTACATACTTATCTACAGTACATACTCACAGCATTCCCCATAAAGGTTAAGTGCCATAGCATTTCTCTCTCCTCTCTCTCTCTTTAAACTGTATGTACAACTTAAATCTGACCATGCCTCTCAAAATATTTTCACTCAGTATCCACAAAAGCACCGAGCCTCAGTAATATGCAGCTTGTTTCCCAAATTTTAGAAAGTGAATGTAGCAAAATCATTGCTCAATAATAGAATTTGTCGCCCTCTTAGAAAAATGCTGAACTAACTGCAAATAAACTGGGAAATATGCAGTGAACTTTGGGACATAGTGTGTCCTGGGATCCATCAAGTCTCACAAGATAAGCAGGCCTAAACACATCTGTGCTGATATGCGAAGGCCCCTTAAGCAAGAGCACATCGCACAAAACTGTCCCTGAGTTATGAGTATATTTTCCTGAACTATTTGTAAACAACTCTAATCACTCCTAGATTAGAGGCCAGAAAAAGCTAAGGCTGCATAAAGACATACCTCGGGGCTTGCTGCTCTTTTTTTATCTTATAGCTCAAGTCCAGCTACATCCCTGTTTTGGAGAAGCCATTAGACAGATGTAAAAGGTAAAGGGACCCCTGACCATTAGGTCCAGTCGTGACCGACTCTGGGGTAGCGGCGCTCATCTCGCTTTACTGGCCGAGGGAGCCGGCGTACAGCTTCCGGGTCATGTGGCCAGCACGACTAAGCCGCTTCTGGCGAACTAGAGCAGCGCACGGAAACGCCGCTTACCTTCCCGCCGGAGAGGTACCTATTTATCTACTTGCACTTTGACGTGCTTTCGAACTGCTACCGGTAGGTTGGCAGGAGCAGGGACCGAGCAACGGGAGCTCACCCCATCGCAGGGATTCGAACCGCCAACCTTCTGATCGGCAAGCCCTAGGCTCTGTGGTTTAGACCACAGCGCCACCTCTGTCCCTTGGGGCTCCTCCATACCTCTATTTGACTTGTGCCTAGAAAGCATGGTTGGAGGCAGCAATGCTTCTGAATGCTGTAACCCACAGGAAGGGAGAGTGGTCTTAGCTGAGGGTTTCCTGCAGGCATCTGGTTGGACCTTGGGAGAGCAGGCTGTTGGAGGAGATGGGCCACTGGCCTGATCCTGCAGGCTCTTCCTATGTTCTTATGGGAAAGGATGCCTTAGCTCTGTGGTTAGAGTGCTGGCTTTGCATGCAGAAGGTCCCAAGTTCAAGCCCTGGCAGCATCTCCTGGAAGGAGTCCCTGCCTGAAAACCTGGAGTCACTGCTGCCAGCCAGTGTTGAGAGTTCTGAGATAGATAAAGCCTGTATAAGGCAGCCTACTTTGAATGCAGGGGAAAGCGGGAAACAGACAAAGTTGTTGTGGGTAGGAGTGGCTCAAAGGGTGGGGGAGCTGATAGGGTGTGTGCAGTGTGACAGAACCTCCAGATGATAGCTTGTCTCTTTGCCTCTTTGCGAGCTGCTGTGGTGTAGCGACTAGAATGTCAGGCTGTTAGGACCTGAAGGTCAGGGTTCAAATTCCCGCACAGCCATGAAACTTGCTGAATGGTCCTGGGCCAGACACAGTCTCTCAGCCTAACCTACCTCACTGGGTTGTTGTGAGGAGACAAAAGGGAAGAAGATAATTATGTATGCCACCTTGAGCTCCTTGGAAGAAAGGTGTGGTTGTTGTTTTTTTTAAAAAAGTGCTAAATTGGTTAGATTAAAATAAATTAAGAAGAGGAACTGCATTGATTCCTGCATTGCAGAGGGTTGCACTACATGATCCTTGGCGTCCCTTCCAACTCTACAATTCTGTGATTTGATTATTCTACAGATCCCACCCCCATTTCTGCTAGCATAAACCACCCACTGACAGAGAGCCTAGTGAGTGCAAATCAGAGCTGGTATAACAATGAAACTAAAAACTGCAATACAAAGTAAAACTACAATTCAGTATAAAATGAAGACTAATTTTCCCCAAAGCAAAAACATAGCAAAACATTTTGAAAGTATTTTGAGGGTTAGAGATTATTCCCTCTTCCCTCTCCCTCTTGCCAAGGCACACCCTGACTCACAGTATATAACTTTCAGCCTCCTAACACATCCACTTCACGCTCAAATTCTGCCTCACATCTACATAATTCATTCAATAATTGCTACTCATCCCATTCTACTCCTACACTTCACAAGCTTCCATAAATACACCATACACCCAATCACTCCAATATCTCCCATTCAATCACCAACCATTATCACCAATCAGTCCTCCCACTACTAAAAAAATGTGCAGTACAATCTCAAATTTACTTATGCACTTTCAACCTTGCAAGGTTGAAAGCCAGACAGTTGAAATTGCACAAATTAAATGCAAGCAAGGAAGAGACTTTAAAAGCTCCTTTTGCAATGGGTTTTCCCAGTGCAGATATAGCTTTTAAGCTCTCTAGCTTACTTATGGGACAAGACCTGTTCAGCATACAGGCTCTGAGATGCTTTTTCTTGAGATCTCACAGGAACACCCAAGATCTTCTAATAACTTAAGAAAGCCGCATAAGATCTCAAGAGAAAGCATCCCAGAGCCTGCACCCTGGTAAGCAAGCCAGAAGCAAGGCCCTTTCAGAGTGCTGCCTCTGAAAAGGTAAGGATGCTCAGACATCTAAGGGGGCAGTTGGAGTATCTGGCATATACCCCCCCACACACAAGATGTGAACATAGGTAAAGGTATGCTCGCCAACCTCTCTGGGGCTGCCGCCGCATCATGGACTGATGCCTAACTACATATATGATTTGGTCACACCTTTATATCGTCTTCCGTGCTATTCGGAAGGCTCAAGGGCATTCCCTACCAGAACAGACTCTGCCCTTGTGGCCAGAAAGTGTCGGACTCTATGGCCCACATGATACTAGATTGCCCGCTTTCTAACATTTTTTATTTTGGCCCTCCGATATCCTTTATGTGGCTCAGGGCCCTCTCCAACAAACAACTTGTGGTCCAGCTCTTGTGGAGGGATGACTCCCCTGAACTCACTATTTGACTAGGATCTATGAAATTAAAGCCAGTACATCTGGACTTCCTAACAATGACTGTTGAAGATCCCTTATTTACAGAGGGTTTGTATGTTTTTGTTTTATTTTATATATGCCAATAAAGGTGTTGAATTGGTAAAGGGACCCCTGACCATTAGATCCAGTCGTGACCGACTCTGGGGTTGCGGCGCTCATCTCGCATTATTGGCCGAGGGAGCCGGCGTACAGCTTCCGGGTCATGTGGCCAGCATGACTAAGCCGCTTCTGGTGAACCAGAGCAGCACATGGAAACGCTGTTTACCTTCCCGCTGCAGCGGTACCTATTGATCTACTTGCACTTTGACATGCTTTCGAACTGCTAGGTTGGCAGGAGCAGGGACTGAACAACGGGAGCTCACCCCGTCGCGGGGATTCGAACTGCCGACCTTCTGATCGGCAAGCCCTAGGCTCTGTGGTTTAACCCACAGCGCCACCCACGTCCCCAGATGTGAACATACTGTACTGCAAATACAGCATGACATAATGGAACCATTCACTGACAGAACCATATAAAACATCAAAACAAATTCCCCTCCATTAATCACACAGGTGTGTCCTAGGCGGTAATCTGGCTCACACTCAGGTTTCTGTCTCCGAGTCCTGCCCAAGACTCTCACCCAAGGATGGGGGAAACTGCACACACTCCATGCCTGGTATTCCTTCCTCTCACAAGCAGTGTCCTCAGAGATTTCATCCACAAAAGATGCACTTCATAAAAAACAATGACCCATCTTAACGGTGGGCAGCTCTCAAAGACATAATCTTGGATGCCTGCTAGTGGCAACCCACCACACCTCATTGGTGCTGTTTTTGTAGCTCTTTGACCAGCTGACAGTCATCAGCTACAGCCGGCTTCACTCACATTCTCCTCTGCCCCAACAAATGACACCGAGGTCAGAAGGGCTATCAGGTGGGCTATCCTCCACCAGTATGCACACCTCTCTCATCCCTTGCTCCTTACTACCTGGTCTAGCAGACTCACAGCCAGCATTTCCCTCATAGCAGTCTGTTCTCATAGTAGCCCTGCAACGCCTCTCCTAATGCATTGCAATGCATGTTGGCAATGGCGGATGCTTTTATTCAAGTACCGCTGCATGCCCAGTTGCTTCAAACTGTGCCAAATTAAGAACACATGGATACAAATTGACCCAGCTTGCACATAATGCTAAGCCAAATCATGGCGTATGTGCAGGTTTGCAGCCCCTTTCCTTCTTTTCTGGGTAGCTGTGGCTGCACTCCTGGTAGCTTGTCTTAGCGTTACTTCAGAACCCAAGCTTGTGGTTTATCTTGCTTCAGATAAACCACCAGCTGCACAAGTTAAAGCCAAGGTGTGTTCTACAAAAAGTGGCTTCAATCTTCTCCATGAGAACCTGCACATTTGCTCATTTACACTAAGCCATGGTTTGGCATAGCATTATGTCTGCATCAAGTCACTGTGCAAGGCAGAATATTGATTGCTACTATGGACGTACTGTACTTATATCCAAGGATCACTCCTGAAGCAGAAAAAAATAATTTTCTGCTCTCATTAAGAAAAATGTGCTTATCTAAAAGCAGGTATACCATTTTAATTCTTCTTTAACCACTTTTCAGGTGTGGGCCTTCAATTTTTAAAATTATTTTGTTCAGGAAAACGGCATGCTTTAACATGGGATAAAATGCCTTTAACTTAGAAAATTATGAAGAAATCTACACAGATGGCTAACTATCTGCACATTTTCAAACTGCAGCTAGAGATGCTGTTTACTTCACAGAATTTCAGGATGGCTAAAAAGTGGATTATTTAATATTTTCTGATACACACTTATTGGGTAAACAGGGATTCTTCAAGCCTCTATTCGTCTTCACTACCAATTCCTCAAGTCCTTTAGCAGGTACAGAGGACTCAAGGGAGAGGCAGAGTCATGCTTCAGCTGTATGGAGGCTTGGATCAGGAAATAAGGTCTGAACTTGTTAAGATTTCTAGCATGTCAGGGTAATTAAGAGAGGCACGAATAAGATGAGAGAATAGAAGGGTAGATGGTGGGGAAGGAACCTTTTTCAGCCCAATTTCTGCACTGCCAACCTTTGGGAGATAGTATGCCTATGGTGGGTGGGAGGAAAAAAAGCGGGTGTGGTCGAACGAAAGAGGACAGGGCCAGAACTAGTAGTAGGTAGGGCTGCCTCGTAATTTCTCAGATACCTTACATACACAAACCACACACATACAGCACACTCACATGCACACGAAAGCTCATACCAATAACAAACTCAGTTGGTCTCTAAGGTGCTACTGGAAGGAATTTTTTTATTTATTCTTGACATCGCCAATACCTATACTGCCGTGGTTAAGCACTCCTGATCCAGCGATGGACACATCTGTCATGCCATGTAGCCACAGAAGTCACAGAGGCTGCCTTGGCCTACAGTGACAAAACTGGATCCAGAAGCATCCCTAGATTGCGGACCTGCTCCTTCAGGAGAAGTGCAACTCGGTCCAGGGCAGATAATTGGCCAATTTCTTGGACACAGGAACTATTCACCTACAGTGCTTAGCTTATTTTCCCTCATCCATCCCACCATCTAGGTATTGGTCCAGGACCCACACAGCATCTCCCAATTCAGATGACACCTTGCCCCCAAATCTTCTAAAGACCACTCTCATCGGCTTCATTTAAACATAGTTTAATTGGACATAGCACTGGAGATAAAACATTGCTCTGCAGAATCCCACAGCATAACTGCCAGGGTGGCAAAGAGCATTTTCGCAATCCTACTGTCGGAATGCAGCCATGTAAATAGGCTTGAGCAAGGTGTACTAGTGTATTCAGAACAGGGAATCTTCCTATGTTTTCACAGCACCTATTGCAGGCCATCAGAAAGGACTTACCTAAATATGTCCAGAAAGGCCTGAATTTCAAATCTGCTGTGTGACTCTGATTTTCTAATCATCATGGATTGCTGTCTTCTGCTACCTGACTTAGACCTACCCATAATAGAATTATCACACATTAAGAACCACAGCAGATAGGTACAATAGGTAGTGAGCAGAAAGGGAGAGGAAAGACTGAAATAGGTATGCTTAATATTGCAGAATTCCACAGCATATCAAATGAGTAGCCGTTACAAGTGTTGCAGCAGAGATGAATTTAAAGAAGGATTTAGGGAGGCTAATGTAGTGGCTTTGCAGATAATTAGCTGGATAATTACCCTCTGCCTAACCAAATCCCCTGATAGTTTTTAATGGAAAGGGTGTTCTTTACTTCCTAGTCCTGAATTCTTAGTCCTGCTGTGTACTGCTGAGAGTTGCAGTGTACCGTATTTCCGCTCTAGATACAACTATACTTGGAGCGGCGTCTGGGTGAAAGATTTTGCCCTAGATGCTACACTTGTGACTAACCGTTACAGCACTTTGAAGCAATAAGTATTGAGTCTGCTCATTTTATGTTATATAAATAATACATATAAAATGCTTTTATTTATCATGGAAGCTTCTTGCAGGTCGTGTTTGGGAGGAATGGGAGGAATGACTGGAGGAACTCCACAGAGCAACACTATGCTGCTGCTGCTGTTCTGCAGCCTTGTTCATTCCATGCACAACTTACCAATGGATTTGGTCTAATGCACTCACAGCCTTAAGAATTTGGATGGGGGGACATACTTGGTACAGAAAAGCTGGGTGAAAATCATTTTTAAAATCACATATTATTTTAAAAATGTACACTTAAATAGATGACTACCGGTATCTTAGAGCTGCAATAACACACTTTTTAGTAAGATGTTTTCTTGGACTGCAAACTGCCTTTATGTTGTATTAAGCTATATGTCACAATTAATGAGCTTATGATTCATTCACACAATGTTCAGAGTAAATACTTGGCAGATTTATATGAAAATCTTATGCCAACCAAGCTTCTCATGAAAGTTTTGAAGTATGGATATAACGTCATTGAGGGGGGTGGAATGGAGCTCATTGATTAGAAATGTAGCCCAATGCTAGAATTTAAGCAAGCAGTAGGCAATCAACATTTTTAGGGAGGCCTGCTCTCTCAGACAAGTTGAGGAATGACAAGTTGAGTTCCGGTGGGTTCCAGCTGAAAAAAAGCCCTGGCCTTACCTATAAAATTACATACAAGGTTAAAAGCCAGTTCGCAAGGCCAAGAAAATACAAGTCAGCACACCACAACATTAGGGAAGTGAAGACGTGGTATGTGTCTCTGGGGTTGAACAAGGGAGAAAACTAAACCAAATATCTTGCTGACTCTAGCATGGTTCCACCGTTCATTCTTTTTTTATCATGCAGCAGGCTTCGGAAAGGCCAATGGTTCTGATGCAGAAATAATAAGAATGCTTCTAAGACCAGGCACCAAGAATATCAAATTATATTTGTTTTGACGAAGAAAATTAAGTGTATGGAAGCACAGGCTGATATGCTACGTTGATCTCATTTTTTGAGGATTGTTTGTTTGTTTGTTTGATATGCTTGTTACCAAACTCTGTGTGTATCAGTCTTTCCTTCCTCACCTTGATGCTAATAGTAGTTTATGGGGGGGGGTTTCAGTTGGGGAAGTGTTTAATCCCCCTCATAAAGGTAAAGGTACCCCTGACCATTAGGTCCAGTCGCGGATGACTCTGGGGTTGCGACGCTCATCATGCTCTATAGGCTGAGAGAGCCGGTGTTTGTCCGCAGACAGCTTCCAGGTCATGTGGCCAGCATGACTAAGCCGCTTCTGGCGAACCAGAGCAGCACACGGAAACGCCGTTTACCTTCCCGCCGGAGTGGTACCTATTTATCTACTTGCACTTTGACGTGTTTTCGAACTGCTAGGTTGGCAGGAGCAGGGACCAAGCAACGGGAGCTCACCCCATTGCGGGGATTCGAACCTCCGACCTTCCGATTTAGACCACAGTGCCACCCATGTCCCCTCATAGGTGTTTAATCAGTGCCATAACCCTGATCCAAGTTGGTGGCCCCAACATCTACTTTTAATAAAATAAAATGGCTTTGGGAGATCTAAGCACAGTTCTGCATCATGTGCAGCTTGGTTTCAGTCTGAGCATTGAAAGTAGGAACTTAAGGGGAACTGAATATTCCAGCAGATCTCTAAACTATTGCATATCATGACCTTGTAAAGTTCTAGCAGTGGGAGTGTAACTGCCAGACAGCAAAGCAGGTCAAGCTTCCCTTAATATGTTAGCTCAACCCATCCTTATCACTGATGCAACTATGTAGAACTACCGAGACGGGATGCCTCACATATTTTAGATAATATTTGTTGAAAAAAGCTTTAGAACGGTCTGTAGAGTAGAAGAATTTGGAAGACAGACGTAGAAGGAATAATGCATGCCTGTATGCTCCTTTCAGAATAGTTTAGGTCACCTACTTTCAGGCAGCTGGAGGAATACAGTATTCCTACTGCAATGGCCTTCCTATCTGAAATAAGGAAGGAACTACGGTATGCAGAGGCGAACAGGACAATGTGGCAGCAGTTGTCAGGACATTGTCCTGTTCACTTCTGTATAGTTCCATCCTTATTTCAGGCATTGTGGTAGATTGCAATGTTTAGCTGCTGATAACCTTGCAGTGTTTAGCTGGTGGGTTATTGCGATGTTGAAAACCAGATATCACCTAGCCCTTACACACACTGTGATTCGCAATATATTGCCAGCTCAAATATTATGAAACAATTATCACGATGTGAACTTCAAACTGGTTTTGGACGATATATCGCCCAGCCCTAGTCCTGGCTCATCGTGTGTGACAGCACAGTGTGTCTAAGCCCACCCCATCCCCTTTTCCTGCGGGTTCACAGCGATGTGTGCATGCACAATCACAAAATTTAAAGAAGACCTATTATTGTGTGTGCATTGTTTGTATAACCACAATATTTTATTTGAAAAAGGCTTTCAGATTTGTGATAGCTCATTCAATTCCACTATTTTTATATCAAAATTATCACCAAATGCCTATATGTTCGCTTGCTTAAAAAAAGCAAATATCAGAAAATGAAGTCTAAACTATGGGTGGACCAACTGCAGTGCTGCATGATCTACATTATTGTTATTTTACTAGAAATTATTCATCTCCTAATGTGTTTTAACTAGTTTATGAAACAAGAGTGAATGTTCAAGATTCCTTAGTAATTAACCTTAATTAAGGCGTCAATTGATCTTTCTTAAGAGTGACCCTCAGTATGCACTCTTGCCTAACTACCTCTCTGGATCAGACCAAGGTCACCCTAGTAGAGGCAACAACCGTTTTTCATGCATCCAATTGATGTGCAACTGTGATTGCACACATTGCAGTGACCCAGAAGTGGCTGGGAAAAGGGGCAAGGCAGGGACATAATGGGGTGGAGCAAGGCAGAGAGGCTTTATGCATGCTGAACCAATGCATATGGGGGTCAGGAACGTAACCCCCATGCAAATCGGTCATTGCCTGTATAGCACTCTTGGCAAGAATGCTAGGCACTACGAAGTAGGCTGGGACTACAAGATAATTCAACATACTGGCTTACAACTTCCCACTTACAACTAGAGTATTATTAATTCACATGCTTACAAAGCTTTATAAACTGCTTAACCTTAAAAATGAGGTGTGCAAAAAAACAACAACACATAACACATAACTAATATAAAGCACAATATAATGATTTCACACATTCCAAGTAACCAGCAGTGTTCATATTGAACAAAAACTAATCTGGGAAAGCCTGTCGAAAAGAAATGCTTTTAGCAGGCACCAAAAACACATAAAACATAAAATTGCACATGCTCATAAGAGCATCTGGCTTTAAGACAGTCCCAAAGAAAGGGAACACTGTGTCTCTTTACCCTCTCTTCATTAACATTTTAGAAAAGCAACACAATGTGATGTCTCACCCACTTACTCCATCTCAATTTTGTAAACTTGGT
Organism: Darevskia mixta; assembly: GCA_034641385.1. Lineage (NCBI taxonomy): Eukaryota > Metazoa > Chordata > Lepidosauria > Squamata > Lacertidae > Darevskia > Darevskia mixta. Next base: position 4,579,654 of record JAWWNH010000224.1, on the reverse strand, counting down.
GCAAGGAGGTGCAAATGGTAATAATGTGACATCATGCATTATATGCATGGCATGTTACAAAGAGAGAGAGAGCTCCACCTCATGTCTCTTTGTCCTGTCTGGTGTGGCCCTAAGCAACTGAAAATCTCTGTACTATGAAGATGATCAAGCTGTTAGTCTGTCAATTTCCTCACCAGGCTAGAAACACAGACTTTTAGCTCTATTTGCCGCTGCCCTACATACTACGCTAGCAGCACAGCAGTTTGAAACATCTTCTTGGCAATAAAGCAAAGGCATGTTAGAGAGACCGGCATCAAGGAGATGAGCATTTCCACCAGCCTTGTCCTACTAGCACCACTGCAGAGTCTCAAAAAACCCTGCTGTCTAGATGACAATCCTGGAAGAAGGGATGTTTGATGTAAAGAGATTGACCAATATCCACACAATAAATGGTTGTGAGAGTTTAAAGGAGAAGTAGAAGTTGTTACCTCCCTGGTGAGAAATGGAAAATGAACTGAGATACTGTATGAGAAGCTGGCGAGAGCTGTGAGGGGGAGAAATAAGAATTGTGGCTGACATCCAATGTGTGTAAGTTAATTGTTGTTTGTTGTTTAGTTGTTTAGTCGTGTCCGACTCTTCGTGACCCCATGGACCAGAGCACGCCAGGCACTCCTGTCTTCCACTGCCTCCCGCAGTTTGGTCAGACTCATGTTGGTAGCTTTGAGAACACTGTCCAACCATCTCGTCCTCTGTCATCCCCTTGTCCTTGTGCCCTCCATCTTTCCCAACATCAGGGTCTTTTCCAGTGAGTCTTCTGTTCTCATGAAGTTAATTGTAGTGAGCCCTTATTTGGCCTACCACTCTTTCTATTTCTTTCTATTATTGCTGTTGATTAGGTATATTGTCAGCCACTGGGCATGAATGACTTATAAAATGCTTCTTATTTGGACTGGGACTTGCCTAATCAAATATTGCCTTTTTGGATCTGTGCTTTGATGTGTTCCTTGGAGCAGACTCTCACATACCTCCTGCTTTTTCTCCTAAAGCAGCCTATAGATCAGCTCTGACACCCACTTACCTCTCTCTATACTTCCTTCTATGTCCCTCTGCAAATTTTGTTTTTACAACAGTGAGCCACCTCTAAATTATTGTGATGATTCCTTGTTCTCCAAAAGCATAGTTAGCTAGTTATACTAGTTTAAAGATCCATCTGCATAATGGATTAACGCCATGTATGATGGAAGGCTGATCTACACATGCTAAAATATTAGGTTATAACTGCATAAATGTACTTGGGATAGATTCTGCACTTGGTGACATATCTGTACCTGTGTGTGAAGAGGTATGCAGAACAGCTGTGGATAACTCCCTTTCCTAGAGATTTAACAATAGATAATCTGAGTATTTTTATAGTCTTCTCTGTATGGTTTGGTTTTAGAAGCCAGGCCAAAGTCACTAAAGTGCTGGGATTCTAACATATGTTTTGTTTAAAATAAGATTTAGACTGGTTTATATCCATTGTTTGTTCTTCAAAATGGTTGATGATTGTGAGACTTTTAGAAGGGGTGGCTAAGAAATTGACATTTAAAAGTTACATCAAGAGACTACCTAAACCTACAATAACCTCAAGTAAAATTACTCATAACAAGAAGCCACAGATTTAAAATCCAAATTCATTTAGCTCATGGGTAGGCAACCTAAGGCCCGGGGCCTGGATCTGGCCCAATCGCCTTCTAAATCTGGCCCGCGGATGGTCCGGGAACCAGCATGTTTTTACCTGAGTAGAACGTGTTCTTTTATTTAAAATGCATCTCTGGGTTATTTGTCGAGCATAGGAATTCATTCATATTTTTTTTCCAAAATATAGTCCGGCCCCCCCACAAGGTCTGAGGGACAGTGGACCAGCCCCCTGCTGAAAAAAATTGCTAACCCCTGATTTAGCTCATGGTGAACAATAATACTAAATCCTCAAGTCAATGAATGCTATGTGTCAAGGAGAAATGAATTATCTAGATATGAATGCTGGTTTCTGATGTTTTACAACATCAATCTCTGAGAAGAAAAAGATCAGCTCAGTCACATCATCAGAAAAACTCTGATGTCACATGCAGTTCCTACTCAACATGGACTTCCCATTCAGGGCAATGTCAAAGCAGTTGTACATATGCAATAGGAATGGGAAAATTTCAATCAACTACCAAAGCCACTGCATATTTAGGAAACTGGGCTTTCATGGGTATGGCAAAACTCTGGAGTGGGGCATATAAAGTCTATAAATCAAAAGTCAAGGCATATACTTCACCAATGGGGGGGGATAATTTATATGCCATAGAAGGAAACTACTTTGCAGCTGAAATATACAATTACAGTAAGAAAGTAAAGTCTTGGAGAATTGTTATAACTCAGTGGCTGAGCAGTTACTTTGTATTTAAGGTCCCAGGTTCAATTCCTACCGTCAAGTAGGGCTGAGACTCAGCAAGAGTCCTGTCTGAACTGCAGAAAATACTAAACTACTAGATCAATGGTCAGACTCCCCATAAGACAGCTTCCTATGTTCCTGTACCTATGTCATTTAAGACAGAAACATCTTTTTTAGGTCCACCACTGCATTATTGTATTAAAATTGACCACGTATTTTTCAAACGTATTATGTTGGGCTGCTTTACCTAATTTTCGGTGAAGGCACAGACTTTTTATTCAGTGCTATCTATCTATCTATCTATCATCTATCTATCTATCTATCTATCTATCTATCTATATTAGTCTGATATAATATTTGATATTTAAGTCCTTTTTTTAGGCCAAGAACCCAATATGTGCCAACAGATAGAATGGTTACACATGCTCGAGGAATACAGACTAACACTATGTACATAGCCTCCCCAGGAACAAGGAACATTCTGGTCCCACCATCAATGTATCAAATAAGTTAACCTATTTTTATTGCTTTATTATTTCGTTTACCTAAATCAGGTAAACTGAGGCACTGACAAATGCAAGAAATAATAAACACTTGCTCCAAATCGCTAAAGTAGCATAGTAGTACTTGCTATGCTGCTACCTATTTCAAATATTTAAAATCCACAAACACAGCTAACACACCTAAAAAGAAGACTCTGACACACAGCTAGATTGTAAAAGGCTCAAATGGAGCAGAGGTGAGAAACTGACGGTAGAAGTGTGAGCTGCAGTAGAATCATCATCATAAACAGAGATGCAAGGTCTCCCTATTAAGCATATTTCTAGATCTAACTGTGGTTTTTCAAGTCATACTGCTTCTGAGTACACTTCCCAAAATGCACTTTAAAAGGTAAAGGTAAAGGGACCCCTGACCATTAGGTCCAGCCGTGTCCGACTCTGGGGTTGCGGCGCTCATCTCGCTTTATTGGCCGAGAGCAGGCTTACAGCTTCCGGGTCATGTGGCCAGCATGACTAAGCCGCTTCTGGCGAACCAGAGCAGCGCACGGAAACGCCATTTACCTTCCCGCCAGAGCGGTTCCTATTTATCTACTTGCACTTTGATGTGCTTTCAAACTGCTAGGTGTGCAGGAGCAGGGACCGAGCAACGGGAGCTCACCCCATCACGGGGATTCGAACTGCCGACCTTCTGATCAGCAAGCCCTAGGCTCTGTGGTTTAACCCACAGCGCCACCTGGGTCCCTTTTAAAATGCACTTTAGGGTTGCCATATTTCAAGAGGTAAAAATCTGGATATAAAGAGTTGTTGAGCTTTTTAGCACAATTGCCTGATAGCTCCGCCGCCGCCGCCAAACCACAACCTGAACCAGAGCCACCCACCCACAAATTAAAAAACAACAACAAAATCCAGGACATTTGCTTTAAAATGTAGAATTCCCCCTGAATGGGCATGTAGGACCCCCAAAAGAGGCCCTGTCCAGGAATTCCCGTATATAGGGCAACCCTAACTTAGGCTGTCATGGAGCCATCTATGACAGTGCAGACACACCTGATTTGTAACCATAGTCTGTTAAAACAAGACTAAAATCAACAGGCAGCCTGCCTTGCAAGGGGTAAGGCTATAGCTATGCCAATACATACTATGCAATGTGCAGGTACAGCAACACATATAAACTCTCAGAATTATTTGGCAAAGGCAACCTTCTGCAATGCAGGCTATAAACTTGCTAAGTATCCAAGGACAATTACAAACTCCAAAGCAAGCATGGGAAGATGCAATAACTAACTTTGCATAGCTCATAACTGCACTCAAACAGCTACTTAAGGTCACTCATTTAGTCTGTAGTAGGATTTCAATCTATAGCTCCCCAATGGCTTCAAAACCAAGATGCCTGCTGAGTAAACAAATTCACATAATTCAAGCAATCCGGCCTAGTTAACACACTACCCATTAAGGACACCTGCTTGCTTGCTTAGGATGAAATTCTTGGAAATAAGCACTGCGGAAATCTATATGGCTTACTTCCAAGTAAAGAGGCTCAGTCTTGGAGTGTTGTAAGGGAAGAGATCTGACACAGGCTGGTTCTCCTAATCTAAATATGCTAGAGGCCAAAGGTCAATTTTGTAAGCCGCTAAAACATCAGAGAATTTTTTTTTTTACTGTTTAGGCAACTGAATGTAGTGAAGCAGATCCACAAATCATTAAAAATATATTTTAATTGTCTGTGCTAAAAGAGTTCAACAAGTTAGGGTAAAACAAAATTAAACACTTAGTAATTTTGTTTCTGTAGGGAACCTGACAATTGATTTGTAATAATGTTCAAGAAAAATATGTGTTCAAACACCTTTAACCACCATAGTAGGAGGGTCAATGCCCTACCTACACATCTCATACTGTGATTTTACTCTGACAGCACTTAATTCCAAGAGAGAAACGCCAAAACGGCCACATGGCCCCAGTCAAGGTCATGATGTTTTAATTAACTGTCTGCAGTGAAACATTTTATAGAGGGGACCACTGATAAATGTATGCAAAAATTATGATAATGACTTAATTAACCTTGATCTGACATGTCTTAGAACAGAACAAGAACAAAGTTACGAAAACAGACATCGTTCATTGACCACGACTCTTCGTTCTGTACACTGGAGAAAACAATTCACTGGGAGTAAACTTTTAATATAGGACCTCTGTACTTCAAATAAGGAGGAGGGTAGAAACGAAATTGGATTGCATTTTTTAAAGGCCCAGTTGGCCATTTATAAACTGGACAAGGCTTCCTTCTATAAGAAGGCTAAGCTAAGTCATTCAATTCCCTGCAGAGGAGTTGCCAGCTGTTCCCTAATGTAAAAGCATTTAAAAACTGTCCTATGAATGTAGTTTGCATAGAAACTGGTGCCCAAATTCTCAATTTTATGTGATTTGCACATGGTGTAAATAAACCCCATAAAATGTCAACGGCCTACATATGTTTTAAATATTACAGATAGCAATGCATTGCTACCCTAAGAAGGACTTCAATTCCAAAACAGATAAAATTTAACGATGAGAGATGGGGTAAACCAGGATGTGTATATCAACTAGACTTGCCCCCCCCCCCCCAGAAAGAAAGCTGAGTCATGTATCTTACTCCCTTTGGAGGAGCTGCCGGCTGAAGGACATTGAAGAACAGCACCAGTTACTGTGAGGAATAAATTAAGGCATATACAGGCATAAGATTCTGATATAATCATATTGCATTTCGAACTATGGAAATCATGCAAGTTATCTTAAAAAATAATTCCATAATTTTGCACGTAGGTAAAAAGGAATGGCAGCTAAAATCAGTTTTAGCCTATTTGTCAATAATATCATCTGCCTTTTCAATTGGTAGGAGGTATCTAAAAATATGAGTTTGGCTATGTAGTCACATACATGTAAATCCCACTGAGGTCAGTAACAATCAATGTGCAGGACAGCAGTAATGGGATCTCAAGTTCTTGTCAACTTTGTTTTTCAAAATAAAACTTTTTCAACTTTATTTCCCTTTCTTTCCATAAAATTTATTTTTTCCCCTGCGACATTTATATACCACTTAATTATTTGTATTTCTAAGTAGTGTACATAAAAACTATCCATGGAAAATTATTATAGGTATAATAAAACCAAACACTACCGTATCTTAAAATGCCTGCTGGAACAGGGAAGTCATGTACGTGAAGTTCAGCAAGGAGGGTGCCTGTCTAATCTCAGTTCCATAGGGTTGAGCCCCCAGCACTGAATGCACAGTTTTCCATGCCCTCACACTTTCTGGACTGTACAACATACCCAAGTGACAGTTTGCTGCACAAAAATCAAAACATGGTCGTTTTAGTGGTATGACTTTAGTAGATGAGACAAAGCAGTAAAATTTCAAGTGCCTGATTCAAACTTTGGATCAGATCCATCATCTGAGGCATGCAAAAACACAAAAATCATTGAAAGTAATTAGCCAAAGAGAATGCCTAAACTTTGCCACTGGACATTGAGCTGGAGAAGGAAAGCCATCTGTTACACTTTGCCATTAATATTCTGTTTATCATTCCAAATTAGCAGTAGTGGAATATTGCTTTTTACAGATTAGCATTACTTGTCCTACCAGTGTATTTCTGAGAACATGACCACACTGCAAATTCAAAGCAGTTTAACCCACGATAGTTTTCTCTGTGGACCCTAGGAATTATTCTATAACAAGTCCTGGGGACCTCTTAAGAGAATTCATAACATCACTAAGCTACAATTATGAGGGTTCCAAAGATAAAGCCGTAACAATTAAATATTGTATAAACAAGTTTGCATGTGTAATGTAACTGTAGCTTCCAGGGGACCTGTTCTATTTAGCATTCATTCTTATTTGTTTGCAGGGAAGGCATCCACCAGCATACCAAACAACTGTTATCTCACACTTTCCAGTGCATTTCTCCATCACTTTCCTTAGTGCAAGAAGTTGGGATGGGGGAGGAGAGCAGGTTTGTTACACAAGAACACCAAATCCATTCTACTAGCACAATCTGAATCTCCCTTAATGTTATTTAGTACCACTTACAAAATAGTGGGACCCAGGTGGCGCTGTGGGTTAAACCACAGAGCCTATGGCTTGCTGATCAGAAGGTTGACGGTTCGAATCCCTACGACGGGGTGAGCTCCCATTGCTTGGTCCCAGCTCCTGCCCACCTAGCAGTTCAAAAGCACGTCAAAGTGCAAGTAGATAAATAGCAACCGCTCTGGCGGGAAGGTAAACAATGTTTCCGTGCGCTGCTCTGGTTCACCAGAAGCAGCTTTGTCATGCTGGCCACATGACCCAGAAGCTGTACACCGGATCTTGGCCAATAAAGCGAGATGAGCGCCGCAACCCCAGAGTTGGACACGACTGGACCTAATGGTCAGGGGTCCCTTTACCTTTACCTTACAAAATAGTGGGAGTCTGGAAGTGGCCAGTCTTCCTCATTCAGCAGTTGTCTACCTTATTTGTGGGTTATCACTGTGCATATTTATTTCAATGTAAATAACTTCTATTGTTGATATCTGTTTTTAATTAATTTAGGATTCCAAGATTTGAGGGCAGCTTTCCACTACATATTTGATATTTATTCATTTTTTTATGAACAAGCTTCCACCTATTCCCAAAGAGCTGCTTCTGAGTCTTGACAGTTCTGCTCCCTGGAATGCCTTAAATTCTATTTTGGAATGGAGAGGGGAGACTCCACACCTTACCTACCCTTTTCTGTGTCAGCACTAAGTATTTCTTAACATGGATTTAGCTTCCTTGACAAACATGTGAAGCATAGCAGTACAACTCTACAAAAGGGATGGCAACCTGTGGCCCCCCAGGTGTTGCTGGACCCCAAACCCCATGAGCGCTGATGAGCACGGCCACAGTCAGAGATGATAGGAGTTGGGAATGCAAGGAAGGCCACAGATTTCCTTTCCCTCCTCTATAATTGCAGCATTGGCACTAAACCGATGGATTTTAGCTAGCTTTCCAATAAAGCTTTCATATGTTGGGCTGCTTAAATGCTCCTTGATGAGCAGCAAAGCCGTTCACTGCAAACCTTCTGTTGCAATCTTGCACTGCAACCTCCACCTTCTTTGAAGCTACCATTCAAAGACAACACTAAAAATAAAAAAGCCTGTTCCCGTTACCCCAATTTCCCCGAGGTTTAAACATGGCTTTCTGCTGTCTCTAAACAAAAAAATAAAAAGCAGCGACACTATTTTAGCATGTCAGACGACTTGTTTTCGACCCAGGAATTTTCGCAGAGGTGAGAAGCTTGTGGTGGTCAAGGACTTAGCACGCAGCAGCCAAGCCAGCGCCTTGAGGGGAACACGCCCCGCGCGTTGTGCAGATCTCGGGGAAAACCCAGCTGATGAACTAAGTCCCGCCCTGGCTTTCGCCCCGCCCTCCTATTGGCTGAAACTCCACACTCGGAATAATAACAATCGTCCTCCCAAGTGATTGGAACGCTCGCCTTGGCACGTTGCGGCGCCTTAGCGCAGGCTGGTCCCCTGCGCGGCTACTACGACTCCCGGGAGGGTTAGTCACCGGCGGGGATGCTTTCCAGGGAAGCCTCTTTATTGCAGAGCTGTCATAATGTTTAGCCACACTTCTCCCCCTCCTTCCTTCCTCCCTCTTTCTTCCATGGCATGCGTTGGTGCTACCGCTCCCCTTGCCAGGAGAAGAGTCCCTGGAATACCTTCCTTCTACTCGGATCCCGGGCTGAAAATGTGTGTATGGCGGGGGGGGGGGTGTCGGTGCCGAGGCTTAAGTCTGCCTTGGATCCATGCCGGCTGCCCTTCCTCGTAGAGCCAGATCCTAGCCCTCAGTGAGTTCAGCGGGATTCACTTTCAGGTAACGGTGCATCGGCTGGCAGCCTTACAACCCTTTCACAGGCATGTTTACTCAGGAGGGGAAGCAAGTCCCACGCACTGAGTACAAAAAAAGAGCTTACTCCCAAGTAAGTGTGGATCTGTACCGAGAAAAATGGTGAGAGAGGAAAAGGTAGCGCTCTGCACTTGCTCAGAAGCACTCGCTTTTTTATATATATCCCAGGACTCAGCTCAGTTCAGAGGGGGGCAGACTCCGGGCTGCACATTTATGTCCTGGCTGCACATTTATGCCCTGCGCATCCCTCGCTCGCCACCCCTTTCCCCGCCGGCCTGCTCCCTCTTCAGTCCCAGCTGGGCCCTGCCGAACTTTCTCCGCTCCCCGCGGCTCTCCAGGCACTCCGCCGCTGACGCACATTCAATTCTGCCGTGCGGCACACAAGACACGCATCGCGATCCAGGAAGGCTTTGCGCCGCCTCGCGCCTCCCCTTCCCCAGCCGCAGGAAGCGAGTCGGGGGCGCCGCGGGGACCAAACTGCCCCGAAGCGGAGAAGTTGCCGCGCCTCGCCCCCCGTCTTCTTCTTCTTCTTCTTCTTCGGGGCCCTTCGCCTGCCAACCCCCTACCGCCGCCCCCCCCCCCTGCCCGCCCCGCGCTTACCTTGCTTGACGCACTTGAGCCGGATGGGGTCCTTGCAGTGCTTGATCACGGCCAGCACATCCCGGATGGTGAGCCCGGCCACGGGGGTCTCGTTCACCTCCAGCAGCAGCTCCTCGGGCACCAACTTGCCTCCGCTCTCGTAGACCACCTTGCCGGGCTTGACCTCCCCCAGGTACGGGAACTGCCCGTTCTCGGCGCCCCCCTTGAGCTCGAAGCCCAGCTGGCCCTCCTGGCTCCTCACGATGACACACTCATGGACTCGGCTCGTCCAGTGGCTTTTCTTCTTCAAGCCCTTGGACATTGCCGTGAGGGGGAAAGGGATGGGCGCTTCTCCCTTTCCTGCCTGCCTGCCTGCCTGCCGCCCTCCTCTCTCGTTCTGCCTCTCTCCTCTCTCTCTCCTCTGCCTCGGGGTGTCCTTGGAGTTTCCTTTCGCTCGCGTGGGGCTGGCGAGGAGGAGGAAGGCTGCCGAGAGGGGCGGGCGAGGGGGCTGCTCTTGCCTGCCCTTACCGCTACTCCCGCCTGCCGTCTGGGCCGGCGGACAGCAGGGAGGATGGAGCGGGGTGAGGGACGGGGCTGAGGCGGCGGCGGCGGCTCCCCCCCCCCTCTCTGCCGCTCTAGCTGCGTGTGCGCGGGGAACTGCTGGCCATGGCAGCTGCGGCAGCCAGGATGCTGCGTGTGCGAGAGAGAGGGAGAGGGAGAGTATGGACTAGTTTTACAGTAACTGGATGGCGAGCCTGAGGGGGGAGAGCGAGAGGGCGGGCTGCGTGTGGATGCTGCTGCTGCTGCTGCTGGAGTAGTAGGAGGCGGCGTGTATGTGTGGGGAGGGGGGGCGTCTGCCTGCCTGCCTGCCTGGCTCGCGCACTCGCTCTCCTCAGACGGAGCCTCTGACCCGGTAGTGAAGGCCGAGAGGGAGGCTGGCTTGCCTGGCAAAAGCAGCGGAGAAAGGGAGGGAAGGGAAACGAAGGGAGAAGGCGGGGAGCAGCCAGCAGTGGGTGGGGAGGAAGGAGAGAAGACGGACCCGCCGCCGAGGCAGGCACGGCCAAGCGCCGCCAGGCTGGGGAAAGCGTCCCCCTCAGGCTCCGGCGCGCGCGCGCTCTCAGCGTCTCTCGCTCTCCCTCAGGTTTGGCGCGCTTGGTGAAGGAGACGTAGCCCGCGCCCCCCCCCCACTCCGCCTCCGGTTCAGCCCCCCCCCACCGCGCGCACACGCACAAAACGGAGCCAGCCTCGCGCAACCCGCGCGAGCTCCATCTCGCCCCCGCTCCCGCGCTGCGCAAAGGCGCGATTCTAAAGGGAGCCGGCGCGCATCCGCTGCAGCGAACCATCGGCTGAGGCGCAGTCCAGGCCGAAGGAGCCCCGGAAGGGGGCAGGTGGCCCCAGACATAGGAGCCAACTCCCAGGGGCCACACACACACCCATAAAATATTTGAAGGGGCCAGTCCACCCCCCTTAAAAAAAAGGTTGATGGGCATTGCCATTCCCATGGCGTGCGCCGTGTTTTGTGATCGATTATGCAGGGCAAAGTTTACCTGAGACCCTCCCATATTTTATTCAAGTTGGCACCCCTGACCCCCAGCATTGTTTCGGATCTGCCAGCAAACGGGGGTGGGGGGGGGCGTGCTCTTGGGCTCTGATCCTGCTTGCTGGTTTCTCCACTGTGAGAACAGGATGCCCAACTAGGTCTTATGTCTGGTTTTGTGCAGGGGTTGGGCTCAAAGGTCAACTCTACATATTTTTCCCTTTCCCCTTTCTGTAGGTCAAAATCAGCCATTTGAAAGCAGGTTGGTCACCACTTGGGATCTCTGAATCCGGCCCATGCCCGAAGATGCTTCAATTAACACACAATCTCATATGGCGTGTAACCTTGCCTTTTGCTGCTGCCTGTCCAGTCCAACACAAAGTAGGGGGTGGGTTTTAATAGATAGGAGAGGATATATTAATTACAGTTTAGCCCATGTGTGGGTGGAACATACAAAGAGATCGGTTTACTGCCTTGTTTAAAATGCAGGGCTGAGCACAGTTCAAAGTCCCACCCTTAGCAGAAAAATTGAAAGCATAGGAATAGGCTGTGAAGCCTCCTTTTATTTAAGTCCAGTTGCAAAGCAACTGACCCCCCCTTTCTTACTCCATTAACAAAGAATCCGGCAACAGACTGAGACGTAAGTTTAACACATGATTTACTTATTCATAGTCATGCATTTGCTCTCGACAGCAACAGCAGTAAAATAAATGCAGGCAAAATGCGTACATTTACAATATAAGCAGCCTCATGCATATGCCAAGATCAGTGGTGCCACCTGGGAAGGACTTTGGGGCAGAGTCTTGGGTCCCTAATCAGCCTCAAGCGGCAAAATGTCTTGGGCCAGCCCTGTACACATCGTCACTTTATCACGTTGCTTAGAGAGGGTTGGATTGAAAACTGAGAGACCAGGGTTTGATTTCTCTCATAAAGCTCATGGACCTTGGGCCAGTCACCAGTAGCCTAACCTACTTCACAGGGTGGTTGTGAGAATAAAAGGGGAGAGCCATGTATTTCACCTTTCGTTCCTTGGAGGAAAGAGGGGGTATAAATTTAATTAATAAATAAATAAATACTGGCTGAGTGGCCAGCATGACTAAGCCGCTTCTGGCAAACCAGAGCAGCGCACGGAAACGCTGTTTACCTTCCCGCCATTTACCTCCTATTTATCTACTTGCACTTTGACGTGCTTTCGAACTGGTAGGTTGGCAGGAGCAGGGACCAAGCAACAGGAGCTCATTCCATTGCGGGGATTCAAACCGCCGACCTTCTGATCGGCAAGCCCTAGGCTCTGTGGTTTAGACCACAGCGCCACCCGCGTCCCCTAACATCATGTGTACTTGGTTTCAAACAACAATGGTGGGAGTGCACTGCATCTGACGCAAACGGCAAAGTATACACAGTCTGGGATGCAATGAATGCAGATACCACAACCACCATCTCCACCCACCAAAGTACTAACCCTACAAAAACAAATCATTAATTTGCCACTGTGGAGTGAGTGGGGAAGGGGCTCCTGTCGTCCCATCTGGAACGCACATTCGACGTGTGCAGAGAAGACACCAGTAAATGATGGGAACTGAGCAGATTAAGGATTGCGCTGACATTTGGAAATTGATTGGCAGTCATAGCAATTTCATTACAGTTTAAGCACTTCAAATTATTTTGTGTGTGTGGAATGTGTACTGGTTGCATTGAGTGATTTGTAGTAACAAGTGAGATGGGCGTATATTTAGAGAATAATGAATGAGAACAGGAACATTTAAGGGGAAACAAAGAACAAAGACACTTTGATACAGCGTTCTACATGGGTGGAAACGTAGGTGTTAAGAGTCTAATTTCATGAAGGAGCTTGTAGGATTGGTAACCCAAATAGAGAACACTGAAAGGAAAGGAAAAGATTTTTAAAATAAAATAAAATATTGAGGATGAAATTAATTTATACCAAGGAATAGGGCCAGAAGAACGGCAAAGGCCTCTATTTTCATAGGCCTCAGTAAGTGTGTTTTGAATTGCAGCCTTCAGGGGCATCTGTTTGTTCTCTGTTCTCCTGTCTGGGAGTGTCCCCCTCTAAAATCACCCTCATCCAACAATAGCCTTCGCATGAGCTGCCTGGTCTGAGGGCACCCCTCATCCAACAATAGCCTTCGCATGAGCTGCCTGGTCTGAGGGCACTTAAACCCTTCTGCCCAGAAGCAGGTAAAGGTAAAGGGACCCCTGACCATTAGGTCCAGTCGTGACCGACTCTGGGGTTGCGGCGCTCATCTCGCATTATTGGCCGAGGGAGCCGGTATACAGCTTCCAGGTCATGTGGCCACCATGACTAAGCTGCTTCTGGCGAACCAGAGCTGCACATGGAAACGCCATTTACCTTCCCGCTGCAGCAGTACCTATTTATCTACTTGCACTTTGACGTGCTTTCGAACTGCTAGGTTGGCAGGAGCTGGGACCGAGCAACGGGAGCTCACCCCATCGCGGGGATTCGAACCGCCGACCTTCTGATCGGCAAGCCCTAGGCTCTGTGGTTTAACCCACAGCACCACCCGCGTCCCTCTCCAGAAGCAGGTAGGCTAGAGTAAACGTTCCCTACTCAGACTCCCTCAGCATGTGGGAAGGAATGATGCTCTCACTTCTGCTGGACCTGGGAACATGCCTTTTCTATCTTAATGTTCAACCAGTGACATATTTGCTCATTTGTTAGACTTTCTGTTTTGTTTTTTCAATGATACGCTGTCAGAAACTGTGGTTAATGCTTGAAGTGTCGTGCTTAATGACATCACTGGGGCCCACCCCTGGGTCTCAGATTTGAGCCCTTGAAATCTCAAGGTCTGGGATGCTCCTACACACTGATTATGAAGGAACAAGAAGCACCAGGTTTTTACCTTCCTAGGCCTTGCTCAAAAAGGAAATTGCACATTCTTCTACCTGGGAGATGTGCAAGTTTCTGTTGCGTTAGGAGAACGTGCATCTCCTGGATGGAAAAGATGAGAAAACTGGTTTTTTACTTAGCACCACCAAGTTTGATGGGACTGAGAGCTATTAAGGCTTCCAGTCTTTTTGCCAACCCCTTTCCCCCCTCTGCAGTTATATGTTTTCCCCACTTCCCACCCTGCCATCTGCATCAATAGTGGGGTTGCCCCAGTCAGGGAAATGGGCTGGGTCAGGCTGCTTTCAAAACTTATCCCCACTCCCACTGTTCCTCCAAACTGAACATGGACTCCAGGCTTTAAATAATGTAAGTAAGGAACATATTGGCCCCACTTACATTCCAAAATCTGGTTCCTAGTTTGGAGGGGAAATCTCTTTAAAAAAAAAAAAAAAATCTCTTCTCCCCTGCCATTCAGAAAAGTGTTCTTCCATTTTAAGGTTAGGATGCTGCATGGTCATCTTTAAAGCCACCAGTTTGTGGCTTTACCTTACCCTATCCGTTTGTCAGGGGCAGATTTTGGACTTTGAAATTTCAGTGGCTCCCTGTGCAAGGCCAAAATTTGGCACTGCCCCCCCACCTTCCGTTCTGCTCAGTTCACTATGTCATAGTTGTGAGGCGCTGCTGCACTCCCTAGGGTCAGCACCCACTGCAGAAGAACCTGTTGCGCTGCCCTAAATCCACCTCTGCCTTCCTTTGTCCACAGTCATGCTCCACCAGGTCTCGGCTCATCATTCTCAGACACCAAGAGGGATGCTACCACCTTCAACAGCATCAACCTTTCTGCCCTTATCCCTGGACCTGCCTCTGAAAACTTATATGGTGTGCTCTTCCCCCTCTCTTCCCCCAAACTCTTCCTTCCAAAGCACATCCATTGCTAATTCGTTAATTTAGTTAATTAATTAAACAGCTAATTGAACAATCCGCTTTGCCACAACACAAACAGCTCCGTGAGATCCCACCTCTAGCTTAACTCATGGAGAAAGTTCTCGCTGGGGGCCAATACGGTGTGTTTGCTGCTTTATGTATCACTTTAATAATTAGTAGACGGTGCCTTTTATTTCCCAGTGCTTAAGCTTCCATATTACCTTAAACAAGTTTGGTTCATCAGGATTATTTGCGGTTCTCAGTACTTGTTTGAATCTGATTGCTGCTGATCTGACTATTATGCTGAATATCCTGTC
Organism: Darevskia mixta; assembly: GCA_034641385.1. Lineage (NCBI taxonomy): Eukaryota > Metazoa > Chordata > Lepidosauria > Squamata > Lacertidae > Darevskia > Darevskia mixta. The sequence continues at coordinate 4,564,631 of JAWWNH010000224.1, read as the reverse complement.
TTTTAAATGGTGCTTACTCCCACTTTAAAGTGTTTCCATTAAAAAAAACTATCAGCAACAACCTGAGCCTGCATAGAATATTAATTTGTAACAAGTATGATCGTTTAGATAATTACAGGCCTTTGATTGTGTTGTCAAAGGCGTGATGGATGTGCAACTATGGAGCTGTGGGGGTTCATTGGGAAATAATAATTTCATGTAATGGAGGAATGCCTGCGTGTGCACCAGGGGCCACAATGCAACACAGAGGCAGGAGTGCTTAAGTAGGCCAGCACAATATTCTCTAGTACACAATTTCTTGAACAGCAGAGGAGGGTACAGGGAGAAAAAAAAAGTAGTAGTGCTGTTTGAATTTCATGAAACTCTCCAATAATGTTGTGTGCATTCTGAAACATTAGCTTCTGCATTTCTAATTGTTGCCATTTCAGGTGAGTACCCTGGTTTTGAAAGATTCACCTGGAAAATAAAATAGTTCTAATCAGAGGAGTCTCATCAAAGTGAATAGACATGACTAACTTAGGCACCTTAATTTCAAAGGGCAGAAATGAGTTAAATAAATTCAACTCATAGAGTTGTATTCAATGTAGTGCTAAGTTGCTTGTTCTGTTAGTGCAAGGATAATTTGAGCCCCATGTTGGGGACAGGATTCCTGCATTGCAGGGCGTTGGACTAGATGACCCTTCCAACTCTCCAATTTTATGGTTCTGTGGTTTCCCCCCAAACCTCTGGAGCTGATGTGGGGAGAGCATGGGGCATGTGCAAGGGGAGGAGTCGGGAGAAAGTTGCATTGTGCAGGTGTAAATCCTTGCACTAATGAAACAATGCACTAGGCTACCACCCAAAGTGCTTGAAGCTCTTTACAGGCTGGTCCTGGGCATGCCTACTCAAAAGTAAGGTTCACTGAGTTCAGTGGGGCTTACTTCTAAGAAAGCATCCAGAGCCTTAAGCTGCAATCCTGACCCCACTTACCTGCATGGAAGCCTCATTGAATTCAACAGGACTTACACCTGGGTAGAATTTATGTTTATTACATTTCCTTTTTTAAAAAAAACAACAACTTTTGTTTATGCAATTTTAACAACTTTTATACACACATCATACAGTATCCATCTCATCTCTTTTCCAAAGACTTCCCAATCCATCTCTCTGTGGCATTCTAGGGAAATCTTGATCTGCTGCAGATCCTGATATTTCACCCATTATCATCTCAAGTCTTCCTTTTTGATGTTATCTGTTGTTCATATGTTAAATCCTACTTGTAGATTAAATCGTATATTGTACCCTCTAAAATAATTTCCAAAACACCTCCACTCTTCTCTTCAACTCATTCTTATTCCTTAGTTTCACGGCTGTGGTTACTAGATTTATGTATTCTATCAATTTGTTCTGCCAAATCTTCATGGGTATCTCATTTTTCACATATACGGTGGTACCTTGGTTCTTGAACTTAATCCATTCCAGGAGTCCATTTGACTCCCGAAACTGTTCAAAAACCAAGGTGCGACTTCCAGTTGGCTGCAGGAGCTTCCTGCACTCAGGTGGAAGCTGTGTCGGACATTCAGCTTCCAAAAAAGTTCGCAAACCGGAACACTTACTTCTGCGTTTGCGGAGTTTGGGAGCCGACTTGTTCGACAGCTAAGCCGTTCGAGAACCAAGGTACCACTGTACTATTCTAGCTGCAGTGGTCGCATACAAAAAGATACTGAGTGCCTTTTTTTGAATGTCATTACCTATTATCCCTAATAAAAAGGCCTCTGGTTTTTTTGGAAATGTGAGTTTTAGAATCTTTTTTAATTCTGTGTGAATCATTTCCCAATACTCTCTAGCATACTTACACGACCACCACGTATGAATCAGAGTTCCCTCTATCTCATGGCACTTCCAGCATAAATGATCCCCTTTTTTGTACATTTTCACTAACTACTGGTACATCATCTTTTGTAATAATAATAATAATAATTTATTATTTGTACCCCGCCCATCTGACCGGGTCCCCCCAGCCACTCTGGGCGGCCTCCAAAAAACACTAAAATACATTGAAATATTACAGATTAAAAACTTCCCTAAACAGGTTTTCCTACAGGCAGAGAAATTCATGTGTGCCCCACCCCCATAGTTTTTCCCATGCAGACAATTCTATGTTGTAACCAATATCTATAGCCCATTTTGTCATTGTTGCCTTTACCATCTCGTCTTTGGTCTCTCACTCCAGTAACAGTTTATAAATTTTCGAGATTAATTTATCATCCTTTCCTATTACAATTTTTTCAAATTCTGAACTCATTTCCACAAATCCCCTTTCCTTATCTCTTTTAAATAACTTGTTTGCTTGAAAATACTGAAACCAATCTATAGTATCCAAAATCTCTTCTCTTTTTTTCAGGTGAACTCCTTCTTTAATTTCTATAAGGTCTTTAAAAGGGGCCCACTTCTTGACCATGTTCAACCTTTTCACTGATACTGCCTCCGTTGCTGATACATCTTGGGGTTTTGCTCTCTAAAAGATCTTTGTGTCTCTGCCAAACAATGTGTATATACTTCTTCTTATGACATGGTTTTGGAAACCTTTGTGCACCCTGGATTTGTCACCCTGGATTTGATTTGCAGATATGCATGCCATCCAAAGCGTAGTTCAGAACCTTCTCAGTTTAAAATGTTGGTATCTCTTAGCTTCATCCATTCTTTCATCCAGCAGAGGCACACTGCCTCATAATAAAGTCCGAGGTCTGGAAGGGCAAAGCACTCTCTTACATCTGTCAGATTTTTATAATTAATTTGGGGCTTTTTCCTCTGCCAGATGAAGTTTGTCATGTCTTTCTTTCATTGTTTGAAACAGTTTGGGCTATTTATCACCGGCAGTGTTTGAAATAAGAACATCTTAGGCAACACATTCATTTTGACTGCGGATATTCTTCCTAACAAGTACGTTGGTGGCGCAGTGGTCTAAACCACAGAGCCTAGGGCTTTCCGATCAGAAGGTCGGCAGTTTGAATCCCTGCGACGGGGTGAGCTTCCGTTGCTCGGTCCCTGCTCCTGCCATCCTAGCAGTTCGAAAGCACAAAGTGCAAGTACAGTAGATAAATAGGTACCGCTCCGGCAGGAAGGTAAATGGCATTTCTGTACACTGCTCTGGTTCGCCAGAGCAGTCATTCTGGCCACATGATCGGAAGCTGTCTGCAGACAAACGCTGGCTCCCTCGGCCAGTAAAGCTGGATGTGCACCGCAACCCCAGAGTCGTCTGCGACTGGACCTAGTGGTCAGGGGTACCTTTACCTTTTTATTCTTCCTAACAAAGAAAGGTTCATTCTACTCAATTTTTCCAAAAAAAATTTTTATTTCATTCCAGATTTTAATATAGTTATCCTGGAAAAGGTTTAAGTTCTTAGCTGATATCCATATCCCCAAATATATATTATTATTATTTTATAAATTCTGTTTTAATTCCCATAATATTCTCAAGTCTTTCTTTTGCCTGTGAGTCTAGATTTCTGACTACCATTTTTAGGTTTATTACATTTCATTGAGAGAGTTCAAACAATTTTTTTTAAAAGCCGAGGTTTAAAGTATTACTTCATTTATTTTAAAATGTATATTCTAGACAAACTAGTCCATAAATAGAACTGTCATAGTGATCTGCAGTGAGAAAAACAGATAATGTAATATCAGTAAAATCTATTACATTAGTTAAAGAAAACAAACCAGAGGGCAACATAACTGACACAGAACAACTAGCTAATGGTGCACACGCTGTTCTACAAAGCTCAATATATTCTAAGAGAAAAAGACCAGCGAATAAGTAAGCAGTCCTCAACAAAATGATTGCTACCAGAAAGCCTGTTTTATCACTATTTGCTTGTCCTTTAAAAATAGGACCAAATTCAAAATTATAGAGGCTTGGAATATACAGTGGTACCTCAGGTTACATACACTTCAGGTTAAGAACTCCGCTAACCCAGAAATAATGCTTCAGGTTAAGAACTTTGCTTCAGGATAAGAACAGAAATTGTGCTCTGGCAGCGCAGCGGCAGCGGGAGGCCCCATTAGCTAAAGTGGTGCTTCAGGTTAAGAACGTTTTCAGGTTAAGAACGGACCTCCGGAACGAATTAAGTACGTAACCAGAGGTACCACTGTATAGTGTTATGAATGCTAGCCTGCTTGGCCAGCCATCTTTTTTGTTATGCAGATTTTGCTAACACAAGGCTGCATGATTCTTTTGTAAGGAAGCCAAATTCTTTTCCTTTTAAGTTGTTTGGAACCTTTTTCCTTCTTCATTTTACTACCAATGGATGAAGACTTGTTTGCTGTAACTTTTGAAACTCTGTGAGTAAAAGCTTCACTTATTTGCAAAGCTAAGTACCTGTGATTTATTCTAACCTAAGCCTTTTGTGGGGAACATTTAAATCTACCCTCATCCACCGATGAGGGTAGATGTAAATCTAACCAAGTTTTAATGTGCCCAGAGCAATTGTGATGGTGCTAACTTTGCTATGAGAGAGTAAGGATTTATTTTCCAAAGCTCTTTTAACAATACACATCCCCTCACTAGCTTTGTTATGTGCTCTCCCTGAGTGTTTCTGCCTGGTTGGAATGTGGTCTTCAACTCTGATAAGGCATATTGCTTGCCTGGATGGAAAATAGAGAATGTAACAATATGAAAACAAGCATCATGTTGATGCTTAAAAGTAAAGAAAAACCAATGCTTTGAATTGAGTCTGTGAACTAGCAGGAAGTTAACACAACTTGGGATACACCCAAAAGGGATGCATTAGTTGGATTTTTTTTAAAAAAGTTTTATTCCCTCTGAAAATTAAACCTCTCTCTCCTTACGTCTTCTTACAAACGACTTTAGAAAGCCCCTTTTAGCTTCTAGGTGGTCTCAGATTTGGCATGGGTGGGGTGTGTTCTTGGTCTAAAAGCCCCCTTAGCCACACAGAACTAATTGTACGATTCTGTGGATTTTGGTCACAGACCTTTTGCATTTAGACTGTAAACGTAACAGCTTTAAATCACTTGAAGCATCATTTAAATTTTTGCTTTTCCCAAACCCCACTTATCATTTTCACATGTAAATGATTCTGTGCTGAATGAACTGCCAGAGGTTTGTAGAGTAACTAATATCTATTAGGTAGATAAAATTATGCAAAATGTAAAAGAACATTTTAATGTTCTGCATGAAAAAGCTCTCTGCTTTTCATGCCTTGTAAATTTGGAATTGAATATTGCCACAAAATGATGCTCCTGCTATAAAAAAAATCCACTCATTATGGAACCTCAGAAACAATAGGTTTTATACAATTTTTCAAATTATGAAAAATTAATAAGCATATTTAAGTTTCTGCCCACTCGCCTTATTTTATCTGTACCAAAAGGAGTAGTGATTTCCCCTGTCTCCCCCCTCAGGAGTTAACCAGGTAGCCTTAAAGGTCTTGTTCTACCTTTGTAAGAGTTACATGGTGCCAGTTTGAAGGAGGTGCTGGAAGTGGGGGACAAGGAAAACTACTGGCGTTTAGTTCCAGACTCTCTCCATTCTTTCAACTATGCACCCCCCCTTCACACGGAATTGTAGTCACAGAAAACGGCTAGTATAGTTTTATTACAAATTATTCCACATCAGTAAGTATAGCAAAGGCTGTGTACACATTACATTTTATTCTAGAATCAATGGAGACTTGTTTTTTTCTGTTGGAATCCTGGAAGCCAAGAACCAAGTTTTGGGCAAGAACTCTTGGTGAGAGAACCCCAGCAGAGAACTAATGTTGCAAAACACGCAGCAAAGAAAAGCACGGAAATATAGTCTGTAAAAACTTTAAAATGTGTTCTTCCAGTGACTCCCACAATTTCCCCCTCATAAAAGCTCTTTCCAATTCATTCCACTGTGGGAAATGGCAAGCAAACCTAACTGTGTATGAGTGGTAATTAGTGCAGAAATGGGTTAAGACCAGAGAATTCTGTTCCTAGACTCGGCTAGGTCATGCCTCCTCACCTCTGTGAGGGAGGAAGTAGTGCTGCTTCTCTTCCTTTCTCTCATTCTCTTCTCACCATGTAATCCACTGGGGCGGACATGTCTGAACTTGCTTCAGACTGCAGGTTTGAAACAATACGTTGTATTTTGCACCCAATAGTAATCTACCTGTGTAGAGTACTACACAGGAATAACACATGAACCAGACTTTTGGATTTAGTAAGTAAAGCATTGTTAAGCTTACTTAACAGTGTGTGGTCTGTCCATTGCCAGAGGAGGAGAGAAGCAGAAGCAAGAGCCTTAAGGCAGACTAAATGGGATATGCAAAAGGGTTTAACAACCTATATTCCATGCTATGCTGCTAGTTAACTCTGAGAGTGTTTCTAACACTGCTTGGGGGCTCTGTCCTGCTGGAGGGTGTGCAAAGCCCCATGTTTTGACACTAGGCGCTCAGCTGATTCTTTTATTAATTACCCACATGTGGGTCAGATCTATTTTTCCACCTCCACACCCACTTCCCTAGCATTAAGTTGCGGCACAGAGATGCCACATGGACAGGAACAGCCTAGGAGAAGGTTGCACCAGCCTGCACAGTGTCTGGAGTTGCCACACTGCCCTGCACAGCCTCCTCCTCCTCCTCCGGTGCCACAGATTGAAGGAGGAAGAAGATTGGTGACACACAGGGGTTTCCTTCTGTTTTTGGGTCCCACGCTCTGGTGTGAGCCAACTGACTTGTGCCACAGTGAGGAACCAAAAAATGCCCATCTTACGGTCTTGTGCTCTGAGCACGTGAGCCAGAATGGGATATCTGGGATTGGGATCAGAATCCGGGGCGGCTTCTGTCAATCTGCGATGTCCCGCTTAAATCGGGACGCTTGGAGGGTATGCAACATTAGTTTCATATCATTACACAGAAAGACACACTGGCTGCATTCAGATGTAACACTGACCATTGTTAGGCAAGTTAATCTGCGCATGAGCTCATGCAAGGCCATGCAGTCCAAGCCCAACTGCTTCATGCTTCCCTTTCTCCCAGCAGAGAAACACACTGTGGAGTTGGTGGCTTAGGGTTGCATCCAAAGCAGCACTTACAGGTTGTTTCTCCCAAACAACCCATGATTGGGAAGCCAAGTATGGTGAAGGCGGTGAAGGTCCTGTGTGAGTGTCTGGAGGCGGTTGGAGGATGGATGGCGGCTAACAGATTGAGGTTGAATCCTGACAAGACAGAAGTACTGTTTTGGGGGGACAGGAGGCAGGCAGGTGTGGAGGACTCCCTGGTCCTGAATAGGGTAACTGTGCCCCTGAAGGACCAGGTGCGCAGCCTTGGAGTCATTCTGGACTCACAGCTGTCCATGGAGGCGCAGGTTAATTCTGTATCCAGGGCAGCTGTCTACCAGCTCCATCTGGTACGCAGGCTGAGACCCTATCTGCCCACGGACTGTCTCGCCAGAGTGGTGCATGCTCTAGTTATCTCCCGCTTGGACTACTGCAATGCGCTCTACGTGGGGCTACCTTTGAAGGTGACCCAGAAACTACAACTAATCCAGAATGCGGCAGCTAGACTGGTGACTGGGAGCGGCCGCCGAGACCACATAACACCGGTCTTGAAAGACCTACACTGGCTCCCAGTACGTTTCCAAGCACAATTCAAAGTGTTGGTGCTGACCTTTAAAGCCCTAAATGGCTTCGGTCCAGTATACCTGAGGTCCAGTGCCGAGGGCCTTCTGGCGGTCCCCTCACTACAAGAAGCCAAGTTACAGGGAACCAGGCAGAGGACCTTCTCGGTAGTGGCACCCGCCCTGTGGAATGCCCTCCCAGTAGAGGTCAAAGAGAACAACAACTACCAGACCTTTAGAAGACATCTGAAGGCAGCCCTGTTTAGGGAGGCTTTTAATGTTTAATAGATTATTGTATTTTAATGTCCTGTTGAAAGCCGCCCAGAGTGGCTGGAGAAACCCAGCCAGATGGGCGGGGTATAAATAATAAATTATTATTATTATATTATTATTGTTTCTCCCAGATATGAACACTGGTTTGTATGTAGTACTAAGGCAGTCACTCCATCGTTTGTTTCCCCACTTGGAGGAAGAAAGGAGCAGAGTGGGAGTCCTTGGGCTGTGTGACCTCCTGCCATGCAGCTTGTATCTAAACTAATTTTCCTAGCCATACTTAACAGCCAGTATTACGTCCAAACACAGTTTGCCATTGCTTTACATTCAGCATTCATTCATTGATTTTTATTCAACTGGATTTATGTGCTGCTTAATCGGCAAAGAAATACCAGGCAAATGAAACGTTAAAAACAAGCTGACATAAAATTTATCAAAATGCAATAAAACCAGTAGTTTTAGAAATAAATATATATAATAAGGCCACACATTAAATTTATTTGTCTAGTTTTGCCCAAAGGCAAAAAGTTCCTAGCAGGTGCCAGAAACAATATTGGTGCCTGCCTAATATGAATGGGCAGGGGATTCCAGACTCGGTGCTGCCACAGCGAAGACTCCATTCCTTGCAAGGGCCAGAAATTTGCAGATGTGCCAGTTTTGCAGACGGAAGCACTGGAGTGGGCACATATGGGGCAAGTCAACCATCATTCACATTCAACAGCAATTGTTTAACAGGGCGACATTTTCATCAAGTTGTGCATCTTGTTATTACAAATTGAGTCATCAAATCAGGATATAGGAACCTTTACTTCTCTAGTGCTGCTACCTTAATCCACCTGGTCTGCCTTGAGAAATGCTCTGCCCATTATCAGTCGCTGTCTGGAGCTTGCTTCCAGGACATTATGCATAGCTGTCAACCCTCCCTTTTTTTTGCGGGAAACTCCCTTATTCCAATGCCATTTCCCGCTGCTATACCGGATTGTTGATATCCCTTAAATTTCCCAGATTTCAAAGGAAGCAGCTCCTCTCCCTCCCTGCCGGCCAGGGAGACTCCTCAGCTGCGTTGCTTGGCTGCCAATAAGGAGTCTGAGACCGACTGGGGGCGGAGCTTGCATGCCTTGTGCAGCCAGACCCTCACGCCCAACCAGCCAGCCAGCCAGCCTGCCTGCCGTCTACGCGCTCGCTCTTTCGCTCACCCGTTCGCGCGCAGCCTCTGGAGCGCAGGGTGGCAAGGCTACTTGGTGCCATTGCACCGCCCTCGCGGCATCCCTTATTTTCAAATCTGAAAGTTGACAGCTATGACATTATGCATCTTGACGCTGCTGTATGAACCACACTGATTTTACAGCGTTGTGCCACCTACTCACATCACTCTCTTGCACGTTCATCCAACCAGCAAGCATTCACAACTTAATATCACACATACTTAGCTTGGCACTGGATTGCAAGCTACCACTTTTAATAGTCTTCTGTTGTGTGATGCTACTGAAGACGGAACTCCATGTGGCTTTGGGAAATGTATACTTGCATTTGTAGAGAAAATGATCAGGTGGGAGAGAGAAGGGATCAGTGCCCCTTGTCCACCCAGCCAGACTTAGTCTGCATGCATACCATGAATTTAAAGCATTTGACATCCCCCAAAGGATACTGGGAAGTGTAGTTTGTTAAGGGCGCTGGGAATTGTAGCTGTGAGGGGCAAACTACAGTGCCCAGCATTCTTTGGGAGGCATCATGTGCTTTAGCTTAAATGCTTGCTGTGTCAGTGAATGTACTTCCAGATATGGAGTTCGTTGGGGTGGGGGGAGAATAAAAATAGCATTTCTAGGGAAGAAGTGGTCAGTGGGTCTGCTTGTTCTCTCCTAGTCCTGCACCTGCCTTTGGAGGGAACACGGGGTCAGTCAGTGGCCTTGGGTTTCCTGCCCTGAGAGTATGTGGCCAAGCTTTCATGCATCACATGCTTCCCACACCCATTGTCCTTGTCTTCTGCATTGGGGGTAAGCAGAAGGTAGATCTGCAGGTGATTTAAAGTAGGTCAGCAAGGATTTTTCTGTCCAATTGTTTAAAAACAAAATGATATTCCCCATTGCGCTGCTGGAATGAAGAAAGCTAGTGGGCAGGCAGTCATTGGGACAGGAATGGGTTTTTGTGTGGAAGGTCTGTGAGCTCTGTTCAGTTTTGTTCCTGAATGCATGAGGGAGTAAAACTAAGCCTATAAACTGCATGTCTGAATGCAGCCTAAATATGCAACATTGTTCTTTATTTTAACCTCCTGGTTGTTGTTTGTTTTCTGCCCCTCAGTTTGCGACAAAGTGAATCTGTTCTCTTCAGTTGAAAAGACTATGAACAACAAAACATGTATTTTGAACCTCTCATTTTCTTGCTCTGATACCACAGCAGTGAATGTGATTTAAACACCCGCTGGCCCAACGTCTTCACCAAATGCTGCTGCAAGCTCAGCTGATTGGTACCATTTATCCCAATGTCAAATTGTGCATTGTGTGATTTTGTATTCACATGCTCAAAAACCATGTGATGCACTCGTTTTCGGTGATGAAAAATAAATTAAGCAAGCAACCATTCAAGAGGATTCAATTGCGCCATTGTACAGGCTGGGTTTTGTGCACAGAATGGTATTCTACGAACACAGTCAAGTAGGTTTCTATTTTCAAATGGTACAATTGACTCAGCAAAAGCTTCTCCCCCCCCCGCCCCGCCCTCTCCACTAATGATCTCTGTCAACAAAAAGGGCCCATAGCAACACAAACTGGTTGTCAATGTATCAGAAAGTGATAGAATTGGAGGCATTGAGGCAATCACTCTTGCCTGTTTCTCATATTAAAAAAGAGATAGAGTCCACTGTTATACTTTGTGTACTCTGCAATTTAGGAGCAAATTCATGGGTACCAAGTTAAGAAGTAGGTCTGAATCTGGATGGGTAATTGCCTGGGAATCCCATGTATGTTGCCTTGGGTTCCACAACTGAAGACAGGTAGCTTGTAAATGTGAGAGAAATCAACACACCCAGAAACCAACATACACCCACATACTCTGCACATAGCTGTCAACCCTCCCTTTTTTGGCGGGAAACTCCCTTATTCCAATGCCATTTCCCGCTGCTATCCCGGATTGTTGATATCCCTTAAATTTCCCGGATTTCAAAGGAAGCAGCTCCTCTCCCTCCCTGCCGACCAGGGAGGCTGCCAATAAGGAGTCTGAGACCGACTGGGGGCGGAGCTTGCATGCCTTGTGCAGCCAGACCCTCACGCCCAACCAGACAGACAGCCTGCCTGCCGTCTATGCGCTCACTCTTTCGCTCACCCGTTCATGCGCAGCCTCTGGAGCGCAGGGTGGCGAGGCTACTTGGTGCCATTGCACCGCCCTCGCGGCATCCCTTATTTTCAAATCCTAAAGTTGACAGCTATGACTCTGCATGCAGTACAACAACAGAGAGGAGGACTCGAACCAATGGCTTCAAATTACAAGAAAGGAGATTCTGACTAAACACCAGGAAGGACTTTCTGACAGTAAGAGCTGGTCCACTGTGTGGAACAGTCTCCCTTGGGAGGTTGTGGACTCTCCTTCCTTGGAGGTTTTTAAGCAGAGGTTGGATGACCATCTGTCATGTATGATTTAGTTGAGATTCCTGCATTACAGAGGGTTGGACTAGATGACCCTTGGGGCACCTCCCAACAGTTCTACTACTCTATGCTTCTGTGTAGGTAGACCCCCTTCTCAAGGTTGCCAAATGCATGGCTACCAAGAGGTATGACTAGTGGTGGCAGTGGATGGGACCAGTTCACATGATCTCTGACAAGTGCTTTTAATGTAAGGGGAGTGTCTAAACATCACAGTGGGGGGGGGGGAGCGAAGCAACCCCTCTTCAATATCTATGGATATTGAATGCACATCTTTGTGGGGTGAGAGTGGCAGCCAGCACCTTCCCAATCTACACACATTTATTCAGACATCTCTGTGTGCAGACAGTTTATTTTCAGCAGGCAATTTATAGCACAACCGTATTGATGGCTATTCAGAAGGAATTCCCACAGTTCAAAGGGGCTTATTCCCAGCTAAGTGGGTTTAGAATTGCAGGCTCAGTTTCTTGTGTAATCTTCTGTTTCCTACACAAGTGGCAGAAATCTCTGGCCTGCGGGTCATATACCGTACTTCACATAACGTAATGAAAACCCCCAATTCCAAATCCCCAAGTTGTGCAAAACAGACATCTTCTACCTCTAGATTATTTTAGATATTTCTAAATCTTCCTCGCAGGTGATACAGACCCTGAAAACAGTTAAGAGGAAATTTTCCAAGAAACAGTTAAGACCTGTTATTGACACTTCTTTTCTTTTTTAATTCTTCTTCTTCCATTGAACAGTAACATTTACTACAACACAATTGATGTTTGCCTACCCAACGTTCTGCTTAGATGGCTAGTGTATATTTCTGGGAGATTGAAACACTGAAGAATATACTTCAACATATAATTATGTTTGGTTTTTCTTTTTACAAGGAGTAAATATTTACATACAAATGTAGGGAAAGTGTCTTTATTATTGGCTTCTTGCACAATAGCTGGAAACGAAAGAAGGGCTACCCACGGTTAACTCAGAAAAAAGTGTTGAATATTTTATCACCATCCAGGGCTGACTGGCTGTAGAGATATAAACAAGCAGACAAAGGAATAGACTGCCTAAGCAAACACACTGGGGCTTTTGTAAATATCCTGCGAATTGCTTAACAAGAGCTGTGGCATCATTTCAAGGAAAAACAATTTAATTTGCTTGCTAACAGAACTGTGGCTCAGCTCCTGCTGTTCTTCCTCATAGCGATACTATCCAACCTTTTTCTTTTACCCACAAACACACAGGGGTGATTTGTAGCCTTAAACCAGGCATCCCCAAACTTCGGCCCTCCAGATGTTTTGGACTACAGTTCCCACCATCTCTGACCACTGGTCCTGTTAGCTAGGGATCATGGGAGTTGTAGGCCAAAACAGCTGGAGGGCCGCAGTTTGGGGATGCCTGCCTTAAACCATCCGGAGTGTGGTTAGAGTCCTGGCTCCTATCCCATGTCTGATTAGTGTGACAGCATAAGATAGTTTTTCTCTTTCATATGCTTTGAATGGCTTCCCTAAAGTAACATTGACTTGAGATAAGTGGCTGTCATTTCTCTCTAGGTCAGAGGTAGAGACATTGTGGCTCAATGGATATTATTGAACTAGAACTCCTATCAGATCCGGTCAACATGGGCAATGGTCAGAGATGATGGGAGTTATAGTTCAGCAACATCCTGAGGGACATTAGTCCTCCATCTCTACTCCAGTTCAAAGGAAGAGTAGGCAAGATCCCTAGCATGCTATGTTTCTGGGAGAAGACTTTGAAGTGTGAAAAACTATACACACATTCTTGAGGAGGAGCACTTGGACTCAGCTATCTTTGTTGCTCCTTCATAGGAAGAAGACTTCACCTCCTGGTAGAACCTACACCCTTATTCATCAAGGTGACACTCTTCCAATCCAAATTAATTAATTCAGATAATACGTACGATTCACTTGTTCTCTGTTTACCCACCAAGCCAAGTTTAATACCTCCTTCAATCCATTAGCATGTATTTGAAAGAGTGAAATAATCTGCCCTGGGACCAAACTGGTGAGAACGGTGAAAGTGTCTGATGGGCACATTAATCATGGGCTTTCAGTGTATGAGCAGACAGGCAGGAGCAGCAAAACAAACAGGAATAACTCATGCTCTTCCATTATTCTGGTAAAACATAAAATATAACTCATGGATCTCCTCTGTGATATTCAGGAGGCCCAGATGTCTACTGGAGATGGAACAAATGTTCCTCATCTTTCTTGAACTGCTGGGGGGTGGGTTGTCTACTTGGAGGAACACTTTGAGGAAATGATGGTTTGTTCTCAGGGAAACCAAACCCTTTCTTTAAAAACCCAACAGTTTAAGCTGCTGCTTCTTCTTCTTCTTCTTCTTCTTCTTCTTCTTCTTCTTCTCCTCCTCCTCCTCCACCACCTCCTCCTCCTCCTCCTCCAGCGCCAAGGGCCTTCTGGCGGTTCCCTCACTACGAGAAGCAAAGCTACAGGGAACCAGGCAGAGGGCCTTCTCGGTAGTGGCGCCCGCCCTGTGGAACGCCCTCCCGTCAGAGGTCAAAGGGATCAACAACTATATGACCTTTAGAAAATACCTGAAGGCAGCCCTTTTTAGGGAAGCTTTTAATCTGTGATGTGTTGATGTATTTTAATGTTTACTGGAAGCCGCCCAGAGTGGCTGGGGAGACCCGGCCAGATGGGCGGGGTACAAATAATAAATTATTATTATTATTATTATTATTACTCCTCCTTCTTCTCCTTCTTCTTCTTCTCCTTCCTCCTCCTCCTCCTTTTCTGAACTTTCTTTTTTTGCCAATGATTTTTATTTACTTTCCATATTTTAAACAAATTGTCACCAAATTAACACAAATTAATACAAATTTAAAAGCTGACTTCCCACCCCACCCCCAGATGCCCCCTCTATTTTTCTCCCTCCTTTGCCGCTCCCAATAAAATAACTTCCCTAACTATCATTTCAAAATCTGAAGAAGTGTGCATGCACACGGAAGCTCATACCAATAACAAACTTAGTTGGTCTCTAAGGTGCTACTGGAAGGAATTTTTCTTTATCATTTCAAAATACACTCACCCCTTCTCCACACACATTGCCTGTTCAATTACCAATTTCTGCTATGGCTTTTATACATTGTTATAACCTGTCCTCAAAATAGTTGAGTAGAGTAAATCATCTTTTATCTATCTATAATAGTCATTCATCAGTTTTCAAATATTTCCTTCTGATACCTCTTTGCCTGAGAAAGACAGATCTTGCTTCCTCCCAGACATCATACACACATTCCTCCCTAACATGGCCTTGAACATTGCTGTCTGACATCCGGCTCCAGCCTCACTGGTGCTGCGTGCAGAGGGTGAAAATGAAACCCCTAGAAGTTTCCCCCTATAAATATATAATATACATTCCCCCTCTCTCACATTGCCAATCTCCCAGCCTCACCCACCACTCACATTTCGCCAAATTTAATCCTCAATTTGACATACAAACAGCTATTAATAAATCATTAATAAATAAACACAATCCATCTCTCTTCTTCTCTGTCTGAAAGTCTCAGAGGCCGTCAAGATGGTATACCCTGTGGCCCATCCTGTCCCTTTCACTGTTCTTATTTCCAACTTCAAGCTTCAAGGGGTGTGTGCGATGTAATCTCAACAAAATCCATGTTTCCTCTCCACCCAGGGCCGTCTTAAGCATATCCAGCGCCGTGGTTCAAAGATCCCTCTGGCGCACCCCCCCCCCCCCGTTTCCCAGAGTAGTCGACCTTTTCCCAAGCCTTTGCAGGGATTGCTCTCCTCCCGCGGAGGCTTGGGAAGGAAGCTGCACACCGCCAGCCATATGGTTGACGGGGCACAGCTGGTGGGCGTGCAGGGAAAGGGGAGGCCGCCGGCAAAGCTGCACAGCTCCCCCACTTGCTGGGGCGCCCCTGAGAGGCCAGCGCCCTGGCGCAACGTGCCAGTAAGCCCAATAGGAAAGACGGCTTTGTCTCCATCCTTCCCCCTAAACTAATAAATCTTCCTGCAGTCCATTCTGCCGATCCTCTTATTACATCCAGCTCCACAGTTTATTGTCTTCCAAGTGCTTAACAGACAGTCAAACCAGTTGTTACCAAACTTTTCTTCTTTATTATTTTAATTTCACAATGCAAAGTTCCAAGGAGTGGTCAAAATCCCTCAAAAGTCCTTCAAGGTTGTTACTCTCAGGCAAAGTCCTTACCGGTAGTTATAAAATAAATCCACCACAAGGAGGTATTTTTAAAGTCCACTCTTCCTGAAAACTTTACATTCCATTGCTTTAGGGGAGGGTAGATAACGCAGATTCTGAAAAAAACAACACCCATGACTTAAAATATTGCCTCCCCTCCCCTCCTTCCACTGTTCAAACAAAGCAGAAATTAGCGTCTTTCATTCTTTCCAAACCTTTCCAAACAGATGATTTTCTCCTGCAGCATAAATCAGGTCTTTTGAGGGGGGTGCCTCTTCGCATGCCAAATATGTCCGAATTCAAAGGTATTCCGCAGCTCACCACGGTAGCTTGTTGGGGGCTGTCCTTGGATGAAGCCATTGAGCCCACGACCCTTGCCTTTTCATCTGGGAGATGGGATTTTCACCCCCGCTCACAGACAAAAAATAGACCTTGGGTCATGCCCTTTCAGTACCCTCTGGTGGTGGCGGCAGCGGAGGGATGATGAGCGGCATGTGAAAGGGCTCCGGAGAGGGGCTGCTTAAAATGGTGGCTGCTCAAGCGCTGCTGCTGCTGGCACCAACAAAGCCCAGCCCCTTCCTCCTCTAGGCAGGGCAGGGAGAAGCCAGAGGAGGGAGGGAGGAGGTGCTGCTGCCGCCGCCGCCGCCGTGTGAGGGAGAGGGAGGGAGAGGGAAAGAATGTGCATGCTGGAGATCCACACGGCGATTCCCGGACCGTCCGGCTGGATCCAGAAGCCAATTGGGTCTGATCTGGCCCATGGGCCTTAGTTTGCCGACCCATGGGTTAGGGGAGGCATGGCCTTTACCCCCCCCCTTAATCTCTTTCTGGGACCCCTACTGGGCACCGGAGCTTCCAAGAGGATGACTTGCCTGGTTCGCTGCAAAACAGAAAGTCAGCCCCTCCAACTTCAGTCTACTCTCAGCCACCCCTACCTCCCTATTTACAGCCAGTAACAGACCCTCCAAGCGTCCCTATTTTCCAGGGACCTCCCTGATTTAGAGAAGTCACCTTGGTTTCCGATTTGATCCTGGAATGTCCCACTTTTCCTTAGGATGTCCCTATTTTCATTGGGGAAATGTTGGAGAGTATGGAGTTATCCGACCCCCGAGCCGTCTGAAGGCAGGTTTTTTTTTTTTTTAATGTTAAATGTTTTATTAAGTTTTTGTATATTTTGGAAGCTGTCCAGAGTGGCTGGGGCAACCGAGTAAGATGTGTCAGGTATAAATAGTAAAATTATCATTATGGAATGGGACATCCCTGTTTTCATTGGAGAAATGTTGAAGGGTATGGGATGGTGGGCCAGCTTCCTCATCCTTGGTCTCAGTGTTGCCCTTCTAGGACTCAACAAGGAGGTGGATGAGGACAAAAACAGAGCAGTTGGCCCTGCCTATCATTGACTCTGGCTCCACGTACTGTTGGCTTCCCTGTCCGTATGCCATGCTAGTCCTGATGGGCACCAGCCACCACTGCAGGCCCTTAATAAATAACAGGTTTATCAGTTAATAAATGGAGACAAAATGCCTGCATTTCTCTATGTTGCTGCTATCCTGAAGTTCAGTGTTCCTTTCCCTTGAACAAAGCACCCAGCAATTACATACAGTCCGGTTGCAATAGCCAGCTGGAGATTTCATGTGCTCCCTCGCAGCAAGAAGGATTTCCTGGGTCTGGGACACTGCATCCTATCCCAGTCTCTGGACAAGAACTGCTGCTTATGTACATATCTTAACTTAACCTGGCATACTTTGTAGGGCTGTTTCAAATATAACCTTGAAAAGAATTCCTCATCATTGGGCATATTGGCTGGGGCTGATGGGAGCTGCATGTGGAGGAGGCCAGACTGGGAAAGCCTGTTCCACATTATTAACAGACTCCTTTGACCCTCGTGACACTGTAAAGACCGCTGTGCCCGTAGCCTGCGTGGCACAGAGTGACTGAAAGCGAAAGGATGATCAGCGTTCAATATTTCCTTCTTTCTATTAGATTAACATGTCTCCAAGAATTGCACACAAGCAGCTACAGAGGGAGAGACTTTGGAGAAAAAAACACCAGTTAATGCATTATATTGGCACTTAGGTTTAAACAGTTGAGGGCCATAAGCGGGAGATCCATTAGAGCTACTGAAATAAAAGTCTAGTGCTAGAAGTCTGTAATGGGAGGAGAAGGCAAGAAGACTCCTCTTTCCCTGAAAGGTTAAACACATTAAATTTTGGATAATTAAATTTGTCACAATCTGTTAGAAGAAGAACAGCACACTACCCAAAGTGTTCTGTTTTTCATAAGGGGCTCAGCATTTATCCAGCTCTCCATCCACTGACAGCAGAATTCAGCCCCTGGCATGACGTGAAGCTGAGAGAGGCCATTGGTGAGTCCTTTTCCTAAACCCTGCTTTGAAAGTGCACATTCTTTTGCCCATTGTCACCACCTGACTCTAATCTTTGCAGAATCTCTAGAATATTAATTAAGAAATGGAACCGTCAGAGGATAACCCATTTTTAATTCAAGGCACGAGCAATCTGCATTGGGATATGAACGGCAGCTGTTCTATTGTGTATTTTAATGCATTGCATGGAAAGTTACTTTTTGATTTTTTTTTCCTGAAGAAAGCAGTTTCATTACCTTCAAAGCTTAGGAAAGTCACCTTGCTGCTTTGACAATGATAATCAAACTGCAAGGGGGTGGGCAGAAAAGGACCAACCCCAGACCACATTCTCCTCTGATCCCAAACCATGTTTGAGCAGGAGCCCAACTCTCTCTCTCTCCTCTCATGCAACTGGGAGGAGGACTTTACCAGCTGTGATGGCCTGGGATTCAGACTCAGATGCTGAACCTGAGGGATCCCAGCCTGCACAGGATTCCCCGCCTCTGGTCTTCAGATGTGCTGGACAAAGCTGTTCAGTTGCCTGTTTGGTTCACTTCTGTATGTGGTATAGGATGGGTGCCATGTTGTCCTTCACCTCAGGCAGCAAATGGCTTGGGCCATCCCCTAATATTGTCCAGGACAAACAGGCATTTGAGCTTGACATGTGGCTCTACTAATGGAAGGAGTCCTCCTCTAGAGGAAGAAGTCTCTTCTGATGCTCCTTCTGTCATGGGAAGGGACCTTATCTATCCAGTCCACTGAGTTTAAATAGCTTCAGATTGATTAGCAGTCACATATTCATGGAAGTATGTGGGAACAAGTTTGAGCCTGAGCCAAACAGAAGAAGTTCCCATGATGCTCTGGGGGCATATCAGTCGGCCCCTGACTGGCCCTGCTATGCAGGCACTGCGACATCCTTCTTCAAGCGGTGCCATGGTGGCTGTGGAGAAGAGGTGAGATGAAGTCAGGAGCTGGTGTCTGAATGATTTAACAAAACTTTTAAAGTGTTCGTCCCAGCTGGCAGGACCGCTGCGGAAGCAAAAGTGAGTTGGTCAGTTGAGGTAAATTCGGCAGCTGGCCAGTGTCATGGGGTGTCAGTGAAGAAGACCAACTGAAATTAATGGGCCTAGCTTAGTCATGTTTATAAATGGGTCTACAATGGGTAAAACTTCGTTGAATACCACCTGCGATGTTTAGGTGCCTACTGAAGATGCTTTTGCTCACGAAGGCATCTGTAGAAATGGTTTTAATTGTTTCTAGAATGTATATTATTTGTATTCTATTTTAATTTTATCCTGTGGTACACGGCCTTGATGACCTCAATCAATTATGATTGTGGAATATCCCCCCCCCCCGCACTGTGACTTTTTCTTTTTTTCAAAAGTTGCTTCTAAATTGTAACACTTTCTCCCCACAGACAGGAAAGGAATGATAGCATTTGTTTTAGAAGCAAAGCATTTGAAAAGGTGAAAGCAGACTGCATGGAATTGTTTTTTGTAATGATAATTCTGAGGGGTCCAGTGGGTCAGAATTAAGCTTTCACTGGAAGATTTAATTTTCTCCTGCCTCTTCCTTTTGTGTCATCCTGCTAAATAATATATTTCATCATATTCATCTGCCTTAGGAAAGCTGCCAGTTCAGAGGCTCCTTGTTGGATAGAGCTCCATGAATGAACCGCATAACATTAAAAAAACAACCCCTGGATGGCAATGCTTGAATTTTGAGTAGAAATATTAACAGAGCTGTCATACTAAAATGTTTTTGATGCTAAGTTAGACATCACTCCTGCACCCAAGACGGCAGGTTCATTTTTTTAGTATAAATGAAGTGAAAAAGCAGACTATGAAAAAATTATTGTTTTAAATGATTTATCCATAAAGAGAAGCCTCAATATCTACTAAAATGTTACTGAATATTTTAGAGGTTTCTAATTCAGCTATCCACAAGCACATGTCCTCAAACAACTATGCAGCAGAAATTATTGATGGCATTTTCACTTTATTTTATTTATATCCTACCCTTTGTCCAAGGAGCTCAAGTTGGTAAAAGTGGTGTTTTATCTTGCTAACATTTTATCTTGCTAACATTCATTGATCTTCGTGGCCAAGAAAGTTTCTGAACCCATGTCTCCACAGCTCAGATCTAACGCTCTGTCCTCTGAACCACACTGTGCAGCTCTAGAAAAATTCCTTTTTATATAAAGAATATGAAGGAAGCAGGAAGTTTCTCCAAATAAGGTGATGATGATGATGATGGCGATGATGATTTTTTTTTTTTTAAAGCTCAGAAAACTAGCATAGGAGCCGTCAAG
Source organism: Darevskia mixta (assembly GCA_034641385.1). Lineage (NCBI taxonomy): Eukaryota > Metazoa > Chordata > Lepidosauria > Squamata > Lacertidae > Darevskia > Darevskia mixta. The sequence goes on along the minus strand of JAWWNH010000224.1, from coordinate 4,544,287 downwards.
CTGGCATCAAGTGTATGACATGAAGGAAGAAATAAATTACAGCCAGTGGGATTCAATATTCTCTTCTGTCCCTGCACCAATGCAGAGTCTTGCCTTGGATCCAGTTCAGCAGAAATTACTGTAATCCTCTAGGAAAGCAATCAGCCTCCCAATTTTAGCCACCTAGTGGTGGGAAATGCCTTCAGAATTAAATGCCCTCTTATTTCCGAAGAAGGAAATCCTGGCTCACTTTGGTCTTCCTTGCAACAGAAAAGAATGAAGGAATCCAATATTTTAGTGCAGGTGTGACAAAATGACAGTATGTCACTCAGGCAGTCCCCCCTTCCCCCGCATGCCACCCCTACAGTGGCTTCTCAGCAAATAGGAAGGTGCAGCTGGGGGCTGCCTTCTGGGGTCTCCTGGGCTTTGCACCTGCCCAGCGTCATTCAGAGTGGGCTCCTTTCCTCCCTGCAATGGCATCTGATTCCCACTTCATTCGCCACGTAAGGCTGATTTGGTCTGCACCCTGTTTCGGATATACAGTAGAACTTCACTCACCCTTTCTTCCCTGGCAGGGAGGCAGGGCACTATTTTGTGATGTGCCCCAGGTGCCGAAATGGCTTGGGTTGTCCCTGCCTCCAGTACAGATGGAAGTAAAGCAAATTGTTGTTAACTTCCTAACTTCCTAACTAGGAATGAGATTTCCCCTACCCTGTTCCAGTTACATTGGCCCCTTTGACCCCCTCGCAGCCCAGATCCAATGCTTAGTTGGATGCAGAAGCCTTGTGCTCCATTGACATGTGTGCAGATGTGTTTCTAGATATGCAGATGTGTTTCTTGCTATGCCTGTCATGGGGTCGTCTGCTGTTGGGGCAGGGGCCTGGTAGGAATGTTTCCATTTTTCTGATTGGCTGGTGCCATCTGGTTTTCGCCTACTGCGTAGCAAATAGTCACAACTTGTAAGGTTGGCGGTTAGGCATTGGTTATTATGTTGGTTGGAGGAGGGGTTATGATTGATTGCGTCTGCCCCTCCAATTGATGCTGGTGTACGGGGAATTCCGTTAAAGGGATCCAGGGGCTCGATATGCTTTTGTCCGTAACCCCCGGTCGGGGGCCAGGGTCTTGCAAGAGCCCTGGGAACCTGTGGGGAGAGGGGAGGGTCAGATCACCCGGCTCCCTTTATCTCTCCAGAGAGTTTTCCCCTTACTGACGGTCGTCAGTTCTGTCCCCTGTGGGACAGATAGTCTTAACCAATGCCTAAGCAACCACTCACATTATTTGTATTTTAATAAAGTTGTGGCCCAAATCATGCCAAAAACCAAAACTAAAATTCTGTCTGATGTGTGAATTATTTGAGGGGTGGTTTGGGGACCTCGACACGCAACCCTATCACTCATCCTAACCTTGAATAATACTGTACTTGTGGGAAGTTCAGATGCTTTGTCTTATAACTCCCATCAGTCCCAGCCAACAATATGGGATTATGAGGACTGTACTCCCACAACATATGTTGGGCACCAGGTGAGCAAGCCTGGTTTAGAAGATGGTTCCAGGTTTCTGTTTATTGCTTTCTAAGTCTGATTTCTTCCTTGAATTTCTTTGTTTTCTCTGGCAGAAGATTCTATCGATGCATGGCAGGTCTGAATACAACAGACCAACACCCCAATGGGGAAAGCTAAACCTGTTGAATTTCTACCTGACCCAAAGTAGCTAAAAGACACAGATCTATTTGAAGGTGTAGGAGTGGGAACTCTCTAGTCCAGGGGTCAGCCACCTTTTTCAGCCATGGGCCAGTCCACCATCCCTCAGACCATGTGGGGGGCCGGACTATATTTTTTTTGGGGGGGGGGGAATGAACGAATTCCTATGCCCCACAAATAACCCAGAGATGCATTTTAAATAAAAGGACACATTCTATTCATGTAAAAACACCAGGCAGGCCCCACAAATAACACAGATGCATTTTAAATAAAAGGACACATTCTACTCATGTAAAAACACCAGGCAGGCCCCACAAATAACACAGAAATGCATTTTAAATAAAAGGACACATTCTACTCATGTAAAAACACCAGGCAGGCCCCACAAATAACCCAGATGCATTTTAAATAAAAGGACACATTCTACTCATGTAAAAACACCAGGCAGGCCCCACAAATAACCCAGAGATGCATTTTAAATAAAGGGACACATTCTACTCATGTAAAAACATGCTGATTCCCGGACTGTCTGTGGGCCGGATTTAGAAGGCGATTGGGCCGCATCCTTAGGTTGCCTACCCCTGCTCTAGTCTTTACCCAGTCCTATATCCAATATATAGCAGAAACCATTAACCTTAGTTAGACAACCACAGAGGTCAAAGCTGCATATTTATGAGAAAAGCATGGTGTGTGTGTGTGTGTGTGTGTGTGTGTGTGTGTGTGTAAAGGCTTGGAGGAGTCTCCACTTTTAACTGCTGCAAGATGTTTTGAGAAAAATGCCAGGCAGACAGTTTTCTTGTTTACTCGGTTGATATTATGTGCAGGCATCTCAGTGCAGGAATGCAAGCAAGGATACTAATGCAAACAAATGAAAAATTCTTGGCACGCAAGGAGTCACCTGGAGGCGCCTGTTTATTGGCAGTGGGGAGGCAGACGTGAAATATATTTGTTAAACCTTGTGACATGTGAAAAAGAGGAGGTTACAACCGCTGTGCTCCCTCTGGATCAGAGCACTTTAGACATTCATCAGAATGATGGTGCCATTTTCCAGTTGGAGACACCATTTCTAGAGGACGTTCTGAGCCAGACAGTTTGCTGATCTATTTCATGGATATCTTGCCTTTCCTCCAAAGAATTCAAGGGCTTGTGCATTTGAGTCCCCACCCAATTTAGAGATAAATATTTCTGTCTGTTACATTAAAGCGAACTTGAAATGTCTGCAATTATATAAGGATCACAAGGGAAGTTGTGACAACGAATTGAAAATGTTTCACAGTATTACAGAAAAGCTAGACTTTTTTTTTTAAAGGTGGGTGGGAATTACCTGTTGCAGACATAACTACATAATCAACAAAAATTAGATTTCATAAACAAGTTCATTTGAACATCCTTCATACATGGTACCTTGTAAGCTAAGCTTGGATCATTGTTTCCAGACTTTGAAATGCACCATTTCACATGAATCCCAGCTCCAATGTCACCAGTGAAGTAGCCATCCTGTTGGGATCAAATACCCTATATACTCGAGTATAAGCCTAGTTTTTCAGCACATTTTTTGTGCTGAAAAAGCCGCCCTCGGCTTATACTCGAGTGAGGCAGGCAGTGGCTCCTATGAAGCTTTCCCAGGTTTTTTGTGGTAAAATTGGGTGCCTCGGCTTATATTCGGGTCGGCTTATACTCGAGTATATACGGTAATCTCTATCTTGTTCTCATCAAGCACACTATTTCTGATTTCAACATGTTTGTTCGGGGCTCTAGCAAGCCTTGAGCAGGGGACCTTCTAAGGATGGGGTGGGGGGTGGGGAGCAGTTTCAGAAAGGGAGAGAGGGGAAATTACAGTTTTTTCTCATTTCCCACCTTCTGGAGCCACCCTCCGCTGTTCTGAAGATGTGAAAGACCCTCTGCTTCAGACCTTGGAGATAGAGATGAATCTATCAATATCAGTTTCTCTCAGTTTCTCTTTTTTCCAATCCTAAATTCAGTTCTTCAGTTCTCCACATCAGTTTTTGGATTTTTTTTTCTTTAAGAAAGCTTTCAAGAAAATTCACCAGTATTTTAGTTCTTATTTCTCCCAATAAGAACATTTTTGTATGCAATTTTGCCAAGACACACATTTTTGCAAGTGGTTTTCCTTAATACAATGCATTTGTGAGTGTTATTTTAATGAACGTATGCATTTTTCTGCACACTTTATCCAAGTATGTTTATTTGTTTTTCATATTTACTTGGCAGAAGAATTGCATTGCAAAATTCACAGAAGCGTTAAGATTGCAGAATGGTGGTGATCCAGTTTGGGTATTGCTTGGGAAAGTGCAAATTAGGTAAGTTTGCCTTTGAATGCAAACTCATTGAATTCCTCCGCCAACCACTATCACAGGTTGTATCCAGATTGCATCATGATCAAGGTTGTATCCAGGTTGTATCATGAACCACAGGTAGTATCCAGCCTTTGTATGTGTCATCGAAGGCTCTTGCCATTTTTTTAAAAAAAGTGAATCTGATTCTCTTCCGCTTTGTCATTGTGGAGTTTTTCTGCATTACTCAGCAATAACTTCCTGCAGGGCTCTGGTAAGGTTGGGATACAATATGTTGTCCTCCCATTTGCAAGATCAATCATCTGGTGAGCAAGGAGAGGGAGGATCTGAATCCTCATAGTCACTCTGAGATGGGTGGAAAGGTTTCAATCATTCCATCCATTGAGAACATAAGAACAGCCCTGCTGGATGTGACCTGACCAATGGCCTATTTAGTCCAGCATCCTATTCTTACAGTGCCCAACCAGATGCCCATGGGAAGTCTGAAAGCAGGACCTGAGCACAAGAGCCCTCTCCTCTTCTGCAGTTTCCAGCAGCTGGTATTCAGAAGCATCACTGCCTCTGACCGTGAAGGTAAAACAGAGCCAACATGGCTAGTAGCCATTGATAGCCTTATCCTTCAGGAACGTGGTGGCACTGCTGCAGCCCCCAGCCTTGCCACCCCCATTGCTCTCATGCCGTCCCACCAGGTGCAACTGGTGGGTACACCCTCTTTTTGGGGGGAAGTCTGGAGCAGCCACCAGCCTCCTCTTACGCTATGATAGGCTTGGCTCCAGGCCCTTTGCAATGTCACGGCCACTGCCACTATCACTAAGTGAGCCCATTTGCAAGCAAGAGAGCACACGGTGGGCCGAGGGGCAGCGGTACTGCCAGGGGCCCATGAGCCCTTGCAAATGCCTTTGCAAATGGCCAGGTATGGTGGCTGCTAACTGAGCGGTGTTCTTTTTTCTTTCTGTCAACGTCAATTTGACATGGGCAAAGAGTTCCAGAACGAGGCCCGTTCTCCTGCAAAGCTGAAACTGCCGACATGCCCATTTCCATCTCAGCAACTGACAAATGAAAACATTTAACACTAAAGCCAAAATATTTAACTTGACAATACACCTTTATTTTATTTTTAAGCCATTCTTTATCAGAAAGGTCAGAGAAAAGAATGTCTAAGCTATTGTATTAATCCTTCCTTGACAAAGCTTTCCATAATTACTGGAAGTTAAGCAGGAAGGATTCCCTCCTTCTTCTTTTGACATTTAGAAAGTAGAATGGCTTAAAGGAAAGGAATAAGAAATGATGTGAAGATCTCCACTCGAGGAGCAATACTGAGAAGCCATTGATTTCTATGAACTGATTTATAAGTATGGAAAATGTGTATTTATTGTGTGCCCTTGTAGATAATGTAAGTAATTGATTTATTGGTTGTTGGCTTACCTCATTCCAGAGTCATGCCGTGTTTTTCCCTTAACAGAATGCCATCTCCCAACAAATTGGATGCCAGGAAAGTTTGATTTCAAATGCATTTTATGATGTGCCAATTGAAGCTGATATTAAATCCTAGTCCTGAGAGAGATGTCTAATCAGATAGAATACGCTCCCACTCCTTATTTTCACCACTTAAATCATATTAATGTTAAATAATATTAAAGCACAACAATAAAGTTAGAGTAGATCAAAGCAAAGCAAAGTAGAAAAAGTGTAAACCAGTTATTAATATTGCTTTTCAATATCTGTGTTTTCGCTATACAAGAAAAAACAGGGAAAGCTTTGAACATGCAGCACATGTTGAATGATAGGTGTTCCACATGACAATGAGTACATGGAGGGCAGTAAAGAATAGCAAAAGAGTCTGGACCATGAGAAGACCATGGGTGTTGTAGAACATAGGAAGAACTTGAGGACTTCCCTGGGAAACCAGACCAAAGGAACCCTCCAGCTCAGCATTCTGCTACCCACCAGACGCCTCTTGCCAGCTCATAAAGAAGGCACAAAAGTGAGGCCTCCTGTTTGTCCCCAGTACATGATACTCTGAGTTATAGGGCTGGATCCAAAAGTATCATTTCTCCGATGCACAGAGCTTTTTGCAGTAGGAGGTGGCTTCTTCAGTCATTGGAATGCTCCTTGGACCGGAGGAAGTTTCTTCCAGCAGAGGAAGGGAACCTTGGATCCAACTCACAGTTCCTGCTCACCGAAGCCCTATGCTGCAGCAACAGGTTTTCAGCTTAGGAAGCCCCCAATATGAAATAAATGAAGCTGTGATGGCCTGGGAGTCAGACTCAGACGCTGAACCTGAGGGATCCCAGCCTGCACAGGATTCACTGCCCTCAGAAACAGCAGAGCCAGGGCTGGGGCCTGGGTCTCAAGGGGACTCACCTGTGCTGGATCCTCAGGTGCAGGCTTCGGCTGAGGTTGATCTGGCTCCTAATGGGATGGAGGACTTACTGCCTACAGGTGCTCCACTCCCCACCCAGTCAGGGGAAGCTGAGGTTGCCTCTGGGTCCGGTAACCCTCCAGCTTCTCCTGAGCTGCAAAGGCTCAGGGCAGAGAGGCGAAGGGAACTAAGTTCTCGCAGGAGGAGTGCTCGCCTCCAAGCCAGGAGAGGCGAGTCACCTGGGGATCATAGCCGCCCTTCGCCTCGGGACAGATAAAGCCGGCCAGTCCCAGTCCCAGTCCCAAGTCGCAGGAGCAACATCGTTGCTGGAGAGTTCTGCTTGCTCCCTGCCCGGTTGTTCTGCCTGAACTCTTGACCTGCCTTGGTTTCCTGTTTATCCTTCCGTCCCTGACCTTGCCGGACTCCTTGCCCTGACCCTGCTCCTGTTTATTCGGACTGCCTTCACGTACCTCTGACCTCTGACCGGACTTCGACCTCGCTTCCTGGATACCCCACGGGACCAGCACAGTTTGCTCCTGCCACACCCGCACTCCCCCTTCGTTGGGGTGCGTTCGGGAGGAACCTGTCGTCATGACTGACCAAGCGGCGGCGCTGGTAGCATTGGCCCAGGAGAACCAGGTCTTGACCCACACAGTGCAGCAGCTAAGCAGTGCGGTTACGGCGCTTCAGCAGCGTTTGGACGCCTTACTGGCTCCTGGTGCCGACGCCCCAGCTCCAGGCAAGTACCCAGTGGCCTTGCCAGAGAAATTCGATGGGTCCCCGACCAGCTTTCCCATGTTTCTCGCCCAGGCCAAGCTGTATATTCAGGGGCGAGCCCGGGATTTCCCCGACGACCGCACCAAGGTGCACTTCCTGATCAGCTTGCTGAAGGACCAGGCGGCCAAGTGGGCGTTGCCGCTGCTCCAGCAAGACTCCCCCTTGCTGACAGACTATAGGGGGTTTTGCAACCATTTGGAAACCGCGTTCGCCAACCCCCAGAAGGGGAGTCAAGCCAATCGGGCGATTCGGCGGTTGAAACAGGGCAAATCCACAGTGGCCGCCTACGCCACGGAATTTCGGCTGTTGGCGCAGGACTTGACCTGGAACGACTCCGCACTTCGGGACCAGTATCTTGAGGGGCTCTCGGACGAGATACTGGACCAGCTGGCCACGTTGGATCGCCCCGCCACGCTGGATGCCCTCGTCCATCGGAGTCTGCAGATAGATGATCGGTTGGAGGACCGTCGCCAGGCCCGGGCCCGCCAGCACTCTGGGCTCCCGGCTCCGGTGCTTCCCAGCAGTTCCACGGCCAGGGCCGAGTCACCGGAGCAGCCGATGCAGCTCGGGGCAGCACGACCTTGCCTCTCCCCCTCGGAGAAGACTCGGCGTCGGGAGGGGAACCTGTGTCTCTACTGCGGTGGGAGTGGACACTACGCCCGAACCTGCCCCGAGAAATGCCAGCCGCAGGGAACCACGCCAACCCCAGTAGCCAATGGCCCAGGCTACCTGGGGTCCCAAGCGTCACATGATGGACCCTCACCGGTGGAATTGCAACACCTCATGATCCCGGTGCGTCTGTACCCCCCCGGCGGGCCCTGGATTCTCACCCACGCTCTAGTGGATTCGGGGGCAACCCGCTCCTATATGGACTCTGCCTTCGCGGCTCAGCATCGGGTGCCGCTCCAGAACAAGCTAGAACCGGTACAGGTGGAGGCAATTGACGGACGGCTCCTGCGGTCGGGCGCCGTTACTCGGGAGACCCAGCCCTTGGTCCTGTGCCACCAGCAGCACCGGGAGGTACGTACCCTGGACAATGCCACCATGCCCCGGTTTCCGCTGGTGCTTGGGATGGACTGGCTGGAGTCTCACAATGTTCAGATCGATTGGGTCAATCGAACTGTACGCTTCCCAGACTCGGGTTCGAATGCTCAGTCCGAGATGCTATCGGCCGCTTCCATGGGGGAGGCTGCGTCAACGCTCCCCGCCGTGTACCGGGACTACGTAGACGTGTTCGAGGAACAGGGAGCAGACCGGCTGCCTCCTCATCGATCCTTCGACTGCGGCATAGACCTCCAGCCCGGGGCGCCCCTGCCTGTGAGTCGCCTATACTCTTTCAGAGCCAGAGCGTGAAGCCCTGCAGGACTTCCTTCACAAGAACCTGGAGCGCGGGTTCATTAGGCCCTCTACCTCTCCCACGGCCGCTCCAGTACTCTTCGTTAAGAAGAAGTGTGGGGAGCTTTGCCTTTGCCATGATTACCGAGCCCTGAATAAGATCACCATCCCAGACCGGTATCCCTTGCCCCTTATTGCGGAGCTGCTGGAGCGGGTGCAGGGGGCGCAGATGTTCACCAAACTAGACCTCCGGGGGGCCTACAACTTGATTCGAATCCGTGCCGGGGACGAGTGGAAGACAGCATTCGGGACCCGTTATGGGCAGTTCGAATACCTGGTCATGCCATTCGGATTATGCAACGCGCCCGCCGTGTTCCAACGGTACATCAACCACGTGTTCCAGGACTTGTTAGACAAGTACGTGGTGGTGTACCTAGATGACATTTTGATTTATTCCCGTGACCCGGCTCGCCACGAGAGTCATGTCCGGTCCGTGTTGCAGCGCTTGCGGGAGCACCGCCTGTATGCTAAACTCAGCAAGTGCGAGTTCCACCAGCGGTCAGTGGACTTCCTTGGACACCGACTCTCCCCGGACGGCGTGCAGATGGACCCTGGGAAGGTGTCTGCGGTTCGAGAGTGGGCGGCGCCGCGGAACCGCAAGGACCTACAGCGGTTTTTGGGGTTCGCCAACTATTACCGGACATTCATTGCGGACTATGCTCATCGCACCACCCCGTTGACCCGACTGCTGCGCCCCAAGACGCCCTTCGCCTGGGATGAGGAGGCTGAGGTGGCATTCCAGGGATTGAAAGCCTGTTTCCAGAAGGCGCCAATTTTGCAGCATCCTGATCCCTCTCGTCCCTTCGTGGTGGAGACTGATGCCTCCAGTACGGCTCTCGGTGCCATCTTGTCCCAGCAACACGGACCTGATGCGCCACTGTTACCCTGCGCCTACTACTCCCGGCAGCTCCTTCCGGCGGAGCGTAACTATACCGTGTGGGAGCGGGAACTACTGGCCATCAAGGTGGCCTTTGAGGTCTGGCGCCATCATCTTGAGGGGGCACGACACCCAGTGGAAGTGAGAACTGACCACCGGAATCTGGAGTACCTCCAGACCACCCGCAAGTTGAACCAAAGGCAGATCTGGTGGGCGCTGTTCTTTTCCCGGTTCCAGTTCCGGATCCGCTACATCCCTAGCTCCCAGAACCGGAAGGCGGACGCCTTGTCCTGGAAACCCGAGGACGTCGCAGACACGGTACAGCAGGCAGTACCAACGGCGATCTTACCACCAGCCGCATTCCTGGCCACTCGGGAGGCTCAGCCACTGCGGGCTCGGGTGCGGGAACAGCAACGGGTCGATGCTTGGGCGCAAGAATGGCTCCAGGAACTGTCCGATGGGTCATGCCCTCGATATCCAGGGCTGGCCCTGCACCAGGGCCTACTGTTGCACCAGGGTCGTCTGTACATCCCGCCAGGACCATTGCGAGCCGAGGTTCTCCGGATGTCCCATGATGCCCCGGCAGCGGGTCACTTCGGGCGGTACAGGACCACCCATCTGGTAAGCCGTGAGTTTTGGTGGCCCCGCCTGAAAGCTGACGTGGCACGCTACGTTGCTGGTTGTGACGTCTGCCGGCGGGCCAAGGGTCCTGCTGGGCGACCCCCTGGCCTGCTCCAGCCGTTGCCAGTCCCACCACGTCCCTGGCACACGGTCTCGCTGGACTTTGTGGTGGACTTACCCTCGTCTCGTAACTGTACCTGCCTCCTGGTTTTCACAGACCATTTCACTAAGATGGTGCACTGTGCCCCCTGCCCATCTGTACCCACAGCTAAGGAAACGGCTCAACTGTACCTTCAGCATGTCTTCCGCCTGCATGGCCTACCCGAGCGTCTGGTATCCGACCGGGGCGTCCAGTTCACATCCCGCTTCTGGCGAGCCTTACACCAGGCCCTCGGGACGGAGGTCTGTCTATCGTCGGCCCACCACCCGCAGACTGACGGCCAGACAGAACGAGCAAATGCAGTTCTGGAGCAGTACCTCCGGTGTTATTGCAGCTTCCAGCAGGACGACTGGGTTGACCACTTGCCGTTGGCGGAGTTCGCGTACAACAATGCGGTGAATGCCTCCACCCAACAGACCCCGTTCCAGGCCACTTACGGTTACCATCCACGTTTGTTCCCGGACGTGCTGCCAGCATCCGCTGTCCCCGCAGTGACCGACTGGCTCCAGGAGCTCCAGTCTCAGCAACAACTATTGATGGAGCAGCTGCGCCAGGCCAAGGACGCTTACAAGGCCCAGGCCGACCGCCACCGCCAGGTGGGACCAGAACTCCGTGTCGGCGACCTGGTATGGCTCTCCACTCGCCACCTGCACCCCTCTCGGCCTTCGCGGAAGCTGGATGCTCGCTTCACCGGCCCGTTTCCAATCGTGGACCAGGTCTCGCCAGTGGCATTCCGTCTCCGGTTACCCTCGACCCTGAAGGTCCACCCGGTATTCCACCGGTCCCTCCTCAGTCCGGTCGCCCCGCCCGACGAGTTCCACCCAGACCATCCACGACCGCAGCCAGTTTTGGTTCAGGGGGAGCCCGAGTACGAGGTGGAGCACATTCTTGACTCACGATACCGCAGGGGGAAGCTCCAATACCTCATTGACTGGAAGGGGTATGGGCCCGAGGATCGTTCGTGGGAACCAGCGGAGAACGTCCACGCACCTGCATGCCTCCGTGATTTCCATGCGTCTTACCCCAGCAAGCCTGGTCCGGCCCCTCGGTTGAGGGGGGGGCCTGGGAGGGGGGATGGTGTGATGGCCTGGGAGTCAGACTCAGACGCTGAACCTGAGGGATCCCAGCCTGCACAGGATTCACTGCCCTCAGAAACAGCAGAGCCAGGGCTGGGGCCTGGGTCTCAAGGGGACTCACCTGTGCTGGATCCTCAGGTGCAGGCTTCGGCTGAGGTTGATCTGGCTCCTAATGGGATGGAGGACTTACTGCCTACAGGTGCTCCACTCCCCACCCAGTCAGGGGAAGCTGAGGTTGCCTCTGGGTCCGGTAACCCTCCAGCTTCTCCTGAGCTGCAAAGGCTCAGGGCAGAGAGGCGAAGGGAACTAAGTTCTCGCAGGAGGAGTGCTCGCCTCCAAGCCAGGAGAGGCGAGTCACCTGGGGATCGTAGCCGCCCTTCGCCTCGGGACAGATAAAGCCGGCCAGTCCCAGTCCCAAGTCGCAGGAGCAACATCGTTGCTGGAGAGTTCTGCTTGCTCCCTGCCCGGTTGTTCTGCCTGAACTCTTGACCTGCCTTGGTTTCCTGTTTATCCTTCCGTCCCTGACCTTGCCGGACTCCTTGCCCTGACCCTGCTCCTGTTTATTCGGACTGCCTTCACGTACCTCTGACCTCTGACCGGACTTCGACCTCGCTTCCTGGATACCCCACGGGACCAGCACAGAAGCATTTGCTGCTCTCTAGCCCTTTCCAGCCCGTAGAGACCATGGCACCATCACTGAATCAGTCAGGTGACCTTGGCCTAGCAGTCACTGTCACGTGGGGCGAATGGCTGCTTCCCTGCACTCAAACAGCTGCTCTTGAACTGTAGCATGCATGTGTCCCTGGCACCTGCTTGATAGTGCCTGTGAGGCACCACACATCTCTATCCTATCTGCACATTTGTCTATGTAATTTCTTTCTTTCTTTCTTTCTTTCTTTCTTTCTTTCTTTCTTTCTTTCTCTTTCTTTCTTTCTTTCTTTCTTTCTTTCTTTCTTTCTTTTTCTAGAGCTCACACACAAGCGGACTACATAGCCAGAGCCAAGGTATGTACACTCTGTATGCATGTAAGGACTCCATACACTGCTTAATGAATGTGCTCATGCCAAGACAGGGCCTGCCAGGCGTATTCTATCCTCTAAGAAACATTTTTCATCATCATCATCATCATCATCATCATCATCATCATCATGCCCAATGCCAAATAGGCTTCTAAGCCATTTACAAGCATAAAAACCAATTATACAAACATGAAAATATATGCATCCATAATCAATATACAAGAAGCAACAACCCCATTGAACATTAAAATAAAAACATATATAATGAAATTATGCAATAAAGCAATCCTATTAAAACAGCATAGCAATTAAAACAGAAGACTCGGGTCAAGAGATCAACGGAACACCTGTGCAAACAGGTGCATCTTCAAAAGCTGGCAGAATAGACAGCATACAAATCAATATGGCTAACTTGACCCAACCATCCCTCCCCACCCCATGCAAGCAAATCTTACTACAACCAACTCAAGACAACCGGCCAGTTGGATCGAAAGTCTACTTAATTCCCGTGTGAGCTCCTCAATTAAAAAGCATGGCAGGTGAAGTGAAGCCATGAGATATGGAAGTTCTGTTTGTAGTGGCCTGTTCATAGATGTGGCTCTTCACTTCAAGCTGCATTGGATAATAAACATGCACACTGTGTGAACCAGCCCTGGTTGACTTGGAGCAGAGTGAACTGACACCATCATGTTTGAGGGCAATAGGAGAGTTCCAGCTGCAGGATGAAACCTATGATGTCACCACATGATGCTGCAGTCATCATGTGGTGATTATTTGTGATTATTATGCACAAAGGAACCACCCCACTGCCTCAATCCTAGTTTCCTCCCTAAAGGCATCTGCTTGGAAGGAACCGATTTCCATGGGAGTAAGAGATGAGGTACACGTTACACAGGCCATCTGAGTGCTGCCCAGGCTGTCATTCCCCATGGCTGTAATTCCTCCAGCCTCTCTTATAGGGAGCAATGTAAACATTTTGCCAATGGTAGGTCACCATCACAGAATAGGAAGCGATCCACATCTTGGGCAGCTATGGATGGGGTGTGTGGAGACCGCATGGCAGGCATCTGCACAGTTATGATCCTGTGTCATGGAGTAGTGGGCTGGCAGGATGAAGGTGACCTAGAGAAGGGCAACAGCAGCTACTGGGATGTCCAGTCACATCCCATACTTGTTTAAATTTGCACCTCTAAACTGGGGGTAAAGGGGACCCCTGTCCATTAGGTCCAGTCGTGGACGACTCTGGGGTTGTGCACTCATCTCGCTTTACAGGCTGAGGGAGCCAGCATTTGTCCGCAGACAGTTTTTCTGGGTCATGTGGTCAGCATGACTAAGCAGCTTCTGGTGAACCAGAGCAGCGCACAGAAATGCCGTTTACCTCCCAGAGTGGTACCTAAATATCTACTTGCACTTTGATGTGCTTTTGAACTGCTAGGTTGGCAGGAGCCGGGACTGAACAACGGGAGCTCACCCCATCGCGGGGATTCGAACCGCCGACCTTCTGATCGGCAAGCCCAAGAGCCTCAGTGGTTTAACCCACAGCGCCTCCAGCATCCCTCTAAAGTGGGGGAGTGTGTCACAATTTGATCTGATGTGCATAAGAACCACTTGGGAAACTTATCAAATGCTGAAAGATTAACAAGTGTCCAAATCTGAGCCCCCCTTTGATCTCAAGGCCATGGGTCAAAATGCCTCCCCCCTTCATTGGCCCTGGCTATAGGCAAGTGTTCAGGTTGCAGGGAGGATGGCAATGCGGGCACTAAATTCTCTCCCCCGCTTCTCATTACCATCCAATCTGCAGGCACCCAACTTCTGAAGTGGTAAGTCTCCTGTATGCCTGGCGGTTCCCCATGTGATTTAAAATCTCAATTATGCAGGGTTCCAAATTACGCAGGAAGCTTCCATGAGTATAGAAGCACGCTTTAGAAGTTTACGTGTAGCATTTACATTTCTATCCCACCTTTCCTCTAAGGAGCTCAAGGTGGGTCTTTTCTTTCCCATTTTATCCTCTCAAGAACCCTGCAAGGTAGGCTAGCTGAGAGAAGGTGACTGGCCAAATGTCACCCAGTGAGCCTCATGGCTGAGTAGGGGATGTGAACCCTGGTACCCCCAGTGCTAGTCCTAAGCTCTAAACACTGCACTATGCTGCAGGAGGAACACCTGCATAGGCTATGTAGCCTATACATACAGCTTAAACTGAAGTATTGAAAATGTGTCATGGGAACTGCATCTTCAGACATGTAATCTAGTTCTTAGTAAATGCAATCAGGTTTGAGGCGTTAATAGGAAAGACAGATATGGTGGCATTAGGATAGTGGTTCGATTCATACAGCACCTTGGATGTTGTTATTAAGGAAGACTCATATTAAAGGCCAAGCTTTGTATGAAAGAGAATTATGGATTAATGTTACAGTGCTCAACTTTTGAAAGAAATCTATGCTCAGATGAAAGCACAAAGACATTGATTTTCACGTGAGCATTTAGCTTACATCCATAAGCTATTTGCTGCTTGCACTGAACCTTGAATAAGCAAGCAGCCTCACAGTTCCGTTAACAAGATGCATGCTCAGATTCTGAAGCTTTTGCAAAGACAAACCCCCAGGTCTGTGAAAATAGTAAATAATATCCAGCAGTCACATTTTCAACTATTTATTTTAATGGGGATGTTTTCAAGCAGCCAGTTTATTGCTGAGCAGTTTTGTGCTACGCAATCTTTTCAGGATAATAGCTGACGCTAAATTGGGTCAAAACATTTAATATTAAATGGAAATGAAAAAGAAACACATTGTAGGCTGAATGCATCAGAGAAAGCATGCAGACTAAAGCAAGAACCCAACATTTTTAGACAGCCTTGATGTGAATCGGTACAGAAGGATGTCCAGGTGGAAAGATGTCAGGAGCCCTTGGGAAGGTGCCCCCTTGAGGTCCCCAGTGCTTCCTAGGCACCAGATCCCAGCAAACTTACTGGGTGATAGGGAATTGCAAAAGTAGGACCAGGGAAAGACAACTGCAACTGCCCATGTACCTTACTATGGAAAGAGCGGTTGGGGTGGCCAGACTAGGCTGTTTTAGGCAGTGCCACAACATCGACGTCCAGAAAGGTTATCACATGGGCCACCCTGGCTTCAGCTGGTAAGCTTAACAGGCACAGAGACAATGATCTTGTCCAATGATCCAGCACAACCGCTCCCAACTTTTTTTTCAATGGCCTGCAAGTGACTGTCCCCTTTCTTGGGCATGCCTCTGCCTCTTCTACATTTTACGCTTTGGGCTCCAGAAGCCTTTCATTAATGTAGGTCCTCCAGTACCCTGCCATCCCCCAGATCAGAAATGACTGCTTTAGACCATTCAGAGTGTACAACGCTTTTGTAACAAGGACCACCTCTCCGCCATATAATCTTGCAGCAGGCTTAAGGACTAGTCTACTCTTTATTTTCATGGCGAATCAGTTGCTATCCATGATTCTCCTGTTTCCACCGTAGCGTCCAACACGGAATACATATATCTTATTTGCTTCACATTTACCACTCCAGTTGCTTAAGGTACTGTTAGAAAAGTTGGGGGCCTGCCCCTCTCTCTGCCAAGTGGTAGCAAGAGTTCATGGGGTCCCAGGCACTCACCCAGGGTTTGTGTTACTTTGGAGAATTGAAACATGGTGGAGACTGTTGTAGCTTCAAGAAATATGGTTTATTCACTATTTACACCTTTTGTCTGCATAGAGGGAATCCAGATCTTACAGCATGGTCATTTCAAGAGGGGTTTGCCCCCCACAGTAGTGCAGCCCTGGAGTCCTACAGGCATCTCTCCTGGCCAGCCTTCAGCCAGCCTGCCCAAGATGGATCTCAGTCTTTTTCTCTCTCCTTCTTCTTCCCAGCACAACTTGCTCAAGAAGACACTCCTTTCCTGTCACCTCACACCCAGTTACCCTGGCAACCTTCTGTCTACCCAGGCCCAATATTCCTCTTAGTTGGGCCACCAACCCCTTTTGTCATGTTAACGCCTCTATCCCAGGTGAGGCATGGGCTTGGAAAGGAAGCTTAGCCTGGACTTTTCCAATGACCTCCAATCTTCCCTCCAATACCCCAAATAATCAAGATCCAACCATTTATTAATTTCTTGGGTTTAAGGGGGGGCATCCCCCTGGTCTATAACAGTACTTTATGCTGGCATCACAGACTTGGAGGACTGAGCTGTTCGATGGGCAAACAGTGAATGAACCAGACTTCTGTTGTCACATGTGCCAAGACCACACAAATCCGCACAGGGTGACATTTCCTTGCTATCACCCCAAGGCAATTTGATCCCAAAACTTTGTCCAGCTTCCTTATACCACTCTTCATCATGGAATTAGCCATGTCAAATGCAGCCATTGAAACCTGACAAATGAATTTCCTATGGTTGCATCTTGATTTCACCACTGGGGGGCACATAGCACATGCATGCCTGATGCTGATATAGCATTTTTTATTTTATTTTTAAACACCATGTGGTTGGCAGTATTTTTTTTTGCTTTTGTTTGATGATGCAAGTTTGGCTTTTGACTTGTTTTCAGCTTGTCTTTCGCACATGCTTTTTATTAGCATAGCTATCTTACTATCAGTCATGCAGTCCCCTCCTTTGCCAAACATTTGGGTTTGAATATGCATGCCACATTGGACTCTACTATGAAACCTGAAAGGTAAGAGGAAGAAGACATCCTGTTCCAAACTCACAGCTGGTTTTGATTAGAATTTCCAGCACCTCATATAGCCTTCCTATAGCACCTCATATAGCCTTCAGTACAAAGAAGGTTCTGCAACCTTGTTCTTTATAGGGAGGTTTCAGTCTAGTATCCCTCCTGGAAAGAACTCATAAATCTCTGTGTGCTAATAGGTAAATACATGATAAGTTATTGGTAACTGCAGAATAAGAAAGGAAAATCAATTGTGCAGCAACATTTTAATAGACCAAAAGCTAATGAAACCGACAGAGGAACAAAATGAAGGAACATAGCTTCTACAGTGGTAGACTATCTAACCCAGTATTGTTGACTCGGACAGGTAGCAGTTTTCCAAAGTGCCAGGCAGAAGTCTTTCTGTGCCTGCTACTGACTCAGAGATCAGTAACCTGTGCCCCCCCCCCAAATGTTTTGGACTCCAGCTTCCATTGACAACCATCTGCATTGCAAATACACAGAGGAGGGGAGGCAGTCTGTGAATTTCTGGACATACAAGCAGACAGAGGACTGAAACCACCATTCTCTTGATTTTAACTATCAACAAGAGCTTTGTTAAAACCAGGGAAGATGCACAGCAACATTAGAGAGTGATCTAAAAAAAGAAGAAGGATTTATTTTTAAAAGAAAAGCAAATTCCATGATTCCGTAATCCATTTAATTGCCTTTGAGTCTCCTGTTCTGTTCATGGATTCTCTTCCTTGGACAGAATTATTTATGATATCTGCTTTCCCCCTTCCTCAAGTTTCTTGTTATTAAACCTTCCATTGAACAGAGATCCAAAAGCTGTTCAGATGCTTTCGCATTCTTGCTGTCTCTCCAGTCGTCCTCAGGAACACTTGTTACGCTTAAAGTTTACACTTTGTCTACATGTAAAGTGCAACTTGCAACAAATCATGCGAGAGACAAAGCAAGAAGCTAGCCTTATTGGCGTTTTGCCAGTCAGAGGGGTTTATGTGCTCATAATTTATGACAGCTCTTTAATTTTATTAACTGAATTAAGTGGTGGCTTGTATTTCCCATACTTCAAAACCACATCCTTTGATAACAGATTTAGCACATTTCCTTGCTGTATACACACCATACTTTTCATAAAATCACAGAATTAGAATTGTAGAGTTGGAAGGGACCACAAGGGTCATCTAGTCCAACCCCCTGCAGTGCAGGATTTTTTTGCCCAACGTGGGGCTCAAA
Organism: Darevskia mixta; assembly: GCA_034641385.1. Taxonomy (NCBI): domain Eukaryota; kingdom Metazoa; phylum Chordata; class Lepidosauria; order Squamata; family Lacertidae; genus Darevskia; species Darevskia mixta. The sequence continues at coordinate 4,526,098 of JAWWNH010000224.1, read as the reverse complement.
CCCATGACCCTGAGAGTCTCATGCTCTGCCGACTGAGCTATCCTGTGTTGCAAACAGCACTTTTGAGGCACATTTCCCACCCTCAAAGAATTCTGGGCACCATAGTTTGTGAAGAGTTGCTGAGAATTGCAGCTCTGTGAGGGGTAAATAACAGTGTCCAGAATGTGGGAAATAATGTGTTTTAAAGGAATAGTGTGTGCAGCTGTAGTGCGGCACACATGCACACACTCACACCCACATGTGTGCCAAAACCCTACCAATTTGTTTTCAGACACTAGGAGGACAGAAACTGCTATTCTCCAAGACATGTAACCAGAGAAAAGTTTTTTTAAAAAATCAATTTTAATTCAATAAAACTGTCTGGTCCAATTGTTGTGAAGCTACATAGAAAGAGGGGGGAAGCTCTAAAACTAGAGAAGTTGGGATGAAACAAACAGAAAAGAATGTACTCTGATGTTATGGAAGAATGGACCACGCATGAGGAACACATCACCACTTACAACACTACTCTGTGTGGATGGCTGTTTCCTTTTTAAAATATGGCGTTTCCCCTCTTTTTGTAGAGTGAGATGTTTTCTCTGTTTTTTAATATGTCTTTCTGTCATCTATTTGGACTTACAAAGCAGAGCAAAAAACAATAAAGATTAAACAAATAACATAACACGAGTTCAGGGGCTGGGTGTGGTCCCTGAGCCACAGGTTGACCACATGTTTTTAAAAGGTTCATAGGTTGCATTTCCAATATTTGCAAGGACCGATTTTTAGATAAAAATGAGCATCCTACTTAAAACAACATTAACACTGCAGTCTTACACACACTTACCCTATATACTCGAGTATAAGCCTAGTTTTTCAGCACATTTTTTGTGCTGAAAAAGCTGCCCTCGGCTTATACTCGAGTGAGGCAGGCAGTGGCTCCTATGAAGCTTTCCCAGGTTTTTTGTGGTAAAATTGGGTGCCTCGGCTTATATTCGGGTCGGCTTATACTCGAGTATATACGGTATCTCGTAGACCCATAGAAGTTGGTAGGTCTGTGTTCTGATGTAGATTTGCACTGTAAATATTCAACTTTTGTTGGTTTTCTACTCATGTCTCCCTCCCTCCAGTTTCTTAAACGTTAGATTTCTAAACTGTAGTTACTAAATGAGGTTTGGACCTTGAGTAGCATATTTTACTTCATTAAACACAGTAATTCTGCTGCCTTTGAAGGAATCCCACAAAGTTTGTAAAAGCATGATTCTGACAATGATATCACTTGTTCTTCTGGCACACTAAAATCCTTATAATGCAATTCTGAAGATACTGTTGGAAGGGCGGAAACCGACACATCTCTGATTTATTTTATCTTAGGCTTCTGTATACTGCATTCCATCACATGATTGCAAAAAAGGTTTCCACATAATTTTACCAATAACATTTAATAAAATACACTGAAAATACCATGAATACAACAGCAAATAAATAATGACCATGCAGAAAGAGACTCAAGACAAAAAAAATCTACACAATGAGAAAACAAGGTCTTCCTCATGCAACAAAATTCCATCAAGGCTGGGGAGTTACACAACAGGGGTGTCATTATTCCCAAACTTTAGTAATTTTCTTCCCAGGCTTATTTTCATTGGCCCTCTGTCTGCCTTGCTCTGAGAACCATATCTAATGGGATCTCAAAGCTTTCCTGCTCAAGGTTAATACACAACTTATCTATCCAATAGCACATTGCTATTAACATAACAGCAAGGTTGTGCTTAGTTATATTGGGCATTGGCATACCTCCTTGTGATAAGCTTTGGCATAGATTTGATTTCTGCTTTAGGGGTGTTCTGATACTTTTGAGTATGTTATCACTGTAAGTTCAGTATTAAGTAACAGGGAAAGTGGCACATCTCGGATCTCACTAAGCGGGAATCTGTTTACTTTCTCAGGCAGATAATGCAGTCATTAACAAGAGAACTTGGGTATATAATCAGCTGGAAGTGACATCTTATTAGCACATAGTATCTTTCAGACACAGGATGTGATGAGTGTTTTGCTAATCACACCAAAAGAACAAGGCTTTGAGATATAGAAAGTTAGGCTGCACCAAATGCATACTTATTTCAGAGAACCATTGAATTAATTAGGACTTACTTTTGCTGAGTAAACATGCATAGGACTGGGGTGCAAGGCTACAACCCTATAATAAATGAATAAATGCATGCCATCTTTGAGGGTAGGGCTATAGCTTGGTGGTAAAGCACATGATTTGTATTTTAAAAAATCCTGGCTCAGTCCCAGGAATCTCCAGGTACGGTTTGGCAAGACCCCTGTCTGCAACTCTTGAGAGCTGCTGTCAGTCTGTGCAGCTGAGGGATGCTAGACTGCAACTCCCTCACTCCATCTCCTGGACATTGTCCCTGCTGGTAGTCCAACAGCATCAGGAGGCAGCAGCATCTGGTGGGAAGGAGTGTCACAGCAGAGCTAGCCTTCCAGCACTGGCAATTCTGCTACAAACTGGTCTCGTTTGCATATGAGGCAACACACTGGTGAGGTGGGGGTAGTAACCCTGAATTTGATGGCTTAGATGGACAAATGGTTCAAGTGAGTCTCAGACTGCTTCTTATGTTCTTATGCTCCAGGTGGGTATAATCCACTACATCAGGGGTCAGCAAACTTTTTCAGCAGGGGGCTGGTCCACTGTCCCTCAGACATTGTGGGGGGCCGGACTATATATTTTGGGGGGAAATGAACGAATTCCTATGCCCCACAGATGCCGGTCCACAGGCCGGATTTAGAAGGTGATTGGGCCGCATCCGGCCCCCGGGCCTTAGTTTGCCTACCCATGCACTACATGGACCCAGACTGGTGTGGGAATAACTGTGGAGGAAGTAACCCTGAAATAGGTAAGGATTAATGTGAAGGGGAGCTTACAAACATTGCCTGCAGGGGTGACAGAGACAGTGCAAAGCAGTAGCTCTTACACCACTGCTAGTCATATTTGAAAGATCAATCACGCAGGAAGAGCTAATGATTTGGCTCCTTGCCCTGACAGATTTTTGGCAGCAAATCTTCTGCCGTTCAGATGCACCCTTGCAGGTCTAATAAACCACCTTTGTGCTTCCTACTATATCAGAGCTCCTAGCAAGGCAAGATATAGACAAATTCCCAAAAAGACAAGATGTGTGGGCAGAATGGGCATTCATTCTTTGGCACTTCAACTGGGGAAATTTTCTTATAATTGTTTTGGACTTTTGTTTACAGTTCCATTTATAGCAGGGCAGCCTTAATCCCCCTGGAGAACCTTATAAATGGTATAAAAGAGAGATTTTTGATTTAGTTTGCAACCAAATTCCCAGTTCATTTTTGTTATTAGTGAGGCAAAATCTCTCATTTTACACATAACTGGATAAATTATTGTGCGCTACCAGAGGCACAATGTTGTGTAGACAGATTCAATCCACATTCCCCTCTACATTCTACTATCATTTCTCTTCCTCCTGCTTATTAAAGTATCTTCCATTCCCACAACCACACTAATTATTATAAAATAGTTGTATGAATCACCAAGTGAAAGACACAGGACCTGTAATTGTACAAAAGTGAAAATACAGCATGTCTTTTTTTGGCCACTCTCATTCTAAGATCTAGTTCCCAACATTCTGCCCCATTTCCCTACATTGAATTAAAAAACCTAACATGGACAGTGTTCTCGAAGCTACCAACATGAGTCTGACCAAACTGCGGGAGGCAGTGGAAGACAGGAGTGCCTGGCGTGCTCTGGTCCATGGGGTCACGAAGAGTCGGACACGACTAAACAACACAAACATGGAATTCCAGGGGAAGGAGCTAGTAGGGATCCAATTGCTCACCTGCTGTTTGAATCCCCTCCCAGTCCATCTGCTGGGTACCTGTTGGGAGTTAACCAGTGTAAGAAGACCCACTTGTAGTGCAAGACAAGCATTGGGGAACCTGCAGGCAACCTGAGGCAGGTGACGCCCGGCTCAAGCCCCTAAGCTAGGGCTGGAGTGGGTGACGCTGCTCCTGTGACACACAGGTTCAACACACCAGCCTTAACTAAATACTAACACTAGCTTGATCTGGAATGTAGGGTGCCTTGCACCCACAAATCATAACATATGATGAGCTGTTTGCCAAGACTTGCAGATCACGCTGCACAGAGCTTTACAGGCGGTCCCAATCCGCTGATGGGCAGCACCTCTAACCCCACCTTCTGCAGGCCCAGCTGCATCTTTACCTGTCTCACACCAGGTGCCATATGTGATGTCAGTAGTAGGGCAGTTGGGCATGGCTTGACTGAAATGGCCTTGCAGTCCAAATGGGGAGGCCTGGGGGATCTACTTTGACCTGTGGACTGGTCATTCCCCACCCTTGTTACAGAGGCGGGAGCAGACCTCAAACATTATGTAACTGGATTGGCATTCATACCAAGCTCCACTTTTCGTGTGTGTGTGTGTGTGTGTGTGTGTGTGTGTGTGTGTGAAAACAGCTTTTGCAATTTTATTTGTTGTTTCAATGTAGGCATAAGAGAGAGAAACACAGATTCAATTAGAAATTTAACAGGGGAAATGTGCTAATAAATTTCTCTCTGGCAAAAGCAGCTTGCCAGAACCTTCCCTGGACTAAATGTTGCTTGGTGACTATATCATTGCCTTTGTGCTTCCCATCTGCTCAGTCGGGTATATTTATAAATAAGCTGATATATTGTGAAAATACCACAGGTCTCCAGTACTCTCCACTCACAAAGAAGCTAAGCAGCTTCTGTGGAACGTCTTCTTTCTGAGGAAAGGTAGGATTTGTGAGAGAGACATAATTTAGTGCTACAGCCCATAAGCTTTTGCCCGCTCTTGAACAAGCAGCCAGCAGGCTATCATCCCTGTAAACATGCTGAATATTACAGTTATGCTATACTAAGTGTTAATGGAGGCTCTTCACAAAATGGCTGCTCAAAAATGGAACGTTGCTGCCTCTAACCATGAATACATGGTTTAAACACTGTCTGGAATAAAGTCTAGGACACAAATTTATTAATATCACATACCCCTCAACTGTCCCAGTAAAACAAGGACATCTAGTTTTTGTGTGTGCAAGAGCATGGTGACCATTTTGTGTGGCACCCCAAAACACATGTTTTGGGCTGCTGTGCTCTCATGTGAGAGCATGGCCCCCTCAAAGTGCATCTTTGGGGGCTGCAATCTCACATAGATCACATGACTTGTGTGGGAATCCAGTCCCGGAAGACGCATGTCTCAGTTGGAGGGTAAATCAAGAGGAGTTAATAAATGCCTTCGACTAATCAAGTAATTAGTCCTATAATATGCTATTCATATAAGGTTATGAAAGAATCGAAAGTACTCCGCATTCATATTAATTTTCTACTTTTTATCTTTCTCATATATTTCTTTTTTAGAAACTACTTAGCTCCTTGTGAGATTCCAAATGCCCAACTGCGCACAAATTTATTTCACACTGCTCTCTCTCTCTCTCTTTTTGACATCACACAAAATGTGTTTAGCTGCATGTTAGAATAAACCTTGCTACAGCCTGAGAAACAGCTGAGCTCCTACAATATTGCGAAGAAATTCCAGTTTGAATTACAAGCTTCTGAATGGTAGTCTTCTCGCTTTGCCATGAGTTGCCTGCTAGAGACATGTGTCTGATGACAGTTGCTAATTCTGAACCTCACAGCAGCATAGCTAATCACAGACTGCTGCTTTGGCAGCTGCCAATCAGAAGAGCTGCCAATCAGTAGTTGAAGGCCTACAAGTTTGAGCTCAGTTCCATTATTGAGCCTTGTGATGCAGTCTAAACATACAAACCTTTGGGGATGTCACCATTATACATGCAATAGAACAATGGTTGCCAACCTTTCCTTCCCCAAGGGAGCATTTGAATACTGTGAACTGTCCTGATTTTCCCAGGACCACCACGGAAACTATTAAGCCATCAGTTTTAAATGTTTTGCCACTTGTTTATCCATTGCAATGAAGGCTTTCCACCAGCAGGAGGTGCTAGACCCACCACTGCCTTCCCCAGCATCTCCTTGCAAGCCTTCTCTTGGCTCCCTTGGCTCCGGCTCCCCATCTGCAGAGAAGAACAGGAGGAACTTGGTTGGGTGGGGGAGTTGGAGATCTCAAAAAGGAGCTGCAAAAAGTTTCTTTCCTTTTCCAGCCTCATACACAACTTGTGCCTCTAGGTCTGCCCATCAACTGAGTTGCAATCTGCTTTTGGTTTTTTGATTGGTGGGCACCTTGCTAAGAGATAGGAAAGGGCTGCATCCCACCTCCCAGTTCTGTTAAATGAAATGAAATTGAACCCTCCAAAAGTGTGGGGAAATGAAAAAGTGGTCCCTGTAGCCTGTCGTTCCCCCTCCAGTCATGAGTGCCTCCCAACACACATAGCCCTGAAAACAGGAAATAGGTGGACTGGTTCCCTTCCTTAAAGGTAAAGGTAAAGGGACCCCTGACCATCAGGTCCAGTCGTGTCCGACTCTGGGGTTGCACGCTCATCTCGCTCTATAGGCCGAGGGAGCTGGTGTTTGTCCACAGACACCTTCCGGGTCATGTGACCAGCATGACAAAGCTGCTTCTGGTGAACCAGAACAGCGCACGGAAACGCCGTTTACCTTCCCGCCAGAGCGGTTCCTATTTATCTACTTGCACTTTGACGTGCTTTCGAACTGCTAGGTGGGCAGGAGCTGGGACCGAGCAACGGGAGCTCACCCCGTCACAGGGATTTGAACCGCCGACCTTCTGATCAGCAAGGCCTAGACTCTGTGGTTTAACCCATAGCGCCACCTGGGTCCCCGTTGGTTCCCTTCCTTAGTCCCAGTTTAATTTCATGAGGACTTAGGAATTAGTTCTCATTGTCTTTGGGGAGAAGCTCCTCCTTGGAGTCTGCACCAACAAATACTAGACAGCTTGAAACCCTTTCCAATTATATCTTGTATCCCTTATTGGAATTTTGGCACATCCTTCTCATGATTTGTTGAGGATTGCCAGAACGCATAGAAAACTCTGGCTAAACTTTCTATAGATAGCATTCTAATCAAAAATCTTAAGTAGCCACTCAACAGCTCATCAAATTCAGATCAGTACAGAAATACCTCATACATTTAAAAAAAAGAGGGGTAGGGGTGGCTAACAGAACTCTGTGGGAGGCCTTGGGCCTAGCTGCTATATAAACTAAGGAGCTTGGATTTGGGGCTATTGCTGCCCCTGGTCTGGCTGAGACAAGAGGGAATGAGGCCCAGATTCCAGTCAATGACCAAACCAGTAATTTTAATGAATTATACAGCTCTCCATTTCTTTCTCCCCCTTTCTCTCCAGGGTTCTCCCTGTTTGGAACCCAGTAACCTCACATACAGTTAAATCAATGATTGATCTGATTAAAGCTAAAAAAGGACCCAGGTGAACACCCAGCGTAGTGTAGTGGTTAAGAGTGGTTGAGTCGTAATCTGGTGAACCGGGTTCGCGTCTCTGCTCCTCCACATGCAGCTGCTGGGTGACCTTGGGCTAGTCACAATTCTTTGAAGTCTCTCAGCCTCACTCACCTCACAGAGTGTTTGTTGTGGGGGAGGAAGGGAAAGGAGGATGTTAGCCGCTTTGAGACTCCTTCGGTGCGGGATTAACGCAAGCCGTACCTACAGAGTACAGTCTGCCCTGTTCTTGACCACACATCACATGGAAGCATGGGGTGAGTGGCCCTGACGACGCAGATGGATTACTCTAGCAAACATTGCTTAAGAGCGGCTAGGCAGAACGACTGCATGACCCCAAGTCCGTGTTCTCATAACTTGCACATACCTCTCCCATGAGCACTATGTCTCCCAAGTCCGCATCCCTCAACACAATAACTACAAAGGTTCATGATAAATGAACACACTCCTCAAAGGTGTACTCCCGGATTTAATACACAAGCCATGCTAAATGATGTGTCAATAAGCAAACCATGCTATGACATGATAGATAGATGCATGACGTAGATCAGAGCACATGCAAGCACTGAAGCATCCTGCCTTACCATTGGATGCTGCAATGATGAGGCTAGATGGGCGGATAATAATGATTGGCTGTGATTAGCTGATGCTTGTGATTGGTTGTTGTATCTATGCACGTGTATTGTATTCCAATAAATATGTGGTGACCGGGAGTACCCATTGCTCTCATCCCACGACTGATTGCACCTGGCAATGGTCTTGTTTCGTTCCTTTCATGAGAGCCCACCATTTGCAGCGCAGCCTCTGCTTTTGCCCAGAGGTTGTTGCTGCATCTGGTGAACCCCGACGTGCCCTCTTCGTGCCTTCTACTGGGACGTCCCTGGCCCTCCTGTATCCACCGCCTGGAATAGGCTGTGCACCGATCTCGTCGCTGGTCGTCGTGATCCCCTCGTGAGTATGGGAGGGGGTTTTTCACAACTCCAACAGAACCATTTATCTGAGCTGCATGAATTATCCAGGAAAACCCTCTATATTTTTCAATCTAATGGCAGGTTCTTACAGAATAATATTTCCAAATCTGAATTTGCTTCTTTATTGCAATATGTGTGGCAAAATTGCCCCGCTTCCCCTAAGGGGGGCTCTCTTCAACCATGTACGTGGAGAAAGGTTGAGGATGTTCTTCATCAATCTCCACGTGCACCGCCTAAAATTCTTAATGCCTGGAAGTTAGTTTTTGAATGCCTCTTGGCACATAACCATTCTCTTATTAAACCATTGCTAGACCCCCCATCTTATAATTCTTCTGTCCGCATTGTTGCTCCCTCTGCCACCCTTATCCTTGGTGCTTCGTCAGCCCCTGCTCAGGCACCCCCCTCTCCAGATCCACCCCCTCCACCTCTCCCCCCCCACTCAATCCTGCCAGGGTCTCTGATCCTTTTTGTTTGCCTGCCTCCAACCTGGCCCCCTTGCGCTCTAATCACGCCTGCAAAGGTGTTTGATCCTTCTTGCCTGCCTGCATCAAATCCCTCTGTGTCAGACCCTCCTTGTGATTCCATTAGGAACGTTAGAGCAGCTCCTTTTAAAGCCGCTCGTGATGGCAGTCTTTTGGCTGCTGAGCTGCCTGCGTTTTCTGTCTTTCCCGTTAAGGATTTGGCCCGCATGTGCCTAACAGGTGCGCTGAATGTGATTTGGGACCAGGAATATCGTCATAATGCTTTTGATTTGGCCAATCGCTTGCATTTGCGATATCCTTCCCTCACACCAGACCATCTTTATGGTGCGGGACAATTTGAAACTGTTGCTTCTCAGGGTCTCCTCCCCCCTGCGCTCTTTGCTCACATCAATGCAGTTGTCTTGCAAGCTTTTGCGAATTTAGAGAACATTGAAAAGGCTACTGAATCATGTTCTAATATTGTTCAGGGCCTTTCAGAACCATATTCTTCTTTTATTGAGTGTCTCCAACATTCTATTGAACGTCAAATATCTAATTCTGAGGCTCAATTTGATTTGCTAATGTGTCTGGCTCATCCCAGGACGAGGGAAACTGATTCTAGGGTATGCAGCCAGCCCCGCTATAAAGGCTGCCTCCCTACCCTCTCCTGCAGCACATCTGAAGCCACTCACATCACTGCCTGTACCCATGGAAATCCTGGTGGCTGAATTTTTAGAATTAACCTTCCCCAATGCGCCTTTTGCCTTAAAGGCCCATCTTCCTTCCCCCTGCTCCCCTCCTTTCCAAGCCCTTCTCTTCCCACACCCCACTGCGGAAAGTAAGGGCATTCATGTGGTCACAGGTCTTCTTGATGTTCATGATGGTTTTGACTTTCCTTTGCAGTTATTGTGTGATCTCCCCTGCTCTGTTACCCTTTCCCAACCCCCTGGCCTTCTTCCAGTTTGCAATTCTCTCAATTTCCCCTTGCAGCTTCTGTGTGAACCTGCTTCCCCTTCCCCGAATTGTATAATGGCAGATATCCCCCATCCCTTCTCTCTGAAATTGTCTTTGAAATCTCCAGAACCAGTCTGGATTGATCAATGGCCCCTTCCCTCTGAGAAATTGCTTGCTCTCACTTCTCTAGTTGAGGAACAATTGTCTCTAGGGCATCTTGAATCTATGCTCAGTTAATACAATACTCCGTTTTTTTTATAATAAAAAAGAAAAGTGGAAAAAATGGTGCTTTCTTTAGAATTCTATTCTTCAATCCATGGGGGCGCTACAGTGCGGTCTCCCAAATCCAAATTTCATCCCTGCCTCTTATGATCTGATGGTAGTGGATCTTAAGGATTGTTTCTTTACTATCCCCTTTCATCCTTTTCCTATTTGGGACATAAGGTCCTTGCATCTGCTGCTATCCCTTCCTTCCCTCATTTTTTCTTTGGCCCCACTATTCTTACTTCCTCCCAATGGCACGCTGTTCATTTGATTGAGGAAGCCTTGCAAACCAAGTGGGTGGATCGTGCAGCTTCTAATGTCTCTCTCTCTCTCATATTTCTGAACACCCCCTCTTTGCCCACAGCCGCCCTCATCCAATCCCCTTCTCCTGCTTCCGTACGGATTCTGGAGTGGCTGCATCTACTCCACACCCCCCGAGCCACTATCAATCCCAAACCCTCTCAGTTTGCCCAGCTCTGCACCAAAGGCTGTTTTCGTGCAAAAGCTCTTCTTGGCTGCGAACCTGAAACCCTTTTTGTTCCCTGCTCCCTGACCATTTGGGACACATTGTTCATTAATTCTGAAGCCCTTCAGGCTGCTCTTGCTGACTGGCCTGGTAAAGTGAGTTGTCACCACCCCTCTGATCTCCGCTTCCAACTCACACGCAATGTCCCCCTTGCCTGGGACCCTCCTTCTCTCAGGGTCCCATTCTTGATGCCTTTACATTGTTTGCAGATGGCAGCAAGACGTATGGCTCCTGCGTCTGGTTTGCTGATTCCAAATGGCATACCTTAATTACACCATCCCAACGCTCAGCTCAAATGTGCAGAACTGGCTGCTGCTCTTCTTGCCTTCCAGCATTTTCCAAAGCAGCCTTTTACCATTTATGCTGCCTATCTCTCCCCTTCTATTGAGCCTGATCTTCTATCCCTTTTTATTGCTAATGAGTCGCTCTGCTCCATTTTTTGCAACGCATATTAGAAGTCATCAGCCCTTCCCAGGCCCTCTGCAGGAAGGCAATGACCATGCAGATCAAGCTGCATCCCAGGGTCCCTCTGCACTTCCACTCAGTGCAATCACCCCATGGGAAAGCCATTCCTTTTTTCATCAAAACAAAAAGGCCCTCATCAAGGAATTTGGCATTACAGGGGCTGAGGCAACTGCTATTCTTCAACAGTGCCCCACCTGCAGTAGGCAGTTTGCCTCAGTCCCCATAGGAGTTAATCCTAAAGGCACATCCGCCTGCCAAATCTGGCAAATGGATGTCACCCAATATGCACCCTTTTTTCCCTGGAAATATCTCCATGTTTCAGTGGATAACCCCATAAGGGTGCCCCCACTCTTCCAGAATTCCAAAACCGTCTCAATTTGTGTCTTTTTACTTTGAATTTTTTAAACCTCACGGGTTCGCCAGCCACATCTGCGGCCACCCGTCATTTTTCTACCTCCCCAGCAGCACGCCCAGTCAAGCCATTGGTTCTTTTTCGCCATCTTCCGGATCCGAAGTGGAAAGGCCCTGGAGAACTCATCACACATGCCAGAGGCTACGCCACCGTCCAGTTCCAGGATGAAGTCATATGGGTTCCTGCTCGGGCCGTCAAGCCCTATCACCCCCTCCTTCCTCTACTCCCCCTTCTCCTTCTCCTGCCCCTTCCCCCTCCCTTTGATTCCTCCACTGCAGGTACTGATGACTGCCACCACTGCATTATTATGGCTCGAAAAGGCAGCACGCTTACATCCACCTTGGTTTACCATACCCAACAGCCTCGTGCTTGCCGCCCTCTTCATCGTACTGCCTGCATAATTCCTCAATGTATCACCTCTGCAACTCATCCTCCGGAACTGTCTGCTATCGTCCTGAGGTCCCGGTTCGCCTGAATGTCACCATATGGACTGGACTGGCTAGAACATCCACGCGCCCCAACCCTGCTGGTGATGGCTGCCTGTATTATTTGAATTCCACAGCAGCCCTAAAACAAGGAAAAGAGGAATTCTCTCTCTCATTTGATTCCTGCATTGCCCTCTCCAAGGGTAACGGCATCCCCTGTGGTGCCGCCTCCTGGGTCGCCATATATGCCACCAACCACAAGTACCTGCGTGCCACCAATCTACAATGGCAGTATGGCTCCCCCCAGGCTTGGCTTCCCTGTGCCGGCTCTTCCCGCTGCAACGGCTGGCAATGTGTGTGTGACTACATTGGTGGCGGCTTCACCGGCTGTCCTCATATTTTTTCCTTCCGTAGGTTTCAAGCCAACGTGGTCTCCTTATCCATCAGCAGAAACCACCCACCAGTCGTTAGCCATGGGTTTGGCATCGATGGCACCGGCTCCGACCCCCTCACGTACATCACAGTGACTGTTTCTGAAATATTTGAGGGGTCTCAGCACTCTTTACATTGGTCGGTTTATGATTCTTTGACAAAATTTACCAATAACCCGTTATAAATAAGCCAAAAGCCACTAATTTGTTTTTAGAATTAGCAGAAGATATTGCAAAAGAATTCAGCATTAAAAATTGTTTTGTGTGGGGGGGGACAAACATGGGGGAACAATGGCCATGGGAATCTCTTGAAGCCTCCCCAGAAACATACAACATGTCCAATGCAAGCAACATTACATCCCGCCTCACCAACCAAGACATGATTTGGTCTCTCACCACAAACCTAGTTGGACATAACTGCTTCACTCGCAACGGTTACATCCCTGTAGGTGATCTCATCCGCTTGGGTCTCTGGGACAACACTTACACCTCATGGGCCTCCCCCAGCGACATGAGTGCCCCCCACAGTATAACACATCCCTCCTTCCTTTTTTGAACTCCTCTGCCCTCATTCCTTGGGCAGCCCCCCAGAATATGTGTTGGGTATGTGGTAAATTTAATCTCACTAATTGCTGTCTTCAAATCGATCCAGTTGGTAAGGTTGTTCAAATATTCACCACAGAAATACGACAGCTGACACACAATCCAGATCAAGTGTGGAAAGGCCTTAACTTACATGATGCTTTCGGATCATGGTTTCCGAAGCTTCCAGGCCTTCAGGCCATTGTGGCCCTCATTGGCCTTATAGCTATGGGATGCATATTGATTCCCTGTATATTACCTATATTAATGAAAGTAGTTACAAATAGCTTATTATTGCTTGCAGACCGTAAAGCAACTGCTCAAGTTCTGACCATCCTTGCCCAGCAACCTTGTGCTCCACCTCCCTCCCCTGTGGAGGATCTCCTTGCTCTCGATCCATGGGAAGAGGTTTCTCGGACTAGCTCTCTGAGCGTCCAAAAAACTAAAACAGAGGACATGCGGGATTAACGCAAGCCGTACCTACAGAGTACAGTCTGCCCTGTTCTTGACCACACATCACATGGAAGCATGGGGTGAGTGGCCCTGACGACGCAGATGGATTACTCTAGCAAACATTGCTTAAGAGCGGCTAGGCAGAACGACTGCATGACCCCAAGTCCGTGTTCTCATAACTTGCACATACCTCTCCCATGAGCACTATGTCTCCCAAGTCCGCATCCCTCAACACAATAACTACAAAGGTTCATGATAAATGAACACACTCCTCAAAGGTGTACTCCCGGATTTAATACACAAGCCATGCTAAATGATGTGTCAATAAGCAAACCATGCTATGACATGATAGATAGATGCATGACGTAGATCAGAGCACATGCAAGCACTGAAGCATCCTGCCTTACCATTGGATGCTGCAATGATGAGGCTAGATGGGCGGATAATAATGATTGGCTGTGATTAGCTGATGCTTGTGATTGGTTGTTGTATCTATGCACGTGTATTGTATTCCAATAAATATGTGGTGACCGGGAGTACCCATTGCTCTCATCCCACGACTGATTGCACCTGGCAATGGTCTTGTTTCGTTCCTTTCATGAGAGCCCACCATTTGCAGCGCAGCCTCTGCCCAGAGGTTGTTGCTACACTTCGGGTAGTGATAAAGCGGGATATCAAATCCAAACTCTTCTTCTTCTTATTATTGTTCCCAGAACAATTTAAAACACACTCCGATTGGTCTGAGAATTACAGACCAGTCTGTCTCCTGGATAGCTCTTCTAAAATATATGCCACCTTTTTTTTTTAGTTAATAAACTGCAGGTGTGGGTCTCCTCCCATTGCACTCTGTGTGAAGAGCAAGCTAGTTTTAGGAACTGTTATCCACCATCTATCATGGCTGTACTTTGTCCTACCTCGTTGGGGAAATGGTTGAAAAGAATGCAAGGATCTTTGAGATGTTTCTTGACCTATCACCAGTTTTTGATTCAATAGATAGAAACCATCTGGTGGGCCAGATTGCATGCCTTTGATATAGACCCAAGGCTGCTGATGCTCCTCCAAAGTCTGTACAAATGTGCTACTGCTAAAATCAGAGTAGATAGGAATGTCATGCTGTGCAACTGTCCTGTTTTAAATGAGAGATCCTGGATTTACAGAAGCTGCCCTGGCTTCTGATCCCAATCCTGGATGTCCCATTTTGGATCCTGTGCACTGGTGGTGCCAGAGCATGGGACCAAAAGACATAATAATAATAATAATAATAATAATTTATTATTTATACCCCGCCCATCTGGCTGGGTCTCCCCAGCCACTCTGGGCGGCTTCCAAAAGAACATTAAAATACAGTAATCTATTAAACATTAAAAGCCTCCCTAAACAGGGCTGCCTTCAGATGTCTTCTAAAGGTCTGGTAGTTGTTGTTCTCTTTGACATCTGAAGGGAGGGCGTTCCACAGGGCGGGCGCCACTACCGAGAAGGCCCTCTGCCTGGTTCCCTGTAACTTGGCTTCACGCAGCGAGGGAACCGCCAGAAGGCCCTCGGCGCTGGACCTCAATGTCCGGGCTGACCGATGGGGGTGGAGACGCTCCTTTAGGTATACTGGACCGAAGCCATTTAGGGCTTTAAAGGTCAGCACCAACACTTTGAATTGTGCTCGGAAACGTACTGGGAGCCAATGTAGGTCTTTCAAGACCGGTGTTATGTGGTCTCGGCGGCCGCTCCCAGTCACCAGTCTAGCTGCCGCATTCTGGATTAGTTGTAGTTTCCGGGTCACCTTCAAAGGTAGCCCCACGTAGAGCGCATTGCAGTAATCCAAGCGAGAGATAACTAGAGCATGCACCACTCTGGCGAGACAGTCCGCGGGCAGGTAGGGTCTCAGCCTGCGTACCAGATGGAGCTGGTAGACTGCTGCCCTGGATACAGAATTAACCTGTGCCTCCATGGACAGCTGTGAGTCCAGAATGACTCCCAGGCTGCGCACCTGGTCCTTCAGGGGCACAGTTACCCCATTCAGGACCAGGGAGTCCTCCACACCTGCCCGCCCCCTGTCCCCCAAAAACAGTACTTCTGTCTTGTCAGGATTCAGTCTCAATCTGTTAGCCGCCATCCATCCTCCAACCGCCTCCAGACACTCACACAGGACCTTCACCGCCTTCACTGGTTCTGATTTGAAAGAGAGGTAGAGCTGGGTATCATCCGCATACTGATGAACACCCAGCCCAAACCCCCTGATGATCTCTCCCAGCGGCTGCATATAGATGTTAAAAAGCATGGGGGAGAGGACAGAGCCCTGAGGTACCCCACAAGTGAGAGTCCAGGGGTCTGAACACTCATCCCCCACCACCACTTTCTGAACACGGCCCAGGAGGAAGGAGCGGAACCACTGTATAACAGTGCCCCCAGCTCCCAACCCCTCTAGGCGGTCCAGAAGGATGTTATGGTCGATGGTGTCAAAAGCCGCTGAGAGATCCAGCAGAACTAGGAAACAGCTCTCACCTTTGTCCCTAGCCCGCCGGAGATCATCAACCAGTGCGACCAAGGCAGATTCAGTCCCATGATGAGGTCTGAACCCCGATTGGAAGGGATCCAAATGGTCCGCTTCTTCCAGGCGTGCCTGGAGTTGTTCAGCAACCACCCGCTCAATCACCTTGCCCAAGAATGGAAGATTTGAGACTGGGCGATAGTTGGCCATATTGGCCACATCCAAAGATGGTTTTTTAAGAAGCGGTTTAATAACCGCCTCTTTTAGTGGGTCTGGGAAGGCTCCCTCACAGAGAGAGGCATTCACCACCCCGCGGAGCCCATCGCCCAGCCCTTCCTGGCTAGCTTTTATTAGCCAGGATGGGCAAGGATCAAGAAGACAGGTGGTCGGTTTCACTCGTCCAAGCAGCCTGTCCACATCCTCGGAGGTAACAGATTGGAATTGATCCCATAAAACATGACTAGACAGGGCTCTAGCACTCTCCTGCCCCGGCTCTGCTCCCACGGTGGAGTCTACCTCCTTCCGAATCTGAGCGACTTTATCTGCAAAAAACATTGCAAAAGCATTGCAGGAGATCTTGGGGTCCCTATCAGACCCAGATGACGGAGGTGGTTCTGCTAGATTGCGAACCACCTGGAAGAGTCTCCTGCTGCTGTTTTCTGCAGATGCAATAGAAACGGCAAAGAAAGTTCTCTTTGCCGTTGCCATTGCCACTTGGTAGGCTCGAAGTTGAGCTCTAGCCCGTGTCCGGTCTGATTCAGAATGAGTTTTCCGCCACCGGCGCTCTAGCCGTCTCAGCGACTGTTTCATCACCCTCAGCTCCGGAGAAAACCACGGGGCTGTCCGGGCTCCATGCAATCGGAGAGGGCGCTTCGGAGCCAGACAGTCAATAGCCCTGGTTAACTCCACATTCCAGCGGGCCATCAGGGAATCAGCTGAAAGGCCATCAACATGGGATAAAACATCCCCTACCACTCTCTGGAAACCATTTGGATCCATTAAGTGGCGGGGGCGGACCATCCGAATCGGTCCCACCTCCCGGCAGAGGGGAAGGGTCGCGGAGAAGTCTAGTTGCACCAGGAAGTGATCTGACCATGGCACTTCTTTTGTATCGCTTTTACTTAGTGTCAGATCACCAACATCCATAGAGGTAAACACTAGGTCTAAGGCATGTCCGCGGCTATGAGTTGGGCCAGACTTATTCAGGGACAGCCCCATGGAGGCCATGCTTTCCACGAAGTCCCGAGCGGCCCCTTGTAAGGTCGTGTCGGCGTGGATATTAAAATCTCCTAAGACAACCAGGCTAGGTGTCTCCAGGAGCACATCCGCCACGACCTGAAGCAGCTCGGGCAGGGAATCCTTGGTGCAGCGGGGAGGTCGGTACACCAAAAGGAATCCTGTACTGCCCCTATTGCCCAACTTCCAGAACATGCACTCAGAAAACTTGGTCTTTCCAATAGGACGCCTGGTGCAAACTAATGACTTCCTAAAAATCACTGCAACCCCCCCTCCCCGCCCAGATGGCCTGGGTTGCTGTGCGTAAGAGAAACCTGGTGGACAAGCAGCGGCAAGGACTGGCCCATCTGCCTCATCCAACCAAGTCTCTGTCACACATGCCAGGTCAAGTCCCCCATCCACAATCAGGTCGTGGATGGCAGTGGTTTTGTTCATCATTGACCTGGCATTACACAGCAACACTTTCAGGTCATGTGGGTATCCCTTGTTGATTCCAGTACCCGTCCAGTCAGGGCCAGACCCGGAGGCAGGGATAGTCCTCAAACAACGACTAAGCCTGCCTCCTCGGTAATGACATGGTCTGGTCCTAGCGTGACATGTGTGGCATGAGTCAGGTGGCCACCCCACATGAGCATGGGATAAAAAAAACAGAGCCCAAAGACTCACCTACTTACCTTCTCCTGGGAATCACCCACTGGTTGGTAAACCGTTGAGGTTGTGAGCGTTTCAGCCTAGTTAAGTGTTAATGTATGAACAATTTGATGATGTCCGTCCCTGAAGAAACGATAATAGTGAAACGGGGATAATAAAAGCTAGCTGCCCATCGGGAGAAGCAGACGTGGACTCCTGAGAGACTTTAGCACTTTATGACATTGGACTTGTTGCACATCGGACATTGCACTTTTGAATCTCTTTGCACTTTTTGAGACATTTGTACATTGTATGGAGTAGATTTCTTCCGGTTGCATATGCATATTATATGATTGAATATTCTTCACGGTTTACGTCATTTTGATATAGACATACTTCTGGAAGCTGGCACCACACTTTCGGAAGTGTGGTGCTGGCTTCTGGAAGTACGGTAGTGGTTGCACTGGCTGCGGCAGCAGGCGAAGGTGTGAGGGAGCTGAGAGGGGGGGACGGGGCATAAGTAGTGTTGCCTCACTCTGATGTTAGAAGGTATAAAATGTCACTGACCCAATTCCATCTGGGAAGGGAGTCAAACAGGGATGTGCATTGGCATTCCTCCTTTTTAGCCTGTATATTAATGATCTGACTAAATTGCTTGGGAAATTGGATGTGCACCCAACTCTTCTGAGCCCACATGTCCATTTGTGTGGCTCCACCATGAGCTAAACTAGGTTTACAAGGAGAAAAAATGGAGGCCATCTGGTCACTGTATCAAACTTTTATAGTCAACCATGGCAGAGAGAGAACTAGGAGGAAGGAGGAACAAGAGAAGAAGGGAATATTGCTAA
Organism: Darevskia mixta; assembly: GCA_034641385.1. Taxonomy (NCBI): domain Eukaryota; kingdom Metazoa; phylum Chordata; class Lepidosauria; order Squamata; family Lacertidae; genus Darevskia; species Darevskia mixta. The sequence goes on along the minus strand of JAWWNH010000224.1, from coordinate 4,507,523 downwards.
TGATTGTGATTCTAGTCAAAGTAAAAAGAGAAAGCTATCTCAAAGCTTCAGAAAGCAGGGCCAAAGGGCTGCATCTGATACACAAAACGGAGGCTCCTGCTCTCCTAGACAAATGTAACCCAGTGTTCTAAATCAGCTCATTCCACACAGTAGGCCACCACTGGGTGGCAGACACCACTGGGTGTCTGTGAATTCAGCACACCCACCTGTCATAGGAAATGGAAGGGTGTGTTTTCTCCTATATGCAGATGATATGGTTATATTATCTCTAACCAAGGGTGGTTTGAAAAAGTAGATAAACTTGCTAGCTAACTTTGTGAGAATAAGTAGCTTAACACCAATTTTACCATAGCTGAAGTAGCATTGGGTAAGAGATCTCTCACATTTAACCGGGCAATTTCTAACAACCCTATTCAACAGACTAAATTGGGTTTTTTTTATTAGGGGTCCATTCGCAGCTAATTCTTCTGTGGTTATAGCATAGGGATTCTCATTAAAGCAATGCATATTATAGTATCTATCCTTTCCCCCCTTTTTTATACAAAGACAGGGCAACTGGTTGCTCCAGTCCTTAATTTTTTTATTGAATAAGGTTGTTGCATCCATGTTAAATGGTGTAGAGCTTTGCGGTCTCAGTTGATCAGTGGTCCAGGAGCTGGAAAAGTGTCAAAATTCCTTTCTAAAGCAAGTATTGCCCCTACCTGTTGGTATTCCCACTGTGTACATCTGAGCAGAAGTGGGTTGGCCTCATGCCCAGGCTAGAATACAAGTTTGGCTCTTAAACTTTCATAACGGAATGCTAAGTCCATCATCTTCGTGTCTTGTCTCCATGGCTTTTAGGCTTAACTCACCCTTAAATTCTCAAAAGCTAATTACTACTTTACATATACTTCCTAAAGAGCTGATTACGATCTAAATGTCAAAATCGCAGGTCTATTTTTTTTGTATGACAAAGCTTCTGTGACTGGTATGTTAACTATCCATTTCTTGAGCTTTTCTAGGTTGTATCCATATATTAAGGCAGACCATCAGAAAGCTATTTGGAGTTAATTACACTGGCTCCACATAGAATTGCTTCTACAGAATTAAGACGTAGTGTTATGCTCTCTGAGTTTCTGGATGGCTGCTATGAGAAATCACCCTTGGAACAGTGCTTCTGTGTGTTTTGTAAAAACTTACAGAGGACGTTGCATTACCTAGTGTTCTCTCTCTATAAGATCCTCATGAAAAATATCTGTATGAGTTTAGCAGCAGGAATTTTTTTGTTACACCAGTTGAGTTTGTGTGCTTTTTGCTGTTGAGCAAGGAAAATGTTGTTACTTTGTGTGCTTCTGTATTTGTGCTGGCTGCCAGGAGAGCCAAATTTGTGGCTCAACTCTGAATGTCTTTTTTACTTTGTTATGACTTATGGCTAAACAAATCAAATTGTTACTACTACAAGGAAAACCCAAACTGTAATATTAGTATGCTAATAGATTTATCACTTGTTCTGCTCAGAGAACACTTGGACTAAAACTTTCCTAGAGTTCTCAGACCAAATTTTTGGCGGTCATCTTTCACCAAAGTTTGTTCCAGTACAGTAGTTGTTTTCTTGCTTTAGAGTCCTCCTAGTCCTCTTTAAAAGGTAGTGTGTTGACTTACTTCAAATGGTCTTATGCAGCCCCTCCCACCTGTAGTGTGCATTATTTGACTTAAAGGTAAAGGGACCCCTGACCATTAGGTCCAGTCGTGACCAACTCTGGGGTTGCAGCACTCATCTCGCATTATTGGCCGAGGGAGCCGGCGTACAGCTTCCAGGTCATGTGGCCAGCATGACTAAGCTGCTTCTGGCAAACCAGAGTAGCACACGGAAACGCTGTTTACCTTCCCGCTGGAGCGGTACCTATTTATCTACTTGCACTTTGACGTGCTTTCAAACTGCTAGGTGGACAGGAGCAGGGACCGAGCAACGGGAGCTCACCCCGTCGCGGGGATTCGAACCGCTGACCTTCTGATCGGCAAGTCCTAGGCTCTGTGGTTTAACCCACAGCGCCACCCGCGTCCCTGTATTATTTGACTTACAGTACTTTTCCAGTGTCTCAGAAATGTAAAAGAACCTCCATGTCTGTTTCTGATGAAACAGAAGAAAAATTCAATTGCAATAAAGATAAAAGCACAAAGGGAAATTGAACTTCATTGACTAGAGAATTTCCATAACAATATATACAGAGAAAAGGCATTTGCCTCTGTGGGTTTCATTGTTGGAAAGCTGCTCCTTGGATAAAAGGGGGAAATGAATTAATCATTTTAAAAAATAGATTTTTATGATCAGCATGCAGTATGAATAACACCTTTCTAGGCAGCAGGTGATATAAGTTTTTTTTAATATTAAAGCAGAATGTCAAGTATTGTATCGTGTTGTTTGTGTGGATTTGCAACCTTTTCTTACACCAGGGTGTCAACATTGATCATAGATCTGAAGAGACTGTCGGTCTGTTGCATCATTTACTTTAGATGGAGGTCATTTCAGGATAAAGTGGTGTTTCATCTATAATTTCAATACTGCAGATCAACTGATAAGTTAGGAAAGGAGCTGTACGTACTTATCTGATACAAAGATAAATGAATGAAATTATTAGTCTAATATATATACATTTAATTCTAACCTAGTATTTTTTATACTTTCCAAATATCATATCTGTCCATGCACAGTCTATATCTATGTTTTTTAATGCACCTTTGTTTCCTTTCCACCTTTTCCCTTTTCTTTTCTTTAATAGAAATATTTTCACTTAAAAAATAAAAGTTAACCCAGTGTTGTCTGCTCTGACTGGCAGCAGCTCTTGAGAGTCTCAGCAGAGGCCAATCCCACCACTTGCTGCTTGGTTACTTGGAGATGCCAGGGATTGAACCAGGAACCTTCTGAATGCGAAGCACGTTGCTTTCACTGCATTAGCTTATTTATTTATTTTTTAAATTCTATACTGCCCTTTGCCATATGACCCCAGGGCGGGTTGCAGAAAGAAAACACATAAAACTATCAGTAACAGCTCCATACAATTAGCCAGATTCTCAGCTTCTGTCAATACATCATGCGCAGGCCAGCTCATTAACATTCAGCGGCTTGGATGAAAACACAGATATTCAGATAATGTTGATGCTCGATCTTGGATGTTTGGCTTGAACATGCCTGCATATAAATAAGATCATGTGGTGGCTATGACTTTTGGGGTTCGGTCAGTCAACCAGCTACAAATCCACCTAACAGCTACCTCTTTTAGTCCACGTTTTACCAGCTTCACTGCAAGAATGTCATTGGGGACTTTGTCAAAAGCCCTACTGAAATCAAGATATACTACATCCACAGCATTTCCCTGATTCACCAAGCTTGTTACTCTATCAAAAAAAGAAAAGAAAAGAGGTTGGTCTGGCATGATTCATTTAGAAACGCTTGCTGGGTCTTAGTAATCACAGCATCCTTTTCTAAGTGCTCCAAAAATGAGTATTTAATTATCTGTTCTAGGACCTTCCCTAGTGGGCGGCACTGTGGGTTAAACCACAGAGCCTAGGGCGGTTGTCGGCGGAACCCGGAAGCTGTACGCTGGCTCCCTCAGCCAGTAAAGCGAGATGAGCGCCGCAACCCCAGAGTTGGTCACGACTGGACCTAATGACCAGGAGTCCCTTTACCTTTACCTTTTTAGGTGTTCCCTTATCTCTTCCTGCCTTGGGCTGCAGCTCCCTCCTTCCCATCGTTTATTATGTTTGGGCACTGCTTTCCTTTTGGGTGAAGAAAGAGACAAAGTCATAGCTGTCAACTTTCGGATTTGAAAATAAGGGATTTTTCCAACGTTTCAGATTTGAAAATAAGGGATGCCGCGAGGGCCGTGCAATGGCACCAAGTAGCCTCGCCACCCTGCGCTCCAGAGGCTGTGCGCGAACGGGTGAGCGAAAGAGTGAGCGCATAGACGGCAGACAGGCTGTCTGTCTGGTTGGGCGTGAGGGTCTGGCTGCACAAGGCATGCAAGCTCCGCCCCCAGTCGGTCTCAGACTCCTTATTGGCAGCCGAGCAACGCAGCTGAGGAGCCTCCCTGGCCGGCAGGGAGGGAGAGGAGCTGCGTCCTTTGAAATCCGGGAAATTTAAGGGATATCAACAATCCGGGATAGCAGCGGGAAACGGCATTGGAATAAGGGAGTTTCCCACAAAAAAAGGAAGGGTTGACAGCTATGGGCAAAGTAGGTGCGGAGCAGTTCTGGGCAATCTTTGACTCTCCAGATGTTGCTGGACTGCAACTCTCAGCAACCCTAAGCATTGGCTGTGCTGGCTGGGGCAGATGGGAGCTGGAGACCAAAAATTCCTGAGCCCTGTTCTATGGCTTTCAGTCTCTAACCTGAGGATTTATTTAGCATACACAACCGTATCTGTAAAAACAGTCGGCTTGGACTGAGAGGGAGGATGGGGGCAAGCCTCAATTCAGAGCACCTCAAACACCTCTGTGAAAAAATGCAGGAAGAGACTCTCACAGAGAAATTTCAGCAGTACTTGAACACGCTTCTAGCAGCACAGTACAAAAATGATAGAACAGAATCCATGCAGAGCCGGCCAGCCCCCCTACTGACTGTTATTTACCCTAATCTTCATTTAAACGGAAAAGAATAGTAATTCCTACTTATTAGACCTTTATTTGCATTGCCCTCTACAAGTGTGTTTGTGGAATATTGTGTTTTGGAAAGATGTTCTTATTATTTTTTAAACCCTCATGGTTGAACTCAGGATATACAGATGGCAAAGAATAATGAAGCTTAATTATGTAAATCAAATTATGCAAACTGGCAAATAAAGCAAGCAGCCCATGTGGCAGCACCCGTTCTGTTTCCCCCTCTGCAAGTTTTTGTATAAGCCTAGCTTGTTCGCCAATACAGCTGAACTCCTTCCTGCCTAGCCATTCTGCATCCATTTTCAGTTTCCAGATTCTATTTCTCTCCCTCTCTCCTCCCCCTGGAATAATAATAATAACAATAATTTATTATTTGTACCCCGCCCATCTGGCTGGGTCACCCTAGCTTTCTCTATTTAACATGAATCACATTTTGTTTGTAAATCCATTAATCCAGAATAATGCCAACAAGATTATTAAAAAGAAAAGGGAAAGCTTTAGCTAAAGCTTTGAACAAGGTTAATAAGATTAGCTCTTCAACATCCTGTGTTTCTTTTTCCTTTTTTTACTCTTTCCCCTTCTTTTTCCTTGGGCAAGAATTCCAGAACTATCAAATGGAAATATAAACCCAGATTGGTCACACTGAATGAATTTGCTTCCCTTTAGGAACTTAAAGCTATTATGATGACAAATTTATGAATTTCACTTCTGCTTTTTTAAATCCTTATCTGGGGGTAAGTTAAAATGCAACTTTATTTGGAAGCTAGGAAACAATAAACAAAAACTGTAGCAGTTTTTGAGAGCCAGTGTGGTGTAGTGGTTAAGAGCGGTAGACTCGTAATCTGGTGAACCGGGTTCGCGTCTCCGCTCCTCCACATGCAGCTGCTGGGTGACCTTGGGCTAGTCCCACTTCTTTGAAGTCTCTCAGCCCCACTCACCTCACAGAGTGTTTGTTGTGGGGGAGGAAGGGAAAGGAGAATGTGAGCCGCTTGGAGACTCCTTCGGGTAGTGATAAAGCGGGATATCAAATCCAAACTCTTCTTCTTCTTCAGTTACCCTGTAGCAGCAGAGAAGACAACGGTGGTTTTAAAGCCTATGGACTTATACTGTATTTTCCTTCCAACTACACCTTGAATTCCTTGAGCCCCATGGCAGCTTCTGGAAACATTTGCAGGGTACAAAGATAAGCTGCCGCCCTAGCAATGATTGTAATTTTCCTCTGCTTGGGGTCATGATAGCACATTAGCTGACAAAGGTGGCCAGAGATTCACATTGTATCTTTAAAATCGCTGTCACAAATGAGTTTTCTTGTTTATCTGTTTGAATGGTCTGAAATTCAAGGCATTTGGCTGATAATGCAACCTTGATTGATCACATATCAATGTGATTCTGACTGAGATAAGGAAATTTAATTTTAGAAAATGAGGCATGGTATCCAAGTAACAGGCTGAGAGGAGTTCTTGCTTCATTTATTTTGTAAAATAATCTATTCATAGTTTGTGTTTTATGTGGTAGAGACTAAATAGTAATTGATATAAATTGTAAGTTACTAACAGGTAGGGTTCCTGTAGATGACCTGTTTATTGAGCATTATCCTGATTTCCTTGCCAAAAGCTTAAGCAGAAGTGAGATGGTGCCTGATCTTTATTGAATATTCATTCTGATTTGTTTTGGGGGAGGTTATATGATAATGAGCATTCAGCCTGATTTGCTTGGATAGTGGTTATCTGTCTTCCTGTTAATCATTGGTCCACCCCACAGTTTTCAGTGCCTGTCCCCATCACAAAAACTCTGGATTTTTAAAAAAGGGTGACAGAGTGCTTTAATCCACTTTAGTTCTGCAAACGTAATTTCTAGGACAAACACCAGTCCTTTTTAGAGTTATAAAAGGTAGAGGTAAAGGACCCCTGACAGTTAAGTCTAGTCATGAACGACTCTGGGGTTGTGGCGCTCATCTTGCTCTATAGGCCGAGGGAGCTGACATTTGTCTGCAGACAGTTTTTCTGGGTCATGTGGCCAGCATGACTAAGCCGCTTCTGGCAAAACCAGAGCAGCGCACAGAAATGCCATTTACCTTCCCGCCAAAGTGGTACCTATTTATCTACTTGCACTTTGATGTGTTTTTGAACTACTAGATTGGCAGGAGCTGGGACCGAGCAATGGGAGCTCACCCCATCACAGGGATTCAAACCACTGACCTTCCAATCGGCAAGCCCTAGGCTCAGTGGTTTAGCGCCACCCACGTTGGCTGGTTAGGTGCACCTAAACTCAGCAAACATTGGCAAGGACCACTTATCTCCAGCTGGAGGGGAGCCATGCAGTGCTGTGATAGGCACTCCAAGCTCCACATGGTCATCAGACACCTGGGTCACATGGCCACAGTCTGTACAGGTAAGCAGTGCAGGTGAGTACTTTGGGCTGGGGTATGGTGGTGAGAGGACCCAGGTGGCGCTGTGGGTTAAACCACAGAGCCTAGGGTTTGCTGATCAGAAGGTCGGCGGTTCGAATCCCCGCGACGGGGTGAGCTCCCGTTGCTTGGTTCCAGCTCCTGCCCACCTAGCAGTACGAAAGCACGTCAAAGTGCAAGTAGATAAATAGGAACCGCTCTGGCGGGAAGGTAAACGGCATTTCCGTGCGCTGCTCTGGTTCGCCAGAAGCGGCTTTGTCATGCTGGCCACATGACCTGGAAGCTGCACGCTGGCTCTCAGCCAATAAAGCGAGATGAGCTCCGCAACCCCAAAGTCGGACACAACTGGACCTTTGATGTGAAGGTCAGGGGTCCCTTTACCTTTACCTATGGTGGTGAGATGCTACTTTGCTTTACTATCTCTGTGGCATCCTGTATCCCGTGCTAGGCCCCCTAAAAAAGGCACCATTGACTGTGCACACTATCTCCTATCTCCCCTCCAGGACTCAGAGTTAGGGTGTGCATTGCCTCATTGCCTACATCCTCCGGGGAATGCTAAGGGATCCATGGAAGCTAGGGGATTAGCTCAGACATCCATCAAGAGAGCTAGGGGATTAGCCGTGGCAACAGCAACTATGACAACAGTGCCCAACAGGCCCAGGGCAAGAGTCTCCTCCTTGCAGTTTTGCAGGTTTCTGCATTCTCTGCTTCATGTAGCTATATGGGGTCCTCCCTCAAAGCATAGCTGTCAACTTTCGGATTTGAAAATAAGGGATTTTTTCAAACTTTCGGATTTGAAAATAAGGGATGCCGCGAGGGCGGTGCAATGGCACCAAGTAGCCTTGCCACCCTGTGCGCCAGAGGCTGCGTGCGAACGGGTGAGCGAAAGAGCGAGCGCATAGATGGCAGGCTGTCTGTCTGTCTGGTTGGGCGTGAGGGTCTGGCTGCACAAGGCATGCAAGCTCCGCCCCCAGTCGGTCTCAGACTCCTTATTGGCAGCCGAGCAACGCAGTTGAGGAGCCTCCCTGGCCGGCAGGGAGGGAGAGGAGCTGCTTCCTTTGAAATCTGGGAAATTTAAGGGATATCAACAATCCGGGATAGCAGCGGGAAACGGCATTGGAATAAGGGAGTTTCCCGCCAAAAAAGGGAGGGTTGACAGCTATGCCTCAAAGAGGGCATGTGTTGCAGTGCAACCTGGCAACCAAACCCTATGTTGTGGGTGGGATCGTTTGGATAGCCACAACACCCTATTGGTAGGTCCCTCAATGCTGGGAGCAATCCGACCAATGGGGACGCATGTAAAGGACATTGAGGGACCTATTTAAGCCCATGCATGTGATCCTGAGCTTCCTCTTGGGGCTAGTGCATCGGAGGGCCTGCCCACCTCTCCCTATATTTAGGGCTTGCGCTTGACCTTGCTATGCCGTCGTGTGTCGTCTGTCGTTGGGACAGGGGCACGACAGGAATTTTCCCCACTTGGCTGATTGGCTGTTGCCACTTGGGTTTCGCCTGCCGTGTAGCAAATCGTCACAACTTGTAAGGTTGCGGATAGGCTCTGGTTCAGGTGATAGGGGTGGCAGAAGGGTCTCGCCACCCCTATGCGAAGGGTATTCGGGTAAAGAAATCCAGGGACTCAATGGTTTGGTCAATCCTGAGAGGGGTTGTGCCCGTGCCAGAGTCCAAAGGGGGCATCTGGGTGGTGGACTAGTATGTCTCTGCTTTCCACTGTTCCAGGTGTTCATCCTTGGCTAACCTACAATAGAGCTCTGGGTCAGCGCTGCCTGCCATGGTGCAGGGAGCTAGTTGAACCAGAGCCTATGCAACCACTCACTTGATGTAATCAATAAAGTTGTGGCCTAAATTTGGCCAAAAACCAAACCAAAATTTGAGTCTTGACTGAATTTATTTCTAGGGGGTGGTTAAAAGGTCTAAACACGCAACTGTCCCCTAGACATCGAGCAGAAGGCATGGTGGCCCACACCTGTTGCACATCCAATACCTGTTGCAAATGCAAATCAACATTAGTTCAGTAGCCAGCGCAACATTTTTAGCTTGTAATCACTGCGGATTAAAAATCTAAGTTCCTGATGTGATTCATTTCCATATGCTCTCAGACTTATTTTTCCAACTTCCTCTCCAGTGCCCATTCTCCTGAAGCCCATTTCAAAGCAGACATTTTGCGAGACACAGTCAGATTGATGCCACGGCCCCGAGAGCGTAGACAAGACAGAAGGCTAAAAGCCAAGTGTGTCACTTGGCTGCCTTCCACACTTAACACGTGGCGGAAAATTTAGATCTCAATTACAAAGCACTCAGAGGCCTTTTATACCTCACAAGGGTTTAAGTTTCAACTCTTGAGGGATATATTTCAATACTGTTACCATCCCTTAGCATTTTGCTTTGTGGGGAGTGTAGCGTGATTTCTGTAACCTGACAATTATTTGTGAATCTGACTGTCACTTCCAAACATTCAACAAAGCAAAAAATATGGACCCTTGTGGCTTGGCTGGCAAGATGCTCCAGTCATGTTTGTGACACAAGGGGAGAGGCTGTTTGTATTAAGAGTTTTCTGGCTAAGCTGCTCTACTAGCAGATCAAGCAGGCAGAGCATCTAATTTACATTGCACTAGGACAGATGCCTTGAAAATGTAGATGAGGAAGTCACATTAGACTTGCAGATGATAAATCTCCCACTGTTGAGACTGAAAGGGAACAGACACAGAGATTCAGCTGTGACCAAGCTTTACCTAAAATATTCAGGTTGTTTTAAAATAAAAACAAAATGTGTTGCATACTCGGGCACTTGGTGTGTGTCCACAAATGGAAAACATACCAATTATACACACACACACACACACACACACACACACACACAATGAATTATTGATGTTCGCAATCAGTTGTGCTGTTAGTTGCTAGAATGCCCTTCATAATTTGCTCTTTTCATAGGATATCACTTCCCGCATAGCTTAGCCTTACTGTTAAATCTGTATCAATAAGAGTCGGAACTCTGAATTTAGGTCCAATGTAGACAATCTGTAGCCTCACTTGATGCTTCTTAGACCAAGGTGCCCACTAGGTGTTCTCAGACGACAATTCCCATAATTCAGTGTCTGGATGCAGTAGTGGACTGGACGGGGGCCAATAAACTGTGTTTAAATCCTGGGAAAATGGAGGCTCTTTGGGTGGGTGGTTCCCATGTTGGGGAATCATAGAATCTTAGAGCTGGAAGGGACCCAAGGGTCATCTAGTCCAACCCCCTTCAATGCAGGAATTTCAGCTAAAGCATCCATGACAGATGGCCATCCAAGCTCTGCTTAGAAACCTCAAAGGAAGGAGATTCTACCGCCTCTCGTGGGAGCCTGTTCCACTGCCGAACAGCTCTTAATGTCAGAAAGGCCCAAGTGACCTGTGTGACAAGGAGTGCCTTTTACCAGCTCTACGACCAGTGGTCAGGGATAATGGGAATTTTAGTCCCAAAGCAGCTGAATACCCAAGTTTGGGAAACCCTGCAAGTTTAGCTTCATTCTGCCTGGGAGGTGGGGAGGAATGAGCACGGCATAATACTTCCTCCCGTTTGAGGAGCCCACCTGAAAACATTGCTGAAAGTGGTGTGTGTGTGTGTGTGTGTGTGTGTGTGTGTGTGTCCTTTTCAAATTTCACTAATATAGTGTGGTGCATTTTCCTTTGCAGAGTCAACACGGTTTATTGAGTTGCATTCGTAATGTGCATCTTGAGTTCTTCTTACCATTCAGGGAGTTTCCACAGGAGACTTATTAAAAGCTTACAGGGCACAGCAAAACCTTTTAAAGTGGAGGCCTGCTACTACAAGCATTTGCAGAACACAATAAAAGCTCAGGGATGAGCAGCAAGAGACATATCAGCGACTCAAATTACTGGGTCTCTTCTCCGTGGTAAATAATCACAACCCCTTTCTAAGGGATTGAAATGAGAATTAGCTTTACATCAGTTGTCATTTGCTACCTGAATAGTGTCAACTTTTTTATTGCTACTGCTTGTATAAGTATCAGCATCTGCAGACCCTCCAAGCCTGAATGCTAAAAGCAGAAGAAGAGGCTGGATCAGGCCAAAGGCCCATCTAGTCCAGCGCTCTGTTTTCACATTGGCCAAACAGATGCCTATGGAAAGCCCACAAGCAGGCCATGAGCACAAGAGCCCTCTCCCACCTGTGATTCCCAGCAATGAGCCATTTCCCCACAGAGGCCAACCAGATCCCTATGAGAAGCGGGGCCTGAGTGCAATATCCTCCTCTCACTGTTTCACTCCAGTTACAGGTAGGTAGCCGTGTTGGTCTGTCATAGTCAAAACAAAATAAAAAATAAAAAAATTCCTTCCAGTAGCACCTTAGAGACCAACTAAGTTTGTTCTTGGTATGAGCTTTCGTGTGCATGCACACTTCTTCAGATACACTGAAACAGAAGTCACCAGACCCTTATATATAGTGAGAGGGTGGGAGGGGTATTACTCAGAAGGGTGGTGGGAATGGGTGATAGGCTGATAGCTGTGGTAAACCTGTTGACGACTGTTAACGACTGCAATTAGTCTTACAGGAAAAAGTCATTACCAAGCTTAAAACCATGGAGAGACCTGGTCTGAACAAAGAAATTGGATTCTTAACTCATTATACATGACAAAGCTATTTTTAACCTTCTCACCCCTTGCTTTTTCCTGTAAGACTAATTGCAGTCGTTAACAGTCGTCAACAGGTTTACCACAGCTATCCGCCTATCACCCATTCCCACCACCCTTCTGAGTAATACCCCTCCCCACCCTCTCACTATATATAAGGGTCTGGTGACTTCTGTTTCAGTGTATCTGAAGAAGTGTGCATGCACACGAAAGCTCATACCAAGAACAAACTTAGTTGGTCTCTAAGGTGCTACTGGAAGGAATTTTTTTATTTTTTATTTTGTTTTGTTTCACTCCAGTAACTGGTATTAAGCCCTATGATTTACACATCTTTCCATCAAAAATGTCTCCATTTCCGCACCCTACTATTCGTATGAAATATTTAAAATGGCCTGATTCCATGATTGCTGCAACAGACTTTACTGAACTCCAAGGATGCTCATGCCTGTTGATAATGGATTTCAACGTGTCCTGAAGTTCTGCATCTCACTGACAAATCCGGTGCCACCACAGTGGCAAAGCTGAAGGTGGTTTTTGCCCACTATGAGAAATTGGTCCAGCACCGAGGGCCTTCTGGCGGTTCCCTCACTGCGAGAAGCCAAGTTACAGGGAACCAGGCAGAGGGCCTTCTCGGTAGTGGCACCCACCCTGTGGAATGCCCTCCCGTCAGATGTCAAAGAGAACAACAACTACCAGACTTTTAGAAGACATCTGAAGGCAGCCCTGTTTAGGGAAGCTTTTAATGTTTGATGGATTATTGTATTTTAATATTTTGTTGGAAGCCGCCCAGAGTGGCTGGGGAAGCCCAGCTAGATGGGCGGGGTATAAATAACACATTATTATTATTATTATTATTATTATTATTATTATTATTATTAGGCTGCAATTGTTGAATGTGAGGCTATTACAGGCAACCCAGCCCCCATTTACGTGGAGGTTGCATTCCAAGGCACTGTGTGTTTAAGTGAAACTGCACATATTTGAAACGCCTTTGAAAAAGCCTGCAAACACCCTGTTCTGCTACCCCCCTACTCCCGCCCTGCCCCGTTCCGCTCCTTTTTGTGACATTTTCTGGGTTCGGTGCGATATGTGTGTGCCTGGTCACGCACATATTGTACATGTGTAAATGTGGTTGCCTGTACCGTGAGGGATTGGATTGCAGGTGCAAAGCACTGTAGTGAAAAGGAGAAGCGATTATTGGCTAAAGGAATAAACATGTACCGGTATGGGATGATATCCATGAGACCATATTACTGGGGTATATCTATTGTCAGGAGATTATTGGGGAGTATCTATTGCTGTACGTATATTTCAGTGGATTGGTAAGAAAAGTCACATGATTGTTCTTGTTGCATCAGCAAATAATTCAGGAGATCATTTTATTATTTTAGAAAAATCTGATATTCTCCTTCAGAAGGACATCTGCATTAAAAAATGAGGTTATGTGAATTTAAATAGCCTCTCTTGATAGTGACTGGATCTCTCTGCAGTTCATCCTGCCTGGGAATTCCTACTAACCAGAAGAGTTACTAATTAACCAGATAATTGTGGTGTGGGCTTTTTGGGGGGGGGGGGAGTGACTGACTTTTATCAGCATTTATAGTCCTTCCTTTGAAAAAGGTCAGTGACTCCCTAGAGATATTCTCTCCCTTCACTGTTTCAAAGTTGCGGCCATTTTATCAGTTAACCTTTGAAATGCAATTATATCCATTTTGTTAACTAGAAAGTTCTATTTGCTCAAAGCCTGTGGTGTTAGCTTGACATGACTTTGCCATTTGAAACAGTTACCCAGTTCTTTTCTAACTTGTGACCTCCTGCGATAATGGCAGTGTGTGTTAATCTTCTGGGTCACACACAAAGCACATTGCCTTTTTATAACCCACAGGGAGACTGAATAGAATTGGTATTTCCCCCTGTAATTCAAATCATGTAATGGCAGCCTATTATATATAAAAAGGCTTCTACATGTGTTTCTGAGGTAACCTAGTAGTTTTAGCACAGAGGCTTCGACTCCCTTAAGATTAAATACTGTGCTTGAATCCCCTCACTACCTTCATCCAAGTCGTTTATAAAGATGTTGAAGCACATCAGGGCCAGGACAGAACCCTGCGGCACCCCACTTTTTTCAGGATGATGAAAAGCCGTGAGGGAACACTCTTTGGCTTCGATCAGTCGGCCAGCTACAAATCCACCTAACAGTTACGGTACTTTGTCCTGTCCACATTTTACCAGCTTCTCCACAAGAATATCATGGGGGACTTTGTCAAAAGCCTTACTGAAATCAAGACACACTATGTCCACAGCATTCCCCTGATCCACCAAGCTTGTTACTCGATCAAAAAAACAGAAATGATATTCATCTGGCAAGGGATTCACAGTGACCATATAAATGCAAAGTTGCTTATCAGTTGTCCAGATCAAAGCACGGAGTTCTGCATGTGGGTTTCTTTTCACCATGATGGTTGTGAGCTGGTCTTCTTCATAGGCCCTAACCATTTTTTATGGATTGGAGATCCAATGGTTAGGAACACAGCATGCAAAGGCACAAGCCAAGCCCATTGAAGCTGGGATAGCTCAGTTGGTAGAGCATGAGACTCTCAATCTCAGGGTTGTGGGTTTGAGCCCCATGTTGGGCAAAAGATTCCTGCATTGCAAGGGGTTGGATTAGATGACCCTTGTGGTCCCTTCTAATTCTATGATTCTATTATTTCCATCTATTCTGAGATGGTTGGATGTCACTCTTTGTTTGATATACATTTGGGAGAGTACAGCATTTGGGTTTTGCTTTCTTATCCATATAGTCTTGTCTTATCCATATAGTTGTTTTAAAACCATCCTGTCAAAAATAAAAAACAAAGCATTATTATTATTATTATTATTATTATTATTATTATTATTATTATTATATCAAGCAGCCTCTCTAATTGTTCCCAATTTTAGCCACATCCTGTCCTCTCCGAACAAAAATAAGAAGGAATAAAGGGGAGGGGGGATGATCACAAAATGTAATAAGACTTATACCCACATGTCTCAACTCCCCACCCCAGGGGGAGATTTCTGTCCTCCCTGAGCTTGCCTTATCATTCAATCATTCCAGCACTGAATAAAGGCAGAAGAAAGCACTTCTGAACAACAACTGACGCCACATCAGTTGCAATACCACAATGGAAAAACAAGTAAAAGGGAAGGATGTTTTAAACAACGGGATAATATAAGAAAATGGCTAGAATATCTGTTGCTTCTTCTTGTTGCTGAGGTCCCCCAGTGCTGAAGGCTTTATTTTTGTTGCTAAGCAATGATAATCTAAAATGGAACCATGTGATTATCTCGCAAATAAACACATTTTTCTGCGGTTTCCTTATGTCTGCTGGATATACCTGGGAATTGTAAGTGTACTGTTCTGAAAACATTTAAATCCCCTTGATTAACAGAGCCATTCAGAGTTATGGTACAGGGCTTATCACTCCCATATTCAGAGCCTTTCATGTATCTCTGGATGTTAGTGAGTTGACTTCGAGCAGAGAGATCGAGTTCAAATCTCTCAGTCTACTCTACCTCACAGAATAGTGATGATAAATGTGGCCAGGAGAGAATCACTGGTGTACGAAGGGGGAGCGGGCCATACCAGGTACCATTTGGGGAAAGGGTGCCATTGCGGCTGCCCCCCTGAGACCCCGAGTCACATGCCACACCCCTGCGGTGATGCTCCACGGCCCCGCGGGCGACACACCACGCCCCCGGGACGTGCACCAGCCACACCCTCGCCTGTTCTCCACTCCGGGGGCTGCATCATGTTGCTCCGCCACTGGGGAGAATGAAGTCTGCTTTCCAGATTCCTTTTGATGGCTTTTTTGTTGTTGGATGGACAAGGGTTCAGTCATACAAGCCTTCACCTGTGGTACATAGTTTTGCCACCTCAATCAGAACTAGGCCAAATTAATCAGATCTTATGAACAACATCCTGGAGGACAATTAAGCATACTTTTATTTTTCAGGTTGTTGTTTGGAAGTCATATATTAATATCTTGAAGCTTAAAGGTGCCCCAGTAGATCTAGAGTGAGAATTACTACATGTTAATAAGCTACGATGAGAGAAATATGCAGAAGTAGTCTTCTGAAGTATTCTAAAAACAAATTTGTACGATAGGAAATTATTCCTGAGGGATTTTAATTAAAAAATATGCAAATACTCTTAGATGGAGAAATGCTCCTAAGTGTGCCAGAGATTTTAATGTGACAATGTACTACAACAGTGCTTCCAAAAAATGTCCCTTTCTAAATATCATAAAATGACATTATAGTGCAAAGAATGATTTTATGACTGTTTTGCAGTATGCTGCTTACAAAAGCTACAGCAGTAATACGTGCATTTTTGTGGCAAGTTCTGTGCTAATAAACCAATTATGCATTGCTTGAATATAGCAAATTGCCCCATTTATACTTCCTCCTAGAATCTTTGTTTCCTCCTCTCCTTTTGAAAAAGCAGGTGTTGGAGCTTAGCTCTAAAACTACTGCACTAAATAACTTGAGAGCATTTCATTTTGGCTGCCTTTAGACCATGGATACTCTTGTGCACCTTGAAAGTGCAGCTGAATGAAACATTGGTGCTGGCATTTGCATTTTACAAACTGCTGGGGCAGGGTGGGGTGGGGGGGGGGTGACAATGGAGGGAAATCATTGTAATCCCTTTTGCTGCTCCACCAGGCCATTTTGTAAAGCTGCCTTAAAAACATTGTGCATGATTATACCACATTAGGGGACCCAGGTGGCGCTGTGGGTTAAACCACAGAGCCTAGGGCTTGCTGATCAGAAGGTCGGCAGTTCGCATCCCCATGACGGGGTAAGCTCTCGTTGCTTGGTCCCTGCTCCTGCCAACCTAGCAGTTCGAAAGCACGTCAAAGTGCAAGTAGATAAATAGGTACTGCTGCAGCGGGAAGGTAAACGGCGTTTCCGTGCGCTGCTCTGGTTCGCCAGAAGCGGCTTAGTCATGCTGGCCACATGACCCGGAAGCTGTACGCCGGCTCTTGGCCAATAAAGCGAGATGAGCGCTGCAACCCCAGAGTTGGACACGACTGGACCTAATGGTCATGGGTCCCTTTACCTTTACCTTTATACCACATTACAATGTTTGTGTTTTGCAGACAGAAAGACTCAGTTTCCACCTCCAGTTGGAAGAATTTTTTCAGGGAGCAGGCTGGGAAAGACTGCCCATCATGGAGAGCTGCTGCCACTAAGTAGACAAAAAAAAATAACAACAAAAACAAAAAAAAACGTTTTGCTGGATGGACTAGGTATGAACCAGTATAAGACAGTTCCCTGATCTCTCTCTCTCTCTCTCTCTCTCTCTCTCTCTCTCTCTCTCTCTCTCTCTCTCTCTCTCTCCTTTATAGAAGTCCCCGCACATATGCAAGAGATTGGATTGGGTGGGGCAATGCCTCTGCAAAGCTGAACACCCCATATTTAACTACTTCTTGCTCTTTTGCTATCAGGTTATTTTGCATTTACTTACCTACGGTACCACCTGTAATGAATTCATAGGGAATGATATTGTGGGCTCTGAATCTTAGACTGAAGCTCAGGCGAACAAAAACCCACTACATACATAACACAAGTTGTTCTCTCAGTAATGTTTCACAATACTTTAATTCCTTTTTACAGTTTAAATCTACACTTAGGATTGATTCACAAACAAACACATGCAGCATGGCAGACATTAAAATAATACGGACTCATGTGGATGCAGTAACATACTGGGGCCTATAGGTATGAAGAAGTGGCCATGCTGGAATCACAGTTTTCACTATTAATGCATGAAGGGGTTAATACCATAGAGTAAGCTGTCTTGCCATGCTTAGCTATGTCACTTTCCTATGGCTTGGTATGAAATTGTTCATCGAGTCTATTAAAAGAAGTGGAATGGAAGAATCATGTAGGCTGCTCTGAGCTTTTTGGAAGAGTGGTGGAATAAAAATATTAAATATCTCTAATTTTGACAGAAAATTAAGTCATAGTCAGTTTATTTGTATATTGCTATTTGGTATAAATTACACTCAAATCACTTCCTAACAACAAAATGTAAAAAAGAAAAAAAAAATGAAAGAAATGGGAAAAAAGAGGGGGGGATGCATGGAAATATTTGTGTTAAGCCTTTATAAGGGACATTTTCATGTTTAAAATTAAATAGGAACTGCTTTAATAAAGTATCTTATTCTGAGCAGGCCCCATGAATAAAGTGGCATGTTCTTTCTGCATTTGCAATACCGAAAAATCAAACAAAGGCAGCAAAAGCCGACAAGCGTCAATGGCTGCAGTTGAGTTCCATGCTGATAGGAAAAACAGTAAAATTAGAAACAATTAGATTTAACATTGAAATTAGGATGACAAAAAGATTTCATTAGTGGAACAGGATCTCAGCTGTAATTTGGCAGTTGACTCACTCCGACAATGACAGGTTACAGTCTGGAGAATAATAGAAAATTGCCTCTGGAAATAATTTTCCTTTGCATCTTTCTGCAACCACATTATCCATATAAATAATTTATCAGCGCATGGATCTTCTCTTAACAAACTCCCAAACTCTTATCCAGCGATAGACTCTACTCTCATCACACCACCGAAGGAGGTAATCATTCTGGGAGCGCCTCTGTGATCAGGCTTCTTGAAAGCTGCAATCTGGCTTGCTGAAACATGCTGAAACAAATGTGAAACTCTCCAAGTTGTAATGCCTCTATTTGCCAAGGTAACTGTTAGGCATTCATACCCAAGGACTGGCAGTTGGTTAGTACCTGGAGCAGACAGTCTGGTGGTTGGGATGGTAGCCAGGTGTCAGATGTGAGCCAGCAGTAAATCACACTGTGCAAGTTGGAGCTAACTCTTTATTAGCAAAAACACTATCTGCCTGGACCTGGCAGAGTGCCAGGTCTAATGAGCACAGCAACACATCTTGCCCCCATGAAGCGGTTGCCTGGACTAATGGTCCCTGTCTTCCCACAGCCCTCTATGTTTTCTCCTGCCCATGGTTTTTTCCAAGGATTCTGAGACTGCCACTACATAGCTCTCTTTGCTCCTCCCATTTCATGCCTCTCTTGGTTCTAGGAGACCAGGAATGGAGGAGCTTGTCGCAACAGCAGGAATGACAGCTCCTCTTCCCAAGCTTTTCTCTCTTCTCTCTATAACCAGTCATCGTTGTCCCACCACTAGTCTCTGGGATCTGAACCTTCTTACTTTGGTGGTTCCCCAGCTGGTTTCTCCCACCATTCATCTGTGCCCAACCAGTCCATGACACCAGGTGAGCTGGTGCCACGAAACAACAGCCCACTTTAGAAGTGGGGCAGCTTTTTCACCCTGAGAGCCCCATTGCATTCTGAGCAGCCTTCCATAGGCCACATGCCACTGGTGGTCAAGGCCCAAAGGCAAAGGCGGGCAGGGCAGCAAATGGATTTTTAAAAATAAAAAATAAAAAAATAAAAAAATAGGCTGGTTCTGAAACACACACACTCTTTTCTATCTTCCTCCTTCCAGGCATGCAGGGAACATTATCAGAGTTCAGGGACACATTCCAGCTAGGCAAAAAACAGACAAGTAAAAATATTCAAGGATGGTCCTATTCAGAGTACCATCAACTTTATTTCAGCTTTAAGCTCATAGCAAGACAAGACAGAAAATGCCGGAACAGCAGTTACACTCACACAATTGAATTTTAAAAAATTGGTGACAATAAAATTAGTGGCAATAAAAGACTACACACACACACACACACACACACACACACACACAAATAATGTGAATGTTGCTTCCAAGCAAGCCTATTCAGAGTAGATCCATTGAGAATAATGAGCCAAAGTTAGTCGTGTTTATTAGCTTCAATGAGTCTACTTGAGCCTACTAGCAGTGAATATCAACCAGGGATTTTACATTTTTGTTGAACACACCAATTCCTAGATTTTCTCAAACCATATTGTTGTGGATGATTTTCTCACACCCCTCTTTCCCATTTAGCTGCCACATGAAATTTTGCGGTTGTAAGGATAAAAACAATTGCTTCTTTATTTTCAGGACAATTTCAGATTCATAACAGGCACTTCAAATCTCAAGAGCTGTGGAGGTGTACATTTACATTAATTGATGGAATTAGTCCAGATTTATATTGGAAAACGTCCTGTCTGACTTCTTATCAGCATGTCACTGAATAACATGGATACTTTAGAACCTGTCATGCAGTGCCATGAATAAAGGAAAGGGAAAATTGGAATGTAACAAGATAATTAGATCTGAATGAAGGCAAAACCATAAACAAATTTTTGCACTGAATAATGATGAGCATGACCCTCATGGATGCCTCTTACACACCCCTCCAACATTTCTCTGATGAAAATAGGGACATTCCATAATGATAATTTTACTATTTATACCCCACACATCTTATTAGGTTGCCCTAGCACTCTGGGCAGATTCAAACATACATACAAATCTAATAAAACATTAAACATTTTAGAAAAACACCTTCCCTATACAGGATTGCCTTCAGATAGCTCAGATGTTGGATAACTCAATATCCTCCAACACTTCTCCAATGAAAATAGGGACATCTTAAGGAAAAGCGGGACATTCCAGGATCAAATCAGAAATCCGGACGGTTTCTCTAAATCAGGGACATCCCTGGAAAATAGGGACACTTGGAGGGTTTGCTCTTACACATATAGGATAGACATACCTTGTGACTCTGGTACCCTTCAGATGTCCCTAGACTACCATTCCCATCATCCCTCATTAGCCACGGTGGCTTGGGCAGATGCCAATTGTAGTCCAACAACATCTAGAGATCACCCCTGCCTTGTTGCATAATGCACCTTTATAATACACCTTATAGGACTAGTTTTTGTGGCTTCCTATGTGCGGGTGGCGCTGTGGTCTAAACCACAGAGCCTAGGGCTTGCCAATCGGAAGGTTGGCGGTTCGAATCCCCGCAACAGGGTGAGCTCCCGTTGCTCGGTCCCTGCTCCTGCCCACCTAGCAGTTCGAAAGCACGTCAAAGTGCAAGTAGATAAATAGGTACCGCTCTGGCGGGAAGGTAAACGACGTTTCCGTGCGCTGCTCTGGTTCGCCAGAAGCGGCTTAGTCATGCTGGCCACATGACCCGGAAGCTGTACGCCGGCTCCCTCGGCCAATAAAGCGAGATGAGCGCCGCAACCCCAGAGTCGTCCGCAACTGGACCTAAATGGTCAGGGGCCACTTTACTTTACGTGCTTTGTCTAATTTAACCTTGTGACCACAAGACTGCCCAGCCCAACGAAAATGGACTGAAAAAGCACCAACAAACCCCACTTATCTCCACAGTGAAGCAGC
The DNA here is from genome assembly GCA_034641385.1 of Darevskia mixta. Classification (NCBI taxonomy): domain Eukaryota; kingdom Metazoa; phylum Chordata; class Lepidosauria; order Squamata; family Lacertidae; genus Darevskia; species Darevskia mixta. Next base: position 4,486,487 of record JAWWNH010000224.1, on the reverse strand, counting down.
ATGAGCTGATTATGCTTATTCTTTTGCTTATTATGACTTGCAGCGGAAAACAAAATTAAGAGTCCACTCATTCAACATTTTGCCACAACGTGGCATTGAGTGTCAGTGGTACTTTTTGCTTTTCACCTTGGCCAAGGTTATTCAACAGTTACAAAGTTCTGACACCTCCAAATAAGATCATAAGAGCCCTTTGAATTTGCTCAGCTTTTTCATCCATCTTAAAAAGTGAAAGTGAAGCCATCCGTTTTAGAAACACCAAAGGGGTTCCCAGTGGTGCTCAGGGTAGATTTCAAGGCTATTTCAAATAGTGTTAGCTATACTAAAACTAAAGAAGGCCTTTAGAAAAAAAGACCTAATTATAATTACTACTCTGAGATATGATGATAATATCAAAGCTGTTTCAGTGTTTCTGTTTAAGAGAACAGAAAGTTCAGATATAATTCTTAGTCTTACAGTGAGAAAAAGACCACAGAGACTGTGGCAGAGAACATGGCCGTGAGCATCATGCTCACCATGACTCAAGCAACATTTACCATTTTGAAAACGGATACATTAATATTCCCCAACTTGGAAATTTGCATGGTAGGCAATGAAGGTTTCATCCAGCTAAGTCAAACTCAGAGAATACGCATTGAAATAAATGGAATGAAGTTAGGCATAGCTATAGAGCGAGATGAGCGCACAACCCCAGAGTCGGACCTAACAGTCAGGGGTAACTTTACCTTTACCTTTAACCTACCATAAGTCCATTTATTTCTATAGGGTTTACTCCAACTCCCTATCTATCTGCACTATACTTTTATAGCAGTATCACACCACTTTAAGCAGCCATTCCTTCCCCCAAAGCATCCTGGGAACCTAAGTTTGTTAAGGGAGCTGTTAGCTGTTATTCCCCACAAAGAGCAAAAATTCCCAGAGTTCCCTGAGAAGAAGGATTGACCATGAAGCCACTTTGAGAACTGCAGCTCTGTGAAGGGAACAGGGCCTCACCGGCAAAATACAGTTTCCAGGGTGCTTTGTGGAAGCCACGACTGTTTAAAGTGGTGTGAGGCTGCTAAGTCAGACCCCACCCAGAGTATCTGTGGGTGGGCCTGCTAACATTACATTTGTACAGTGAGATATGCAGTGCAGTCCTATGGGTGTCTAATGAGAAATGTGTCACACTGTGTCCAATGAGATTTAATCCCTGGCAAGAGTGTTTAAGACAGCAGCCTGACGTTAATCATATACCTTTGTGGAAAGATTAACTGAGTAAAGTTGCGCTTTTCCACATGCATATCCTGAACTTCAGTAAAGAGGAACTCAAATATTTGTAAGTCCTGATTCTGCTCTCAGTTACCCCTTCATTTCATAATATAACTGACAGTTTAAGTCACTAACTCTTAGTTTTATGTAATGTTAAAGCAGACATAACGTGCCCAAAGAGCAAACTGTTGCAAGTCTAATTTTTTTTTAAAAAAAATAATTTTTATTGGTTTTACAATATTTGTCTGGCCCCGATTCAGGCCAGCTCACTTGTATTACAACCAGTAACATATAACTTCCTCACGTCCACTCCATTGTTTTCATCTGTTTGCATATAACAATTTTTAACAGGTTCCTAATTTCATAATCAAATTGATATCACTCTACCATCTTCTCACATCCTAGCACACTTATGAATCTTCATTTACATCCCTCTTGCCTCCCCCAGTCCCTGGGTACACAGCTTTAATTTGTAATATTAACTCCACTTATCATTCTTGCCATATTTAAAATAAAAAAATACTTATCCTTCATTATACTTAATATATCCTTCATAATGACATTTAATCAGTCTGAGACGTGTCCATGGGTCAAAACCTAGAGTCCAAAAACCAAATAATACTTTAACTGTATTCATCCTACACCTGCCGGCTCCGAAGTCCAGAACCAAAGTGAGTCCTGCAAGGTGTCCTCTAAAGCGGCGTCCTCCAAAATCTGTGGCCAGCCTTTCCATTGCATGTTCAGATCGTCTCGGCTTGTCTTCCGCTGCTTGTCATGAGATTTTGGTTTGCTGGTTTTTCTTATGTTCCTTCTCTTGCGTCTTAAAATAGCAGCTCCTTTTGTTTTACGTTTAAAAGGTCTCTTTTTGCAGCTGGTTGTTGCCAAAGTAAACTTTTGTTGTTCGGCCTTGACGAATACTGACACTTCCATAGTTGTTTGTATATCCAGGCCAGCCGGCACAGTGTTTAGGCTTTGCCTTATCTCATCCGCAGAGCTTCTCACAGCATTCATCTCTCTCAGTTCTGCAATATATTCCTTCATCTTTTCCAGCAATGTCTGCAAACTAACATCCGGTTCCATCGCCATTTTTTTATACACAGTTCAGAAAGTTATTTAACTTTTAAAACTTTTCAAAACTTTTCCCCTTTAGTAAACTTCAAAAACTTCAAACTTCAAAGTAATCCACAAATCTATCACAGTTCCTTCTGCTTCCCCCAGGACCAGGGGAGGCGCAAGGGTTAATTTAAAGCCACATAACAAAGAGTTCAATTTAATCCTTTTCAATGCTTCTGTAAAAGTTTCCTGTTACAATGACTCAATGGCAGGGGACGGACCTCCGTGTTTTCGTCCCAAGCCAGTCCAAATTAAGTCCAAATTCCGTTTTTCCCTTTTTACTCACAGTTCCGAATTTGCAGATCTTGGAGGAATCAGCGTGCTCCGCGAAGATGGTCTTGCAGCTTCGCCCGACGGGGAGTTTTACGGACCCTGGGGCTCCGCCGCCCGCTCACGCTCGGGAGCCCTTGCTGGGGTCTCCCGGGGAGCAGGACCGGCGTCCGAGCCCATGCAGGTCCTAAGACCCCGGGACGCCCTTCCCGGGGGTTTTGGGGGTCACGGCGCTGGCGCGAGCTCCCCTTTTCCCAGTCGGACGGGGGAATGTCAGAAGCGACATGTCCCCCCGACCATCCTCGCCGGCGCGCCGACCGGAAGTCCCTGTTGCAAGTCTAATGTAACTGAGAGTTTTGGGGAATATCACCAAGTCTCTGGGTGTTTGTTTCAGTAACATTAAAAAAACGTTTTCAAAAATGTTTCTGTAACATTAAAAAACAGGCAGTCTGTTCGTTAGGTGCAATTTCCTCCCCTTGTAGTTACACTGATCAAAGTAAATGCAATTGACTCCAAACCGGGATCACTGGTTCTATTAAGGAGTTTGCAAATGTTACCTGAGGGGGAACTAGTCTTCAAAAAGATTTGAGACATTTAGAGTGGCAATATTCAAGTCGCAACACTGGCTATGCACGGGTGTGTGTGTGTGTGTGTGTGTGTGTGTGTGTGTGTATGTGTGTGCAATCATTACACACACACCCCAGTTACAGCCATTAGAATCTAGTAGGAAATAGAAATGTGGAAGACAAGAAGCTACAGTTAGAACTGGATATGGAATAACTGATTGGTTCAAAATTGGGAAAGGAGTATGACAAGGCTGTATATTGTCTCCCTGCTTATTTAACTTATATGCAGAATTCATCATGCGAAAGGCTGGACTGGATGAATCCCAAACCGGAATTAAGATTGCCGGAAGAAATATCAACAATCTCAGATATGCTGATGATACAACCTTGATGGCAGAAAGTGAGGTGGAATTAAAGAACCTTTTACTGAGGGTGAAAGAGGAGAGCGCAAAATATGGTCTGATGCTCAACATAAAAAAAACTAAGATCATGGCTACTGGTCCCATCACCTCCTGGCAAATAGAAGGGGAAGAAATGGAGGCAGTGAGAGATTTCACTTTCTTGGGTTCCATGATCACTTCAGATGGTGACAGCAGTCACGAAATTAAAAGACGCCTGCTTCTTGGGAGAAAAGCAATGACAAACCTAGACAGCATCTTAAAAAGCAAAGACATCACCTTGCCGACAAAGGTCCGTATAGTTAAAGCTATGGTTTTCCCAATAGTAATGTACGGAAGTGAGAGCTGGACCATAAAGAAGGCTGATCGCCGAAGAATTGATGCTTTTGAATTATGGTGCTGGATGAGACTCTTGAGAGTCCCATGGACTGCAAGAAGATCAAACCTATCCATTCTTAAAGAAATCAGCCCTGCGTGCTCACTAGAAGGACAGATCCTGAAGTTGAGGCTCCAGTACTTTGGCCACCTCATGAGAAGAGAAGACTCCCTAGAAAAGACCCTGATGTTGGGAAAGGTTGAGGGCACAAGGAGAAGGGGATGGCAGAGGATGAGATGGTTGGACAGTGTTCTCGAAGCTACTAACATGAGTTTGGCCAAACTGTGAGAGGCAGTGAGGGATAGGCGTGCCTGGCGTGCTCTGGTCCATGGGGTCACGAAGAGTCGGACATGACTGAACGACTGAACAACAACATTTTTTTAAAGAGTGTATTGGAGCAATTTAGCCTAACTTTGGACACACTGGGACGGAAGGCAGTGGGAGGATGCCAGTTAGTGTGACAGGGCTTCCCTCGCTCTGCAGCTCTCCAATGTGCTCTGGAGAATCAAGAGAACCCCGGGAACAGTGCCTGAGGCGAGGAAAGAGGAGATTGTTGAATTCCATTCACTGGGTTGTATCCAATACTAGTCCTACTCAGAGTAGACCCACTGAAGTTAATAGACATGACTGAGGTTTATTCCAGGCATGTCCAACTCCCAAGAGACTGCGATCTACTCCCACTATAAAAAAAAACTGGCAGTGATCTACCCATTGACCAAAGTTGTTGAGCTTTTTTGGGGGAAGGAGACCCACAGTTGTTTGTTTGTTTTCTGGTTTTTTTTTTGGGGGGGGGCAATTGATCAGGATCACGTGATCGACCAGGATCAACCAGGGATGACTGGTTGGACATCCCTGGTTTATTCCTTTCAGTGGGTTTACTCTCTGTATAATGTTGATAACCCCCTTTAATTAAAATATAGGTGATGGCTTGCGTCCAGCAGTGTCATTTTGCTAGCACAAACCCTAGACTTGCATAATTGGAAAGTCCCATGTTGGTTTTGCCTCACTCAAGATGTTCTCCAACCACTAGCACTAGTGCACATAGGAAAACCCTTCTTGCCACTTCATGGTGCTGAGCAACAGCTGCAGAACTAGCGCTAGCTGTGATATTTGGCACGTTGGTACTTACACAACCATTGCCACAAACAGAAACTGTTGGCAGAATTGTGGAAGCTCATCATCCATGCATGAGAAAGGTATCCTTGGGTATCATTAAATGTTAGATTTATGCAGAGCAGCAGGAATTAATATTCTGGGAAATGTCACATGAATGGAAGTAAACAAGCCTATCCCTTATATTATTATTTTCAAACTGGCAAGCAGCATGGGCTTTGAGATCTCTCCGTTTTTATTTCAGACCTGTCTTAAATTAATTCAGTAACATCATCATTAGTTTATTTCTGTGTGCAGATGGTTGCTTTATTACTGGTATCAAAGAACGAAAACATTTCTGGCTAAAATATACTGAATGTTAAATGAAAATAAGTCTTTGAACAAGTTACAAATGCTAGTTTTATTAAAGAAATCTTTTAAAAATGCTGAAGTCTTTTGAAAGGCTTGCTCTCACTATTCATAGAATCATAGCGTCATAGAATCGTAGAGTTGGAAGGGGCCATCTGGGAACTATAAATACACCTAACAATCTATAGGGCCAGCACTGCAAGCGGCAGTTTTCTTCTGCCACCATTGAAGAAAGTCCTTCTGTGTTTGATTCATTTCTGTTTTGGCAGCCTGGGAATGTAGACAAGCTGCTTGAAGAAGTGTGGCTGACCACTTGATCCTTTGACCATTGTCCATCTTGGCTTCTTAAAGTCAGCCCTGGGGAGAGAGCAATTCGTCACCAGAGGAGGGGGAACTACCACTTGCCTTGAAGGAGGCTGAGGTGTGCTACTCCCTAAGACAGTGATGGCTAACCTTGACACTCCAGATGTTTTGGGACTACAACTCCCATCATCCCTGACCACTGATCCTGTTAGCTAGGGATGATGGGAGTTGTAGTTCCAAAACATCTGGAGTGTCAAGGTTAGCCATCACGGCCCTAAGAAGACCTCCCTGGTCCATCGACTGACACTCCCTGTGGGGACAAGGTACTCAAGAGGGTGGCAGCAGCCCAGCTTCATGCATAACCGGAGAAGAGTGAATACCTGGATCCATTTCATTCTCACTTCTGGCCAATCATGACACTGGTCAGGGACACACCCTGATAACCTTTATCGGGAGAGCTGTGGCAGGGAGTCTGACTCTGCTTGTTCTTCTTGACCCCGGTATCCTTCTGGGCTGATTCAAGGGGTTGGGGTTAAGGCCACTGTACTTCAGTGATTCTCCACCTACCTCTAGTACTATTTCCAGAAAGTACAGTAGTTATGGGATGCCACTGTTTGGTGCCATAGACGTTATCCTCTCCCCCATTCTATTTAACCTCTATATGAAGCCTCTGGGAGCTGTCACCAGGAGGTTTGGAGCGAAGTGTCGCCAATATGTGGATAACACTCAGCTCTGTCTCTCTTTTCCGTCAGAATCAGGAAAGTCAGCTGAGGTGCTAGATGGGTGTTTGGATGCAGTGATGGGGTGAATGTGGGCTGAGAAAGCGAAGCTGGACTCTGAAAATCAATGTATGTATCTGTGTCCAATATTTTATTAGCTTTTTTACATGTCCACCAAGCATGATAAAATGTCCCTTCATGTTCTTGCTGCAGTTCTATTATGGATACTAAAACTGCAAATGCCTCCCTTTTAAAATTACCTTCAGAGTGATAATTTATAACCTAAAAGAGCTTCTGCATCTGTCAGCAAAAACAAATAATGGGTGAGCGAACAGGACTTGCTTCTGAGTAGACATGTATAGGATTCCACTGTAAAACCCATAAAATACAATAATTACAATTTCAACATTTAAGTGCTAGATTAAAAAGGAAGTGGGGGGGGGGATCACCAACAGCTTAAAAAAACCCCAGCAGCATCCAGAACAAGCTGTAATTTTCCAGCACTCGGGCTTTATTTATAAGCCTCATTTTTAATCTCCTTTCTGGCAGAGCTAATTTGAGGCTCTCTGGCATCCCTGTTCCTCTGTTGTATTTAAAACAGTTATCATTCAGTGTTGGAAAGCAAGTACAGCAGTGATGACAAATCAGCAAAATAGCTCTTCTGATCCTGAACAGGCCCTCCAGCCGCTCGCCTCCCACAAGTCCAGGGCAGCCCTCTTCAGGCAGCACAGCTGGGTAGGGTAAGGGAGTTGGGACCATGGATGCTGGGCTGGCTCTTGACCTCCATCACCATATTTATTTTATTTTATGTATTGGCTAATAATATTATATTGCAGGAAACACATATCAAAGCCACAAAATTACAGTGAATCATACACAAGAAGCAGATATTAGCAAAACATATATATATATATATATATATATATATATATATATATATATATATACACACCATGTGCACATGGCACATAGAGAGCATATGCACATGCAAGCTGTAGGCTGTTCCATCTACACGATCTGGACCTGGTTTTAGTTTTCATTTTGCAGGATATAGATCACACAAACCTTTGAGGCACACAACATGCCTAAATAAATTCTGCTGAATTTAAGATATAAGTTGGGGCCCTTCATTCTGTCATGAATTATGTCCAAGTCAAGTGGCTAAAGCTGCGTGACTGCAATGGTGTAGCTATTATCTCTCACACAGAACTGTGAGAAAGTATGTTTTGTTTACTTCCTGCTATGGAATGTACTGTTGTAATCTGAGCCTGCTAGCTCACTTACTTTCACTTTACTGCTTGTCCTTAAGCAAGAAGGATGGGGAAATGGCAGACCGTTTACACGGGCTGGCAGCAGAGAAATCTCTGCACAATTACTTGGAATAAATAGATTAGCCTAAAGGCTGTGTGTGTATTGTTTCTATCCAAGAGCAATCACATATATTAACTGGCACTCCGGACTCTCTGTGGCCGGGGATGTGCTCATCTGATGTGCTCTGGCTTTTGGGGCAGTCTCACAACTGGCCCCAGGTCGGGTATATCATAACACATGCTACATGTATCTGTCACCCAGACAGGAATATTGATTGTTGCTTGTTTGTCTGAACTTGCACCTTTCAGGAATACCACATTATATTCCACAGGTTTTGGTGAAACCATACCTCCTCCTCCTCCTCCTCCTCCAGGATTGGATAATGCTCTTTTGAGTATTCATAGCTTTTGTTCCTATACATTATTTGTGTTGTCTCCGCAACAGGTCTGCTGGCAGGCCATTGTTACAACTCCTCATTTTGCAGAACAGGGGAGGAGGAGGAGGAAGGGGCTGTAAAATTGAGACAACAGCAGCTTCTGTAATTGTGCTGATGAGTTTTTAATTTTGAAACATATTCCCACGTCATCTCTGTTTTAGTCTTCTTCGATGGACTGCCTTCCTCTTCCGACGGACATTCATTGCATTTGCGGCAACGAAAAGAGCCTTCCATCTTCATTACGCCTTGCAGCGTTGCCTCTTCCACTTCATCTGCAAAAGCTGGTACCAGGCAGCGTAACTCGTATGTTATCTTGTAAGGCCACGGGTAGCTTCTTTGCTCTCAGTCACTGCGTTTTTGTTGCTGTTCCAGTTATTCTTTCCAGCAGAAGTAGTTGACAAGTTGACAAGCCAACATGTAGTGTCTTCAAAAGGCATATTTTCTTTTTAACCCGGCATTGTGGATAATTTCCTGTTATCTCAGTCACATTACAAAGTAACGTCTGCACAATTTTGAATGTGTATGTGAGACAGAGATAGATGGCCTGGATGCCAACAGGTAATAATGACCACCATTTTTGTTGCATAATAAGGGAACATAGCAAGCTGCGTTTTATCAAGTGAGATCATTGGATCGTCTAGCTCAGTAGCCCTACACTGATTCTTCTTGATTTAACACAGAAGTTTTCCCCAGCCCTATCAGGAGATGCCACTGATTGAATCCAGATCTATTGTATGCGATAGATGGAGATACAGCCTTCCTTTGACACAACGAGCTGTTGCACATAGGGATCGGGACAGCCAGAAATTCCTAGGACGTACTGTTGGAAAGTACAATACCAGCATCTGCATCTTTCTTGGTTTTTGTGAAAGCAACAAAAATGAATTGCAAGCCTAGTTTTGATTTTCTGTACTATTTGTTTGACTTACTTGTGCCCACAGTCAAACTGTCAATGCTAATTTTTTTCAAAAGGAAAAAAAAAGGCCTTTGGAATATTGGCTCACAATACATCATTCTGTCCCCCTTTTTGGCCTGTCTTCTGTAATTTCCAATTCCTTGGGAAAAACAACTGGATTTCTTTGCTGCGGTGGCAATCACAATGAATCATAGGGGAGAAATGCACCCCAGCAATCCCCTTTAACATCAATTTGCTAATCGTCCTGACCATATAGGGTTACAATCTTTTTGTTATGATTATACACCATAAAATCACATCAGTATTCCATGGTCCAATGCTATTTTGATACAGAAACAATGTACTGGGCGGCAGCGGTTGAGGGAGAGGGCAATGGAAGCAGCTGCAATTGGCGTGGAAAAAACAGCCCCCCCTTATATTTCTGAATTTAAGTATCTAAGGGTGAATTTACAGCATGTCAAATTTTTGAAAGACTTCACTTAGAACAGGCATGTCCAAAGTCCGTTTTGGGGGCCTAATCCGGCTCACCAGTCTGTTTAATCTGGCCCCTGTGGCAGTTTATTTCCTGGGGTAAAATCCTAAAAAAAAACCTCAAAAACGTCAATCCTAAAAAAAGGTTGACCCCCTTGGTTGGCCCTCATGGCCCTTCACTTCATCAAATCTGGCCCTCTTTGAAAAAAGTTTGGACACCACTGACTTAGAACATAGCAGAAACTGCTGGACCAAAGTCCATTTAGTCCATAAGAGCATAAGAAGAGTCCTAAATCTGGATCAGACCATAGGCCCATCTGGTCCAGCATCCTGTTCTCACAACAAGATGCCCCAATGGGACATCCATTGTCCTGTTTCCTGCAGAAGCCTGAAAGCTTCTTAGAAAAAGCAGTATCCCTGCCCTGCTGCTTGTCTCTCAGCAAATGATAAAGCGGGTTCTTCTTCATGGAGAGCACGTGTTGCGGTGGGGGCCAACAAGTCACCCCTCTGTTGCTGGGTGGGATAGTATAGATGGCCACTGCTATGATTGGGTCCTGGGTGTCGTTGGGGAGATTTTCATGTTGCAATTTGTTGATTGTTGATTCGTAACGTGTTATTCCTCTTTGCTGAGTGCATCGGATCACCCGCCCTCCCTTCCCTATTTTTAGGCCTCTGTGTTGACCTTGCTATGCCTGTCATGGGGTCGTCTGCTGTTGGGGCAGGGGCCTGGTAGGAATTTTTTCCATTTGGCTGATTGGCTGGTGCCATCTGGTTTTCGCCTACTGCATAGCAATTAGTCACAACTTGTAAGGTTGGCGGTTAGGCATTGGTTATGTTATTAAATTGGTTGGTGGAGGGGTCAGGGTTGGCTGTGGTCTGCCCCTCCAATGCTGCTGCTGCACAGGGAATTCTGTTAAAGGAATCCAGGGGCTCGCCATGCTTTTGTCCGTATCCCCTGGTTGGGGGCCAGGGCCACGCAAGAGCCCCTGGGAGCATTTGGGGAGAGGCGAGGGTCCGACCCCCGGCTCCCATTCTCTCCCCAAAGTGTTTTTCCCTTTACTGACAAATGTCAGTTCTGTCCCCAGCGGGACAGATAGTCTGAACCAATGCCTAAGCAACTACTCACATATTTTGTATTTTAATAAAGTTGTGGCCAAAATCATGCCAAAAACCTTTAACTTAAATTTCTGTCTGAAGTGTGATTTATTTGAGGGGTGGTTTGGGGACCTCGACACGCAACCTCCTTTTACGAAGGTTTCATTTAACTGTTATGGCTGATAACTATTGATGGACCTACCCTGCATAAAAAATGTCCAATTTCTTTTCAAAGCCTGCTGAATTAGTGACCACTATCACATCTCAGGGAGGGACCCAGGTGGCGCTGTGGGTTAAACCACAGAGCCTAGGGCTTGCTGATCAGAAGGTCGGCAGTTCGAATCCCTGCGACGGGGTGAGCTCCCCTTGCTCGGTCCCTGCTCCTGCCCACCTAGCAGTTCGAAAGCATGTCAAAGTGCAAGTAGATAAATAGGAACCGCTCTGGCGGGAAGGTAAACGGCGTTTCCGTGCGCTGCTCTGGTTCGCCAGAAGCGGCTTAGTCATGCTGGCCACATGACCTGGAAGCTGTACGCCGGCTCTCGGCCAATAAAGCGAGATGAGCGCCGCAACCCCAGAGTCGGACACGACTAGACCAAATGGTCAGGGGTCCCTTTACCTTTACCTTTTTATCACATCTTGGGGGAGTGAATCCCACAAGTTAATTAGGCCCCACCCCCCACGCTGGTATGTGCATCCATTCTGATATAAAGATATGAAGACAGGGAGAGGATCTAACCCATAAAAAATTGAGGAACACTTTAGGCATGACTGGAACAGAGGCTAAGCACTTGAAAGGCTATTTGAATGAAACTTTAAACACAGGTGCTTAAAGGCATCCAGCTGTGGCTGAATTGTGCCACAGTTGATAAATACATGTAAATGAAGAACCAGGATATCACACCTGGTGTGATATTAATAGGGATTTCTGTATACTTAACTTCATTTGTGAATGTCTACTGCTCACCACTGAACTGGAGCTGCAAGCAGGCTTACTGGAAGTGGGTCTATAGCCATGAAAGGAGAGCTTTCAGAAACATATGACATCACCATCTCACTGCCATATATCAAAATGAATTGGTATTGAACAGTGATGGGTGAAGGGATCCATTTCTTCACCCATAAGTCTGTTCTATCTCATTTCCTCACTAATCTGCAAATTTTCATTTTTTGGGAGGAGAAGGGGGGGGGTTATACATGAGGATGTGCATTTCACCATGTGCTTCAGAAACAGATTTCTAAATGTATTTTCTCTCAAAACATACACTTCTAAAACATATTTTGATACACTTAAGCTGCTGAGAACCAACTTGCAAGGTTCAGAAAAGTGCAATCATTGCACTTTATATAAAGGTATAAAGGTAAAGGGACCCCTGAACATTAGGTCCAGTCGTGGACGACTCTGGGGTTGCGGCACTCATCTCGTTCTATAGGCCGAGGGAGCCGGTGTACAGCTTCTGGGTCATGTGGCCAGCATGACTAAGCCGCTTCTGGTGAACCAGACCAGCGCACGTAAATGCCGTTTACCTTCCTACCACAGCGGTACCTATTTATCCACTTGCACTTTGACATGCTTTCGAACTGCTAGGTGGGCAGGAGCTGGGACCGAACAACAGGAGCTCACCCTGTTGCAGGGATTCAAACCGCCGACCTTCTGATTGGCAAGCCCTAGGCTCTGTGGTTTAACCCACAGCGCCACCCGTGTCCCACATGTATAGGTAAAGGGACCTCTGACCATTAGGTCCAGTCGTGACTGACTCTGGGGTTGCGGCGCTCATCTTGCATTATTGGCCGAGGAAGCCGGCGTACAGCTTCTGAGTCATGTGGCCAGCATGACTAAGCCACTTCAGGCGAACCAAAGCAACACACGGAAACGCCGTTTACCTTCCCACTGCAGCAGTACCTATTTATCTACTTGCACTTTGACATGCTTTCGAACTGCTAGGTTGGCAGGAGCAGGGACCGAGCAACGGGAGCTCACCCCGTTGCAGGGATTCGAACCACCGACCTTCTGATCGGCAAGCCCTAGGCTCTGTGGTTTAACCCACAGCGCCACCCGTGTCCCTATTCCCACATGTATGGATTGATTCAATTCATGTTGGAATATACAAACGTGGACTTTGTCAAGCATCCCTAGTCTTGAATTCTGCTTGATCCAGGTTTCTTTGTCAGCTTTAACTCCCCATCATTAAAATGGGACTATTTCTGCTCTATTCTTTATATCCTTCTGTCATATTTCCATTCAGTGTCGACATTTCTTTGCTATTCCTCTATGCAGCTTCAGTAAACTAAGACCTCTAGAAGGCCAGTTATCTAGTATACTACAACCACAACAACCAAACTGCTGACAGAACAGCAGTAGTTTTGAAATATTAGACTTCTGATTTAGGGTAAGGAGAAGCAAATTTGGGGATTCTAGCCAGCAGTTAAAGAGCCATGTAAAATATAATTCACAATGCAGCAAGACTCCCAGGCAGAAACAGACTAATATTACATGGTTGGCTGTATATTTATTCTTGTTTTGCATTTGCATGTAAATGTAAATTGCAAAACAAAAGAAATCTCACTTGACTGATAATTCCTTCCCAAGAAGAAACAAATGAAAAACAACTACAACTGCAATGGGCACGAAGAATTAGCACAGGGAGAGCTATAGATAAGATCTGATATTTCAATACCCTCCCAGTAAGTGACTTGGGGAATTAACACATTTCTCTACATGCTTCAAACCTGAAGAGAAAGGAATTTTGGAGGGGGAGGCGGAAGAAAAATGTAGCTGACTTCATGATCTATGGATTCATTATCTTCTAGGAATTAGCCTAGGGTTTAGGCTGCTTGAAAAGCTACATCTCTCTTCCAAGAATCTATGGAAAGGGTAGGCAATCTGTGGCCCTCTGGAGTTTGCTGAACTGCACCTCAACCCTGACCACTGGCCATGCTGGCTGGAATTCTCTTCCAATTTCGCCTTTCCCTGTGTTTTTTCAGTCAATAAATGAGAGTGTGTGAGATTTGCAAATATTCAAAGTGGAGAGAAAATTCAGCAAAATTTTCATGGCTGGAGTACTGTCAGGCTTTGGGGAATATGAACCCTCCCATGGTAGCAGCCAAGAAGCAGATAAACAATAAAAGTCCTTACCAAGCAATATATATACACAGAGAGAGACAAAGGAATGCAGTCCTCCCTTGATAAATGGCATTGCTCCAAGTAAAGTCTCTCTCCCCTCCGTCTCTCCTATTCTACATCATCCCTGCAATGGCTAATCTGAGCTTTCTGCCTCTGAGCTTTCTGTTCTACTACCCTCAATGCTCACCTGGTCCTGGGAGAGGGGTGGGGTCAGGAATGCTTTCCAAAGACACTGAGTCTGTCAGCTGTCTCTCCCCTGGGTCTTCTTCCTGCTGTTCCTCTCTCAATATTTTCCAGCTTCTCCCCTCTGCAGCCTCTGAACTATGCCCTTCTGCAAACCACTGTTCTAAATCTATACGGTCCTTCTGTTCTCAGGAAGGTTCAGGAGAAGGTGGGCGGCCCCCACGCCATTCCTCCTCAGTCCAGCCCCTGACAAGAACCGAGTTTTCGTGGCATTTAGCTTACTTTCAAGGTGACTAAGGAACATTGTGAGTGTCTTCCTTCATTCCAGAAATAACCTCTCCTGTGATCTGCAGTCTGAATCTTTTCCAGGGGCTTGAACTTCCTGAAAAACTCACAAAGTAGAGGAGAGAAATCAGCTTAGATTAAAACAGCGTTTCCCAACCGGTGTGCCGCGGCACAGGAGTGTGCCGCAAGACACCGGCTCCTGTGCCGTGGGAAGACACCGGCTGCTGTGCCGCCCTGGGCCGCTTCCGCTTCCGGGTCGGTCCGGGCTGGCGTCGCCTCGGCTCCGCTTCCTGCTCGCCGCCTTCGCCGGGGCTGCCAGGCGCTTCGCCCGCTGCCTCTGCCGCCCCGGTCGCGGTCGGGGCCGGGCGGGAGGTGCCGGTGCCACCGGGCTCGCTCGGGGCCGGGTGGAGGTGCTGCCGGGGGGCTGGGCGCGGGAGGGGGGGCAGGCGCCTGGCCCGCCGATCTCCCGCTCCGTTTTCGCCCGCCTGGGTCCTTCCCCTCCCTCCCGCCAGGGCGCGCGGACACCCCGCCCCCCGGGGCGGGGGGGCGGGGTGCATGTGGTGGTGGTGTGCCGCGAGATTTTTTTCATGGGGCAGGTGTGCCGTTGCCCCGAGGAGGTTGAAAAACACTGGATTAAAACGTTTTGAGGAAGTCCGAACATACTTACCAGATTGGCTACATTGCCACCAGCTCAATGAGACATCTAAATTAGACAAACGGAAGGGTTTCACTACAGAACCATCAAGACTAGAAAAAGAACTAATACAATCTAAAGAGAAAACACTCTCCAAAACGTATAGACTCCTCCTTGACTTCCCAGTCAAGGAGGAGGCTAAATCAATGATGGTCAAATGGACCCAAGATCTTGGATATAATATCCCTATGGAAGCTTGGGAAATAATGTGGAAGGAAGACCTGAGGTTTACTGCGTGCTATACAGTGGTCCCTCGACTTACGAATTTAATCCGTTCTGAAGGGACCTTCGTAGGTCGGAAAAAATCGTAAGTCGAGTCCCCATAGGAATGCATTGGCAGAAAAATATCCTGAAAAATCTGTAGGTCGAAAAAACCCGCATCTAAACTTCGTAAGTCGAGGAAACCGCATCTAAAACGGCAGCAATTTCCTTTCGGAAGTCGAAAAATTTTGTAGGCACGCGGCCGCTTTTTTCACTCGTAACTTGACAAATACGGAAATCGGGTCATTCGTAAGTCGAGGGACCACTGTACTTAGAAAGAAAATTTTATGAAAATGCTCTATCACTGGTATCTAACACCATCAAAGTTAGCAAAAATGTGTAGAAATAGTTCAAGCAGTTGTTGGAGATGTGGAGAGGCGGAAGGCACAATGTTACATATGTTGTGGAAGTGTAGAAAAGTAAAGGAATTCTGGGAGATAATACATAATGAGCTTAAAAAGATATTTAAGATCTCCTTTGCAAAAAAACCTGAAGCCTTCCTATTGGGGATAACGGGCACAGACATCCCAAAAAATGTGAGGAAAATGTTTTTTTAATGCCACAGTTACAACAAGAATGCTAATACAGTAGTCAGAAACTGGAAGGGAGACTCAATTCTGACCAAACTGCAGTGGCAAGCGAAACTGCTGGAGTATGTAGAATTGGCATGAATGACAGGGAAACTAGGAGACCACATGGAACAAGCATTTAGGAGAGAATGGGACATGTATAGAAAATATCTCAGTGAGCATTGTAAAAATATGAATTCATTGGCAGATCTGGAGTGACTTCTGAAGAAATGTATAAAACTCTAGGAAAATAAGATAATGGAGATTGATTTGGACTGATAAAAGAAAAGTGTGACACGTTAAACGTTTTTAGGACCCACGATGGGGTGACGCCGGGAAGTCGTTATAGAAGCTATTTATGATGAAAGAAGTTAATTTTGTCGAAAGGTGTATTATTCTTTTCTTGACTGTTCCCTTTCTTTTGGAATTCAATAAAGCATTTAAAAATAAAATAAAAAACACCCACAATGTCCTTGGTTGGGCTCTCTTGTAAACATGGGAAATGGTGAGCTCAATTCTCCACCCAGTGAAATGCTAAAGCACCCTGCAAATGAGGCAGGGAAATAGAAGGGGAGAGAACTGATGTCAACCATTCTTACCATGTTCATGTCTGCATGATGGGAGTGATACAGGAAGGAATAAGACCCCAAATGTTTGTGCAAAGTCATTCTGGGGGTGATCTAGCAAACTGGTGAGAACCAACATCATGCAAGTGGAATTTGACTCACGAGCAGGACCCTTCCCCTCCCCTGCAGCTTCTTATCCTCCCCCCAAAATTTGTTCTGTAGGGTCCCTGTCCCTCAGCCAGTGTGGTGAGGTGGTTAAGAGCGGTAGACTTGTAATCTGGTGAACCGGGTTCGCGTCTCCGCTTCTCCACATGCAGCTGCTGGGTGACCTTGGGCTAGTCACACTTCTCTGAAGTCTCTCAGCCCCACTCACCTCACAGAGTGTTTGTTGGGGGGGGGGGAGGAAGGGAAAGGAGAATGTTAGCCACTTTGAGACTCCTTCGGGTAGTGATAAAGCAGGATATAAAATCCAAACTCTTCTTCTCTGGAGAAGATTTTGGGAGCATACAAAGACTATTCAGAAAAACGGGAAATCTTTTCCACCAACATTTGTCTGTTCTACTGGTGGACAGCCCCTGCTGGATTTCACCCATTGATTCAAATTGGACTTAAAAGTGGTTAACTTTGGCTGGATCTTGTCCCTCTGGTTTAGAGGCTGCACCATTATATTGTAGTCTGCGGGGCAAATTAAAACTGAACAGTTCTCAGAAGACAATGAAAGGCAGACCTCTACTGTCTGACAAGGTCAGGCAGAGAGTGGTTTAATTTGCAGGGAGCTGTAAGAAGAGCAGTCTGCATTGCTTGAGTATAAACAAGATCTGAAAACTTCAGGAACTCCACCGCTGAAACAATTAGAATTCAGACAAGACTCAGCTAATTTATTAGTGCCTTGTTGTTCTTGTCAGAGAGGCTCGCGATGCTTTCTCGTTCAGTTTTGCTGCACTCTGCAGCATGACTAATCGGGAGCTGTATCTGTGCCCTTGGTCCAGATGTTTACAAATCAGAGAAACTAGGAGCATTTGACTTGCTTATCGTTATTGGTAAACATGATGCACACGGGAGCCGGCAACCAGCCATGTCAGCCTAATCCGGTGCTGTTTGCAAGTATCACAGGGACATTTTCTGTGCGGACAATGAAGTAAAGGGAAAACCCCCAAAATGAAACATAAATGGGCTACTCCCCTCCCCACCTTCACCCACCTAGGAGTAAATATCAATAATCACAACATATGTTCCTGGAAAGGAGTGCTATTCTTGCCACATTTGCAATGCTGCTGAGTAAACACATGAGCGCGTTCTAGCAATTAGAGCCGTCACAAAAATTTAATTCATGGACCTGGGCAGATCTGCGGCAGATGTTAGGAGGGAATGCCTGCAGGTTAATAAGACACTCTGTAAGAGAATACCAATGCCCATTTCTCAAGTGGCAAGTAAGGCCCCTTCTAGAATCATAGAATCATAGAATCATAGAGTTGGAAGAGACCACAAGGGCCATCCAGTCCAACCCCCTGCCAAGCAGGAAACACCATCAAAGCATTCCTGACAGGTGGCTGTCAAGCCTCTGCTTAAAGACCTCCAAAGAAGGAGACTCCACCACACTCCTTGGCAGCAAATTCCACTGTCGAACAGCTCTTCTAATCTGTTTTGGCATTAGTACTGGATGGTCCATGGGGTCACGAAGAGTCGGACATGACTGAACGACTAAACAACAACAACTGAATGGTAGGACCTGAACCAATGTATTCAAATTACAAGAAAGCGGGTTCCTTTCTTACCGACAGTAACACCATTTGACAGTGGAATGGTCTCCCCCAGGAGGTTGCGGGCTCTCCTTCCTTGGAGGTTTTCTTTCTTTCTTTCTTTTAAAATATTTTTTATTGATTTTTCCACGTAGACTTCTTCTAACAATATATCTTTAACAATTTTTCATATTTCCACCCTCCTCCCCTGGACTTCCCTCATATTCCCGTTTTGTTTTATTTCCATATTGTTCACCCTGCGCATTGTTTCCCCAAAATTTTCCCAATACACGTAGTCTTATTTTTTGTTGTATACAGTTGTGCCAATGAGTCCATTTCTTTATGTTGCCTCTTCATATATGTTATAAATGGTTCCCATTCTCTTTTAAAGTCTTTGTTGTCCTTTTCATGTAGTTTTTCTGTTAGTTTTGCCAGTTCTGCATATTCCACAAATTTCCCTTGCCATTGTTCTTTCTTTGGTATTTCTTCTGTCTTCCAAGCTTGTGCTAATATAATTCTTGCCGCTGTTGTTGCATACATATATAATTTCCAATTTTCTTTTTTTAAATCTTGATCTAAAATTCCTAGGAGGAATGCTTCTGGTTTCTTAACAAAAGTCTTTTTAAACATTTTTTTTCCAATTCATTATATATCATTTCCCAATGATTTCTAATCTTTTTGCATTCCCACCACATATGATAAAATGTACCATCTTTTTCTTTACATTTCCAACAAGTTTTTGATCCCTTTTTATACATTTTTATACATCTGGTGTTTCTCCCTTGGAGGTTTTCAAGCAGAGGTTGGATGGCCACCTGTCATGGATGATTTAGCTGAGATTCCTGCAATACGGGGGGTTGGACTAGATGACCCTTGAGATCCCTTTCAACTCTACAATTCCATTATTCTATGATTCTTTAAACATTTATATCCATTAGCTGCTTTTATACAAAAAAGGTCTAAAAATAACATAACGAGATAAAACTCACCAAGGATTTCCTAAGGGGTGATCCATTTATGGTGATATATTTATTTGATCTGCAGATTTGTGATGTATTTTGTATTTGTTCCCATCCCTAATAAATACAACAACCACAACTTCAGGAAGCATTAAACTGCTGCCTTTGAGAGAGTTGGGTGTCCCTGAATGTGAAGAGGTGGCGGTGGTGGAATTTTTTGAAATGTTTGCAGATCCTAGGAAGCTGTCTGAGTTTCATCTCAGAAGCTATTCATCCAAATCAAACTCGATTCAGTTTGCACAATGAAAGTGGTGTCCAATATTTATATTCATTGCTTTTTAGAACTGGAGGAAAGAAATGGTGGACATTAAACAAAACAGGACAGGGCACTATATCTGAGATACTTCAAAGCAGCCAGACCTCATGCTAGTGCTCATGTCCATCTCTGATGACTCCCAGCACTAGATTGTACACAAAGACATCTTTTTATTTCTGTTGCTGCCCAAATGGAAATCACCAGATGAAAACAGCCAAGTGCTGAAATCCCTGCCCTGGCAAAACAACACAAGGCTGGCATACGGAGTGTGGCAAGCAGGACTTTCACAAAGATATATAGATCAATCCTGTCATTGGAGAGGAGTAGAGTGAAGGGTGTTACTCAGGCAAGCCATATATATGTGAGGGGAGAGACATCATGAGGCAAGGCCTTCTTCCACCTGCCTTGCCCCACCCTCCAGTCTCTGCTCCTTAATTTGTATTGTATTATTTTATGCACTGTGGCTTGCCGGTGGGCTTGCCGATCAGAAGGTCAGCGGTTCGAATCCCCGCGACGGGGTGAGCTCCTGTTGCTCGGTCCCTGCTCCTGCCAACCTAGCAGTTCGAAAGCACGTCAAAGTGCAAGTACATAAATAGGTACCGCTCCAGCGGGAAGGTAAACGGCGTTTCCGTGCGCTGCTCTGGTTCGCCAGAAGCGCCTTAGTCATGCTGGCCACATGACCCGGAAGCTGTACACCGGTTCCCTCGGCCAGTAAAGTGAGATGAGCGCCGCAACAACAGAGTCATCCGCGACTCGACCTAATGGTTAAGGTCCTTTACCTTTAATTGTTAAGAGTAGATTTCTGTATAATTTTCATATGCTGATATTTAATATTATTTTATACTATTCTAATCAGTGGCGGAGCTTCATGCTGGCGTGCATCCTGGGAGCATGGCAGGTGTCCTGGGGGCGTGGTGCGCCGCCTGTGGGGGCATGGCGCCCAGCACAGGCGGGGGGGGGAGCCGTGATGGCACCCTACCGGGATCACGCTGCCGGGAGCGGTGCGCCCACCCCGCACTCCTCTTCCTCCACCACCGATTCTAATGGTTGTTGAATGTTACTTTATTTGAAGTAGGTTACTTATTTTAAAGTTATATTTTATTATCACATTTTTGTATTGTATTAGATTGTTATAAGTTGTACATTCTTTGTTTCCTCAGCTTACCCAACTGTCTTGGGTATTGTGAGATAGAAAAGACGGTATACAAATTAAAAGCGATGATGATGATGATGATGATGATATATACACATACACTGTGCTGGTTACACAGCTAGTTGCAACGTAATTGCTTTTGGGCCATGATTAAACAGAATGGAAAGGCCGCACTATCAAAGGGACTGGGGCTAATTTTGTACAGCATGGGTACAACATGCCACTTACAGGGCACACATAGTTGTCTTGTTTACCAAGCTGTGGCCACAATGAAAAAAAAAACACAACTAAAATGTGTGTGTGTGTGTGTGTGTGTGTGTGTATCTATCAAAGAAGAATGGAAATCAATCGATCCTTTAGAGCCAAAAAAATTGTTACAAGGAAATGCATGTAGCTCTCTTGCAATGGGCTTTTTTTGTTTCTAAGATGAAAAATGGGAGACTGTGAATTGGAGTGGAAGAGCAATGAGGGGAGGGTCTGCTTACCCTTGTAGCCCCTTGTTGATTTCGCATGTACAGTTGATTCTTTTTTTTTTACATTCAAGGCAAAAGATACAGGTATTTAACCTTAATGAATTGGGGGGGGGGGAACGTAATGAATTGCATCCAACGTTAGACTTAATGCAAGTAGATGCTTTGAAATGAATAGACATGGCTACTCTGAGTCACACTTAGTTGGAGATAACCTTAAACAGGCAAAACATCGACCCCACCGCCCACCCCGCGATGAAAACTGTGCATGCTCAATAGCCAAGAAATCATGTAGCTCAGTTCGTTAGAGGATGGTGCTGATAATGCCAAGGTTGAAGGTTCGACCCCCATATTCCTGCAGTGCAGGGGGTTGGACTAGATGACTCTCAGGGTCCCTTCCAACTCTACAATTCTATGATTTTGTGAGTCTATGAAATATAGTGTGAAATTCGGAAAGGAAAAGGCTAACATGTTTGGGTGTGAGAAGTGGGATGTCCTGCTTGAAAGGAAGGCCAGCTGGAATCCCGAACAGGAAGGTTCTTTATAAGAGAGAGGATGCACTGCAACATTTTGTTGCAGGGTCCACATGTTAAAAAAAGTGTGGGGGGTAAATTCTGGATTGATAGAGCTGTACCGCTCTGTGAATTGACCCAAAAGGAATTATTTAACTTACTGAGTCGAGGTGAATCTCAAACTTTTTCTTTTTCCCACACCCCCACCTTTCAGATCTGACTACCAGGCAACCTTCCTTCCCCCGGTCTCTTTGGAAATCTTACATTAAGCTCACTAAAGTACTCCAAAGAGGCTTCCCCCTCCCCCCCTCTCCTTGGGTAAATTGGTTAATCTTGCTGAGAACAGAGAAGGGAGAGATCAAAAACGCCGGAGCGAAGGCATATTGCTGTGATCAGAATTCAAGACACAAACGACACAAGACACAAACATATAGTACATCTAATTACCACTCTTTAATTAAACCCCGGGGGATTTCTCAGCGAACAAAATAAATGGATTCCCAGCATTTTCTCTTGCTTGGAAATTGAACTTTATGACAGCCCCGTTGAAAGCGCTTGCCAAAGAGTGGTCTGGCTCTGAATGGTGCTGGGGATGGTGCTGTAATTAAAGAACCAGCACAGACAGAGATTGCAGGGTTCAAGTAATGCATTATTTATACTTTCAGGAGCAGGGGTGGGAAGGCTCTGAAATATTGCTATCCCTTAACCCCTAAGGCTCACAAGGGCCAAATGTTCTGGGGGGAAAACTATGGCTTACAGAGCTATAAAGCTATAACCTGCAGGTCTGCATGCATGCAAAGGAGCTAACCAAATCCTTCCACCCACTTCCTGCCATTGTGGAGGTGATGTGCTTCTCTGTGTGGTGTAGTGGTTAAGAGCGGTAGACTCGTAATCTGGTGAACCAGGTTTGCTTCCCCGCTCCTCCACATGCAGCTGCTGGGTGACCTTGGGCTAGCCACACTTCTTTGAAGTCTCAGCCTCACTCACCTCACAGAGTGTTTGTTGTGGGGGAGGAAGGGAAGGGAGAATGTTAGCCGCTTTGAGACTCCTTCGGGGAGTGATAAAGCGGGATATCAAATCCAAACTCTTCTTCTTCTTCTTCTTCTTCTTCTTCTTCTTCTTCTTCTTCTTCTTCTGTATAAACTAGTCTGCAACGGGGTTCATGCGTCATATAGAGATTTCTGGATGCTGTTCCTCTCCTGGGTGCTGCAGTCACCTTCCAGGGGTCATGACTAATATATGTCCAAACAGTATAGGGATGAATCATAGAATTGTATATTTGGAAGGGACCCTGACAGTCATCTAGTCCAACCCTCTGCAATGCAAGAGCTGGTCCTGGCAAGGTCTTTCTATTCTTTTCAAGAAGGGGGGGGGAGCTCTCTGTCTTATTGTTGTTACCCTATGCAGTCATTTGACCTCTTAGATACAACAGCCAAATGACATCCTTCTACTCTTGAAAAACAACATCACTTACAGTATTGATTCCCCTCCCAGCAATGTTGCATTGACAAAAGGCAGCAGGGCTCTCGCTCAGGCGGTTATGCTCTAATTGTTGTATGGTACCAAAAACATTTGGAGCAGAGTTCAAAAGACGCAGACAACCATTTCTGACTGGAGTGTCATTGGTACCTCCTGCAGAGAAGTGATTTATTCATACCGCAAAGCTACCACCCAACAGAAATAATAGTGGTTCAATGTCTCATCTCCTGTAAAGGCAAACAAGTAGTAAACAAGCTGGGGAGTAATGGGGCAAATGCCATTGAAGCCTTTGCTGGAGCTTGTCACTTCTACCATTACCTCTGAGCATGAGGGTGACATCCTCTAGCACATTGATTAGTGACTAAGAGTAAACATATATTTCAGGGACTGTTGTGGGTTAGACTCTCTGCAGCCCATCCTAGTCCATCAAAATCCAGTGAAGGGGAAAATGTAGGGATGGTGGAGAATTTTTTTTGTTCATATTTTTAAGGAGTTCCCAGACTTTTACCCAGTTTGGAATTCACTTAATCTGAATTTTGCAATTCACTTTCAGTTCACAAAAATGTGCATCAAGTGCACATTTTGTAGGAAAAATGCATACAAAATGTGTGTTTTTAGAGTGAAAATGCACAGAAAAGCATTTTGCTGGGTGGGAAATGAATACAGAATGTATAGGAAAGGCATATTTTAAAGCACTATAATACAAAAAATGTCTTCAATTTAAATGTAGCTTGTTTGTGTGGTTTAGGAAAAAATCTGCAGAAAACAGAACAGGGTGGAATTAAGACTGAAAGCGGATTGAAGACTGACATAGAATGGAAGCAGGCTGATCTATCCACCCCTAGGAAAACATTACTCACACCCACCTTTATATTTTTTATCAATTCCTCCCACATTTCCACTTAAAAATGCATAAGACCCCTAAAAATCAACTTACAGCATTGATTTTAAAAACCGTCAATCAGTAAAAAAAATAACCCCCCCCCACATATAAAGTATATTATACCCTTAGCTTAGAGGCAGAGAAAATGTCAGTCTTTTAATTCTGGTTCCAGCTTTCAGCAGCAGAGCTGATAGCAGAGGCACCACCTTGTTAATGTGACTTGGGGGGGGGGGAGAGAACGTCACACGGGCCAACATCGCATCCAGAGGTCACAAGTGCTGATGTTGCATGCCCGATGTCCGGATGTTGCACTAGGTTGGAAGAGCCAGGAATGTGGTGGAGTTCTTGTTATTAGTTATACTGAAAGGAAATACAAAGAGCTCTGGCCAGAAATTTCAATACTGGGAATAATTCCTACTCATGAGTTACAGTTAAATAAAAGTATGTATTCTGGTAAGAATTACAATCTTAGGCAGAGAATGTCAATTCAAATAAGAAAAACAGTTTCAAGTTCACAATAATAGGTGTGGCTTCAAATGAAAAATACAACTTCAAGTTCATAGTGGTATGTTACAGTATAAGAACATGAGAAATTTCAAGTAACAATAAACGTATATCAGTCTGTATTCAAAAGTATTCAAAAGAATTCAAAAGGATTGTTTTATAAGTAAAGCCGGAGTGAAGAGTTGATTCAGGAAAAGCAGCCAGGACAGGGCCCTGCTTTGATATGGATGTCTTTGTCAGCTAATTTTTGAGTTCGTGTTAATTTGAGTTCGTGTTAATTTCCATGGAAAACGCATAGAAAAACTCAGGTACATGCTGATCTCTCCACTCTCAGACACTATACTTGAAAAACATAGTTACATGAGACATCCATACGTACTCTACAAATTAACACAAACTCAAAAATTTGCAAACAAATATTGGGGATGGGGAAGGTGTCAGGGATACGCCGCCTGTTCAGCGGAGGGTGGTGGAGGACCCTTTGGCATACAGAGAGCCCCAGCGCCTCCTGGACAGCAGTACCTCGTCCAGTGGGGAAGGGAGCACCGCCTCGAGCGAGGAGAGAGGGGAATGAGGCAGTCAGGCGGGGAGAGGGCTTGGGGATGTTTTTTTTTTTTTTTTTTTTAAATAATTTTTATTGATTTTATAATTTTATAAATATTCAACGTTACATTTCGGTCAGGATTCATCACTCCCCACCTCTCACCTTGGGGAGTTATTTAATCTTACCCTCCCTCTCACAGAGGTAAACCCATTCATTATTTCCCCTGACCTTAAAGCAATCATTATCTGACTTCGGCCTAACCCTGTTACCGGGTAAACCATTCTTAGTTACAAAACTTAGTCATAGTGACTTCCTCCGCACCTTCCCAGTGGCTGCATTAAACAAAATATATCTCCAGTTCAGGTACATAGTTACATTAAGCATATCTTTAACTTTGTAACAAAGCATAGTTCTAACTCTAGTAAAGTAGCATTACATTCTTTTTTCATATCATCTGTTAATTCCAACCTCTGCGTCATCCTCCCAAATCTTTTATAAATTTCCTTCTGACTCCCCTGAATCTTCAGGCTCCCAACTTCGAAAGATCCTAACATAATCATAACTCAAGACCATGTCCGATAGAAATGTTCAAAATCCACACATTTAATCAATCCGGGGTTACCCACCTACACTATTCAACCCTCCCCTCGCCTTTCCCCAGTCCAAGTCCAAGTGCTTGCTTGCACTTGGACTTCACCTTCTCTTTGACTTCTCAGCTGTTCCTGCTCCCACTTCTTAAACCAATTCTTCTTCTTTATTGGTGTCTTCTTGCGTCGAAAAAAATAGTCCTTTGCCGATGTTTTCTTGTTCCTCTTCTTCAGTCTAAATATCTTGCGCCGAGAAGAAATTTTCCTGTGGCGAGGCTTGCCTTTGACCTTGGGGGGGATTTCTCCCCCTTCCATCCTTTGTGCAGCTGGCATGACATCAGTGTTGATTACTTCTCCTCTCATTCTTGCAGTCTCCGCTTGGAATTCCTTTCTCAGTTCCCAGATTTTTTCAAGGACCCTCTTCCAGCCTCCATTTTCAAAATCATCCTCCATTTTCATAGACATAGCTTTGCAATATTCCAGACCGAACCAAGTCCAAGTTCAAAGTCCAAATTCCCGCAATAGAGTCCAACAGGTCCGATTCAGATCCTCTACTTATCAAGAGTGTTAGTTAGGTGCCCCCCCGATCAGGGGTATCAGAAGGATCCAATCTCTGTTGTATAACCAAATTCCATTACAGTTCAACCGCATCGGTAATAAAGTTCCTGATTTGGTGCCACAGTAGCAAGGGACGGACCTCCGTAATTACATCCCAATGCTGTTCCAAATCAGTCCAAATTCTTGAAATTCTTTCTTAATTACTCACATTTAAGTCGTCCGATCTTGTTTTGTTTTGGAGGAATCGGCGCGCTCAGGGGGGAAGGACTCGCGGCTTCCACCCGACGGGCAATGGCGATCCGATGAGCTCCGTCGCCCCGCGTCGCTCACGGCGGCCCCTACTGGGGTCTACCGGGGAGTTGGGGCAACGTTCCGAGCTTCTGCCGGATCTTAGGTCCCGGGACAACCCTCCCGGGAGTTTTGGGGGTTGCGTCGCCGTCGCAAGCTCCCCTTTGAGCCGGTCGGGTCGGGGAATGTCAAGAGCGACATTTCCCCCGACCTTCTCCCTCCGGCGCGCCGACCGGAAGCCTAGGGCTTGGGGATGTTACTGAGGTCCCGCACTCTCGTCGCCCGGCTGGTCAGGAGGGAGGCATGCCACTTCCGTCGCCCCAATTGAGCAGAGGGGTGAAACGTAAAGAGAATAGGAGAAGACTAGGGGTGCCTAAGTTCTTATGTTGGGGATGAAGCCAGAAGGATTCTGCGAACGACTGAGACAGTCATGGACTGTTGCTCAGCACTGTAAATAGTTTGCACAATACACCTGTAAAAAGACAGGTCAGAGTCCAGCTTCGTTACTCTTGAGCAGCCACCACACGGACCTTACAGCAGGGTTTGGCCCCCAAGAGTCGGCACCCCTGGCTGATTGCGACTCTCTGTTTATGTGACAGGGCAGGATAGTCTGGCGCTTGTGAAGTCTGCCGTCCAAATTCCCAAATGTGGCAGGAAAACAAAGACTTCAAACGTAATATGACCAGCGTATGTTGTGCAAATACAATGAAGTGCACAAATCAGCACCTGCAACATTGCCTGGGCCTGATAAATCCCACTCAGATTTAGTAATTTTTGCCCTTCACGTTGTGCTGGTAGACTTCCCACAGGCATCTGTTTGGCCCCTGAGGGCCTTAGCTTGATCCAGGAGGGCCAGCAGTAGACAGCATGGTGGGGCAGCAACACTCACCTGGCCTCCAGATGGTTGCATCACTGTTGCTTATCAGGAGGTAGAGGAGAGGGGTGAGGCATCAATGAGGTCAGAGGGGTGCACTGGACTGGCTCTGCCTCATTGCCCTGCCTCCTCTATCTCCCAGTAAGCAGCAGCAATGTGGCCAATGGGTCAGGTGAGTGGCATTGCCCCACCATGCTCCAGCTACTGCTCACACACGCTATTAGAAAGTCCAGTGGAAGCATTTGATCAGTAGAGAAAATGGCAAGCCCAGGACATTATTTTGCCATGTCATAACTGCCAGGATCTAGCTCTTAACAGTCTATGGGTACTGCTGTGATTCTGCAAATCTTTTGTGAACATTTGCCAGTCTTCCCTACAATCCTCCAGTTCTGCTCTGAGCTGAAGAGGGGCAGGAGAATTGCGGAGTATTTTCTATTTATCTATTCCTAACTTTGATACCTTAGTCAAAGATCTGAGGTAGCTAGCAATAAGTGTAAAAGCAATTAAAACAAATCAGTGGGGATGGCTAAAACACTTATAGCACAGTGAGCAAAATGAAGCAGCAATAAACAGCAACACAAAAAGGATAGAGTAGCAATATTAGATCAAACATCCACTAAAAGCCAGAGAAAAGTCTAAAGTCTTGATTTAATTCTTAAGATCTATTGAAGTCACCACTGTACAAATATCCCTGGGAATGGCATGTTCTAGCTGGGGCATCACCACTGAAATGACCCTGTCCCCAGTCACATGTACTGTAAGTACTGGCAGCCTCTGTTAAATATCTCAAAAGATGGGCAGTTCCTTTGGAAGCAGAATCCCAGGGTTCCAAATGATGAACTATACCAAGGATGATGAGAGCAAGTATTTACTACATGAAGATGAAGTTTTCACTCTGTGAATCATTTTCAGTTACTTTCCCCTTCAGACTGAGGTCCCAGGTAAAGGTAAAGGGACCCCTGACCATTAGGTCCAGTCGTGACCGACTCTGGGGTTGCGGTGCTCATCTCGCATTACTGGCCGAGGGAGCCGGCGTACAGCTTCCAGGTCATGTGGCCAGCATGAATAAGCCGCTTCTGGCGAACCAGAGCAGCGCACGGAAACACCATTTACCTTCCCGCCAGAGCAGTACCTATTGATCTACTTGCACTTTGACGTGCTTTCGAACTGCTAGGTTGGCAGGAGCAGGGACCGAGCAACGGGAGCTCTCCCCGTCGCGGGGATTCGAACCACCGACCTTCTGATCGGCAAGCCCTAGGCTCTGTGGTTTAACCCACAGCGCCACCCGCATCTCCGACGTCCCAGGTAATTAACTATAATTTATTCTCTAATTGACTAGCACAAACCACCCTGTGAAACAAGTTACTATTCCCCCCCAAGTTTCCAGATGGAGAACTGAGACGGAGTGACTGTGATTTGTCTGAGGCCACCCAACAAACTCATGGTTGAGCTTTAAATGCAAATATCTAAAACTTAATTAGCACTCTTAATATTTTGGATGTCTGGGTCACATATAAATGGAGAAGCTGAATTTAAAACCAAGCAGAGCACCTTCCTGGTAGTGGTGCCCACCCTGTGGAATGGCTTCCCATCAGATGTCGAGGAGTTGAGTAACTATATAACCTTTAGAAGACATCTGAAGGCAGCCTTTCCAGGGAAGTATTGTCTAGATCAGGGGTCAGCAACCTTTTTCAGCCATGGGCCGGTCCACCGTTCCTCAGACCATGTGGTGGGCCAGACTATATTTTGGGGGAAAGAAGAAGAAATTCCTATGCCCCACAAATAACCCAGAGATGCATTTTAAATAAAAGCACACATTTTACTCAACTAAAAACTTGCTGATTCCAGGACTGTCCGTGGGCCGGATTGAGAAGGCGATTGGGCCGCATCCAGCCCACGGGCCTTAGGTTGCCTACCCCTGGTCTAGATCAATACATTTCTGTATGAAATATATACCCCTCAGATGGTTTTGTGCATGAGCAGCTACTCACAATTAAAAAGTATCATGAGCTTTGCACTCATAAGGCTGCAGAAATAATAACATGAATGCAGTTTGTTTGCAGTCATGGAACTTGTAGTCTGCATAAACTTGTGTGTTCTGGCATATAAAACATCACTGGGCTGGGGAGGGGAGAGAATTAGGATTGCTTGTTGTGCCAAGAATGACAGAACACTTTCAGAATTGACATGCAGTGGAGCTGACAAATGTCCCTCTACAGCTTCAGAATGAAATGCCACATTAACAGAAATCTCAATAATAAATCAAATTTTCTTTTAGATAAAGATTTAATGGCCACCCTACTTCTGAAGTAGGTGTCATATTCTTGGTTTTGAGTATCAGCCCCTATTTCACACCAGAGCTACCCTACTAAGTCCACTACTATCTACATGGAATGCTTAGAAAGTTGCTCCAAAATAGCAGTCTTAAGTTTAAAGCTACTGTGGCACATAGTTTATTGCTGAATAAACTGTAAGGGATCTAGCGCTTTGTTTAGTGCTCATACAGAAGCTGAGCTAATCTAAAAATCTGGCTCTAGGGGACACATTCTAATTCCACAGAAGATGATTGCAATTCTCATTGACTTCAGTAGGACAGCGATTTGGCCCAAAGGATATATTACCATTTTTTAAAAGGATACATTATTACAGTGCACAGATATTATGTATTCAAGAAATGCCTATCACATTTGCAATTTAAAATTACACCATAACGATGCTTCAGGAATCCACACAGTGAAAGAAAAGAGCACTGAGCACACACACAAATGCACATACTGCTCAAACTGATTGGAAAAGGATTAGGTACTGGGAACCCCAACAGGTATAATAGCACGTCCACGTCTGAGTTTCTCAGAGGAACGAGCGAAATTCTGCCCAGATTTGCTACCTTGTTTGTATCTGTTGGCAAATTTGGGGAACAATTCCAGCAATTTTTGTGGACTGTGGGACAGGGCTCACCATTGGTGGCAAACACAGCACTCCCTTTTAAATTATATGCCTGTTTTTAAATTTCTGCATCCACTCACTGATGGGCACCATTCTTCCCTCCAAAGTGCCCCATAGTGGAAGGGGTGGACAGCGAAGCCACGAGAAAAATGTACAACATGGACTTGGGGGCATCACAGTTGTAAAATGAAGCTGGATTGCAAACCAAATATTTTATTTATTGAATTGTATCAAACACAGGCTAGAGCCCACCTCCCAGGTCACTCTGTGACAGTGATGGCACAGAAGAAAGCTGACTTCTGTGTCACCATTACATCTGCTCAACACCACCATCTTTTGCGTGTTTGTAGGCCTCTTTTACCAAACTGTCAGTAACCTTATTGTAGCCTGCTGTGAGCAGTTTGCATTGCCTCTAGTCAATGCAATTGCCAATTTCCATCCATTTCTTTCTGGGCTCAGTTTAAAGATTTTACTGAAAACAAATGTCTCCCAGCTTCTGGCACCTTCCATGAGTTAGGAGGCAATGGCAATACCAATACAGGCACGTTTCTTTTTTTGATAGAGCTACAAGCTTGGTGGATCAGGGGGATGCTGTGGATGTAGTGTATCTTGATTTCAGTGAGGCTTTTGACAAAGTCCCCTATGATATTCTTGCAAGGAAGCTGGTAAAATATGAGTTGAACGAGATAACGGTTAGGTGGATTTGTAGCTGGTTGACTGACCAAACCCAAAGAGTACTCATTAATGATTCCTCATCATTCTGGGGAAAAGTGACAAGTGGGGTGACACACTTTTATCTCTGGAAGGTTGCCCAGATAGGACTCAAGCTAAAAAACAGCATTTCTCCTTGCATTACTGGTTTTTAAAGATGCAAGGCTCCTGGTAATATCATGCCAACTACATGAGAATGATTCTTCCTCCTCTGTAACAACTCTCTGCCAGCTGTGGTCAGTGGGAGCACATAGGAAGGTATATGACTGGAGAAATGTCTCATTCTGCCCCCCCTCCCCGCTTCTGTCAAACTGTGAACCAGAGATGGTGGCCCTGTGACCCTGCAGATGTTGTTGGATTATGATTCCAATAATCTCTAATTTTGGCCAACATCTGGCAGGCCTTAGGTCTCCTTCTGCTGCTGCAGATGCAATACTTGCACAAGGGCAACATCTGTGCACCAACATCTCTTCCTACCATCAAACATGTAGTCTTCTAACTAGGATGATTGCCAGTGAACCCATCCATAATCAAGATAGATGATGAGGATGATGTACTGCAATTAGTTTTCAGTGAGAATTTTGTCTCAAGGCGTTCCATGCAAGACAGCAGATTCACTTTGATGCCATCCAAAATCCCACATATCATTATACAAAGAATATATGTTTTCTTTTTCTGAATAAATTATTGTTCAACTTTATACATGGTGCCCCCAGGCCATCCAGATGAATGGGATAACAAAACATACAGATGAAATCATCAGTTTCAAAGTTGTAGCTGTTCTAGTACGGGAGAGTGGAAGATTGTGTGGGTTCGTTAATGCACTCTGCCACCCCCCCACCCCCACCCCGGATGATTGCCAGAGCAGGAATAGATTATGCTGCCCACTGCAGGCATTCACAAACTAGCATCTTTTCTGGTCAGGAGCAAATGGTGAAGTGGGTTCCAGGATACAAAAGTTAATTCAATAAAAAGGTATTCATTTAAGACAGTCTTCTTCAATCTGGAGTCCTTCCGATGATATGGACTGCTACCTCAAAGTTGGGGTTGATGGGAGTTGTAGTCCAAAATGTCTGGAGGGTGACAGTTTGAGGTACTTCAAGACTCTCTGGGCTGCCTTTTCATTTCATACGATGGGTCTTTGACGAATATGAAAAATAAATGTTGAATTATAGGTTTCTGTCAGTATAATCTTATGCATGTCTCCTCAAATCTTAGGCATGCCTGCTCCAAAAGGAAGTTCAAAGAAAGCACATATAGGATTTCTCGTAGTCGCAGTGTAAGCACACATAGATAGAAGTAAATTGACTTGAATTCATTGGGGTTCTGCAGAGATCAAGCTGTATAGGGACTCCTTTTACAGTCAGCAGACTGAATTTACAACACTGAAAGAGCAGTTTAGAATTGTGAATAATTATGCTAAAATCCAGCAAGCAGCATAATTTGTCATAAAAAGAAACATCCCTACATCAGTACAGTGTCTATCCAGCATAACATCCAATGGCTCAAGCTAATGTTCCAATAAAGCAATTTTATGCAGCAAGGAGGAGCCGAAATGTGCACACAAGATGTGCGCATATTCCAAATATTTTCTGAAGATATTACAGATATTGTCGTGAATGTAATTCAGCTGTGAGATACTGATTGACAACAATAAGAACAAGCTTTTGTCAACTAATCAGAAAGATAATAGGGCATTGATTATAGTTTAGAATCTAACCTGCATTACTTTTCAGCTGCAGTAAATTAGAGGGTTTTTGTTGTGGTGGTAGTAGTCTTATACCCTTGCTGCAGATGTGGATGTTTGGTTGTCCTTTAATGACATTGTTCATTACACAGTACACAGATTGTGCTATCAGAATATTATTTTTCAATGGAATGGTACTTCATTACAATCTAGCAGCATATAGGATATCCTTCCACATAAATGTGCACTGCAAATAAACACATGTTAACAATATGCTGTTCATTACAAAATCAATAGATATGGGGAAGGCGCAGAGACAGGGACCATATACTGCAAGACTTCCTGTGAGAAGGCACAAAGTTTCTCTGTCTGCTCTGTGCACAGAGAGATGTTGACCTCTCTCCTCAACATATCACCGACCAGTGAGGCCAGGTTGATCAGTTCAAGGCTCAGGGGGCAAATTCTGGCCCTGTCAACTGTGCCCTAGATTGCTGCCCATTTATTTTGCTTCCACGGACCAAGGGCATTCCATCCTGGTCTGGCCTTCTGCTTAGTTACAATTCTTACAACACACAAGAAAAGGCCTAATTAGGGCTGGTTTCATACTCAGATTTCCTCATGTTTGGCTGGGTGGCACTTAACTCACCTTAGTGGGAGGTAGAATGACTTGGTAGTGGGCAGGTCAGGACTTTTGATGTAAGGGAGGTTCTCATGGGCGTAGCCAGCGGGGGGCAGAGGGGGGCAGCTGCCCCCCCCTAGAAGGCAGCTGCCCCCACCCCACCCCACGCTGCGCGCTGATCCCAGCAGGCTTCGTGGGGTTGTGTTTACAACCGCCCACTCCCAGCGTCGGGGGAAAAAATTAAAAAGAAAGCTGCAGGCGCAATTTTGGGCATGGGTGCCTGCTGGAGGGGGGGTGACACTCGGGGCTGCCCCCCCCCGCGCTCGGCCCCTCAAAAATCGAGCCCAAAAGCAGCTTTCTTTTGCCGGGCTGGGGCCTTGGGAGGAGGCGAGGGGGCGGGCTAGTGAGGAGGCGCCACACTAGTGGCTGGCTGGCATGCCCGTCATGCTCCTCCTCTGCGGCTCCGCCCACTCCCAGCAGCTTCGGGGAGGAAAATTAAAAAGAAAGCTGCAGGCGCAATTTTGGGCATGGGTGCCTGCTGGAGGGGTAGGTGACACTTGGGGCTGCCCCCCCCCCGCGATCGGCACTTCAAAATTCGAGCCCAAAAGCAGCTTTCTTTTACCGGGCTGGGGCCTTGGGAGGAGGAGAGGGGGCGGGCTAGTGAGGAGGCGCCACGCTAGTGGCTGGCTGGCATGCCCGTCATGTCCCTCCTTGCTGGCCTCCTCTGCAGCTCCGCCCAGCCCTGGAGAACTTTGCAAAGCACGTGGAGCAGGGAGCCACGCTGGAGCTTCACTCCTGATTAAAACACAGCCTCCAGACCCGGCCTGCCTACCGTTCCTTCCCACTGCAGGAGTGGCTCCCAGTTTGGGTTGAGCCTTGATAGAAAAAGCTAGAGAGAGGTGTGTGCCTGGGGTGGGGATGGGGGCTGCGTGTTGGACTTTTCGGCTTTGTTTGCCAGCAGAGCTGAGTGGAAGGAGGACAAAATTGATTGAAAAAGCTACCGGTAGAGAGAGAGAGCTAATGTGTGCCTGGGGTGGGGTGGGGGTGGGGCTGCGTGTGGTGTGGAGACTTTGGGCTTTGTTTTTCGGTGGCAGGGAACTTCATTGTCTGTGTCTTTATTAATTTATTTAAAGAACAACAAACTGGTGATTGCTTTAACTTTTTGATATGTGGTGATTTGAATCATGAGGATGAATTAGAAGAACTGTCGAGTCTTCATAGAATCATAGAGTTGGAAGAGACCACAAGGGCCATCCAGTCCAACCCCCTGCCAAGCAGGAAACACCATCAAAGCATTCCTGACAGGTGGCTGTCAAGCCTCTGCTTAAAGACCTCCAAAGAAGGAGACTCCACCACACTCCTTGGCAGCAAATTCCACTGTCCAACAGCTCTTACTGTCAGGAAATTCTTCCTAATGTTTAGGTGGAATCTCTGGAGCAGCAGAAAACAACCTTTCTCCCTCCTCTATATGACATCCTTTTATATATTTGAACATGGCTATCATATCACCCCTTAACCTTCTCTTCTCCAGGCTAAACATACCCAGCTCCCTAAGCCGTTCCTCATAAGGCATCGTTTCCAGGCCTTTGACCATTTTGGTTGCCCTCCTCTGGACACGTTCCAGCTTGTCAGTATCCTTCTTGAACTGTGGTGCCCAGAACTGGACACAGTATTCCAGGTGGGGTCTGACCAGAGCGGAATACAGTGGTACTATTACTTCCCTTGATCTAGATGCTATACTCCTATTGATGCAGCCCAGAATTGCATTGGCTTTTTTAGCTGCTGCATCACACTGTTGACTCATGTCAAGTTTGTGGTCTACCAAGACTCCTAGATCCTTTTCACTTGTACTGCTCTCAAGCCTTGAGTCTTGAATGAGTCTTGCTTTGGAATTGAGGACTTCATTAGATTTTCTTCTGCCTTTTCATTTTATTTTGTTCTAAGGGCTTGTTAGAGATAATGTATAAGCATGGTGTCAGCTCCCTTGAAAAAAGGTCGACAACTCTGGGAAATGGGGGGGGGGGGGGCGCCAGAAGGTGATCTCGTCTAGGGCGCAAAAAACCCTAGCACTGGCCCTGTTGCCCCCCCCCCCCCTAGTTTTGATCCTGGGTACGCCCCTGGAGGTTCTAGTTATTTATCTTTCTACTTTTCCTAATTTTCAGGGGTGGTGGTGTTCCTGTACATCTATTTTAACTTCTTAACACTTGCCAAACCCTTTTTGTGCTACTGAGCTTATGCAGGGAATTAAGAACACATCTATCGGTAATACTTAGTTGATGATCCCTGATTTTTAATTTTTATGCAGCTTTTATTGCATCAATACAATTGTTGTAAACTGCTTAAAAATGACATAGTGTATATATATATATATATATATATATATATATATATATATATATATATACACACACACACACACACCCCCAAAAAAACAACCTCTGACAGAGCTGGAATGTTTAAACATTTAAATTATCTTTCTGAGCATGGTGCAGCTCATTTTATGTTGCTCATATACGCCAACTTGCCTAATTTCCACGATTCACCCTGTTGAGTCTAATCAAAGTCTCTAACTGTAGAGAGGAGAGCACAGTTCAGAGTGCTGGTGGGTTATACGTATGCTTTGGACTATGAGCAGGAGTTTATAATTTAATGTAGCTGGCTGAACAGAAGACTTCAGGGGTCCCACTTCCAACATCATTTAATGTCAATCTAATACATTGAAAATGGGAAAATCTGTCTTAAAATAGAAAATCCCCCTCCATCAAAATGGAGTCATGTCTAAGAAAAACAAGTCTTTATAACTGAAAGCATGTGTGATGACCTGGGAGTCAGACTCAGACGCTGAACCTGAGGGATCCCAGCCTGCACAGGATTCACTGCCCTCAGAAACAGCAGAGCCAGGGCTGGGGCCTGGGTCTCAAGGGGACTCACCTGTGCTGGATCCTCAGGTGCAGGCTTCGGCTGAGGTTGATCTGGCTCCTAATGGGATGGAGGACTTACTGCCTACAGGTGCTCCACTCCCCACCCAGTCAGGGGAAGCTGAGGTTGCCTCTGGGTCCGGTAACCCTCCAGCTTCTCCTGAGCTGCAAAGACTCAGGGCAGAGAGGCGAAGGGAACTAAGTTCTCGCAGGAGGAGTGCTCGCCTCCAAGCCAGGAGAGGCGAGTCACCTGGGGATCGGAGCCGCCCTTCGCCTCGGGACAGATAAAGCCGGCCAGTCCCAGTCCCAAGTCGCAGGAGCAACATCGTTGCTGGAGAGTTCGGCTTGCTCCCTGCCCGGTTGTTCTGCCTGAACCCCCGACCTGCCTCGGTTCCCTGTTTACCCTGCTGTTCCTGACCTCGCCGGACTCCTTGCCCTGGACCCTGCTCCTGTTTATTCGGACTGCCTTCACGTACCTCGGACCTCGGACCGGACTTCGACCTCGCTTCCTGGATACTCCACGGGACCAGCACAGCATGATGGAATACATTGAAATGAATCATTTCCCCCCAAAGCTCAAAAATCACAGAAATTGGCTTTTTCCTTAGCAAATGGAAAAGTCCAGCAACTGCATAAGGAAATATTGAGAATACAGAACTACCGTATTTTGCCATGAGTGATGCTTTGTCTCATTTGGTTCTCTAGGAGATTGTGGGAGGAACCAGCTTTGAAAACTTGTTTGTAAAGTCAATCCCTGATTTACTACTAATAAACATGAAGGGGCTGCACCAGGAATTCAGTTTCTGTCTGGTTACAGATTATTTGTTTATGCACCTGTAGTCCTTTGTGCATGTACCTGTGAAAGCCAATGTTGCATAGTCGCTAAGTAGTACTGGACTGAGATTGGCAAAACCTGGGCTCATTTCTCACCTGGGGAACCTTGTGCCAATTATGCTCTGTCAGCCTAAATTACCTCACGGGGTTGTTATTGAAATTGAATTGAAATACTTGTCACTTGTATAACTTGTATACAGTGAGATTACACGAGTACCCCCTACTCAGCTCTCTTAGTCTTAATTCCCCTCGTTTACTGACACACACACACACCTAACCCAAAAGTCAGTTGCCCTGTTGTTATCTTTTCATTCAGTAGCCTAACAGCCCATGGATAGAAGTTGTTCTTTACCCTGTTGGTGTGACTAATCATGCTTCTATATCTTCTGCCTGAGGGCAGGAGATCAAGAAAGTGTTATGAGGATAAATGGGGAACGAAAGGTAAAGCTAAAGGGACCCCTGACCGTTAGGTCCAGTCGTGACCATCTCTGGGATTGCGGCGCTAATCTCGCATTACTGGCCGAGGGAGCCGGCGTACAGCTTCCGGGTCATGTGGCCAGCATGACAAAGCAGCTTCTGGCGAACCAGAGCAGCGCACGGAAACACCGTTTACCTTCCTGCCAGAGCGGTTCCTATTTCTCTACTTGCACTTTGACGTGCTTTCGAACTGCTAGGTGGGCAGGAGCTGGGACCGAGCAACGGGAGCTCACCCCGTCGCAGGGATTTGAACCGCCGACCTTCTGATCAGCAAGCCCTAGGCTCTGTGGTTTAACCCATAGCGCCACCTGGGTCCCTAATGGGGAACAAACCAGGTCTCAATTTGTCACCCCCTCTTCTCGGTGCTCTACATAGGGGAACCACCGGACCACCCTAAAGCAATAAAAAGGGTTTTTATGGGTATGTCCGTAGCAAAAGGAAGAACAAGGAAACCGTGGGGTCACTTAGAGGAGAAGAAGGTGAAATGCGAACAGGGGACGCAGAAAGGGCAGAACTCCTCAATACCTTCTTTGCCTCAGTCTTCTCTAAAAAAGAAAACAATGCCCGACCTGAAGAATATGGAGCAGATGATTCAGCAGGGGAAACACAGCTCAGAATAAGTAAGGAGGTAGTACAAGAACACTTGGCTAGTTTAGATGTATTCAAGTCTCCAGGGCCAGATGAACTACATCCCAGAGTATTAAAAGAACTGGCAGAGGTGATTTCAGAACCACTGGCAGTAATCTTTGACAATTCCAGGAAAACAGGTGAAGTCCCAGCAGACTGGAGGAGGGCAAATGTTGTCCCTATTTTCAAAAAGGGGAAAAGAGAGGACCCAAACAATTACCGCCCAGTCAGCCTGACATCAATACCAGGAAAGATTCTAGAGCAGATCATTAAGCAAACGGTCTGTGAGCACCTAGAAAGGAACGCTGTGATCACTAAAAGTCAGCATGGGTTTCTGAAAAATAAGTCATGTCAGACTAATCTGATCTCATTTTTTGACAGAATTGCAAGCCTGGTAGACGAAGGAAAAGCCGTGGATGTAGCCTATCTTGATTTCAGCAAGGCCTTTGACAAGGTGCTCCGTGATATTCTTGTAAAGAAGCTGGTAAAATGCGGGCTAGACAATGCTACCATTCAGTGGATTTGTAACTGGCTGACTGACCGAACCCAAAGGGTGCTCATCAATGGCTCCTCTTCATCCTGGAGAGAAGTGACTAGTGGGGTGCCACAGGGTTCTGTCTTGGGCCCAGTCTTATTCAACATCTTTATCAATGACTTGGATGATGGGCTTGAGGGCATCCTGATCAAGTTTGCAGATGACACCAAATTGGGAGGGGTGGCTAATACCCCAGAGGACAGGATCACACTTCAAAATGACCTTAACAGATTAGAGAACTGGGCCAAGGCAAACAGGATGAATTTTAACAGGGAGAAATGTAAAGTACTACACTTGGGCAAAAAATATGAAAGGCACAAATACAGGATGGGTGATACCTGGCTTGAGAGCAGTACATGTGAAAAGGATCTAGGAGTCTTGGTAGACCACAAACTTGACATGAGTCAACAGTGTGATGTAGCAGCTAAAAAAGCCAATGCAATTCTGGGCTGCATCAATAGGAGTATAGCATCTAGATCAAGGGAAGTAATAGTACCACTGTATTCCGCTCTGGTCAGACCCCACCTGGAAAACTGTGTCCAGTTCTGGGCACCACAGTTCAAGAAGGATATTGACAAGCTGGAACGTGTCCAGAGGAGGGCAACCAAAATGGTCAAAGGCCTGGAAACGATGCCTTATGAGGAACGGCTTAGGGAGCTGGGTATGTTTAGCCTGGAGAAGAGAAGGTTAAGGGGTGATATGATAGCCATGTTCAAATATATAAAAGGATGTCATATAGAGGAGGGAGAAAGGTTGTTTTCTGCTGCTCCAGAGAAGCGGACACGGAGCAATGGATTCAAACTACAAGAAAGAAGATTCCACCTAAACATTAGGAAGAATTTCTTGACAGTAAGAGCTGTTCGACAGTGGAATTTGCTGCCAAGGAGTGTGGTGGAGTCTCCTTCTTTGGAGGTCTTTAAGCAGAGGCTTGACAGCCACCTGTCAGGAATGCTTTGATGGTGTTTCCTGCTTGGCAGGGGGTTGGACTGGATGGCCCTTGTGGTCTCTTCCAACTCTATGATTCTATGATTCTATGATTAAATCTGTCATTGTCACCGGGATCTCAATGCAACTAACTGCATCTAGATTCAACACATATTAAATTATAACTACACAAGAATGATGCTTTACAGAGCTGGGGCAATGATGGTGGGCAGATTGTCCCAGGTCCCCAGCATACCATGTTTCTTGTAGTGCCATATGTTGAGTGGGAGGCTTCTGTATGGCAACACCTTGAGCACACACAGTGATCTATGAAGATCAGGAATGAGGGTGCAAAGACACAAAGAGCTGCTTTTGTTTAGGTTCAAGAGCACATTGCTAAAAAGCAACGCATTTTTAAGAGCATTTCTAATGGCAACATTTTAATGCTGCAAAATCACTGAAAGATAGTCCATAAAATACGATAGTATGGAGGACTAGCTCTCTTGTGCTCATTGGATAATAATGTCATCAATGATACATACCCAGCAAAAACAAACAAACAAACAAACAAACAAACAAACCATAGCTGTCAACCCTCCCTTTTTTGCGGGAAACTCCCTTATCCCAATGCCGTTTCCCGCTGCTATCCTGGATTGTTGATATCCCTTAAATTTCCCGGATTTCAAAGGAAGCAGCACCTCTCCCTCCCTGCTGGCCAGGGAGGCTCCTCAGCTGCATTGCTCAGCTGCCAATAAGGAGTCTGAGACCGACTGGGGGCGGAGCTTGCATGCCTTGTGCAGCCAGACCCTCATGCCCAACCAGGCAGCCTGCCTGGCTGCCATCTATGTGCTCGCTCTTTCGCTCACCCGTTCGCGTGCAGCCTCTGGAGCGCAGGGTGGCGAGGCTACTTGGTGCCATTGCACTGCCCTCGCGGCATCCCTTATTTTCAAATCCGAAAGTTTGAAAAAATCCCTTATTTTCAAATCCGAAAGTTGACAACTATGAAACAAACTTGTGAGCTCTTTCTTTACCAGATGAAGAATCATAGAATCATAGAATCATAGAGTTGGAAGAGACCACAAGGGCCATCTAGTCCAACCCCCTGCCAAGCAGGAAACACCATCAAAGCATTCCTGACAGGTGGCTGTCAAGCCTCTGCTTAAAGACCTCCAAAGAAGGAGACTCCACCACACTCCTTGGCAGCAAATTCCACTGTCGAACAGCTCTTACTGTCAAGAAATTCTTCCTAATGTTTAGGTGGAATCTTCTTTCTTGTAGTTTGAATCCATTGCTCCGTGTCCGCTTCTCTGGAGCAGCAGAAAACAACCTTTCTCCCTCCTCTATATGACATCCTTTTATATATTTGAACATAGCTATCATATCACCCCTTAACCTTCTCTTCTCCAGGCTAAACATACCCAGCTCCCTAAGCCGTTCCTCATAAGGCATCGTTTCCAGGCCTTTGACCATTTTGGTTGCCCTCCTCTGGACACGTTCCAGCTTGTCAATATCCTTCTTGAACTGTGGTGCCCAGAACTGGACACAGTATTCCAGGTGGGGTCTGACCAGAGCGGAATACAGTGGTACTATTACTTCCCTTGATCTAGATGCTATACTCCTATTGATGCAGCCCAGAATTGCATTGGCTTTTTTAGCTGCTACATCACACTGTTGACTCATGTCAAGTTTGTGGTCTACCAAGACTCCTAGATCCTTTTCACATGTACTGCTCTCAAGCCAGGTATCACCCATCCTGTATTTGTGCCTTTCATATTTTTTGCCCAAGTGTAGTACTTTACATTTCTCCCTGTTAAAATTCATCCTGTTTGCCTTGGCCCAGTTCTCTAATCTGTTAAGGTCATTTTGAAGTGTGATCCTGTCCTCTGGGGTATTAGCCACCCCTCCCAATTTGGTGTCATCTGCAAACTTGATCAGGATGCCCTCAAGCCCATCATCCAAGTCATTGATAAAGATGTTGAATAAGACTGGGCCCAAGACAGAACCCTGTGGCACCCCACTAGTCACTTCTCTCCAGGATGAAGAGGAGCCATTGATGAGCACCCTTTGGGTTCGGTCTGTCAGCCAGTTACAAATCCACTGAATGGTAGCATTGTCTAGCCCGCATTTTACCAGCTTCTTTACAAGAATATCATGGGGCACCTTGTCAAAGGTCTTGCTGAAATCAAGATAGGCTACATCCACAGTGTTCCCTTCGTCTACCAGAAGATTCAGCCTGTGGGGCTCAAAAGGCAAGGTGAATGTCTTTCTAGTTTTAAAGGATCTCAGGTAGCACAGACAAAAAAGAATAGAGGCCATGGGCCAATCAGAGTGGACATTACAGGGAGAGGCAAACCAAGACAGTTTGCAGCCTGAAGAGAAGGAAAAGAAGGTGCCTCTCCAATTCCAGCTCCATGTTCCCAACCCTAACCCTGTGGAAAGCCATCTAATTAGACTTGACTTTGACCTGTTTTTAGGAGGTAATTTAATTATTGTTTGATTTTATACTAATGTTATTTATCTGATGTTAGCCGCCCTGAGCCCAACTTCGGCCGGGGAGGGCGGGATATAAATAAAAGTTTAGTAGTAGTATTATTGTTAAGGGAGAATATGTGTGTATAAATCTATTGTTATTTCATCAACTATTAATCCCAATTTAAGAGGCTCTCAAGAGATTTCTTGAAGCTTCATTTTGAATGTTAAAAACTCCAAAGTTAAAAAAAGGACAAAGTAATAACTTTAGGATGGATTTTAACCTTTACATTCCTTTTAAATATAATGAGAAGCTTTTTGGACCACAGAAGGAAAGAGTCCTCCTCCATTTCTTCTCTCCAAATTCCATTTTCGGTTCATAGAAATGATTAAACACACATTCCCAATGGTCTGGTCTACGTACAATAGAGATACTGAAGCAGAACTATTGATATTCTCTCATAAAAATGAAAAGGCATTTAAGAAAGGTTATGGAGATCTCACAAAGAATACAGAGTGAACCTGAATAATGATAAGAGCAATGTATGGAACCAACAAAGCCACCAGAAAAATCCAATAGAGCAATGGCTTTTAAAGGTAATAACATTTATGGATCCAGCTCAATTGTCTGAAATGGTATAAATGGCAAAGCTCCTAACAGTTGAGCTCAGGTTTTTGAGAAAGCATACCGTAACCAGCTGGTAGATTTAGGGAGGGGAACAATAGTATTATGCTAAAATTAAATTGCTTAGGATCCTCAATGACTTCTTTTAGTAGAGAACAAAAAAGCAGTAAGCGTGGCATTTAATTAAAGGACCCTGTGTTTATGGGTTTTTACAATGTTTTCTCTTACTGAGCATCTAGAGATTTAACCATATACTTACTAATTACATATTATGATCTGTAAGTAATTATTATATCTACAAATAATTTCAGTTGATGGAGTGTTCTACATAAATGAGGTGTTCATTTTGTTAACGAAATATCCGTTCTAAATTACTACATTGAATCTCTGTCATATTGAAGACAAGACCTCTCCACCTTGCAGAGGGGAGGAGTTGCGAGCGGGAGCCGTTTCCCACACTTGCAGGGGGGCGTGTCGGCCCCCTGCGTCAGTCCCTCTCCGCTGCCGCGCCAAGCCTCTCAGCCGGCCAATAGGGCTAGCTGGGGGCCAGAGCCTGGCTGCATTTAAGCAGCCGTGGGCAGCACTATTTCCCTCATTCTGCTTCTTGCTTCTCCATCGGATCTCCCGCCCTCCCTCCCTTTAGGTTTTTGCCATGCTTTTGACCTTGCTATGGACTTCGGTTGGTCGCCGTGGTTGCCCCAAGGGGCTTGGTAGGAGTTTTTTATCTATTCGGCAAATTGGCACCGGTCTCTTGGTTTTTGTTCGCCTACCTCGTAGCAATTCGTCACCAGCTTTATGGTATGGCTGTTAGGCATTGGAATATTTAATATGTGATGTAATATGTTGTGTGTTGGAGGGCAGGTTGTGGCTATCTCCTACCTCCTTTGGGTATCCCGCTAAAGGGATCCGGCAGTCATGGATCCTGTCCGATGCCCCTGCTGGTGGCTAGGGCCATGGCACGACCCCCGGTAACATCAGGGGAAGCTTCCAGTTGTATTTGCATCAACAAGCCTCCTCCCACTGGTTAACCCTAAAGTGACTCCCCGCTGGGCGGGGTGGAGTCAAGCGTTGTGCTCTTGTCCAGTGCCTAAGCCATACCACTCACATGCTGTAACCAATAAAGTTGTGGCCTTATTTGCCCATTAACCCCAAATCATGTGTCCTTGTGTTTTATTTACTCCACGCGGGTGGCGGGTCATCGGACTCGCAATACATGGTACCAGGAGTGAAACACTTTGTTTGAAGGTACTCATGAAATATTTGAGAGCTCCACGTCCTTTATCTCTCTTGCTTGAGACAGCTGAGGAATGGAAGAGGGAGAAGTGAAGATCACTTAAGAATTTCCCTTCCTTTCTTCCAGTGCCCCCAACTTGTTCTATCCAAATGCCCGCTTTAACCCCATCCACTTCCACTGTCCCTCCCCAATTCCTACTTCCCTCCAACTTTCTCCCCTATCACCGGAGCCCTAAAACTGTCTCTCTCTCACTGACCTTTCTGTTCACTTCCCCTC
Source organism: Darevskia mixta (assembly GCA_034641385.1). Classification (NCBI taxonomy): domain Eukaryota; kingdom Metazoa; phylum Chordata; class Lepidosauria; order Squamata; family Lacertidae; genus Darevskia; species Darevskia mixta. The sequence goes on along the minus strand of JAWWNH010000224.1, from coordinate 4,442,380 downwards.
ATTCCCCCAAAGGCCACCTTTACCCAATTCCACCTGCCTCAGTTCCATCTTTCTGTTCTCGCCCCACTCCCCCACCCCCATCACCAGAGGACTAAAGCAGTCACACACAGAAAGGCGTTCCCTTGACCCCCGCAAGATGAGATTATATTTCCTCAGACTTTTAAAGAAGAACAATCTGAGTGAGAGACCTGCTGTGTGTCCTTCTATCGAGGCAGCATAGAGAGCATTCTTTCATACTGTATCTGTGCTTGGTTTGCCAGTTGCACAGTCACTGACAGGAAAATGCTCCAGAAGGTCATAACCACAGCCCAAAAGATATCGGTCATCCTCTCTCATCTTTGGATGAACTATATAGCTCCTGTTGTCTCAAAAAAGCAAGCAACCATTTTACAGGATTCATCTCATCCTGGATATATCTGTTTGCACGGTTGCCTTCGGGCAAGAGATACAGAACAATTAAATCAAGAACAAGTAGACTAAAAAGTGTGGGTTAAACCACAGAGCCTAGGGCTTGCCGATCAGAAGGTCGGCGGTTCGAATCCCCACGATGGGGTGAGCTCCCGTTGCTCAGATCCCCGCTCCTGCCAACCTAGCAGTTTGAAAGCACGTCAAAGTGCAAGTAGATAAATAGGTACCGCTCCGGCGGGAAGGTAAACGGCGTTTCCATGTGCTGCTCTGGTTTGCCAGAAGCGGCTTTGTCATGCTGACCCAGAAGCTGTACACTGGCTCCCCTCGGCCATAATGCGAGATGAGCGCTGCAACCCCAGAGTCGGTCACGCCTGGACCTAATGGTCAGGGGTCCCTTTACCTATTCATAACTATTTTAAATGCTGTAACCAAATGATATGATCTTTGGGGAGTCGTGATGGATGGTATGTATGTGTATTTGTGGTTGTAAATGTATAAATGCGTATACCGTATGTGGCTGTAAATGTGGGAGGGCATTCAATTTCGTTGTACTACGTACAATGACAATAAAATATCTATCTATCATCTATCTATCTATCTATCATCTATCATCTATCATCTATCTATCTATATCTATCTATCTATCATCTATCTATCTATATCTATCTATCTATCATCTATCTATCTATCTATCTATCTATCTATCTATCTATCATCTATCATCTATCTATCTATCTATCTATCATCTATAATTAATTACAGACATGTCCCTTTTTATCTTCCTCCCTGTTCCTTCACCCCCTGCCCCTGCCTTTAGGACCTTGACAAACAAGAAATGAAAATATATCATTAAGACTGTGTCTTATTGTCCTACAGGAAACATAGTCTGACACCCCTGGAATCGCACAGTACTTTGAGATGAGGCAGAGTGTAATGGTATATGTAGTAAGATTTGCATTTGTCCATTGCATCACAGCAACCCACGTTCTCTAGGTGACGTATGATTATTAGGTTTAAAACAAAAAATAAAGACATAACCTGTGGCATATTCACTTTCTTTTACTTTCGGATTGTGGGGACCGCTGACTATCTGTGATAAAGTTTCTGTCTCTTTGTTGCAAAATGAGATGGTCATATAATGTTTCTATTATCTGTCACAGGCCAATTCCGACAAAGAACTTCAATTGAAGCGGTTATTGTGATTGAAGTGAATACTGTTAATGACGGAGGTATTTGAGCATGAATACCCTACTACTAGATTAATTCAATCACCAAATGCTTAAATTAGGTTTGCATCCATTGTTAAAGGCCAAGGAAACAGCAAATTAAATCCAGCCTGCAGAGTAGCTGATAGAAAATGAAGGATGGGGTAAAATATTTTCAAGAATTATACTCAATCAAGGGGAAATTGTTTTTATTAACTTCTGACATCACTTTGATTTTCACTGGAATGAGAGTCACTGATAGTGCTTCTCTGAGACAAGATTGTGAGGCACTTTTGAATTAATAGGGTAATATATAGATCACACTGCCTTTCATTGAGGGCAACCTTAGGGAATAGCTAAAGAATAATCAGGCAGGGAGACACATTGCTTGAACATGAGAACCTATGAGCTAAGCCAAAAGTTGCATTTCTCCCTCTCTCCATGGAAATATTTCCAAGCCAACACACCTTTACAGCCTTAACCAGCCTCTCAAGGTTGTTGTGATAAGCCAATTCCTTCGTCGTCTCCTGAAAGTCCCCACCTGTGTGAGCAATGCGGCCATACGCGTGGAACTGAGGATGTCTTCCTTGGAGACGCTCCTGTGGAAGCGTGTTTTTATCTATTGGTTAACACTCTGGCACAGATTGCCTGAATATTATCTGGCCCAATGCTTATGGCGCGATGAGTTTATAAGCCCCATGGCTGGTAAGATTCACGCCAAACTTTTGCTTATTGGAATTTCGCCCTTAGAAATGCTGAATCAAGATCTAAATACAGCAAAAAAAGTCCATCTCTCAAAGATTGGATTATATTGAGTTGCAACACAATATTATGCTGGGTGGGGGACATGCTCACCGAGATCCCTGGGCATTGTACCCCCACTTCAAATACCAGCCTATCTATCAACTCTTTCTATTGCTAGTCATCGTTTCGCTTTCATTAAAGCACGGTTTAATGTCTTCCCCTCAAACGTCCTTTTTCATAGATTTTCTAGGGGCCAAGTTTCGGTCTTATGTGCCTGTGATAACTGTTCGATTGAATCTCTTCATCACATAGTGTTTGTCCACCCCTTGTATTCTGCCACCCGAAAGACTCTATTACTTCCATTAACTCAAAAACTACCGGGGTATTTGGAAGAGTCTTACCTTGCTCTTCTGTTGCAAGATTCAGACTCGATTGTAACCCTACATATGGCAAAATTTCTGATATCAGTTCTGACACTTAAGAAACGCAATGGATTGTTATATACAGCTTGAAATTTTAATTTAATTTTTATCATATTTTATTCAATTGAGTATCCCTTTTAATCTGTTTTACTGTTAGCAAACCAGACTGTGCTGTTTCTGTTTTGGTTGTTATGTCTATGGGCTTAAAGCCGAAATAAAATGAGTTGAAGTTGAAGTGATATAAAACAGGAACAAACAGAGCCATGCACACTGCCAAGAGCCCCTTGAATGACAATAATTAACATCTAATTAACCAACTTAGTATAAGTTAACAAAATTTCCATGCGGGCAGGTGTCACATGGACAAATGCAATTGCAAGAGCAGCGCCTGTGATTGCAATGTCCCCCATGCGATCAGAATGATTGCAATAGCTGCCAGCCCCCCCTTGAGAACACAGGATTCACATACTATTTTACTCTGCATGAATGTGCATTCAGGGGTGCCCAAGGCCACTTACAGGACAAATGCATGAGTTGCATTGTGTGCTGCTGTTCTGCTAGCGCAACAGAATTCCACTTGTGCAGTGGAACTTCCCTCCCCTAAGTCTCACCTCCACTCACCCTCCAAATCTGTTCCAGAGGGTTGGGGAACCCTCCAGAGCATACTTTGGGGGTTCACAGGGAGAGGAGAGGAAAGGGAAGTCCCATTGTCTGAGCGGAACTCTGTTTGCACAGCGCTGGTTGCAATTAATTATGAGCAGATTTGCACAGGTGAATATCTGATCTCCTTTTGTGTGCTTGAAGAAGTATGAACCTCTCAGGCTGCAATCATATGCACATTTTCATGGAAGTAAGCCATGTGGAACACAATGGGACTTACTTCTTAGTAAACAGACAGAGAGCCATGCTGTTAATAACTTTATAGATAGATCAAGGGAGAGAGATTTTTGTCTGAGCCATAATAATAACAACAACAATAACAATAACAATAATAATAATAATAATAATAATTTATTTGTACCCTGCCCATCCGGCTGGGTTTCCCCAGCCACTCTGGGCTGCTTCTAACAAAGATTAAAATACATTAAAATGTCACACATTAAAAACTTCCCTAAACAGGGCTGCCTTCAGATGTTTTCTAAATGTCATGTAGTTGTTGATCGCTTTGACCTCTGATGGGAGGGCGTTCCACAGGGCGGGCGCCACCACTGAGAAAGCCCTCTGCCTGGTTCCCTGTAGCTTTGCTTCTCGCAGTGAGGGAACTGCCAGAAGGCCCTCAGCACTTGACCTCAGTTGGACCGGGCAGAACGATGGGGGTTGAGATATACTGGGCCTTTCTAGTGTGTGCGCGCACCCCTGAGCATGTCGTCTTGCCTTCTTCAATGGCTTTTGGCAGCTTCCACTTACTTGAAGAGCTGGAAAAGTACAGAAAGTTTCCTTCCCCACTTACCTCCCAACTCTCCAAGCAGCTGATAGCTGCTTCATAGTCTGGTAAAAGAAAAGAATGAGTAACCCTGGTGTTGGTCCTCCATTCTCTTCTAACTAGCACACCTTGGAGTCTCCATGGAGGTGAAGGTGTGGATTTGGAAGGTTTCTGCATTTCTTAGCTTGAACATCTGGGGATTCATTAAGCAGTCTTGGCAATGCTTTGGCTCTGCTGCAGTGCTGCTGTTTCGGAAAGCTTAGGAGGGATCTTGGAGAGTCTTCATGAATGGCCTTTAGCTGATCTTGAAAAACTGCTGCCTATTTTCAGAACAACTTGGCTGAGATAAAATGAAAATACATTTAGGGACAGCAGCCAAAACAAGACACTGCTTGTCTCTGCCAACCAGCTTCTGATGTCACTGTGTGTGTGTGTGTGTGTGTGTGTGTGTGCACTGAACACAAGATTCCATTCGGACCTTGATTTTGACATTCAGAAAGCAGCCCAATTTGGCTTGGTCTGCTTTGGAGACTGGCCTCAGGTCCAAATCAGAACATCACTCCAGGAAAACCAAAGCTTTGTGCATCCACATTCATTGCCCGGTGGGGGGCGGTGTCAATGTAGCTATAGCTCCCTTACCTTTTGATAGAGCTGGATAAAATTTGCAGGTGCAGTAGCTTCACTTAAGTTTATAAAACCTGCCACATTCCAGACAAATTGATCCAGGGTTTTTTGTTTGGGGCTTCTATCTCATCTCTATATTTGGTTGTGTTTAGATGGACACAGATGATTTTGTCCATTATTTCCAGGTTACAGTCTATATAAGCTTGCTGGAGAAGAGATGCTAATCTCCTGTCTCATCCAACGTTGGTCTACTTCTCAAAAGCCTGATGTTTTGCTCAGCAGAAAGGAGAGCACAGTCATTCACAAGGTGGGAATTTGTGCAGCAGCTGCTACAAAACCTAGAAGGACGTTGCTTTAAACCAGCATATTCCCTTTTATGCTGCCTCTTAGATGCAGCATTTTATTATTGTGTTGTTCACTGTAATTGATTTGTATGATTGATTGTTATGGCCTAACTACCAAGGCAATAAAGTTTGTTTATTGACTGTTCTGTCTCAGACATTATGCAAATGTGAGTGTTCAGGTAAACTGGTCTTTATTTTAACCTAGCGTGAAAAACTCAATGTTATTATGCTTCTGAGATGCATAAAATTCAGCAAAGTTTTACTTACCATGTAACATTTACTTGAGTGTGCAGGAGTGATAAAACCAGGATCTTAATCACGTCAATTTCCACAATTCTCAAAACCTCTTCCATGCTCTGGGCTTTGATTTCAATAATGCAACACTGACGATTGTTTGCAGGATCGGAGAATTATATGCTAGCTGAATTATTTAAGTAAACATACTGAAATGGAGGCAGAGTATAGGTCTCCAATCATCTTTGGCATACATTTAAAGCACGTGGCTTCCCTCAAAGAACCCTGGGAACTGTAGTTTGCTAAGGGGGCTGGGAATGTACTTCTGTGAGGGATAAACTACTAGTCATCGGAAACTTTGGAGAAACCCTGTGTTTTAAAAGCACTTTAAATGCACAATGTGGATCTGACCCTGGCCATGATCAAAAAGTACAGAAAACTGTTATTCAATAATGAGTAGCTGGTATAAGTATCAAGAAACCCTGACCCAAAATGCAGGATAGATCTCAGACTGTACTCTGGATGTCCCAAAGATCTCAAGGAGCAAGAGCTAACCAACCACTCTCTGCTTCTCAGGCAAGAGATGCCATTTCACACTTGAGCAAATGTGACCAAGAGACCTAAGACATTGGTTTCACCCAAATGAAGAGGTGGATATTTTATTGATAATAATTTTAAAAAGCAGCATAGCATGAAACCTGTTATCAAACAGGAGGAATAGGAAAAGAAAACACCATTGATTTGAAAATCACAAAACGACAAAAGCAATAAAGCTAGCTAACCTAGTCTAATGAATCCATGGCCCCATGAAAAGATGTAACACAGCTGTCGGCCAGGAAGGTAAAGGCGAAAAGGGAGGCACATTCGCAGGGCATAAGGGCAACTTCATACTTTTCTCCTTAGTGAAGAGCCTGAGTCTTCCCAACCAATCTGAAGATGTTTAGGCTGCAACTTTGTGTGGCTGAGAGTCCTGGGTGTTCATGTGATTCCACAGTTGTGGGATCCCTATCAGCTATATGGCCGCCAGCTCTGGCCTTGAAGCACTGCTGCAGGCAAGAGAACAGGATTACACTTCAAGGTGACCTTGACAGATTAGAGAACTGGGCCAAGGCAAACAGGATGAATTTTAACAGGGAGAAATGTAAAGTACTACACTTGGGCAAAAAAAATGAAAGGCACAAATACAGGATGGGTGACACCTGGCTTGAGAGCAGTACATGTGAAAAGGATCTAGGAGTCTTGGTAGACCATAAACCTGACATGAGTCAACAGTGTGATGCAGCAGCTAAAAAAGCCAATGCAATTCTGGGCTGCATCAATAGGAGTATAGCATCTAGATCAAGGGAAGTAATAGTACCACTGTATTCCGCTCTGGTCAGACCCCACCTGGAATACTGTGTCCAATTCTGGGCACCACAGTTCAAGAAGGATACTGACAAGCTGGAACGTGTCCAGAAGAGGGCAACCAAAATGGTCAAAGGCTTGGAAACGATGCCTTATGAGGAACGGCTTAGGGAGCTGGGTATGTTTAGCCTGGAGAAGAGAAGGTTAAGGGGTGATATGATAGCCATGTTCAAATATATAAAAGGATGTCATATAGAGGAGGGAGAAAGGTTGTTTTCTGCTGCTCCAGAGAAGCGGACACGGAGCAATGGATTCAAACTACAAGAAAGAAGATTCCACCTAAACATTAGGAAGAACTTCCTGACAGTAAGAGCTGTTCAACAGTGGAATTTGCTGCCAAGGAGTGTGGTGGAGTCTCCTTCTTTGGAGGTCTTTAAGCAGAGGCTTGACAGCCACCTGTCAGGAATGCTTTGATGGTGTTTCCTGCTTGGCAGGGGGTTGGACTGGATGGCCCTTGTGGTCTCTTCCAACTCTATGATTCTATGATTCTATGAACACAGCTACAATTTATGAGGATGCTGAGAGAAATAGAGAGAACTGTTTTCTTATGATCTCACCTATCTACCCAGAAGCCTGTGCTTCTCCTGTCTGTGAACATGCCTAATGCAAGACCCCACCCCACCCCCATTATCTTGACAAGCTCCAAGAACTCTAAAAAAAATTGCTGGTTCACTTACTGAGATATGTGGGGAGTGTAAAAAAGACAAGTGGATCTACTTTAATATATGGTAGTCACATTAACTAGGGAAGGCCTGCCTGTGCTGTCTTCACCTCCACATTTTAGGTGTAGGCTTACAATATTTCAGGTACTATCACATGCAAAAGGGCAGCTGCCTGTATATGAGACAGTAAATATAAACAGACAACACGGTACAGTAGAGTATACAGTGGTGCCCCGCAAGACGAAATTAATTCGTTCTGCGAGTCTTGTCGTCTTGCGAGTTTTTTCATCTTGCGAAGCACGGTCCTGCGAACCACTAGATGGCGCTGTTTCCCATAGAAATGCATGGAAGCGCGGTTTCCCATAGGAATGCATTGGGAACTCGCAAGACGTTTTCGTCTTGCGAAGCAAGCCCATAGGGAAATTCGTCATGCGGAGCGACTTCAAAAATGAAAAACTCTGTCGTCTAGCGAGTTTTTCGTCTTGAGAGGCATTCGTCTTGCGGGGTACCACTGTATATCAAAATGATGTAAACCGTGAACAATATTCTCCCAACGGGCAGCTAGCTTTACCAACCAGGAACCGTTGAGGTTGTGAGCGTTTCAGCCTAGTTAAGTGTTTATGTATGAACAATTTGATGATGTCCGTCCCTGAAGAAACGATAATAGTGAAACTGGGATAATACAAGCTAGCCGCCCATCGGGAGAAGCAGACGTGGACTCCTGAGAGACTTTAGCACTTTATGACATTGGACTTGTTGCACATCGGACATTGCACTTTTGAATCTCTTTGCACTTTTTGAGACATTTGTACGTTGTATGGAGTAGATTTCCTTCGGTTGCATATGCATATTGTATGATTGAATATTCTTCACGGTTTACGTCATTTTGATGTATATGAGACAGTGGCAATGTTTGGCAGGAGAGCTTTCTTCCTGACGCCAGTGTCACTGATGTTTACTGGGCTAGGCTGGGGCAGAGCAACGGAGAGGACAGGTTGTGGAGCTACCCTGGCAGAGCTACTACCATCCAATCCACTGCTCCCACCGGTGCAAAAATGCAGCCTCAAACTCACGGCTGCCCCCGCCCTGTCCAGATAAGAAGCAGGGAGGTGAGTGTCAGGTGGCGGCTCCGTCTCTGCACATGCTCTGCTAAGGTCTCGTATGTGTTTATGTGACATTATGGGTAAATGCCAATTGCGCAGGGAAAGCCCTTTTGGGCAACATTTCCTTGTTTTGTTCTTGTCTGACCCCATAATACACAATTGACTCTGCTCATGGATAAATATCACAGCCCACAAAGTCATTACCTGGGGTGGGTTTGATAGATTATGACGACTAGCAAGGGAAAGTCTTCTGTGACTGCAACCAGCAACAATCATGGGGAGGTTCATCTTATTGTTTTTATAAAATGTGATCTATGGCATCTATCAGAAGAACCTGGGAAAGGAGAGCTATTGATTTTGAATCATGGCGAAAACTCAGTGACTGATTCAAAACTCACCCTTAATAGAGCAGGAAAGAGAATGAAAAAAAAAAAAAATCTTGCCCGCAGCCTTTAAGCATTGCTCCCCCTTTCACAAGCTCTGCAGATTTTAGCGATTCATCAACTGCAAAGACCCTCCTCTGTGGCCTCTGCTACACATCCTGCTTCCTTGTCTTAAAGCAAACACCTCACGAAGCGTTGCATATTGTATAGTATCTGCCTGGGGTTACCAAGCCATCACACTGTTAACAAAAAGTGATGGGTTTGTTCAGGACCTGTTCTTACAGCCTCCACTGAACAAATAGCTGACAGGCTAGGAAGAGCCAAGGCAAAAAATTTAAAATGATCCAGACAACTGTATTTGCATACCACCAAAGGGAATATTCTATATACATATTTCTACATTAAAAATGCCTCTGAAGAACCATCTTTCAAACACCCTTGAATTTTGCTAGGGAGCCAGTGGTTGCAGACAGGGTACCCAGCATTTTCAGGGACGTTGTAAAGGCGTTTGTGGGATGATGGAGTAGCATTTTAAGTCACTGTGGTTCTTTCCAAAGGAGGGATTTGGAGCGCCAAAGGTATGTCCCCTCAGGCGCATGGGGGGGGCAGATCTGTCCATTTCAGCTTTTATGTTTCCAATCTCAAATTTAATGTAAAGGTAAAGGAACCCCTGACCATTAGGTCCAGTCATGACTGACTCAGAAATCTGAGAAATCTCTATGTGGGACAAGAAGCTACAGTTAGAACTGGATATGGAATAACTGATTGGTTCAAAATTGGGAAAGGAGTACGACAAGGCTGTATATTGTCACCCTGCTTATTTAACTTATATGCAGAATTCATCATGCGAAAGGCTGGACTGGATGAATCCCAAACCGGAATTAAGATTGCCGGAAGAAATATAAACAACCTCAGATATGCTGATGATACAACCTTGATGGCAGAAAGTGAGGAGGAATTAAAGAACCTTTTAATGAGGGTGAAAGAGGAGAGCGCAAAATATGGTCTGAAGCTCAACATCAAAAAAACTAAGATCATGGCCACTGGTCCCATCACCTCCTGGCAAATAGAAGGGGAAGAAATGGAGGCAGTGAGAGATTTCACTTTCTTGGGTTCCATGATCACTGCAGATGGTGACAGCAGTCACGAAATTAGAAGACGCCTGCTTCTTGGGAGAAAAGCAATGACAAACCTAGACAGCATCTTAAAAAGCAAAGACATCACCTTGCCAACAAAGGTCCGTATAGTTAAAGCTATGGTTTTCCCAGTAGTAATGTACGGAAGTGAGAGCTGGACCATAAAGAAGGCTGATCGCCGAAGAATTGATGCTTTTGAATTATGGTGCTGGAGGAGACTCTTGAGAGTCCCATGGACTGCAAGAAGATCAAACCTATCCATTCTTAAAGAAATCAACCCTGAGTGCTCATTAGAAGGACAGATCCTGAAGTTGAGGCTCCAGTACTTTGGCCACCTCGTGAGAAGAGAAGACTCCCTAGAAAAGACCCTGATGTTGGGAAGGATTGAGGGCACAAGGAGAAGGGGACGACAGAAGATGAGATGGTTGGACAGTGTTCTCGAAGCTACTAACATGAGTTTGGCCAAACTGCGAGAGGCAGTGAAGGATAGGCATGCCTGGCGTGCTCTGGTCCATGGGGTCACGAAGAGTCGGACACGACTGAACGACTGAACAACAACAATGACTGACTCTGGGGTTCTGGCGTTCATCTCACTTTATTGGCCGAGGGAGCCGGGGTACAGCTTCCAGGTCATATGGCCAGCATGACTAAGCCGCTTCTGGCGAACCAGAGCAGCGCACGGAAACACCGTTTACCTTCCCGCTGCAGCGGTACCTATTTATCTACTTGCACTTTGATGTGCTTTCGAACTGCTAGGTTGGCAGGAGCTGGGACCGAACAACGGGAGCTCACCCCGTTGCGGGGATTCGAACCGCCGACCTTGTGGTCGGCAAGCCCTAGGCTCTGTGGTTTAACCCACAGCGCCACCCGCGTCCCTTAAATGTACTTCTCCACATTTCCACTTCAGTTTTTTTTTTAAAGAAAATCTCCTGAAAACTCACCAGCAGTCTAGTGAGAATTTCTCCCAATGTGCACAGTTCACATGCAATCACTAGAGTTTTCCAATGCTGTCAGAAGTGGGGTGTGGGGGGGCAGGGGGGTCTGCTTTACCAGTGTGTTCCCCTCAAGGAATGTGTTGGCAAAGCAGGTCCCAGCAGGATGGCCCTCTCTGCTCACCAGCTGATGAGTGGAGTGTTCAATTCTTCTGGCTGCAGGATTTCCTTCTTTCACCTCCTCCTTCTGTCTGCATGCTTAAAAACTCTGGTTAACCATGCAGCTGTGGGTTGGGGAGGAGACACAGCATCTCCTTCTTGCCCCACCCCCAGTTGATTCAGGGCCCAACTCTGGATTGACCTGGGGGCCACTCCAGATCAGGCCCCAAACTGGATTGGGAGAGACCCTGCACAGCCAGTATATAATCAATTCACCAGTTTCAATTTCAGCCTGTTTCCTGAGGTACTCCCATTCCCTCCATATTTTAGCAATTCCTCATTTTTACCCAGTGGCCCAGATCTTCCCCCACATGCATTTTCTCTTGAGGGAGCAATAAGCTTCGCAATTTTAAACCGCACCGACATACATGTGTAATATTGGCCAGCATCTTTGACATTGGCTTGTTGGGTTTTGGAGGGGGCCTGGGGGAGGAATTATAAAATAGCTTATGATGCAGTTAAAAGCTTTCTTTTCTGGTGGTAATGCTTGATCTCCTAGTGGTAAGCAATGCATAGAGCATATTTGTGGGGCCAAAGTGCACAGCTTTAATGCAATGACAGAGCTGTAGTTGTACAGCTGGATATGCCAGGGATTGAACTTTAGGACCTTCTGCACGTGTAAAGCAGATGCTCTCCCAAGGAGCGACAAGCCTTCTGCTCTCCCTGACTTAACCCTTTCCTTCCTGGCACACCTGCTTCCTTCCCCCACCCCCCAGCTTGCCACTCAGGGATGATGAGTGGTATCTCCTTTTCCTTGCTGTTGTTGAGATTAGTAACCCCTATTGAGATTAGTAGTAAAGAAATATTTGACTCACAAGTTACTATTAGGGTCAGATATTTAGGTTGACCAAAACATCATTCAACTTAGATATGACTCTGGAGCCTGGTCTTTGGGATCTTTGCACAATGGCCAGGAAATGCTGGCAAATGGAGGGGGATATTACTCTTAAACTCTCCCCCCTTTGGAATCTGACTACAGAAGGAAGCAGATACTATTCTATTTTTGCATTCAAGAGCTCTGGCTTATCATATTTTTGACTTGGCAATGGAAACAGGATACACCTCTTACTAAAAGCCATCAACTGCTTTACAGGAACCCAAAGGGACCACTGCTTCAGGGCTGCCAGGGGCCTTCTGCCTTGTACCACTGGGCGAGAAAGTGTGTTTCCCCCGCAGGGGAAGATGTCACGTCATCTCTTATGTTATCTGTTGGTTCATAGTAGGCCAGAAGAATAAAAAGGAAACCTTAAATGCAAATCATCATCACCTCCAACATGGTTTGGATAATATTGAAGCCTAAACACCATCAATATTATTTGTTTCGATAGATTTCAGGCTCACCAACTGGCCTGGAAATAATTATTTGAGCTGAGAATATCTCCTTCCCAACTTCTTTTAATAAAAAAGATCTGCTAGCCCTTCCTTGCTTATGTATGGGGTATGTAGAAGCAATTCCTTAGATACTCACAGTAGCCCTACATCCATGAGTGTTACTCGGTTCATTTTACTGAACTAAGAGGAAACAGGTAGGATCTAATCTCCAAAGTAGGATAAGACTTAAAGCTACAGTGCATTACAATTTGTAAGTCGGACATAGAAAACATGGCACCCTTCAGATGTTGCAACTCCCATCATCCTTGACCTTTGGTCATGTTGGCTGGGGTGGATGGGAGTTGAAGTCCAGCAAAATGTGATGCTCTTCCAGGAAATGTGGGCTCAGAGTCAATGATGACCATGGTCAGACAACTGCTAAGGCCTGTGGATTGGCAGAGGATACAGTGCTAACTGGAGATGGAGGGGTGATCTTCCACTTGCTGACAGGGGTGCTTGGTGGCTCCAGAGAGAGCATCATCTGCAGACAAAATAAATAGATTCAAATATATATGACCACTATCTGCATTGTAATAAAATAAAAATATCAACATGAACATTTTTCAAACATATACAATGCCTCAAATACCAGTGACTGCTATGAACCATGAACTATGGATCACAGTCATCCATCAGCTGAGAAAGGTGTTAAGGGGATCCACAGTGTTGGTTGATAGTAGTCTTTGTTATTTGGGGTTTTGCATGCCGTTATAACATTTTCATGTTGGTGATCTTTCCTATTAGTATAATACAGATATTATTACTATGCTGTAGATATTTAAGTCTTTTTATTTATTGTGTAAATTGTTGTGAGACTCCAACAGGATGCATCCTTGGCCAGAGGTAGCATAACACGGCAGAGTTGGCCAGAATGAGTAGAAAGGAGTTTGATATATAGTTGTGCTTTGTTGCTGTTACACGTACATCCCATTAGGAAATGATAGAGCCCCTCAGAAGATCACTACCTGGGACAACAAAGGGTCTATGGGACTCTTCTATTTTTGTTTCCATTATGGGTGTATTAATTACAGTAGCTGCTCAGCTGGTCCCAATTCACTCTACCTGCCTGATGCTTCCAGGGAGTGAAATCCTAGTGTTGGACCTTCACATAAAGACAGTTCAGATACCAAGGTCAATTATTTGCAATGTTGGTCAGCAGTAAGTGGTACTCCACACTATGGACCTTCACAGAATTAACTCAATGTAGAGTGGATAGAAGGAAATGGGAACTTGATGCTTTCTTGGGCACAGCAAGTGGCCAAAAGAACAGCGGAAGCTTTCGTGTAAGCACTATCTGGTTTTTGGCCCTGCTCAAAAACACACTTCTGCACCCACACTTTTTGGGGAAATTGATTAGGTAGAGCCAGTTGCAATTGATGAGGTCCTTCTGCTGTATTGATATGGCTGGGATTTTTATTATGGTTTTTATGTTATTAGATGCTATTGTTTTAGTGCAGGGTTGGCTAGTCTATGGTCCTCCAGGTGTGACTCTCCCATCAGCCCCAGCCAGCAGAGCCGATGGCCAGGGATTCTGGGAGCTGCAGTCCAGCAACATCTGGAGCAGGCAAAGGCAAACTCTGGCCCTCCAGATGTTTGGGACTACAATTCCCATCATCCCTGACCACTGGTCCTGTTAGCTAGGGATGATGGGAGTTGTAGTCCCAAACATCTGGAGGGCCGGAGTTTGCCTATGCCTGATCTGGAGGATCTCAGGATCTCCATCCCGAATGCGGATGCTCTGCCTAGCCTTGCTGAAATACTTCCCTCATTTCCCGCAAACACTTGGCTCAGTTTGTGCAGATCTGCATATCCTCCTTCTTCCCATTGATTGTTTAAATGGAACCCAAACGATGCAAAAAATCTTACACAAGGCTTTTCCTGGTCCATTTATCTTCTAAATTGTGAACTCAACAAGGGAAAACAGACATGCTATTTCTTAACACCCTTTGGTTTTCGCTGCTAGAGGCATCATTTGTGGGCATTTGGGCATCCCCTGCCACATCCACTTGGCATTTCACAGCATTTGCTTCCATATTTTCATATGAATTTTTAATCAGCAGCCTGGACCTTCCTGATGTTGCCCTGAGACTGGTGCAGCTGTTCGGTTTTGATGCATTAAAGCTTTGGTTCTGGGATTGCAATATCACAACTTTTTATTGCTAACACTTCATTAGAAGACTGGGCCAGTGCTGTTAAAACAGAAACCTTCTGAATGATTCAAAAAATATGGCATTACTAAAGGGACAATGTTCTACAGATGTTATCCCAGGTGTCTCATGCCAGACCATAATCAGCCATATCTTTTTCTTTTTTTAAGAACATAAACTTCCCTACGTTACATGCTCTCTACAGCATTAGAATAGATTGCATTGTTTTCCTGATTTTTCTCCAGGTAGCTCTTGCTATGTAGTGTTTCAGCACTCTATATAAAAGCTTTGGCACAAACTGTTGACACCAGCAACATGACCTTCTGCTTCTTTACTGCAAAGTCAGCAGCTCAGAGATCAGGGACCTGGTTCACCTCCAGGTTTTGCTTTATTTTACTTCTTAATTACAGCGTTTTAATGGCTAGGGTCTCTCTGTCTCCTAACACCTTGCTGCGGGAGTCATGATTTATTTGGGTTTTCGAGAGCAAATCTCTTCGGTCACCACTCATCCCTATGAAGGTGTACCTAAGCTAATGAATGCCAGTGAGTTCCAATATGAGCTTCCTAAAGAATGAAATGATGTTTTTAAATGGTTGGTGAAAAACCATGAAATATGTAGAAAACAGAATCATGGAACTATGGAACTCGCTCCCATAGGAGGATGTGATAGCCAATAACTTGGATGGCTTTAAAATATATTTAGACAAATTCATGGAGGAGAGGGACATTGATGGCTACTAACCATGATGGCTATGGCCATGATGGTTGGGGGCAGCAAGGCTTCTGAACACCAGTTGCTGAAAACCACAGGAGGGGAGAGGGATCAAGTTCTGCTTGCTGGTTTCCCACAGGCATCTGTTCACCCATTGTGGGAACAGGATGCTGGACTAGATGAGTCATTGGCCTGTTCTAGCAGGCTTTCCTTATGTTCTTAACCTGTGGAAACTGGGTGTGACTGACATGTCATAGCAGCTAGGAAATGCTTCCATGTGGCAGCACTTCTAAGGTTGCACAGTATGTGGTGCCAAAATGGGAAAAATCCATAGATCTATGACTCTTCACACATTAATTATGTGAAGGGACTCTTGTGTGCACAAAGAAGCAACAGAGCATTACTACTGTCCCTGACCCCAAGTTGCGCCCTTTCTTGCTGATGATGTCCACATGTTGAGTGTAGATGTCTGTATCGGTGAAGCCTTTCGGAATAATCCTCTATGTGAACATGCTTCCTCAAGCTGGAGTCCTGATCTTCAACCTTCCACAGAAGCCTACTCACATAGAAGTCTAGGCACATGGATGTTGGATGAAATGCTGAGGAACATGGCATGTATACATAAAGCCAGTGAATGTTTAAAGGGGGCACATGTGAGTCATGGGTCCACATAGTAAGCCTTGTTGCATAATGTATGGAGATGTTTACTCATTCGATTGCCACATGTTCTGAAAGAATGTTGGTATAGTTTTGCATTCCCAGCTCCCAAGAGTGGTGGAAAGTTCTAGAGTGGTTGCACGGGACCTGTTTCCATTAAAAGGAAAGAAGAGTGGAGACTTGTGTTTTCATAATATTGGATCATTTAAAAAAAAAATGCTCATCTGGCAACATCTTAATAAGGACAAGTCTAAAAGATAGAGAACCATCAGAAGAAACTAAAGGATGAACACCATAAAGATGAGGACTATCAGAAGAAACATTAATCAATCAAAAGCCTGCATAAACAAACAAACAAAATCTCTTAGCGCCTAAAGACTGACAAGAATGGTACCAGGGTTGTCAAAACACCAATGCAGGTGTGAACAGACCCACTCCCATAGAAGCACTTGTGTGCAAGACCAGGCTGCTCTTTGGGACAAGAACCATCACAGAGATAGGCCTGTCCCACATGAGGGGCACACCAAGTGGTGGATCAATGTCTGTGCTTCACCTGGTCATGTTTCCAACCAGCACTTTAAGTTATATTAGGTACTATGCCCCACAGAGGACCTTAAGTTCCATAAATAGCAACACTCTAGAGGTCCCGGGCCCTAAGGAAGTTAGATTAGCCTCAACCAGAGCCAGGGCCTTCTCAATACTGGCTCCAACCTGGTGGAACTCCCTGTCTCATGAGACCAGGGCCCTGCAGGATCTGATTTCTTTCCGCAGGGCCTGTAAGATAGAGCTGTTCCGCCTGGCCTTTGGCTTGGAATCAATTTGATCCCCTCCCCCCTCTTTCCTTTTCCCCCAATGATGGAACTCCTATTTGGGGACTTCCTTGGCATTTTTCTGGCCGATGTAGGACCAGTCTGGATAGTCGGCCTTGGTGAAGATTTGATGGTTTCTTCCCCAAATAGTTTTTGATTTGAGTTTCTACTGAAATGAAACTGCACTTTAATGTTGTATTTTAATCTTGTGTTTAAGTTGTATTTTAATCAATTGTTTTTTATACTTGGTGTTAGCCGCCCTGAGCCCAGTCTTGGCTGGGGAGGGCAGGGTATAAATAAAATTTATTATTATTATTATTATTATTATTATTATTATTATTATTATTACAGCCCAGTCCAACTAGAAGACTGCTGACAACATCCAACACTGAGCTCTAACGTAACTGAAGCGTAGGTGGTCCAGATCTCAGTGGGAACAGGTGCACCATCTATGTCAGCTCATGACAAATAACCTTTTGGTTAAGTTGGGACTATGGGATATATAAATTGCAAGTCTCAGCTGTAACATTGATGGTACTTTCTCATTCTCATAGATCTATTTAATGTACTTTGCCATTGGGAAATTAAGTTTGCCCATATATTATTAATACAATTGGTGAATTATTTAAAATAGAAATGTACAGTATATGTACGATACACATTTTGGAAAACAAAGGCAAAATGGTAGCAAGCCATACTATGTGTAAAAAAACTGTTGTTTCTTTCTAAAGCAGATGCACAGACTTGTAAGCATCATTTGAGTTATTTTTCTGCATACCAGTATCTCCCACAACATTACAGACACTGATTTCTTAATTGTTTTCGCTTCCTTTCATCCACCCTTGAATTCATCCAAGAGCTGGAAGAGAAGAAAACACTTGCATTTTCACAAGGCTATAGAAGCTAGTTTGAGAACATAAGAATCATATTCAGAGAGACTTTGACAAAGAGGTGGAATGGGGGAGAATCATATAGTTTTAAACCTTTTGTCCCTACCGGTAATTGTTACTTCAATCCTTTGCGTGTTTACTTAGAACTCACTTCATCCATTAGTGGCTTCAAATGAGACAGATTGTCAAGTGACAGCCTAATCTTAGATATATTTAAATGGAAACACGTCCCTGGAGTTTATGAATGGAACTTATTTCAAGTAACCCTAATTATGATTGTGCATTTAAACACCAACACCGGATGTGATCATTCCTTTATGAAACATTCCAAGTAGAAATTTAAGCACACCCCTAAGTCTCCCCTTAACATCAATAGGATATTAGCAGTGTAATCTTGCACATGCCTACCCAGAATCAAGCTCCTTTGAGTTTAAAGGGATGCATTTTTAGGTAGGTTAAGTACAGGGTTGCTGCAGTCCTAACTCCACTTACCTTCTGCACCACCCAGATTCTTTACCGAGTTCAACTGCGTCATGAGACCATTGATCCAAGTGGGACATCAAGGGGCTCTTGCAGGCCTGTTCTTGCTGAGGCTCCTGGCTGTCAGGCTCCTACTGAGGTTCGTACCCCAACAGTGGTGGCGCTTCTTGCTGTTCAGCTGGTAGTTGTTGTTGTTCAGTCGTTCAGTCGTGTCCAACTCTTCGTGACCTCATGGACCAGAGCACGCCAGGCACGCCTGTCCTTCACTGCCTCTCGCAGTTTGGCCAAACTCATGTTAGTAGCTTTGAGAACACTGTCCAACCATCTCATCCTCTGTCGTCCCCTTCTCCTTGTGCCCTCCATCTTTCCCAACATCAGGGTCTTTTCTAGGGAGTCTTCTCTTCTCATGAGGAGGCCAAAGTACTGCAGCCTCAACTTGAGGATCTGTCCTTCTAGTGAGCATTCAGGGCTGATTTCTTTAAGAATGGATAGGTTTGATCTTCCTGCAGTCCATGGGACTCTCAAGAGTCTCCTCCAGCACCATAATTCAAAAGCATCAATTCTTCGGCGATCAGCCTTCTTTATGGTCCAGCTCTCACTTCTGTACATTACTACTGGGAAAACCATAGCTTTAACTATACGGATCTTTGTCGGCAAGGTGATGTCTTTGCTTTTTAAGATGCTGTCTAGGTTTGTCATTGCTTTTCTCCCAAGAAGCAGGCGTCTTCTAATTTCAGCTGGTAGTAGTACTTCCTTTTGCAGTGTGACTTAATGTTGCTTTCTTCTCCATTAGGTTTGCACTGGTGATGTTTCTTGCTATTGCGTTCCTACCAATGCTGCTGGCTTTTGCCAGAGCTGCTAAAGTCCAGCTTGGGCCTCTTCTCCACAGAGGCCAGCAAGGCCATTGGGTCATTGTTTGCGTACCCCATAAGTTGTTCCTGCCTCTATCGAGAGCTCAGAAAGGGTACAAGCAGAATAGAATAGAATAGAATAGAATAGAATAGAATAGAATAGAATAGAATAGAATAGAATAATTTTTTATTGTCATTGTCCCCTCGCAGGAGCAACAAAATTCCTCGGTTGCTATATCAACTCAAATAAGGCACTCCACATAATTTAAAAATACTGATAACACAATACAATACAGAACAATGTGAGAAATAAAATAAGATAACTTCAGAGTCCAGAGTTTCCATTTAAGGCCAAAATTGATCTAGGAAAGAAGCTGTTCTTGAGATGGCTCGTTCTCGCCTTCATTATTCTGTATCTCCGTCCTGATGGCAGAAGCTCAAAGAAACGGTGACCAGGGTGCGATGGTCTCTTGATATATCTAATGCCTTTCTGTGGCACCTGATGGTATAGATACGTTCTAAGGTAGAGAGTGAACAGCCAATAATACTCTCTGCTGTTTTGATAATTCTTCGCAACACTATCCTATCCCGGGAAGTGCAGCTTCCATACCACACACATAAACCATAAGTGAGCATGCTCTCAATGGCACAGTGATAGAAGGCAAGCAGCAGCTTTTGCGGACATGGTGTCAGAGACTGGCAGGGCTCCAGTGAGTTTGTGGCAGACACAGTAGGATGATGGGATGTGTGAGCTGGCAGTGGTGGAGCATGTCTTCAAGGCACCTGGGGTGTATGTGCATGGGCACACTGGGGGGGATGCAACTGGAGTGATTGGAAGGGTGCATGCCTCTTGTGCCCTCCTCACACTGCCCTACCAACACAGGCTGGAAGGGTGATGTCAGGAGGATACAAGGCCGCTCCTCTTCCTGGTGGGGCAGTGTTGCGGGCAGGCTACGAGTTCTCCCCGTGCACAGTGGGGCTGTGGCAATGTCCCGCATCACAGGGGAGTCCTGGCCGCATCACGCCCCCGGCCGACCAATCAGGTTGGCCGGGGAAAGTGGCTTTCCATATTTAAGCAGCTGTGTGGCTGGGGATCGTCCTCTTGGTTCCTGCTTCTGTGGATCTCCTGCCCTCTTTTCATGCGTTCGTCATCTTGGCCTTCCTATGGACCTTGGTTGGTCGCCTGTTGAGGGGGCCTGGTAGGAATTTTTCCACTTGGCAAGCACCAGCCACTTGGTTTTCACCTACCTCGTAGCAATCGTCACAATTTTGTAAGGTTTGGTGGTTAGGCATTGGTAAAACCTGGTTTATGGGAGGGGAGGTTGTGGCCTTCACCTGCCCCTCCTCTTTAAGGGTATTCCATTAAAGCAGGCATAGGCAACCTTGGCTCTCCAGATGTTTTGGGACTACAATTCCCATCATCTCTGACCACTGGCCCTGTTAGCTAGGGATGATGGGAGTTGTAGTTCCAAAACATCTGGAGAGCCAAGGTTGCCTATGCCTGCATTAAAGCGATCAGGGGGTGTGGATCTCGTCCGAAGCCAGGGTATGGGCTAGGGTCATGCTGTGACCCCATCGGGGACTCTGGGGTGGCTTCCAGTTGATGTACATCATGTACATCATGGGTAGGCAAACTAAGGCCTGGGGGCCAGATTCGTCCCAATCGCCTTCTAAATCCAGCCCACAGCGTGTTTTTACATGAGTAGAATGTGTCCTTTCATTTAAAATGCATCTTTGGGTTATTTGTGGGGCATAGGAATTCATTCATCCCCCCCCCCAAAATAGTCCGGCCCCCCACAAAGTCTGAGGGACAGTGGACCGGCCCCCTGCTAAAAAGGTTTGCTGACCCCTGATGTATATCAACAGGGCTCCCCCTACTGGTGGTTAATCCTTACTGGAATACCTGCATGGTGGGCAGGAGTCAGATATAGTCGGTTCAATTCCAATGCCTAAGCCAATACCACTCACATTCTGTAACCAATAGAGTTGTGGCCTTAATTTGCCCATTAACCCAAAATACTGGTGTTTATGTGTCTTATTATTCAACAAATGGGGGAGGGCTCGGGGCCTTGACATGCAACAAGGCCAGCATGAGCCCTTCCAATCAGTCTGATTGGGCTGATTTGAAGGGCACATGCCTGTTGCATCTTCTTCATGCCCTGCCAGCCCAACGCTGCTTTGCAAGCCTGGGATGTGGGGTCAGACTCGCAAAGCAGTGCAGGGCTGGCAGGGGCGGCGTGAGGAGCAAAAGGCGCCCTCAAAGAAAATGTGTCTGGGGCAACAGCCTCTCTCACCCCCGCCCATGCTACGCTTCTGTGAGCTGGCAAGTAGTGGCAGCGGGATGTGGGGTGGGAATTGGTGTGATCTGGCAAGAGGCGGTGGCCATGGGGTGTGTGGGTGAGCTGGCAAGTGGCGGCCACAGGATGGGGGTGGGAGAAATGTCCCGAATTCTTTGTGGAAATGTTGGGGCGTATGGACTATTTGCTGAGTGTGTGATAAATATTTTTGTGATGTTATTTTTACAGCCCACTACAAACTGTCTTTGGGATTTGTAGTGTAGCAGTTTCAGAGGTGCTGGAACACACAAATGCAAAAATATATTTTTTTGGGGGGGGGACGGGTCAGGAAAAAGTGGCAGGCAGGAAAATGGTTAAGCATCCTTTTTTCCTTCTGAACCAGTTAATTGGCTCCCCATGGAAAAGCAATGACCACAGTAAATATTGCATACAGCTGTGTTGTCAGGTATAGCTTGGCCTCAGGTGAGAAAAGGAAGTTTGTGTAAAGTGGCCCTTTGTGCCAACGCTTTCTTGTCTTTTAATAGGTGCTTCTGTTCAGAGTACGTCTCCCATGACAGAGTCTCTGCCTGATTGCTCTCCTATGCTCTTGACCTCATTGCAAGGAAGGAAGACGAGGAATTGCTTCACAATGACATTATTAAATGAGAACCTAAATGCAAGAGCAGTTTATCATGGTGGACTGCACTGGGGAAGAGGCACAGCATAAGCTCTGCTTTGCAAAGACTATAAATTCTTTTAAAATCTTGTGAACCGAATGTACTCTGTCAAATATGTACGGAGCCTTAAAGTTCTTAAACATTGGAAATGCCTCTATGTCATTCTGGGCTGAAGGGGTCATTGTTTTAATGGGCCAGCATGAAACAAGGACAAGGTGGTTTTCTCTTCTGGTTTCTGTTTTTCATAATAATAATAATAATAATAATAATAATAATAATAATAATAATAATTTTTTAATATTTATACCCCATCCATCTGGCTGGGTTTCCCCATAATAAGAACCACCACCACCTACATGCTGATTCCACTTGGTTCAAGCTCAGAGCTTCCTCTGTCTGCCCATCCTTGCATTTTCCCAATTCCCATCTGTCATTTCTGCTTGGAAATTCATTTATCATAAGTGGGAGCTGGAACAAAATGTTGCAGCACAGCAACATTCCAGGCATTCCATTCTGCCTGCTCCTGTTTCTGATCTCGTCTTCCCACAACAGTCAATTAGCATTCAATGGCCACTGACAACTCTCAGTCAGTCCTCATTGCACTGTCTGAACTTCATCGCCCTTTGAAATTGGCCCCACTGCAGACTATGGTGTTCTCCAGAGCCTGCTTGTATCGCCTTCTTGCGTGTGTCATTTTAGCTACTCACAGCCTGCACACAGAAGTTACGATGTTACAAGCCAGGCTATGCTAGACACTTCTTGACCTTGAATGTTGCATATGAAGGATATACAGTGGTACCTCAGGTTACAGATGCTTCAGGTTTCAGACTCTGCTAACCCAGAAATATTACCTCGGGTTAAGAACTTTGCTTCAGGATGAGAACAGAAATCGGGCAGTGGCGGCGCAGCGGCAGTGGGACTTAAAGTGGTGCTTCAGGTTAAGAACGTTTTCAGGTTAAGAACGGACCTCCGGAACGAATTAAGTACATAACCAGAGCTACCACTGTACAGAGAACCATTCCAATCCGGAACTCTCCCATCTGTAGCCTAAAGTGGTAAGGAACAAACGTACCATATCATCTGCAAGGTTATGTGAACTAGGACTCAGGGGTTGGCTTCAAACAATCCACTCAGCTGCAAACTCAGGCTTAGGAGGAGCAATGGAATGATGTTAACGCTGGCCTGCCTTACAGGGTCATTGTGAGACCTAAAGGATAGTTTTTACACAGACTGAAATAATCAATCTGTGAGCTAGAATGTAGGAGCCAACGAACATCTACCCCAGTGTCAAAGAATTAGGAATTATAAAAAACACACACATAAAGAATACTTCTGTACTGTTGATTGTTTAAGAAAAATAAAATAAAACAAAAAGCTCAGGGCACTGTAGACACAATGCAGCAAATAATAAGCCAATTTGGACTTGTTACATATCATTGTAAGGTGTTGGAATATAAATTTGCAAGGTATTTCATTATGTCAGTTCCATGTATCACCAACCCACCAAAAGACCGCTTATGTTTCCCAGAATAGAGTTTTCCCATTAGGCCTGAGTTGATATTTGCAACTGCCTCATTGAATTATGGGCAAGTAATGGAGGACAACTGGATAATGGATGATTAATTGGTCAGCATTTAAAGTGAACTTTTCAAAGCCACCTAGGAAATCTGCATGCCAAGTTCCCATTAATTTTGGACATCCAGGAATAGGACTATCCAGATGTCCTAGACCGATATGCGAATCTCAGTGGGGAGGAAAGAAATCCCCTGGTGACATGTGGTTTGTCTCCATTTGCTTCCTAATGAAAGGAGAATTTTTTGTGTGATAATTTGAGCATACTGTGGAATCTGAAGCTAAAACTGGAGCTCCCACCCCTTCCTGTCTTAACCTAAGTGCCTTTGAAGGGAAAGTTATTAGAAGAGATGTTGATGGCCCTCAGAAAAAAATCTGTGTGAGTCTAACCACATTATCATATATGTCAGTGATTCCTAAACTGTGTGCTGGTGCGTGCACAGCATGAGAACTCCTAACACACGGCAACGAAGGAAGAAGTGGATAACAAAAGGAGACCAGCAATGAAATCATGCTCTGAGCCAAAAGCAGCCACTCACCAAAGAGACTTTTCCTTGCACCTCTTGGTGTCACTGAGCTACAGAAGTGAGATGATGGTGGAGCCCATTAGCTTAGATGGTTTTAAAAGGGGATTAGGCAAATCCATGGAGGACAGGTAATATGCCTGACCCCTAAATTGTAGTTGTCATCGTCGTCGTCGTCATCATCATCATCATCAATGTAATTATATTTATTTATATTGCACCTTTCCCCCAACAACTTACAACAAATTAAAATACTCAACAACCTACAACAAATTAAACTCAACTCAACAACTTACAACAAATTAAAATACAGGTTAGATGAACCAATGGGCTGACTCAGTCCAAGACAGCCTTGTGGGTTGATCTGAACCACATCAGCAAGACAGTCAATATACCATCTCAACATCCCTTTGGTGCCAAACACCATCCATTAGCCACAGATCGCTACATCTTCCATTAAGCCATAAATACAATCCTGTTCTTTACTTCCAGAAACTCCAACAACCAACCACTGGAACAGGGAAAATGGAAATGTGAAATATGGCTAGTTGAAAGAAGCAAGCTTCATAAACTATGGTTTGAAATTAGCTTGTATCGGTTTTAAGGCAAACCACAATTTGTCAAGTTCAGGTGACACAGCGAGCTGTGGTTAATTTAAGAAACTTCCAACAGCACATGACACATAGAGGGCAGTGTGCAGTGCCAAGGCTTTATTTGGCTCATTCCTGTCATGATAAACCATGGTTTATTGTGAAGTATGAATGCAACCTGCACATGATAGAGGTTGAGAGGAAAACTTGACACAAAGCTACAGTTTTCAGTGGTCTTATGTTTCACATAACAAGTGCTTCTGCCCACCATGTTCAGATTCAAACAGCAGAGAACACTACATGTGCTACACAAGAGGATTTGGCAAATTCATAGAGGATGGAACTCTCAATGGCTACGCATCATGATAGTTGTCTATTGTTTCCAGGATTGGAGGCAGCATACTACTACAGTGGTACCTCTGGTTATGAATGCTTCTGGTTATGAACGCTTCAGGTTATGAGCTCCACTAACCCAGAAGTAGCTGCTCCTGGTTGCGAACTTTGCCCCAGGATGCGAACGGAAATCATGCACCAGAGGCATGTGTGCAGCGGGACACCCCCATTAGCGAAAGCGCACCTCAGGATAAGAATGGTTTCAGCTTAAGAATGGACCTCTGGAATGAATTACCAGTAAGTTCATAACCAGAGGTACCACTGTAGTTCCTAGGGAATAACAATGGGAGAGTTCATGTCCTGTTGTGAGTTTCCAATAGGTGCCTTGGTTGATTAGCTGTGGGGAACAGGATACCAGCCTAGATAGACCTGCGGTCTCATCCAGAAGGGCTCTTCGTATGTTCTGAGTGAGGATGCTATCATTTCTCCAAAGGAGTAACAGAGGAAGCGGATAGTGAACATCCAGTGACATTCAGCAGCTGTTTGCTTTGTGCCATTCTGCTGCAGTGAGTTCCGATTTGCTTAGATTTTGAATATGCAGCATATTCCCATGAAAGGCAGAGAAAAAGTAATATTTAAAGTGAATTATCACCCAATTAGTACAGAGAGCTGAGCCCCAGCGTAATTGAAAAAAAGCATACATCAATTTATTAAAGCCAGGGTACTAATGGGTAAGTGCTTACAAGACCCTCCTAGAAGCTGTCCGCATGTATGTAAATATATGCTAATTACTGTTCTCCGCAGAATGCTTGAAAGACAATGAGCAGAATATACAGTTGTGAAAGGTCAACTGAATGAGAGTTTCCCCAGTGCGCCTCTAATGGCAGAGTGCCCGTTTTGACAGAATGGATGTCACTTAAAGTAAAACTCATTTTCCTCATCACCATTTTCTTTCAGAAAATAAAAAAAACAAGCATAAGCAACATAATATAGCCAGAGGGCTTAAGCAGCAGACTCTCCAATGACTTGAAGGCGAAAGAGAGGCTACGAAGCGCACCAAATGTAATGGGAAAACAAACAAGGAGGCGAAGAATACGTGCAGCTGCTAATGAATTTAGAATAATGTTATGGGCAATATTTGTAAGTTAATTGCCCAGCTATGTCATTTCACCATTTTGTTCATTACCAGTGCTAGCCTTGCATTTTAAGTGAGCAGGCGAAGGCTGTGGCCTTGTGTGTACATTGTAGGGAGCAAGAGCTCAGTAGGACTGATTTCTGAGCCATTAAAAGTATGCCTAGGGGTAGACAATACGCTCTTGCACATTATCCCAGTAATCCTTACAACAGTCCTGAAAGGGAGGACATTCTATTTTTCTTTTTAAAAAATATTTTTACATTCATTTTGTAAGGTTTAAAGATAACAAAACATAAAAAATACAACAATACAAAAATAGCAGAAAAAGAAAAATCAAGAAAGAAAAGAAGAAAAAAGAACAAGAAAAAGACATTATGTAAAATTTACAATCATTTGTTCTTAACATTCATCCGTGACTTCCCCCGTCCCCCCCCATCTGAAATTCAATTCCTAATCTACTTTGGCAGTTACTTAAAATTAACATCTTGTCCAATATTTATTCTTAAACATCTAAACATAAACCTATTTCGTAGAATTATAGAGAAAAACCTATAGCTATCTCCTTAAAAAGGTAAAGGGACCCTTGACCATTACGTCCAGTCATGGACGACTCTGGGGTAGCGGCGCTCATCTCGCATTATTGGCCGAGGGAGCCGGAGTACAGCTTCCAGGTCATGTGGCCAGCATGACTAAGCCGCTTCTGGTGAACCAGAGCAGCGCACGGAAACGTCGTTTACCTTCCTGCTCCAGTGGTACCTATTTATCTACTTGCACTTTGATGTGCTTTCGAACTGCTAGGTTGGCAGGAGCTGGGACTGAGCAACAGGAGCTCACCCTATCGCGGGGATTCGAACTGCCAACCTTCTGATCAGCAAGCCCTAGGCTCTGTGGTTTAACCCACAGCCACCCGCGTCCAGCTATCTCCTTAGGTGATACTAAATATTACAACATTTTTCCAAATAAATTTAAAATTTCTTCCAGCCTTCCTCCACCGACTCTTCTCCTCGGTCGCGGAGTCTCCCAGTCAGTTTGGCAAGTTCCATAAAGTCTTGAAAGGGAGGACATTCTAGAGACACAAAAGTCTTCTGGCACCTGGAAAACAAAGCTGATTTGTGAACTTATCGCTGGATTGGTGTCCACTTCATCTGATACATGATGCATTATCAGTTGGCAGCTCTCTCTCTTGTTCTGCACCTTATGAAGTCCATAGAAAATTATGCCTGTAGGTTAAGGTCAGCATTTGTTAATTACACAAGTGAGACCTGCAACAAAATAATTGCAGTGTGGCATTCTCTGGTCAGGGTTCCAGCCAGCCAGCCATGCTTTCTTCCAGGACATTCTTCGCCTCCTTCCACTTGTTTCATGGCCCCTGAGCATGCTGTTTTGAGTACCCCCTTAAGATTTTTCCCAAACCTTTGAGGGGAGGGCTACTTCTGAAAACCCCCAAGAAGCTTAATGGGAGGGGGGCTGGTGCAGGTGATTCACTGCAGTTTACTGGGAGAAAGAGGGGCAAGGTGGCAGGGATGTTGATGTTATGATTTTTGTCCATGCCGAGCGGAAAACAGCTGCAGCGAGGCTGGTCTGACATTTGCCTGTCTCACTAAGCCGTGAGAAAGCTGCCTTATCTGTTTTCCTACATGGGATGTTTACATTTCACTGTACTGTACTATTGTAATCTTAGCCTTTGTGCTCTCTGTTCTGGCTAGACCTGACGCCGGACAGACGGCTTTATGGCAGCTCTGTCTTATTGAGCTGGCAGTAGAGATTCTCTCTGCACTATTCCTACAATAAATAGTTTAGCCTTAATTATGGCTTGTGTGTATTGTTCTTCATGCTGGGAACAATCACATATGACTGCGCCACCGGACTTTCTGTAGCCGGGGATGTGCGCACACGGTTTTGCTCTGACTTTGGGGCAGTCTCACAAACTGCCCCAGGCGGGCTATTTACTGACAGTCCATACAGTGACACTGTGTTGGTGGAGCCATTGTGGGACTCCGGACAATGAACCTACATTGTGCCAACCTGCCTGCTGCCTGGCCCCACCATCTCTCCCAGTAAGTAACAGTGACCCACCTGCTGGGAAAGTAGCATAGCAGCTCTGCCCCACCCAACAGGCTGCTTCTGGTCCCCCCCCAAGCCTGCTGATGGTGAATTATGTCTTTTTGGCTGCAGCAGGCTCCACACTCAGAGAACTGAGTTTGCTGGTCATATATATGACATTGCAGAAGGGTAACTAGGTCGGAAGGACCTTGGCTTCCCTAAGGGCACATAATGAGTTTGTGGCTGGTTTGAGGGTTGAACTGGGGGCTTCTTCACAGTTCCTGCAATGCTGTGTGCTACACCATGTGATGAACACATTACATTATCCATCTGTTTAAGATTCATTCCTTAGTGGTGGGGGGGAAAAGGGGGAAGCCTTTCCCCACAAGATATATTGAATGCAGCTATGCTGCAAAATGTGCTGTGCACATGTATTTGTGAGTGTGCAAACGATAATGTGGTTTTGTGAGATAGTGCCCTTTCAGTTAATGCAATGACAGTCAACGATAAATGGATGGACACTCTATGCTGTTTTATTGCTAGACTGCAGAATTCGTCTAATGTCCTCTGGACAAGGGTAAGCGCATTGCAACAGCCATCCAAATCCCTTTCCTAATACTTAATGATAGCTTTTTTTAAAAATCTTGATAGTTTCCTGCTTCCTTTTTAACAGTCTTGCCTGCTTTCAACATCTCCATCTCATTTCAGGTGCTTATGTATGGATTTCAGGTTTAGAACTGAGAGATGTATGGGGGGGGGAATGTTGCAGCAGCGGGGGGACTTGGTAAATGTCCTTAATGCCTTTTTTGCTGACAAGGAGGTTGCTGGCCAGTAGCCAGGTCTTCCTAGCTGGCCAAGCCACTGCATATGTGATTGGAATGGTGAGCACAAGAAAGATTGCACAGGGCAAAGCAATTTTGCAGAGCAGAACTGCATCATCCAGGTGGCTGTTGTGTGAGGGGGAAGTCTATACATATGGCAGTTGCCCGTGCAGTTTAGATTTAAACACTCCGATTGACAGGTGATGGTGTACCGGGGAAATTAAGGCAGAAGTCTGAGCTTCACAGGAAAGTAAGGGAAAATAAAAGGAAGCAGGATCTACAACAAAAGAGAACAGTGTGATAACGCTGATAGTGAGAAATGCTTCAGATATTCATGTTTTGATTAGTGAGCAAATGCAGTGAACGCTTATGTTGAAAATGTACACCAAACCAGCTCTTAAGTCTCCAGCAGTAGCTACCTTTTTGTAAATAGCATCAAGGGGGGAGTTAAGCCCATTCCAGTCCAGGCCCCCTAACCCACTTCTAGGTATGTGTAGCAGTTAGTTGTCTTTAATAGGGATGAATCATAGAATCATAGAGTTGGAAGAGACCACAAGGGCCATCCAGTCCAACCCCCTGCCAAGCAGGAAACACCATCAAAGCATTCCTGACAGGTGGCTGTCAAGCCTCTGCTTAAAGACCTCCAAAGAAGGAGACTCCACCACACTCCTTGGCAGCAAATTCCACTGCCAAACAGCTCTTACTGTCAGGAAGTTCTTTCTAATGTTTAGGTGGAATCTTCTTTCTTGTAGTTTGAATCCATTGCTCCGTGTCCTCTTCTCTGGAGCAGCAGAAAACAACTTTTTTCCCTCCTCTATATGACATCCTGGGTAATAGGTACTGTATGGCAGGGGATAGGAGGTTAAAGTTGAGTTGTTTGTTGAATGTTTGGAGGCAAAAAAGCCGCATTTATATATTTGAACATGGCTATCATATCACCCCTTAACCTTCTCTTCTCCAGGATAAACATACCCAGCTCCCTAAGCCATTCCTCATAAGGCATCGTTTCCAGGCCTTTGACCATTTTGGTTGCCCTCCTCTGGACACGTTCCAGCTTGTCAGTATCCTTCTTGAACTGTGGTGCCCAGAACTGGACACAGTATTCCAGGTGAGGTCTGACCAGAGCGGAATACAGTGGTACTATTACTTCCCTTGATCTAGATGCTATACTCCTATTGATGCAGCCCAGAATTGCATTGGCTTCAATCTGCATGAATTGATTTCGTGTGGCCCATGGTGCAGATGTGCATTCGTACTTACAATCTGCTGTGCCTGCATCAAGTTCCTTCTGCATGCAGATCTTGGTTGCTGCGACAGAGAAACTGGGTTTAAATGCACCACACACTTAAGAGCAGGGAGCAGTGGGGAAGAGATGGTGGTCCCTTGAGATGCTGATACTGGCAGGGGAAGCCAATAGGTGGCGATGAGAGATGGCCTCATTGCCAAGATGGTGAGGATGCCCAGATGATTTCTTGAGAAGATTTGGCTAATTTTGAGCAAGGATGTAGAATGATTGGTCTTGAATGAGGAAAGTGAAATATCTCTGGGAGCAACTGTGGGGAGATGAGTAGTCTCCTGCAAACCCTTGGTATGAACTGCATCAGAGGAGACAAATGATGCCTGTCATTCTTCCTTTCATCCACTGAAGGACACTGGGAACTATTGTAGAATTCAAAGAGGGGGACAATAACTGTCAGGGCCCCCCATTGAGTTGGATCTTGGCTTTTGTCCACAGGGAGGGATTTGAATTAGTCCTCAGTACTCAGTCTGAGGGCTCATCTGTGAGCATGGGAACTCACAGCAAAGAAGAACATGCATGTAGATTCACTCTTGCCATGTATAAAGGGTAGTCAAAACCTTTTAAAATACAAAGTTTCCAAGCTGTGCCATGCAGCGGGTGTGTGAGATGCTTCATAATACAGTGGTACCTTGGTTTACGAACTTAATCCGTTCCAGAAGTCCGTTCTTAAACCAAGGTGTGCTTTCCCATAGCAGCGGGGGACTCAATTTACAAGTGGAACACACTCAACAGGAAGAGAAACATGTTCTTATTCGAAGGCAAAGGTCACAAACCCAAACACCTACTTCTGGGTTTGCAGCGTTCTTAATCCAAGTTGTTCATAAACTAAGCTGTTCTTAAACCAAGGTACCACTGTATACTGATTTGCAGACATATGTTAGGAAGCCAGTGCCATTTCAAATATAATGTATTGTATATTATATCATATATAATGTCAGGTATGCAGGGCAGGTGGGTGTGCCTTAGTCAAAATAACCTTGCTGACCAAATGGGGATGCCTGATGGGCCTAATGAGGCCTGTGGGCTGGAGTTGCCCCACATCTGGCTTACAATATAAAAGACACAACATTAAAGGAAAAGGGACTGATGAGGGGGGAAAGTAAACCCAGATACTGGTTCCTAATACCAAGCAGCCTTGATGGATGGAGGAGCCTGATGGACTTGAGTCTCAGCAGAACTGGCATATTGTCTCAGAACTGAACCCCAAGTTGTTAGCAAAGAGCAGCATCACATCACTGACCACGCATCTGGCCTGATATTTCAGCCAGAAAAGAAATTAGATGTATAACAGTGAAACCAGATAAATTCACCCGGACACCATTGCTATATTGTTCGCCCTTTTATCCTGTAAGCATACAGGGTGGTTATCTCTGCAAAATAGCTAGAATTTTTGTGTGTGACAAACACATAGGGGAATTTGTATTTGAGGTGAGGAAGCCTTTTGGGCTTCCTTGTTCTTCACCAAAGTACAGAAAAAGGCATAAATACAGGATTTTTTGTGGGTCACCTTTAAATTTGCATGTATAATAAAGCACAGTTCTCTATGAGAACAGATAATCCTAAAAGCAGAAGGTGATCTTCCCCATTCTGGAAAAAAAAAATGTGCAAAGGAGGCTATTGTTTAAGGATTAGACACAGGAATATAAGGGAATTGTAATTCCAATCTCAAAAGGAAAATAAAAGACAAAAACAAGACTCTGTTATAAACACCATACACTAAGCTGTAAGCTTAACATAGTTGTGTATAGCAGAGGGAAGGTAAACAGATTAGAGATGAAGGTGGCACCAGGATTCAATCTGATTTAGTTGCTATGAATACATATCCTTTGCAATATAGAATATGTAATACTTTTTGAGGCAGTAGTCCTGCTGCTAGTGTTGTGTGTGGCACTGCTAATAGATAGGTGCCAAATTACAAGGCAAAAAAGGAACATACATAGATGTGGCATCTTGATTAAAAAATCTTTGCTTGGTCGGCAAATTCATACCCCACAATGTTGACAATAGTCCATTCTTTCCCCTTGTCTTCAAGCCTGAGGGATTTTCCAAGGTGCCTTCTGTTCTTTTGATGGAGAAGATTTTTGGCATGCCTGCCTCCCAACAGGCCAAAGCACCCTGGCTATTAATCTGCTGGTACCAATTCCCTCATTTGTTGCTCGGGTGAAACTGAGCATTATGGAACCTTGCCTCAATAATCTGCTGGTGGGAGCTGAAACACAGACTCAACGTGCTGCCTTTCGTGGGAGGTCTGTGGCTTCTTATTTTCCCATCTTATCCTATATTATAATCTTCAAGTGTCCCTGCGTCCGTTCTGTGTGTCACGGAAGTGCGCTCTGCGCATGACACACGCGGACGCAGGGATTGGCCAGCAGAGACTTGGAGCGCAGAGGCGGGTCCACAGCCCGGAAGTTCCTGATAACAAATATGGCGGCCGCTGCGGCGAAGAAGCCACCGTTCAGCCGCCGGCTGCCCTCGCTGCCGCCACCGCCGCCTCACCCTGAGGGGAAACAGCGGCTGCTGAAGCGCTGGCGGCCGCCGCGGAGCGCGCTCGAAGCGGGGGCCGGGAGCAGGGCGCGCCGGCGCCCCGTGAGCCACTCTACCGCCTCCTGCCTCCCTAGAGCCCGTTAGTCAACGGGCTAACTTCAACTAGTAATAATATAACAGGGCATTGCAGTGTTAAAGAAAAAATTCCTCTATTTTCTACTGACGTGGAGCCATTAATACGTTGTGCACCATATATGCCATGAAAAGATCAAGCAATACCAAGTACAGTGGTACCTTGGTTTACAAACTTAATCCATTCCGGAAGTCTGTTCTTAAACCAAAGCGTTCTTAAACCAAGGCATGCTTTCCCATAGCAGAGGGGGACTCAATTTACAAATAGAAAAAACTCAACAGGAAGTGAAACATGTTCTTATTCCAAGGCAAAGCTCACAAACCAAAACACCTTCTTCCAGGTTTGCAGCGTTCTTAATCCGAGTTGCTCATAAACTAAGCTGTTTTTAAACCAAGGTACCACTGTAATACCTATCTACCCAAAGAGAGAGATCTAGTGCAAGGAGATAGTCAGCACCAAGGACAGGGCCATGAATGGAGTGTTGTGTAGCTCATTAAGTCAGACTACTTATATCAGTGATGGCTAACCTTGACACTCCAGATGTTTTGGAACTACAACTCCCATCATCCCTAGCTAACAGGACCAGTGGTCAGGGATGATGGGAGTTGTAGTCCCAAAACATCTGGAGTGTCAAGGTTAGCCATCACTGACTTATATAGATAGCAAGAGATGCCAGTAAATTATTTGCTTTTCTTATGTCTTTGAGGATAATTGTTTTCAGATGCTTGGCATTTTTTAAAGGCATTTTTTTTAAAGCAAAAGCAGTGAAATACCAAAACTTGCTCGCTCATTCACTCAGTTTACACAGGCATAATCACACCTTCAGGAGGCTTTCTGTTTTGTAAGGTGAAGTACACCTGTCAGCCTAGTATTCTTCACACATTTAAAAATGATACAATTGTATCAGCTGTTCATCCTGCATCCTTAAGGACTGCCACTTCTCCCATCACAGCTATTATATCCTTCTGGCTGCACCTCTTCTGCAAGACCCTACCAAGAGGCTTTATCCAGCGCTGCTTCCCGCTTCTGGAATGCTTTCCTGCTGTGAAGCTATGCATATTCCAGAAAAAATGCTAGCTCTTTACTTTTAGTATGATCCAGGAATGGATAGCTGTGATTTCCCTCCCCCCAACCTACACATCACCTACTGATAAGACTCTGACCTATTAAAATAGTTGCGCATAAACTTAACTTTATTCATAGTTGGATACCACCAGTTAACACCTAAGTCATACTCTGAGAACCATTGAAACCAAAGGCCTTTAAGTGATTTAGTTCAGTGGGTCTTCCTGGAATATGACTTAGTTGGATTTAAGAGTCCAAAGATGTAGTTTCTGTTTACCTGGACATTCTCAGTGAGCATTTTATTATAATTTATTTTACTGACTCTACTGAGGTGTCATGTCAACAGCTGCAAAAACGTGTCATCCTAGCAACAAAAAACCATGAACACAGCAATGTCACTTGGTTAAATCATATTCCTCCCCCCCAAAAAAGGGTCCCAGAGTGGTTCCAATGTTGTGCTGATATGTGATGTGTTGATTTATATTTATTCCACATTCTGTTGTTTGCGAACTCCACCCCTCCTGCACCGTTGCAGTGGAACTCCAGAGTATCTACTTGCTTTGGAACTAGTGGCGCTGACAAAAGGTGATCTGCCAGCTACATTAGCCAGCAACTCCCAAACAAGCCTAGACAAGATAGATCACATCCCCACTTCTTTTTCTAATTGCATGTCTGCAGACCAATAGTTCCCAGAAACTGTTCATCTTGCTGCATGGTGGCACATTCTGGGCACTGAGTAGCAATCTGGACATGGACCTAAATGAGCTTGCAAAACCGTGTGTGGTCCTTTCTCTCTTGTTGAGTAGGGCCTGCAATGCCAGGGCCAGGGCTGAGATGTAAAGGCTCACATGAGCTCCTCTTCATGGTTCCTGCCTTGCAGTCCAGAGCTATCTTGAGAGGCTCTTGCTTTCAGCCCAGACTCAGTCCTAGCCTCCCTTGTGGTCTTCTTTCCAGCTGCGCACCATCTGTTCCTGCTGCTGAATCCCTGTTACTGGCTAGCATCCCTGCTGCACCCCTCTGCCCTTTCGCTTATTTATCTACCTGTGTATTTATTTCATGAAATGTATATACCACGACTGTAAAAAAAACAAAAAGTTGTTTATAAAAAGAGTAAAACAATGAAATTATCAGTTAAAAAACACTTTAAAATTACAATTTTAAATATTCAAAAATAAAAATAAATAAATGATAAGCTAAACGCCCCGTGTCAGCATTCTACATGCCCAGATAGGTTTGCCTAAAGAAAAATGTCCAGCAGACACAGGAAAAGAGCACAGTGAAGGTACTTTCCTGATGTCAATCAGCAGGGAGTTCCAAAGGTGGGTGCTGCCAAATGAAAAGTATTATTATGAGTATTGTGTGGCCCCTGCAACGGTGCCCATTCGGTCAGTCCTCAACCCCTGGGTGTCCTCAGGACAGGGCATGTGCAGGAATTTGAGCAGGCGCCAGGGATTCCCTTTACCTTTACAAACCGATTGGCAAACATTGTGCCCAGGTCCTTCTCTCAAGAAAACTGGAAGAGTTGTGGGATGTGGTTGTCATTGGCAAGGAAATCTAGTCCCTCTCCCTTCCATCCACGCTTTGAACTATGGCTTTTGTTTCAGGTCATTGCATTCTGATACCCAAAGATTTCTGCAGGTGAAGATAGATCTATCTTAGGTGTGTGACGGAAGGCGGTTTGCACATACATTCTAATCTCCGCCTTGAAAACAAATGCCTGTAATTAATGTGCATTCAGACAACTATTTTCAGCACTGTCTCTCTCCCTCCTAAAACAGCCACACCCCAGTATTAAGGTAACCGAATCTGAAGTTTGTGGAGAACCCAAAGTAGACAAGCAGGCTCCTAATCTCACTGACAGATTAATTTAAATTGATACTGGGAGAAAATGAGGTCATTTCTAAACTGAAACTGTGCAATGTATAATTTTTCTTTAATCATGGTTTGAAATGACTAAATTCTGCACAGAGCTCATGTTTGTATAGAAGCAATATAAAGAGAGAGAAGTTCAGAATACGCCATTGCAGTGGGAAGGTTCTCGAAATGAGACGGAAAGGAGAATGACTACCATCACAATCTGTGCAGAGTAAACTAGGCAAGTTAACTCTGAAGTGTGCTATTCAAAGGGACTTTCCCCCAAAGTCCAATGTGTGCAGCTTAAAAACTGCAAAGAAAGATACATTTTACCTGAGAACATAATGCAGAACACAACTGTTTTGTTCCTTTTGAAACCCTCTTACCCGCTCAAGAATTATAATGGTTTTATCTGCTTTTGTAATTGTATAGTCTGTGGTTGTGATGTGCCCTGGGACCGCATGGTGGAAGACAGGTAAGAAATTACTATAAAGAAAACAACAACATTGAGAGTCCTATTTAGAGAAATGTTGATGCATATTTGTTAAACTGTAGTAGAACATTGCAGGTTCATCTGCGATCATGTACACGTCGCCCGTTTCACCAATTATGCACTGAGAAAGCATCAATGTGAGCACCGATTGGCCAATTGAGTAACAGGGTGATGTCATAAGGCCAGCCCATCACCAGCACACAGGATCCTTGGGCAACTTCAAGGACCTCAGCATCCTGACAAGAGTCCAGCCTGGCAATGATGCCGGTCTAGGAGCCACCAACCATTTGAATTTCCCATAGCGTTGGGAATATTGGGAGGTGGGGGCTTTTAGTTTCAGCAACTGATTTCATGGAGTAGGACCTATTGGGCATGAGCTGCTGTGCTCATTAAGCCCCAAACCCAGCCAAGCCTGTGAAGATCCTGTTTTTCTAATAAAGAGTTAACTACAGCTTTGAACTGTGTGATTTACTGACCAGCTTTGCTCTATGACACTATGCTAGGCATGGGGAACCTTTGCCCCCCCCCCGATGCTGCTGAACTACAAACTCCCATCAGCCCCATCAAGCCTGGCCAATGGCTAGCGATGGTGCTATTTGCAGTTCAGCAATGTCCAGAGGGCCAAAAGTCCCTCCCCCCTGCTCTGTGCATTTCATCTAATAGTGGTGTGGCATGTACATGTCCCAGCTGATAATTTTAGGGCCCAGATTGGGGAGATAAAAAAGATTGTTGGCTTTTATTTGGCAGATGCAGGCAGGAAGGTGTGTGTGTGTGTCTCAAATGATGGAAATACATGGATGCGGCAGGAGCAAGCAAGCTGCAAACCCATTGCCACAAGACTTGATGAGTTTCCCCACGTAGCTAACTTCGCACGAGGCTTTGGGGTCAAGAAATCAACCCCTCTTATTTTATCTGTATCTTATCACTAATGAGTGCTTTTCTAGAAATAAACATCCAATTAACCTTTGTATTTTATTTGATAAAGGAAGTCAAATCAATGCCCTCCAGACTGAACTATGAAATAAAGAATTAAACAATGTGCAGCAGACATTGACTTCTTAAAAGCTCTATTGGTGTGGTTTTTTTACATTTAAAAATGCATAATAATATAATTTATTCTATGCTTGCATCTCTGTTTCAATAGATTTCAGATTTCATCTGATCTTATTTTAACAGTAGGTTAGTTATCTGACAGTATTGTTGCTGGAGTTTATAATGAACTGATTTAATTAGATGTAGTTATTAAAATCTGAACACTTGGAGCTCTTAATACATTCCAACAACAACAAAACTTGTTAATTCACAAAGTACATTAAACAGCAGTGCACACATAAGAAAACAGGTGGATGATTAAATTGAACCTATGCAGATTGATGGGAAGCGGGTAGCGCTGTGGGTTAAACCACAGAGCCTAGGGCTTGCCGATCAGAAGGTCAGCGGTTCGAATCCCCGCATCGGGGTGAGCTCCCGTTGCTTGGTCCCTGCTTCTGCCCACCTAGCAGTTCGAAAGCACGTCAAAGTGCAAGTAGATAAATAGGTACCGCTGCAGCGGGAAGGTAAACGGCATTTCCGTGTGCTGCTCTGGTTCGCCAGAAGCGGCTTAGTCATGCTGGCCACATGACCCAGAAGCTGTACGCCGGCTCCCTTGGCCAGTAAAGCGAGATGAGCGCCGCAACCCCAGAGTCGGCCACGACTGGACCTAATGGTCAGGGGTCCCCTTACCTTTACCTATGCAGATTGATGACAGAGATCTTTCTCAATTTAGAAAGATGGGCACTGCTTAGACTCAATATTTGAGGTGAGGTTAATACACTTAAGAGGACTATCTTGCTATGGACAATTTTTATGCTTTGTGGTATTTCTTTATATACTGTCAGGGACCGGCAGGACTCTGATGTGTAAGGGGATGGAGGCAAGGGAGCCAGCGGGTCTGGTGGCACCCGCAATGCAGGAACCAGGGTGGGGAGAAGAGAAAGGGCCAGGGCAGTAGGAGACAGCATTGGGGGCGCAGAATGTTTCAGAAGCAGAGAAAGAGGCTGTTCAGGTGAGGGATGAGCCAGTCAAATACCCTCCATCCCCTGCCCATCTGTCTCCTAGATCCTGGAGAGGCTTAAAGAAGGAAGAGCAGCAATGATTTTGTGCAGAAGTCTCTGGTTGTGTGTTCACACAAGGGCACATAAGCCTGGGGCAGGGGAGTGGTCCCAAGGTTGCTTTAACAGCTCCATGAACCTGGGAAAGTTAAAGTAAGCTAAGTAGGCACTTGGCTGAGTGGGTGCAGGCCATATATTTCTGATTTTTATGTCTTATTTTAGGGCCTATCTTTTTACTCATACAAATAACTGGCAAGCCTCCTTTTCTGAAGATACCCCTGCATGAGGTTATGTACTTGGCACCACTTTATGGATGGATGGTTTATATTAAAGAGGAAAAGGCTATTTCCACCTGAAATTTCAGCAGCTTAAGAGCTGTGGTGTATAATGTCTTACATTTCGACCCATCGGCTCATGCTAAATTAACTCCATGGGGGTTAACCTAGAGTTGAAGATAAGAGTGGTGGTCCTTTCTGTGGAAGAAATGAGCTGATAGGGGGATTTATACATTAGATCAGTTAATGGGATTGTATGGAGAATTTTTGTGATTTTCAATACCACAGTTTAGGCACCACTTACCTGTGAGTGCTAAATGGAAGCATCTTCAGCTACAGCACCTTTTGGTGTCTATTTATGGACTGACAGCTTTGAGTGTTTCTGCATCTTTTATGCTACTGGCGGGGATCTTTACAGAAGGCTAACCCATAAAAATAACCCTAATGGGAAATTTCCTACATGTGAAATTCAGAAGGGGGGTACCAGCAGATACATTTTGACAGTCTCATTGTTTGCCTCAAATCAGAGAACTACAAATTGTAGGGAAATTAGACTCTCTGGTATCAATCTCATCAATCATCTGTGTGATTTCCCAGTGCATATACACCTCCTTGCTAAACATTTTACCTGTGGTGTCTGTATATTCAGCTTTCACTTATAGTTGCAGTTTAAAAACTTGCTGCCCCTACTGGTCTGCTAAGGAGCAAGACTTAAAGTCAAGCGTCAGAGGGAATGAGGCAGATGATGTCATTGTTCTGCTGCTATGTGTTTCCCCTGACTATTACCCCTGGCAACAATAGCATCCTACTACCATGTAACCCAAACATACTGAGGGTTAGGATGTCACCACCCCCACCACCGATGACATCAGATAGCATGACCATTACTAGCTGAGATGGCAGCTAGTAAGATTCCTTGGAGATGTAGGAATGGGAACTAGGGTAGCAAAATGGTCTTACTCTATAATGCATGTTCATCATTTACATTCACTTCTAATTGTGCGATTCCAGCAGATGTCATTGTTCTCTTCAAAGAACACACCCAGTCTTGGCAGTAGGCAGCAACTGTCTGACATTAGACCAATGGTGGAGAACCTGTGGCCCTTCAGACATGGTTAGACCCCCCCCCCCAGCTCCAATTAGCCCCAGGCAGCAGGGGCAATGGTCAAGAAGGATGCAAACAGTAGTCCAGCAATATCTGCAGGACCAAAGGTTAGACTTTCCATTGCACTTTGTAATCTTTTGGTTTGCTTTTCATATAGTATCAGTTAAGGTAAGTTTATCAAAGTTGGCTGCAGAATGGAAGAAGAGGCTTGTCCTCCTCTCTATGCAGAAGCATCCAAACAGAGTAAGATTCATACTCAACCTAGTATGACTAAAGAGTGTTGAAACTACCATCTGGAAGAACTTCCACAAGATGCTCTCCATGTCAAGCTCTTCCTCTCCATTTAAGAACACTGACTCCCAACTTTCTAGTTACAGGTAGGTAGCCGTGTTGGTCTGCCGTAGTCGAAACAAAATAAAAAAAATCCTTCCAGTAGCACCTTAGAGACCAACTAAGTTTGAGCTTTCGTGTGCATGCACACTTCTTCAGATACACTGAAACAGAAGTCACCAAACCCTTATATATAGTGAGGGGGTGGGAGGGGTATTACTCAGAAGGGTGGTAGGAATGAATGATTGGCCGATAGGTGTGGTAAACCTGTTGACGACTGTTAACGACTGCAATTGGTCTTACAGGAAAAAGCAAGGGGTGAGATGGCTAAAAAAGTATTTTTTTAATTTTGTTTTGACTCCCAACTTGTGATTTTTCTGTTGAATCACAACTATATTACCTTAATCTATTCTTTATCAACCTGGAAGGTATGCGGGTAGTATTTATTTATTTGTTTATTTATTTATTTATTTTGCGTGATGCCACCAGAAATCAGTATTGCTGCCTGTGGCGAACCAGCCCTTTTGGCCTTGTAGAATGTTAAGTTTTCCCCAGCGTTTACAAGGTTAAACATAGAACCTGTTAATTGACAGTTCACTCCAGAGAGGCGGAACCTTCTGGGGGTTTTAAAGGGGAGGAACGGCAGTTGGTCGGTCGGTTGGTGCTGTGTGGGAGTTGAGAGAGGTAGATAGAGAAGGGAGGAGATAGATAGAGTAGGTATATGGGTAGGCTATAGGAGTCCTCAGAAACTGTAAAGAACTGTAAAGAAACTATGAATTACATGTGCTAAAGTCTGAAACCGTTATGCTTGTTAAACAATAAAAACTAGTTCTTGTTCTAACCATCGAAGTATCGTCGTCCATGAGGTCCAGAGTGTTATACCAAAGCTCAGTGTAATGAACTCAGAGAGAGGACAAGACTAGGAACAGTCTGTGTCCTAGAGATTCATTAAGGAGGGGCTAGGAGGGGGTGAACCTTAAACGCCACAGTGTAGCTAGTAGAGGCTAGCTAGCTGAGACAGCAAAGGGGGGTTCCTTGGTGATTAGAACCCAGGGCTGTAGGTTAAAAGGTTTTCATCTGGAAGCCTGGAGTAGGGGGTATAACTGGACGGGAACACTCTTGTCACTGGGATCTCCTGAGTTATAAGGAGGTCGGTCTTTAGTCGAACCTCGGAGGGCAGGGTGTGAGGGGTTTAAGATAAAACCATTGCACCTGCATTACTAACAAACATTTATAACAGGGTGACACAGAGTGCGCAAAGGGAGGTT
The DNA here is from genome assembly GCA_034641385.1 of Darevskia mixta. Classification (NCBI taxonomy): domain Eukaryota; kingdom Metazoa; phylum Chordata; class Lepidosauria; order Squamata; family Lacertidae; genus Darevskia; species Darevskia mixta. Next base: position 4,400,852 of record JAWWNH010000224.1, on the reverse strand, counting down.
TGCGACACTGCCCATATGAACTTATCATGAACAGGTGATAAGACTCTACATTTGTCTTTCTAGCAGATTGCTGTGACTGCCACCCGTCACAATTGTTTTGCTTCATTCATTGTTCTTTGTCAAGGACTGAGCTGCAGTCTGACAAACACTGAGAAATGCCTGGTGTGTTGCTGACAGGCCTGTCACTCAAAAGCTATGTGGGAGAAATGAGTAAGCAGATTCATTCCACTGAGATTGTCAGAGAGCATAGGATAAACACAGAATTTTCTTTCTTTCTGGGAGAGCTCTGCTCTTTGAATCATATGGGGGGGGGGGGTTCCCCTTAAAAATTTCAGAGTGACAGACTGAAAACTTTGACTTTTCCTGTGGTACCTACAAGTTCTGCAGAGAGAAATGGCCAGCAAACATCTCTGTATTATTCTAAGAATGTCCAACTAGCACAAGCCAGACAGACCTCATGTACACCTGACTTATGCGAAATGAATGGGAGCATCACCTAAGGATTATATATGGTTGGGCCCAGTATAAGAGAAAGCAGAGTTGGAGGCTCTGAGCAAACTCTCCAGTATCCATTGTGGACTGAAAGCCATCTAGCAATTAAAGATCCAGCTCAGTTGGTGCCTCAGTTGAGCTCTCCCCAGTGTGGTCCACCCCATGTATCCTCAATGTCAGGTAAAAACATACTTCTTTCACAAGACTTTTGATACAGGAAAGTGTTGTTAATTGAGTGACTGAAGTGTTTTGCTCCTGTTATTGAGGGTTGCTTTGTGAGCTTTTAATGTGTTTTGAATATATTGTGTTTATATAATCTATGCTTGTGTTTTTAAAATATTCATAGTTACTTAGAGGCCTTTTTGTGGAATAAGCAACTAACAAGCAACAACAACATCAACAACAATAATGCCTAACTATTCACAGACCGAGATTTCACTGATTTGGAAACCAAATTCCTGCAGTGGCCCTCTTTGTAATCCCCTCCACCCCAGATTAGGAAGCCCTTGTGCTTTCTATGGACCAGAATAACTACTTGATAACTCTACAGCAGGCATGTCCAACAGGTAGATAGTGATCTACCGGTAGATCACTGGACGTCTGTGGTAGATCACTGGTAGATCACTGGCTCCCCCAAAGAAGCTCAACAACTTTGGCTCCCCTAAAAAAGCTCGATTTTTTTTGCCCTGCACCCCAACGCGCTGCCCAGCCGGCGGGGGTCCGAGGCGAGGCGGCCTCCGCTGACGGGCCAGCCGGTCGCCCCCGCCGAAGCCTCCCGGTCCCCCGGCTCCTGCTGCTCCGGCTCCGGCTAGCGCCCGTTTTTTCAACGGGCTTAATATACTAGTTATGTATATTTACATTACAGTGGTACCCCGCAAGATGAATGCCTCTCAAGACGAAACACTCGCTAGACGAAAGAGTTTTTCATTTTTGAAGGCGCTTCGCATGACGAATTTCCCTATGGGCTTGCTTCGCGAGACGAAAACGTCTTGCGAGTTCCCAATGCATTCCTATGGGGAACCGCGCTTCGTAGGTCCGTGCTTCGCAAGACGACAAACCTCGCAAGACGACAAAACTCGCAGAACGAATTAATTTCGTCTTGCGAGGCACCACTGTACATGTATTGTTTTCATGGATTCTGTGATACATGTCCATGCAGGTTTTTAGTTATTTATCTGTTTATCTATATTTTAAAGGTATTATATGCTGAAGAAGACGTATACGAAACAGTGTCAATACCGGATCACTGCCCGTTGTCTTTCTGTTATTATACAAGAAAAATATATACACTACTTTCATTGGCCGTCGTGTTGCTCATTTTTGTTTCTGTTGAAGATTGCAACACAGAGGTTTTTTTGTCTTGTTTAGGCAGAGTGCGGCAGATACATCAGGCAGTGGATGCCAGGGCATGGGAGAAACCAATGACAGCAGCTTCGCTAGCTGTCCCCATCCTCCTGAACCAGTGCTAGAGAAGCAGGGATGGTAGTTTGTAGCTGGTCTTGGCTGGCCAGCCATCTAGCCTAATCCTCTTCTTCCAATGGGCCACAGTCAGTGCCACTGGGAAGTAAGTGAGCAAGCAGGCAGAGGAGCAGTCAACCCAGGGTGCACACTCTCCAGCAGGCCTCAGATTGGTTTCTTCCTAGGATGCATAGTGGTGCTGAATTGCAGCATTTGTTTGATTAGCGAGCAGGCGTCAGGTGAAATGGTGCAGGTGAACAGTGAGGGGGCTGGTCAGATCTGTGTGTGCCACACCAACTGTCTTGCAACCCCTAAGACAGCTTGCTACCCTGGAGTGTAAAGGGTAAAGGGACGCCTGACCATTAGGTCCAGTCGTGACCGACTCTGGGGTTGCGGCGCTCATCTCACAATATTGGCCGAGGGAGCTGGCGTACAGCTTCCAGGTCATGTGGCCAGCATGACAAAGCCGCTTCTGGCTTTTTTTCAGGGGAAACTCACAGGAACGCAGTTCCAGCACCTCTCATGTGGGTGCCATTGCCATTTTAAGAGAACGAGGGAGGTGTTCATGGTCAGAGGTGTAGCAACCCCAGGTGGTACCCGGGGCGGAATTTTTTTTGTCACCCCCCACCACTTTAATTTTTTTTTAAAAAAAATTTAAAATAAAAAGTGTCACCCCCCTCTGATGGTGCCACTTTGCGAGGTGTGGGGGTTTTGTGTGTGTCTATTATCTCTTTTTTTTCAATAAAGTTGAAATAAAAAAAATTTAAAAATAATAATAATTAAAAAAAATTAAAAAAATTAAAAAGTGTCACCCCCCTCTGATGGTGCCACTTTGTGAGGTGTGGGGGGTTGTGTGTGTGTCTATTATCTCTTTTTTTCAATGAAGTTAAAATTAAAAAACATTCTAAATTTTTAAAAAATTTTTTTTATTTTTTATTTTAAAAGGGTCACCCCCCTCTGGGGTGGAACCTGGGGCGGCCCGCCCCCCGTTGCTACGCCCCTGTTCACGGTGGGTTCTGGAACCTCTTTTTCTAGAAAAATAGCACTGGGTTTACCGGAAAACTCTGTTTCATTGTCTTTGTTGTGATAACATTCAGCTGCCAGTAGGGTCAGCTTCTGTATGTGGAAAAGGGAGAATGGTGCCATCTTGTTCCTTAACCTCAGGCAGCAAAGTATCTTGGCCAAGCCCTGGAACAATCCACTAATTAACAACAAATATAATGCCATTACAGACCATTGAAACAAATGTGTTATAATGGAAATTTGTTTAACTCTGTGAATTATAATTAAAGCGTTCCATTTTACCTGCTTAAGGATGGAGTGTCATCTCAGGGGCAAATTCCATGTCTAAAGAACTTTGCTTCATTTCACGGTTCTTGCACATAAATTGTACATGAAAAGTCATTACATTAACTTGTAAAGGTAGTTTTAAAAATACGTCTGGAGGGAGTTCTCATCTTCTCTTAGTAGAGGACCTCTAAGAAGAAACTGAAGTGTGTGCAAGTAGCTTGCAGAGTCACTAAACCAACAGCGCTGCTAGAAACTCTTAAACTCACCTTTTTGCTACAACAGCGCTCTCTACTAACTTTTTGGAACTGAAAGAACATTGGAATAGTGAAGGATCTGTCACAGACACCACAAAATACCCACTTCACAGAAGAAGAAGAAACCAGTGAGGCTCAGAACTTCCCTGCCTCCTCAAAAAACTAGCAAAACATCCACACAGACCCTAAAACAAATAAAACAAAGAGACAAAGAGAAACCAGGCAGCAGACACTCTAGCAAATCAAAACCATAAATTGCAAAACACCTAAATTTTTGAACAACAGACAAATGGCAGAGGGGCTTGGTGGCCAACAGCATGTGTAGGATTAATATGGGAAGCATTCATCCACAGAACATTCATAGAATTGTAGAGTTGGAAGGGAGCCTGAGGATCATCTAATCCAACCCCCTGCGATTCAGGAATATGCAGTACTGTATTTTCCTGCGTATAAGACTGCTTTTTAACACAGGAAAATCTTCTCAAAAGTCGGGGGTCGTCTTATACGCCGGGTCATATTTCTTATATGGCGAGTATATCCCAAACTCTATATTTTAACTGGAAAAGTTGGGGGTCGTCTTATACGCCCAGTCATCTTATATGCCGGAAAATACGGTAGTCCCATACAGGGATCAAACCTGCAACCTTGGCATTATTAGCACCATGCTCTAGCCGACTGAGCTAGCCAGGCAGGGATTAATAGCAATGTAAGTAATTAAGGATCTCCTCCCAGAAAATTGATGGAACACTGATGGAACCGTTTGCTATGGGTTTGCAAAACAGAAGAAACCAAATAGTAGTAGTAGTAGTAGTAGTAGTAATAATAATAATAATAATAATAATAATAATAATAATAATAATAATAATTTATTATTTGTACCCCGCCTATCTGGCCGGGTCTCCCCAGCCACTCTGGGCGGCTTCCAACAAATATCAAAATACATTAAAATATCACAGATTAAAAACTTCCCTAAACAGGGCTGCCTTCAAGTGTTTTCTAAAGGTCATGTAGTTGTTTATCGCTTTGACCTCTGATGGGAGGGCGTTCCACAGGGCGGGCGCCACTGCGCTAATCAAATAACTCTATGATTCTCTCAGGATATTGCCTCTAGAAAGATGAAATTAGATATGGCCATGCTACATTTTAAATGATAAAACAAATTGGGGCTCTTTACAGGAGGCAACTGTAAATGTTGGAGCTGGTGGAGGGGAGAACCCGGAGAATTTTGCAGGAGAGTCACTAATGGAATGACCTTGTGTGGACTCCCAGCCTGGAAGCAGGTGCTGTCTTTGATAAATGACGCCTGTAAATCAGGGCTAATGTTCGACAATCCCATCTGACACGTAAAGTGTAAGTGCTCCTGATGAACTTTATAAATGCCAGCCAGCAGGTGCATTTTGTGCCTATTAACATTCATAGATTTTATTATAAATCCTGAAACAAAGAAATTTAGCTTAATGGAAATGTTGACCACCCTGTGAACACCTATTAGGACTGAGCCTTTTTGTCTGTGTGATCACTGTCGCTGCTCACTGAAGGAGAGCATCACTATGATATATCAAATTACAAAGAACAAGCCAGCACAGATTGTGTAAAATGGGATGGTAAATGTGAACTTCTTACCAGTCAGTATGCCAGAAGCTGGGACTGATAAACTGCACTGGATAAACTTTTTCTTGAAGGTTTTGAAAAGGGGTCCTTATGCGGAGCTCTCTAGGTCTGAAACTCTCTGGACAATTTATAGTACAAAATGTACATTGTTAAGGAAGAAACATAAAAATTGCAACAATTTGCAGCACATCAGTTAAGCAGATAATAATTTATTATTACTGAATCGTTTCACTTCCAAAATGGCTGCCAAGCTGAGGTGGACATTTTTAGGAAAAGAGAAGGTAAAGCGCCCACAATTCCTTTATCCAAATCCACATTCAATTCACAAGGGGTGTGTTATGTTGCGGGGGGGGGGGGTGTGTTGGTTTTTGAGGCGCAGATGAAATTATTTGGGTGGTCTGAGGGACGTTCTTATCGTTTCCTTTTTTAAACTTTAAACAGCAAACACAGTATTTTGTCACTGGTTGTGGTGGCAGCAACAGACCTCTTCTCATCTTGACGTGGTACCACTCCAAAGCATTTTGGGAAAAGGAAACGTTTTGGGAAACAACAACACACACTGCCACAAGTGACAGGAATAATACTTTAAAAAGTTGTTTGAAGTTTCTTGAGCCTGCTAGTCCTGTACACACTAGCAAGCCCTTGTGAATTCAGTGGCGCTCGCTTCAGAGTATACATGCATATGGTAAAGGTAAAGGGACCCCTGACCATTAGGTCCAGTCACGGACGACTCTGGGGTTGCGGCACTCATCTCGCTTTACTGGCCGAGGGAGCCGGCGTACAGCTTCCAGGTCATGTGGCCAGCATGACTAAGCCGCTTCTGGAGAACCAGAGCAGCGCACGGAAACGCCTTTTACATTCCCGCCAGAGCAGTACCTATTTATCTACTTGCACTTTGACGTGCTTTCGAACTGCTAGGTTGGCAGGAGCAGGGACCGAGGAAAGGGAGCTCACCCCGTCGCGGGGATTCAAACCGCCGACCTTTTGATCGGCAAGCCCTAGGCTCTGTAGTTTAACACACAGCACCACCCGCGTCCCACATGCATATGACTGCACTGTAAATATCCCAGTGTATAGGGGCTTACACAGGAAAACGTCTCTGTGGGTTGACTTGAAGAACTTATCCCAGTAGGCTGGTCTCTAAATTATTTTAAAATCAAAATTTAATGAAATTATTCAAATATATTGTTATTATAACTTTATAGCATTGTAAATGTACCCTTGCTTGCTACCCCAAATTTGCTAGTGCTGCTTGATTTGTGGAACGAAAGGCACTCAGCATGTGTTCAGAATGTCTAGATAAAAATAAAAAAAATCCCCTTCTCGCTTAGCTGCCATTCCCTGGAAACAATTCCAGTCTGATTATCCCCTGACCCTGTTTTCCTAAATCAAACCCTACCCTCCTTGTGGACTGGGAAGAGAGCGAGGAAGAGCCTGCCAAGAGTTGCAACAGTATTTATTGCCGTTTGGTTTTCTAAAATAGCTCCTTTGCCTTTCATAGCGGAATGTGAAGCAGAAATTGGAACTGTTGTGAACTTTGGCAGTTGTTTCTGTAGAGGTTAAAAACATTGCCCGAATGCTTCTATTAAATGGGCAGTGCTTTCTTTCTCCCTCAAACCCTATATACAGATTTTTTTTAACTTAAAATGTTTCTTGCCCACTCTGTATTCAGTGGATAAAAAAAACCCTCATTCCACTAATAAAACAAGCAAACAGATAAAACCATCACAGCAACAACAGTCTTAAAATGCTGAGCAGCTGATTTTCTTATCATTACACAGTGGAGTTAAAAAAGGTAAAGGGATCCCTGACCATTAGGTCCAGTCGTGTCCGACTCTGGGGTTGTGGCGCTCATCCCGCTTTACTGGCCGAGAGCCGGCGTACAGCTTCCGGGTCATGTGGCCAGCATGACTAAGCCGCTTCTGGTGAACCAGAACAGCGCACAGAAACGCCGTTTACCTTCCCGCCGGAGTGGTACCTATTTATCTAGTTGCACTTTGACATGCTTTTGAACTGCTAGGTGGGCAGGAGCTGGGACCGAGCAACGGGAGCTCACCCCGTCGCGGGGATTTGAACCGCCGACCTTCTGATCAGCAAGTGGAGTTAAGCATTCATAAATGCATGAGAAAATAACTTGGTCTTTACCTGGCCCCGAAACAGAGTAAAGGCTGGTGCTAGTCAGAGCGGGGGCCATTTTGCAATAGGGGCACCGCTATGGAGAAGGCCCTCTCTTGCATCACTACACAATGTTTGGTTCCCAAAGGTGGGATGGTAACAAAGGCCTCTCCAGAAGGTCCTCATGCCCAGTCAGGATGAAACTCAGTGAGGTGCTCCTGGGATCTGAGCTGTTTAGGACTTTATAGGTCACCTTCAGTGTTATGTGATTCCATCAAGCTGCTCTACCCAACTGCTGCAGTAGCTATGCAGGCATAGGCAAACTCGGCCCTCCAGATGTTTTGGCACTACAACTCCCATCATCCCTAGCTAACAGGACCAGTGGTCAGGGATGATGGGAGCTGTAGTCCCAAAACATCTGGAGGGCCGAGTTTGCCTATGCCTGAGCTATAGTTTCTGGGACACCTTGTTTTGTATTATTTTATTACAAATAAAATAACTCAATGGTACTGAGGAAGTTGCACTACGTCTTGGTATTGCTGGCATCAATTGGGAGGGATGGACTTGTCAACAGCCATGGGGCATTTAAAAAAAAATGTATCAGGTATTCTAATGATTGTGATCAAACAAAAGCAAAACACTGGACTGGCTAATAGATATACGGAACAATTTACTCAATCAAACACATTAAAATAAACACATTAAGGTGCAGCGTGCAAGTCCAAGCCTGTAGACACTTCTAAGCAATTAATAAACTGATGGCACAAGACTGCCAATGATGATGATATCCTAGCGTAGTACAATTACGCAAAAGTGTTGCAAATGGCAAAGTCTTGTGCGAGGGAATGGTCGCAGGCAGGCTGGAAGACAAGGTCATGCGTGATGGTGGTCGCAGACAGGCCCTCCTCGCTGTCCCTCAGCGAAAATTGATCTGAAGACCTGAATCCCGGATATTGATCAGGTTTCGCTGGAGCTTCTTCAGTTCATCGTACTATTTGTAGAACACCATACAATAAAATTATACATTCTCACAGGCACAGCAATGGGGTAGCAAATCTAAAGTCACTCAAATGCTCTTGGGACTCCAACTCCCAGCAGCCTCAACCAGCATAACCAATGTTCAGGGATAATGAGAGTGATTATTCCATTATCTTCAAGCTCTGGAGGACCACAGCTTCCCCGCCCTGGGTCTGAAGAGTGGTTCTCGCTGACAAGAATAAAACAGAGCGTCTCTCTCTTTCCTTGGAGAATTGTGTGAGCCCCACGACAACAGAAGCAGCTGCTGTTGTGCTGGATCCAGGACCGGTGCTGGCAATTTTTGCGCCCTAGGCGAAGGGGTGGGCCAAATCGACGGGTGCGTCTTCCTCACGGCATGGGAAGCATGGGAAAGAGGCCAATACCAGAAACCTTATAGCCGGCGCTATGCTGGTCTCTGGGTCCAGGGGCATGCCTGGCTGCTGCAACATGGCTGGTGAGGACCCCGCGCTTCAGGTGGCGGTGATGGCCACCCCCAGCAGCTTGGCGCGGAGGTCGAGGTCCACCAGGTGGGGCAGGTCTATGGTCAGCCATAGAGGGATGGCCCTTTATTTTACTTTTTTACTTTTTACATTTATACGTCACCTCCTGCAAGGTCACAGTGGCCTGTATGGTTCTCCCTGCCCACTCACAACAACAACCTTGCGAGGGTGACTGAGAGAGAGATTGGCCCAAGGTCACCCAGGCAGCTTTATGGCCGAGTGGGGATTCAAACCCTGGTTCTCCCAGTTCCCAGCCTGACTTCTAATTCCTCTTCCCCTTCCCCCTCTCTTCTGAGGAGTCCCAGCAAGAGGCCAACATCCTGTTTTCTTGCCTCTGGGGAGCCCACAAGCAGAGCACTGGGGGGGGGGGATGACGCAGGTGCCCCCACTGGACTTTGCCCTCCACCCCAAAATAGCTGCCCAGAGAGCACCAGTAGCATCCTGAACACTCCTTTTTATTAAAGAAAATATTTTAAGCTCATGACCTGCTGTCACTTTCCTCCCTGGCCATGTCTCCTCACTGCTTTCCATTTGCAATTTCCTTTTCCTTTGTTTTCAGCTTTCTCCGCCATGCCATTTCTTTCTCCCTGTGTTTTTCCTCTTCCGCACGTGCATCAGCTCCTCTGATCGCTCTTTCAGGAGCTCTCAAAAACCTTTCCTTTTGCCCCCTCCCCAGCTCGGCTCCTGTCAGACCTGGAACCCTCAGTTTCAGCTAGGAAGTTGCAAGCCGTATGAAGACCTTTTTAAAAAAATAAGGGAAGACAAAAAAGTCACAGAAACGGGCTGTGCTTTCAAGTTCCCCATAAATTACCTGGGAAATTCTAAAAGCTTGCCTCCTTTTTTTGGCTTCTGAGGTTGACCCTCATGAAGGTTATTACCCAACTGTGGAGCTTGGGATATTCTTCTAATTAGACACAGCTATGGTTTGATTTTTATGATATGCATCCTTCTGCAGGAATATTTATTTTTGGTTGGTTGGTTGAAGGGGGACACTGGGGTGCTGTTTCTCTTCTTTAAAAGAAATGTTATAAGATCCGGTACCACAAAGCCATCACTAGCCAAAAGCAGGTTTCCTAATGGGACGGGCGCTTGTACCTTTAACAGCAGCAGCAGCACAATACAAAATTTAGGTGAAGCACGTACAGGCTGGGGAGCCTTGTATCCCACACATGATGCAACAGGGAACTCAATGCATTGGAGTTGCATATCATAGATGTGCACCCAATTCACACAGTTCTCCCCCCCCCCAAAATGGAGGAAATACTGTATGTAGATATCACCTGTTACATCATATTTTTTGACTTCTAGAGAGGATGGCATGGCATCATAAACCCTACTGCCTTACTCCCAGTTAAGGGACCTAATCCTGCTCCCCTCCCCCCAGTGTATGTTTCATGCCAAGGACCCCGCTTTGGATAGCAGCAACAAGAAATAAAATCAAAGTAGACCCTGAGCTGGGGTGGGCACAAATGCAAACCACCCCCTCCCTGGTGACCAGCTGAGGAGATAGCGGTGTGTGTGTGTGTGTGTATTGTTCGAAATTAGCCAGGCGCATTTTGCACGTGGCTACTGGCCACTTGTAACCAAGTGAAGATGCCTGGGTGCCAGCAAGTTTCTCCATAGCCTGGTCCATCCCCCTTTTAAAGTCTGCAAAGTGTAAAGCCATAAGTTTTGACAAATCTGATTTGGCTGTTTTTTCTGCTTCTTCCTGAGCTGAGGCTCTTTTCTTCTCTACTGCTTTCTGTCTTGTTACTATAATCTGTTACTTTTTCCTGCCATGGCTGTTGTCAAAACAATTGCTGTAAAACAGCCAACTTCAAGGTCAAAGCAACCAACTCTTATCTCTTTCCCTCTGGAGAGCTCAGAAAATTCCACTTCCAAGCCCACCAGCTATGTCTCTCTAACTTCCCAAATTTACACAATTTATATACAGATCAGTTCAAAAACTATGTATGCACAATATTACACATATCTTACCCAAAAAGGAAGCAGACAGAGCGGGGAGATGAAAATTGTTGTGTATTGATTCAAGCTGCTGTATTTGGATCCTCAGCTTTATTGGTTCCCACCTAAAAGCTGCTGTGTGATTGCTTGAGATGGTCCCCTCCAAAATGTATCTTTTCCTTGCCAGTCTCTCTCCCCTATAAATGTAACCTTCTACCCTCAGTTCCCTCAGTCTTGTCTTGTTTGCCTGAATAAAGAAGCTGTTACATGAAGACGCTGTCTCCTGCCTGACTATGTCAGAGAGCTGAAATCACTTGCTGAAATCATTAGCCCCACGCTACAACAACTGGCGACGAAGATGGGATTCGGAATGCTGAGGAGCAGCTAAACGCAGCCTGCCTCAGGGTCCGGATTGCAGCACAGGACAAGACTCACTGGCCAGCCGAGAAGACGACCCTGCCGCTTGGAGAATGGAGAGTCCAAGGGTATGGGAGCCCTTCCAGCCATCAGAGCCCCACACATGGGAGGACTACGTTGAACGCTTTGAGTTCTTCGCGGCGGCTCAAGGAATCACTGATGCCGGCAAAAGAAGGGCCACGTTCCTGAGTTGCTGTGGGCCTGAGACCTTCAAGCTGGCCAAGGCATTGCTCGCCCCAGCGAAGCTGAGTGAGACATCTCTCAAAGATATTTTCACCTGCCTAACGAGCCACCTGGCGCCTACTGAGACAAAGATGGCCCGGCGGATGGAGTTCCATAAGAGGCAACAGCGCGCTGGAGAGTCTGTGGCCGCATTTCTAACCGAGCTCCGGAAGCTTGCTCAGCACTGTGGCTTCCAAAATCTGGAAGAGACTCTCCTGGATCGATTTGTAGGGGGCTTGAGCAGCAAAAAGGCCCGAAGACGCATTGTGGCCAAAGAAGAGGTTACCCTTGCTTCCGCCTTGAAGGAGGCCACCGCTACGGAGAATTATGAAAGAGAGGAGCTTGAGGCCAGTTGCAAGGTCACCAAGCCGCAGAGAGAAGCTGCGCATGCCATGGATGAGCTAGTGGTTAGTCCAAGCCAGAGCCCAGTCCACAGAGTCGAGTCGGTGCGTCAGGCCGGCACAGCGCACAAGGATCGTCGAGGCGCTTGCCCAGGCTGTGGCGGGAACCATGAGCGGAAGGGTTGCCGTTTCCGTGATGCTACTTGTAGAACATGTGGAAAGACTGGACACATCGCCAGGGTCTGTAGATCAGCGACGTCAGGAGCAACTGGATCACCTAGATCGGCATTTCGCAGACCATCCACCGCGACTCATCTCCTAGAGGATAGAATCATAGAATCATAGAATCATAGAATCATAGAATCATAGAGTTGGAAGAGACCACAAGGGCCATCCAGTCCAACCCCCTGCCAAGCAGGAAACACCATCAAAGCATTCCTGACAGGTGGCTGTCAAGCCTCTGCTTAAAGACCTCCAAAGAAGGAGACTCCACCACACTCCTTGGCAGCAAATTCCACTGTCGAACAGCTCTTACTGTCAAGAAATTCTTCCTAATGTTTAGGTGGAATCTTCTTTCTTGTAGTTTGAATCCATTGCTCCGTGTCCGCTTCTCTGGAGCAGCAGAAAACAACCTTTCTCCCTCCTCTATATGACATCCTTTTATATATTTGAACATGGCTATCATATCACCCCTTAACCTTCTCTTCTCCAGGCTAAACATACCCAGCTCCCTAAGCCGTTCCTCATAAGGCATCGTTTCCAGGCCTTTGACCATTTTGGTTGCCCTCCTCTGGACACGTTCCAGCTTGTCAATATCCTTCTTGAACTGTGGTGCCCAGAACTGGACACAGTATTCCAGGTGAGGTCTGACCAGAGCGGAATACAGTGGTACTATTACTTCCCTTGATCTAGATGCTATACTCCTATTGATGCAGCCCAGAATTGCATTGGCTTTTTTAGCTGCTGCATCACACTGTTGACTCATGTCAAGTTTGTGGTCTACCAAGACTCCTAGATCCTTTTCACTTGTACTGCTCTCAAGCCAGGTATCACCCATCCTGTATTTGTGCCTTTCATTTTTTTTGCCCAAGTGTAGTACTTTACATTTCTCCCTGTTAAAATTCATCCTGTTTGCCTTGGCCCAGTTCTCTAATCTGTTAAGGTCATTTTGAAGTGTGATCCTGTCCTCTGGGGTATTAGCCACCCCTCCCAATTTGGTGTCATCTGCAAACTTGATCAGGATGCCCTCAAGCCCATCATCCAAGTCATTGATAAAGATGTTGAATAAGACTGGGCCCAAGACAGAACCCTGTGGCACCCCACTAGTCACTTCTCTCCAGGATGAAGAGGAGCCATTGATGAGCACCCTTTGGGTTCGGTCAGTCAGCCAGTTACAAATCCACTGAATGGTAGTATTGTCTAGCCCGCATTTTACCAGCTTCTTTACAAGAATATCATGGGGCACCTTGTCAAAGGCCTTGCTGAAATCAAGATAGGCTACATCCACAGTGTTCCCTTCGTCTACCAGGCTTGTAATTCTGTCAAAAAATGAGATCAGATTAGTCTGACATGACTTATTTTTCAGAAACCCATGCTGACTTTTAGTGATCACAGCGTTCCTTTCTAGGTGCTCACAGACCGTTTGCTTAATGATCTGCTCTAGAATCTTTCCTGGTATTGATGTCAGGCTGACTGGGCGGTAATTGTTTGGGTCCTCTCTTTTCCCCTTTTTGAAAATAGGGACAACATTTGCCCTCCTCCAGTCTGCTGGGACTTCACCTGTTTTCCAAGAATTCTCAAAGATTACTGCCAGTGGTTCTGAAATCACCTCTGCCAGTTCTTTTAATACTCTGGGATGTAGTTCATCTGGCCCTGGAGACTTGAATACATCTAAACTAGCCAAGTGTGCTTGTACTACCTCCTTACTTATTCTGGGCTGTGTTTCCCCTGCTGAATCATCTGCTCCATATTCTTCAGGTCGGGCATTGTTTTCTTTTTTGGAGAAGACTGAGGCAAAGAAGGTATTGAGGAGTTCTGCCCTTTCTGCGTCCCCTGTTCGCATTCCACCTTCTTCTCCTCTAAGTGACCCCACTGTTTCCTTGTTCTTCCTTTTGCTACGGACATACCCATAAAAACTCTTTTTATTGCTTTTAACCTCTCTAGCAAGCCTGAGTTCATTCTGTGCTTTAGCTTTTCTGACTTTGTCTCTACATGTGCTGGCTATTTGTTTGAATTCCTCTCTGGTGGTTTCCCCCTTTTTCCATTTCTTGTACATATCCCTTTTAAATCTTAACTCAGTTAAAAGTTCATTAGATAGCCACCCTGGCTTCTTTAGGCACCTTCCATGTTTTCGTCTCATTGGTACTGCTTGAAGTTGTGCTTTTAATATCTCCCTTTTAACAAACTCCCATCCATCATGAACTCCCTTCCCTTTTAGTATTACTGACCATGGGATCACACCCAGCATTTCCCTAAGTTTTCTGAAGTCAGCTTTCTTAAAGTCTAGAATTTGAGTCTTAGTATGCTTGGTTGCTCCTTTCTGATGTATAATAAACTCCAGAAGAGCATGATCACTCCCACCTAATGATCCTACCACTTCTACCCCACTAACCAGGTCATCACTATTGGTTAGGACCAGATCTAAAATGGCTGATCCTCTTGTTGCTTCTCCCACTTTCTGGACAATGAAATTGTCTGCAAGGCCAGTGAGGAATCTGTTCGACCTTATGCTCTTGGCTGAGTTTGACATCCAACAAATATCAGGATAGTTGAAATCCCCCATTACTACTATCTCATTTCCTTTTTTTTTTTTTTTTTTTTTAAAAATAATTTTTATTAAGTTTTACGACATAAAACCACATTTAAACAACTACAATAACATACAAAAAACAAAAACAAAAAACAAACATATAAAAATACATAACAACCAAAATAACTTCTGTCTCAATCTAGTTTCTTATCTTGTTGGGTGGACTTCCTCCGCCTCCCACCACTGCGTTTCTTATTCCTAGTATATATTCACAGATACTTATCATTATCTTCTTTATATCAATAATTATCTCTAATACTTTAAATCTTATCCTTGATTTGTTTACTCTTTATCTTAAACTTATATTCTATCTTGAACTATGTTTAGCAATATAATTCCCAACAACACTTATCTTATACTCAACTGTAACAATAACAACTAACTTCAACTTTATCTAGTTTCTAATTTTGCAACACTTATTAATATATGTCTTAAATTTCTTCCATTCCTGTTCAGTCGCCTCTTCCCTCTGGTCTCGGAGTCTCGAGGTCAGCTCAGCAAGTTCCATGTAGTCCATCATTTTCATCTGCCATTCCTCCAATTTTGGTAAATCCTTCGTTTTCCAGTATTTGGCAATCAGAATTCTAGCTGCTGTAGTGGCATACATGAAGAAAGTGTGATCTACTCTAGGTATTTCGTGGTTGACCATTCCAAGCAGAAATGCCTCTGGTTTCTTGGTGAATGTGTTTTTCAACACCTTTTTAATTTCATTATAGATTGTCTCCCAGAAGGCACTCGTGCTCGGGCAGGTCCACCACATATGATAAAATGTTCCATCTGCCTTTTCACACTTCCAGCATTTATTGTCATGCAAATGATAGATTTTTGCTAGCTTGACTGGGGTTAGGTACCATCTGTATATCATTTTCATTATATTCTCTTTCAACAAAGTACATGCTGTAAAATTGATACCTTTTCTCCATAGTCTCTCCCAGTCAGCCATCATAATATTATGTCCCACGTCTCTAGCCCACTCTATCATTGCCGATTTAACCAGCTCATCTTGTGTATGCCATTCGAGCAGCAGTTGGTACATTCTGGATAAATTTTGAGTTTTTGGCTCTAGTAATTCCGTTTCCAACTTCGACTTTTCCAACTGAAAGCCAAGTTTTTTGTCCATTTTAAAAAGTTCATTAATCTGGTGGTACTGCAGCCAATTCGTGACTTTATCTCTCATTTCCTTTTGAATGCTTGGTCATCTGTTCCAGGAAGGCATCATCTATGTCCTCAGTTTGGCTTGGGGATCTATAGTAAACTCCCACCATGAGATCACTGTTATTTTTCTCTCCCTTAATTTTGACCCAGATACTCTCAATTTGGCTTTGAAGTTTTAAATCATGGATCTCTTCACAGGTATACACATCCCTGACATATAACGCCACTCCTCCTCCTTTCCTGTTTGGTCTATTTCTCTTAAATAGATTGTATCCCTCTATTACTACATTCCAATCATGAGACTCATCCCACCAGGTTTCAGTGATGCCTATTATGTCGTATTTAGTTTGCTGTACCAAGAGCTCAAGTTCATCTTGTTTATTTCCCATGCTCTGTGCATTTGTATACAGACATTGAAAACCATTGATCATTCCCCCTAGTCTCCTACTTAAGGATTTTTTCCTCCCACCACTAGGTCTGTGCGCTGTTTGCTCCATTTGGTCCTTGACTTTTGGATGATCATCTTCAGCATTTGATAGACTCCTACCTTCAGGACCACTGTCTCCCTCCCCCACATAAGTCAGTTTAAAGCCCTCCTGATGAGGTTTTTGAGATTGTTGGCAAAAACATTCCTCCCAACCCTTGTGAGGTGCAGCCCATCACTTGCCAGAAGTCCATCTTCAAGAAACTGCAGACCGTGATCTAAGAAACCAAACCGTTCCTGCCGGCACCATTTGCGAAGCCAGTTGTTCACTTCTCCTATTTTCCCCTCTCTTCCTGGGCCACGGCGTTCAACTGGGAGGACAGATGAGATGACAATTTGTGCATTTAATTGCTTCAGCTTCCTGCCCAGAGCCTCATAATCACTTTTGATCTTCTGGAGGCTATGGCTTGCGGTGTCATTGGTTCCC
Source organism: Darevskia mixta (assembly GCA_034641385.1). Classification (NCBI taxonomy): domain Eukaryota; kingdom Metazoa; phylum Chordata; class Lepidosauria; order Squamata; family Lacertidae; genus Darevskia; species Darevskia mixta. The sequence goes on along the minus strand of JAWWNH010000224.1, from coordinate 4,384,316 downwards.
ACATGGACTAAAAGGAAGGGGTTTTTATCCGTGGGTTTAATTATTCCTTGCAGCCGTTCTGTAACATCATGGATCTTGGCCCCGGGGAGACAGCATACCTCTCGAGACATCTTGTCAGGCCCACAGATCACTGCTTCTGTGCCCCTCAGTAGGGAATCCCCTATCACCACTACACGCCTCCTCTTAGGCTTGGTCGGGATTCTTACATGTGCTGTCGCCTGCACATTCCCAGAGGACTGACTATGTTGCTCGTCTTCATATACCTCATCAACTGTGATGAGGGAGAGATCTTCCAATGGAGTCTGTTCTTCATCTTCCAGATTTGAGAGCACTTCAAATTGATTTTGTAGTTCTAAACACTCAGAGCGATCCCTGGGCATTCTACTTCTGTGAGTCACGTTCCTCCATACATCTGGCTCCTGAGTTGGGGAACTGATCTCCTCCTCAGAGATGTGCCCTGTCTCCTGCTTGGTGGAGACAGTGTGCTCTGCTGCATCTACCTGCAACTACCTCACGGAAATCAACGGGAGGACCGTGCAATTCCCAGCGCAAGGCAAGACACATGTGAAGGTCAAGATTGAGGGTCAGCTGTGTAACATGGAGGTGGACTCTGGATCTGGATTCACCATCGTTGCGGACCAGACTGCGAGGACGTTTTTCCCTGGGGGTAAGTTTCCCTCTCTGGAGCCCTTCCCAACAACCTTGCAATCTTACTCAGCGGGCCGCATCCACATTTTGGGAATGTGTGCCGTGAAAGTACAGTTCCGGGACAAACAGGCTGTGCTCAAACTGGTGATTGCAGAGGGGAGTCGCCCCAGTCTCCTGGGCACTGACTGGTTTCCCGCCCTGGGACTGAGTATATCAGGGCTTAATTCAATCCAAACCTCCCCTGAGATGGGCGAGGCATTATGCAAGGAATTTGCTGAACTCTTTAATGGGAAACTGGGTTGTTATAAAGGGCCCCCAATTGACTTTGAGCTGGACCCCGGGGTGGCCCCAATCCGACTCAAACCAAGGCGAGTGCCGTTTGCACTGCAACCCAAGATTGAGGCAGAACTGGATAAATTGGTCAAGCAGGGAGTTCTCTCACCCGTGGACTCTGCCAAGTGGGAAACTCCAATAGTTACACCCCTTAAAGCTAATGGGGAAGTTAGGATCTGTGCAGATTACAAATGTACTATCAATAAGGCACTCAGGGGAAACTCATACCTCATTCCAGTCATCTCACAGCTGTTGGCAAAACTGGCTGGGGGCAAGGTTTTTGCCAAAATTGATCTAGCACAAGCTTACCAACAGCTGCCAGTAACCCCGCAATCAGCGGAAGCACAGACTATCGTAACGCAGAAAGGGGCGCTCAGAGTAAACAGAGTACAGTTTGGAGTTTGTGTGGCACCAGGGATTTTTCAAGAGCTAATGGAGCGCCTGTTAAGGGGTCTGCCGGGGGTCTTGCCATTTTTTGATGACGTTCTGATTGCTGGAAAAGACCCCCAGGAACTGACTGAGCGTGTCCGTACAATGTTACTCAAGTTCAAGGAGGTGGGGCTGCAACTGAAAAAGGAAAAATGCAGTTTTGGGGTGCCAACTGTGGACTTCTTGGGTTTTAAAATTGACGCAGCAGGCATCCACCCCACGGAGGCTAAAATTAAGGCCATCACCGAAGCACCATGCCCACAGAACAAGATGGAGTTGCAGTCATTCTTGGGACTTATTAACTTTTATCACTCGTTCTTACCCCAGAAAGCTTCGGTAGCTGAACCGTTGCATAGATTATTGCAGAAAAAGAATGTGTGGCATTGGGGTCAGGCACAGCAGAAGGCTTTTGACTCCTTGCGAGGAATGCTGACTAGCAGGAGCGTCCTTGCTCATTATGATGAGTCAAAGCCACTGGTCCTGGCATGTGACGCCTCTCAATATGGGCTGGGGGCTGTGCTGAGCCATAGGGAACCAGATGGGTCGGAAAAGCCCATCTCTTTCTATTCCCGTACGTTGTCGCCCACAGAGCGCAACTATGCTCAAATTGACAAAGAAGCACTGGCAATTGTGGCAGGGATCAAAAAGTTCAATGACTATGTGTATGGTCGCCAATTCTCCATTGAAACGGACCACAAGCCACTGTTAGGGTTGTTCAACCCGAACAAACAAACACCGCAAATCCTCTCCCCCAGAATGTTGCAATGGTCTATATTCCTGAATGGGTTCCAGTACACCCTGACCCATGTGCCGGGGAAAAGGTTGGGCCACGCTGATGCACTGAGTCGATTGCCCCTTCCTGGTGGGAGCGATGTGGATCCTGCCCCAGCGGAACGCATTATGATGCTAGAAACGCTTCCGGCCCCCCCTGTAACTGCTACTGAAATAGCTGAGAGAACAAGGAAAGATGCCGTTCTCTCCCGTGTGCTCTCTTGGGTGGGGAGGGGGTGGCCAGGTGGTCCGCATGAAGAAAAATTCAGGCCTTATGCGACAAGGCAGCACGAGTTATCCCTGCACAAGGGCTGTATCCTGTGGGGAGACAGGGTGATCATCCCAGCACCACTGAGAAACAGGGTTCTAGAGACACTTCACATGGGACATCCGGAAATGGTCAGGATGAAGTCGCTAGCCCAATGTTATGTGTGGTGGCCGGGAATGGACCATGAGGTTGAACAATGGGTACGGACATGCAAGGCATGCCAAGAGGTGCGCGCAGAAGTGGCCAGAGCACCGGTCCACTGGTGGGAGCAGTCCCGGACTCCCTGGAGCCGGCTGCACATAGATTTTGCTGGGCCATTCAAAGGAAGGTTTCGTTGGTTATCGTCGATGCGTATTCCAAATGGTTAGAAGTAGCTATGGTCCCCAGCATGTCATCAGCCGCAGTGATCAAAGTGTTGAGACGGTTGTTTGCGACCCACGGGTTGCCCGAGACCATCGTGTCAGATAATGTAGCAGCTTTTGTATCCCAAGAATTCAGGGCATTCTTGGCGGATAACTTCATAAGAGGGGTCACATCAGCTCCCTTTCACCCATCCTCCAATGGGCAGGCTGAGCGCATGGTAAGAACAGCCAAAGGATCCATTGCGCGCTTAATGGAGGGTGACTGGTCAGCTCGCATCACCAGAATGTTGTTTTTGCAGCATGCGACGCCATGTACTGCTACGGGCAAGTCGCCAGCGGAGCTGCTCCTAGGTAGAAGGCTTGTAATGGTGCTGGATTATGTCCACCCAGACAAAGTGCCAAACCACAATTCGAGAGCACCCCCACAGGCCGAGAGCGACACAACAAGGTATCTCACCCCTGAAGATCTGGTCTGGGTGAGAAACTATGCACGAGGTCCACGGTGGGTGGCAGGTGTGATCAGCCGGGCTAGTGGACCTGTGTCCTATTATGTAACTTTGGGAAATGGGCAGGTTTGGAGGAGACATATAGATCAGCTGAGGCGCCGGGCGCCAAGCAGGGAGGAGTCAGATGCAGAGAATTTACGGGCTGAGGATAATCCTCCCCCTGTTAATTACACACAGCTGCAAGGCCAGAGTGGGAATGGCCCAGAGATGCAGGCACCAGAGGTTTCAGCAAATGAATCTGGTCCTGCTAGTCATCATGATGACGAGGAACAGGTAGGGGACTCTGAGCTGTCTGAGACTCCCTCCGTTCCTGACGCAACGACTACAGTAGCTCCTCCACCACAGGTAATACCCAATGCAGCACCTGCCACACCTGTTGTCAGGAGATCAAGAAGAAGTCGCAGCACCCCACAGTATCTAAGGGACTACGTGTGCTGTGCTCACTAGGGGGGAAAGGGTGTTGTGTATTGATTCAAAGGTTATCATATCTGTATGACTATTGTCTGTAAAGTAACTGCATTCCTGTTCCAGAAGGAACAGCTACTATTGGTTCATTCAAGCTGCTGTATTTGGATCCTCAGCTTTATTGGTTCCCATCTAAAAGCTGCTGTGTGATTGCTTGAGATGGTTCCCTCCAAAATGTATCTTTTCCTTGCCAGTCTCTCTCCCCTATAAATGTAACCTCCTACCCTCAGTTCCCTCAGTCTTGTCTTGTTTGCCTGAATAAAGAAGCTGTTACATGATGACGCTGTCTCCTGCCTGACTATGTCAGAGAGCTGAAATCACTTGCTGAAATCATTAGCCCCACGCTACAACAAAAATAAAAGAGAGAATTTGGCTATCAAATAGTTTTATTCAATAAATAAAAATAAAACTCAAACAGTTTTTCTTAAAACAAAATAAAATAAAAAAAATTCCTTCCAGTAGCACCTTAGAGACCAACTAAGTTTGTTCTTGGTATGAGCTTTCGTGTGCATGCACACTTCTTCAGATACACAGAAACAGAAGTCACCAGACCCTGATATATAGTGAGAGGGTGGGGAGGGGTATTACTCAGAGGGGTGGTGGAAATGGGTGAAAGGTTGATAGGTGTGGTAAACCTGTTGACGACTTAACGGCTGCAATTAGTCTTACAGGAAAAAGCAAGGGGTGAGAAGGTTAAAAAAGCTTTGTCATGTATAATGAGATAAGAATCCAATGTCTTTGTTCAGACCAGGTCTCTCCATGGTTTTAAGCTTGGTAATGAGTTGCAATTCAGCAACTTCTCTTTCCAGTCTATTTCTGAAATTCCTTTGCAATAAGACAGCTACTTTGAGATCTTGTATAGAGTGTCCTGGGAGATTGAAGTGCTCTCCTACTGGTTTCTCTGTCTTGTGATTCCTGATGTCAGATTTATGTCCATTTATCCTTTGGCGTAGGGTTTGGCCTGTTTGTCCAATATAGAGAGCTGAAGGGCACTGTTGGCATTTGATGGCATACACAATGTTAGATGATGAGCAATTAAATAGTCCTGAGATGGTATGTTTGATGTTGTTGGGGCCAGTAATGGTGTTGTCCGGGTGTATGTGGCAGCAAAGTTGGCATCTGGGTTTATTGCAGGCTCTGGTGCCAGTGTCTGTGTTTAGTCTGGTTGTAGTATTGTTGTGGGTGAGGAGTTGTTTAAGATTGGGTGGCTGTCTGTAGGCGATGAAAGGTCTTCCTCCCAGAGCTTGAGAAAGAGAACTGTCATGGTCTAGGAGAGGTTGTAAATCTCTGATGATCCGTTGTACTGTTTTAACTTGGGAGCTGTATGTGATTACTAGTGGTGTTCTGCTGTTTTCTTTTTTGGGTCTGTCTTGCAGCAAGTTCTCTCTGGGTATCAGTCTGGCTCTGTTGATCTGTTGTTTAACTTCATCCGGTGGGTATTTTAGTTCTAAAAAGGTTTGCTGTAGATCTCTTAGGTGAGAGTCTCTGTCTGTAGAGTTGGAACAGATGCGGCTGTAACGTAGGGCCTGGCTATATACAATGGATTGTTTGGTATGTTTGGGATGGTAGCTAGAAGCATGTAGATATGTCTGTCGGTCAGTAGGTTTACGGTATAAGGTGGTGTCTATGCGCCCATCCTGTATTTTTATAGTAGTGTCCAAAAAATGTATTTCTTGCATAGATTGGTTCATAGTTAGGTTGATGGTGGGGTGAAAGTCATTGAATTTCTGGTGGAAGGTGTCCAGGGTCTGTTGACCATGTGTCCAGATAATAAAAATATCATCAATGAATCGCAGGTACAAGAGAGGTTTGAGTGGATAGGAGTTTAGGAAGCGTTGTTCTAAATCTGCCATGAAGATGTTGGCATACTGTGGGGCCATGCGGGTGCCCATTGCTGTGCCACTGATCTGGAGGAACAGGTCATCACCAAATTTGAAGTTGTTGTGTGTAAGGACAAAATGGCAGAGTTTGGTAGCAAAGTCCGCTGTGGTTCTATCTGAAATGGTGTTCCTTATAGCTTGTAAACCATCGTTGTGTGGGATGTTGGTATACAGAGATTCCACATCCATCGTGGATAATATAGTATTGTTAGGAAGATTATTTAAAGATTGTATTTTCCTCAGGAAATCTGTGGTGTCACGTACGTAGCTGGGAGCACTGATGGCATATGGTTTCAGAACAGAGTCCATATAACCGGAGACACCCACTGTGATAGTGCCAATACCTGAGATGATGGGGCGTCCTGGATTTCCTGGTTTGTGTATTTTAGGTAGAAGATAGAAAGTTCCTGGTCGAGGTTCTGCTGGTGTGTTTGTGAGGATCTGTTCTTGGATGTGTAGGGGTAGCTCCTTAACAATCTTGTTCAGTTCTTTTTTGTATTCTTGTGTGGGGTCTGAGTCCAATTTTATGTAAAAGGCGGTATTGGAAAGTTGTCTGTGAGCCTCCTGGATGTAATCGGTTTTGTTCATGATGACGACAGCTCCACCTTTGTTCGCCTCTTTAATTATAATGTCTGGGTTGTTCCTAAGATTATCTATTGCTCTCCTTTCAGCATGGTTTAGATTTTGTTGTAAGAGATGGTGTTTTCTGGTCACATCTGTTTGGATTCTGTGGCGGAAGCAATCGATGTACAGATCAAGTGTGGTATTGCGTCCATCAGGAGGGGTCCATGTGGAGTCCCTTTTCGTGTAACATTTTTTCGGTGGTAGTTGGTGGTCACTGTTCTGTTGGGAGGGTGGTTGTTGTTCCCCAGTAGGTTGAGAGTTGTTGTGTTGTGAAGATGTTGTTTGTTCTGCTTTGTCTTGTTGTTGTGTGTGTTGAAAATACTCCTTCAGGCGTAAACGGCGGAAAAATGCTTCCAAGTCCCCACAGAACTGAATCATGTGTGGGGATTTGGCAGGGCAGAATGATAGTCCACGTGAAAGGACCGATTCCTCAGCTGGGCTGAGTGTTTGCTGTGAGAGATTGACAATATTGTTGATCTTGTTGTTTTGATTAGTACCAGTAGCCTGTAGGTTGGAAAGGTTAGAGAGTTTTTTGTTCTTCTGTTTTTTCAGTAACTCCAGTCGAGTTTTTCTTAAGTTCAATATTCCAACAATCTTCCAAACGTATGCAATGAAGTTTGTAATCCAAAGGCCGCCAGAAGGTTGTGAAGCTTCAAAATGTTCTTCTTTAAACCCAGCGCGGGTGGTGCTGTGGGTTAAACCACAGAGCCTAGGGCTTGCTGATCAGAAGGTCAGCGGTTTGAATCCCCACGACGGGGTGAGCTCCCGTTGCTTGGTCCCAGCTCCTGCAGTTCGAAAGCACGTCAAAGTGCAAGTAGATAAATAGGTACCGCTCCGGCGGGAAGGTAAATGGCGTTTCTGCGCGCTGTTCTCGTTCACCAGAAGTGGCTTAGTCATGCTGGCCACATGACCCGGAAGCTGCATGCTGGCTCCCTCGGCCAATAATGTGAGATGAGCGCCGCAACCCCAGAGTCGGACATGACTGGACCTAATGGTCAGGGGTCCCTTTACCTAGCTGATCTGTAATGGAGTCAGGAACGGAGAAAGACTGGAGAGCAGAAAGACAACTTGGAGCCAAAGGTGACTTCCTGCGGAGCTGTGGCCATCGTAAGGAGCGCAAAATCTCCAACCATGTTCCCCTTGGAGCAGCCAGTCATGCCCCTGGACCCAGGGACTTGGACTTCTGTGGCGGCTCTCAGCTTTCTGGTGTTCCTCTTGCAGCAGCCAGACATGCACCTGGACCCAGGGACCTGAACTTGTGTGGTGGCTATCAGCTTTCTGGTGTTGGTCTCCATCCCATGCGCCAGCTACGGATGTACTCCACGTGCATCAGTTCTCACGGCGTAGCTGGAGCATGGGAAGGAGACCAACACCAGAAAGCTTACAGGCATCACTGGGTCCAGGGGCATGCCTGACTGCTGCAAGACTGCTGCACACAGTGTGCTTTAGGCGGCGATGGCCACCCCCAGCAGCCTGGCGCGGAGGCCGAGGCCCACTAGGTGGAGCAGGAATGAATGGGCCCCTGGAAATGGGGTCCAGGAAACGGGGTCCAGGCGCATGACTGGCAGGATGCAGCAGATGGTCAAGGCCTTCCCGCTGGGCACCACCAAGAAGGCGCTGTAGCTGGATGTTATTCAGCCGTCCCGGATTGTGTGGAGGAGGGCCTCCAGCAGCCCGAAGTATGCGGCCCTCTGGCAGCGCAGGTAGCATGCAAAGCGTAGGCTCCGGATGGTGAGGCCGTGGAGGATCCCCCAGGAAAGGAGGGGTGAAGCCTCCTTGCCGGAAGGCAGCACCACCACATTGATGATTCGCTCTCTTCAACTACGAGAAACAGAAAAATGAAAGATTATTGTGTTATGACTACATTTTAAAAGAGGGAAGGCGGGGGTGCAGCAAAGGGGGAGGGGATAAGAAAAACATCACGGGAAATGGAATGGGGAGTTGATTCTGTTTTTAAACATGGAATTTATGAGGAACATTTGGGAATCTGAGAGGGGGGGGGGGAGATGTACACTTTGACCTCGGTTTTTAACAGCTTAGTTCACGAACAACTTGGAACCTGAATGCTGCAAATCTGCAAATCTAGGTGTTGCAGTTTTCGAACTTTTATTTCGGAAGCCAAACGTGCTCCGTTTTGAGTCCCCCCTTGTTTCTTGTTGCGCTGCTAAATTATGTTGTCCCCCCCCTTTTAATTCAAGCCTTCCGTTTCCGATTGCAGTGTTCTGAGGTGATATTTGGAGCTTATATTTGGTGCTTTTGTTTTTCCTATTTATTTTGCGTTTTTTGTTTTGAGGCATTTTTGGTTAATTTGTTTTTGTAACTGTGTGGCTCCCAGTTCAGTTTCTGATTGATTGACTGACTGCGGAAATGGATAAAAGCCCCCCATTCAAACAATGACTATCATCAGTGCAGGTAAGAAAAAAAAATATTTTAATTTTTATCATCTACAATACTGACTTATTCATTTTATAGTACAGTACATTGCTTCTTGCTTTCATTTTATGGATCAACGGTCTTGTAAGATAGTAAAATTCATGTTAAATTGCTGTTTTAGGGATTGTTTTCAAAAGTGTGAAACGGTTTAATCCGTATTGCACTACTTTCTATGGGGAAGCATGCCTTGGTTTTGGAATGCTTTGGTTTTGGAATGGACTTCCGGAACGGATTAAGTTTGAGAACCAAGGTAGCACTGTATAGTGAAAAAGCAGGGTATACCTCTGAGGGGAGGGAATCCCACAACTGAGATTGAGGTATTGAGGGAGCACAAAGCTTATTTATTAAGACTCCTCAGTGCAGTCAATACTGCGGTAGATAGGCCGATGGTTTTAATTCTGGAGAAAGTAGCTTCCTATGAAGGGAAGGGAAGAAGAAAGAAGGGCAATCACCTCCAATTCTTGGGGGTCCTGTACTCAGGCTTAAAAGATGGTGGAGGGTTCTGTTTCCAACTAGGCAGTTATAAGAGAATGGAATAGCTTGTCATTTAAGTGTCTACGTTCATGGAAAACATGGGCAGTGAACGTTCATGGAAAACATGGGCAGCATTAAGATAAATTCAGCGGTGTAAATAAGTTTTGATGGATGTAATAATGGAATTCTGAATGGTTTAGTTTATATAAAATATGCAGGGATTTATATGTTATGCAAAATGAACCATGGAAAGAGAAGAAGGGAAGTCATTGATATTTTAAGGTTGTTTAAATGAATATTCTAAAATGTAAAACAGAAAATGTAATAAAAAATTATTGAGAGAGAAAAAAGAGCTTTGCCATGTTTTGTTTGTCTAAAGGGTAAGCTGAATATTCCCACTCTTAAGGGCGCACATGGCCTAATCTTAAAACAAAATAATGATTGCACCTATGTATCTGGAATTGCAGTATATGTTTTCCTAACAGCTCTGGAAAGATGCCTCATTCTGTTTTACTACCGTATTTTTTGCTCCTGGACTTTCAGTCAGGTTGGCAGATGGAATGGGACATACTATTTTTTTGTCATTTTTTTTTACTAGCCCTTTACCAGCAAGTCCCAGCAACTTCAAATTCAGAAGTTAAAAACAAGACTTACCATCTCTCTCTCTCTCTCTCAAATAAAGGCACCAAGCAACAGTGAGAGTAACTAGTGAGGTTGCTGGTGCGTTTGTGACCTCATGTTTGTGCACCTCATGTTTGTGCACCTCATGTTTGTGACCTCGTGTTGTTTACCCTTCACAAAATTATAATTCCCAGCAACTCTTAACAAACTACAGAGCCCAGGTTTCTTTGAGGGGTGTGTGTGCTTTAAATGAGCTTTAAAAGTACAGTGTGTACACAACCCTAGTACACAACCCTAAACGACCTCGGTCCTGTATACCTGAAGGAGCATCTCCACCCCCATTGTTCTGCCCAGACACTGAGATCCAGCTCCAAGGGCCTTCTGGCGGGTCCCTCATTGCGAGAAGCAAAGTTACAGGGAACCAAGCAGAGGGCCTTCTCGGTAGTGGCGCCCGCCCTGTGGAACGCCCTCCCATCAGATGTCAAGGAAATAAGCAGCTATCCTATTTTTAAAAGACATCAGAAGGCAGCCCTGTTTAGGGAAGTTTTTAATATTTAATGCTGTATTGTTTTTAACACTCGATTAGGAGCTGCCCAGAGTGGCTGTGGAAACACAGTCGGATGGGCGGGGTACAAATAATACAATATTATATATATATTATTATATTAAAGAAGACTGGGACATGTTTATTGAATATGTGGAAGAATTTTGTGTATATTTGAAAGCATGGGCAGCATTAAGATAAATTCAGCGGTGTAAATAAGTTTTGATGGATGTAATGATGGAATTCTGAATGGTTTAGTTTATATAAAATATGCAGGGATTTATATGTTATGCAAAATGAACCATGGAAAGAGAAGAAGGGAAGTCATTGATATTTTAAGGTTGTTTAAATGAATATTCTAAAATGTAAAACAGAAAATGTAATAAAAAATTACATTTTTTGTCAATTTTTTTACTAGCCCTTCACCAGCAAGTCCCAGCAACTTCAAATTCAGAAGTTAAAAAACAAGACTTACCATCTCTCTCTCTCTCACTCAAATAAAGGCACCAAGGAGCAGTGAGAGTAACTAGTGAGGTTGCTGGGGCGTTTGTGACCTCATGTTTGTGCACACATGTTTGTGACCTCGTGTTGTTTACCCTTCACAAAATTATAATTCCCAGCAACTCTTAACAAACTACAGAGCCCAGGTTTCTTTGAGGGGGGGATGTGCTTTAAATGTGCTTTAAAGGTACAGTGTGTACACAACCCTAGTACACAACCCTAAATGGCCTCGGTCCTGTATACCTGAAGGAGCATCTCCACCCCCATCGTCCAGCCCAGACACTGAGATCCAGCGCCGAGGGCCTTCTGGTGGTTCCCTCACTGTGAGAAGCAAAGTTACAGGGAACCAAGCAGAGGGCCTTCTCGGTAGTGGTGCCCGCCCTGTGGAACACCCTTCCATCAGATGTCAAGGAAATAAGCACCTATCAGACTTTTAGGAGACATCTGAAGGCAGCCCTGTTTAGGGAAGTTTTTTAATATTTAATGCTGTATTGTTTTTAACACTCGATTGGGAGCTGCCCAGAGTGGCTGGGGAAACCCAGCCAGATGGGCGGGGTACAAATAATACAGTATTATATATATTATTATATTAAAGAAGACTGGAAAATGTTTATTGAATATGTGGAGGAAATTTGTGTATATTTGAAAGCATGGGCATTAAGATAAATTCAGCGGTGTAAATAAGTTTTTAAGGATGTAATAATGGAATCCTGAATGGTTTACTTTATATAAATTTTATATAAATTATGCAGGGATTTATGTTATGCAAAATGAACCATGGAAAGTGAAGGGAAGTCATTGATATTTTAAGGTTGTTTAAATGAATATTCTAAAATGTAAAACAGAAAATGTAATAAAAAATTATTGAATGAGAAAAAAGAGCTTTGCCATGTTTTGTTTGTCTAAAGGGTAAGATGAGTATTCCCACTCTTAATGGTGCACATGGCCTAATCTTAAAACAAAATAATAATTGCACCTATGTATCTGGAATTGCTCTGGAAAGATGCCTCATTCTGTTTTACTATTGTATTTTTCGCTCCATAATACGCACATTTTCCCTCCTAAAAAGGGGGAAAGTGTGCATCTTATGGAGCGAAGGCTCCCTGTCAAGCCTGCTTTTGCGATCGGCGGGTGGCGCAGGGGGCGGTGGAGGAAGTAGCAGCATCCCTGCTAGTTCCTCCACCAACCCCTGCGCCGCCCGCTGAAAAGCAAATAACCAACATAACAAACAACAACATGCAATTAAGAGGGCTCCTGGACTTTCAGTCAGGTTGGCAGGTGGAATGGGAGGGGCTGTAGACTTACTATTTTTTTGTCAATTTTTTTACTAGCCCTTCACCAGCAAGTCCCAGCAACTTCAAATTCAGAAGTTAAAAAACAAGACTTACCATCTCTCACTCTCTCTCTCTCTCAAATAAAGGCACCAAGGAGCAGTGAGAGTAACTAGTGAGGTTGCTGGTGTGTTTGTGACCTCATGTTTGTACACACATGTTTGTGACCTCGTGTTGTTTACCCTTCACAAAATTATAATTCCCAGCAACTCTTAACAAACTACAGAGCCCAGATTTATTTGAGGGGGGAAATGTGCTTTGAGTGTGCTTTAAAAGTACAGTGTGTACACAACCCTAGTACACAACCCTAAACGGCCTCGGCCCAGTATACCTGAAGGAGCATCTCCACCCCCATTGTTCTGCCCAGACACTGAGATCCAGCTCCAAGGGCCTTTTGGTGGTTCCCTCACTGCGAGAAGTCAAGTTACAGGGAACCAGGCAGAGGGCCTTCTCGGTAGTGGCGCCCGCCCTGTGGAACGCCCTCCCATCAGATGTCAAGGAAATAAGCAGCTATCCTATTTTTAAAAGACATCTGAAGGCAGCGCTGTTTAGGGAAGTTTTTAATATTTAATGCTGTATTGTTTTTAACACTCGATTGTGGGCTGCCCAGAGTGACTAGGGAGACTCAGCCAGATGGGCGGGGTACAAATAATACAGTATTATATATATTATTATATTAAAGAAGACTGGAAAATGTTTATTGAATATGTGGAGGAAATTTGTGTATATTTGAAAGCATGGGCATTAAGATAAATTCAGCGGTGTAAATAAGTTTTTAAGGATGTAATAATGGAATCCTGAATGGTTTAGTTTATATAAAATATGCAGGGATTTATATGTTATGCAAAATTCATTGAAACATTTGCGTGTAAACATGCCCCTCCTCCCGCAGTGTGCATGCATGCAGCCCCTTATCTTTTTGTTGCTCCGCCGGCTGCTATAACTCTGGATTTAAGAAGGCGATTTCGTGCCGCTGGAGCCCCGCGAACGGGCATTGTCGGCGCGAGAGGAGCCGGCTTTGCTGAGGCGAACGTCGCTTTCTCGCCGCGAAGTATGTGCCGCATTGTGGTCTGAGGCTGCAATCCTGTGTATATGCTTACCTAAGGGCAAGCCCTGTGTGCCCAGGACCGGTGCTGGCAATTTTGGCGCCCTAGCGGTGCCCCGCCACTGAGGTTTGCTTGCTCCGCTGCTGGTTGGGGCGGCACCAGGGGGCAGCGGAGGGGCGGGGGGCAGGCTGGCCAGCGACCCCTCCATTTTGGCGCCCTAGGCAGTTGCCTAGTTCGCCTAAATGGACGCACCGGCCCTGGGCCTGGATCTCTTCAGCAGGACTGAACTGTAATATTGCTAGACAGCAAAGCTGGCAGCAAAGTCTACTGTGAAGCTTTAAAATACAGAGAAAGGAAGCTGGCACAAGGGGGTGGGGAATCCCATGATTTCAAAGTCACCCTTCTGCTAATCATCCCAGCAGGAGATGGACCTTGGTTGACCTTCATCCTCCTGACAGAGATATCACGGAAGCAATTTCTCCTGACACTTTCTGTAATTGTCTCTCTTCATTCTGTCTGAAACAGTTCAGACTCCTGAATATTTTATATATTTTGGGTGATGTTGGTATTTATGCTGCTTAATTGGAATGCGTTTTTAAATTTTTCCCTTCCAGCTTTGTAACAGTTGATCAAGATTTCCACTTCTGACAAAGGAGAAAGATGAAACTACATTTTTTTTAAAACACACCCACCCCACAGTTTTAATGAGTTCACTTTAGAGAAGTAAACCAAGTCCAAGTTCACAGATTAGTTTCAAAGAACTCTTGTTTCCTTTTGCTTTAATGTAGTGCTGTGCCAACCCTCCTCTCTCCTCAATAATCTTTGGACCCTGCAAAAGAGGTGTTATTTTCTCTGCCTCTTTTTACCAACAAGGGCTTGGACACCGGATTTAATCTGACATGGTGCCTAACATCCAGGGCAGGACAGGACTACTGCCAACACATCTGGAATTGCTGATCACAATATGATCTGATTCAAAATAGAGGCAAGCAGAAAACTGAATGGAAATTTTAATTGGATAGTGTGTTCTTTAATAGTTGGATCATTATTGCTCTCATTGTTGCTTTTCTACTCATCAGATGTCTTGGTTGTAGAAGACAACTGCAGGGTATTAATTAAGTAGTTAAAATCCAACACAGGTATAGTTAATGTCAAGCTAGAAATGTATCGTCTGAGCCTGATATGGACAAGGGAATGTGTATGGAACGTGGCTTCCATGTGCATCCCTAAGTATCAGTAATTGGCATTGCTTGAACCTGCCTGACATCTTTCTTCTTTTTGTGCTATAGCAATTCTTTGGATCCTTCCATTCGAATAGAATAGAATAGAATAGAATAGAATAGAATAGAATAGAATAGAATAGAATAGAATTTATTGTCATTGTCCCCTTTGGGGACAACGAAATTACTTGGCTGCTCCATCCACCCAGATAGGGCACTCCACGCAAAGACAAAACAACTACAAAAACACTGATTAAAACCATACACACTGATTAAAACCATACAATGATAAAACATAACAGGTAAGATTAGATGACTTCAAAGTCCAGGCTTCCCATTCAAGGCCACGATCGCTCTGGAGAAGAAGCTGTTTCTAAGACGGCTTGTTCTTGTTGTCATCGTCCTGTATCTCCGTCCCGATGGCAAAAGTTCAAAGAGACGGTGACCAGGATGCGATGGATCTTTCACTATGTCCAGTGCCTTTCTGTGGCACCTCATGGCATAAATCTGCTCTAAGGTGGAGAGCGAGCAGCCAACAATGCTCTCTGCTGCCTTAACAACTCTGCACAACCCCATCCTGTCCTGGGTAGTACAGCTTCCGTACCACACACATAAGCCATAAGTGAGCACGCTCTCAATGGCACAGTGATAGAAGGCAAGCAGCAGCTTTTGTGGAAGATGGTTTTTCCTTAGAATTCTCAGGAAGTACAGTCTCTGCTGCGCCTTCTTCATAATCCCCCTTATGTTTGCACTCCAGGACAGATCCTCCTGTAATTCAATGCCCAGAAATCTGAACATTGTTACCCTCTCCACACAGATTCCATCAATCAAAAGTGGTTGGACATCGTTCTTCTTTCTCCTGAAGTCCACCACAAGCTCCTTTGTTTTCTTTGTATTTATGAGCAAGTTGTTAGCTCTGCACCACTTCATCAGCTGCTCCACCTCATCTCTGTAGTTCGTTTCACTCTCCTTATCAGAGATGAGCCCAATCACGGTTGTGTCATCTGCAAATTTGACAACCCTATTACTAGGGTGAGCAGCGACACAATCGTACGTATGGAGAATATAAAGGAGCAGACTGAGAACGCATCCCTGTGGTGTTCCTGTGTTAGTCCTGAGCATATTAGAGGTATAAGGGCCCATTCACCAAACATATAGAGCCTTCCAAGGGAGGTCTATCTGGCCTCATCACAACTCACTTTTAGAGAGCAGCAAGAATGGCCTTGTCACAACATTTCATTCTTAATAGATGTTCTGCTGTTGCTTGCTTTTAGTCATTGAAATTTCAGATTATTTCTGTGACTTTATGAAGAATAAATACAGCATACAACAACAACAACAACAACAACAACAACAACAACAACAACAACAACAGTTTAGCTCCACACCCACAGTTGCTGTTCTCCTCACTCTCCCATTTGTGGAGGGCAAATCTGAAGTTGGTGGGAGTGGCTGCCCAAAGCTGGCCTTTGGGCATTTGGAATGCTCCTACCTCCAGTGACATACTTAATATTGTTCTTGTGAAGGTTCTTTGCTCTCAGAAGTTTTCCCTCCATGAATTGGAGGGCAAATGGAACAGTAATGGGTTGGAGCTCCTCCTCACAGCTGTCCCTGCTCCCTGGTTACCTAACATAGAATGCCTTGGGAGGCCTTTAGTCAGATCCCTTCATTAAACTTGGTAGTTATTCTAACAAAGGGGGCAGGATAAAATGCCACAGGTCAAAATAGACCTATATTCTCTTCACACTACCCAGCAGCGTAGAACCACACACCTGGAAAGTGGCTCCCGCAGCACTCATTTGTGGGAGAGAGAAGGGGGTGAGCTCAAAGGACGCCACTGTGGTTAACTAGGAGAGTTCTGAGAATATAACAGGGAAGAAGGTTTTCACCTCTTGATGCATTCCATAAGTGTTATGTATTGAGTTGAATAGGATCCAAAATGCAGCAGTCTGATTGGTCCTAGAACAATAGGATCCAAAATGCAGCAGTCTGATTGGTCTGCAGGAGCCACCCAATCCAGCTCCAGGTGGAAGTGAATCTGCAACCTGATTGGCCTACAGGAGTATCCCGGAATTAGCCAATCATGTGGGGCCCATTGTGTAAATAATGTATATAAAGCAGACGTTCTGGGGGAACTTCCATTCCTCGCTACTATGAGCTGAATAAAGAGCATGAAATCCACACCCGACTCCGAGTATATTTCACTGGCGACGAGGGTAGGATTCCGCTGAGCTGACTGCCACACACAGCACCGCAGCACTGCCACCTGCTGCACCGCTGCCTCGCACCGTGTATCCAGGCTTCGGCTCCGGGACCCAAGGAACTCAGAATGGCAACCGACAGCAGCTTCTCGCCATTCAAACCAGCATCAGCAGACTGGGAAGGGTACTCCAGCCGTTTCACCTTCCTCCTAGAAGCTAAAGGGGTCACCAATGACGCCAAGAAGAGGGCGATATTCTTCAGCGTCTGTGGAGAGGAGACGTTCGAAATCGCCCGGGTTCTCCTTGCACCTGACGAAGTCGCTACCAGTGAATCCGCAACCTGATTGGCCTACAGGAGTATCCCGGAATTAGCCAATCACGTGGGGCCCGTTGTGTAAATAATGTATATAAAGCAGACGTTCTGGGGGAACATTCATTCCTCGCTACTATGAGCTGAATAAAGAGCATGAAATCCACACTCGACTCCGAGTATATTTCAATAAGTGAAGGGGGCACGGAGCACAAATGTTTTCACAGTGCATGCAAATCTACAATTAGGTGGTTCCAGAAATGAAGAGCAAGTTGCTAAAACATGAATACAACCTTTATTTAAGGAAATAAACCCCTCACATCTCCAGGTAGGGCTGAGAATGTCTTCAAACTCACACCACGGAAAGCCATTTCTAATCAGTGCAGACAGCACTGAGCTAGATGAGCCATTGATCTGATTCATACATGGCAGTTTCCTATGCTCTTCTGTACATCAGAATCAGGCTACCAGTGAGAAGGCAATGCAACGTACAGCTGGGGGAAATTGCCTAGAAACGAAATGCATTTTTTTCCGTATGTCCCATCACCGCTGAAGATGTCAGTAAGAGAAGCCTGCTAGAGTGTTTGAGCCCGATGGTGGATAAAATATGTATGGGATCAGTGTCACTTATTATTAACTCCATTGCCAACATGTTGGTGGTTTGGGAACTGTAATTGCCAATGACTGCTTTAAAACACTCTCTAAATAGCGTGTCATTTGAAAGCGATCAAAGAGTGAGGCAATAGCTAAGCAGATGCTTCGTGTCTCTGGCATCTGTGTTAGGATCTGTTTACACTCAGGTAGCTCAGATGTGAAGCACTGACTTTAAAAGGTGTCATTGAGGAAACAAATTCATAAACCGAAACAAGACAGCCACACAAATTATTTCTAAAATTAAGCCAGTAATTGCTACATGCCTTTGTAAACTTGCCATGTTGGGTTTGTTTTTGTTTTTTTACTACACTGTTATGTACAAAAGCAGCTGTGATTAAAAAAAAAAAAGCAAGCTGAGGCAAGGCAGCCCAAATATTTCATTTGCATCGTATTTCATTTAATCCAATATACCCAAATATTCCTTCCCCACACGTTTTGTGTAAGGAGGCACAGAATTATCCACAACAAGCTCTGTTGGGCTTATCAAAATACCTTTCATGCTTATGTTAATAAGCCTTTCTCCTTAATTCAACCACCTGTTGACACAAGCATTGTTATGGCTGTTGGCTGATGGGAATTATAGCCCAACAACTCCTGGAGGGTACCAAATGCGGAAGGCTTCTGTAACCTTACAAGAAACTTCTCTGAATTTATGGATACTCCTTTCTCTTCCCATATAATTTATTAAAATCCTTCTCTTGGACCAATGAATTTTGCTTGAGGTGATGTTAGACTGAGTCTTGTTTTGAGTCAACTGCATCTTTTCAAGCACATTGTTAAAAACTAATTGCATTTAACCTGCATTAAAAAGAATCTCAGCATATCTTTCCCACTGTTCTAAATGTTTATTTCCAAGAAACCGAGTATCACATTCTAACCCCCACATCTCCCACTTAACTAAACTGAAGAAATGTACAGCTTTATGAGAGGTCAAGAGATCAGCTGTAACCACATAGTTTCTCTTACAAGGAAAAAGACCCTGCCAAAGTAAAGTCTCATGAAAGAATTAATATCATGGTTTATTATCCCTATCATAGAGTTGGCTAAAATCAGTGTGGCTAAAAGTTTCAGAGCTGTTGGTTATTTTGGTTCCTGATGTCCTTGATTGAGTTTCCTCAATGCATTCCTCATTCATTCTTATGTAGCTGAAGTTGCAGGCATGTGGGAGATGCCTGCTATAAATCTCTGACGAAAGAGCTTTGGAAAAATATTTTTGCAAGCAAGGATCTAATTAACTGCAACAGACGTTTGCCACATTTTTTAAAAGAATGAGTGATTACATGAGTTTAATGTAAAACCAGTGGAACTAATCATGCAGAATTTCATTTTAACCGGCACTTTCCCTTTTGTCTTGCTACAAGCTTCCACAGCTGGTGGTCCAAAGGCAAACAGGCAGCTGAATAGCTTGGTCTGCATCTTGGCAACATGATGCTTAGAATGAGGAGCGTGCGTGGCCAGAGTTAGAAATCTTTTTGGCTCCTTTCATCACTTGATCTTTACTGGATCAAAAGCTGCAGTACCCTTCTCAACCATCAGCAGTGGTGGTGCTGCAGCACATCAAAAAATTAGCCTGCAGTTCTTTTCCACTTGTAAGCTGAACCTAAAGCCCCTCTTCAGTTACATAGGCACATAGGAAGCTGCCTTATACTTAGACACAGGGGTGTAGGAAGTGGGGGGTGGTTCGCCCCAGGTTCCATCATGGAGGGGGGTGACAAATTATCAAGGAACAATTACTGCCCTACTAGGGTGGTTCATAAAAAACTTTTTAAAAAATGCCTGCTCCAATGGTCTTATCTTACTACACTAGGGATTATATAGCTATATATGAAATTTCATGCATATCAGTTAATATCTTGACCCTGCTCCATGAAAATAGCTGTTTACTTGGCCGTTTTCCTATGTCGTGAAGGCTGAAATTTCAATTCAGTGGAGCACTTACTGTTCCCAGCCCTAACCCTGTGGAAAGCCATCTAATTAGACTTTAATTTGATTTTGACATGTTTTTAGGGGGTAATTTAATTATTGTTTGATTTTATACCCATGTTATGTATATGTTAGCCGCCCTGAGCCCACCTTCGGCCGGGGAGGGCGGGATATAAATAAAAGTTTATATGTGGCAAAGCCACATAGCCTTCAGTAAATATCGCCACCAAGACATGTGTCCCACTTATTTGTTAGTTGGCCCAGCCCTCTTAATTACTCAAGTTTTATTTCTACTTGATGGCTACCTGTTTTGGTTTTAAGATGCTCATTGTCTTCTTCTCATTCTTTAAACTCCCCGCGTATGATAGTCCTCCTGTTGGTCTTCTCCTCTCCCCTAAGATTATGAAAAGGCTAAAGCACTGTGCATGAATGGGAAAGAGGGATGAAGCATGTCTGTTCCTAACCCACTTACACCAAACTGGATCTGGATCAGTCAAGACTTAATAGAAATGTGTTCCAGATGTTGAAAAAAACACCCTATAGATATGTAAAAGAAAGCAGATGGAGGATTTCAGTGCAATTGGAATGATTCCATATCTGGGTGTGTTTTTTAATGGATTGAAAAGAAATCTGGGGAGAAAAAAATTTCAACAAGCTGATAAATCACTCCACCAGATAGTCTGTCAACAGAGGTTTAAAACATCATTTAGATTTCCGTGGAAGAGGCGAAGTGGTTGCCATAAACCTGTTGACGATCCCCCAAGAATATGGAAGTACAGTCTAGAATTGGCCACATGAGTTAAAGATCAGTTGTGCTTGGGTGGAAACCCAGTATGTGAGATACACTTAAACACACTTTTGTTGCCTGGGGGACTCTTTGACTCCATCTTCCGCATTTCTCCTGCTGCCTCTGACACTATTCCATCTGTTCCGTTTACTGAGACCCAGTTAACATGATTGATGGGCTTTATGTACGGTTGTGGGGAATGAGGTTGAACACAGTCAAAAGTCTGCTAAAGTAGCTTGAGACTGAAAGGCCATTCCTAGAAATATGCACTACATCCAATGGAGATTTTATTTATGATATATATTGCTTCTTCTGTCTGTTTCATCATGGGTATCACAGACAAATTATGAGAATTGTATTGAGAGTATATGTAGGCAAAAATTGAAACCATCTTCTTTAAAACACCCACCATCCTCACCCTCTGTGTTTCTCTCTCTGGTTTTAATCCTTGTTGATCCAGAAGCATACGGAATAGACACTAGAATGAACAGAAACCAGAAGCTTGATGTATTTGGGGTTGTCTATTTGGGATATAGAGGGACCCAGGTGGCACTGTGGGTTAAACCACAGAGCCTAGGGCTTGCTGATCAGAAGGTCGGCAGTTCGAATCCCTGCGACGGGGTTAGCTCCTGTTGCTCGGTCCCTGCTCCTGCCCACGTAGCAGTTCGAAAGCATGTCGAAGTGCAAGTAGATAAATAGGAACCGCTCCGGTGGGAGGGTAAACAGCGTGTCCATGCGCTGCTCTGGTTCGCCAGAAGCGGCTTTGTCATGCTGGCCACATGACCTGGAAGCTGTACGCCGGCTCTCGGCCAATAAAGCGAGATGAGCGCCGCAACCCCAGAGTCGGACACGACTGAACCAAATGGCCATGGGTCCCTTTACCTTTATTTGGGATATACAGGACTAATAAGCACCTGCACTTTATATAAATGGAGCCTGTGAAATAAAATAAATATATCAGCAGAAATTGCCATAATATTAGATCGTTTACACCACAATTCTATACATGCCTACTCACAAGTAATCCCACCTACAATTACACACACACACACACACACACACACAATAAGTGAATGGGTGAGTTCAAAACATTTCAGAATGGTCAACCTTTTATCACAGTATCCAATTGGTGCCCTGCATATATTGTTGGACTCCAATTTCCATCGGCTGCAGACAGCTAGACCAATGGTCAAGGAAGATGGGAGTTTCAGTATGATGACATCTGCAGTACATCATGTAGGCTACCCCTGCTTTCTACTGTAAAATAACACATGGAATATGAAGTGGTACATTTTTGTGGGGAGGGGGGAGTTCTTATACTTGATACCCCCTTGGGGTATCTTATTATCCCAAAGAACAGAAGAACTACTGGACAATGAGAAGCATTTCCACTTTAAAACCCCGCCCAGCCAAGCAAAATATGGAGATCAATTCTGTATCCAATATACGTGATGGAGGATAACCAATCTTGTTCAAAAAGTTCAACACTGGGGTGGGGGTGGGGGTGGATTTCGATCCTTGCTTTGGACTCAAGAGGAGTGTGTGAACCAACCTTCCTATGGGTCTTCCTCAGAGTAACGGTGTTGCTGCTGATTAAAAAACGGAAGGGAACTGTGCACAGATCCTTTCCTACCACATCACTTCTGGTTTGTCATCAGACGCCGCAGTGGTCTTCTGGTCCAGGCAAACTGTTCCCAATCCCACCCTCATTATTACAATCACTTAAAATGTATTCCCCAGCTGACAGCGGATGCCTCAAAGAACAGATAAAAGTGTCCCTTGAGCTCACTTAGAATTTAATGTGTACGAGCAAAGTACTTTCCTGTGGCCAGACTTTGATATTTTATGACTGAGGTTCACTTCATTTTACTGTTTAGCCAGCACAATTTGTTCCAGCTGGAGATTCTCATTTGGATTACCCAAGGAGAGTGGCTGACATTGTCCTGTGTTCATGCCACACATATTTTGACATGAGCATGTTGGGTTGGATCCAGGCTTCTGTTGTACTCATGTCCCACTGAAATCAATGAGACAGACAAGGCGTTATTTAATATGCCCTGTTGATTTTGATGGAAACTAAGTGCAACTAAAACTCTGGGTCCAAAAGCAATCATATAGCAGGGAACTTTTAAAAATAAAAAAATAAAAATAAATTTCCTTCCAGTAGCATCTTAGAGACCAACTAAGTTTGTTCTTGGTATGAGCTTTCGTGTGCATGTGTATCTGAAGAAGTGTGCATGCACACAAAAGCTCATACCAAGAACAAACTTAGTTGGTCTCTAAGGTGCTACTGGAAGGAATTTTTTTATTTTGTTTTGACTATGGCAGACCAACATGGCTACCTACCTGTAACTTTAAAAATATGTTTCCCATAGACAGCAATAGACATCACTTTCCTCCTTCCTCCCAGAACCCAATTAATCTTTCCTGGACTCACATTCTTTCTCTCACTCATCCTCTTCCCACTCACCCAGGCACATAAAAAGATCACATTAATTAATGGAAAGAAGATAAATAGTCGGGAACAAAGTAGGGGCTGAAATGGGGAGAGGGAACTTGTCATACGGAGAGAAATGACCACTTTCTAAAGTTAAATTCTGAGAGGTGGGGAAGGGGAACAAAGGCATGGCATGGCAAGAGGTCCCAGCAAGTTCAATGGGATTTGCCTGTAAATCAGATGCCCCCTCTTCACATGTAACCAGTGCAGTGCTGAAAAGAGTCCTTCTGTTGAGCCCCTTGCTCAAAGGCACTGTTCCTCTACACCATTGCCACCATCATGATCAACACAAGGCCAGCAGCTTTAGCTGAGATTCCTGCATTGCAGGGGGTTGGACTAGATGAACCTTGGGGTCCCTTCCAACTCCACAACTCTATGATTCTATGACTGTATGAACCATAGCTGTCAACTTTCGGATTTGACAATAAGGGATCAGCATCAGCAGCCTCACCTGTCCCGGGGACAGTCTACGGTTCTTGGGGACAGTCCACGCTGCGGTAATCCCCCCCCCCAGTGGCAAGCTAGGGCTGAACAAATTTACCTCCAAGCAAGCTAAGCCTCCACATGTTTTGCTCAGAGGGCAAGCAAGCCTCCGAGTCCGGTGGGTGTTACTCCAAAGTAACCCTGTCCACGGTGATGCGAGGAGGGGAAGCAGAGTGAGCTCGGGGCCCCTTCTCAAACAGGCAGACGGCTCAGGGATGCCGTGAGGGCAGTGCAATGGCACCAAGTAGCCTCGCCACCCTGCGCTCCAGAGGCTGCGCGCGAATGGGAGAGCGAAAGAGAGAGAGCGTAGATGGCAGGCAGGCTGTCTGTCTGGTTGGGCGTGAGGGTCTGGCTGCACAAGGCATGCAAGCTCCGCCCCCAGTCGGTCTCAGACTCCTTATTGGCAGCCGAGCAACGCAGCTGAGGAGCCTCCCTGGCCGGCAGCGAGGGAGAGGAGCTGCTTCCTTTGAAATCCAGGAAATTTAAGGGATATCAACAATCCGGGATAGCAGTGGGAAATGGCATTGGAAAAAGGGAGTTTCCCGCAAAAATAGGGAGGGTTGACAGCTATGGTATGAACAGAGCATCCCTGTGTGATTTTAACATCAGGAAGATTAAGCTAGCGACACCATCCAACTTAATAAGGAGCTTTAGTTCGGTTGAAATTAATTGTTTTCAAAAACAAGGGGGGTGTCTACTGACTGGTTACTGACTCTTTTTTGGGAAACAGACCCACCCTATTAGAGTTGCTAGGCACTTTCTCTAAAGTGGAGGAGGATAGGGAGTGTGTGCATATATATATATATGGGGGGGGGGGTTGCATTCCAGGGAAATGAGCTACGGAAATTGTAGAACTAGGACTCCATGGGAACTTTTAAAATGGTAGACTCGCATTCTTCTCCCCCATGTAAATCAATCATTTTTCTGACACAGGACGGGTACCTTTTTTCTCTATCTGCCATTCATTAAGTCCAGAGACACGAATGGATAGCTAGTATTCTCTTATTGTCCCAGCATTGGGTTTGTGAAGGCAAACACAAAAATGCCACTGTTTAAATAACTCGGTGCATAATATTTAACATCATATAAAAATAGTGTGATACCCCCCCCCCAAAAAAAAAGACAGGGCAAAAGAGGACATAACCAGTTTTGCATAAAATCTTCACACAGAAACAAATCTGTAAATAATTACTGTAAGTTACGCAAATAAATATCCCCAGAATGGGGAACAAGACTGTGTGCCGATGGCCCATGTGCCTACTGGTGCCTGCAGGGTCTGCTGTCCTGGTGTTGATGGGCAACTTTAAGGCTCTCCTTAAACCCAGCCAGATGGGCGGGGTATAAATGATAAAATTCTTATTCTTATTATAGTTATTTATCTTTAAACAGGGCATGGACTGAACAGGTGTTCAAATAAAAGGCACCTAGGACTATTCTCTTACAGGTCTTCAGACAGTGGACTCTGTAAAGTAGGTCTAGCCTATCTAAATGGTATGTAAATATTTTAATTACAAGCAACTACAGCAGCAATTATTGTTTCATGCCCCATTCAGTCAGATCCTAATTATTTGCATTTCATTTATTTATCGAAAACATTTATAACTTCCCACTAGTTCTGCATACAAAGCAAGAAACACAGTAGCTAAAACCACAATGAAAACATGCAGAGAACTCAAATATATTTGAAATCAGAGCCTGTTGCAAGTCAACTAGTGTCTCTGCCTAGGCGTAGGCAAATCTGTAAATTTCAGTTCCTCTCAGTTTCTCATTTTAATGTATATTTATCCCAATGTATACATTTTGCAAGAGGGACATGGGTGGCGCTGTGGGTTAAACCACAGAGCCTAGGGCTTGCTGATCAGAAGGTCGGCGATTCGAATCCCCGCGACGGGGTGAGCTCCCGTTGCTTGGTCCCTGCTCCTGCCAACCTAGCAGTTCAAAAGCACGTCAAGTGCAAGTAGATCAATAGGTACCGCTGCAGCAAGAAGGTAAACGGCGTTTCCGTGCGCTGCTCTGGTTCGCCAGAAGCGGCTTTGTCATGCTGGCCACATGACCTGGAAGCTGTACGCCGGCTCCCTCGGCCAATAATGCGAGATGAGCGCCGCAACCCCAGAGTCGGTCACGACTGGACCTAATGGTCAGGGGTCCCTTTACCTTTACCTTTATACATTTTGCAAAGCAATTTCCTTTAATATGGTGCATTTTCATATTTTATTTTCATTAATATATGCATTTATATGCAGGCAACATCTTAGTTATGTGCATGTTACTTAGCTGGAGAACTGCATTGCAAAATTCAGATATGTGTGAATCTGAAACATTTGCTTATTGTTTCAGAAACTGCAAGTTAGGTTCGTCTTTAAATGTGAACTTAAATGAATTTTTCTCCCATCTCTACCTCTCCCCCAAAAGCAAAACAGAGCTGTCGATTGTCTGATAAATATATAAACCATGGGATTGTCCTTGGTGGAAAAGGTCAGCCGGAGCATTTGGCAAGAGCTTTGTTTGAAGTTTCCTGAGCATATTATATTTTGAAAATACCAAGCAGGGAAAAATGTCGTGGGCAAATATATTGTTTTTGAACAACTACTTGGTCTTTATATCCCTCTTCTTTCCCTCCCACAAACATATTTAATTTTATGACACTCCACTTCCTCCTTAAATTCAATTTAGATCAATTTAAGGCTATTCCACTCCTTCCTTTATGTTTCAAATAATCTCTTACCAGAAAAAAAGGGTTCCAAGGAGACATAAATCACCCAAGGAGGCAGTATATAAGGAGCCATTATTTGTAAGCACAACATCCTGTTCCGTACATCACCATTTCCCACTCCGCCCCAGGACTCATAATACAGATATATGAGGAAGCATTGGAACAGCTTTGTGAAAAACAAGCAGCGATCCAGCAAGTGAACTTTTGCTCATGATTTTAGCAGCTGAGATATACTGCACTTTCCTTTTGCATCCATTTCCCCTTGAGCATGATTTATAGCATGTGCCTGTGTGTTTGTGTGTCTGCATTTTGGGCTTTGCACACCCAAAAAATAACCCAAATGCATTTTAAAGAACACTTTACAAGCCATGTGTCTGTTTTCCGAGATTAGACCCATCAGTGAATATCTCTTCACTGTAACCAAAGCAGCCATGTCTGCAGTACATTATCAACATTTTAAAGGTCCACCTCTGGCTTGTCTAAATAGACAATTTTGTATGGAGATGCGTGCGCACACACACACACACACACACACACACACACACACACACACACCCCTTGCAGTCTTTATCCTGAGTCATAAACAGGGATGTTTGAAACTGCCACCCCCATTTTGTTGTCTTACATCTCTCAGGCCCCATCTGTACTATACAGGTGCCCCATCATGTTCTGGGCCCCTGCTCGCATAGTGAAATTGTGTAAAGGCTTCTAAGGAGCCTCTAAATGCCTATTTTTGCCTGCTCTCCAGCTCTCTCTCCCACTCCCTCTCCAATCCAGACCAAAATATCTAGAGTTGAAGCTCTGGGACTGGCTGGGGGCGGGAGGATGTGCAGGAAAGCTGCTGCTGCTGCACTACCCCACATGTCAGCTGTTAGGCGGGGAGGCTGAGCAACCTAAACAAAGACCTGCTGTGCCTCAGGTCTCTTCAGGGCTTCCTCTGCCCTCGCTGCTGCCCTCTTTGGGCTCCAGGGAGGGTCTCTTCACAAGCCACAATAACTCTCCAGCTCTCTCCTACCATTTCCTCGTATGACCTACAGGTCTAGGGTGGTATACAAATTTAATTATTATTAATAAGTATTTCTTTCCAGGTGTAGCACATAAACATGGTCACACATGTAAGTTGGGGGAAATGCATGCATCATATCACTTCAGACATTCATGACTTCTGCCAAAGGACCCTGGGAACAGTTGTTTGTTAAGGGTGCTGAGAGTTATTAGGAGACCCCTCTTCCCCTCAAAATGTAGTAAGATATTTCTCCCTGTTGTGGCTGGTCATCTCTGTTGCAGTTTCGGATTTTGGTCTGCCAGTGGTTATTATGGGTTCTCAAGAGTTACCGGTAGTTGTTTTAATTTAGATTGATGTTTAAGAGGAACTTACCTATTTGTTCTGGGCTGCTGTAAGAAATGGATTTTTAAATTGTATTTCTGGTGATGTTTTTCTAAACTGCTTAGATATTTCTTTGAAGTATGAAGCAGTGTACAAGTTGCCACCTTCTCTTCCTCCTTCATCTGGAGCCATATTTATTTCTCTTTGTCTCCACTTGCTTCAGTTTGCCCCAATTCACTTTGGACTGACTTGAAGATGAACCTTGATTATCTTTCTCCCATATTGGAAACACATTTTCCGTTCCATTCTGAGGCTTCCCTGCCAGCTAGCTCCCTGATCCCCAAACACCCTCCCTGCCAGATTCCTGCTCCTCAAAAATATGTTCTCCCTTCTCCTTAATGCTTTATTTTAGCTGGTGGCTAAAATAAAAGTCTGTCTGTTCTGCCTTGCCTACCAGGGTGCAAGGCCCATGGGAGATGCCGTTCACCCAAGAGCTACTTCAATTTCAGTCATCCTCAGAAGAACTATATCTTCCACGGTCCACCAGACCTCAAGCCCTCCTACACTATGTAGGAATGAGCCAACGTGCTGAGATTTTTAGGAGGAGTTGGGGAATTGGGAAGAGAGAGACCTCCCTGTCCCCCTCTTTTGAGGTGAGCTTTTGCAAGCCCCTGTAGTTCCTTGGAGCATTTCACCAGCATCCCTGTTGACATGACTAGAAAACAATATAGACCACAGTAGCCACACATGGTTTGTGAGCTCATCCTTGGATTATTGGGAAAGATACTTCTCCACATCCAAAACACTGCCACATACTGACCCTGGGCTCTGCAGTGTAGCTATGTCCTATTTAGTACCTATTTCTGTCCAAGGGTTTCTCTCGGAAGAAGGCAACATAATGCTCCAGAGGTCAGAATTCAACAAGCTATCGTGGACCTCAATTCAGCTAGTGCGAATGAGCTGCAAATGATAAACTGACACTAATTAACCTCAGGGTAACAGGAAGTGGTGAATCTGCAGTAACCTGATGTTTTATAGTGAAGCAGTTCTCGCTCCTTCAAATAACAGTGAAATCTACCCTCAACATACTCTTCTTTGGCTGAATAGCTCAAAGCCTTTTTTTTTTGCCACTTAAGGCATCACTCCTGCCCCCTCAATGAGAAAGCAAGTGAATGAGGATAGACTCTAATGATCTACAGTCATGCTATGTTACGGACAGGCTAGCTGAATAAGATTGTGAGTGGATGGGAAATGAGGTGGTTATGGAGCCTGTGCAGCAGGGGTAGCCTTGCAGATGTCGCAGGACTACAACTCCCATCATCCCTGACCATTGGCAATACATGCTGGCACTGATGGGTGTTGTAGTCCACAAATATCTGGAGGGCACCATCTTGACTACCCCAGATGTACACCAATGGGGATTGTCTGTTTAAACAAAACAAAACAAAACAAAAACTTTCTTGTATGCTTTTCTTTTCTTTTTAGATAACAGTAAAAACTTCAGCTGAGCAAGCAAAACCCCATCTCTTGACAATTAGCAGCCCAGCAAAGAATGTGCATTACCAACACAAAAAGTCACCAGATACTCATGAAATTTTGCTGAATTTAATCAGCAGAGAAATACACTCTTTAAAAAATGGAAGAACTGATTATTTGGATATTCATTTTACTGGTACTATGGCTGATATGATGGGAGATATTATTATTACTACTACTACTACTACTACTACTACTACTATTCAGTGATCAAACTTAAGAAATGTCTGGTTTTGCAAGTATTCCATCAGCATAAGTGAATGATGTAAATGGACATTTGATTCTGTATTGCAAATTCCCTTTTCTGCTTCAAGTCCCTTTTCCTTTTGTTTCCTGGTTTTATTTAGATTATGAGCCCAGGAGCCATATCAACAAGTGATGTATTTAGGTGGTAAAAAAGGCTGAAGTTTATGTAGAACAATAAGCTGACTTTGTGCCCTTCCTTATTGGCATTGTGAAGACAATATCTGGCTGTCACTGGAGTTGAGTGTTTGCTTGTTTTTCATTTTTGGCTCTAATTCTTTAGCTTCCTTTTATCACAAAGAGAGAGAAAACAACCCCACTTGCACTCTTAAGATGTAATTCAAAGTCATGGGGAAGGGTTGTGACTCAGGAGTAGAGCACCTGCTTTGCATGCAAAAGGTCCCAGGTTCAATCCCTGGCATCTCCAGGTAGGACTTGGAAAAAGCCTGGTCTGAAACCTTGGAGAGCTGCTGCCAGTCAGTGTCGACAATATTGGACTAGATGGACCAGTGGTCTGACTGGTGTAATGTAAGGTGGCTTTCTGTGCAGTTCTGTCATTGTTGTTGTCATCTGTCTGTCTCAAGAGACAATGGAGTGTGCCTCTGTGGGTTAAGGCAAACCGCTTTGTTAGCATCACTGAAGTGACCTCCCTGAGATGCAAGCCTGGGCTGAAGGTCCTGGGTTGCCCAGATGTCAAGACCCCTTCTCGGCTTCGCTGAGGTGGTCCAAAGGAAAGCAGAGCAATACGTTTGGCACCGGCTTGGTTGCAGGAGTTGCCGGAAGGTGTACAAGGCACCATCCAACTGTCTTAGGGACTCCACTCCAGATTTGTGTAGGCTTTGCTCCTTAGCCTTTATTTTTCATCTGAAGACATCACACCAGGAAATGAAGGTTTAGGATTAGTGTTTTCCTTCTCCTAGATGGGCCCCATCTGCCCCTCACTTCTCTCTACAGCACATACCATTGATTTCATCCACTCAATCTGCCAGAACCTGTCTTCTCATGCAGGAGGAAGTCCCTAACTCACCACGGATTTGAGATCCATTGGCTACCCTCACCTGGTTTAGCCGGCCTGTTGAAGCCATTCCTGGGGTGTGGCCACTGTCACAAGGAGCCACAGGTGAGAGCTGAATGCAGGGTGGGGACCAAAGGTGGACATCTTCCAGAAGGATCACAACCTGCCCGCCACTGGAGGTGCTACCCCTACGTTCACGTAGGTTTATTTAATTTGTCAATCACCTTCCCCAACAAAAAGTTCCAAAGCGATTGACAACATGAATGAAGCACAGCAATAAAGGTACATAAACATATTAAAACGTAGTTGGAATAATAATAATTTCAAAATCCAATCATTGGCGCTGCCATTTATCCAATAAATGCTCAGGGAAACAAGAATGGCTTTGCCTGGTGCTGAAGCAGAGACTGTGGGCGCTGGTGGGCTTCTCTGGCGAGAACAGTCTAAAGACAGGGGGCTGCTATAGGAAAGGCCAACTACATTGTGACTCTACTCTGGCCCTCCCTCAGAGTAGCATTCACAGAAGGGCCTCAGATGACAGTCTCTTGGACAACATGGGCAACATAATGCGTAAAAATGGTTGGAAGCCATGCCAACTTAAATATGTACACATTTTTTGTCATAGAATAAGGGTACTTGTTAGCCACCAGGCCAGACATTCTCTTACGTTAAGGCTAAGACTGAATTCAAAATTCACCTTTAAATGTGAACTGAATTTAATTTCCCCCCTAGCATTTTAAAGTGACACAGTCGTTCTATGCTCCTCCCTTGCTGTTGTATCCTTTATTTCATTTATTTATGAACCATAAAACACCCCAAAAGGATTTAACAACAACAACAACAACAACAAAAACAACAACAAAACGACAAAAACAAAACACATATCAGGACAATTTCAGTCCAACTGGGATAATAAATCTCCACCCAAAATGTTTATTTGACAAGGAAGGTTTTCTACACTGATGTTTTAGTTGAGGCAATTTAATTCTATTTGCATTAAATTTGCATTTTTTAAAAAATGTATTCTTGTATTCTAGTGTTTTCAGTCTGCAAGCTGCCTTGGGGGCCCTTTGGGGAGCTGAAAAACAGGGTAGGCATTATCTAAATAAATAGTTTAGTATTCATAAGCGACAATTTTGGATTCCTTTTCTTTTCCCCTTTAAATCTAGTTACAAGAAGGGTTCTGGATGAATCAGGGTTCGATTCATTGCACCCTTTTGTCTAATTTATCCATTCCTTGTGCAATTCATCCAGGGATTCTTCTCGCTGCTGCCTCCAGAAAAACACAATACATCCCGGACTAAGTAAAATATCTAATGAGAGAATTAAACATGGAAGGGACTAAAAATTATTTATGGTACGCTGTGGTGACAGGGTGGGTGTGTTATCTCTATCCAATCTTCACAGAACAACTTCTCCATAAAACTTTTGCTATGGAGCTACGGACACAAATAGATAAACAGTTTCAGTTTTTCACAAAAACTGGCAGGTCTTTTCAAGAACAAACTTATCCTATGACAAATACGCGAATAAGAGGCAGAGCCGGGGGAAGTCAGGAAGTGCATTGCTGGAAAGCACAAGAAATCCACAGAAGAAGCACTATAGCCTGCCCAAGCTCGCCCTTTTGCTAGTTCCAGAACTCTTTCCCTAGCTTTGCTTGTTAATTCTGCATCGAAGCCAAGATAAGAATGTCCTGGTAGCTGCACATAGTCTATTGTTTAAATGTATTTTTTCTGCCCTTTATTATATGGTCCCAGGACAGGTTACAATAATACAATAGGCAGTTATAAAAACACAGGTCACTACAACAAGTATAAAATAAGTACAATCTTGAAGTAAAATCATTCCAAATGGAACGGAACACTAAAAATTGAGCAAAAGAGTTGGGTCCCATGGAGCAAATTGCCTTAACTGTCAAAGGGTAAGGAGGTGTGTCTTCAGCATGTGATACGTACAATATAGACACACACCTCTGTGGGAGATCCACAGTTCAGGGGCTGGCACAAAGGAAGACCTCTCCCAGGCTGCCACACCTCAATACTTCTTCTTTTTTTAATATTTTTTATTAATTTTCACAATTTAATATTTTTTATTAATTTTCACAATTTATACCTCCTCACATGGGTATAAAAGAATAAACCACACAAAGTAAAAAACAAAAAACCATTTTCACACCATAATAAATCCATATTTGGGGATTACTTAGATCCCTCGACTTCCCCCCACTCCCTCCCCTGGTTCTTTTGTATTTTCTTCATTTATACATGTCAATAATTTCCTTATCTTTAATTATTTCCGAATTTAAACATTCTCCTTAATATTACAAGTGTTTGTTTGTTTTTTAAAAAAACCTGCTACTCTATTAACTTCCTTACAACATTTTCCATTCTTTTTTTATATTTGTTGTCGTCTTGATTTCTAGTTCTTCCACTTAATTTAGCCATTTCGGTATAGTCCATTAATTTAAGTTGCCTATCTTCTTTAGAGAAGATTGGCATAGCTGTCAAGCCTCCCTTTTTTTGCGGGAAACTCCCTTATTCCAATGCCGTTTCCCGCTGCTATCCCGGATTGTTGATATCCCTTAAATTTCCCGGATTTCAAAGGAAGCAGCTCCTTTCCCTCCCTGCCAGCCAGGGAGGCTCCTCAGCTGCGTTGCTCGGCTGCCAATAAGGAGTCTGAGACCGACTGGGGGCGGAGCTTGCATGCCTTGTGCAGCCAGACCCTCACGCCCAGACAGACAGACAGCCTGCCTGCCTGCCGTCTACGCGCTCGCTCTTTCGCTCACCCGTTCGTGCGCCGCCTCTGGAGCGCAGGGTGGCGATGCTACTTGGTGCCATTGCACCGCCCTCGCGGCATCCCTTATTTTCGAATCCGAAAGTTTTTTAAAATCCCTTATTTTCAAATCCGGAAGTTGACAGCTATGAAGATTGGCCACACCTCATACTTCTGAGGGTGAGGAACTACCAAGATAGACCCCTCTGTAGGTAGTTGAGAGGGGTGGAGGTGGGATGAAGTCATTTGAGATTTTGAACATGAATGGGATCACCTTGATTTTGCCCTGGAAACATACTAATGTCCCTGCCCTTTGCCTCTGGGCAGCAGATAAGGCATTGAGCCTCTGCCACTTCCAAGAACTGCTTGAGCTGGCAGTGACTTTTCCAGAACGGCCAAGTCCTTGCTTTCAGACCTGTGTTGATTCCCCCCCCCCCCAGTGTATAAGAAAAGCAACAGCAATACCAAACTACAACTCTAGCTGAATTAATCAAAGTTGCGTTTAATTAATATATATTTTAAATGGGGAAATATCTGGCTGCACACAAAAGGCCTTTTCCTGTGAAGCTTTGAGTGATCTGCTGTACACTACTGCAGGGGCTGCAGCAGAGCTGCTTGGCAGACCCTACAGGTTATTGCTGCAAGAAATCTTGATGAGCAGACAGCAGAATGTAGGTTACGTTAAAACCAATAATGAAAGCCTGAGCAGCGAGCCCGGCATATCGTCCTTTGTGACCAGAATTGCTATTGATCCCACATGCCCATCAATCGTTCTCTGCTCTAGATACTATGTCCATTCAATATCACTTTTCCAGTTCTCTGTATTCTAAATTTGGTCATTGGGTAGATGAGTTGCAGCGTAATGGTCCAGAGTTGTCAACTAATGGTGATGAAGGAAATAACGAGTTCATTGGATAAAGCATCACAGGAAATGTCAAGGAAGAGATTAGCTTGGAAGAAATTGATCTTTTAGTGTGGCATAATCTTCATACTGGAACTTCCTGCCTATTGATGACATGGAAATGGGAGTGGGAACAGCTGCAATTCACATGTTCACATGCCCACCTGAGGTCAGGAACAAAAATCAGGCAAGTGAATACAAGTGGCATTTGCTACCATTGTTTGTTCTTCTTTTTTGAAATCATTTTTATTGATTTTACAAATACAAAGTACAGATAAACAATTTAAAAACAAAACAAAAACCTATCTATATAAAGAGATTCTCTGAATCTTGGGGCTCCCCCCCATCCCCTCCATGGGGTCTCATTTTGAACATCTACAACTGCATATTCATCCATACTCCAATTTTTATAGCAAACTATATTATCCATAGTGATTTTTATGCTACAAGTGAAATCAAAATCCTGCTCTTGTTTCCATCTGCTTACAGTGGTCTCCTAAGTAACTTGTAGTTTCCCCCCATTCCGCTACCATTGTTTTTTCTGTGCACAGACATCACATAAAGAGGCTATTTTCCACATAGGGTTTGATGTTTCCCTTTCAGTGAGACAAATAATGTAGGTTTTAGCAGAAGCCAAACTGTAGTGGAACAGAAACAGTGCTGATCTTTATGCACACAGGGTGGGGTGAAAATTGCTGCCTAATTACATCCCTGCTTCCTCATCACTATTAACCCCGGCTGAGAGGCAAAATCAACCACTGCTGTATGTATGTGAAACTGAGCTCAGGCGGTCAGTGAAGGGTTTAGAATTACATGTGCAAAGCGTGAACGGTTTTATATACATGGTGAAAAAGTGTGTGAATTACTGAATGGTCAGTTCTCTCCTTCAAATACCATCGGCTGATAGTCCGCTTTTCTACCCAACAGCAGAGACATGTTTTATCTGCACTGCAGAAATCATGAACAAAGTCATTTCTGGAAATTTAGAATAAAACTAAACTCCTCAATAATAATCTGGGAAGTGACTAAGCCAGCTGATTGATCAATTAATTAATTAGGTGACTCTGGCTCTACTATGTCTTAATTAACAGCTTGTAATTTAAGCTTTTAGGAGTCTAATTTTTTTGCATTATATCCACAATTACCACAAGATGTTCAAGCAGACATGCTGCAAGAGCAGCTGGGAATTGTATAGAGAATTATCTTCCAATTACATCCTTCTGAGCTGCCCTTGCATAAACTGAAATTAATGCAACACAATCAGGTGGGTGGCTGCGAAACCTTTCCAAGCATTTTTTTTACTTGCAATTCTGTTACTATGTTTCGTAGTGGAATTAACTTCTGAACTGAAAAGAGAGAAACATACCCTGCAACCAAACAACTGCATGGTCAAGTGCTCGGATTGAGATTTGGAACGCATAGTTGTTGCTATTTGCTCTAGGCTAGGCACACCTGATATGTGCTCAGGTAAACGGTTCCTTCCTTGCCCACGTGGCTCTGTCATGTTAGTTTGAGAGAACTTAGAAGGACGCACATCCACAAAAATCTCCCTGCATCCCAAAGTATGGGAACTCAACAATTCTGCATGTACCTTACAGGGGGAGAGCAATGAATGAATATCATCAGGTGTCACCAAACTGGAAGCCCCCTCAGTGGAGAAGGGTTGCAGGACTCTACCTCAGGGGTTGTGAACCTTTTTGAGCCTGAGGAGAGCATTCCTTTCTGGACAACTTTCCAGGGGCCACATGCTAGGGCAGGGGTAGGCAACCTAAGACCCATGGGCCACAAGTGGCCCACAGGAGTCATTTAACCGGCCCACGAGCCACCCCCGAACCGAGCCGCCTGCTTGGTGAGTCCCCGTGCGCTGATGTCAGGGGGCTCCCTCCCCCTTCCAGCCCAGCATTGAGTGTGTACAGAGAACAGCTGCCGATTTTGACAACAGACTCCTCCTCTGCATCTGGGAGCAGCAGTGGACCAGAAGGGGAAGTGTTGCCAGGGCTTGAGTTAAGGAGAGAGAGACCTGCCAGCTTGCAGAGAGGAGGTTCGGGGGAGGGACGAAGGAAAAGGAAAAGACGTTTTCGCTTCCCCCGGTGGGTCTGTTGGCGGGAAAATCGGAGTTCCCCACTTCCGGATTTTGCTAGTGATTGATTGGACATGTTTATGACTCGCTCTGCGTTGTAAAGTAATTAGACCAGATTAAAGCTTCAAAGCTGGATGTCTCGGACTCTTTATTGAACGACCGGCGAAGGGGGGCAGCTCTGACAGCTGAGCTAAACCGGCACAGCGCAGTGCGGGACTCGCTTCCGCGGCACCGGAAACCACGTCTGCGCAGACACAGATGCCGGAAATCGTGTCTGTGTAGACACAGATGCTGGAAATCGCAGGCGTGTGCACTCACACATGCGCGCAATCCATCCCACAGAGGGATCTCCGCTGGAGTGAACTGGGCCAGGAGAGGTCAACCTTGCTGACCCCTGTGCTAGGGGTTGGTGGGGCCAGAAGCAAAAGTGGGCAGAGCAAGGAGTGTGAGCTTTCCCTTTATACAGGAGCCTTCTTTCCACACACGCTCCCCTTTGTCTGCCATCCAGGCCAGCAAGAGGGATTGTCAGAGCTTTAGGAAACTTTCCAGCCAGGCAAAAACCCTAAAGAAGGGTGTGAAGCACAGAGGGGCATGGCCTTTGGAGGGGGGAATGGTTCTGCGTGTGGGAGATCTCGATGGCAAGATAGAGGAGCTTGCAGAGCTGAATGTCTCATGGGCTTGTGGTTGCCCACCTCTGCTGTGCTTAGTTCCTTGCCCGTCCCACAGCACTGGCACAAACAGAACAAATGATGCAGAATATTCGTGCGCTTCATTTGCACAGCGCTATTTGATCTTGTCGTTTTGCTTTGCCGAACAACAAAATATCAAAATCTCTGTACAGTGTGTGTGAATGCACACACATCCTTCCAAGTTGCACAGGGTTGTGGGGGAAAGGAAGAAAATGTGGAAGGCGGGGGAAGTCATTTACATGCAAATTGATGAAGTACAACTCATTCTAGCTCTCTGTTTGTTAATTCTCCTGGTGGGATGCAGTACTAGCAATATCACGAAATGACAAAAGAGCTTTGCCAAACTCTGGTTTTATGCAGAGAGTAACTAATGTCTGCATTGTCTTTCCCAGCATTATAGCACCATATTTTCCCTGGGAAATTTGGATAATGATAATAAATATTGTCATGATGCACTCACTTTTTTATAGTTGTAGTAAGTAAATAAGACAAACCAGAAAATGACAAACAGCAGAAAGAAAATGCCTTGGGGACTATTACTGCTCAGATATTATCTGCTTGCATATTGTTCACTTTGAAGATGGTTAAACAAAGATGCCATCCGTTGGAAGAAAGCAACAGTGGCTGGTGTGGTGCTGCAGCTTATCTGGACGTGGTTAGAGTGGGGTGGAGCAACAACAAGGTTGGAGCTGTGTAGACGCACCAACAAAGCCTATCTGGTGCTCCTGTCAGTGTGTCCATACATCCCCAACCTTGTCACCCCCTCTTGCTCCACAGGTCTACCCCACCACACTAAAGAACATGAAGTATTTTTAATAATTAAAATGTTATCATTTTGCAGATAAGGAGACGATGGAATGAGTCCATGGAGGTGAAATTGTTGCATATTTTTTACCACAGCGCTCTAAAGCGCTAACAAGACAGAAGTACTATTTTTGGGGGATAGGGGGCGGGCGGGTGTGGGGTAACTGTGCCCCTGAAGGACCAGGTGCGCAGCCTGGGAGTCATTTTGGACTCACAGCTGTCCATGGAGGCGCAGGTTAATTCTGTGTCCAGGGCGGCTGTCTACCACCTCCATCTGGTACACAGGCTGAGACCCTACCTGCCCGCAGACTGTCTCACCAGAGTGGTGCATGCTCTGGTTATCTCCCGCTTGGACTATTGCAATGCACTCTACGTGGGGCTACCTTTGAAGGTGACCCAGAAACTGCAATTAATCCAGAATGCTGCAGCTAGACTGGTGACTGGGAGTGGCTGCCGGGACCACATAACACCGGTCCTGAGAGATCTACATTGGCTCCCAGTACGTTTCCGAGCACAATTCAAAGTGTTGGTACTGACCTTTAAAGCCCTAAACGGCCTCGGTCCTGTATACCTGAAGGAGCGTCTCCACCCCCACCATTCAGCCCGGACACTGAGGTTCAGCGCCGAGGGCCTTCTGGCAGTTCCCTCACTGCGAGAAGCAAAGCTACAGGGAACCAGGCAGAGGGCCTTCTCGGTAGTGGCGCCCGCCCTATGGAACGCCCTCCCAGCAGAGGTCAAAGTGATAAACAACTACATGACCTTTAGAAAATACCTGAAGGCAGCCCTGTTTAGGGAAGTTTTTAACCTGTGATATTTTAATGTATTTTGATATTTGTTGGAAGCCACCCAGAGTGGCTGGGGAGACCCGGCCAGATGGTCGGGGTACAAATAATAAATTATTATTATTAAAGCTGCACCCCTAAAGCCTACAGATCTATAGATAAGCTTCTATTTGAACTTTAAATCAAGGTTTGCATGCCAGTAATTTGAGAAATCAAATCGCTAGGTCATATTAAGAGCTACAGAATCAACATGGCAACCCACCTGTATACAGAAGTGTGAATTTGATTCTATTCTTCAGGCTTTGCGATAAAGGCAGGGTGATTGTTTGTGGGGTGGCGTGATTTTGGAACTGGGTAGCATAGCTGATGAAATTCAACAGAGAATTGATACATGATAGGATATACAACAGGGTCCAGTTTTTGATCCACCAACAAAATGGGAGATGAGGCGGGTATGGCTTCTTCAACAGATTTCACTTGGGTCTTTTCATTTGCTTCTTTCCCCACTTGCTATGGTGAGCAGGTATCCTATATTGCAAGTGGGATGTGAATGAAAG
Source organism: Darevskia mixta (assembly GCA_034641385.1). NCBI lineage: Eukaryota > Metazoa > Chordata > Lepidosauria > Squamata > Lacertidae > Darevskia > Darevskia mixta. Next base: position 4,345,586 of record JAWWNH010000224.1, on the reverse strand, counting down.
AATCATGGAACGACAACAGCTGATTCATCTTCCATGCCATTGTGGATTTAAAGGAAAATAGCAAATATCCAAGTTGGTAATTGAAGTTTGAGCAGAAGTGTTTGGTTTGGTGTGTTTTGAGAAGCTATATTGTTGTTCTCAGTGCTGCCTGTGTGCCTGCTTCTGCACTTTTGCAATACCAAGGGAAGAAATTCAAATCTCTTCACATTTAAATGCATATCCTAGTGTAAATTGTGTGTGCAACTGCATATAGTAGTAAGATAATTTATTTGTTGTCATTGCACAAGTACAAGCACAACGCTATACAAGTGCAACGAAATTGCATGCCATCCCGTAAAAACCAGAAAGTAAAATTAATATACAAAAATTCTATTAGGAGAAAATGCTTTACAAAAATATATATGTTAAGCAAAATTGTGTACCAACACATGTCTGTTAGGAAAGATTTACACTAAAATGCTGATGGATTTTTCATCCACAAAACGCATGTGGAAATGTGGTGAATGGAACTGAAGAAAAAAAGAGAGAAATGGAACGAAACTGAAATGGACACCTCCCCTCATTCCAAATGAAGAGAAAATCCAGTGAGATGGAACAATTCTTGTTCAAGATGAAGCTCGGTTCTAAGGTGAATTTTGCATGCTGGTGGAATTTTCCTTGGAAAATGGTAGCTGTGACATTTCCCCCTTGAAAGCCAGACACCTGACAGAAAATATCTTAGTACAGAAGCAAGGAAGTTTGGGTGGGCTGGGGCTGGGGGGATACAGAGAGAGTAGAAAGCATGCTTTATATAGAATACAGACATTGCAGCATGTCAATACTTTGAAGTTGACTCTATGGTTCTGCAATATTGATTTCTATTGTTGTATTTTTATAGCTACTGTGTTATAAGATTAAAAAAAATTTTTTTGCCACTCAGCATCTACTTTCTCCTTGGGAGGAATTGCAACATATTCTGCTGACATTAAAGAATCTACTGTTTTGCAATCCCAGTAAAATGGATTTATATTATACACTAGTTCTGCCGTGCACTTGATGCTCTATACGATTAAGAAGATTGTGCTATGATCAGAGGCTACCAGATAAAGTCTTATTCGAAGCAACTTAGCATCCTTTCTCAATGTCCTCTCTTACAGAGTTCCAGCTGACATTAAGGTGATAGATTATATCATCCTACAAGAATTGACTTTGGCTGGCTTCCAAAGCAGTATATAAATCTATATACCCTAGATGAAACTGCTCTGTGCTTTGGACATTTGCCATCTCATTCAAACAGGAAATAGCTGGAATTGCAGGGCTGGAAGAGGTCATATGGCAGAGGAATAAAAACGGGTGCAATTTTTTCCTGCACCACCATATTTGAGACTTGGTCCCAATGATAAATCCTATGGCACAAATGGCAGAGACAAGTGCTGCTTGTCTCTGCCATTTGTGCTGCTTACAACCACTCGGCTTCATTTCAGCCTACGCTACAATGCTGGCAACACTAGATCAGCAGCTGCAGCTTTATATTTATTTATTTGTTCTTAATTAATTAGTGAACGTCATTGCTTATGATCTCAGCCTGGGCCACATTCAAATAAAAACAATACAAGAATGTGCAAAAACAGCAACGAACAGCAAAACCATTCAAGTCTGTAAAATGGATTTGAGGTGTACTCCCTGTTAGGGCTGTTTATGTATTAGATTTGTCAGTGGTTTAAGAAATTTGCAAGATTGTGCTGAGTTTTCCCATCCACCTTTGCAACATGGAATTCCCAAGGCTGCATGTTTCAGAGCATCAGCCCCATGTCACTCTACCCTAACTGTGCACTTAAAATGGTTAACGGTGAATGCAAGAAAGGAATACATCACATGTAGGCAAACTCACCAGAAAGCAAGCTGCAGACCAGGTGGTGGACCTGGTGGTGTGACACTCACCTGACCTTTGGTCAGTCACATCTCTGCTGTTTACTGGGAGGTAGAGTAGGAGGGGAGGGGAGACAGTGAGGTCAGTGCAGTGCAAACCAGCCGAGTTAATCTGGCAATCCTGCCAGTGCATTTGCACCGCACTGACCTCATCACTGCTTCCATCTGTGCCTCCTGATAAGAAGCAGTGGCACAACCGACTGGAGGTCAGAGGAGTGCTGCCAACTCACTATGTTGTCTACTGCTGAGTTTCACCTCCATGTCAAATGTGCACTTGTGACAGACCTGGGTTTGCCATACAAAATGGCCTCATATAACACAAAACAAACAGTGACTGGATAGAGGCAGTCTTCTGTGTTAGGTTAACTTTCCCCATTTTGGTGCCCTCCACAAGTTGGTGCCCTCCACAACTCTCATCAGCCCCAACCAGATGGCCAATTGACAGGAATGATGGGAGTTGCAGTTTAAAACATTTGAAGGTCACCAGGTTGGGGAAGGCTGTGCTAAGAGGATGCTATGGGTACATCTATATCATCTATCTATCTATCTATCTATCATCTATCTATCTATCATCTATTTATCTATCTATCTGTCTCTCTATCTATCATCTATCTATCTATCTATCTATCTATCTATGGATACAGGTAGGTAGCCATGTTGGTCTGCCATAGTCAAAACAAAATAAAAAATAAAATTAAATTAAAAAATTAAAATTAAAATAAAATAAAAATTATATTAAAAATAAATTAAAAATCTATCTGGAGTCATTGTGTAGCTTCTGGACTTCACAGCATTCCATTAGCATTTTTCAGCACAAACAGAATTGTAAAGGAGTAAAGGATTCCTGATGAATGCACTCTCAGAATCTGCTCCCGGAGCATTATAGTTTATGTTCGCCATCTACTCATAGGCATCAACCAGAGACATTTTGTTCCCATAAATGTTTACTGAACAGATCAGTCTGAGAGGCCTGACTGAAAGTGCAATTTCTATAACAACCATTATCCAATCCTAGTGATGCACATAATATATATGTGTGTGTGTTTTGTAATCCCGACAGATACATAGATAAAATGTGCTGCAGCCTGAATATAACCTCAACAGCTGTACAAGACACAAAGGCAGCACCTGCAACAGAAAAGGCTGAAAGTTTTATCAAGTACAATTAGGTTGCAAAAAAAGGAGGAAGCAAGAAGCCATTGCAGAAATGCTCCTCCGTATTAACTTGGGGCCTCCTTCCTTTACTGCCAACGCAAAGAATAATGAATGAGACCAGGATTAATTACATTTTAAACAACTGTGCTAGTGTGACAAAGGTGGGGCAAATGGGCAGCAATGTTGAACACCGCTGGCAATTTGAGATAACCTTCTTTTAACCCTAATTCTACCCATTAGGAGATGTTGCATGAGTTGGGAGACCATAAATCACTTATGAATAGTAATACGGCTCATTTGTCTTTGTAAGACTGGCCATGTGGGAACCTCATTAAACCAAAGGACTAATTTACCACCATGAGGGCCAGTATGCCTTTGGCTTTTTAAAAGTGGAGGCGAAAGGTAGGGATCTTGTAAACTTTTGTTTTCTTAAATAGCTTTGTTTCTTCCTTCCTTGAGGGATGGGGAAATCCATGCCAGTATTATATGGCCAGTTGCCTTTGGAGTCGAGAGCTGCAGTGATTTCAGGGTCCCTCCTGACATGTATGCATGCAGGAGGGTGGCTGGTGTGAAAGGAGGGCAGCCGGCAGAAGACAAAAACTCATTTGTGGAAGCCATCCCACCTTCCCAGGAATCGTGGTTGCCACCAGCACCAAAGCTAAGGAAGACCATAGGTTGCTTACCACAGGGTTTGGTTCATCTACTCTGGACTAATGTCAACTCTGATTAGCTACCTTTCCCCATTTATTTATTTATTACATGTATACCCACATTTTCACCACCTAGGTCTCAAAAGTGGCTTAGCACGACCAGTGGCATCGCAAGGGGGGCGGGGAGGCGGGGGCGGCTCACCCCGGGTTCCAGGGGAGGGGGGTGACACTTGGGCCGGCCCCACCCCGCCCGCAGGCCCCGAGCAAACCGCGAAGCGAGGCCGCTCTTCTCAGCGGCTCGTGGGGGTGCCCCGCCACCGCTGCTTTTCGCGTGAAATGCCGCGTGTGCGCACTCTGTTGCCAGGCCGTCACTGCTCCCGCTGCGATCTTGCGAGTTGCCGTGCGAAAAGCGTCGTGATCGGCGGCTCGTGGGGGTGCCCCACCGCTGCTGCTTTTCACACGGCGACTCCCAAGGCCGCCGCGGAAGCAGCGGCGCCGGTCAAGATGGAGTGCGCATGCACGAAATGCCGCACGTGCGCACTCCGTCGCCGGGCCGTCGCTGCTCCCGGAGTGCGCACACACGCATTTCGTGCATGCGTGCGCACTCCGTTGTGATGTTGCGTCGTGACATCACGACGTAACGTCACGATGCCCCGCCCCCCGGGGATGCCTCCATTCACCGCCCCGGGTAGCGAGGAGGCTTCCTCCGCCCCTGAGCACGACAAAGAAATTTCAAATACGAATCAGGATGCCTAATTGCTTTGACCCTGAATTTGTAACAATGCTTAACCATCTATGGGAGCAGAAGCCCCCTCCCCAGATTAGTGGGGCTTTAAAGCCCCACCTTCATCCCTGCTGTGATGGCCCACGGGAGGTCAGGAGAAGGTTGGCAGGGCTGGTGTAGGGACATCTCCACCCAGTCCAACTTCACCTGCCAGACCAGCACAAAAGGAGTTTGGATTGCTCTGTATAATACCAGTACCAATCCAGGCAGGCTTGCCATGTTTGCATCCATTTTATAATGTATTTGGGGCGCAGCAAAGATGTATGATGGCATGGCTTAACTAAAATGTCTGCCAGGCAAATTTGGCATAAGGAAAATTAATGAAGCGAAGTTTCGAAGTGGAGAAAACTCCAAACATAGCTGGCGTCTACAACTGGCTATAGTTTTGTCCATGGAGGATCACAGATATGTGGAGTTATTGTAGAACAATTGCAGGCATTCTCTCCCGTTTGTCCCCATGAAAAAGCTTGGCACCTTCCCTATTTATTCTTATGAAGGAGAAGATTTGAGGTGGATTGTCAAAATGGTTTCCAATTAGAAAAATAAATTTGATTTCATCACATTGAAGGGAAAATAAAATGGCGCTTTGTAATTGGATTTCTCTCAACCTGTCAAACTGGGCTCTCACTGCTCTGTCTGTCCCCAAGAAGAAATCATTCTAGCAATTGTAATTTTTATTAGTGCCTCTGATCAAAGCAAACTTATGGATTTAAACCGGGGACAATGTCTTTGATGGGAAATGTAAATCTGAGGACATCATTATTATCTACTGGGGGACTCTCACACAGTGGGAGTAAAAACATAAGTTTCATCTAGCTGAGGCAGACAGGTAATTTTAATGACTGAGTTGCTAGGCAACACCCTTTTTGAAACTATGTTTTCATTTATGCAGAAGGAAAACTGGATGTCCGCCTCCTCCACAAAATCGGGAACTGCAACCAGGAAAGAGACTAACCTACGTAAAATCACCTGAGAAGGAAGCAGGGCTCCCACTTCCAGAGAAAGGGGAAGTCTTCAAGGTTGCAATCCTGTGCTCTTACTTGTGAGTCATTATGGGGCTGGGGAGAAAATCAATTTGCTTTGCATTGGCAAACCATGGCAAGCCTACCTAATTGGCTTTCTGAAATAATATGCAAACTGAAGCACGCACCACCGTTCAAAATTCACACTTCTCCATCTTCTGCAATGCAGTTCTCCAGCCAAGAAATCTGTACAAAAATACATATAGTATTAGGATACTCTGTGCACAAAAAAGGATATATTGCTGAAAGTAACATACAAAAATGTATTACATTAGGGAAAATTGCTTGCAAAAATATGTACTGTAGGCAAAACTGCATGCAAAAATATGTAAATTCGGGAGAAATACTAGTGATTTTAAAAATGAAATATTAAGACTTTTCATAATACAATAAAAAATGTACTAATCTAAACAAAAAATAAAAAAGAGATAGAACACAAAGTCCTTTCTCGCAGGTACGTATATCTTTTTTTTTTTTTTTTTGCCAAATCATTTTTATTAAGGTTTTCAATACAACATAATCACCTTGAAACATTCCAAATTACATTTCAAATTATTTATCCAATTATAAAAAGAAAAGTTCCAATTCTGCCAAATTATTATTTAAATTTATTTTGAGGTTTCCCATGCTTCAAACTCCGGAGTTATCTAATCAACTATTTGTCCTTGCTTTTTACCCATGTATATCTTAATCTTTGTTGCAGTCAGAAAAAGGTGAGCCCTCCCAGCTCTCACCTGGAAGCTTCCCTTTCTTCCCCATCCTCTCACCCATGGAGATCTCCTCTTCCCTGTCCCTCACACAGGGTCCTTCACCAACTGTCCCTCACTTTCATCTGCATGCAGTTCTTGCTTCCTGAGGAGAAATTAACTTTCTGGATCCTCATGACCTCACTGGTAAGAAAGTTCAGCCCAGAGAAATGAACAACAAGACTCTACATAAGGTCAAGGATATGGGTCCCTTCCGCCATACTCAGGTATGTTCTGCTTTTGGACCTCAGATGGGGGCCAACACCGAGAGCCTTGTATCAGGGCATAATACCACTTAGAGTAGAGGTAATGTAGCAATACCTTTTATAGTAGAGGTATTATACGGTAACTACTGATAGCCTTACCTATGAATTTGTCTTATCTGCTTTTATAAGAACACAGTTTCATAGCACTGATGTCTTATCACACAATTTTATGGCACATACTACTTTTTCTGGTGTGAATATGAATTCTCAAGTCATAAAAAGGAATATGTGATCACTCCCCGGGATACGGACGTCTCTAACAGTGCAGATATGGGAGAGACATTTCGCAAGAATTACAACTAACTTTGCTAATGTTCCCTTAGAGAGATTTATGAGACTACAGCCTTTTTCTAGCGGTATCTAACAGCGGGTTTTTTTGGTGTGTGTATGGCAAGCCGCCAATCACATTTCTTCCTCAATTTAATATGCTTGGATTTCCGTGATATGTTTATGATAGTCACTTAGCTTCTTGATCCGGACTATGAACATCATTTTCAGTTAGCTAATGCAAAGATGAGATGCACTTTTAAATTATCCCTTTTCTTAAAACAAAACAAAACTTGAATTTCTCTACAGCCATTAGAAAAGTTGATTGAAGAAGGGCCAGTTGTCAATGACAAAATAGTATTAACAATATATGTTAAATTTAAGAAATTATCCGGCAGGAGAAATCACTAGTTGGAAAGCCCACAGATAGAATTCCACTGACATGCTTGACATTTCCCCTATGTAGTGTGCATTCCCATCATTCACTATATTCAGTAGTGTTTTATGTAATGTACATGGTTTTTAGTCTTAAAACTGCATAATAATAATAAATCCTATGGTTTGAGACTGTCCTTGTGGCAGTGGTTCTGTGGATAATAATAATTAATAATTATAATTTATTATTTGTACCCCGCCCATCTGGCTGGGTCTCCCCAGCCACTCTAGGTGGCTTCCAACAAATATCAAAATACATTAAAATATCACAGATTATTTTTCAACACATTGATTGTATTTATTCATTGTGGCCTTGGGTGTCAATATTGAATGATGTAAACAGTGCCCATGACAAAAACAAGGAAAACACACCCCCCCATTAAAAATACAGGCACAAGGCATTGCTACCAGTTTAATGTACCCCACAATGTACCCCATTATTTCTTTTATTGCCCCGTATTGTCTTTGATCTGAAGTGAATTTTAAGACTCCCTTAAATTTTAAGACTCTAGTTAACCCCTTAGAAATGATACTAAAGTGACAGACTGGTGAGATATCTCCACAAACTTTAAGCTTAAAATGTGATGATTTTAAATTTAAATGTGATTTTAGTATATAGATGATATTTTCGAGCCGAATTGTTTTATGCTTTTCTGGTCTATGACCGCAATAAAGACTTTCATTCATTCAAGACTCCCTTATTGTGGAAAAAGCCAACTGGTCTGAGCGGCAAATAATTGTTTTGTTGGCTTTTTGTAACAGAATACCTCTTTTAGCTGGCAGAGCTCAAACCTATTTTTTTACTTATCCATAATGTGACAAATAATTTTTTTCATGTTACTGTGAAAATTATTTTGTTGCTTTCGTTAATTGCTTTCTTATCTCCTGTTGTAACCTATAGTTAAAACATTGAATACTAACTGACTGAAAACTACATAAACCCTCAGTTCTTCTAACATGATGAGCATTTTCAGCTGACGTCACATTGCACAACATAATTCACCATCTCATAGCTGCACACTGAGTTGTGTTGAAAATTTTGTGTTTGACTGTTTGTTGGATTGGTAGGAGCCAAATGAAACCCTCTCGAAAGAATAGACAGGGAAAGTAATTTCCAAGAAAGGTTGCCACCTACTTTATCTGGTCTTATAAGGTTGCCAAGGACTTTATTTCCACCACCACCACCACCAACATAACCATAAGAAAGTCCCAGACCTCTCACAGTGCCAGAAGGCTTGCTCCATGTCATACTGCACAAATCCTAAAGCTGTTGGGAAGCCGTTTTCCACTGGCTGACTTCTGGGCAAGACCTAGTAAAGTAAGTGGTAATCCCCTCCTGAAAATGTCAGAGAAATTTCCCCTGCTCCCAAGAAAACAGCAGGAAATCACCCCAGTTTCACGGGGGGGGGGATATTTTTAGGAAACAGAGGGGGCGTGGTGTGACTTTGGCTCAATCTTAGCTGTACAACTACTGAATCATTCTTGCAGATGTGTATTGAGCCTTGGCACAACAGGGGGACCTATTAAAATGTCAAGAAATGATTTAGCACAAAGTGGTGGAAGGACCATGAGAATGCTGATATTGCAAAGATATGTAGATAATGCTCCCTGATGAAAAAGTGCCTACGCTGAAAGGTGAACATGTAGAGGTCTTGGTCTTCAGAATGGTTGCCATGTTGGCCTAAGGAAGGCTCCATTTCTATTTATTGGATGTGCAATGTTGAAACCAAATGCTACTTCCTGCAGATTTTGTTGGCCACCCTTGATTGTTCTTTGTCCATAGATTGTCAGGATTTTGTATACCAAGAAGTGTAACAGGGCAGACCAATCCACTGTGCTGGAGTAGGTTTGGGTCGGGTGCAGGCGTCCCCCTACCCAGCTGTGTTGAGCTGTGCTGGGCTTTGTCATGCTCTGCCAGTGGGGGACTTTGGAAATACCAGAGGTCCCTGTGGCACCTGACAAAAGTCAGCTGAACACCCACCCACAATGGAGCATTTCTGGGGCGCAGAGGGAGCAGAGAAAGGGTCAAACTAGATTGGTCAAAGATCTGCTGGATCCTAAGCTGGTCCAGGTACCAGCAATGGGCTTGAACTGGATGCCTTTGCTGTGCTAGAGGCTAGCACAAATGGGAGGGGGAGAATGGGGCCAAACTGTTTGCCCTCCACCTTGGCCAGCATGAGCATCAGAGTTTGGGATGTGGCGGCGGCTCTACCATTCCTAGACGAAAGTTAGGCTTGCTCCCTAAGTGTAGTTTATAGCATCTGGATTGGTGTACGCTGCTGAATATGGCACCTTCCACAGAGGATGTTTCTTTTCCAGGCCACTCTGCTAGGCTGTTTTAAAATGTATATGAATCTCAGAGCCACATTAAGGGATAGCTCTGCCCCTCTGTTATGACTGGCTGGGGTAGTGGCATCACGAGGGGGCGGGGGCATTGCGCCCCGGGTTCCAGGGGAGGGGGGTGACACTTGGGCCAGCCCCGCCCCGCCGGTGGGCCCCAAGCAAGCCGCGGAGCGAGGCAGCCTCGCCCCGCAGCATGCTCACAAACCTGCTCGGCGGCCTGCGAGCAAGCCGCGGAGCGAGGTCGCTCTGCCCCGCAGCCCGCCCGCTGACTCGTGGGGCTGCCCCGTCTGTGCTGCTTTAAAGCAGCACGGACGGGGCAGCTCCAGAGCCGGCGCTCGCTCGGCGGGTCACTCGGTCGCCGCAGCGCCGGCCGGGATGCACTGCACATGCCCGGAAATTCCAGTGCATCCCGCCTGGCGCTGCTGCTCCGCGGCGACCCGCCGAGCGAGCGCCGGCTCGTGGGGCTGCCCCGTCCGTGCTGCTTTAAAGCAGCATGGACGGGGCAGCCCCACGAGCCGGCGCTCGCTCAGCGGGTCGCTCGGTCTCTGCAGCGTCGGCTGGGATGCACAGGATTTCCGGGCATGCGCAGTCCGTCCTGACGCATGCGTCATGACGTCACGATGCATGCGTCAGGATGCCCCGCCCCCAGGGGGTGCCTCCGCGCGGCAACGCCGCCCCGGGCGCCCAAGAGGCTTCCTACGCCTCTGGGCTGGGGTATGTTTATGGTGTTTTCATTGTCAATGAGATGGGGCTAGTTCCCACAGCAGAGATGAACTGTAGGACCCCTTCATTCATTTCCATCATGCATTTGAGGCCCTGGGAACTGAAGACAGGACTAAGGTTTTTGAAAACTGGGAAGATGTTAATCAAATGAAGTGTGTAAGGGGAGGGAAAGAGGGAGGGGCGAATGCATGAACATCAGACACATTCATTTAATCAAACCATGGCTTGTAGCTACATTTGTAGTATTTCTCCCCACCCCTGCAATCTAGGTTCTTCAATGAAGACTACTCTGAAGACCTGCTTCCACATATATAGCTTGATCTTAAACATGTTTATCAGAAAATAATTCCCTGTGGATTGAGTGGGATTTACCTTTTAGTAAGTATGCTTTTTAGTAAGTATGCCCAGGTGGCGCTGTGGGTTAAACCACAGAGCCTAGGGCTTGCTGATCAGAAGGTCGGCGGTTCGAATCCCTGCGACGGGGTGAGCTCCCGTTGCTCGGTCCCTGCTCTTGCCAACCTAGCAGTTCGAAAGCCCATCAAAGTGCAAGTAGATAAATAGGAACCGCTCTGGCGGGAAGGTAAACGGCGTTTGTCATGCTGGCTACATGACCCGGAAGCTGTACGCCGGCTCTCGGCCAATAAAGCGAGATGAGCGCCGCAACCCCAGAGTCGGACACGACTGGACCTAATACCTAATGGTCAGGGGTCCCTTTACCTTTACCTAAGTATACTTAGATTTCAGCCTTACTCCATATTCAGACAAGCTCTAGAATTAGTCTCCTCTAGGCTCCCTTTACCCTTACCTAGGCTAAATGTCCCCCAGATTCCAGCCTACTCAGCATTTTGAAACAGACAGAGAAGTGATTACTCACAGTATTGACCAAAAACATGTTTATGAAAATCGGATCAATACATGATTTAGAGACATCCAATTTCACGTATTTCATTTGAAAATGGTTCATGGTAGATTTTATTTACTTTATTATAAAAAGCCTTTGGCCTTATAGAAAATCAATCCTCTGCCATCTAAATGTTGGCATATAACTCTGCATGGTCTTAATTTATCCCCCCCCCCCATTTGTGTACCTAGTAATGGAGCTTTATATTTGAAAGAGCAGCCAAGAAAGTGCTTAGTTGTTTTGCTGGAGGGATTGTAGAGATTTGGAAGAATAATTGTTAAAGATTACTGTACCAAGTTCGTTAATATTTATATAAATATACATTTAGTTTTTAGAATGAACGCTTCATTAATCATGAGTGTTGCCACAGATATGAATAATGTGATCAGCTGCCACAAAAGCAATAATTAATTAGTCTAACAAAGCTAGACTCTGGATCAAGTTTCTACCCTCTTAGATGTATTGATGCAATTTCATATGATCATCCCTTTGGAAAGAGAGAACGAGCTGACTCAGACATCACATCTTGGGCTTAATCTGCCGTAACCCAGAGTCATTGCCCTAAAACCATGCCTTCTGATCTGAGAGATTTGACTCCTAATCCCATTACATACATCTGGAGTTTTGAAGTACGTTGTCAGCAATATGCTGTTGACAAATAGGTCTGCTTCTCCTCTGCATCTGCAGGTATGGCAGTGCAAGGGCTGGATCATTGTGTTGAACACAAGCGAACAAAAGAGAACCTGCTCAAGCAACGCTGACGTCAAACCCTACATATATTAAGTAAAATAGAAACATCGTCACCCGATCCCACCCCCATCCATCCTCCTACCCCTGTCCACCTCTTTCCCCCTTTTTCTTCCCAATGTCTCAACAAATGAAACTGCTTTGCATGGCAATGTCCCTCCCCCCACCATGGTAATGAAGACACAGGACACAAGAAGTAAGGTTAATGGGCATAGATAGGCCACAACGTTATTGGTTACGGATGATGAGCGGTATTGGCTTAGGCATTGGAACTAACCGACTATATCCGACTCCAGCCCATTGTGCTGGAAGTCCGGGAAGGGATAGCCACCCAAGGTGAGCCCTGCTGATGCACGTCAACTAGGAACTCACCCTGTGACCACCGGTATGGGGCGTGCCTTTGGCCCTAACCTTGATAGGCTTCGGACAGGGCCACGCCCCCTGTATTCCTTTAACAAAATACCCTTCAGTATTTGGGGGAGGTGATGGCACTTCCTCCCCCCTTCCTTCACCCCTACAGAGATGCCTAACCGCCAAACCCAAAGTTGTGACGAGTTGCTACGAGGTAGGCGAAAACCACCAGGCCATAGCCAATTTGCCAAATGGGAAAATTCCTACCAGGCCCCTTAACGGTGACCAACCGCAGTCCATAGCAAAGTCAGGAGAAACCTGCCTAAAGGGTGGGTGGGCGGGAAAGAAGAATCAGCTGGGCAGTGAGCAGGAGCAAGAAGGAGAGCTCCGGCCGCACGCCCGCTTAAATGCAGCAGGCCCCGCCCCTGAAGTGACCTGATTGGTTGCTCAGGGGAGTGACGCTGCTGGAATTCCCCCAATGGCTCAGGGGATGGGCAGCCATCCCCCGAGCACGTGAAGGGGTCGTGTCTCCCGCAACCCCATTTCCTTCTTATGGACGGAAATGGCTTTGTAAAAATGATGCATGTAAAAAATACGCGAGAGACATTGCACATACTTTTGTAAATCAAGAAATCTTTAATAACAAATACTTCAAAAAAAATAGACTGGATGAGAGCTAATAAACTGAAGCTCAATCCAGATAAAACTGAGGCACCGTCAGGAGGATGGGAGATTGCCATCTCCCTATCAAGTAGCTTGCGGGGGCGTACTCCTGGATCCTTTGTTGTCACTTGAAACTCAGACGGCCTCAGTGGCATAGAGTGCCTTTCATCAGCTTCAACTGGCGGCTCAGCTGCATCTCTGTCTGGACAGGGATAGCTTAACATCTGCGGTAACCTCTAAGTTTGATTACTGCAATGCATTATATGTGGGGCTGCCTCTGAAGATGGTTCAGAAACCTCAGCTTGTGCTGAATTCAGTGGCCAAATTGCTCAGCAGGCCAAGATAGTGTGATCTTATTACACCGATCCTGGCCCAACTGCACAGGCTGCCAATTAGTTTCCAGGCCCAATTCAAAGTGCTGGTTTTGACCTAAAAAGTCTTAAACGGCTCAGAACCACAATACCTCAAGGACGGCCTCTCCCCATATTAACCGACCTGGCCTGGTGACGAGCAGGGTCAAGGTAAGTTTTCATTCTGTCTTTTGGTCCCGTGCTCCTGCACAGCCTGAGGACGAGAGCCCAAACAGGACATCTGGGGTTGGGATCAAAAGCCGGGGCGGATTCTGTCAATCTGGAATGTCCCAGTTAAATGGGGACACTTGCATCTAACAAGAATGAGTAAAAACAAATATAATTATCAATTGAATGGGTGAAAGGCTTCTGGGATATAATATACGGTGAAATTAAGAAAATGTTGAAATACACATTTGTCAAAAAACCAGAAGCATTTTTACTGGGAATTACAGGTACAGACATTAAAAAGCAAGACTTTAAGCTTTTCCAATATGCAGTGACTGCAGCGAGAATGTTAATAGCGCAAAAATGGAAACAAGAACAAACACCAACAAAAGAAGAATGGATTGTGAAACTAACAGAGTATGCAGAATTGGATAAGATGACGGGGGGAGAATCCACGAACCAGAAGTTCATCAAAGACTGGAAAAAATTTACAGACTATTTAAAGGAAAATTGTATTCAATTGAATACGTTGGTAGGATTGCAAGAGGCTTTGTAGAGTAAGGAAGAAATATTGTTGTTAGTATGAAGATATAGTGATTCATTTTAGAAAATAATAATATAAAACAATGATTGACTTTGGAAATATAGATATAAGAAATAGATATTAGAATATCATAAGGAAGGTTTGACGGAAGTCACGGCCATAAAAAGCCAAAACGGTATAAGATGTGAAGATAAATGTGTGAATTTATTATTCAATCAATCAATCTTTATTGCGGTCATAGACCAGAAAAAGAACAATACAGCAATAAAACAGTTCGGATCTTAAATATCATCTATGTGCTAAAATGAATTTATTATTGTATTTATATAAAACCAATTAAAATGATAATAAAATAATAATAATAATTATCAATTGAGTACAAATAGCAGTCGAGAAAGGATAGGAAAAATATACGAAGCTGTTAAAAACAATTTTCTCAACTGTTAGGTGAATCGGTTGCACATCAGAATGTAGCATGCACTGAAGCTAGAAAGGACCCCCGCCCCCAGTAAACCAACCTAGTTTTCCATAGCATCACAGTTTTGCTGAGGTTGTTCTCAGCTACTCCACTTCACACACAGGCTGCATAGGGCATTAGGCTAAAAGGGATTGCTTTGCTTCTGTTTTTCCTTGCTCTGCCAGTGTCTCCTCCTCACATTCTTGCGGCAGATGTTTGTTCTCTCCAACACTGTGGTCTTTTCTGGAAAGACAAATCTTCTCATTTGCGGAGGGGCAGCAGAATGGAACATCTGGCCCCTCCCTGCCATGATTAAGCAAAGCACTCCTGCCATAAAAAATGCCACCACAATCAGTGCCTTCGCTTGAGCCTTTGAGAAAGCAGAGCTGAGTCAATGCTCCGGCCTTAATGAAATGGCTCTCCCCGTTAAGGCAGTACAATATGCAGAGCACTAATGCAAGACTTTAATTTTTAAAAGCTTTTTGTGGAGGGAGCCCGAAGCTCTCTTAAAAAATTTATCATGATTCAATAAGTTCATTAATCACTTCCTAAGCTCTAAGTGCTAGAAGAACTTAGGGGCTCTCAGTGTTCCTTTTTCTCTTGTTGCTCTCCGGGTAGTTGCGGGGGATGCTATCATTTTTCAGGAATGAACGTAAATGATAGTGCCAACCAGCACATATTCTCACCTGTGGTGCTCGGATTCCCTTAAATGTTCACGCGCCTAATTCTGCCCCTGCTATGACATTTCCTTATGTGCTTACTCTCATTGTGTACATACTGTAGAAACAATCCTGCGACCAATTACTTGATGAGTAGCCCCATTGGTAGTCTCTAGGTGCCTTTGGGAGGGTGATGTCTGCAAAGCAATTTCAATAAATGCAGGCGCAGCTGTTTTGAGTAAGGCTAACTGTTAAAATATTGACAAGAAACTCATAGTCTGAGAAGGGGATTTATCGCTAATGTGCAAAAGCTCGAATCTACACTCCTTATTTGGTTATTAATGTAATTAGCTTCATCATGCGCTGCTTTAATAAGACATGGTCTAAAACAAACATCAATGTGACCAATGAGACACAGTCCCAAACCCTATTATTATTAAGGTCTCCTTAGGTGGGGGTCCCTTTACCTTTAGGTGGAGTTAGATACTGGTGCTGCTGCAACTGGGTGATGAGTTACACCCATAGCTGTCAACCCTCCCTTTTTTTGCGGGAAACTCCCTTATTCCAATGCCGTTTCCCGCTGCTATCCCAGATTGTTGATATCCCTTAAATTTCCCGGATTTCAAAGGAAGCTGCTCCTCTCCCTCCCTGCCGGCCAGGGAGGCTCCTCAGCTGTGTTGCTCGGCTGCCAATAAGGAGTCTGAGACCAACTGGGGGCGGAGCTTGCATGCCTTGTGCAGCCAGACCCTCATGCCCAACCAGATCAGCAGCCTCACCGGTCCCGGGGACAGTCTATGGTTCTCGGGGACAGTCCACGCCAGGCTACAAATTAATTTACACCAGGCTCCACACCATCATCTTTCCCCACCTCAGGGTCTCTTTTCCAGGGAGTCTTGTCTTCTCATGCGATGCTTCAGGATCTGTCCTTCCGGTGAGCAGCCAGGGCTGATGTCCTTCAGAATGGACTGGTTTGATCTTCTTGCAGTCCACTGGACTCCAGCACCACAATTCAAAAGCGTCAATTCTTCATGGGGGGATTGATCAGGTTCACTCTTTTGGCTCTCTGGCATCCATTAATGACTTATTATACAAACGTGTTGCAGACTTTGCATCCTTTAACACTCTTTTGGAAGGAGTGTATTTGTGGGCTGGGCCAGAGTGGTTGATTTTACATGCAAGCAAAGCACAAACAGTGCTGTTGTCTAATGACATCCTATTCTCTGTAACTATTGGTGAGCAACGCAGCCGAGCAACGCAGCTGAGGAGCCTCCCTGGCCGGCAGGGAGGGAGAGGAGCTGCTTCCTTTGAAATCCGGGAAATTTACGGGATATCTAACCATCCGGGATAGCAGCGGGAAACGGCGCTGGAATAAGGGAATTTCCCACCAAAAAAGGGGAAGGTTGACAGCTATGCCACCTGCCAACCTTCCTACTTACAGTACAAGCTGTCCAGGGGCTGCCAGGTTCCTCCTCCTTCCTCCCAGTTTTGCTCTTTGTCTAACCCAGCAGGGGAGGAAGAGGGGAACAAAACCCAAAGTAGTTGGCTCTGCTTTTCATTGGCTCTGGCTCCACCTATTATTCGTTTCCCTACCTTCTGCCGGTCCCAATGGCATCAGTCCTCACTGCTAACGTCTGTATTTTGTGAAAAGGTATGTTTAACTTGGCAGATTTTGAGAGAAAATGCATTCAGAATGGCAGGTTTTGAGGGTGGGAAGGAGCCAAATGCAAATGTAATTGTGCAGATTTAAAACAAATTGTAGATTAATGCAGAAACGAGACAGGAGGGATTTATGTATGAACACCTGCAAAAGCAACATGGACTGGCTGGTCCATGCCTACCTACCGGCTTTGTATCCACACTGAGCTTTGCAACTGGATATTGTGGGATAAATCACTCTCCCTCTGTGGAATCTACCTTGCAGGGTTATTGCAATTGCAAATGAAACTATAAGTAATCTCATGTATAATGCCTGGAGTTCCTCGAGAAAAAGGCCAGCATATAAAGAGCATTGCGAAAAACAGCTTTTTATTTTTATTTTTAAAGAAAGTATGATGGAAGCTGCCAGCTTGCTTGCTGCTATACTTGGGAAACTTTGTCCTTATCCTAGAATACTACGAATAATGCCTGAGGGCTTTTATTACATATGTATCTTAAGCTATTCTCTCTCCTTACGCTTCAGCTTCACTACCCAAACTCTCAGATTCTTTCACATAACAGAACCCTGTGACCCAATGTTTTCAGAATTATTCTTAGGAGTCCATTTCTTTGTTGTGAGGGCACCTCAATCAATACTGCAGCTGAGAAAAGCACGGTGAGCGTCCCTGGTTTGACAGCTTGTCAATAATTCTGGCCTCCGGTGCAAAAGGTCCCTAGAAGGTATTCCTATCGCCTAGACTAGGAGAGGAGAAGTTGACTGACCTCACTAAGGGATGGAGGGAAGCAGGTAGTAAAAGCTTGCACTTTTTTTGAAGGTAGCAAACCAAAGGCAGCTGGTTGGGAGAAAGGCATCCTGAATTCTTTAAAAAAGAGCTCGGATGCCCATCAAAGTGTGTGGCGAACAAATAATTAATGAGAGCTTACTATTAGGCTGTGGGACACCAGGCACTTACCCCAGCTGTACACCTTGTCAGTTTCAGACAAAATATTTCCCAGAAGTTCGATGCGTCTTCACCTTCCCCACTTTTTGCTACACGCACAGAGTCTTCCACCTACTTTTCTGGAAGGCCTTTGGGGAATGTAAGAAAGCTGAAAAAGTCGAAGCACATGTTGTTCTTACATAAGGAGCCCTCAAAGGGAATCGCTCTGCTTTCTGGAAGACACCTCCTGTCCTGGTGTTCCGAACTGTGAGTGCTTAGAAATGGTGCGCTGAAGTGGAAGACCCAGGAAAGCGAGTGTGGATAAAGCCATAAGGGATGTCTTCCTTTTTTCTTGCCATGGGTCTGTCTGCGTGACCAGCTTTCAAGGGTTAACTGTTTGGACTTATTTAGAAAGCTTGTGCGTGTCATAGCAGGGAAGTTCCCATTTGGTCTTGAACATGCCTCTTAGCTAAGAATGCAGTTTCTAGGGCAGGTTGCGGGAACACCTAGGGCAATCTGGCCACATGAGAGCTAAGCAAGACATTCTTATGTGGTGCACTTTCTGCCTGCAGGTGGTGTGCTAGAATTTTTACTCCACATACATCACTCCCTGAATATAGGCAATGAGCACACCCAGGAGAGGCTAACCTAGAGCCCTCCTCACTGACATGCTTAAGTAGGAAGCAGGAAACTTCTTTGGACAGTGTTCTCGAAGCTACCAACATGTGTCTGACCAAACTGCGGGAGGCAGTGGAAGACAGGAGTGCCTGGCGTGCTCTGGTCCATGGGGCCACGAAGAGTCGGACACGACTAAACGACTAAACAACAACAACAGGAAACTTCTTTCCATTGGGCCCACTAGTGGAGGAAGAGGAGTGGGGGGGAGCGCCCCACCCCCAGGACACGCGCCAGCCCCGCCCCCGCCTGCTCTCCGCCCCCCCCCCCGGTGCCAGAGCATGAAGCTCCACCCCTGATTGGGCCTCTAATGAGGAGAAAGCATCATAGGAATTGATCCAGACTTTGGTTCTCTTAAGGGACCCAGGTGGCGCTGTGGGTTAAACCACAGAGCCTAGGGCTTGCTGATCAGAAGGTCGGCGGTTCGAATCCCTGCGATGGGGTGAGCTCCCGTTGTTCGGTCCCTGCTCCTGCCCACCTAGCAGTTCGAAAGCACGTCAAAGTGCAAGTAGATACATAGGAACCGCTCTGGCGGGAAGGTAAACGGCGTTTCCGTGCGCTGCTCTGGTTCGCCAGAAGCAGCTTTGTCATGCTGGCCACATGACCCGGAAGCTGTACGCTGGCTCTCGGCCAATAAAGCGAGATGAGCGCCGCAACTCCAGAGTCGGACATGACTGGACCTAATGGTCAGGGGACCCTTTACCTTTACCTTGGTTCTCTTTCTGACATCAATATCTTGACATTCCAAAGCTAGAACTCTGATGTGTGAGTTCTTTTTGTTTGAGGAAATGCCATTTAGACAAGGCCATCTATAGACCCCATTTGGTGTCCTCTGTCTGCTGCTATCACAGCTGACATTCTCCTTCACCTGTTATTGCTTCCACTTCTATTTTAGTCACATGGCTGAGTCCAGCCAATTGGGGACCATATAGTGAGAAGCATGACATAACAAGGCTATTAAGCCAATCAGATTTGTCTTGATGTTCGGATGCCACTATGGTCCATTCAGAGCATGGACAATGCTTCCCAAACTGGAAACACTTTTGAAGCAATCAACAACAAAATCACTGTAAATGGTTTGGGGTTTTTTATATATATTGCTGGAAATATGGATAAAAAGAGCAGGTGCTTTGGGTCCCAGTGTTAATACCATTTTAGCATTTGTGTGTACTGTACTGAGCAGGAGTGAGTTTTCCCCGGTTGTCGTCTTCTATTAGTTGAGGAAATATTTATTTTAGATGAGACTGGGCAGGTTATCCTGCTTGCAGACTTGGCCTTTCTCTGTGTGGCTGCTGCCTGCTAGTCATGTGTGACTGAAGGAAAGCCTGCTACTGGAGAGAGCTGACAAGCAATTGTGAGTTATAATACGAACATGCTACTTTGTCCACCTCAGCGTATCAGCTGGGGAGTGTACAGATCTCCAGATCATCTCCAAAACACATCTGCTCTCCTTGGGTAGCAGTTGTGGCATGACATAGCACTGCAGATTCAGTAGTGCCAGGCTGGTGCCCTCGGGATGTTGTGGACTATGACTCCCACCAGCCGTGGTTAAGCATCCATGTGTTCATGGGGCCCTATCCTTTGCTTTCTGTCTTAACACCTCAGTGAGGGAGTTCTAACACGTTTGTATTTATCATCTTCTTTTTTTAAGATGCCTTTAAGCCCAGCAGAAAATATGTAGAATCAACTTACAAGAATTCATTGAGAGTAACTTTTATTTATTTATTCATATTTCGGATGCAGGGAGTCCAGATCTTATATATAGCATGGTTCTCTTGCATTGCCAATGACCCTCAATGGCCCTGAATCATTTCTTAATGGGCCTAGCTTGGCCAGGTCGTTTTGCAGAGGCTAGCCCAGGAATTCCTCTGCACCTTGTATTTCTCCCTTCACACCCCCAAATAATCAAAATCCTGCCACTTATTAATTACTAGGATTTAGCCCCCACCCCAAAAAACCTTATAACAATATACTAATTTAAAGCTCAGCTGAAATCTCCATTTAACTATCCCATTCATGGGTGGGAAAACGGTGTGTGTGTTATGTTAGATTTTTTTAGCGAGAGAGAGATTACCACCTACCCAATCACTTCATGTATTTGACACGGAGGGCTATGTAATATCAAGCTAGAAATAAATATGTCTGTCTTTAGGATGCTGCAGCAGCAGGACTCATTTTGACGCAACATACTAGCATGGCAACTCTTCTGTAATTAATGGAGTATTTCAGAGGGCAGGCCATTTTGGCAGCTTGTGTGTGTGGGAGGAGAGGAGGCAAGTGTTTTGCATAGAGTAATTCTTAAATATGATTAATTAGAGGGATTTCGCACAAAAGATGGCAAGGGATTCTAGAGACATGAGTTTTCTTTGCACAGAAGTATGACTTTCAAAATGCATGCTACCGTGAACTCCCTCTTTCCACTCTCCTTGAATTTGTGGCTGTTTTAAAATGCCCACATCAACAGCAAATCCTTTAGAGTTTGCAGAATCAGCACAAAATGTACCCTGAATTTCAATTAATTGTTCAGTAATCTGCTGCATCATTTGAGACCCTTTGAAATTACAAATGCACATCAAAATGGCCGTTTTCAAATTTGATAAAAGACCTTTATTAATTGCTTTAGGAAACTCTTTGGAGCAAATGATGCAGGAAAGGTAAATTTAACCCTCTGTGTTTGCTAGTTTGCTATGCTAATATCCTCATGACATATTCAAAAAGGTTGGTTTTACAAAACAAGGAACAAATGTTTCTTGAGCTTATAGAGTTCAATCAATACTTCTCCTGGCTAAAGACCATTCTTGGAAATTCTTGGAAAACAGGTGAAGTCCCAGCAGACTGGAGGAGGGCAAATGTTGTCCCTATTTTCAAAAAGGGGAAAAGAGAGGACCCAAACAATTACCGCCCAGTCAGCCTGACATCAATACCAGGAAAGATTCTAGAGCAGATCATTAAGCAAACGGTCTGTGAGCACCTAGAAAGGAACGCTGTGATCACTAAAAGTCAGCATGGGTTTCTGAAAAATAAGTCATGTCAGACTAATCTGATCTCATTTTTTGACAGAATTACAAGCCTGGTAGACGAAGGGAACACTGTGGATGTAGTCTATCTTGATTTCAGCAAGGCCTTTGACAAGGTGCCCCATGATATTCTTGTAAAGAAGCTGGTAAAATGCGGGCTAGACAATGCTACCATTCATTGGATTTGTAACTGGCTGACTGACCGAACCCAAAGGGTGCTCATCAATGGCTCCTCTTCATCCTGGAGAGAAGTGACTAGTGGGGTGCCACAGGGTTCTGTCTTGGGCCCAGTCTTATTCAACATCTTTATCAATGACTTGGATGATGGGCTTGAGGGCATCCTGATCAAGTTTGCAGATGACACCAAATTGGGAGGGGTGGCTAATACCCCAGAGGACAGGATCACACTTCAAAATGACCTTAACAGATTAGAGAACTGGGCCAAGGCAAACAGGATGAATTTTAACAGGGAGAAATGTAAAGTACTACACTTGGGCAAAAAAAATGAAAAGCACAAATACAGGATGGGTGATACCTGGCTTGAGAGCAGTACAAGTGAAAAGGATCTAGGAGTCTTGGTAGACCACAAACTTGACATGAGTCAACAGTGTGATGCAGCAGCTAAAAAAGCCAATGCAATTCTGGGCTGCATCAATAGGTGTATAGCATCTAGATCAAGGGAAGTAATAGTACCACTGTATTCCGCTCTGGTCAGACCTCACCTGGAATACTGTGTCCAGTTCTGGGCACCACAGTTCAAGAAGGATACTGACAAGCTGGAACGTGTCCAGAGGAGGGCAACCAAAATGGTCAAAGGCCTGGAAACGATGCCTTATGAGGAACGGCTTAGGGAGCTGGGTATGTTTAGCCTGGAGAAGAGAAGGTTAAGGGGTGATATGATAGCCATGTTCAAATATATAAAAGGATGTCATATAGAGGAGGGAGAAAGGTTGTTTTCTGCTGCTCCAGAGAAGCGGACACGGAGCAATGGATTCAAACTACAAGAAAGAAGATTCCACCTAAACATTAGAAAGAACTTCCTGACAGTAAGAGCTGTTCGACAGTGGAATTTGCTGCCAAGGAGTGTGGTGGAGTCTCCTTCTTTGGAGGTCTTTAAGCAGAGGCTTGACAGCCATCTGTCAAGAATGCTTTGATGGTGTTTCCTGCTTGGCAGGGGGTTGGACTGGATGGCCCTTGTGGTCTCTTCCAACTCTATGATTCTATGATTCTATGATTCTATGATTCTATGACCAGGAAATATAACTTAGGTGACCCCTTCTGAATATAAGGATCCTTCTGACCTGCTTCACAAATCATTAGCAGGTCTATTTTTAGTCAGGGTGAGAAAGTCATGCCTCTTTTCTGGTATGTTACCTGTGCAGAGAAAGGAAAACAATTGATGCCCTTCCATTACAATCACAGTTCAGAGATCAGAAGCAGACATGCTGGGTTCCTCGCTCCCACCCTTCTGACCGTGGTGTCAATGCAACTCACCAGGAGAGTCCAAGAGCAGTGAGGAGGCTGTGTCTGGGCAGGTGGATGGGGCCTGGGGTTGGGAAGCTTTTGGCACCCCGGAGGCACCCCTGGGGGCGGGGCATTGTGACGTCGCATTGTGACGTCATGATGCAACGTCACTGCGGCTCTGCCCCGGCAGCGGGGAGAAAAGCCCTTTAAAAAAAAGCAAAGCCAAGGCAAGCAGTCGTGCCATCTTGGAAGAGAAACCTGGGCTGTGTAACATGACACCATAGGGAGAGGCAAGCCTCAAGAAAATTCACAATATACGAACTTTTAATATAATTGGCAAACCCTCCTGGAAAGGTATAAATGAAAAGCAGACGGGTGAACAACAGCTGTGGAAAAAGAGGTTTGGATGTTATCGGGACTGAATGAAGATGGCGACTGTCCGTGATTAGGCTTTTGGAATCAGAGTGTCAAGGGGCAAGGCGATCGTATGGTGATGAAAAATGGACTTAAATCCACACAGGGACATTGTTTGTTTTGATTTATCTTGCTCGCTGGAATACATCAGAGGTTGTGAAAATATAGGAAGGTTAAAAAGCAATGGACAAATAGTTGATTAGATACCTCCGGAGTTTGAAGCATGGGAAACCTCCAAATAAATTTAAATAATAATTTGGCAGAATTGGAACTTTTCTTTTCTTTTATTATTGATAATTGGATAAATAATTTGGAATGTAATTTGGAATGTTTCAATGTGATTTTGTTGTATTGAAAACCTTAATAAAAATGATTTGGCAAAAAAAAACCCAATGATTTTGGAAAGAGGTTAACAATGTATTCTGTTGTCTTGTCCATTTTCTGATAGGGGTGTGAACACATAAAATATTGATCTCTATCATCTCCCATTTTTAACCATAGGACCTGGTCTGAGCCTTGTAAAATCAAAAGGATATGCAAGCAAGCCATAATGAGAGGATACACGGCACACTCTGTCCCAAACCAAAGTATGGTGAGCTCCCAAGAGACATTGTTTGCTTTAGCAACTTCATCATTAAAAAAATGACTTATTTCAAAAGTTCACAACACTGGGAAAAATCATAATAGAAAATTCAATAAACATCTACCAGGATCTCTGTGCAATTTTTCATGAGGCATGAGATGGCAGGGGGGCAATGAGGGATCTGCCAAAATCTCTGCCAAGTACAACTTTGGATCCAATTCATAGTTTTCTTTTGTATTCATTTCCCTTGGTATCCTATTGACAAAGTCAATAAAAATAAATATGATAAAAAGGGGGGAAACAGCTTAGATTTAATCTGCCACTGCAATAATGTGACCAACTCAGTACCAGAAGCCTGACAGGTGTTCCTCTTTGAAAGAAACATGACTTCTCATATGGGGGACAAATTATATTTTACATTTTGGAATAAATAGCAACAAATGAAAACTGACTCCCCCCTCCCTTAATACCCACCAAATTTGACTTTTAAAAACAAACAAAACAAAAGAGCCAGTGTGGTGTAGTGGTTAAGAGTGGTAGACTTGTAATCTGGTGAACCAGGTTCGCATCTCCGCTCCTCCACATGCAGCTGCTGGGTGACCTTGGGCTAGTCACACTTCTCTGAAGTCTCTCAGCCCCACTCACCTCACAGAGTGTTTGTTATGGGGGAGGAAGGGAAAGGAGAATGTGAGCCGCTTTGAGACTCCTTTGGGTAGTGATAAAGCGGGATATCAAATCCAAACTCTTCTTCTTCTTCTCTTCCAAAAATGCCCAGGCACTCAAATTGAATAATGAAAATGAATTACAAAGCTTAACCTGGCCAAACTAACAAAAAATAACTCCGCCTGCAAAACATAATACAGTAATGGTAATGATTGCTGCACACACTGATTTTGGAGAAGAAAAATACAGAACAAAGTTTTTTGGGGGGGAACAAGGGGGAAAATCAAAATAGGCAGAGGAATGAATCATTGAATTGTAAATTTGGAAGGGGTCCCAAGGGTCATCTAGTCCAACCCCCTGCAATGCAGGAATATCAGCTAAAGCATCCATGATCGATGGCCATCCGACCTCTGCTTTAAAGCCTTCAAGGAAGGAGAGTCCACAACCTCCCAAGGGAGACTGTTCCACTGTTGGAACAGTTCTTACTGTCAGGAAGTTCTTCCTGGTGTTGAGTCGGAATCTCATTTCTTGTGACTTGAAGCCATTGGTTAAGAGCAGGAGAAAACAAGCTTGTTCCATCTTCCATGTGACAGCCCTTGAGAAATCATCATCATCATTCTTTTATTCGACCGTCAGTCAGAAGAATACATTTGTACAGAATTAAAAGCATCTGAGAGAACTTTGAAAAAAGGAAACATAATCCACAATAGAATGGAACTAAACAAATAGCCCCATATCGATACAATCAATTAAAATATTGCGACGCTTAGAAGCTAAAAAAAGAAATTTAGCCACCAGGGAGGCTGTATTTCTAGTAATATTATTCAGTAAATATAAAACCTGTCTTTCTCTGGGTAGAAAGCTAGATTGACGTAAAAGTGGAGTTATAAGATTTTGCCTAAGTTCTGCATAGAGAGGACAAGACAGAAGGATATGTTCGGTAGACGCAACCACGCCCATAGTACAATGACAGGTTCTCTGGGCGTATGGAACTCCCTTGTACCTTCCTCACAATACCGCGGAATCAAGGGCGTTTAGTCTAGCCGCTGTAAGAAGTCTGCGGTATTCCACATAGTGGATTTCCGCGAGATAGGGGGCTGGTGTCATTTGATATATCTGGTCCCCTAGGAACATCCCTGGTTTCACTTGAGCTGTGTCCTCTTGTCTGGCAATATCGCTCAATCTCCGGGAGATTGCAGTTCTAGCTTGATTATACGTCATGGACTCCAGATAGAGGTGTGACAATCCTTGAGAAATCTGAAGATGCATCTCCCCTCTTAGTCTCCTCTTTTATATGAATTATGGCACCATATATCTATCTGCAAAGCACCATCCACTTTGACACTTAACTGACTTTTCCTTCCATTAGCAAGGCAACTTGCATGCCCCACCCAGCCCAGAGGAAG
The DNA here is from genome assembly GCA_034641385.1 of Darevskia mixta. Taxonomy (NCBI): domain Eukaryota; kingdom Metazoa; phylum Chordata; class Lepidosauria; order Squamata; family Lacertidae; genus Darevskia; species Darevskia mixta. The sequence continues at coordinate 4,319,649 of JAWWNH010000224.1, read as the reverse complement.
GATGGGGAACCTGTGGCCCTCCAGATGTTGGTGGAGTGCAAATCCCATCAGCCCCAGTCAGCACGGCCAGCGGTGAGAGATGATGGGATCTGTAGTTCAGCAACATCTGAAGAGGTACAGGTTCCCCACTCCTCCACCTGAGGGAGTGTCATAAAGCCACTTCGGTTGGGTGGGGAAGGATAGCCATTTTTGAGAACTTGTGTTACGAATTTCCCAACCGGTTCCATAACACCAGTTCCCCAGTGATGGAAGAACTTCCTGGGATGGTATCATCTAATTTAGCCAGAGCCCCATTTTCATCCCTATAATGGCATCCTTTTCTTATATGGGTTTTTTCACTGAATGGAGGAACTTCAATAAATTAAAGAAATTTAAAATGAGGTTGCACTCAAATCCTGTCATTCATGAAACTAATTTGCTTCCTCAACATATAATATAAACTGGGAACATTAATAACGCTAAAAAAATTATTAAGTCTTCCATTTGATGAATTCTGTAATTTGAAATACTGAGCCCATTTTCTAAATCTTAAATAAATGGAAACAATTAAAACTTCCCCCCTACACACACACACAATTGATCAAAATCAGCCAGAAACAATATAGTTATTAAACATAAGGTCCTCTTAACTTCATTTTCTTTCTATACATTTATTCCTGGCAGTCAGTTAGATATAGCTAGTTAATAATGTTATCCTCTTGACAATAAATATGCTTAATTAGCTCAGCTTTTAACAGAAAATATTTGTACAGAAGTAGAACCCAATGCAGCAAAGAGTGGCTTTTTGCAGGGAATGTGCAGACTGCAGACACAGCACTTTGAAGCACAGACCTGTGCCTAGAAGCACGACACAGATTTTGGAAAATAACAAATTCATTGGGGGGAAATGGAATGTGGCACAAGAGGAAGTCTGAATGAGCCCTTAGATAACAGTTCAAAGGATGTTGATCCATTACGACTCTCACAATATTCATTTTACGAAGAACCTGGGGAATTTATTGCTGGTTACCTTCACTCCCATTTTACAGAAAAGAAAACAGATACTGAGGGTAGGAGAGAGAGGAACTCCTAAAGGTCATGACAAAGGTTAATTTTGCTCCTATTTCACAGTTGAATTAACAGATGGAGGGGAGGAGAAAGTGCTGCTTAAGTTCATGGTGAACAGTGAGATCTGAAGCTAAGTGTATCATAGAAGCTAAATATATCATGGAATAATAGAATCATATGCAAGTGCTGCACTCTGTGGACTCAATCACAAGGCCTCTCAGGGCCAAACGAAACATGGTGCTAAATGCAGAATCTGTGTATTTAATTTACAGGGTTTTTCAAAAATGAAAATCATGTCAACAGAGGAGGGTATTAATTTACAGAACCAGAGCAGGCATGGAAAGGGAATTTAGCATTTTCCTCCTTTGTCGTGTGATCCTGAGGAACATTCTCATCTGAAGCTATTATTTGCATTGGCACGAAATTCCCCATAGGTGCCAATCAACCATGGTTTCATTCAGACCAAGGGGTTAGTAATCAACTTCTGGGCCTGCCCCAACAGCAGCTTCTAGCTTGGTTTGGAAATGCAGACCATACACTTGAAATATACTTGGTGAATCTTGATTAGAACAAAAGGAAGAATTTGAGGGCAAGGGATCACTCCTCAGAATAGTCTGCATTTGGAAAATCCATATTCTTATTTCATTATTGCCAAATTTCAGCAGCGTAGCATGTCTAAAATGTACCATTAAGAATCCAACTCCTCTTGGATTCAGGTAGAATTAATAGATATCTAAAATGGTGCTGTAGAATTAGAAAAAAGATGGGCTAGGTTTAAAATGGCCACTTGCAAAATTAGTATTGCTTAATTTCATATGAAGGGACCCAGGTGGCGCTGTGGGTTAAACCACAGATCCTAGGGCTTGCCGATCAGAAGGTCGGCGGTTCGAATCCCTGTGATGGGGTGAGCTGCCGTTGCTCGGTCCCAGCTCCTGCCCACCTAGCAGTTCAAAAGCACGTTAAAGTGCAAGTAGATAAATAGGAACCGCTCTGGCGGGAAGGTAAACGGCGTTTCCGTGTGCTGCTGTGGTTTGCCAGAAGAAGAAGAGTTTGGATATGATATCGTGCTTTATCACTACCCAAAGGAGTCTCAAAGCGGCTAACATTCTCCTTTCCCTTCCTCCCCCACAACAAACACTCTGTGGGGTGAGTGGGGCTGAGAGACTTCAGAGAAGTGTGACTAGCCCAAGGTCACCCAGCAGCTGCATGTGGAGGAGCGGAGACGCGAACCCGGTTCCCCAGATTACGAGTGTACCACTCTTAACCACTACACCACACTGGCTCTCGGCTTAGTCATGCTGGCCACATGACCCGGAAGCTGTACGCCGGCTCCCTCGGCCAATAAAGCGAGATGAGCGCCGCAACCCCAGAGTCGTTCGCGACTGGACCTAATGTTCAGGGGTCCCTTTACTTTTACCTAATTTCATATGAAACACAGCCCCTGTTGCATTTTACATAGAACAATTAAAAATTGGTGAGGGGGCGGAGAGAGGGGTTGTGGGGAAAAGAAGCAGCAGGCGGCTGTGAAGAGGGAGAAATAAGGAAGGGAAAGTGATTTTGCGCTGTGCAGAAAGGAAGCGGGGCCTCCCCTCCCCAATGGGCAGCCCTCCTGCTGCTCCTGCTCTAAAGGCACCTCTGTGTGACTGACCATCCTCCGTCTCCAGGTGTTTGTGCTGCTGGATCTCGGAGCTGCTTTCCTTTCGTTCTCTTTTCAGGTAACAGTAGGTTTCTCCAGTCCCTTTGCCAGACGCCGGCCCATCTGTTCCATGTTGCTCCGGCTTAATGATTGCTGGAACAAGCAGCCCTCAAGAGCTTTCGCTCAGCGTTACGCTGACTAATAAGGACTGCAGCGTTTGAATGTCATAGAAAGCCTGTTTTAAAATGTAGTGTGCGGGCAGAAAGATATTAGCTTTAAGCAATTGCACAATTGCCATGAGAAGAAACCCAAGAGAGAAGGGATTTAATTTATCTCTGTTATGAAGGGGTGGCATAAATGGCATAACAAAATACTTTATTTAGTGTTCAAAATAGCCTCCCAGACGTGTCCCAGAATCCTAGTCTCCCACCTGCGTGCTCCCCCTCCCTTTTTCTCTCTCTCTGTCCCCTTTCCACCCCCCCCTTTTTCTTTTCCCCAGGGAAGATGAGTTTATTGTTAAACAAGTCTGGGAATTGCAGTTCTGTGAGGGGAATAGTGGTCTCCTAACAGCAACTCTCAGCTCCCTTAACTACAGCTCCCAGAATTCGTTGTGGGAAGCTATGATTGTTGTTGTTTTTTAATTTTTTATTAAAGATTTTCTTGATTTACAAAGGTGTTGCAATGTCTCTCTCGTATTTTTTCCATGTAACATTTTTGCAGATCAGTTTCGTTTGTTGAGACATTAGGAAGAAAAGGGGGGAAGAGGCGGGTGGGGTGACAGGCACATACTTCCACATGTGGTGGGAGCGCTCCAAAATCCAACCATTCTGGACAACAACCATACGAGAAATATGTAAGATAACCAAGCAAGTGCTAGAAACCACCCCAGAATTGGTCTTACTAAACATCTTCCAAGACAATAATTTCCACCCCTCTTTTGAAAAAAAAAACCCTGCCACCCCACCTTAAAGATAGAATGACCATGTCCATGCAGAAGCAGCTGCTTCTCTCTCTCTGTGTGTCCCACCCCAATCTCCCCGGCTCCCCTTTGGGTAGCATCTGAGGCTTTTGCATGATGCCTGCTGGCCGCTACTGTTTATCTTTTAAAAAATCTCCCCCATAAACAAAAATCTTCCCCACCGTTGGTAATACTCCCCCTCTAAGAACGCCTTCATTTTACACAGAGGGATCGAGAAATGCAAGAAAATAGCAATGTGTGCCTGGAAGTGTATGCGTGTCCCTTCCTGTTTGGTTTTTTGCTTTTTCGTAACACATACCCCCACCCAAAAAAACCCACCAGCAGCAATAACCTCCCTCCATTTTTAGGAGTCCCCCAGTTCTATAAGGAGGGATATAAAAATAAATCTGAAAGTGAGGTGTGTCTTCTGTGTTTCTCTCTCCTTGTACCCCCAATATCCCTCCCCCCTCGTCTTCTCTACCTCTCCCCCCAGGCAACCTCCTTCTCCCTCCCAGCTTTTTGGCGTCAGGGAGAATGGTGGCCCACTGGCCCAGAATGGACTTCCCACATAAGTGGGGATCCAGTGCTATTTTTCTAGAAAAAGAGGGGCCAGAACTCTCTTGTTCTCTTATAGTGGCAATGGCGCCCACCTGAGAGGGTATCCCACAGGGGAGAATGTGGTTGGTCAAGGGAGCCATGGACTCAAAAAGGTTGAAAACCACTGCTGTATGCCACAGAGTGTTATAATCCATGTAGCACATTTCTCTTATTTACTTGGGTTGCAGTGTTATAGAATGAAGCCATCCCAGTGACAAAAGCCATGTTGTCTTTATAGCCAATAAGCAGAACAGCACAATTGGCAGCGCAGGCCTACAGATGTCTCCTCAGAAGTATATTCCATTATGTTCAGTGTGATTTATTCCCAGATAAATGTGCAGAGAATCACATGATGATGTAGAGGCAGTTGAATCTCTGCCGTCTCTCCTTTGAATTGTCAGAATTTCACAAGTCAAGGGACAAACTGAACTTGCTTCTTCCTGTGCACTCCTAACATGGCGATGATCTTCCTCCTTGCATCGGCTCCTGTTGATCAGCAAGGAGAGCCTAACACCGCAACAAGGCTTTGCTGGGTTTTGTCAGCCCATCTGCAAATCGGCAGCTTTCTCAACTCTTCATTCAGCTGTGTACAGAACAGTTTTCAAAAGCAAAGATATAGGAGGAGACTGTGGGCAAGTCTTGGAAGCTTTGAAGACACACACTGCTATCTAGTGGCAGAAAGGGGTGGCATCATCCAGCAAAAAGGGTTTGTGACAACATGATTTCTGAACATCATCTGACTTTATCAGTAATGAATATTCTATCAGAGTACCGTGTTGCAACTAATGCCCTTCAGCTTGTAAATTACGTTGGCTAGTAAATTCCAACATGCACTCCTGGGTAGCTAGACCGAACAAGCAGCCTCTCATCCCTGAGGGCAGAATGTAGCTGTGCCTGGGTTTACTGAAAAGATATTGTAGCGACTGCTAATCATTGTGGGAGCACCAGACAGGATCTGCTTGTGCATCTGCACAGCCACAACTCCTCCCCTGCCCTAATCTGCTCCAGCACATGGACTGCTATTGAATAGCAGGTATAGGGTGGTTTTACTAAGGACTGAGATTCAACTCTTTCTTCTGTGTTGCAATCCTGATGAAAATTCCTCCCTATCATTTCTATTAGCTCTGGACTGTGTCTGGGTGTGGGTGTGGGTGTATTTTTCTTTTTTTTTAATAATCATTTTTATTGGTTTTATAAAAATACAATAATAAATTCACACATTTATCTTCACATCTTATACCGTTTTGGCTTTTTATGGCCGTGACTTCCGTCAAACCTTCCTTACGATATTCTAATACCGGGTATCTATTCCTTATATCTATATTTCCAAAGTTAATCATTGTTTTATATCATTATTTCCTAAAATTTATCACTATATCTTCGTATTAACAACAATATTTCTTCCTTACTCTACAAAGCCTCTTGCAATCCTACCAACGTATTCAATTGAATACAATTTTCCTTTAAATAGTCTGTAAATTTAGCCCAGTCTTTGATGAACTTCTGGTCCTGCTGTTCGCGGATTCTCCCCGTCTTCTTGTCCAATTCTGCATACTCCGTTAGTTTCACAATCCATCCTTCTTTTGTCGGTGTTTGTTCTTGTTTCCATTTTTGCGCTATTAACATTCTCGCCGCAGTCACTGCATATTGGAAAAGCTTAGTCTTGCTTTTTAATGTCTGTACCTGTGATTCCCAGTAAAAATGCTTCTGGTTTTTTAACAAATGTATATTTCAACATTTTCTTGTGTGTGTGCATTTTTCATCAGAGTCACAGCACAGAGGAAAGGACTAAACCTCTCCTCTCCAGCGCTGTAGTCCTATCTCCCCCTCCACCCTACTGCCAATGGGGACTTTGCTTCTGGGGCTAATAGCAAGCCAGGGGAGAATGGGTTGAGCTTTGCCTCCCTGCACCCAGCAATGGCAACACACACACACACACCCATCCATGCCTGTTATCAATTGAAAACAGCGCCTCTGCAGACAAGGCTGCAAATGAAGCCAAGTTTGGCCCTCAGATACAGTGTGCCCATCTTTCCCAACCCCTCTTCCTCGCTTTCTTTCTCTACCAATAGCTTGGGGCTTCCCCTACTTCTTCCTCATCTTTTTCAGTACATAACACCAGTCCTGAGAGAGCTACATTGGCTCCCAGTACATTTCCAAGCACAATTCAAAGTGTTGGTGTTGACCCTTAAAGCCCTAAACGTCCTCGGTCCTGTATACCTGAAGGAGCGTCTCCACCCCCACCATTCAGCCCGGACACTGAGATCCAGCGCCGAGGGCCTTCTGGCGGTTCCCTCATTGTGAGAAGCGAAGCTACAGGGAACCAGGCAGAGGGCCTTCTCGGTAGTGGCGCTCGCCCTGTGGAACGCCCTCCCAGGAGAGGTCAAAGAGATAAACAACTATCTGACATTCAGAAAATACCTCAAGGCCTATCTCCCCCTCCACCCTATGATGTAATGTTTAGGGAAGTTTTTAACCTGTGATATTTTAATGTATTTTAATATCTGTTGGAGGCTGCCCAGAGTGGCTGGGGGGACCCAGCCAGATGGGCAGGGTACAAATAATAAATTATTATTATTATTATATTATTATTATTTCAGTCACCATTTCTCCCATCTTCTCTCTGGTCACATCCACAGCACACATTTAAAGTCCTTTTATATCATGTATAATATTATATTATATATGGGACGCTGGTGGCGCTGTGGGTTAAACCACAGAGCCTAGGGCTTGCTGATCAGAAGGTCGGCGGTTTGAATCCCCGCGACGGGGTGAGCTCCCATTGCTCGGTCCCTGCTCCTGCCAACCTAGCAGTTCGAAAGCACGTCAAAGTGCAAGTAGATAAATAGGAACCGCTCCGGCTGGAAGATAAACAGTGTTTCCATGCGCTGCTCTGGTTCGCCAGAAGCGGCTTAGTCATGCTGGCCACATGACCCGGAAGCTGTACGCCACTCCCTCGGCCAGTAAAGCGAGATGAGTGCCGCAACCCCAGAGTCGGTCACAACTGGACCTAATGGTCAGGGATCCCTTTACCTTTACCTCACTTTAACAGTCTTGGCTCTCTTCCCCCCCCCCAGCCGCAAAAATAGCATCCCTGGAACTGCAGTTAGTTAAGGGCGCTGAGAGTTGTTATGAAGCCTCATAGAGCTTTGATTCCCAGCAGCCTTAGCAAACTGCAGAGTCTCATATGTTTTTAGGTGCCAGACATCTGGTCCTTCATTTTCTATTTATCCCTTAGTGGGGTGCAGTTGAGTTGAATCTGAGAGAGAGAATATGAATGGATTTTGTTGTTGTTTATCTTTCTTTCTAATGTTCATTTTGGAAGTCACTTTGAGTTTCTCCTTTGTGGGAAAAGAAAAAAGAAACAAACAGATAATAACCTGGTGGTGATAGCCTGGCGGTTACGAGAGCATAGACAACAATTTGAGAAGGTGGCCTGAACCTTTCAAAACAGCCCCAGTTTTAACCACTGATTTTAAAACGGCACTGATTTTTTATTTCTTAGAATTCCCAAGGAACACTGGTTCTCACAGAGAATAATGTATGTAGCTTGGGGCCTTGAGCAGATTTCCACAGCAAATCTTGCTATCCATGTCAGTTCCATTCTTTTACTATTATCAGATGTTCAATTCATTTAAGAGTTCAGTATATTTTCACACATTCATTCTTCCCTTGAAGACAGATTGCACTACGCTGGGTTTTTTCTTTTTCAGTCCTAAGGGTGTATAAAAAGAGTTACATGCTTGTGTGTTTTGACTGAGGCTGCATTAGAAAGGCACATGCATGGGTATCAAGGAATACCGGCAAGTGTTTTGTTAAGGTCCTTGCCAAATTCAAAGAGATCACAGAATACAGAACGTTCATTATCACCGAAGAAAATCACTAGGCTCTTTCTGGATAAATCAACATGAATTGTATGTATATGATTCATCTGCCAGCTGGTTGGCAACACTTTTCTGCTCTACTAGAAGTGTACATTTTGAACAAAATCCCACTTTAAGTAAAACAAGATGGCACATTCCCCATGCTGTCCTTACCTCAGGCATTCTGCTGGCTCTCACCTCCTATGTTGCCCTAATACAGTGGTCCCTCGACTTACGAAGTACTCGACATCCGTATTTTGTGACTTACGAATGAAAAAAACTGGCTGCACGCCTACGAATTTTTCGACATCTGAATGGAAATCGTTGCCGGTTTAGATGCGGTTTCCTCAACTTACGAATTTTAGATGCGGTTTTTTCGACAAGAATTTTTCCAAATATTTTTCTCCCAATGCATTCCTATGGGAAATCGACTTACGATTTTTTTCGACCTACGAATGTCCATTCGGAACGGATTAAATTCGTAAGTCGAGGGACCACTGTACTGTCAATACCTCCAATTAAGACAAGTTAATAAAACGGCTGAAGCAAGAACTAAGCAATTTCACACAATTCCCTTAATTCCCGTTATTTTCTTGCTGAAATTACTGAGATTATTTAAAAAACAAAAACAAAACAAAAACACTGTGATAGTTTCCTGTGGCCATTTCATAGAGCTAGGAATGTCAAGGGGCATGCCGCAACAAACCGTTATGTTCGCTCCAATTTCAGAGCGGTGAGAGATTTCAGGGGTGCCAGCACATAGTAAGAGAACAAGGGAGGAATTCATGGTGAGTTTCGGCACCTTGTTTTCTAGAAAAATAGTACTGATAATCATAGCTGTTAACTTTCGGATTTGAAAATAAGGGATGCCGTGAGGGCGGTGCAATGGCACCAAGTAGCCTCGCCACCCTGAGCTCCAGAGGCTGCGCGCGAACGGGAGAGCGAAATAGCGAGCGCGTAGACGGCAGGCAGGCAGGCTGGCTGTCTGGTTGGGCGTGAGGGTCTGGCTGCACATGGCATGCAAGCTCCGCCCCCAGTCGGTCTCAGACTCCTTATTGGCAGCCGAGCAACGCAGCTGAGGAGCCTCCCTGGCCGGCAGGGAAGGAGAGGAGCTGCTTCCTTTGAAATCCGGGAAATTTAAGGGATATCAACAATCCGGGATAGCAGCGGGAAACGGCATTGGAATAAGGGAGTTTCCCGCAAAAAAAGGGAGGGTTGACAGCTATGCTGATAATACCGGTAATTATTATAATTCTATGAAAAGTTGTTTGAGATAGAAGGCTTCAGAATCTCCAGGTAAATTTCTAGCTATTACCCTGGCTGTGGCAAAATTTGTCTCAGAGGTAATAAGAAATAGAAATCAACATGCTCAGGGTAGTGAATGCCTTGAAATCATTTTCCTGTATCTCTGCTGCATTTTGCTTTCAAAACTGTTTTTGTGGGTCTTTGGACCGTAATAAAGAATATGTGTATAATTATAATTTGTATTATTCGCCCAAATGTCTGGATAGGGCTACTGCATTGTGTGAAACCTAGAGTCCTGTCACAAACATCTGAAATCACCGGAAGCTGTTTTTTGTAAAATTATTAATAGTGTTGTCAATTTATTACAGTCTATGGCAGGCTTTGAAAGCATCATGGTGTAAAGAAAAACTTCACAGGAGCTTTGTGGGATCCAAATCTACATGGGATATCTTTCTTGAATATCATTTTAAAGTACGGAGAACATTGTTTTAGAGGCCTCAGCCAACTGATTCTACAGCTGACTCTCTCCTTAGAAAGAGATCTTCAACAGTGATTTCCAGTGGCATCTAAAACTGCCACAAGAGACCTGGCAATTTAATGCCTAGATATGATTACCAGAAAACACCTGGATCAAATGACTCCTTGAATAAAACCAGTAAATAAAGCTTCTTTTAGTGACAAAGAAAATGCTTCAAGGTGAAGCTGCCAAAAAATAAATATTGCTGCACATAACTCAGAGCATGGTAAAAAGATTACTTGGAAGTGTGTTTTATTTGCAGCGCTTGTGAGAAAAATTCCCTTCCCAAACACTTCCATTCCCTACTACTTTATTGCAGGTGACAATGTTGAACAAGGGTCACTTGCGAGTTGATGACCCGCAACCCGCGTAGAGTTAAATAAAACACAAGGACACACGAATTAAGGTTAATGGGCAAAATAAGGCCACAACTTACAGCATGTGAGAGGTATTGGCTTAGGCATTGGATAAAACCAGGTAAGCATGACTGCCCCCGCACAGCGGGGAAACAGTTTGAGGTTAACAACCAGTGGGAGAACTAGAAGCTTCCCCTGACGTCACCGGGGGTCATGCCATGGCCCTAGCCACCAGCAGGGCATCGGACAGGATCCACAACCGCCGGATCCCTTTAACGGGATACCCAAAAGAGGAGGGGTAGGTGATGGCCACAACCTGCCCTCCAACACACAACACATATGACATATTCCAATGCCATATTCCAATGCCAACACATATGACATATTCCACCCAAGCCAAAAGAGGCTTGCCGCCAATACCCTCACAGCTGCAACCAATCTAATGCTTTGGGTGATATCTGTCAACCACACATCGTTTCCAAAATCAGAAAGGTGAACACCATCATTGCAAAACAGAGCCACCTCGCTGAATCCGATGTCAGGGTGCTCGATCACATGGCCATTCATATAATGCAGTTTGCATGCAACCACACGATTCACAAGTTTCCTGGATTTGTCAATGGCCACAGAACTGAGACTGCCATGCCAAACTCTCCTCTTCAGCCAGGCTCGCCCAATGGACAATACTGTGCCCACAAATCCAAACTTGAACGTTAGAAGATGCTGAGGAATAAGAAAATGAAAAGACTGGTAAGTGGTTGCGTCCTAAAGATTCTTCTGGATGTACACTTTATATGCGTTTGACTTCCAGCGGCCTAGCTCCTTGATTCTATCTGCCGACAGGCCTAAGTGAGCGGCCATAGTGGCAGCCCTGATCCTGAAAGAGTGGGCTGCATATTCCTTGGCAGGGAAACCACAGGCATCGATCTCCTTGCGCAACACACGCGTGAACTGGTGTCTCTGCAATCAGGAACCATCTTTGTGTATGAATAAAGGGCCAGAACCAGCAGGTCTAAGATAAAGGTACCGCCTGGTGTCTTTTACTGGGCATGGACCCTGATGTCTGGAAGCAGGAAGTTTGATCAGAGCACCATTACCGCTCTGATCTGTCTTTGACCGCTGAATACACACAATTAACTCAGAGCTGGATAATTGAATGTCACTTAAAAGAAGGCCACGAAAGGTGCCATTTGGTTGAATCTCCACTACTACCTCCCTAGCCCTCAAAGCTCCAAAGAAAGCGATAGCATAAACTGCGGAAAATAAACGAGACTCATATTTTGACCAACACATAGACCTCAGTTTCTTGCATATTAGGCAGAGGATGTCAAATGTTACCAACCTTCTACCCTCACTTTTTGCAGGTTGAAGTCTGCCGCAACCCTCAATTGCTCTGTGGACAACAAAATCGGCGCAAGGGTCAGAGGAAAAAAATGATTTGCTAAAAAAGGTGATGGCAGTAGAATGAATTTTGAGTTTTTGTTGCTTGACCCAAGTTATGCAAGTGTGCAAAGTATCGTAATACATGATCGGTAGGGGGTGTGTGCTGTGGGCGAGAGCTGACACCTTAGACCTGAAATCCAAGAAATCGCACCAAGCTTTTTTATACGACCTGAGAGTAGAAGGTGCCACAGAGGCCAATACTCCCTTGATCACATCATGTTTCCAAGGCTCCAGAGGTGGTCCGGGAAAGGTTCTGGCAGCTGCTGTGCCTGAGGTGCTAATGACTGGAAGCGGTCCATCTGAAATCGAGATAAGGCATCCGCTATGTCATTATTTACACCTGGGATAAATTTGGCAGAGAAAATGATGTTACATTTGAGGCACAGCAGTACAAATGAACAAAGCAAGTGAGAGACCCTCTCGGAATGCGATGACCGTTTGGCCACTACATTTACCACTGCTTGATTGTTGGTCCTAAAGCAGTCCACGGGTTTACAGTCACCACTATGGGAAAAAACTCAAGAAATGTAAGGCCCCAAGTGATGGGGCCACCCTGCCAACTTTCCGACCACCTTTGGGCGCACCAGCAACCCCTGAAGAAATCTCTGAAGCCTAGGGACCCTGCAGCATCAGATTGTACCTGAAAGCCTGGAAACAGTTTAAGATTGTCCTGCCATAAGGAGATCCCATTGCAGTGTTCTAAAAATCTAAGCCAAATCTCCAGGTCTGTTTTGACAGACCTGGGCAAGCGTACCCTGTGTTGCGGAAGCTTGAGACCTGCGGACAACCTAGCTAAGCGGGAACAAAAAGGACATCTGGGGGATACTACCCTGTAAGCAAAGTTAAGATGACCCAGCAGAGACTGGATCTGCCTGAGGGTAACCTTCTTGAGCAGGAGAATCTGCGATATGATATCCCTAAGGGCTATGAACTTATCCTGAGGCAGGCGGGATGACTGGGCAACGGTGTCCAATTCGATGCCAATAAAAGTGAGTGATGCAAGCCCTCACTTTTGTCAGCGGCCGAGGGAACTCCTAGGTCTTGGGCCAGGGATGCGAAGGCCTCTAAAAAAGAAGCACATTCGGAATTATTTGACTTTCCAATTAATAAAAAATCATCAAGATGAGTCACACCTGACAAACCTGTTCTAAGGCATAGGGCCCAGTCCAGAAATGTTTCGAAGGCTGCACAAGCGACTGAGCAACCCATCGGCATGGCCATGTCAACGTAAAATTCTCCCTGAAACTTGAAACCCAGCAAGTGGAAATCATTTGGGTGTACTGGCAACAACCAAAAGGCAGATTCAATGTCACACTTGGCCAAGAGAGCACCCTGCCCAAAGCTACGAATGAGCTTGACTACACTCCAATACACACACGAGTTGTGAAGGTGTGGATCTGGTCAATTCATATCAGATCCACAAAGATCAGAATTCTCAAGCATTCCTCAATATGAGGACCACCAAAGATGGCTTTTCTAAATAAAGCGCTCAGGATGTTGGAATAAGAAAAGGGAATGACTTCTCCCTGGAACAGATTTACAAGCCTACAGAATTTGCAACGAACTTATTGACTGCCTCAAAACCTGGTTGAATTTACATGTGGGTTCCCTGGGCTTCACCTATATTTCTCTTCTTTCTCCTGATAATGTGTAGTAAAAAAAGCATGTGTGGTACAACATAGTTGCATGAAACTTGGGAGCATGCATTGATGTCAAGGCACAGTGCTGCTCCTGCCTGCATTGAGTGACTCCTCTCACTGACATGAGCGGGGAAAGTATTTCAAGTGCTGTGCAGATTGGAGCTTCTGTGGCTGCTTGAAATGATGGATAAATCTAAGTGCCTGATTACTAAATTGCCTCTGCTATATTTTATATGGGTTGCTATCACAATGCATATGGGAAGAATGCTGCTAGCATCCTTTCGCTTGTTGGTATAAAAGTGTGAAAAGTTTCTAAGCCACAGAGATAAAAGAGCTTAATATTGCTGCAACGCAGAATTTTTACTGACCAATAAGATTCTGGATGTGCTGAATGCCACGGTTTCTATTTTTTGCTGCATGACCCAGTCTTTCCAGATATTCTCCAAAGCTCAGCAGTTTTTAAAGTTGCCTTTTCATGAAGCTGGTACATAATATGCTCTCCTATATCCCTTTGTGTAGGAAATTATTCTTTCAAAATGCAAAGATAGAATTCCCCTCCCCAAATTGCTGACTGCACTAGAAAGAAGTTCCTTAAAGTATGGCTAATACACCGATGTTTCCCGTCACAGAATTAGTTGTAATAAATGACGTTGCATATGACAGAACTGATTTGTTGAATTTCAAAAGCCACTAATGTTATACTCAGAGTCCTCCACACAAGGACTTCTATTATCCTTTGGGAAGAAAGGCGGGATATACATTAAATAGATCACCACCCTATTTCTGAAGCCAGATACCAATAGCTCCCCACACCACACCAGCGTGACATAATGACTAGAGTGGTGGACTAGCACCTGGGAGTCCAGGGTTTGAATCCTCAGTCGGCCACGAAGCTTACTGGGTTACCTCCCTCTCAGACTGGGGACTGGCAGTCATAGTTCCCATTTTTTAAAAAGGGTCTAAGACCGATCCGGCAAACTACAAACTAATCAGTCTACTTAACACAATTAGCAAGCTCTATGCAAGATACATACACAAGAATTTCTTGGACTGGGTGGAGCAAGAGAACATTCTAGCAAAGGAACAAGCTGGTTTTAGGGAAAGGTGGTCTACTATCGATCAATGCTTCATTTTACACCATTTGATTGGGAAATATTCCTCTCGTAATACAACCTCGTTCTACACCACCTTCATAGACTTTAGGGCAGCCTTTGACTCCATATCTTGACCCACTTTATGGAAAAAGTTGGAGGCATCCTCGATTGACAGACGACTACTCTGCCTAATATGAATGTTTTGTGAAGGGACTTCTCTTAAAGTAAGATATACTCCTCAGGGCATCTTACGAGAGCAATTAAAACCGATAAGGGAGTTAAAACAAGGCTGCTTACTGGCACCACTTTTGTTTAATTTCTATATCAACTCCATGGTGGATTTTCTCCGCAATGTAATTTCCATTCCGGACATTGTTGCCCTGCTCTATGCAGATGATGCCATTTTTCAAGAACTCCCATTGGCTTTACAAGAGCTTTATCTCTTTTCTGCAAACAAGATCATCTGTGCTCAATTACCAGAAACTAAAAGTAAGGAATTGGCCAAAAAACTTAGGGGACACTGCTGGACTTTAGATTGACAATAGACAGAACAAGTTTCCTGCTTTAAATACCTGGGTAGTGTTTTCCATGCCTCAGGAAGTAGAAAAGCGCATGGGGACCATGTTTCTAGCCATGCTCAGAGGATCTTATTGGCTATACAAAAATTGTTTAGATCCAAAGGAGGCTATTATATACCGGCAGCATAGAAATTATTTGAAGGTCATGCGGACAAGTGGGACTGGAATCTTATACTTCTTTCTTGGAAACTAAGTTTGATAAAGGTCAAACCTGTTGGGGCTTTACCTAAAGCACAAGCAGTACAACAAATGAGGAATTCATTTGCTCTAGTTATCTCCTGCTTGGACTACTGCAATGCGCTCTACGTGGGGCTACCTTTGAAGGTGACCCGGAAACTGCAATTAATCCGGAATGCTACCAGCTAGACTGGTGACTGGGAGTGGCCACCGGGACCACATAACACCGGTCCTGAGAGATCTACATTGGCTCCCAGTACGTTTCTGAGCACAATTCAAAGTGTTGGTGCTGACCTTTAAAGCCCTAAACGGCCTCGGTCCTGTATACCTGAAGGAGCGTCTCCACCCCCACCGTTCAGCCCGGACACTGAGATCCAGCGCCGAGGGCCTTCTGGCGGTTCCCTCACTGTGAGAAGCAAAGCTACAGGGAACCAGGCAGAGGGCCTTCTCGGTAGTGGCGCCCGCCCTCTGGAACACCCTCCCATCAGAGGTTAAAAGGGTCAACAACTGCATGACATTTAGAAAACACCTGAAGGCAGCCCTGTTCAGGGAAGTTTTTAATCTGTGATGTGTTAATGTATTTTAATGTTTGCTGGAAGCCACCCAGAGTGGCTGGGGAGACCCAGCCAGATGGGCGGGGTACAAATAAATTATTATTATTATAAATAATTATTATTATTATTATTATTATTATTATTATTATTATTATTATTATTTCTCAAGTGACTGAAGTTTGCCCACCCCAGTGATGAGCCACTCTGTGGAAAAAGCTTTCCGGAAAACATTCCTTCCAGATGTTTGGGACTAAAGCTCCCATTATATCCCTGACCATGGTCTATCCTGGCTGGGGCTGGTGGGAGTTGCAGTTCAGAGCTTCTACCACGTTAGGCAAGGCTGCTGTCAACTATAAAAAAAACTAGCACTGAAGTAACGAAGGTCCTTCTCTGTCCATCTGGTGCTAGTTTTCCACTTACAGGGAATAGTCTAGGTATTCAAAAATTCCCCCATCAGAAATTTTGTCAACCATTTTGACATTTGCTTGGTTTGTGCAATCAAGTGAGGTATAAATTTTCTGACATAAATGAAATAAGTAGAAATAAATTAGTGGAGTACACTGTACCACAGCAAGATTGTACTGTTTAATTCTGCTATAGATGTACAACATTATACATTATGGATTCCACAACGATTCTGGTGGAACTTACAGAATAGTTATAATTATGCCAAATGCTGCCAAAATCTCTGGAATTTTCTAAACTCTGAAAATACATATCTTGTTGGGTTTGTAATGGTTACTTTAATGTGATATAGTCATTATGAGCCCAAAGTGCTTTGTCTTAGATAAAAATCTGAGCTAGAACAGAATATAAGCCCTTCCTTGTCTCTGAGGCCCCTCCTCACACCCAATACCATTTTTGGCTGTCCTGGCAGTAGTAGAAAGCGGACTTGCTCCCACATCCCATCTGTGATGTCTGGCACACTTCTATAGCACTGGGAAAATTGCATTTCCCAGAGCTCCCTGTGCCTGGCATGCTGCTGTGACAGAGTGCCAGACATCACAGATGGAAGGGAGAGAGGCCTGCTTCCATTCTCCTGTTGCTGCTACCATGACATCAAGGAGGAAGTGGGATGGGCAGGATGCAAGGAGGCTTACAAATAGGGCATGGCTTTAGAAGCTCAACAGAAGTCGCTAAAAGCTATTAAGCTTTTGAAGCCTTCTAATTTGAGAATATCATCATACTAGAAGTCTTTAAACCAAAATGGTCAAAGGCCTGGAAACGATGCCTTATGAGGAACGGCTTAGGGCGCTGGGTATGTTTAGCCTGGAGAAGAGAAGGTTAAGGGGTGATATGATAGCCATGTTCAAATATATAAAAGGATGTCATATAGAGCAGTGTTTCTTAACCTCCTCGGGGCAACGGCACAGCTGCCCCACGAAAAAAATCTCGCGGCACACCACGACCCGGGGGCGGGGTGTCCGCGCGCCCTGGCGGGAGGGGGGGCGAAAACGGACCGGGAGATCGGCGGGCCAGGCGCCCGCTCCCCCTCCCGCGCCCAGCCCCCCGGCAGCACCTCCACCCGGCCCCGAGCGACGACGGGCAGGAAAGACTATAGCCGCTGTCGAGGAGAGAAGGAGCCGGAGCCCGCTCGCCCGCCGCGCAGGATAGCTGCTGCTGCTGCTGCTGCTTCTACGGCCGCCTCACTGACCTCCCGCGACCGGGGCGGCAGAGGCAGCGGGCGAAGCGCCCGGCAGCCCTGGCGAAGGCGGCGGTCGGCGAGCGGGAAGCGCAGCCGAGGCGACGCCAGCCGCCCGGACCGCCCCAGAAGCGGAAGGGCGGCACAGCAGCCGGTGTCTTCCCCTTCCCGCGGCACAGCAGCCGGTGTCTTGCGGCACACTCCTGTGCCGCGGAACACCGGTTGAAGAACGCTGATATAGAGGAGGGAGAAAGGTTGTTTTCTGCTGCTCCAGAGAAGCAGACACGGAGCAATGGATTCAAACTACAAGAAAGAAGATTCCACCTAAACATTAGGAAGAATTTCCTGACAGTAAGAGCTGTTCAACAGTGGAATTTGCTGCCAAGGAGTGTGGTGGAGTCTCCTTCTTTGGAGGTCTTCAAGCAGAGGCTTGACAGCCACCTGTCAAGAATGCTTTGATGGTGTTTCCTGCTTGGCAGGGGGTTGGACTGAATGGCCCTTGTGGTCTCTTCCAACTCTATGATTCTATGACTCTATGATTCTATGATTCTAAACATCCAACAATATTTCCCCCCAATTATCCTAACATGGTGGGTGTGCTTACTTTGGGTTATAACATAATCCTGAATATTGAAGTGAATGAACGAAGTAACAGTTTTGCCTCCCTCCCTTCCGGTCGGTTACTTAAGAGATCATACAAAGCTTGTTAATCTGCAGCTGTTTTCTCAATAGACTCTTTACCTGCAGGACACAAATATATTTAGAAATCAGAAAACTGAAGAGGAGGAACCCATGTCAGAAAAGACCACATGCAGCCACCAGGTGGCAAAAAAGGAGTTTCCAAGTTCCAAGCATTAGATTCTTTTCAGTAAGAAACTATTTTTAGTTATGTTCTCCTAAAGAATATGTCTTGTGCTGGATTTATCCATCTGGAGCTCATTTGTCGTTCGCCCCACATCAACAAGCAATATGAATAATACAACTGCAGTGCTAGGTCTTCCGACCCTTGGGAAAGAATGATGATGATGACAAGAATCTGATTTGTAAAGAGCCCTTTTCTTTAAAAAAAAATAATCATATGACACACAGGATGACGAGCACTGAAGAATAACACATCTGAACTTAGCATCGCCACATCATTGAAATCATTACTGAAGGAAAACATGAAACATACCATATTTTTCTGTGTATAAGACAATGTTCCTTTCTAAGTTTTTCTCAGTCAAAAATTTGGGGTCGTCTTATACATAGGTTAAAAAAAAAAATCATTTAGCTGTGCGGCGACATGGGGGCTCCAGGGTGAAATTAAAAAAAAAAAGCTCAACAAGTTTAGGCTATCTTATTCCCACGGCTGCCAGGAAGAAGCTGCCAGAACCACCATTTACCACTTGCATTGTGAGGGTAGCATTTTGGCATTATTACAGTTCACGGCAATAACAATATTTTGAGCGCTAGCCCATAAAAATGGCAGAAAATAAAAAACGATTATCATATTCTGCAAAATTCAAGTTAAAAGTCATCAATTATGCAAAACAACATGGAAAATCTTCAGAGAGGCAGTATGGACCTCTTTGCACTGAGTGTATGATCAGACAGTGGAGAAAACAGGAAGAACAGCTACCCAAGGTGTCAAAAAAGAAGAGGGCCTTAAGAGGAAAACCAGCAAAATGGCAAAACCTGGAGCAGCGGCTTAAGACATGGATTATGGAGGAACATCAGAATGGGATAATTATGTCTACCAAGTTTATTCAATATGAAGCAAAAAGGTTTGCAAAGGAAATAAAACATTGCTGAATTCACAGGAAAGGCAAAATGTTGCTTCAACTTCATGAGGAGAGAAGGATTGGCCATGAGAACAGAAAATGCCATCAGCTTAAGAGTACAAAATCCAAGAGTTTTACTTCCTATGTCATAACACTCTGGAAAAAATATGCCTTTGAACCAAGTCAGATTGCAAACATGGATGAGGTGCCTCTCAATTTTGATGTGCCTTCCAACAGAACTGTTGATATGAAAGGGGTAAAAACAGACACAATCAAAACAAGTGGTCATACTGCTGTCCTTTCATGCTGTGCAGATGGTACCAAACTGTCTCTGATGCTCATTTTTAAGAGGAAAATGTATCCTAAATAAGCCATACCACCTGGCATTCTTGTCCAAGCTCATGAGAAGTGTGGGATGTAAACACAGAGCAGTCAAACACAGCATTGCTAAAGTGGACACAATGAGGGTCTTAGTCCACCAGCCGGAACTTCCTGTTTATTCTGGGCTGGGATGGACTTCCCCTGTGTAACTGGAGGTGGGTGTGGCCTCACCTGTGGGCAGGTAACACAAAACCACTTAGGCCAGACTCCATCTCTCTCTTTTGGACAACGAGCTCAAAGAACTCGCATCGCAAAGATGCTCTCTTGGCTTTCAGGCCAAGAGAGGACAAAGGAGCTGTTTTCCCTTATGGGACAGTGTCCTGAGTACATCTAACTTTTACTAAGTTTAAGTCTGCCTTCTGGGATCCAATTGTGAACAGATGCTTTATGTAAGTAAACACTTTTATATGCTTTTATAGAAGACTGTGTAGTGTCTTATTTTGAGAGGGATTAAAGGGGAAATACCAGGACAATACATCTATTTTAGAGACTCTAGCGAGTCTGAGCAAGCTTTCCGCTGTGTGTGTGTTTTAAAAGGGGATGTAAAACTCTGCTGATATTGATTAACTTGTAAACACAAGTTGGGATAGGATATCTTAAACAATATATCCTCTCCTGCATCCCAAATCATTCCCACAAGAAGGGCTGAAGGAATGAAGAGATTATGGGTATATAGTTTGCAAAGATTTGGTCCAGAAGACATAGAGGGCTCTTGAAGAAGCCAGTTCTGCTTGTGTTTGATCAGTTCTGAGAACATTTAACAGAAGATTTGCAAACACAGCTAGCAGTTATTCCTGGTGGACTTACAGGTCAGCTACAGCCACAAGCCTGTTTCAATCAACTAGCCCTTTCAAGCACTGATGGAAGAAGAATGGAAGAAATGGATGCAAAAGGCAGGTGCTCCTTCAGATATTTGCCTTTTTTGGAACCCACTTTTAATTAACATACACATTTCTTTATGCAATTCTTTCCATTGGAGAACTGCGGCGCACCATGCAGAGAGGAGAGAATTTCAAAGGATATCAGTGTGAATTAGGTTTGTCGGTCCATTTCTTCCCTACACCGATTTCACTAAAAAGTGGGTTTT
Source organism: Darevskia mixta (assembly GCA_034641385.1). Classification (NCBI taxonomy): domain Eukaryota; kingdom Metazoa; phylum Chordata; class Lepidosauria; order Squamata; family Lacertidae; genus Darevskia; species Darevskia mixta. Next base: position 4,299,071 of record JAWWNH010000224.1, on the reverse strand, counting down.
AGATCTGGGTGGAGGACAGCAAGCATACAACATGTTTGCAAAAGAGAAGTGACCCAAATTGAGAGACGTCCCCCACCAAGCAAAAGATTGATTAGTTAGATGTCGGCTCATAAAATTGAGAGCAATCAATAAGAGTTTCACAGAAAGCAAGAGGCTGAATTCTTTCAAATGAATGATAACACAGCTGGATGGCTTTATAGCTCATGTAGTTTCACAGGTAGAATTTGACAGAAGAGGTGTAGTAGGACAGACGGACCCTGACACCAGCACCCTAGGGCCACCCAATCAGCATGGAAGGAGGTGAGTCAGCCACCATGGGCAATGTCTCCTTCCATTTCCATCAGAATTTTTCAAAATCTTTAGCTGGTATACTTTCTTGGGTTCCATGATCACTTCAGATGGTGACAGCAGTCACGAAATTAAAAGACACCTGCTTCTTGGAAGAAAAGCAATGATAAACCTAGACAGCATCTCAAAAAGCAGAGACATTAACTTGTCGACAAAGGTCTGTATAGTTAAAGCTATGGTTTTCCCAGTAGTGATGTATGGAAGTGAGAGCTGGACCATAAAGAAGGCTGATCGCCGAAGAATTGATGCTTTTGAATTATGGTGCTGGAGGAGACTCTTGAGAGTCCCATGGACTGCAAGAAGATCAAACCTATCCATTCTTAAAGAAATCAGCCCTGCGTGCTCACTAGAAGGGCAGATCCTGAAGTTGAGGCTCCAGTACTTTGGCCACCTCATGAGATGAGAAGACTCCCTAGAAAAGACTTCATGTCGAAGCTACTAACATGAGTTTGGCCAAACTGCGAGAGACAGTGAAGGATAGGTGTGCCTGGCGTGCTCTGATCCATGGGGTCACAAAGAGCCGGACACGACTGAACGACTGAACAACAACAAGGTATGGCAAAGAGGTAGCCCAGCTCAGAAAAGGCACAAGTCTGCATAGCAAAGGACAACTTCAATCATAATTCAAAGAAACCCAACAGGATAACAAAAAAGGGGGAGGGGAGGAAAACCTGTAACTTACTTTGCTTGATATCCAGAGTGGAGCTAGTAGCTCTCTGGATTGGAGGAATGGTGTTTATAGAGTGTAGTGGTGTAGCATGCATTGCTAGGGCCTGGGGCCACGCGGAGGGGGATGGAAACAGGTGGAGTACGCATGCGCATTCAACTGCCTAGCAGCGTCCATGAGACCCAGGAGATCGCAGCCACAGAGATAAGGAAAGAAGAGTTGTTTCATTGTCTGGAGAGGTCACTTCCTGGTTTGCATGGACAAACCGTTTTCAATGGAGCGTAGCAACAGAAGTGTGTAGCTGCACTGAGGCAGCACAAGGTGCTGAAATTTTGTGCCCCAAACAATTTAGCGCCTGGGGCAACCGCCCCTGTCCCCCCGCTATACCACTGATAGAGGGTGCTGGGATACAAACTAGGGGCATTTAGATGAGTGTGCAAACAAACACTGTGATTAGAGGAGTTCTGAACATCCTAGTGCAAGAGTAAGGGATTCACCAGTCCCCCTCAGTTAATGCCAGAGGGTCTTGGGGCTTTAAGGATCTTCTGAGTGAAGAGAAGAATGTGAGGAAAGACAAACTAAATTGGAACGTTACATCATATGGGGTAAAAAAACCCTAATGAGAGAAGTGATCAGGCAATATTATGCGTTTCAAATGGCACAGTTAAGCCTATGATTAGCTCTCTTCCATTGGACTTCAAAATACACTAATGTTAGCTGAATCATGTCCAAGATAATTAGAGTTTAAAAAGAAGGTGTGCAAATAAAATCAAAGTATAATTGCTTGCTGACAAATAGATTTTAATTTTCTAACACATGGGGAAAGGGTGTTCATATCCGAGTCCATTCAAATTAGGGAGTAAACAGGCACAATTTAATATGGAGTCAGGCATGTCAAATGTACTTTCAACTAATCTAAACTCTTGTGCTAAAAATACAATTGTTCTAAGCCATCATAAATTTAGTATTCAGCTCCATAATTTTAGTGCCTGTGTAGATTTACTACCCGTTTGTTATTCAAAATAGCTTCTGTGTGAGGTTTGACTCAAGCTGTCTGCAGTTCTTGTCCCTGAGGTAAGTGTATTGTTTGATCTTCTAAGAAAACTCTGCATTTTAAATGCTGCTCAAGGCATTGTGTGTGCTTGGCCAAGAAAATGTTATTTTTTATGTCTTGAATATAGACATTCACATGAATAGAGAGAAAACAAAGTAAGGAGGAAAAGAAACAGAACTTGGGCCAAGTCTTCACCATTGACCCTCTTTTAGGCTCCAGCCAGGATTCACTCTGCTTCTTTGACCCAGAGGGCAACACTACCAGAGCTTACTACAGACAGGGGCGGAGCGACGGGGGGACGGGCCGCCCTGGGCAGCACCCTGGGGGGTGAAACTCGGGACAGGGCCCCGCCCCCGCGATCGGCGCCTCCAAAGCCGATCGCGTGGCGGCTGGCTTGCTTGGCCCAGGCGGAGCCTTTTTTTTAAAGGGCTTTTTTCAGCGCTGGCCTGGGTGGAGCCGCAGAAGCGAGGGACGGGCCAGTGAGGAGGGGTGTCACGCCAGCCTGTCACCCCTCCTCGCTGGCCCGCCCCTCACCTCCGCCCGGGCCAGCGCTAAAAAAAGCCTTTTTAAAAAAAGCAAAAGGAAAGGAAAGCAGACTGCTTTCCTTTCCTTTTGCTTTTTTTTAAAGGGCTTTTTTTAGTGCTGCCCCGGCCTGAGCCGCAGAAGCGAGGGGCGGGCCAGCCACAAGCATGATGCCCCTCCTTGTTGGCCCGCCCCTTGCTTCCGCGGCTCTGCCCGGGCCAGTGCATGTCCGTGCAGGGCGCGACGCATGCGCACGGAGCGACGCCCCGCCCCCGGGGGTGCCGCTTGGCTTGCCGCCCCCGGCAGCCAAGCGGCTCGCTACGCCCCTGACTACAGATACAGAATGGACAGAAAATATGTAATAAAATAAGTCTAAACCAAACATGCTTATAGTTTTGCTATAGTGCTGCATGCTTATAGTTTTGCTCAATTTTTAAAGACCTGTGGTGGTGCTGGTTTTTTTAAAAAATAAAAAAAATGATTTTTAAAATGTAAAATTTCATTTCAAAGGGTTAAAACTCATTAAGCCTTTGGAATGTATAATAAATTGTAATTACTAGGCCCTGCATGCCGCATGTTTGCTGACCATGCCATTACCCTCCTATCTACGTGTGGCGCTTAGTAAGTGAATTTCTTTCTTGCAAGCTTTACTCCCATACATTATGTCCCCTGGAGATGCGATGTTCCCAAAAAAGAAAAAGGAAAGAGGAACATTCATTTAGAAATGCTGTTTCAAATAAATGAACATCTGGCAACCCTTATATAAACTAAGCATGAATAAATCTAATTCTGAAAATCAAGATGGGGGACTGGAGTTTCTGAACATCATAGAAATAAAGTGATGGACTATTCTTTCTCAGGTCAAGAGACAGGCTAATTTTAAAGTGGGGCTCAGTCATGCTATTATTTTGATATGCCATAGATATTGGAGAGGCAAAATGTCTAAGGTAGTTCAGGGAAGCAAAAAGAGTTTTGATAAGACCAGCATTTTCTTTTTTTAAGGAGTATTAAATTCCTTGCTTGGGAACCACTGGAAATATTTCATGCCGTTTCTTAGTCAAGCTGTTCTCCATGAGTCATTTGACTCTCATGTTTCCTTTTCAAGACCCCAGAACTGTCCAGCGGAACAATGGAAGAGGAGGACAAGGCCCGGGACCACAACTGCTACTGAATTTCTCTTAATGTTGGTCTTTGAGGCAGATCTGACAGTTCTTGCTGAAGAGAAACATTCAAGAACTTTGGGAGAATCAATGTGTTTTGATAAAACTCAAGAAGCTTCTCAGGAAAACGTTCTGAATCTCTCGTTTTCTGGAATGTCTGAGGGAAGAACTGGGTGGCAAGAGCTTCTCTCCCTTCCTGGCCTGAATTCATTGCCACCGATTCTGCTCCTGGATCTCATCTCAGGGCCGAAGAGCACTTCAGGAAAGGGCAAGATTGCCAGAACCACCACTGGCACCAACTGTAACTTTAAGAGCTTGTGGCTGAGTTTGCTTCCCCCCCGCCATTCCTCTTTCCTCGAGTGTACTGCCTGTTTAGATCAGGGGTCAGCAACCTTTTTCACCCGTGGGCTGGTCCATCGTCCCTCAGACCTTGTGGGGGGGCAGACTATATTTTGAGGGGGGGGGATGAACGAATTCCTGTGCCCCACAAACAACCCAGAGATGCATTTTAAATAAAAGGACACATTCTACTTGTTGTAGCGTGGGTTAATGATTTCAGCAAGTGATTTCAGCTCTCTGACATAGCAGGCAGGAGACAGCTTCTTCATGTAACAACCCTTTATTCAGGCAAACAAGACTGAGGGAACTGAGGGTAGGGAAGCTACATTTATAGGGACAGAGGACTGATTAGGAAAAGATACATTTTGGAGGGAACAATCTCAAGCAATCACACAGCTGCTTTTTGGTGGGAACCAATAAGACTGAGGATCCCAATGCAGCAACTTGAATGCACCAATAGTAACTGTTCCTTCTGGGACAGGAAGACAGTTACTTTACCCGAATGTGATTACAGACAATAGTAATACAGATATGGTAACACTTTGAATCAATACACAACACTACTCATGTAAAAACACGTTGATTCCCGGACCGTCTGTGGGCCGGATTGAGAAGGCAATTGGGCTGCATCCGGCCCATGGGCCTTAGGTTGCCTACCCCTGGTTTAGATCTACACCCCGAGGACAAAGACCGTTTTAGAAATGATTGTTGCTGGCTACTCTAGGGCTCTTTGTGGCTAAGTGGTAGGGTATCAATTCGGCTAATGAATGAATGAAAACATGTCCCGCAGTGGGGGGAGCAGCCAATTGCCTGCCAGGTCCTGCTGGATTCTAAAGTGACTATCAGAGGGATAACGCGAAGGCTGCAGCCGCCTCCCAATATAAAGTGGGAAAACAAGAAAATCCTAAGCTTAGTGCCATTCTCATCCATACGTAGACCATACATGCAGGGGGTATGTGAGAGAGAGTGTGGTTCTTTTTTGTTGTTACATTGGTGCCAAGAGTTAGAAAGGATAACGCTTGGGGTCCTTTCTAGCATGTAATTCTGTGATACTGAAACACCTAACAAAGAGGCAGGTTCGTGATGAATTATATTGAAGAGTTGTTTACATTACGCAAAAGAAAGAGTCTGAGTTTGCAAGTAAGAAATGGCTGCCAGTTATGGATGATGAGGCAGAACAATCAATTTTAACTGTGGACGATAAGTCTAACATTGCATTAGCAAATTGACAGAAACCTCTTTGTAAGAGCAAGCCTATTTTTTAACCCCCCCACACACTTTTACTTGCACTAAAAATACATTTTAAAAATGGCATTTTAAAAAGAACAACCCTTGATGGCGCCGATATTGCTGTAACTTAAAAATCATATTGGCAAGAATGTCACCTTCACCAATGCCATTTCTGTTTGGCAACACGTCCATGAAATTCAGGATTTGAGAGTGCCTTCCCTTTCTTTCCCAGATGACAGAAGCCAGGCTCATGTTTATTAAGCAGAATTTATGTGAATATGTGCAAAATGAGATGTTTCCCCTGCCAAATATTTCCAGTCCCTGCTGCCACTGATTCTGTTTTATTTACCAAGGCAGATGGAGACATTATGTGTTAACAGAGTGCTATGAAGCTGTTCAGAGGAGGTCTCAAGAAGATGTTAAGAGTAAAAAATATTAAATATTTCCAGGACCTTATCAATAATCATTCTACCCTTAAATGGCTAATCCGGGAACATGAAGCATTAGCAGAAACTGAGAGAGCTTACTGACCAAAGACCAAATCATGAAAGTAGGGTGAGTCTCCCATATCTCATCTGGAATTAGCTTCAAAATAATCTGTGATATTCAGGAGCCCTCAGGAAAACAACGTCTCCCACAGTCCCCTGTGTTCAGTCATGCTGTTGACCAGCACTGCATGCTAATGGAGAGGAGGGAAGGGCAAAATATGTCCATCAACTCTTCTTCTGCTTCTCTATTGCTGCTTTCACTGCTAGCCAGCTTCAAGGTAAGGAAAAAGTGCATTGCCCCCCACCAACTGGGTCAGTGTCTACAAGACATGATTAATAACTAAAGCAGGCAACAATCTGAATTAAAATGGCCACAATTTTATTGATTACAGTTTTGGCTCAGGCATTGGGTGTATATCCATTCCAGCCTCCTGCCGGAGGGATGGAACTGCTACAGGGTTGTGCCAGGATTATGGCCTCCCCACCGAATGCCTTAACCACCACACGAGGTGTGAAACCACCTACAGCTGCAAGCAATCGGAGATACCCTGAAACATATCAGCTAACCAGCACGCATTCCCTAAGAGAGATAGGTGAATGCCATGGGGTTTGCAAAAGTCAAACTTATCTAAATTGATATCAAAATGAGAAATGGCTTTCCCTCCACAATGCTCAGTCAGACGCCACAATGCCTTGTTGATTTCCTGAAGAGAATAATTTCTATGTGCAGGCTCATTTGTTCCCCACTACTCTCGCAAATGAGCTGAAGGAGCTCTGACCACAGAACTCATGGAGACCCAAATCATTTTCGGCCAGCTGGTGGTCCATGTATAGAGGAAACAGAATATTTTTTCATCAGCTACTACATATTGCAATCTATGTGCAGAGTATATCAAACATGGAAAGGCTACTTAAGATCCCATTTGATTGATATACAGGCAAAAATAAAACCAGGAGGTGTTTTGTATATGGAAAACATGGAGCATGGAGTCAATCCTGACTTTAATTTAGGCCATGGTAAAGATAAAACAGAGGATGGGTATGAATTTCATTTCCATACCTACTGGAAAGAAGGGATCAAAATCTGTGACTGTTTCCTACTTGAGCTCTCCCAGGAAGGCAATCAGTGCCAGCTTCACTACACATGCCGACCTTTCCACTGGCAAATCATGTGTTCAAAATTGAGTGTGGGAGAATGTATGTAAATCAGCTCAGAGGCACCTGGAGATGCTTTACTGTGGTGTGTGCAACTCAGAAATCAAGGTGTTTGAAAAGTAGGACTCCAAAGCCTCAGATGGCTGTACACAATAGTCCATGATTGCTGTTATGAGTGAAACTCAACTAAGCCAAGCTTCCTAATAAGTGGCTTGGGGTGATGACAGTGTCCCATCAGCTTCTGGGAAACTCTTCTTCTTTTTAAAATAACACACACACACACACACACACACACACACAACATAACATCCAATACAAAGAGATTGTTACATAAAAATAAAATAACTTTCTTCTTTATGTTTTGACTTCCGTCAACCTCAACGTGGGTCCTGTTTCCTTAGTAACTGCCCATTATATAATGTTTGACTTAACATGAACTATATTTTAATTACCCGGTATATATTTCTAACATAAGGTATTATATTGCGATAGTTAATCGAAGCATGTTAAAGATTTCATATGGGAACAATGTTCTTTCACATATATTCTGTAAAAATCCCACTCCTTGTTACACTTTTGGTTTGATTGATTCCTAATTTTTGCTGTCATCTTCGCCAATTCCACATATTCAAATAATTTCACCTGCCATTCCTCTTTAGACGGTCTTTTATCTCCCTTTCATCCTTTAGCTATCAACATTCTCGCAGCAGTCATTGCGTATAGGAATATACTCCTCCCTTCCTTTGGAATGTCTGCTGCCATAATGCCTAAGAGGAAGGCTTCCGGGTTTTTAGTAAAAATTAATTTAAACATTTTTTTAAGTTCATTGTAAATAATTTCCCAAAAGCTTTTGATCTTTTTACAATTCCACCACATATAATATTGTTTAGCTTCTTGGAAACTCATGGGCATAGCCAGGGGAGAACAGCTGCCCCAAATCAAGTAAATAAATAAATAAAATTAACCAAAAGTAGAAATTATATAAAGATTTTGACAGATTTTTCTAAGCATTTGATGTCAAATGAAAGTAATTTAAAACTATTGTTGAGACATTTCATTCCAAATCTGCTAGACAGAGCTAGGCAGAGGATGATGACAGGTGGGTGTCCTGCCCCCCCCCCAAATCCTGGCTATATCCATGTGCATATGGATATTCAGTGTACAGTGGTACCTCGGGTTAAGTACGCTTCAGGTTAAGAACTCCACTAAGAACAGAAATCGTGCTCTGGCAGTGCAGTGGCAGCAGGAGGCCCCATTAGCTAAAGTGGTGCTTCAGGTTAAGTATGCTTCAGGTTAAGAACGGACCTCCGAAACAAATTACAGTGGTGCCCCGCAAGACGAAATTAATTCGTTCTGCGAGTCTTGTCGTCTTGCGAGTTTTTTCGTCTTGCGAAGCACGGTCCTGCGAACCACTAGATGGCGCTGTTTCCCATAGAAATGCATTGAAGCGCGGTTTCCCATAGGAATGCATTGGGAACTCACAAGACGTTTTCGTCTTGCGAAGCAAGCCCATAGGGAAATTCGTCATGCGGAGCGACTTCAAAAATGAAAAACTCTGTCGTCTAGCGAGTTTTTCGTCTTGAGAGGCATTCGTCTTGCGGGGTACCACTGTACCGTATTTTTCGCTCCATAAGACGCACCTTTTTCCTCCTAAAAAGTAAGGGGAAATGTCTGTGCGTCTTATGGAGCAAATGTGTGGTCCCTGGAGCTGAACTGCCCAGGGGCAAAAGCAGATCGTGCTTTTTTTAAAAAAAAGAGAAGGGGGTGTTGAAAGGAAGCACACTGAGCAGCTGCTCAGCAAAGGATAGGGAGATAAGGGAGAGAGAGTCCAGCCCCGCCCCCTTGCAGAGGGAGGCTGTTTCCCCAGTGACATGTGACTGGCTGATTAGATTATCTGTCTGGAAACTGTAGAAATGGCTTCCTTTACTGAAGCTGCAGAACTGTGTGTTAAACCCCATAAAACAGGATTTTTTCCCTTTGCAAAGTAAGCTCAACAACTTTGAGCTGATCCTCAAAAAATGGGGCTTTTCTCCTTTGCAAAAGAAGCTGCAGAAATTTGAGCTGATCCTCAAAAAATGGGGCTTTCCCCTCTAAAAACTAGGTGCATCCTATGGTCAGGTGCGCCTTATAGAGCGAAAAATATGGTAAGTACTTAACCAGAGGTACCACTGTATTAATTATTTTACGTTACACACATTCACATTGACAAATGCACTGTTATCAAATCTGTTTAAGAATGAAATCTGAGCAAACAAAATCCTGGACAGCTGCTGTAGACAGACACCAGTCCTGGTGTCGGCAAACAATTCTGCTAATAAGATTAATGGTTCCAGTGAATTACTCTCAGCTACCTCCATTTTGCCACAAGCTGTGTTTATAACAATGCATGATTTTAAAAAATTCAACAGAATTTGTGGATATAATTTTATTCTTTCTTTGAATACACTCTGATGAGCATGTTTTTTCTCAAAAACAAACATTTATTTTATGCTGGGTATTATAGCCTGAAGGTCATTCATGAACAGGTTACTGCAAACAGGGCTATGTACAGTGGATGGACTTTAGGTCTCTACAGAAGAAGCAGACGGGAAGATGAGGAAGCTATTTCTTTCTCAGATTCTAGTTGTACAAGATTTGGGAAAATATATTGATGAGATGAAATGGAGCTCAAATTTAGTGACATCTACCAGAATATCCCAATCACAATAGCTTCCTTGCTAATAATTTTAAATCATTAGTGAATCAATATTATACAATGATCACTGAGTGATTAGTTTCTTGTTTTTCTACCATGGCAGCTTAATACAAATTCTACATTAACATAGCAGCAGAAAGAGCACCGTTGAGTCATGCAATGGCTTATTCATACTTTGCTGTGTGGAGGGAAGAATCAGAATGTATTACATCCTTTTCCCTGGCTTCATTAGCAATAAACAGCAATAAATCATGAAACAATGACTTGACCATTGTTCCAAAACAATTTAGATTAGTTCAATTAATTGGTGACTTCTGAACGGTATCTATAGTCTGATGTAGATGTATATTCCAGTAAAGGATTCCAGTTCACATCACATGTGAGCACGGCATTCTGACACTTAACAGCAGTTGTAGCAGGACAATGCTACTAAAGTCCATATGCAAACTCGGTGTCTTTTTAGAAAATCCTTAACTCAGAAAAAGTTGATGGGAAAGTATTTAAAAAAAATGCTCAATACTCACACGAGTTTGCCTTGCTATCGGGATGTGGATGCAGCCCTATGGTAGAAAGCACAACATATCTAACAGAACCCATCGGGACGGAGATACAGGACGATGACAACAAGAACAAGCCGTCTTAGAAACAGTTTCTTCTCCAGAGCAATCGCGGCCTTGAATGGGAAGCCTGGACTTTGAAGTCATCTACTCTTACCAGTTATGTTTTAATCAGTGTGTATGGTTTTAATCAGTGTGTATGGTTTTAATCAGTGTTTTTGTAGTTGTTTTGTTTTTGAGTGGAGTGCCCTATCTGGGTGGATGGAGCAGCCAAGTAATTTCGTTGTCCCCGAAGGGGACAATGACAATAAAATATTCTATTCTATTCTATTCTATTGCGCCAGATAGAACTGGTGCTAAATTTTACAGCTTTGCAGCAGAGCTGCAGTGGTTTGAGATTGCAGGTCTTGGAAGGCCTAACAACCTTTTGAACACTAAGTTATGGAATTTCTAATGGCCCAGTGATTAGGTGGCCTGCTTCAATCATTTAGTTTTTTTATATATTTTGTCTCTCCATTTTAAAAAATTAAACAAAAACAAAGGATGTCTTTTATTCTCATTTTTATGACAGCGTAATTTTTTTAATGAGAGCATTGTTAAATGCATCATCACTAGAAGAGTGATCTAGATTTAAAAACAAAAGTTTAATCCATTGAAAGCTATCAAAATTAACATGCAGAGGAGCAATCATCAATGAGGACCGCTGATGTAACAGTGGCAACACCCTGCATTGTGACATGTGGTGCAGCTGGTTGACTTAACAGACAACTATGGCAAGTGCAAGTCTTTGTGAGAAATAAGGTGACGAGAGAGAGGAGAGTCTCAGAAGGAAAGAGAGTTGTTTTATTAGTCAGGGATCTGTTTTATTAGTTGGGGTTATCGCTTTAGAGTGTTGGACATGAGAAACAGCATGCAACAAGCAGCAGACACCAAACAACTCAGTTTTATTCAAAAAAGAAATAGCACACAGGATGTTGCCTGTACCGCTTCCCACTTCCTCTAGGGCAGACATGTCAAACGCGTCGATCACGCGTCGATCGACCAGTCGATTGCGGGATGGATTTTGGTCAATCGCACTATGGCTCATAGGAATTGAAAGCCGTATTTCAATTCCAAGTAGTACGACTCGTGCAGCATGTTGGCGACAAATATACATACAATTGTTTCAAAAATACTTTTACAACATTTATCAATATTGTAAACAAGAGACAATTACTTGCAAGATGCCACAAAAACTTGTGGACTACCCAAACAAAGATGAACTTGTGATGACTGATTTAGCTCAGGGATAGAGATGACTATGCAAACAATAGAATATACATCTGGCCCAAACATGAAAATCGCAACAGATATTTAATAGCAAAAGAACAAGGAACACCCAGAGGACAGTAAGTATCACCAACTTTGGGGAGAGCAAAAGTAGTATATCTAGTAGAGGTTCGTTTGAATCTGCATCTGAACCTAGACAACAAAGAACATGTCAAAATACTCAGTATGACCCTCCCAAGCGCGGGGGCAGAGGGAAGAACAGGTGACTGTAGTAAACCTCTCAAGCCGAGCACTCTCTCCTGAGGAGATTGAAGTGCTGAATTTAGGCTTAAATTTTGCCCCTACCCAGAAATACTCAGCCATGAACACCCGTCTTGATCTTTACAAAATGATCCATCAAATTAAATTAAGACTTATGTTCCAATCTAGGACTGACCTTAAAGACACCACTACTTTCAAAATAAAATCTACCTTTATTCCACAGAATCAAGACTTCAGGATAGCTTTTCAGCATGAGATATTAAAAGATGTTGACAAACTTGAGAAACGCCACCTTCCCATTAGGCACAACATATCTAGAGAACAGCAAGAAATAATAAATAATCTAGCCAGTGATTGCTCAATCACCATAATGTGATTCCCCGTGCTTTAAACTGAGGCCTACAGTAAATGTATCATTTTATATCAAGATAATTACGTTAAGTTCTGGAAGGAGATCAAGAGGGACTTGGAAATCTGAAGTAGCCTCCATCTCTCCTTTAGGGGCAACATTTCAGTAATTAAAATGAGTGTTTTGCCAAAACTTATGTTCTTGTTTCAAACCATCCCAATTCTGAGAGGCATGAATTGCTTCAAAAATTGGAAAAAAGGATACCGGTATTGCAAAATTCATTTGGAATGGCAAAAAACTAAGAATTAAACTTCAAATCTTAATAGACCAAAAGGAGAGAGGATTCGCTTTGCCTGATTTGGAACTGTATCAGGCTGCAGCTCGGTTAGTGTGGATTAAAGATTGGATAGTCTTGTAATATATGGATTTACTTGACCTAGAGGGCCACAACAATTGCTTTGGATGGCACGTGTATATGATATACGTTAAGGTGAAGGTTTACAGGGTTTTTTTGAATCATATAGTAAGAAAATCATAGAGTTGGAAGAGACCACAAGGGCCATCCAGTCCAACCCCCTGCCAAGCAGAAAACACCATCAAAGCATTCCTGCCAGGTGGGAAAAGTCAAATTAAGTTAAAGAAAAACAACTCTACGTAACTGCGTAAATAATAGTTTAATTGTAAATCAGCACAACGGGTTTACTCGGTTTATTTTCTTTGCGGATTCGCACATAGTGTTTACTGTATTTGATGGTTGTAGTTTACTTAATATGTATTTTAAAACTGTTCTTTTACTATTCACATTCATTTCTTTCTTTTCTTTTTTCCTTCTGTCCTTTTTTCTATCTATATTCTTTACAATCTCTCCAATTAAGTGAATGCTTGTTTGTTGGTATTGTATTTTAAGATTTCGCTTGCTCAATAAAAAAGAAGAAAAAATTACTGTGGTTTTTCTATGTTAAGTACTATTGAATGTTTCATAGTTTGGTCTGTGTATTCTGGGGATGGGGGACCTGTACTTTTTCAATGCAGTTGTGAGTTGAGGACCCGCCACCCGTTTGAGGATAAGAAAGACACAAGGACACAGTGTATTTAGGTTAATGGGCTAAAAAAGGCCACAACTTTTATTGGTTACAGCATAAAAGGAACATGAGAAATAGGACACCATAAAATAAGTTTGTGGTATCCTAAAGAGTAACAAATTCATCATGGTGCAAGCTTTCATGGGTTACAGAAAACATTCTGACCATGCGTAGTATGAAATTTTAAACAGTCTTCTTCCCCAGTAGCATCAAAGGCAAGAACAAGCAAGTTCGTATTTACGGTTTTTATTCAGTCATCTAGTTGCAAGACAAAGAATCCATGTCTCCATGCAAAGGAGATGTTGCCTACTCTGAGCCCCTCCTCTTCCATCCCCAACATCCTGACTACCTAGCGAAAGTCCCAAGAGTCACACTCTGCACCCTCTGTTCTTGAATGCAGAGGGATCAAGTGAGCCCTTGGAGAAGGAGGATCTCCCAGACTCTCCAGGGAGGTCTCTCCTGGCTGTTCTCTCTCCCCCCTCCTCTTCCCCTTCCACTGTCTTGTAACTAGGCATTTCTTCACTCAGCTGTAATTCAGCCGTCTCCTCCTCTTGAAGCAGCTGGAGACAAGGGGGGGGGGAGGCAAACCTTCCCACTCCCCTTCCTCTTCCGAGCAGACCTAGGGGACACTTCCCAGCCCTCCTGCTCAAGTCGTCCCTGACATCAATTCACTTAGCTCCTCATTGGCTTTGCTCTCTTCCAGACTTATGCCATTCACTCTATTCTCAGTCTAACCTCCTTAAATGGCTGCTGAGCCATATAGCGGAGAGGGTGCAGAGGTGCAGGGTCTAGGGACATGGGGGGACCCCACTATAAACCAGTAACCAGAAGACCCTGGGAAGCAGTAGTGCAGTGGAAATGCAGAAGTGCAGGGTCCTTTCATCATAGTCACAGCCATGCCCCTTCTAAGATTATTATATAATCTTACAATTATAGAATGATAATTAGGGGTGCTTTGCAATGATAAATGCAATCATCATGTGGTGCCTTTCAGCTAGATCTGCTCTCTTATGCACACATTGTTAGGCAAATGATTTGGAGTGCTCCAACATATTATTTCAGAGTGAAGTTTCATTGTACTTAACAGATGTTGCACACCATTGTCTTGAAACTGAATTCAGTACTTTGGGTTTTCAGTGTTCCTAAATGTTTGGTTTGGGAGCACACAGAACAACTCTGCCTCTTGGTATAGAACAAAAAGACAGGTTTTGAAATACAGTTGTGTATAGATGATCAAGTTATAGTGAAAATGTATAAACTTTGGCTAAAATTTGAAATGCAATGACGAACGAAGAATGCATGATTAAATGGGAAAAAATGTAAGGTTGTAATATGCAGATGGAAGTGGGCACACATGTGGACTAAAGGTTAGCCCACCCGCGTCCCATTTTTGGACTAGTTGTGGTCAAAATGGGGGTGGAGATCTGGCTTCCAAATTTGTGTTGGGTGTTTTAGTTCTGTAGAATAGTTACCGTAAGTCACAAAAATACTATCATTGCTAGAAAGCAATAATCTGAAAAGTCCTGAAGCATTCAGGTGAAATCATTCATAGCACAAAGCAAAACTTCTCTGCTCTGATCTGCTCACACTATCTGGAATGTCCTTAAGTCTTAAATGTGCTATTTGGACATTATATAAGTGAATGGGTTTGTTTTCTCAGATCTTTCACACGCATGTGTTTCTCATTGAAGACCCTGACAACTCAGTCACAGTGCTCTGGAGAATTGAGGTTAAAAAGCTGCTCTTTTCAGGTAGCTCACTGGTTCCAGGCTCATTTAACACACCGAAACTGGATTTAAGAGGATAGTTAGCTCATTAACTGGGTTCCTAAAGGAGAAATCAAATTAGTTAGTTCACATAGTGAGGTTAAGAGTAAACTTTTAAGTCCTTTCACTTTTACACTTTTGCTCGCAAAGAGAAATAATCACTTGTTTTGTTACTCTAATACATATTTCTTATGCTAAGTCTTTTGACACCTTAAAGAATTAATAAACCCACCTCCTGCATATGGTTGAACATTCTAATCCATTGTTTGTGCATCTATGCATTTACTTTGCAACTAGCTCTCAATTTAAAAGCCATGAAAATGATCGTTCTTTTGTACTTTGCAAGACATAATTACCAGCAGAACAGTTCAAAATATAACTCAAGACCAGTGGTTTTTTTTTAAGGGGGCACTCAAGGGTACGCAGTACTGGCACCTCTTTTGTTGTTAAAAAGTGTGACACTTGCTGAAACAACTTCATGGTGAGTACCAGCACTTTTTTTTCCTGGGGGGGGGGGAAGCACTGCTTAAGACTAAGGTATGAAAATGCAAATCATGCACTGGATGATGCTTTATTTTTCATGAGCATGCACTTATGCTAGAAATTACATGGGGATTTAATTTCTGGGCATCCCTGAGGTGGTCACCACCAAACAACACTAACTCTAGCAGCACATTTGGGCCCCACTTCTCAGGCTTCCCGCCTCTGACTTATGCAGATTTCAGTCAATGTGATCTGTAAGAAGGTAGTTCCAGTTACAGGTAGATAGCTGTGTTGGTCTGTCATAGTCAAAACAAAATAAAAAAATTCCTTCCAATAGCTCCTTAGAGACCAACTAAGTTTGTTCTTGGTATGAGCTTTCGTGTGCATGCACACTTCTTCAGATACCTGAAGAAGTATCTGAAGAAGTGTGCATGCACACGAAAGCTCATACCAAGAACAAACTTAGTTGGTCTCCAAGGTGCTACTGGAAGGAATTTTTTTATTTTGTAAGAAGGTAGATGCAAGTCCTCTTTACTTTGTGTCTTTTGTCATGGGAACAACTTGCAAGATCAATTCAGGGAACAAAATCCATTACTTGAAGAAATATCCATTAGTGAGCCATTATGTCTAAACAAGTGGATACTGGCTGAGTGCTGCAATTAATGAACTGACACCAACTGACACCTGGATGATTATATAGCCTGAGGTAACTGGTGGGTATTTCAGGCTTCATTACCTCTGCTTTTGTACAAGTTTGCAGGCAAATTTGAGGTCAAGAACTTGAATGTTCCAATAGACTTCCACCCTTCTTTCTTTTTTTGGCATTATCTAATTATAGGTCACCTACTTCTCAAAATGCTGTGCTGACACAAAATTGATTAAAATTACTGGAACTTGCTACTCTAGATTGTTCAGAGAACTGCAGGTGTTTTGTATAATTAGGCAACTGTTAAATAAAATATTTCAACACTCATGTTCATCAAAATGAAAGACCAGAAATAACCTAATTAAAACTCCTGCTATGACAGAGCACATGCTAGAACCAGAGATTTCTCATTCAGTAGCTCATTTCACATAAATTATATTGCAATTGTCAATATTTCACTTAGTGAAAGAGTTCTGCAGAAAGGACAGTGAAAAATATACATTCCAAAGCAGTTACATAAAACAGTTTTATTGCTTGCACCATTTCACTGTATGAGCCAGCTACTAGTAGGTTTTATGTAAAAATGCACCCCCTGAATTGCTGTCTGATCTCCCCATCATCAAACAATTACGACAAGTTGTTATTATGGGTTGTCTTTTGATGCATTATCTGGCCCGCCCCAATTTACTCTCAAAGTGACCTACTAGTAGTTGCCGACCACATAAAAGGCACGACGCTATTCCAGTATAAAGTTCAATAGCTAAAAGGATAAAAGGAATGTATGGTGCAGCTGTATTTCAAAAATGCAAATTACACCCAAGAGTTTCTGACCATAGGGGTTTGTCATTTTAATTTTATTTGCATTAAAAAGCACCTTCATGGCGGCCACCTTTGTAGCAAACAGCCCTCCTGCATTCCTCTCCCTGCAAAGGATTTCAACCTTAAATCTCCCTCAGGTTCTTGCTTTATTTCAATTTATCTTCCGTACTTTGCAGTTCATCTTGCACATCACAGCTTTAAACATATCCCTCCATCACCCCCCCCTTTAACGTATATGCGGGTTGTACGCAGGGCCAGCCTGCCCAAGAAGCAAGGTGAGGGCAGAAGATCCCAGGGTAGAGCCTGACTCCCCCCCCCTTGTTCCTGATCACCATTCACCCCTTCTTCTCCGGCAGGAGCAGAGGCCACCGATTTTGCGCTTCGCCTCAGGTGGCAAAATGCCACAAACCGAGTTAGGATCCCTTGGGGAACGGCCTTCTTGGCCTGCCGCCTGCGCCACGGAGCGCTTGGGCATCGCGAGGAGGCCTTACGTGTCCCACAGAGAAAAACGCCACCTCTCCGTAACCCAAACTAAACCTAGAGAGCGGTAGGGCTGTCATTATTGCTGCAAGCAATGGTATGCCCCGGGTAGGACCTTGAGGTCCTCAAATAATAACATCTTGGAGATCCCGGGCCATAAGGATGTCAGGCTGGCAGAAACTAGGGCCAGGGCCTTCTCGGTTCTGGCCCCGACATGGTGGAACGGTCTGCCGCAAGAGACCAGGGCCCTGCGGGATTTGGCATCTTTCCGCAGGGCCTGCAAGACGGAGCTGTTTCACCTGGCTTTTGGGTTGGCCTGAGTTTTAACCCTGACGTTTTATTCCCTTGGTTTGTTGGTGGGGTGCTCAAAATGAGGTGGCATTTTAAATTGTATTTTAATTTGCATTTTTAACCGATTGTTCTGTGTTTTATATTGTATTTTGTTGTGGTTTTATGATTGTTAGCCGCTCTGAGCCCGGTCTTGGCTGGGAAGGGCGGGGTACAAATAAAAGTTTATTATTATTATTATATTATAAGCTTTAAAGGCGGCGAGTGTGCGCGGACCACAGAACTAGTTAGAAACGCGCCGGGAGAACAGCGCAGCCAATTCGGACTCTCCAAAGAGCCTTCAAAGCGCCCGGGCGTCTCTTTCTGAAGACCCCCAGGATTTGTTCTCACAGGAACCTAATGACTACTCAGGCCCCTCAAGAGCTGCCGCCCCCTAACTCTCCCATGACTTGCCCTTCGTGGCGCCGCTCGCTTCAAACAGCCGCCTCAGCCGCCGTTGGCCGGCTCAACTGCCGCGCCGCGCGGCTCATTTATTCAAACATCGCGCGCGCTGACGTCACGCGCTGCTCCCCTTCCCGGACTACCACCCGCCCAAATGCTAATTATCCCCACCGCCGCACCCAGTCCTGCACATGCGCACCTGACGCCCGCTCCCCCTCCCCACCTTTTCTTAAAAAGAGAGAGGGAGGGAGGGGAGGTGCGCCGCCGAGCGAGGCTCAACAGTTCCGTCGGGTTTGGTAGGGGGCGCGCGCGCACACGAGGCCCTTCTCTCGGCTGGCTTCGCGAGGGGCCGCGCCTGCCTCGGAGCGTCTCGGCTGCGCGCGCGCGGCTTCTGCACCGTCCCACCTTCGCGGGGGCCGCGTGTGGTGTGAGGGGAAACTGAGGCAGAGTCTGAGGAGGGACAGGAGGAGAGAGGCCGTGCGGGGCTGGAGGGCGGTGGGGTTTGTTTTTCCCGGGGTTGTGGGGCGCCTGGCGGCTTTTTGTTTTGACGGCCGCCTGACTTGGTCGCTGCCGTCCGACCCTTGGATATTATTAGGACACTTGAAGGAAACAACGTCCAGCGCCTCCTTTTTCCCCTGGGGGGCTTTTCCCTCCTCCTCATCCAGCCAGCGGGGCTACCGCTTCCTCCTTCTTCTTCGAGACTGAAGACAAAGGAGATTTCCCTCCCCTCGGTGTTTTTGTCTTTTCGAAGAAGCCCCTTCGAGATGGGCTGCACTCTGAGCGCCGAGGACAAGGCGGCGGTGGAGAGGAGCAAGATGATCGACAGGAACCTGAGGGAGGATGGCGAGAAGGCGGCCCGGGAAGTCAAGCTGCTGCTCCTGGGTGAGGACGACGGCGGGAGAGGCTCCTTCTCTCTCGCTTCGCCGCTCTCTGCCTCTCCCCGCCGCGCCGTTACCCAGAAACTGGGATTCCCCAGCAGGAAAGCGATGCGCTGTTTTAGCCCCGTGTGAATGGTCAGTTGCGCGTCAGATTAGGTCCCTGCCTCCTCTGCAGGGCAGTCCCACGCCTGTCTACTCAGAAGTAAGCCTTGCTGAGTTTGGTGGGACTTGCTCTCCAGTAAGTGCTTGCAAGGCTGGAAAGGGTTGAGACTCTGCATCCTCGAGATCTCACCCTTGGCCTCGCCTGCCGCCTTCCACTTTTTGCCCTGCCAGTTAACAAGCCATCAGCCTCTTGATCTCAGCTGAAAGGTGCAGGGGGAGGAATTGGCCTGAGCATCCTAATTGCGATTGGGGTGGTGGTGGTGGTGGTTAAAGTGTCGGTAAGAAGGACACCTCTGTGTTGAGGGATCTGTGATGTGTGGTCAGCTGTAAAGGCATTTTCATTTAAACGAAGCCATATTCTCAGGTACCATATTTGTAGCCCTTACTGCAGTATGTCACTTGGGCTCCTGTTGTTTGCCTGAATGGTCTGCTTCTGTTGATGGCAGAAGAATAACTACAGGGCTGTGTAGGTGAAATGCTAGTAGCATGAAGGCTGAAATTCAGACCTGAATGTGAAAATCCTTTGAACTCAGGTCAGTGGGACTTGCTGTTGAGGAACAGGATGGGAATGTGCATAGGCTTGAGCTGTCAATTTCTTAGAATAGTTGGATGACTGGTGTCAGGAATAAGAAATGGTTTAGGATTGCTAAATGAAAAAACCCCTCCCCAAAGTAAACAAGCCCACATACACACTATAGATTTTAAGTTAGTTTGGGGTACTGGTGTTAGATGAAAATCACTGTAAATAAGGTGCATCTGGAAAACTTTACAGTAGTTTACTATACATACCATTTTGTGTTGTTTAGTATGGAAGGAAAATACTTGGGTGCCCCACCACCATGCCAGAAATGTGTATTGCTGCATTAGGCTGTTGCTTATGAAAGTTTATACCAGATAATAAAGCTTGTGCTGCTTATTTTTCATACGTATTCCCCCGTCCTGCGCACCATGGATAACACTTGCTGCATTTCAGAGCACTTTCATGCATGTTAGTTTTCCTATATTGATACTGTTTTTGTGTTGATAAAAGTGTGTAAATCTGTCATGTGTGATAAATACAAATATATCCTTTATATTGCAAGCCCAATAGCACATCCTATGCTGAAGTGATATCTGTAGTCTAGGAAAATTGTCATTGGCTATTGTGGCCTTTTTAGCCTGATTGACTATGCATTTATGACTACATTTATTCAGAAGTGACTTCAATGGGACTGTCACCTAGGTACATAAGAACAATGGAAGCCATTGGTCCTTTTAGCTCAATATTGTGAACACTGATAGCATCAACTTCCCAGGTTTTCAGCCAGGATTTTTTCTCAGCCCTGCATCAAGATGCCATGCAAAAGATTGGCCTTGGCTCCTTCTGCATGCAAAGCATGTGCTCTACTGAGTTACAGCCCCTCCCCTTAGGTACCCGTAAGTGTACATAGAATTATAGCATGATCTTCATATGGAATTTACCAAGAAGTGCGCCTCACTCCTGCATGTGAGTGCATAAGGTTACAGTCTTACCTGGAAGTACATCCCATTGAATTCACTGGAACTGAATAAATGTGCATAGGGTTGTTTTGCATATATACATATCTAGAGTATTCAAATAGGGTATTTTAAAAGCTGGTCAGTTTCCAGTTACGAGGATAGAATAGGAGAGTGATACAGATTAAACAAATAAAAGTCTTAATTTGCGCTGCAGTTACTCATTTAACTAAATACTGTTCTGGTTTGCCTATATTTCTGTATTTTGACACTTAGGGCCAGATTCAACTCACATGGTGCACTTGCAGAAGCCAGTGTAAGGATTCCCAGTAGTACAATGGGGTTCCCTCCTTCCCCCCATTCCTTCCTCAAATCTGCTCTGGAGGTTTAGAACTGTTGCAACAGCACACCAGGGTGGAAGGTTGTTTCATATGGCTGATAAATGCTTGTGCTGATGGAACTCTACCCTTAATTTTGTTAGGCAGCCCTGTTTCGGGAGGCTTTTAATGTTTTATAGATTATTGTATTTTAATGCTTTGTTGAAAGCCGCCCAGAGTGGCTGGGGAAACCCAGCCAGATGGGCGGGGTATAAATAATAAATTATTATTATTATTATTATTATTATTATTATTATTATTATTATTATTATTATAGGCTAGGTATTTAAGTGTGATTAAATACCACCGGGTGGCGCTGTGGGTTAAACCACAGAGCCTAGGGCTTGCTGATCAGAAGGTCGGCGGTTCGAATCCCCGTGACGGGGTGAGCTCCCGTTGCTTGGTCCCAGCTCCTGCCCACCTAGTAGTTTGAAAGCACATCAAAAGTGCAAGGAGATAAATAGGTACCGCTCCGGCAGGAAGGTAAGCGGCGTTTCCATGCGCTGCTTTGGTTCGCCAGAAGCAGCTTTGTCATGCTGGCCACATGACCCGGAAGCTGTATGCCAGCTCCCTCTGCCAGTAACGCAAGATGAGCAGCGCAACCCCAGAGTCGGACATAACTGAACCTAATGGTCAGGGGTCCCTTTACCTTTACCTTACCCAGTTTGGACAATGAACATAATAATAATAAAAAAAATAAAAAAAAATAAAATAAAAATAAATAAATAAATAAAAATAGGCATTTATATAATGCTTTCATGCATTCAAAACGCTTCACATATATTATATTGTTAAGGTAAAAGGTAAAGGACCGGTTGAAGAGGCTTAAAGATACAGTATGTAATGAGGGTGCCAGGCAAGCTGTGGATGCAAGCAATTTTACCCTCAAGGAAGTCATGGTGAGCTACTGGCAGTTTTGCCACCTCCTTTGAGCCAGTCAGTAAAAGACCCCAAACTTCCCAGAAAACGTCTGGCAGACGACATAGTGAGGATGCAATGGAGGCAGTAAAGTATGCCTTCTTTTTGCCTTCACTGTCACTGGTTAGGCTCAATAATGAGTCCTCACCAGTGTTTGATAGCATTCAACTAGAGTTTTCCTTCCCTTGCATGCAAGCAGTTTTCCAGTTTGTTTCATTTCATTGTTCTCGAGTATATCAAGGAGCCAAGCAGGCTCTATGAAGCGGGAGAGGGCTCTCAGGGACAATGACCCATGGACCTATTTAGGCCCAAATAAAAAAGACCAAAGAAAGAAACTTGCCCCCTCAAAGGACCCCACCCCACAAAGCTAATAAATCCCCTGCCCCAAACCTGGAAAACTATTTCAAAATATCAGGAGGAGCAGGGGGTCTCAGTTAAACTTTATATATTACACAGGAGTACCCTGTGTAATAGGGTACTAATAGCACTCCTTCCTAATGTGAATTACTTGGGGGTGTTAGTTTCTGATTTAATTTAAAACATGCAAATATGTGGTCACAGAATCATGGTTTAATTGTTTTAGGCACAATATAACAGGAGCTAAGGTTCTTCTTTCTCAGTTGCAACACTGATGTGATTTTTCAGTGATTCTACCTCCGACCCACAATACTCATTTTCCATTAAATAGGCCCATATGTTTGTTTGCAGCCTTCTGAAAAGACAAATGTGTAAACTGGTTTCCAGGTAACAAAATGAGGAGTTCCAATTGAAGCGAACAGGAACACAAGTACAGTAAAATAATTCAGACTTGAAAATATATTTGTTAAGTCAACCAGTAACTTCTCTTTCTTGTTAAATCAGCTGTCTGTATATTGATTTAATTAAGGACAATAGGGCACTATATTAGTATGTCATTGAATACGACTACAGAAGGATCCAACCGAAATCTGTTGGCAAAGTTAATATAACAAAAAGTTCTATGGAAATGTGTGGGTTATTAAATACCAAAGGTCCTAAAAGTGAGTTGAAAGTGATATAGATGAAATATGCGGCAGATAATGTGGAAATTAGAATAGAATGGGGCTTATATTTGATTTTTGAGATAGTCTGAATAAACTGGGGTAGAAAAAATTGTTGCCAAATTTTTTTAAAACGCAAAGATTCTAAAAAGGAATGAGGGACAGTGGCGGAGCTTCATGTGCACCGGGGGAGGCGGAGAGCAGGCGGGGGCGTGGCATGGTGCGTGTCCTCGGGGTGTGGTGCGCAGCCCATAGGGGCGTGGCACACATCCTGGGGGTGTGGCGCACGTCCGGGGGGGGGCAGCCACGATGACACCCTACCAGGATCACGCTGCCGGGGGTGGTGCGCTTCCCCCGCACTCCTCTTCCTCCGCCAGTGATGAGAGAAAAAATATTTCTGCATGAAATTACATAAAATTAAAAAGACAGTATGATCTTGAATAACAATAATAGGAAGCCATTTTATGCTTTCTTTTGTGGTTTGAAATGAGTCGTGTACTTGATATTTTGGTATGTGGCTGGATGGTCTTCCTAGAGATGTAATGAAGCAGTATCAACTTTTTTTTTTTTTTTTTGTGATACTACATTAATCTATCGTCTCCCACTAATTTTTATCTTAATGGTACAGCTATAGAGACTTGTTTTGTTTTTCATAATTCACATTTCAAAAAACCATGATTTTTTATCTTGACTTATTAGGAAGCAACTTTAACCATCATTATTTCCCCCAAAGAATCCTGGGAACTGTAGTTTGTTAAGGGTGCTGAGAGTTGTTAGGAGACCCCTATTCCCCTGACACAACTACAGTTTCCAGAGAAATTTAAGGAGTCCTCCTTCCTAGGGAACTCTGGGGATTAGAGCTCTTTAAGGGTACCCCCCCCCATACACACACGTCACACATACACTTGATACTGAAATCTGCTACATTTATCTTTGATTTACTAGAAAGAAAACATCCCTGGTAAGCCAGGATGGAAAAATGTGATGTACCGGTAATTATCATCCCAGTGAATATAGCCGCATAATTTTTCTTAAGTAGTGAAGTAGTTCATGGGAAAAACCTGGTGTGGACAGACTTCAGGCTTGCAGTGTTTTCTGTTTTGTTTTGTTTACTGGAACCATCTCCATCAAATGGTGCTTAGGTACAAAATGCTGGTTTCACCCCAAGCTTAATCAGTAGCCCGGAGTAGCCAATGTGGTGCCGCCCCCCCCCCAGATGTTGGACTGCCATAATTTCCTGGCAGAATGGCAAGCAACAAGTATGATAGTCTAACAACATTTGGAGAATATCACTTTGTTTGTCCCTGAGTAGCCTGATTTTGGAAAGCTGTCTCTGGTTTAGAAGCAAGCATCAGACTTGTGTATCTTCCTCCTGTTGGAGTGCTCCCCTGTCAATTACCTGATGTCATCATGATGTTAGATGACCCAGCTTCAAAGGAAAGAATCAGGAGTGTGCTCCAAGTTTTTAATGTGATTTCATCAGTAAGATGCATTCATGAGAAGGGAGCATAATTGGAATCCATAGAGTTATATATGTTGTTATTCAATTTCTTACCTGTGCTTTACTGCAAGGTTCCAGGGTGGGTTAGAACAATTGTTTACCTCTTTTGTTCAAATTCATGAAATCTCAGAACTGATAGTTAGATCTCTTAGTTTTCTAAATCATTAATTTAGTTGAAATTTACTGAACAACTTTAAAGTACTAAAATACCTCTCTCCAACAATTTTAACATATAATGGAATAGTAGTGTGTGGATGTTCACATATAAATATTGTAGCAATACAATTGTTTCTTATGTCTGTTCAGGCAGTGACTGTAACTTGGTAATAGAACATATGTTTTGCATGAAGAAGATCCCAGCTTCACTTTCTGGTGTTTCCAGGCAATACCAAGAAAGAGTCGATTGGAAATATTGGAGAGCTGCTGCCAGTTGGTGTAGATGCTACTAAGCAAGATGGAGCCACGGTCTTTGCTCAGTATAAGACAGCTTCCTAGAATTATATACTGGAATATGAAGCTTGCCATGTTCCCAGTAGTTTACCTACCTCAATGCTTCTCTGGTAGCAAGCAGCCAGGCACCTCTAGCCTGTATGATGGTGATATCCTCTTGTTTTGTGTTCATTCTTTGGTATTTTAAATTATCCTGGCTCTCGAGTTAAATTCCTGACTCACACCCAGGTTGGAATATTATCTTCCATTATCTTCTAGGAAGTAATTTGCAACTAATCAGATTATGGTGTAAATGTGAAAAGAAACTATTAATAACCATAATAATGTGTGGTGGAGAGAGATTGCCAATAGGTTCAACCTTTACTTACCGGTAGTAACTTGGTTTTTGTATGTGCAGATTTAATTCCATCGTTTTAATGGCAGAGGTGTAAACTTCATTATTTCCATTAATAGCAAGCTCTAGTGTGTTGAGTGCTGAGTCGAGGAATCAGAATAGGTTCACTGACAAGAGGGAGGTATCAACAGGCTCAGGGAACCCTGAGACAGGCAGACACTCCAGTAATTTAAAAAATCCTAAAAGGGCTACTCCACTCCAAACAATATAATAAACAGTACTTGATAGCATCAAGGAGCCATGCAAGGTTGAGCCTCAGTTGGAACAGAGAAATGGGAAACGGGGAGTTGAGGGGAGAGTGAATTGGCCTCTTGCAGGTTTCTGGAGGGAGGGTATGACCAGATGACATGTTTAACAGGAGTGTTCCTAGGGATACACTTCTAGTATTTGTACAGATTCCACTTGTTTTTCCTAATGATGAAATTGTTAATGCAAGTAATTGAAACTGGCAAATGTACAGAAAAAAGGGATTTGAAAATGTTCCACATAGAAAATGTTGTAAAACACATTTATATATATAATAATAATATAATAGAACAAACTTCTATTTCAATGTATAAAATAATATAATAGAACAAATAATATAATAGAATTCAAACTTCCTACAATCAGTTTCACACTGAATTCCAAACATTGCATTGTAAGGTGTACTGGCAAGGCCTGCTTAGGCCTCATGCATGAATTGAGACACCAACATAGAATGTGCTCCATATTTTCCTATAGCTGGGCTTTGCAAGTGAAGATCAGTAGTGGTGGACAAGCTATTTTGGTTTTTTAAAAGGAATGTGGACTATTTCTGATATTTTGTTTGCTCAACCTCAGTGGAAATAAAGCTTGAAAAGTGTTGATATATGGAATGAGCAACAGGCTTTTGGTAACAATGTTTTGGGTGCTGTTTTTCATAGGAGCTGGTGAATCAGGAAAAAGCACAATTGTCAAACAAATGAAGTAAGTATGTTTTAGGAGTGAAAACAAAGTTAATAGATGACTTTTAGTTAAAACAAAGAGTGATTTTTCTTTCTTTTTTAGGATTATCCATGAAGCTGGTTATTCAGAAGAAGAATGTAAACAGTACAAAGCTGTTGTCTACAGTAATACAATTCAATCCATTATTGCTATCATTAGAGCAATGGGGAGGTTGAAGATAGATTTTGGGGATTCTGCCAGAGCTGTAAGCATTGATGTACTCCTTACTTAATGTTCACTTTCATTGCTGTACTGTACTTCTGAAATCCACTTACAAGAATTAGTGAACTTTGTTATATGTGAAATAGTTAATATTTTTCTTTCAACACATCTTCTCTGACTGGACAACAAGGAGTCAGCTTGCAAAATAGGGCAAGTTTTCATATCCCAAAATCTTGGCATGGGTGAAAGAAGTAAAATACTAGATGAAAATAAAGTCAGTTAATTTCAAGACCTGTGGAAAATTTAAGGCAGGACAAACCTGTCCCCCTTCATGGCTAAACAAGGTGGAAGAAGCCTGTTAGATGCCATTAGAGTACATCTCCTATCATCTGTGATTCTTGACCATGATTGCTGGGGCTTATGGGAGTCCAATAACACCTGCTAGGTCACAGGTTTCCTACCCCTGCTCGAAAGTCAACTTGTATCAGATGGTTGTATAAAGCTTTCAAGAAGTAGTATGTTAAATAATTTGACTGCATTAACAGAAGTATGATGTCCAGATCAAGGGAAGCAATAGTACCACTCTATTCTGCCTTGGTCAGACCACACCTGGAATACAGTGTCCAATTTTGGGCACCACAATTTAAGAAGGATTTTGACAAGCTGGAACGTGTGCAGAGGAGCACAACCAAGATGATCAAGGGTCTGGAAACCAAGCATTAGGAGGAATGGTTGAAGGAACTGGGTTTGTTCAGGCTGGAAAAGAGGAGACTGAGGGGAGATATGATGGCCATCTTCAAATATCTCAAAGGTTGTCACATGGAAGATGGAACAAGCTTGTTTTCTCCTACTCTGGGGGGGTAGGACTCAAACCAATGGCTTCAAGTTACAAGGAAGGAGATTCCGACTAAACGTCAGAAATAACTTTCTGATAGTAAGAAACGTTCAACAGTGGAACAGGCTCCTTCAGGAGGTTGTGGACTCTCCTTCCTTGGAGATTTTTAAGCAGAGGTTAGATGGCCCTCTGTCATGGATGCTTTATCTGAGAATCCTGCATTGCAGGGGGTTGGACTAGATGACCCTTGGGGTCCCTTCCAACTCTACAATTCTATGACATTTTGGAAATCCCCATTTTCTTAAAAAAAAGCTTTCTTGTAATACAGACGTTAATGTTTTTTGTTTAATTTTATTTATGTGACTTGATTGTCAACTTTGTAGCAAGGTAAACAGCTGTTTTGCTATTATGACAGTTTGAAAGCTGAATAGAGTTTCTGGGAGCCTTCACAGTTTTTCTTTCTTTTTTAACAGGATGATGCTCGTCAACTCTTCGTTCTTGCTGGATCAGCAGAGGAAGGCTTTATGACAGCAGAACTTGCTGGAGTTATCAAGAGACTGTGGAGAGACAGTGGTGTTCAAGCTTGTTTCAACAGATCAAGAGAGTATCAGCTTAATGACTCAGCAGCATAGTAAGCTTAAAACAAGGATGATGGCACAGTTGCCAAATTCATTTTGCTGCTGAAAAGAGAGGCAGCAAGCAAGGGATACAAGTGAGGGACTCTTAAAAAAAAAGTGCAAAGAGACTTTGAGATGAGCATATTCTTATCACGATATTTCTGATTAAATCCCTAAACTATCTGAGCAAAGTATAGCAATATATTTTATTTCCAGTATAGTGTTGCTGTTGTTGTTTTTTAAAAAAAGATTTCGCCAAATAGATGAAATACATCTAAAATGAATAGTACTGTCAGTCTATGATGAATTGCTGTCAACTTTGCCTGGATAGAAATAATCACAATGTTCTGAAGTTGTCATTTTATACATATATGCATAGGATAATACAGTATTCAACATCGTTTATACTCTGAGTAGACCCATTAATAATGTTAAATCACTCCCAATACATATTTATACATACATTACTTACACACACAGGGACCCAGGTGGCACTGTGTGTTAAACCACAAAACCTAGGGCTTGCTGATCAGAAGGTCGGCGGTTCGAATCCCTGCGACGGGGTGAGCTCCCATTGCTCGGTCCCAGCTCCTGCCCACCTAGCAGTTCGAAAGCATGTCAAAGTGCAAGTAGATAAATAGGAACCGCTCTGGCGGGAAGGTAAACGGCGTTTCCGTGCGCTGCTTTGGTTCGCCAGAAGCGGCTTTGTCATGCTGGCCACATGACCCGGAAGCTGTACGCCGGCTCTCGGCCAATAAAGCGAGATGAGTGCCGCAACCCCAGAGTCGGACATGACTGGACCTAATGGTCAGGGGTCCCTTTACCTTTACTTACACACACACATGTGTATGTAATATAAGATAGCAAAATCCATAGGTTATATTTACTAACAAAAGGGCTACATCTGGATAGTGGAGTCAGATTAACCTGGCAAGGTGGTAAAATAAACATAACCTCGCTTTTAATCTACTATTCCATACTACACAATATTCTGCAAACTTAATAATGTGAATGGTATTTCTTGCCATCTCCACATGATTTTAGATAAGCGAGATTGTGTATGAAATCAGCCTTATTTTTTCTAATGGGTTTTTAAATGTAGAATCAACCTTAGATTTAATTAATTGGTAAATCAACATTTAGTTTAATTTCCTGTTAGCATTTCATCTAACATATTTATTCCTTCTGAGGTTATAATCACTATTCTACCAATTGTACCTAAAAGTGAATCCCACTGATGTTGGTGGGACTTCCTCTGAAGAAAGTGGACATATGTGAATGTAACCTTATAGCTCAATTCTATATCTGCTCAGAAGCAAGTCCTAGGTTTGGTGGGGCTTCCCACCAAGTGTGTGTAAGATGACAGTTTTAGGTTGCGTGCATTCTGTGCATTCTTACTTGGGAGGAAATCCCACTGACTACAGTGGGACTTGTCTCTGAGTACACATACATAGGATTTTTACCGCGAGTATTGACTTTATTTATTTGTTAAATCATGTTTTTAAATCACTTCCGAAAAGGTAAAAAGTTTGCTTGTATTACCTAAATGTGTCAGGTGGTGTAGAATAGAGTTATTCGAAACTGTTCATAATTTATCTGTACCCTACCCATACCTGAGTAGCATGAAGTTGGTAATTACTGTCCATGCCATTTGTTTTAAATTTCATGTTATGCTTAAGTATCAAACTGCTGATTTTTATTTTTATTTTATACATTTAAAAAAATTACTTCTAGCTACTTGAATGACTTGGACAGGATAGCCCAGACTAGCTATATCCCAACGCAGCAGGATGTCCTCAGGACTAGAGTGAAAACCACAGGAATAGTGGAAACTCATTTTACTTTCAAGGATCTCCATTTTAAGTGAGTAGTCTCAGGAAATAGGATGTGTATATATTTTGTGTAAATATTTTGTATAAAATGTTAATATTTGCAAAGAGTAAAAGCTACTTGCATTTTACAAATGTAGATACTTTCCTGGTGTCCATTGGAAAAATTCTACTATCTGTTCTGAGGCATTCTAAAGCAGGCAAAGAGATATATTAACAGTTCTCTTTTCCATGTATTGTTCAGGGTTTCTTCTAATTCCTACTTTCTTTGCTGGATATCCTTAACTTCTATAACATGCCGTTTTTCAGTTTGCTCTTCATAACTTCTTTACCTCCCCATAACCAATGAATGCATGAATCTTGTAATTTTCATATTTATTTTGTCCTTGCTGCTCTGCAGGAGGAGGAGGGGTAGGTTACATTAGAGAATTTACTTAGCAATATAAAGCAATCTGGGGAGAAAATCATTGCATTTGAATGTGATAGAATAAGAGGGCACTAAGCTGCACAGCACATCAGTTACACAACTAACTTTCCACCCCATTTCCCAGTGATTGGTTTCAGTCCCTTCTATCTCTCTTTCCTGGTGTTAACATCTGAGGAAGAGAGGCGAGGACATTGTAATTATCAGGTAAGATTAGAGAAAACTGCAGGCAAATATAGTGCTGCTCTGTAGACAAGTATGTGTAGTATTACTTTGATGATACTCTTAGGCTCATATTCTAAAATGTGGATTTATTGATAATCTGCATTAATGAGAATAGAAACCTGTAATTTCAAATGTTATCTGGTTAAATTTTGCTCCCACATAACAGTGTTTAGAGGCAAATTTGGAGGCTAAAATTGCAATAGCCTACATCTTCAGCTACATTTGACCTAATCAGAAGAATCATTCTTGAATTTGGGGGGGAATCCCGTCTTAAAATAATCATTCACATTTTTTCTTTTTTTTCAGGATGTTTGATGTTGGGGGCCAAAGATCAGAACGGAAAAAATGGATTCACTGCTTTGAGGGAGTAACAGCCATAATTTTTTGTGTTGCACTGAGTGATTATGATTTGGTCCTTGCTGAAGATGAGGAAATGGCAAGTAAACCCACTTTGAAACAAGGAACATTAGGTAGGCCAGGCCCACCAAAGTTAGTACAGCTCCTTGTGTAACACAGTAGTGCTAGGTCCCCTTCTGACATTTACAGTAGCATGAGATCTGTTACAGCATATGAGCTTCCTGTGCCACTTTTGTAACACTGGACAATTTAGGTCATCTATACAGACTCGACGGGACGCAGGTGGCACTGTGGTCTAAACCACAGAGCCTAGGGCTTGCCGATCAGAAGGTCGGTGGTTTGAATCCCGCAACAGGGTGAGCTCCCCTTGCTTGGTCCCTGCTCCTGCCAACCTAGCAGTTCAAAAGCACATCAAAGTGCAAGTAGATAAATAGGTACCGCTCCGGCGGGAAGGTAAACGGCATTTCCGTGCACTGCTCTGGTTCGCCAGAAGCAGCTTAGTCATGCTGGCCACATGACCCGGAAGCTGTCTATGGACAAATGCCGGCTCCCTCAGCCAGTAAAGCGAGATGAGCGCCGCAACCCCAGAGTCGTCCACAACTGGACTTAACGGTCAGGGGTACCTTTACCTTTATACAGACTCGACAATGTCAGCACTGCTGAGTTTCCTCTGCATGGAAAAAGGCATGTAATGGGCACTTCCTATATTTTATGGATTTTCCAAAATATACAGAAGCAAGAGCACGCAGCATCAGCTCTTACCCCACCAAAGCTAACCGTGGAAGGAGCCCCTGTATTCTGTGAAGCTTCTAAATTAAATACTGTCCGGTTATTTATTATCATTAGATATGCAATGTGAGTGGGGTAATCACCATGTCTAAGCAGGTGATGGTTTATAGATTTTGTAAACTGGTAATGCAACCTTTTCCAGAGTCAGGTCCCACTTAAAGCAAAATGCACAAGTCTTCAAGAATATAGAAAAAAAGTTACTGTGATCACTGTAAATTAATGGGTCTCTATTCATCCAGAGTTAGGCAGTTTGAAAGCCCATTTAATTCCAATGGGAGAATTAAACATATAAA
This sequence comes from Darevskia mixta, assembly GCA_034641385.1. Lineage (NCBI taxonomy): Eukaryota > Metazoa > Chordata > Lepidosauria > Squamata > Lacertidae > Darevskia > Darevskia mixta. The sequence goes on along the minus strand of JAWWNH010000224.1, from coordinate 4,267,300 downwards.
TGGAATTTCAAAGTGTTTAACTTTGGATTGATGGAGAACGCTGCCTGAAACATATAATCATCCATTAGAAATTATTATATTTTTCTTCACCTAATCCATTGTCCTCTTGGAGAGTTCAGTAACTTGGAAAATGTCCTGATACTCAAGCTTCAAAAAAGCCAACATGTAGGCTTTTTGGATTTCATTGGGTTAAACTTATATATCATATTTTTCCATTGCAGAATAGGATGCATGAAAGCATGAAACTATTTGACAGTATCTGCAACAATAAATGGTTTACAGACACTTCCATTATCCTCTTCTTAAATAAGAAGGATCTTTTTGAAGAAAAAATCAAAAGGAGTCCCCTCACTATTTGCTACCCAGAATATCCAGGTATTTACTATTTTATTTCCAAAAGAAACAAAAACCGAAATAGAGAAAAGAATGTATTGATCTGATACCTCGGGTTATAACAGTTGAGAAAACCATACTTGTAAATAAGTACCAGATTACTCTAAGTCAGAGACTTTCACTGTGCAGCTCATATAGCCCACTCTAACCTTTTACAAAAAGTAGTGTAGTATTCTAATAATTGGTATTGTTTTGCTGTCTGATTAAATGAAGATATTATCTGCAGTGTATATAATCAGTGTTTGAAAATTTAATTTGTGTGTAAGCCTGAGGGCGGAGATTGCATTGTTTTTTATTTGTTCAGTACCCAGAAAACTAGATGAACCAAATTCTTATATGAAAACTCTTTCATGAAATTCTCTCTTTAGCAGCTTATCAGGGACTCCTTAGTGAGGAGAAAAGTAATAATGACAGATTTATACTTTAGTGTTCAGCTGTAAGAAAGTATAGACTTTATTATTGTGTATACTTTCAATTAGGGACGTGGGTGGCGCTGTGGGTTTAACCACAGAGCCTAGGGCTTGCCGATCAGAAGGTCTGTGGTTCGAATCCCTGTGATAGGGTGAGCTCCCGTTGCTCGGTCTCTGCTCCTGCCAACCTAGCAGTTCAAAAGCACGTCAAAGTGCAAGTAGATAAATAGGTACCACTCCGGCAGGAAGGTAAACGGTGTTTCCATGCGCTGCTCTGGTTCGCCAGAAGCGGCTTAGTCATGCTGGCCACATGACCCGGAAGCTGTACGCCGGCTCCCTCAGCCAGTAAAGCGAGATGAGCGCCGCAACCCCAGAGTGGGTCACGACTGGACCTAATGGTCAGGGGTCCCTTTACCTTTATACTTTCAATTAAGGCAGAGCAGTGGTAAGCCCAGGAATCCTGTTGCAGTGCCCCATCAAAAACTATGTGAACTGTAGACCATGACTCAGAATTCTTTGCAACATGCAGGAGCTTCATGAAATGGGAAGTTTCTGTGACAGTAGAATGATTGAAAAACAATGTTAGATGAACAAGTGTGGCAAGGAAGGTTACTTCCTGTACATTACTTAGGAAGGCAATATACAAATTTTATAAACAAGCTAAGTTTATAATGACTGTTTATAAATCTGGAAGGTTTGCTGATTGAAATGTTTCCCCATTAGTTTCTGAATGTTGCCCTTTCTAATGTAAAGAGAGATCTGTTTGCCATATAAAAAGACTATTCTTGATAGGTATTAGCTTAAATCACATTAGAAGACTGAGCAGATAAATTAAACTTTGAAGTTACTAGAGTTGATGTTACTAGATTCTTAATGGTGTTACCTGAGCAGGTATAAAGATGATCCTTCAAATAAGCCAGATGAAAATTAGTCAATCTTTCAGTTATTGTCCCTCTTGTTATAAAGTATGTGCTACAATCTCTGTTTTAGAATTTTGTTGTGCATTTCATCTTTTTTTTTTAGGATCAAATACATATGAAGAGGCAGCTGCATATATCCAGTGTCAATTTGAGGACCTGAACAAAAGAAAAGACACAAAGGAAATTTACACTCACTTCACATGTGCTACAGATACTAAGAATGTTCAGTTTGTCTTTGATGCTGTAACTGATGTTATCATAAAGAATAACCTAAAAGACTGTGGTTTGTTCTAAACATTTACATCAAATTGTACTTTTTTTTGCATTAACCAAATGAGTCACAACTTCATTTTTTTAGACCATAAATATTTTTATGAGTGATACCTAAGTCATACTTAAACTAGACACTTTGAAATTATTGGACTTAAATTTATTGATTTCAACAAGTCTACTCTGAGAATGACTAACATTGGCTACCACCCTGTGTTTTTGTTTATGTATCAGATTTTCCTGGTCTTGATTAGGTTGAAACATAAAATTCAAATCTACAGGTTTATGTGGTAACATGAAAAAGCATTGGCCAGACCAATATTGTACTTGCTTGTTTAAACAGTTTTATTTATGTTTGTTGTATAGATTTAAATAGCGTTGAATAACAATCAACACACCATGATTGTCTGTTTATGTGTGACTGTGTGTTGTTTATGTAAACATTGAACAAATATTTTAATGCATCCCATAGAATTTTCATGTTTTAAGGACTGCTTTTTCTGTAGGAGAAAATGTTTTTCCTTTTAGATTTTTCATTATTCAAACAAATATTTTTTTTAAAAACAAACAAACCCTTAATTTTCCATATAATACATGTGACATAGTTGTTCTTAGATTTTATTTATGCCCCAGTAATTAGCATAGTAGGCTTTTTATTGATTATAGGATCCTTTGCACTTCCTCAGGATTAAATAAATTCCCCAATGGATTTCCCTGAGTTATTTTCTCCCAAACATTTAGAGAATCACTTTTGAACACTTCAGATTTACAGCAAACAAACCATTCTCCCATCTTGCATACTTCTTTGCCAAATATTTTAACAGAAGTTAAAAGAGAATTATTGCTGTGATTCAGCATGTAGAATCATGATCCTGAGAAAGTACATGCCCTAGACATTCTAGATTTCCTTCTGTCATAGCTAAATCCATAGCATGTCTCCCTGGATGGAAGCATATTTTTTTACTTGTTTTATATTTTATTGGTTCCTTTTAGCTTGTGTGTCTCGTGAGACATGCTAAAAGAAAAAAGTATTTGAATTAAAATCAAGGAGTTGTGTTCAACCAAGTCTTACTCAGAGAAGACTCACTGAATTGAATGAACCTAAGATAGTCATGTTTATTAACTTCACCGAGTCTACTCTGAGTAGAATTTGCAGTGTATACCATCCAAGGGATGGAAACGAACATTTCAAGCTTCATGCAGTTTTACCAATGTAAATTTTCTTTGCCTTTTCTCAGGGGAATGGCATTCTTTTAATGTGTGTTTCATGAAAGCTTAATGCCAACTTTTTTAAACACAAAAGAATTTTTCATTCAGAGCAGTGGGCACATTATCCATTGTAATTGAAATACATATGCAAATAGGGTTTTTTGCATGCTTTCAGAAAGAAAATCTTATCCAACAAGTATCATTTGTGTCATACAGAAACATGCACAGTTACTGGGATCGAGAGGCCCATACACAGGTGCAAAGCACTTCCATTCACACAAGGGGACAATATCTTTTCCCCTCCCTTATGGCAACAGGTCCCTTATTTGCAGATGCTGTTTTTGAGGGCCTCCAACCTTCAGAGTTACATTTGTGGAGCACAGAGTGCTACTGCTAGAAGGGAGAAGCTGGCAGGTCCCCATGTATGTGTGGTGCACTGCACAGGGAGCTTTGAAACCTTGCCTGTATAGATTCCATGGAAGTTTCCTCATCATTTGCTTCTACTCCCAAAGAGGCAAACCATTTACTACATTATGGCCTGCCTTTTCAGCGGTTAGAGCTGCTGCGGGAGGAGTCTCAAAAACAGGCTCAACTTATTATGTTGTGCCTTACTGATAACTAAAAAGTTACTTTGTAGCTATATTTTACATTGTGTTATGCTACAAGGCTGGTTGAAATGTCTATACAGATTTCTAAACACACATAAACATGAAATAAGGAGCTTTGTAAATAAACGTTGACTTGGCTTTCTCTATCATTCTGTCACCTAAAATATTGATGTAGCCAAGTTGCAAATATTGTTTTCTTTTGGTATGTTGGTAGACTTCCCACAGAGAATGTGTACTATGTTTCTGTCTATTCCTCTCTCCCCAGTCCAAGTCAAACAAAACTCTGAAGCTGGTCCTGTTTAGTGTTATGTTCGGAAGGGTTTAGCCCAAACATAACAAGATTTCTGCTGTTTTTCAGTATTGATCTAAATTGTCACCTTGCCATCCATGTTCCATTCTGGGGAGTATTTAAATTATTGGTGTTAATCCCATTTGCATCCTGCCTTTCCTCTAAGAAACTCAGGGCAGTGTACATGTGCTTGAAAGCACAAGTTTACTAGAGAAAACAAAATGGCAGTGATAGTGGTGGAAATGGATGGAACAAGTCTAAACAGACTTGTAGTATTAGGACCCCAAAAAGTGGTTTGTGTACTCTGACAGTTGTGCATCATTGTGCTTGATTCGTTTAATTCTGTCACTGAAGTATTTGGTAGTAAATGTATCTATATCCTTAATAGTAGATTTTGTACATTGCTGCAGTTTTTTAAAACAAGATTAAATTACAAGAAAATTTCAATTTAAGTTATTTGTGCCTTGTCGAAAGAAATATTTTTTCATTGAGCACAACTAGTGAAAAGCCTTCTGTAACCATAAGTGAAGTGCAAACAAAATAAAAGTTTGAGTAAGTTCAAATGCTGTTTTGGAAAGATAAGTATATCTTAATGGCAATTGCTTTGATGAATTGCAAAACTACTGGTTACACTTGTTACTATTCTCTCCACACCTAAGAATCTTTCTTTTCTGTATAAATGTCTACTTATAATCTACTTATTATAATCTGACACTGACAGCCAAGATTTGGTCAGATCTAACAACCCTACTGTGGAGCAGTTCAGTCACAAATTCCCCACAGCATCTGTAGTCCTTGGTGGGGATTTTATGGAGCAACTGCAAAGGATTCCCTTTAGGCTTAGAAGTCATCTTCCTAACCTCACATTATTCTTTGGATAAGAGATTTAACGCACAGGGCCTGAAATTGTTGGAATTTGTATCCCAACCTAATTTATTTACTCTTCACCATACCGGTATTTGAACAAACATGGGGGAAGAGCTATCAACAAAATTATAGTCTTCTTCATTATTCACATTTGTGAACACTTGAAGTATTAGAACGTACAGAAAGTGACCACTTTCTAATATCTGTGACCCTGTGTCCCCTAATAGGACACATACCAACAACTGGATCTGCAAGAGTGTGTGGAGAACTACAGAGCATGAAAAGATAGAAATGGCCTCACAGATTGAGCAGTGATATTCAGGAAACACTATATAGTAATCCTCTGAATACTCATAGCCCTGCATGACTATAGATGACTTACCTATCATTATCCCAGTATGAGTGATTTTGAAGAATTATTTAAGTAACATTACTAACTATCGTGCCATTAGGCTGTGTGAACTTGCCAAAAGTGTTCTAATTTCAGTTTGCCTCAGAATTGATTTTGTGCTGTGTTGTAGTTCAGCGTTTCTCAACCGGTGTTCCGCGGCACAGTATTGTGCCGCGAGACGTCGGCTGGTGTGCCGCGGGAAAACGGTTAGGGACCCACGCCGCAAACGCGTAGCAGCGGCTCCAGTGGGGGAAAGGGAGCGCAGAAAGCCACCGCCGAGAAGAGGCACCGTGGAGAAGCTGCCGGGCTCTACCGCGCATGCGCAAGCTGGGAGCTCGCCGCCGAATCTGATTGGTTGCCAGGGACCAATAGGAAGTCAGAGGAAGGAGACGCGAGGGCTGCCGGTAGCCACCCGGTCAAAATGGCCGCCACCCTAAGGAGGAGCGCTGTGCGAGTGCTCCAACCGCCAGCCAGCCAGCTGAGAAGCCTCCCCGGCTCCACTCGCCGTCCTCACTCGCTGCCTGGGATCAGCTAAGTCTTTCCTTTCGGGTTTTCTTTCACAGTCCCAGGGGCGGGCTTTTCATACCAGTGGGGCTGCTTTGGGCGCATAACTCCGTGATTTCCGTTACCATAGCGACGTTGCCGCCGCCATTTTGTGGGTGGTGTGCCGCGAGATTTCTTTCATAAAACAAGTGTGCCGTTGCCCAGAAAAGGTTGAGAAACACTGTTGTAGTTGATAAATACTCTCATGCTGCCCACCAAATAGAAAGTATTTGTACCATGTAAAGATTGGGTATAGCTGAGTGAGTACCAGTCACATCTCTTCCCAGCTTGCTTTGCACAGCATCTGTCATTCAAGTGATTTGTATGGTTTAACCTTTGCAATTGTATTGATAGAAACTGAGCTGTAATGTCTTCATCTACTGGGGATCCAGCTCCTCAGGAGAAGAAATATATCGGAGGCAGTTTTCTGTACAGCTTTTGTCCTCTGTAGAAAAAATGAGCAGGAGTGTTCATTCGTTTTGTATGACATGGTTGGAAAACATTTTATTTGGAGGGAGGCAGACTCAGGTGGAAGCATTTGCCTGGTCTAGCTTTGATGATCAAGGCATTGGCCCTCCTCCCATTCAGGCTGTAATCTTGCTTCCCCTCCATCCCCAGAAAATTCAGAGTGAAGGCAGTGTGATGCAGGAAGCACTGCTTTTGCTGGAGGCATTATTTTTTGCTTTGTTTGCCTTCAGGGGTGGCATCAAAGCACCAAATCTTATATTCTGTGCAGTGCTGTGACATTATCATGCTCACTCAGTCATCCTTGGTTGACCAGGATCACAGTGATCATGGGAAGAAGCTTTGAGGAGGTGAGGGGAAGCTGATGAAATAGAGCTTGCTTAGGAGGAGGGCTCAAAAGAGACAAATGTTTGGATAGGTTGGGGGGGGGTCACAATTTTTGTGTGTGAACATTTGGTGCACTGTTAAAAGCATGGATCTTCCAGGCGCATGTAGAGAGAGATTCACTGAATGTTTCTGCAATAGTCACTCTTGTGGGGTGCAAGAAATTCAAAGCAGACTTAATATAAAATGTCCTCAAGTTACTTGAAGCCATTATTCAAGAAAAATATTCATAAAAGCAAATGCCAGCTCTGGAAACAGTACTCTAGTAAGTGTTTATGCAAGCCAATAAAATATTTAACGGTGGTCCAGGGAAATGCACTCAAGGATATTATCTATGGATGAAGTCAAAGCAAAAACCACAACTTGAGTATTTCTGTTTATAGTGAATTCTTTCTTTTTAATGGGCTTTCAGCTATTGCAATGCAGGCTTTTTTGTTATTCTAATTTATGAAAGTTGTTGTGCCATTTATTTTGAGTATTGGGCTGCAGCATTTTTATTTGAAATCTTGTTCGTCTTTCCATAAGCCAAGCACATTGACTGCACCATCAACTTTTTTCTACTCAGAAGTGAGTCATTGAGCTCAATAGGGCTTACTCCCAAGAAAGAGGGAACAGACTGCATCCTTACTTGAGTATCTATTATTGCATGCTTTGTAGACAGTCACAGCTCTGGTAAAATAAAATTAAAAAGTATATAATGCTTTATTTCCAGCAAAAAGGCTTTTTTAAATGTTAAGGCTGCAAATTAGGAGATGTAAAAATCATGATTTCAGGCTCAAAGACTTTGATCCATATGCATGTTATTCATGTGTACGTCATCTTCACTGAAATTTGTTTGTTTGTTTTGCAACTGAATGCATGTTGTGATAGTTCCCCATTTGTGGAATCCCTTCCCTAGCATCTGTCATTATTAACATTCAAGGAGGAATTTAAAAACATTCCTGTTCACCCAGGTATTTGATGACTGCAAGATCCTGTTCCTGGCATCCTTGAATAATATAGCTATGAGATGTGACTTTAAAAAAAAAAGTTATTAGATGTTTTTACTTTTTGATTATGTTGTTTTGCTCATCGCTGCCTCATGCTCGTTTGGGAGAGAGGGCAGGATAGAATTTTACTAAATGAATGAAATGGTTAGCAGGAAATCCCACTGAGTTCAATGAAATTTGCAACTTGACGCATATTTTCATGTTGGAAGGAAAGGTTGCATCCCACATAGGCATTAGATTTGGAGTGGCTTGAATGTAGAAATCAGATTCTGCAAGTTGTGCTGAAGACCTTGTCCTGATGTCCATTTTAGATGTGCCCTATAAGTTTGCGCACTTTCAGCAACTTATCAGAAAGCATCTTACTACCTCAGTGCAGCAAGGCAGCCCATACAACAGTATAAGCACTTGTCAGCTTCAAGCCTTTGTGGCTTGATGGGCCTAGATTTATTAAGAGTGCAAGAAAACAACACTGTATATGTCTCAATTTCACATGTAAATACACACTGGAATTTCGTAGTAGGCCATGCCTTTATCTTGCATTGCTGAGAAGTCTATTTTAGCAGAACTCCTTCAGCAGAACCCATTTGTATGAGCCACTGTTATACTTCAGATCATCTTTCTCATTCTTACTTCCCTCTAGACTGGCGCTTTCACCCATTGTAAGACCTTCCACCGTTGTTTCTGAACTCACACATCTGGCTACCAATGCAATTACAAAAGAGAGCTAATTCTTCATAGGTGGAGCTGGAAGTATTTGGCATGATCCAGTCCTAACCATAGTAGATTGTGTGTTGACCTAGACTGCCAAATGTCTGGTATGTGCTGATGCTCATAAAGTTCCTCCCCTACCTGCATCATGACAATATGAAGCACGTAACTATTGCAGACAATTGATAGCATCTCCTGGCTAGGAATGCACAATCGCATAATGGCTGCTCTAGAATGTCATATCAGCTGGCAGCAGCTGCCCAAGGTCTCCACAGAGACAGAGATATTTACTATTACCTGTTGCCTTATCCTTTCACTGCAAAGGCCAGGAACTTTCTGCAAGCAAAGGACGTGCTTTACCACCCAGCTTTGGCCCCTCCAACTTTTTTTTTAAAAAGTCTATTTGAGTTTGACTTAAGATGACTCCTCTTTGCTGCCCTTGGGAATCTGCTCAGATTCCTGGGTTACAAAACCTCTTCATGACCAGGATCTGGCAAGACAAGATTTGCACAGTTCCAGCTGTGAGTTTGCGTTGATGGAAGTGTTAAGCCTTGACCTCAATTTCTTCTTATCTTCATCCCTTTTTAAAACATTAGGTTGATTAGACAGGGTTTTATCCAGGTGTGCTTGGCCGGACAATTGTATAAGACTGTTTAGAAGTGCTCTTTGATAATGAAAAACAGTCAGATCAATCAGAGAGAGGGCAGGAGCAAAGCATTGTTTGACTATAGAGATGCCTGCCAGTAAAGATGCTCAAGGTCGTTCCTATAAATAGGACATCTTTTCTCTGCGCAATCCTGTGCACACAGTCTGAAAAATTGATTATTATGGCATGCAACAGGAAGCTTTATCTTTATTTGGTCAACTCTCATGGAATTTGCAATGATGTCAGATCCATAAAAGATGTGGGCGAGGGCATCGGAACATGACTGTTTATTTTCTTTGCTACAATCATGCACAAAAATAGAACCAGATAAGATATCGGGCAGCTCTCTGTTTTGATGCATTTAGCAGGGTGAATAGATGTTAGCACGAAAGCAAACTAGAGAAGGGCTATTTTAGGCATTTTACAAGAAAACATTTTATTTTTTTTTGCTTATAAAAAGACAGATCCATCAAAGGAGAGCTGTACATGCAGTTAGGTCTCCCTATGTGCATCGCTTGATGAATTGGGCATATTTTTCCTACACGTTTGAGTGAAGCTGTAGGTGATCTCCATATTCCCTCTGAATGGGAGGCAAGATGTGCACATCACTTTCTTTTATCTGGAACCAGAGCTGAATTGGGTGAATGATCCAAAGAGAACCCACTTCAGGTACTACAGTTTTAAACTCATGGAGGGGGGAGTAGGGCTGCATGCACCACCCCCACCCCCAGTGTTTCCTGTGCGCTGTCTCCACCCTGGACTTAGAAGCCTCCCTGCAATTGGGAATCCTGCCTCAACACACTTAGAAAACCCCTTCAGACCTTCCAGCTTAATGCAGGAAAGTTGGGGGGTGGGCCTGCTATGCATACAGGTCTTAGGGGCAGAGGTGATGTGCACAGTCCCATGCCCCTTAGTTGTGTTCTAATTCCCTATTTGAGCATAGTGCCTTAACAGGCCTCTTAAATTTGTATCAGCTTCATTAACTATGAACCCCCAAATATGGGATCCTCTCAAAAATGGTGCCAAGGTTTTGCAGTGCTTTGTATTGAAAACCCCACGATTTGCAGTGCCCCACAAATGGAGCAATAGACCCTCAAACTTGGGGGTCATGGAGTCACTAAAAAACCCAACATTGTCCAATTCACTCCCAACCTGTGCCAATGTTTGGCAAAAGTTTTGTAGTGTTTTGCAGCGAAAACCCCACATTTTGCAGTGGCCCACAAATGGAGCAATAGAACCTCAAACCTGAGGGTCACCCAAACCTTGAAATGCTAGCTTCATGTATCTCTTGATGTGCTTTCTGCAAAACCTTTGCCAACAAGAGCCACTCTTGATATGTAATGTTCTGCACCCCTCCATTGAAAGATTCAGGTTGTAGATACGGGTAAATCAACCATATTTCATGAACACACTAGCCCCCATTGTGTTTTACTTTTCTGAAGGAAGCACAAATCTGGGTTAAGTGCCAAGACCCCTGGAATCCTGTGCTCGGTTCAGCAGAGACTGGAGTGGCCCAAAACAATATGTAGGGAACTAGACACCTACTGTTCCAGCTGACTCTGGATGAAAGTCTTGAGCTCAGATCTCGTTTTCTCCCTTATTGTTCAGATAAAAATGGTACAAAAGCAAAGCAAGGGTCACTTGCATAACAGGTGCATAGCATGGCTGGGCAAGCCAAGATGTAGATCCTGCAGTTGGCCCTCTAGAAAGCCCAGCCCAACCCAGTCCATTTGTAAAGAACGTGGGAAGGGAACATGCACTGTTGCTCTTCGTATCTAACCACAGACTCTGCCATAGCTGTCAACCCTCCATTTTGGGGGGCGGGAAACTCCCTTATTCTAATGCCGTTTCCCGCTGCTATCCCAGATTGTTAATATCCCTTAAATTTCCCGGATTGCAAAGGAAGCAGCTCCTCTCCCTCCCTGCCGGCCAGGGAGGCTCCTCAGCTGCGTTGCTCGGCTGCCAATAAGGAGTCTGAGACTGACTGGGGGCCGAGCTTGCATGCCTTGTGCATCCAGACCCTCATGCCCAACAAGACAGACAGCCTGCCTGCCATCTACGCGCTCGCTCTGTCGCTCACCCGTTCGCGCGCAGCCTCTGGAGCGCAGGGTGGCGAGGCTACTTGGTGCCATTGCACCGCCCTCGTGGCATCCCTTATTTTCAAATCCGAAAGTTTGGAAAAAATCCCTTATTTTCAAATCCGAAAGTTGACAGCTATGCTCTTTGCACTGCATTCCCTACCTACAAGGGCTTCTCCATTCATTTGAAGGGGAAAACCCCGGTTTATTTGTTTCAGGCACCTAGTCCCCACCCTTTAGCCAAAAAGGCTCTTAGAGCAGCTTCCCAAAATCAGTACTAAGATGGTCCTCTCCCTTGTTATCACCCTCTGAGCCTCAGGGCTCCGGAAAAGGGCCTCAGATGAGGATCTAAGCGTCCTAGTGAATTCATATTTTGCTCACAAGCCATTTGGGTCTGAATTTTGTGACATGAAGTCCCCCTCTGCAAGCACCCCAGGTACTAGCTTTATTGTTTTTGCAAGAATACCAGAAAAGTAGTGTTTCCTGCGCTGTGAAAATGTACCAGTGCCTCTGTGTGTAATCCTGACCTTTGTAGTGTTCTATAACATGATCAGTAACACAGCCACAAACCCACAGGGAACAGGTAGCATGTGGTTCCAATCAGACTTTACCATTCACATCTGATCCAGAGAGGAGTGCAGATACAAAAATCATTTCATTTATAGTTCCATTTCGGATGGACTTGAGCTGTCTCTACATATTTCCAGAAAGGCCTGCAAACAATGGGTGTTTTTCACCCAAAGAACTGCCAATTTAGAAGAACCTGCAATCAACCAATGGACATTATGTCGTTCCACCGAAGGGCCTTTCCTGTTTTGTCACTGGTAGAAGATGCACCAGCATCATTTAGAAGTGTGCATAGGACACTAGAGGCTGAAAAGGACCCCTCCCTAAGGCTGCACTCCAACCCCACTTTCCTGGTAGTAAGCCCCATTGAATTCAACAGAGCTTTGGATTCAATAGCATTTACTTCTCAGTAGACATGGTTAAGATTGCGCTGTAGAATACTAACTTAGACCTGCAGACAATTCACTGTAAGAATTCAGCCAAAATTATCATCAACTGCTATGACCCAAAGTGAGCCTTAATGTTAATTCTTTCTGCCCTCTAGGAATGCGGAAGCACCTGAATTCTTCATAAAAAAACTAAAAAGCCAGTTGCCCAATATCCAGCCAAATGCTGCACAGCATTTAAGTACGTAGGCAGACACAGAGGTTCAAGTCCATGAATGCAACAGATAAAAATAGGTTTATTATTAGCTCAGTTGGTTAGAGCGTGGCGCTGATAATGGCAAGGTTGCAGGTTCAATCCCTGTATGGAACAGCTGCATATTCCTGCATTGCAGCGGATTGGAGTAGATTATTCTCATGGTCCCTTCCAACTCTACAATTCTATAATTCTGTGTCCTCCATCTAGCTCGCAGCCCTGTTTACCTGGTCTGACTTGCACTGTTGCTGGACCATTAACTCTGACATTATAGCCTTAAAAGTAACAGTGTTAAAATTGATGCGTAAGAAACAAGGGCAAAATCAGGAGACTTAAACCTATCATATTAATGTCTCCAAATCCCACCTCTAATTATCCTTCCTAGATGGCTCATACTACTTTAGTCATGTCTAAAAGCACTGCTATAGCGTAGACTGCAGTTGCTGGAGGTTCTTGGCAGGAATCCATCATAATCACTGCTGGATAAGCTTTTGCCACCTCTCTCTATTTTAACATAATTCAGACATAACTTTGATTATTATTATAATTATTTTAAAGGCTGGATTTTTGTGATTAACTTCATTTCAGTATTCTGAAGGAGTCTCATCAATGAAACCGCTGCACACAATTGATGGATGAACGAAAAGTCTTTGCTCAGCAAGAGTCTTAGGGTTTAATCATACTATTGGCGGTGTTTTATGTTTTTAGGCTGCTGATTAACATTCATGTCTTGTTTCTTTTCATTCCCAGCACCTAAGATAGCTGTGCACCTTTAAATTTCTGTTAACCGTTTTTAAAGCAACAAATCCCTCTGTCTTTTGTTTGCTTGCTGTGAGGAACACACTCATCTGTGCTTGAGATAAAGGGGGAAGTGGTTAACCTTGGCATGCATTACAATGTCATTTGGACTCGGTTCTGGAGTTCAAATTTTAAATCAAGGCACAGTTAAAAAGAAAAAAAAGTAAACCAATTTATTTTTACAATTTTTATTTTTCCTTTCTAAAATCTGCTTTTAAACTGGCCATCTCCTTCAAATTCTGTGGCCCAGTTCTGGCATTTTTTTTAAAGCAGTCTGGCAAGAGAGTCTTCATATGAAGGACTTTCCCATTGCACCACACATGCACATAACATCACAGACGATGTTCACATTCCACATGAATGCCCAATCACACAGATGCTTAATTTCATCAAAAATGGAAGGGGAGATTGCATTGAAGAAGGGAAGAGGGTGAACCTGATCTTCCACCATTCAAGGACTGTAAATATTTGATCTGCTCCTCCAGGAATAGGGTGGCAGTGGCTTCAATTAGGAGCTGCTTTCTTGCTGCAACAAGTTTCCTGCCCATTATGTTTGTACATTGATGAAACTAACAGATCAGGGCTAATGGCATGTTAATAATTAAGGGGAGGTTGCATCTGTTTCCCCAGACTAATCAACTCTTGACAGCCGGTGCACAGGAATAAATTAGAGTTGATCTCAATTTCTATGGAAAAGGAATATTCCAAAGCAGCAGCAGATTCTCTGATTCATAAAGTTGCTGGCCTCTTATGATTCAATCGTTGTTTAGCACTGGCAAGAAAGCCAGTTAGTCTGCATGTTATTCCATTGACATTGATAAAGACCAAATGGCTCCCCCCACTACCAGCACGTGGTCCCATTACTGTAAAATGTGTTGTGTGTGTGTCATTTGCACATATCCACTGACTTCCGTAAAAGCTTTTGCTTCCTTTCCCCTCTAATCTAGTACCGGTATATTGTGAAAAGAAGCTGTAAAGTGCTGCCATAATACTGGGGTGTATTTTAGTTGCTTAGATCAGGCATGTCCAACAGGTAGATCGTGGACGTCTGCAGTAGATCACTGGTAGATCATTGGCTCCCCCCAAAGAAGCTGAACAACTGTGGCTCGCCTTAACAAAGCTCAACATTTTACCTCCTCCCTGAAAAAACTCAACAACTTTGACCCGAACCCCCCAAAAAGGGGGTAGATCATTGCCACTTTTTAAACTCTGTGAGTAGATCACAGTCTCTCGGGAGTTGACCACCCCCGGTTTAGATGATACAGAAGCCATAGTAAATATGGAATGACTCCCATTTAATGGAATAAAAAAAAATTCCTTCCAGTAGCACCTTAGAGACCATGGACGGCTCCCATTATCTATAGATTAAGCCTTTATTCCCTGGTGTCTTTCTCTTCCCAATTGTATCCTGTCATATTGAATAGAGTAGACTCATGGCAAAGTTTGGCTGAAATTCAAGCATCACATTAAATTCCAGATAATGGCTTCTGTTGCTTCTCTAAATGTCTATAATCAGTTACCCCATGTAATTTTGAGATTGTGTTATTCAAAGGAGTTTTTACAATAATATTTCCTTATTGTGGGATTAATGTTACTAATTGTGGCTGGATAGCTCCCCTTTTCATGCTTAGGGTTGTCCCAGCCCTAGATAGGGCTTTGTGTTGAATGTTTGCTCTGTCTTCCCTCTCCTGAAACAGCCCATTCCTAATTAAAAGGTGACTCTTTCCAGTTGAGCTGCTGTTAACGTTTTGCTCCAGCTGCCCTACACAGGATCCTCTACAATTGCATCCCAAAACTCAAACAAGACAAACTTTAGCCATTTGCCATGAGTCATTCTTTATTAAGCTCTTGGTTTTTGTGCCCTTATCTTGTATTCTAGTCAGCCTTGGCTTTAGTTATTTAAGAAGAAGTCTCAGAATAGCATCTCTTAAAGTCAGGGCATATTTAGACCCAAGCCATGTTTATTCCTTTTTAATGTGTCATTCTACGTAGCCAATCTCCCAGCAGCTTCCTTGTAGCCAAGGTTTCTTTTAATAGGCTAAAGCGGAGATGCAGAATAAATGTGACTATAGTAATGTTCCCCTCCCCAAAAATACTTGGAAACAATTCCTGACTGGACCAGGCGATGAAAATAATGACCTCTCCAAATTGGATGCCCTCCCCCCCCCGAAAAATCTGGGGAAATGTTATAAAAATGCTACTGCGGCTGCGCTGGGCTCTCTACACACCCCGCAAACCCACTTGTAAAGTGGTGGGGGTGGGGGTGGTGTTTCTGATAATGCTGTGCCCAGCACCCCTACCCCACCCCACCCCTCCCTCCCTCCCTCCTCACCTCTCCACACACACACTTCCCCAAAGCCCCTCCCTGGCCAGAGCAGCTTCCCAGTGCTTCCTCTAGAGCAGGCATAGCCAGACTCCGGCCCTCCAGATGTTTGGGACTACAATTCCCATCATCCATAGCTAACAGGACCAGTGTTCAGGGATGATGGGAATTGTAGTCCCAAACATCTGGAGGGCCAGAGTTTGCCTATGCCTGCTCTAGGAGGCCAGCAGGCAGCAAAGCAAAAAGGGGGCAAATTGGCACAGTGCATCTCAGTCTCCCTTCCCCTTTCCAGGGGCAGAGAAAGGTGGGGGCGATGGGAGCGCCCCGCCCCCAGGACGCATGCCAGCTCCGCCCCAACCTGCTCCCCGCCCCCGGTGCTGGAGAATGACGCTCCACCAATGCCCCTTTCAGAAAGTTCTTCTATGAGCATCCAAAGCAGAGGAGGTGTAACAGCCTCAGCATGTTGGCCGGCAGGAGCAGGCCAATCAGGCCCCAGGAGGAAGTGAATCAAAGTTTTGGGGAAAATTTCAATGACTCTTCCTATGAGCTGAAATAAGGAGCATGAAATCACTACTCGACTCTGAGTATATTTCAGGTGGCAAAACCTGGGCAAAAGATTCTTGCATTGTAGGAGGGTCAGGCTAGATGAGAATTGCAGCACATGGAAGAGCCAGTTCTAGCCAAGCCTGGGAGCCATTCTCTAATGAGCCAGTTGGACAACTCACATGCTTAATGTTCAGTAGGTGCTGAGCCGAGGCTTTAGCCTCAGAAGGCCAATAATTTCCCCTCTCCTTTCTCCTTCAGTGAGCCTAGGCCAGGGGTAGCTGACATGTCACGCTCCAGATGTTGGGGCTGCAACTTCCATAACCTCTGACCACAGGCAATACTGGCTGGAGCTGATGGGAATGGGAGTCTACAACATCTGGAGGGCATGGCTTTGGCTGCCCATGGCTTAGGCATGAAATAGCGACAGGTAAGTATAGTCTCTCAAAACTGAGGCAAGTGCTACACATTACCCCAACAAAGTATGAGTTCCACAAACCATGTTTGCCAGGGTAACATGAGTATGGTTTATAAATACTTACTAGCTGACCCGCCCGGCCACGCCTTGCTGTGGCTGATTTGGTGAGATGCAAAAGTAAGATGCAGTATGAAAGAGAAAGCGTATGTTTACTTACACCTTATCTCATTGAAGTTCAGTCTATGTCTCTGTTTGCCCCTCCCATTTTTGTCTTCGTTTCTACAACTGTTTATTACTACTATTTTAGTCTATGAGGTTCTTTGTCCTTGTGCTGTGCTGTTTAACGTCCACAGGAGGGCGCTTTATCCCCCCCCCACAAAATCAATTTTTTACCTGGGAAAGGTGTGGTATTTGTGCAATGTGAGTACATATGATCACTCCCATATGGGCATGGAACGTTGTGTCCAAATTTGAATGGAATCGATCAAGGGGTTACAGAGAAAGGCGATTGTTAACAAACATCCAACTTGAACGATTTTATATATATAGATAAATAAATGCTGGAATTGAGTGGGGCCAGAGTGAGAGAGCATCTGCACAGAGAATCAGTGGGTGTGAGGTATAGCTGCTTTTGGTAACATCTGATTGGCCTTGTGGGAAATATGATGCTAGACTAAGTAGGCCTTTGGTCTGATCCTGCAGAACTCTCCTTATATTCGCAATTCTTCACCATGCACTCTGTTTCTCTTCCACACAGGCTTCCCCCATAACCAGTCTTATTCCTAGTCTTGGGGTCTGGCTGTGGGGGAAATGAAACACATTCTGCACTAAAACTGCTTTCCCAAACTCACGTTAGTGCTAGAAGGCAAACATTCCTCATAAAGTGTGGTTCCGGCCTAAAGCTTCCCTCACATTTTTGCTTGTTAATAAATGCTATTATCCTGTCCACCACCACCCGCCCCCGTTCCATGTCTTTTCCAGAAAAGCTTTTTTCCGCAAAGAAGAGCCTGGCTGTTTGCCTTCAACGAAGCCAGAAGAAAATGGAGGAGGGGGAGAGAGAAGAGATGACAAAGCAAGAGCTTTTAAGAAGAAAAATAGCTACAGCGAACAATTCCATATGTGTGCGCTGCATTTGCAAATTGTTTCAGGTTTCCAAATTATGCTTAGATTGGATCATCTTTCAAACCAAACATGCAAAATAACAGCTTGTGTGTGTACATGCATGTGAGACTATTAGTACAACGTATGAATGCTCTTATGGGGGTAAAGCTAGTGTTGTTGTTGTTGTTTGTTGTTTGTTGTTATATATATACTGTAGTTATATAAATAGAATCCTGAAAGACAATGAGGAAACGCCTGCAAAAATACTCATCCTCAAATGTCAACATGCAATGGAAAAAGTGAAGTCATTTTAAAAGTCAGATGCCCAGGTCATACAGTGAGGGCACTGAAAAGGAAACTCAAAGGCCAAAGTTCAAATCCTGATGGGAAGAAAAAGATTCATAGAAGGAGAGCATTTGAAAACTGCCGTCTTGAGAATAGCAATGGGTAAAATTCTATTGATTCGATTTGGCATTGGATTTGGCAAATTTCCCCCTCCCTCAAAACACCACCACCACCACCAAGTCATTAGCACCACCTCCTTTTATATGAAATTTGAAACCTGTTGTACTTCTGCTGATACGAGAAGCATGAAAGGGTTTGTTCCCACCCTTTGCGTGTTAAGATCCCAAGACCTCCCTCAATAGACACAATTGACATGGAATTTGTTGTTGTTGTTTAGTTGTTTAGTCGAGTCCGACTCTTCGTGACCCCATGGACCAGAACACGCCAGGGACTCCTGTCTTCCACTGCCTCCCGCAGTTTGGTCAGACTCATGTTGGTAGCTTCGAGAACACTGTCCAACCATGTTGTCCCCTTCTCCTTGTGCCCTCCATCTTTCCCAACATCAGGGTCTTTTCCAGGGAGTCTTCTCTTCTCATGAGGTGGCCAAAGTATTGGAGCCTCAGCTTCAGGATCTGTCCATCCAATGAGCACTCAGGGCTGATTTCCTGAAGAATGGATAGGTTTGATCTTCTTGCAGTCCATGGGACTCTCCAGAGTCTCCTCCAGCACCATAATTCAAAAGCATCAATTCTTCAGCGATCAGCCTTCTTTATGGCCCAGCTCTCACTTCCGTACATTACTACTGGGAAAACCATAGCTTTAACTATATGGACCTTTGTCGGCAAGGTGATATCTTTGCTTTTTAAGTTGCTGTCTAGGTTTGTCATTACTTTTCTCCCAAGCAGGCGTCTTTTTAATTTCAGGACTGCTGTCACCATCTGAAGTGATCATGGAACCCAAGAAAGTGAAATCTCTCACTGCCTCCATTTCTTCCCCTTCTATTTGCCAGGAGGTGATGGGACCAGTGGCCATGATCTTAGTTTTTTTTATGTTGAGCTTCAGACCATATTTTGTGCTCTCCTCTTTCACCCTCATTAAAAGGTTCTTTAATTCCTCCTCACTTTCTGGACATGGAATTTAGTTTAAAGTTATTGGCATAATTTTGGCCACAACTTTATTGATTACAGATCGCGAGGCATTGGTTCCTGACTAGCTGCACCTGACCTGAGCAGGGCAGCACTGAGGCCTGGACACCGGCAGAGGTCAGTACAGGTAAACATTGTGGGGGAACATTGGACCAGGCGCAGTCTCAAGCTCACCCCAAATGCTCCCAGGGGCTCTGGCGTGACCCTAATCCCTGGAAGGGGATTGGACAAAAGCAAGGAGAGCCCCTGGATTCCTTTAATAGAATACCTTTTGCTCATTGGAGGAGCAGGTGCTCCAACCTCCCCCCCACTCCACATTGAACCAATACCTAACTGCAAAACCTTACAAAGTTGTGACAATTTGCTACGCGGCAGGCGAAACCCAAGTGCCACCAGCCAATCTGCCAAATGGGAAAATTCCTACCGGGCCCCTGGCCCAAGAACAGACGACCCACGATGGCATAGCAAGGTCATATACCTTTGTAAATCAAGAAAATCCTTAATAATTTTTTAAAATAATAATAATAATAAATAAATAAATAATGAACCCTAAATATAGGGAGGGTGGGTGGGTGATCGGTTGCACAAGGAAGCTCAATGCAGCAGTATATAAGGGTCCCTCGGTTAAAGCATGAAATGATCCCATTGGCCAGAAATACCCCAGCAACCTCCAATCGGGTTGTTGTGGCTATCCAATCGCTCCCACCCACAACAGCAGTGAGTTCAGTCCTGATGATCTCACTGCAATACGTTATCTCTGGGAGGAGGACACGATTTGTGATCTTCCCCAATTTACAAATTTGTGGACCCTGCCTGCTTTCCTTCCTCTTTACCTGGCAGTGCAGGTATCCAGGCTGGAGGCCTCTCTCTTCCTCCCTCCCTCCTTGATACTTTGAATGTTTCCAAGGCAGCATTCAAGGCAGTAGGTGCTGTGGGGCAGGCAGTTTCCAGTGCACCTGGTGTCTATATTTAAGGACTCAGGCGCCTTTAAAAACTACATTTCCTGGGCAGTGCTCAAGCCACCATATTATCTGAGCAGTCTGTTTAATGCAGAGCTTCAGAAGGATGTTGGGGGAAAATGCCACTATCTTTCCAGCACTACAGGCAAGAGACTAGTTTGTATTCTGTGCTAGGCCTTGGGTATCATTGCTGCTTGGGATATCAAACTTAATCTAAACAACCCCCTGCCTTTGAATCTGGGGTAGTGGGAAGACTAATATGAGAATTCTGTTGAATATGAAAAGTATGTTGACTATCTGTGTCAGCACTAGTATATATCTACATATTTTACAATTGTGATTTAAAAAAACGTTTCTGCAAGTTGCTTTGCCATTAAAAAAGTGTAAAAAGATGGCTCTGTTTGGGAAAGAGTATTATATGCTCTCGTAAACTATGCCCTGTGATATACGGTGGGCCCTTTCTGTTTATTAGATCTACACAAAGCCTCATACTTCAAAATGGCAACAATAAACTTTATGGAGATGATTAAATTGCATCTAATTCCACCAAACCGTTTTAGACCAGCCTTCACCTTTGGCTGACAGTGCTCTAAAATATTTATATGGGCTGGGATTTATACCTTAACTGCATGCAAGTACAAAACCAGCTTAGCTTAGGGGATGAGTTATTTAGGAAATAGGTCCTTTAATCCTCAAAAGAACACCGAAATCAGCAGCCTGTCATGTATAGCTGTCACTACTCCACTGCTTAGACCTCATATCTTAAAAAAATGATCCTTTAACTGCCAAGATTAGGTTTGACAACTCTCGTGCAAGGATCCTCAAGCTCTTTTTTCAATCTTGATAAACTTAAGGTTGTTCAAAAGTCAGTTCAACAGGGTATTCTTGTTCTTCTGATTCTGCATCCCCACGAAAATAGGCTCAGTGTTAGACTTTATGGTGCCACAAGACTCCTTCATGAATGCAAGACCAAGTCTATTCAAAACAGCACACTGTCATTTTCATAAACTGCAAAAGTGTCTCCTGTGGTTTGAATATTCACGGTCCTCACAATAACCCAGACGTGGAGGGATGTGTGAAATGGGCCATCACAGATGCAACGCGACAGGCAAAACATTTCCGCATCACCTCAAACACAATGCCTGACAATGTTGTCGGTTCGTGCATTCAGCGACTGACACCAACCGTACAATTACCAAGGTGGTTCGTTCCAGTTGTGTGCAGGAGGGAGAGGGATCAGGCCCGCCCTGTTCGCCCATTTGCATTGTAAGGTCTGAAAGACCCTCTGTTTAGGTAGCTGGTCATGTGGAGGGAGGGCTCTCTCCATCTGAGAAGGAACTCTGCTTTTGCCAACTGCATAGTTTTAAGAGCTCCCAATGCTAAACACAAGGAAGTCAGGGTACGCCACACACACCACACACACACACATGTCCATACCGGGCCAGATAAAAAAAATTAAGGGATGTGCATGCAACATGCGAAGAACTCAATAACTTCTTTCTTCTCTTCTCTGTGAAATTGTGAAAGATGCTTTTCTTAGTGCATGGGTTTTTATTTGAAAATCCTCAAGAAACACAGGATCATTGAAGTGACAGACGTTCTTCCTTGCATACAGCAAACTGACTTGGTTTATAAGCCCCCACCTTTCTTTCTTTTTACTAAAGCAGACAACTCTGTTGATATCTATAAAGGTGACAGCACTGTCTAAAACAGGAAGATTGCAGAAAAGGATATGCCAGGCTGTGTAGCAAGAAGTGCTGACTTGATATGTTGAAATCGCTCGAAAATCCCTGATGTTAGGCAAGGAACTTGCATGATTTGGGGTGTCATGGAAAGGCAGCAAGTAGTTCTTTATACAGGGTTGTTGTTTTTCATTTTTTCCTGTCTGCGCAGGAGAGAAGTGATGGTGGGATTTTTCTGCCTCGAGAGTCAAAATAACTTCACCAGCCTTGGGTACCAAGATTGGAGAAAGCATTTGCTCCTCTGGCTTGGACTGCAGAGTGTCTTGGACTGACTTTGCACTATGCAGTTAAAGCATCATCATCATATTACTTTAAAAAGTCATGGGTTCCTTCACTAGCAGCTGTAGTTTGTTACAGGTGCTGAGAGTGGCTCCTTCACAGAGCTACAGTTCTCAGAGTGCTTTAACAAATACCTCTTCACAGAGAATTCTGGGAATTGTAGTTCTATTAGGAGATTAGAATAATCTATATATATAAAAATGTTCCCATTGCGTGCGCGGCGGACACCACCGTGCTCTGTAACCGCTGGACAAAATCTCATCAAATTAGGACACAGCGTACCATGACCATCAAGGAAGGATCTGGCATAATAAAAATGGGGAAAAACCACACCTGACATACCTAAGAAAAAACGCAAAAAAATTGGCGCACACATATGACATCACCAGCAAAACAGCGCCCTCTAGCGACGGCTATACTGGTACTACAGCTACAAAAGCAAAAAAATGGGCGCAGCTATTATACATCACCAGCATAACCTCGCCCTCTAACAAACGCAGGCCTGTCTCCATTTTCACTCCCAAACTGACAAACTGTTTCTCTGCAAGGAAGGAGGGGGTGATTGTCTCAGTGGCTTCCTGATACCTGAGTGCCAGACAAAAGGGTGTGATTAACTTGACTGGGAAACAGGGAAATGTAAATATCTCTTTTGTCAAAGGCACGCTGGGAAATGGAGGCCTCCGCCTCTCGCAGTTAACTAGGCCGGACCCGCAAGGCACACTGGCAAATGGAGTCAAGGCACCCTGTGGGTGAATTAAGCACTTTCACCGAAACCGCAAGGCATGCTAGGAAACGGTGGGCTTATTATCCCAACCAACTGCGCGCTCAAGGCACTCTGGGAAATGGAATCAAATCCTCCCTGTAGAGGGTTACTAGCACTTTTCCCCTTGAAAAGGCCACAGGCAAGGCACGCCGGGAAATGGCCACCGTGATCGTCCCTCAGTGATCTCCCAATGTGTGTTTTTTATCTGTGCGTTTCCATAGTGCTTTTCCGTCAGAGGCCTCCTTCCTCAGCTTTTTCTGCCACAGGCCGCGAGAGGGCACCTGAGTGCGTGCAGAGTGCACACGACACCGGCGGGGGTAGGTGGGGGTTTATTTTGGCTGCGGCTGCTACTGATGGTAATAAGCATAAAATCAGCCACAGCAAGGCGTGGCTGGGTCAGCTAGTAGAATCATAGAACTGTAGATTGGGAAGGGAACTGGAGGGGCCGTCTAGCCCAATCCCCATCCAATTTAAAATATTTTTGGACTCTGATTAGCTTTGCAAATGTGCTAGCAGTTTTATTGCTGCACAACTCTCAGCACACTTAGCAAACTACAGATCCCAGAATTATTTGGGGGAAGCCACAACTGTTTAAAGTGGTATTAGATTTCTTAAAATGTATAATGTAGCTGGAACCTTGGTAAAAGATTTCACTGAGCCAAAATTCTCTAGTGTTTTTAAAGTGGTAAGTGGAAGGAAGACACTACACCACTCTTTAAAAAAATATCTTCCAAACCCGATAAAGGCACACAGAATTAGTAGAAAAAGAATTCCTTAATAAACAGATGGTGATACTGCAAGTCATTTCAAGATACTTTCTCTCTGGCTAGACTAACAAACATACTTGTATATATATATATTTATTTTCTATCTAGCCTGAGGCAATGATACATTTGACATTCATAAGTTCATTTTATGGACATTATCATTCCTTGTTCTCAGTGTGAGTGAGAAAGTGCCCTCAGGACAGGCATATTTTCATGCTGGAATTCTTCAAGGAATATGCCCTGCGTTTCTTAGATAAAATAAGTGCCCCAGATCCTGACACTAGACCTCTGTGTTCACTATGGAATTATTGCATTCTGGTCTTTTAGCGCGGGCTGGTGAATGGACTGAACAACCTTGTGAATTTGGGACTGAATGACAAGGGGACATTGGTCTGCAACTTGTTCACAATGCAGCTATCTGCAATGTTCAGTGCAATTAACAAAATCAGGTAAAAGTGAAGCTTTCATGATTAAATGGCCCAGAGGAAACAAGTTGGAAGGGGAAGCAAATCACACGAGAGGCTTGGATTTCACTGTATACTTGATTTTCAGAGGGACTTGGGCATGCCTATTTTCTTGATATATCACTAGGAAATCTGGGGGGGGGGGGAACTATCCATTTTATCCGGTGTGCACAAAGTGGTGAGTGACAAAAGAGTTTTGCAGGCATTGTTTAATTTGCATAGCTTCCTAAGATTTTGCATCGCTGCCCCAGCCATTTAATGCATGGAGATGTATGATAGCTAGAAAATAGCTGGCATTGCTTGGCGTGGCATAACTTGCCGTTGAGGACTTGGCATTGCATGACGCCTTTGCCCACTGGTGTTGGGGTAGGAGTTCTGCAGCTTCGCCAGTTTCACGTTCTAACACTTGGGGTAACTTTGGTGCCCTTGGGACATCACAGCGAGGGGTGAGGGCCAAATGTGATTTTGTTTGCATTTTAACGAGAAGCTAATTCACACTTATTGAACCGATTTGCAATGTGCATACTATATTGCTCTCAGTCAAGTTCCCTTGGGAGAAAGTGCCAATGTTTTCAAATGTGTTGACTTCCAAGTAAGCACATGGAAAAGGAAGAGTTTATCTTAGACTTGGATCTTTTCCATTTCAACTTGCTCCAGAGCAGGCCCACACCATACATTTAAAGCACATTCGATTCGATGCACATTTCCAGGACACAACTTCCGCCTGGGAACCATAGTTTCCCCTTACAAGGCTACAATTTTCAGCACCCTTAACAAACTACGGTTACCAGGATTGTATGGGAGATGCACTGTGTGGATCTGCACTTTGATTTAAGAATGCCCATAGCTTGAGCAAAATACAACAATCATGATGTGGGATGCATAACACTGGTGCAGTCAATCACAACATTCCTAGAATGTACACAAAGGGTCTCAGTCCTCCAGTTAGAGTTTCCTGTACCTGGACTGAGACCACTTCCTCTGTGTGACCAGAGGTGGGAGTGGCCTTACCTGTGCAGTTACTCAAAGTCACAGGTCAGCAGCCATTTCACTCTCTTCTCCATCAGAACTTTGAGCAAGCAACACCTCAAGAGAAGATGCACTCTTGGCTTCCAGCCAAGAGGGCCCAGATGGAGCCTTCTCCCTTAAGGAGAGTCTCCACGTATACACTTTAATCTAAGTTAGCCTGCCTTTCTGAGACTTGTAGAACCTTGGAAATGTCTGTGAGTAAACCTCTCTACTTTTAAAGAGCATTGTGTCGTGTATTTACTTTTAAGGGGGAACCAGGGGAAAGATGCCAGGAATCTGCCTTGTTTTAGAAGTTCAAAAGAACTTGATCGCCACGTTTTGCTGCGTTTAATTGGGGATGAGAATCTCTGCAAGTTTGGAGCTTGTTAACACAAGCTGGGATAGGAAATATTAAACAATATTCCCTCATCCATATTCCCACTCATCTCCCACACATGAAATGGAAACAAGTAATAGTTAGGGACTGCTATCCCAATCCATATAAATATTACATTTGCAAAAATCTAACTAAAAGCAGTTACTTAAAGGGAGCATGGAGCCCTCCAGATGATGCTGGACCATCTCCAATCGGTTCCCTCCAGCATGGCCAATGGCCAGACGTTAGGGCAGCTGTAATCTTGCAATATCCAGAGGGCCATATGCTCCTCACCGCAGATTTAAGGCATCACATTGTCTACGTTTCTCCTAAAGAGCTTTCTCTTTTCAAATGAAGGATTTTAAACAGTTCTGAATCTGACAGCCTCCCTTGTAACCCATCTGAAGGCAATTAGTTTGCTCTTCAGAACACATTTCCTCATTCTTGAATAGCTGGCATTATAGAATCAGTATTGCTAGGAATGGAGATGATGCATAATCTTTATTATTATGGGCTGTGCGCTCCTGGCACTCTGAAGACAATCATGCTCTGGGGATAATGTGTACAAAATGTTTAGGGGTACTCTTATTTTCCTACTCATATTGAAATACTACCCCTTAATGGGGCCAAACTTAGATTCACAAAATGTTTAGGGGTATGCATCCCCCCATGTCCCCCCCAGAAAAAAGCACTGCATATATGTATGTATATACAACTTAAAAACAACTAGCAATCCATCGCTTTCTTTCTGACTTAATGTTTTCTGTTCCTTGAAAAAACACCTTAGTAATTTTATCAAGAAATTAAAACAAGCATATCAAAGTTCCAATTGTATTTTAAAAAAACACAAACCCAAACCCTTTATAGTTTCTTTGACACAGTTTTGTTCTATTTGTTGTGGAAGTTAAGAAGTGCTGTGCTCAAATTTCTAGAAAGTTGCAATCAGTGGCTCAGTCAAATTGTAAATGTGAGTGACAGGAACCTTGTGGGCACCCGAGCCAAGCGTGGGCAAATAACACTCAGGACAGGTGTGGGTGAAGACAGGCCACTTTTCATTGGCTACAGTGGTGCCTCGAGTTACAAATGCCGCAGGTTACAAACGCTTCAGGTTACAAACTACACTAACCTGGAAGAGTTACCTTGAGTTGAGAACTTTTCCCCAGGATGAGAACGGAAATCGTGTGCTGGCTGCACAGTGGCAGCAAGATGCCCCATTAGTGAAAGCATGCCTCTAGTTAAGAATGGTTTCAGGTTAAGAACGGACCTCCGGAACTAATTAAGTTCGTAACCAGAGGTACCACTGTACAGTGAAGAAAGAAGGGGTGGGTCAGACTCTGTAAGACTTCTGATCTGAAACCCAATAGACTATCCCAGCATGGCTCCTGGGGAATGCCACAGGAGTGGACCAGCCTAGAAGGACCCAGCGTGGTACATGTCATGTGACTAGAATCTGCCTGGTAACCCGAAATGACTGGCATCGGGTCCAGCCCATGGGAGCTCAAGCCTGGAACTAGGGCACCTTCTCAAGACCCCTTATGAGGACGCCCCTTATGTTTTGATCCTACTTAATGCCATTCCCATGCAAGTTGTGACAAATGGATATGCAGAATGCTGTGTGGCTCTGGAATAGGGCAGCCATGCATTCTGCTTTACAGAGGACAGCCCTGTGTTTGAAAAAGTCCTCTATTTTAAGGGCTGTCTGGTCCAAATCTGGTTTAAAATGGCAAATCTTCAGATGGCTTTAGAAGAGGATTAGACAAATAAGGTGTTGGGAGATTCATCCCCCGTGTGCAGTCATGGGTTTGTTGTTTATCACATGACTGCGTATGTGTTTTGATTCCACAGAGTGGGAAGTGGGAAGTGACGTAGACAGGATGTTTTGTCTTACTGTGTTCCCTAAAGTGGGACTATTGTCCTTTGTTCTTTCTCTTTGCTGTGTGATGCTAGAGAGAGAGGGAGCCATGTCAGACAGCTCCGTGTGTGTTTATATGTAAATAAACTAGGTTAGC
Source organism: Darevskia mixta (assembly GCA_034641385.1). Taxonomy (NCBI): domain Eukaryota; kingdom Metazoa; phylum Chordata; class Lepidosauria; order Squamata; family Lacertidae; genus Darevskia; species Darevskia mixta. Next base: position 4,239,944 of record JAWWNH010000224.1, on the reverse strand, counting down.
CAACATGCTGAGTTGCTGTGGTCTGTTACGCAAGCTGGGCAATACTCTGCGGATGCTAAGAGTGTGCTGATGTACTTCTACATCAGTCACTGTGATGTCCGGGGGCTGAAGAAGCCTGAGAAGCTCCCGAACGATTGACCAGGAAGGAGGGAACATGCCAGTCGGGCATGTGTCTCTGCCAGGGTCCTACTCATGAGTAGGCCGTTTCCTGACATAAGGCTGTCATTGGGGAACGGCTTAGGGAGCTGGGTATGTTTAGCCTGGAGAAGAGAAGGTTAAGGGGTGATATGATAGCCATGTTCAAATATATAAAAGGATGTCATATAGAGGAGGGAGAAAGGTTGTTTTCTGCTGCTCCAGAGAAGCGGACACGGAGCAATGGATTCAAACTACAAGAAAGAAGATTCCACCTAAACATTAGGAAGAACTTCCTGACAGTAAGAGCTGTTCGACAGTGGAATTTGCTGCCAAGGAGGGTGGTGGAGTCTCCTTCTTTGGAGGTCTTTAAGCAGAGGCTTGACAGCTACCTGTCAGGAATGCTTTGATGGTGTTTCCTGCTTGGCAGGGGTTTGGACTGGATGGCCCTTGTGGTCTCTTCCAACTCTATGATTCTATGATTCTATGGCTACTCGCCATGCACTGTGTTCCATCTCTACTGGCAGAGGCAGGATACCTATGAAGTCTCATTTCTGGAAATCACAGCTGCTCCTATTTTCCTACATGTTCTGGAGAGTTTATGATTGTGATGACCTGGGAGTCAGACTCAGACGCTGAACCTGAGGGATCCCAGCCTGCACATGATTCACTGCCTCCAGAACCAGCAGAGCCAGGGCTGGGGCCTGAGTCTCAAGGGGACTCACCTGTGCTGGATCCTCAGGTGCAGGCATCGGCTGAGGTTGATCTGGCTTCTAATGGGATGGAGGACTTATTGCCTGCAGGTGCTCCACTCCCCACCCAGTCAGGGGAAGCTGAGGTTGCCTCTGGGTCTGGTAACCCTCCAGCTTCTCCTGAGCTGCAAAGGCTAAGGGCAGAGAGGCGAAGGGAACTAAGTTCCCGCAGGAGGAGTGCTCGCCTCCAAGCCAGGAGAGGCGAGGCACCTGAGGATCGGAGCCGCCCTTTGCCTCGGGGCAGATAAAAGCCAGCCAGTCCCAGACCCAAGTTGCAGGAGCAACATCGGTGCTGCCTAGTTCCTGTTCCTGGTTCCTGCGTTCCTGACCTCAGCTTGGTTACCTCGGCTTCCTGACCTTGGCTTCCTGACCTCGGCTTCCTGACCTCAGCTTTGTTACTTCGGCTTCCTGACCTCGGCTTCCTGACCTCGGCTTCGTGACTTCTGGCTTGGACTGACCTTGGACTGGACTAGACCTCGCCTATCGGATATCCCTTGGGACCAGCACAGTTTGCTCCTGCCACACCCGCACTCCCCCTTCGTTGGGGTGCGTTCGGGAGGAACCTGTTGTCATGACTGACCAGGCGGCTGCGCTGGTGGCATTGGCCCAGGAGAACCAGGTCTTGACCCACACAGTGCAGCAGCTAAGCAATGCGGTTACGGCGCTTCAGCAGCGTTTGGACGCTTTACCGGCTCCTGGTGCCGGCGCCCCAGCTCCAGGCAAGTACCCAGTGGCCCTGCCAGAAAAGTTCGATGGGTCCCCGGGCAGCTTTCCCATGTTTCTCGCCCAGGCCAAACTGTATATTCAGGGGCGAGCCCGGGATTTCCCCGACGACCGCACCAAGGTGCACTTCCTGATCAGCTTGCTGAAGGACCAGGCGGCCAAGTGGGCGTTGCCGCTGCTCCGGCAAGACTCCCCCTTGCTGACAGACTATACGGGGTTTTGCAACCATTTTGAAACCGCGTTCGCCAACCCTCAGAAGGCGAGTCAAGCCAATCGGGCAATTCGGCGGTTGAAACAGGGCAAGTCCACAGTGGCCGCCTATGCCACGGAATTTCGGCTGTTGGCGCAGGACTTGACCTGGAATGATTCCGCACTTCGGGACCAGTATCTCGAGGGGCTTTCGGACGAGATACTGGACCAGCTGGCCACCTTGGATCGCCCCACCACGCTGGAGGCCCTCATCCAACGGAGTCTACAGATAGACGATCGGTTGGAGGACCGGCGCCAGGCCCGGGCCCGCCAGCACTCTGGGCTCCCGACTCCAGTGCTCCCCAGCAGTTCCACGGCCAGAGCCGAGTCACTGGAGGAGCCGATGCAGCTCGGGGCAGCACGGCCTCGCCTCTCCCCTTCGGAGAAGACACGACGTCGGGAGGGAAACCTGTGTCTCTACTGCGGGGGGAGTGGACACTACGCCCGAACCTGCCCTGAGAAACGCCAGCCGCAGGGAAACCGCCAACCCCAGTAGCCAATGGCCCAGGCTATCTGGGGTCCCAAGCATCACATGATGGGCCCTCACCAGTGGAATTGCAACACCTCATGATCCCGGTGCGTCTATACCCCCCAGGCGGGCCCTGGATTCTCACCCACGCTCTGGTGGATTCAGGGGCAACCCGCTCCTATATGGACTCTGCCTTCGCCGCTCAGCATCGGGTGCCGCTCCAGAACAAGCCAGAACCGGTGCAGGTGGAGGCAATCGACGGACGGCTCTTGCGGTCAGGCGCCGTTACTCGGGAGACCCAGCCCTTGGTCCTGTGCCACCAGCAGCACCGGGAGGTGCGTACCCTGGACATTGCCACCATGCCCCGGTTTCCCCTGGTGCTGGGGATGGACTGGCTGGAGTCTCACAATGTTCAGATCGATTGGGTCAATCGAACTGTACGCTTCCCAGACTCGGGTTCGATTGCTCAGTCCGAGATGCTTTCGGCCGCCTCCATGGGGGAGGCTGCGTCAACGCTCCCCGCCGTGTACCGGGACTACGTAGACGTGTTCGAGGAACAGGGGGCAGACCGGCTGCCTCCTCATCGGTCTTTTGACTGCGGCATAGACCTCCAGCCTGGGGCGCCCCTGCCTGTGAGTCGCCTATACTCTCTTTCGGAGCCAGAGCGTGAAGCCTTACAGGACTTCCTTCACAAGAACCTGGAGCGGGGGTTCATTAGGCCCTCTACCTCTCCCACCGCCGCTCCAGTACTCTTCGTTAAGAAGAAGTGTGGGGAGCTTCGCCTCTGCCATGATTACCGAGCCCTGAATAAGATCACCATCCCAGACCGGTATCCCTTGCCCCTAATTGCAGAGTTGCTGGAGCGGGTGCAAGGGGCGCAGATGTTCACCAAACTGGACCTCCGGGGGGCTTACAACTTGATTCGGATCCGTGCCGGGGATGAGTGGAAGACCGCATTCGGGACCCGTTATGGGCAGTTCGAGTACCTGGTCATGCCGTTCGGACTATGCAACGCGCCCGCCGTGTTCCAACGGTACATCAACCACATGTTCCAGGACTTGCTTGACAAGTATGTGGTGGTGTACCTCGATGACATTCTGATTTATTCCCGTGACCCAGCTCGCCACGAGAGTCATGTCCGGACCGTGTTGCAGCGCTTGCGGGAGCACCGCCTGTACGCTAAGCTCAGCAAGTGCGAGTTCCACCAGCGGTCAGTGGACTTCCTCGGACACCGACTCTCCCCTGAGGGTGTACAGATGGACCCCGGGAAGGTGTCTGCGGTTCGAGAGTGGGCGGCGCCGCGGAACCGCAAGGACCTACAGCGGTTTTTGGGGTTCGCCAACTATTACCGGACATTCATTGTGGACTATGCTCATCGCACCACCCCGTTGACCCGACTGCTGCGCCCCAAGACGCCCTTCGCCTGGGATGAGGAGGCTGAGGTGGCATTCCAGGGATTGAAAGCCTGTTTCCAGAAGGCGCCAATTTTGCAGCATCCTGATCCCTCTCGTCCCTTCGTGGTGGAGACTGACGCCTCCAGTACGGCTCTCGGTGCCGTCTTGTCCCAGCAACACGGACCTGATGCGCCACTGTTACCCTGCGCCTACTACTCCCGGCAGCTCCTTCCGGCGGAGCGTAACTATACTGTGTGGGAGCGGGAACTACTGGCCATCAAGGTGGCCTTTGAAGTCTGGCGCCATCATCTTGAGGGGGCACGACACCCAGTGGAAGTGAGAACCGACCACCGGAATCTGGAGTACCTCCAGACCACCCGCAGGCTGAACCAGCGGCAGATCCGGTGGGCACTGTTCTTCTCCCGGTTCCAGTTCCGGATCCGCTACATCCCCAGCTCCCAAAACCAGAAGGCGGATGCGCTGTCCCGGAAACCAGAGGACATTGCAGAGACGGTGCAGCAGGCGGCCCCCACAACGATCATCCCACCAGCGGCCTTCCTGGCTGTTCATGAGACTGAGTCGCTGCGGGACCGAGTGCGGAGGCAGCAACGGGTCGACGCGTGGGCTCAGGAACGGATCCAGGAATTGGCCAGTGGATCGTGCCCTCGATACCCAGAACTGGTTGTGCACCAGGGTCTGCTGATGCACCGTGGTCGGTTGTACATCCCACCAGGGCCTTTGCGGGCCGAGGTACTCCGAATGTCACACGACGCCCCGGCAGCTGGCCACTTCGGGAGGTATCGGACCACCCACCTGGTCAGCCGGGAGTTCTGGTGGCCCCGCTTGAAGGCCGACGTGGCACGGTACATTGGGGGGTGCGAGGTCTGCCGGCGAGCCAAGGGATCGACCGGGAGACCTGCGGGACTGCTACAGCCACTGCCAGTTCCCCCTCGTCCGTGGCACACGGTTTCATTGGATTTCGTGGTAGACCTACCCCCATCCCGTCAGTGTACCTGCCTCCTGGTATTCACAGACCACTTCACTAAAATGGTGCACTGCGCCCCGTGCCCGTCTGTACCCTCAGCCAAGGAGACGGCGCAACTGTACCTACAAAACGTCTTCCGCTTACATGGCCTATCGGAACGTTTGATCTCCGATCGTGGTGCCCAGTTCACCTCCCGGTTCTGGCGCGCTCTACATCAGGCTCTCGGGACGGAGGTCTGCCTATCTTCGGCCTACCATCCACAGACGGATGGACAGACCGAACGGGCAAACGCGGTGTTGGAACAGTACCTCCGGTGCTACTGCAGCTTCCACCAGGACGATTGGGTCGACCACCTGGCGTTGGCCGAGTTCGCATATAACAACGCAGTGCACGCTTCCACCCAACAGACCCCGTTCCAGGCAAACTATGGGTACCACCCGCGGTTGTTTCCAAGCGTACTGCCGGCATCCGCAGTTCCCGCAGTGACAGACTGGCTACAAGAGCTCCAGTCACAGCAGCAGCTTCTGACGGAGCAACTGAGCCAGGCCAAGGACGCGTATAAGGCCCAGGCCGACCGTCACCGTCAGGAGGGGCCGGAACTCCATGTCGGAGACCTGGTATGGCTCTCCACCCGCCACCTGCACCCCTCTCGGCCTTCACGGAAGCTGGATGCCCGCTTCACCGGCCCATTTCCGATCGTGGACCGGGTCTCACCTGTGGCCTTCCGTCTCCGGTTACCCGCGACCCTGAAGGTCCACCCGGTATTCCACCGGTCCCTACTCAGTCCGGTCGCCCCGGCCGACGAGTTCCACCCAGACCATCCACGACCGCAGCCAGTTTTGGTTCAGGGGGAGCCCGAGTATGAGGTGGAGCACATTCTTGACTCCCGATACCGCAGGGGGAAGCTCCAATACCTCATCGACTGGAAGGGGTATGGGCCCGAGGATCGGTCGTGGGAACCAGCGGAGAACGTCCACGCGCCTGTCTGCCTCCGTGATTTCCATGCGACTTACCCCAGCAAGCCTGGTCCGGCCCCTCGGTTGAGGGGGGGGCCTGGGAGGGGGGATGGTGTGATGACCTGGGAGTCAGACTCAGACGCTGAACCTGAGGGATCCCAGCCTGCACATGATTCACTGCCTCCAGAACCAGCAGAGCCAGGGCTGGGGCCTGAGTCTCAAGGGGACTCACCTGTGCTGGATCCTCAGGTGCAGGCATCGGCTGAGGTTGATCTGGCTTCTAATGGGATGGAGGACTTATTGCCTGCAGGTGCTCCACTCCCCACCCAGTCAGGGGAAGCTGAGGTTGCCTCTGGGTCCGGTAACCCTCCAGCTTCTCCTGAGCTGCAAAGGCTAAGGGCAGAGAGGCGAAGGGAACTAAGTTCCCGCAGGAGGAGTGCTCGCCTCCAAGCCAGGAGAGGCGAGGCACCTGAGGATCGGAGCCGCCCTTTGCCTCGGGGCAGATAAAAGCCAGCCAGTCCCAGACCCAAGTTGCAGGAGCAACATCGGTGCTGCCTAGTTCCTGTTCCTGGTTCCTGCGTTCCTGACCTCAGCTTGGTTACCTCGGCTTCCTGACCTCGGCTTCCTGACCTCGGCTTCCTGACCTCAGCTTTGTTACTTCGGCTTCCTGACCTCGGCTTCCTGACCTCGGCTTCGTGACTTCGGCTTCGTGACTTCTGGCTTGGACTGACCTTGGACTGGACTAGACCTCGCCTATCGGATATCCCTTGGGACCAGCACAATGATGGATATTCTAGCGACTGAACATTCCAGTCACTCAAATGCTGCAGAGATGGAATAATTTACATTATCCCTATCACAGGCTGATTGGGTGGAGGCAAAACTTGGGCAGTAAATCACAGAGAGATGCACCAGGCAGCTTATTTTCCGGGGGAGTCCAGTGGTCTCCCAGGAGCCATTCATTGATGAAATCATCTCTCACTGCACATTAGCTGTTCCCTCTTAGCACACAGCTTGGACATTAATCTCCTGTGTGTTTTGGTCTCTGTCTAGACTTGCAGTTTCTAATTTCTTTCACGGTCAAACTTCATTGATGTAGGCAGCCAGGAGGGCATCTAAAACATGCTGATAATGAAAAGTTCCGATAAACAAGATTGATTAAACTGCAATCTTACATGTAAAACGAAGACAACATTGTAGTTGGTTTCTAGGAATTTTGGGTAACTGATATTCAGTATCTAAGAGTTGAACTAAAATCAAAACATCAACCTTAAACTAATCTCAGTGTGTAGTGCAAATTCCTTATAATATACATATTTTTATACAGTTTTGAGCAATATACACATTTTCCCAAGCACTTTCACATAATGAGATGCATATTTGCTTGGTTTTTTTTAAAAAATAAAGCAGGTTCTCTAATCATGGAGAGCACGGGTTGCGGAAGGGTTAACCGGACAACTCCCTTGTTGCTGGGCGGGTTAGTTTGGATGGCCACAATTGGGATTGGGCTCATCATGTTGCTGGGGAGATGAGCTTGTTGCAAGTTAATGATTGACAGACATAGCTGTTTAAATTCCTGCACGCGGCTTTTAGGTTTCACTTTTGCCGCGTGCAACGGATTTCCCGCCCGCCCTCCCTGTTTTCAGGGTTATGTCTTTGCGATTGACATTGCTATGCCTGTCATGGGGTCGTCTGCTTTGGAGCAGGGGCCTGGTAGGAATTTTGTCCATCTGGCTGATTGGCTGGTGCCATTTGGTTTTTGCCTACCGCGTAGCAAATGTCACAACTTGTAAGGTTGCGGTTAGGCATTGGTTAAAATTGGTTGGTGTAGGGGTACAGGATTTGCCTGGGTCTGCCCCTAAAAAATGCTGCTGCAGGGGTTTAGGATTTGGCTGCGCCTGCCCCTGCAAAATGCTGCTAGGGTATTCTGTTAAAGGAATCCAGGGGCTCATCATGCTTTTGTCCGTACCCCTGGCAAGGGGCTAGGGCCGCGCAAGAGCCCCTGGGAGCATTTGGGGGAGAGCTGAGGGCCTGACACCCAGTAAGGGTAAACACCCTATAGGTGTTTACCCTTACTGAGTTCGCTGGCTAGCGGATGTCAGTTCTGTCCCAGGGCGGGGGACAGATAGTCAGAACCAATGCCTAGGCAACCACTCACATTGGTTGTATTTGAATAAAGTTGTGGCCAAAAAATAATGCCAAAAACCTTAAACTTAAATGACTGTGTGAAGTGTGAATTATTAGGGGGGAGGTGTCTGGGAACCTCGACACACAAATATGTGTATATTTACACCCCCCCCCCAATATGTGCACTTCTGCAGACATTGGCTGAAGAACTCCCAAAATTGTAGAAAGAGAGCTGCATTTTGGTTCATGCACTGGTTCACGAAGTGCAAATGAGATAATTTCTGATTAAAATGCAAGCAGTACTAAAGTTCTCCCCCATCGCAGCCTTACCATGTTGCCTTACACTGATATGTTCTGTGAATAGGGTTATAGTTCTTAGAACAGAAATATAGCAGGCATCCGCTATCTTCACTTTCCAGAAACAGTTGAAGACATTTGTGTTCTGACCAGATTTTGCAGCTGGATAATTGCTCTTGGTCATGAGCATCTATTTTGTACTGTCTCAGTTTTATCTTAACAGCATCAGCTTCCTGTTTGTGTTTCAACTGCTTTTTTTACGGCTGTTTTATTGCACATCACCTTGAAATGATTGTGCATAGCTGTCAATCTTTCCTTTTCATGCGAGGAATCCTATTCGGCATAAGGGAATTTCCCATAAAAAAAGGGAAAAGTTGACGGCTATGTGATTGTGTAGAAGGTGATTAATTAATTGATAATAATAATACTAGTCCTGCCACTCAAAACACTCAAAATTTACTGCAACAGCATTTTTGAAGTGCAGGACTCTAACCCTTTTCTTAAAGGTAAAGGGACCCCTGATCATTAGGTCCGGTCGCGGACGACTCTGGGATTGTGTTGCTCATCTTGCTTTATTGGCCAAGGGAGCCGGCATACAGCTTCCGGGTCATGTGGCCAACATGACTAAGCCACTTCTGGAGAACCAGATCAGTGCACGGAAACGCCGTTTACCTTCCCGCCGGAGTGGTACCTATTTATCTACTTGCACTTTGACATGCTAGGTGGGCAAGAGCAGGGACTGAGCAATGGGAGCTCACCCCGTCATGGGGATTCAAACCACTGACCTTCTGATCGGCAAGCCCTAGGCTCTGTGGTTTAGACCACAGCGCCACCTGCGTCCCAACCCTTTTCTTAGTTCTATGATAAAAAGAGCCATCACCTGCAATTCTCAGGGGAATTTATTGGATGAGAGAATCATCAAATCTTAGAGTTGGAAGGGAGCCAAGGGTCATCTAGTCCAACCCCCCGCAATGCAGGAATCTCAGCTAAAGCATCCATGACAGATGGCCATCTAACCTCTGCTTAGAAACCTCTAAGGAAAGGGAGTCCACCACCTCTCAAGTATCTGTAGAGGACAAAATATACTTGAGACACTCGAGTGTAAAAAGCATCCTTTGTATGCTATGAAAATATTTTTCAGCAATGCTTTTTTAAAGCCCTAATTGGTTCTCATTAAGGCTAAGAAGTGTAACCAAACATGTGCCTCATACAGGCACTTTTAATACACCCTGTTTGTTCATAGCAAGAACACTGACAATCCTCTGTAATTAGGTTGAACCATTTATAATTAGTGTATTCTGTCTGAAGACCTTCTGGCATGTACTTATAAAATCTATCATGGAATTTAAAAAAAGAAAGAAAGCTGAATCATAAGATGCCTTAATTAAATGGGATGCAGAGGGAGAGAGAGATTTAAATGAAATTCAGCCATGACGGACACAGGCCAAATATAGCCTTTAGAAATGCTGTGGCCTGAACAGAAAGGCATTTCCAAAATAGCACCAAGGACATATTTTAAGTGCTAATGGGGGGGGGGGAATTGTGATGACGAAAATGTACAACTGATATATTTAAAGTATTATTTCATTGCTGATGGCATATGTTAATAAACCTTGCTGTGTAATGATCACGTGAGCACTGTTTCCAGGGGAATGCAGCTGTTTCTCATGGTTTGTTTTCAGCAGAATGATGGGGTGGTGACTTGCATACAGATCTTCTACTGAACATGCAGAGGGGTGTGTGTGTGTGTTTTGCAGGTGTGTGGAGTTGGCTTTGGGTCAGAGAGGAGTAGCAGGGAAACTCCTATTAGAGCAGCAGTGAAGGCAAGGGATGGGCTTGTGAGAGAGCCCGGGGGTGAGTGCATTAAAGGTCTTCTTAATCCTGGATTAAAATCTGAGCAAGAGAGCAGCTTCCAGGCCCATCAAGGCTGCAAAGCTACCACACCCTCAAGTTCCTTTGTTCTTGATCTTCTGACAGAAATGGAGCCAGTTGTATTCAAAATCTGTCAATCATCCTAACCATAGCTGTCAACTTTCGGATTTGAAAATAAGGGATTTTTTCCAAACTTTCGGATTTGAAAATAAGGGATCCCGCGAGGGCGGTGCAATGGCACCAAGTAGCCTCGCCACCCTGCACTCCAGAGGCTGCACCCGAACGGGTGAGCGAAAGAGTGAGCACGTAGACGGCAGGCTGTCTGTCTGTCTGGTTGGGCGTGAGGGTCTGGATGCACAAGGCATGCAAGCTCCGCCCCCAGTCGGTCTCAGACTCCTTATTGGCAGCCGAGCAACGCAGCTGAGGAGCCTCCCTGGCCGGCAGGGAGGGAGAGGAGCTGCTTCCTTTGAAATCCGGGAAATTTAAGGGATATCAACAATCCGGGATAGCAGCGGGAAACGGCATTGCAATAAGGGAGTTTCCCACAAAAAAAGGGAGGGTTGACAGCTATGATCCTAACTTTCATGTGCGATTGGAAAACATCAGTCAGGGTGCCAACTTACTTACTTACTTACTTACTTACTTACTTACTTATTTATTTACATACATACATACATCCCCTTCAACTATAGCTATATTCACAATTGCTGCAATGCTGCTCATCTCTGTGCCATGATAAAGTTTGGCTCCTGGTTTCTTCAGATGAAGAGCCTACTAAAGAGTCAAGAGCAGGTCAGGCTGGCTTTTTCTGGTCAGCTGGCAACCCTAAAAATAAATCTAGATTAACCTGTGGAGAGACCCATTTCTAATACTCAGTAAGAAGTGGACCCTTGTCATAGCAAACAAGAAGGAAGAATCTTGGCTTAAACCAAACTGCTTGTCCATGATTCTTGGTTTTGCCAGGCATTCTAACACAGTACTAGACACTACCTCCTAGAGAATGACAGAAAAATGTGCTACCCTCCGCAGTGCAAACAGAGGAATCTTCAAGATATAAAATCAACTGGAGATATGAACTCTGGGTGAGTCACAAAGATTACCTCAAAGCAATAAACAAAACACACTCTGAAAGGTCTTCTTTGCCCCGGCACAGCGATCAAGCCTCTCGTCAGAAATAGAAGAGGAAAGAAAGCAAAAGATGCATGCTAGGGTTAAAAAAAAGCAGTCACAACTCAAAAATTAGCAAACACATTTTCCCTGCACAGGCTTGAAGGAGCAGGGAGAGAGATATCCTAACAAACTACAGTTCCCATTATCCTTTGTGGGAAGCCATGACTGTTAAAGTAATATAAGCTTTAACGGCTGTTGGTATCCACCTGTCTTGAGAAACAATGGAGTGGGCCTCTGGGGGTGAAGTCAAACAAGGAGGAAGAAGAAAGCTGCCATCTACACAAATAAACATGTTCCCTCACAAAGGCCAGGGGACATTACACTTCAATACCCATCCCCATAGCAATACAAAAGCAACTGCAAACTGCAAACCAAGGTGATGAATTGGGGAGACCAATGGCTTGCTAATGCACCAAGTCTTCCAGGAGGACATGCAAACCAGATCTTCCTAATGGTGATGGGCCAGGTAAAGGGGCCAAGAAGGACAGGAGAGTGTTGGAGAAGGATTATCAGGAGCATGAAGGGATGCACTTTTGCATGGTCACAGCACACCTGTGGAAAGTGAGTAGGATTGTCCCTGTGAGTCATCCCTGGCGGGATCCACCAGGTCAGTCCCGCCTCTGCGATCCAAGTGTTTAGCACAGAGGTAGCCCGTTGGTGGCCTCCACATATTTGTTGGACTACAGTTCCCATCATCCTTGACCACTGGCCATGTTGGCTGGGACTGGTAGTCCAATAACATCTTTGAGGGTATCATTGCTGCCTAACTCTAGTTTAGCACAACACCTGAAATGGAAGACCATGCATGCACAGCTGAAAAGGCATAGGCTCTCCACATAATCAGGAGACATGATCTCCCTCAAACTCCTCCAGATCTCTGCCTCTCACCCTGCCGTTGAAAGTCCAACTATCGTTTACCTGCTCTAAGGTCAGCCAGTTAGAGTTCCTCATTCGCTCTGAACCAGCTGTACCTCTCATTTATTTCCCTTATCTCAGTCAACTGGGAGGAACAGAGAGAACTATGCAACAGTAAAAGGAAATCGAAATTGCACCTAGTGCTTAAGGCTCTGGGAGGAACATTTAGAAGAGAAATATCAGCAATTTCATAGGAAATATTACATCTATTCCCACTTTCGTTCTCTGGGGAGACCTTCTAGCAGGGGTGGGGAACTGGATCCTGAAGGAGTGCTAGACCCAGAACTGGACCACCCTCCATGGGTGGCCTGGGTGCCCACACAGGGTCAAGGAGGGTGCTTGCAACTCCTGGAATCCTGAAAGTATTTATTTATTTTAATAACACCCAGGTGTGAAATTCAGCCTTAGGAGTTTTAAATGTTGTTTGGAGGTCTACTATATTGTTGTTCAATGGACAGATTGAGGCTGTCCTCCATCCCTACCCTGTACATTACTCCATTATTGTTAAATGGACGAATAAAGCAATTTGTGAGAAGTTAGATCTGAAATGTACAGCCCTGTAAAGGTAAAGGTAAAGGTAAAGGTAAAGGGACCCCTGACCGTTAGGTCCAGTCACGGACGACTCTGGGGTTGCGGCACTCATCTCGCTCTATAGGCCGAGGGAGCCGGCGTACAGCTTCCGGGTCATGTGGCCAGCATGACTAAGCCGCTTCTGGCGAACCAGAGCAGCGCACGGAAACGCCGTTTACCTTCCCGCCGGAGCGGTACCTATTTATCTACTTGCACTTTGACATGCTTTCGAACTGCTAGGTTGGCAGGAACTGGGACTGAGCAATGGGAGCTCACTCTGTCGGGGGGATTCGAACCGCCGACCTTCTGATCGGCAAACCCTAAGCTCTGTGGTTTAGACCACAGCGCCACCCGCGTGTTGTACAATACAGTTAATCACCAACAGGCACAGCCTACCACTGTCCCTTGTTGCTTCTCTTTGGCACCAATATGTAACTGTGTGTGAGGTTCAGTCACAAAAAGACTGCACATAGTCAACAGCCTGTCCTTACCAGTCATCGACTTTGCTTCTCCACCCCCTAATCATTTCCGCTGACACCCATGGTGGGGGTGGGGGCCCTCAGGCGATTCAAATGTTGATCCTCAGCTGCAAAATCGCCTTCTGCCCTAGCCAGAATGTGGATGTGGTGGCGGCATCTCTGCTGCTCCTGTCCTCCGCAGCCCTTATCTAGGATTACTCTGCTCACCAGTAAATTGGCCCATTTTAGGGCATGCATTTACTTGGTTGTAAGGTCCATTGGAGTCAATGCAATATACTTCTTCTGAAGCAGGCATAGGATTGGGCTATGCAAGACAAGAGACCTAAATAGAATGTTATAAAGTAAATCAACAGCTCTGTTCCTCTGGAAGCCCACTCTGCAATTTGAGAACATAAAGCTGGGCTCTTTATTATAGGGTAAGGGAGACGAGAGAAACCCCTTAGCTATATTTAAGACGAATCTTCAAAATATTTTGAGTCCAGAGCTGCATATCGTGCATGTTTCTGGGCTCGCAGCTTCCAGCTGCACATACTATAATTTTTGTGGCTACAGCAAATGATACGTTATACTTAACGAATGAGTTGGGGACAAAAGATCTGTTGCAGATGGTTTGTGTTTTTCCTTAGTGACTCAGCATGGAAAGCAAACCTATGCCTGTAGGATGCCAGCTGCATTTGCTTGCTTGCGCGTGTGGTGGGCAAAAGAGAGAGAGGCTCCCAGAATATATTGCTCACAGGTGGTGGAGTTTACAAGTGCGTCTAGATATTGGCCCACCCAACAATGCAGACACTCATAGAGGAAGTGGAACAGGAAACTCTTCGCAGAAGGACTTCCTGTGGTGGGTGATTTAGCTCTGATTACTTTTGGGGCATAACAGTACTTTGCCACTGTTATGTGCTGAGCTGAATCCTAGAACAATAGGACCCAAAATGCAGCAGTCTGATTGGTCCGCAGGAGCCACCCAATCCAGGTCCAGGTGGAAGTGAATCAGCGACCTGATTGGCCTGCAAGAGCAGCCAATCAGGCTCCTGGATGAAGTGAATCCGCAACCTGATTGGCCTACAGGAGTATCCTGGAATTAGCTAATCACATGGGGCCCATTGTGTAAATAATGTATATATAGCAGACGTTTTGGGGAAAGATTCATTCCTTGCTACGAGCTGAATAAAGAGCATGAAATTCACACTTGACTCCCAGTTTATTTCAGCCACCCTGTGCTCTTTTTTCTTTTCTAGCAGGATCTTGGCACAGGGAGTACTTTTCTGATTTGGTGGGTTGTTGTTGTTTAGTCATTTAGCCGTGTCCTACTCTTCGTGACCCCATGGACCAGAGCACGCCAGGCACTCCTGTCTTCCACTGCCTCCCGCAGTTTGGTCAAAATCATGTTGGTAGCTTCGAGAACACCGTCCAACCATCTCGTCCTCTGTCGTCCCCTTCTCCTTGTGCCCTCAATCTTTCCCAACATCTCCACTATGACCTGTCCGTCTTGGGTGGCCCTGCACGAAATAGCTCATAGCTTCTCTGAGTTATTCAAGCCCCTTCGCCACGACAAGGCAGTGATCCATGAAGGAGTTTGATGGGTTAAGGTAAAGGTAAAGAGACCCCTGACCGTTAGGTCCAGTCGTGACCGACTCTGGGGCTGCGGTGCTCATCTCACTTTACTGGCTGAGGGAGCCGGCGTACAGCTTCCAGGTCATGTGATCAGCATGACTAAGCCGCTTCTGGCGAACCAGAGCAGCGCACGAAAACGCCGTTTACCTTCCCGCTGCAGTGGTACCTATTTATCTACTTGCACTTTTGACATGCTTTCGAACTGCTAGGTTGGCAGGAGCAGGAACCGAGCAACGGGAGCTCACCCCGTTGCGGGGATTCAAACCGCCGACCTTCTAATCGGCAAGCCCTAGGCTCTGTGGTTTAACCCACAGCGCCACCCACATCCAATACAATTGACCAATATACTAATTCAAAGTACTGATCACCAGCAAACACATTTGGTTACAATGTGTACCCACCCCCAGTCTTAGTTTTTGCCTGTTGACAATTAAGGGAAGTGGTGATGTTCTTGCAATACTCAGATAAACTTCAGAGAACACACCTGGGTGCCTTTTCTTAAATGCATTTACTAGGCAGTTTCTTGGTCACTAGAGATCAGGGAGAAATTCAGTTCACATTTAAAGGCAAACTTACCTAATACATGAGCTAAGCACAACTATCCTTCAAAATTTGCACTACTCTCAAGGCACTGTCAGGCAAGGAATGTCCAGCGTGAGGAATTAACTCTTTGTTGTCAAAAGTACACTTACAAGTTAGGAAAAGGCATGTCCATCAGCCCTTTGTCTCTCAGCTACTCTTAGGTGTGCACCCAGTTGCAGCGACAGAGAGGCCCCTCCCTGACCTCAGTTTATGTATCTCCCCCACTTGAGCTGCGTGCAAGCAGGTGAAGACCATGCCTGCATTTAACCTGCTTCTGCTCCTCCCGCTCAAGGGTTGACACACATCTATAACAAGTGCAAATTATAACTCCAGCAAAAATCCTAAACCTCTCTGTTTATGAACAGACATGAGTGCTGATTACGCACATGTGAGTCCAGCAACATGACTACTTCTCTGAATTTTGAAATACATTTCTCCAGCAACGTAATGTGTAGGAAAATGCATCTACTTGGATAACGTGAGCATTAGTGAAAATAACATACAACAATGCATTGCACGAGAGGGAATTGCTTTGCAAAAATGTGTATAGTAGGCAAAATTGCATACAGAAATGTGTCTGTTAGATGAAATGCACATAAAAGGCTGCTGAACTATCAGAAGGACTTTAAAAACTGACAAACTGAAGTGGAAATGTGAATACAGTGGTACCTTGGTTCTCAAACACTTTGGTTCTCAAACTCCGAAAACGCAGAAGTAAGCGTTCCAGTTTTTGAACGTTTTTCGGAAGCCGGACATCCGATGTGGCTGTTGGCTATTGTTTCCTGCACCAATCAGAAGCTGTGCCTTGGTTTTTGAACATTTCGGAAGTCAAATGGACTTCTGGAACTGATTCAGTTTGGCTCTTTTGTTTTTGCTATTTATTTTGTGTTTTTGAGGCTTTTTCGATTAATTTGTTTTTGTGACTGTGTGGAACCCAGTTCAGCTACTGATTGATTTATTAACTGCGGAAATGGATAAAATCCCCCCATCCAAACAATGACTATCATCAGTATAGGTAAGAAAGAAAGTTAATTTTAATTTTTACCATCTACAATACTGTCTTATTTATTTTATAGTACAGTACATTGATTATTGCTTTCATTTTATGGATCAATGGTCTCGTTAGTAAAATCCATGTTAAGTTGCGGTCTGGAACGGATTAATCCATTTTGCATTACTTTCTATGGGAAAGCGCGCCTTGGTTTTGGAAAGCTTTGGTTTTGGAACGGACTTCCAGAATGGATTAAGTTTGAGAACCAAGGTACCACTGTTACTGGTGGGGAAAATGAGAAATGGACAGCAGGGCCTGCTCCAAGACATATTGGCACAAAAAAATGCCCCCACCCCTGCTGCCAAGGAAGAAGGGGTGAGATCTATATCAGGAACATGGAGGGAATAAAGATCTACACTGGGAACCAGGCTGGGAGGAGACCAGCAGCGCCTTCTAGTCACCAAGAGGCTGTTGTAGAAGCATCACTGGGGGAGGGTGCCAAGGAGGCAGCCGATCTGGCCCCCAAGGAGTGTGCCGCAGCTGTCACTGTCACCATGGCAACAGCAGCAGCAGGTGATGCATTCCTTGGAAGCCAAATCTGCTGCCCCTGTGGATCCTGCCACCTGAGGCAGTGCCTCACCGTGCCTTGTGGGTGGACTGGCCCTGGTGGAGAGAAACCCAAATTGATTGACAGATTCAGCCATCCTTAGGCACTGCATGGAACTCAGATTGGCGCATCACATTGATGAGACTGGGGAGTAATTCTGAATTCAATCAGCAGCATTGTTCAAAGAGCGAAATGAAAACACAGAAGCTAGATTTGCAGTAGCTTATGCGATGCTATCCTTGAATGCAAAGATCAATAAATTCATTTCGGTTTATGGTCTGCAGACCATAAACATCTAATACAGTGTAGTGTTTTCAAGGCAGCCATTGGAGGGGGAGGGGAGAATATGCACACACACAATTGGTGTCCTTTAAAATGAGAGCATAGCAAAATCCATAAGTAATCCATACATGATAATAACTAGTTTAAAAATATATTTTTTTAAATGACTCAAAAATCTTCCCTTTAAGAATTGTGACCTGGTTTAGATGGCTACTGTGAGGAACATTGCTATATTGCCTGTGATCTGTAATGGTTGGACTCTCTCATTAAAATGGAGACATAAACTTCATATGAGTTCCCTAAGTATAGTGAAAGTCAATGAGATATAAAATGGGATATTATATCCCTATAAAAAATCGCAGTATAGGAGAACACGGGCTAAAGTTGAAAGCGAGCCACTTTCTCAAGGGCAAACTCTCAGGTGCCAACTTGGTCTGGGAAGAACTTTACTTAGCTACTGATGGCAAAGCACTGAAGCTAGCCTTTGAAAATGCTTTTCTGTCTCAAGGGTCATTTGATGTTTCTGAACACCTAGCAGGTGGGCGTTTGCTGCTAAGTCTGTGGACTAAGATACACTGGTAACAGTCGACATGCTAAGGCAAACTTGTGGCTTGCCCACAAGCAGGGCTTGAGTGCAACAGCAGCACTCTCCCTAAATGTTGCATATATGACACAATTATAGCTACCACTAGTATATTAAGCCCGTTGAAAAAACGGGCGTTAGCCGGAGCCGGAGCCGGAGCAGCAGGAGCCGGGGGACCGGGAGGCTTCGGCGGGGGCGACCGGCTGGCCCGTCAGCGGAGGCCGCCTCGCCTCGGACCCCCGCCGGCTGGGCAGCGCGCAGGGAAGGGCGCGTACCGGACGGGGGGCCTCCTTCAGGCGGCGGCGGGAGCCTCCATAGGCGGGCATCGGCGGTGGGGGGTGGCGGGCGGTGGCAGCGGGAGCGGCGCTTTGCGCCGCTTCCCCCCGGCAATGGCGGCGGCGCAGTTTCGCCCGGCCGGAAGTGTCTCTGCGTCGTCCCGCCCCCCTCTCCGCCCCCTCCAATCCCTGCGTCCGTCTGTGCCATGCGCAGAATTTACTTCCATGACACACAGAAAATTGCAGGTGGACGCAGGGACACTTGAAGATTATAATATAGGATGATAACACTGGGGAACAATCCCACCCCCCCCATTTTCTGTTGCATGAGATTTTTCAATTGTTCTTATATGTTCTTTCAATGCTGATTTCAAATCTGAAGTCGGTTTTGTTCTGGAAGCTCTGGTTTTTTTTTGCAATTCATGTTTTTCACTTTTCACCATAATCTTCGTTTTTCACAATGCAAGAATTCAATATTTTATTAAACACATAGCCAAAGTAGTACAATATGAGTATAAACGTATGTGACTTATATAGCATTGGACATGACATGTATAGCATTGAAAATGACATAGATATCTATTCTTGCATTGTGAAAAACGAAGATTATGGTGAAAAGTGAAAAACATGAATTGCAAAAAAAAACAACAGAGCTTACAGAACAAAACCGACTTCAGATGTGAAATCAGCACATCAAAATTAGGTTAGAACAACTGCAGGTGTCAATGCAACAAAAATTTTGTTCCCCAGATAGCAGAAATAACTTTTGAATCAAAGGTGCATGCAATATGCATTGATTTTTTGGATGGCTTGGCAGGGACGTTGCTGATCTTCTTTTATCACACTATAGCTGGTTCAATGGTGCAATGATGGTATGCCTAATATGTTGGGTTTTTTCCTGCGTCACCATTATCTCTCTTGGAGCTGAAGGCACTAGCATGGAAACAAACCGCTTTGCTTCTGCTCCCCATTCAGCTTGATTAAATCTGCACCACCTTTTCCGATGTCAACACTGTTGCTGCAGAAGAGGAAAAAAACATTCCAGGGTCTGGGGAGGAGGATCCATCTTCTTCAGGGATAGGAAGCCTGTGGCCCTTCAAGTATTGTAGGATTTCAACTCCCATCAGTCAGTCCCAGCCAGCATGGTCAATGGTCAGAGATGATGGGAATTGTAGTTCAGCAACACCTGGAAGGCCAATAAGTTCCCCACTTCAGTTTACTTCCTAAGCAGAGCTTCAGAAACACCACCAACCACCCTGTGATCTTGCATGAAGGGTGGTATAGAAATTTAATGAATGAAATAAACACCCCATACTGCTCTGCTGCAGCACCTTTTCAATAAACAGGTAAAAAAGGTAAAGGGACCCCTGACCATTAGGTCCAGTCGTGACCAACTCTGGGGTTGCGGCACTCATCTCGCATTATTGGCTGAGGGAGCCGGCGTACAGCTTCCAGGTCACGTGGCCAGCAAGATTAAGCCGCTTCTGGCGAACCAGAGCAGCGCACGGAAACGCCGTTTACCTTCCCGCTGCAGCGGTACCTATTTATCTACTTGCACTTTGACATGCTTTCGAACTGCTAGGTTGGTAGGAGCTGGGACCGAGCAATAGGAGCTCACCCCATCGCGGGGATTTGAACCGCCGACCTTCTGATCGGCAAGCCCTAGGCTCAGTGGTTTAACCCACAGTGCCACCCGTGTCCTTTAATAAACAGGTAGTTGCTTGGAAAAAGGGCTGTCCTTTGGTGGGTTTTTGGGACTGTTTGGTTATAATATTTTATATATTTTATCTATAGTCAACAATCTAATGCTCATAGTGTCATTTAAGTTCATTTGGTCTCTATTATCAAGCCATTTGATTTCCTTAGATTGTGATTGGGCAAGAAAACTATTCATATTTTGGAATGCAGTGAGACAGGGGGTGAGCTGAATAAGAGCTATAATTGAATTGGGCTACTTTTCCGGCCAGAAGGAGGATGACATAATGATATATGGAAATAGTGTTTGGCATGGGGACTATAAATGATGATCAGTATAACATGATTATTAAAGAAGAGAAAATATGGCTAATAACTCTGAAATCAATGGGAGGAAGGGGGGAAGTTTCAATTATGGAAGGGAAAAATAAATATAGTATAAGGTATAGATGATAAGAAAGAAGGGAAGGCGCAGAAGCATCAGTGGGCATAGGTTAAAAATTAGGATTAATAAGTAAATGTACTGCTATTTTTATTTTTAGAATGTTACAAAAATAGATGTATTAACCTGTTAATGAGGATTTAAAATGTATTCATCAGAGGGGGACTTGAGGAAGTCAACCGAAATATGTGATGGAGCAAAATAGAATCTGGCCCACGGAACGGGGTCAGGCCCAAGTAATGTTAGGAAAAATAAATAGTATGGTTAAATGAACAATGAATATGTTTACCCTTGTGAGAGGGGGGGTTGGATCTGGGCTTCCCTTGGTGAGAGGGGGGAAGTATGAAAATTTAACCACTGTGTATGTTTTATGCTTATAAAATTGTAAAACTTAATAAAAATCTTTTGGAAAAAAGAAAAGAAAACTATTCATATTTAGAAAAGTCTGCTATAAGCTGCTCTGAGCGAGAGCAGGCTATCGGAGAAACAGAACAATCCAAAATGCGGTTGTTCCAAGGGAAGTGGCTTCTCTGCCACTCAGGTAACACTCTTACTTTATCAGATTTGTACCCAACATTTTGTTCACAGGAGCTCAGGATCTCTTGAACGGGTTTTCCCATTTTGTGTTTGAAACTGGCTGGGGTGGGGTGGGGACAGATGGGGATGTTGGGCTGAGAGATTGTGAGTGGCTGAAGGACACTCAATCACCTTTAGGATTTAGGGGAAATTTGAATGTGAGTTTCTCTGGTCCAAACCCAACTCTCCATCCATCATAACTTGCTAGCCCTCGGGGGCTTCTAAATCGTGAGTTAAAGGGGAGATCTGTAGCATACATTTAAAGCACATCAGATGCCCATTGAAAGTTCATGGCTCTCTCCAAAGAATTGTGGGAACTGTAGTTTGTGAAAGGTGCTGGGGATTGTAGCTCTGTGAGGGAGAAGTTTTTCTCAGGATTCTTGGGGGTGGGGTCAGGGCCGGATTTAGGTTTGATGAGGCCCTAAGCTACTGAAGGTAATGGGGCCCTTTATATGTCCTTTGTCAACAACAAATTGTCGCTGTTTTTTGTGTTGAATATATGCTATATGGTAATTTATGGACCTAATAGGTATCTAAATCCATTTGCACATGTTGCCATGCAATCAGTCCATGCAGAATTTAGGCACCCTATATATAGAAATGAGCAAACCAGTGATATTTGAGGGAGCAGGCTGGCAGGCGGGGCCCATGACTTACACAACACAAAACACTGTTGCTGTAAGTAGGTTTTATTTTATTAGTTTTTTTATCTTATATTTTGGAAATGTACATCCAGTTTCCCCCCCTTGAATTTTTCGGGGGGGGCCCAAGAGAGTGGGGCCCTAAGCTATAGCTTGTTTAGTTTTTACGTAAATCCGGCACTGTGTGTGTGTGTGTATGAAATGAAAGGTGTGGATCTGCCCTTCAGGTTGTCAGAGCTGCTCAGGAGAAAGCTGGAAGAATTGGCACAGTCTTTCGCTTGAACTTACAAAACAGGCCTGCTGTTCTGACGCTGGTAAAAAAAAGAAGAAGGTTATTATTTAATCTCCCCAGCTGAGTTCACAATGACTCTGCACAAAAGCCTGGTCTTGTATCTGATGCAAGAGGTACCCCCTGCTTACCCCACCATGAAAAAGAATCTGATTGCCTGAGTGCTCTGCTTGATACTAAAGAGGAGTATTAAGGTCCTCGTCTCCATGGTGACCGATGTCAACACTGAAGCCTTGTCGGGGAGGGGGAATTCAGAATCTGAGGAAATGATGTTTGAATGTAGTGGGATCAGAAAGGTTTCCCCAATGTTGTGACATTTTACATGGGGCCTGTCAAGTCCGCCTCTCGTGAACATACACACTGGGGGGAGATCCTAGCCATGGATGGGTGAAATTCAGGGTTCAGCTTACACAGCGAGCAAGAATCCCTGCCTACAATCCACAGGGCAGCACCGGGAGGGACGGGCAATTTGCATTAGACCAGGGGTCAGCAAACCTTTTCAGCAGGGGGCCGGTCCACTGTCCCTCAGACCTTGGGGGGGCCCGGACTATATTTTGAGGAAAAAAATGAACGAATTCCTATGCCCTGGAGAGCCAGTGTGGTGTAGTGGTTAAGAGCAGTGGACTTGTAATCTGGTGAACCGGGTTCGATTCCCTGCTCCTCCACATGCAGCTGCTGGGTGACCTTGGGCTAGTCACACTTCTTTGAAGTCTCTCAGCCTCACTCACCTCACAGAGTGTTTGTTGTGGGGGAGGAAGGGAAAGGAGAATGTGAGCCGCTTTGAGACTCCTTCGGGTAGTGATAAAGCGGGATATCAAATCCAAACTCTTCTTCTTCTTCTCTATGCCCCACAAATAACCCAGAGATGCATTTTAAATAAAAGCACACATTCTACTCATGTAAAAACATGCTGATTCCCGGACCGTCTGCGGGCCAGATTTAGAAGGCGATTGGGCCAGATCCGGCCCCTGGGCCTTAGTTTACCTACCCATGCATTTGGCAGACCCCAGTTGAGAAGAGGTGGGGATGCTTTCTCTGGGAGCTTTACAACAAAACAGGACAAAGCTATGCTTTTCAGGGCTGGCCCAATTCATGTTGGCACCTGAGGAAACCACAAAATGCCTCCCCCTCCCCACCAACAGAAACAGGCGAGGGGGGGGGGAATAAAGCTCTACATTGGGATCTGCTGTCCTTGTGAATCCTCACATTGCCTCCAGTGCGGTGTAGTGGTTAAGAGCGGTAGACTCGTAATCTGGTGAACTGGGTTTGATTCCCCGCTCCTCCACATGCAGCTGCTGGGTGACCTTGGGCTAGTCACACTTCTCTGAAGTCTCTCAGCCCCACTCACCTCACAGAGTGTTTGTTGTGGGGGAGGAAGGGAAAGGAGAATGTTAGCCACTTTGAGACTCCTTCGGTGATAAAGCGGGATATCAAATCCAAACTCCTCCTCCTCCTCCTCCTCCTCCTCCTCCTCCTCCTCCTCCTCCTCCTCCTCTTCTTCTTCTTCTTCTTCTTCTTCTTCTTTCTCCTGGGTGGGCTAGCCCTGACTCTTTGGGACAACAGGTTGGAGCAAGATTTTAAGGAGCAGTACTTTGGGGACAGTTGCAGTAGGATAGAAATGAGCCTGTATCCCAAAGAAAACAATCAGACCTAAGCATTTAAGGATACAGTGAAGTCTCCTTGACTTCCATGCAACAGTCCTGCGCATACACGGATGGGAATAATGCCCACTCAGCATAGTAGGGCTTATTTCAAACAAAGCGTTATACATAGGGCTGCCTCTGAAGACGGTTCGGAAACTTCAGCCGATGCAGAATTCAGCAGCCAGGTTGCTCACCGGAGCAAGACAGCATGGTCATATTACCATAGCTGTCAACTTTCGGATTTGAAAATAAGGGATCAGAACATAGCTGTCAACCTTTCCCTTTTCTCGCGAGGAATCCTATTAAGAATAAGGGAATTTCCCACAAAAAAAGGAAAAAGTTGACAGTTATGAATCAGCTGCCTCAACTGTCCCGGGGACAGTCTACATTTCTCAGGGACAGTCCACGTTGCGGTAATCCCCCCAGTGGCAAGCTAAGGCTGAACAAATTTACCTCCAAGCAAGCTAAGCCTCCACGTGTTTTGCTCAGAGGGCAAGCAAGCCCCCGAGTCCGGTGGGTGTTACTCCAAAGTAACCCTGTCCACGGTGACGCGAGGAGGGGAAGCAGAGCGAGCTCGGGGCCCCTTCTCAAACAGGCAGACGGCTCAGGGATGCCGCGAGGGCGGTGCAATGGCACCAAGTAGCCTCGCCACCCTGCGCTCCAGAGGCTGCGCGCAAACGGGAGAGCGAAAGAGCGAGCGCATAGACGGCAGGCAGGCTGTCTGTCTGGTTGGGCGTGAGGGTCTGGCTGCACAAGGCATGCAAGCTCCGCCCCCAGTCGGTCTCAGACTCCTTATTGGCAGCTGAGCAACGCAGCTGAGGAGCCACCCTGGCCGGCAGGGAGGGAGAGGAGCTGCTTCCTTTGAAATCCGGGAAATTTAAGGGATATCAACAATCCGGGATAGCAGCGGGAAACGGCATTGGAATAAGGGAGTTTCCCTCAAAAAAGGGAGGATTGACAGCTATGCATATTACACCAATCCTGGTCTGACTGCACTGGCTACCAATTAGTTTCCGGGCCCAATTCAAAGTGCTGGTTTGGACCTATGAAGCCTTAGAAGGCTGAGGACCGCAATACCTCAAGGTCCGTCTCTCCCCATAAGAACCGACCCAGACCCTGCGATCATCATCTGAAGCCATTCTTCTTGTGCCTCCTCCACGAGAGGTCTGGAGGGCGGCAGCAGGAGAACAGGCCTTTTCTGTAGTGGCTCCTCATTTGTGGGATGCTCTCCCCAGGGAGGTTTGCCTGGAGCCTTTGTTATATATTTGTAGGCTCCAGGCAAAAATGTTCATAATAGTGTATGTCCTTTCAAATGTGTTTATGGAAGGGGACAATTTTCTTTTCTTTTCTTGTTTTTATTTGTTTGCAGTTTCATTTCTACACATTAAAAAGCTTCCTTATACAGGGCTGGCTTCAGATGTCTTCCAAATAATAATAATAATAATAATAATAATAATAATAATAATAATAATAATAATGTTTCAGATCTTTGACTGAAGTATGCAAATAATAATAATAATAATAATAATAATAATAATAATAGGCTGATCATTTTGCTAGAATGTGCCCACTATATTCCTCTTTTGGAATGCATAAGCTAGTATACAATGTATCTTTCTTATTAAACTAGAGCCACGATCTGTTTTTCTAGAATGACCAAAGGGGGTGGGAGCTTTCAGCCAACTGTTGATTGGCTTATTTTATGTGATCTTTTTCACTGCATGGTTCCTAGAATAGCTGCTGGTTTAACCAAAATAACTGAGAAATCTAAGGGAGAGTGTGCAACATAGATAATGCCAGCTCGCCCTCCTGTGGCTGAACCATGTATATTCATCCATACTGATAAAGAATCTTGTCTTATAATTTCTCTTTCTGTCTTTTTGCCATTTGTACAGGCTCCTGTTCTTCGCCCATCTATGATATGCAGGACATGTTTTCGATGTGTTTTTCTGCAAGTAATAACTTGAAATGATAACTTCCTTCCTTCCCTTCCCTTCCCTTCCCTTCCCTTCCCTTCCCTTCCCTTCCCTTCCCTTCCCTTTCCTTTCCTTTTTTAAAATAGCTATTTTAATAAAGATTTACTTGAGTGCAGTTTGCTACACAATGATGAAAAGAGTAGATGGGACCCGACTATCATTCTTTTGCATTAAGAGCATTGAGGTAGGAAGTCGAAATGTTGGGTTTTGCTGTTCCTTTTACACGCCGTTGAGCTACGCTACTGCGGTATTCAAATATTTATACTGGGAGGCTTTTTAAGGAAACTTTCTATTGAGAGTATTTACTTTAGAAATAATTCATTGAACAACAGCATCCAGCAAATCAGAAAATAAATCAGTGAAAGTGTTTGGATTTCAAAAGCTCATATGTGTGCATATTGCGGATGTGGCAGAATCACTTGGGTTAACGTATACCACCCCCTTTCATTATCAATTCACCACTGTTGTGTATGTGTCAGGACCAGAGCTTGTGCTGGATCTTGGACTAGAGACCAATGGAATGGCAGGGTTTCTGCCTCTGCATCACCACCTCAGCAAGGAATAACTAGCCACATGGCCCTTGTTTGTGTCACCTACATCTGGTCAGGTAACACTACGGCTGAGCTTAAGCTTCTACACAGGAGTGAAATGGGCACCTGCGCTGCCTTTAAACTTTCTTGTACTAGGAATGTTCACAAACTCTTCAGAGACAGGCAGCACAGCACTGAACGAGACAAGGGGTCACCCAATTGCTTGGCAACCAGGCAACTCACACTGTGCTGTACCAGATGAGTGGGAGATCTCTCTGTCCAGGCGGCTGAATAACTCTCCCATCGTTGTGCTACAAACTGCAGAAGAACGTAAGGAGAGAGAGAGAGAGAGAGAGAGAGAGAGAGAGAGAGAGAGATGCCCTGGCATTGCCTCCACTTTCCCCGAACTCTTCCTGAGCCAGACTGTGAGGCTGCAGCACAGTGCAGGAAGAGAAGGAAGTGTCCCCTGGTTGTGAAGACAGAATTCCTTCCCCCAAGCTATGCCCATCTTCAAAGCCCCTTCAGCACGAATGAAAGCTTGTAAATGGGACTACTGATATCATAAAGGCTTTCAGGTTAAAAGTCTAAGTAAGAGAAAATCTGCTTTTGTTGACCGCCTTTACCTTGTCCCAATCCCAACTGCTCATCGGCGGAATCTGGTAGAGGGACTTGTTCTGTCCAACTGAAATTCCCATATGTGTCATGACCTGGGTGCAGATGGGATTGATTCCTTCTCGGAAGCGGCATGTCTTTCCTCCTCCCTCCCCTGGCTGGAGGTGGAAGAAGAGCAGAAGTTCATCCCACAGAGCCTCTCCAGGGCAAACTGACAATATGAACTATTTTCTACCAGCCTAGAGGACGTGAAGGGTGTTAGGCTATCACCTCTGTCACAGACATTAGAGTCCCCTCAATGCATCCATGGGCTAAATGACCAGTCACAATGGTCCACCTCTCAGAGATGGAGAGATCTGATTGGTTTTTAGAACTCTCTTGGGGATTTTTCCGTTAATGCTGATAGCAGCTATGCAGGTGGTCTGGTCCTCCTTGAGAGTCAAAGGCTAGCATGGACCATACATGCAGTTGCTTTGCAATATGTTGCTGTGCAACATTGTGTTCTACAGGTTGCCATCTATATCCATTGCTGCCTCGATCTATATGAGGCTGCTGCAAGAGATATGCTGAAGTTTTGGAGTGAGCTGTCATTTCCATGCTGATGACAATCAGTTCTATTCTTTTTGGTCTCCATAACACGATCCTAAACTTGTATATGGCAGGGGCAGGGAACCCGCGGCCTCCTTGATGTTGCTGGGCTACAATTTCTGTTGGCTTCAGCCACCATAGCCAATGGTTTGGGACAGGGGTCAGCAAACTTTTTCAGCAGGGGGCCGGTTCACTGTCCCTCAGACCTTGTGGGGGGCCGGACTATATTTTTTGGGGGAGATTGAACGAATTCCTATGCCCCACAAATAACCCAGAGATGCATTTTAAATAAAAGGACACACTCTACTCATGTAAAAACACGCTGATTCCCGGACCGTCCGCAGGCCAGATTTAGAAGGCGATTGGGCTGGATACGGCCCCCGGGCCTTAGTTTGCCTACCCATCATCTGGGATAATGGGAGTTGTACCCCAACAATAGGTTTTGGGCCATGGACTTCCCCATCTCTGGTGTGGTTACTAATAGACTGTATAGGAAAAAGCAGCCTTGAGTTCAATCTAGACAAGAATTATGGTAATTCTAGGATCCTTAGACTTGGGAAGAAAAGACCTCATGGATCAAAATGGTGCATCAGGTGATCCGGGTTTTGGTGCCGTATCTAGAAGGCTGTGTGGCAGCAGTAGCTCCAAGTGTCTTTTGCCAATTATACATCATCTTACACCTTCAACCTTTACTACAAGATGAGGACCTGGCCACGGTTGTCCATGCATCTGTAACCTCAGTAATAGACTACTGTAATACAGTGGTACCTCAGTTTAGGAACTTAATCCATTCTGGGAGTCCATTCTTAAACCGAAAGCATTGTTAAACCGAGGCGCGCTTTCCCTAATGAGGCTTCCCGCTGCCAGTGCCCTTCCACCGTTCGGCTTCCGTTCTTAGACCGAGGTAAAGTTCACAAACCGGGACACTGCTTCCGGTTTTGTGGAGTTCTTATACCAAATAGTTTGTAAACAGGGCTGTTCTTAAACCGAGGCACCACTGTATATGTTATATCAGGCTGTCCTTTAAGAGTGGTCAGAAACTGCAATAAGTGAAGAATGAAGCAATCTGTCTCTTGATGTGAATCAACAGCTGTGAATCAATCAGATCTATTTTCAAGTCATGTTGACTTCCTATGAGCTTCTGCACTCATTTTAACTTTTTGAAGCCTTAAACCAGCCTAACACTTGCACAGCTTAGTGCTGACTTCTCCAGAGAGACCTCCCTGCTTGTTTCAGATTCAGCCATTGAGCTAATGTAAGTTCAGCAAAAGCAGGAAGCACAACTTTATCTATGATGCTCCCTGTTTTATGATCCTCTCTGACCCGCTCTGGCACTACAGAGTTTCTGTAGGCAAATTAAAACCTACTTAACCAAACAAGCTTTGGGTGATGTAGCAACATTTGCATACATTTTATTGACAAAAACTGCTTTGGTTTTCTATTAAGAGAGACCATGCTATGAAATTTAACCCAACAGATAGACAAAGATGTCAGAAGACTTGCCACTTAAGACTTTTGGGGGGGTGGCGGGGGGGGGGGGTAGAAGACAGCTGCCTCTTATCCAGAGGATGATATGACAAGCAGTAAGAATTTCTTTTATTTATCATTTTTCTATTAATCCCACTGATGTGATAGCAAGGGTATTTTTTATTTCAGCATCTGCAAGGGAAAAAATTAGGACATGATCCAGTCAACATGATCCAATGGATTTCACCAGGAAAGTTCAGCAGAGGCTTCATTGCCTTCCACTGTGATCAACTGAACTTAGCAGTGCTTAGCTTTGGCAGAATTGTGTTCTTTCTGTATTTTGCTTCACCACAACTTATCATGAAGCTTGTAGCACCAGTTAATCAACACCCATGAAGCAATGCCAATCACAACTCCGTGTCAACATTTTAGAAAGAGATTTCTGGCACTGTAAGCAAATTTGCCAATGGAAACATTTAGAATTGGGTGTGTTATACCACCATCTTATTTCAGATTGCAGTAGGGTACAGGCAAACAAAAATTCTCAGTAAGAGCAAAAGAATTTTGGAAGATTAAATTAGAAGGGAGGGAGAATGTTGTGCCTGCAATGAAGTTACTCTACCCAGTTTGGCTGTGTTAAATTGTGACGTGACACAAACATTTTAGCAAGTCAAAAAGGACCAGTATTTACAATATTGTGTCTACTTCTCTCTTTTTGCTTTTGCAGCTCAAACCAATGCACATTTACTTCGAAGTAGGGATGGAGGAAAAAAGTTCTAGCTCACATATTTAAGCAAATCAACCTACCTTCCAGATTAATCCATGGATCAGAATGTAACTATCCTTCAGATTTCTCAGTTCTCTGAGTTTTGCTAGGTCAGCTGAAAAAACAGCAAAATGCTCAAAGAGCATATTTTAGGATTATATGTGATTAGAAAGGTGTGCATTGAGATAGATGATGTATTTAAATGTGTATCTTGTGATAATATGCATGTTCAAATACATATTTATGAACTTTCAATATTTAAAAAATCACATTTTTTTAAAGAAATGGGATAAAAGAGACTTATGAACATACACATGGGGAACTGACACAAACTAGTAGCAGACTGATCCATCCATCCCTACTCAAAAGTAAGCCCTAGAGGTTGCAATGAAAGCTTACTTTCAGGAATGTATGTGCAAGATGGCATCCTTAACCAGAAACATCCTACAAGTGAAAGAGAGAGACCACAGGGAAGAGAAACAGCAGGGTGAAGGTGGCTCAGGGTGAAGAGCTAAAAGAGCCCACAGTCCTTCAGGTTCTCTTTGATGATTATATCTGTCACAGCATCAAACACAAACTTCACATTCTGCGTATCGGTGGCACAGGTCATGTGGGAGTAGATCTCCTTGTCCTCTTTTCTTAAATTCAGATCTAAGAATTGGTCCTTGATGTAATTTCCTGCATCTTCAAATGTGTTTGATCCTAGTCGGAAAAAGACAGAAGGAACTGTCAATAATAATAATAAAAAACATACTAATTAATTTGTTAAAAATAGTCCCTTCTCTTCCCTTGGAACACAGTCTGTCGAGTTCAGCCTCCACTGACCTCTACCCAACTCCCCAAACAAAAAGTATGGAATGCACGGAATCTTCAGTGCACATGTAAATGTCTCTACAATTCTCATTTACTGCATGCAAGGAATCACTTTTTCATTCATATAGAAAAGTAATGAACCACAAGTAAGATTAAAAAATTATTTCCCTTTCCCCAAACTATCCCTTTGCATTCTTTTAATCGATATCCTTATGGGAGTCATGAAAATGCACAACTGTGTCCAGAGATGGACCACACAGCTGGACTCACCAAGCTGGACACAGCCTAGTCTTTTATGGTAGTCTGGGTGGCGCTGTGGTCTAAACCACTGAGCCTCTTGGGCTTGCCGATCAGAAGGTTGGCGGTCCGAATCCCTGCGACGGAGTGAGCTCCCATTGCTCGATCCCAGCTCCTGCCAACCTAGCAGTTCGAAAGCATGTCAAATGCAAGTAGATAAATCGGTACCACTCCAGCGGGAAGGTAAATGGCATTTCCGTGCGCAGCTCTGGTTTTGGTGTTCCGTTGCACCAGAAGCGGCTTAGTCATGCTGGCCACATGACCTGGAAAAACTGTCTGCAGACAAATGTTGGCTCCCTCGGCTAGTAAAGCGAGATGAGCGGTGCAACCCCAGAGTTGTTTGCAACTGGACTTAACTGTCAGGGGTCCTTTACCTTTACCTTGGACTTAAGAAAGCGGTTTCAAGAAGAGCTAAGAATGTGTATCTCTGCTGACACCAAGTAATGCTGTCTTAATTCAGTGGTGGGAAATCATTTCAATCTATATTCCTCATGAGCAATCTTCAGGAACCAAAGAAGTGGGATGTGTAAGCCAGCACTGGCTCACCTGTGGCCCTCCAAATGTTGCTGGACTACAACTCCCATCATCCCCGATTCTTGCCCCTGCTGGCTGAGGCCGATGAGAGTTTAACAACATCTGGAGGGCCACAGGTTCTAAACTTACCATCATATTCTGGAAAGCAGACACTGAGATGAACTTTCAATATTTTGTCTTGGAAGAGATCCTTCTTATTTAGGAAGAGCACAATAGAGGTGGTTGCAAAGTACTTGTGGTTACAGATGCTGTTGAACAGGTGGAGACTCTCGTGCATTCGGTTCTGCAAAAGGCGGGGAAATGTGGCTATTAGACCCCATTACCAGGTGACATGCAAAGTCCAATGGCCTTTTTTTAAATCAAAGAAACAGGAATTCAGTGGGTTAGGGTTATCAGAGCAGGGAATGTGAATAAAGTTCTTAAGGAACCATGCAAGGTTACCTCAAATGCTTTCCACAAATTGCAACTCCCTTGCCCCCCTGCCCCCCCATTTGCTGTTCTGACTCACCACCTCTTCATCTTCCACCAGGACCATGTCATAAGCACTTAAAGCAGCACAGAATATTATGCAAGTAACTCCTTCAAAGCAATGAATCCACTTTTTCCTCTCAGATCTTTGTCCTCCCACATCAAACATCCTAGGAAATGAAACAAAAGATAAACAGGTACATCCATTCACTGCACCTCTGACACTGGTTATGTTGGGCATGCGGGGGAGGGGAATGTCAGGATTCTTTCATAATTACAAGTCTCAGAGATTGGCTGTGTGGTGTCTGCATGAGAAGTATTGTATAACACCGGTCCTGAGAGATCTACATTGGCTCCCAGTACGTTTCCGAGCACAATTCAAAGTGTTGGTGCTGACCTTTAAAGCCCTAAACGGCTTCAGTCCTGTATACCTGGAGGAGCGTCTCCACCCCCATCGTTCAGCCCGGACACTGATATCCAGCGCCGAGGGCCTTCTGGCGGTTCCCTCACTGCAAGAAGCAAAGCTACAGGGAACCAGGCAGAGGGCCTTCTCGGTGGTGGCGCCCGCCCTGTGGAACGCCCTCCCAGCAGAGGTTAAAAGGATCAACAACTACATGACATTTAGAAAACACCTGAAGGCAGCCCTCTTTAGGGAAGTTTTTAATCTGTGACGTGTTAATGTATTTTAATGTTTGCTGGAAGCCGCCCAGAGTGGCTGGGGAGACCCAGCCAGATGGGAGGGGTACAAATAATAATTTATTGTTATTGTTATTGTTATTGTTATTATACACAGTGAGCCAAGAAAGCCTTCTATCTCCAATATGGGACTCCTGATCACAAATCGTATAGGTGAAGTGCTAAGGAAACTCAAATGCGGAGCTTGTGTCAAACCAATCCATGCCTCCTGCATGGCAGTTTGTTGTTTCTTTGCTATTTGCTTGCCTAGCTTTGTAAATAGCATGCAAAGCATTTCACAAATATTTATTTGCTTCCACCTCCAACAAGAACCACTTTTCAAATACTGTATTAGAATTGGAAATGATATGTTCTGCCTGAAATACAACATGCCTCTGGCACAGCATGATGGATACAGCAGGCAAAACAGTTTGCTCCATAGAGCTTACCAGGCAAAAATCAGAGGGGATGGGAGGGAGTGGATTTGCACAAGACACCAGCCTGCACATGTGTACATAAACAGTTGGAAGTTATTGACAAGTACAAAGGGACAAAGTGGGAAGAAATGAGCTAGGTGCAAAGGAACGACAGGCAGCAGGAAGCCTGCAGTTCCAATAATCATAGAATCATAGAATCATAGAGTTGGAAGAGACCACAAGGGCCATCCAGTCCAACCCCCTGCCAAGCAGGAAACACCATCAAAGCATTCCTGACAGGTCAAGCCTCTGCTTAAAGACCTCCAAAGAAGGAGACTCCACCACACTCCTTGGCAGCAAATTCCACTGTCGAACAGCTCTTGCTGTCAGGAAGTTCTTCCTAATATTTAGGTGGAATCTTCTTTCTTGTAGTTTGAATCCATTGCTCCGTGTCCGCTTCTCTGGAGCAGCAGAAAACAACCTTTCTCCCTCCTCTATATGACATCCTTTTATATATTTGAACATGGCTATCATATCACCCCTTAACCTTCTCTTCTCCAGGCTAAACATACCCAGCTCCCTAAGCCGTTCCTCATAAGGCATCGTTTCCAGGCCTTTGACCATTTTGGTTGCCCTCCTCTGGACACGTTCCAGCTTGTCAGTATCCTTCTTGAACTGTGGTGCCCAGAATTGGACACAGTATTCCAGGTGAGGTCTGACCAGAGCGGAATACAGTGGTACTATTACTTCCCTTGATCTAGATGCTATACTCCTATTGATGCAGCCCAGAATTGCATTGGCTTTTTTAGCTGCTGCATCACACTGTTGACTCATGTCAAGTTTGTGGTCTACCAAGACTCCTAGATCCTTTTCACATGTACTGCTCTCAAGCCAGGTGTCACCCATCCTCTATTTGTGCCTTTCATTTTTTTTGCCCAAGTGTAGTACTTTACATTTCTCCCTGTTAAAATTCATCTTGTTTGCTTTGGCCCAATTCTCTAATCTGTTAAGGTCATTTTGAAGTGTGATCCTGTCCTCTGGGGTATTAGCCACCCTTCCCAATTTGGTGTCATCTGCAAACTTGATCAGCATGCCCTCAAGCCCATCATCCAAGTCATTGATAAAGATGTTGAATAAGACTGGGCCTTATTCAAGGATAAGGCCATACTCAAAATAGTGGTTTGAGTTTCTCCTGAGCACAGGCTTTTAAATTGTTCCCTACCACAAATAAGCTAACTGAGACTGCTCTGCACGCGAGCTGTTTATGTGCAGCATCTTAGTTCATGAATTGGGCAGTTCCCTCCATGTTACATCAAATCCTACCAGCTAAATCCTCTAGCAGTTTGGAGAGAAACCACCTATCTGCATGTTGAACTGATCCACAGGACTGGCCCGATGTAAAGTAATCTGCGCAGCTCAACCATAATATGTAAAGCAGCTGAGAAGAGAACAGCAGCAACCCACAATTTTAATTCTATTACTATTTTTTTTCCTGCCAGCATCATGGAAGCTGACTGTGTACAGCTGTAAAGTTTCCATAGGTGGAATCGATCGAGAGAGAGCATTTACAAAATGAATACAGCTGAGGGAATTGCAAGATTTCCTGGTACATCATTGGATTTGGGGAGGCTCAGATTGCTGGCTGTGACCATAGCCATACCAAAGCCTCCTACTGCCCTTTAAGCTGTTTAAAATGTCAGAAATTCAGCAGCCTGGATCAGGTAGACTGCTTTGGCATATGCATATCTATCATACACGGAAGAAGAGCTTTCATACCTAAAGTGCAAATCTTTGAATGAAAACTGTGTCTCAATAATTCCTGTTGTCTTTACTCGTGAGCGAAGGACATCTTGCTCGTTTGGGACATAGCCAGGAGCTGTTATCCTCTCCAGATCATTGAGATAGCTACAGAATCAGAAAGAGAGATAGATAGAGGTAAAGCATTGCAGGCTCCATCTTCCTGCAAGGTGGAAACAGTCACACTCTTGTGCATGAGTGTGGGTGAAATATACTCAGAGTCCAGTGTGAATTTCATGCTCTTTATTCAGCTCATAGTAGCAAGGAATGAATCTTTCCCCAAAACGTCTGCTATATATACATTGTTTACACAATGGGCCCCACGTGATTGGCTAATTCCGGGCTACTCCTGTAGGCCAATCAGGTTGCGGATTCACTTCATCCAGGAGCCTGATTGGCTGCTCTTGCAGTCCAATCAGGTTGCTGATTCACTTCCACCTGGAGCTGGATTGAGTGGCTCCTGCGAACCAATCAGACTGCTGCATTCTGGATCCTATTTTTCTAGGATTCAGCTCAGTTCATAACAGTGGGAATGATTAGGGAGGCAGGAGTTGTTGTTGTTGTTCAGTCGTTCAGTCGTGTCCGACTCTTCGTGACCCCATGGACCAGAGCACGCCAGGCACGCCTATCCTTCACTGCCTCTCACAGTATGGCCAAACTCATGTTAGTAGCTTCGAGAGGGAGGCAGGAGAGGATATATTATTTAATGATATCCTTCCTAACTTGCACTAGCAAGTTCCATATTCTAGCAGAGTTCCAAACAACCCCTTTTTAAAATTACGCAGCGATCAGCATGTTGCTGACTCATCTAAATCTTACTATTAAAGATTCCTTCCTGGTAAAATCCCTTCTAATCCCTCTTAAAAAGAATAAACACAAGAATCTGATTAACATTAATATAAAAGTAGTTTACTCACAGATTCATTCAGGTTCACAGACATATCCCTGAAGGCAGGTGTTGGTTACATAACAACTAGAACTATTCCATAAAGAAAAAACAAAATAAAAAATTAAAAAAATCCTTCCAGTAGCACCTTAGAGACCAACTAAGTTTGTTCTTGGTATGAGCTTTCTTGTGCGGTATCTGAAGAAGTGTGCATGCACACGAAAGCTCATACCAAGAACAATCTTAGTTGGTCTCTAAGGTGCTACTGGAAGGAATTTTTATTTATTTATTTTGTTTTGACTATGACAGACCAACACGGCTACCCACCTGGAACTATTCCATAAAGAAGTTAGTCCCAAGTGACTGCGACTAAGCAGTCACTTCTCCAAACACACAGAAACATACAAAATGGAGAAGACACACCGATCAGAACATAGAGGCCATGTGTTTCTCTATGCTAGTACATCAGACCACATCCTCTTCAAGTCTGTCCCAGCTCAGGAGGAAACAGGAAGGCTTCTCCTGAGTGGTACAAAACATCCCCCAACATGTCCACTCTAGGAATGTTGTACTTGACTGCAGTTTTACACCCCACAATGAGGAGGTGAGGCTGGGGCAGCATCTGGAAGTCCAGTGCCATGGCCTGGGGGATAAGCGTAGGCCAAGACAATCCAGCCATAAATAGGGCACAAGCAGAAAGGAGAAACCAAATCTGCATCCAAGTGGATGGTTCTACATGACAAAAGTTTTGGGGAAAGTCACATATAGAAAATACACATTCATGCCAGGGGTGTGGAATAGTCCCAGGATCCACCTTGCATCTGTGCATTTAAAAAAAAAACATTCCGATCCGTTTCTGAGTTACTGGTCCCATCTGCACTCTCCATTTAAAACAGTGCCACTTTAAATGGTGATAAAGGTAAAGGTAAAGGGACCCCTGACCATTAGGTCCAGTCGTATCCGACTCTGGGGTTGCGGCGCTCATCTCGCTTTATTGGCCGAGAGCGGGCGTACAGCTTCTGGGTCATGTGGCCAGCATAACAAAGCTGCTTCTGGCGAACCAGAGCAGCACACGGAAACGCCGTTTACCTTCCCGCCGGAGCGGTACCTATTTATCTACTTGCACTTTGACGTGCTTTCGAACTGCTAGGTGGGCAGGAGCAGGGACCGACCAACGGGAGCTCACCCCGTCGCAGGGATTCGAACCGCCGACCTTCTGATCAGCAAGCCCTAGGCTCTGTGGTTTAACCCACAGCGCCACCTGCATCCCTCAGTAAATGGTGATAGCTTCCCCCAAAGCATCCTGGGAAATGTGGTTTGTTAATGGTGCTGAGCGTTGTTAGGAGACTTCTCTTCCCCTCAGAGCTACAGCTCTCAGAAAGGTTTAACAATCAGTTGCAAAGTCATGTCAAAACAATGTTTTTTACTGCTTTTTTATCCTTTGTTTTTCATATCCGTTCTCACATTGCCGCCTGCTCCTCCTCCTCCTCCTCATTATTATTATTTAATCTGATTCTGCAGTTTATTTACTGTGTTCTGTATTCACTGGCTTGTATCAAACCTGGCCATTCCCAAAGAGAATAGACTTCTGTCCATGCAACAAGACTCTACCTTCCTCTCCTTCCCTCTGCCGTCCCCTGCGCACTCCCAAGTGTGGAGGGTTGGGGCATTCTCTGGAGAAGATTTTGGGAGACATGCAGGGGGCTGCAAGGGGGAGGAGCAAAGCGAAGCCCCATGCAATTTGGATTCTACTCACAACATTGGTATTTCAGCATTGGCTCATGTGATGTGTTGCATGCCTTTCGGCCTGTTTGAATATTTGCAACTGTAAAGGCCTTTGGCCATAAACAATTAAAAAAGTTGACCTGCAAAATAGTAGCATTAACCATAATGGAATTGGTCTCAAAGATACAGAGATACATGTATTCAATCACACACACACACACACACACACACACACACAGAGAGAGAGAGAGAGATTGAGAGAGAGAGAGAGAGGTTATAGATACCATTTGATTTGTGATTCCTGCGCTAGGGGTCAACTTTAGCTGCCTGCCACATACAATGTGAGGAAGATGAAGACAGAGGAGTTGTTGTTGAAGGAAAGAAGAGTGCAGTTGATAACTGAAAACTGGGATGTTTGGAGGGTGGTTTACTGGAGAAGAGGATAATTAATTGTGTAATTCTGATGTACTTATGTTGGTTTAATAGCATCATAACAATAGCTTAATACCATAAATACAGAGCCAGCACCCTGAAGGCAGAATCAATTATGCAACTTCTATTGTGAAAAGCAACAGGCATTAAACAAACGCGCACACACAGAGTTTAGGATTACAGAATTCATTTGTAAACTGGCTCCTTACTAGGCAGCTGAGTCATTGAGCTGGTACTCTGATGCTCTTTCAAAGCAGGCCTGAATCCCTGAATCCTTCCACAGACGTTTGATGATCCCAGCCAGTTCAGAAGACATGGTGCCATCTTCCATGGAATCTGCAATTGCCAAAAGCTGCCTTTCATCTTCCTGAAACGAGATTTCTCTGAATCAGGCTTGACCATTGGGGGTGATACTTTATTTTTTAAGTAATGAAAAAGGATCTACCATATTATGAATATGGGGAGGTGGGGAGAGGGAAGCAGGAAGCCAAAGGGTAGGGAGAAAAGTTAAACACCCAACACATTTATCAGGTTCTTCATCAGGGAACTTCAAATGCAGAAGTTCATTTTTGCTTTTGTTATCTTTAGAGATAATAAGATATTCTTTTGGTTTTGTTGTTGTTCAGGGACACAGCACTACCTCTAGCTTCTGTTGGTCTTCTCAGGTTCAGAAGAGTAGCAGGGAGGATAAATAAGGGGTCACAGAAAAACAGTGGTCTATCTTGGCATACATAAACTTATAAGAACATAACAGCCCAGCTGGATCATGCCAAAGGTCCATTTAGTTCAGCATTCTCCCCATTTGTGATTCCAGGCAGCTGGTGTTCAGAGGATGCTGCCACCATCAGTGAAGGCAGAGTATAGTCATCAGGCCTAGTAGTCACTGATAGTCCAGACCTCCATGGATTTGTCTAATTCTCTTTTAAAGCCATCCAAGATGGCGGTCAACAAAACATCTTGTCAGCCTTATTCATGACTGCTGTGAACCTCCGTTCCTCACTTGTTTTGAAGAAAGAAGTGAGGTCATGGCAATTACCTGGTTTGCTTAATGTTACCCTGCATCTAAATCTATGAGGTCACCCAAAGTACTCTGTCACCTTGTGACTGCAAGCGACAATACTTTCTTAGCATTTTTTTTGTACAGCTCTGACTCATTATCTGAATGGCTTATGGGCCTTTCAGATTAAACTGACAGCCATAGCCCAATGTGAATAATTGAAATTATGTTCAAAACAGTGTTCAAAGGGATAAGGAAATCTCTCACTGATGTCTTGCCTCTGCTATAATAATATGAGGTCTGTTCAAGGCCACAACTTCTTCACATTTTCATTTGAAGGAGTTGGGTCATGTCTAACTCTTGTATATTGCATAAGAGTAAAAGGTCTGCATAAGAACTATGAGATCCTTTGCTCTCATATACAGAAATATATACATACTAGTAGATATGATGCCCATTAAAATAACGGGCGCTAGAAGGTTAGTCTGCCCTGCACCGCCATAGCCTCGGCCCCGGCCGCCTTTGCCCTCGGAGCGTCTCGGAGCAGCAGCCGTCGCCGCCGCAGCAGCCACGCCGGCCATCCCCGGCCACCCACCCAACCGCCCCTTCCCGCGCGTCGCCTCACGGCCGCCACTCCTCTGTCCCCTCAGCCATGTTGGCAGCCGCTCAGCTCATCCTCCCCAGCTCCGTGCGAGGCGGCGGCACTGACCCAACTGACAACGCGCGTGCGCCGCTGCTGCCTCTCAGACACGCCCCCCTCTCCGCCCGCTCCAATCCCTGTGTCCGTGAGGTACATGCGCAGTAG
Source organism: Darevskia mixta (assembly GCA_034641385.1). NCBI lineage: Eukaryota > Metazoa > Chordata > Lepidosauria > Squamata > Lacertidae > Darevskia > Darevskia mixta. Next base: position 4,200,850 of record JAWWNH010000224.1, on the reverse strand, counting down.
CGCAATTCCACTGACACACGGACTGGACGCAGAGACACAGGGACTTTATTATATAGGATGATAATTAAGGGTTTTTCAGAGCAATGGTCACTTGGTGACCCTGAGGCAGTTACTGTCTGGGCAGAATATCTCAAGCAAGCTTGTGAATGGGAGAATGTGCTTGACTGGCAAGAAACTAAAACCGAACTTATTCAACAGAATGGCAGCTGCTTTTCCCAGAGGTGAACTGAATTATGGCACTGCTGTGAAAGACCAAAAAAAGAAAAGAAAAGAAAAGGGGTGGGTGGGTGTGCAGGAGGAGAGCAAGGCTGCAGTCTTCCCATGATAGAGCATCCTGAGGTTCTGCTTTGAGAATTCAAAACTGGTGTCCTGGGGTGACACTGATTCAGAGACAAAATAATACTAGTTGAGAGAGACATTATACTCACTTTGCTTTCTGAGTTCCCATATTCAATTCCTAATGTGGACATTGCCTTGACAATAGCCAGAATGGATTGTAGCATATTGCTGTAAACCACAGAGCTATACTCTCTGCATTCCTGATCTGTATAGCCATCTTTATGGATGATCCTAGGAAGCAAAGAAGAAGACAAATCTCAAATGACCTAAAATAAGAAGAGGGTGAGCGGGCAGGATTCTAAGAACTGGAACTGGGGAGAGACTGGCAGTCATAGACATGGCTGCATAATCAGATATGAATGGCCCATTATCTAAGACAGGAATAGCCTTCCAGATGCTGTTGGCCTACAAATCTCACCATCTCCAACCATTGGTCATGCTGGCTGTGGCAGATGCAAGTTGTATTCGATCAACACCTGGAGGGCACCGCGTTGGCTACCCCTGCTCTAAGCAATGACATCTGGTGCACCTGTCACTGGGGAGGTACACAAGAGCCCTCCCCATGCTTAAAGTCAGCAGGACCAGGGCTTGCTTTCTGGGGGTACTCAAGGGTACGCAGTACTGGCACCTTTTTTTCTAGAAGAAAAGTGCTGAGCGGGGCCACATCACCCAGCCTCAGCCCTGATACCTGCAAACTTCCTGGCCCTGTGCCACTCCTTAAAAAAAAATATCCAGAGCCCGATTTGAGGCACTGCCTACAGCTGTACTACATGGCAAATTCCTGCGGGTACCTATCCATGAGTGCCTATGTCCATGCATGACCAATAAGGTGGAATCTGTTACTCACATTCTTCTATTCTGTGAACTTTATAGTGAAGAACGGTCTTGACTTATATTACCTCTTTTATCAAAATTTAAACCCTTGCAATATTATCTGGAATTTATTCCTGAAATCCTACGCAAATTCCTTTTGGAAGACTCTTTGAGCTCAGTATCCTATGCTGTGGCCAAGTTTTGCACCTTAGCCATCAAAAAACTTAAATCGCTTCTACTGGAAAATATACTATAAATTTCTTTTGCGCCATTGGTTTTTTTTTCTAATCCTTAGGATTTTGACGCCTTGTAGCGATATTCTGATCGCTGGTTTGGAATTATACTGTACTGTATTATATTGCTGGCTTTTGCTGTAATAAACTGAGTTGAGTTGGAAAAAAAATATCCAAGGGAAGGATGTACTCATATGCATATTTCCATGTGCTTTAATGAGAACAAGCATTACAATGTTCAGATGTGAACCAATATGCCATTGAACACATCGGAAAGTCCTGCCAATGTAAGGAAAATGCATATTTGTTTTTGTTGATAAATACATTGCGCAGGGAATATGACTTTCAACGGCAGGAAAATAACTGCAAAGCTTTTAGGAAAGGGTGTGTGTGTGTGTGTGTGTGTGTGTGTGGTGTCTCTCCCCTCCACCCTAATACCTACCGGTAGTTTAGCTGTCCCTCTGTCTTTAAACTGGTATCCTTGGCTTCAGATAGATGCCAAGCACATACTGATATATTGGGCAAAACATCAGGTTAGTGAATGAGGTATAAAGGATTGCTATTTTGCATCCTGTTAGGATTAGATTGCCAAGCTTGATTTGTTTGATCGCTCCCCCACCTCACGCCCTTGGGCATTGTGCTTCATGTAGCACTTTGTGCTACCCAATGTGACATGAATATTGATGTACCTACTTCATTTGTTTCACAATAGTGCTCTTCCCTGATTCTCCAGCTCCTGCAGACAAAGAACATGCACATATTGGTCACATTTATTGTCGTTAAAAAGGTGCCAAGTGGGAAAACGAGACAAAGAAAGTAAGTGATGGAGGAAAAAGCACATAAAGATATGCAAAAGTGGTGGGTTTGTTTGCTTGTTGTTTTTAAAAAAATCAATTCTACTTGGAAAAGAGGCATTCTATTTCACCAGCACATGTTGGTCCAACAAAGGCTTGTGTGTGTGTCCCTCAAGCAGTGCATGTCCTTCAGCCAAATGGGCATTTTGCACTAGCCATGGTTTGGGGACATTTGTTTATGGACCATGGTATTTAGCAAACCCTAGAGGAGTATGGGTTGCCTCTAGAAACATGCTGAAAGTGTATAATAATTTGTAGCTACAACCATAGCTGTCAACCCTCCCTTTTTTTGCGGGAAACTCCCTTATTCCAATGCCGTTTCCCGCTGCTATCCCGGATTGCTGATATCCCTTAAATTTCCCGGATTTCAAAGGAAGCAGCTCCTCTCCCTCCGTGCCGGCCAGGGAGGCTCCTCAGCTGCGTTGCTCGGCTGCCAATAAGGAGTCTGAGACCAACTGGGGGCGGAGCTTGCATGCCTTGTGCAGCCAGACCCTCACGCCCAACCAGACAGCCTGCCTGCTGTCTACGCGCTCGCTCTTTCGCTCACCCGTTCGCGCGCAGCCTCTGGAGCGCAGGGTGGCGAGGCTACTTGGTGCCATTGCACCGCCCTCTTGGCATCCCTTATTTTCAAATCTGAAAGTTTTGGGGAAATCCCTTATTTTCAAATCCGAAAGTTGACAGCTATGGCTACAACACATTTAGCTACTCCAAACAAAAGTACTCAGTTTATGGAAGCCAATGTGAGCATATCAAGCTCTGATAAGCATCAAATGAAAGCATTTGTTCTTACAGGGCGAATGTATGGGGAAAGTGTAGACCTGTTGGACCAGAAATCTAAGCGTCTTTATTTTACTACTCCCTGGATTTCTTCTGATATGACTGTGGGGGTGGATGTAGATAAGGATCAAATGGAAAGGCTTTCACTGTACTGTCAGACTCATGTGCCCCCCCCCCGCAAACACACTTTAATATTAGTGCTTTTAAAAATATATACATCAGTTGCAGTAGCTGAAAAGACAACCAAAACATAGAATGATTGGGCAGAGAAACCACTGCAAGGGCAATTTTATGGAGCTGAAGAATCAAAGCACGGCAACGATTTCTCATTTTGTTGAACCTAAATTGTCACATATTATGAGCCAGAGATCTCAGATAATCACATCTAAACATTTTTCACCATAGACTCCCCAAGTCTTCAGACATAAGTGGCAATCCAGGTTTAAGTATTTTATTTTAAGTACAGATTTCTTTCTTTAAAAAAAATAAATGTATCCGACATTAATGCAAAATCTTGAGCACATTTTTATTCAGCACATGTATTTAGAGATCTCTTGACCTACCTCACAGAACTGCAGTGGAAAAGAGGAATTTCCTTCTATTCTGGTTTAGGAATGTCAAAGTAGTCCGAAAAATGCCCTCCAGATATGGATGAACTTCAAGCCCCATCAGCTCCAAACAGGATGGCCAATGGTAAAGGAAGATGGGAGATGTAGTCCAACAACATCTGGAGGGTACCATGATAGTACCTTCCAGTACTAAAGTACATTGTCTCCCCTATTATTTCCTGTTTAGACGGTCTCCTTGGGAGACATCTCAAGTTTCAAAAGTCAGGATAAAGAGGTGCATCTTCAGAATTTCAGGAAAACTAGTTCCACAACTTAGGGGTTGCCACAAATAATGCCCTTTCCCAGGTCAACCCCACCCAAGTTTATAAGACAGTGGGGCTCCCAGGAGGACCTGTTCTGTAGGGAAGGAGATGCTCTTTCAGATATTGGGGCCTAAACTGTTTAGGGCTTTAAACGCTACCCTTAGCACCTTGAATAGAGAGCGAGTGTGGTGCAGTGGTTAAGAGCGGTAGACTCGTAATCTGGTGAACCGGGTTCGCATCTCCGCTCCTCCACATGTAGCTGCTGGGTGACCTTGGGCTAGTCACACTTCTCTGAAGTCTCTCAGCCCCACTCACCTCACAGAGTGTTTGTTGTGGGAGAGGAAGGGAAAGGAGAATGTGAGCCGCTTTGAGACTCCTTCGGGTATTGATAAAGCGGGATATCAAATCCAAACTCTTCTTCTTCTTCTTCTTCTTCTTCTTCTTCTTCTTCTTCTTCTTCTTCTTCAATAGGGCCCAGAAATGAACTGGCAGCCATGTAATTTTTAAATGTGGAGGCAGACATCTAGGTGGAATGCCAGCCAACCTGGAAGTTACCAGAGCATGGAGTACAGCTGCCAAGTCATTTCTGTTCAAAAGGGACCACAGCTGGCAAACCAACCAGAGCTGGAAAAAGGCACTCCCATTCACCAAGGCCACCTAAGTCTCTAGGTGCAGGGGTCAGCAACCTTTTTCAGCTGTGGGCAGGTCCACTGTCCCTCAGATCATGTGGTGGGCCGGACTATATTGGGGGGGGGGGAATGAACGAATTCCTATGCCCCACAAATAACCCAGAGATGCATTTTAAATAAAAGGACACATTCTACTCATGTAAAAACACGCTGATTCCCGGACCATCCGTGGGCCGGATTTAGAAGGCCCCCGGGCCTTAGGTTGCCTACCCCTGCTCTAGGGACTATTGACCTGCTCCTTCAGGGAAGTGCAATCCTAGTCCAGAACAGGCTGTCTCCCCACCCCCTGGACTAGAAAACTAACCCTTACACCTCTGTCTTTTAGGATTCTATTTCAGTTTATTGGCCCAAGTCCAGCCCATCACCACATCTTAGAAATGGTCTAACCAGTGGCGTCGCAAGGGGGGCGAGGGGTGGTTCACCCCGGGTTCCAGGGTAGGGGGGTGACACTTGGGCCAGCCCCGCCCCACCCGCGGGTCTCGAGCAAGCTGCGGAGCGAGGCCGCTCTGCCCTGCGGCCCGCTGGCGCTGCCGCGCGTGGTTGGCGGCTCGGGGTGCTCGTAGGGGTGACAGAGTGCGCATACGCGGCATTTCAGGCATGTGCACTCCGTCTTGACCGGCGCCGCTGCTTCCGCGGCGGCCTTGCAAGCCACCGCGTGAAAAGCAGCAGCAGCGAGGCACCCCCACGAGCCACCGATCGCGTGCGACAGCCCATGGGGCTGACTGGCCGCTGCTGCTTTTCGCGCGGCGGCTCGCAAGGTTGTGGAAGCAGCAGTGTCATGCACACTTCGTTGTGATGTTGCATCGTGATGTCACAACGTAACGTCACGATGCCCCGCCCCCAGGGGGATGCCTCCGTTCGCCGCCCCGGGTAGCGAGGAGGCTTCCTCCGCCCCTGGGTCTAACAGCTTAGCCACCTCCTTCAATTCAGATGGAACAGAGAGATTGAGCGGGGTGTCATCTGCTTATTGATGACCATTCACTCTCAATCTCTCACTGACAGCTTCCAGTTTATGGCACTCTGTAAAGCACTATGAAATTGATGCTGCCAATGTACTCACTCACAAGCACAAACTTAGGACTCACCTGCACATACATGTACTCTATGGGTTGTTAGTCATGACTAAGTTAAGTCCATTGACTTCATTGGGTCTACTCTGAGTATGAGTTAGTCAGATACAATCCAGTGTTTCATCACTTATTAATTTCTGGCATAATTGCCTCCACCAGAAATGGCTGAATGAGATGCGATCTGGGAGATCTGTAGGTGGTGCTCATCCACACTGCTGCTTTCAAATATAGCAAGGCTCCCACAGCAAGCCATCACTCAAGGACTGCAGCATGTATGTGAGACCTCACTCTTTGTGGAATGGATCCAGTCTCAGGACCCACTTGGTTTAAAGTTGTAGGGGAAGGAGATTGGGGTGAATGACCTCCAAAACGTTTTCAGTCCTGCATCCTCATTAGTTAGAATGTGTTATAGGTAGGTAGCCATGTTGGTCTGCCATAGTCGAAACAAAATAAAAAAATTCCTTCCAGTAGCACCTTAGAGACCAACTAAGTTTGTTCTTGGTATGAGCTTTCGTATTTGAAGAAGTGTGCATGCACACGAAAGCTCATACCAAGAACAAACTTAGTTGGTCTCTAAGGTGCTACTGGAAGGAATTTTTTTATTTAGCTAGATAGAATAGAACAGTCTCAAAAAATATTGTTGAAAACAGACTTCAGCAAGTTAACTGTGAGTGATGAAGGGAGAAAATGATCCATGTTACAAAAATGTACCGGTATGTAAGAAAGAAATGGTATTTTTTCTTTTTAAATGAAAAACCTTTTGGAGGCTGAGATTTTGAGCTGGGGGAAAGTCAAGTGATGCTTAACCCTTTCCCTGCCAGCCCATTCCATCTCTCCAGGCATGTGCTTACAGGAGTGAGCATATTTCTGATCTGGTGGTGGTGATGGTGAGAGTAGCATGAGGGGTGAAATGGAGGCACTGAGTAGAAAAAATGGCTTCAAATATGAGGCTGCTAAGGTTACTGAGGTTACTTTTTATTCATTCATTCATTCATTTTAAAAGGCTGAGCTTTACGATATGAATTTGCGTGTAATATGTAGCTTGCCCTAACTCAAGCAAATGAATCATGACAAATGACCACATATATGGAAAGTGATCCCTAAGAGAGAGAGAGAGAGAAACACAAGCAACAGGTTCCATGATTATGCAAAGTTCCTGCCTGCCAAGTTCGTATAAATGATGACAACTTTGTCAACAAAAGCTTTTGCATCTGGGACTTGCAAATTCAGAATTGCTCCCTGCTATTTCCCAAATGCATTTCTGAATAAACCCAAATGCCATTAGGCACAATGTTTTTACTGTGGAGCAGAAAGAGCACAAGAGCATCATATACATGCAAAGTACAGGGAAGGCTGAAGAATCACAGTAAAAAGAATAAGCAAATGAAGCCCTTTCCTGGGCATCTGAATGGCAACGCTAAACTACAGAAAGACTTACGTTGGTAATTCCCAGGTTGTGTGTCGAAGCTCTTGAATGTGCTATGAGATTGCATGAACAGGTGCCATGAGCCCCAAAGTGCATCTAATGCTGTGTCTGCAGCAATAAAGGACACACTAACACTTGGGACCCAGGTGGCGCTGTGGGTTAAACCACAGAGCCTAGGGCTTGCCGATCAGAAGGGGGTTTGAATCCCCACAACGGGGTGAGCTCCTGTTGCTTGGTCCCTGCTCCTGCCCACCTAGCAGTTCGAAAGCACATCAAAGTGCAAGTAGATAAATAGGTACCGCTGCAGCGGGAAGATAAACGGCATTTCCGTGCGCTGCTCTGGTTCGCCAGAAGCGGTTTAGTCATGCTGGCCACATGACCCGGAAGCTGTATGCCGGCTCCCTTGGCCAATAATGTGAGATGAGTGCCGCAACCCCAGAGTCGTCCGCGACTGGACCTAATGGTCAGGGGTCCCTTTACCTTTACCTTTAACATTTGTTTTGGTTCAAATCAGGCTACAGTTTTAACAATTACAGATGGAGGTTTGTTGGGCTTAGGCACTGGGTATCCCCTATATCAGGCACATCCAAAAGGTAGATCTACTGGTAGATCACAGGACGTCTGTGGTAGATCACTGGCTCCCCCAAAGAAGCTCAACAAGTTTGGCTCCTCTAAAAAAAGCTCAACATTTTTGCCCTGCACCCCAAAAAAGGGGGTATATCACTGCCAGTTTTTAACTGTGAGTAGATCGCAGTCTCTTGGGAGTTGGCCACCCCTGTCCTATATCATCCAGCCCACCTGCCAGAAGATTTCTTGGGGTCGATCCTGGGATGAGGTTAGCCTATGACATACATCAAGTAGGTGCAACCTTGACTGGTTCACCTCGCTAGCAAATGCTATGGCCCTCAGCCCCCGCCTAGGCATCTGGACAGAAGTACCACCCCTAGGATTCCTTTAGCAGGATACCCTACAGCCCGGAGGGGTGGCAGAGGCATACAAGCTCCCCTCCTTCCTCGGCTAAGGATCATACCCAACGCCTACCCTGCCAAGGTTGTGACAATTGCGATGAGGGAGGCAAAACCCGCAGAATGAGTCAATAAGTCTGTGGGGGGGGGGGAAATCCGCCCTGGCCCTGAAATATGGCGGCTGAAGAATAGCAAGGTTGTAGCAAAAGACCACCCTTTGACGAGAGGGGGCATTACAAGCAAAGAGCGAAGGGTGTGGGTGGGAGATCACATGACAACTGTGGCACTGAGGAGAGGAGGCAGGTTGAATTTAAGCCAAATTTTAGTTGAATTTAAGCGGACCTGAGTGAAGACTCTGACTCCGCTCCCCGGAAGCCCATCTCCAGGCCTGCCTATGATTGGACAAATTCAGGCAGGCAAAAAAAATTGAATTCCCAATGACCAATAGGACGTCTCCTGCCAGCTGCCAGGTACCATCTGCAGTGCAGAACAGGAAGTAATGGAGATAAGTGGGATTCCCAGGAAATGGATTTCTACAGCATTGGAGCAATTACTGGGAAGGTTGTTTCCCAGCTGGACACACACCTTACCTCAAGGCAGGAGACTACAGAGCAGTCCCTCCGATGAAGAACATTATGCTCATGTCCAGCTACTTTTTGTGCACTTCTGATGTGCCTATGCACTCCACATTTGTCAAAACACCACAGAGGAAGAATCTTGTTATAGCGTCTGAAGGAGCGTCTCCATCCCCATCATTCTGCCTGGACACTGAGGTCCAGTGCCGAGGGCCTTCTGGAGGTTCCCTCACTACAAGAAGCCAAGTTACAGGGAACCAGGTAGAGGGCCTTCTCAGTAGTGGCACCCGCCCTGTGGAACGCCCTCCCTTCAGATGTCAAAGAGAACAACAACTACCAGACCTTTAGAAGACATCTGAAGGCAGCCCTGTTTAGGGAGGCTTTTAATGTTTAATAGATTATTGTATTTTAATGTTCTGTTGGAAGCCGCCCAGAGTGGCTGGGGAAACCCAGCCAGATGGGCGGGGTATAAATAAATAAATAAATAAATAAATAAATAAATAATAATAATAATAATAATAATAATAATAATATAGCCATATGTACAATCACCTTTATTACAATTTTAATTTTGCAGAGCACAGTTGATGCACACATGTACATCCTTGAATTAAATTGGGAAAGTTATAAATGAGCTGAAAGAACTGAAATAAAAGCAACAACGAAACAATGGGAAATTCTCAGTGTGCAGTGAGGAAGAGCCACAGCTTAGTGTGAGTGGAATGCTGCCTAGAGTGCAAGGGGAAGATTCACCTCTGCCACTCTGCCCACATTTGCCTCTGGGTCCATCCACTTTTGCCTTGGTCTCTGTCCACCTTTGGGAAAGTGGCCCCCAAGGGTTCTTTATGAGAGAATGTGGCCCTCAAGGTGAAAAAGGTTCTCCACCCGTGTTTTAGCTGTAGGAATTAGAAAACAAACAAACCCCAGTTTGCAGGAGGGTTAAAAAATGATGTTCCCACCTGCAACCTGGAATGGTAGAGTCTGGATTCTACCACCTGATTCTGTTGCACCTGTCAATCAAACCTCAGGTTGTGATAAGGAAGCAGCTGTCTGTCCTGTAAAATTTAGGGAACCATAAAATGACAGCTGTATAGTTCCTCCTTATCTTTTGCTCCAGAAGTTCAGGATGGAATCACTCCACTTTTTTATGGCCATAAATATTCCACAGGCAAATTCCCCTTTCCATTGAGCTGCCTGAAAGAAACATCAAATGGCAAGCTCCCATGTGGTAGCTGTGATAATTCTATTAAAATCCCTGGGGTGCGATTCCATCCTCAGAGTCATGTCTTCCATAGACAATGGATTGCTGGTGAATTAGACTCCCTAAATTTTGCAGGGGGAAAACCCAACCTATTTGAAGTAAAATAAAAAATGCTAATGACAGAAATTAACACAGCTACGAATGACCCCTTTCATAAATTCAGAACTAGAAGCAATATAAACAGTGTACTGTTTTCCTTGCGTATACCAGGACTCTTAGTCAATAGCAGTTGATCTTTTCTTCTTGGTGCTTTACTGCTGCTAAAGGAACAATACTGACATCTGGTCCTTAATACGGTGGCAAAATAAGACATGGGAGTGTGATAATCATCCTTCTGTATGAAGCTCAGGATAATCCTTGTGAAACTATTGCAGAATAAATTGGCTTTGAGATCATTCCTAGCAAGCAATATTGAACACTGAGTATGAATTCTTTGGCGTTTACCCACCACAAAGTAAAAAAAAAAAAATACAGAAAAAAAAATCAGAAGCAACCACAAATTGTCTAAAGGAAATATAATTACCATCTACAATGTGTCCCAGGTAAAGGTAAAGGGACCCCTGACCATTAGGTCCAGTCGCGGACGACTCTGGGGTTGCGCGCTCATCTTGCTTTATTGGCCAAGGGAGCCGGCGTTTGTCCGCAGACAGCTTCCGGGTCATGTGGCCAGCATGACTAAGCCGCTTCTGGCGAACCAGAGCAGCGCACGGAAACGCCATTTACCTTCCCGCCGGAGCAGTTCCAATTTATCTACTTGCACTTTGACGTGCTTTCGAACTGCTAGGTTGGCAGGAGCAGGGACCGAGCAACGGGAGCTCACCCCGTCACGGGGATTCGAACCGCCGACCTTCTGATCGGCAAGCCCTAGGCTCTGTGGTTTAAACCACAGCGCTCACAGCGCTACACCATGTCCCAATGTGTCCCAGAGTTACCCCCAAATCTGGAGGTTCTCACTCTGGCAAAAAATGGAAGAAATTTCACAGGACGCAAGAAGAGTTTCAATAGCCCAACAAACCCATTTTTCTCTGGCATACAATGCACCCTTCTCCCATCCCACGGAAGTTCCCATAAAGCAAAGATTTCAAGGCAAATCTGATTGGGAATTCTAAAGAAGCAAAAGGTCTAAGGCTAGTGAAATTTGCAACAAGGTTTCCACACATCCTTAGTGCTGCATCCTTAGTATATGGGCATAAAAGTACCTAACCCTTGCTTGGAAATATGCACTGTTTAAGAAGAAATAGCAATAAGATAATCAGGGTGAAATGCAGCAATATATATATATTCTTGGGCCTTTTTTAATATATATATATATATATATATATATATATATATTATATATATATATATATATATATATATATATATATATATATATATATATATATATATGTTTCAGCAATTTCAGCTGATCTTGGGCCTTTTTTAATATATATATATATTATATATTTATATATATATATTTATATATATATATATATATATATATATATATATATATATATATAAAAATATATAATATATATATATATTAAAAAAGGCCCAAGATCAGCTGAAATTGCTGAAACATCAACAAACACTACTCTGATGTGGCACTCCCATTCATTTCCATAGAGCTCCAGCCTGAATGCTTCCTGGATGAAAATGCCTATAAGGATTTTCAGGATTGCAGTTAGCAGCTTTTGAGCTAAATATTTTGTTGAAGATTTTTAAAACTGCAAGCAGAATGTGCATTTCCCCTCACTATATCATCTGTTAAGTGTTGGATTCAACAAGCTGTAACAGCTTGATAAAACTATCAAATTAACCAGTAGCATCTGGTGTTTCTTTTTAAAATTATTATTAATCAGAGAAACCATTAAAAACATTTACAAGTGCTAGCTTTTAACTTTTCAGAATGTATTTTATGTGATATGCTATATATTCCCCCCAAAAGCAGACAGTTTTACTATCAGATAATTATCCAGACAGTATACTGTTCACAATTTGTTCTATTCACAAATTCACATTTTCATATCCCAGGAAACTATATAAATCAATAGCCACAATTTGGCAAACATGATCTGCAAGTAACTCTTTAGATTTATTGAAACATGTTTCTTTTCCTGTGTGCACATTCTTTTTCTGATTTATATCGTATCAAGGCTACAGGGACAGTCCACTCGGAACGTTCTCCGGAACTGAACTCTGTGGCCCTGTCCCAGAATCATCCATGCACTATCATGCGCTCTGCCCATTGGGATACAGGAGGAAAGGCACATTTATAGCACAAGCGGGTTTGCTTGCTTTTTAAAATAGACATCTTCCATGTGCCTTCCCAAGGATGCTATTCAACTCAGTTTTACCCTAAGTCAGTACATGACTAAGTTAAGGACAATTAATTTCAGTGGGTATATACTCTGAGTAAAACCTAGTTGAATGCCACCCCCAGTGTCACTCTTGCTGATATGGATTGTGCACCCACGTCCGTTCTGCGCATGCAGATCCAACAAGGGAGCGCACCTGTGAAGGCTGCATCCACACAAATATCTCCATTGTTGGTCTGAGTGTCTGGATCATCTCCAGGCTGATGAGTGGCTTGTGACTTGCAGCAAGGATCTGAAAATAAAAACCACTCATTTCCAAGTTATATCAGTCTCTGTCATTCGATTTCGTGATTAAAATAAGTGGCATGCCCAAAGTGAGTGCTCAGAACACTTCTGACGGTCAAACAACATCTCCCATTCATGCAAAGGTTAATGTAGCAGTTTCATGAATGAAATCACACATATTTACCCAATAAGAGCAACTTGACTGTCCTGGCATCTCTCACGGCATCTTCTTGGAGTCTTTTTTCAAGTTCCCGTGACCTTTTGGCTGATTCTTTAGATTCAGAGCTGACTCCACTGCCCATAATTGTGGAGCTAAATTATTAGCGGATTGTCCAAGCAAGCTGGTGATGCCTAATCACAAGGAGCCGACTGCAGAAGTGTTACAATGGAGCTTAGTTATTTCCTAGTCAGCCTTCTTTCTGCTGGCTGCCTTCACTCCAAAGAGCGGCTTCTGGTCTGTCACATGTCTCAGAGGACAGGACAGAAGGGATTTTGTAGATGCCTATGAAGTCAGCTTGCTATGATGTCAGACATGTAAATGTACCACAATGCTGCTTTACCTTTGGGAAAGCATGTGTAAAAAGCACAGCAATGAATGTAATGACTCTGTGTTTGTGTGTGACACCAGCGGTGCAGAGTAATTTCTTCTTTTTTATTTAATATTTTTATTGGGTTTTTAACACAGACAAACATTTAATGACAAAAACACAACCGACACAAAAACAACAAACAAGAAAACAAACAAACAAACAAACAAAAAACCTTTGTTTCATCACATTTCCCAATTACATCTTTATGGGACTTCCCCCGACCTCCACTTCTGGGTCTCAATGTAACTCTTATTTACGCAGTTTAATCTTCATTATCAAATCTTATCAAAATATCTTATATATCTCCCCCCCTCTTATCTTAATACTTTTTCTAATATACCACTAATATAACATAAAATCCCAGAAGCCCCTAGGTGTTTCCTTAGGATTTCTATCTTAACCAATAACCTATTATTCTAAATAACTTTTAAAGTTTTCCAATCTTGTCACCCCGCCTCCCCCTTCTGGACCAATTTTCATCTTTTCTTCCCTTTCCCCCCGACCCCTCCTCCTTCCAGCAGTATCACCCAACCAGTTTCAGCAAGTTCCGTAAAATCTCTCTTCCAATACCGATATCCCAGCAGACCAGTTCTAAACCATATTGACCAGTTACAAAATAATGTTAGACTTTTCAACCCACTCCAGTTTTAGGAGTTTCCCCAACCCACAAGTCACACACTGTCATCTGCCCATAGCTGTCAACTTTCGGATTTGAAAATAAGGGATTTTTTCAAACTTTCGGATTTGAAAATAAGGGATGCCGCGAGGGCGGTGCAATGGCACCAAGTAGCCTTGCCACCCTGCGCTCCAGAGACTGCACACAAACGGGTGAGCGAAAGAGCGAGCGCATAGACGGCAGGCAGGCTGACTGTCTGGTTGGGCGTGAGGGTCTGGCTGCACAAGGCATGCAAGCTCCGCCCCCAGTCGGTCTCAGACTCCTTATTGGCAGCCGAGCAACGCAGCTGAGGAGCCTCCCTGGCCGGCAGGGAGGGAGAGGAGCTGCTTCCTTTGAAACCCGGGAAATTTAAGGGATATCAACAATCCGGGATAGCAGCGGGAAATGGCATTGGAATAAGGGAGTTTCCCACCAAAAAAAGGGAGGGTTGACAGCTATGCGTCTGCCGTTCTTCCTTCTTGGTGCAGAGTAATTTCATAGGGGAGGGGGAAATATTTTTTATTCCCATTGATCAAAACAGTTAGGCACATGCTTAACAGAATGAGAAAATCAGGGACCAGGCTGCTGATTTATCCACCCGTCACCTTCAGGTCCCAGGGCAGCTTATAACATTAAAACACAGAAGTTTTAAACAACTTATATGAAGCTGAAGAAAATGAAGCTGAATGTGTTTACCTCCATGCCTTTTTATCATTGCCCCCCCCCCCAATTTGGCTTCGTCACCCCCACATTTTTTGCTTTTTATTCAGCTATGTTTTCATTCCATGACACAGCAGGCTTACCTTTTCCAAATGTACTCTTCACAACAACCCTGTGAGGTAGGTTTGACTGAGCAGGAATAACATCTGGCTGAAAGTCGCCCCAATGCAATTCATAATTGAGCTGAGATTTGAACCTGGGCCACCTCTACTGAAGTCGAACTCTAGAGCTACTGCACCATACTGGTTCTTTATGGTAAGCTCTTTGGTGCAGGGTTTTGTGTTTTGGGGAATTTAACGTCATATATATACTTGGATGGTTCACTAATGACAACAACAGCTGTCAGACCATGGAAGTCAGTCGCACTTTAAGGTGATTGGAGTGTCCCTTTGTCTGGTTGTGTCCTTTGCTATTGAGGGGGAAATAGCACTCTCCCAGTGAGCAGGCAAACCAACTCCATTGGCGTCTCCCTGTTCAATGAAGCCAGTTCATTAAACTTCACAGTTATGGCAGAAGGCTACGTAACAACAGGGTGGGAGCTCTGTCTTTCCCCAAAACTCTTCCTTTCCATGCTGGTCTGCATGCACGTGGTGAATGAGGCAGTTGTTTCTCTTGCAAATCTCCTCCAGAAGGAGAAAAGGTGGTATTCATGTGGGAAAGTGACCACGTCATTGGTCCATCACCTATACCTATATAACACCGGTCCTGAAAGATCTTCATTGGCTCCCAGTACGTTTCCGAGCACAATTCAAAGTGTTGGTGCTGACCTTGAAAGCCCTAAACAGCCTTGGCCCAGTATACCTGAAGGAGCGTCTCCACCCCCATCATTCTGCCTGGACACTGAGATCCAGCACCAAGGGCCTTCTGGCGGTTCCCTCACTGCGAGAAGCCAAGTTACAGGGAACCAGGCAGAGGGCCTTCTCGGTAGTGGCGCCTGCCCTGTGGAACGCCCTTCCACCAGAGGTCAAGGAAATAAGCAACTATTTTACTTTTAAAAGACAACTGAAGGCAGCCCTGTTTAGGGAGGTTTTTAATGTTTGATGCTGTATTGTATTTAATATTCAGTTGAAAGCCGCCCAGAGTGGCTGGGTATAAATAATAAATTATTATTATTATTATTATTATTATTATTATTATTATTATTATTATATACTTGACGTTGTTGGCATTCCTCTGTCTCAAGAAGCAATGGAGTGTGCCTCTGGGGTGAGGTCAAACCACTGGGTCAGTAGCACTGAAGTGACCTCCCTGGGGCGTAAGCCAAGGGAGTATGTATGGAGGTCCTGGGCTGCCCAGATGACAAGACCCCACTCTCAGCCTCACTGAAGTGGTCCAAAAGAAAGCAGAGTAATCCGTTTGGCACCAGATTGGCTGCAGGAGTTGCCAGAAGGAGGCGTACAATGCGTCTTGCATTTGTGTAGGGTTTACTCCTTAGTCTTTTCTTCTCCTGAAGATGTCCCGCAAGGCGGCAGAGCTTTAGGATCAGTTTTCCTTCTAGATGGGCATCCTTCTCAGGTTGATGAACCCCACCTGCCCATGCCATACATATGGTCCCAAAATAAAATGGTGACTGCTAACTGGAGCCTTGCCAAAAGAAGCCATGGGAAAGCAGTTCTCTTGCCACTGCCAATCTATATATATATAATCATTCAAGTTGGATGTTTGTTAACAATCGCCTTTCTCCGTAACCCCTTGATCGATTCAGTTCAAACTTGGACACAACGTTCCATGCCCATATGGGAGCGATCATATGTACTTACATTGCACAAATACACACCTTTCCC
The DNA here is from genome assembly GCA_034641385.1 of Darevskia mixta. Taxonomy (NCBI): domain Eukaryota; kingdom Metazoa; phylum Chordata; class Lepidosauria; order Squamata; family Lacertidae; genus Darevskia; species Darevskia mixta. Next base: position 4,184,640 of record JAWWNH010000224.1, on the reverse strand, counting down.
AGGTAAAAATGTGATTTTGTGCAAAAAATATAGCGCCCTCCAGTGGACGTTAAACAGCATTGCATTTCACCAAATCAGCCACAGCAAGGTAGTAATGTATAAAGTGACCCTCTTAACCACTGCTGTCAATGGAAGGCAATATACAGTGCACAACAAGAGCAGGAGCTGGGCCTTTGCACAGGAACGAGGACCTGGTACCCCCAATGCGCTCCACCCCAGCAGCTTTCAAGCAGCCTGCTCTGTGAGAGGCAATTGCCCATGCCTTGCTTCCAGTCAGCCTATGCCACTGAGGTTTTGCATCCTTATTTGCATTGTTTGAAAGCACCATGCAGTGATAAGCATATCTGGGGGCTTCATTTATTTTTCAAAATTACAAACGGACCACAAGATTTGGTTTGGACATCAATTCTTCAGAAAACAGCCAATCTGGTCTGGTGCTTCAGAAGCTGCCTGGTTTGGTTTCACTCCACATCCAAATCCTAGTTTCGAAAAGCAAAGTTTGGTGACTCCCCTTGGCACTACAGGGAAATCTAGAAACAACGATACCCCTCCCCCCTTTTAGAGTATTAGATAGAATTTGCAGGCACAGTAGCCTTTCCATCCATCCAAATGACAGAGAAATAGGTCCAGGGTTTTTTGTTCCATGAACTGTCTATACTTTTATTATTTATTATTCTTTTGTTTTTGGCAGAAACTAATGAAATTTGCCTCTTTGGATGAGATGGATCCTGTCAAATTTCAGAAAGGTAACTGTAGTGATTTCTCTGACAAGGGCAGCCTTTACAGTTTGGAGATGGTTAAAAAAGGACTCACTTAATCTTCCCTATTGTTTGTTAGCAATTTGTATAGCAATATACATCCAAGAAGTGCCCCTAGGTAAAAAAAAAATCCTGCCAAAGAGATGAAAGGGGGCTGTGGTGGGTGCATTAAAGTGGATTTTGGGGGTATCCCTTCTCTCCCTGTCAAGGGCGGAGGAAGCCACCTCGCTACCCGGGGTGGCGAATGGAGGCATCCCCCTGGGGGCGGAGCGTCGTAACGTCACGACGCAACGTCACAACGGAGTGTGCATGCGCAAAATGCCACGTGTGCACACTCCGCCGCCGGGCCGCCGCCGCTGCTCCCGCGACCTTGCGAGCCACCGCGCGAAAAGCAGCAGTGGCTGGTCAGCCCCATGGTCAAGATGGAGTGTGCATGCGCGAAATGCTGCGTGTGTGCACTCCATCACCCCCATGAGCACCCCCATGAGCCCCCACCTCCTTGCGATGCCACTGCTCCCTGTGTTTTTTGGGGGGAGCAAAAGGTTCTGTGATGTACATGACATTCAATGAAGAGATGCTCTGGAAGAGTAGCCTGCAATATTTCAGAAAGATGAGAGCAGGGACCAGGGAGTTAAGATGAGTGGAACAAAACAGCTTCAGGATTGTGTTCTGCTCAGCTGACACCAAAAATCACACAATACTAAATTGCAGATTTGACACGAGCAGAAATGTGAGCCTGTGGCACCCAGTGGTGGAGCTTCATGCTGGTGTGTGTCCCGGGGGCGGGGCGTGTCACCCGCAGGGGCGTGTTAGAGTCCTGGGGGCGGGGGGCGCCGTCTGCGGGGGTGTGGCGCCCAGCGCAGGGGGGAGGGCAGCCATGATGACACCCCACCGGGATCACGCTGCTGGGGGCTGTGCGCTCCCCCCGCACTCCTCTTCCTCCGCCAGTGGTGGCACCCAGGCAGGAGGACTGGAAAGCCCAGTGCTACCTAAACCATGAGCAGAACTAGCAAAGAGCACAAAACAGACAAGAACAAAGGCTGGATCTAGACACGTCAAAGAAGCAATTCAGTAAACTCATACAGGGAAATCCAGTAGGGAAAGACGGGGACGCCACAGCGCCACCTGGTGTCACAGTGTTATATCGCACATAAAATGCTTTTTCTTTATCAATCTAGCTGAGTCCAAAGTGATACATGTCTTCAACAATCCTTCCCCAAACCTCTGCAGTTGGAGAGCCCTGGTAAAATTTTTTCCTCTGATTAGAAGTCAAACCTGTCAGTCACAAAAGAGCTCTCTCCCCCCCTCCCCCCCGTTACTCTCACTCACCCTGTCATTTCACATGGCAAACTTGGGAACAGATGATTCTGGGTTGTTGTTTTTTGCAGACATGTTGCCTGATCAGGAATGCTGGTGTATTATCTGGATACCATTAAAAAAACAACAACATTTATCATCTTTGAAACATGCAAATCTAAAACACCATACAACCCTGCTGCCCCAAAAACCCTCCACAACAAATGGCATTTTGAAATGATGACTCTATTCTCTTCCATGTGCATTTGGTGGCGGATGCGCCAAAAGCCATTTTGAGCCACAGGTGTGAACTCTGTTGTTTTCACTGAAAGCAGAACACTGGAAAATCTTTCCATGGCTTCACTTTAAGCAAATTGAAATGATGACAGTATGGGCCTGGGGATCCTGGGATATCATCATTTAGGATAGAGTGTCTGTGGGATGGCATGTCACGGCCCATCCCAGATAAAGAAGAAGCACACGCCTGATATTTTACTCTCTATTAGCAAGAGAAACCTTTCCAGCAGCTTCCGTGGTGCTCCAGACACACACGCATGCCTGCTTCTAGCCTGTAGACAGTGGTCCACAGGTCTGGGCCCCATGGAGCAGTTGCAGCAACAGTGGGGCCCCTCCGCTCCTTTGGCTTATATATGCTTCTCTGGTGGCTTTTCCTGCATGGAAATCTATATTTGTCTTTTCCAATTTCTGCCACAATGCGTGTCTGGGAACCGTATCGAAAGCTGACTTTAGATCGATAAAAGCGACATATAGTCAGGGGCGTAGCAAGCCGCTTGGCTGCCGGGGGCGGCAAGCCAAGCGGCACCCCGGGGGCGGGGCGTAGCTCCGTGCGCATGCACTGGCCTGGGCAGAGCCGTGGAGGCAAGGGGTGGGCCAGCGAGGAGAGGCGTCACGCCAGCCTGTCACCCCTCCTCGCTGGCCCGCCCCTCGCTTCTGCGGCTCCGCCTGGGCCAGCGCTAAAAAAAGCCCTTTAAAAAAAAGCAAAAGGAAAGGAAAGCAACCCGGACATTTGAGCGATTTACGGCCGGACATTGTTTCCAATGATTGAATCCCAGCTATGTCCAGGAAATTCCGGGTGTATGGCAACCCTACATTTGCCCATCAATCTGGATGAGAATTCACAAAGATTGAATTTGCCAAGCATCCTCCACAGTCCTGGATGACTTTACTGATGGCTTACCACAGTTTAAAGCAGCTTCCTATTTTTGACTGTAGCCTTGCTTAAAAGAAGAGTCTTTTTTAAAAAAAAAGAATTAGAGACAGTCCTTATCTCCCTGAAAAACAAAGTCAGAGCTCTTCCAGGTTTAGTCAGCCTTCATCCTGATTTGCACTACTGTTCTACGGCCTCACCATCATTCCCACTTTCCCAGCTCTTTTCTTACCACAAACATTCAGCCATGTTTTGGTCTGTTACACAAGTGCACCAAACTCAATTTAATTGTATAACCTAAATCTGTCATTAAATGATCTGAGGATCTGATACAAAATACTGCTGTTGTACACTAGATGGCGGGATAAACACCTGCAGATAATTGCTGCGGAAAGTGACACACTGTATACAGCCGGAACACTGACATATATGCATTTTGCAATACAAATATTATCTGAGCAAAGTGCTTTTGCATTCAATCAAAATGTTCCTATTGTTTTTTTGAAACAAGAACAGCAGGCAACCCACACAACTATATCTAACTTTGAATGTGGGAAACCTCCACACCATTTGGTCTGCCGTGTCTTTTCATTTGAGCCACCTGGTATCAGGTCTTGCACAGCCTTTGAGCAATGCTGGGTGCCAGGTGTCTGGGAAGTGCTGTCAATTACCTGATGCCTTTATGATGTCAGATGACTGCCAGGTGGGTTGTCCCACCCACCTGCCAAAGTTGGTGCTTGTCATTGAGGGACGTAATAATAATAATAATCTTTAATACGGTCAAAGACCAGCAAGAAATTTATACAATCCAATTCATGGAATTGGTATTTACTTAATAAAATTACAATTTAAAATTTGCAGATTTTCATTTTTTTAAATAGATGGGTCTTAACCACCTATTGACATTCCTACGGTAGTTCAACTAGGATATCAGTCACTGGTATTTGCTGCCGTCTTTGCTGTATTTGCTGTTTGTCTTACTCTTGTCGCTATATAGCAAAATTTTGCAACAATCCTGGTGGTCTCTGTATCTTTATCAGCCAGAAGGTATCTAGTGTAAACTTCCTCTGATTGACCGGGCAGTTTCACCAAAAGCGGTTCGATCAGTTCTTTTCTTGAGTCACGATACAGTGGGCAATATAATAGAACGTGCCCAATGGATTCAATCTCATTGCCATCACAGGGGCATAGTCTTTGGTCAATCAGGGTCTTATTATATCTGCCCACTAAAAGTGCTGAGGGGAGAGCATTTAGACGGGCCCTGGAAAATGCCCAGCGATGTTTGGGGTTGTCTAATGACTTGAGATAATTTGCTAAATGGAGCCTTTGCTGATCATAGAGTGACCTGTAGATTAAGGTCGATTAGGGTCGTTTTGGTGTTCAATGTCGATGGTTCTTTCTTTGATTAGGTTCATTGAGGGACGTAAGGATCTGGCCCTCTGTTTTCTGCCTGAGCATTTGGATGTAAGGGGTGAAGATTGCACTCCAACTTGGGAGTAAGTCCCATTGAATTCAAAAGGATTTATTTCAGAGTAGACAGAGGGGAGCATGCTCTGTCCTGCTAATTCCGGTGAAAATCTGGAGCGTTCCTCCCAGTGCAAATGATTCTCCTCATTTCTAGCTAAGCCCTAAAGCTGCAACTACATAAGGTGGAGCTAATGGGTGGCAAACAGTGCAAAGGTTCCATTTTGAAGGAAATGTTAATGGTGATCAACATCTGGGGCAATGCAACATGCTGTTTCCAAGAATCACTGCGTGGGTAGATGGGGCAATGCCTGATACAGAATGTTTCATAAATTTGCGGTGTGCTGATCCCCAATCCATTATTGGTGATTGAACTGAATACCGATGCTTGCAAGTTGCAACAGGATTTGCTTTCCACAGTCTTTTAAACAGGAAGATTGCACACAGAGGCGTAGGAAGCCTCTTGGGTGCCCGGGGTGGCGTTGCTGCCCTCCACCCCCCACCGCGACGCCGCTGATTGCACACTTATAGTAAAACAACAGTGCAGAATATATAGATTCAGATTTATTGTTACGGTCCTCGACCAGCACACACAGATATACATAAAACAATCCAAAATACAATCTAAAATACTGTATATACTAGAAATATAAACTTTAACCATTACATGAAATTATTAGATAAAAGGATATCACTACTTTAGAGGATGGGCTACCGCTAATAGTGGCACTGCAGAATATATATATATATATATATATTAAATGCTGCTTAAAGCTATTTTGTACCTATAATTTTCAGGGATCACAGTGCCAACAACATTTATAGTCCAGGGCTGGAATGTATTTCTGGGCCTCTAGGGCTTTATTTTCTGCTTATGGTGTGTATGATGTCACCCAGTATCTAAGGACAGCAAAAGAAGATGGACAGAATACAGCACAGCCTTCTTTAAGAATGTCTGAACTGCATATTTCCGTTCAAAGGGGTATGGGCCCAGCTCCACACGGTGTTAGACTTTTTGAATTCAGGACATTCACATCATGAGTTCCCCTCATTGTGAATATACCCCATCCCTATCTCTCTGCTGCTTTGAGGAAATCTTTGGGAGAAGAAAAGGCCATGGAGTAAGCCCTACACAAATCTGGAGTGCAGACCCCAAGACTGTTGGATGGCAGCTTGTACGCCTCCTTCTGGCAACTCCTGCAGCCAAGCTGGTGCCAAACGTCTTGCTCTGCTTTCCTTTGGACAACATCAGCGAGACCAAGAAGGGAGTCTTGCTGTCTGGGCAACCTAGGACCTCCATACCCACTGGCCAGGCTTGTGCTCCGGGGAGGTCACTTTGGTTTCTGGTTTGACTTCACCCCCAGAGGCACACTCCATTGTCTCTCGAGACAGAGGGATCATAGCTGTCAACCTTCCCTTTTTTGGCGGGATTTCCCCTTTTTCCAGCGCCTTTCCCCACTGCTATCCCAGATTGTTAGCTATCCCATAAATTTCCCGGATTTCAAAGGAAGCAGCTCCTCTCCCTCCCTGCCGGCCAGGGAGGCTCCTCAGCTGCGTTGCTCGGCTGCGTTGCTCACCAATAGTTACAGAGAATAGGATGTCATTAGACAACAGCACTGTTTGTGCTTTGCTTGCATGTAAAATCAACCACTCTGGCCCAGCCCACAAATACACTCCTTCCAAAAGAGTGTTAAAGGATGCAAAGTCTGCAACACGTTTGTATAATAAGTCATTAATGGATGCCAGAGAGCCAAAAGAGTGAACCTGATCAATCCCCCCATGAAGAATTGATGCTTTTGAATTGTGGTGCTGGAGTCCAGTGGACTGCAAGAAGATCAAACCAGTCCATTCTGAAGGACATCGGCCCTGGCTGCTCACCGGAAGGACAGATCCTGAAGCATCGCATGAGAAGAGAAGACTCCCTGGAAAAGAGACCCTGAGGTGGGGAAAGATGATGGTGTGGAGCCTGGTGTAAATTAATTTGTAGCCGATTACTGTGGCGTGGACTGTGCCCGAAAACCGTAGACTGTCCCCGGGACAGGTGAGGCTGCTGATCCCTTATTTTCAAATCTGAAAGTTGACAGCTATGAGAGGGATACCAACAGCAACAACTGGCCGTGGCTTTCAAGGATTTCAGGCTGGGTTTGAACCTCTGTATGCAAAACAGATGCTGTGCTATTGCCCTTGCATCACAACATTCCTGCTCTAATAAAGCAAAGGGTTATGTGTATGGTTATGTGTTTGCCATAGAGAAGCTTGAGGAAATTCTCCTCTGTGCAACTCTCACCTGATCCCTACTTCCTACGCTAATGCAAAAACAGAATGCAGCTAGCCATCAGATGCTGCCGGGCTCCAAATCTTGCAACATTATCTGTGGGCTCAGCTCTAGGCAGGAACATTGTCCTGAGACAAAAGACCTTTGTCCTAAAAGAGTTTTGCCTTTTACCAGGTGCAACTCGTGTTCAATCCGGAAGCTTCGGTTAGTGCAGAATGCGGCAGTGCAATTGCTGACAGGAGCGAGGCCTTGTCAGCAAGTAACACATGTGCTCAGAGAGTTGCACTGGTTGCCAGTTTGCTACAGGGCCAAGTTCAGGGTGTTACTATTAGCATACAAAGCCCTTAGCTTACCTACAAGATCGCCTTACTCTGCATGTGCCCACTTGACCACTTCAATCTGCAGAACAGGCACGACTGCAGATGCCACAGAATACCCTTTCTGCGTTTGTAAGAACTCGGATCATTTAGTGTGTCAGCGCATCAACTTTGGAACTCCCTGCCTATTGAGATCTAGCTGCTGCCTTCACTGTACTCTTTTTGGTGCCTGCTAAAATCAGTCCTGTTTGGACAGGCCTACCCAGATGCAGGGACCCAGGTGGCGCTGTGGGTTAAACCACAGAGCCTAGGGCTTGCCGATCAGAAGGTTGGCAGTTCGAATCCCCACGACGGGGTGAGCTCCCATTGCTCGGTCCCTGCTCCTGCCAACCTAGCAGTTCAAAAGAACGTCAAAGTGCAAGTAGATCAATAGGTACTGCTCTGTCGGGAAGGTAAACGGCATTTCCGTGCGCTGCTCTGGTTCACCAGAAGCGGCTTAGTCATGCTGGCCACATGACCTGGAAGCTGTATGCCGGCTCTCGGCCAATAAAGCGAGATGAGCGCCACAACCCAAGAGTCGGACATGACTGGACCTAATGGTCAGGGGTCCCTTTACCTTTACCTTTACCCAGATGCTTAGAAAGTTGAGGTAATTTTGATTTGTTTTACTATTTTGACTTTTGTATGTCTTAAAGCATGGTTGTGATTTTTTTTCCTTGATTTTGCTGTTTCATCCCTGGTACGCCACTTTGAGGCTTTTGTGTGTGCAAATTTATGAAATAAATAAATTATATCGGTGAGAATTGCTTGCAAAGATGTGTATATTAAGAGAAATATGCACAAGATTCTGACAATTATTACTGAGGACTTCCTTTTATAAATAAAAAACACCATGAACTGATGCGGAAATGTGGAGAACTGAATTTAGTAATTGCGGGGCAGGGCGGGGATCACCATTAAGCCCTTGTTGCTCCCTGTTTTCCCCCGTGGCTCTTCAAACTCTTTTGAGAGCTCAAAAAATCTGACTTGTGGGTTTGAGGAGAGGAGGAAGAGCTGCCAGATCTCTCTGGGGTATGAGTAGGAAAACTGGCAACTGAAGCTCTTGGTGAAATGAGAAACTCCCTGAGGAAGCTGAACGAAGTCTTAGAGATGCCCCGCCTTTCTCAATTGCTTTACATGAATTTCCTGTCACAGGAACATTTTGTGTCCTGCGACAAAAGACCTCCACCCTAAAAGAGTTTTGGCCTCTTTAATCTTTTTCTTTAAAAACTTAATTTTAATCCCCGCATCAATCATAGCTGCCAACTTTCCCCCTTTTTTGCGGGAAATTCCCTTATTCCGAATAGGATTCCTCGCGAGAAAAGGGAAAGGTTGACAGCTATGGCATCAATTCACATTTAAATCAACAGTGCGTTGCAATCATAAATCATGCCTGCTCCGAAAAGCAAGCCTCATTGCGTTCAGTGGGGCTTACTCCCAAGTAAGTGTGTGTTGGATTGCAGACTATGCAGTTATATACTGGTAACCTTCAAAGTAAAGGTAAAGGTAAAGGGACCCCTGACCATTAGGTCCAGTTGCGGATGACTCTTGGGTTGCGGCCCTCATCTCGCTCTATAGGCTGAGGGAGCCGGCGTTTGTCCGCAGACAGCTTCCAGGTCATGTGGCCAGCATGACTAAGCCGCTTCTGGCGAACCAGAGCAGCGCACGGAAATGGCGTTTACCTTCCCGCCGGAGCAGTACCTATTTATCTACTTGCACTTTGACATGCTTTTGAACTGCTAGGTGGGCAGGAGCAGGGACCAAGCAACGGGAGCTCACCCCGTCGTGGGGATACGAACTGCTGACCTTCTGATCGGCAAGCCCTAGGCTCTGTGGTTTAACCCACAGCGCCACCCACGTCCCCAGCTTTCAAAGTACTTCACATCCATTAAGCCCTTTTTAATGATAACCCTGTGGCTCAAATTTAACACCACCTTACAAAAGGGCAAAGTTGAAGAATATGCTTCGCCCAGAGCCATTAAGGGCCTAAGCATCTATAACTGTATATTATGGGATTAGCAAACATGTTACTGGTTTTCTTAAAATTGAATATCAGGTTTGTGGATGTGTACGAGCACACACAAGATATTCATCAGGTTGCCAGGTTGCCCCCAAGATTGAGGAGGCCCAGCACATGTAGTGCATGTATGACATCATATTGCGAAATGCATCACATGGCATCACACGTGTCTCTCGACTTCGTGTAGGCTGGTGCAGCCTTCCAAGTCTCTTGCAAACATATTATATAAAATTGTTGCATACAAATAAAATCATTGACTGCCTTTTCATTATCTCAACCCACACAGTTTCAGGAAAGAATAATAAGACCTTTCTTGATGTTTACTAATCAGTTATGTTATCTTAAAGGACAGCTGAAAGCATAATAATTTGCTTTTCTATAAATACCCCTAGGCCTGGGCTTTTCTTGAGCATTTGTTAATCCCTTTGATTTCTGGAAAATAAATTGCTAGCAGGGTAGGAGTGTAGGGCCTCTAACTTGGACATATTTCTTCCAAAACTTGCATTTGGACCAATATAACAAATGGCAGAAAGTAATATCTAGATTTGTCTGGCAGAGGAAGAAACCAAGAATAAAATATAAATTACTAACTGATTCTAAAGAAAGAGGGGGCTTTTCCCTGCCAGATCCGAAGTTATATTATGAAGCGTCCTGCCTCTGCTGGTTGCAGGAATGGATTTTGTTAAAAAATACAGATTTACTAGACTTGGAAGGTCACGATAATAGATTTGGGTGGCACGCATATTTGTGGTATGATAAAGCGAAAGTACATAAAGGATTCCTGCACGATTTGATAAGAAAATCGATCTATGAGGTATGGGATAGGTATAAGAACTTATTAGAATGGTGGCTCTCTCCATTGGAAGCAATTTCGGTTAAAAAAGCAAATATGAGAGGCGAGTGGGCCACCTATAGAGAATTATTAAAATAGGCAAGAAACCAGTTAAAATTGGAAAAAAAATGAAGATATTGTTAATAGACTGGCCTCAGTATCGCCAATTAAATGATGTGTTTAAGGTTGATAAAAAAGGTTTAGATACAATGAGATTGAGGTTTGAAATAGATCTGTTGGAAAATAATGTCAAAGTGTTATCAAAAATGTACAAATTACTTTTAGAATGGCATACAAAAGATGAAGAAGTCAAGGCAGTGATGATACATTGGGCTAGAGTTTTGGGTATAATATCTAACTTTCATCTTGGGAAAAGTTATGGAAAGAAGAAATAAAGTTTACTGCATGCTGTTCATTGAAAGAAAACTATATGAAAATGATATATTGTTGGTAAAATTGCTGAAACGTACAAAACAAGTTCAAAATTATGTTGGAAATGTAAAGAGAAGGAGGGTACTTTTTACCATATGTGGTGGACATGTACATTGGTAAAGGCTCTCTGGCAAATGATATATAATGAACTAAAGAAAATGTTTAAAAATACATTTGTTAAAAAACCAGAAGCCTTCTTACTAGGTATAATTGGTGCAGAGTTACCAAGAGAAGATAAAAAACTTTTTATGTATGCAACAACGGCAGCGAGAATGCTACTAGCCTAGAGATGGAAGGAAGGAGAAATACCAAAAAAAGAAGAATGGCAGATGAAACTGATGGAGTAAGCGGAGATGGCGAAACTGATGGGGAAGATCTGAAACCAGGAACATCAAGTATGGTTATGTTTTATATGTATAAAATTATCAAAAACCCATATATATATACATATACATATACATATACAGTGGGACCTCGACTTACGACGATAATGCGTTCCGACGCGATCTTCGGAAGTCGAAAACACTCGTAAGTCGAGTCCCCATAGGGATGCATTGAGCGGAAAAACTTCGTAAGTCGAAGAAACCCGCATCAAATCTTCGTAAGTCGAAGAAATTCTATCAAAAGCGGCCGCGACTTCCTTTTGGAAGTCGAAAAATTCGGATGCGGCGGCCATTTTTTTTCTTCCGGAAGTCATTCGGAAGTCGAAAAACACGTAAGTCGGGTCACTCGTAAGTCGAGGTCCCACTGTACATATACATATACATATGTGTGTGTGTGTGTGTGTGTGTGTGTGTGTGTGTGTGTGTATATATATATATATATATATATATATATATATATATATATATATATTCACAAATCTTCCCTTCTTTTCTATTGGAGCATATCTGGATATTATTAGGATGGGTAACAAATTCAGGAGTCTTATGGCTCAAAAACCTTCTGCTCTTTTCTCTCAAGTTGCCTTTTCCTGATTGCAATTCTCTTGCTCTAGTTAGTACAACTTGCCATTGGGTGGGTGGGTTATTTGAACAACCTTTTAATTTGAGTAACAGCTCTCTGTCAGCAAACATATGAATTAGAAACCAAATGCATCGGTTCCATGCATCGGTTCAGATTCCATGCATCGGTTCAGATTCTGTTTTCATTATTCCGCTGGATTTCTTCACTGGCCTGTTATGAATGACCACCGGGAGATCATCTGGGACCCTCTTCCTAGAAGAATCACCATTGGAATTTGGACTTCCCCCCCTTTCCAAGTATGTTTATTCATCCACAGTTTGCTGCTTTGTCCTCCTGTCTTCACTGTAGAGCAGGAAATGAGGCGTGTCAATCTGAAACCCCCAAAGTTCCATCAAAACACGCCTGATTGGAGCTTGAACAAATCAGATTAGGTGAAGGGCTGAGATAATTTCCTTGGAAGTTAGCAAGTGGGTGGTCACTATACTCATCTACTGTCTATAGCCTTGGATCTGGAGGGTTTAGGTTAAGAATGGAAAGCAACTCCTCCAAGCCCATCTATTGAGCTGATGTAAAAGCAAGTTTCCGAGTTCAGGTTCGGATGTTGATTGATATCGTTTAATTGTTTCGCTACTGTATTTCATCGAGACTTACTGAGCTCAGACACATCCCCATCTTGATGTACCTTCAAAACTTCACTAACTTCAGTTTCTTTGCTGGTAGGTCTTTTCTGTGGTGATACAGTGATAATTTGTTGTCTCCACTAACCTGGCCAATGTACCATTTATGGCATTCAAACCTGAAACTCCTTCTTCCAATGTGTCCATTCTGCTAGAGATTTGCTGTTTGTTTTGACAGGAGACATTGGTTGCGTTAAACTTCCCGTAGTGAGGGGGTTTCAGTCTCTGTTGTGGCCAAGTCTATTATGCCAAGCCTATTATTACACATAATTGATGTTTCGTTATATGGAAGAAGTTGACATTTGCCTGGGAGGATATGTATCAGCTCCTAATAAGTCCAGATCAATTGACTAGTTTTATTAGAGGCATATGTAGCTAATCCTCTTATTTTGACCAAGGCACCTCCTCCAGCCCCATTCCTTGCACACTCGCCATGTAAAGGATCAAACAGATTAAGTACCTTTTGCCACAATTGCTTTGCAGTTACCTCCGCCTTCCTTGCTCCAGCTGTTGAGTCAATACTTCAGCATAAACTTCTGGATTAAATTTGGCAATGGAGTTCTGGAAGACTTGTTTGAAGCACCGAAAGTCTGTGCTAGCATGTTAATCACGATGAAAGTGTCAAAACTGCAGAGTATCCTTCAGGCAAGATGGGTGGTTAAGCGTTCCTTATCAGCTGAACACTGAGCTGAAGCAGCTGTTTTCCCAGCACCTGTCCAATTAAAATATATGGCCATTAAACCCACATAGCAGTAAAACTGATAAAACTGATACACCCCTTGCCTGTATGTTACAATTAAAACTGCTGAGGCAAATAAAACTATTAAAAAACAAATTAAACTAGGACAGACAGCAGAGCTCAAAGACAAGCAGACTTACTTGTTGTTATCTTCACCTCATCTTAGTAAAAAATATTCCCTCCCTTCGTGACACGGCACCAGTGGCAAATTTTATCCTAATATCTCAACAGGAGAAGGACAACTTAAACATCTTCTCCCCTTATATCGTGGGGAAGACTACTGACCACCTCCAACTAGTATTTAATTTTTAAAGAACAACATGCTAATTTTGTTACTCTCATATTGTGTACTTAGTAAGAATCTGAGTGTTCAATTTACAACTGATGTGAAATTTGAATTGGGAATTTACAGCTAGGGAGCGGGGTGGAGGGATTCAATTCAGTTTGCATTTAAAGGCAAACTTATCTAATTTGGACTTTCTGAAACAATGGGCAAACCGAAACAGAGTCATCTTCAAAATTCACATTTCTCCAAAATAAGCAATGCATATTTAGTCCAGCCAAGTAAGGTGTGGATAAAATGCACATATTAGTAAAATAACATACCAAAAATGCATTATTAGGGACAATTGCTTGTTAAAAAGTGCATATTGGGAAAAATGCAAAAAAATGCATTTAGTGGAAGAAATTTGCATCAAATTCTGGTAATTTTCAAAAGGACTTTTCTAACAAATATATTTAAAAAAGAAAGAGAAAACATTGCAAACTGATGTGGAAATGTGGAGAACAGAATTTAGGATTGGAAAAATGAGAAATGGAGATATAGTGAAATTGACAGATTTGCTCATCCCTTTTTCCAGTTTACAGCCCATGAACATACCCACTGCATGATATAACTAGTTGTAGTTGCTGTTATGATTTTTGTCCAAGCCGAGCGATAAACAGCTGCAGCGAGGCCGGTCTGACATTTGCCTGTCTCACTAAGCTGTGAGAAAGCTGCCTTATCTGTTTTCCTACATGGAATGTTTACGTTTCGCTTTACTATTGTAATCCTAGCCTTTGTGCTCTCTCTCCTGGCTAGACCTGACGCCGGGCAGACGGCTTTATGGCAGCTCTGTCTTATTGAGCTGACAGCAGAGATTGTCTCTGCACTTTTCCTACAATAAATAGTTTAGCCTTAATCATGGTTTGTGTGTGTTGTTCTTCACACTGGGGAACAATCACATATGCCAGCGCCACCGGACTACTCAAGTAGCCGAGGATGTGCACACACCGCTTTGCTCTGGCTTTGGGGCAGTCTCACAAACCGCCCCAGGCGGGGTATTTGCTAACAGTTGCTAGTAGCAGTCATCTCAGTACCCAGACAGTAATCTGAAGAGAGTATTACATGCCCAGAATATTCTCTCCACCTCATCTAATTAAATTCCTTCAAGAATCCTATTTGTATTTTGGTTTCACTCCTCCAGCAGTAGTTGCTTAGGTTGGAAATAGGTCAAAGCATTAAGTATATGAGACGCAATCCCATGAAACTAAGTTCTTGCCGTCTTAATTCCTGTAACCATCTGGATTTAGCCAGGCTTTCATTTATGGATTCTTCCCACTCTTGATCCTGCAGCTTCTCCTGGGATAATAGGCCTAATTCATTCAGTTCATGACAGTAGATATTAAAAGGGACAGGTGGACAGGCCTCTACAAAAGTTCTGGTAAGCACACAAGTCAAGAGGCTGGTTCATTAGGGCAATGGGGCACTGCCACACCAACATCATTCTAGCCTCATTCAGACCCCACATGTCTGCCTTTTTCTTATGACCAGTCGAGAGGGTGGAACTGGCTAATCAATGGTTCCTTGTCATCCTGGAAACAAGCGACAAGTGGGGTGTCACAGGGTTCCATCCTGGGCCTGTTGTTGTTCAACAGCTTTATAAATAACTAGCGTGAGGGTATCAAGGGGCTGCCTATCAAATCAGATTTCAAATATTATTTATTGCATTAGCCATATGGCCATAGCACACAATGAGAAACCAGGCGGAGACCCGCCGCGAACGTTCACAGAATACAACAGATACACCCTACACACACTTCACAAATACATCTAAAAACTTTAAGTATAAAATCATGCTGAATGAAACAGATAAAACAAGAAGCAATAACAGGGCATGTCGACAGTGACTATGTCAGGAAGTTACATAGGTCTAGGTCTAGGGCAAGTTAGCCGAAGAGGTGGCCCTGAGTTTCAGTGGCTGTTAAAATGTAGATAGCCACACCATGTGTGACCAGAGGGTTGGCGTCTACCAATAAGTATTTCATGCGGTCGTCGTCCCGGGCGATGGTCGGCGGGATTAAGAGGAAAAGCCTGGGTCTAACTGTAACATATAGAGGGCAGTGAAAGAAAAAATGGATAAAGTCCTCTATCTTTCCCTTGTTGCATGGGCAGAGTCGAAGCTCCAGCGGAGTATTGGAAAATACACCCTGTAGGAATGCTGTAGGGATGGTGTGGAATCGTGCTAGTGTGAAGGCCCTTCTTAACGTGGGATTTATCAGGTCACTCAGATAATGGGCCAGAGATCTGACTGCCTTCACGCGAGGAAACCACGTGGATAATCTGGCCGCGTTGGATAGTGCTAGATCGAGGGCTTCATCCCTAGCTAAAATCCATTCGCGGATTTTATCTTTGTCCCATGAGGACAGGGCAGTGAAGTCTGGAAGGGAGTAGCGATCGCAGATGGTCTCCATGCCCTTTGACCAGGTGTGGCTGCCAATAAAGGCTGTGAAGGCTTGTTTCGCTAATAGAGAGTTTGGAGTTTCTGCAAGCGATTTGTAGCAAGTAATTATTCTGATATGGGCTTTTGCTACAATGGATGGTAGTCCCAATTCCATTCTCTGGGTGGCCAGTGTCCCATTGGGGAGGCCCAAGATCTTTCTTGCCAGAAGATTTTGCAGAGACTCCAGTCATTGGAGTATATTCAGATTCCACCCCCATATTTCCACCCCATATAGCAACATTGGGGGTATTTTACTGATGTAGATCTTTCTGATTGGAGCCACCAGCTGCCCTCCTTTTGCAAAGAAAAATTTCACCAAGGCACCCACGGTTCGGCGAGCAGCCAGAATGATCGTGTTTAAATGGGCCGTCCAAGATGATCTGTGGTGGAAAGTAATGCCCAAGTATTTAAAGACCGAGCATTGGTCAATGATGTGGCTGCCTATCGAATTTGCAGATGACACCAAACTGGGAGGGAGAGCCAATGCCACAGAAGACAGAATTGGGATCCAAGATGACCTTAACAGATTGAAGAGCTGGGCCAAAACTAACAAAATGAATTTCAGTAGGGACAAATGTAAGGTTTTACACTTAGGCAGGAAGAACCAGCCGCACAATTATAAGATGGGGAACACCTGGCTTACTAGCAGTACATGTGAAAAGGATCTAGGGGTCTTGGTAGACCACAAGCTTAACATGATGCAGCAGCAAAAAAGAAAAAAAGAAAAAAAAGCTAATGTTATTCTAGACACCATCAACAGAAGCATCCAGATCAAGGGAGGCAATAGTACCACTCTATTCTGCCTTGTTCAGACCACACCTGGAATGCTGTGCCCAGTTTTGGGCATCACAATTTAAGAAGGATGTTGACAAATTGGAATATGTGCAGAGGAGGGTGATAAAGATGATAGTTCTAGAAACCAAGCCTTATGAGAAATGGTTGAGGCAATTTGCCTGATAAGGAGATATGATAGCCATCTTCAAATATCTCAACGGCTGTCACATGGACGATGGTGCAAGCTTGTTTTCTCCTGCTCAAATTTGTGCAAATGAACCAGCAGGAATATTCCATAGACAGGCTGTTTGGAAGTGACCTTAGTTAACAACATCAAAACCCCCCAAAAAACTCTGGTTTACACATACAATTTAGGACAATTTGTGGCAAAGGTTCTGAATGGAGCGCCTCATATAGCTTTGAGGACATTTATGGAGGAACAAAGCCACTAACGTTTGGACCAGATGATCAAGGCTGGGGATTAACCATTAGCTGCTGCGCTGCTACGTTTTCCGGTCTAATTTTGAGAGGAGGGAAATGAGGCTTTCCTGTTGCTTCAAGGCAGCTGGCATTCATCCTCCTAGGCTTGCATTTACATTGTATTTGCAGCAGGTCTGGGTGTAAGCCTTCGGAAAAGATTGCAGTTAACTGGTGTATTTACAAGAGGGCGGTGGGAAAGGGCCATGTAAAGAACATCTACTTTCCGGAATACATCCATTCCCATTTTAGCACCTAAGACTGTGCAATCCATCAGTCCCCACACCGTGCTTTGGTACACAAAATGGAACAGTAAGAACACAGCCTTGCCTCTTGTTACCTTTCCTCCAATAACATGGGGGGAAATAGGCACAAATATTTCTAAGTATGCTGTGTAGGCATAGCTCATTCATTTCTCTGGTGTTTGTTCTCCATATCTAAAGAAGTTCTCTCATCTTTACATTTACGTTTACTTCAGTCCTGAGGGCTGGATGTGGCTTATACAGCTGCCCGCAACCCGCAATCCAGCCTACAGACTCCACTTCCTGGCTTGCTCCGGGCACAGCAATGAGGCTTCTCCATTGGAAGCTGATCTTAAACCTTATTTCCATTAGGAAGAACTTCCTGACAGTAAGAGCTATTCGACAGTGGAATTTGCTGCCAAGGAGTGTGGTGGAGTCTCCTTCTTTGGAGGTCTTTAAGCAGAGGCTTGACAGCCATCTGTCAAGAATGCTTTGATGGTGTTTCCTGCTTGGCAGGGGGTTGGACTGGATGGCCCTTGTGGTCTCTTCCAACTCTATGATTCTATGATTCCATGCAGATCATTTGGATGAGGGCAGAGCATGGGGTGGCTTTTAAAGCCCCTTCTGCCCATAGAAAGGAGGGGGGTTGCAGGCACCACGAGCCCTACACGTGCGCAGGGGATGGCTCCATCCCCTGGAGCCATTGGCTGAGTTGTGGGCGTGGCGCCTGCTTGGCCGACCAATCGGTGCGACCGGCAGGCATGGCTTGCTGCATTTAAGCAAGCGTGCGGCCAGGGCTCAGCCTCTTGCTTCCTGCTCACAGCTGATTCTTTTCACCCGCCCACCCTCCCTTTAGGCAGTGTTCTTCCTGACCTTGCTATGGACCACGGACGGTCGCCGTTGAGGGGCCTGGTAGGAATTTTCCCACTTGGCAAATTGGCTGTGGCCTGGTGGTTTTCGCCTACCTCGTAGCAATTTGTCACAACTTTGGTTTTGGCGGTTAGGCATTGGATTATCTCGGGAAGGCTAAAGGGGGGGGATGGGCCATCACCTCCCCCAAAATGCCTCCCCCAAAATGAGTCCGGGGTGTGTGTCCCTGTCCAAAGCCGTGGTAGGTGAGGGCCAAAGGCACGCCCCATATCGGTGACCCCAGGGTGAGTTCCTAGCTGATGTGCAGCAGCAGGGCTCTCCCATCGGTGGTTAACCCTTCCCAGACTGCCAGCCCGACATACTGGAGTCGGATATAGTCGGTTAGTTCCAATGCCTAAGCCAATACCGCTCAAACATCCGTAACCAATAAAGTTGTGGCCTTCTATGCCCATTAACCTTACTTATCGAGTCCTGTGTCTTTATTTCACCATGGGAGGGGTCGGGATATTGACATGCAAATGGTATTACGCCTCCCTTCGTATGCATTGTGACCCTCCGCTGCCCACCCCCTTCAGTGTGGCAATTAGGCTTGAATATTCATGGCAATTGTTTTCAAATTTAATTGCCACATGAAGTGGGGAGGGAGAGAGCTTTGTGGAGACTACAGTTAGTAGAAATGGATTAACCCTTCCTTTCCCACATAATATTAATAATAAATATTTTATTATTTATACCCCGCCCATCTGTCTGGGTTTCCCGAGCCACTCTGGGTGGTTTACAGCATATATAAAGGTAAAGGTACCCCTGACTGTTAGGTCCAGTCACGGACGACTCTGGGGTTGCGGAGCTCATCTCGCTCTATAGGCCGGGGAGCCGGTGTTTGTCCGCAGACAGCTTCCGGGTCATGTGGCCAGCATGACTAAGCCGCTTCTGGCGAACCAGAGCAGCACACGGAAACACCGTTTACCTTCCCGCCAGAGCGGTACCTATTTATCTACTTGCACTTTGACTTGCTTTCGAACTGCTAGGTGGGCAGGAGCTGGGACTGAACAACAGGAGCTCACCCCGTCGCAGGGATTCGAACCACTGACCTTCTGATTGGCAAGCCCTAGGCTCTGTGGTTTAGACCACAGCGCCACCCACGTCCCTTTACAGCATATACCTGTATATAAACATGGAAAAATACTATGTTGGCATCTCCACAAAGATCACTACACACACACACACAGAGAGAGAGAGAGAGAGAGAGAGAATATAATGTGTGAACATGGCTTTGTGTGAGCATGGATTTGTGTGGACACTATCAGACCTTCCAACAACAACAACAACAACAATTTGTTATTTATACCCCACCATCTGGTCTGTTAAACATTAAAAGCTTCCCTAAACAGGGCTGCCTTCAGATGTATTCTAAAGAGAGAGAGAGAGAGAGAGAGAGAGAGAGAGAGAGAGAGAGATGCATCCATGGGAATTTTTCTCCTGTGGGGAGGTCAGTAATACACTGAAATTAGCACAGGGTAATTTTTTACAAAAGTTTTTTGAGAAGAATAGTGCCTATACAGGTTCCCCTCCTATCTCAGGTTCCACAAATGCTAGAAACATGCTTTTAAAAAAATGAAAGCTAGCAATCCAAGTGGTGTGAGAGGCTGACACACTGCCCCCTTGCACCCCACCCTGCTGTGGAAGCTTATGGAGGTGTCCCTGTCCACTACTGTCATGTAGCTCCCTGAAGGCCCTCCATTTGGAAAAAAAAATCTCTTCTCACTTTCCCCCCAGACAATAAAAAGGATTGGGCCCTTCCTTTATGCTCCTGGGCCATATTTGAGGTTCTTGTGTTGCTCTACAAAGGCCTGAACAACTTGGGCCCAGGCTACCTTAAGGACCACCTGAGCACCCAGGTTAGTGGAGGCCCAACTGGCCTCAGATAGAGTTTGGACAATTCACAATGTTGTTCACATGTTGTGGAACACTCTTCCAGCAAAGATTGGGCAGGCTGCCTGCCCTTTGACTTTCAGCTGCCTTTTGAATACCTTTTTGTGCCAACAGACCTCATGACCTGTACTTTTTTTTTAATGGTGTTTTATGTTTGAACATTTCAAATAGCCATGATATTTCATGGCAGGGTGGCCTAGAGATGGTTTTATAAGTAAATAAACAGGGGAACACATTACTGCAGCTAGATCTGGATCGTGCTCATGTCTTGGCAACCCTTCTCAGAGCAAGCATATGGTAGTTGCCAGCTGCATGAGCCATGAAATTTTGATTCAGTTGCGTGATAATGTCCCTCCCTCCCATGGGAAATAACGACACGTGACACATCATATAAGTTTAATGGGCGAAAAGGCCACAACTTTATTGGTTACCGATGTTGAGCGGTGTTAGCTTAGGCATTGGACCCTAACCGACTATATCCAACCCCAACCCGTGTGTTGGAAGTCCGGGAAGGGTTAACCACCAGTAAGGAGCCCAGTGATGCACATCGACTGGAACTCCCCCTGTGATCACCGTTAGGGACGTGCCTTAGGCCCTAACCTCCCTAGGCTTCGGACAGGGCCACGGCCCTGGAATCCTTTAACGGAATATCCTTCGAAATGAGGGGCAGGTGATGGCGCTACCTTCCCTCTTCACCTCTATAGAAATTTTCCAATGCCTAACTGCCAAAACCAAGAGTTGTGACAAATTGCTACGAGGTAGGCGGAAAAAAACCCTTGGCTAGCCCAAGTGGAAAAAGTCCTACCAGGGCCCTTGGCCAACCAAGGCGACCAACCGAGGTCCATAGCAAGGTCAAGAGATAAACCTAAAGGGCGGGTGGGCGGGTGATCCGATGCAGCTGGGGAGCGGGTCGAAAGAGGGAGTGGTTCCCACCCATCTCCTGCTTAAAGGAAGCAGGACACGCCCCCCCCGGCCAGCTGGATTGGTCGGCCCGCGAGCGATGCGGGCGGAAATCCCACGGTTGTACAGGGGATGAGCTCTCAGCCCCTGCACGCGTGATCGGGTGTCGTGTCCCTGATGGTAACTGTAGCTAGCTGTCAAGTACACACGCCACCCCGAGAAGTTAGCGGAAGAAGCCTTGAAGTTTATTGTACAGCACACAGAGAAACGTGGAAAGTCCGTAAGGATTCTGAGGAGGCCATCTCAGAGCTCCCCTTAAATACATTTTGCTGGATGACCCCCAATTCCCCCCTCCCTTCCGCCCTAAAGGTCCGGGGGTAATCCTCTTCCCCACCCGGGATGGCTTGGACAAAAGGAGTTAACTGCTCCGGTCTGCCCGCGCTATTCATGGGTGCTTTTTTACATTGTTATTGCGATGCTGACGGCTCCGCCGCGCCCGCCGCTGATGGCTCGTTAGCGGTGGTTATTGCCGGCTTCCGGGGATTGCCCGCTAAGCCTTCCTGGGGTTGTTTACCCTGCGGGGCATGCCTAGGGGAGTTCAGGTATTGCTGTGCTCGGTTTAACCCCTGCGCGCCTGGCTCTGCTGTCGCCCCCTTTCCTGGCCCGCTGCGTGGTTCCCCTTCCTGGCGCCCGCATGGCGCGACCCCGGCGGGTCCCGGTCCACTACTGTCCGACCGGGTCGCGGACCCCGGTCTGCCACTGTCTAGCCGGGTCGCGACATCGGGTCATGATGCCCGCAACTCCACCTCCCGCTAAGGGCGGGAAGTGGCTTTGTGAACTTAGCAGGTGGTTTCATCAAGTGCTTTCATAAAGCAGCTCCAGCCTTCCATATTTAATAGGGATAATTATGGGGCTCTTGCAGGGATTCCTAAGAAGTGCATGTGAAATGCTCTGAACTGGTGCCAAGTATTATTGTTTCTCCCTCGCCCCTAAAACCTCAAGAAAGGTGTGCCTTCTCTATTGGCTGGCATTAAACTGCTCTCTCTCTATCCCTGCCACACCTTCCTCAAGCCAGGAATCATTAGTCCTGCCTTCCTGCTGGCATGTAGATAATTACAGCTGGGACCCATCGGACCATTCTGGTATTGTTGGCCATAGACTCCTGGCAGCTCTTGTAAGACGACGTGGGGAGGTGAAGCTGGTAGTTTGGTCATGGCTGGTCTCGCATGCATCCTTGTCAGTGACTCACACTGCCCGCAAGCAAAATTATTTTCAAGGCAACAGTCCAACACACAGCCTTGAATTGCTGAAACAGATCCCTTTTCAGGATTCTCCCCTGCCAAAGGTGGTTTCCCGTTTTACTCCTGCCTGGTTAGGAATAGATGAAGCTAGACAGTTGGCCCATCTCCCTCAGCAGCTCAGTATTGTCTCCAATGACTGGCAGCTACTCTCTTAAGACTTCAGGCAGGAAACAATCAACCTGTGGCCTCCTGCAGGTAAGGCTGATGTTCTGCCGTGGAGCCCATGGCCTGTGGAGGGTCAGCTCGAGATCTAAGGAAGCGCTACGCTGATGGACCCGCTTCCTCTGGCGGTGAACCCAGATGAGATTACCTGGTTGCAGTGGCATCATGTCAAGCTTCACTAAAGGGTGTTTAGCCACCCTTTTCACTTCCCACAACTCCCCATATCAGTGCTGCATCAGAGACCCTGAGGGAAATGAAGAGAGAAGAAAGAGCCAGCTGAATGGCAATGTTTGGAGTTCATATCTGTATATTTCAAGGGAGAGCTGGGCAAGCATCAACAGTGAGCCCTGGCAGCTGTCCAAGGGTGCCAGCGTTGCCACTTTGGCATTGCCCCAGTCCTGCTAAAATGGACATCCCTGGCCCCGATCCCAGTGAATGATTGCCACATTCCTGTGTACAGCATCTACCATGACAATGAACATGATGAAAACATTTCCTCTCCAGGGGACCTTCGCCCGCAAGTGTTACATGGCAGCTTCAGATGAAAACAAAAGCTTACCACTTTTCCCTAAAAGCAATTAACATTGCATTATGCCTCCCTGAATGCTTAGATACAGGAATAATGTGTTTCCTGTCCAAAATACACGAGGCCCACCCCTCTTAGGAACTTAAAAATAAAAATTAGAAAAAATAGAATGGCATATTTGTGGCTAGGACTGTAGCAATACCCTTTGCTCACTTACTAGGGCTGGGCCCCTGATTAGGCCAAGGCCCCAGCTAAATTCGGCATATTTGATGGGATTTTGATGAACTAGGTACAGACAAGCCATGAATTGCTACAGGTCAGGTGGGATGAACCCAGAGCTCATAGCTTTCAGGCAGGAGGAAGAGGGAGGCAAAGCAAAAAAGTATTAATAAAGAAAGACACTAAAAAATGGTTATATATAATAATATGATATGATATGAAGAGGGCTTATCTGAAGAGCTAAAATATTTTAGTTGGTTCAGGGTGATGATATTGAGTTACAACTGCTATGGGAAGATTGTTGTGACCCTTTGATTGGTGAATAGAATTCACATGTGTAATCTGGGAGTGGATAAGGATCATTGCTTTGGATATGGTTCTTGGCAGCAGCTTTCTGATTTATTTTAGGAAGCTGATCCTACATACCACATAACACCGGTCCTGAGAGATCTACACTGGCTCCCAGTACGTTTCCGAGCACAATTCAAAGTGTTGGTGTTGACCTTTAAAGCCCTAAACGGCCTCGGTCCTGTATACCTGAAGGAGCGTCTCCACCCCCACCGTTCAGCCCGGACACTGAGGTCCAGCGCCGAGGGCCTTCTGGCGGTTCCCTCACTGCGAGAAGCAAAGCTACAGGGAACCAGGCAGAGGGCCTTCTCGGTAGTGGCGCCCACCCTGTGGAACGCCCTCCCATCAGAGGTCAAAGCGATTAACAACTATATAACATTTAGGAAATACCTGAAGGCAGCCCTGTTTAGGGAAGTTTTTAATCTGTAACATGTTAATGTTTTGTTTTTTAATATTTGCTGGAAGCCGCCCAGAGTGGCTGGGGAGACCCAACCAGATGGGCGGGGTACAAATAATAAATTATTATTAAATTATTATACATATGTATTCAATAAAGGCCTATTCTTTCACTTGGAGCCTGCATCCTTTTCTTTGGGGTTTCTGTGAAGGATACATCCAGTCTAGGAACCCCTTTTAAATTTATCCATCATGGACACTGCAAAAAATTGTCTATGTGATGAGCACTGATCCAACAATAAACAGTAAATGCCCATCACAATGCACCCATAGAGTTTTAAGTCCAAATATACCAAAGCATAAGTTTTTGTAGGATAGTGCCAACATTGACAGATGGGTTTTCTGCAGCTGGAGATCCATCATTTGATCAATACACAGACACATATTATCTACAAAGTGAGGTCAAGATTCATTCAGGATTATTATTTATGCCCCGCCCATCTGGCTGGGTCAAGCAGAAAACAAGTCCCAGTTCAAAGAATAGAAGATCATATCAGAGTGGGTGTGACCCATTCTCAACAGGTAATGCATTAGCAAAATAAGCTGAGTAGGGTTCAGCAGCTCCTAATGAATCAGCCACTCCCAGTCTCTTTGAGTCCAAATCTGTAAATCAGAGGTGGAGAACATGTGGCTTCTAGGTGTTGTTGGATTCCACTCAAAGACATTATGAATAAGGTATTGGAGACAGGAAGGATACATTTCCTAGCACAATTCAAAGTGTTGGTGCTGGCCTTTAAAGCCCTAAACGACCTCGGTCCTGTATACCTGAAGGAGCGTCTCCACCCCCATCATCCAGCCCTGAGGTACAATGCCGAGGGCCTTCTGGCAGTTCCCTCGCTGCAAAAAGTGAGGTTACAGGAAACCAGGCAGAGGGCCTTCTCAGTAGTGGTGCCTGCCCTGTGGAACGCCCTCCCAGCAGATGTCAAGGCAATAAGCAACTATTTTACTTTTAAAAGACAACTGAAGGCGGCCCTGTTTAGGGAAGTTTTTAATGTTTGTTGCTGTATTGTTTTTAATATTCGGTTGAAAGCCGCCCAGAGTGGCTGGGGAAACCCAGCCAAATGGGCGGGGTATAAATAAATAAATAAATACATAATATTATTATTATTATTATTATTATTATTATTATTATTTATTACCAGAGTCCTGGAAAGAAGTGTATATAACTCTGATACTAAAATATGATAAAGAGCTAATGGAACCTAAAGATTATACACCAATATCATTATTAAATAACTATTACAAGCTTTTTATGTTGATTTTGCAAATAGATTGAAAATGACTCTAAGACATTTGATACATGAAGACCAGGTGGTTTTTCTTCCTGGGAGACAAATGAAAGAAAATGTTAGGAACATCATAAATGTTTTGGAACTTAGCAGCTCATTATGAAAAGCAGGCAGTGATAATATTAGTGGACGCCGAAAAGGCCTTCGATAATTTCTCCTGGCTATTTATGATGAAGTTACTGGAAAATATAGGATTTGATGCAGCCTTTCTAAATGGTATAAAATCAATTTATAAAGATCAAACAGCCAATATTAGAGTAAATAATAATATTTCAGAAAAATGTAAGATACACAAAAGGACAAGGCATGGCTGCCCATTGTCTCCGCTGATATTTATACTAATATTAGAAGTATTGGCGCAAAATATAAAGAAAAACAATAAAATGCAAGGAATAAAAGTGGGACAGCAAAACTATAAATTAAAAGCATATGCGGATGACTTAGTATTAACTTTAGAACAACCGAGAGAGAGCATACCAGAAGTGGTAGAAGAGATTGACAGATTTGGAAAACTGGCTGGTTTCAAATTAAATAAAGGATAAACCAAGATGATGGTTAAAAATATGGACAACTAAGCAAATAGTGATCTAGAAACCACATGTGGGTGGAAAGCAGAGAAAAAAAATTAGATATCTGGACTGGGGCATGCAACACTGGGGCAGAGCCAGTGGGAGCTTCTCCTCCTCCACATGTTTAGCATGCATCTGGAGGCAAAGTACCTGAATGGGGATAAGGCTGGTAGCACTTCACATAAATATCAGACAGTATTTCTTGTCAAGATGGAGAAATAGTTGGGTTGCCTTCAGATCTGAGGGGAGCAGTGCATCCGTTACTACAAAGTGAACAGAAAGGTTGACCAGCCATTTGAGCCCACCCCCAGGCCAAGTTAGAAACCACTAGTTCTGGTGTGATAACATGGCTGTGTTACCACTCAACACAAAAGAGTTTACTCTCCGTAAAGGTGTATGTCAAAAAAAGTTCCCATGAATTAACCATAAAGCATTATATTTATTAGATCAAAAATTTCTGACTGGTGAATAGGCATGGTTAACTTGAGCTTGTTCCGTTTTGTTTGTGTACTACAGTCAACATGTTCAAAACAAAATAAAAAAAATTCCTTCCAGTAGCACCTTAGAGACCAACTAAGTTTGTTCTTGGTATGAGCTTTCGTGTGCACGCACACTTCTTCAGATACACTGAAACAGAAGCCCCAGACCCTTATATATAGTGAGAGGGTGGGGAGGGGTATTACTCAGAAGGGTGGTGGGAATGGGTGATTAGCTGATAGGAGAGGTAAACCTGTTGACAACTGTTAACGACTGCAATTAGTCTTACAGGAAAAAGCAAGGGGTGAGAAGGTTAAAAAAGCTTTGTCATGTATAATGAGATAAGAATCCAATGTCTTTGTTCAGACCAGGTCTCTCCATGGTTTTAAGCTTGGTAATGAGTTGCAATTCAGCAACTTCTCTTTCCAGTCTATTTCTGAAATTCCTTTGCAATAAGACAGCTACTTTGAGATCTTGTATAGAGTGTCCTTGGAGATTGATGTGCTCTCCTACTGGTTTCTCTGTCTTGTGATTCCTGATGTCAGATTTATGTCCATTTATCCTTTGGCGTAGGGTTTGGCCTGTTTGTCCAATATAGAGAGCTGAAGGGCACTGTTGGCATTTGATGGCATACACAATGTTAGACGATGAGCAATTAAATAGTCTTGAGATGGTATGTTTGATGTTGTTGGGGTCAGTAATGGTGTTGTCCGGGTGTATGTGGCAGCAAAGTTGGCATCTGGGTTTATTGCAGGCTCTGGTGCCAGTGTCTGTGTTAAGTCTGGTTGTAGTATTATTGTGGGTGAGGAGTTGTTTAAGATTGGGTGGCTGTCTGTAGGCGATAAAAGGTCTTCCTCCCAGAGCTTGAGAAAGAGAACTGTCATTGTCTAGGAGAGGTTGTAGATCTCTGATGATGCGTTGTACTGTTTTAACTTGGGAGCTGTATGTGATTACTAGTGGTGTTCTGCTGTTTTCTTTTTTGGGTCTGTCTTGCAGCAAGTTCTCTCTGGGTATCAGTCTGGCTCTGTTGATCTGTTGTTTAACTTCATCCGGTGGGTATTTTAGTTCTAAAAAGGTTTGCTGTAGATCTCTTAGGTGAGAGTCTCTGTCTGTAGAGTTGGAACAGATGCGGCTGTAACGTAGGGCCTGGCTATATACAATGGATTGTTTGGTATGTTTGGGATGGTAGCTAGAAGCATGTAGATATGTTTGTCGGTCAGTAGGTTTACGGTATAAGGTGGTGTCTATGCGCCCATCCTGTATTTTTATAGTAGTGTCCAAAAAATGTATTTCTTGCATAGATTGGTTCATAGTTAGGTTGATGGTGGGGTGAAAGTAATTGAATTTCTGGTGGAAGGTGTTCAGGGTCTGTTGACCATGTGTCCAGATAATAAAAATATCATCAATGAATCACAGGTACAAGAGAGGTTTGAGTGGATAGGAGTTTAGGAAGCGTTGTTCTAAATCTGCCATGAAGATGTTGGCATACTGTGGGTCCATGCAGGTGCCCATTGCTGTGCCACTGACCTAGAGGAACAGGTCATCACCAAATTTGAAGTTGTTGTGTGTAAGGACAAAATGGCAGAGTTTGGTAGCAAAGTCCGCTGTGGTTTTATCTGAAATGGTGTTCCTTATAGCTTGTAAACCATCGTTGTGTGGGATGTTGGTATACAGAGATTCCACATCCATCGTGGCTAATATAGTATTGTTAGGAAGATTATTTAAAGATTGTATTTTCCTCAGAAAATCTGTGGTGTCACGTACGTAGCTGGGAGCACTGATGGCATATGGTTTCAGAACAGAGTCCATATAACCGGAGACACCCACTGTGATAGTGCCAATACCTGAGATGATGGGGCGTCCTGGATTTCCTGGTTTGTGTATTTTAGGTAGAAGATAGAAAGTTCCTGGTCGAGGTTCTGCTGGTGTGTTTGTGAGGATCTGTTCTTGGATGTGTAGGGGTAGCTCCTTAACAATCTTGTTCAGTTCTTTTTTGTATTCTTGTGTGGGGTCTGATTCCAATTTTATGTAAAAGGCGGTATTTTTTATGCAAGTCAACATGTTGATAGTGCTTTTGCAGAGTCCCTGCACTTTGACTTACATTAGGTGGTGAAAATAACATTTGTTCTATAAAAGCATGCAGGCTATTAACCTGAGGCAATTTCCTAACATTGTCATTACTTCCTATTTACATGCATACCTCCCCAAAGAAGAGGGCTTATTGACAAAGGTGGGTGGTGGTTTTTATGGAATATATTACTTCGTACTTTATCAGTTTCGGGTCATTCTCACAAGAAGTAGCTTGCCACGGAGAAGAATTCAGTCCACCTTCTTCCAGACATGCTATTTTTTTGTATTCAATTTTTCTGTATGCTATTTTTCTGTATGCCCTGTATGGAACACAGGGGCGGCTCGCTCAAGAGGCAAAGCAGTTTGCCTTGGGTGGCAGGATCCCATGGGGCAGTGCCCCACAGGGAAACCCCACCCTGGCTGCTGCCAGAGTTTTATGGTATTGGTGGCGGTGGCAGCAGCTGCAGCTTCCAGCAAAATTTCACTGCTGCCACGTGACCACAATATGTGAGGCTTCAAGGGAGGGGCACCTTCGCATTTCACCTCAGGCTGGAGACGGGGTAGGCCATCCCTGGTGGAACAGCATTCAGATGTATAACTCTTCATATACAACCTGAGTAGGTTAGTCCAGAGGCATTTAAAAATACTGTTTTTTCATACCACACATTTACAGTTTCTCTCTGTTGTTAATGCTGGGAGAATTCTTAATTCTGAAATGGGCTCAGAAAACCACCCCCCAAAGGGCTATTTTTCTTTTCCCGTACACAATAAAATTTGGAGCCTCTTGGTCTTTCTGGGTGTGGGTTAGAGTGGCTTCCTGTGGCCAGACTGCAGATGCAAAGCATTAGAGCAGGGGTGGATAATATGGTGCCATCCAGATGTCATGGACTTCAACTCCCATCAGCCCCAGCCAGCATGGCCAACGTTCAGGAATGATGGGAGATGTAGTCACAACATTGGATGGTCTCTGCATGCATGGATTTCCAGGAGGCAGTATGGATCTGCTCTGCATACCACATCCCAGTGCCTGCTATGGCTGCATTTAGGGTGCATACAGTTTCCATTTAGGGTGCTTGATGTCCTCATAAAACCTTTGCAAGGGTTAGGGATAAATTAAATTATAAAATTATAAAAGATATTTTCCACTGCTCTAGGAAGAGGTGCAAATTGAAGAGTTTGGATTTGATATCCCGCTTTATCACTCCCCTTCAGGAGTCTCAAAGCAGCTAACATTCTCCTTTCCCTTCCTCCCCCACAAAAAACACTCTGTGAGGTGAGTGGGGCTGAGAGACTTCAAAGAAGTGTGACTAGCCCAAGGTCACCCAGCAGCTGCATGTGGAGGAGCGGGGACACGAACCCGGTTCACCAGATTACGAGTCTACCGCTCTTAACCACTACACCACACTGGCTCTCTATTTTTGGGGGACACTGGGGGCTGGAAGCAGCCCTGGTTCAACTCTCACCTCCACCATCAACTTAGTAGGTGGCCAAAGGCAAGCTGCCACCTCAGGAAATCTGCCTCAGTCACCAGCATCTGCAATAATCATATCAACTTACCTTTCACGATTATTGGAAGGCAGGGATTGCCAGTGTGGCGGCGCACGTGCACCCACAGAGTCCTTCGCTGGCATATACCTGGTCCCCTCCCCTGCTGAAATGTGGCTTTAAAAAAAAAAAAAAGGTATGCCGGGGGGGGGGCTTGAAGGATAGTCAGTGGTGATGTGGCAACACTGGCCTCTGTCCCTCTTTCCCTCCCTCCTCTGATGCCCTCTTGCCTCCTCCAAGGCTTGCACAGCTGTTTCTTGTAGCAGCCCTGGCTATAAGCTCCGCAGGTGAAGGGTGCTTCTGGGAGGAACATACTGTGTCCAGTTCTGGGCACCACAGTTCAAGAAGGATACTGACAAGCTGGAACATGTCCAGAGGAGGGCAACCAAAATGGTCAAAGGCCTGGAAATGATGCCTTATGAGGAACGGCTTAGGGAGCTGGGTATGTTTAGCCTGGAGAAGAGAAGGTTAAGGGGTGATATGATAGCCATGTTCAAATATATAAAAGGATGTCATATAGAGGAAGGAGAAAAGTTGTTTTCTGCTGCTCCTGAGAAGAGGACACGGAGCAATGGATTCAAACTACAAGAAAGAAGATTCCACCTAAACATTAGGAAGAATTTCTTGACAGTAAGAGCTGTTCGACAGTGGAATTTGCTGCCAAGGAGTGTGGTGGAGTCTCCTTCTTTGGAGGTCTTTAAGCAGAGGCTTGACAGCCACCTGTCAGGAATGCTTCGATGGTGTTTCCTGCTTGGCAGGGGGTTGGACTGGATGGCCCTTGTGGTCTCTTCCAACTCTATGATTCTATGTGAGGGAGTGCCAGAGGTTTTTTTTTACTTTCTATGTGAGGGTGGGGGCAGCTCATAGACCAGGGACGGCAGCAGCAGTTGCCCAGAGGATAGGAGAGGAGGCTGAGGGAACACGCCACAAGGGAGGGTGTTTGAAAAAGGGTGAGAGGTTACCAGGCAGGCAAGGAGTGACATAACCGGGCTCCACAGGGGTGCCACAGAAAGAATGCAGTTGGTCAAGGGAACCATGGACTCAAAAAGGTTGAAAACATCTGGACTAGGCTTTGGAGTGTGCCTGGCTGCAGTCTCTGTGTTTCTGGTGCCCATAACAGTTTGTCCCGTTGCAAACATGCCCACCGTCCCCAAAAGCTTGGTAGCCCTCGCTGTAAGGAATGCAACTAGATCAAGCATAGGCAAACTTGGCGCTCCAGGTGTTTTGGGACTACAACTCCCATCATCCCTAGCTAACAGAACCAGTGGTCAGGGATGATGGGAGTTGTTGTCCCAAAACATCTGGAGGGCCAAGTTTGCCTATGCCTGAACTAGATCGTGCATGTAATGTGCTTTGAACTCTTGGAATTGTTATTGATCTTTCCTCTGCAGAGGTTTCTAGGAATTGCTCCACACTTCAGAAACCCAGCGAAGAGCTTAGCCTTTGTTAATATGTGTCTCTCCTCCCTTTCCTCAGGGCAAAATGGGAACCATATTTAAGGACAAGCTTATCTTCTCTGTGGCTCTGAGGGGTAAGGAGACGCCTCCTAAAAACCTGCAGGTAGGCAGAAGGTAAATGAGACTTCCCAGAAAGTGACCATGTTTTCTGGGGAAGATGGGAGTTGTAGGTCAATGACTACAATTGTGTTGAGTTTCTGCACACCACTGTTGTAATGAAGCGGCATATAAACTGTTGAAATGAATAAACGAATAACATCTGGAGGACTCATGGTTTCCCCCACCTTGTATATAGGATTGTGTCCCTAGCAGCTATGCTACACTAGCTCTGTTATATCACAATCTACACTTCTACTCAGAAGTAAGTCCCATGGTATCAAGTGGGATTTACGTTCAAGCAAGTGTAAGCTGCAAAGGCTTGCATTTCATAGTATACATTTTTAAAAGTGTGCCCCTAAAGTGGTGATATGCAAAAGAGGACACCTTTAGTGGCTGAGGGAAATGTAAAATGTCGGAAAATGCAGCTTGTTCTGGTGTCCTCTTTTGCATCTCAACACCTTATGTGCACCTAGAAGAGGGATAGTCAATGAGGTGTTGTCCAAATGTTGTTGGACTACAACTTCTATCTATCCCCAGGCAGCAAGGCCAACAGTTAAGGATGCTGGTAGTTACAAACTATCAGCATATGAAGGGCACCACGTTGGCTATTTCAAACCAAATAATATAATATGTAACTGAAACACGCATGTTGGAAGCACATGCCAGGTTACTGTTTATTCATATGCATAATATAGCACATGTATTATTTAAGTACGCTCAACACAGATCCAAAATCCACTATAACATGTTGTCAAGTGTACACAAAGATCCAAAATCAGCTGTAGAGTGCCATCAAGTGTGGGTGGGTGTGTACACACACACACACACACAGTCCGTGCTATTTTTCTAGGGAAAAATGGTGCTGGAACTCACCATGAATACCTGTATACCTGAAGGAGCATCTCCACCCCCATCGTTCAGCCCGGACACTGAGGTCCAGTGCCGAGGGCCTTCTGGCGGTTCCCTCACTGCGAGAAGCAAAGCTACAGGGAACCAGGCAGAGGGCCTTCTCGGTAGTGGCGGGCAAAGTTGAAGAATATGCTTTGTCCAGAGCCATTAAGGGCCTAAGCATCTATTACTGTATTTTATGGGATTAGCAAACATGTTACTGGTTTTCTTAAAATTGAATATCAGGTTTGTGGA
The DNA here is from genome assembly GCA_034641385.1 of Darevskia mixta. Lineage (NCBI taxonomy): Eukaryota > Metazoa > Chordata > Lepidosauria > Squamata > Lacertidae > Darevskia > Darevskia mixta. The sequence goes on along the minus strand of JAWWNH010000224.1, from coordinate 4,152,039 downwards.
TGTGTGCACGCACACACAAGATATTCATCAGGTTGCCAGGTTGCCCCCAAGATTGAGGAGGCCCAGCACATGTAGTGCATGTATGACATCATATGTGCAAAATGCATCACATGACATCACATGTGTCCCCCAACTTCGTGTAGGCTGGTGCCACCTGCGTCCCTGCAAAGCAGCATAGAAATGCAATAAATCAAATCAATTCTATCAAATCAAAAGGAACAACGAGTCCTAGGATAGCGCCTGGAACCCCTGGAATATCACACTGCTTGGAGGGTGGCGTGGCGTGCGACATTATTCCTTAACTGTGGGAGAAAATACACTATGTAAACTAGGTACTAAACTCCTTCGGGAGGAAGGACAGGATATAAATTGCATAAACAAATACATTCATAAATAGACTTCCTGCACATGAAAACAACACAGAACATAAAACTTGCTACTGCCAGTGGGAGGAATTACAGCAATCATCGTCACAGGTAGGGATGGGAGATTGGTTTGATTCAGTCCAGATTTAAAGGAAAACCTACTTCATTTGTACTAACTGAAACATAGGAAACTTTCAACATTCACATTTGTCTGAATTTTGCAATACAGTTCTCCTGTGAAGTAATGTATGTGAATGGTGTTAATAAAGTAAAGTGTGTAAAGAAATGCGTACATTAGTGAAAACAGCCTGTAAAAATGCATTATATTTGGGGGAGGAAACTTTGCAAAAATATTTGTGCTGTATTACGGGAAATCCCATACAGAAATATATATTTTTGTAGAATTAACAAAAATGTTGATGAATTTTCAAGATTTGTTTTTTGTTTTGCAAACTGATGTGGAAATGTGGAGAATGGAACTTAAGAGTGGAAAATAAGAAACTGAAAGAAACTGAAACCACAGAGCCTAGGGCTTGCTGATCAGAAGGTCGGCAGTTCGAATCCCCGCGACAGGGTGAGCTCCCGTTGCTCGGTCCCAGCTCCTGCCCACCTAGCAGTTCGAAAGCATGTCAAAGTGCAAGTAGATAAATAGGAACCGCTCTGGCGGGAAGAATTTCCGTGCGCTGCTCTGGTTCGCCAGAAGTGGCTTTGTCATGCTGGCCACATGACCTGGAAGCTGTACGCCGGCTCCCTCAGCCAGTAAAGTGAGATGAGCGCCGCAACCCCAGAGTCAGACACGACTGGACCTAATGGTCAGGGGTCCCTTTACCTTTAGTCATAGTGATGTTTGAAAACCAAATATTAACAGATGCTACAAGTTGAAAAGAAATATGGGAAAGACTGTTGGATGTTACCTTATATCTTGCTACCAGGGCCTCCGGTGACAGTGCTGGATCCAGAAGCACCCCCAGAATGCAAACCTGGTCCTTCAAAGGGAGTGCAGCCCCACCCAGGGTAGGCAGTTGATCACCGTCTCGAACAGGGGAGCTACTCAAGTCTTGCCAGGATTCAAGCTCAGCTTGTTTCCCGTCCTCCTCCATCTCACCACTGTGGCCGGGCCCTGATCCAAGGACTTGCATCGCCTCTCCTGATTCAGATGTTCTGGAGAGATAGAGCTGAGTGTCATCAGCAGACTGAGAGCACCTTGTCCCCAGTCTCCTAATGACCACTCCCATTGGGACTCATGAGATTATCTGCATGCAATTTGATCATGGTATGTGTGTGTACAGGGGTGCCAACTTGAATAAAATATTGGGGGGGGGGTAGGCAAGCCCCACCCCACATAATCACATGACATGATGCAGACACACCATTTGGATGGCAGTGCCCATCAACTTGCCCCCCTCAAATATTTTATGGGGGGGGGGGACTGAAGGAACCTTAGCCCCTAGGAGTTGGCTCCTATATGTGTATAAGAGAGAGAGGAGGTGGCAGGTTACAAATTTGTATTGGGAATGAAAAAAATGGTCCCTAGTCTCTGCTCTACAGGTATCAGCAGCTTCTCTGACAAAATGCATGGACCACAGCATCGTACTTTGAGATAAGATAAGATCATCTTTATTGTCATTGTCCCCTTGCGGGAACAACGAAATTACTCAGTTGCTCTATCCACTCAGATAAGGCACTCTACATAAATTTAAAATAACTACAAAACACTAATTAAAACAGTACAATACGATACAATATAACAAGTAAAATAAGATGACTTCAAAGTCCAGACTTTCCATTTAAGGCCAAAATTGCTCTAGAGAAGAAACTGTTCTTGAGACGGCTCGTTCTCACCTTCATTGTTCTGTGTGATGTGAGGCAGAGGGTGTTTTTGTGCAGTGGTGCTCACCAGTACAGAATACTGTCTCCTCTTATTTCACTGCCCAGGTAACCATTTTGTGCACTGTACTTTTATTATGATATGTGTATCAGCACTTCTTCTTTTTTTCTAACCAGAAATGTTTCATATATGGGGTTAGATTTCTGAGGAGTCACTCTCTCTCTCTTTCACTCACTCACTCACACTCACTCACACACACACAAATCATCACTTGATACTGAAGTCACCAAGTGACTAACAGGCACAAGAGAATCAGGTTTAAGAGCTACACAGAGGGGGAAGTTGCACTCAGCGTGGGTTGGTCTGTTTTTCTCCAGAATTTGAAAGCTCCGCCTGGTGAAATTCTACTTCCTATGGCACTTGGGGGTCTGGACCTGGCAACCCTATATTTAGCTAACCATTCTCTACTGCAAGTGTGGGGAAACTTGGGCCCTCCAGATGTTGATGACCTGAAACTCCCATCATCCCAGACCATTGGACATGCTAGCCAGGGCTGACAGGAGTTCCACCTCAGCAGCAGCTGGTGGTTGTCAAAGTTTCCTCACATCTGCTTTATTGGTTTAGGCTGTAATCCTAACCATGTCTACTCAGGCATAACTTTTACTAAATTCAATGGGGCTTACTCCCAGGTAAGTGGGGTTAGGATTGCAGCCTTAAACATTTCTCTTTAAGCAGAAAAAACAGAGAAGCAAGCTGATGTGCTTAAGTGGTTGCAGAGTTTGATCTTTCTGTAGATTTCTTGGAAGTGCAGCTGAATAAATCTTGATTAGCATTTTACCCAGATGGAGGAGGTTAAGTACTTGAGAACAAACTTTTAGGACACAGCCAACTTCCCTACTAGGCAAGCTGTAATATTCTGGTTATTGAAAGAGTGATATGTGTCTTTCATGTCCTGCTAGGCCTGAAGGAAGGTAGGTACTTATTGTGATGCAAGGTCTGAAAAACTACATCTCTCCACATAGAGGGGAAATGGCATTTTAGGAAAACAACAGCTATTAATAATGTATTAAAACAAGCATTGTTTGGTGTATGATTTTGAAATTTATTATTAAGTAGGCCAAAGTAATTGATTTATCTCTATGAATGCTTATGCTTTAGTAAATCTCTGTTAAAAGTAAAGCTTAACGAGAGTGATTCATTCAAAACTTCCTGCTGTTTGTGAGCAGTAACATCTGGGGAACATTTCCCAGGAGGCTTCTGTGACACTTTTTCTTCTTAGTAGATGTTGCCATTGGCTTGAGAATAGTATAGTTTGGGGTCCCCTCTCGACTTTCCCCTAAGTTTTGTTCTGTTTTTGCTGTGCTTGTGTGAGTATCCTGCCCACATCTTGTTTCCATAATACAATTTCATAGTATTGTCTGGACACAGTGGTGGTTGACACACACACCAGAAATCTTGGGGAGAGTTCATCAAAGAGGCAGTTGTTTGTTCTCAAATTTTACTGGGAAAAATCTGTCTTGAGCAACTTTTGCTTTTTATCTAGTTAAAAGACAAAGTGGCTGGAGAGCAATTTCACAAGCTCTTTGATTTTTAGATAAATTTCAAGGGTTCCAAGTAGACCTCTTTAAGTTAATTGGGTCTACTCTGAGTAGAATTTATGTGGCTACTACCCTAAGTGTGTGCTGTAAAGTAATTGATAATTGTCTGTAGGACTGCATAAAGCAGGTTGAAGTAACAAGGTTAAATATCACTAAATGCTAGTTTTCATGAGCTAATCAAATGAGATATAGGGATTAGAGTGGTCAACTTGCCACTAGATGTGAGGGATAAATCTGATTCCGTTTGCCTTTTACCAAATTCATGCTTCTGAAACAATAAGTGACCTGGAATGCAGTAATTCATTGAGTTCCCTGACCCCAAAGTGTGTATGAAAACAGTGCAGTGTTGTGTAGTGGTTAGACTAGTACCTGGGAGAACGGGGTTCACATCCCCATTCAGCCATGAAGCTCACTTGGGCTGGTCACTCACTCTCAGCCTAACCTACCTCACAGGGTTGTTAGGGGTTTTTTGCACTTATATCCTCCCAAGTAATAAATATAAACACGTGTACTAGGGGAAAATGTGAAAGGGGCTTGTAAAATGGATTATATTAGGAGAAATTGCTAGGCAAAAGTACCAGGCAAAAGGGCATTTAAAAATGTGCCCTTTATGAGTAAAGGACAGTGTTTCATGCAAATTTCACCCACCCCCAAACTAAAGCGGAAATGTTAATGACAGGACATAGAACTGGAAAAAAGAGAAAATGAAATGGACTTATTGATACAGTCCTCATTACAGTTTCCTTTCCTTTAGAAAAGTTTCTTTGGAGAGGGAACAACTGAGACTGGAGAACTTGCAGAGGTGCATAAATAAAATATTGAATAATATTGAATATTGAATAAAATATTGTGGGTGGGGGCAGGCCTGGCTCCCTCAAATATTTTATTGGGGGCTGAAGGGACCTTGGCCCTAAGAGTTGGCTCCTATGAGAAGTTGTAGAGAGCCAGTGTGGTGTAGTGGTTAAGAGCGGTGGACTTGTAATCTGGTGAACCGGGTTCGCGTCTCCGCTCCTCCACATGCAGCTGCTGGGTGACCTTGGGCTAGTCACACTTCTCTGAAGTCTCCCAGCCCCACTCACCTCACAGAGTGTTTGTTGTGGGGGAGGAAGGGAAAGGAGACTGTTAGCCGCTTTGAGACTCCTTCAGGATGAAGCGGGATATCAAATCCAAACTCTTCTTCTTCTTCTTGTAATGGGGGTGCAACCCCTCCTCACCTGTTCTTTCTTTATTCCATTAGCAAAATGATATTAAGCTTGAGAACACTCTAAATGTAATTCCCCCCACCCATCATGAAGACTGAGGATGGCCAGGGAGAGAAAAGCCTTGGGACTCTTTAATATGTACATTTGCAGATAGTTTGTCCCTTAGAGACTACTTCTAAGTCCCTTTATCACAATCTGCAAAGTTATCAGTGGGGTGTTAAGCCCGCAAATAAGCAGAAATACCATGTACAACAGCTGTGTCTCTTGAACATCAGGTGGTGGGAAGGGAGAGAAGAAATGTTTGCTGAATACCTTTTCCTGATTTTTCTTTTCTTGATCAGCACATGAGCTGTGTCACAGCTGGGAGGGAAACCGCTCCATAAATGCAAGAAACTTATTAAAAGGCTTATGCAATATGCTTCTGGTACAGTGGACTTCCTGAGTACGGTGGCTGCCGATATGATTTAACGATTATCTGCCTGAGATAGCTATTTTGGTTGTGCCTCTCCCCTAGCCCTGACTGATTTGCCCTAACCTGGCCACTAGTTACAGAAAGGGATAAGAAAATGCAAGATGTAACTAGCAGAGAAAGAGGAACAAAACAGAAGGCTTTTGAAGCTGCAATGGTAAACAAAATAGAGGAATTAAGATGCAATTCAAGCTTTGGTTTATGAGCCTGAGTCATCCTTAATCTTGCTTGTCATGTGCTTCTCTTGTTAACATTCAGTGAACTCTAGTGAACTTCCATTCTAAGGGATTGGAACTTTGTCCCCAAAGTGACATTTCTGCAGAAAACCACTTTCAGATGTACAGGTCTCCGTGAATTTCACTGACGCTTACAGGGGGGTTGGACAAATTCAGGGAGAGAGCTCTATCAAAGGCTATTAGATTATTTTTTTATGGTGTGAAGTTCATATTCTCTTAATTTCACTTTAGACAAAATTTGGCAATTCTACAGTTGGGGAGAATCTTTGAACTCAAATCGTATAGCTCTGCTTTGAACGTTGTTGTACTCATTAACACAAAGCAAGATTGGGAGTATAATATCCAGTGCTATTTTTCCTAGAAAAAGAGGTGCCAGAACTCACTGTGAACACTTCCCTTCTTCCCTTAGAATGGCAATAATGGTGCCCACTTGAGAGGGGCCAGAATTGAGTTCCGTCGAGTTCTGTCTGGGAAACAAAAAAAGCTCGGATAATAACTATAGGTGAAGTGATCTGGGAAGGGTTAAGACTCCTGTGGTGAACCTAGGTGTCCCTCATCAGTCATGTTTATTTGGATGGGGAAACTCTGGTCCTTAGATGGTTGGCCTGTGTAAGAACCCTGAATGTCCGGAGCATTTCTTTATTAACCCACAAGGTCAGGAGGGATGCAACATCATTGTGAAACTTGGCATTTGTAGGCAATGTACCGGTAAGTTGGGGAGTTTCTTTCGCATGCTTGGGCAATGCTTGTGGGCTTGTGGTTGACACTAGCATATTTTGGGTGCCAGAGCAGCAGATGTGATGTTGTGGTCAAAGATAAGAAAAAGCAAAGCACTTTTGATATGCTCAGGTGACTGAACATGTGTATGGGAGATCTTACCTTAGCAAGGAAAATTATTAATCAAAGACTGGACGACATAGAGTGGCAGCGTAATCTTATGCTTGGTGGGGGGCTATGTTCCCCGCGTCAGTTGGGAGTTATTTCTCCAACTCATGTGCCATCTTACCTATCATCCCTTTCTATTGCCAGTCATCATTTTGCCTTTATGAAAGCACGTTTTAATGTTTTCCCTTCGAATTCCCTTTTTCATAGATTTTCTAGGGGCCAAATCTTGGCTTTATGTTCCTGTGATAATAGATCGATGGAATCACTTCACCATATAGTATTTATATGTCCTTTATATTGTGTTGTCCGGAAGAACTTACTGTTACCATTAATCCACAAGTTGCCTGGGCACCCGGCAGATTTTCGCCTGGCCTTATTGCAAGATACTGATCAGCATGTAACTTTACAAATGGCGAAACTTTTAACTTCCGTTTTGACTTATAAACGACGTAATGGACTGCTGTTTGGAAGCTGAAAATTCCTTATAGTATCTAATTCTAATCTGTACTCTTTTAAGTTTTTACTGGTTTTAATTTTTAAATCAAATTGTGCTGTGTTTTTGTGCTACCCGGTAGTTCTGTTGTTCTTATGAGCTTAAAGCTGAAATAAAGTGATTGCCTATTCCATTCTTAAAGAAATCAGCCCTGAGTGCTCATTAGAAGGACAGATCCTGAAGTTGAGGCTCCAGTATTTTGGCCACCTCATGAGAAGAGAAGACTCCCTAGAAAAGACCCTGATGTTGGGAAATATTGAGGGCACAAGGAGAAGGGGACGGCAAAGGATGAGATGGTTGGACAGTGTTCTCAAAGCTACTACCGGTAACATGAGTTTGGCCAAACTGCGAGAGGCAGTGAAGGATAGGTGTGCCTGGCGTGCTCTGGTCCATGGGGTCACGAAGAGTCGGACACGACTGAACGACTGAACAACAACAACAAAGTGATTGCCATGCCTGTCTTCAATAAAGTGGAGCAGAAGATTAGACATGTATGGGAGAACTCTGTTGAGAGGGCCAGTGGGTGTGAAAGATGAACGCCGCAGCCACACCTTTGGAAAATACACCACAAGGTGGGAAGGTGGGAAATGATGTGTATGGTTTGAGCACTCTGAGGTTCTAGTGCAAATAAAATGAGCTGCTGTGGGCAGGAAGGAGGCCAGCTTATGTGGGCGTTCATGCCGTACGAGTCAGGCAAGCTCTCCTCCAGCCAGCTGCAAAACATTAGCTCCTTGTTAAATGACAGGCCAAGCAAATGCCTTCACTTCTGGGGGAAAATGATAATGAGGCATTGGGAGTACAGTGGAAGAGACACGTGGCCTTACTAACTGTGAAAACCTCTTCAGTTTTCAAGTTCTGCTTTCCCCCTCAAGAAGCAGCCTTGAAAGACAGAATGTGGCAGAATGTGCACATTTTGCCTGGGGTGTGTGTGTGTGGAGAGAATGAATGGCCTTCATTCGGGAATGGAAAGGCAAAGCTCTGCTTTTGAAAAAAGACTGCTGTTTCCTTGCTGAATGATAAGAGGTGGTGGATCCAGAAGGCAGTGCTGTGAGTCAAACTAAATATGACTTCAAGTGCCATTTTATATTGTAATTTTAGGATGTGATTCACGCTGAGATCTACGGATGGAGGGTGGTATAAAATTTTAATGAAATGAATCAAGTTTTAAGCAGCATCTGCAAGACTGGCTAAATCAAATTCTCTGGCTTTTTTAAATAGCCAGGGGCCTGGAAACAAGGTGTAAAAGGAGGAAATCAGCACTTCCTGTTTTCCGGTGCTTTCTAGGTACAGTTCTGAGCGTTTTTCAGTTTGCCCCACTGCTTTCCCCAGGAAAACCCACTGAGTTGGAATAAACACCAATCTGCACAAATACAATTGCCCACTTTTTAAACTCAACAGCAGCCTGAAGTACAGAAAGCTAGCAAAGCTTTTCCTGGCTTGGGCTTCAAGAAACCAGACTCCTGGTTGGATGTTGTTGGACCTCAGCTCCTGTCAGCTCCAGGCAGAATGGCCAACAGTAGGAACCGCAGTTCCAAATGTCTGGGGAACTGCTGTTTTCTGTGGGGTTATGTGTTGAAGAAGTAGGGGTGGAACTAGTAAATTGGTATGCATCTGCTCAGATGCATTTCTTCTTCTTTGGTGATCACTCGTAGCTGAGTAAGATTGTCTTCCATAAACACAGTTTTAAAAGTGAGTCTGTAAGTGACTGTGGAGGCCAATTCTAGATCCACATGTTCTTCCACAGTGGGGACATAGGTTTCCAGGGGGGGGGGTGTTGATCATGGTGAGGGTTTGCCAAGCGTGCCTTCCTCTTAGCGCGTTTCTTCCTTTCATCCTGAGTTCAAGCACCTTCAAAGTCCATGACACCTTTGGTAAAGGCTGTTCTCCAATTGGAGCGCTCGCAGGCAAGTATTTCCCAGTTGTCAGTGTTTATACTACATTTTTTTAGATTTGCCTTGAGAGAGTCTTTAAGCTTCTTTTGTTGACCACCAGCATTATGCTTTCCATTTTTAAGTTCAGAATAGAGTACAGTGGTACCTCTGGTTACATACTGATCCGTTCCAGGGTGCCGTTCGCACCCCGAAAAGTATGTAACAAGAGTGGCGATATCGTGCATGCGCCGAAGCGCTATATCACACTTCTGCGCGGAGGATGCACAGACCGCGCGTATACTTCTGCGCAACCCACTTCCGGGTTTGCCGGGTTTGTCGGGTTTGTTCGTAACCTGTGTCGTTAGCAACCTGCAGCGAGTGCAACACGATGTATGACTGTAGTTGCTTTGGAAGATGATAATCTTTCATCCACACCACATGACCAGTCCAACGATGTTGAAGAATTGTTGCTTCGACACTGGTGATCTTTGCTTCTTCTAGTATACTGGCATTAGTCCGCCTGTCTTCCCAGGTGATGTGTAAAATTTTTCAGAGGCACCGTTGATGGAATCTTTCGCAGAGTTGGAGATGGTGTTTATAAGTGGTCCACGTTTCACAGGCATACAGTAAGGTTGCATTGACAGCTAGCTAGCAAGAGTGGCTGTGGATGAAGTCCTTTGATGGGAGATCTGTGACTGACAGCAGGCACATGGCTCAAATGTTAAACACGGTGCTTTTCTTCTAGAAAAAGAGGTGCTGGTACTGCATACCCTTGAGGACCCCCCACAAAAAAGCAGTGGTTAAACCCTACTTATTTCACTGTGTTTGTTTCTGTTTTCCCTATTCAAAAGGACTCTGTCTCTACCAAGCAAAATCCCTCCCTCCATTCTTTCAGTCTAGAATTCTTCTACTAGGGCTTCCATTCTCTCCTTTGGATGCAATCCAAGATGCTTGCAGGATTTTTCCTGACCATATTCTGAGGCCTGCTAAATGAGCATATTCGATTTCTGTATAATTTAAAGATTTATTGGAACAAACAACCAAGCCCTAAAATGCTACCCAGCTGTTGCCAATGAGGACTCTCTCTCAGGCGTCTAAACTGCATGGTGTTCTGCATGGGTAAGTGTTGGATAAGGTTTCCAAACTTGTATGTAGAACATAATGGCTGCTCAATCCCTACTGGGACCCATCCTACTGGGGAGAAAGGGGGCAGGCTTCTAGTTTTCCCCAGTTCTGTTGGAGCCATTGCAATGGACCAGGTAGGCACTGACAATGCACCTTCATGCTTGGGGTGGACTTGGACTGCAAGACTCGTTTCTGGTCTGTCGTCTTATTCCTGTTCTGAGTGCAATCATTTTCTTCGTTGGCAGTTTGGGACTACAAGGATATCATTAGGGATGGCAGGGAAGTCAATTCAGTTCTCCTTTAAAGATTAGTCTACCTAATTCACATTTTCTGAAACAATATGCAAACTGAAACGCAGCTATTCTTTGACATTTGCTCTTCCTCTGTAAAAGTGCAAGCCAAGCCAAGTGTGCATAAAATGCATTTATTAATGAGAATAACATACTGTTGCATCCAACCCAGTCTCTGAGTGGTGCAAGATTCTAACAGTTCCAGGTGCTTACCCAGCGTTCGTGTTTGCTTTGTAATGAGGTATAATGCAGACTATGGTGTCTTTATGATACATGGTTTATTTACGTATATATACAACCCGAGCTTATGATGGATGGGTTCACAGCATTTACACCCCAAGAGGGTCTTGCTTCTCCCATAGCCACCACCTTGGATTCCCGTTCTTGGGGAAATTATTTTGTACTGCTGGAATCAGGTGGTGTTCAGCATCAGCTGGTGGTGGGGAGTCCAAGGAGATGAGTCTTCTCCTGTGTTGGGCCTCTTGCCACACATCAGGTTTTCTCAGCAGTTGGGTTGTGCTTGTGTTCAGGTACAGGTGCAGGTGCAGGTTAAAGCCTCTCCTAATGGTTACATACCCAACCAACTAGAAGTGTGGTTAGGCACAGCTGTGTTCTGTTTGTTCTGCTACCTCTTCTTGTGCATCATGCATTTTGGAATTTCTCCCATCTGTTTATGCCCTAAACCGAAGGGTGTGTGGGGAAACCTTTTAACAACACTCCATGGGCGACTAGGTGTGGCCACCACATTGAACCAAATCTTTAGTGATGGGTTTTATACTTTGGTAAGAAGGTAACAATTGAAATGATATATCACACACACACACACACACACACACACACACACACACACATATATATATAAGATGGCTAGATTGGCCTTAACTAGGGCCAGGGCCTTTTCTGTTTTTGCCCCAATTTGGTGGAACGCACTGTCTCAAGAGATTAGGGCCCTGCGGGATCTGACATCTTTCCGCAGGGCCTGCAAGACGGAGCTGTTCCACCTAGCCTTTGAGTTGGACTCCGTCCGACCTTTGTGTTATAATATAACATTGTAAGACTAGATTCTCCCTACTGTTATAAATTCATGGGCAGTTACATTAAGGCGGCTTTTAAAATCATTTTTAAATCATTTTAAATTTTGTAATCTGTATTTTAATTGATCGTTTTTGTGTTTATGTTTTATTGTGATTTTGATTGTGTGAGCCGCCCTGAGCCTGGCTTTGCCGGGGAGGGCGGGGTACAAATAAAAATTATTATTATTATTTATATATGAAGAGTCTACATTTAAAAAAACAAACTGAAATTTGAATGTAGTGGCAGGTTAATTCTCCCTCTGCTGACAGCTTTTCTGGGAAGATCTACTCCTGCATACTTCATACTGATTTAATGTTTAAGGAAGGTATCCTTTTGTGCCATTCTGAACTTGATGCAGATGCAGGGAACTTGCTGGCGCCAAGCACCTGGTGCCAAGCAGCTTTCTTTGTGTCCAGAAGCCATTTCTTCTGACCCTCTGATAGGCTGCAGTTCCAGGCCCCATGAAACCATCTCCACTCCACCCTGTAAATGTGGCTTAAGCCATGTATCATGATTAAACAGGAAAATGTGGCAGCTATTTCTTTCTCTGTTCTCTTTCTTCAAGGTCTATTCTTTCTCTGCTCCATATCAGCAAGGAATGGTGGCAAGGAGAGTGATTGATTAGTTATTTCAAAGGCTTCCATTGTCCTCCAAGTGCCTTCTAGCACAATGCTTAAGGTTTCTTAGGAATTCGTCTTACGACCATAGTTTTCACAGTGCAGTAGATCTCTCTCTCCCCCCACTCCCCGCCCTGGGCCACCTGAAGAGGAATGGGAAGAGATTCTAGACTGGAGGTAGACGGCAGGATTGTCACGCTACTTTCTGGCAGGGCTACAATGACTTTGACAGTTCACTGAATGATACCAGATTCAGCAGGTGACATTCTTTCTTTGCATTGAGATTTGCAGTGCAATCCTGTGAACATCTACTTTGAAGTAAACACAACTGAGTTCAACAGTTCTCACCTCCAAGGTAAGCATGTAGAGGGTTTCAGCCACAAAGATAAGTTGAAAAGTTGTAGAAGGGCACGAGAGTCCTGCAAAAGAGTTTAAAAAAAAAAGGCTGGTGGCTTGCTCTTTATGTCCAGTAGGTTTTATAGTTCAAAATAGACCGAGCACAACAAGCTATTTGAATATTTCCAGGATTGTTCTTCGGTCAATTGACTGTAAATGAAGCCTATGCAAATTTGGTTAACTGCCTGCAATACTATGGCACCTCTCATATTTATATGACTACTTGAAGATTTTAAAAATTTGTTTTAAGCTCCATATAAATAAATGGGATTCAATCTTACGGTGTCAAGTCCGTATGTTGGCTGCCTCTAATTGTGACTGCAGGCCATGGATTGATTTTATGTTTTATGTTTTAGTGGACAGACAGTGGGCTAATGGAGCCCTCTGGCCTTTCTTTAACCTTGGTCTTAGGTCAGTTCTCTTACCAATAAAGTTCCTTATCAGTTCAATAGTCAGGTGCTTCTTAGATAGGGCTGGATGGTGTTGTCTTACAGAAGGAGGAGTACATAACTCACCCACTTAGTCAAGGAAGTCTTCTTGTGGAAAAAAAAGACCTTGGTTCTCTGGTGAGTGATGAGGTGAGTATGATTATTTTGCTTCTAAACGCATCAGTTGGATTACAGTGTTTAGCATCCACATACAAGAGATCCCAGCGATTAAACCCCTACATTGACAAATTGGAGAAAAATCCTTTTGAAGTTTGTTGGGATGGTGCGGGGCGAGGAAGTTTCCAAATGCTTAAACTGGAATCAGTGACTTTTTCTAATGTTGCCATCCCTGGGGGTGATAACAAGCTGGTTGTCACTGTCATTAGCCACCCTGGGCTGGATCCAGACACATCAAAGAAGCGTTTCAGTTAAATGCGTTGTAAATTTAAACCGGGAAAACGGGTAGAGGAAAACGGGACTCCACAGAGCCATCTGGTGGCACAATGTTATATCACATACACAACGTATATAAATCACTTTTTCTTTACCAATCTAGCTGAGTCTTTGATATTGCCATTTCTTAGCTGTTCCTGAGTATTTTCCTGTCTTGCCCAAAGGCACGTAATGGAAGGCATTAAAACTCCTGACCCATCTCCATTGACTATGTGTACAGACGAGGGAGAAATTTGCACTTCTCCTAATTTTGCAAGGTCTCCAGTCAAGTGACAAATGCCTGTACTACGTTAAAGTGTGCATAAAAATGCATGCATTACTTTAAGTAACACAAATCTGTTTGACAAACTAGCATTGGTTTGCAAAAATGTATGCACTGGGTAAAATATAATGTGTATACTGGAAGAAATGCGCAATAAACTGCTGGTATCCCCCCCTACAAAGTCACACTTAAAACAAACAAACACACACACACAGTATCACTAACTGTTATGGAATTGTGGAGAACTAAACCTACAATTGGGAAAAAAACGAGAAACAGAGAAACCAAAATGGACACATTTGCCCATTTCTAGCTCCATGTAATGGGAAGATTGTGGGTGTCATTAGCCCTTAGCACCTCAATAAATATAGAGATGTACCACCCTTATTTTGTGCTTCATGAGGTGCCGACTGCAGGGGAAAAGAGAGGCTGCAACTTACTAGAAAACCTACATGCTCAGCCCCAGATCACTAGAGATGCTGGTTGGTGGCATCAGGGGATCTTGTTATAATGTGTAGTTTGCTAGTTGTAGGTTGTCGTTTTGGCTAACTTGGAGCCCCTCAGATATATTGGGACCAAAACTTCCATCCGTTCCATCCAGCATGACCATGGCACATAAATGCTGCAAGGGAGACAGCATTCAAAATTTCAGTTTAATCTCTCTCTTTCAGAAGGCTGACTTAGGGCCAGTGAAAATATTGCTCACATTTCCTTTTCCAATGTTTATGTATTAAACTGGAATGTAAAAACATTTTAAAATATGAGAGGGGTGTATTGTTGCCCATTCTGCATGCTGGTTGTTTAGGGTTCTCTTTTTATGAACTTCTGTATTCCTGCATTTCTCTGTTGAAAAGGCCATTGGGGTGCACGTTTGCAATAGCATTTGGAGACATTTTGTCCTTGTAAGCTGTGGAGTCCTTGGGGCGATTATGGTTTAATACAGATTGCTTAATGGATATGACCTTGGGTACTTTAGGAACTGTTAGGATTCCACCCCAGTGCTTTGTTTTGTCTCTGCAAAAGTTTATAAGGCAGTGGTTCCCTTCTATTTAATGAACTTAATATTCTGACCTTCTTCCCATTTCAGGGTTACCAGGTGGGTTAAACCACTGAGCCTAGGGCTTGCTGATCAGAAGGTCGGTGGTTCGAATCCCTGCGACGGGGTGAGCTCCCGTTGCTTGGTCCCTGCTCCTGCCAACTTAGCAGTTTGAAAGCATGTCAAAGTGCAAGTAGATAAATAGGAACCGCTCTGGCGGGAAGGTAAACGGTGTTTCCGTGCACTGCTCTGGTTCGCCAGAAGTGGCTTAGTCATGCTGGCCACATGACCCGGAAGCTGTACGCCGGCTCCCTTGGCCAATAAAGCGAGATGAGCGCCGCAACCCCAGAGTCGGACACGACTGGACAACTAATGGTCAGGGGTCGCTTTACCTTTACCTTTAGGAACCATATCTGTCAGCTTTCAAGCACCTGGGTCTATTGTTTTATGTTACCGTATGTTCCAGAGGGCAGAATATGTCATGGGAAAATTGTCCCAAATTATTTTTTATAAGGAAGCCTGCAGTTTAAATCTTATATATAGCAACAACCTGTTGGGTCACAGCCATACTTGGATGTAGCCCATTACACTGTTAAGTGTTTTTAAACTAATTCACTACAGCCCTTTGGGGGAGTTATATATAATAGTCAATAATGTTTTGGATGGTTGGTGGAGAATTTGCCCTCTATCTGAGCTCTATGATCAGCTGCAGAGGCCCTGCTTGCAGACCTTGCATGGTGGGAACATGCAGTGAGGTCTTCTTCATGGTGGCTCTTTGGTAAAACAGAAACCTGTCAGAATGGAGATAGTTCAGTATCCAAGGATGCTAACTCTATAAAATAAAGGATAGAGGGGGATGTATTGGTGGTGATGGGTAACACTGTAAGTGAGAGGGCATGCCAACTAGAAAAATAAGAGGAATAGCTGCCTCCACAGATCACTGTGGGTAGTAATTTTAGACCCAAATAGAAATTTTGTACTGGGAACTTTCTAACTAGCCCTTGACCAAATTTCTAAAGAGGATCTCCAGCTGGAGAAAGAAAACAGGAAGTGAAAGCGCTGTAAGGAGAAGTGACCAGTTATCCTCACATGTTCTCAGTTTGCAAAACAGCACCCTCCTGCTTTCCGTGGTCAGGATGTTGGGAGGAGGTGCAGGGTTTAAAAAAGCCTAATTAGCTCCGCCCCCAATGAAATTCAGGTCAGGTGTTCCCCAGGTTAGGTTGTGGTGATCTGCGGTCTCTCATTGGATCAGGGAATGGGGCACAGCTCTAGTATTTTCTGTTCCATAGGCCTGACAAAATGGTGATATTTTGGTTTCTAAACTTGTGTATGTGTCTAATATATTTCTTTAAAGTTTGTGCTATTTCTTTAGGAGTTTTAAGGTTTGCAAATGTCAGGAGATGGAGTCAATGGTAGATTAATCAAAGAAAAACACAGGGTCAACCAAGTTCACCAAAACAGTGCAGGCCTAGTGATCCCAGCAACTCTTCCCAATGAGGCAGCTGCAAGGATGGAAGGTTCCTGCCTTCCCAGCGCTCCCTAAGGCTCCTTCCTTGGTTCCTTCCCCAGCAGCCTAAAGCTCCTTTGTTTGACTCTTTGCCCCACTGCCATCATTTTTCTGTGTGTTCTAGGAGACTAGTGGGGAGGGGAGTTTGTCACAGCAGCAGGAGGAGACCCCCTGGCTTCTTCAGCAGCCTGCCTCATCTCTGCCTCTTTGCCCCCTCCTCTCCAGCTTCCTCTTCTGCTTCTCATTCCAGACTGCTCTCTGCCACAGTGTCTTCCTGCTCACTAAACCCTGTTACATCTTCTGCTTCTGACACCTCCTCCTCCTAGTCTGCTCCCTCTTCTCCCTCTGACCATTCATTGTCATCCCACCACCAATCCCTTGGCTCTGAGCCTTCTTCCCCTGAGCATTCCCTTTGGGGTCCCTCTCATCACTTCTCTGCATCCAGCCTCTCCATTACAACAAAGGAGTGTGTGTGTGTGTGTGTGTGTGTGTGTGTGTGTGTGTGATAGTGCACGCCATAGGTTTCCATTTAAGTGGAATGTTTCCTGCACTTACAGGAAGGCATAGCTTCTCCCCCATCTACTCACATGCTTATTAAATGACTCTAATTGAATAGATGCTTATAGAATCAATCCAGATTGGGATTTAACATAAGTTATTAAACGGGCTGAAATGCAACGGTTAGTTTTAATTAGAAATGCAAATAATCTGGGGTCTCAAAGCCTATACCTATTGAGCAGGGTTGAGACAATGGTTGCATGGAGGGTAAAAACCCATCTCCAAAACCATGTTTGGAGGCAAAAATCCTCCAAAGCCATACCATTCAAGGGAATCCTATGGGGGGTATCATAAGAGGGGAGAGGAATCCTAAAATGGGGCATGACTTATGGTGAAAAGGGGTCAGCTGTCACTTTTAGTTTGTGATGGATGTATACCTATCTTGTTTTCTTCACTTGGGTCAAGCGTAAATCCATAAATAGTTTAGTTAGGTAACGGGTTCTGCCAAACTTATATAAATGTTTGCATAACTGTCTGAAACTGTCTGATATAGACTTGGGCTGAACCTAATTTCTACCCAAGAGTGAGGGAACTTCCAGATGAGCAAGGATGATTTCTGTTAGGTGGTACGCCTGGCATTATCTGTCTGAACCAGAACTGCGTGTCATGTGTCACATAGCTAGCAATTGCATTGGTCAACAAATAGACCTGAAGGGCTTATATCACCAATGTGGTGCATGAGGGGGGAAAGAGAAAGGACCAAGCAAGAGGGGACCTAAGACCCTGTTCACATGTTCTGACCAGACCATCAACCTGTTTGGATATTTGATCGATATCCCAGCAAGGGCTGGAGAGTTGGTGAGACAGTCTTGTTTTGTAGTAGATAGGCGAGAGGCAGGGTTACTTATTCATGTATATTGTGTGAGCAATGAAGGCTTTGATGTTTATTGCTGAATGAAGTATTCCCTTGGGCTGGAGGGTGACTGACTACGGTATTTCTGGGAGAAATATATAAGATCTGCTGGAGGTGATAGGATTTCCTGAGCTCTACACTTGTGTACTAAGCATCTGCAGAAGAGAGGTGTCTCTGAGAGGTGAGGTGACCCTGTCCACTTGCCTAAGATGGTTTGATGTTTTGAACAAATAATTGGGAATAATAATATATTTATTTATATCCTGCCAGGATATATTCCCCAGTGATAAATTGTGTGCATCTTCTTTCTGCACATTAGATTGCAGAAGCTTTTTCCAGCCCAGTTTATTAAGAAAACATTTAGGGAATAGTTGCTCTGTTTCATTAGTTGCTGCATACTAGAGCTTTGGCATTTGGTGGTTTTCTTTTGGTTTTGGGTTTAGCTGTTTAACGAAAGACTAAATAGTTTCTGGGCTGTATTCTCCCCCTGATAGAATCTCTCTCTTGCCTTCTCGCTTCGTCTGATGTAGTATTATTTCATGAGATCAAATTTTGCTAGATCAAAAATGTTGGGGGTGGGGACAATGTGCTCCTCAATGTTGTTGTCCCACTTAGCACATTTTCTAGTTCAGGAAGCATGGGCTTTCTGCTTCTACACTTTCCTCTCTGTCTGGTTTGCATTTTGCAAATTTCTGAACTTATGACTATGCCAGAGGACATGAAAGGTAAGAAAATGCTTCTGGCTTTTTGACTGGCTTTCTCCACTTGCCCATGTGCCAAAATAGAAATAAGATCCAGCTCACTCTTTCCATCTTGTTTTCTTCAGAAGTTATCTATGCACATCATACATGTTTTGACACTTGTATGATGGTAAGTGTGCTCTTCTCCATATTTGAGGGCTGTTTTACAGCCTAGGTTTGTTTCCTTAAAATGTGGGTGGTAAAACTATGTTGCAAGCACACAGAAAAGCCTCTTCTGTATGTACCTGCACTACATGGGTGTATGAGGCAGGAAACAGGGAGTTTCCAACAAGCATAGGCTTGTTGGCTAACAAAGGTTTTGCCCTGTCCATGTAATGTATGAAACCATCCAAAAGATGGGAAATCTTGCAGTGAGGGCAGCATATATTGTATCCAAATCACTTCAGCCAATTGTGTGGTGGATTGCAAGGAAAATTAGCATATTTAGATTGGCATTACTTTAACCCATAAAATAGGCAGTTAACCTAGTCACCTGCGGTGGTAAGAATTTCCTCCAGGTGACCAGGAAGAGGAGAGAATTGGAGGTCTCCCTCCTTATCTTGATGATGCAAGTGCATGAAAATTTGTAGATTGAACTATGCATTCATTACCAGTAACTTTACTTGGAACTATTGCTCCATGATTTCTTAAAGATGAATGTTGTTAAGAGGCCTTATCGCCCCAGCACTTATCTGAATGTTTTTCTTATAAGTCCTCAGTCGCCTGATAAAGAATGCAGTTTGATTTTCTGCAGACCTCATTGAATCTGTTCCTTTCTCTTCTGAGCTTTTAATAACAAGCAATAATGCCTCTGTGTTGCTTTCTGTCACATGCTTGGAATTTGATGATTAAGAAGAGCCAAGTCAACATGTCTCGATGACCTCTTGAGAAATCTTGGCATGTCTTCCGATTGTCGTTCATTGCCACTTCAAGAAATTTCCACAGTGTTTCTGCTTCCCCAGTGAGCTCCAAACTCTGACAAAGTGAATGACCTACACTGGCTCCCATTACATTTCCGAGCACAATTCAAAGTGTTGGTGCTGACCTTTAAAGCCCTTAACGGCCTCAGTCCAGTATATCTGAAGTAGCGTCTCCACTCCCATCGTTCTACCCGGACACTGAGGTCCAGCGCCGAGGGCCTTCTGGCGGTTCCCTCACTGCGAGAAGCCAAGTTACAGGGAACCAGGCAGAGGGCCTTCTCGGTAGTGGCACCCGCCCTGTGGAATGCCCTCCCACCAAATGTCAAAGAGAACAACAACTACCAGTCTTTTAGAAGACATCTGAAGGCAGCCCTGTTTAGGGAAGCTTTTAATGTTTGATTGATTATTGTATTTTAATGTTTTGTTGGAAGCCGCCCAGAGTGGCTGGGGAAACCCAGCCAGATGGGTGGGGTATAAATAAATTATTATTATTATTATTATTATTATTATTATTATTATTATTAATTATTAATTAAATGGGTCTTGCAGTGTGGGCATACTGTCAACCTGGGGACCATTGAATGGGTTTCTCCTTATGATTTCTTTAGGTTACTACAAATTGTTTTAGCTGTGGAAGCATTTTCAGGGAAGCAAAATGTAAGACCATTCACGGGGGATAAGGCTAGTCACATTGGCTATGTCCTCCCTCCACTGTCAGAGGCCCTGTGTCTCTGAATACCCGTTGCTGTGGTCCACAAGTAGGAGGAGGACTGTTGAGTATCCCATTGGCCTCTGCTGGCCTCTGTTAGAACAGGATGCTGGACTAGATGGGCCTCTGCTCTTAGAGACCTATTCAAGGCATTTTTTCTTTCTTTGTCTGTTTTGTGCAGCTACTTTTCTGTGCTCAAAGCAACTTACAATTTAAAGCAGGCTTCCTCAACCTCAGCCCTCCAGATGTTTTGAGACTACAATTCCCATCATCCCTGACCACTGGTCCTCATAGCTGTCAACTTTCGGATTTGAAAATAAAGGATTTTTCCAACATTTCAGATTTGAAAATAAGGGATGCCGCGAGGGCGGTGCAATGGCACCAATTAGCCTCGCCACCCTGTGCTCCAGAGGCTGTGCGCGAACGGGTGAGCGAAAGAGCGAGCGCATAGATGGCAGGCAGGCTGTCTGTCTGGTTGGGCGTGAGGGTCTGGCTGCACAAGGCATGCAAGCTCCACCCCAGTCGGTCTCAGACTCCTTATTGGCAGCCGAGCAACGCAGCTGAGGAGCCTCCCTGGCCGGCAGGGAGGGAGAGGTGCTGCTTCCTTTGAAATCCGGGAAATCTAAGGGATATCAACAATCCGGGATAGCAGCGGGAAACGGCATTGGAATAAGGGAGTTTCCTGCAAAAAAAGGGAGGGTTGACAGCTATGCTGGTCCTGCTAGCTAGGGATCATGGGAGTTGTAGGCCAAAAACATCTGGAGGGCCGAGGTTGAGGAAGCCTGGCTTAAAGTAACATAACTTTATATGGTCTAATGGACAGAAAACAGAATGAAATCTGGATGGGGAGAAAAGCTGCTTCAGGTACCAATTCTTGCCATGCACCTGGCACGTGGAGGAGGGCTCCAGCCAAAGTTCAAAGGCTGTTCAATACCCCCAATAAAAACATGTGTGTTGAATAGCTGTAGTTGATACCATATCTGTAATTATGATCTATGTTAAAGAAATCAGCTTGGATAGAAAAGCTCTTCCTTTTGCCAACACAGGTAAGCAGCTGTTCCTTCTTGCTGAAGACATAGTACTTGCCCTGTTTAACTTGCTCCTGTATCCAGTAGGAACGGGCAAGTCTTCCAGTTTGCTTTCTTTTGCTTTCTTACCTTTCCAGTCTCAAACACAGTTCCCCCCCCCCCACATTTCCACATCAGTTTATTTTTTTTTAAGAGAGCCAGTGTGGTGTAGTAGATAAGAGCGGTAGTCTCTTAATCTGGTGAACCAGGTTCGCGTCTCCGCTCCTCCACATGCAGCTGCTGGGTGACCTTGGGCTAGTCCCACTTCTCTGAAGTCTCTCAGCCCCACTCACCTCACAGAGTGTTTCTTGTGGCGGAGGAAGGGAAAGGAGAATGTGAGCCGCTTTGGGACTCCTTCGGGTAGTGATAAAGCAGGATATCAAATCTAAACTCTCCTCCTTCTCCTTCTCCTTCTTCTTCTTCTTCTTCTTCTTCTTCTTCTTCTTCTTCTTCTTCTTCTTCTTTTCTTCTTTCTTCTTCTTCTTCTTCTTCTTCTTCTTCTTCTTCTTCTTCTTCTTCTTCTTCTTCTTCTCCTCTGGAAGATTCACCAGCATTTTAGAACAGTTTCCCTCCTATAAACATATTGGTATGCAACTTTGCTTTAATCTTTATATTTTTGCAAAACATGGTGTATTTTTGTGTGCATGCCTTGGAGAAGGGCAAATTTAAAAGGGATCCAGTTTGCCTATTGTTTTGGAATGTGCACCTTAGGTAGGTTTGCCTTTAAATAAAACTTGAATGGAATTTACCTACCATCCCTAGTAGCCACTCAAGTGTGTCAAAGCAGTGTCTGTAAGAAATACAGGTTCTCCACACTATTAAGGGAATGTGGTCTGAACGTTGCCTAAAATGGCATTTCTGCTGGTGGGAACTCTGTGGGAATGGCCTTGTTTGTTTTCACTTTGGGCTATTCTGTGGCAACTTGGATTCAACAGGAATAGGTTGCATGTAGAAACGTGTCTTGCATATTCAGAACGTTTTCCCATAGAATGGATTTTTTTTATTTAAAAAATGCTGGCTCTATTAGCACTTGATATGGGAGGGCTACCCTGCCTGCTCTTGACTGGGGGTGGGCAAATAGAACAGTTTCTCATTTTTCTAGTCTTCAGTTTTCCACATTTCTGCATCAGATTGCAAATTGCTTTTTTAAAAAGTCTTCATGAAATTTCATTATTTCAGTGTGAGTTTCTCCTAATATTTGTATACCTAATGCACACAATTTTTGCAAACCTATGCTCCCCAATTTTCTGCAGTATTGCATGTGTGTTTTCACTAATATGTACATGGCTATGCACAGTGCACTTCAGTATGCACATTTTTTTTAAAGCATTGTTTGGCCAAAGAGCTGCATTGCAAAATTCAGAGCTGTGTGAATTTTAAATGGCTTCCTTTTGGTTTGCATCTTGTTTTGAAAAGTGCAAATTAGGTAGATGCCTTTAAATTTATATTTATTTATTAAATTTGTATACCGCCCTTCACCCATAAATCTCAGGGCGGCATAAAAATACAAGATAAAGGCGCAAGATGAAGTGATCAAGTTTCTGTACTGATGACCATTATTTTATCAAAGCACAGGTAGCTAGCATGTTTGGGGGGCTAAGGGCTGCAACATCATAAGTTGTTGGCATTTGTCTGTCTTGAGGTGCAGGGAGTGATAGCAGCACCAAAGTGACCTCCTTGGGGCGCAAGGCTGGGCAGTATGCATGGAGGTCCTGGGCTGCCCAGACGATGACCCCCCCCCCCCTCAGCCTCACTGATGTGGTCCAAAGGAAAGCAGAGCCAGATGTTTGGCACCAGCTTGGCTGCAGGAGTTGCCAGAAGGAAGCGTGCAAGGCGCCACTCAAACATCTTAGGGACTCCACTTTGGATTTGTGTAGGGTTTACTCCTGAGTCCTTTCTTCTCCTGAAGATGTCCCTGGGCTGCCTTCTGAGGTGGATGAGCCCCATCTGCCCCTCACTTTCTTCTACAGCACATTCAGAAACCACCTTCTTAGAATCATAGAATCATAGAGTTGGAAGAGACCCCAAGGGCCATCCAGTCCAACCCTCTGCCAAGCAGGAAACACCATCAAAGCATTCCTGACAGGTGGCTGTCAAGCCTCTGCTTAAAGACCTCCAAAGAAGGAGACTCCACCACACTCCTTGGCAGCAAATTCCACTGTCGAACAGCTCTTACTGTCAGGAAGTTCTTCCTAATGTTTAGGTGGAATCTTCTTTCTTGTAGTTTGAATCCATTGCTCCGTGTTCGCTTCTCTGGAGCAGCAGAAAACAACCTTTCTCCCTCCTCTATATAACATCCTTTTATATATTTGAACATGGCTATCATATCACCCCTTAACCTTCTCTTCTCCAGGCTAAACATACCCAGCTCCCTAAGCCGTTCTTGACTGTTGGTCTCATTTGCTCAATCCACCAGAGCCTGTATTTGCATGCAGGGGAAAGTCACCCCAGGTTTTAGACCCAACAGCTACCCTCACCTGGTTTAGCTGACCAGTAGAAGCCGTTTCCCGGGGTGTGGCCTGCTGACAGCTTCTCAGGACCACAGGTGAGAGCTGAATCCGGGGTGGGGAACGTGTCCCCTGCCAGAGGTACTACTCTTTCCCTAACACCCCATACGCCCCATGATAAGTTGGTGTGGCCAGAGAATAGACACAGGCATAATAATAATAATAATAATAATTTATTATTTGTACCCCGCCCATCTGGCTGGGTCTCCCCAGCCACCCTGGGCGGCTTCCAGCAAATATTAAAAAACAAAACATTAAAATATCACAGATTAAAAGCTTCCCTGAACAGGGCTGCCTTCAGGTGTTTTCTAAAGGTCATGTGGTTGTTTATTGCTTTGACCTCTGATGGGAGGGCGTTCCACAGGGCGGGCGCCACCACCGAGAAGGCCCTCTGCCTGGTTCCCTGTAGCTTCGCTTCTCGGAGTGAGGGAACCGCCAGAAGGCCCTCGGCGCTGGATCTCAGTGTCCGGGCTGAACGGTGGGGGTGGAGACGCTCCTTCAGGTATACTGGACCGAGGCCGTTTAGGGCTTTAAAGGTCAGCACCAACACTTTGAATTGTGCTTGGAAACGTACTGGGAGCCAGTGTAGATCTCTCAGGACCGGTGTTATGTGGTCCCAGCGGCCACTCCCAGTCACCAGTCTAGCTGCCGCATTCTGGATTAATTGCAGTTTCCGGGTCACCTTCAAAGGTAGCCCCACGTAGAGCGCATTGCAGTAGTCCAAGCGGGAGATAACTAGAGCATGCACCACTCTGGCAAGACAGTCTGCGGGCAGGTAGGGTCTCAGCCTGCGTACCAGATGGAGCTGGTAGACAGCCGCCCTGGACACAGAATTAACATGCGCCTCCATGGACAGCTGTGAGTCCAAAATGACTCCCAGGCTGCGCACCTGGTCCTTCAGGGGCACAGTTACCCCATTCAGGACCAGGGAGTCCCCCACACCCGCTCGCACCCTGTCCCCCAAAAACAGTACTTCTGTCTTGTCAGGATTCAACCTCAATCTGTTAGCCGCCATCCATCCTCCAACCGCCTCCAGGCACTCACACAGGACCTTCACTGCCTTCACTGGTTCTGATTTGAAAGAGAGGTAGAGCTGGGTATCATCCGCATACTGATGAACACCCAGCCCAAACCCCCTGATGATCTCTCCCAGCGGCTGCATATAGATGTTAAAAAGCATGGGGGAGAGGACGGAACCCTGAGGTACCCCACAAGTGAGAGCCCAGGGGTCTGAACACTCATCCCCCACCACCACTTTCTGAACACGGCCCAGGAGGAAGGAGCGGAACCACTGTATAACAGTGCCCCCAGCTCCCAACCCCTCTAGACGGTCTAGAAGGATGTTATGGTCGATGGTGTCAAAAGCTGCTGAGAGATCCAGCAGAACTAGGAAACAGCTCTCACCTTTGTCCCTAGCCCGCCGGAGATCATCGACCAGTGCGACCAAGGCAGATTCAGTCCCATGATGAGGTCTGAACCCCGATTGGAAGGAATCCAAATGGTCCGCTTCTTCCAGGCGTGCCTGGAGTTGTTCAGCAACCACCCGCTCAATCACCTTGCCCAAGAATGGAAGATTTGAGACTGGGCGATAGTTGGCCATATTGGCCGCATCCAAAGATGGTTTTTTAAGAAGCGGTTTAATAACCGCCTCTTTTAGCGGGTCTGGGAAGGCTCCCTCACAAAGAGAAGCATTCACCACCCCGCAAAGCCCATCGCCCAGCCCTTCCCGGCTAGCTTTTATAAGCCAGGATGGGCAAGGATCAAGGAGACAGGTGGTTGGTTTCACTCGTCCAAGCAGCCTGTCCACATCCTCGGAGGCAACAGATTGGAATTGATCCCACACAACTGGACTAGACAGGACTCTAGCACTCTCCCGCCCCAGCCCTGCTCCCACGGTGGAGTCTACCTCTTCCCGAATCTGAGCGACTTTATCTGCAAAAAACTTTGCAAAAGCATTGCAGGAGATCTCGGGGTCCCTACCAGACCCCGGTGATGACGGTGGTTCTGATAAATTTCGAACCACCTGGAAGAGTCTCCTGCTGCTGTTTTCTGCAGATGCAATAGAAGCGGCGAAGAAGGTCCTCTTCGCCGTCGCCATTGCCACTTGGTAGGCTCGAAGTTGAGCTCTAGCCCGTGTACGGTCTGATTCGGAATGAGTTTTCCGCCACCGGCGCTCTAGCCGTCTCAGCGACTGTTTCATCGCCCTCAGCTCCGGGGAGAACCACGGGGCTGTCCGGGCTCCATGCAATCGGAGAGGGCGCTTCGGAGCCAGACAGTCAATAGCCCTGGTTAGCTCCACATTCCAGCGGGCCACCAAGGAATCGGCTGAAAGGCCATCAACATGGGATAAAACATCCCCTACCACTCTCTGGAAGCCAATTGGATCCATTAAGTGGCGGGGGCGGACCATCCGAATCGGTCCCACCTCCCGGCAGAGGGGAAGGGTCGCGGAGAAGTCCAGCTGCACCAGGAAGTGATCTGACCATGGCACTTCTTTTGTTTCGCTTTTACTTAGTGTCAGATCACCAACATCCGTAGAGGTAAACACCAGGTCTAAGGCATGTCCGCGGCTATGAGTTGGGCCAAACTTATTCAGGGACAGCCCCATGGAGGCCATGCTTTCCACGAAGTCCCGAGCGGCCCCTTGTAAGGTCGTGTCGGCATGGATGTTAAAATCCCCTAAGACAACCAAACTAGGTGTCTCCAGGAGCACATCCGCCACGACCTGAAGCAGCTCGGGCAGGGAATCCTTGGTGCAGCGGGGAGGTCGGTACACCAAAAGGAATCCTGTACTGCCCCTATTGCCCAACTTCCAGAACATGCACTCAGAAAACTCGGTCTTTCCAATAGGACGCCTGGTGCAAACTAATGACTTCCTAAAAATCACTGCAACCCCCCCTCCCCGCCCAGATGGCCTGGGTTGCTGTGCGTAAGAGAAACCTGGTGGACAAGCAGCGGCAAGGACTGGCCCATCTGCCTCATCCAACCAAGTCTCTGTCACACATGCCAGGTCAAATCCTCCATCCACAATCAGGTTGTGGATGGCAGTGGTTTTGTTCATCATTGACCTGGCATTACACAGCAACACTTTCAGGTCATGTGGGTATCCCTTGTTGATTCCAGTACCCATCCGGTCAGGGCCAGACCCGGAGGCAGGGATAGTCCTCAAACAACGACTAAGCCTGTCTCCTCGGTAATGACATGGTCTGGCCTTAGCGTAACTCCTCCTCCTGCCCGTGATCACTGAGATCGGGTGTCCCAATACATCCCCCCCTGTGGAACCTGCCCCAGCCATTCTTTTGGCTGCGACCCACTCCCAGGCAGCCCTGACCCTATCCCCTTAAAAGGCAAAATACAAAATATATAATAACTTAACAAAAGAATAAAAGCAAAACAAAACAAGAAACTATTCAGTGAAATTAAACTACTCCCCACCCCTACAAACGTTTACCCCACCCCAAACAAATAATAATAATAAACAATATTAAAAAAAACCACCATTCAAGGTGCAACAACTTAAAACCACTAAAAACATTTAAAAACATTTTCAGCACTGCAGCAGAGTGAATATGAGTGCTGGCCCTGCGCCCCAGGCCAGGTGGTGTTGGCAGCAAAAGGGAGCAGTCCTCCAAACACTCACGCAGCAGCAGTGTCCAGGCCTCTCTGCTGGCTTTTAGGCTGGACGGAGTGCTGGCCCCGCCCCCCAGGCCAGGTGGTGTTGGCAGAAGGGAGCAGTCCTCCAAGGATGGACTCCAAGTCCAGGCATGACAAGAACTGCTGTTCTCAAAGCTGCCTTCCAAAAGATCTTATCAGCTATTCAACAGTATTTTAAGCCATTTTATTGCTCATTGTTTTGTTTTGTAAGAGACAATTTGGGGACCCTGCAAAACATTTTTGGTATCACCATGAGGGATCTCCAGAAATATTGATCTTTTTCAGAATAAAACTATTTTTAAATGACAAGCTTGGGGGAGCCTTGGTGGCCTTCGCCCATTTTTTTAGGGGGTCAGATACAGCCCAGAGGTTGGTCACCCCTATACCACTGAATAAAGTTCATCCCATTTTAAGCAAGGAAGTTTTATCCTGCCTTTCAGCAGAAATGATTTTAAAGTAGCTAATAAATCTAGGAAGTTGAAGTAACAAATGTTAAAATAGTATAAAAACAAAGCAGAAGTAAATTGTAAAAGCATACCAATTGTTTAAAATCATGAGACACAAAGTTTTTAAAGATGATAAAGGTTAGGCCAGCTTTCTTGGGATGAGCACTCTAGAGGTGTGCCTTCAAGTAGACCCTTTCTTGGTTGCTAGCTACCTGATTTCAGAAATCAGAGCGCCTTGCAGAGGTGCCCATGCAGAGAGCCATCAGAAGAGGAATGTCATTTATAGACATGTTTAAAGGTAAAGGGACCCCTGACCGTTAGGTCCAGTCTCAGACGACTCTGGGGTTGCGGTGCTCATCTTGCATTATTGGCCGAGGGAGCCGGCGTACAACTTCCGGGTCATGTGGCCAGCATGACTAAGCCGCTTCTGGTGAACCAGAGCAGCGCACAGAAATGCCGTTTACCTTCCCGCCGGAATCTATTTCGGCCTATTTATCTACTTGGACTTTGACATGCTTTCGAACTGCTAGGTGGGCAGGAGCTGGGACTGAGCAACAGGAGCTCACCCCGTCGTGGGGATTCGAACTGCCAACCTTCTGATCGGCAAGCCCTAGGCTCTGTGGTTTAGACATGTTTATGTGAATGTAAATAAGAAGCTGAAAAAGCAAATCCATTCTCAGGACAGAACATGAGGTTCATGTGCAAATAGGGTTTGCTGTTTCTGGAAACTAGTGCTGGCCTTTATATGCTCCCTTTATCCTGTTTGAAATGAATTCATTGTCTTCTCACAGTTTTCTGACAGTTCATTGCTTCTCTGATGCTTGCAGAGAGAGTCAACTTCCTTTAAATAGAAAAGAAAATAGAGGTGGGTAATTAGAACAATGTAAAAACAGAGGACACAGCAGCGATACCACGGGGCTAGGAAATAGTTCATTCCCAATGAACTACAGAAGTGGACAGGGGTGCCAACTTGAATAAAATATTGGGGGGGCAACATAATCACAGGACATGATGCATGCACGCCATTTGAATGGCAGTACCCATCAACTTGGGGCTGCCCCCTCAAATATTTTATTGGAGGGTTTCGGGACCTCAGCCCCTAGGAGTTGGCTTCTATGGAAGTGGATTTTTTTTTTAGTAGTTGCCATTTCCTGGTTGATAGCCCTCAAACCCCATAGCTCTACAGTCTGTGGAGTCTTCATTATGCACACATCTGGACCTTGTGAAGCATCAACATTTAATGACCTGCCAGTTGTTTGTGATATAATCACAACATGAGATACAGCTTGCAAGCCCTGGCAGGTCATAAAGCACATGACTGGTGGGCTGCCTTCAGATTGGTGAGTCACACAACTTGTGTGTCCATACTGGGTAATCACTAGGGATGGGGAAATGTGTCAATTTTGATGTCCCTCGGTTTCTCGTTTTCCCCCAAGTTTAAGTTCCATTCTCCAGATTTAGACATGTTTGTAGGGGGAAAGGTGTCAGTCTGTTAAATGCAGCATAGCATAGCGTTAATGTTAAAAAATGACAATATTGCCAAGCAGTTGTATTAAGTTTGCAACACTGACTTTCAGACATTGTGTATGCAACCATTATAGAAATATAATGGTGTTTATTTGGTATCCTGGGTTTATCTGTTCTTTGTCCAGTGTAGGAAACAGGGTGCTGAACTACCCTTTCTCTGACCAAGCAGAGCTCTTGTGTTCTCATGAACAGTAATTGTTGAGCATGGCTTTAGACATGACAAGTCCCTGAGCTGACTGCACCACTGTGAATCCATGTTCCTTGGGTTCCTAAGAGATCTGTAGGGTCTCTTGACCTAGGGTGTTGTTGTTTTTTAACCCACCCCAGCTGTTTCCAGTTTGGCACCCTTATTTGCAGAAGCGAAATTGATGTGTTTAAAATTGTAAACAGAGAATTTCAGAAGGGCAACTGTGCAGTTCTGCTTTTATGAAATAAGGTTGAGTGGGGTGATGGTGTATCATACACAAAACCCTAACTAGAGAGAAAAGCTATATGCCCCTTTTCCTTTCCCCCCCTTTTTTTAAAGAGGAAACTCCCTCTAGAGCCAAGGGATCTTGTGACTGTGCTTTCTTTAAAAGTCTCTCTTGCTGTGTCACCTGAGCCAGCTTTGCTTTGCTTTGCTGGCATGCTTGCTTCTCCCCCACTCCGATGCCATTGCAAAAGTGTGGCTGTAACCACTGCTTCCTGAGAGGGTGTGTCTGTTTGGGAACAGGGATGTAATTACAGGGAGCGGTTGCTTGTCACACCGCAAGCAGGCTACAAGACCTTAAGGTCTGGAGCAGTCAGTTTATTATGCTTTCATCTCATTTCTCCCCCACCGCCGTATAATTTCAAAAAGTGAAGTTGAACAAGGACACCCCCTTGTCCCAAACAGCCCCATCTTCAGTTGCATTTTAACTGAATGCTTAAAAAGGGGCAGAAGAGGCCAGCTTGTGTGGCAGCCAGGCTGAGAGAGGATCGCACAGTGCCTCTATCAAGACATTTCTCTGTGTTGTTGTGCCTTCCTTCCTTCCATTTCCTCTTATGATGCATCCTTTGCTCCCACCCGATCTTATCACTCTAGGCAGAAATCTCTTCCTTTGGCAGCTGTTCAGGTGAGTGGCTAGCAAGTGTGTTGCTTCAGCCTGCTCATCTGGTCTGAGCAGGTGTGTCTCCTCTTTCCTTGTTGTAGACCAGAGTCTCTAGGCAAAACTGAAACCAGCCTCCTTGAAGGAAGCAGCAGCTCCACAGTTCTCCTCCAGTGTGAAGTTAGTGGAGAAAAGGAAGAGGACTAGAGACAATCTTGCTGTGGTGGGTTCTTAAGAGGACACTAGGGAAGGGAAGGGAGAGCTGTTTACCTGAGACAGTGGCAATGTTCTCTCTGTAAACAAAGAGTTGGGAAAGAATGGGTGATGAAGCAAAAAAGTGTACAATGCGTCACTTTGAGAGATGCCAGTGTAAAGGGGTGCGCTAGGTGGACTAGAGGACTTTAAAGGGGTCCCATGGCTTGGGACCCTGTTGGACTAAAGGATCGCCTCCTCCCACGTACATCTGCGTGGCCCTTGAGATCTTCTCCAGAGGTGCATCTCTGGATGCTCTCACCCAAAGGACCTGTGGCTGGTGGCAATTAGAGAAGAGGTTATTTGCGGTAGTAGCACATGACTTTGCAATGCACCTCCAAGACTAGCACTTATGGTGAAGACCTTTTCTAGTCTTCTAATTTTTTCAATCTTAAAACATTTTATAGTAATATTTGAAGATCTTTTGGGTATTCTTGGAATTCTTAAGATGTATGATATTTTGGTGTTCCTGGTTTTATTTGCTGCATACAGTTTTCTGCTCTCTTTTTTCAGTGGTTTCAGATCCTGCATTAGCATTGGAAGCTGCCTAGAGAACCTTTGGGTGACATATAAGCATTGGTTCTATCCAATGAAGTTATCCTGTTTGTGCAAGGCATTACACCATGGGATGTCTCTTCCCTCAACTGTCTGGAACAGATTTGAGGGTGTATTGGGAGAGCATGGGGAAGGGACATTCTGTTGTGGACCACCTAGAGCAGTTGGGAGCTGGGGGCACTGTTATACAGTGGTTCCGCTCCTTCCTCCTGGGCCGTGTTCAGAAAGTGGTGGTGGGGGATGAGTGTTCAGACCCCTGGGCTCTCACTTGTGGGGTGCCTCAGGGTTCCGTCCTCTCCCCCATGCTTTTTAATATCTATATGAAGCTGCTGGGAGAGATCATCAGGGGGTTGGGGCTGGGTGTTCATCAGTATGCAGATGATACCCAGCTCTACCTCTCTTTCAAATCAGAACCAGTGAAGGCGGTGAAGGTCCTGTGTGACATTCAGAAAATACCTCAAGGCAGCCGTATTTAGGGAAGTTTTTAACCTGTGATGTTTTAATGTATTTTAATATCTGTTGGAGGCCGCCCAGAGTGGCTGGGGAGACCCGGCCAGATGGGCGGGGTACAAATAAAAATTATTATTATTATTAGTATTAGTATTAGTATTAGTATTTTATTGTACAAGTGGCTGTCCTTGCGCAAACAAGGTGACTTGGGTTAGATACAACACACTGTAAATTAATGAAAATGGAAATGAGAGAGAAACATCAGAAAGGTTCTCTGGTTAAGTGAACACCTGGGATGGACCAGCTGGACCAGAAGAACCTATGCTCACTGCTAATGGACCCAGCATACTGTTTTAACACTTAAAATAGACTTTTCTACAACTTGATAATATCTTTGACAATGAAAAATTGCTAGTTTTACCATTGTGAGCACTCCTGACCTATTACTGTATTGCCTTTGCTGAAATTGTGGATGCTCCTTGATTTTAAAGTACCCATTTCCTTCCATCCCCATATTTAGAAAAAAAAATTGGTGAAGCTTTAGTGGAACTGTTTAAAGGGTAAGTGGCTGCAAATTTTGTTTTGAAGGTGCACAGTCTAGCTTGGCTGTGGGTTTGTAGGAAAAGGTTCTCGAATGATTTCCATGGTTGCTTAACCATTTGCTTGGATGTAATATGTGCTTTTGCTTGGCAGGGTGGCATATTATATCTGGCCTGTGGGCAAGATCCTTATCTCTCCTGTTGCCCATGGGCAAAGATTGACAGCCCCACCTGTCAATCTGATGTTACAATGATGTTGAATTAATTTTACAAGGGCGGTTCGAAATTAAACAATGCATGGCATGTTGCACTTTGAAGGCCCAGCAATCTATTGATCATTGGGGCTTCAAAGCACTGTGCAGGGCTCTCTGCAAGCCCTGACCATCTCCTGATTTGTCAGGGCTCTAAAAGAGCCACACAGGGTACTCTACACCGGTCTTTGCCAGCTGATCGATAGTACTTGCAACCTCCTTTTTAATAAGTAGTCTTTGCATCTTATGCCAATCATAACATCTATTGTATGACAGGTGGGTGGGGCTTTCCCAAAACTCTCATTAACTCAATGGCAGACTAATTAGGTACAATTAGGCTCACAGGGAAGAAGTTCTGCACTGCTGTTTTATGACAAATAAACAAAGTCCCTAAAAGGAATAAATGCTGTACCAACCACCTGCCATATTAGGCATCTCAGGTGGATAGACGTCTTTCTTTAATATGCCTGCCTTGTATCTTATCTTTTTGTTTTCCTTGATATTTCTGGAATATGTCCATTTTGAAAAGGAAGACAAATGTTTTCCAGCAGCATTATAGAGCTACAAAATGTGGTGGTGCTCAATTTGTCTAGTTGTTTTTAAACGGATTTTCAAAATTTTTATTTATGAAGTGGTTTACAATAAACAACAGGGTGAAACAATAAGCAGGATCTTCTCCCCCTCCCCCACCAAAAATGAGACTAAAGACAAGACAAGAATCATGGAGTAGGAAGGAACTCCAAGGGTCATCTAGTCCAACCCCCTGGAATGCAGGAATCTCAGCTACAGCATCCCCGACTGATGGCCACCCAACCTCTGCTTAAAACCCCTGAGGAAGGAGAGTCCACCACCTCCCCAGGGAGACAGTTCCACTGTCAAACAGCTCCAACTGTCAGAAATATTTTCTGTATGTTTAGTTGGAATCTCTTTTCTTGTAACTTGAAGCCATTGGTTCGACTCCTATCTTCTAGAGCAGGAGAAAACAAGCTTGTTCGGTCTTCCATGTGACAGCCCTTGGGTATCATATCTCCTCTCCGTCTCCTCTTGTCCAGGCTGAACATATCCAGCTGTGTGGTGTAGTGGTTAAGAGTGGTAGACTCGTAATCTGGTGAACCGGGTTCGCGTCTCCGCTCCTCCACATGCAGCTGCTGGGTGACCTTGGGCTAGTCACACTTCTCTGAAGTCTCTCAGCCCCACTCACCTCACAGAGTGTTTGTTGTGGGGCAGGAAGGGAAAGGAGAATGTGAGCCGCTTTGAGACCCCTTCGGGTAGTGATAAAGCGGGATATCAAATCCAAACTCCTCTTCTTCTTGTAAGGCTTGATTTCCAGACCCCGATCATCTTGGTTGCCCTCCTCTGCACACGTTCCTGCAGAAAGTCCCAAGTTCAACCCCCAGGTGGGGCTGGGAGAGAACCTTGTCTGAAAACCTGGAAAACCACTGCTGGTCAGTATAGACAATGGCATGCTAGGTGGACCCAGTGAACTGACTCAGGGGTCATCCAGACTTATTTTTGTACTATGCTTTCCAGGTCCAGGTCTGAGATACAGCGGTAAAGCACAGGTTTTTCTTGGGAGAGCACTGGAAGGGGGGAAAAAAAGCCCCACTCCACTCAGACATACAGCTTTAAAGTCTGGACCTGTGCAGCACAATTGCAACACAAAACAAGTCTAGGTGAGTCTTCAGTATGAGACATACTGGAAGCTAAAGCAGTTGCTAGAAAGAAAAGGGATGTTATTGTACCACTCAAAAGATGGTCCCATTGTGAACTAATTGAAGCTTTGGAACTTTCTTGAAGGGCCGTCCCACAAAAGAGTGCATTGCAATCATCTAATCTCTGTGTTATCAAGGTGTGAATTAAGGCAGCCTAGTCTTTGCAGTGTAGCTGGCAAAAAGGCCTTCCAGAAGGCATTTCATGATCCAACAGGAGAAACTTGGCAGTCCATCAGTCATTTGGGCTAAACCTCAGTTTACCTCAGTTGTTTGGAGCAGGAGTGATTCTGGCACATGTTCAGGGACTTCACTACTCCATCCAGATCCAATGAAAAGGGAAATGGCATTGGAAATAATCAGCGTACTGTTGGCCGGATATTTCAAACTATGTCACTTAGAGGAATCTCATGGGTGGGGAATATCAGGCCTGGGAACAGAAAGATAGGGCTGCAGTTTGACTCTGAGTTTGACTCCCACAGCCACAATCCTTGCTGGTCCAGCTTTACAACTTGTGCTTTTGTATGGCTGTGATGCGTCCTTGAGTTCTGATAAGTCTTGCTTCTCTGGATAGAGAGGAGTATGTGTTTAGGCTAGAAAGTAGCCTAAAATTCACATTTGTTTCTCTATCTACATTTGCTTCTGCCCTTCACTGGCATCTAGACTTAGGAAGGTGGCCCAGAAGGGGAAGGTGGCCCTCACGCTGGCCCAGAGGCTTCATGGTAGACAAAAATGGTACCCTGAGGAGGACCAAAGACAACTCCAATAGGGTGTCAAAATAGCATCCCAGTGCTGCCTTCTGAAACTTGCTGCCCCATGAAGAACTAGAGTTGCTACAAAGCAGTGCCCTTCAGCCATATCCCCAAGTGATTTCAAGGGACCCTAGAGTTATCAGACCGCCTAAATCTCTTGGGAGGTGCAGGAGAGATGACAGTTCTCTGGATGGAAGTAGCAATTGTACGCTAACACTAAGGAAGACTGACTGGGTGGGGTAAAGCCTTGACTCGGCTGGTAATGGACCACCAGGGAACAGGAGGGATGGCAGCCGTGTTAATTTTGTGTAAAGTTCTTAAGCTTCAGACCATTACCAAGCAACCTTGCTTTCCTGTGTGTCTTGTGCTCTCTGTCTTCCCCTCTCTCTCAAGCGGTAACCTGAGCAGGCTTAGTATACTGAGTGTGGAAATAAATACAGTGCCTTCCCTCTTTGTTTGCCTCCCATGTATGTTGGAGAGGATTAGTGAAGCATTAAGGTTAATATCTGTGAAGAGTTTTGTAGACTAAAAGTGCCACATAATTGTTGAGTGTGATTAGTGAAGTTTCTTCATCCATTCAAACCTGTTCTCCTGGATTGACCAATCCAATATATACTTGATACCTTGCCTTTTGGTTAAAGGCTACTGTACTGGAAGGAGAGAACTGGATGCAGTGTGAGTTTGTCTTACTCCACCACCATCCCTGCTGTGGTCGGTGCTTGTTATGAAAAGTAGGGGAAAGGGTTTTCTGTCCTGACTTCTGGCAGTACGTCTTGATCTCTGGAGACCATTAAGCCACTCAGGCATTTAAGTCTCTGCAACTTGCCTTTTTTTGTCCCTACTGAGGCTGATGAAAGATCAACGGACTCTTGGAGAATTGGGCAGTCTTGTGGTGCCCTAGGTTGCTATAGGGTTGCTACAGCAACCTAATTTCTCTGTGAATAAGGGCTCGGCAAGCTTTTCTGCAACTCTACAACTCCTCTTGGCAGGGCTAGGGAGAGAGAGAAGTTCATCCATTCTTCATCCAGGTTTGTTGGCATCTTCAGGCAAAGATGGTGCAGGCCCTCAACTAATGGATAAGCTTTTTAATGGCATTAGATGCCAAGGGGCTATGTGGACTGGGAGATAGGTGTCAAAACTCACCTGGAAAGCTAAATTTCTAATGAAAGGAAACTTCACATGTGAGGACTCCTAAGAGAAAATGTTAACTTGTGTGCACGTGGACGTACATATAACTTTATGTGCTCCTCTTGATACTTGGGAATAGGTGTATTTTTTATGTCAAAATATTGTTTGGATTTGGGCCTGTAGGTAATCATGTATGCATTAATGTTTTTTAAATTAC
Organism: Darevskia mixta; assembly: GCA_034641385.1. NCBI lineage: Eukaryota > Metazoa > Chordata > Lepidosauria > Squamata > Lacertidae > Darevskia > Darevskia mixta. The sequence continues at coordinate 4,116,003 of JAWWNH010000224.1, read as the reverse complement.
TCTAAGAGGTTAACAAGTGTCGGTAGATGCATCCAAATGCAAGTTTTAATTTGTTTCTAATCATGTTTCTAATCTGTTTGAGCTAAATGGCTTCATCTAATTAATTTCTAATGCTAATGGGTATATGAACAAGTGGCACTCTTTTCTATCTTTGTGAATCTGTGATGCTGCAATTCTAAACATGCTTGCTACAGAGTTAGTACCATTTTGAAATCTATGATTGAGCAATGCAAAGTTTCTAGTTTTATTCTCTCTCCAGCCTTTCTTCGTTAAAACTACATAGTAAATTTAAAACATGTAATTTGAAAGATCCAGCTAGATTACCATCTGAAAAAAGTGTTTTCACTCACAGGAAAGTGTAAAACTAAGAAGTGCAGTGTTAATCCCTTGTATTCAATATTTTTTTGTATATAGGAAGGTCACTGCAGGAAAATAATGACCTGGAAATATTTTAGGCATATTGCAGTGGGATTTTTTTTAAATAAAGGAACTATGCAAAGTAAAGTAGAATCTGGCCGGAGAGAAATGACTTCCCCCACCCCTTTTGTATGTATGGACCTATCCTCTTGTGGACTCTTATGGGTTTTCAACATTGTACTTTCCAGTTGCTGTGGACTACCAGTCCCATAATCTCTGACCTTTGAACATGCTGGCTGTGGCCAATGGGACTTAGAGTCCAGCAACTTCTGGACTCTCCAATGGCTACATCTGCTCAAAGGGTTTTTCCAGCGTCAACACTTCTTATTCTTGAAGGTGTTTCTTTTTCTTTCCGGTGTGTTTCTATCCAATGATGGTTTTCGTTACAGATAAGTGCCCAAGTTAAGTCACCTGATGTGCTGATATTGTCACATGCACCCAACTTCTTGTGCCACAACCTATTCTTTCCAAATAGTTTCCCTTTCCTTGGAATCAAGGAGGTTAAGTAGGAGAGAGGTCAGAGTGACCTTTCCTGCCTTGCATAAGCAGAAGTGCTTTCTCTAAGACAAAGTCACTATTGGATATCACCTTTCCTATTTTCTGTCATGGAATCAGAGTATGATATCTTCTGTGATGGTAAAGCTGTGCCTCAAGGAGGGGTGGGAGAATTTGTAAATTTCGATTTCCCATTTTTACAATCTCAAGTTCAGCTCTCAACATTTCCGTTTGGGCAGGGGGGAGAAACAGCCTCATTAAAATTCCACATTCTAGGGGAAATCGCTTCATTTTTGCAAAACAATTTTGCAAATACTTTCTTTGCAGTTTTCAACAACATATGCTGTTTTGTATACAGTTTGCCTTAGTTATATGCTTTTCTTTTCTTTTTTGTAAACATAGCTTACAAAAGTCAGAAGAGTTTGTGAATACTTTCAGAAAGCACAGAGTAGATAGATTTGCCTTTTAAGCGCAAACTGAATCAAATTTCTACCTCGCCCCTAGCCACAAATCAGTAATTCATAAAGCAGACTATATTAATATTCATAAAGCAGACTATATTAATATTCATAAAGCAGACTATATTAATAATATACTGAGCAGACAATAATCATATTTGAGTTGTTCAAAACCTCAACCCCTCCTGAAGCCATGGGGAAGGTAAAGGTAAAGGGACCCCTGACCATTAGGTCCAGTCGTGACCGACTTTTGGGTTACGGTGCTCATCTTGCTTTATTGGCCGAGGGAGCCGGCATACAGCTTCCTGGTCATGTGGCCAGCATGACTAAGCCGCTTCTGGCGAACCAGAGTAGTGCACGGAAACGCCGTTTACCTTCCCGCTGCAGTGGTATCTATTTATCTACTTGCACTTGGACGTGCTTTCGAACTGCTAGATCGGCAGGAGCAGGGACCGAGCAACGGGAGCTCACCCCATCACGGGGATTCAAACCACCGATCTTCTGATCGGCAAGCCCTAGGCTCTGTGGTTTAACCCACAGCGCCACCCGCTTCCCGTATGGGGAAGGTAGCTGCACCTCTATCTGCCTGCGAAAGGGCAGCATAATCTGCACACAGCACACCTTGGAGGTGGTGGAGGATCCAAAGGCAGGGAGCCACCACAAAGGAAGCCTGTCCATGTTAGGGTAGACAAATCTGTAAATTTTGGTTCTCTAAGTTTCTCACTTTTCCAATCTTAAATCCAATTCTCCATAATTCTGCAACATGGCTCTTTTTAAATCCTTGTGAATACAGTGGTACCTCCAGTTGCAAACGGGATCTGGCCGCATCCCGAGGAATTCGCAACCGGAGGACCGCTTCTGCGCATGCGCAAGGCGCAGTTTAGCGCTTCAGCACATGCATGCGGAGCGTAAAGCGCTTCTGCGCATGCACGCATGGTGAAACCTGGAAAAATACTTTCGGTTTTGCCGCGTTCACATCCCAAAGTTTATGTATCCAGAGCGATTTTAACTCATGGGCAAGTCGATAAGAAAGGAAGTGCTCCTTCAGATATTTAGGTCCCAAGATGTTGCAGGTTTTATATATCCACATCAGCACCTTGACTTGGGCTTTGAAATAATTTGGCAGCAGGTGCAGTTTGTTCAGTGCCAATAGTATATCTGAATTTGAACAGTTGTGCCCACTAGGATGCATTTTGCACAAACTGGATAGCCTTCAAGGCACACAAACTATGTTGCACTGCGTAGCAACTCACGTGCCATTTGCCAGCCCAGGTGACTTCAAGAAGCTGGTTCTCTCCCTCAACTCCTAGAAACGTTCACCGTTTATTCCACCCCACCCCGCCCTCCGATTTCTGCCCCTCCCCCATTGCTACCCTGCTTTTTAAAAACATTCTTTTCTGTCCAAAACTTTAAAAAATGGGGGAATCTCCTTTTTTCCAGAACGGAATCCTGTGTTGTCATGTTTGAACTTTATGTGGGGGGCAAAAGCGTGTGACTAGCTAAATTCACTGAGCAGCCGGATGGATAAATACACAGAGAGACAATAGCTTATTTCCTTTTTGGCTCATTCACTCTGGAGGAATTTGATCACATTTCTGTGACAAAAGAAGGAGTTGAGATAGCGTTGTGATTGCATGCAGGATGCTCTATTTAGCTAGCAAAACAATGGCCTTACACAAATGTTTACGAAGCTCCAGAAACTGTCCAAAAGGAACATGGAACTGGAACATCTTGCTATACTGTGTGAGAGGGAAGCAGCATTGGGTGTGACGCTTCTTACAGGGACAACTGATCTGCTTAAGGAGTTTCCCTTCTCTCACCCTGGCCCTTGCCTTAGTTGGATCAGCCCCCTCCTTGCAAAAAGCAACGCTGTCAGTGAAACTTTTTTTTGCTGGTATAAATAGCCAATAAATGGCAATGCACATTCAGAGCATCTTCTGGCAATAAATGGAGAAGTCCAATCAGCCATCTACCCCATGAGTTAATGGGATTTTATTTTATTTTATTTTTGTCATTAGAAGGATGTGCATTTGTTCTATTGACAAAGTTTCTCTCAAACTCCTTCACAAGGAGGGGGTCTCTTCTCTCGCGAGGTAAGGAGTTTATGTGGGTGTTTAGAAGGTTTTTTTTTAACACATTCAATATTTGTGGCAACTTCTAGGATATTTCATATATTGGAAAAATTGCTTCTCTGCATTATTTGGACGACATCTGGCTATTTAGGCAACTTCAGTAGGCTTGTTCTGTGTGTTTATCCTTGGTTCCTTTATGATTTTAGACAACTGGAAAAACACAGTTAAAAGACTCCCCCACCTTCTGTGCCGAGGGAATTCTTCTCTGAGTTTGGATTATTCCCTGAATACTCAAGAAATGCTTGGCAATTTTATTTGAGTACTTGTATTCAATATCCTGGGATATTTGGGTTCCGTATTGGACAGCCTGTGTGTACTGGCATTTTGTTACTGACCATTTGGCAACTGAGAGATCATATTTGTTTGCTAAAGCAAGATATGCCCAGAAGTCTGGAGCATTTAATTTTGAATCCAAAACTTGAATGGAAGGATTGGAAACTCTTTTGTTGTTCAGAATTTAGAACCTTTCTAAATACTCCATTTGGTGGTGCTGTAATTTTCACATATAAAATGTCAACGCCTTAACTTGGGGTATTATAAGAAAAACAAATAAACTCAAGGTGTATACAGATATCATTTTAGCCCTTTGTTGCTGCCTGATGTACTTGGGTTTCTCAGGTGCAAAGGAGGACAAGGTTTGTAGGAACAGAGGAAGCTGCCTCATAAGGAGCCAGACCATTGGTCCACGCAACCCCATATTTCATACACTGACTGGCAGCAGGTCTCCTACCTAGGGCTGGAAGAGATGCTAGGTATTTAATCTGTGACCTTCTGCATGCAAAGCATGCAAACTGCCACTAAGCTATAGATCTACTCAAAGAATAGATAGGTGTCACTTGTCAAAAGGGGTGGGTGCCAGATGTACTATTATTTTAGCAGTACAGGAGTCCTCATCTAATCAGACCCTACAAGGCTTCAGTTTTCAAGTGTACCTATTAAATAGAGCCAAGGGACAGAGAAGATGTCCCTGAAATTCTACCAAGGATGTCTGCAGCATGTCACTAATGAGGGGAGAGACGACTGCGGCTTCTTGAGTAGAACTAATGCATAGATATTGTGAAACATGAGGTTTGCACAAGCCTTCTGCAATATGCCCTCTGGCTCAAATGATTGGCAGAGACCCCATAGCGCTGTGGCAGCTAAATGAATATCTGTCTAAATAGAAAATCATGTAGGATTCTCCGGACTTTCTTACAAGAATACTGTATGTAAATATAAACAGAGACTGTACTGAAAGCTTCCTTTCTTCATTTCCTTACTTTTCTGTAAAATCTTCTGAAACCTTCCAAGGTTTGCATACTTGTGAGTTTTACCCCAGTGGTTGTCTGTTTTTTGAATTGTTTCTTTAATCTCCTTGTAACAGTAATCTGTGTTGTCATTAGCTCAATCACTAATGGTCTCTTATTGACCCTCAACTGCAGTTATCAATAACCTTGTTACTATCTGAATACATGAACTGTTGTGAAACATTAATCAATATTGTGTAACTTGAAGAATGAGTCTAGACTGGCTGGTGGATAGAACTTTCAGTAGCTGGCAGTCTATGCTAAATAGCTTGTTGCAAAAACTTGACAGTAGTTCAGAACATCCTGAAGTACTGTCTGAAAAAAAAAGGTTATCTGCTAGTACCAATATGTTTTTCAAGAGGTTGTTTGCCAGTATATTACCATGCAGCCTCAGGAACAGTGTTGGGTAGACAAATATGGAAAAGGTGTTTCCTTCTCCTGAAGTTAGGATGACTTTTTTAAAAAATGAACAGCGGATAGAGACTTCTTTCTTGTATCCCTAATCTATCAAACTGCTGCTTAAGTATCTCACAGCATGGACCCAAATAAGTAGTCATTATTAGGTGTGCACTTATAAGGAGGAGAACTGAGATCACGCCTGCTGTACCTAACTTTTACATGATGATCCAAAGGGGGCCTTGTACGCATATAATTGTGGGTTCGCCCACTGTGCAATTGGATAAACACTTCATTCACATCTTTGGGTGAGTGCATGGAGGTCTACACTGAGGGGGTGGGGTGGGGCTGGGAACTCTCCTCTCCTTTCTCCATATCCCCACTTCACAAGTGGTCCATAGAGTGACTTGTCTGCTGCACTCATCTGCTGTTGTCTGTGTTGGAATTGCTGGATGCAGCTGGGGTCCCATCGGCACTACGCTGTTATCAGTGGTGGGTTTAGGGTATCATGACAGGTTTGATTGCACTGGGCATAGAACTTTGGGGTGGCCACAGGGGGTGCTGCAACTATGATGTAGCAAGGAAGATGAGAGGCAGGCGGGGGCACAAACTTTTGGTACCACATAGGGCGCTGCTGAAATTTGAGACCCCCACAGTCTGCCACTGCTGTTATGAGTTTAGAAGAGTGGTTAAGCTGCATGCCTGAGACTGCCATCTAAATCCAGCATCTAGTTATTAAGGTAACAAAGGGTGTGGCACAGAGGGGGCACCTGGCCTGCCAGTAGTACATGTGGAAAGGGTCTAGAAGGGTCTAAAAGGTGGACCACAAGCTGAACATGAGTCATCAGTGTGATGCAGCAGCAAAAAAAGCTAATGCTATTCTAGGCTGTATTAACAGAAGGGACGCAGGTGGCGCTGTGGGTTAAATCACAGAGCCTAGGGCAGTGATGACCAACCTTGACACTCCAGATGTTTTGGGACTACAACTCCCATCATCCCTGACCACTGATCCTGCTAGCTAGGGATGATGGGAGTTGTAGTTCCAAAACATCTGGAGTGTCAAGGTTAGCCATCACTGGCCTAGGGCTTGCTGATCAGAAGGTCGGCGGTTTGAATCCCTGCGACGGGGTGAGCTCCCGTTGCTTGGTCCCAGCTCCTGCCAACCTAGCAGTTCGAAAGCACATCAAAGTGCAAGTAGATAAATAGGAACCGCTCTGGCAGAAAGGTAAACGGCGTTTCCGTGCGCTGCTCTGGTTTGCCAGAAGCGGCTTTGTCATGCTGGCCACATGACCTGGAAGCTGTACACTAGCTCTCGGCCAATAAAGCGAGATGAGTGCCGCAACCCCAGAGTCGGTCATGACTGGACCTAATGGTCAGGGGTCCCTTTACCTTTACCTTTACCTTTACCTTTACCTTAGTGTCCAGATCAAGGAAAGTAATAGTACCACTCTTTTCTGCCCTGGTCAGACCACATCTGGAATACTGTGTCCAATTCTGGGCACCACAATTTAAGAAGGATGTGTGCAGAGAAGGGCAACTGAGATGATCAAGGGTCTGGAAATGAAGCCTTATGAGGAAGAGTTGAAGGAGCTGGGCATGTTTAGCCTGGAAAAGAGGAGACTGTGAGGACATATGAGAGCCATCTTCAAATATCTCAAGGGCTATCACATGGAAGATGGAGCAAGCTTGTTTCCTGCTGCTCTGGAGACTAGGAACAGAGCCAGTGGCATCAAGGAAATTCTGACTCAACATCAGAAAAAGGAAATTCTGACTAAACATCAGGAATAGGTTTCTGACAGTAAGACCTGTTTGACAGTGGAGCTGACTCCCGCAAGAGGTGGTGGACTCTCTTTCCTTTGAGGTTTTTAAGCAGAGGTCAGATGGCCATCTGCCATGGATGCTTTAATTGAGATTCCTGTGTTGCAGGGGCTTGCTCTGGATAACCCTCAGGGTCCCTTCTAACTCTACAATTCTATGTTTCCATGATTCTATCATAAACATCGTTGTAGAATCCTGTCCCTGCATCTCAAGCTACACAAGTACAGTTTGGAGTGTATATAATCATAATCTCCAGTGCGGCATTTGAATCTTGAAATTAACTTTAAAAATAGATTTTAACTCCTCTGTCTCCTTCACCAGACTCTGCAGCAGACATTTTGGTGCTCTGTTCTTGCCAGGAAGCAATGTTACACTTGTGGGGAAAAAAACTCAACTGTAATCTTGAAAATTAGCATGCAGATATCTGTGTCTGTGTGTTCCTCTATGAACTGACCCAGACCCTGAACTCATAATCTGAGGCCCTTCTTTGTGTGCTCTTTCCATGAGATGTCGGGGGGGGGGGAGAGAGAGAGACTGGGCCTTTTCTGCAGTGGCTCCCTGCTTGTGGAATCCTCTCCCCAGGGAGGCTCAGCTTGTGCCTTTGTGACATATCTTTAGGCACCAGGCAAAAACATTCCTCTCCTCCCAGACCTTTGGCTTATTCAACAATCTATGGTCTTTTAAACCATATTTTTATTGTTGGGTATTGCTTTGTTTAGGGACGCGGGTGGCTCTGTGGTCTAAACCACATCAAAGTGCAAGTAGATAAATAGGTACCGCTCCGGCGGGAAGGTAAACGGCGTTTCTATGCGCTGTTCTGGTTCGCCAGAAGCGGCTTTGTCAGGCTGGCCACATGACCCGGAAGCTGTACGCCGGCTCTCGGCCAATAAAGCGAGATGAGCGCCGCAACCCCAGAGTCGTCCACGACTGGACCTAATGGTCAGGGGTCCCTTTACCTTTATTGCTTTGTTTGTGTATTATGTATTTCTTTATACTGTGGTCCTTGGATGAATGGTTGTGTGTAAATTTAATAAATAAAGAATTAATACAGACCAGCTGAAGAATGCAGCAATTGATGAAGAATTGTGTGCGCAGGTTATGCTGCCATAGTTCAAAGTGGCGCTTTAAATGCTTTATTAATCATGGTGCCTTTTCAGTGTTGTTGGTCTCCTATGTTCAGCTCCAGGTTGAGTGACCACAGGTGAACCTGGCCCCCTAAGACCAATCTTTTGATCCATTTTTCTGATGCTTCCTGCTCCAATCTCCTGTGTGGAGAGAGGGCTTAGTACTAAGTATTCAGCAATCGGCACATGAGTATGCATGAGTACTTGCTGTGCTGGAGTGCTTACTTTTCTATGTTGCGAAATGTAATAATACAAGCGAAAGGGTGCATAACTGAATTCTCTGCTACGACCTGCAAGAAAACGATTAAGTGTGTGTGTGTGCAACAATTTTTTTCTAATGGTCAGATTGATGTGAGTGTGTTGGGTGATATCTGCAGCTGTTGCTCATACTGTACTTTGTACTTTGATCTCTTTTGAAAGCTCATTTAGGACCTTGCTGTGTTAGAGGCTCCTGCTGGCGAGAGGGGTGCATGTGTTCCTGGACGACAAAGTTGTAAGAGCTCCCAGAGGTGGAAGAAACTGCAGACCAGAAGGATGGGCGGTCTCCTGAACTGTGGTTTGCTGAGTGGAGCAGTCATTGGAGCAATTCTAGCCATCCTTGGAGGTGCCTTGATACCACTTGGAAACTATTTTGTTGAGAAGACAGTAAAAAAGGTAATGAATGAGCTTTTATAAATCCTGTACGTTTCGCTATTGTTTAAATACCCTCTTTGGTCACCTAATGTGGTTATTACAGTGCCATCCCCCAAACACACCTAAAACTAAAGTGGGTTTGCGTGTGAAAAGAGTAAACCCTGTTCCAATACTAACAATGAATTCCAGGATTGAGATGCATGCAGAAGTGTCCCAGTTCTATTCCCTTGTTATGCATTCTGATTTAGCTTATGGAATTTGGGTTTCCAGCTTGAAGTCCTCTCATCTTTTCGATCCAGAGATACCTTTATTTTTTTTTGGGGGGGGGGGTGTCCTGTAATGACAGCCAATGTAACTTGTGATATTCAGATAAAGGAACTTTCCCCAAATCAATCTACACCTATGAATGAGGGAGGGAGGGAGAGAATACTGAATTGCAATTACTTGCTTCATTTTAAATGACTTCAGCACTCTATTTGTGGATAGAGTAGAGGGTAGAGGGCTGGGAGACCATTTTACCAAATCTATCCAGGGAGAGGAGAAATTCAGCAATTCCTTGTGAGTGGAGCCCACCATGTAGTGTCATTCTGGGGCATTTTGTGGCATGTGGAAACAGTGGGAAGTGGCCCTTTTTCTTGAGGAGGGTGAAAGAAAATAACATAAAAATGACTTCTGAGAAAATTCAGCTCTATCTGAAAATCAAAACATTCCATGCCCTTTGGTATTAATTTGGAATGCATTTAATGAAATTTGAAGTTTCAGACTGATAAGACCAAACTTTCTGCACAACTTTCTTCTGGGCACCGGAACCTGGGGCATATTCCTAACCCCCACCCACCCTACTGAATGTTAGTATGCATATGTCAATCCTGACCATCTCTGCTTATGTTCAGAAACTCAGACACCATGATAAATGTTGACTGTCATTGAATTCTGGTTGGCACCAAATCAGTGCAGATCAAACTGAGGAATTTATGTTTTATTTTTGGTCCTTGGAGAAATTCATTTGGGTTTGTTGACATTTATTCACATGTGAATTTCAGTGTTCACCAAGGTTTAGATGTTCACTGTACACACTACAGCCCAACATTCAATTGTATGTTAACAAGAGCACGTTATTGAGGAAGTTAATTTGACTCCTCCAATAATATACATCTCAAATCTGTGAGCATACAGCTACTTTCTTTGAACACTGAATACTTGGGGTGATCATTGAATGCTGTGAGTGAAAGTGTTATGTACTGAGTTGAATAGGATCCAAAATGCAGCAGTCTGATTGGTCCAAGAACAATAGGATTCAGAATGCAACAGTCTGATTGGTCCGCAGGAGCCACCCAATCCAGCTCCAGGTGGAAGTGAATCCGCAACCTGGTTGGCCTACAGGAGTATCCCGGAATTAGCCAATCACGTGGGGCCCATTGTGTAAATAATGTATATAAACCAGACGTTCTGGGAGAACATTCATTCCTCACTACTATGAGCTGAATAAAGAGCATGAAATCCACACTCGACTCCGAGTATATTTCAGAAAGTCCACTTGTGCCATGAGACCTGCCTATCTGCTCCCCACATCTTTTCCATAACCTTTTCTGGAGGGTCCGCTACCCCTACAGAGCTGATTTTAGAGGGACACAAGGGGCTTCAATGGGGAAGAGAGGAAGGAGCGTCCAGGGGAAGTCCATTCGTCTGGTGGATGGTCTCAGCTAGATATCACCTGGAGTGTTTAAATATATATTAGTTGTGCAACATGTTTCTCAATCATCATTTAACAACCTTATAAAGCATTATTCCATGTTGTTAAAGACACTGACAGAACAGAAGCTTTATTTGAATCTGGGATCTGCTAGTTTTCAATTTCTTCTTCCCTCTGCAACAGATTTTGATGCATGATGTGTCTCTGCATTGACCAATTTTATCGGCACTGTACAGGGGTGTCAGCTTGACCCTGTGACCGTAGGTGCCCAGGGACGTGGGTGCCATGCAGCGTGCATGGCCCTGGCCCTGAAATTTGTGGGTGCCCAGCCCCTTTATGGGGAATTTTGTGGGTGCTTGGGCATCCATCTTAGGGGGTGGAGAGTATAGTCACTTTAAAAACTATTCCCCCCCCCAAAAAAAAACAACCCCACTGTAAATTGCATGTTTATGTACTGCTGTGTGCTGAATTTCTCTGGTATCTTGTTCAAGAGCCAACATTTCATAACACTTATCTTTTTATCGGTAGCTAATCTTTATGGCACAATACTCTGCGGTTGGTTCCAACACTCAGTCATAAAAACTAGGGAACTTGACTTTAAATACAGATTAAATGGGTTTCATTCCGAGAAGATGGAATCAGCTGGTGGGAAACTGTATAAAGTGAGTTTTTGCTCAATATTAGCTGCGGCAGAATTATTACTAAAGTGTTTTTCCAATAAAGCAGTTTTGATTTCAACGACTCTTTTTGCTTGTACAGGGGCTCTTAGAGCAAAATGAGTTCCAGTGTCATGGGTATTTTTTTAAAAGAATTGAGGCATCCTACAATTTTAGAAAGCTAAATTCAAACTGGAGGCTAGAATATTGTTGCTATTGATGTATTTCAAACCAGGAAGACAAACACACATTTCTTTGAACAGTGGTTTCCAAATGGGCTTTTAAAAATGGGTTAAAGAAACCCTGGGCTTACTCTAAACTGCTTGGGGTTCCTCCAATGACAATATCAAAGGTGTTTGCCTATAATTACTAGTCTTCTTGGAGGAGGAGGATTCTGGGATGCATTCTCAGTTCGTGCAAAGTGATCGTTATACCCAACAAGCTTGGCCAGATCTCCATGTGAACTATATGTTACCTAGAACACTTTGCAGAAAGCTGGGCATTACTCAGTAGGTTAGTTTCTTGTATAATGTTTTTTTTTGTTGAAACACACAGGGTGCTCCCAGAGGGTGGATGTTGTGGGATTAGTGCTCTTCAAGCAAGCAAGTTTCTTTTAAGCATCCACGTGACATTTTATTTCTTTGTTTACTTGTTTTCAATATTGTTTAGAGCATTTGCTACCTGCTTTTTAGCCAAGAAAGCTCCCAGAATGATTTATGCACAGTTGGCTCAAGCAGGGGTGGATCCCTGGATCAATCTCACCCCCACCCTGGGATCCAATGTGGCTTTGTGAGGTCATTTCACCCAAACGATGCACACCTGTCAATCAGTTGACATCACTTGTGATATCAGCTGGTGGGTGGGAGTGTGGGGCTCAATTCTGCACTGTTGTGGGTGTCTGATCCCAGCAAAATTTAAACAGCTTAACAGTCTACAGGTGATGGTTAAGCCCTGCATAATTTGGCCAAGCCATCTTTGGAAAAGATGTACACAGCCAAAGGTAAAGGGACCCCAGACCATTAGGTCCAGTCGTGACCGACTCTTGGGTTGCAGTGCTCATCTCGCATTATTGGCTGAGGGAGCCGGCGTACAGCTTCCGGGTCATGTGGCCAGCATGACTAAGCCTCTTCTGGCGAACCAGAGCAGTGCACGGAAACGCTGTTTACCTTCCCGCCGGAGTGGTACCTATTTATCTACTTGCACTTTGATGTGCTTTTGAACTGCTAGGTGGGCAGGAGCAGGGACCAAGCAAAGGGAGCTCACCCCGTCACGGGGATTCGAACCGCCGACCTTCTGATCAGCAAGCCCTAGGCTCCAGGTCTGCTTGCTTTTAACTGCATGCACCTGATCTCTGGGAAGAGGTGACTGTGGTGAAAGCAAGCAGGCATCATTTCAGAAAGGAGAAGTACCATCTCCTTAGAACTGTTTTGGGGAGGATGGACAGTGCAGAAGGTTTTATTGTTTTCCTTTCCCTGGGAGGCATGTATTGAAAAAGGGTTAAGTTCTGCTCAGTTCTACTGCATGTAGCTCCCCGGGAAATTAGAAAAAGAACTGCTTTTGCAAGCATCAGTCTTCCCCAAGTGCTGTGGTGAGGGGCCCATCCACATGCCAATCATGCCACACAATGATGATATCACATGACTGACAGGTGGGTGGTCCCTCCCACATGTCAGAGTTGACCTGCCAGGCTGATCCTGACCAGCAACACTAAACACCTGACTTCTAGTTGAGGCCAGTTGGACCTCTGTAACACGACAGTGGTGCTTATGGGACCTGGAATCGTCCATTTAAGATTTATACTATTGCCAATCCAAAAATTGCATTATATCTCTTCCACATTTAGATACTGGGGTTCCAGTATATAAAATGTTTGGTATTGCATGTGGGAAATAGAGTTGGTATGAGCAGGGAGCCACAGTGCTTGGAAAAAAGTAGACCTTGGAACCTGAACACACCCACAAAGAGCACATTTTAAAATATTTACTGTGACCCACATGGAGAGCAGTCTTTTGGTGTTAGGACTCAAAAGTGGATTGGCAGCATTGTACAGATCTCTTGGCTGATTGTGTTTGTGCTCTTGAACGGTCACTCAGTCAATACGTTTGAAGTGTTGCCAAAATACTGATACGGGGGCTTTCTTGTATTCTTTGCTATTTAAATTACTTTGGGGTTTGGTTTTTTTTTATAAAAAAAAAAAGTTCAAAGAGAAGAATTCAACTTTGTCCAAAGGTGATCTTTCTGCCAGGGCAAGCAGCTCTCCTCCCTCTGTGTTCTGTTCCGGGGGTTCCCCAACACCCCCCCAAGCCAATTTCAGGGGCACAGCAGGACATGGGTTGAGGAGAGAGGGAAGCCCCATTGCTCAAGCAGATGCCTTTGCACAGGGCTTCCGCTGATGGGACTTGTTAGTTGAATCCTGCCCAGTATTTTTAGGGGAAATCTTTGAAATCTATTTGTAGGACACCAGCTTTTCTACCAAAGGAAGCTGAGGTCTGTTCAGCATGAGAACAGGGTTTGAGGAGGTTGGGAGTGCAATATTGGGGTCCAGTATTTCTAGTGCTATAAATTAAAATTCATCGTGAACATCTACTCTGCCTTCTCCATAGAACTTCCTTAAGTCATCTCCACTGCGCTATTCTTGTTTCCTGTGATTTTTGCGTGCCGGTGAAACACAGCTTTGCTAATGTGTCAGATTTTCTCCCCCCACCTTCCCTTCCATCCAGTCCCCCGTCTTCATCTACCTGTGTGATTTCTGCTTAGACGTTCTGCTCCATCTTGGAAATGTCTAAATATAGATTCCTTCCAGTAGCACCTTAGAGACATGCACACGAAAGCTCATACCAAGAACAAACTTAGTTGGTCTCTAAGGTGCTACTAGACAGCATCTTAAAAAGCAAAGACATCACCTTGCCAACAAAGGTCCGTATAGTTAAAGCTATGGTTTTCCCAGTAGTAATGTACGGAAGTGAGAGCTGGACCATAAAGAAGGCTGATCGCCGAAGAATTGATGCTTTTGAATTATGGTGCTGGAGGAGACTCTTGAGAGTCCCATGGACTGCAAGAAGATCAAACCTATCCATTCTTAAATAAATCAGCCCTGAGTGCTCACTAGAAGGACAGATCCTGAGGTTAAGGCTCCAGTACTTTGGCCACCTCATGAGAAGAGAAGACTCCCTAGAAAAGACCCTGATGTTGGGAAGGATTGAGGGCACAAGGAGAAGGGGACGACAGAGGATGAGATGGTTGGACAGTGTTCTCGAAGCTACCAACATGAGTTTGGCCAAACTGCGAGAGGCAGTGAAGGATAGGCGTGCCTGGCGTGCTCTGGTCCATGGGGTCACGAAGAGTCGGACACGACTGAACGACTGAACAACAACAACAACAAAGGTGCTACTGGAAGGAATTTTTTTATTTTGTTTTGACTATGACAGACCAACACGGCTATCTACCTGTAACTAAATATAGATTGTAAGCTTCACAGAGCAGGAATTGGACTCTTTGCATTTGTATGCTCTCTAAAGCACCACACATGCTGATAGAGCTGCATACATCAAAGCAGAGGTTTTCAACCTTTTTGAGTCCATGGCTCCCTTGACCAACTGCATTATTTCTGGGCACCCCTGTGGGGTTCAGGAGCCCAGTTGTGTCACCCCTTGCCTGCAGAGCTGGCAGCCTCTCACCCTTTTCCAAACACCCTTCCTTGTGGAATGTTCTCTCAGCCTCCTCTCCTCTCCCTTCTCCTTGGGAGTCCTCCAGGCAGCTCCTGCTTCCATCCCTGGTCTCTGAGCTGCACCCCACCCCACCCTAAAGAGAGGCACCTCCCAGAGGCACCAATCGCCTGCTGAGCATAGCTGTCAACTTTCGGATTTGAAAATAACGGATTTTTTCCAAACTTTCGGATTTGAAAATAAGGGATGCCACAAGGGCGGTGCAATGGCACCAAGTAGCCTCGCCACCCTGCGCTCCGGAGGCTGCGCGTGAACGGGTGAGCGAAAGAGCGAGCGCGTAGACGGCAGGCAGGCTGTCTGTCTGGTTGGGCGTGAGAGTCTGGCTGCACAAGGCATGCAAGCTCCGCCCCCAGTCGGTCTCAGACTCCTTATTGGCAGCCAAGCAACGCAGCTGAGGAGCCTCCCTGGCCGGCAGGGAGGGAGAGGAGCTGCTTCCTCTGAAATTCGGGAAATTTAAGGGATATCAACGATCTGGGATAGCAGCGGGAAACGGCATTGGAATAAGGGAGTTTCCCGCCAAAAAAGGGAGGGTTGACAGCTATGCTGCTGAGCTTATAGCCAGGGTTGCAGCAATAAATAGCTATGCAAGCCTTTGGGAGGCAGAGACACAAGTGCATCAGAGGAGGGAGGGGAGGAAAGAGGGACAGATGCCAGTGTTGTCTGCGGCACCCCTGACCAACATTCAAGGCACCCCAGGGTTGCCTTGGTTGAAAACCACTGCATTAAAGTGTTCAGCCTTCATCCTTTTTCTGAGAATCTGTGTTGGGGAAACCCTGGTCTTCCGAGACTTTGCAGTACTTGACTGTGTTTAAACAAATGCAATATAGCAGGCTGGTAGTTCTGAATAGAAGCTTCAAATTAAAGTGTAGGACTCCAGGGAAACCAAGGTAGGGCAATGTGAAATGTCCAGGTGTGTATAGAGTATCATCCAAGAAACTAAGGTGTGCCCATATCTCCATTATTTAAGAGGCTGAACTGCAATTAAGCTTCCAAGTAAGGGGTAATTTTCTTTAACCAGCTTAGGTTTCGGAGGCTGGTGGCAAGAAAATGCAAAGGAAACTGAAACGGGCTTGTTTGGGGTTTTGGATGTAGGGAAGGAGATTGCTAAGTGGAATTGGCACAGAGGTTTTAAATTAGATGGATGGAGTTCCTGTGTTCTCTTTTAGAAATGGGTTGGCAAAGGGGGCTTTTTAATGTGGCATTTTTGCCATATTTCCTTGAATTGCTTACTCCAGAATGAGCAGCCAAAGAGCCAAATTTGTATTGTCAGTCTAGATAATTCTTTAGCACTACTGGAAGACATACCAATAGTATTGCAATGGGTGGTGCTATTTTATCAGTTTTGGCCTTGGCTTGCTGAAGATTGACTAACTCTACGGATTACCAGGGACAACACGGCCCAAGTCCTTTAGCCACTATACTGACGCTCTAAAGGAAACAAGACATGACAAGCAATATTATCCATAGGACTCTTGGGTCAGCTTCTTGATTTTCATATCTGATAGGCAGGATCTGGTGGGTTGTTTGTTTTGCAATGAAAGCAGTTCTTTATGAAAACTTATTGTGCACACTGCTATCTACTGATTTGAAAAGTGGCCTGACTTTGCCCTTGGCTAGATAAATAAAATGACTGCAAGCTATTCTGAGATAATGACTTGCATTGCATAACTGACTTGGGTTACTCAGGTTAACTTTTTTTAAAAAAAAATGTAGTTGAGATGACCCTACCAAAACTTGTAACAGTTAACTCATCTCTGTTCCGCAAAGTGAGAAAAAGCAGCTCATGAGTGCCCTGCATCAGACTCCTGATCCAAGAAATACTATGGCATGTGTAGTTCTATATAATGGAATTGTGGGTGATTCCCCACTTCTTCCTTCATTTCATCTCCATATTTGCTTCTGTTACATTTGCTGTGTACCCAGTGCCAATTCAGGGAGAGTGGCCGGCAGGAGGGCCAATTGACCAGGGCCTCAAGCTCAAAGGTAAAGGTAAAGGGACCCCTGACCATTAGGTCCAGTTGTGTCCGACTCTGGGGTTGCGGCGCTCATCTCGCTTTATTGGCCGAGAGCCAGCGTACAGCTTCCAGGTCATGTGGCCAGCATGACTAAGCCGCTTCTGGCTCAAAAGTGGACCTCAAATTTAGACACTTGTTAATGTTTTGGCATTTGATCAGTTTTGCAACTTGTTTTTATGTGCATTGGACCAAAATGTGACATGGTCTCTCAGCTTTGAGCTGCAAATTACTGTGGTACCTCGGGTTACAAATGCCTCAGGTTACAAACTCCACAGGTTACAAACTCCACTAACATGGAAGAGTTACCTCGAGTTGAGAACTTTGCCCCAGGATGAGAACGGAAATTGTGTGCCGGTGGCACAGCGGCTGCAAGAGGCCCCATTAGCCCCATTAACACGCCTCTAGTTAAGAACAGTTTCAGGTTAAGAACGGAACTCCAGAACTAATTATGTTCGTAACTAGAGGTACCACTGTATTACTTTCACTTTTACATTAGCACACTTTCTCCTAAAATATGCATTTTTGTAAATATTGTGTGGTTGGAGAACTGCACTGCAAAACTCGTAAGTGCAAATTTTGAAAGATGGCCGTTCTCATATTGTTTTGGCAAGTGCAAATTTGGTAGATCTACCTTTTGAATATGAACCAAATAAAATTTCTCACCCATCCCCTTCTTTTGACTGGTGCAGTAGGACTTCCCTTGCAGACTTAAAAAACTCAGGTGTAGGTCAATAACTAGATGTACAGTAAACTGGAGTTGCTTCTGGCAATGCTGAGTAAATAAGGAAGGAGCCCAGAATGCTCATCTAAATTAATTTTAGAATAAGCCCTCTTTCTGGCACTGGGTGCCATTTTGGCTCAGGGATGGGGAAGCTGTTGCCCTCTGGGTGTTGCTGTACTGCAGCTCCCCTCATCCCTGACCACTGGGCATGCTGGCTGGGTCTGATGGAAAGTCCAACAAAACCTGGAGGGTCACAAGTTCCCCGTCCCAGGTTTAGCCTAACAATCCTAGTTTATTTCTCTTTGAGAATTTTATTGCATATGAGACTGACAGCATTTAGCGTAGCCACAGGAATGCAAGCCTCAAAGTGTTTCAGGCAATAGCCATCACTACTAGCAGGATATTTTAAAATGGCATATAAGTAACTTCCAAGTAGAAAGTAACAATCTTGTTTTACTATTTTTTTTTCTTCCCTCATAAAAATGCTGGGTCTTGCAGAATATGCAAAGCCCTTTTGCCAGGAATTGCAAGAACACAATAGTCTCTCTCGCCCACTTACCTCTGCCACAGTTCCACTGTTTCAAGAAAAAAGAGGAAAAATAGGATACACAGGAACTGCATGTGTATGTGCACACACAGATACACACACACACACACACACAATGTGATGCATTGGATGTGATCCAGCCTTTATATTTATCCTGGTTTAAGAGTGTTCAGAATTAATGAGGATGTTGCTAACTTGACCAACTCATTCAAAGGCCAACCCTCAGTGCTGGAGTGCAGAAGGTCTCAGGGTCAGACTGAGTAAGCCTCTTGTCTGATACCTCAGAGAGTTGTTGCCAGTCAGTGCAGAAAACACTGACTCCTCCATTTTGTTTACATAGGCCAGGAGATGAAGCAAAATAGTCACTATGCTTAAAAAGAAAAATTGAATTCAGCTTCATTGGATGTCCCCAAGTTCTAGAAGAGGAAAAGCAATTATTATTATTATTATTAATAATAATAATAATAATAATAATAATAATAATAATAATTTATTATTTGTACCCCGCCCATCTGGCCGGGTCTCCCCAGCCCCTCTGGGTGGCCTCCAACAGATATTAAAATACATTAAAATATCACAGGTTAAAAACTTCCCTAAACAGGGCTGCCTTGAGGTATTTTCTGAATGTCAGATAGTTGTTTATCTCTTTGACCTCTGCTGGGAGGGCGTTCCACAGGGCGGGCGCCACTACCGAAAAGGCCCTCTGCCTGGTTCCCTGTAGCTTTGCTTCTCGCAGTGAGGGAACCGCCAGAAGGCCCTCGGCGCTGGACCTCAGTGTCCGGGCTGAATGGTGGGGGTGGAAATGCTCCTTCAGGTATACAGGACCGAGGTACATGGTGTAATTGAGATGCTTCTTATTGCAGGTTTCCCCATGCAAATCTAGACCCCTGCTCATAGGAAAAAAGCTCCAGGAGAAAGTTGTTCTTCCTAACAGGCTGGTTTTCTGTGTGTGGATCATAGCGAAGCACCTGAGGTCCCACCTGCAGCTTGAAGAGGGAGACCTGTGTCTCAGGAATACCGTCACAGAATTCTCTCTAAAATAAAGTGACAGGAGGCTTGAATTTCCTGTCCAACCTTACAGCTCAGGGGAGGGGGGAGCATTTTCTTTGATGCATATTTCAGGGATATGATCGGAATGGCAAGTGCTAGCATGTGCACCGTGGCTTTTGTTGCTTCATGTTGATGCTGTTAACACCCTTTTAATCTGTTTGTGGAGATTAAGGATTGTTCTGCAAAGGGCAAGGAGGCCTTTGCTATAGGTTGCTTCTGAATGTTGAATTTCCATCGGGGTGACTGTTGCTCCCTCCCTTCCAGTTGTGGCCCAAATCAGGCTGCCAGATGTGTTTACCAAACAGCCTGACTTCCCACTCAAGGAATTAACTTTACCCTGTTAACATGGGATGAGCAATAGGAGAAAACGGCTGTCAGCTGTTTAGCAGCAGTTAGCG
The DNA here is from genome assembly GCA_034641385.1 of Darevskia mixta. Taxonomy (NCBI): domain Eukaryota; kingdom Metazoa; phylum Chordata; class Lepidosauria; order Squamata; family Lacertidae; genus Darevskia; species Darevskia mixta. Next base: position 4,096,439 of record JAWWNH010000224.1, on the reverse strand, counting down.
GCAGTGAACTTTCTGTATGTTTGTGTCTCATAGGTCATGTAAAGATGGCCTTTTTCCCTCCGAAGGCCTTATCCAAAGTCCCAGACAAAAGCATGCTGACCTTTCCCCAGTAGATTCCTGACTTTTCATTTCAACTTCTCCTCCTCTTTCTCAGTGCTCAACATAATCCCTGGCCTCCTGGGACCTGTTCAGTGTTAAAATTCTGCAAATGTTGAATCAGGGTGACACGAGTTTGTAAGAGATCCTGTGACAAAGCTTTTTAAATAACAAAAATGGGTTGCCTTCTCTATCAAGTTCTGCTTACTCCCCCCCCCCCCCCAAAAAAATCATCTTACATTTCCTTTCTGTCTGGCTCTCTGTGAAGGGACTATGGACTCGGAAATGCATTAGATGGAGTCGTGGCATTTGGAGTTAGATGGAGTTCCTGCATTAGATGGAGTTGCTTCAAAATTACAAATACCCAAATATAGACGGGCATTTACTCTTGCTAGATTGAATGTATTACCATCTGCCCTATTGCAGGGAAGATTTGCAGGTAAATCATATGCGGAACGAGTCTGCCCCTGTGGCCTGCCGGAGGTAGAATCTGTCTCTCATGTTTTACTATGTTGTCGTTTTTACAACGACATACGTCGGGTTTTCATCTCTCCGGTTATACAAAATTCCTCAAATGAATTCCTATGTCTCAAATGCCTTGTAGAAGACACGGACCCTGAGATTACGCTGAAAGTAGCCAAATACTGTGCAGCAGCCATAAAGCTCAGAGAACAAGCGGTGTTACCAATATAAATAGGCCCCAAATGGCAATTTTTAGGCCATATTTTAGTGCCACAATTTTAATTCATATATTTTAAACGTTGCTGTATACGTATACATATGTATACTATTGCTGTTATGTAAATTTTAATGTATTATTTTTGTATTATTGATCTAATAAGCTGGTCTGTGACCGTAAGAATAAATTCATTCATCTGAACAATGGTGGCATTTGCTTAGCAGGTTTTGACAGCACTGGGAAACACACACAAAGTGCATTGAAGGTCTTAAGGATGAGATCTTTTTCGGAGCCATTTGGTCGCAAGAGTCGACTAAATGAAAATAAAATCCGTACACAGAAAGCTTCACTTAGCTGACAGCATTCCATGTTGAACTGGCTGCCTGCAGGGCTTTTTTAAAGCTGGAACTCACTAGAACTCAGTTCCAGAACCTCTCGGGGGGGGGGGTACCATTGCCATTAAAAGAGAACAAGGTGAGTTCTGGCACCTATTTTTCTAGAAAAATAGCACTGGCTGCCTGTATGTGTTGTATCTGTGCATATTGCCAGATGCCAAATGGATGTAAATTGGCAGGAGCACCACATGGCCTTGCCTGACTCTGAATAGCTTAAGTTCAGCTCAGTGCAGTGTATGCCTGCTGTACAGACACAATCCTTTGTTGCATATTTTGGAGTGAAGGTTAAGTCCTTGGCAAAAAGATGGAGCAATTTCCCACAGGAGCCTTATGAGGACTTGCTCAAAAGCGGCTCTTTTGCAAACTTTGAGAAGACATGTGAAAATCCTTCCTTTTTTCACTCTGACTTTAAGTCTTCATTTCCTGTTGTTTTAAAAAATAAATGGTAGTTCGGAAAATGAGTTCTGAATGTTTGATTCATTGCTATTGGGATGAAGAAATGAAACCACCTATACAGGTCAGAAAAGACGGTGGCAGGCGAAAATGCTCTTTCTTTTCCAGACATACAATCATATAATCAGGAGATCACTAATGAGAGTGTGGGAGAGGTACAAAGATTTAATAGAACAAAAGACACCATGGTGGTTATCGCCAATTGAAGTTTCGTTGCTCAAACCGCTTGGCAAAAAGGAAAGTGGCCTACAAACAGACTTACTGAGAGATCAAGAAGGAAAATGGAAATTAAAAGATTATGACGAAATTAAAGATCATGTTCAGAGTTGGTTGCATTACAGACAATTAAATGAGATTTACAAGATAACAAAAAAGGGTTTAGCAATACAACCTCTAGATTCCAAAAGGAGGTTATAGAAGAAGACATGAAGCTATTGAAAAAAGCATATAGTATTCTGCTAGAATGGGAAACGAAAGATGAAGATGTTAAATCCATTATGATTAAATGGGTGCAAGATACAGGACACAGCATACAATTTGAGGTTTAGGAAAAATTGTGGAAAGTAGATTTGAAATTTACAGACTGTTCTCTTCTGAAGGAAAATTATATGAAAATGATGTGCAGATGGTATATTACACCAGTAAAAATGGCAAAAACGTAAAAAAATGGGCCAAATACATGTTGGAAATGTAAAGAAAAAGAAGGTACTTTGTATCATATGTGGTGGGAATGCAGAGAAGTCAAAAAAAATTGGGAGATGATATATAATGAATTGGAAAAAATGTTCAAAATGACATTTGTAAAACAAACTGAAGCATTTCTGTTAGGGATTCTAGGACAAAACCTGCCAAGGAAAACAAAGAACTTATTCATGTATGCTACAACAGCGGCAAGAGTCTTGTTAGCACAAAGATGGAAGAATGAGGAGATCCCAACGAAAGAACAATGGCAGGAGAGACTGATGAGCTATGCGGAGTTGGCAAAGTTAACATATAAACTACGTGAGAAGGACAACCGTGACTTCAAGGAAGAATGGGAACTTTTTACAAATTATTTAAAAAACCAACAAAAGGATTTGGACTCCTTGGCAGGTTTTGAATAAACATCCACAAATTTATTAGTAGAACATATGATAGATAAGGTAATGATATGTACAACTTTACAACATGCAGAGAATAATATGTATAAACAAACCGCTGAGGGAAGGAAGTCTTTGGAGGGTGGGAGAGGGAGGGTTGGGAGGGGAAAAGGGAGGGGGAATGTAATTGGTTATATTGATTGATAATATGTTTTGTTTATACTTGATTATTAAAAATATTTTTTTATAAAGAAAAGAAAAGATGGTGGCAGGAGAGGGAGCAGTGAATAGATATAAAAAAGACTGAAATTTTGCAGGTTTGATGCTTCAGAAGGTTAATAGTTTGACCTGAATTTCATGACAATAGGATCTAAAACACAAAAAGTTATAAGCAACAGAAGATTGGTGGGGTGTCCGTTGAATTAAATGAGAAATGAAAGTGAATGAACTGCTTCTGTTATTCAAATGAATAAATTATAGAATTAATGATAGTTTATCCTATCTCCACACTTCAGTTGTCACTTGAGTAGTGAAGCCAAGAGGCAAAAGGAGTATCACCAAAGTTATGTATTTAATGTATTTATGTATTTAACCAATACTAAGACCAAAACCTTGGGGGTTTGTTTGTATTAGCCCTTCTGTCTGCACAGAAGATTCTGATCTGCTACTTTCTTCTAATTTAGAAATTAGGTCTATTTAACTTTCAGGCAATGTGCTAAATACTTCGAAAATCATGGATCTAAGTTTTCACTGTCTTTTTTTCAAATGAGGTTTTGTATCAACATCTGTACATTACTATTTCAGAGTCTTCAGTAATTCTTATTATTCTCTTAACAGCCCTGTTTAGGGAAGTTTTTAACCTGTGATATTTTAATGTACAGTATTTTAATATCTGTTGGAGGCCGCCCAGAGTGGCTGGGGGGACCCAGCCAGATGGGCGGGGTACAAATAATAAATTATTATTATTATTATTATTATTATTATTATTATTATTATTATTATTATTAACAACTTTCAGGATTATCCTTACAAAGTGTGTTTCTCTGATTTGGGAAAGACCAGTTCTAGAACAGCTATTTGTAATGGATAAGCCCTATTTTAGGAAATGTTGGTGAAGGAGAAAATTGCTAGAACCACCACAACTCCTATCTTATCAAATAAGATAATTTTAAGGCCACTATTCCTTAATGCAGTAGCTGAAATAGTTTCTCTTGACTTCACTAGAAGCTCCCCCCCCCCTTTCTCCCCTTCTCACACCTACATATTGATCTGGAATAAAAAGGAACACAGTTTAAATCTGCACAGATAAATGGAGCACTTAGTTAAAATGTTTCCTAAGATGTATTAATCAATTATTAGTTTGAGCAATTATAATCTACTTTTGTAATGTATTTTCCAATTCTTGTGTCTTTTTTTAAAGACTATGCCCCTGTGATGGCAATGAGATTGAATCCATTGGGCACGTTCTTTTATACTGCCCACTGTATCGTGACTCAAGAAAAGAACTGATCGAACCGCTTTTGGTGAAACTGCCCGGTCGATCGGAGGAAGTTTACACTAGATACCTTCTAGCTGATAAAGATACAGAGACCACGAGGATTGTTGCAAAATTTTGCTATATAGCGACAAGAGTAAGACAAACAGTGATGGCAGCAAATACCAGTGACTGATATCCCAGTTGAACTACCGTAGGAATGTCGATAGGTGGCTAAGACCCATCTATAAAAAATTTTAAATCTGCAAATTTTAAATTGTAATTTGATTAAGTAAATACCAATTCCATGAATTGGATTGTATAATTTTCTTGCTGGTCTTTGACCGTATTAAAGATTATTGTATTGTATTGTGTCTTTTTTTAAAAAATAGTAACATTTTTTTTACATCAGGTTGAAATGTATGAAGGTTCACACTACCGTATTAGCCTGATTTGAGGGAGCACAGCTCACAACACTCCTCCTTTTCTCCTTGTTCTTTTCTTCTTCCAGGAAACAGTCATTGAAAATGGTACAATTGCATATGAGAACTGGCTTGTACCCGGGAGTCCAGTCTATAGGCAGTTTTGGATCTTTGATGTGCAAAACCCAAAAGAAGTAATGGAAAATGGATCGCGTCCACTACTCAAGCAGAAGGGGCCTTACACTTACAGGTAGGCAAGGTTTTTTGTGTTAAACGTGTGTGTCCTTCTGTCCTTTTTTTGAGGGTGGGTTGGTGGGCAGACCTGATTATTCCAAATCTGCTGGTTCTAGTGTTGTGCCAAAAACCTCTTCTCCCATTACTCAAAAGTTTTCTGTGGAAAAGGAGTCCGTCCCCCTGTGTTTTTCCTAATAATCTTGCTGGAAACCGCAGGAGGGGAGAGGGCTCTTTTGCTCATGTTCTGCTCCCTGGTATCCCTCAGACATCTGGTTTGTGCAGAATGCTGGCCTAGATGGGCCACTGGCCTGATCCAGCAGGTTCTTCTGCTCTTATGTAAATTTTCAGGGGGAACTCTTCTGAAAGTATTGACTTGAGCTGGATTTATGCACAGATACATGTTCAGAATTACTATATAAAACTCATTATGAGGGCAAATTTAATGCGGCCTTTATTTCCTCACCAGAGGCGTAGCAAGCCCAGGTGGTACCCGGGGCGGATTTTTTTTTTGGTCACCCCCCCCCCACTTTAATTAAAAATAAAAAGTGTCACCTCCCTCTGATGGTGCCACTTTGCGAGGTGTGGGGGTTTTGTGTGTGTGTGTCTATTATCTCTTTTTTTTCAATAAAGTTAAAATAAAATAAAAATAAATAATAATAATAATAATAATAATAATAATAATAATAATAATAATAATGTAAAAATAAAAATAAAAAAGTGTCACCCCCCTCTGATGGTGCCACTTTGTGAGGTGTGGGGGTTTTGTGTGCGTGTGTCTATTATCTCTTTTTTTCAATAAAGTTAAAAGAATAAAAGAATAAATAATAATAATAATGTAAAATAAATAAATAAATAAATAAAAAGTGTCACCCCCCTCTGATGGTGCCATTTTGTGAGGTGTGGGGGGTTGTGTGTGTGTGTGTCTATTATCTCTTTTTTTTTTCAATAAAGTTAAAAAAATAAAAAATTAAATTTTTTTTAAAAAAATTAAAAAAATTAAAAAATTAAAAAGTGTCACCCCCCTCTGATGGTGCCACTTTGTGGGGTGTGGGGGGTTGTGTGTGTGTCTATTATCTCTTTTTTCAATGAAGTTAAAAATAAAAAAATTTAAAAAATTTAAAAAAAAATAATTTTTTTTTTTTAAAGTGTCACCCCCCTCTGGGGTGGAACCCGGGGTGGACAGCCCCCCCTGCCTCCCGTTGCCACGCCCCTGTTCCTCACTGCCTGCTGCTCCCCACTTGTAACAAAGGTTCTTTACCATAGCAGGGTAAAAATAAAAATAAAGCATAGGAGCACTTTTTGCAGGTGATTATGTGTTGTCACAAGGTGGTATTGAACTAAGTTTAACTCAGAGTAGACTCATTGAAATTAACCAATAATAATAAAATTAATAGTCATGATCATTACTTTCAGTGGGTCTATTCTGAGTAAAACTTAGTTGAATACCACCTATATATTTTTTTGTACAAAGCACTGTGATGAAAACTTATACCCAAAGCAACCCGAAAGATGTTAAGTGTGTTGGGGTAGAGGGAATGCTCTGGCACTGGGAAGAAACGCTGATTCAGCTGGCTGATGCTAAATAGGCATGCTTTCAATTCAGCTTTTGCAGTTAAATTTCTCCTTTGATTTCTAAGGGTGCGCTATTTGCCCAAAGAAAACATCACTCAGCATGACGACTCCACAGTGTCTTTCTACCAGCCAAATATTGCTCTCTTTCAGCCGCATCTCTCAGTCGGGCCAGAAAACGACACTTTCACAATAGTCAACCTTGCCGTTGTGGTACGTAAGCCAGGCAAATTACCTAATTGTGTAACATTCAAACTTTCTCATCTTCAGATTACCTTTTCCTCACACATGCATCTTTCCAAATGCACAGGTTGAGTAATGAGGACAAAAGTTGTCTCCAGCTACAAAATTTAACCAGTTTAGCAATAGTGTGGTTATCTTTCTGTTTTCTTTTTCCACCACAGAAAAGGCACTGTGTGGAGTTTGCGTGATTCTAGCCATACTCTTTGCCTTGGCCGCTGGGGATGGAGAACCTTTCGCAAATCCCTTGTCCAGCCTATACTTGGCTCCTATGACAAGGCTACTAACAATGGTGCCAATTAGTGCCAGAGTGAGGCATCTCCAGAGCCATCCAGCCCTACTGAGACTGTAGCTCTTAAGAAAAGCACATTGCCAAACTCCCTTGGGACCTGATTTGTAGACCGATACACGGCATGTTTGCATCAATTTGAATTGTTTGTTTCTTTATACGGGAAGAGTGTTTCACCCTTCTTAAACCCTCTGGTTGCGCCACAGTAATGCTAATTTCTTCCAGAGTTGACTGCTAAAACAGGTAGGGCTGGGAATAGCTTTCATTTTCCCAGATTAGAATTTGAGGTTAGAGATCTGGTGATGGTCTTGCTCTAATGAGACTACTTTTCTTTGTGAACCGATGTTAAAGCTGCACAGTTACTGATGATTAGGTGAATATAGTTATGTGAAGGGCTTGAAATTATCTCAGAAATCTTGAGCATCCCTGTAATAGGCCCCTCCCCTCTTCTCTCTCTTCTGAGGCTGAGAAAGTAGTAGCTAAGTGCTGTAGGTAAGATTGGATTGTCAGCTGTTGTGCGGTTGCTCCATTGATTGGCTGTCTCTCCCTCCTCCAATATTTACCAGAAATATCCCTTTAGGAATTATAATGCTCCATTCTATATTTAGAGGCAGAAATGTAAAGTGTTGTGCACTCTCCATTATAGAGAGCCAGGATGGTGTGGTTTCAGCATCAGATTAGGAGTGGGGAGACCAAGGCTGAAATCCCCACTCAGCTACGAAGCTCACTTGGTGGCCTTGGGCCAGTTGCCATTTCTCAGCCTCACCAATCTCTCAGGTTGTTGTGGGGACACAAGGGAGAGTGTGGGGAGAATCCTACTGGCTAGAATTCTTGGAGAAAAGGTGGGATTTATGCACCTTTCCGCAGAGCTGAAGCTATGGGGGGAGGCTATCCCAGATGAAGCCTCCAGAGTAGCACCATTGAGGCTTCCAAACAAACTGGGTCTTTGACCCGGGTGAAAATGAACCTAGTTTTGATGCTGCCTTTCTGTTCCAAAAAGGTTTCATTGCATCTTGACAGTAGCAGAATCCTGGAATTTTGTGAGGCCCTAACAATATGCTCTTTAGAGATTCCAGTTTCATTGTTTTAGTCAATAGCGGTACCCTGGGAGAAATAATTGTTTAGCCAGGGTAAGTTTGCAGCTGGCCTTGCAGTTGCTAAAATAAAAGTTTCCTCCTGGCCCTTCGTTGTCTGAATGACGAGCAGCTTTCATAATACAGCCTATAAATAAATTCTGTAGCAAATGGAAGAGAACTATGAAGCTGTGCACCATGTGGCTCCATACTTAGAGCATTAAACCTCAGTTTTCTCTTTCCTTCTCACTGATTAGATATCCCTAATGTAGACAACCGCCATATTCTATCATACTTAATAGCGTGAAATCATGTCAAGCAATTAGATTCCTTGTAGAATCAGAAGTTGGAAGGATCTTGGATTGTGTGTGTGTGTGTGTGTGTGTGTGTTTAAAAATCCAGACATATTTTTTTTCATAGACTAGAAGACTAGGGCAGGTTTCTAGTTCTCTTTGTACACGGTGGGCTTTTAAAACATTGGGGAATGCTTCAAGATTTCCTTCCAAAATGAAATACAGCAGACAGTGCACCAAAACGGGCACCATGTCACTGCTCTGATTCCAATCAACCACAATGGTTATCAATAATAATAATAATAATAATAATAATAATAATAATAATAATAATAATTCTTTTATTTGTAGCCCACCCATCTGGCCAGGTCTCCCCAGCCACTCTGGGCGGCCTCCAACAGATATAAAAATACATTAAAATATCACAGGTTAAAAACTTCCCTAAATAGGGCTGCCTTGAGGTATCTTCTGAATGTCAGATAATTGTTCAAAAGTTTTCATTGCCTGGTCTCTGGCAGGGTTATTGCAGCCTCTCAAAAAAAGAGAGGGAGGCATCTTGGTCGCAACCTGAATGCAAGAGGCAATATATGTGTTTGTGTTTGTCTCAGGCGGCACCTGCTTTGTATCAAAGTGGCTTCATACAAGCGTTGTTGGACATTTGGGTGAAGTCATCGAAGTCCCAATTCCTTCAAAACAGAACTGTGAAAGAAATACTCTGGGGCTATGAAGATCCTTTCTTGAAGAAAATTCCACTTCCAGGAGTTGAAAGGGTCGTTGGCGTATTCCTTCCTGTAAGTATGCGTCCCGAAAGGGAAATAAACCACTTGTCTTGGTGGTGGGGTGCTGGGGGAGAATGGAAAGGCGCCTTAGAAATTGGATCTTACAACCAGGCTGGGGAAAAGGAGAGGGTAGGAGCGAAGAAGGGGAGGGGAGAGTGAAACAACTCAGCTGTGTCTTCCTGTGTGGTGTAGTGGTTAAGAGCGGTAGACTCGTAATCTGGTGAACCGGGTTCGCATATCCCCTCCTCCACATGGACTAAACAGTGATCATGTACCCAGCATGGCCTCTCCAGACCACAATTCCCATCAGCCTCAGCCAGCATGTTGAGAGTTGTAGTCCGGCACCATCTGAAGTCCACTCCGTTGGCTAATTCTGATGCAAAAGGAGAAGGTGGTCTAGTTCCATTAGTGCCAACCCTTGAGAAATGAATAGGGTGATGTTCATTTACATTGAACATTAGTATTTTAGTATCTTACTTTGGGTTATTTTTAAAAGATGCAAATTAGTGGTGGTGCCTAACCCATTTTAAATAGATATATTGCTGATATATCTACTTTTCTTGCCTTCATTGTTGGCAAATCCATACTTTAGAATGGTATGTCTGCATGCAAGAATGTGTAAGAGAAATAAATTGACTGCTAAGAAGCATGAAATGAGGGATGGTGTACATTTATTTGAACATAGAAAAGAACCCTGGGATTTACCTTCATTATCAAATTCGTTTGTACTGAAAATTGTGTATTTTCTCTCCTCTCTCAAGTATAATGAGACAATGGATGGCCTTTATAGAATCCACAATGGGAAAAATGACACAAGCAAGACGGCACTCATCGAGACTTATAAAAACAAAACGTAATGTATATCTGAAAAAGTGCATAGAATTTTTTTTTCAATGCTTTGAAAAACCGTGTTTCCCCTATTTTAAGACACCGTCTTATATTTTATTCCCCTCAAGAAAACACACTATGGCTTATTTTGAGGGGATGTCTTATTTTTATTACGTAAGCCCAGCCCCGCGTTTTCCTTGGCACCCTCCAGAACTGCGCCTATCACTATGGCTTATTTTCGGGGTACGGCTTATATTTTGCAAATGCGAAAAAATCCTGCTATGGCTTATTTTATGACTACGTCTTAAAATAGGGGAAACAGGGAAGATCACGTAATCATATACTGTGGATCCTTTCTCACTTTGCTGTTGCAAACTTCCATGTCTCTGTATGATTTTACAGCCACCTGTTAGAAAATTCAGGATAGAATAAAGAAAGGACTTTCTCACACAGCACATGGTTGAAATATGGAATTTTCTCCCCCAGGAGGCAGTGATGGCCACCAACTTGGGTGGCTTTGAAAGACAAATTCATTGGGGATAAATGCTTCTGAATGGCCCTTGCGGGGAGAGTGCTGTTGTGCCCAAGTCCTTCTTTCAGGCTTCCCAGGGGCATCTGGTTAGGAGAACAGGATGCTGTCCTTTGGCCAGATCCAGCAGGTTCTTCTCAGATTGTTATTTCAGTGCAGAATGATTGAACATAGGAGATTGCTTGGCTTGAAACTACTCTATTGCAGAGGTGTGTTTGACAACACTTGTTCGGGATAAATATATTCTGTTGGCTTTATGAGAAGATACAGGGCCAAGAATATTGCCATTGGGTCCATATGCCTCCCTGCCTTGAAGCTATGGAGGAGAATGAAACTTGCCACCACCAAGGTTCTGGTACAAAAATTAACTTTAAGGAGATCACTGCTTCTCAGCATAGGCTACCTCACAATATGGTTTTAAAAATAAAATCAAATGTCCTATGTACACCTTCCTGAGTTCTTTTTTTGGGGGGGAGGGAGGGATACAGATGTGATTTTAATTTTAATTTTGTGGATGAACAGCACACTAAAGCCAAGCCTTGATTTTTGCACTAGTATTCTTGGCAGAGGTGACTTTTGTAGACCTTCAAAGCCATTCCTACTTGCATGATCATCCTTTGGCTCATAGAGGCAGGTCCTTCGAATGCATTGTGTGGCCAGTGCGGTGTAGTGGTTAAGAGCGGTAGACTCGTAATCTGGTGAACCGGGTTCGCGTCTCCGCTCCTCCACATGCAGCTGCTGGGTGACCTTGGGCTAGTCACACTTCTCTGAAGTCTCTCAGCCCCACTCACCTCACAGAGTGTTTATTGTGGGGGAGGATGGAAAGGAGAATGTGAGCCGCTTTGAGACTCCTTCGGGTAGTGATAAAGCGGGATATCAAATCCAAATTCTTCTTCTTCTTCATTGTGTCTATATAGCAATGCTTAATCTAGCACAGCATCCACCGTTCTAATGCATTGGTTTGGGCAGTTCTGTTTTGTTAAATATTTCACTTAGGCTGGTTTCACAGTTCTTGAAGAGGGCAATGGGGAAATAATCGCCTTGAAGTGGCTTCCCTCACTAACAAATAAGATGTAAACACAGACTCAAAATGATGAGGCTCTGGCAGTAAGAATGCATATGTACCTTTTTGCGAATATGCCATAGAACCCTAGAACTGTCCAATGTGGGGCTCGAACCCATGACCCTGAGATTAAGCATCTCATGCTCTACTGACTGAGCTCTCCAACATGCAAGGCTCCTTTCCATTTAGCTGTGCCTGAGGCATGACACGGGTTGTCCATGCTTGGCATGGTTGCCACCTGCCAGTGTAAGCCAGGCTTGCAAATCCTGTAGCAGCCCTAGACTCCGGGTTAGGGAACTGCATCGTTGAATCAGGCCTTTGATTGCATAAGAGAATCCTTCTAAAAAGAAAGCACTGTGGCATGAATCAGGCTCCTGAATTTGAATTTATTTATTACAGTCAGAGACCAGCTCGCATAACACAATAGTGACAGCATTCATAAAGATAAAATATACAATCAAAATAGATTGCAGCAATAGCTCATGGGTTAAAATGGAAAAAAATATACATACATCCGTACGACTGAGATCTGGACTACCATAAAAACTGATCCTAAGGCGCCCCAAAAGGGGCTTCAGCTTTTCCCTAGAAAAATGCATTTTATTCTAGAGGATGATCTGAGCTTACAGATCTGGGCACAGAATCTGGCTACCAGCCAGGTCGTTTTATGATCTTTGCCTATGAGGAGCGAGTTTAGTTTGGACTTGTCTGTAAGACCGACAAGCCTCTTCACCAAAGGATTGATGGTTTCTCTACGAATCTCAGCGTAAAGAGGGCATCTAAAAAATATATGTTCGGGGCTTCCTATTTCCCCTAATGGGCAGGTTCAAAGTCTCTGTGCATATGGGACTCTTCCATAGGAGCCTTCCAGAGCTGGTGAGGGCAGGGCCGAGCTTCTGGTGAGAGTGAAAGCCCTTCTTGTAAGGAAGTAGAGATGTGTTGCTGGAGAATCCGACTCCTATATTAATATAGAAAAATGTAGAGCAAAATGGATCTTTCTTTGAAGTTCTGTCACCTGACCTGCACCCCCCTTTTTTTCTTTTAAAGCACCCTTTCATACTGGGCCGGAGGTTGTGCTATGATCAACGGCACAGGTAAGTAAGTGTGGGTGGGTGTAAACTGCTGATATTTAGGACCAATTTCTTACTAAAAATCTTGAGCCAGAGAGATAGGAGCACAAGTGTTCTGCATTGTCAGTACGCTTAATGGTTCTTCGATAAGGATCTGTCCCAGGTTGCCACCAAGCACATTCCCACCTGTCATACACCTTGCAAAAAAAGATTCTCCATCCTGCAAATGCATTGCCATATCCTTGGGGTTATTTGTGGGCTGCACTGCGGATCTCTGTAGGTAGAAGGCGGAGCAGCAGATCTGCCTGTTCCCATAGTGCTGTGCATGACAAACTGATGCTCCAGACCCTGAAGAGGTTTGCTTGAAAATAAGGCCATAGGGTGGGGGGACACACACAGGAATGCTCTTCTACAACTTTGGATTTAGGGGCACAAAAAGTAGTGCTGGTAGGGCCTTCCCCGGGTGACCAATTCGAGTGCATTGATGAGCACAGAAAACAAACAACCGTATCAGAAGGTATTTTTTTTTAATTTGTCAATTTGTATTCTGCACTGCTGTTTGCATTGTGTTTTTGGTGGAATCTACACACACATAAAATGCTGTGAAAATGCTTTATTTTAAGACATTTTAAAAATACATTGAATCTTGCACAGCTCACTGTCGCCGTCTAGTGTCACATTTGTATATTGTACTTTACAACACCTTTAAAATGTTTTATTTGCAGCTGTGTAGCTGAGTCCCTAATGTGCTGTAGCCTGCCCTGAGACCCTCTGGTGCAGGGCAAGTAGGAAAAATATAACAAATAATATTAAGTAGTATACAAGGCCTGGGGTGAAAGCTTTGAAAGGTCTTCCTGGGCAGGAGCCACTATGCCAAGAGAATCATTACCTTGCTTAAGCTTGTCTCTTCCTCCCTGTTTTGGCTGCTGTTGTTCTCCTACAATGTGTGGAAATGCACAGCGAACACAGGAGGTTGATGATGTTTGTACCTTAGATGCCTAGCGATGCCTCTTTGTTGGGATACACAGAATGCTGTGTAACACAGTAAGTCTGCAGGCTTGAGCTTGCTTGTAAAGTAAAAGAAGCTGATGCAAGAGGCTGATGCAACAGGCCTGCAATGACTCAGCAAGAATGTGCCGACAGATGATTGGCTGTTGTTTTGTATTAAAGGGGAACCTGTTAAGCAGGGTGTGTGGGTGTAGAGTGTGATCAGAGAAAGAGAGAGTGAAGTCCTACTTGTCTTGCCTTTTTGGTGCAGCCAGGTGTTCTGCTGCATGAACTGTCTGTATGTATATAGCTCACAATAAAAGAATACTGCACTAAAGAACCTGTGGCTTTTGCACTGCTCTGCTACAACGCCGTGGAGGAATCCACAACACTCTTATCCCACATGCCTCCGCTTTAGGGTGTCTTCGTGGCGGGGGAGGGGGATAGAGAAAAATGGAGCAACAAGACAACTAATCTAAAAGCGGACAAGTGCCAATAAACAAACTTTGTGAGATTTTATTGCAGCAACATCTCTTGGGAGCTCCTGTATGCTGTGTTTGTCCTTCTGCCATATGCACTGGCTGCGTGTTCCCTGCAGGCCTTGGAAGCCTGTGGGAATTGAAGGAGTTTGTGTTTGTTATTAGTCAATAGAGACAGTGCTCCTTATGCCATGGGGCAGGCAGCCATAGCTCTGCTATGAAATCAAAGAGAATATTCAGATTTAGATGTGATCAAAAAAAGCTGGCGCTACCTCTGCAGCTCATTTATTTCAACAATCACAAACAGGAGCACTACTTATCCTTGGAATTGGTTCAGAGTACCTCTGACCTAGAGAATGGTAATTGTTCTTACTGTTGGCACCAATTATGAGTTGTTAATGCTCCTGTCAAACAAGTACCCACAAGTCTAGTTCAATGAGGTAGTAAAGTCCCATTCACTTATAGGAATGAGTCATCTAGGAATGCTTATGAAATTTCTACTTGGCTGAACTCCACCTATTTGGGATTTCTGAATTACCCAGCCTTGGTCCTTGGATTGGCACCAATAAATTAACCTAGCATTATCAGGTGACATCTATGTTTTCTTATTCTACTGTAGATTGTTTTCCTGTAGGTGCGTGCTGGGTCATGATAGCCTTTCCTCCAATTTTGTCGGTGTACATTTGATTTCCCTCCTCAGGGCTCAGTCTATTTTCAAACCACTAAACAGCATTATTTGCTTGCAAATATGAGCAAAGTACAATTGCTGATGCTCTCCCCATATCCTACAATAAGGGTGGCCTTGGGTGGTAAGAAGGTGGCACAGACCCTTCTGTCATTCTGCATGGTGTTACCATTTGAAATTGGTAGCTGTGCTCAGTGAATGATTTCCAAACACTCTTAACTTGCTTTTCTTAAACACACACCAGGAGGTTGCGAGTTCTCTTATCACAGTTCTTTTTAGTTCCTATCCTGTCACTATTTAATTGCAGGCCCAGGCCACACACTCTCCCCTCAGATAAAATACCGGTAAAAGACACAACAGTTGAACAGGCCACAATTGTATTGACTACAGATGAAGAGGCTTGGGAGAGAGGCAGTGGGTAACCATGGACGCGGGTGGTGCTGTGGTCTAAACCACAGAGCCTAAGGCTTGCCAATCAGAAGGTTGGCGGTTTGAATCCCCGCAACGGGGTGAGCTCCCATTGCTCGGTCCCTGCTCCTGCCCACCTAGCAGTTCAAAAGCACATCAAAGTCCAAGTAGATAAATAGGTACTGCTCTGGCGGGAAGGTAAACGACGTTTCTGTGCACTGCTCTGGTTCACCAGAAGCGGTTTAGTCATGCTGGCCACATGACCCGGGAGCTGTACGCCGGCTCCCTCAGCCAGTAAAGCGAGATGAGCACTGCAACCCCAGAGTCATCCGTGACTGGACCTAACCGTCAGGGGTACCTTTACCTTTACCTTTATGCTCATATTTAAACCAGAGGTAGTCATGGTAACCTTCAGATGTTGTGGATCACAACCTCCATCATCCCCAGCCAGCATGGGGATGATAGCCAGGGATGATGGGAGTTGTGGTCCACAATATCTGGAGGGCACAAACCCATTTAAACTATTAAAAAGATCCTACCTATGTGGACAGAATGTATCTCGTCTACTTTTTATGATGCATGTCCCCAGTCACTGGATGTCTCCCCTCCTGCCCCACCCCAGGCAGTGAAGTAAAAAAATAAGGAAATATCTGTCACCCCTACTCATTACAATAAAATGCAAACTGGTCTGTTCATTATCCTGTTTCCCTGATGCCTGGGATAGCTGAGAGGTGGAATCAGCCTCAGTTGCTAGTCAACAAGATGTGGGTGGTGTTTTTTTAAAATGGCACCCTGCATTTAAATCCAAGGAATGATTTCTTCTTTGCCATGGACTTTGTGTAACCTTCGATGGCTTTCTATATCTTGTCTTCAGGTCAACCAATGGGTGGTTTCCAAATTAACTCAGACAATACTTTTAAAAGTACCATTAAAAAGCTTCAAATCTTGCACTCTAATGTTAAAAGCCTTGGAAAGATGTCAGATGTATGTTTTTGCCTTCCTCTGAAACGTCTGTCTGCAGTGTCTCTTAATCCAGTTGCGAAAATTGGCCACACTTACATGTGTGTTGTGCAAACCTGAGTGCAAGCTGGGAATTCATATGACATTTCTCATTTTATTTGCAGATGGGGCTTCCTTTCCCCCTTTCGTCCAAAAGAGTGCAAGACTTGATTTATTTTCTTCTGATATTTGCAGGTAAAGAGCATCATAAAGTCCTTTTCTATACTTGAGTTAGGAAGGATATGATGTTTAAAAGTTGTTGTTTTTATTTTTAAAAAAATCTGGCTTATAGTCAGCCTGGGGTAACATTGAAGAGAACCAACAACATTGATCTGACAAAGCTTTTGGATTGTTTGGGCCATGAGAGATCAATGACCAAATTCTTCCACATTTTTTTAAGTTTAAAGGCAGGCACAGAATGCCCCAAACCACACAACTACAGTGCTATTTGCCAATAACAACCCTCCCCCAAAGTTACTATTTACCCATATAGAAAACCAGTGTGTTAACTCCTCTGGTACCATTCTTTTCACCAGTTATTTTTTTATGGCAGCCCATCAAATCTTTGGTCCCACTGTATCAAAAACTGCTGTGAGGTAATACTACTGAAGCAATATTTCTTCAGGCCTTCCCAGGAGGAAAATCATCCATAAAGGTTGCAAATTCAAATTAGATCTTCAAATGTGTTTAGGCTTGTTTTGGTCACCTCATGTGTTTGGAGGTGTTGAAAACACATCGAAAGTAATGGGCACAGCTTGAAAATAACAGGCAGGTTGAAATCTCTGGATCGTATTTTAATTTTGCAGATAGCCACCAAATGTATGGGAAGTATAGAGACAGCAGATTAGGATCATAGAAATTATGAAATATGTATGTTTGCTCTTAAGTTAAGATGCTACCTCCCTGTCCCATTTCATATCCAGATCCATCTACAGCAACTTTGACAGTGAACAGACTTTGAAGGACATCCCAGTCTATCGCTTCATCGTCCCCCCAGGTGCTTTTGCATCTCCTCTTGTCAACCCTGACAACATCTGCTTCTGCACGGAAAAAGAGATATCCCAGAATTGCACATTAGCTGGGGCACTGGACATCAGTTCTTGCAAACAAGGTATCTGCCTGCATTTAGAGATGAGCAAGCTACTGGAGTGGTTACTATAAAGATTTGGAGCTCTGGACAATATGAACTTGGGAAGTGGTCCTGCCATAGGCTGTTGTCCAACTCTGTTGTCCAACTAACAGCTGTTTGGTGAGAACGGAGGCACCAGGGGCAAGGCTCTGTATTGGGTCCAAATTATGTTACTTTCGTTGGAGCTTAAGTCATGTCTTAAGTCAGGCGTCCCCAAACTTCGGCCCTCCAGATGTTTTGGACTACAATTCCCATCATCCCTGACCACTGGTCCTGTTAGCTAGGGATCAAGGGTGTTGTAGGCCAAAACATCTGGAGGGCCGCAGTTTGGAGATGCCTGTCTTAAGTTGTCCCATTAGATTCAAAAGGGAACCAGCAGCCCTTTCTCTATAGCAATACTGCTAAAATGGAGTTGATCTATTAAGAGTAAATCTATTAAGGGCTGCTTCTGAACTCACTTGGGAGGGCACATTGTGATTGAGGCTTTATAATGTAAAGCTGAGTAAAATTCAACAATGGGGTAAATTGAAAAAAGAGAACTGAAATACTTGTGAGAGTTTTTTTTTTTTTTTAATGCAACAGATTTCATTCACTGTACACAAACTTTCAATACTTCAAATGTCCACACATTCATACATCTACGTATAGTGTGTGTACAGGGAGCAGAATTCCACATTGTAAAAGTTTTGCTTGCATATACAACAACCCGTACAACATTACTCGTAAGAATCGCAAGTGTGCCTGGGCTCCCACTGGAGAAAGGGTGAGATGAAAATGAAATAAAATGCAAAGCCTTTCTTTTTTTATGTTAAGCCATGTTAGCATACATGGCACTACACATTCAAAACTTAGATCTGATCATGTGGTTGGGGCAAAACAGACCTGAATTGTGGTTGCATGTCAAAGGTTTATTATCTGTGGTTGCATCATGTTTATTTACAGTATAAATTAATGTACATCTATATTGTCACTGTTGCACAATGCAATGTCTTGTGTAATTTAAGTAGAGAGGTCATTATACTTGCCTCAAATGTTAGCATTGTGAGTCCAAAATCCTTTTCCAATGCAGTTTAAAAAAATGAGAATAACTGAAAACTTCTGCCTTTTCTTTCCCCAAAGAGAAG
Organism: Darevskia mixta; assembly: GCA_034641385.1. NCBI lineage: Eukaryota > Metazoa > Chordata > Lepidosauria > Squamata > Lacertidae > Darevskia > Darevskia mixta. The sequence continues at coordinate 4,078,063 of JAWWNH010000224.1, read as the reverse complement.
GAAGAAAGTAATCTTGCTTGTTTACTGCCATGGGATTGTACTGATGTTTTTTCTCCTCTTCCTCCGCAGGAAAACCTGTATATGTTACACTCCCCCACTTCCTCTATGCAAGTGAAGAAATTTCTCACGGCGTTGAAGGCTTGCACCCAAATCCACCTGAGCATATGACCTATTTGGATGTAGAGCCAGTAAGTAATCCCACTGTACCCTTTTGCTCTCTCCCTCTCCCTACCCCTTCCTAAGTGGTTCAGTTCTGTCATTTAGAGAAACTAGGATTTGGCTTGCAGTAGAGCTCAGACTGATATCCTTTAAATGCATAACTTAAACATAGCTTAAATGTAGCCCCACAAAGGTGGGATCCCAGCATCTTCTGTCTTGTCACACAGGATCTTGGCACCAGCAGTGGCAGCCTGTAACTTATGGATACTGCATGTGATTTTAGGATTAACTTTTGGGGTTCATGAAAGAATGGCCTGAGTGTTTGCCTTGGGAAAAGCTCCCTGAGGGACGGACCTGTTGTTGTCAGACGTTTCTGAAGTTGGGCAGGGCCTAGTTTGCTTCGGAGGGACCCAGGTGGCGCTGTGGGTTAAACCACAGAGCCTAGGGCTTGCTGATCGGAAGGTCGGTGGTTCAAATCCCCACAACGGGGTGAGCTCCCGTTGCTCAGTCCCTGCTCCTGCCAACCTAGCAGTTCGAAAGCACGCCAAAGTGCAAGTAGATAAATAGGTACCGCTCCGGCGGGAAGGTAAACGGCGTTTCCATGCATTGCTCTGGTTTGCCAGAAGCGGCTTAGTCATGCTGGCCACATGACCTGGAAGCTGTACGCCGGCTCCTTCAGCCAGTAACGCGAGATGAGCACCGCAACCCCAGAGTCGGACACGACTGGACCTAATGGTCAGGGGTCCCCTTTACCCCTTTACTAGTTTGCTTCGGACTTTTAGCAGCCAGCCATGTGAGATGAAGGAGAATTATTCTCTACTCTTGGCAGATGTCTCTCCTGCCTTCCCTGCACCATTTCTTGATATCGAAGAACATAGGATAATAATAATAATAATAATAATAATAATAATAATAATAATAATAATAATAATTTATTATTTATACCCCGCCCATCTGGCTGGGTTTCTCCAGCCACTGTGGGCGGCTTCCAACAGAACATTAAAATTACAATAATCTATTAGGAAGTCACTTTAGACCAAGTGAGACATCTGGCTCAGTCCTGACTACACTGGCTGTGTGCACCTCTCCATGGTTTCAGATGCAGAATATTTCGAGCCCTAACTTGGCAGTGCCAGAGATTGAACCTGCACACAAAGTCCTTCCCATATTCCTGCAGGCTGGTTCAGGCATGGAAACCCTCCTCCCTGTCGCAGCACTTCCAGGCCAGCAATGCAGATGGGATGGGGGATTCACTGCCTGTGTTCCCCCACCCAGCACTGCACAGGGGCATGGGGGGGGGGGAAGCAGGTGAGTGCAGGTTTGGGGGCATTTAGCCCTTGGAGGTTTGAATATAACCCTCAGGTCAAACAAGGAGCTAGCTACCCTGATGTAACCCATGTGGAATGATGATAAATGGCCTCTGTTCAAGGTGCTGCAGCTGGGAATTCACTCTTCCCAAAAGAAAAAGTGGACTGAAACACAGCCCTCCTTCAAGATAGATAGATAGATAGATAGATAGATAGATAGATAGATAGATAGATTTATTGTTACGGTCCTCGACCAGTACACACAGATATACATAAAAACAATGCAAAATACAATCTAAAATATATACTAGAAATAGAAACTTTAACCATTATATGAAATTATTAGATAAAAGGATATCACTACTTTAGAGGATGGGCTACCGCTAATAGTGGCACTGATTCTTCTTTAGCTCTAGCCTGAAGTTATATGGATACTGCTAATTAAAACAGACTGAATTTTTATGGCTCTAGCGCAGAATTTAGCTACCTTAGCTGTCACATTAGAGTTAACATCTGAAAGAAGCCATTCTATATAAAAACTGTCCAAACGTCCTGGAAGATCGACCAGCGTTGTGTGGATGAGACCGCCTCGCACGTCCTTGTAGAAACAGCATCGCAGGAGCACGTGGTCAATAGTCTCCACCTCTCCGGATCCGCATGGGCAACGTCTCTCGCCCAATGGGACCCGATTGAACTTCCTTTGCAAAACAGCTGATGGCATAATGCGGTTTCGGGCTAGGGTGAATGCTCTTCTATGTGAGGGTGTTTCGAGATGGAATAGATATCTAGCTGGGAGGGACAGGTATCTCCGTTCCTCCTGGATAAGAAAGTGATCCTCTTTCAAAATTATTCATAGCTCTTCTCCAGATTTTTACAATACAGTTCTCTCGCCAAGTATTGCCTACAGAAATGCATATACGACAGTTAAGTCTACATATCAATGCATATATTGCCCAAAAACATCTTAAGGACGCATTATAGTAGGGGAAATTGCATGCAAACATGTATATTAGGAGAAATTTGCACATAAATGCTGGCAAATGTTCATGAGAGTTTCAAAATGCTTTGGAAATGCGAAAAACCAGACCTAAGATTGGAAAAATGAGAAACTAGGGAAATCTGAAATTGCAGTGGTGCTGTGTTTGCCAATCTCTAGTTACACAATCATGTAACTTTGGCCATTTCCTGTTCAGCTACTCTTATAATAGGAATCACTCTAATTTTGGATCCAAATAAAAACATGTTACTGTATTTTAATGCTGCTAATCACTAGTGTCCCCCCACCCTCACGACATCAATTGTTCCTGGCACTTCATATTTATTTGTGTTGTGTTTTTAAGACCACAGGGTTTACACTACAGTTTGCCAAAAGACTGCAAATCAATTTGTTGGTGAGGCCTACTACAAAGATTACGTAAGTTGCTGTTTTTATTGAATTGCTTCTCTGTAAATTCTCAGTGTTGGGCTTGCAAGTCCCTCTGCATACGTGAACCTGATCATTTTCAGGGTTGGACACTTTGTTCCTTAACATGTTATGGATACAGCAGAAATTACCACTCATTGTATGTCTGGACAGTGAATTCCAATATGTAGCGTGGCATAACTGGACCCAACTCTATCCCGGGTCCCCTGCAATCTAAGGTAGAGTTTAGATGACAAGGAAAAAGAGGTTTCCTGGTACTTAGCTCCTTTCTGAAGAATACACAGTATTCAAGTCAATATTATTGGCTTGAATAGGAATGGAGAGAAATCTGATGCAGTTTTCAGTTAAAGCCAGACTTGCTGAAGTTGCACTTTCTGAAGCAATACACAAACCAAAGCATGTCCATCCTGTGATGGCAGCAGGGGCTGATGGGACATCAGCAACATCTGTAGAGCACTCAATTGGCTCCTGCTGCTTTAGATTTTCTGCTGAAGATGAAACTTCGCAAAGAACTTCTATTCCTGCTTAACGCAACATCATTTTGAGGAAAACCACAGGGAAAGCATCACATGTGCTCTGGACAGCTGTAGCTTCCCACCAGACATGCTGAAGAGAAATTTTGGGAGAATCTTTTTTAGGTTTTAACTTGGTGAAAAATGTGAGGAAATTTGTGACAAGTCATATAATTCTTTTCTTCCATGCTACCTTGAAGAATGGGACGTGGGTGGCGCTGTGGATTAAACCACAGAGCCTAGGGCTTGCCAATCAGAAGGTCGGCGGTTTGAATCCCCGCGACGGGGTGAGCTCCCTTTGCTTGGTCCCTGCTCCTGCCAACCTAGCAGTTCGAAAGCATGTCAAAGTGCAAGTAGATCAATAGGTACCGCTCTGGCAGGAAGGTAAACGGCATTTCTGTGTGCTGCTCTGGTTCGCCAGAAGCGGCTTTGTCATGCTGGCCACATGACCTGGAAGCTGTACGCCGGCTCCCTCGGCCAATAATGCGAGATGAGCGCTGCAACCCGAGTCCGGCACGACTGGACCTAATGGTCAGGGGTCCCTTTACCTTTACCTTGAAGAATATTCAGGTCTATCCTTAGGACTATTGTATTGTCACACAATAGTGACAATATTGTCTAAAATGCAATAGGAAATACAGATCATTCTCTTTAGCCGTCCATACTGGGCTGGTTCCAATGCTCATAGCTATATATGTATGCAAATAATTTAATAATTTGGTATATTAGAGAGATGAATGAGTCTTTTGCCTGGTCACAGGACCTTTGCTCCTCCCTTCGCAGCACAGTCAATCAAATCAAGAAACCTCTGGAACCATAGTCTCCTCTTCTGTCCAAAGCAGGGAACTATGGTTACCAGCCTCTGACACTAAGTTTTTACTGTTTGATGGCTCACACTGTGAAAAGGGTATGTGTGTGGGCTTTTAATTATTATTAAAGACTGCTTCATAAAATGTGATCATCTGAACATATCAGGATGTATGTAGTTCTTTGTAGGTTGATTCCTGTTGAACATGCAAAAACTGAATAAATGCTATTCTGACTTATGGATCTTTGCCCACTTTTTCATTCTAATTATATTTTCATATGTTTTATTGCAGCGCCCTAAAACAGATCAAGCTGCCATTTCTCTTTCCTATTTTGTGGCTGAATGAGGTAAATTCTGTTTGTTGTTCTTCTCTGTTGCTCTTCATTAGTTATATAAGTACTGTTGTAACTAACTATTCCCAGCCCTACCCCTTTAAAAATGTTGGCCAAAATTTGAAGACTTCCTTTCTATCACAGTTAATCTATATATTATGCTTGTCCTACTTCTTTAGTGTTGACAAGTTCCATGGGTGCAGCAGCGGTGGAATTTAGTTTTTAATATTTGAGTTTCTTTGCAGCTGAGGCAAATCCACCTGCTCTCCATCAGATCTCCAGAGGAGCAGCAGCTGCTCCCAAAAGACACTCTCTTGTGTTTCTCTCTGATGCCTCGCTCAGAGTAAAGCCTCTTCCCAAAATTCTTTCTATTGTGTTTTCTGCTTAGACTTGCTTGCAATATGGCTGGATACATGGAAAAATAAGTCTGAGTCATCATCTTCAAGTGTCTCCTGTGGCTGCCTTGGGCCACTTTTCTGTTGCTTCCCAAATGGAAGATGTGCCTTGCAAACTCCACTGCATGAGAAATGCCTAAAGCAGGCATGGCCAAACTTGGCCCTCCAGATGTTTTGGGACTACAGCTCCCATCATCCCTAGCTAAAAGGACCAGTGGTCAGGGATGATGGGAGCTGTAGTCCCAAAACATCTGGAGGGCCAAGTTTGGCCATGCCTGGCCTAAAGTCATCCTGGCTTCCTTAACCCTCTCCAATCCAACCTTCCGTAACCCAACACTATTGGGCGAACTGAACTGGGACAATCCTGGATGGCGTCCCTTCCCTTCAGGGGCTCATCTTTTTTGAATGCTTGTGTTGTAAACCAGCTACCCTATTTGAGATGTTTACCACAGCCTTCTCCTCTGTGTTTGGCTACCCCAGCTGTCTGTCTGTCTGATCTATCTGGTCCCCTTCATAAATTGCTGAACTACATGATCCTTAACCCTTGGCCATACTAGCTGGAAGTCCCAAAAGCAGCTGAAGGCCAACGCTGCTGTAGAGCACCTGGGTTCCCAGGATGTGGCCTTGAGGCCATCACTTTGTTGACTAAGCAGGTGTGAGTCTGGGTCATTGCCCAGATGGGAGATCCCCTGGAAACCACATTCCCGAAGGAATAACTTCAATCAAGAAGATAGATAAATGTGACCCTATGGTTCCCTCCCCCTGCACTGCACTATGTGCAGCATGTGTTGGTAAAACATTTTGAACAATGTATGGATAACCACTTAAGTCCCTGACACTCTTCTTGCACTGGTAGTGTCATCCTGGGTGGGGAATCTCCAACACATGAGTCTGTATAGGCCCACTGAGCCTCCCCAGTTGTCCTGCAATGCTGTATTCACTGAGCCAAACCCACCTGCCCTACATGATGCCAGGTGTGGGGCAGGGAAATACCTGATAGCCATGAGCAGGTTTGCAGGCCTTAGGTACTTTGAAAGGGGCTTCTGAAGATGTGACAATCAGCTGATTGTTGTTCCTCCCCCTCCTTTCAGCATTCCATCTATTATTATTATTATTATTATTATTATTATTATTATTATTATTATGCTATGGAACTGGGTGGAATCATGGATGTATGCAGGTTCCTTTTCATAGATCCAAGGTGGAAATAACTTGACATGGCAGTTCCCCCATTCAAAAATAACATGGCAGGAGGAAACTGCTTGTGGACTTCTGTGTGGAATAATGTTGCTCTTGGTCTCCCTCTTCTTCCTCCAGACGGCCATGATTGATGATAAGAAAGCTGAGTTTTTCCGAGAGAAAGTGACCAACAAGATCAAGCTTCTGCATCTGTTGGAAGCGGTGCTCATCATTGCTGGCAGCATCATGTTCCTTGGATTCCTCGTCTCGTTCTTAGTATGCCGAGCACAGAAACCAAAATAAGTAAGGGAACAGGACTGTGGCAGGATTTCCTTTGATGATTATTTCTGTGATTCTTTGGTTGAAATAACAGCAGCAATTGGGCACCCACAGTTCTGTGTATATGAGACCATTTTGCACATGTCGAAGGAAAGGCTTGGGAAAAGATGTATTGATTTTTATCAAGCAAATCTATACCTTGGCTGAACATTAAATGTGCTGCTACTGTGATCCCAGACACCGGGTGGTATATCCAATGAAACTGTACTGTCAATAGCAGATAGCTTTTTAGAAGGGTTGTACGTAGATGGTGCTCAGAAATGAAACTTCCAGTGGCCTCTTGGGCTGCCAATATCCCTATGCAGTGGCTTAAGGCTTAGAGTGTGTCTTCACACAATCATCTTAAATTCCAGCTTAAAATAAGCATACCTTTAAAAAACATAATGCAATAAATACATTTTTTACCAGGGAATCCAAATTTGCTGCAGTTTTCCAGGGAGTTCGCATTAATGGGAAGCTGGAAAACTGAAGCAAATTTGGATTTGCTGGTAAAAATCACGAGTTTTGCCTCCACATGGGTTGCTTCCAAAGCTACCCCTCTCTTGCCCTCACCACTCCCTTCGGGAAATCCATATAGACCAGCCTTCGTCCCTAGAAGTTGTTGGACTATGATGATGGGAGTTGTAGTCAACAACATCTGGGGACCCAAGGTTCAGAAAGGCATTATTTAGTATAGACAGTAGTAGTTGATACTGGAGTACTGCTTTTCTGACCTCCCATCCACTGGGCTTGAGGCAGCCGTGAGCTTGGCATGGTGGAAATGCACCAGTGGGGGCACCAGATCCACTACTGCATTTGCACTGTGCCAGCCTTGCCTTACCTCCTGGTAAGCCCCAGCAATGACAGTGATGGGAAGTCGGGCAAGCAGTGCTGCCCCATGAACCACTACCAACACCCACTGACTCCATCTCCTGATATATGTGGGGCGGACCATCTCCAATGCTCCAGGCTTTGGCCTATAAGAAGTGTTGACATCCATAGTTCTGTTGCTGAATTTTCACCATCTGAAGAAGTGTGCATGCACACGAAAGCTCATACCAATAACAAACTTAGTTGGTCTCTAAGGTGATACTGGAAGGAATTTTTGAATTTTCACATCATGCTAAGTCATGGTTTACTTAATACGCAGATCACTTCGGCTGCACTTCTCCCTAGTGCTAGTGGAAGCAACCTCCTGCCCCCATCAGCTTAGTGTTACATCGGACCTGGGGACTGTGGTGCCAAATGACCCAGGCATGCCAAGCCAAGAACAAATATTGGCTTCAGATCATAATTCCAATTCCAATTCCCAATTCCCAATTCAGATGTAATGCTTAGTCAAGAATTGTTGTCTTCACTCTCGCTTTTTATTGGGGAAGAGTGTTGTGGGAGAGATCTGCATATTCATTGGAAAACATTTACTATGACAGAAGAATCCAGCCATTGTCCTCTCCCCAAAAGTCAGAAACATACTTAACAGAGTTTGCCTAAGGTATGAAGGCCCTGTGCAATACAAGTTTTAAAAATTACAGAAGGGTGACTCCTTTCCCCAATGAATGTTGCATTTCACATTAAGCGGGTTTCTATCTTTAGCCCAATTATGGTAATAAAATGTGAAGAATGTTATCTGATACTTCTGATAAACGATCAAAAGGCCTTTATGGTTCTATTACAGAACCGCAACCTCTGCTGTGATATGTCTGCTAAAGCCTTCCATGAGAAATTGAAGCACCATCAACAATTCAGATCCCCTGGGTCTGCTGAACTAACTTGGGGTGTTTTCTGTTCTCAGGTATCAAGCTACTTCAGGTATCAAGCTACTTCAGGTATCAAGCTACTGCAGATGTAGGCAATAGTCATTTCAGACTTTAAGCAAAGGAGGGTAATGAACCTTCCGGATGAACCTTCCTGATGGCATTGCTGGACTGTGCTTTGTATGTGGCAAATCAGCTTTGGAAGATGCCCCGCCTCAGTGTGTTGAGTGAAGTGCATGCCTTTTGCCTGCCAGAACCCCAAGGATGTTCAGAAGAGCCAAGTCTGATCTCGCTAGAGAGACTATCATTAAATCTGACCTTCTATGAGCCTTCTATAAGACATCCATTTCTTCAAAATGGAGATCTGATCCGGACTCAAACCTGTGCTACCATTTTATGCAGCTTGCTGCTGATGCCACAGTCTCTTCCCACCTGGGGAATTCAAGAACGGGAAGAGAAGTTCTTTGCCTTAACTGTGTCCAGAAAGCACAGAATCCTGCTCTCAAACATGTTCAATCATTTGTTTTTCATTCACACCTTCAAGAAGTTGAAGAATCCTCCAATATTAAGCTGCTGTTCTTTTTTTCCAAAGATGTGATTTTAGAAGATGAGAAATGTAAAACACCATTAATTGTAACACATGGATTTCAGTAAAGGGTTTGTCAAAAAGACTGTATTTCCTTGTTTTTGTACCCACGCTTGCAAGTCTATGTGCAACTACACTCCTGCATACCGCCAATGTGGGGATGGGTAAATCTGCTAATTTCAGTTTCTCCATTTCATCTCCACTGCATTTTAGTTCAGTTACCCACATCTCCACAAAAGCTTGTGGATTTATTTATTTTTTTAAAAGTCCTTGTGAAAATTCACCAGAGAATTCCTCCTAATAAGCACCTTTGTTTGCAATTTTGGCCTAATGTAACGCATTTTTCCAAAGCAATTTTGTGTATTCATGTATGTTAGTTTCACTAATACACACACATTGATGTACATTTGCATTTTTGCACACATTGCCTGGCTGGAGAACTGCATTGTAAAATCTGAAGAAGTGCCGATTTCAAAGGTTTCAGTGGGTGTCTTGTTTCAGAAAGGGCGAATTTTGGTAGGCTCACCTTTAAATGTGCAAGGGATCAAATTTATCCCCTGTTGCTGTGTTGCAGCCATGAAAAGTAGACTCTCTAGCATATCGGGGACTTCTCTTCACCAGATATACTGGTTGCAAAAAATAAATAAAATAAATGTGCAGCTTGATTTGGAAAAGTCTTACAGCATTCTCCCTGGCTTTGGGTGTATGTGGTCAGTGCAAATATTATTGGGAGGTATTAAATCTGGAGTTGGCTACAGGTCTAAGGAAAGGGAGAGCAAGTGTCAGCAGTCCAAATACATTTCCCTGGTCATCCCTCCCTCTGCTTGCAGGCTAGGAAATGCTGTTGAGGCCTAGGATTGTTGCCTCCTTTGTTTCAGACCACTTACTCCTCAGGTGCACCTATATTAAAAGTAATCTCAATAAAATGCAGTACTCTTAAAACACTCTGCTTTTGTTTTCCTTTCTGTCTTTGTGTTCACGATTGAATGTCAGACTGTATCCAAATGGCATCCATTGGACTAGCTGTGTGTTCGCTCTCAAAGTCCCCATGTGTGCTGCTGCAGACCTTCACATGGGAAGGTAGGTGAGCCCAGTGTTCCACATCCATTTTTAGATACGTACATACATCATCTCAGGCTGCTGTAAGAAGTGGGACACTGCACTTAGATCCGCCTTTGGTTCTTGCAGCAGGCCTCTTGCGTCTTGTCCTCAAAACAAACCCAGTGATGGTTCAGCTACAATTGCCCTATTGCAAATGATGGGGCTGAGGATAAAGAATGGAGATTTTATTTGCTTGCTTACAGTAGTTCTCTTGGTTGTCCACTAACAGTGTTCTGGGTAGATCACAAAGATCAAATAAAAACAGGATATTGAAAGTATAAGACAGTTGCATAATAAAAAAATATCCAGCAGAAAACACTAAATCTAAGTTCACCATTGAACTGTAAATATGCAAAATACAGGCAGTGGGATAAAAATTCAAATTTCACATGGTGTTGAGAAGACTGTATTCAATCAATCAATCAATTTTATTACAGCAAGAGCCAGCAACACAGAACAACATGATTCCAAACAAAAGAATCAGCAACACTACCACAATGAATCAAAATCCAAAGGGCAGAACAGAAGATCAATGATGCAAAAGGATTTTATAGTGTGTTTTTCAATAAAAGAGATTTACGTTTTCTGATAGCTAAGGTGCAGAATTTGGCCACAGCATAAGATACTGAGCTCAGAGAGTCTTCCAAAAGAAATTTGCGAAGAATTTCAGGGGTGAATTCCAAGTAGTATTACAAGGGTGTAAATTTTGATAAAAGGGGTAATATAAGTCGAGATCGTTCTTCACTGTAAAGTTCCCAGAATAATAGAATGTGAGTAACAGATTCCACCTTATTGGTCATGCATGGACATAGGCGCTCATGGATAGGTACCCACAGGAATTTACCGTATAGTACAGCTGTAGGTAGTGCCTCAAAATGGGCTCTGGAAAATGCCCATCTATAAGATTCATAGGTAATGGTAGATAAATAAGGGGCAGCTGAAAAGCTGGGCCAAGATTTTAGACACCTGTAATTCTCAGAAAGTAAAGCGCCTTCTGTTTGCAATTTGATGTCAAGGAGCCTCTGAGTAATGGTTGATTTTGCCTTATTCAGGGTTCCGTTAAAGAGGTCTTCGGGGTTTAGACCAATTTGTTTGATCTTGTTAGCAATTTGCAAAAGCCAAGGTGGATAAGGGGCTGCAGCCAGGAAATGGGATAACATTCCCTTTGGATTATAATGAATTTTCAACCAGAGGGATATTGCCTGTTTCCAGACTTTTAGTTCAACTCTGGGAAGACCTGCCTCTTGGAGAAGACTGTATTTAAGGTGCCAGACAAGCTTCTCTGAGGAGGTTTATCCATAAGTAGGGTGCTATCACTGAGAAGGCCCTGTCCCTGGTTGTCATGCCTCCCCACAACCTGCGCAACCTTAGCGACTAAGGTGAAATTTGAGCTGCCCATCTGCTCCACCTGGTCCTGCTAATGCACAACTATAATTCACTACTGTGCAGAACAAATAGACTTCATTTTTGTTGCCTGAGATTCTCAGAGCCTGTGTGTTGTGGCTTGTACTCTCAGCACCAGAATCAAATCTTGGCAGTGGCGAAGTAATAAGGCATGTTTGCATCAAGGCATCAATTAATTTGAACTCTCATTTTCACGTTATCTGGGAAGTGCGAATGTTGAATATGTGCAACGTAAGCAGTAACCGCCAGGTGGCAATGGTGCATTTCAAAGTCAACTATTTTCTTCCATACTAGTTAGATGAAATCTCTCACATTTTCCAGAATGCAGAAAACTATCACCTCAGCAAAATGATGAGGTTGAAATATTTGGAATACTACATGCCAATGGACAGATTCCAAAGGAAGTAAAAGATACAGGATTAATATTGAGAAGTAGTGTAGCATACAAGTTAAGACTGAGCCAGTCCCTGTTTTACAGTTTAAGTGAAAATGCCCAGGATAGAAGCAGTAGATTTCTCTGCCATAATCTCACTAGGCTACATCCAGATTCTCGGTATTTTATGGGAGGAGTTCAATTGCATGCTTTAAATTTAGGGTTCTGCAATCAAAGTGGATTAAAACTCTCTGGCACAACAAATCCACTTTAAAAGAAACAGATTACTGGTGGTTTGCGAAAGTGATGCACCAAAATGTGTGGGTTCATGATTGATAAATGGGGAGGCAGAAGATCTCCAGGCAAACTATTCTGAACAAATGCTCTATGGATGTTGTAGGACTGCCACATGAACATTCTGCAAGCCAAGCAGGATGCCTGTTCAGTCAGCGGGTCACTTCAAGGCTCCCAGAGGCAGTTGTTTCTCTTCTCATAGTAATGCTGACTTGACTCCAACAGAATTGTAAGGATTACCAGGGGATAAAAAGCACATGAAGGGTTCAAAGCACTACACAAATGTTAAGTGATAATATTTGGAAGGCTACATCACTTTTATCATGTCTTTTTCGCAAGATATTAGAATCCAAATACAGGGCGCCAATATTTGTGTATGTTCATATTATAATCTAATCCAAGGTCAGGTTCGTGCAAGTAATATGCCTGCTTTAATGGTGGGTGTTGAAACAGTATCTGGTCCCTCCATATTTCATTTTGAACTAGTTCCCCCAGCCAACAACTTTGCCCCAATATTGAAGGCCAACCTCTTGTATCTGTAAAGGTAAAGGTAAAGGGACCCCTGACCGTTAGGTCCAGTAGCGAACGACTCTGGGGTTGCGGTGCTCATCTCGCTTTACTGGCCGAGGGAGCCGGCATACAGCTTCTGGGTCATGTGGCCAACATGACTAAGCCACTTCTGGCAAACCAGAGCAGCGCACGGAAACGCCGTTTACCTTCCCGCCAGAGCGGTACCTATTTATCTACTTGCACTTTGACGTGCTTTTGAACTGCTAGGTGGGCAGGAGCTGGGAGTGAACAACAGGAGCTCACCCCGTCGTGGGGATTCGAATCGCCGACCTTCTAATCGGCAAGCCCTAGGCTCTGTGGTTTAACCCACAGCACCCCCTGCATCCCTTGTATCTAAAGTCAGTGCAATTAAAGGTAAACTCTACTTTTAAAACTTAGGCACACTGAACAGCTATGTAATACGGTATGTTGTGCAACTGGAATTTCTGTAGTGGAACAATTTGTGCCATAATGTGAGTTTTCCCTATCTGACCAGAGTTTTTAATTCTGCTGGGAACATGAACAAGTCATGCTGGTCCATTAACTCTACACTTGTCCAAACCCCAGATTATTCAAAGCAGTTGGCCTGTTCTTGGCTGTAATCATTTTTATTCGTAAGAGTTTAGGTCTCTGTTCTATTCGCTCCATAAGCACCTTTCTACTGTGTGCCTGTTGTCTGCAGCACATTTTATGGTTCAGATCTAGGAAAAGACTTCTGGGTGGTTTTTGCTATTCTGCCAATAGGGCATGTTGAATTTTTCAACTTTCAAATTCCAAAAAAATGAGGGGTGCTAAAAAGTTGTAACATGACTTGGGGATTCAACAGATATTTGGGTTAAATTAATATAATTCAGTTTTGCTTGGCAAGTAAAATGTGTGTAAAATTGCATAGAAATCATTAAAAATGATTGCCAGTTATGTTATTACCTGACACTTTCAGAAGGTAAAACTAAAATTCTTTGGTTTTCCAAGAGCAGATTATTTGCTCCTTAACCAAACAAAGACTTACCAAGCTAAATGTCCCATCACAAAAATAATAGCAGATTTGAATCGCTCACACCCAAAGGCATATATTTAAGATCCCTCGCTGAAGAAATGTGCAAAAATTAAGTTTCACCCCCTAAAATCACATGCCCTACTCTGCCAGTAATGACCAGATGATCTTCTAGTTCTGCTCCAATGCTGCTTCTATGAAACTATGGATTATCATTATCTAAGCAGATGCCAATTGATTTTCGGGGGGGGGGGAGATAGTGCAAAGTATATTTTGGTTCTGTTTTATCTAGTGATACTTAAAATGCCTGGCACTAAGTGGTTTAAATCTGATTGCTTGCTGGGATTTGCTGAAGTGCAAAATAACACTCTGGGGAAGAATTGATTCATTCTGAGAGCTGCCTGCACTTTTGTTTAGTCCTGGATTGATTAAGGCACACCATCTTTGAGCATCTGGAGTAGTAGGAGTCCAAAGCAAATTGTCCGCTCCACACATTGTTTAGCTCTGGCGTGGTCATTTGATTCCTGAGAAATGAACACATTCGGCATGTGCAGGACAAACTCTTCACCTCCAAGAACGGCCGTCTAGCAAACACCAGCTGCAGAGAGCGTTGAGCCAACTGAGCAAGGAGGGGGAAGCTGTGTTCACAGCTGCATTAGCACTTAATAACAGGGATGCCTTTTAAACACCGACCAAAACTGGCCAGCAGGAATTAGGGGATTTGGGTCTTAGAACAGAAGAACATGACCTGGTTTTGTGACAAGCCCACTTGGATCTCTGGGCCCACAGCCACCCTTTCATATGGTTGCATCACCATCCCAAAGGGATACTAAATCCATCTCTCTCCCCCCACCTCCTTGGTTTGGACAGAATGGATTATGCAGTGCTTTCAAGTAACAAACGTAAGGTCAGACAGACGTAACGATCTTGCAATCTGTGGTGCAAAGTGCACCGAATCCTGAGATTGGCTTGTCTACATAGCTCTCCTTGGCTTGCTATGGAGACTAAACTTCATTCTATGAACATAGCTGTCAACTTTCGGATTTGAAAATAAGGGATTTCCCAAAACTTTCGGATTTGAAAATAAGAGATGCTGCGAGGACGGTGGAATGGCACCAAGTAGCCTCGCCACCCTGCGCTCCAGAGGCTGCGCGCGAACGGGTGAGCGAAAGAGCGAGTGCGTAGACGGCAGGCAGGCTGGCTGGCTGGTTGGGTGTGAGGGTCTGGCTGCACAAGGCATGCAAGCTCCGCCCCCAGTCGGTCTCAGACTCCTTATTGGCAGCCGAGCAACGAGATGAGGACCCTGAAATCCGGGAAATTTAAGGGATATCAACAATCCGGAACAGCAGCGGGAAATGGCATTGGAATAAGGGAGTTTCCCGCAAAAAAAGGGAGGGTTGACAGCTATGTCTATGAAATGATTTCGCTTTCTTAAACTGCCCCAAATAGGCCTTTCTAGTTAACAGCAATTTCACCACTGAAGGTGATGCCTCAGAGATATGGCTGTGATGAGGGGACATTGGACAACTGCTTCATAAAATCCACACAAGGCAACCATGGTCACCATCTTGGATGGCTTTCAAAGAGGATTAGCCAAATTCACAGAGGATAAGTCAGAGGCAGTGCACCTTTGCATAGCAGTTAGTGGGAATCATAGAAGTGGGGAGGGAAGGCTGTTGCCCCCAGGTCCTGCTTGCAGGTTTCTCACTGGCACCTGGCCGGCCACTGTGAGAACAGGATGCTGGACTAGATGGGCCATTGGCCTGATCCAGCAGGCTCCTCCTAGGTTCTTAAGCTCCGGCCTGGCTAGCCAAGGGACATTGTATTATTATTATCATTAAGTAGTAGTAGTAATAGTAGTAGTAGTATACTGCCCTATACCCGCAGGTCTCAGGGTGGTTCACAGGATAAAATCACAATATAAAAACACCAAATTCATGATCAAAATAAGAACAAGAACAACCCAATAACCCACCCACCCTCAACACATTTAAATTGGGCATTGAATGTCAATTAACCAAAGGAACGTTTGGTTCTTTTGAAGAGGAACATTTTTGCCTGGTGCCTAAAGGTGTATAATGAAGGCACTGTAGTCAGTTGCCACAGAAACCTAGACTGTCCTGTTCTCCATTAGTGTGCCCTCAGTCTATGTAGGTTGTTTAGGCAAAAACTCATCCTTCCGACCCTCCAAGTGTCAGGGACAGTCTTGAGATTTATAGAAGGTGCCTCACTTTCTGATTTGCTCCCAGAATGTCCCATTTTTCCGTAGGACATCCCTATTTTCATCAGAAAAATGTTGGAGAGTATGGAGTTATGCGACTCCCGAGCCAAGGATATAAGCAACTATACAACCTTTAGAAGACATCTGAAGGCAGCCCTGAATCATTTTATTATGTTTTTATAGATGTCGGAAGCTGCCCAGAGTGGCTGGGGCAACCCAGTCAGATGGGTGGGGTATTATAATTATTATTATGGAGTAGGACAGTGATGGCTAACCTTGACACCCCAGATGTTTTGGAACTACAACTCCCATCATCCCTAGCTAACAGGATCAGTGGTCAGGGATGATGGGAGTTGTAGTCCCAAAACATCTGGAGTGTCAAGGTTAGTCATCATTGGAGTAGGACATCCCTATTTTTGTCAGAGAAATGTTGGAGGATATGCATCCTTGAGATGGGAGGTTTCTGGCGCAAAGGGATGAGGAATGGGCCCTTGGCAGTACATCTGAGTGACCTTGCTTCTAGCTGCTGGAAGAGTGCAATGTTGGATTTCTCCCACAGTCTATATGACACTCAAAAAGCTCTCTTCTTCCCTGCCAATAACCACGAGAGAGTGCCTTGGGACAGCAGGTGCTGGCCACCATTTAAAAGCCAGCATGCTGTTGGTGCCCTTCCAGCGAGAATTACATTTTCTGGATTTTCTGCCTTTGGGGTGGCAAAATACCTTGAGCCAAATCTCCCAGACTCTCTTCAGGGACTGCAACTGGCTTCCTTTCTCACATGTGCCTGGCAGACAGAGTCGAGTCCTGATTCTGAAATGGGCTAATTCTCTCCATGCCCGTTCTGGACTAGGGGTGAGGAGTGGGATCTGTCTAGTGTCAATCACCCGCTGTCAGGCAACCTTTCTGCCTGAAAGTATCTCACGGAGAGCTTTGAAAGGGGCTTCTCATGACTGTCGGGTCCTCCTGAACCCCATTCAGCTGATTGGCAAGGCCCACACACTCCCTTTCAGTTGAGCCAGGGTTTTACCTGTTTTATCCCAGATGTCATACACAACATCAGGTGTAGGACAGTGGGCAAGACTTGGGCAAAATGGCCTTGTGGGCCAAATGGGGAGGCCTAGGATGTTTAATTTGGTCGCTGGTTCCCAAAGCTGAAGGGGCGCCACCTCGAAGCAAGGCACAGGGCTTTGCGAAGGAGGTGTGAGGGCTCCAGCAGGGTCCTAGAGTCCTCCCAACTGCTTCCCAATGCCTACCGTATTTTTCACTCTATAAGGCACACCTGACCATAGGACACACCTAGTTTTTAGAGGGGGAAAGCCCCATTTTTTGAGGATCAGCTCAAAGTTGTTGAGCTTGCTTTGCAAAGGGGGGAAACCCTGTTTTATGGGGTTTAACTCACAGTTCTGCAGCTTCAGGAAGCCATTTCTACAGTTTCCAGACAGATAATCTAATCAGCCAGTGGATAATGAATGAAGGATGACACAGAACCAAATACAGATCTGGCTGATGTAAAACCATGAGCAATCCTTTTAAAGCAGGCATCCCCAAACTCTGCCCTCCAGGTGTTTTGGGACTACAACTCCCATCATCCCTAGCTAACAGGACCAGTGGCCAGGGATGATGGGAGCTGTAGTCCCAAAACATCTGGAGGGCCGAGTCTGGGGATGCCTGTTTTAAAGTCCTGCGTCCGTCTACTCGGAAGTAAGTTTGGCTAGCAATCAATGGGGCTTACTTCCAAGTACGTGAGCATAGGGTGGCAGTTTAAGCTTCTTCCAAAAATAAGATATTTATTATTTCTTTGTTGTTGTTGTTTATTTTATATAATGATACAGTATTATAAATAATAGTAATCTTAATCATTAAATTGAAAACAAACAAGCAAACACCAAGAAACACATAGTTCATTCTTTTGGAACCCCCAAAGCAAATATATGTATGAGCTCCTTTAATGTCTCCAAAATAACCCCCTACCACTTTTAATTTGCTTTAAAATTGTAAACCGCCCTGTGATCCTTAGATGAAGGTGGGATTCCCCCACCCTCTGTTTTATATGGCTGTTTGGAAATCTACCTGCTTATTTTTTCAGAACTGCTTTGGAGCATTGGCAAACCATTTGGCACCAGCCCCATCTAGAGACTGTTTCTAAGAATCACACCTCTGAACCTGAAATGTTCTAAAAGTATTCAAAGCATACTTCCTGCTCTGTTCAGCAACTCATTTCTACCAGTGCTGCATCCGAGATGGCTAGGTGGACCTGATCAGAAACTTGGGTGGAAGACTATTGTGAAGCCCCTCTGTGTCACAGAAGTATAATACTTTGCTTAATTATACTTCGTTGCTGTAAAAAAATGTTTTTTTAAAAAAACCACTTCACCCAATTGTGCACTCTAAATGCCTTGCTTGTGTCTGGTACGCTCAATAATCATGTTCTTTCTAACCTACACTGTGTGAGATGGATGTATATCCATAAATGGCATTGGGACAATTTATCATGAATCCCTTCAGCTCTAATCAATGGGAAGCAATAAAACATGCGAGGCCCGCAAAAAAAGAAACTTTAATTAACCTTAGAAGGGACCTTTGCTAAAGGGGATTTACTAATGGGACACATGGAAGCATCTTGGTCACAATGAAACACATTGTTGGATAATATAGCCATATACTGCGTGGTGTGTGAAACCTTCAGAAAGTTACAGAAACGGGAAGGTCAAATATCACGACTGAACTGAACATGGACCAGTTGGAGATTCAGTTCAGTGGTTGCAGAACAAGTGAATATGTTCCTGTCTCATCCAGTCCAAACATGGTGTGAGCCGTTCTTCATGAGCAGAACAAATTGGAAACTTGTGGCCCTCTAGATGTGTAGCCTTAGCAGAACCAGGGTTCAACGTTGCTCCCAAGGGAGAGGAATGAAAGGAGACAAAAATGTCACCGAGAATCAGAGAAAAAGCTTTTATTCTACATCCTAGAACTGTAGAAGAGACTTGCGGGATCATTCCTCAAGCAAGCCCACGAAATGTTGTTCACATCCAGCATTTATACATTTCTTCCCAGGAAGCTCTAACCTAATAAGGAAATTCTTCCTTTACCCATATAAGGAATAGTCTTATGATGTTCTGCAGACCTTATAAGGAATTCCTGTGAACTTTGGCTACTGACACATCACGGGACACTACTCTAGCCATGTCTAACTTTGTACGCAAGCCATGTCCTTGGACTGCAGCCGTCATGTACTAATGAAGAGATCATCTCGTGCTCTTGTTGTGTCTTAAACTAATGGAGCCGTGCCACTGGGCTACTGGGCTAGAGGGCAATTTGGTAGAGAACTGGAGATTTAGTACAGAAGCTAAATAGGTAGGTGTTGGCCTTTTGGTAGCTTCAGGTAACCCAGATTTGGGGGTTACCCCTTCAGATGTTGTTGGACTACAACTCCCATCACTCCTGATCCTTGTCCGTGCTGGCTGGGGCTGAGGGGAGCTGGAGTTCTACAACAACTGGAGGGCCAAAGGTTCCCTACCCTTGCCTTGGAACAATCTTTCTCATTTTTCCACCCTGATAATAAAGATTAAAAGGATATGGTGTTGGTCAGAGGCTTGATATCCTTTAGCGGTCCAATCTGCTCCTTGCAAAGAGGTTGTAAACTTCACCAACTTGGTCTGTGGAGCTAATATATATGGCCACTTGCTGCACCCCTGCTAATGTTGCTGTGGCCTGGCTTTGGTCCAGAGCCTCCCGTTTGAACGTAGCTGTTTGGAGACAGGTAACATTTCCATCTTCCCTTCAGGCTCCCTGTTTGTTTGGCAAGCGAGAGATGTGGGCTTATGGCTGGTACTGCCTACTTGAGACAGATCCAGTTTCAGCATCAAGTACCAGTTTGATTTATGATGATTCATGTAAAGATTTTTGCCCAGGGGTGGTTTTTATTATTATTCAAAAATCCAAACTCTTGGCATTGGGCTATGAAAACTCTCAGGCAACATTACTTGTATGATTTCCAAGGGTGTTGCTGGCTTGACTTGAAATCGGTTGGAAGGATTTAGAAACCATTTCTGTTCACCTTAGAACATTTTTCTCCCCCCGCTTTCCCATTCCACAGTATCATGCAGTTTAGCTCCTCTTGACTTGCCTTGTTAACAGCAAAGAATAAACAAGCCTGGTGGTTCTTTGCCAGACTAATGGCAAACACTGAGAAATGATATGTAATTTTCCACCCTTTGAGGTGAAATTAGGATGAGTCTTTCGTGTGCAATCACTCAGTGGAAGCAGGTAATTTTCAAGCCTCTTGTGCCTGTGGCCCCCTCCAGAGTGGTGGGGTTTTTGTGTGCTAGTATTGTGCACAGGGACGCGGGTGGCACTGTGGGTTAAACCACAGAGCCTAGGGCTTGCCGATCAGAAGGTCGGCGGTTCGAATCCCCGAGACGGGGTGAGCTCCCGTTGCTTGGTACCTAGCAGTTCAAAAGCACAAAGTGCAAGTAGATCAATAGGTACCGCTCTGGCGGGAAGGTAAACTGCGTTTCTGTGCGCTGCTCTAGTTCGCCAGAAGCAGCTTTGTCATGCTGGCCACATGACCTGGAAGCTGTACACCGGCTCCCTCGGCCAATAATGCGAGATGAGTGCCGCAACCCCAGAGTCGGTCACGACTGGACCTAATGGGGTCCCTTTACCTTTATTGTGCAACATGTTGATAGAATAATCGTGCGTCAGTGGTGGACTTATTTTGGATTGTCCACACATCATTCTGCTTTATTAGTTCTTCTGTGATCCTTCCCCAATGTTGCTGCTTTATCTGGACAGGTACTCTTGGCACTATAGCTCAACAGAAGCAGGACAGAATACAGAACATCTGTGGTATAAACTGTTACAGGATTTCCACAGGCACTTTTGCATACCCTCCAAGTATCCCGATTTCCCTGGGACATCTCAGAATTACAGAAGCCACCTCTGCTTCTGATTTGATCCCAGAATGTCCTGTTTCCTCCCTCCAGCGCTGCCACTGCTGAGCTGGGGGAGGAGGAGGAGTCAGAGCTTGCAGTGGTGCCACGTGAGCCAGCTGGCTCCCACAACAGAGCTGTACCAAAAGGCACATGCCTTTTTGCGCTGCGCTGCTGCACAGGTCAGCTGGTTCCTGCTGCCACACCAAAAGACACACGTCCCAATTTTCAGGCTAATGTATGAGTTCTGGTATGTCCGCCCTAAAACTCTTGCAGGCACACAGAGTATTAAAGTGAGATTGCCCTGTTCCCATCGCAAGCACAAATGGTCATGAATGCCCAAGGAAAAGGGCATGTGGAAGAGCTTTGCGTTCCTTCCAGCTCCAGCTAGGATACCGCGGCAATATCCCTTTTGCTTCCTTACTTTTCTTTCCTGACAGGCCAGCAACTAAGAGGTGCCAGGCCCCACCCAAACAGCAGAATTACTGTACAAGGTACAACTTGTCACTTCAGCCTGCAAGAGGCAAGAGATGACATGTTTGACTCCTCCTGTATATTAAAAAAAATCTCATTGAATGTGGAAAACTCGTGGTGACCAGGTAAAGGACCTGACTTGCTATTTTTCTATAGGCAGAGAGTTTTAAAAATCTGGTATGTAACCCCTGCTCAGTGCTGTATATCCTCCTCCTCTGATGAAAGGCAAAGACCTATGTAGACAGAGGTGGCTGTGGTGTGGCACAGGAGACCCGCTTTTCCTGCCTCTGTCTTCTCTTGGACCAGGCGGCGCCTCAGATTTGAGAAGGAAGGGCCAGAGGTTGTGTATGTGTCATGTGGTATAGTAAATATTGAACTCTGAGACACATTATGGTTACGCATGAGCCCCTTAACAGGCTTTCATTATTATTTTTTCAAAAAAAATGTATTTATTTATTTATTTATTTATTTTTTAATTTTATCAAAAATTTTTATTGGTTTTAACAAAATAATACCATTAAAGAAAAACAGGCAATATTAAACAAACAAAAAGAAAACAACAACAATAATACACAGAAAAACATACATAATTCCTTCCCTAATAATCCTTCTTATCATTGTGGGTTGACTTCCTCCTATCCTCTCTTCCTGCGTTCATTGTATATCATCTTTAGTAATTTCTTGACATCATTAAAAACATTTTTAACTAATTAACCTCAAATATATCTTCTATCCTAATGTCAATATCATTTATTCCAACAATTATAAACCTTAAATCTATCCTCTAAGTCTACAGCCTCCCTTATCTTCCAGCTTACTTCTACTCTTTAATCTTACAATACTTTTTTAAATATACTTTAAATTTCTTCCAATCTTCTTCCACCGCTTCCTCCCTCTGGTCACGAAGTTTCCCGGTCAGCTCAGCAAGTTCCATATAGTCCATCGTTTTCATCTGCCATTCTTCTATCGTTGGTAATTCCTCTGATTTCCAGTTTTTAGCCTACAAAATTCTAGCTGCTGTTGTGGCATACATAAAGAAAGTCCTATCAACTTTTGGAATTTCCTGTTTTACAATTCCAAGTAAGAAAGCTTCTGGTTTTTTACTAAATGTGTTTCTCAACACCTTTTTCAATTCATTATAAATCCTTTCCCAGAAGTCTTTCACCTTTGGGCACGTCCACCACATATGGAACCCTTAACAGGCTTTCAGACCTTTTAAGGCATCATGGAGACAGGCTGCATCGCATCTATGTGCACACGCTTGACCATCTGACACAAACACTTGTTCATAGGCTCACTTCGACCGCTGAAATGAAGATGTGTAGTTCAGGGGACAGAGCCTGCCACTGCAGTGCTGATTCTCTATACCACCAGTACATTCATTTGATATAGCTGATAATGGTAGCAGTAATCGTGCATTTGGTGGGCATCATGGTTCATGCATCTTTTGTCTACAAATTGCAAGGTGCATGCCACAATAAACTATTTACTTCCCATGACCACACAACCTGCCCATATGAAGAACAACATGGACGCCTTGCTGGATTTATGCCTGGATACGTGTTGTGTGCATTGGCTGCTCTGCTGTAAACAGTGGACTTGAAGCCTGGCTCTTTGGTTGAGATCAAGGACCACAGTCTACCTTGGCTTTGCCCAGCACTCGTGATGGGACCCCTAACTACTGTGATGGTCTTTACTTGTTGACACTTATTTGTGGGGAATCCAACATGGCGGATGCAGCAGCGCAGCTAATGTGAACAGTTGCACTGTGGTTTGGTTCCTAAAGGGAAATGTACAGAATGTCCACCAGCAGAATTTCTGAGGTTGAGCAGCTGCTAATTTAGCAAGCTGGTCATAGGGGGAAACAGATGGTAATCTGTGAGAAACTTTTGAGAATTAGTAGTGGTCTTTTGCTCCAAAGGGTTTGGGAATGGTGGGGCAAGAGCCTCAGCAATTATATGCATCTGATGAGAAACTGCGTGGGACAAATCCGATTGGGCACTGAACAGAATTCATTTTGGGAGTTGGCCGAGCTTTCCTATATCCACCTCTCCCTTGCTAATCTTGGTTCCACACAGCTGCATCTGATTAGAAAGATTAACTCTGGTGGAGATGGTGAAATAATCCTAGAGAATCAGCATGATTAACACACCATTGCAGCTTTATCCCAAGAGAAACACACCTGGATTGATTAATTCATTTGATTTCTCAGCTTCCCTTCATGATGAGATCCTAGAACAGATTGCAGCAATTTTAAAAATACAGGATTAAAAACGGTTAAATCAGATTGCATTCAATGGAACAGGGTGGATCCTAAAATGTACTGTATATACCAGGTGTCAAAGGTCAGGGTAACATCTTCAGCATACAATGAAAGCTACATAGTGAAGGTGAATTCCATAATTTAGTGGCTGCCGCAGGGAATGTCCTCTCCTGAGTGGCTACCCCCCAAAACCTGTAAGGGTGGTGGAACTACTGGGAAGCTCCCACTGCTGATCTCAACACTTCAGAGAGTCTGTAGGGAAGGAGGCCTAAGTCATTTAGGGCTTTAAATACCAATTACACATCCTGAATTAGGCCAGGAAATGTACTGACAACTAGTGCAGCTGTTTTAAAACAGGGGCTTCGTGAATCCTAAATAGAATCCCGGCCAGTAGTCTGACTGCCACATTTTGGACAAGATGAAGTTTCTGAATCGTCTTTAAGGCAATCCTGCATAAAGTACATTGCAACAATCCAGTATGAAACTTACCAGAGCACAGAACACAATGGCTACGTCATTGCTTTTTCAGGGATATTGAAGAGCCCATGGTCCTAGTTGGTGGGAAAAGATACACTACCCTGGGCTGAGTTTTCTACTGCATTGTGTAGTTTAAAAAGGACAAACCTGTGTGTGTTGATGTGCTGCCCATGACTTGCCCATGCGATTTTAAAAGACTAGGGTGCAGAATATTATACCATTTTGATGGGATTTCCGCAACATTTGCATTAAATGCAAAGAGAAAAAGAGACACGGGTGTCTTCTGATTCAAAGAGCCTGCATTCTCTTTTTTCTCCATCTTGCCTCTTCCAAAGAGGAAGATCAGTGTTTGATGTGGAAAGAGTCCAGAAATGAGTGGCAAGCAGAGGCCAAAGGCTAGGTCATGAGTAAAACAGATCTGAGGCCAAGATGCTTAGAAGACTGTCCACCACAGGCAAGAGGCTGAGGTTTAACTCTATATGTAATTTTCCTTTATTCCTACAAGCTGTCAATTTCCTCTTGACACCCTTGTATACCGGTACATAATCTCTTAATATGGTAAATATGTTTGCCAAAGTTTAAGCATCTTTTAATTTATGCCAGTTGGCATGTTTCAACTTGTTCTAGCATACTTAGCAGTGTAGAATTTTATTTCAAATCCCCCCTGGCTTTACACGTTAGGCCTACAACTTCCTTTAATGCAAGGGCCAAGGTATCTTCTGGTTCATATTTAAGTCTGGCATTCAGATCTGATTTAATGAAGCGGATACAGTTCGAAGTGCTCACAAACTGTACATTGACTCCAGTACCAATTCCTGAGACACAAATGCAACCCCTTAGTTGACTTGTTTGTAAGGCAGTTTTGAGTTGAACCAATTTTTTTTGCTTCCCCAAATTCCATCTCAGCCTTTAATTTCTCATTGGGCACAAAAAAGTCTGATTGTACATCAATTGATGCCACAGACCTAGAAGGCTAGGAAAGAACTACTTCTCTTTGAAAACTGACAGCTTCTATGCAGAACACACAAAAAACGAGGAAGAAGGCAAGTTATAAAGCTGTTTGGTTGCTTCCTTAGCCTGAAGCCTCCAATGTTTGATTCAGTTGCCATGATAACTTAGACTGCATTTATTGCACTATTTTCCTACTTTTAATGCTAGTGCTTCTGTCTCAATTTCTAACATTCCCTTTGCAGTACCTGTCACATTATGGAACTGTGGCTTTTTGACTGATATGCTGCCATCTCCTAGTTAATTTTGAACAGTTTGAAAGAAGTGTATGCTACCTCATAGTTTATCACATGAAATTACAATGCAAAACTCCTGGAATTTTACAAGTTAGGGTTAGGGTTGCAAATGGATTTTTAAATATATATATATTTTTACAATTAACACAGAAATGAATTCTAAACCTCCACTAGATTTCCAGGACTGGCTTTTGCATCATGTGAAAGGTGGCATAAAACACAGAATTTGTCAGGCAAGGAAGCATCAGGAAAACAACATAAGCTCTGGCTCATGATTGAAATGGACCTGAATGCCTATCTTGAAGGCAGAAATGTTTTTCATTTCGGAGTGTGTGAGAAGCACAAATGTTGACAAGGCCTTAATCAAGCTAAGATAATGAACCAGTGTGAAGAAGGTGTAAGATTTGTTACTCCCTGAGGCTAGCAGCACTGAGTGGCCTTCACGTCTCTCCCTGTACACCAATAAGACTTGGGACCAAGTCCACCAACGGAAAACTGTTTCTGCAGATGTTTACCCCATGGCCTTTCATTTGCCAATAGAAAGAAGTTACGTTGTGATCAGTGGCGTTGCGGGGGGCAGGCGGTGCGCCCCGGGTTCCAGGGGATGACACTTGGGCTGGCCCTACCCCGCCCCGCTGGGGAGCCCCGAGCAAGCCGTGGAGCGAGGCCGCTCTGCCCTGGGGCCCGTCTGGGGCCTGCCCGACGGCGCTGCTATGGGGCTGCTGCGTGTGATTGGCGGCTCGTGGTGCTGCCCCGCCCTTGCTGCTTTTCGCGCGGCGGCTCTCAAAGTCGCCGCGGGAGCAGAGGCGGCGGCCTGGTGGCGGAGTGTGCATGCGTGGCATTTCGCGCACGCGCAGTCCGTCGTGACATCACGGCACAACTTCACGACGCCCCGCCCCCAGGGGTGCCTCCGTTCGCTGCCCCGGGTAGCGAGGAGGCTTCATCCGCCCCTGGTTGTGATAAAAGGAGGAATTAAAGGGAAGCAATCAGTGAGGAGCAAAGGGTTTCTGAGATGTTTGGTAATAGAGAGTTAAGTAGTTACTGCGTAGAGTACTGTTTAAAAGCATATTCATATTCTATTTTGCATTTCCATATAATCATTATTTGCATATGCTGTTCATCATTTCTCCCTTACCCAAGATTCATCACTGCATAATGTACTTTTCTTTTTTCTTTGGTATTTTGCTAATATCT
The DNA here is from genome assembly GCA_034641385.1 of Darevskia mixta. Taxonomy (NCBI): domain Eukaryota; kingdom Metazoa; phylum Chordata; class Lepidosauria; order Squamata; family Lacertidae; genus Darevskia; species Darevskia mixta. Next base: position 4,051,771 of record JAWWNH010000224.1, on the reverse strand, counting down.
GAAATGCATTCACTAGTCTTCTGTTGAGGGACTTAAAATGATTATTTCCAAACGGATTTTAGCCTCTTGGGTCCTGTTTGGCCTCCATCCATTGGAACAAATTAAGAACCTCATTTCTTTCTCATTTTCAGCTCTGTATTACATGTAGTCAAATGCTTCTAGCAAAACAGTTACATATTCCCCCACCCCCACCCCATGCAAAACCATTCATGAAATTGATCGAACACCCTTTATTTTTCAGGCAAATAACATTTGGGATATCCAGTTAAATAGTATTGTGTTACTTTTATTTTTAATCCAAGGGCTACTGAGTATTCACCGTAATGGGTTTCATCATGCTAAATTTGTACACATTACCATACTTGGTTGAAAAAAAGGGTGGCTGTTGGGTTTTTTTAAAAAAAAAAATGAAATACACATATCTACAGTAGCAATTATCACAAAGAACACATGGTTGAATGAAGATTTCAATCCAACTTTACAAACGACAACAAAGGTGTCATAAAACAAATTTCGTACACACTGATGAATAGTATTGACTTTCTTTACATTTGGCAAAGTTATGACCAGAAGATGGCATTTAAAACATTTTTAAACAAATGCAAATATATACAGGGGGTTGCTTCCAATGCCTCTTTTCTGTTCATGCAGCAGAGTTCCACTTGCACAATAAGACTTCCCCTTCCCTGAAGCCCCCTTCACACCCTCAAAATCTGCTCCAAACAGTTGCAGACACCCCCACCCCCCTGATAGAGCAGGTTTTGGATGTGTTCAGGAAGAGAAGAGGAAGGGGAAGTCATATAACCCATTGGGTACAACCCTTTTGTCAGTATCCTCAAAATAGGAAGACATTAAATAGCAACAAACAAACAAACCAACCAATATTATAAACATAAGTGTTCATGTTACGTATATGGGGATAAACTCTGAACATGTAAAAACTCTAACGGAAACTACCCTGTACATGTAAAAAATAGGTTTGTTCATCACATTTTAGCAACTCTGTGTTCGGAGGTAAACCCGGTGGTAGGGTCGCAGGACAGAAAAGGCCAAATATTTCCTAAGGTTTGTTGCCCTTAATTCCAAATGAGAACAATGACAAATTAATCATCACGTGAGTTCATTTCAGTTGCTTCCAGTGGGACTCCAGATTGAAGTGTCTTTGTGGGGTGGTGTACACACTCGCTAGGAATAGAACAAAAAGAAAAGGTCTGGTTTTCTTTCCATTTGGCATGTGTTGATGGTAACTTGTTAAAGAAGAGGAAGCAGAGAGCAAGAAAAATGGCCAGTTCCCATAATAAAGGGATGTAGGAAATCCTCCGCTTGCTTTTTAAACTTCTTCATAAATGATCTGAAGTGAGGGATGAACAGTTTTTTTCCAGTGGCAACAACTTATTCAGGGTGGTCAAAACAAAAGCGGATTGTGAAGAGCCCCAGAATGAACTCTCCAAGCTAAGCAAATAGGCAATGCAATGGCAAATGGAGTTCCAGGCAAGCAAGTGCGATGTCATGCATATTGGACCAAAAAAATCCTAATTCCACATATCCACTGATGGGGTCGTGGTTGGCGGCTTAATTGAAAAGACTGACCCAGTGTGCGGCAGCTGTGGATTCCGTGTTTGGAATCATTCGGAAAAGGATTACAAATCAAACCGGCAATACTGTAATACCTTTGCATTGTGTGACAACACTTGGAATACTATATACAGTTCTGGTCACCACATATCAAAGGGGATCTTGCAGAGCTGGGAAAGGTGCAGGGAAAGGCAACCGAAATTATGAATGGGTTGCGGCCATGCCCATACCTTGGGTTACCTACCATATGTACATATAAGACTCACTTCTGCTATCTATCTCTGACAAGAAAGGATAAACCCGTTACTAGATTTGGGCCAAGCAAGCAGGCCTTGCCTCGTACAAGATGGCGAAGGAAGCTAGCATGAGCATGAGACTGGCTTTCAAGCAAGACATTTGGTTTATTTCCATGACCCTGGGGTTGCTCTGCTCCACAGGCTACTGTAAGCATAATGGATGAACAAAGCCTTAGACACATTATTGCCATCTAGTGTAAACTATTTCACAGCCATCTATAATGATTATACTTAGCTGAAGACCTGGATTTCATAAATGCTGCAGATCTGTTGCAGCGTGGAAGGCTGGAGTGGCTACAAATCAATAAAAGGTCTTTATCTAGATACATACACTTTTCATGCAGCAGGTGTGGGGGGGAAATGTTTAAGTTTTATCCCTTAAACAGTCATACCATTGTAACTATATATAAAGCAGCTTTAAAAATATTATTATGGAAAAGAAAGCTCTACTGATTTTGTTAACTGAACCACACATATTGCCAACATTTTGTTTTTAATAAAGCGTGTTAACTGTTGTCATTCCTCAGGCCTAATGGGCGCCTAGTCAGATACAACCATACTTGGCTGTTAAGAGAAATAAATTGTGCCCTTGAAAGCTTATCAGCAGCCGTCCTTCATCTGGAAGCAATTACAACATTATAAATGATATTAAATGTTATATCAACTGTACTTTGAAGAAAAAAAGCCAAACGAGTAACTGCAGCACTCAGAATATAGGACCTATAAAGGGCCAGCGTTCTGACTACAGGAGGTAGCTTTATTTTGTGAAGGCCCAAAATATTTTGGTTTTGTAACTTATAGTGTTCCTAAATGTTGCAAGGGAAAGGAGGACAACTCACAATGTGGATTCTGTTTTCAATAGCATCTCATGACATCTCATGAAGAGCACCTCAGTCCTGTGCTTTCCAATTGACAATTTGGGTGTCATGTCTAAGGCTGGAATGCACTGAGGAGCTGGGATGATTGGAAGGCGGATGATGTAGTTTGGCAGAAGTGGTTTCTTCATGATCACTGGGAGAAGAGCAAAACCTCTGGTTGACAGAAGTTACTTGAAGGTAGAAGGAAAGAGTCTAAAATGGCGGCAGAACGGTGGTGGTCTTAAACAAATATGCTTACCTAATGGAGGCTGCAAATTCTATGAAGTCTCATAGAAGTTTTCAACTTCAAAATTATCTCTCTCCTCGTTTAAATACACAAAGGGGGGGAAGGTGGGTGTGTTTTGATACAGGGGTGGGCAGATGGTAGATCAGTGGGTGATTTGAAGCAGATCAGCAAGGATTTCTGACACTCGATTGCTTAACAACAATGACAACAACAAAATGACTTTCCTCTTGAAATTATACTGCTGACATGGGTAAAAGGGAGTGACCCCAGGTGAATTTTTGAATGGTAGGACGGTGAGCTCTGTTCAGTTCTGTTACTCAGAACAAATTCCTGGTCTCTTTTAACTCTAATCCTTTACCTCTGGATCCACTTGGTGAGTCTCAAGTGTCCCAGTAAGAAAATAAGGTAGATCCCACAAACCTGAAGTCTGCCCGCCCCTGTTTTAATGTGTTCAATCTCCAAGTCTGCTGGAGTCATCAAAATTGCAACATTGCCAAAACTCAGCTCCACTGAGTACAATAGGATTGAATCTCAGGTAGGAATGGGTGAATTTATGCATCTGTACGCATTACTTGGTTGTAGAACTGCATTGCAAAATTGTGAGAAGTGCAAACTTTGAATGATGCCTGTGCATGGCTTCCGAAAGTGTGAATTAGGTAGCTTCTCCTTTCAATGCAAACTGAATCGAATTCCTCCCCCATCCCTACTCCCAGGTAAGTGTGGATTGCAGCCTCAAAAGCACTTTGGTCCTATTGCCCTCCTGCACCCACCTTTGCTGGTTTCCCAGGGCAGATCCCCCCACAAAAATTGAAATACCAAAGGGCACAGGACTACTAGTAGCAGCTCAACACCACCTGCCTCTTCAGCCCATGTGATTTTATCCTGGTTTTAAAAGGTATAGTAGCTGCCAGTGCTCTATTCTTGCATTCATAAAGTATATTCATTGCCTACAGTTAACTGGCTACATAAGGATCAAATAACACATAGCACAGTTTGACTCCTGAAACCTAGCAGTTCTGTCCCTGGACTGGGAATCCAAAGGTAAACTGCACTGAAGCTTTCTAAGGAAGAAAAAAAAATATTTAAAAGCAATAGAGTCACATGACAGAGAGTTTACCATGTCAAAAAAGATTGGGAGTGAGCTGTACATGTAATGAACCCCACTAAGAGGGAATGAGATATAATCATCACCACTCCCACGTTACATCTGAGAAGCCCTGAGCTGTGTTTTCAATACTAACATGAGAAACGGACTTTTAAGTGCTTGCTTCAGAGCTTTTCAATGCAATGTACCATAAACAGAGACATATATGGAAGAGATGTCCGTACAACACTTAGTACATCCCTCTTAACCCAAACTCTTCCTTTGCTTTGCCACCAAGTTTGAGATCTATTTCCGTGTCCCTTCTCAGGAAAAGAAAGATGGCATCTAAACATCATGCAAGAAAGCGGGTTAAGGCAAACCATCTGGTGCACTGTTAAAGTTAAGGATCTATCTGGTGTCAGTGGGCACTTCACAAATAAATCTCTTTGGATTTGTGGTTTCCCGCCTGCCCTCCTCTTTAGCTTATATAGGTTGCGTTTCGTGATCTTTTATCTTTTTTCGGGCTTGCTTTGCTAATGTTTTGTCTATGCTCTCAGCAGGAAAACACCCCCCACCCCACAAAAAAACAAAAAACAAAATCCCTTGAGGGAGGGTATGAAAAAAAAGTTTGATGCTCCAAGACGAAACCTTAGGATCCAGGCAACTGATTTCTTCGGTTCCTGCTTTTCCTGCTGTTGATGAGAGCCTTCAGCTTGCCATAATCCCCTCTCATCTTCTGGGAATCTTCGGCCTGCTGGCCAAGTTGCCTCGTGTCTTTGCAATATTGATTAATCATCTGCAGTTCCGAGTGGCTGAAGGCTCCCGCCAAGTCCTTTGGGTGGAACGGCAGAGCCTGGAGTGAACTAGCCCAGGTCCACGGGGACCACTTTTCAGTCATGAAGGCCACCGTGTCTGAATCTAACACCTTGAAGTTCACCTTTGCTATCGTTTGCTTGAAGCCATTTTCCGTCGCAATGCAGTGATAAAGCCCTCGGTCAGCATCCTGGACAGAGCGAATCAAGAGCCCTTGTTCGGTTGATATGATTCTTTCATTAAGTTTGACCTAGAAGACAGACAGACAGCATGTGCTCTGATGTCATGGGTTTGAATATGACCAGTATACTAAAAGAAAAATCCGTATTTATCTAGATATACAAGATATACAATCCAAGCAAGCCATTTTCTTTCCACTAGACAGAGACACCCTGCTTGAAATGTATTTCTAAGGGAGAGCTATTAAACACAGCAGTGCTTTTAATATTTGTAACTAATAAGTTTAGTCTTGTTTTTACATCCTCATTATTATTTATTACAGTTATTAGTCACTTTTTTGCCCTGCAACTTGAGGTGACTTACAATATTTTAAGCAAAAAAACATTAAAATTGTACATTAAAAGACTTAAGGCCTGATGGTTAAAAGCCAAGTAGGTTAAAAACCTGGTTAAAAAGGAATGTTTTGGTTTGTCAGCTGAAGATATGTAATGACGGTGCCAGGTGAGCCTCCCCAGGGAGGATATTACACAAGCAGGGAGCACCCACTGAAAACTTAAGACCTGGAACATACTGTTTTTCGTGTTGTATTTCTGTGTGTCACAGAGGCCATTAGAAAGAAATTGACAACACAGATCATGTCCTGGCGAGTCAGGAAAATCATGGGACTTGAGCTCACAACTACATACCTCACTAGTGAGGCTTAAACCATAAAAGCACATTTTCCAGAAGACAATTTCAAACTGTGGGTGTAAAGCAGAGGTGGGGAACCTATAGCCCTCCAGACATTTTTGGACTTCAGCTGCCATCGGCCTCGGGCAGCCTAGCCAGTGGTAAGGGCTGACGGAATTTGTAGTCCAGTGTTTCTCAAACTTGGGTCTCCAGCTGTTGTTGAACTACAACTCCCATCTTCCCTAGCTAGGAGGACCAGTGGTTAGGGATGATGGGAGTTGTGGTCCAACAACATCCGGAGGGCCACATCTTCCCCACCCCGTTCTGCTTGCTATTATTCAGCCAGGTTCATTCACAAAGAACAGGAGCATTTTTCCTCCTGCAGAGACACTGCCTGAGATTTGTAAATAGTAATAATTTCATTTTTTATTTATTTAAGGAAGGATAAATACGGATCCAACTTGGATCCATATACACAATTGCACTGTATATCACAGAGCTGAAACTTGAGAGCTTAGGAAAGGACAGTAATGGAAAATGTGATTACACAACGGTCAGGAAAATTCTTGTTGCTGTGAGTATTTTTAGTTCAGGCTAAATCCTTGCTACAAAAGCTTTCCATATCATCTTCTCTCCCGGCTCCTCAGACTTAACTCCTCTGTTACGCCTGTTGTTCCTTTCTCAGATTGGCAGCACGTTTTAACTGCTGGAGACATTCCCATGAGGGCAGCGCTCATGCTGCGTACAGAAGGCAGGATCCAGGCAAAGCCAAGTCCCCACTGATTTCAGTGTTATAAGGTTAAGCACATCTAGTGATAAGAGGATGCCCCTGGGGGAGGGGGGGGAGAATAATGCAATTTATTTATTTAGTTTGCAAACTGATCAATCTGCATTCCCCAAACCAAAACACAGCTATGAGTTTTCTGAAATGGGTCTCCAACCAAAAAATGCATACCAGAATTATCTATCTACTAGAGGAAAGTGCATACAAAAATGTTTATATTAGTGAAAGTAATGCACAAAAGTTTATTACATTGAGGAAAAGTGTTTGCTTTGAAAGAGCTTTAAAACATATTATGCTGGTTGTGGGTATATGCTGGTTGTATGTCTAGAGTCTCAGCAACTCAGATAAGTTTGGTGCATTTTATTTTAAGTCTCATGCTACACTGCCATGGGCATCTGGACACTGGCGTAACTCGAGAGACTATTCTATATGAACAGAAGACACAGCCTTTATCTTCAGGGTTCCCAGCTGAGTGCACCCTCTTGCCTTCCACCCTCCAATGCTTTTGAGTGAATTTCTCACCTCTTTCCTTCTGTCATTGTCCTTCTGCAAGAGCCATTTAACGGAGGCCTGTGGTGATTTTGGCGTACACTCAAGGAAGGTGGTGTTATTCTTTACTCCATACTGGATTATCTCTGCTGCATTGCGGTAAGCTGGAATGTGAGAGAGGCCAGATGAGAATTATGCTTCCTCTTGACTTGGAAATGCATTGCACACAGAGAAGTGTGACTAGCCAAAGGTCACCCAGCAGCTGCATGTGGAGGAGATGAGACGCGAACTCGGTTCACCAGATTATGAGTCTACCACTCTCAACCACCACACTGGCTGGTAGCAGCCACATAATTAGATGTTAAAATATCCTAGCCTAGATTGCAAACGTATACCAGATAACTGAAATGCAAAATATCCATTGAGTTGTTCAGGCTTCATAATAGTGCAGTTTAGACAAACCATTCCTGATCACCCCTCTTCCACAAAAATTCACTCTTCCATTACAGTGGTACCTCGGGTTAGAGACGCTTCAGGTTACAGATGCTTCAGGTTACAGACTCCGCTAACCCAGAAATAGTACCTCGGGTTAAGAACTTTGCTTCAGGATGAGAACAGAAATCGCATGGCGGCAGGAGGCCCCATTAGCTAAACTGGTACCTCAGGTTAAGAACAGTTTCAGGTTAAGAACGGACGTCCAGAACGAATTAAGTTCTTAACTCGAGGTACCACTGTATTTGCTTTAACCATTTATTTGTAATATTGCTTGGCAGATTGCATTTTTATCCTGCTCTTGTTCAGAGAAGATACATTTCACACCCACCCACCCCAAATCTTATCCTTTTTACTCTCAAAAGCACCCTGTGATGTGGGTTAGACCGAGATGGGAGTGACTGGCTTCGTGCCTGAGTAGAGCATTGAACCTGGATCTCCTTGATCTTAGCTCATATTAGTATAAACATGATTAAAGCAACATGATTATGTGCAACTATGGTATGCAAATCCACTTCAACTCATGAACTCACATTTCAGTTACCATTGCATCCTGGTTAGCTTTAACCATGGTCACCAAGAAATATGGAACCTATTCTTCACTATGATTAAATCAAATAATAGGGAGGGGGAGATTTACGATGAAGGATGGTATATATCAGCCTTTCTCTGTATTGTTTTTAACACTTGATTGGGAGCCGCACAGAGTGGCTGGGGAAACTCAGTCAGATGGGCGGGGTACAAATAATAAATTATTTTATTATTATTATTATTATTATTATTATTATTATTATTATTATTATTATCATCATCATCATCATCATCATTTCTCAACCTTGGGTCCCCAGATGTTTTTGGCCTACAACTCCCATCATCCCTGACCACTGGTCCTGCTACCTAGGGATGATGGGAGTTGTAGGCCAAAAACATCTGGGGACCCAAGGTTGAGAAAGGCTGGTATATATAATCATAGTTAGGAGGACAATATATGCATGTACTGGATTGTGGTATCCGGAAATGGTTAGGAATAGCTTAGAACAGCACAAACAGAAGGGTGGGAAGATATTTTGTTCCAGATGTATCCAGAGGCAGGCATTTGGTACATCCTTAGTCAAAAAATAAATAAAAAAATTATTTTTTTTTTAATATTTTGGAAGCCAACAGTAATTTAGCATTCCTAATTGTCTTTGTGAACCGAATGTTTGTGGAATCATTAGCAGCCTCCGGCATTCTATTTTTAGACATTTGTGCTCATTAAAGTCAAAATGCTACAGCTTTATATACTCTTAAATATGGGATCAAGCAAGGGTTAAGCTCATAGTTAAAACCCAAGGCTGGGGAGAGAAAACCATAGACTTTGAACAATAAAAGTAAATGGTGATTTTTGTTTTTGTATTTGTCCATTTCAATTTTGTTCTAGCTTCCTCCAATGACCACTCCAGGATTTTCGGGAGCCTCAGAGAAGGAGCCTGTCATGGGCACCTTTAACAGCAAGAGATGATATATGGAAACTGAGAAGAGTTGAAAAATGGGGGGTCCCTAAAAATGGCTGATCCTAACTCTAAATATATTATCCAGACTGTACAGTATTTGTGATGCTGTGATACCATACTGAGACAACATTGTAGTCACAGACTGTCTCAGGATCAAACCTTTGTTTCTTGCATTGTTGTTGTTAAAAAGATCAACATTAAATTTCCCAAACAAACATAGCACATGAAAAGGAGAAATGGATGCTAAAAATATATGGGTACTATACTAATTTTTACCACTAAGCCACAGGGATATTATGATTCACTTGTAAGAATGACCACATGTGTTTATAGCCCATCATATTTCAGTTCAAATTACCTTTTAGGTTAAATCCCCGGCATTGAGTCATAGGGTTTCCATGCTTCACATCTTGTCTCCGGCTTCTCCTAAGATATTAAGGGAAAGGAGAAAGATGGAATTGCAAAAAGGACTTTCAGTTCCTAAGTACTGTACAGTAACTTGTATTTCATCCAAACATCTGCCTTCAGGTTTCGGAGTTTCAACAAAATGTTGTATTTTGAGCAGGGAAACTAGAAACTACAGAGACTTTTGTAATACACCTAAATGCTGCCACTCTTCCACTTTTATGAAGCATAAGCAGTAGCAGCAGATTGTTTACTTAGGCTTTCCATATAACACTGTCATTCTGAATGAACACTGTAATGTTCTGATTGAGTACCATCCACCCAATGGCAAAATTTTTAACTTCTGTTCTGACATACAAGAGACGCAATGGACTGTTGGTTGGAAATTGAAATGTTTGGAATTAGTATTTATACTATCTTGTATACTTATTAAGTCTTGATTACCACTAATTTTATTGCCAATAATTTTAAATTCAATTGTGTGAGTGTAACTGCTGTTCTTGTGTTGTCTTCTGTTATGTGCTTAAAGCTGAAATAAAGTTGATACCATGTTTACCTGGTGCCATTGCAATTTATGCAGTTCTCAAATATGATGGTATTCTTTGAACTCAGTGCTCACACAGATCCCCATTGGTTTCCCCATGCCAATGTTTCAATGTTTCATGCCAATGTTTCATTATGTTGTATCATACTGTATGGTTTTAATCAGTGTTTTTGTAGTTGTTTTGTTTTGTTTTTGCGTGGAGTGCCCTATCTGGGTGGATGGAGCAGCCAAGTAATTTCGTTGTCCCCGAAGGGGACAATGACAATAACATATATTCTATTCTATAACTATGTTCTGCCTTCAGACTTAAGAGACACTGCTCTTGTGCTCAAATCCTGCTTGTGCGTTTCCCATGGGCATCTGGTTGGCCACTGTGAGAGAACAGGATGATGATGGACTAGTGGAGCCATCCGACTGCTCCAGCAAGGGTTTATGTTCATACTGAAATCTGCATTTTAAAGGAGCCTATAACCCTGGTGAAGAATGGAGAAGCAGAAACATTTGGTCAAGAAAGATGTGTCATGAGTGTATTTTGGAAATAAGGACATGATCAGATATCCTGAAGTTCTGCTTTGGGAACAAAATTTAATAGGAATCCAAAGGGCAAAAGGAATAACAAGACTGAGCAAATGCAGCCTATATAAAAGCTACTACTACTGTCTAGACTTTGAGACTTGACTTCACTCCAATTACTGATGTTTTCTCAATCATAATCTGTTGTGTTTTTTTTAAGATAAAGGAACAACTTATTTCCTAAACATATGAAAACCAGACTTCATTCAATATGCATTTATTTTTTCTCCTCACTATAAAATGCAAAGGATACACAAAGCATTATCTCAACTAGATGATGTATTCTGCTAACATGCTGGAGTAAGAAATCCATAGGCATTTGTAAATATTTGGCTAGGTTCAGTTCACACCTATACTATACTTGGCAATTGGATAAAAACATCTGAAACCAGCAATTGCCATACATCCCTTGTAGGAAGGACATGTTCCTTATTCCAAAACACCAGAGCACTGCTGAGAAATAAAGTAACTTTAGTAACACAGGGAACTAAAGTAATGGTCTGTGTCTTAGCTTCCAGAATAGACAAGGCTTTATTGAGCCTTATTTTTGATATGGCTTTAATGCCACTTCCAAATGCTGGCAGAGAAAAGAACTTAGTATTGATGAATGAAGTTGTTCATTGGCAGGCACAAATCCTGTTTTTGCTCATTTCAGAATAGGATGTACAGATAAATGAGAGATAGTAATGGCTCAGTGATGAGAGCACATCTTTTGCTCACCAGATGGAGCCTATCAGCCACCAGGTATGATGGTTCCCTAGGGGCTTGTGAAATCACAGGAACAAAAGAAGCTTCCCTGTACTGAATTAGGCTAATGATCCAACTGGCTCAGTGCAGTCTATACTGATTGGCAGCAGCTCTCCAGGATTTCAGACTGGGATATTTCCCAGCCCTACCTGGAGATGCCAAGAATTGAACCTGGGAACTTCTGCATGCAAAGCAGCAGCACTACCACTGAGCTACCTGGGAGGCCAGAGGTCATGGCCAGGGGCTATGTTGGTGGGAATGTTTTGCATGCATAATGCAGAACATCTTGGGTCCAATGATTGGTGTGTCCAGCTGCAAGATGTTGGAGGAAGAAGAAGGATCTGAGGGTGAGATTTTGAGGGCTGGTTCCAGACAGGTTTCGGAGTGGCTCAACCATGAGGCAGAGCAAGAGAACCATCACAGGCGGCAGATGCTGAGGGGGGTGAAGAGGTGTTGGAAGACATACCGTAGCTACCGGTATGTGTGCTGTGTGGCCTAACGCTGCCTCCCCTCCTGCTATTTTGCTGCTTTTGGTGCTCAGTGTGGGATGTTGTCCTGTTGCCAATGTAAGATTCAACTGGCAGTCAGGTCAACTTTTGAACGGAGGAGCATCTTGTCCTTTCACTCACGTAGCAAAATGTCTTGGGCAGGCCCTGCACAGGCTGGACAGAATTTGGCTGGGAAGTGAGCTGCTTCACTGAAAGGCACATGGAACTCTCTGAACACAAGGAAGAAGGGAATGGTTGGTGCTGTTTGCTTCAAACAGATTATCAGATAGGCACGTCAACATGTAGCTGGTATTTTGAGGGCATGCCACATGCTATGAAGATTCAATTTTGTTCCTTCGGGTTGAAAACTCCTCAACAAAGCAGAATTAGGAAGGGCTCAAATCCGCCTAAATCAGTGGTGGCTAACCTTGGCACTCCAGATGTTTTGGGACTACAACTCCCATCATCCCTGACCACTGGTCCTGTTAGCTAGGGATGGTGGGAGTTGTAGTTCCAAAACACTTGGAGTGTCAAGGTTAGCCACCACTGGCCTAAATCATCTTCCTTGACTACATATTAAAAATGGACACTAGTATTAGAAACTGATGTCCTGTAACTTTAGATAGCGGTACTCCCTCCAGATAGTGGCAAATGAAATAATCACAGCAGCAAAAACAATTTCTGATAGTCTTTTTTAAAAAATGTGATCAGTAAACTATTCTGTTGTGCTGATTATCTGTCAACGAAGCGTCTTCTATGGTTCTATCCAATGCTGCTTGATCAGCATTCCATTCATTCAACAAGATTTGCCCTTCCCCTTCCTCCTTCCTCCTTCCTCCCCTTCCCCCATCTCCCTGCAACGCCCAAAACTCTGTTCCACTGAGTCCCTCAATACTATGGAGCAGATTTTGAGGGTGCCCAAGCATCGGAGAGGAGGGGCAAGTTCTGTTGCACAAGGGGACGAGTGGAATGGCAGTGTTGGATACAACCTCTATATGGCATCTGTTTGAAGGGGGAAAAAACAGACCCTCAGTACATTCAAGGGAGTGCAACACCTTTGCAATGCAAAGACTTCAAGTAGCAATGCTTTGCCAATAAAAATGGGTGGTATTTTTTTAGCCTTTAAAACATTAGCAGTGAAAAACACTCCATTCCAATATGGTATTAAATGCTTAGCAAAGGTTATATGTTGTATTGTGGGTTTTTTTTTTCTTCCAAAGACAATCTAACATTTTGTCACCTTTTCCCTGTTGGGTAGAACCTGGAGCAGGAATTGCCATCCCAAGCACAGTAAGGGTCTCTGGCGAGGCAGCAGTCGGCACAGGCCGTCCCATAAATATGACAGCGGTGCAAGGAAACCTGGGTGACCCCTTCGTCCGAGCTCACGTACAACTGTTGCTGTTTGACAGGAAAGGGAGAGATTTATTTCAGGCACTGAGATTAGAAGAGGAATGTTAGCCGGGATGCAACTAATAAAGGACTAAGCTCTCCTATTCTTTAGGTATTAACAGTGAAACCAAGAGGTGAGCTACCTAGAAGGTAGAAGGCCAAAATAAACATAAGAGATCTGTGTTATAATATGCCTATAACATTATACCTTCCTGTTAGAAAATACTTAGGGGAGAATGTTAATGCTTTTGAAACACTGAGGGTCATTGTTCTCCTTTGTCAGTCAGAGGGCTGCACTCAGCTTTGGAGATCTGATATGCTACTACTTTAAAGCTCTTGAGCCATTTTACCCAGAATAGACCCACTGAAATTAATGAGCACGGCTACATTAGGCCCATTAATTTCAATAGGTCTACCCTGAGTAAAACTTAGCTGAGTACCACCTATTGCCCCATAAGAACCATTATACTGCATGTGGTCTTCAGCTCCTTATCCCCCCCCCCCGAATAACATGTCAAAAGACCCACTTCACATTATGAATGATGAATGCACATATGAAGTTGCTACCCACAAGCATTCCATACTATATATGTACAATAGAATGGACACATGTAGCTGCTTTGGATATGACAATAAGTACTGTGAGTACAATCCAGCCACCTCAAAGCCCCCCTTGAGCCCGCCCTTGATTTCAATGGCAGAGAATTAAGCATGCATTTTTAAGCCAATGATGTAAAAGAGGATGTAAAAGTGCTCATCTTTGACTTGGTTGTGTCCCATGTCTACATCTAAGGAACTCCCTTAATCCACAGCATGGTGGCCCACAGCAATAATAGTTCAAATTGTTTGAACACGGGAGAATCTGTTTTAAAGTCCTACTCACATATGGAGCTTATTGGCAATCATAGAGCAAGTCACTTTCTCTCACCTTAACCAACCTCATAGGTTGTGGTGCAAATATAGCTTCAAAGAGGACACAATAAAATGGGTTGCCAAATGCATATGCACTTGAAATCAATGTGGCAAGTTAGTCATGATCTATAATATCTGCAAGTTATACATCTATAGAGATGCATTTAAAATGACATTAAACCCAGACCCCGGCTGCTGAATGAATATTATTCCTTTCCTTACCTTTTTAGATGAAATGGCCATTGTTGTTATAGGAACGTTATTCTGCAAGACAAAAATAAATGATAGCTCCAAATTCCAGTCTTCTATTTTGGTTAACCACAGTCATAACATTTTCCAGTACATAGAACAGCACCCCATTCTTCTAGAAATACTCCCCCCCCCCTTCACAGTCTCATCGTTTGCCCCTCACCATTCTCTTTGACAATGCAATGTTTGACGTGGATAAAATATTGAGGCTATGCGCATGAGCCCCTTGTCTTGACAACTTTGAGACCCTCACCACAAACACTTGCAACTTCTACACAATTCCAGATGAAGAGCCCATCAATAGCCACCTCAGGACTGAAGATAGCCAGCTTATGCCTTCAAACCATCACGTTCTGTTTGCAACAAATCCCTGTATTTATGCTTTGAAGATAATAGCAAGGAACATTTTATGCCACAGCTCATATTTAATTAGCACATGAGGAGGATGAAGGGGAATATCTAACATTTCCTGCATGCAATACCTAACATTGCACACTATTTCATGGTGTGGGCTTAAGATTATCAATGGAAAACGTCAGCATTAAAAACGAAGTGTTGCTCTGTTTGACGTTTTGTTTGCATTTGGGTTATTCAAAGGACACATGGAGTTATCCAGCACATTGCTCTCTTTTGCTCCACTGGCCTTCGGTTGGATACAAAAAGGGCAAAAGACTCCACCAAAGTGTTAACAAGCATGTCATGTTGAATTAGAGAGACAGTGTGCACTCTATTTGTATATATAATAGACAAGAGCGTGAACCATTATTCTGGGGCTCAGGGATTAACTAGAATGAGAAAAATGAAGTTGTGGCAGATCATGTTGAACTGAATCCAGCTGCATGGAAGATATGAAGTGGAACAGACAAGGCGGGGTAGACAGAAGATAGACTTGTGGTGGCCCATCGGCCAATATTTTGACCACTTGGTATCTGCTGGTTGTTGGGATTCTTGCAAAGAATGCTAGGTGGGCCTGGGTCCGATTCTGCATTCTACTTCTTATGCATGTTCAGGATCAATGAAGACAAATTAGTTATGTCTTAATTGCTAGGCAGCTCCATGAATGCACTGTTGCTTGTTAAGCAACTCAGTTTGTTGGATGCGAGGGATACTTTCTAATAGTTGTCCCGCTGTTGCTGCTGCACAATGCAGAAGACTGAAATGGGTCCACGTCTGAAGACCATACTGGGGAACACTTATTTGGGGACACTGGACACTGAGGTCTAATGCCGAGGGCCTTCTGGCGGTTCCCTCACTACGAGAAGCCAAGTTACAGGGAACCAGGCAGAGGGCCTTCTCGGTAGTGGCGCCCGCCCTGTGGAATGCTCTCCCACCAGATGTCAAAGAGAAAAACAACTACCAGACTTTTAGAAGACATCTGAAGGCAGCCCTGTTTAGGGAAGCTTTTAATGTTTAATAGATTATTGTATTTTAATATTCTGTTGGAAGCCGCTCAGAGTGGCTAGAGAAACCCAGCCAGATGGGCGGGGTATAAATAATAAACTGTTGTTGTTGTTGTTGTTGTTGTTGTTGTTGTTGTTGTTGTTGTTGTTGTTGTTATTTTACACGAATGATCACATTTGCTGTTTTAAACCTAACATTGCAGGTCATACACAGCAAATGCTTCAAGTTGCACCATGGAATATCTCCCTCAACAAGAAAGGTCACGGCATTTGGGACTCTCTAAACTGGCAAGTAAGCAGGGGGTGACAAAAGTTTTTAAAATGTTGTATGGTGTTGAGAAAGTGAACAGAGAGAAGCCTCATCCATTAGAATCCCATGAACAGCAAAATAGGACAGACAAAAAGAAGAACTGCACCAGCCAGGCAACAGAGGGAGGCTCTGCTGAACTCCAAGGTTTGCAGAAGTACAAACAACCCCCCCCCCCAAAAAAAAACTGTCTGTTTGGGGTGGAAGATGGGGAATATGGAAGCAGGCAGAGAATGGAATGGATCTTCCTGCAAAATGACATGACCAGCTGGGACCTTAATCAGCAGCATACCACATCACAACATTTTGTTGTGGAACGCACTTGTTAACTTGTTCTGAACAGTCAGTGGAGTGAGCAAGGCCTACTGGCTTACTATAAACCACTTCCAACACAACAGAGGGGGGGGCAGGAGTGGCTCTCACTGCCATTGCCCCTCCATTGATCTGATCTTACAAAGGTGGACCAATTCCAAGCATATCAGCTCCAATTCTGGATATCGATCACAAACCTAATAGCAGGGTGAAATCAGGCTTTGATTTAAGAATCCTAAAACCTGCCCCAGAGAGAAAGAGAGGAAAGCAGAAGAGGATCAGATAGTGACTATTCACCTGCCTCTCTGTTATTTATGCTTATCTTAGATCTCATTTAGATGCATATTTTCCTTAGGAACTAAGAAGAGGAGTGGCAGGGATAATTAGTTGAAAGAAAAGATGGCTGGATAACCAACTGGTAGAAAAAGGTTGCCAAATGTTCTAAAATCCCCTCCGGCATTCTCTACTCATCTCTGGGAGAGCTTTCAGAAGACTTAATAGTCATGCCAATGAAGTTGTCCAAATTCTTGCCTGGAAACAAACTTTCTGTGCTCATAAAACCTGCCTTGAAATGACAGGTGAACTGTACAAGCCTCAACGTTCTTTTCTGGTTTGGATGAAATCCAGGTCAAAGAAGAAATCTTAGTTTCCCTTCCACATCTGTCTCCACTGACTTTTCCATCTCATATGCTTCTCTCTCCCTCAAAGGTGGGAAGGGGCATGCAGAGTTGGGGGTGGGTGGGTTGCTTGGGTTTCTTTATTGTCTCCCCTTATTGTCTCCCCACCATTCCATCATACTGGCTAGCAGTATGTAAAGGGTAAAGGGGACCCCTGACCATTAGGTTCAGTCATGAACGACTCTGGGGTTGCGGCGCTCATCTCGCATTATTGGCTGAGGGAGCCGGCGTACAGCTTCCAGGTCATGTGGCCAGCATGACTAAGCCGCTTCTGGCGAGCCAGAGCAGCGCACGGAAACGGCGTTTACCTTTCCACCGGAGCGGTACCTATTTATCTTTGACGTGCTTTCAAACTGCTAGGTTGGCAGGAGCTGGGACCGAGCAACGGGAGCTCACCCCGTCGCGGGGATTCGAACCGCCGACCTTCTGATCGGCAAGCCCTAGGCTCTGTGGTTTAGCCTACAGTGCCACCCGCGTACCAGACTGTGAAAGAAGTAATTCTCCCAAGGGCTTCTGATAGGTGGGATAGATCAAATTTGGATTTGCTCAAAGATAAGCAGACCTATTTCCTGATTGGGGTGGGGATGTTAAGTCCAATTTAAGCAGAAGGAGACTATTAGTCAGATCCTGGCTTACCTTTAATCTGATGAGAATAAATTATAGCCAGGATGTTGTTCTGTGAACTGCCCTGAGACCTCAGAGTATAGCGCGGTATATAAATTCTAATAATTTACAAAGGCAGTTATAACTGCTGAGAGTGAGCTGATGGGAGGCAGATAGTGCCAGATCATCTTCACTCCATGAAAGAGAAGGAGGCAAGTGATGGCCATCTAATAAGCTTCTCTTCTCCTATCAGCTGTTCAGAATGATGATCAATAGGAACATGTTAATCTATTCTGATTTCCAAACAACTAAAAGGAAGACGCCTAGCAAAGTGGTGGAACAAGTATACACAAACTGGGATAGACAGTTAGGAGCATAGGTGCACAAGAAGTTGTTTTATACTGGGTAAGATCATTGATCCATCTAGTTTATTATAACCTACACAGTCTCTCCAGGGTTTAAAGGTACAAGAAAAGACTTTCCTGTGTTGCTCTAATGGAGGAGCATGTCTACCTGTCGAGGGAGCTGGGAGCCGGTAAGCAATAACTCACAAGGTGTCCGTGAAGTTAACCTTTTATTCACAGAAACAAAAGCAGATCACCTCTTCCCAATAGGTCTTGGCCCAATGAGGCAGTTGTGAAAACTGACCCTGCCTTCCCACAGCTCCCTAAGTCTCCTCCCTTGGGTTCCCCCCCCCCAAGTGACCTGAGAACTTCTCCGCTTTATCTATCTTTGCTCTGCCCTCGTCACACCTCTGAAGGTTCTGGGAGAGCAGGGGGGAGGGGACTTGTTCACAGCAGGAGGGGGAGACCCCCTGGCTTCTTCCACATCTCTGCCCCTCCCCAGCCTCTGCCTCTTGGCCCCCTCCTCCCCAGCCTCCGATTCTGGACTGTTCTCTGCTACAGCCTCTTCCTACTCATTAAACTCTGCTACCTCTTCAGTTTCCGACACCTCCTCCTCCTAGTCTGCTCCCTCTTCTGCCTCGGACCATTCGCCATCGTCCCACCACCATCCCCAGGCTCTGAGTCTTCTTCTCTTGGGGGTTCCCCAGCTGGTGCCTCTCACCACTCCTCTGCAACCAGCCAGACACTACCCAGTTCCATTATGTTCCGTTATAGAGGGATCCAGCAAGATGGTTATTTATTTATTAAATTTGTATACTGCCCTCCATCCAAAAATCCCAATGTGGTTCATAGCAGAGAAATACAAAATGATTGGCAAGGCCTGGTTCATTCTGCAGTTTCCTTTCTCAACTATTTATCCCAGGTCTATGGTTTCCTAACACCAGGAACATCTGGGCTTTCAATACATACAGGAGAGCAAAACTAAGCCTATTTTCCTTAAGATTTGTAGCCTGCCATCAGAAATCCTATCAGATCAACAAAAAAGCAAGAGAATTTGGCATTCCTCTGCAAGCGGTTGAAAGAAAAATAACAATATAGCAAAAAGATCCATTTCTGGAAGCCGTTGTATTGTGGGGAGGGGAGGAGAAACAGTTATCGAAATCCTTTAAGCCAGGATGACAACATAAGAAAAATAAGCAATTTAAATGCAGTATTGAAGATTTAGGACTCTCTTTCTTCACTTGGAGAACTCCAGCCTCAAAAAAGGTTACACTGTTCCTCGTTTGATCTTTTATCGAAGACATTTCAGTCAAACCAAGCTATATTAGATCAAAGTGTTTTGTACAAACGAAGACACCCATGAGACAAATAAGGCTGAGAGACCAACCTTAAAAACCTCCAGTTCTTCTAAGATGAGTTCTCCAGTTGCAGAGGAGTTAGTGGGCAGGACTACAACCTTCTGTACTGTACCCTGGTCTGGAACAGAGAAGGGTTGGCAGGAGAGGGAGGAAAGAAAGGGGGAGGGAGAAAATAATTAAAAAGATGCAATGCTGAAAACAATAGATGAGAGAGCTGTGGCTCCCCTGTAGGAACTTCATGATGAAACCAACGTCTTCCAATGGAATATCTTGCAACTGCTATGGATAATATCTTCCATCATAGTTTTAAAAATACTATTTAGTCACAATATCTAGTATAACAGGTTGTGTGTGTGTTTAAAAAAATTATTAATATTTATCTCATGTTCTTCCAATGGAAAAGCTCCCCCCCCCCAATTGCTAATTGTTGCGTGTGTGGCTAGCATTGCAATATCCCCTCCTCATACACTGCAGTCCTGATGACAACTGCTCGCCACCCCACAATACTGAACATGATTGCTAATCACATCATCAATGTCAAGTGTAGCTGGGTCCTAAGTTTTTGTGAGATAGCAACTTTTGTTAGCTAATTTGCAAGGCTATGTTCAGCCAGGGTCCAAAGCTACAAGAATCATGAACACTGCCAAAAGGAGTGATATTTATAAAACATGCTTTTAAAAAAAGAAAAGAAAAATATTTGGATCAAACATATTCCTCTGCATGCAATTTCTGCCTATGCTACCAGTGGAAGGAGTAATATTTTAACTCCCCCTCTCAAGCCCACTGGGCACATCCAGTCACTGTGGCAACCCAATGCCTCACTAGTATTACACTTCACGGGACTGGTACATAGGAGAGTGCGGTTCAAACTAGAAATGTAGGAAACTCCTTAAACATAGGAAACCTCCATCACCTTTCCTAAATTTCTTGGTTTGTGCCAAGGAAGAACCGCCAAATTCCCAACCAAAATTCACTTTAGTTTAAAGGTGCCTTTAGGTCAGGCACATGATAGCCTTATTCTCTGTTCAACCCCATGCAATATGCAGACACTCCCAAATTTGGGTACACATAGCACCAAAGCAGATATGGCATAAATCGGGGCTTCCCCTGGAATGCAAAGAGCAGTATAGGATTGGTGGTTTTTTTGGGTGGGTGGAGGACTGTGGCAGGGAGAGAGATAGTTAACATTTCCCACCTGCAACCTGCATGATCCCAAGGCTGGTCAGGCTTCTCTGTGAATAGTTTTTGCACAACAAGAAGCTAGGCACGTTATGTACTTACCGTATTTTTCGCTCCATAAGACGCACTTTTTTCCTCCTAAAAAGTAAGGGGAAATGTCTGTGCGTCTTATGAAGCGCGTGTCTTATGGAGCGAATGTGTGGTCCCTGGAGCTGAACTGCCCAGGGGCAAAAGCAAATCGTGCTTTTTAAAAAAAAAAAAGAGAGAAGGGGGTGTTGAAAGGAAGCCCGCTGAACAGCTGCTCAGCAAACAATTGGGAAGAGAGATTCCAGCCCCGCCCCCTTGCAGAGGGAGGCTGTTTCCCCAGCAACATGTGACTGGTTGATTAGATTATCTGTCTAGAAACTGTAGAAATGGCTCCTTTTACTGAAGCTGCAGAACTGTGAGTTAAACCCCATAAACCATGATTTTTTCCCTTTGCAAAGTAAGCTCAACAACTTTGAGCTGATCCTCAAAAAATGGGGCTTTTCTCCTTTGCAAAAGAAGCTGCAGAAATTTGAGCTGATCCTCAAAAAATTGGGGCTTTTCCCCTCTAAAAACTAGGTGCGTCCTATGGTCAGGTGCGCCTTATAGAGCGAAAAATATGTACTTAATTTCAAGACCACTTTCTATCCATCAGGCTCACAGGGCATTCATTCATACTAAAGCACCAATAAAACAGCATATTTTTTTAAAAAAAACACACACCACACAACACCCATAAGATCATAACTAAGCCAATTAAGACAAAACGGGTTCTCCTTCATGGAGAGCACGTGTTGCGGTGGGGGCCAACTAATTTCACCCCTCTGATGCTAGGCGTGATAGTATTGATGGCCATAGCTTTGATTGGGTACTGGGTTGTTGTTGGGGAGAAGTGACTGTTGCAATTTATGATGGACAGCTTTGGGGGGTATAAAACCTTTGGCACATCCTGAGCTAAGCCTCTTTGCTGCGTGCAACGGATCTCCCGCCCGTCCTCTCCCTTTTTATTTAGGCCTCTGTGTTGACCTTGCTATGCCTGTCATGGGGTCGTCTGCTTTCGGGGCAGGGGCCTGGTAGGAATTTTTCCAGTTGGCTGATTGGCTGGTGCCTTCTGGTTTTCGCCTACTGCGTAGCAATTAGTCACAACTTGTAAGGTTGGCGGTTAGGCATTGGTTTGTCTCTGTTCGTTAATGGAGGGGCAAAAGTGTGGCTGTGTCTGCCCCTCCAGTGCTGCTGCTGCATGGGGAATTCCGTTAAAGGAATCCGGGGGCTAAACATGCTTGTCCGAATCCCCCGGTCGGGGGTCAGGGCCATACATGAGCTCCTGGGAGCACACTTGGGGAGAGTCGCTGAGCACTGACCACCGGCTCCTATTCTCTCTCCAGGGTGTTTCCCCCAATACTGACGGTCGTCAGTTCTGTCCTCAGGTGGGCAGATAGTCTGAACCAATGCCTAAGCAACCACTCGCATAAGTTGTAATTTAATAAAGTTGTGGCCAAAATTATGCCCCAAAACCAAACCTAAATTTATGTCTGTGGTGTGAATTATTTGAGGGGTGGTTAGGGGACCTCGACACGCAACTGTATCATTAAAATGACAACTATTTCTGCAGCAAACTGATTATTTCATTTTCAGTTGATTTCATCCCATGACTCAGCTCTCCCATAGTCCTGGGTCTTAAGGCAAGGGTAGAAGAAGCCCACCAACAAAGGTGCCATGGGTGCTTCCGGGGGGTGGGAGTTCTACAAGGTTGATAAAATGAGAGAACGAAATTGACAGATTCATCCATCTCTACTTGTAGATGTTTAGGACTACATCTCTTATCTGCTCTAGCCAATCAAGGCTGCGCAGTTACAGTCAAAGAACTATGACGGTTTACATCAGGCTACGGTATGCATCACACTATACACAACACTTAGGTGGTATGGAACACCCAGATGTTTGGGCTGTTTATGCAGTAAGTTCAACTTTCTAATTCAAGGGAAAAGTTCAGCTCTTTCCATATATTTGTCATATAAGCCAGCCAAAATAGAACGTTCTAGTCAGTATCTTCAAAAGAGAGACTTCAAAACAGACCTATAAAAGCCCTTCCCTAAGAAAACAAACAAACAAGTAAGCAAAAGACAACATCTGAAAGGACAAGCTAAGCCACATCATAAAAACCACCATCAGCACCACAATGGCAAGAAGTGCTGACCCGGGTGACAGTTTTATGAGGGAACCTCATCCTTTGTGGTGGTCCCAGTTCCCCACCTCCCAGTCCGACAAACTACAATTGCAATTCTGGCTCAAATGCATGTCTGGCCTCAAGGTCAAGAAAACAAAAAGAAGAGGAAAGGGAAAGCCTAAAAATAAAAATAAATTCTGCTTGGAACATTTCTGTCAAGTGAAAGTACAAGGAACCACTGGGGTGACAAAAGACAGCCTCCAGGTTCTTCTTGCTGGTCTCGACAAAACTCCCACTGTACTGCCCTCAGAACTGTTCAGATGTTTCCCATCACAATCATCCAAAATTATTTCAGAAACTAATTCAAGTGAAACTTGGTGGCAATTTAGGGAGACTCGTGCTCCTGTGTGAAATGTTAATTTATTAAATTTATATCCTGCTGTAGCAGATCCCACCTTTCTGACTACCAATGGCAGCAGACCCACCGCTCTGTATACCACCACAGGTTTCTGTGCAAAGTAAAACTGATACTTGGAGACTCAGGCAGAAGTTGAACAATTACTTTGGATATATAACAGACCCAGGGGATCCCCACCCCCGTCTTAACTGGATTGAGAGTCTTCTCTTTCTAAAATAGCCTCCCCTCCTGACTGGAATGAGACCCAAGTAGACTCACAGCTTCTACTTCTCCTGCTCAGACTCAGCCCTCCAGTTACGCATTTTTCGCTCCATAAGACACACTTTTTTCCTCCTAAAAAGTAAGGGGAAATGTCTGTGCGTCTTATGGAGCGAATGTGTGGTCCCTGGAGCTGAGCTGCCCAGGGGCAAAAGGAGATCGTGCTTTTTTAAAAAAAAAGAAAGAGAGAGAGAGAAGGGGGTGTTGAAAGGAAGCCCACTCAGCAGCTGCTCAGCAAATGATTGTTTCCAATTTGAGACATGCTGGAAGGTTGCTGCTGAGGCAGACAACAAAGTTATATGAAGTGAAGGGGGGGAGGGGGTTCAATAAGGCCAGCACATTATTTTTGGCAGGCAAATGTACCTGGTGATGAACCTTTATTACTCAGTTGCTCCGGGGGTGGCCCATCCCATTTCATCACCTGAGGTGAATTGATAAGGTGCCTCTTTCCCCTGCTGCTGCCCCCCCCCCCGGCCAAAGCCTTGCTTACTAGGGTTGCACACAGTATTGCAATTCTGGTAGTTTTATTTTCCATTCCTTTCTTAATGATCTTGAGCATGGAATGGGCCTTTTCCCCATCTGCCACACACTTTTGTAAAAGTTATCAGTACTGCCCCGCCCCAGCCCAGCAAAAGCCTGCTTTGGCGTGGGAAAAACGGTCTGATCAATTTTGTGAGCACTTGAACGGCACACTGTGAGCTGACATCGATGAGACAAAGTATTTTTTACACAACGGCAAAAAGTGTGATTCGCCTTTGGTCAGAGAATCACAGAGTGTCTGTCTGGGTATGCTGATGTCTCTGTGTTTTATTGTATTGTAAAATACACTTTTGCAGGGCCATGGTGAACATTTTTAATATAGCTTCTCCACCACTTACTACATCTAGTGTCAAAAAATACTTTACACATCCTGCCTGCACAGTTCTCGGAGGGACAAGTCACTCCTCTTCCTGTTGCACAGATGGACTCTGAGGCTGGAACTGGACATTTATGTTTGTTGGTGCTGTGCCGAAACCTCAAAATTTCCTCAAAAGATTTATTCTCCTACAAAAGATGCTTCTATTTTTCCTCTCTCATTCTCAAGAGTACTTTTAAAGTTCTCTCAAATTCCTTCAGCATTTTGGGAAGTAGAGGATTGATCTTACTTCATCATTGCAAGGTGGCCACGGGTAGCGCATGTTCCCCTAAACAGCTCTCTCTAACAAACCTCCACCTGCAGCTCTGTCCATGAGATTTATCTGCACGAGTAGATAATGGGAGGAGGTATTTCTGAACTTGGCAGGCAAACACCCTAGCTGGAAGAATGACTCACTTCTTTGACCGAGAGAGACAGAACTGGCAACGTTTCTGTCCCGCTTCGGAACTCATGCACGCTGCCTCGTGTCGCCACGCTGCCAAGTCCCTCTTGCCATTGCCAAAGGGATGCCGGGGCCTGTGCCACCAGCGATCAAGCCTGCCAGGATCACACAATGCAGTTGTCAACACTCGTAAGAAGGAGATTTGACACAAGTCTTTTAATTAACCCATGATCCCCGTTGCTTTTGCTCGCTTGCTTTTTGTTGGTGATTGTGTTCTCTAGCAAATCCCTTTAGTCCTATTGAAAGCACAAAACACTGGAACACAAGAAGAAATTGCCACACCCTTGGGTTTAATTTATTTTTCATCAGTTATTGTGTGCCACCCATGTTCATGACATCAGACACATGGCTGGTGGTGACATAAGAGCCCTTTTGTGGCTGCTCCCTTCCAAGGGTGGTTAGACTGGCTCCCTCATCATTATCCTTCTGCTGGAAGACAAAGACCATCCTACTCAGACAAGTGTTTGAAAACTAGGTGCTGACTAAATATCAATCAATCAAATCTTTATTACGGTCCAGAGACCCAACAATTCATTACAAAACAATACACAATTTCGACAGCCCGCCTTCAGGTTACACAAGCATTTTGTTCAGATTTAGGAATAGGGATCATTGGTCCTTGCAACCACCAATAGAAACTTCACCACTGCTAATGTTCTGTCATTTGTCCGGTCTTCCAGTAGGAACCTGACATAGTAAGCCTCTGATTTTCCCCGGAAAGGTACTAGCAAGGGTAATATCAATGCAGCCCTGGCTTGCTCGAATTTCACACAGTGCAGCAAAATATGTTTTATAGAGTCAATGTCTTGGGCACATGAGCATAGTCTGTCCTGGTATGGAACTCCTCTCAATCTGCCATCCAACACTGCAGAAGGAAAGACGTTAAGTCTGGCTTTTGTAAATAGCCTTCGGTAATTTGGAACTGTCAGATTTTTAATATAAGATGTTAACTTAAAGGCATGCCCATATTGTACTCCTACTGCCAGCGGACTGCAGACTGCGTGTGATCGATGTCGCAAGTCACTGTGTGTAATATTTAGTCTATATATTAGACTAAATATCTAATATAAATGAGATTACTTGACAAAAGCAAGTTCACACCTCTCATTCAGCTTGTATACATACTTGAGGTACATATGTAAGAGGCTTGTTTATAATTATATTTTGGAAATGATTCGTGTTCTTATGTAGCTGCATTGTTTTATACTTTCTGGATGTCCCACGAATATATTATAAAGTAATTGTGTTCTATGTTATAAATCAAGCCCTGCTAGTTGTATTTTATGAATTAAGTACTATTAATAAAATGATTTATATATAAAAAAATAAAATAAAAAAAATCAAGCCCTGCTAGGAGTTGTTCCCTTTTGTTTTCTTTTTTTATCAATTAAAAAAATCGGTGTGGCATGAGCAAATATTTATTCTGAAAGTGTGGCTCAGAGAAAAATTTGAGAACCACTGCTTTAAATAAACGACAGCAGAAACAATTTTAAGGAAGCAAAGACAGAGGGAAGAGCAGGGAACTAAGGAAAACACTTCCATTATCAGGCTGGATTGTAATATGGATGGACCGGTTCCGTCCAGCAATGCAAATCATGTTGGAGTGTGTGGCGTCACACTGACAAGTCCCACAGAACGTCACCTTAGGCCTGTTTACATCCCTCCATGAGTTGGAGTGTGAATTTGTGAGGGGTGGAGGTCATGCAGGTGGAACAGACAGTGAACAGCCCCCCCCCCTTACATTTCGGCAGATGTGTCCAACGCTGCCTGAACCTAATTATTTAGGGGAGAAGTCTTGTTTAGACACTGGTGCTCTGAGAGAAATGTTCTTTTAACGGTTGTTAGTAATTCTCAAAATGATGGGCAGCCTTTTCTCTTCTCCTTTGATGTGGAAGAAGGGAAATACCTCGGGGTGGGCTAAACTTGCCCTTGGTGGCTCTAAGCACTGAGAATCAAGCATTCACTTTCTTAGCCCCCTCGTGTCTTCCTGCAAGCCCAAGTGGCATGATCTGTGACACAAATCCCCTCTCAGCAGCTAAGGGCTGGCACATCAGCAGCAACCTCTCCTGGGCAGAGACCCATCAGTCAACATTATCCATGCTCTGGCAACGTCTAGGTTAGGCTACCGCTGTATGTACTGTATGTGGATGGGGCTTCCTTTAGTTATCATAATAGGGCTGCTAGTTGCTGACTGGGACCAGCCAAATAGACCCCATTTTGCCAGTCCTTAAAACAGTTGCGCTGATTGCTGCTGCTTCTTTTCCACCTCATCCGCTGAAATGGGACAGCTGTGTAACGAAAGTATAACATCTGTATAGACACCATAAAACTCTACTCTCAGTTGACCAGAGTATTGGCATGTTTGAGCATTGGAAAGCATAGTTGTTCCTGAAAGAAGATCAAGAATTTTCTAGGAGGCCACAGTGTGAAACTATGAGAATGCTGAGCTGGAATGCTGCTTTAAGATTTCTCCAGAGGTGACTATAGTATTAATCGGACTGTATTTTTAAGACAAACAAGTCCAAAGCCTTAAATATGAATACAACTTTAATTCAGAGCAGATGACAACAATCCCCCCCTTTAAAAAACTTGTTTTAAAACACTTTTAGGAGATCTATAGCATTGATTAAGAGACCTAGAGAATGGGAGGATAACCTTCTAGGCCTCTGTATCTGGCATCCATAACTCTTCTCACTGGCCCTTGCTTTGCAGTCTGATCCCCCCCACCCCACCCCACCCGGCTGCAATGTGCCCTTAAATTCTGATTATGCCTGTTGTTTGACTGGATAGAGGTTGCAACGCAATGTTATGCTGGGCGGGGGACATGCTCACCGAGATCCCTGGGCATTATACCCCCACTCCAAGTACCAGCCATTTTTATCAACTCTTTCTATTGCTAGTCATCGTTTTGCTTTTATTAAAGCACGGTTTAATGTCTTCCCCTCAAACGTCATTTTTCATAGATTTTCTAGGGGCCAAGTTTCGGTCTTATGTGCCTGTGATAACCGTACGATTGAATCTCTTCATCACATAGTGTTTGTCTGCCCCTTGTATTCTGCCGCCCGAAAGACTCTATTACTTCCCTTAACTCAAAAATTACCGGGGTATTTGGAAGAGTCTTACCTCGCTCTTCTGTTGCAAGATTCAGACTCGATTATAACCCTACATATGGCAAAATTTCTGACATCAGTTCTGACACTTAAGAAACGCAATGGATTGTTACATACAGCTTGAAATTTTAATTTAATTTTTATCATATTTTATTCAATTGAGTATCCCTTTTAATCTATTTTACTGTTAGCAATCGTAAACCAGACTGTGCTGTTTCTGTTTTTGGTTGTTATGTCCATGGGCTTAAAGCTGAAATAAAATGAGTTGAGTTGACTGGATAGAGGATAGAGATGGCTGGGTGTAGAAATTGGCCTACTGCACAAAGGTGAAATTTGCATCCATTGCTCTTCCCATTTTTGCCCCTGGCACTGGCTACCATGAACAGGGAACACAGCCTTCATATTGACAAAAGTTCCCCCGACTACCGTATTGGTGGGGATCGCATCCGTATAACAGCAAAGTGGCAGTGGTTGATCTTGAGGGATCCTGTCGTGCAAAACAGATGCCTGTAGATTACAGATTTCTCCTACCTGTTCCAAGAAACAAGACGTGGTATTTTCCGTCCGCCGCATTGACACGATCGACAGCAATCTTTGTATATTTGTAGTCTGTGCCTGTGCGGATTATTAATGGTCTCTTATGGACTGGGTAGATGGGATTGAACATCAAGGGATGGTTCCTGATGAAGGTGACCACATCATCTGGAAACTCCTTGGTGGTCCGTATGTTGGGTGTGAAGGCTCCTCCAGGACACTGTAAAAGAGGCACTGGCAATTATCACTTAGCAACTATACCAAGGACCTTTCAATTCCCAGTTCTTTTAAATACCCACTGAATTGCAGAAATGTGCATTAATTCTCCTTTGTCCTTGGGATAAGGCAGGCAAATCTAAATAAGAGAGCATGAACTGGCATTCAAGTGTTCCAAGCGTTTCAAGGTGTACTTAATAATAATAATAATAATAATAATAATAATAATAATAATAATAATTTTTTATTTATACCCTGCCCTCCCCAGCCAAGACCGGGCTCAGGGCGGCTAACAACAAGTATAAAAACAGTTAAAAACAGAATTAAAAACAACATTAAAGTGCAGCCTCATTTCAGTAGAACTCAAATCAAAACTATTTGGGGGGAAATGCCAGGGAAGTCCCCAAATAGGTCTTAAGCATACTTCATCAAAATATGATTTCATTCTAGTGCCGTTAAAGTTGTCTTTGAAGAACAGCAACTACAAAATTCTGTTTCCTATACTCGGTCAATTCCAGTGAATCCTAACACTGAATTTGTGAATTTCCTGCAAATAACATATTTGTGGTGGGAAAACAAGCAACCTACTGCTAAATGATACTGACTTGTTCCTGTAAGAATATTAAGTAACCTGATGTTGATGCCTATCAAAATGCCAATCTAGTCGTCATTTAATTTGACGGATGCAGAAAAGGCTGCACATCCCTTTAGGTAAAGGTAAAGGGACCCCTGACCATTAGGTCCAGTCGTGACCGACTCTGGGGTTGCGGCGCTCATCTCGCATTATTGGCCAAGGGAGCCGGTGTACAGCTTCCAGGTCATGTGGCCAGCATGACTAAGCCGCTTCTGGTGAACCAGAGCAGCGCACAGAAACGCCGTTTACCTTCCCGCCAGAGCGGTTCCTATTTATCTACTTGCACTTTGACGTGCTTTCGAACTGCTAGGTTGGCAGGAGCAGGGACCGAGCAACGGGAGCTCACCCCGTCGCGGGGATTCGAACCGCCGACCTTCTGATCGGCAAGCCCTAGGCTCTGTGGTTTAACCCACAGCGCCACCCACGTCCCACACCCCTTTACATGGCTACTAATCACCCACAATAATGTATACAGTACTCAAAAGCTGGGCTGGGGCCTTTAACTTGTAATTTGCTCCAGAATGGTACACTAGGACACATAACTGACCACAGATGTACACATGTAATGTACTGCAGCAATCTGTCACATGCATACCTTCACCCAAGTTTAGTTCTAGTACTAATGTACCGATTCTAATTGTACAAACAACTCTGATGGCTTATGGAGTGGTCTGTGTGTACGCAAATTACGTGAATGCAGAATGCAATGCTGAAAGTTAGCTTGCAATAGCATTCAACAAGTTACTTCAGACACACAGGTGGCTGGCTGAAATACGTTAAAACACTTTCCCAAAAACAAGTCGTCCCCCCCCCCACTCCGCCCAGTGTAACCTCAGCCCAATCCTGGCAAATCCCTGTCTGCTTTTTAATGAAATTACATCATTTTGGGGAATGGGCTTCTTCTAGCATCAGAAAAGGGAAGGGAAGGACAGGACAGGACTGCTTTCTTGATCTATTCTGAGGTTTACTTATACTGCAAGGGCAGTGACAAATCTTGGTGCAGCTGCTCATCTGACTGAGTCTCAAACAGTGTGGTGACCAGGCCTGTCATGGCAATGCTGTATTTTAACAGCTTCCTGTAACTGCTGTAAGAAGGGAATGGTTGCAAGATATGTCAGCACTCACTGTGAAACCACAATAGAGGCTAAAATGTCCTTGAAAGGCAATGCCAAAGTCAAGGCAGTTTAACACGGTTCTACATTTTGCTTGAGCAAATTATCTGATGGCCAACAGTTGATGAAACTATAAACTTCCAAAATAAGAAAGAAGAGAAAGGCAAAAAATAAAAATGCAATCCTGTTGTTGCATCAGCTTGTCCTGTTGTTGTTTTTCACCTGTTGTGAGGATTTGAGGTGCAGGGTCCTACATTCAAGGCCACAATTCTAGCCACTGTTTTAGCGTGCTACTTCTGACCCTCTGACTCCTCTCTACTGTTTCAGTATGAACTGGAACAGCCCAAGTAAACCCATCATATTCACCCGATTTACACTCCACTTATTTCACAAAACCTTTCCTGGGCCATCATAGCCCCACGGACTCCCTCATTACAATATGCTAGTGGCCTGGGAACTGCAGTGACACCAGTCTTTCCTGAATCATAGGGAAGAGCTAGCCAATGTGGTACCCTCCAGCTGTGGTTGGAATACAACTCCCATCATCCCTGACCACTGGTCCTGCTAGCTAGGGATGATGGGAGTTGTAGTCCAACCACAGCCGGGGACCCAACCTGCCCTAGAACTGAACCTCAGTAGTAAAGGACATGTAGCTGTCCTACGCTGGAGCAACTCCAACTATACAAATCACTGACAGCAGGGCTGGGAAAGATCTCTGCCATTCAGAATGCACAGCTAGTGTGACCAATGGTCTAACTCAGCTCTCCCTAACCTGGTAACCTCTGGATGTTTTGGACTCCAACTGCCATCATCCCTGATCATACAGCATGCTTGCAAGGGCTGGTGGGAAGTGTGGTCCAAAACACCAGGGAAAGGCTATGTCTGGAGGAATGAGGGAGAGTAGTGGGAGTCGCCCATCCAAAATCCGACCCCCTCCCAAAGATGATGGCTTAGACCCTGGATCATGGTGGTGGGACACTGAGGTGCAGTCTGGGGAAGGTGCTGGTAGCAGGGGGTTTGAGTGACCAATGGGGGCCAGGAGAAGGAGGGCCTTCCAGGTTAGAGGCTGAGAGTCACAGTGTGAGTGCAGACTCAGAGAGAGGAGTCAGAGGTTGTCCTTGCTACCCAGCAGCAGGGCAGTCCGAGCCCTGTTGGCTCGCCTCCTCCTCTGACACCCCACTCGAGGGGAGTCCTGCACGTTGCTGAGAAATGGGCCAGACAGGCTCATACTCTTGATGCAGCCTTCGCCTGCTTGGGAGGGATCCAGAGTGAGAGGCTAGAGGGGGAAGGGAGGGGCAGTGGTCAGTTTCAGGAATGTCTCAGTTGGATTAAGATGTGTTGTTATTTTAGGTTAATAAAATGCTATTTGCATCC
Organism: Darevskia mixta; assembly: GCA_034641385.1. NCBI lineage: Eukaryota > Metazoa > Chordata > Lepidosauria > Squamata > Lacertidae > Darevskia > Darevskia mixta. The sequence goes on along the minus strand of JAWWNH010000224.1, from coordinate 4,020,100 downwards.
CATGCTTTCCTGCCCTGTGGATCACCTGGGCTCACATGAGAGCTCCTTGACAGGCTAGTTACTTCATTTATCCAACTTTTACTTTACTTTCACATTGAGGGAGCAGAGCGGTACTGTACCCGATTCCCTCGAGACAAGTTCCAACAATGCTCATGAGAGAAAAATCTGTTCCATCTATTTTATGCACACCCAGAGAAACATCACAGTCCATGCCAGAAATTGCCAACTTGGTGACAGTCCATGATCACACTTATACATGATGTAAACAGCATTATTAAATGTGATTCCTTGGCAGAATTATTTATACATTTGCCACGGGGCAATTAATGCACCAGGGAGACAAAATAAATGGGCCTCAGACCATGAAAAATGACCAGCTTCTTGTACTACTTCAAAGCTACACCTCTATTCTATTTAGTTTCCTAAATGCAGAATTAGAGAGTGATTGATGTAGGAGTTCAGCCTTAGTGGGGGCACTGTTATACAGTGGTTCCGCTCCTTCCTCCTGGGCCGTGTTCAGAAAGTGGTGGTGGGGGATGAGTGTTCAGACCCCTGGGCTCTCATTTGTGGGGTGCCTCAGGGTTCCGTCCTCTCCCCCATGCTTTTTAATATCTATATGAAGCCGCTGGGAAAGATCATCAGAGCGTTTGGGCTGGGTGTTCATCAGTATGCGGATGATACCCAGCTCTACCTCTCTTTCAAATCAGAACCAGTGAAGGCAATGAAGGTCCTGTGTGAGTGCCTGGAGGCGGTTGGAGGATGGATGGCGGCTAACAGATTGAGGTTGAATCCTGACAAGACAGAAGTACTGTTTTTGGGGGACAGGGGGCGGATGGGTGTGGGGGACTCCCTGGTCCTGAATGGCATAACTGTGCCCCTGAAGGACCAGGTACGCAGCCTGGGAGTCATTTTAGACTCACAGCTGTCCATGGAAGTGCAGATTAATTCTGTGTCCAGGGCAGCTGTCTACCAACTCCATCTGGTGCGCAGGCTGAGACCCTACCTGTCCGCAGACTGTCTCGCCAGAGTGGTGCATGCTCTGGTTATCTCCCGCTTGGACTACTGCAATGCGCTCTACGTGGGGCTACCTTTGAAGGTGACCCGGAAACTGCAATTGATCCAGAATGCGGCAGCTAGACTGGTGACTGGGAGTGGCCGCCATGACCACATAACACCAGTCCTGAGAGATCTACATTGGCTCCCAGTACGTTTCCGAGCACAATTCAAAGTGTTGGTGCTGACCTTTAAAGCCCTAAACGGCCGAGGTCCTGTATACCTGAAGGAGCGTCTCCACCCCCACTGTTCAGCCCAGACACTGAGATCCAGCGCCGAGGGCCTTCTGGTGGTTCCCTCACTGCGAGAAGCAAAGCTACAGGGAACCAGGCAGAGGGCCTTCTCGGTAGTGGCGCCCGCCCTGTGGAACGTCCTCCCTTCAGAGGTCAAAGCGATCAACAACTACATGACCTTTAGAAAACACCTGAAGGCAGCCCTGTTTAGGGAAGTTTTTAATCTGTAATATTTCAATGTATTTTAGTGTTTTTTGGAGGCCGCCCAGAGTGGCTGGGGGGACCCGGTCAGATGGGCGGGGTACAAATAATAAATTATTATTATTATTATTAGTATGAAAGAGAAGTAACTGTCCAATGGAAGACAAGGTACCGTAGAGTGCTCTAAGATGGTAGGACTTTAGTTGGTAAGTTGTCATCTCATGACTGAGTTATCTCACTCATGTCACAAGCGCCATGTTTGTGGAAAGTTAATATGCCAAGTTTCTAATGTAGCTTTTTCCTGGTCCAGCTATTTTTCTGCATTTAGTGAGTTATGCAGACAGAGAGAGGTGTGCGGGAAACATTCAAATATCTAATCCCTTATCTGCTGCATGAAGGAGTACAATGCTAGAAGGACTTGAGTTACTACCTAATGCTTTATCTACACATATGGTTTGGCCGTAAACTGCTCATTTAGGACAGGGATAACTAATATGATGCTCTCCAGCTGTTATACTGCAGCTTCCACCATCCCTGACCATTAGTCATGCTGACTGCGCTGAGGAGCGTTGTAGTCTAACAACATCTGGAGGACTCCTATCTCTGATTGAGATGAGCAAACTGGCTTTGCTATGTTCTTCCATAACAATTAATAATGGCTCAATTAGGTCCTTTGGCAACAGGCTGATGCTTTGTTAATGTAAAGAAGATAGTGTTCTTGTGAGCTTTCCAGAGGCTTCTGCTCACTGAAATGGAATGGTGAGCTAGGCAAAGCTCAGGCTGATTTGAGAAGCCAGCACTAACCTCCTAAGGTACCCATTTCAGCAATAGTTTTATGTGGATTTGAATAATATAACATATTCACTGGGCAAAAGTCAAGCCTTGCAGACTTGGCATTCCTGCAATACATACCAGTCATTGCAGATATTTCTTCCACAATTGAATATAAGTCAAAGGAAACATTAATGACGTAACGTGCTGGCTCATGCTGGGTTGGTGGCTGTGTTTTAAATCTTGTTAGTCAACTGGACTTTATACAAATCATGTCATAGAATACGTTATGAGCCTTACATCATCCCTTGTGTAAGGGAATATTCTTTGAGTCCAGGGACTGTATAGCTGGTTCATTTCTTTAGGGTATAGAAGAGTTCACTGCCTCCAGATAGTGCTTATTTAAAAGTTGTTTTAGGTCTGCAATAAGCCATTCTTTCTGCCAGTTAAGAAATGCAAAGCCAAATAATACAGGAACTCATCTCAGCTGTAACCGAATAACATCCCTTTCCCCCGCCAGTTTGCCCTGGGCATACCCACATGCTTTTCTTGGAGATGAATGCTATGCTGTAGTTCCTAGGAGAGGACTGTTCTTCGAACTGAACAAATACGGGAATGTTTTATCCTCTTCCAAGCATGGCCCCCTGCTTAAGATGGGACCACAGGGAAAGTACAGTGTTCTTAACCATTAGTCAAGTCTTCTGTCTGTCAAATGTAAGAACCAAACTGCATATCCTAAAACCTCACATAGCACAACCTTTCCCAGACTGTACCACTTTGGAGGGTCATGGGTTTGAGCCCTACGCTGGGCAAACGATTCCTGCGTTGCAAGGCATTGGGCTAGATGATCTTTGTGGTCCCTTCCAACTCTACAATTCTATGATTCATTGAACCCAAAGCAGTATATTGCTAATAATGTCTGTGATATTGTGTCAGAAGCTGTTATTCTATTAGGATTACTCTATTTAAAATATTCATAGAGCACAAATGTAACTTTAACATGTACTTTTGTTATGTATATTTGCTTTAAAATTGCTAATTTTATTCATATTTTGATAAATTCCACATCAATTTGTTTTACTTTTCCTGAATTTTTAAATGCATATTATACAGTGGTACCTTGGTTTACGAACTTAATCCGTTCCGGAAGTCCGTTCTTAAACCAAAAGTGTTATTAAACCGCTTTCCCTAATGAGGCCTCCTGCCACCGGTGACCTTCCACCGTTCGGATTCTGTTCTTAGACCAAGGTAAAGTTTGCAAACCGGGACACTATTTCCGGTTTTGCAGAGTTTGTAAACTGAATTGTTCTTAAACCGGACTGTTCTTAAACCGAGATACCACTGTATATATTTTCTAGGTAAACTGCTTATGGGTTTTTGGTTTTGTTAATGTTGTTGATTAAATAGTCTCTCAAACTTTTCAAATAAACAAACAAATGGATATGTGTTAATTATTTGCTTGCATAAAAATGTCCCAACACACCAGATATGGTATACATACATAGTATCTCATGGTGTTCCCTTACTTCTGAGCTTGGGAAGAGAGTGTATTTTAGAAGCTATATTCTTTCATATAACTCAACTTTAACTTTTGCATATGGAACATCTGTCTTTTTCCGGAAGCATTTGAACAATCCCAAGCCCACTAAACTTCCTTGTAAAAGGAGTAACTTGATTTGTATATCCCAAGAATACTATTAAAACAATGAACCTCTGAAATGCAAGCTATTCATTACTATGATCCTTCATTCACCTTTTATCTGTTAAAAATGGCTTACAGTGTAACCTGCATTCATCTTTATGTAAACCCGCATTGATATGCTTGGCGCTAAAGGGAATTCCATTTCACTTGTGTCTAGTACTGTTCATAGTCGAAAACCCCAGACGCAGGAACCGGATCTGTCTAAGCTAATCAAATTATTTTAATCATCAGTGCCATTAACAGCCATTACGCTTCGGTTACAAGTTTATCAGCAAAGCTCTCATTGCTAATCAGCGGAGTAACTGATCTTTGCTAACAAGGCTGCTGCACTTTCTCTATCTGAAATCACTGAAATGTTATTGTAAGCTCCCCTAGGACCAAGAAAAAGGAAGACAGGATATTGAGGAATAAATTGGCCATGACCTTAGTGGAGAGCTGCAATGTCATTCATTTGCTGCTTAAGGAAAACCAGTGTAAGCTATTACCTTCTCCTGTAGCTTGGGAAACTGCAGAACAGACGAGGTTGCCCTCTGAACACTGATCCATTTAACCCAGCGCTACTTCAACTGGCAGTGGCTCTCCATCTTCTCAGGCAGATCTCTGAGCCAACCTAGCCATCACAATGAATGGTGCTATCCTAAGAAAGCTTGTGGGGATTTGAGTCTTACTGAGTTAAGTTGACCTTGCATAGGATTTCAGACTGAACGATGGAGACTGAACTGCATGCCCCACTGCTGAGCTCCTTGCTGTTATCACCACTGTGTCTGAACATGTAATTATTTCCTATGTGCATAGCTGTCAACTTTCGGATTTGAAAATAAGGGATGCCGCGAGGGCGGTGCAATGGCACCAGGTAGCCTCGCCACCCTGCGTTCCAGAGGCTGCACACAAATGGGTGAGCGGAAGAGCGAGCACATAGACGGCAGGCAGGCTGGCTGTCTGGTTGGGCGTGAGGGTCTGGCTGCACAAGGCATGCAAGCTCCGCCCCCAGTCAGTCTCAGACTCTTTACTGGCAGCCGAGCAACGCAGCTGAGGAGCCTCCCTGGCCGGGAGGGAGGGAGAGGAGCTGCTTCCTCTGAAATCCAGGAAATTTAAGGGATATCGACAATCCGGAATAGCAGCAGGAAACGGCATTGGAATAAGGGAGTTTCCCGCAAAAAAGGGAGGGTTGACAGCTATGCCTATGTGCAAGGAGGAATAGCTGTGGCCAGGTAAAGGTAAAGGGACCCCTGACCATTAGGTTCAGTTGTGTCCAACTCTGGGGTTGCGGCGCTCATCTCGCTTTACTGGCCAAGGGAGCCGGCATACAGCTTCCGGGTCATGTGGCCAGCATGACCAAGCCGCTTCTGGCAAACCAGAGCAGCGCACGGAAACGGCGTTTACCTTTCTGCCGGAGCGGTACCTATTTATCTACTTGCACTTTGACGTGCTTTCGAACTGCTAGGTTGGCAGGAGCAGGGACCGAACAATGGGAGCTCACCCTGTTGCAGGGATTCGAACCGCCGACCTTCTGATCGGCAAGCCCTAGGGCTCTGTGGTTTAACCCACAGCGCCACCTAGGAGAAAGTGCTAAATGAAGGTTGGGGAGCCTCAGCCTCCGGGGATGAGCCTCCAGCCCTCTCTTTCTGGCCCTTGAGACCACACTCCTCATTGGTGTTGCTTGTCACTCTCCTCAAGTGCAGCTTGGTTGCAATGTGTACTTCATCTCTGATAATGCCTCTTGCCTGTTTGGATGCAGGACAGAGAGGCTGTGTGTGATTGTATGCAGAAACTATCCCACTGTAAAAAGGGGACACTGGCCTTCATTGTCCACTTTTGTCTCTGGCCGCTGACTGACATTGATGGAGCTGCCCTCATAAGGTTAAACAGAAGGTACCGTGGTTCTCAGGCTGAAGAAGGTCTCCCCCACCTGCACTAAATCAGCTTGAAATCATAGAGTACAACAAGAAATTTATCCCAGTTCCTCCCCCTTATCTGTTTTATCTAATAATAATAATAATAATAATAATAATAATAATTTATTACTTATACCCCGCCCATCTGCCTGGGTTTCCCTAGCCACTTTCAGTCTTGTCACAGATAGATAGCCCACCTTTTCCTAAGTGAATCCAGAACTTTTAAATGTTTTTAAACATTCTTCAATGTTTTAAATAGGTTTTTATTTGACTTTAAATTGTATAGTTTTAACATTTTGCTGCTTGCTGCCCTAGGCTCCTTTAGGCAGAAGGGTGGGATAAAAATCTAATAAATAAATGAAACTCCCCTAGACACGTCACTTCCATTAGCTAAATGTTCTTACAGGTTAACAACTTTCTAACAACTTAAAAGTCATGTTGCCGCAGCCTAAGCTCAGTGGTTTTCATCTCTTAGTGCTGAGGAATACGCAGCAAATTGTTCTCCTTCCCTTTAGATGACTGTCTTTTAAAAACAGCTATCTTCTCTCTAAGCTAAACACACTGCAGATCTATCCACTTCCCCAATTCTGTCAAAATCACCCACAGCTTCCTTTTATCAGCTTTACTGCTTCTTAATCCTGGCCAATTTGTCCACATGCCTTCTGAAATGTGGCCAAATGAAATAAAACCGAAGGGAGCAGTCCGGGAACAGACCAAAGCGATGCTGAGTGAAGGATCATGCCTAGGGCTGATAAAGATAACACCAAGGCAAGCTGGATTTGTAAAACTATGTTGAGATGAGTACTTACAGTCCCAGGTCGTGGATAAGGAATTCTTCCCTGATAGGGAATCAGCTGGTGGTTTGGCCCTTCCTTGTGCGCGAACGGCCCATTGAACACTCTCTGGATATCAGACAAGTGATACACACAAACTGCCGAACCTTTAAATACAGAGCTGGGGAAGAAAAAGAAACACAGAAAAATCTGTTCATGCTCCCTTCTTGTAATTGTGCACACAAAATCATTGACACCGTTCTAGCTTGCTTACAGAATCACAGAATCGTAGAGTCATCAAGTCCAACCCCCTGCAATGCGGGGAAAGTTGCAAAATGAAGTATTTAAACTGGGGCGGCCGAAGGTAGCTCTCAGTCTCCTCAAAGGCCCTTAGGTGACTTGCTGTAGGCTGGCAAGGATTTCTGGCTCCTAGTAGCAGCCGCAAAATGACTCTTTCCTGGCCGAAATTAGAAAGAAATGAAGAAGGGTTTGGGGAACTGGAGTGGAAGGCTGTGAGCTACACTCCGGCATTCCGCTCTGGTACTCAGCTTCCTGGATTCAAAATTATTTAATTCTGATAGTATACCTTTTGCACCCAGCTCCCATTGGTGGATCTCAAGGTTATACTAAAATAATAATAATAATAATAATAATAATAATAATAATAATAATAATAATCCTGCAAGCCCCAAGTCTGCCACCCTTGCATTCTACTGTTTTTGTATTCTGCATTGTATTCTGTAGGCAGCAACCTAGCATACCATTGTGGTGAGTGTTTCCTCTGACTGCACTATATTTTATTTTATTTTGCTCAAGACTGTGATAGGTCAGTCTTTTGCGGAACTGAAGAGTGGGTGGTCCAGCCTTGCAGTGAATTGGACTGTTTTTTAAAAAAATGTTTTTTCCTGGTCACTGATTCTGTAATAAACGTTACTGAAGACATCCCACTATCTAAGTGCAGAGTCACTTTCAAATTCTGCTGGGAGAAGTTCTTTAGGAGATGATAGAACCATTGAGCTAATCCAACACCACAGCTTCATCCAACCTGGGGCACTCCAGTTGCTGTGGATTCTAATGTCCATCAGTTTGAACTGTGCTGGCTCTGGATGGGGCTGGAGACATCATTCGTACTTGCTTGACGGCAAGACAGCTTCCTGCCACCTCAGATCCTTAGCTGCTCCACAAAGGCATGAAGAGCCCACTTCCAGAAACACGAATTGCCCTCCTTAAGAGGCAGACTTTCCTGCCACTTCCGTCTGCCCACATGTTCTGCCTAACACATTATTCCTTGGACTAAAGAGGGAATTTCTGTGATGCGCAGCCACCTCACTGCTTTAGATCTCTGTAGGCCCATCAGCACAATGGGAGCAATTATATTCCTCTCTGCAGGGGCTAATTTCCATTCCATTTGTGAAAGACGTTTTTTTAGCCCCCTCCACACAGCTTCATGCCGTAATATGTACAATTTGATTAATGTTTAGAAAACCAAAGTGGCTACAAGTGAAGAAGCACTGCCCGCCAAATGCACAGTCGTTTCTGCATTCTGTTGGCTGCATTTCCCATAAAATTTGAAGAAGGACTCGCACGGAGCATATCCACTTTTACAGCATGAACATATTCATGCTTCAGTGGTGGTACAGAGAAGGCAATATTTGGGTGGTAAGGAAGATACAATGAAAATTTTCGCTCGGGTCTTGCTTGTGGGCTTCCTATAGGCTTCTGGTGGGCTACTGTGAGAAAAGGATGCTGAACTAGAGGAGCATTTGGCCAGATTCAGCAGGCTTCTTCTTAAATTATTACTTCTGTATGAACATTTTCAGGGTGGGTACGACCAACAGGTCCTAACCCACTAGCTTCTTTGCACATCCTCTGTGTGCACTGGATGTATTTGAAGAGGGCTGTTGTGTTCACAAAAACAGGGTTTGGCCTAAAGTGCAGCCTAGCTGGAACCAAACAAGCCTAAGTGAAATGGAAGGCTGTTAACATCCTACATGTGAGATAAAAGAGCTTTTAATAAGGTGCCTAAAAAAGCCAAGTAATGTACGATGCACTTAAAACACAAATGGCGCTACCATTATGTTGCGTACATGAAAGCAGATGGATCCTACGCTTATGTTGGAATAGACAGGAGAAAGCAATAGGAATGTACATTGCCTGCACTTTCTTATGTGAGAAGCAAAAACAAAAACAAACTAACAACTAACAACTAAAAACAACAACATTTAAAACAACAACAACAAGCATTTCTGGGAGTCTGGTCAAACATGAGAAGTGTGAGAGCTGACCTGCCTTTTATTTGCAATAAACTCAGTCTGAAATGAAAAACTTTATAACCAGAACTGGAACTCTAAAACCGAGCACGGGGGTGGGAGTGGGGAGAGAGAAAGGAGATTACAGCTGAAGATGGAAACTAAGGAAACACTCTCCAAAGGAGATTAACCAGTGATCACTAGGGCATGCCTAGTTACAGACTGAAATTAGTTTAATAGTATCAGAAGTACTTAGGAGCCGAGGTATACAAAAAAAAGGAGTTAGTTTAAGTAGAATTAGGATGGTTAAAGGAAGAAGGAAAATGATTTTGGTATTTTATGATTTTGTGAAAAAAGGATAAGGAAATGGAAAAGGAAATGGAAAAATATAATATTGGGTTAAAAATTAGATATGTTTTGAATTTGGGAAACTGATAAAGAGGATAGTCAATGAATTCAACAGGGGGGACTTGAGGAAGTCAAACGAAAAATGAAATTGAGGAAAGGGAAAATATCTGGCCTACAGAAATGGGCCAGACTCAAGCAATGATATGGACTATGTTAATTACGTTAAATGCGAAATGTTTATTGTCTTTCCCGGTGAGAGAGGGGAATGGAAATTTGCTTCCCCCAGTGAGAGGGGGGAAGGATGAAAATTTAACGGTAATGTAAAGTGCTTAAAATTGTTAAAATCAATAAAAAACTTTTTTTTTTTTTTAAAAAAAATGAAATTAGTTTAATAGTTATTAACTCACTCCAGAGACACCTGGAATTCTTTGCCAAGCGAGGGTTCTCCAACAAAGGTTTTCTGTTGTGTAATTTTGAATATTGCTTTGGATGAAGACATGGCAGTAAAGCTGGGGGTACCTCAGGCTCAGGAGCCCAGTAGGGCCTGTCAACTCTTCACAACTGCCCCCCATACCCTTCTCCCCAGGGCACACGGCTCCCTGATGTAGAAACGAGCCTGCTGTCTACAGCTGAGGTGGTACAACTGGGTTAACCTGAGGGCCACCCTCCCTTCTGGGCAGCCTTCTGGAGTCCTGTGGGGCTCCAGGCGAAAGCGGGGGAGCCATGAATTTTACCTTAGCCGAGATTCCACATGCGCTCACACACCTCTCTCTGTTCTCCATCTAGGCAAGGAAGAGCCATGAGCAGAGTTCAAGGGCATATTCCAGCCAGAAAAAAATATAATAATAATAATAATAATAATAATAATAATAATAATAATAATAATAATTAATAATTTATTATTTGTACCCCGCCCATCTGGCCGAGTTTCCCCAGCCACTCTGGGCAGCTTCCAATCAAATATTAAAACAATACAGCATTAAATATTAAAAACTTCCCTAAACAGGGCTTTGGATGTCTTTTAAAAAGACTCAGGACGCTACAAAATAGAGCTGATGAGGGTTTTCCTTGGATTGGGGGAGAGGGGAAAGGCGAGCAACGGGAGAGGCCTGGGGGCCCTCATTCAGTTCCTGGGCCTGAGGTCCCCCACCTTGGCACGGGTGGCACTGTGGTCTAAACCACAGAGCCTAGGGCTTGCCGATCAGAAGGTCGGCGGTTCGAATCCCCACGACGGGGTGAGCTCCCGTTGCTCGGTCCCTGCTCCTGCCCACCTAGCAGTTCGAAAGCATGTCAAAGTGCAAGTAGATAAATAAGTACTGTTCCGGCGGGAAGGTAAATGGCGTTTCCATGCGCTGCTCTGGTTTGCCAGAAGCGGCTTTGTCATGCTGGCCACATGACCCGGAAGCTGTACACCGGCTCCCTCGGCCAATAAAGCGAGATGAGCGCCGCAACCCCAGAGTCGTCCGCGACTGGACCTAATGGTCAGGGGTCCCTTTACCTTTACCTTCATCGCTTCACCTACTTTTGTGTCTCTCCCAACCTTCCCCTGGCATGTAGCCCGCAGATGTTTGCCCCCAAAGGAATGGGGTCCTTGAGCCAAACCACCTTTCCCCTCTGTGCCTGGATGTAGCTCCCTCACTGGAATGGAGAGAAAATGGCAGACACACCAACTGAACAATTTCTTAAGTTGGATCCCGCTTTCCATGTGGGATTTGAGACGTGGCCTCCTGATGGATGTGTGCATGTGGGGTTTGCATTTGGATGCAGAAACTTAAACTGCAAATAGGAGTGATATTACACTAGGTATGTAATGATTACAATAATGTAAGCCTTGGCATAGTATCTCAACATGGGCTCAGAAAGGCAGAATATTTACTGGACACTGGATTATATCCTGCATTTCAGTGCTGTACAAACCTTACATCAGGTTCTAATCTGATATTAAAGTTTTCAGCTTGCTGACCCTTCCCTTCCCGATCTGAATCTTGCAAGATGAGCAAATCCGATTCTACATCGCATGTGGGTTCCAAGGAACAATGGACCAGGATCTGTCATCCTAAAATCACTGTCCCGCTGCTCATATAAGTGAGCATAAATCGGGTACAAAATGCATTAATCACTTCAGGCTATGCACCCGATGTTGAATTTATTATGTTTTCTTCAGCACAAAAAAAACCTGATTCATTTCAGAAACACCCATAGAAACATGGGCTTCAATTAAAACTAATTACAATCCTGTGTTCTAACATGTATCTGCTGTTTGGAGCATGCAGAGGTTGAAAATAAAATAGGCTCTGCTGCCAAATGAAATCCATTAAGATCTTTAGTTTTAATTATACTGTATGTTTGGAATGGTGTGTGTGTGTGTGTGTGTGTGTGTGTGTGTGTGAGAGAGAGAGAGAGAGAGAGAGAGAGAGAGAGAGAGAAAGAGAAAGAGAGAGAGAGAGATCCTTAGGGTCTTGTGGAGAAAGAAACGTACAGCAGCATAAACTCCTGCACACAGGACAGGAAATGTCTCCAGGGCCTGGAACATAGTCAGTGCTCCCTTGCTTACCACCTTATATGGCCTGCCTCAGCCTAACCCATTTTCCACTTCACCATATGCATTAGGCAAACCAATTTCTAGCTCACACATACTGCGTATGTAATCATAAATGGGGTCTTTCTGCCCCATCCCCATCCCCCTGCCTCTACTCCTGCTGGTAAACTTTATTCTTTCACTGTTGACAGTTGCTCAAAAGAAAAATAAGGAGGCTCAGCTGCTTAAATGATACCTTTCTGATTGCCAAGCAATTAAGAAAGAAAGAAAATTATCATATTTATTAGTCTGATGACAACGGAAAATGCAGGCTACCAATGTAATTTGGTGATGTGCCCAGACAGGGAGCAGTTTCAGATTATTCAGTACACACACATACAGTACAAACCAACCTCAATGAAAATTGAGTTGTTAAAGCATTGGGCGGTGGGGGGCGGGGCGGTCCTTTCAGTTTGATTTGTCTTTTGACCGTGAAGTGTCTTACAGTATTTTTTGAGCCCAAGGGACTGAGTGAGTTAGAAATTTAAATTATAGGTTATATACCACATCGTTGAGAGATAACTCACTGTTCTGTGTCGTCAACAAAACAGCTACGGTGCTGGCTGATACAGAACAACAGGTAAGAAGGGAGGGAAAGGTTCATCTCCACTTTTAGAACAACATTCATGAAAAGCAATGGAAAGATGGCAGACAAAAGTGTCTTCCGGTTAACAAATGTGTGGAAGCCATTTATCTGACGCAATGCCTATTTAGAGACGTCGCTGGAGACACATGGAAAAGGTTGAAATGCTGCTCCAGTATTGTGTGAGGGAACGTGCGATGAATGGTTTCAGGGGGAAACCTCCTAAGAAGCTTGCAGAGGTGTGTGTGTGAAGAAAGCTCTCGCTTTTTTCATGGCTGCAATGCCACCCACTGTGTGGTCAAGGGGTCTGTGGTTCCCACTCTTCTCTTTGCAACATCTCTCGCTCTACCCACCATTGGCTCAGAAATTAGCGCATGGAAAAATGCAGTCCTGGGGCTGGAAAAGATCCTCCATCCCTGGCCTAGGGCAATCAGACCACCACCTTCAATGTCAGGATGCAGCTTTCTTGTACAGAAAGCCTTTGGGTGCTGCTATTCCATGATAAAAGCTTTTACTTAGAGCTATGGTTTTCCCAGTAGTGATGTATGGGAGCTGGACCATCAAGAAGGCTGATCACCCAAGAATGGATGCTTTTGAATTATGGTGCTGGAGTAGACTCTTGAGAGGCCCATGGACTGCAAGAAGATCAAACCTATCCATTCTGAAGGAAATCAGCCCTGAGTGCTCACTGGAAGGACAGGTCCTGAAGTTGAGGCTCCAATACTTTGGCCACCTCATGAGAAGAGAAGACTCCCTAGAAAAGACCCTGATGTTGGGAAAGATGGAGGGCACAAGGAGAAGGGGACGACAGAGGACGAGATGGTGGGACAGTGTTCTCGAAGCTACCAACATGAGTCTGACCAAAGTGCGGGAGGCAGTGGAAGACAGGAGTGCCTGGCATGCTCTGGTCCATGGGGTCACGAAGAGTCAGACACGACTAAATGACTAAACAACAACAACAACAACAACAATTCCACGATAATTTAAATTACGGGAGTATTAGAAACATTTGCTTGCCATGTTACATAAAAACCCCACCCATTCCTTCGTGGGGATATCCCCTTAGACGACAGACGTTCGTAAAACATGAGAGTCGCCTCACCACAACTTCTCTCAGGCGTAACATTCAATCTGTGGATTTTCATTCACAAACATGCAAGATTACCTGGATGTTGTGAAAATGCCATATATCAGCGTTGTTCTGGGGTTATCTGTTTCTAGCAGAAACACATCCTCTGTGGGAAAGAAGCAAAACAGAGGCTGAATATATCTGCATGTGATTTCCAAACTGCACCACACACACCCTGACCTTTATTCCATCTGAAGCCAATGGAATTTTTTGTTTAGGCTACAAACTGTAGCAAACCCATGTTGTACAGTACTTTTATTATGTCACTGACAAGATAGTCTGTCTGATGGAAGGAGGAGAAAAATGTTCAAAAGTGTATGTAGCTTATATGATAACCAAATTGGTGCAAGTTTCAAATGGATGAGCCCCAATCCCTGACTGCCCTGAGGCCATCACTTGCCCTATGCTCCTGAAGGCACCTCAGGACAAATGCAAAAATTAGAGGGAAATTAGAGGGGGAAACACATTTTTCTGTTTAGAAATTGCTACTTTAGCCTGTAATGTGGATGTATCTGAATCTGTCATTTTAGTTTATAATGTGTATTATAATGGCTGATTTTGTTTTGATTCTGATTTTAGCACTGACTTTCATTGACAATTTTAATACATATTTCACATGCTTTGTAAACCACTCAGAGGTTTTGGCCACAACAACTAAGCAGGAAATACATTTTGTTAAATACATAAATTGTACCTAATTCATCAAAGTAGGTTTCTGTGCCATCATCATCCATTACTGAACACACAAGTCTTGCTTTCAAATAAGTTGTCCACTTGTTCACAAGGCTGCGTTGTCCACCAGTGTCATTCTAGGGGTGGGGGGAGCAGAGGAGAAACCACTTACTAACTCCAAAAACTATATGGACATCTACTAGCAGTTTCAACATTAGTGAGTTAAAAAAAAAATCTGCATGAAAATACACCAGCATTTTACTGTCACTTTCTCCTAAAACATGCATTTTTGCAAAGCAATCTTTTCCACCACACGTATATATATTCTAACATATGAATTTGTATACATATTACTTGGCTGAAGAACTGCTTTGCTAAATCTGGAGAAGTGTGAATTTCAAAAGATGACTGTGTTTCGGTTCTGTGTTTACCTCTTACTGTGAGTGGAATCAATTTTCTTTCCCATCCCTACTTTCAATTAGCATTTGAACTTTAAAAGCTTCTCATTTTTCCTGCCCAAGTTGCACAATCAGGACACTAATCAGGATATCAGAAACTTCCACCACTGAAGAGACATCACCATCTATGGTGTGGAACTGCATTATGCACAACATATTTGCACTGAACAAATAAACAAATTAAAGGTGGAAGTAAGTTATGAAGTTGCTACCAGCCAAAGTGGATTATGTGGTGCAGCTTCCTGGACTGAACCATATCTGGCTGCTGGGAGGTGGGCTGCATGCTAGAACACCTGCCCACAAAATATAGGAAAGTAGCATGTCGGAGTGGAAGAAAAGCAACAATAGCGTGCCGAAAAGCTTAGTCTTCTCTCTCATGGTGCCCCATTTCCATTTGCAGACAGGGCTGCTGTCCCTCATGGAAGAGCGTTCAAATACATAATACCCATCAGCAGTCTGATGTGGCACAGTCCAAGAGAAGGCATTGCAAATGGTTCTGCTGTTCAATGTACAGAACAGTCAATTGACATGAAAGGGGCATATGTACCTAGCAGGCCACAGTGAAGAAACCATTCTTTTCATTCTAACAGGGAGCATTAGACCCAGTCCAACCCTTACAAAAGATTCCTGTTGCTGACTTCTAGTAAGGTCATCAGATACAGAGCATCACACACATCCATCTCATGTTCTTTTGAAGCCTGCTTTTGCAAGTTTTGGCACAGACAAATGCAAGTGGAATTGTGCCCCGGGACTTTTAGCAAGTCATCTGGGCTTCATTATGACAATAATAGTTTAATAATATTTAGTGTTTTCTGCAAAATGCCTCTGGGCGCCTTCACAGCAACAACAAAAAGCAACAGTTACATGTCATACTGTTTTGACAAAGAAGAACCAGATAAAAGCACAACAGGCCTTTTTCGTTGCTCACCCCTACCATTGAAATGAAAAGATCCAACTCACCAACCAGTTAGACCATGTGCTAGGGAAACTGTTTGTACCAAGGAGATTTGTGATGTTGAAAGCTTTCCTATTACAACACACAGTTTGATGAAGGGAAGAGCTGTTTTCATGTGTTTTGGAGAGGGAGGCCATGTTAGTACATTTCCGAGCACAATTCAAAGTGTTGGTGTTGACCTTTAAAGCCCTAAACGGCCTCGGTCCTGTATACCTGAAGGAGCGTCTCCACACCCATCGTTCAGCCTGAGATCTAGCGCCGAGGGCCTTCTGGTGGTTCCCTTACTGCAAGAAGCAAAGCTACAGGGAACCAGGCAGAGGGCTTTCTCGGTAGTGGCGCCCGCCCTGTGGAACACCCTCCCAGCAGAGGTCAAGGAAATAAACAACTATTTGACATTCAGAAAATACCTCAAGGCAGCCCTGTTTAGGGAAGTTTTTAACCTGTGATATTTTAATGTATTTTAATATCTGTTGGAGGCCGCCCAGAGTGGCTGGGGGAACCCAGCCAGATGGGCGGGGTACAAATAATATATTATTATTATTATTATTATTATTATTATTATTATTATTATATTATGCTTGAGCCACCTTGTCATCTGCCACCTACAGTGATCCCAGGCGAACAGTAGCAGTAGCCTTCATGCACATTTGCTGCCCAGAAGAAGGACCCTACAATATCCTCAATACTTGCTTAGAGCCAGCAGGCCCTGGGCCTTATACAATTAGCTGTGATTAAGAACCAAAGATGAGTCTACTGGATAAGGCCAATGACCCATCAAATCCAGCATCATGTTTTCACAGTAATCCACTAGATACCTGTGGGAAATCCACAAACAGGACCCGAGCACAAGAACACTTTGCCCTCATACAGTTTGAAGTAAAATCGACTCATTCCCACCTTCCAGCCCAAAGGAAAGCACAGAACTGTATCTATTTCCAGCCGTTTCCAGAGATGTCTTTGGATGCTGCCCCCCTCCCCTTCTGTTGAAACATCACATCTAGTTATGCAAGGGAGAAGCGATGAAGCAAGTCAATAATGCTAAATAGAAGCTCACGGTAAATATAGATTACTTTTGCTGACTCAGGCAACTACTCCACTGCAGGTACACTTTGCAAAACCAGGCATAGGGTATTGACAGCTGTCCTTCCAACACCACTCCCTGCTTACCGGGCATATTCTAGCAATCATAGAGTGGATCTGCTTGGTGCTGCCACTGTTGTCCGTCAGTTTCTCCTTGAAAAAGAAGTATACTTTAGCATCGTTGGGGTCAGTGCCATCTGGGATGAGGTGGGCATCCACAAACACAGGCTCTGAAATGACACAAAACATGCACCATGGAGAAGAAGAAGAGGAGTTTGGATTTGATATCCCGCTTTATCACTACCCAAAGGAGTCTCAAAGCGGCTAACAATCTCCTTTCCCTTCCCCCCCTCACAACAAACACTCTGTGAGGTGAGTGGGGCTGAGAGACTTCAGAGAAGTGTGACTAGCCCAAGGTCACCCAGCAGCTGCATGTGGAGGAGCGGAGATGCGAACCCGGTTCACCAGATTACGAGTCTACCGCTCTTATCCACTACACCACACTGGCTCTCAAGTATCTACACCACAGACCAAGCCTGCAACAAAATGGGACTCCCTGTGGCCATACAGTTGTTCCTGCTGTGAGCTGTGGGGAATGTATATTCCAAAAGTCTGATTTGTTACCTGCATGTCAATTATTAATAAATTTATCGAGTCTAACTCAAGAGTCCTGGAGAAAAGGTTTGCTTCGAGATACATATTCCAAGCATCTCGAATGTACATGTCTGAGAAATTATGAATTATACAAAGTTTACTTTTTCTCCTCTTTCTCTTGTGTAAGTTGGTAGATTATTTGATTGAGTGAGGCACATTGCAAAATAAACTTAAATCTTAACTTTGAAATCCATGAAATTTGAAAAGTGTTACTTAGTTTCAAGAGTACTACCTTGTCACACAAACCACATTGCAGATTACACGTCACCTGAACAGAGATGTGCAAAAAGACATGCATACATAGTGTTGGCTAGTAGATCAAATACTATGGCTGACAAATCACATGCCTGACATCTGATGATCCATTTGAAAAATTGTATGTATTCAAACTTGTCAAATTTGCCAATCAATTTGTCAAATGTGCCAAATTAATCTCTTGTGATTTGTAGTTCTGTTTGCAGAAAAGCCACCCAAGCTTATTGATCTGTTTATAAAAGCATTTCCATGTCACCCCTTACATGCTGCAACATGTACAAGAATGAAACTCAAAGCCTGGCCCTCTTACCACTCAGCCATTTGGAATTGTGTTGGTCGGTCCTCACAGCATTCCGTCTGGTTAAACTGCGGAAAATGGCAGCGTCAGTCCCCATGAAATCAATGTACATCCCTGAAAATAGTTCTTCATCTGCAGAAAGGAAAAAAAAAGAGGGGGGAAATAAAGGCATCCTCATTTACTTTGGGACAAATTCAGCGGCCATTTCCTATTTGATCCATGCACATTTTCTAATTCTGTAAGAAGTGGGATGAGAGCAGGGTTTCCCTCTGACTCACGATTCCAGGTCTGCAACGGAGCATCTCATCTTCATGGAAACCTTTGGGCAACCATATAATTAAACAGAATAGTGTAACCAACCACAAATGTGGAGGAAATGTTTCGCGTGGAAGATCGTTTAGTGGTTGCAGTTGCCGGGGGAGTCAGCTTCGGAAGATGGAAAAAATTAACATGATGCATCAAATGCTGCTTCCAACAGAAACAGCCATCCCAGTTTATGTGCTATAAAAGTGGCATAGTGGGGTGAAGGAGGCTCAGAATAGTTTTGTTTCTGGTGTGGGTAGGCAACGCAGCAGACCAAAGCCACACCCTAGTTCAGTCTCATGGGTGTTAGAGTCTAGAGCTATACATAATCAGGAGTGCAACTGTCAGGGATCTGACCTCACGCAAGGCTCTTGAGACGGGGAAGGAGGGGTGGAGGGAAGTGCAGCCTCTCTTGGGAAGCAGCTCCGAGTCCAGCGGGGATAGCAAGGAAAGCCCCAGTGGTGAGGAGCAGGAACTGCCAGGCAGTGCGGTGGAGCTGAGGGTCAGAGATGCGGACAGAGCCTCAGCACCACCTGAGTGGTCTGAGAAGCAAAGCGGGCAGCTACTTCCGTCGCCCCAAATGCGTAGGGGGGGGAAAGCGTAAGGAACGGAGGTGATGCTTTGGAATTCCAAAGCTTCTATGTTGGGGGAGGAACCGGCGAAAGCCACTCCCGGATTCTGGAACCGACTCAAGCAGACATGAATCTTAAACACTCCGATGTACATAGTTTGTAAATAAAGTATTAGCTTTAGAAGAACGGATGTTTCTGGCTCTTTACTCTCGAGGAGACAATCCCGAGCCCTTACAGCAACCTAACCCTCAGCATACTTTCCGTTCCCAAGGCCCCTGCGCAATTGTGCACCCTAGCCACTTACTGTGGCAAAGGCAGAGACTGCCTGACTGTTTCCTCCAAGGGTGAATCTTAGCAAGGGCAGATGAAGAAGCAAAGACGAGCAGATAGAAGCACACGGCTGAGGTGCACAGTGAGGAGAGGGCCGTACCAAAGCTCCTGTTCCTGGAGTTCATTAAATACTGGAGTTCGTTAAAGACACTGGAGTTCATTAAATAAGTCACGGCTTGTTCATGGCTAGGGGTCAGAGATGGGGAAGCTCAGGCTTGGGGGCAAAATATGGCTCCCCAGGCCTCTCCCTCTGCTCGAGACTCTCCCCAGGCCACAACCCTCCCAAGCCACACTCACTCCCTACGGGTCACATCCTCCACCATCCCTACTTTGTCCCCTCCTTGAATTTTTTCCACCTGGCTGGAATGTGTCCTTGAATTTTGATAAAGATTCTTGCTTGCCTGCATGTTTGTTTGTTTGTTTGTGTGTGTGTGTGTGTTTAGTAACCAGTCTATTGTACAAAGAAACATTTGCATTCATTGCTCTGCCCGCTTTTGCCTCTGGCCACACGCATCACATGGGCCCCAAAAAGGTTGTCCAGAACATAGCTGTCAACTTTCGGATTTGAAAATAAGGGATTTTTCCACATTTTCGGATTTGAAAATAAGGGATGCCGCGAGGGCGGTACAATGGCACCAAGTAGCCTCGCCACCCTGCGCTCCAGAGGCTGTGCGTGAATGGGTGAGCGAAAGAGCGAGCGCGTAGACGCCAGGCAGGCTGTCTATCTGGTTGGGCGTGAGGGTCTGGCTGCACAAGGCATGCAAGCTCCGCCCCCAGTCGGTCTCAGACTCCTTATTGGCAGCCCAGCAACGCAGCTGAGGAGCCTCCCTGGCCGGCAGGGAGGGAGAGGAGCTGCTTCCTTTGAAATCCGCGAAATTTAAGGGATATCAACAATCCAGGATAGCAGCGGGAAACGGCATTGGAATAAGGGAGTTTCCCGCAAAAAAAGGGAGGGTTGACAGCTATGGTCCAGAAAGAAATGTGGCCCTCAAGCTGAAAACTTTCCTCTATCCTTGCTACAGATGCTTTCCTCCTTGGAATTTGGGGACCAGATAGGAAACCTTTGAAGGGAAATAGCCAATCTCTGTGGTGACCAACACACAAGGAAGGGGATTCAAGATCCCGAAATGAGAAATTCTGAATCTGGGCCATTTTGCCTTTGTTTCCCTTCATGTGTAATGAACATTTGACAATGCCACTGGCCCTTCCGGTCTTCTCAAGGGGCAGAGGCTCGAGAAAGAACTGTGAGCAGAGGGCTGTCCTTTCCCCACTCCTGGGACCCCCTGGGAAACTCACCAAACCCACTGCACCCGGAGCTGGGTGCGGAGAGTGCAGCTGCCTGCTTAAGGGGGCAGAGCCGTGGGGAACCTGAGGAAACATCACCCAGCTTGCTGCCTGCCCATAAAAGCAAACTCTGCAATGTATTAATGCAATGTTTTTATATGTTAACTGTATTTCTGTATTATTTATGGTTCTTTAAGTTGTTGGTTGTTGTTTCAGTTTTCTGCACGCCACTTAAGAGTTTTTTTTTTAAATATATATGTAGTGGTATAGAGATGAGGGGGGGGGCACATCTCAATTTCAGTGTGGCACTCTGCAGATGGATGCCACAGGGAAGATCTAGCCTTGTATCCTTCAAGTTTCAACCGGCTAATAAGACTGAACAAAAGCTGAACATGCTAAATTGGAGCCAAAGTGAATTTCAGTCTCAAAATGTTTCCGTAAAGGGAATTAGGCCTGTAACCTTCACTTGTAATAACAGGATTATGGACCAAAATTCTTTCGCGCTGAAGGATTCAGCTCATGTATCACAAAGTGTGTACACTGTACATAGGTATGAATTACAATTCGCCTCCTGTCTGGGGCCCTCAACACAAGTCTGGTGGGCTGGCGAGGCAGATCACAGAAACAAACCATTAGCAAAAGGTAGTCACTCACTTTTACAGTTACTGTGAAGAACTGGCTGAATTACCTCCCCTCCAATGATACCTTTTTCACTTTGGATTGCAGATTGCCCGCCAGCAATAAGAAACGGCTATCCATCCACTTAACTATTGTTAGTTGCTGTCAAGATCACCAACTCAACACCCTCGCTTCATGCAATCACGGACAAGTTTCAGCCTCAAGGCACCTTCCGTTTTCTCTCTTTCAACGAAAGCAACCTGTTGCCGAGGGACAGGGCAGCAGCCAAAAAATGAGCGTTGCTTCTTTGTTCAGGTACATAGAAGCAACATATTGTACAGCTTTAGAACAGCCCATGAGTGCAAGTGAAGATGGAAGATGGTGACTGGGAGTGGCCGCTGGGACCACATAACACCGGTCCTGAAAGAACTACATTGGCTCCCATTACGTTTCCGAGCACAATTCAAAGTGTTGGTGCTGACCTTCAAAGCCCTAAACGGCCTCGGTCCTGTATACCTGAAGGAGCGTCTCCACCCCCACTGTTCAGCCCGGACACTGAGATCCAGCGCCGAGGGCCTTCTGGCGGTTCCCTCACTGCGAGAAGCAAAGCTACAGGGAACCAGGCAGAGGGCCTTCTCGGTAGTGGCGCCCGCCCTGTGGAACGCCCTCCCAGCAGAGGTTAAGGAGATGAACAACTATCTGACATTCAGAAGATACCTGAAGGCAGCCCTGTTTAGGGAAGTTTTTAACCTGTGATATTTCAATGTATTTTAATATCTGTTGGAGGCCGCACAGAGTGGCTGGGGAGACCCGGCTAGATGGGCAGGGTACAAATTAAAAATATATTATTATTATTATTATTATTATTATTATTATTATTATTATGGAAAGTTTAAACCAGGTGCAGCCAATGTGGTGCCTTTCAGATGTTCTTGGGCTACAACTCCCAACAGCCCCAGCCAGAGTGGCCAATGGCTATGGATGACGGGGGTCCAACAATATCTAGAGGTCACTCACAACAACATCTGGCTGCCCCTGGCATAGAGCCTGAGTTTAAATCCAGATTCATAACTTGCCTCTGCCAGATGCTTACCAATGCCTGCTGTAGATGTAACACTGGATAAACTACGGATTGCAACCATGAACCAGTCTTGGGAATAAAGCATGGCTGGCTCCCTTTCCTCTTCAGCACACATCCCATCACACTTTAATCAGCTTTAATCACAGGATAGCTTTATAGCCAGGCATTTATTTATTTAAATGTAAGTCGATGTCCTGCCTCTTTTCCTCATGAAAGCATAAAAGTGACTTATAAAAAAACAAAAGCCTAAAAACCGCAGTAAGTGGGATGATACATTTCAATTTAGTAGGACTAGTTAATATACAGGGAGGCAGCAGTAGCATACTAATGTCAGCAAACTCAATAGCTACAGAATATTTGCCAATTAGTCATCTGAATTGGCCTGTCAGTTCTTATTGTGAAGGCAGCTCCGTAGCAGAGATGCCACCATTGAAATGCTTCTGCTCCTGTTAAGACAGCTGCTAGCTCCAGGTGATCTTCCAGACCAGTAAAAGTTTACAAGATGTCTTAAAACCACAGATATGGTGGTATTTGAACTATTGGTATTAATAACTGTATCATAAATTGTACTGCTATAATGAGGCTATTATTGGATTGTAATTGAAAACTAATCAAAATTATTATAACATAAAATAAAACCACAGATATGGAGGACAACTTATAGGTCTGATAATCCACACTCCTCCTTGATGCAGGAGATCTAAAGGGATAACATTCCCAACCGATGGCTGTTCAGTCTCTGCCTGAAGGCCTCTAGCAAGTGAGAGTCTATGCCACCCAAGTAAATGGTTCCATTGTCAAACTGCTTTTCAGGGGCAAGGAACCTTTGGCTTGCCAGATATTGCTGAAACACAGTTCCCGTCATCCCTGGCCATTGGCCATAGCTGCTGGGCATGATGAGAGCTCAGCCAGAGAGGAGTCCAGACTACACCTCTCTTCTGCATCAGCCTAGAGCTTGTACAGTGAAAATGAAGTGCAATATTTCCCTCCTCTTCTGCCCAGGTGAGCAAAGGCACTAATGTAATACACATGGTGGCGGCTCTGCTGTCCTGTTCTGTCTTGCTGCTCCCTGGCCAGGAGGCAGGATTGTTCCCTTAATCACTTGCCTACCGAAAGGGGGACAAGTCACTCAATTGGTGGGTGGAAAAGATGTACTCTGTCCACAACAAGGCCTGGATGTCTAGCAAAAACACTGGGACCAGAGCTATTGCCAAGCTCTGAGCCTGCTCACTGAGAGGGAATGTGGCCTAACTGGGAACAGGTTCATCCTCCATCTCTAGCCATCAGCATCTCCAGCTTGTCTGTATTAAACTTTACTTTCTTTACTCATCTTTAGGCAAGCAGTTTCTCAGCTCTAGCAATTATTCATAGCAGACCCAGCCATGGGAAGAGGAGACAAACCCAAGGAGCCGTCAGTAGTCTTAGCTATAATTAATATTAAATGAGGTTCCTGTCTTAACCATTTGCTTATGTTCTCATGTGAAACTAGCGTTTGAGGCAGATTTACAGACCATGGTTAAGAAGAAACCTAGTTAATTACTATAATCCGTGACCTTTGGCCATTCTGGCTGGGGTTGAGGGGAGCTGTGATCCAAAGATCTGGAGACCACCATGTTGGTTAAGCCTGGT
Organism: Darevskia mixta; assembly: GCA_034641385.1. Classification (NCBI taxonomy): domain Eukaryota; kingdom Metazoa; phylum Chordata; class Lepidosauria; order Squamata; family Lacertidae; genus Darevskia; species Darevskia mixta. The sequence continues at coordinate 3,996,396 of JAWWNH010000224.1, read as the reverse complement.
GAAAATGCATATCTCAATTATAGGTGGATAACAATGGGAATCCATTTCTTGGGAGAAAAGCAATGACATACCTAGACAGCATCTTAAAAAGCAAAGACATCACCTTGCCAACAAAGGTCCGTATAGTTAAACCTATGGTTTTCCCAGTAGTAATGTACGGAAGTGAGAGCTGGACCATAAAGAAGGCTGATCACCGAAGAATTGATGCTTTTGAATTATGGTGCTGGAGGAGACTCTTGAGAGTCCCATGGACTGCAAGAAGATCAAACCTATCCATTCTTAAAGAAATCAGCCCTGAGTGCTCACTAGAAGGACAGATCCTGAAGTTGAGGCTCCAGTACTTTGGCCACCTCATGAGAAGAGAAGACTCCCTAGAAAAGACCCTGATGTTGGGAAAGGTTGAGGGCACAAGGAGAAGGGGACGGCAGAGGATGAGATGGTTGGACAGTGTTCTCGAAGCTACTAACATGAGTTTGGCCAAACTGCGAGAGGCAGTGAAGGATAGGCGTGCCTGGCGTGCTCTGGTCCATGGGGTCACGAAGAGTCGGACACGACTGAACGACTGAACAACAACAACAAAGGAAGGAAAAGAAAACATACCCTCGATAAGGAAGGAAGGAAGGAAGGAAGGAAGGAAGGAAGGAAGGAAGGAAGGGAAGACACTGTACGTTCCTGAAGCTGGTTCCTGATTTGTATACCATAGTTTGCTAGTGTTTTGTCTGCACTGAAACTAGATGTCCTTATTCAAGCTGCTCAGTAGGGCTCGCATCTACAATCTCAGGATCATTCTACCGTACAGAGTTGTTGTAAGGATTGTTGTAGGAGAAGGGCTTTGGACACTGAAAAAAGGCTGTATATAAATCTGAAACACATTTTAATTAACCTTTCCACTGCAAATACAATTACCCCATATTTCCCTGTCATTGATTTCCTACAGGATTGCCTGCTCCAGCTCAGCTTTATAGTTCTCACAAAGCTCTTATGTTTATCGCTGATCCAGTTTTTTTAATATAAAAAATTAAACACTGGAAAAAAACGGTGCTATTCTTAATCCCACTGCATACCAGCTTTATTAGTTATGCCTTAAGCATTCCAAGAGCCTACTTGTCTAATCAGGCACCAATAATATCTGTCAGCTCCACTTCCTTTTGGCTTAATTGTTAAATTCCCCCAAACAATTTGTCTTAGTGAGTGCAGTAACCAGCTCACACACTTTGGTATTGCTTCTCTCCAATGCATACCTGATAAAATCTTAGAATCATTTGCGGTGGAAGAGAAAGAACACACAATTAAGTTTTGGGTTTTTTTTCCATTGCCAAAAAGATAGAAAACAAACCATAAACCAGTATTTAAAACCATAGTTTGAATATGGATATGAGGACAACCGGTTAGTTAACCATGGTTACCAATGGTGCACATATTACTCTACACCAGTAAAGGAAAGGAGACCAGAGGAGGAGAAGTTACATGTTTCCAAGATTAGTATGGTAAACCATGGTTTGCAGGAAGCCAGCATTATGTTCACACCAGACTTTACTGATATATATGTTGAAAAGGTTTAGCTGTTCAAGATGCAAAATTATAACTTGTATTTAAAATCATGTTGATGTGTTTGCATTTGGCTATGGCTGTTTTTAACACAACTTTCATTATTTATCCTGTTCCCAGTGAACTTTTAGGGTTTCATTAAAAAAAATCAGTTGACCACCAGTGAATCCCTATTTCTTCATTAGAATAAATGTGCATATTTCAGAGTGCTGCTGCTGCTGCTGCTGTTGTTTTTAAACTCCTAGGAATAGTAGGAGCTGCCACTCTACACTATCTCCCCCTTTTCCTTTCTTTTTTGAAATATTCATCTGGCAACCCAGTGCAGAGGTCAAACAAATGATCCTCTTCCCGCTGCCAAACGCCTGTTGATCTTGGTGTGAGCAGAAGGCCTGAAGCTACAAGACATGCTACACTGAAATCACAGAGCTAAACAGCCTCTGCAGTTTGTTTTCAGTTGCTACGAAGGACAGAAACCGTATGCTAAGGTCAATGGCATTCTTTGCTTTGTCCAGGAGAATCTGAAATCTGGACAACGATGGCTTTCTCCTTTGGCTAGGAATGCCATGCGTGCTGTGCTGCTGGCTTAGGGACTGTGGGATTAGATACAGAGTCATGATCCTAGACATTTGAATCAAAGGTTCTTCCTGCCCCCTGCTGAAGACAGTGCAACTCTTTGCATCCATAGCAGAGAAAGTTGCTGCTGATACATTCATAGGGGAGGGAATTTGATTCACCTCACATTTAAAGGCAAAACTACCTAAATTGCACTTTCTGAAACAATAGGTGAATTGAAGCACAGCTAAGCCTTCAAGATTTGGACCTCGAAATTTTGCAATGCAGTTCTCCATCCAAGTGATGCACACAAAAATGCATATATGAGTGTGCACAAAAATGCATATGCTAGTTAAAGTCACATGCCAAAAAATGCACTACATCAGGAGAAATCCCTTGCTGAAAATGTGTACTTTGGGCAGAAATTCACACTAAAAGGCTGATGAATACACATGAGGACTTTTTTTAAAAAGGCAAACTGATATGGAAATGTAGAGAACTGGACACAAGACATGGGGAAATGGACAAGGAAGAGAAACTGAAATTTACAGTTCTGCCCATCCCTAATTGAAAATCACGTCTAGGCAATACTGCTATGGGAATAAGTACACAGCCATTTCCAGGCAGGCAACTAACACAGCTCTGATGATAACTTGAGAACTGTGAACAGGCAAAGGGGCGAGAGATTACACACAAACACACCTGTTTATATAATCATTTGGATGCAACAAATAAATTCAAGGTATTATCCAACCTCTGGAGAGGTCCATTATGCCTCAAAACGTATCTTTCATTCCAAAACAAAATTCCTTTCATTTCTTGCTTGGGAAATCAGTGAGGGATGAGCTCACAATGCAAATGGACCAATTTTATTGGGAACATTTCTTTTAATGGACTAACCCGTCCTGGGGCCTTTGATCAGCTGCTCTGCACTCTAGTGCAAAAGCGAGGTATATAACATTGAAAGAAAGCCTTTTGACTGAAAGCATATGGATGAAAAATGGAGAGGGGTGAAGGACATGCCTGAAAGCCCCACCCATTGATGCCCATGTCTGCTCCACTTTCAGGCCTTCTGGTGTCTCAAGAGGGATTCTAAGCCTGCTTGTCAAGGTTCCTGATCTCAACACAGGAAGGTCTGAAACTCAGGGCACACAGGGAACATTGGCGTCAGGACCTGCCATTACCCTCCCCACTTTTGAGCCACACATTTTTAAGTGATCATCTGAATGGAGCTCAAATGAACCAGCATTGATCATAGAGTTGGAAGAGACCACAAGGGCCATCTAGTCCAACCCCCTGCCAAGCAAGAAACACCATCAGAGCATTCCTGACAGGTGACTGTCAAGCCTCTGCTTAAAGACCTCCAAAGAAGGAGACTCCACCACACTCCTTGGCAGCAAATTCCACTGTCGAACAGCTCTTACTGTCAGGAAGTTCTTCCTAATGTTTAGGTGGAATCTTCTTTCTTGTAGTTTGAATCCATTGCTCCGTGTCCTCTTCTCAGGAGCAGCAGAAAACAACTTTTCTCCCTCCTCTATATGACATCCTTTTATATATTTGAACATGGCCATCATATCACCCCTTAACCTTCTCTTCTCCAGGCTAAACACACCCAGCTCCCTAAGCCGTTCCTCATAAGGCATCGTTTCCAGGCCTTTGACCATTCTGGTTGCCCTCCTCTGGACACGTTCCAGCTTGTCAGTATCCTTCTTGAACTGTGGTGCCCAGAACTGGACACAGTATTCCAGGTGAGGTCTGACCAGAGCGGAATACAGTGGTACTATTACTTCCCTTGATCTAGATGCTATACTCCTATTGATGCAGCCAGTAGAACTTTGTCCAGTTCCAGCATCTGATAAAGTGTGATGGAACTGATGAAGTCGGCTCTACTCCAAGACGATCCTGGTGTCTCAGTAAATCTGTCACAATAAATATGATAATCTTTGTAGTAGAATGGGACTTATTGTGGTTTGGACCAAAAGATTTATACCTCAGCTTTATAACAGGGTACAGTTGGAAGCAGAGGAAGACCGCTGGGAACAGAGGAGGAATTGCTGTACGCTTGAATTCAGGAGTCTTGGATTCACCACGAAACTTTTAATGTGTAGCAGATTTAACCAGCGTCATGATCCCCAGGCCATATATGGCAGGCCAGCCATATCAAGCAGCAAAAGCCATGTGCTGTTAGGTGCTTTTAAACTTACAGTTGACATGCTGTCAACAGGTAACAAGGTAGGCTTGCCTTACAAAGGCTATCAGGCTAATAGCATCTGTGTAGAGAGCATTTGCAGCAGAAGAAAATCTGGGGGAAATTCCTTTGGGAGGAAGGGCGGGATATAAATTCACTCACTATCCCTTTTTAAAACGAACTGCCCAATCCCTGGATTAAACCAGCTTTTAGAAATTAACCCTGAAATGTTACTAGCCTGCTGGTGACTGGAAGAGCTCTGTCCTCCCTCTGTATTTCTATGATGTGTGCAAAAGCCCATTTGGGTCTGTACTGTGCTCAGAAAAGAGACATCCACCATTCAGCCAACAGCCTACTTCCATGTGGGCATGGAATTTGATGCATTCACCTCCATGCTTCCTATGGATACCAGGCAAGTGCTGAAATGTCTAAGGGGGCAACCATCTTTCTTTCCATACAATGTCTTGCAAAGGTATCATGGATATTGTATGGGGGAAAGATAAAGGTAAAGGTAAAGGGACCCCTGACCGTTAGGTCCAGTCGTGACCGACTCTGGGGTTGCGGTGCTCATCTCGCTTTATTGGCCGAGGGAGCCGGCGTACAGCTTCTGGGTCATGTGGCCAGCATGACTAAGCCGCTTCTGGCGAACCAGAGCAGAGCACGGAAACACCGTTTACCTTCCTGCCAGAGTGGTACCTTTTTATCTACTTGCACTTTGACATGCTTTCGAACTGCTAGGTTGGCAGGAGCAGGGACCAAGCAATGGGAGCTCACCCCGTCGCGGGGATTCGAACCGCCGACCTTCTGATCGGCAAGCCCTAGGCTCTGTGGTTTAACCCACAGCGCCACCCGCCTGGCGAAAGGGAAAGATGCATGCCCCTATATGGAATTGGAAACAGTCATCTTTTTCTCCATGCAATCTCCAGGAAGGGGCTAAATTTTGAACCAGATTTTTTACTACATGGCCCCAGAGGCGGCACTGGTGTTCTAAGCAGCCGTAAAACGTTAGAGAAAGAAAAGGGTCTACCTTTCATGCACTTAAAAAATAATAATAACTGCATTGATTTTGTGGGATTTTTCCTTACAAAAAAAACTGCCCACAAAAAGGACAACATGGAGCTTGTTTTGCATTGGAACTAAGTTAATCCACCCTTTCCTAGCAATACATTTTCCTACAATTCTAAAATCAATCTCTTAAAATCTACTGCAACCACTAAAACCTAGTCACGTCTCTTTCCTTACTTTATTAAACTAAATCAAATATTCTTTTATAAACATGAAGGTTGGAAAAATTAAGCAAGGCAATCTTGCTTTCCCCCCCACCCTCAAATTACACTAAAGTGCCTTTGGACCCACATATTATCTGCTCCAATAGACAGTTGAAGATCTCTAACGTATTTCCTGAACTTAGCAATCACTTTTACATGGAATTCAGCCTAAAATAATGGAAACATGTTGCTGGAAGTGGCCTGCAGTCCAATTCCCTTAACTGAGGAAAGATTCACTAGAACTAAACAGTCACTGACAGATCATTTTTTTCCAGTTTCTTCTCTTACCCTGTGGCTCAATTTGTTTACAACACCCTCTCATTTCACCCTCGGCACCTAATGATTTAAGCCCCCAGAAACCCTGGTTGTTTTCACTTACTGATCATAACAGAGACGGTATTCACATTAGGGTTGAAAGAGCAGCGGCCCTTCCCAGATTCACATTTGGAATCGATCTTGAAAACTTGCTCCTGTAACACAGAAAATAACACGCAATCAGTAGGGAACAGTTGAAGGTTAATTTCAAAATGCCTGGCTTGGGTGGTGTACCGTGTGGAAAAGCAGTTAACGACTACCACAAGACCTGCAAAAATAGTGCCTTAAACAACAAAAGGTCTTGTGGCATCTTAAAGGCTAAAACATTTATTGTAGCATACAGCGACTCCTGTGAAATTGGTGCCTGTTATCCTGAATTTTCATTTGATTCCGTGGCTATAGCTCAATATTGCACCAAAATGAAGGAAGGAATGGTTCTCCACTTTTCTGTGGAATTTTGCCTGATCTAATGGACCTCTTCGTTTAGGTCCACTTTCAATTAAGAATGGAGAAGTCAGCTTATTTCCGTTCTGTGCCAGTTTCAAATGTGCATCAGTTTCAAATGCATCCATTAGTAAGTCCATGCCATCCTGTTTTCTGTTTATTTATTTTAACTACATGAAAAATCCACACTTTCCCCTAAAATACACACTTTGTATGCTTTTCATTCACTTGACATGCATTTCCTCCTTAATTATATTTGCTTTAAAATGTGGACCAAATGAAATTATCAGTCTCTCTCTCTCTCTCTCTCTCTCACACACACACACACAAAATCATTTATTTATTTGGATAGATGAAACTCTTATTTTCCAGATTTCCAAACAGAGATGCCTTCAGTCTCCAGTGCTAAGAGCTGTTCAACAGCCAGGCTCCCATTCCATGCCACAGAATTACTGTGTTTCACAATCTCCACATTTTCTGCATGGTCATGTGTCTATAAGGGCTGGAGAACCTATGGCCCTTCAGAGCCTCTCAGACTCCAGCTCCTATCACCCCACACTACTGGCCATCTTGGTTGCACCTGATGGGAGTTGTAGTCCAGCAACATAGGGGCAATGGTGATGATGGATATCAAAGGTCTTAGAAAAAACTAGAGTTTGGACCCAGAATGACTTGGATTGGAAGAGAGCATTGGTACCCAGCCTGAATTCTGTCAGCCTGGTTCAAATTTTACAGCACAGGCTGGCTCTGTGAGTCCTAAAATGATATATTGCCAGTAAAAGTCTATTGAGGAGTCTTGTAGGAAGCTGTGAAAGTCAATGACCACCCTAGCAATCAGTCATTTGTGTGTTCCCCGCAGGCAACACCGTTGTAAACACAGCAAATACACCTGCTACTGGAGCTGAGTCCTTGGTCACAATAATGTGATATGAATGAGGCAAAAATAACAAGGCCTAGCCTTCTCTAGCCCACCTTTGATGGTTAGATGTTCAGTGCCAGTTGCCATGCAGAGACATATGTTATGGCTAGTGTCAGGTTCGCTAATGGTTGCTCATGAGTAAAGACCATGTCCGTCTTGTCTTTCAACTATTTTATTGTGCAAAGTATGTACAGTGTGGAGCTATGCTAAAACATGACCATCTAGTCGCTAGCAGAATCCGGAAGTGCCCCCCTCCTGCTGCGGCGCCAACACCAGAGTCTCGGCACCCTAAAGTGCCGCCTCCTTTCTCCCCTGACCCTTCTGCGTAAAGCAGGCGCCGGAAGCGGTGTCTCCTCCTCGGAATGGGTCTGCTGAGCGGTGCTGAGTCTCTCTGTATCATCCTAGAGACCCCTTCCCACCTGGCTCCTCCCTGGTGACTCCTCCTCCCCCGGGGAGGAGCTGGCAGACTCACTGGGAGACGTGTCCGTCGACAGCAGAGGCTGAGGCTGCTGGTACCCACTCAGTGCCTGACTGGCAGGGGAGGGCATGTCCCTGACATCCAGGAATGAAAGGATCTGCCATTTTTTGTTCTCCCCTTTCTCAGTTTCCCAATGCTATACACAGTTCTCCACATTTGGCAGCAATTTTTGTGTGTGTGTGTTTTTTAATCTCCATGAAAATTCAACAGCATTTTAGTGTAAATTTTCCCAAAGAAACACATATTTATATGCAGTTTTCACTAATGTACACATTTTTGTAAGCACTTTTTCTTAATATAATGAACTTTTGTATGCTATTGTCCGCTAAAGGCTTCCTTTTTGTGCACCCTTTCCCCGACGACATGCGTTTTTGCAAACTTTGGTTGGAAAGCTGCATCACAAAAATGTGGATAAGTGCGAAGGGCACCTGCGCTTTGGTTTGCATTTTGTTTTGGAAATTGCACATTTGATCAATTCGGCTTTCCGTGTATACTGCATCAAATTGCCTCCCCATCCTTAGTTATGGCAAGGTGGGCTCTCAGCCCAGTTTCATGCAGGTGATGACGGGAGGTAGGGTAGCAGAAAGAGGAAGTGGGTGAAAAGGGGTGACAAGAGAGAAAAGGAAGAGGCTCTGCCCATTGCTGGCTCTGATCCTGCCATTGCTGGCGTGTCCCTTCCCCAGGTAATTATCCCAGGGGCGGAGCAACAGGGAGAGTTGGGGGCGGGCCGCCTCGGGTGCCACCCTGGAGAGGGGTGACACTCGGCACCACCCCCACGACTCCCAAGCCGAGCCCTGCCGCCCAGCACCCCATTCATGCGGCGGTAGCTCAAAAGGTTGCTGCTTGCGCCCGGCAGCTCAGATGGACTGCGCATGTGCGGAATGTCACACATGCATAGTCTGTCCGGGCTGCCGGGCGCGAGCGGCACCCCGTCTGTGGAGCGGCTGCTTGCGCGGCAACTCACAAGGCTGCCGCGCGCGAAAAACAGCACGGACGGGGCAGCCTTACGCGTGCTGTTCGCGCGGTTGCCGCGGGAGCAGCAGCGCCAGCACGGACGGACTGTGCATGTGCGGTATGCCGCACATGCGCCGTTCGTCCTGACGCGTGCGTCCTGACGTCACGATGAAAGACGCATGCGTCAGGACGCATGTGTGCTGCAGAGCGACGCCCCGCCCCCGCGGGGTGCCTCCGCGTTTGCCGCTCCGGGCAGCCAAGCGGCTCCGTTCGCCACTGGATTATCCTCAAGGAAAAGGTGGCCTTCAATGGAAAAAAAAGGTTGCTTTAGGAGAGATTCTAGCTCTGTAGATAAAGCAAAAGAAATTGCTTTTCAACCTCTTTTCCTTTCCCTTTTCACCTGGAAAAACAGCCTTTCACCTATGAAAAACGATGGCATTACTTGCTGATAAGCAGTGCAATTTTCTCACTAGTCTTGCTAAAAATAAACCCCCTCTGTTCTGCTAATTAGGCCCATACATGCAAAGGGGGGGGGGGAGGCTCACGTTAAATCCCGACACTCCAAGCGGCTTTGCTGTTGTTGGCCTGCACCATCCCAGCAAGGAAAGTGGAAGGCCTGCAGTCCAGTGCCTAACAGACTCCAGACGTCTGAGGCAGCAGTTTATTTAATCAATGGATCACAGGCCTGCAGCTCAGGAGACAGGCGCGCTGAAGCCCAATTCCAGTATGCTCAAGATGCGTATCTATATTTTGCCACTTAAGAGCACCACTATTTCCTCCTCACTGCGAAACCTTGCGTTTGACTGTAAATTAATTACGCCAACAAAAAGTGTCTGCTGATGCCGGGTGCAAGCTTGTTGAAGAATAAATTGAAGGTTCCTTTAAAAATGGGGCAAGGTTCCTCGCACATTAGTTTCAAGCTGCGATGGGGAGGGAGAAAGCAATGCATTTCGTCACCCAGTGCAAAGCGCCCCTCCGTCCTTTAACAGAGGTGTTGAGAAAGGGGTGGAAGTATTTGCAGGCATGGGGGGCCATAGCTGTCAACTTTTGGATTTGAAAAATAAGGGATTTTTTCAAACTTTCGGATTTGAAAATAAGGGATGCCACTAGGACGGTGCAATGGCACCAAGTAGCCTCGCCACCCTGCGCTCCAGAGGCTGCGCCCAAACGGGTGAGCGAAAGAGCGAGCGCATAGACGGCAGGCAGGCTGGCTGTCTGGTTGGGCGTGAGGGTCTGGCTGCACAAGGCATGCAAGCTCCGCCCCCAGTCGGTCTCAGACTCCTTATTGGCAGCCGCGCAACGCAGCTGAGGAGCCTCCCTGGCCGGCAGGGAGGGAGAGGAGCTGCTTTCTTTGAAATCCGGGAAATTTAAGGGATATCAACAATCCGGGATAGCAGCAGGAAATGGCATTGGAATACACAACAGCAGCTAGAATACTGATCGCAAAATACTGGAAGACACAGAAGACACTGACAGTGGAAGAATGGCAGATGAAAATGATGGACTATATGGAACTAGCCGAAATGACCGGAAGACTCCGAGACCAGAAGGAGGAGGCGGTGGAGAAAGACTGGAAAAAACTGAAAGATTACTTTAAAAAATATTGTATGATTTAAAGTGTTAATGTTATAAAGTTGGATTTCAGAGGAGACTGCAGATTGAATAGAATATTTGATATTAAAGGACAGGTGAAATAGGATTAAGAAATAGGTTAATGTATTAAGAATAGCGACTAGGAAAAAATATTTTAAGATGTTAAGGAATTACTACGATGATATACAATGAAACGCAGGGGGGGGGGGAAGGGAGGAAGCCACCCCAAAGATGTTAATGAAAGAGGGGGGAAAAGTTGGATGTATGTGTTGTGTTTGTTTAGTTGAACTATTATTTGATAATATGGTAACGGAATAATGAGTTATGTTTATCTTTGTGTTTTGAAAAACTTAATAAAAAATTTTATATATAAAAAAAGGAAATGGCATTGGAATAAGGGAGTTTCCCGCAAAAAAAGGGAGGGTTGACAGCTATGGGGGGGGGGGCAAAGCAACTGGGCAAGTCTTGCTGTATCACACTGTGCTGCTGACAAAAAGAGGGGCACTCAAACGACCGCACAGTCTTCCAACCAGCCAACTCACACACCACTTACTGACATACTTACCTCTGCCCTTCGCCCTCTGTTGAGATATGCACATACAGGGCTAAACGCACCACTCCCACAAACATATAAATGGGTGCGGTTGAATGTCTGTATCACACGAACGAAGTTGCCGCAACCGTGCTGCAGAGGGAACAAGAAAACAAACAAAAGGGGGTTGTAAATCTGTTGCCTGTTCCCAGAGGTGGCTGATTTCCACTGGGATCATAGGAGCCAAATCCTGGGGGCTGAAGCCCCCACAAAAAATATTTGAGGGGGCTGGACCCCCACAAAGTCGATGGGCATTCCCATTCAAACGGTGTGCATGCTCTGTATCATGTGATCGATTATGTGGGGTGGGGCTTAACTGGTCCCCCACAATATTTTATTCAAGTTGGCAGCCCTGACTAGGACTGATGGGTGAAACAGTAGGGAGCCCACCAGCAGGTGGCGCCAGAGCCAATGGCAGACAGAGCCAACTAACTCTAATTTTGCCCCTGTCCTCCTCCCCGCTGAATTCCGCAAGTGGCACCACTGAGACTACGGAGGAGGAACCTGAAGGACAGCGCCACCCTCTGGACTGCTTGTTAGTAATAAGGCAGGCAGCTGGAGGGTGGCTGAAGGCAGACTCAGGTTGGTGGGGCAGTGCCCCTTTTGTCCGAATGGACCAACCTATACTACTTGCTCCCCAGTACCATAGACTGGAACCAAACCACCTTAAGGCATACAGAAGAGGAGCAGAATAGGTGCTCTAACAGATGCCTCCCAGATTATGGACTTGACTTGGCACACACTAGGTGGCACTAGATTGGCTAACCCTGTGGCTAAGGACAGAGCCACAAGATTGTCAGCGCCACCTGTAGATCAGAATCTGGTCACTGACCGTTTCCAAAGAAGGTTCCTATCTGTGGTAACCAAGTCCAACTCGTTGACAGCTATACTTGTACTGGAGTTACAGCGTAACTATATGCTCTGTGGGGGTGTTTGCTCTCCTCAGAATTTTGGCGTTATCCCAATACACCATGTCCCTTTATATCTATCCTCCCTCTCCACTGCTGCGCACCGATTTGCTTTCACCAAAGCGAGGTTTAATGTTTTTCCTTCTAATGTCTTGAGACATAGATTTTCCAAGGGCCTAGTCTCCGCCCTATGTGATTGCGATAAAAAGTCGACGGAATCTCTCCATCACATAATTTTTACCTGTCCCCTGTATAGAGAGGCTCGGGCAAAACTACTAAGACCAATAACTCAGAAACTTATTGTATGTCAGCTGAGTCTCACCTCACCTTACTCCTGCAAGACAATGATTCTTATATAACCTTACAGGTGGCAAGGTTTTTAAATTCTGTTATATCCCAAAAAAGGTGTTGCGGCCAACTACACAACCATTAACATTTCTGTTTCCTGCCCCTTGATTGCAGTTTCAATATTATTGTGTTTGAGCTGTATTTGTGTTTATCGGCGATAGCCGTGGTATGGTCTTCTGTAACTCCGGTGGCTCAACTGTTCATTGTATGTTGTAACTTCATGTTTTATATTGCATATTTTATGTTTTTATGGGCTTATAGCCGCGATAAATTTGAAAATTTGAAATTTGAAAATACTTGTACATGAGGACTTACCAGAAGAACCCTTACAGTTGAGAACTGGTATACATGCACATCATAGATGAAAGGCAATGGCTGTGATAGCCCCTGAAGAACTTAAAGCAAAACAAAACAAGACCTCTCCTTTCCCCTTTTGCTGTCACTTCTTTAAATCTCCACTGCTCTTTGGCACCCTGCTGCCAGTGTAGATGCACGTAGCATCTTCTTTGTAGAAGTGCAACTCAGCCTCCCAGAAGTTTGCCTCATTAACCCCAGTGGTTCTTACTTCTGGAGAAAGTGTGTGCAGAAATGCAGCCTAAGTCTCATGCAAAATTCAGCCACATATTGCTCTCCCTTGAATATTGACTTCATTAATGACATACAGCATACCACTAGATTCAAGTAAACATTCTTAATATATAAAGTACATTGCATTTTGCAAAGTATGGGGAGATACTGGAGCTTGGTATGTATGATGTATTAGACTGTTATAGTCATCTGGGAAAGGAAGCAGACACCATGCTAACATTTTCAGCGCTAATTTAATTAAACAGAAATCACTTGAATCCATTACTGGTGACATTTTAATGGAAAATGCTACGCTCCATTATGCTCTGCAGAGCCAATATTTTCTTCCCTTGAGAAGTATGGATCAAGATAAGATCAACATGGAAAAAGTATCTGCCGTATACTCCTTTTAATTACAAGTCCACAACCAAATGAATCCTTATTAGAACATAGCATAATATGCTATTATTTAATTAAGATTAGAAACCTTATTCAAATGCTGGTAGAAAAACAGACCTAATACAACACCTAGATATATTCAATGGATCAACACAGAAGCCCTTTCTGAGCTGTCACCTAGATGCATCACAAACAATTATTTATTTGGGGGCTGGAAAACTTTGACCAATGAAGTGGAATTTATTTATTACTATTTCTAAGTTCACCCTTTAACACCAAAAGAGTCCTCTGGATCAGTGTTCCCCAACCGTGGGCCTCCAGCTGTTTTCGGACTACAATTCCCATCATCCCTGACCACTGGTCTTGCTAGCAAGGGGTGATGGGAGTTGTAGTCCAAAAACAGCTGGAGGCCCAAGGTTGGGGAACACTGCTCTAGATAACTTACAAAATATGAAAACAATCAAATCAATGGAAAACTGTATCAACAGATAAAATAAGTTGGACCACTCCAACAGGGATAGTAAAAGACTACGGGAGGGATCAAAAGTCCCATTCAGTCAAGAACTTCAAATGTCTTCCCAGGTGGACAAGTTTTACTAGTCATCTAAAGACAGATGTGATTGCTGCTCTTGATTTGCAACTTCATGGCCCCTGTTCTCCATTTATATATTTACATATTTATTTAAATTATTAATAAAATTTGTATACCACCCTTCATCCAAAGATCCCTGGGTATTTCACAACAGAAAGATAGAAAATGAGAATACAAAATTCACAATGAAACAAAAGCAAACCAATAATTCCCCTCCTACAAACACATTTTAAAAGCCATAGTTTCCCAGTACGTTTCCGAACACAATTCAAAGTGTTGCTGCAGACCTTTAAAGCCCTAAACGGCCTCAGTCCAGTATACCTGAAGGAGCATCTCCATCCCCATCGTCCAGCCCAGACACTGAGGTCCAGCGCCGAGGGCCTTCTGGCGGTTCCCTCACTGCAAGAAGTAAGGTTACAGGGAACCAGACAGAGGGCCTTCTCGGTAGTGGCACCTGCCTTGTGGAACGCCCACCCAGCAGATGTCAAGGAGATAAGCAACTATTTTACTTTTAAAAGACAACTGAAGGCGGCCCTGTTTAGGGAAGTTTTTAATGTTTGATGCTGTATTGTTTTTAAAATTCGGTTGGAAGCCGCCCAGAGTGGCTGGGGAAACCCAGACAGATGGGCGGGGTATAAATAATAAAATAATAAGAATTATAATTATAATTATAATTATTATTATTATTATTATTATTATTATTATTATAATAGAATGTTAACCAGCAGAATGCCTGGTTGAAGAGAAAGGTAGGTAGCCGCGTTGGTCTGCCGTAGTCGAAACAAAATAAAAAAAAAATCCTTCCAGTAGCACCTTAGAGACCAACTAAGTTTGTTCTTGGTATGAGCTTTCGTGTGTATGCACACTTCTTCAGATAGAAGAAGAGAAGAAACGTTTTCACCTGGTGCCTAAGGAGCTGTAATGAAGGCACCAGGTGAGCCTCCCTAGGGAGAGCATTCCACAGATGGGGAGCCACTGCATAATTTTTAATTCATTTAATAAAATCTTTGTACCACTTCATCATCAAAACCTATGAGATCTACTTATAATATCAAATAAATTTAAATTGCCGATATTTAAAACTGTTAGCCTATTTCAGTTTCTCAAAAATGTATACAAAACCAAAAGTTTCAAAAAATACATTATAAAATAACATTTTAAAATCCATGTCACATTTACATGCCTGGGTAGGCTTGCTCAAACAAATAAGCTTTTGGCAAGTGCTGAAAAGAGCACCGTGAAGGTGCCTGCCTAATATCAATGGGCAAGGAGTTGTTTTCTTAGGGTTCCTTATCTTTGAGCCAGACCGCCTCCTTAGAGTTCTTTCGTTGCCAGAGCAGTCTCTCAAATAGAGGACAGCTTCAGATGGAGAACTGCCCTCTGTAAAACTGGCCACCCTACTTGCACTTGGCACACCGAAATCATTTACTGTTATAGCTGCTACTAATATAATTTCCAAACGCCTTTTCCCAAGTATTGCCTGAGGTGATGTACAAGTTATTAAGCTCGTAACAATTAAAGGAGTGGTTTGTTCGCTTGAGCAAGAATCGCTCTGAGATTTGGAAGAGGTAATTGGCTCAGCAGATGGTTCTGTTGCAGGATCCTTGCTCTGACTCCAGTAACAGTCGTGCCACATTTACCTGCTTTAAGGAAGTTCTGCTTTTTTTCAGGCATCTGTTCAAAATGTTGCTTTATAAAACCAATAAAAGAGTCTTTATGATCAAGCAGTAAGTGCTGCTGGAATGTACAGGGATTATTATTATTTTCCATACAAAAGGCTGCTTGTACCATCTGGGAGTCTGTCCAGGCCCTTACATTAGCATTAGCTCAACAGTCTGCAATATATTCTCTAGGAGATACGCAGAGCGAGCCTTATTAATGATATCCATCACTAGCAACAAGGTAAGCAAGAAATGGGGTTCCTTTTTTAAAAGGAAAAAAAAAATCTGGTCCTGAACATAAGCAATGTGCTCGTTTTTCCAGACGTCAGGAGGGAGATCCAGGCTGTGCTAATATCTTGCTTGTTTCAGAATTTTGCATGACTGTTTTGGCCTGCAGAGTATTCAATGAAAACACGCCTCTTCCACTATGCTTTTGGCTGCACCCAAGGCGCTCATTCTCAGTAGCCAAACATTTAATTAAAAGGGGGGGGGGATACTTACTGTAGGATCTTTGCCAGCCATTTTGCACTCATCCACTTTGGTTGTTGATGCTGGCCAGAATATCTGTGTGGAAAGAAAATACATACATATACAAATATGAATTACATAATATTCAATGCACATTTAAAGGGGCTGGGGAAATTTATCATTTCCACCTTGTTCAAACTACCACACTGCCTGCAAGGCATGCCTAAACTCGCAAGATCAATATTTTCACAGGCCTGTGTTGCTGGGGAAAGTATTTTATCCAAGTTTTTCTTGTCCAGAGAAACTCTGAGCAAGCCAGCCTCCCACAAGGCTGAGTTAGTTCAGTAACAACTGAGGAAATGCACCCCAAATTTACAAGCTGGTGTACATTACAGCCTTACAGAAAGCAGAACTTTTGAAGTTAATGGGTTTGTCGTCTGAAGCTGGTGCAGGCCTTGCAAGCCTGTGCCGTGAGGAAGACATTTATAATAATAATAATAATAAATTTTATTTATACCCCGCCCTCCCCAGCCAAGACCTGGCTCAGGGCGGCTAACACCAAGTATAAAAACAATTGATTAAAATACACCTTAAAAAACAAGATTAAAATACAACATTAAAGTGCAGCCTCATTTCAGTAGAAACTCAAATCAAAAACTATTTGGGGAAGAAACCGTCAAATCTTCACCAAGGACGACTACCCAGACTGGTCCTACATGGGCCAGAAAAATGCCAGGGAAGTCCCCAAATAGGAGTTCCATCACGGGGTAAAAAGGAAAGAGGGGGGAGGGGATCAAATTGATTCCAATCCAAAGGCCAGGCGGAACAAAGAAATCAGATCCTGCAGGGCCCTGGTCTCATGAGACAGGGCGTTCCACCAGGTTGGAGCCAGTGTTGAGAAGGCCCTGGCTCTGGTTGAGGCTAATCTAACTTCCTTAGGACCTGGGACCTCTAGAATGTTGCTATTTATGGACCTTAAGGTCCTCCGTGGGGCATACCAGGAGAGGTGGTCCCGTAGGTACGAGGGTCCTAGGCCGCGAAGGGCTTTAAAGGTCAAAACCAGCACCTTAAATCTGACCCTGTACTCCACCGGGAGCCAGTGCAGCTAGAAAAGCACTGGGTGAATATGCTCCCATGGCAGGGACCCCGTGAGGAGCCTCGCTGCAGCATTCTGCACCCGCTGGAGTTTCTGGGACAGCTTCAAGGGCAGCCCCGCGTAGAGCGAATTACAGTAGTCAAGCCTGGAGGTGATCGTCGCATGGATCACTGTGGCCAGGTCGGGGCATGTTATGGGGCAGAGGATCTGCCCTAACATTTGTTAACCTAATTACAGCAAGGATGAAGGGTCCCCAAATTGTAGTGTGGGGCCAGTTCACATATCCACCCACATATGAATTGTTGTTTGGGGTGGAGGGGGTGGCACACGCCTTCCCCCACCACCTGCATAAGGCACCATGTGACCTGGGTACCTTTCCCCATCATTCAAGGCTTGGGTGAAAACACGTCTGAATGAAATCTATGCATGCACAATTTTCGGCTTCTCATTTCTTGCTCTGTAACGTAGTATCCACTGAGACAGCGGAATGAAATTTGGCACACACATTCAGAACAGAAGCTCTCCATTTCAAGTTGTATAAGCTCACACAGTCCCTATAAGATCCTTCCACCGTAAGACCATGGGATTGTTCTAGGTGGGTAAGTGAATGAACCAGTCTATCGCAAGCCTCCTCGGGCGTAGGAAAGATTGTGGACTGTGCCACTCAATTTCACCTATCAACAAAATCTGAAGTAGATTGGAAGATCCTTCCAAGTGGAAATGTCTGCAGGGATTTCAAGGGATGCTAACAAGAATTTCTATCAGGTCTCTGGAGTTTTTCAGAATGGAGAAAGAAGCTATATCTTGGTTCCAACAAATGTGACCTAAAGCACAAAAGCTGTGCCCAGTCAAAGTTCTGCCTCATCAAAACATTCTGCCTAGCCAAAATATCTGTAGAAACAAATAGAAAATGGTCAAAGGCCTGGAAACGATGCCTTATGAGGAACGGCTTAGGGAGCTGGGTATGTTTAGCCTGGAGAAGAGAAGGTTAAGGGGTGATATGATAGCCATGTTCAAATATACAAAAGGATGTCATATAGAGGAGGGAGAAAGGTTGTTTTCTGCTGCTCCAGAAAAGCGGACATGGAGCAATAGATTCAAACTACAAGAAAGAAGATTCCACCTAAACATTAGGAAGAACTTCCTGACAGTAAGAGCTGTTCGACAGTGGAATTTGCTGCCAAGGAGTGTGGTGGAGTCTCCTTCTTTGGAGGTCTTTAAGCAGAGGCTTGACAGCCACCTGTCAGGAATGCTTTGATGGTGTTTCCTGCTTGGCAGGGGGTTGGACTGGATGGCCCTTGTGGTCTCTTCCAACTCTATGATTCTATGATTCTATGAAATAAAATGAGAGAGAAAAACTAGATGGGTTTGCAGGAACCTTTAAGGGTTTTCAGATCAAGCGCCCTTCAAAAGCACCAAGCTCACAAGTATGACCTGCAACAAAACGTCACATGTGGAGTGCTGCTGTTAGGATTCTAGCCACTCCATTTCACCCCCAGCAGCCAATTTTCTGTACTCCCCACCCCTTTTTATCAGTTGAGACCTGTGTTCAAAATATCCCAGGCGCCAGGCACATTTTGCGACTGGAGTGGGTCCAATTGCGACCATGTGGAGTTCTCTGGATGCCACGTTGCTGATGGACATCTCCATCTGGCTGGCCTCTCCAGAAGAGGGCCCTGTTCGCCTCCGTCCTCAGTTAATCCCTACAACGACCCTGTGGGGTAAGTTAAGAGGCTGTGACTGGCCCAAGCTAGATGAAAGTTACCTCCTGTGTGTTTTGGCTACAGCATGAACGTCAGAAATAGAGGGAATGATTGTGTCTCTTCTATTTATCTCTCCAACTGCAATGGGGACCTTCTGCCCATATCACACTGACTGTAAGGATGTGTTTTGGGTGTTCTGTTTCCTGCCTTTTAAGATAGTCATGAAAAGCAAGTTGATTGAAGCAATGGAGCAGCTTGGACCTCCCTTGCAAATGCCTAAACCTCCTCAGGGAAGCTGACCTCCCACATTGAGAATCCCAGAAAAATATAAAGCTGCCCTCTGACCTTTGGTGTTGTTAGGAGTGGAACTGAAGGCAAAGGAGAATAATCAGATATAAATATGTTTAAACTGATTGCACAAAGTTTGGTTGTTGTCGTTGTTTTTAACATGGACGCTCCTCATTTCTTTCAAATTCTAGATCAACTGTGTGCAAAAATTGCTTCAAAATGAGGAGAGTTTCTTTTTGGATGCCAAAGTATAACGCAGGGTGTCACATAAGAAAATATGCTCCTCTAAGCTTCCAGCTGAACTGAGCCCAAGAGCTTTAGTTAATTTCTAGATAAACATCTCAGCTTCAGAAGAATCCTCAAGCAGCACACACCCAAAATCAGAACAATGGAGGGATCATCTCTCTAGCAGGCTCCAGTTTAGACAAGCAGTAGAGAAAAATATATTTCCAAGCAGTCAGAAGGCAAACTCTTCATGTCATGTACATGCTAATGCTTGCATTTGATAGATGATGATAGATAGATAGATAGATAGATATAGATAGATAGATATAGATAGATGATAGATAGATGATAGATAGATAGATAGATATAGATAGATATAGATAGATAGATAGATAGATAGATAGATGATAGATAGATAGATGATAGATAGATAGATGAAAGAAAGAAAGAAAGAAAGAAAGAAAGAAAGAAAGAAAGAAAAGTTTGTAAAAGCGGCTTTTTGTATTTTATCTTATTGTACGCCACTTTGATAACCACTGGCTGTGAACTGGATTATAAATTTGTAAAGCAAGTAAGTAGTAAATAATAATACGTTGTCATAAGCAGCACAACATGTCTGCTGCAGAATGCAGCAACACCTGGAGGTTCTCCACACCTGCTCTAGCAGGAGACCTTTAAAATGCGTTTTTGAGGGTCCCATGTGCTTTCTCAGCAATCTTTATACCAAAATCTGCACTTGATCAGGCTGATACTAAAAGGACAATGTCTACATTTCCCAATGAGTTACATGGGACTTGCTTCCAAGTAAATAGCTATTAGGCGGCCTGATTTGTCTAATGCACTTAATGCTCTACCAGTGAGTTAATAGTTGTGAGATGTGGATGAGAGACTTTGCATCTCCCACTCTTAGACAGCTTTGGGTGATATCCTTAGTATTTCCATTGATATTTATCAAATTCAATTTTAATATTTTCTTCACCACTATCATATATTTTATCCCTCAGAATGGTAGATTTTTGTTGTTGTTGTTTATTTATTTCAGAAGAAGAAAAAGATGACACCAGTTACCCTCAAGCTTAAAATCGAAAAAGACATGACACAAAGGAGGGAAAGAGAGGAAGGGGATAGGAAAAATGAAGACTATGGCCTTGGTTGTAAAGAACACCAAGTAAAGAACAGTTAGATAGGATGTGAAATCAGATAAAAGAGTAGCAAAGACGCACAGTTTCCATGAATAATGAGCAAGTGTCAGTTCTTTATGACTGTTGGACATGTTCCAGTGTGTAGCAGTCCAATGTCTGGTGATGGTATACCCTGCCAATAATATACAGAGCTACCGCTTCATTTACTGTGTCTATAAAGTTGGGTAGCAATTATCTGAATTCCGGTTCACTCTGTGATGTTTCAGCAAATTCTGCTCAGAGGATTCCACATAAAATAAATCCCTAATTTCTTTAATCGATTTAGCACTGTCAGTGTGACAACATTTTTCCCAGTGAGATGTTAAATGGGGATTAGTGAGTGCAGTAAGGGCCTGCATGTGGTTGTTCCAAAATCCAGATACTTGGATACAGCCTCAAGCAACACATGTCAATGTAGGAGACTGAATAAGCAGCCAAGCAGCATATTATAGAAAGGCAATTTCTGTGCTTAGGAAGTCAGGAAACTGCTCATAATTGCCAATACTGTCTTCAAAAGACAAGACTCCTCTTTGTTCCATGGGATTAGTTTGAGTGCTGTAACAAAGCATTTCTTGAAAATTTCCCTCCCTTGCTAAATAAATTTCTATTTTACTGCTATATTTTCAGGGAAGCATCAGAGTTTCTTTATCATCATAGTGAATGTAGATTGTGGGAACAATCCCTATTTTCAGAAGAGTTTAAAGATGCCTTTTTAAAATGTTGCTGGCATGTCCATTAATGTCATTTCCGCCAGGCGTCCTCATTGCCAGGTAACACATGTTGATGAATTTGTTTGCAGCTAACTTGTAATATGTGGAATCAGATCCACTATGGGGTTAAACGCTGTTAATTAAAAGAAAGAAAGTAAAGAAAACTGCTACTGCCAGCTTACTAACACTCCCTGCCTCAGAAGCCAGGGCAGGACATGGTATTGCAGAGCAAATAAATATAGTGTAATGCAAAGACAAGAGCCTTCAGCAGTGTGCAATAGAAAGTGAGGGAGTATTTTGGCAGCAATTCTTGGTGTGGGAATAGGGTGTTCTAAATACACAAATGTGTTTTGCATCTGTGAGATAAGGAAGAGTGTTTTCTCTGCTGCCCATGATATGACTTCGTAGGCCAGTGAAGAGCAGTAGGAAAAAGACCCAGCATCTTCACAAACTATAGTTGGGCTTCTCTCAGGATGCAAGCCACCTGGGATGATCCATCTCCTGCTGCCTGTCCTGGGACTCCTTTTAAATTAGTTAAAACCATGTTGTTAACTCTCCATCACTGATGCTCTGGTACTGAGCAGTTTCCAGACGCCATCTGGGTTTTGCCTTAAATGTTCCTGACATTGTCATTTCAGAACAAAGGTGGAAGATGGCCACCATCAAAAAGTATGGCAGCCACTATACTATTGAGTTCACACCTATTTGGACTCTGCCAGTCATTTTCCTTCTCATAAGCGGAGGTAAAAGAAGTACCAACTTTGTTTGGAAAGGTGGAGAAAGTATATTCACAGGTTGTACTTGGAAGAACTGGTGAGCAAATTTCCAGGGAGGAATTGCACATCCCCAGGGGGGAAATTGCAATTAGCAGCCATGTGCTTTTGCACATGGAGGAACCAGCGGGGGAACCACCAAGGTCCAGGGACTTTTTGTGCAGGAAGTAAAAGGCTCAGAGCCTGGGGAATGGTGGTGAGATGGTGAGTGGTCAGAGGGAGAAGACTGGGAGGAGGAGGTGTCAGAAGCTGAAGAGGTAACAGGGCTTAGTGATCTGGGTGAGTTTGTGGCAGGGAGAAATCCAGAATGAGAGGCAGAAGCTGAAGCAGGGGAGGAGAGAGGCCAAGAGGCAAAGATGAGTCAGGCTAGTGAAGAGGAATGGGTGTCTCCCCCTCCTTCTGAGAAAACCTCCCCACCCCACTGGTCTCCCAGAACCAGAAGAGGCATGAAGAGGGTGAAGGATAGGTTGACTTCATGTAGGTGTAGTCTCTGATTGCTTGGGGAAAACACTCGAGATGAGGGGACTTTCAGTCTCAGCACCTGATCCATGAGCTGCTGTGACACTCCGCCAAGTCTGTACCAATCGGTTTCTTGCTAATAAAGAGTTAACTCCAACTTGCACAGTGTGATTTACTGCAGGCTCACTCTTTTCCCAGATGCAGCTGAGCTTTTCAAAGCAGCATCCTAAGAAGCCAGTAGACATGTTTCCCTGCTAGTTTACCTAAAGAGCTCCTTTAACGAAGAAGAAGAAGAGTTTGGATTTGATATCCCGCTTTATCACTATCTGAAGGAGTCTCAAAGCGGCTCACATTCTCCTTTCCCTTCCTCCCCCACAACAAACACTCTGTGAGTGGGGCTGAGAGACTTCAGAGAAGTGTGACTAGCCCAAGGTCACCCAGCAGCTGCATGTGGAGGAGCGGAGATGCGAACCCGGTTCACCAGATTACAAGTCTAATGCTCTTAACCACTACACCACACTGGTGCACTTGGGGGAAAAGGACTGCTACTGAGAGACACCCTTACACAGGGATCCTCCTGCTCTGAAAGGCTTTCACCCTCTACACTCAGCAGCAGTTTCTCTGGCCATGGCTTGTCTTCACCAGTTGCTACCTCATCCCTTTCCCCCAAGGGTCCTTTTTTGTTGTTTTGAAGCGGAACAAGGTAGCAGTCAGTGGTCAGGTATGAGTAGACTTAAGGAGATGAACCTGCTTAGGGTGGGCTGTCCTCACCTGGATTCTGCTTATAATAATCTGAGTGGGGTGTCCACATAGCCAGCGGCCCCCTACTTCTAATTTTTGACCCATCACTGGACAATCTGTCAAAAGCACTGGTTGTAAGTCTGGGTTCACTGAAATAATAATATCCTAAATATCAGGCAAACATATTGTCCAGCTTTGGACAGGAGCCCCCTCTCCGGAGTGGATCAAGCCTACCAAACCACAGACAAATAGGTCCAGGGGCTTCTTGTGCTGGAAGTAAAAGGGATTCGTTTTCCTCCACAGTCCCAAATGAGGGGGCGGGGCGGGGAACGAGGCTCTGTCTTAAATATGCTGTTTGAACATATTGTTCTGCTAATGTACAAGCAGCAACTGTTCTGAGCAGGCATGGACCTGGCATGCTGCCTGACAATGGGATAATGATGAAACACCCTCCTTCCTCTTTTCTTTGAAAGCAGAAGCATGCAGTAAAACGATCCCAGCTTCCCAAAGCGCTTTGTGGACTTACACTCAGAGGGTCCTGGCTTATATTATTGATATTCAAAGACAGAATGTGATCTTTGCTGCCAACGTAGATGCGGTCCTGATCTTCATCCATCACCAATATCCTGTAGTCCAAGGGGTGGTGGGAAAGAGCATAAAACTGAGCGGTCTTCGTTTCCTGCAGTTCTGCAAAAGAAAAGAGGAAGCATAGCTTAACAGACGCCTTCATTGGCTTCCCTTGCTTGTATAACCGCATCTTGATAAAAGATGTAGCGTGCCAATAAAAATGCAGATTTAGCTGTGCCCTCAGCAACTTAAGACTTCCGGTTTCCCGCAGCTCAAGTCCGGTCGCACGTCTCGAGGGCTCCGAGAGACGCGCTCCTGCGGAGGTGGTTAAGGGGGTCGTTAGGCTTCACGACCACCCCTTGAAGGGGGCAGGGAGATACCCTGCACTTAACAGAGAGAGTTGGAGACGCCAGACACCCCAGCAGAAGCGAGCGGTAGCACGCGGAGACAGGGGAGGCGCCGGACCCAGCTCTCTCTCCTCTCGGCAGGAAAGCCTGAACGCGGACAAAGCAGGCGGGTGAGCTCCGTACGACAAGAGAGCTTATCATTCGGGGCACACACAGAAGCACACGGAATTTGACACGGAGTCTGACGGAAAGAAGGTAGATCGAGAGGCAAATAGAAAAAAGCAGGGAACGACGGAGTGTTCGGAGAAGAGAGAGAAGAATGCGGTGAGTGAATGAGGGAAAGACTGTATAAGAATGTATAACTCCGAACGGTCAAGACGTAAGCGGCAATAGAAGATAAGAGGAGTGTGTGTGTGAGCCCCGAAGGTTTAGAGGACGGATGAGAAGGTGTCGAACCAATGCATTTAGAAGGTGACACTGTAAAGACAGAAATTTGAGGTCTGAATGGGAAGAAAGAACAGTGTGGAGCTGCTTGGTGTCGGTATGCAAAACGCTGTATTTTTCTTTTTCTTTATGTAATCTGGATAACTATATCTGGAAGCTCAGATAAATTGTTGGAAAAGTGGGACTCTTACTTCGGACTTTATTAAGAGACGGACTGTGGGGGTTGTATGCTTTGTGGATAATTTGAAAACAGTAAGAACAAAAAAGAAAATGTTTTGGTGAACGGATCAAACTCTCCAAACTGAAACCAATCGCTGGAATTTAAAGAAAATGGCGTTTGGGCGTCTGAGCGGGATGAGAAAACACAGGTGTGAGTGAGTTAACAAGATTACCGGCAATTAAAAGGAAGGAGTGTATGTTTGAACTTTAGAATTTGTGAAGAATAATGAGATGCCTTACTAGATAATGAGATGCCTTACTAGAGGAACTCCCCTGGGAATGTATTAGAAGAAAAAGAGGATTAAAAGAGATTTGAAAGACTAAAAGAACTTGGAGAACTATCTGGTAGATTAACGAAAGTAGAGATTTTAAAGGATAATTAGCTCAGCGCTGACATCTAGAGGACAGAAGAAGAAGACTGCATACCCAGAATTGGAACGAAATTGGGAAGGAATTTGAAAACAAAGTTAACCCCTTTTCTTTCTTCTATATACCAACCCTCTTCGGTCTGGTTTACTTCTACATTCAGATATATTTTTTCATATAGACATCCTCCACCCTTCAATTCATATATGACTCTAAAAGAACTGTAAAGAACTGTAAAGAAGGAATAAATTGTGTGTGTTTGTGGGGTATGTCGGGAGCGAGCAAGAAAAATTCTAATTTGGCAGTAACTGGGGGAGTGTCTAACCTAAATAGAAGAAACTCAACTCAAGAAGGGAGAAACTTAACGCAAGGAGCAATGGCTAATTCAGAAATGAAAGATTTGATTTTGGGATTAAAGAAAGATATTTTGGACATGAAAAACGAAATGAATAATAATGCAAGAACTATGGACCAAAAATTGGATGAGAATGCTAAAATTGTGTCAGAAATTACTGGAAAATTGAATGAATTGGTTACTAAAAATATGGAAGTAACTAAGACGGTACAGGAGTTGAAGGGGAAAACGCAGAATCTAGAGGAAGGAGTTAAAAAGATACAAAAGGATAACAAAGAAAGGAAGGGGGAAATAGAAAGAATTAAGAAAGATATATTGGATGTGAGAGACACTAATGATGCAGTATTGGATTCTATTGCTATGATTGAAATGTACAGGCGGGAGGATACGTTAAGATTTAGATCAATCCCAGAAGAGCCGAATGAGCAAATAGATAAAAGACTAACGGTTGAGTTAGCTAAATGGCTTGATATAAATGAAAGCGAAATGACAAAAAATATTAAAAAGATATTTAGAACAAGATCGAGTTTCGCTAGGAAAAACAATTGGCCTGGGGACTGTCTCATCACATTCACGAATATGGATATGAGGAATAAGATTTTGCAAGTATGCAGTAAAGATAAGCTGAAAATAGCAGGAAGTGAGATCATAATTCATAAAATAATTCCTCAAAGACTTTTAAGGAAAAGAGAAAAATATATGTCATTGGTGAGCGCGCTGAAGGAGAGGGGAGTTACCCATAGATGGGAATTCCCAGAGGGGATCTCCTTTTATTATAAAGGGAAAAGAAGAAGATTCACGACAGGGAGTGAGGCAGAAAAATTTAGAAGAACATACAAAGAATTAGGAGTAAAACAGCGTGGTGGAGGGGCGGAGAGTGTTGATAATGGCTCAGGAGAGGAGCAAGAGTAACAACTGAGGTAAAGTTAGAGGTGTTGTATATTTGATTGTAAGTGTTTCAATTAAGTAACTGGTTGTTTTTTTTTTTTTTTTTTTTAAAAACTAATAAAAGTTGAATATTTGTAGGAAATATTTGAGAAGTGTACCTTGCCATGAACTTAAAAGCATTAACGTGGAACGTAAATGGACTCAACGAAAAACACAAAAGAAATAAGATTGAGCATGTCTTGTATAAACAAAAACTAGACCTTATTTGTCTCCAAGAGACTCATGTCTCACAGCAGCATACTAGGATATTAATAAATAAAAAGCTGGGACTAGAGTTCATATCATCAGATGTTAAAAAGAAAAAAGGAGTTATACTATACGTAAAGCCGTACCTAGAACCTAAGTTGCTATTTAAAGATAATGAGGGGAGAGTAGTGGTAATAAAAATTACTGTCAAAGGAGAAAATATAGTAGTGGTGGGGATTTATGCCCCGAATGAGAAAAAGGGGGAATTCTTTCATAAATTAGAAGGAATATTAGCGGATTATACTGGAGAAAAGATTATGTTATTGGGAGATTTGAATGGGGTAGTAGCCCCAGAATGGGACAGGTCTTCAAAAATATCAAAAAAGAAACAAATTAAATTGCCAAACAGCTTTATGGAACTGACAGAACTGTTAAACATGGAAGATGCTTGGAGAAGTAAAAACCCATTAGAAAAAGAATTTACATATTTTTCATACCCAAATAATACAGCGGGAAGAATTGATGCAATCTGGTTACCTAAAGAATTAATTCCTAAAATATATAAAGCAGAAATTTACCCCAAAATAATATCTGATCATAGCCCAGTGTTTGTATGGATAAAAAGTGAGGGAGAAAGGACAAAAAGATGGAGATTAAATGAGAGACTGTTAACGGATGAAGTGGTAGTAGAAAAAGCGAAGGAGACGCTCCAAGAATATTTCGAATTAAATCAAAAAGGAGACATGGACTTAAATGTGGTGTGGGACGCTGGAAAGGCGGTAATGAGGGGCTTTTTTATAAAACAAAATAGCATCCAAAAAAAACAAAAGGAAGGGAAAATACGAAAGTTGATTGAAAACATAAAGAAAAATGAAAAAGAGTTATATAAAAACCCTGAAAATGAAGAATTAAAAAGGAATAATAAGGTATTGCAAGCACAATATTTATCACTTATTGGGGAAGAAATTGAGTGGGAAATGAAATTGAAAAAACAAAAATACTTCGAACAAGCCAATAAGCCAGGAAGATTGCTGGCGTGGCAACTAAAAAAGAGAGAGAGCGAAAGGATAATAAATAAACTTAAAATCAAAGACGAAATAATAACAAATCCCAGAACAATTGAAAATTTTTTTATAGAATTTTACGAAAATCTTTATAAAGAGGGAAGGGAAACTACAGAAGAGGTAGTAGAATACTTGGGGAAAACTAATATTCCGAAAATAACAGAAAGCCAAAAAGAGCTTTTAAATCACCCCATCTCAACGTCAGAATTACAAGAGGCTATCAAAAAAATGAAAACAGGCAAATCCCCCGGCCCAGATGGGCTGTCAGCTGGTTACTATAAAAAATTAGAGAGTACCTTAATAAATCCATTAAAAGAAATAATGAATAAAATATTATCAGGAGGACAAGTTCCCGGAACTTGGCAAGATAGTTATATAACTTTGATCCCTAAACCGGGTACAGATCAGCAAGAGGTGGGGAACTTTAGACCAATTTCCCTCTTGAATAATGATTACAAGATATTCACATCTATTCTTGCAGAAAGAATGAAACAAATTCTCCAGAACTATATACATAGAGATCAGGCGGGATTTATCAGAGGAAGGAATATTCAGAACAACACCAGAATAGTAATTAATCTGTTGGAATACCTGGAAACAAGAATTAATAAAACAGTGGCCTTCATGGCGGTTGACGCCGAGAAGGCATTTGATAATATATCATGGAAATTTATATTAAATACGATAAGGAAAATAGACCCTGGAGACCAATACTTCAATGGAATTAAAGCGATATATCAAAAACAAAGAGCCAAGATTATTATTAATGGGAACATTACAAAAGAATGCGAAATAAAGAAAGGTACTAGACAGGGTTGTCCTCTCTCACCGTTAATCTTTGTAATAATTATGGAAGTTTTGAATGATAAGATAAGAAGAGAGGAGAACATTAAAGGGGTAAGACTGAGGGGAAATATTTACAAATTAAAGGCGTTTGCAGACGACTTGTTAATTATAACTGAAGAGCCAAAAGAAGGTATACCAAAAGCATTGGATATCATGAAAGATTATGGTAAAGTATCCGGGTTTAAGCTTAATATCAATAAGACAAAATTATTAACCAAAAATATGATAGATAAAGATAAAGAACATTTAGAAAAAATAACTCAACTTAAGGTGCATAATAAGATTAAATACTTAGGTATATGGCTGACGGCAAAAAATATTGACTTATTTGATAATAATTATAAAAATTGCTGGGAAGGGATAAGAAAAGAATTACTAATTTGGAACAAACTAAAATTATCCTTTCTGGGACGCATCTCGGCAGTGAAATTAAATGTATTGCCCAAACTTTTATTTTTATTTCAAACAATTCCCATCATAGGAAAGACAGCAATCATTGATGAATGGAAGAAAGAACTCTCGAAATTCATTTGGGAAGGCAAACGACCACGAGTTAAACATAAAGTGCTTATAGATTTAAGAGAGAGGGGAGGATTTGGCCTCCCCGATTTAAAAATTTATTATGAAGCCGTTTGTCTAACATGGTTAAAAGAGTGGTGCCTACTCAGGGATTATGAACTTTTAGATCTAGAAGGGTTCGACCTCCACTTTGGATGGCACGCATATATACAATATGGAAAAGCCTCGGTCCAAAAAAGCTTCACAAGCCATATAATAAGGAGAGCCCTCTTTAATGTTTGGGAAAAAAACAAAAAACTATTAGAGGAAAAAATCCCACGTTGGATATCCCCAATAGAGGCAAAAGCGATTAGAAGGGAAAATAATAAAGATTGGTTAACATATAATGATATTATAATTGAAAAGGAAGGGGATATTAAAATTAAAAAGTATGAGGATATTAAAGAATACTTGGGTGGTTGGCTGGAATACCACCAATTAAACGGAACATTTATGTTGGATAAGAAAATTGGGATTGCTAAAAAACCATCAAAATTAGAAACAGAGGTGATAAAGAATAATAATAAAATAATATCAAAAGCATATCGAATCCTGTTGGATTGGGAGGTGGTAGACGAAGAGGTGAAGACAACGATGGTGCGGTGGGCACAAGATGTGGGTAGACCGATAATGATGGCCCAATGGGAACATCTATGGAAAAAAACAATGAAATTTACAACATCTTATAATATAGTTGAAAATATGATGAAAATACAACATAGATGGTATTTTACCCCGGCCCGTCTAGCAAAAATGTATAAAGGAGCGATATGTGTGTGTTGGAAATGTGAAGGATCAGAGGGAGACCTGATGCATATGATGTGGAACTGTGAAAAAATTAAAATATTTTGGGCAAAAGTATATGAAGAACTTAAAAAAATGTTGGGATTAACTTTTCCTAAAAAACCGGAACTATTATTATTAAGCATATTCGATAAGGAGATCCCTAACAAATTGAAGGAGATTTTCCTATATGCGACTGCGGCGGCGCGAATTTTAATAGCCAAAAAGTGGAAGGAGACTGAAATACCAACAGTAACAGAATGGCAAGGTAAACTACAAGAGATGGCCGAGATGGCAAAACTAACGAATGAAGTAAGAGGAGACACAAAACAAAAGTATTTAAGAAATTGGATAAAATACATAGAATATGTAAAAAAATACAGCAAAGGTAAGCTAGAGGTTTCATTAGGATAAAAACTACAAAGGAATGATTAAGAAAGAAGGGGAAAAAACAGAATGGAGGTTAAGGGATATAGTGGTGCATTAAAATGAATAAAAGCAAGGTAACGGTATTGAAGGGCACTCAAGATAAGAGCTGAAATATGCATTGGTGAAGATGGGAAGTCAAGTGGGAATAGTTTGGGGAGGGAGGGAGAAGGGTGGGAGGGGGGTTGATATATAAAAGGTTTTAGATCAATAAGGTTTTTGATAGTCTAATTGAATAACGTAAGGAACATGAGTAATTTGGGTAAGAGGTGGGGAGAGGAAAAGAAAACAAATGACACGGGATTAGTAATATATTTAATATTTATTTGCTTTAGTTGTGTTTATCTGGTGTCTTCTTCTTTTTCTGTTGGATAGATTTATATATGTATTAGTATAAATATATTCATGTAAATATGTATATATAAATGTAATAATGTAATCTATCATAAATGTAATAATGTAATCTATGTAATAATGATCTACCAATAAACCGTTGATTTAAAAAAAAAAAAAAAAAAAAAAAAAAAAGAATTTAAATGCATCATTCTTAGACCAAAGTAACCAGCTATACTCATAAAGCATATGAAATAGCCTTATTCATTCATCCAAATATTGTCTTAATGGAAATTATTATTTACAGCTGTGCCTTCTAAAGCACATCATATTTCAAATTAATCAATGAGAACATTGCATATTATGGCCCACAGGAATAAACTTCATCTAACATAACTAAGATATAGATCAACTAGAATCAATTGAGGCTAATTTTCGGGGGAACTATTATGTCACAAAGAAATGTTTTCCCCAGTCTTTTAACAGCCCAACCCAGCGCATATCTACTCAAAGGTAAGTTCCACTGACTTCTCTGGAATTTGCTCCAAGATAAGTATGTACAGGATTGCAGTATAAACTGGTTTTAACTGGTTTTGTATAACTTTTTTTCAATTTTAAAAGTGCCTGACTTTTTAAAAAAGGATCACACACACACACACACACACACAGTGATATGTTTATGTGTGCACAGAGATATTTATGAGCTATGTTCTTATTTCCTTGCTAACTAGGAATCATATTCAGATTGTCTAACTTTGCACACCATCGGGCTGCTACAACTCAACATTATGAATATTGCTAGAGGACAACACTGCTGGCATCAAACATAGTTTTAGTGCTTCAAAATAAGCCAGCAGCATTTTAGTGTGTCTTTCTTCTAATAGACACATTTTTGCAAGCAATTTTCCTTAATAGAAAGAATTTGTGCATGTTATTTTTGCAAAAGCAGGCATTTGTATAGACATGTTCCCCCTAATATGTGCATTTTTGTGGAAATAATTTGACTGAAGAACTGGACTACAAATTTCAGAGAACTGTAATTTCAAAGGAGAGCTGTGTTTCTGTTCACATATTGTTTTATGCCAACCATGCAAACTGCATTAGGATTTTCAGTGGTGGTAAATTTGTGCTTGTGCACTCACACATGCCCATGTTCACTGATGAATACCCCCTATTTCCACATAAGTTCAAGTGATCAAAGTCGAAGGATCTGCTATCATTTCATTAGAAATAATATGTTCTTTTTAAAAAATAAAAACTTGTAGTAATGACCCCCCCCCCTCTGTGTGTGTGTGTGTGTGTGTGTGTGCGTGCGATGGCCAGATCTGCAACTTTGATCTCCTGAAAAACAATCCAAGTCGCATGCCTTATGAATCTGGGAATGTCACCAAGGAAAGCATTCAAGCCTAGATGTTAAATGAGCCATTAGAAAGTAAAGCCTCTTAGCACTTTTGCAAGTAATATTTTTGCATGCCGGTCAAAACAAGGCTCCAGTGTACTCCTTCAGTAAATAGCTACTGACCCTTTCTCTACAAGGAGTTGCCTTTGTTCTCTCTGCCTAAAAAAGGTCAGTGAATAAAGTCTTGGCTGTCCTGAGGTGATTAAGTCAATACCAATGACAATCATACACTCAGAAATCTGATCTATAACAAACCAGTTACTTAGTGCTCCCATTTCTTTAAATAACAATAGATTATAAATATTTGCTCTCCAGCACATTCTGAAGCTCTTCTCTGAAGGCAAACTGGAGTTATACTGAGGCCAAACCATATGATGTGTGAAATATGTGGATACATATGTGGATATATATGTGTTAAATAGCAACCAGCAGCGGGAGGGAACAGGTCATCAAAGTTGCACCAAGCAGGAAGTATGGGTTTAATCTTTTTGCTTGTCGAAGTCCCCAAACCACCCCTCAAATAATTCACACATCAGACAGAATTTTAGTTTTGGTTTTTGGCATGATTTTGGCCACAACTTTATTAAAATACAAATAATGTGAGTGGTTGCTTAGGCATTGGTTAAGACTATCTGTCCCACTGGGGACAGAACTGACGACCGTCAGTAAGGGGAAAACTCTCTGGAGAGATAAAGGGAGCTAGGTGATCTGACCCTCCCCACAGGTTCCCAGGGCTCTTGCAAGGTCCTGGCCCCTGACTGTGGGTTCGGACAAAAGCATATCGAGCCCCTGGATTCCTTTAACGGAATTCCCCGTACACCAGCATCAATTGGAGGGGCGGACACAGTCAATCATAACCCCTCCTCCAACCAACATAATAACCAATGCCTAACCGCCAACCTTACAAGTTGTGACTATTTGCTACGCAGTAGGCGAAAACCAGATGGCACCAGCCAATCAGCCACATGGAAAAAATCCTACCAGGCCCCTGCCCCAACAGCAGACGACCCCATGACAGGCATAGCAAGGTCAATAAGCAGAGGCCTAAAATATAGGGAGGGAGGGCGGGTGATCCGAAGCACGCAGCAAAGAGGGAAATCACATTGCATAGCAACCAATATATATACCCTGGGCTGTCCATCAATAAATTGCAACATACAAATCTCCCCAACAACACCCTGGGTCCAACCACAGCCGTGGCCATCCATATGATCCCGCCCAGCACCAGAGGGGTGACTTGCTGGCCCCCACCGCAACACGTGCTCTCCATGAAGGAGAACACGCTTTGCTCCATGCCATTGTCCTCACAAATAAGCTCCATAGCTGCTTTTTACCCTAGGAAGATGTAGCCTACTGGAGCCAATTGAAACATCCCTCTGGAAGCAAAGAGCAGCTTGAGAGGAGGGGATTTGTGCTGGGAACTCAGTGTTGAGAAAAATAGGGTTTAAAATAATAAACCTTCCCTACGAGGCTTGATCTCTGTCTCTCAGATGCTATTTAATCGTGTTTGTTTTTTTCAATAAAACAACAACAAACCATCACCAGCTTGGCCCATTGTCTACTGGCTTTGCCGTAACACCAAGATCCACATCAACAGTTGAAAACAGCCAACAATGAATTCTGCATTGCTCCTCAAGGTTAGCCATCTTGCCATTCTTTTTGATTTATCTGGAGTCTACATCAAGCAAGTTCACATCTGCACATTTAGAGCACAACGGTAGCTTGCATGTGTGAATGGGCCACCGCAGACCTGACACCAGAGATAGCCTATTTGTATCACACACAATACTTCTCAGCGGAATTGGCTCATGCAGCCAGCTGCAAATGATCAAGTCCTGAGTGGCGGGGGATTGAGAAATCAAATGATGTGTAAACCAGACCTGTACCAGACATTTCATTCTCACTGTTTATGCTTTGGCTGCTGCCACAACAGACACTGAAATAATTTGTCTATGTGTCCATTCTCTGCATGAGGCATGCTGAATTGGAAGGCATAGGAATGACTCCCATGGCAGTGAGGATAGGCTTGCAGGCATCATCCTGCAACCAAATTTGGGCAGAAAAAAAATTGAGACTTAAAAGATAAAAGCCAATATAGAATAGAAGAGGGGAGTTGGTAGATAGATAGATAGATAGATTCCTTTTTTAAAAAAGCACCTAAGACATAGGGCCAATTCTTATTTGATTGTATTGACTATATTGGTCAATATTTTGCAAGTTGCTAGCTTTAATTAAAGGAGCATGTAGAAATTACGAGTTTCTTTAATGGGTCCAGTGGAACTGCAATCCAGCACACACACAAAACCCCCACACCCACCATTTATGCAGTATCATTCAAATATAGGCCCTGTAGAGAGTGTGGTAGAAAGTGAGGAGGCAGAAAGTGATGGCAGAAAGTGAGGAGGAATTAAATAACCTTTTAATGAGGCTGAAAGAAGAGAGCGCAAAATATGGTCTGAAGCTCAACATCAAAAAAACTAAGATCATGGCCACTGGTCCCATCACCTCCTGGCAAATAGAAGGGGAAGAAATGGAGGCAGTGAGAGATTTCACTTTCTTGGGTTCCATGATCACTTCAGATGGTGACAGCAGTGACGAAATTAGAAGATGCCTGCTTCTTGGGAGAAAAGCAATGACAAACCTAGACAGCATCTTAAAAAGCCGGACCTTGCCGACAAAGGTCCGTATAGTTAAAGCTATGGTTTTCCCAGTAGTAATGTACGGAAGTGAGAGCTGGACCATAAAGAAGGCTGATCGCCGAAGAATTGATGCTTTTGAATTCTGGTGCTGGAGGAGACTCTTGAGAGTCCCATGGACTGCAAGAAGATCAAACCTATCCATTCTTAAAGAAATCAGCCCTGAATGCTCACTAGAAGGACAGATCCTGAAGTTGAGGCTCCAGTACTTTGGCCACCTCATGAGAAGAGAAGAATCCCTAGAAAAGACCCTGATGTTGGGAAAGATGGAGGGCACAAGGAGAAGGGGACGGCAGAGGATGAGATGGTTGGACAGTGTTCTCGAAGCTACCAACATGAGTTTGGCCAAACTGCGAGAGGCAGTGAAGGATAGGCGTGCCTAGCGTGCTCTGGTCCATGGGGTCACGAAGTCGGACACGACTGAACGACTGAACAACAACAGAGAGGGTGGTGACTGGCCAGGCTGCCAACTGCATCCCTGTAGCTGCCAAGCAGCAGTGGCACCATCAGTAAAAAATACCCAGAAAGCTCACGGTGAGGAGTCCCATTGGAGAGGGACATTTTTAGACCTTGTCCTAGAGCTGAGCTGAAAACACTACCCTACTGGGCTGCAATGGGGCCCATGCAAGCGAGGCAGCATTTTCTGCTCAGTATTATTAGTATGATGGAAGGATGGGCTCTTCCACTGACTGAACGGTAGGCATGGCGTCCCTCTGGCCTTCTAGATGTTCTTGGACTCCAACTCCCATCAGCCCCAGCCAGTCTGGCCAGAGGACCCAAAGTTTCACAGCATTTTGAGGGTCAAAGGTTTCCTATTCCTGGTCTGTTGGCAATGAGCAATAACATGTGGCTCAGAGCCAAACACACAAGGATTGATTCAAGTGAACATCTTTGTTCTTTGGAGGACTGCTTAAACTGAGCCAACATGCATCCGTGCATCCATGCCACACAGTAATTTAAACACACATTGGGATATATGCATCTCTACTATCCTTCCTGACGTGGAAAAGATCCTGTGCAGGCATGCAAACAAGCCTTAAATTAGGCTTATTATATGTGTGCAAAGAAAATTATGAAAGGCCACTCACTCATATATTTAAAAGGAAGGGAAAAAGCAGTAAGCAAGGGTGTCAGTCATGTTTGATTAAAGACTTCTCTGAGTCCATATAGTGGCAATATGCGTGTCAGCATTTTGCCCCTTAATAGATAAGAGTACCCTCCAAAAATCTATTTATTTATTACAAAAAGATTGCTCTGTTGGCTTTTTAGCCAATAAAATATACAAACATTTGAGCTTAATTAAAAAGGTGTCAGGATCAAAGCTTCTGCCGTATAACAAAGGAATGGATTTTAATTCTCCAAGATGCTGTTTAGAATTGAGATTTATTGTCCCAGTGTAGGATATGGGCTCTCTCACGGTGCCCTTGGCAGTGGGGGAGAGGCCGGGAGGACATAGATGTGGAACATTTTCCTGTGTGAGGTGATTCCCCCCCCCCCTTAGCTCTAATGGTTATGGAAATATTTATTGTGCAGTAAGTTTAAACAGCAATACAAGGCAATAAATCCATGCCTTTCATGGATTGAGAGGGGACGAGAGCTGTTCATAAAACAGGAGGAGGGATCCTCCAGTCCTCCAGATGTTGTTGGACTCCACCTTCTACCACCTCTGACGAAAGACCACAGTAGCTGGGGCTGATATGAGTTGGAGTCCCACAATACCTGGGGGGGGAGCACAGACTCCCCATCTCTGCTTTAGAGCTTTCTCTGAGAAGTGCTTTGATATGACACCTTTTGGAGCATCTCTTTGGCTTGTTTGCAATGTACAAAATTCTACACACACACACACAAAGAGAGCTGCAATGAGAATGAATATTTACACAAATTCCTTAAATCATCCTGTAGCTATGATCATGATCAAGTTAAGTGCTAAACTGCACCTTGTCAACTCAGAAGTAGGTCCCTTTTAGTTGAATGGAACTTACTTACTCCAGACCCTCCAAGTGCCTCTATTTTCCAGGGATGTCCCTGATTTAGAGAAACTGTCCCGGTTTCTGATTTGATCCCAGAATGTCCCACTTTTCCTTAGGACAGTGATGGCTAACCTTGACACTCCAGATGTTTTGGAACTACAACTCCCATCACCCCTAGCTAACAGGATCAGTGGTCAGGGATGATTGGAGTTGTAGTTCCAAAACATCTGGAGTGTCAAGGTTAGCCATCACTGCCTTAGGATGTCCTTATTTTCGTTGGAGGTTATGGAATTATCCGACCTCTGAGCCATCTGAAGGCAATCCTGTATAGGGAAGGTTTTTTTATGTTTTTATATGTGTTGGAAGCTGCCCAGAGTGGCTGGGGCAACCCAGTAAGATGTGTGGGGTACAAATAATAAAATTATCATTATGGAATGGGATGTCCCTATTTTCATTGGAGAAATGTTGGAGGGTATGTTACTCCAAGGGACCATGAAGGTCTGTAGCCAACACTGATTTCAAGAACTTGGGCTCTGCACCTTAAATAAATAAGGCTTAGAAGAGCTTGACTCTGCACCAGAGGTCTCCAAACTGTGTGTTGTGACACATTAGTGTGTCAGCTGCAGTGTGTCAGTGTCCGGTTTGCTAGTAAAACTGAATTACTGTGTTGTGAAATGATGCATGTCTAAAAAGTGTGTCAACAACATGAGCAGCTTGGAAAGCTCTGCTCCACACCATGATCCAGCCAACATGAGCAACTTCCCCCATGTTTTCTAGGTACTGCACAAGACTTATGACACATTTAGTAGCTAGGGCACGATCCTAACCTTCTCCTGGTTGGCATCTGTCTTGGGAAATGCTGGAGGAGTCCGCCTTTGTGGGGTGAGGTCAAGCTGTTGGAAGGTTGCAGCACCTGCTGTGGCTTTAGAGTAACCTTCCCCTACTCCACCCACAACCAGATGGTAGTAGAGGGCTTTGCAGCATTGTGGGTTCGTCTCCATCTCCATGGCTCTGTAGCTCATGGAGGCCACAGTGGAAGATGGGAGGGGCAGGACAATAGGGTCAGGCCCCATGCCTTCATGTGATGGCAGCAAGTCTAGCTCAGGATCCAACAGAATCCAGACTGCCCCTGCACCAGAACTGCCCCACCCTCAGGATACCCTGTTTGGGGATTTCTGCTGGCTCCTGCCACTGCAAATCCTACCATTGGGCCTCCCACCTGCCTGCACACCTCCACTCATTTCAGCACCTCCTCCAGTCCAGCAGAAGGCTGTTTGCAGTGCTCTGCTATTCAGTTAAGGATTGAAAGGCCTGAACAGAAAGTTCCTTTCTCACTGGATACAGCAGCTTTTTTGCCCCCATATCTGGCTTCAGGTTTAGTTGCTAGTAAGGTTTTGTGGTTTGTTTTGTTTTTTTTCAATTAACTGCTACAGAGCTGTTCATCTACCCCATGCTGAGTGTATGTACGGAACAGGAAATTGTTAAAATGCTGAAGCTCTCCAAGTCACTGGGGAAGACACAACTTCTCCACAACAATTTGAAGCTTTAACCATAGTTATGCATTCGTAAGTCTCATTTGTTTCAGTATGACTTTCTGTTTGTGCCTGTGTGCAGATAGCCGGTCAAACATGAACATCACACATGACTGTAAAAACTGTCCCCCATCCCCTTTCCAGCCACTCTCTTCTCTACTTGTACATAATCACAGAGCCCCACTCCCTACATAGACTTGAACAGTCAAAGCTTCCTCCAAAGAATCCTGGGAACCATAGTTTGTTCATCACAGAGCCATAATTCCCAGCACATTTAACAAACTACAGTTCCCAGGATTCCTTGGAGGGAAACCACGACTGTTAAGGTGATTTAAGAATGTGACCTCAGAGTGGCAGGACTTTGCCCCTTTCCTCCCCTCCACCCAACACATCCATCAACAGGTACTTACGAATCAGGAATTTTGTGCACTTGCCTGCACCTTCTGCAATGCAACTTCCTTTCTTGGCGAGGAAAGATGCACAAACTGAACAGATGAAGCACCTTCATCACACACTCTTTATCAAATAGTAGTAAGGTAAAGGTAAAGGGACCCCTGACCATTAGGTCCAGTCGTGTCCGACTCTGGGGTTGCGGTGCTCATTTCGCTTTACTGGCCGAGGGAGCCGGCGTACAGCTTCCAGGGCATGTGGCCAGCATGACAAAGCCGCTTCTGGAGAACCAAAGCAGCACACGGAAACACCATTTACCTTCCCGCCAGAGCGGTTCCTATTTATCTACTTGCACTTTGACGTGCTTTCGAACTGCTAGGTGGGCAGGAGCTGGGACCGAGCAACGGGAGCTCACCCCGTCGCAGGGATTCGAACCGCTGACCTTCTGATCAGCAAGCCCTAGGCTCTGTGGTTTAACCCACAGCGCCACCTGGCTCCCTTCAAATAGTAGTAGTACTGTGCTAAAACCTCTCCTCCTTTTCCTTGAAACTTC
Source organism: Darevskia mixta (assembly GCA_034641385.1). Lineage (NCBI taxonomy): Eukaryota > Metazoa > Chordata > Lepidosauria > Squamata > Lacertidae > Darevskia > Darevskia mixta. Next base: position 3,957,444 of record JAWWNH010000224.1, on the reverse strand, counting down.
TATTGCAAAAGAGGCTTCTGTTTTTCTGCTTCATTTGCATGCAGCTTTAGGATTTCAAATTCCATAGAACAATTAAGGTTCTTATCATTGCAAGATGGCGAAGGGTGGGGTTTGTTTGTCTTTCCATTAACCATTTCCCCAGTGCAGCCTGGGTTATCCTCCCCTGAGCTATAACTGAAGCCTGGCTACCAAGCACCTGAGATTAGTGTGCTTGCTGGGGGTTTTTAAAAGGGGAATTCTTCCTTTGACCTTTATAAAACACATCTTTCTGTATTTCAAAAGTAAAAAATAAAAAATAAAATTAACTTTCAGGAGCATGGTGCCAGGGCTGGCCCTACCATTAGGCATACTGAGGCAGCCTCCTCTGTGCCCCACAAACCTGCCTGCTGCCCTCAATTGTGGTGGGCCATGCTGTCCTATTGCCAGTGCTGAAGCTGACTTTGGTACATGGAATGGGGGAGGGAAATGCCATCTTGTCCTTTGCAGGTATTGGGATACTCTGAGAGGCAGCCTACCCATCATTCTGTTCACAGCAAATTCCAGCAAAGGAGCACCTAGGAGGGCTGCAGAAATGCAGACAACCAGACGGATTGTGAAATGAAAGGAAAAAAAACACTCACAAAACAACTGGGCCACCTCAAGGTAAGCACAAAAAACCCCACCCTGCTCCCCACTCATAAGAATTTTGAAGAAGAAAAAATAACCCCCCCCCCTTCATAATTTTTGAGAGCAATTTCTTTTCTCATTGATTGATGGAGAACAGCCAGACAAAAAATAGAAGACTTTTGGGGGGGGCAGAGCAATAATTAATAGACATTCTGCACCTTTGAAAGGGGGTGATTTAACCCCTTTTAGTCCTGATCCTGTTCAACCACCCTCCTGCCCCAAAAGCTCTTTTGACAGCGAGGGTGAATGACACATTGAATGTAGCATAGAGTTTGGCCTTGTGACAAAGCATTTACAGAGCGTTTCTGAAAAACTTCCAAGCACAATGGTGTTCTTCTGACCTAAATAAACACCCAGAGCGCCGCAGAATGGGAGCGTGTAATACCTGTTTGCATGAGAAAAGTTTCCATTTGCCTTTTGCAAATAATTTTGAAGCATTCCATGTACTGATCTGTGTTCATGACAAATGAGTATGTCAACTGGCTTGCAAAGTTTGGAGCAGACTCGGAATACAACTGTAGCTCAGGGGCACTGTGGTTAATGCGAATCGGCTCCTTATTGGTTCCTGTTCTACATCCCAATGAGACATCATATTATTACGCCACTTCTACCCCTCACAATTGTGAAAGAGAACCATAGAGGGACCTCAAGGAACATATTCCAATCCAGCCCCCTGCCATTGCAGAACATTCAAAACTACAGCCTCCATGAAGAAGAAGAGAAGGAGTTTGGATTTGATATCCCGCTTTATCCCGCTTTTTGAGGAGTCTCAAAGCGGCTAACATTCTCCTTTCCCTTCCTCCCCCACAACAAGCACTCTGTGAGGTGAGTGGGGCTGAGAGACTTCAGAGAAGTGTGACTAGCCCAAGGTCACCCAGCAGCTGCATGTGGAGGAGCGGAGACGCGAACGCGGTTCACCAGATTACGAGTCTACCGCTCCTAACCACTACACCACACTCCTCCTGCAAACAGTTTTGAAACAGAATGAATTACTTTTATTCCATGCTGTGTACGAAAGAAGCACAAGTCCGTTGTCTCTCCTCTCCCCTGCCTCCCCCGAAAAAATATCTCAACTTAGGTTTAGCCAAAACATTGGTTAGGATTTAAGAGATAACTTGCGTGCTTTTCTGTTTAGGTTTCATCCGAACAGAGAGCAATTTAAATAAATAAGCCATCTGCAATCACTCACACCATGTTTAAACTAAACTTGCCATATTTATTCAGAGGCAGCAGAAAAGCCATACTTTGGTCTAGAAAAAAAATTTAAATGGAATTTACTCTCCTCTTACCCTTTGATTAAGCATAAAATTGCTTCAGATAAGAGCCACTGTGTTTAGAAATCAAACCTTACGAGTTATTTTAGCATAGTGTTTTAAGCAATAAGAGTTACTTGTATTATCAAGCTATTTCTCTCCTTGGTTGTAATAACCACAAAGAATGCAATATAGAGTCTTTTTTATGATGCACTGGCAAGGCCATTAAGGCAGAGCATAAAGGGAATGGATTCTTGAGAAGCACAATGTGCAAGCCAGCATATCCATCAATCAAGGGGACAAATTAGATGTGACCCATTCAGTAATGGCTGGCAGGGCAGGAGCACTATCCTGACCTCCTATCATCAGCATTACTCTAGCTTATGGGAGAGAGAGATGGAAGGATGAAGAGGCAGTTAGGTGGACACAGCGAAAACACACAGGAGAAAATAATCTATTGGCACCAACCAGGTATTCCCTCCCAACACAAGCAGCACTTTCGGAGGAGAGTATTTCCTCAGGACTCTCAAAATTCATTAGATATTTCATCCCAAAAGGACCCTCCATTTTACAGTTAGTAATTGAGTTGTGCAAGGCCATTCAGTGAATACATTCATGAGAAGTCCAAAGGCATGTAAAATAGCATGGTGTCTGCACAAAATATTGTGGCAGAACTAACAAGTGACAATTCAAGCCAATACTGAGTCCCACTAGGACAGTGATGGCCAAACTTGGCCCTCCAGCTGTTTCGGGACTACAACTCCCATCATCCCTAGCTAACAGGACCAGTGGTCGGGGATGATGGGAATTGTAGTCCCAAAACATCTGGGGGGGCCAAGTTTGGCCATCACTGCACTAGGAGAACATATGAGAAACAGCTGCCTTCAAATATTGGTTTCCAGGCCAATACAGGTACTCCAGTGTTCCTTAAAAGCTGGTGAGTCAGGTGTTTCTCAATGTGATGAATAACAATTGACATTCTTCCCTGAAAGTCTAGCATTACAAAACTCTTCTCTAAAAAGCACAAACATGGGTGAGTGCTGGATATCCTGTTAGCTTGTACAGATCAACAGTGAAGCCTAACAGGCCTGGCTTGTGCCCCATGTAAATGGTGTGTGCTCAAAAATAGTGGTTTTCAATGTGGGGCTCTCCAGTTGCTTTAAAATACAATTCCCATCAGCCTCAGCAAGCAGGACCAGTTGTCAGGAATGATGGAAGTTATAGTTCAAAACATCTGGGGGGGTACCATGTTGAGGACCCTTAGCAGAAAAATAAGTGCGCCATGAGTTCTCTGAAGTTAGGATGCCCTCTAAGACACAAATCAGAATATGCCCTTTATTATGTTTTCTCTATTTCTTTCCATGAGGCAGCCTGACAAAACATACACATCTGTTGCTAATCCTGTTTCCTATTCATTACTGCCTGAAAAGGTCTCCTTCCATCGACTTGTGTAATCCTGGGCATTTTTCCCCCATCTTCCTGGGTCTCGGTTGTCAATAGTGTTTATCTGTTAGGTTTATTGCTGGCTTAAGCTAATAAACGGTTAAAAATTTCACACACAGAACTTCAGGTGCAAAGCACAACATTAACTCACACAGCCAGTAAACAGCCGATGCCTTTGGCTGCACTTCTACAGATGGGTCTTTCTTTCCAGGGAATGCCAACTATTCCGAAGCCAAGACTGCATTTAAATGCATTAAACAGGCATTGCAATTACTTGAGTAGGGCAAATACTTTTAAACCTATCAGATGCATCTGCAATAGATCCATATAAATCACTGGGATTTTTGCAGAGGACAACAGGGACATGCTTTGTTGTTGAGCTCCGTTAAAATGTTTTGTTTTTCAGCCTTTCCCATCCTTTCCTCTCAACTCTTCTCACATCATTTACAGTTTTCATTTTTAGAGTAGGCCTACAGGCGGCAACCATTTTGTTCCGTTCCCGGCCCCCACACGCATCGATGGAGCGCATAAAAGCATGCCCCTTCCATCCCCCACTGCTCTGTATATTAAATACTAGCTGTGGGCGGAGCTAATCAGTGCCTGGAGGGCAGAGACTGAGGAAGTAGGCAAAAGGTGAGCTGAGCTTGTAGGGCGGAGCTAATCAGTGCCTGGAGGGCAGCGACTGAGGAGGGAGCACAAGGTGAGCTGAGCTTGTAGGTTTTGAGGGTTTGTCTTTTTGGGGCTGTGTGTGATTAAGTTTGTGTGCTTATTTGTTTCCTTATTTGTGTGTTTCCCAGGCTTGTGTGTGCGAGTTTGTTTCTGGCTTGTGTGTGTGTGTTTGTCTGGTGACTAGCTGTGGGCGGAGCTAATCAGTGCCTGGAGGGTAGAGACTGAGGAAGTAGGCAAAAGGTGAGCTGAGCTTGTAGGGCGGAGCTAATCAGTGCCTGGAGGGCAGCGACTGAGGAGGGAGCACAAGGTGAGCTGAGCTTGTAGGTTTTGAGGGTTTGTCTTTTTGGGGCTGTGTGTGATTAAGTTTGTGTGCTTATTTGTTTCCTTATTTGTTTGTGTGTTTGACCTATCTTTTAAATTGAGGAGAGCTAGTCTCAAACGTTTACCTCGGGAGACCTAGGCTTCTTTTTTGTGTGTCCTGACTTCAAGCTTCAAGATGGAGGGTGAGGGAACAACTGTAGTCGCCTGCAATTCCTGCGCAATGTTTGCCTTCTTGCCAAAGGATGTAGGCAGCTACACCTGCAGCAAGTGCAAGTTGGTTGCCCTACTAGAAGACAAGGTCCGGCAACTTCAGGAGGGGGAAGGAACAACTGTAGTCGCCTGTAATTCCTGCGCAATGTTTGCCTTCTTGCCAAAGGATGTAGGCAGCTACACCTGCAGCAACTGCAAGTTGGTTGCCATACTCGAAGACAAGGTCCAGCAACTTCAGGCCCGTGTATCTACGCTCCAGAAAATTAAAGAGCTGGAGCTTTTCTTGGATGCAGCAGAGCACACTGTCTCCACCAAGCAGGAGACAGGGCACATCCCTGAGGAGGAGATCAGTTCCCCAACTCAGGAGCCAGATGTATGGAGGAACGTGACTCACAGAAGTAGAATGCCCAGGGATCGCTCTGAGTGTTTAGAACTACAAAATCAATTTGAAGTGCTCTCAAATCTGGAAGATGAAGACCAGACTCCATTGGAAGATCTCTCCCTCATCACAGTTGATGAGGTATATGAAGACGAGCAGCATAGTCAGTCCTCCGGGAATGTGCAGGCGACCTTGGAAGGGACAGCACGTGTAAGAATCCCGACCAAGCCTAAGAGGAGACGTGTAGTGGTGATAGGGGATTCCCTACTGAGGGGTACCGAAGCAGTGATCTGTGGGCCTGACAAGATGTCTCGAGAGGTATGCTGTCTCCCCGGGGCCAAGATCCATGATGTTACAGAACGGCTGCAAGGAATAATAAAACCTACGGATAAAAACCCCTTCCTTTTAGTCCATGTGGGAACCAATGACACCGCAAGCCATAGCCTCCAGAAGATCAAAAGTGATTATGAGGCTCTGGGCAGGAAGCTGAAGCAATTAAATGCACAAATTGTCATCTCATCTGTCCTCCCAGTTGAACGCCGTGGCCCAGGAAGAGAGGGGAAAATAGGAGAAGTGAACAACTGGCTTCGCAAATGGTGCCGGCAGGAACGGTTTGGATTCTTAGATCACGGCCTGCAGTTTCTTGAAGATGGACTTCTGGCAAGTGATGGGCTGCACCTCACAAGGGTTGGGAGGAATGTTTTTGCCAACAATCTCAAAAACCTCATCAGGAGGGCTTTAAACTGACTTATGTGGGGGAGGGAGACAGTGGTCCTGAAGGTAGGAGTCTATCAAATGCTGAAGACGATCATCCAAAAGTCAAGGACCAAATGGAGCAAACAGCACACAGACCTAGTGGTGGGAGGAAAAAATCCTTAAGTAGGAGACTAGGGGGAATGATCAATGGTTTTCAATGTCTGTATACAAATGCACAGAGCATGGGAAATAAACAAGATGAACTTGAGCTCTTGATACAGCAAACTAAATACGACATAATAGGCATCACTGAAACCTGGTGGGATGAGTCTCATGATTGGAATGTAGTAATAGAGGGATACAATCTATTTCAGAGAAATAGACCAAACAGGAAAGGAGGAGGAGTGGCATTATATGTCAGGGATGTGTATACCTGTGAAGAGATCCATGATTTAAAACTTCAAAGCCAAATTGAGAGTATCTGGGTCAAAATTAAGGGAGTGAAAAATAACAGTGATCTCATTGTGGGAGTTTACTATAGATCCCCGAGCCAAACTGAGGACATAGATGATGCCTTCCTGGAACAGATGACCAAGCATTCAAAAGGAAATGAGATAGTAGTAATGGGGGATTTCAACTATCCTGATATTTGTTGGATGTCAAACTCAGCCAAGAGCATAAGGTCGAACAGATTCCTCACTGGCCTTGCAGACAACTTCATTGTCCAGAAAGTGGTAGAAGCAACAAGAGGATCAGCCATTTTAGATCTGGTCCTAACCAATAGTGATGACCTGGTTAGTGGGGTAGAAGTGGCAGGATCATTAGGTGGGAGTGATCATGCTCTTCTGGAGTTTATTATACATCAGAAAGGAGCAACCAAGCATACTAAGACTCAAATTCTAGACTTTAAGAAAGCCGACTTCAGAAAACTTAGGGAAATGCTGGATGTGATCCCATGGTCAGTAATACTAAAAGGGATGGGAGTTCATGATGCATCCATCATGTTTGTTAAAAGTTAAAAGTTTGTTAAAAGGGAGATATTAAAAGCACAACTTCAAGCAGTACCAATGCGACGAAAACATGGAAGGTGCCTAAAGAAGCCAGGGTGGCTATCTAAAGAACTTTTAACTGAGTTAAGATTTAAAAGGGATATGTACAAGAAATGGAAAAAGGGGGAAACCACCAGAGAGGAATTCAAACAAATAGCCAGCACATGTAGAGACAAAGTCAGAAAAGCTAAAGCACAGAATGAACTCAGGCTTGCTAGAGAGGTTAAAAGCAATAAAAAGAGTTTTTATGGGTATGTCCGTAGCAAAAGGAAGAACAAGGAAACAGTGGGGTCACTTAGAGGAGAAGATGGTGAAATGCGAACAGGGGACGCAGAAAGGGCAGAACTCCTCAATACCTTCTTTGCCTCAGTCTTCTCCAAAAAAGAAAACAATGCCCGACCTGAAGAATATGGAGCAGATGATTCAGCAGGGGAAACACAGCCCAGAATAAGTAAGGAGGTAGTACAAGAACACTTGGCTAGTTTAGATGTATTCAAGTCTCCAGGGCCAGATGAACTACATCCCAGAGTATTAAAAGAACTGGCAGAGGTGATTTCAGAACCACTGGCAGTAATCTTTGAGAATTCCTGGAAAACAGGTGAAGTCCCAGCAGACTGGAGGAGGGCAAATGTTGTCCCTATTTTCAAAAAGGGGAAAAGAGAGGACCCAAACAATTACCGCCCAGTCAGCCTGACATCAATACCAGGAAAGATTCTAGAGCAGATCATTAAGCAAACGGTCTGTGAGCACCTAGAAAGGAACGCTGTGATCACTAAAAGTCAGCATGGGTTTCTGAAAAATAAGTCATGTCAGACTAATCTGATCTCATTTTTTGACAGAATTACAAGCCTGGTGGACGAAGGGAACACTGTGGATGTAGCCTATCTTGATTTCAGCAAGGCCTTTGACAAGGTGCCCCATGATATTCTTGTAAAGAAGCTGGTAAAATGCGGGCTAGACAATGCTACCATTCAGTGGATTTGTAACTGGCTGACTGACCGAACCCAAAGGGTGCTCATCAATGGCTCCTCTTCATCCTGGAGAGAAGTGACTAGTGGGGTGCCACAGGGTTCTGTCTTGGGCCCACTCTTATTCAACATCTTTATCAATGACTTGGATGATGGGCTTGAGGGCATCCTGATCAAGTTTGCAGATGACACCAAATTGGGAGGGGTGGCTAATACCCCAGAGGACAGGATCACACTTCAAAATGACCTTAACAGATTAGAGAACTGGGCCAAGGCAAACAGGATGAATTTTAACAGGGAGAAATGTAAAGTACTACACTTGGGCAAAAAAAATGAAAGGCACAAATACAGGATGGGTGATACCTGGCTTGAGAGCAGTACAAGTGAAAAGGATCTAGGAGTCTTGGTAGACCACAAACTTGACATGAGTCAACAGTGTGATGCAGCAGCTAAAAAAGCCAATGCAATTCTGGGCTGCATCAATAGGAGTATAGCATCTAGATCAAGGGAAGTAATAGTACCACTGTATTCCGCTCTGGTCAGACCCCACCTGGAATACTGTGTCCAGTTCTGGGCACCACAGTTCAAGAAGGATATTGACAAGCTGGAACGTGTCCAGAGGAGGGCAACCAAAATGGTCAAAGGCCTGGAAACAATGCCTTATGAGGAACGGCTTAGGGAGCTGGGTATGTTTAGCCTGGAGAAGAGACGGTTAAGGGGTGATATGATAGCCATGTTCAAATATATAAAAGGATGTCATATAGAGGAGGGAGAAAGGTTGTTTTCTGCTGCTCCAGAGAAGCGGACACGGAGCAATGGATTCAAACTACAAGAAAGAAGATTCCACCTAAACATTAGGAAGAATTTCTTGACAGTAAGAGCTGTTCGACAATGGAATTTGCTGCCAAGGAGTGTGGTGGAGTCTCCTTCTTTGGAGGTCTTTAAGCAGAGGCTTGACAGCCACCTGTCAGGAATGCTTTGATGGTGTTTCCTGCTTGGCAGGGGGTTGGACTGGATGGCCCTTGTGGTCTCTTCCAACTCTATGATTCTGTGATTCTGTGAAATAGTTGGTAGTGCACAAACATTATGAGTCTCTTTCGAGACTCCAGGCAAAAAAGGAAGGTGAAAAACTATTTTAGTTTCATACAATTTATAGACTGCTTCCAGGGCGCGCTTTAATGCCCTCCCTTCAGCTCTTCTAGGGGGAAGATACAACAAGACTCCGATCAAACAAAGATTATGTCCCTGTAATAGCAAAAAGATCGAATCCATTGGGCATGTCATTCTACACTGCCCATTATATCGAGACTCAAGAAAAGAGCTGATCGAACCGATTCCGAGGAAACTACCCAGTAGTAGTACAGACGATACCTATATTAGACAGCTCCTGGCTGATAAAGATCCCGAAATTATAAGGCCCGTGGCAAAATACAGTCACATTGCGACAAGAATAAGACGAGCAGTGATATCAGCAACGGGGTCCGAAATGTAACCCTGATGGTCCGATAATAGACAGCAGAGACTTATGAACTTAAATTTTAAACACTAAGAGGCTGAAATATGGTTTTAAATGTAAGCATCAATTCTGTGAATTGGCCCGCATTTTTATTTTTATTTGTAAGACAATATAACTTACACTACCACATCTTTTACAAATTGCTTTCTGGTCTTGCGTAATAAAGATATTTGAATTTACAGACTGCTTAACATCAAAAAAGGTCTCTTGGTGGTTTACAAAGAAGAAGATTGGCAAAGAAAATAAAAAGCAAAAAAATACCACCAAGGACACCTGCTGTTGCTAGATATGTTAGGAGGCTTCCTCTTAAGTATTCCTGCCACATGCAAAGCAGGGATAAAATGTGATTTAAAGCTTGAAGTGTGTGCATGAAGGATGAGGACTAAGATCTCCCAATGTCTGCGAGGCTACTACTTGCTAAGAATTGGAAGACTCAAGACATACCAACTATAGATGAATGGCAAATGAAGATGATGGACTTTATGGAACTTGCTGAACTGACTGGGAGATTCCGCAGCCAGGGAGAAGAGACGGTGGAGGAAGATTGGAAGAAATTTAAATTATATTTGAAAAAATATTGTAATAGTTATTAAAGCCTAGGGATTTAATTAAATTTAAGATTTTTTGAGAGAAATGCTGGTTAAGATGTTAGTATTTAGGAGCTGCCAAACAAGATTTGGGATTTGAAATTCAGAAGGCGGGGTTCGGGGGAAGTCATATACTGATGTAAAGAAAAAGTTATGATATTGTAAAAAGTACTTTTTTTCTTTTTATGTTTTTTATGTTATTTCTTGCTTTTAAAATGAATAATAAAAAATTTTTTTTAAAGATCTCCCAATGTCTTCCACTTTTCCCATCCCCAACAGTCCGTTGCTCAAGGAAACAGTGATTTCATCCCATCTGGACTTTAGATATTAGAAATGAGCTTGGTTAGCAGAACAAAATGGTGGCATGGGAAGAAGCGGGTAGGGCAGGCAGCCCAGCTCATGCCCCCATTTCTCACTTTAAATGCTGCCATTCATCGATGAACATCTATGGGGGGCCAAGGAGAGCATTTGCCTCCACCCCATATGAACCATAACCCCCAGAGTCCCAAGTTTAAATTTTAAAAAAGAGAAAGTTGCCACCATCTGTAGAACCTGAGACATCAGGCAAAACATACATGGTTCTTCTCATTTCCAGTAAGAAACTAGCCAGCTCCTCCCTTACAATGTCTTCCCTTGTGCTCCCATGGGAAAAAAATCCTGTGGGCGCCCTTGCCTCCACGTCTGCCTCTGTAATAAGCTGGTTTTCCCTCTGCCCCATTGATTTCAACAGAATTAAGGACAGTTTACTTCCTTTCACTTTAAAGAGCACTTCACTTTCACTGAGTCATGCCCTAACCTTTTAAAAAGTCCATACTATATTATTTATATATTATGTATATTATTTAGCGAGGATTTACTTGTGTCAGCGGAAGTCTTCTCAAAACATTTATGTTCAATCATCTTGGTTAATCAGTTGGCTCTTTCTGAGCAAATAAAATGTAGTCCACACTGTTTTCCCTTCGCTGTATTAATCCTTCCCACCCCCTGCCTGTCAATAATCACAGAAGGGGCTTCAGACTGATCCCAGTTATCAGTGAGCTGTGATCTGATTGGTATGTGAACTCTGTGGTATAGATACTGGTAATATTTTTTATAATGGTGAAAGGTTCCTGAAAACAGGTTTTCTTGTTTAAACAATATCTTTATGCAAAAGGTTAAAATAAAATCTGTATCTTAAAATATTTGCCATTGATCAGATGCGTTTTAAATACTATAGAGTCATTTCAGTAACTTCATCACAGTTTAGATATGGCTTATCAGTCTGCTCACAATGGCTGTTTGTTTTCTGGTTAACAAAATGTGCCCTAGTACATTGCCAACCATGAATGATTGATTGTTAAGCTGTGGTACTGTAGCAAGTACAAGGTGAACAGTATGAAGTGTGTGAACTAATTCCTCTGCAGTGATATTATTGCTTACCCTGGGGCTTTATCATTTGCATGGGGACAAAAGAACACTCTGTTAATATCTTCAAGGGAAATGTTCTAATCAGAAATGAGCGGGGTTTGGGGTTTGGGGAAGACTGTCAATGCAAAAGCCAGAAAAATTAGGCAAAGGACCATAGCTCAGAGATAAGAGTATCTGCTTTGCATTCAGAAGGTCCCATGCTCAATTCCTGGAATCTCTAGGTAGACATCAGTGCCTGAAATCCTGGAGACCCACTTTCAGTCAGTGAAGGCCGTTCTGAGCTCGACAGACCAATAGTCTAACTCAGTATAAGGCAGCTTCCTATGTTCCTGCGTTGCCATATTATTATTTTTTACCCCTTAATGACTCAAGACAGCAGTGTTAGATAGCATCTGGTTAGGAAGGTTTTTATAATTGGAATACACTAGATTTCTCCCCAAAAGAGGATGAATCAGGACTCCTATCTGCATGAAATTTATGAATGTCGTTTAGTATGTATTGCTACCAATTTAGAAATAATTGCTGTAACTTCAATAGGGGTCTAACCCATCTCATCCTTGTGGGGGAGACCTGGCGACCTATGTGCCTAAGTCAGTCTCCTGACCAGGTGTTCTCTGTTGATGGACAACTCACAGGCCCCTTTTTCTCCCTCCAGTGGTCTTTCTCTTTAAACCACACATGGATCAGACAGGGCTTCAAACAGAGGACATTTACAAAAAGGGGACTGTCCTCTGAGAGCCCTTCAGAGAGATGACTGCCCTCTGTAAAGCAGGACACATGACCACTCTAGAACTCTCTTATCCAACAAGTAGCTTTACTGAAAAGTTTCTTTTGAAATAAAGCTTTTGGGGCTCATGGAAGTGACTTGCTCATAATGTGACAAACCTAAATTAAACAGCAACCACAAAGTTCTGACCTGGCATTACTTGCCGTTAACAAACATCCAAGCCCACATTTACAAACATACGGTGTCACTGATGTCTGAATCTGTTTATTTCGGCATCTCAGAAGTATTTATTTTCCCAACTGTCTTTCTTGAATGCATCTGGAATTTTTCTTCCACCTTCACTAATGGTATACTAAACATTTTTCCAACCCGTTTCCCATTATTACAGGCATGCATGATCTTAATAAAGAAAATAAAGCCCATCCTCTAAAACCGTCCCTGTTTCCGGGTACCCATCCTATAATAAATTACCATCCCTACTGCTGCTACTGCTAAGAATAATAAAGATAAAAATAATATCCTCATCATATTTCTTAAACCTACTCCTTCCTCTCAGGAGAGCCCAGTGTGGATAATCTGCTTTAAATGTTTTTAATAATGTGTTTTAAATTGTTGCAAGCCATCCCGGGACCTTATGGAGACAAGTGGGTAAGAAATCAAATAAATAACAACAACACTACAAATTGAGTACTGTATTAAAAATAAAAGTAGACCCTTGACGCAAAATGCAATGATCTAAAGGCCTGTCAGAATAAATTGGTCTTAAACCACCCCTGGAATTGGACGTTTTTCAGGTTGGGAAGAGATACCACCAAAATGGTAGCATCTTTCACAGTAACAAGAATCTGTCTTGACATCTACAGCCCCACAGTTCCATTCTGTTCTTCTTATGCTTACTTCTGGGTAGGTTTTAGTATAATGAATGGACGGCATTGTGAAACCAGTCCTCTAATAAAGAGCCTTTTGATTGCATGTTCCAGTTCAAGATTCTTACAGCACTTAAATTTGTTGTGCAGCACTAAGTAGGGAAATCATAAACACCAGCTTAAGTGTATACAGGTCTTTGTGGGCCCTTAACAATATTCTACCTGTGATTAATGGATGTCTGCAGACTATATAATAGCATGCTTTAATTAGTATGTTAAGGCTGCATGGAAAAATCACCCCTCTTAATACATAATAATTCTGATTCAATGGTACTACAGAATGGCAAACCATTTTTTTTTTATTAGATGGTGCATTGCACCCAAGTAGCAAATAAAGGTTTGCAGCAACTACAACTAGACCAATAAAAAATGCATCCAAAAATCTGAGCAATAAGGCTTGATTCTTTAGCCTCCCAAATAAGGAAACTGGTTTTTGTTTACACCAGTTAGTCAATGACTGGATATTTTAGCCCCTAAAAAAGGATTCTATTGCTGCTTGAACCCGGAAGAATTTTACTTATCAAATGATCCATATATTTTACACTGTCTGTATTACTAAACTACTAAAGGTGTGGGTAAAATAGTAAGAACTGTTGTGGATTTGCAGAGTTGGTATTGTAATGATCAACCATCGTTAGGGAAGCACTGATGCTTCAGAAAGCCTTTTACCTTTCTTCATTATTTCATGTCTCTAAAAAGACCATACCAAACAGAGCTCACAAATGTTCCATTAATAGAGCAGCATTCTTGATATCTGAAAATGTCACTCATACACACTTTATTATTACTTAATGCTTTAGTAGTTTTGAAATATACATTTGAAAATCGTCAGAAATATTAGGTGTAAGCCTTAAGAAATGCCAAGCCACACTGGATAACAAATCAACAGCTTTGTACAATTAGATTTGGCAAGGCTGAATACAAGCCTTAGATAAGTGCTCACAATTAACGCTGATTAATTGGCTGCATGCTAATGAAAGAGTGCTGCAAATGAGCAGAATTTACAACCAAGGAAAATGCTACATAGCTCTAAAATCATTTCAGGCTTTGTGCTAATTCCCTGCATTTTCAGATAACGGAGAAGGACAAGGGCAGGTTTTTTTCAGGGTCCACAACCAGGAAGTTCAGTTTTTCTTTCTTCAAAATATTTATTTATAAATTATTTATTTATTACTCCCTCCATGGTTTCTGCCCAAAATGGCTGCCACTGATTAGCCAAACACAAGCAAGTAAGGAAGTGGGCAAACTCCAGACGTTTGAATATCTGAACATCCATGTGGTGAGGTTTGGGTAGAATTCTTTGCATTTGCATAACTCAGGTTTTGAATAACAAGAATTCTGATAGTGGAGACTGTGTGTAGCCTATACATTAACCCTCTGGCAGCTTTCTTCTCCCAGTACAGTAGATAATATTAAAGTCTAGTGCAACATTTAGGAAGCTACTTTACACTGGACTTAGGAAGCCATTGTACACTGTCAACAAACATTTGAAAAGTAGAGCATGCATGGCACCCAAGGGGGTTATACAATCCAGTCGTACATGGTACCCCCATGAGTAAGCAAAGAGCCCAGAATGAGCAAAGGCAGAACCTTCTGGTTAGGAGCAGAATCTGGAGAAATATGGCTGGAAAAACAGCACTGCTGGGAGGTAACACATAAAAAACCAGCAGTAGGAAGCCTCAGCAGGGTTTGGTCCATCATCATTATCTTCCTTGACTATGTTGCCCTGAGGCATTTGTACCTGCCCCAGCCAGGCAGGGCTGGATGCCTCCACAACTGCCACCTGTGCCAATTAGGGCTCCTAATCTGGGCAAGCCAGTCCCAGCTGGGCCACCCTCAAGGGCAGGAGTGCTCCTGCGAGGACACACAGGAAGGGTTGGCTGTGCAAGGCCAAACCTACACCTTCTTGAACTTCTTGCATGTTTCCCACTACAGCTGGTGACCATGCAGGTCCGGCTGGCCAGGAAGGAGGCAGAGAGTGAAGGTCCGGGGAAGTGGTGAGCATCCGTTATGTGAACAAGGCCCAATGTGGCTTCCACAAGCCTAAAGGGTTTGGATCCCAGGTCCTAATGCCTGCTCTGTATAAGGAAAGGTAAAGGGACCCCTGACCATTAGGTCCAGTCGCGGATGACTCTGGGGTTGCGGTGCTCATCTCGCTTTACTGGCGGAGGGAACCGGTGTACAGCTTCCAGGTCATGTGGCCAGCATGACAAAGCCGCTTCTGGCGAACCAGAGCAGCGCATGGAAACACCGTTTACTTTCCCGCCAGAGCAATACCTATTTATCTACTTGCACTTTGACATGCTTTCAAACTGCTAGGTCGTGGGGATTCGAACCGCCGACCTTCTGATCGGCAAGCCCTAGACTCTGTGGTTAACCCACAGAGCCACCCATATCCCTTCTGTATAAGTAAAATAAATGAATGAATGAATGAATGAATGAATAAATGACAACGAGATAACCGTGTGCCTCTGCTCATAAACGTTGGCATTTTATACTCCGCTCCTCCCCCAAATGCGTCCTCCAGCAAAAGAGTGCCAAACACTAACTGGGCCACAACAGAGACGCTTCGAGACAGCACAATTATTAGCTTATGGTCTTGTTGACACACAGCCATGTGCAGAGATAGGAGGATGCCATCTGTTGCAGGGAGGGAGACAGTATACTTCTTGTCATGATTCAGGCGGCCTCAGTGAGTATCAGTACGTCTTAACCTGCCAAGTTCCCACCCATGTTAGTCCATAGTTTTCAACACAGACGACTCTTCTGTAGCAGGAACCGGGCAAAACTGACCCCTCCAGAACAGAGGAGTGAGAGGACGGGAACGGAGGGAATTTCAAGTTTTGTCAGGAAAAACTCAAGCTTCCAAATTGTGCTCTTATTTGCAAGACTGAGTTTTCACCTCAGAAGCACTCACAATAAATCATCCCTGCGCACGCCCCGTATATTTACTAAGTATAAAATAAAATGATACACCATCTTTTATCAGAGATGTCAAGGCAGTCTGCAAACAATTAAAATAACTTAGTAGAAGAACAAATATGCTCAAACCAGCCAGCGAATAAAAGCAACATAAAAAGACAGAGTCCTTGGTTGGGGTACAAGGCAGAAAAATGAGGTGCATTCAAAAGAAGTTTAAAAAAATAAACTGACACAGAAGGAAATTCTCCTTCAGTCCATTCCCCCCCCCAAAGTGAGCATTAAAAAAGCAGGCACTCAGCCCATTCTAGTACCTCAGACTCTGCCACATTATTCACACCTCCGTCTGTTGCAGGTAGAAATTCTGACAGGTAGAAATGAATTATCAACCACTCTTAACTGAAGTGGAGTAGATAGTCTGTTGAGTCTTAGCTGTGACTTGAAAAAAAGCGCTATAGATATTGTGATACCTTAAAGTGTTCGCTTTAAATCATTCTGTTCTGCTTGGGGTCTCAGAGCTGGACAGTTTTCTCTAGCGGCTGCCAAAAGGATGCTGTTAACATTTATCAGAAATGCAAACAAAAATTTCTTCTTCAATTGGGCCATTCTATGAAAAATGAGCCTGATAAGAAAAAAATTTATTTTTAAAATATACTTCTTTTACTTATAGTTTCATTACCTAAACAGATTCCAAACATGCAGTCTAACCATTTTTTTAAAGCTAAAGACAAAAGAAGTTTAGTTTATGGACCTTCTTTTCAAAAGTCCACCCACGTAGCCTTCACAGAAGTGTTCAAGTTAAAAGTTTTCTGATGATTGTCCCACCCGTGACAGCATTTTTTCCTCAATTTTGTATCGTTAAATTTCTTAAACTTAATTTCTGATTGCATAGTTGTAACCAATATACATTG
The DNA here is from genome assembly GCA_034641385.1 of Darevskia mixta. Taxonomy (NCBI): domain Eukaryota; kingdom Metazoa; phylum Chordata; class Lepidosauria; order Squamata; family Lacertidae; genus Darevskia; species Darevskia mixta. The sequence continues at coordinate 3,940,797 of JAWWNH010000224.1, read as the reverse complement.
ATTTAAACAGATATGCTGAGTTTATCATTGATTCACCTCCCAACTCACAGTTTTTCCATAAATCAAACTTATCTCAAGCTCCATGTCCTTTTTTTGTCCCACCTGTGACAATACTTTAACATTTAATAAAATTGTCAAAAATATCCATAAAAATAATAAAAAAAAATAGTAAAATGTTCAGTATCTTATTAAGAACATAGTTTAAATTTTGGTTGTTAATTTTTATGCATATTTACATTGTTACACATGTGTGAATACAAACAAAAATGGTCCAAGTGTCCCACCTGTGACAATGGAATGGCCCAATTGCCTCATGAGGAAATAGGACCACTCTTACTACAGGCAGCCCAAAGTGTTTTGCTGCCTGTATCCAACAATACAAAATAGTGGTCAAAATTATATAAATAAAAGAAATGACAATTTGCTCTCTTTTAAGGCACTCTGATTCCATCTGATGGGCTGCTTCACTCTGCTTGCTGGTAGGACTCGATGATTACTAAATACAGGGTTGCCAGCAAGCTTTTCTGGGCCTGGTACACTGCATGTGGTCCCCTACCCATTCTGAAAAGAGGAAACGAATTTGCATAAAAGACACATAATCCTTGTGTTGCATCTCCATCCTTTTTTTGCAGGTGAAGTGTAGGGCCCCAAATCAATTCTCTACTAGGGAGGACCAAAAAAAAAGCAGCTTGAAAATGAACCAAGAAGCCCCTTCCAAGCAAGCCATTACCTAAATCTACACACCAAGAAAGACCTGAAAACCAAATCAATTTTCTTAGTCATTTTGAAGTCATTTTCATTTTCAGGACTTCTCTTGGGATTGTATGGTTGTAAAAGTCTCTGTAGCACTCATCAGTCGCAGCTCATTGGCTAAAAACACTGAAGGAGGGGAGCAGGCTCATAATTCACAAAGTAATTGGCTCAAATGGTGCCTGCACATTTTGCTTCGTAACTTTATTTCTAAAGGAGGCAGAGAATTACCCTCTTTTTAAAGAAAGCTCTGAGTCTAGAATGCTGCTGGCTGTGGCCCCAGTACAGCAGCACCCCTGTACCTTTTATGGCATCCCTGTCTACATGCACTACACACTAATGAGAGTCAGCATGTCTTACTTATTTTGGTAGCTTATCCATTTTTCCTACTATGGTGGCAGCATTATATTTCTAAACTGGAAGATTCAAAATACTCCAAGAGCTTCTCTCTGTGAAGCCTGAACCGTGTCAGCAGCTATCCCTGAGGTAATTCGCACTTGGCCGTGGAAAACTGCCAACAACCACACCCCGGGCTTTCTTTCTGTGAAATGGAAGGTCAGTTCCAAGAACAGCTCCTCAGCTACAGGCTACATATGTCAACTTGGAAAATCAGATCTGATTCTGATCCAAACCAGCAGCATGCGAAGGAAACCGCAGCGCCTCAGATTCAGCAGACACGTCTCCTTTGATACCAATATCTAAAGTTCGTGCCACTAAAAAGTTTGCTATCTTATAACATGAGTGGCACAATTCTTTTTTTGTTCCACCACACACACTTCAGCAACTATTTCAAACAATAATTCTAGTGTGTGGGTTTGGGAGCAGGCAATATAGGCCATTTTATATTTTAAAAAATTCAGTACTGCATGTCATATACCAGCATGCAAAGGCACCCAGCTTGCTCTACTAGGGAGAAATGAAGGGGGTGGGCTTTATAACTAGAGAGCTATGCAAACACTTCTACTTAATACTAGGCTCTAGTAACAGACAAGGATATCACATATGTAAAGGAGATCCAGCTAGTGTTGGAGACGGAATCAATTCCGTCTGCTTCTGGCTGCAATTTGACCCAATTCAACATTTGCAAACTTGGTTGCAGTTCAGAATACAATTATGAGTCAGATGATGGATTTCAGTCCCAAAAAGTACACCCCCAAAATATGGATATTATGTTGTTGCTATTTTAAAAAGAACGCAAAATGTGTCTTTGTGGGGAAGAAATGCATAGATACTGTGAACAAATGCATGCAACTTATATGCAGATTCTCTGTGTATTCCTTCAGAAAGTTTGCAACCCGAAAAAGGGGCTGGAACAAACCTATGGCTAAATGACAGCAAATCTGACACAAAACAGACATAGGCAGGATCAGTCCATCCCTAAAGCAACTGCAATACAAGATAGCACTTGTACATCCTCAGCAGTTGAAGAGAAGGCTTGCTATTTGGAGGCTTATTAGGTAATATAAGAAAAACTTATTTTGCTAAGAATCTCCTCTACAGGAGCTCTGGCCTTTTTAGCCAGAGGTGGGAAGGAGGAAACAGGCCTGAATCAACTACCTAATGTCTTAAGCATTATTAAGATAGTGAGAGATGGTCTACGCCTGACTCTGCGGATCACATTTCCACTTCAGAAGAGCCTTTTCTGCAGCTGCTCCTAAATTGTGGAATTTCTTCCCTTGTTATATTTCCGCTGGCAGGCTAAGGCTTCCCTATTCAGATAGCCCTTTGGATACTAGATGCTGCTGTCAGGGCAATTGTTGTTTTAATGCTGGTTTTCAAGGGGTTTCACTTTTATTTTAGCTGTTGTAAATATCTAGTTTGTTTTTGATACTTTGCACTTTGTAAGGGTGTTTTTAGTATGTTGTAAGCTGCCTTGAATCCCAAGTTGGGAGAAAGGTGGGATAGGAATCCAGACAAAATGACAACCTCAAAATTACCTCACAGTAATCATAGTAAATTTCAACTTTTTATTTCAGTTTGGATGGCTGCTGTACACACATGTCTACTGAGAGTAAAGCATGAAGCCCTGATCTAAGGTAGCCCAGATCTTTGATGTCAACTATAAACACATGTGTGGCAGGAATAAATGCAGGAGCGCTAGCTTCGTGCCGGAGGAAGCTTACGCTTGCCTTAGAACACCCTTTGATGTCTGTCGTAAATTTGCGAACCAGATGCCACAGGTCCTTTTAAAATAAAGTTCAAATGCAGCATGGCGGGCATAAATGTAATTTGTAAAGCAAACTGTTTAAAGACTTGTGGAATAAATAAACAAAAATTATGGCAGATGCAGAAGGGGGAAAGTCCAGCAGAGTTATCTCAAAATGTTTTGACAATGCAATATTTAGTTCCCTTGTACTACATAGTAGACCAGAGCTGAAGAAGACTACAAGCTACAGCAGAACACAGATTGGGGTTTAAAATGGAACTCTCGCCCACCAGGTTGAAAACTGAATACTGCAAGGCACACACATTCAAATAAGGGTTGCAGATATCGAACAGGAGTGGTAAAGGGGCTATCGGAAAGCCTTTTGCTGAAGCAAAGGGCATCAGGTGATGGGTGGGCCTTGTTCAATGAGGTGGAAGCGGCTTCCATTCAGTGGACCCCACCTCTCTACCCAGCACTGCTCTTTGAGGGGGAGACTCAAACAGAAAAGCATCTTGCAAATCAGGACTCCTAAGCCCCGCTTCATCTGATGTCACCGTGACATCAGATGGCCATGTACAGCTGTCAAATTTTGCCCACCAGGCAATGGGGAAATAATGAACAGCTAGAAAAGGTTCCCACCCCTGATGTAGGAATCAGAGGGTGAGGGAGAATTACCCAGAGAGCGAACCGAACCATGGTGGTCCTCACTGCCCTGGAAACACTCCAGTGTATGAGGAGGAAGCCATCTTGTCAACACCTCTCCAGCCTCAGGAAGGATGTATTGCTCATTTCTGACCCTGAGGACTTCAATCCAGAAGCTCCAACAGAGACACATTATTCCCTGCGCCACAGGAGTCTACAGCTGCTGAAATGCACAAGGCCCTTATAACCTGATGTACCCAGACTGAGCTACAGCCTGACGTAAGGGTCAGACAAGGGATAATTGTTGCTGAAGCAACATTCTTAACTTGCTCCAACTCATACTCCACACAGAGCTGCCTTATCTCTTCTGTCTACCAGAGCCATTAGGCTAAGGTCTTTCAAATCCCTGCTTCTCAAAAACCCCTTGAAGAGACTGAATCCAAGTCCTTGCAGATATGCAGCACATCCTCAGCTACCGAGGTTCGTTTCCCTCCACTTCCATTCAAGAGTGGGCCTTTGAACCTGTCTGCTTTCTTTAAATCTCCTGACAGACACCCTTGTGACCGAAAACCAAAGGCGCAACCCTTTATCTAAGCACATGGAAACAGCTGCTTCATACGCCCATAACATGCAAGAACAGCTTGGAAAAGAAAAGGCAATATGAATTGGAAGCGTTTCACAACTGCCTCTCAAGCAAAGCCAAGTAGACAATCTGCTTTCCAAGGAACAAATTACACTTCTGATTATGGTTACCAGCTTCTTTTCATTTTCATGTTTTTTAACAGCCCGGAGGAATAGGTCATTAAAAATAAAGGGGCCTTGGCATTCAAAGGCCAGCCGGGCTGGTCAAAAGCTGCCCAGGTGGCAACCCTGCTTCTGATTAGTCCTTATGAGGAGCCATCTTTTTGTTGCCTCCATTCAAGCCACAAAACCCTTTCATCTAAATGAGTTGCTGTTGCTGGTTGGGCTATTAGCAGAGAAAACCTGCTGCTGTAAGCATCCATTACCACCAAGCTGCTTATGACATATTGATTTCCAAGCTGGAGTCGCCTTCCCTCGAGGCTGCAGAGCATATGGCTGTTTGCTCAAACCTGCTGGCGGAAGCAGGTTGGGAAAGGAGAAGGCAGCCCTAAATGCAGGTGCATATTTCCATATTTTGCACACTTTGATTGATTAAATGGCAAATCCCTGCATTCTCTCAGGGAAGGGTTCAGGTCCTCTTTGTTACTTGACATATTACAGCTTTGTGCTGTTGTGACATTTGTGTCATAAATACAAAGTTATTATGGGGGGGACACATGGTTTAAATGTGGGTTGCTACCCACATTTAATGTGGGAAACGCTAATACAAAAATTAAGAGCAGCACCTGAGGCCGGTGTTTTGTGGTGGCTTTAAATACTTCAGTATCCAAAATGCAGTTGCCGTGACTTCCTGGCCTGCCATCTTCCTTTCAATGGAAAAAAACAAAACAAATTATTTTTATGTGCAAAGGAAGACATGATGTACCGAAGCTCCCTTTCTGCTAAAGCAAATTGTGATCATCAGAACAACCAGACCTCCATGTGGGATCTTGAACATGTACAATGCTTTGGATTGAGTCAAGGAAACAAGCAATGTCTTACTTAATGGCCTGGGTCATGAATTTGATGTAAGAATACTGGTAGAAGTAGTAGCCTACACTGTGCTAATTTTTTACCTGTTGCAATTTTCAAAGCAAATGTGAGGGATAAGCATTTGTGTGGCAGGTTTCATGCCACACAAACATTATCTTATTTTATCCCCATTTTGCAGCTTCTCCCCATTATCTGCGGTGAGTTTTTGTTGTTGGTTTTTTGTTTTTGTTTTTAGAAAATAGAGACTTCTCTTTGAGGCAATCCCATCTCTCGGGGGATCACTTAGGAAGCATAATTATTTTATGTCATCATGCAGCTAATCGGATTTGGCTCTGTGACCGGTTCCTTCAGACAGGGTGCTTGCAGAAAGCATTGCCTGATGAGACCGCACCAGGCCTCAAAGTCAATCATATTTGGCCATATGATCATCTAATGAAGCCACATCAGAAAGAAAGTCTTGCTTGCTGTCCTCACTCTGAATTGGCAAACATTTTCTCCCTTTTTGTGTGTGTGCATGCACCTCAACAATTTCCCCCAAAACAGAAAGTTGATAATGAAATGCACTTTCAACCTCCTCTGTTTAACTCAGCTTTAAAAAGAGGGCAGGCTACCAACATAAACACACATTAACAGACGTGACAACAAAAGAGGTAGCCCCCAAAGTGTAATGAAAGTTGGTTGGGCCCAAGATGTTTCAAGGATAGACTTCATCAACCACGCCATTTTAGTTCCATCCCTGGAAGCTATATATTTCTTGGAGGCTTCCTGTTTTGTTCTTTTCAGCTTTTAAAAAGATTTATTATTTATGCAAGACACATGGAATACCCTAAAATGTTGGCATGAGTGGGCTTATTGCATAGTACTATAAACCAAGACTGATTTTTCAGCCTTCTTTATTTTTGTTAAACAAAATAAGCTAAAGAAACAAATGAAGTCCTCCTCTATTGTAGAATATACCAAACTGGAAGAAAGATCAAACCAGTTAAGTCCAAAACCACCACAATGATCATATACAAACCCATGTTTAGCTATTATTAACTGAGCTGTAAGTCAAGGGTGGGCCTTTCTACCTGGCCTTGGGAACTGCTGTAAGTCATTTGTTCATCATCTAAAACCTGCGCACACAAGTATCATTTGTTTTAAAAGATGCAGATTCTATATCATTTGTTCTATAGGGAAAGGGGGGAAATCAAGATTCTAGTCAAGATCCCACCATCAGCCATATGATTTATTCACATTCACTGAATGTCAAATAGGATAGATTTAAAACTGATGAATATTGCATGGAGAGGTGTGAGATGCTGCAATCACTAGACTAATCTCCATTTGCATTTGTAGGGCAAACGTTTAACCCTTCATTTTTAACAGGAAGAAATGAACATTAAGAGAAACTTCACATAGGCAATGAATGGGCATCTGGCTTTTACTTTTTAAATTATTATTATTCCTGTGCCTTACTCATTTAAAGTACCTAAATGTGCATTTTCTGAACATTATAGATTGTTTTCCGATCTGTACAACAAAGATAAAGGTAAAGGTACCCCTGACCGTTAGGTCCAGTCACGGACGACTCTGGAGTTGTGGCGCTCATCTCGCTCTATAGGCCGAGGGAGCCGGCCTTTGTCCGCAGACAGAGTCCAGGTCATGTGGCCAGCATGACTAAGCCGCTTCTGGCAAACCAGAGCAGCGCACGGAAACGCCGTTTACCTTCCTGCCGGAGCAGTACCTATTTATCTACTTGCAATTTGACATGCTAGGTGGGCAGGAGCAGGGACCGAGCAATGGGAGCTCACCCCATCGCGGGGATTCGAACCGCCGACCTTCTGATTGGCAAGCCCTAGGCTCTGTGGTTTAGACCACAGCGCCACCCGCGTCCCATGATCTGTACAATAGGGTAAGGCAAATCAAACATCTGAAGAAAATTAAGGCTTAAAAGGAAGTCATAAATCTTCACGCAACTAAAAGTACAGTTGAACCAAGCATGTCAAGACAATATGGATGCATGCACACAGGACCTCTAAAAGTTGCACCGGGCATCTTTGATTTGGGTCTGATCAGCGTCTGGATGAGTGACTAGGAACCACACATACTTTGAGTTCCATGGGAATCCTGGGGTCCATTAAGAAAGAACCCAAGAAGGGCCCAGCTGGATCAGGCCAGTGGCAAATCTAGTCCAGGGTTCTGTTCTCACATTGGTCAGCATATGGGAAGCCGGGACAGAAAGGCAGAACAGAATTAATTAATTAATTAATTAATTAATTGTGTGTGGTTCTTGATTAATCTTTTTGCATTCTGGTATAATCCTTTCAAAATACCAGCTTTATTTATTTTAATTGTTTTTAAGGGGGAGACCTGGTCCTTGGGACTGTAAGAAATAAATCCAAATGCATGATGGCAAAATGTTCCAGTGAGGTCCCTGGTGCCAAGCAAAGTGTTCATCTTGACTTAAAGCTACAGCTGTTGACCAAGTCATGCAATATGTAGCTGTACTTCTGAAGCCAATTTCTTTCAATGGCCTCATTGTGGACACGGGATACAGCTGCAGAAAACTGCTCCAACAATCCCAACAACTGGTTGTAGGTTTCAGCAATGTGGGGTACCAGCAACTGTTTGTGAAAGGCTTCTGTTAAGTTCTCTCTAACGTGAAGTAATCAAGGCAGAATTCTGAAAGGTCCAAGGAAAGGAAAGAGTGCCCATTGTTGGTTTAAATAAGCTCAAGAATCAACAACTTCCTCTCAGGTTTGTCCCCATGAATAAAACTTTCTACAACTGAGAAATCATCTCAGTGCCACCAAGGCTCTGTGTCCAGTGCAAGCAAATCGGTTGCCGTCCCCTAAATCCACCTCTGTCATGGGGAAGTAGTCTAAGCCTCAAAGGATCAGATTAAAGAGTTTTATTGTCCATGTGGGAGGGGTAATTAAGACTTATCCAAAGTAGATAACATTTGCTGAAGCCAATGGACCATCCCTGGCCCTCATCAAAAGGAGAGGGAGGCATCACAAGATCTCCATGTAACTGAGCTAAGAAGCCCATCTTTCCAAAGACAGTTGCACATGTGGTTGAAAAACCATCAGCCAAATTTTTGGGGAACTTCAAAAACTGCACAAAGGCACAAAACCTGTTACGACTTATGATATTTTGAGTACCATGGTTTTATTTTATTGTTTAAGGACAAAATCTCCACCATTTTTTTCTTAACATAATTTTTGTATGTTCTTTGCAGCAGGTGCTGAAAACTGTTGGACAGTGTTAGGTGCCTAAACTGTACACATTGTAAATATTATGGTTAGATACTATAATATTAGTTTAATAAAAGTTACTGTATTGGGCGTTATTGTTTGAGTCCTGTCTTGATTCATCTTTTTTTATGTTTTCCACTGCCTGTTCATATTTCTTCAAGCTCTAGGCTACGCGCTAATCTGTATATGTACTGTAAGAATACAACCCTATGCTCACTTATCTGGGATTAAGCCCCACTGTGGCCCCACATGCTGACAGCTTCTAGCAGCCACAGGTGAGAGCTCAGTGCTCAGTGGTGGGGATCCAAAGTGGACAGACTATCCCAGAAGGAGCATGACAAGGCCCCCACCAAATGTACTACCCTTCCCCTAATGCCCCATAAATATTTGCCACCCACTCACTCCAAAAATATTTGCAGGCCCTTTCAAGCTCCCTTCCGACTCCAAACCCCACTCCTCAAATTGCCCGAAAATGTTAGGTAAATCTTTTGAAGGACATGAAATTTCTGAATAGCTCTCACACAGGAAGACCTGGAATGGCCCTTGTTACCCAGGGCAACCTTATTTTGGAAGCCATACAATAGGAGGAGACTGAAGCTCGCGGGCTTTTGAACTTTCCCAAACTAGTTTGGAACATCTTTCATTATAAAGTTCACGGCCTTCCAGAAATAATATCGTGTCTGAAATGCAGCAGTCCAGTATCATTTTGCAGCTCTCCTGCCACCCGTAAATGTCGGGTGAGCTTGGAAAACTGAAGGAGTTAGAAGCAACTGAGAGTGAATCTGCCAATAGATCTGGCAGCTGAAACAGATCTAGGCGAAAGGTCACAACCTACATTTGTGAACAGTGTGGAGTAGACAAAAACTAAAGTTGTCACTAGCCCATTCTGGTTGCCTGGTGCCACAGCACAGAAGAAGCAATGCATGACTCAGATCACCTCAGCCATCCTTTGAAAGTCTGAATTTTGCAATGCAATTCTCCAACCAAATACTGCTGTACAAAAATGCATATACTAGGCTAAGTTTTGCATAAAAATGTTTATGTTTTAAAGTGTTTTTATTGTTTTATCGCTTGCTGTTCGCTACCTTGGGCTTTGGGAGGGAGAGCAGGATATGCATTTAATAAATTCTATTACTGCTACTGCTACTAATGATAATAATAAAATAATATATTTGTGAAAATAACATAGGAAAATGCTAATTAGGGGAAATTTCTTGCAAAAATGTGTGTATTAGGGGAAATTTCATACACAAATGTGTATATTTGGATAAAGTTACACTAAAATGCTCCAATGACTTTGGGGAAATCAATGACATGTTACACGTATGCCTAATGGGTCCAAGATGTGGAGGAACTAAAGGAGGTTGGTTGCAGGTAGCTGGACTACATTACCCTTGGGGGTCCCTTCCAACTCTAAAGTTCTATGATCCTCAATAGCAACCATCTTGGGCCCTATGGTCAGCAAGGTAGGTCTTGCTGCTGGGGGCTGTTCAGCTGGTGCTCAACTGTGATGGGGCCTTCATGTGGTGCTTTCCTCCTTGTGGAAGGCATTCCCCAGTGATTCCCTGGTGATGTGTATCTGTATCCCCTCTTCTTAACATTTCAGAGGAATTTAAAATAATTCCTGATCACTTAGGCATCTGATGGCTGAAAGAGACTGTTCCTAGAAACCTTGAGATTTTTAGCTTTGAGGATAGGTGGCTTTTGTTGAAAGTTTTCAATATGCGGGTTTTAAAAAATAGTACTGGCTTGCTGTTTTGTTGTTTACATGCATAAATCATACTCCAGCCAAGTCTATGTGGCTGTAAGATTAACAGAAAAGAGGAGGTGGAGGAGGAAGAAGAAGAGGAGAGATGCCATGATCAGAGGATCTGATCACATCTTGCAGAAATGGACCGATGCAGGACAGAGAAGCCTTATTCTGTAAAAATCAGGGTGAATCACCAGCCTCTCTTAATATGAACCCAGCAAAGCCTTCCATATATGGCTACATACAAGGAGAGGCCCACTGAAGCCACAAGACAAGACCATTCCTTTCAAAGAGCTTCCCTTAGGCTCTAAACTGCTTGAAATGTTTGGCAACATGCACACATTAAAGCTGCCACATGAAGCTTACATTTACAAGTACACCGTAGGGCTTGGCGACCTTGACAGACCACACGGTTCAAATTTCCATGCATCAATGGTTCTTGAAAGATTCCCCAACCCCAAAGGAGCAGACAACAAATAAGCTTTCTTTCTCAACACAAGGTCTCCCTATAGTCTATAAATACTTTGGCTTCCTGTATTGCATTTCACTGTATTCCACAAATTAAAATAACCAACACATTGGGGTAATGTTACAAAAGGGGTGACTCCCCCCCCCTCCACCTGCCCCTTTGTCATCTACACACAGCTGTCAACTTTCGGATTTGAAAATAAGGGATGCCGCGAGGGCGGTGCAATGGCATCAAGTAGCCTCGCCACCCTGCGCTCCAGAGGCTGCGCGCGAACGGGTGAGCGAAAGAGCGAGCGCATAGATGGCAGGCAGGCTGGCTGTCTGGTTGGGCGTGAGGGTCTGGCTGCACAAGGCATGCAAGCTCCGCCCCCAGTCGGTCTCAGACTCCTTATTGGCAGTCCAGCAACGCAGCTGAGGAGCCTCCGTGGCCGGCAGGGAGGGAGAGGAGCTGCTTCCTTTGAAATCTGGGAAATTTAAGGGATATCAACAATCCGGGATAGCAGCGGGAAACGGCATTGGAATAAGGGAGTTTCCCACCAAAAAAAGGGAGGGTTGACAGCTATGCATCTACATGTTGCACTTTTTACAGTTCTCTCTTGCACTCACTCACTCCTTCCAGTGACCAGGGGCTCGTCGACACTTCTGCTTTTCCCATGCCTAGAAAGCAGGGGGTGAAGCAGTTTCCCACTTGACCTGCACTTTCTAGGCATGGATCTAAGTGGTTTTCCCCTTGACCCGCTCCTTCCCCAAGGAAACCCCACTCTTAGGTGCTTAATTGGAGCAAACATCAACCCGGAGAAAACCTGAACTGCTATTTTCTCCGATAGAGAGCACTTTTCCCCAGTAGAAAGCTGCAGGACAAGAGGAAGTGTGGCTGAACCCTAGGAATGCAACAAATACACACAACCACCAAGGATAAAATGCATATCCACAGCTAGAGTTCAGGTCTCTTAAAAGTAATAATAACCCAACTAATTAGTGTCTTCTTGTACAGAATGTTTCACTTTTAAGTCAATTGCACAGAACAACACAGGAATAGTCAGGTGTTTGGGATACTGCTCAGCAGACACCTGACTATTCCAGCAAAATCATTTGCTGTTCAAATGATGAACAGCAAATGATGTGGATTTAAGCTAATCATTGTGAGAATTATTTCCCATCTTGACGCGACTACAATGGGACCTCGACTTACGACGATAATGCGTTCCGACGCAATTTTCGTAAGTCAAAAACATTCGTAAGTCGAATCCCCATAGGAATGCACTGAGCGAAAGAATTCGTAAGTCGAAAATTCGTAAGTCGAAAATTCGTAAGTCGAAAAAATCCTATTAAAGCGGCCACGACTTCCATTCGTAAGTCGAAAAATTCGGTTGCGGCAGCCATTTTGTTTCTCCCGGAAGTCATTCGTAAGTCGAAAAACACGTAAGTCGAATCACTCGTAAGTCGAGGTCCCACTGTACTAAATAATTTCACTGGACAATCCGAGTGAAAACAACCATGCTATTTTCAGAGGCAAGAAAACAGTTCTCTCCATTCATTCTCTCCATGCTGCCCCTGACTTTGTAATTGTTTATTATGATTTCTCACTGTTACCGTCATCATCACCCCCCCTCAACCTCACAGAAAGTCTGAAGAACAGAAGCTGAGCAAGAGAATGGATACCAGCAAATATGCAGCCCTGTTCTCAGACACTAATGGATGTCTGGCAGATGTTAAGTAAAGCCAGAGTCTTCCTTTTGTGTTGTCTCTTTCTTTCCTAACACATTTCAAGGACACAGGTTCTGCTCTGACAAGTGTGGGTAAGCATCCGATCATCTTCCAAAAACTTTCCGGCAGAGTCTAAACAAATTTGCAATGTTACCACCCTTCCTTTTCAACCCTGGTCTCCTCTGTTTCCCTTGCCTTCTGTTCCCAAGGACACACCTAATGAAGAAGTTTGTTCTCCGGGCATACAGCATATCCATCAAAAGAGGACAGGAACTATTTGCTAATTGGCAAACATGCTCTCATTGCCAGTACACATAAGCATCTGGTTGGTCATTGTAAACCAGAGTGCTGGACCAGGTGGGCCCAATCTAGCAGGGCTCTTCTTTTGTTCTTTAAAAATACTAGTTTATCTTTGGGTGACCTTGTACATTCCTTTTCTAATTTTTAATGCCTGCACTTCAACTCTTATGGAGACCATGTAAAGATAAATAAAGTCTGCGAACATCTGCCTCATTTCAGGTTCTATGCACAGTTTGAAAGCTAGAAGGCTGGATCCAGATCAAGTCAGATGCCCTAAGGTTCAATGGAAATCCATGGCACCAGTGCTCAAAGTTGCGGGGAGACTGGAGAGATGGCATCCCACTTCTTTTCAGGTGGAACTAATTGAGTGTGATGGCCTAACTAGAATCATAGAATCATAGAGTTGCAACAGACCCCAAGGGCCATCCAGTCCAACCCCCTGCCAAGCAGGAAACACCATCAAAGCATTCCTGACAGGTGGCTGTCAAGCCTCTGCTTAAAGACCTCCAAAGAAGGAGACTCCACCACACTCCTTGGCAGCAAATTCCACTGTCGAACAGCTCTTACTGTCAGGAAGTTCTTTCTAATGTTTAGGTGGAATCTTCTTTCTTGTAGTTTGAATCCATTGCTCCGTGTCCGCTTCTCTGGAGCAGCAGAAAACAACCTTTCTCCCTCCTCTATATGACATCCTTTTATATATTTGAACATGGCTATCATATCACCCCTTAACCTTCTCTTCTCCAGGCTAAACATACCCAGCTCCCTAAGCCGTTCCTCATAAGGCATCGTTTCCAGGCCTTTGACCATTTTGGTTGCCCTCCTCTGGACACATTCCAGCTTGTCAGTATCCTTCTTGAACTGTGGTGCCCAGAACTGGACACAGTATTCCAGGTGAGGTCTGACCAGAGTGGAATACAGTGGTACTATTACTATCTCATCTTCTGTTTTTCTCCCACTTTCTTCAAAGCCATCCCACTTTGGGCACTGAGTGGGTCTTAAGCCAGGAAATGGATGCTAAGCATGTCTAACTCAATAGGTCACATAACCCATAGTCTCTTCTTTCGTCTCTGCTTTTCCATTTTTTGAACCACTACCTCACACGAGCAAGAAGACAGGAACAAAAAGGCATGGCAGCTGGGAAAACAAGATGACTCTGTACCGCTCTGAACTAGGGGACCCCAAGTTAATTCATGAAAGTAGATAAATGGTTGGGCTTGGGCTGATGTTGAGAAATACTTTTCCAATGTAAACACTGGTAACAATTCAGCCATCAGGTTCATCATTTCTTCTGGATGTACCATTTAAATATTGCATCAAATTAATATGATCTCATTGCTGGTTCTTTTCTTTTTTTAAAATGCTCATTCTCTCTCTCTCTCTCTCTCTCTCACTCACACACACACACACACACATACACACACACACACACAAAGTACCTCCAGCTTCATTGGAATTTATTACACTAGGTAACACCTGCTAGGAGCCTTCTATCACAAAGCTTTCAAAGGCAGATGGGAGCACTATGCTAATACCCTTCAATGACTCTGGGATTTAAACCTACATCCTCAGGATTAAGTAAGATCAACTGGAAATGAATAACTCTTTATTGCAAATAGCCCTATGTAATTCACCATATGGAGAATGAACCTTCTTCGAAAGGGGGATTCTACATCAATCCATCATTTCAGACAACACTTTCACACCCCCTTTGTATAGATTTAGTTGGGGCTTCTTCCTCTCTCTCTCCACCGCCCCCTCCCTGCCTTCCCAGTTTTATCATCCTCATATGTTGTGATGAAACATTCTTTAACCCAGTCAGTAGTAAAGCTGTAATTTCAGTGCCAGCTCCAGTTTCTGGGGATCTTTGGGCACATTAGCCTAGAAAGCCCCCTTCACCGGCTAGCTGTTCTCTGTGCGCATATCCACAACTGAATGGGGAAAGGGGACATAATAGGCGGCTACTGCCCATGCATTTCCTAAACCACAAAACCCACATATACAGGTCAGATTAGCATGAAGAATAAGTTAAAATTATTTTTAGAAAAGAAAAGAAAATTGAACAAACACACAGAAAGAGAGCCAAATATCACAGCACCCCAAACAATGCAAGCACAAATAACAGACATCACTTTGGGATCACTGCTTTGGGGAACTGTAAAGAGAAGGACCCAAGATGTCATGGGTTTTCCCTTTGTCTGCCCATGAAGAAAGATATTTATGTATGCATTTATTTACTACCCTTCTGTGGAAAAGCCCAGAGTGATAAATGCATCTCAAATATGAACAAGTGCTGGTCCCTACCAATATGATGTTATCATTGCTTTTATGATTTTTAAAAAATCTTCTGCAGGGGGTGGGGAATTATTTCTCTTGATTCCAATGCCTTGCATAAGTATTGATCTGATGTTAAATAATGACAGATTGGAGAACTGGGCCAAGGCAAACAGGATGAATTTTAACAGGGAGAAATGTAAAGTACTACACTTGGGCAAAAAAAATGAAAGGCACAAATACAGGATGGGTGACACCTGGCTTGAGAGCAGTACAAGTGAAAAGGATCTAGGAGTCTTAGCAGACCACAAACTTGACATGAGTCAACAGTGTGATGCAGCAGCTAAAAAAGCCAATGCAATTCTGGGCTGCATCAATAGGAGTATAGCATCTAGATCAAGGGAAGTAATAGTACCACTGTATTCCGCTCTGGTCAGACCCCACCTGGAATACTGTGTCCAATTCTGGGCACCACAGTTCAAGAAGGATACTGACAAGCTGGAACGTGTCCAGAGGAGGGCAACCTGGTCAAAGGCCTGGAAACGATGCCTTATGAGGAACGGCTTAGGGAGCTGGGTATGTTTAGCCTGGAGAAGAGAAGGTTAAGGGGTGATAGGATAGCCATGTTCAAATATATAAAAGGATGTCATATAGAGGAGGGAGAAAGGTTGTTTTCTGCTGCTCCAGAGAAGCGGACACGGAGCAATGGATTCAAACTACAAGAAAGAAGATTCCACCTAAACATTAGGAAGAACTTCCTGACAGTAAGAGCTGTTCAACAGTGGAATTTGCTGCCAAGGAGTGTGGTGGAGTCTCCTTCTTTGGAGGACTTTAAGCAGAGGCTTGACAGCCACCTGTCAGGAATGCTTTGATGGTGTTTCCTGCTTGGCAGGGGGTTGGACTGGATGGCCCTTGTGGTCTCTTCCAACTCTATGATTCTATGATTCATGTCTGGACCATGTCTGGGGAGCAGCGAAGATAGCAATAGGGGCTTGGGTGGGACCACCACCACCATTAGTGTTTGGGATAGAAGTGAAAGTGGGATGGTACAAACTATACCTTTAAAGCACATTCAAAATACCTTCCCCCACCCAATGAATTCTTTGAGAGAAAGAACATGTTTTGAATACGATTTAAAGGTGCAGTGTGCATACAACCTAAAGGGCAGCTCAGTAACAGATTTAACCCTGGATGTATAAGCAGACCTGGAATGAGTAGATGAAAAGGTAGGATTACTCTCTCCCAACTGGACCCACACTGACATCCACTGGAATAGAAGGATCCTCGGGCAAACCTTACATTGTGCAGAGTGCATTTGTATTCTAATTAGAAATTGCAGAGTTAAATGCTGTCTAGTTATTGTTGAGCAGGAGATAAGACTCCACCATTCAACTTGATCTTGTAGTTACTTTCACTTCTCTGTGTTGTCGTATGCTAGCCTATTCATCAGTAAACAGCCTTCTATTCTGGGCCTACAAAATGAGTAGCCTTGCTTTATATTAAATAAATGATAGTTTAATAGTGTAACTCTATAATTACTAATTACTATCCTAAGCAACCTCTTGGGTTGCTTGTGCAGGTTGGATAGGGTTTTGTTCCAGATAAGCATCTTTGAGATAAGTCACTTGGTTGTCAGACATCCATATTCCTGCTTCAGTTCTCCTGCCTCTTTCCAACGGTCAGGTTGCTCAGATCCAGCCCTAGCAAATACTGTATGCTACACTGGGGCCCAATTCCTGTACATACATATTGCAGACATATGTTAGCCGTGTGTGCAGCATTCCTGCTATATAGTCACACATTGTTAAGTGCCGTTGATTGAAGTGGAAATCTAGTCAAATCAGATATAGCTGGAAGGCAAAAGTCTAAAGCTTTCCTTTAAGTGCAAATGTTTATTGTAAAAATGTGAGCTAATTGAAGAGCATGTCTTGATGCTGAATGGGGTTGAAAGCATGTAGAACATAAACTACATAATACAGCTACAATGGAGTCTGCTACAGAGTGTGGCCTTTCAATGCCATTTAATCCCTCAAAATTTAGCTTGCAATGCATTCAGTTTTTCTGTCAACAAGATCACCAAAATAGCAAAGATAAAATCCCCTCTCTCCCATTTGAATGAGACAGCTATCGTTGGCAACAGCCCGATTCTGTCTGGCTTTATGTCACTCACGGCACAAAGCATCTTGGACAGCAATCTTTGTTAGGATGGAATTGTGTTAGGAAAAGAAATGGACGCATGGGGCATTTCCCCCTCTTTGGGCTGAAAGCACCACACTGTCTTATAAAATAAACAGAATTGGCTCTTGACAATGTGCAATATGCCAAATGTTGGATTTCCTAGTGGAAAGAAAGATCCTGTCTCTAACACACAAACAGCTGCCTTTAAGTAGTTAGGAGAAAAGGCTATTGTGAACACAAAACTCAGGGTGGATCTAGATTAATTCCAGAGAAGACAAAATACTGCCATGTTGTAGGAACCACTCCAAACACTGGCTAGGACTGCCAGCTCTTGAAATAAAAAATCTGGTCACCTTGGTAGGGTCTGAAAGCATAGCCCATTGCAGAGGTAGCCAATGTGTTGTCCTCAGGCAGGTAGCGTAGGGGGCAGGGGGGGCCATAGCCCCAGGCACATGACTTTGAGGGGGTGCAAACCAGGCGCCCCCATGCAGGGAACCCCATCCCGTCCTGCCTACTGCCAGAGGCCTTTGGGCACCGGAGCCTGTCTTCGTCTTGCTGCCACATCCCTGGCTCCCTTTCCCAATGGTTGTCTGGCCAGAGTTGGGGGCATGTGCCTGCCAAGGGCCGCATCAGCTAGCCAGGCTTCCCCCTGAGTGGGCAGGCAGGTGGCACAGTGTGGCCCTGTGAACCCTCCACTCGCCGCACCTCCCTGGCAGCATGGGCATCAAGGCTGGGCTGGCACAACAAGTTCTGTTCACCCTCGGCGCCCTGCCCCCGCTCCTGCTCAGCGCCGGCAAAGCAAACAATGCTACTGGTTGCCTCCGTATGTTGTTGGAATCAGCCCCAGTCAGCATGATTCATGGGGAGGGATGGTGGGAGCTGTAGTCCAGTAACATCTAGAAGGCACCATATTGGCTATCCCTGGTCCAGTGCAAAAGTTGCCCCATTCACCTATGGACGGTGTAGCCAACATGCCATGCCCAGTAGAGCTATAGCAGCAACTCAAAGGAGGTCCTTCTCTGCAGAGGACCATAGATTGTGGAATGACTTCAATGGGAACCTACAGTGCAGGTATTCTTCCAGTTGGTAAAATGTTATTTACAGTCGCGCGGTTTCTGTTCTCATCCTGAAGCAAAGTTCTTAACCAGCGGAGTCTGTAACCTGAAGCGTCTGTAACCTGAAGCGTCTGTAACCCAAGGTACCACTGTATTCACGTGGACATGCCCAGGTACCTTAGCACCAACTTGACTGACCTCCAGATATTCCGCTGTATGGTTTATCGTTCTTTTATTGCATTGGTTTTATTTTATAAATTGTCTTTTTTATTTTTTACAATTAATGATGGCCTATAAATTATTTTCAATCAAATAAATGAATGCAGGTAGAGTTATTACTGACTGTAGTTCCCTGCTGAGCGAACATTCTGTGTTAAACCTGGTTTGGCCTTTTCTGGTCCATCTAAGAAAGATTCTGCTATGTTCAAAATTATAGTATGTCATGTAGCTCCAATATAATCATCAGGGCAACTTCTTTCTGAGCCTCCTACAAATTAAAGCCCATAAGACGCAATCTACAAAAGTAAGGGGAAATCCCAACACAATATCTGGTGTGAAGGGAGCATGAGCATCTCAAATTGACCTTTCACGGCAGTGAGTGACATTTTGGGCATGTATAATACTTGCATTATTCATATGGTCATCCTTGACCCCAACAGTGCCTGTTGCTTAATGCCATGCATATATAATGCAAAGTTTATGGGAGTCAAATCAGTATCTTCACACGCAACAAAGCCAAGATTACTACTGAGCAATTCTATGTGACAACATAGACAACCTGCCATTTCAATATGCAATGATGATAAACTCACAAGCGTAGCATTGACACAGCCACGACAACTTTAAGCTTGCAGAGATGTTGCAAAACTGCCATTTTAGTCCTAAGACAATTTGCAGCCCCTCTAAAGCTTTTCAGGAAATGTCATTCATCCTGAAAATGCTACACATTTGACTGAGGAATCTACACTGCGCCTTCCACGTGGCACTCACAATGCTGGACTACCCAAACGCAACTCCTGGCTCCACCCATCTACAGTAATAAAGTGCAAGTGTCTCTGCGTCCAGTCCCTGTGTCCGTCCCTGTGTCCTACTGCGCATGCGCCCCACGGACACAGGGATTGGAGCGCAGAGACTTCGGGCGGCCAGGCGAAACTGCGCATGTGCCCCACGGGCACAGGGATTGGAGCGCAGAGACTTCGGGCGGCCGGGCGAAACTGTGCATGTGCCCCACGGGCACAGGGATTGCAGCGCAGAGACTTCAGGCGGCCGGGCTGTTGAAGCGGCGGGTGCGTGCTCGCGTGGACTTACTTCTAAGCGGCAGCGGCCGTTACAAGTGGCGGCTGAGTTGGCCTGCCGGGGCCTGGCTGGTGCCAGAGCCGCCGCCGCGATGCGCCTCCTGCGCTGCCTGCTGAAGGGCCATTCGGCGCTGGCCGGGGCGCCCAAGTACATCGAGCACTTCAGCAAGTTCTGACGCTTTCCATGATGTTCTAGCGCCCGTTAATTTAACGGGCTTAACGTCTACTAGTATTATATAACTAGTTGAAGTTAGCCCGTTGACTAACGGGCTCTAGAGGAAGAGGAGGCAGGAGGCGGCAGAGCGGCTCGCGGGGCCCCGGCGCGCCCTGCTCCCGGCCCCCGCTTCGAGCACGCTCCGGCCGCTCCCGCCTCGGCGCCCCTCTGAGCGGCTCGCGGGGCCCCGGCGCGCTCTGCTCCCCCCGCTTCGAGCGCGCTCCGCGGCGCCCGCCAGCGCCCACCTCGCCGCCCCTCCGCAGGAGCAGCAGCGCCAGGGCGAGCTGGTTGCCCGAGGCCCCGGCGCCGCCGCCACGGCCTGGCCCGGGCTCCTCGTTCTCCTCGCTGCCGCTGCCTCCAGGCCGGGCCGGCCGTCCTCCGGCGGGGCTGTGAGGGAGGCGGGCGGGCAGCCGTCACTTCCTGTCCGCTGGCCAATCCCTGCGTCCGCGTGTGTCATGCGCAGAGCGCACTTCCGTGACACACAGAAAAATAAGGTGGACGCAGGGACACTTCAAGATTATTATATAAGATATGTCCGTATTTCCTGGAAATTTGGGCACAAACACCACCTTCTTTTCTACCAGTTCACATCAGAAGAAACAAGATAGTTTGGTTCAAACCCAGCTTCTTCTGTGACCTCACAGAGTGGTAGTCACGTAGGTTTTTCTCTGATTTAGCTTCAGTAACGCCAATGGCTCTGCTCTGCATAAAACGTAGGTGAATACCACCCACTAGGACTAGGTGGTCTTAGGCAACCTGCTTCTCCATTTGCAATATGGATAATATAATACTGACTTGCTTACAGAGTTGCTGCAAGGGTTGCAAGGATGACACATTCGCACTTTGCACACCTGAAAGCACTATATCAGTACTAACTATCATCATTCACACAAAGCCAAGGACACACATGCGACCTTACTCCTCCACCCCTTCAACTTTTCAGTTCCTTAAACTGAAAAGTGTCCTATCACCATAGTACCCCATCACCAGAGTCGCCCCGCCCCGACCTTATGAATTCTAAGAGTGCAAGCCATAAGACTGGAGAAATAGAGCCTCATGCTGCAAATCTCATCACCTTGGATCTCATCTGTGTGGGCTTTAGCTAGGGGTCTAGATGTGCTGTGATAAGAAGCTGAGTTACCCACACCCTGAACTCCCAGGTGGGAGGTGTGGGGACAGCTTTGCCATCCACCTCCCACTGAACACCAACAGGGGGGAAATTGCACACATCAGCTCCTGATGTAAAGTTACGCTGTTGTTGGAAGAGTGTTGCCAAAATGAGAGGGCTTAGGCTATGCCGTAACTATGCCATGCTCACATCCCAATCTGCTCTGCAAGTATAACTTCTCCAGTGGAGCATGCATGCAGCCATACTGTGGGAGTTCTGCCAGCCGAGCATCGTTTGACACCATCTCACAGGGGAGATCTCACCAGACCCACCGCTTCCTAAGGCTGCTCAGCCAGTGTAACTGTGGTGTCAAAGCTGGCCCCTAAATGGTGCAGTCTTTCTTCTTGTATATACCATGCTGGTATCTAATGCATCTCTGTCTCTATTTTCTTGCAATATGGGACACTGATAGAGAATTAAGGTTGGACTCGCATGCCTTCATGTCCCCAGGGCACCCATCCCAGTAGCTCCAGAAGTTTCAGAGGAGATGCAGCTCAAACAGTCACACTGGGGCCCAAAGAATGAGGTGGAATAGAGGCACTTTTCACAGTTGATCACAATGTTATGGTGCATGATTAGCACTTCATAAAGCACATAAAGTGTCTTATTTGCATGATCTGGAAATGCTCTCCATCACTAAATCCAGACACATACCCTGAATTAAAAGACAATAAAGACTAACTAAGGGATGCCTTTAGTCTTAGCAGTAGGTTGCATGCATTACAGAAATGGTGCATTGGAAGCAATTAGAATGTATTCTTGCTAGTGGCAGGAAGTGGGTTTATAACAGAATCAGCTTAAGAAATTCCAGCTGTGTTCACATTAAACACACCCTCAAAAGATCTAAACCCAGGATCAAGCTTTCCATGCCAACTAAGCCTTTATCAGGCCTCTGAAAGTGACTTTTTGAAGGAACGCCAGCCATGAAAACAACTTAATTGGTTCATATGAATAAAAGCGGCAAATGCCACTTTCCGCAATGACAGTGCTGGCATTGTTGCCTGCTGACTTGACATTTTGATTTCCAAGAATGCTGTGCATCTGTACAAACTCCAAAAGACCATTCCCTTTACTGAAATGAGGACCAATGGGTTAAGTTGGGATGATGACAACAGGATGACGAAAAGGCTTTTTATAACACTACATGGTCAGAAAGTATCAGATTTGGACAGGGGCAAGAAATCTAACATCCCGCCAGTAACAGTTACTTGCATAATCAGCATTCTGTAGACTAGGACACAACAGATTGCATAGATGAATTCATGCATTTTGCCATCATGCATTAAGGACTCTTTTGTGCAGTGCTTCAATCATCCCATGCATGCACCTGGGCACAGTGGCGTCATGCCTAGCCCTGACCTGGTGCCAAGCACGGAGTCCTTGGAGGATGAACCAGACACCTCACAGGTCAAGGACCTTGGGGAGAAAGGATCCCCAAGTCCAATGCTGAGGATTCCTTTGAGGTTGGTACCCTAGGAAGAACCTCAGGACATCGAAGGAGGAGAAGGTGGAGCTGCTCCACAATTCACCCTTCACCCTTCAGGAACCAAGACACAGCTATCCTTCAACATTCACACATCTCTGAATTTTGCAATATTGTTCTCCGAACCAAACATTAAAAAATGTATATAACGGGGAAATGCACATAGAAATGCATACATTAATGAGAATAGCACACAAACATGCATTATAAGTGAAGTTGCTTACAAAAATACATATATTAGGCAAACAGATAATAATAATAATAATAATAATAATAATAATAATAATAATAATAATAATTTATTATTTGTACCCTGCCCATCTCGTTGGGTCTCCCCAGCCACTCTGGGCGGCTTCCAGCAAACATTAAAATACATTATGCAACATTGGGGTGAATGTGAAGACTGGTAAATGAGGGAGGAAGAGAAGCCCAAACTAACAGATTTTTCCATCCAAAATAATGGAAAATACCCCAATTCAGATGGGGGAAATTATTCCTTATTCCTACTCACAGTAACAAAGATTAGCTACTCATCCTACCCATGAGCCAATTATTATTTCCATTGTAAGACTCCAGACTGTAGCTGTCAGAGTTGTCCTTTTCCTCTAGGTAGGCAGGCAAATTGAAGGAGTGGCTGACCCAAGGCCTTGCAGTGGGGCTTTTCACTTTTGCTGGGAGCAGTGAGCCTCCGTGGCACACCCTAAACTGCTTTTGAACTTCCCTTAAGTTTCAAGATCACTTTGCCATGTGGTGTGGGATGTTGTTGGTTTAGAAAGTTAAGCAGAAAGCACAGCTGGGGTTATGGAGCTAGATGCACAGTTCTCTGGATTGTGCCTTACAAGTACATTTTGCCTGGGTTTCTGGCAGCATCTGATCAGGTCCATCAGCAAGATGAAAATCATATGTTTCTTCCCTCCCCCCGCTGAAGAGGTCTGTGATGTGGTGTATCCATTGCAAGCCTAGAAGACCAGTGTTGAGCTAACCACATTAAAAAGACCAGATATATATTGTTTTATAGCTAGACAATCTGATCCAACCAATCTATCAGGGTTAAACCATCGTTAAAACCACCTAACAACATACTGGATTTAAATGTGCAAATCTCATTCCCTTGCTCATTTCAGCTGGGCCACAAGCAGAGTAGCAGCAAGATTTATGCAGATGTTCAAAGAAGGAAAATATCTGCCAAATCGAATCTCCATCTATCAGATTATTCTGCTACTTGCAAAAGCTGCTGCCATAACAAACATTTTTCAAAAATATGAAGAGTAAGGGAACATTCACCACAGAGCCATGTAAAGGGTCAGGGGGAGAGAGACAAGGAGCTGAAGAAGACCACTTCATCCACATGAAAGATGAGATGGTTTTATTTCCATTATTCTTTTGGAAACTCCTGGAATATGAAAGTAATGAATCCACAGCCTGAAAGAAATGATTTCTCCAATAAGAGAGAACAGAAAACACTGAAGAGGAGGAAATGTAGAGTTTTGAATGTTAGCATAGTACATACAGTATGATGATGAAAAATAAGGCAAGTCTTTGTAGGATATTTTAAAGGTAAAGGTAAAGGGACCCCTGACCATTAGGTCCAGTCGTGACCGACTCTGGGGTTGTGGCGCTCATCTCACATTATTGGCCGAGGGAGCCAGCGTACAGCTTCCAGGTCATGTGGCCAGCATGACAAAGCCACTTCTGGCGAACCAGAGCAGCACATGGAAACGCCGTTTACCTTCCCGTTGCAGCGGTACCTATTTATCTACTTGCACTTGACGTGCTTTCAAACTGCTAGGTGGGCAGGAGCTGGGACCAAACAACGGGAGCTCACCCTGTCGCAGGGATTCGAACCTCCGACCTTCTGATCAGCAAGCCCTAGGCTCTGTGGTTTAACCCACAGCACCACCCACGTCCCCGTAGGAAATTTTAGGTATAGGTAAGTTATGAAAATAATGCATCTTGTTCCTTTGCCTATGGCTCAATAGCAAAAGAAAAAAAGGTAAAGGATCCCTGGACGGTTAAGTCCAGTCAAAGGCAACTATGGGGTGCAGGAATCATCTCTCATTTGATGCTAGCAACTCAGTCTGCTTGAGATGGCCCAATGGAACTCCTATATGCTGTTCTTCCAGCAGTAAATCTTCTGCACAGCCTGAGTAATCCATGCCTTGCCACTTAAGAATATAAAAGGAGCCCTGTGGGATCAGAACAAAGGCCCATCGAGTCCAACATCTCGTTTCCCACAATGGCCTTCCAGATGCTTATGAGAAACCCACAAAGGTGACATGAGGCCAATAGTCCTTTCTCAGTGATGATTTTTTTTTAATTGAATGGTTTAAATCATGTTCATATGAAACTCCTGTTTTGAAAGGTAGCCCAGTCCCAGCTAAAGATAAGGAACTCTAAGAACGAAGAACATAAACAGTTAGCACCTGGGCAGCAGGCTAAGCAGGTATGGGGATCACCTGGTTACAGTCTTCCCTGGTATGGTGAAATGCATTGTATTTCTATTTATAAATGAAACAAACTAAAGTTATTTTTAATAGGTTTTTTTTAAACAGCAGGATCATACTCCCCATCCAACTCCTTTCCACTTCAAAAGAAGCTTGCCTTAGAATTTGAGGAAAAAGAGCTGCTGTTTCAGAAACACAAGCTAAAGGTCCTTAGCCTACAAGTGTATAATGTTGGATATGCAGAACAAGGGATTCTTATATAGGAAACTCATGGGGGGACCACAGATCCCCCCCTCCCTGCATTACATGAATCTACCCTCCATTATGCATATGATCAGCCCTAACTGGATCAGTATAATCATGGCTTGGATCCAAAAGGGACCTGCATGAGCAAAAGGCTCATCTGTTAATAGAAGTGACAGTCTCAGATTTCTGCTTACCCCAAGAGGGCATTTGAATGAGCAGTTATACAACACCAATAGCAATGCCTTTTGAGCATTCGTTCAACATTCCATAGTTTAAAAATCATAATTAAGTGACTGCTCTGAAAGACTTTTCCCCCCAAAACTCCTCCAATAATAAATTACATTGTTTACTTGTATTTTTCAACAACAACAAAAATAGGAAAACGTAATCAATTTGCAGACTTATGGCACCCTCTGTAATTACAGGTAAAGGTAAAGGGACCCCTGGCCGTTAGGTCCAGTCGCGGACGACTCTGGGGTTGCGGCGCTCATCTCGCTTTACTGGCCAAGGGATCCGGCGTACAGCTTCCGGGTCATGTGGCCAGCATGACTAAGCCGCTTCTGGCGAACCAGAGCAGCGCACGGAAATGCTGTTTACCTTCCCCCCAGATCGGTACCTATTTATCTACTTGCACTTTGACATGCTTTCGAACTGCTAGGTGGGCAGGAGCAGAGACCAAGCAATGGGAGCTCACCCCGTCGCGGGGATTCGAACTGCCGACCTTCTGATCGGCAAACCCTAGGTTCTGTGGTTTAACCCACCCGCGTCCAGGTAACACACAGTTTAAACCACTCTGCAGGGAATATAATGCTCTCTCAGGGCTGGGCATTTCAAGTCATTAAAGATGCCTCCTACTGGAAGGCTCTGCTTGGCCTGTGGTCTGATCTTTACTGTAAGATGGTCTGATCAGCCAGGGAAGGGGAAGGCATTCAGTTCAGTTTGCATTTTCACATGAAACTACTGTACCTAATCTGCACTGCCTGAGCCAGTAAGTGAATTGAAACACAGAGATAGCTCAAAAATTGCACTTTTCCAGATTTTGTGATCCAGTTCTTCAACCAAAAACATACACCACCTGCACATTAGTGAAAATAATGTACCAAACAAATTTATATTGGGGGAAATTGCTTGCAAAAATGCTTGTGTTAGTTCAGAAATGCATATATTAGAATTCTGCACAAAAATGCATATGGGTTTTTTATTTTGTAAAGAAAAATGCAGATTGATGAACTAGGTGAACTGGACTTAAAAGTTGGAAAAATGAGAAAGCAACATTGGCAGATTTTTACACCCCCAGTACTGGCTTACAATGCCAGCTCAACGAGAATGTGTTATTTGTCACATAGAGCTGTGTGTTTTGCCCTGGGATATACACAACGGCTTCTGTGGAAGTTGTCAAAATAAGCTCTGAGCTCTTCCAACATGTAGACTTTTGTGCCCAGAATGTCACCGTGAACATGTCCTGCTGTGAGGCATTTATTACCAATGTTCACAGTGTAGTCAGAGTGTTTGGATATTAGGAACGCCTCTGACCTTTGCCTTTCTCCTTTAGAAGGGAAAGAGAAAGAACTATTTACCCGAGTCAGCATGGCTTTTCGCTGCAAGGCCTAGAGCCTCAGATGGGGGGAAATGAAGAATTCAGTAACCAAGGTACTTGTTTCATCAATAATTAGGGCTTTCTTCACATTAGTCTTCTGGTCAGGCTCAGGAATGCCATGGAAACTCTAAATTTTCTGGAACTAAATCATAAGTTTTCCCTGAGAAAAACGACACACACACACATACGCACCCTTTCACTGAAAGTATCAGGATAGGTACTTAGGAACATAAATCTGCAATCCAACCAGGTCCAGTGGGTTCTCCCAACTCTATTGGTCTTCAGAAGTAATTGTTAAGGGCGTATTAGTGCAAGGGGAGGGGGGCACCAAATAATGTTGAAAATGTTCTTCTATTTTATTTATAATCCCTATCCATGAGGCCAGAAATTAGATCCCTGAGGCGTGGCTCCTTGAGCAATAGCAATATTGTACCGGTAGTTGTAAATCTGGAACCAGCATACATTACATCAGATATGGGGGAACTGGGGACCTCCAACTGTTGTTGGACAAAAACTCCCAACTTCTCTTAGGACCATCAGCCATGTTGGATGCCCTTCAGCCCCAGCCAGGAACATATATCATCAGCCACATGTGAATCATTCCACCATTCTGCGCATGAGCAACCCTAGCAGGATCAGGATGGTCATGGCTTGGATCCGAAAAAGGTTGAGCACAAGGGGCAGACCCAAGGTGATCTGAAGCCAGTGTGCAAACACTGTGGATTTTTTTTAAAAAGGACTGACTTGATTTGCAGGCTAATCTGGATTCAGTAAGCAGACCTACACAGCTACAAAACAGTGAGACAAAGGAGCAGATTCAAGCGGGGGGATTTTCTTAGACAGAAAAGAGCTATGCGTGTGGATTTTTGTACCGTCCACTGTTCTAGAAGAAGCAAAGATGAACGAGAGGGGAAATGGTTACAACTAAATCTCCTGGCTACAGTTTATGTGGATTCACCTGAGCCAGCAGAAAGCCACCAAGATTTTAACAGGAGAAAAATCAGATAATTCTGAAGATGGACACTTCATGATACTGTGCACAGACAGTAACAAAGAACGGTTGTCTGAATACACTTTAAAGACACCTCCTTAAAATTCAGATACAATTTTAATCCAAATATAAAGCTTACTCAATAAAGCAACATGCCTCGATTTAAATGTGCTTTAAAAATGACTGTGTAGTTTTCAATATTCCCAACAAGCCATCAAAACAAACAGAAATGTGCATTTTTAAAAACCCTTTATTTCCTCTACATCTCAGCATTCTGATTTCTTTTGGAAGCAACTTTTAAAGGGGGGAAAAAGCTTGACCACAATGTCTCCCTGACCTTTTCAGCAAAGAAAAGCTTCTACTGGCTACTGGCTTGTCATCAACACAAAGTGCCCCAAATAATAAATGAATGGTTTATGAGCTGTGGGGCAACATTAGCATTACAATGAGGGGTTGTTTGGGAAAGAGGTATATTACTGTTGCTCAGGGAGATAAAAGAACACTCTCTGAAGGGTGAATTTAAAAAAAGAAAAGAAATAAAGAATGATCCATGGGGGTTATATTAAATCTTTCTTTAAGATGTTGACACTTGGGGAAAGTGCTTTCCTTTGCTCAAGTGACCTTCCCCGATTTTTAATTGCTTTTAATGAAGTGAGTGGGTTGCTTGGATTTTTTTGATTTTTTTAATGCTAGGTGCAATCCAGCCGAAGTTAAGCTCTTTAAAGTTCCATTGGTTTCGATTCAGAGTCAGTAGCACTTTTAAATGGTTGGATTGTCTCACTGTTTGCTTATTTGACAAGGATAATTGTATAAAAATTGCTTTCATATATTTAGAGCTGACCTGGCAATCCTTAACTATTCCCTGTGCAGAACTGAGAACAAAGATAGAGCAGTAGGTGGGAAAGCTGCTCAAATCAAGATGTTGTGGATAAACATAAATGAAATGCAAGCTACGAAGCCGAGATCACGGAAAGGATGTGAGGGATAGTACACTGTGGGAGAGGAGAAGAGAAATGCAGATACTGTGGTATGAATCTTTTAAAGATGATATGAAGAGCACCACATTGGATAAGAAGAGAAGAGAATGCCATACCACACTGATTGACTTTTGGGTTTGGAGGTTTGGGAGGATTGGAGTGGGATAAAGAGGACATATTTGGATCTGTTTTTTCTTTTATAAGCGGCTAAGACGGTTGGATCTGGATACTGGCGTTAATGAGTATATGTCAAAAATTAGGTTAGAGGCGGGAAAAATAGCTAAAAATTTTGAGACCGGAGGGAGGAAAGGGTATAAAAAGAAGAAATTTAGGAGTGTTAAATTACCGGTAGGTTTGAATAAAGGAATTTGATAAGGGTTTAGGAAAGTATCAGAAGTAATGAGGTGCCGAGGTATAGAAAAAAATGGAGTTAGTTTAAGTAAAATGATTGTGGTATTTTATGTTATTGTGAAAAAGGATAAGGAATGTAAAAATAGATAAGTTTATGAATTTGGAAAACTGATAAAGAGGATAGATAATGAATTCAACAGAGGGGGACTTGAAGAAGTCAACCGAAATATGAACTTGAGGAAAGGAGGAATACCTGGCCCACAGAAATGGGCCAGGCCTAAGCAATGATATTGAATATGTTAACTACATTAAATGTGTAATGTTTATTGTCTTGCCGGGTGAGAGAGGGGAATGGAAACCTGCTTCCCCCAGTGAGGGGGGGGGAGGATGAAAATTTAACGGTATTGTAAAGTGCTTAAAATTGTTAAAATCAATTTTTAAAAAATTGGGGGAAAAGGAAAGGATGGTTTTCGAGTCCGCAAAACACTTGAGACTAGCCTGTGTTGCTGAGGAACCAATCAGGTTCAGTCATACAAAGGACCCAGGTATAACTTTTAATCCATCAATTTATTAATTTATTTAATCCAATTTCTACACTGCCCCTCATCCAAGGATCACAGCGTGGTTTACAATATAAAGCACAAACATGCATACCATAGTAAGAAACAAAAACAATACCCCTTCCCCCCAGTTTTAAAAACCATAAGATTATTTAATTAGCCAAAGGGCTGGGAGGAGGAGAATATTTCTGCCTGGCATCTAAAGATATATAATGATGGAAACAGGCGAGCCTCCCTGGGGACAGCATTCCAAAAATGAGGAGCCACCACTGAAAAGGCCAGTTCTTGTGTTGCCACCCTCCAGGCATGGGCGAAGCTAGTGGGGTTGGGGGACAGCCGCCCCCCTAAATCTAGTAAACAAATAAGAATACTTAACTAAAAGTAAAAATAATATTTGAAATTGAAATGCTTGCTGCGGTCACGTGGATGATGTTGTGGCACATTCTAGCGATGCAACTGGCAACCCAACTGAATGATAGAAAACTGGTTTTAGTTTAGATTATTTTAAAATAAGGTGATTTTGTAATTTGATAAAATATACTACCGGTAGTTAACCACAAGGGAAGTAAAAAAGGAGAGTTTCTTAAAGAAAAGTATTGTACTGTACATTTGAGCAGCATGATATGACATTGTTCACATAAACGCTGTTCTTACCATCTGGACAACATACTTTAAAAACGGCAACTTAAATTTTTCATTTTACAGGAGACACTTGCCACTTTGTGCTCCAGAGAACACCAAACATGTTTCTTTTCGAAAGTCTTTCACAAAACGGTTAAAAGCGTCTCTCTTAACTGTTAAAAAAAGTCTCATACTCCTTTGTGAAAATGGAAAAGAAAATTGCTCTTGGATTGACATTTTCATGTACACAACTCAGATCATGTTCAAGGAAAATCTTTGAACATCGCTAATAGCTCTCCTCGATTTATGGCACAGTTAAAAGAAATCCAGCCTGTTCAAGAGAACTCCTTTTTCTTGAATTCTTCCCACCTTTCTTCTTTTGTCTCCTTGTGAATTTTTTTATTTATTTTTAAGGATACCTATATTAAGACTGTTTACATCATCAATATTTCTTAAATACCAGGATGTCAACAGCTCTGTACTGGGGCCAAATAACAAGGTGAATCAGGGTTATTTCACCCCTCTCCAAGTCAAACCAGAAAATCAGTGTCCCCACAAAGCCTCAAATTGCCTTGTGGTTCTGTACTCTGTACTTTTCTGTACATTTCCTCTGTGTTTTTTCCTATGTCTCTGCATTTCTCTCCTCTAGATCCATGGGCTTTGCGCAAGGTGAGGTGGTGTAAATACTTGCTCTGGGTGATTTACGTTGCTGTTAAAGCAGAGTTTCATTTTACTAAGCTCCTAGGTCCTCTGGACCATGGGTAGGCAACCTCAGGCCCGTGGGCCGGATGCGGCCCATGGGCCTTCTCAATCTGGCCCGTGGACGGTCTGGGAATCAGCGTGTTTTTACCTGAGTAGAATGTGTCCTTTTATTTAAAATGCATCTCTGGGTTCTTTGTGGGGCATAGGAATTCATTCATTTCTTTCTTCAAAATATAGTCCGGCCCCCCACAAGGTCTGAGGGACAGTGGACCGGCCCCCTGCTTAAAAAGTTTGCTGACCCCTGCTCTGGACCCTCCTTCATCCGAGCTCCTGAGCCCTTGGCTAGTGCCTGACCCGGCCAGCTGCTGCTGCTTAACCTGTGCGCCACAATTAGGCTTGAAAGAAGCGTTATATAGAGTCAATTCACACTGCCTTTGTAACTGATCACTCCTTTACATTCTGATCACTTGGGGAAGCCTATATCTTTGCATATTAATGTGTTATCGCACGACGAATATGCAGTTCCAAGTTTTTGTGACTGTGATTTTTCTTCTATGATAAACAAGCCCAAGGCCTCTGTGGCGTGCCAAACCTTTTTCAAAATTGAATTTCACAGATACACTAGTAACTGGGCATCCCCACTCTACTGATACCCTATACTTGTACACAGATACAGTACAGATATGCTTAAATATGCAATGAACAGCCAAATCTCTCTCCCTCCCCGCCTGAGGCCTATCTGGAAATGCTGGTACCTTGTGCATCTAGCAGAATGGACCAAGGAACTCTGCCCAGATATTTCTGTTGAGCCAACAAGATTGCTAACTTGAGTTGTTAAACATGATATGCTCAAGACATAAAACTTTGCTGGTTCAGGGCAATACACTATGCAAATATAGTTCCCAGTGGCACCTACACCAGTTGCCAGATGTCTTCTAAGTGTGCAGATGGAGATGAGGTGTCAGGGTTGGACAGGGGGAATTTGGAATCAAATCTCCACTCAGCCATGAAGCTCAGCGGATGATCCTGGGTAGTCACAATCTCTCGTGATTGTTGCAAGGATAAAGCGGGACCGATGAACAATGTGAAGCACCCCAGGCAGTCAACTGCAAAGCTAAAAATATACTAACTCGGCTAACTAGCTAGCAAAACAGACACACCTTGGGTTTGGGCTGAAGCAGAGACACACCGTGAACATTGGCAAGAACTGCCCTCTCGTTGCCATCACAACAATGAGTCTACACAGCTCAAACATTGTGGAAAATATAAGAGAAGAAGCTGTCATGGTGCCTAGACTTGACACCTTCAAGGTAACCTACCTTTCGCACAGTGACCAGAACAAAAAAGAAGGAAATGAAGGGAAATTTGCTCTTTGCCCCTTGAAACCATGCTTGCTGTTTGCATGTAATGAACGGAATTTATATGACAATATTGAGCCTGAAAGCAGTATATGAGGCTGCTTTACGTATACTGAGACAGACCACAGGTCCATCCAGCTCACCACTGCCACCCTGACCAGCAGGGATTTGTGATGGTTTACTTAGGGACACAAAACATAGAGTCTTTTCCCACATATATTTCCCCACTCTTTACTGTAAAAGAAGCCTTTCTCTGGACTTGTTCCCTGCAAAAAATAAAACCAAACAGGGTCAATTGCACAGCATTATGTGGCTGCACCCTAATTTTGGAACCAGCTTCCCAGGGAGGCCTTACAAGCATTACAGCACCCCTCTAAGCATGTTTAAAAAAGGTAAAGGGACCCCTGACCATTAGGTCCAGTCATGTCCGACTCTGGGGTTGCGGTGCTCATCTCGCTTTATTGGCCGAGAGCCGGCGTACAGCTTCCGGGTCATGTGGCCAGCATGTTTACTCAGAAGTAAATTCCTCTGCATTCAACTTAATCTCTGGTTAAGGGCATTTAGAGTTGCAGTCTGAAGCGCAAACATAACCCCCTTTTATTTTCTTGTGCGTTGCAAAACTTCAAATTCCATGATGTAATTTTCCACTTCCGTTGTCTCAGTGACCTACAGCACATTCCTATACATGTTTATGCAGAAGCAAGTCCCACCATGTTAAGTGGAACCTACGTCCAGGTAAGTGCATAGGATTGCAGTCTTAGCTTTCTTTAGAAACCAGCTTAAATGTTTTGTGTCCCTGTTTTTAAAAGAAAGGCTATTTGCATGATTTTATAAAGGGCACGCATACATTAGTGGCTGAAAACAGAAAAGGGTAATTTTCCCTCCGCTACATTTCAAGGTGCATTTTACATTGCTGTACACCCCATCACTCAATTACCTGATTGGTTTCCCTACACCTGCAATCCCTGTAAACTCCTATTCAATGAAGCTGTCCTCTGCACATGTGCAACGGCTGTTTCAAATGGACACCTCAGCTTCACTGCAGCTTACATTTTTTTAAACATAATGGAAGCTGCTGGGACCCAGGTGGCGCTGTGGGTTAAACCACAGAGCCTAGGGCTTGCCGATCAGAAGGTCGGCGGTTCGAATCCCTGCGACGGGGTGAGCTCCCGTTGCTCGGTCCCAGCTCCTGCCCACCTAGCAGTTCGAAAGCACGTCAAAGTGCAAGTAGATAAATAGGAACCGCTGCAGCGGGAAGGTAAACGGCGTTTCCGTGCGCTGCTCTGGTTTGCCAGAAGCGGCTTTGTCATGCTGGCCACATGACCTGGAAGCTGTACGCCGGCTCTCGGCCAATAAAGCGAGATGAGCGCCGCAACCCCAGAGTCGGACACGACTGGACCTTATGGTCAGGGGTCCCTTTACCTTTAAGCTGCTTTGAGGGTAAGCAGAAGTATTTCTCAAGAAACTACAGGATACCTACGGACTGGGGCTAACGTCATTTGCACTTAGCTTCAAAACCAGCACACGGGCGCTGGAGTAAACACTAATGTGTACACAACAAAAGGAATGAAAGGAAAAGATAAATATGCATTCCTGGGTTCCATCTAGATTTTGCTATCAGCATACAAGTCAGCTGGGGTGGCGATTTTAAGCAGAGAATAATGAAGCACAAGAGCAACCTTCTAGACACTTGGGTGACTGTAGCAACAGGGGAGCAAACAGCCAGTAATTAAAATGGAATGGGGGGTGGCAGAGAACCTGAATGGATTGACTGACAGAAAGCCTTATCCCATTTATTCCTCTGGTGTTCCTTTCTGTTCCGTTTATTACCTCTGGATTTTCTTTTCTTTCTTTTTTTTCCTTTACAAGCTGAATGACTCACACATTCATTCCACTTAACAAGTGGTTTGGATTGTACGGGCTGCTGCTACATGCGCTTGGCAGCTTGTGCTTTTAAAATTCGCCTGAATTTTGTGATCGCTGGTAATTCCTTACATGCCCCAGAAGATACACATGTAAAACAGAAATGCAAACAGAAACCATATTTGCTAGCCTTACGTTTTATTCACCCTGAAATGCAGGCGTTGGCAACAAAGTCGAGAGACAGCCCCACCCCCCGCTTTTTTTGCAGAAATACAGACAATTGACTGCTCAAATGACACATGGGATCATCAGTCTATTGGCACACAGCCAACATGCTATTTGAGACCTTCTAAAGAGAATGCGTCAATGGTTAACACACAGCTAGACACTAATTATGCAGTTTTGCTCTATAAGTGGGTAAGTGACAAAAATCAACAGCAGTGTTTGGAGTCTATCCAGAATGTGCAGCAACCCAGGCTCAAAGATGATTAAAGATTCGGTTGGCATCCATGCCCAACACAATGTTGATGGGAAACTTTCATATATACTTTCCCCCATTCCACATGGGCACCTGGGTCAGGATGCCCTTGGCCGCCCACCAATATTAACATGCATTCAGCACACTTGGATCATACCAGTATACTCGCTCCCAAATACACCTGATTAGCTCCAAAGTCAAGTGAATCCAAGGACATAAGGACACCTGCTTTAGATCAAATGGGACCGGTGATCCATCTACCTCAGACATCCATGGTTCCCTGGTCCCAGAAAGAGCTCTTCACTGCTCTCGCAAGTGGATGGGGATATTAACATTCAAACCTGGGACCTCCAAACGCAGCACTCCCACAAGGTAAAGACACATTCCTTTCTGACAGTTCAGGATCGTTCACATTTAACACTTTGCAGTCATAAATGTTGCCACTCTTAGGGCCACTTCAAAAATGTGCTGGGTTTTGTACACAGATAGCTTCATTTTTCTTTTCTCAAAGCATGCAAACCACATGTTGTATACATATTTCTTTTAAAAATCCTGCAAAGTAAGGGCAGTCAACAGCTGTTTTGAATTCTGCATTTGTCACTGCATCCCTCCAAGGCTTTCAGGAACAAAAGACCACATAAATGGACCAAGGAATAGCATGAACAAGGAGACCAGAGAGGGGGAAAATGATGACAACAGCAAGAAAAACCCCTCCTAACATGGAGAAAAGCATTTTCCTCTGAGTACAGGAGAGGGAGCAGCAAAAAATTGTTTTGAACCTCCCTGGGATCTTCAGATGTAGGGCAGTATACAAATTTAATAAATATTAATAATATTTATTATTAAATATATGAGGGAAACTCTCAGCTCAGCTGATACAGGAGCAGATACCCAGATGCTTAGACAGTTGAGGTGATTTAATCTGTTTTAGTATTTTCACTTTGGTGTGTTTTAAAGTATAGTTGTACTTTTCCCCCTTAAATTTATCATTTTATCTTTTTGTAAACCACTTGGAGGTGGTGGTGGTTGCTTTTTACAATCAAACGGTGTATAAATGTTATGAAATGAAAACAAAATGTGCAGGTGACCCTCTTCTCCTGCCCACCCACTCCAGACTTGTGGTATCAGGCCAGCTGATGTTAAGTGGCACATCAGCAACATCGTGTGTGGAAGTCATATTGAACATAACATGTATACAAGGGGTAGCCAACATGGGGCCCTTCAGATGCTGTTGGACTCCCATCTGGCCCAGCCAGCATGGCTGAAGATGGAGGATGATGGGAATTGGAGTCCAACAATATCTGGAGGTCCGGCTCCCATTTATATTCTTGGGAATATTTATTTTCTATTAGGGATGTGCTACTCATACAGAGGTTTTATAATCTCAGAAGCAAGTCTACTAGCCGCTTGAAATGCCTCTATGTATATCCTCCTGAAGGCATTCCCATTTCAAAAAATAAAAGGATCCAGTGAATACTCATGATTACATTTGTGCTAAAGTACCTTTAAACTTTTCAAAGTCAAAGAACATGCCACACTTTAACCTAAATAACCAAGCATGCTTTATAAACATTGGTAAGATCAGACCTAAGGCAGAACATTAAACTTAGCAGAGCAAGCAAGGCAAGTTAGGAAGATGAAGCCATAATTTCCTTTCTCGCTTAGTTACTGGCGTAAAAGGAACGAAGACAATGTTCTACAATAACATTTGCCGAGGAATGTTTATCTGCTTTCTTACCATTGAATGTTAAGAACACCCTGGCCTGCGGCAGCGAAGATCCGTTTACAGCGCAAAAGAAAATAAACAGCCCAATCAACACTCGGAGACTTAGAGATGCCATTATCTTCAGATGCAAAACGTAATATCCAAGATACGAAACCTAAAACAAAGCACAGGGAGAGGGAGAGAGAGAAAGGTCATTGGAGATTCTACACAGATTTTGCAAGATACAACGTCCATAGTATGCAATGTCATTGGAAGGCATGTTTGCACCACTTTCTCCAAAATGAGAAAAGCTTGGCACAGGCAGCAGCAAAAGAAAAAAGCAATGTAAGTAAAAAAAAGGGGGGGACTGCCGTAAGGATTAGTCTCAGTTTATTTCAATAAGGATGATTCCCACCTGCTGGAAAAATAATTACGTTAAATGTCAAGGCAGAGCAAATCAAG
The DNA here is from genome assembly GCA_034641385.1 of Darevskia mixta. Taxonomy (NCBI): domain Eukaryota; kingdom Metazoa; phylum Chordata; class Lepidosauria; order Squamata; family Lacertidae; genus Darevskia; species Darevskia mixta. The sequence continues at coordinate 3,904,162 of JAWWNH010000224.1, read as the reverse complement.
GCCAAGAGATCAGGTTTCATGAATGAAAACGTCTTGATATTTTTAGACCTATCTTTACTGTGCTCTTTTTCAAACATATATATATACTGTATGTCTAAAGGACCTGCTCTGCGTGAAGAGACCACAATAAAAACTTTCGGGTGGCGTTAGCATTCTATAAAACAAAGGACAGAAAAATGCCTCCAGGCAATGCATACAGCCAGCTCTGTCTGGAGAGCTGGAGCAGGATGACTAACTAAGGGCCTCCGCCATCTCAATGCTTTTGCACAGGGTACAAGTGACACCTGAGAAGGCTGAAGGAGAAGATTCTTGGCTGGCAGGCTGCCTTTCGCCCAGCAAAAGGGGCCCTCCTTCAGGATGGTTTGCCTCCCAAAGCCTGGAACTGGCACTGAAAGCGTGCGCTCCTATGAAGCCAACAAAAGGATGAACACGAACTTTAAAAGCCGAGAGATCATATACTCCAGGCTTGTCTCTTGAGCAATCAGACATCCACTGTGGCTTTGGCAAGATCTATTCTTGAACAGCTCAGCTAAAGACCAAATGTTGCTTCTGCATAAGTAACCCCATATCAGTGAAAGCTGAACAGCAGAGCCATTGATCGGTGACAAGTATTCAGGCTACCATAATCCATAATCTGTAATACAGATTATGCACATTGCTGAGTAACATGCAAAATGTACATGCAGACTATACATGTTCATTGGGCAATGTACAAAATGCATTAACCCTGTTGACTGGGCAGAATCCTATAGATACTGTCAGGTTTTGCATATTGTCTCAGTCTTTAGGTGAATGTGCACCATCACTAGTCATTTGTTGGTTAACTAACCCAGAAATAAATATGGATATATGCAGGCTTAACAAAAGATGTAAACTTATTTCAGCCAGAGACTGAACTCTGAGAATTCAGTATTGAGTTGATTTAATATTTGTATTCTGCTTTTCCAACAGAAATGTTGAGCTCAAGCTGGCTCACAACAATCACAATAGCATTAAAAAAGCAAACTAACATTGAAATCACTATAATATCAACCACAATAGCATATAAAGCAAATGACCACAAATTCATCAGAACAATTAATACAAGCCACTACAGTCGTTGTAACTTATAGTATTGCCAGGATACTTCCTAATCACATGGAACCTTACTCCAGAACAGAAAATGGATTAGTTGTTGGAAATCAAATGCATTGGTTTTCAACACTGCAAGGGGTGGAATCGGGTTACATACACTTCAGGTTACATATGCTTCAGATTACAGACTCTGCTAACCCAGAAATATTAGTTCGGGTTAAGAACTTTGCTTCAGGATAAGAACAGAAATCGCGCGGCAGCGGCACAGCAGCAGGTGGAGGCCCCATTAGCTAAAGTGGTGCTTCAGGTTAATAACGGACCTCCAGAACGAATTAAGTACGTAACCAGAGGTACCACTGTACATGAACTATACACTTACATGGAACTATACATTAGGTGGGCACCTAAAATACAGTGGTACCTCGGGTTAAGTACTTAATTTGTTCCGGAGGTCCGTTCTTAACCTGAAGCACCACTTTAGCTAATAGGACCGCCTGCTGCCGCTGCGCCGCCAGAGCACGATTTCTGTTCTTAGCGGAGTTCTTAACCTGAAGCGTACTTAACCCGAGTTACCACTGTATTCCTAATGTATCAAGGTATAGTCAGAAGCTAGCAGCTTTGATATCTACTTTCTAAACAATTATTTTACACAGTGCAGAGAAGCTACTTTGAATGAACATTATCAATTAGCCATGTACCTTTTAAAAAAGAAATACAGAGCATCATTTTCACCCAATAAATAGACCATTACAGCCTATATTTAAAACAAGGGTGCCAGTACAAAATAGTTTGGGTGTGGGGTTCAAAAAAGCACTGAGGCAAAGCCAAGCATGGAGTGGCTTCGGTAGCTGTCTCCTTCTCCTTCACCTACTCTTCCTGCTGCATAAGGGAAAGAGGGTCAAATCAGTGGCAGTGCCAGGAGGAGGTGGAGGAGGAGGAGCTGCCAGCCTTTGAAGCTGCATGGCCGCCACGTCCAGCTCTGCCCCCAGCTCCTGCCAATGTCATAATGTCACACACACAATATTGCCCCACCCCATCACCCTCATAAAATGGCACTTCTGATACACTCAACTCATTTTATTTCGGCTTTAAGCCCATAGACATAACAACCAAAAACAGGAACAGCACAGTCTGGTTTACAATTGCTAACAGTAAAATAGATTAAAAGGGATACTCAAATTGAATAAAATATGATAAAAATTAAATTAAAATTTCAAACTGTCTATACCAATCAATTGCGTTTCTTAAGTGTCAGAACTGATGTCAGAAATTTTGCCATATGTAGGGTTATAATCGGGTCTGAATCTTGCAACAGAAGAGCAAGGTAAGACTCTTCCAAATACCCCGGTAATTTTTGAGTTAATGGAAGTAATAGAGTCTTTTGGGCGGCAGAATATAAGGGACAGACAAACGCTATGTGATGAAGAGATTCAATCGAACGGTTATCACAGGCACATAAGACCGAAACTTGGCCCCTAGAAAATCTATGAAAAAAGGACGTTTGAGGGGAAGACATTAAACCGTGCTTTAATAAAAGCGAAACGATGACTAGCAATAGAAAGAGTTGATAGATAGGCTGGTACTTGAAGTGGGGGTACAATGGCCAGGGATCTCGGTGAGCATGTCACCCCGCCCAGCATAACATTGTGTTGCACTTCTGATATATAAATATTGCATATAGCCAGGAATGTGTGGTGGTGAATTACTCATTCATGGATTTACTCATCCATGGATTTACTCTTTTGTTTGTGGGTTTTAAAACTCAAAAACTGTAAGTGAAGCAGCAAACGGGTTGAAGTCATTGAGACTGCATATTAGGCTGATGAGCAAGAAAGAAATAACTTACAGCCCTAAGAAACGGACAGAATAGATGCCACTTTGAATTAGTCCCACTGGCAGCTAGCCCATTCATTTGGGCTAGTTCACCACATCAGTCAGGGTGGCTTTCTTTGTCACTGACAAACACTACAGGGCAGGATTAAACCAGTCTCTACGTGGTCACTGTATGACATGCACTGCCCTCAATGCCATGTCACTGAAGCAGATCACATCCCCTGCAAATAGTACTATGAAACAGGAAATGGGTTTCTACGTATTTAGAGAAAATGAGATAATAGCATAGAGAGAGACTTGGGAGTCTTAGTGCCAAAGTTTTGCTCATCCACAATGTCTGATGGGTGTCAGTAGGTCAATCGTCACCTCTCAGCCTGATGTGCTCCACCAGTTTGTTACCAAGATAACCCTCAAGTACACCACCACTCTTGAATGTGAATGCTTTTAGGACTGATATGGAAAAGGAATATTTTTTGGCCAAGATTTTAATCACCTCTTAGAAGTGCCCCCGACCATTTTTTTTCCACAGGAGCAGCCTACCGTGGTTGCCTATTGAAAGAAGGGCAGAATTGCCTGGACTCTGAACTGGCTTTATGATGCTATCAGATAGCCAACTTCCAACAGGCCACATTCTAACTCCATGGTGCCATGCTGTTGCGTGTTGAGGACACCAAGCCACCCCCCAAAATAATTCACACTTCAGACATAATTTTTGTTTGGGTTTTTGGCATATTTTTGGCCACAACTTTTATTAAAATACAAATCACGTGAGTGGTTGCGTAGGCATTGGTTCTAACTATCTGTCCATACGGGACAGAGCTGGACAATACTGGGGAGAGTTAAGGAAACTGGGGGCGTAGATCTCCCTCTCCCCAGGGGTCCCAAGGGGCTGATGCAGAGGCCCTGCAACCCGACCGGGTTCGGACAAGCATATGGAGCCCCTTGGATTCCTTTAACGGAATTCCCCTCACACCATCATAGCTGTAGGGCGACCGCCCATTCGCTATGAATCAATGAACCAATGCCTAACCGCCAACCTTACAAGTTGTGACTAGTTGCAATGTAGTAGGCAAAAACCAACTGGCTCCAGCCAATCTGCCAGATGGAAAAATTCCTACTAGGCCCCTGCCATCAAGAAGCAGACGACCCCATGACAGGCAAAGCAAGGTCAACGCAGAGGCCTAATAAAAAAGGGAGAGGAAGGGCGGGGAATCCGAAGCACGCAGCCAAGAGGCCGTCCCACTGGCGTGCTGGGTTTAAATAGGACCTGGGCTGTCCATCAAAATTTGCTACAAGCAGTTTTCCCCAGCAACACCTTGCCCCCTCCCATCCAAGGCCAGATGACCACTCCTCCCCTTGACTACCAAAGGAGGAGGGGGAGGTGCTTTCCTGTCCCCACCGCAACACGTGCTCACCCCATAGGTGAACTCGATTTATCAGACTATGTACTTGCTCCCAAATGGTTGGGATTGCATAACTAGGAAGAAATTGGGCAGGTTTAAACAGAAAAATGATGTTGAAGATGTGCTGCAAAAGACCCAAAAAAATGCTGAGGGATTTCAAGGGATGCTATAGTCCCCTTAAAACTGAGAATTTAACACCAAACATGTTTGCATGTGAAACTCTGGCAACGTTCTGGAGGACATTGTAGAACATGTGAATATGAAAAAGAGCCATGCTGGAACTGGCCAGTGGTCTATCTCGTGTCTTCAGCCTGCCGCTTCTCACAGTGACCACCAACTAGTGCATCCTCCTGGACAGACATGCAGGACCTGTGCAGCTCTTGCTCATTTCAAGTGGGCTTGAGCAGGAGTACTTTTTAGCACCAGGGCAGAATTGATCTCCATTTCACTCACCACTTTCCCCTTTGTAATTCACATGTATAATTCAGTTACAGGTAGGTAGCCGTGTTGGTCTGCCGTAGTCAAAACAAAATAAAAAAATTCCTTCCAGTAGCACCTTAGAGGCCAACTAAGTTTGTTCTTGGTATGAGCTTTCGTGTGCATGCACACCTCTTCAGATACACTGAAACAGAAGTCACCAGACTTAAGGAAGACTTAAGAAGGAGACTTATATAAGGGTCTGGTGACTTCTGTTTCAGTGTATCTGAAGAAGTGTGCATGCACACGAAAGCTCATACCAAGAACAAACTTAGTTGGTCTCTAAGGTGCTACTGGAAGGAATTTTTTTATTATGTATAATTCAGGCATTGTACGCACAAGACCAATGTGTGAGCAGGAATTGGGGCCACACGGAGCAGCCACACTCCTAACGTTGCACTTTGTCGTTTAAACCTGGGCAGTTTCTTCCCCAACCAACTGCGGAGCAAGTACCTGGAAACTTAACAAGGGAGTCAGCCCTTTGGTCCTGAAATCAGTTGACTTTGAGGCAAAAATTACTTCGGGAACAAGCCCATTGATTTTAGTAGCGTTGTTGCAGTGCACACACTTTGCTGCACAGTATTAATTTCCTACTGCAGCATGCAGGAGCAGAAAGCACTCTGCACCTGCCCCTTAACACTGTGAACATTATACTCCCCAGAGTGTTGACAGCAAGCCATAAGCTTTTTATCCTCATATTACATGGATCATTCGCAGCCTCCGTGTTCTACTGGGGCAAACTCAAGGAGATATATCCCCCCCCCCCCAGTGCACATTTAGACTTCACCGTCCTTGAAGGAAGGGAACACCTGCCTCAAAAGAACCACAGCAAATCCTTTTGCACAGCGTGGCCAAGGAGGGTGTACTGATGTGACCATGTCCAGCGCATGAGCCGGAGCAACAATTTAGGCTGCAGTATTAATTGCCACACTTGGCAGCTAATGGGTTGGGGAGTGCGGGTGGCTGAAGCGAAAGGCTCATAATCCCAACTGCCAGCAAATCGTCATGCGCCCTCCATCATTTGAAGGGAGCGACAGGCTGCATCAAAGTGACCTGGAGAGAAATGACGCCTGCCACAACCATTTCCAATTGGCAGTGACTGATGGGGACTCCCAGCGGCTCTAGGACATGCCCATTCAAGTCAGTTAGCGTGGGATTTCTGTATTCCCTCACGAAGCTGGCACACCCTCAAAATAGCCCTGTTCGTTTCCTCCCATTTTAGACCTGGGGTTCAGGAAAAGCAACCATTTGGGGTGCAGGTCAAGTTTCTCACCTTACTTTCAAATAACGTCATCAGAAAAATGCACAAGTATCACAAGGAAGAAAAAATTTCTCAGTGCCAATATTGACACGTTTTCCAAAAAAAGGGTTCAGCTTCGTCGTGGTCGTCGTCACCCCCCCCCCCCCCCGCATATTACTTCTGGCATATCCACTAGCTGATAAGGTATCCTTCACTATCATCTTTTTGTCTTTTCTTTCTTTGGCAAGGGAAGAAAATGCTATTAAGTCCCATTAAGATTGCTTTGTTCGACCCAAACAAATGGCCAATTACGCTGGACTTGCAAGTTTAATAGAAGCAACAGGATTAGTATTCCAGAGTTGTCAAATGTATTCCTTTTAATATATTAAGGGAGGAGAGTGATGGAGTTATGCAATGCGCATTCCAATTATATTGGAAAGAAACAGTCACAACAAGTGCTCTTTCCAATTTATTCTAATTTAATCTAGGGTGTGTATGATCAAATTTTACTTGTTATTTTCTATTTCAGTTTTGCTTTGTTATGCTCCACTGACGATCCCCTACAGAACCAATTTTTTTTAACAAACAAATAATGTGAGCAAGACTGCAATATCAGGCACAAGTTGAAACCGAATGGAGCTTACTTCTGGGTAAATATGGATAGCATCAGACTGGAGGCTGCAATATTATAGGCATTCACTTTGGAAAAAGCCTTATTTAAAGCACAGTGAGATTTACTCCTGAGTAAATATGCAAAGCACCAGTCTGCACGTGACACTGCTATGTTATTACAGCATTGTGTGCCATGTGAATGTGAGAGCGGAAACAGAATTTTTGAAATAGTCTCTTTTTAAAATTCCATTCTCACTCACAGAAAACCGCATCGTTTTAATTCACAAAAAAAGAAGCATCGCTTTTGAGCTTGCAGCCCAAGTGAGAACTTGATCTTCCCCAAAACCAAGGCAGTAAAATATTCGCATGTGTCTCAATAACGCACGATCTCTCCCGGCAAGCAGGCAGATTCTCGCAGAAGCAGAATGCCTAAGAAAAGGCAGATCCCAATGCGCAGACTATGAGAAGGAGGAGGAGGAAGGGACCTAAGGCGCTGAAGTTCAGGCGCTGCTCTCGGGGAAGCGGAGGGGGGAAGCCTGCTGCTTTTGGGAAGCGTTTTACAGCTTCTCTGGAAAGGCAGGTGTCATGCGCTCGCACCGGCACTAAGGGGGGGGGGGGGAGAGAGAATTAGTCTGTGGAAGGAAGATAAAAATATTCACAAATTCAGCGGCTGTAAGAAATGTTTTTCTGTTTGTTTGTTTGTTTGTGTGTGTGTGTACACACAAATATCTGTAAATACACATACACAACGCACACATTTTCTACACAACCACAATATCTGCGTCCACTAAGAGTTTAAAGAAAAATACCAATAATCAGTCATCAGTTTCCTCATCCATTTGCAAGGCTGAAAGGAACTTGTTTCGATTGTACTCACCGACCCACTGATGGATTCAGTCCCGAAGTGGCACGGGGGGGTGTGCCCAGGGGTTCCGGTTTTGGGGAGCGAAACAATACTTTTTTAAAAATCCCAGCGCTCTGAAACCACTTTTTCCTTTTCCCGGGTTGCGCCAAGTAGATCCCCAGCTCGTGTGCGTGTGCCGAGAGAGAGACGCGACTGGAGGAGTTGGCGCCGGATCCTCGCAGGTCGCCGGAGCCTCTTGCGCACGGAGTCCCGCGCACGCCGGAATGGCCAGGAGGAGCGGCGTCGGCGGCGCGCTTCCCTCGCCGCGGCTCCCGGTCCCGCCCAGCACCCGCCTCACTCGCCCCGGCGCTGCCCACGAGCCTTTGCATACATCCCTCGCGGAGCAAATCGGCGGGCTGAGCCGGCGGGGCGCCTCGTAAGTAAACGCCCGAAGCCCCACCTACGGGGAAGGCAGCGCGGAAGGAGCCCGAGAGGCTCGCCAGCCGCCGAAGAAGCAGGTAGCAAGGCAGCGCGAGTCCAGGGCGCGTTGGCCGGCGGGCAGGTAAAAGCGCCGCCCTCGCCGAGAGCCAAGCCCTGCCCGTCTCGGTAGAGTTGGGAGGAACCATAGGAACCCCCTCTTCGGGGCCGCGGGGGCTTCAGCCCTCACAAGTAGACGTTGGAGAGGGTCGGGACCCCACCAAGTTGATGGGCATTCCCATTCAAACACTGCCTCGTGTGAAAGATTTGTGGGGCGGGGCTTCCCTGGCCCCCCCACAATATTTTACTCAAGTTGTCACCCCTGGAAGGAACCCCAAGGGTCATCTAGTCCAACCCTCTGCAATGCAGGAATCTCAGCTAAAGCATCCAAGACAGATGCTTAAAAACCAACAAGGAAGGAGAGCCCACAACCTCATGAAGGAGTCTGTTCCACTGTTGAACATTTCTTACTATCAAAAAGTTCTTTCTGATGTTTAGTCGGGATCTCCTTTCTTATGAAGGCCTGGGTTCGAGTCCTACCCTCCAGAACAGGAGAAAACAAGCATGTTCCCTCTTCCATGCGACAGCCCTTGAGATATCAGTCTCCTCTTTTCCATGCCATGCTAAACATTACCAGGTCCTTTGACCGTTCCTCATAAGGCTTAGATTCCAGACCCTTGATCATCTTGCTTGCCCTCCTGTGCACACATTCTAGCTTGTCAACATCCTTCCTAAATTGTGGTGCCCAGAATTAGACACAGTATTCCAGGTGGGGTCTGACCAAGGCAGAAGAGAGTGGTACTATTGCATAAGATGGGACGCGGGTGGCACTGTGGGTTAAACCACAGAGCCTAGGGCTTGCCAATCAGAAGGTCGGCGGTTCGAATCCCCACGACTGGGTGAGCTCCCGTTGCTCGGTCCCAGCTCCTGCCCACCTAGCAGTTCGAAAGCACATCAAAGTGCAAGTAGATAAATAGGTACCGCTCCGGCGGGAATTGTAAACGGCGTTTCCGTGCGCTACTCTGGTTCGCCAGAAGCGGCTTTGTCATGCTGGCCACATGACCTGGAAGCTGTACGCCGGTTCCCTCGGCCAGTAAAGCAAGATGAGCGCCGCAACCCCAGAGTCGTCTGCGACTGGACCTAATGGTCAGGGGTCCCTTTACCTTTACCTTTATTGCATAAGATACCGCTGCTGGGCTGCAAACCCCTGCAGCCTTACCTGGAAGTAAATCCCATAGGACTTTAGGATTCCTATAACATCCTTGGAAATGGCTTGTTTTCCATTTATTGGCCCAGAGATGCAGCAGGATGGGTTAAACCCTGCTGCCTGCAGGACCTTGAAAACAGACAGATTCACTTTCATCACAGACTCCCACTGATATTGGTTGGTTTTGTGTGTGTGTGTGTGTGTGTGTGTGTGTTGTTGTTGTTGTTGTTGTTGTTGTTGTTTTGAAGAAAAGATGGTTTTCCATTCCCACACCCATATTATTTCAAGGCTAATCTGTTGTGTTGGGACCTCTAAATAAACATCAAGTTCAGCTTCTAGCAGCAGGCAAGCCTCTGAAAGCAAAACGTCAGAGTAATTAAGATGAGCCATAATGGCCGGTGTGCATACAGCAGCATGCCTCTCTTGCAGACCCTCAAAGCCCCTCTGCCAGCCATTCAATCCTCCAGTCAATTCGCACCTCCCAGCCATTGATTTCTGCAACCAGATGCCATTCCAAACAGTTGCAAAGGTCTTCCTTGGATCCAGGGCTCTGCTCCAGAACTTGATGCGATGAATGCTGGGGCTCAATCTTAGAACAAGCGAAAGAAAGAACACCACTGGGCATGTGCAGAGTGCATCTTGCTCATTTATAATCAGCAACGTCCCAAGTAAGGGTCAGAATCCATAACACCAAAAAGTGTTGGACAAACATCTTTGCCATCAAAAGCTTTCAACGCCTCAAAGAGTTCCCAGAACTTTGAGCAAACTCCTGCCTTCTCGCTCCAATAGACCAAAGGGGTTAAAGTTGGTATGGGGAAACTGTTCCACTTTGGATGTCATCAGACTCCCATTGCAATCAACCCCAGCCAATGGAGTCAATGCTGTTGGCATCCCTCTGTTTCGTGAGACAATGGAGTGCATCTCTGGAGTGAAGTCAGCACTGAAGTGACCCCCCCTCCTGGGCACAAGCCTGGGCAGTAGGTATGGTCCTGAGGTGCCTAGATGACACAACCTCCCTCTTGGCTTTGCTGATGTGGTGCAAAGGAAAGCAGAGCAATACATTGGGTACCAGCTTGGCTGCAGGAGTTGCCGGAAGGAGGCATACAAGGCACCATCCAACCACCTTAGGGACTCCACTCCAGATTTGTGTCGGGTTTACTCCTTAGCCTTTTCTTCTCCCAAAGATATCCTGCACGGCAGTGGAGGTTTAGAATCAGAGTTTTCCTTCTGGATGGGCTACCTTCCCAGGTTGACCAGCTCTGGTCTGTTTCTCACTCAAGAAGGTATGCAGAAACTACCTTCTTGACTGGGACGCGGGTGGTACTGTCGGCGGTTCGAATCCCGGCGATGGGGTGAGCTCCCGTTGCTTGGTCCCTGCTCCTGCCCACCTAGCAGTTCGAAAGCACGTCAAAGTGCAAGTAGATAAATAGGAACCGCTCTGGCGGGAAGGTAAATGGCATTTCCGTGCGCTGCTCTGGTTCGCCAGAAGCGGCTTAGTCATGCTGGCCACATGACCCGGAAGCTGTACGCCGGCTCTCGGCCAATAAAGCGAGATGAGCGCCGCAACCCCAGAGTCGGTCACGACTGGACCTAATGGTCAGGGGTCCCTTTACCTTTACCTTTTACCTTCTTGACTGTTGGACCCAATATTGGTCCCATCCACTCAATCTGCTGGAGCCTGTCTTCTCATGCAGGGGAAGTTCGTAACTCACTGAGGATTTAAGACCCATCGGCTGCACTCACCTGGTTTAGCCAGCCACTTGAAGCCGTTTCCTGGGGTGTGACTGCTGTTGCAAGCTGGCAGCTTCTAGGAGCCACAGGTGAGAGCTGAGTGCAGGATGAGGACCTAAGGTGGATCAACTACCCTAGAAGAAGCATGACATGTCCCCCACCAGAAGTACTACCCCTTCCCTAACCCCCCATGTATTCAGTAGTGACTACATTAACAACTGGAGTTCAATAACATCTTGAGGGAACTATGTTGGCTACTCCAGGTTAAATAATGCCTTCTTTTACCCATGGAGATGGTCTTAGGGATGCACTAATAGGATCACTGTCAAATATTTATTTGAGTTTGGATCCAGAGAGGCTGCCCCAGAAAGTCCCTGATTGAAGGCAGGGACAAAACTAGGCTTTATTTCACCCGGGTTAAAGATCCACACACCTCAAGCACATTTGCATACACATCCACAGGCTGGGAGCCTCAATGGCACCCCCCTGGAGGCTTCACCCAGGGCAAAAAACCCAGATAGCCCCCTCCCCCCCATAGCTATAGCACTGATTGAAGGTTCTGGTTTGTTTGCAGGGAGGTTATGTAACAATGAGGACTCATCTTGATTTGCTTAAATTTATTATTTAAGCAAATAATTATTTGCTATTATTCATTCATTCCAGATTTTTAAATGCATTTCTCTCTCACTTTCCTAGTTGCAAGAAAACTGTTTTCTTTATCCCAAGCAGATATGTTGTGCTATGATGATGGAGTGCTTTAATCTACTTAATCACACAAAGCTAAATTTCCTGGTGTGCGTGTGAATCCCTCTCACAAAATACTGACATTCTGGAGGTGTGCTCAGTGGGGAAAGGAAGGCACTGCACATGCTTAGAGGTACTCCAGCCTTTCCTGATTTTTCCTGGGAAAATGTTATTGCAATGAGGGGTTGGGGCTAAAATCTGGTGAGCTTTGATTCAGATTAATGACTGTGGGGCAAGAGGAGGGGACACGGAGCATCACAGTCCATTTGTTGTCTCTGGAGTTCATATCTCTGTGATTCTCCTGCGACTCTAAACAATAAATCTGTTCTGTACTACATTTGTGAGAGCCGGCAATATTTTCTTCCCAAGTCTCTGGAAAGTGAAAACACATACTTCAAGGGCATGCCAAGTTAGATAAGTATTGCCAAAGTAGAAAGGGGCAGGCCCTCGGTCCTCCCAAAGCTTGCTCGCTCCTTCGCTTGGCTACAGTCCTTGAGATTGCGGGCTTATCATTGCTTGCCTCAAAAGTGCAGAGCAAATTCCCCAGGCATCAAAAGCCATCAAAGTGCTCAGAAAAATTTAATCTTGCACTAAGTGTTTCTCTTCTCTCTCACTTTTACAGAGGTAGCAAGAGAGAAAACCCTAGCATGGCCAGTTTCATTAAAAGCCAACGGAATGGGGACATGCCCTGGATTTTCTGTTTAGGAAGAGCTCCATGCCTGCCTTCCATTAAATGCTCGAGATGAGCTATCCCTCCATCAGTACGGAGGAAGGACAAGGCTTCAATATATTAAGATCCAGTAGATGTCACTACACTGTGAAGAGAGGGTAGATTACTGGTAAGTAAAGCTGTGCTTACACATACAGAGCAAATCTCAAACCTGGTGTTGACTGTTTTTTTTTTTTTAAGTGACTTTTATCTGTAAAACCTTCATTTGTGTGTTTGTACATCCAGAGTGCATACAGGATGGAACAGGATTCCTAAGCATTCCAAGGCCCTTTGATACCCCTTAGTCATAGGAAACTGTGTTATACAGAGTCAGACCAGTGATCCATCTAGCTCAATATTGTCTGCATTGGCAGAAGGTGTCCAGTTGTCTCGCAGTCCTACCTGATGATGCAATCTTATGAATGCAAAACAGATACACTACCAACAAACTATGACCTTTCCACATCGGTTCTAAATGTTCTGCATCTTTGTTGGGAGGTGACCATGTCAGAACTCTATAGACACTTTTCTGGATCCCAGCTGGACCAAGGATGCAGAGGGGGGCGGCACTAGCATTTATGTACACAGCGCAAGAAGTGAAGGAAGCCTTCCAGGTACATTTTGTTTTGGAGCTGGAGCATTTCTGTTGTAGCATACAGAGGAGGGAAGGTGCTGATCCTAAGCATTGCATAGCATCCTTTGGCCTTCTGTGGGGTCAGAGAACTTCACCCTCTTGCTATAGATATAGAGGACAGGTCTGGAAGGTCTGAACTTTCCTAAAGATGATTGCAGTGGCAGAAGGGCTGGCTCAACCCCTAAAGCTCCTTTTTGAACATGAGAAGGGAGACAAAAGGAACAGCAGCTGCAGCAGAAAAAAGTGGGAGAGGGTAAGGGTGAAAGTGACTTGAACACATACACACACACACACACACACACACACACACACACCTTCCCCCCCCCATGGTCTTTTAAGGTAAAGGTAAAGGGACCCCTGACCATTAGGTCCAGTCGTGTCCGACTCTGGGGTTGCGGCGCTCATCTCGCTTTATTGGCGAGAGCCGGCGTACAGCTTCCGGGTCATGTGGCCAGCATGACTAAGCCGCTTCTGGCGAACCAGAGCAGTGCATGGAAACGCCGTATACCTTCCCGCCAGAGCGGTACCTATTTATCTACTTGCACTTTGACGTGCTTTCGAACTGCTAGGTTGGCAGGACCATGGTCTTTTACCTACTTATAAATAGAATTAAAGCTGACTGTGCTCTCATAATCACAGATCAAAATAAAGCTCACCTCTCTCCGAAGCTATCACAAATTCGCATAAAAAAAGCTTCTTTCTAATGTCAGCCTGTTATCTTACATTAACTGACTGCAGTTTGTATTTTTGGTCATAATGTTATACGCAATTTGAACAGAGAATGCAGTCCTTCTTTCATTCGTGTGGACATCCTGTTGCTTTCAAAGTAGCCATTTGTGACCGGCTAGATGTTATGCATAGCTAACTAACTGTTTACATTGTGCAACATACCTAGGAGAGATTTCTGGAGGCTGGTCAGTTCACTCGTGCACATTACTTGATTACTCAATATTTCATTGCTGAGCATGTGAATTGACTCCACTGAAAGCCCAATGCTGGAGGTAGTGTGAGATAATGTGAAAATTATAGGCATCCGTACATGCAAGTCACAGCTTGATACAGCCATCACCTTTCAAGCAATAACCATTGATGTGTGAACCAGCCCATGCAAATCCATCATACTGAATCGTCAAAGCATTTCCCAGTTATTATGGCAGCATCATTAACTATGACGTTCTCAGAATCTTGACTGGAAACTTGATATAGAACAGAAGTTCTTACTAAAACCTCAAGATCCTTCACTCAGAGCCAGTTGCAAAAGTCATACAGTTAAAAATGAAAGCATTCCAAGCCCAGGAATTTGTTCAGAGTACCAGAACTAAAACAACATTCAAAGTCCTTCCCCACAAAAAAACTACTTCTCTAAGGTTTCTTCATTTCAGCAGGCTAATTTAGGATGGCAGCAAAGCAGGGAGGGTCATTTTGTTGCTTCTGTTGTTTAAACAATTGCAAGTCAGAAATCCTTGCCAATCTAGTGCACATCACCTCCTCTTCCTTCTTCTTTGGCGATCCCTCGTAGCCGAGTAAGATTGTCTTCCATAAACACGGTTTTAACAATGAGTCCGTAAGTGACTGTGGAGGCCAATTCTGGATCCACACGTCCTTCCACAGCGGGGACATTGGTTTCCAGGCGGGAGTTGATCACGGTGTGGATTTGCCAAGCGTGCCTTCCTCTTAGCACATTTCTCCCTTGCGTCCTGAGTTCGAGTGTCTTCAAAGCCCATGACACCTTTGGTAAAGGCTGTTCTCCAACTGGAGCGCTCGCAGGCCAGTGTTTCCCAGTTGTTGGTGTTTATACTACATTTTTTAAGATTTGCCTTGAGACAGTCTTTAAACCTCTTTTGTTGACCACCAGAAGTTCGGAATAGAGTAGTTGCTTTGGAAGACGATCATCAGGCATCCGCACAACATGACCAGTCCAACGAAGTTGATGTTGAAGAATCATTGCTTCAACACTGGTGATCTTTGCTTCTTCCAGTACACTGATATTAGTTCGCCTGTCTTTCCAAGTGATGTGTAAAAATTTAGACAGTAGATCCCAATCTAACCCTTGTCCACATCTGATTTAATGTGACTTGTCAGTCAACGCACTCTAATACTGGGTAATAGAGATGATTCAGATGAGTTAGAATAGATATGCTATTAAAACTTGCAAAATAATCATGATCCTTTATGTGCGAGCAATATATCAACTCAGCAACATCTAACATTTAAAGGTATCACCTTAGTATGCCCCTTAGTGCTCTCAAATCAAGGGTCTTAAGGTTTTAGATGTCATTGTGTTGATATATTTCTCCCACATAAACAATTGTGATAATTTTGAAAGTCCTGAGCACAAATAATCCTAATAATCTGGGCACATTTATTTTATTTTATGAGCAAGAAATAGTAAGAATGTGAGCTCATGCTATATTTTCAACATTAGACATCTAGCTTAAGTAACATGCCTCCGTTTTTGTTTCGGTTGCATTGCAACAATATGAGTGAATGTTAAACCAGATGTATGATTAGTTGTCTTGAAGTGGGGTTTCGATACAAGCAGATATCAGGCTTGTGAGTGAAGGAGTGGGGAGCAAGATTTGCTTCTGGCTGCAATTTTTAAAGCAATCCAAGAAAGGAGAAACACAATAACCTTTATCTAAAGACAAAATAAAATGTGTGAAAGCCCTACTGAAATGAATGAAGGATTTAAAACTAGAATTAGCTGGCTCTGCCTGTTATTGGCCCTGGCTCCACCTTCCGGCACTGGTGGAGGAAGAGGGGTGCAGGGGGAGTGTACTGCCCCCGGCAGCACGATCCTGGTGGGGTGCCATCACAGCTGCCACCCTGCCCGCGCTGGGCGCCATGCCCCCACAAGCGGTGTGCCACGCCCACAGGACGCACTCCAGGCCCGGCGCCCCCGGTGCCGGAGCATGAAGCTCCACCACTGCCTCCTGGTGGTGTCCACATCTTCCGCCCTACGGGGCACCAACCACCACTGTTGTTGTTGTTGTTGTTGTTGTTGTTGTTGTTGTTTAGTCATTTAGTCGTGTCCGACTCTTCGTGACCCCATGGACCAGAGCACGCCAGGCACTCCTGTCTTCCACTGCCTCCCGCAGTTTGGTCAGACTCATGTTGGCAGCTTCAAGAACACTGTCCAACCATTTTGTCCTCTGTCGTCCCCTTCTCCTTGTGCCCTCCATCTTTCCCAACATCAGGGTCTTTTCCAGGGAGTCTTCTCTTCTCATGAGGTGGCCAAAGTATTGGAGCCTCAACTTCAGGATCTGTCCTTCCAGTGAGCACTCCGGGCTGATTTCCTTAAGAATTGATAGGTTTGATCTTCTTGCAGTCCATGGGACTCTCAAGAGTCTCCTCCAGCACCATAATTCAAAAGCATCAATTCTTCGGCGATCAGCCTTCTTTATGGTCCAGCTCTCACTAGAACCTAGATGCTGTCTGGGTTTGTCATTGCTTTTCTCCCAAGAAGCAGGCGTCTTCTAATTTCGTGACCGCTGTCACCATCTGCAGTGATCATGGAACCCAAGAAAGTGAAATCTCTCACTGCCTCCATTTCTTCCCCTTCTATTTGCCAGGAGGTACAATCGCCTACTCCATCCCAGTCATGTAAGAGACAGAAGAGCCTTATAGGACCCAGTCTAAAGGGGAAAGAATTTTGGGCCAGATAGCCTCTGAATGATATCACTGAGAAAAAGATGGACAGCAGGTGAGCTAAAACATACCCTTGTTTTTTTGAAACTGCATTTGGAGACAGTCAGGTCGTGTATCCACAGCAGTGACCAGAGGAGAAATGACCGCTGGGAAGAGCATAGAGAGAAGAAACGCCATGGTACACCTGCACCAGCACAACCGGATGCCTTCATCTTCCCCAGATGCAACAACACATGTCTCTCCTGCATCAGTCTCTACAGCCACAGCAGGCACTGCAACTCTCCAACAGTTTGACTTCACACCCAAAGGTGCACTCCTCCATTGTCTCCTGAGACAGAAAGATGCCAAGCACTAATGATGAGCCCAAGAGAAGGGCAGCTTCGTATAGATGCAGGCAGTTCATCAAATCACTTGGTCCCAACTTAGTCCTTATTTCATCTTCCTTATTTACTTTTTTTTAAAGTTGATCAAAGATACTATTGTTCCAATAACATCAAGGAAAGAGTGCATATGCCAAAAAGACAAAATAGTGAGGGGGCAGGTAATAGTAACAACAACAATGGAAAAACAGATTTTAAAAAACCCTGTGTCATGACTCCCACTTCAAGCGTTCATCTTGGCACTAACTCTGTGAGGAGGCATTTGGGACCAGCATGGATCGTGATGGCGGAAGAAGTTGTGGCTCTACAGCTTGGTCTGCAGAGGATCTGAGTATATACCCATGTGCTGGAGAAATCCCCTGGGGCCAGTAGCAAGCTAGGCCCCTGTGTACAGGTGCCCATAATTCCTCTTGCACCTTGAGTCAGAGTCCTTCAAAGCAATACCACATCTTCTGCTCAAACAATGCTTCACAGTCTCTCATCCCATCTCACTAAAGATGCCAACAGATTCATCAGGAAATGACACAATAGTGGTGGAGTAGAAGACTGAAGACTTGGATGATACATCTTGAAGAATTCCCTCGGCAAGAGGCAGGGTTTGGGATAGGCAGCAGAGCGGATGTGTTGGCAGCAAGGCTCAGCCTTGATGTGCAACTCTTTGGAGCAAGTTGTCTGCTAACTTCAAGCTCTACTTGAGGTCTCCATCTCTGCGCTTCTTGTTGTTTTATTGATTTCTGACTGGCCTTTGCTGCCAAAAGGACACCAAGTGGACTATTCTTGCCCACTCCATCCCAGCCACCCGTCTTCAGGTGGGCTCTGCTTAGTCCTGCCACTGTGCTGGTTTTGTCCTGATAGGTAAAGGTAAAGGGACCCCTAACCATTAGGTCCAGTCGCGGATGACTCTGGGGTTGCGGCGCTCATCTCGCTTTACTGGCCGAGGGAGCCGGCATACAGCTTCCAAGTCATGTGGCCAGCATGACTAAGCCACTTCTGGCAAACCAGAGCAGCGCATGGAAACACCGTTTACTTTCCCGCCAGAGCAATACCTATTTATCTACTTGCACTTCGTGATTTCGAACTGCTAGGTGGGCAGGAGCAGGGACCAAGCAACGGGAGCTCACCCCGTCATGGGGATTCAAACCACCGACCTTCTGATCAGCAAGATAAATCCACTGAATTGTGCTGAAAATCTGTCTTCTAAGATGGTGAAGGCCCATGCTAAGGTAGTGTCTGGGTCTAATCTGACACTGTCACAAACCACATGCAGAAAGGATTGAATAAAGTAGAGCAAAGTTTTCCAGACGAAAAAATAAATATGAGAACAGGGGGAAAGGGAATGTGAAGTGGGAAAGTGTAAGGATAAGCAGCATGGTTACATGAAAGGGAAAGGTGGGCATTTATCTAATTGGAATGTGAAGCCCTTCAGAAGATCAAAAGGCACAGCAATGAGCTTTGTGCACTTTGATTGTAATCAAACACGTTTCTGATAAATTGTGTAATTATTGGCTCTTACAGATGCACTAAAATCAACATCAAACATTAGCTGCAGCACAAGAGGGAAAAACCTTTACAGACATAGCCAATATCCTCAGACCAAGGTTTCTATCCAATGTTAGTCCTATTCAGAGGAGACCTATTGAAATTAATTAACATGAATAACATAGGCCCATTCTTTTCAGTGGATCTGCGCTGAGTATAACTTAGTAGTACACAATAGAGAGGAGTCTATTCAGCCTACATGCTGCATTTTTCATTCTCTGATCTAATTATGCCTTTATTAAAAAGGTAAAGGGACCCCTGACCATTAGGTCCAGTCGTGACCGACTCTGGGGTTGCACACTCATCTTGCATTATTGGTCGAGGGAGCCGGAGCAGCGCACGGAAACGCCGTTTACCTTCCCGCTGGAGTGGTACCTATTGATCTACTTGCACTTTGACGTGCTTTCGAACTGCTAGGTGGGCAGGAGCAGGGACCGAGCAACGGGAGCTCACCCTGTTGTGGGGATTCGAACAGCCAACCTTCTGATCGGCAAGCCCTAGGGCTCTGTGGTTTAACCCACAGCGTATTTTTGCTCCTTGTAAGAAAAACAGAGAATCAGGTTATTTATCTAGTAACTGCCGCTCTTTTTTTCATTTCAGGAAAGGGGGCTTTGGAAAGCATGTTTTGGATATGGGAGTCATTGAAGTCTCAATACCAGAGCACTACCAGGCAGTACTTTAATATGGCAAGGCCACACCCAGTGCTGCTCTTACACATAGGCTGCACTATGTGAGACAAACCTGGGGTTGTCCACTAATGAGGGATTGGAGCTGAGAATTCATGGGTGTAAGAAATGTTCTACACTCCTTTCTGCTCCTAATTCTGACCCATAACCCTTTCCGCTGACACTTTCCTCGCTCCCTTCAGACCAGAAATAAGTCCAAGCTGGCAACGACCAGAGGAATTGGGGAGGAGAGAGAATAAGTAAGCCAGGACAGGCTTGCACACTCATTCCTTTCCCCTGATTCTCCCTGAATATTTGCCTGTCCTTGTGTTGCTGGTAAATTAAAGCTTGCCAGCATGCCATAGAATCCCATGCTAATTTAACTGTTTTGCAGACTAGCGGAATGATCTTTCAAGCACTCTTCCGGAGACATCCTTTGCAAATGGATGAAATCCCTGCCCTGCTGGGTAGCATGACACCCAGTGTAGCAAACTATGCATTAAAGATGTAGAATCACACCGTAAATGAAAAATAAGAAATGTGTTAGGTTTCATTAGCCTCACACATATCAGGAAGTCAAAGCTGACGCTGTTTAAAGAGGGGTTTTTTAAAAGTCAAATGCACAGTGATCATCTGCATTCAGAAGAGCACATCAACGCTCATAGGCAGTCATCTATTCATGTATTCAATTTTCAGATAAAGCCAATTAGAATTTGCTGTTATTTTGCAAGCTTGATGCCGTGCTTCATGGCAGATGAAGTAACTATCGGTTTAAGTGGCAGCAGGTTTTTTCCGAGCAGGAGTGTGTGGCTCACTTCCTATGTAGTCCTGTATGTGTAACCTCTTGCAATGTCCTTTTAGTTCCTGGACTATATCCCAAGAGAAAAGCGAAGAAAAGGTATAAAATGATAGGGAGATAGAACAGAGAGGAACTGTAAGAAGACTGCTGTGTTCTATTGATCTGCCTGCAGCATCTCAGCTACTAGCTAGGGATGACTGCAGACTTCTACACATCCAGCCCTGAACCCTGCAGTGATGATGAGTTAGACTAGCTGTCCCCAACCCGGTGCCCTCCAGAACTTTTGGACTACAACTCTCGCCAGACCCAGCCATCACAGATACTGGAAGTTTTGTGTTCAGCAATGTGAATAGTCAGATCTCACATTAAAATATGAAAAGGGTTAAAAATCAAGGTCTATTCATAGACGTTCTAAGAAACATGAGAATGGATCTTTGTTCTTTTTACAGTTGCTTTCTGAAGAATTAGCTATAGCCTATGTACAGCATGCAAAAAATGTTGATTTCCCTGGAAGGATGCCAAAATACACATTTGCTTTTGTCCCATTTGTGCTGATGTAAAATTTGGAACTGATAATTTTCTTCTTCAAAAATGCCAATTTCCCGCTCTTTCCTATTAACAAATGTTAGAGTGACAATCTGGTCTTTCTGAAAGATATAGCCAAGACCTTCCCATCCCCAACCCCAGCCACCATTATCTTTTAGCCTTGTCATTGTTCATAGTCTTCAAGTATTCTCCTTTTGTTGCTTTCACATGCAATGCTACTTTTCCTCTTAAGCTTCTTTATCATTCTTAATGCTTAACAGAAAAGCAGACTTAGGAAATTGATTTGTATTGTGAAAACCATCTTGGCAGACATGCCCTGGACTGTAAGCCAATTCTACTGCAAGTGAGTAGCAATCATGTGAATGAATCCCAAAACTAATACAAGGAAGTATGAGTGGTCTCCCCTTATCATCATGGCTCCAGAGTGATCTCTGTCTCCCAGACGGAGGAGGAGGAGGAGGAGGAGGAGGAGAATGCGTTCTCAGAGTTAAAAGTTTGGCAACAAAGAAGACCTCTGGGCTAAATTGTGGGAATCATGAGTGTGTTCACACTTGATCAGGAATGCTACTAATGTCAGCCTGGATAAATGATAAGTGATAATGCCACACACTGCACACCAGCCCTTTGCAAGAGAATGCAGAAGAAACTCTCCAGCTCAGGGGAGCCCCAGAACAGGACAAAAGGGAAGGAACATGGGAGGAATTTGGTTTGGCTCACATTTCGATTTAAACCAGGCATCCCCAAACTGCGGCCCTCCAGATGTTTTGGCCTACAACTCCCATGATCCCTAGTGACCAGGACCATTGGTCAGGGATGATGGGAATTGTAGTCCAAAACATCTGGAGGGCCAAAGTTTGGGGATGCCTGATTTAAACCTAACCAGTGCCTTCCCTCCCCCCTAGAAAAAAGTTGGCCGTACTCACCATGAAGCTGTTGTACTAAGTGCCACACTTTTAACATATCCTCTGATGTACCCTCGTCTTTTCTAGATCACTTCCTGCTTTTTGTATCAACTGCAGAATGACATCCTTGTAGCAGCCATTATTCCACCCATTTGGTAGGGCAAGATAAGCTTCTACCATCCTGATGAACATCAGCGAAGACGTTGCCCATACAATGGGACCTCGACTTACGAGCGATTCGACTTACGTGTTTTTTGACTTACGAATGACTTCTGGGAGAAACAAAATGGCCGCCGCAACCGAATTTTTCGACTTACGAATGGAAGTCGCGGCCGCTTTAATAGGATTTTTTTGACTTACGAATTTTTTTCGCTCAATGCATTCCTATGGGGATTCGACTTACGAATGTTTTCGACTTACGAAAATTGCGTTGGAGCGCATTATCGTCGTAAGTCGAGGTCCCACTGTATAAGCATTGCCATTCAAATGGTGCGCATGCATTGTATCTTGTGATTGATTATGTGGGCTGGGGCTTACCCACTCCCCCCCCAATATTTTATTCAACTTGGCAGCCCTGGTTTGGACCTTGTTTACTTTCTGCCCAAGGTTTCCACATGCTGCAACTGTCAGTAATGGAGAGAGAGAGAAGACCCCTAGAAAAGAAAGAAAAATGCTGATTAACACCTTTTATTAATCTAGCCTTAGTTAAGAACAAAAGAATGCCGAACTCACACATCAACTCCCCCTACCAAGACTAAACTTCACATAACAGCATGTCTTCAAACAGCACTTGTGCAGCAGACTAAACAGTTCCTCAGCGAGTGGGGCTTGGGCCAGGAATGCAGCTCTTGGAGCCTTCTGCTTTGCTGATGGACAATTTACAGAAGAGCCTGACTCTCGCCTTTCGGTTTAATCTTAAACAACTCTAGGTATCCCTAGAACATCCGTCGGCCTAATGATTGACAGGCGAAAGCATGCTTTGTTTTTTTGCAAATAAATAGCAGAAACCAAAACAGCTCACCAGCAAGAAAAACCAAGAATGTGAAAGTTTCTTTCTTGGGAAAGGTTTCGGGAAAAGACTGGCTGGCATCTCTCAGAGATGCTCTAGATCAATGCCAAAGAACATTTTTGAAACAGAGGAACTCATTCCCTTCTGGACTGTTTTACAGGGGCCATGTACCAATGGCAGGCAGGACCAGAGGCAAATTGGGTGGGAGCAACACCATTTTTTCTTAGTCTAGTGGGGTAATTTCTTCACACACTCACACACCCCTCTCTGGCCCCCTTCCAGCCAAGCTGCATTATCCAAGACAAGTTGAAGGATACATTCCACCTAGACAAAAGAAATATTGTGGTGAGAAGCAGGGTCCACGAGGGCTGTGGCCTGGGGAGAAGTTGTGTTTTTTTTGGCCAGGAAGAGGCCTGGAGGTCCACAATTGAAGAAGAAGAGTTTTGGATTTGATATCCCGCTTTATCACTACCCGAAGGAGTCTCAAAGCGGCTAACATTCTCCTTTCCCTTCCTCCCCCACTACAAACACTCTGTGAGGTGAGTGGGGCTGAGAGACTTCAGAGAAGTGTGACTAGCCCAAGGTCACCCAGCAGCTGCATGGGGAGGAGCGGGGACGCGAACCCGGTTCACCAGATTACGAGTCTACCGCTCTTAACCACTACACCACACTGGCTCTCAATTGGCCCCCAACCCTGAGGTTCCTCACTGCTGGTGTATACAATCTGTTTGAAACAGGAGCACAGCTTCAAAACTGCCTCTGAAACAATAGGGAGGTGGCAAGAAAAATTGTGCTAGCAAATGGTCATGCAGAAGTGATCGACTTACCACATTCCTGAAGGTTTTTGCTCTCACTTCTACTTCTCTCTGCATGTCACACAGCCTGGGGCTCTGTACATCCAAAGCGGGAAGACAAAAAAAAAAAAAATGAAGAAGGTCAAAAGTGAATAATAAGGAGTCATAGCATTCCATCTCTTCACATGAGAATAGAGGGGGAAGCCCTGCCAAGGGCTCTCAGGCATGCAGCTTCTCAGGGACAAAGCAGTGCAAACAGGTGCTGAAGGAGACAGAGAACTGCCTTCGGAGGCATCTGTATAATTCTAGCTTTACTGCGGTGGGTCAGGCTGCTGTGAAAAGCCACAGAAGCAGCAGGGCCAATTAAAAAGAAAAGAAAGCGCACTGAAGCACCCTAATTAGTACAGAGGGCAGGGGGACACACTCATAAAAACAAACATTTCATTACAGCCCTTTTCAGGTGTTCTAGCCCACATTGCACAAAGGAAGATCTGGAGCGGAGACCCCCACCCAGGACGGGTGAATCTGCCCATTTTCGTTCCTCTCCATTTCTCATTTTTCCAGTCATAAGTTTCATTCTCCACATTGCTACATCAGGTTATTTTTTAAAGGTCCTCATGAAAATTCGCCAGAACTATAGTGAGGATTTCACCTAATATACTTGTTTGTATGCTTGTATCTTGTTTGTATGTTTGTATCTTGCCTACCAGACACAGCTTTGCACAGCAATATCCCCTAATATAATGCATTTTTTTTGTCCATTATTCTCTCCAAGTATATGCCTTTTGTGTGCCATTACTGGGCTGGAGAACTGTATTGCAAAATTCAGAGAAGTGTGAATTTTGAAGGAGGAGGCATTTGCAGAAGGCTGCATTTTGGTTCATGTATTGTTATGGAAAGTGCAAATTAGGCGCAGCAGAGACTGTACTTTTTGAGAATTCTAAGGAAAAACCATCTTCCGCAAAAGCTGCTGCTTGCCTTCTATCACTGTGCCATTGAGAGCGTGCTCACTTATGGTTTATGTGTGTGGTACGGAAGCTGTACTTCTCAGGATAGGATAGGGTTGTGCAGAATTATTAAAACAGCCGAGAGCATTATTGGCTGCTCACTCTCCACTTTAGAACAAATCTATATCACCAGGTGCCACAGAAAAGCACTAGACATATCAAGAGATCCATCGCATCCTGGTCACCGTTTCTTTGAGCTCCTGCCATCGGGACAGAGATACAGAACAATGAAGGTGAGAACTAGCCGTCTCAAGAACAGTTTCTTCTCTAGAGCAATTTCGGCCTTAAATAGAAAGTCTGGACTTTGAAGTCATCTTATTTTACTTGTTATATTGTATCGTATTGTACTGTTTTAATTAGCATTTTGTAGTTATTTTAAATTTATGTAGAGTGCCTTATCTGAGTGGATAGAGCGGCCGAGTAATTTCGTTGTTCCCGCAGGGGGGCAATGACAATAAAGATTATCTAAATCTATCTAAAACTAAATTAGGTAAATTCACCTTTAAATGCAGACACAATTCCATGCCATTTGCATTTAAAGGCAGATCTACCTAATTTGCACCTTCTGAAACTTTATGCAGACCGAAGTATAGTCATCCTCCAACATTTGCACATCTCTGAATTTTGCAATGTAATCCTCCAGCCAAGCAATGTGTGCAAAAATGCATAAACTAGGGTAAAGTGTGCATATAAATGTTCATATTATTAAATTAGCATCCCAAACCACATTATATTAGGTGACCCCCACACACACACAAAAATGTGTCTATAGTGGAAAAACACAAACAAAAATATGTGTATTAAAAGAAAATCACAGAAAACTGCCAATGAACTGTCACAAGGACTTTTTTCGATAGAAAACTAAAAAATCTCAAACCAATGTGGAAATGTAGATATCCAAATTTAAGACTGGAAAAAATGAGAATCTGGGAAAAGCTTATATTGAGCTATTCACCCATTCCTACCTGGATGTAAACTTCATTGGACAAAGTGGGGTTTACTTCTGAGTAGACATGCATAGGGTGCACTGTTAGCAATTTCTTGGCAACTGCAGTCTGGAAAGTGGTGTCACGGAAGCTGCCCTAGTTGAGGGATTTCAAATTGCCACATTTGCATTATAGACTTTACCCCCACCCCAATGATCATTGAAAGCAAGATCTAATTTGTGCAGAATAAAGTAATTCAAATCTAGGACTGTATTTTAGATCAATAAATCCAATATCCCCATGTGCATGTTCCTTGACAACAGTGACACATAGTTGACACACATACAGTAGACTTTGGAAAAGAAGTAACAGGCCTCTTATTCTTCTGCTACACATTCAGGGTGACTGTGCCAAGGACATGTGATTCAGTCACCGTTGAAGTTGATAAATATGTACATAGGTCAAGGCAACACTCCCGAGAGCTCTACCTAGGAGTGTCTTAACCTCAATTCCCCATTTTGCCTGAGGCACAAAAAACAACAACACAACTTTATGGCCTTACAGTGCAAATATGGGGTTATTGCTTACACTAAGCCATCATCATGGCAAAGTCCAAAGAGTAACTGAAATGGCTGGTATGTCAGCTTGGGTTTTAAAAAATAAAACAAATGAAAACATCATAAAAGCAGAGTGTTACAATTAGGTCACTCAGTCAGTTAAATATTTTTTATTTATGGATTCATTTAAATTTACATTACATTTCCCTACTGCTTATCTATTCTCTGGGAAGTTTCCATAAAAATAAAACAAAATTCACAATAGGTTTGTTCACACTTAACCCTAACCACAGGTACAACAACCAATTGTGTACACAAGTACCCAGACTGCACACTCACCGAATGTAACGCGTAAACAGCCCTAAGAGAAACACCAAAATCCTAAAGAAAAGGAATGAGGAAAACACTCAGGGGGGAAACCAACCATAACTAGCAACTTTAATAAACTGCCTTTTAGGGAAAGAAGTGGTTCATTTTGAAATTCTATAGTGAGGAGGACTAAACACACGTAGAGGTGTGCAGAAAGGCACCCATGGGAACCTTTGGGAGTCTCAATGAATGGGGTTCCAGGTTATGTGCGAGGAGGAGAAGAAGAAGAAGGAGAAGAGGAAGAAGAAGAGGAAGAAGAGTTTGGATTTGATATCCTGCTTTATCACTACCCGAAGGAGTCTCAAAGCGGCTCACATTCTCCTTTCCCTTCCTCCCCCCACAACAAACACTCTGTGAGGTGAGTGGGGCTGAGAGACTTCAAAGAAGTGTGACTAGCCCAAGGTCACCCAGCAGCTGCATGTGGAGGAGCGGAGACGCGAACCCGGTTCCCCAGATTACGAGTCTACCACTCTTAACCACTACACCACACTGGCTCTCTCTCTCTCTCTCCACACTGGGGAGGCTGCCTTTAGGTGCCAAGTTTTTCTCACTACACATATTCATACTGAATGCACAAACATCATGACGTGAGTTGAGCCAGTGTATGTGATAATGGGTGGGTGGCCTTTCAACACAGGCCAGCTCCCCAGTAGAATGAACATGTGAGCATTATTATTAAACAGGGCTTAGGATAATTTGCAGTTTTGTAAACAGAAAGTACCCCTCAGTGTTAGAAGAGGGGTCATTCAGATTCTCTCTTTTTATTTCATATTATAGTAACAAAATATTATTATTTTAAACTTAAAAAAAAACCACGAGAGCCCTTTTTCACAGCAAAAGATTCACCCTTGCTAATTAACTAGTTATGAATGAATAGGTTTAATGGGCAGACGGAGGCATGTCACTCTAGCGATAATGCTCTGAGACCTCAGCATTCCTCCCATTCAGAAACACCACATCAAGCTTCCTCCTACATCCTCTCAGCCAAGGATTGTATTTCAATCGATTACGCTGCTGCCTGCCACACCTTCCGCATTTTCCAGCTCCAAAGGAGGCGGCATAGCGATCAGCGGCTGCTCATTTCAGAAAGTTCAATGCCTCCTGCCATAAAATCAGTTTCCTCTTTCATAGACCTTGGGCAACTGGCTTGACTCAAGATGTAACAAATGTTTGCAGAAGAAAAGCAAACTGTAATTTTCTTTCAGCAGTAGCCAGAGCGCTGACAACAGATGCCTGATTAAGTAGACGAGGGGGTCAAGGAGGCATTGAGGATTCCAGTTCTCGTTTCAAAGAGGGAGTCAATTTTAGACATCTGCTCTTTCAGCACCAGAAGGCAAATGTATCAGTGAATTAGGATCTATGTGGTAGACTGAGAAACTGGAGTTCTTGATTATCACTCCCTCGCAGCGGAAAATGTCGAAACCACCCGTGGCAATAAAAGAAGAGACAAATACCCATGATTTTTTAAATAAAAAAAAGAATAAAAAATTGTTTTTCAACTTAAGATTTTTCAGAGAAAAAGAGCTACAATTTCCATATTTGTTTGCTCTTATACTTCAAAGTTTCTCCAATTTCGTATGGCTTCTCACATTTCTTTTCAGAGTAAATGAGCTGTCTGGGGTAAAAAAAACAAAAACCAAAAAACCATACATTTTACATCCATCTATAAGTGAAAAGCCTAATGCCAGCTAAAGTATTTTGAAGTCCCACTGATTTAAATGTTAATTCTCTCCAGGTGCAATAAGTGGGGATTGCATTTCACTTTGGCTGGACTATAGTAGGCCCACAACTTATGCAAGAGTTCGATTCACAGGAACTGCACGTAAAGGAAAAAACCTTAAACAACCTGAGGAAATATCTCTGCTTTTAACTTTTCCACCAGTAGCAGAGGAAGCTGCCTTGCTCTCAGACCACCTTCCACTTGTTCAGCTCCCCTCCCTTCCATAGCAGCCAACTCCTAGAGGCTGAGGTTCCTCCCCACAAAAAAAAATCTGAGAAGGCCAGGCATTGCCATTCACATGGTATGTGCGCACTGCATCTTGTGATTGATCATGTGGAGGGTGAGGCTCACCTGCCCCCCATATGTTATTCAAGTCGGCACCCCTGCACCCCCTTGCTCTCAGACCACCTCTGCTTGTTCTCTGTGTTCTCACTAGACCCTATCGCATTCTCTGACATTCTGACGATGCCCAAACACTCTCCCAGGGTGAGTGCAATGGCTGGTGGGATTGCCAAATGTTGTTTCTGCTCTCCCACCACCTTCTGACATTTTCCTACTGCATATTTTGATTTCCCCCACATTCCTTGCCCTGTTCCTGCAGCTGGTCAATGGCAAGAGAACTGGTGGCATCTCACCAGTATGCGGGTGCTGCAAATGGATTCAGTAGAGTCAAGGACCATAGTTCAGTGGTAGAGCACAAGGTCCCAGGTTCGATCCCTGGCATCTCCAGGTAGTGCTGGGCAAAGATCCGTGCCTTTGAGCCTGGAGAGCCACTGCCAGTCACTGTAGACAATACTCGGCAAGATGGACCAATGCTGTGACTCAGTGGCAGGAGCGAGCCAATAGTCAATCAATCACACGGAGCAAGTTGGAGCTAACTGTTATTAGCAAAAATAGGATCTGCACAGGAGTGTTAGACCTAATAAGCACAGTGACTCATCTGCAGTAGGTCTTGCCCCATGAAACAGTTGCTGAAACTGAAGGTCCCCACCTCTCTCTAAGGTTTCCCCCAAGCAAGCAGAGACTGTGTCTGCATGCAGCCAACCTCTCCTCTGCCCTTTTCATGCCTTTTCTGGTTCTTGGAAACAAGAGGGGAGAGGAGCTTGTTGCAGCAGGAGGGGCAGACACCCATGACTCTTCATCAGCCTGACTCATCTTTGTCTCTTGGCTTCCCTCATCCCACTCACTTGCTTCAGCTTCAGCTTCTGACTCCGACTCTAGACTTCTCTCTGCCATTGACTCTCCCAGCTCACTAAGTCCTGTTACTTCTTTAGCTTCCAACACCTCCTCTTCCCAGTCTTCTCCCTCTGACCACTCAGCACTGTCCCACCACCTGGGCTCTGAGCCGTCTTCTCTTGGTGATTCCCCACCTGGTTCCTCCCACCATTCCTCTGTGTCCATACAGCCTCTGACACTCAGTTTAAGGCATGTGATGGGCAGTCACAGTGGAGGCTAGGGGGTGTCAAAGCAACACTAAGCAAAATGACAGCAACAATGGTGGTTTCTTTGAATATCAGTGAGCTGGATCCTGGCTTGCTCAACAAACCATCGACAAACAACAGCAATTGTCTAGCATTGTGTCCAGACACAGCCAACCCCACCCTCTTCTGAATCTCACTAATCTTGTTCAAACAAAAACTCACTTCCCTTGAACTTCCTGCAGACATTTATCCCGGGAAGGGCCCTCCAAGTGTAGCCTGAATTTTACTTTAGGAAAACTTCAGAGGTAGCTCTATTTTCTTGGTCAGAATTTTAAAGTATACTTGAAAACGAGGTGCAAAGAAATGCAGCCGTCCGTAGCCAGGAGATGAAAGGTCTACTCCATAAGAAGCTTGGCCAAAAATGTTTGAATAAAGCTCCACTGAGGCAAAACTACTGAAGAGGATTTGGTAACTGTGCAAAGCAAATGAGATATGTATTTTAAATATGTCATCAGAAAAGCCTTTTTGCACCCGCCTCTGCCTGCCAAGATCAAAGCATATAATAAAGACAACTGCCTTTTGCAACTGTTAGGACAAATGCAACCATGTCGGGCATTCAGTTCAATACCAAAGCATTCCTGCCAAGAGACGCAAAAGTGAGGAATGTTAGCACGTTCATCACAGCTGTAAAATTATTGTAAAACCATTTCTTTATCCCAGCATTCTTGGCATTTTTATTCAGCTTGCCTGCAACCTAATGCAGCAAATGCAGATGCATTAGGTGCAGATGCAGCAAAATCGTTCTATGGCTTCCCATCAGCACTAATGAGGAACAAGGACTCCGTTCTCACTGTCACTGTAAACCCTTAATTTTTGCCAATTGTTACAAAGCAATCAGTATGGCTGGCAGACCAAAATATGGTCTTTAATGTCTTGGCGTTAATGCCTTGACTCTTAATCATTAATGCCTGTGTTGGCCATGCCCCAACCAACTTTTTTTATTCTCTCTCCAGAGTTCAATAATAATTCTATTCCCTGCAGAGTTCATTTGCTTCCTGCCCTCCTTGAACCGGGGACCTTCTGCATGTGACATGTGTGCTCTGCCACTGAGCCCTCAATTATGATTGTTGAATACTTACCTTCCTTTGCTGTTTTATTTCGTGCCTCTGTTTTGTACTTTTAAAATTGTGTTTGTTCTCAACTACCTTGGAAGGTTGGGCATTGTGGGTGGCGCTGTGGTCTAAACCACAGAGCCTAGGGCTTTTCCAATCAGAAGGTCGGCGGTTCGAATCCCCGCGACAGGGTGAGCTCCCGTTGCTCGGTCCCTGCTCCTGCCAACCTAGCAGTGCGAAAGCACGTCAAAAGTGCAAGTAGATAAATAGGTACCACTCTGGTGGGAAGGTAAACGGCATTTCCGTGCGCTGCTCTGGTTCGCCAGAAGCGGCTTAGTCATGCTGGCCACATGACCTGGAAGCTGTACGCCGGCTCCCTCGGCCAGTAAAGTGAGATGAGCGCCGCAACCCCAGAGTTGTCCGCGACTAGACCTAACGGTCAGGGGTCCCTTGGAAGGTTGGACATTGCAGAACTGTGCTTTAAACAAACAAAACTATGACAATGGGCAGTTATGAGGCACACTGTGTCAGATAAAAATGATCCTTCCATTCTTATATTATTGGAGGTTGGGGTGCGGGTAGGGAGAGACCCATAATCTTTTAATAGAGCAGTTGGAGTTAAATAATTCCAGACTCCCTGAGTAGCTCATGAGGATGTTGCCTTTTGTTTGTGTTTTTTAGGAAACTGCTGCCAGCTCAGAGGTCTGGAGCTTATTACAATGAGGCCTATGATAAATATATATAAATATATTACAAAAATGGGCCGACTGAAGTTTTAACCAAAAGCAAGAAGCACAAACTGCCTGGATGATCTCAGACATAACAAGCAATAACAAGCATCTCTCTGGGCAACCAGTGCCTTGTAAAAAGGCTGTTACAAACATATCAGTTCAATTTGCACATAGTTGAGACTCAGTTGTGAGAAAGAACAATGGGAGCCAGCTTGATCCGATGCATGTTTACCCAGAAGTAAGTTCCATTGAGATCAGTGTGTCTGGGGGGTTTATTAAATGTACATAAGATTATAACTTAAAATGTGCTTTCCTTGGGAAAGTGCCAGTTCTTCATCAAAAATGTTGTATTCCATTTTTAAAAAACAACAACAAAAAACTTTGCATTGATGCATTAATACTTATTCTTAAATAATTTTTCAAATGAGTTTTGGTTACAGTCACTTTGCATTTTTATTTTTGTCTCAAGAAAGATAAAAAAGGGGAAATAAGGTTAAAGAATTACGAAGCTATTGCTTAGGATAGCCTAGTTAAAACATTTCAGAAATTAGCATAACATATTCTTTGAATCATTTCTAAAGAAAATAAAAGTTATATAATAGAAAATAAATAGTTACCGGTATATTCACATTTTAAAAAATCAGTGGAAGCTGTTGTACTAGGGCTACTGAGGCACATTCAAACACTCATTCCTGGGGCTGCCATATTTCAAAAAGTGAAAACCCAGACTGAAAAGTTAGAGCTTTTTTTTGACTTATGGCAACCCTAGGTTCAACCCCAAATTATATACTTCCATTTGAACCCTGAGAAGGTCTAGAGATGTTTCTGTCAGTGTCCTGTTCTCTGTTCTTCTGCATCTGGGCAGGAAAAAAATCCACATGAAATTTGAATATCAGGAGGACTGTTTGTTATTCAGCACCTGTTGTGCAGCTTCCCATTCTCTTCAGTTGTTCTCCGGGCAACCCAGACACAGTTTAGCACTAGGCAGGGCTGCCAGTCCAGCAGGCCCGCCTTCCTCTGTTCTGAGCATGCACAGAGCTCTTTCCTTGAAGGCCACATCTCCTCACAAATCTTAGCATGTTCTTGTAACCAGAAAGGAAACAGGGAGTGTTTCCTACTGTGAGAAGCGTCTTTGCTGTCTTTTGTTTAGTCTTTGGTGACACAGTTACAGGTAGGTAGCCGTGTTGGTCTGTCATAGTCAAAACAAAATAAAAAATAAAAAAATTCCTTCCAGTAGCACCTTAGAGACCAACTAAGTTTGTTCTTGGTATGAGCTTTCGTGTGCATGGTCTCTAAGGTGCTAATGGAAGGATTTTTTTTATTTTTTATTTTGTTTTGGTGACACAGACTGAGAGAGAATTAATAGACACAGCGTGAGTCTCTTTCTATAATAAATATCTATTTTTCACTCAGTCCAGTGCCGAGGGCCTTCTGGCGGTTCCCTCACTACGAGAAGCCAAGTTACAGGGAACCAGGCAGAGGGCCTTCTCGGTAGTGGCGCCCGCCCTGTGGAACGCCCTCCCTTCAGATGTCAAAGAGAACAACAACTACCAGACCTTTAGAAGACATCTGAAGGCAGCCCTGTTTAGGGAGGCTTTTAATGTTTAATACATTGTTGTATTTTAATGTTCTGTTGAAAGCCGCCCAGAGTGGCTGGGGAAACCCAACCAGATGGGCGGGGTATAAATAATAAATTATTATTATTATTATTATTATTATTATTATTATTATTATTATTATTATTATTTTGTGTGAATTGGATTGGGAGAAGAAATGGGAGAGGACTTACCGGTATATATATGTTGCAACAAACTCTGTAATAAACATTTCCCTTCGTTAAAATCTGCAGCGGACTGATGTGAGCCTCATGCAATTCCAGAGTATTTCCTGGTGTATTTCCAGAGGTGTGTGGCTCTGCTTGCAACAAGTCCCTCCCCTAGCTCATGTTGAGAATATACTGAATACAGAACAGCAGCAATGCTGCCACCATTGTCTCTGGCTTGCTTTTTTGAGAGTTTTTCAACGAATTCCTAAAATGAAAAGTTTGTGCTCTATGCCTGTCTGGATATCACAGACCCTTCAAGTGCCCCTATTTTCCAGGGACGTCCCTGATTTAGAGAAGCCGTCCCGGTTTCTGATTTGATCCTGGAATGTCCCACTTTCCCCTAGAATGTCCCTATTTTCATTGGAGAATTGTTGGAGGGTATGGAGTTATCCAACCCCCGAGCCGTCTGAAGGGAATCCTGTATAGGGAAGTTTTTTTAAATGTTTAATGTTTTATTATTTATGTTTTTATATATGTTGGAAGCTGCCTAGAGTGGCTGGGGCAAACCAGTAAGCTGTGTGGGGTATAAATAGTAAAATTATCATTATGGAATGGGACGTCCCTGTTTTCATCAGAGAAATGTTGGAAGGTATGATATCACACTGATTGACTCCACACCCTTCCCCATATATTTAAGAAATTTCCCCTAATCTCAAACATAAGTAACTGATTGTGACCATTCTGGTGTAATGAACTCTGTACATGATCAGAGACTATTACTGCACATTTTCAGGACTGAGCAATGCATTTCAAATATTTTCTGTTGTGCTCTGATGTGCTCTGTCATTTGGAACATTTTTAAATTAGAGAAAAAAGGGGTTTTTATAGCAAAAAGTTAATTTGATATTTTTGAGAAAGAAAACTGCATGCAACCAGAAGTGAATATTCACCAAATTTTAAAAAGTGCGCTTTTGTGTTTAGTTTAGTTTTTTTTTTTTTTTTTTTTTTGCATATCCAGCAAATGTTCATGAGATTATTATTCTTTTTAATCAAGAGAAAGGGACAGTGGGGAGTGTCTTGTGCATACTATGTAGGCCTCAGAATATGCAGAGGCTCTTCCCAACCCACCTTTAGTCCTGCAGAGTTCATGTTCATCTTGTGAACTCAGAAGGCCACTGTTGAAATAGAGCGCTCTTCTGATCTTCCATGGCAGTACTGTAACTACATTTTAATTACAAAAAGAAATGCCAATTTGTACTGAAAGTAATAGGATTTCTGTGTGTGCAGCTGTTTATAGAACTGCAACCTATGTATGAGATGCAGGCAACGTTCAGCACTTGCCTCAAACTCTTCAGGAATGGAGTATTTTATAGACACCAAACAATGGAATATATACATTACAAATGTCTCTAGTATGATCTAATCGTCTGATTCAATACAGCAGGCAAACCAAAGACCCCAGGTTTAATCCCTGGGGTCTCTAGTTGGGGCTGGGACTGCCCCCTTGCCTGAAACCTTGGAGACCCACTGCTGGTCAGTGCTGACAATTCGGAGGGAGAGGGATCAATGGTTAGATGTGGCATAAAGCCGCTTCTTAGGTTTCTTAAAAAACACAGCCCTGTTCACTGTGCTTGCTCTCTCTTTCTTCTGAGGGGTATTTTCCCTACTTTGCTACTGTATATTCCAAAAACGGTGCCGCTGCCAAGTGTGCTTCTATAGTTTAAGCAATTCACAAAAAGGCTAGAGTTTAATCAAAACCACATTGCAGTCTGATAAGATGACAAATCTTAAAGATGAAATTAGGTTAGAAGAGATTGGTTCCATATTCATTTTCCCTCTGTTATTCTGTTGCTTCTATCTTCCCACATATTTTGCTTTGTTAAATACATGAGCGCACTACATGTTGTGAGAGTCTGTGGCGAACACAAGGGATTCTCCCGGTTATGCTCTGTCCTTTCTGAAGCTGGCCTCTGATAAGACTGCGATTCTGTAACTGTTCCAAGCATGAATTCTTCTATAGTTAGCAATAGCTCAGGCGCAAGCCAAGTTTGAATGAATGAACATGGATTAAATCAAGTGGCGTGATATCACCGAAAACCTTTCCCTTGATAATTGTAGGTAACACAACTTTGCTATAAATTAAACTGGAAGGGAACTTCCATTTTTCAGAGATTGGCATGAAATCATGTTAAAACAAAATAGTCCTTTGTGAATTTTGCCATTGCTGGGACTAAAGTCAACAAAGACTGAATTTGCCAGTTAAATTGGTTACAGATTTATTATTATTATTTAGCATTCCTACCAGAAAGACTTACAGCACTTCCAGAATGTCAGTATTTTGCGCTAGGGATTCAAACACATACCAAGATTTAAGGTTTGCACAATTAAATTGTATTAAAACACTCTTGTCACCCTAGTATTGCAAACTGACTTTAAAAAACAGGTTTGCTTTTTAAAGAAAGTAATGTAAAAATGCATTGAAAACTTTAGAATGAATGATGAATGAAAAGCTGTTTAAACACCCTGTAAGCAATTCAAGATGAATGCTTATTGTCACATAACCTCCCCACAGACAAATCAGAACGCATTGATATAGTCTAATAATTCCCCTTGCCTTCCGTGGGGAAAGCCCCTCACGCTGCTTCCTAGGCAGCAAAGGCAATCCCTGGGCTGATCCTGCCCACTCACCCAATTGGCCTACTGCAAACGGGCATGGGGATGGCCACTCCCAGCGGGTGGGCTCTGCCAGCCCCTTGACATATAAGGGAAGCCCACAGTGTGCACTACAGCCACTTCCTACAATAGGTAAAGGTAAAGGGACCCCTGACCATTAGGTCCAGTCGTGTCCGACTCTGGGGTTGCGGCGCTCATCTTGCTTTATTGGCCGAGAGCCGGCGTACAGCATCCAGGTCATGTGGCCAGCATGGCACAGCCGCTTCTGGCGAACCAGAGCAGCGCATGGAAACGCTGTTTACCTTCCCGCTAGAGCGGTTCCTATTTATCTACTTGCACTTTGACGTGCTTTCGAACTGCTAGGTGGGCAGGAGCTGGGACCAAGCAACGGGAGCTCACCCCGTCGCAGGGATTCAAACCGCCGACCTTCTGATCAGCAAGCCCTAGGCTCTGTGGTTTAACCCACAGCGCCACCTGGATTCCTACAATAACAACAATTTCTTTCTTTCACCCTTTCCATCTGACTGGGTTGCCCCAGTCACTCTGGACAGCTTCCAACAAAGTACAAATAAAACAAACGAAAACAAACAAATGGAAAACATCAAACATTAAAAGCTTCCTGCATTCAGGTGTCCACAGGTTCGATGAGTTAAAATGGTTTAGTTCCAAACTCTTCAAAAGTCAGATTCATGTGCTTTTCCATCCAGCAGCAAGAAAAGACACGCAGTACAATTTAGTTTCAGAAAGGGGTAAATGCTTTTTAAATTAAATTAACACAAAAACGGCTTGCTAAAGCCATACAGCCTAAGCTTGGAGCATCCAGCTTAGACACTCTTACTGACTGAGTTCCCACGGTGGAAGAAAAAAGTGTTTGGTAACCCTTCCTCCCAAGGTGGGGGGGGGTGCAACCTAGCTAAGCCTGGCAGAATAGCTTTCTCTATTGTCTTAACCCCTTCATCTATTAATTAGAATTAAGCATGTTGAGAGACTGATTTATCCTTCATAACCAGTCCTGTTCCCCCCCAACCTTTGCTTCTCATGTCTCTTTCTTCACTCTTTCTTTCTCCTCCTCTGTCTTTCTTTCCTTCTGGTCCTGTCGCCCTCCTCTTTCTGCTTTCTGGGATTCTCACAGCATCCACCACAACCTCTCAGGGTTCTTACCCCCTTGGCTGTGGGTTGGGTCAGCCATGGAACTGCACAGGGTGTGACACCAGAATCCCTTATAAATGCTAATTGATTTAATCTAGTGTGGCAGTTCTAGTCTGAAAATACCAGGATGCACAAGAGAGGAAATGAGAGAGGAAATCATTCTTCATAGCACTACTGATCTGACACGTCGTTCAGTGCAGAGTTATGCCAGAATTGGTTTCTTTGATATTTTAAAGTTTTTCCTCTCCCTGCTCAGCCAGATATATCAGAAGCATGTTTTTTGGCATTTGGGTTGTTTATGTGGGCTACAAAAGCCCAAAGAGAAGCAAAAAGGATATTTTTAAATAATAGGTGACTTGCAGACCTCCCAATTTTTTTTCCAGTTCATACTCAAATATTAGAGGACAAATTAGGGGATGGGTGAATCTGTATCACTTTCACATGTGTTCATCCAAAATTCCATTAGGTCTCATTTATCATTTCCACATTACTCTGAATTTAAAAAGAAAATAGAAATCTGCACAGAAATTTGCATTTGAATACATATTTAAATATGTCATTTAATCTCTGCAGCATGCATTTCTATCTTCTCTCAAAATACAGATTTTAAATAATTTTATGTGTTTCTTGAGCCAAGAAATATGTCAGAAGTTTCAGGAAGAACAAAACTGGTAAAATGAAAGATGAAAGTCTATACTCACTTACTTGAGAGTAAGCCCTATTGAATTCAGTGGTGCTTACTTTCTAAGTAGACATGTAGAGGCTTATGCTAGTTTCAGGAGGTGCAAATTAATTCAGTTTATACTGGAAACTGCAAAGGTCCCCAGTTCTCAGTGCAAGAGTCCCAAAACCATATCTTTTCTACATGCAAGCCAAGCTGGATAGATCTGGGCTAGGCAACCAGTGGCTCTCCAGATGTTGTTGGACTTTAACTTCCACCAGCCTCAGCCAAATGTCTAATGGTCTGAGTCCAGAGATGATGTAGTCCAATAACATATGGAGAGCCCCAAGTTCCTCATCCCTGAGACAAATTCATGGATAAATTAAAACATCTTGCCACTATAGAAGGCATATGGTTGAAAGCTCTATTTTACTGCATAACATGAGTTCCAAATTGAGTGTAAGAAGCTTGCTGGGAAATTGTGGGAAGCTTCAATTCCACTTTGAATAAGAAAGTGGAAAATAGCTGCCCAAGATCCCCTCCCCCCCCCCCAAGTTAATAGCTTCAGTGGTCACAATTAGCAAAGAATAAGAGTGCACTAGAAGAAAAGTCAGAAGCTGAGGACCTACAGGTTCAACTGCCTGTCAGAAAATGTAATGTCCTTTCAGGCTTTTGGCAGAATTCAGCCTTTTACTGAGCTCTCACAGGAAGAGATGCATGGTACAGTTTACATTTTATAATGAAGTAGACTAGCATTGCAG
This sequence comes from Darevskia mixta, assembly GCA_034641385.1. Taxonomy (NCBI): domain Eukaryota; kingdom Metazoa; phylum Chordata; class Lepidosauria; order Squamata; family Lacertidae; genus Darevskia; species Darevskia mixta. The sequence continues at coordinate 3,866,043 of JAWWNH010000224.1, read as the reverse complement.
TCTGGCCACACAAAAAGATGCTCTTTAACATGAAAGACAGCAATGCCACAGATGTTTGAAGAAGTCACATTCTGGGGGATCGTTAGACTACTTAGTTGGTTCTAATTAAACAACATCTCAACCCTCCTGTTTTATATTTTTGTCATTGTTTTGTAAAAGACTACCTCCTGTAGCAACAGCGGGATATTTCTGCTGGCAACTGAAGAGCCATTCCTCCTCACCCAGGCATAGCTGTCAACTTTCGGATTTGAAAATAAGGAGTTTTTCCAAACTTTCGGATTTGAAAATAAGGGATGCCACGAGGGCGGTGCAATGGCACCAAGTAGCCTCGCCACCCTGCGCTCCCGAGGCTGGACGCGAACGGGTGAGCGAAAGAGCGAGTGCATAGATGGCAGGCAGGCTATCTGTCTGGTTGGGCGTGAGGGTCTGGCTGCACAAGGCATGCAAGCTCCGCCCCCAGTCGGTCTCAGACTCCTTATTGGCAGCCGAGCAACGCAGCTGAGGAGCCTCCGTGGCCAGCAGGGAGGGAGAGGAGCTGCTTCCTTTGAAATCCGGGGAATTTAAGGGATATCAACAATCTGGGATAGCAGCGGGAAATGGCCTTGGAATAAGGGAGTTTCCCGCAAAAAAAGGGAGGGTTGACAGCTATGCACCCAGGTGTTTCCTGACTTGTAGCATTGATACCTTGTGTCCTGGTTAACATGCTTATGCTTGTTATACACTCCACCTCCCAGTTTTATTGATTGATTTTAATGGAAATTGAGTTGCTTTTACCATGCTGTGAGCTGCTTTGGTGTATATATTTTCCAGAAATGAAAAGTGGTATATAAATTCTAGCAACAAACAAATAAATAGTTACCGAAACTCAGAGATGTTTCAGAAAAAGAATGCCATGCTTACACCACCCCACTAACTACCAAAAGGTTGGAGGTTTCTGCCCACAACACACACCTCTCCATCTTCCATCCCAGCAAGCAAGAGGCATTATCACAGTTCCATGATGCATTCCCGCTACTAGGCAAAAACACTCCAAGTCTATGAATCTCAATACAATATATCAGCACCTTTACATGGAATCCAAAGGCCCTGGCAATCATTACTGGAACACCATTCCCATTTTACAGATGGGAAACAGGACCATAGGCAACTGTCTCAAAAGCAATCTCTGTGAAAAGAAAAGAAAAGAAAAAAGTAACATACTATATAAATAATAGTAATAAACCAAATAGTTGCATAGCAATGGCTGCCAAATCAGTCTGTAAGGTAAAGGTAAAGGCCATTAGGTCCAGTCGTACTCTGGGGTTGCGGCACTATCTCACATTATTGGGCGAGGGAGCTGGCGTACAGCTTCCAGGTCATGTGGCCAGCATGACTAAGCTGCTTCTGGCGAACCAGAGCAGCACATGGAAACGCCGTTTACCTTCCCGCTGCAGCGGTACCTATTTTTATCTACTTGCAGTTTGACGTGCTTTCGAACTGCTAGGTTGGCAGGAGCAGGGACTGAGCAACGGGAGCTTACCCCGTCGCAGGGATTCGAACCGCCGACCTTCTGATCGGCAAGCCCTAGGCTCTGTGGTTTAACCCACATCGCCACCCGTGTCCCTGTCTGTAGTGTCCCTGTCTGTAGCAGAGGTTAATTTAACTTACTCATCTCTATAGCTCAGTTTCTGTCCCTTGGATCACATTGATTCAGAGAACTCCAAAGGGGAATGCCTGGGTTTCTTGTTACAAGATCATTCCATTGAGCACCGTGGATTTTTCACCTGATTTTTTCAGCAGTACATGAAATGGAAGGAAAAGTCCCCCACTAAGGTGCACAGCCAACCAATCCCTCCCCACTAAAAGAGGAAATAGATCCTAATAAGGCCTCTGGATATCCAAATGCACAGCTTCAGTGAGCACCACTTTAGATTATCATTACTTAAGCAATCTTCTTTCAATAAAATTAATGAAAGACACATGAAAATATGCTCGAGCAGAGCAGAGTTATTGTAGAATATTGTGCGTGAAAGCAGCACAGGAAGCCTATAGGACTGCTGCCAATGGAAAGGCCTTCCAAATTTCCATCTGGGAGACTGAAGTCTGAAGCAGACATGGGAATTCCAGACCTCGGAATAAATGTGTTAGAGTGTTGGGAAAAGAGGTCACTTTCGGTAACTCTAGTGCTCGCCACTTGAGTCTGGGCTCTCATCATCGAGTGAAATTCTAGCATCCAAGAGACTATTGCCAATGTTGTGCATAGGTAGTACCTTGGGATGCTTGAGGGTTTTGAGTGGCCCACATTGTAAAACAAACCAACCTGATCCACATCTCTTGGACCAATAAACAGGTTGGAATGCAGTTACCCGTCAGATTTCCCTCTTCTAATTTGCATTGCAAGTCTCAGTTTACAAAAACTGTATAAAAAGTATTCTATCATAAAATACACTTAAAAATCCATCATTCATGAGAATGTACATCAAGAAATTGCATATTTAAATAAACATTTTGCAAATCAATGCAGAAATGATAACTGAGTGGATTTATTGGTGAAAATATGTGCAGCCAGATTAAACTAACAAGTCCCACTAGTGGCAGCCCACACAAGGACTTTAGCTGGTGCCACAAGGCTGCCCACCTCTCCTTTACCCCGTGCCCCTCAAATTGGCTCTGGGAGGGTTGGTCATTCCATCTGGCAAGCTTAAATGCTTGCACTGACAGAACAATTGCCATAGCATTTGTTGGATTCCTCCCAAGGGAATGGTACAGAATGCACTTATGTGAAACTGACACGGACTAGAAAAAGACATCTCCATCCCTAGTGGGACCGTGCTCTAGGATTTGTTATGTCCTGGAGCAAGATGTCCTCAAATAGACTCTCCCTCTGGGCAGTAGCGTGGATCGAGCCTTAAAATATCGGTCTTCAATGCATTACTTATTCAGACCCTTAACAAAACTTGCTCCTGCCTGGTTGAATTCTGGGTTCAAGTTTAAGAGCTCACTCTTCAATTTAAAGCGACATACCCAGGTGGTAAGTCAAAGTTTGAAATGTAAAATTGGGACAGGACTTTCTAGTTCACACCTAACAATATAATATTGCTTGGCCCTTTTTAACAGAGTTATATTCCGAGACTTACTGTGCCAGGAGTTTCTAGGTTTGTACAATGTTGTTTTCCTTGACCTCCCCCTCCCTTATATTTTAAGGGATAAGGCGTCAAAGCAAGAGATTCTCTCTTCCAAGGCAGAAGGCTAGGCGCAAGTCCCAGAAGTCTCTCTGCTGAAATTAACCTCTGCTCCCTTATGCTGTATCAAGAGGATCAAGAAAAGAGAAGAAAAATGTAAGCCACGAAATATAGTTCTACCTTCAGTTATTTGTGCTTGCCCTTTTCTGAAGTCTTGGTGAAAAACAGATCAATATGAAAAGCAAAACTGTGCTGATCTTCCACTGGAGTACAAAAAGAGCGCAGCCAGCTCTTCACGGATAAGAAAGGTGAACATAAAGGCACAGAGGTCATGAGACAAAAGCAGAACCTCTTTATGTGATCCTGTCACTTTAACTCCACCCGGAAAGCATCCCACATTACTCAGGAGATCAATTTCAGCCAGCATATTGATTTCAGCTCTCATTGACCTTATTAGCCTCCTGAACCAGAACCAAACCTGGCTTCTCGCTGAGCAACATATCAAGTGACCGGCCCACTTCAGTCTCAGATACATGAGCACAATTTTTACTCCTTTCCAATCATTTATTTCATATTTTTGTAATTGACCAAAACTGGCTCAAAAGGAAAAGTGTGGGGACCACACCATTATGGATGCTTGAGGAATTTGTTTTGGGTTTTTGTGTGTGTGTGTGAATTGACCTCATTCATTTCTTCCAGACTAATGTACACCTCACAATTCACCAACTTTTGCACTCCCCTCAGCCAATAATAATAATAATTCATGAATATGTGCATTTTTGGGGGAGGGGCATTTTTTACAATGCATTGAATGTGATTTATTTTTAATCATTATTAATGCAGAAATGGGACCAAACTAATGGAAAGTGATAGATTCATCCTTTGAATCTGCTTTCCAAAGGCAAGATGTTTAAAATGTACAAGTCCAAAGCCTTGAGCATACTCAAAGTACTCTTTGGAACTCAGCTACCACATTTGGGTATAAATGTCTTTGTTTGCCAAAAAAAAAGTTGCTCCCTGCCTGCCTTGACTTTCCATAGACAGGCAGGTAATAAATCTCTCAAATAGATTGACGACCAAAGTTCTCATTTTGGTTTTATTCCAGTCTAACCTTGCGGATGCTAATTTAAATTCCTCAGTAGTCTGAAAACAATTTGTATCTGAAACGTAATTACATTTTAAAGGTGGAGGTGGGGCAGGAAAGTGGTTTCCTTGCTGTTTGTTTTGTTATGAGCTAATGGTAAAATTTAATGGGTCTTTTATTGCCCAGAAATGTTTCCCTCCTACTGCCGAGCACAAATACAGTTTCCCTCACACTTGTGTTTATTTCACAAGCCAGAGAAAGGCCTCACTGTTCAGCTCCAGCTTCTGAAATTATGAACTCTAATTATTGCAGCAGAAGTATATCATATTAACTAGCACAGTTGGCTTGCGGAGTACGAAAAAGCAAGTCTGTAAAAGGTTTCGGAGACCTTACCTCACACAACAGCTATGAGACAAAGACCATCTATTGTCATTTGTTCATCCCTTCCCATGTGGAACTCTCAGGACAGGACCAGGGAGGCAGTCAATGCAGCCATTCATGCCACAATTTAAACAGATTTATTTAAAATGGCCACATGTCACAAGTGGAAGGTCAAGCAGGGGGAAAAGTTTGTTTCTTTCAGAAAGGAACAAGACGAGAAAAGAGAGTCGGCCCCCGCTTGCTATTAAACAGCCCCACAGCTGTAAAATATACTTTATGATTTGAGAGTTAAGGTATTCCATCTGATAAGGAAAAGCCTCCTGAAGCAAGTTGCTAGACACCATGTGTCTGCCATGATTATACTAGGAACAGCAATTTATATAGGGAAGGGGGTGTGTATCACATGCCAGCAGAAAACAATTTCCTTTTCAAAAGAAAAAAAGGAGAAAAAACATGCTACCTTGAGTGAGAAAAATGCTTTAATAAGCTCAGCCAATAAAGATTTAGCTCTGTACCAGGCTTATAAATATTTAGCTTTACCAGGCCTGGATACAGCTAATAAATATTTAGCTTTGCCAGTTTTGTAAAATCACACTGGTAAGTATTTACAGGATTTGCCACACACCCTTCTCCCAGAGCAATAACATTCAGAAATACAACCCAGTTCTCATTTCTGCCATTTCCGCATCATGGATCTGGGGTTCCAAAAGCTACACGCAGTCCAATCCCATGAAAGTTTACTCAAAAGTAAATCCTATGGAGCTCAATGGGACTTTTTCCTTGTGCGTTAGATTGAAGCTGTGAAGCTTGAGCTTGGCTATGTCTACTCAAAAGTAAATCTGCATGCTTTTCTGTGGAACTTACAGTGTAAGCCTAACCATTTTTACCCCATTGAATTAATTGAGGCTTGCTCCCAGGAGAGAAATTTCATTCAGTTCGCATATTGCTTCAGAAAGTGCAAATTTGGTAAGCTTGTATTTAAATGTGAACTGAAACACAGGCATATTTCAAAATCCACACTTCTTTGAATTTTGCAATGCAATTCACCAGTCAAGTAATGTGTATAAAAATGGATATACTGGGGTAGAATGTGCAAAATAATAATAATAATAATAATAATAATAATAATAATAATAATAATAATAATAATAAAATGCTTATATTAGTGAAAGAAACATACAAACATGCAATATTTCCATGATAATTGGTTTGCAAAAATGTGTATGTTAAGCAACATTGCATATGAACGTGTATGTAAGAATAAATTCTCTGTTAGGTTCTCATGTGTGTGTGTGTGTGTGTGTGTGTGTGTTTAAAGAAAGATTGCAGACAGATGTAAAAATGTGAATAACTTAAGACTGTAAAAATGAGAAACTGGGAGATACTAAAATGGATAGATCCACCCAACCCTTCTCCCAGGTAAGTAGGGTTACTACTACAGTTTTCTCCAGCATTGCAGCATTAGCGCACTTGCAAAGGTATTGCATAAACCCAGTGAAATCCATTACTTTTATTTTTCCTGTGAGTGTTCGACTCCCCTGGCATATCACAAACTGCTTTTGAAGCTCACCGTAATTTCAAAAAGCCATTTGCAGGAGAAGGAGTACTGTTAAAATAAGATAAAATATGTGGTGGAGGTGCCGAAAGATTAAGGTGTTTTGGGAAGAAATATATCAGGAATTGAAAAAGATGATGGGTATATCTTTTACTAAAAGACCAGAGACCTTTCTACTCAGCATGGTGGATAAAGAGATCCCGATCAAATTAAGAGAGGTGTTTTTATACGCAATTGCAGCGGCCCGAATGTTGGTAGCAAAAGGTTGGAAGGATATAGAATTACCAAAAATTCCAGAGTGGCAATGTAAGTTACAGGAATTCGCGGAGATGGCTCTATTGACGAATGATCTAAGAGGAAACTCCAGGCAGAAATTTGTAGAAAAATGGGATACATATACGAAGTATGTACAAAAATATAACAACACCTTTGCCTCCATGCCAGCATTTGAGTGTAAATGAATGAGACTGAGTTGGGGAATTATAGATGCATAAGTTATTAAGAATGTATTGGAAAAAGTATAGATGAAGGTATATTGGTTGAATTACATTCAGTATTAAGATACGCAGATGCAAAGGGATTTGGCAGGAAGTCGGTTGGGTGTTTTTTTGTTTTTGTTTTTCTTTTCTTCTTCCTTTTTCTTTCTTTCTTATTTTGGGGGCTGGGTGTACAAGTAGGTGTAGGGGTGTGTCTGGGTTTTTTTTTTCTTCCTTCCTTCCCTTCTACCCTCTACCCCTTGGGATAGGGGATGGGTGAAGATAGCAAAATAAACGAGATGTAGACTAAATATTGTTGAAAGGAAACTTTATTTTGTAAATTCACATAATAATAGTTGGATTAAGACATTTTTGTATGTTAAATAAAAGGAAGTGTTCGAGGGAAGCCATCTCAAGATGTTATGGAAATTAGCTGAAATCAAGAAATTAAGAAAATAGTTGAAATTAAGAAATATTTGTGTTAAAATTATTTTCTTTTCTTTTTCTGTATGTTTATACTGCTGTATTTTTATTTGTTATAAAATAAATAAAAATTTATTAAAAAAAAAAGAACAACCCTAAAGCTCCCTCAGCCTCACAGAACTATTTTTCCTGGTCCTTTGGCCCTGGTTCATGGCGTTCCTCTCACACATTGACTGAGATTTGCTAATAGCAGAGGTAATGCACTTTGCTGCTGCCAAGATGAAAGCAGAAGGAGAATGAATTCTAACGATGGTGGTCTCCAACCTTCTATTTATTTGTAGAGAAACTGAATGTTAAGAGAACCTATGGCAGTAGACAACCTAAGGCCCGTGGGCCGGATGCAGCCCATGGGCCTTCTCAATCCGGCCCGAGGACGGTCTGGGAATCAGCGTCTTTTTACATGAGTAGAATGTGTCCTTTTATTTAAAATGCATCTCTGGGCTATTTGTGAGGCATAGGAATTCGTTCACCCCCCCCCCCAAAAAAAAATAGTCTGGCCCACCACATGGTCTGAGGGATGGTGGACCGGCCCATGGCTGAAAAAGGTTGCTGACCCCTGATCTATGGGAATGGATTTCTCAATGCTTTAGCCTCGCAGTCAGAAGGTCCTTTATAGAGAACGTTGACTTAAACGAACAGGAGCACAACCTACAGCCACCGGGGTCGATCCAATCCTTCCTGCTTGCTGCTTCAGCTGCTATAGCATAAGAGAAAGGGCTTTGTAGCAGCAGCTGAAATGACATTGTATGCTAGCCAGGTGGGTGTACAGCCAGTTGCTCTATAAATCACATGGTGCATGAGCGCCCCTTCCTTCCTGTACAAATTAGAAGTCTTGTTTCAAACATAACTTGACAGCTCTGTGCCCTGAAACAGCCCATTATTAGACACGGGTGAATCTGCTAGTTTTTCCTCTGTTTATCATTTCTACATCTCTGCATCCATTTGCATTTTTTAAAGACTTCATGAAAATTCACTAGCATTTTAGTGCAAAATTCTCCTAATATACACCTTTTCAGAGGTAATTTTGCTTAATACGCACATTGTAAAGCACTGCAGGCTATATTAGCTTGGCTGAAGAAATGGTAGTCTACCTTGATCCCTTGGTTCTGTAATATTATAGAACAATTATGATTGAAATCACTAAATGTAATGAATAGTTTATTTATGGAAGTAGATTTTTCCCCTCTATGGGGACCATTCCAATTATTGCAATCACATACCCAATAAACCATGCTAATACTGGAGTTATATCATTAATCATGACCACTTAAAAAAATTGACCACAGAAAGCACTACAGCTGTTGAATGTATCTGTACGCCACCTGTTGACATAATGTGTTTGACATAATGTGCATGATAATATTGTTGAGTACCTCAGTAGATGAGTCATCCCAAAGAACAATCTGAATTGGTCTGTAAGGAGACAGTGAAATAACTTATTACAGTTTTGTTTTGGAGTGCTTATGACAGGCTTCCTCAACCTCGGCCCTCCGGATGTTTTGAGACTACAATTCCCATCATCCTTGACCACTGAATAGAATAGAATATATTTATTGTCATTGTCCCCTTCGGGAACAACGAAATTACTTGGCTGCTCCATCCACCCAGATAGGGCACTCCACGCAAAGACAAAACAACTACAAAAACACTGATTAAAACCATACACACTGATTAAAACCATACACACTGATTAAAACAATGATAAAACATAACAGGTAAGATTAGATGACTTCAAAGTCCAGGCTTCCCATTCAAGGCCGCGATCGCTCTGGAAAAGAAGCTGTTTCTAAGACGGCTTGTTCTTGTTGTCATCGTCCTGTATCTCCGTCCCGATGGCAAAAGTTCAAAGAGACCAGGATGCGATGGATCTTTCACTATGTCCAGTGCCTTTCTGTGGCACCTCATGGTCCTGCTAGCTTGGGATCATGGGAGTTATAAGCCAAAAATATCTGGAGGGTCAAGGTTGAGGAAGCCTGGCTTAAGCTTAGTGAACAATGTGCTTGGCTAAACTGGGTGTCCATAAAGACCCCATGTTCTTGGTTGTCTCAATACTAATGCAGTATATGAAAATCAAGGCATAATTTGATGACTGGCAGCTGAAGCAGACTCCCCGGTTTTGCTGTCCTATTTGGAGGTCCATTTCTGCTTCTTTTTCAGAGCTGCGGCAATAAATGGCAAAAATGTTTCAAGAGAGAGCCTTGCTATAGCTCTGCTGCCATCGCATTCTGTGGGTGGTAGCACTTTCTGTATGAGAGAGAAAGGCCCCATCTGCATTATCCCACTTCAAACAGTCATGGCTTCCCTCCAAAGATTTACACAATTACAAAAGCACAGCAAAACACAAGCAGTCATAGACAAGAAATGAAAACATCTCAGTTAAGTGTGCAATAAAATGAAAGACACCCCATGTAATTCATAGTAAGATCTAACTGCATAAGATGAAAAAACATAATCCAACAACAGCAAAAAATTAAGCATTTCCATAATTAATCATTGAACCCCAACAAAAACTCCTAAACAATTCCTCACCCCAAGTCTCTCAGCATCCTGAGAAGCAAGTTTTGTAGGATCCACACCAATGAAGACCTCTAGTCTTTTCAGCAACAGCAGCTGCAGCTGCAGTCAGTCAGAACCTCACCCTTCTAGCTCAGGTGGAAATAGGCCACCAAAGCAGGGAGCAGGTCTTGTAGGACTTGCAGCAGAGGTGGTCTCAAAGATACAGACAACAAGGGCAAAGAATGAGGAAAATGGGTGAGTAGTTTGGACCCTAGTTTGACCCTGAAAGCATCTGCTGCAGTTTTAAAACCAGTAGTTCTCTTTGAATAATTTTCAGCCTGCAAGAGCAGCCTCTCTTTTTATTTTTTATTTTAAATAGTCTTTAAATGTGCATTCACATGGACATCTGCTCTCAGCAATATGGAGGGAAATACAATGTGGGCAGTGAGCTTTCAAGTAAAATAGAAATGGTGCAGATTCTGAAGTAGACTTGGGGAACAAGGATTACAAATGTGCAAAAAGATTTGCAAGAAAGTGAAATGGTAGAACTCTCTTAGCCCTTTTTCTTTACACCCAAACAATACAGTGCTTGTTGTGCTTATGCTGGACAGCTCGTTTTCTGAGGAGGATCTGGTCAAGGTTGATCTGGTCAAGGTTGATCTGGAGCCCCAAGTCACAACCTTTGAGGAAGATTGGCATGGATCCCTCCGCACAGCTGGGAGCTTGGCCTCTAAAGCAAATGCTGAACACCCAAGACTCTCATAGCCAGGAGAAGTGCTTGGTTGCAAAGAGGATTCCTCATGAGTAAAGAGCCTTCAAGAGTAAAGTCCTCCCCACAAAGAGGACTTTCTGCAGAAATGGCTATGGGACTTCAGCCGGGCTCTGGATGAGGGTTCAGGCTTTTCTGGCTTAAAAGCCTCCATGTGAGGCTGGGAGAACTGCTGGAACAAGATCTTCCCACCAGCCCAATACTTTGCTTGAGCTACTAGCTCCATATGACCAATCTGCGGACTGCCTCTTGACCTTGCCTTTGCCTGAATTACTGCCTTTATGTGACCAAATTGTGGACTGCATATTGGCTTTGCCCTCACCTGTGCCTTCACCTGAACTGCTAAGCTGGCACTGCTATAGGCATTTGCTGTGGATTCTTGCCAGACAGAGCCTGGCCTGAAACAGGACAAGCACAAATTCACATGTTCATCCGGCATGCCTAAACTTTCTTACAATAGTGGATTTAATACGCTCCATTGAGGACAACTTCCAGCCCTGCTGTGCCCTGCATTCTTGTGCATGTCTGCATGGATCCATTGCAACAGGACCATTAAAAGTTTCCTTCCCTTCCTTTAGTGGCATGTTAACAGTGGTTTGTCATTGGAATGGATGTAATTAGACATGCCTAGTAACACACCAGGGACCCAGGTGGCGCTGTGGGTTAAACCACTGAGCCTAGGGCTTGCCAATCAGAAGGTCGGCGGTTTGAATCCCTGCGACGGGGTGAGCTCCCGTTGCTCGGTCCCAGCTCCTGCCCACCTAGCAGTTCGAAAGCATGTCAAAGTGCAAGTAGATAAATAGGAACCGCTCTGGCAGGAAGGTAAACGGTGTTTCCGTGCGCTGCTCTGGTTCGCCAGAAGCGGCTTAGTCATGCTGGCCACATGACCCGGAAGCTGTACGCCGGCTCTCGGCCAATAAAGCGAGATGAGCGCCACAACCCCAGAGTCGGACACGACTGGATCTAATGGTCAGGGGTCCCCTTTACCTTTACCTAGTAACACACCACTGGAATAGAAGTCGCCTTAATGTGTATGGAGATATGTGCCAGTTTAGGTACCTCACAAAAGGTTCATTAGTGTTTATCAGTCTCCACACACACACACACACACACACACACACACACACACCCCAAAGCACCATAGAAGGAAATTCTGAAATAGTTAAATATTTGCTATGAGCTGGGAAAGAATTATAAGATTGTTTGAAAAGTGACAAGTGATCATTTTATTTAGTTGAACAAGACACATAACAAAGATGCTAAGAGATTAAAAAAACAACCATCAAAGAAATTCATTTGATTTATACAAGTCTAGGAAATTAGTGTGTGATCTGGCATAACTCCACTAAAACATTTCACATCAAACAAAATTAGTTGTTGCTTACCAGTGGCAGAGCTATGGTTTAGATTTACATCCTTGTTTTATTCGGTTGTGTGGTTTTGGAAATGATCTGAGTATGTGATGAACAGATCATTATTTATTTCTTGCTCTGTGTGCAACATGCTCTACTGTATAAAAGCCTGAAGAAAATATAAATTTTCTTCCGATTGAAGCAGTCAGCTTTTTATTCACTCACATATCTGGTGGTGGCAGGTAACTAACAGGCTGGAAGTCACGGAGCCAAACAGCAGGTGAACCCGGAGTCAATGATAAGCAGGACCAAGTCATTCTAGTTTTGTCCCCATCCGCCTGAATTCTATGAAGACATCACTGAGACCAAGGAGTAGGAAGCTGATGACCAGGACAAATCCCTGGACATGTAAGCAAGAAGAGACCACTGCACTGAATGCTCTCTTTTGAGAATAGAGAGGACATATGGCAGCTCAGGAGTATGGCTGCCATACGTCCCATTACCAGAATTTCAAAGGCAGAATTGACGTATGGAGGGAATTTCCGAAAGGTGGCACTTTGTCCTGGGTGTTAGGCAAAAAAGAAAAAAGAAAGAAAGAAAGAAAAGAAGAAGAAGAAAAGCTCAACAATTTTTGGGGTGTCCTGGTTTTTACTTTTTGAAATATGGCAACCCTAGAGGCACCTCCAAGAGCTTAGTTCCAGACTATCTCACTAAGAGTGAGACACTCTTAAAGGTAATAATCATAATAATAATAATCATAATAATAATAATCATAATAATTTTTTATTTATACCCAGCCAAGACCGGGCTCAGAGTGGCTAACACCAATAAAATCACAGCAAAACATACAAAACAATCAATTAAAATGCAGGTTAAAATATGATTTAAAGTTTAAAATGCAGCCTCATTTTTAAGTAGCCCACCAATCAAACCATAAAGGAATGAAACATCAGGGATAATCTGAAACCAACCCAAAGCCCAGGCAGAACAGCTCCGTCTTGCAGCCCCTGCGGAAAGATGCCAAATCCCGCAGGGCCCTGGTCTCTTGTGACAGACCGTTCCACCAAGTCAGGGCCAGTACTGAGAAGGCCCTGGCCCTAGTTGAGGCCAGCCTAGCATCCTTGTGGCTCGGGACCTCCAAAATGTTATTATTTGAGGACCTTAAGGTCCTACCCGGGGCATACCAGGAGAGGCGGTCCCTTAGGTACTCTGGTTCCAAGTTGTTCAAGGTTTTCTCATCTGAAACCTTGAACCTGTTCTAGTAGCATCCAGGCAGCCAGCACAGTCCTTGCAGCGCAGGTGTTGTATGCTGCCAGAAAGTTACTTCCATCAGCAATTGAGCCAGTGCATTCTGCAGCAGCTGAAACTTCACAACCCACATTGCAACCATCAAGTCTTGGAACGAATGTTGCAAACTACCCCAATCCAGAAATGGCTATAGACTCGACTGGGTTGGCCCACAGAATCTCACCAGGTAAAAGGCTCTCTGAACCATTGAAGACACTCATGCCTCCACTGATAGTGCTGGATCTGGGAATACTCTCCATTATAAACTTGCTCCTTTAAACGTGCAACCCCCTCTAGAGCAGATAGTTTACCAATCCCTGACTTGAAGAACACTCACAGTGCCTTCATCTTGCCAGGTTTCCAGGTCAGTGTAGGGGCCCTTATCCAGTCTATCATGGAGCCCAGACATTGAGCTAAGGTTTCTTTTTTTAATAATCATAATCATCAATCAATCAATCAATCAAATAATTAAAATTGGTGACATGTTTCAGAGGTTCCCTCTCTTCCATAGATTATCACCAGATTTCACCTAAAGTGAAATTCAAAGCACATTTAAAGAGGTTGGCTTTTTTTGCGAGTGGAGGGGATCTGAGAAATGTCATGGGAAGCCAGAATTTTTTATAAAAACTATCTGTGTCTTGTGGAGGGCGGAGGTATTAACAACCCGTACTCTCATGGCAAAGGAGCTGATTTTATATGAATGTAGACTCAGATTGAGAGATACAATAATTCACTCTTTCCAGGGGTCAAGAGGAAGTTTAAGTGCTCCCTTTATCTTCAAAAGATGTTTCGGTTCCTGGACTCCCCTTATTAAATGTCTTTATTCTCATAGCAAGTGAACAGAATGTACTGTCTTGTCCCAGATTGTGCGATCGTTTGGCACAAAGATTCAAGTTTGGCAACAAAGCCACTTGTGATTTTTCTCAACAGGATGGCAATCTGTGCTCTGTAATTAAATTAGGTTCTGTCTACGTATTGTTTTGGCTTATAAAAACAGAAAGCATGAGATCAGATCCATCCACTTAGAGGCTCATCAACACAAAACATCCCCAATTCATTGAGTCTCTTTGGCTCTGGGAATACTAGTAGACAACACATTAATCAATAAAGCAATGATAGAACAAGGTCAGATTCAAAACACATGTCTATATAGGTATCTGCAGATTAGGGGTCTTCAATGTTACACCCGGTATAGATTAAACATCTGATTTGATTTAATCCACTTTGGCTCTTTGTGGGTGATTTAAGTCTTCATGAATCTTGTGACAGACAATTGTTCCTCAAACATTGTTGCGTTTGCAGAAAGTCCTAAAATTGTGTATTGGCCACACAAACATAATCTGACAGAAATCAATGCATGTTTACAGTCTGCATGCACACATATTCGCTCCTTATACCGGATATTATGATGTGGACTCATTTTGTTTACTAAAGGAGCTAATGGTCTGTGCTGAGTTGTAGTTCTTGCCATGCAATAAAGTGTTTAGGAACAGGGTTGGCTTCGATGTGCGGGGGGGGGGGGGCGGGACACCTAGGCAGGTGTGCTTGAGGAATTTAATAAAACTTCAATAATGCAAATGACCTGATACACATTTCTTGAAGCAAATTGGAGTTTGGCTATCTGCTGCATTTCACACTATTTTGAATGCCACAGCACAGTTCTTATCAGTTTAAGCACAGTAAAATGTACTTTTTGAAATATGCATTTTGAAAGAAATAGGTGTCAAAATACTTATTTTGAGAGAAACAGTTAAGAAGTCAGCAGATTAATGAGAAAGTGGGATACAATTATGGGCAAATTATTTTTAAAGTGAAATGAACTGGAAATAAAGATATTTCCTCATTCCTACATCTAGGTAGGCCAGTAGCTAAGGTGTACTCCAGTGACTATAATTGGTTTTAACTGTTTTAAATTCTGAATTTCAAATTGTTGCAACCCACCTTGGGATCTGCTAGTGAAGAGCTGGTAATAAACTTATTATTATAATTATTACTGAAGTTCTAACCCCACTTACCTGGATTTAAGCCCCATTGAATTAAACAGGACATACTTCTGAGTAGACGTGCTTAGGAAGGCAGTCATTACAATAATGCGCCAAATGCAATAATTATACATAGTGTGGATATAGTGCTTTTTGATGAGCCAGGCTAGAATTGTGTGTGTTTGTGTGTGTGTGTTTAATGGTCTCCAAAGTGAGGTACAACAAATGGGAAAATAATAAAAGCAAATAAAAAACACCCTAAAATGTGTCATAAGTATGAGCAGCAAACAAAAAACAAGCAAAAGAATCTGCATAGTAAGGGAAAGGCCTTCAACAGCATAAACTTCTCTTTCTAGTAAGGTTCTTCTGTTCCCACTATGATTTGCTTACTTTTAAATGTTTTAATCACTAATGTCCAAATCACACAGCACAATTAGGGTTGCCAGGTCTGCTTCCAAAAAATAGAGGACAAGCGGGGGGGGGGGGTTAAATTAAATTAAATTATATATTTTCTTACAAACATTTTAACACGTATTAAAATAATCACTTCAAAACTTTACTTAAAATTCAAAACATCAAATATATTATAATAATATGTAAAATATTAAATTACATTTTACTTTGCTGTCGTGTGTATTTTTTATTTGACTGCGCAGCTTTGATCAATTCTTTGTGTTTAAGGAATAATTCTTTAATTTCAGTACAACGTACATAATTTTATAATCTTAATCTTAATTTAATCTTAATTTTATAATCTTAATCTTAGGGTCATGGGTTCGAGCCCCCATGGGTTCCATTCCTGCATTGCAGGGGGTTGGACTAGATGATCCTCGTGGTCCCTTCCAACAACTCTACAATTCTATGTTTCTATGCTTGCTTCTTAGGGATCCTTGGGGCAAAGCTACCCAAGTTCCCAACAGGGGTTCCTTCTTACCGTTCCTGTATTAGGGAGGCGATCCTTGGGGCAAGGATCTTGCTCCCTCAGGTCGTCGGGCAAGTCTCCTCCAAGCCCGCCCCCCCCCCGCGCCTCTACTGGTAGCTGGTTTGCTGCTGCTTCTGCGCGTCAGGAACAGGAAGAGGCATCTTTTTCTTTCGCGCCTCCCCCTTTTGTTCTCCCCGCGAGTCAGGAACAGGCGGGGCAGAACTCCGGCAAGAGGCGCCTCCCCCCCCCCCATTTTTTAAATGTCTTGGGAAACAATTGAGTATGATTAATAATTTTTTCAGAGAATCGAGTTCAATGGATATTCGATCTTTGTCTCATTCTTACTTATGAAAAAAAGACAAAACACGATTCTCCTATCCTTATTCTCTTAGACCAGGGGTGGCCAACTCCCAAGGGACTGTGATCTACTCACAGAGTTAAAAACTGGCAGTGATCTACCCCCTTTTTGGGGGTTCGGGTCAAAGTTGTTGAGTTTTTTTCAGGGAGGAGGTAAAATGTTGAGCTTTTTTTAGGGGAGCCACAGTTGTTCAACTTCTTTGGGGGGAGCCAATGATCTACCAGTGATCTACTGCACACGTCCGGTGATCTACCGGTAGATCACAATCTACCTGTTGGACATGCCTGTCTTAGACTGTACTGCTTTAGTTTACGTACCATTTCATCATAAAGCTTTTGAATAAAAAAAATGTCCACTATTTTGTGAAAAAAAATAGTGAACATAATGTGAAAAAAAGCGGACTGTCTGCTCAAATAGTGGACACCTGGCAACCCTAAGCACAATATGCCCCGAAAGAGCACATTTTGAGGTTGAGATACGAAAGGAGGCTCAGCTGCTGAGGGCAGGCTGTTCATGCTCAATGAGAAAGCGACAACGCTTGATTTTTCTTTTCTTCCGCAGAAGGGAGGGGGAGCGGAGGGAGAAGGTCTGTGCTGATTAAAGCAAAGAAGAGTTGCGTCTTCCCCAAAAGGACCCATTCGGAGACAAATTGAGATTGATTCAGTCATCAGCTTTCTGACAAATGGCAGCTATTAGCTCCCACTTCCTCACCTCCCCACCTCAACCGCTACAGCTGGACTTCATTTAAGGCCTATCAGGTGCTCTGGTAACCAGTCGGCAGGAGTAAGGCGGCAAAACATGAGCTATATGTCCTATTAAAGATGTGGTGTGAATGACAAAGTCTCATCGGACAAGGGAGAGGAAGATTGAATGTGGCGCATATATATTCTGCCTAGTTCCAGGTAGGTAGCCGTGTTGGTCTGTCATAGTCAAAACAAAATAAAAAATAAAAAAAATCCTTACAGTAGCACCTTAGAGACCAACTAAGTTTGTTCTTGGTATGAGCTTTCGTGTGCATGCACACGAAAGCTCATACCAAGAACAAACTTAGTTGGTCTCTAAGGTGCTACTGGAAGAATTATTATTATTTTTTATTATATTCTGCCTAGTTCATTCATATTCTGCCCTCCACCCAAACATGGCACCAGTACTTTGGAACGCTGATCCCACCGAAATCAGCCACCGCTGAAAAGGTTTCTGTTTTAATAAGTGTTTTCAAAGAAAGACTTTGATTCGGTGTTGATTCTTTGATGTGTGTTTTATAATTCTATGATGTTTAAATTATTTTATTGTACAGTGGCCCCCACCCCCAATATATACATTCTGAAGGATTTTTTTTAAAAAAGCCATTTTATAAGTTGCTCACAATTGAATTCTGTGACAAATTATACAAAGGTACCTTTAAAAGCAACAAGAAAAGTATTCTTTTCTTATAAAAAGAAATACCATTGTAAAGAACGAGAGCAATTCAGGCAGAATTGAAATAAACGGAGCAAGTATTTCCCCAGACCATATAAGAAAGCCATCAGAAATTAATTCCTGCTAATAAATTAACATGAATATAATACGGAGAGCAACATTTAAGACCTCACGTGTCCTTAAGAATATATATATCCAGACATTTCAATAAATGCTATTATATTTAACGAGTAGGGACTTGACATTCATACAGAAAACTCAAATATCAGAATATTCCTAGATGTCTTATCAACTAAATCAGTGAGCAAAGGTGATCTTTCATGGATTGATCTCAAGAAGTAGTGCATTAACTGGCTACATTAGTAGTTTTATAGGTTTCTAAATGGAGTAAAGCGTGGGTGATCAGGATTTTGCTTTTAGTCATGGCTGCTTTTACTGCTAAAGGGACAGTGTGAGTGGCTAGGGATTTGTTTATTTTTTACTAAGAGAATGCTGATAAACCAAACAATTTACTTAACATATCCTTTCACTGTATCTTTATAACAACTAGATATGGCTGTTTTCCATGAGCTTTTGCCTTAATGAGATTAGTCTTCCTGCACGGGAAACATCTGTCAATAAATCATATATTTTTATGCATCTGTGGGTTTTTTTTAAAAAACCTTAAATTGGTTAATATTTCATGTCAACGTAAGTTATATTATCTTGGGAATGAATTCTAATCCTCTTTAAGTGGTTGGTTAGGAGAATTTGCCCAGCTCATTCCAGCACAATTGGAGACCGGTTCACACAACCCTTGTAAAAAAGTCTACAGATTTTGAACATCCTATTAACTTTCCAAATGTATGTTGAAAATTAGCAGACAGATTTGCCACCAGATCCTATGTATACCTACTTATCCACTTGGATAGCGTTTAGTTTCATAGGATTGCAACCTTATGGTCAGCCAGATAATCTGTTCACAGAAAACAGAAATGCTAACACCCAAGTAAGAAATTCTCCTGTGGGCCTCAGGGAATATCTTGCACATTCTCTGGTTGTTATGCATAATCTCCAACTAACTATACAGGTCCGCCAAGTCCTCTTGGGGACTCTGCATATTGGCCAGAGAATATGTAGAATTCTGTTTCTGTAGAGCCACTGTGGTGTAGTGGTTAAGAGCAGTAGACTCGTAATCTGGGGAACCGGGTTCGCATCTCCGCTCCTCCACATGCAGCTGCTGGGTGACATTGGGCTAGTCACACTTCTCTGAAATCTCTCAGCCCCACTCACCTCACAGAGTGTTTGTTGGGGTGGAGGAAGGGAAAGGAGAATGTGAGCCGCTTTGAGACTCCTTCGGGTAGTGATAAAGCGGGATATCAAATCCAAACTCTTCGTTGTCTTCTTCTTCTTCTCCTTCTCCTTCTCCTTCTCCTTCTCCTTCTCCTTCTCCTTCTCCTCCTCCTCCTCCTCCTCCTCCTCCTTCTTCTTCTTCTATGTGCACATTCTCCACAAGATCTAATTAAATGTGTGCAATGGGCTAGTGGTTCTTACTCACATTTACCATTCACATGACTCAAAATGTACATATCCTTCCCTCCCTCCCCACTCCCACCCACGATCAAGCAGTTATACCAAAAGCTTATGGGTTCCAAGGTGGGTTTTTATTAGCTGGATTTTCTAGGCAGGATAAAAGAAAGATAAAGCTTTATATCAGGAAGTACAGTTAAAATGTGGGAAAAGCTAATAAAAGCCTTAACTGGTTAAATCACCAATGCCTTCCTGCTACAAGATTCCCTTCTTGTCCTCATGAGAGATTAGTGAAGGTGATAAAAACTGCGGTCTTGTTATTATTGAGATAACAGAAAAGCAATGAAGAGACAACAAGTGATTTAAGGAGATTGTGTCTAAGCAGGCTATACGTAGGAGTAATTGTGGGTCTTCTAAAAGAGGTTGTTTGGCATTGAACCATTTTATCTATGTTCTGTATCCATCTGCCTTCTGTACTGTTGGCCCAAAGCAGGGATATAACTTACAGTTTGGTGGCAGTTTCTGGCTGAAAAATAAGCTTGAATATAACAATAAAGAGTGTTAAATTGTTTCACCTTCAAGGCCAGCAAATGTACTGCGCCACTTGGTTAGATGCATGCTGTGTTCCTCTCAGAAGCCTCACTTGTGTGTGTTATGAGTTCTTTTTCCATATCAATCTAATGAGCCAAATTACTACGAAGACTGACCTCAGGCCCTCCAAGTGTCCTTATTTTTTAGGAATAGTCCTGGATTTGCAGGAACTGTCCCAGTTTCTGATTTGATCTTGGAACATCCTGCTTTTCCTTAGTATGTTTCGATTTTCATCAGACAAATGTTGGATAAACATTTTCTCCTATTTTCATTTGAGAAATGATGGAGGGTATGGACGTATGCAACCCCTGAGCCAAGGAGATAAGAAACTATGCAACCTTTAGAAGATATCTGAAGGCAGTCCTGTATAGGGAAATTTTTAATGTTTATTGTTTTATTATGTTTTATATATGCTGGAACAGGGACCCAGGTGGCGCTGTGGGTTAACCACAGAGCCTAGGGCTTGCTGATCAGAAGGTCGGCGGTTCGAATCCCCGCAACGCGGTGAGCTCCCGTTGCTCGGTCCCTGCTCCTGCCAACCTAGCAGTTCGAAAGCACATCAAAGTGCAAGTAGATCAATAGGAACCGCTCTGGCGGGAAGGTAAACGGCGTTTCCGTGCGCTGCTCTGGTTTGCCAGAAGCGGCTTAGTCATGCTGGCCACATGTCCCGGAAGCTGTACGCCGGCTCCCTCGGCCAGTAAAGCGAGATGAGTGCTGCAACTCCAGAGTTGGACACGACTGGACCTAATGGTCAGGGGTCCCTTTACCTTTAACGCAGTCAGATGGGTGGGGTATCATCATCATCATCATCATTAGGGTGTCTATTTTCATCAGAGAAATGTTGGAGAGTATGTAGACTTCAACCACAGTTGTCAAATCAAATGACAAAACCAATTCTGAATAGTATATCCAATACGTTGCAGCAGATTCCCCTTTGATAAACTTTCTAAAACTGGAGCTGGTGGCAGGAAGGAGGAGAGGTGAGGCAGAGGACATGGCTGGGCCAGTCTTGCAGCGGTCTTGGCTCCAATAGTCCACACTCTGACTGGAGGAAAGAAAGGCAGTGTCCATCCCTATTGCCTGTGGAATTAAGACAATGGCCCTGGCCTTACTCTGCTACATGAATGCATGAACCTTTTCATTGCCAGCCAGGAGTGCAGGTCTGCTATCATCACCCAGCATGGCTCTTGAGCCCAGTAAGCTTGCTGAGGGATGTGTCACATCAGCAGAGAAAGCAGTGGAGGGGTAATGAACACACCTTGCCTGGATCCCTTCAAGGCAGGGCTGACTTTCATCCTGATCCCTCTGTGGATCAGGGTGAGGAAATATCACTGCAACAGCCTTGGCGACATGGACGTAGTCCCTCCCCTCCAGAACACTTCCCCTTGTGAACAATTTTACACACATGGGGGGGGGGAAGGAAAGCAGTTGTTTGATGGGAAGCAAAAATATTTGCTAAATGTGTCTCCCTCTTTCAGCTCAGCACTAACATTATGTCCATGTATAGTTTGTAGATCCAAATAAGAAGGAATTATTTACTTAAGTTAATGGGTTTCCTGTTTTTATCATCCATTGAACGGCACGTAAACAAAAGGCAATGTTAACAAGAAGGGGAGTGGAGAAAGGGAGATTTAAGTATTATGTTTATGGAGGGTATATATGCAACCTCAGAATTGAAGGCTTTAATAGCGGGTGGTGGGGTGAGGTCTGGAGCGATGTAACATCCCTCCCCCATTGCAAGCAGATTCAGTTTCTCTCTTGGCTCAAGGCCTGTGGAAAAAGACCAGGGCAAAGGGAGCGTTGGGTTGAGAGCGTGGTTCTTAGTGCCTTAGAGAGAAGATCGTTCAGCAGCAGTACTTAACAGATGAAGGTTCTTCAGGTCACATGACCTCTTCGTTAATGCTGAAATCATCAGGATGCAATGTGTCTTCAGACAGTTTGGTTCTGCCCTCAAAATACCAGAAAGATCAGCAGGTGCAGCAGTGGAGCTTGAGTCAAGTGAATGAATCAGAGCCATGGATTGCATACTCTGGGGATGGGCTTGGTCAAGGCCTTCTTAGATTTCTGCAGAGATCAGCCTTTCTGAGATGCTTTAAATCCAAGAGCTGATGCCTGAGGGACTTAACAGGCACAGACTAATTAATCTGGTTTACATAAAAGTTACACTTAGGCTTCACATTCAATCAGATCGTTAATCATTTCAGTCAACAGCATGTAAGTGCCTGCCTCTCCCAAACCAAAAGTATTCTAAGGATTTTTGCAGGGACAAAAGGCACTGACAGCCGAACAAAAGCGTTTGGCAATCAGCTGATTCTACATCTGCAGCACAAGCATTCCTGGAGTGCTGTGATGACTTCGGGAGAGTGTCGCCTCTGGCTGTCAAAAGAAGAGAAGGTTGCCAAAGTAAGTCCATGTGCATTGAAGGACACAATTTCATAATCTGCTTTATTATGCTCACAGTGGCCCAATTCACCGGGTTATTTTTTTAATGCAGTAACTGAATAGCAGATGGGTTGGTGTATATGGGGACAGTGTCTTCTGCTCATAGAAAAATTGGTTTACTTCACCAGAACACTGGTGAAAATGTTCTGCATCAGAAACCAAACCCAAATATGTTCCCTTTTTGTACGCATTTGCGGGATGGGCTTAATGGCTATTCTGCTCATGTTTCTCTTGATCTGATTGAACACTTTCTATGGGTAGCAAAGCTGAACCACGTGTTCCCATGATTGTGTCTCGCATGAATTCCATTACATTAAACCAAATTCAAAGGTGCACCAGGCCATAAGAGTTTCAGAGATCTGTTCCTCAGAATTAAAATTCCACCTTTCTGAGGAATTGTTAGGAAAGGACTGGCAAACTGCTCAGTTCTTATGAGTGATCCCTGATTGGCTGGGACCATCAGGGTGACCAATATGGGAAGATGCTTTCACTCATGGAATTAATACCAGTGCATACCTAAATTTGACTGATTGCAAGGTGACAGCATCGCATATAGTATAGGCTCCCTGAGTGGCTGAAATTATTTGAACTGATGGGGAAATGGCTAGTGAGGCAGCAGCAGATGAGGGAAGTTACTGGGAAGCTACTGTGAACAGGCTTGAACAGTTGTGAACAGTTAGGAGAAAGATAGGACCCTCCATGAAAAATGAACACTAAGTTCTGGGCAAAAATCTAACTTAGAGAACAAGCTAGGTTCAGCACTATCCTGTATGCATGAAAATCTTGCTTACCAGAAGACATGGTCCACATATGGGTAGACTTACAAGATAAGAAAGGGATGCGGGTGGCGCTGTGGTCTAAACCACAGAGCCTAGGGCTTGCCAATCAGAAGGTCAGGGGTTCAAATCCCCGCAACGGGGTGAGCTCCCGTTATTTGGTCCCAGCTCCTGCCCACCTAGCAGTTTGAAAGCATGTCAAGTGCAAGTAGATAAATAGGTACCGCTCCGGCGGGAAGGTAAACGCCGTTTCTGTGCGCTGCTCTGGTTCGCCAGAAGCGGCTTAGTCATGCTGGCCACATGACCCAGAAGCTGTCTGCGGAAAAACGCTGGCTCCCTCGGCCTATGAGTGTGCAACCCCAGAGTTGTCCGTGACTGGACCTAATGGTCAGGGGTGCCTTTACCTTTACCCTTACAAGATAAGAACCTTTTAAATATTACAGTAGCTACATGGAACACTCCTTGTCAGCTTCCCAAATATGTTGTGCATATAATATTATGAATAGGCATCCATCCTACATGTAAGAGAATTGGCAGCACAACAGCTGTTGTGATTGTGAAAAGTGCATGTTGTGCATATAAGTGTCTTCACCATCAAAAAAGCTCAAGGAAAGAAGTCACTGATTATAGAAACTGGTGGGCAATGCATTCAGTAGTGTACACAATGTGCAAAAATGATACACACTGTATTCTATGGTCCTCACTGCTTTTGAATGAGGAACATGATACAGTTAAGCCAGCTTCTGATAGTATAACTGCAATATGCAACATTGATGAGACCTGCACTTCAAGGCACATGGACTCTCATAGCATTTTCTATGAATGCAACTACAAAAAAAGGTTAAATCAGTTTTTTGCACAGGATACTGACCAAAGAATTTAACCACATAACTCAATTTGACTCTTCATTCTCTTCTCCCCTTGAGATGGTAGTTCAGCAAGAGGCCAGTCAAATAAAGATCTCCTGGTTGAATTCTGCGGTCAGACCTTTCCTGAAATTACAGGGTGGGGTTGACAATGCAGAAAGCTATTATTTCCAGGTTTGATAATCTCAGAACAGATGTGCAGGGCAATAAAATATTCTTAAAAGGGGGGGGGGGTTGCCCTTGTTTAGATGCACTTTCCAGAAGAGATTTTCTAATCATGACAACATACTTCTGAGTGGTTCAGAACTGACCTTCCAGACTCTTTTGGGAATCATAGTTTAAATGCAGTAATAAATGGAAAATGTCTGGCTATTGCCAGCACTGCTTTGCAGGATGTATTGTCTTGTATTTTAATGCATTTTGAGCAGTAAATTCAAATGGGATAAAAGGTGCTTTTCTACAGACAGGCA
This sequence comes from Darevskia mixta, assembly GCA_034641385.1. NCBI lineage: Eukaryota > Metazoa > Chordata > Lepidosauria > Squamata > Lacertidae > Darevskia > Darevskia mixta. The sequence goes on along the minus strand of JAWWNH010000224.1, from coordinate 3,841,664 downwards.
TTCTAGGTGGAGACAATTTGATGGAAGTGGTTTGTATTTGCTTTTTGGTCCTGATTCATTGAGCTGCATCTGATTACTGGATTTTTATTCTAAGCCATGTTGATGGGGGGGGGTGATTTGTGTATTCTTTGTTTGTGTTGCTATTGCCACCCCTTCAAAGGCTATTCTAAATGTTATCTTTTGTTATCAGCTGTTAACACTTCTGTTATCAGTTGCATTGCTCTGCATCGCCTTTTTTTTTTTTAAAGCAGCATCAAGAGAGTATGTATGTTTTGCTATTACAATGTAAGAACATACCCATGCCAAGCAGGGAAACGGATAGTCAGTTCCTTACTTTGTGGCTAATTCTGAGCTCCTTGAAGGAAAGTGTAGAATCCATCCCCTTACTTTAAACCACTGTAGTTTAAACCACAGCGGGTGGCGCTGTGGGTTAAACCACAGAGCCTAGGGCTTGCCGATCAGAAGGTCGGCGGTTCGAATCCCCGCGACGGGGTGAGCTCCCGTTGCTCGGTCCCAGCTCCTGCCAACCTAGCAGTTCGAAAGCACGTCAAAGTGCAAATAGGTACCGCTCCGGCGGGAAGGTAAACAGCATTTCTGTGTGCTGCTCTGGTTCGCCAGAAGCGGCTTAGTCATGCTGGCCACATGACCTGGATGCTGTACACCGGCTCCCTCGGCCAATAAAGCGAGATGAGCGGCGCAACCCCAGAGTCAGTCACGACTGGACCCTTTACCTAGTTTCTAAAGGCAAGCTTGTAGGATTAGATTAGGAACAACTGAAGCTGCTTTAGGCCAAGTCAGACATTGGTCCATCTGGCTTAGCATTTTCTACACTGACTGGCAGTGGCTCTCCAGGATTCCAGACATGGCCTCCTCCCAGCCCTACTTGGGGACATTCCTCATGCAACTGAGCTACAGCAGCCCTTCTCCCTCTTGTTACATGTGTCAGATCCTAGCTATGCATGGAAAAAGGTGCCACTGCTGTAGAGTTGAAATGCTAGTATTGTGTTTGCTTTTACACTTATGTAAAAGTAACTCAGAAGCTCATTGCCCATTGAGTGAAAAAAGCCAAGGAACTCAGTGGGACTTATTTCTGTATAAACATAACAACCAGACATGTTTTCTTGGCTTCTTTGGACCAATGGGCATTAAAATTCTGCCAATATCATTACACATCAGTGAGCTGCATCCCCCTAAGTTCCTATGAGAAAGCCACAAATAGAGTTTCAGTGAGAGGCAGGAAGAAGAACCTCCTGTCTGATGTAATGTAAATGGGTTCATTGAAAATCATTGAGTGGTACACATATAGTGGAGAAGTAGGAAAAGTTGTTCCTTCTTGGAATAACAACTGATCAAGCAGAAGCACTACCAACTTACCACAGTATATGTAAGATCAAGGAGTTACTTCTGCCATTTTGGAACATGTCCAGAAGCCACCGTTCCATACAGAACACAGGAAAGATGTAAGCGGCTCATTTTGAGAGTCTCCAGGCCAGAACTATGGATATTGGAAAATGGCTGCAGCTGATTTCCACGTGGCATCAGTCCATCTAATTCACCTGTCAAACAGGTTTCAGTATTATGATCTATGCATGGAGTGGCTTCTATGAGGAAGGATTGTTGGATGTTTCAAGATGGTAGCTCTGGTTAGCTCTTCCAGGCTATACAATGCCATTCTTATACCTGGACAGGGAATGGCGGGCTCTTTACAGCTCTATTTTGCCATGTTACTTGAGGCACCACAAGCTAAAACAACTATCACTTGCCTTCCAAATCCAGGAGTTATTCTACTGACTACTCATCATGGTCTCAGCTCTTGTGGTGCGCAGAGGATAGCTAGCTGTCTCTATTCCCTAGGTAGACTTGCAACAGGATTTCCAGTTGCAGGGTCAGAAGTGTGAAACCATCCTCAACTACTGGTCCTTGAATGACTTCTCTTCCAAAGGAGGGGAATTAACATTTTGGCCAAATTGTGGTCAGGGAAAAAAATCTTCAATGCATCTCCATGATGTCCACTTTAATTGGTTGCATTTAGAGACGTAAGAAAACCTCATTTTCCATTCCACCCTGTATTTCTCATGTGCACCGTTGTTTCTGTTCTGCTGCAGTTTGTCTTCCACCAAAAATGATGTTATTCATCTCACTGTCTGCTGCCATGAAATCACATAACTTGTGTAAATATATAATTAATAAATTACTTTGTCATTACATTGTTTTACCCGATTCACTTCAGCGCAAAGGAAACACAATGTGAATGGGGGCAGGGAATGTAATCAATTTCATACTGAAGGTAACAACAGCCAATACTGATTGCATTCTCTGGATTGATTGCTGGACATGGGATGAATAAGCAAACATCGGCAATTTCCGTTCCTGTTTCCCATTTTCATCAGAATTCTCCAACATCTATCCATTTGAGAGAAATTGTACCTTTTTTTAAAAACTGCTACTTAATATTTTTATTTTGTTAAGGTGATTTCAGTTAAAAGGAATAAAGTGATATAGAAAAAAGAAGGAAAAGTAAGAGGAGAAAAACAACAACAAAGATACATATAAAAATGAAAATATACAAAAAAGCAACATACAATATTCCCATACATTCTTGTACTAATTGGTATAGTGTTATTGTCCTAGTGCTTATGTAAATGTTAATAGCCTACTACATTTTGTATAAACTCATTCCAAATGTTATCGTATTTGAATTGAATTGAAATGAAATGAATCTTTATTTGCGTCAGCCATTGGCCATAGCAATAAAACAACAATACAATATACAAAGAATAGAAATACTAATAAAAAGTTGATTATATAAAATACATTTTAGGGTTTTGAATCAATAGTCAAGTAGTGGATCTTATTCTAATTGCCCCAGCTAAAACCTTGCAGTCTTTGCTGTCACCAGCTCAACTTGATCTGCCAAGAGAAAGGACACTCTGGCAGTGGCTGGGCGACTGTCGTATTTATCCACACAGAGTCTGCGCCTGTAAGCAGTCGGTTCATAAATTGCCAGTGATGTCATATCATCAGTCCATTGATTGAAGGGTACCATATCTTTATTTTTCCAGTTTCTCAATATCAATCTCTTGGCCACCTTTAGGGCATGGAGAATTGCACCTTCTTGTGCTGAAACAGTGATGCTCTCTCTGCATTGCTGCACAACATACTTTGCTAATGGGTACCATACTTTGACAAAACGCCTATGTCATCTGAGACATTAAAATGTCAACATGTGTCTCGATGCACTGGTGATAGATTAAAATTTAAAATGGTGACATAAAACTTTAACGTTACTTCCGATCCAGAGACATAGTATATAGGGAAGTGGTTTTAACTGCCTTGCCCATTACCATTTGGCATTTTCATCCTTTTTGGTTCCGATGATATATGGAAGTGGCTTGTCAAGTCATTTATGTCAAGTTCAAATGTTAAGGGGATCCTGAATTGAGAAGCAAGGAGTGTAGATAAAAGAGTATGAAAACCTTACAATCAACTAGATATCAATGAGAAAGAGATTCTAAGAGGTATTATTCCTTTAAGGCTGTTGTTATTGCAGACCTTCCCAGGTTATGAAAGCAGCAGTTAGGCTCCAACAGGTGAAATGATGACATAAAAATAGATGGTTCTCCTGCTGGCTTTGTCAGGGCTGGCAAGCAGACAGGAAACAGTCAGTCAGTGAAACTATTGGGCTGTCAAGCTAGTCAGTAGGTAAAGTCAGCAGATCAAGAGCCACACAGTCCATTTTGTATCTGATCAGTGAGTGACTCAGAATGAGAAGCCAAGCAAGAATTAACCCCCTTCATGCATTACTTGTGCGAAAGCACACAATTAAAGGGGCAGGGGGGGCACAGCATGGTGTAGCTTCCGTGGTCTACCCTTGCGTGGGTGGGTGTAGTGGGTGGACATGTGCAGGTACATGTCTGGGAGCTGCAATCCTTTCAATCAGGATTCCTGGAGGTTCTCTGCAGATAGCTTCCCTGCTGAGCACATCCATGCTCAATGCATGGACATTGAGGAGACTGGGAAGCCTTGCAAACTCAGGGGTGGTGTCAGTGGCACAGCCCCACATCCTTAGAACTACGTTGTTATGGGTTTGTGAGTTCTTTGACTCCTCTAAATTCCTGGATAACAGATCCTCCCTTAAATTCCTCAGTCTAGTGGGTGTTGGAGTTTAATCAATGCATAGAGTATTAAGATGGGCTGCCATATGCTGGATTTAGCAATGTCAACATAAAGGCCAAGCCAGTTTTTTTTTGTGCTCAGGAAATTGCCTGGGAGAAGAGCCATCATGGAGAGCAAAAGGAAGGTGATGGGCAGTTAACAAAGCAGATACTCTGTGCCGGATGGCAGATGGGAGTGAGTCCCTCCATCCATTGAGAGATTGTTAGCAGATGAAAGAGGTCAGTCTGTAACAGAGCAGAGGGATAGAGAGCCATGTTTGATTTCTTTTTGGATCCAAGGCTGTAGCAATGGGAGAAACAGGACCCTCTGAAATGGAAATGGCAGAATCACAAGGGAGGCATGGAAGTGCAGCAGAGAGCACAGTAGGACCATTATAAAAGCACCTAGGTATCCCATTGCAAAGCCTGTTTGGACACTCCAAGCAGTGCCTTAACTCCCAGTACTGTTTGATTCAACACAGGACAAAGCAGATGAGAAGATGCAAGCGACCAGCACCACAACACTTACAGTGCATAGTCTCCATCCAGGAAATTATTGATGGTATTTATACTATACAGTATGTTGCTGCCCAGACAACACTGTTTTGTAGTGTATAGAAAGGGCAAGTAGCTGAGATTTCTACTGCAACCTTGTGATCTATTCCTCCCACTCAGAATCTGGAAGGGGCAGTGCCCCTAATTTCTAGTTTCTCATGCTATTTAGGGCCAAAATGAAATGTGATGAAGACTGCCATTAACATGTCTGTAATATTCATGCATAAAGTGTGGGTTGGGGTCTAATCTTTATGTTGAAATGGGTCTGTTGGTGGGAGGAGAGGAATTCTACTTCTCGCACACCTTCAGGAACCCGTCAATGTGGTACTTTCCAGATGTTTTTGGGTTCCCATCAGCCTCCACCAGCATGGCCAATGACCAAGGATTAGGGCAGTTGCAGTCCAACAGCATATTAAGAATCCAAGGTTCCCCATCCCTGCTCTAGAACTACAACACACATGATGGACCATCACCAACTTTCTGCATGGTGACGATGACCAGCCTTCACCAGCATGCTACCTCCCATCAGCACTGGCCACCATGGCCAGGGATGATGGGAGCCATGGTTCCAATGTCTGGAGAGCACTAGTTTGGTTTGCCCCGATATACCCAACTGCACAAAGGTGAATAAGCAAATGCAGCCCCCAATTCAACCTGATTTGGCCCTGAAAGGTATTCTTCTAGATCGAGTAATATACCTGAGCCCTTCCTTTTGTCACTACAGACTGCCGCCCCCCTCCCGCCCCTATTCCACCTCTTTGAGAGCCAGTGTGGTGTGGTGGTTAAGAGTGGTGGACTCGTAATCTAATGAACCGGGTTAGCATCCCCGCTCCTCCACATGCAGCTGCTGGGTGACCTTGGGCTAGTCACACTTCTCTGAAGTCTCTCAGCCCCACTCACCTCACAGAGTGTTTGTTGTCGGGGAGGAAGGGAAAGGAGAATGTGAGCCGCTTTGAGACTCCTTTGGGTAGTGATAAAGCGAGATATCAAATCCAAACTCTTCTTCTTCTTCGCCTTCTCTATCCTTTTCAGTATGGATGGATTGCAAAGGATGGGTGGGGTGAAAAGGAAATTTCTGAATGTTGGATAGAAATAGCATAGGTGGGGATTGTTGGAATGCAATCTGGGACCTTGAAGAGTACTGTACCCCTCTGACTTAAATATAATACAGACCTATTTATGGCCAAGTTTTCTATCCATAATGCAAAAGAAGATAAAACATTCATGCCCCAACATTACATCAAAGGCAAAACCACTTAAAGCAACCTTCGGGGCATTCCCACCATTAAGGAATTCTTGAGCATTTTTCGGGGCAAACTTCTTTTCTGAATCTGGATTGCATTTTAACTTTCATGCTACATCAGTTGTTGAATGAGGGATCGCTTTTTATTGCTCCTTAGGACAAGTATTGCTCTTGATTGCCCACAAATGTTGGGAGTTGAGAAGACATGCTGAAGGCAATCTGTCTTAAAACTCTGACAAAGACATTTGGAATTTGTAGATACCTCTTTTGAGATTTGAAATATGGTGTCAGTGTGAATTATTTGGAGCAAGGAATGGATGTACACTTACCTTCGCAATTTTTTTAGGTATTGTGTGAACAAGCCATGGACCAAGCTGTAATTAATTACTGGCATATGCTACACCTCTCCTAGGAGGATTCCAGCAGCAACAACAAAACTTCACAGGCAAAATAATTCCTCCTCTTGATGGCTCTGTGATTTAATATTCTCCTTTTTATATTATTTTTAAAGGATGTAATTATTTAACACTGAGTTTGCAGAAACCTATTTAAATAAGCGGACACCACTTTTTAACATTCCAGTCTTCTTAACAAACTCAGGATCCATGGGAATCCGAAGTACGTTAAGAATGCTTACTACCGGTACTAATAAGAATTTCCTATGCCAATAACTAAAGATGTTCCTGTGCCTTTAATAGCCATGTGGAAACAGGGACAGATCTGGGTGGGAGGTAGTCTGCAGATAAGATTTTCCCCACAACTGCAACTGTCACAAAGACATAGCTGCTAATCCCTTCCTGATTTTCAGAGCAATCGTAACCTGCTGCTACAGCCAGGGGTGGAGGAAGGGGGATGCGGTGGGTGCGGTCTGCCCCGGGTGTCACCACTGCCCAGCTGTAGGGTGGCTGAGTGGGAGGAGGCAGGCAGACTCCGGAGGCCCCACGGTGTGCCCCGCCTCTATGGGTGCGCCGCCCCAGGCGTCTGATCGGCTTACTCCACCGCTGGCTACAGCAGCAGTTGAACCCAGTTGGGCAGACAGATTGGGTCTGACTCTGTGGCAGCTTCAGGCTGGCACAGAAATCGAGTCCAGTGCAGGCTTAATGGATCAGGTCTAGATCAGGCCCAGAGGTCTGGTTTAGCCTTGGCCTGCCCCAGAACGCCCTGTTTTGGGGACTTCTGCCACGCTCTGCTAGTGGTGGAGAGACCATTGGTGAGCCTTCTGCTGATACATTTGGGCGATCTGTGCCAGCGGAGTGATGCAAACAAACAGCTATGGGAATTTGGAGACTGGGAAACTGAGAGAAACTAAAATTGACATAGTCATCCATCCCTATGGGCCAGGCAGGAAGGCTTCTCCAGATTATCACAGTTATCTGGGTGGTATATATATCCATATATCAGCGGATGGGAAAACCATTTTCTTCTTTCTTACAAATGTTAATGATCCAATAAGTAATTTTAAATTATCCTAAATAATGCTGTCTAACTGTGAAAACCACTTGTTTCTAAACAGGCCAGCTTGTTAATTAAAGCAAAGCATATTTTATGCATTTCTGTTTAATGACTGGATCAGTAGTAAAAAATGCAAATGTACCACTAAAAATTATTGCCATAAACTAAACTTAATCTCTTTTAGTTGTGTTGTTCATAAGTGAGAATTGTTTGTATTTTAGTGAAGAATATGGAAAAAGCATTGCTTCTCATCAATATAAAGGAGATGGGAATGTGGGGTGACATCTATATTTTGGCTGTGTGACATCTATATTTTCAGAAAATTTCATCCATATATAGTTTTTGGTGCAATACGCAAAAATGCAGCAAGATGGCCATGTTTGCTGATAACACCATTTTTTTCAGAGTGGTGAAACAAACAGGGACTACATTAGTCAAACTCAGAGTAGACCCATTGAAATAAATTGATCTACTCTCAAGTATCACTAATGTTGGCCATCACCCTATATAATCCTAGCCTAACACAGCACTTTGCTATTCCCAGAGCCATAAAAATGGGGCAATAAAATATTTAAAGGAAACTAAAGTGAAATTTGGGAAATGAATCAACTTTTGCCCAAGAACACGAGGGCAATAGTTAAGATGAATTGACGTAAGCCAACATTTTCCCAGCAGCACATTTTTAGAGCTTCGGTATTCTGGAGAATGAGACATAAGATGAAATGATTAAATAGAGCAAACAAAATAGGTGTGTAAATGTAAGAAAACTCAATGGTATGGGGTGAGAGCTAAAAGAGATCTGTTAAATCAGAGATCACACCTACTTTTTAATTTCCTGTTCTAGCTAGCTGTGATCTGTTCCCCATTTTGTCTACAAACAGGAATAATAGAATTCCCCCCTACACACACACACACAGAGAGAGAGAGAGAGAGAGAGAGCAGAGGTTAGTAGGGACTACACATTAATGTGTATCTATGTATATTTTATGGGGGAAATGTGCTGTGCAATTGGGGGGATTAAAGTTGTATTGTGGAAGTTTAAAGTTTCAGATATGGCTGGAGTGCATAACCAACCCATTGCTTTGAAGCATACACACAACCCCAGATGGAATGGCTATCACTGTCTGATCTGACTTATTAGATCTGCATGCCTTGGTTAGAGGCGTATTGCCTGTGAAGACATGAAGTAGAGAATTCATAGCAGAATTGCCACTAACATTTTTGCCTAAAGCAGGGTTTCGGCTATAGGCTTGTTGACCCCTGACACTGAACACAGGTACAAGCTGCCTCTCATACAAAAACATCTGTATGTTAGTTGTTTATTTGTTCATTGCTTTTATATATTGCCCTTCTTCCCAAAAGGAGTCCATGGGGTCAAACAGGGTGTCTATAGCCATATATATAAAATCATTCAAGTTGGATGTTTGTTAACAATCGCCTTTCTCCGTAACGCCTTGATCAATTCCGTTCAAATTTGGACACAACGTTCCATGCCCATATGGGAGTGATCATATGTACTTATATTGCACAAATACCATACCTTTCCCAGGTAAAAATGTGATTTTGTGCATAAAATATAGCGCCCTCCAGTGGATGTTAAACAGTACAGCACAACACACCTGTTTCTGACCCCTCCTCCTACTCTCCCGATGTCACTGCCACCATCCAATCAACAGACAGACCAGGCAGAAACGCTACTGCTGGCTCTGTCGATGGGTATACAGGCACCCGGCCAGAATCGCCATTTTCACGGTTTGCGGCACTGTCTCTCCAACGGCTGCAGAGCCAGTCCGCGTCTGACATTTCCAGGCCCGTACAGACTGGCTGGAAAGGTAGGCCAGGCACAAAGACCGAGTTTGCCCTTGGTGCCTTGGAGACGCCACCTCCAGTAGCTACAGAGGGAAGCCGTAGCACAGCCACGCCGGCTGGAAACGTCCCGTCCGCCATTTGTGGAGCCGACATTCCATTTCACCAAATCAGCCACAGCAAGGCATGGCCGGGTCAACTAGTAATATATAAAAGGTAAAGGGACCCTTGACCGTTAGGTCCAGTCGCGGACGACTCTGGGGTTGCAGAGCTCATCTTGCTTTACTGGCCGAGGGAGCCGGCGTACAGCTTCCGGGTGATGTGGCCAGCATGACTAAGCCCCTTCTGGCGAACCAGAGCAGCGCACGGAAACGCCGTTTACCTTCCCGCCGGAGCGGTACCTATTTATCTACCTGCACTGTGACGTGCTTTCGAACTGCTAGGTTGGCAGGAGCAGGGACCGAGCAACGGGAGCTCACCCCATCGTGGGATTCGAACCGCTGACCTTCTGATTGAAAAGCCCTAGGCTCAGTGGTTTAACCCACAGCGCCACCCGTGTCCCTAGCATATAATATATATAAATATACAATAATATGTTGTGATTGCTTGTATGTTTTTAATAGATTTGAGAGATTTAATTCTATTTATGCTTAATTATTCTTTTTCTATGTTTTTAGCTGTTCTTATTTCATCTGTAAGGGGAAAAAGTGGGGAATAAATAAATACATAATAAATAATAATAATAATAATAATAATAATAATAATAATAATAATAATAGTATATGTGAAAAGAGTGTACACTTGTTGATTTGTACAGTTCTGCTACTGTGCACACAGGTATACAGATTGTACGCTCAATGAATGGTGTCTGCAAACACCTCTTTTATGTGGCCACGTCCAAGGAGACTGGCAGAAAGAAAACCCCCATAGTTCTCGGTACCCGTCTTATAGAGGCCGCTTATGTAACACAAAAGAGGAAGTGCATCAGCAGAAAGAGGGTGCTGGTTTGCATAAAATTAGCATGTGCTAAGTTATATGTAGAGATGAAAATTTAGAAATAATGACTATCATTTTAATGATAATGATTTTATTATTTAACCCTGCCCATTAGGCAGGGTTGCCCCAGCCACTCTAGGTGATATAAAAACATTAAAAACCCAAACATTAAAAACCTCCCAATGCAGGGCTGCCTTCAGATGTCTTCTAAAAGTTGTATAGTTTTTTTTTAATCTCCTTGATATATGATGGGAGGGCATTCCACAGGGAGGGCACCACTGCCAAGAAGAGTAACTTCACTTTTCACAGTGAGGGAACCGCCAGAAGGCCTTCAGAGCTGGATCTCAGTATCTGGGCTGAACAATGGGGGTGGAGACACTACAGAAGACTCTCTCTTTCAGCTATAAAAATAGAAATAGAATACACATTTAAACAGTGCAGGAAATTGGGCACAAGTATCGCATAGGCACAATCAGCCCACTAACAGCTGAAGAGCAATTTCATTGTCCCTAATCTTCCTTCTTATCTTTGTTTATCTTAAACCGGACTTTGACTGGGCAGCCCTTCAAAAAGGAGAATATTTTCTAGCAGCCTATGTAAAGTAGGGCATACGGCCACCCTGGACTCTGTGTATGTTCATAGTAGCATATAGGGCCTGAAGCCCCAGCTCAGAGGCTACTGGGAGCCCTCCACCCCTCACAATGGCTGAAATCTTATTCCTAGGCTGCCTGATGCCCATCGACTTTGAACAGATTTAAGCCAAATTACAACTGAGGGCTTGCATCTTGCAAATAATTTGCACCCCAGACAGATGAACATGGATAGGATCAGTCTGCCCATCTGCCTGGTATGAGGAACACAGGCGTCCCAATGCGAAACTGCATCCTTACAAGTAGTTGTGCTGACTCCAGTGTCATTTCCTGTAAATGGCTTCAGGAAGTAACTCTGCTTTGAACATTGGGCTGGCCATAAACATTCATTAGGAACAAAACCTGAAAAACAAAACAGTTTATCTTATAATCAACTGGATATGGTAAGCAGATACTATGAAACCTTGCTTTCAAAGGTGATTAACGGGAGGGTAGGATGATCATTTTCATGCAATCTACAAAGATGTAAATATTTGAGAAAGGAGGAGCAAACCAATAAGTAGCTCATAGGCTATCCTGTGTTATTTGAACTTCCATCTTGAGCATGGTTCTGATCACAGGCATTGCATGCCAGTCTTTCTCCATATGCAGGACTAGGACTGGTTACAGCCCTGGCTTACGCACCAGTTATCCCAACAATTACATAGGAAATAATTACCAGGAAATAAAGAAAGCTAGCTATATTTTTGCTCACTTCATCTGAGAAGCTTCCTGCTCAGGGAGTGCACATCCCCTGTGTGTTCTCTGGAGGTTTTGTGGCCCTGTGGGACGGCAGAGCCTCCTGGTCCCATTTCAAATGCTCCCTTGGACCTACCTGCACAGCTCTCTCGAAGCAACACATTGTGTGCAGGGCTTGCATGAAAACCAGCAACTAAAACTTTAGATGACACTGAAACTACATAAATAATTTCAGCTGAACTCCAGCTCTTTCCAAGCATTCTAAGTCAAGGATGGAGAGCTCACTCCCAGATGCTGTTGGGCACCCATCAGCCCCAGCCAGCAGGACTCATGGACAGCGATGAAGGGAGCTTCGGCCCAGCATCATCTGCAGTGAACCACAGGTTCCCTATCCCTGTTCTCTAAGTGGATGTGCACAGCTGAATGGGTCTGGAGGGCTCTTTCCAATTTAATGAATGCATCTTGGCCAGCTGCCATGGTCTTCTCCTCCTCCTCCTCCCCTCCCCATGTAATCATTTAGAATGTCTATAAAGGCTTCTCATACATTGTCAACAAAACTTTGGCACTGGCAGCAAAAGTGGGTTTCTCAAGATCAGCAGAATATACGAAACAGTGAGTGACTTGGGAAAGGCTAATTTTCTCCTTGGAAGGAAATCTGAGGGAGCTTCTCCCCCACTGCCCTCCTATCTGACTTCCCCAGAGTATTTGATTTCCATGATATTGAAGCAAACGACCCTACAGACATTTGGAGACAATAGTTGCACACACAGTGGCACTGACATCATTCTTGAGTTTCACGTCTGTCAAGCATGCAAACATACCCTTGAGTTGATGTAACTCATATACCTTGAATGGGGTGAATTGGTTCTCTTTCATTCAGGTTTGATTCCCCCCTCTACCCATCCCTTGCATCCTGTTGCCTTATTCAGGACTTCTTCCATTAATCTTCCATTGATGTCCATACCTCATGATTCCAATCAAGTTTAAATACCCTTTAACAATTTTAAAGGTAAAGGAACCCCAGACAATTAGGTCCAGTTGTGGACGACTCTGGGGTTGTGGCGCTCATCTCGCTTTACTGGCCGAGGGAGCTGGCGTACAGCTTCTGGGTCATGTGGCCAGCATGACAAAGCCGCTTCTGGCGAACCAGAGCAGCACACGGAAACGCCGTTTACCTTTCGGCCGGAGCGGTACCTATTTATCTACTTGCACTTTGACGTGCTTTTGAACTGCTAGGTTGGCAGGAGCAGGGACCAAGCAACGGGAGCTCACCCCGTTGCAGGGATTCGAACCACCGACCTTCCGATCAGCAAGCCCTAGGCTCTGTGGTTTAACCCACCTACGTCCCTTGTTTTAACAATTTTACATGTGTTCAAAAACCTGAGGAACCAAGGGAGTGGCAATCCTACCACCACCACTTGGCATGACAATACAGCCAGTCAGCTTAGTAAGTGGTAAGTTACCACTTCAAAAACAATTGCCTATGTTCACCCGCAGCATGGCCTGAAGATGTAGTTGCAAATCAACCAACTTTAATTTTTTTAAGCATTTGTCATTCAGCTGTTGGATCCAATCATTCTATCAATGTTAATTGACTTTTTATAATCTGGAGGGATTTCCATGAAACTCAGGCTCCTTTTGTAGGATGGAGGAGAAATTCCACTTAAAGCCAAACCCGCCTAATTCACACTTCAGTACATGAACAAAAACACAGCTAGCCATTGAAATTCACACTTTGCTGAACTTTGCAATGGAATTCTCTAGCCAAGCAATGTGTACAAAAATTCACATGCTAGGATAAAGGATGCCTAAGAATGTATACACTAGTGAAAATAACATGCAAAAGGGCTTTATATTATGGGAAATTGCTTTGCAAAAATGTGTCTGTGAGCAGTTGCGAAAAACCAAAGCTGACATATTTACCCATCTCTAGTAGAAATCATATTGGCATAAATTGTCCATTTAGCAACAGTGATGACAGGATGCTTTCTGTCTCCTACAATAGATTGTGTTTCTTTGGGTTTGGATTTTAGCAAAGGCACGGAGGAATTTCGAAGCCACTCTTTGCTAAGTAGACATCCAAAATAGCAGCATCCATAGCTTAAGACTTGGAATTGGGCCTGGTAAATTACCGGTAGATTTGCCTTTGCTGCAACCTCCTCTGCAACCTCAACAAAACCCTAGTTCTTCCATCAAGATCAGAATTCCCCATGGGTCCCCTAAATTTAGTAAAATATAATCACAAGGCTTTTCACAGCTCTCTTTGCTTGCTGGGCTCGCTGTACTGATTGCTTCCTCAAGTAAAGCAGAAAACTCCCTGGGGAAGCCCAATATGGTTGCAAGCTTGCTCCCCTAATTCAAGCTGCCACAGCCAGCCAACTTGGAGGGATCCTTCCAAACTCAGAGAATAAAGAGGCAATTGTAATGGAGGTAGCCAAGGCAAAACATGTCACAGAGCTGCATACATTTAGCAAGACGCTAAACCTGAGGTAGAAACTTCTAACTTTAATTGTTTTCATTATTTTTGCACAAAAGGTTTTTTTTTTTTAAAAAAAAAAAGATCAGAAACTCTATATAGCTTAAATATAAGAAGTTGAATAAAAATAAAATTATTATGAAGTTGTGGATGCCATAAACAGGGACCAAGATCAGAGTTGTATGGAAAGCCAGGAGGATGAGGTCAGGGGAAGTCCCCCTAAAATACGAATGGGAAATGTGATGGAAAAAGAAAATATTTTTGTTTTTGTATGTTTAGTCTGTAGATGTTTGTGGGTGTTTGTTTGTTTATATTTTAAAATTTATATTTTAAAATTTAATAAAATATTATTTAAATAAAAATAAAAATGAAGTAACCCCTTCCCTAGGCCAAAGACTGAGATCTTGAGCCAGTATCTCAGGGCAGCCCACCATGCTTTAGTTGATAGAGGACATTCACCTGTTTCTAAAAATAGTATTGCATTTGGAACACAATTTGGAACTTGTAGGAGGGACCGGAGAAACGAATGAATTAAGCTAACCTGTTTTATTGCCAATACATTTTAAATCATATTATCAAGGAGCTGTGAATGGAATCTTTATACAGCTTCAAAAGATCAGTGAAATCTGCCAGACTTTTGGTAGGCTCTCATTTCCTCTACCTGTGGGGTCTTTCGGGGAATATGTGTGCAAATTAGCAATTAAAGCAGCTGACAAGAGCTATACATGGTATATACAATAGGGACAGGTATTAATGTGCCGAGATTGGTTGCAATTAGCATGGTTAGAAAACACAGCTGAAACATAGCAGGGCATCTATAAAAGAAGACAGCTAAACTAAAAACGAAACCTTTCACAGAGAAGTGAGAGAGCACGTCAGTATTGCCCAGAATGTGGTAAGTAGCTCTGGCATGTAACAAAAGAGCCAAAAATATCAGTATTAATAGTTTAACAATAAAACCTGAAATGCTATAATTAACACAGTAAGATAAGAAACAGGCCATCGAGGATTTGCTAATGGGTTCGCACTTTATTGGTACAATCAAAGCTATGCTTATCCATCCAGATTCAGAATTTCGTCCATATTTTTTATTTGTGTATTATATACTTTATCCAGAAGCACCATAAACTCTGTGGTTGATATTCAATGTTAGGCATACATAGAGTAGACAATTGGAATCTATAAACTTGAATGTGCTTTTCCAGAGTATGGCTTTATTGGATATCAACTGAAATCTGGGGTTGGGATCCTAAAGTCCTCCTCATGTTGTTGAGCTACAATTCCCATCCTGCCTGACCATTGGCCATGGAGCCAAAAACTCTCAACTGAAGGCCCACAGGAGAGTTCTATATTTTAGCGTCCAAATGGGACCAGCTTGGGACCAGTTTACCTGCAAGATCGCCTTAAACCATATATGCCCATTCAACTGCTTGAGTCTGTGGAACTGGCAGTCTTGCAGAAATTGATCTTTTAATGTGATAGCAGCAACACTTTGGAACTTCCTGCCTATTGAAATAAGGCAGGTTCCTTCACTGTCCTTCACATATTCGACACCTGCTGAAAATATTATTGTTTAGGCAAGCCTACACAGATATGTAGAATTTTGACATGTGTTTTAATCTGGGTTTTAGCCTACTGTTGATCTTAATTATTTTTTGAATGTTTTAAATTGTTTTTTTTTACTGCTAATTTCCTTGTTTTATTCTTTTCGTTAAATGTTTTGAAGTTATTTTTACAGTCAAGTGGTATATGAAGTAAGCAAGTAAAAAATACTGTAAATGCATTATGTGGCAACATGCCATGCCAGTCTCAGTGGAGACCTAGGACAGATTTGTACGCATCTCCAGACTGCAAGGAAATGTGTTTGGCTATGTCAGAATTCCATATTGATAAAGCCTTCATTGACCATTTCCTTCACATAATCCTTATTGTCCCTGACAGGTTTGTTGTTTTTATTACTTCAGCCAGCTGGCCAGTCCACTGAATGCCCAATTATTTTAAAAATTACTTCAACAGAAGTTTTGCTATAATGGTATCTTACTGAAAATGATGTTTGAAATATGGGTATACACATGGATTTTGTGTGCAGAGAAGCCCAAGGTTATATGTATAGTCTGCTGAAATTAAGCAAAAACACTGAGTGTTCTTTGGGATTTTTGGAAGTGGTCCACATTTTGATAATGTTCAGTAATACCAGTGAAAAGTTTAACCATGGATTTATTCCTCTCTTTCTTGCTTTTTCAAGGGCTTAAATTGTCCTCATTGACATCCTTATATTGCCTGATTTGGTACACAGAATTGTGATATAATTCCATCCCTGATGGGCTGAGATTGATATATAAATAATCAAGAGAGACAAAATAATTTTAAATGGGGGAGGGGGGAGAGAGTGGGGTGCTGCAGCAATAACAGATAAGCAGGGAGGCAGGGGAGACATGGGGGCAGGGAAATATCCAGAACATGTAAACAGGAAAATCTGATACTAGTCTTTGATTATAATCTGCTAAAGAAACTACATAAGCAGATGAACAAGTCTTTCACTGATTTTGATTATAGCACTTCTTCACTGCTAAGATCATATGATTCATTAGCATAAGTGCAATTCATTCCTCCTGCAATAGGGATTTGTACCGAGTAAAGGAATGTCAAATGCATGTCAAAAAGAGCATCAGCACCTAAGATAAAGGGAGACAGTTCAGCAACTTGCACTGCTGCTGTGACATGAGTCTGTCTTGGATTCTTGATTCACATTGCAGCTATTTTTCAAATAGCTGACCTGTCTGAAACGTGAGGAGCAAGGGTTAAATTAAATTAAATTAACTGCAGTGGAGAAACATCAACAACAAGATGAAAAGTTCAGCCTAGGAAAAACAGGTTGTTATACACAGCACCTTGTTCCTTGTCGAACACGTCTACCAAAATGTAAATGTAGGGATGGATGCAGCAGGGCACCTATTTCCGCCGCAGTAAGGCCATCTATCATGTCACAACAGTATCATCGCTCATAAAGGAATTGATGTAATGTCAAGCTAAGCATGAAATATGATGGGGGCATAATTTCAATGATGATTCCAAAAGGCCCAAGGTTTAAAACATTTCTGTTTATTGTATTTGGCCTTTTAAAAGCCACAGCCCTTAAAGGAGGGCTGTGTTCATGTAGCACCTTACATGATATCCTTTTTAAAATCAACATAGATCTTAAGACCCGGGGATAGAATGGCTGCCCACATCCTCAAATAGCTGAAGGGTATCAACAGAAATGGAGACCAAACGAGGCCACTGGGATAAACTCTGTTTGGGTGCATGCTTGGATGAACTCTGTGGTTTTCAGAAGTACAAAGAACTATTCTTTTCTAAAAACCACCACCACCACCACCACCTAAGATGGCAATTCCACCTCCTGAAAAGGAAAAAAAAAGCAGCCCAATGAGGGGAAAAAAGCAGCCCAATGTGCATGCTCAGTGATCTGATTTAATAAAACAGGAAGTGTTATGAATTATGTTATTCATGCATGGAATTCTAGGTGACATGGCCAAAGTATGGTATGAGCTGCTCCATCCTTCTGGCCTGGACATAGTCACCATGGAAAGTTTACTAGTAAAGTGTGTGCTCTTTGTGGAAGGGTGTGGAAACCTAGGTGGAATCTAAAGGTAAAGGTAAAGGTACCCCTGACCATTTGGTCCAGTTGCAGACGACTCTGGGGTTGCGCGCTCATCTCACTCTATAGGTTGAGGGAGCCAGCGTTTGTCCACGGACAGCTTCCACGTCATGTGGCCAGCATGACTAAGCCGCTTCTGGCGAACCAGAGCGGTGCACAGAAATGCCATTTACCTTCCCGCTGCAGCGGTACCTATTGATCTACTTGCACTTTGACGTGCTTTCGAACTGCTAGGTGGGCAGGAGCTGGGACCGAGCAACGGGAACTCACCCCGTTGTGGGGATTCGAACCGCCGACCTTATGATCGGCAAGCCCTAGGCTCTGTCGTTTAACCCACAGCGCTACCCGCATCCCTAGCATATAATATATATAAATATACAATAATATTTTGTGATTGTTTGTATGTTTTTAATAGATTTGAGAGATTTAATTCTATTTATGCTTAATTATTCTTTTTCTATGTTTTTAGCTGTTCTTATTTCATCTGTAAGGGGGAAAAGTGGGATATAAATAAATACATAATAATATTAATAATAATAATAATAATAATAATAATAATAATAATTGTATATTCCCTGGTGTGACCAGGGAATGCAGAAGGAAGGAATCTAAGCAGTAGCGGCCTCACCAATAGGGCTCACAGGAGCCTCAGCCTGCCCTCATCCAGTCCCATCTATCTTTCTTTATTACTTGCAACCAACCAACCCGGAAGTGGCTCTGTCTGTTATTGGCTCTCTCCCAATCTACTGTTGGTCTCCCTCCCTTTCCCAATGGACACCAGCCACTGCTGGATATAAGGGACATTCATAATATTTAAAAACTTGAGACCATTTCTTTCTTCAGTAAGCGCATACCCTCCCACAGCCCAGTGATAAAATTGCCACTGCTCACCAATTTCAACATATCAAATTTCACCTTGAAGGGGCAGGTTCATGCTCCCCCCCCCAATACCCACACCCTACCCTACCCAACCCAACCCAAACCATCACCCCCAGCCCATGTTCTCCCTTCCCCTCTGCACCCACCTTTGCAGGACTGCTCGCCCCCCTGTGCCAAGTCCCCTTCACTGCACCGCCCCCCTGACTGCTCCCTCCCCTTTCCCAGCTGCCAAGGACCCCACACGGCTCCAGCCCAGTCTACCTACCCCATTCCTCCACTCTTTGCCTCCCCCATGCCCCTCTGTAGTGAATGCTCTGGCCACCCACCCACCTTCCCTGGAAGACGGGCACCCTTCCCACTTCCTTCCCTCCACATTCTGGCTCCAATATTTGCTTGCTGCCCCCCCTCCAGATTACGTTCTCCACTATCCCCCTCGTAGCTGCTATTGCCATTTGCCATTCACCTTGCCTACCTGCCGCCACTGAGCACCAGCTCCCTGCCCACAGACCTACCATAGAGAGGGAAAGTGGAAGGTGGAGCGGCATGCCTGGGCACCACCACGTTGACCAGAGGTAAGGAGGGGGGGAGTCTTTGCTCTATTGGCAGTGTCTGGGACATTCTGAGATCCAATCAGAAGCCGGGAATGGATTCTGTCAATCTGGAATGTCCCAGTCAAAATGAGGCAGTTGCGGGGTATGTAAGTGTGAAAGTGTGAAATCATACTGTTTTAGCAACCCTGGTAAATGATCTTTTTCAATGAACTTAATAATGAGTAAGAGAATCTGAAGGAAGAATAGAGACCCAGAACCCCCACCCCTCCCCAAAATGCTTTGGAATAAAATTAATCTGTTTCCCAGAGCAATCCAGAATGATATTGCGCTGCCCTCCTCACAGCCAAAGACAACACTCTTTAACTTCTTGGACTAGTAGGAGATGACTAAGAAAAAGTTCACAATTTATATGTCTTAATTATTAAATTAACTCCATTCAGAGCAGCTGCTCTGTGATTCAACAAATATGGTTTCCACAAAGGCAGCTGTTAGCAAGTGCTAATTATTAAGTTTCCACAAGACCTTTTCCCCTCAACAAATTTTCATCTGCACATCAGGCCACTATAAACAGGTTCCATTATCTTAATTTTTTACACAAAACAATTAGTTAACTAGGACTGCAGTCCCTGCCCACACATATCACAGAATAAGCCTCCCTAAACATAGTGGGACTTACTTCTGAGGAGGCTAAATTCAATTCAATTCAGTATTTATTTTAAGCCAAATCTATCGCATTCACACTTTCTGAAACAATATACAAACCAAATAACAGATATCCTTTGAATTTCACACATATCTGAATTTCACAATCTAGTTCCGCAGCAAAGCAATATGTACAAAAATGCATATAGTACCGCAGAGTGTGCTTAAAAATAAAGATATTAGTGAAAATAACATGAAAAATATACTCCCTTAGAAGGAAGATGGGGGCCATCAGTCCTTGCAACTGCCTCATTGGGGCAAGACCTACTGGGAAGAGTTGCTGGGATCACTATGCCTGCCCTGGTTTGGTTTCTTTGAATAAAGAGTTAATTTCACTGACACCAGTGGGGTTTTTTTATTGCTGACCTACACCTGACTCTGGCTCCTGACCCATATTAGGGCGGTTCCGTGATTCTCATAGCCATGAAGTCCTTTGCTACTTCCGACAAGACAGCCTTGTCATAGATGTTGAGATCTCTCAGGACAACCATCTGAGGGGTCCTTGGCACTTTATACATCCTACCCCGGACCAGGATTTTGAACCCAGTTATTTTGGAAATTGCTGATAATCCTTCTGAAACGCAATTGGCTTGCTTGTTGCAAGATACGATCCCCCAAAGAACATTACAGGTTGCTAGATTCTTGATTTCAGTTATCTCATATAAAAGGCGCCATGGAACACTCCAAGAATATTGATATTATATTATCCAAAAAATTCAACTTAAACAGCCTTGTAATATTATCTTCATCATTTTTGCCTGTGAAATTGAGAAGAATGGGTGTATTAGTCTTTTAATTGCTGTGTCGATGTTCATAATGTGTTTGCTTTTGTAATCTGAATGTATTTTATTTTATTCTATTTTTCTGTTGTGGGCTCATAGCCGAATAAAGACATCTATCTATCTATCTTTGGCACTAGGTGTGAAACCACAACTGTGAGTTAAGCTGGCAAAACTGTTGGGCAATAGGGCCTAAAAGGTCACAGCTGCAAGAGATCAACTTCTCCCAGCACATCCAACTAGGACTTGACCATTATTGGCAAACCAGTTCACCACAATAATTTCTGAGCAACATGCATCCTCCCCCAAATGCATAGCTTTTGGTGTCAGAGGGGTTTCCCCATAGAGCTTTATTTAAAGGCCCCCTCCCTTTGTCCTACAGTTGGGTTAATATTGTACACTTGGCTGTTATCTTGACTAGGATTCTTGTGTGCCTCCTTCCTGCAAACAAGTCAGGATTCACAAGCCTATAACAAACCTTGGTTTAAGACTGACTAGTAATTCTGGCTTGTTAGGGGAAAACAAACCCTGAACTCTGGTTCAGATGCAACACTACATTATCCCCTTTCTGTTGTTTTTTACCCACTCAAGTGGTCTGTGTGCAACTATAATAATAATAATAGTAATAATAATAATAATAATAATAATAATAATAATAATAATAATTTTTATTTGTACCCCGCCCTCCCCGGCAAAGCCGGGCTCAGGGCGGCTCACACCACCAATCACAATAAAACATGAAACATAAAAGAAAAAACAATTAATTAGAATACAGATTAAAAGATTTAAAAGATTTAAAAAACCGCCTTAATGCAACAGCCCATGAATTTATAACACATAGGGGAGAATCTTATAATACAATGTTATATTATAACACAAGGGTCAGAATGCTGAATCGGACTCAAAAGCTAGGCGGAACAGCTCCGCCTTGCAGGCCCTGCGGAAAGCTGTCAAATCCCGCAGGGCTCTGGTCTCTGGAGACAGTGCGTTCCACCAAATTGGGGCCGAAATTGAAAAGGCTCTGGCCCTGGTTGAGGCCAGTCTAGCCACCTTATGGGTTGGGACCTCCAGCGTGTTATTATTTGTGGACCTTAGGGTCCTCCGCGGGGCATACCAGGAGAGGCGGTCCCGTAGGTACTATGGAGAATCCACTCTCACACAGGAATAGCTCAGCTTCTCTTCAGAGTTCTGTACCAGGGTTTCTCACACTTGGGTCTCCAGCTGCTTTTGGACTACAGTTCCCATCATCCCTGACCACTGGTCCTGCTAGCTTAGGATGATTGGATTTGTAGTCCAAAAACTGCTGGAGACCCAATTTTGGGAAACCCTGTTCTATACCTTTAGAAGGATGGACCTTGCTTATGCTGAATAAACTGAGCAAAGTCTTTTAGACAATACCACGGCCAATAGTCGCAACATAAACGGCACAATATCCAAAGGTAGAAGTCAGAAGGTAGAGAACATCCATCCTGCTTTTAATCAGTCATCACCAGAATGGAGTCTGCAGTATAACTTTAGTTAATTAAGGCCACAAATTCAAGTGCACTGTGAATGTTATCAGTGAAACATCTGCTCCCTGAAGTACTTTATAGATTCCCACCCCCCTAGGCAGGAAAAGCCTATTGATTTATTTTATGTTTAACGTATTGCCAACAATATGTTCTCAGAATGGGGACAGACTACTTTCCTTATGTACGCTGAGCTGACATAACTCTTCATTGCTGTCAGTTTTATATTAGGAAAACAATAATTAACATGACACAGCGTGTGGAGTGTTAGACACTGCTCAACGGTCCGGTTGTTAGGTGATATTCTGGGTGGACTATCCAGTTGTTCAGGTCACATTAAACTGCGGCTGCTTAATAACCTAGCAGCAGAGCAGTCTACATGACCTAATCTCTTGGCACAAAAATACACTAAACTGTATTCAATTATGAATGTGTATATTTCACATTGCGCACAGGAAAGTGATGGAGCCCAAGTCATTTGGTGCTTCAGGGGTTAGTTAAGCTGACTATGGGTCACTTGACTGAATCATATCTAGATTAGTAATAATGAACACCAAGAGCTATCGGCTTGATTGCTAATGAGACCCAGTTCAAATCAACTCAGTTTCTCAATCACAGCTGTAAATGGAAAATGCAGCATTTCACCACTTTGATTTTAAATGCACCTCTGTTTCACAAAGATTATTATAGCACAGAACAGAAAAAGGGGCTTCATTGACCACTTTTAACTTAGTCAATTACAATGTTCAAGAGGACTCCATTCAGATTCCACAATGCATTTGGCATCTTTCCTTCTCCTGTTAGAAATGGGTGCAGAGGTTAGGCTCTAAATAGAGAAATTTCAACAGAAATCTCTTATTAACATACATATTAAGTTTTACTGTGAGATCTTAGTGTCCAAGAAAAACATATTTACATATTTCTAACACCCTTAAAAATGGGTGCTATAGTCAAGCTGGATTTTAAACATGATACACAGATTTGCATCCTGAACAAGTTCAAATAGAAAGAAAGGTCTTCAACAAACATCTCAAAAGATAAAAAAGGCTTCCTCATTATCAACAGAATGGATTCCCACAGTTCCAGTGAAACCACACTAAAAGCCTTGCCACTGGTAACCACATGCCCAATACATGGCACCATGTCAAGGGCGCTCCCCAGCTAAAAGAAGGCACATGCCAGATAGTTAACTCTTTATTTTCAAAGCTGACAGAGTAATTTCTATGGCTCCAAATCCCCCCCCCCCCAGTCTAACATCTAGGTAGCTATTCCGAGGTTTGTGCTCTATGGAGCAGTTGCAGCAACAGGAGGCCACTCAGCTTCCACCAGTTTATGTACCTCCTCCTGAGACTATGCCTGCATGGAAGCTTCTTCTGCTCATCCCTTTTCAATCCCCTCCTGGTTCTGCGAGACATTGGTGCAGGAGAGGGTTGGGAAGCAGCTGGCCTTTCACTTTCCTGACCTGCCTCTTCCTCCTCCTCTCCTTTTCCTGACCCATTCTGTGCTCCACCCTCTGGCCCTGAAGCTTCCCCTGCTTCTGGCAAGCCTCCTGGCAGGAACAGTTTCCCACAAATCAGTGACCCCCTCTTCCCAATCAGACTCCAGTCCTGCTTCCCCCAATACACACTCGTCAATGTCCTTCCAGTCCCTGAATGCAAGAGACAAAAGAAGGACGAGGGGAAGGAGGTATTGAAGATAAGCTTCCCTTGAGTTATTCAGGACTTGAAATCTGGTGGTTACCTAAGTTCTGATCATGGACTTTGAAGACGCTTGAGCTCAGGACAAAAGGGAGAAATGAGCTAAGAGGAAGGCACATTTGGCAAACCCTCACCGTGATCAATTTCCACCCAGAAACCTATGTCCCCTCTGTGGAAGGATGTGTGGATCCAGAATTGGCCTCCAGAGTCACTTACGGACTCATTGTTAAAACCATGTTCATGGAAGACAATCTTACTCAGCTACAAGTGATCACCGAAGAAGAAGAAGATCTAAACTCACATTAGTCCAAGAGGCATTGATTGGGTTGTTTGATATAGAAATTTGCAAAGTTCAAAATATCTGAAACACTCCTAGCTTGCATTGAGTTCCCCAGTGTGCATTGGAGACTCTCCTGTGTGCAGGAGAGAATCCTGTGCTCAAGACTGCAACACAATGCTCAGTTCCACATCTGTTGGCCCACATTTATTTTGATAGGACTTAACATGAGCAATTGGGTGCCGAACTGCAGCCAAAGAAAGCAAACCAAATCCCAATAAATCAAGCTAAAAAGTAATCCATTGCAAAAGTATAATAAATAAAATTGATAGTGTTATAGGTGAAGTAATTAAAGGTCTCCCGAACTGTAACAAGGCCAAAGGTTGTAGTGCTTTGTAATCTAATGCTATGAAGTATTGAAATACCCTGACATGATAGTTCATATCATCAGAGCAGTGCTTCCCAAATCTGTTGGTTGACCGTGTAATCCTGTGCGTCTTTAACTTAGAAACAAGTGCCATCAAAATGAAAAGGATCTGCTCCCAGGTAAGTGGGCACAAGTGCAGCCTTAGACACACATAGAGACACACACATCACCTACTTGAGTTAACAATGAAGGCATTTGCTGTTTAAACCACAAAAGATTACTTTTAGGGTGGGTAAGAATAAGAGCTAACTACCCTCAATGTGTTTCTTTCTGCGACTCACTGTTCTAGGTAGTTCATCTGACAAGAAGCCCAAACTCTTCCCATTTGGCTTGCAAGATATTTTTGACCAATATATGCCCACCTACCCTGAACCTGACATCACATATATGGCATCAGGCAGGTAAAGATGATGTCACAGGACCAAAAGGGAGACTGCAGGCACCACTTAGGAGCTGATTGGTGGCACCTGCAAAGCCCTGTACACGATGCTTTGCATGCCCTGGCAATCAGCTGATTGTTGAGGCTTGCAGAGCAACTGCACTGCATGGTGGCAAACCACACAAGCAAAAATGAGTCACTTGATGTCATTGCAACATCAGATGATTGACAGGTGAGCATCTCTGGATAGCTAGCAAAAGACCTTTCTACTGCTTAGCACAGGCATCCCCAAACTTCGGCCCTCCAGATGTTTTGGACTACAATTCCCATCATCCCTGATCACTGGTCCTGTTAGCTAGGGATCATGGGAGTTGTAGGCCAAAACATCTGGAGGGCCGCAGTTTGGGGATGCCTGGCTTAGCACCTCATTGACTCCAGAGAGGGGGAAGCTTTTCTGGCCAAATTTGGCATCACTATAGGAAGTTTGAAAACAGCCCTGCACTGCTCTTTAAACCTTCAAAAACTGGAGGTTCAAAGAGTAGAGTGGCTTCCAAACAGCTCCACTCTGTCCATTGAACCTTCAAGGACCAGAAGCTAAAAGAGCAATGTGGGACTATTTGTAAAAGGATTTTAAAACAGCCCCATGCTGTGCTTTGGTTGTGCACACTAGTTCCCCATGCGTTGGAGGCTCTTCGTCCCTGATTTACCACCCGCATCACCTCAAGTGAAAAATCAGCTGTTTGCGCCGAGTTATTGTCAAGCTCTTGCCTGCTACTTGTGAAAATCCGACAATGCCTGGCGTTACCCTACAGGAATTAACTATTCTGCAGCAACAGAAAAGTGAGCTGTTTTGTTTCATAGAGAGAATTGCAGCATTTCAAAGGTATGCACACATGTCATCATTGTTTGCCAGTTTATCCAGCCTATTGAATTATTTAAAGGGAATTATTTATCATGGCCGAGCTTTCGCTCAATACGGACTTTAAAAAATCACATAAAAGAAAATGGCTGTTTTACAAGTCCGAGCTGTGACCCCCTTGGTAGATTACAAATTACTAAGGAGGAAAAAAGAATTTATGCTTTTATCAACAACACATGTAACCACTTGGGGAGGTGGGGAATACCGATGTTGGATATTGAGTGACTAATACATTTTATTATATTTCACAAGTATGTGTTTTCTGAATAAAGAATCAACTATGCTATTAGAGTAGGCCTATCTACATATGTTAGATGCTAGGGGGAAGCGGGTGGTGCTGTGGTCTAAACCACAGAGCCTAGGGCTTGCTGATCGGAAGGTCAGCGGTTCGAATCCCCGTGACGGGGTGAGCTCCCGTTGCTTGGTCCCAGCTCCTGCCAACCTAGCACGTCAAAGTGCAAGTAGATAAATAGGTACCACTCCGGTGGGAAGGTAAGCGGCGTTTCCGTGCGCTGCTCTGGTTCGCCAGAAGTGGCTTAGTCATGCTGGCCACATGACCCGGAAGCTGTACGCTGGCTCCCTCGACCAGTAAAGCGAGATGAGAGCCACAACCCCAGAGTCGTCCGCAACTGGACCTAATGGTCAGGGGTCCCTTTACCTTTACCTATCTACAATAATTATAATTCCAACCTTAGCTAGATTACTTTCATCATCTCAAGAACTTAGAAAGGTATGCATGGGAGATGTGAATCCTGGTGCAAGTCTAGCAGCCTATCACAGAGGCTCTTTTCAGACTTCTTTTGCACATCCAAGGGCTTTCCCTGCACGAGTGGCCAGCTTTCTTTATGCCTCTTGACCACTGCAATGAAAAGCCTGCTCCACATTTGTAAGAACTCCATCGCTTAGTGTGGCCGCACCTCCACTTTGGAACTCCCTCTCTATTGAGATAAAGTGGGGGCCTTCACCGTACTCTTTCCAGTGCCTGCTAAAAACATTCTTGTTTAGAGAAGCCTACCCAGAGACATTGAAAGTTGAGGTCATTTTAGAACCGTAGAGTTGGAAGGGATCAGGAGGGTCATTAGTTCAAACCCCTGCAATACAGGAATCTTCTGCCCAATGTGGGGCTCGAACCCACGGCCCTGAGATGAAGAGCCTCATGCTCTACTAACTGAGCTATCCCAATTTAAACCTCCAGTGTCTCAAAAACCAGAGCAGTGAATTGCACATAGAGGCTTCACATGGTAAAAAAATAAAATAAAATCTAGTCATTGTGAACACCTTGTCAAACTCCAGATGAAGATTGTCCAGCAGGCACCCACACCCACTCCATTTCCTACTAAGATCATGAGCCAGATTGGAAAAACTCAAGAATGTCTCTTCTAGCAACAAATCACTGCAGTCCATTTAACTTTATTTTCCTTTAAAATAGGCATAATTTATACAACTGTTCACAATTACAGAAGGGTTGTAAATCCCCCCTTGCTATTATCAATGTGTTACAATAACTGTGGTCTTCTAAGCAATTAGAAAGTATGCATCCGTGTAATTCTAGCACTGTCTGGGAGGGATGCTTATGTTTTGTAGAAATTGCAGCTGTAGAATACAGCCTGCGATATTGACTGAGTGGAATAGTCAGCGAAGTTCTTTGGTGTTGGAAAAGATTTCATCTCAGACAATGGACAGGTTCACACATGCAAGTATCATTCAACTCTGGATGACTCTGGATGTTTAGCCTGGAGAAGAGACGGTTAAGGGGTGATATGATAGCTATGTTCAAATATATAAAAGGATGTCATATGGAGGAAGGAGAAAAGTTGTTTTCTGCTGCTCCAGAGAAGCGGACACGGAGCAATGGATTCAAACTACAAGAAAGAAGATTCCACCTAAACATTAGGAAGAACTTCCTGACAGTAAGAGCTGTTCGACAGTGGGATTTGCTGCCAAGGAGTGTGGTGGAGTCTCCTTCTTTGGAGGTCTTTAAGCAGAGGCTTGACAGCCACCTGTCAGGAATGCTTTGATGCTGTTTCCTGCTTGGCAGAGGGTTGGACTGGATGGCCCTTGTGGTCTCTTCCAACTCTATGATTCTATGATTCTATGATTCTATGACTCACAGCTGAATGTGCGAAGTAGCTCAACTAAAACCCATTGGGTCTCCAGTGTGATGCAAGGTGCAATTAACATTCTCTCTGTAGTTTGATCTATATTGACAAATGCAGTTCCCTACTTACTGCTGCCCTCCAAAGCCCTGTTGAGACATTCTAAACCCCTCACAGGATGTGGGAGAACAAGGATTCACAAGTTGAAGCTCCCACAAGTTTGAACTTCTGAAGCTTTACTTATTGTAGAGCCAGTGTGGTTAAGAGCGGCAGACTCCTAATCTGGTGAACCGGGTTCGCGTCTCCGCTCCTCCACATGCAGCTGCTGGGTGACCTTGGGCTAGTCCCACTTCTTTGAAGTCTCTCAGCCCCACTCACCTCACAGAGTGTTTGTTGTGGGGGAGGAAGGGAAAGGAGAATGTGAGCCGCTTCGGGTAGTGATAAAGCGGGATATTAAATCCAAACTCTTCTTCTTCATCATCACATGAGTTAGAACCCTCAAGTCTTAGCAGAGAAAGCTCCCTGCTGCAGGAATGATTGCTCCAACTCAAGAGCAACAGGGACACAATTGGGGTGAGGGTACAGCTGGCACACTCGTTCCCACTCTACCTCATTAACAATACCTGAACAGGGCAAAAGTGGTAGGTGCACACTTCTACAAACCTGTAATACAAATTCCCCTTCCCCCAAATTTAAACTGAAAAGAAGGATGTGCTGAACTCCCTCAGACATTTCTGATCTTGACCCAATGAATACTCTTTAATATTATGCATTGGTTTATTTACAAAAAAATTATATGCTGTCTTTTAAGCCAGTTTTGCAAAGCAGTTTATGAGGGAGCCAATGGCAAAATCCAACACATTGTCAATATGCTACAGCTGCCTGAAAAAGGTTTCCCACAAGTGCAGCAAGGCAATGTTTTCTGCCTCATATACTTAAGCAAACTACGGATCCATTGATCATTTCCTTTATGGAGCTGCAGCCATTGAGCTGCTCCATCTGGGTGAGTTGCCATGTACGTCTCAGTCATTTTTACCAAAGGAAAGTATTTTTGAGCCCATATTATGGATGGATGGATGGATGGATGGATGTGTGTGAGAGAAAAAGAGGCCGGATCAGACTGAGATAAATCACACAAACCACAAAATGTGGATGTCACACACTAGCTGTTTCTCCTAGGACATTTTACTTAGACCATCCAATGCTTGTTCCTTATTTATAGACTTCTCAAATAATGCCACATGTCACATTACGTTCCTGTAAGCACATTCAGGAACAACTATTCTGGCTAGTGAACACACGTTCTGGTATTTCTGTGTTATCTTTATCTCTTTCAAATATGCTGTTATACTGTTTTCTGACAAGGATTCAGAACAGATTTCCTTCTCTCTCTCTCTCTCTCTCTCTCTCTCTCTCTCTCTCTCTCTCTCTCTCTCTCTTTGTGCTGCTGTATTAATTCTTTTCAAGGCACCCCTCATTATCAATCTTCACATGAAACTCATTGTATATTGAATCTACGACGAAAAGGCAGTAAAAAGCAATTATACCTCTGCAATCACCACATTTTATTAACTGTCAATTACAGAGCAAACAGGTGGCCTATAAACCATTGTTAGTAAATTCTCCTTTCAAAAACCACTTACTCAACAATTTCCTACACTAAATGCTGCTTGAAGACATTTATTGAAGTGCAGAAAAAAAATAAAAACAGGAAAACTGAAATTCTAATGGGTAAAGCAGTGCAGTCCAGCAGATTATCAATCCCCAGGCTACAGTAACCTACTTTTTTCTTCTTTTGCTAGCATTTACTGGTCTGTAAAGTGAAGGTATGAAGATTTCTTAGACTACTAGAGAACAGCCTTTTTTGATCTGATGCCCCCCAGAGGTTTTGGACTACAGCTCCCATCAGCCTCAGTCAGAATAGCCATGTGATGGTGAGGGGGCTGATGGGAGATGTAAACCAAACATATGGGGGGCACCAGGCTGGACAAGGCTGGCTTGGACTGAGTGTGATCATTGGTCTATGTCAGTGATGGCTAACCTTGACACTCCAGATGTTTTGGAACTACAACTCCCATCACCCCTAGCTAACAGGACCAGTGGTCAGGGATGATGGGAGTTGCAGTTCCAAAACATCTGGAGTGTCAAGGTTAGCCATCACTGGTCTATGTAGTCAGGGAGGCTTTATCTACTCTGACTGACAGCAGCTCTTAAAAGCTGTGTCATTTTAGGGGGAATACTTAATGTTGGCAAATTTCTTCAAAATATTTTTTGTTATTATTTGTTATTATTGTGACTGGTTAAGTTTTAAGAAATATTACAGAAATAATTTTGGAAAATAATATTTGAATTTGATTATTAAAAGTAATAGTGGAGTATGAAATACAAGAAGTTAAGAAAAGTGAAAATCCCGAAAAGTGGTTGGTGGAAGTCAGAAAATGTGTATAACATATGAATGTTAAATGTTATTTAAGAATGTATGTAAAAATCTTTAATAAAAAATTATATAAAAAAGAAAAGAAAATGGAAGTCCATAGACCATGGGTAGGCAAGGCCCGGGGCCCGGATGCGGTCCAATCGCCTTCTAAATCCGGCTTGCGGACGGTCCAGGAATCAGCGTGTTTTTACATGAGTGGAATGTGTGCTTTTATTTAAAATGCATCTCTGGGTTATTTGTGGAGCATAGGAATTCATTCATATATTTTTTTCCAAAATATAGTCCGGCCTCCCACAAGGTCTGAGGGACAGTGGACCGACCCCCTGCTGAAAAAGGTTGCTGACCCCTGCCATAGACTTTGCAGCTTTTCAAAGTGTTTCCACTTAAATGGGGGGTGGCTGTGGATAACCCAGGTGACTAGCACCTGATATGTCACCAACACATCTCTTTCCCAAATTCCCAGAGAAACTTTGCAACAGTTTTTAAAATGTTAATTGCTTTTAATAATATATAAATGTTTAGCAAATGTAAGGTAAAGGTAAAGGACCCCTGACAGTTAAGTCCAGGCACAAACGACTCTGGGGTTGCTGCGCTCATCTCGCTTTACTGGCCGAGGGAGCCAGCAAATGTATACTCCACTAAATTAATAAAAAATAAAGGGTGGGCAGCTCCTCTGAAGAACGAAGGGAAGGGCAAGACTGATGGTTTGCCCACCATAAAATTCACTGTTACGTTCATGGAAAGTGAAAGATCAAGAAGAAGAACAAAGCCAAGTCTTTGTATCTAGTCTCATTGGGTGGATAGCAGAGTTGTCAAATATTTTTATTTTATTCTATTAGAAATATTCAACCAATGAGAACACATATAGATGCTTATGGAAAATGAACAAGTCTTGGGAAGGCAGATAATAATAATAATAATAATAATAATAATAATAATAATAATTATTATTATTATTATTATTATTATTATTTATTTATTTATACCCCGCCCATCTGGCTGGGTTTCCCCAGCCACTTTGGGCGGCTTCCAACAGAGCATTAAAATATAATAATCTATAAAACATTAAAAGCCTCCCTAAACAGGGCTGCCTTCAGATGTCTTCTAAAGGTCTGGTAATTGTTGTTCTCTTTGACATCTGGTGGGAGGGCGTTCCACAGGGCGGGTGCCACTACCGAGAAGGCCCTCTGCCTGGTTCCCTGTAACTTGGCTTCACGCAGCGAGGGAACCGCCAGAAGGCCCTCGGCACTGGACCTCAGTGTCCGGGCTGACCAATGGGGATGGAGATGCTCCTTCAGGTATACTGGACAGAAGCCATTTAGGGCTTTAAAGGTCAGCACCAACACTTTGAATTGTGCTCGGAAATGTACTGGGAGCCAGTGTAGGTCTTTCAAGATAGTGACTCCTATCTTGGAGATATCGGAGGCTGGTTTCTTTCCAGCCAAATCTTTAAAACATCCTCTCTCTCTTTAACCCTGAATATAAATCTGCTGACACCAGTTGTATTTAGGGAGAAAGCAAAGGCTTTATTAAAAGCATTCTGATTTTCTATTGATTCCAGAAGATTCTTACTCTGCCTTTTTCTACTGCATTGCCATCCACATGTCCATTTCCTTTGTTTCAGGTTAAGTTATTATTTGCCTGAGTCAACAGATGAACAGATACCTATTTCTTCCTCTTCCTTTCATCAGCTTTGCATAATTCAAACGTCTCTACTAAAAACACTTGTCAATAATGCACCATTTCCAACCTTCTAGCAGCAGAATACTTTATCCAAATCAAAACCTTATCTATTCAGAGGAAATTGAGCAATTTCTTTAGCTGGGATGGGAAACCTTCTCAGCATTTCTGGGAACTGTTTGATGAGATTTCTATGGAAATTGTAAGGGCCAAAACAATATTAATAACATTTCTGTGAAAGAACTGTTGAAATTTTGGACGTTTGTTGTGATGCCCCGTATCTCCTGACCACTGGAGATTAGTACAGAGGTCTGCAACTAATAACTTGCATTTATGAAACTGACATCATAATTATAACTAGATATGTCGGTCATTTCTTTTATCAAATGGCAAGGAGATTTTTTTTAAATGCCTTCTCTTCTCCCCCATTTCCAATCCAGTAAGGGTGTGTGGCTAAATTCTCTATACCACTTCATAGGACACCCAGGTGATTCTATGTCAGTGATGGCTAACCTTGACACTCCAGATGTTTTGGGACTACAACTCCCATCATCCCTGACCACTGATCCTGTTAGCTAGGGATGATGGGAGTTGTAGTTCCAAAACATCTGGAGTGTCAAGGTTAGCCATCACTGTTCTAAGTGCTAAGCTTAGTTGAAGCAGTGGGGGCAATAATACATTTGCCTCTTAACATTATTAACTATTAACCTAGAGCCTTAACATCACACTGCACCACACATCCCTGTGTAGAATTTCGGGTTTTAAACCTAAATTAAAAAAACAACAACAATACTGTACTTCTGTGCAACTTTGTCAGTTAAAAATGAGGAGCAGCCGACATCTGTAAAGAGTAAGCGGGTTGAATCGGTCACAGTCTGAGCATGTCTAATATACAGCTTGCCAGTAATTGCATAGGAAATTCCACTGGCTGGTTGTTTGCAAAAGAGACCCTTCATTGACAGTTAACAGATACCATTCTGAAGCAGGCTTGCTAAAATTCAATATTTACAGTATATGTTTTCAATAAACATTTGGAATGCAATTAGCCTTACAATAGGTTTTTCTGGTAGAATAGCTCCACAAATGCAATCTTGTACATTTATCTTTGACACTGAAATCCCAGGGCTCTCTTAATATTAATAAATTGCTAATGTTTACTTATTTGTCTCTTAATGTTATTAAATTGAGCTTATTCTCTAAACATGCAGGAGTTAATAGATATTTATTATATTGTGGCAAGCAGGGCACACTCACACAATTACCGTACTAGAGAAAATAGGCTGTTTCATCTGCAGCCCTCAGTCATGTAGAGTTTCCTCCTAAAGGAGTCTTAAAGCAAGGTAACTCTCTTGAATTGGATTGAAAAGAAACTTATTCCCCAAATGCAAAGAAATTCACAAAATGTCATTAAATTTGCGTACAAAGTATGCCTTTTAAAATAAATAAAATAATTTAAAATGTAGACAATTTTGATTCAAAATTCACTTTCCCTTGAATAGTTATGACCTGGTTTCGATGGCTACTACTTGGCTATATTTCTGCAACCTTAAGACTTGGTGTCTGAAATTAATGACCGCTCCCCACATGGGCGCCTTTTGCGTGGTCACGCACAGCCCCCTTGGACCTATGCGGCTCTCAGCAGTACAGCCTTGCTTCGCCCCCCCCCCCCAAGCCAGACACCTGGAGGTCTCCGCCTACCTCTGCCAGTTATCCTATCCCGGCTGGGGAGGCGTTGCCAGGAGATTTGGCCAAGTAAGGGTAGGGACCGTCCTGCCCACACAATAGAGGACGGAACTTACCTGGGAATCCTCAGTCAGCTCCAGAGCTTCTCCCACCTTGCCCTCCCCTCCCTCAGTTAAGCTTTCTTTTGCTGGTTAACCTCTTCTCCACAGGTACGCAGGCGCTGCTATGTCATGGTTGCTGTTGAAGGGCCGGAAAGGACTTTTCCTGCATTGGCAGGTTTTGCCTTCCCCGTAGCAAAATGTTACAACTTTGGCGGTTTCAGGCCTTGGGCGGAATCCTTTAGTCTATCTTCCCTAATTGGGGGGGGGGCATGAAGCGGTGATCCACACACACACCCCCACGGCAGCGATCCCAGGGTTCCCCGTTAAAGGGGTTGTTTGAGGGGAGGCATTGGCCATACGCCAATAGGTTGTCATTGCTCTCCCCTGTGACAGCGGCAAAATGGGAGGTGGGCTTCTGCTTGTACAGACATTCTCCAGAGCCAGCCCAATTGCCACTCATTCTGGATAACCCTGATGTTCCCCAGCTCCTCAGCCGGGGACTGGGAGGGATAAATGCCCAATGCCTAAGCCAAGGTCTCCCTGCATCTGAAGGTTTAATAAAGTTGTGGCCAATTTTAATCCCATAACATAGTGTCCTGAGTCATTATTCCACCTGGGGGTCGCCTGGGGTAGGGGAGACTCCGCCTGTCCACGCAAAACCAAAACGCAGAATTCACCTGAGCTCCCCAACGATAAAGAAGGTACTGGGGAGATAAATTGGGACTTTAAGATTATGTCAAGGAGAACCAATCTTTTTGTTCCTTCCTCTGCCTTTTGACAGAGGAAGCTGTCAGCAATTCATGTTGGCAAGTTGCTGGAGATTCCATGCTTAGTGGCGTCTCTCACCCAGTCAGCCTCAGGGTAGCTGAAGTTCTCCATTGGCACGTATTCTGGCTTCCTTGAAACTTGTGAAGCAACATAGCTTGCAATCCAAAACTATAGAATCCCTCCATCATATATTACTCTGTTGTCCCTTGCACATGGTTGCCTGGACCAGATTTTTATTCCCTTCAATTTCAGAAAACTTGGCTGAGACCTCGGAGTCTCAGTTAATATATCTGCTACAAGACAATGACCCGTGCAGAACACTGCTCGTAGCAAGATTTTTGGTTACAGTTCTTTCGTATAAAAGGAAAAACGGTTTACTTTATGACTACTGATATCCCACCCTATTACCTAATTTATAGTGGAGATCTCCTGAATTAAAATGTACTGTCGCATCTATTTTAGTTAAAGAATTTACATAAATCACAATCGTATATATGTATTGAATTATTTTAGCTTATCTTATTTATATATTTTGCCTTGTTTTATTTTACTTTGTTGTATTCAGTGTAGATGTATACTGTTTTGCATATGGTTTTATATTATGGGCCTCTGGCCGTAATAATAATAATAATAATATCTTGCAATGGTCTCTGGTTCAATCTCCAGCATCTCCCTGTAGGGCTGGGAGAGCCCCCTGCCTGAAACCCTGGACAGCCATTGCCAGTTAGCAAAGACAATACTTTTCCAGGTGGACCAGGGGTCTGACCTGGTCTACGGCAGCTTCTAACGTCCCGGGCTGGTGGCAGCTGAATTAAATGCAAAGATTCATCAAGAACTTCATTCACAAGTCATTTAACTGAGACAAAGAATGGTTCTAATCATTAAGCTGTTGGACACCTGAAGAAATGGAAACCATTTAAAACTAAAGCATTGGTGTGGAAAATGATTTGTGGGGATTTCTTCCCTTCTTCATCAAATTACTTACAAAATATATACTCACAAGTAATTTAACTGAGGCAAAAGGTGGTTCCAATCACTAAGTATAAAAGATATTGGCCAGCTGAAAAAACTGAAGCCATTTAAAACTAAAGTATAGATATTTCCGTGAGGAAAATGAATTGTGAGGATTTTCTCTCTCCTCATCAGCTCACTTACAAATCCTCATCAAATCACATATTTATGCACGCAAGAAAGTTAGTCCAAATGTCAGTCATTTTCCACATGTGAACCCAACCAGAAAGGTCAGACAAGTATCTCTTTACCCTCAGTATCTGACTATTTTCAATGAAACATTGGCACCCCGTTAAGGTATTCGGCCTCTCCTGTTTACATCTGGCAAATGATAAGAATACCTCTCTTCTTCAGGGGAAAACTCAGAAAATTAAACAAACTGATTAGAGCCAGCGTGGCCAAAGCAAGCAGAGAAACAACGTATCTGTTGCTCTAAATAATAATAAAGACTCACTTTTTAAATACCGGGTCATGGAACTTAATAGACAGCAAAATGACCTCCAGAGAATGGGAGAGGTTTGCTGCAAGCAAGGTAACAAAAGTCAAGAAAACAAATAATAATCTGATTTGGAGAAAATACAAGACAGGCTTTGGCAAGCAGGGTTGTGAACATTGGACTAACACTTGAATTTTTTACAACTAATTCAAACTGAGGGTGCATACAAGTTTGACTTCTTTCAGCTAACCATGGTTATCACTAACCAGTCTGTTAGTCTAAAACAGCATGAGACCACAATCCCAAGGTGATCTGCAAATTCACTCTTTGTATCTTCACTGATTCTGATTTTACAACAGTGGCCATAGGCATAAGACTATGCAAATGTTTACATGTTCAGTTTCTGGGTAAATTCTCATCCAGTTTTGAGAAGCTTTCCTGTTCAATTGCCTGAAGGTGACGCTATCACAAGAGAGTAGCTATTTACATGTCTGTTCTTGTAAATAATCAATAGAAATAATTTTCACATTTTCACTGGTCATAGAGCAAAACTTTTTCCCCTAACATCTTATACACAGGGCAATGCAGAGTTACAGTCACTTCCTACAGAACCATTAAACTAAACACATTGAATAACTAAAGCTGAGGAGGGAAACAAAATCACTTTTTAGTTCTTAAGCTTCTGAGACCCATTGCCAAAATAATTTCATATATCAGGATGGTTTTGAGTGCAAGAGATTAGTTGCAAAGTCTCAGCCCTGGCAGATGTTTTTGACTGTTCATTAGAACTGTCCCTTTTACACTTCTATTTTGTTTTGTTTTGCTTTGAGGGGATAAATTTAACAAAATCAAAATGTATATTTAATTTCTATATTACAAGTAGTTTTCCTTTGCATATATTAATAGAATATTAAACAAAGGCTGTATATCAGCGAACAAATGAAACAATCCCTTCCAACAATTTTTAAATGGGAAAAGGTGTGGAATCCAATGAGAATTTATAGAAATGCATTTGTAGAAATGCATACTTTAGAAAGCTGATGCACTTTTCCTGGCATATTAGATTTAAAACACATGCCAAATCACGATTTATTATTTACACTCTAGGATTTCTGATGCACATTCTAGAACATCTATGCCTGATGCTTAGAATCATAAATGTATTTTATTTGGTGTAGCTGATGCTTCAAATAGTTTCTTGTCGATATCATAATGACAAAAAAACTTCAGAATTACTTTAAATTCTAACACCAGCTTGCCTGGTCTATTTGGGTTATCTGGTACCACGTTAATTAGAGTTGGGGATTGTTGCTAACAGAGAATTCTATAGAAAACTCATGTAGGGAACTCATGCCGCTGGCACCACTATTCCGGTAGGGTGCCATCGCGGCGCCCCCCCAGACATGCGCCACGCCCCCACAAGCGATGCGCCACGCCCCCATAATGCGTTCCACGCCCTTGCGGGTGGCGTACCATGCCCCCAGGATGGGCGCCACGCCCCCGTGGGTGGCGTGCCACACCTCCCAGGGCGCGCGTCATGCCCCCACCTGCTCTCCGCCCCCGGTAGTGGAGCATGCAGCTTCGCCACTGGTCTGCACTCTGTTATTGTTACCTCCAGTTACAAAGTCAAAATCTCCAGTTTAAGAGGGCACCGCGTTTACTAGCTCCCTGCAAAGCATCCGCTTTTATCAGCGTTTATTTCTCTTCACCTGGTGCTCATGCCTAGGATTTCTGGAAGAAACTAAAAAATAAAAGAGCAGACTGGTCTTCCCACACATCTCCTGTGTGAACATACATACTGGGAGATCTAGATCATGCCCACCAGCCACACCTCTGCCTTCATGCATGCGCAGGCTCTGTACATGTGATGGGTACACTTGCAAAACAGGGGTGCAGTCTCATGGACAGTTTGTATGCATGTGGGCACTTTTCAAAAGCAGTGGGGAAAGAGCATAGGCAGGGCTGGCATGTAAAAAACAACAACACCTTGTTCTCTCTCTGCACATGTAATATATGAACGGGGATAATGGCAGAAGACCTCAAAATGTATTCAGTACTGCATGCATCTCTTTCCAACAATAAATCATACACAGCAGATTTCTCAAGGGTGTATTATGAATATCCCCACAATTACGAGATGGAAACATTAGATGAACACAGATCGGTTTGATTAAATTGCTAGAAGTATATTTCCTTCAGAATTCCAGTGACACTTTAAAGAGAAGTAGTCATTAGCAGAAAGAAATTACTTTATTTTAATTAAAGGAAAGCTTCGTAAACAATCCAAGCAATTGGAAAACGCATGAGCTCCAATGACAATGAATTTATAGGCTCAATTGCCAAGACTTTGCTTTTGCTCTGTCTCCCTTATTGAACATCCATCCTTAAGGGAGGTCTTTTTATGTTCAGCTTTGACAAAATTAAAAATGTTCATATCCATTTAAATAAATGAGGCTTCCTTATCATGAAGTCATAAACCACCGTCTTTAATGGGAAATCAGTACATTAAGTTTGCAGTTGTATTCCTTATCTGGGACCAATCTCCACTGAAGTCAATAGGACCTGCTTCTGAGTAAATAGGTATAGAATTGCACTGTTGATGTAGGTGGAGGGAATTTGTGAGACTACAGCTCCCATCATCCCTTACCACTGGCCTTGTTGGCAGGGGCTGATGGGAATTGGAGGCCAATAACACCTGAAGGCCACAGGGGTCCCACCTATGTTCTGTGGTTTAGCTCTGTGTCTACGGTCACATATTGAGCCTGACCAGAGGTATGGTGATCAACCAAAAGAAACCAAATCATCACCCAAGAGCAAACTGATACATAAAAAGAATAAATCAGTAATGAAAAGAAAAACATTCGGGAATATTAATAGGTATTATGATGACCCAACTCCAGAAGGCAATTTATATTATATCTGAAGTGGCAGCCCTGTCAAATACAAAATACCAAACTGAAGGTAGTGACTCTGGAGGTATTCAGATGCCTTCTAAAGTGAAGCAGATCTTCCCCAAAGTGGTCTGAAGTTAAATGGGCTCGTCCCAGCGTCTAGATTCATTTATAGCTTTTTAATCATTGGGGCATCTGTGAAAACCACAAACCACTTAGAAGCCTATTCTGGCAATAAGCAGTCTAAATGAATAAACAAAGCATACCTTTCAGAGCTCACACTATCAGCCTTCAGAGGCTTTATTCCCAACCCAATTCCATGCTGTCTTCATTGCTGACCACTCTGTTTCCACTGACTTGTTGGAGGACAATAAGTGATCCTCTGAAAACGGAATCCCACCTGCCAGCTAGCATCCAGGGACCTATGGGCTGGACCTCCCCACACACATTTATTTGGAAGTCCATCCCCACTGCCAAAATCAACAAAAGCAGTACAGTGGTACCTCGGGTTAAGAACTTAATTCGTTCCCGACGTCCGTTCTTAACCTGAAACTGTTCTTAACCTGAAGCACCACTTTAGCTAATGGGGCCTCCTGCTGCCGCTGCGCCGCCAGAGCACAATTTCTGTTCTTATCCTGAAGCAAAGTTCTTAACCTGAAGCATTATTTCTGGGTTAGCAGAATTCTTAACCTGAAGCGTATGTAACCTGAAGCGTATGTAACCTGAGGTACCACTGTAGTTCTGTTTAGCTGCATACAGCACCCCGCCATTCCTGCCAAGGATCCAGTTGCCCCCAGATGGGGAAGAAAGTGGGGAAGGGCTGTTATGCAGTCATTTTTAGAAGTGCAGCTCCTAATCCCTAATCCTGTGGGTCAGTGCATCTGGCTGTTAACCAGAAGGTTGGTGGTTCGAGCCCACTCAGCGACGGCTGTGGACAGGATTCTTGCATTGCAGGGGTTGGGCTAGAGGGCCCTTGGAGTCCCTTTCGACTCTATGATTCTATTATTGTCTT
Organism: Darevskia mixta; assembly: GCA_034641385.1. Classification (NCBI taxonomy): domain Eukaryota; kingdom Metazoa; phylum Chordata; class Lepidosauria; order Squamata; family Lacertidae; genus Darevskia; species Darevskia mixta. The sequence goes on along the minus strand of JAWWNH010000224.1, from coordinate 3,801,763 downwards.
CCCAGGAAAGCAAATGTAAATTTCTTCATTGACCTGCATGTGAAAAATGGCTGGGGGAAGGTTCGGGCCTTCACACAGCCATTTTTCAGGGCCATACAGTCTTTATTTTCCCATTGGCTTGCCTAGGAAGGAAGATGTCTGAAGATTTGGGAAACCAAGGCGAGGCTCTTGCTCGGATCTGCCTCAAAGCAAAGCAGACCCAAAGTAAAGCAGTCCCCATCCAAAGCAAGTTCCAAAGCAATTTCCCCCCTGTGTCTATGGGATCCAGCAGCAGCCCTAACATCCCCTCACTGTGTCCAGAACAATGGCACAGAACTGGTGCGAGGCTCTTAATCACTCTATCTAACCATTACCACATGAACTGTTCAATTGCCATTCTTATTCATAACTCTTTCTCCATTTCCAGGAATCTTAGGTGCATTAGTTAGTCTAATTAAAAGACAAGCCAACAGATGAAATCACCCTGCCCTCCCCGCGGTGCTCCATAAACCTGTATTTAAAAGAGTGCCAAAGGATTTATCTCATCAGAAATCATCAGAGAGAACTATTAAGGAGGGACGTTCCTGCTTCTAGCTGAAGTCATCCAGAAAGCTGACAGCTGAAATAAAAATTATTCAGTGTGACAAATCATTGAGCAAGATCCAGCCACAGTTAACACTCTGATGCCCCATTGACTTCTAAGGGTTTAACTCTCTTCCACTAAAATCCAGTGAACTCTGAGGCCTTGTACACATTAACGTTCACTCCACTGCTGGTGTCTGAAGCTGACCCATGGCATTAGCCACAATCCATCTATATTAGGGGTCAGCAAGGTTTACCTCGCCTGGGCCGGTTCACTCCAGCAGAGATCCCTCCGTGGGCCGGATTGCACGCATGCGTGTGATTTCTGGCATCTGCATCTGCACAGACGGAATTTCCAGCATCTGCGCATGCGTAGACGTGATTTCCAGCGCCGCGGAAACAAGTCCCCACGTCACGATGTGCCGGTTTAGCACAGCACGCGGGGACTCACCGAGTGGGCGGCTCGGTTTGGGAGCGGCTCATGGGCTGGTTAAACAACCCCCGTGGGTCGCTCGTGGCCCATGGGCCTTAGGTTGCCTACCCCTGATCTATATCCTATAGCAGGGGTAGGCAACCTCAGGCCCAGGAATGGCTGGGGAAGCCTAGCCAGATGGGCAGGGTATAAATAAAATAATAATAATAATAATAATAATAATAATAATAATAATAATAATAATAATATCATCTCAATCCGGCCCACAGATGGTCCGGGAATCAGCGTGTTTTTTACATGAGTAGAATGTGTCCTTTTATTTAAAATGCATCTCTGGGTTATTTGTGGGGCATAGGAATTCATTCATTCCCCCCCCAAAAAAAAGTCCGGTCCCCCACATGGTCTGAGGGACAGTGGACCAGCCCACGGCTGAAAAAGGTTGCTGACCCCTGTCCTATAGCTTCTTGAGAAATGCTCCTGTGTGATGTGTTTTCCCTCAGGCCAGCTTACATACAGTCTGAAAACACAGGCCTCAGTTAAGCTGAGGTGTGTACAGTTTAAATAGCCATTGTGCACATGCAAATGAAGAGGAGTTTTGGGTGGGAGGGGAAAATAAATCAGGTAATGTATATTGGGTGAAGACAACCTCATTGCATTTTAAGCTGCTCATGTGTCCATAACATGAAACACATGACTGGATCATGCAGTTTAACTTACAACGCTCTCTCACACATTATTATCCACAACAAGCAAGTTTCAGATAAGGTTTAAACTTGGACTGCTTAGGTAAGGTTGGAACAGTCACCAAGAATTGTTGCCAAATCCTGCAAATCATGCACCAACCTTCTAACTCCAAAAGTTAACAAAAACAGAGTTCTTATCAAACGTTCAATAAATATCATTGTCTTTCAGCTCAAGGAACAAGAGGTTCGCTGCTGCTCTTGGCTTATTATGGGCCTTTCCGTACTTACCATTTATAGTGGAATAGTTGCTGGTGGGTTCTCTTCCAGATTTTATGACATGTTGCCACATGATATCAGCACCGTATAAGCTAGTATTCTAGAATAATGTACTTAAATGTACTAAATGTATTAAAAAGCCCACTTTGGTTCTTTCCTGATGTTTGTGAAAGATCAGTTGTGGATCCTCAATATTTTCATTTGTGAGGCATGTGTACCAGCATTGTTACCCCTAGGCTCTGTGGTTTAACCCACAGCGCCACCATGGGTCTCGCTGGTGCTCAACCATAAATCCAATTTTGAAAGAATGCACAAAAAGTATGCATTTAAACTGCACACGTTTCCTATGCACTTTTGACATAAAATAGGCACTTTTCAATGCATTTGCCTGTATACACGTCATCTTGTATGCCTTAAAAATACGTATAAAATACACATTTGTGTGTGTACTTTTCATTTGCCAAGACTGCACTGAAAAATCCAGAGAAGTGTACAATTCCAACTGGAAGTTGAATTCCAATGCACAAGCAAGTTTGGGGCAAAGCCTATAGGGACCATGATGACTACAAATGGATGCAAAATACATAAATACAACAGAGACAACCAGCCCCATCCACCAAATATACAAGCATGCATATATAGACAGTAGCAGCATCCTCACTCATAGAATCATGGTTGGAAGGGCCCCAGGCTCATCTAGCCCAGCCTCCCGCAATGCAGGAATCTCCTGCTGCTCTCTCTCCAAACTTAAGCTCACATCGAAAGGTGGGGACAAGATGACACACTCCCCACCCCTACAACTCTCTGCTCTCCCCAGAAACATCCACAATCACTCCTCCCCGGTGTCCATAAAGGAAAAAGGAGTGGGGTTCCCTCTGTGCTTCCCAGAAGTGTGATCTGCAATGCCACTTGTTTGACATTCATGAGCACAAAAATTCATTTATATAAACCAATTATGGAAATGCTGGCTGGAAGTATTCAGAAGTCCTCTCTGTTTTGGTTCTCCCATCAGAGTATGTGGGGATAACGCAAAGACTGATAAAACGGTTCCAGTGTAAACAGCCTTTTGAGTTGCCCCTTCAGAAATATGACTGTTGAAAGTGAAATAATCAAGATTTTTAAAACCCAGATTAATAACCTGCAGGACTTGGATGGGTTTTCTAGGCAAGATTTAACTATGCTGCCATGTCCAAGCCATGGAGAAGATATGAATCTTGAGTTTCCCAAGTAGGGAATGGTTCTTTAGTATAAGCAGAGTAGTGTATATGTTTATTGGGTTAAAGCTTGGTTAAATAACTTTCGTAAGCCTCAAGAATTAAGGACTAATAAAAATTAGTTACTTGTAGTCAGCATGCAGCCAAGTGGACAGTAAAGTGTATACGGTATACTTTATGGCGGACAGCCATGGCTGGCTTGAAACCAGGTTCTCTATACATCAATAAGCTGCAATTACATTTATTGCCTTATAAAGATGTATTCTTGTGTTTATTCTGAAAAGCTGAGAGCATAAGTACTATTGAGAGGCCTTTTAAAAAACGCACACTGACCTCACAACCACCACAGCCAATTCTGTGGCTTTAAGCCAGGCTGGGGAGAACCAAGATGAACAACGTATACTGCAGGCAGCTTTTAATTCTGTGGGCACTTGGAGGATGACTTTCAAGTCTTAAAATTTGAATAATATCAGATTGTGGACTCTGGAGCTGTTCTGCAGGAAATGAAAACAGGTTTGTGTGATGTGATGCCTTTAAGTCTGTGAGCCAAAGACTTTGGCAAACGTGAAATATAGCACAAGCAACTCTACAACTGTTCTGAAACATCTCACGTTATACTGGGGAACCAAGCGCCATGTTTGTATCAGCATTCATACAGAGCTTGGGTGTGATCAGAGTGTTTCATATTCACCTTTAAACACACCTTTTTATCTGGGTATTTCCCAGCCATTAAGATTAAATTAAGCAACCTGTATCAATGCCAAGGGGTGCTTTAACATACCAATAAGAGGAAATGTAACTGGAAACAGAAATAATAGCCTGGGTGGCAGGACACAAGGGGCGAGTGAGAACCTTATCAGCGTTCTGAAGGGAGAGATCTGCAAGTGGACTGAACTCATGTGACACTGGAGAGAGGTGTGAAACACACACACACACACACACACACACACACACACACACACACAGCATAAGAGCAGAATGGGTGGGCAGTGGTTTTGACAGATACAGAAAGCAGACAAGAGGAAGTGGTGAGCATAGGAAGCAAGATGAAATGTCACGAGTCATCTTGGCACGTGTTTGGACAGCCATTGGAAGTGTGGGATGAGATGGAATGAAAATGATCTAGGATGTAGACCCTCGATCATTGACAGGTTGGTATGAGGACCCTGAGAAGGGAAAGCAGTGAATGGGAGAAATAAGGAGAGTTTCATCTCCCTAGTTCCACATACAGGATTGGAGAGGGACAGAAAAGCCTCACCTGTTTATGCGCAGCATATTCTGGATGGCAACCTAAAGTTTTGCAAACTATTCTGAAAGCATATTCCACTGAATTACTTCCAAATGCAAGCGTTTATTAGTGGAAATGTTTTGAACACAACACTGGAAGTTATGGCCGAGCAAATTAAAACAGAGAGAGACTCAATTAACAAATCTCAATCTGCAGTTAACATTCCATACAGGGAAAATTAAAGAAAGGAAACAGCCAAGCAGTGAAAGCTGGAGCTTCATTAAAGTAGCTAAAAAGGAAGTTTTTAAGGCACTTCCTCCTTGCCAGCATTATGGCTATTTATTGCGCCAAGTGTTTTAAGGTAGCAGACAGCACCTGCTGAATTTTAGGAATAGCCAAGTAGTGGCAGATGGGCAAGAATTCACATATTTTATTTTGGGCTTACTTCCCAAAACCCAAAAGGGAAAGAGGGCGGCCTCAACATTAGCAAGGGAAGCAAAAAGCAAAAGGGGAGGAGAAGAGAACATTGATGGGTTCAAATTTACTGCCCAACATGCTTCTTAAGAAGAAAAGCCCCACTGGATCAGATCAAAGGCCATCTATTCCAGCATCTTGTTGTCACAGTGGCCGACCAGTTGCCTATGGAAAGCCTACAAGAAGGACGTAAGTTCAACAGCGCTCTTCCTACCAGTAATTCCCAGTAACTGATATTCAAAGCCACACTGCCTTTGACGGTGGGGGTAGAACATAGAAAATGGGGCTAGTTGCCATTCATAGACTTATACTCCATGAATTAGTCTCTAACCCTCTTCTAAAGCCATGCAAGTTGGTGGCCATCACGGCATCTTGTGGGAGAAAATTCTCTGCATGGTGTACTTCCTTTCATCTCTCCTGAATCTTCCAACTTTCAGCTTCATTAGATGGTCCAGAGTTCTAATATTATGAAAGGGAGAAAACATCTCCCTATTCTCCTTTCCCTCCCCCCCCCACAACAAACACTCTGCGAGGTGAGTGGGGCTGAGAGACTTCAGAGAAGTGTGACTAGCCCAAGGTCACCCAGCAACTGCATGTGGAGGAGCGGAGACACGAACTCGGTTCACCAGATTACGAGTCCACCGCTCTTAACCACTACACCACACTGGCTCTCAAGGAAGCACCAGGCAGTGTTTTTTCAAGCAATCAGCCCCTCTTGGGATGAACCACTTTGAGCCTCAACTCAATTCTGCTTCCTTGTCTTGAGACAAACCAGACAAGGCACCTGGACATGGGCCTTGATGGTTTTGTTTGCTTCCTATTGAAATGTGGAGATGAAATCAGTTTAGTTCACATTTTAATTGGAATCTAACTTGCATTCCCAGAGCAATAGGCAAAAGCAAACACACCTATCTTTCATAATTGCTCTTCTCAAAAATGTGCAGTGTAGCTGACCAACCAAACATGGTGTACAAAAATGTATTTTTTTTAGGGGGGGATGGATATATTTGTGAAAATCACATTAAAACACATTATATTAAGGGAGAATAAATTGCTTGCCAAAATCTGTATGGGCAAAAGTGAATATAAATATGCATAGGAGAAATGCATATGAAAGAGCTGATTTTTTTGGAAGATTTCTGCTATATGCATTTATGAACACTTTGGATGGAAAACTGCATCACAGAATTCTGAAAATTGAAAATCTCAAAGGATACTTGTGTTTCAATTTGCATACTGTCTTAAGAAATGAAAATTAAATAACTTCTCATTAAAATGTAAACGAAGTCTGATTTCATCTCCATTCTTACTTTTCAGTAGGCAATGGAAAAGGAAGAATCAACAAAAAAGATTTGTTGCTAAGCTATCAGGCCCCTGCATCCAACATATTTACTGTAAGTTGTAAAGCATCACCGCCTGAAGCATAATACTGAACTGTAACATATACATATTCTAAATCCCACTTAAATAAATCAAAGTGCAGAAATAATCTTTTGACTACTTTTATACAAATCTGCATTACTCCTCCATTTGTAAAAATAACCTGGCAAAGTCAAAGACTTTCCCCTTCATGCAGACATCTGCAAAAGTGTGTGAATTAGATCACAGAATGTTATTGAGACCTGTTAGAACTGGTCATTGCCTTGTTGGATTAGAGACTGACAATTTGAAGTGTGAGTAGCTCAGATCCAAAGAGGCTCATTGTGCAACCCAGGCACCACTCCACTTTAGATTTCTGGAACACAGTTCTGTGGAGAAAATAGCTCCTTGTGCTGGGACAGGGATGTATAGAAAGCCCTCACAAAATGGCACTAGTAGTAGTACTAGTAGTACAGTAAAGGTAAAGGGACTCCTGATCATTAGGTCCAGTGGCAGACGACTCTGCTCATCTCGCTTTACTGGCTGAGGGAGCCGGCGTACAGCTTCCAGGTCATGTGGCCAGCATGACTAAGCCGCTTCTGGCGAACCAGAGCAGCACACGGAAATGCCATTTACCTTCCCGCCGGAGCTGTACCTATTTATCTACTTGCACTTTGACGTGCTTTCGAACTGCTAGGTTGGCAGGAGCAGGGACCGAGCAACGGGAGCTCACCCTGTCGCGGGGATTTGAACCCCCAACCTTCTGATCGGCAAGCCCTAAGGCTCTGTGGTTTAACCCACAGCGCCACCTGTGTTCCAGTAGTACAGTAGTAGTATGCTTTTGATAACACTATTAGGAATAGTAGTATTTGTAGACTGCTCATCAACAAAAACCCTCAATTGTTGTGCCTGAATAGGAAGAAGCATCACACCCGCTTTCTTCTCGTATTCCCTTCAGGCAAAAGTTTGGTGGTAAATCTAAAGAGGAGGCCAGTTTGCATGATTCTCTGACTTTCTTGAATGGCTTTTGCAGGGCATGAAGAACACAAAGAGAAGGTGGGTGGAAATCTTCTTACAGAACTTTGGATCTCAGTTTTGGAAGCTTATACCAAAACAGGGAATATACACCAGTCTAAAACAGCCTGAGAACAGGACACTCTTCCTGCATTTCTCCCCTAAATCTTAATTTATGTGAAATGGGAAGAAATGTGGTGGGGAGTTCATTTAACAAAGTAGCTCTGACAATTCAATATTCATTCCCACACTCATTCCGCTGTGCTTTTAAACTCCATTTCCCCTCAAAAGAAAATAATCTTCGTAAGCACATCCTTTAGAAAGGAGCTGAATGCTTTATTATCTGACTGCAGTTACCTGCTTGGGAGCTGATAAGTGGATTTGTGCAGCTAAAGTATTGATTCCGCTTGGTTAGCAAATGATGGAAAAATGAAAGGGAAAGGTCCAATTTTCTTAAAGTCACGCTGAATAAAAACCTCACCGGGCCAAACTGTACACTGAGCATCGTGCGACTTTTCAATAATATATATGTTTAAATTTGCTTAATGTGAAGAAGCACATGTGTATTCAAAATGAGTAAGCATATGGTTCCACATCTGTACTTCATTAGGGGCGAATCAAAGGTTTTATATTGTATGTTACACTTGCAACCTATTAATAGGAATAGCAGATTCTGATATATTGCTTAGATTAGGAGGAGTTTTGTGGCCTAAGGGGTGCTGGAATAAACAGTTCATTGCAGCTGAATCTAATTCCGGTTTTAAATGTGAAGAATGAAAAGGCAGAGATGAGGCACATTAGAAAAAGGCTGTGATTCATTGCTGTCTGTCCCATATATAAAGGCTCATTGTACAGTGCACACATCTTTACTCAATATATAGATTCCAATCTATCAGCCTATTAAATAAAATAAAAAACTGAATGTCAGGTACAACAGAGAAAGCTGCTGTAGGCTCTCTGCGCATATTCCATACTTGCTTAATCTTCCTTAAGGGATTGTCTTCTCAGATCACATCATAGCTGGCCATAAGGTTCAAGCACATTTAAACGTATTTCCCCAAAATGTAATAAAAGCATTCCTGTGGTGTGCGTGCAGAGGTATTGGATATAACCTAACACTAGTGGGAATTGCAGGAGTGCAGAGCATTCTTTAGCTCGTGCCCCAATTGAAATCAAGGAAAGCAGAGTCAGACCAAAATGGAGAGCCTATGAAAATTATGATGGAGTTCATCAGAGTGATTTCTCAACATCTGTCTCCAGCCAACAAAGTCCTCCACCCATCCCAGTCTCCCTGAGTCCTTTGGTTTGCACATCTGCTAGTATGATCACATTTGAAACAGCTGCGTCCATTCCATGCAAGTTTAGGAAATAAGCAGCTATCCAGGGCTGCGCCTATATATTGAATTCTGTGCCATCGCAAGCCAAACACTGCAAGGAGACTATAGCAGCAATCCTGTGCAACTAGGACTGGAGGCATCCCAGCAGTCACAACTTCTACCAGAATTCTTCCTGGATTCCAAAAATCACACTGGCATCTGGTTGACAAACAATATATGGTTTAATAAAGCAAATAGCACAGGGAAGCTTGCAAGTGCCTAGCCACCCGAGTATCTGCCAAGGCCAGATTATTTTTACTGCTGCCAATATTTAACTTGTTCTTTCTATTCCGTATTTTGCTGCTATTGTGGTTCTAAGGTTGTTTCAATAGCAAGCCTGAACAGGTCCAGCAGCATATATGAGCTAGGCAAAGGGAGGGCAACCTGCTGTTGGACACTGCCAGCAAGGCCAATGATCAGAGATGATGGGAGTTGTAGTCCAGCAACATCTGAAGGGCCACAGGATACCCAGCCCTGGCCTACATAACTTTGTGTGTCTTCTATTCAGATTTTTGGTTAACAATAATAATGAGGTGCTGGCACTGAGATCTTGACAACAGTGCTGTGGATGCCAGGACAAAATGGCTGCCATGGACGGGGGGGGGGGGATGACAGTACCATGTACTGATTCATTCATTAATTCATAATTTTATTTATATGCCACCGTCCCATATTTCAAACCATGCTCAAGGTAGCTTGCAACATGCAAAACACGCACACAAACATAATTACAAACATAATAAAGGTAGTGTCACACTCCTCCGGGCTCCTCTTCTGCCAGGCATTCAAACAGAGTCCGAGTGATTGAGCCATAAAAGCTTTATTACTAACTAATTAGTTTACAACTCTAAGCACATCGTAAATACGTCTAACTCCATGGCTATTAGTTGCCGTAACTGCCGGAAGTGGGGGTTTGCCGCCGTTTTCTAAAGCATCTCGGGAAACAGAAGCAGCTGGTGTTTCTTCCTTTCCTTTCCCCTAATGCGGAGCTATGGCTCTGAGATACTGTCGAAAGCCCTCCCGCCACTTCCTCTTCCTCCGAGCTCCCTTCGGACGTTCCGCTGGAGTCAGTCTCCAGAATAGCTGGCTGTTCCCAATATTCGCTCAACGCTGGAGAAGCAGGAGGGCTCTGCTGTCTCCTGACATCCAGTAATGAATATCACTGTGGAAATTTATTTGGTACAGGAAAGCTGAATTCCACGTCTACTTCCATTTCCATGCACCTTTGCGGTATCTTTTTATATACAGAGAATTGTGTAAAAGAAGGGAAAGGAGGAAGGGCTGGGCAAGTCATACTATAGATCCCCGAGCCAAACTGAGGACATAGATGATGCCTTCCTGGAACAGATGACCAAGCATTCAAAAGGAAATGAGATAGTAGTAATGGGGGATTTCAACTATCCTGATATTTGTTGGATGTCAAACTCAGCCAAGAGCATAAGGTCGAACAGATTCCTCACTGGCCTTGCAGACAACTTCATTGTCCAGAAAGTGGTAGAAGCAACAAGAGGATCAGCCATTTTAGATCTGGTCCTAACCAATAGTGATGACCTGGTTAGTGGGGTAGAAGTGGCAGGATCATTAGGTGGGAGTGATCATGCTCTTCTGGAGTTTATTATACATCAGAAAGGAGCAACCAAGCATACTAAGACTCAAATTCTAGACTTTAAGAAAGCCGACTTCAGAAAACTTAGGGAAATGCTGGATGTGATCCCATGGTCAGTAATACTAAAAGGGATGGGAGTTCATGATGGATGGGAGTTTGTTAAAAGGGAGATATTAAAAGCACAACTTCAAGCAGTACCAATGCGACGAAAACATGGAAGGTGCCTAAAGAAGCCAGGGTGGCTATCTAAAGAACTTTTAACTGAGTTAAGATTTAAAAGGGATATGTACAAGAAATGGAAAAAGGGGGAAACCACCAGAGAGGAATTCAAACAAATAGCCAGCACATGTAGAGACAAAGTCAGAAAAGCTAAAGCACAGAATGAACTCAGGCTTGCTAGAGAGGTTAAAAGCAATAAAAAGAGTTTTTATGGGTATGTCCGTAGCAAAAGGAAGAACAAGGAAACAGTGGGGTCACTTAGAGGAGAAGATGGTGAAATGCGAACAGGGGACGCAGAAAGGGCAGAACTCCTCAATACCTTCTTTGCCTCAGTCTTCTCCAAAAAAGAAAACAATGCCCGACCTGAAGAATATGGAGCAGATGATTCAGCAGGGGAAACACAGCCCAGAATAAGTAAGGAGGTAGTACAAGAACACTTGGCTAGTTTAGATGTATTCAAGTCTCCAGGGCCAGATGAACTACATCCCAGAGTATTAAAAGAACTGGCAGAGGTGATTTCAGAACCACTGGCAGTAATCTTTGAGAATTCCTGGAAAACAGGTGAAGTTCCAGCAGACTGGAGGAGGGCAAATGTTGTCCCTATCTTCAAAAAGGGGAAAAGAGAGGACCCAAACAATTACCGCCCAGTCAGCCTGACATCAATACCAGGAAAGATTCTAGAGCAGATCATTAAGCAAACGGTCTGTGAGCACCTAGAAAGGAACGCTGTGATCACTAAAAGTCAGCATGGGTTTCTGAAAAATAAGTCATGTCAGACTAATCTGATCTCATTTTTTGACAGAATTACAAGCCTGGTAGACGAAGGGAACACTGTGGATGTAGCCTATCTTGATTTCAGCAAGGCCTTTGACAAGGTGCCCCATGATATTCTTGTAAAGAAGCTGGTAAAATGCGGGCTAGACAATGCTACCATTCAGTGGATTTGTAACTGGCTGACTGACCGAACCCAAAGGGTGCTCATCAATGGCTCCTCTTCATCCTGGAGAGAAGTGACTAGTGGGGTGCCACAGGGTTCTGTCTTGGGCCCAGTCTTATTCAACATCTTTATCAATGACTTGGATGATGGGCTTGAGGGCATCCTGATCAAGTTTGCAGATGACACCAAATTGGGAGGGGTGGCTAATACCCCAGAGGACAGGATCACACTTCAAAATGACCTTAACAGATTAGAGAACTGGGCCAAGGCAAACAGGATGAATTTTAACAGGGAGAAATGTAAAGTACTACACTTGGGCAAAAAAAATGAAAGGCACAAATACAGGATGGGTGATACCTGGCTTGAGAGCAGTACAAGTGAAAAGGATCTAGGAGTCTTGGTAGACCACAAACTTGACATGAGTCAACAGTGTGATGCAGCAGCTAAAAAAGCCAATGCAATTCTGGGCTGCATCAATAGGAGTATAGCATCTAGATCAAGGGAAGTAATAGTACCACTGTATTCCGCTCTGGTCAGACCCCACCTGGAATACTGTGTCCAGTTCTGGGCACCACAGTTCAAGAAGGATATTGACAAGCTGGAACGTGTCCAGAGGAGGGCAACCAAAATGGTCAAAGGCCTGGAAACGATGCCTTATGAGGAACGGCTTAGGGAGCTGGGTATGTTTAGCCTGGAGAAGAGAAGGTTAAGGGGTGATATGATAGCCATGTTCAAATATATAAAAGGATGTCATATAGAGGAGGGAGAAAGGTTGTTTTCTGCTGCTCCAGAGAAGCGGACACGGAGCAATGGATTCAAACTACAAGAAAGAAGATTCCACCTAAACATTAGGAAGAACTTCCTGACAGTAAGAGCTGTTCGACAGTGGAATTTGCTGCCAAGGAGTGTGGTGGAGTCTCCTTCTTTGGAGGTCTTTAAGCAGAGGCTTGACAGCCACCTGTCAGGAATGCTTTGATGGTGTTTCCTGCTTGGCAGGGGGTTGGACTGGATGGCCCTTGTGGTCTCTTCCAACTCTATGATTCTGTGATTCTGTGATATGTGAACAGAATGAAAGGGTGGGAAATGATTCCCGCAGGCAGTAGCCACCTTGATTCTGCAGGTGAGAATTCAATTGGGGGGCCTGCATAGGGACATGAAGGAAAATATGTAATGCCCCAAAATATGATTTTAGAAACAATACACATACAATAAATAAATAATAATAAATAATAAATAAAAATAACAATATATCAAATTATTGTATTTTAATATTTTGTTGGAAGTCACCCAGAGTGGCTGGGAAAACCCTGCCAGGTGGGCAGGGTGTAAATAAATTATTATTATTATTATTATTATTATTATTATTATTATGGGTGGAAGTGAGGAATGTACAAGGATAATGCCTGCCAAATTTGGGGCCCACCACAGACAAAGTGGCTGCCCTGAATCTTGTGCAAACTGCTTATGCACACTGACTCAACAATCGATCCATAATCACCTTGGAAGCCTGCTGTGCTTGTAAAAGGTGTTTTGGACTAAAGATGTAAGAGATAGAATCAACTGGTGCTTGGGGGAAATGCAGTACTTTGCTAAAACTCACAACAATGTACATTCGTAAAAGATAAGATAGGTCTGGGAAACACTGAGTAATGGTTAACAAGTTACCATTGTTCTGCCTTTTTATGTTTCGAATTCATATGAGTGATCTAGACAGAGAGACCAGATGCACATACGCTCTGTTTGCCAGTGTAGAAAACCCAGCGCCACATTGCCGCCTTTTAAAGGCCCCCACAACTATGCCACCACTCTCTGATTGGCCAACAGGCAGTGGCGTGACTGCATGGCTCGGGCTCATCCTCCCCCCCTCTAAAAAAAAATATTTATTTACGGCCATAGGCCCACAGAGGAGTTTAAGAACCATATACAGCTTATACAACATCACTTTAACAATTTAAATAAGGATAATTAGATATGATTTGACGAGTTTAAAATCAGCAAGCAAGTTCGTACAGTTACTTGTGACCCGGCAAATTAAAAAGAACTATTGAACGAGTACATTTCAAATTTTACAGTCTACAGAACTCTATTTAGATACATTTAGAAAAAGATCAATATTCATAGAGTAGGCCATTTTTCTTTTTGTATGAAAGGACTACAATCAAAAATCTTGCCACTAGCAGTGATTTGCTCGGGTCCCTGTCCTGTAGGAGATATGCTAACTGGGCCTCCACTGTCATACCCAAAGTCTCTGAAATTAAAGGGAGTAAAAATCGGGACCGAGCAGCCCTGTGCAAAGGACAGCCTACAAGTATGTGGTGAAGAGATTCAATGGTTCTATTGTCACATACACATAAGGCTGAGATTTGTCCATTGGAGAACCTGTTTCGCATGACGTTTGATGGAAAGACGTTGAATCTGGCTTTGGCGAAGGCAAATCTGTGAGCCGCAACTGTCAAAGATGACAGGTATGATGGAATCAGCAAAGTGGGCCAGATGCCTAGATTTAGCGGAGAGCAGGTGCCACTTCCCCTTGAGATGTTTTGTTGAAAGTCAACCTCGTCAAGTTTTTGTATAATGGCTCTTTTGGCCGAGATGGGATCTAGTTTTAATAGGTCCGATGGAAACAAGCCATATGCCATCATTTTCTTATGGATCCTTTCAGCCCACGGGCTTACAGCTTCATCTCTCCAGAGACATTGCAAGAGATAGCGGCTTGGAAGCCTGTGCCATAGGGACAACCAGTAGCAGAAAATGCGTCTCCATAAGGCATTTTCAAGGGAAGGGATTTTTAATTCTAGCCGAATGGCATAGTTGCTTGCACACTGAGGCAGATTTAGCAACCGCCTCAGAAATTGGCTTTGAATTATCTCCAATGAGGACAAGTTCGCTAAGGCCCCCCATAAAGGGGCAGCATAAGCTATTGTCGCCACGACTTTGGTATAGTATACCTTTAAGGCAGACGGAATATGAAGGGCTCCCTCGGAGAATCCTCCCCCCCTCCTGCGGATTGGGGTGTGTGTGTCTAGGGCCCGCGTGCAACGCGGACCCTCAATGAGGAGGATCCAATTTAACAACAGAGCAGCAATCAAAAAGTAATGCAATGAAATCCCGAATCTTCTTCCTGTTAAAACACTTGCGCCAAGATGTGGTGAACCAATGGACTGAACAGCAGAGGCATTTTTTTCTTCTTGAAAGAAATCTGGCTTCACCATTCAAATATATAAATAGTTGATAGAATGTCAATGGATTGGAAAAAGAAAGAAGTGAAGGCTCATTCTTGATCTCACATGGGTGACAGAAGGTGTAGCATGTGAATATACCCAAGGAGAATTGTGTTGTGTGTGTGTGTGTGTGTGTGTGTGTGAGAGAGAGAGAGAGAGAGAGAGAGAGAGAGAGAGGGAGGGAGAGAGAGAGAGAGAGAGAGGGAGAGGGAGAGGGAGAGGGAATCACTTGTCTAAAATTATGTTTTAAGCCACCCTGTAATATTCGGATGAAGGGAATAGCACAGGAATTTAATAAATAAAATAATGACAATAATAAAATGTTACAACTCTCTGCTTGTAACATTAATCAAATTAAATCTTAGAAACGTAAGGTCTGCCCTTACTAACTGCAACATTACTATTTGCCTTTGAAACACTTACATTAACGAACGGAACACAGCTGCTTAAAGTTCCACCTCTTACTACATGGATGTTTGCAACCAATTAGCACTGTGAGTTGTTCAACTTAACCAAAAACCAGTGTAATTCTTTCCTAATGTGACTCCTTTTACAGAATGCCACCTCTCTTATTTGGCTGGGATGTTTCTCTTTTGATCTATACATATAATAGTGAATTATGTTGGCTCAAATATTGTTTACACTATGAGTGTTCCAAACCCCAGATGTGTGTAAACAAATGGAATGGGTTTATTTAGTTGTCTTCTTCATCCTCTATTATAACTGAGAAATGATTAAACTGATCCAGATGTGCTCTTCTAATTCATCCCACCCACTGCTGCCAGGGAGTGCCGTACCCAACAGATTCCGGAATATGAACCTCCTAGGAGCCTTTGATGTTAGATTTCTCCTCTATCGCAGATATAAAGAAATGTAGGTTTCTTCCTCCTGCACTTATGTATCTTGAAATCTTCTAGAAAAACAAACCATATTTTTTCCACCTAAAAATGCTTCTGGTCCAACAGAAGCATAAATTTTGAACTGGGGGTGGGAATCAACTGGTCAAAACGGTTTGATCACACAAACCATATTCTCACCAAGTCTTATTAATGGGTTAGAGGGGTTCTGAGCAAGGATGCCTTTAGAAAAAGCTCAGTGGCAGTTATCCCCACCATGCTTTGGACAAATGTGATTATTATTCTATAGGAAACCCATACATCTGGCCGATTCACATAGAATCAAAGAATTGTAGAATTGGAAGGGAACTCACAGGTCATATAGTGGAGGAATATATATTGCTATATATTGATTGAAAGAAGGCTGATCACCAAAGAATTGATGCTTTTGAATTATGGTGCTGGAGGAGACTCTTGAGACTGCCATGGACTGCAAGAAGATCAAACCTATCCATTCTGAAGGAAATCAGCCCGGAGTGCTCACTGGAAGGACAGATCCTGAAGTTGAGGCTCCAATACTTTGGCCACCTCATGAGAAGAGAAGACTCCCTGGAAAAGACCCTGATGTTGGTAAAGATGGAGGACACAAGGAGAAGGGGACGACAGAGGACGAGATGGTTGGACAGTGTTCTCGAAGCTACCAACATGTGTCTGACCAAACTGCGGGAGGCAGTGGAAGACAGGAGTGCCTGGCATGCTCTGGTCCATGTGGTCACGAAGAGTCGGACACGACTAAACGACTAAACAACAACAACAACAACATATTGATCTGAATTGGCTTGTGAACTAGATCTGCCTGCCAAAGATTACAAAAGGAAGAGATTACTGTGCCATAAGGCTACTATTGTTACCATGAGTCACAATTAGGAGGCTTAAAATGACATTTCAATTTGAATATATCAAAGTCCAAACTTTGTTGTCAATCGTGTTCTATTCAACTTTGCTTCCCCTACTGAAATCCAAAATGGCATTTCACACTGGCTCCTAATACCCCCGATCAACTCTCAGAAATAAATTCTGAAAACATTAACTGCACTTTCTTGCTCAAACGTGGAACTAAAATCAAATCTATGAATAAATCCACTCTTCATTTACAGATTTTGCAAACAGCAAAATTAATCTTACTCCATTCCCTTGCTCCTCCTTATTTGTTGAGCCTGAATTAAACACCATCATCTTTCAAAGCTGTTTAATGAAAATGGCATTGTATATCTCTTAATCTATGTGAATTATGATCACTTCCTGCAGACTTGCTGTTAAAGAGGCTTTTCCTCCTCAAAAATGATAGCTTTGTTATTATAAGAGATTAACATTTACAGAAAGACTAATTTACATGATGGTACTATTTTCTTGGATTAAAAACAAAATCTGTTTTTCTTTTCATTTATATAAACGGGGCAGCAAAATTTCACACTTGTTCAACTTAATCAAAAAGTGGCAGAAGTGTCATTTCAAGAAATAAGACTGATTCTTATTATGGTCTGAAGGCACATGAGGCAGAAGCTAAGAAGGTCCGGCTGGTCCCTGGATGGAAGACTGCTTGGGAGCTACACATATGTTGTCTTGTGTACCATGAAGGAAGGAAGGTGGGATCTAAAATGCAAGAAAAATAAATAATTGCAAGGCAGGTTTTTATTCTTCCAAATATATAATATATATATTGTATATTGTATATATTATATGTATACACAAATATATAAAATTTACTCTGTTGTTCTATTGTTTGCGTGTGCATTGCTTTTATTCTTCCATTGTGGAAGCATATACTGTATGTGCTGACACCAATAAATAAAAAATATTTTTTTAAAAAAAACAACAACCCCATTTTGCAGTCTTTACTGGCAAATTTTGCAGTCTTTACCCCAAGTCCTGGTGGGCCTTGCCCAAGGACCAAACTGGGCCTGCGGGTGAAAGCAGAAAAATTCACAACGAAGAATTTCATAACCACAGAGCCAATTAATACCATTTTGTTCTTGACAGATTCCTAGTATAAAAAAGGAGCTGATGCTGGAACCAAGGGACCATCAAACTGGAGTGAAAACAGACCATTCATCTGAAAACTAGGAGCCTGTTGGTTTTGTTCTGTTTTCCCTCAACTTCAGAGCAGCAGTTCAAAGCACTGACTGAAAAGCATAAAGGGAGGGAAAGAAATTAGGGCCCCATCCGCACCATATATTTAAAGTAGTATCATACCACTTTAAACAATCCTGGCTTCTCCCAAAGAATCCTGGGAACTGTAGTTTGTTATAAGAGTGCTGAGAGTTGTTAGGAGAACTACTGTTCCTCTCACAGAGGTACAATTCACAGATTTCTCTGTGAAGAGCGGTTGTTAAACCGCTCAGAGAACTGTAGGTCTGTGAGGGGAAACAGGAGAAAGTGGCACAATACTACTTTAAATGCACAGCCTCCAACATTTCTCTGATGAAAATAGGGACATCCTAAGGCAGTGGTGGCTAACCTTGACACTCCAGATGTTTTGGAACTACAACTCCCATCATCCCTAGCTAACAGGACCAGTGGTCAGGGATTACGGGAGTTGTAGTTCCAAAACATCTGGAGTGTCAAGGTTAGCCACCACTGCCCTAAGGAAAAGTGGGACATTCCAGGTTTCTGTAAATCCAGGACTGTCTCTGGACACTTGGAGGGTCTGTTAGAGTAGCTCTTGGTGCAATTCAGGGGTCACCAACAGGGCGCCCACAGGCACCCAGTGTGCCTGCCATTACCTCCTATGGCGTCTGTGTCTTCTAAAGGTTATATAGCTACTTATCTCCTTGTCTTGGAGGTCGCATAACTCCATACCCTCCAACATTTCTCCAATGAAAATGTCCATCTTAAGGAAAAGTGGGAAATCAGAAACCGGATCGGCTTCTGTAAATCCAGGACTGCCCCTGGAAAACAGTGGCACTTGGAGGGTCTGTAAATGTATTGGGCAGATGAGGCATAAATCTGCACCTCTTCTTAATTTCACCTCATGAGGATGAGGTACTCCGTGAATGCTACTCTAATACTCTCATTTCCTTATGTTTTAAATGTTGTACACTGTGTGTTTCGGGGGGACATGAGTGAAAAGCAGGGTACAATATTTAAAAAAATTATAAATAAATGGCAGAACTGCAGAATTAAATGCTCCTGCTTGAAGTTTACATTGATCTGTGAGGCAGCGCTGTACTGCTGAGGGAAAATTCATGCTATGGTACATCTATTGGAAAGATGATTTCCAAGAGAGTGAACAAGACTGACTGGAATCCAGGGGAGAGCTGTTTGCTGATATCATGAGCGTTATGCTATTTTCCTCCAAAGGAAATGACATATTTGTTATTTTTTTCTAACACTAGCAAGTGTGCAGAAGTGAATTTATCACTGGGATTATAAGGAAAGGAAGACTGGGGGGGGGGGAGCAAAGGACTTTGCCCATTTCTGTTTTTGATTTAAAGCAACACTGCTAAAAGTGCAACTAGTGACAAATCTCAATGTTATAAAATCTAGTCTAAATTTTGTATCAATGATACGGAACTAGGGGCCGATAGACCAACTCATATTTGAGGTTACTGTGAAGTTTTTGTGTCTTTATATATTTGCAACTTTAGGAAATACCTGTTAAATGGTCATCTTTGCTATTTGGCTCAACCCACCTTTACTGTGAATAACCAGCTTCTTTACACCAAGATCAAAAATATAGACACTTTCCGTTGCTTCATATTCTTCCCTTTCATTCACAATCCCAGCTGACAGATTCACAACCACACCCATGCCAGTGCAAGAAGAACAAATTTGTCATTTCCTTTTGGAAGAGGGTAAACACTCATAGTATTTCAGTAAATATTCCAGTCATGTTCCTTTTTTT
Organism: Darevskia mixta; assembly: GCA_034641385.1. Lineage (NCBI taxonomy): Eukaryota > Metazoa > Chordata > Lepidosauria > Squamata > Lacertidae > Darevskia > Darevskia mixta. The sequence goes on along the minus strand of JAWWNH010000224.1, from coordinate 3,782,422 downwards.
TATTGAATTTTTATTGAATTTTTAATAGCATACAAAAAAAAAACCAAATACCTGAAAATATACAGAGATCGACAACAACAGTTCAACACATTCATAAAAGTTGACTTTCACAACTATATCTTACTTTAAATAAAAACTTTATACATTTATTGTTCGTCTGTTGTTATTGCTTCAATTGACCTTCTTTTAAGTGTGGCTTATGACCCCTCTGTATATTTTGTCAATGTTAAATAATTTGTTCTCCTGACCTCCCTATTTCCCCTCTCCCGCTCCCCCTCCCCCCTCATTGAAAAAGAAAAAACAATAAAAAAAACAATAAAAAAATAAAAAAATTACCACAGTGACTTCCTGTCATCTCCCCAAACATACATTTCCTTAAATTGAATGTACATATATATTCCTTATTTCTCATTATTATCCTTCAACATTCACAAAACTTTTTCCCTATTCATCACCTTGTTTAATCATACATTAACCCTCAAATGCTGGCAAAGGTATCTGTTTTTTGGTAATTTTTTGTAAATATCTTCGATAACCGTCCCATTTTTCTGCAAATTTTTGTTTCGAATTGCCTCTAATTGAATTTGTTAATTGTGCTGATTCTGCAAATTCCTGCATTTTCACTTGCCAATCAAGTGTAGGAACATCTTGATCTTTCCATTTCTTGGCTATCAGAATTCGTGCCGCAGCTGTGGCGTATAGAAATGGTTCTCTTATTCTTTTTGGTATATCCTTATCCAAAATACTTAGGAGGAAGACCTCAGGCTTTTTTATGAACGTTATTCTGAATATTTTTTTTAATTCATCATATATCAGTCCCCAAAAGTTCTTAATTTTGCAACATGTCCACCACATGTGCATCATATCTCCGTTATTTACTCCACACCTCCAGCAATATTCCAGTCATGTTCCAGCCCTTTTCCAAGGAAGGAAAGCAGTTTCCATCCCTGCAAAAGCTATCCTGCAACGAATAAAAGCAGTGTCACAGGAAACTAGGCTTTGACTGGTTCATGCTGCCTTTAAATACTTGCAGGATGAAGATGGGGAACCTATGGTCCTCCAAATGCTATTGAACTACAACACCCATCTTCCTTGACCTGACCACTGGATATTGCTGGTTGGGGCTGATGGGACTCAGACTCCAACAACAGTTGGAGGGCCACAGGCTTCCTATCCCTGCTCTAAAAGAATTTCAATTGTTTAGCATCATAGAAAGACTTCTGTTAAAGCCCAGCCAATAAGGTGCTGAGAAAATGGTGGCATGGAAGGTGGGTTGCATCATATGCAGGGAAGCAGGAAGAAACTGCTTGACCCCTTTTGCTCAAGATGCAACCTGGATACTTCGCATCAAACTACAAACTAAATTTATGGCGAATGTGCTATACAAAGATTAGTATTTCCAACAGTGAACACACGTTTCTCAGTGTGTTGAACATATATACACATTTGTTTACCAACTTCTGTTCCAAAGGATGCTGGAGTATTGATCATCATTGGTCCATATTCAGTGTACTAATGGACCAGCATGTTATTGTGCAGGTAGCTAGGTATGGTGAATCCTTTAAACGTAAATGTAAAGGGACCCCTGACCATTAGGTCCAGTCGTGACCGACTCTGGGGTTGTGGCACTCATCTCGCATTATTGGCCGAGGGAGCCAGCGTACAGCTTCCGGGTCGTGTGGCCAGCATGACTAATCCACTTCTGGCGAACCAGAGCAGCACACGGAAACGCCGTTTACCTTCCCACCGGAGCGGTACCTATTTATCTACTTGCACTTTGACGCGCTTTCGAACTGCTAGGTTGGCAGGAGCAGGGACCAAGCAACGGGAGCTCACCCCGTCGCAGGGATTCGAATCGCCGACCTTCTGATCGGCAAGCCCTAGGCTCTGTGGTTTAACTCACAGCGCCACCCGCGTCCTTGGTGAATCCTTTGCTATTCTGCAAAACAGGCTTAAATGAGGAATACCACTTTCCCCACCCACATCTGTATTTCTTTGGGTGGGGAAACAAAGATGGTGCACAACAAACTTTTTGGAAGCCATGTTCAGAATACTTATTGGTTAGTGCAGATACTAGGTTTTCACTTTGGAAAATGAAAATTACCTATTTGATGTGTTGCTGCATCTCTGAAAACATTTTGAACTATGAAAGGGCATCAAAATGCGAGAACTTGGTGTGTTTTCCTTCCCCCAATTACTCCACAGTGATAAACTACATGGTTTCAGCTTTGCCGCTTGCATTAGTATCACAGATAAAGTCTAGGCAAATTGTGTCTTACTCCAGTGATACAACACAACACTGTTAAAACAGAAAAAACTGCCAATTTCCCAGACCTCTCCTCCAAAACCATCTCCTCACACTTTTTGTCGGCAGATCTGAAAGGAGGAAAATAAACTGTATCAACATTTTCATTATTTCAACCTCAGAAAGACTCTCCAATTACAGTCCATTCCCTCCACTACAGTAAACAATGAATTATGTCATAGCCATAGGTGGTACAGAGGATAAAACAACATTTTTATCTTATGAGAACATGTATCTGTTCTGCATACTTGATTCAGACCAGACTTCAGATTAAAAAATGAATTTTGTGACCCAGTGGCCCATAAATTTTGTCAGATGGGTTTTTTTGGGGGGATGGGGGTTACATGTGTAATACTGATACTTTATGGACAACCAGGTAATCATACATTTTTTTAAAAAATTGTGTGAATATCAATCCAATATAAACACTCAACAGGTAAGGGTAACAATAATGGAATGTTTGCACCCTTGCTTTGTTGAGGGATCATTATTAAGAAATGTGTCAGATTCTAAGTTCATTCTGTTACAGAATCCTTTCCTCTCGGTCCTGCTCTAGTTGAGTATAGTTACCTGGATTTAAAAACAAAAACAAAAAAATGGAGTGTGGATGGGAATGACCATCCAATTGAACAGAATTCAATACCAATACTCTGATCTAGCAAATAATATCCATGTGAACACTTGAATCCTTATAGAATCAGGGCATTTGTGTGGAAAAGTAACAAACAGTGAATGGCAGACAAATAATACAGTTTCTTAGCACTGTTACCAAGCCTTCCTCCCCCCCTAGAGATCAATAATATTAACCATTTTATTCACAATAGATCACAAGAGATGGCACCACACTCACAAATCCAGACTTTTAAACACACAAAAAGTCAGCAGCAGCAGTTTCAAAAACAGCAAAGTTTACAGCTCTTTTTCCTCCCATAGCAGATGCATAGCTCCTGACATATCCTACATGCCACATATTCAAAACAAGTGCCTTTAAGGAGGGGGGGGAGGCCTCATCTGTTCTGGGCAAAAGAGGTTTTCATGTAAGACTACAGCATACATATGCTGTGAGCAACAGTGAATTCCCAGCTTGCTTTTAGGAATGTATAAACATACCATGTTTAATCCAAACTTTACCTTCCCCAGTGACAAGATGTAGGACCTGTTCCAAAGTCCAGTGGAATCAGTGGAAACACACCGTTTGGAAGACAGCCAGAAGCCTCCACCTAAACTCATTGACTCTGAGTCTGATTTCCTCAGGGAACATGTTTGCTTCCTCCTATGACCTAGTTAGAGTTCATATGCTGCATCTGCCATGAATGTGCCTCTTTAGACAAGGTTCTGACAACTGAACTTAAAAGTTGTCCATCAAGCCATCTGTAGTTCTCCTATAAATCAGTCACATCCCTGCAGTTTTTGATAAATCATATGCAACTGTAAGGGACCCAGGTGGCGCTGTGGGTTAAACCACAGAGCCTAGGGCTTGCTGATCAGAAGGTCGGCGGTTTGAATCCCTGCAACGGGGTAAGCAGTTCAAAAGCACGTCAAAGTGCAAGTAGATAAATAGGTACCGCTCCTGCGGGAAGGTAAATGGTGTTTCCGTGCGCTGCTCTGGTTCACCAGAAGCGGCTTTGTCATGCTCCCTCGGCCAGTAAAGCGAGATGAGCGCCGCAACCCCAGAGTCGGTCACGACTGGACCTAATGGTCAGGGGTCCCTTTACCTTTACTTCATGAATATACATGTTGTTGCATGATCCCCATTTGAGCCTTAAGGTATAACTTTGAGATGATGGGCATTTGGTTCCCATTTAACAGACTTTTAAAGATTATTAGATTAATACCACACCCATTTTGTTAAGTCTTCCATGTGTGGGATAACAAGCCTCATATAACGAACATGCTTAAGTTTAATAAATGCATGGCAGGGTTAATGCCATAGAGTAAGCTGTCCTGCCAGGCTTAGCTAGGTCACTCCTCCTTACCTTGGGAGAAAGGTCATCAAGCCTATTGTTGTACTTCAGTTTACCTAAGAAGCTCAGTGCATAAAGAGGTCTGAGTTAGTTATAATAATTTAATAATAATAATTTATTATTTGTACCCCGCCCATCTGGCTGGGTCTCCCCAGCCACTTTGGGTGGCTTCCAGCAAACATTAAAATACATTAACACATCACAGATTAAAAACTTCCCTAAACAGGGCTGCCTTCAGGTATTTTCTAAATGTCATGTCGTTGTTGATCCCTTTGACCTCTGATGGGAGGGTGTTCCACAGGGCGGGCGCCACTACCGAGAAGGCCCTCTACCTGGTTCCCTGTAGCTTTGCTTCTTGCAGTGAGGGAACCGCCAGAAGGCCCTCGGCGCTAGATCTCAGTGTCTGGGCTGAATGGTGGGGGTGGAGACGCTCCTTCAGGTATACAGGACCGAGGCCGTTTAGGACTTTAAAGGTCAGCACCAACACTTTGAATTGTGCTCGGAAACGTACTGGGAGCCAGTGTAGATCTCTTAGTCACCAGTCTAGCTGCCGTTACTCAAAGCTCACACTGCATGTCTCTTACAAGCCATTCTTGTGTTCCTATACCAATAAATTAGGAACTTTCACCACCGAAACTAAGCCAAGTTTTACTGCCTGCACTTTTTGACAGATGTCAATGAACGTACCCTTTGGAGAGTTTGTAAATAAACCATTTTTAACTTACCAAATTGTGGTCTATTCTATGCTAAAGGAAAGGGGAAGTTTGGGAACCCACAAGGGCATATTTTAAAAGTCCAACATCCTATGTTATACTTTGCTGCATATTTTGTGATTTTAAAACTGTGGGGATTCTTTCACCAAAGAGTACTTGACCCAAACCTGGATCTTGGCATCCAGGGAATTCTCCTTCTTTTTATCTCAATTTTCCTTGCCGCTAACACCATGTTCATCTGCAAGGCCATCAAAATAAGGTCAGATTCAGAGACATACCTATTTACCTAAGAAGCACATTTTATATCTTTGACTGCTATATTTCCTCCCCTGTCTGTCTTACCCATTTCCCCTTTGGTTTTTACATGTATTGTAAGTATTTGCTGCTGTAAATGACCATGTTAAGGTTATTGCAGTCATATATGGATGTGCTTCCTTAACACCTCTTAGCTGAGGATTTAGTCCTCTAGGCCACTTGAGTTTAACACACCTATTTTATGAAATGGGAGGGGTTTTTTCCTGCATATGCTACGTATCTTAGAATAGCAACAAGAGGCTGGTTCTTACTGTCCCAGGAGCAGAGAGGATGCATAAAAACGACAATAAAAGCCAACTTTTAAAAGTATAAAGCAAATGCAGAACTACATCTTGAACGGATTATACTACAGACACAGACCTGTCAACGCATCCTTTCCAGTCACATCTTCACCTGATCATATGCCGTACATATGTGGCCTCTGTAAAGGCAATGAGTTGGTTATGCCGTGGGAGAATCTTAGGTTCAAAGCAAATTTCATTCTCTTCTGTCTCAATTTAGCTGCTGTTCTTGTTCTTATTGGCTGTGCCATTATATAACCAGTATCAACATGTATCCAATTTGAAACCTTTTGAGCTTAAAATGTGACTTCCAAGGGATCTTCAATCTCTATCTTGATTTCAACATGATTTCAACAGAAACCAATTAGAACAATTTTAATCAGGTCTGAATCCCATGGATATCCTCCCCATTCCTCTTAAATCAGTGGGCATCATCCCTATTGACAACAGCAGCCACTCATGCATGGGTAAATGTTTCCATGACTTGAAGAGGGCGGGAGACTTCATAGAATTAGGGCCTTCTCATCCACTGCTTTCCTTTCGGTTCTAAAATAGGCCTGCACAGCCTGTGGTCCAACAAACAGACCACCAGCCAGGTATGGTGGCCCATCAAGGGCTCTAACTCTGCCTGCCTCTCCTTTTTTGCTGCCTGTCTATACATGCTGGCGGGTTGCGTTCAGCTTGGCCAGTCACATATCGTGCAGCTAGAAGCTAATCCCAGCATGTCCAGATAGCTCCATCTGCTGCATGGAGCTTCCTCACCCCTCGCCTGGTGAAGAAGTAGCCTCCTCCATATTGGAGGGCCTTGCCTCTTCACCCCGAGCCAAGGAAGAGCAGGCCTGTTAGATTCAAGAGGGAGAGTCTCAACAAAGGGGCTCAGCTCCAAGGCAGAGATTTGTCAAGGAACCCCCTTCCTCCACTTTGTCTTTCAGATAGGAGTCTTTGGGAAGGGCCATGACGGTAAGGAACTATTTATGCCAATCTGGTAAACGTTCAGGGTTTTTCTTCTGCAATATTTAGTCACAGATTCACTGTTGGAAGACTCGTCCTGTAAGTACTTATCTACAATGCATGCATGAAACATCTGGGACACGGCTGTTATGAAACACTTCATTACCGTGTGCAGATAGCCAGACATAAAACTATATATCACTCTGGTAAAATGACTTGTCATAGCAGCCCAAAGAACATGTGTCTTAGACTCAGGTGTATCTTACAGGCTACCTTGGGCCCCTGCCTGTGCCTTTAACATTCGTGTCCATTGCTCTGCCCACTTTTGCCTCTGGCCCCACCCACCATTGGCATGTGGGCTCCCAAAGGTTGCCCAGAAGGAAATACAGGTCTAGGACTTAAAAATGGTTAATTGCGTGTCGAGGTCCCCAAACCACCCCTCAAATAACTCACACCTCAGACAATAATTTAGGTTTTGGTTTTTGGCATAATTTTGGCCACAACTTTATTGAAATACATGATATGTGAGTGGATGCATAGGCAGTGGTTTAGACTATCTCTCCCACTGAGGACAGAACTGACGACCATCAGTAAAGGGAAAACACTTAGGGGAGAGAAAAAAGAGAGGTCAGGGGTCAGACCCAACGTCTCTCCCCAAATGCTCCCAGAGGCTCTTGCGTGGCCCAGGCCCCCGACTGGGGGATATGGACAAAAGCATGGTGAGCCCCTGGATTCCTTTAACGGAATTCCCCGCGCAGCAGCAGCATTGGAGGGGCAGACACAGCCAATCGTTACCCCTCCACCAACAAACACAATAACCAATGCCTAACCGCCAACCTTACAAGTTGTGACTAATTGCTACGCAGTAGGCAAAAACCAGAAGGCACCAGCCAATCAGCCAACTGGAAAAATTCCTACCAGGCCCCTGCCACAAGAGCAGATGACCCCATGACAGGCATAGCAAGGTCAACACAGAGGCCTATTAAAAGGGAGAGGAAGGGCGGGAGATCCGTTGCACGCAGCAAAGAGGAACATCACAGGGCGTGCCAAGGGTTATATATCCGCTGGGCTGTCCATCACAAATTGCAACAATTAAATCTCCCCAACAACAACCCAGGACCCAGTCGGAGCTGTGGCCATCTATCCGATCCCACCCAGCACCAGAGGGGTGATTTGCTGGCCTCCACCGCAACACGTGCTCTCCATTAAGGCGAACATGCTCTGTCGTAGTAACCAGTGATATGTGTACACCTGCGGAATAATAATGTGTGATCTGAAATAATTTCCAAGACCCCCTTTGCTTGCCTAAGTGGTCATAGATTTGACAGCAGATAGCAGGGATCCCCCCTAAAGTTATAAATAGGTTGTGTGTATAAGGCTAATGTAAATTAATGAGAAATATATATGTGCATTTAGTTTTAAATATGTACTGTTCCATTTCTGCAGTAAACAAACTGGAATTGCTTGCCTCTAGGTAGAGTATGACAGAAACCCCGAAATGGAAAACAACTTCTTTTAGAGCGAGTTTGTGTGTGGCTGGGTGGGAGGGGAGGTCATGTTGCTAGCTTCTGTTGTATCTTCTTTTTAAAAAACTACCTACCTCAGAAGCATGCGATGTTTCCGGATAGAACAGGGTTGCCACCCCACCCCAAAATGTATGCTTTTCTTTCCCTATCATTTATTTCAATGCCCGGCTATTGCTAAAGGTGCAGGAAGACTCAGAAAAGATGGGGGAAGTAATTATATGAATCCTGAAGTAAATATCTGAAAAATAAGTTGTACTGGGTTTTCATGAGATGTGCTGTAGGCAGCCACACGACTGGTTTCGACATGTTCAAATCAAAGAAGGAAAGCACAACTTAGATGAGCTTCAGATCGCAAACGATAATAATAATAATAATAATAATAATAATAATAATAATAATAATCAGGGCTTTTTTCAGCCGGAACTCGTTGGAACTCAGTTCTGGCACCTCTCAGGTGGGTGCCATTGCCATTACAGTGATACCTTGTGTTACGGACAGGATCCGTTCCAGAGGCCCGTCTGTAACGTGAAATGTCTGCAACTCGAAGCGCTGCGTCTGTGCAGGCGCGCAGCACAATTTGGCGCTTCTGCGCATGCGCGAGCGGCGAAACGCGGAAGTAACCTTTTCTGGTACTTCCGGGTTGCCGCGGGACGTAACGCGAAAAGACGCAACATGAAGCGGACGCAACACGAGGTATGACTGTATAAGAGAACAAGGGAGGCGTTCATGGTGAGTTCTGGCACCTCTTTTTCTAGAAAAATAGCACTGAGCCAACAACAGCCAAACTCAGCTTCAAGCTGTTCCTCACATGCATTAGGACTAATTAGGATTTGGGGGGAATAATTGAGGCAGCTGATTGCATTCCAGCACTGAATTAACAGGAAAATCCAGCCGCGCAGTGGGAGGAAATAGCATGGTAAAATATCATTCACATAGCAATTCTCAAGTGTTAATCGGGACTAAGGTCAGATGCGTATGAATCATTAACACTAGGAGAGAAAGTGAGACTTTAAGGAGTTTTGGACAGTCACATAATCCATCGTTTTATAGCTTCCTTCAGTCAAAATCCTAGAACTCTGGTTTACCTCATGAAATTTATTGGCAGCAGGGTGAAGGTTGCAGGAAGAGGAAGTATTGCTTCATATAATGCACAATAAATGTATGGAATCAACTTTTCGTTTATTTAAAAGATCTCTACCCCACCTTTGAGAGTATAGCTCTCCCAAGGCAGTTCACAAAAAAGCCTTCATAAAACTGCATACAAATCATACAAACAATTCACGAAATAGTTGAGCAGCAAATAAAACTCCAAAACCAACACACCAAATGAACATGGCCTTCAAGGTCTTATTAACAGCCAATACCAAGTCAGCCAAACGTATCCTCTTGTAAGGGGAATTTCAAAGGTGGATGTGGAGCTGCCACTAAAAAGGCCCTGCCTCTGGTACCCACCAGTCTAAGAGGTCACAATGGTCAGCCAGAAAACAGGCTCTCTGAAACTGCAATGTGATGATGACTGGAAGAAGAGATGACTTTTAAAATGATCCTACAACCCATACAGGATAATCTGTGTGATGTCTGTTAGTAATAATAGCTAGAAGAAATCTCTGGATGAAGGTTTGGGAACGGAAAGCGGGATGGAGTGTTAGTCTCATACTGTTGGGAGTAGTTGCGTGTCGAGGTCCCCAAGCCACCCCCTAAATAACTCACACTACACACCGTAATTTAAGTTTAAGGTTTTTGGAATGATTTTGGCCACAACTTTTATTAAAATACAAAAATGTGAGTGGTTGCTTAGGCATTGGTTCCAACTAGCTGCCCCCTCCTGGGGGCAGACTGACATCTGCCCGGTTAGCGGAAGTCAGTAAAGGGAAAACACCTTTGGGGAGAGAATGGGGGTCAGGGGCCTGGGCCCTCGCCTCTCCCCAAATGTTCCCACGGGCTCTTGCGTGGCCCTGGCCCCCTACCGGGGGATACGGACAAAAGCATGATGAGCCCCTGGATTCATTTAACGGAATTGCCCACACAGCAGCATTGGGGGGGCAGGCACAGCCAACCACATCCCCTCCACCAACCAAATTCATAACCAATGCCTAACCGCAACCTTACAAGTTGTGACTAATTGCTACACAGTAGGTGAAAACCAAATGGCAACAGCCAATCAGCCAGATGGAAAAATTCCTACCAGGCCCCTGCCCCAAAAGCAGACGACCCCATGACAGGCATAGCAAGGTCAACGCACAAGCCTAAATAAGGGAGGGAGGGCGGGTGATCCGATGCATGCAGCAAAGAGGGCTGCATGCTGTGTGCACTGAGAATATATAACCTCTGAGCTGTCCATCAAAAATTGCTACATAACACTCTCCCCAGCAACCCGCAGGGCCCAATCACCTGCCATGGTCATCTATCCTAACCCGCCCAGCAACAGTGGGGTGACTTGTTAGCCCCCACCACAACACGTGCTCTCCATGAAGGAGAACCCGCTTTTCCATCTGCCGCTGGAAAAAAGAATACTGGGCTATGTGGACTTTTAGTTTGACGTGTCAGTGAATTGCCCAGTGCTCTTGTTTAACTCAGCCAAGTTATAAGCAAAAGGAGAAAGCTGTCCGGTATTTGGAATTTGCAAAATATGCAGATGATTACAAGATTAATCTATTTGACTAAGAGTAGCAGAAGAAAGCCTTCTTGTGTACACAAATGTGACTAATGAGATGCCACCATCATCCCTGCCACAAAGAGATTCCAAACTACCTACTCCGGACAATACTAAATGGACTGCTGCGCTGCACTTTACTCTGTTGTTTTATTTACAATAATGAGGATATTAGGATTGTCAGCACAGCCATTGTTTATTGATATTTTAGTGACACTGGCTTTTAGCACATGGGAGTTGTGTCTGTGTGGTCTACAGTCATTTCGTCTTAAGATGCAGAGCAGCCAGCCAAATCCCAAACATATCCAGTTGACAGATGAGCTTAGTGCTTTGCTCTTTTTTGTTAGCAGTGCTATGTGCTTTTTCCCCAACATGGCATTGAAATGGAAGAATTTACAATGAAAAATTCTGTGAATGTCTCTTCAGAAGTAAGCTGGTGTCTAGGATTGCAACCGCAGTGATCCCTATTAATAACAGAAAACAAAATTTAAAGTGCTAGAACTTTCCTTCATCACATTATTATCTTTAGTGTCACAATACTCTCCACAAGACTGTCTTGAATTAGAGGACAAATCACAACTATGTTTTCCTGCATAATTAACCTACGTTAAGTGACCCTTATATTCTTCTGTGTTCTACGTAAAGAGCTTTGATTTTTCCATTTTTAAAAATATGGACCTTACAGTCCTCTGTATTCAAGAAAAGAGTGTGGCCCATGTGATCCCCCCCCCCAGCACATGTTCCTCACAAGCTAGCTTCAACCCTCATCTTCCTCTAGTAATGTCCTCAGTTTTATACACAGTATTTGTACCACTGCATGCAAGTGTATGGAAGAAGGAAGCAATTTATGCATCTATTTCCATATAATATGCTCATGTTTTTTTAAAAAAATGACTTTTGTTGTAGAGAACTGAGATGAAAGGCATTCATAGCTTGAGTTCACACTGTGCTGGGATTCCAGTGAGCAGACAGAAGGAAATCTAATTGAGAGTCCACTTCCAGTGGATTCCTCTGGGGCTGCCTGCAGTTAGGACACTCCCAGCGTTGGCTTCCCTGCCGACCCGCTCTCTAACGGGCATTTCATTGATTACTGAGAGCCAGTGTGGTGTAGTGGTTAAGAACGGTAGACTCGTAATCTGGTGAACCGGGTTCGCGTCTCTGCTCCTCCACATGCAGCTGCTGGGTGACCTTGGTCTAGTCACACTTTTCTGAAGTCTCTCAGCCCCACAGAGTGTTTGTTTTGGGGGAGGAAGGGAAGGGAGAATGTTAGCCGCTTTGAGACTCCTTCGGGTAGTGATAAAGCGGGATATCAAATCCAAACTCTTCTTCTTCTACTGTTACTTTGTGAAGGACTGAGGTTAGCCACCAGATTGACAAGGCTGGGAAGGAATTTTACCCACAGTTGTGACTGGATCTGGTGATCCGAGGTTTCCCGCCTTCTCCGTGCACTTGCTGTAAACAGTGAAAAACACGAACAAGTTTTGTCTCAGCTTTTTGTTTTGGGTGTTAGAGGCACCAGGAAGGGTACTTAGCTGGGGTAGACAGGGGTGGTGGTGCCTGCTTCCCTACTGAAGGGATCTCTTTGAGGAGCCTCAGGGGAGTCATCTAGCACCTCAGCCCCAGATCATGGGTGCTGCAGCTGCTACTCCCCCAGGTTGCATGAGCCTCCCCAGGAGTGGTTTGTGTGTTTGGCAGGGTGGAACACAAACAACACCTCCAAAGTTATCCCAGCGGGCAGGATGGAAAGGCGACATCACCCAGCATTTGACTACGCAGTGAGAAGATCCCTGTCCTAGACCATGTCAAGCTATATGAGCTGTAACCTATAAAGTTGTGGCCATTTTGAATCCATCTGAGGTGTGTCATTATTTACTCCCACATGCCATGCCCTATGGTGCGATGGGTGCACAATTTTCTCTTGTGTTTAAATATTATCTGTATAGGCTTTGTTTTGCTATGACAAATCATATAGGCCTTGTGAACTGGGATTCTTCCACATGAAAAATCAGTTCTATAACTTAAAATAGTACCTGAAACATAACATAGCCATGTTTAGTATCTACACTATCATATATATATATATATATATATATATATATATATATATATATATATGATATATGAGACACATGAGACACACTCACACATAAACATAATGCCTGCCTGCAAGCATTTTTATGAAAAGAGAAAACCCAAATTATAGACTATGAGGTTTCTGCGTAAAGGCCTTTAAAGTTATAAAAGAGTGCAAACACATATCCAGGCATAATAAAAATGCAATAAAGGCAGCCTTTGGCTTTTTGTATTTTATATTTCAGTACAAAACTGAGCTTATCTATAACACATGGCCTTAAAATTTGATCCCAAATGATTAGTCAGGCCTTAAACAATGCCCCACCCCCAATTTAAGGTAGTCTGAACTCTGATTAGGTTGGCAATATCTATGACGGCATCTGGAATGCATTTTGCTAACAGAAGCACAGCCAAAGTATCACAGGAATGAAATATGTGAACCAAGAGTGCTAACTTCAGCCAAGTGACAAAGTCAAGTAACTACTACCCTGTTGCACAGTGAGACCCCAGGCTTCCCTTTGATGTCCACTCCTAAGATTTGGGAGGGGGGGTGCTGCTCATGGTGTATGGATTTTATTTTACAAACTATTATTACAGCCTCAAGTGTATGCCGGGATTTGATTGCCTTTTAAGGATGCTTGAGACCTGTGGCTTGCATTCTAAGAGACATGGCACAAAAGGAGTAACAGGAAAATAAGTAAATTCGGGTACCAACTCTTTCGTACGATTGCATCAATGAAGTTATATAGTGGGATTATATCCGACTGCTCTGGGATGGGAGGAAATAAGCTGCATTTGGTCCAGACAAGGTTTTGCTGTCTTACCTCTCCCTCGCATGCAGTCAGGTCGAGCAGCTAATGCAGGGAACCAGTCCTGGCTGGGTGGAGCTCCTGGAGCTTTTGTACCAGCTAAAACAATATGCAGGATCTCACCTTCTCGCAGGCCCTTCATAACATTTTTAAATGAGGATACTCAGTGGTATTTAGATGTGGCGCTGTGGTCTAAACCACAGAGCCTAGGGCTTGCCGATCAGAAGGTCGGTGGTTCAAATCCCCACGGCGGGGTGAGCTCCCGTTGTTCGGTCCCAGCTCCTGCCCACCTAGCAGTTCGAAAGCACACAGTGCAAGTAGATAAATAGGTACCGCTCCGGCAGGAAGGTAAACGGCATTTCTGTGAGCTGCTCTGGTTCGCAAGAAGCGGCTTAGTCATGCTGGCCACATGACCCGGAAGCTGTCTGCGGACAAACGCCGGCTCCCTTGGCCTATAGAGCGAGATGAGCACCGCAATCCCAGAGTCGTCCGCGACTGGACCAAACGGTTAGGGGTACCTTTACCTTTAATGGAACAGGATCACAGTGTGTGTGTGTGTGTGTGTGTGATTCTAAGCTGCAATCCGTACAAAGGTGTCTCCTGCATTTCTCATCCATCATCATAAAATGGGCCTCATGTGCTTTTCCTTATGAAGACGGACCACTAAAGGCAATAACTACTATTGGCAGTGGTGGCTAGTTGCAACAATACTGTCAACACTCAAGCATTATGATTGCAATGATTGCCGCCGTCCACCAAAGCTTATTCTGTATTCAACACTAATGTTTCCTTTCAAATGTAAAAAAAAGGCTGCAACCTGAAAAAATAGACAATGCACGTACTTTTGTAAACCAAGAAAATCTTTAAGAAAAAATTATCTTTTTTAAACCAAAAACAAAGCCATCTTCTCCCACCCCTCAGCTGAAGCCATCGCCACTCTGCTGCCGCCATAGAAAGTTTGCTGAACATTTTTTTGTTTGCTGAAACTGTGGTTTAAAGGTAGTTTATAAATAAATGAATGTAAAACAATTCCCCTTTACAGGGGGAGGGGAAATCTGCAAATATTGTTTTACCTTCAGCATCTATTTCTTTTCATCTCTATAAATACTTCAGATTGGGGCCTGCATGATGACGGAAGGGAGATAAACGTTATGTACTTTAACAAGCAAACGGAGTTGCTTTACTAAATCGGATGGGCATTTGCACGAACCTGAAGACTAATAAACACAGGTACCCCATAAATTGAACTACAGAAGAGCACTTTGAAAGGGATCTTTGTAGAATATATTGATTTTTTTAAAAACTAAACTCTTAAAAAGGAAATCCCTGCATCAGTTGGGAAAGTAATTAAAAAAGAAACTTGCCATATGCCTTCATTGTTTTAGTACTCAATTCACTGTTTTCAGTACAGTGGGACCTCGACTTACGAGCGATTCGACTTATGTGTTTTTCGACTTACGAATGACTTCCGGGAGAAACAAAATGACCGCCGCAACCGAATTTTCCGACTTACGAATGGAAGTCGCGGCCGCTTTTAATAGGATTTTTTCGACTTACAAATTTCGACTTACGAATTTTCGACTTACAATTTTTTTTCGCTCAATGCATTCCTATGGGGATTCGACTTACGAATGTTTTCGACTTACGAAAATTGCATCGGAACGCATTATCGTCGTAAGTCGAGGTACCACTGTATTCCAATCTCAGGTTAATGATTACTTTTTTCCTCTAGCATCTGCTTGAACTAGCAAATTTATCATTTTTAAAATATGTATTTTAACAAAGATTTATTGCCCTCATAAAGACAATGGGAAAAACAGATCAATCTGTGATGGAGAAGAACAATTCGGGTACATCATTTGAAGTTACATCCCTATCATAAGCCAAGATAAACACCCACGGAAGGACTGCAAGACCATATGTAAGAATAATATATGTTTTGGTGAAGCCCCCATGCAGTATGGTCAAGTGCAAACAAAAAGCAGCCATACCACTCCATATCTTAAGCACGTTTTAAAATACTATTATTTTTATTTCCTTTTGTGATCATATGGTAACGCTTCACACATTTGCTACCTTGGCTCTCTCCCTATAAATCAACCAGGCTGTCAACTCTGAGAAGTTTGCTGTGCTCTCTAGGGCATGCTTCGTTTCAATTTGCAAATTGTTTCTGGTAGCAAAGGAGTTGTGCCATTCAACATGTGGTATCCCTGTTGCCATGCAGAGGGATCCTCCTTTGGTTGAAATCTCCTCTTACGACTTCAAGCTGGGGCTGACTAACTTGGTCTGCTAATCTTCTATCAAGACATTTATAGCATTCTTCTACTCTTTTGTTATACAGTGGAACCTCGACTTACGAATGACTCGACTTGCGTGTTTTTCGACTTACGAAAGGGAAAAAGTGGTCGCGCGCCTATGAATTTTTCGACTTCTGAAAGGAAATCCGCTTGGATTTTAGATGCAGTTTACTCGACTTATGAAGTTTTAGATGGGGTTTACTCGACTTACAAAGGTTTACATAGGGTTTTCTTACGAATTTTTCGACTTACGTTTACAATGCATTCCTATGGGAATGCCGTTTTTCGACTTACGAAATTTTCGACTTACGAGTGTGCTTTCGGAACGCATTAACTTCGTAAGTCGAGGTTCCACTGTATTGCTTTGCACTGCAGTTGAGGGCAGCTCCAGGTTTGATGGGGTGTGCAGCAAAGCAACCATAGTCCACCTACACCATTGAGCCTCAGTCATGGGAACAGCTTGCATCAGTGGCTGGTAGCATGGAGCAGCCATTTTTATTTCCCACAGTGCACTGGGGTGGCACTACATTGGGGGAATATGGGAAAATTTGAAATGGCTGACTGTAAACTAATGAAAGCAGATGTTCAGAGGTGCTGGGCCTAGGCCTGTATGGATTTGTTCCATTGAATTCACTCTACAACTAGGACCTAGCACCCCAAAAGCACGATATTTGAGCTTTTTTACCTTTAAATTGCAGACATCCTTCCCACCATGCCCTATCACAGGGGTGGCCAACTCCCAAGAGACTGCGATCTACTCACAGGGAGGAAAGACCGTTTTTTAGGGGTTCAGGTCAAAGTTGTTGAGCTTATTTGAGGGGAGCCCGTGATCTACCAGTGATCTACCTGTTGGATGTGCCTGGTCTAAAGCATGGTGATTCTAAAAAACCGGTGATTCGGATCATGATGATTTCGAAGTCGGAGATTCGCATCGTTGTGATTTTAAAATCAGCTATTTAAATCATGATTATTTTTAAAATCAGTGGTTCCAAACAAGGTGGTTCTGAAATCATTGATTCAAATCATGGTGATTTTAAAAATCAGTGATTTAATTCATGATGATTTTGAAATCAATGATCCTAATTGTGACGGTTTTAAAAATCTGTGATTTAAATCATGATGATTTGATTTTAAAATTTCATGACTTGAATCACGGATTTTTTTAGACTAATCATGATTTCAAAATCAATGGCTTGAATCACTGTGATTTTAAAGTCAGTGATTTTGAATCACTATGATTTAAATCACAGATTTTTAAAATTGTCAGCTATTTAAATCATGATAATTTTTAGAATCGGTGGTTTCAATCATGATGGTTCTGAAATCATTGATTTGAATCATGGTGATTTTAAAAATCAGCACTCTATTTCATGATTTCAAAATCACGATCTACCTGTTGGACGTGCCTGCCCTATCACAACCTGATATGAAACTGAGCTTCAGAAGAGGTACAGAGGGCTACTGTTACAAAAATGCATGCCCAAACAAGGATTGGGAGGGATATTAAGCGAGTCATGGATTGCTTGAGGATTTCCTCCAGAAATGTGCATGCAGCTTTGGTGGGGGCAGGGCAAGTTATTTATTAATTTTTATTAATTTTATTTATATCCTGCCTTTCTCCCACAGTGCCTTTCTCTAAGGTGGTCACCTCCTTGAGGAGGCAAAAGAGGGGGGTGGGTTGTACCATAGCGACAGAAGAAAGTCTTTTCCTTTCTAAAATTAAAATTTTAAAAATTAACTTTGTAAAACACTTGCTATAAAATCTCTCTCTCTTTGTCAGTTGCAGGGGGAGGAGAGAATACCTTGCTTTCTACAGATTCACTACAGGAGGCATTTTGCAAAGATAATTTTTTAAAAAGTCAGATAACCCGTTTCCCCAAATTTTTTAAGATCTGAGCAAAGAGCTTGGATATTTCCTTGCACACAATCATTTATTTGTGAGCTTTTGAAGGAAGGAAGGAAGGAAGGATGGATGGAA
Organism: Darevskia mixta; assembly: GCA_034641385.1. NCBI lineage: Eukaryota > Metazoa > Chordata > Lepidosauria > Squamata > Lacertidae > Darevskia > Darevskia mixta. Next base: position 3,764,557 of record JAWWNH010000224.1, on the reverse strand, counting down.
GGAAGGAAGGAAGGAAGGAAGGAAGGAAGGAAGGAAGGAAGGAAGGAAGGAAGGAAGGAACTTTATAGAATGGTGAATCAGAAAAACAAGTGAGCCTGGATCTAATGAGTTGGACCATAGGTTCATCCAATCCAACATCTTGTTTCCAAAGTGTCCACCAAAAAATTCATGAGAAACCCACAAGCAAGAGCAGGGCCGGCCGACCCATTAGGCAAAGTGAGCCAACTGCCTCACACGGCAAGATCCAGAGGGGGAGCAGATCCCAATGTACTGTACATATTTATTCCCCCTTTGTTCCTGATGTAGATCTTTACTCACCCCTTCTTCCCTGGCAGGGAAGGGAGCGTCATTTTGTGGTTTGCCTCAGATGCCAGAACGTCCTGGGCCAGCCCTGAGCAAGAGACAATGATGTGCCACATGGGCTGAAAAGAATGTGGAATAAAGGGAGTGGTGATTGCTTAAACAATTCATTTCAGAAATGAGACAGCTTCAAAGGTCTTATATGACCTATACATTTATGTAGAAAACAGTAGGCAAACCCTGAGTACGTTGCAATGTGTGATGAGCACCTATGCACTGAACTGTGGCCTCCTAGCACGTGCACACTGGGAGTATGTGCAGCAAAACAAACACTTGTGTAAGCAGAGCATCCACCTAATGTTTGCCTGATGTTTTGCTAAGCCAACAAAAATGGTGCTAATTGAGTTTCAGTTTTTCTCTGGCAGTGATCTCCCTTCCCAATAAACTTCTCGTTGCAAAATATTTCTTGCTTTTTCCAACAAATCAATGGTAATTCCAATATTAGGTGTGGCTGTTTTCCATCTCTCTAGCTGGAACATCCAAAACTTTGATATTTATGCCTGGTATTTTTATGACTATCATATGCAACAAATGAAATGAGTCAATATGATACATCTTACAGGAACCGTCCCAAAAAAGGGATGGGGACAGTGAGAGGGAGTGGTGGTTGGGGGGGGGGGGGAGAGACTTTTGAAGGCCAACTTCTTTTAAGAAAAAAATGGAGTTGATTCATGTCTTTATAAATCCCCACTGGGCTTGCCTGTTTTCATGACTAATTTCTTTCACTAACCGCAGCTTCACAGCCTCTGACCTTACAACAGCAAGCCGGCTGTAGGAAAACACGGGCCTGATGCGAGAGGGCATGCTTTAGCTCATGCACCAAATCCCTTGTGGCTTGTTAACTATCCTCACAAATACCCCTCGCCAAATGAAGTTGTTAAATTGCTGTGGATGCTGCCTATAACCCGACTTCCATGAAGACTGGACTGCAAAAAGGAAGGAATTGAATTAGATACATTCAATTTATTATTAAAAGATTGTCACATCTCTTCCTGGAGTCTATGACATTTAGCCAAGCTAAAGTTGTGATCTCTCAAAGACTGAGGGATATTGCTAGGCAAGAGGACATTGCTCTTGTGAAACCTGGGATGTATTTCGGGGAACAGATATCTCAGATTTCACCAGCCCCTTATCTGGCGGAAATCCACTATGTGGAATACCGTAGGCTCCTTACAGCCGCTAGGTTAAACGTTCTGGAATTGGCGGTTTTGTGGGGAAGGTTCAGGGGAGTCCCATACGCCCAGAGACTTTGCCCCTGTGCCCTGGGAGTGGATGAGTCAACTGAACATATTCTTTTGATCTGGCCATTCTATGCAGATCTTAGGCAAAAACTTATAGCTCCACTCCTATGCCAACATAGCCCAGTAGACAGAGAAAGACTGGTTTTGTATTTCCTGAACAAGTTCACTGGAACAACAACCTTCTCGGTGGCCAAATTTCTTTTTTAGGCCTTTAAGCGTTGTAAGGCTAAAATTGACTGTATTGACACGGGTCTAAATGTATAATATACTTCTCACTGTTTCTAAGTGTCACGCTTTTCCAGATGTTTAGACGTTTTAACTTTTGTATGGATAATAGGTGCTTTCTGACTGATGGTCGAATAAATTTTATTGATTGATTGATACATTCAATTACTTTAAAAACAGAATAGTATGTGCATTAAGACACTTTCAGTGTGCATGTGTGATATTGAGGCAGCCGATTCATAAGGGGGAGGGGTGGGTTGAGAATAATGCTATATACCAGTGGTGGGGAATTTCAGGTCTGGGTGTTGAATGCAGCACTCTTAGTTTCTGTCTCTGGGTCTTGGAATTCTCCCTAGCCACACATCCCCACAGCCCTCCTTGGCACACTGGTTCAGTGTTTTTGCATGGCTGAGATGTGTTCCTGAACTCTGAAAACCCACTTGCTTGTTCAAATGGAGGATAGAGAGGAGTGTAGGAGTCAGTGTAGAACAGGCATCCCTAAACTCGGCCCTCCAGATGTTTTGGGGCTACCATTCCCATCATCCCTGATGGGAGTTGTAGTCCCAAAAACATCTGGAGGGCCGAGTTTGGGGATGCCTGGTGTAGAAACTAGCTTACTGCAGAAAGGTAAAATTTGCATGTGACCAGAGATGGGAATTGGAATCAGTTCTTAGTTGAAGGCAATCCCACCTAATTTATACTCTCTGAAACAATCTGGGAACTGAAACACAGCTGTCCTTTGAAATTCACACATTTCAAAATTTTGCAATGCAGTTCTCCAGCCAAGTATTGTGGACAAAGGATGCATATACTATGGTAAAATGCATGTGTTAGTAAAAATGAATATACGAAACCACATTTTATTAGGGGAAGCTGCTTTGCAAGAATGTGTATATTAGGGGGAAATTACACTCAAGTTCTGAGGACTTTTCATGAGGTGAAATGTAGACAACAAAACTTAAGACTAGAAAGATGAGCAACAGAGAATCTGAAATGATGCATTGCCCACCGCTACATGTGGCTCTTGCATGGCTGACTAAAAGGGAATGTGGCCCTCTAGCCCCTTCCCACTATATAATTATAGAGAAAAAAATCCAAATTCCCAAGCCTTATGTAGCCAAAGCAGCTGCATCCATCTCTCAGCAGGCTTGAGAGAACAGCAAGGTTTGTAGAAGGACATTTTTTTTAAAAGGAAAAAGAAAAAATAACACGCCATAAGAGTTTGGGGAGGAAACAGCTGGATGGGAACCAAACCAGACATTCTCAGTAACCATGGAAGGCTGGTTGGCTGTTGGGGGACAGAATGGAAATAGAATAGCATGGCGCTACCTGAAAGAGTCCATGGCTGGCTGCTGTGAGCATCCCTGAAAGGAGAACAAAGTCCCTGTGGGATACTTTTCTGTTGTACCTACCAAGTTGGGGTTGAGTGAGGAAGAGAATAGAAAGTGTGGCCTTGGTCCTCAGAGTTCTGTTCTGTTCTGTCTGGCTTCTTCCTTCTGCCTTCTTGTCCAGTTTGGAAAATGCAGGAGCCTTAGTGATGCCTTTCCATATCTTTCTCACCATTCTACCGACAAAACTGCCTTGCCACAATGAGCTTGAGCTGAGCTAACTGGGGTGCCTAAAACCATAGCTGTCAACCCTCCCTTTTTTGTGGGAAACTCCCTTATTTCAATGCTGTTTCCCGCTGCTATCCTGGATTGTTGATATCCCTTAAATTCCCCGGATTTCAAAGGAAGCAGCTCCTCTCCCTCCCTGCCGGCCAGGGAGGCTCCTCAGCTGCGTTGCTCGGCTGCCAATAAGGAGTCTGAGACGGAGCTTGCATGCCTTGTGCAGCCAGACCCTCACGCCCAACCAGACAGCCAGCCTGCCTGCCGTCTATGCGCTCGCTCTTTCGCTCACCCGTTCACGCGCAGCCTCTGGAGCGCAGGGTGGAGAGGCTACTTGGTGCCATTGCACCGCCCTCGCGGCATCCCTTATTTTCAAATCCGAAAGTTTGGAAAAATCCCTTATTTTCAAATCCGAAAGTTGACAGCTATGCTAAAACTAGTTGCCCTTCCAAAAGTTTGGAGAATCCACCATTCCCGCCTCAAAGCATGGCATACATGTATTGCAAGCCTTAGGGCTGGGTGTGGGTGAAGTTCCTTTGCATGCCTGGTTTTAGGTGGTCACACTCTTCCATCCATCAGGGTAGTGCATGCAGAAGCTTCTGTGCTTGCCCTCCATGCATGCAAAGAGGGAGGGCTCCTTCATGTCCCAAACTGGTAAGTATTCTCATGCCAATTACTTCCTACCGCCCATTACATTGCACTGAAAAACGCCACATATGCAGGTGAAGGCAAATTGCTAAGCATTACCTGAGCATAGCACCATCTGCTTATAACTAACACCTTTTTGATGGTGCCTTGGAGAAATGCTGCATATCTAGATAATGCTACTTAACATTGTTTAAAATGGCCACAAGGAATGTGCAAGAGAATAAAACCACAGGCTCAGGAATAAATATTACCTTCTTTCCTGAGGAAACTTTCAGTGCCTTGAGTTATGCCGTGTTCTTCTCCCACTGGGACATTTTTTGACAAGGGATTAATTTATTAATTTAACCAGAACCAGATCTTCTTTAATGTCCTCTCTCTTCCTCATCTCTGTTGGAGCTGAAAGACAGCTGGTGCCTTATAGTGTCAACTGGAGGATTTTATATGATTTCTATAGAGCCAAAGCTACTGTGTATGGTGCTTCTTCCACATCTGGATTTTTTGGGTAATGTTATGGAGGAACTGGTTAAGGAGGCAAATAACCTTCCTACACAATAAGCCTCTACAGCAGAAACCCCACATAAGAGCTGATAGCAAACATTACAAATTTTATCCCAGCTCATTGCAAGATGCAATGGATCTAGGAGTCTTGGTAGACCACAAACTTGACATGAGTCAACAGTGTGATGCAGCAGCTAAAAAAGCCAATGCAATTCTGGGCTGCATCAATAGGAGTATAGCATCTAGATCAAGGGAAGTAATAGTACCACTGTATTCCGCTCTGGTCAGACCTCACCTGGAATACTGTGTCCAGTTCTGGGCACCACAGTTCAAGAAGGATACTGACAAGCTGGAACGTGTCCAGAGGAGGGCAACCAAAATGGTCAAAGGCCTGGAAACGATGCCTTATGAGGAACGGCTTAGGGAGCTGGGTATGTTTAGCCTGGAGAAGAGAAGGTTAAGGGGTGATATGATAGCCATGTTCAAATATATAAAAGGATGTCATATAGAGGAAGGAGAAAAGTTGTTCTCTGCTGCTCCTGAGAAGAGGACACGGAGCAATGGATTCAAACTACAAGAAAGAAGATTCCACCTAAACATTAGGAAGAACTTCCTGACAGTAAGAGCTGTTCAGCAGTGGAATTTGCTGCCAAGGAGGGTGGTGGAGTCTCCTTCTTTGGAGGTCTTTAAGCAGAGGCTTGACAGCCACCTGTCAGGAATGCTTTGATGGTGTTTCCTGCTTGGCAGGGGGTTGGACTGGATGGCCCTTGTGGTCTCTCTTCCAACTCTATGATTCTATGATTCTATGCTTCTTGGGGTGGATGTACTGTAGCTATATTTGCCCATTTTCACCCTGAAATTAGCAGAAGATCCCATTCACAAGCAGCAACACAGAGTGGTTCCCCTTGCCTGAGATATGCACAAAGCAAAGGATGCTGTGCCTTCATCCCATGGTGCTTTGCTAATGCCATGGTGAAAACTCTTATGCCATGCTACCTTCCCTTCTGATGATCCCACATGAACACACACGATCAGTTATGGACGCCTGCTCCGCTGCCCGCCATGTGAAAGTCAACCAGGCTCCATGACCCACCCAAACTCTACCATGCTCCACCACTTGTCCAGACAAGCATATCATTGGATTCACCCACTGTCTCATGGGTAGGGGACCTTGGTCAGTCTGAGGACCACATTCCCTTCTATGTAATCTTCCAAAGGCCATATGCCAGTGGCAGTGGGCAGGAGCAAAAGCAAGTGATGAATTACTCGCATATTCTTCCCTAGCCTCCATCAAGGCTGGCAAGGACCAATATTGGGGTTCAAAGAAACATCCTAGCCAAGCAAGGAGGGTGCAAAGCAGGAGGATCAAGGAGGAGTGTGGCTGGGGAGAGTCTCGGGGACCAGACAGAGGCATAGAACCCTAGAATAGAATATATTCTTTTGCCCAACGTGGGGCTCAAACTCATAGCTGTCAACCTTCCCTTTTTTGGCAGGAAATCCCCTTATTCCAGCGCAGTTCTATGCTGTTTCCCTTTTTTGGTGGGAAATTCCCTTATTCTAATGCCGTTTCCCACTGCTATCCCGGATTGTTAGATATCCCACAAATTTCCCGGATTTCAAAGGAAGCAGCTCCTCTCCCTCCCTGCCGTCCAGGGAGGCTCCTCAGCTGCATTGCTCGGCTGCATTGCTCACCAATAGTTACAGAGAATAGGATGCCATTAGACAACAGCACTGTTTGTGCTTTGCTTGCATGTAAAATCAACCACTCTGGCCCAGCCCACAAATACACTCCTTCCAAAAGAGTGTTAAAGGATGCAAAGTCTGCAACACGTTTGTATAAGTCATTAATGGATGCCAGAGAGCCAAAAGAGTGAACCTGATCAATCCCCCCATGAAGAATTGATGCTTTTGAATTGTGGTGCTGGAGTCCCATGGACTGCAAGAAGATCAAACTGATCCATTCTGAAGGACATCGGCCCTGGCTGCTCACCGGAAGGACAGATCCTGAAGCATCGCATGAGAAGAGAAGACTTCCTGGAAAAGAGACCCTGAGGTGGGGAAAGATGATGGTGTGTAGCCTGGTGTAAGTTAATGTGAAGCCTGGGGGGATTACCGCGGCTTGGACTGTCCCCGAGAACCGTAGACTGTCCCCGGGACAGGTGAGGCTGCTGATCCCTTATTTTCAAATCCGAAAGTTGACAGCTATGCTCAAACTCACAGCCTTGAGATTAAGAGACTCCTGCTCTACCGACTGAGCTATTCCAGTGCAGGGTCACATGTTTTCTCTGGGCCCGAGCTTCCCCATTCCTCTGCTATGTGATGTCTCTCGATGTTAGAGACATCACTGTTTATGGCAGGTCATCACAATGTTTGGCATCAGTGTTTTCACATGGGGTGCCCCACGCTATGCTGCCTGAACTGCACTGCTTTCCTTTCACAACAACATGATCAGTAGAAATCAATCCGGGAATGCTTTCCCCATCACTTTATACGCCAGTTGAGAAAGCTTTTGCTGCACAGTTTCTATTTATTAAACTGTCTAATAAACACACAACAGGCACAGGGAAACTTTACTCGGACACCATCCCCAATTACTCTTTTTTTCTTTTTAGTTCCTGTTTTTGTCTCTTTGTGTGTTTCCCTTATCAGAACTCATATGGGTGGAGCAATAGATTTTATTTACTTACTTCATATTTAGTCATTTTTAACGGGATGTATTTTGCTTTGGAAACTTTTTGTATATGCAATCTAAATAGAAAATGGGGGGGGGGGAGGGAGAGAAAAGTGAGACTGAAATGGTTAAATGCTTGTTTAAACACCTTATACCTTTAATTACTTGGATCCCATGAAATAATTCATTCAGCTGCAGCTTTTCCCAGGGCAATGGGAGATCATCATCGTCCTTCCATGCTGATGATTAAGATTTTTAAAAAGCATCAAAACATAACACTGTGCAGAAAAATGCAATCCTTTCAAGAAATTTAATAAAACAAACGGCTACTTTGGGTGTGTGTATATGTCATATCTACGTGGGGTTTTGAATTTGAAGCAAACGGCAGCCTCGCTTTATCAAGCATCCTACAGAACTGGCAGCACCTGCAGTCATTAGAGAATAATGCATTTTATATTCTCCCCAAAATAGACCGTGGGAAAATAAAAATAGATTATTTCCTCCAACTGTTGGAATACTGTTATGAATGTTATAGTGGGGGACTTAATTGAAGAACAAAGTGATTATAGCACCTGCCATTGCAACTGATGAACCATCTTGCTGAGGAGATAATGAGGTTTCAAGTTTGCATGTGACAGACTCCACAGAGGAATTCAAGGAATGATCAATGGTGAAGTATCTGCTTTACATGCAGAAGATCTCAGGTTCAATTCTTAGCGTCTCCCGGTAGGGCTGGGACTGTCCCCTGCCCAAAACCCTAGAGAGTTGCTGCCAGTCAGTGTGGACATAGTATAATTCTGGTTTATTGTTCTGCCGCAGTGATGTCCACATTGCCTCCACGTTGCGGCAAGTGCCGTATTTTTCTAGTGCATGTCAGTAGCTTACAGACAAGGCCCCAGAAGGTTCCATATGGCTCAGCATGAAAGACGCTTTAGACAGGGGGAAGTGCAAACATCACAAAAAGCATTTAAAATGTCGACTTTGATATTTCCCTCCCTTTTCTTGTGTTCTGGCCTTCTGTTGTGGTGCCTTTTCCTTTTTCAGGATAAACCCATTTCTACTTGGGGGAGATAAGTGCAGAGGGAGGTATCTCACATGGAAAGATAAAGAAAATGCTGATTTTTATTGAGCCCCAGATTAGTAGGAAAGGACATCAAGATAATGAGCTAATAAAAGAGATGCTGAAAGTGCAGATGAAAGGACGTTTACTTGGATCAGCAGAATTATAGAGATTCTTTAATCCTCCTTCTGGGATATATTTATGATGGAAGATCCCAAATTGGCTTTCATTTTCATCCAGGGATGCTGCCAAATTCTTCTCATCTGAATTTCTTCCCAGATTTTGGAGTTCTGAGATATTTCGTCTCCCCACCCCCCAATGTGGAAACAATGCAACAAGAATTCTTCATTGCTCCATTCCACCCCGCCCCAAAAGGTTACACAGAGCACTATGCAGAGTTTGTCAAAGTGTTCAGTTATTTCCATTGGGCAAGATCTAGTTGTGGCAGCCCACCAATGCAACAGCCACTCCGGCTAGCAGAAGCGCCATCCCTAGTAGAGCACAGAAGCCAAAACCAGTGGGTGCCAGTGGAAGTATTGCTCAGTGCTAACATATACTGTTTTGTACAATTATACTCCTGATGGTGCTACTGCTTATGCAAATGTAATAGTTGGCACAACAATGCCAACTCTCCCACTTTTTACACTAACATTATAATGGATAGCACCATTTTACAACTAGCTTTTTGCTGGGGAAGTGAGGTACTTTGGAGAGAACTATTTAAAAAGAACATTTTGGAATTCGGTAGAAAGGGCACATTTTTAAGGTCATTCAGCCTATATTTAACGCTTTTCTTTGCAGCATGTTTTGTGATTTTGCTGTTTATTCTGTTAAAACAGCATTTGTTTAGTTGGTGATTTGTTTAAATGACATTCGTTTTCATTACTCACATCAATTTTCTGTTTCTCTCATTTCTTCTTCTTCTTCTTCCTCTTCCTCTTCCTCCTCCTCCCTGTGGTGATGGCAGCAGTGTTGATTCCCTCCCTCCCACCGCAATGCCCCAGAAGGGCACAACATGCAGAGAAGAAAATGGCTGTTGCAGAAGATGGTCAATCAAATCAGCTGCTATTGCCAATGCAATGGAATAACAGAAAAAGAACCCTTATGTACATTTGTTTTCGAGTGAATGAAAACTCACACACCAAATGAAATAATAATAGGACAAACAACAACAACAAAGTAGATGCTGTTGCCACATGGAAATAATCCATTTCCCACCATAATACCATCCAATCCCCCACATGATCTAAAGGGTATATCGTTAAAAGTTCAGGAAAGAGATTTAGCTTACCTTTATATGGTTGAAAAATGCATTGTTCCACTTTCAAAAAGGAGATAAACTAATGACCGTTCCCCACAATAAAAGGGGTGCGCATTTTGCGTGGCTGCGAGCAGCCCTCTGTGATCACAGGCAGCTCCTGGCAGTTGGGTCTGGCACCGCCTTCCCAGGTGGGATACCTGTGGACTCCACCCATGACAGCAGCCGCCCAATCCCAGCTGGGGAGGTGTTGCCAGGGGGATTGGCCAGGTAGAGGGAGGGAACACACCTTGCAGGAGTCAGCCATTACCTGGGAAGCGGCCGTAGGATCCAGAGCTTCCCCACCCTCCACTCCCTCAACTAATGCTTGTTTTGCAGATTAATCTTTTATTTCCACAGCCACACAGGCACGCAGACGCTGCTATGACAAGGTCGCTGTTAAAGGGCCGGAAAGGGCTTTCCCTGCATTGGCAGGTTTCACCTTTCCCGTAGCAATTCGTCACAACTTTGGCGGTTGCAGGCCTTGGGCGGAATCCTTTAGTCATCTACATAAAATGGGAGGGAGCGTGGGGCGGAGACCCCCGCCCCCATTGCTGCGGCGATACCAGGGTTCCCGTTAAAGGGGTCTTAGGGGGAGGCATTGACCATACGCCCAGAGGTCGTCATTGCCCTCCCCCTCCAGCGGCGGCGAACAAGGGGGGCGGGCTATCTGCTTGAACATATGTTCTCCAGAGCTAGCCCACCCCTCACACATGCTGGATAACCCTGACAAGTACCCAGAACCCCGGCTGGGGGGCTGGGAAGGATAAACGCCCAATGCCTGAGCCAAGGTCTCCCTACATCTGAATATTAATAAAGTTGTGGCCAATTTAATCCCATAGAACGTTGTCACGTGTCGTTATTTCCCTCAGGGGCTGCCTGGGGTTCGGGGGGACTCCGCCTAGCCGCGCAATGAATTAGCCACTACAACTTCCTACTTCCTCTGCCTGAAAATAAAATAAAGAGGATTACAAAAAGGAAAATGCTTGTGTCCTCCAACTGAATATAGAATAATTGGTGCAAAATAACACCTACAAGCTGTATAATTGGTGTATTGTTTTATAGTGATATTTGTTAAATATAAATCCACGTGGAGCTAGGCAGTTCAGTTTTTCAGTTGTTCCAAAACAAATGCACACCCTTAAATCTCAATCCTTCTCGCTCTCCAAATTTGCATTATTGAAGCGTTTGCATTTCTTCTCTTGGACAGCTAATGCCTAAATCAATATAAAACATATTAAAAATGAAATTTGTCTCTATTCACATTAGGGGGAGGGGGGAAGACTCTGTGTTTGAGCCAGAGTTTCCCCTCGCATAAGCTCTTACATTTTCTAGAATTGGCCATGCTGATAACATACCACCAATAGTTAACTGCTTGCATATGTGAACAGAAGATAAATGGCTCCCTATTCACTCAGGGCCCAGAAACATATTTCTGCTTGGCCGAGAGCTTTAATGACCAGTTGAGTGTGAAAGTGTGCCCGCCACAAGTTCAGGGTAGACCTATGGGGTCAGACACAAGCTTTCTTTTCAAATGCCAGTGTGCATTGCTTACCTAACACGTCCCCGTCCCCCCAATGCAGCTAAGCTTCCTTCTTTTCCAGAAGCCCGGCCAGCTGTCCCCTAGGCATAATGTGTGCATTGGGACAGATGGCCTGAGTATTTCACAAGCAGATGTCGGCTGACCTGCGTGGTGTTCCAGGTCACCTGCATCGTCATCGTGGGGGAACTGCTTGCAATTCATGCACACTGACTTCTATCCATGAGAGAAGCCCACTTTTATCTAGCGCATTGGGAAGGCAACTGATAGGAACGCATTCCAGCGTGCCTCTAATCATTGGTTCGCAATGGGCTGGGGAAATGGATATAGCCAGCATAAGGACTGAGCAAACAGAGAGCCAGGTGTCAGGTGACATAAGCTGGATATATCGCCTTGGCCTCTGAACTATTCCTGTGGCACAGAAACTTGGAACATAAAATCACCTTTGATGGATCTCCTAAGCAACTCACTTGCCTGACATTGAGTCTTCAGGCATTCCAGGTTCCTTGAATGCTCTCTTTGTCCACCGTACATCTGAGATGGCACAGGACCAAATTCAAGTGTTGGGTGTTGGGCAGGAAGTGAACTGTTATTGTACTGTTTTAGCAATATTTGAAAGTCAAATCTGCATCATTTTATATACAATTAATATTATATGAACAAGGTGTTTCTTTTTCTTGGGGAATTAACTGGATTTCAAGAAGGGTGGTTAAACAGGAATCTTATTATGGCTCAGGGCTTCATAGACAAGATAGTTGATCCCAAAACATATTGCATGAGGAAGATCTGTCACAGTTAGCTGAATATATTATTTATCAGAAATAAGTGTTTTTTTGGGTGGGGGAGGAATCTAGACTTTGGCAATAAGGAAATCTAAATTTTCTATCAAGAAGCACTGGGATTCATTGCCTCTTTAAGGCATGCAAATGAGACATATTTGTATAATTGATGACACACAGTGGTACCTCGGGTTAAGAATTTAATTTGTTCTGGAGGTCCGTTCTTAACCTGAAACTGTTCTTAACCTGAGGTACCACTTTAGCTAATGGGGCCTCCTGCTGCCGCTGCGCCACCACTGCCCGATTTCTGTTCTCATCCTGAAGCAAAGTTCTTAACCTGAGGTAATATTTCTGGGTTAGCGGAGTCTGTAACCTGAAGCATCTGTAACCTGAAGCATCTGTAACCCGAGGTACCACTGTAATTTCTTCTTGTAATCCTAGAAAGACACAGTTCTACATGTTTCTGCCCATGGAAAATTATACTTCACTCCACCTCTAACTTCTGAGAATTCACTAGCCCCTGCTTTCTTTCCTTCAAGCCTATTTTTGCAGTCATAAGGAGAAGAGAGATGAGGTTCTCAGGATGCCAAGTTCTGCAGTATCATGTTCTACATTGTATAGTAAAACTGCAGAATCATGGAATACACACAGGCCAGTCACAAGCTCAGTATACCTGCATCTTCTCCCAGTCTTCAACACAATGCAAGTGCAGTCACTTCTTTCCCTTTCTACAGGTTGTTGTTGTTTAGTCGTTTAGTTGTGTCCGACTCTTCGTGACTCCATGGACCAGAGCACGCCAGGCACTCCTGTCTTCCACTGCCTCCCACAGTTTGGTCAGACTCATGTTGGTAGCTTCGAGAACACTGTCCAACCATCTCATCCTCTGTCATCCCCTTCTCCTTGTGCCCTCAATCTTTCCCAACATCAGGGTCTTTTCCAGGGAGTCTTCTCTTCTCATGAGGTGGCCAAAGTATTGGAGTCTCAGCTTCAGGATATGTCCTTCCAGTGAGCACTCAGGGCTTATTTCCTTCAGAATGGATAGGTTTGATCTTCTTGCAGTCCATGGGACTCTCAAGAGTCTCCTTCAGCACCATAATTCAAAAGCATCAATTCTTTGGCGATCAGCCTTCTTTATGGTCACATTACTACTGGGAAAACCATAGCTTTAACTATACGGACCTTTGTGATGTCTCTGCTTTTTAAGATGTTGTCTAGGTTTGTCATTGCTTTTCTCCCCAGAAGCAGGCATCTTCTAATTTCGTGACTGCTGTCACCATCTGCAGTGATCATGGAACCCAAGAAAGTGAAATCACTCACTGACTCCATTTCTTCCCCTCCTATTTGCCAGGAGGTGATGGGACCAGTGGCCATGATCTTAGTTTTTTGATGTTGAGCTTCAGACCATATTTTGCGCTCTCCTCTTTCACCCTCATTAAAAGGTTCTTTAATTCCTCCTCACTTTCTGCCATCAAGGTTGTGTCATCAGCATGGTGGGGAGTGGTAATCTACAAACTGAATTCAACAACAGCACAGGCTCAACTCAATTTGCCCCCACTTCCCAGCGGCTGCTTATAACCCTTTTAAAGACTACGGAAGATCCCATCAGGGACTGGCTACCCTTGGGATTATCTTTGCCCCCCCCCACTCCCTACGCCCATATGCTTTCATTTCTGTTCATTTCCTCTGCAAGGGTTTTTGTTTTCCTGCACAGATTTCATGAACTCAGACTGCAGAATTCTTGCAACAGCTGGGAAGTTTGCTTATTCAGTTTGGCACCTAAAGAAGTGCAAAGAGAGCAAAAGCAAAGAAGAAAACCAGCAGCAGAAGACGGAGCAGCTCCGTGGCGTGATTAATTCCAGAGGGTAGCTGTGTCAGTCTTGCACAGCAAACACAGCCCCTTTTTGATGGAATGAATTTATCATCACATTCCGGCTCATCAGGAAATATTTTCCATCTATAAACATAAAAATATTGGAGTGCGCCTCTGGAAATATTACAATTAAATTGCCATTGCTCAGTTCGTGATGGATTAGTCACACAACTGCTCAGAGCAATAAAGGCCAAGCTACATGTTGCATGGGGCTCTGGGTAATTTGCCCCACTGACTTTTTTTTAACCATGAGCTAAGCCCACTGAGGACGTGGGTGGCGCTGTGGGTTAAACCACAGAGCCTAGGGCTTGCCAATCAGAAGGTTGGTGGTTCAAATCCCCACAATGGGGTGAGCTCCCATTGCTTGGTCCCTGCTCCTGCCAACTTAGCAGTTCGAAAGCACGTCAAAGTGCAAGTAGATAAATAGGTACCACTGCAGTGGGAAGGTAAACAGCGTTTCCGTGCGCTGCTCTGGTTCGCCAGAAGCGGCTTAGTCATGCTGGCCACATGACCTGGAAGCTGTACGCCGGCTCCCTTGGCCAGTAAAGCGAGATGAACACCGCAACCCCAGAGTCGGTCATGGCTGGACCTAATGGTCAGGGGTCCCTTTACCTTTACCTAAGCCCATTGAACTCAGTGGGGCTTACATCTGAGTAGGCATGGCTAGGATTACACTGTAAAGTGAGATTTGAAGCCAGGACTTGCCAGTTCAAAGTCTTGCATATTCTGGAACAAAGGAAAAACCCTGAAATAAGGACAAATGTCTATTTCCAGCTCATGTCATTTTCACATGTGTTCACTCATAAGTGTGTCTGTTCTACCCCATTCCAGCATTAATTTGATAGATTCTTATTATTTTAAAATAATACTTTTCAGTGAGCATCTCCTGAATTAGTGTCTAAATGCTGCAGCCACCTGGGTCCTTACCATGGAATTATCATCTCCCTGGGAAGGAAAAGACTCATGTGATTTGCCCATGCACACACGGCTGGCTCATTTACATGACCACTACTGCAAAAGAAGGTCCCCTGTGATGTGTAATGGGGTGGGGTGACTCCAAAGCTGCAGTTGCTTATTGCAAGACCTGGGTTACAATGTGCAGTGTATCACAAATGTGCCTCTCGAGAAAATGGTGAAGAGGTGCATGAAGCCTATGTTCCTCTGACCCTGTTCAAATATCACGTGAGAATTCCAATATTGCAAAGAACGCCTCTTTTGAATCACGGGCAGCATTTAAATCTGAATACCCCCTCCCATTATTAGAAACAGATTTCAGAAGAAAGACTGCAGATGGACATAACAGACCTTGATATACAACCGATCACAGGCCACAGTTTGGAGAGCGCCCCATTGGGCTTTTCCTATGTATTAAATTAGCTTAAAACATCACAAGACTTCATTTAACGAAATGATTGTTTTTCATTCCAGTACATCTCCAGCTATGAAAACACTGTCTGTTTCTTTTGCAGCTTTAACTGGGAGAGGAGCTCACACTACAGAGCTGGACTCAGAATCCTTAATATATATACATCCATGATTGGAATTGATTCTCAAGCCATACTCTTACCCAGTTGAAGACTTTACAGCTTTAGGTTGTACAGGCTAGGGGGTGTGCATTGGCTCTGCTTTTACACAGAATAAAAAGGCAAATTGGCGTGATTTGGGGTAGTCTTTCACATAACCGCATCAGACTGCGCTGTTAACAATGCACGTTGAGGAGTGTTTGAGCTTTTGAGTAGCTCTGGTGCCTCAGTTTTCTCATAAATTTAAACATACAGGGGGTGGGGGTGGTTGTTTCTCATTTCCCCCCAAAATTACAACCAACCTGACTGGGGAAATGCCTGGAGCTCAGTAGCAGAGTGGGTGGAGAGGTGGGGAGAACTTTAAGGCATCGTTTCCAGGCCTTTGACCATTTTGGTTGCCCTCCTCTGGACACGTTCCAGCTTGTCAGTATCCTTCTTGAACTGTGGTGCCCAGAACTGGACACAGTATTCCAGGTGAGGTCTGACCAGAGTGGTACTATTACAGTGGTACTATTACTTCCCTTTCCTGTTTGGTCTATTTCTCTGAAATAGATTGTATCCCTCTATTACTACATTCCAATCATGAGACTCATCCCACCAGGTTTCAGTGATGCCTATTATGTCATATTTAGTTTGCTGTACTAAGAGCTCAAGTTCATCTTGTTTATTTCCCATGCTCTGTGCATTTGTATACAGACATTGAAGACCATTGATCATTCCCCCTAGTCTCCTACTTAAGGATTTTTTCCTCCCACCACTAGGTCTGTGTGCTGTTTGCTCCATTTGGTCCTTGACATTTGGATGATCATCTTCAGCATTTGATGGACTCCTACCTTCAGGACCACTGTCTCCCTCCCCCACATAAGTCAGTTTAAAGCCCTCCTGATGAGGTTTTTGAGATTGTTGGCAAAAACATTCCTCCCAATCCTTGTGAGGTGCAGCCCATCACTTGCCAGAAGTCCATCTTCAAGAAACTGCAGACCGTGATCTAAGAATCCAAACCGTTCCTGCTGGCACCATTTGCGAAGCCAGTTGTTCACTTCCCCTATTTTTCCCTCTCTCCCTGGGCCACGTCGTTCAACTGGGAGGACAGATGAGATGACAATTTGTGCATTTAATTGCTTCAACTTCCTGCCCAGAGCCTCATAATCACTTTTGATCTTCTGGAGGCTATGGCTTGCAGTGTCATTTATGTTATTGCGGGATGAGCACTTTTACAGAGCACCCTCTTTATACCGGTAGGAAGCTGACTAACTTAGGCCAGACTAATTTATGCTGGTGTAAATTGTCCCTGTTCCACACTCCATTCATGTCCAAATTGAATGGGTTTGGAAGATGTGTCAATCTCTCATTGCCCTGAGCCACCCATGTCACACCCTCGGAAGGCCCACTTTTTTGAATTTACACTGGTTTAAGTTCCACCAGCTGAGCCCTGGGAGTGAAGGACTTATGCCAGTGTGTCTCCAGTGAGGGACTTGGGTAGGAAAACCCAAGATCCACTAAATCCCAAATCCAAACTCTCTCACGTCAGCACATCTCAGGTTTCGATTGTGCTGATTGTCAATAATGTTCTTTTATCCTTTTGTTGTCATTATTATTATTTGTATTATGCATTCTTTTATAATTGTAGGTCACTTTGGGGCATTTTATGTAGTAAAGGACAAATAGGTGCAGTAGATTAGAACAGCTCTCAAACATAAAAAGTAGATTTCCTAACGGTTTCTGTCTTTAAAGGTTAAATACTTGAATGAAATAAAAGATTGTCTGTGCAAAACCTTGAAACTTGAAAATTCTCTTTAGGAGGACATCTATGGCAGAAAAGTGATCATGTATACTATCACAATATATATAAGTCTGACGATAAGAAAAATCCATGTTTTGCTTTTTCTGATTAGGGCTGCTCACAAAATTTAATCATGGGCTGTTGTGTATAAACAAGACCCCTCTCAGTTACATGCAGCTATAGATGCCGGTTGGGCAGAAAGAGAGGAGCACATCTTTAAACCATTATGGAGTTTTATTTTGTGAATGTTCAGTGAGCTATTGAAAGTCATCTGGAGGACCACACAAGGCCTGATGTTCAAAAGACGGTGAAATCGTAATGGGCTGAGATTTTTAGCTGCTCTAAGCTTTGAAGGTTTGCAGCAGTCTCTGGCTATTAATCCCCTCCTGTTTATTCGGACAGAATATAGCACTTTAAATGACTAAATTGAAATTTAATAAGTCACTTTGGAGTTAGGCTTCAGGAGCACATTAGACACTTTATTATGTTTTTGTATCAGATGGTTGGCATTTTTTCTTTTAAGCAAGGATTTTTTTGCATCAAACACCTCAGTTGGCTCCTAGTGTTGAGAATGGATTTGAAAGGCTTAACATTCAGGATATTTGGCTTCCTTTAGGACATTCTTTTTAAGCAGTGTGGATGTTGTAAGATCTTTTAAAGTACAAGACACACACTGTGTTGAGCTGCACTCAACACTTTTACAACAAATGAGCCAAGGGCCATAAAGAATAGTTCCAGTCTTCCTCAGAAATGTATTCAGAATTAGGTCCAAGTAATGTTTCTTACACACACACGGACAGGTGTCCCAAATGTATAGATTTGTAGAATTTCTAAGCTGACTTATGTCATTCAAAGTAGTTTGCAAATTATTAAGTTTGAAACAATGGGGGACCCTCTTTTTTGATTAAAAAAAATCAACCAAATTTTAAAAGCAATTTTAATTTAATCACTTAAAAAAAATTAAGCATCCAATTTATTTTGATAGTAATGACATTTCATACCTTTCGAACAGGCTGGAAGCAGGACTGTCAGGTCTCCTTAATATGGATATATTTCCATAAGTTTTTGACACTAATTCCTCTCCACCAAAAAGTCTATTATCTAATAGATTTATATGAAGGTTCTCAGAGATCAACTACCTACCATTTTGACAGCCACAACCTCATTAGTACAGCTGTTATTTAATTAAAACAGAGGGTTAGATCCCAAATTCCCATTTGGAAAAAAGCAGCTCTTACTGTATCCGGGTCCCAGGGGTGTCAACTTGAATAAAATATTGTGGGGGGGGGGGGCAGGTCACATGACACAGTGCATGTAGACCATTTGAATGGCAATGCCAATCAGCTTTGGGGGGCTGCCCACCTTGATTTTTTTATGAAGGGGTAATGACTCCTCGGCCCCTAGAAGTGGGCTCCTATGTCAGGTCCTGAGCTCTTAAATCTTCAATTGAGTGCAGAAGACAACCAGCAGCCAATGCAAGTCACACAAAATTCTCATGAAAGAACCAGAGCACCCGGCACTCACCTCCAACTTGACTGCAGCATTTTGTACTAACTGCGATTTCTTAAAAAGTTTTCAAGGGTGAGTTGCAATAGTCTATTCTTGAGGTCATTAGAGCATGGTGGCAAGGCCCAGTTTTAGCAGGAAGGCCGCAGTTAAGCCAACCACCTGAAGATGCTAAAGGCTACCAACACTACCTGTCAACCTTAGACTACAGTTTCCAAGACACTTTGGGCATAATGTTTAGTGCAAATAGGGCTATTCATTATATCCTTTTTTTAAATTAAATTTTTATTCATTTTATTAAAAAATAAAAATACAGCAATATAAACATACAAAAAGAGAAAAGAAGATAATGTTAATGCAGATATTTCTTAATTTCAGCTAATTTCTTAATTTCAGCTAATTTCCATAACATCTTGAGATGGCTTCCCTCGAACACTTCCTTCTGTTTAACATACAAAAATATCTTAATCCAACTATTATTGTGTGAATTTACGAAATAAAGTTTACGTTCAACAATATTTAGTCTACATCTTGTTTATTTTGCTATCTTCACCCATCCCCTATCCCAAGGGGTAGGGGGTAAAAGGGAAGAAAGGGGGGGGACAAAAAAAACCAGACACACACCCACACCTACTTGTACACCCCCCCCCCAAACTAAGAGAAAAAGGGGGAAAACAAAACAAAACAAAAAACACACCAAACCGACTTTCTGTCAAATCCCTTTGCATCTGCGTATCTTAATATTGAATGTAATTCAACCAATATACCTTCATATATACTTTTTCTAATACATTCTTAATAACTTATATGCCTTTTCAAACTTGCTGCTGCGTCAAAAGTGCTGAATCGGACAACTTGCCAGTCAATTCCCAACCCACGGACAAACTATTATCCTGTAGTCAGCATGGGCAAAGTGGTCACAACCACAGCTATGCACAATGTTGACTGATGGGCAAAATCAGAGCCTGGACAAGAATTGAGGAGGAAGACATGAAAGAAAACCATAGATAAATTAAGGAACAGCATCTGGACAATGGAAGAGCTTTCGAGGGGAAATAGTCAGGAAAGTGACTTGTTATGGCGATGTGAACAACATCTGTTTGCTGTGTATTTTTAAAAGAATGGAACTGATCAATGGTGTAATTTACAAAGGGCTATTCTGCATAAGATGTCTGTGGTTTTCATCTAGTCTTGATGAAAGAAGCTTAAGAAAGCTTTACTTGTAGCCCTGAGGGGGAAAGACAATGCCACAACTTATTAATCCTCATAAAATGGTACAACTACAGATTTAGAAGCTTACATTTAATTCCATTGTGCTTGAAGAATTGAATTCAACTAAGTCCTACTCAGAGTAAACCCACTGAAATGAATGTACTTGTTACTCCTGTCCATTAACTTCATTGGATCTACTTTGTGTGAAGACTAAAGTTAAATACGACCCTAAATATTTATATTGTGGTTTTGTATGCGCGCATACACACACACACAAATGCGTGCGCACACACTGCTAAAAGTAGATTAGTTTAATAGAGAATATACATGGGCACTTGACTATGCCATATCTGTGCCAAGATGTCAGCTCATTTCAATGGTGGCAGGTCTTTACCAAAATACGTGTTCAGTGATAACACTGATAACAAGATGCAATTAATAATCCCAAGAAATCACCAGCTGGGCCAAAAGGGCAACAAGCTGTTACAACTGTACTTCTCACCCTATACTACATAAAATTCATGGTCTAAATTTCAGATTTTAAATGCCATTAAATCATCATGCACCATTGCAAGAAAAGAAACAGGCTTCCTTCTTGCTAAAACAAAGCAAAATGTTTTGTTTCCTAGAAGAGCAAACAGAAAAATGACCACAACTTTGTCTCCCAAATGCACCCTTTGAACTCTAGTTTGTAAGCCGCTAGGAGAATGTGGAATGGATATGAATCCTTTAGCAGTGACAATTCAAGGAGACTGCCATTTTCAGGTTCCACTAATAGAGCTTCAAATCTGTTGTTCTTTAATTGCCTATCCATACTGTTGAGACAAAAATGGAAATGTCTAAACATACAAAAAGTATGATACTGATCATTAAAATAAGCTTTCATTTCATATAAACATTAACTATCGCCCAGTCTCAAATCTTCCATTCTTGGGCAAGGTGATTGAGCGAGTGGTTGCTGAACAACTCCAGGCACGCCTGGAAGAAGCGGACCATTTGGATCCCTTCCAATCGGGATTCAGACCTCATCATGGGACTGAAACTGCCTTGGTCGCACTGGTCGATGATCTCCGACGGGCTAGGGACAAAGGTGAGAGCTGTTTCCTGGTTCTGCTGGATCTCTCAGCGGCCTTTGACACCATCGACCATAACATCCTTCTGGACCGTCTAGAGGGTTTGGGAGCTGGGGGCACTGTTATACAGTGGTTCCGCTCCTTCCTCCTGGGCCGTGTTCAGAAAGTGGTGGTGGGGGATGAGTGTTCAGACCCCTGGGCTCTCACTTGTGGGGTACCTCAGGGTTCTGTCCTCTCCCCCATGCTTTTTAACATCTATATGCAGCCGCTGGGAGAGATCATCAGGGGGTTTGGACTGGGTGTTCATCAGTATGCGGATGATACCCAGCTCTACCTCTCTTTCAAATCAGAACCAGTGAAGGCAGTGAAGGTCCTGTGTGAGTGTCTGGAGGCGGTTGGAGGATGGATGGCGGCTAACAGATTGAGGTTGAATCCTGACAAGACAGAAGTGCTGTTTTTGGGGGACAGGAGGCGGGCAGGTGTGGAGGACTCCCTGGTCCTGAATGGGGTAACTGTGCCCCTGAAGGACCAGGTGCGCAGCCTGGGAGTCATTTTGGACTCACAGCTGTCCATGGAGGCACAGATTAATTCTGTATCCAGGGCAGCTGTCTACCAGCTCCATCTGGTACGCAGGCTGAGACCCTACCTGCCCGCGGACTGTCTCGGCCAGAGTGGTACATGCTCTAGTTATCTCTCGCTTGGACTACTGCAATGCGCTCTACGTGGGGCTACCTTTGAAGGTGACCCGGAAACTACAACTAATCCAGAATGCGGCAGCTAGACTGGTGACTGGGAGCGGCCGTCAAGACCACATAACACCGGTCTTGAAAGACCTACACTGGCTCCCAGTACGTTTCCGAGCACAATTCAAAGTGTTGGTGCTGACCTTTAAAGCCCTAAATGGCTTCAGTCCTGTATACCTGAAGGAGCGTCTCCACCCCCATCGGTCAGCCCGGACACTGAGGTTCCAGTGCCGAGGGCCTTCTGGCGGTTCCCTCGCTGCGTGGAGCCAAGTTACAGGGAACCAGGCAGAGGGCCTTCTCGGTAGTGGCGCCCGCCCTGTGGAACGCCCTCCCTTCAGATGTCAAAGAAAACAACAACTACCAGACCTTTAGAAGACATCTGAAGGCAGCCCTGTTTAGGGAGGCTTTTAATGTTTTATAGATTATTGTATTTTAATGCTCTGTTGAAAGCCGCCCAGAGTGGCTGGGGAAACCCAGCCAGATGGGCGGGGTATAAATAATAAATTATTATTATTATTATTATTATTAACGTCGCATTTGCATTTTTGCTTGTCTTGGAAAAGCTAGTGTAAAGTTAAAGGTAAAGGTAAAGAGACCCCTGACTGTTAGGACCAGACTCTGGGGTTGCGGCGCTCATCTCACTTTACTGGCCGAGGGAGCCGGCGTACAGCTTCCGGGTCATGTGGCCAGCATGTCTAAGCCACTTCTGGCGAACCAGAGCAACGCATGGAAACGCCGTTTACCTTCCCGCTGGAGCGGTACCTATTTTACTTGCACTTTGACGTGCTTTCGAACTGCTAGGTTGGCAGGAGCAGGGACCGAGCAACGGGAGCTCACCCCGTCACGGGTATTCGAACCGCCGACCTTATGATTGGCAAGCCCTAGGCTCTGTGGTTTAACCCACAGCGCCACCCGTGTCCCTAGTGTAAAGCTACACACACACAAATGAGATGTGGATTCCTCTCTTACCCTATTGAATCATTCTCCCCCACCCCCCAACACCCTGGATTATCCCTGTCACTGTCTAAATCACATGGGTAACCCCAGATCTGGGCTGTGTATTCACTATTTAAAGCACATTCTTTCCTTCGAAGAATTTCTGGAAACTCATTTACCCCTCACAGGGTTACAGCTCCCAGCAACCCTTAAGAAACTAGAGGGCACAAAATGCCTTGAGGGATTTGAATATTGTGTTTTGAATGTGCTTTGAAGGTAGTGTGTGGATGCAGCCTCACGTTACCTCTTAGACCAGCGTTTCCCAACCGGTGTGCCGCGGCACAGGAGTGTGCCGCAAGACACCGGCTGCTGTGCCGCCCTGGGCAGCTTCCGCTTCCGGGTCGGTCCGGGCTGGCGTCGCCTCGGCTCCGCTTCCCGCTCGCCGCCTTCGCCGGGGCTGCCGGGCGCTTCGCCCGCTGCCTCTGCCGCCCCGGTCGCGGTCGGGGACGGGCGGGAGGTGCCGGTGCCACCGGGCTCGCTCGGGGCCGGGTGGAGGTGCTGCCGGGGGGCTGGGCGCGGGAGGGGGGCAGGCGCCTGGCCTGCCGATCTCCCGCTCCGTTTCCGCCCGCCTGGGTCCTTCCCCTCCCTCCCGCCAGGGCGCGCGGACACCCCGCCCCCCGGGGCGGGGGGGTCGGGGTGCATGTGGTGGTGGTGTGCCGCGAGATTTTTTTCGTGGGGCAGGTGTGCCGTTGCCCCGAGGAGGTTGAAAAACACTGTCTTAGACCATTAGCACAGTTAAGGATGCATGGATTTCAAAATACTCATTTGCCACTGATGGGCCCACATAGAGCTCTGTCCAGCAGCGTCTTAAATGAATGTGTGGGCCACAGGGACAACAGATTGTAAATCTGTTTCGCTATTAGGCCTTGCTGAGAT
This sequence comes from Darevskia mixta, assembly GCA_034641385.1. NCBI lineage: Eukaryota > Metazoa > Chordata > Lepidosauria > Squamata > Lacertidae > Darevskia > Darevskia mixta. Next base: position 3,741,049 of record JAWWNH010000224.1, on the reverse strand, counting down.
TTTACAGTTCATGTCTGTGTTCTCAGGTCACTGAACGGGGGTCACGATCCTGGACCCAAGCGTGAATGCTCAACAATATCTACTTACAGTCACACTGTTGTATAGAAATCCATGCATTTAGTTACACACATATATATCCACATGCATGCACTTACGCACTTTCAAATTTCAGGCACATGTTCTTTTTAAGGTACCACATCTGCACATATCAGACTTTTCAAAAGCCTTCTGCATTTTTCCAGGATCATGATGTTCAAATGGCCTGAGAAATTAGAAAGGACAAGTGAAGGACAAATGGATACAAGAATTAGGTAAAACATTCTGAGATTGTAGTAGAAATGTACTGACGAAAAAGGAATTATTTGTGTACATTCAAATTTAAGAAATTATATGCAAGTGGAGATGACAGGAAGCCACACCTGGAAACTCTATTTTATTTATTTATATCTTTTTTTGTGGGTGGGTGTGTTTGGGGTGGAGGGGGGAGGGAGTAAATGTGGGTCTCTATTGTTTTTTTTCCTTCTCAATAAGAAGGAAAATTTTAAAGCATACATATATGTAAATAGAAACAATACAAATAGACAAAATAGACAAGTGTTGTGGTATGCAAAATATCTTTATTCAATTGTAATCAATTGTATTTTGTAAAAATTGGGATACGATAATTTATGTAATTGTTTCTTCTGTTCATTATAAAAAATGCAATAAAAAAAGAGAAATTAGAAAGGGGCTTGTCATAAATATATAATGATTAAGAGATGAAGATAAACTGTTTTTCATTCATATCAAGGAGTGCTTTGTTTAGTACATTTCCAATCATATTCCAGGCTCTTAAAATAAATGACACAAGCAGTGCTAACTGCAACCGAGTCTGTTTGTTTAAATGGTGGTCATGTTTATGACATGCTTCTTATGGATTATTTGACATGTTAATGTAGCAAAACCCTTCATTTGTTATCCCCAACTAATGAAAAGAATGAATAATATTTGGCAGCATGCAGGATCACTAGTTCAGTAATTCAGTATGGGGGGAGGGCAGGGTGCTAAGGGAGCTGTCCAAGATTACTATATTTTAAAAGCTGTAAATACTTGAAATAATGGCTTTGCTGGAATGGGCCAAATATTGTTAGAAAGGGAGTAGCCTCTTTAGCTGACAGTCTTCCAAAAAGGGGTATAACTCTTCATCAGCTGCATATGTAAATGCACACACGACCAGATGAATCCTTTCAGCATTCTGAACCATTCTCCCTTTCGAATAAAATAAATTTACATTTCATTCTCTGTACTGGCACTTATTATGACAGCTATATGTACACCCAAAGGAGATACATAATTGAGCAATGGATTCATCTGGCTGTATTTTACTATTTGGAATAATATAAGGCATACTTCAAGATTCATAACTTCATCTAAAGAGGGAACTGGGTAGCATGCAGATTAAATATTGTAAGAGGGACTAGCATGATCAGGCAAAATCTCTAAGATGAGCTCATTCCATCTGTATCGTAAGGGTAGAAACCCAAGTGAAATCCAAGCGATGAAAGATTAATATGTCACTGGCATGCTTGATCCAAGAGTGCTTTGTTTACTTATACGCAGGCAATCCTTGTTATTTTACGCAAATCTGTTTCAGAACATTGAACACACACAATTGTGAGTCTCCCTAGACTGAGGAAGAGCATACACCCTCCAGTTATTATTGTTGTCACTAACCAGTGCTATTTTCCTAGAAAAAGAGGTGCCAAAACTCACCATGAATGCCTCTCTCTTAGAATGGCAATGGCACCCACCTGAGAAGTGCTGGAAATGAGTTCTGGCGAATTCCCCCTGAAAAAAAGCCCTGTTACTAACTTATTTTCCATTTTTATTTAAGAAGACTTATTAGGGTTGCCATATTTTGAAGATCAAAAAAGAGGACACATTTGCCGCCAAGAGGACTCTCATTTTACATGCCCATGAAAAAGAAGCTTAGTTTTATCTTTTGAGAATTTCAAAGACTACTCAATCAGAAGGTTGTCTGATAACATGATATTACAATATAGTAAGTTCCAAAAGAGGAGTGTTCACACAACCACCCTTCATGCATTGAGGGGGGCATAAGGGCAGTGATGGGCTGGTTGAAAGCCAGCAAACTGAAGCTGAATTCTGGTAAGACAAGAGTCCTGTTGGATTTGAAAATTTCAGCTACCGCAGAATGCTGCAGCCTGGGTTTTGAGTGAGAGCAACTCCTTATGAGTGTAAACGCTGGTGCTGAAAGCTCTCAATGCATGCTGAAAGCTTCTCATTGGCTGCTGGTGTTTTACCAAGCTAAATTCAAGGTAAAGGTAAAGGTAAAGGGACCCCTGACCATTAGGTCCAGTCGTGTCTGCAAGCCATAGCCTCCAGAAGATCAAAAGTGATTATGAGGCTCTGGGCAGGAAGCTGAAGCAATTAAATGCACAAATTGTCATCTCATCTGTCCTCCCAGTTGAACGCCGTGGCCCAGGAAGAGAGGGGAAAATAGGAGAAGTGAACAACTGGCTTCGCAAATGGTGCCGGCAGGAACGGTTTGGTTTCTTAGATCACGGTCTGCAGTTTCTTGAAGATGGACTTCTGGCAAGTGATGGGCTGCACCTCACAAGGGTTGGGAGGAATGTTTTTGCCAACAATCTCAAAAACCTCATCAGGAGGGCTTTAAACTGACTTATGTGGGGGAGGGAGACAGTGGTCCTGAAGGTAGGAGTCTATCAAATGCTGAAGATGATCATCCAAAAGTCAAGGACCAAATGGAGCAAACAGCGCACAGACCTAGTGGTGGGAGGAAAAAATCCTTAAGTAGGAGACTAGGGGGAATGATCAATGGTTTTCAATGTCTGTATACAAATGCACAGAGCATGGGAAATAAACAAGATGAACTTGAGCTCTTGGTACAGCAAACTAAATACGACATAATAGGCATCACTGAAACCCTGGTGGATGAGTCTCATGATTGGAATGTAGTAATAGAGGGGATACAATCTATTTAAGAGAAATAGACCAAACAGGAAAGGAGGAGGAGTGGCGTTATATGTCAGGGATGTGTATACCTGTGAAGAGATCCATGATTTAAAACTTCAAAGCCAAATTGAGAGTATCTGGGTCAAAATTAAGGGAGAGAAAAATAACAGTGATCTCATGGTGGGAGTTTACTATAGATCCCCAAGCCAAACTGAGGACATAGATGATGCCTTCCTGGAACAGATGACCAAGCATTCAAAAGGAAATGAGATAGTAGTAATGGGGGATTTCAACTATCCTGATATTTGTTGGATGTCAAACTCAGCCAAGAGCATAAGGTCGAACAGATTCCTCGCTGGCCTTGCAGACAATTTCATTGTCCAGAAAGTGGGAGAAGCAACAAGAGGATCAACCATTTTAGATCTGGTCCTAACCAACAGTGATGACCTGGTTAGTGGGGTAGAAGTGGCAGGATCATTAGGTGGGAGTGATCATGCTCTTCTGGAGTTTATTATACATCAGAAAGGAGCAACCAAGCATACTAAGACTCAAATTCTAGACTTTAAGAAAGCCGACTTCAGAAAACTTAGGGAAATGCTGGGTGTGATCCCATGGTCAGTAATACTAAAAGGGAAGGGAGTTCATGATGGATGGGAGTTTGTTAAAAGGGAGATATTAAAAGCACAACTTCAAGCCGTACCAATGAGACGAAAACATGGAAGGTGCCTAAAGAAGCCAGGGTGGCTATCTAATGAACTTTTAACTGAGTTAAGATTTAAAAGGGATATGTACAAGAAATGGAAAAAGGGGGAAACCACAAGAGAGGAATTCAAACAAATAGCCAGCACATGTAGAGACAAAGTCAGAAAAGCTAAAGCACAGAATGAACTCAGGCTTGCTAGAGAGGTTAAAAGCAATAAAAAGAGTTTTTATGGGTATGTCCGTAGCAAAAGGAAGAACAAGGAAACAGTGGGGTCACTTAGAGGAGAAGAAGGTGAAATGCGAACAGGGGATGCAGAAAGGGCAGAACTCCTCAATACCTTCTTTGCCTCAGTCTTCCAAAAAAGAAAACAATGCCCGACCTGAAGAATATGGAGCAGATGATTCAGCAGGGGAAACTCAGCCCAGAATAAGTAAGGAGGTAGTACAAGCACACTTGGCTAGTTTAGATGTATTCAAGTCTCCAGGGCCAGATGAACTACATCCCAGAGTATTAAAAGAACTGGCAGAGGTGATTTCAGAACCACTGGCAGTAATCTTTGAGAATTCTTGGAAAACAGGTGAAGTCCCAGCAGACTGGAGGAGGGCAAATGTTGTCCCTATTTTCAAAAAGGGGAAAAGAGAGGACCCAAACAATTACCGCCCAGTCAGCCTGACATCAATACCAGGAAAGATTCTAGAGCAGATCATTAAGCAAACGGTCTGTGAGCACCTAGAAAGGAACGCTGTGATCACTAAAAGTCAGCATGGGTTTCTGAAAAATAAGTCATGTCAGACTAATCTGATCTCATTTTTTGACAGAATTACAAGCCTGGTGGACGAAGGGAACACTGTGGATGTAGCCTATCTTGATTTCAGCAAGGCCTTTGACAAGGTGCCCCATGATATTCTTGTAAAGAAGCTGGTAAAATGCGGGCTAGACAATGCTACCATTCATTGGATTTGTAACTGGCTGACTGACCGAACCCAAAGGGTGCTCATCAATGGCTCCTCTTCATCCTGGAGAGAAGTGACTAGTGGGGTGCCACAGGGTTCTGTCTTGGGCCCAGTCTTATTCAACATCTTTATCAATGACTTGGATGATGGGCTTGAGGGCATCCTGATCAAGTTTGCAGATGACACCAAATTGGGAGGGGTGGCTAATACCCCAGAGGACAGGATCACACTTCAAAATGACCTTAACAGATTAGAGAACTGGGCCAAGGCAAACAGGATGAATTTTAACAGGGAGAAATGTAAAGTACTACACTTGGGCAAAAAAAATGAAAGGCACAAATACAGGATGGGTGATACCTGGCTTGAGAGCAGTACAAGTGAAAAGGATCTAGGAGTCTTGGTAGACCACAAACTTGACATGAGTCAACAGTGTGATGCAGCAGCTAAAAAAGCCAATGCAATTCTGGGCTGCATCAATAGGAGTATAGCATCTAGATCAAGGGAAGTAATAGTACCACTGTATTCCGCTCTGGTCAGACCTCACCTGGAATACTGTGTCCAGTTCTGGGCACCACAGTTCAAGAAGGATATTGACAAGCTGGAACGTGTCCAGAGGAGGGCAACCAAAATGGTCAAAGGCCTGGAAACGATGCCTTATGAGGAACGGCTTAGGGAGCTGGGTATGTTTAGCCTGGAGAAGAGAAGGTTAAGGGGTGATATGATAGCCATGTTCAAATATATAAAAGGATGTCATATAGAGGAGGGAGAAAGGTTGTTTTCTGCTGCTCCAGAGAAGCGGACACGGAGCAATGGATTCAAACTACAAGAAAGAAGATTCCACCTAAACATTAGGAAGAATTTCTTGACAGTAAGAGCTGTTCAACAGTGGAATTTGCTGCCAAGGAGTGTGGTGGAGTCTCCTTCTTTGGAGGTCTTTAAGCAGAGGCTTGACAGCCACCTGTCAGGAATGCTTTGATGGTGTTTCCTGCTTGGCAGGGGGTTGGACTGGATGGCCCTTGTGGTCTCTTCCAACTCTATGATTCTATGATTCTATGTGTCCGACTCTGGGGTTGCGGCGCTCATCTAGCTTTATTGGCCGAGAGCCAGCGTACAGCTTCCGGGTCATGTGGCCAGCATGACTAAGCCGCTTCTGGCAAACCAGAGCAGCGCACGGAAACGCTGTTTACCTTCCCGCCAGAGTGGTTCCTATTTATCTACTTGCACTTGACGTGCTTTCGAACTGCTAGGTGGGCAGGAGCTGGGACTGAGCAACGGGAGCTCACCCCGTCGCAGGGATTCGAACCGCCGACCTTCTGATCAGCAAGTTCTAGGCTCTGTGGTTTAACCCACAGCGCCAGCTGGGTATAAGGCTTTAAACAGACTAGGACCAGGCTACCTGATCAGGTTGCTTTGCCCAGTTGCAGGCTTTCAGCATAGTGGCATCAGATTTCCGAACACTGTTCTGTATTTTATGATTTTTTGATGTTTAAATGATTTTATTCTGCAGTGCCATGATATTTTTATTTTGAGTTGGTGGCTTATAAACACTCTTATAATCACATGGAGACTTGTCACTGTTTGAACAGGAGCCAAGTCCTTTAATATGATGAAACTCATTTAAAACCCATTTGGAAATCTGAAGACAAAGATAAGAAACCTCATGAGCTTGCCCTCTCTCTTTTATTTAAGCTATTAATCACAGCCTGTCATCACAGCAATTGAGAAACCCGGTATCTTTCTTACATATTTGCCATGCCTCATATCCCTGCTATTTTGCACTGTGCTCTGCACATAAGCTATTGTTCCAATAATGTTATTTGATCGCCTTTGTCTTGTGATTTTACTGCAGACTGCCATAATCCATCACAGGCTGGAAAAGGGAAACATGCTTCACTAAAGCGACTATATTTTGACTATTTTGCATCATATGGGAGGCAAACCCCTTGCTATGTATGGAATGGAATAAATGATATAACTTGAGTCTTGGTATTACATTTCACTCGTGACACATCAGTCATTTGCAATTGCAGCTTTCTTTCCAGCTTTTCTCTCTCTGGTGCTGTATGGTCGATATGTTTAAAACTATTGCATGAGAAAATAGCCCCAGTAACTATTTATACAGGCATAATAATAATAATAATAATAATAATAATAATAATAATAATAATTTATTATTTATACCCCGCCCATCTGGCCGGGTCTCCCCAGCCACTCTGGGCGGCTTCCAACAAATATAAAGATAAGGGAGCGGGAGTCGCTGTGCTCTAAACCACTGAGCCTAGAGCTTGCCAATCGATAGGTCGGTGGTTCGAAGCCACGCAATGGGGTGAGCTCCCATTCCTCTGTCCCAGCTCCTGCCAACCTAGCAGTTCAAAAGCACACCAGTGAAAGTAGATAAATAGGTACCGCTGTGGCAGGAAGGTAAACGGCATTTTTGTGCATTCTGGTTTCCATCACGGTGTTCTGTTGCGCCAGAATTGGTTTATAGGGTTGCCAGGTGTCCACTATTTGAGCGGACAGTCCGCTTTTTTCACATTATGTTCACTATTTTTTTTCACAAAATAGTGGACTTTTTTATTATTCAAAAGCTTTATGATGAAATGGTACGTAATCTAAAGCTGTACAGTCTAAGAGAATAAGGATAGGAGAATCGCGTTTTGTCTTTTTTTTCATAAGTAAGAATGAGACAAAGATCGAATATCCATTGAACTCGATTCTCCGAAAAAATTATTAATCATACTCAATTGTTTCACAAGACATTTAAAAAATGGAGGGGGGGGCGCCTCTTGCCGGAGTTCTGCCCCGCCTGTTCCTGACTCGCGGGGAGAACAAAAGGGAGAGGCGCGAAAGAAAAAGACGCCTCTTCCTGTTCCTGACGCGCAGGAGCAGCAGCAAACCAAGCGGGGGGGGGGGGAGGCGGGCTTGGAGGAGACTTGCCCGACGACCTGAGGGAGCGAGATCCTTGCCCCAAGGATCGCCTCCCTAATACAGGAACGGTAAGAAGGAACCCCTGATGGGAACTTTATAATTTAATTTAATTTAATTTAACCCCCCCCCCCCGCTTGTCCGCTATTTTTTGGAAGCAGACCTGGCAACCCTATTGGTTTAGTCCTTCTGGCTACATGGCCTGGAAAGCTGTCTGCGGAGAAACGCCGGCCCCCTCAGCCTGAAAGCGAAATGAGCGCCTCAACCCCATAGTTGCCTTTGACTGGACTTAACTGTCCGGGGGTCCTTTATCTATACAGGAATTAAAACAACAACCCCAAAACAGTTGTGTAAGGAGCTGCAGCAAGTTATATATGCACTCATGATCAGCTAATGACTGCTGTGATGATTAAACAGAAGGGCTGCATTTGGCCCCAAGGCCTGAGGTTCCTGAATGCACTGTAAATAATACTGAGCAAAAAGATGGCCTCTCCCCCATGAATCGCTTGGACCCTTCGATCATCCTCTGAGGCCCTTCTTCCCATGGCTCCCCTATGAGAAATCCAGATGGTGGCAACATGGGAACAGGGCCTTTTCTTCAGTGGCTCCCCATTTGTGGGATGCTCACCTGGCACTTTCTCCCTCTCTCTCTCTCTCTCGTGTGTGTGTGTGTGTGTGTGTACCAGGCTAAAATGTGTCTGTGGGAGGGGGGTTATTGGCTTGTTTTGCTTTTGCTTTTCTATTATTATTATTATTATTATTATTATTATTATTATTATTATCAATATACTGCCCTATATCCGGAAGTCTCAGAGCGGTTCACAGAACAAAATCAAAATATAAAACCACAAAATATATAATCAAAATAAAAACAACAACCCAATAACTCCCCCCAAAACCCCACATTTTAAAAAGGCATTTTATTATGTATTTTGTTTTTCATTTTGTATTTTTATGTTGTGAACTGCCTTGTGGTCTTTGGATGAAGGGTAGTATACAAATATATAAATTTGTGAGCATTGGAAACCACATTAATTAAACCAACACCAGATGTTTAGAGACTACCACAGGTTAAGACATATACTGCAGTCAAATTAAAATCAGTATCGCTTCTTTAAGTAAACAATATAACAAGTGCTAAATTCTACAAAATGACACATAAATCAGTCACACACTTTAAATGCCAGGCTTTGGGTTATTTTGAAGGGCCTCCATTTACCTCGACATACAGCATACCAGTTTGCCATGAAAAGAGCATCAGTGTTTTTAAACACAAAGCAGAAGAATCCTATATGTGCATATAATTATAATTATGGCTGAAACTGAACTCCACAGAATCAGCCTCATAAGTCATTTAATTTTTATCATTGGACTCAGCTACATTGGCAAAGAAAAAGCGCTTTATATGCGTTGTATGTGCATTATAACACTGTGGCACCAGATGGCGCTGTGGAGTTCCGGTTTTGTCAACCTGATTTCTCATACAAAGTTTATAACGCGTTTAACTGAAACACTTCTTTGATGTATCTAGATCCAGCCTCCATGAAATATACTACAAATATTTTAATCCCGATTATGTTTCATACTGTTACGTTACTTTTCATTATGATTGTACAACTGGTTTCCCAGCAACTAAAACGGGTGACAATTTGCAAGTCATCTTTTGACAAAAAGAAAATAGAAAATAGAAAAAGAAATATAGCACTACATTGCAAAGTGTTGGTGCTTTTTTTAGTCGCTGAACGGTTTATGGAGTTGATAGTTCTTTAGATGAATTGATGCCCTTGAGGAGGTTGAAGGAAGACGGAATTACTGAGCAACTGCCAGTCATGGCTTCTGTTAAAATTATGGGAGACTCTCCCAGTTTACAGGATGCTACTGGCTAAGGAGGGCAGGATTTTCAAGAAAACATGATGCCAGATGGCTTCTAAGATTCCAAAATGAATGTTAAGGGAGGGGATGGGCAGGACTTGGTCAGTTGACAGGGGTGGGCAGAGCCAAACAACCAGCTCACCAGAAGGAAATATAATGGCCCCATCAATCATATTAGATACAGGAAGGTTCATAGCTTAGCCTAGTAAGTAGAGGATTTGTTATTGTTGTTGTTATTTCATTTACCAGTATATGCCGCTCATTTGCCTGTTACAGGTAGGTAGCCGTGTTGGTCTGCCATAGTCAAAACAAAATAAAAAATAAAAAAATTCCTTCCAGTAGCACCTTAGAGGCCAACTAAGTTTGTTCTTGGTATGAGCTTTCGTGTGCATGCACACTTCTTCAAATATGAATCTGGAGAAGTATCTGAAGAAGTGTGCATGCACAGGAAGCTCATACCAAGAACAAACTTAGTTGGTCTCTAAGGTGCTACTGGAAGGAATTTTTTTTATTTTTTATTTTGTTTTCATTTGCCTGTGTTTTCCCAGCCACTCTGAGTGGCTCCCAACAAAATGCTTTGCATGCAGAAGGTTCCAGCTTCAATGCCTGGCACCTCCAGACAGGTCTGAGAGAGAGTCCTGGAGAGCCAATATTGAGCTAGGGGACCATTGGTGTAAGGTAGCTTCCAGTTACCCTCAAAAGGTAACAGAAATTGAAATTAGCACATTGATGCCAAGTCAAGAATACATGAAGGGGTAAAATTGGCAAGTGCATTTTGAATACATGACTGCCCCTGTGGCAACAGCTTACACAGTAAGACTCGCTGAACCAGAAGACACATAGGTGTGCATGCACATCCTTAGCAAAGGCCGTTTTACTTGACCTTCAGCAAAAGGTATTGTCAGGGATCTGCCTCCCCCTGCCAGTCCAGCTCTGAGTGTTTATAGGGAGCAGCCACCTGTTCTGAGTACTGACTCATCTGCGAGTGAAACCAGCAGTTCTTCGGGGGAGAAACAGTTAGTGGCTGGGAGGGAAGGAGTGCCAGGGCTCAAGAGATATAGTGAGAGGCCTGGCACCACCCAGCAGGCTCGGACGGAGGGGGAGTCGTCAGGTCCGGCGCAGAGATTACGTAGGAGGAAGAGGCGATTTCGGCTGCCAAGAATGTTGTGTTGGCGCCAAAACCGGAGGGAGGCACTTCCGGATTCTGCTAGTGAGTGAAGAGACATGATAAGATTAAGCTCCGCACTGTATATAATTGAGCACTGATTAAAAGAACTAAAAGACAGATGGCGTGGCTCTCTTATTGAACAACCGATGAGGGGGAGGACCTGACAGGTATTGACAAATTTTTCGTTCTGACGACTATCCAGCCAGGACTTTTCTAAAGTTGAGTCCTGCCCTGCACCAAAAGCATGGCTCGGAATGATATACAGTGGTACCTCGGGTTAAGAACTTAATTCGTTCCAGAGATCCGTTCTTAACCTGAAACTGTTCTTAACCTGAGGTACCACTTTAGCTAATGGGGCCTCCTGCTGCCGCCGAGCGATTTCTGTTCTCATCCTGAAGCAAAGTTCTTAACTCGAGGTACTATTTCTGGGTTAGCGGAGTCTGTAACCTGAAGTGTCTGTAACCTGAGGTACAGTACCACTGTAATGCATTTGCCCTTAGGGAGTAAATATTTCAGGCATGTACAAAAGAATGTCTTTCGCATGATCTGAAATGGCAATTACAATTCTGTTCAGGAAGGGATAAAGCACCGAAGGTCCAGATTTTATGAAACCTGTTGTAGCACTGTGGCTGTAAGACTGAGCACTAGAAAGCCTCCCAATCTGTAATAGGAGGATAATTCATTATTCCAATCTAGTCTACATAGGTTGCTGTAAGTTGCCGGTTATGTACATAAAATACTAAGAACAGTCTTAAAACACTGTATAAAAGCGATGTATTAAGTTAACCCTTCTTAGAATAGGTGCTCTCAAGAGAATTCTGATTAATGTTCCAGTGATATGCTGGCATTAACACATAAACCTTCTTTAAGGCAGCATCGATTCAAGATGGGTTTCAATGAGACAGTTTTATGAGCTAGGAAAACAAGATTTCTCTCACATCATCTAGCTGCATATTTCTGCTGAGGGTTTATTAATGCATAAGATGGAACGTAAATGCAAGAATGTAAAATATACACATTAAAATGAACCACATCATGAAGGTTTGAAGTCACACACACACACACACACACACACACACACACACACACACATTCAGAAATCACACAAAAAATAAAACCAGAAAAAATATCATTTGCTTTTAAAGCCTTTTGTACTTTATTTTAGTCATTGGACAAACGAAACCTACTATGTACCCATATTTTTTCAGCTAACCAATATGTAATTTTATGTTGGGATCTGCATATCTGTTGTTTTATTCTTCCAGGCTGTTTGAAGAAGTTTTTTTCCTGATAATCCTTGGCACAAACTGAAATAATAATAATAATAATAATAATAATAATAATAATAATAGTAATTTATTTGTACCCCGCCCATCTGGCCGGGTCTCCCCATCCACTCTGGGCGGCTTCCAACAAATATAAAAATACATTAAAATATCAAGGTGTTAAAAGAAAAAGAAGTGTGCAAAGAATGTAGCAGCAGTAGGGTGTGAATTATTCCATGTTAAATTAGATGACATTTTAGATTATTAATTATTATTATTATTATTATTATTATTATTATTATTATTATTATTATTATTATATTTCAGCACCTGAGACACAAGCTCTTCTTCCCGTGGGTTTTTTTTATCAACAAGTGATCCATTTAGCTTTCCATTAGTTACATTTTTAATCTGGGTGCTGGACCAAACAGCTTTTTCGGGTTTGCCCAGGACTGGAGGCATTCCTCCTCGCAGGTGGTGCTGCACTGCACACAACTCGCCCACTTGAACTAAGTTGAACCGCACAATTAGTTCCTTGATTACTTTCCTGACCTCCCCTAATTTATGAGCCCGGAGGTCAAGCAAGCGAAAGACCAAAACTGACACAAATATAGGAAGCCACAAGAGAGGTCAAGGGTCAAAGGTCAGGCCAAATGGTCAAATGGAGATGACAGCAATAGTCCACATGACGAATAATCCACACGCTGGTTCTCTGTAAACAAAGCCTCTTTCCCCTGCATAGCAACCTTGACAGAAACAAAAGTTACTCCCCCCGGGGAAATATATTGATTTTCTCTTTATCGCAGTAAAAATGTTCTTATAGTTGTTAAACTTGGGTAGGGGCAAGGAAAGTTCAGACCAGTCCCATGCTGAGAAAGTTCTTTAACGCTTAAAAATATATGGTTGGTGCCTAGTTCTTGTTTTTTCATAAAATAAAATGTGATCTGAGTATTCAAAATCCCAGAAATGGCAGAATATTTATTCATGTCGTCATAAATAACCAAACAGAAAGACAACCTACAGTATATATCATGCATGAAGAACTGAAAGAGTCTAAAATCTAAATGTTTCATCCTGATCGCACCAGATATGCAGGCACCTTTTGGGGACAGATGAGTTCAGTCTTGCCCACACTCTTCTTGGTGTTAAGGAATATCTGCCCTCCTGGAAAGGCGGCCAGATGGATGCCTCAAGGAAGCCCAAGAAACAGCAACCCGCCTGGGGTCCAGCCTGATGGAGTTCTTCCTCAGAAGCACCCATCTTTTTGACCAGCTCCATGGCTCTGCCTGATGAATGGCAATTATTAGAAACGTTGACGTCAGCCAGTGACTCTTCAGCCAATGTGGTGTAGTGGTTAAGAGCAGTAGACTCGTAATCTGGTGAACCGGGTTCGCGTCCCTACTCCTCCACATGCAGCTGCTGGGTGACCTTGGGCTAGTCACACTTCTCTGAAGTCTCTCAGCCCCACTCACCTCACAGAGTGTTTGTTGTGGGGGAGGAAGGGGAAGGAGATTGTTAGCCGCTTTGAGACTCCTTCGGGTAGTGATAAAGCGGGATATCAAATCCAAACTCTTCTTCCTCTTCTTCTTCTTCTTCTTCTTCTTCTTCTTCTTCTTCTTCTTCTTCTGTGCATTAGATACCTATGCCAGAGAAACACATTCCTTTATTTAATAAAAGGGCTGACGATTTGCCCCAAATTAATAAAAACTGAACAAAAACAGCTGCAGTTATTATGAATATGAAAAAGAGCATAATTACAGAAAGTCCGTTCTAAATATGTGGTCTTTGCCATTTAAACCTTAATGTACCAGTCCTTTGTTAAATCTTGACTTCGTCTCTCTCTCCCTGACGTCCTGCTTTGGCAAAGTCTGAAGCCTGCTCTGAAATCTACACAACTCTGCCCACCCCAACATAAACATCCCTGTTGTCTTACAAGGCTGGAACCAGAGGGAAGGGCTCAGTGTGAGAGTATCTGTTTTGCATGAAGGTGCAAGCCTTCGCATCTCCAGAACATACCATTTGAGACACTGGTGAGATGCTGCCAGTCAGTGTAGATGATTCTGAGCTGGACGGAGAAGTTGTCTGTCTCAGTATAAGGCAGCACCATGTCTCTGTCTCCTAGCACTGCATCACATACCACTACTTGTTTTTCAAAGCATTTTTAAAAAACTGGCCCTCCATCCACATTGTTCAGGGACATATTGGTTCCTCTTTTCACCTCCCAGTGACCTTGCACCTGGAAGATGGTGGCTGGCCTAGGCCATCCTGCAACCTTCATGGCTGAGTAATGGCTTGAATCTTGGCCTCTCCAATCAAAGTCCCAATGCAATATCCATTGCACCTCAGTGGCATGAGGTGACATCATTGCACAGTGTTTTTCTCAGCAGCACCCCCCACCAAAAAAACCCAAACAAACCACATGGGATATGGCCTTTGCCAAACCTGTTGACCTCCAGATGTTCTGGCCTACAACTCCCATCAACCTGACTGCAAAGGTGTTATTGATGTTCGTCAATCACACTTTTTGCAGTTGAAAACCAAGGATAAGGAACCTGTGGTCCTCCAGATTTGGTTGGAATTCAACCCCAGTCTTCCTTGAAATTGGCCATGCCGGCCAGGGCTGACGACAGTTGGAATCCAACAACATCTGGATGGCCACAAGTTCCCCAGGCCTGTTCCAGACATTACCAGGCAAGAGAGGAGAAGGATATTCAGGACCATTGCTTTCTGTGGCAGCGACACAGCTTCTCCAGCTTGAGTGTCCGTCTATTTCTTATATGCAAATCGGTAAATAAACAGATATGACAAAGACACCAAACGCCTCCAGGGCAGTTCCCTCACAAGGGAAAACGCCCTCTTGCTCCTTCCTTATGCTCTGGGGAACATGAAACAATAAGTTCCTGCTGTAACTTTTTAGGAATGCTTTATGAACTTGCGTCTAATAGACAGATTTACTTCATCGATGATGTCGTTCAATAAAATATTATTTTCTTCCTTCCTTCTTTTTTGTTACAAATGTTATGGTCGGACACATGACAATTGAAGGTGCCTTCAGCTGTTGATATCTGGATAAAATACGGGTCCCACAGAACTTTCACTTGACATTAAAATGGGGGAGGGGGTTAACTGGTTTCCTGGTTATCAGCATCTGATGTTTTGAAATATACACTTTGACAGGCTTTGAGGTGTTTGCCAAGCCAGTCTGGGATATTCTTGGCTGTAAACGAATGTTTCTCAGGTATTTGGCTAGACGTTTCTGTCTGTAGAAAAATGGAAACAGGCTGTCTTCAGTACTTCTAAAAATGAGAGGTGTGCCTTGCTTGCAATTGATTTTGCAGAAGTTTCTTAAAAATACAGATAGAATTTCCCATGTGTATTTCCTTTCTTTCCCTCCTCTGCCCCACATTCCACAATTCCTGAACTCGAGTTTAACTAGGATAATTTCTATAGTTTATTTCAGAATCAGAGCTTGTCACAGCTTTCCATTCCTTCAGTTCATTCTCCATCCTATTTGCAGCCAGAGAAACCAAGGGGACCACATCTCTGAATTTCTTCAGAGGGAGGAGAAATTCCTCAGAAAGTTTATTGGGCAGGGGGTGACATTCACCATCAGAAGTGATAGTGACAGCTTCTCTCTTTCCCCAAAGGATACTGCAGGTGGTAGCAGTAGCAATTGTGGGAAATCAGAGCTTCCACAAAGGGAAAAAAAAGTTGGTGCATATTTAAAGAAAAGTTTATAAAGGGCCAGAAGAAGAGAAATCTCAGCAATTCTCCTTCAAAAAAAGTTTTCTGAAAAAATTCAGCTCAACAAAAGATGATTTAACTGTAGATGGAGATGGAGCATAATAAGAGAGGGAATATTCTTGAGGAATCGCTTTAGCAGAAGGTCACAAATTATTTCCATTCCGGTTTTTGTGGGCCACAAGGCCTTATGTGATTGCTGTATATGTAAGATGCCACTCAAGTACATTGCAATGCCTCAGATCTTGGCACAGTCTTGACATGCAGCTCATAATGTCGCAAAACAATTCCTTAAACTGGTTTTTACCACTTAAGACTACAGGGTGGAGGGTTGCACAACTCTAGTACTAAAATATTTCAAAAAATGTGCAGAACTTTCCAACTTTTCCACTCAACTGTGAAGTTTTCAGTTCAGAATGGAGGGGGAGGGTGTGTACACACACACACACACACACACACACACACACACACACACACACACATTTTACCTCAGACTTTGGAAGTTGAATGCTTTAGACACACGTTGGCATCTTCTGATTGTTTTGCCAGGCCTGAAATGTAAAAATCACATAAGCTAACCATAAAATGGCACTTATCAATGTTGCCAGATACCAAAAGCTACTGCATGTGAACAACTGAATACTGACAAGCATTGCATACTATTGTATGTGAACTGTCAAATCCACACAACTTTGGGGGAAAAAACTATTTCTCTTCTACTGATAATTGTTGTCAGGCATGAAGACTGTTGCATGTCAGTTACTATAAACTATGTGCAGAGCAATCCTATGGGGATGGTGGTGAGAGAGAAGTAATTCAAGGTTCAGGAAGAAATCAAATCTATTGTTCTGAGGATGGAGAGTCATATTCCCCCTTTCCCATAATCTTTTTTTGCCTGGGCGAGTAGGGGGACATCCTCCTTCACACATTTTCCCTGCATCGTTTGTGGCTCCAGAGCTGGTGTAACTCTGTGACAGAAAAGTTTGTTTTTGCTGGAGCAGGTTGGGTCCCCGAGTATTTTCCTTTCCCCATGCCAGAAAGGGGTTAATGTACGGCAGCCTCTGATTGGCCGAGGTTCCAGGAGGGGGAGTTGAAAAGGAGAGGATTTGGAGGGACAGGGAGTGAGTTTTGGAGGGAGTGTTGGGAGGAGGTTTTGGAGCAGGTTGGGATTGAGGTTGGAAGGATAGGTAGGGAGATAGGGAGTGAGAATTGGTTCTGGGTAGAAAGAAGAGTTTGAAGAAAAGGAAGAGTTTGGATTTGATATCCCGCTTTCTCACTACCCAAAGGAGTCTCAAAGCGGCTCACATTCTCCTTTCCCTTCCTCCCCCACAACAAACACTCTGTGAGGTGAGTGGGGCTGAGAGACTTCAGAGAAGGCTGACTAGCCCAAGGTCACCCAGCAGCTGCATGTGGAGGAGCGGAGACGCGAACCCGGTTCACCAGATTATGAGACTACCGCTCTTAGCCACTGCACCACACTGGCTCCCATCCATTCTGAGGAATATATCACAAGCTAGAGAACGGAGCCTCTGAGCTTAGTGTGAAAGACAGTGTGTAGCATCCTGTAAGAGTAATTAGGCCAGGAATTAACTGGGAGGCTGAGGTTGAGACAGGAGAAGTAGAAGTTGCAAAGAGACAGTCTACTTAGGTCTCATTCCAGTCAGGAGGGGAGAGATTCTTCTAGTAAGAGAAGACTCCCAAACCAGAAGTCCCTTGGGTCTGTTACCTGGAAGTACTTCAGGAGTAGGGTTGTCTATGGGGTGTGTAACTGACAGAAAGTACCACCTTGTTAAGAACCAAAGTATTAAGTGTGAAACAACTGAGAAAACCTTGACGTGAAATAACATTGTAAACTGAAGTATCCTAAGTTTCATCCACTCGTGTCATAAACTTCCTTGTTAAATAAAATCATTATTGTTAATTTGAACAAATCCTGCCTGAGACTCCTAATTATTAAGTTTTACCTCACGCAAGTCCCCCACAAGATAATCTGAGGTAGTCTGTGGGAATCTGTAGGACTGATGTTCTGTGAGTTGGGTGCACACTCTATTTTTTTTAAAGCCAGGGGGAAAAGTGCCGTCGCGCCGTTGCAACCCCCCCTCCATTCCATGGGCATGTCAAAAGAACCAAAGGTCCCTGGATCCAGAAGATCCCGAGCCTCTCCTGATCTGCCCCAGTATACCCTCTTTTTGCCATTACTGCTGCCAGAGCACCCGTGGCAGAGCAGCAAGGGTGATGGCGCTTTCTGCAACTGTTATAGGGAGGCTTCCTATATTCCTTGGAACGCTGTCCCCAAGACCACAGGATTGCATTCTGAACTGTTTAAAGGTAAAGGGACCCCTGACCATTAGGTCCAGTCGTGTCCGACTCTGGGGTTGCGGCGCTCATCTCGCTTTATTGGCCGAGAGCCGGCGTACAGCTTCCGGGTCATGTGGCCAGCATGACAAAGCTGCTTCTGGTGAACCAGAGCAGCGCACAGAAACACTGTTTACCTTCCCGCCAGAGCGGTTCCTATTTATCTACTAGCACTTTGACGTGCTTTCTACTGCTAGGTGGGCAGGAGCTGGGACCGAGCAACAGGAGCTCACCCCGTTGCAGGGATTCGAACCGCCGACCTTCTGATCAGCAAGCCCTAGGCTCAGAGGTTTAACCCACAGCACCACCTGGGTCCCTTCTTAACTGTTTACTGTCTATCAAATATTTAAAGCCAATATAGCATCTTTCTGCTAGGGAAAAAACTATGTTCAAAATTTAAAAATGAGAATGAAAATCCATATGAATATTCATGCAAAACTTTTTTGGGGGGGGTCTGCATGGAATCATAATGGAATGAATCAAACATAAGATTGGGAAACTCAGAAATGACGAGAAACTGAAATCAACAGATGCCATCACCACTACCTTGCATACAACACCTTACAAGCTATCGCTCATATGTCTAACACTGCTAAAATCAGCACGTTAGCAAACCCATAATGAAAATGTTTGGCTAATCCTTTCCCATCCCTCCTACTATTTTTCCTTTGTTTTGTTGCTGTTGATTCTCATCTTCCATGCTCCCATCTGTTCTCTTTTCCCTTCCAGTAAGACTAGTGTCTGGAGCAGAATAGTTGAGCCATAAATGTCAAAATACCTGCCCCCTTCCTACCCCCGTCCCCAATTCAACACTTTTCCTGATCTCGGGGCTGCATTTTTCAGATGCATACAGTGAAAACTTATATGTATCTACTCAGATGTAAGCCTCATTAAGTTCAATGGGACTTGCTTCCAGGTAAAGAATTAAAAAAGAAGTGCAGCCTGAGATTCTGTTGCAAAGGATGACTCAGGCAAAAGCTGAACCATTTGAAATGGGAAAGAAGCACCACAATGAAACAATATATGGAAACACTCATCTTAAAACCAAATAGTTCACAATAGGTTTAGGGGAAAGAGGAAGCTGCTATTTTCTTTAATGGTCTGTAAACGAAATGTTTGTAATTTGAAAATCCTGCACCAAGGTGTAAATTACAGAATGACAAAGCAGCCCCTTGCGATGTGCAAAGGTCGCCATCCTTTCATCTGAGACTTCTTTTTCATTAGGCGCTCCTATTCTATCAGGAGTTTTTAGGGATGACGTTCCGTCTGTGCTTATTGGAATAACTTTATAAATACAAAGCAGCATTGCATCATCCATCCTGGGAGCCAAAATGTGTCTGGGACACAAAAGTGACTTTCTTTAATGCTTCGTTGTTTTACTGTCCCTCATGAAGAAAACCAATGACAGATGGAAGATTCAACAAGCCTTACTAAGTATCACTTTTTAACAGGGTGTCCTTCGTAATCACCACGATCAAAACATACCATACATATGTACACACATGTTTGGAGAGAGAGAGAGAGAGAGAGAGAGAGAAAATTTCTTTCTTTCTTTCTTTCTTTCTTTCTTTCTTTCTCTCTCTCTCTCTCTCTCTCTGTGTGTGTGTGTGTGTGTCTATGTATTTCTTTATAATCTTTAGACTGAATTAGAGCTGGCAGTATGAAACTAAATTTAATGGTATCTGAGGATTCTATTTCAACACATGTATAAATCTTAAATCACTCTTAATTGTATGTGCATATGATGCTGTATGGATCATATTTTATGACAGAATCTTTTTGATAAACCAATCCAGTTTATACTTGAAATGATATCAGTTTTCCTAGCAGGCAGCTGAGAGACAAAAATATTTTATAACCACAAGACATTGTACCATGTTTGTGGCAGTGAGGTATCTGATAGCAGGTTGCTTTTTTAATATGTTCAACACCGCACACATGCATACACGAGCACACACACAACCCAATGTGTGAATAAATGAATGCATGCAGTTTCATTATGCACACCTGGTGAAGCATCCCCACCTGTGTACACACCTGTGTACACAATTATTACAAGTGTAAAAGTCATCCAATTGACTTTTACACTTGTAATAATTGTGCGGGATCACTTAGTTGATTTCTTGAAAATCAGTTTTCACAGAATCACAGAATCACAGAATCATAGAGTTGGAAGAGACCACAAGGGCCATCCAGTCCAACCCCCTGCCAAGCAGGAAACACCATCAAAGCATTCCTGACAGGTGGCTGTCAAGCCTCTGCTTAAAGACCTCCAAAGAAGGAGACTCCACCACACTCCTTGGCAGCAAATTCCATTGTCGAACAGCTCTTACTGTCAAGAAATTCTTCCTAATGTTTAGGTGGAATCTTCTTTCTTGTAGTTTGAATCCATTGCTCCGTGTCCGCTTCTCTGGAGCAGCAGAAAACAACCTTTCTCCCTCCTCTATATGACATCCTTTTATATATTTGAACATGGCTATCATATCACCCCTTAACCGTCTCTTCTCCAGGCTAAACATACCCAGCTCCCTAAGCCGTTCCTCATAAGGCATCGTTTCCAGGCCTTTGACCATTTTGGTTGCCCTCCTCTGGTTTTGGGATTCTATGTGATTTCTACACGTATCCGAGGCAATCATATAATCCATCCTCGTGTATATGCAGGTATGGGGTGCTGGGATGAGGGGGAGAAACTTGTGCACTTCACACATTGGACTGGTTAAGGGAGTAGATATCATCAGAACCAACTCACTGGTTGGCTGAGATGTTGCATGGTCTTCTCAGTCTAATGGCAGAGGGCACAAAGCAATCAGCACAGTTTTGATTATGTCAGAAGGGGCAATTGTCAGCCTGCCTGGGGTTAAACCTTCCTCCCATGGAAGGAGAAGGGAATAGATTGATGGTGATGGAAGAATCCCAGAAAGAAGGGAACCTAGAGAGAGAGAGAAATCCCAGTGGATTGGGGGGGGGGAGAGAAGGTGCAGAGCAAGCAGCAGAATGATATACATGAAGCTGAGGAAAGACAGAGATATGAGGGGAATGACGAATGGATTACAGTGGTACCTCGGGTTACAGATGCTTCAGGTTACAGACTCTGCTAACCCAGAAATAGTACCTCAGGTTAAAAACTTTGCTTCAGGATGAGGACAGAAATCGCGCAGCAGCGGCATGGTGGCAGTGGGAGGCCCCATTAGCTAAAGTGGTACCTCAGGTTAAGAACAGTTTCAGGTTAAGAACGGACCTCCGGAACAAATTACATAAGTTCTTAACCTGAGGTACCACTGTACAGGCAAGGAAGCAAAAACCAGGCCATTTTTTCTTAGCTCAAATTGTTTGTTTCCATATGTTGCCATACTTTAGCAAACAGGTCATTAAGGCAAGATGCAAGCATTATCCTGACAAGAAACAAAATATCTTTATACAATTTAGAAAAGAAGAAATAAAAAATTAAAGGCACAGGCCTGCTAAGGTTAAGCACTTTGAACTCTTACCAATTGTAACTGGAAAAGGTACGGAACTCCAAGTGAAAGCACTTTTTTTAAAGTCTAGTAAAGCAGATCGGTAGTTGGGTGTCGATTGAGGGTATTTGCTGAGCGCCAACATGACAGCGATGGGGGACTGAGGATTGCAATGATTGTTCTGTGGTATTATGGCAGTGGACATGGCTGTGGTGTAATTCTTGATTTTGTGGGGAAAGTAATGTTATTATTTGTTTTAATATTAAATAAATGTGTTTAAAAGAAAAGAAAGCTTTAACTTTGGCAGAATCATGCATCGAGTTTCAACAATGGGATGAAATAAATATGTGCCACACACGAACTTTGGTCCAGGCTGTCTAGCAACTGAGGCTGTCTGTGTTTGAACAATAATTCACTGTGAAAAGTGAGGGATTTAATTCATTCTTGAAGATGCACTGTGGCGCCGGGACAAAGGTAAGCCAGAGCATGCTCTCCTGCATTGGACAATATTAGGAAAATACATCAGTAAGATGGATGTCTGTCCACTCACACCAATGAGCCACACAAAGGTGCAAGGGGGGTGGTAGAATACGAGTGATTATATCAATAGCTGCAAATGAAAAAGGCCATCAGCAGAAGATTAATTGCTCCACACCCTCTACCTCTAATTGTCCCAGAAAGAAAAGAGAAGAGAGGCACTTCTATTATTGGTGAAATGCCTGCTAAAGAGTAGGAAAGTTTGGATTCTGCAGCACAACCCAGCATGCCATTGTGAACTCAGGGATTTTCAAAGATGCACCTAGGAATAAAAGGGAGAGGACATCGCAATGCCACTTTGCTGTGTTTCAAGATACACTTTCCCCTGCTGCTGTTCCTACTGGGATTTAGCACTTGGAGTGCCTTTGCCCTGGAGAAAAGTCCATTACATTCCTGCCCCTCTCAACATTCTGATGGTACCTCTCCTGCCTGTTCCAACGAGACAATTCAGGAACAAGTAGGTGCTCCCTGTTCACTTCAGTGAATGTTGCACTGGTGCATACCTTTGTGTGCATGGTGCCCGGGTGTTATGGCGCCAACAGGATGGGATGCCGAAGCCAGGTATCAGTACCGGGGTCAAGCAAAGCCGAAGTCAGGAGAAGTCCGAGTCAGGAACCAGCCGAAGTCAGGTACACAGGATCAGGAGCAGGATGCGCAGGCACAACCACGTGCTTCAGCACAGCAGTTGCAGGTGCTGGTGAGGGAAGCAGCCGGCCTTCCTTAAGTAGCCAGCTCGTCACCACGCCTTTTACGAGCTGCAACTGCCTCCAATTTCTCCCTCCGTTTCTCAGCTCTACGCTCTACAGCTGAGATGGGAGGAGGGGAGGGGGCCCTCCGGCTCCTCTCCTCACAAGGGCCTGATTCTGGCTCAACTTCTTCCTCCTCCTGTTCTGGCCTTCCCTCTTCCCCATCTGCTTCTTCCTCTTCTGAGGAGTGTCGCCACCAGTCTTCTTCAGGTAAGAATCCGTCCATTCCTCTGGATTCTTCTGTGGTTGCCGCCTCGCCTAGGGGGGCTTGCCACCACTCCTGCTCATCTGGTGCAACCCTGACACACCGGGGAGGTTTTGATGGATCTTCAGACGAGTTCCTTACAAAGCCCCAGCTCACTGCCATCTCTACAGCAGGCTCTTCTGTGCTGCCCATGCTGTGAGCTGGAAAGGAGGAATCAGGTCCCAGTAAAAGGTGATACTTAGGGTCAGCCCCTTGCCCCATCAGAGCCAATCGGGGACAGAGCCTGGCAGCAAAGCCAAGGAAGAACTTTAACCCTGTGCTCTCCTCCTAGGCTATAGGACTTCAGCACCCAGGTTGCTGGTGGGGCTCACAGATTACCCCACACGGTGGTGGGCCTGTAAGCCTTGCAGCTCCATCCTGGTGCCCAGTTGTGGACTGGGGGTGAGACATCAGCTAGCTAGCAGGTGGGCTGGCCAATAGCCATATCCCTGCACTATGCCATGTCAGACTCTGCTATGCTGTACCCACATGTGGTCATATGCCTTTTGTAAACCACTTTGAGGTTTTGTTTGCAATCAAGCAGGTATATACATTTTATGAAATAAAAGGAATGAATAAATATTTAACTTATCTCGTGCCCTGGTGTGTTCACTGCTCCTGAACTAGTCTCTCATTTGTATGCAGGGCAGAACACAGGTAGATAAATCAGTATCAAATCCTGTGAACAACCTGCAATTTAGTTTCTGACAGCTATAAAGAAACCCTTTGTTCTAGATCGATTAACATCTCTTCCGTTTATGCTTTGGAATCTCTGGAAGAGTATCAGTATATGAGACGTGACAAAGATTCTCTCTTAGTTTTCTTTACAGTGATCTAATAGAATCGTTTTTTCCCGTTTCACCTCTCTGACTGCATTATGCTCTTCTGAAGAGATGCTAATATCTATGTGGTCAGAATAGTTATTGGGTTAAATCCTCCCCCTGCTGGTACATAGATGCAATTAGCTAATACCAGGCAGCATGGAAACAATGAAATGCCAAACACTCCAACTGTCCCTACTTATCAGGGCAAGCCCCCGTTGCACAAGTGTCTCCATTTTCATCTGTGAAATACTGGAAGGTATGAAATGCATACCCAGGTGGTGCTGTGGGTTAAACCACAGAGCCTAGGGCTTGCTGATCAGAAGGTCGGTCGGCGGTTCGAATCCCTGCGACGGGGTGAGCTCCCATTGCTCGGTCCCTGCTCCTACCCACCTAGCAGTTCGAAAGCCCGTCAAAGTGCAAGTAGATAAATAGGTACCACTGCAGCGGGAAGGTAAATGGCATTTCCGTGCGCTGCTCTGGTTCGCCAGAAGCGGCTTGGTCATGCTGGCCACATGACCTGGAAGCTGTACGCCGGCTCTCGGCCAATAAAGCGAGATGAGCGCCACAACCCCAGAGTCGGACACGACTGGACCTAATGGTCAGGGGTCCCTTTACCTTTATGAAATGCAAAAAGAAAATGAACTTTCTAAAGTATACTTATTTGTCCTTCAGTCATAATTCCTTACTTTTAAGAAGAACGCTGGCAGAGAGTGGGAGCTGGCAGTAGGAATCTTCCTCAGGTGAAGCAGAGATGGCTGTGAAATGTGCCATAGGAACAGGATAAGGCCCGTGATTTATAGCTCACCTTTCAAACCCAGTGGATTATGCAAGGCAGCTTGCATAAATACCTTCAACAATTTAACATCACAACATTTATTAAAAAGATAAAACTGTTTCATTAGGTTTTGTATCAACCTTGATGTACTTTGCACCTTGCAAAATGAAAAGCAGCACTAATCAAGTTGATCCAGGTTTATCCATCAAAAGTCTTTCTTTGAAAGCATAATACAGTGGTACCTCTGGTTATGTACTTAATTCGTTCCGGAGGCCCGTTCTTAACCTGAAGCACCACTTTAGCTAATGGGGCCTCCCCCTGCTGCTGCGCTTCCACTGCCCGATTTCTGTTCTCATCCTGAAGCAAAGTTCTTAACCCGAGGTAATATTTCTGGGTTAGCAGAGTCTGTAACCTGAAGCGTATGTAACCTGAAGCGTATGTAACCCGAGGTACCACTGTAACTGGCTTCTCCTAAAGTCAGAGAGAGGGGAAATGGCTGGGAGGAGCTCCATACCTCTACTGGCGGCTGAGGACTAAGTGCTAAACCCAGCTGGGCAGCAGCAAAGCTTACCAGAGTGGTGGAGCCCCTGCTGCATCCACAGCCCCAGTCCTTACACTGGCCAGGTAAAGCAGGTGCTTTTTTGGTGTGGAAGCTCCATGCCTGACACAGCAAAGAGGCCCTGCTGCAGCTTGTGCATTGCTGGGCTAGCTTAGACTCCCGCAGATCCTTGGCAGCCCTGACTCTGTCCCCTCCCCACTTCCAAGGTGGGGGTTTATACTAGCTGCTGGTGGTGATAGCTTCTGCACACCCATGCTTTCAAGGAGCACAGCAGGGACCTCAGTCTCCCTGCCTGCGGAGCCAGGTGCAATCAGGCAAAACTGGGAAGAAGGACCACTTCTTCTCATCCAAATTCCTGACAGTGTTTGGATTGCTTTGCTCCGTGAGTTCATAGGTCACCTGAGATTTGAACCATTGCTCCCTTCAATTCAAGGTCTTGGTTGAAAGACAGAGAAGCTTAAATAGCAAAGAACATAGGAAGCTGCCTTATCCCAAGTTGGACCATTGGATTGTCTAGCTCAGTAGTGTCCACACCGACTTGCAGTGGCTCTCTGGGGTTTCAGACAGGGATCTCTTCTAGACCCACCTGACGATTCCAGGGATTGAACCTGGGACCTTCCACGTGCCAAGCCAGGGCTCTACCACTGAGCCACAGCCCTTCCCCACAGCTTCCTTTTCACACTTGTGGAAGGTGACACTTCTCAGCAGCACTTCTCAGATGCTTCGGCTATAGCCACTCTGGTCCTAGAACAATAGGATCCAGAATGCAGCAGTCTGATTGGTCCGCAGGAGCCACCCAATCCAGCTCCAGGTGGAAGTGAATCAGTGACCTGATTGGCCTGCAAGAGCAGCCAATCAGACTCCTGGATTAAGTGAATCCACGACCTGATTGGCCTACAAGAGTAGCCCGGAATTAGCCAATCACGTGGGGCCCATTGTGTAAATAATGTATATATAGCAGGCGTTTTAGGGAAAGATCAACTCCTTGCTACTATGAGCTGAATGAAAATTCAGCATGAAATTCACACTTGACTCCGAGTATATTTCAGACTCCCTTGATGCATATCCATCATCACCACACATTGCAAAGTGGAATTTGACACAGCCATGTAGATACATTTTACCCCATATTGAACATCAAAAAAGGGGCAGCGGGGGGGGGGGAACCAAAGTGTGAAAGGGCCTTGGTTTCCCTCCCCCCTTCTCCACATTGTCCTTCTGGTTCTTTTGCTCCCCCTCCACAGACAGCTATGCGTCTACAGTCGTGTGAGAACATTACCACCCGGATTCTATGGGTCCCTGGTAAAAATGAGAAAGAACAAGAAAACATTCCCAAAGTGTTAGATAGCTGAGGAGAAATAGTGAGAAGGTGCAAAATGTGTAACAGGATTATAGCTCATAATGTGCAAATGCTACACATTCCAGCATGCTCATTAAACAACCTGCCTCAGAAAGTGGGTGGAAATTATCTTTCTGGGTCAACTCTCCAGTAACAAGCTGTTGAAGCGGAGAGAGAAAGAGAGCACAGCCTGTGTGAGAATCACAATAATATATATTTATTGTACATTTTTATAGGGAGAAAGACTTGCCTTGATTTGGAGAGCATTTGTTAACCAAAAGAAGTGGTGGTTTGGTTGTGCAGGTTTGATGCACAAAAACGTATGTGTTAGTGGCATGGGGTTGAGGCAGGGAGAAGAGCAAGTTAACAAATTAGCTTTTAGGTATTAAAGCACAACTTGGTATTTCAGTGCCCTTTAATGATCCACAAGGGATGGAAGGAATAGTAAGTACTGAGGCAGTGTTGACATAAATAAACAGAAAACATATAAATGGACTGTATTAAGAGAGTTGCACGGACCCAGGTGGCGCTGTGGGTTAAACCACAGAGCCTAGGGCTTGCTGATCAGAAGGTCGGCGGTTTGAATCCCTGGGATGGGGTGAGCTCCCGTTGCTCGGCCCCTGCTCCTGCCAACCTAGCAGTTCAAAAGCACATCAAAGTGCAAGTAGATAAATAGGTACCGCTCTGGCGGGAAGGTAAACGGCGTTTCCGTGCGCTGCTCTGGTTTGCCAGAAGTGGCTTAGTCATTCTGGCCACATGACCCGGAAGTTGTACGCCGGCTCTCGGCCAATAAAGCGAGATGAGCACTGCAACCCCAGAGTCGGACACGACTGGACCTAATGGTCAGGGGTCCCTTTACCTTTACCTTTTAAGAGAGTTGTGTGTCGTGGGGCCTGCAACGCCATAAGTACCTGCTGCTGTCAGATCCAGCAGAGGGCACTACCATATCACCAACATTAAAATACCGATAAGATCTAGCTGCCATTCTGGTCAGCTTCTGCACCATGACTGGGGCTCCTTTTCGTCCTTCACCATGCATGGCGTCGTGACCCAAAGTTGTTGTGACCTTCAGTGAGAAAGAAGCTATGTACATTACCATATGTTCCTTGTAGGAAAGGCACAAAGACAAACAATTATACATTATGACATGCTTCATGCCACCTGTTCAATACATTAGGCATACAAATTCATTAAAAACATTTCAAGCCCATGCAGACTTTTGCCTTCTATGGATTTTCCAGCTGATGAGTTCTTGAGGGCGGGGGAAACAAATGGAAATGCTCATCTAAGTTTAACAGTCTTGGGATGTTTAGCAATTGCTGGCAAAGTGATTTCCAAAATTGAAGGATTGCTATGTATGTACGACACCCCTTCAGCTTATGCTTTCCAACCATGCAGCTACAAGCTCAATTACAACTACAGTAGTGAAACGCTGAGGAGAAAAACAGTGTCAATTAGCTAAGGCCTGTATCCACCACGCGTAATGTCATTTTGGATGCATCAGGGGAGAACAAAACCATGCAAGTGCACCCACTTGTTACTTGTGGCAAATCTCATTAAACTGGAAGATGGCTGGAATGAAGTTGCCATTGCCCAGGACAGTGGTGGCGAACCACAAAGTGCCAACACGGCAATTTAATATGGGATAATAATTAATATACCGTAATAAAATGAGCTTGGGGGGCAGGGATGCCCTTAGTTGTTGAGCTTTTTGGGGGAGGCATTGCCCAGAGTTTTTTGGGGGGTGATTGCCAAGACTAGCAGAGCTTTTTTGAGGGGCTTGGATCACAGGGTTTTTTTTGGGGGGGGGGAGGAAAACACTCACACGCATTATAAACGCTTCCTCTGGCGCACGGAGCAGAAACAACACATAGGCAGCAACCAATCAACGAAAACCCTTGACAAACCCACCAATCACACAAACTACAGCCTGCTGGCTGCAAAAAATCCCAGCAATCGCCAGGGGGAGGGGGTGGGGAGGCAGGAATACAGCCGCTTTGTGGAGATAAACTGCCTCTAAGCTGCTGCCAGCGGGGAGGGAGCGGTTTACTCATGAGGCGGCGTGGGGGCAGGTGACTGCCCAATTTGAAAACTCCAAACAATGGCACTGCTGGTGTGATGGCGCGTGCCAACAGAGAGGGCTCTGCGTGCCCACTCTGGCACCCGTGCCATAGGTTTGCCACCACTGGCCTAGGAAGTCCAGCATATTTATTTGTTTAATTCCTCCCCTTGCCCATAAGCGATGCTGGCATCTCATGACCCTGTAATGACTTAAGTGAGTCTTGCGTTTCTATCACTTTCTAATTCTTATCCAGGAATGCTTCTGATACTGCTATTGGGCTGTTATAAAGCATTTACCATTTGTGGCTGGGTGGATTAATTTATCTTTGTGCTTCCTTTGTGGTGGCTCTCCTTTCTCATTCTGAGATATATCCTGCATTTTGGAAAGTTAGGATCCTTACCCCAGAAGCATAAGAACAGGAGTAATGCCTTCCTGAAACAACCTAGGGACCAGTGGTGGATTTAGGGCAGTGTGACTGGTTACTTGGTCCCGAGCTGAGGAGAGGGCAGTGGTGAGCAGCCAGCCCTCCTGCTTGCCCCTGGGCTCTCCTGCACTGACCGGACCCTCCACCAGAAAATCGTCTTTATTTTGGACGTTGAGTACCAACATTGCTGGGCTTGGAGGGGGGAGGTTGCCAAATTTTGTCCTTGCACATATTACCTAAGTCTGCCCCTGTAGGCACCATCTAGTCCAGCATTCTACTGGGTTGCCAGCTACCTCTGAGCTAGGACAAGCAAGGCATGAAGATGGTGAGAAGGAAGCTGGTTCGTATGAAAAAGACCGTTAATCCACCCAGCCTACACTAGGAGGAGCCAAAATGGTGCTCTCCAGATGTGACTGGATGTCAGCTCCCACCAGCACCAGCTAGCATGGTCAACGGGCAGGGATGTTGGGAGTTGCGGCCTGACACATCAGAAAGCACATCAAAGAGCAACTATGTTGGTGACCCCTGGTCTCCACTGACTGTCAACAGCTGTCTGAGGTTTCAGAAAGGGATGTCTCTCACTGCTACCTAGAGATTAATTGGTTTTATTACAATAGTTGTAGGCCACCTCTTAGGGCTATCCCTCCCAAGGCGGAATCCAACATATAAATTCACAATATAAAAACCAACAACAAATCTAAACCTATATACCACCGTAAGGATACAATTCATGGACAAGAATCGGCAACGGCACTGATCACAGTCAACCCAGTAAGGACATTAAAACCAAATAAATAATTATAAACTACCTCAGCACTGCATTTACACAGCCACCCAATAAAATCCTGATTTAAGAAGAGGCCCTTGTAAACAAAGGGGTCTTTAGGGTCCACTTAAAGGCCTGCAATGATGGGGTCGCGCATATTTCAAAGAAAATCACCCCTGCTCATAAGTTGTGATTTGACAAGGGAGGTAGGGAAGCCGCTGTTGGCACCAGGAATTGCTGCTGCAGCTTTACTGCACAAACACACACACAATTTAAATGACAAAGAAATCATAAATGTTAAATGTATATACAGGCATTCAGTATATTATCTACTTATATATAAACTTTGCAGTATGATGGTGTTGAAATATTAAGATTAATTAGCTAATTAATACCCTCCTGGTAGCTCTTCCTTTTCACCATTGTTCTTGCACCCTGAAGCTTTTCTTTAGCGCTGGGTTTGGGAATTCATTGGACTACGGCTTCCATCATCCCTGAACATTGTCTATGCAGACTGGGGCTGATGGGAGTTGGAGTCAAACAATACCTGCTGGGTATTGCAGTGCTGTGCAGAGAGAAATAGTCTGGTGCAGTGGTGGCCAAACTCGGTTCTCCAGATGTTTTGGGACTACAATTCCCATCATCCCTGACCACTGGCTCTGTTAGCTAGGGGTGATGGGAGTTGTAGTCTCAAAACATCTGGAGTTTGGCCACCACTGGTCTAGTGAGACTGCTGGTTGAAAGGATAAAGAAAACTTAAGATTTATTATTCATGGCAAACAAAGCCATTCTGAATAGAGGTTTGGCAAGATGGAGTCAAGAAGTTAACAACACCACATGCCAACTCATACTGACTCTGGCTGAGCTTGCAGAAGCAGCAGGAAGGAAGTAAAGCCTGAAATGGCATGATCGACTTTACCACCAAGCAGTTACGTATCAGTGAGGATGAAGAACAGGTTGCTTTTCTGTCTGTAGCCCCCTACTGGTTCAGGTAGCTTATTGCAAACATTGTTGCTGTACTCCCAACTTACTGGAGGACCACAGGTTCCCCACCCCAGCTTTAGTCCTTTGCTTCCCGCATGACCTGCCTAAGATTACAAAGCTTGGGGCATTCACTCAAAATGTATGCCTTCCTTGAATTTTTGTCCAATCAGATCTAGTTTCTCAGTGCTGCAGGGAGCTAGTATTGAATTGTGGGGAGTAGGGATCTTCAAGGTGGTTTGGACAATCCATTTCGGATGAATCGAGCTGTGTCAACTGATTTGAATGTTCTTGATGAGAAACATGCAAGCTGGCATTTTAAAAGGGTTCTGGCAGGCCATTTCAAAGGTCTTTGGGTGAGCGAAAAACCCTTTTCATGCAGCAGTAACAGGAATCTATCATCTTGGAGCTGTGCAAGGTATTTCCCCTGAGGAAAGGAGTCTAAATTATCTCCAGAGAGGGAGTGTTTCACTTTCGAAAATCATAGCCAAATGGGAAAGTTGTCCAAGTTCAAGTAAAACATGGGAGGGGGAGGGGGCTTGTCTCATCATGTTATCTTGCTTTGTAAAGGTAATGAAAGTTTGCTTGAAATATTTGGCATGCCTAATAGTTCACATGAAACAGAAAGACTGTCAGTTTTCGCTCTTTAAAAAAAACCTGCTTTGAAGAACAAGTTTCAAGCATTGGATTCCACCTTACAGGGTTCTCATCATCGGTTTGGGGTGTCACCAAAATCATTTAAAAAGTTTTCACTTTGAAAACACAGGTGCCATTACTCTAACAAAATGGCTGCTAACTAAGGAACGGATGGACCCACCTGTTTCTGTTCCATATCTGTCATGTATGCATTCAAATACAGGCCTGTTCCATCCCATTTTGTGGATTTACAAGAGCAGTACACATGTGGGTTTTTCTAGTGTACAAAATAAGTGTTAACGGGTGGATTCTCTATGTAGGGTAATCAGAGGTGCCATGCAAGGTGTGTTTGGGGCTGGGTACTTTGACTGTGGGGACTTGGGTGGCGTTGTGGGTTAAACCACAGAGCCTAGGCTAGGGCTTGCCAATCAGAAGGTCGTCGGTTCGAATCCCCGCGATGGGGTGAGCTCCCGTTACTCAGTCCCTGCTCCTGCCAACCTAGCAGTTTGAAAGCATGTCAAAGTGCAAGTAGATCGATAGGTACCACTGCAGCGGGAAGGTAAACGGCGTTTCCGTGCGCTGCTCTGGTTCGGCAGAAGCGGCTTAGTCATGCTGGCCACATGACCTGGAAGCTGTACGCCGGCTCCCTCGGCCAATAATGCGAGATGAGCAACGCAACCCCCGAGTCGGTCACGACTGGACCTAATGGTTACCTTTGACTGTGACCGAGGGCACCTCAGGGTCCACAGTGGCAATGGAGATCTCTGTGGAGTCCTACACTTCTTCATCAGATGAGGTTCCCCTGGAGTTATGGTTGGGTTTGACTCTTGCATAGACTGAGGAGCAAAGTCCAGAGTCAGAAGTTTTGTAAGACCGAACAGAATCCTCTTGGCCCTTTATGTCACCTGATCCCTACTGAGCTGGTAGCTGCAGTACCACCTTCTAACCATCTGCAGAGGTGGCACTGAAGCATCACAGAGAGAAGGCCAGATACTCTTCCTTCCCACAAACTGTTCAATAAGCATCCCTCAGCTAGACTCACCAGTTTAAGACCTTCTGCTACCCAAAAGGGGGCTTAACATATCTTTCTGTTTCTCATCATTTGTATTTTAATTATCAGGATTTGCTGAACATATAAGCGTGACTTTCTAACCAACTATGTCTCCCCTCTTTGCCTCTATTTGTCATACATTTCACTACTCACTGAGCTCATTTCTTAGCCCCTACTTGTATACTAAGGCTTAACTTGAACTTTAGAACCTTAGGAGTATTTATTAGCTTTAAGAAGCCATATGTTTTATAACCCCTTCTTGTTAGGTCATACTTTTTCCCCTTAGTACAGATTCTTAGCTGGCCCTCAGATTTAAGATTCCTTACAGCTATCAGATTGCACCCAGAGTGGAAAAAGCCATGCAATTATTGGGTGTTACTCATTAATGTGAATTCAAATGGCGACTGTTAACAGTCTATAACACCAGGAAGTAGGGTGTGTGTTTTTCCATGAGTCATAAAAAGAAAGAGTCTCAGTTACCACACGACTTTCCTTTCACTTCCAGCGTGACAGTTTATGTCTGGGTCAGTTTATTATTGCAAGGAGAATCTGCATATTAGCTGCAAAGTGCTTGACTGAGAGGATTTAGAAAAGGGGAAAAAAAATAAACACTTGCAATTAAAAGATTCAAACCCATTAAAGAAGTCATGCCACATTATGCATTTAAACAAACAAGCAAAAAAAAGGTTTAAAAGCACTTCAGGGCAAGATTGTGTCCAGTGAAGGCTCTTAGTACCATTTAAAATGACAGAACACACATGGATTAGTCCAGCGTATAAAATCAGTGTTAATGGGTTGACTACAGGGAACTTGTTCTTGAGCTATTTTAGCCTCCTAAAAAGAATGACTTGTTGGATGGCCTTGCCCCCCCCCACCCGCCCCCAATGAATAAAAGCACCATTATAGGTTTCTCAAACGGTTTTCATCAAAAAGCATCACAAAGTGTGGCACATGTACTGTACATAGCTGTCAACTTTCGGATTTGAAAATAAGGGATGCCGCGAGGGCGGTGCAATGGCGCCAAGCAGCCTCACCACCCTGCGCTCCAGAGGCTGCGCGCGAACGGGTGAGCAAAAGAGCGAGCGCATAGACGGCAAGCAGGCTGTCTGTCTGGTTGGGCGTGAGGGTCTGGCTGCACAAGGCATGCAAGCTCCGCCCCCAGTCGGTCTCAGACTCCTTATTGGCAGCCGAGCAACGCAGCTGAGGAGCCTCCCTGGCCGGCAGGGAGGGAGAGGAGCTGCTTCCTTTGAAATCCGGGAAATTTAAGGGATATCAACAATCTGGGATAGCAGCGGGAAACGGCATTGGAATAAGGGAGTTTCCTGCAAAAAAAAAGGGAGGGTTGACAGCTATGGTACTGTACCATGCTATGGAGCTCATTATTTACCAGCATATTTACCAGATGCTTCACAAACCTTATCTAGGGATGCATGAATCTGTACATTTTGGCTTTTCTCAATTTTTCATTTGGGCCTTTCTTCCATTCTCCAAATTTTCACAGGTTGTTCATTTTATCTATATTTAAAAGGATTCATGAAAAGTCATCAACCTTTTATGCATATTTTTGTATTTGCTTTCGCCTAATGTACACATTTTCTGCAAATCAGTTTTCCTATTATAGTACAGTTTTCTATGTTATGCATTTTTATGTGTGCTTAACCTCCCTAGAGTTTGCATTTTTGTATACCTTACTTGGCTGGAGATCTGCATTGCAAATTCCAGAGAACTATGGGTTTTGAAAGATGGCTGTGTTTTGGTTCGTGAAAGTGCAAACTTGGCAGGCTTGTCTTTAAATGCAAACAAATTTCTCCCCCACACCTCTCCTTACCTCACAAACAATCATGTGAAATAGGTAGCTGGTATTTCCATTTTATTTTTATTTTTTTCAATTCAGTCTTTATTATTTTAAAAAATATACATTTATACAACACTCTGTTTTTGTTTGTAACAAAAAAATAAAATGATGGCAACTGAAGCAAAGATACTTTGTATACCTCACAATACACATGACACTGCAATTTATGAAAAAAGAAAAGAAAAGAAAAGAAAAATAAAGAAGAAGAAAAAGTAGTTGAGGTTTTAAAAAAGACTTCCAAATATTCTCATTGTACGTTATCTGTTAAATAATAGGGCTGGCCCAGATGAACTTCATGGCTGAATCCAGACCACATTGGTATGGAGCTAGGGTACAAGGAAAGTGCATGAAGCAGTAGATTATGGGGAGGGGAGGTGTGGGGTTATTCAGATCAGCTCACATGTGCACTCCTTTTCATATTAAAACCAATCCCCACTTTATATCTGAACTAGACAAATTGTGTCTAGTTTTACCCTTAGCTATACTTTCAAAATTGGTCATGCTGGGAAAAGATCTCAGTTATTCAAGGGCCCACTTGGACAGAGTGCTGAAGACAGATCTCATTTCCTCAACCGACAGCTGCCAGTCGACTTAATCTAAACATTCTGACCTGGAAACACTGTGGGCAACAAACCATAGAGATAGCAAGCGCAGATCTCACACAAATCATGATCAAAGTGGAGGACTCCACCATTTCTAGTTCTTGTTTTTCCTACATGGTGAATGCAGCATGCAAGATCTCACGCTTCCTTTCCTAAAAATGCAACAGTGGTAGAAGAGCAGTAACCCATCTTAAAGCTGGCAGGATCTTTTCCCACATAGGGTCACAGGGGTTAAACTGCAACACACATGACTTTGTAGTGGGAAATGATGCTGGCCTTTCTACTGCGAAGAATATGACCTTTAAAGGCGTTTCAACATAATACAAAAAAGCAATATAATGGCATTTAAATAAACAATAAAATAAATTGTAATCCATTTTAATTTGTTGTTGTTCAGTCGTTCAGTCATGTCCGACTCTTCGTGACCCCATGGACCAGAGCACGCCAGGCACGCCTATCCTTCACTGCCTCTTGCAGTTTGGCCAAACTCATGTTAGTAGCTTCGAGAACACTGTCCAACCATCTCATCCTCTGTCGTCCCCTTCTCCTTGTGCCCTCCATCTTTCCCAACATCAGGGTCTTTTCTAGGGAGTCTTCTCTTCTCATGAGGTGGCCAAAGTACTGGAGCCTCAACTTCAGGATCTGTCCTTCTAGTGAGCACTCAGGGCTGATTTCTTTAAGAATGGATAGGTTTGATCTTCTTGCAGTCCATGGGACTCTCAAGAGTCTCCTCCAGCACCATAATTCAAAAGCATTTTAATTTACATAAAGTTTAATATAAATTAAATAATATGCTATGGGTAGCATTCAGCTAATAGACAATAGAAATGAATAAATATGACTTAGCTGCATTGATTTTAGTATATGAAATCAGTTGAATACCACCCTATAATTCCCTTGCCATGTCACTGAATATGTAAATCATATTCAGCAAAGGCTTCTGAGATTTCCCTAAGCATTGCCCTCCCTTTTTCAAGGGTACGCTTCCAGCCATAAAAAAATAGAAGCATGTTGAGTTCAAAACTGTGTCCCTGAGCAGCTAAGTTCTGCACCTCCTGTGGCTCCATCTGTGCTTTTATAAACTCGTGGTATACACATTGTGCTGCCTAAAGATGCAATACTTACTTATACTTACTTATCAAACCTTTATTAGGCATTTTACAGATACAACCGCGAGAGATAGAATCATGTACAGGAGCCTTAAAGTATATACAAAGAAACAACAGTTGAGTATGTAGGCTGATTGTATGTATATATATATAAAATCTAGAATTTCTTTCTGTTAAACTACTCCTTGGGGCACTGCTGCCAAAAACTCGGCTACCCCCGCAGTCACCCTTTGGTCAATGTCGGACAAACAGAATCCAACACTTCCACCGTGCAGCGGTTTCAAGCCACCCAGGAGGGGGGACAGCACATGTTCACGCAGCATACTGTGCAGTGGACAGTGAAAGAGAATATGCTCTACAGTATCCGGGACATTCAGGGAACATCTGCAGTATCTCTTGTTTCTGTGAATGTTCTGATATCTACCCCTAACAAATGCCGAGGGAAAGACATTCAGTCGGGCCAGCATAAATGCCCTACGTTGGGCTGGGATTATTAACTTAGTAACATAGTTGACCCTGCTATCTAAGATATTTAAATCATAGAATATGGGAGAGCAAACTCTATTTACAGCTGCCGCAATGTTTTGTCTCTCAACATCCTTTAGTCTGGTCAGGACATTGTAAAAGATATGTTGCTCGCTTGAGTTGTATGTCCAGCTCATACAATAAAGTAGCCTTCATATGATTCCTTGTGGAAGATAGCTACTGGAATAGCATCCATGCTGGCTTGCAATAGTTCCACAACAGGACAACTCCAAAGAAATAAGGCCTTCTGTTTAGGCCCCTTTCCAAGGAAACTTTTCTTACACTTCTAATCATATAAAGCGGCAATTCCACACATATTTCTTTTCTTTTTCCAATCCTTCCCAGGCCCTCTTCCAAATGATTTCTTCCACCCGACCCTTCCCACTTCTATAATCAATGCAAAAAAGTTTCTTTGACTCAACAGGCTTAATCAATTCCCGAAATGAATTTCAAACAGGCAGGAAGGATCATAGTTCAGCAATGCATTATGAACACTGAGCATTGTAGTCTGGCACTGTCTTCCTCGCTTCTCCACTTGAAGGGCCCAGTGGCAAGCTAACCATCTATTTATAAAGAAGAATGCTTTGATATATTTGAACAGCTCAGGTTTTAACACAGTTTTGGCCCATATTCCCCATTAATATGAAATATACTTAGAAAATCTATCCTGACATTTTTATGAATGGAGCCCTTTGTTGAATTTCAGCTCTGAGACATTATTTATGGATTTTGCTTAACGTTTCTGGGAAGCTGATTGAGCCAGGTATCATTTATTTATTTATTTTAAAAAAGCATTCCTTGTGACCAGCAAGATTCCTGGAATGTGACAGTTTATAAATTACTTTCAGCTTTGTAGAACAAATGACATCTTAATTGGAAACAACACTTTTTATCCCAATATATTGTGCCGGAATCCTATACATGTCTACTCATAAGTAATTGGATCCAAGTGCTTTAGGATTTAGGATTACAGCCTCGGTCACTCTAAGTTTTCTGTTTAAATGTTAGACAATGGAAAATTGTCATGTTGTGTCATTGAAAATACTAGATTATTCCCCTACCCCAAGAAAGAGATACACTGCCCCAAGAGAGGTTTAACAGCAGTGATCAGAAGATTTCATCTGTTTCTCTTTAACCCCACTACATATCTGAAGTCATAACCAAACTGAAAGGGATACGAAGGAGGAAGAAATCTAAGTCTCACACTCCATGCATACTGCTATGATCAGGAGACCTATTGTTCTATTGTTTTTCAATTCTCCCTCCCATTGTGTGTGTGATTTTAATCTAAAGGCTTCACTAAAAGGGCATTGGGGTCAGCTAGATTCCCCCCCCCCCATTAAAGTGAATTGAGGGGGGACGACAACAAAGAACCCTGGGCATTCAACTGTAATTTAATTCCACAACAAGTACTTTCTGTGGGTGAAGGAAGTTAAAATAAGGACGTGTTAATGATTGTTGTAATTTTTAAAAATGCCTTGAGGTATTTTTCTAGCTGAAGGGGGGAAACTATGGGTATATATCAAGGTATATAAGACCCCCTGGGAATGAACATTAATAGTGCTGATTCCACTAGGCAGCCCTTCAAAGATGGGAGAGACAAAACTCGTAAACCGACGAGAGAATTCTCCTAGACTGCATCTGAACTTTTTGGATATTTAATGCAAAGTGGAAATGGTAGCATTGTGGGGTCTTTCCTGGTCTTGGACCCCTAGCAAACGCCCACCCTTTCTACCTTCGGACTGTCATGATTACATATCCCAGATACCATTTCTGTATAGTTGTAACCTGTGCTATAAAAATATACCATTATAAAACTTCTTATTTAAAAACGAGAGATTAAATGGAGCTTTTGTCAAGTACACCTCGTCAGAAAGTACATTTCTTAAAACTTTAATTAAGGTCAGACTGGTTAAATTTGATGACAGTCAGATTAGCAAAATGCTTTTCTAAAAACAAGTTTAGAAGGCTTAAGATCTTGCATGCCATTAAATTTAGTTGTCAAGACAGTAACCACCAAATGGTCTTGTCCTAATCTTGAAAAGTAGTCCACAGGACAGCACCATGGAGAGTTCCAAGTGAGCAGCTCACTCCCATTAATCCTAAAACTGAATGGAAGCACTGTATGTCTCCAGGGCTTAGCCCTTCCTCAAGGGATGGAAATCTAAAGGGACGGGACTCTGCCTTGGAGTCCATAACTCTTTGAACTCCTGGACAAGTCCCTCGAACACTTGTTGCCTGACAAAGCGTGTTCTCCTTCATGGAGAGCACGTGTTGCGGTGGGGGCCAGCAAGTCACCCCTCTGGTGCTGGGCGGGATCGTATAGATGGCCACTGCTGTGATTGGACCCAGTGTGTTGTTGGGGAGATTTGTATGTTGCAATTTGTTGATGGACAGCCCAGCGTATATATATTGGTGGGCTTGCAACGTGATCTCCCTCTTGGCTGCGTGCTTCGGATCACCTGCCCTCCCTCCCTATATTTTAGGCCTCTGCGTTGACCTTGCTATGCCTGTCATGGGGTCGTCTGCTTTTGGGGCAGGCGCCTGGTAGGAATTTTCCATGTGGCTGATTGGCTGGTGCCATCTGGTTTTCACCTACTGCATAGCAAATAGTCACAACTTGTAAGGTTGGTGGTTAGGCATTGGTTATTATGTTGGTTGGAGGAGGGGTTATGATTGACTGTGCCTGCCCCTCCAATTGATGCTGGTGTGCAGGGAATTCCGTTAAAGGAATCCAGGGGCTCGATATGCTTTTGTCCGTAACCCCCGGTCGGGGGCTAGGGCCTTCCAAGAGCCCTGGGAGCCTGTGGGGAGAAGGGAGGGTCAGACCATCTGGCTCCCTTTATCTCTCCAGAGTGTTTTCCCCTTACTGACGGTTGTCAGTTCTGTCCCCAGTGGGACAGATAGTCTTAACCAATGCCTAAGCAACCACTCACATTATTTGTATTTTAATAAAGTTGTGGCCAAAATCATGCCAAAAACCAAAACAAAAATTCTGTCTGATGTGTGAATTATTTGAGGGGTGGTTTGGGGACCTCGACATGCAAATGGCAACAATTCCTTGGAAAGTGCAGGCTCTGAGGGCATGGACTTCTGAGGGTTCATGATCCAAAAGGCTTGGGTTCTGGTTCACACCTGGTCATGGCACTGGGGTCTGGGTTGGTTTTCAGAACCTCTGGCTCCTGCGAGGCTGGTCCACAGGATCTGGCTCTCTGCCCATCTGAGACAAATCCCGAATTTTTGCTCTGGGTGGGGACACAAATAAAGGAAAATGTGGAACTTATCCACGTGCATACACATGGGTTTCTCTACACTTTTCTGAATCTAGCCCATTGTTCTCACCAGCTGAGCATATGATATGTGCTATTGCTGATGTTCCCACTGGTGTTATGGGTGCACAACTCAAGCTGCTGAATTGGCAGACAGAAAGTTAATGCAAGGCACCCATCTGCAAACTCAGTTTGTGTTGCAGCTAGGGATAATGACTATGTCAGTTTCAGTTCTCTTGGTTTCTAATTTTCCAATCTTAAATTCTGTTCTCCACAATTCAACTTCAGTTTGCATTTTATTTTTTTTAAAAAAAGGCACCATTAAAATTAATCAGCATTTTGGTGCAAATATACCTTAATATACACATTTATCCATGCAATTTTGCCTAATATATGCACTTTTGCAAAGCAATTTCCTGTAATATAATGCATTTGTGTATGTTATTATCACTAAGACATGCATTTAAATACACACTTTATTGTAGCATATGCTTTTTGTGCACATTAGTTCACTGGAGAAATGCACTGCAGAATTCAGAAATGTGTGAATTTTGAAGGATGGCTGTATTTCACCTCACATTGCTGCAGGAAGTATAAATTTGATAAAATTGCCTTTAAATGTGAACTGGATCAAACTTCTCCTCCACCCCTATTTACATCTAGGAATATGTGTATGGAAGCCAGCTTATTGGGGCATGATGAGGTTGCATGCCTGCAGTGTTGGAATAAACATTAGCTCAGTTGGCATGAGATTCTTAATCTCAGGGTCGTGGGTTCAAGGTCCATGTTGGGCAAAAGATCCTGCATTGCAAAGGGTTGGGCTAGATAACCATTGGGGTCCCTTCCAATTCTATAATTCTATGATTCTAATACTCCTTGGGGCTTGAGGAAGATACTGTCAGGAGACATAAATGACCATTAGTCCAGCAAACCAGCTTGGGCAACTCTTGACTATGGGCTATGCAACTAATTATTGACATTTTGTAGGAAGTTAAACACATCCCTGTTCACCAAGGCTGAAATCTATTATTCCTGGCAACCTTGAACTTATTAGCTACAATATTTGTTTTTATATATGTATTTTTTTTTTAAAGTATAGATTGGCTTGTTTATTGTTTGCCAGCCTGCACTTCCTTAGGAAGACTGGTGGGATATAACACTAACAAATAAATAAATACTTCTTGGAATATGCTGTGTCTTTTAATTTTTTAGGGAGAGTTTAGTTGGGTGTACATGAAAAGGGCTCAGAGTCATTCTGAAATGTCGGAGGGGGAGACACTCGGAATATCAAATTTGCTGTGATAAGATAACCTCGCTGTTCAGCTATGCGAAAATATTTCTTTTTAATTCTGGCATTCGCCCTTCAATCAGTCTATCTCTACACACATTTTTATTTAATCATCCCCAGCTGGAAGATTGGCTGTTGCTCCTTGCCTGCCCCCTGCCTCTGCCATTCTCCCGCTGACAAAGACTTTCCTCATACAGTCTGTTATTTCAGTTTAAAATGGCAAGACAGCTATCTTACAGTTAAGCACTTAGGGCCCATGTTCTGTTGACCTCACTCCCAATGTGAGCTGTTACATGGCTGTGATGTACAGGAACCTCCTAGGACTGGTCTCAGAGAACAGTAAGTGCTGTGGAGGTTTTGTTTTCTGGAAATAAAGGTAAAGGACCCTTGGATGTTTAAGTCCAGTCAAAGGCGCCTATAGGGTTGCAGTGCTCATCTCGCTTCAGCCTAAGGGAGCCAGAAAAGCACCACCTTCTGGGCCGTTCGAATCCGCATGATGATGGTGAGCTCCCATTGCTCTGTCCCAACTTACCTTACCTGCGACAGGAAGGTAAATGGCGTTTCCATGCGCTCTGGTTTCCATCACGGTGTCCTGTTGCACCAGTGGTTTAGTTATGCTGGCCACATGACCCGGAAAGCTGTCTGTGGACAAACGATGGCTCCCTCAGCCAGAAAGTGAGATGAGCACCACAACCGCAGAGTCGCCTTTGACTGGACTTAACCGTCCAGTCCTTTACCTTTTCTACCGACGCTTGTGAAACATGGACCACTTATAAACACCATCTCCAAGTTCTCGAAAGATTCCATCAATGTTGTCTCCGGAAAATTCTACATATCACTTGGGAAGACAGGAGAACTAATGTCAGTGTACTGGAAGAAGCACAGATCATGAGCTTTGAAGCAATGATTCTTCAACATCAACTTTGTTGGACTGGTCATGTTGTTCGGATGCCTGATTATCATCTTCCAAAGCAACTACTCTATTCCGAACTTTAAAATGGAAAGCGTAATGCTGGTGGTCAACAAAAGAGGTTTAAAGACTCTCTCAAGGCAAATCTAAAAAAATGTAGTATAAGCACTGACAGTTGGGAAACAGTGGCCTGCAAGCACTCCAATTGGAGAACAGCCTTTACCAAAGGTGTCATGGGCTTTGCAGATGCTCAAACTCAGGATGAAAGGGAGAAACATGCTAAGAGAAAGGGACGCTTCGCAAACCATCACCATGATCAACTCCCGCCCAGAAACCTATGTCCCCATTGTGGAAGGATGTGTGGATCCAGAATTGGCCTCCACAGTCACTTACGGACTCCCTTTTAAGATCATGTTCATTGAAGACAATCTTACTTGGCTATGAGTGATAGAAGAAGAAGAAGAAGAAGAAGAAGAAGAAGAAGAAGAAGGAGAAGAAGAAGAAGAAGAAGAAGAAGACTCACACTATAAATGGACAACCCCCAATACACAATTCAACTACCACACACAATTTATTGTAGCTTTTCTACAACTAGGAATGAAAATAAGGATCCTTGTACATTCTTTTTTTCTGTTAAAGTTCCCCAAACAAAGGTGTGAATTGCCTTGGGACGTGAGATTGTCTCTTATCAAACTTATTTCTAAACCTATTGAAAGGCTCAAAGGTCAACATCACTCATCCGGAGAACAGAAAAGTCTTTCAACTTTAACATAGAACAACATTGCTGTTTAAAAATTAAGGGGTGAACCCAAAGGGTGCATACATTTCTGGAACTAAGAGGTTCAGGAAGAAAAATAATTTGATGCTGTTAGCATCAAAGAAGCAGAGAAACAAAAATGTAGCTAAATCATTCAGCAATCTGAATTTCATTGCCACAATGGGAACATATAAAGATTCTTTAATGATTCCCATTACCTTTTCTCTTCCCAATATACTACTGTTATTTCTCTAGGAATTATAGTAGCTGCTCAGATCTGACAGTACTAATAGATCTCAAGATAGAAAGCCTGTTTGCCTATGAGATTTGGGAGCCAAGCTCTGAAAGAAGTTTGGCAGTACTTTTCCGATTGACACAGTCTGGGGCTGGTTACAGCACACGTACTGAACAACAGCATTTAGCCGACAGCTACCACATTCTCCACTGAGTGCAACAATAAGGGAGCCAACTTGAACACTGTGACTGCAACCCGCGAAAATCAATACAGAGATTTCTTTCTCTGTGTGCTTCCACCCCCTGCAGCACATGTGGCATGGATGAGATCACCTGCTGCTCTGGAGTGGGAGGTCTCTGCAGGAAACACAATTCCAGTTGCCTTGTTTGTTTTCCCAGAGAAAGTCATCCTTTGGAATTACAACAAAGCCAGCACAGCGTGGCTTTTACAGCATGCGCTGCACGACACAATAAAAATGCCTGGGAATGTGATCTGCGGGAATAGGCTTGGAGCAGCTTGCGGAAAGCAGTTCAGAGCAGCTAGGCCAAGGGTTGCATTAGCAACCATGAAATGCCAACTTGGGAGGAAGAAAGTTGGAATGCATGCAAGAATGTTTATTCCCACGTTGTCATATCTTGGCAACGAAGAGCGGCGAAGGTCATTTCATATCTCCTTTGCCCATCTGACTGCCGTGTGGCTTGGAACCTCGGTCATCAGCAATCGCTTCATATGTGTTTGGTAGATTCTGTTAAATACTTCTGGGAGGCTCAAGCCCAACCTGTACACTATGGGAGAAGTGTGGTGGAGCCCCTGCTCCAAACCACATCTCCTTGTGAGAGAAAATGTATGACACGTGACATCACCGCAGTCAGCATTTTCCCATCCCATGACTAGCGGCAGGCAGTGAAGCTGTGTGGGAGATGTGGTGGAGTCTTTTCACACATCTTCTTCCAGGAGCTGAGGTGGAAGTGATTTAGAA
The DNA here is from genome assembly GCA_034641385.1 of Darevskia mixta. NCBI lineage: Eukaryota > Metazoa > Chordata > Lepidosauria > Squamata > Lacertidae > Darevskia > Darevskia mixta. The sequence continues at coordinate 3,697,163 of JAWWNH010000224.1, read as the reverse complement.
CAGAATTGTCAAGTCCTGGCTTGTTTTTCATGCATCCCTACGTAGATGCAGGTACACGAAATGGAAGATTTCCTAAAGACAATGTATTATAGAATCATAGAACTGTAGAGTTGGAAGGGACCCCAATGGTCATCTAGTCCAACCCCCTGCAATGCAGGAATCTCAGCTAAAGCAAGTGTTATGGCGCCAACAGGATGGGGTGCCGAAGCCAGGTATCAGTCAAGAGAAGCCGGAGTCAGGAGCAGTCCGAGTCAGGAACCAGCTGAAGTCAGGTACACAGGATCAGGAGCAGGACGAGCAGGCACAACCACGTGCTTCAGCACAGCAGTTGCAGGTGCTGGTGAGGGAAGCAGCCAGCCTTCTTTAAGTAGCCAGCTCATCACCACGCCTTTTACGAGCTGCAACTGCCTCCAATTGCTTCCTCCGTTTCTCAGCTCTACGCTCTACAGCTGAGATGGGAGGAGGGGAGGGGGCCCTCCGGCTCCTCTCCTCACAAGGGCCTGATTCTGGCTCAACTTCTTCCTCCTCCTGTTCTGGCCTTCCCTCTTCCCCATCTGCTTCTTCCTCTTCTGAGGAGTGTTGCCACCAGTTTTCTTCAGGTAAGAATCCCTCCATTCCTCTGGACTCTTCCGTGGTTGCCGCCTTGCCTAGGGGGGCTTGCCACCACTCCTGTTCATCTGGTGCAACCCTGACAGCAAGTAGTTTGGCATTTGCCAATCTGGTGCCCTCCATCAGCTCCAATCAGTCCCAGCCCAAAATATCTGGGTAAAAGCAGGTTGATGAGAGCACAAGGGATTTGGGACTTGCTTTCAACGCTAGTCAGCTGAGGAGTGCTGACTGCAGACCTCATTTGTCAGGGCGCTATGAGGAGCATATCTTAAGGCTCCAATTGTTTCTTTGCAGCCATGTTGTTCGGATGCCTGATTAAGGTCTTCCAAAGCAACTACTCTATTCCCAATTCAAGAATGGAAAGCGAAATACCGGTGGATAACAAAAGAGGTTTAAAGATGCTCTCAAATCTAAAAAGATGTAACATAAGCACTGATAACTGGGAAGCACTGGCCTGTGAGTGCTCCAATTGGAGAACAGCCTTTGCCAAAGGTGTCATGGACTTTGAAGAAGCACAAACTCAGGACGAAAGGGAGAAGCGTGCTAAGAGGAAGGCATGCTTGACAAACCCTCACCATGATCAACTCCCGCCCGGAAATCTATGTCCCCACTGTGGAAGGACGTGTGGATCCAGAATTGGCCTCCACAGTCACTTACAGCCCTTGTGCTCATGGAAGACAATCTTACTCGGCTATGAGTGATCACCAAAGAAGAAGAAGAACCCCTTTGTGTATGTGCATAAGAAAAACCTGGATGTAATTATGCATATGCTGACATGAAGATTGCATTCTTTTGATGCATGTATGAGCAACGGTAATGTGGAAAGGGGAAAAGATGAAGAAACTGAAAGCTGCATTCATAATGCTTTGTACAACACTCAGAAATAAAGACATAAATGTGTAAAAACGTAGATGCAGATAAACAACAGCAGAACACTAGAGAATTTGCATGAATCACTTCCACTGAGAACAAGACAAAGTATATCAGTATTCCCAACTCTGGAGAGAATAACTGGGTAATGAGGACAGAAAGTAAAGGTCCAACTGCCCTTCTAGCCAGTCTCCTGTTACGAATGTATTTAAACAGCATTTTCTTGGTGATATTGGTTTTAAGCAATGCACTCTTCAAAAAAAAAACTAAACTTTTTTCATCGCTTATTATCTTGCATTTCTTTGGTCAACATTTGTGTTTTTTTCTTTTCAGTTGGACAAGACTTCCATCCATGCACAAGAGACTCGGGGAACCCCCAAGGGTCAAAGATCTCCCATCTTTGGACGAACTATACAGCTCCCGTTGTCTCAAAAAAGCAAACAACATTTTACAGGATTCATCTCATCCTGGATATAGTCTGTTTGCACGGTTGCCTTCGGGCAAGAGATATAGAACAATTAAATCAAGAATGAATAGATTAAAAAACAGTTTTTATCCAAGAGCTACGGTATAACTATTTTAAATGCTGCAACCAAATAATATGATCTTGGGGAGTCGTGATGGATGGTATATATGTGTATGTGTGGCTGTAAATGTGGGATGGCATTCAATTTCGTTGTACTATGTACAATGACAATAAAGTATCTATCTATATCTATCTATATCTATCTATCTATCTATCTATCTATCTATCTATCTATCTATCTATATCTATCTATCTATCTCTATCTATCTATCTATCATCATCTATCTATCTATATCTATCATCTGTCTGTCTATCTATCTATCTATCTATCTATCATCTATCTATCTAAGAAGCACAAAAAGTCTTTAGAAAAGCACAAAGTGAGAGGGAGACCCTCCAAACAGCCAAAGGAGGACTGTTGGAGGGGTCGGAAAGGGGAAAGGGGTGATGGACTATGCTGAATAGCAGCACTTCACACTGGAATATTATTTTAATAATTACAGTCCACTCTAATCCGAAACCTATCATTTCTCTTTTTAACATTTTTAATATTTCAGAACTGGCTTTACAAATTCACCACATCTGTTTTCCATCTGAGAAGAATCCATTATCCAAAGCACAGTAGTCTGATTTTTATGATGGTTTGTGGAAACTCTTAGCTAAGCTAATTTACGTTTCTATTTCATTTTCTACATTCCTATCCAACAATCTTCCATTTTTTATTTTTTATTTTTTTGTTTCTCTGAATATTGGTCCCCCACCCTCATTTGCTGTCCATTTACATAAGCAAATCTCACAGTTCAGAAGGATAATTGCATTTTTATCTGAAAGTCTTTGTCAGTCAAATATTTAAAAGTATTTTAAGATTACATGGGCATTATACCATTCTTTTGCACTTTAGAAATAGAAATATAGAAATATAGAAATATAGAAATATAGAAATATAGAAATATAGAAATATAGAAATATAGAAATAACTACTGTTAACTCGCTGTTCTGTGATGTTTACTGCATTATTGCTGTCTGCAATAAATTGCACTACAGTAGAAAAAAATGAGAGGGGGGGGGTAGAACTCTTTTTGTCATAAAGTTAAAAGATTTTGGTAGGTAGATATGAAACATGCCCTGCTTGGAAATGAAGCAGTATGTCTGTCCTGAAACTCTGAGCAGTGCAAACAGCACAGGAAGTGGGATCATGATTGCATAACCACCTTGATGCCATCATGAGCACAAATAATCATGGATGAACAATACGAAGGGCGTCTGGAAGGGCCCTCTGAGCTCACAGAGGCAAGAGCTCATGCAAATGCGAACATTTGTGGGAAGAGCGTACAGTATGTGGGAGGAATATTGCCCTGATGCCATCATGAGCAGAAACCCTCATGTATGCACATCAAAAAGGACATCTGGAGAGGCCCTAGGTTCTGCTGGTGAAAAATTGAAACCTCCCAAGTTATTTTAAGGGGGGGAGGAAGGGGGGGATGAACAATCTGAAGCTTGTGAATTCTTTTACACAATAAGCAAGAGAAGTTGTCTCTTGCAATATTATTGTAACTTTATATATTTGTCTCCTGGAATTTTACCCTCCACAGCACTTCTCACTTTTTCAAAAAGGGAAATAGTAAACTCAGTAAGCGAAATGTTATTCTGGTAAGAAATTGGCTTCTTTGGGTGGTTTACTAGAGGGTGAATATCCTGCAGATTTTCTATCTTTAGCATATATGGGACAAAGTAGGGACTGAATTTCTATCCAGAATAAACCAACAGTAGTTTTTCAATGTGCTATAGATTTTAATTCCATCTATCATTTACAATTCGAGGAACATGAAACCAGGAAAGTTTTAACTGGAGTTTACATATATAGGTAAAGGGACCCCTGACCATTAGGTCCAGTCGTGACCGACTCTGGGGTTGCGGCACCCATCTCACATTATTGGCCGAGGGAGCCGGCATACAGCTTCCAGGTCATGTGGCCAGCATGACTAAGCTGCTTCTGGCGAACCAGAGCAGCGCACGGAAACGCCGTTTACCTTCCCGCCAGAGCAGTACGTATTTATCTACTTGCACTTTGACGTTCTTTCGAACTGCTAGGTTGGCAGGAGCAGGGACCGAGCAACAGGAGCTCACCCCGTCGCAGGGATTCAAACCGCCAACCTTCTGATCGGCAAGCCCTAGGCTCTGTGGTTTAACCCACAGCGCCACCCGTGTCCGCGTTACATATATATTCCCATGTAATTGCTAGGTTAACGAGATGTAATACTGAATTTGAATGGTAATGGCATATTTGCTGACGTGTTTGTCCTTCCTTTTTATCAGCTGGTCATTCCACATTAGATTATTGCATCACTGCAGGAGGACGCTGGCAAAGTTCTCCATGCTTGGGATTTGTTTAAAACTTGCCTCAAAGGAGATGTGAGTTTCACAAGCCTTTAAATTATGCTCCAGAGCAGATGCTAATCTGACAAGAAATTTGGCCTTGCCTCCTTATGGATCCTTTCTGTTACCCCAAAATCCCCTCTTTCCCTGGAAGCTTTCTATTGTGGGTAGTGGACTTTATCCAATGAGAGGAGAAAGAGCATTCTGTGCCATCCTCCCATCCCCCATTGCTGCCCTGCTGTGCTCTGATGCCCAACCTGGTAGCCCATGAGACTTGTATTATAGCGACATTATGCAGCTTTCAGTAGGAGAGCCAATAAGCCTGCAATATCCAATATCCCTGCACTCAAAGAAAAGGGCAGAAAAGCAGTTCATTGGTGGGCAAAATTACATGTGACATGAATGACATGGTTTGTTCTTGAGGTATTTGTCTTGCAAGAATAGGCTGTGGGGAGGTGGATAAAGTGGGAATGAAGACCCCACTCTGATCCCAATCTACACAATTTGTTCTAGTTAATTTAAGTATATATTTCCAGAATTCCTAATTACAGCACTGCTATCAATGCAAGGCAGTTTCAGATTTTAGAGAAAAGAATTTTTGTCATGGACAGCCGTCAGTCCAAAATGACCCTGAGGCTGAGCACCTGGTCCTTTAGGCGCACAGTTACCCTATGGAGTATCAGGGAGTCCCCCACATTTGCCCTCCCCCAGAAACAGTCCTTTTGTTTTCTTCAGGATTCAACCTCAGTCTGTTGGCCTCCATCCACCATCCATAAATATATTTGGCATCAAATCTGGAATTAAGTTGGATAATTCTTCAACATCTCCAAAATCAGTCAGCACTGCTTAATTTTCAAGTAAAGGTAAAGGTAAAGGTGCCATTGTGCTTTGGGAGAGGTAGAATCCACAGAACACATTCTACTGAGCTGTCCCTTTTATAACGACTTAAGGCAATATCTCATAGCCCCATATTTATCTCAGTTTAGTTCCCAATTAAGAGAAAGGCAGGTAGCATATCTGCTAAATAAGCCCACTGGGAAAACAACCTTATCGGTGGCTAAATTCCTCTTCCTGGCGCTCAAGTGTCGGAAGCGTAAAATCGAATGCCTCGATGTGGGTTTATCTGTATGAGGTCCAGTAGTGCTGTCCTATTTTATTTGTGTACCCCCCTGATGTTTTTAGTTTTTATAATTTTATAATTCTGTATTGAGAAATGTTTTTCTTTCTTTCTGACTATCGGTCGAATAAAGGATATGTATGTATGTATGTAAAGGTACCCCTGACCGTTAGGTCCAGTCGCAGACGATTCTGGGGTTGCGGCGCTCATCTCGCTCTATAGGCCAAGGGAGCCGGCGTTTGTCCACAGACAGCTTCCGGGTCATGTGGCCAGCATGACTAAGCCGCTTCTGGCGAACCAGAACAGCGCACGGAAACGCCGTTTACCTTCCCGCCGGAGCGGTACCTATTTATCTACTTGCACTTTGACATGCTTTCGAACTGTTAGGTGGGCAGGAGCTGGGACCGAACAATGGGAGCTCACCCTGTCGCAGGGATTCGAACCGCCGACCTTCAAGTAGGTAAGCACAATTAAAAAAAAAAAAAAAAGGTGGGACAACAGTGACATCTGGCCTTTGTGATGGGAAAACAGAAGCTCTCAGTCAAAATAGCACAAATCGCCTCTGAATTTATGAAACTCTTTTGTGAATAGTAATGCGTATCCTATTCCTATGTAGACATAAGGAGAGAGGAACCTGTTGAACTAGAACTGCCGCAATCCCTGGCTGAGATTGGTGGGAACTGCATTCCAGATGTTGCTTCTATCTGCTGGGGGGGGGGAGAGATCCAGTATTCACTTAGGTTTCTAGAAAATTAATCAGCAAGCCTGAGCAATTGCTGTTAAGATCAATACTTTAAATGCACTGAGAAAATGCACCAGCTCAGCGTTTTCACAAACAACTCATACCACATACTCAGTTGGTGTCACTCACAGGTCTGGCTGCTTTTAGAATTGTTAGTCTTTCAAATGCCAGAGGTCAGATTGAATTCTGAAAGCATGGGGATTTGGTCATTGACAGGCACTTCTCCCGGAAAGCTAGAAAAGCAAGACAGGGCAAAGACAGGTTGAATCCCCTTGAGGATCATATCATAGCAACTTCAACTCAGAAGCATAGGGAGAAGTCAGACGGCATCACACAACCTCTTCAGACATACTGCTGTCCAATCCTCTTTGCTTCTCTGCCTCATTTTACTTGTGCTCAAGCCACAAATTTTCAGTGTGAGCAGCATAAAACCAAGAGGTTTTATGTGCCATTTTTATGGAAATCACCATTTGCATTCCATAGAAAAATCCTTGAAAAAACGCTGGAAGAGCCAGTGTGGTGTAGTGGTTAAGAGCTGTAGACTCATAATCTGGTGAACCGGGTTCGCGTCTCCGCTCCTCCACATGCAGCTGCTGGGTGACCTTGGGCTAGTCACACTTCTCTGAAGTCTCTCAGCCCCACTCACCTCACAGAGTGTTTGTTGTGGGAGAGGAAGGGAAAGGAGAATGTGAGCCGCTTGGACACTCCTTTGGGTAGTGATAAAGCGGGATATCAAATCCAAACTCTTCTGTATGGAATAGAAGCTAAAGTGTGTGTACATTCATGCTAAAGTGATGAAATATTCAGCATTACTTTAATGAAAAATAAAATGTCTCGATCCTGAATATTATGAAATAATGAAGGAAGCTGGTTAATATTCTACAAAAGTGGCTTATTATGGCATCTCCTGAGAGAGAGAGAAATACTGCGAACATGTTATTAATATAGTCAATTATGTATTGTTGATACACGGATCACATCCAACCTTTGTGGGATTTCTGGGGATTTATGTGGCTTAAGCAACTGCACATTCTTTTTGATAACTGTAATAAAATTCAGGCACTGCATGAAACTCACGTTTGGTTTACTGGGGTTTCATCTGATGGTTTGATAGATTCACTGCCTAAAGAAAACAGCATGCTCATTACTTTGCTTATATAAAACAAAGGTATTTGAATAATGGCAGGACTTTGTCTTCTAAATATTATCTTTATAAAGAGGAGTTTTTAAAAGGCCCTAAGAAATGCACACATCATTTCCACCCAAAATTCCGTGGCTGGAAAAGTTGTTTTTGGAAGCATCCTTAGAACTCCCCAGTAAAACCTATGGGAGTTACATAAAGGGACCCCTGGCCGTTAGGTCCAGTCGCAGACAACTCTGGGGTTGCAACACTCATCTTGCTTTATTGGCCAAGGGAGCCGGTGTACAGCTTCCGGATCATGTGGCCAGCATGACTAAGCCGCTTCTGGCGAACCAGAGCAGCGCACGGAAACGCCGTTTACCTTCCCATTGGGCCGGTACCTTTTTATCTACTTGCACTTTGACGTGCTTTCGAACTGCTAGGTTGGCAGGAGCAGGGACCGAGCAACGGGAGCTCACCCCGTCGTGGGGATTCAAACCGCTGACCTTCTGATCGACAAGCCCTAGGCTCTGTGGTTTAACCCACAGCGCCACCCGCGTCCCTATGGGAGTTACATACTTATGCTTCACTATCAGTTGTAGAAAATGATCCAGGACAGATAGAATTTGCTCAAAATATGCACAATAACTTAGGTCGGGGAGGGGGGGTAGACTTAACCACGCTGACCTCTCTCCATACCTGATGTCCAAGAAAAACCTCCGCCTCTGCAAAATAGCTCATTCTTGGTAACGTAAGAGAATTACAGTAGATACTTAAAACCAGAATTCCTTCCAAAAGGAATAATAAGCATGCATTTCAATTGTGTGTTCATAGAAACAGATCCAAAACAAGCCAGCAAACCTCTTAGTAGGGAGCAGTTTGAAGAAGAGTTCACCACAAAACCTAGTTTCAGTATTGTGACTCAGGCTTGGAAATGCAGAACAGTAGTAAGGGCAGTAGGTAAGCCCATAAAAGTTACCAAAATGCAAAAAAAGAGAGCTATAATACCCTTATTGCTTACATTTAGATTATTATTACAGTTATTGTTTCCATTAATTCAGAGGCATAGCATGGGCAGGGAGAGGGGGAACGTTGCCCTGGGCACATTTTTATTTTGTTTTATTTTTTGAGGGCACATTTTGCTTCTCATGCTGCCCTTGCCAGCCCTGCTCTGGTTTGTGAGTCTGATCCCATATCCCAGGCTCGTGAAGCAGCATGGGGCTGGCAGGGCACCAGGAGAGGCAAAAGCTGATTGCAAGGGGGCCTGCCTGCCCTGCTGTGTCCTTCTCACGTTGCCCTTCCAGCCCGCACTGGCAGAGCACTGTGAGAAGGAGGCAACAGCCATGTGCCCTTTGATCCCAGCCTCACAAAGCCAGTCCATGACAATAAACAATCCCAGGAGGCTACTGCCAGTGTAAATTGTTGTGTATTGATTCAAAGTGTTATCATATCTGTATTACTATTGTCTGTAATCACATTAGGGTAAAGTAACTGCCTTCCTGTCCCAGAAGGAGCAGTTACTATTGGTGCATTCAAGTTGCTGTATTTGGATCCTCAGTCTTATTGGTTCCCACCAAATAGCAGCTGTGTGATTGCTTGAGACTGTTCCCTCCAAAATGTATCTTTTCCTAGCCAGTCCTCTGTCCCTATAAATGTAGCTTCCCTACCCTCAGTTCCCTCAGTCTTGTTTTGCCTGAATAAAGAATTGCTACATGAAGACACTGTCTCCTGCCTGCTATGTCAGAGAGCTGAAATCACTTGCTGAAATCATTAACCCCACGCTACAACATAAATCATGTGGGATGTAATCCACTGGGAGCAGTCAAGTACAGCATTCCTTGTTTTCCTAGAGTGGACATGCAAGGGAATGTTTGTTCCAGCCAATCAAAACTTCCTGTTCCTCCTGGCCTGGAGCATCCTTCCTTGCATGTGACTAGTGGATGGGCGTGACCTTTCCAGACCTGGTAAAAGGACAAGGCATGCTGCCACGCTCTCTCTTTTCGTCCTGTGAACTGCTGGACTGCTAGCCTGCAGTCACTAGATAAATCTCCCTTATGGGGTAAACCTGTTTCTATACGTTTGTAACTCTATAAGCCTTAAGCCTGCCTTCAGGGATCACACTGTGTTCTGCCTGATCATGAGTAAACTTTCTTTTTGTTACTTATGAATAAGACTGTGGTGTCTTTATTCTTTTAGGAGGGGTCTTACCAGGAAAATATTAGAACGCATTTCAATCTGGACAAGCCAGGTTGAATTGCGTATTGTCTTAAGAAACTCCCACGAGTTTGCAACTAGTTTTCTGCTGTGTAAAGAGGAATGCACTCTGCTAAGTAAAGGAACTTGCTAGCGCAAGTTAGGGAGGATATTAATAAGCAATATATCCTCTCCTGCCACCCTGAACATTCCCACAAATCGGGTGAGGAGCCTCAGGCCATGGGGCCAAATGGGGCCCTCTAGGCCTCTCTGTCTGGACCAAAGGACTCTCCCCAGGGGGAGTCCTCCACCACAGGACACCCCCCCTCACCACCTCCTCCTTTGCATCCTCTTTGGGTGTTTCTGCCTATTTGGAATTTTGCCTCTTGCTCGGCCGCTTGCTTTTCCTGTTATTCAAATGACACCATTGCCTGTCCTGTTATTTCAGAGCAAGTGAGAGACAAAAGAAAGATAAAGATTTTGGAGTGTTTGGCTCCCAGTAGAACACCCACTGTCATTCATCAAAATCATGCTGGTAAAATAATAATCTTTTGACAAGAATTTTCAAACTCATGAAATTAGAATTGGGGGCCAAGAACATCAGATAAATGTACAAACAGATGCTTGCCATTTCTGAGGTATTAATATCATGCATTTATCCATTTTCAAAAAAGAGAATTCACTCAAAGACAAACAGTATCAAACACTATTTCTTGGAAATATCACATCCTTTCTTTCTTAAGATTCAGCAACATGATAAATGATGTGTTGGATTAACCGAAGGTATGAAAATATAGCCATAGCCAAATGCAGATAGAGACAATTAACTATGCCAAGAAGCACACGGAAAAACTTTCATTGACCTTGAGTAACAGCAACATCTGTAGATACGCATCTCTCAGCTATTTGCAGATACCCACTGGGTAAGATGTGGTGACATAACTTGTGCTTCCAGTCTAGCACAGGGTGGTATTCTGGAAGCAATGGGGAAGGGAGGTGGGTCTGGAAGTCACCAGCTGGCTTGATTAAATGAGAGCATGAAAGATATGAAATTGGGAAGAGAAACATAATTGTTTTAAAGCGGATGTGTACATATACCAAACGAGTTGGGTGGTTTGAAGGCACATGATGCTCCACTTTGCTGAAGCTAAGCAGGTCAGTGTCTGGTTCAGATATCGTCTACAAATCCCCAGGTAAGATGCCTTGAGTGCCGTGATGTGCTAAATAAATCTCAACCTAGCAGAAGCCCCGGGGGCCCACAATGTTCATTCCATCTCAGTTTGATGAACATCCTTCCCCAAGTCCTCTTCCTGATGCCCACACTGGAGTATGCCTTCAGAAGACATTGGGGAAGGAGAGAAACAAGCCATTGAAAGAGGATCTACTTCCCGATATGTTGAGACACCCCACACCCCAATTCCAACCTTCTACCCTGTTTCCCCTATTTTAAGACGTAGTCATAAAATAAGCCATAGCAGGATTTTTTTCACATTTGTGAAATATAAGCCGTACCCCGAAGATAAGCCATAGTGATAGGCGCAGTTCTGGAGGGCACCAAGGAAAAGGCGGGGCTGGGTGTCCAGTCCCGCCACCAAAACCAGTCAGCCCCAGAAGCAGCGCTCAGGAACTCTGCAGAGCAGGGCGCACACGAAGGGGCAGCGGGCACGACAAAGGCACTCCAAAGGTCTCTTCGCTCGCTCGCGCGCTCGCCCAACTCTGCTCAACGCAGAATGCACGGGGCGGCCGCCGTGGTGGAGAGGGAGGGTGGCACGGGCTTTCCCTGCTTGCCGCCACGACAAAATCCCCCTTGGAAAACAAGGCTTCTGTTGAGTTTTGAGGAGGGAAGGTGGTGGAGGAGGAGCAGGAGAGAGTGCCCAGCGAAAGCGGGTCTTTCTGGTGCCCGTTTCCTCGAAGCTCAGCTTGGATTCTCCCCCCACTGCCAGCAAGCAAACAAAGAGTTCCGCGCCTGTCCCGCCCTTTGCAGCCCCAGAACTCGAGCATGGCCTTGCCAAGGCGTGCTTACGTAATAAAAATTAGACATCCCCTCAAAATAAGCCATAGTGCATTTTCTTGAGGAAAAAAAATATAAGACTGTGTCTTAAAATAGGGGAAACACGGTATCACATTTCAAAGAATCAGTCGGTCTCTCCAAACAGAGAATGGGTATTAAAACATTGTCATGCTGAACCCAAGTAGGGCTCAAATTCCTGGCCCCACACAGATCAGTTGGACTTGTGTCTCTGACATCAGTGAAGCCAGGTTTTTCCACATGTGCCTTTAACTACAAGCTCTGGGAACGTCACTATTTCCATTATTTTCACCAGATGAATTAAGTCTTCATGTCCAATTCCATTAGTCACACTGCAGAATGACAATATACACACACATAACCAGATGAACAGCTGTAGACAAACATATTAATGGATGGGTGCAGGAATTTAAAACCTTAGATTATTTTGGGTGGGGGGGCTGTATGCCTGAGTCCTTTCTGGTTCCTGGATCCAGTTACAGGTAGGTAGCCGTGTTGGTCTGCTGTAGTCAAAACAAAATAAAAAATAAAGAAATTCCTTCCGGTAGCACCTTAGAGACCAACTAAGTTTGTTCTCGGTATGAGCTTTCGTGTGCATGCACACTTCTTCAGATACACTGAAAGAGAAGTCACCAGACCCTTATATATAGTGAGAGGGTGGGAGGGGTATTACTCAGAAGGGTGGTGGGAATGGGTGATAGGCTGATAGCTGTGGTAAACCTGTTGACGACTGTTAACGACTGCAATTAGTCGTACATGAAAAAGCAAGGGGTGAAAAGGTTAAAAATAGCTTTGTCATGTATAAGGTAGATAGCCGTGTTGGTCTGTCATAGTCAAAACAAAATAAAATAAAAAAATTCCTTCCAGTAGCACCTTAGAGACCAACTAAGTTTGTTCTTGGTATGAGCTTTCGTGTGCATGCACACTTCTTCAGATACACTGAAACAGAAGTCACCAGACTTAAGGAAGACTTAAGGAGGAGACATATAAGGGTCTGGTGACTTCTGTTTCAGTGTATCTGAAGAAGTGTGCATGCACACGAAAGCTCATACCAAGAACAAACTTAGTTGGTCTCTAAGGTGCTACTGGAAGGAATTTTTTTATTTTATTTTGTTTTGTCATGTATAATGAGATAAGAATCCAATGTCTCTATTCAGACCAGGTCTCTCCATGGTTTTAAGTTTGGTAATAAGTTGCAATCCAGCAACTTCTCTTTCCAGTCTATTTCTGAAATTCTTTTGTAATAAGACAGCTACTTTGAGATCTTGTGTAGACTATCCTGGGAGATTGAAGTGCTCTCCTACTGGTTTCTCTGTCTTAAAATCCAATGGATGATTCAATTGTTGGAACAGGCCAGGCCAGCTTCTTGGCAATGGCCCTAAGTATAGGCTGTTTGCATAATGAAGGAAGCTGCTCTATGCCGGAGGGCAAATGGGTGCCCCCCTCCCTCACCCGGCTGGTGGTGAGAAGACAAAGGCCAGAGGTGTGAGAGAGAGCTAGCCTAGAGGCAGAAGCCCGAGAGTGGCTGTGCCTAGAGGGGAGAGCAAGGCCTGCTGGGGTGCTAATGCTGTGAGCCCCTCCATTGTAGGCTCAGGTTGCATAGCTGTGTAAATTAGCCACAAAGCGGCTGCAGTTTCCGCTGTCCCTCATTCCAAGGAAACCAAACCCTGGGTAAGTGCCCGGAAGATTGGAGTGGCATGCAACAATACTGTTGTTGTTCAGTCGTTTCCGACTCTTCGTGACCCCATGGACCAGAGCACGCCAGGCACGCCTATCCTTCACTGCCTCTCACAGTTTGGCCAAACTCATGTTAGTAGCTTCGAGAACACTGTCCAACCATCTCGTCCTGTCATCCCCTTCTCCTTGTGCCCTCAATCTTTCCCAACATCAGGGTCTTTTCTAGGGATTCTTCTCTTCTCATGAGGTGGCCAAAGTACTGGAGCCTCAACTTCAGGATCTGTCCTTCTAGTGAGCACTCAGGGCTGATTTCTTTAAGAATGGAAAGGTTTGATCTTCTTGCAGTCCATGGGACTCTCAAGAGTCTCCTCCAGCACCATAATTCAAAAGCATCAATTCTTCGGCGATCAGCCTTCTTTATGGTCCAGCTCTCACTTCCGTACATTACTACTGGGAAAACCATAGCTTTAACTATACGGACCTTTGTTGGTAAGGTGATGTCTTTGCTTTTTAAGATGCTGTCTAGGTTTGTCATTGCTTTTCTCCCAAGAAGCAGGCGTCTTTTAATTTCGTGACTGCTGTCACCATCTGCAGTGATCATGGAACCCAAGAAAGTGAAATCTCTCACTGCCTCCATTTCATCCCCTTCTATTTGCCAGGAGGTGATGCTATTCCTGTGACTGTATTTTATTTTAACTGTCCTGGAACCTGCTGGTTAAGGGCAAGTCATAAATTCTATTGTTGCTGTTGCTGCTGTTGTTGTTGTGAATTATTGTTCACAATTTCTTTCTTTTAGTATGAACTGACTGAAAACTGACCTGCTGAATCCTGCATTTGGGCCTTATTCATTTCTCCTTTCTGAAACATTTCCCAGGCAGTTGGGAAAGGTTTCCTACCATAATACATCATAGGAATGTGCAGGGGGAATGACAGGTAGGTCTTTTTCAATTAATTCAATAGATTGAAAAGCTGCAAATAAACAGAATGACATCTTTATAAAATATACAACCGAGTTGTGTTATGACATCGCCAGAGAGAGAAAGGCACCAGATCAGATAATAGAAAAAAGGCCAGAGTTTACCCCGTTAATCAGGCTTGTTCTTTTGCAGACCAGAATGTAAACAAGTCATGGGAGTGTGTGTTAGTGATATATGTTTATTATCATATCCTCTCAACCCAAGAACTATTTTGCATCTATAATAATGGATGGCTTGCTTGATTGCTTAAAAACAAAATCCCAACTGCACTCAAGTGTGCAAACATCACTCAACAATATTAAAAAGTTGTGCCCAGTTGATTTATCTTATTGTTTGTCTAAGCATCATGACCTTTGGTCCATGGGCAGCATGTCATTAAAGGCAAAGCTCTGATTTCACTGGTGACTAAATTATTATGGCATTTTAAATGTATGCTCCATCGGTCTCTATTTACCAGGGCTGTCCCTGCTTTCTGGTACTTTCCCCTAGTAAATCACCATATGCCTAGTGTCCCAATTTTTGCTTGGGAGAGCCTTTTTTCAAAGTATGTTAGTGAGAGTGACTGAAGTTACCATTCTCTTCAGTTTTCAGCCATTTGCGTGTTCAGACCCAGAAACTCCCCCCCCCCCTAAATAAATTCACACTTGACTCAAATTTTAGTTTGGGTTTTGGCAGAATTTAGGCCACAACTTTATTGATTACAGAAAGTGAATGGTTGCATAGGCTCTGGTTTGACTAGCTCCCTGCTCCGCAAGTAGCGTTGACCCAGGGTTCCAGCATAGGTCAGCCAAGGGTGAACACCTGGATAGGCGGAAAGCCGGGGACAGGCTATCTCCGCCACCCAAATGTCTCCCCGGACTCAGGCACGGACACAACCCCCTCTCAGGGGTTGACCAAACCATTGATTTGCTGGATTCCTTTAACAGAATACCCTTCGCATAGGGATGGCGAGAGTGTTCTGCCACCCCTATCACCTGAACCAGAGCCTATCCGCAACCTTACAAGTTGTGACGATTTGCTACTCGGCAGACAAAACCCAAATGGCAACAGCTAATCAGCCAAGTGGGGAAAATTCCTGCCGTGCCCCTGTCCCAACGACAGACGACACACGACGGCATAGCAAGGTCAATCGCAAAATGCCCTAAAAGTAGGGAGAGGTGGGCGGGTGCTCCGATGCACGCACCGAAAGAGGAAGCTCTGGGTCATGTGCATGGGTATATATAGGTCCCTCGATACATTTAGACTGCGTCCCATTGGCCAGATTGAACCCAGCATCGAGGGACCTTCCAATTGGGTGTTGTGGCTGACCAATAGTACCCACCCACAACACAGGGTGTTGGTTTTCCAGGTCTCACCGCAATCCCTCTTTAAGGGAGGACCCAATTTCCTGAATCTTCTAGAAGTTAAATAACCAAGGGGTTAAACATATCCCCGCCTCCAACAAGGCCCCTTTGGAATGATGAAATCTTATTTCCTAGCATCACTCCCATTGGGCCACTGTGGCAAATTAAAGATGGCAGCAGGCCATTGCAAAAGGCCTTTGAACACTCCACCACTCGCCTCCCCAAAATTCCCAGTCTTGACCATAATGCCCCCCACCTCCTGACTGGTGAAGGGCTATGCCCAGATGGTGGAGCTACAACAACACAGGCTTATTTCCAAGTCACCTGCATCATATTAGGATGCAGGGGAATGAACAGCTGTATTAAATGTTATGAAAATTAGTGATTTAATTTGTAGAGGTTTGGAGAAATAAAGAGGAAAAGCTAATAATAATAATAATAATAATAATAATAATAATAATAATAATAACCCCCAATCCTATCAAAGGCACCAACGTTATTCTGGGCCTGGCAATTTATCGAACAAATCAAGGGGAAAACACTTCAAAAAAATCAAGGAAATTAATGAATTTGTATTTGGCAACAAAGCATAAGTATAACAACCACATAAGCCAGGTAAATAATTCTATGTAAACATTCAAAATGAGAACATTACTTTCAATGCCCAAATTCCATAAAAAGACTTCGTTATTGAATATTAGATGGCCAGATAGTTTAATCAATAGCTTCACACTTCCAGGTGAATTGTTTGAAAACTGTTTTGTCCATACATATGGGGCTGTCAGACAGATGTGAAAAGTCTTGGTATGAGCAGGAAGTAAATGTTATATAGTAGAGGTCTTCTGGCTTAGCCACTGGACTTCACCTGTTTTACTGTTAAAGAGGTACTGCAGTCCTGTTGCTAGAGAAGGGAAAAATGACTTGGTCTTAGTATTATTTTTTATAAATAAGTAAATAGCATTTTTTCAGCACATCTAAGTGTTCCAAGTATGCCCTACACCAGGCATAGGCAAACCCGGCCCTCCAGATGTTTTGGGACTTCAATTCCCATCATCCCTGACCACTGGTCCTGTTAGCTAGGGATGATGGGAGTTGTAGTACCTATGCCTATCCTATACATTATCTTCTTGTAATCTTTATAACACTATTGCAAGGCAAAGCAGTTTTCCCATACAGTCGTACCTTGGAAGTCGAACGGAATCTGTTCCGGAAGTCCGTTCAACTTCCAAAATGTATGGAAACCAAAGCACGGCTTCTCAAGGGCGTAGCAACGGGGGGCCGCCCCGGGTTCCACCCCAGAGGGGGGTGACACTTTTTATAAAAAAAATAAAAAAAATTTTTTTTTATTTTTTTTTAAATTTTAACTTCATTGAAAAAAAGAGATAATAGACACACACACAACCCCCCACACCTCACAAAGTGGCACCATCAGAGGGGGGTGACACTTTTTATTTTTATTTTTATTTTTATCATTTATTATTTTATTTTATTTTATTTTAACTTTATTGGAAAAAAGAGATAATAGACACACATACACAAAACTCCCGCACCTCACAAAGTGGCACCATCAGAGGGGGGCGGCACTTTTTATTTTTATTTATTATTATTTTTTTACATTTTTATTATTATTTTTTATTTTTATTTATTTTAACTTTATTGAAAAAAAAGAGATAATAGACGCACACACACACAAAACCCCCACACCTCGCAAAGTGGCACCATCAGAGGGGGGTGACACTTTTTATTATTATTATTATTATTTTTTAAATTAAAGTGGTGGGGGGGTGACAAAAAAATTCCACCCCGGGTACCACCTGGGCTTGCTACGCCTCTGCGGCTTCTGATTGGCTGCAGGAAGCTCCTGCAGCCAATTGGAAGCTGCGGAAGCCCCTTTGGACATTTGGCTTCCAAAAATAGTTTGCAAACTGGAACAGTCACTTCCGGGTTTTGATCATTTGGGAACCAATTTTTTTGGGAGCCAAGGCATTTGAGATCCTCTTCGCAGAATTATAGAATTGGAAAGTTGGAAGACACGCTGAGAGTCATCCAGTCCAAGCCCCTGCAAGGCAGGAATCTCAATTAAAGCATCCATGACAAATGGCCATCCAACCTCTGCTTAAAAACATCAAAGGAGAGTCCAGCAGCTTCCAAGGGAGTCTGTTCCACTGTCAAACATCTCTTGCTGTTAGAAAGATCTTCCTTCCCCATTCTATGGATCTGTTACAACCCTGTAGGCAGGGACTATAGCTGAATATAGTGGAATCATAGTGGAATCTAGCACAAGGTTAGCACTTATTTCCATATTATTTGCAAACATATTTCTTTTCTGGAAGGAAATAAGATGAAAATGAGCACCAAACATGCAACATATTCCACTATAGTTCCAGAAGTGGCTTCTACATTGCATGAACGCAGAAAGTAACAATTAGAGAAAAGTCGTGGAAATTGAATAATCTTCTGTGCATGAATGCAGCCCAAATAGCATGAGAAGTGTTTGAAAAAGATGGGCATGATTAGCCTCAGGGGTGTACCCAGGATCAAAACTAGGGGGGGGGGGGCAAGCCATGGTCGTTCAGGTTTGCTTTGAACTAGGGGGGGGGGGCAAGCCATGGTCGTTCAGGTTTGCTTTGAATGGACGCTGATCATTTTTGCTTCTAGGGCTGCCTTCTGGGGGGGGCAGCTGCCCCCCTCTGCCCCCCCTGGGTACGCCCATGATTAGCCTGGAGAAGAAGAGACCTTAACAGTGAGAGCTCTTCAAAAAAACGGGAACAGTCTGTACACTGGGTGATTCATGGCACACTAGCGACACCATGTGGACAGGATTAAAAGGTCTACTGTTTGGATTAGAGAAGTTTTCTCTCGTTTTTATGGCTTCTCTCAATCAATATTCCGTTTTGTGCTTCCCATCACAAGAGCTGGAACCTTGATAGACCAATTGCTTTGGGAAGCTGCATGTTTCATTGTTAAATTTATTAAACAAAATGAATGTACATAGAATCTGAATTCCAAAATACACCGTGGAACGAAACCTTTATTGGAAGGAAGTGTTCAGAGTTTCCCCCAAATGCTAACTTAACCATATTACTTAATCGACACGAAGCTGATTCGATTTACAGATACCATGAAACAAAACCCCTGGTGTTGGAATCAGTAGTTCAGGAGCACCTGAAGCAGCCTTAAAACAATTGGTTGGTTGGCTTCTTTAGAATTGCCAATAATGTGCACTTTTGTGAAGGAATACCGGTAGGTGAGTGAGGAAATCTGAATTCTCTCCTAGGGAATCATAGAATCATAGAGTTGGAAGAGACCACAAGGGCCATCCAGTCCAACCCCCTGCCAAGCAGGAAACACCATCAAAGCATTCCTGACTGTCAAGCCTCTGCTTAAAGACCTCCAAAGAAGGAGACTCCACCACACTCCTTGGCAGCAAATCCCACTGTCGAACAGCTCTTACTGTCAGGAAGTTCTTCCTAATGTTTAGGTGGAATCTTCTTTCTTGTAGTTTGAATTCATTGCTCCGTGTCCGCTTCTCTGGAGCAGCAGAAGAAATATATAAAAGGATGTCCTCTATATGACATCCTTTTATATATTTGAACATAGCTATCATATCACCCCTTAACCTTCTCTTCTCCAGGCTAAACATACCCAGCTCCCTAAGCCGTTCCTCATAAGGCATCGTTTCCAGGCCTTTGACCATTTTGGTTGCCCTCTTCTGGACACGTTCCAGCTTGTCAGTATCCTTCTTGAACTGTGGTGCCCAGAACTGGACACAGTATTCCAGGTGAGGTCTGACCAGAGCGGAATACAGTGGTACTATTACTTCCCTTGATCTAGATGCTATACTCCTATTGATGCAGCCCAGAATTGCATTGGCTTTTTTAGCTGCTGCATCACACTGTTGACTCATGTCAAGTTTGTGGTCTACCAAGACTCCTAGATCCTTTTCACTTGTACTGCTCTCAAGCCAGGTGTCACCCATCCTGTATTTGTGCCTTTCATTTTTTTTGCCCAAGTGTAGTACTTTACATTTCTCCCTGTTAAAATTCATCCTGTTTGCCTTGGCCCAGTTCTCTAATCTGTTAAGGTCATTTTGAAGTGTGATCCTGTCCTCTGGGGTATTAGCCACCCCTCCCAATTTGGTGTCATCTGCAAACTTGATCAGGATGCCCTCAAGCCCATCATCCAAGTCATTGATGAAAGACTGATGTGTCGGAATTTTAGTGTCAAACTATTGTGTGGAGATTGAGCTTCTCTGTCTTCTGTTGTAGACGCTCCATCATCATCTCCATAATTAGGCAGATATTTTGTAGGCACCAGCTGAAGATGCATTTCTTCCTTTGGGCTTTGGGGATAAATATGTTTTTGAAGTTCAAAAACTGAGGATTTTTGCCTTTAGATTTTTGCTTTTAGTTATATAGTTTTAAAATTTTTAATCAGTTTCTTTGAGAGTTGCTGAATTTAACAGGTTGTCAACCCACCAGGGCTCTTTAACACAGCAGATCATTGCCATCAGTACCACCACCAGAGGGAAGGACGGATCCAGAAGAGGCTTGCTGGGTGGGGCAGAGCTGCTATGCTAGCCTCCTGGCATGTGGGTCACTGTTGCTTACGGGGGGGGGGGATGGCGCAAACACACCAACAGGCGCACTTGATAGTTTCCTTCATGTGACCTTTGAGAGTTTAAGCTAAATGCATTAAAAAATACCTTGGTTTATATTTTTTTCCTGCAAGCATTTGAACAGAAATGCTTGTAAAAACCCAAATAGTTTTGGCTGAAATTGATCTCAAGGTGCATATTCTGTCAAATTCAACAAAATTCAACAAAATTCAACAAAAGTAAACTTGAAAGTGAACTGTAAGGGTAGGTTAAAAACCCATATTGATATTTACCTGGATCCATTGCGCAACCATCATAAATGATAGAGGGCTGAAAGGCAACATAAATCACTGTTATTATCAATGCTTCTGGTCACCATTGACTTTTGAACTAACAGAAGGTATTTTTGTTTATTTTTTAGCTGCTTTGCAGCTTGGGGCCATGAAAGCAGTGTACAACAAGATAATTATTGTTTTCTAAACCAATTCTAAAAGCACTAAAACCATTTATATGAAATTCTAAAAACAATGAAACAATTCCTGCAGGTGTACAATCAATATTCCATAAAATGACCGATTCCCACATCAGGGAAAGCTTTCTTAAACAGAAGCATTTTAGGTAGTCACTTAAACATCAAGATCCTAACTTCAGCTGGGAATGGATTCCAGAGGGCTGGAGCTGCGAGACTAAAAGGCTGGTTTCTAGCACAAACAAAATGCACCTGCAATACTCTCGAGAAGTTTCACTGGTCATCAGTAGCAACCAGTGTGGTTGGGTGGAGCTGCCCTCCCCACAGAAGCATAACTGTAGCATCCAGGAGTGGGGCTGAGGTGGGCAAGGGGGCAGCAAGGCTGGGTGTCATGGCCTCCCTGGTAGAGTCAACCCAGTGCTTCCCCAGTGCCGACCCTCCCCGCCCACATAATTCAGCATTTGCTCTCCCATCATGACCTTGACAATCTTTCCCACAGATATAGGCACACCTCAGTCAGTGCGGTATAGTGGTTAGAACAGGGGTGGGAACCCTTGTTTTATTTTGAGGGCCACAGCCCCTTCCGGGCATCCTTTTGGGGGGGGGCACATGGCAGTGGTGGGTGGGACAAGAGGCATAAGTGGGCAGAGCAATAAATGTGAATGCTCATAGACTCATTGAATGGTAGAGTTGGAAGGAACCACGAGGGCCATCTAGTCCAGCCCCCTGCAATGCAGGAATATTTTGCCCAACATGGGGCTTGAACCCACAGCCCTGAGATTAAGAGTCCCCTGTTCTACTGACTGAACTATCCCAGCTGAACAGGAGACTTCAAAACTGCCAGAACTCTCTCTGGGACCTTGAAAAAAAAAATCACATACCTTTGTCTACACTCAAACATCCCTTTCTACCCTTTGCCCAGACTAACAGGAAACATTGCCAGAGTTCAAGGACACATTCCAACCAGGCAAAGGCACAGAAGGAGGGTGCAAAGCAAGGCTGGCAGAGGGAGGGTGTGTCACTTGAGGAGAGTCAGAAGGGCCAGACAGAATTGCCTGGAGGGCCATATTTGGCCTCTGAAGCCCCCAGTCTCTGGCTTAGAGTATCAGGCCAGGGTGGCAGAGACCCACTCAGTCATGTAGCGCGCTGGGCATAGCTGTCAACCCTCCCTTTTTTGCGGGAAACTCCCTTATTCCAATGCCGTTTCCCGCTGCTATCCCGGATTGTTGATATCCCTTAAATTTCCCGGATTTCCAAGGAAGCAGCTCCTCTCCCTCCCTGCCGGCCAGGGAGGCTCCTCAGCTGCGTTGCTCGGCTGCCAATAAGGAGTCTGAGACCGACTGGGGGCGGAGCTTGCATGCCTTGTGCAGCCAGACCCTCACGCCCAACCAGACAGAGAGCCTGCCTGCCGTCTATGCGCTCGCTCTTCCGCTCACCCGTTTGCGTGCAGCCTCTGGAGCGCAGGGTGGCGAGGCTACTTGGTGCCATTGCACCGCCCTTGCGGCATCCCTTATTTTCAAATCCGCAAGTTTGGAAAAATCCCATACTTTCAAATCCTAAAGTTGACAGCTATGGTGCTGGGTGACCCTGAGCCAGTTGCTATCTGGGGGCAGACCATATACACTGACTCAAGCTCCTTAGAAGAAGGATGGGAAATAAATGTAAAGAAAGAAAGACAGATCCTTGCCCAGTCCAATGAAAAGGGGGTGAGAGAGGTTCACTCTCTTGAAACCAGGGGCGTAGCAAGGAGGCGGGGGGGCGGGTCGCCCCGGGTTCCACCCCAGAGGGGGTGACACTTTAAAAAAAAAATTAAATTTTTTTTTTATTTTTATTTTTATTTTTTAATTTTAACTTCATTGAAAAAAAGAGATAATAGACACACACACACAAAACCCCCACACCTCACAAAGTGGCACCATCAGAGGGGGGGTGACACTTTTTATTTTTTTTTATTTTTTTACATTATTATTATTATTTATTTTTTTTATTTTAACTTTATTGAAAAAAAGAGAGATAATAGACACACACACACAAAACCCCCACACCTCGCAAAGTGGCACCATAAGAGGGGGGTGGCACTTTTTATTTTAATTTATTTTTATTTTTTTACATTATTATTATTTTTTATTTTTTTATTTTAACTTTATTGAAAAAAAAGAGATAATAGACACACACACACACACACAAAACCCCCACACCTCGCAAAGTGGCACCATAAGAGGGGGATGACACTTTTTAATTTTTTTTTAAATTAAAGTGGTGGGGGGGTGACAAAAAAAATTCCACCCCGGATACCACCTTGGCTTGCTACGCCTCTGCTTGAAACACAGCTAAGTTCATGGCTGGCAGGCAAAACATACAGCCTAAAACTTCTTCCCACACCCACATGGAATTTTGATTGGCAGCACAATGAGCAGGGGTGTTTCTGCTTGCAAATAACAAGTGCAATTCCACTTACTTCGGAGCTCACAGACAGTTTTCTGAATGCCGTCTCTGACTGTGGTAGATTCACAGTTGAATTCATTTTGCTGGTAGAGAGAAACAGGGAAAGCAGCATTAGACAAGCATTCCCCAACTCGGCCATAATGTGTGCAGGGAAGCCACTTGCGAAGGAGGATCAGGATCAGGCTGTTAGGAAGCAGGATCTGTCCTGTGCTGTGACAGGTGCTGCTCCTTTGTGACTCTCTTTGAAATACCTACTAAATCCCTGCATTGCACAAGTGGGATCCACTGGGATCTTTCAAAGTGTGAGCACTGTGGCAGAAGTATTGGCCTCACCAGGCCATCAGCACAGCACTGGCTTCCTGGCCACCTCCAGGAGGCCAGGTGTGTAGCACCCCCTCTCTCTGCCTGTCACTCCTGAGTGCAGCATCTGCGCTGCCATTTATCCACCAACATTTGGCATTGTTCCAGAATGCGGAGAGTTATGGCACCAGTTTCACAGAATCTTAGATGATAATATTCATATCTGAGTGGATACCATCATCTTCTGTTTTCTAAAACAATAATCTATTGTCATAAGCCTCAGAAGAATTCATGGTTGTGGATGCAGTACTGCCTGTAACATCAGAAATCCCTTGACAGGAATATTGTACCAGGAGGCAACTCCAGACCTCCGACAACCAACATAAAGAGGTACAAAGCAGCCTTGAATTCCTGCCTATTTAAACATATGTTGCAAGAGATAAATGAAAATCTTGGAGGTTTCCAGCAACTCCCTGTGTCTCCAAACCACATGGAAGAAATGAGTGTCATTTATATTTTCTGGCAATATTCCTAAAGTGGCTACACAATTTGTGCTAAAGTAGCCCGATGAGAAGGGACCCAGGTGGCGCTGTGGGTTAAACCGCAGAGCCTAGGGCTTGCTGATCGGAAGGTCGATGGTTCGAATCCCTGCAACGGGGTGATCTCCCATTGCTCGGTCCCAGCTCCTGCCAATCTAGCAGTTCGAAAGCATGTCAAAATGCAAGTAGATAAATAGGTACCGCTCTGGCGGGAAGGTAAACGGTGTTTCTGTGCGCTGCTCTGGTTCACCAGAAGCAGCTTGGTCATGCTGGCCACATGACCCGGAAGCTGTATGCCGGCTCTCTCGGCCAGTAAAGTGAGATGAGCGCCGCAACCCCAGAGTCGGACACGACTGGACCTAATGGTCAGGGGTCCCTTTACCTTTCCCCAATGAGACACAATGCACATGAGACAGAAAATGACACTTACCTTGGAGAACTGGCATGTTTTTCAGTGTTCAGGACTGGTGGTTGGTTTTGGTCGATACAGCACTGTGGAAAGAATCTTCCACATTTGGGAACACTGTTGAGGGTAAAAATGCCATCTGCATTAGAATCACAGGATGTGTATTCGGGAGCAACACATGGAGAGGTGGAAGTTTATTGGAAAGGGCTAGCACAAAATTTAGTGTCAGTAATCTTTTGAGGTTGGGGCAAGGGAGATTGTGGGCAGAATAACCTATCCTGGTCATCTTGTCCCTTGCCAGGGAAAATGGTGTGCAGGAGAAATATGCGCTCCAGGGCAGGGTGCGCATACAGCCCCCTCCCCAATCCCAGGGATATATTGGGGAAAGATGAGGGTTTTGGATCCAGGTCCTGCAATCTGCACCCCCTTTTTGGTCACTATCATCAGTGGAGTGGTAAGGTTAGGAGACATTTCCACAACGGGAAGGTTTGTGAGGCCAGACCTTCTTCTCTACCTATAGGCATCACTCTCTGCAGGAACAGAGGGAGATTCCTCTATTCCACAGCCGCTCAGATTCCCTCCCACAGACCAGAAGACCAGAAGATCCCTTAGCTCCTAAGAGATCTGAACAAGGGCATACAGCAAAGCGTGTTCTCCTTCATGGAGAGCACGTGTTGCGGTGGGGGCCAGGAATATCACCCCTCGCTTGTTGGGCGGGAGCCCAACAAGCGAGGGGTGATATTCCTGGCCCCCACCGCAACACGTGCTCTCCATGAAGGAGACCACTGCTCTCATTGGGCCCTGGGCTGTCATTGGGGAGATTTGCTTGTTGCAATTGTTGAAGGACAGCCCAGGGACTATAAATTGCTTGGATTTGCTGCGTAATGTTAACCTTTGCTGCGAGCATCGGATCTCCCGTCCCTCCCTCCCTGATTTTAGGCCTCTGTCTTGACCTTGCTATGCCTGTCATGGGGTTGTCTGCCTTTGGGGCAGGGGCCTGGTAGGAATTTTTCCATTTGGCAGATTGGCTGGTGCCATTTGGTTTTCGCCTACTGCTTAGCAATTCATCACAACTTGTAAGGTTGGCGGTTAGGCATTGGTTACTAATTGGTTGGTGGAGGGGTCAGGATTGACTGTGGCTGCCCCTCCGATGCTGATGCTGCGCAGGGAATTCCGTTAAAGGAATCCAGGGGCTCGCCATGCTTTTGTCCGTAACCCCCCAGTTGGGGGCCAGGGCCACGCAAGAGCCCCTGGGAGCATTTGGGGAGAGGCGAGGGTCAGGCCCCCGGCTCCCATTCTCTCCCCAAAGAGTTTTCCCTTACTGACAAATGTCAGTTCTGTCCCTAGGGACAGATAGTCTGAACCAATGCCTAAGCAACCACTCACATATCTTGTAATTAATAAAGTTGTGGGCAAAATTATGCCAAAAACCTTAAACTTAAATTTCTGTCTGTTGTGTGATTCATTTGAGGGGTGGCTTCGGGACCTCGACACGCAACATCCACCTACAGAATTCTTGATACATACATTTGTGTTGCTGTAGTATATGAAATATGGTGCTTATTCTCTCTTGATGCATAGCAAACCACTTAAAAAACTCCTCTAAGTTTCAGGACTGATGTCTCATGAGACATGGGGGGAAATGGGAAACTTATATTGCAGTGGGTGGAATATCTATCAACAGACTAGTCTAGGTGTACATTTTCATATTCATTGTCTCCTCTGAGCTGTCCCCAAAACTGAAGGAGTCCTTACTCTTTGAAGCAACCCCACACTGCCATATACAAGCACATCAATAGGAGGGCTGCTGCTATAGTTAGGACAACAGGAAACCAGTTTTCGGGACGCCAATAATATAAAGTCTGAATCAGCACTGAGGTGGTAGCCTAGAAATAAACAAACAACAACAGACATTTGCAAATCAGGAATGGATGTCCGTTAGATTTTTCAAAATACAATATAATCTGGGAAAGAAAATTCAAATTCAAACTTAATTCCAATTAAACGTGAATATGATTGGGTCCAGAAGGGAAGCATCGTGGTTCATAGAACATCCTGAATAAAAGGCATGTGACATGCTTTTAAAGCTTTTTCATAAGCAAAAATGCTCTAAAGAAATCTCAGATTCAGTTAGCCCGGTGTGCTAGTGGAAGCCATTGCAAGACCTCTAGCTAGCACAGGATGCTTGTGCTAATGGAATGATTGTACTGTATTAGCGTAGGCATAGGCAATGTTTTGGGACTACAATTCCCATCATCCCTGACCACTGGTCCTGTTAGCTAGGGATGATGGGAGTTGTAGTCCCAAAACATCTGGAGGGCCGAGTTTGCCTATGCCTGTATTAGCACAATGCTGAATCCCCCCACCCTCAGTCTCCATAATGGTGAAAACTACGAAAAACTTGTAGTATGGGTGGGGAACCTGTGGCCCTGCAACTATGGTTGCACTTTGAGGTGCTTTCGGACTGCTAGGTGGGCAGGAGCTGGGACCGAGCAACTGGAGCTCACCCCGTCGCGGGGATTCAAACCGCCGACCTTCTGATCAGCAAGCCCTAGACTCTGTGGTTTAACCCACAACGTCACCCGCGTCCCAATTTTACACCCCCTCATTTGCTGTTAGTTTTTTTTTAAAAATGTGGGAAATCCTAATCACAGTTTCCCCACATCCTGTCTTCCTCCATCCTAAACTCACGTTAAAAAGGAAGTTTTGAAAAGGCTTAGAAATTAGATTAATTTGTACTAATGACAGACCTATACTTTGTCCAGTAGGTGGCAGTGTTCCTATGTTAAAAGAACAATTGTGTATTGTAGAACATGAAACACTTATTGGAGGGGAAATAAGTGAAAACTTAAATTTCGACATACTCTTGAGAAGTTGCAAAATAAAAGCAGAATATTGTCGTGGGTGTTTTATTTTTCTTTTAAATGTGTGGGTGGTGCAGCATTCTTAGTACCAGAAAAGAAAAGAAAAAGAAAAAACCTACCTAACAGAAAATAGAAAAAATTGATTTCAGATTTTAGAAGTTGGGGGGGGGGGAAATGTACTAATTATATAAAATTAAATAAAAAGAAATACTATTGGAAATGCCCAAAGATCTACCAAAGCTATTATAAAGTTTTTCTATGGAAAAGGGGGCCAATATATTCTGGCAGCCTCCCAGGTATTTGCTGCAAAAATATTAACACAACCGACATATGGCTCTCAGATCTGCAGCTTCTTAAATCTTGTTCCCTTAGAATCATTCCAAACTAAGTTCTGTCGCTGCCTGCTAGGGATCCCTTCTTAGCACTCGGATATGGATTCTGAAGATCCATTATTGGTTAAAACTTATCTTTTCCCCTGTTGGGTTGGCACCCTTAACCCTACTGGATTCTTACCATTCCAAATGGAAAGCTACATTGCATGAAAAGCTAAGAGGCTTGGAGTTTTCCCCACAGGCCCTGATTGCTGTAGGTTATGAGAAAGCTAGAGCAATAATCCGCCAACGAATTTGGGATGTGGAACTGTTATACCTAATTGCAAATTCAAATGTATCCCTATCGTGTTTTATGACTTCCTTGATATTGTATGGAACTGGTTTGTGACCTAAATAATAAATTCATCATCATCAAATACAAGAAAAAAGCATTTGTAACTGGTGAGCAGCAACTAGTGAGCCCCCTGAAAAATGTGTTCCTGGCTGTTAAGTCGAGATTGTGGCAAATCCTACACATTGTGTGTGTTGGTAGCTCATTGGGTCTATTTAATCACTGTAAAATTATCTTATATAAATATTTTTATGAAAGGGCAGCTTATATTATTTTATAAATAATTATTTTGCATGAAGACCATCTGGACTCGGTATATACGGGCAGTATTGATGGCTTCAAGCCCTGCTCTTGGCTGAGTAGTGAGATATGGAGCCCTCTCACCTTCCTTCAAGCAGTGAGCCTCGGATCTAGACGTGTATCAGTCTGGGGTCACAGGGGGTCCAAGATCTGCTACTATTTCTGCAACAGGGTCTCAGCAGGGTCCCTGTCTCCAGCATCCTAGAGCTGCCCCATCAGCATGAATGGGGAGTTTTAAGCCTCTGGGAAGAAGTATTCTCATATCCTGTACTGATTTGAAGCTAGTCAGAGTAAAAGGAGGTGAATCCGCCTCTGAGCCTTGGCTCCTGGGGTCACTCTGAAGAAAAGCACCGAAGAGAAGTTGCTCTGGATGCTCTTAAGCACCAAAAACACAACATGGTTTCGTTTCAAGAGAATGGTGTGCAAGTTCTGTTACAAAGGAACTCCAAGGAAAGCACAACATAAGTGACCCTGAAAGAAGACACTGGCGCTGTCCAAATCATTTGCACATGGACGCACACAGAAAACAGGAGATCTGGCTAAAAGGCAGATCGGCACTGATTGTTGCAAGGCAACCCTAATTATTAGTATTGTTTAAATGTAAGATTGTTGTATAATCTTAGAAGGGGGTGTGGTTATGAGGGGGCCTGGCTATGACCCTGCACTTCTGAATTTGCCACTCTACTGCTGTTCCCAGTTAACTCCGGAGCAGAGTTAGGTGAGCAAGTTAATTCTAGAGAAGATCTGGCTACCTCAACATCCCCCCTTATGTCAGATCCCACCCCCCACCATTAATCTTCTCAGCTCTCTTTGAAGGGCTGTTCGGCCTACTTCTGAGGATTCCCGCCAGAAAACTACAGCAAACTTAAGAGGCTGTTCCACTGTCTCTGCTGAGGGTCAACTCAGGTCTCTCTCCAACTGTTCTCTTCAGTGCTATCTTTCTAGGAAAAAGGTGCTGGAACCCATTATGAACGCCTCCCTCGTTCTCTCTTAGGATGGCAATGGTGCCCACCTGAGAGGCACTGGAACTGAGGTCCAATGAGTTCCAGCTCAAAAAAAAGCCCTCGTTCTCTTTTGACCATCTCTCTTCCTCCAGAGCATTCTCTCTCTCATCTTCATAGTAACCAGCCCCTCCCTCTGGTTGGACTCTGTCTCAAATGCCCTCCACCACATATGAGACTCACTATAAAGGTTCAGCCTCTTTAGCACTGCAACATGGCTTTGTTGAGGGGCGGCCACCCCATATTTCAGATGAAGACGGCGTGGACCTGGCACATGCTTCGAAATTCAAGTCAGTGAAGTACTACTTCCCTTTCATTTTTTAAATATATTTTAAGATACAGTTCATTAAAGATATCAGCCTTTCCCTTCTTCATCGACTCCCCTTCCCCAGAGATACCAAACAGATGAGCATGTGCAGATTGTCCTGTGTGATAAAACAGGCTGTCACCAGCCCACGATACAGATATTTTGGGGCCATTGAAGTAAACTGGCTGTTATTGGTCAAGGCACTGAACAAACAAAGGATCTGAATACAGTTTGCATGAGTGTCTGATACTTATCTCAACATTATGTCACCATATGATGAAACTAAAGGATTTAGACAGTTAACATCTGCTGTGTCTGTTTTGCCAGTGGACTCGGATGTAAAAGTTCCCTATGAGTGTGGCCAGTTAATTTGATTTCCTGGCTTAACATCTTAATGATTCAGCTGGCTATCTCGTTTTAGACTTACATTATTTATATGTATAGGCACAGGATATGCCTATCCATGAACGCGGCTTTCTGCCCCAGGGAAACCATGCGAAATAGAAGATTCTGAGGGGGGCCTCACATGAAGCAATAGAGCTTAGCTATCAGACCAGATGCTGGGAATAACACACAAGGGATTGACCATCACAACCGACATAGGATGTCTACAGCAAGCCCGTAACCATTTGGGGGGATATCCCCCAATAGAAAACCAGGAGGTCCCATGAGGGCCACAACTGGCAGAAGACCCAGCAGACCAGCCCTGCCATGCACAGCATGCCCCACACTGACCACGCCACCTCTTCTTGCCACCAGACTGGAGTGGGGGGGGGAAGCACGTGGTCTCATCATTGTTGAATGAGAGTAACTCCTTAGCTCTCACGTGCGCAGTGCTGTCTAACATAAAACCGCAGCTGGGTTTTATGTTGGGTAGTTTTATGATGGGCAGCCACCATTCGCGGAAGCTGACAATTCGCTCCCCTTCCAAAACACAGACACTGTGTGCCTTCACACCCACAGCGCTGACATTTCCATCCTGGCCCCAGATGCCTGATGAGCCAGAAAAGGACTGAGGAAGAGACACACACCATGGCGCAGAGAATCAGCTCCTTTCTGTAATGTAAAGGTAAAGGTAAAGGGACCCCTGACCATTAGGTCCAGTCGTGACCGACTCTGGGGTTGCGGCGCTCATCTCGCTTTACTGGCCGAGGGAGCCGGCATACAGCTTCCAGGTCATGTGGCCAGCATGGCTGAGACGCTTCTGACGAAACAGAGCAGTGCACGGAAACGCCGTTTACCTTCCCGCCGGAGCGGTACCTATTGATCTACTTGCACTTTGACGTGCTTTCAAACTGCTAGGTTGGCAGGAGCAGGGACCGAGCAACGGGAGCTCACCCCGTCCTGGGGATTTGAACCACCGACCTTCTGATTGGCAAGCCCTAGGCTCTGTGGTTTAACCCACAGTGCCACCCGCATCCCTCTTCTGTAATGTAAGCAGGCCTTAATAATATTTATTTTTCAAAAAAATCTGCACCAGTTTTTAACTTGAAAACCTCAAAGTAGATTTAATTGCCTTTAATAAAAATAAGAATCAGGTTGGTTTCCACCAAAAGAGCAAGACTTCCATTGTGTTATTGAGCATATATATAACAGAGGTGTACAAATTTCAAAAGCAAATGAAACCTCTTAGCAATGGAGGAGTCACAATCCAGATTATCTTGTTAGCTATTAAAGCAGTGTTTTGAATTTCCAGAAAATACTGTTGAAAGCTTTTAAAAATAACCTCATTTCATCTACTTTAGTGACACAGAGGAATTAGGAAATAAAGTAAAGCTAAACAAGATATAAATTCAGTGGAGAGTCTTGCTCACTTTGTTTTATTCCATCTGTTACAGTAGCTGGATTTGTGTTTGGGGGATAAACTAGGGGGAAATTGTGTGTGTGGCATTATATTGGGAGAGAAAATCATGGATGGGGTATAGAAGAAATTAGCATATTGGTATAGAAGAAATTAGCATATTGACAGTTAATTTAACAGAAATTTTACCTGAGTAATGAATCTTTGAGGAATTGATCCTGGGCTGATCTTCCTATTTGATAATAATAGTCATTGTAAACCTATAAAATGTCTCCAACTGCCCAACACTTTACCTGTAGCAGTGGCCACCAAAATGCCACTGGGAATCTTAAACGCAACAGAGCATTTGCTAATCCAGAGAGAGAGAGAGGAGGGGGAAGAGAAGGTGTTGTGGACTGAAGAATGAACTCTGAGAAACAGAGACGGCTGCGATCAGCTCTGTGTGTTGTCATCTCAGGATGCTATGTACCCCTTCCCCTTTTGTAAAAGGGGTAAATGTCTTCTGTGCTTCAAAAAACAAACAGAAAGCAAGCCCATATCACCCATGCTACCCCACCCCTAGAATGTATTAGCTCTGAAACCTCCCTCAAGCTTACCAGTGCCTCATTCGTGAGCATAGATGATGCTCTTTCGGATATACAGGGAATGGCACTCACAGCTCGAATATCAGAAATAGAGCAAATAGTGCAGCAAGATTGTCACAAGTGCGCCTGGACTAAAATAGTCTGTCAAAAACTTCACTCTTGTGGTTTATCACCACAGCAGCTACTCACTCTGGGTTTTAGCAAAGCAAACAGCTTAATTTGTCAGCGCCTAAATGATATTGAGCGTCAGAACAACTTGGCCACAATAAGGAAATTTTGCCCATGGTATGACTATTTTCCAGCCTCCTATTTCGACTCTCTAGCACCTTATCTGCATAACCTCGCAAGTCTAAAACATAGAAGCGCTTTTACTCTTGCAAGATTGAATGTACTGCCTTCAGCTGTACTCAAAGGACGATTCCAACAGATTCCACACAAAAAACGCTTGTGCCCCTGCGGAGATGGCAGTGCCGAATCGGTGGCGCATGTCCTTCTGGCTTGCCCTCTTTATAAAGACTTGAGGAATGAGATTATCACAGTATAAACACACCAGCAGTGCCAGCCCAGTTCTCCCTCATATGCATTTGCACCACAATGACCTGCCTGCCACCCCATCCCTCCACCTCTCTGTAAATCACAGAGATACCCGAAACATTTTGAACTGTGCTCTCCTCTATCAACTGCCCCAGATATCTCTTGACATGTTGAAAAAAGGAAAAATAAAATAAAAAATCCTTCCAGTAGCACCTTAGAGACCAACTAAGTTTGTTCTTGGTATGAGCTTTCGTGTGCATGCACACTTCTTCAGATACACTGAAACAGAAGTCACCAGATCCTTATATATAGTGAGAGGGTGGGGAGGGGTATTACTCAGAGGGGTGGTGGGAATGGGTGATAGTCTGATAGGTGTGGTGAACCTGTTGACGACTGTTAACGACTGCAATTAGTCTTACAGGAAAAAGCAAGGGGTATTATGAGATAAGAATCCAATGTCTTTATTCAGACCAGGTCTCTCCATGGTTTTAGGTTTGGTAATGAGTTGCAATTCAGCAACTTCTCTTTCCAGTCTATTTCTGAAATTCCTTTGCAATAAGACAGCTTCTTTGAGATCTTGTATAGAGTGTCCTGGGAGATTGAAGTGCTCTCCTACTGGTTTCTCTGTCTTGTCTTGTGATTCCTGATGTCAGATTTATGTCCATTTATCCTTTGGCGTAGAGTTTGGCCTGTTTGTCCAATATAGAGAGCTGAAGGGCACTGTTGGCATTTGATGGCATACACAGTGTTAGAAGATGAGCAATTAAATAGTCCTGAGATGGTATGTTTGATGTTGTTGTTGATGGTATGTTTGATGTTGTTACTGGCCCCAACAACATCAAGCATACCATCTCAACACGTCAAGAGATATCTGGCGCAGTTGATAGAGGAGAGCACTGTTCAAAATGTTTCTGGTATCTCTGTGATTTGTTTTGACTATGGCAGACCAACACGGCTACCTACCTGTAACTTGAAAAAAGGAAGCATGCTTGGAAACTTACGGCAGTGGTGGTTGTTTTTGTGGTGGTTGAAGGCCTGGTTGTACTCCAGGGAACCACATGCAGTATTACAGTTGCCGTTGTGGACAAGCGGTGAGCTAAATTGCTCTGCAGTTCATCAGCCACTTCTATCAGTAGCTGAAATGTGGTGGGATCCTGAATTCCTCGAAACACATCATAGTGGAAGTTCTGTGTCGTCATCAAAGAAGGTAAGCCAGAGCCTAATCTCTGAAGCTTGAACCGAGAATGGGTATTGCCTAGAAAGAATGGGGTTTGAAGTACCATAAAAATAAAAATGGCATCCTATTACAATTCATATCTAGCTCTCCAGCTTTCAGAATCTTGCACTTCAGGTGAATAGGGCATCTCTTAATAAATGTTTGGATTGTGCTGGGATGATTCAAAGAGCCTCTTTGGCACTGGTACAAGATAACAGCAGCTTTTCTTCCTTTAAAGAAAGGAAGGAAGCAAAAGAGATTGCAGTTTAGAGCAGGTTCCCCTCCCAACGCCAGGCCACTGTTCAGAGAACAGAGGTGTCTCCCTCAAAGCACAGAAGGTGTATATTCATATATACCTGAGTTGGTGGTACTGATAATGCCGAGGTTGCAGGTTCGATTCCCCATATGGGATGGCTGCATATTCCTGCGGTGCAGGGGGTTGGATTAGATGTCCCTCAGAGACCCTTCCAACTCTATGATTCAAGGCCAGATGTGAGGAGCCTGAGGCCCTTCACATGCTGAGGGACTTCAATTCCCATCAGCCCCACCCAGCATGGCCAACAGTCTGGGGCGATGGGACTTGTAGTCCAGGAACATCTAGAACAGTGATGGCTAACCTTGACACTCCAGATGTTTTGGAACTACAACTCCCATCATCCCTGACCACTGAGTCTGTTAGCTAGGGATGATGGGAGTTGTAGTTCCAAAACATCTGGGGTGTCAAGGTTAGCCATCACTGATCTAGAAGGTTCCCTATCCTTGATTTCAACAAAACACCATTGGTGTGTGCTCCTTAGCAGCTGACCTACTCCAGGTTGACATATTTCTATGGTTAGAACAATCTCTGGCTTGCTGATATTGTCATAAGGTTGGTTTTTAGGTCCTAATCTCAGTGCAGCTCCCAAATGGCTCACCTTTGAAGGGGAATACACCTGAAGGTGCTTCACCAATTCTATTCACACACAAAGAAAGAATGAAAACTAATGAATGGTCCTTACAAAAACTTTAAGCTATATATAGTCTTACCTCCCACAATAGTGTAGCTGAGCTGATGAGGGGGAGAATCTTTGTCTGAGCAATTCAACTGCAGGATGGGTGTTTTAATAGTAGAGTATATAGGCTTGCTATAATAGGGTGGCCTACAGACCGGAGGTTCATCGTTCACATTCTGCAAAAGAAAAAGGAAATGGTAGGTCGCTTGAAAACCCCCTGACAAAAAGTTAGGAATAAGAACATTCTAGCAGGGAGAGCCGCAAGCTCCCAGCATTTTCCTACAATCATTACATAGCAACTTCACAAGTCAGTTTCTGCAGACACTGACACATTAATCCTGATGGTGGCAGAAGCACTTTTCTGATTATTCAGATTATTCCTAGTTTTCTTCAGAAAGTTGTTATGTACATGTGCACAAAGAATAAAAGTTTGCGTCTTGGGCAACAGGTTTACAGAGTCAATAATCACACAATTATTCACACTGTGAACATGCATTGCTACATTAAAAATATTCAGTTCCATACTATTGGAAAGCCAACACAACCAGCACAACACAGGCTCTGTTATCTGATGGAAAAACCATGCAATGCTTTATGGATATAGCATTTTATGCCGCCACTCAGGGCTCAGCTGCAAATCTTATCAATCAGCATGAAGAAAACATGGCTTCTTTTATTGTCTGCTCTCAATTAAAGGAAAATCAATCAATCAGACAGGCTTTGCTCAGCATTACATTACCAAGAGAAATGGCCCAGACTGTTTATCTTACTAAACGCTCCATTAAATTATTTGATAAGGTATGTAAAGCTTCTGTACACTTCCCCCGAGAGTTATTTTTCTTGGGTACAAAATAAGATACCACCAATCCGTATTTATTAAGTGGATTGACACAGCTCATAGAAAAGCAGGTGAACCATGAAGCCCTATTAGCTGCAGCAAACACGGTTTATTAGTGAACAAGACACAGAACTGAATGTATGACACACAAAAGGGCAGGGCTTTAGCGACCTCTTCATCGTGTAGTGCCCTAGAGAAAAGCCCCTAGATCCAGAACATGGTAGCAGAATTGGGGCCTGGGGCCTCTGGGATTCCATTTCAGACCTGGACATAATGAAATCACCCAGATCTAAAAGAGATCCAATATGTTTGGAGGATTGCTACCCCGTTGCATGAGCTGATAATGTCACTAACATGTGTCAAGGCCTGCAGCTTTAAGAACAGACTGAACAGCAGGGATGATTCTGGGGAAAACAGATATGAGCTGATCTCCTTTGCTCAGGTTATCACCTGCTCTCACCATCATGGAAAATGTAGCTCCTGTTTAAAACACTTGCTTAAATCATACGTTTACCCAAGGTTTCCTGGAGCTTTTTCATGTTTTATACACTGCTCAGATGAGGTTGTTGAATTTTTATTGGTTTTATGCAAGTTGCTTAAAGATTTTTCAATGATAATAAGCAGAATTCAAGGGTTTAGAACAGGGATGGGAAGGTAAATATGTATCTTTCTGTCCTCTGTTTGACTCAGGTTAGATTTATAAATGAATCTCTGCAATTATCACTATCCCTCTTGCTCCTGACGTCGGAATTCGCACCCGGTACCTAGGCGAAGTGGGGTCCGACTCCAAGGGGAGTTCGGAGGAGTTTTCCCCGGTGAAGGTTGAGTTGAAGCCTTCCCGCGCCGAAGAAACAGAGACCACACGGAGCTGTCAAAGCAAGGCGAAGTCCCCTTTATTGATCTGTTGCAGCAGAGGTTCCCACCAACGTAGCGGATACAGAGAGAGAACCCCGATTATTGTTACGGGCAGTTTATATACACTTTGTTTTGCATAAAGTTCATTGGACAGGAAAAAGGCGGTAAAAAGAGGTTTACAAAAGGTAAGTACATTTTAATTTCTCTTGGGTGGGGACAACAATACAGTGAGAAAGCTTTAATTATTTACTGATGGTCTTGTTTGTTTGCTTGCAGGGCATTGCCGGAGATTGGATTTTCCTTTGTTTGTCTTTATGAATAAAACTGTTTCTTTTCTCTATTCTGTGTCCTTGCGTGGTTCTTGCTGCTTCTTTATAGATGCTGTAGGTGGCGCTGTGGGGCGTGAGGAAGCTGGTTTGACAGCTCGGGTTCTTTGTGAATGGCTGGGAGAGCTTTATGAATGAACTGGATTCTATGAATGGAGACCCGCTCGTTTAACCTTGCTTTGGTTTACAGAGTTACACACTTTAGATACACAGGGTTACATTTATACTGCAGACAATTACAATGTACACAAGATTCATACAGTAAAGGATTTGGAACATTGGGGACGGCTCACTTTTACGGAGCCGGGGGGTCGGGGAAAGGGAGAGAAGGGGAAAGGGTTTGAGTGCGTTTTTACAGCACTGGATAGGACTGGAAGGGAGAGATTGAAGAGTGTTTTCCAGCCCCTTTTCGAGGGGGGTTGGGGTGGTAGTATTAGAAGTGGCTGATCAGTCATCTAGGTGAAAGGTCAAGGCATTTGTTTAAGTTTGCAGAAGGAGGGGGTTTTGGAGGGAGATGGATTATGTAGATGCGCTTATGCACTTATGCAGACGTTCGCAGGCTAATCCTTTGGCTTGCTGATTAAGCAATATGCAAGGAGGGTTGCCCGAGGCAGGAGGGGTGGGGGCCAGGTTACCGGGTCACGTCCTTCTCCGGGAGGGGTTTTGCCTTGGTCCTTGTTCTAAAAATGGCTCCAGTGGTGTCAAGATTCAAGATGGAGCGGGGTCCCTTCTCTGGTCATAGGGGTGCGTGAACCCCCCCCCCCCCTCCTATAACAATCCCTTCTCTGCGGCTTGATTTTAGAATAAAATCATTGCCGCACTCCTCCACAAGCGTATTCCCCCTTTCCCAGGTGGTACAATGGGAGAGAATCGAGCGGGTGAGGAAGGACCGGTGTTTGGGTGTGGGTGCGGGGAGGCAGGGCTGAAGAGAGGACGGTGGGGAAACATTGGATGCAGCAGCAGATTAGGAGGGTGAGGAGGATCAAGGCGCATATTACAAATAAGGCTCCCTTTACAGTTTCTCGTACCCAAGAGGTGTTGGTAGCCATGACCATGGGTCCCAATCCGAAAGCCCCTCATGTTTAATATTTCTTAGTCCACCGGTCAGAGAATCTATTGCATCGAGGTGGGTGGTGATGTTAAAGGTTTGGTCCGTTATATAAGAACAGCACTCTGCCCCGATGACCTTACAGGCTCCTCCTTGGGCCGATAGTAAAATGTCGAGACATAATTTATTCTGTACACTAAGACGACGGACCTCTGTTAGTTCAGTGAGGAGAGAAACAGTGATAGCTTCTGATTCATTAATAAACCTGAGGAGGACATCAGTTAGCTTGAGGATGTCTAAATGGTTGGAAAATGCGCCGTAGGCTGGAAAAAGGGCACGGAGCCAGGTCTCCCCGTTAGGCGGAGGGGGTGGTGGTGTGGTTATAGAGCGCCTACCTCTTCCATGCCCCGGAAAAGTCTGGGTAATGCGGAACCCTGGGTGGATGTGTCCTAAGAAGCATGTTCCTTTCATGTGAATGCTGATCCAGGAATATGCCCTTTCCGAACAGACCCAATGTAACCCATTTAAAAGTCCCTCAACCTTCCCTGTCCTGAACGTCTCCACGAGGTCCACATGAGGTTCCTCCCCAGTGAAGGGGTAGAGAACAGACATGAGGGCAGCCCGGAGAGTAGGGTATGCTTGAGTGTGGGTGCGGTTCCGGACCCGGGTGGTGAGTCCCTCAGGGTTGGTGTTCAAGGTTACAGCGCACGTGCTGGTTCCGATGTGGCTCCCCGTTCCTGAGAACTCCTTGCACACCGGTCCTACCGCTTGACCACTCAAGTAAATATATTGTAAGCTAGGTTTCAGGAAGGTGAGGTTACGATTGCGGAGAAAGCCAGAGTTGTACTGGGGCAGGGACAAAGGCGTAGCTATGAACGGAACCCCTTGCTCGAGATGGGTTGGCGTGTGTGTGCAAATCCAGCAGTTAGTGAGATTCGTGGTGCGCACAACACGTTGCATTAACTGTACATAAGTATTGCTCTGCCAAGACGATAGGTGAGGGGAGTGTTGTGAGAGGGGCAGCTCTGTTAAGTTAATGTTTCGGGGAGCGGTACCGACAGGGTATAAAGGATCCTGGCGATATAGCAGGTTAGGGTCGACTGCAATCCCACCGCACCTTTGGGGGCCCTCTGGATCCCATTCGAAGGCCTGACCTCCCCCCACTGGGTGCAACCACCCTTCAATGTACGTGTTCCCCTCCCAGCCCGTCTCAGTCCCCAAGTTCCATATGCAGCAAAACCTGCGTGCGCAAATACCTTGCAAGGTAGATGGTGTGAAGGAGTTGGTGCAGGTGAAGCCGTATGTCCAGTAATCGTTGTAAACGAATTCAGTGTACCCCTCCCAAAGTCCTTTTCCTTGGTCGGTATGGCGATAGTGACGGATGATGGATCCCCATTGTCCCTGGATGGTTGAGCCGTTGTGGCAGGTTAGGCGGGTGGACTGTTGATCTAGAGTGTAGAAGGCTCGCCCGAGGATGTCGAAGGACTTTGTACGGATGAGGAGTTCCCATGCCTGGGAATCTTGAAGACGAGGTCTGAAAGAGTGACGAAGCCAGGACCTTGTCCCAGGGAGGCAAAATGGGAAATCGCCGAAAGAGTTGAGACCCGATTCCAAGGAAGACTGGACTGTCGTCTGATCAAGGAAGACATGCTCAGCTGGCCGGTTCCCGCAGTTGAAACTTGATGTGAGCACTGCCGGATCGGGCTGTAACAGGAACCCGAAGAAGAGGTAGGTAGTGAGCTTCATGGTTACCTGCGAGGAGAGAAGAAAATTGACAGCAGGGAACTATAGGGGAAGGTAAGTAAACAAGGGGTTTGGGGCTGTGGGATGGTTGGGAGAGGGAAAAGTTGGGAATATGGATTTAAGGCGGGGAGGCCGAAGAGGTTTCCCTCCGGAACTGCAGGCGAATGGGGGGTTGCTCAGGATCTTCCGGGCTAGGATCGACCACAATCCTCGAGAGCCACTTCTCTTCGGGGTATTCTAGCCTCCCTTCTCCGGTCGCTAGGGGACTATGAGTATCCCCGCTGTCATTTGGTTGGATACCGGGTGCTGTGTCTTCCGGTTGGAGAGAACCAGGGGCTGGAACGGGTTCAACGGTAAGGGTGGTAGTCTCATCCAAGGGAGGTGTGGCAGTGGTGTTATGTGATTCGCCAGTAATGGCCGGGTCATCATCAGGGGGTCGAGCACGTTTACAGAGTGAGTGATGTATCCACGCTGAGCGTTCGGACACCTTCAAGGCAGCTGGAGTCGTCAGAAGGACTTGGAAAGGTCCTTCCCATTGTGGTTCCAGTGTATTTTTTCGATGGTTCCTAATACGCACCCAATCCCCAGGCTGGAACTGGTGGGCATCGATATCTAGAGGAGTATTCTGGCAGTCTGCTGCATAGCGGTGGAGTTTCTTAAGATGCCGTTGTAGTTCGGATACATACGTTGCCAATTCAGCCTCTCCAGCTTCTAACTCTGAAATGGGAAGCTGGGTTGTGTGGGTGGGGGAAGGTCTTCCAAATAGGAGTTCATATGGAGACAGTTTTAGTGTCCCTCTGGGCTGGCTTCTGATGTTGTGTAAAACTATTGGCAGCGCATTGACCCACTTAAGATTGGTTGCCTTACAAAGTTTCCCTAATTGAGTCTTAATAAGCCCGTTCATTCGTTCGGTTTGGCCGGACGACTGAGGGTGGTATGGGGTATGGAGTTCCCACTTTATCCCGAATGCCTTGGAGACTGCCTGGACAATTTCGGCGGTGAAGTGAGTGCCGCGATCACTGTCCAAGCGGCGGGGAACTCCGTACCGGGGAATGATTTCTTGCATTAATATTCTGGCTACCGTCTGAGCATTTGCCTTTCTTGTAGGGAATGCCTCCGGCCAACCCGATAACTTATCCGTGATGACCAATAGGAAACGGAAGTTCTGGCACCTAGGAAGTTCTGCAAAATCTAGTTGCAAACTCTCGAAGGGAATATATGCCCAAGGACGAGAGCCAGGCGGCCCGCGCGGTTCCCTCCTTGGGTTGAATCCAGCACACACGTGGCAATTTTTTGTAACAGATTTAGCGAATTGGTGGACTCCTGGTGCGTACCAGTGTCGCAGGAGGCTGTCTGCCAAACGGTCAGCCCCCCAATGAGTAAAGTTATGCAACACACGGAGGTGCCTAGGGATCCATGCCTTAGGCATTATCATGCGACCATCGGGAAGCACCCAGGTATTCTCTTTGTTCTGTGCCCCTAGTGCCTTCCATTGTTCAATTTCATGTGCCTCGGCCGTTGTATACATCCTATTGAAATCTATGTCGGCGGGGACTACGATGGCTTGAAATTCGTTATCCTTACGGCTAGAGGTGGCTGCTTGTTGGGCAACTGTGTCTGCGAGGCGATTCCCCGTCGATACGAAGTCAGTCCCGGTTGTGTGTGCCTTGCAGTGGATTACGGAAATTGCCGAAGGGAAATGGATGGAGTCCATTAGCCTTTTCACAAGCGCGGCATGGGATATTTGGGTTCCCGCAGCCGTCAGGAATCCCCTCTGCTTCCACAAGGTCCCGGTCGCGTGAACCAAGCCGAAGCAGTATTTGGAGTCGGTGTAAATATTTACTCGTTTACCTTCGCTGAGTTCACACGCCCGAATTAGTGCTATGAGCTCGGCTGCCTGTGCGCTGTATCTTTGATTGATGGAAGCGGATTCTAGTATTGATTCATGGGTGACCACTGCGTATCCGGTTTTCCGCTCCCCATTCACCATTTTGGAGCTCCCGTCTGTAAAAATGGAGAGGTCTGGGTTTTCAAGCGGAAGGTGGTCCAAATCATTTCGGGGTTTCTCCGCCAACCTGACAGCCTGGACGCAATCATGGTGTGGAGTCCCGTCATCTGGTAGTGGCAAGAGCGTGGCGGGGTTCAAAGTGTTTACCCGCTTTATCCTTACGTTGGAAGGGGTCAGGAGTGCAGCCTCATACTGATTCAAACGGGGGTTGCTGAAATGCTGGCAGCCCCGTAGGTTGAGTAGAGTGGCCACGGAGTGTGGAACGTTCAAGATAAGTTCTTGGTTTTGGACGATCTCGAGGGCCCGCTCCACTAGTTCGGCTGCCGCCGCAATTGCTCTGAGGCAACCTACGGTCCCCTTAGCTACCGGGTCTAGTTGTAGGCTGTAATAAGCAACGGGTCGCTCCTGTCCCCTGAATGTCTGTGTCAGGACCCCAGAGGCTACCCCTTTATTTTCATGGACGAACAGGGAAAAAGGGAGCCTGTAGTCTGGGAGTCCCAGTGCCGGTGCAGAGCGAAGTTCCCTTTTTATTATTTCAAAGTTTTGAAGGGTTTCCTTATTCCATTCAAGGGGTTCGGGCTCATCCTTACCGGTCATCTTGACAAGAGGTTTGGTAAGCTCTCCGTAAGCTGGAATCCACGCTCGGCAGAACCCACTCATTCCTAGGAACCCCCGCAGTTGTTTTTTAGTCTGTGGAAGTGGTACCTTCGCAATGGCTTCGATCCTTTCAGTAGTCAGGGTTCGTGTTCCGTTTCCAATGATGTGGCCAAGATATTTCACTTCTGTTTGGCAATATTGAAGCTTTTTTGGCGATACTTTATGTCCTTTGTGGGCCAGTGCGGTCAATAGATACACTGTGTCTTTATGGCAGTTTTCCTTTGATGTAGAACTCAAAATCAAATCATCAACGTACATTATCAAGCTCGACCCAGCGGGGAACCTTAGATCTTGTAAGTCCTTGTGGAGGGCCGTTGCGAAAATGGTAGGGCTCTCCACATAACCCTGGGGGAGTCGTGTCCAAGTTAGCTGGCCACTTTCCCAAGTGAAAGCAAATAAAAACTGGCTTTCTTCATGGACCCGTATTGAAAAGAAGGCTGAGCACAGGTCAACGACCGTAAAATGGGTGCTGTCTGGTGGTATCCCGGTGAGGATGGTATTTGGGTTAGCGGTGATGGAGTGTCGTGGTATCACAAAATTATTAATTATTCTGAGGTCCTGCACAAGCCGGTAGCGGGGTGGGTTCCCTGGTTTGCGGACCGGCAAGAGCGGAGAGTTACACGGGCTGGCACACGGGGTTAAGATTCCCTGGTTCAAAAAGTCTTTGATCATGGGCTTCAGCCCTTCTCTAGCCTCGGTTGGCAGAGGGTACTGGCGGGCGTACGGAAAGGGTCTGTCGGTGTGGTAAATGATCCGTACAGGCTCCGCTGACTTGAGGAGTCCCACTGCAGTGGAAGTAGTTCCCCAGAGCCATGTCGGTACCTCGGTTTCAAGAGGTGGGGGTACCCCGCTTGTAGGTGATTCCTCAGTTGTTAACATCCCTTGAAATGCGGCTGCCGACTCCTCAGGCATGTGGAGGTATATTCCCTCTGTGCTGCAGCTAATGGTGGCCTTTAATTTGCAGAGCAAATCTCTCCCCAGCAGGTTGACAGGGCTGGGAGTTAGCAAAAAGGAATGTTCAGCGGCTAAGGGTCCGATGGTGACCTTGGCGGGTTCAGAGAGATGGCAAACTCGGGGAATCCCGTCGATGCCCATTATGCGTTGTCGCTGGCGGCTGGATCTTAGATGGCTTTCGCTCAGGGTTGAAAAGGTGGCTCCGGTGTCTAGGAGGCATTTGTAGTCGTGCCCATCGATCTTTAGGGTGCAGATGGGGTCATGTGCAGACAACAGGATGGTAGGGCATATGAGGGCTGTTTCTTCGGGACTCCCAGCTGGTTGTCAATTGCTGGGCGCGGGGGTGTGGAGTGTGTTGGAGGTGCTGTGAGGTCGGGGTTGAGGGGGTTGGTGGTAGTAGGGGCTTTGTCCTGTAGTGGTCATCGTCGGTGGAATATCCTGAGGTGTCTGTGTAAAAGGGTTGGTGTTGCCCTGATTGGGCATACTAGTCATGTCCCTCTGGAATATAGGGCAATTTTTTCGGAAATGGCCCTCTTGGTTGCAGTAGAAGCAGGCAAAAGATCCCATTGGCCGGTTGGTGGTGGCGGCTTTCCCGTAGGGGTAGGGATTTCTACCGAAGTTGCCCCCCCTTCCTGATGTCTGCCACCTCGGGTTTCCACGGTAAGGCTGGTAACCAGGCAATGACCCTTGGATTGCAGGCCATGGGGGGTTGTTTCCTTGGGCGAAGGCGGGGGGGCCTCCGAAAGCTAACGCCAAAACTCGTGCATCCTCTTCCTTTTCTCGCCGGACCTCCCTCCTTTTCCTTTCGTCTCTCCCTTCATAAACTGTTTTGGCGATGGCAATGATTTCGGACATGGGTTTTCCCTCGTAACCCAGCTGTAACGTGAGGACTCTCCTGATGTCTGGAGTGCACTGGTCTTTAAAAAGGCTTTTCACCACGATTTGATTGTCAGGAAGGTCTGGGTCAATGCCTCCCCACGTCTTGAAGGCGTGTATGAGGCGGCTGTAGAAGGCTGATGGAGACTCATCGGGGCCTTGGATGATAGCATGTATCTTAGTCCAGTTCACCCCTTTCTTTCCTGCCAACTTAACTCCCTCTAGGATTGCTTTTCTGAAAACTTTTAGACTCCAATAACCCTTTTCTGTGTTGTAATCCCAATTCGGGTTATTCTGTAGATGGTGCGCCGAAACCACTTCAGCATCGGTGGGTTTATTGGTGCCGTCCTGGAAGTTGGGCTTTAAAAGGGCTTCCCCTGCTCTGGCAAGAATTTCTTCGCGCTCTGGATCGTTGAAGACAGCTTCCAGGAACATGTGTACATCAGCCCATGAAGGATTATGCACATTGAAGATGGAGTTGATCTGTCGGAGGCAGTACCCCGGGTTCTCGTCTAAGCTGGACATCTGGTTGCTCCAATTTAGGAGGTCACCAGAGGAGAATGGTATATGGGAGTACACAAAAGTGGCATTCCCTTCTCCATTTGCAGGGGCGACAGGCACAGCTCTGAGTGGGAACTGTCCCGCTTGGCTACTGGATGTTGCGGCGTCAGGTTCTTGAGGTTTCCCGGCGTTTTGTTCCTCTAGGGCTTCCTTAAGGACTGCCTTGAATTGGTTCACTAAGGAATTGCTTCGGGTCCGACTTGCCACTGGGCTGAGGTTTGGGGGCTCCCGGGCATCGTCCCGTGGCGTATTGGACCCACCGTCCGCTGGGCTTAGCGCCGGTGGCTGTTCTGACGGTCCTTGCACCCCTGGCCGCGGACTTCCGTCCTCTGGTGGAATGGGCCTGCGGACAAGGAG
This sequence comes from Darevskia mixta, assembly GCA_034641385.1. NCBI lineage: Eukaryota > Metazoa > Chordata > Lepidosauria > Squamata > Lacertidae > Darevskia > Darevskia mixta. Next base: position 3,652,343 of record JAWWNH010000224.1, on the reverse strand, counting down.
TGGGCACTGGTCGGGGAACTCTTCTTCTGTGGCCTCATGGTAAGGGGGCGGCCGGACTTCTCGTCTTTTAAGGACCGGCATCTGGTGGCTACCGCTTGCCATGCCCCGGGTTCGTTGTAGGAGGCCCCTGGCTGCTTCGAAGAGGTCTAGGTATTCTAGCTGTAGCGGGTATTGGTCTTCTAGCACGGTCCGCAAGAAGGATATTCTTTCGCTGTTGAAGGAGCCCCCTGACAGCCAAAGTTTCTCAACTGGGTGGTGTGCGGTAGCTTTCACCCAGACAACGTTGCATAGTTTCTTCAATCTTTTCTTCTCTAAATTGGAGGACTCTGGCAGTTCCGCCCAGTTGGAAAGGACGTATCGTAGCGGACTGTCAGACTCAGAGTCCTTACCATAGCCAAGCCGCAGTTGGGCTTTGCTCTGGCAGGGAGTCTGGGCACTAAATTCCTTGGACTGGGGTGCACCCATGTTTACGAAAGGATTAGGCCTATTAGACTGCAGTTCGGGTTAAGCAAAACCTCTGGATCCTGGACACTTCACTACCTCAACTGGACCTAGGGTCCGCACAGTCCCTCACTGTGCCCTGCCTACCGTTCGCTGCGCTACTACTAGGTGGCTCCGGTGCGATCAAGCCCTATCGGAACCCCCCTTACTAGTGCCAATCAGATTGTTGAGGGCCCGACAGCAACGCTCCTGCCTCTTACAAACTAAAGAAAAGGACCACCAGCCTTAGGACGCTTGCGTGTGCAATGCCAAGCGGTAATGTCCCGATAGAATGGTGAAAGGAAAAGGCGTCCTTGCGTTCTGACAGTAACCCGTCACTTCCTTGCGGATCGGAGTTACGCAGGGGCGGCTACACCTTTGGAGAATTTAAAGAGAAAAGCAGCAAGGGGTGACAAGAGCTGTCAGGGTGTCGAAGGGCCAGTTGCCTTACGGCTGGCACGTTGTAACGTGTAGCACTGTACCCAGGACCTTGATTCTACTTTATAATTCAGCCTTGCAGCTGTGCTGCTAACCAAGGTCCGAGAGAGAGATAGAAAAGGGATAGAACAGATAAGAAGTTATCGTTGCTGCGGTCACTTGTCCACCCCTTTTCCCGTGTCCCTATTCTATACTCACGTAACGATTCCCCCGTCTGCGTTGCTTTGGCTCCGTGAGGTCCCGCCGGAACTCCAATTATCGCCAACGACCCTGGTTCCGAGGTGGAGGGAAGCCCTCCCTCAAATTGCGGGGATGCGCGCTGGGTTTCCCCCTTCCCTTTCCCCGGATCGTCGGTGAACTCATAGTCCCTTCGTGGTCGCCAATTGACGTCGGAATTCGCACCCGGTACCTAGGCGAAGTGGGGTCCGACTCCAAGGGGAGTTCGGAGGAGTTTTCCCCGGTGAAGGTTGAGTTGAAGCCTTCCCGCGCCGAAGAAACAGAGACCACACGGAGCTGTCAAAGCAAGGCGAAGTCCCCTTTATTGATCTGTTGCAGCAGAGGTTCCCACCAACGTAGCGGATACAGAGAGAGAACCCCGATTATTGTTACGGGCAGTTTATATACACTTTGTTTTGCATAAAGTTCATTGGACAGGAAAAAGGCGGTAAAAAGAGGTTTACAAAAGGTAAGTACATTTTAATTTCTCTTGGGTGGGGACAACAATACAGTGAGAAAGCTTTAATTATTTACTGATGGTCTTGTTTGTTTGCTTGCAGGGCATTGCCGGAGATTGGATTTTCCTTTGTTTGTCTTTATGAATAAAACTGTTTCTTTTCTCTATTCTGTGTCCTTGCGTGGTTCTTGCTGCTTCTTTATAGATGCTGTAGGTGGCGCTGTGGGGCGTGAGGAAGCTGGTTTGACAGCTCGGGTTCTTTGTGAATGGCTGGGAGAGCTTTATGAATGAACTGGATTCTATGAATGGAGACCCGCTCGTTTAACCTTGCTTTGGTTTACAGAGTTACACACTTTAGATACACAGGGTTACATTTATACTGCAGACAATTACAATGTACACAAGATTCATACAGTAAAGGATTTGGAACATTGGGGACGGCTCACTTTTACGGAGCCGGGGGGTCGGGGAAAGGGAGAGAAGGGGAAAGGGTTTGAGTGCGTTTTTACAGCACTGGATAGGACTGGAAGGGAGAGATTGAAGAGTGTTTTCCAGCCCCTTTTCGAGGGGGGTTGGGGTGGTAGTATTAGAAGTGGCTGATCAGTCATCTAGGTGAAAGGTCAAGGCATTTGTTTAAGTTTGCAGAAGGAGGGGGTTTTGGAGGGAGATGGATTATGTAGATGCGCTTATGCACTTATGCAGACGTTCGCAGGCTAATCCTTTGGCTTGCTGATTAAGCAATATGCAAGGAGGGTTGCCCGAGGCAGGAGGGGTGGGGGCCAGGTTACCGGGTCACGTCCTTCTCCGGGAGGGGTTTTGCCTTGGTCCTTGTTCTAAAAATGGCTCCAGTGGTGTCAAGATTCAAGATGGAGCGGGGTCCCTTCTCTGGTCATAGGGGTGCGTGAACCCCCCCCCCCCTCCTATAACACTCCATACAGGGGGACGGATATTTCCCCATTGCTTAGGGCCCTCCCTGCAATGCCTGACAGGTCCCTAACTTGTATTTATAGTTAATGTGAGCCTTGGTGTCTGAATTACAAACTGGAACCATAATTTTAAACCCACACATTTGTACCTGATCATTTCATTCATGTTTTGTTGATAGAAGCTTTATTGCTAAGCCTCCATTCATCAAAAGAAGTCCGATATCCATTTACATAGCTTCTATAAGGAAGTCCAGAGTCTCAGAAGGTCTTTTGCTCCCACTCAAAGCATTTTAATAATACTCTGATTTTCAAGCAAAGCGTGTTCTCCTTCATGGAGAGCACGTGTTGCGGTGGGGGCCAGCAAATCACCCCACTGGTGCTGGGCGGGATCAGATAGATGGCCACAGTTATGATTGGGTTGTTGTTGGGGAGATCTAAGTGTTGCAATTTCTGATGGACAGCCCAGCGGGTATGTAACCCTTGGCACGCCCTGTGATGTTCCTCTTTCCTGCGTGCAACGGATCTCCCGCCCTTCCTCTCCCTTTTATTAGGCCTCTGCGTTGACCTTGCTATGCCTGTCATGGGGTCGTCTGCTGTTGGGGCAGAGGCCTGGTAGGAATTTTTCCAGTTGGCTGATTGGCTGGTGCCACCTGGTTTTCGCCTACTGCGTAGCAATTAGTCACAACTTGTAAGGTTGGCGGTTAGGCATTGGTTATTGTGTTCGTTGGTGGAGGGGTAAAGATTGGCTGTGTCTGCAACTCCAATGCTGCTGCTGCATGGGGAATTCCGTTAAAGGAATCCAGGGGCTCACCTAAATTACTGTCTGAGGTGTGAGTTATTTGAGGGGTGGTTTGGGGACCTCGACACGATACGATATAAGACTTTCTGCAGTGTCATTAGCTGGGAGCTAAATTTACATCAAAGCACTAATGCTAAATGCCCACACTGGAAGGCTCCACCTGAAATGTTGCTTCTATTACTGCCTTTATCTACATTGCCGTTAATTGTATTTTCATATTCACTTATGTCTGCATCTTCTTGGAAAAGTGGCATTGCCCAAATGGAAATGAATTGAGGAGGAGCCTAGTAGTTTGTATTGTGTTTGCTATTTCAAGCCTTCATTTCAGGAACAAAAGTGGATGATTTAGGAAGTGGGGTTTGGGAAAAGTTTTAGGAATCACATGTTTGTTGCAGTAGGTGGAAGTTGGCAGGAGGCTTTGGAGAGCTGGCTGGGGGAAAGTGTGAACAAGAGGACATGGCAAGGAGACCCACCGCAGTAGGAACCACCACCACTGCTCTCCAGGTGTTCTCAACTGTACTTCTGCTGTAGTGGGAAATCATAATTCTCCAAAGCCAATAGCGGTCTGCAAAGTGATGGGAACCACTGTTGGTGATCCATATGGAGACAATTTGGGACTTCTAGATTCCACAACGCAGCCCTCGAGTTTAAGGAACTCATTATCACCCCCGTGTCCAAAAAACGTGAGATGTGTCCCTCTGCATCGCTCAGTTCTCAGAGGTCACTCAGAGGTCACACGGGACATGACACAATGAGAACGAGGCTGCACCACGAAAGGTACATTGTCTCCAATCCAGATGACTTATGTTTAACTCTTTTCTGCTGTTCTATAATGTAATCATGATTACTTGAGTGAAAGTAGCTATTTGCTGATTGACTTTACTAGAAGTGTTTCAGAGCATTCATTTGCAGACCTGAAACATCTGCATCGGCATTGTAGAGCTATAGCATTGCCATATATGTTGACATCACTGGAGAATAATATCTAGTGGTAGATATAGCCAGTGCTTTTTCTGGGGGTACACAGGGGTACGCATACCCCTAAACATTTTGTGAATCTTTGTACTTTTGTCCATTTACTGTATTTATTTCCCCCAATTTGAACTATAAAATGGTGATTTTTCTTGAGTGAAAATGAGAGTACAGCTAAACATTGTTTTAGAAAAAAAAGCACTGGATATAGCCAAGAGCACACTCACCATAGGTAACTGTCATTCCTCCATCTACGCTACCAAAAGGTATCTGCAGTAACAATCAGGAAGCTCACATTTGGCTATCTCTGTGCAGATCTAAATTGGCTTAACTTCTAGCAGCTCCACTGCAGTCCAGGAGTCTCAGACTATTTATAGAATACAATTCTATAAATTGGACATGCTTTGAAGGCTGATCTACAGAGAAAGATTGAGACAAGATTTTTGTATCTGAAAGACATCTTCATTGTGCAAGTGAGCAGGGTGATACCATTTTTCTTCTCTACAATTATTGTTTTCCTTCTTAAAATCTAATCAGGGTTTTTCTTTTTAGAAAACAATTCCTCTTCCTATTACATTTAACTACGTTTAGTGAAGAAGGCAAAGGTGTTGTTGTCATGACGTAATCCCAAACATGAGAGTTCCTGGATTTCTTCTATAATTACATGGTTTCCAACCTATAAATGCCTTTGTGTTGATTAATAGCATCTGTTTACGCAGATAATTAAATAATTTATGTGCCCTGCACCTTATCTTTAAGCAGAACAACACTTTGAGAATCATTTTAATTGTTCTTTGAGGGTTGTGTGATACATGTGGAAATACAAATAAAGATAAATGATAGCTACTGCAGCTTCTTCTGAGAGGTCTCTCTTAACTTGATAAGGCTATCAATGACTAATAGCCATCATGGCTATATTGATAAGGCTATCAATGACTAATAGCCATTATGGCTATACTCCTTTTCCGACATTGGAGGCAGTGTGCAGCTGTATTCCAGTTGCTGCAAGCAATTTCCCCTAAGATTTCATATGCTATTTTCACTAATGTATGCATTTCATTCACACTTTCCCCTAATATACACATTTTTGTACATATGGATTGGAGAACTGCATCACAAAATATGGAGAACTGTGAATTTCAAAGGATTGTCATGTTTCAGTTTCCATATTGGGTTCAGAGTTGTGAATTAGCTATTTACTCATTAAAATGCAAACAAAATCAAAATTCTCTCCCATCCCTATTTGGGCATGAGGTAGGTTTACTCTGGGCAGGAAAAAATGCAATAATCATCTGTCTTCCCAAATCTGAAAAAGCCACATTTACAAGGGTGAGTCATTGCAGAGGCAGATTAGGAGTGTGCATGTTTTGGATTTTTACTAGCAGGGTTTTGTTATTTAAAGCCATGTTTGGGTATCTGAAAATATTAAAGCATAATCTCCAATGGCCACATAATGATAAGCGAATATAAGAAACCTTATTAGGGCCATGAACATTACCCATTACACTAAGAATCCCATTGATGTGGTCTGTTTCCTACTTAACGGCTTCTACTAGAACATAACAAATGGATCTATGGCTGGAGATTTTCTTCCCCCAGCCATTCCACCCCACAAATACGTCCAACCTGTGCCTGAGGCGCTAAGAACATCAATCCCACAGAGACCCTGAGTCAGCATGAGGAACGACGGATGAGTCAGATTCAAAGTCTCACTTGGAATACACCAGGCAATAAACAGTGCTTGCGGGTAACCTGCAAAAACCACCAGTGCTGTTAGGCTTATTCCTTTACTGATGCAGGAAAGGAGAACATGAACTAGAAACTTGATAGGCTCAAGGAAAACACTACGGCATTAGGAAAACATGACTGAGGTTGGAGTCTCTAACATTTGGAAGGACTCTTGGGCTGGACTTCATGTGCCCTAATACTAAGTTGGCCTCCTAAACAAGACTGTATATACTTCAGCCTATTAACAGAAAGAAAGGAAAATAAATTCCTGGTGGCATTCAGCTGAGGGTGCATTCAGATATAGGGATTGCATGTGTAGACCCTTTAACCACCCCCTTAAATAAATTCAGACAAGACTCAAATTTTGGTTTGGTTTTTGGCAGAATTTAGGCCACAACTTTATTGATTACAGCACGTGATTAGTTCCATAGGCTCTGGTTCGACTAGCTCCCTGCTCCGCAGGTAGCGCTGACCCAGGGCACCAGCATAGGTCAGCCAAGGGTGAACCCCTGGATAAGCGGAAAGCCAGGAACAGGCTCTCTCCGCCACCGAAATGTCCCCCCCCAGACTCAGGCACGGGCACAACCTCCTCTCAGGGGTTGACCAAACCATCGAGGCCCTGGGTTCCTTTAACGGAATTCCCTTCGCATAGGCATGGCGAGAGCGTTCCCCCATCCCTGTCACCTGAACCAGAGCCTATCCGCAACCTTACAAGTTGTGACGATATGCTACGCGGCAGGCGAAACCCAAATGGCACCAGCCAATCAGCCAAGTGGGGGAAATTCCTGCCGTGCCCCTGTCCCAACAACAGGCGACACACGACGGCATATCAAGGTCAAGCGCAAGCCCTAAATATAGGGAGAGGTGGGTGGGTGTTTCGATGTACTGGCCTTAATATAGGTCCCTCAATCCATTTGGCTAGCGTCCCATTGGTCTGATTACACCCAGCATCGAGGGACCTACCAATAGGGTGTTGTGGCTGCCCAAGCATTCCCACCCACAACACAAGGGTTCGGTTGCCAGGTCACACCGCAACATGTGCCCTCTTTGAGGGAGGACCCGATTTATTGGGTTAGTTTTCCTGGTTATAATGCTAGTGCTTCCTTTTGGGTTTCTAATGTTCTTTTTGCATTGCATTATCTCTTGCATTATTGCATTGTATTTTTTTGATCAATATACTGCCATGCCACACTTGTAGTCACACCAATGGGCATAGGATGACACATCAGCAGACCTCCTTTGACATGTTGCCAGCCTTTATGAGCATGTGTTTTTGTGTTCCCCCAGGTGGGAAAGAACTGTCTGATGGAATACCACCCCAAATTTTGCAACACAGCATGATCCATGAAAGCAGTGGGGAAATTATCCCGCAAAACTCCCATGGCTTGCTGAATTCGCAAGGTTGCAAACAGATTTTTTACCTAAGATCCAGGACAAAGCGAAGCCTTTCGGAAATCCCAGTAATGTCCGGGAAAATCCAGATGTATGGCAGCCCTCACCATGCCACAGACATCAAAATCAGCAATAAGATTCAGTTCATGGATCCACAACTCACAGTGATTTCATTGAAATTGCTCCTGGTTTACATGTGAATAAGTGGATATGACTTTGAAATTGTTGAGAATTTTTTTTTTTTTGTCCAGATTTTAAAGATGGGAACAATATGATGGTGAAGGAGGTACTACTTTGTGCATTTGCATCTTTTTCTGCCAGTGTGTACAAGTGTGCAAGAGAGAGGGAAGAGATCTTTGTTATAGAAGGTCTAATTCAAGCTTCATTCAAGTGACTGCAATGACCTCAGCTAGCATCAGTTACTGTTCTCAGTTTTAGCCCTTAAATGTACATATGAAATGCAGCAGAGACAACTGTCTCAGGGGCCTGTTACAATCCACATGAAGTCATGCACTTTATATGTAAGATGTATTTGGATCAAGTTCACTAAGAAACATCTCTTTGTTTTAAGAAGGATGAATCTATTACTTGAAACTAAGCACTAAGAGAATGAGCAAATTACTAGGGTAGAAAATGGACAACGGAACACACTGTGTATCTGGGGCATAATTAAGGATCCCATTTTATTGTAGGGAATTATTGATATATAAATGTATTTCTGTGCCACGTTATAAAATATCAAGACAATGTTCACTATGAAATATAAAACACTATTTCAAGTTTTTTAAAATAAATAAATAAATAAATACAGATGATCATTAAAGTGACTGGCTTTTTATGTCTGAAAAGCCTGTCTTGGGGTGGATCTACGCGCAGGAAAAAACCTCTATAAATAAGTCAGAAATTAAATAATAATAATAATAACAACAACAACAACAATAATAAAAGCTATGTGAAAATCACATAGAAAATATTTTTGCTGTCTGGCACCATCTGGTGTTGCTTGTTTATAATGCATTCAAAACATTGGGGTTTGTTTTTTTTACTAATGTAGCTGAGTCCTTTAAGAGATGCATGAAATTCGTGAGGATGTCTGCTGATTCTTTTCTGGAAGAGTGTTCCCCAGCATGTGATCAGTGACTCTAAATGCCCAACTCTGTGTCCAACTCATTTTTCTGTTCTCACCTAATTGCATATAATAATCCTTAATGAACACAATGAAGAATGAACAAAGAAGCAAAGAAATGAAAAGAGGAGCTGAAGTTATTTGGTACAGGGGTGTTGCTTAATTTGTCATGTAATCAATTAAATCTAATTTGTGCCTTGTGTCTCTGCATAATACTTGGTTATAACTTTTAGGCAAAAGGCTACTTCAACTGTCAGTTTAGCATGAGCTGGGCTCCATATCCCCCTCTGACACTGATTTATATTGAGCCATTAACTTCAAATAAGGCGAAAGCTGACTTTAAGCAGACTGATCGTGTGAGCTTAAAAGCAAATCCTTTAACAATGCCATAATTTCCCCTAATGAATATTTCTTGTCTCTAAAATGCTGCTTTCTGTTAAAGGAACAAAACACACACACCCCAAAGTCTCTGCTGGGTCACTGATGTAGTTTGACACAATAAATAGCCAGTCCCCAATTCCCATATTGTATAATGCAAAAGGAGACATGGTTATTGTCTGTTAAATAAACATTGTAGAATAAATACCCTGCCATATTGCTCACTTGTGCTACAATGTCATCGGATTCAACATAAGTACAGTAATGCATTTTCTTAATAGTAGCTTTATTTGGGACATGCAGAAATGGTTGCTGTTTTCTGTTATCGGGAGAAAGCCCTTAAAAAGGGGCTCGATAGGCCTTTTAAGGGCTAACAGTCACAATAATTAAATTGAAACATCTCTATGTATGAGATGCTGAGGACCAATTAAGAGAGGGGTAGCCATTGCTCTCGTACTGCGAGTTTCCTAGAGGCTATTTATTTATTATATTTTTAGGTTGCCCTTCAGCAATGCTGTCAGAATGGCTTATAATAAAATAAGAAAACCCACAATTTGAAAACAGTCATCATTAAAACTGGGAGATAACCAGCATCATATAACCAACATGCTTACATCTAATTAACACATGAAGGGGTTAATAGAGTAAGCTGTCCTCTTCCCATCGCCTTGGAACTAGGTAATCAAGCCTTTGCTCTCTGATGAACTCACAGGGCTGTCTTAAGCATATGCGGCGCCGGGGTGCAAAGATCTTGCCCCCCCCCCCCCGGTTGCTCAGTCCCAGGCGCAGGAGGGCGGAGCTGCCCGGCCGCCTCAGCATCTTGCTGGCTTGGTTGCCCCCGAACTTGCAGTGCAGAGCCGCCTGCAGCAGAAGAGCCTGTCGCGGCACTTCGACCGACGGGCGGTCTCTTCCCCGGACTCAACTCTCAGGCCCCAGACTCTCAGCCTGGTGCCCCTGAGAGCCCGGCGCCTGGTGCCCCGCACCCCTAGCACCTATGGGTAAGATGGCCATGTGAACTCAGCATGTGAAGAGGTTTCAGATGGTTGCTCAAGTTTAGCCGTGGTTCCTTCACAAGTCATACTTGTGTCTCTATATCTATCATTTAGGAACTTTCACCATTTGTAACCAACTAAGTTTAATTGCAGATGCAACTTTTCAGACTGGCATACGGGAAAGCAGATGAACCAGACCTCTGAAGCATTTGTAAGTAAACCATTTTTAACCTACCAAACATGTGATATTTTTCTATGCTATGGGAAGTGGAAAACTTTGGAAGGAAATTAGAAGGGTATATTTTAACGGTCTAACAGCCTGTATTGCTGCACTTTACTCTGCTGCATATTTTGTGATTTTAAATCTCTGCTGGGGTCCCTCACCAAAGACTACTTGCTGCAAACCTGGATCTTAGCATCCAGGGAATTCTCCTTTTTATGTTATTTCCCCCCCCCCCTAAACCAACAAAAACAGTAAATCACTATTTTAAAACCCACAATAACGCAAGACACAGCAGAGAAATTAAAGGGGGGGGGGGAAATCATTACACGCTTAACCTAGTAACATAACCTGTAGCAGTGTTAGAGCTTTAATGTCCTAGTACCTAAGGAGGCTTCAAAGAGGCCTCAGGGAGCTTTTGGAAATTTGTTTGACAGAGGGCAGCCTGGTAAATAATGATTCTCTTACCTGGTGATGGTGAGTATCTCAAATGGAGAGAGGGAGGGTGCAAGAGAAGGGTATACTCTGTGGAGGCCAGGCCTCTCTTTCTCAGGGAGCCCAGGATCTAGGGTTGCTGGATCATGACCATCACAAGCCTGCTGGCTGCGTGGGGCTGGGAGTTAGTTGAACATCATCTGGAGGTCACCACATTTGCTATCCCTGGTAGAATCCACTATTCTTCTTAGTCAATAATCTCATTTATTCTAGTTGCTGCTAGTTTACAAATAAGCCATGCTCAATATATTATTGTAACTGCTTTACAACGGATACATATAGAATCAAATGCTCCAAACTTCCCCAAACAAACCCTTTACTTACCAGAATGTAGACTGTGACCATAGCAATGCCAGATCTCTGACGGATGGGGTCTGGTTCAATATCATTGTCCAGGTCAATAGCTTTCACCCAGAGAAAATACTGAGGCTGAGTTTCTCTATCAAGCATGTTCAAAACTTTTATAATACCTGGCATGGGCACACACACCATTAAATCATTAAAAAAATACGTTTCTATTTTTTTGAGCAGAAATACATTAATCAACCTTAGTGTACCAATAATGAGCTCCTCTAATGGCTCTTCAGCTCCCATCAGCCCATGGTCAACAATCAAGGGGTGTGGGAGTTGTAGTCCAACCACATCTGGAAAGCCACTCGTTCCCCATCTCTTAACTAGGTAAGAGAAAAATCCTGGTAACCAGGAACCAGAAAATCCTGGATTGGATAAAATGGTGTTACAGCATGATAAACATTACGGAACAGCACACATAACAGGTTCATTGACAGGGCTCAAGGTGGCTTAATGATAAAAACAAGAACCACTAAAATCAAAGAAAAAAATCATTAAAATATGAAACGTCAATAGAATTAAAACTATTTAATATATAAAATCTGTTTAAAACATAGAAAGAATTCCAATAAAAATAGCATGGCACCAGCCCCACATAGAGCACATTACAGTAATGCAAACATGATGTAACATGTGTGTCACTTGGCCAAATCGGACATCTCAAGGAATGGGCACAGCTGGTGCACTAGCTTTAACTGTGCAAATGCATGCCTTGCCACAGCAGAGACCTGGGCTTCCAGGCTCAGGGCTGAGTCCAGGAGCCCAAACTGCAAAGCTGTGTCTTCAGGGGGAGTGTTACTCCATCCAGCACAGGCTGAATCCCTATTCCCAGTTTTGGCTTCTGACTGACCAAGAGCACCTCTGTCTTGCCTGGATTAAGTTTCAATTTGTTCACCTTTATCTGGTCCATTACTGATGACAGACACCAGTTTAGAACCAAGACCACTTTAGTAAGCTATCCCGAGGTCCAGGACTGAATCTTGCCTAAAACCATGTTCTCTTCTTGACTCCAGTAAAAGGATGAAAGCTAAGGCCATTTTTCTTCCTGTGGCATTCATTCTTCTTGAGCAGAGAAGCCTTTAAAATAATTGGCAATACCTGTATCTGGCTCTATATAAAATTTAGGAGGATGTCCTGCACCATCACCAACAATTGTGTACTTCAAATTATTGAATGGCCAGTCTTCATCTGTAAAGGCGACTCTTCCGACCACAGTGCCAATGCTGCTATTTTCAAGCACACGGAATATATTTGTGCCAGTATGAGGATCTATTTCATTATTACGGGTTACTTTCACAATAACCCTAATTGTGCCTGAAAGGGGGTTTAAAAAAGAAGAAGATGAGCAATAAACAAGTTTCAAAGAATGTTGTTGGAGAACTTTGCCTCATAGATTGTCTGCAGTGTATTGCTAGAGGATTATGATCTGACTGCCATGAAGGTGCCTAGGCTTGGACAGAAAAGGGCTACTGGAATCAGAAAGATTAAAATTCAGCAGCCAGGTGTGTCAGCTAGGTCTTGCCTACCTAATGGGCCAGAGTGGCTGCTGAATGCTTCCCAAAATCAGCTGGATCTTCCTTGAGGGCTTCAAAAGGGGTAGGTGGTATACCTCCCTTCTCTTTTCCCATCTCCCATCCCGGTCTCTCTGCCCAGTCAACAGGAGAACAATAGAAGTTGCAGTTTTGATCTGGACATCTAATCCTGCCAAGGCCTGTTAGTGGCCCTGGCAGGCATCTAAAAAATCACACCGTGAAAAGCCTTCGGTGGTGATTGCACTGCTTCGTAGTCAGAGGGCTTATTTATACAGTCTTTGCACTTGTCGTCCTAGCTGTGAGCTGTCCCTAGAACACAGACCCTTCTGTTTGTTAGAGCTGCTGCAAATGAAGAATCCCTGATCTGGACCTTGTGCAGAATAGAAATGAATTTGCTCTCCACCACAAGAATGAGTTTCAAAACTTCACTGCAAAACAGTCTTAACATATTTACAAATAAACACCACAAAATACAAAATAACACATTGCTCTTAAACAAGCAAGTAATGTGGTCCAGTCTTCTTTTTAGTCCTTCATGCAAACCACAAGGCCTCAGTAGGTGGTCCTTCTATGAAATTCCCCAAGTGACTGAGATTCCCATCCCTCTTGGATGTTCCCTTAGTGCTGTACAGCAGGTGTGGGGAGTACAGAGGTGCCTCTTTTCCTCATCTGGTGCCATATGAAGACCTACACACATGATTGTGCTAATTTGGGGAGGGGCATAAAGGCTCGCCATTGAGAGTGGAGAGGTGACTGAATTAGAACAAACATTTAATCATCTATATTCCCATCACCAGCAAGGGTAGTGGTAGAAACAAAAATATTAGTTTTCATACCAATGAGAGAATAATGAGAATTACACTCTGGTTGATCTTGCATAGGTTTTTTTTCTAGTTACAAAAGTGCCAAGAGCTTTCGGTGGAGTATCATATTTTTTATATTCCCCTTTCAGCTAGTATTACTGCAACACTGAGGTTTTAGGGTGTGCCTGGCATACAGCGATAAAATTGGATCCTATGGTGTTGGGGAAGTGACTGGGATTCATGGGAGGGAAAGAATATGGAAGGAAGACAAATCTAGTTGATGGAAGATGGTTTAGATGCCTACAAGCTTTCCCCCTTTTTAGTCCTCCTCCAAAAATTCTGATCCCAGAGAAAGCCCTGTATTCAGTCCACAAAACCTTCAGCTGCTCTTTTATAAATGCCAATTCAGTGCTTCAAAAACAACTACTATTATGGGAGAAGGATCCAGATGGATTTTACTGAATGAGTCAGAATTAAGATGTGGGTGGCAAGAGCTATGCATCTTGTGGGGGGTTGACAGGTAGGGGAGAATCTTTCATTTTAGTTTTTAATCACAGTGAATTGTTTTCCCAGGGCACTCCAATCACAGTGATTTGGGAGAAGGATTGAAAACATTTCCTTTCCATGTGGCTTTATGCCTTTCTGTGTCAGTGGAGATATTTCTATTGTATCCCCCCAAACCCATGGTGGGTAAGCAGAAGCCTGTCCAGCCCAGATTCCTGGGGTAACAGGGTCTTTGCTGAGAGGGTGATCTCCCCTCACATGAATCTGGATAAATCTAGATCTTCCACATGCTCAGGACAACTTACTTGTTTGTGGTGGCTCCCCACCATCAGACACGTGGACCATCAGTATATGCTTGAACCGCATTGCGGCAAACAGATCAGAATCATAGTTCAGGTGCTGAGGACCAACCTATAGGAAAATGATTTAAAATAAATAAATAATGAAACATTAATTCATTTGTGAATTACTGGGGAGGAATTTTATATATCATTTGTACACAGCTTTTGCTATTGGGAGAACTGGGCCCAAGCTAACAAAATGAATTTCAATAGAGAGAAATGTAAAGTTCTAAATTTAGGCAGGAAGTATCAGTTGTACAAATATAAAATGTGGGGAACCCCTGGCTTGCCAGCAGTACATGCGAAAAAGATCTCGGGGTCTTGGTGGACCACAAGCTTAACATGAATCAAGAGTGTGATGCAGCAGCAAAAAAAACTATTGCTATTCTAGGCTGCAGGGGTTTGGACTTGATGGCCCCTTCCAACTCTACAATTCTATGATCTAGTACAGCAGTCATTAAAATTGCTACAACAGGCAGGAAAAACCATTAATTGGTACACCAAGAACTACAGGAATTTACAGTGGTGCATGAGAAAAACAAGCTTAAGAACAACTATATATGTTGGGATATTGTGGTTTTCCTGCTTCGTCATTTGATGACTACAGCAGCAAATGATGTCCACATAAGTGAAAAAGTCATTACAGATCCAACACCATAGATGACAGCATCATGTCACCTCCAACAATCTACATTCCCCCCCATGGAGATAGTTCACACATTCAATTTCCAAGTGTTATATGATGACAAGTGACCAAACTATGTAGATGCATATCTAGGTCAGATGTTTTGGTGTTGATTTTCAAGAGCTATTCAGCACAGAATTACTGTCCCAAACCACACCACCATGATCTCTTAGTTCTGCATAGACAAGCATCTACCCTTCTGTACTAATTTCTATGTCAACACAAATTGTCTTTCAATTAACAATTGTAATTAACAATCAGACTGGAGTTATATTTAAAAAATGTGCATATTTAAAAGCTACAATCCAGTTGGCTAACACACACTTGTGCACAGTAAAGTGTTTTGTACATACTTTGATTTCATTGCCAGTTAGAGTGAAAAAATTATTGGAATAACCATCCAGTGTGAAGGTGAGAACATTGTTGGGAGGTGTTCCATCTCTATCTCCACACTCTAAGGTGTCCAAGGGAGTCCCAATAGAAATTGTTTCAGGCACTTCAATGCTATAAATGAGAAAATCCATAGAGAACATGCATGTAACTCTAATTGACATAGGTAAGGTAAAGGGACCCCTGACCATTAGGTCCAGTCACGGGCGACTCTGGGGTTGCGGCGTTCATCTCACTTTACTGGCTGAGGGAGCCAGTGTACAGCTTCTGGGTCATGTGGCCAGCATGACTAAGCCGCATCTGGCGAACCAGAGCAGCGCACGGAAACGCCATTTACCTTCCCGCCGGAGCGGTTCCTATTTATCTACTTGCACTTGACGTGCTTTCGAACTCCTAGGTTGGCAGGAGCAGGGACCAAGCAACAGGAGCTCACCCCGTTGTGGGGATTCGAACCACTGACCTTCCGATCGGCAAGCCCTAGGCTCTGTGGTTTAGACCACAGCACCACCCGTGTCCCTATGATAAAAACAGGACATCATGCATTTCTTTTTAGTGAGCATCCTACATTCCCAGTACATTTCCGAGCACAATTCAAAGTGTTGGTGCTGACCTTTAAAGCCCTAAACGGCCTTGGTCCTGTATACCTGAAGGAGCATCTCCACCCCCACCGTTCAGCGTCCCCACCCCCACTGAGGTCCAGCGCAGAGGGCCTTCTGGCAGTTCCCTCATTGCGAGAAGCGAAGCTACAGGGAACCAGGCAGAGGGCCTTCTCGGTAGTGGCGCCCGCCCTGTGGAACGCCCTCCCAGCAGAGGTTAAAGAGATAAACAACTATCTGACACTCAGAAAATACCTGAAGGCAGCCCTATTTAGGGAAATTTTTAACCTGGGATATGTTAATGTATTTTAATATCTGTTGGAGGCCGCCCAGAGTGGCTGGGGAGACCCGGCCAGATGGGTGGGGTACAAATAAAAAAAATATTATTATTATTATTCAGAACTTTGACTTCATTCAATACTCTTGGACTTGCTTTGATATTTGGGTTTTGCAGTGTCAACTAGTAGCCAGTACTGCTTCCCCCAAATGCCACACTTGAAATTGGTTTGTCAGACAACACATTCAGATTGAAGAGGTTGAACATTTACATTAACCATTTTTTTCTGTGGCACCTTTTCTCCTTAGGCTGTTCCTGCTTCCTCCTGTAAAGTGTCAGGGATTTTAAACCAGGATCTATGCTCCCCACACCACTCTGGAAGCAGGCATATAGGAGCTTTATCCTGATTCCTTGAGTACTACACTTTTGCAGACGGTCAAAGGTAGCACTTCAGTGTGCAATCTACCAGAGATCAGGTCACATAATGGATCCAGAAAAACACATCTGGCCTTATAATTCATTCTGGGGAGGCACAGTTTGATCTGCTTATAGACTTACTCCTTTATTGATTCCTTAATGTCCCATCCTACTTGCTTGCTTGTTTGCTTCCTTGATTTCCCATTGTGCCTTCTAGTCTGCCTCTTTGCTGAATCATTTGGCTGTTTCCCTCTACTTGGAAATCTCCCTTCTGGGTTAATCAACAGGGGTGAATACACTAATCGGACCTCCATGGTGAACAGGATGTCACAACATTGCATGGCCAGGTCAGGCTGCATGCTGATGTTGTGGGGGCAAGAAGGAACATTTGAGAGTAATCAAAATGAGCAAACATTCTAAACGAGGAATTTTGGGGGGGGGGCACATTTTTTTTCTGCACAGCTGAAAATCTACATGGAAAAAAATTACCTCAGCCATGTTGGCAACACCCAGATAAGTCAGAACTGAACCCGTTTACTAGATATGATAGGGTTGCCATATTGCAAACAGTGAAAATCCGTATCTGAAGAAGTGTGCATGCACACGAAAGCTCATACCAAGAACAAACTTAGTTGGTCTCTAAGGTGCTACTGAAAGGAATTTTTTTATTTTGTTTCGACTACGGCAGACCAACACAGCTACCTACCTGTAACTAGTGAAAATCCGTGTTGAGGTTTTTTTTGACAAAGTTGTTGAGCTTTTTATGGAAAAACAGCACTGCCGATATTTAAAGACATATGGCAACCCTTACAATTAAAATTGAGCACTTTTTTTCTACTACTGAAAACAACTATAAAGAATACTTCAGACACTTACATGTAAAGGTCTTGGGAGCAAAATGGAGGATTATCATTTACATCCTGCAGTGTGATAATCAGCAGAACAGTGGAAGAATGCAACCTATCATTGTCAAAAGCTCTGATTTCCAATGCAGTTTCATGGGGGAAAGTGAGGTCTTCATAGTCCAAACGATAGGTGGTTGTGATTTCACCAGTATCTAGGTACCAAAAATATATACATTGAGGGTAGGGGAAAGAATGCCTTGATTGACACTGCAAAACATTTTAAAGTAATGCAAGCAGAAGCAAGATATAAGAGACCAGTTTAGAATGATAATAGTACATATTGGCTTCCTCTACAGGTATATGTTTCCTCTATAGGTGGGTAACTTTATTTTATAGGAATGGCATTTATATCAGATTGGATCCCAAGTCCCATTGATCTGCTTATTTGAGCTAGGCATGCTGATAGCACTACTACACTGCCATCAATTAGGTATAAATAGGCCTAAAAGATGAGCATGAGTCAAATATGCATAATTGCCTTTCAGGTCACAAAGCGATTTAGATTAAGTTTTAAATACAAAAAAATATCAAAAAAAATTCCAGCCATAAAAAAAATCAATTTCAACATAGTCATTAATTTTACATCAAAAGCAGCTAAATATGTTGTAGCACAGCATATTACTCAATCAGTTGATTGTATTTTAAAATAGTTTACATTATAAATAACCTAATTTATTATCATCTCTCAAAATCTATTGTCTCTATAGTCTCTCAAAATCTATTGAGAATGTCCTCTCACAGTATTAAACTAAGTACTACAGACCTTTGATGTTTATATTCTTATCCCCTCTATTGTCCATCATCTAATCCCCCATCCTTAAAATTTCCAGAATTCATGATTAAGGGAACCAAATCTTTGCAGTAAGAAATTGACAGTGAAATCATTTCCTCTATATTTGAGTCTATGGGGAGAGGCTGAAAGTCAGTGCTGGAGCACATAGAGTGTAGGAAAATGTCCCAGGTTAAATCCCTGACATCTCCAGTTCAAAGAATCAGGCATCCAGGCTGGGAGACACCTCTGCCTAACATTGGGCAAGATGGGCCAATAATGTCACTTTTCTTAAAATATAAGGCAGCTAGTTGGGCAAGATAGGCCAATATTCTCAATTTAAAAAATATATAAGGTAGCTTCCTGTATTCCTCCCACCCTCTTTCAGGATACTGGAGCCTTTTGTTGCAGACTTCAAAGTTAAATGAAACCAGCCATTTTTGGTAGCCGTCCAATGAGGCATGATAAAACTCCTAGTTGTGTTGCTTGCTTGGAATGTAAGGTGGAGGTGGGCCTAGCACCATGTATGGATGCTGGAGTCTATTTGGCTTAGTGTACCACAGGTTGTTCTGGTCTGGTCGAGTGGATGCATTCTGCTGTTCTTCATAACTTAGATTTGGAAGCATTTTTCCCAGTTGTGAAATGTTTGATGATCCCACCTTACCAGAATCAATAGCAAAACCTCTGTAACTGCCCACAAATTCATAGTAGACTCTGTCCCCTATATCTCTGTCCACTGCAACCAGTCTTGCCACCGATGTCGCAAAAGGCAGATCTTCCAAAACAGTAATATGAATTTCAGATGAATTCCTGTGGGGAAAGGAAAGACTGCTTCAAGCTTCGACCCAAATCATCAAGTTGGTTAAAACATGCGCAATGTGTCGAGGTGGCCAATGACAGCAGCACTACCTCTGCTTAGCTCAATGGGGCTGGGACCGGGTGGCAGTGAAGTCAAGTCCAATGGGAGTGCCAGATTGGTGGAAGTGATCCTGCTGGGACAACCATCTCCACTGCCTCACCTCACTGCAGCCCCATCAAGGTACACAGCAGAGGCAAAGGCAAAGATTCTGGAAAGGCAGCCATGCCTACTTATGTACCACTACCACATATAATGTAGAAACATGTACAATATACCACATTGTTTCTGAGGCATGCAGTAGAGTTGCACAGTCCATAGAAGCTTTCAAATGTGGTGACCTTTGACCATTGTTTTCCCTTAGCCTAACCTTCCTCTTAGACCTTAGCCTAGCCTAAGCGACTGTTATGAGGATAAAAGGCAGGCTCATGTATTGTATGTGGCTCCTTACAGCACGAGTTGCCGACGTGGTACCCATGGGTGCCCATGAACCCTGGTGCCCACAGGGTCCTATTTCTCACCCCTCCCCTGCTGCAATTAGGATTGAAAGAAACCTTCTCTTAGCCAATATGTTTTTTCAAGCAATATTGCCATACAGAGAGTTTTTTGGGTGGGGTTTTGTAGCAGTTCACTTCACCTGCACAGATCCCCCCAAGACGTTTGACAGTCCGTTGGTATCTTCACCCACCACTGGTTAATCACACGCTGCCACCAACCAGTATATGCCTGGTAATTACTTCACTCACTTCAGTCAAGGAGAATGTTGGAACAAACTGTGTTTATTGAAGTTCAGTACATAACTATGTGGTTTCCGAATGAATAGTTCTTTCTTTTCTTTTTCTTTGTATTAACAGTTCCTATCCTGGCCTAACCCTACAGCTTCTCCTCCATCCCAGTTCCAAACTATCTCTCCCTTCCTTTCACCTACTACTTCCCTCTCTGACCCTCTCCCTATCTCCACAGACCCTTTTCTTTTCCCTGGGGTGGGTTTATATAATCCTCTTAACTCCGCCCCCCTAAGGTTTTTACTGGCTAATCCCTTTAACTCCTTCTTTGTGGTCCCTCAGTTTGGGTGATCGTCACAGGGTGTTACAGCTGTGACTTCTCTACAGGATGGACATGGACACACACACACACACACACACACATTAGGTTTAAAAAGATTATCCCTTTGGTTCCCAGCTGAGACCTTCCTCACCACATTTGGCTCAAAAGAAGCATTCCATGCTAGCCAACAGAAGGGGTAATGGGGGGGAGGCAGTCTCAACTGGAGAGCTGTGACCCCATCCAAAAAGAAAGAAATAGCTTGCCCTCCATTGTAATTAGGCTTGAAAATGGCTTTGTGTTGGCTCCAAGTCAAATTGGTGGGTAGGAGAGGGGGGGTGGAGTGATCACTGTGCCGCTGGGGGAGGGAAGGTTAACTCTTGCCCCCTCAGCTGCACTTTCCAAGCCTAATTATTTGCGGGGAGAATGAGTGTGTGGGGTTCATGGTGCCTGCAGCGGCTCCTATTGTTCATAAATGGTCCCACAAACCCAACAGGTTTTCCTGGGCAGAATGAAAATGCCATGCAATGTAGAAAGAAGTCAAGGGCCTTATTTGGCCCCTGTTCTATTTGAGCTTCTGGGCTCTTAGCAGGCCATACCTGCTCTCTCCCTTTGCCGTCTCTACTCTGCAGCTTCCTTGAGCATTTCTCGCTGCCTGGATTGTGTCCTTGAACTGTGATGGTGCTTCTTGCTTGCTGAGATGGAGAGGATGTGTTTGTGTGCAAAGCTGGGATGTAGCCTACTGAACCAAGGTGTGTGCCATATCTACTGATACACCCTGTGCTTTTTTCTGGGGGTATGCAGGGGTACGCATACCCCTAAGCATTTTGTGAATATAACGGGAGAAGAAACTAAAAAAGTGGTGTAGAGAGCCAGTGTGGTGTAGTGGTTAACAGTGGTAGGCTCGTAATCTGGGGAACCGGGTTCGCGTCTCCACTCCTCCACATGCAGCTGCTGGGTGATCTTTGGCTAGTCACACTTCTCTGAAGTCTCTCAGCCCCACTCACCTCACAGAGTGTTTGTTGTGGGGGAGGAAAGGAAAGGAGAATGTGAGCCGCTTTGAGACTCCTTCGGGTAGTGATAAAGCGGGATATCAAATCCAAACTCTTCTTCTTCTTCTTCTTCTTCTTCTTCTTCTTCTTCTTCTTCTTCTTCTTCTTCCACGGTGAATCGTTAGTTCTGTTGCTACCCCCAATGTCGGCCTCATTTCCTGTCATGGTGTTTCCTGAGTCTCAGACAGAAGCGAGCGTTTAATGTGTGAAGCAGTGTGGAATGTGGATGTGTAGTGTTTTACTGATGAAACCTCATGCCAATGTGGAAGTTACTGTGAGCTGTCAGCTGTGTAATATGAGGTAATGCATGTTCTTTGTACTTTTGTCCATTTGTTGTTGTTCAGTCGTTCAGTCGTGTCCGACTCTTCGTGACCCCATGGACCAGAGCACGCCAGGCACGCCTATCCTTCACTGCCTCTCGCAGTTTGTCCATTTACTGTATTTATTTCCCCCGATTTGAACTTTTATAGTGATTTTCTTGAATCAAAATGAAAGTACCCCTAAACATTTTTTTTAGGGGGGGGGGACTGGATCCACCAACGTTTGCCTTTGGCTCTGCTCTCCCTTGGTATGTAGTTCCAAAAGGTTTCTCACAAATCCCTGTTCTAGAACATACTGCAATCTGCATAACACCTTGAATCAGTCCATAACAAAGTCTGAAACCTGAACTTATTGTATTTTGGTCATGGCATGGACCATTAAGGAAGGCCGCCATCTAAACATACTTACCTGGATATTATTAATCCAAGGTAACTGAAAACACACCATTCTGATATCAGAATCCCATATTTTCCCAATAATAATACTGCATCAAAGAATACATTGTTAAAATAGTGGACGAAAGAATATTGCTTCTGAATGGTCCCTTAACATACGTTTGAGATGACAGTTAATCTATCTTGACATCTCTGTCTAGCTGCGAGCAAAATAAATTCTGTCTTTTTTCACTTTCAGAAGAGAGCTGATATCCAAGATGTCTCCCTTGATTCTTTTGTTTAGTTTCTAACGCATATTTTATTCATAACCCTCACTCACTTTCCTTCCCTTCCATGACCCACTGGGATTGTAGATGTTCGGAGGGGGATATTGAGGGAACCGCACGTTTATTCAAAGGGGCTTTGATGTTCTGGAAGGAGGGAAGTACCTCTGTTTTAAACAACTGTGACAATTCTTTTTAAAGTACTGCTTATTTAATTATTTTAAAAGCAATCAGCATCCCTTTCCTACTCCAATTTTATCATTTATGGAATACCACAGTAGTCCATATCTTTCTATGTACCACCAGGAGTATTTCCCACATGATCAGGCACCAAACCCAACCAAATCTTCATCACAAATGGTACGCTTTGCCACCAAGGGTACAATGGCAGACATCTTTGTTCTCTGGTGAGCTTTCGGGTATGATACTGGTGCTTTCAAGTGGGATCATCTTAAGAGATGGTCCTAGTTGCGGTAAGGCCCTCAACCCAGTCCTCCCACCCTGGCGTGGGTGGAGTCATTGCCCTCATGCCAGGGTGGCACCACGATTAACCAGGGCTAATTGCCCAATCAATTTGAAGGGTTATCGTGCGGGGGAGTATGCCGAACACCCACCCACGCTGCCAAACACCCCCCACCCTCCCTTTTTATTTAGGTGTTTTCTGGCCTTGCTTTCAACTTCAGTTGGTTGCCCGTCTTGGGACGGGGACCGGGTAGGAATTTTTCCATTTGGCAAACTTGGCACTGGCCACTTGGTTTTCGCCTACCTCTTAGCAATCGTCACAACTTTGTAAGGTTTGGCGGTTAGGCATTGGCTTAATTTTGAGTGGGGGAGGGGAGGTCAGCCATCGCCTGCCCCTCCATTGTCCAAGGGTATTCCATTAAAGGAATCCGGGGCCTGAATCCTGTCCGAGGTCCGCTTGAGGGGCTAGGGCCATCCCAGGCCTCTGGGGACACCGAGGAGAGCTGCAGGCGGGTTTCCCCGATGTGGCTTCCTCTTTGGGTGGTTTGCCCTTACAGACTTCCTGCAACGGGGGCAGGAGTCCGATATAGTCTTTTGCCAATGCCTAAGCCAATACCGCTCACATTTGCAAGTCAAAGTTGTGGCCAAAATTTGCCCAATAACCTTAAACTTAAATTCTGTCAAAACAAAATAAAATAAAAAAATTCCTTCCAGTAGCACCTTAGAGACCAACTAAGTTAGTTCTTGGTATGAGCTTTCGTGTGCATGCACACTTCTTCAGATACTTCTTCAATTCTGTGTCCGTGTTCAATTCAATGGGGATTGGTTTGAGGGTCTTGACACGCAAATGCATTTGTCTTATTCACACGAACATTATTAAGTATATACTTTCATAATTCTTACACCTCCAAATGTAACTATGAACTAATCGTAAGCCAAAGGAGAAAGCACAGAAAAGGCTTACCTAAAAACAGGAGCCTCATCATTTTCATTCTGGATACTGATAGTTATGGTTCCAGTACATGACCCAGGGCTTGTTTTTGCTTTCTCTTTGGCAGCAACCACCATCCGGAAATGCTAAAATCAACGACATTCATAAATTCTTAGTATTCTGCATTTTACATCATTCGTTCCAAACTTTTGTCTCCAAGTTAGGGAAGGCAGGCAGCTGGATACCTGAATACACATTGTGCAAGTGTGATGTAGGGGATAGACAAAGTGTTGAACTTGAGCCAGCAAGAACTGGATTCAGATCCCTGCTCAGCAGATGGGAAAACCACAAAGTGACCTTTAGCTAATCAGACGTTTCAAGATTTCTGCTGCTCTCTTGGGTTGTTGAGAGACTAGTGCTGGATAACATATACCCTGCTTGGAGTTTGTGGGAAGAATGGGTAATATGCAAATGCTATGAACAGTTGATGTGGAATGAATGAATTTCCCTATTTCTGCAGGAAATGTAAGGGTTGGATCCAGAAATCCCCATCCGTGATTAGAAAGACTCCTTCTACTAGCAGAATGGAGTTTGACCCTGGGGAGGTGAATTTTACCAGTTCCCCTTCCTTCTGTCCCCCATGCCACCTCCTACATTGTTCCACAGGATCCTCTTGCCCTCCAGAGTGGATTTTCAGGAGGATGCAGAAATAATCATTTTGATTATGTATTCTGTGTTTTTATCTTGTGATTTTATCTTGTGAACCGCCCTGAGACCTATGGGTATAGGGCAGTATACAAATGTAATAAATCACCACCATCATCAGTGAAATTCACCTCGTTTCTCATCCCATGAGAGAAGTTCTGCTCACGTGAACCAAACCTTTGAGCTCTACACAAATTGTTTCAATGTAAAGCTTTGAGCTTTTTTGTGAGGCCTTCACAAAATAGGGCATCCATCGGCACATTACACTGAATGCAGATTTTTACCACTTAGTCCAGGCATCCCCAAACTCGGCAATCCAGATGTTTTGGGACTACAACTCCCATCATCCCTAGCTAACCGGACCAGTGGTCAGGGATGGTGGGGATTGTAGTCCCAAAACATCTGGAGGGCTGAGTTTGGGGGTGCCTGACTTAGTCCATGGCTCAATAAAACTCCTGTTTGGGCTGCTGGTGCAGGACTACAAAAACGGGAAGGGGAGAGCTGTCCAGGCTGTGGCCAACCACAGCATGTGGCTAGTCCATTGTGTGACTTGTCCATTGTGCTTGCTTCCATTCACAAGTTGTGCAAGACAATGCTAGGTGATATTCTTCTGGTTCTTTAGGATCATAGGAAGAGCCCTTATACCAGGCATCCCCAAATATGGTCCATGGACCACCAATGGCTCATGAGTTTCATTCAGGTGGTCTGTGGCATGCCTGCATTAAATATTCATATTGATCCTTAATTGTATTTTTATGGCTACTTTTATTTCTGGTATTATATCTTATTGTATTGCAACTTGAATTCCATACCCATTAAACTCTAATAAAATAAAATACATTATAATAAATGGAAGCAATACAATTAAAAATCATACAGCATCTAGTGAAATTGCTACAACAGGCAGAAAAATCAGTTAGTGGTCTGCCTCAGCCATTTTCTGGTGATCCATTGGGGACAGGTTTTGGGAACCATTGCCTTATACCAAATCAGACTCCTACTTCATCCGCCTCAATATTAATAATTACACAGCCTACCAGCAGTGATCCAATGTTTCAGACTGATCTTTCCCAGCCCTTTCTGGGGATGCCAAGGATTAGAGTAGAATGCAGGGATAGGCAGGCAGGCAGATGATAGATATAGATAGACAGATGATGATAGATGATAGATAGATAGATAGATATAGATGATAGATAGATAGATGATAGAGATAGATAGATAGATAGATAGATAGATAGATAGATAGATAGATAGATGATAGATAGATAGATAGATAGATAGATAGATAGATAGATAGATAGATAGATAGATGATAGATAGAGATAGATGATAGATAGATAGATAGATAGATAGATAGATAGATAGATAGATAGATAGATAGATAGATGATAGATAGATAGAATTTTCTCCCATATCACATAGATCAATCTCTCAATGTATCTGGGCCAATTAGCACTGTACAATTCATTTGGGGGCAAAAGCTAAAATGGTGGAAAATATACCACCTTAGAACAAACATCAGTTCTGAGCATTATCAACGGATCTGTATCTGGGTAACCTTACTTTAGGGTCTGCTTCATAATCCAGAGCTACTTCAGCTCTTCGATAAATCCCACCGTTTGCTGGATCCAGTGCAAAATAAGTTGTGGTGTTGGCTGAAGAATAGATAATAGAAAACTGAGGAAGAAAGGGGGGAGACAGTTAAAAGGTAGAAAAGGACAAAGTAGCATTGCGTGCTTTTTATGTGTGAAGTTTTAAAGAGCACTCTGAAAAGAACACACTGCAAATTGACATTAATCTGATGGTCACAGTTTACGTAAACTAAGCCTTTCCACTCATCCAATTCCAAACATCAGATGAACTTCATGAGCGTTGTTAAATCCTCAGTTGTAAGTTTCTAAATTATTTCTTTATACTATCCCATTCATTTTTTATAATGGGCTTCATGTGCATAAGTCATAATATTTTTTATGGGTCCCTAAATCCTCAGATTTATTAATAAGGAGAAAATCTGGATCATATTTGTGCCCTCTACCGTTTGAAATTAAATGCCAGTAGACGAAATCTGTTCCCCAGATTTTGAGGGGATGAGAGTTACTACACACCAGGGTCATCCAGGTTAGATGCCTCTAGTCCACAGAACAGAGAAAACTTGGCATGGCTCTTGGCTGTTATGGAACAACCGTTGAGTGTTTGCTCTGAAATGGAAAGCGGATGTAATTATACGCAGATGGGGGACCCATGTTTATAGGAGTTTCACCTTTGTCGACTGCAGGATTAAAATTTCAGGAGCAGTCAAATGATTATATAACCCATACCACCTGGCATTTGTCTCCCCTCACCACACAGAGGGTTCATGAGTCTGCTAGCAGAGAACGTTCTTTGTCAGTGTGAAGAGATCAGGCTTTGATACAGGCCTTGATATAAAACCGGACCAGAAATTATCTCACTGCTGCCTGATTCATATAGTACATTTGCAGCATTGGTTTGTGGAATTAGGGAAATGAATAAGACATCTGAACAGTTTCCGCTGCAGGAACATGGATTACCTATTTTTTTCGGGGGGGGGAGGGAGGGTTAGAGGTGGATTTGGGATTTTAGACAGGAAGAACCCTCCATGGAATTTGAGGGGACCAAGCAACTCATATACAAAGATCAATTTGTATCCCCTGAGTTTCCCATTGTACCAAACATGCATGCTTTAAGGATACTTGGGTGGAATCTAGACACACATTAAAAAAAAAAAAACCGCTGTGGAAATGCTTTTTTTTAAAGCATTTTGAAAAATATATTGGATTTGCCATGAGCTCACCATCTCCATCTAGTGTCACATTTGTATAATGCACTTAAAAAGGTAAAGGTAAAGGGACCCCTGACCATTAGGTCCAGTTGTGTCCGACTCTGGGGTTGCGGCGTTCATCTCGCGTTACTGGCCAAGGGAGCCGGCGTACAGCTTCTGGGTCATGTGGCCAGCATGACTAAGCCGCTTCTGACAAACCAGAGCAGCGCACGGAAACGCCGTTTACCTTCCTGCTGCAGGGGTACCTATTTATCTACTTGCACTTTGACATGCTTTCGAACTGCTAGGTGGGAAGGAGCTGGGACCGAGCAACGGGAGCTCACCCCATTGCGGAGATTGGAACCGCCGACCTTCTGATCAGGAAGCCCTAGGCTCTGTGGTTTAACCCACAGCGCCACCCGCGTCCCATGATGCACTTAAATCACACTTAAAATGTTATATTTGCATCTGTATAGCTGAGTCCTTGGTTTTGGCTTGTGCCAAAGTTCCCATAGTTCAAGATTAAACATTAATTTAAAAACTAAAAAGCTAGAAACTAAAATTTAAAAAACTAACAGCTGTGCAGTACATTTGATGTCCTCCCCTCCTGTAACTGAGCCGAGACTCATTAAGGTTTTCCCATTATCTTTTATTGAGAGAAAGCTTTGGTACATCAGCCCCTCGAGGCATTCCAGGCCTTACGCAAAGATTAGTCCCTATTCTGAAGTGTGTAGTAAAGAATAGGGGCTAATCAGTGTGCATTCCTAATCGCCTCTTTTACCACTCCGATTACCGGGCTGTGCTCTAGCTTTCAGAAAGTTGAATCGACCTCATGTGTTCCTCTGTCTCTAAATATGGAAGGGGTGTTTTTCAGGCATTCGCTCCTCCTTACTGGGGGTTGCTCCCTCTGCTGCCTTGGTTTCTCACTCCTTCATGACCAGGGGATGGGAGTAGCATCTCTGAGAATTGTCCTTCCCCCTCCAAGTGCACGGAGACTGTCGCACGTTCACATGCCTCCTCCTCCCCAGAAGGAGCTGATGTGGGCAGTGGGAAGATGGAATACGCCTGCTGGGGGGAGGGCATGGGGGGAATCAATGGGTACTTGCCTCTCCCTCTCCCTGTTAAAGGTAAAGGTAAAGAGACCCCTGACCATTAGGTCCAGTCGTGACCGACTCTGGGGTTGCGGCGCTCATCTCGCATTATTGGCCGAGGGAGCCGGCGTACAGGTTGGCAGGAGCAGGGACCAAGCAACGGGAGCTCACCCCGTCACGGGGATTCAAACTGCCGACCTTCTGATCGAGAAGCCCTAGGCTCTGTTGTTTAACCCACAGTGCCACCCACCTCCCTGTTACTGGTCTCCAACTCTCTCCCCCCCCTACTGAAGGCCCCCACAGGCCACTGGGCTCATCTCTGGGATCATCCTCTTCCCATTCTGTGCTGCTGCAGGGATGCCACCTTGAATAAAATATGGGGGAGCAGGTAAGCCCCACCCCACATGATTGATCACATGATGCGGTGCATGCACACCATTTGAATGGCAATGCCCATCAACTTTGAGGGGCAGCCCCTCAAATATTTTGGGGGGGCAAGACACCTCGGGCCCCTAGGAGTTGGCTCCTATGCTGGGTCCCCTCCCTGCATGGACATTCTCCAGTCTCTGACACAATTTAGAGTGTGTCGTTTTAGGGCAGTGATGGCTAACCTTGACACTCCAGATGTTTTGGGACTACAACTCCCATCATCCCTGACCACTGGTCCTGTTAGCTAGGGATGATGGGAGTTGTAGTTCCAAAACATCTGGAGTGTGAAGGTTAGCCATCACTGTTTTAGGGGGTGAATTTTTTGCAATCTTCAATGAGATGGCGTTAAAAATATATTTTTGTACGTGAGGATTTCACATATATTATTTGGGTGATTGGACAACAATTATCTTAGTAAGTCTGTGTTTGATGAAGAAGCACATGAATGGCTTTTGGAAAACCAAAGAATTTAAATTTTACCTTCTGAAAATGCCAGGTAATGCTTCTTCTTCTTCTTCTTCTTCTTCTTCTTCTTATTAATAATAATAATAATAATACTGCAAGTACTTGGCAATCATTTTTAATGATTTCTATGCAATTTTTCACACATTTTTCTTACCAAGCAAAACTCAATTATATTAATTTAACCAAAATATATTTTGAATTTCCAAGTCACGTTACAACGTTTTAGCTCCCCTCATTCTTGGAATTTGAAAGCTGAAAAATGTAACATGCACATGAAATAGTGTGTGGTATAATAGAGATGAGTGTTGGACAGCAACTTAGATGTCTCCAGGAACATCTCATGAAAGACAGGAAGGCAACAACCATCATTGTTTGCCCCCCAGTGATTGGCATTTTGTGGCATACTACTTTTGAGCAGGAAGATTTAATTTAACCATCATGACTCATAGCCAGTCCCAAGCATAATTTTAGGGTGTCTGGTAGCAGAGGCTTCTTCCTATGCACAGACTACAGGCTCATCATATATATATTGTAAGTAATGAAATAAAAGCTTCTCTTTCAATTATAAATCACATTTCTGAATACATTACATTTCCTACCGAAAACACTCCCATTCCCCTGATATTATATGAATAATCATTTCAATGTTTTTATTTTACTTTATTCTAATGGGCCACTGACAAAGACCAAGTCACTTTAAAAATCTTTGCATTGAGAAAGACCAGGAAAACGAGATTTTTTAAAGTGAATACTCTCACCAAAGTCAATTTCTCATTCTTGTTCTATGTGTGTAAAAGAGACACTTACATATATTTTGGGCCTCTGAATCCTACTAGCAGCAGTGCCTGCTACTATCAACGGGTGAGTGGAGGGTTAAATCCTGCTCAGCCCACTGTGGAGAGCAGGATGAAAGAGTTCGATCCTGATGGGTCCTGCTTCACCAATGTCTTCACTGTGGGGAACATGCTGACAAGGCAGAACCCTCCTGCCACACCCCCAGCTTTGACATCTGGTATCTGGGGTGTGTGTTTGTGTGTGTGTGTGTATGTGTGTGTGTGTGTAAAGATGTGGTCCAGCTGGCCTGTGTGTAGGGGAGGAACTAATGTTAAATATCTAGAAAGCCCTTGTAAACTCTCTTGCGTTCAATACACAACTTAATTTTGTACAATCAGGACAAATTGTCCAGACTACAGTTTAGACTCACAAAGCATATTTGAAACACTAAAATTCAAAGGTTGTTAATGTCATCACACCAGGTATTTCAGTTCTCAAGAGGGGCTTTAATTGGCTAGTCAGAGAATTTTATTCCTTTCCATTTGCAGGGCTTCTAAAGGAAGTATTTGCAAGAGAAGGAAGAGCACTCAAACAATTCGCTTTCAATTTTGTTTGCTGTTGAGTACTAATGGTTATGCTTATGTAATTAGTTGCAAAAGGCAATTTCAGTAGAATCACTGAAATCACTTCTTTTCCTTCTGTTTGCAAACCAGAACTACTCTCCCCGCTCCCAAATGCATACTTTCAGTTGTTTGAAAGGAAAAGAGAACGCCAAGGAATACTTGTGGTGCAAAAACAATGGCTAGGATGTTTATCTTACTCCAACGCGTAATTTGTTCCCTATCCCTTTACCCTCTCTTTCAAACACCCTTGACCTTCATGTGATAAAATATTGTGTTCTTAAAACAAATCAGCTTGTGAGAGAAGAGCTAAACAAATCCATTATCTCAGAATAAACAGTTAATTGCCAAACAAGAGGGCTTAATATGGCATATTATCCTAAAGTGATGGATGAATGACAATGTCTTTCTATCCAGCTGATACTTTATATCTCAGAATTAGGCTTCTTACAGCCAATGGCACTGGAAAACCTGAGCATGTGAACACAAAGATATAGCCTGACTATAATCAACATTTTTCCTCTCCGTTTCTTAGTGGTGGTGTGGCCCTAGAAACTCTTCAATCATAAGCAGTATGCTTCCTCAGGGATCCATGAAGTCTATTGTTTGCAGCTTGTCTGCTAAGGTCCCTTGCCCTAAATCCCAACACAGAAAGGTGGGGGTGGGGAAAATGGGCTGTAAAAGTGAATTGGGGTTGCTGCTTTATCAGTGCAGCTGGAACTAAGGAAGAACGCTAGGCAAGCAGGCAGGAAGAATGACTCAGTGACACAGAGGAGAAAGGGAACCGGAAAAATCAGAACACCAAGAGAAGGAGAGCAGAAGGAGCGCAGAAGGTGGGAGTTTCAGCAGACTGGTTTCATAAAAATAAAGGGAAAGGGAAAGGGACCCCTGACCATTAGGTCCAGTCGTGACCGACTCTGGGGTTGCGGCACTCATCTCGCATTATTGGCTGAGGGAGCCGGCGTACAGCTTCTGGGTCATGTGGCCAGCATGACTAAGCCGCTTCTGGCGAACCAGAGCAGCGCACGGAAACGCCGTTTACCTTCCCCCCTATTTATCTACTTGCACTTTGACGTGCTTTTGAACTGCTAGGTTGGCAGGAGCAGGGACTGAGCAATGGTAGCTCACCCCGTCGCGGGGATTCGAACCGCCAACCTTCTGATCGACAAGCCCTAGGCTCTGTGGATTAACCCATAGCGCCACCCGTGTCCCTTTCATAAAAATAGCTTTAGCTAATTATTGACTCAGGCATTATTAGTAGCAAGCATTATTTGCAAAATCTCCACAAGTGCCCCAAAGCCCCATTTTGAATATGGACAAGTATTACCCTACAGGCCACTATTGTTTTGTTTTTTTTGTTTGTTTTTGTTTTGTTCTCTTCTGAGACTCACAGCTTGTGCTTAGTGTGGCTTTTGTTCCCAAGGTATTTCAATGATGTTTGGGAAATAGATCCTTAGTCAGATAATAGTCCCATATACCCATATGAGCTTAGGTATAGGGTAACCACTTATCTTATTTTACAGGTGAAAGTTCTCTTTTTGAAGGGGTCTCAGAGGTTAGTCTTCCGCTAGAGGACTACTTCGAATAAAAGGACTTTCTCGCCTACATCCAGTGTGTTGTAATGGTTATAGTACTAGTCTAGGACCTGGGAGACTCAGTCATGAAGCTCACCTTGGGCCAGTCACCATCTCTCAGCAAAACCCACAGTACAGCATTGTTGTGAGGATAAAATGGGGAGAATCATGTGTGCCACCTTGAACATACTAAATATACCACGGAGGAGAATACTAAATCATTGAAGCAGCTTCAGATGCCCAGAAGGCCACATAAAAAGTAAGAATGGCTATTTGGAGTAATTGCAAAACAAAACAAAAACCACCTGCATTTTAATGGGAACGTCTGGGAGTACAAGGCTGCAAACCACCTTACTTTGCCCAGGAATATTCCCTATTCTTCATGCCCTGCTTGCAAACTTCCAGAGGCATCTTTCTGGTTACTGCTGGAAAGAAGAGTACTGGGCTACATGGACTGTTGGTCCAATCCAATACAGCTTTTCTTAGGACCAGATCTTCTTTAACCCAAACCAAATGTTTGAAAATAACAAGAAAAGCTTTGAGACCGCTTCAAAAAATCCATGATTTTTGGGAAGTATTACTTTACCAAGGCTGCAATCATATACTCACTTATTTGTGACAAGGGATGGGCAAATAGGACAATTTGAGTTTCTTGTTTCCCCAAATTTCTAAATCAGTTTTCAGTTTTAAAAAAAGTTGTGAAAATTCACCATCATTTTAGAGTGAATTTATCCTACTATATACTTTTCTCCATGCAATGTCGCCTAATTTACACAGTTTTGCAAATAATGTTCCTTAATATAATGCATGTTGTATGTTGTTTTCATGAATGTATGCATTTAACTAACATTTTACCATAGTATATACATTTTTGTACACATGACTAGCCTGGAAAACTGCAGCGCAAAATTCAGAGAAGTGCAAATTTCAAAGGTTAGCTGCATTTTGGTTCACGGATTGTTTTGGAAAAGGCTGATTTGGCAAGTTCACCTTTAAATGTGAAGTGAATTGAATTTCACACACCCTCACCTGAGAGAAACACCATTAAAACCAACGAGACTTACTTGTGAATAGTCGTGCACTGAACTTGGAAGTTCCTCAAGCAAGAGGGGGGAAATTGCAATCTCAAGTTCTGCATTATGAACCCAGATATATAAAGTTACATTTGTAGGATACTGAGAACTTAGCAGAGGCAAGTTCCTACTGTGGCATACTCCATTCACTGACTAAAACCTTTCTGGAACACCCCTTATCCACATACTTCAATTTCTTCGCCTGGGTCTGGATCTCTTGCCAGAACTGTGTAGACAGCTGGGGCAGCTGGAAATGTTTCAGGAACTGATACAGAAATGCCTGGGCAATAAGAATAACAAACCAGACCCATTAAAATAAGTCAGGCAAACAGAATTTGTGTAACAACCATAAATGGTTTATTTGAATGTAGAAATCGTCTATACACATTTGCAAGGGGGGAGCAAGGAAAACATAGACTCCTTGCAAATAATAGGCCCAGTCTAAGGCTCTGCTGTCCTTGTGTAGGCCAATAGCAGGTGAGCATCCCACTGACATAATAATAAATAAGGAACGTAGAAGCTCTAACTGAAAGGAAAATTGAGCAGAGCTAGGCTATTCTCTAGTGAGACCAAGCTAAATCTCATTGTGAAGCCAGACCTTTAGCACTAAAATTCTACCTCACAAGATTTCCCAGCTAGCCAAGAAAAACAGATGTTTGTACACAGAGCAAGGCTTCAGCATTTTTGCACCCCAGGCAAAATAAAATACTGCTCCTGACCTCCCACCTATACTAGGCCATGAAATGTCCTCTTCTTGGCAGTGATAGTTCAGCATCTTTATGGCTGCATTCAGAAATTAGGTTTATTACATTAGTTTCACTGACTATAAAGGTAGTCCTTTGGTCCCAATTCCTAACATTCTTTTCACACTGCAGTGTCTGTTGCGTTATGGAATTGTGGCTCTTTGAATGATATACCAGCAATGTGGCCCTAAATTTCATTTACGCCAATAGAGTGTTGTGACACAGCAGCGAATGCCATTGGACAAGTCACTAACCCCCTTACCCATTCCTTACACCTGCCTTTCTCTGCCCCCATGATTCACCCATAAAAGAACTGTATACCCATGTGCCCAAATTCCATCACTTCCACAATTTTCTGGGTTAATGGGTTTGGAAATATTTTTTCCCCGGAAGGAATTAAGACAGAAATGAATGCTGAACTTTCACTAGATTTGCTTTTATGTTGTGTGAAAATGGAATAATATGCTGTCTGAATGCAGCCTATGTTGGGTCACTACAGTCTCTTCTATAACTAACCACTGTCCTCTCAATTGCTGATGAACTTCCCATTTCATATCATTTCTCTCTTTTTGTACAATTAGCTCAATGTTTACACTGTGCTCAAAGACAGCATTAATGCCAAAAAAACCCCCATCTTCTAATCTCAGTCAGATGAACGCAGAGCTAAAGAACGTGTATATCTACTGATTTTTTTCACAGTATGTAATGTTCAAATTACCCACGTTAGTTTACATACTTTTAAGTCCCACTGTAGTCAAAGAAGATTAAAAGAGTTTAACTTTGCCCAGTGAGAACTGATTTTCATTGACTTTGAGTTAATAGACACAGTCAACATCAACTTGCCTGTTCCTGTAGAAAAACTTGGATCACACACTGGTTGGTCATTCACATCTTCTACAAATACGATTAGTGTATAAGAGGCAGTGTGAATGTTTCCATTGTCCCTTGCCTCAATTTCCAGTGGGTAAACTCTGACATGTTTAGTACTGACTGAATCCAAAGGCTCTAAAACAGTAATTGTGCCTCTTTCTGATTGTGGGGAAAAAGGAACAGATGTGAGCAAATTGTGATGGATAGATTATACTGAATGTCACTGTGAAATGCTCCTGCAAGAAAAGAGAGGATGGTGTAATAGACAAAGTCCTATCACTTGTAACCTTTAAAGTAATTTATTGGGACAAAAGGGGCTAGTTCAGGGGTCAGCAACCTTTTTCAGCCGTGGGCCGGTCCACTGTCCCTCAGACCATGTGGTGGGCCAGACTATATTTTTTTGGGGGGGATGAACAAATTCCTATGCCCCACAAATAACCCAAAGATGCATTTTAAATAAAAGGACACATAAAAGGTAAAGGTAAAGGGAACCCTGACCATTAGGTCCAGTTGTGTCTGACTCTGGGGTTGCGGCGCTCATCTCGCTTTATTGGCCAAGAGCCGGCGTACAGCTTCCGGGTCATGTGGCCAGCATGACAAAGCCGCTTCTGGCGAACCAGAGCAGCGCACGAAAACGCCATTTGCCTTCCCGCCAAAGCGGTTCCAATTTATCTACTTGCACTTTGACATGCTTTTGAACTGCTAGGTTTGCAGGAGCAGGGACCGAGCAACGGGGGCTCACCCCGTCGCAGGGATTCGAACTGCCAACCTTGTGATCAGCAAGCCCTAGGCTCTGTGGTTTAACCCACAGCGCCACCTGGGTCCCTAAAAGGACACATACTACTCATGTAAAAACACGCTGATTCCCGGACCGTCCGCAGGCCGGATTTAGAAGGCGATTGGGCCGCATCCAGCCCACGGACCTTAGGTTGCTTACCCCTGGGCTAGTTCATAGTGTACTTGAGGTGTTACACATAGTGGGACCATAGATGATTGCACAGTGCAGTGGTAGACATTGAAGCAAGCTGCATTAAGATCACCTGAACTGGTTGTGTAAATCAATGAAGCACAAAGAAGTAGTTCAACACTTTATAGGGAGATTTTGTGTGAATAAAAATTCTAGAAAGGGACGCTGAGGAACTTAAACCATTTCACAATTCTTATGAGGCCTATGCTGAAAATATGCAAAGATATCGCTTACTTTGGTCCAAGCCAAACAGTGCCTGTGGCTTTATGAACGCATAGGTAATGTTGCTGTTCTCATCTCGATCCACCGCTTTCACTGTGGCAATAATGCTTCCCACCAGCACTTTTTCGGTCACATTCACAGAATCTGAAGGAAGGGGTCTAAATGCAGCAGTAAACATGAAAGTAAGATATATTTACTGGTGAAGCTGGGGTCTCGTGATTTCTTATGCTTTCTTCAAAAACCTATGATTCCATAATGTGGAACACCAGCAAGTAAATGCTTAAAGGTAAAGGTAAAGGGACCCCTGACCATTAGGTCTAGTCATGTTCGACTCTGGGGTTGCGGCGCTCATCTCGCTTTATTGGCCGAGAGCCGGCGTACAGCTTCCAGATCATGTGGCCAGCATGACAAAGCCACTTCTGGCGAACCAGAGCAGCACACGGAAACACCGTTTACCTTCCCGCTGGAGCGGTTCCTATTTATCTACTTGCACTTTGACGTGCTTTCAAACTGCTAGGTGGGCAGGAGCAGGGACCGAGGAACGGGAGCTCACTCCGTCGCAGGGATTCGAACCGCCGACCTTCTGATCAGCAAGCCCTAGGCTCTGTGGTTTAACCCACAGCGCCACCTGGGTCCCTATGTTTACAATACAGCAAAATGCCCTTCTGCACATTACAAAGCAGCAAACCCAAATATATCACCCATTGCCCAATTATTGGGAATCTTCAGCCAATCCCAACTCCCTAATGTGTGCATCCTTATTATTAACATTGGGTTGTTGTTGTTGTTACTATTTTTTTACTATTACTACTACATTAACAGCCCTTCACCCTATAATTACAATTTCAAAAAAAAAAAAATGCAGTCACCAAGAATAAGGTGGGTTCTGAAACTATACATCTCAGGAATCAAATCAGGGCAAATATTTGCATCCTCAGCATTCATTGAAAACTGTTTAATGAAGTGGGAAGACAGCTCTCCATGGGGAGGGAATTCCATGGTTGTGGGCTATGCTGCCTTAAACTGAAAATGGAGACACATCTAAAACCGCCATTTTACAAAATCAATTTTTATAGTCTTATTTTAGTCAAATGTAATCAAGCTTTGAGTAAAAGCCAAGGCCATATAAGTCACAAGAGCATATTATCTTTCAAGTGTTTATAAAAATTCTGTATTCAAGCAAACTTTGATAAAACAGTCCTTTTTTGTTTTATTCCTTGATAAAAAGAAACATATTTCTTACTCAAATTCAGGTTTTTCATCATTTAAGTCTTGAATATTCACGGTTAATGTTCCTTGACAGAAGTTTCCTGTTGTATCTGTGGCTCTCATCAGGAACTGAAATTTCTAGGAGAAAATATTGGTGGAACAGAACATCACATTTATTACAGCCATAATTAAATAGCCATATACATTCTGTCTAAAATTTACAATTACGAATATAGGACATTCATAGGAACAGCTATAGTGGACTAAATCAATCTATTATTATTATTAATTATTATTATTATTATTATTATTATTATTATTATTTATAAAGAAGGGTGAAGTCACAACAAAGTGACATTTTGGTCTGTCACTTGATTCAAAATGGTGGCTGGTGTTCAAATATTGATGAAGACCGCTGCCCCCACCTCAGGAACCCAACAGGCATATCTAAACCCATAGAGATGGACAATCAAACCACTTTCAGAAATATATAGTAGATATGCATATTTATATACTTCCCTTCATCTTATGGTCACAGGGCAAGAATCCAACAAGTACAAACTTACCGGTAATGCTAAATATACTAAATATTTTATTCTTATTATTACTTAACTGATTTCTGAGCTATCTTTTATAGTGTGTATATATTTCGCCCCTTTGGGAAATTCCAATTTTTCTTCAGGTTTCACTCTATGTGAAATTTGGTGACAAGTCTAACTGAGCAATCTAGCACCAGCAATCCCACTGAAGTGTTTCACGGAGGAGCATTTTAAAAACAGCAACAGTTGTGTATGGGATATATCCTGCACAGAGTAAACCTACTAAAATCAGTGGACATCTTTAACGTCAGTCCCATGGGTGGTATCCAACAAAGTCATCTGGATATCACAGAGACTTCCACCAACACAACAGGACTTCCCCTCCCTCTCCTCTCCTCATGGTTCCACCAACCCTATGGTAGCTATGGGAGAGGCACATGAGGAGAAGAAGTTCCATTGCATAGGCACAAGTCCTTGGGCTAACATAACGACTTCATTAGATACAACTCATTGATTTTAGTGGGTCTACTCTAAACCAAACCAGATGCAACCATTTGTTGTTCTGCTGGTGAAGGAGAGGCATGGTAGAGGTTTTTGGCCACAACACATGCATAAGGTAGCAATCCTGGCACATCTAGTCATTCTATGCTAGCTAACCTTACTTAGACAACCCCTTTCCCCTCCCCCGCCCTGAGCTAGACCACATATTCATTTATTTTCAAAGAAATCTTTTTCCTGCCACTCTTCAGCATTGCACAGTATTACATCACAGTGACTCATCATTATTACATGATATCCTTGATCATAGTCCAGGGGCTGGTTTGCATTCAGTCTCAAAATACCAGTATCTGGATCCAGGATAAAAAACTCTCCCCCTTCCTTGGGTGCAGACAATGTTCTCTCCACAGTGAACTGCAAAACAGCATACCTATCATTTGATTGGTGTAGACATATCATAGGTACAGCTGAGATTCAGAAACAAATCATTCAAAAGAGGAGCAAATGCTGTAGAAATTGCAGCAAGAAAGGACCTTTTGGTGACATAGCCAGCAAAATGCAGTCCCTCCCCAAAGAGGAAACAGGGGGCCGTTCTGCAAACCTAGTAGCGGCACTTCAGCTTTCAAAAAACAACGTCTATGGAATGTACAGGAAAAAG
Source organism: Darevskia mixta (assembly GCA_034641385.1). Lineage (NCBI taxonomy): Eukaryota > Metazoa > Chordata > Lepidosauria > Squamata > Lacertidae > Darevskia > Darevskia mixta. The sequence goes on along the minus strand of JAWWNH010000224.1, from coordinate 3,613,614 downwards.
AGAACTATGTACCGTTAAATGATCCCCATTTACAAGATCCTCATCTACTACTTCCATTCTGTAGATTGGTGTCAATACTGGTGAGTTTTCATCAACAGTTACATTAGCTGTGAAGCAAATAAATAAACAAAAACTAATATGTGCTTTTACAAGTAGTTTACCTCTGAATACTGATACCAACAGCAAGACTCTACTGGTGAGATGCTAGAGGCATGGGATTGGTTGATTGTTAGGCGTTACTTGCACCATGTGCAGCAGCCCCATGTGATGATGTATGGAACTACAGGTGGAAACTTCTCAGTGAAGAACCTTCTGGTCCTGAAATGACTTTGCCTACTCAGGGTGGCCATTGGATCTTCCTAGAAAGGAAGGGGTATAACAGGATTGGGGGACCTTTGGCATCTCCAGATGTTGCCGATCTACAACTCCCATCAGCCTCAGCAAGCATGGCCAGTGCCCAAGGATGGTGGGGATTGTAATTCAGTAACATCTGGAGGATCCAAGGTTCCCCACCCCTGGAGTATAAGAATACTTTCTGTTCCAGTAGAGGATTGCTTGAGCAATGTGGTAGCTCTAATGTGTTATTGTATCCTTGACTGATTTTTTGCTCTGCCGTCCTCTTTTTCCTTTGGTCTAGAATGGGCTACTCCCACAATTTCTGGTTCCCAGCTCCTGGGTCGCCTCAGACTGCTGCTCATAGCTCAGCACCAGCACTAACTTTGCAAGTGGGGTACTGGAATAGATGAAGCTAGCATTGTTAAGATTAGCACTTTATGCATTGATTTATTGTTGGGGTTTGTTGGGGGACTGAATGAGATTTTTTATTTTTCTGTTATATTTAGTACTGTACTGTATTGGATCAAATTTAGTATTTCTCACCTGTTCCTAAAACAAACTCAGGGTCTGTACAGTTGGGTTTTTCAGGAACATCATGAATGTTGATGATGAGAAGTTTCCATTTTGCGGGAAGGCCCGACTCAATGCGCAGCTCATAATGTTTCTCATCTCTTTCAAAGTTAAATACTTTCCTGTTTTTAATGATGCCTGAAACTTAGAAGAAAGATAGCTGCCTTACATTTTACCACTGTTGTTTTGTCTTCAGATTAAAATATACACGAACCAATAAACCAGAGCATTTGGGGTGGGGGCAAGCACATTTTATATATCAATTCGTATCAAGTGCATGCACTGCTGTGTGGGAATCTCTATCGTTCCTGCATTAATGGCTACTGTTATGAATTCAATGATTCTAGCTACACCTAGCTACTAGCTACACCTGCCAAGACCAAAATAAAGAGCCTTTCAGAAAGGGGTGACTTTGTCTGTGTCAATGATACTGTTATGGTTAAAATAAGTTGGGTTTTTTAAAAAAAAAAGAAAAAGAAAAAAGAAAATCACTTCTCCTTTTTAGAAAACAAAAAAGCAGGTTTTGGAGGGTTGCACCTGAGCCTTGAATGAGCAACTTGTTAAATTTTACTGAACCTTGCCCGCCTCCCACTCCCCTGAAATGCTGATCCTGGGACCCTCAAGGAGACGCTGTGACCAATTTGCTAAGCACATGGCAGATAAAATTGCTCCCATCTGTGCTGACCTGGGTGCTGTTGTTGTGACAGAGCAGGAGATGGATGGGATCAGGATACCAAGTAGCACTCACTGTGAGAGCGGATATCTTCCCGCTTGTTTTGCATGACCATGGAGACAAGCCGCTTGAAGCAGTAAGGCTTATGACCTGCTTACTTGACTTTTGACCTTCGGAACTTTTGAGACGAGAAAGATCAGGTCGCAGAGCAAAACACCGAGAAAAGCTCACTATCTAAAGCATCCAAGTAACTAAAATGGTCTCTGCCTAGTGTTGAAAATATATCAGGCTCAGTGTCAGGTGAGTCTCCCAAGGGAGGAAATTCCAAAGTCAATAGCCCCATAAAGAAAAAGGAACCATTAGATGGGCAAATCTGTGAAATTTGGCTTCTCTCAGTTTCTCATTTTTCCAATCTCAAATTCCATCAGTCACATTTCTATATCAGGTAGGTAGCCGTGTTGGTCTGCCATAGTCGAAACAAAATAAAACAAATTCCTTCCAGTAGCACCTTAGAGACCAACTAAGTTTGTTATTGGTATGAGCTTTCGTGTGCATGCACACTTCTTCCTTTTGCTAGTCTCCTTTAAATTCATTTGGGGGAGGGGGGCTGATAGGATTTTGAAGGGGAAATTTGGGGCAAAACTATTTAAAAAAAACAAAAGGATAAAGGGGCAACAATGCAACATGATCTGGGGGAAAGGCTCACCATTGAGGCCAGGACAACCTCTTACGTCCTGCTCATTTTCTTTTATATTGTCCGAACTTATAAAAATACTTTATAAAGCCACAAAACACACATTTGTGATTTCACCCTCTTGTTTTTCATTCATTCTTCATCCCAAAATTAAATTACGAAGATACTGAACATGCCCAAATCAAAAAGCATTGCATACTTACCTCGATCAATGCTAAATTTATCCAAGTGTTCAACCAACATGTAAGTATTTGTAGTGTCATTAACATCAGGGTCAGAAACTTGACTTAGCACCGTTCCTGCAGGTGTCGACTCATTCAGATTGACTGGGTTGAAAGTAAATATAAGGTCAGCTGTCATCCTCGAAACTGCTAAAAAGGGGAGAGAGATCAACGGAAGAAAATCTACCTCTTTCTCTTTGATTTGTTAGATTTCAGGTTTGAACTACAGATACTGCTTACCAAGATCCTTATCTGAGAAAGTATTTCTTAAGTACAATTTCTCTCAATATATTCACCTGCCTCTGTCATAGTCCAACTCACCTGTACACATTAAAAGGACAATAAGGCTGTTTCTTGCTAATGCCATGATGCACAGATTCTAACATCCAGGATCCATAAAACCAACAGCTCATGGGGAAATGTACGTGCTGCTGCACTTGCAAGAAACTGAGTGCAGATTAAGGAAGCAGCACTCCATAATCATGTTGTTACCAAGCACAAAAGATCAGCATTGTCTTGAGGGTGTGTTGCACGTTCCAAGTTCACATAACCGCTGATAATGTTAAGTTTGCTTCTCTGCCAAATTTCAACAGGCAGGACAAACTCAACCCAAATCCCATTCAAAGTCATGGAGGCCTTTAAATCAGGCATAGTTGCTAAGCGCCAAGCTACATGTTACACTAATGACATGTTACACTTTCTTTCAAAAACAGCCACTATATATGAGCCACCGTCTCTAACACAGCAGAAGACAGAGAGATGGAGCTTTTGATCCTCCATGCCAATGTCCCAGTCCAACTTGCTTCCTCCCTGACCCTCTCCTACATTGGCTATTGGAAAGAAAAATCTTGCACTGAAAGGCAAACCAGATGATTAATGTAACATGCAGTTTGGGTCCTTAAAGACTTAGGTCCCATCTGCACTATACATTTAAAGCAGTATCATGCCACTTTAAATTGCCATTGCTTCCCCTGAAGAAGTCTGGGAATTGTGGTTTGCTAAGCATGCTCAAAGTTGTTGGCACACCCCTATTCCCCTCCTGGAGCTACAATTCCCAGAGTTCCCTGGGAAGGATTGCCATTTAAGCCAATCTGAGACATATTTGATTTTCAGTTCAGAAAACATGTCTAGAGTCTAGTCTTCCAAGGCCTTATGTTAGCTTTGTTCCATATAATGGTTCCAGAATGGAGGAAATAACAGCAACACTCTGAGCCCAAGAGAATTGGACATTGAAACAGCAAAACCAGTAGCTTGAAGGAAAAGACACCAAGGATCAGCAGCAAATGGACACCCTTGAAGCAAAACTAGAAACCTCTGGGCTGCAAACTGAAGCCTCAGAGCAGCTTAATGAAGATCTCAGAGCCAGCTTGAGCAAATGCAGCAGTCTACAAAGTACATCGCCTAGTCAGAATTAGCATCACTGCCCATCTATAAACAGGTGGGCCTCCTGAGAGGTTCTGAAAGACCACCATTTTCTAGAGAGACTGTGCAGATTACCATAATTCAACACACCTTAAGGTCAAAACTGGATCATCCCTGATTCCTTTGATATTCACCTCTTTCTCCTGTTGTTTTCCCCATTGTCTACCTTTGATTGTAAGCTCCTTGTGGGTGGGGACCTGCATATCCTGCCTTTGTAACTCTGTAAGGCGTTATGTATGGAATCAGATTCTTTTGTATTTACTAAGACCTTTTTGACGACTCAGCAGCTGGGATAATAAAAGGGAACTTGCCCATTACATCCAGGTGGCTGTTATCTTTTATGCACACAGGCATACTGTAATTATTATGAACTAATGGCTTATCAATTGAACATCTGCTGCAACGTGCAGAAGTCAAAAATGTGAAAAAGCTATTAAACCATCAACTCATCTCCCAGCAAGGGAGGAGATCAGTTCCAGACAATGGATGAGATGCTCAATTAATGGGCTGGCAGTGGGATTTACAGACATAGAGAAGCTCTGTTCATGGACTCTCTATCTATCCTGTTGATGACCAAGTCTCAGTATTATCCAGGGATCAGTGTATATTATTTGTTTTGTCATTCTGTTACTCCAGTCTCCTACTTCACCCAGACTTTCCTTATTTGTTTTGTTACCTGCAGAAGCTCCAGGGAACCATGTAAGTATAATGCCTAGATACAAATAAATACATGACTCTCCCTCTTTCCCTCCCTCTGTGCTGGATCTAGTTTTGCAGGGATAAAGAGACAAGAATTCATAAGCATCATGTTAGAAGGGGATCTTCAAGAACTCACCTAATCCATCCCCCAGATCAATGCGGATCTGCTGTAGAGAATGCAAAAAACAGCATGCCTGGTAGTTAGCCATCCAGTTGCTGCTTAAATAGCTATAGTGAAGGAGTGTCTGCCAACTCCTGAGACAGTCTCCCAGATATCCAGTGCCTCTCGCCATTAGGAAATTTAGCCCAGTGGTGCTTTCCTACTCTTTCCACCCATTGGTCTTAGTCCTACCATCTGAGGCAACAGATAACAAGTCTGCTTCATTTTCTTGTGTGATAGCACTTGAAAAGAGCCATCAAGCAAGCTCAGACACATGAAGCTGTCTTCCACCGATTGTCAGACCAATGGTTCTTCTCTTCTAGTTGGCCATGCTCTGTGGCCAAGGGCCTTTCTCAGGCCCACTACTAAGCATCTTTTTAATGACACTGCACCCAGGATTGAACCAAATTACCAAAGACACTGTTTTAGCACAAAACTATGACCCATATCCAGACCATCAATTCAGGGCCAAATCAGGCATATCCTCAGAAATGCACAAATTCATCTCCAAAAACTTTGTGTGTGTGTGTGTGTGTGTGTGTGTGTGTGTGTGTGTTTGCTTAAAAAAAAATACCTCAAGGAAATTTGGATCAGGCTTGTGGCAAAGGGGGCGGCAAGTTTAACCCTTTTCCCCTGGCCAATTTCCTGACATAAATCCAGTCCCTTCCAGATCTGCTCTTAGTTATGCAGGGGGGAAACAGGCAGGCATCTGCATTGTGCCTGTATACATTTCTTCCATAGCTAATAGGAGGTCAGGGAGCAACTGTCTTGATTTGGGGCTGGGGCTGGACCCTGATACCAATCAGCACACTGAAAGCTGCACACATTAAAGGAGACAAAGACATCAGAGATGAATTCATGTATCTCAAACATCACAACTAGCTTTGTCCTCATAGGAGGTTAGAAAGCAAAATTATACTGCCCATGTCATCTACTTCAGGGATGAAGAACCTGTGGCGCTCCAGAGGTTGCTGGACTCCTATCTCCCATCAATCCCAGCCACTAATAGTGCTGGGTTGCCAGTGGGACTGGTAGGCCAGAAGGCAGAGAGACCAACAGCAGGTGGCTAGTTGTAAGTAAGAAGGCAGACAGGTTGGGACTTGCTGAGGGAAGAATGAGGTTGGTGGGGCAGCTCGAACTGTAGTCCACTGCCAGCTAGCATGGACAGTGGACACAAATGATTGGAGCTGTGCTCCAGCATCTGATCTACTGCCTGTGGTGCTTGTTGGAGCTCCAAAACCCAGCCACCATTTTAATTACAGTATATGCTCAGTATTGAAGAAACAAGTGAAGGGCACCAGCAGCCAGCAGAAGATTTTGAGAAAGGCACGGTGCAGTGGTGGTGATAAGGAGAAAAGAGACAGTCTTGGCAGGCCATCTGAGGAGCATTTTCTCTTTAGTGGTAAGCGGAGCTGGCTGAAGAGAACCCTATTAAAAGCAGATGTCCCACTATTTTGTGCAACTCCTTATGCCCCAAGTACTTCACTAGGCATTGTTCAAAAATGAACAATGAGCTCATTTTTGCTCATTGTTCATCCACACACTTGATTTGCATGGTTTAGATTTTGATGTTTTGCACGACTTTTGTCCAGGTGCACTGCCAAAGAATCAGCATCAAGATGCTCTAAAAGGAATGCAAAAGCAAAAATAATAATTTTTGTGCGGACTTGTTTTAAATGGGCCTGGACAGAACAGATGATTCTTTCAACCTTAGATATCTTCTAAATTTCACTCTCCTCAAGTATTGGCCCTTCCAAAAATTTCATGATGGATTGGATTTAAAATCTGCCTACAAATATAATATAAAGGTGTGATACTGTGTAGAATAGAATAGAATAGAATAGAATAGAATAGAATAGAATAGAATAGAATAGAATAGAATAGAATTTATTGTCATTGTCCCCTTTGGGGACAACGAAATTACTTGGCTGCTCCATCCACCCAGATAGGGCACTCCACGCAAAGACAAAACAACTACAAAAACACTGATTAAAACCATACACACTGATTAAAACCATACAATGATAAAACATAACAGGTAAGATTAGATGACTTCAAAGTCCAGGCTTCCCATTCAAGGCCGCGATCGCTCTGGAGAAGAAGCTGTTTCTAAGATGGCTTGTTCTTGTTGTCATTGTCCTGTATCTCTGTCCCGATGGCAAAAATTCAAAGAGACGGTGACCAGGATGTGATGGATCTTTCACTATGTCCAGTGCCTTTCTGTGGCACCTCATGGCATAAATCTGCTCTAAGGTGGAGAGCGAGCAGGCAACAATGCTCTCTGCTGCCTTAACAACTCTGCACAACCCCATCCTGTCCTTGGTAGTACAGCTTCCGTACCACACACATAAGCCATAAGTGAGCACGCTCTCAATGGCACAGTGATAGAAGGCAAGCAGCAGCTTTTGTGGAAGATGGTTTTTCCTTAGAATTCTCAGGAAGTACAGTCTCTGCTGCGCCTTCTTCACAAGCCCCCTTATGTTTGCACTCCAGGACAGATCCTCCTGTATTTCAATGCCCAGAAATCTGAACATTGTTACCCTCTCCACACAGATTCCATCAATCAAAAGTGGTTGGACATCATAGACACAGGAAGCAGAGGGGTATGGTCTCTCTCGCCACCTATATTACCTCTCTTGTCAGATTCGTGAATCTCACTTTTACCTAGGCACCAGTGTGGGACTCCCCTTGAGTGTTTGGTGAAGAAGATCAGCAGTAAGTGAGCATTTCTGAAAGGAGAGGAAAGCTGTAAAAGAGGACTTGGAGTCCTGGGTGGAATGGAGATATGGGGAGAATCGGGTGTGGTCCATTTTAGCACCAATGCGAATCTCCTGATGGACTCATAATTCTCATTTTTCCTCAACTGCAGTTGTGCAGCTGGTCTTAAGTGTTTGGTGAAGCAGACTGGCTCTGCATTAGTATTTCTGGGTCAACTGAATAGGATATAGTATTGAGGCAAGAGAACAGTTATAAAAGAAGACTTCGAGTGCTGGTTGATGTGCCACCAGAGCTGCTTTGGTGGCCCCTTTGGTGCATACAAAGGCGAAGAACCATAGTCTGTTGAAGAAAAGACTGAGCAATTATTGTGCTCTGCCCTTTTTTCCAAGAAACAGTTTACTGTTGTGATATAGTTGAGAGAGAGAGAGAGAGAGAGAGAGAGAGAGAGAGAGAGAAAGAGAGTCCTATAGCACAAAGCATTTGATCCCCTTTATCAGAGTTCCCCCTCCACGTTTCCTATTTATGTATTATGCTTAGACATTGAGCAATACTGAGTGTAGACACTTTTCACTGGAATATTATGTAAGGTGATAGGAGTATAAATAAATTTGAAGTGGGCTTGTGCAATACACAAACAGTGGTATAGTTCATCAATGCTCAAGTCTAGTGAAATTCATTCAGGACTTAAGGGTTATTTAATAATGGGGTGGTGTGATGCATAATTAGCTAGTAAAAATTGTGAATGGTCACAATTCATGAAGCTTATGTATATAAAATGCATACACATGGATATACATGGATATTGTGTGGCTATGAAGAGAATATTCATGAATATGTTTTAGAATATTAATACTGAAGCTTTTGAAAAAATAACACAATGCAAACTAATTTGAAAAAAGAAAGGCAGAATCAGAATTTAAAAATTAAAACTTTCCGAGAAAGATTTGAAAATCTAACCAAGGGAAAATAAGTAAGGAATTACAAACAGCAGAGGAAGTACACAGAAAAATCAAGACAAGTGGAAAAGACAGAATCTGACTTATCGATGTGATTAGCAAGATCAATGTTACAAAAGACAGATTAGTTAGAAAGTCATAAAGATATTATTGATGATAAAAAGAGACGTGCTAGCATTAAGGTCAACGGTATTAAAGAGAAAGAGAAAGCAAATGATTTAAAGATGTTTCTATAAGAGTTCTTTGTTACAATCCTAGGAAGAAAAGCAGACAATGTGGTGATCAAATCAGTATGTAGAATTAACTCAGCCCTTTCACGAAAGAAAAAATTAGATAGAGACATCTTAGTAGTCTTTTCTGACATTAATTCAAGAGCTATAGTAATGAGATCTGTTCAAGAAAACCCCAACATAGAAATTGATGAGAAAATTATCTGCTTTCTGGCAGATTTATTGCATATTATTTTATGGGAAATAAAAAAATTATCAAAGTATACCAAAGAAGAATATACTGTATAAGTGGGGATTTCTTTTTAAGTTAACTTTTAAACTTAGACAAAATGAAATAAAATAAATAGTGTGAGAAAATAGAAATCAGAGTCTGTGAGGCAGAGAAAAATAACTATCTCTTCCCATTGCAGAAGAACTCAGTTGTGAAATGAAAAGCTCCAGCCCCCCATCTCTGGTGTCTATGCAGAGCCTCCAGAGAAGGAGCTTCATGTGAGCAAGACCTTCAGTGCACAAAAGAAGCTTCATATGAGCCAGGGTTAAGGCAAAAAAGATATATTAAAAATAAAAGGGAACACTTCACAAAGATAATTGTCTTTTCATGGAGACCTTTTTGTTCTCCAAGATCCATCATAGTTCCATTAAAAGTTCAATGTGGAACTTTCAACCCATCTCTAAATAGAACAGCAACAGAGCCAATTCATTTATTTCCTTATGAGATCCTGGAAGGCTGCACAACTAAGGAATGGAGAACATGAAGCACACACTCAAAGCAAAATGAAAATATATGGAACAAAAAACCAGCCAGGTGTCTGGGGAAAGAAGAACTCACTTTGGTATGGAAACTTCTTCCTAAATTATATTACTTTTTGTTTGTTTGCTCTGCAGTGATTTTGGCCCCATGAAATACCCAGCATAAGCTATGAGTTTGCTTTTTTGACACACTCCAGAAATGGTTGTGCTCTTAGTGACTAATTTCATTTCCTTAATATGTCACAAGATCCTCTTGGCGAAGGTTTACAAATGGCAGTGAAGTTACAATGCAACAAAATGTGTTAGAGATAATTGGATGTATAACAATCCCAAGTCATTATCCAAAATGACATCCAACCATCTTTCCTTAAAAATGCCATCAGAGCTACACCCTGACCAAGTTGCAGCTCTCTCTCTCACACACACACACACCCGGCATAATGAAGAACCATGACACAGAACATCTTGGTCCCGTGCACATGTTAAATCTCAGGCTTACCTTGGCACTGCCTTCAAACAACTCAATGGCTTTGAACTAGCTCCACTGAAAAGCTATGACTATGAACTGCCACAGCAAGGAGGATCCAATAGAAGTATGGAATTGTCAAGGCAGCAACAGGTGATATAACTTTGAACATTATTTGGTTCCCGTTATTTGGGAATCGTAGTTTGTCAAGGGTTATTAGGTCACCATTGTTCTCATGGAGCTACAATTCTTAAAGCTCCCTGGGAATAGGGATTGACTGTGAAGGAAAACTGGGAAATGTAAGCTCTGTGAGGGGAATGGGGGATCTCCTCACAACTCTCAGCACCCTTCGCAAACTTCAATTGGTAGGAGTCTTTGAGGGAAGTCATGGCCATTTATGGTGGGGTCATAATGATCGAAATGTTTAGTGCAGACAAGACCTATATAAGAAAGACAGAAACAGAGCTTCATGTTGTGTATCTAGCGAATGTGTAGTTAAGCCATGAGGCGATTGATGGCAGTATGAAAAAATATCATCCAACTAAACAGTCCATCCTAATCAGCTAAGATTTGAAAGCAATTCCTAATGAAATGAAATGCAGTGCGTTGTATTTTATTTTTTAAAGGAACCTGGAATCCATTTAATGTGTTGGCCCATGCTGGTAAATAGGTGACATCATTCCTTTTTGAACAACAAAACAGAAAAGAAATATAATTTCTTCCTGATGTTAGGTGTAGTAAGCAGTGAAGAAACGGGTTTTCTTCCTTTCACATTAAGCTTCCTCACCCACACAAACAGACCATAGGGCTGTGTGTGAAGCAGGAAAGCAGAATGTGACCTTATTAGCTTCATCCTGTAGAAGGAGCTTGGGCAGAATGAGTAATAGCACAAGCAAATGTTTCATTAGGATGTTCCAGGACAAAAACAAAACCACTGAGCTCTTTGTGATGTTCATAAAACTAGCACATTAATGAGTTAAGATGCTAGACCATCCAGTTCATCCTAAATTGATGTTAGGTTGGGCCTCTGGTCCAATCCAGCAAGACGCTTTTCATGTTTTTAAAACTGGGTGTCATGGGCAAGTCTTCAACTCAGCTTTCTTTCTGACATGCTATTTTTCTACAATCCAATAGGTTTCTTTCACGGGGGAACATGGAAATATTAATCTCTATGCCCCCCAAGTGCACAGTCCAGGAAGAGAGTTAGGATTTGATTATGCTGTTTGTATAATTTGTGCCAAGGTTTGGTGGGGGGCTTGGGCTATTTTTTATAGGGGTGGCTAATGCGCTGCCCTCCACTTGTTTTTGGACTTCAATTCCCATCAGCTGCAGCCAGCATGATTAGTGGTCAGAGATGGTGGGCTGGAGTCTGACAACAGTGAGAGGATAACCATGGTTATCCCAGTTTCCTTAATACTTATATATAGCTCTTGTATTATAGATGTAGGGACCCAGGTGGCGCTGTGGGTTAAACCACAGAGCCTAGGGCTTGCTGATCAGAAGGTCGGCGATTCGAATCCCTGCGACGGGGTGAGCTCCCGTTGCTCAGTCCCAGCTCCTGCCCACCTAGCAGTTCGAAAGCACGTCAAAGTGCAAGTAGATACATAGGAACCACTCTGGCGGGAAGGTAAACGGCGTTTCCGTGTGCTGCTCTGGTTTGCCAGAAGTGGCTTAGTCATGCTGGCCACATGACCCAGAAGCTGTACGCCGGCTCTCGGCCAATAAAGCGAGATGAGCGCCGCAACCCCAGAGTCGGACACGACTGGACCTAATGGTCAGGGGTCCCTTTACCTTTACTTTATTATAGATGTACATGCTGCTTTCTGGCACGTGTGACCTCACAGCAGTTTATAGATAACAATAAAACAATATCAATACAAAACACAAAACGCAATCAAAGCATCGGTGAGAAAACAATTGCATTCAATTCCATAGTGCAAAAGGAGAGTAAAGGCTAAAATGATTGACACATGGCCATCATAAGCTTTTTAGGAAAGAGAGGTAACTTTATCATGTGATAAAGCCCCATCAAAGTTGCAGCCCTCAACCATCTCTATAACGGGGGGCAAGTACAAGAAAGGCCCTCCTCCAGGTCCCCACAGATGGGCTTCAGCTCTTGGTGGGGCTGTAAGCATCTCAGCGCTTGGGCTGCTTAGAATGGGAAGAGGTGACATGTGGAGAAGTGTTGGCCATGTGGCAGGATTTTTCTTCCTTTCACTTCAGCAGTGGTGGTGGCAGTTGTGGCCACACCAGTGGCATTCCAGCCCGCCAGTGCCAGCTGGCCCCTGCCATTTAACACACACTGTCCCCCACCCCCACCCCACCTAGTGCAATGATGTGATGTTGGTTGAGAGGAATTGGGGCACAAGGCAGATGCCAACCAGCCCTCACTGGCTAGAATACTGTTTCAGCAGTAGAAGGAGTGGGGTGAATACTTTCGCCGTGATAATGAAAAGGGGGCTCAGCTGGGGGTTGCTGGCCAAGACAAATCACCTTCTGGGACTAGGGTGGGCATTAGTCATCGAGCCTACCAGGGTACTAGGCTCTGATAATGGCCTGAGGTTGCCCCCCCCCACACCACCCCTGTCTTTGAGCCCCTTCTTCTGTGGGCACCACGTTTGGCAAATGTTTTCACCCATGTTTAAAAAGCCATGCTGACGACCAAGCTGCTGTTTTCCGATCAGGTGTATTACAAAAAGTGGATGGGATGCTCCCTGCCTCCACTGGGCTGGTCTTCTTTAGCTTGTCTGTACAGAGATCTATCCCAATGGTTAGATCTGCTCCTTTACTATTTCTCTCAGCTATCTGAAGCATTCCCCTCCCACTCCCCTGCCCACCCCCTCCCCTTTATCACAGGAAAAATCCTAGACAAAAGAGATGACAGCTATAAAAAGTACAGATTGCTGTAACTTTTGGATGACAAATACGATGATGGAACAGGGGGGATTTCCAACAAAAATAAACCACATGTCAACTTGCAGCTATGATTTCAGCCCCTCTCTCGGCAGAGGAAAGCAGGCCTCAGTTTTAGATCACGGCGTAAACACTGGGCTACTTTTCTCCAAGCCATCGGTAGAGAAACAAACAGAAATATAAGAGCTAAGGAAAAGAATAAACAGAAGACAGTGCCAAGAGCAGGTCACCACATGCCTCTTTCCATTGTACCTCCCTGAAAGGAACAAACCAACATGTCTCCATGCCCTCGGCAAGGCTTAATTTGTTTACACCAACACTATAGATCTTCAGATTAGATTTTGCTTGGCTGAGCTGGCTCTTTTGCTACCACAATTGAGGCCACAATTGAGAGTTAGCATTCAACCGTGGTCTTTGTCACATCCAGAAATCCTTCCCCGTTTCAAGTACACGCACTGTTGAATCCATGCCAAAGTAGATGGAGGAATAAAACCTGGATGAAATGAGCCAATTTATTATATAGAGATCAAGAGGGGATAAGCAGTTTGAAAACTGGCCCTTGTTACCCGGAAAGCTAGCTTGTAAGCAAAGATTAAGAGCCCTGTCCCCTGCAGATAAGAACCAGTACATAAGGATTAAACTAGCATTGCTGGTTTCACATGATTGCTAAATTAGAAAGTTAGCATTCTTGACAAGTATTTGAACGTTATATCAGATGACAAGTGCCTATAATTTGATACAATGAATACAAGTCTGCAAAATAATTAATGTACTTTGCATTACCAAATTAACCAAAAAGCTCAATAATTTCAATCCTAAAAAAAGGTCAACAACTTTGGTCAGCCCTCACGGCCCTTCACTTCATCAAATCTGGCCCTCTTTGAAAAAAGTTTGGACACCACTAGACACCTGGGAGACCAAGGTTCAAATCCCCACTAAACCATGAAGCTGATTCAGTGATATTGAGACAGCCACTTGCTCTCGGCCTAACTTAACTCACTGGGTTGTTGTGAAGATAAAATAAGGAAATCCATGCACACCATCTCATGCTCCTTGGAAGAAAGCTGCGTTAGAAATAATAAAGTAAAATAAATAGCGCGTCCATATTTTGTCAGTGTTTTCAAAATAGATGTTTTTAAAAGGAGCAAATTGGGGCAGAAGCAACTGTAAGAACATCAGACAAGCCTGCTGGATCAAGCCAATGGTCCATCTAGACCAGCGTCCTGTTCCCACAGTGGCCAACCAGATGCCTATGGGAAGCCAAAATCTGTATCATTCTTTTTAAACCCACTCATGTTGGTAGGCCATCACTGCCTCCTGAGGGAGCAAGTTCCTCCTCCAGTTGTGAGGGGAAGAGATGGGAAGCTTCCATTTTCAGAGAAGCCAGTTCTGGTTGTTTATTGAAGTTTGATTAATATTAGAGACTGGCACTCCTGGAAAGGGGTATGTGCAAAGCAAGCGGGGGAGAGTAGCAGTGTGAAGAAGTTTGGTGAACAACAGGACGAGAAGATGGCGACGGTCGGAATGTGGCATTTGGAATTAAGAAGATCGACCTCATCCACACAGAGACATTGTTTGTTATAATTTAGCCTGCTTGCTGGCATATATCAGCGGCTGTGGAAATATTGGAAAGAATTTTTAAAAGCAATCGATGGAGGTGATCAGGGAAGCTCCGGCGTCCGAGGCATGGGAAGTACATATATAAAAAATTATTATAATAATTAGGCATAATTGGAATGTTTCTTTTAATTGGGAATTGTATAATTAATTTGGATTGTAATTTGGAATGTAATTGGGAATAATTTCAATGTGATTTGTTGTTATTTGTATTGGAAAATTTAATAAACAGATTATATATTTTTTTTTTAAAAAGGAAGCTTCTATTTTCAGCTTTGAATTAACCATCGCTTTCTGCTAGATCTGAACTTTGTGGTTTATTCTAACTTTCTAAGCAAAGTTTATTCTGAACCAATAGGAAGCTTTCGGGTTATTCTCCTTGTGCACAAAGGAACAGGAAAGAAGAGGGGGAAGTGGCCGAGGCTTCCCGACATCACGCTAAACCATGATTCCATATTCTGTCTGAATGCTGTTATATCATTCCACACATCATTACATGTGGCAATCTATATTCAGGGCACTTTCTTTATTTTTTCACATGGATATTTGAAGTATTTCTCACTAGCTAACAAAAGAGGCCTTGAGATTCACGGTTGGTGGAGTACCATGATCCTAAAGAAAAGCTCACATCATTCTACACGTTTGTGTGTGAGAGCTGAATAAGTGAGTGGCAAGGCTATTAAGGGGGGGGGGGGAGAAAGCCCTTGACACTCCTCTAATTCCAGCAAAATAAATGTGTCAATGAGAAAGAAAACAGGGTTTTCAAAGGCATTCCCCAGAAGCAATAAATATTCCAAGCACTCCCAGGCTGGTGCCTTTTAAAAGGGGGGGGGGGAGAGAGAAGAAAACCCTTATGCTTTAGAAATATAAATGCAGTTAAGGTCCACATTAGCATGGCTCGGTTTTCTTTAGATGATTAATTCTGTTAACAGTTTTAGGCATCCACCACTTTTGCCCATATGCCCGCTTACTCATAGTGCTTTCCAGGAAGGTAGACGATTTAGATATACTTTTACATTTTAAAATAGTTTGTTTGGAATTCGAGATGCTTTATTGGTCCTTTAAAATCAACAACACACAACTAGCTCGCTCCTTTTTCTTATTTGGATTACTCATGTTCTTTTTCTGGCCCCATTTTAGGTACTCCTAAATATTTACATTGCGAATAGGATTGTGTACAAGCCGAGTATGCAGAAGGGAATGGCTCCATCCCAGAGTTCCTCGAGTTTTCTTTAATGATACTTGAATCATTACTATGAGTAACCACCTGTGGAGTCATCAGATGGACCGGGTTTAGGAAGTCTTCAGTTACACAAGACTAAGTCTTCACAGTACTTCACAACAATTAGTCAATTTGCCTCCAGTGGGGATGTGTGGCTCATATCATGGGGAAGTACTGTTTGAGTCCACCACAGTACAGCTGGCAGAAGGGGCAGGGCGGCAAGATGAACACACTTACTAGAGTCTCCTTAGGTAGGAAGGGGGGATAAATTCAGTTTAGTTTGCATTTTAATGTGAACCTACCTAATTCTTGCATTCTGAACTTTAAAACATAGGTGTCCCTCCAAATATGTACAAAAGTGCATCTGTTAGGAGAAAGTGTTGCTTAAAATGCACATATATTCATGTAAATAGCATTCGGTGATTATTTTTTTGCGAGGACTTCTCTTTAAAAAGAATCAGAAACTGATGTGGAAATGTAATGAACTGAACCTAGGATTGGGAAAATGAGGAACTGAACCTGGCAGATTCACCCATCCTGCCTTTAGGGATTTCCCTGTGCACACAATGGGACAGGATACACTATATCCCAGAGAAGCAGATTCACAGAAACCATTCACTAGGTAAATGTAAATATCCTGGGTTGTTGTTGTTGTTTTGTAAATAACAGCTTAGCAATAATTCACAAGTAGGAACAGAACCAAAGTTTCAGTTTAGAGCAGGGGTCAGCAACCTTTTTCAGCTGTGGACCAGTCCACTGTCCCTCAGACCATGTGGTGGGCCGGACTATATTTTTTTGGGGGGGGATGAACGAATTCCTATGCCCCACAAATAACCCAGAGATGCATTTTAAATAAAAGGACACATTCTACTCATGTAAAAACACCAGACAGGTCCCACAAATAACCCAGAAATGCATTTTAAATAAAAGGACACATTCGACTCATGTAAAAACACGCTGATTCCCGGACCGCCCGTGGGGCGGATTTAGAAGGTGATTGGACCGCATCTGGCCCACGGGCCTTAGGTTGCCTACCCCTGGTTTAGAACTTCACTGGATCCTTGAAACCTCGTCCTGGATGAGTTGCCTTTCTTGTGTGGTAACTTGCTTTTCCTAAAAACCGTATGGGGTAATGAGGAGAATAATGATGAATGTATTGAAGGATGGCTTCCTGTTCTAAATGACTTTACGAACCTTCTGGGATTCCCTCCCGCTCCCTTTTTGTACATCTGGTAGATTGTGATTAATGCAAGATAATCAAATTAGAAATCATTCAGACAGCAAAAGGTCTAGTGACCACAGCATGGTCCACTGCTTACAATGAGATTAGAAGCCTGCATGTGTAAATCACAACCAATTCTAATAAAGTCCAGATGTATGAATTCAGATAGGTCATTTTGAGGAAGATGTTAGAAAAGATTAGCAAATAACCAAGTGGCTAGAAATAATGAAATACGATCTATCTTGGACTGAAAATAACTAGTCAAGGTTGTACGAATCTTGAATAATCTCAAATTGGACAATAAAAGTTTTCGGCTCATTATAAAAGCAATAGAACATTGCTCTCCAAACATTTAGCAAAAACCCTACAATTATTCACTGCACTGTTCAAACAATGACTGTCACAAATTGTGTGAAAGCTACAGGTGTAAAAATTCTTCATATCTTCGTTTTCTTAGTCTGGATCAAATGCATAAGGGGCATGTGCATATTTCTAATCTCTAGAAAATCCATGCTGCAGTCAGCACTTTTGTGCTTGGGGAGGTGGTGTAGCCTAGTTACTACGGCCAAACAATGTTACGTTGAATGTCCAGTTGTATTTAATGTATCTGTTTGCTTGCTTTATCTAGAATGGGGTTTTTTGAGGGGGGGGGAACAAATCTAGCAACTGGAGGAGGAGATCAGCATTGGCCTGCATGGAGGCGGAGTAGCGCTTTCCCCGATGTTGTAGTCCTGACAAAAAATCCCTGCCGAAGATGGAAGTTGCTGTTGAATTTTAAGGGTTCAGCTCACCTGCTCACCTGTGATCTAGTTGCTCCTGTTTTAGTGGTTAAGAGCGGTAGACTCGTAATCTGGTGAACCGGGTTCGCTTCCCCGCTCCTCCACATGCAGCTGCTGGGTGACCTTGGGCTAGTCACACTTCTTTGAAGTCTCTCCGCCCCACTCACCTCACAGAGTGTTTGATGTGGGGGAGGAAGGGAAAGGAGAATGTGAGCCGCTTTGAGACTCCTTCGGGTAGTGATAAAGCGGATATCAAATCCAAATTCCTCCTCCTCCTCCTCTTCTTCTTCTTCTTCTTCTTCTCTTTTCCATAGCTCTAAGGGTAAAGGTAAAGGGACCCCTGACCATTAGGTCCAGTCGTGTCCAACTCTGGGGTTGCAGCTCTCATCTCGCTTTATTGGCTGAGAGCCGGCATACAGCTTCCGGGTCATGTGGCCAGCATGACAAAGCTGCTTCTGGCGAACCAGAGCAGCTCACGGAAACACCGCTTACCTTCCCGCGAGAGCGGTTCCTATTTATCTACTTGCACTTTGACATGCTTTCGAACTGCTAGGTTGGCAGGAGCTGAGACCGAGCAACGGGAGCTCACCCCGTCACAGGGATTCGAACCGCCGACCTTCTGATCAGCAAGCCCTAGGCATTGTGGTTTAACCCACAGCGCCACCTTGCTCTGTACAGGTTTACAACCCCAGCAGGAATGGGGGACATTTTTTCAGCCTAGGGGCCACATTGCCTGCTAGGCGATCTTTTGGGGGCCACTTGCCAGTGGGGGGCGACGGTGGGAGGCAAAAGTTGACAGAGCAACAAATGCAAATTTCACCTTTGGACAGTAGTCTTCTTCCTTCCCACTTCCCACTCATTCCAGTCAGGCAAAAAAGCCAAGGAGGGGACCAAGGAAGGCTAGTTAGGACTGTGCCTCAGGAGGAGGAGACCGGGGGCCATTTTGAGAGGGCTTCATTTGGCCCCAAGCCTGAGGTTTCTTATCCCTGTTGTACAGAGACCACAAAGAAGAATTAGTGAGAAATCCAAAACTGCTATCAATGAAAACAAAATGTTACTAGTAGGTTCAGCCAACTCTAGCACCATAGTTGAAGCTTCAACTCTCATTTAACTTTCTTTACTCTTTGGCTCACAATTAACAAGGGGGAGTCTCTTTATTTCAAGATTCAGTCATGCATGTAAGTAGGCACAGGCTCAACCACCAGAACACTGGGAGGCCAACAGCCAGCCTTCCTCTGTTTTAAATTTAATAAAAAAACCTCCTTATAAATAGTAAGTGAAGCCTTGTGAATATTTGATGTCCCTAAAGTTATTACAGTCCATTCCACAATCCCATTGATTATACATCAGGAAAAGTTTTATTTCTGGCCAACAGGAGTTGTAATGATGTAGTGACCCAAATGATGTAGTGACCAAAGAGGTGACCCAAACAGTGGAATATGCAGGATTGAAAGACAAACAGAATGAACCATGGAAGGAGAAAGAGGGAAGTTGGTGGATATTTAACAGTATGTAAAATGTTTATTCTGAGATACATAATTGAAAACTTAATAAAAATTATTATAAACAAAAAACAAAGAGGTGACTATCCTGTATTGCTGTAGCCATTATTGTTGAAGCATGAGAAATAAAAAAACACAATCAGGGCTTGTTTTGCAACAGTCCTCACCAGTATGGTGAACTCTGATCATGCTTCTCGCTTGTCTGGACAGAGATGGGTCTGTGAGTAGGAACCAACCAACTGGATGCAGGCAACATGTTCATTGGTTGTGGAGCCAACTGGCTACACCCACAACTCACATGTGGCCTTCAGAAGTTTTTCCATCCCTGCTATGGATAGACCAATGCAAGGGGCCTAATTAAGGCCAATAAAGCAAGTTACTTACAATAGCTGGGCCATGATAATAAGTCACTATTGTGAGTCACATGGTATTTCTGCTTTCAGTAAAGGCTTTTCTCCGTAGGTATGTGTGTTGAGATTTCTGTAGTCTTGTGAAATGTTATCAGCAACCATTCAAAACATTCTTGAACACATTCAATATGAAAATACAAGCAAAAGTAATGGATTTTAAGAAAATGTTGCATTCAGTGCCTTTTTCTGGTTAAAAAAGGGGGGGGTTTCCGGTACTTATATACACTGATAAAATATATGCATTTGCAGCCCAGGCCTGATGTTCTGCACCCCTAGTTTACAGCAACCCATATAGTGGGATTGGGCCAACCCCAGTGGTCCACAGAACATGAATCCACAGTTTTGTAAATTTGTTCCCAAAAGTTACCAGTCGCCAACATTGTTTACTCCTCTGTATTTTACTCATAAGGGAGTCTAGTGGAGGGTGAAAACAGGTCCACTCTCTTTGCCAGCCCCTGTTTTGAGTAAAAAGCAATGAGGCTAGAAACACAGCAGGCTGGTGGAGTAAGCACTGAGTACTCCCTACCTCCTACCCCTTGGGAGGGATCCACACTGTACATTGAAGGCACTCTTATATTACTGCAATTTGTTAAGGGTGCTAGCACAGAGAGCCACAGTGAATCAGGGAAGATAAAATTTAAGTCTGTTTTAGGTGTCGATAATAAAGGCCTTTCTGCCCATTTCAGCATTAATCTTCCTTAAAAGAAGAAATCCACATGAAAATTTTGCTCAACATACATATTCTACAATGCATTTTGATAAGTTATTTGAGCCAAGAACTGGCCCATTCAGGAAGTGTGAAAGCAGGTGGAGAATGAAGACCCATTAGGCCAGCAGCTGCAGCTCAGATCAACTGATGCTGAAATTCACAAAGCTCAAGTTCTTCAAGTATCCCATTCCTAAGAACAGAAGAGGAGCCTGCTGGATCAGGCCAATGGCCCATCTAGTCCAGCATCCTGTTCTCAAGGTGGCCAACCAGATGCCCATGGGAAACCTAGAATCAGGATTCGAGCATAACGGCATTCTCCCCTCCTGTGGTTTCCAGTACAGAAAGATTGCGGCCTCCCACTGTGGTTCCTATCAGGACGCTGTTTCTTTTCCAAAGCGAAGCAGCCTTGTGATTCTATAATAAGCCAAATATTGGCTTTGAGTACAAATACTTCCCCCCAAAAAAACTTCTTTATCACTTTGAAACCTGTCAGGTGAGCTTATTTTTTATGTCCACTGAAACCAAAGGAAAGGACATGAGATATCTAAGAAAAACAAAAGATACCCCATAAACATTTCACTGTTCTTTTCATTCCCAGTCTAAGGATATTTCCCAGTTAGCACTCTAGAGAAATACACTAGACCAATAAAAAGAAATGAAGTTAATGTATTAATTTATAGCTTCTGTCTAACCCATTCCTACGCATCAGGTAGTTTCAATAGCCCCAAATGACAAGAAAGTAAGTAACTCACATGATATACTGCAAAGTCCTGGATCAAAGCAACACCCCGTTAGCATGAATGTGCAGCTTGCTGAGAATTAACTAGATGGCTGCATAATGGTATCTAGCATGATTTAGAAAGCTGCTGGAGAGTAACAGTACAAATTGTGTAAAGAAATGCAAATATACAATGAAAACACAGCTTTGGGTGGCAGTTCTGAATAGGATCAAGCAACTTTTATTTCTCCAACCACCATTTCAAAGATATAACCCCACATACACTGAGGAACGGAAGAAAGAATAAGATTCTCAGTTCGGGGTTGCCAAGAAGGGCAGTTCTGTGTCCCGCTCTTACTTGCCACATAATCTACCTGTGTTATGATATAATCACACTTTGCTTTTCCGTTCCCAACCCACATGATCACCTGCCCCAACATGGGTACTTGTTTCTAAGCATTACAAGATGGAAGAATTCAGGACAAAGCTTCAATTTTAGCTGTGGTTCCGGGCCAACTGTCACATTTATTTCTACCCTGAGCATCGACCATGACTAAAATCTGAAACTGCCACCTTGATCTGATGTCCAGGGAGAGAAAGAAGCAAGGAAAGAGGCTGATGAAGGCTATTTGCCTTAGGCCAGGCATCCCCAAACTCAGCCCTCCAGCTGTTTTGGGACTACAACTCCCATCATCCCTAGCTAACAGGACCAGTGGTCAGGGATGATGGGGATTGTAGCCCCGAAACAGCTGGAGGGCCGAGTTTGCGGGTGCCTGCCTTAGGCAAAGGCTGATGCATTACGAAAGGCACCAAATTTGAGGCCTACCACTTAACATCCTGAAAATTAGGGTGGGCTATAAATCTAAATTACTATTCCAAATTTAATTTCCCATTGGATCAAGGCAAATTACAAAGTATTTTAAAACATACAAAAAAGCAAGATTAAAAGTGGGGGGAGAACCCCTCTCCCACCTCGTCCCCAAATGAATTACAAATAAAACATCAGTGGAATTCATCTGATGAGCCCTTAGAGGAAGATTTGCCACCCACAAAATGAATTACCATGCCAGACATAAATCCTGTAAGTTTCAATAACGGCAATTGCTTAACAAAAGCCTGATGTTTTCCGATGGAGTTTCTCCCAGCTAGTGTGTGAACCTACCAGATCCCAGAAATTGACCCCTGTCTGAACAATGCATTCAGTTTTGCTGGTAGCGTGCTAGTGACCTGCGCTAATCAGACGTGCCTGCTGATAAAACACCATTTGAAATGTGATGCCTGAAAATCACTAATAGGTCTGTTTTGCAGCTGTCACTGGACATCTGGAATTTCTCTGCTCTCCTAGTTTTTGGGGGGTGGTTAGCTGCTCTGCAACGATGTGTAACAGAAAGACTTCAGACTTCGTTCCTCTCACAAAACTCATATTCTATGTTCTCAGCAGGAGAAATGCAGGTACAATTGCATGCCTTCAGCATTTCTTTTCTGAATGTCCAAAAATCAGTCATTTGAGGTTGATAAAGCATAAAACACGGCCAGAGTTGACTGCCTCATGGTGACTCTCCATGCCCTGTTCAAAAGCCAGCCCTAAGTCAGAGTTCAGTTGTCCCGCCTGAGGCAGTATACGCTGATAACTATTGAAGGATAGCAAATGCTTAATTATTTTCATTTATTATTATATACAAGATCATTATTTTCAAGATTATTAGCAAGATACTGGGGGTGGGGGCAGTAGACATGAGTGGTATAAGGATGGGCAGCAATATAATTTGAATTTCTTTCACTCTTCTTCCACCGCTTCCTCCCTCTGGTCACGTAGTTTCCCGG
This sequence comes from Darevskia mixta, assembly GCA_034641385.1. Taxonomy (NCBI): domain Eukaryota; kingdom Metazoa; phylum Chordata; class Lepidosauria; order Squamata; family Lacertidae; genus Darevskia; species Darevskia mixta. The sequence continues at coordinate 3,590,803 of JAWWNH010000224.1, read as the reverse complement.
TCAGTTCGGCAAGCTCCATATAGTCTATCATTTTCATCTGCCAATCTTCTATCGTTGGTATCTCCTGTGTCTTCCAGTTCTTTGCCATCAAAATTCTAGCTGCTGTTGTGGCATACATAAAAAAAGTCTTGTCATTCTTTGGGACCTCTTGACTCACAATTCCAAGTAAAAAAGCCTCTGTTTTTTTTAATAAATGTGTTTTTCAACACTTTTTTCATTTCATTATAAATCTTTTCCCAGAAGGCTTTTATCTTTGGGCATGTCCACCACATATGATAAAATGTCCCTTCAACTTCCTTCACCGCCCCCGGCAGCACGATCCCAGTGGGATCCCAGTGCCCCTGCCTGCGCTGGACGCCACGCCCCCAGGATGCATACCAGCCATGCCCCCACCTGCTCTCCACCCCCCCAGGTGCCAGAGCATGAAGCTCCACCACTGCTACTCCCCCCCCCCCAGCCAATGAACAGAAGTCCAACTGCTCAGTTGGGGCTGCGTTGGAGTTGGAGCAGAGTTCATATGCTGGAGCTGCTTGCTCCGTGACAAGCCCAAATGACAAGCCCAAATGGCAATGTAGTTTCTGTAGACGAGAGTCAGGGACAAGAAGGGCATGTAGCAAAGAACTATCAAGGAAGCATTAACTCAACTTTGCAACAGCTAAAAGCAAAGCGATAAAGTGTGCCAGATTGGCCTTTAGGAGTGGCGGGGGCTAGCTTATACAGTGGTACCTCGGGTTACATATGCTTCAGGTTACAGACTCTGCTGACCAAGAAATATTACCTTGGGTTAAGAACTTTGCTTCAGGATGAGAACAGAAATCAGGCAGCGGCGGCGCAGCAGCAGCAGCGGGAGGCCCCATTAGCTTCAGGTGGTGCTTCAGGTTAAGAACGTTTTCAGGTTCAGAACGGACCTCCGGAATGAATTAAGTACGTAACCAGAGGTACCACTGTATTTGTTTAGAAATAAGCCAAGCTATTCTCCACTTTTGTGAAAACAGCACGGCTCATTCCTCAGCCAATTTGACATCAGCATCTCTAAAAAGAATTCTAAAACCAGACAGATTTGAACCAGAATTTCTGTAGACAGCGGCTGTTTTTCCTGCAGCAAAGTTCTGAAACTAAAGCACAGCACTGTTTATGAAAAATTGACAACTCCTAATTCCGTGTATCTGCTCCATCCATTCATCTGATTTCACCAAGGAGGAAAAGGTGAAGGGAGACTTGCCATGCCTTGGAAAGCTTTCAACCGCAGAGCTGTTTACTACAGTCTAATTAGATGGATCTGTTCAAATTCATCTCATGGACAAGGCTGAGTCTACTGGGATGAAAATTAGAAAAAGGTTCTTGTTTGAAACATGAAATACTTAAAATGTATTGAGCTGCTACGCTAGACATATTTACCTATGAGCAAGTCCCACTGAATTCAGTGGGCTTACTTCTGTGTAAACATGCAGAAGTATTAAAGCATTTTAAATTAAAAGAAAGTCACCTAAAATTTGACCATGTTAATTTACTCTTATTTTTTTAAAATCATTAACAAATATTTGCCTTGTTACAGAATGTGGGCATGAAGAAAAAAACTTGTTATTCTGATAGTATACTATAAAAATCAAGTAAGTTTCTTTCCTCACAGTTGCACAACAGCAGGTTATATTATTTTAAAGGGGATCAGAAATATATGCCATCTTTAGGAGGATCAGAAATATGATTGGGCTGATCTTGCAATATATATCTTACAATTCTGGTGCCCTTTACCACTTAGACAGCAAACAATATTCCATCCTAAGTCATTTCTACACCTGCATCAATCTCTCAGACTTCTGCACTCCCTGGGTAGGAGTTACCCACATTTTGATTTTATTTAATATTGGTATTCTGCTTTTCCAACAACAGAGCAGCTCACAATTGAAATGATATTTAAAATGAGCAGACATTACAGTCACTATAATCATATGAAAAGCACAAGGCAGAAAATGAAGAAATTCACCCAACAATTAATGTAACTCAGTAGCCTACCAACTCATTGTGATTCAAAATACATTATCAGAAATAGCTGCTGACAGTGGTGCCGACTTGGGCCCCAGACTGTGGGTGCCCAGCGCAGCGCCGTGTAGTGACATCATGACATTGATGTGTGCCATGATGGCGTGGCGGCATGGCGTGGGGTGTGTGCATGCTCCGGCACCACAATGATGACTCAGCCGGATCCTGTGCCTCTGCCGTGGGGCCTCTGGGCCCGCTGCAGCTGCGCATGTACCCCAGAAGCACATCCACGGCTGCAATGGGCCGCAACAAAGGCCCTGCAGTGGAGGCCCAGGCCTTGGCCCAGTTGCTTGTGCTGTGCCAGAACACCAGAGGCAAGGAGGTACCCACACCAATTTGTGTGTGTGTGTGTGTGTGTGTGTATGTCGAGGCCCCTGGGGGCCCTGGAGTTGGTGCCACTGGTTGCTGAGTGTCACCCCTGTATTAGCTGACACGCACTATCTGGAATGTATGCAGGATTAGTTATTTAAATACATATTTAAAAGTGATTTGAGTGTATCTGTGTCTGTGTGCACAGATTAATGCAGAAACAAGACATGGTGGATTTAAGAATTCACATATGTCAGGCACGTCCAACAGGTAGATCGTGATCTACCAGTAGATCACTGGACATCTGTGGTAGATCACTGGCTTCCCCCAAAGAAGCTCAACAAGTTTGGCTCCCCTAAAAAAAGCTCAAAATTTTTGCCCTGCACCCCTAAAAATGTGGCTTTCCCCCTCCCTAAAAAAATTCAACAACTTTGACCTGAACCCTAAAAAGGGGGTAGATCACTGCCAGTTTTTAACTCTGTGAGTAGATCGCAGTCTCTTGGGAATTGGCCACCCCTGACATATGTTAAAGTGACATGGACTAGATACAGACTGATGCGACTTGGGATGTTGTAATGGAGCAACAATTCGTCCACCCAGTTCTATGTACATTTTGTTTTATACTGGAAACTACAAGATTATGTTGTTTGATTTAGTATTATCAAGCTAAATGCAATAACCAAGCTGGAAAGCCTTCAAAAATGCATTTCATTTTTGCATTACAAGCCTGATAATCAAGCCAAGTTGACTAAAAAGGTTCACTCTGTTGGGCTCTATTTCAAGAAAAATCTGGCTGGCTTTAAGTGGAAATGAACTGAGGCTCAGTCACAAATTTTTCATCAGATTAGATCCAATAGATGACTTTGGATAGAATCTTCAGTTTGTACACAGTATCATTTAACTGGAAACCCTTGGTTGAATGTTTACGTGTTATTTGCCACTGTGGAGAACTTGAAAAATCAGTAAGCAGCATTCTGTTTCTCCTTAATGTGTGTCATGTAATTTCCTTACATTCAAATTATTCCATTTGCTTCAATAGAGGCCATCTGCCCAGATATGGGGGAAATGAACTAAAACAACAACAGCATGGCCCAAATACAAGGAATCTGAAAATGTATCATTCATTCATCATTGATTTGGTTAGGTTTTCTGCCCTATACTCTCAATTGGCATCAGTCCATTGCAAGCTGTGCAGTACTCAAACCAATGTAGGTTGTTCTGTGACAACCAAATTCGTGTCATACAGTCCCAGTCAGTAACATAGCGTGGGCTGCCAGTGCCCAAGGCCACACAGAGGGAGGGTGGGAGCAAGCGAAACAGACATGCATATGCAGCTATCCTGCTGGGAGCCTGAGGACCCTTTCCTCCCTCTCTCCACCTGGCCCAGGGTGGGGCCTGACTGGCCTCATAAGGACTGCTGCTGCTGCTGCCCAGCAAAGACTGGGGTATTTTAGGGGAAGTTTTGTCAGGTGTTGTTGTTTTTTTTGCTGTTATTGATATAATTTTTTGTATCCTTATTTTTATGTGGAAATTGTTCAATTTGGTTACAGTGAGGGGGAAAAGTATTTGACTCCATGCTAAATTTGCCCGTTTGCCCTCTGACGAAGAAATGACCAGTCCATAATTTTAATGGTAGGTTTATTGTAGCTGTGAGAGACAGAATAACAACAGGAAAAACCCCAGAAACCCAGAAGACAAAAGTCAGAGATGGATGTGCATTATAATGAGTGAAATAAGTATTTGATCCCCTATCAACCAGCCAGATGTCAGGCTACCTGGTATCTTCACTGTATGTAACGAACTGAGATTAGAAGTACCTGCTGTAAGGGAGAGGTTTTACCTGTAAATCCCAGCTCGTTGCAGTACCTGTACAAAAGGCACCTGTCGACAGAAGAAATCAATCCAGCAGATTCCAAAGTAGCCACCATGACCAAGACCAAAGAGCTGTCCAAGGATGTCAGGGACAAGATTGTAGACCTGTAGACGATGATGATGAACTGCCTAATGGCATCCGCGTCACCCAAGAGATTGCAGCCACAGAGATAAGAAGAATCATTCCATTGTGTGTCACTTCCTGGTTCTCATGGAGAAGTCCAGCAAAGGAAGCGCACAGCTTGTGTCCCTAACAATTTTGCGTCCAGGGTGACCATCCCTGTCTCCCCCCCCACACACACAAACAATACGCAACTGGCCCCAACTACCTTTGTGGCATGTTATAGGTTATAGCCATGCACATTTCACCAATGAAACTAACATGATGATGAGACAGTGTTATCTATTTTCTGAAACATATTCTGAACATATTATATTTCAGAAATTTATATTTCCATGTTGCTATACCCCTTTGAATGCCATTTTCTTCCAGTGTGGTGTAGTGGTTAAGAGCAGTGGACTCGTAATCTGGTGAACCGGGTTCGATTCCCCACTCCTCCACATGCAGCTGCTGGGTGACCTTGGGCTAGTCACACTTCTCTGAAGTTTCTCAGCCTCACTCACCTCACAGAGTATTTGTTGTGGGGACGAAGGGAAAGGAGATTGTGAGCCGCTTTGAGACTCCTTTGGGTAGTGATAAAGCGAGATATCAAATCCAAACTCCTCCTCCTCCTCCTCCTCCTCCTCCTCCTCCTCTTCTTCTTCCTTTGTCACTGTCCTTGGTCTCCTTTACCAACACTGCCAGATTGTTGCCATGATCCACACAACTTTGTTGATGGTCCCATGATATGATGATATAATGGATGATGTGTTTTGTGTGGGTTTTTTTTTAAATCACCCTAGGCAACTGTATATGAAGAAATATGGGTTAAGCTTTGAAAATTCTGTCTGGATTTTGGTGGTCTTGAGCTTTGAAAGTCTGTCTTAAATTCAGGTGAGGATGGCCTATGAATTGGAGGAGGTGATTTACCAGAGCTCCCTCACAACTTTGTTGGGCTGCCCCCCACCAAACATCCTAGACTGGGTGTTGCCATAATGGGCCAGGGAGGGATAGCAGTCACAAACCCAACAGAGCTGTGAGGGAAATGGTGCAATTTTTGTCAATCTCTCCCAAATATTCCCAGCACCTGTCCCCAAAGCCGACACCCCCCCTATTTTGAATGAATGGAGCTGCAAAAACAGACAATTATCTTTCCCGGATTGAGCAGAGGTATACAGAGAAAATAGATGGAAAATCATGCTGGAAAGAGCAGCCAAAGGAGCACAAGATTGCCAAACAGGATTTAAACAATGTGAATATTTGGTGAAGTGAGTATTTTTGTTGGCTACTTTTTCAGCATCTTGGAAGGTGCAACTTTTCAAGCAAATAGAGGGTGATACCCAATGTTAATCATACTCAGAGTAGATTCATTGAAATAAATGTATTGGAGTAACTTAAGCTCACTGATTTCTACTCTGATCTAGTCTGAGGATGAATAAAACTTGATATAACCCATAGGAATTACAGAATACTCTGTAGCTCTATAACCTTTGCCCTGCACAGTTTTGCTACATTTATGAAGTACCCCTTCAGCTTAAGTCAGTTTAAGCACTCCATAGGCATGAGGCATAATTAGGAATGTGCTATTTTGCATTACTCAGAGTCAAAATTCAGTGAAGCTTATTTTACAAAATAGAGAAGTGCAGTGGCCTGGTCTTTACAGCAAAAGCTCAGTGCTGTTCCTAATACCAAACTTTTCAGTCTTCTCATTGGGAAGGAACAAGAAGAGGCAATAGCAAACCACTCAGCATTTAGATGGGGACAATGACAGCATAGTAAAACACTCAGGTCTTAAGTTGGGAACAAGGGCAAGTCATAACAAACTGGCCAGCGGAGTTTTGAATGGGGAATGATGCACACTTACACAAGAGCACTAGCATGCAAACTAAGCATTTAGAAAATTCTAGCCTTGAAAAACAAATCTCTTTATTTGCAATGTCACTTTTTGGACAAGGCTGGCTGAAATACCAACTAATACAATAAGCAAGGTTTTGCACAGCCCTAGCAGAAAAGTATACAGAACAAACTCAGAAACAAAGGCTTATTTGTTCTTACTTCATAAATGCATTTAGGCACCTGGTCCATGTCACACATCAAAGCAGAAACGTTATTTGTTTGTGCCAGGTACAAACCCGTCACACAAAGGCTCTGCCTCTGCTGTGACTGTCCAGGTGTCCAGCTCCACCCAGCATGACCAATGATTGGGGATTATGGGAGTTCTCCAAATGCCCCACCCTGGACCTGCGCACTATGGGGACCAGAGGCCCAATTCATCAACTCTCTCATCTATGGTATGGCTCCTATAGATCCTGCCTGGCTCTTTGAGATCTTGATGATCCTGTCTTATTATGGCGCTTCTCCCTTGTCTACCAACCAGCTTCTGCATCCTAATGGCTTCCCTTCTTGCTAGCAGGAAGTAAAAACTATTGAACTCGTAGCTCTGAAGGAAGCATGTCACATAGTGGAGCACTCTACTTTCTTCTCCCAAATGACACTTCTAGAGTTTTCTCCACAAGGGCTCCCTCTCTCCCTCCATCTCAGAGCACACTTTCCCACCACATACTTGGGGATCATGTGTATATAGCAGGACACAGTCCAGAGCTGCTCGGAGCAACTCTGTCTAGTTCTAGCCTTTCCTTACCAGAAATGTTTAAAACAAAAGGCTTGTCTTTTAGATAACATTACAATCTTTTTTATTTTATTTTATTTTTAAAAAGCTAATTCTCAGACTGATATGCAGCCTGCTGAATTAATACAGGTTATCACCGATTAGAAAGGTCTCCTGCACCCTCCCTGCTGAAATTCATGGTCTGGTGGGTTTTTTTTCCCTGATTTTTGATACACTTTTTCTCTCTCTACTGCTTTGCTTTATTGTATGACATTTGTACCGGTATTGTTTCATTTTTATGGTAAACCAATTTAAGAGGTTGCTTCTGCCTCAAAAGTAAAGGTAAATGTAAAGGGACCCCTGACCATTAGGTCCAGTCGTGACCGACTCTGGGGTTGCGGTGCTCATCTCGCGTTATTGGCCGAGGGAGCTGGTGTACAGCTTCCGGGTCATGTGGCCAGCATGACTAAGCCACTTCTGGCGAACCAGAGCAGCGCACGGAAACGCCATTTACCTTCCCACTGGAGCGGTACCTATTTATCTACTTGCACTTTGACGTGCTTTCGAACTGCTAGGTGGGCAGGAGCTGGGACCAAGCAATGGGAGCTCACCCGGTTGCGGGGATTCGAACCGCCGACCTTCTAATTGGCAAGCCCTAGGCTCTGTGGTTTTACCCATAGCGCCACCCGTGTCCCAGTGCCTCAAAAGTAGTATATAAATAATTGTAATAATACTAAGAACACCCACAATGACCCCTCTGCTAGGCGAATGTAACAGCAGAGCCTTTATTCATACTCAGAGGTTCCATCTGCCTAACATAATGAATAGTGTTTTTCTACATACATCAAGTGACTGTAGGCCTTCATAGTCTTCCTATATTTTGGCAAGAACAACAAAGGGAGTATTAGACAAGGTAACATTCTTCCACAAGCACAAACGTATTGTCCTTGTCATCAAATGGAAATAATAGATCTGCAGAGATTATAATGACGAGCATTGCGTGTCGACGTCCCCCAAGTCACCCTCTAATAACTCACACTACATACAGTAATTTAAGTTTAAGGTTTTTGGCATGATTTTGGCCACAACTTTATTAAAACACAAAAATGTGAGTGGTTGCTTAGGCATTGGTTCCAACTATCTGCCCCCTGGGGGCAGACTGACATCTGCCCGGTTAGCGGAAGTCAGTAAAGGGAAAACACCTTTGGGGAGAGAATGGGGGTCAGGGGCCTGGGCCCTCGCCTCTCCCCAAATGTTTCCACGGGCTCTTGCGTGGCCCTGGCCCCCTACCGGGGGATACGGAAAAAAGCATGATGAGCCCTGGATTCCTTTAACGGAATTCCCCACGCAGCAGTGTTGGAGGGGCAGGCACAGCCAACCACATCCCCTCCACCAACCAAATTCATAACCAATGCCTAACCGCAACCTTACAAGTTGTGACTAATTGCTACGCAGTAGGCGAAAACCAAATGGCACCAGCCAATCAGCCAGATGGAAAAATTCCTACCAGGCCCCTGCTCCAAAAGCAGACGACCCCATGACAGGCATAGCAAGGTCAACGCACAAGCCTAAATAAAGGGAGGGAGGGCGGGTGATCCGATGCACGCAGCAAAGAGGGCCGCATGCTGCCTGCACTGGGAATATATAACCTCTGAGCTGTCCATCCAAAATTGCTACATGGCATTCTCCCCAGCAACCCACAGGGCCCAATCACCTGCCATGGTCATCTATCCTAACCCGCCCAGCAACAGTGGGGTGACTTGTTAGCCCCCACCGCAACACGTGCTCTCCATGAAGGAGAACCCGCTTAATAGAGTTGATGGTTTCTCAGCTATGGTCATGTGAATGCAGCAAGAGCCCTTGTCTTAAATGGGCAACTGTGGGAGTCAAACAGCTTTGTCAGGCCAGGTTTTCCTTACAGAGCGCCTTAGTTCATATAGCTGGGTTTTAAAACTGTTCTGGGCCCTGTTAAATTGTATTCCAGACACCACAGAGCATCTTACCCAAATGTATTCTGTGGCCTCTGCTCCGCTTGCTACCAACAGCTGCTTCTGGTTTGAGATTTTTACATGGAGAAGTGGGGGGGGGGGAGGGAGGAAAAATAGTTCTAATAGTACAAAGACAATTTGCTCTCAGGGTTTATCCCAACATATTAAAGGCTAGATTAAGAGATGCTGGTTCATCTGCTTCAAAAGAGAGAAGATTACATGTAACCATAAACTGTCCTATTTAACGTTAAAAGGCCTAGTTTTATGAGGCCATTGGGGTGCATCTGCTTGCAGCCTTGGCTTCCAGAACTTGATTTTATTAGAAATGCATGGCCACCAGCCTTCATGGGGGGAGGACACAGCACACAAGCTGAATCGGAAGATAATTTGAAGCCACTGAATTAAATTAACAAAGAATGGTCCAACTCCACAAACAGAACATCCTCTGGGGCCTATCACAAGCTGGTGCAGGTTGTGGCCTTAAACCTTGGTGATAAGATGGGCAGCAAATGGTCTAATCCAATTGGACTGAAACCCTGGTTAGCCTTGGCTGTGATCAACATTACTACCACTAAAACACAGCCTGGTGCAAATGTTGTCATCTTTGAAGTGCAGGCTTAAGAATTTTTATTCTCTGAGGCATTTTAAATAAGATCTGATGGAAAAAGGAAGCTATATTGCAAATTTTATTGTGTATATTTGTTCTTAATCTGTTGAGTTTATTTCCATTTTCATCAATTTTATTAGGTCTAAAACAAGTAGACATATGAAATTTATCAATATATAGATAAAATCATCAGTTTTATTGTTTGTAGTGGTATTTCATTATGAAAATTTTATATTGTTTTATGTAAACCATTTAAGAGTTTTCTCTCTCTCTGTTTAAGTAGTATCTAAATCTTGTTAAATAAAGAAAGAAAATTAAACTTAACAGCATATTAGACTCACATTTCTGCTTGCCTAGTCAACATTAGATTGCTGCATGGTCCATGGTTCAGTCGGCTACAGCAGGAATGGGGAGACTTTTTCAGCAAGAGGGCCATATTCCCTACTGGGCAACCTTCAGGGGGTGTCACGTGGCAGTAGTGGGTGGGGCCACATGCAAAAGTGAGTGAAGTAATTACTATAAAAGTTATTATTGTACAAAGGCTTGCAAGAGAGGTTAAAAATCATTTTAAAAGTTTCTTTGTCTATGTTCGAAGCAAGAGGCAGAACAGGCAAGTGGTAGGTCCTCTGTGTGGAGAAGACAGATAAATGTTATTGGGTAAGAGAGAGAAGGCAGAACTGCTCAAAACCTGCTTATCACCCAAACTGGTGATAAGAAAATAAATTATGTAAGGAGTGATAGGCAGCCCAAGATAGGAAAAGAGGTAGTAAGGGAACACCTAGCTACTTTAAATGAATTCAGATCTCCAGGGCCTGATGAGCTGAACCCAGTGGGAGAGCAACACGCTCCGGCACCTGGAGTGGCGAACAGGCAGGGGTGTGGCTGGCGCTCATCGCGGGGTGTGTGGTGCACATCATGGGGGGCCCACACATTGCGCATTGCACATCGCGCATCCCGAGGGTGCTCGGCCGTGATGACACCCCCCCCCGATGGCACCCGGGGCAGACCACTCCCCCGCCTCCACCTTCGTCCGCCAGTGGCTGAACCCAAGGATAATAAAAGAGCTTGCAGATGTAAACTGAGAGCCTTTGTCTGTGATCTTTGAGAATTCTTGGAGAACAGGTGAGTTCCCTGAAGACTGGAGGCAAGCAAATGTTGTCACCATCTTCAAAAGGTGGGGGGGGCGCTCAGGTAGCTACTGACCGGTGAGCTTGACATCGTTACCGGGAAAGGTCCTAGAACAGATAATTCAACAGTCAGTCTGTGAACTCTTAGAAAAGGAGGGCAACCAAGATGATCAAGGTTCTGGAAACCAAGTCTTTTGAGGAACGGTTAAAGGAGCTGGGCATGTTTAGCCTGGAAAAGAGGAGACTGAGAGAAGTCACGTGGAAGATGGAGCAAGCTTGTTTACTCCTGCTCTGGAGGGTATGACTCGAACCAATGGCTTCAAGTTGCAAGAAAGGGGATTCCAGCTAAACATCAGGAAGAACTTCCTGACAATAAGAGCTGTTTAAGAGTTGAATGGTCTCCCTCAGGAGGTTGTTGGCTTTCCTTCCTTGGAGGTTTAGAAGCAGAGGTTGGGTGGCCATCTGTCATGGATGCTTTAGCTGAGATTCCTGCATTGCAGGAGGGGGGTGAACTAGAGGACCCTCGAGTCCCTTCCAACTCTACAATTCTAGGATTCTAGGATTCCTACACCCACCCACCACTCTCCATCAATCCAGGAAAGCAAAAGGCGTCATCAGAATTCAATGAATTAATTCTATCCAGACTAAAGCACTCGAGGGGGGAGTGGAGCAAGCCAGTGAAGGCTACAGCCTGGGAGAGAAGAGGGTAATTATGGGAGGGGTGTCAGTGTGGCCTGAAGAGAGTCCCTAGAGTCAGAGGAGCATGGAGGGTTGCATTTCGCCTCTTGGTATCCCATCCCTGAGCTATAAGCAACAAAGCACAGCAAGGCACACTGTGGGGAGGGCGCCATTTGTATCGCAGCAGGCAGCCATGTGGTTGGAATCTCTACTTTAGATTTGACTTGTGGCATGCTTGCCAGCAGTAGAAAAGTTTTCACCCATCAAGACTAATGCTTTGTGATTTCCCTGCAACCCCACCCCCACCCAAACTCCAGCCTGTTTGTAGGCTTCTTTTCCCAAAAAATTACACCGTAATGGTAAAACCTTCCTTAAGTGGGGGCTCTGCATTTTCCACAATTGTTTTGAGCCAGCAGACATTTGTATTTAACACTGAATTAGCACCATGAGACTTTCAAAGCATTTAGACAAAAGACACATTTGAGCCCCTGGTGGACAGCAAATGAGTTTTAGGACCTGGAATTGTCATCACTCTGCCCTATGCAAGCATATGCTTACACAGAGAGAAAGAGAGATACACACAAACAAACCTCTCTCTCCCCAAGCCCCCTCCCCCCCCCACAAATAGCTTATGTAATGTCTGGCAGGCACCTCAATCTCCAATCTTCTCTCCCCCCCCCATGCCAATAAAATGCCCCATCCAAGGTCCTTGAAGAATGGGGGGAAAGTAGGTAGAGGGCCCCCAGCTCCACCGTCTCTGCTCCCTTCCGGGGCGCCGAGGCCATGGCGACTCGCTGGGTGTTGCTGGGCCTCCGAGCCCTGCTCACTCGCCCTCCTCCTCCCCGCTGCTCTCACTTTTTGCTAGCGGCACCCTATGGCGTCCGCCTCGGCAGCAGCAGCGCCAGCCCAGGTGCAGGGGCACTCGCCAGTTCCCTGGTGCACACCGGAGGCTTCGTGGGAGGCCGCTGGGTGCAAGCAGCAGCTGCCTTCCCTGTGCAGGATCTGGCCCCTCCAATTTTCAAGGAGGGGGATGGACCCCGTCAAAATTCCACGGCAGCCGCACGCATGCCATGGGGCATGCTGACATTGTGTAACCCCAGCCTCCTTCATCACAGGGGCACTTGCCTGGAGAACGCTGGACCCCCACACTACTGATTTGTAACATCTGGCCTTGACGCCAGACTTCTGGGTAGTGTAGGGAGGTTAAATGGGGGGAACTGCTGGTTCGATGTGAATGAGTTTTGGATGAGGCATAGGCTGAGGTTTTGTGTATCTGCTAATTAGTGGGTCAGAACATTGCTTTGTTTATTATTTGAGTATTGTTAATGTTGCTTGCTACTGTTTATATGGCTGGTATTTTTTCCCCATGGATGCTATGCTATATGAAATATTAATGCAATGTATGATTCCCCCCATATTGTATCTCTTTCTTTGCTGTACACCTCTGAGTAACAAACCATTAAGAATAATTGAATATGATGATTTTGATTATAAGTAAAACAGAGAAGTTATGAATACAGGTGTGCAGATCTGACTCTGGGGCCTGTAAGAACCTCCATTGGGATATCAGGCCTGGGAAAGACCCCTGCCTGAAGCCCTGCAGAGCTGCTGAACGTCAGAGATGGATCCCTGGTGTGACTCAGTGTAAGGTGGATTCCTATGTTTCTAAGTGCAAAACCCTCCACAGTCAGCTGTTTTGCAAGGAACTAAGGGGAATCTATTCCCCTTCCCCCTAAATTTGTGGTGGACTTCTGTATATTTTATTCCTTAGAAAAATGGGAGAGGGGAAGAGAGATGAGATATCAGATGGTATTGAATAAGGTTTTCTATAAAATAAAATCTTGAATCGAATAAAGGAACAAGCGATTTAACAGGTTTTGGGATTGCTGTTTTTCACACATTCAATATATTTTTACCTTTTCAATTCCTAGCTCTGCATTTATCCTCAGATTAAGCTGACGATGAGATTGCTTCAAAATGTAGCTAGAGAGCAATTACATCTTGGTATAGAGCAGAAGCAGCCCAGATGTTGCTGGACTGCAACTCCCTTTATCCCTGACCATTGACTATGATGGCGGGGGCTGATGGGAGTTGTAGTCCTGCCACATCCGGAGTACCAAAGCAACGGGGTACCAATTGCTTTGAATCCCAGGGAACTTGTTTGTATTTCTAGTAGCCAAGTCTTTTCTGGGTCAATATGTGCAACAGACCACTCTTCTAGGAACCCATCTATGTTTGGTGGCAGTATATTTGCCTGTTGCTGACAGTGGTATGCCAACATGTGGATGGTGCCACACTGGCCAGAGCAACCATGCCAGAAAATGGAGGGTGGCGCTCTTCTGTTCAAACAATAGGAACCTGAGGGGATGTTTTGGAACATCTTGTATTCTGGGATAGCTCCCATGGATGCAGAGGAAGAGAGGCAAAGTTCATGACACATCTCCTTGGACCATTGTTGATTGATTGTGTGGTGGCAATTTGGTTAATGTCCAAGTCTTGCTAATGTTTTGTTTTGTCTTTTTACAGCTACCTTAGTTAAGGCTACTTACTGTGAATAAGGAAAAAAAATGGTATTCCACATAAATGCTATTTCAGCTTTCAGTCCACAGCTGTGACTTCTTAAAGAGAAAATCAGGAAATGAATCAGGAAGCATCAAACTTTTTAGCACTAATTTTAGCTCTGAGTTCAGGTATCTCCATATCCATAATTATTTATTTATGTAAAACTGATTTTGCATGGCATTAAAAACTGTATTTAAAATCATGATAATTTGATTTATCTAATGTAATAAGAATGGGAAAATAGATTTATAATATCAAAAATAATACTAGAGAAGAGAGAAATGGAAATTACTGTAATGGAAACTAAGGATGAAAACAGAAATGGGAGTAGAAATTGCAGGTGTTCACTTATTAGTCCCATGAAAAGCAATTCAGCAAAAATGCTCAGTATTCGCTGTTGCTGCTATTGTCAGTCTGCCCCTCCTATCTGATTTCATAGTTTTTCCAAGTATTCATTGCTTTCTAAGTTATTATTGGGTCACCATTTTCTGCATCTCCTGCCTAACTCACTGCCTCCCCCCCAAAAACCCCTCCTCGTCTAAGTAACTGACCCCATTTGGACCATTGCAATGCGTTACGCACTGTGCTGGCATTTATAGTCCAACAACTTCTGGGGAGCCCTGGTTTCCCCATCCTTGACAAACACAACATCGTACCCTATGAATTTTGAAGGACAGTGCTGCACATCTGTCATGGGTTTCTCAGGTTAACCTACAAAATTAAAATTAAAGCACTGATTGCTTTAAAGATAAGGAGAAAAGGATACAAGTTTCATCTCTTCATCGTTACCTACTTCTGTAGAAGCCAGGGTGGATAAAAATCAATGATTTTTTTTAAAAAATAAAAAAATCGGATTTTTTTTATTTAAATCGGATTTTTTTTATTTAAATTGGATTTTTAAAATAAAATGCTTTCGGAGGGAAAATCTTTCTAAATATAGTCTTCTATTTAAGTTACATTGTAGTCCAAAGGCTATTCATCAGGAAATAAGGATTTGTTTTAAGTTTATCAAGTGTGCTAAAACTCAGTCTAAGTTTTTTAAAAAAAAATGTTTAACCACATCAGTTAACAAACATGGATACATATGCTATCATGTTATTGTTTTAGTTAAATAAATTGTTTAAATGGTTATTAAGATAATTATTAATTGTTGAAATGATTATTTTTCTCCTTCCAATAAAGTACAGCAGAAAAGTTGTCCAAATATAAACAGTTAACTTATTAAACCTCACCATAATTTCATAATTATCTGTCTATGTATTTCTAGTAGTATAACCAAATCAGTAATTTTTGATATAACTGTGAAAACTACTCTGAAAATTTATTATTCCAAAAATGAAACCTTCATATGGTTGTAAATATTAAGATTATACCAGCAAGAATGAGTCTTTCTGTAAAAAAAATATTTAAATCAAGTCTTACTGACTAGTGATTTAAATCGTGATTTAAATCGTGATTTAAATCAATTTGATTTAAATCAAATCCACCCTGGTAGAAGCTGTCTGTGGTACATTCCTAACTTTTCTTTTAAAAAGGTTTAAACTGAAGGAACCAAGCCATTAACACAGCGCTGAGACAGAGCAGCTGCCATACAAGATGCCAAGGAATACTTAAGCAAGTGTTGGCAATGTAGAGAGAACAGATATGCTTAGGCAATGAAATCTGGATGATAAGCAGTTTCTCTTCAGAGAGTGGTCATCACCTGGGCCTCAAAGAGGCTGAACAAGACTTTGGTCAAAGGCCACACCAGGATCTTATAATGCCTACCACCTGGCTCTCATATTACCATAAGTGCTTATGGAATAAACATGAAAAGTTGGGCTATGAGCCAGTAAGAAAGGTTTCCACTGTATAAAAAGGGACAGCACTCCTCAAAGAAATAGTACTATTCGCAAATGCTTTCCTGGAGACAGATAAATTTGCTCGGTGTGTTCCTGTAGCATAATATCATTGAAGCAAGTTGGACGTTTAACCAGCAACATTCCCAAGTGACAATGAAAATATGCTATCAGCATTAAGTGGAACGTAGTATATATATAATGCTCCTAAATATACGCAGACACACTGTTAGTTCTCTGAAAGAACATTTCAAAAAGTCAGATGTTATGGGGCTATTATGCTACAGATTGCCACATAAAGCTACATCAACATACTGTCTCGGTTTCCACTGGCCAACCATGGTGTTGTGGGATTGTGTGAAGGCTCCCTGAGCGATTGCAGAAACTTTCCTATTTATCTACTTGCACTTTGACCCTAACCCTAACATAATCACAGAAGGAGCAACACTGCAATGGCTCCCAGCTACAACACTAATGTCAGAAGGGGTCCTAATAAATCTGCAACTTGAATGTGTGTCACTATAATTCATTTATTTGGTGTTCTCCTTGACTTTCAGGGTTTGGGTGGCTCTGTGGGTTAAACCACAGAGCCCAGGGCTTGCCGATCAGAAGGTTGGCGGTTCGAATCCCCGCGACGGAGTGAACTCCCGTTGCGCGGTCCCTGCTCCTGCCAACCTAGCAGTTCGAAAGCACGTCAAAGTGCAAGTAGATAAATAGGTACCGCTGCAGCGGGAAGGTAAACGGCGTTTCCGTGCGCTGCTCTGGTTCACCAGAAGCGGCTTAGTCATGCTGGCCACATGACCCGGAAGCTGTACACCGGCTCCCTCGGCCAATAATGTGAGATAAGCGCCGCAACCGCAGAGTCGGTCACGACTGGACCTAATGGTCAGGGGTCCCTTTACCTTTACCTTTACCTTTTATAGCCTGTATGGGTCTCATAAAGAAAACAATACAAATGGAAAATTTGGAATAAGACACGACTCATTTAAAAACTTAGTTGACACCCCCCCCCCCCGGGATTCAGGCCACCATCCTCAAACTTTACTGAAGTGAGCTGGTGCAACATCTCAGGCAGAACAGGAACTACCACTGCTGCCATCTTGAATCTTCCTCTACACTCAGTACAGCTTCTGCACCAGCTTGGAAGAATATAAAATGACAAGTACAATTTTCTTGCTCTTTCATCTCAACATATAAGTTTTTGAATAATGTTCAAATAAATGGCATACACAGCTTTTTGATAAAATATTTTATTAATAATAATAAAGATACAAAAATACCAACTTTAATGGCTAGTGAAGATCCCCTTAGTTACAGAATTATTGTAAAGTCAGAACCATAGTGTTAAATAGATTTCTAACATCAACAGGCAGCATCTATTGACAGAGGAAAATATTGAAGAAAAGTTAAACTGTGTTCCATTTACAGCTCTGTAAAAGTGGAGTGTCACTCAATAATGACTTTAAAAAGAAATAACATGGCTCCTTTCACAAATCAATAATATACTGGCAAACATGGGGGGCGAGCATTTTTAATATGGCAAAATATATAATCATAAATCAAATAAACTGAAATCTATTGATTTCCCAGGGGATGAGCTGACCCATAATCTTTCATATTTTTGATAGAAAGGACTACAATCCCACTAACGTAAAAGCAAGCAAGCAAAAACCTCTGCTTTCTAAATACCACCTGAAGCAGTGTGAATAGTAAAACCAATACAAAAACACAGAAATAAATGAAAATGTCTATTTTTTTCCCTTGGAAAAAGCTATTCATCTTCTGCATCTTCCAAGCCCAGTTCCACACACAAAACACACCTATGAATTTCAAGCAATGAATGCTCAATTATGATTTTGACCTTGAATAAAAAACGTATGTGCCCTATTTTTCCAATATCTGTTCATGTCAATAGCCCCACCATGTTTTTTTTTTTACAGAATGATAACAGCCACAGATTAAAAGATTAAATATTCCAAGGAGCACAGAGCTGCCCACTGGCAACTGCAGCCCTGAGATGAGTCCCCTCTTCTTTGTTTATCGCATCTTGTTCTACTCAACCATGCCCTGACATCATTGAAGCCACAAGGGGACGGGAACATGGGGCAAGCTGTATTCAGTTTACTAAGGGGGAAGCAGCGCAATTGACACCGGCTGCCATTTTTGTTGTTGGATGCTTCATGTTTCTCGTAAAGTTGAGATCTGCCCTAAGTTGTACTGCCCACTCCAAAGCTCAATGAGAGAGTTTCATCACAATAATAAAATAGCACATACACAATCCAAAATAATATATATACACACACCAGAAAGGAAACAACCGACACAACTGAAACCTGCTTTGTAGTCTGCACTGCCAGGACTGATGAGGAAAACTTGTTATTCACTAGACGAGCTTTCCATCAGTTGTCGAGGTATAGTAGAAAAAGAATGGTTACTGATTACATAATTCCTTGACAGTGTCCTTCTTAGCAATAGTTCTGCAATTGTAACACTTGCATGGTGAAGTACCATGGGTACCAACAAGCAATATCCACAGGAATAAAAGATGCACAAACTCTTTGCCCTTTGTGCAAAGAAGCTGTTCCGTTTCCCTATATTTGTTATTCAGATTCCAACACCAGCAAAAGGAAAAGGCCAAGGGCCAATTAACACGCTTGTTTTTCTATCCCTTCAATCAAGCTTTCCTGAACATCCCTCTCCAGGTACTTGCTGAACCATGTGAAAAACACAGGACCAAACTATGGGCTTGTCCACACTTCTGCTAGTCCTGCTGTTTATCGCTGAATCGAAGCAAACATCAGTCGGGTTTTCCGCAGACTGATGTTTGCTCTGATTCAGCTATAGAGAGTGGCTTTCCCCAGGGAAAGTGGTGGGGCAAATGGAAAACTGCTCAGACGCATGCCTAGAAAGCACAGGACAAGCAGAAAACTGGTCGGACTCAGGCTTTCTGGACATGCCACAAGCAGAAGTGTGGGCGAGCCCTTAGATGTGATAATGAAACCCTCATGTGGTTTTTGTTTTCCTAATGAACACAGGGCTGCTATGAAGTTCAGGAAAGTGATGCTCTAGGTGATGCCCTATGGCTTTTTCCTTATCAAAACTGCCTTGGTCTCTGAAGTGAGGCCTGGCTCCCCCCACCCCCAGACCGGCTTGAAAGAGGGGGGGATTTAGACCAGGGAAATGGGTTAAATGCCATGTATCGGGGCACCACTTTTCTAATCCTTAAACCAGACTCATGGGGCTGATAATTAGTGAAACAAAAATTTCAGGCATACCTAATCACAATGATTCTAGGTATGTCTAGCGTAACCCACAGACCAGAATCCTGCTAACTGTAAAATGATCTCAGGAAGCACAAAGGCTCTTGGGGCTTGTTTTTTTTTTATTGAACAACAGCCCTCCAATGCCTCAAAGCAAACTCTCTTCGAAATAGAGGGCAGTTTTAAAATTCTACTGTTACATGACCTGTGATTTGAGAGGGGGTGATCAGCTGTTTGTAAAAATAATACAAAACCCAGTTAGGTTTGCACATTGTTTGGACTAACCTAAGTAGCTCTTTAGATCCCAGTCCATATTTTGCAGATTTAATGCATGATTTGCATTATCTGTTGCGCAGAGCTTCCTGAGAGCCAAAGGCTGCACAGTGCAGTAGTCAGTCACACTGTTTGCAACTGACTGCATTACACAACAACAGCTTGCACCAGGAGCCACAAGGCTGGGTGCTGTTTGAACTGCTCCAGTCAGTCATTAAGAGCCACAACTGTAATGTGCAAAGCCTATGAAACCATGCAGGCTTCAGACCAAAGCATACTTTATGTTTGCTGGGCCTCAGTTGCCTGAATTAGAGGGGATCAAAACAATTTACAGACTGTACACGACAACTGCCTGGCCGATATACTACATTTAGCCACATGTGTGCATACCAGGAGATGATCAGGACAGAAAAGGTTCTGTGTGAATGATCCCCACCCAACAAAAAAATCAAAAGCCTGATAGGCAAGAGCTTACAGAAGTATTAAGTTCTAAATTATAGACTGTACAATTCATTCTACTGAGACTTCACTCAAAACAAATACTTTCGAAAGCCTTACATGTATAACCCACCCACTCCCACATATAATCGTATATCTATATATCTATAGTTGTATTGTCTTCTGCACAGCAGAAGTTTATAATATTTTAGAATCACTTTTATTACACTGAACGAAATGTTTGCATATAATAATACAAAATGCCTGCATGTATAACACATAGCGTACATAAATCTTGATAGAAATGCAAAGTGATTGACACTTTCATTATAGCCCCCCATTACTCGGCTTGTGCCTGGCAGATCTAGTGGTCAACCAAATCATTGCACAAGCAGAACCTTCCCTCCTTCTCTTCCCTCTGCATGCGCCTCCTGCTTTCTGAAATCTGGTCTAGGGGTTCCCCCAACCCTTGAGACCATATGGGGAGCATGTGTGGGGAGGAGAGGGAGAGAAGTTCTCTTGCACAACCAGAAGTTGTTACACTTAAGCAATTTTCTGTTGGATATAACCCAGAAAGTTTCTAGGGAAAGAGTTTCACAATATCTTACAACTTCACAACCCTGTTAAATTGAAGTAACTGGATTTATATAACGGTTTATGGGTTGGGTTCGATCCCAATTCAAGCGTTACAAGTCTCAAAAATGCATGTTAATACTCTATTTCATCTCTCTCTGTGTGTGTGCATGCACGCACACTAAATTCAGAAATTCCAATTTCATAATTCATACCCCATTTTTTATTTGAACGTGTGTAGGTTTTTAGTAGTAATGTACGGAAGTGAGAGCTGGACCATAAAGAAGGCTGATCGCCGAAGAATTGATGCTTTTGAATTATGGTGCTGAAGGAGACTCTTGAGAGTCCCATGGACTGCAAGAAGATCAAACCTATCCATTCTTAAGGAAATCAGCCGGGAGTGCTCACTGGAAGGACAGATCCTGAAGTTGAGGCTCCAGTACTTTGGCCACCTCATGAGAAGAGAAGACTCCCTAGAAAAGACCCTGATGTTGGGAAAGATTGAGGGCACAAGGAGAAGGGGACGACAGAGGATGAGATGGTTGGACAGTGTTCTTGAAGCTACTAACATGAGTTTGACCAAACTGCAGGAGGCAGTGAAGGATAGGTGTGCGTGGCGTGCTCTGGTCCATCGGGTCACGAAGAGTCGGACACGGCTGAACGACTGAACAACAACAACAACAGGTTTTTAAAATTCATTATATCTATTAAAAGTTCTGTAGTGTACTTATAAACATTTTTACCTAAAAGACAGCAGAAGCAAACAAAAGCCCCACATATATTATGTTTTCTTGGTCTGATACTAAGGAGATAGTGTTCAGGCAAATAAGGTCTGCTTCACACATCCTATTTTCCACGTGTTTGGAAAATCACTTTTGAGTGTGATAATGACAAACAGATTTTTGAACACTGAGGTGACATGTAGATCCATTTTAAATGTGGGGATTCTTTCAAAGCTGTATGGAGCTGTAAATGGAGCTCTATGCATTCTACAATTCCATTCTGTATAGGAATTTTACTGCTTATCCTGGATAACTAAACTAGGGATGGTGGCAAAATTCACTACAAGCAAACCAAGCACTGAATTGTCCCATAGTCTGCTTGTCTGCTCTCTTTATGAAGCAGTCTTGCTTGCAATGGCTATCTGTGGATTTTCCCAATTATTTTTAAAGAGTTTTTCAAATATGATATCTGAAAGATTTAGTCAGCTACTGTCATCACCAACACTTGATCTTAACAGTCTGCTAACTGGGTCCTACTGAAATGTGCATTCATTTTAACTTCTGTCTCATTGATTCACTGTTGAGGTGATTATGGTAGCCTTTAACCTGTTGCTTTCTGTGCACACACAGAAAGTGATGTCATTGTCTTACACCTCACTGTGAACCTATGATATTTATTTATATAAGAAAAATAGGTATTACTTTTGTGAGTGTTAAAATGCAAGTCTGGTGCACTTATTTTTGTAATAACATCATTATATTATAGATTATAGGATTATAATAAGTGGTTATTTTTCTTACCATCCTGTTAATGCTTAATATTTTTCATTATCAAGCAAAGGGACAAACTGCATTCTTATTTACTTTTTATGTGCCAAGAGTGGGGTTGGGCTGGTAGTGGAATCACAACCACACCCTGCAAGCTATGCCTTGAACAATATGAACTGGGTTTTTGGGATGTGGTGGGTCACTCATTTGCTTGACAATATCAGTTATTGATATGCTAGCTAGGTGACAAAGAACAGTAAAGGGAATGAGGAGTCTATCACCTCCTCAGTCTCACTTGAACAGCCAGTATCCCTGAGGCAGGAGACATTTTTCAATGGGCAATTAGGGCTCATCTGGACTTCTGTCTGTTATGGTTGTGGGAGAGGAACCTTTGAGAGATATTGTTGGGAAGGTTACACAACCTTCAGGTTTTTTCCTGCTGCTAATAACAGAGCCATACACTGCAATGGAGAAGCAATGGTTGACCTTTAAAGACATGAGTCAGAGGCGAAACATGTTGTTTCATCTCAACAAGCCATTATGCTGCAGAGTAAGACTACTGGGAGCAAGGTGTGCCCCCAAAATAACATGGTTGGCATATTAGGAGCTTGTACTGGGCAGACCTACTAGGATTTGTGTCTCCCTCTTTCCTTTGAATACAAAACTCCCCACCTCAGCACACCACAGCACAAATTGCTTTTTGAAAGACCTCCAGGATTCAAAGTGACTTTCCACATAGCATGGTAGACTGCTATTCAAGAAGCACATCAAGAACTCCACTGGGCACAAACAACTAGTTGCGCACATCTTTGGATCCCTGCCCAAACACTGAGAGAAAATACACTGCTTTTTGCTTGTTGGAACCCATTCATTGACTCCTCTAGATGATACTCTCATTATTGCAAATATGTATAGAAAACCTAACTATTTCAAAAATACAATAGTAATAATGGCTTATAAATTGTTATCAAACATCTTCTAGGCATCCCTATTAATTTAGGGTTTTTCTTTTCTTTTTTAAGAGCGTAAAACTGAGAACATACAGTGAAATCCCATAAACAGTTTGTGCAAGTGATTCCCTCCAAAACCAGAAATTGTAGCTTGTGGAACTAAACTGGGTTATAAATCCAAGCAACTGTTTACAAAGGGGATTGAAATATAATTCCATTTTGCTTTTAGTAGGAGAAAGAATCAATTCTGGCTGATGTGATGCATGCATTTATCATTGTCCTAAAGAAGTATTAAGAGGCTTACATAAGTCTGGAAAAATATTGTAAATTTCAAATTATGTTCATGTCTCATCAACCAGCTGACGTAACCAGCAGCATATAAGAAATTGGGCATTCTAATTCCACAGAACCCATCTTCATCCAGCACTCACATTTTGAAATTCTGCTTTCCCATTCAAGTATTATCAGGAAATAGGTCACCATACTTGCTTAAACTACAGTTCATATAACGCACCGACAGACTCAACATGACAGAAATATCCATAAATATCAGCAAAACTTGACTATCAAGCAGTACTTGATTGTTGCTGTTTGTTTAAAGAATCAAAGAACTTTCAATTACACTTTGATTTCATTACTTCCCAAAATGTTCCAACATCTGGAATTTGCTTTCTTGGCTGGAATGTTCAGCTATGATCTGAACGTCATTAAGATTTTATGTATCCATCGGGTGTAATAGGCCACCCTGACAAAAATCCCAGGTCGCCTGAGATTTGCACATCCACGCCCAGGAATGATCACTCCCATTACTATTTTACTTCTGTTTTGCTCGCAGACCAATGGACCGCCATAATCCCGCTAGAAAGAAAGGAAAGAAAAAAGAACAAAATAAATAGGATACCTATATTGTAACAGAGCAAAAAATAAATAACTATCTCCTATATGCCTTACAAGATCTTGATGTGTGTCATCAGGTGACCGGCCATCCTAGTCCATTCAACAGGTTATAAGAAAAATGCCCCATTGCAATTTAAACTTGCTCCACTGAAATCAAAGGCAAAGCTTTCACTAATTTCAGTGGTGCTAGAACATTATGTATCTAAGCTAAGCGATTCTTATTAGGGTTCGGCATCAAAACAGGCTCTGATTAGGTGTGGACCAGCTCATAATATAAGATAAGATTTATTGTCATTGTACAACTACAGTACAAGTACAACGTTGTACAAGTGCAACAAAATTGAATGCCATCCCATAAAAACAAAACAAAAAACAGCACAAAAAACACCCACATTTTCAGCCACACATGCACATACACACACACCCATCACAACTCTCCAAGGTCATATTATCTAATTACAGCATTTAAGATTGTTATAGCTCTTGGGTAGAAACTATGCTTCAATCTATTTGTTCTTGATCTAATTGTTCTATATCTCTTGCCCGAAGACAGTGGTGCAAAAAGACTATATCCCGGATGAGATGGATCCTGTAAAATATTGATTACTTTTTTAAGCCAACGGGAACTGCATAGTTCTTCCAAAGATGGGAGAGGATGACCAACAATCTTTCGGGCTGTGGTTATGACCTTCTGTAGTACCTTCCTCTCCCTGGCTATGCAACTAGAGAACCAAGCACAAATGCAATATGTAAGAATGCTCTCTATGGAGCCTCGGTAGAAGGACACCAGCAGCCTCTCACTCAGATTGTTCTTCTTTAAAAGTCTGAGGAAATAAATTCTCTGCTGGGCCTTCTTTACCAGAGCAGTAGTATTTACGCTCCAAGTCATGTACTCTAGTTTGTAAAAAGAACGTCAGCAGTTCATAATGCTTGCCTCCAATTTCAGTTTTTTAATATTACAACTCTAGGGAAGAAGATGTAAGAAGCTATTCTACAGATTTCTAACATTTTTTAATGTACATTGAGCCCATGTAGTGTAGAGGTTCGAGTGTGTGATTAGGACTAGGGAGATCAAGGTTTAAATCCCTTCTCAGCTGTGAAGCCCAGTAGGTGAATTCCAGCTAGTTATTATCTCTCAACCTGATCAATATCAGAGTGTGGTTTTGAAGATAAAATGGGTGGAGAGAGATTTCTGGAAATCCATGAAGGAGGGTAGGATATAAATAAATAAGCCAACAGAATTGTACCTCACAAGTTCCACTGCCAATGCTCTCAGCCTTAGCACACATTTCTGACTCTTTCACGACTATATTTGTTCCAAAATCTTGACTGCAGCGCTCATTTCCCATGATGATCATATTTGCTTCTCGAAGTCTTCCATCAAAGGGTGCATCTGAAACTCAAAAGCAGAAATGAGAATATGCTGTTGTTTACTCTCCCTTCAACAATAAAGATCATCATCATCATCATCATCATCATCATCATCATGTTTTTCTATATAAAAAAACAAGTTCCCAAATATGGATGCTATATTGGTTTAAATAAAGAAGCATAACACAGTTTGACTTTGCTAAAAAAATAAAAATAATTAATGCACATTTTGAGAGAGATGTTACCATGGGGTGTAAATCAGACTAAGTCTATATAAAGTTGTAATTCTAAAACCATCTCCTCAAAAGCAATTCCACTGAAGCCATTTGACTAGGTACCAGAACAATTTGCTTAATTAAAAGCTAAGTGGAAAATAAAATCAAGTTAACCGATCTGTTTCCTGACCACACCTGATAAATGCCAGGAGAGCAGCAAAACAGATTTTTCCATACCACACACACAACTAAATCACAACCTGCCATACTTTCCCCCTACTGGCGGGTTAGTTAATTAAAATTTTCAGGTGTGAGTTTATGAGGCAGGTGGTGCAGTGGAAGTCACATCAAACAAGCCGTGCTGTGCATGTGCCACGGATGACGTCTCCCTCTCTCCGGCACTGAATGTCAAGCTGGAAGTCCAGGTCTATGAGCCATTGGCCTGATCTAGTAGGCTATTCTTACGTAGAGGCCAGACAACAGTTTGGGAGGAAAAATATGGGCCAACTTTTTAAAGTACGATAAAGAAGACAACCATTTGGTCATCTCTGTGTTGTTGCTGCTGCTTTGCATAATTCATATATATATATTAGGAGTGGCTGGAATCCCCAGGGAAATTTTGGTAGCCTTCTGGAAAACTCCTTTTGCATCCCTCAAATCCCCTTCTATTCTACACACACACACACACACACACACACACACACACACACACCGGTGGGAATCTTCAAATTGGCCTCATCATTTCACTTTTAGCAGCAGTGACTCTATCCAAATCAGTGTTAATTTTTAAAAAGCAGGACCAGTGCTTTTCCCCCCCCCTAAAGAAATGTTTAGGGGTCCTCTCATTTTCCTACTCATATTGAAATACTGCCCCTCAATGGGGGCAAACTTAGATTCACAAAATGTTTAGGGGTATGTGTACCCCTGCGTCCCCCCAGAAAAAAAAGCACTGAGCAGGACCCTCCCATAATAGATGAACCCACACAAACTGGGAACCCAGGTGGCTATCAGCATCCCAATGCATGCTCTTTTTCAGAATAAAAGTTCTTACTTCCTGTATGTCCCCATCCATAAACAGTGCAAGTAGTGCCTTCTGGAATGGTACATCCAGAAATGGGCAGCCTGATGATAGCCACGGCATCACTGCTTACTGCTGGCCTGGGAAGAGATTATATAAAGACAGATGTATACTTATTCTTACCAGCCCTTTTAAAATAGAGTTCACGCTCCCAACAATTTCAATAGCCAGATCAAGTGAACAGACATGCACTTGCAACTTTTCAAGAAATTTAAAGTTCAGCAAAAGGACTTAAGATATATTCTAGAATTTGTTTTTTGAAGCCCACAGACTGAAAGTTTTACAGCAAATTTCTTTACATGCAGACCCTCCAAGTGTTCCTATTCTCCAGGGACAGTTCCAGATTTACAGAAGCTGTCCCGGTTTCTGATTTGATCCTGGAATGTTCCGCTTTCCCTTAGGACATCCCTATTTTCATCAGAGAAATGTTAAAGGGGATAGCAGGACATCCCTATTTGCATTGGAGCCACAGGAGCCAACTCCTAGGGGCTGAGGGGTCTTCAGTCCTCCCCCCAATAAAATATTTGAGGGGACAGGGCCCCCAAAAGTTCATGGGCATTGCCATTCAAATGGTGTGTGTGTGTGTCTGTGTGTGTGTGTGTGTGTGTGTGTGTGCCAGCCATGTCATGTGATTGATTACATGGGGCGGGGCTTACTTGCCCCTCCCCCAATATTTTATTCAAGTTGGCATCGTTGATTGGAGCAAAGAGACAAGATGACAGAGCCTTAGGTTGCTGGGGAAGGAATTGAGGAAGGAGCCTTAGAGAACAGTGGGAAGGCGGTGACTTTCAGTCCTTGCAGATGCCTCATTAGTCAGAGTTGCTGTGTTCACTTATCCTGCACTGTTTTGGTTTCTTTGAACAAATATTTAACTTCACGGACACCTGTGTTTTTTATTGCTGACCTCGTCCTGACTCCAGCTCCTGACAGCACCACCAGGTAGGATGCCCATGAGGAAATGTGGCCATTGTGGCGGAGGGGGAGGGGAGGTTCCCCATTCCTGCTACTGTCCATCAGGTGGCATAACTTGAGTAGAACTCATGAACTGGGATTCTTTTCAGGAAAACGACACATTTTTCTACCTGCTTATTGTCCAGGGATTTCTTTTTGGGATCTGTCTAGTGGAATTGCCTTCTGGAATTATTGTTTTGAGGACATTTTCACAAGTGTGTGGGGAGCACATGTTGTGATGTGCAACGTGCAATTATTGTGTGATTGCGGCCCACCAAGTTCTCTGGTCACTTTACTTGGGAATTATATTCAGAGGCATAGCCAGCCCAGGTGGTACCCGGGGCGGAATTTTTTTTGTCACCCCCCACCACCACCACTTTGCCAGGGCACTGGCAGAGCTGCACCCAGTGGCATAGCAAGTCACCCCCACCCCCAAAAAATGATGGTGCCACTTTGCGAGGTGTGGGTGTTTTTTTTTTTGTGTGTGTGTGTGTCTATTATCTCTTTTTTTTCAATAAAGTTAAAATTTTAATATTTAATAAAAATAAAAAAAATAAAGAAGTGTCACCCCCCCCCTCTGATGGTGCCACTTTGTGAGGTGTGTGTGTGTGTGTGTGTGTGTGTGTGTGTGTGTGTGTGTATTATCTCTTTTTTCCAATAAAGTTTAAAAAATAATTTTTTTTTTTTTAATTTAAAGTGTCACCCCCCTCTGGGGTGGAACCCGGGGCGACCCACCCCATCGCCCCCCCTTGCCCTGATTATATTATATACAGTAGCAAAGTCTCTTGCCATCTAAGAAATGCACAACTGTCAACACAAACCTGCAAAGAACGAAGCATGATTACAACTGACCTGGAAAGTTTCAGCAATACCAGTTCTGATCCTTTGGGACCATATACCAGCTGGGATATATTCAGAATTTGCTTATGCTTCTCTTCATGTGCTCTTTCAACATTATGAATTCCAAGCCATGCTTGATAGTCTTTGAGATTATACCTAAGGAAGGAAAATTCAATGGCACTTCATATGTGGTTCTCTGTCCAAATCAATCAACACTTGGAGTGGGCTGGTTGCTATACGCTCTCTGGATCAGTTTACCATGGGCAGCATTCAAACGTTTAACTGTGGTTCAAAGGTGAACGTGCAGTGTGGTGATGCATGGAGCAAAAATCATGGCTGCTTCACTCTTCCCAGGCCCCGGCTACACTGCCAGGAGCAAAGTCACAGTTTGGCTCAGCACTCTATCTGAATCCAAACCATGAGGTTTGTTTCCTCCAAACAAGCCATGGACAGAAAGCCAAAAACAAACCTTGGTTACAGCTTTTGCTTTGTTTCAGAAGATAAATACCACAAGCCAAACAATGGCTTATCTCCCAAGCAGTGTGGCAGTAGTAGGAATGGCGGAGGAGGGGAGCAGCAGCCAGGATTTCCATCCCATGCACCAGAATGCTGCGTGTTCATCTTTAAACTATAGTCAAGCTTCACTAGAGTGGCTGGGGAAACCCAGCCAGATGGGCAGGGTATAAATAATAATAATAATAATAATAATAATAATAATAATAATAATAATAATAATAATAATTTATTATTTGTACCCCACCCATCTGGCTGGGTCTCCCCAGCCACTCTGGGCGGCTTCCAACAAAAATAAAAAATACATAATTACATAATATTACATATTACATAATTACATATTATGTAATATGTGAAGAAGTGTATGATTTTTGTGTGTTGCTTGTTGTTGTCTGTCTTGTGATGTGTATTGTATTGTTTTGTATTGTTCTGTATTGTTTTGTACTATTAATTATGAATGAAAATAAAGTTAATTTCTAAAAAAACAAAAACAAAAAATAAAATAAAAAATACATTAAAATACATTAAAATATCATATATTAAAAGCTTCCTTACTATTATTATCACTATGGTTTAAAGTGTTGTGCAAATCAGACCACTGACTTGCATGCCCAGGGCTAAATATGAATAAAATATGAAAACACTGTGTCAGTTTGAAAGACCACGGTGTGCTGTTGAGCCTCTTCAATAGTGGTCCAATATTACTTAATTTAGTCTTCTAGTCCTTAGTCCTTCCTGCTTGCTATTGGGTTTCTTTAAAACACCATTGGCCAATCTGTTTTGATGTCATAATGTGTCTCTGCAAGTGTGTCAGCTGCCGTCTCAGCTGCCTAACCCAAACTTTCCCAGATCCTCTGTATAATTAGAGGGCAGATGCAGGCTCTAGGTAGTACCTCCTCTCTTTCTGGAGAAGAACTTGACAGGCAATGCCACTCTCTGAACAGGTTGCAAGTAAGAAGGTAGGCGGGGGCTGGGGGGCTGGCTAAGGACAGATTGAGGTTGGTGGGGAAGAGCCCTATTCACTCTGATAGACCAACCTAGGCTGAACATTGCCCGTTTCAAATAAAAACACTTCTAATTTCTGTTGGTTGAAATGGAATTTGTATTATTTCACAGGGGGAATGGCAAATATTTAGAACCAATGAAGTTTAAAACTGCAAGAGATTTTTGAAAGAGTTCATCTGAATCTTTAGCTGAGATTCCTGCATTGCACATTGGGTCTCTTCCAACTCTAAGATTCTGGGATTCTATGAACCATTTGTTTGTCGGTCTATCAACGCTAATCCCATTAATACATGATTTTTTTTTTACATTATAAAATTCTGTTGCTTTACTTAAAATTTGTTAACAATGTGACAAAAAAAATGTCTAACATGGTATTCTGAATGTATAAATTCTAAATACATATTCAAATGCAGTAGACCACTGAAACTGTGATTGATGCACTCTGGTAGGGAATAGATTTGGGATAATAAGAACCAGCAGAAAACTGTAAACTAATTCTTTTTGTGGAGAATGGGGCTGGGCTTGTTTATTTCTTATTTTCACATAATCTACATTTCCTGGTTTCGATTACAGCTTAACGTAAGTACAGCACATTTCAAAGAGCAATTGCCAAAGTAGTTTATGGCTACAAGGTCAAATTCTTGGAAAGCTCCAAGTTGCATCTGGATTCTTGACTGAACAGAAGTTTGGGGTATTCTGTGCCTCACCACCGAGGTAAATCAATTGTGTGGTAATATCAATTATATGAAAAGGATAATTGTTGCAGAATGCAACTTTATAAAGGCTATAGTTATACAAAGAGGGCTAGGTTGCAACAGAGAGATTCCTACCACAAGCTCTTAAAGAATAAAATTATTTTTTCACACTAACTGTGTTACTAACAAAGTAATAAAAAGTTACTTTACCGAGAAGGAAAACATTGTTTTGCTGTCAGGACCCAGTCTTCCTTTACTAATGAACCTCCACAGAAATGCCTGCCTCTGCTGGAGGAAAAGGTTGAAATAGTTACTTGTAGTCATAAGCAGTTGCATACAATTCAAACCAATATTGTTCTTACTATAACTAACATAAGAAGAGCCTGCTGGATCTGGCCACTGGCCTATCTAATCCAGCATCCTGTTCTCACATAAATGATTCTGCTAACACAAAACCACCATGGGCTGCAATCCTAGCCCCACTTATCTAAGAAGGAAGCCCCACTGAATTCAGTAAGACTTACTTGTGTGTGGACCTGCTAAGGAGTGTGCTGTTAGTCAGGGTAATGGAGATCATTTAGCTAACCACAAAGGCCAAAGGACTGCGGGAGCAAGAACTGGGATGTGGCACACCCAAGTTTGAGACCCTGCTCTCAGAACACATGGAAAGATAAGTGTGAGACTCATGCTGTCTTGTGGAAGCAATGTAGGGAACTTGTTACTTAATGTGCAGTTAGAAATTCAGCATTTCTCCCCTAAAACAGAGAATCAGAGACAATAGGTCTGTCTGAATGTTCAGAACCACATGACAGTAATTGCATTAACATTCGTTCAGGGTTTCAGTTCACAGGGACAGTTTATGTGTATTCAACAGGTCGCTCCACTATGTGGA
Organism: Darevskia mixta; assembly: GCA_034641385.1. Taxonomy (NCBI): domain Eukaryota; kingdom Metazoa; phylum Chordata; class Lepidosauria; order Squamata; family Lacertidae; genus Darevskia; species Darevskia mixta. Next base: position 3,559,633 of record JAWWNH010000224.1, on the reverse strand, counting down.
CAGCCTTGGGGAGAGGAGGGCATGGGGGTGAATATGTGTGACCCCACTCTCCTCTATCACACAATTATTGTTATGTTCTTCTGAATGACCAAAAAAGGTCTTGGGAGGGAGGGAGGGTTGGATCCCACACAGTGAAGGGCAACGTGAACAGTCTTACCTGTCCTTCAAACTAACCATCCATCCTTTGTCAGGTTGAGTTGGGATTCCATTAACAACTCTCAGGTGTTTTGTTGAGGCACAAGGGATAACAGCGGCTGAAAGAATGTTCTTAGGTTACATTATATTCCACTTTAGACCTAAGACTTTGAACAGCTTATACAACTACACTTTCCCATTAAAAGAAAACAACAACTGACAAACACCTTTCTCTAAATAGTCTATAAACCACCCTAAAATTGTTAGTGTTCTTTACCATCACAAACAGCAGTGGGAAATTGTGATGTGGTTCTTGCTGTGAATAAGACCCCAGGACCACTTGCAGCATATATTCAGGAACTTCAATAGACTTTGCTGGTAATGTTAACCATGGTTTAATGTTTAAATGGGCCAGCTGCAGAAAGTTCAAGGAAAGCAACAAGTTGATGTAGTGCCTCTCTTTTGAGATACTCGGTAGGAGTACAGTGGTACCTTGTTACTCAAACGGCTTGGCTCCCGAATGCCGCAAACCCGGAAGTGAGCGTTCCGGTTTGTGAACGTTTTTCGGAAGCCGAACATCCAACGCGGCTTCCGCCTGAGTGCAGGAAGCTCCTGCAGCCAATCGGAAGCCACGCCTTGGTTTTCGAACGGTTCCAGGAGTCGAATGGATTCCCGGAATGGATTAAGTTTGACAACCAAGGTACCACTGTACTTCTGTCAAGATTATGCTCTGCTTCAAAGAAGCTCAGCTCAGCCTTATGTGCAGACCAGCATACAAATGCAAACAATGCTTAGTTGCTAAACAAGCCAACTTCAAGGTTTAAATAATTGTTTTGCTTAACTAACCATAGTTTGTTTTTAAATCAGGATTCCTGGTTCTCATGTAAACACTAAGCCAAGATACTTTGAAATTGAAAGTAATCTTAAGGGGAGGGGACCTCCTCTGAAGGCGGGGGGGGGGGGAGTGCATGAGCCCAATGTTTTGCTTGGGCTTTCTGTTTAGTGTTATGCGTAAGACCAATGTATGAAGTGGGCCTAAGATGCACCCAGGAAGTGTGAGAAAGGATGGCTAATATACCATAACAGAATTTATGTATTGGATTTATATAAGCACTACTTACGGTCTAAACTGCCCATTGTAGGAGCGGCATCATCTTCACCTACACAGACAACACAGTATAATCACACCACGGTTATTCTTGTTAAATAAACTTATTTACAACTACAGTGTATGTATGAAAACTGTAAACATGGCGAGTATGTTGAAGAATGAACATTTTTCTGCTTAGCTTGTGGCACAGGTTCAATAATGTCGCCCACTATGAATATTTTCCCAAGAAGAATGTTTCCCAAGAAGAATAAGAACCCTAAACATTTATTTGATTTATAATCTGAAACAGCATCTCTCTTTAGGGGATGCAATAGCCTTTCAAACAGAAGATCTATACTAGGACTTAGCCAAAATATCCCTCCCTACTTTTCCACCATGTTTATAGGCAGTTAATTTTAGTGGCTTTTCAGGGTTGATTTGGAGAAAGAGCCTCAATCTAGTTACCATTCCCCACAAACAAACAAACAATCACACACACACACACACACACACACACACACACCAGAATGATGCTACATCCAAGGCATGCTGAAGGGGGGAAATGGTGGCTTCCATAATTTGTAGAATGTCACTTGACATTATTCTCAGAAATTTTCCTGTTGGCTTCAGTTTATGCGCACAGTTTTAGCCAAACAAGGGCTTGCTTTCATTCCATTTTGCCAATTTTGAAGCTTATCTAGATAAATTAGTACTAGCTTCACGTTGGTCAACTTTTCCCACCCCATTCTCACCAATATCAGAGTCTGAAGTCTTTTTTTTAATTATCACATTTATCAGCTAGAGTACAGAACTATATAGGCTATGCTCCCTACTGACTTTTTCCCACTTCCAGCAATTCTGTAGCAACATCGGCCTATCATTTATACTGAGCACTTACATCTAGATATAGGGCAGTAGTCCCAGGGGACCTGAGGATCACTTGTATAGCACCAAGGGCCATGAACATCATCATCTGGATTACGACAATAATTTTTCTTCAACTTGCTAATATCTGGTTCTTTATATATTGGTAGATGCCTATAAAGAAAATATATGCCAGCAATTTACTTTAATAAGCTTGTATGAACACAAGTCGATTTTCTGACTATTAATGGACATTTTTGCCGAGCAATTTGTGCTGTGATGGCATTCACATTTCAGGCTTATGGGGTTTAGAAATAGTATAGGAAATTTCCCCTAAGGCATGGTGGGGGAAATTAACCAGAAAGGCTCATTTGATAAGCAGAAGGCTTCATGAGAAAGAGCAGAGCATTGTGGGAAACTGTTGAGTACTAAAACTTGCTTTAGCTCATAGCGCTCTGTTTCCCGTTCATGTGAGGGAATGATAGAACATATAGCTTGCAGGAAACCCTGATACCCAAGTAAAATAATAGGAAAATCTAATCTAATCTCCCCCACCCCACCCCCCGGACCTTCAAAAAAAACAGTTGAAGATTTTCCTGAAAATGTCTTCTCTTTTCCAACACCACAATTTATTATGAAATTGCAAACTGTGCACTGAACTTGGAATCTAATTTTATTGCAATTGCATTTTGGGGAAAAAATACTGGACCCAAAATGAATTGACACTGGTCTGTGAACTCTTGCAAAAGCACCAGAAGAAGACTTCTCACAGTGCAATACCACCACATCAGTAGGTCATATAAAAGCCCCTGAAAATAATTTGGGCTTGTGATGGACTTCACTAGATTAAGTAGTCACTTTTCTTCTGAAACAATAAGAAATACTCCTTGAATAGTGGAAGCAAAAGATTGAGAGGGAGTCTATGTAAAATGGGATGTGTTCATCCCAGTTCTGCTCTCCAAACAGGGGTATAACTGCATCTATAGGCATACCATCTTGAAAAGAAAGAATTAAGTTGAAGGCACTGTAAAAAATGTTTAGTAAAAAAACATGGAAGCCACTTGAACAATATGTTGCAACTTTCTCTACTGATTGAGACGGAAAATATTTTTTTTTCTTTTTAATTTTGTACATACCTTCGTAAGTCTTGAATGTTTTTATCCCACATAGAGCAAGTTAAGCCAAAGCGAGTCTGGGCCATATTTCCCATATAATTCGTACCATTCCCTCGATAGCAATCTACATAAAGAACGATCATTTAAAAGAAGCTACTAAAATACCAGTGTTACTTGTTTTTCTAAATATCCTGTTAATTAAATATAATCCAGTTTTTAAATTCAGCATACTGTTTAGAAGGTAATACATACAAAAGCAGGGCCAGTAAACAGTCATAAGAGAAAGCTAATGTACATGAAGACAAGAGCTCTTTGAATCTTTTAAATAATTATGTTTAAAGATATAAATAAGTAACTCAAAAGTAAATAAGTAACTTGCTTTCAATATCTATTGCAGATGTACTGGGAATTTTTCAGTTCAAATGGTAATTTGTTGACTGTGAACTTGACAAGGTCGCCCGATGCATTAACATATGTAAAAGCTGCCAATGTATCTTTAGTTCTGCAGTTTAAATCCAGATGTTTTCAGGAGGTTATAAAATGGAACTTTAAGCTAGTCAAGGAAAAGGTCCTGGATTCTGGCAAGGATAGATAAATGCTGGAGTTACTCATCCCCATACAAGGCAAAGGACAAGCACACAGCTGATCTCAAGTGAAAATATTCCCATCTTTGAAACGTACATTTTGGTTTATTTTAATTTGGAAAACATTTCACAACTTTGCATATGCTGTGAATAAGTTTCACATCTGCAACACTTTTGACACTGCCACTTCAAATAGTCTTGCACTATTCTGCTACATTATAGTGGTGAAGCAGAATCACAGGATGTGTAATTTTAAAAAATTATTATTATTATTATTATTATTATTATTATTATTATTTAAAAAGAAAAGGGTAGGGTGTGAGGTGCTGATTTTGTAGACTGGGCCTTTCAGACTGACCTTGAAGCCACCTGAGAAAACTGCAGAATGCAGATCACTGGAGAGATTGCTTGTGGAATGGGGAAAAAAGGACACTCACAAACCTCAAAAGTAAGGTAAGTACAACACAAACCCTCCATCCCAAGCCACGAGCATTTCACTGAAATTTCCTGTCTCTTTCATTATTCTCAAATGTAATTTCTTTCTCATTAATTGATGCAGAGTGGTTGAGAAAATCATGGAAGTCTGCTTCCCCCCCTTTTTTTGGTGGGCGGCGTTGTGGGACGGCAGACGCTTCACTGGGGCCCCAATGAGGGAATCCTGGCATCAGAGCCCCTTCCTGATTGGTGGTGTGGCCATAAGCCTATCAGGAGTTTTGGTGAATGGGGATGGAGGCCTGGGCAGAGCCAACAGATGGGGAAGGCGTTCCCTCGGGTCCGCTCCTTGCCTGCACTTGGGGTTCTGCCTGCTTTCTCCCCTCAATAGGGTGTGCTTTTCAGCACAGTACCAGATTGAGCATGGTCTTGGCTGGGAAGGGCGGGGTACAAATAAAAGTTTATTATTATTATTATTATTATTATTATTATTATTATTATTATTACATTAGAGACATTTGCAAACCAAATATCCTGGTACAGAGAAAGAAATTTTTAATCTTAGTTTGTGGTGGCCACTCTTAAAAAATATTTAATTTGTGCACAGGAGGTCAAATCTGCTACTATGACTATTATGGAAGACAGGAGTGTCTGGCGTGCTCTGGTCCATGGGGTCACGAAGAGTCGGACACGACTAAACAACAGCAACAACAATGACTGTTATGCAGTAAATGACTTAACAAAACAAAAAAATCTCATGATATTCCCAGCAGCATCCAGAACAAGGATTACTACTGAGGACAATAATATGATTTCTTCCACAATACTTTAGAATATTCTTATCTTCCTAGTAGAAGTTACCTTGCTCACTTGGTGCATCGCATTTTGGTATTTGAAAGCAAAACCCAATGCGAGTTTTTGGGTCGGTAGTAAAACACCACGGTGCCTCAGCTCCATCTGGATTACGGCAGTAGTTTTCTCTTAAGTCCCTATAAAAAAAATAAACATGTTAACATATGTCAGGCACACTGCTGCTGCTTTGCATTGCTTTTTCTAATGCAACTTAGCAATAATAAAAGCTGTTTGACATCTGTGTGTCACTAAGTTTCTAAAGCAGAAAGATTTGCACAAAAAAACAACACAAAGTGTGCACACACTCAAGTAAAATTTGGCAACGGAAAGCAGGAGACAACAGGTACGTTTATATTCAATGAATAATGGCTATAGTATTTCACATAAAGTGCAAAGGTATCTATGCACTCCATCTTTCGGCCACCGTTGCTCCAAATGTATTTTGCCTGTTACAAACTCTTTCATGTGAACTGGGATCAGAGTCATCTGAAACCTATTATAAATTCTGCTTTCAGGCTTATGCCAACAATAACCCCTCCCCTCTCAGAGTGAATGGATCTATCTGGTTATAGGGGTAGGGCCGCTTTAGTTTTATCACTGATTTAATTAGGAAACTGAAACCCAAGAGTATGAGAAATGTGATTAGAAATCCTATACAGGTGTTACCTTTTGAATTGGCGTCTAACCATTAGGGACTCTCCTTAAAACAAAGTATCAGTTTGTATTAAAACTGTCACCCTCTTGAAATGTAAGTGTTACTCTCCATTCTCCGGAAAACTCCACTCAAGTTCAATTGAGTCTTCAATTTCATAAGGCTTTTTTTGGCCATCTGGAATAATGATTGATAACTGTCGGTAGAATAATGTGTGCCCAGTCTTATTAACATGAGATGTCTTCATCAGACAGTCTAACAGAAGAAAGAACCATGACTATCTCTAACATAATATTTCATTCACTGCCATTTTTAAGAAATTGTAAGGAAACAGAGAATGTTCAAAAATGCAGAATTTGTGTTGGCTGGGAGATCAGCCGTGAGAGCCACAATGTTCAAGTTGAATGGAATGTATGCTCTGTGTGTTTGACTTTTCCATTGCTTAAACCTCGGGTGGGGAACCTATGGCCCTCCAGATGTTCCTGGACACCAGCTTGACCACTGGTCAGAGGTGATGGGAGTTGTAGTTCATCCTCATCTGGATGTCCACAAGATCCCCATTCCTTGTTTATACAGACACACATCTTCAACAGTTCTGTCTTTTTTTTGGGGGGGGGGGTGCGTTGGAAAATGTAACATCAACAGGGAAACTAAAACTAACAAGAGTAGCATTGTAGAGCTTTCCCAGTACTCCAGTATTCTTAAAAAAAACAAAAACAACCAAAAATAAAGGGAGTTTCCCTAGGAAATAGGCTGAATGACAAATGTTGACTAATATTTCTAAAGTGCTTAATCAAAACTCCCAAGGGAGTCAATTGAGTGTTTTGTCTGAGACATGTTACAGGACCAGATCGCCCATTTCCTTCCTAGTTGGGTTAAAGAGATTCTCAAGAAAGGATTTGTAGAGGATATTCCATATTAGTGCAGCTTTAAGTGAAATTTATGAAATTTGGCTCACTATTCTGGAAAAAGAGATACATTCAACTCCGTGCATGCTTTTCTTTAAAGTATGTTACACATATTTGGCTGAACACTTGAAATCACATACTCTAGCTCTGAACGATTTATTGTAGCAGAACCATTTTCAAGGTGAAAATCCTGAGGACTGCCATAAAACTTTTACATCCTTATTCTATAGTTTTAAGGCTTTAATGCTGTGGTCTGAACATAGATGTCTAATTCTCAACTCTAACATCCAAGCACCACCAGCCCAAAGCCTGGCTTTTCAGAGGTCCCGTTGCTTTCATTTGGACTTGCTTCCAATTAAGTATTTGCAATACTGTGGTACCTCAGGTTACAGACGCTTCAGGTTACAGACTCCGCTAACCCAGAAATAGTACCTCGGGTTAAGAACTTTGCTTCAGGATGAGAACAGAAATTGTGCGGCGGCAGCGGGAGGCCCCATTAGCTAAAGTGGTACCTCAGGTTAAGAACAGTTTCAGGTTAAGAACCAAGAACAAACTTAGTTGGTCTCTAAGGTGCTACTGGAAGGAATTTTTTTATTTTATTTTGTTTAGGTTAAGAACGGACCTCCAGAACTAATTAACTTCTTAACCTGAGGTACCACTGTAATGCAGCCAAAAGCATGTACTTCACCCTTCTACAAGTTAAATGGGATTAAACTCCAGAGGTTCACAGAGCCAAATGGACCCAACTGAAGTATTTCTAATGTCCACAGCAATTGCGACAGCCGCTCTATTAATAACCTTGTTGATCTACAAAACAAAATAATAATAATAAAAATTTCCTTCTAGTAGCACCTTAGAGACCAACTAAGTTTGTTCTTGGTATGAGCTTTCATGTGCATGCACACTTCTTCAGATACACTGAAACAGAAGTCACCAGACCCTTATATATAGTGAGAGGGTGGGAGGGGTATTACTCAGAGGGGTGGTGGGAATGGGTGGTAGGCTGATAGCTGTGGTAAACCTGTTGACGACTGTTAACGACTGCAATTAGTCTTACAGGAAAAAGCAAGGGGTGAGAAGGTTAAAAATAGCTTTGTCATGTATAATGAGATAAGAATCCAATGTCTTTGTTCAGACCAGGTCTCTCCATGGTTTTAAGCTTGGTAATGAGTTGCAATTCAGCAACTTCTCTTTCCAGTCTATTTCTGAAATTCCTTTGCAATAAGACAGCTACTTTGAGATCTTTTATAGAGTGTCCTGGGAGATTGAAGTGTTCTCCTACTGGTTTCTCTGTCTTGTGATTCCTGATGTCAGATTTATGTCCATTTATCCTTTGGCATAGGGTTTGGCCTGAAGAAGTGTGCATGCACACGAAAGCTCATACCAAGAACAAACTTAGTTGGTCTCTAAGGTGCTACTGGAAGGAATTTTTTTATTTTGTTTTGACTATGACAGACCAACCTGGCTACCTACCTGTAACTTGTTGATCTACATTTATTTTGATCTGTAAAGTCTTCAATGATCTGTCCAGGAAACAGCACCAAGGCAACAATAATTACCAAGGGATCGTGTTGCATTTAGGGGAAGGACCACAAGTCAGTGGTGTGTTGTAAGCAAAAGGTGCCAGTTTCAATCCTAGGGCTGGGAGAGACCCTGACCTGAATCTTGGAAGAGCCATTGCCAGCCAGCAGAGACAATAGTGAGCTAGCTGGAGTTGTCTGGCTCAGCATAAGGCAGCTTCCTATTCAGGTTCCTATGTGCCATTTTTAAAAGCATTCCCATATTCCTCTTTTTCACCAGTGAATAGATCAGATTTCCAGCCATTGTTTACTGAGGCTATGACTGCAAAACTGATTCCTTATGCCTGCCATCATGACATAGCCAGGCAAGTGTGGGATTCTCTCCCGCATTTTTGTTCTAGTGGTGGGCAAGTGGGTAAAACAATGGGTTATGTATGAGGAGAGAAAGCTTGTCCCCACCTTTCCCTTCGAAAAAGTTTTCCATGTGAATGGTGTGGCTAATGAAGAAGAAGACAGAAAGTCCCACCTCCAACCTGCAGTAGTTAAGGGAATCCTTTCACACTCTGCCCAGCACCAAGAATATCTTCCTATAACCATTGTGCACAATATAGCCATTTTTACAGCACGATCCTAAGCATGTCTACTCAGAAGTAAGTCCCACTGAGTACAATGAGACTTACTTCTAGGAAAGTGTATAGAGCCATGGCACCTGGCACCTGGATTGCTTTACAAGGCCACTGGAACACTCACCTAGGCAATTGTCAAATTAATTTGAGCAAAGGAATATAGAAAGGAGAAATGAAAAATGCATTTATTGGAGTTGCTCTACAAATATTATAAAATCAATTCTCATAACATTGCCAAAAGACTCTTCTGCGCATATGACAATAATTAATGCAATACAAAATAAAAAGATCAAGTCCACACACAGAACATAATGCACATTTCCCTACCAGGCAGCTATATAGTAACATAAAAAACTCATTTAACAAAAGTGAAATACGACACATGAAAGACAGTAGGAACTTGATTACATTTGCAAAAATTATAATACAATTTCTTTCTATTCTTCCTTGCTGGTCCACCTTCAGCTCCGCAGTGCAAGGAAACAGCAGTGTGTCATCACATGTCCAACCGAGACCTTCTCCCCCCCCCCTCCTCCGGCAGCAAGCACTGATAGAAAGTACACAAAGCAATAGCATATACCCATGTTGCAGTGGAACTGTGGGAGTCCTCCCAAGAGCTCCCTGGGTAAGATCACACAGGAGCTGTCACAGTCAGCATCTTGAGAAAGGGGAGTCTATTTCCATCATCACCATGACTCCATGGACCAGGCACCCCCCCCAAACTCGGCCCTCCAGATGTTTTGGGACTACAATTCCCTTCATCCCTGACCACTGGTCCTGTTAGCTAGGGATGATGGGAGTTGTAGTCCCAAAACATCTGGAGGGCTGAGTTTGTGGATGCCTGCCATGGACACTGGCATGCAGCACAGAAAGCCCACATTGTAGCAGTCAAGATGAGGGGGGTTGATATAATGCATGTACAACTGCGCTGTACTTAGCTAGCACCACCACATATCAGGTCTGCCACCATAAAAAATAATCCTTTAGTAAGCACCATGTTGGAGCCTATGTATCTCGCTAACAAAACTTGGAATAACAACAACAACAATCTTTATTACGGTCCATAGACCCATCACTTTGTTACAAAGCAATATCCAATTTGGACAGCCTGCCTTCAAGCATTTTGTTCAGACTTAAAATAGGGTTCATTGGTTCTTGCAACCACTGATAGAAACTTCGCCACTGCTAATGTTCTGGCATTTGTAAACTTGGAATAAAATTATTCCATATGTAAGCACACCTTCACCACCATGCCACAAACAATTCATTGGTACTTGAAGTCAACATTAGAAGAGCCTGTTGGATCAGGCCAGTGGCCCCTCTAGCCCAGCATCCTGTTCCCACAGTGGCCAACCAGATGCCTGTACGAAACCCGCCATCAGGACCTGAGCACAAGAGCATACTCTCCCCTCTGTGGTTTCCAGCAACTAGTATTCGGAAGTATTATTGCCTCTGACAATAATAGGCAAAGCATAGCCAGTACTTATTGGATACACATGAGAATCAAAGAAGCTGTAACTGTAGCAACTAGTACCAAAGCAGCATGGAATGAAAATGGCAGAGCCACAATGACTTGCTTCCAGTCAAACAGCACCAGTTGCATCGCAGCTGATACTCTAAGTTGCAACTGAGTGCAGGCAGCATTCCCCACTCCCAACCATCACTCTTGAGGAATGACAGGGGACTTGTATTTGCAACAATGCTTCCAAGTAGATGAAATTTCTAGTAAAAAAGGAAGGAAAGAATAAAAGACAATTGGTCACAGTGTGGGGTCTGTCTGGGACAAATCCATTCCAACTGGTTCCAGCTAGAAAAGCTGCAAAATTACTTCAAACTGTTTTTTATCCCAGTGCACAGCTAGATGGCGGCACCTATCAAATTCTGATGAATATTGTATTGCGAAAGATATTGAAATATGTCCCTTACAACAGCATTCATTCATGTAACATTAACCAACAACCCTGGATTATTAGAACACCATTAGCCTAATAAGGGTGGTTCTCCAGCATCTATATATGCTTCATTGCACTAGTGTTGCTAGTGCCAATAAGTTCTTTCTCAGCTGGAAAATGGAAGCTGAACCTGCAAATGAAAGTTTCTGAATGGTTCATGAACATGGTGTTCCAAGGGAGAAACCATGTGGGTGTTGCACAGCACTTAGACCATGCCATTCACACCACAGGGTCAGCAAATGTCTCAGAAGTGGCACAAAGGAGGGATGCTTCATTCTGCATGCATCCTGGAAAAGAAACAGCAGCAAGGGTAAGCAAAATAACTTTTTGCTGAGTGCTCTTGGTCACAGTTCCCCAAACATTCAGAGTCACTATGTAAAAAGAGCTGCTTAAACAAGAAATGTGTATTTTTAATATTGAGAGTACTAGAAGCAGGGCCAGCCCAAGACATTGAGGTGCTCCCCTGACCACCAGGGAAGGAGGAGTGAGGGAAGAGCTCCATCAGGAACAAGCAGTGGGTGGAGAAAGATCTGCTGCCCCACTGGATCCTGCCTCACCTGGCCTCATTTGTGGGCCATCATCTTTCCATCCTAGAAAGGCCTCCCGAACCCTTTCCCTCAGATTCCCTTACAGTCTGGAACCACCACTGAGTCAGCCTTCCAATTCTAGCAGACATTAAAGTCTACACTAGCATGAATCTAAAATAGAGCATTTCCAGATGGGCAGATATAGAACAATTAGATCAAGAACAAATAGATTGAAGAACAGTTTCTACCCAAGAGCTATAACCATCTTAAACTCTGTAACCAGATAATATGACCTTGGAGAGCTGTGATGGGTGTATGTGTGTGTATGTGTGGCTTTCTTTGGTGTGTGTGTGTTTTGTGCTGCTTTTTGTTTTGTTTTTTCTTTCTTTTGTTTTTACGGGGGGCGTGCAGTTTCGTTGCACTTGTATAGCGTTGTGCTTGTACTTGTGCAATGACAATAAATTATCTTAAAAAAAAAAAAAGATCTGAATTTTTAGTAAAAGTAGAGCACTGGTAACATACGGGACACCCATTCACCCTGCATTGAAAAACAAGCACCCTCTCACAAAGCCATAGCGTATTATCAAGTCAGGATAACTTACCCTCAAACAAGTTTCTTGTCGTCAAGCTGCTACTGTGGCGAAGGTTTCTGACATGGACAGGCGACTGAAGCCTTTCATAGGACACAGCCAGCCAATTTAAGAGCTGAAGAATGAGCAGCTACAAGGGATCATGGTTCCACACAACCCAGAGCTTCTATAAGCAGCAGGAATCCTAATTAGGAGGGGAAGAATTGATGCTGGGGCTTGCATCATTTCAAGTAGTTCACCTGTAGATGTATTAGATTCCATAGAAGGGAGAAGGGAACTTTCAGACAACTAGGAAATGGGAGGGGGTGTTGTGGGGGGGGGGAGCAGCGGCTTCTTAAAAATATCAGAGAGTTGAGAAGGTAGGAAGTTTAGTGTTCAAGGTAACATAAAGCCATGTTGCAGAAAAAACCCTGAGTGACTGTTCAACACCTCTCCCAACTAGTCCCAAAACCTGTGACCAATTCACTTTTTTACCACCTTTCTTACTGGAAATGTTGGTGTGCCTGCATCACACCAGTATACATAGTCCATGTGCACATACATAAAACCACCACACTACAGTTTGCCAGGTACACATCAGGCACTATGAATACACCACAAGTTATGCACCAGTTTTGCAGGCCAGAAAAAGAGCTCAGAAGATTCCCACATTGGATTGTCCATGGATCCATGAAATGAGTCCACCAAACATGAAGCAGTTATATAAATCAGATTCAGGTGAGTTGTCCCAAAAGCAACACTTCAGAAACATAGCTACGATTCCTAGACAGTGTTTGACATGACAGTAAAGTATATTGTACTGTATATCACACTCTACAAGTCACCTGAGTATTTATTGGGTTGAAGATTAATAATGATTCTGCAAATCATAACCACTGCCATTTAAATGGTATCACCCATGAGGCCCTACTCACTTGCATTTATAGTTCTGCGATGTGAAGTTGTGTTGATGAGGAGTCTGAGAGTCCCAAGGCTGACATTCAGTGCCACTCCATATGGTGCTTATAGTTCCACGGTACCCGTCTCCTTGACCTCTGATGCATTCTTTCGTCTCAACTGCTGCTGAAGAGCTGTCCACAACATTCTGAGCTAGAAAGATAGACATGCCTGTTGCTTTCCTTCCTGTAAGTCAACCTGATGTAAGGGGAATGTTCTACAGTTCATTCTTTGATTCCTGCAGACCACTTAAAAGATACATTGGGTCCTAGGAAATAAGGCAACCCCTTAGGCTGCAATCTTATGCACATTTATGTGGGAGAGCTGGACCATAAAGAAGGCTGATCGCTGAAGAATTGATGCTTTTGAATTATGGTGCTGGAGGAGACTCTTGAGAGTCCCATGGACTGCAAGAAGATCAAACCTATCCATTCTGAAGGAAATCAGCCCTGAGTGCCCACTGGAAGGACAGGTCCTGAAGCTGAGGCTCCAATACTTTGGCCACCTCATGAGAAGAGAAAACTCCCTGGAAAAGACCCTGATGTTGGGAAAGATGGAGGGCACAAGGAGAAGGGGACAACAGGGACAAGATGGTTGGACAGTGTTCTCAAAGCTACTAACATGAGTTTGACCAAACTTCGGGAGGCAGTGCAAGACAGGAGTGCCTGGCATGCTCTGGTCCATGGGGTCACGAAGAGTCGGACATGACTAAACGACTAAACAACAAGCCCAACTGAACATTGTGAGACTTACTCTGAATAGAAATGGAAAAATATTGCACATTTCTCATTTTTCAGATCTTAAGTTCAGTTCTCCACCTTTCCTCATCAATTTGTGATTTTTTTAAAAAGAAATCTCCATGAAAATTCAATAACATTTTAGTACAATTTTCTTCCAATATAAAAAATCTGCAAAACAATCTTCCCTCAATATAACGCATCTGTGTAGGCTATTTTCACTAATACATGCATTTATATGCACGGTCATTTTTGTATACATTACTTGGCTGGATAACTATAACTTGAAGAAGTGTGAATTTAGGTGGAGGTTAGTCCACACAGGACTTCACAGAAATTAAATTCCTCAAGCATTCATAATCTTAGCTAATGGCTACTTCCACATTAGGCTAGCACTGAATTCCAAAGAACTGAATGCCATCAGTTCAAATGTCGAATTGCTTTGCATGAGAAAGACTTTTGTCTGCTGTGATTCTGTGACTGTTTTAAGATTTTGTTCTGCAACGCAGTAATGGATAATACTTAGCTATTTTGTTTCATTTCCAAGGTTTTTCCTATTAATACAGTGGTACCTTGGTTTACGAACTTAATCCGTTCCGGAAGTCCGTTCTTAAACCAAAGCATTCTTAAACCAAGGCGTGCTTTCCCATAGCAGCAGAGGACTCGATTTACAAATGGAATACACTCAACAGGAAGCGAAACATGTTCTTATTCCAAGGCAAAGTTCACAAACCAAAATGTACATGTTTTGGTTTGTGAACTTTGCCTTGGAATAAGAACATGTTTTGAATGGACATTCGTAGGTCGAAAAGTTCGTAAGTCGAAAAAAGCGATTTCCCATAGGAATGCATTGGGAGAAAAAATATTCGGAAAAAACCGTAAGTCGAAAAAAACCGCATCTAAAACCGGCAACGATTTCCATTCGGATGTTGAAAAATTCGTAGGCGTGCGGCCACTTTTTTCGTTTGTAAGTCGAAAAATTCGGATGTTGAGTATTTCGTAAGTCGAGGGACCACTGTACTTCCAGGTTTGCAGAGTTATTAATGCAAGTTGTTGATAAACTAAGCTGTTCTTAAACCAAGGTACCACTGTACTTCTCTTTGGACGTAAGCAGGAACACCACTAAACACCAGGTTTCTGCCTGCTAGATTGCAGTTTCCCAGAATGCAATTCACAGTGCCTTTCTCTCCCTGTTCCTGCTCAACTGCATGCTTCCCAAAGAGCAGAATACTAGGAATCCTTGTAAAGGCTCTATGTTTATGCACCCTGGCCTGAATTACCCATAGCTCAAACTTTATAAAGTCAATAAGATTTTGTGGGTTCACATCTGCTTGCACAATTAGGGCCTACTGTCTTACCTGGAATATAGATTAGTTTCTAAATGTAAAGTCTGCCGGTAAATACAAAGGTAATTCTTCAAGAGGCACCTTTTGTTGTTGTAACCCCAGTCATATAAACATGTACAAGACGAAATCTATTATAAACCCATCTAACTACTTAAATCCCTGGTTCCACTTCAGTCAAAAGAGTATTTGCGCATGGAAAATTAAGCACACAAATCAGTGTTTTGGCATCCTAGATTTGTTCTATGTAGATCACACACAATTGTGGATTAATGCAGAAGTATCTGATTTTTAAAATGAATACATTCCTACATTTAATATTCTAATGGCTTTATTAAGCTAATATTTGTGCACTTTAAAGAGTGGCTGTGCTTCTGTAAATCTGATATCAAATTCTCCCTAGAGTAATATGTTTGGAAAGCCAACAACTTTCTCTGTCTCAAGACCTTTTGCAGATGTCTCTGCAAGCTGCACTCAGTCTGGCGTGGACTGTTTTGAACAGAATTCTGGAAAATGGTAGCTCTTCAAATGAGTCACTCTTAGGGTTGCCAGGTCTGCTTCCAAAAAATAGCGGACGGGGGGGGGGGAGGTTAAATTAAATTAAATTTTATATTTTCTTACAAACATTTTAACACGTATTAAAATAATCACTTCAAAACGTTACTTAAAATTCAAGGGTCTCTCTTGGGGCAAGGATCTCGCTCCCTCAGGTCGTCGGGCAAGTCTCCTCCAAGCCTGCCTTTTCCCCCCGCGCCTCTACCGGTAGCTGGTTTGCTGCTGCTCCTGCACGTTAGGAACAGGAAGAGGCATCTTTTTCTTTCGCGCCTCTCCCTTTTGTTCTCCCCGCGAGTCAGGAACAGGCGGGGCAGAACTCCGGCAAGAGGCGCCTCCCCCATTTTTTAAATGTCTTGTGAAACAATTGAGTATGATTAATAATTTTTTCGGAGAACCGAGTTCAATGAATATTCGATCTTTGTCTCATTCTTACTTATGAAAAAAAAAGACAAAACGCGATTCTCCTATCTTTATTCTCTTAGACTGTACAGCTTTAGATTACGTACCATTTCATCATAAAGCTTTTGAATAAAAAAAAGTCCACTATTTTGTGGGGAAAAAATAGTGAACATAATGTGAAAAAAGCGGACTGCCCGCTCAAATAGTGGACACCTGGCAACCCTAGGCAGGCACAAAGATTATTTTTACTACTTACAAATTTGTGATAATTGGAAATGTTTATGGAACTGAGGCTGCATCAGGAACATAATTAGAGATATAAGGGATTGAATTTGCGACCTTATTCATGCAAAGTAAAACATGGGAAGTGAGTGCAAAGCATGTGCTGTACCACTAAGCTAATGGATTCTCTCTGTATCTAACATTATTTATTCCTGACTCTTCTAGAATACTAATGGTCATCACTGAGAGTATACCATTTGCAAAAGCAAATTTGCCTTTAACAGAAGTGTACAACAATCTGTGATGCTTTTGCAGCAAAGTGATTAGTTACATCACATATTGTGTACTTTTGTAGGTATGTTAGGAAGGAGCTATAAACATAGAACGAATACATCAGAAAAAACAAACGTTACCGCAGAGAAAAATATCAAACTACTCCTTAAGGAAACTGCAATAATGCAATTCAAGGAAATTCAAACTCCTACTGGGGCATCAATATTTTCTTGTGCAGCAGTTGAACCACTGCATTCTTTTTTATGATCACAATGGTTCAGAGTCATTTCCTGACAAAGTGGTTCAGAGTCATTTCCTGAAGTGAGCCACTGGCAAAAAATGCCCAGTTACCTACAGCTTGTGAATTGCAAATTCATGCAGGAACAGAAAAGACAGAATACCGGTAATTCCCCTTAAGATTCTTAGGATTCCACAAGCAAATCAATATATTTTAAAATGGCAAAGATCTTCTACTGGTTGTACATGATTCCTATCTTGCATATCCTTTTTTTTTTTTTTTTTTGCAAAATAAAATACTTTATTGTTTAGTTATTCAATATCATATGTACAATTCACTCTGTTTCATATTATATATCACAAAACTGTATAATAATAATGTCTATTAACTGAATAGGTTCTGCAAATCTTAAAATAAAGAATAAATTATACCTTCCTGCGTCTTGTTCCATTTGTTCTTCCCTTCTTTTGAGTTTCCTTCCTTACATACACCACATACATACATACAAGTCAATTCGTATATCTTGCATTTCCAGTGCTTTTTTCTGTGGGTACGCAGGGGTACGCATACCCCTAAACCTTTTGTGAATTTAAGTTTGGCCTCATTGAGGGGCAGTATTTCAATATGAGTAAGAAAATGAGAGGATCCCTAAACATTTTTAAGGGGGGAAAGCACTGTGCATATCTCTCTACACTATGGGCCATTTCTCAAGTAGATCCCCATCTATGGAATGTTCTCATCTCCCCAGGGAAGCCCACCTGGTGTCAACTTTTTTAATGCTCCAGCACCAAGAAGACATTTTTGTTTCCCCAGGCATTCAGGCAGCACCAGTGACTGTATGTTTTTATCCTCACTGTGTTTATCTGTTTTTATTATTGTATATTTACTCTCATTGTAAATCACTTTTGAACTTTTTGTTGTGGGCAGCAATACATAAATTTAATAAACCTAAACCTGTCATTCAAACTATTTATTTATAATACTAGAAAATTGGTTTTCTTATATGAGATTCATGAGCAAATAGATTACCACTCTAAGAAAAGGTAAAATGCTCTTTAGCATTTTCAGGCTCACAGAAGAGAGAAGCAGCCTCAAAATGTTTGGAACATGCCAAGTCTAAGCAAGATCGGGTCTTTGATCAGTTTAGTTTGGACGTCAAACATTCAGGTAGCATGAAGTCCAGATGGCAATAAATGAACCAGATGTTTGTATTCTCAGGAGAGATTTTTCAGCACTGTTTAGTATGCTAATTGCTAACATAAAAGTAAAAACTGCTAGACAGTCGCTTCTGAGATATTTGTTACCTTAAATAGCAAGGTCTCATACATATTGCATTGCTTAAGTGGATTGCAGGGAAAGATATAGCATTTGCTAGATGTATGCAGAAGCAGATCTCTTATCTTTTCCCACACCAATAAGAACTCTGACCTCAGGAGACCTGCAGCAGCATTGATCTAATATAGTTGTTTTTAAATTGGGCTTTCAAGAACTCTGGGGCAACACAGGAGCTTCAGAGTGTGCTTAGATGGAAGAAAGATATTGTGTACCACTACAACCTTCAGTACAATCCTTCAGAGGATGCCTGGACATTTTCCAGGTCGCATCTGTACATGCACCTTTGCTTGTGCCCAGGCAAACTCTGTCTCATAAATTCTGAGCTGTTACTCTTAAAATCTGCTTTCAAGACTAATTACATTATTAGGGCTGCAGCTTCCAGGGAAATTTATGCATGTGGAGAGGGATTGATGGAGCCTGTGTGATCTGAGGGCAAGGCCAGAAATGTAACACCCACACCCCAGAAATTGCATGAGGAGTCTTTTACACATAAAATGCACAAAGAGGGCTGGGGAGAACAGGGGAAAGACCAAACAATGCAGGGTATCCTTGTTATAAGCAACAGGACTGAAACCTACAGAAAATATAATAGGGTTGCCATGCAGTGAAGAGGCAATCTCAGATAGATTATTAGCCTAGATTAAGGAAAGGGGAAAGTCACAATAAACATTTGCATTAAACTCACCACACGTTTTAATGGTGCAAAACTCCCAGGGGGTGTTTGGGTCAAGAGTGTAGCACCACGGCCTCGGCTTATTATCTGGATTGCGGCAGTAATTATCATCAAGGCCTTTGTCAGGATATCTGCAAAGCACACCGACAAGCATGTCAACCAAGTCAGCCTGGCAACGCTACACAGGCACACAAGATCCAGCCCTGATAGGGTTCTGAGGCAGTTAGGGCAAACAGGAATCCTAACATGTGAGGTGCCAAATACCTACAGATGTGGGAGGAGGAGTTGCCACCAAAAAGCAGTCAGCAGCTGTAATATCTGGAGGAGAACAGTTTTGATATGCTGCAGGGCATCAAACCAGGTCACTCCGCTAATTGGGCAACCTCCCATTAGTGTCTGGCTTGACACAATACCTTTACTCCGCTATCTTCAAATAGCCCAATTAAATGTGGACAATATAAACACTTCCTGGCATGCCAGACTCATTAAGGAAATGGGTTCAACAGTCCTGGGTTCAAACTGGAAGCTATTTTCAATAAACTTTGTGCTAACGATAGCTCTATTTTAAGAAGTCTGCTTATTTTGAGGCCATGCCCTCATTTCCAGCACTGCAAGGGGGGAAAACGCAGTTTCCCCCTGCCCTCCTTTATCTTGTCAATATTTTTCTCTCCTTTTAATTATTTCCATACCCTTTGTCCTGGAATTACTGAAAGAAGTGAAGGGGGGAATTGAGACAACTGTCAGTTTCTTGAATGAATAGCATCTGCTTATTCTTTTAGAAATAATTGTTTATGTTCCATTTATTATACATGGTATGTATAATAAAGTAAAAACCTTTCAATATGCTTATGAAAGTAAAGTTCTTTTGAATATTAAAAGTCCGGACACTGTATAGTCTTTACAAAGAAGCTATCAATCACCTCGAAGAGTTATTTAGCTTCCTAGCTGTAGGCTACTCTGCTACTTTGCATATCATCAAAATTTATTTTGATGTTTACTTGATACTTGGACTCAGCCTCTGAGTAAATCTAGACAAGGTCTAGCTGTAACAGAGTAGCAGCTTTTTAAAAGGTAGCAAAATTTCTTCTCTTTTTTCTCTCTCTTTCTCTTTCTCTCTACAATTACATTTAACGCTCTCCATCAGTGCTTGTTATTTCTGGATTCCAGGCAATTGTGATTAACAATAGATAGAAAGGCTCTTCCCAGGCATTTCTCAGCTTTAATGGGTCATTAATTTCACGCTTCCCCCTTACTTTACAACTTAACCTGCTATTTAGGTGGCCACTGTAATAAGTTAGTAATGCAAGTATAATTGACACTTCCATTTAGTGACTGAAATTTGAAACGTATGCTGTTAATCAAGGCCAAGCTGCATATCCCAAGCTCTGGACCTCCAGGGGAAACATTTAAAGGCAATTGCTCTATCATCTACGTGAATTATTTTATTAGACTACACAGCATGTGCTTATGTTTACATTCCCTGGAGTTGCCATTTCAGAGAAGAATTGCAGACAGAACTAAAAACATTGGTCTTGGTCAATCAAAGAACATCCTGTACTGGATGAAACCTCTACCACTATGACACCAAATATCTGCGGAAATGAATCTAGGTTGTA
Organism: Darevskia mixta; assembly: GCA_034641385.1. Lineage (NCBI taxonomy): Eukaryota > Metazoa > Chordata > Lepidosauria > Squamata > Lacertidae > Darevskia > Darevskia mixta. The sequence goes on along the minus strand of JAWWNH010000224.1, from coordinate 3,539,459 downwards.
TCCAACTAAGACATACTCGGAGCTGAAATAAGTAAGTTACAAGTATATTTGAAGTACTGACAATGCCATAGCAAGAGTTAAGACTGGGCATGTTTTTGGTGGGCTGGGGGCCAAAAGTCAAAGAAAACCCTGAGATTTTAAATAGGCAGCTGCAGTCTCCCAGTTTCACATACTCAACTTCCTGTTGGCTTTTGTTGTTTTAATAAGAGCTTATGCAAAAGATATTCCAGAAGGACAACAGAATCTTATGCAACTCATTACTTTGCAGAGTTTTGATAGGGGTCCCTAATTTCATCATATTGGCATTTTGCTATTTATAGCAACTCTAGAGGATCCTGTACTGTAAGTATGTCAATTGTTTACAATTAAGTTGTAGTGGCCTAGAGCTACAAAACAAAGGCATATGTGGTTGATCTGCTGCTATACTGTGTCTTCCCACAACACACACTCATGGGGATGGTTTGGGGTTCCCCAGTACTGATAAAAAGCAATGGCGCAATTACTTCTAAGTCTGATTTCTCCAGACCCGTTGGCTGTTAGCACAGCCTTTCTAGTCAGCAGGGAGCAGGGAGAACTATGCTAAATTCTACTCTTTAAATTTATCAGTTGCAGAATGAAGGTAGAGAAATGTAGGAAGCCTGTGGTTTATTGCTTTAGAAAACTCTTGAACTCCCATCACCACTATCAAGACCCAATGTGCAGTAATTGGCTTTTTTCTGCTCCTCTACTGTTGATTCACCACCCAGTTTCAGCTCCCTTTTGCAGGTAGATAAATTTGTATCAATACAAGCAGCAGTGTGCTGTCTGAATGCATTGCCAATGTCCTGACAGCGTCCCAGAGTGTCCTCAGGTCTGACTGGGCGTTATATACATTCATGTAGGTCTTCAATCCTGGTGACTCCATCAGTGCACTTGGAGTTCACACCTGCAATGCAGAAGCCAGGTGGGCTGACAGAGACATTTTCCAAGGGCTGTAGTGCACTAAAATGGTTGCTTTCCAAACCTCTCCCTATGAATTTTGCTCTCAGTCTGATAAAATCAATATGTCAACATAATATCCAGTCTTTTGGGTGTGTAGTATAGCAATGAAACTGCCCTATTAGTCTTCCCATCACTTGACCATGGCATCCTTCTGCAAGACACTGACCAGTTTGTAACCCTACAAATGGCAAAAAAAATTAACTTCCGTTCTGACATACAAGAGACGAAATGGACTGTTGATTGGAAATTGAAATTGAAATTGTTTGGAATTAATATTTACACTATCTTGTATACTTATTAAGTCTTGATTACCACTAATTTTATTGCCAATAATTTTAAATTCAACTGTGTGAGTGTAACTGCTGTTCTTGTGTTGTCTTGTGTTATGAGCTTAAAGCTGAAATAAAGTTGATTGATTGATTGATCTTCTGGACCGTCTAGGTGGGTTGAGAGCTGGAGGCATTCTTATGCAGTGGTTCCGCTCCTTCCTCCTGATCTGTGTCAAGAAAGTGTTGTTGGGAGGTGAGTGTTCAGACTCCTGTGCACTCATTTGTGGGGTACCTCGTGGCTCTTTCCTCTCCCCCATGCTTTTCACCATCTATATGAAGCCTCTGGGAGAGACCATCAGGGGGTTTGGGTAACTAATATCCAACTAATCCAGAATGCGGAAGCTAGACTGGTGACTGGGAGCAGCCACTGGGACCATATACAGTAACACTGGTCCTGAAAGACCTACATTGGCTCCCAGCCATTTCCAAGCACAATTCAAATGTTGGTGCTGACCTTTAAAGCCCTAAACAACCTCAATCCTATATACCTGAAGGAATGCGAAGCTTGGATCCCCATCACCTGCATATGGTTCACATTATTAACTTATCACCTGATAAAAAAACATCATGGACAGGACCCCAAATTTAGGACCATCACAAAGACCAAACAAACAAAGTTGGCCCAGGCCAAGTGTCCTTCCTCTCTCCTGTCACAAGGGAAATGTGTGATGTGATATTATCATGTTGCAGTGGCGTCGCAAGGGGGGCGGGGGGCAGTCCGCCCCAGGTTCCAGGGGAGGGAGGTGACACTTGGGCCGGCCCCACCCCACCCCGTGGGCCCCGAGCAAGCCGCGGAACGAGGCCGCTCTGCTCGGCGGCTCGTGGGGGTGCCCCGCCGCCGCTGCTTTTCGCGCGACGGCTCGCAAGGCCGCCACGGAAGCAGTGGCGCCGGTCAAGGCGGAGTGCACATGCGTGAAATGCGTGTAGGTCGCTGCTCCTGGCGGCAGCAGCCCGGCGACAGAGTGCGCATGCGCACATTTCATGCATGCGTACTCCGTTGTGACGGTGCGTCGTGACGTCATGACGTAATGTCACGGCGCCCCGCCCCCAGGGGGATGCCTCCGCTCGGCGCCCCGGGTAGCGAGGAGGCTTCCTCCGCCCCTGTCATGTTGCACACGTCCTTGGGACCACCTGTTTATTAATTTAATAAATGTATATGCTGCTTTTCAAGAAAAATCTGTCCCAAAGTGGTTTACAAGCCACATATAAAATAAAACTCAAAACCTAAAAATCGCACAACAATATTTCAAAATCTTACAAAAATCAAGAGAACTGACCCTAATCCAATGTGATATACAAATTTTCCTAAGTAGCTAAAAATGGGGGGCGCTCTGCAACTCAGATCAAGTTAGCTGCTAATGACAGTAGTAAAGAAGTAGGACTTTTCACAGTGACGCACAGCAGCAGTGTCAAAAGCCCGCCATGTAAATCCATCACATCATGCATTTCCATTAAGACATGTTATTTACACCATCACCTACACCTAGCAAACAATTTCTGCCTGATTCAGGAATCAGACTTGAGATAAAAAGTGGAGACTGTTGCAGGCCACTGTTCCGCTGTTAATGAACAAGTGTTCCAATACTGTTAGCAACTGGTTTCCAAGTAGATTACAGTGCAAAAAATATCACTTGTTATGCAAGTGGAGCGCAAAATGAGTTAATGATCATTCCAAGGTCAAAAATAATGTCTACGGAAGAAGGACATGGAACCGAATACCAATTCCCTTATTTCCAGCCGTGTGATCACACAGCTCATTACAATGGAAACAAGAACAATGTTTGTATATGCAAGTTTGTTAAAAGTGATTGTTATGATTAAAAATCAATTCCAACGTGAGCTACAGTTTATGAAATCCTATCTACGGGACTCTAGTTAAAAGACAGCAGAATTAAGTAGCCTGTAGATAGCTCTATATACTGTATTTAAGCACTACTTTACCACTTTAACAGCCATAGAAGATCCTGGCAACTATACTTTGCTACGGATGCTGCCTTCACAGAGCTACAACTCCCAGGATTCTCCATGACTGTGAAAGTAGAATAATAGCACTTCAAATGTATGATGTGGGTGTGACCTCAATGTTCAAAGGCAAAAAATTAAGTTAGCTTATGCAATTCATATCAATGCAAATGTATATCCTACACCAGTGATGGCTAACCTTGACACTCCAGATGTTTTGGAACTACAACTCCCATCATCCCTGACCACTGGTCCTGTTAGCTAGGGATGATGGGAGTTGTAGTTCCAAAACATCTGGAGTTCCAAAACATCACTGCCCTACACCATAGGACATACCTACACTGCAAATTAAAGTTTGATGTATACCAATTTAACTGCCATGGCTTTAACAGAATATTATTCACCTATTATTATTATTATTATTATTATTATTATTATTAATAGGTGACTAATATTCTGTTAAAGCCATGGCAGTTAAATTATTATTATTATTATTATTATTATTATTATTATTATTATTATTATTATTATTAATAATAATAATAATACATATTTTCCATTAGGGATTCTAAGTCCCCCTCACAGATCTACTGCTACAAGTGTTTACTGAAGAGAAAGAATAACTATTAAACTAGTTTATATCTACAGTGTGGATACCCCCAGACCATTCTGCATGGCCCAAATTACTCTATCAGCTCCTTTTGAAGGACTCTAAAGTACAGATCACACTGTATGCTTGGATAACAGCCTGTAAGAACAAAACCTTTTTAGTCTGCAGTGTCCTTGCATTGGCTCAGATTCACTTTTTTGGCGTTAAGTAAATACAGCAACAACTTAAGTAACTGTCCAAAACCAAAACTCACAGCAATGAACATTGCCTTCAGCCAATGTTTTTTTGTCTGTGGGGTGGGGGGATGGAAGATAAATATTAGATCACTGTCAAATATTAGCAAAACAAAAACAAAACATTTATAGCTTTAATAGGCAAAGGATCAAAAATCTGAGAAGCTTAAAGGTTAAGTATTCTGGTAGAGATTTATGTAGAACAGTAAAGATTAAGCTCATAAATATTTTCAATTATTTAAGTGACTTTGATAACAAGCTATTTAAAGTTGTTGGTTTTTAAAAAATATATATCTCTGTACCTGTGTGTGCATGGTCTCTCTTCTTTCACTCTCTCGTTCTAAAACCTAGCTATGCTATTAAGATTACCTCAAGCTTTTAAATAGAAGCTTTTATGAGCAAACATAAAAGTGAGTTACTTCTAGTAATCAATTAATATGAAGTTTAACAATTTCCAACACTATGTATGGTTGTAATCCAAAGTTCATTAAAATTAATGAGGACTGCACATGATGTATTGTATAGGGTTTATGTTAAACAATTAACATTCAAATGAATGGAACACCACTGGGATTGGTTTGGGCTTGACACATGAATGCTCATGGATTGGGTGATGGCTTCAACATCTAATCCAGTTGCACGTAGCAATATTCCTACAGACAGTCTACTTTTCAAAAGTACCCAATGAAAAACTATGTCTGCTATAGAGGATTCACATACCCGGATAAAACTGTTTTCTGGGCCCAAATTAAAGTGCTGGCTTTCCATTCAAAGTGCTAGTTTTGACCTTTAAAGACTTCATAGCTTGGGGGCAGCAGACCTAAAGGACTGCCTAGTTTCACATCCAATAAGACCTTCCACAACAACCCTTCTTAGGTGGCCCCCATCATCTGGGCCTTTTTAGTGGTGGTGCTCCAGTTATGGAATGCTATCCCCAGAGAGACTCGCTTTATGCATAGTTATCATTCTGATGCCATTCTGAGGTATTCTTATTTTCTCACACCCTTTCATTTCAGTTAGTTTCTTCTCTGCTGAAGGTTTTCATGCCATCTTTAGATCCTGCAATTTCTCCTGCATTTTTTGTTTCCTTATTTTTAAGCTGCCCTGGCAACTCATTGGAAGGACAAGGCAGACATCATTATAGTTACTAATTAAATCCATGAACAAAGGGTTGAAATCCAATTCATGACGGAAAAAGGTGTGCCCACAGAGCATTGCAATGATTCCAATACCCCAATGGCAGCAACAGTCTCAAAAAGACAGACAGGTTCCATTCACAATCTGTACTTCCTTAAAATAAATGAAGAACATTCTTACTTCTCTGGACGAAACGGGTGCCTGTGTGGTCTCTGAAGGTCCCAGCGCTGACATTCCTTGCCAGTTTCTGTGTGGTCCATGGGGCCTCTATAGCTTTCGCCATGGCACGTCATGCATTCAGCTGAAAGTACAGAAAAGTGACTCTTTTCTAGGATAGTGACTTGCAGCTCAACACCTCACTCCAATACTGCAGATAAAAGCATATGTCAACAAATAGCACCCCCTGTTAGATTCCCATGGTCTTCTATGAAATTAATTACGGTTTTCATCGATTTTTGCCTAATGTGAAATCTAAAGTAAGAATGGAGGTTTCTCTGTTGTCAAAACATCCAAGGACTTTCAAGAGTTTCAAAAAGGCAGCCTAGATTGTCACAAAGTTTGAATCTTAAGCGTCAAGAAAACGTTCTCTAATAATTATCAGAATCTGAGCTGCACTCAAAAGACAGAAATTTGTGATGTGTCATATTTGTGAAGTTAATTCTGCTTCTGCGCAAAACTGAAATCAACTAATGGTTGACCTTCTGGGTGTTACCTTCCGAACAGAGGGGAATGTCACAGGGTTCGTGACGCTTCGTTGGGCTGCTCGTAAAGCACCAGGGCCCGCCTTCCTCTCCTCGGGGATTGCGGCAGTAGTTTTCACGTAGATCTTTACCTCGATAGCTCGAAGGCAAAAAGCTAGTTTTAAAATGACAATCATTACAGTATAAGAGCATGCAAACGTTGTCGCGAACCTTAATAAATAGTTTATCTGACTCCTATTTATTTATTTAATACATGTTAACTGCCTGCTTCCTGCATGAGTTAAAAATAATACTTGGAAATTATACAGTAGAGAACAAAAATGTAGTTAGGCAAAGAGCAGCAACAAGCATCTGTGAGCTTGAACTGCATCAGTTGGTTTTGCCGGTGCCAAAGAATATCTTCCTCTGCAATTATTAATTAGACTCCATAATTTTACCCCCGAGTCTACTACTTTGCATATGCTTATCATCCAGGTCAGGTATGGTATTAATTCATATTATACAACTGAGGACATTTAACAGCAATTGTTGGCTGGAATAGGACAGTTTGAACATATAACACCAGTTCTGGCTTGGCTGAACAGTTTACCAATTCATTTCCAGGCACACTTCAAAGACCTAGTTTTGACCTATCATATGCAGCTCATATGCTAGAAACATCTCTCTTTTTCCACAGTAAACATGCCTTTCTCATGTAATCCCTATTTTTCCTTATTTCCTCTTCCATGCTATCAATCTTTCATAACCTCTTTGCTAAGGACAGCTTCAGGGAAGCTTTTCTGATAGAGAATTACATTCCATGTGTGTGTTTAACAATGGTATGCCCTTGTGTATCGCAGTATTATGGAAATTTCCTCCCCCACCTCTTTCATCAGAAAGTCCTAAGCTTTCTGATGAAAGCATTAAATGCAAGCCAGCAACATTCAATCCAGATTGCCCTAAATATGTTATCATACAGCCTTTCATATAGAACAAAAAAAGTTTCTTGTTACAGTTTTGGAGGATGGGATCCAATCCTGTCTACTAGCTTTCCAAAGTTCTGCTGGGACACAAGGGCCAGTCCTTGCTTGCCAGTGCTACATGGGCACATAACTTGGAAGCGTAAAAGAATGTCACAAGCAGGCAGTGCTCACCATGAAGCATCACTTTGGCAGGCGACTAAAGGAGTCTCAGTGCTGCCTGAAAAATGTGCTCCCAAACTGAAATGTGCTGACAGTGTCTACATATTGAGCGTTGTTTGCCTGCAACTGTGCACATATCAAAGGCATTCATGTAGAGGTCACAGGTACCGTATTTTTCGCTCCATAAGACGCACTTTTTTCCTCCTAAAAAGTAAGGGGATATGTCTTTGTGTCTTATGGAGCGAATGTGTGGTCCCTGGAGCTGAGCTGCCCAGGGGCAAAAGCAGATCGTGCTTTTTAAAAAAAAAAAAGAGAGAGAGAGAGAGAAGGGGGTGTTGAAAGGAAGCCCGCTGAGCAGCTGCTCAGCAAACGATCGGGGAGAGAGATAAGGGAGAGAGATTCCAGCCCCAGCCCCTTGCAGAGGGAGGCTGTTTCCCCAGCGACATGTGACTGGCTGATTAGATTATCTATCTGGAAACTGTAGAAATGGCTTCCTGAAGCTGCAGAACTGTGAGTTAAACCACATAAAACAGGGGTTTTTTCCCCTTGCAAAAGAAGCTGCAGAAATTTGAGCTGATCCTCAAAAAATGGGGCTTTTCTCCTTTGCAAAAGAAGCTACAGAAATTTGAGCTGATCCTCAAAAAATGGGGCTTTTCCCCTCTAAAAACTAGGTGTGTCCTATGGTCAGGTGCGCCTTATAGAGCGAAAAATACGGTAAGTGTGCACTGGGTCCCACGCCTTTATCTAACCACCACAAATAAGCAAAAAGAGCAATTCTAGGGGAAGAAGACTTCTAAAAAGTAGCTTGAAGTTGATTACCGTGATGCTCATCAACTCTATTGTACTAGACAATTCCCAGATTTTTATTTTTTATTTTTGCAGAAAATGGCAATGAAATCTACTCTACAGAACCTTTTTATTACAGGAATTTATAACAAAATCTACCAGACAAAATTTGCCTGCCTTAAGAATCCTATATAAAAAATATTTTGCCCATACAATGAAATCCTAAATAGGGAAACGTCTGCTAAACCATGAACCCAGGTTCAGACAACACACTCAGCCAAGCGGTGGCTTGTTCAGCACAATGCAGAGGTACAATTGTGTTCCTGCCATGAGTGGGTGTGGATTTCACCACCACTACCTAGAAGAGACACAAGAAGAGACTTTTCCAAGGGAAGGGGGGGTGGCTGTCATGGGTAACCACTCATGGGGAAGCAAACTGGAGCTAATAAGGCCACATCTTTCTGGACAGGAACAAAGCAGACACAATCTCTTTTCTGAGCTCATTCATGCTAAGCCATCATTTGACTTAGTGTTACATGTAAACTGGGCTCCAAACTTTAATATTTCTGAATATTTTTAAAGCTGGAATGATCATGAAACCACTCTTTATGTGAAAGAATTTCAAAAGAGTTCTCTTATCTGGCTTTTGCAATACTTGGTTCTTTATGCATTTCCCAGGATATGTTTTCTTCACAGAAAATGCCCAAGAACATTAATCTATGATCCTGATCTATTTTACATTATCTGTTTTCTATTTATATTTCAAATACAATTATTCCAGATTTAGTACAATTTAACTTCCGTTTTCTCTCCTTACAATATGTTAGAATATCATACATCCAATAGCACAATTCTAGCCACCCCAGTGTAATTTAATTATGGATTAACCTCAAAATATGGAGAGAAAATTCAAGATTCTCACAGTTTTCATTTATCATTGATGAAAATTAAGCACTTCCTCTGCTTTGAGGGCCCCCATCCTGTCCTGTCCTCCATCCAGCACTGCTGTCTCAACGTACAGCACTTTTCAAGAACCACTTCAGCTTTTCTGAAGTATATATGGAAATCATTCTAGTGTACACCTTAAAAGTAAAATGATAATGCAACAAACTTGTGTTTCCCAATATGTACACCCTACAGAGATCATCAGCAGTCTTAGATCTGCAGGTGCATTTGCTGTCAACTGCCCAGTTGTTCATACGACAGTCATAGAATCATAGAGTTGGAAGAGACCACAAGGGCCATCCAGTCCAACCCCCTGCCAAGCAGGAAACACCATCAAAGCATTCCTGACAGGTGGCTGTCAAGCCTCTGCTTAAAGACCTCCAAAGAAGGAGACTCCACCACACTCCTTGGCAGCAAATTCCACTGTCGAACAGCTCTTACTGTCAGGAAATTCTTCCTAATGTTTAGGTGGAATCTTCTTTCTTGTAGTTTGAATCCATTGCTCCATGTCCTCTTCTCAGGAGCAGCAGAAAACAACTTTTCTCCTTCCTCTATATGACATCCTTTTATATATTTGAACATGGCTATCATATCACCCCTTAACCTTCTCTTCTCCAGGCTAAACATACCCAGCTCCCTAAGCCGTTCCTCATAAGGCATCGTTTCCAGGCCTTTGACCATTTTGGTTGCCCTCCTCTGGACACATTCCAGCTTGTCAGTATCCTTCTTGAACTGTGGTGCCCAGAACTGGACACAGTATTTCAGGTGAGGTCTGACCAGAGCAGAATACAGTGGTACTATTACTTCCCTTGATCTAGATGCTATACTCCTATTGATGCAGCCCAGAATTGCATTGGCTTTTTCAGCTGCTGCATCACACTGTTGACTCATGTCAAGTTTGTGGTCTACCAAGACTCCTAGATCCTTTTCACTTGTACTGCTCTCAAGCCAGGTGTCACCCATCCTGTATTTGTGCCTTTCATTTTTTTTGCCCAAGTGTAGTACTTTACATTTCTCCCTGTTAAAATTCATCTTGTTTGCTTTGGCCCAGTTCTCTAATCAGTCATCTTTCAATATCTCAAGGGCTGTCAAATGGAAGATGGAACAAGCTTGTTTTCTCCTTCTCCAGAGGGGAGGACTCAAACCAATGGATTCAAGTTACAACAAAGAAGATTCCAACTAAACATCAGGAAAAGCTTTGTGATGGGAAGAGCTGTTTGACAGTGGAATAGTCTCCTTTGGAAGTTGGTGGACTCTCATTCCTCGGATGTTTTTAAGCAGAGATTGGATGGAGATCTGTCATGGATGCTTTAGTTGGGATTCCTGCATTGCTGGGGGTTGGACTAGATAACCCTTGGGGTCCCTTCCAATTCTACAATTTTATGATCCTATTATCAATGAAAGGAAAGGAAATTGGCAGGAGAAAGTTATGTAAGACTGGGCTCTTGTGATCTCATCAATCTTACCTGTGTTCATGAGGTATTGTGGAATTCCATGCCTGACACCGAATGCCACTTTTTGTGACTGATATGGTTCCCTTATAATTTGCTCCTTTACCAATGATACAATTTCTAACATAGTCTGTGGGAGATGAATCATAAAACAAAACAGATAAATGGAAGACCTCACGTTTTATTAGTGAATAAAAATGCATAGAAATTTAGCATGTGTACTTTCATACTCACACATAATAAAGGTCAACTCATCTTGCTTTGTGCCAATTGTTCATGACTAGTGCAATTTTTAAAAATCTAAAATTTCATACAATAATTTGTTAAATGTTCTGGCCAGTATCCAAAGAACTGTCCAACTAATTCTGCGCACCAAGGGGGGCTCTGAGCTTCTGTTTCCCAAACAACAGCACCCCAGTGCCAAATGGCAAAGAGATGAGAGTCAAAATAGTTCAGAGAATGAGCCTGCTGTTCAAAGTAAACAACAACAAATCCTTGGCCACTTACAAGTCCTTGGCCTTATCTATATTTATTTACTCTTTAAAACCTTTGTTGGACCATAAGAAAATGTTCTGTTAATTTCATTAATTTAATCCTGCAGCTAAACAAGGAGTTTTACTTGACTTTTCCCCCTGGAATTGTTCTTTTCAGTTCCCCATCTGACCCTTTGAATGAAAATGGTTCCCCATCCCTGTACTAGAACTTCTATAAAGGGAGGGGGGTCCACAATAGCCACTGAGACATTATACTAACTCGCTCACTCAGGCAGGCTTTCTTGTCTATAATGTCATGGCTAAAGAATAAGCAACTTACCTTTCTTTTCATACAGGTCAAATGTGTTGTCTTCCCTGCTCCTCACTCCATTTTCTAGGGCAGTAAAGGAAAACCAATGGCAGCGTTTCGAAGCTTTATCAAATGCAAAAGCCCTGTGCAGAAAATGGGATGAATAAATAGTAAAACTCTGTTAAGATGTCCAACTCTGTATAGGAAGGAAGAAGTCTCAACTTGGCTGAGAAGACTCTCAGGCCCTTGACAGATAGAATGCAGCATCTGGCCCCCAAAATTGCTGAGGTTTTTCCTCTGAACTTCCACGAATCCACTCCCCATTCCCCTATTTCAAAATGGGAATGAATCACTACCGGGTTCAGGGAGATCTTGTGTTGGTACCAATAATGAAAGTCAGATACTATTTGCTACTCAGTGTTAGAAGCCTAGAAAAGTACAAATGTTGCTGGTGATGATGTAGCATCCAATGGCTTCCAAGCTTGCTTCCAGTGGCTTTTGGTGGGTAGGAGTGATGGCTGTCCTCACTGACATCACATGATGGCAGTCACTTTTCTCACCCCAAGAATATCTCATGGAATTTTGCTACATTATGCAACATTATTCCCTATTCTGTTCCCACTAACAGTGCTAGGTGCCTGAGCCCAACCAAGTAGGTAGGTAGGTAGGTAGGAAGGAAGGAAGGAAGGAAGGAAGGAAGGAAGGAAGGAAGAAGAAAGAAAGAAAGAAAGAAAGAAAGAAAGAAAGAAAGAAAGAAAGAAAGAAAGAAAGAAAGAGAACTACCCTAAACTCAAAAAAAACATGTCCTCAAAAAGGTCTTACAATTTCACATACACACACAAATCCAAAATCAAATCAATCTTGAGGGGGAAAGTATTTGCACCCTATACTGCACAAAATGCAATTTAACCCCCCCCCGGCCCAAATTCCTGTGCCAAATAGTTTCACCTAGTTTTAGTAGAAATCTGCTGCCTCATCTTCTTCCCTGTTGCATCTGTTTTGAGAGAGGGGACAGTGCGCTTTCCAAGTGGCTCTCTTGGCCACAGCTGGGAATAACAATTTTCAGGAGCCATTGCAATATGCAGCACCATTAGCATAGAGGTGCCATCAATATAAAGTGGAAAAGCCAAAGTTTTCAGGAAACAGATCTCTCTCCGTCCACCTGCCTCACTGCCCCAGTCACCCGGCTCATCCCCCAGGACGTGCTCTGAAAGCTCAGTGATTATGCTATCATTTTAAATGACCAGAAAGAAATCTCCCTTTCATAACTGGTAGAAAAAGCCATGTTATACTATAAAAATCATTCTGACTTAATTCATTGACTGCAAATATTATATTATTATTATTATTATTATTATTATTACCTGAACTTCACCAGCAGGTCACAGCGCAGGTTACAACAACTTAGGTTACTGGACTACAACTCTCATCGGCCCTAGCAAGCATAGCCAGGGATGATGGGAGCTATAGTTCAGTCACATCTGCGGGGTCAAAGGTTCCCCACATCTGCCATTGGGCAATGTAAATCAGAAGAAAAATTTAGACACATTCCAAAATGAAAAAAATATTATTTTGTTCCACAAAGACATATAGGATATCTGCTGCTATAGGCAGAAAAGCAATCAGCAGCCAGATAAATGGAGAATAAGCAACTAGCAAATAATAATAATAATAATAATAATAATAATAATAATAATAATAATAATAAACATCAAGCATTAATAGTAACAATCAGATCCTATATAAAAAGTCACAGTAACTTTAAAATAAACAACATATCAAATCAGCAATACTCAATAATCCATTAGGATCCAATACTAAACAGTAAAATTAAACTAGCAAAACCATTACATATATTGCAAAACTGTCTAAGGTAGAATCTACACACATATAAAAAAATACTGTGGAAATGCTTTTTTAAAAACGTTTTGAAAAATACATTGAATTTTGCATAGCCCAGTGTTGCCATCTAGTGTCGCATTTGTATATTGCACTTTAAAGGTAAAGGTACCCCTGACCGTTGGGTCCAGTCGTGGACGACTCTGGGGTTGCGGCGCTCATCTCGCTTTACTGGCCGAGGGAGCCGGCATTCAGCTTCCGGGTCATGTGGCGCATGACTAAGCCGCTTCTTGCGAACCAGAGCAGCACACGGAAATGCCGTTTACCTTCCCACCGGAGCGGTACCTATTTATCTACTTGCACTTTGATGTGCTTTCGAACTGCTAGGTTGGCAGGAGCAGGGACCGAGCAACAGGAGCTCACCCCATCGCGGGGATTCGAACCACCGACCTTTCAATCGGCAGGCCCTAGGCTCCGTGGTTTAGACCACAGCACCACCCGCGTCCCTCATATTGCACTTTACAACACATTTAAACATTTTATTTGCAGCTGTATAGATGAGTCCTAAGTTTGCAAAATACATGCACATGAAGCTCATCTGGGCAATTGCCTAGAAGCACTTCTCTCTTAGAAATTCTTGGCCCTGGGCAATTCCTTCAGTTTGTTCTTTTCCAAATGGCTGACCACCAGCAAATCTCCCCCCCAAAAAGACGCTCCACATTTACTTACTTTTAACACCTCATTATCTTCCAACTTCTGAAAATATGATCTCATTTTATAATATTTTATAGCCTTTTCCCTAGCAAGTTCAAAGCAGTAAAGTTGTCAAAGTGTCATAAAAAAACAGATAAAACCAACAACAAAACAAGATGGCTAGAAATATCAACAAATTTATTAGGAGGCTATTCACTCCCTCACCCTTCGCCTGGTATCCCAGGGCTGCCCTCAAAAGAGATCAGTAGCAGGAAATGAGTTTATGCAATTCTTCCACAACCGCAGGGGGAACAACAATAATCTGAACAGGCCTGAAGTCATATAAACAGCGCACCTAATATAGCTCACATCAGCTCAGCCAGCCAACTTCAAAAATGCTCTTCTAAAAAGCAAAGTTTCCTATGGAAGCTTGTCAGTTAAATATCATGATGCTTGGACTAGACCATAGCTGTCAACTTTTGGATTTGAAAATAAGGGATGCCGCGAGGGCGGTGCAATGGCACCAGGTAGCCTCGCCACCCTGCGCTCCAGAGGCTGCGCGCAAACGGGTGAGCAGAAGAGCGAGCGCGTAGACGGCAGGCAGGCTGGCTGTCTGGTTGGGCGTGAGGGTCTGGCTGCACAAGGCATGCAAGCTCCGCCCCAGTCGGTCTCAGGCTCCTTATTGGCAGCCGAGCAACGCAGCTGAGGAGCCTCCCTGGCCAGCAGGGAGGGAGAGGAGCTGCTTCCTTTGAAATCTGGGAAATTTAAGGGATATCAACAATCCGGGATAGCAGCGGGAAACGGCATTGGAATAAGGGAGTTTCCCGCCAAAAAAAGGGAGGGTTGACAGCTATGGACTAGACTAGTATTTTGGCAATACTAAAAGCAAATTAAAACATTGCTTACTTGCAGGAGAATGGAAGTCCTTTATTCCTGTTGCATCTTTTGGCGCACTGTTCCGTAGTATTTAGCAGCTTGGTCTTCACTTTCAGCGCCTTGTCTATTCTCATTAACGTAGCGTCAGCTGTCTTTCTGTAGTCGTGGAGGGCATTTCTTTTCCCTTTGCCTTCTGCAGAAGGAACCAACAGATTCATACAGGCAGCGCTTTTTTCCTAAAGAAATGTTTAGGGGGACTCCCGTTTTCCTACTCATATTGAAATACTGCCCCTCAATGAGGCCAAACTTAGATTCACAAAATGTTTAGGGGGATGCGTCCCCCCAGGGGAAGAAGCACTGCATACAGGCATTAATCACATATGGACGAGGAACTGGGAAAAAATGAAGTAAGGGTAATGAACAATGCTAACAGAAACTCGGGATCCAGCAGTAATTGCAGATTTGGGCTATAAATTGGGGAGAAGTGGCAGTCAGAAAGGTGATGATGGAGTGGTGGAAGCTGAAAGAAAAGCAATGATGGACAAATTTTGACTACAGGTGTAGCTTAGGGGGTTTGGTGGGCCCAAGGGATGGTGCAAGACCTCACAGGTGGCATAAACTGAATTCAAGCTGAGCCAAATGCTTCTTCCCTCACTTCTGTGGGAGCATTCATCTCTCTTGAAAGTGAGGGGGATATTCAACAATTCTGGGGGCAGGGGGAGGCAGGCAAATTCTAAAGTGGTGGCAATCTTACTTTTATGATTCCATGATTCTATGAAATCAGAAGCTGGGATTGCTTCTGTAATTCCATGGATGTCCTGGAGAAACAGGGACACTTGGCGGGTATGTATACGTGTTTCTCCTAAAATAAGACACCGTCTTATATTTTCCCCCCTCAAAAACACACAGTATGGCTTATTCTCAGGGGTGCCTTATTTTAATCGCTCCACGTCAGTACGCTGCATAGCCACACCTATCCAGGCCGTCTTAAGGGAGAGGCGCCGCGTCACTATGTCTTATTTTCGGGGTATGGCTTATATTTCACAAATGCGTAGAAATCCTGCTACGGCTTATTTTATGGCTACGTCTTATTTTAGGAGAAACAGGTACCAGTAGCCCCAAAAAAGAAGCTTGGAAGTTTCCCTGCCAGGGCTAAAAGAAGCCGGATGGGGGCGCAATTTTCATCAGAACTGTACTGGAAGAAGCAAAGGCTTATCTCCTCCTCCCTGTGCACTGCAGTCCCAGCACATTTGCAATTAAATGCATTGGGTTTTTCTTTAATAAATCAAATAAAGACACAGCGGGAAGTTTATCATCACATCTAGTCTGGTCCTTTTCTGGGTTGAGCATTGCAGGCTCGCTTCCAGCTGGTGTCGAAGACAATGTGAATGCTGAAGGGGATGCATGAAAAGTTTTCAAGGGTACTTTGTCCTAATGTGGCCCTAGAAGTAGTGTTAATTTTCACTTAGGGGAATTCCAACTGCACACACCAAAATGGGAAAGGACTGCTAAAGCAGTTACACATGCACACCCAAACACACCGGAAACCTCAACAGACAGACTGGTAGACTGGATAAATTGTTGGGGCTTGCATTTTGAAAAGCCAAATTCACATTCCCACTCAGCTGTGATGTGACGCTCACTGGGTGGCCAAATACTCTCTCTTTCCACCCCACCACTGCCTAACCAACACAGCAAGCATAAAATCCCACTCAAAGGTCCTTGAGGGTGGGTGAAAAGTGTAACAAATAAGCACAACAAATAAGTATTCAGCCATTTACAAGCAAAAAAGAAAAAACTGGAACACAAGCTGAAGCCTTTATTACTTTTACCCACTGGTTTGCATTATGATCTTCTGAGAATAAAGCTGATTTCACTTTAGCAAAGAAGCTACATAAAATGTAAATCTAAAAACAACTTAAAAATAGTTGAGTGCCAGAAATCTGTCACGTTACTGCACGTGAAGTATACTTTTGTTTCTCCTTTTGCAATATTTCCTTCCTTCCTCTAAAATACATTGCACCAGTAATGAGCTAAAGAGGTGTCACAAGCAATCAAGATTACAACAGAGGTTTCCTAGAAGGACTTTTTTTTTTTTTTAAGCAACTGTAGACTTCTACATCTCATGGCTCCACCACATTTTTCAGTCTCAGTGACAGCTTGGATGGCTTTAAAAGAGGATTATGCAAACTCCTGAAGGAGAAAGCTGTCAATGGTGGTTCTGCTCAGGTTCTGGTTTCAAGCTTCCCATTGGCATCTGGTTGGTCTCTTTGAGAACAGAATGTGGACTTGATGGGCCATTGGCCTGATCCAGCAGGCTCTTCACAGGCTTTTAAATGTGATATGAAACTTTCTCAGCACCCCTCCTCTCCTTTATCCCCATCTTCATGATATGCAGCAGCTTCCGCAGACCTACCGGTAGCTGGAGACCCAACTTTCAGAAACACTGGAGTAGAGCAGCAGGATCCCCAGGAAACACAGGAAAGCTGATGGTAGTTATTATAGCAGTGGCAGTCTTTCTCAAACTTGGGTCTCCAGCCGTTGTTGGACTACATCTCTAGCTAACAGGACCAGTGGTCAGAGATGATGGGAGTTGTAGTCCAACCACGGCTGGAGACCCAAGTTTCAGAAACACTGGAGTAGAGCAGCTGCTCAAGGACGCAACACACTAAACCTTGACCTGTAATACCATCTACAGACTTTCGGCTGGCCGTCAACAGCTGCGTAGCTTGAGCCCTTGGTCCTTATAGAAATGAAAGTAGGTCTACTTCTGAAGCACCCTTCATATATGGAGTAGATGCTTCCACATAGTGCAATCTCCCAAAACTGGGAGATCCATATAAATGGCAATGGTCTTGCAAGTGGTGCCAATCGTTTGGGCCTTTCCCACCTAATTAGCAACTTTCCTTCCACTTGTGATTGCATCATTCACTCACAGTTCCTGCATGTGTTGAATTGCCTCACTCTGTAAAGGTAAAGGTAAAGGGACCCCTGACCATTAGGTCCAGTCGCGAACGACTCTGGGGTTGCAGCGCTCATCTCGCATTATTGGCCGAGGGAGCCGGCGTACAGCTTCCGGGTCATGTGGCCAGCATGACAAAGCCGCTTCTGGCGAACCAGAGCAGCACACGGAAAAGCCGTTTACCTTCCCGCCGGAGCGGTACCTATTTATCTACTTGCACTTTGACATGCTAGGTGGGCAGGAGCTGGGACCGAGCAACGGGAGCTCACCCCGTCGCGGGGATTCAAACCGCCGACCTTCTGATCGGCAAGCCCTAGGCTCAGTGGTTTAGACCAGAGCGCCACCCGCGTCCCTGCCTCACTCTGTAGGAAAGCACAAAATGAGTCATGGTGAGAAAAGTAACACTGGAACAAGGGTAAAGTACCCTTTCGGCTCCATGGACCAGATCCTTATCAAGATCAACCTTGCAGGCCAAATTTGACATGTGAGAGGAGGGCCACCCATGTGGTGACATGGCATCTTATTCCTGGGATAGCTGACAGCTCAGGTAGCAGAGAATGAGATTCTTAATCTCAGGGTTGTGGATTTAAGACCCACGTTGGGCAAAAGATTCCTGCATTGCAGTAGGTTGGACTAGATGACCCTTGTGGTCCCTTCCAACTCTACAATTCTATTCTATTATCATTATGACGTCACATGATTGATAGGTGGGTTGTCCTACCCACTTCTCAAAATCCCTTGTGCTGTGTTTCCAAGCGCCCATCAGTCAACAGGTGACTACAGTATAACAAAGAAATCACTCACTGGGAACCTGATGCTTTCACTGGGTGGTATCAGAAAGCTCAGAGGAACCCCAAGGTTTGCAGAAGTACCAAAAAAAAAAAACCCTTCAAAAAATCCTGAGGGGGCACAAAGCCCCCAAACAGCCTACACAGCAAGCCCAGTAGCTATGAAATATTGAGTGTCAATTGGAAAATAAAAATAACATATAGTCAGGGAGTGGAATGCTTGAGATCTTTACAGTTTATAGTATCCCAGAGGAAGACATGGCTGGCTGGCAAGAACCCTGAACAGGAGAACTTCTGCAATGAGGTGGGGATATACTGCAATATTTTGTTGCAAGTACCACCTGTATATAATAACCAGTGAAACTAGCATTCTTTCCCAAGTACTGCTGCACCTTATGCAGGGGGGGGGGGGGCTCTGAAATAAAAAGTGTTATAAGTTTGGGGGGTGGGGAGCAGGCTGTATGCCAAGACTCATTCCAACTCCTGGATTCAGCAAGTGTTAAAAAAAAATAAGCCAGGCTCGCTTCCTTGTAAGGTGATCACCTAGGTGATGGGCTATTAAGAGGAACAAAGAAGTGGATCTGTGCAAGATGGCAGGTGGCTGGGTCCCCTTCCCTAAAATGTTTGCTTTCTCTTGGAATTCAAGGCTATGGCTATTGGGGAAGCAAGGCCTTCTTGATTGGCTAATGCTGTGGAAACCCCCCCCCCCATCGTAGGCTGAGGTTGTATATATGTGTAGAATCATAGAATCGTAGAGTTGGAAGAGACCACAAGGGCCATCCAGTCCAACCCCCTGCCAAGCAGGAAACACCATCAAAGCATTCCTGACAGGTGGCTGTCAAGCCTCTGCTTAAAGACCTCCAAAGAAGGAGACTCCACCACACTCCTTGGCAGCAAATTCCACTGTCGAACAGCTCTTACTGTCAGGAAGTTCTTTCTAATGTTTAGGTGGAATCTTGTTTCTTGTAGTTTGAATCCATTGCTCTGTGTCCTCTTCTCAGGAGCAGCAGAAAACAACTTTTCTCCTTCCTCCATATGACATCCTTTTATAAATAAACCATGTATCATAAAGAAACCATGGTCTGTGCTATACTTCATTACAAAGGAAACACAAACCCTGGGTAAGTGCCTGGAACCCTGGAATCTCACACTGCTAGGAGACTGGGGTGCAACAATAGTGTATTAAAGTGAAGAAACATGAAATCTCCAAACTTTCCAAACTGAAAGGAACTTTAACAGAGGAGGCAATTGTATACAGCTTCCATTTTTTTCCTGGACTTATGTAAAATTGAAGACATGCCAAAGAAAAGATTACATCTTTCACATTAGTAGGTGGAATGTCAATAGATATTTATCTACAGAAAGAGCTACTGACTAGCCCTGAACCATCAGCTTTAAAAAATGCAATCTGTAGTTTTGTTTTGTTTTTAATTAAGGAAAGAATTTCACCTGGTATTGTGTAAGACTGCTTGTTAGCAGTTAGCATATGGATAATTCAAGTCACATAAATACTAAAAATCAAGTAATTTGTAGTAAAACACGAACGCGCAACTAGGTCACAGCAAAGTTACAAAATAGATTTACAAAGTACAGTCGAATACAACCCCAGGGCTAATAAAATTGAACTCCAGCTCAATTGATTTTTAAGGGGAAACAGCAATGGATATGCTGGAAACAGCAATGGGTGAGGGAGAAGGCAATTATTAGAGAGTTTGGTATTTTTAAACACTTTACCATTTTCACCAAGGAAATGAATGTTACCCAGTTATGATATACATTGCATTGTCCTTTTATCATCTTTGCAATCCATTTTTAGTGTATTATTGAGGCTTCTGTTTGTGCAGTTGTCACATAGACCCTAGGAAAAGACAAAGGATTTGCCTTTCATCTGCATCCTAGCTTCTGGTATGTGCTGCCTTTACAACCTACATCAAGAAGGACTACCAATGCTACAGGCAGTCACAAAGAGCCACACATGCTGTTTTATACTATAGTTAGGGCTGCCATACATCTGGATTTTCCTGGGCATTACTGGGATTTCAAAGGCAGAATTGATGTGCAGGGGGAATTTCCGAAAGGCGGCGCTTTGTCCTGAATCATAGGCAAGTCAATTGAAAAATCACATTTTTGTGGGGTTTGTCTAAAAAAAGCTGAACAATTTTGGGGTCTTTCTATTGGGGTGTCCTAGTTTTTACTTTTTGAATTATGGCAACCCTAACTATAGTACATGCCTAAAACAGAGATAGCCCGTTTCTTCCTTCTTCCAGGAACAGGTTATCTGCACATCAGGGTGGTTTGGCAGCCTGGCATGAGGTTTTGTTCTGCTGTTGTCCCTCTGATAGGCATCTACAGTCTAGATACACATCGGACGAACAGCAGCACAAAGCTTCCAAACAACGAATAAGAAGCTTTTTTTTCCACGTTCAGCTTCCCCTCCCACCAGTAATAACGCCACCAAAGTTTCCACTCCTTTTCATAGGAAACAGTTTCCTTATGTGACATGCATAATTTTATAACTGGTGCCATTTTTGTTTTTATTCTGCTAATGAATATAAATAGCCTGTGCACTTCATTGGGTTTGAATTCAAGTGTCCTCAGCCAAGTCAAATTCCATATCCAACCCCTCTTGTGATTTTCTTATCTTAGTCCTGTCGGGTGGGTTTTAATAGGTGAGAGAGGATAGTTTAATTAGAATTTATCTCTCCAGGTACCCATGTGTGTGGGTTGAACAGAGTTTAAAGTCCCATCCTTAGTAGCAAAACTGAAGCATAGGAATTAGGCTGTAAAGCATTGCTTTGAATAAGTCCAGCTACAAACTAAGATGGCTCCTGCTTTTCTTACCCCGCCTAACAAAGAATCAGACAGCAGACTGGAGAGTAAGTTTAAAATATGATTTACTTACTTATAGTCATGCATCAGTTCTCCGCTACAGCAGTAGTAAAAACTAAGCAGATAAAAGACTTATATTTGCAGTAGAAACAGGCATATGCCTGGGCTGGAGCAAGTGGAGGGCATGTCTGCCCCCTCGCTGGTCCAAGGAGGAAAATGGGAGGGAAGGAACAGGAAATACTTCTTTGATTCTTCCCGCTCAAGAGAAAGGGGGAAATGACATCACAGAGAGCCCTCTCTTTACCATTTACATTTCTATGGTCTGAGTCTCTGCCTACCAGCAATACAGCTCTGTGGTCATTAGCCCCTAAACTTACTAACTAGTAAGAATATGTATGGTTAGATTTGGCTGCTAAATCTCCCTCAAGTCCCATCCATATTGCTTGGGAAGGAGAATCTGGAAGAGCAATAGTGTGGCAGGGTAACCCTGAACACAACAATTGGTGGGATGGCTCCAGTTCCCTGGGCATCCCAGCTGGAATCAGGGCGAGGGATGATGAAAGACATACATCCAGTGAGTATTAAATGTAACTCCACATTCTATGGCTCTCCACTTGTACTAGTTCAAATTACTACAGCAGCAGTTGTAGTACTCGTGTAGAAATGCAAAGGAACAGGTTTAATACTTGAGAAACACAGAAGTCTCATTCTTCTGTGAAGTCCTCATTTCTGGCTCAGTAGTTTGGTTTGGGCAGGCTAGCTTCAGAAGACCAGGAGGATAATATGTGCACAAGGTCCTACACATGGAAAAAATGAATGATGATGACAGGTTGAAAAAGCAACAATAGTTGAAAGCAGAAGTGAATAAATATCACTGCACGGTGAACAACCCACAGAAGGACTTGATTAAAAAATGTTAGCTCACCGTGACATTTTCCTGAGCTGAGTTATACAGAAATACATACCAAACTAAGAAATGAGGGCAGGGAGGAAAGAGGAAGAATCAACACATCCCCTCCTGTGTTTGGAACAATGAATGGCCATACCATTCATGCGTCTTTCTATATGATGTGCTCCCTAATTAATCAAGTACACAATGTGTGATAGCGTAGGCAAAACAATTGCTTGCCAAACACAACAGTCACTGACATGACATGCCACTATGACAGGTGTGGAGAACCTTTGGCCCTACAACTCCCATCATCCCCAAAAAGAATGACCTATCAATTATTATGGGAGTTGTAGTACAGCAACATCCAAAGGACCAACAGTTCCCTATACCTTCTCTTTGAGAATGATCTGACAAGTAGGAAGTCCTCGTTCCAATTATCACATCCAGCACGAACTCATTGGGTAGCCTAGGCCAGCAGCGTTGGACCGTCGCACAAGGAAGCTGCCTCCGCAGCTCCCTTGCATGCCAGATCCAGGCCCCGAAGGCCCAGTCCAGGCGCGGCTTCCTTCCCCGGAGCCCTGGCCTCAGTGAGGGAGCCAGTCGTGGGGGCTCCTAGTCGTGCCTCAAAAAAATGTACCTGGGACCACGCCCCCACTGCCTTACTCTATCTTACCATTCAGTGTGCGTGTTCCAGATGTTGTGGACTACAACTTCCATCAGCCTTGGCCAGAAGAATCAATTGTCAGGGTTTTGGGGAGCTGTAGTCCACAAATATCTGCAGGCCCCAAATTGGTTATCCCTGTGATTGAAGATTCACTGGATTCCTTTCCAGCGCTGTGGATTTCTTATAATGGGTACAATATTTTATCAGGTCATATTAATTAAAACGGCATTGCTAATTCTGATCAAATAACAGCATCCAATGGACTTCTGACAGCAAGTTTCTTCTTGCTCTGCACCAGCCATTTTTGTATATGTAATTTTCTTTTTCTATTTTACCCTGAGATGCATCACTTTACAGTTGTTTACACTGAAATGCATTTGCCATTTGCTATCCCATGACTGCTAAGCTTACTTAGGATTCCTCGGTGGCATACTTTGGATTGGAATTACCCTTGCAAAAGCGATGTTGGTTCTGCTTCAGCAAGGCTTGTTCTTCTATATACTTGATCATTATGGGTGGTATTCAACTACGTTTTGCTCACAGTAGACACATTGGGGTGTTTTTAAAAAAACAACCCTGCAGCAAAACTGTCATTTTCCTGCCTTTTAAAATCTGTCATCCAAATTTCACAGAATGTGTGTGTGCACTTTGTTCTCTGATGTCTATACCCAATTTTTTTAAAAAATGTTTCATGAGAAACAGCCTTCACACATCCATCCATCAGCCCTCAGAAGAAGAGATGCCTCACTCTACTGTATAACAGAGAATGCACATTTCCACTCTGGCTTTAGACCATGTTATAGAGTGAGATAAGCTTTCCCCACTAAGAGGCTTTCCTTTCTTTGATTTCAGTGGATGATTTTCCAGTTTTTACGCAACATCCTAATCTTGAGCCCTTCAGCTCCACTTTCCTCATGCTGCTCTGCTCACAAAAATAGCTTTAAATAGGAAAAGTGGAGGGGGAACTCTGATAAAGGGGATCAAATGCTTTGTGCTATAGGATTCTCTCTCTCTCTCTCTCTCTCCCTCTCTCTCTCTCTGTGTGTGTGTGTGTGTGTGTGTGTGTGTGTGTGTGTGTGTGACCAATAAGCAGCTATTGGCACGTTGCACCGAATGGATTCCATTACCCCAAAAGAATACAGTCTTCAGACTGGCAGAATATCATTTTAACTGCTGACAGCATACGGCATAATAATAATAATCTACAGCTGAAAGAATAAATCACTGCACGCTAATGACATCTATGTAGTTATGTAAACACAGAGCCAACAAGACACAGCAAAAGCTCTACTATGGTTCTGAATATTTTGATTGACCAAAGTTCAGAATTTCTTCATCTGTGATATGTGGCAACATGAGTCAAATAGAAAAGAACATGCCATGAAATGTGACCAGGAGCAGGCATGTTTGCAGGAAACTCAGCTTCCTTGTTAGGTGGTTTATTTACACACTTGAAGTCTGAGTACTCTGGAGAGGTTGTGGCAAAAGCATCCACACCATACATTTAAAACACTCTTACACCACTTTAATAGCCAGTGGAAATCCTGGGAATTGCTGTTTGCTAAGGCTGCTGGGAATTGTAGCTTTGTGAGGGCAGCACAATTTAAAAGTCTACAGTTCCCAGTTCTCCTGGTGCACATCAAATACAGCACTCTTACAGAGAGAATGGGATGCAGCCAATTCATATTCCAGCTCAAAGATGGCCTTGACGTAATGATTCTCTCTCAAACTAATCTAATGCACAGGGTTGAGATAAAGGTGTAGCATTAATCCACTATGAGCTATTTCAAATAAATAAATTTGGCCAACAGATTCTACCACCAAAGTGTAACCATAATTTAATAAATCCAAAATATAAGGTTTAAAAGGGGGTAATGTTTTTAATACAGGGATGCAGATGGTGCTGTAGTCTAAACCACAGAGCCTAGGGCTTGCCAAACAGAAGGTCGACGGTTCGAAAGCCGCGATGGGGTGAGCTCCCGTTGCTCGGTCCCAGCTCCTGCCAACCTAGCAGTTCGAAAGCACGCAGTGCAAGTAGATAAATAGGTACCGCTCCGGCGGGAAGGTAAACGGCGTTTCCGTGCGCTGCTCTGGTTCGCCAGAAGCGGCTTAGTCATGCTGGCCACATGACCTGGAAGCTGTATGCTGGCTTCCTCAGCCTATAGAGCAAGATGAGCGCACAACACCAGAGTCGTCCGCGACTGGACCTAATGGTCAGGGGTACCTTTACCTTTACCTAAATGTTTTTAATCAGCTTATCACAAAAATATATTTAGGAGCAATTATGATCTACAGTTTACTGTCACTAAGCTATATAGACAACAGATTTTTAAAAAAACTCAGGGAAGTGTCACAAACTTCTTTCTGTGATTTTTCATAACTTATATTCACATATATTGAAAGAGATTCAGATAATCTGAGCAACTCACAACTGAAAAAATCAGCATGCATTTTAATTGAAGTCCCCCCCCCCCATGCACTCAAAGAATGTGATGCAATTCAAATAAGGTGTGATGTAAAACAGAGGAATTGCTCTTGGTTGAAACAAACAAAAACCGACTTTGCAAGTATAAACATTTATGTTTATATATTTAAAACTTCACCAATCCAAAACCAACCCAGACATCCAACAGCAGAATAACCATGGTGTAATGAGACTCTTTGATTCCTAGACTTTTGCAGTGATCAGCTAGATTAGCTTCTGGAGTTTCTATCTATTCCTCTGAGAGCTGATATTAAGAATATGACTATAAACCCTGCAGCAAAAAATAAAGTACTGTAACGCTTTCCATAACAAAAAATTTAGAAGAAAATAAAGGAAATAAATGGTAAGGGGGGAATATTTGTGTTTAGAATACTGTATGGAGTAAATCTATTATTTTTCCCGGCATGTGAAATATTTACATTCTGAGAAAATAAGACTGAAATAAAATGGAGTTTGTGCATCCAAGGAGGCACTTTGGGGATGGAAATGAAATAAAAACTTGTCTTCATCCTAAATCACATTAACAGTGGGATCAAATGTTAAAAGTGATTGCAGGAGAGAGAAGGCGTAGGACAAGAAGGATGCTGAAAGTACGGGGGAGACACGGAAACTAAAGTTCACCTGGACCGTCATTAAAATAAATAAATAGAAAAAGCACTCGGTATCAGACGAACTACTGGACTATCAACTATACACAGCTGTATAAATAAGCTGCATTAATAAGATGGATAAATAAATTAGAGGAAGTTAGCAAAGCGCCTCCATCATGCTGTCAAAGCTATCTACAAAAAAGGTACACGTGGTTCCAAGCCGATAAGCAGGTATATCTGTTTCCACAACATTTGCATGTCAACTTGTTTGTGCTTTTGCTGCGTAACCCGCTACCAGCAGCAGATCTTCCCCACTGGCCTTTTGTCGGATCGCATGCCTTAGCTAACTTCAAAAAAGAGAAAGAGGGACAAAGAACCCAACGTGTTCCCTTTATAATGAAAAGTATCCCACAAACAACTGAGAAATAAAAGCCCCATCCCCAGTCCCATGGAAGACACTCAGAAAACAAAACAAAAAAACCAAGTCAGCAGTTTCCAGTTGTTGATTGCTTATTGTTTGCTCTTCCTACTTTCCACAGCCTCGGGAACTTGATTGGCTCGGAGATGAAATGTTAATTAACTGGGTCCAGAAATAGACAGTTTACTGCACTGGGCACCCACAAGGACATGGCCCTCATTTAGGTGTTCGTTCCAAGTCTTGGAAATAGGTCTCCTGAGGTTAGGATGCTCACTGCTGTCCTCATACCGCTTAACATGTAATCAATTACATTGCAATAAGGGACAGATGTTTCCTCTTGCCCCATCACAGCTGAGAGAGCCTAGAAACAAGCAGTGAAACAACTCCCCCGCTTTCCCTTTAGATCTGCTAATCTGTCCAGTTCACAAAGATTGCACATATGTAGGTCTTTGGGCTCTGAAAACTGGGCACACGGGGTTTTTTGGGTGGGGGGGGGGCAGAGAGTGCGTTTACACAGAACAAGACAAATTCTGCAGCAACATCCACACAGAGTTATCTTCCTGCACAGATCCATGAAGTCTTTTTAGATCTACTGTATTTACAGGAACACTTAGGTGGGGCAAAATACATTGCTGTTTTGATTTCCAACCCAGCCAGTCTCCCAGTGGTCCCTCACTTGCTTAGAGAGGGTAACTGGGTTTGCTTTGAGGCTGATTTTTATTTCGCTGCCACTTTCTCGCATGGATAAAAGGTATTCGATCCAGACACCTGAATGATTTGATGCCCTGCTACAAGCGTCCTGGGACACGGTTCTCTCTTCCCGATCAGGGGGTGTAGCTTTAAACCTGTCCCGGGAGGAGACTTCGCAAAACAAACTTAACCCTTTGGTTGCCGGGAGCTATTCACACGTCCATTCGCCCTCCGGACACCCCTCGCCAGAAAAAAAACAAACACGAAATAGATCTCGTCAGGCATTTGGATACATCAGAAGCACAGAAAATTCTGAATATCCCCCCTCTCCCGTAAATGCATACTCGCGCGCGTTCACACGCACGTGTGCGCGTTTCCAACACAAACGTGCGGAACTTTCAATGCACACAACAAGCACATTTGTTTAAAAAAACAAAACAAAAAGGCAAGAAGTCCCGAGTGGGAAACGACCGACCAGCTCCTTTAGGGGAAAAGAAAAACAGGAGCCGAACTAACCTGCCCAAGGGATGTTGATGATGGAGTGAAGGAAGAGCCCGAGGGGCAAAAGCTGGTTGGTCCACATGGGTGGTTTGGGGACTTTGGTCGCCAGCGGAGGGGAAGAGGAGATGCCCAGCCGGTCAACAGAGGAGACAGAGCGAGCCGAGCTGCTGCTTTTTATTGCGATGAGCCAAGTTTTGTTGTGTGATTAACTGGAAAGCTCTGGGTCCCAACTCCCTCTTACGGTAAGAAAGTGTTTAGACAACACTCTCCCCCCCCCCCGCCTCCTCTCTCTCTCTCTCCCCGCCTTTCATCCAAGCCAGTCCAGAGAGAGACGGAGGGAAACGGGAAGGGCGCAGGGACCCCCGCAGAAACCGGCGGAAGGGCAGCGACAGGCGAGCCGCGGAGAGGCGGACGCTGCGCCGCCGCCGCCACGCGCCCAGGAGCGCAGGCAGCAGCCGCCGCATCTGCCGCCTCAGCAGGGGAAGCCCCGAGGCACGAGGCTCGCGGGACGGCCGCCCGGGCCGGGGCAAGGCGCGGGGAGCAAGCACGCCTGGCGGTGCCCGAGCGCGGGGCGCGGAACGGCGGGCAACGTGCCAGTGGACCCCTCCGAGACCCCCTTTGGTCGAACCAGTGGCTGGCCTGCGGAACGCCCTGCCCGTAGAAAACGAGCGTGCGAGGAAGACGCTTTATTAGTTCTTCGTTTGCAAATATACAGCCCACTTTTCCGCCAAGGAGCGCAGAGGGGGCGTCCATACATCTCCTCTCAACAGCCCTGTGAGGTGGGTTAGGCTGAGAGGGTGAGTGGCCCGCCTGCCCAGTGAGCTTAATGGCCAAGGGGGGATTTGAACCCTGATCTCTCCTATGCTAGCTTTCCTGCCAGTGAGTTGCTACACTCCGTGGCTCAGTGGGTCTGGCTGTTAACCAGGAGGTTGGGGGTTCGAGCCCACCCAGGGACGGCTATGGGCAGGATTCCTGCATTGTAGGGGGTTGGACTAGATGACCCTCGGGATCCCTTCCAACATAAGATTCTATGATTCTGTATTCAGGGGAGGTTTTTTATTTTTATAATGGGGTGGGGAAATCCCCACATCTACAGTGCAGCGATACCTTTATTAGTCCCACCCAGCATTTGATAAAATAGTGAGGAATCACTCCAGTTCTGCAGGACACATCATGAGGATGGATGTAAGAAAAATGGGAGAGCAGGGGCAAAAACAACTGACTTGAGTGTTAAGCTCACTCCCATCCCCATCCCCATCCCCCCCCCCACCTTAGCTTAGTGTCTTGACTGGAGAACTCAAAGTCGTGCTCACTATCTTGTCACACTTAGCTTGATTCCAATAATTATATTGCCCAACTCTGGATTTTGGAATTTTTCTAATGCCACGCTGGGCTTTTAGAAGGAAGGGTGGATAGACATCTAATACCGGTACTTTAAATAATACACATTAATAGACCAAGGCTGCTCCCACTGCTTTTATTACTTTCTTTTTGTCCCTTGCAGAAGCATTCAGAAATGTAAACTCCCATCTACAACTTAAAGTGGACCTGGCGGGGTAGAGAGAAATACCTCTTGATTCTGCTGAATGCATCAACAGGCCATGTTTTCAGCAGCTGGGCTCCTGTGCCTTTTTAAATTGCTGCGCGGTGGGCAGAAATTCTGCAGGTACATGCTTAGCAAGGGAATGTGGTGGCGATGGAGAGAGCATCACCTGTTGCATTTATGGTTCCAAAGCAGCTGTTAATGTCATAGGACTCCTGACTTTTTTCCTCCATTCCCTGGATAGTTACTTTAGCCTACTCATACTCCCTTAGAACACTTTTAAAAAATACTACTCTTAAGCATTTTTGCAGCCTAGGCAAAAGAACTGGCTTGGTCATGTCCACAGAATGGAAGGTGGCAAGATCCCCAAGGATGTGCTCTACGGGGAGCTGGCTTCCGGCAGCAGGCCAGTTGGCAGACCAACTCTGCATTACAAAGATGTTTGCAAATGGGGCATGAAGGCTGGCAACATCATCGCTGCCATGTGATAATTCCTTGCAGGTGATCTCAGTGCCTGGAGACAGGCAGTCAAGTTGTGCATCCATAACAGTGGAGTGAGAAGAAACGCCATGGTGCATCTGCAACAGCACAACCAGATGCCTTCACTTGCCTCGGCTGCAACAAAACATGTCTCTTCTGCCTTGGTCTCTACAGCCACAGCAGGTGCTCTAACCTTTCAGCAGTTTGACTTCACCCCCATCTCAGAATGGGGTATGCTATAAGCGCCCTTTAACATTAACATCAAGAAGCCCAGTAACAGTACAATTAGATTTGAAATCCTACTCGCATTGACTCGATTGTACCCCGAAACTGCATCTCTTCTTAAATAGCAGGCATCCACCCAAACCTGCGGCAGACTTGCCAGGGCACAAGCCCCTTGATTGTCAGTCAGAGAAGTGTCCAAACTCAGATGTATCAACCTTCTTCCCAGTATACTCTGAGTATGACTAACTGGCTACAACCCGATATTTGTAGTGTGTTTGAGTGCAGAGGTGGTAGGGAGCAGGGGTGAGCAACCTTTTGTCCATTGCATGTTAGTGGGCAGGGCTGGAGCCAAAAGTGGGCAGCCACTGGTTTCTCTTCTTTCTAAAGCCAGTGCTGGGACTGAAGGGACAGGTGGCTTTTGCCAGAGGTTTGCAGAGACTGCAGATTGCATGAAGCACCAGATTGCAGCTTGCCTACCCCTGGCATAAGAGATAACACTTATTAGTAGCAAATGAGTAGAGATATGGCCGGCCATCATTTCAGAGGGGGAGTACAATTGGTGAAGACACACAATGTAGTTGTCTCCCATTCATCAGATAAGTAGAATTCAGTTCTTCCCTATGCAGTTGAATGAGTGCTTGCTATTTCAGTTCTGGGAATCATAGTATGATAGAATAGTAGAGGCGGAAGGGACCGCAAGGGAAAGCTTACATTTTTTGCTTTTTACACAGTTCTTAAAGGTACAGAGACCTGCCAGAAAGAAGAACTCTGTGAATGGTATTGATATTACGCCATCTGTGTATTATAAGAGCTCAAGCTTCCAAGCACACACATACAGAGTATTTGCAAGAAGCCCTGAGGGTCAGTTCACACATACACGCAGTTGGTCATACTGTTGCATGCCACCCAATCTCTGAGTGGTGTGAGATTCCAGGGGTTCCAGACACAGTTCGCGTTTCCTTTTGCAGATGAGACACTGCAGAGACTTTGGTATCTTTAGGATATATGGTTTCTTGACACATATGTACAACTTGAGCCTGTCAACCCAGAGAAATTTTATCAGTGAAGCAATTTCCCCCCACATTCAAGTGTTCTGTTGAATTTTAGATTTGTAATGTTGTTTTTCTCCTGCTACTTCTACTTATTTTCTGTTTGCTTATTCAATTTATATCCTGCCACGTGCTTTAAAAGGCCTCAGGGTGGCTCTGTTCTGTTCAGGGTCGTATCACGGTATCTTGCCTTTATTTGTCTAAGTGCTTATTCAAAGTGCTGCCAAACTTCGTTTCTCCACAACCGTATTTATCTTCACCTACCCACTGTCAGAAATTGGAAGTATTCTCTTGAGACCACCACTGAATGAATAATCTGAGTAAGGTGGTATTTTCTGAGGTGTTTAGTCCAAAACACACTCCCATAAAATGATGTGGAATACCCTTTTATTTCCACTGATTTCAATGGGACTGTCTCTTCAGTAGGTGCATAGTATTGCAGTCACAGCCCATTGCTTTTGGGAAGGGGAACAAAATGTAATAAATTAGAGAATAGCTACAGAAAAAACTGGGGAGCTTGGATGGATCACAAGAATATACTTTTAACCAGAACCAGCATGGAGTGTGTTATGTACTGAGTTGAATAGGATCCAAAATGCAGCACTCTGATTGGTCCTAGAACAATAGGATCCAGAATGCAGCAGTCTGATTGGTCCGCAGGAGCCACCCAATCCAGCTCCAGGTGGAAGTGAATCCGCAACCTGATTGGCCTACAGGAGTATCCCAGAATTAGCCAATCACGTGGGGCCCATTGTGTAAATAATGTATATAAAGCAGATGTTCTGGGGGACCTTTCATTCCTCGCTACTACCGGTATGAGCTGAATAAAGAGCATGAAAACCACACTCGACTCGGAGTGTATTTCAGAGTGGGATCTGACTACATGGACATGACACTATAGCAGGATGATATGCAGTTTCTGTTTGGTCCCTGAAGTTACATTTGGCTTGAGCAAAGTGTTTTAGATGAAAGTCCTGTGTGCAGAAGCTTAGTTCAATAAGTATTCAATCCTCGCCCGACTCAGAAGTTAATAGACATGACTAACTTAAAGGGTCTACTCTGAGTAGGACTTACAGCCTGGTGTCATGGCATGTAAAAGGCTAGTTCACGTGTACATATGCATAATTTGTTTTCTCTGTACCTGATTGCTATATACCTGAGCTGCAGTCTGAAACTTACTAGGGAGAAAGTCCCTTAAACACATTGAGACTTATTTCTGGTTAGTATGCATAGTACTGTGCTGCCAGGTTTGGAAACAGGTGAATGCTCATCAGTGGTGAAAATCTGGCAAAATTAAAAAGTCTAATTCGGGTTTGTTTGTTTTTATAGGCTTGTTTGTTTGAATGGGCTGCCAGAGATCTAACGCCATGGGCAGATTTTTTTATATCACAAATGTCATGCTTTCCAGTGAAGTTTGCTCACTCATTCTTGACCAAGTCACAAAGTTGGATAACTGTGACATCATGATGACTTGAATATATAAAATGGTCATCACAGACATGTCCCTACACCAACTGAAGCCATTGGGGTCAGTTCACACATTCAGCTGTGAAACATGAAGTCACAATAATCAAGAAAATCAAGTGATGTGCCAGAGTCACTGGCAGCTGAAAGGATGGAGAGAATCAGTTGATACCAGATGTTGGAGGATAAAAAGTATGTATGTATGTACAAACAAACAAACAAATAAATAAATAAATAAATAGGAGAGATGTTTAAGATGCCACTGTTTCATCTTCTACTGAGTTCCCACATACTCCTACAGTTTCTATTAGTAAAATTACACTTGCATTGTATGTAATGTAGCATCAGTTCTATCCGTGTTAAGGTTAGAAATACAGCCTTTCATTTCTTCTGGTCTAATGACACCTTTTCTCCATGCTCATGTCAGAATGTCGCACGCATTCAAGTAAACAGACATTAAGGAAATGTAAGTTGACTCCTCCCCTTCATGGATCACTGCCTTGTCGTGGCGAAGGGGCTTGAGAAAGCTAGAGAGTTCCAGAAAAACATTTACTTCTGCTTCATTGACTACGCAAAAGCTTTTGACTGTGTCGACCACAGCAAACTATGGCAGGTTCTTAAAGAAATGGGAGTGCCTGATCACCTCATCTGCCTCCTGAGAAATCTCTATGTGGGACAAGAAGCTACAGTTAGAACTGGATATGGAATAACTGATTGGTTCAAAACTGGGAAAGGAGTACGACAAGGCTGTATATTGTCTCCCTGCTTATTTAACTTATATGCAGAATTCATCATGCGAAAGGCTGGACTGGATGAATCCCAAACCGGAATTAAGATTGCCGGAAGAAATATAAACAACCTCAGATATGCTGATGATACAACCTTGATGGCAGAAAGTGAGGAGGAATTAAAGAACCTTTTAATGAGGGTGAAAGAGGAGAGCGCAAAATATGGTCTGAAGCTCAACATCAAAAAAACTAAGATCATGGCCACTGGTCCCATCACCTCCTGGCAAATAGAAGGGGAAGAAATGGAGGCAGTGAGAGATTTCACTTTCTTGGGTTCCATGATCACTGCAGATGGTGACAGCAGTCACGAAATTAAAAGACGCCTGCCTCTTGGGAGAAAAGCAAAGACAAACCTAGACAGCATCTTAAAAAGCAAAGACATCACCTTGCCGACAAAGGTCCGTATAGTTAAAGCTATGGTTTTCCCAGTAGTAATGTACGGAAGTGAGAGCTGGACCATAAAGAAGGCTGATCGCCGAATAATTGATGCTTTTGAATTATGGTGCTGGAGGAGACTCTTGAGAGTCCCATGGACTGCAAGAAGATCAAACCTATCCATTCTTAAAGAAATCAACCCTGAGTGCTCATTAGAAGGACAGATCCTGAAGTTGAGGCTCCAGTACTTTGGCCACCTCATGAGAAGAGAAGACTCCCTAGAAAAGACCCTGATGTTGGGAAGGATTGAGGGCACAAGGAGAAGGGGACGACAGAAGATGAGATGGTTAGACAGTGTTCTCGAAGCTACTAACATGAGTTTGGCCAAACCGCGAGAGGCAGTGAAGGATAGGCGTGCCTGGCGTGCTCTGGTCCATGGGGTCACGAAGAGTCGGACACGACTGAACGACTGAACAACAACAACAAGTTGACTCCTGCAAGTATATTGGAAATGAAATAAAGAGAGACTGGCAAATGCCTTAGTAAGGGGCAGCCAAAAGAAGCCTGACAAAAAGCAAGTTAAAAGCATGGGTGCAATTTGATTTCATATTTTAGATTAAGGGTGTGTTTCTCAGTTTAAAACCCATGGTTACTGTCACTGAGCCATGCCTACCTGACAGGGTTGTTGCAGAGACAAAATGCAAGGGCAGAGAAACACCTTGAGTTCCTTAGAAGAAAGGTGGGCATAAAATATAATAAATCCATGTAAGACATGCATGCTTAAATGTATACAAACACATTTCTGAAATGTGAAGTGCTGGCATTCAAGCCTGCCAAGAATTCACATCCCTTGTTATGAGGCCACACTGGCAATGGTTCCTCTGCAGTGAAAGAAGCCTACGAAGAGTCCAACTGAAACCGACCAAGGTTGAATCCAGTCTCACACATAGCTGTCAACTTTCGGATTTGAAAATAAGGGATTTTTTCAAACTTTCGAATTTGAAAATAAGGGATGCCGCGAGGGCGGTGCAATGGCACCAAGTAGCCTCGCCACCCTGCGCTCCAGAGGCTGCGCGTGAACGGGTGAGCGAAAGAGCGAGCGCGTAGACGGCAGGCAGGCTGGCTGGTTGGGCGTGAGGCTCCGTCCCCAGTCGGTCTCAGACTCCTTATTGGCAGCCAAGCAACGCAGCTGAGGAGCCTCCCTGGCCGGCAGGGAGGGAGAGGAGCTGCTTCCTTTGAAATCCGGGAAATTTAAGGGATATCAACAATCCGGGATAGCAGCAGGAAATGGCATTGGAATAAGGGAGTTTCCAGCCAAAAAAAGGAAGGGTTGACAGCTATGGTCTCACATACTGTTCCTAACAGTGGTCAGGCAGGTGCCTCTGAGGAAACTGGAAACGAGCACATGAAGGCAACAGCCTCTGCTTTCTCTCTCTCTCTCTCTCTCTCTCTCTCTCTCTCTCTCTCTCTTTGTCCTCTAGCATCTGGTATGCAAAAGTAATAGTCTTGAAGGTTTCACTTAACTTCCAGGCCTAATCGCCACTACTGATAGACCTGTCTCTTCCACAAATTTGCCTAACCCTTTTAAAAAGCCACCTAAGCTCATAACCGTCGCCACATCTTATGGTAGCAAATCCTGCACATTCTCAGCACCACTTTCCTTCATTATTTTTTCATTTGTTCCAAAGCATCAAACACAAATTCTCCGGTCTGGGACTGAGCAAAGGCTCAAATTAGGTCCTATTCACCTATGCCACCTTTAGGTACAAAGACATCTGGCATTTGATCCCCAGGCTTAAAATAAATTGTAGATGACCTGCAATTAAGTGGCAATGTGTTTCTCAAAGAGGTCTGATATGTAGTCCCATAGGAAGAAGTGGTGTAGAAAACTGGCTCCAGATCTGGAAATACGCTTATAATTACTAGCAGAAGCAGACAAATGACTAATATTGTGAACATTATATATTGCCTTTCAGACAATGAACACTGATGACATTGCTAAATCATTTCTGTACAAGTGAAGGAAGGATTCATAAGTGCATACCAGAACTTTGGGTTTGTGCAGCCAAAGTGGATTAGAGGCTTCTGTCACCCTCGTGCAACAAAGCCACTTAAAAAAGTATTGGACTATGGTTTGGAAAGTGATTGAGAACTGCATTGAACAGTATGGGATAATGACTAAGATAAACATCCTGCAATCAAATCAGGATGAACACAAGATGAATGTTCATTGTCGTATAATAACAAACAAATCATGTTGACTGCTCAGAGGTCTGGAGGGGGCTTAATTTAACATTTCACAATTGAATGGAATTTTTAAAAATGTTGTAAAGAACTATATTCATGGGGAAATGACGTTTAATACTTTCTCCTGGGCTGCTTTACCCAAACTCTTCCAGGGACTATTTCCCCCCTCTTTGCATACAGGTGGCCTGGGGATTCAGATGCTAGTGTGCCCCTGTCTGCAACACACTCACACCAACTAACGTCAAGAGCAGGGGTCCCCAGACTCACCGTGCAGTGGGCCAGTTCCTCTGGCGACGATCGCGTGGTGGGCTGGAGGAGCGCGTGCCCATACGCGCACACACTCGCTTTTTCCAGCACGGCACGGCAATGGAAATAGCTTGTGCCCGTGCGCAGGGCCTTCTGCAGACCTGGAAATGACATTTTGCGCATGCACAAACTCTATTTTCGGTGCCGCATCGACCTGGAGATGGGCAGCCGTGCCGCTCCACGCTGGTAAGAGCGGGCGGCGGCAGCGGGCGGCAGGGGTTGGCGGGGGTCTCCAGGCATCTCTGGGGGCCGGATAAACAAGCCCCTCAGGCCGCATCCGGCCCCCGGGCCTTAGTTTGGGGACGCCTGGTCAAGAGTCTCCAGGTTTCCTCCTTCCCTTCCAGATCCACAACACTGAAGGTTTTTCTGTTTCCCCTTTTAAGACCTGTGCCCCTGTGTGTCCATAGGGCTGATTAAGTGAAGCCCTCACTCACTTTCTTCAGGTTTGTTTTCCACCAGCCTTCCACCAATATTCTGCTCTGCAGCCTACCAATAACCATGGGTGTAAAGCCTCTCAGGTTCTGACAGTTATGTCCAAGTTGGCCTTCAAGCTGCAAGGAGAACCATCTTTCTTGCTCCTATGAACAAATTTTTATATGGGAATAGTGCATTGATTGGAAAGGTGAAATAGACCAAAAGAAGATATTGCAGATACTCACAATAATCATGCGTCCACATATTTTTGCAAGTCTCCATACATAATGTATTACTTCAGAAAACGCCATCCTAGATAAACTTCTAAAGCAGATCCCTGTGTTCCACAAAGCACCTTCTTTTTGATATTTTAAAATGGGCTATCTAAGACTTTCAAAAATCCAAATACAAGGGTTCAGAACCATGACAAAAGAGGGAAGCAGAATTCCTAGGAAGTCTCAAAGGCCCCACTTAGAGATTTCTGCTAAGAAATGTTACATTATATAAATTAACTAAAAATAGATAAAAAATATTCACTATTAAACTAAAAGAAATAATTATACTTCAAAAGTATTTATGGATTATATACATTCATAGAGGATTTAAAAAATAATTCTCAACAACTAGAAATTACCATGCTCCTGGGGAATATTCACATGTGACCTGAAACATGGGGGGGGGGGGCGGTTGTGTGTATGGGACTGCCCACCAAAGACCAGCCATCTATAAATTTCATCCTGCTGGCAATTATTATCCATCAGGTTGAATTTCTGAAACTGGATATTGGTTCACATTTGTAGCCTTGCTTTTATGAAAATACAAAGGAACTGTAGAGAACACTTGGATTATGCCAAAATCTACTGCAGAGCTTTATTGTGATATTAATACACTAATAAAAATGCTATGTAACCATTACAACTTATTTTAAAAGCTGTTTTCACTTTATAGTTGGTCTGAATAGCAAATGCAGATGTACAAACTGTACTAAGATTGAATGTTACAAACTGCCTGCCTGAACTCATAGAGGTGGTCCTGAGCCTGGTGTTGGATAACTCTCAGTTGTTGGGCCTGGAGGATTACAGCATTCACATTCATTCAGAGGCCACCTTATCAGGTACATGACTCCGCGGCTGTCATGGCAACCATGAGTCTTTTCTGTTGTGATTTAGGCCTTACATATTCTGTTGCTCATACTCTTGACATGGTATTTTACTTTGAATATTTCAATGGGGTTCTGGGAGTAGATAAAACTTTCAGTGTGCCATGGCTAAAGAATTGCCTGATGATAGGTGACACTGGCTTTCCCAGTAGTGATGTATGGGAGCTGGAGGCTGATCGCTGAAGAATTGATGCTTTTGAATTATGATGCTGGGGGAGACTCTTGAGAGTCCCATGGACTGCAAGAAGATCAAACATATCCATTCTTAAGGAATTCAGCCCTGAGTGCTCACTGGAAGGACAGATCCTGAAGCTGAGGCTCCAATACTATGGCCACCTCATGAGAAGAGAAGACTCCCTAGAAAAGACCCTGATGTTGGGAAAGATGGAGGGCACAAGGAGAAGGGGACGGCAGAGGACGAGATGGTTGGACAGTGTTCTCGAAGATACCAACATGAGTCTGACCAAACTGTGGGAGGCAGTGGAAGACAGGAATGCCTGGTGTACTCTGGTCCATGGGGTCATGAAGAGTCGGACATGACTAAATGACTAAACAACAACAACAACAGGTGACACAGGGCTCAATAACTTCCAAAGTGGTTGGGAACTGATTAAATCAATATCATAGAGTTGGAAGGCACCACAAGGATCATTTAGTCCAATCCCCTGCAATGAAGGACTTTTTTGCCCAACGTGGGGCTTGAACCCATGAACCTGAGATGAATAGTCTCATGCTCTACCTACCGAGCTACCCCAGTTGTTGAATCAGTCTGCCTCCAAATGCTGCTTGTGTCTCTGGACTCCCAGATTGCTCTTGGGAATTAGAAGTCAATCTAGTAGGCTCTTGTGCTGAAGTCCTGGTCAAAATTAGGATTTGACTTAGGATGCTGAAATTCTTTCCTGTGATTTAGATCTGAAACTGATTTCTGAGGAGCTGCTGGAGGTGGCATGATTGAGACATTGACTAGAGCACAGGTGATGGGACACTGAGGATGAGCCCAAGTGAACGTTGGTTAAAAGAGCTCATTTTAAGTTTCTAAATTGTGCTATAGACCTCTTCCCTTCTTATCTAGTTGCCTCTAACTGTAGGAAGCCATCTTGCTAGTAAGTTTGGTAATGAGCATGTTTCTGTAGAAATATTACCTGTCAGACACCATGAAAAAGGTAGTCTTTAACCCCCTTCATTAAAAATCTCACTGACCTATGAAATTGTAGATCCATATTTAATTTCTCTATAACATCTCACCTGGAAGAGGCCAGATCAGTTGTGAGCTGCCCTGTGATCTTCAGATGAAGGGCAGTATACAAATTTAATAAATAATACTTACACTGAGTGGAGCACCTGCCCACACATATATTACACCTACACTGACTGCCTATTAGCTGCCAAACTATCTTCAATGTTATATTGTCAACATATAAAGCCCTGAACAACTTGGGACCAGTTTGCAACATAAAAGCGGCCCTTTTCCGTGGTGGCTCCTATCCTCTGGAATGCCCTTCCTCCTGTTGTTCAGGAAGCCTTGAGTAGTGTGCACTGTAGATGCAAATTAAAAACTCACCTATCTGCTAGGGCTTTCCCTGACCATTTCCTACCGGTACTATTCTATATTTCTGTTACTATCTGTGTTACTGGTTTCATTTAATGTAAATTTATTATTGTTTCTGTAAACCAGATCAAGATTTCCCTTTAATGATAAATTGTATATTAAATAAACAAAAACTGCTTTTTGAGCAAAGTGCTCATGAAGGGGGGAGTCTTAGGTGAAATAGCCAGGGGGCTGCTGCTGCCACTCTACACCATCTGCGCCCTAAAGCAATTTTGCAGCCAAGTTTGCTATAATGATACAGCCAAATCTTTTGTTAAGAGTAATTTGGAAGGCTTTCCCATTCATGTCTTCCACCAGGAGAAAGATTGTTGTTTTCTGACTCAAAATAATTGCCTTTTGCCCTGAACATCCTGCATAAGTTGCTGGTTTCGAGCACCAGTCAGAATTCACCTCAGAATGCTCAATTGACTCTGTTCCCACAGGTAAAGGTAACCCTCACCATTAGGTCCAGTCACAGAAGACTCTGGGGTTGCGGCGCTCATCTCACTTTACTGGCCGAGGGAGCTGGCGTACAGCTTCCAGGTCATGTGGCCAGCATGACTAAGCCGCTTCTGGCGGACCAGAGCAGCGCACGGAAACGCCATTTACCTTCCCGCCAGAGCGGTACCTCTTTATCTACTTGCACTTTGACGTGCTTTCGAACTGCTAGGTGGGCAGGAGCAGGGACCGAGTAACTGGAGCTCACCCCATTGCGGGGATTCGAACCGCCAACCTTCTGATCGGCAAGTTCTAGGCTCTGTGGTTTAACCCACAGTGCCACCCACCCCCACAGAGCTGCCACCAAATCTGCTTCACTATTGACTTCAATGAGTTGTGCAGATCATGTGTGATCTTGAGTGTTACAGCTTCCTTTAAAAATCCTCAGAAAGAGTATAAAGGATATAAACAAACAGTTCTAAGGCTTAACAACCCTCAGGAGTCTTGCAAAGTCCCTTTTGCTCAACTTTCAGAAATATGACTGAAGTATTGTGCAGCACCATTCTGCACATTTAAATCAGATGGAGGTGGAGAAGCCAATTTCACTTCTAATCCATATGGTAGACAGCTGTTCTTCACATGAACAAATTCTTAAGAAAATGTTTTCTGGAAACCACAAAAAAATAAAACAGCAAAAGTTCCAGTAAGTTTATCAGAGTAAAATGTTTCATGACAAGATGGGTTGTTGGCGTGGCTAATAAGGAACAAGTTTTGAACAGTTAACAGCAGGCAGCGTATAATCAAGAGCTGCCATTTTCCAACAGAACAGCAAGGGAGAATAAAGATTTGCAAAAGCAGGGACCAATTTAAAACAATGTCTGGAAATGTAGTGTGTATTTTGGAAGGGGCATTTTGTATTGTTTTAAGATTATGTTTTTGAAAGCACTTTCTATAAGCCAATTCGGCTCCACAACAAATCTCTCACTGACTTCAATAGAAGAACATTTTGTTGCTGTGTCTTCCTCAGCTTGTGTCAAAGTCTGATTTTCCACTGGCATTTAAAGTAATTTAAGTTTGCATTGTCTTTT
Organism: Darevskia mixta; assembly: GCA_034641385.1. Classification (NCBI taxonomy): domain Eukaryota; kingdom Metazoa; phylum Chordata; class Lepidosauria; order Squamata; family Lacertidae; genus Darevskia; species Darevskia mixta. The sequence goes on along the minus strand of JAWWNH010000224.1, from coordinate 3,499,029 downwards.
ACTGAAGGAGCTCTACTTATTTCAACTTTAGTTTGTGATGTTAATGTTAGCTTGTGCATACTTACCATTCCAACTCTGGTTTCTGTTTTGATCCTAATCATAACTCTCAGGGATGGCTATGTATTCTCCATACGTGATGCCATACATCTTCCCATTTCCTAATTGTTTGAGGCAGAGCTTCAGAGGGTATAGAAACCATAGGGGTGCTAGGAATTAGTAAGGTAGGTGGGTTTCTGTACATTTCACAAAACGTGCAAATTTTCTTTGTGACGTTCAAACAAGCATTTAGGAGGAAATCCACTAAACCAACCCATTGCTGAATGAGCCATTGGCCCAATCCAATAGGCTCTTTTTATGTTCTTAAAGGGGGCATTAAGTGATTGTGGTTAAGCCAATAATGCCAAGGAATTGCTTTAGCTGAACAGCAACCCCCAAAACAATTTTGGAGATGGTCAGTGTTCACATCTGATAGCATGCACTTAATCAAGCCTAGGAAATGTTAGCGACAGTCTTTTAAAGGGTCATTTTCCTTATCTGAATATTGGAAAATTATGGTGAGTTTGTAATACATGTGTATCGACCGATATGCAAGCTGAGAATTGAAACCTAGGAAAACATTCAGATACAGAGAGTGCAAGTCTTTAAAACAGAAGCAGTTCGATCCAGATGTCCGCAAATCACTGTTGCCAAGTTGTCAATTGCAACCATCCAATCTGCTTGCCATTCCTGGCCTACAGACTGAGCACAGAGATGTCCTCCATGCCTTCCACATTTTCCTTTAATGAGATGCAATTGTTACAATGACTAACAACAACAACAATAACAATTCATGTAGCCTGGACTCATATAAAAATATATCTCTGTGGTGTACAAAATCTTAATTAAAACCAAAACAGCAGAAGTGCATAATGGGGAAACTGACAAGGAGGTTATAAAAACAGTAAATCATTTTCATAAGGAGGCTTGCTGAAATAAGCTACTCCCAGGATGGCACCCAAAACTCATTGCAGATGGTTCCAGCTTGATTTCATTAGGTAAAGAGTTCCATAACTCCAGGGCCACCACCCCAAATGCACAATTTCATGTTCAGCAAAGTCTGACGCTGCCAGGCATTGTAAGATGTGCTTCAGTGACAGATCACACAGATCAAACAGGCGGTATAAGGAATAGGGAGATCTTTTAAGAATACTGCCAAGATGTTTAGGGTTTCAAATAGTAATAGCAAGATCTTGAAAGTAGCTCAGTAGTGAGTGTGTATATATATTGTCCTTAGCCAACACCCAATAACAACAAACTGCAGAATTCTGCACCAGCTGTAGGTTCTAAACTAGCCTCAAGAGTAGCCCCACATACAACACATTGCAACAATGCAAACGGGGGTTACCAGTGCTTGAATCACCATAGCAAAGTATCCCAGTCCAGGAATGGTCACAGCTGACACAACAACTGAAGCTGGAAAAAGCACTCCTACCCACTGAAGTAACCTGAGGCGCAAGAAACGGCTGGATCCAGGAGCACCCCCAGATGGTGTACCTGCCCCTTTAATGGGTGTGCAACCCTGTCCTGAACAGGCAACTGGCCTACCTCCTGGACATAAGAACCACTCACCCACAGTGCTTCCACCTTGCCAGGATTCAAATTCAGTTTCTTGATCTTCATCCTGCCCACCACTGTATCCAAGAACTTACCCAGAACACTACACCTGTTATGTAGAAGTAGAGCTGAGTGTCATCAGCAAACCCCCATGGCCTGCTCCCAGTGGCTTTGTATAGATGGTGAATGGTATCTGTAGCATCGGGAATAGTATAGTCCCTGCAGCACTCCATAATACAAGCACCAGTAGGAGTGGCGAGACACTTCTCTAGTGCTACTGCCTGGACCCAACCCCATAGGGAAGATCGGAGCCCCTATAAAAGAGTCCCCCCAGGAGTTGACCCAAAGAAGGACCATGGTCAATGGCATCAGAAGCCACAGAGAGATCAAGAAGTAAAAGGGCTGCACTCGCCCTGTCCCTCTCCCAGTAAAGTTTATCCCACAGGGTGACCAAGGTCCACTGAGTTCCCCAACCGGACTTGAGCCCAGATTCTAATGGGTCTGGAGAATCAGTCTCCTGCAAGAATCCCTGCAAAGAATCCCTGGGAGCCAGTGTGTTGTAGTGGTCAAGAGCGGTAGACTTGTAATCTGGGGAACCAGGTTCGTGTCTCCGCTCCTCCACATGCAGCTGCTGGGTGACCTTGGGCTAGTCCCACTTCTCTGAAGTCTCTCAGCCCCACTCACCTCACAGAGTGTTTGTTGTGGGGCAGGAAGGGAAAGGTGAATGTGAGCCGCTTTGAGACTCCTTCGGGTAGTGATAAAGCGGGATATCAAATCCAAACTCCTCCTCCTCTTCTTCAATTGTACCACCCACTTTTTTGACACCTATGCCACAAAGGGGAAATTTGCAACTGAGCAACCATTGCTATAAACCTATGGATTCAGCAATGGCTTCTTTAGGAGAAGCCGCACTAGTGCCTCCTTTAAGGCAGCAGGCAGCTTCTCGTCATGTAATTACACATTAACTGCACCTTAAACCCACACAGGCATGATCTTAGATGGGCAAGGAGCCTTTAAACTGTCTGGATGCTTTATTTTGGTATCTGTAACACTGAGGAATGCCAGAATCCTGACTTTCCAGATTCCCATTAACATTGTTAACAGAAAACACATCTACTGTTCTGTTTTGTTTCAGAGGGTTCTGCTCATTACTTCTTTCTCTCCTTTTAAAAATAAAAGGAGACTATTACAAGTTGTACATGTTTAAAACAAAATACATATATGCGAGTCTCAGTTTAAATTGCCTATTTGGGAATTTTTGGCCACTTTTGTCTGTACAATTACCAGAAGCACAAAGGAATGGATCTTTTAACAAATAAGCAACAACAAAAATTCACGTGAAGTTCAATAAGTGTTTATCTTATTCAGAAGTGCACTTTTCTCTGTTTCTGCATTGATATGGCATTGCAGGTATGCATAGCATAAAGTAATAATCTGATTGATCTGAAAATCCACTGTGAGGCAAATACTCCCTGAATGTCACCTAAATCTTTAGCTGATTTCCCCACATTTGCCTGGGAAAAACTGCATTAGCCCAAGCTCATTAGCAACCATGAGTTATGCAAAACTCACACAATTTTCCCTAGTCTTATCCATATGAAGAAAAATGAGTTGTGATGGGACTTGTGAATTTTTAGTTTTGCTTTTGCATAACCTGAAATTGCTACAGAGTTCCACCAAAACTGAAAGTGAGGCAAATTGGAGGTTCTTGTCCAGACAAAACATCTGTTAAAAGAGGAATAAAAATAATTTTGCTGTTTGGACAAGAAAACTCCAAGTTCAAGTCCACATTTTGCTTTAAGAGAAACATTGCTCCAATTTAGGTGCATGCTGAATGTTCAGAATGTTTGTCAGTATTCGTATTCACTTCCCATGGACAAGACATGGGGAAATGTCCAGGGTAGCATCTACACACATATAAAAAATGTTCTGCAAATTTAAAAAAGCGTTTTTAAAAATACATTGAATTTTCCATGAGACTCACCATCGCCATCTAGTGTCACGTTGTATATTGCACTTAAAACACACTTAAAACATTTTAGTTGCAGCTGTTCAGCTGAGTCCCAGGTGCAGCTTTGCATGCTCCTTGGTTAAGCTGTTGCAATTTCTCAGGAGTAGGGCGAGCTGGCGTTCCACAACTGGGCTGCCTCAATTTTGTTATGGGACCAGCAACCAAGCTTCTCTCAAGCTGCAGCCAATGCTGGAAATAGGATTCTCTCGATCCAATAACACTGGATCCACAATCAATAACATGGGTTTTCTCAGCAGCAAAGAGCCTTGTGCTTGGTACTCCCACCCTTACACAAATGAGCTAGAAGAATTGACCACCGGGATGTCTACATTGTAAGTGAACTATTTGGTACTGGAGTGTTAGTAGGCAACCTTTGGTAAAGTATTGACAGGCCAGAAATCTTGCCATCTGCTTCCTAGATGGATTGCATGGAGTGGCCACATGCAGTTGGGTCACCCTGAGCCAAAATTTTCTGCTGCTAAACATGTCTGCCATGTTTTTTGTTACCAGCTGTACTCTCTCTGCAAGTCCCCTTTCCCTTAAGGGTTCCTGACAGCATCATGCAATAGCACTCTCCTCTTGCTTTCCTGTATGCATTACCCATCTATACGTCATTTGCACAACTGCTCAGATAAACAACACTCACACAATGCTTCAAAATGATGCTTCAAAATATTACCTACTGTTTATATTGTTCTTTCCTCATGCAATAAATATTTGATTTGTCACTGACAGTACTTGTTTCCTTAATGTCCAAAGTTCTTAATTGGAAGCAACTGGTCCCTTCAAGGTTAAATTGGGGTTATTTGAAAACAGTAAAACCCGCAGTAAGACAACCAATACTTTCAATGACAAACCAAATGCATTTAGTTGTGTTGCCTTGTGTAAAGGTTTTGGGTAGGCATCCCCAAACTGCAGCCCTCCAGATGTTTTGGCCTACAACTCCCATGATCCCTAGCTAACAGGACCAGTGGATGATGGGAATTGTAGTCCAAAACATCTGGAGGGCCGAAGTTTGGGGATGCCTGAGTTTTGGGGTTGTTGTTTTAGTGTGTTTGTATCTGGGGCAAATTGCATTTATTTGCTTTGAAAGGCAGATTGATTGAAAACTGATTTTGAAAACTCTGGCTATACTTTCTAGATGAGACATAGAAATAACTGGTGGCTGAAGACTTGCTTTCCTCTTCTCTTCTCCTGCCCCCCTTGTTACAATGTGTGTATTTGGACTCAGCAATATATCACAGCTTCTATAGCCTACTATGTATAGTAGGGGTATTTAAAATGAGTGTCATCATAGCAATCCATAGTTAAAGGTAAAGGTAAAGGTACCCCTGACCATTAGGTCCAGTCGCAAATGACTCTGGGGTTGTGGAGCTCATCTTGCTTTATTGGCCGAGGGAGCCGGTGTTTGTCCGCAGACAGCTTCCGGGTCATGTGGCCAGCATGACTAAGCCGCTTCTGGCAAACCAGAGCAGCGCACGGAAACACCGTTTACCTTCCCGCTGGAGCGGTACCTATTGATCTACTTGCACTCTGACGTGCTTTCGAACTGCTAGGTTGGCAGGAGCTGAGACAGAGCAACGGGAACTCACTCCGCCGCGGGGATTCGAACCTCCAACCTTCTGATCGGCAAGCCCTAGGCTCTGTGGTTTAGACCACAGCGCCACCCACGTCCCTTATAGTTAAAGGTAGAAGTCGGCAAATGTGTCCTCTTTTTTGCTGTTCAAAATATGACAACCCTAATTTAATAGTTTGGGAATTATGCACAACTAATTTGAGGGCTCTACTTCATCAGGCCTTCTGAGATGGAACCCAGAATTATTGACATGACTTATGGTGTTACTCATCAGACTCTTAAATAGAGCAAATTGACTAATTAAAGAGGGCATTTTTATATTGGATTTCATAACCAACAACCTTTAGCTGCCTTGTCGTACTAAATTAGATGTCTGCACAAAACGTAAGCTGAAAATATGACTAATACAGGGGAAATCGAGCATTATGTAAGCATTTTGACCTTTCTTGTGGCTTTTTGGTACTTGAGTTTATAATACGACATCTGGAATGTATCTGGCTTATGAACAAACAGGTCTGAAAAATCATAGTGAATAAATTCTAAGGCTGGACAAAAGCTGGTCCAAAAGCATCATGGACTTAAAAAAGGTCTGGGGTGCTGGACCCCACTTCTATTGACCCTTGTTGGGGGATGGCTGCAAATTTCACTCATTGTTGTGGATGATGCCTCCCTCTTTCCTAGCAGTGCTATAACATTAGGAGAGCCACCTGGCTGCCTGGGCAATGCAGGAATATCTCCTCTTTCCCAAGACTGCAGTACAGTAGTGAAGAATGGGCAAAGTTGCTCAGTTTCTAGGGAAAAATAAAATTAAGACATATTTGGGATTTTGGGGGGCATTCTGCACCCCACAAACCCCCAGTTTCATGCCAGATATTCAAATGGGAAAAACTTTGGTGCATACTTAGTAAATTATTTGATCCAACTTTAGTATCTTCCATAGGACTTTATTTCTGATTTTCTATCAGTTCTGTATGGGATAATGGGTCAGAAATTATTTCCTGGAGTCAGTCTTTTCATGCAGTTTCCATTTTAATTGTACATACTCAGCCTTGTAAACATTTTACTACTTGTTAGGCACCAAGACAGAATCTCCAGGATTCCTGCCTCCAGCAATGATGAGCTCAGTCCCAATATGAGTAGAAGAGTACAAAACTGGGACCACTCCTTGGGATTTGGTGTTTGTTTGTTTCTAGATGGTAACAGAAAGCTACTATCTTTATCCATGTCACATTTTACAATGCCTTGTGATAGGACACACATTTAGTGATGGACAAAGGGGAAATTCAATTCAGTTCATATTTAAAGGTTAATCTACCAAATTTGCACTTTCCATATCCTTAAAAGAACCAAAACACTGCCATCCTTTGAAATTTGAGGGTGCTTTGTGGCAACCTCCCATTTGTGATTTTTCCGCAGCATGGCCTAATACGTTATTAAAGGGCTTTCAGGGATATGCTAAAGCAGGGGTCCTCAAACTATGGCCCGAGGGCCAGATCCGGCCCGCCAGGGTCCTGAACCCGGCCCACACAGCAATTGCAGAACCCGCTGCATTTCCCCCCTTATTTTCCTTTTCCCGCAGGGAGGCTCTAAGCGAACGCTCAACATGCACAAAAAGGGAAAGCGGCGAAAAGTAGCAACAATTCTGTCCCCGGCGTTCCAAAAGGCTCCTCTGCGTTCTGAAAAGGCCCCTCCTCTGCCCCGCTCCCCACCCCCAATGTTCCAAAGCTTACCCGCGCCAGTCGGGGAGGGCTTGGAGGGGAGACGCGCGACACCACTAGGTGGCTGGGGGAAGCAGGGTAGGGCTAGCCAAAGGCGCTCCTTTTAATATATGTTGGTGTGGCTGCTTGCTTGATCGCCTCTCCCTCCCCGACTGTCACAGATCCATTCCAAACACAGGAGGGCAACACAACGGCGGGCAAAACTCCCCTTCTCTCTGCCTCTCTTAGCCTCCCACCTTTTCCCCTCCCCAAGCCTGGGCCAAGAGACAAGCTCAACAAGTATACGGCCAATTTAATAATAATAAATTCAGACAGCGCTGTAAGTAATTGGGAGGTGGGCAAAACTCAGTGTTACTCTGCATAGACCCATTGAAATTAATAGACCCAAGTGACTCGTGTTCATTATTTTCAGTAGATCTACTCTGAGTGATCTAGCAATCTGGCATTGGCTACAACCCATAATCTAACATTTTAAATAGTGTATTGGTTTCCTGTTTTTTGTGCACTACAAATAAAATATGTGCAGTGTGCATAGGAATTTGTTCATTCCCCCCCCAAACTATAGTCCTGCCCCCAACAGTGTCTGAGGGATAGTGAACTGGCCCCCTGCTTAAAAAGTTTGAGGACCCCTGTGCTAAAGCATGATCACAACACCTCAGAGTTGTCCTAGGGCCATATCTCTTAGAAAATCAACATGCTTTGATTTCACAGGGTAAAAGCAAAAATTAGCTTTTATCTTTATAAGTTAACGGCCTAGTTATTTTGATAATTTTTAGTGTGTGTGTACTGTTTCTAAAGTCTGCTTTTATTGTTATTTTAATGAATATTTTATACCATGTTTTATATACCACTTCAAGTGAGACATTTTTAAATCAAGCAGCGTATCAAATCTTGTTAAATAAATGCGTAAGGATGACAGAGAAGTAGAGAAGGCCAGAACTCCCAGAAGTCCTTTTTACCTTGTCCTATTCATTTCACTTCCTTTGAATTTCTTCTGATGTTTTGCCTTAATATTTCACTATGGGCAAAGCATACTGGCAGTTTAAGAATTTTACATGCTACTATCATCAACTCCACACCAATAAATGTTCTGAGCCTTACACAAATTCACTTTGCTTTCCTCACAGTTCCTCAGATTTGCCACCCAAACAGGGTTTAGTTAAATGCCAAAGTCTACTCAGTTAAAATATTAGCCATGCTTGTTTAGAAATCAATCAATAGCAATCACAACGATGTTACAAAATGATTTTTAAAAAACATTCTCTATGGCGTACAGAAGAGGAGGTAGTAGGCAGACCAACAAAGATGAGTGTGTTTTAAAAAAAGAGAGAAACACACTCCTATTCTTCCAGGCTATACTTTAATCTCTATAGGGATTTACAGATTATGGGGATTAGAAATGACAACCTCTATATGTCAGTTTTCATCAAAAGACATCCTTTCAGAATAGCTCTTTATAAAGGAAACATTTAGTCCCCTTTCATTTTTATTGTGGGTATTTTATATGCAAAGCTGTACTGTATACACTTTTAAAAAAAAAATATCTGTATACGTTATCAAATACCCGGCAGTTTATGGCAGCCCTTAGCAACAGCACAATGGCATTAAAAAAATAAGGAAAAATATTTGTGCAGCCTAACTTTCAAACAACAGCATCACAAACTCACCAAAAATTTAGGGGAGTCCAGAGACTGCAAGCTACCGAGCCAGTCTCCAATGGGCGATTGAGAAAATGATGAAGCAATAGGTGAAAATGTCTCCTGAGCCTTTTAGAGCAACAGTAGAGCGGCTGGTTGGTGGTTGCCTGTGGAAGTACCTGGTGTGTTTTCCATAAAGGAACTCCATGCAGGGGCAGACTTTGGTCTTCCAAATTTCAGCTTTGGCGCCCCCTTCACCTCTCACCTTCTGTTCTGCTCAGTTCACTACATCATACCGGTAGGTGTGGCGCCCTGCAACACCCCCTAGACTTGGCACCAAGTGGGCTGGAACCAGCTGCGTCCCCCTAAATCTGCCTTTGTTCCACATACCTGAAAACTGTGAACAAACAGTAGGACACAATTATTACTTCAATACCTTGGACAGAATCTGACTGCAGTCCTTAAACTCACAGAAGTGCTAATGATCCAACAGGTGCGCCATACCCTTACTTATAAGATCCAGCGGGACTTAATTCTGAGTGAACACACATACCTTTGTGCTCTAACATGTTGGGGTGCATAGGATTTCAGCCTCTGGATCATTCATGTAACCAAACAGAGTGGACAAATGATAACATAGTAACCAATACAAGCATCTGTCTGATAATAAAAGTATTTTCACCTTAAACAATAAAAATAAATGCAATCATCTATAGTCATGTCCACCATTTATGAAAAAAAAGTCTGCCTTGGTACATCCCCAACACTTGCCACAATTGTTCTTATAAATTCAGCAGGCTAATGTCTGTGTTGTTATGGAAAGAGCTATGCATTTTGCAGCATAGCATGCCTGCCCATGCAGTTACATGTTTGCAGAGTGCTAACCTAGTTGCTGGCTGCGTTCTGTTCCAAGTGACAGGCTTGCAGCAAATTTGACATTGGTTCATATACATATATTGTATAACCCTCCAAGTGGTTGCCCCAGCTAATGTTAGTCAGACCACATAATTTCATGTTCTTTCATCATTTCCTGGAGTCCTCAGTAACAAAGATTATTGCTTTACTACTTCATCAGCCTTGTAAAGGTTTTACTGCTGCAAATAAGAGTCATGGTGGACTCTTACCTCCACCATACACTTACCTCCAGCAATGATGCTACCCCATCGGCTCTAGTATTACGAGCTGCTGCGATGAGGAACTGACAGAACCACACAGAGGGTATTCACACTGCCAGCCCCTTAAACCCAACCCAAGGACTGACGAAACAACAACTAACACTGCTATATCAGCACTCCTTCCCCATAGATGTGGGGCACAGCAAGGAAGGGCCTAGCCAGGAAATGATCCTGGAGACAAAAGCTATAGCACCTCCTTCCGTAAAGCGGGTCCTCCCTCAAAGAGGGCACGTATTGCGGTGAGACCTGGCAACCAAACCCTGTGTTGTGGGTGGGTACGATTGGATAGCCACAACACCCAATTGGTAGGTCCCTCGATGCAGGGTTCAATCAGGCCAATGGGATGCAGGCTAAACGGATCAAGGGACCTATATATACCCATGCACATGACCCAGAGCTTCCTCTTTCGGTGCGTGCATTCGGAACACCTGCCCACCTCTCCCTACTTTTAGGGCTTGTGCGCTTGACCTTGCTATGCCGTCGTGTGTCGTCTGTCGTTGGGACAGGGGCACGGCAGGAATTTTCCCCACTTGGCTGATTGGCTGTTGCCATTTGGGTTTCGCCTGCCGCATAGCAAATCGTCACAACTTGTAAGGTTGCAGATAGGTTCTGGTTCAGGTGATAGGGATGGGGGAACGCTCTCGCCATCCCTATGCGAAGGGTATTCTGTTAAAGGAATCCAGGGACTTGATGGTTTGGTCAACCCCTGAGAGGGGGTTGTGCCCGTGCCTGAGTCCAGGGGGACATTTGGGTGGCGGAGAGAGCCTGTTCCTGGCTTTCCGCTTATCCAGGTGTTCACCCTTGGCTGACCTATGCTGGAACCCTGGGTCAGCGCTACTTGCGGAGCAGGGAGTTAGTCAAACCAGAACCTATGCAACCATTCACTTTCTGTAATCAATAAAGTTGTGGCCTAAATTCTGCCAAAAACCAAACTAAATATTTGAGTCTTGTCTGAATTTATTTAGGGGGAGGTTAAAAGGTCTGAACATGCAAAACAGATGTATGGCGGCAGAATGTCTCTGACCAGTTTGTCATGTATGAGCATGCGCTTTTTATGCAGAAGTTTCCAGGTTCAATGCCTGGTATCTCCCGTTGAAAAGGATTAGACATGAAATGCCTCTACCGGAGACCCCGAAGAGCCGTAGAATCATAGAATTGTGGAGTTGAAAGGGACCCCAAGGATCATTTAGTCCAACCCTCTGCGATGCAGTCAGAGTATATATTTTACTACTGAGAGACCTGCAGAGTTCAAGGTTTTGCTCTTAGCATTTAAAGCCTTAAGCAACTTGGCACCAGCATATCTAGTGTTGCAGCCAGCGTTTGAAACTCCCATTGTTCTAGGTGCATTTTGCGACAGGGAATTTCATTAATGAGAGCAGTTTCTGAGCTCTGGGTGCGCCTAAGATTTCAGAGTAAAACTGCCACTGCTGGAAGGAAAGGAGGACCTTTTTCTGCCTCCCCACTTCCAGCCACTCTCTGAAGACTGGAGAAGGGACCCTCATAAGAATATTAGGGGAGTGGGCAGGGGAAGTATGGCTTTATTTTTTTTGCAGATGAGGACTAGACCATGTGAAAAATGAACATAAGATTTTAGCTGCAGTTCATTCATTTTCAGCTTTGTACAGTCCTAGACACTCCATTGTGGCGCCCATAACCTAGGTTTAAGGTGCCATTTAGCTCCTAACTTTCATATCTCAGTTTTTAAAATTGGTTGCAGCTCCAGCTTTCTGGAATCAGTTGCCAATCAAAATCAGGCAGGTGCCTAATGTCATGGCTAGGTGCCAATAAAGACATTTTCATTTAAGAAGGCTTTCCCTAAAGTATGATCCAGTCATTTATGGAATATCAATTGTATATCTGCAGAAATTGTTTTATTGGTTTTATAATTTGTAAGGATGATTTTACTGTTTTTAGTTTTTTGTAATGCTTTTATTGTTTTTAGAACTTGTGCTTTATTCTGCTTTTAATCTTGCACATTGGTTGGTAGTGTGCTGGGAAGTGGTCTATAAATTTGTTAAATAAATTGTGTGTGTGTGTGTGTGTGTGTGTGTGTGTGTGTGTGTGTGTGTGTTGGACTTGATGGAGAGATAGTTTGCTATGGTAGCTTCCAGTGTTCTTACATATGGTGCATTACACAATATCCTGTTTCCATATATTTATATCTGTATGGAGGCACGCACACAACTTACAGAGTTTAATGTTTTATCCACATCACCCATTGAAGTGGTACTCATAAACAGGTGCTTGGGAGTGGGGGCTAATTACACGCAAGTAACATGGAATGCTTAAGAGGATGACAGGCTGAGATAGAAAAGAAGAAGACAACCAGAAATATTTGTGAGCTTACTGAATAGCATTTAGGTGAGGCCATTCTGGGGGAGACACGGTGGGGTTACATTTCTCAGGTGTACTCAGGAAAATGCAGATCATTTTTTCTTCTCAAACTATTTTATGTGGAACGAGTCCAGAAGTGCAAGGCTCATGACTGTTTCCACAATGTCATTATGAACTGATTTATACCAGTCAACTCCAAAATGCAAGCCCATCTGTTGACATCCGACTAAATTGCCTGCAAAAATGAGTCAGTGCTTCTAAAGGTCACTCTGGCCTGATGTTCACTTATTAGTCACCACCACCAAACAGCTCTCTATAATAAATATAGATTAAATAGGAGAACAAGACAGGAACAGCAAAATCACCGATTTCTTCTTTCTAGTCTTCATACTTTAACTCTTGTACAACAAATCTTGGACCAAAATCTTTGCAGGAGCCAGACCTGCTCTAATCAGAGACTGTTGAGTAAATGTGCATCTAGAATTGCTGCAGTACAATATTTGGCACCCAGTATGTGACATTTAAATATATTATTATATTTCTTGGATTTATGTTCTGCCATTCCTTCCAATGGAGCAAGTCAACTAACACATCAGTGATAAAATAATACAATTAAAAATAAAAGCACTTAGAAAACATTTAACCTACAAGAGCAGATAGAAAGGCTGTACAATGAGAGGTCTATATGTCTTCTCCATATGACTGCAAAGCATTACATTGGAATTGGTCTTCATTTAAAAAACAATCCTATCATATACCTCACAAATTAAGTCAGGAAATGTGAATGAGGCTCTTACTGCATTTCAGTAGATTTTGACTTAGAGCTCCAAACTGTTCTACTTTGCTGAGCTTGGGAAGATGGTGTCACAAGAGGCTGGCCACATTTAGCTACTTCTCAAATGCATTATTTTCAAATTTTTGAACTGAAATAGCAGAACAGATTTCTGCAGTTCACACTTTTAAGATTTTTGACTTGAAATATGTGGAATTTGACAATTTCAACATTTTTTTTTCTTTTTCTGTTCATTTCTCTGCTCCTAGACTTCCCAAGCTCCACGTTTCTGCTACAAAAACATTATTTGTGCATGTTTTTGAAGAAGGATGACTTTCCAGCTTCCTAACTATCCCTTTGCACCCAACTCCATTATATTGCTAAGCAAGCAATTCACATGTATTAAATGCAAAATATTTTCCATGGATCATTAGTGTGCAGGAAACTTGGGCAGAAGTCTTAGCGCCCCATTTGCCCTAAATGCCCTCATCTCTCACTGGCTGCAGAAACCTGCATGCTTTAAGTGCGCTAGGTTCATGTGTTACATTATTCAGATCATACCTTGAGAACTAGACTCATAAATAGTCAAGGAACCTTTGAACATTTTGTGTGCATATGCCCGTGCAGCATTTCCCATCAAACATTTTTAAAAAAACTTTCAGATATAGTTGGTTGATCCAAGTGAATGCTTTCAAGCCAAAATACAATTAGTACAAACTCCTCATTATGATCTTTGCAAATGCTGTTTGCATATAATTAACATTACCACAATACTGGTAACATCCACTGCAACATTCTTTGGGCAGAAGGTGAAACTGAAAAAAATCACACCAGCTACCCTTGTAGAATAACAAAAATGTTAAGGGAAATCTGTTAATTTTAATTGGATGTTTACAAGGGAGAAACACTCTGTAATCCTAAGAAGGGGGAGCATCTCCAAAACGGTTTGATTGTATATCGTTAACACTTTTGGGTTGACAATGCAAACAAATGTCCATGCCCCATGGTGCCATATTGCAGAGTAGAATTCATTTGTGAGAGTGATAAATCCAGACCGAAGCTGTCCAGTGTCTGAATACTGCCCCATTTAATATGGGAGCACTGTCACAATTTATGCAGCATGCTCCTCTAAAGGTTAACAAGAAAGCATCCAATCTCTTCCGCAAATGTCAGCCAAGCACTTTATGGATTTCTTCACGTCCCCTTCTGCTGCCCCTTCCATTAGATTAGTGCAGCTGTCTCCACCATCAAATTTAAGACCTTGGTTTTAGAGCGCATGCACAACAGGACTTGCCAGTCACTGATAAGGTGAGTGAAATATTTGTGTAAATAAGATGTGAGTGGGAGCAGGGAGGAAGCAGGCGAGAGAGGGGCTACAAACCGATGCCTAAAAACAGACATAGCTTAAGACAAAGGATACAATCATGCAAAGCACAGCACTGATGCCTGGAAATATTTTTACATTGATGGGCAGAGTATAAATTAATAAAATAGAAGAAAAAATCAATTCGATTAACAGTATGGTCCTATATATGCCCACTCAGACATAAGCTCCATGGAATTTGGTGAAGTTCACTCCCAGGAATGCAACCTTAGTCCCACCCAAAGCTACTGACGTGACTTAACGAGTTCTGTGCTGAATGTTAGTTTTTATTAGCTGACCTGTTAAATCTGGTATCAAAACAGTAAAGCAGCCATTCCTCCAGCCTCAGAACCACAAGTGAAGTGTATATTCCATTTTGCACTGGTGGCAATAGCCTCGCCCACCCCACAATAAATGTATTTATTTTTTAAGGTACCATAGTAATCTTCCTTATTTTTCCTGCTATTGATGAAAAAGGTAATTCATTTGGGACATAAAGTGAGACAGTAGGTGCTGTGGCAATTTAGGCCTGATAACGTAGTCTGTTTTCAACTACTGCCATTGAAAGGCATGCTTCACGGACACCATTCAACATGCTTGCCCGCTACTTGAATACTGTTGATACAGCAGAAGGCAGGGACAGTTTGCTTGGGGGGGGGGGAGAACTATAGTACTGTGAAATCTCAGGCGTGTTTTTTTGTTCTGTGGTGGCTCTTTCACACATTCAGGTCACCACTGGAGTGTGCAGTTGCTCAGAGATTAATATGCATGTGTGAACAAGGCCTGTATGAGAGATTCTATTTTTCTCAAAGGACCATACAACATTTTCCATCCCACATCATCAAAATAAGCAGCTAACTTTTAGATGTCAACATTTGGACTTTCATAGTCATTTTAAAAAGTTCTATCTAGTTCATCGGAACCCCTTATTGGCTGCCTGTGTCTCATTTCCTTTTAACATGAAGGCAGCAACTGTTGGATTGTATGAGCTCTGTTAAAAAAATCAGGACATTTAACTGCATGTTTTGAGTCTGGTGAAATCATGGATTATAATTAATCCAGTGTGGAGTCACTTTGGTTTTGGTTTTTGTTTAAAAAAGTATTTAAAGCACAAGCTTTCCCCCCTTATTTCAAAGGGAGGAACTGCACTGCAAAGTCATTGTAAGTACTATTACTTCCTGCTTTTCTCTTTCAACCTAACCAGGTTTGTAAAGCATCCTCCTCTTCTAGTTTTAGAGACTTTATCTGTAGCTGAAAAATTAGCAGGAGGCTTCTAACTTCCCTGCCCTAATTTCTTAAAAATAGAGTTTCCATCAAGCTTAGTGGCATTGTTATTCTAATAGGCTGTGTAAAATGAATTTAGAGCAGAAGTGAAAATTGGCAAGTGAGCATGGAAATTAATGCCTTTGCAATCAACAGAATCATAAAATAGAGTTGGAAGGGACTCTGGGGATCCTCTAGTCCAGCCCCGTACAATGGAGGAATATGCAACTGCCCCATATGGGGATCGAACTTGCAGCCTTGGCATTATCAGCACCATGCTCTAAGCAACTGAGCTTTTGTTGGACTGTACCTAGGGACACGGGTGGCGCTGTGGGTTAAACCACAGAGCCTAGGGCTTGCCGATCAGAAGGTCGGCAGTTCGAATCCCCGTGACGGGGTGAGCTCCCGTTGCTTGGTCCCAGCTCCTGCCAACCTAGCAGTTCGAAAGCACGACAAAGTGCAAGTAGATAAATAGGTACCGCTCCGTCGGAAAGGTAAACGGCGTTTCCATGCGCTGCTCTGGTTCGCCAGAAGTGGCTTAGTCATGCTGGCCACATGACCCTGAAGCTGTACGCCGGCTCCCTCGGCCAGTAATGCGAGATGAGCGCTGCAACCCCAGAGTCGGTCACGACTGAACCTAATGGTCAGGGGTCCCTTTACCTTTACCTTTACCTAGGGATGGGGATAACTTTGATTCAGTTTGTATTTAAGGAGAACCATCCTAATTTGCACTTTTGGGGGTGGGGGGGGACAGCTGTCCTCACTTTTCAAAATTTTGCAGTTCAGTTCTCCTACCAAGTAAAGGTAAAGGTAAAGGGACCCCTGACCATTAGGTCCAGTCGTGTCTGATTCGGGTTGCGGCGCTCATCTCGCTTTATTGGCCGAGAGCTAGGCTAGGACCTGGGAGACCAAGGTTCAATTCCCCACTCAGCCATGTCGCTTTTACTGGGTGACCTTGGGCCAGTGACAGTCTCTCTGCCTAGCCTACCTCACAGGATTGTTGTAAGGATAAAATGGGAGGAATAGAACCATGTGCACAACTTTGAGCTGGTGGAAGAAAAGAAAAGATATAAACAAGCACAGCAGGTCAGAACAAGGAAATAGAAACAGAAATCTCCTAGAAGATCCGTGAGTGTTGGCAATGCTGTGTTCCAGCAGGTAATATCCACATCATGAGAAAACATTTTAGACAAATGAAGGAGATCAAATGCCAGTGAAATGCTGCTGGATAATCTCAACCCACATGTAAAAAAGTTGCATTTAGTTGCTACCACATTTTGAGTTCTATACACATTTCTAACAGAAAGGAGAATTGTTCCCATTAAGGTTTTACAATTAGTCTTGCTGTGAAGCCTAATTTCCATCTGTCCTAAGTGTAGAAACTGGGACTTTGCCTTAATTCCTCGCCTCCTGCCAATTTACTTCTGTGTCTGAGATTGAGATGCGTTAAGACACCAGTGCCAGTGTTCATTAAGGTAAAGGGGTTGGTTTTGGGGGGGTTTTAACGGAACCCTGGGTTTTCTTAAAAGTTGAACTGAAGATGGGAAAATAACGCATTAACATTTGACAATGTGTCGTGGGAAAAGAGCCTCCAAGTGAAACAGCTGACCCTCAAACATTCCAGTATGCCAACAAAATATGTTTTCCCATCAAGCAAGGCACAACAGTGCTGCAGAGGGAATTGGTTATGGTCATTTAGAAGGAGTTGCTAAGTAAACATACAGAAATCAGAGGTTTATCTCCTTTTCTAAGATTCTTTCACATCCAAGACTGGTACAGAGGCCTAGATCGTAATGGGGCAATTGGAGCAAGGTGGGTCAACCCTGCAAATGAGAAAATTCATAGCACACTTGCTGAAGTGACTGCAAACAATTGCAGATCCCTTCTTATTTTTTGCTAAACGAAATATGATCCTAAGAAAAGGGTGCTGCCTGTAAAATTATGTAAAACAATCCTTTTCCATTTATAAATGTCTGCTTTCCTGTTTTATCTATAAAATATCATCCTTAGGGAGACAACCATTTTCAGCACAAACCATAAAAGCATTGTAGCTCATGACAACATTAAAATTAATTTAGGGTTACAACAAGGAACATATGTGATACGATGCTACATACATGTATTGAAGAATTTTTGAGGGATGGGAACAGATGCACAGAGGGGATCATGATACCATAATATTTGAGATACTGCAACTGAAATTTACATCATCTAAATGACAAGGGACATAAAGAAGATTATTATTAATGGAATTTTTGCAGGGAAGCTTAAACCATATGGGTGAGAGCATAAATATATATGATATTTTGCTACAAAAATTCGTAAGACCAACTACCGGTATTAAGGCAGCAATCCTACACACCCTTACCTGGAAGGAAGTTTCATTGAACTTCAAAGGACTTACTTCTGAGTTGGCAGACACAAATTTGTCTTGTTTCCACATCACTTTACATCTCTTTCTTTCTTTCTTTCTTTCTTTCTTTCTTTCTTTCTTTTTGAATGTCAGTAGTGCTCATCTTTCAGCTCCAATTCAAAACTTTCCTTTCCCTTCACACCTTTTGATTTAGTACGTTGGCTTGAATGGTGGTGTGATGACGTTTAGTGTTTATAGTTTAGTTTTTATTGTTGTGAGTCACCCTAAGATGGTGTTATGATGATGGGCAGGATATAAATAAATAGCCATATTGAAGAATATTAGTCCCATGCATTTAATTAAAATGAAACATGGGGTTATTTAGCTGAAAATATAACAGCTTCTGTGAAAGAGCAAGCCTGAATAGAAACAATTTGCCAAGGGCTCGGGCCTTTTAATTAGACACTTCCATGGCTTGAGACTTAGACCTAGTCACCGTGGTTTGAGAGTGCCCAGTCCACTTTAGGTGCAGAAGTGAAACAATACACAACATTGGTCCACAGTAAAAGGCTTTTGGATTGGCCAGACAGAGCCTAACCTTCTGTGCTGCATTTCAGAACCCAACTATTCACTTTCTCAGGTTTGTCTGGCTTCCACCTCAGCAGTAGGGCTTCCCCCATCCCCCGCTATCACCATTGCCTTTGCCTCTCAACCCAACCAACCTAGAGTGGTTGTTCAAGGTGAGCTGAGGTTCCTAGTCATTCCTTCTTCTTCTGCCACGGCTTACTTATTTGGAGAGGGCAGGTAAACAACCAACAGCCACAGGAAGAGGAGCAAGAGGGCTGGAGGTGGGTCCCTTGTGAACCACCGACTGAGTCGTGGGTCTTGGGAAGTTTTCAGTTATGCTGTGGTGGTTGAATACCAACCTGGGATCCTGTGGGCTGAAGAGTGGTCTAGAAGTTGCCCATATTAATAAAACGTCTGCCACCAGCTCTGCACAACACAATAGACTCAGAGACCCTAAGCTGGAAGACTTTACATCCAGGTATGGTTGCCCAGCCTAACCTTGACGAAAATGAAATATGTCTGTGTATAGGAATGCCAAAACAAACCCATATATTCCAGAGAAATCACAGCTATTGACCTATGTGTCAGTGTTCCCAGGATAGGGGCTTTACAGACCCCACAGTCAGTTTATTTTTCTTTACCTGCGTGCATGGGAACAAGGACTCCAGTATTTATTAAAAGCAATGGGCAATAAGTGATATTTAACCTTCATCTATATATTTTTGAAATTTAAGTCTGCCCAAACATTAATATAATAAAGCAATGATTCATTCTATCCATAGTAATGAAATTCAACATGTACTGTGTTCTGGCAAAGGAACCATAACTTTAGAATCCAACCCTCCTAACAATATCTGTCTGGTGATAACAATATATAGCCCTGAAGTGATGTCAGCTGAGAATGAAACAGAAATCTACTATATTTGTGCTGGTCTCAGGTTGGTTTTGTGTTTATTTTATAAATCAAATTCATGATACTCTTTCTTAGTCTTTATTAAGTTGGGGAAGGTGGATTTAGTTTGGATTTCAAGAAATGGTTCCTTTACACACACAAACACATAGACACAAGGACGAGTGGAAATAACACAAGCCAATAATAAATATTTGATATCTCCCAAAAGAAAAGTTTTCTAGCCTTGGTGTATTGGGAACTATGCTGTTACCAGTGCTTAATCTGTCCTCCCTTTGTGAAACTTCTATTATCCAAACATGTATAAAATTATTAAAGACCACCATCTTGAACCTTAATCAATGTCAGGGTGAATTTTAAGTTACTGAACTATACTGAGCACTTGATTTGCTGGCACAACCTAGTATTGAAGAATCTCTATGAACTGAAACTGAAACAACTGCAACTTTCATATCTTAAATGAGGGTGAAAGCAAATCCTAGACTTTATTATTATTGCTATTACTACTATTATTATTAATAATCATTAATAATATTAATAATATTAATAATTAATATTATTAATTTTATTATTATTATTAATTATTATTATTATTATTATTAATAGTTACTTTCACTAGTATCTTCATTTTTACACATGCTTTCCCATAATATACGTATTTCTTAAACACTGATTGGCTGGAGAACTACATTACAAAGTTCAGATAAGTGTGAATTTTAAAGAGCAGCTATGTTTCAGTTTGCATATTGTTTTGGAAAGTGTGGATTTGATAGATTTAGCCTTAATGCAGACTGAAGTGAATTCCTTCTCCATCCCTACTTGGAAAATAATCTCCACTTCACACAATGCCGCTTAGTTCCGAGCAAAATGCACAGATTCAATTCATCAAACACATTGAATATTTGTTTAACAAAAGCCTTTTCTTCAGCCAGAAGAAATGCAAACCTCTAGCTTCTAATTCAAAATGCACATGCTCTTACATCTACATTTTACCATTCAAACTGCTAATCATGGTAGGAAGCCCATCAAAGGGAAAGCAAAGGATATCCAGCATGTGCTTGATTCTTTTCCTCTCTTTCTGTTTTTTTATATTTAGACTCTTGCAGTTCACATTAGTGGTTTGAAGTGTTAAAACAGAATTCTTGGTACTGTCATTTGTTAAGGGTTGCTGGGGATTGCATCGTGTGTGTGCGTAACTCTGTTTGTGTATCCTCCTGTTTTATTAAAAGCTGAGCTTACTGTTAAAATGAAATTTTCAATGTGCGCATTGTTTACCCTGAGAGAAAGTTTTTTTTTCAGCTTGGCATGTAGAAACTTACCGTACTTTTAAATCAGATAGAAATTCACAAGCAGGAAAAAAAACTAACTTTCACCCTGTTATTCATTGCATACCATTCATCTGTTGGCATTTGCTCAGCAAAAAAATATTGAGGCCCATAACTCTGTTTTCTCCACCTCACCTAGAAGCATCAAACTTATCATTGATTTACAACAGGTCCTTCCATCATCAGCTGGCTAATAGGCTGTTGTGGAAGTCCCAAGAGACTGACAAAGGAAATATGAGCAGAAGGTAATTGCTACAACTGGAATCACATTGCACTTCAGAAGCATCTTAACATCATTCTCAGATGTGTGAATAATCCATTAGTGACCCAAGGGATCATTCACTGGCATAGAATGCTTCCTTTCTAAGAGGATGCTACCCTGCATTTTGCTCTCTATATAATAAACATGTAAGAATGTCACCACAAAGCACTCATTGGAGGATCTGTAGTGGGTTTTGGATTTTGCAAATTCTGGATTTGCATGAAGTCACAGTTGGGTAGGGGAGTAAAAATGAAGGCACAACATCAGTGACTATGGCATGGGAGCAGGAAGGTAGAGAGAAATTTTAACAACAGTAGGAGGTTGAGGAAAGCAGGAATGGAGGTCACTGAGATGAAAATGGTAGTTTTAAACTACAGCAAGGGTTAAATAAACCTTAGGCAGAGAAATACTGGGGGGTGGAGTGATCGTGTTAAACAATGGCAGAGGTTTGAGTAGAGCTAGCTGGGAGTAACATTTGATGAGGGAATTAGCAGTTTAAAATGAAGTTTGAGTACAGCAAGATGGGAGTTTGGAAAGGCTCTGAGTTGTACCCATATTTATTATTTCTCCTGGCTAAAACTGGTTGGTTTTTTTTAAAACACACACACACACACAAAACAATCCTTTTGTATGCCTCCATCCTTAGTTGGCTGGATTCAGTCTGCAGACAAAAAACATATACCAACATGCATTCATTTTAATGCCTTCACTATGACAAACAGCAGGTGTGGGGAACACTTTTCAGCCTGAGGGCTGCATTCCCTTCTGGGCAACCTTTCAGGAGTCATATGGTGGGCGGCGTGGGGGGAGGGAGGCAAAAGTGGACAAAGCGACTAATGCTAATTTTGCCTTTGTACAGTAGACTAGTATGTATACACCCTCACATAGCCCTCTTTATCCTCCTTTAATGGAAGGCAAGAGGCATTTTCAGAGTTCAATGACATATTCCAGCCATGCTAAAACACACAAGGAGGGTGTGCAGCAGGGGCGGTGAAGGGCCTGGCCTGTCCTGGTGAAAGGAGATGCAACTAGGGACAGAATGTGGTATATAGCTAGTGAGGCTTGGAGGTCCACATTTGGCCCCTGGGGCCTGAGGTTCTCCACCCCGACACAGAGAGTAGGAACTGAATATGGCAAGCCAACTAGAGATGCCCCTTTTCCTTAAAGTATATGACTCACATAACACACATATAGACATGTCTTATGGTAGTTTAGAGGTGAACAGATTTATTATAGCATATTGTGGCATAAGCCACAACAAACATATTCATCTCTAATGTTCCCAAAGACTCCATGTTTTGGTTTTTGTAAGAGATTAATACAAATGCTTCTCAGGAATTTGACGCACGCACATACAGAAGCCATTGGCTCCACACAACATTTCCCTCCAGATACTGAAAATAGCTATCAAGGAAATTATTAGCTCTGTGCAGAATCCAATCCACTAATCACCGCAGCCACTTAAGAGAAGAACCATCTAATAAATAGCAACCCAAGTGGTGGCAAACCAGTCTCGTGTCACTGATCTCATTTTATGCATTTGGCCATGCAGATGGCCACAGTGACCTAACAGTCACTTTCACTTCCTGTTCATCTTCTCAGTTTGGACAGAGTATGCGAGGCTGAGTTCTCAAAGGCGTAGCCAAGAAACTGTCTCCCGATGGTTCCTCTTCTTTAGACACATTGTGTGCCACCTTCCTCTCTGAGGCTCACATGGGATATTATGCAACATCAGCAATAAAACAAAAACAAGAAATGTAGGGCAATGTTCAGTTGGCCGTTGAGCACGATGCACAGATGCTAAGTGACTATTTCAGCTAAAGAATTAAGAGTGACTTACTCTGCAGCACTGATAACCAACGTGGGGCGCTCCAGCTGTTGTTGGATTCCAACTCCCTAAGCCAGCATAGCCTCACCCAGTATGGCCAGGGGTCAGGGATGATAGGAGTTGTAGTCCAACAACATTTGCTGCCTAGTAGAAGATGGCAGTGATGGCTGTTAAATAAAATAGCCATGCTGCTTCATTATTGTTGTTTAACATGTGCTAGGCATTTATGACGCGGGTGGCGCTGTGGGTTAAACCACAGAGCCTAGGGCTTGCCCATCAGAAGGTTGGCAGTTCGAATCCCCACGAAGGGGTGAGCTCCCGTTGCTCGGTCCCTGCTCCTGCCAACCTAGTAGTTTGAAAGCACGTCAGAGTGCAAGTAGATCAATAGGTTCCCACTTCTGGCGGGAAGGTAAACAACGTTTCTGTGCACTGCTCTGGTTCGCCAGAAGTGGCTTAGTCATGCTGGCCACATGACCTGGAAGCTGTCTGCAGACAAACGCCAGATCCCTAGGCCTATAGAGTGAGGTGAGCGCGCAACCCCAGAGTCGTCCGCAACTGGACCTAATGGTCAGGGGTCCCTTTACCCTTTACCTTTAGGCATTTATGAACATGGCAATCCAAGAATTTGGGTTTATTCTGATGATTATCAACTAACGGTTTAGTGTAAATCTGGGTAATTCTTTTCTTCCACCCTTGAAATTCTGTGTGGTCACCAGCATCCAAAGAATCTCAACCTTCATTTTCTTTTTTTTAAAAAAAAGAGGGTGGAAAATAGGCTTAGCTTCCATAGTTGCATGGTCGAAATAGTTAGGGCTTAGAAACCAGGAGGCAAGAAAAATGAGTCCAAATCAATTGGTTTTCATGTATTATGATTACCAAGACTTCTTTTTGCCACGTTTAGTTTTTGTTTACACATCTTGCATTTTCAGAATCATTGAATAAGCAGAGCAGAACCTTCCATGGAGGTCATTGAAACAATACAAAAATTATGACATTATAACAATGAGATGCAGTCATTTAGCTCATGCTGTACCTTTGCTTAACAAAGGTAGTAAAAGAGGCTCTATTGATGTTGGCTGTTGTACGAAACTTTTGGTGATTTCTAATGGCTATGCCTGGCACAAAAAAACTGTTTTGTGTTGTTGTTTTTTTGTGTGTGTGTAGAGGAACATTTTTCTTCCATGCTTTGTTACATTCTGCCTACTTAGATTGCTGGAATTAGTGGTGGATTCCTGCAACATGGAACAGATAAAGACAGACTACCTAGACAATGCCAGCTGGCTGAGAAGTCCTGTTGGCTTCAACTACAGAAAGGAAGTTTCTAGTCCTGACTTTCCTGGCTGGAGGAAATGCTAAGCAGCAGCCATCTGCAAGAAGAAGGGGTGACATGAGAGCATAGCTTTGATAAGTCATGCCAAATGACCTGCCCCTTATGAAATTGAAGCCAGAAAATAATCTGAGGCCCTCTGAGAAAATTCTAATGACAAGGATCTTAAGTTCAGTTCCTCTGGATTTATTTCTTTGGTGGTTTCCTGCAAACATAAAATATCCTGTGACTTTAACAAGCTTTTACACAATCCCTGAAGTACAACTTCCAAAGATCGATCATGTGGTTTTTGCCTCTCCCAAATCTACAGCTAATCAAAGGAAAGAGCATGTCAAAGCTCCAACATGCCATTATAAACTCTGGTCCAGTCTTTTGGACACATGTGCTAGCATGCCTTAGAGCATGCAAACCCCCCCTCCCATGAACATTGAGGGTCTAAGTGCAGCAACTTGTTGTTGTTTAGTCATTTAGTCGTGTCCGACTCTTCATGACCCCATGGACCAGAGCACGCCAGGCACTCCTGTCTTCCACTGCCTCCCGCAGTTTGGTCAGACTCATGTTGGGAGCTTTGAGAACACTGCCCCAACCATCTCGTCCTCTGTCGTCCCCTTCTCCTTGTGCCCTCCATCTTTCCCAACATCAGGGTCTTTTCCAGGGAGTCTTCTCTTCTCATGAGGTGGCCAAAGTATTGGAGCCTCAGCTTCAGGATCTGTCCTTCCAGTGAGCACTCAGGGCTGATTTCTTTAAGAATGGATAGGTTTGATCTTCTTGCAGTCCATGGGACTCTCAAGAGTCTCCTCCAGCACCATAATTCAAAAGCATCAATTCTTCGGCGATCAGCCTTCTTTATGGTCCAGCTCTCACTTCCGTACATTACTACTGGGAAAACCATAGCTTTAACTATACGGACCTTTGTTGGCAAGGTGATGTCTGATTTTTAAGCAACTACCTCCATAAATTGTTTCCAGTACCAAGGTTCAGTGCATGTACAGATTGCCTTTCCTCCTCAATGGGTAACTGTAAGCACTTCTCCAGGATCATTATATTTAGAGGACTGAGAAGCAGATTTATGCCCCAGTGACCTATGTCAAATTTAACAACAGTGCAAGTCTCATTGATTTCTTATAGATAAATTTACTGTTTTATCTTTTTTGTATGCTGCTTTGAGGGTTTTTGTTTAGCAGTCAAGTGGTGTATAAATTTTATGAAATAAATAATAGCCTCAAGTGGTGTAGTACATAAAAAAAATTTATTTTATTTTTTACAATGAGGCATTGTATAAATTGTAATGAAATAAAAATAAAAATAAACCAAATGGCACTCAAGGCAGTTTACATAATCCATTAAGTTCATTAAATACCTTCAAAATAAAACCAACAGTAAATCTCCATTTAGTAAAATATTCAGAGGCGCCTTACAGCTAGAGAAGTGGGAGAGAATTTTGTTTTTGTTTTTTAAAAAAAACAACTTTCCCCATGCGTGGGTAGTAGGCACAACTGAAAGTGACCTTCCTAGCTTGTTTTTTTTTAAAAGGACATTTAAATAAAGGAGTGGAATAATTCACAGTAAACTTGTGTGTGTGTGTGTGTGTGTGTGTGTGTGTGTGTATGGTTAGATTACTGACGTCACTTCAGCAGAAGTTTAGATGGCCTAAGAGCAGATGTCAGATATCAACTGTTTTCTATTATAAACTGGCTCCTGACTTGGGAAACGCAATGATAACATCTGAATTGCACATTTACTACCCAAGCCCCACTGTCCAGTCATGTTTACAAATAAATCTGGAGCTTGTTCTTACAAGCAGTGACCCAGTTGTCACTTACAAGAGAAACATATGTGGGTGGGAAATGTCCCTATGGCCATCGTGTCATTGTCACCATTGAGTTTTGATGTGGGAAGTGAGGTCTTCAGTACTTAATTGATGAAAATTTAAAGCAACTCCCATCAGCCCCAACCAGTATGAATAGCTTGGGATGATGGGGACTCTAGTCCATCAACATTGCAGTGGGGATGCAGGTTAGTTACTTGGAGTTACGACTGTCAGATTTTGTTTCTCTAATTTTCTCATTTTTATATTTTTTACTTCAACTCTCTCCACATCACTATGTGAATCTTAAAAAAACGAAATTCTCGTGAACATTCATCAGCATTTTAGTGTGAATTCCAACGAATATGCATAATTTCGCAAAGCAATTTCCCCCTAATATAATACTATTTTTGCATGGAATTTTCACTAATATATGCATTTTTACACACCCTGTACAAATGCACTTTGTACATAGTAACTTGGCTGAAGGACTATATTGCAAAATTTGGACAAGGTTACATTTTGAAGGATAGCTGCATTTTTTGGACAATGTGTAGTTAGCCTTAAAAACAAAAACTTACCGAAACAAACCAGAGTTTGAAGCTAGATTTGTTTCAATAAATCATGGTTAAGATTTGCCATAATTTAGGGTTAGGACATAGTGTTAAATTGTAGTAATAATAATAAAGGTAGTAGAGTTTCTTATTCCCGCCTTGCAACTGCACCAAAGAGAGAGAGGGAACACATGAACCCCAAAGTTTGCCTAGGCTCAGACTTGTAACATAAAGCCATAATCTATCATTATGTCAAAGCACAGCCTGCAAGTTCCCAAGAAAGAAATGTCCCGAGATACGGATTTTGTTGAAGAGAATCTGCAGTCCTATTTTAGGACTGTAGGAACATAGGGCTGGCTGCTAAGGAGGACAGTGTAAATTTTGAGGAGACATTGCTGAACCCTGGACCAAGGCCTTATGTGTGATGAACACCAAATTTGAATAGCATTGTGAAGAATGCTCCCAGATGTGCTGCTGAAGGAATTCATGGTAGGAAAGGTGTGAGGAGAGAGAGCTCACTGCCTCTCTCATGCCTTCCCATGTTGGTGATCTGCCTGGAAGGTGAGGGGCACTGCTCAGAACCCAGGCGCCAGCAGAGGGACACTTCGGATGTTGTGATGAGAGGTTAGAGGAACCATGGGTGGAGCAGTAGTGGTGGGTCCCAAGGCTCATTAAACAAGAGAGACATCAAAGAAATAGAAAATGGGTGCAAAGCAGCACAGTAAGCAACAGGGTGTGATTGTGGATGAAAAGAGAGAGCGGAGGAAGGTGCAAGGTGATGCACGGATGTGTGAAGGTATGAAAGGCTGGAGATTCAAGAGGAGTGGGACTGAGAGAAAAAAAACCTGAATGTGCTTTTAGTGGTAGATATACATGTGAAGAAACAGGAAAATGAAGCTAGGCATGTGTACGAAGGAGGGAAGGAGGGGCAAGGGGACCAGGCTATTAGGGTTGTAGGGAGGTGTGTGTAGCAGGGAAGGAGTGACAACGGAGAAGTCTGTTGAGTCAAGCACAAAGCTGGAGGAGAGATAAATTAAAAAGACAGAGGGAAATTTCAGGAGTGTGAAATAATCCCAAGTGTGTTTGATAACCAGTGCTTTTTTTCCTGGAGGTACTCAAGGGTACGCAGTACCGGTGCCCTTTTCCTAGAAGAAAAGCACTGGTGATAACGAAAGGGAAGACACTAGAGAAAGGGTTACCCAGCAAAAGGCTGATTGTCCGGTACTTCCTTCCTGGGAGAAAACAGGCAAAGGCAGGAGGATGTTGAAGATTTTGGGGGTTAATCATCCTAGTGGAAGGCCATAGAAAAACATAGAACATCTGATGCAGAGGGTGTCCTATGATGAAAAGAACCTCTTGTATGAAAGAGCGAAGGGTTCAGCAGGAATCTCATGCATAGAGATGTGATAGGGATTTTTGGGACTCAAAGAGGAGTAAACCTCATGTAAGGATTAACTGGAAGCACCTAGGAAGCTCATGCAGCATTACATTACCAAAGACTTTCTGGTGTGTGTGCATGGGAAAATAAATATCTTAAAATGTGGACATGCAAACTGTTGCAGTTTCTTCAGTTATTAGGTGCAGGGGGGATTTTGCAACAATTCTTTGCAGAAAAGGAGCTTCCATGTGCTTCTTCTTGAGGCATTATGCTGCTCACCTGCATAGATCACTCACCTGAGTGGTTATTTCTCCTGTCTGACTAACTTCCATAACGTGACTACTTTGCACACTGTAAAACAGCACAGAAAACACAATTGGATCTATTGGAAGGGAACTGCCCTCAATCTTCTTTTTCTTGTCATCTTTTTATCACTTTTCTTTTTTTCTTGGCAACACAGCTATTTCCAGTCATAAATAACTGTAAATCATTCTATGCCAGTATTTTAGGGAACCCCAGAGATGAGGGATTACCACATTATACCCTCGGATGTTGCAAATTATTCCTGTAAAATGGAAAGCATACACATTTGGCATTTCTGTGGTATTCCCTGACAAATTCTCCAATGATAAATTAAGACCAGTGGATTGTTAACTTGTAAAATAACAATATTTAGAAGTCTGTAGTTGGATTGGGTGACTTCCAGAAGAAGCCACGTATTCTAGGTTTTATATCTCCCCCACCCAAACCCACAAAGAAATAAAAAGATAAGTAAAGATGACTGCTTGACAAGTATAAATGGAGATGCAATATTGGCCACAAAGCTGAAACGGAAGCATTACTAAGTTTAAGTAGAAGCATATCATCTAATTAAAAATTATATTACTTTTAAAATATGGTCTGATCAATGGCATAATTTACCAGTTACGCTATACAGAAGACAAGATCTTGGCAATAGAGCCAATAGAGTTCCTGTTCCTTATTATCTTGGTACTATCCCTTGGAAACACGTGTCGTAGCCCCAATAGCAATTTGTAGGGATTGTTC
Organism: Darevskia mixta; assembly: GCA_034641385.1. Lineage (NCBI taxonomy): Eukaryota > Metazoa > Chordata > Lepidosauria > Squamata > Lacertidae > Darevskia > Darevskia mixta. Next base: position 3,470,229 of record JAWWNH010000224.1, on the reverse strand, counting down.
TTTAAAAAGCAGGAAATCTCCTGGCTTTGACTTCATGGATTTCTAAGAAACAACCCCTTCTGAGAACAGGTTAAGGTTTCACAGGAAGTGCATTGATACAAACAGCTCTTCCTGTCTGGACTGTGTTAAAGGAACAAAGTGATTCCTTTTGTGCAAGTGTTTCCACAGGTCTAGTGCCGAAAGACAAGGACCAAGATGATATCTGACCTCACATAGGGGTTGAGAGCAACAAATTCATCAGAATGCAGGCCCTCATATGAAGAAGTAGCCCTTGGCTTTCCCCCTCTCATGGACTTTTAAATTTTTATTTTAATTGCTTGAATTGTAATTGTTAGAATGGTCGTTATGACGTAGGCATTATAAAGCTCAAAACTGCAAAATATGGAGACTACTACTATGCAAAGCAAGCTACTAGCCTTAATGTGCCCATTTTCTACCCTCCAATATCCTGTGGTCTCTATAAAGCCTTGTCTTGGTCAGAAAAGCAATTCCCACTGGAACGCCCCTACCTTTCTCTGGAAAGTTACCCATAAAATTGTCCTTTTGTTTACTTTCTCAATCCTTTTTTTGGAAAACCTCTTTTGTCTGCTCCTCTTCCCCAAGCACTTTACGAGGGCACTCTATTATCTAGACTTTGACTCAACATGACTGCTCCAGCATATGGCAGTAATACACCTGGTTCTAAATAACAGGTACTTTCTTACAACCAAACAGAAGCATCCCAGGGGGTACAGGACTCTAGGCATTCTCTAGAGAAACTGGACCTGACCATGGCATATTCTGGTCTGCAGGGCCATTGTTAGTGAGTGGCCTGGGGGTGGGCAGCAGACCTGAGCTCTGGATCTTAGATTTCCTGCTCTTTCCTGCTGTTTGAAGATAGGTATGCTGCAAAGCACTACCCACCATCTAAGTTTGCTAAGAGGTCTAACTAGGGCATGGGGCTTCTCTAGCCTTCAACAATCCCCATGAACCCTGACCATTGGCCAGCTTGCTGGGGCTAATGGGAATCATGCAGGGACAACCTCTGGAGGCCACACCTGGTATAAATTTATATTGGTATATAAAATTAGCATATGAAAATTGTTTGCAAAATTGCATACAGTGGTACCTCTGGTTACGAACTTAATTCGTTCCAGAGGTCCATTCTTAAGCTGAAACTGTTCTCATCCTGAGGCACGCTTTCGCTAATGGGGCCTCCCACTGCACACGTGCCTCCGGAGCGCGATTACCATTCACATCCTGGGGCAAAGTTCACAACCAGGAGCAGCTACTTCTGGGTTAGCAGCGGTCGTAACCTGAACCGTTCATAACCAGAAGCGTTCATAACCAGAAGTACCACTGTATTGAACTTTTGCCCTAACCTGAGTTTTTAAATACAGTGGTACCTCGGGTTACATACACTTCAGGTTACAGACTCTGCTAACCCAGAAATATTACCTTGGGTTAAGAACTTTGCTTCAGGATGAGAACAGAAATCGGGCAGCAGCGGTGCAGCGGCAGCAGGAGGCCCCATTAGCTAAAGTGGTGCTTCAGGTTAAGAACATTTTCAGGTTAAAACGGACCTCCGGAACGAATTAAGTACGTAACCAGAGGTACCACTGTACATAGAAACACCTCTGCTTTTAGCCCTTTCTCTCTGTTTACTTGTGTGATACTGTCAAGGACTGGTTGGACACAGAGGAATGGTGGGAGGAACCAGCTGGAGAACCACCAAGGGAAGATGGTTCAGAGGCCAGGGAAGAGTGGTGGTGGGATGAGGATGAGTGGTCAGAACGAGAAGAAGGGAAGACTGGGAAGAGGAGGTGTCAGAAGCTGAGGAGTCAACATGGCTTAGTGAGCTAGGGAAGTCTGTGGCAGAGAGGAGTCCAGAGTCAGAATCTGAATCTGAATGGGATGAGGGAGGCCAAGAGGCAGCGATGAGTCAGGCTGGTGAAGAGTCATGCTGTGACAAGCTCCCCTCCCCCGCTTGTCTCCCAGAAACCAGAAGAGGCATGGAAAGGGTGGAGGAGAGAGTGGCTGCAGACACAGACTCTGATTGCTTGGAGGAGGGGAGCAGCTGTGGGGAGGCAGGGGCCTTCAGTCTTAGCAACTGCTTCCTGGGGGCAAGACCTGCCAGGGATGAGTTGCCGTGCTCATTAGGCCTGACACTTCACCAAGACTGCGCAGATTGTGTTTTTGCTAAAAAGAGTTAACTCCAACTTGCACTGTGTGATTTACTGCTGGATCACTCCTGACAGATTTTGAAGTTGTTTTAATAAAGCAACCTAGTCTTGGACTTCTTTGTCTTTCCTTGGGGTCTTAATTCAGCTCCTTCACACGCTAGGGCTGCCCTTCGTCACAAGTGTGCCCAGGCTGTCATGGGAAGGGATTGTGTCAAGATCTCTGCTGCAGTGGATCTCACACTGCAAAGCCCCCTCCCCAGGATTATCTCAGGATTATGCTGAGAGTCAAACATAAACCAAAAATATGTTAATTGACTTACTACCCGCAGGTAAACATTCTTCAAGATCATTTTAATGTGACTAGAATAATGGTCAGAAGCCTGTTGTATTTCTCTGAATGAGTCCATCTGAGCAGAGTATATTCACAGTTGAATGAATAGTGCAGCTGCCAGATGTTTGCATACTGTATGCTATTTTTTATTTCATGCCTTAGTCATTTATTTTTATTTTTTAGCTTTCATTGCTGATCCTAAGCCAACATCTCCAATTCCCTTCAGCTCAAAATGTATGACTCTCCTGATTCTCGGTCATTATGAATTGGTGACTTGACTTAGGCAGGAATGGGAACTGGGTCAACTGTTTTTCTTTTCTATAATATTAATGGGAAGTGAAATAAGTAAATGGGTTCCTTTGTGAAATGGTTTCAGCTTTCATCCTGTATTTCAATATCTATTTAATTCACATGCTTTCCTCCAGGACTCATTAGACTAGAATGTGCCATATCAGACTTGCAATGTCTTAATCTTTCAAACAGCAGTTTAATTTCTGGTTTTGCTATATACTGGATAATGCAAACAGGGGTTTCTTTGACTCTCATCTTTTTCTTTTCTTTAATTGTGAGAAAGAAACTTGCATGTGTTTTTTATTACAGATTAAAAGATTGCTCCATACAATTAGGACCGCCTACCTATCTCTGTCTCTTCCCACCCACCAGTCCAGTGTTGGCATTGAAAAACAGACCAATTGAATGATATGTCAGCAAAATAAATTCTGCCTTGAATGAAGTGGTAAGCATATTGAAGCATCCTGAAAGCATTTCATTGTGAGCATGAACAAAGGTGAAACAAGATCAAACTAGACAAAAGTTTCTTAACTTTGCTATACTTGGTTAGGTGTTGACCTTTGTGTTACATGTCATTTGTGTAATGTCTTGTATTTGTGTTGCCCAAGGCAGCTTGGGCAAATGTGTGAATTACAGATGGTTTAGATGTTATTCAGTTGTATATTTCTAGCCCATCTTTTGGCCGTTAAATCTTCACCTGCCCCTTAGAAGCTGCATGGGTTGCAATAGTATATGTACACAAAACCAGGAATCATACTTGTGGGAGCTGTACACTAAGGCACTATATGAACTAGCCTTAAGTCTTACAACCATGCACCTGAAGTAATAAAATAAATTATAATATATTAATATCTATTTGGATTTTCATCTTCAAAAAACACAGTTAGGCCTTTGTTTCAACGCCTCCATTTGTCATTCCTATGTACATTTGTCATGTGATAACTCCATAGAGCACAGATATCTTAGAATTAAATTTGGTACACACATTCAGCACACTATGCTACCTTTCAATGCCCAATTGATTCATTCTGCCACCATTTACTGCTCACCTCAAGCAGCTGGTGCTCCAGCTTCCACAGGGCTGCTTCTGTATGTCCTGTTCTGGCCCCATGGAGAAGCCCATTGGGCAAAGCAGCAACACAGGCCAGTTGTTGCTGTAGCACCAAGGAGAGCTTCTAGGTAACAACTTTTTCCAACAAATGTTGGACATGAACTGAGGCCTTTTGAGCCTCTGTTTTCAGTATAATTTTTATAGGATTCACATTGAGCATCTTAATAGTCAACCTTCTGGCTTGAAGACAAACACATCTCCATTCTGTGACTTTCTGCCTGGTGTGCTGCCTGCACCGCTGAACTAGTGAGGTCCTGTGGGATGCAATCGGTTCTTCTGGCCTAGTGTACCCCCTGAACTGCTGGACTGGATTGGGCACTTGAATGCCCAGACTTAAGGGACAGTGCCTATGAGGGTCCTGGCTCTGATTCTATGGGTCCTAGATGCTGTGACATGTTTTTCAGAGCCTAAGGTTCATGCTCAGAGACAAGAACCCAGTCTGGCTCCATAGCCAGTGACACTTCAGCCTCTGACTCAGTGTGCTGGTCACTGCTGGGCTGATGATTACATGCTTAGCATGAAGATTTCCCATGCAATAAGGCAAAACCATGTGGTGAGCTACATAGCTGCAGAAGAGGTTTTTTCAGTGGCAACTAAACAAGCAGCATAACACCTAGTGTAAGTTAGTATAAACTGCAACCAATCTATGCAACTGCAATCTATGCTCCATTTTGTCAAAACATAGATGAAACTCATTTTAGGTATGCCCAGGCTATAAAAAGGCCAAGGTTCAGAAAACTTGCTAAGAACAGCGTGTCTTACTTTATATATTACAGATTTTTTTTTTAGGAATAAATGAATGAATGAATGAATGAATGAATGAAACTTTATTTGTGTCAGCCATCGGCCATAGCAACAAAAGAACATTGCAGTATACACAGAACAAAATAAAAAGTTGATTAGGACCATAAAGGGACATTTCAGAATCTTCTTTGTTTTAAACTAATACATTTTCTTTTGGTTGGTACCAACAATATGATAGCCCAAGATGAATGACCTCAAAAGCATTAATCTTGTATCTTAAGACCACAAGACAAAACACTATTGAAGTCACTTGAGAAACATTCAGATGACTAAGATTTCTTTTCTTTTCTTCAGCATATGTTTTGCCTCAATTCCATACAGGCCTAAGCTGAATATATATAACCTTGGGAATCTGTAAGAGTTTGGTTCATGAAGTTTAGTTGTCTCGGAAATAACCTTTTGAAGCTTAAAAAGAAGTTAGCCCACCCTGTGTTTTCAGTAGACATCTGCCTACATTGCTACAGATTACATTACTTCCCAAAGTTATAACCAGATGCTCTAAAGTCACCGATTTCCAGAATCGTTGGTTGTGGCTTTGATCATGTATTTCACTTCTAGGACTTTGCTTTGGCAAACAATGAATAATACTGTCAATGAAAATTGAATGGAACGTGCCTGGGCCTTGATTGGGAAGGGGATGTGCTGTGGGAAGCCAGGAAGTATCCCTGCAGACAGCAGTAGAGGCTTGCAAGACATCAAGAACTCCGCGCTAGCAACTCACACTGGAGATAGAGTGTGTGTTTGCTGCAGAGAATCTGTTGTAAAATGAAATCATTTCAACCCTACAGTGGAGCTATAGACATCAGGTGGGTTTTTATTTTCAGCTGAAGGTGCAGGAATTTTGAAAGCCATCATAAAAGCCAGTTACTCTAGGGAAGCATAGTTTTACAGTTTGGTAATGCACTAAAATGGTTTCTTTTTTTTAAGGTTTTAACAAAAGTTATAGGAATAAGATATCAATTTGCATGAGTCAGCGTCTTCTGGAAACAATAAAGATACCTATCTTGGGCTACTCAGTTGTTCCACCTTTCCTACTCCTAAGATACAATAATTCCACAGAGGGGAGAGCCAGAGACATTTGAAACCATTTCTGAAAGCAAAGATTAGAAAAGTGACACAATGGGCAACTTTTTATCTATAGGCAATACAATGAAATCTTTAAAACGGGATTCTTCTGGAGGCAGACAGATTTTGCTAAGGAGTCCTAAAACGAAGCATGAAAGCACACAGGAGCTGCTGAACCCTGGTGAGGCTACTGTGATCTACTTGACCAATAGCCGCACACCAGCCAGGTATTGCTGCCTCTTAGGTGCCTAGACGCCACCTCTCTTGCTTCTTTTGAAGTTCCAGGCAGACAACCAAACAAAATGTTGATTGGGCCCTTAGTGGGCAGCAGGGGTGCCAACTTGAATAAAATATTGGAGGGGCCCAGGTAAATCCCGCCCTGCATAATTGATCACATGATGTGGTGCACACACATTTTAATGACAATGCGCATCAACTAGGCCCCCCCTCAAATATTTTAGGGGGAGGGCGAAGATCCCTCGGCCTCTAGGAGTTGGCTCCTATGGTAGGTGGCATTAAGCTTAGGGGCAAAAGTTGGGGGGGGCTGTGCTCACCTGGCGTGCAAGAATTGGGTCTAATAAGATCATAGTTCTTGTTCATTCGTTCTCTGCAGCTCCAGTCAGGTTTTTTAAGCCTCACATGATTGCAGGGACAGATGGGGGAGGCAACTCTGCATAGAGAAGGCTTCCCTCTTCAGAAGTTTAGAATTCTGCTCACGCAGGGATCTAAATTATGCAGGGGGACACCTAAAGGGGAGAACAGGCTTCCCACCTCACCCAACTTGGGGAAAGCAGAAGACACAGAGCTGGGGCCAGAGAACAGCTCTCAGAAGCAGGCAGTGGGGTGCTCCCCTGACCCCGACAGCTGAAACGCGGCTGTTGCTTACCAGGAAGAGGAGGGGCAAGGCGGCAGGAAGTTTGGCAAATGCACTAGGAGGAGTGCCGGACTGGCTCTTCTGGTGTGCTTGCAGACTCAGCTGCCAGGAGGGTAAGCAGCAGTTCCCAGCACATCGTGGGATGTTTTGACAGCTCTTACATTAAAAATAAATCTCTAAACGTGCTTCAATACATGAGGTCAGCTTCAGTTTTGTGCCTCTCTCACGCTTTAATGTCTGATCTTGTTTGTTTTTTCCTTTCCAAAAATTAATGAAAACTTTCTTTAAAAGATGTTTGATCAGGCAGAAAAGAAAGTGAAGAGTATAGGACTCAGTAGCAGTATATTATCAGCACATGGGGCAGCCAAGCCTGACTGCACCCAGAAGCCTCTTCTTGATTCCCAATGGAATAAGCTCGATTTCAGTATATTCTCTCCCCCCGCCACAAAATGGCCACATAATGCCAGGATTCCCCGATTTGGAACCTGATGAAGTCTCCTGCAGTATTTCTTCTGCTTCACTGCCATAGACTCAGTGTAATCTACTCTGTGAGGTACTTCTGATTGCACTGTAGATATGACCAATCACAACTTTCATTTTTCAGCTGGAACTCAGTTATGGCACCTATCAGGTAGGCACCATTGCCATTATAAGAGAACATGTCCGCTCGTCCCTTTTGGTGCGGTGGCGTTGCAGGACAGCAGAGGCTCCACTCATCACCTGAGTGCCCCTTCCTGATAGGTGCTGGGGGCGTAAGCCCCAGCGCCTATCAGGAGATGGATCCAAAGGAAGGACACCGACACTACAATTCAGTACGAAAATGTTTGAGAAAACTTTCGACCTGCTCAGCTTTTGTCAGCTTTTTGTGTGCTCTTTGTGTACATCATACCTCAATTTTAATGTGTAGGAATTCTGAGTAGAAATTATTCATAAAAATGATAAAAATGAATTCTGAGTAGAAATTATTCATAAAAATGAGAATGGCCATTCATTATCTCTACTGACTGGACCCATTTTTTTAAAAAGTAACACAAGAACAGTACTTGATTTCAAATGATAAACTTTTATTCTGAATATACTGTTTATTCCACAATAATTAAACACAACAATTTTCAGGATTATAAATTTTTTATAACAGTATTATACAAATTTTTACAAAATGTTTTGCATTTGTTCCTTATTCCAGGCTTCTCAAATTCACAAAAGTGTCAAGAGAACACAATAAAAGGGAGAAAAGTTCTATCTGTCCACTTCAGAGCATTTCCCTCCAGCTTTTTTTTTTTTTTGCTAGACTGTATATTCAACATTTCAATAAAAATAGCTCCCTAAGCATGATATCCCATAAAGCTTAAGACAATTGGATAGCTTTGTTAGATCTGAATTGCAAATCCAGTTAGCATTTTAGTGAGATGGCAGCACTTTATTTTCAGCAAAATAAATACCGTACTTCTCCAAGATGTGACTTCTGTGTTATAGAACACATAGAGTGATAGATAACCAAAGTGCTGATAGCAGGCAGCAGCCAACTTCTGAAACTCTGGACACTTTTTCAACGTATTTTTTTTTTTTTTTACAATACTCTACAGCTGATATTAACAATATTAACATTGTGGTATGAAAGAAAACAAAACAAACTAGCAACCCAGAACCTTGGCCAGTGTTACAGGTCTGGAAATCACAGTAAACTTTGTACTAAGCATGTGATTCAGTTGCCTCATGTGTGTTTCTGTGGAGATATTTCAAATACAACAGAGGACTCTGAGCAATGGTGTTATCACTCTTTGGATGTGCTAGTTTGGTTGGGCATTGCAAGATGGCTCAGTTAAAACATTTCCTTTCCTACCTTCTTTGTCACCACTCTGTGGTCACCTTCCACATTGCACCACTAATAATGTCTGAAGTTCCGGATCTGATGAACTGCCTGGATTTCGATGGTACTTCCAAACACCAGTTTTGCAATCCCACCAGTGTGGGAAGTACTGACACAACATGGGAGATGAGCACAGAGAAGCAGCAATAACACCAAAACAGATGCATTCACGTGTGATGTATGTGAAAGGCGGGCTCAGCACATCTAAGGGGTCCAGGACCCAGATGCAGGCACTGCCCCAGACCTAGTGCACACTGACTAGCCTGACCCACAGGTTGAGTGTGGACAACTGCAGTGGGGAATCTGATGCAAGTAGACCTCTGTACAATCAGAGTTTGAGTGTAGAGAGCTACATATATAGGCTTCCCTACTGCAGACACAGGGATGTCAGGCGTGCGGCTAATCCTGCTCACAATGTTGGGGTGGGGCCAGCAGTGCATCTCCACCCCCTTTAAAGTATAAGTAACATGTAAAAGCAGACTTCTGGAAACATTCAAGCTGAGCCTACTTTTTCTAAGCTTCCATGCAGAATGGAATGAGAGATCTCCATGTCCTTTCAAAGATACTGCAAAGTTTAAAACAGCAAGTAACACTTGGGTTGCAAAGGTCACTTAAAAACGGGATACTGCCTATTTGGATGCAGTAAGGCCAGTGCTTAAAGTCAGTAAAAGGAACTGTATACGAAAACTTACAAATGGCAGCAACACTGTTTTCCTTGTCAAGTTTAAGCAATAAAGCCTCACACATTAGAAACACATAAAGAGATCATACTAAAGTCTTTAAAGGTACAAGACCTAAAAAATAATAATATTCCTCAGTCAAACCCGTGAAGTATATGTCATGTTGAAAACCTGGTACAAATATGGACCACACTCAGTGTTTTGGCAGTAATGCTGGTTGTTCTAATGGGGGTACAGGGGGGTAGCAGCTAAACCATTCAATCTGCGAGCTGTTCTCGCTTTTCCTTTTTTTTTAAAGGGCAAAACTAGAATGCCTTGACTCATTTGTTGTTGGTTAATGCAGCGGGGTTTCATGGTTACTGCAGAAATGAAAACAGTTCAAAGAGCTTCTCTATATCCATTGGTACAGCTAAACATTTTCAAACAGATATAAACTTTTTCATTTTTTGCTTTTACAATATATATTTTTATAACCTGTGCTTCCCAAGCCAATTACTATGAAAAGGGATTGTTAAGAACGTAAGAAGAGCCGGCTGGATCAAGCCCATCTAGTCCAGCATCCTATTCTCACAGTGGCCAGACAGATGCCTATGAAAAGCCCCAGAGCAGGACCAGAGTGCAATAGCCAAGTCTTGCAGGAGAGGGTGCAAGGACTATTTGCAAGTTACTCCCTTTTAGCACATAAATTATTTCTAAGACCTGTCCTATTCATACTGTGAGAGACATTTACAATGTCATGGTAAGTTCCCCCCTTGATAAATATGTATGTGTGTCACACACATACACTGCATTGTTTAAACATTAAACAACTGGATACTATTTGCATACTATCAGCAAAAAAGAAAACGTTTTCTGCAAACCACCAGCCAAAATCCAGTAACTGAACGTTATGAAAAATACGTAGGGCCAAAGTGAAAGCTTTGCTTATTTTCACTGATGTCAAACTACGTGTTAGTTTGCCAGGAGTGTTACAATAGGCGACAAAGGAAACAGGCCTTGCCCAGACAGTTGAGCTGCTGCCCCCTTTCCAGCTGGGCTGACTGGCCCTTGGCTGTGTTGTCACATGAGAGCCACACAAGGCTGCTAGGGTGAAAGGCTTTGATAGGCTAGAGGGGCTTCACTAACAGAAGGTCATTGATGGGCCTCTAAGACATGGGTAGGCAAACTAAGGCCCGGGGGCTGGATCCAGCCCAATCGCCTTCTAAATCCAGCCTGCGGGCGGTCCGGGAATCAGCTTATTTTTACACGAGTAGAATGTGTCCTTTTATTTAAAATGCATCTCTGGGTTATTTGTGGGGCATAGGAATTCATTCATTTCCCCCCTCATAAAAATATAGTCCGGCCCCCCACAAGGTCTGAAGGACAGTGGACTGGCCCCCTGCTGAAAAGGTTTGCTGACCCCTGCCTAAGATATAATGGACATTCTTTTAAATATTGTTTTAATACAAATCAAGAACTAGCTCTTTCCTGGCCTGTGTACACATATGAATGTGTTTGACAGTAAAAACGTGCTTGCTCCTGTTTGTGTAACTATGAGTTCTTCTATTCTAATTTCTCAGATATGTTTGTCAGGATTCTCCTATTCTCCTATGAAGCAAATTACATTTAAGCACTGTGCAAGCAAGCCAGTTGCCTGGATCATCTTAACAATGAGCACAGAGAATTTCCAACAGGTTTCTGATCAGTTAAAAATTGTTGGTTGCTTCCACAGCCGCTGAAGCCTTCCTTTTCCGCAATCAGCTAGAAATGACATCACTAGATTATCCCCCAAGACCCATTTCCATGACTAAGATCCCTCTCAGCAGAAGTTCCCTGCAGCATTAGTTAGAAGCTTCTGCATCTACTTGCTTCCTGTTCAGTGCAGCCATGGCATTACGGATGGATTTCTCTTCAATTGGTTCAGCAAGTTTATAAGTAGTTTCTTTCATTTGTTTTCTTCTTTATTGTGTAATTTAAAAAGATAAGAATAATGAGAGAAAGCCACTGATTAATCTGTCCCCCTTGCAGGGAACAAGAGGTGATTAATTAAGGAACAATGAATGTCCCAGTTTTACTGAACAGGAAACAGTCAGAGGCAGTACCAGTAGGATGTTGTGGCTTCTAATGAAAGTCACAGTAGCCCTGAAAAACCTCCGTAGTGTTTTGTTGGTCCACACTAGCAGCTGATGTTGCACATATGTTTGAAGTAACAAAAATGTTAGCCCTAAAGCAGGGCTGAAAAAAGGTGGGAGAATAATACAGAAATACCAGAATGCAAGGGGCTGATAGTGAACATCTGGATCTGCCATAAAAAGTGAGTGAACACTGAATAGCAATGCCAGAATAAACCGCCAGTGTAAACACAACCTTTGCTAAAATTCTTCTCTATACTTAATACAATTACATTTACCAATTGTCTTACCCAGTGCTTACTGTCATGCTACAACTTAGCACTTATAGAATCATAGAATTATAGAGTTGGAAGAGACCACAAGGGCCATCCAGTCCAACCTGTCAAGCACTTGATAAATGGCCCTCTATATTCACTAGGGCTGCATCTAATGTTCATATGTGAACACTTGCTTGTGTTAACATAGTGCTTATGGATGTTATGAAATGTACTAAATCCCCCCTCTCTCTTTTTAAGGCCACACTCTCTTTTGCCTTTTTTTGACAGCTGTCTGCTGGCCAGTTGGTGGCTCGTTCTGCACCATTTTTAAACTCATGAGCTTCTTCATGCTGATGTTGTCCCAGCCAATTGTCTCAGCACCCTAAGAGATTGTCCCTAAATAGGGGTGGTTTTTAGGGGACTTTCCGATGCTAGGCCGAGATGATTTTCACTATTAAAATCTTGGGAATTAAGAAGAGGGATTGTTGTATCCCTCATGCTCTGGTCAAGTTCTCTTAAACACCTGTGCCCAGCCATTGTTAGGCAGAATGCTGAAGCAGGTGGACAAATGGCCTGATCCAGCAGAGGAATTCATAAGATCCAGCTCTTCCCACTACTCTAACCATCCAAGGCACAATCAGCTCCTAGCAAGATGAAGCAGAGTTCACTCCAACAATGCTGCAATTTTACTCCTAATACATTTCAGAAAAATAATAATGAAAACACAATACTTAACTGCCACCTGTTGGGTTTTTTTGTTTGTTTTTCGTGTTTGAAACTAAGATGCAATTGAATACTTGCCAAACAAACTTTGCTGCCTCATGAGTGTCTTCTTCATAAAGAGAATATTAGTTGAGATTAGCTAATCATTCTGGCTCTGATGATAATTGGGTAAAGGCAACAAAATGCAGCAGAATGAGATGCTCCTGAGTTATTTTCTTTCCACCATTTTCGTGTTTCCATGGGATTACACAACTGCTTCCTACAAATCCATTGAAACTGTTCTTTTATTTACAACCAAATGACTTTACAAACAAGCTGTTAAAGAACTGTGCTCATGATGTTGCTCTTCTATAATCTCTGATTTTCATAGTAAAGCTAGAAGCAAGGGTACTTAAGAAGAAAATAATTCAATGTTGGACAAGACTAAAACCAGAAACTTTAAATCCATATATAAATATGAATTGGTTTTTTTTTTTAAAAAAACTGTCATTGCATATAAATGCATTCCCAATAATTTTCATAGATGTTTGGACTCAACATTAGATGAGAGTCATTTAACAGCATTATTATATTACTTTTTTTTTTTTAAGTGGGGTTTCTTATACAAAGTAAATAGCACACTGCAGCTGTTAGCAGATTTCTACAATATCAGTAAAGTTAAACATTCATTGGTTTAGCTGTCTTGCAATACTGGTTAGTTCTGAAATATATGAGGGTGAGAACATATATTTTATCCTGCATCTACAATATTCTTTACTGTTATTTTCCTTCCCCTATCCGATTCATCACCAGGTTTGTATAAAAACAGTATTTTTTATTATTGACAATCAAGTATCATTGAACATACATATAGATTCAAGGCTCCCCATTTGTTCAGGTTTTGCTACTGTTTTAGTAAAATTCAGCACAGTTTTAGTTGAATTCAGCACATTTTAACTATAAAATAATAAAAAGGTGAATGCTTTATAGGTACTAATAGGTAGATCCTAACTGCAATGGAAGCAAACAAGAATCTACCAGATACAAATCTGAGCATACCTGCTCTTCAAAATTAATGCCTGTAATTTGATTTCATTTATTTAAAACACCTGTAGACAGAATTTTAGGTGTTTTCACCTGCATTAAACCCATATTTTCCTTATTTGTGCAGACAGATAAATGTACCATACCCCCTTTCCACTTTTACATTGCACAGTATATTCAGATATCTGTTTAACAATATATAACTTAAGATCAAATTGCATCACATTGCAATATTTGGTTTCTCACACAACAAAAGAATCACTCAGTTACCTTTTCAAAAACAAAAAAACAAAAAATCCCAAAACCTATACTCTACCATCAAAAGAATAAAGGGGAAAAACCAAACTGAAAGAAACAGCAAAAGTAGCAGCTTCAACATCATGCAAAATACCCTTGGAAACCAACGTTCAATATTCACAAAGACATTTTTATTCACAAACTTTGTGCCTGAACATTTTGGAGGACTTGGCTAGCAGTAAGTCATTGTTCTGAGAACAGGAACTGTGGTGTGGACATCAACAACTGTGCAATGAGGAAACGGACACCAAATTTGGGATGAAAACCACATTTTCTGCCGAAGGATGACATTCTCAATAACCCTTCTACTTAGACATTATGTTGTTTCATTTTTGCCTTTTAAAAAATTGTATTCATTTCATGAACCTACTCAACCTGGCCACACTTTTAGACTAATTATGGCTGGGGGGGGGGGAATCATTCGTCATAAGGCATTTTAAGTCATGTTGAATCTCTGTAGAGGTCTAGCCAGTCTGAAACAACTCTGGATCAAAGTCTATTTTGCATTCTGGACACAAGTGATATTGAAAGCAGACATTAAAACAGCAGTAAGCTAAATAAGAGTGCTAAGGAAATGGCCGGGTTTCCTTCTCCCCCTTACAAAGCATTCATGTTAAAGAAAAAAGAGTGCAACCAATTGAAAACTCAGGTCAAATTAACCGAAACCATGTCATAACCTTTTAAAGGGGAGCCCTTTTTACAGAAAAGTCTTCAAAAGCACAGAAACCGCAATTCTTCAATAAAGCACATAGAGAATTCAGTTCCAATGGCCTAGATGATGCAGCATTCACACACGTTTACAGATCTGACACGCCAACATGCAGTCACGGTGGGTGCCTTCAGAGTCTTTCCCAAAGAATATATCAAGTAATGGGCATTGCCATTGATCTGCGGTCTGAGCAGACGGACCCTCCTTTTCCAAATGAAATGGTGGGCTAACATTTTGGCAGGATCTTGATTTATTACGCAGGTTTTGGTTTTAACAGGGTCATAATTGGCAGTGTCTGCTGCCAGATAACAGCCAGAGCAGGATAAGCTGAATTCCTACCATAGACCATAGTGATGGGCTCAATCCAGAGACCCCACCACAGTCTGATGCATCCTCCTGTAGGCAAAAAAGAAAAAGAAATAAAGAGATTTGTCAGTATTAGTTGAAATTACTAGCCAGTTCCAATAGCTCTCTCACCATGTGATGACTCGTGTGTTTCATCCTCACAGAGGTGACCCACATGGGAACCAAACTTTTAACAGGTTCACTAAAGTATTTGTATCCAAAATGAGCAGCTCTTTACCCTAGGAAGGGTAAAGTCAGATCATTAACACGCGTGCCAAAGTGCTCTGACACATGGGCCCAGCCCTTGGTATTGGTGGTGACTGCCTAAACTCAGTTTTGTCACCATTCAAGGTGCCAAAACACAGCTGTTTGTCACCATTCAACTTGCAGTTATATGAAAAGGGTCTTTGACTTACTTTGAAGAGTGATTTTTGTCCCACTCCCCCACTCCCAACTTGCAACTGACAGAAGTCAACACATACATATTTTAATCTGCATGGATATGTTAATAGAACACAATCACATTACACACCTTACCACAGCAAAACACTTTCACAGGGTCATTCTTGTAGCTTACCACATGTATGCATGTACATTCAATTAATAAAGAACTTGTGTAGTAACCACTAGGCTTGATTCTTAAAAATAACAAGTGCAGTTTAGTTGTTACTGGTGCCATTTGCCAGTTTGTAAACACATATTTAATTCAGTCATAGCTGGTTTGGAAGCAATTACATCATATGACGCTGGCTTATACCATCACACCACTGGCACATTTGTTCCAGTGTTGTCTACTCTTGCTAGTGGTGACTCTTTGAGATTCAGGTAGATGCTCCTCCCATCCTTTTCAACAGGCAATGTCAAGGATTAAACCTGGGACATAATGTCTTCAAAGTAAGTGCTTTAATGTTGAGTTAAGGGCGCTCACACCATACTGGGATTTATCGTGTCCCTGGTCACATGATAATGAAAAGGACTCTATAACTGGGTGCACAAGACTCACTTTTCAGATCTTTCTGGTTTTATTCAATTTAGTGGACAACTTGCACAAGCCCCAAAGGTTTGGATTGATTCATCTGAACCTCCCATTGGGCTTCCCTAGCCTGCATTGGTCCAACTCAAACCAACCAGTAATGGTACCAAGAACAACATTGCTGAAAGTGGAATTAGCAAGCTAAACATTATTCACAGCGTCTTTATATACGTCCTATACGGCCTAGGACCCTCGTACCTATGGGACCGCCTCTTCTGGTATGCCCCACGGAGGACCTTATGGTCTGCTAACAGCACCACCTTGAAGATCCTGGGCCCTGGGGAAATTAGACTGGCCTCGACTCAAGCCAGGGCCTTTTCGGCCATGGCCCCGGCCTGGTGGAATGCTCTCCCACAGGGCCCTGCAGGATTTGACATCTTTCTGCAGGGCCTGCAAGACAGAGCTGTTCCACCAGGCTTTTGGGCAGGATGCAGTTTGACTTACTTTCCTTTGTATAAAACAGCCCAAAGGAGGCCCCCAACCTGCTCACAGGTCCTTGTATGATCAGTGGAAACAGTTGGTCCTGGCAATTAACCACTCTCAATTCCAACCTGATAATTGCCACCTGCCCGGATTTTAACTTGTCTGAATTAATTTTAAGATGTATTTTAATTAATTGATGTCTGTTTTTATGCATATTGTGCTGTTTTTATGATGTTAGCCGCTCTGAGCCTGGCCTCGGCCGGGGAGGGCAGGATACAAATACAAATTATTATTATTATTATTATTATTATTATTATTATTATTATTATTATTTCCCAGTCATCCAATGGGACTCAAATATCTTTGTCTAAGTCTATCTAAAAGGAATAAATTGAAATTGGGAGTGCTGTTTTAAAGGTTAGTTAAATTATTAACAGCAATCATTTGGTTGCAGAAAGAATTGTGGTTGGTTCTTTACAGAATGGGAAATGCTTAGGTTAATAAAACCAACATATTATATTATTATTATTTTTTTACAGAACGCAGACAAAAATACAAGATAATTGGGCAGAATTGTCCAAAATTGTAATAGCTTATAATCAATGCAGAGGTAATGATAGACCTGCTAATTATCATTGGATAGGTTGGTTGATTTAAAAGATTGTTTACTTTTCCTAGTTTGTAAGTCAGTCAGTCTCTCTCTCTCTCTCTCGCCTTTTGGTGGCGGTTGATGTAAGTCTGTTCTCCCCATTGATGGAGGGGGTGGGTGCCTGCTCCATTTTGTGGTCCTTTCACTTTCTCCTCTTTTAGAAGTAACAGCCATTTTGTGTTATGCCATGCCCCACAGCAGCCACCTTGTGACTGGCACACACAGCACTTTCTCAGAATTCCAAATGTAGCCACTGGCCCAGAAAGGTTGGCAACCCTTATACTAAAACTAGACCATGTTTTATCTAAGAAGCATGTCTACATTTCCTCTCAGGAGACCAGGACAGCTTAGGATCTTTTGGATCCAAGCCACTTTCCAGAATGCCAATTTTGGCCATTCCAAGCTTGGAATTCCGGCCTTGGTTGGGCCAGGGTTTCAGAGCAGCTGAGTGATGGAGATGAAGTATTTGACACTGGATCTGAGTCTCAAGTCTTTGAGTTCTGCCTTTAACACTGGAAGGTTGGTACTGCCATTTAGCCACTGGGACACCGTCCATATGTCCCCCCCCCCCCACTTTCCAAATCCAAATACTTGGGTATTTACTTTATTTCAATAATGCAGGTACCGGTTAATAAAGCCATTGGGAAAACATTGCATTCTATTTGGCATACAACCCTATCTGGAATAAGATCAGATGATATACTGAACTTTTAGGGTTGTTTAGTTTGGCTCCCTCTCCCACTCTTTGTGTCTGTGTTGTGTCATGTTGTAGCAGAGCTTCTTTCATGAAACTAAACAAAGACCAATTGGTCTTTCCTCAACTGATAAAAAACCTCCTCCTTCTTTAGTACCTTAAACACAGAAATTTATTTACTAAGATTAAACTACCAAGCTGTTAACTGAGTTTGAACATTTGGAGAGGAATATGAAATTTTATAGGAGCCTGTTATCTAAATGTATGGATTCTACTGATAATAAAAGGAAGCAATATATAATCAGGTAATGGGAAAGAGTTCTGGAGATGCTCAAGTTAGAAGAACATTGGAATTATATATGCAAGTTTCATCATAGCTATTCTTTACATATATTTTTGACAGAAGACTTCTAGAAAACTTAAACCTCCCAAATTAACAAAAATGTATGCTGTCTGGAAATTGTGGAAGATATCGTTGAGTGGATGCCATCTATATTAACACATGGTGGAGACATAGAAGGCTGAAAATGTATTGGCAAAATATCTTAGGAGTGATTCAGGATATACATTTTTATAAAAATCTAGTATAACCCATTAGTAAGCTTGTTCAGTGAAGTAAAACTTACTCTGTTAGTTGACAGCCAGAATTCTTTACTGGCAAAATTTTGGAAAAATGGCATAAGTGGTTGAGAAAAGTGTTGCAGACTGCTTTAATGAATACGTTAACATGTTCCAGATGGTTGTGGGATGGGAAGCTATGCTCATCCAGTTGTTTTTCTGAAACTTGGTCTCCTTTTATAATTCTTCGGGATGGAGTTGTGCATGAAAAGAACATACGGCAAGGCACTTTAGAGCTGATTTAATATTATTTTGAATAAATGAAATCTTTTGTTGTTGCTGTTGCTTTAACTCAGCATTACCTATTATGGCTTGCCTCCAAATGTATTTCTGCCTGAGCAGAACACACTTTCTTTCATGCACACTTTCCTTTTTGATAAACAAGCCCACCCACTGCAGTTCCCCCATGTCTTCCCTGCAAAAGCTGCGCTCCTTAGGACTGTGGAACTTTTTAAAACAGTATGGGATGTGGCAGCAGGATCCTGCCTGATGCAAACACCTTTGGAAACATGCCTATGTGAGTAATGCTATTTTTCCTGTTCCATTTTTTATTTGTATTTTTTAAAAAATATTATCTACCATAAATGTTATCATTCAAAATTCTTAAGATCTTTTGCCAATTTATTTGTTAAAGTTTTTCGAGATAGCAAGTGAATTTATTAAAAGAATTTGGAAAACTCCCTTTCACTAAAAATGATATGTAGTTTAGATTATGGGCATGAATGTTTGATTTTCAAAGCATCTGAAGATTTATACTAAGGGTAGAAATGGCCCAGCCAAGATTAGAATGAAATAAAGGATTAGAGACATGGACAAGGAAACTTCCAACAAGATAAGGAATGAAATATGTCTGAAGAACCAGTTTCTACTGTAACTTCTACTCTGGAGTATTTTTGGAATTACTACTGTGGAATCATTTGCATGGAAAATGCTGTTTCAGAACTGGTTATTATCACATGGAGCCGGCGTACAGCTTCCGGGTCATGTGGCCAGCATGACAAAGCCGCTTCTGGCGAACCAGAGCAGCGCACGGAAACGCCGTTTACCTTCCCGCCGGAGCGGTACCTATTTATCTACTTGCACTTTGACGTGCTTTCGAACTGCTAGGTTGGCAGGAGCTGGGACTGAGCAACAGGAGCTCACCCTATCGCGGGGATTCGAACCGCCAACCTTCTGATCAGCAAGCCCTAGGCTCTGTGGTTTAACCCACAGTGCCACCCGTGTCCCATGGTACTAGTTACACACAACCCAAACTGGGAGGGAGTGTTGCAGGTGATGTACATCACTCAGCACAACTACGTCGCAGAAGTTGTAGGTATTAACGGGAGACAGCTTGGGTGCAATCAAGGGAGAGCAGCAATTCAAGGTAATGTCTGAAGGAATAAAAATGGCTGCTGGTGCATTCTGTATGTTTCAGTGGGGTCTTACAAGGAAATAAATATTCAAGGCTTCACTGGGATGACTTCACTGACCTTAAGAAAAGGCCAGGCCTGTACTCCCATATGAAACATGTAGGATAAATATAGCAGGACCCGTTTTCAAATTGCACTCACCTAGTGAAGCCAGGCTAAAACAACACCCCTGTAGTGACTGTGCCACATTGTTGCTCAGGGGCACCATCTGGGGGACAGGGGCCAATGCCCCATATTTTCAAGGAAGGGGTCAGGCTCCTCCAAAATGCAGGGCCCTGCCACATCCTTTTGAGGATCACCAGGGGGGCAGTGCAAAGCACCTTCGCCCCACACATCCCTTTGACGTTTGCCAGAGTGCCTTCCCAGAGCAAAAGAAATGCCTGTGGAAGGGGTTGCACAGAGTGTAAATTTCCCAAGGCAGCTCCCCTGAAGCCCCCATAGTCTCTTCTCAGGTTCTGGAGACCTTTTTAAATGGGGTGGACTGTGAAATGACAGCGTAGAGGAGAAAATGAGGATCACTGAAAACCTGCCCACAGAAGGTGTCATTTGGGGCCACCCTCCCCTTCCTCCTCATCTCAACCCCATTCAAAAGGGTCTCCTGATCCTTGGTAGAAGATTGGGGCAGGTGGCTTTTGGATAAAGAATGGGGTGGGATAGTTTTCATACAATCATAGAACTGTAGAGTCAACAGTGACCCTAAATGTCATCTAGTCCAACCTCCTGCAATGCAGGAATCTCAGCTAAAGTGCCCATGACAGATGGCCATCCAAACTCTGCTTAAAAACCTCTACAACCTCCTGAGAGGTTCCACTGTCAAACAGGCTCTCACTGTCAGAAGGTTTTTCCTGATGTTTGGTCGGAATCTCCCCCCCCTTTTTTTTAACTTGAAGCCATTGGGGCACAGGTGGTCTTTTTGTTTCATGCCCGTAGAATAAAGAGTGTTTATGAGTCTATTTAGAATACGAAGTTAATGTACAAAAAGTTATCAAACAAGCTGTGCACAACAGAAGGTAAACAAATGCCAGAAACTAATTGGTCTCCCACCCCCAATATCTTGAAGAAACAGTGCATCTGTAGAGATGGACATCAGATATCAAGTCTAGCAACTGTTCTTAAGGAGTGTGTGTGTGTGTGTGTGTGTGTGTGTGTGTGTGTGTGTGTGCCTACATGCACAACACAAAGAAGAAACCCATTCCCACTTTTATGATTTTTCTCTATTCCGTGTTGTTAACAGATGGCCAGGATGATGTCTCCCTCTAGTGGGACTCTGGGAAGATAAGTTAAGGGTAAAGATTGCTGTAAGAGCAGTAGGGCTGCTCTGGAAATACCCTCACTACTTTGAGTCGAAATGTACCTTCCTTCTCCAAGCTTGACCTCTGAAAACTGGAGTCCTGCAATCCTAGAGCAGAAGCAGTGATTGCCCAGCAACCCCGATCTTCCTAAGAGAAAACCTGCTCCACCCATTTCCTGGAGCACTTTCCTTTTTAAACCAATAAAGGTGAAGAATTAAGAACTGAACATTCAAACAGTGTTCTAAAAATGCAAAATGCCTCACTGAATTACATAGGAAGATTCAGGCAGATGACTAGAAAACACTTCATTTGCTGGAATCAGTTTGCACAGCAGCTAAAAAGTTTTATGTGAGCCATGTTTATGTTTCATTCATCTTCACCCCAGTTCAGCAGGCATACAGTACTTGTAATCAAATATCCACTGTAGGCCATATATACAAGATTCTGTATTATATATTATATAGTAATATATTATATAGAAAAATATGCATTATTACATATCAGTATAATTAGTATATAGCTCTGCAATATCACAAGCTATCCTGGTTGCTTAAGGCATCTTCAGATGCCACACGATGCTGCAAATTATGCTGAAAACAAGTTGGTCGGGGCCTGGTGAGTGGCTAGGGTGGAAGACTGTCTAGGAACCCTGGGCAGCCTTTCTTTCTTTAACTAACAAGATTCATATACTGCTTAATCAGAAACCAACCACCTCTAAGCAGTTTACAAGAAAATACCGACAAAATCAACAGACTTTTTAAACAAGTAGATAATGTAAAGTTATCAAAATCAACAGTTAAAAAAACAACAAATATACCTCATAAAATTAAGTATCTGTTTTTAGTTTGAGCTTCCTGGGGGAATCCTTTCCTGGGGAATCTGGTTTTTGTTAAGAGCTTCCCATAAATTAAATAAATAAGAAAAGAGTTTGTTAATCTGTGACAACTTCTAGCTGTGACTCAAATGCACTGAGATGGCCATAAGCATGCCAGTTTCACAAGCAGAACTTGGCACAGATGAGCTCTTAATAGAGTAGCTTTAGGAGGAGCAGTTGTGGTGGTACATAAAAAGGCCAGCATATGCTGAGCTCTGCAGCCTGAGTTAGCATGACCAGGACCACCTCAGCCCATGGTAACAATGGCTGGAAGTTAGCCAGGTCATGCACTTACCAGGTGATGATCAAAATCCCATGGGGCAGGATGCACTGCTTTCACCATATACTAGAACCACATGTGTGGGAGAGGTTTGCCATACAAAGGCATGCATGCAAACAGGTCTGATTCAACCAATGGTTCCCTTCACTTTTTGAGGAGCAAAGTGTGCCAGCTTTTGCACATAGAAGACTCCATGTGAAGCACATAGTTCGCATGATGCACTAGGCTTGGGTGGAAGGAGGCACACCTGTTACTTCACTAGATTCAACTCAACTCAACACCTTTATTGGCATATAACTTCACTAGATTAAATGAACATCTACCTGATAAGTGAATGAATGAGGCCACCCACTTATTTCTAAGGGGTTTGTGGCAGCTCCCCACTTCTGAGGCCATAGGATTGTAGTGTTTGCCCTATCTGAAGGATGTGTTTTGCAGCAGGTAAAATTGCCTGAAAATATGGACTCAGCTAGACTGGTAAAGATGGCGATGTGGAGTCCCGTTTTTCTCTATCTGTTTTCCCTGTTTAAATTTACAATGCTTTAAACTGAAACACTTCTTTGATGTGTCTAGATCCAGCCTATTAAAAGAAGGATTAACCTTGTCTATAAAACATACAATTTCCAACAACTACGATCCTGTCCTCAGCAATATGCACAAATTAGGACTGAGGGTTTTCAGGGTAGAATGACATGGTATATGGGTAAACACATGTTTCTCAACCATTTGTCAGATGACATGAATGTAAAGGGGCATTTTAGGGGGAGGGGCTCCCCATATGGGGCTCGTCAACCAGGCAAGATAGCCCATCTAGGAGAAGAAAAATTATGGTCTTAAACCTTTGCTGCCTGGCAGGAAATCATCTGGAGAAGAAAAGGCTCAGGAGTAAACCCTACACAAATCTGGAGTAGAGTCCCTAAGACAGTTGGATAGCACCATGTATGGGCAACTCCTGAAGCCAAGCTGGTGCTTTCCTTTGGACCACATCAGTGAGGCTGAGAGTGGGTCTTGTCATCTAGGCAGCCTAGGACTTCTATGTACACTGCCCTGGGGAAGTAACTTGAGTGCTGCTAACACAGCAGTTTGACTTTACCCCCAGAAGTGCACTCCATTGTCTCCGAAGACAGACGGAACCAGCAGAAGGGAAGGGCTGCTTAACTCCCCTGCCTTACTGATTGTATGGTTCACAAGGAAAGAGCAGCTTAATATTACAAAGCAAGTTCAATGTTGAAAATATTGTATTCGCTTTGTAATGTGTAGTCCAGCTGTATGATTGTGAAAATGCCACAAGCCCCTTATTGAAAGAAAATGTTAAGAATGCATGCACGCTTAGGCAGCAACAGCTTTTTAATTTTAGCTCACTATATTTAAATATTATATTTAATATACTATTTTTGTTTGTTTCCTTTGTTAGGCTCAGAAAAAAAGGCTAGTGCTGGTATTGTGAAGTCGTACCTCTTAATGGGAACAAGAACAAAACATGAATAGTCTCTGTTGTATTGGTTTCACAACCCTCCCAACAACTAAGAATGTCTGCATGACTCCAATTTAGAGATTCAAACTTTTTCAGATTTCATATCGTGGATACAAAATAAGTACCAAAGGATTGCAGTTGTGGTGGTCCCTCTGGGCAAATTCCAGCTATCCTAACTGGCCACCAGAAGTCCTGCGACTCAGAGAATGAGAGGTCTCTTATATCTTGAAACTTGCTAGGGACTTGACCTGGTGTGCTCTATCACAGACTGCTCCTTAGGAGCAACAAGGGTGGGTTGTGAAGTTTTCAAGTTAGCAATCTGCTACAGTGCTGGACCAGGAAAGGAACAATATGCAATACAGATCTGTCTTCAGGTTGTGATTCTAAGCATGTTCTGAAACAATAGGATTCACTTCCAAAGTTAACACACCAAATTACTATGGCTGTTTATCTTGTGGCCCATGACCCAATGGGCCTCTTTTGAATGTATAGTATCTGTCTTCCCCAATTATCCTTGGGAGTGCAGTCTCTCTGCTTGCCACAGAGAGAAGGGAATGTCTAAATTAACTGAATTACTACCCAGAAGATTAAACCCTTTTCAAATAACCACAGACTCTCCTATTCAGTAAAGGAGGATGTGCTCCCAATCTATTCTCAGGGAGAAATAGCTCCTGAACAAGCCCAATAAATAAATAAAGCCATTTGCTCCAAGTTATTTTCCCCACCACCACCCCAAGGCACCCAATTAATACATGTTTCTGTGATACACTAACAAAAATGCTAAACTTTGAAAAACAAAATGAAACACAAAATTAGAGAAAGTAACTGACCATCCACACCACATGAAAACTTGCAGAAAAATGGAGATAGGAGCGGACATCATGGCAGAGGCACGACTCGTTGTGCATATAGGCTGATCCTATTAATAACGGGCAAAATAGCAAGTAGAAGAAAGGAAAGGAAACACAGAAAGAAACACATACAAGATGAGATTTCATGCAGTTTGCTGGCAGTTAGCAGAGTTAATGTGAAAGCATTCCACCCAGGAGCAAAGAATTTCACAGTGAGGATTGCAAAGTAAACTTAACTAAAATATTACACTAATACAACTACAGAAGACACAGTTAACACAGATAATAGCACAACAAGCTAGTGAGCAAGACTCCTTGTACTTTCACACACAACAGATCCAGGATCAAGAGCATGGAGATAGGCTAATAATTATTTCTCCCAATATTTCCGCCAACTATCTCCAGCACATGAATATTTTCTTACTGTTAGAATTGGGTGCTCCAATGTTCTCAATGTGGCAAACACTTTACAACAAAAAAATATCCATTTGTGTCCGTGTTCTTTTAAAAAATATGTATAGTATAGTCTAGATCTGGGACTCTCAGATTTTGCTACAGGAATAATTTCTACCAGGATCACCAACTCTAGTGGAAGAAGAGGCATTGGGTTGGATCATTAGCAGGAATGGGAGGAAAGGGGGATTCCCTTAAGGGATCTTGGAGGGTGGTGCTTCCTATCCAGAAGCCCAAGTCAAGGGCTGATGGGCCACAGGGCACACCAAAAGCAGTTCACACCATGGAGGACCGCTAACGATGGTCAACCACAGCTGTCAATCAACCGGCAAGTGGGTTGGTTGATCATTGGCTACACGCCCAATGCCAATGCCAAATAAAGTTGTGGTCTAATTTCAATCCAACACATGTCTCATAGTCTATACTCACTACCCGCTCGCTCCTCAACCACCTCTCTGTCCATGGACCCACAATATGGCAACCCTTACAATTAATCCATTTACAAATGCTTTTGCAATATCTTCTAGATCAGGGGTTGTGAACCTATGAACACCCCCTCCCCCAAGTCGTTGGACTTCCATCATCTCTGACCTGGCTGGGACTGAAACAGCTGGAGACCACAGGTTCCCCATCCCTTACTTTTGAACCACTAGATCTACTATTCGCAGGGAAGTCTGGGACCAGGCAACTACACTGCATCTTCAGGACAAAAAGAAAAGCCACAGAGTTTTCTAGGCATTTTTTTCAAAGGTTCTGATGACAAGCAGTTACCATGATGCACAGAATGGTAGCAAATATTGCCCTACCTCCCTCTTTAAAGGAATCATGTGTGAAAGCACAGCAATTGCAGCAAAGGCAACGCAGAAAAAAAGCAGCTGTTAATTTTATGTTAATCATGGGAACATTTGAAATAGAGTGACTATGGTTCAGAGTCAACAGTCAATTTAATGGAAGATAGGTTAACATCAATGGGCATTTCAAGGTGCAAACTAATCATTTTTTAAAAAAACTTTTTTTTTTCTAGTGCAGGGAAGGCATTTCCTCCATTTCTTAGAAAAGCAAACTTACGTCAATATCATCATCAAAGCAGACATCGGGCCCTTTTCTGTATCTGGGTTGCTGAACCATTTCACAGGGGTTTGGCCCCTCATCTGAATGTCAGTTAAGGAACATGGATAATGGAATGCTCACAATTGCTAGAAGAAGAAGAAGAAGAAGAAGAAGAAGAAGAAGAAGAAGAACTAGAAAACACAAAGAGAGTGAGGAATTGCAGGGTTTGAACTGGGAGCCTTACCTAGTGAGGTGCGTGTAGAGTAGACTGTGCATGTAGAGACTAGAGATGTGTGAGACCCCTCAATAAACTGTTTCTCAAGTGTGCCAATTGAATGCTTGAGAAACTATGAAGGATTTTGGGTGTTCAGTATGAACCCTTGGAAAGCCCTATTTAGCTACCATTCTGCCTTCCCTGCCAGTCCTCCTCCTTCCCTAGTGAAAAAGGTTTTGTGGGGGGGCATAACAGAGAGTGTGTGGCTCTTAACAGCACACTAGATACCATGCCAGGCCTCTCCTTAGCTACAAATGTTGTGTTAAAGTCCCACGATCCCCAGCAGGAAATGATGCTTCTCCTTCATTAATGGCGGCCAATTTCAGTTCAGCCAATTTGAAGGAGGCTGAACCTGGAGAATTTGGGTTCGTCAATTCGAGCTGGGAGAGACCCCGTTTCAGGGTTCACCTGTTGGCTATTTGCCTCTGTGTATAGACATCAGAGGCCATTCAAACACAGCAGGGGAAAATGGTGTACTACATCAACCCCTGAGTTTGGCAGAAATTATGAAGCCCCTGGATTGGCTAGACATCTAATAAATATTAGAAGCTGGGATTTATCCCTCCAGATGCCCTTTTTATTGTGCATTCATGATTATATCAGAGCAGTTATATGTTATTCTGATTTCAGTACTGTTTGTGCCTGTAGTAGCTGTGGCAGACATACTGCTTCATTTCCAGTTGCTGCATGTCCTATATCTTCCTGATGAGATCCTGTAACTTTTCATACCACAGGCAGCATATAAATTGAAGTCTAAAGTAGGTGGGAGAAAAGGGTAACTTGAAAGGAAATTTGTGTGGTCCTAACTTGAAGATGGAGAGGATTGGGGCTGAAATATCAAGGCAAAGTGTGGGTGTTTGGAGGAGTGAGCACAATATGTGAGATTTAGAACACCTTTACTGTTTACATGGCAGGGAAGACCATGGCCAAAGGTCATCACTACTTGACATCAATGAACCAATGATATGCTGCTTTGCCATACATTAATGTATGGCAAAGCAGCATATTATGTACTGTACAATAAAACATGGAAAGTTTGGGCAACAATCAACTAATCAGGTCTGCTAACAGAAGCCAGCAGAAGAACTTCTGCTAGCACAATGGGGCTGTTTGTGTGTCAGGAGAAGTCCCAGAACAATGCACAGGGGGAGGAGAGGGGAAATCAAGGAAGGAGAAATGCTTGTGCTGCAGCAGAATTATCCTTAGTGGTATGTTGAATTCCTTCCTTTAAGTGTGTCAATCATTCTCTTAAGGGTTTTCGATCCCAGCAATATTGTGATTGTGTTATATATTAAGATCATGCAAGCAGGGTGCTAGCGTGGAGTGTCTAATATCTCACACTAGCTGAGAAATGGAAGAGATACATGCCTGTGTTGATCCACTATTCACAGAAACACTGTTTCCAGTCCAGGTGTGTGTGTGTGTGTGTGTGTACACTAACTCGTCCAAGTTTTAGGAGCAGCTAAGAATCAGATACTGGGGTTTCTACAGAAATGTGTGGTGTTGTTATTTTGTGAGCAAACACAAATTCAGCGTAAACTTAAACTTCAAAGGATACCGGGCTTCTCTGCTTGCATCAGTGGCCTTGTATCACAGTGACGGCACATATGTTTGGTGTCACTCATTATGAATACTAAATTTGTATTGGAAATCTTCTCTGCATGAAAAAGTCTGCAAACAGAAATGAAGCACAGAACAAATCTTTAATGCTGGGGGGAAAGGAACTTGCAAGCAATTTTCTATAAGTACTTTTGACAACCAGGTAAACTCCAAAGACTTAATGCAACTTATGCACCATAAGCTACAAATAACCAGATTTTGTGCAAAGATCTTCCTACCTCAATGGGCAGTGTAAATATATAGAAGATATAATATATATTCAGAACCTGTCTTCTACTCAACAAAATCAAACTTTCTATTCCCAAGCAATATGCAATATGGACTGTAAAACACATGATGCCCATTGCTATTGAAGTATATATAAATGCAACAAGGTAAACTCATATTTGAGTGTCTTTACCAAGAGAGACACATTATGTGGCAATAAGGGAGAGCCTTTTCTGTGGTGACACCACAGCTGGGGAATATTTACCCCACAGATACACGACTGGCACCAATATTGCAAACTTTTCAGTGCAAAGTTAAAACCTGTTTATTTGTTGAAGCATTTTGAGCATTTAAAGTGTTGTTCTGTTAACTGCTCTGTTGTTTCTATTGTTTTAAAATGTGCTTTTTTTGATTACCTGTGTGCATGTGGAAGGTTTTGGTATTTTATTTTGGTAAGATTTGCTGGCTATGCCTTTTGTACACGTTCTGTTATCCATAAGGATGAATGGCAGTTTAAAAATTTTTAAGTAAACGCATTCATACACATCTATATTTATATCATCTGTATCTATATCTACTTCGTAACTGATAGTTTCACGTGAATAACTCAGTTGCTTCTTTAATATCAGAACACTGTTAAGAAAGCATCAGAGGCACTTTACATAATTTCAGAATTCTACGGAAATACCTACCTAGAACAGTTTATGCAATCTAAAATGCCATAAAATGATTTTTCATCATTGCCAAAGAAATACTGAGTTTGTACTGTAATGCAGCTCTGTTTTGATGGGATGGCACTGAAGTCTTCCTCCTCCATTTCCACTGTGAGAAAGAGAACATTTTCAGCTCTGTGAGAAGCTGCGATTATAAAAGCAAAGGAAGGTCTCTTACACCTGATTCTTCACTTACCGGCACTAAGAAAACGTGGGAATGTGAGGCCCAAAAAGAGCTGCTGCAAGATAGACCTAGATACACCGGGGGGGGGGGAACAATGGAACAAGAGAATAAGGAGCTGTGAGGAGGGATAGTGCCAAAATCAAGCAGGCTTTAGCTCTAGGAGTGGGGCAGAGAATTCACTGTGTGAACTGGAGCAGGAGATGGCAGAGAAAACCCACAGAACCTTCCTGGAATGGAAGAAGGGGATGGATCGCCTGCTCCTAGAATCATAGAATCATAGAATCATAGAGTTGGAAGAGACCACAAGGGCCATCCAGTCCAACCCCCTGCCAAGCAGGAAACACCATCCTCTTTGAAGCACAGCTTCCCCTGTTTCACTGCATGGATTTGTTGAAATCTGCTCTTTCCCCTTTTCTTCTTATTAAATGGTAACTGATCCCCTTCGTCTTTCCCCCTCTTTGCTACCAACTCCCTTCCTAGATTTCATTACAAAGAACATTTCAAGAAACCACTTGCAGGTGAAAAGAACAGCAACACCCCAAAGTCCAAACTAAGTCCAGACACCTCTGTGTTTGATATCATCACCAATAACCCGTTTTTAAAATATTCAGTCATGTTTGGGTTTCCTCCCTGGATTGCCCTCCAATTAAAGTTCTCTTTAATGGCAAAAACAAGGGTTTTTAATTTATGTTGAGTTGCACACCTCGTAAATATCTTCAGGAACCACTGGGAAAAGATTTTGTAGCTTTATTTTGCAGTGACATTATTTAATGCTAAGCTAAAGACTGAGTAATTCTACATAATAAACTTGAACAAGAGGAATGTGGGGTGAAATCTCAGCTGGGCAAATTCATTCTGTATGCATCAGTTGGTCAAGGCTCTCACATGTTCAAATGTATAATAAACCCTACCTGGAAAGTTCAACTTACCAAGCGGCTGCAGAGGCCCACCACCCTAGATGTAACATATCTGCTATCGTAGGCTAGAAAATAGAAGGCAATTGACATAAGGTTAGAATAATCTCTGAATGGGGGACAGTCGCTTCCCTCCTGCTGTTTGTTGGACTACAACTTCAGTCATCCCTGACCCCTGGCCATGATGGCTGGGGCTGGTGGGAGGTGCAGTCCAATACTACTGCGAGGGCACCACATAGACTGGCCTGGTCTAAACACATCCAGGGATAATACTGACTGGGCAAAGGCAAGAGGTAAAGGTAAAGGACCCCTGGACAGTTAAGTCCAGTCAAAGGCGACTATGGGGTTGTGGCGCTCATCTCGCTTTCAGGCCAAGGGAGCCAGTGTTTGTCCACAGACAGCTTTCCGGGTTTAGCATGACTAAACCGCTTCTGGCGCAACGGAACACCGTGATGGAAACCAGAGGGCACAGAAATGCTGTTTACCTTCCCGCCGGAGTGGTACCTATTTATCTACTTGCACTGGTGTGCTTTCGAACTGCTAGGTTGGCAGGAGCTGGGACCGAGCAACGGGAGCTCACCCCATCGTGGGGATTCGAACCGCCAACCTTCTGATCAGCAAGCCCAAGAGGCTCAGTGGTTTAGACCACAGCGCCACCCGCATCCCGGCAAGAGGATACTGACCACATAGACAGAGCGGAGTCCGGCTCCTTGCTTTGCTTCTTCTTCTGGGTCACACACAGACTGATAGTCATAAGACTTGTTAAAGGCATATAAGGACATGTTGATGAGATTTCGCATGAGGCCAGGGTCAATCTCACCAAAGAATTTTCCAATCTAATGAAGGAAAAGAGATTGTTTAAAAAGAAAGACACTTCTCTTCATACAGACTGGGAGACATGATAGTTATTATATTTACACCCTGACAGGACTCAATGTGGCTTTCAGATTAAAACAAGAATTGTTAAAAACACAGAAAAAACAATAATTAAAAAAATTAAATGTTATTTTTAATGTTTTTTTTTAAATTAACAAATAATGCAACCAGCAACATTTTGGGTGCAATATAGCTGAGAATACTTGGAAGCTTTGGCCTGGAGCATCAAAACTGCCTGTAGAATGGCAATGAATTATTACAAATGCAAGGCTCTTCATCTAAGTAAAAAGTGCAATAAAAAAAGAGAAAGGACATATTAATTCAAAGCCTGAACCCAAGAGTTAACTACTCTATAGGTACAGATTTAAAGAAGGCCAGATCTAGGGAGGGAACATTACATTTTTTTAAAATGTCAGGCTAATCCACACAGTTGTTTTCTAATGTATGTCTCACTTCTGGATCTCAATTTGACTCAAGTTCCCCCCTTCCTTCATTTCCATTAAAATACACATTTTTTAAATGAACAACAAAACAATGGCTACTTACCTATAACAAAAACTGTGTGCTTGCATATTATATACAGTACATTTCATGCACACATAAAGCTTCTTTTTGTTTCCCTGACATCCCTTCCTGTCTCCTTTTCCCCCATCCCCCACACCGGGCAGCAACTTCGACTCCACTCCTACTCTCAGTTCAGTCCTACTCACTGCACTTAGGACACAAAAGGTTTGTTTTAGGCTCAGTCTTTCGGCTCAGTCAGAGAGCAGAGCAGGTGAGTTTTAAATTCAAAATTATATACTTATTGATGGTGTGTGCATAATAATGTTTTGTGTTTGCCTGGGAATCTGTATTCCATTTACTTGTAAGCCACCTTTGGAGCACCTCTGAAAGGCAGAATATAAAGGTTTTTAATAAATAAATAATGGGGGAGGGACTTGTGTAAGTTCATAGCAGAGGTTCATTTGCTGCTTTCAGTGATATGCATAAGGCAGGTGTGTATCAGCCACAACTAGGGACAAGTGAATCTGTCCACTTCCTCTCAGTTTCTCATATTTTCCAATGAGTTCTCATTTCCACATCAGTCTTTCGGAAGAAGAAGAAGAAGAAGAAGAAGAAGAAGAAGAAGAAGAAGAAGAAGAAGAAGAATTTGGATTTGATATCCCACTTTATCACTAACCGAAGGAGTCTCAAAGTGGCTCACATTCTCCTTTTCCTTCCTCCCCCACAACAAACACTCTGTGAGGTGAGTGGGGCTGAGAGACTTCAAAGAAGTGTGACTAG
The DNA here is from genome assembly GCA_034641385.1 of Darevskia mixta. Lineage (NCBI taxonomy): Eukaryota > Metazoa > Chordata > Lepidosauria > Squamata > Lacertidae > Darevskia > Darevskia mixta. The sequence goes on along the minus strand of JAWWNH010000224.1, from coordinate 3,438,401 downwards.
CCCAAGGTCACCCAGCAGCTGCATGTGGAGGAGCGGAGACGCAAACCTGGTTCGCCAGATTACAAGTCTACCACTCTTAACCACTACACCACACTGGCTCTCATCACTGAATTTCTCTTAAAATGAGCATTTACATGCAACTTTGCCCAACATAGCACATTCATGCAAAGCAATTTCCTCTAATACAATGCATTTTAAAATCTTCCTTAATATATAAATTTTTATGCACATTTTATCCTAGTGTATACATATTTGTAAACGTGAGTGGGCTGGAGAACTGCAATGCAAAATTCGGATAAGTGCAAGTTTCAATAGATTGCTGTGTTTGGGTTCACCTAATGTTTCAAAAAGTGAAAATTAAGTTTGTACCCTGTTCTATTTCCACGTAACACACTGACATTCCCCTTTCAGATCTTTATGATCAAGGGTGGAGGGAAAAGGATTGGCTTGCACAGTTCTGTCATGGATACAGATTCTGAATGAGAGAGTTGTCCTGGCCGTTCTAATTTGGTTATTATGAAATCTGAAATCTTAAGTCAAACTCAAATCTTAAAGCTTGTAGTTTGATTTGATAAAATAGACGGCACTTTGATTGTTAGACAACTTGATCTGTATCACACTTACCTCTTGCATATCCCATTCCTGATTTGTCATCAAAAGAAATCCTCCATCATCAAGAATAACACAGTCAACATGCTGCAAGAAAGACAAGGAGGACAATAGAGGGAAATTATTATTTGCTTTATAGTCACAATTCAGAACATACTTGTTGAGCTGAGCACCAGCCCTGTGCCAGCCTAAGAAGAATGAGTTTTACCACCTGGGTAAATGTGTGTAGGATTGCAGCTGTAGTTACCTTTCCAGTTATAAAATAATAGTTAGCAGTTTTCTTAATGATCACATTACTCACTGAAGATCAACAAAAAGCGAGAAATCATTTGCTATTGACCATCATTTCATGAAGACAAGGCTACTGTCCCGTCCCCCATCTACTCATAAACTGTAGTACTGACACCAGTCACTCTCCTCTTGTACCTGTAGCTGCTAAAGACAGAATGGAAACACATGCAACTTTTAACTCTTATTTATTTGATCTTTCTCTCTGCGTCTTATTTATTTTGCTTTCTTCACCCATCCCCTGTCCCCCCAAAAAGAAAAAAAAGAAAGAAAAGAAAAAGAAAACCACATACACACATAACATCAAACCGAATTCCTGCATCTACACATCTTTATACTGAATGTAATCCAACCAATATACCTTCATATATACTTTCTCTAATACATTCTTACTAACTTATACATCCATCGTTCCCCAACTCAGTGTTATTTATTGACACTCAAATGCTGGCATGGAGGAAATGGTATTATTATATTTTTGTACATACTTCGTGTATATATCCCATTTTTCTACAAATTTCTGCCTGGAGTTTCCTCTGAGATCATTTGTTAATAGAGCCATCTCAGCGAATTCCTGTATTTTACATTGCCACTCTGGAATTTTTGGTGGATCTGCCTCCTTCCAACCTTTTGCTATCAGCATTCGGGCCACAGCAATTGCATATAGAAACACCTCTCTAAATTTTTTGGGAATCTCTTTATTATTTGATCTTTCTCTCGATACAGCACCAATTGTTTCATTGCTGTTGTTTGCATTCATAAATAATGACAATGTTCCAATAATGTATTTTGATTCCAATTTTTGTTGTTGTATGATTGATTTGATGGCAGGATCTTTATACTCAGTTGGATGCCGTGGAGATCACACAAAGCATCAAAGAGAGGGGACTGAATGTAATTTGTGGCTCCAAAGGTCATGAGTAGCTGGGATTGTTCGTCTTAGTCTCAGTTTAGATGTGACTGCACATATAAGCACTCTGGATTGGTGCAAAGAAAACATGTCTCAATGGCAGCAAGATGATCACAGAATCAGAATTGTAGAGTTGGAAGAGACCACAAGGGTCATCTAGTCCAACCCCTGCAATGCAGGAATCTTTTGCCCAACATGGGGCTTGAACCCACAACCCTGAGATTAAGAGTCTCATGCTTGGGGCTTTTTTCAGCTGGAACTCACCAGAACTCAGTTCCGACACCTCTCAGGTAGGCGCCATTGCCATTATAAGAGTACAAGGGGCTCAGTGTATGTTCCGACACCTCTTTTTCTAGAAAAATAGCACTGCTCATGCTCTGCTGATTGAGGTATCCCAGGGATGGATAATAGTAACATAATGCTTATCATTGACATAGTGTCTTTGTGCTTCAAAGCAAATATGCCATCCTTAGAACAATCCTGTAAGATAGGCCAGGATGCGGCAAGGAGTCCACCCTGTAGAGGCATTACCCACAAACATGGCTTCAGTATCTGCAAATGGTTTATTAATGAACACATTCTTACCCGACTGTTCCTTTCACATCCACACAGTTCACTTTTGCACTGAAAAATAGACATATAATGCAACATATGAAACCTGTTCTTAAACAAAGAATGATGATATTCAAACTAGAGTTGTGCTCATGCTGCTTTTTTAGCCAGGTCAAATGTCCAAGTATTTGGGGAGAATATTTACATTTGTCAAAATTCACCACTGCTGCTCAACAGTTTGCGTTAACTGCCATTGCAAGACCACAACAATCTCAGGACAATATTTCAAAACATTTCCAAGAGCCAAGAAGATGCACACTAACCCAACATAAAGTAAAATGCTCAAAATCAGGCAAAAGTATTAGTTCTGCAACTCCTGAATAACCAGACTTCCAATGAAAGTTACATATGCACAAAAAAATAATTAGGAAGATGGATTCCTGACAAATCCGGTAGGTAACTCGCCCTACTCCCAGATTTACTACTCTTGCCCACACATCCCTTTCTTCACCTTGAAAGGAATGTCCAAGGAGCTGGACACCCCCCCGGCAGCTGCTTATTCCCCCCCCCCTCTTCTCCCACCCTAGGTACATTTGAGGGTGCTTGGAAAGGAGGGAAAAGTAGAAGTTCAGGCAGTGGTGGGATAAAGCAGGACTCTGTTCAGGCCATCTCTACTCAGCATGATAATCAATCAAAGGCACTTGATGTTACACTATTGGATATTGGTAACAATTATATCTACTGGATAACTTCTGCCCATTGTATGTATGTATGTATGTATGAATGTTTGAATCAATATTTCCAATTGGATACTGAGCTGTAGCTCAGGAGACACAATAAAACAATCCTAGATGTAAGTTGAAGTATTCACATTGATGCTGAAAAGAAAAGCTACAAGTTCCTTACCTGATTCTTTGTAGTGATTTTCGTGAAATTGTCCATCCAGCTGGTCACATTGATTTTTACTCCAACAACTAACAGGGAATACACAATATATATGGGATGTCAGTCAGTTAAGGAAGATACATGGTCATTTCAAATGCCACCGAAAGATGAAGAAAGAATAAGTGTTGCATCCCCACGTTCTTCTCCCAATAAAGGCAATTCATCAGGGCATCCAAGACCAATTTAGTCTCATAATCAGGTCTGAACTCCAATTGAAATTGGAGAAGGTAATCAGTTTCATCCAAGAGTGCTTGCAACTGACTTACCAATACTCTTTTGTTCACCTTCCCTCAAAAGGGAAAAACTAATAAACAGCTTTATTCAGAAATCTGTGGGACCTTTAGCATGGTCAAAGAGACTTACAAGTAAGCTAGGTAATGCAGGTTTGCTCTTTAAAACAAGAACTTCAGTTGCTGTTTACTACGTCCAATAACGACAGTCAAGAAATGTCAATATTATTGCTTCCCACCTGCAGGTTTCAGAAGTTTTCCATTGACGGTTATTTTCACAGCCTTGCTGACCATAATGCCATCTTCAGATACACTTCCTGAGATATAGGAAGGAAGGAAGGAAACCCAAACATTTAATAGATGACTATGAAACAGTCTTGGTGTGTCAGAGAAACCAAATGAATTGGGTTGTATCTGTTTGCGGATTAGGTTGTGCCTGTTTGCAATTCACCCTGAATAGGTGGCTGATAAGGCCAAGGCCGTGCATTCCGATTCCTGTATGGGCCAGTTGGATATTTCCGCACTCCAGAGGGTTGGACTAGATGATCCTCTGGGTCCCTTCCAATCCAAAAATTCTATGATTCTATAAATGCCTCCCAGGATTGTGCTCTTGAATGAAAATCTTAACACCAGAGGAAGCCCTAACCTAACAATGGAAGTCAGGGTCATGCTTCACTGACTCAACTGCAGCTTCCTACAAATCCTTTGGCAACATTTCCTGAGTTCTAGCTAAAACTTTTGAGAAACAGACATGCATAATTGCTATATGGTAATCTTCATAGCCATTATGTATACTTTTCCAGATGTCTTCAACATTCCATAGTTGTGTAATATGGACAGACCGTACTGTATCTGGAGTTTAAGATAATTTTGGGTGCCCAGTGACTTACTGTTATAGACGGGAGCTGTGAAGATGTAGTTTTCATTATCTAAGCTCCTTTTGTAGAAGCTCTCTTCATAGGTTTCAGGATTTTCTGTCCAATATTCTCCTGCACTGAACATGAGATATTAATGTCAGCTTTTTGTCTTAATTCTCACATATTTTCTTATCCTGTGCATACCTAATCCGAAGGAAGCTCCACTGAATTCAATGGGGCTTACTCACAGGAAAGTGTGGGGAACATTTGACCCTTCACATTCACCACCTGACCACTGACCCTGCTGGCCGGGGCTGATGGGAGTTAAAACAGCAGCATCGGGAGGGTCTCAGGCTTCCCACCACTGGGCTCTAGGATTGAATTCTAAGGCTGCAATCCAAGACCATTTATTCGGGAGTAAGGCCCATTGAAATTAACAAGATTTACTTCTGAGTAGACTGTAGGATTGTACTGTTTGTTAATGTTACTGAAAACCTTAAAATGTGTCTTATTGTAATAATATAGCTCCCTGCAGATGTTCACATTACAGAAAATGGCTTGCTCAAACAATACTAGACAGCCAGGATTCTACCTGGCGTAAGATCAAGAAGAAGTCTCAGGTCCATGAGCTACGTCTCCTATTTAATCTCCAGTCAAAATCCAACCATCTACAGGAGACAACGAGCAATTTGGGAAATCCCATTATTAAGTTTGGGATCTCCACAACCCCATTCTGATTTCTAACTCTGAAATGCTGTGAAAACCTGAAACTGGTTACAGACATAAGCCGAGTGCTCAACTAATTCCACATGCCCAAAGGGAATCTGAGCTTATGTTTCTTGAATAGCAGCCTTTCAACACCAGCAACAAACCACTTTTGAAATCGAGGTACTTTTTTAAAAAAAGTTAGTGATAAAGGATTTGTGTCTGCCTTTTGTTTTATTTTTCAGTTCCACAGGCTGTGTCCTGAGGAAGCTCACTGGATCTTGACTATACTATACAAGGATGATTCAGCACAAGCTTTCCCTGTTACATTTTTGTCTTGTACAGTAACTGAATTTCAAAATATGAAAAACACAGTTTGTTCAAAATGTATCTACTGTAATTTATGAGAATTACAACTTTGTAATATGCCAATCAAGGGCATATTATTTTCAATATCTGGGTATGGGAATCAAACCTACGGCATGGACATTGATTCCGAGTACCACCCTCTGTTTCCTCCCTATGGGTCAGAATATTATATTTGGGGTATTCAATATATTTGTTGTGAAGACTCTCGCTTTAATATTCCATTACCAAGCGACAATTTCAATGGGGGCTTGAAAGAACTTCAGCCACTATCCAACCCTGAGTTAGGCATGCTTAAGAAGTTAGGTGAGGTATGTGTTGCATGTAATATATGTAATGTTAAGTATATATTGTATTGATATTTATAATAAAATGATTTTTTTTAAAGGCATGCTTAAGAAATTGATTTTGCCAGTGTCTCTGTTGTATTTCTTAGAAAGAAACAGACCCTTACCTTTTGGGATACACTCTAGTGATCCCTCCATCCGTAGCTACAAATCGTGCTGTAATTCCCTCACTGTGGGAGGAAGAAAAGAGAGACAGAAATATTTGAATTGAACTGAATTTGGAATGATTGCCAACCCTTTGTACATAATATTCACAAGTTTTTCTAAGATAGTCTAAAACACAAATGTGTGCATTTTCATATACTTAATGCCGTGTGTGTTCCTTGTGTGCTCTAATTATCAGAAATGATCCAGTATTATTTTAATACACCATTAAAAAAAACCCAGAAATAGCCATATTGCTTGGTTGGGGGGAGGAAAATAACACTCACGGGTCCTGCTTACTCCAGTAATTCTGAACAAGTTCACTTGTAAATCCTGCATCCAGCAAAGCTCTCATAACCATATCATTACCTATCAAAGGAAACAAGCCAAATGTTAATTAAGATCACAGGAAGCTGCCAAGTCAGACTATTGCTCCATACGGTTCAGTACTGCTTACACTGACTTGAAGTGGCTCTCTAGGATTTCAACAAGGAGGGGTCATTTTCAGCTGCACTTGGAGATGCAGAGGGATTGAAACGGAGACCTTCTGAAAGCACAGCCTGACTCTAGTGCTTAGTTATGATCCTTCCCCATACTATGACCACACCCCAGAATAAAAATGAACTCAGATTTCAACAAATATTTAAAATTTTAAATGTGTACGGTTTGGCATCGGTTGCTGCTGTTTCAATGACAGACAAATTCTAAAATCAAAAGGCCAGCTAAGTTTTAAAAAGTATTAGGTTTTGAAATGCCCTTCCTGTAAGGAGGTCAGAACAAGAACAGTTTTTATCTTCACATAACAACCCTATGAACTGGATGAAACTCTGCAATCTGGAATACATGAACCCTGTAAACAGATCTGGTAAAGGTAAAGGGACCCCTGACCGTTAGGTCCAATTGCGGATGACTCTGGGGTTGCGGTGCTCATCTCGCTTTACTGGCCGAGGGAGCTGGCATACAGCTTCCGGGTCATGTGGCCAGCATGACTAAGCCGCTTCTGGTGAAACCAGAGCAGCGCATGGAAACGCCATTTACCTTCCCGCCGGAGAGGTACCTATTTATCTACTTGCACTTGATGTGCTTTCAAACTGCTAGGTGGGCAGGAGCAGGGAGCAAACAACGGGAGCTCACCCCATCGCGGGATTCGAACCGCCGACCTAGGCTCTGTGGTTTAGACCACAGTGCCACCCGCATCCCAAAACAGATCTGGTACTATACATAATTATGGGAAACAGGGTGATCACACCAACATTTCTTCTTTGGAACCAATTGCTGCACTTACATTGTCATCTTCTGCAAGCAGTTTCATTTAATGAAAAAGTAAGGCTTACATGAAGGATTTTGGGGGGTGTATCGATCTATGAATTCGCTGAAATTCAGAAGAAATGCAGTGTTGTTGTCAGTTATTTTCACAGGCCCACAGTAGTCTCTAGAAAAAGAAAACAGGTTTTTAAAATATTGCTTTTAATCCATGGAGTAAAGCAAGCAAGCAAACAAATAAATTTCTGGCTGAGCTGGTTTGGGTTTGCATGTATCCTGGCTAATCAGAGAGTAGTAAACAATGATTAGCAATGTTTCATTTAGTAGCATATCATGTAGAAGTACTTGCCTACAGTCTGCAGTGTATCACTTTGACAACATTGAGAAATTCAATGGCAAAATTATGTTATGCATAAAATAAGGGAAAGTTAAATGCTATAAGCAAGGAAACAAAAGATTAGAGCGTTTTCACTCTGAATGATCAGCCTTGACATAGGAATGGATGAATCCATCAGCTTCACTTTCTCTATTTCCAAATGTAAGTAAAGTTTGCCATATTTCTGCATAGGTTTGCAATATATTTTGAAAAAAATCATTTATGTTTATTTCTTTATTAAATTTCTATACCGCCGTGAGGATCTGAGGACTGTGGGGTGGTTTACAATATAAAACACAAAAATACACAACATTAAAACCCTCACAAAAGATCCTCAGCATTTTAAAGTACACTTTTCCTAATATGAACATTTAAGTATGAAATTTTACCAAAGTTATATATTTCTGCAACCAATCTTAAGCAACATAATGCATTTTGGTAAGCTATTTTTGATTATATAAATGGATGCACATACAATCATAGGTGCATAGAAACAGGGTTTTGTGCCTGCACTCAGCAATAATTCTTACTCCAAATTGTTCAACAATAGCAACTCCTCACAGCTTCCACCCAGTTGCCCAGAGTGGTTGGGGAAATCCAGCCAGAAGGGTTGGGTATAAGAAAAAAATTATTATAATGTTATTATTGTCATCATCATTTTGTTAGTCAAAACTTGTTATGTATCATTTGGATATACAGAACAGGAAAATGACCAACCTTGGTGCTAAAAAGGTGTAGCCGAATTCATCAAAGCGATCTAGCTTCAGAGTTTCCGTAACTATAAAGATGAAAACGCAGTGTCAGAATCTTTTATAAGCAAAACTAAGTATGTAAATGCAGTGGATTTCAACATTTTTAAAGCACTCAGTTCCGAGGACCAATTCAGGCAATGGCTCCAGCTTAGCAAGATAAAGTTATTAAGCTGGGAAAGAGCATTGTGACCACATACTCCCGCTCTGCCTCACCCTGCGTTTCTCCTTGCATGTCCAAAATGTGAAATTGTGGTTTGATTCGGATGTGCAGATCTGGAAAACTGGTTTAAAGTAAGCACTATGGAAGCAGCAAAACCAATCAATATTACCCCACCACCCACATTTTCACATTAAAAGAGAGATTCATGTATTTATCATGAAATAGCAGCAGCACAGCCTGAAATGCTGCAACAATTGGTGCAAGGTAAAGCTGGCACAGTATTGACCTGCTAAGCATGACCATATGGCAACTAAAGCTGAAGCCATGGGGGTGTCAAGATGCAAACCAAAAGGGCTTGTAAAATGTGCCACAGGTAAAATATTTTACTTAGCATAAATTCATTTCAGAGTTCTTGAAAACACAAATTTGGGGTGAGGTGTTAATCCAAGTCTCTTAATAAACTGAGAGGTGACAGGGTCAAAGAAGCAAGGAGGAAAGAGAAACAATTCAAAAGCATGTGAGGAAAAAATACATCATTTTCCCTTCTCTATTTTTAGAATACCAAATTGTCATGGGAGAAGCCCCAAGATGAAGGACACAAAGGAGAACATCCAGGAGGAATGGAAATAGAAGCAGACAACATGTATAGCAACAGTAAATAGAGGGAAATTGAGCAACAAGAATATACTTGCCATTTTGGACTGTTATAATCCATCAGAAAGAGGCAAGGAAACAGAAAAAACAGGGTAAAGCAAAAGGGGTCACAAACCAATATTTTATTCAACCAGCCCCTTGAATAAAAATATTGTGGCATGGAACGAGATCAAAGGTTCATTTTCTCTACAGTTGTACACTGAAGAAAAGACAAACATCTCTGAAGACTTGAACACTTGTCTTTTGTCAACATATATCCATCACATAACTACAAAACAGCTTGAAATCTAGTTTTGAGCTGGCAACAACAAAGGGTCAATCATACATTATGTGGAGCAGCTATTGGGGGCATTTCACAGCTCCCTGGAGCAGCTTCCCTATGTGACTAGCATAGGACGTGGAGAACGCGCACAATGCTACAAGGGACGTACAAAAGATGTCAATGCAGCAAGACGGAAGACCGCTAAGAGAAGGTTAGATAGACTCTTAAGTCCCAAAGCAGACCTCTACAATGTGTGACCTGCCAAGCCAAACACTTCCATCACTCACGTCCTACAAGCTGAAGTAGGTTCAACCTGCCTGTGTGAGACCCCCAGGTCACAAATTGTATAGGCTTGCCCCACCTGTGTTCATGAAAGAGGCAAAGACTTCCTTATTTTATCTAAGCTTTCACCCAATGGTTTTATGACGTTCTAACATGATTGCTTTTAACTGCTCTCTGCAATCCATTATACCCCTGCTTTAAATCCTTTCTACGTATTTTTGTTATTATGGACTGCCCTGAGCTCCCTTTGGGAAGAAAGGATGGGCTATAAGCTTGAGACAAACATAGCAGCTAGAATAGGATTCCCAACTGCGTGGAAATCTGTAGGGAAGCAGCAGTAGTGAAGAGGCAAGCAAGAGTTGCTGCTTAGCCTTCCTGTGAATAAGTGACAGAAGACTATGAAGACCGCTGGGGGAACTGCACTAAGTTTAAAGTACGTCTAATAGGCTACAAACTGAGACCAAACAGTGGGAATGTAGCACACAATGGAGTGGAAAGAGCTTCCGCAGCATCTTGGAAGCAGTAGTTTCTGGTGCCCAGGGTTTCTGGTGCCCAACAGCGGGTCAAGTCCAAGCCCACGGCAGGCAGAGCCAACTAATTCTAGTTCCCTCCTCATCTTCCTCCTTGCTAAGTTCTAGAAGGGGCAACACTGAGACTATGAAGGAGGCAGCTGACAAGGAGAGCCGCCCCCTGGGCTGGATGTAAGGCAAGCATTGGGGTGCTGCCTCAGGACAGGTGAGGCTGGTGGGGCAGTGAGCGATGCATTAACTGAAGTCGACCAGCCTCCACATAGCCTGAGACCCGAATGAACACCTGTTCCCACATTAAGGTTTCTGTACACCTTGTCATCTTTGGAGATTCAGGTTTGGATGCTCTCACTGGGTGACAACTGAGGAAAGAGCTTTCTGGGAGGTGGTGCCCCGCTTATAGTACTTACTCTCAGGTAGACTTGCCTACTTTTTGGCCCGAGATCAAGGATACAAAGGAGAACATCCGGGAGGAATGGAAATAGAAGCAGACAATATGAGCAACAGTAAACAGAGGGGAAATTGAGCAACAAGAATATACTTGCCCTTTGGGACTGTGATAATCCATCAGAAGGAGAAGGCAGGGAAACAGAAAAAACAGGGTAAAGCAAAAGGGGTCACAAACCAATATTTTATTCAACCAGCCCCTTGAATAAAAATATTGTGGCATAAAGAGAGATCAAAGGTTCATTTTCTCTACAGCTGTACTCTGGAGAAAAGACAAACATCTCTGAAGACTTCAACCCATGTCTTGTTAACACTTTCTTTCATGTACCTTCTATATAATGCAGCTATTTCAAGGACCTGTGTAATGGAAATATTGACTCAGGGGACTCCCAAGAAATTCGGCCCAGAATCATTGATCTTGCACTCAAGAATTTTACAGACTGCTTCCAAGTTCAGGAAGTCCAGAAATAAATTATGCAATATGCTGTGCCACAAAAAAAAATATCCATCACATATGTACAAAACAACTTGAAAACTAGTTTTGAGCTGACAGCAACACACGGTTAATTCATACATAATATGGAACAGCTATCTGGTGTATTTTGCTGCTCCCTAGAGCATCCCCCCCCCAATATGAATAAGAATGCACACAGTACTTACTACAAGGGACATACAAAAGATTGCAATGTAGGAAGTTATCAGCAAGACAGATGACTGCTCTGTAAAAGTCAGACCCAAAGTCCTAAAGTCGGCCTGCCAAGCGAAATACAGTCATCCCTCACATTCTACAGCCCTCAGGAGGTTAAAACTACCTGTTTTTCTGCCTGCAGCAGACCACAATAATTTCAAATTTTCTAGGCTTGCCTGTAAGTATGGGCAGAAATTTGACATATAGAATTCCTTCCCAACAGAGATCAGGCAGATCTCTGTAGTGTTGGGTTGCTAACAGTACAGACTCAAATGTAATAATTGAAGATAGTTATGATTCCCTGTTTTTCCCTCTCATTCCTCAAGGCAAACACAAATATGATTTATTCAGATTTATTCAGTCCAGGTTGAATAAATTATACTTTGGTGTTCCTTAAAGGTTTTCTCTCTCTCTTCATTTTTGTATTCTTATGCTGGTACATTCTTTCCTTTTCTCATTTTTTGCTTCTCACTTTAAAGACAACTTGAACAAAACCCAGTAAGGGCACAATCCAAATTACGCCTGCTCATATCACACACCGCATGAAGCATTCAGAACAATTAAACTACAACACAAACCCAAGCAAGTTGAACTACTACATCATGTGTTGCATAGAATCTTTGCTAAATTCCAGAATACAAAACTCCTACCTTGCAGGTGGGCTATTCCCTAAAAAGACAGCAATAGAGGGTTTCTCTAGGTAACATAAGCAAGGAGGTGAGGGAGAAAAGTTTTACCAGTGCAACTAGAGTAACAGAACATATTCTACTCGTGTAGAATACTTTTTGTACCTTGCAAGCTCACACAATGACTTGGAATCATGGCTCTAGAATTAGGGAGCACATCATGGTAACATTAACGAATTTCACAAGATTCTGACTTTTTAAATACTGCTTTTAAGAAGGCGAGAAAACAATGTTGCAGAATGTTAAGGCCAAACAAACCCTAGTTTATGAAGCCAGGAAGGAGTTATTACCACACGCTCCCTCTTCGCCCATCTCTCATGTCCAGAATGTGAAAGTGTGGTTTAATCTTGCGCATAATGAAAAACTGGTTTGAAGTAAGCACAATGAAAGCATCGAATCTGGTGTGTGATGAGTCTCCAAAGAGGAGAGAGTCTAGTTGGGGATGCACACCGATGCCCGTGCTCAACCTAATCAATCTCAGTTGAGATATAAAGGTAAAGGGACCCCTGACCATTAGGTCCAGTCGTGACCGACTCTGGGGTTGCAGCGCTCATCTCGCTTTATTGGCTGAGGGAGCCGGCGTTTGTCCGCAGACAGCTTCCGGGTCATGTGGCCAGCATGACTAAGCCTCTTCTGGCGAACCAGAGCAGCGCATGGAAACACCGTTTACCTTCCCGCCGGAGCGGTACCTATTTATCTACTTGCACTTTGACGTGCTTTCAAACTGCTAGGTTGGCAGGAGCAGGGACCAAGCAACGGGAGCTCACCTCATTGCGGGGATTCGAACCGCCAACCTTCTGATCAGCAAGCCCTAGGCTCTGTGGTTTAACCCACGGCGCCACCCATGTCCCTTCAGTTGAGATATAGTTACATCCCAAATATGTAATGGGATGCATCAAGAAAAACACTGGCGAACGGTTACAAAACATTAAAGTATTAGGGCAACCCTTGCAGACATCAGATGGTTAGGATCCAGGTGCCAATAATGTTTCCCCTGGCTAATCAAAATTACCCCACTACTTGCCTTTTCACTTATCATAAAACAGCAACATGAAATCATAGAGTTGGAAGGGACCCCAAGGGTCATCTAGTCCAACCCCCTGCAATGCAGGAATCTCAACTAAAGCGTCCATGACAGATGGCCATCCAACCTCTGCTTAGAACCCTCCAAGGAAGGAGAGTCCACCGCCTCTCGTGGGAGTCTGTTCCACTGCTGAACAGCTCTTACTGTCAGAAAGTTTTTCCGAATGCAAAAATGGGACACCATAATAATTGGTGCCAGTTAAAGCTAGCACATTATTGACTTGCTTTGCCTGACAACATGGTAGCAGTTGTTCAAGAAGTTAGAATGCCAAGATGAAAACAAGATGCAAACTGTACCGAGGTTAAGATGAAAAGAGCAACATAAATAGAAAAGCATAAAATACATCATTGGAAAATACATCATTTTTCCCTCTCTGTCTTTCTAATACTCAACTGGCATGGGAGAAGCTCCAAGATTTAGAATACAAAGGAGAACATTCAGGAGGAATGGAAATAGAAGCAGACAATATGAGCAACAGTAAACAGAGGGGAAATTGAGCAACAAGAATATACTTGCCCTTTGGGACTGTGATAATCCATCAGAAGGAGAAGGCAGGGAAACAGAAAAAAACAGGGTAAAGCAAAAGGGGTCACAAACCAATATTTTATTCAACCAGCCCCTTGAATAAAAATATTGTGGCATAAAGAGAGATCAAAGGTTCATTTTCTCTACAGCTGTACTCTGGAGAAAAGACAAACATCTCTGAAGACTTCAACCCATGTCTTGTTAACACTTTCTTTCATGTACCTTCTATATAATGCAGCTATTTCAAGGATCTGTGTAATGGAAATATTGACTCAGGGGGCTCCTAAGAAATTTCGCCCAGAATTATTGATCTTGCACTCAAGATTTTACAGACTGCTCCCAAGTTCAGAAGTGAATCGTGCAATATGCTGTGTCGCAAAAAGCATATATTTATCACATATCTATGAAACAGCTTTAAAGCTAGTTTTGAGCTGGCAGCAACCCATGGTTTATTCTTACATAATATGGAGCAGCTATCTGGGGCATTTTGCTGCTGTTTTCCTATGCAAATAGGAATGCAGAAATACTTACTACAAGGGACACTCAAAAGATTACAATGCAGGAAGACAGATGACTGCTAAGTAAAAGCCAGACCCAAAGTCCTAAATTAGGTGAGGACAATGTGTGACCTGCCAAGCCAAACACAGTCATCAGTCATGTACTGCAACCTTAAGGAAGCTAAAAACAACCTGGTTTTCTCGCCTGCGTGAGACTGCAAGGTCACATATTGTGTAGGCTTGTCCTACCTGCATCTTATTTCATCCAAGCTTTGGGCTGATAGTTTAATGAAATTTTTACATGACTGGTTTTAACTGCTGCCTGCAATGTTTTATAGCATTGCTTTAAAATGTTTCAATGTGATTTTATTATTGTGGGTTGCACTGGGTTCGCTTTGGGAATAAAGAGCACATTATGAATTTGAAACAAGCTAGCATAGCAGCTAAAGTAGGATTCCCAGGTTAGGGGAAATTTGCAGGGCATTTCTAAGCAGGAGGGGCCGCCTAGGCCTTCCCCTGGATAAATGACAGAAGAGTTATCCATAAGGCTCCCTTTGAAGATTCCTAGGGAAACTGCACTAAGTTCAAAATACACCCGATAGGCTTTGTACTGAGTCTAAACACTGGAAATGCAGCACACGCCAGAGTTCAAAGAGCTTCACTGGCCCCTTGACAGCAGCAGTGGCTACAAGAAGCAGCACTTAGCCTAAGGAGGAGGCAGCTGGCAGGCAGTGCTGCCCCCTAACAGGGAAGCAGGCATGTGGGGGGCTGGCTTAGGACAGAGCAAGGCTGGTCAGGCAGCACCCCATTCACACGGCTTCAAAGCCATACACAGCTTAGGACCTGAAGGAACAATTTGAGACTACTAGAAAAGAATCCACATTAGACGCAATCCAGATTATATCCACTCATATCACAAACATTCAGAACAATACAATCCAAACTTAGGAAACCTGATTTAGGAAACCAATCCAGAGATTGATCTAAATCACAATGAGTTCCAGCTAAGACACACTATGCACACGATCTAGGCAGGATTTCAAAACGCACAACTCATACCTTGGAGATGGACTATTCAATACATTAGCTATTAGACCCTTAAAAAGACAGCAACAGAGGATATCCAAAGCATTGCTTCTCTAGGAAACATAAGCAAGGAGATGAGAGAGAAAGGTTGACCAGTGCAATTTGAGTAGCAGAACATATTCTACTTGTGTAGAATACTTTTTGTACCTTGCACGCTCACACAATGACTTGGAATCATTGCTGCAGAGTTGGGGGCACAGAATTCATGGCAATACTGCTGAACTTCACAAGAGCTTCATGGCTTTAAAAATGTTGTGTTAGGAAAAGGACAAGAGAACAATTCTACAGACTACACAGCAATACTCAGATTCTGGAGAAAGGTCACGGCTACTTACATTTTGCCTGAGTTAGCGCTTCCTTAATGTTGGCTTTTATGTAGTAAAAGCTGTAGGATGGTAACACCAAGGCCAAACTATACAATAAATAAATCAACATTAAATGGTGAGAATAAAGCCACATTTCAATACCATGGAGCCTTATCAGCCTAGCATGTTCCCTAGCTTTGATGTGTAAGAAAATCATGGAACATGTGATTTCATGGCATACATTTGCTTGGCTAACTAATTTCACTAAAACCGTTTACTGCTTTCTGCTGCATCTGAACTCCACTTCTCTAAATTAAACGTGTGGTACAGAGAATGAGGTCCTTGCTGACCCCATCTTGACATCTACAGAGCAGTCACAATTTTTCATGGCTTTGTTTAATAGAAAATTAGTATCACAGGATAGATTAAAGGTTGCACACAACTTGAAAAACTAGGATGAGTTGAAGGGGGAAGACAGGCAAGGTTTGTTTATCGAGACACCGATTGCCACTTACTTCTGAGTATTCATGCATTGCAGTAACTGAGCATTAAGTTGTTTTGACAGGAGAGTTGAAAGGCTCAATCCACATGGGGTTTTCTACAACTCCATTCGTTTAAAAATAAACCAGGTGAGTCACATTTGTACCTTACACATTGAAGAAAATGTTGCTCCCTGAGTGAATATGTTTGGCTTATTAATGTGAGCTGCAGTTTTATTATTTGCACCAGACTGGGAAGTGCTTCAGGAGCCAAAGACAAATTGGATAGATCTGTTTGCATGTTTGATGGATTATTGTATTTTAATGCAAACTGGTTCCCTTCAGGTGGTTTGCATTACAACTCCCATCAGCCCCAGCCAGTGTGGCCAATGCTGAGGGATGATGGGAATTGTAGTCCAAAACATCTGAGGGCAACAGAATGAGAAAGACTTCCCAAGAGCTTTGCATGGTCTATAGGATTTTTACTTTGTTCTGCAGAGTTGCGAGGTCCAATTCAGATTTATCACTAGCCTGACTTCTATTTAAATATACATTTTTGCTAACTACTACTACTATTGCTAGTAATAGTAATAGTTGTTGTTATCAGCCATTGAAGACACTATCTCTTAGCAGGAGACCTTGTAGACGATGGATTTTAATACCATCTATGGAGAAACAAACTTTTTTAAAAAATAAAAAATTCTACCACTGTAGCCCTTAGCTGTCATTAACATGGAGCAGGACTGCTTATTATGTAATATTTCCAGCAGATGCCTGTGGAGGAACATTGAAAGGAAACTGTAGGATACTCAGCTACAGACATGATAGTCAATTGCCATTTGAACTGTACACAGTAGAATTACTCATTATTTGGTGACAGCTTTCCATGAATTCCTCTCAAGGGAAATCAGAAAAGGCTTCTCTGTTATTAGCAGTTACTGCTGAACAGAACCCACTAATTAACATCTATAATTTTATGTAGCAATATGTCTACAGAAATGTGGTCTCCAGGGAGACTTAACTGCTGTTTTTCCAGGAGACCAAAAAGATATTTTTTAAAAAAATTCAGCCCAGAGAGAAATCAAACAAGACTCTGAAGATTAAGTCTGTCAAACAAATAACCAGTGAGGTAGAGCAATAAGACAGGAAATCCCCTAATTACAATTTCGGGCAAGTAAACAGGGAACTATGGCTGCTAATGATAGATAACATCAAATGTTGGCATTCATTTTTGAAAGATCCAAAATCTAATAATTTTCACTACTTCAGTTTAAGTTATTGTCAAATAATATAAATCACCAGAAGGCAGATAGGAAGGAAATTATTTCAGACTCAGAATCTGCTCCAAGGGTTGCTAGGCTTCCAGAATAGTATATTTTGTGACTCAAGTTGCACTTACAACAACCCCCCTGAACAACAACAACCTAACTGGGCTCGGGGTTAGTTGCCAGATTCATGTGTGCAAAATCCAGAATTGCATTTGCAAGCATCTTATGAATGAAGATGAACATGATTCTTTTATTGAGTGTACATGCTTGACCTGTAGAGTCTATAGACATGCACTAAAGAGCCAAACTCAGCCCATTAGAGATGGCAGAATGTATAGGAGCCTTCCCTGGCTTCGGTTAAGCTGAAGCATGCAGGGTGGGTTATGGTGGTAGAGTAGCTTGGTAGCGGCAGCCAGTGTGACTGAATTTGGTGACACGTTCAGTTCCCAGTACAGTAAAAGGTAAAGGTACCCCTGACTGTTAAGTCCAGTCGCGGACGACTCTGGGGTTGCAGCGCTCATCTCGCATTAATGGCCGAGGGAGCCGGCGTTTGTCTGCAGACAGCTTCCGGGTCATGACTAAGCCGCTTCTGGTGAACCAGAGCCGCGCACGGAAATGCCATTTACCTTCCCGCCGGAGCGGTACCTATTTATCTACTTGCATTTTGAGGTGCTTTCGAACTGCTAGGTGGGCAGGAGCAGGGACCGAACAACGGGAGCTCACCCCGTCGCGGGGATTCGAACCGCCGACCTTCTGATCGGCAAGCCCTAGGCTCTGTGGTTTAACCCACGTCCCACAGTACTAGAAAGCAAATACAGGCTCAGTCCACCTTGACTTTCAGTATCAGCCACAGCAAACAAAAGCTTCTGCTCTTGACTGCTACCACTAGAGTACGCCAAGCTCCACCCAATGGACTAGTATTAGATATATTTTTTCAATCAAAAGCCAGCAACCCCACCAATTGGAGCAGATAGTGATGGCTGTTTTTTGAAATCTCAAATATTTCCTCTGTACTGATCAACAGTATAGGATTATTGGTATCTTTCCCATGCACCAGTCATTTAAAGCATTATTATTATTATTATTATTATTATTATTATTATTATTATTATTAAAATTACATTAGAAGAACTTAATGGGGAAGGGGGAAGGTTTAACCTTTGCAAGAGGGAAGAGGCCCTGTGGAAATCAGGTTGGCCTTTTTGTTTCTGAGATTTATTATAAATCTTCAATTGTATTGTTGTTTTCATTTCAGCTCATTAATGCCTTTTTCCTCCCTCTATATTACTATTGTGCGCACATGCGTTAAAAATACACCACTGGGGAAAAGGCAGTTTTGGAGTAGTCGCACATGACTGCAACAAGGTTCTTTTGGTGGGATGCTTACCAGTGTGTAGGAGCTCTTGCGCTCATCAATTAAACACCAGAGAGAGAGAAATGCAGGTGAACTGAAGGAACTGAAAGCTGAAGCCAACTGAGCATGCTCCATTTCCAAAATTAATTTTAGAAATTGTCTTAGTTAAACTGGAGCAGAACGCAGGCCAGAGCAAAGCCATGTAGAAATAAGGGAAGATAAGTCAGGAACAACCACAAAAAATAGGCAGCAAGAGAATGTCTCATTCCACAACCTGGGCTCAAGTCCCTCTATGACTCTGGTGATAATCTGCCTAACCTCTGATGACAAAACAGGCAGGAGAATGTGGCCATTTAGATACTGTGTCCTAGGTTGGAAAACGCCATAAAGACATCACTGAAGCATCACTAAAAGGGCAGAACAGGGGCAGGGCAGGGGTGGAACAGGGGGTTTGTGGACATTTCCATTGGGTTTCAATTATGCACAATTTCACTGACATGTGCGGTACCTCGGAACGTAACCCCCACATAAACGGAGGGCTGCCTGTATAACAAAATTTGCCAGGTTAATGAAATAAGGATATTTTTGTTTTTCAATACAACCAGAAATTTTATTACCTGTAATCAGTACCATTTACAGCTGTCCATGTGTATGTTCTGTTTCCTCTGTCAATGTAGCGCTGCAAAATATTGAAGAAGACCATCATTTTCTCCATGAACTCAAGAAAGCTACAAAATTCAAGAACAAATCCTCATTGCATTGTATTATAATTAAAAACTTTATATTACTTTATATATCTAACAATTAAGGGAAGTGTCAGGCTGGGTGCCATGTAAATTCAGTCTAATGTTGACCAAAATTATTTTAATTTTTTTTTTTTATTCCTTTCTGGCAATTTAGATTTCCCCTACCTGTTAAAACAAAATGACAACAGTAACACAACCTTAAAATTGTTATCATAGAAAACTTAAAGACTGTGCAGTTGATAGATATGAAACATGCCTAGCAATGAGAAACTCTCACATTATTTATGTGTGAAACTCTGTGCCCGAGATGCTCCCACAGAGAAAAGGAGCGCTGTGGTAACTGCTGCTCCACCACATGCATCAGCTGTTAGGCAGGGAGGCTGAGCAGCGTGAACAAAGCCCAGGTCTCTTCCTCTGTCCTCAGTGACGTCCTCTTCGGGCGCTGGAAGAGTGTCTCCTTGTGAGCCACAAGGTCCAGCTCTCTCACATCATTTCCTGGTCTGATTCTATTTATTTATTTATTTTCCAGCACCGTTTATATCATCATCATCATCATCTATTATTTCTACCCTGCCCTATCTGGCTGGGTTCCCCCAGCCACTCTGGGCAGCTATATACAATTGTGCATGAGTAAAATGACCAATTTGAAAGCTGCTACTGGCAACCAGGCATATGGATTTCTTCATATGTTCTCCAGTGGTAATGGAGAACATAGCCTCACTGAACAGGACAGCCAGCATGCATCGATAGAAGCACAAATATAAGTGTGTTACTGGAGGGCAAGATTAATCTGAAATTTTCAATTCATGTAATTACAGAATGAATGAATGAGAGGCCACATGATGGAAAATTTTAGAAGCTCCCTGGGTACGCTGTAGAGATTTAATCAGAGTTAATACATCCCAAAGGAGCAGGTTTATTCAGTTTTCATCATTTAAAGTGTAACTCCTTGCCAGCTGTAGCATATTACAATGTTATACTGAGAGACACAGATTTATAGGAATGCCTGTGATAAAAACTGTACAGCTGCTGCATTGCAGAGTTACTAATAATGTTGAAATGTGCTGCAACAGGTGTCTTGCTTCTATCTAGGTACAATTTAAACATAAACATTAACAAGATTTTGATTTTTAGGAGTTTTGGAGAGAGCAGAAAAAAACTTTTATAGAGCACCTGTTTTTATGGCTAGAGCACATGTAAACATTCTGAGGAAAGTTTTGTGGAAATGGAGCATCTGAAAATGACTTGGTTTGATGTGATCTAAGTTTGAAGGGAAAAATGTATATGTGGTCTGCTTTTAGGGTTCTTGGCAAGTTGTGACAACATGTTGTCTCTGTCCTTCCCAAAGCAGAGCTGAAGAACATCCTGACAGTCACATCCCTTTGTGGGCCACCTTCTGAGGGCTGACTGCCAGTAGAGTATGCAAAGGTCAAAAGTCCCTGGAGCAGTCAAAAGTCAGAAGTTTCTATGCACACACACACACACCTCAGCACCCTCCTTCCAAGAAAGCAGGAGGCATTACCACAGTTCAAGGACAGATTGCAGCCAGACAAAATGTCTCATGGAGTGGTAAAAAGGTAAAGGGACCCCTGACCATTAGGTCCAGTCGTGTCCGACTCTGGGGTTGCGGCGCTCATCTCGCTTTATTGGCCGAGAGCCAATAAAGCTTCCAGGTCATGTGGCCAGCATGACTAAGCCGCTTCTGGCAAACCAGAGCAGCACACGGAAACGCCGTTTACCTTCCCGCCGGAGCGGTACCTATTTATCTACTTGCACTTTGACGTGCTTTCGAACTGCTAGGTGGGCAGGAGCTGGGACTGAGCAACGGGAGCTCACCCCGTCGCAGGGATTCGAACCGCCGACCTTCTGATCAGCAAGCCCTAGGCTCAGTGGTTTAACCCACAGCGCCACCTGGGTCCCTCTCATGGAGTGGACCAGTGAGGAAATGTTCCCTGTTTTCTCCAAAGGGCCAAACAGAGAGGCCTGTCCCCCACCCAGAGGTCAGGAGCAGATCTACTATGAAATTCATGAAGCTTTCAAAAATGGGCCTATTAGACCCACTTTGAGTTGCATGACTCAAACTGATTAATTTTTTTCTTGCATTTATTTCTACAATCCCAAAGTTTGAGAGTCAGTAGCAGAATGTTGCAAAGGTGTGGTGGTCTGTCATGGAACAACCCCATTGAATAAGATAGCAGTGGGTACCTAGACCTAGATGGTTGCCAAGAGGGCCCCATGATAGTTCAAGCTTCAGGGCTCCAAAAATGTAGGTACGCCATTGCCAGAGGTTCAAACCTCAAGCTAGGATTTTTTTAAAAAAATTCCTCCTACACAGATTGTGGCATCTGTGAACACAGTCAAAGAAGAGCTCTCTCTTAATCTGAGGTGAGATGTTGTTCTATGTGCAAATGCCAGACCACAGCTTCTCTCCCACCACAGCTTCAGATTTGAAGACCATGAACATAATCACCATCATTTATCAAATTCATGATGCTAATAAGCAATTGGAATCTTTTTGTTTCAGACAATTCCTAACATGTACTTGCAGGGGCTTGGCCCAGATGAACCTCATGGTCCCCTTTCAACTCTACAATTCCTTAATTCTATGATAACTCACCTCATCTTGAGACTTGACCAGCGTTCTAAATGTCCTATCTCCACTTTCTCCATCTATCATTTTTTTCCGAATCTACAATCAGGAGAATTACAAAAATAAAGAAGCAAATCCAATGGATTCAATAAATTTCACTAATTTTGAACAGGGTCCATGATCATTTCCAGCACTGTGTAAGAAATCATAAACTTTAAACAAGATTTGCCTAAATGCCATGCTCGAGGCCACGTCAAACAGCATAGCTTATTCATTTCAATGAAATCACATGCCCTCCAACCCAATCTCTGCTTGCCCTCATCTGCCCACTGCTCCACGTGGAATCGGGGTGTCCTGAGATGAAGGCAGAGTCTGGAGTGGCCTCAAAGAAAGTGGGGTGCTTGTCAAGGATGGAATCACTGGCAGCCCCATTAATTGCCATGCTGGCCGCAGCCCAGCAATGCATGG
Organism: Darevskia mixta; assembly: GCA_034641385.1. NCBI lineage: Eukaryota > Metazoa > Chordata > Lepidosauria > Squamata > Lacertidae > Darevskia > Darevskia mixta. The sequence continues at coordinate 3,415,949 of JAWWNH010000224.1, read as the reverse complement.
ATCAAATCCCCAACATCTATTTTAGCAAGATTCTTGGAAGCAGAGTTTATAAAAGTTTATCCCCAGAACCCATTGTAGTTCAGAACTGGGCTGAGTTGATTACCCCTAGGTGTAAAATATTCAGGGCTTGCTTAATAGAATCCCAAGATCTGATTTCTGACTCTGCACTGCAAGCAGGGTTCTCTGATCCATAAGGATCTTTGAGAAGGGGCTTTTTGGTTATGGAACTCAGGGTCATGGGATGCCCTCCCTAAGCAGGCCTACCTCTCACTGATATTGCTTGAAAAAAAGGGCATCAGGTAAAAAGCTCCTTATTTGTGCCGAGCTGCTTAAGATTGCTTAAGATTGCGTGTGTGCTCATTTAGCTGGTTTGCTTTTATGAAAACTCCCTTTTCTGACATATTTTATTGATTGTTGTTGCTGTTTTAAAACTAGTTGTAAGCCACTTTAAATTAAACACCGTGTGTGGGGTAGAGCTTTATTTGTCCCAGAAAACAAATAGCTTACCTAACAATGAAGACAGTGGACTCAGCTACATTAGTCTAAAACAACGTTTTGAATTTGTTATAAACATGCAACACCAGATGGCGCCAGAGAGCAAAAGAATCTATACGATTTTACATAATGATTTAATTTCTGACTTATTTATAGTGTTCTTTTCCTGTGTGTAGATACACCCAGTGATTCATCAATATCATTTACCTCAACTTTAATATCGTTTTCCAGCTCTGCATCCAGAAAATCCAGCGTCACTGGCTCCTGAGATTTAGGATTCTGAAGAAGAAGTGTCAAACCAGCATATAATAAATGTATTTCTTGCCATGTTGCATTCAGGATTAAATTGCCTGAATTGCTTCAAATTCTATCTTGAAACTCATGGGACTCATAAAGGTGGACTTACTTACCTCTCCGGTTTTTAATCAGTACAGCTATAAAAAATGTAGTCTTTCCATTTAAACAATTATATATTTTTAAAAAAGAGATAATTAGTTTACCCCAGAATGTAGAGCCTGGTAATGTACTGAGGCTCTTTCCTCAATCTAAATAATTTCACAAAATGTAGAAGTGTAGAAACTGCAATTGAGAAGGCAGACACAGCATCACGAGGACACAAAGAAGGAAGGCAGGAAGAAAAGTCAATGGCTTTTATAGCTAGTCCTCTACAGAGGAGAGTTAGGTACAACAGACTTGTTTTTCCAAAGGAGTAAAAGCACTTATTTTTAAAATTAATGGCAGAGGTTGATGGGCAAAGGTAGGAATCAAAGGAGAAAGGGTTAAATTCAGATAAAGGAAAAATAAGGGGAGGAGGGAAGTCCTCATTGTTGAAAAGGGATCCAGTCCTGACAGGTAATTTTGAAAATATCTTCAGAAAGTTTAGTCCTCCTTGCTGGTACAATCATGACCTCACTACCAAAAAGTAGTATAATACCACTCCTGATAGCAAGGACAGAGAACCCGTGGCCCTCCCCAGGCTGGGGGACTCCAACTCCCATCAGTTCTAGCCAGCATGGGCAATCCTCAGGGAAGGGGAGAGGAACCTCATGACCGTCGGAAGGGCCACAGGTTCTTCAACGCAGAATTGGGAAGTTCAATCACGGCCTACCTTCTAGGAGGATGGATTGCCATGATTGTAGATAGAAGCACATTCCCACCTAATGCTTGCCTTAAAGTCTTACAGTGCTCAGACCCCCTAGGCCTAGGCAGTTCTCTCCTTAGCACTCTTCTAATCAGATCTTGCAAAAAGGCAGACAGGACCCATCTCAACTCACTCTTTCAGCATTGACATTTCGGGGAACACATTATGTACATTCCTTTGACAAAAAGCACAATATAGAGAGCCATGGAGTAGTCACCCAGGGAAGGGAACATTGGCAATAGCTGCCACATGGGAGAGATTTAAAGCAGCCACCATCTAACAGAAGAAATTATGACCTGGTCTTTGTTGAGGTGAATATGTATGTATTTTCCTAAATGCCAGAAGATAAAATATATGTTCCCATACTTGTCTGTTCTCACACTTCACTGATTCCAGGAGAAATTCAAAGGTATGATGGGAGCATTCATGTCCATGACATCTGAAGAGGGAAAGTCTATGCAAATAGATTTTACACACATAGATTTTCAAGTGTAGGATTCCAGATCACATAAAGTATAAGCATATAATAATAATAATAATAATAATAATAATAATAATAATAATAATAATAATAATAATATAAATTTTTATTTATACCCCACCCTTTCAGGTCCAAAAACTGGGCTCAGGGCGGCTAACAACAAATACAAAACAATGATTAAAAACAACTTTAAAAACAGCTAAAAACAGCATAAAAAACAAACATCAGTGGGATCACCAGGGCTAACTGGCCAAGTTAGTCTTGCTAGGCCAGTAGGGAGACCAGGGAAGAATTTTAATGTGGGGACCCAGAAGGGTTTCATCAGAAAAAAGGGAAGGGGGAAAAGAAGATCAGGCTAGATTGAAGGCCAGGCGGAATAACTGTCTTACAGGCCTGCGGAAGGAGGTCAGGGCCCGCAGGGCCCTAGTCTCATGGGACAGAGCATTCCACCAGGTTGGAGCCAACACTGAAAAAGCCCTGGCCCTGGTGGAGGATAATCTGGCTTCTTTGGGGCCCGGGACCTTTAAGCTATTGTTATTCGTGGACCTTAAGGTCCTCTGTGGGGCATACCAGGAGAGGCGGTCCCGTATTTGTGTATAGATTTTCCCTCTTCAGATGTCGACACTCAAGGCAGAGATATTAGGAGTGAGATGTGTGGTGTTGGTGTCAGAGTCAACTGGTGCGTCCCCAATCTTGGCTCACACATTGAGTCGCACACTGATTACAATGTGTTAGCAAAATGTCAGAAAGGAGTTTGAGTCGCCAATAGTTCCAGTGATTTTAGCAGAACCATGTGCAAGGAAGGGATCCAACAGTCCAGAATCTGTCAACAGTTCTACTAGTCAATGACCGAGCAACTGCTTAGAGATAAAAATAAGAAAGTTGGCTCATTATGTTCATCTGGATCATATTAACAAGGTACTAAATAGACAGTGTGTTCTTTTTTTGTTATTCTTTTTAGAAACTTGCTTCAATAAGAGAAACAGCAGAGGAAATCTTGCCTTGGATATGAAAATATTCGAACACCAATTGAAATAAATGCAGATCATTGCTGGCACAGTACAATTATATAATAATAATAATAATAATAATAATAATAAATTTTTATTTGTACCCCGCCCTCCCCAGCCGAAACCGGGCTCAGGGCGGCTAACAACAGTAAAAATCACAATAGAATAAAAACCAATTAGTTAAAATACAAGTTAAAAACCAGTTTAAAATGCCGATTCATTTGCACCCATTACCAAACCAGGGGGAGGAAACCATCAGACTTTAAGTGTCCGACCCGAAGGCCAGATGGAACAACTCTGTCTTGCAGGCCCTGCGGAACGATGTCAAATCCCGCAGGGCCCTAGTCTCTTGCGACAGAGTGTTCCACCAGGTTGGGGCCAGAACTGAAAAAGCCCTGGCCCTGGTTGACACCAGTCTGGCAGCCTTATGGCTCGGGATCTCCAGCAGGTTATTATTAGTAGACCTTAAGGTCCTTTGCGGGGCATAATGGGAGAGGCGGTCCTGTAGGTACGAGGGTCCTAGGCCGCATAAGGCTTATATGCATTTTACAACTGCTAAGCTCTTATTCATCTAGACAAATAAATCAACTTTAGTGAAATAAATCATTGAGAGAAAATAATGATAAAATTAAAAAAAAATGAATAACAAACATACCGGGTAGTTAAATGAAGACAAGAACTTAACCTTCACAAAGTCTAGTTCTCAAATGTAAAGCAAATCAAATTTAAATAATAAATTTCTTACATGCAATGGAATGGCATTAGAAGGATCAAACCCAGGCAGCATGCATGAAGGCATTGCCGTGGCAAAAGCAGCATTGCAGTCCATATCCCGTTCCAGTAAACAAAGCAAGGACACAAAAGAAAACAATGTGATAAATAATCCATAATACAAGAATCAACCTTTTAAAAAAAAAACCTCAAAAAATGATAGCATGGTTTAGTCACAGTTACGGAATCTAAAAGTTTAGGCTATCTCTGAATAATACATATATGAAATGAATGTTTACAGATAAAGCGAATGGATCCCTAATAAAATGCTTAGATCACACTCCACTCGGAAGCTCTCTTGTGCAAGCCTCATGCATTTAATCTTTTTAGATACTTAATATGGTTTAAGTCCAAAATAACTAAATAAACCTGACTCAGGGACCTTTATAACCTTGAGTTTTAGGGCAAGGGCGTATTATTAGATTTAAGCACTATAGAAATGAATAATAAGAATTAATCAGAGGGATAATGGATGAAACTACAATGACTTCCCTTTGAACAGTACCATGTTCAAGTTCTGTTTGTTTCAATGTGGCTTGCAAAGGAGAACCTTCTAATGGATTGTGTCCTTGGGCTCTACATACAGTAAATAATGCCTCCTTTCCTACGGCCTCCTGGTTATATCCACCATTTGTCAACAGTTTTGAGGAACAATTAGTCTGCGTCTTCCATTATTGACTTACATCTTCCTTGATTTGATTTAAGTTTTATAAATGTTGTGAGTTTTAATGGTTATCAGAATAAGGGGATAGGGCAATCAGAAATCTGAAAAAATAAATGTGCTTCTGTGCTTGAACAGAATCTAGGTATTATTTACAAAGAAGTAAACACTTATGAATTCACAGGCATTTATTCTGAGGTAACACTGAACAGAATTGCAGCTTCTCAGCTCTTAGCCATTCCTCTTAACTGCCCCCCCCCCAAAAAAAAAAATTGCTGGTAGTTTTTTTTTTTTTAAAGCCAAACTTTAGACTCCGTTAACTGTTCCTTTTCCATTTTGCTAGGATGCATTTACAGTAGATAGCAATCCTATATGGTTTGCATTTCTACACATCTTATCAGCTGCAGTCATAAAACATGACTGAGGAAGTAAAGTGAAAAAGCCATGCAAGAGCACAACTAATAAAGGAAGTACACCACTAAAAAAAAGGAAAAAAGGGAAAAAAAGAATGCATATTACAGCATGGCTATTACAAGGTAGGGTGTGTTATTTTAGTTAATAAGGTAAATACTGTATGAAGGACAGAAGGAGATATAAAACGATGCAGCAACATAAAAATGAAATCACTAAAGTGTGTTGATTTTGGGGGATGGTAGTGATAATCTGAACACACTGCGAATTCAAAATACTGCTGTTTTTGTGTGTGTGTGTGCAAATGACAGTTTTGCTGTGCTCTGTACAGCATTCATAGACACAGCTTCAAATGAAACAATAAGAACCACGTTTTGACCTGCATGTGGGAAACCACAAATCCTTAATATGGCTCAAAAGTCTATCAAATATAATGTAAGGGCTTCAGGTTTACAGTAAAATAAATCCAGAATAAGCAGCCTCCCTCTCCAGATTCCAAACTTCTCGGCGGGGTGGCGGGTGGGGAGGAGAGATTGAGAATTGTGGCAAAAGCATATATTCAATTCTGTTAACAGCAACACGTAATTACTCAAAGCAACATCTTCCACAAGCATCCACACTATGTTTGCAAGCTTCATGCTTTAGAAGCTGTTTGATCAAGTAAACAGCCTAGTTAGGTTTTCCCAGGAAGCTAAATAGAAGCTCTCTAATCTCAGCTTCAGCTCTATGCATCTTTAAACACTCTAAGAATCACCTCTATCCATAGTTACCTGGACATGGGGTCTCCTTTTTCTAATTTTGGGTATGCCCGCACCAATGTGCTAAAGTAACAAAACAGCATTGATTCATATTTTCACACCATTATGACAGTCATTTGTGGTTTATTATTGTAATCTCGAAGTGTACTACACTTTCATGGGCTCTTGACAGAGCAGAAGCCTTCTAACGCACAACCTGATCCGAAAGAAATTTACAGTACTTGGTTAACTAAATCCCATAGAATGTATACAACTGCAGAATAGATTGTTTCAGAATTGCATGATCGTTGTCAGCAATGGTGGACAAACCTAAAAAGATGAATCAAGTTAAGTGAGAGCTTTGCCTGCACATCTGAACAGACCACATTCTTTATCCCCAATCACGTCTTGCCAGCAGTTGTCTGAAGACAAGTCCCAAGGCACAAGCTCCTACTCACATGTAGGGACTCCATGTGATCTGGACACCTGGTTGTGCTATAATAACTTCTGGGGGAGATAGTTCTCCATTCACAATTCACAATGTTGCTATGTAATGAGTTGGATAAATTTGTACACCAAAATAGGTCATTATGGATATTGGAGCCATCACTTTATCCACAAACAAGTTAAGTATATGGAGCAGCCTCAAGGGAGGGGTGTTTCTAGGACTAAGGTGGAACTGTGAAGCTCCCATGTTATTTTTGCTATTGGATGCTGCATATTGTTTAAGTAACCTCATTATATTTTCAGTATTTTTGTATATAATTATATTTTTGTCTTGCTATGTTATTATGAAATTGTTTTTGTACCGTTTGTTTGAAATGCATCCTGTTTGTTGTAAGCCGCTTTGAGCAATTGTGTGTGTGTGTGTGTGTGTGTGTGTGTGTGTAAAATCAGCATATAAATAAAATGAACGAATGAATGAATTTTGTGCCATTTCATGTGCATAAGCTGCACTGATTTCAATACAGCATGTTTTTAATGTTGATGTTTTATTCTCATGATATCTTTAAAAATCTGCGGAGTCTTTTTTCAGTACACCCATCAGAAATGTAACCAGGCACAAAGGAAATTGCTGTTTGTTGAGTTGGGAAGGATTACTATACAAGAGACTATAAATCACCAGATTGTCATTTTGCACCAATTTCCAATAAGAGGTTTTCAGAATGGTAAGAATTCAGAAGGTACTCATAAGACTTGGAAACGATGCCTTATGAGGAACGGCTTAGGGAGCTGGGTATGTTTAGCCTGGAGAAGAGAAGGTTAAGGGGTGATATGATAGCCATGTTCAAATATATAAAAGGATGTCATATAGAGGAGGGAGAAAAGTTGTTTTCTGCTGCTCCTGAGAAGAGGACATGGAGCAATGGATTCAAACTACAAGAAAGAAGATTCCATCTAAACATTAGGAAGAATTTCCTGACAGTAAGAGCTGTTCGACAGTGGAATTTGCTGCCAAGGAGTGTGGTGGAGTCTCCTTCTTTGGAGGTCTTTAAGCAGAGGCTTGACAGCCATCTGTCAGGAATGCTTTGATGGTGTTCTTGCTTGGCAGGGGGTTGGACTGGATGGCCCTTGTGGCCTCTTCCAACTCTATGATTCTATGATAATAATACCCTTCCCTTTTCTAATAGTTTTGCTTTTGGTTGCATCTATGATAAGATTTCTAGAAGAGAATACAAAGATGCTGCAAGTTAGTATGTTAGAGGACTTGAGTTACTGACTACAATTTAAAAGGTAGGCTAAAGAGAACAACCAGCATATGATGGAAAACTTTATTTATAGTGTACCTTTGCTTTAGAAAGTAGTTCTTACATCAGTCTGAACACCATGCACCCCATTAAAGACAAACACCAAGAGCCATATTTAATATTGAGTTTAAATGTTCTGTGAAAAATAATAAAAGAGAGAGATAATATAACTTGGGCACCAAAACAAACATTCTGAAAGAACGTTCTGAAACAACCACAGCTGATTTTTAGAAAATTCGGCTACAATAAATGCTCAGAAACTGTAATCCAAGTGGAGCACAGTGAGGCTTTCCAAGGAAATTGGTAACTTCCATCACAACACCTAATCCTATGGGGTTCTCCCTGCCCCATCACATATCTGTGATTTTCAAGAAATAACTAGATTTTTCAAAACATATATTTTGCTAGCTTCCCACTTGCCTGACAGAGACACTAAAGCAATAAACTGTACCTCCCCAATGTGGGCTGGTTCTCCATGCAGAAGAATGCTCCAGTAGGCCCAATAGCACTTTCCTGTGTTAGCACAGCTCTATGGTGGTCCCTTTTCCTATAAAGGGATAACCAACATGGTACTCTCCAGATGCTGTTGAACTACAACTCCCATAATTCACTGGCCATTCTGGCTGAAGTTGATGGGAGTTTGTGTCCAATAAAAATTGAACCAAAGATTCCCTGTCCACCTTAGAGCAATTCAGGGTGCCAAACACACCATCAGTCACTGAAGACTTTGGTTCAGCCTATAACCCTTCATTCTCTCACAAAGACAGAAAGAGATTAGGTAGGGGTGGAAGGGACTGTGGATATTTCAGGAAAGTGGTAGTACACAAGGAAGGAAGAAAACCCATAGGGAAACAAACTTATAAAAGGAATGAAGCCTGACCCAGCAGGCTACTTCTTACGTTCCCATGTGAACAATCTAACCTGAAGGTGACCAGGGATCTCTTAACTCATGTTCACACTTTCCCAGAACATCCCAGAGTTGCTTGTACAAGTGTGCACTTTCTTTTGTATCTGTGGGCTTCATTCATACAAGTACCTCAGCTCATAGATCCTGTTTGTGTGGTAGAGAAGCAACCTTCCCCCCTTCCGGGATAGGAAAGATTATGTGAATCAGCATGTTCATGCATAGACCCCATACACACCTGAAGTGCTTTTAAGAGATCTTACTTTGTGGTAAGAGAGGAGCATAGGCCCCTCCACCCATGTGAAGAAAGTATATCAAGTTGAGATGAGTTGCCTTACTAGGAAAACTGTATTCTTGTGTACCTGAAAACCTTCACTGAAACATGCTGTGTATTTTACTATTTTGGTAAATTTCCATTATTCCCTCCCCCTAGTTCCATTTGGAGGCCTTACCTCTTTTGGCTTTTTAGCCTCCCTTAGTGGGCCTGATGCCATAGCAACACATTTGTTGAATCACTTTCAACCCATACAGACCTCTCTGCTATGGCATTAGATTGGGGGGGGGGGGAACATGGTGGTCCTCCACTTAATCTTCAACTTAATGCTCAAATGGATTGCTGTGACTATTTAGTAATATGAATATTATTTATTCAATTTATATCCTGCCCTTCCTCCCGAAGGAGTCCAGTACGACTGGGCAATTTGCCTGACCATCACCTTGTATATATATAATTATTTAGCATCATTACAATTTCCTGTCCAATTTTTCTATCCTTACGGAGAAACCTCTACATACTGCAGAAGGTTTTGGAGCAAACATATACCAGTGTATAAAGATAAAATCACAGAAAACAACTGCCATGCCCATGGTGGAGTCTCATGGTTTCCCTGTGACTATAAATTACAGAGGAAGGCCGAATTGGTGGACAAACTATCTTCTGAGGAAGAATTTATGGCATTACTAATTTTCTGTTGAAAGGAATTCACATGTACTAAGCTGTTCCACAGAGAGAGGTTCTCTGCCCACATCCAAGAGGAGAAAATACTGTATTGGCTAATGGATCACGTTGCTTAATGCATATAAAAATGTGTGTACTTGGCTGGCTTTAAAAGAGGATATGGCTATCTGTGGTTCCTAGCCATGAGAGATGTCAGAGATAGCATGCTTCTGAATGCTGGTTGCTGGGAATCACAAGGTGGGAGGACACAGTTGCCCTCAGGTCCTGCTTGCAGCTTCCCACAGACGTTTGGTTGGCCAGTCTCAAAACTCAATGCTGAATTAGATGGCCTGATGACACAGGCCTCTTACTATGGTCTTGTATGCATGAACCAGATCTGACATTACTAAGGACAACAATAGGAGAGCCGTAACTTCTGTCTTCATACATAAAAGATGTTTGTGGTCTAATTTATTTCTCCCATCCTCTTTGGACAAACTGAAGTTAACAAGGTTTACATACCTTTGGCTGAAGATTTGGATGAAGCAGCACATAACCATTGGGGTCAATTGCGAAATAGTATCCATTTGGACAAAGCTGGGGAGAAAGAAGCATGGCTATAATATACTGCCCACTGTTGTGGCATCAAAAGAGCCTGAATAACCTTTCTTCAATAAAACTGACAATATGGAAATTGTGTTAACCCAAACGCAAACAAAGCTACCTTTTTTTATTCAAGTCATAATAAAAAAAAACCCTGTTTGTATACATAATGTGCGATGAAATAATGCTTGCCGTGCAGGTTATATTGGGGCAGCTGGGAGGAAAGATAGGTTAGTATGTATCCGTAGGTCTTCTCCTTTCAAAGCTGTGGAACACAACCATTTCCTAGAAGCCAGCTATGTCAGACTAGACAATTCATGGAAAGCCCTGGATATTAGCTTTCTGGAAAAGCAATAATCACTCTAAAACACCACTAGAGAAGAAAAAAGGGGAAATGACAGGGTGAAAGTAGGGCGAACAATCTTTTGACTTCCATCCAGAAGGATATTAGATAGACTGGAAGAGAGGCTTGAACAGTACTCAAGCTTGAACAAAAGTTAAAAAATAGTCGATGTGGGAAAAGCCACTTACTGTAAATCGTGGAGTCAGTTTTTTAATTTCTTCTAGCGCCACATCAACACCCATTACTCCAAGTATCAACTGATTCTGGGAAAAGATTTTTTTTTAAATGTTAGTTTTCAGATGGCTGAACAGTCAGGAAAGCTGCCCTTCTCTTTTTCTACATTCCTCTCAGCATTTTTGTTCTTTTTTCATTGTGAACCTCTAGTGTCACTAATTAACAAAGAATTTAACAGCAATGCAGCAGCTGTATGATTACAAAAGCTCAAACACAACCATGCAGTCGCTCAGGTATCAAAATTTGTGGAATTTGTGGAACTATAGAGCTGAAAATTTAGTACAGATGTAGTCCAAGAAATCCTAACTTCCATGACAATCTGGAAATGGGATATTTGTACACCTCTTCATCAAAACGGTGGGGGCCCCAATGTACCCCTGAATCAAGGGTTGTAGAAACAATGTAGGAACCTGACTTGCAGCATGTCAGACACTTGCTGTGCTGATGCTCTGCACACATGCCCCCTCTGTGGTGGCATTGTTGCCATAGGAAACTCACAGGGTCAGGGGGCCAGCAATTCTGGGGGCATGGCTTGGCTGGCCAGATGAACCCTGTCCTATAGACTTGACTTTCATTAGAATATTTTTATTGGCATCTAATTTCCAAATTTTGGAAATTTTGATGTTGGAACAAACACACAATGTTGGAAACAAACTTATATTTACCCTACAAGACTGGCTGTTCACTCTTGATTCCTGAAACTTTTAATTTATTGTTCATTAGGGTATCATTTCATCATTCCAGAGTTTTTGTAATCATCTCTGATCTTCCTTTTGCCAGGAAGCAAGTTCTAGCAACATTATTGTCAATGTCATTTTTCATCTCCAATTACATTTTCCTTATGATACTGTCACACTGTTACAATGGCAAATGCCACTGTGGAATAAAAGAGCAGCGTGATCTGCATTTCCTTTTTTCCCCTCAGTTGGACATTTGGTAATAAAATGTGTCATTGTTATTTTTGGTCTGGACACAACAAAAAACATCGCAAGTATCAATTTCTAAAGGCAGCTTGTAAGTCAAATTTTGTCACCATAACTTGCAAGCTATTCCAAGTCCATCAAAGTATTTTTGTTTTAAAGGGAAATCAGCTGCACTGAAGTAGTTTAAAGTCAAGTTGTTCAGATGGCTTGGCTTGTTGGGATGGCAATTTCACATGTTCCTGGGGTTCCATCTCCGCCTACCTGCTTCTCGTTTTGGTCTTTTGTCAAGTTGAAGACAGGCAGAGTTCCAGAAATGACCAAGCCAAGTTCCTAGAAAATGATCACAAGGAGATCTTGTCCATATTTTGTGTCAGAACACAGAAATATATATTCAAGCACAAATCATTCATTTAAATTTAATGAATAGCCAAAACACATTTGGATAAAAAGTACAACGATTTTTAAAAACAAATTTCATAAAGAAAATATATGCACCTGCAGTTTAAACCATGTATGTGGAGGGTTTTTCAAAAAGCATTGGTCCTATGCTTCTGAGTTCTAATCCCCTGTGCAACACACCTTCTCATTGATAAATATAGCTCTGAAACCTTTAGCATTAAACAGCTACAAAACCAGCTGTGAGTGTCTCACAAGTATGTGCAGAGACTGCCATATTTTCTTCTACTGTATAGGAATACCTTGCCCATGAACATGGAACATAGGAAAAGGATAAAGGTAAAGGGACCCCTGACCATTAGGTCCAGTCGCGGACGACTCTGGGGTTGCGGCGCTCATCTCGCTTTACTGGCCGAGGGAGCCGGCGTACAGCTTCCGGGTCATGTGGCCAGCATGACTAAGCCGCTTCTGGCGAACCAGAGCAGCGCATGGAAACACCGTTTACCTTCCTGCGGTACCTATTTATCTACTTGCACTTTGATGTGCTTTTGAACTGCTAGGTTGGCAGGAGCAGGGACCAAGCAACGGGAGCTCAACCCGTTGCGGGGATTCGAACCGCCGACCTTCTGATCGGCAAGCCCTAGGCTCTGTGGTTTAGCCACCTGCGTCCCTTAGGAAAAGGATAGAAGCCCTCAAATCATTGTTATTTGGGCCACCCAACATTAGCAGAGATGCTAAAAAGCACAATGAGGTATACTCTGGGTGTGGAGAGATGGGAACATCTTCAATGTGATTCTAAGGCCAATCACAGTAGGGGATTATCTGCAACTATGCAATGCAGAAGAAAGGAGACTGTCACAGTTTAATGTCAAGGGGAGTATACTGGTGTTATACTATATTTGTTGCTGCACAAAACTCTCTAGGCATGGGTACAACTGAAGCAGATTGCTTAGGATTAGACCATAAGAAATGGGATCCCATTTTTGAATAACTGATTTGTGTCATAGCATATTCATATAATTTATTTGCTTTTTATTGCTGAGGAGTGGGGGATATTATTTGGAGAATTTGTTTAAATATTACATGGAGCAATGGTTACACAATGGTATTGTTTTGGATTCACTGGCCCAGTTCAGAACTTTCCTCTTCTCCTTGCATGTTCTTGCTTTAGTGCTGACATTTAAGAACAGGATGTGCAGGAAGATATGAACTTTCTCCATGACATTTCCAGTAAGTACCTCATCAGCAACCAAGAAAGAGAGTCAATGAACTCCTGAGCATTGTAACTATAATGATACAAAAAACTGGTCCACTTTGACACAGAGAACTCATAATAGGCTGATTACATTTAAAATTAAAATAAAAAACACAAACCCCCAAAGAGATACTGCATCTTATTTCCTGCCAGAATGGAACTCCAGGCATAAGAGCATGGTTTGCAGAATATAAACCACAGTAGCAACTGAAACCTGTTGGCACTATTGGCACTATTTCTTTTAAGTGGAAAAGCTTTTGATGGCAATGCTTAGCCTTTTGCCGTTTCCTGCACGCATCTTTTGCACATTTCCAGTGATAAACTAAAAAGCCAGAAAGCTGTTTGGGTTGTGATCTCTTGAGCAGGGTTAAAGAAAACAAAAATGGCCCCATTTTTTATTCAGGCATGTGATGAAAATGGGGCTGATTTCACTACAGCAACCAAGTGCTGAAGAATATGCACTCTGCAGGGATTCCTTACCAGCTCAAGACCACTTTATTCTGAATGTTTGGTACAAACAAGGGTGTGTGCACCTGCATATGCATGTGTGTGTGTCTGTATTCATCTGAAAACACAATCAAACAATAAACACACACTAGGCCCACTCAGTCGTTCATTTGCTCCAATGTTGAACAACATGGGGGCAATGAGAAGGGGCGTGCCCAGTCGCCAGACCCTTGATGTTTTGCACATCCCTCCTGACATCTGTGCATCAAGCAGGATTGCAGTTCATGTGTGTAAGTAAAGGCTCAAAGGCTCCCTTACTACAGATGCCTGTGCTTGAAGTACATAAGAAGAGCCTGCTGGATCAGTCCAACGGACCATCTAGTCCAGCATCCTGCATTTACAGTAGCCAACCAGATGTCTGTGGGAAACCGTCAAAGAGGACCTGAACACAAGAGTTCTCTCCCCTGCCACAGCTTCTATGTACACAATGAGTGACTTTCATGCATGGAATCAGGGTTGGAGGGGGGTAATCTAGTGCAGGGGTGGGCAACCTGTGTTTCCAGGGCCAAATGCAACCCTTGGCTGAATTTGATGCAGTAGGGCACAAGGGGGGGGGAGGCTTAGTGGCTCTGCCCACGTCCCTGCCCCCCACCAGCATGTAACCTCTGACAGATTGCCTATGGGACTATGACCCTGACAGCAAATGATTCCCTGCCCCATATCTAGTACGTATATCTCCAGTCCCAAGACACAATATCTCAAAACTAAAATATATGTCATCCCTTCAGGGAAAGAGTTGCATAGACTCCGAAGCTAGGTGAACTTCATAGTTGAAATATTCCTAAATCTAAACCAACTTATTAATAATTCGTTTTTTAACACCGATGATTATTTGCCTACACTGTTCGTACCATTTTGCCACCCACTTCCTGGTAATGGAAGATATTCAGGGTTAAATACCCACAGATTCTTATTTTCTCAAGGCTAAGCTTCCTACTTCCTTCAGGTTCTGTTTTGAAAGATGTGCATTTCAGATCTTTTAGCCATCCGTTTGCTCTCCTCTGAAGCATTTCCAAGTTGTCAACCTTCTTCCCAGAACTGAACACAGCACTGCTTTTAACAGCAATTAATAGAGAAGCATGAAGTGGGAACAATGCTTCTGCTGATAACCGTGGTGACCTTCGGTGGCCCAGAATCGCAGACACAATTCCCCCGTCATTCTTGGAAATGCTGGTGCAATCTTGCCAATATCCAGCACTCCTTCCTTCCCTCATTATGCTTCTGCATTTGACTCCTTTCCAGTCTATAATGCTTTACATTTATCCTTGGTGAATTTAACTCTCTTGCAATCTGGTTTGCTCTCCACTGAAATGGTCCTGAATCCTGAGCCCATCCAGTCTTTCCCAGTTGCAGCAAACAAATTGAATAGGCCACTTTTCCCCCCCACTGCAAGACTGACATGCAAATAAATAATGTTAATTATAAAGATTTTATCTTCAAAGTATACTTTCTTTTGCTATGTCATGGCAGCGTGCGTCATACCAGGGCATCCAAGTAAACATTAGTCCACTGGACTTGTTTGGCTTGCTTCCCAGCCAGAACCATTGGTCTCCCCAAAACATCCAAGTACTCCTGTCAAAGAAAACAAACATTGAGTCATCTGACTGAGAAATGTTTTTGGTTTTTGTTACGTCCATGGGTCAAACTCAGGTGCAAAGCCTTCTAAGAAGTGTCAGTTGTGCCATAACCCTAGGGACTGGGCGAGAAATGGGAAAGTGGAACTGATAGATGCACAGAGATGGGGCTTTCCCTCTGTGGAAGAACAATATGAAAGTGATGTGTGGAAGGCATGGTAAAGAAGGCATGGTAAAGAAGTGGCTATCAGTCGCTGCTGTGTTCTGCTTTTTGGGGGGAGGGGGTTATTGGTGTGCTCCCAGTATGTTCCTGAACACAATTCAAAGTGTTGGACCTAACATGGCTTTGGACCTGCATACCAGAAGGAGCGTCTCCATTCCCATCGCTCAGCCCGGACACTGAGGTCCAGTGCCGAGGGCCTTCTGGGGTTCTCTCACTGCGAGAAGCGAAGTTACAGGGAACCAGACAGAAGGCCTTCTCGGTAGTTGTACCCTCCCATCAGAAGGAAATAAACAGCTATCTGACTTTTAGCTGGTGTCTTGCTTAGCCTTTTGGAAGGCAGCATGAGGGCTTTAGGGAGGGATGACAAATTTTTGCCCCTCTCTCCCACCCCCACGACAAGGCAGTTTGTGGCCCATGGGTTCTGTGTTGAAGTATTCTTGCAGCCCAACTGGTATGAAAAGTTGGACCACCCTGGTTTGGGAGACTGTATTTTGGGGGTGGATTAGGGCATCCTAATTTGCAGTCTTGAGTTGAAGGTGGAATGCCAGTGTGGGATGGTTGAGACAGGTAAGGAGAAAAGGCCACATACAGTGGTACCTCGTGTTATGTACTTAATCCGTTCCAGAGGTCCGTTCGTAACAGGAAACCACTTGTAACGAAGCGGCTTTCGCTAATGGCACCTCCTGCTGCTGCCGTGCCACCGGAGTGCAACTTCCGCTCGCATCCCGGGGCAAAGGTTGCAACAAGGGACATCTACTTCCAGGTTAGCGGAGCGCGTAACTCACAGCATTCGTAAGGGGGGCGGTACGTAACACGAGGTACCACTGTACATTTGACAGCTGTGACGTCTTCTGGGCCATCCATCCTTCAGTCATCACATCCCAGGTGACCATGTCAGCTTCCCTCCCACCTGGTGGTGCCTTTGGTGAACTCCAGATCCATCATTTGATAGTGAATGAGGTGTGTATTAGAGAGACCTTCGAGGATTAATTGGGGGACTAGATCACCCAAGATGGAAATTCAGTACACTACCAGCGTAAGAAGGAGAGTTCTTATGCATCAAACCCATCTCTCACACCAGTAAGCCTGTGCACTGGATGTGAAGGGCTGTTCCTGGAGGTAGGGCAAAGATTGGTGCCTGAGTTGACAGAGGTGGTCTCAAGTGCTGTGCTGGACTGTCCCCTAGCACCCATACTGGGGGACTTCCAACATTCATGCAAAGCCAGGGCCATTTTGGGACTGAGACAGCTCTAAATTCTCTGGTTCATAACCTCTACTGGGAGAGAGATGAGCATGTGTGGCCCTGCTGATTCACTTTGATCTTTCAGCAGCTTTTGAGGCCTCTCGCCACAGTATCCTTCTGGAGTGACTCTGAATTTGAGGTACAGTAATGCAGTGGTTCTGCTCCGACATGCAGAACTGTAACCACAGAGTGGCATTTCGGATATCTTTTTCAGCCCTACGCAGGGTTCTATTCTGCCCCATAATATGGTTTAACATCTATACCAGGGATGAGCAGCATGTGGCCCTCCAGATGTTGTTGGACTACAACTCCCATGATCGCTAACCACTGGTCATGCTGACTGATGCTGATGGAAGCTAGAGCTGAACAACATCTGGAGCACCACAGGTTCCCCATTCCTGATCTATATAGAGGCACTGAGAGTCACTCAGTGGATATTCTGTCACAGAAATTATTACAGATTTATTTGGAACCAATCTTCTGCAAAATAAACCAAAGTGAAAATGTTTTGCTGAGAGGCGTCACCCAAGAAAATATGTCCAAAAACAGCCCTGTGAGTTATTGTGGTGACTGGCTCTCATGCAAGACTTTCAAATATGATTGCTGTTTTATAAATTCTTGCAAATGTACCTGTGTGTTTATTCTTATGGCACCAATGGAAGGAATTTCGTAATAGTAACCTGAAATACAAAACACAAAACAGGCTTTTCACGGAGTGATACCAGTACTCTAGAATGCTGTTTCCACAAAATCAGGCAGGAACACCTACCGTTCTGATATTTCATTGCCTACTGAAAATGCTTCATTTCAACAAGTGATTTTAGGGCATTCATTTGATTCAGTGTCAGTGCCATTTTGCTGCAATAAAGAGAAATAAGTGCACAATACCTTTATTTTTGCAGGCCATCCATTGTATGGGTCCCTTGTCATAATTATGTTGACCAACAGAAAATGTAAATACACGGACCTAGGAAAATACAAAAAGAGGAGTTGAATAAGTTCATTAATCCAAGAGACATTATTCTTTAAAAAGAAAAGTCATGTTGAATGCCAGATAATCACAACTGAATTTCACCAGTGAATTACCATGCTTTCCTCTCCTTCTATACTTTTATAATGTCCCAGAATGGCCACTGGGCACTGTGACTTGCATAACTGCTTTTTCCTTCATTTTCAATTAAAACAAGTGGTGACAAACTCCATAAATTGCTTCCATCCACAAATAATGTACAGAGGTACACTTTATTGAAACTGAAACTCAATACAGATAAAACTAAGGTACTGTTAGTGGATGATTCCCTAGACATATGAATCAGCCTGAAAAATTACTTTGGACAAGAATATTCATATTTTTCTAAACGTATTGGTGAATGAACAAGGATTCTTACTACCTAATCAATTAACATCATTTACTATGAAACCAATTAACATTATTTCGTAATAATTCCAGCTGCCAAAAAAGTTTGCATCTTTCACTCGTAATAGCCATTAACAATATTGTATATGGGCAAAAAACGTCACTACTTTTGACATTTGAAATGCGATTTTGTTCTGAATCTAATTATTGCCACCTAGTGGAAGAGCTGGGGATGTATCAGATAGTTTGTGTTTTCCCTAAGGAAAAAGCAAGGCTCATTCGCTCTCATTGCTCAATTTGATTTTTTTACATGGGTCAAATTAAATCAAGTTAGGGCACCACTCAAGAGTATGTCATTTTTACTGCTCCATTCAGAGCAGCCTACTGGGAAAACTAACAGCAGAGCAGAGGTCTCCCTTGCATGAAGACTTTGAAGCTTATCTTATATTTAACGAAAAACTGGTCTGTACGGTATATTTTTGCATTTGAAAGGTGAATCTGGCTGACTCTGCTAGGACTCAGGGATGTGTTTGGGGAATGGTCAGTGGTATTGTTTGCTCTTGCCAAAGGAATCATAGTGACTTTGGACATTTCAGGAACACGGCGACAAGCTAGTATAGCACAACAAGTTGGTAAGGCACTCATTTTGCTTGCTCACCATTTACGTCTGAAGCTGCTTCCAGACATGCATTTCATTGGCCCACTCAACTACATTCCAAAAATGAATGTTAATTATCCATTGCTATATACCCCTTTTGCTGGGCTCAGAACTTTAGCCTTGATTGTTAAGTGATAGTATTTAGGGGAGGGTAGCAGAGATGAAAATCAGGAAATATATAGTGTATTTGCAAGTACAAGAGAAAGAAAACTAAAGGCAGCTTTTTAAAGATAACTTGTAAAGTGGTGGTTTCAATTCTCCTCTCCCCTCTTAATCTTTGTCTCCAACATGTTCCACTGGTATCAATGTCTGCCTTCTCCTTTCAGCTTCCTACCCTCATTACTGTGAGTCCAGCAGCCACAAGCCTCTGATGGCAATTAAATGTTTGCTAAAGTTAAAAGGAGGAAGGAACGTGCACAGAAAATCCTAATTTACCAGCAGGGCCCATTTACCAGATCTCTTCATCTTGTAAGTTCCTATCCTATCTACTACAATGACAGATACAGGCTGATTTTACAACGTACAAGTCTCAAAAATAATCAACATTTATGCAAATCCAAATGCAATTAATGGAAATACAATCTTAAGCAAAAGGGGAGAAAACAACAGGAATATGATTTAATGAGATGTGAGGCATTCATTTTTACCACCAAAGCTTTCCATATTAATTTTATCAGGGATAAACCAAGAATACATAGCCAGGCGTGTTAGCTTTCCAAGCTTGTATTCAAATGTCTAGGTCATACAATCCTCACAGTGCATGAGATCAGAATCACTAAACTTTTTTTTTTTAATTTAGATAATTGCTTCCTATTTAGAGATGTCCTTCCTATGTTCTTTTGTCTACGCTTTTCTTATACAACTCAAGAGATGTCCCTGATCCATAATGTTCCCAAGATATTGCAAATAATTGTTCGCTACAGTCACCCCTTAAAATAGGGGTTTATTCACCTGAAAATCCATTTGATGTGCAAAATGTACACTAAAAGCAAAAATCTTATACTTTCATACTCTGAACATAATGTGCATTTTCTTTTATGCAAAAGAAAAGAAAAGGCTGTTTATCCGGAAATACTAGAATGGCATTTTTATGGCTAGGCACCGTCCACACTTATAATTAAATTTTCCTCTGTGCGAGTTTAGCTGCATCAAGTGCAGACAGCAGATGTCAATAGCAGGTAATTTGCCTAATATGAATACAGCTGAGGAAGAAATCTTGAATGCAGTCACAAAGCAAGCATTTCCCTCCCCCTCACCCCCTTGTATCTACAATCAAGATTACTAAACCTTTCTAGAAGACGGACTGCTAAATACTGAATTGAGAATCAAAATCAAAGAGCAGAGGCCCATATGTCTGGGCCTTTCTAGCCATTGCCTCCCTTCCTACCCTGAGTTCCTCTTGATATCTTGGGGAACTGAAGGGAGAAAAGGGAAAAGGATACTATGTGCTTTTGCCTTCCTGCAAAAGCCCTGAAGACACGGCCATTTTCCCCAAGCCTCTGTGCAGGACTGGAGCAAACAGCTGGGTCTTCTTTCACTTTTCCTTCACCTTTTGTAGAAGGGGGTCCAGTTAGGCCCATTTTCCCCAAACCACACCCGCTCATCCATCTGCTGACAATCACTGATGGGCAAGAGGTCAGGGTTTAATTCTGCATTGGTTGTGCAATGCTGCTCCCAACCTGGAACAAGATCCTGCATCCAAAGCAACAGGATTTAATCTCCGCTCATCAGATGAGTAAGGGTCTTTTCCTCGATATGCAAATCTGAAAATATTTAATAACAAGCATCTAGAAAACATACTGCACAGACCAACCACTTAAGGCTGTCATCTATTCATGTTTCTTGCCTGAGTACAGTCTGTAGAAGGAAAATCACATCTTAGCTGACGAAATATAGGCCATCCTTCAACTTGATTTGATGCAGAATAGCTGAGATAGAATTTTCCAATAATAGTAACAACCCAATAGCCTACTCAGCCTAACTGTCAATGTTCTACAGTAATTAATAGTTTTCCATCGAAGCCCATCTTTCGAAGGCGAAGAGAGAAATTTTATACAGTATTTTTTGGGGGGGATTACAGTATTAAATACAACAGTAATAAATAGCATACATAGTTGGTTACTAGAAATCCTCCTCTCTTTTCCATTTGTTTATATTCAGAATAGAGATATACCGCAGAAAACTGCATTTAGTCTTTAAAAAAGAGAGGGAATTCATCTACTGGCAAAAACAGGACCTTACCATAAACTGTTAAGAAGCAGTTCACATACCCCCCAACATGTTGAATACCCAAACTGGGAAGTGCACCTTCCCATTTGTGTTCCCACGTGAGTCACGTGAGCTGTGCGAGATCACAGAGCCCAAAAGATGCACTTTTTGGAGCTATGTTTTCACGGCACCCCAAAACGTGTGCTTTGGGATGCTGTGGAAGATTGCAACTCCAAAAAACTTGGTGCGAAATCACGTGCAAGATCACGGTGACCAGAAGGCCCATCGTGCTCTCACAGGAAAAAATTGGATGTCCCAGTTTTTCTGGGACTCTTGCGGGGTATGAGTTTAGCTTGGGATTTGGGGGGGAGGTGTAACTACCTGTACTTATTTTCTATCTTTCAAATAAATGGTTTTACTGAAGCTCTTTCCAGATTAAACTGGAGGAAGGTCTTTTCTATTCCTACCTAAAACATGTTAATGAAAATGCAAAGGAAAACCATGCTTGCACAGTATTTCAACACAAAGTTCTCACATTTAATAAAAGTGGATATCAAAGAAAACTCAGCGAGTATAAGAAGCAAAGACTGTTCATAGAGATGGTCCTCTGAGCTACATTTAGTCAGTGATCATATACACGCTTACCTGGGAGTATCTCCCACTGAACTCAAGGGAATTTGCCTCTGAATACACTTCTACAGGAATGCAGTGTCAATTAGGTTCACAGATTATGCTCTTCAGAAGTTGCCTACACACATTACAGGAATGCATGGAGGGGGCAAAGGGATGGGTCATTAATAGTGGTTGCATGTGCTGGATGCATCCACAATGACCTTGTCCCTGCCAGCTTCACTGTTCCAGATCACAGTGCATTGGGTTCTGGAGGAGGAATCTCACCTCAAGTATCAAGTGAGATTCCTGATTGCATGGAGGAACTGAACGCATGCAGGTCCCCTCTTCAAATCTCGTGAACCCACAAAGATCTGAGGGTGGAGCCAGTGGGAAGAGGGGTGTTGGGCCAGCACAAACAGCCCTGCTTCCCTGTCGACCCATTCATAGAATGTATAGAGGGCAATATTGGATGGAGAAGGGCTTCAATGTTCTGAGAATCTGGAGTTCTATCATTCAAAAAGGAAATAAACATAATCCCAGTTATAAATCCATAATGGCCCCTTAGGCACTTCTTCTGAGGCATGTTTCTAAGTGGGGAAATAGCTTTCATTCCAACACCAATACTAAATTAAAGTTTTCTCTCTGCTTCTTTCATTAATCCATTTGCACCACCTGCGATCTCAACCTGTTAATCCAGGAATGGCACATGGAGAAAAATAAAAGTATCAAACAGTCCTTGTCCGTGTCAAATAGAAGACAGTGGAATGGCATTTTCTAGAACAAATATGACAGATAGAATTGCTCTTCGACTAAAGTATATCCAAATTTTATTAGCTGTTTTGCCTTTATATGATATCTGGCATATCAACTAATGAAGATGGCATTGCCAAATACCTCTCCTGATAGGGCTCAGAAGCCTTACAAGTTCTGTGGCAAGCCAAGTGCCCATTTTCATAGGGTGGTTCAAAGTTTTTGTATCCACATTTTAAAAAGAAAGGAAACAATTTTCATTTGCTGCTTAACAGTACAACCAATGGTTGCTGGTAAATAATGACAGTACAGCAGTTTTTCAGACATCAGTGTAGATCATGGATTCATGAACTATTCTTGCCCTATCAAAATAATAGTAAATGCACATGTGTGGTCCCTGCATATCTGTGTGTATTTTCCTTCCCACACAATGTTTGCGATATAGCTCAATAGTTTAGCAACACTAGCTGGCTCTCGTGCCCCCTCTCAGGGAGCTGCAGCTGCAGGTACCATAAACTATGGTTTATGTAACCAAACTAGGATTGGAAACAATGGTTTGCTACTGACTTGCTTAGACAAACATTAAACTAACAAGTTCAGATAAAACAACAAACTGTTTAGTTTAAAACAGAAATTGATTCTTCCAGTCTCCTTGTGGCCATACTGGAAGGGAGCACTCAACCCAAAGCTCATTTCATGTGGCACTAAACTACAGACAGCTTCTGGGTC
Organism: Darevskia mixta; assembly: GCA_034641385.1. NCBI lineage: Eukaryota > Metazoa > Chordata > Lepidosauria > Squamata > Lacertidae > Darevskia > Darevskia mixta. Next base: position 3,393,038 of record JAWWNH010000224.1, on the reverse strand, counting down.
ATGTGGCCAGCATGACTAAGCAGCTTTTAGCAAACCAGAGCAGCGCACGGAAACACCATTTACCTTCCTGCAGGAGCCTATTTATCTACTTGCACTTTGATGAAACTGCTAGGTTGGCAGGAGCTGGGACCGAACAATGGGAGCTCACCCTGTTGCGGGGATTCGAACCGCCGACCTTCTGATTGGCAAGCCACAGCGCCACCCACGTCCCTTGATACCTATCTTAGGTTTCCCTTATGTTCAAATTATTTGAGCTAAGCAATCAGGATTTATAAATTTGGCTCAGAACATTAAAATGTTTGTAAAAATGCTATCTCATGTGTTGGATTAATCAGTTTTGCAGACTGCCAAATATTCCCAATCCATACTAGTGGACCAATTTCAGCTAATGGGGCTTTATGAAGAGGAAAGCTTAATCAATCTGTGTCATTCACCAGATGCTATGACATTACATGCACAACAAGCCATTAATTAAATAAATGTATGCATGAGAAGCAGACAGGATAGGCAATGATTCTTATGAGTAAATGTGTTTCTGCAAAGTGATGGACAAATTAGGTGAATTTTAAATTCAATTACAATGCACACTTTTTGAGTGGCTCGTCTGACATTCTTCAAGACGGCTGGCCTTCTTAACAATCAGTGACCCAGGATTTTATTATAATTACAGTCTCTGACCAGTAAAGTTTTGACAGGCAGAGCCCCTCTTCCCTTTCTACATTCAGCTTAACTCCACTCCTAGGGCGGAGGAAATCCAGTAACCAACAAGAACTTGGAAGAAGGGTTGCAGAGAAGGAAAATGGAAAAGACTTACTTCCCCACCCTCTAGTTCTTAACAGACTCCGTGGTCACAGCAGTGCAGGCAAGGAAGACCAAGGAGCACCTATTGTCTACAAACCCCCAATCTCTTTCAGTGGCAGCAACAGATGAGTAGTAGGGAAGGACTATTCCACCCACAGTAATTGCAAACAAGATTGTTCAGTCTACGTAGATGCAATGGTGGAGTGCTTTTGAGCTGTGAACCTGCACTTTGGATACACAAATTCTAATACTGTATAAACGTAAGTGAACTCCCCTCCCCCTATTACATCTAAAATCAAATTAACACACTATACTTATTATTATTCACCTTTTCCCTTATTCTTGCAGCTCTTCCAATATCTCAGAATAAGTTAATAATCCAATTTTTCTACAGTGGCTGTATTACTTGTTTCCATCCCTCCATAGACTATGAGCAACTTTTTGAGAGGATTTTTGGGTTCTCCAAAGTGTGTTGCTTGACAAACCTGTCCTGGAAATTGGCTCTAAGATACTGACTTCTTCTTTGTCCTAATAGTTCTGTCAATTGCCATTCTGCTCTAACATTAGTAGATCAATTTACTTCTTCATGGGAAAAGTCTACTTTTTTCTGAGAGCCATTCTTTGGGGTAAAGGATTTGAGCTATTGATATTGGCATGTTATCTGTAATTCTTTTGGCTCATGATTGTGTATGCTAAACGTGAAGGACTACTCCCAGTTTGAGACCATTATCTTTGCCCAATTACATAAGAGCCTTTTCTATTTGACTAGATGTCATGCTATGTCATTTTTGGTTCAAAGAATACCTCTCATGAAATGTCTTCGGGTGAAACTGAATCTCTTCCACATATGTTTTTTATTGCAATTTTTATAAGTGCAAGAGAATGCTTGCTGTTTCCCTTAATAAGGACACTTCCTAGGAGATTCAATAAATTGCTTTCTTTTTCTTCTTGATGGGGTTAATGCCAGTGGATAAACATTTTTATTAAAGCTCAACCTACAATGTTTGATACACAGAATTGTTGTTTTAAAATAGATCTGTAGAATATATTTTCCTTTGACCTATCCTTCATTTGGCATACATTATGGTCTGTTGACTAATAGATCTGGAATGATGCTGACACTACACTTCCACTAAGCACCCTGGGGTTGGTTTGGGAGATACCTTGGCCACACAACGACTGCTTTGGCATGCTACAGATACAACAGGGAAACTGACAGGAGGTGGGGGTGCACATATATTTAGCATGGTAAATGCATTGCAAAGATAAAGTGTAAATTTCAGAGAATCATTACTTAACTATTTTTGCATACTAATGTCTAACGGAGCTAAAAAAACCTGTTTTGAGCCCTAGCACTACAGTTAGACTAGTGCTCCAAATGACTAAACCTGCTGACTAATGCTGCTGACTAAACCAGCATTTCCCAAAGTGGGTGATACCACCCCCTGGGGGATGCTGGGACAATCCTGGAGGGCAGTAGGAGCCTCTGGTGCAATTGAGGGGCATTGAATAAAAATAAGGGAGCAGTGGAAGTGTAAAGATAAAAGAGAAGAAAATTTTGAAAAGCCGTTTGTACATGTTTCATCTGCTGTGTGATGATGCTGACCACCAGGTTGAGCACTGTTGTGGAACAGCGACAATGCTTCCCCTTGATCCGGTGGTCGTGCTGCAGGCAAGGGGTTTTCCAGGGCTTGGGGGAACCCTTTTCGGATTCACTCAGGCCCAGGAAGCGGATCGCAGCTTGCCTGCCTATTTACAACATCTTTCTTTACGATGTTGTAGGATGTAGGTGGAAATATAAAAGAACGCAAATTTGTCACTGTGTTTGCTCACTTACAGAAGGTAGATTTCGGGGGGGGGGGGCTGAGTATTTTTTTAAAGGGGGTGGTAGGTGGAAACCTCTGGACTAAACCAAGGACTAAACTAATCCACACCTTGGCTGCCAATCAATGGGGATTTATAGAGTGGAAGACCCCCACCGCATTTGCAGCCTTGCTGTACTTGGCAGCTGGGAGAGAAGGCAGGATGATCACAGGCCTTTGTGCACACTACCGGTAATTTGTTCTTCTCAGTTGAAGAAGGTAGGCAACCCACATGTGTCAGCAGAGGTGCCAACTTGCCCCCAACACTGAGGGGGGCCAGCATCATGTGACACGTCCCGCCCCACCCATCACGCTAGTGCTCTTCCAGTGGCGGCAGGGGATGGGGAGCACTTTCCACACATCCTGCCCAGCGCCCCATGCTCACCAAGCGGCAGCAGGGGATGGCTGCATCCTCAATATTGAGGGGACTCAGCCCACTCCTCACAAATATTGAGGGGGCCAAAGCACCTTCCACCCCCCTATAGCTGGTGCCCCTGTGTGCCAGACCTTTCTGTTTGCATCACAAACAACTGTTCTGAATCCAGATGAAGACATGGGATGCAGCTCAACATTTCTGCAATTGCTAGGGTCTACTCACATCCAACAAAGAAGAATATAATATTGTCAACATGGCAACATAAATGGATAGCCAACATAGTGCCCTCCAGGATCTTGTGGGACAGACGAGGGGCGCTGTAGTCTAGCAACATCTGGAGGGCACTATGTTGGGTGTTCTTGGAATAGATGATAGACCGACAGGCAGATTATCATTATACAGAAATGATATGGTGTGCACTGGAGTCATTATCATGTTCTTTCGACTACTCAGAGTTAATTTGGTTACATAAAACTCCAGGGATTTATGGTGCAAGTTATCTATAGAGACAGAAAACAACTTTAAATATAACCATATGCCAGCTAAAAAGGATGCACCCAGTAATTTATAGGGACACTTCTCAGAGCCTAGATGTTCAGGGAAAGCACAAAATGTTTATTATTTTCTTCTAACTTGTCAACTTGAAGGTTAAACAGAAGTCAGGTTGAACAAAACAATGTAAGCAAAACTGAGTAGGCAATGTCACGTGATATGCAAACATTGCTGGAAGATGCAATTTTATCAGTTCCAAGCAACAAGGAGACACAAGATATTCTGATACTGACACAAACTATCCAATATGTTCATAGAAAATACCATTACTGTTATGCAGTAAGAGGAGTATTCCATAATCATTTGTAACCATAGAATTTCTTCTACATCTTAAAGGCACACAAAATGCTCATGGAATAATTGCTAAGTGTATCTCATGTGTGAAGGACATGGACCTATAAAATGCCCCCACCTCTAAAATACTCAAAAGTGGCAACTATGAAAGGATTAGGCCAGGCTTTTAACAGTTTTTAAGGGAGGGAGGGAGGGACGGACGGATGGACGGACGGACACACACAGGCCGTCCTGTGATGTCATGTCTCACTTAGACATTGCATATTAGATACTTTGTGTCACGTTCATTCCTGGAATCTTTAGAAATTTGCAGACCTACTGATTGTGATTCAAATAGTTGCAATGCATGTAAGCTAGCCTTTCATCTTTCAGTGCTTAAATCTTTGTTCTACTGCCTAAGTGTTACCAGTACTTGTGAATGAAGCATATTGTGAATATGCTCTCAGTCCCATGGATTCATAACTATATTTTGCACAAAGCTTTACAGTATTTTGTACCTAGGTAGGGCTGCCAGATAACAAAATGTACATATACCCCCAAACAGCCCAGCATAAGTGGTTCCCTCCCAGTTAAATTATTAACAGAACCCCCGAATATGGCTCTTTTCTGCTTTCAACCTGACTCGATTCTGCTATTAAATTTGCTTTCTGTTGCCAATTGTTTTATTTATTGATGCTTTAAAGGTTCTATTGCTTCAGATTTGTTAGCTGCCTTTGATTAAGATGCTGAACAAAAATAACTAAAATAAACGGGTAAATTAATATGCACATATCAAATACAGAAAAGCTGTGCCAAAGTATAAACTTTGCGATTTAGGATGGGAAGAGAGTGATTCACTTGGGGTGCTCTTTAAATATAAGTACAATTGTCCAGGGTCATTTGATTTCACAGCGCAACAGATTGTGATTTTGGAGTATACATCTGACCAGGTGTGCATCACATCACACATCTAGGGTTGCCATTTACAATATGGGAGTGGTGAAGTTGCTGTTCTCCCAGTGAATCCTTCCAGTGCTGTTCCAATAATGTTAGAATAGTGAAATTACACAAACATAGCAACTGGTCTGGTTACTTTTCCTAGCAAAGTCATCTATCCCCTGGGATGAGCAAAGTGGCAAACAACTGTTTGAACTGGTAACCATATAAGAACCAGACAGCAGACTTCTTCTGACATTCAGCTTAAATGGACAAAGCATCAAGTGGGCAGAGCAAAGGTGTCCTTTGCACCTTTTCCTGAAGAGGTCTCATATTTGCTGGCAATGAAATCTTTAGTATAGGATGTTAATGCCTTTTCCAGTTATCACTTTTAGTAGTGGAAATGAATGCACAGAGCACTAGAAAGCTTCAAGCTCTCTGCGATTGCTCCTTATACATGACTTGGCAAAGTTAATGAATAGCAAAAAGCTATCTTGTAGAAACATGGGACTTAATTAAACACTTCTTCTGGTGGTATTAATGATAGGGTACAGGTCTCAGATCTGATTAAGTTTTATGAATTCCCTAAGTCAATGTGCATTGTTTAGTCTTAAAAATATACATGATGCCTAGAAGTCATAATGCAAAAAGAGCATTCTGCTCAAAGGTTACTTTGAAAGTTCAATAAATGCAAATAAAATCCAGAATATCTAAAGTGAATAAGCAACTTATTTTGCTTTCCTAAAACAGATTTAAACTAGCACCTATCAATTTTCAGTAAAAGTTCTTTTTTTAACTGTTAATTTTTGCAGTATGCTGAATAAAGTCATTATCGCAATTGTAAATGATGGAAAAGCTCAATATTGAACGCAGGGATAAAAGCTTTTTTCTGTTCTTTCTTAGTTTAAAGAAAGAGAGTTCATTTTTTAATGAGCTCAATTCCCAAATTTGGACACTCCTGTGTATCAAATGATGCCACTGGGAACGTGAATGTGTTCAAAACTCCTGGGGGATTTTATCATTATAAGCTCCTCCCTTCTTCTTCTTCTTCTTCTTCTTCTTCTTCGTCAACCTATTGCAACACTAAGGTTGTAATCCTAACTCCTAATCCATGCTGCTGGATCCATCCATCCATCTGCCAGTCTCCACTACCCTGGAGAAGTACATCAGTGAAGGAATTCAGAAGAATACAAGGGTGGATTTGAGAACTATGATATGTTTGTTTTGTTGACTGTTGTGAGCTATCTCAGGCATTTGCGACAACAGTGTAAGAAGGAACAGCTGCAATGCCGCCCTCCAAACAGCGGCGCTGCTGCCCCTTACAAGGACAGGGCAGGGGTAGGACGCAGTGCCAGAGAGGTCAGAGCTGTGCAGGTGGGCTGACAGAAGCACTGGATTGGCTCCACTAGTGCACCTGCCCATCCCTGCACCATCCAGGTAAGAGGAAACATTGCTGTTGTCTAGATTGCTATACAGCTACATGCCACCATGTTTGTCTGCTCCTGAGCATAAATACAATAAGTATAGTAAAAATAAATAGTACAAAATCAATAAAACATAATTGGGATTGATCAATCAGTAGAGCATGAGACTCTGAATCTCAGGACCATGGGTTTGAGCCCTACACGTTGGGCAAAAGATTCCTGCATTGCCGGGGGTGGACTAGATGACTCTTGTGGTCCCTTCCAACTCTACAATTCTTTGATTCTATGTTACTGTTGGCATTATCTCTACCCCCACCCCCACCCCAATTTTAGTAACAATGACTGAGAATTTCAGAAATAAATTGTGGCCTCCTTGAACGGTCCCCAAACCATACATTGTAGTAAATGTCCACAGATTGCTGATCGTGAGGGGAGGGGGGGGGGAACCTGCTTTTTTGACAATAACTGTCCCAAACAGGCAAGAGGCATCTAGCTGGCCATTGTGAGAACAGGACGCTAGACAAGATGGGCCATTGGCCTCATCCAGCTCTTCTAAGAATGGCTCTTCTTTCGTTCTCAACAATATTGAGAAACAATATTCGTTTGCCAATATTGTTTGCCAATATTGTCATCAGGCCCTTAAAAAACCTGGGGGCTTCCCATTTAAGTCAATAACTATTGTGATATAAATGGATTTGTGCTTCTGTGCATAGTCAAAAGCAGACTCAGAATATGCAAATTATTCTAATGCGCTCTAATAATTTAAAATAGTAAAGAAAATATGGGTGCAATATACAACATTTATTGGAATCCACTTTGTGAAACCCAAAGCTGGCATTTGCAGATTAGGCTGAACATGCAATGCCAAAATGTGGGAGGTGGCAGGGGCAGTATTAAAAAAGAAAGAAAAAGAAATCACACATTTCCCACTGTAGACTTGATCTAGCCTTTTTTCCATATTCAGCCTTCCCCCTATAGTGACTATAGTATGATGATACTTGTAATGCATATATGCATGTTACTTTAGGACTCACTCTCCACATTCTTTACTAACAGATTAACAAGTATAGCCATAGAATATATAACCTGGTGGCTGAAAAATTACTATTTTTATCTTGGGAAGAATTAAGTAACAAAGTATAGCTTAATTTCCTAAAACATCTGAAACAGATTTTTCTTTTGCAGTGAAAGATACCATTCAGTGAACAGATGTTACACTCATTAATCCAATTTATATAGAATCTCTTCTCTCAAACGATATTCATCTGGACAGTCACAGAAAAGATGACACTCTGTGAAAACATCCAAATAGTTTTCCAGCAAAAGCACAAGGAAAAACCAAAACTAATTTAAACTACCATGCTTGCAACAAAACAAAACAAAAAGCATTTCAATTGAATTTTGGTGAAAATTGCCAGATTTCAATGGATGAATGAACGCTGAATACTTGAATGCGCACTGATAGAATTGATGCTACACAGCTGATAAGGCTTGGTTGATATTTTTCCACCCACAGAAAGATTTACTGTACTATACTATACTATAGTGACGCAGGTGGTGCTGTGGTCTAAACCAGTGTTTCTCAACCCTGTGCCTCCAGATGTTTTTGGCCTACAACTCCCATCATCCCTCGCTAGCAAGACCAGTGGTCAGGGATGATGGGAGTTGTAGGCCAAAAACATCTGGAGGCACAGGGTTGAGAAACACTGGGGCTTGCCGATCAGAAAGTCGGTGGTTCGAATCGGGTGAGCTCCCGTTGCTTGGTCCCAGCTCCTGCCCACCTAGCAGTTCGAAAGCACGTCAAAGTGCAAGTAGATAAATAGGTACCGCTCTGGCGGGAAGGTAAACGGTGTTTCCGTGCGCTGCTCTGGTTTCGCCAGAAGCGGCTTAAGTCATGCTGGCCACATGACCCAGAAAAACTGTCTGTGGACAAACACTGGCTCCCTCGGCCAGTAAAGCGACATGAGTGTTGCAACCCCAGTCATTTGCGACTGCACTTAACTGTCACTATACTATACTATACTACAGTATACTATACTATACTATACTATACTATACTATACTATACTATATACATGCATATATTAACATACATACATGTGCATACACTGTTTGTTATTATATATATGTTTTCCATTGCAGCCAATAACTGGATCCTAACACAGTTTGGAATCACATCAAAATGTAATGATATATAATGCAATCTTAAGCTGATATTGGAGGCAGGTATATTGACTCAAGTTATTAAAGCTATAGTGAAATTTTGTACACATGCAATGATGGATGTAAGAGTGACATTTAAAAAGATGCAATCTCTGATAGGTAGTGTGAGACGGATGTGTGTCTCCTCGGAAGTAAGCATCCACAAACACCGTCTGCTAAACTAATCACTTTATTTTATAACATTGAACAGTCCAGACTTTACGACTATGCATCCGACCCCTCGGAGTCAGATCCTTCTAGTACAGATTTGCGGCTCCGCCCCCAGCATAGGAGTTTCGGGAAGCCTAATCTCCACCTCTCCTTTTTCCGCTTCCGTGCCCTTGACCTGCGCAGCCCTACGGCTCCCCCTTCCCTTTCGCTTTCACCATCCACGCTGGTGGTGTCTGATGCTCCGGCAGGCTCTCTAAGCCTCAACTCCTCCTCGGTCTCCATATTCTGATCCCTTCCCATTGGCTGTGCTAGCGCTCTGGTGGAGGCTTCCTCCCATTGCTGCACTATCTGCTCTGGCGTCAGCAGGGGCTGTGCCTGTTCCTGATCCCAGACCCTCAATAACTCTTCGGGCGTCAGCGGAGCCCTGTCTAGGTCAGCCGTCTCCTCTGGCACCGCTTCGGAACCCGGCCAGCCCCTGACAGGTAGAATGGTGAAAATTGGCATTTATTAGCTTGGATCATCACTGGAGGAGGAGGAAACAGACTGCTCTCCAAGATCTCAGTCAGACACATTTCCCAGTTTCCCAGTTCATTTAACTGGAAATGCTGGAGGTTTAACATACAGGATGCCACGAGAAACAGCCCCCCTGTTTGCTGCTATCTGTATACTAATAGGTTCCAAACGGCACAGTTATCCATGAGTCATTCCAGAACCTGCATGACTTATGCAGTTAACTACTTCCCTATTTTGTCTGCAGGAACCAATCTCAACATGCTCAAGGCTCACTGAAGAGTTTATAAGAGACTTGAAGGGTCTCTGACTAACATTACAGCAATGTGCGTAATTTAATCCATACATGGTAGTTATTAGAAACTGACTTGCTACATTTTTTCATAGAATTTATAAGCAAAAAGTGTGCTTTGCTATTTGCTTTTTAAGTGCATTGTATTGTATATCCTTTGCTGTAAGGAACAAAGCACTATGAGCTTATGAAAATATACAATATATAAAAGACAACCCAAAACCTTTTATTTAAAATTACTCATGCCAGGGACGGAAAAACCAGCCATTTTGCTTTCCCCCCTATTTTCCCCCCTCAGTTCTTTAGTCAGTTCATCCCATTACTATATCAGTTTGTGATTTTATTAAAAATGTATGTGTGAAAATCCATATACATTTTTGTGCATATCTCTAATAATGTATTAAGCAAAACTGAATGCATTATTTTCACTAATTTTGAGTGCAAAATCAAAAATATGCTTTTTGGGTGGGAGAACTGTATAGCAAAATTCAGAGAGGGACAGCTGTGTTTTGGTTTGTGTATTGGTTGAGGGACTGCAAATTAGGTAGGTTCACATGAAATGCTAACTGAACAAATTTCTCCTTCGTTCCATGCCTATAAAAGGAACTTTAAAGGACATAAAACACTTGAGGACTTCAACAAATGAACCTTACTTTTTTCTCCTTGTTGTATTTGTCAAAAATCTCCTGTGCTTTTTCTTCACCACCATCGGTAAATAACATTATAATCTTGTTGCAGTTAGCTCTGAAGACACTGTGGCTGTGCTGGAAGAGATAAAGACAGGCATTTTTATTTATTTATTTCACAAAATTTATATGTCATTTGATTGTAATAAAACTTCAAAGTGGTTTGCAAAATGATTCCAGTTATGATGCATCAAACAAAATAAAGAAACAAATTTCTAAAGGGGGCTTTTCCATATATTGCATCTTTCACATTGTTAGGTATATAAGTGGGCATGTGAAATAAGCACTTCATTCTTATGTGATTTATACATACACCATCCAACATTTTTGCCAAAGACAGCAGGCAAATTGTTTGGGGGTTCTCCTATTTAGAGTGTTTGACTTACTGACTGTGTACATTGGCTTCCACATGGAAGACTATGAAGTAGTTCATTTTGAAAGCTCAATGAGGGAAATTTCATATTTCGAGATTGGATGAATAGTTTGACTGGAAGGCGACTGAGAAAAATAGGTCAAAGTGCTCCCTCCCATTCTTGGAATCCACACACCTCATGGGGACCTCCATTCTAATCATGTACATATTGGGTTTGATCCAACTTAGCCATAATGGACCCAGTGTAATGGATGACTATGATAATTATGAGTGACTAAATTAAGTCCCACTGGTTTAAGTGAATCTCCTCTAAATATAATGAAGTCTGGCTCCAATACAGTGCCTATCCACATAATTTAGTGGATATTCAATGGGGTAGACCAGTAGCAATAGCAGCCAGCAGGGTAGAGTTGCTCACCTGGCTTCTCAATGCAGAAGTCGCTGCTGGTAACTGAGGAGGAGGCTTGCAGCAATGAGGAGATCAGTGCAGTCACTTGCAACAACTGAGCCAATCAGATGCTTCCAGTACTGTACCTTCAGTGCACCAACCTCCCTGCTACCCACTCTCTCTCTCTTGGTTATCATCAGGAATCCCCACACTGAGAAGCCTGGTGAGAAACACCACCCCACCTCACCAGCCACTACTACCAGGGTGATCCAGTTGAAACCTCTGCTCAGCCATGAAGATGACTGGGTAACCCTGGGTGAGTCACTCGCTTTCAGTCGAACATACAGTCGAACAGAGCTTTTGTAAGGGTAAAAGTGGGGAGATGCCAGCCATAGAGGAAGGGACAAAAATGTAAATAAACAAAATTATAAACCAGCTACTTATTGATTAACCAATAAAATGACTATCAATTTATTGCTATCAAGAAAAGTATTAAATTCTACTTCTGAATTAAGAACTTATGCTTAGTTACCAATATGTCTGCTATTTAAGATTTTCCAATAAAATCGGGGGTAGGGAACCTATGGCCTGCAGATGTTGCTGGACTTCTGTCCCCACCAGTCCTGACCACTGGGCTTGGCAGCTGGGCTGATGGGAGCTGGACTCCAGTGACACCTGGAGCACCCCAGGTTCCCCATCCTTGATTCAAGTATCGCTTTACCAAATAAATGTGAATAAAGAAACCCCAAACCTTTATATTAAGAATGCTAGCACAATGGTCCTGATTCAGAAATAAAACATTCATGCAGAAATAAAAAATGCATGGAGGTTCCAACTTGCAATATATTGCTTTGGACGTCTGATAATATAAAATAAATAAAAGGGGGAAATTGCTTCCTAAATATTGTAAAACAGCCACTGTAATGTTGCTTTATTATAAATTCTGCATTGACATTGACTGTCTGCATAAACCCATAAAAAGGGTACTTGTTCTGCAAATCACATTGATTTGAGTAAATTTTAGGCTGTCATTTATGGAGGCATCACCTTTCTGGGGACATACGAACATGGCTAGGTTCATTTACAATATATTTAAGTAGTATTTTGAATGTGACTTACCGATCAAGTAATCAGCACATGTAATATGATTTACTAAGTGTGTATTGACCCTGTACTTTACTGTTGGACTGACTGTAGCTTCTATTCTTGCATACCGTAGTTCAAAGTTGACCCACAACAGTTTAATAATATTAAATTACTGGAAGATCCAACACTAGATTTCTGTTTTCTCTATAAACTGTTCAGGATAATGAGTAGTTATGTATCTCTTCCTGGGCAGATGTTACTGAGTAGGGTGTCCCTTTCAGAAGTAGCATAATTGCCTTGCACCTTTACTTAACGCAAGAGAAAATGGGAAAACCACAACTTTTCCTTTCCTCTTGTTGACAATAGCAATAGTTTATTCCCCATGTAGGAACCAAAGTGCTGAGTACTTTACGGCTCAAGTGAGATTAATGCAGTTTAAAAGAGAGGTGCTTAAGCACATCCTAAGAAAATAATTTGAAATGTCAACTTAAATCCTGTGAACTGTAGCCTGGTACACATCTCTAATGCATGGAGAATTTGCTATTGATCCTGAACAAGAAAATTCTGTTGAATCACTTGATACTTTATAAAATTATCTTATTTAAAATTACAACAGGCTTACAAAGTGACTAGGAGGGAATGTCCTCCTCCAGTTATCACTGCAAAAATTAAATTGAACTGCCAAAGGAAAAGTTTATTATTCCAAAAGAGGTTTTCTTTGTTGACGTGTGGAGGAACAGTAGGTAGCAAAATGACTCACAAACAACCTTATTCCTTACCCTTTTAATGGGTTTATTAAAAATACTTATTTTAACTCTGCTATATATTTTGAAAGCAATTTTCTCCTAGATGAGAAGAAAATAACTCTTTTAACACATTAGGGTGACTAAAAATAACTGCCAGCTGCAGTGTTTTGCATTTATGTTTAATGCAGGCATTTAGGATTATTTAAAACAATTTGGTTATCAGAGGCAATGGAAAGGGCTGTATTGCTTTGCTTAAATCATAAACGTACATGTGGACGCCACCATTTGTCTTGCTCTTTTTAAGGTTGGTAACACTTATTATATCATCCTGGGTGCTCGCTTTCATTTTTCCAGACCATACATGCGATGGTCACCTCCAGACTTGATTATTGTAACTCGCTCTATGCGGGGCTGCCCTTGAAGCTGACCCAGAAACTCCAGCGGGTGCAGAACGCCGCGGCAAGGCTCCTTACGGGGTCTTTGCTGCGGGACCACATTCATCCAGTGCTCTACCAGCTGCACTGGCTCCCGGTGGAGTACAGGATCAGGTTTAAGGTGCTGGTTTTCACCTTTAAAGCCCTATGCGGCCTAGGACCCTCGTACCTAAGGGACCGCCTCTCCTGGTATGCCCCGTGTAGGACCTTAAAGTCCTCAAATAATAACATTTTGGAGGTTCTGAGCCACAAGGATGCTAGGTTGGCCTCAACTAGGGCCAGGGCCTTCTCGGTACTGGCCCCGACTTGGTGGAACGGTCTGTCACAAGAGACCAGGGCCCTGCGGGATTTGGCATCTTTCCGCAGGACCTGCAAGACGGAGCTGTTCTGCCTGGCCTTTGGGTTGGTTTCAGTTTAACCCTGATGTTTCATTCCTTTATGGTTTGATTGGTGGACTACTTAAAAATGAGGCTGCATTTTAAACTTTAAATCGTATTTTAACCTGCATTTTAATTGATTGTTTTTTATGCTTTGTTGTGATTTTATTGGTGTTAGACGCCCTGAGCCTGGTCTTGGCTGGGAAGGGCGGGGTATAAATAAAATTTTATTATTATTATTATTATTATTATTATTATTATTATTATTATTATTACAGCACTCCCTATTAGTGAGCCTTGAAACTGACCACAGTTGTTTTCCTGTATCTTTCCTCCCCCCTTTTCACATGCTTATCGTTCACATATTATCTTAATTCACACTAATGTCCCTGCAAAACTATTCATGCATATTCCTACAGAACATTTTGTGGGACAAAGCCCATGCCTGGACATCCCTACTGGTACAAGCTGTTCTTTCTCCCTTGGTTCCTGCTTACATAAGCTCCTTCTGCTGTTTTATTGCTTTGAAGCAGCTGTACTTAGTGTTAACAACAAACACATCTTGGGGCTAATCCATCATCACTTTTGAACTTAATTCTCCTGCCTCTTCATCTTCATTATTTCCTAACTCTCCAAATTGCGCTCAGGAAAGTTACAAAGCGCTAAGAACAGAAAATGAGCCCTCTTCACCCCCGCCCAGGTTCTCGACATTCATGGGAGCCTCATCTAATGGAAGGGCAGCAGCTTAAAAGGGCTGTGGATGGCTTCTGTACATAGATCAGGTTGCTTTTTCTGATCCTTCCTCCAATCACTGCAGCTGCAGAAATGTCATTATAGCCAGCAGCATCACATCAGCCCACACACTGACGGAAAAGTGGGAAGGAGAGAGAGTGGTTGGGGAAGGTAGGCAAATTACCTTCATTTAAATGTAATTTTTCTTACTAAGATTCTCATTCTTCACCCCACCCCCGGTTAACCCTATTTATGTTGCCTTGTACCTATTGAAAGAGAAGCACAACCAGAAAGAACCTCCCTACAACGCAGAAAAACGGGGAGCCACTGTAGGTAACTTCACACTTTACACAACAATTTAAAGTGTTGTGAGTTTGCTGTGGATACGCATGAAATACAGTGATATATTGCATGGCAAATGTGTAAGTGCGAAAGAGAGATGTTTGTTCTTAAACATCCACATATGCACTTCAGAAAGCTATGGCTCAGTCAAGTCTCAGATGTGCATTTATTTTTTGGCTTAATAACATTTGTTTTTTTATCGTTCACACTTCCCATTTGCTTCAGAAAAAGAAACCAGATTACCTAAGGAAACTATGGGCTGGAAACAGAGGGATTCCTCTGCTAGGATACATCTGTTAGCAAAATAAGGGGAAAGGGGGGGAACTCTTGTTCAGTAATAGCAATGCATTCTGTCAGCATAGTACAACCGTATGAACTTCATATGAACCATATGAAGGGAGCAGATTGCTCACACTTACATTTAGCAGCTGCTCAAAGGCGTAACTAAAGCCTTTTTTATAATCGGTGATCCCTTTTGCTGAGATTTTATTGACGGCTTCTTTCAGCTTCTTCTTATTTCTCACGTTAGCTTGTACAAGGTGGTTGAAGCAACTGACATTTTGAGCATTTTCATTGAACTAAAAAAAGGAAAAAGAGCAAAGGAAAAACTGCTCAATAAAGCGCATATAAAGGGTATACTGTAGAGCTGTAATTTCCAGGATGCATTCAGAATGGGTATGGTGATAAGAAACAAACACACAAATCAACTATCTCTCCATCAACTGTGTCCTTTGGAAGGATTCAAAAATCTGCTTACATTCGTATAAGTACATTAGCCCAATGGGATTTTGGACTCCACCCCACCCCTCTTTGAGCTGACCAAAAACTACTACATCCCAAACTACTTCTGAATTCTTGAATCAAACTTGGCAACTTTCCAAATGACTTCTTGAGATCATGTATACACATAGCTGTCAACTTTCCCCTTTTTTTTGCGGAAAATTCCCTTATTCCGAATAGGATTCCTCGCAAGAAAAGGGAAAGGCTGAGAGCTATGTGTATACACAGTGCTGTAACATGTAACATAACATACCAAAATATGCCACATCGCAAATTGCTGCTAAAATGGCCCAGCTTTAGAAGCCGTTTGCCATGCAGCATGGGTGTCATGGAATGGGTGGGAGGAACCCCCAGGGAAAGAAGGCTAAGAGTCCAGGGATTGGTGGTGGGACAATGATGAGTGGGCCAGAGGGAGAAGAGAGAGCAGACTAGGAAGAGGTGTCAGAAGCAGAAGAGGTAACAGGGTTTAGTGAGCAGGAAGACACTGTGGCAGAGAGCAATCCAGAAGCAGAAGCAGAAGAGGAAGGAGGGGGCAAAGAGGCAGAGATGAGGCAGGCTGCTGAAGAAGCCAGGGGGGCCTCTCCCTCCTGCTGTGACCAACTCCCCTCCTCTCTAGTCTCCCAGAACCAGGAGAGGTATGAAGAAGGCAGAGCAAAGACAGATAAGGTGACGAAGTCTCAGATTGCTTGGGAAGGACATGGAGAAGGAGGAGGCTTAGGGAACTGTGGGAAGGCGGGGACCTTCAGTCCTCACAACTGCCTTATTGGGGCAAGATCTAGAGTTGCTGTGCTCACTAGGCTTGAGCTGTTTTGTTCTTTGAATAAAGAGTTAACATCACCGACACCTTGTGACTTATTCCTGACCTGCTCTTGACAATGGGGGAGAGTGTGTTGCTGTCTGAAAACATTAAATCCTCCTTAGGTTCAGTGAACTAGTTGCACAGTTCTTTGGATTCAGGTGTCAATAAATCAACCATAATTCAACCAGTGTGTGTGTGTGTGTGTGTGTGTGTGTGTGTGTGTGTCAGACAGAGACACACAGAGAGAAATCTTTTCAATGTAGAACAAGTTGTGCTGGGTTATAACTAAATGGAAACATCACCCAGCAGTCTGGAATATGCTGATTGACATTCCTGGTGAAGATGACAAAACAAGCCTGGTTTTCTAATAGATAAAACAATCAGGTTAACATTATCCCCCAAGGACGAGTTACACAGTGGATATTTCCAAGGTCCTGAAGGTCAGGAAATGATTGACAGCTATGGCTGTAGGGAAGAAACATAATTCAGGGTTATATTTAATTAATGTGAACTGCAACACACACACACACACACACACACACACACACACACACACACACACACACACAACTTAGCTCAGAGGAGTACTTCAAGTGTAAAAGCCTCTGGCCTGCCCTGCAAACTGTCCACTCCAGTCCTCCCTCTAGTAGCAATAATATCACAACTAAAATAATTTGCTGCCCAAGCCATGCCAACAATATGACATCCACACAAACATTTCAGAGTTTGGAGTCGGCTTCACTTGAACTCTACATTAACTGAACAAATTCATCCCCTATTCCTAGCTCATGCCCGTAAAAGGAACTTTAAAAGACATTTAAAAAAACTTAGGGACTCCAATAAGTGAAACTTACTTTTTTCTCTTTGTATTTGTCCAAAATCTGTGCTTTTTCTTCACCGCTGTTGGTATATAGCACTATAATCTGTGGAATCGTCTCCCCTGGGAGGTTTGCCTGGAGCCTTGGCTACATATCTTTAGGCACCAGGCAAAAACACTCTTCTCCCAGACCTTTGGCTAATTAAGTGATCTATGGCCTATTAACAGGGAGGGATCATTGTTTTTGTTTGTTACTATATTATGTATTGGGGAGGGGGGTTATATTGTAAACTACCTGTGATCCTCGGATGAAGGGTAGTATAAAAATTTAATATATTCATCAACCTCATCTTCTTTATTGGTCTGTGTGCTGGCAGGGTGGCACAGGCAGAGATGCACTGCTGACTTGGCTCCCCAATGCCACACATCCCTACCAGTCCCCGAGAAGGAGCAAGGGAGGGGCAAGGCAACAGGGAGCTTGAGCACTGAAAACATTGGATTGACTCCACAGCTGTGCTTGCACTGTATCAAGCTCCTTGCTGCCTTGCTCCCTCCAGCAAGTAACCACTAGCAATGCGCAGAATTGGGAAGCCATTACTGCTGGTCCATTAGGGTTTATGAGGCACTGCGCCACCAAGCTCAATCTGCCCTCTACCAGCTTGCCTTCTTACTTACAATCAGTCCAGGAGGCGGCACTGCCTAGCCATTTCCACGGCCTTATTTTCAGTTTTGCCCTTGTAGAATTTGTTGACTCTGCCTCTCCTTGACTCCAGCTCAGCCTGTTATTGGCCTCCCCACTTTCTACCCTCCTAGTCCCAATGGACACCAACCACCATTGATGATAAGAGAAAGGACTACCTGGTACATGGTAGAAGGGTGGCCTTTGGTCTGAACCTGGTGGTGTATGTTGAGTAGCTGGAAACCCCCTTCAGGTGTGTTCCATGCGACCCACAACCATATGGTGAGAGTGGCAGCTGCACCCCTCGGCCCTGCTCCCCAGTCACAGCCTTGATGGTCTTCCACCCCATATTGAAGAGAAAGGTACTGTTCTACACATTGTGGGTGACACCCCCCCCCCATGATTTAGGGCCCTATGTGGAGCAGGTCCCTATCTTCAGATGGCTCCCCAATGTGTGGGTGGTGCGGCCATGACAGTCATGGAGGAATCACTGGGAGAATGGAATCACTCCATTCTCTTCCTCCATGGGATTATGACTGCATAGGGGAGAATGACTGGAGGCTCTGGTGTCTTTGTGGGTCCAAGCAAAACATACAGAACCTTTCAGCCTGGTTGGAAATAAGCTCACCAGCCACATATTCATAAACTATCACACCGCACTGCTCTATCCTGTATTTTATTATATCTCGAATAATAATAATAATGTATTATATTAATAATGTATTTTATTATATCTCGAATAATAAAATGTTGCAGCCTGCCCCGGGAACTTATGGTGAAGGTTAATCACCACCACCACTGACTTCATCATCCATCCCAATCCTTACTCATTCAGAACTACATACAAAGAGATGTGTTAAAACTTATGTACCACAACTTTCCTCCATAGAGCAAAATATGGCATACATGGATTGATGAAATCCTATGATATTGATAGGGGGAGAGATTCAGATTTGCCCAAAGCCACCCAAAATCTCCAAGTGAGAACACAAACACGTGCCTCCTTGATTCATGGCCAGCACTCTATTCTTTACATCTGTTGCTGTGTACTGAGTCATTCAACAACATCATTAAACAACATTTTTCTCACCACCAAATAATGCAGCTTGCAATGAAGCTATTTAACCCCTATACCACACACAAAGTATAATACCACAAAGCCTTACAAGAGCTGTCTGTCAATAAACATACTTTTCTAATAAAACTAATAACGCATTCAGACTAGAAACCGGCCAGCTTTACAGTAGTGATCCAGCCAATAATCTCTATGTATATAAGATACAGGTAGGTAGCCGTGTTGGTCTGTCATAGTCAAAACAAAATAAAAAATAAAAAAATTCCTTCCAGTTACACCTTAGAGACCAACTAAGTCTCTAAGGTGCTACTGGAAGCAATTTTTTTATTTTTTATTTTGTTTTGTATATAAGATGTTATTGAAGTAACAAATGAGATGCCGCTATTGATTTTGTTCCTTCTCATATGGAGATCCTCTTTAAACTGAGTGATTCACATATATCAAAGCAATTTGGGGGAGAGAAGGCCTTAATGCTCTAGTGCTACACAACCTTTATTAGGAAAAACACGATAAAATTCAATTAATAAATTAGTATTTGCCTATTAGCCTTATGATACATGCAGAATCGTTGCTTTTCTAGCTTCAGACACTAGGTGGCAATATAGTAAAATAAGTATGCTATCCCAAAGCACTGCTCTAGGGAACATTATTATTTCCTTTTTACTTAGGGTGTATTTTGAATCTTGAGATCACCTGGACTCAGTCCCAGATCCTATTTTCCAGTAACAGGGGAAGGAATAATAATACAACGGTGCATTTGATCATGTGTAGATGACAAAGAAAGTAGACAGAACAATATCTGAGATTAGGAGAAACAAAATAAAAAAATTCCTTCCAGTAGCACCTTAGAGACCAGCTAAGTTTGTTATTGGTATTGTAGGTTACCTACCCTACAATACCAATTGTTATTGCTTTCGTGTGCATGCACACTTCTTCAGATACACTTCTTGAGATTAGGAGGCAAGGCCTCTAGGTTTCCATTGTATGACTTTGCCCCATTTATGTTACCTGGACTGTTGTGTTTGGTCCCACACATGCCATTCCTGCTAATCTTTTGCCCACATGAATCAGACCATGTAGTGAGCAACCCAGCTCAATGCGGGTCTGGGTCACTGCTACCATAATGCATAACCATAAAGGCAATTCAACAAACAAATGTCTCGTGTCTACAATATAGTGGGGATGCACAAAACGCAACCCTTTTGATCTCTCGATCTCCCAATAGTGATTTTTTTGATTTTTTGTTAAGTATGTTGTTCCAATAGCAGCCTGTAATGATAGGCTTAACAATACTTAACAATACCAATCTTATCCAATTAATACAATTATTAATGCTAGTTATTCCAATGTCAAATTATAGAATTTAATCAAACTGGCCTCCCCGTGTGCTAGATTTGATTACTTCAGTCTTCAACATTTTCCCAGTCCATTCCATTTGGATATAATAATCCCTTATATAATAGCTATAATCTTTTGATTTCATTTGTGCTGGTATATTAAGTGATTTATAAAGTTTCTTTCCTGCATGTGACAGTTTCCCCCCATGGTGTTTTCTCGTACATATGTTATGTTGTATCCATGGTTCCCAATGTGGGGCACACACCCCACAGGGGGGCAATTTGATTTTTAAGGGGGGCAATTCGAGAATGAGTTAGACCAAGTTAATGGCCTTTTAGGCTTCCTCCATGTGAATAGGAGTTCACTTTTTGAATAATAAGAATTATATGTCATGGGGGGGAGGGACATCAGGATTTTAGAGATGCTTAGGTGGGGGCATGGCCAAAGAAGGTTGGGAACCACTGTGTTATATCCTTCATTCCTACAACTGTTGATGGCTCCCACCATGCCTTGGGAGAAGCGGTTATCACAGAGTTTCAAACGTCACTACATTACTTTGTCCTGTGATTTGGCTTCCAGTAAACAAGCCGTCTTCACCATTTTTCCAGCCTAGGAAGAACGGTCTGAATCCAAATTGCAGAAAGTTAATCCAAAAGCTTCTATTCCCGCAGCTGGTAGCCTCCTTTCCTCCCTGCCACTGACTTATGGCCAGTTGTCCTTATCTCAAACACATTCCTTTGTGGATAATGGAGGTTAGGGAGAACTCCATATTTTCAAAGCGTAGCATTCCCCCCCTTCCCTCTCAGTTTTTCTCTCACACACACAGTTCCAGTTTTGTCAAATTCCATATTTATATTCCAATTTCTTCCCTCCTCACTTGTACAGATTTTTCTAAAAAAAACAACAACACTTGCATTCCAGGGAGGGATGCCGTATCATAAATGCAGAGAAAAACTTTGATATAAGCAAACCGTGGGCTCCCCTCCCATCGTCTGTTTCACCGAATGAAATCCCCTCTCAATCCAAACCTTTTAAATCCTTGTAGCTGGGTTCGTTTTTGCAGTTTCTTATCTCATCATCTCTAGTACCCGCCTGTACTTTACTCCATTAAAAAAAAACCCCAAAAAACCAATTAGCAGGGTAACTTGTGCTTCCAGGAACAGGATTGGGGGTTGCGGCAGCCAGAGTGCTCCATGCACCCAGTGCCTTTGCCTGCCCTGGCATTCCATGGGGAAGCGAGTGCCAGACCGCCAGGCAAACTCCAGGTGAGAGCCAGATTCCTCTTCCAACCAAAGAGGAATGCAGAAAATGCTATTCCCCCATCATTTTCTGTTTATCTCTGTCTGTCGCTCTCCGGGATGTTGGGAGAGGGGTCCATCCCCTGGCGCACAGGAAACAGGAAGCCACAGCTAAGAACAGTATAAAAATAAAGGTTTAAATGCAACTAGAAAAGACAGATATATTTTTATCCAGCTGGAAAACGCTGTCATTTTTTTAAAAAGTCAAACAAAATACTGCACTAACAGATGTGCAGTGCACATTTTGCTGCAATTTATGTTTTTTAAATTAATTTTAATATATTTTAAAATGTGTGTTCTTGAAGTTTGCACAATTTTAGGCATTTTGTGAATTTGTTGAGGGGCTGTTATGCTATGGTTTAAACATCACTGTGGGGTGTGAGGATCAGTTTGATTCAATTTGAAATAAGCGGTAAAAAAAAATAATCCTTGAGCATCTCTATATGCAAAATATTTGCTTGTAATGTTCCTACAGCATCAGGAGAACTGGACACCAGTACAGCATAACAATCCCATTCTAAAGTCTTCATGGTGCAGAAAATCTAGGGTTTAAGAGGCCATCTAGAATAGCTGAATAAGGGAAGCAAACTGTGCTTTGGTGTGTAAATGCCTTCCAGCAGATGTCATCGAAACAGGAGGAAATCCTGTCTCTTTAAACTAATTCAAAAGGAGCATATTGCTACATCTCTGGGAAGAAAGAAATTTGAAATTATATTGCCAGCGTGTTGCCAGCCTAATCAGATTTTGCTGCAGCCGAGTTTCCAATCTACCAAGGGTTGTTGCTGTCTTGCTCTTACCGCCGCGGCTAAAGCAGCTCCGTGACCCAGATGTATCCATACATAATAAATGAGCAGTGGTGAAATAGATCTTAATTCCAAGCGGCTTTCCCTTGTAACTACATCCAGCTTTGGCATTTTCCTTTGTCTGTGCTGTGTGTTCAGTAATAGGATCTTAGGGTTAATTCTTAAAAGGAGCTAAGACAGAATAGCACCAGTATTTCTAAAAGCCTGTATGGACTGAAGCAGCCAGATAGTGCTACTATTTGTCAAAGTGCCTTTGGAGAACAGAAGGAGGAAGTTGCCCACTGCAAGTCAGACTCTAACAGGCAATCCAAATCATTGAACCATCATGAAAAAGCACTGCGCTGGAGGATCCAGCCAAGTGGAAAATGGTGGAGGATATTTTGAAGAACGTTCTGCAAAGCGGCCTCAGAAGAAACCTTCTGAGACATTTTAGCTCAACTCTAGATCAACCCAGAGGATTGAAGGAGGAGCCTTGCCCAAGTAGGTGGTCTAGGAGACAAGGGCTACAACCACAATGCTCTTGCTCCTTACCTCTGATCGAAGAAGGGCAGATCTCCTAGGACACACTCCCTGGAGAAAGCAATTTCAACCCATGACATCTATTCCCACCTTGGTGGCTGAAAATTGTGACCAGAATCCCATCAATGCGAGATTATAAACCTCTAAAAATAAACTCCATGGAACCCATAGAATCCCTAATGAGATATTATTCACACACACACACACACACACACACACACACACACGGGTCTTTACTTTTCCTTTGGAACTCCAATCCAGCTTGTCAGATTGGAATAGTATCACTCCATGCACAATCGGCCAAACACCACCTTCCCACAGCATTTTTATATACAGAGAAAAGGAGGCACAGCTGATAGTGACTTCAGGCAATTCTTTGTGCTGGGGAAATAGGAAGAGTGAGCAAGTTGCACTTCCTACATGGCCAGTGCAATGTCTGAAGAGGTGTCTGCAGGAGGAGATATCCAAACTGATTCTTCAGAAAACTGATTCTCCAGAAACTGCACATCTTCCTCATGCAAGCTCAATTTTTAAAGTTACACAAAAGTGCCACAAAATCAGGACTTGTGCCTCCCTTGCCAAGTTAGCACCTGAAGTCACTCACAGCAATGCATTTTCAGTTTCCCTAAATCACACAAGTTTCCACTTCTCCAGAGCAATGTATCTTTATTTCAGGATCCCAAACTGCAAAGGCGACTTCGCATCTTAAACAGACCATGAGCTTAAGACCTTTAATTTGTCACCTTTCTATGGTGCTGACTCCCCCATCTCCACCAACATCTCCCATGTGCCTTGCAGGCTTAACAGTGAAGTTCATTTCTCTGGAAACCACAGCCTACCCACAATCATAAACAAATTACACTCTCTCTGTCAACATGAGAAACCAAGTCTCTAAATCATAGCATGCTGGGATTGAATTGCAACCCCTATCATCTACCACTTACAGCTATCAAAGCATATAACTGGATTAGTGGGGAAACAGCTGTATTGCGCACACATTTAAGCTCTTTTAAACAGCAGGCTCCCTTTCGGTAACAAAGCACACCACTTCAGATAGCAGAAATGCAAATTCCATGGGAAATTAGAACATATTAATCCCTGACAGTCTTTACATGGCTTAAATACCTCCTGCAGCCCTTTCCCCCCTGGAAATAAATTGCAAGGACTCCACAAAAAATATGACTAAAGTGCTTAAAGCACCTACGACTCCCACCGCAACCCCAACCCCATTCCCTGGGAATTTTGGCTAAACCTGGCGTGGCTGATTAAATCGTCATCACTTATGAAATGAAGGATATGTGAAAATCCCAGTCAGTCAGGTACCGGCACGATCATCAAGGCTATATTTGTTAAGAGGATGGAATATAAGTAGACTTCATATCTCATTTCTGGTGCATCTTATTATTTAGATGAACAGTTTGCATTATGACCAGGGTGACTCAATGCAAGTACGAATGTCAAATTCCCTCTTTGGAAGGCTGCTACTTGTGATACCCTTTTCATTAGCAGCTGGGTGGGTGGGTGTGCAAATTGGGCTTCCACATATTAAGTGTTGGGGCTGGTGTTCTGGAGACTAGTTCAGCAAGACAACAGGGATAGACTGCCTGAGAGAAATGCACTCTCTGACAAAACAATAAGTCATGGAGGGGCCAGGGCCATAGGCACCAACTCCTAGGGACCAAGGCACTTTGCCACCCCAATGCTATTTAATGGGGCAGCCCCCCAATGTTCAGAGGGCAGAGGAGGGAACAGCACAGCTTTGGTGGCCAGCGGCTTCTCCTCCTCCGCATGGGGAGGGGAAGCAGCCCCTCGCTGGTGGTGCAGCAGCAGGAGGAAGAGGAAGACCAATACTGGAGCAGAGCACAGTGCAGCTCAGTGGTTGGCGGTTCCTCCTCCTCCTGCTGCTGCTGCCACTGGCTGGGGGCAGCTTCCCCTGTCTTTCCCTTGCACAGGAGGGGGAGGACTGGGGCTGCCACATTGGGCTCTGCCTCCATCTCTTAACGATGCCACGTGTGTGACATCAGGACATAACGTCAGGCCCTCACAATCTTTTTCCAGAAGTTGGCATCTCTAGTCAGGACAACGTCTGCAACCTCATAGGTGGGAGCCCTACTGGCCCCTAACGACGCCTGGCCTGGCCCCTGCCAAGTTGGAAGCTGCAATGATACCGCCCCATGGCCATCTGTAGTAGAGGTGCTACAACACAGCCCAAAGTGGTCTGCCTGCTTCTGGCAAAGCTGCAACAGCAGTACAGAGTGAGAGGCATCTGGGTCCCAATACTGGAGTGCCCAGTTTTAGGCCTATAGAGCACAAGGCATGCAGGCATGTTGGTTGTGAACAGCATAGGCACCTCAAAAACAACACAATACCTGGCAGTTGAGATCAGTCTTCCTGGTCACTGTACCAAGAAAAAAAAGGTCAGTTTAAAGACCAGATGTGCCATTCACAAGCAGCACAAGGAACAGGCATTTTGTATTCTGGTTTCTGATTCTATTCCTTACGGTTGCAAAAGTAGATCTGAAAGTGTGTGGGCAAATGCCTGGTGAAATTTCTGAAGCTGGGGTGGAGCAAGTCAAAAAACCTGGGTGGGATCAGTAGGAAAGATTTTTTTTCTGCTTGCCATTTGCTCCGCCTACCATGTTTAAAAGCCACGGCAATGCTCTTCTGAAATGCCGGGTGTCAATTTTCTACCACACCCACCAGACATAAAAGGTCTCAAGCTTTATTCCATTTTCTGATCAGCTTCCTCCTTTAGCTCTCAGGCTTGTCAGAAAACCTTCCTAGTCGGCAACAGGAATATATTTACAGTGGGCAGAGCTTCTCAGTGGTGGACCTCTGGGTCTCAAATTTCAGTGGTGCCCTGTATGATGCCAAAATTTGGCATGCCCCCACTGCTTCTTGCACTCCATGCTAAATCACAGTTGTGGTGCCCCTGTGGCATCTCCCAAGGCCCAGTGTGATCAAACTGGTGGAGGCTAAATCTGCCTCTGGTCTTCTTAGCACAGGCATAGGCAAACTCGGCCCTCCAGATGTTTTGGGACTACAACTCCCATCATCCCTGGCTAACAGGACCAGTGGTCAGGGATGATGGGAGTTGTGTGCCCAAAACATCTGGAGGGCCGAGTTTGCCTATGCCTGTCTTAGCAGTTGTGCTCAGTTTCTGGAGCTTCCATCTGAAGAGGGTTTCCTAAATTCAATCTTTTATGGTTTGGCAGCTGGATATTCAACAGAAAGAATTGTTTCTGCTGTGCCAATTTTGAGTTCAGCTGATGGTCTTGTCTGCGCTGTTTGTGCTGCTGCATACATTTCTGTGCCCAAAGCAATGAAACTTACTTTCATTAATGCTGTTTTATTAATATTACTTTTGGTTATAGCATTTAATCAGTTGGGAGGGGGAGGGGGAAGCAGTCTGGAAGGCTTTTGCCACGTAAATTATATATATGATGTAAATATAATAACTGAAGGCTGAAGACGTTTTCCTGCTCTTGCATTGGATTATGTTTAGTTTCCCCCCCCCCCGTCAAAGCAGCAAAATAAAAATAAAAACTACCCTGCAACCAAAATGACTCAGCCAAAGCTATTCTATTTTAGTTGCAATGGCCTGAAGTGGGTCTCCTGGCACAGTCAAGTTCTGCATTTCCATGTCTTGCTGTGGAAAGGGCGCAGAGAGGGGAGATTTCCACTGAAATCTAGTCACCCATGACTACTCCAATCAAATATCATGTAATATTTATGGAGCTATGCAAGTTTACAGCTACATATTATGTAAATTAAATTGTCAGCATACAATGTTTTCCAAGCTGTTTATGAGGCGATAGCATCCTATTTAGAGGCCTGTGTGTAAAACCACCATAAAAGCTGCCATGGGTGGCTGGGGCCCTCTCTGTCAGTTTTCATTCCCTCTTGGTTTAATTCTTTGAGACAAAAGTATCCCTGAATCCCATACTAAGTATTCATTGAAAGAAGCATCTGCCTCAAAGTCAATGACGAAAACACATGTTGATGTACAGCATGTCACATTTTCACTCCATGGAGTCACGTAAAATGTATTCTAAGAGTCTTAAAACTCCACTAGGACAAGGGAGCCAATCTCTTTTCCTCAATGTTCATGAAGAAAAGATCCAGAGAAAGGATCCAGGTAGGTTGCCTTCAATGTTCATGAAGAAAACCATTCAAAGCAGAAACAGAGCTATAAATGTTTACAAACAGCAAAAACTGAAGCCATTAATTCCAGTTTCTATCATAATTGATTCTTTCTTAACTTCAGTTGTTCACATTTCCACAGCATTCTTTTTTTAAAAAACAAACAAACAAAAACCTCATGAAAATTAATCAGCACTTGGGTGCAAACGTTTCCTAATAGACATATTTTTATGTGCAGTTTTGAATATACACATTTTTACGAGCAATTTCCCTTAATATAATGCCTTTTGCATGTTAGTTTTATCGATGCATGCATTTTTATGTACACTTTCCTTTAATATATGCTTTGGGGCATTATTTATTTCTTTATTAACTTTATATCCCACCCTTCCTCCCAAAGCAGCCCAGGGTAGCAAATAAACAAGCAAAGAAACATCTAAAAATAATTCTAACACTGCTCTTCAAGGCACAAACCTGTCTTTTTAATGTTACTCTTAAAGCACCATTCTCATTACTACAGTATTTTCCTGCGTATAAGACTACTTTTTAACCCAGGAAAATCTTCTCAAAAGTCGGGGGTAGTCTTATACGCCAGGTCGTTTTTCTTATACGGCGAGTATATCCCAAACTCTGTATTTTAACTGGAAAAGTTGGGGGTCGTCTTATACGCCCAGTCGTCTTATATGCCGGAAAATATGGTAGTTCTATAGTTATATTAATCATCATTAGCATCAAAAGCTCAGGAGATTCACCAAACTGGACAGCCCTTGCCAGTCATTCTTCTGTAAGAAAAGCACTCAAGAGACACCTCAAAGTACCCTGGAAATGAATCTTGCTGCCATAATTTGCTTTAAAAACAATGTACTTCACACAGTGTGAAGGGTAGATAGGTCTTACCTCTGGCTGCCTCTGGCAATAAATTTTATACAATCCACACATTCCAGAAAAGAACATCTGGATTTGATCTCCATTAATCAGGTATGTGCCACACTTGATGGATGCATTTTCCCTTCCCTCAAAATTTCTACAGATGTCTCATCTATATTTCTGAACTATATTTTTAGCCCACCATTTATCAAATGATCCCAGGAAGGATTACAACGTAGTTAAAAACAATTAACAATCCAAAGCAATTAAGAGCAAATAAAACACAACGCTAAACTTCAGACTTTAAAACACTCATGGAGCCTCCCTTGGCTTCTAATTGCAGCAGCAGTTAACATCCCATAAATGCATGGGCAAACAAACAAGTCTTTGCCAAAAGCATTGGAACCAGACATATTTCCAGATGAATTGCATTCCATGATCAGCATACTCCCCCCTCCCCCCAAGGTATTTCGCTTGTAGGTGGGACAATGCAAAGGAACCCAGGCAGGCTGATTTGTTCCTTCAGATACCGTGGGCTTGAGTCATTTAGGCTTTATAGCTCATCACTAGTACCTTAATAGGCAGTCAATGGAGATATTGCTGCATCATTGTTATATGGTCCCTACTAGCTACCCCAGTCAACATTCTGGCAGTTGTGTTCTAGATTAATTTTAGCTTCCAGGCCATTCCGACATGAAGTGCATTGCAATAATCTAAACAGGCAATTATCAGAAAACGGGACAATTTGTAGCAAGTTTATTCCTAACTAGGAGGTGATTAAAAGCACTCAATGCCACTGAAGCCATCTATCTAGTGACAGAGCTCTACCAATGACAGGTAATTGACGACGACAACAACCACCACCACCGTTGACACATTGCTCCATACCTCCCCAGAAGTTTCATAAAGATAATGAGGAACAAAAATGGAAGTCTGCAGGACTGCATAGCACAAATGCCATGGGATCAAGCAGAAGTCTGCAAATGCTACTTTCTGGAATTAAGCCCACAGATAGGAGCAGAACCACAGTATCACTATTCCTTCAGGTCTTAATACAACAGAGGTGATCCAGCAGGATATCATGGTCAGTGATGTCAGAGACTGCCTGGACAACAAGGAGGAATGGGAGGCACCAGCTGGGAAACCGCTAAGGGAAACTACAAATGAGGAAGGCTCAGAGCCCGGGGGATTGGTGGTGGGACACCGAAGAGAGGTCAGAAGCAGAAGAGTGGGAGGAGTTGTTGGTTGCTGAAGGGGCAACAGGATTTAGTGAACAGTGAACAGGGAGAAGCTGTGACACAGAGCAGTTCCGATACAAAGGCTGAAACAGAGGAGGGTCAGGAGGCTGCAGAAGAAAACAGGGAGCTTGCCTCTCCTCCTGTGATAAGCTCCCCTCCCCACTTGTGTCCAAGGACACACAGAGTGATGTGTAGAGCAGAACAGAGATTAGAGATGGCCAGACACAGTTTGAGACTGCTTGGGAAACATCTGGCAGAGGAGGAGCCTGAGAGGGGGCTGAAGGTGGGGACCGTCAGTCCTGGCAACTGCTCCATAGGGGCAAGACTTAATGGGCAGTGTTGATGAGTTGTATGCTGTTCCTTTAATAAAGAGTTTAAACTCTGCTTCTTGCTTACTGACCTGAATCTGACTCCAGCCCTGACAGTGATGTCAAAAGCCATCAAGAGATTTAGGAGAATCATCAGGCTCCCCTGTCCCTCTCTCAACAGAAGTCATCTATCTGGATATACAAGGCTATCTCAGTGCTAAAACTTAGCCATAAACCAGACTGAAAAAAGTCTAAGTAATCCAAGTCCTATTGGACTTGCTGAGCTATCACTCTCTCAAGCACCTTGCTCAGAAAGGGGATACTCATGAGTGGGTGGTACTTACCACAAACCTCCAGCTCTAAGAAAGGCTTCTTAATGAGTGGATATACCACCACTGCTTTCAAAGAAGCAGGCACCACCCCCTAACACAAGTAATCAATTATCACTTCTTGGACCCACCCCTATTGCTAGATATTCATAGCAACAAAGAGCAAAGGTTGGCTGCACCCTTCCTAGAGCCTTGTCCACACCCTCAGGCCTCAATAATTGAAACTGATGCCACAAAACCTAACTCAACAGTGCTCTAGACCCCTCCAGCAGATCAGCATTATATTGTATCGATATAGCAAGAACTCTTAATTTTAATATGCAGATTAAGCTCTCAAGTGTTTTAGTGTATGAGCAGCTTTGAAAGTAGCTCTCCAGGGCACTGTTTCTGGATTAAGAGAAGGAGAGAGATACTCACTGAAACAACATTCACAAAATCATCATCGGACAAGGTTTCCAACATCTCAATGACGGATGTTCGGATCAACCTCAGTGTTAATCCACTGACACTGCCACTCCTACAGAATAGTAGGTAGAAAGAAAGAAAGAAAGAAAGAAAGAAAGAAAGAAAGAAAGAAAGAAAGAAAGAAAAAGAAAAGAAAGGTCAATATACAGATAGAAACTTAGGTTTCATAAGACAACTCACATATTGTTTTCCTACCCTAAGGATTTGTGCATATTGCTTTTTTATACCTTATACCTTAAGGCAGGAGCACCATTAATTACTGCACTAGCTAGTAACATTACTGCACTAGCTAGTAGATTCTAGTAGATTCTCATTAAACTTTAGTAAATTACTTTTAGCACTACTTAGAAGTGGGCTTGCAGCAACATATCAATGATTCCCATTCAGAGAAGGCAAAGGGCCATCCATGTTTCAGACCTCATATGTGGAGATTTATTAGCAGTATCTTCACAATCAAGTCATGGAATTTGCTGCCACACGTTGCAGTAATGGCCAGTGGATCAGATAGCCTCAAGATGGAATTGGACAGCTTCAAAAGCAGAGTGGACAAATTAATGCAGGAGTCTATTGATGAATATTAGTCACATTGGGGAACTTTTTCAGCCTGAGGACGGAACTCCTTTGTAGCCAATTCCCCAGGGGCTGCATCACAGCGCAGAAAAGTAGTGGCTAAGGAGGCCGTGGATGAAACTGGTAGTGCATGGAGCCAGCACACTCTTTCACAACACATGCAACACACATGGCACAGTCACACTTATTCATTCTCATTCTCTCTCTCTCTCACTCACTCACACACTCACTCACACACACACACTCACGAGAGACAACCAGTCTCTCACTATACCCTCTCTAACCTGCGACAATAAGAGCTTAATAGGAGGTTTTTCTGAAGCTTGACTGGCATGGGGGATAACATTTGATGTGTGAGGGGATCCACAGTGCATGAGTTTTCATTGCCCTCTCCATGGAATCATAGAATTGTAAGGTACCCCATGGGCCATCTAGTCCAACACCCCCTACAATGCAGGAATGATAGCTAAATGTTTCCAAATGTTATTGCTTGCCCCCTACTCTAAAAAAAGCTCAACAACTTTGGCTTTGCCTCCCCCTCTCCCCCAATGTTTTTATACTGTTTAGTATATCACAGTCCCTTGGGAGTTGGACGGGCCTGAACTAGAGGAACTCTTGGTGTAATGAAATCTGAAGGTTCAGAGTCAGTGCATCTGTGGATGGGTAACAAACAATAGAGGAGACCTATTGTGAACTTCAAGTTGTCAAACTAGACTGCTTTTCCATCTATTCATTCAGGGCTCTTGTTTTTACACACTGAGTTAACTGCTGTTAGGAACAGTTAGATCGACCTATGTACTAGCTATGTGTGGCAAAGCTACACAGAAGGCAAATCTTGCTATAGTAAGTTAATATGGGATATGGAAAAATCATTATAAAAAATACTCTCACACACTGTTTTTTGTTTGTTTGTTTGCTTGCTTGCTTTGCAATTCAATCTAAAATATACCCAAGAGTAGTCTTTTAAACTGCTCTTAATGAAATGCAAAACGGCACTCCTGGTAATCTTAAATATTTCCACTCAGAGTCTAAAGTGCAATGGCAGTGGTAGGGCAGATGCTGCATCATTCAGTTCAGTTTCAAAGACACTCCCATCACTGAAATGAATGGCAACCCCCCCCCCCACTACATGGACATATTTATCTACCTTTTAAAAGCACTAACTGCAATATGTACCACTGAGACAAAGGGCACCTGAAAATAGCTTTTCATGACCACCACAAAGCTGTGTAGATATAAACCCTTCGTTCTACACAAACCTCTGTGCACCAGCCTTAACAAAGAAAGTCCTGCAGAGAGCAGAGTGCTACTTCCATCAAACGCAGCCCCCAGACTTTAAAATGCAGAGATCTAACCTCTGATTCAAACAAAAAACCTTTGAAGCTCAATGAGAGATGCTCTGTGAGAGATGGCAACTCTAAATTTATCCTGGTATTGTTTTCATTAGGACTGCAGAATTAAAACATCTGGTAGAAACACATGAAAAGGCAAATAAACATTTCTGCTCCCTTAATAAAAACAACAACAACTTCCTTAAGAATACTGATAACATTTTACCTGAAAGGTTCACTTATTTGGCTTTTACTTGCTTTCCTCCTCATTCAAAATGTCTTTAAAACACATAGACAGAAAAATGCTGTCTGCATAAAGTGATACCTATGAGTGGAGGATAAATAATGCAGGAGCAATACTTAAGGGGTTTGGAAAGCAGATGACAACCCAGCAACGCTGAACTGGATCGAGAAATTTGGAATGCAATTCCAAGCCACAAAGAGGTCTCTTCCCTAAGGATTCCCAACTGTGCTCATTAATTCACCAACAAATCCTCTGCTTTGGTCCCCATCATTTCTCACATATTTCATCACATATGAAAACATATGCCTGGAACATAGGACCAAAATACATGTTATACAGCTGGGTGTATCTTGTTTAATTATTTTTTTTTAAGCAACTTCCATGGCTGCAAATTTCTCTCTGTGTAAAACTTTACAATCCTACTTTTGTCTACTAAAATTGTCCCCTTCGGAAAATAGATGTGGGTACTCGCAGCCTTTTGCAGGTAAAAAACAGTTGGGGGGACATTTTTGAGTGAAAAAGCACTGTTCCTCGCTTCTCACTGACAGCTTTAAATGCTGTTACCAGCTTTTTAAAATGTGCAGGAAAAATACACGCAGCTGCATTTAAGATGTGGGTCACCCCCAATTTAACTGGTTTCTGCTGACAAATATAGCCGTACCAACCTTTTTTGTGTCTATGTGTTGATAAAAATAAAAGTAAAATAGATTTTCATTTTAAAACATTTTCTGGACTAGTTCTTTTGGCTTCCTTTCTGTTGTTAAAAAGCCAAACACTTTCCTATCTTCCTGTGCGTGCATCTAAATTTTAGGTACTTACGCATCGACTAGAATGAGCATGTCTTTGGGAGATGCAGCTCCTTGGATATACCTGAAACAAAAAGACATATATTTATACATAAGAAAGACTGGAAGTTTTTTTAAAAAATACCATGCTGATGTTTGATCTGCGTAAGTTCTGATGTTGAAAACCAGATATTGCTGAATCAAAGAACCTTTGTAGTGTATCCCAGCAGGAAACACATGCAAACATTTCTTTTTTCCTTTAGCATTCTTCCTTCGTGGTAAACCACAGGTCAGAAAGCAAGAAGATCTGAAGGTGGTTAGGTACACAATTTTTTTCATTTTTTGGCAACAAAAAAGACAGAAAGCATTTGATAAAGAGATGCTTATGTCAAGTTTACTAGGTGACTTAGTCCAACAGCTCAACTTAAATAAGATAAACTGCCTTCACTGACCCACACATATACAAATGTTAAGGTGCAAGCTGATGTAGAAGATTTGTGATGGGGCTTTGATGTTTTGGTTTGTTTACTAATTAGCAGCTCAACAGGGTTGCTTTAAATATTGTGAAAGAGGCACTCAGGAAATGGTTTCTTAACTCTTTCCTCCTGATTCTCCTAACTAATGCAGTTCCCACCATTTTTAAGGTGGGGGGGGGGGACAAATTTGCCACACCCTTCCTCCCCGGAAGAAGAGGAGAGATGGTATTTTCCAGAGGGGCTCTCCTTCCAGGTGTGCTGGCAAATTGCTCCCCCCCCCCGTAAGTCCTTACAGAGCAGCCAATAGAATGTTTGGGAAGGGGAAGGTTTAAAACTCCTTTTCCAGAGCACCAATTTTTCCAGTCTTCAAAGTAACTTCATGTGTCCGCTGATTAATAAAATGGAAGGCACAGAAGATTTATGAGGATCTCCTAATCTGCATTTAATTTGAGTCAAATTCTGCTCTCTTTTACAAACACACACAAACACATATATAGCACACTTATTGCATGTGCCACTCAATATAAATACTGCTTACACAGTACAGACTAATTCTAATTAAACTTATGTGTTTTCTCAAGCAGAAAACCTTAAAAAACCCCACCTTGCTACTTTATGTATGAGTAACTAATTTTCTATATTAATATCCCTCTTCTCTCTTAATCTGCCACCCCAAAAATCAGTATGCATATGTGGGCTGAATAAACATCATCTGAAACAGAGGGCAGTAAGCTGAGTGCAGGGGGAAATAAGAGAGGCCTGGAACATTATACCTGCAAGAGAGCTGCTTCTCCTAGGAGCTGGACAGAGGAACCCCAATTTCTATACTTATGGGGGAAAGTTGTGACATCACACCAATCTCCCTCTGCAATTCAGGTCTAAGAAAATAAGGCAAAGTGGTCTGAGAGGATTGTGGGATTGGTGTTTACTACTCTTGGTACTTTCCATATCACAGAAAAAGTAAAGGTTGCTGCGTTGGATCATGAAGACGTGCCCTAATATGGATGTTCTTGGTATGTTAGTTTTTCCTCTTCTTTTTGCATTAGCATATTACTACAAGGGCCATAGGACTGGACAACAGCTTTGTTTACTGGTATCTAAAGGAAAGAGACAATAGGGAGGAAGGAAGGTGGGTGAAAGTCCTGGGAACTGGCATGTCCCCCTAGTGCCCCCGCCCCCATTCCCACTGTTTGGTGGGACTGATAGAGTTAGTCTAGACAGAAGGGAAAGATCTTTGTTTATCTGTAAACCACTCCGGGAGTGGTTTGGTGATATTTGGACTAAATATTAGTGTAAGCTGCTATGCCCATTTTCATGGGGGTCCTTTTCCCACCTGCACTAGGGGTCAAGATAGGATGGAAGAATACCATGTGCACAGCAGCCACCAACACCAGATGACTTCCAGCTATGGTGATATATAGGACACCCCCTCCCCTGGCCATCAATTTGGAAGTTGCTGGGGGACAGCTATGCTTGGCGAGAGCAGGATAGTGGGAAATTCTTTTCCTCTCCGGACTATGCATAGTCTAGGTAGGGGCAAGCCTTTCTTGGACCCAGTCTTCACAGCCCCACTCCCACTCACCCTCTTTGCATGGTGTTACTACAGCAATCTTAGAGCCATGTTTCAGATTTCTGTTAGCCTCCAGTTGACAGGGCTAGGAATAAATTTTACCCTGAATCAGAACAGTGTGTGGCCATTCTGGAATATGATGGAAGGGAATGGTTATCACATGCTGGTGAGAGGCAGGAGGGAGACTGGGAAACGGAGCTGTATTGTTCAATTGGCTTTAAGAGCACATTTGGAGATTCAAATCTCCAAATATATTGGCATGCATACCTTACTGAGTGATACACACACACACACAAACACACAATACAGTGGTACCTTGGTTCACGAACTTAATCCGTTCTTAAACCGAATCCATTCTTAAACCAAGGCATGCTTTCCCTAACGAGACCTCCCACCACCGGTGCCCTTCCACCGTTTGGTTTCCGTTCGTAGACCGAGGTAAAGTTTGCAAACCCGAACACTACTTCTGGTTTTGCGGAGTTCGTAAACTGAATAGTTCGTAAATAGGACTGTTCTTAAACCGAGGTACCACTGTACATATTTCCAGCCTACTAGTGCAATGCAGATCATCAGGATCATAACTTTGTTTTTAATGCTTGTTTTTTAAATATGTTTTTAGCTGTTTCTATTTTAATTGGAAACGGCATTGAGTCCCATCAGGGAAAAAGGCAGGATATAAATAAATATCACCACCACCACAGTGATGCTTACCATGGTCTTCTACGGACATCGTACAGATCTATCTTGTTTGGAGCTTGACTTTTGTCTACCCATGGAGATGCTGAAAATAATAATAATAATTCTTTAGGTTAGACAGGACCTTTTCAGGAAGCACAAGCCAGCACTACCCAAAAATGAGGCTCCAATACTTTGGCCACCTCATGAGAAGAGAAGACTCCCTGGAAAAGACCCTGATGTTGGGAAAGATGGAGGGCACAAGGAGAAGGGGACGACAGAGGACAAGATGGTTGGACTGTGTTCTCGAAGCTACCAACATGAGTCTGACCAAACTGCGGGAGGCAGTGGAAGACAGGAGTGCCTGGTGTGCTCTGGTCCATGGGGTCACGAAGAGTCGGACACGACTAAACAGCAACAACAAATAACATAGTGCAATAACCAATGTGGCATGCAACTGTCTCCCAGTTAGAGATCCCCAAAGTTGTGCTTCTGTGAACAAGTGTGCCAGATGCAGGTTTACATGTGTTTCTTCTGGAACACTGGTTCATTATAATGAGACTAGTAAATTAAGCCTGTTACGCAAAACAGGCGCTAGAAAGCTCTCTCAGGAGCCCTGCGTCCCTGAGGGGGAAAAGGAGAGAGACGGAGACAGAGACAGAGCCCCCTTTCCGGGACGCAGCGCTCAGCTCCCCGCACTCAGGCGCTCTCCCTCCCTCGCCGGCCGCCGCCTGGATCCGCTCCTCCCGCCCTGCGTATCGGGCGGCCAGAGGGCTGCGGCCAGGGGCGCTACGCGCCCCCCGCCGCCACAGCGGCTTGCCCCGTGGCTTGGCGGGCAGGGGCGCTATGCGCCCCCGCCGCCACAGCGGCTTGCCCCGCGGCTTGCGGGAGCATCGGGCGGGCGGCCACAGGGCTGCGGGCAGGGGCGCTACGCGCCCCCGCCTCAGGGGCCTATCCTATATAATAAAGAAAGTTTGGCTCTGTCTCCCTCCCTCTCCCTCCTACACACACAGCGCCGGTCAACCGCCCCTTCCCGAGTATCGGGCGGCCAGAGGGCTGCGGGCAGGGGCGCTACGCGCCCCCGCCGCCACAGCGGCTTGCCCCGCGGCTTGCGGGAGTATCGGGCGGCCAGAGGGCTGCCGCGCATCCCACCGGAGCCGCAGCCAGAGCCTGCCGAGCGGGGGCAGCCTTGGAGGTGGCGGCAGCGGGTGAGCGCAGGCGGACAGGGGCACCCCGGCAGCGCGCTAAGATGGCCGACAGGAGGAGGCTGCGGGCAGAGGCGCTTTGCGCCTCTGCCCGCGCTCCTATTGGTCTGTGTCCTCCGCGCAGGCGCACTTCCGATTTCCTCTGACGGACGGAAAGTGGTACGGAGGGACACAGGCTCTTTATTATATAGGATGTGATCCCACTGAGCCTCTTGGGCTTGCTGATGGAAAGGTTGGCAGTTCTATAACCTTTACTGCTGTTTGAATAGAAGAGATTTAAGGCAGACATAATAAAACATAAAATAAATATGGAACTGGTGTGTTTTACTTTGGTTGTATCATGATCTAGTTTCTAGCTTTGTTTACAACTGGTTTGATTGCATGTTTTATAGAGTACAGTGGCCTGTAAATTACTCATTTTCTTTGGATTGGTGTTCTCTGTATAGCCATAAATATAAGGTATTTATTATGCCTTCCTGTAAATTTCAGTATCATTAAAGAAAATTAATCTAACAATAAAGAAATAAATCTATTAAACTATAACTTCCTAGCTTTTTTAAGAGATAATATTTATTGTTTTATGCCTTTATTCTGTTTTATTTATAAGATAATTAACTAAAACTCTTTCGCCATTTCCCACTTGCTAATTATTTTCCCAAATGAAACACTGTAGTGTAGGACACAATGCATTTATGGAAGAAATTATATGATTAATTGATTTTTCAACTGCGGTACAACGGGCCAATCATTTTGCTGGCCCAGTTGGAAGAAGAGACATGATGCCAGTAGATGGTAAAAGTCAACTGATGGAGACTTCTGGACACAGCGAAAGGTTGCTGGGACAGCGTCCATGGCATCTTAGGATGGAGGTACATTATAAGACTGTGGTCAAATCACTATTTCCACATGTCCTCATCTCATACTGCACTGATAACATTAGATGGAAAGAGATCATGTAGCGAGGCCTGGCAATGTCTTTATATCAGTTATGCCCCATAGGACATAGGAGCCAACATCTAGGGGCCGAGGTCCCTTTGCCCACCCCAATGAAATATTTGAGGGGGCTGGGGGACCCTTCCAATGTTGATAGGCATTGCCATTCAAATGGTGTGCATGTGCTGCATCATGTGATCAATTATGTGAGGTGGGGCTTACTCCCTCCCCATTTTGAATTCAAGTTGGCACCCTTGCCATACGATTACCCAGATATGATCTTCCCTATTCTGATGTTACTAAGGTGGCATTAAACCACAGGGAAGCACCTAGCACATGTCTTGAGCCCAGGGAGAAAGAAAACAACTTAACATAACATAAAAGATCATCCCAGAAGGAATCCCAGATCCATTATGATACATCCCATCTAAAAATGGAAACCTACATAATGCTAACATCAACATTGTTTGGGTTTTGGTTTGGTTTGGTTTGTTTTGCTTTGTTTTTAATGTGCATCTGGGTATGTACCTTCCTCAATTAAATACCTTTCAGTTTTGAATGCAAAACTGGTTTATTATTTTGGTTGGCTTACTATAAAGCGGCCATTCCACTCATGTGTGAGGTGCAAAGCTAGCTGACTGGTACCCTAAGCATCCAAGTGATTTGATCAACTAATGTTAATAATTTAATAATTTTAAATATTTCCCAAGGTCATTCCCAAAATAGTTTAGGAAGTTCGTTTTGTAACTTTAAAGAAGTCAGTTTAGGAAGTTAGTTTTGGAAACTTTAAAGAAGTCATTTAGAAAGGGTGTTGTCACATTTAAAATACTATTAGTAATAATGTGGATTGTAATATGACTTCTTGTCTTCTCATAACAAATACTTGTACGGTGTTCAGCCTGGTTGATGTTGCATTTCACGAGCCCTGTTCAGCTATATGAAAGGGACCATGTTCACTGGCCTAACCAATTCCTAACTACAATAGACTATGTCTACTTACACTCAATATTTATATGCTGCGTTTCCTAAGTGCTCAAATAATTTCACATTTATTACTTTATGAATCCTTCTGATGATCTGCTAAAGTATTAGCATTCCTGTGCAGAAAGGATTCAGAAATGTGTGAAACAATGCACATATGCTCACACTCTATTGGAATGTAATGGGAGGCATCTTAAAACTGGCACAAGTTTGCCTAAGGTTGCAGTCCTAACCTGGAAGTAAGCCCCATGGAATTCAAAAGGACTTCCTTCTGAGTAGATATGATTAAGACTGTTTTTCACTACCCAGTTAAATTTTAAATGGGTGATTTGCAGCTCATGCCCTTAACTATAATGCTATACCCGCAATGTTGTGTATCCCAGTAAATTATCCATGTTCTTTCAGAGCCTTCTGAATGTCCTCCCCATAAAAGGTGTCTTTTGAGTTTCAGCTGTAAAATTGAAAGCCTCAGTTACTCAGAAATATAGAAGCAGCCAGCAAAGGTCTCCCATTTAACTTTCGTTTTGTAAGAGCTCAGATTCATTTTGCACAGTTTTATATCAGCCAGCCTCCTATTACTTGCTACACGGTAATGACTCTCTTTGGTAAGTCCAATATTGAGGCAAAACTATTACCTGCCAGTAACAGTTAACACAAGAGCAGCTGTGCACAGCAAGGCTTTCATTTAGAGAGATAGCATTTTATTATGAATTGATTTTCAAAGCTGATCCATTATTTATTTGCCTAAGCAGACAGGAAAACTTCAGCAAAGGAAGCTACCTGAGCCAGTCAAGATTTAATAGAAAAACAAGTTTCAATATTATTTCAAAGAAAGAAAATAATGCTTACACCTTTTTATTTTGAATCTATTAATCAAAGGGGGTCCCAACCCTTTTAGCCCACATTCAGGTTGTAATGATCCTCTTTCTATAATTTCTTTTTAAATGTGTGGTATTCCTTCAGTAATAACGGAAGTTCTATACCTAAGATTACAGAGCCAGCAATTTGTGAAGGTTAGCACCCATAAGACACCTCGTTAGAACTTTGTTCTATTGAAATTATTGTGCTGATGAGATTAGATAAATAATATTTGTTTTAAAAGAACCTGGAAAAGGCAAAATAAAATGGAGAGCAGGTAATTGGATGACCTCAAATGCTGCATAAATATATACTAGCTCATTAGCACTTAAACCAGTCTTACAAAGGGAATAAATGTGCTGCCTATTGCAGTAGTATAATGAACTATTGATTTACAATTATAATCTAAATTACACCTGTAATTAAGAAAAAATGGATGAGCAACTGATGAGGAATGTGGAACGGACCATTCTCTGGAATCTACCAAAATCATGTTTCTGCAGTTCTAATTTGGACTTTTTATTTATTGTTCTGCTGTATGCTTTCATTTTGTTTGCTTTAGTCACATTATTACTTTTTTTTTTAATGATAAATGCCATGCCCATTCATTTGAAGTTGGAGAAAAGAAACAAGGCTTACAATTCACTAGAGATCCAGCTTTAACAAGAGAGTGGCTCCTTGATGAAAAGCATTATTGGTTTCAACATGTCTCTTTGCCATTCTGCTTTTCATGAGAATAACCTATTTTTCAAATTGTCTCTGTCTGGGAAGCGGTCCTTACTACCCTATGATGCAGCACACCAACAGCCATCATGGTCGGAGACAGAGCTGAAGCCTCCCCAGACAATTTCACTGCAGCAGTCCAATTTGACTAGGCTCATACATCAGTCGTAAACTTATTCCCAGCAGCGATATTTTCTCGGGTACTGCTGCGATGAAAGCTGGCTACTTGGCTTAGCCTGGCCTTGAACAACGCCGGACTTGGCCTCAAGGTAAAAACCTCGAGCTGCATTCAGGGGTGGAGTTTGACGTCAACATTTTCAGAGAAACAAAGCAGGAGGCTGGGGAGGGGAGGACAATCTCTTCAGCACAAAAAATGAGACCTACTCTTTCTGGTGATTTAGACAGTGGAAATGGAGTGACCTTATGCTATTCCAGCCATACACTGTAATTGATTTTCAAGATGAAACTGCTAAACTGTGTGCTGTTGTCATCTAATCAGTTGGACATAAAGGGAAGGACACGCATAATGTGATACATAATGTAAGAGGCACAGAAAGAAAGAACCTTTGCCAATCAATTCTCTATGAGAACCAAAGTTCATTTTAAACAATTTTGAACAAGTCAAGCACACTGCAACAAAATGCAGCTCTTTTATTTCTCTTATCCGTTGTGAGGTTTCCTCAGCTGTTTAATAATCTGCATGCTATTCAAGGTAGTATAAGTACAGCAGATATATGAAATGAATGTGTTGTGGTTTGTTTTGTATTGTTATGGGTTTGGGGGGGGTCAGATTTCCCTACATTCCTGGGTGCCAGATTCACCCCATAATTCCCGGGGTTAGT
This sequence comes from Darevskia mixta, assembly GCA_034641385.1. NCBI lineage: Eukaryota > Metazoa > Chordata > Lepidosauria > Squamata > Lacertidae > Darevskia > Darevskia mixta. The sequence goes on along the minus strand of JAWWNH010000224.1, from coordinate 3,351,824 downwards.
AAAAGTTGGAATTAATCAAAGTTTGCTTAAACTGGATTTAGTTATGCTGATGAGCCAAGCCAGCTTGGCAGAAGCCAAAGGCTGGTGATGGCCCACCAAGGAAACCATCAGAGGGCAAGACTGCCGGGCAAGGAAAAGTGGGGCACATTTTTAGTTGGGTGCTAGTAGGCAGAGGAAAGGGGCAGCTTTAAGGTTTCAGCTTTGAATGATGTAGGCTTGGGGAGGTCCTTGGAGTTGGTTAGCAGCAAGAAGAAGAAGGAGGGGCAGAACTCCAAGTGAGCTGGGGAAGACAGGCTTCACTAAGAGACACAGAAGAAGGCTTTTTGCTATCCTTTGACTCCAATGCTGCCCTTAAAGGAGAAACCGGACCCTCAAAGGATGCGAAAGCTCTGCAATCCCGCCATCACAGGCTCAGGCTATATATGTGTGTGTAAAGAAGCCATATATTATAAAGACACCACAGTCTCCACTGTGCCTCATTTCTGAAGGAAACATGGACTCTGTGTAAGTGCCTGGAACCCCTGGAATTTCATACCACTCAGAGCTAGGGGTGGCTGAGGAATGGGAAATGGCTGGGTGGGTTGGGCTAAAGTGTCATTGTGTTATGATCTACATCCAGAATGTGTGTGTGTTTCCACTCACAGAAGTGCCATATTTAACATTGTGCTATAAGGGAAAATACATCCAGACATAGTATTCAACTTACGCAGGCTCTAGTGAAAGTTCTGCCAAAAATTGAAACAAAAATTCCTACAGAGCCAACTTATCAAACCACTATGTGATTTCTGTTTGTGAAACAGAGGAAATGGCTATCTCCCTTCCACTCATAGTTCTTTGAAGGAAACCCTCCAAACTCCTGTGCTGGAGTTCTTAAATATAACTAAGAATATAACTCTACAGCATGGAGGTGGGCAATCTGTGTCACACATGCCACAAGAGGAAGGACTAAGGACAGCCACATAGCCCTGTCACTCCAAGACAAGAGACAATAAGTCCTTGAGCCTGGTTGTGACAGAGCAACTGGTACACACCTGCCTGTCTGCTTCTTTTGAGCTGAACCCACCTTCAGTAGACAGGTAAGCACATTCTACAGCAGTACTGTCTATATAAGTACACTAAAGTAGTAATATCGCATACTCTAGACTTTACATCTATTTTATTATTGAAAAGAGAAGTGAACAACAATAAGATTAAAGCATCCTACCAAAGTCAACCATAAAAATCATGGAAAGGTAAAACTTGTAACATGCTTGCCAAAAAGCCTGGCTACCATTACTGTACCACAAAGGGGGCGGGGGCTCTCTCTCGATATATTTGTTATTCTATCCTTCTACATTGTTGGAACAGCAGGGGTATGCAGACTGTTCCAGTGTTTCTTCTTCTTTTCCTCAGCCCACCTATGGAGTTAAGATTGCAAGTTGGCAGTTTCCTTAAGTTTCTAGAGGAATTTATCTGAATTGTTTACAGCTTGCTCCACTGACTTCCATGTAGAAATGTCAGATGTCAAGATTATGTGCATTAAAAACAACAGAAATAACAGGGCCCACAACTGGTGTCATAACATCAATTAAAAAGCAAGTCTTTGTGGGGCTTAAACATACGTGCCACTATGCTTCTCTATAAAATGCTTATACCTGTACTAAAAAAAAAAGGAAAATTGGTTGAACATGAGAGCTCTCTTTTTTAATGAGAATAAATTCCCTAGCTACATTTTCTTAGGTTTCTCAGAAAGAGCTTTTCTGCTTTCTATACTTTCTTCAATACAAAAGAAAGAAAACAAACCAAAATGTTCAGGATTCCTGAAAGCAAGTCTTGTTTTGCACACACAAACACACAGTCAACATTCAAGTATTTGGAAGTTGCTAGAAACAAGTGTTCTGCGGTTATTCTGTGAAAGGACAAACCCTTTCTTCATGCATTCAAAAGGACACCTAGGGGCATAAAATGTGTGGGATGGGCAAGTGGGCCCCAGCCCCACCTCCAACACCTATGCGCCACTCAGATGTGGCGGTTCCACCCGTGGCCTTTCTCAATTGGGTAGGAAGGTCTGGAGGAGGCTTCTAAGCATAGTCAGCAGAATACACTTAGAAGTTTCCTCAGGATCCAGAACCCTGATCACGCTCATTTCCCTTAATATTTTCTGATTTGATATTGCTGTGTATCAGTTAAGGCTTTTCAGTCATTGTAAAGTACATTCACCACCTTGTTATTAAGGGAAATTATCCAAATAATGCAACACTCTTGTTTATGGAGCTAGTTAGTTCACATATTTTGCATAGGCTCTTTATTTTGTATAAATAAATAAGAAAAATAAACAGAAAGCTTTGTTATGCATGGGTAGTTTATATTGCTCAGTTATTAGGCAAAAAGTGAACGAACTCCATAGCCCTATTTTAATTGTACACTGTTGCCAAGGGTTGCTGCATATATTAGATATAATCAAGCAGTATATAAGTTTTATGAAATAAAATAAATAAAATTATTGGGGACCTGGAAAGAAGTGCAGGCTGCAAGCTATTCACAGTACACAGCACAGAAAAGCACACTTTGGAGGCACACACAGAAATAGAGGAGGAAACAATTTATTGGGCTCAAAATGTTCAGGGACTTGATAGATGTACAATATTTTTATTATGCAAAAAGGGACACTTGATTGAACAGTAAGCTGGACTAATTTTATTCTGAGTCCCCCAAATTTCCTCCACTACAGAAACTCAAATTAGATTTCAAGGAAGCTGAAACACTGCTTGGGAATTATGTAAATTCTGTGCATAAGCATAAATTAAATTTCCCTAATTCCATAATGAAGGGTTGAGGAATGAAGCGTGCAGAAAATAGTGCAGAAAACCCACTATCTGATCTCAGGACACCCAAGACATTCTTTGGTTTCTGAGCCTTCAAGTAAATTTGAAAAATCATTGCCTGCAATGATGAAAACTGGACACTGTAAAATCCTGATAGACTTTAGAAGCCAAATTAGCATCAGAAACTAAAGTACTAAGTATGGTATATATACAGGACATCAACACTTAGGATGCAATCTTATTCCCATTTACTGGAGAGTAAGCCCCATTTAACTTAGTGGGACTTACACCTGAGTACATATGCAAAGGATTGAGCTCTTAGTCATACAGTAAAATTTGATTGCTTAATTTATTTTCTTTTTTTAGAACCTGCTTTGCAGAAGCATTAAACTAACAGGATTAGATGCCTGTCCTAGAATACATTAATTGAACTGAGTCTACTAGTGGCCTAAAGAAATAAAAATACACCCTCTTAAATTAATTACTATGGTACAGTAATGAGATTCTCTAAAGAGCGGAACAGATGCATGCATAAAACAAAACCCTTCTCTCTGTATTAATCAGTTTGAACTCCAGTGGCAGAGTCATCATCTTCAGAGGTACTGAAGACAGTTCATAAGGGCAAACATTCCCAATGAAACAGTAGCGCTTCCTCTTAATTTAACTCAGTAAAATTATGCACCTATTGGTTGATTCAAGCACTCCCAAGGCTAGAGGAAGCAATTGTCATGCAAACCCTTATGAATGGCATACAGAGAACTGCAACCTATATAAAAAGCCAACATGTCTGTTGAAATTTTCAAACAAGACTCCACCAGATATTTCTTCTCTTTTGGGGGAACAGCCTGGAGTTAATTAGATTTTGGGCATCTGAGTTCTCTTCTCACAACACTTTTAACACTCCTAGCTCCAACTTCACAAACATTACACAAGGGAATGGCTAATTTGTATTCCCTTGCCTGCCCTGCGAAAAATGTGTGGTGATTTTTATATGAATTGACTGGAGTGACAAAGTTAGTGCCCTAGAACAAATTTATGTCTTCACGACTGCAAATTACCTGGGTAATACCTGGCAAGGCCAGTTGCGCTGCCAAAAACTTGCCAAAGCAAGGTTGGGTCTTCTTCTCTGTTCCTTTTAAAGACTTCATCTAAAGCTCCAGTCCAGTTCAGTTCATTCAACACAATTGTAGCTGAAAAAGACAAAAAAAGAAATTTGGTATTGCAAAACCATGGCTACATTTGTTACATACCATATCCTGAAACGAGGGGAGTGTGGTGCTGTGGCCTAAACCACTGAGCCTCTTGGGCTTGCCGATCGGAAGGTTGGCGGTTCAAATCCATGCAACAGGGTGAGCTCCCGTTGCTCTGTCCCAGTTCCTGCCAACCTAGCAGTTCAAAAGCATACCAGTGCAAATAGATGAATAGGTAGGGCTGTAGTGGGAAGGTAAACTGCATTTCTGTGCGCTCTGGCAGTTGCCACAGTGTCCTGTTGCGCCAGAAGCGGTTTAGTCATGCTGGCCACATGACCCAGAAAAGCTGTCTGCGGACAAACACCAGCTCCCTTGGCCTGAAGCGAGATGTGTGCTGCACCACATAATTGCCTTGACTGGACTTAACCATCCAGGGGGCCTTACTGAAACGGTGCTACTTGCTATTTCTCTACCCTTTGCTGTATTTTGTACCATTCTACTTTTAGTACTATTGCACAACAAAGTTTCACGTGTTTATTGGCAAGACTGTTTGAATGTTTCTCTCTCTTCTTCTTCTTCGTCTTCTACTTCTATGTTTACGCTGATGGAGAGAATCTCATTACTGTATCATAGTAATTAATTTAAGAGGGTGTATTTTTATTTCAATAACGAGGTAATAGGTAGCAAAGCAAAAAGAATTTATTCTTGTGCCAGAATGGTGTCCCATCCACCTCATGGTGCAGACAGGAGACCCTACCTACAAGTTACACTGATGCTTTTATAGTTTTCCACAAAACAGCTTGGTACATGCGTCATTGATTCTAACAGCCCTCCCAGACTTGCTTTGTTAACGTCTAGCTCCACCACAGGCTTCATCCATTACCTTGTGGTTAAGCAAGTTTCCTGTTGTTGCCTGGAACAAGGTGTTCAGAGATGCAGCTGTTAGCAACTTAGCTATTATTTATGCTTTGACTCATTTCTCTTGACCAGGCACAATTCCTAATGCAATGCCAACACATGACCAATATGTTCTGTGCTTTTAGATATACAATAGTCTACATTTCCAAAGAACAAATTTAAAAAAACTGCACACGGTTTGATAAAAATATTACAATATTGTAGTAATGCATAGTAAGTGAACAAACTCACTACATAAATCTACCAGCTTGCTATCTTCCTAGTACACAAATTGAATGCAAGGGTCTGTTGGGAACATAGGAGACTATTGCTCAGGGAGCTAAGGGGAAAGAAAGGCCCCAGATGTAACAATGGAGCAGCTGGCTTCCATATGCAGTTGAACCAGCTAACTCCTAGATCTCTAATCTTATTCAGTCTTCTCTTTGGTGGAGCTCTTCAGAATTTATATGCCATTCATGGGCAGAAAAATTGGGGAACGCAACCATGGGCCTCTATGATCACAGCCTCGTCATGTACGAAAGTGTAGAAGTAACGCCAAAGATGGTGTTTTGAGTCAACTGCAGATGATAACACAGGGTATCCTTTTCGTGGGAGATACTAAATTAATAAAACAGCTTCCATGGGGGCTTAAAAAAGACGGAGAGGGAGAATAGAGCATTAAATTGTAACATTAGAATTGTAAAGCCGAGCTGGGACCAAAATCCAAGAGAGTGCTCATTATTGCAAGTTAACAGTGTTTTCATGTTTATGGATGTGATCATTTGCAGAGATCAGCTGTGTGCGCATTAATATTCATGAGTAGAGCCAGCTTCTGGATTAACTTGAAATACAAGAAAATTTATATTCATAAGCATGATCAGATAAACACTAAGTGGCCAAAGATATAGAAATCCAGATTCCTAAAGCTGACCCAGGCCAATTCTTGGGTTACTCACACAAAAATTAGTATTAGTGTGCAACACAAATTTGTAGAGCAAAAGACATGAAAGTATAGGGCCATGTCGACTTCTGGACATTTCTGGATTAATAATTGAGGGAACAAACAATGAAACTTAATTATGAAACTGATAAATAGCTATTCCTTTCATTCTGCTTTAATCAGTCATAAATGCATCCCTAAAATCCAAAAATAACTCACTCATGCTAGGCAACAGCTGGCATTCAGTTAATTGGAACAGAACAAGGTTTACTTGTCAGATGGGGCATTATCACTTTTTCTTTGTCTTTTCTGATGGTGTTTCAGAGCTGGAGGTAAACAGGTTGCAAAGCTGGCAAACTCTACATTCATTAACAAAGGATTAAAGGAAAGGGAGCCTAGGAAAGGTAAACATGCATGCATGGGGGGAAAATAAAATAAAATCCCCCCAGTTATGATCTCACCAAACAGCCTCCTTCCAAACATACTATCATTTATTCATAAGAGCTCTTGGTTCCCATTTATATGGGAGCCAGGAGAGATTCAAAGAGGAGCAAAGAAGCTCAGTGCAGCTCTCAGACACAGGTATAGCATCAGAACACAAAGCTTTATATCCCAAGCTTCATCCCAAGGTCTTGCTAATGTGCAGGTCAGCACAGGCAGAAAACTAAAAATTAATCTCTAACGATCTCAAGCAAACTAAAAATTAAAGTCTTAACCATCTCAAGTAATTCCAGTTATCTGTTTGTTGCTAATGCACTGGTGGGGGGGGGCGGGGATTCACCATTCACAGCATAATTTCTGAATGTAAAGAAGACTCTTAAAACATTTTATGGTAGAAAATAACTTATTGTGCTTTTCCAGGAAGTATTATTGGGAGCATCAGTGTCTTTTTGGAAAATAATAAAGAAAAGATTCTGTCTGTCTAGCCTGCAGCCCACTGTGGAATTTTTTTTAAAAAAATGTACAGGACCCCCGGACGGTTAAGTCCAGTCAAAGGCGACTATGGGGTTGTGATGCTCATCTCGCTTTCAGGCCGAGGGAGCCGGCGTTTGTCCGCAGACAGCTTTCCAGGTCATGTGGCAAGCATGGCTAAACCGCTTCTGGCACAACAGGACACCATGATGGAAACCAGAGCGCACGGAAATGCCGTTTAGCTTCCTGCCACAGTGATACCTATTTATCTATTTGCACTGGCGTGCTTTCGAATTGCTAGGTTGGCAGGAGCTGGGACAGAGCAAATTGAGCTCATCCTGTCGCAGGGCTTTGAACCGCCGACCTTCCGTTTGGAAAGTCCAAGAGGCTCAGTGGTTTAGACCACAGAGAATAGAAAATATTATTTATACAGTATAAGAAACAACAACAAATTTCCCTTAGGTGTATTAGGAACTTAATTTGAACAGATTTTTTTTTTTGGGGGGGAACCACCAGCATGTTGTTTAGATCCATATTTATACATATAAGGAAAGCCCTGTTGGATCAGACCAAATACCTACTAACGCTTTCTTCTCACAGGGGCCAACCAGATGTCTATGGGAAGGCCAAAAACAGGACATTAGAGCAATAGCCCTCACTCATTTGTGATTCTGAGCAACTGGTATTCAGCTGCATACTTGTACAATTCCATTCGATTTTTATTTCAAAGCTCTGGGTTCTATTGAGAAGCTGTTTGGTTTTCAAAAAGCGAAGCGCAGGGGATGCAGAACGGTTAATGGATTTCTAAAAAGGCACTAATAAATGTTGGCTGTTGCTAAGCCCTTGCACCCCACAAAGAGCCCAGCTGTCAGGAAAAGGATCAATACTCAAGTACATCTTCCCCTCCTCCCCTGAGGACCAGCATGTTGCAGAACTCAATATTATGTTGGTCAGTTCTCTTAACAAGCCGGGTGTCGGTGTCTCTGTCAGATTCACAAAGAAACTAATTTTACACTTTCACAACAGAGAAACAAATCACACAGACCATATCAAGTTCTTTGGAGCCTAACATTGTCAAATAACTTCCACGCTACAAGAGCAATTATTGAACAAACACCACAAAATTAAGGATGTGACTATAGCAGGATAGCCAATGTGGGGCCATCCACCAGCATCAGCCCAAAGTCACGAGATGATGTTAGCAATGTATGGAAGGCACCATGTTTTCTACACTTGCACTACAGTTAGTGTAATCCTAGTCATCTCCACTCAGAAGTAGCTAAGGGAGCAAAGCCACGCAAGAAGGATAGTCTCAGCCAGTTGCTCTGGGCAACTGGAAACAACAGAAAATGTCTTTTTTCACTGCCAATACTATACAGACATATGAGCTAGGTTCATCTTGTCTATATTACATAAATTCCCAGGTCACACAGAGCAACTTTATAGCTCTCTGCTACTTCAAGATGAAAACCCAGATGTTACATACTCAGTTGCTATACTTTGCACTGCCATGATGGATATTGGTCAAGGGATGGTTTGCACCACAAAGTAGGCCCAAAATGCAAGACCTGTGCTCCTTCGCACTTCCTCCCTTATAGTCACTTTTAATGGTTTGTCCCTGTTTTTATCTTTTTAAGTATGTATGATATAATCACCTTTTAATTACTAGTTTTTATTCCTTACCTGTTTTAAGTCTTATGTGTTCAATTTATCTGTATGCTTTATCTTATATTGGTCTGTGACCGAAATAAAGTTTGATACTGATACACTCAGAAGTAGGCCCCACTGAATTAAATGGGATCAATTCTCAGGTAATTGTGTGTTGGATTGCCACATAAATTTACCACGTTTTCAGCAGCTCCTGTTAATCCAAAACAGTAAAATTTGTATATTCCAGTTATTCCATTATAAGAATACAGTCAAGCCTTTTGCATAAAAAATAAACAAAATAACCGCTTGTTTATTCTAGATACACAGTCCTCTCTTGTATTATCAAATGGTTTTGTAAAACTGCTCAGTATTATTACTACTATTATTGAAAATAAACCAGAGTCTGAACTCCTATGTTTGCAGCTACCTTTTGCATTTAGGTGGAGATGCTCCTGAGCAGTCAAAGTGATGCTAAAATCCATGATTTCTCAATTATTTTATCTGATCAACCTTCACATTCAGAGAAGATGAGGATAAAACCAGCTTGGAATCCAGATAAAAATAGTGAAAAACACATTCACCAAAAACAGCTCCAAATGAATCAGAAAATCCCTACACAATGCCTTCCTGGCTTGTTTTGGGGGTTTTCTCTTTTATTTGTATGGCCCTAAATTGGTCTATAGTATGGCACTCGTTAATCACAGCTCTGATTTCACTCACTGGCTAAGAAACAATGAAGATGGACATGGGCTCCTATCTCACAAAGCCATAGTTCTGATAGGTGCATGTACACTTTGCTCCATCACTTCAGTTCCCCAAGGGCTAGAGACTTTGTAGCAGACCAGGACATTAACAATAAATAAATCATATTGAACTTGCTTCCTGATGTGCCCTTACTAGCACCTTTAACTTTTCAGCATCTGTTTTGTTCAACATGCATATCTATACAATTTCTACTTATGCATAGCATAGAGGCCCTTTTTCTTTCAGAGTGTGAGATTTGCAAACTGGATTGACAGTTGGCTAGCAACAAACCTCGAGCTTCCAAATGAACAGCCACTCACCATTAATTGAAAAGCTCATTAAAAAAAATAACAACCTTGGGTTTTTTGTTTGTTTTATCTGACACTACGGTCAGAGGGCTTGACTACTCCAACATTCAATCTTATTTAGAACTGCAATCAATAAAACAACACATTATGGATCTCTCTTAAAACAGATTTATTCGATGTGTAGGCCCCTTGTCTGCATAGAAAGAGCTACACATATTTGAGAAGCCTAGCAGCTATTTACTATCTCTGAAAGATGTCATGTATGGTTCCCTAATGAGGCAGCTCTGCTTTTACTGGAGGGAAGAGAAAGGAGCTCCTCTGCCATTCATTTATTTAAAAGGCCTAACAGTGCAATGGAAAATCTTGTGTGTTCGTCTTATATGTTATTTAACAAAATCTATATACCGCTTGATTGTATATAAAAATACACCCTCAAAGTGCTTTACAACAATGGAAAATAACACATTAAAATTATAGATTAAAACACTTTTTAAAGGTATTAAAATATTCAAAACTACACGAAATAAAACACCCATAACTTCTACATGTCTGGATAGACTTGCCTAAACAAAAAAATGTTTTAAGCAGGTGCAAAAAGAGGACAGCAAAGGAGGGAGTTCCAAACAGTAAGTGGTGCCACGCTAAAAGACTGATTTCCAAAAAGTATTATGTGGCACCTGTAAGAGTGCCAGCTCTGCAGATTGAAGTAGTCAAGTGGGGGGGGGGGTGGAGTAATGCGATCCTGCAAGTAAACTGGTCCCAAGCTGTTAAGGGGCTTATATACAAATACCGGTAGCATTATATTATTAATAGTCTGCATTTATTTATACCCCACCCTTTTCCCTGACTGGGACTCAAGGCAGCTTACCAATAAAAAAAGAACAGTTAAAATTCAAACTACAAGAAAGAAGATTCCACCTAAACATTAGAAAGAACTTCCTGACAGTAAGAGCTGTTTGACAGTGGAATTTGCTGCCAAGGAGTGTGGTGGAGTCTCCTTCTTTGGAGGTCTTTAAGCAGAGGCTTGACAGCCACCTGTCAGGAATGCTTTGATGGTGTTTCCTGCTTGGCAGGGGGTTGGACTGGATGGCCCTTGTGGTCTCTTCCAACTCTATGATTCTATGAAATCATTTTTAAAAATTAAACATTGTTAGAATTAAAACTATATGCACAAAAATTCTATTAAAACCATACAAATAATGGCAATGAAAAGAGCACTGCACCAGCCCTTTCATTAAAAGCAATCAGTTCCCAAAAGCCTGTTGGAACAAGAAGGTTTTCAACTGCCCATGGAAGGACAAAAAGGAAGGAGGGAGCCAGTCTAACTTCTCTAGGGAGGAAGTTCCAGAGTCTGGGAGCAGCCACCAAGAAGGCCCTTTCCTGCATTCCTGTGAGGGTGGCAGGACTGAGGGAAGGGCCTCTCAAATATCTCAAAACCCGGACAGGTTCACAGGAGGGAATGCGGTCTGTCAAACAGCTTGGACCTAAGCCATACAGAGCTTTATAGTAACACCTTCAAGTTGGCCCAATAGCAAATATTGAAGTCCTACCTTTACATTCCCCTCCTCCTCCTTTGCATCTATACCCATATACACCTGACAGCTGAGGATCACGCTCCATGCATCTGACTAAGCCCACAAAAGCTTAAGCCACAATAAAATGTGTTAGTCTTTGATGTGCCATAAGACTCTTTGGTGTTTTTAATCTCAGATTAGTCTCTTTCCAAATCATTGTCTGGATGAAGCTTCAAATAAATTAAGAAAGTTAATAAAAAGGAATGGAATTACTTTGTCGTGCACGGCAGCCAATCTCAATAGACAGTTCATGGGCCTGCTCATCAATAAACTGGTTGTCTTCTGCTGTACAATATCACTCAGTGATCTCCACACATAAAGTATTTGATATGGTGCAGCTATAGCTGTATTAATCTGGTATAATTGGCAGCAGATGCCACAAGGATGTAGCTAGAGAAATGAAGAATTTCTTTAAAAAAAATCTATATCTGACAACATTTATCATATCAAGTTGTTAAAGAAAAAGATTAATGACTGCATCAGCAATAAAATTTGCAATTTAGCATCCTCAGCTATAGTTACACAGCAGAATAGCCAGTGAAATTAAGTGTGTTGAATTTCTAATCCAGCTCTGTTTATGGATTTAGGGTGTGTAACAACACTAGCACAACCCAATAAAATCACAACCCAATAAAATCGGCTATGAAATCCAGTAAAACATTATAATAATCAAATTGCACTAAAAGACCGTTTACAAAGCGCTTCTGCAGAACATTTGAGTATAAACGCTGGAGATTGGGATTCAGTGCAACCATCCTGTAAGGTAGGTCACTTTTATGAAATCCAGCTATTACATGGCTTTGCCTAAAGACTCCTAGTTGGTCTAGGACAGAAATGAGTTTTGATATGGGGATTAAGTTGCAAGATGCTGAGTAAGGAACACAGACGTGTATGTACTGGACCTTTTGCCCCATTTCCCTAACGAGAAAATGTTTCTTCAAGTTCTGCTCCTTGTTCCAAATTATGCATATCTTATTGCATGGTGATGTCCCTCCCCTCCCCTTGAAGTAAAGACACAGACACGTTGTATAAATTTTAATGGGCGTGAAGGCCACAACTTTATTGGTTATGGATGTAGAGCGGTATTGGCTTAGGCATTGGACCCTAACAGGCTATATCCGACCCCAACCCGTGTGTTGGAAGTCTGGGAAGGGTTAACCCCAGTAAGGAGCCCCATTGATGTACATCGAATGGAACTCCCCCTGTGATCACCGTTGGGGTGTGCCTTGGGCCCTAACCTCCCTAGGCTTCGGACATGGCCACGCCCCCGGAATCCTTTTACCGGAATACCCTTCAAGATAGGGGCAGGTGATGGCACTACCTCCCCTCCTCAGCTCTATGACGAATTCTTCCAATGCCTAACCGCCAAACCAAAGTTGTGACAGATTGCTATGAGGTAGGTGAAAAAAACCAAATGGCTAGTCCAAACGGGAAAAAGAACTACCAGGCCCCTTGGCCAACCAAGGCAACCAACCGAAGTCCATAGCGAGGTCAAGAGCTAGGCCTAAGGGTGGGATGGTGGGTGAACCTAAACAGCTGGGGAGCGGGGCGAAAATGGAGGCTTTCCCGCTCGCTTCTTGCTTAAAGGGCAGCGAGACACGCCCCCAGGTCGACCTGATTGGTCGGCCTGAGAGTGATGCGGGCGGGAAGTCCCCCGAACGTACTGGGCTGATTCCCAGCCCCAGTACGCAGGGTCGGTCGTGACGCCTGCAATTCCACCTCCTGGTTGAAGACGGAAGTGGGCTTATCACTTTTAAAAACCTTACTGGGAACGGCAAGATGGGAGATCGTCTTGGGCATGTTGGCAGGGAAACCCCATCCTAAAATGTGTGTTCATATTTGTATCATCTTTAGGCAATGTGACAGAGAGAACACAGCATCTGCTTTCAGCACAGAATTAAAAGGATCATTTCTGCTAACTTGGTTCAGTCAAATAACAACACTCACACCCTATATTCTCGAGGCAGAGTGAAGAAAAACAACGAAGAGCAGCTATTCTCTTTTCCCCTGGATAGGATATAATTGTGGCAGTACTCCAGGCTTGTATTAGGCATGGCTATTTTTAGATAGCTGATGATCTTGGCTCATGCCTCATACTGTCAGTAGAGGCGGGCGATTAGGTACAAAGCCATGAATTCAAATACAAAAGCTTGTAGCCCCTTTTTAAAAATGAACAGTAAAATTTATGCATCCAGCAGAATTGGAGAGGTAGGTGTTTCAATATTTTAGAGCTTATTGTATCACATAGTGCCACAAAACCAGCCACACAGCCCACCACTGTACTTATTAGTTGAAAATAAAATGTGATGAGTGAGCAGGAAATGGAAAAGAAACAAAACAGATCTTGCATAATAAGAATACTGGGTACTCACCACTGCATCCTGAAGTAATAAAACCAGGCCGCTTCATTTGGCTTATAAGAATATAGACTACTTTCTATTTACAGTGGTTTATTTTAAACTCGTAGATAGCAAAGCAAGCAAGTCCCTGAAGAATGATTTTCATATGAACAATGATTCGTCAAAAAATTATTCCCCAAAGGATGTTTTCAAGAAGCATGTGTTACCTTGAACCTCTCTCTGTTTTAGCAAGCAAGGCTGCCAACTTCCAAGATTCCCAAGATTTCAAAAAAAAATCCTGGGACCTCAGACTGAATGATGAGGGCAGTTTCAAATAAGCAGCAATGATACTTGGGATGGGTTTACCATTGTTACACTTGTACTTTGCTTAGCAAATATGACTGTCTGGAGCTTAAATCCAGCCACGGTTCTCAGTATGTAAATGGGTGTATGTAAAGATGCACACCTGTCATGTATGTGTTTTTTGCCAGAAACACACAATGTATGACTGCAGGATAACATGTGGAGTTGCAAAATCTTTTCCTCTCCAAAGAACAATGAAGTTTTGCTATTATCAATGGACCAGAATAAAGGTCTCTCCAGTTTGAGAATATTTAAAGAAAGATGTCAAAAAATAAATAGCCATTCACACTTGGCTACATTGTACAAGTTTAAAAAGCAGAGTAATTATAAGAGTAAATTATCTTGGATACAATGATAGGGTCATTGGACCGCAGACCTAATTAGGTCAGTCAGGCCTCCCTGTTTGACCCACAAGTCTGTTTGGGTGTTTTGGCCATGTCATACAGGATGTCATGAGTGGGGCAGGTAAAGATGCAGCTCCCTGACAAATATAGTGTTTGCATCTAGGTGCCTTTGTAATGCTAGAAGCCTATGAGCCAAGATGGGGAAGCTGGAATGTTTGGTCTTCCAGAAGAACATAGATATAATGGGCATAATGGAAACTTGGTGGAATGGAAAGAAACCAGTGGGACACAGTGATCCATGGATACAAACACTATAGCATGGATAGGGAAGGACATGCTAGGTAGCTTCTGCTCTGTACATAAAAAGGACATAGAGCCCAGCAAGCTAAAATCCCAAAAGGGACAAGCTTCTCCAAAGAATCAGTCACTGGAGTTTAATAACCATACAATTATATACTGATGGTTTTAGGTCTTCATTAAACCATTTACCATTTCATCTTTTCCATGATTAACACCCCAACTTCCCAAAAGTTTTATTCCCCATCTCCAACAATCAGCAAAAGTAAAGCCTAAAAATGCTTCAAGTTCACCACTGAAAACATAGTGGACAGGTCTGCACTATACATCTAAAGCACAGGGCTTCCACTAAGAATACTGGAAACTGTAGTTGGTTAAGAGTGCTGGGAATTGTATCTCTGTGAGGGGGAAACTATATTTTCCTGAATTCCCAGCAATCTGGAGTTGCTTCTATTACCTGTTTTGTTACTTGGAAATTTGCTGCAGCACTGATATCAAGAAGAATTGAATTTTGGGGCATTCCCACCACATGTGGCAGTACGTGCCAATGCTGATGCAGCCTCTCCAGCATTGGAAGGCTTTGGGATAAGTAGAACAAAATAAAATAAAAAAATTCCTTCCAGTAGCACCTTAGAGACCAACTAAGTTTGTTCTTGGTATGAGCTTTCGTGTGCATGCACACTTCTTCAGATACCTTTATTTGGGATAGGTAGGTTAGCTTCAGGAAGGTTATCATTTTAATCATGGCTAGTTTGTCTGAGAAGCTGAAGTTGGTTTTATACCATCTCTTCAGGTCTTTGTTGTTTTCCGCCAGAGCACATTTCTCTCTTGTAACTTGTGTGGCACCCTAAAATGAGTCTAAACACTGGATTTAATCTAAAACACTGGATTTAATCTTGTTTGCAAGTGCACTTCACAGACTTGACAGGTTAGCTTTTGCCATAGGTGTGGAGGCTGAAAGCCTTAATTTTTATATAGAAACCAAGTACCAGGAGGCTATTTGGCTGATGATCCTCCAACTACCACGGAAAGAAAAATGCACACAGTAATTTCATTTGCTTTTATTACTACTTGGCTGCTATTACCATTACATGCTCAACAAGGGAATTGATAACTACTGCTGTGATTAGTAAACTGTTCCAACTGAACACGTTTCTTCAGGCTGCTTTTCTGAAGGGATCTTTATTCAAAATTGAATTGCAAAGTCTCTCTCTCTCTCTCTCTCTCTCTCTCTCTCTCACACACACACACACACACACACACACACACACACCTGGAACACCCTCACAGACAACAAGCTGTCTGGAGATAGCCAAGGAGGAAAACACACCATGGATTAAAGCAAAATATATACAAGGGGTTGTGTCCCCCCCCCCAATTTTGCATCTGGGTGCTAATTTATTTACTGAACATAATACAAGACTAAGCCAAGTATGAATTTCTGCTCTGCAATTCTGTTTGCTAATCTTGAGAGATTCCTGTAGAAAATGCATTTGCAAATACATATCTTGGCATCTCCTGGCGACACTTCAATTGATTCTGCATTATTAATCAATTTAAAATAAAAAAATTCCAGATGCTTTCATTCAGATGTTTCATCCATGGGGCAGGTTAGCAAATGCATATGAATCCCTTGGTGACTGCAATACCACGGGGACTTCCATGTGTGAATGGACCACCACGGACGTAACACTACAGAGAGAGCTTTCACATTTGCCTCAAATGTAATGTACTTCAGTGGAGTTGGTTCACTTCTGTAGCCTAATAAAACTAGCATATAGAGATATTGATATACTTATAGATATGTTATGTATACATAGAACACACTACACAATATACTAGCCATATTACTTTTCCCAATTACTCCCCATTAACCATTAATCCATTAAACAGCACCGAGACTAAAAAAAACTGGGGAAGTGCTCCAGATTTTTATAGGGCAGCTTTTGCATGTTGCATGTGAATGCAACATACATGAAACAATCCTGCCCTCCACTTAAGAGGGTGCAATTAGAGCCCAAACTTTAGTATGGGTCATCTGTATGCTAATGGAACCCTTGTCTCCAAGATCAGTGTAACGTCTCTGTCCTGCTCATGCCACTGAACATGGAAATTAGCTAGCTATGCTGTTGCCATGTTGTGGAGATATTATTACTCTACTAGTCAGGGTTTATCCATCTTCAGGTGCTGTGCTTGCAGCTGCACATTGACAGCCGCAATGAGATTGCAGCCAATCAAGGCCAGTTTACTTTTCAAAAAAATCCAAAATAACACATGGCACTTCAGCAGAGCACCATGAGATCAATAATTATAGATTTAAGCACAATAGAAAGATAAGATGGGTTGTGAAAGGGAAATAGCTAGAATGAACATATTTGGCAACCCAAGCTGGTAGATTCAAATAAGGCTCTTTAGCTCTTGTTAGTGCTCTGTTTTACGAAGCATTCCAGTAACAACTGCTCTAAATGGAAAGAGAATTATACTTTCCTTCTCGGGGGAAATTGCAAGACATTTCTTTCCTGCAGTCCACTCTCTACTGAAGGAGAGGAAAACAAATGGTTAAGAATAACTCCAGTTTTTACTGGTGATACATCAAAGTAAATTTACACACACACACCAAAAAAGTCAACAACTTTACACTATATAATGTTCACTTGTTTTAATGTATGAGGCCCTGAAGCAGAAACTAGAACTTTATGTTTACAAAAGTGAACATGATAAATCCTGAAAGTGGAGGAAAGGGAAGAAAGAAAAAAATGCTAACCTGAGCAGAATTGATAAGAAGAAGAAAAATGGATGCTTCAGTCCTCTGCTTTGCATGCAGAAAATCCCAACTTCAGTCCCTGGTACCTGAAACACCCCACACCCCACACCGCCCAAAAAAGCACCTAAGCAACAGAGCTGGGGAGGATCCCTGCCTGATACCTAGTAGATCAACTATTGGCCACAGTGGACCATAATGAACTAGACTTGATGGACTAATGTTGTGATTTAGTATAACAGTAGCTTTGAATGCTCATGAGAATTCCCAAGTAAGTTCTATTTGAAAGAGAATTGAACAAACAAGCTCTCCGAGAAGGAGCAGTGAACATTTGAAGCAGACATGCTCAGATACATAAGCGGTCCTCCTTAAATGAATACGGGCAGAATCCAGGAGGGTGAAGCTGATCTTGGACAAGCCTCTCAAACATGGATGGAGGAGACATGTGATTTTGTTTGCATTTTAATAAATTACCTCATTTGCACTTCTCAAACTGAACTGAAGCTCAGCTAGCCTTTGAAACTGCAGTCCTCTGAATGTGGTTTTCCAACCAATCAGTATGTAACAAATACATAAATTAGGGGGGAATGTGCATAAAAATGCATTATATTAGTGACATAAAATACAAAAAAGCATTACATTACTAGAAATTGCTTGCAAAGATTTGCATAGTCAAAGCTATATGCAAAAAATATTTTATTAGGAAATTTTCACACTAAAATGCTGATGAGTTTTTCACAAGAATTTAAAACACATACCTGCAAACTGCTGCACAAATGTGGAACAGTGAATTTTAGATTGGCAAAACTAGAAACAGGGAACTGACATTAACAGATTTTCTTCATCCTCATCCTGAATCCATTCCGTTGGAGGCCACTCTTTGCTCCCCTACCATTTTTTCCTTCATATTCACCAAGGCAAAAAAATCAAAACACAACCCTTTCCTTGGCTGCCACTCCCAATGATGTATGAAGTATATTTTCTTTTGAATACACACTGCACAACCTGTCTCTTCCTCAAGTTAAGTTATTTTGCTGTGAAAGCGAGAGAAGGTTGTAACACCTTGCCTTGCGTTTAATATCCTGAACATAGAGAAAAGCTATGTTCCAGTGTTGCAAATGGCTGTGAAGTGCCAGCCTGTCAACTAATTAACATGACTGCAATAGGTTTAAGAACCTCAAACTTAACAACATCAACAAGACCACTTTGACTCCGAGCCATTAAAAGCAGCAAGTGGCAGAATACACCATGATGCAGCTGACTCCTTCATCCAACCTGATTCTACCTGAGTTCTGCATCAACACTGCAAATTCATGGTGGGTATTTCCTGTAGTTTGATATAAAAAAGCCATTCTCATTCAGGTTAAAGAAAATAAGTAGTTCAGTGTAAGATTTGGCAGAAGATAACTTTATAAGGCTATTCAAGACGATGAGAGAAGATGATGGGGAAAGAAGGACCAGATAAATTGACGGAAACAGTACAGAAGTATTAGGAAATGTGTTACTGCTTTATGCTAAACCTTAGTTATTTCAAAAAGAATATGCAGGAGGTAGAATATTTTATGCATTGCATAAAAGGAATATTAGTGATTGTATTAACAGTTAATTGGGACTTTAAAGGGAATTTGATGCATTCATTTACTATTAATTTTGCCTATACATTTCGCAGCCTCATATAATGTTTCTTTTTTGCCTTTCTAAAATGACTAGGTGCGTTTCCACTTCTTGTCTGCCTATCCAATTCATAAGAATGCTGTGCTGCTTCCCTCCCTAGACATCATACTATTATTGAGGGTTGTCATTGTTGTAAAGTTGTTGGAAATGTTTTCTACGGTTTCTGAAATATAAATTTTAAAAGGAGCATTTGAATGTGTGTGGAATGAATGATGTATATCAATAGCATGACCAGGATTTCAACCTCTGAACTATGTCAATGCTACACCTGTTGCATTTTTAGTACTACTGTTGGGATGAGGGGAAGGTTAAATCTTAAAGTGTAAGACAAAATCCAAAAAAGTGGATGCCATTTTTAAGGCATTTTGATTTCACTGAGCAATCTATATTATCTTTCCCACTTTAGTGGGGGTCATTCATCTCCCAAGAAGAGGGGCATCTTCAGAGACTTTGGGCATGAATGGGGCATTTTTTTCAGAGAAGGGTTCACTTGATAGAAAGTGAGGGGATAGATCACTGTAGTCAATATTTCTTTACAAGTAAAGAAAAACTTTTCCCCACTTCAAGTGGTGATAAAGCTTCAATAAGCAGCAGAAGGAGAGGCCTGGAAGCATTCCTCATGGGAAATGGCCCAACCGGAATGCTGCTACATCCTGACTTGTGGGCATTTCTGCATGACAGCTTATTGTGGACCTGATCCTGTTCATGAATGCAAGTTCTGTGCAGCTTTCACAATATGACATCCTGGTCAAAATGCCACTCTATATTTCCCACATGCTCCATTTAATCCTGATTTAGCATTTCTGCAGGTTGTTGTTGTTTTTTTACTTAGATTTTTCAGAGAAACAGTAAATCTGTATTTGGAGGGAAAATACTTGGGATTGGCATTACTGATTGAGGAAGGCATCTTTATGTAGACAGTGCACACAACTGCCATGCATGAGAAGCACTGTGTCCACAATAAATGCAATATGGAAGCAGAGTTGTAACTTAAAAAAAACAAAAACACCTTTGCCATCACTTCAAGAGATGACAGATCTTCAATAAGCAGCAGCAGCCCAGAAGCATTTCTCACTAAGAATGGGCCAATGTGTCATGACATGTCATAATTCCCAAGGGCATTCTTGGTAAAAAGAAAAGGAAGGAAGATAAATGACTACTTCCACTAGTCCACACTTCTGATAAACAAGCAAGGCATGTGTGAAGCAGCCCTCAGTCTGTGTGTTGTGAGTATAGCTGGCACACCAGCATGACTTGAGCAAAGGCACTTCTGGCCACAGCCAATGCCTAAGCATCCAAAGTCAAGGCCAGTATTAAGCTGTATTTTCAAGTGCAAGTTGAATCCTCTTTCACCACTTTGTAATCATTCTGGTTTAAATGAGTTTCAATAAATAATACCCAGGTTATTGCCTCTCTTGTCTGGATTAAGCTTCAATTTATTTACCACCCACAGTCCATTTCTACCTTCTAGCAGTGGTTCAAGATCTCTACAACTAGGAGAGTGAGAGCTCAGTGTCACCTGCATATTTATGATGCTGAACTACAAATCTCCCAATGAAGTCTCCCAGGAATTTCATGTAATGTTAAACATCTGCATGATGAAACATTGTGGAACACTACAAGACAAGCAGGCACCAGAGCTATGTCTACTGGCACCACTGTAACTGCAATGCCAAAGTCAGGCATTGTATCTAGCATATCGGTAATCAGATGTTGTTGGATTCCAAATCCCATCAGCCCCAGTCAGTATGGTCAGCGGTCAAGGATGATGGAACCACAGTCTAGGAACACTGCACTCCAGGAGTTCTCCATGTTGCTACTCCTTAACCAAGAGAGGCTGGCTGGGAGGAATGCTGCCACAGATGCCTCCTGCATCATCACCATTTCCTGGGACAGGGCAAAAGCAAGGCAGCAGTGAGGATGGGTGATGCCCTCACATTGTCCCAGTAAACAGTACATATGCCAGTGCTCAAAGGCACCCCTTCCCACCAGCCAGTCCTTCCCTGGACCAAGGGAACAACTGGGATGGAGGCTCTATATTCTATTCGCCTCTTCCCACAAGGCCCTGACAACACTGCTGTACCCTGGGAGCAGTAGCAGATCCTGAGGGAAATACTTCTGCCTCCTCACCAATATGTTGGCCAGTTGAAGATGACTGAACAATTACTGTGTATGTTGGAACTGTAGAAGGCTGTGCACCACAGACAGAAAAATTATTTGGACACCTATCAGTCATTTCAAGCGCAAAAGATTCTCAGAGGGAACTCCTAACATACATTTAGAACAGAAGCTGAATAAAGTTAGTTTTCAGAATTATATATCATTACACTATGTGGAGAATGTATTAAATCTGTATGATGTGTCCAAAACTATTGAGGATTAAATATGAACTGTCAAATCATCATAATGATAATATTGCTAGTCCTTGCTAAATCATTTTTATGAGCTGCTTTTTGATCTATTATGTACATATGTAAAGGCATTCCTAATGCTCTTCTCCTAGGCTTCAAAGTCTTCTACTCACAACTTTGTGCCAGGGATCAAAAGTTATTCACGAGGCCATTGATGTTGTTGGACTGATTGTTGCTGTCATTTGCTGCTAGGGAGACCATATTAATAACTAATGATCTTTGATCTCCGTTAATATTATGGTCGGTCTGCCAATACAGGACCAAGACTTCGAATTATGACTTTTGAGAAGATAAAATAAGTGGTTTTCAAACTACATTTGGGGGATCCTGGGGTTCCTTGGAAACCTTTCTCAGTTAGAAGATCAGTAAAGGTAGAAAGCAAGCCTCCCTGAGAGACAGCTTGCCTCTGCTACTGATCTTCCCCAGCAATGTTCAGATGCAGAATAATGTTAGTTCTGCTCCGGAGCTTATGCAAGGCACTGGCCAGAGTTGTTGAATCTCTTTACCTGTATGGTACTGAGTGTGTACCCAAAAGCTTGGTAAACAGCACTTTGCAATAGACTTTAGATAAATATTTTGGGGCTTTTAAGCAAATCTGATGGGAAATGGACTCCTCTTTGAAGGCAGAATATTTATTAACCATTTACTAACAATAAACAAAAGCATGTAGCTAAAGAACAAGCTATGTAGAGATTTACCCAAAGCATCCTCTGAAGTTTACACAAACATCGTTTTATGCGCCCAATTCCTCCACCCCGCAATAAATCTCTGGTAACCTCCCCAAGTGATTATTTCATTGCACTTTAAAGAAGGCTGAGTATTAACTGAGTATTTTTAGTTGAAATAAAAAAGAAATAAAGAAATAAACTATAAGCAACCATTTGATATGCATGTTATCACATTACTTGCTTAGAAGCCATCTAGGCATTAAGCAGTATATAAATGTAATATAATAATAGTAATAAAAACTGTGGTTATCTGTCACTATTTTCTGGTACCCGTCCCTGATAAATGAGTTCATCATCATTATCATTTACCCCCCTTCACCAACTCAAAGCAAGAATAACCCTCTTGGTGCTTAAATTAGCATGGATAAGGCTATTGCAGATTAAACAAATATAGCATTAGGGAGGACACACAAAGCTTTCTACAGTATATAATTCTGGGGAAGGCAAGCTGGTCTAATAGGTCAGTCTTAGTTGATAGTAGAATGGGTTATTCCAAGCACTTCCCTATTTTCAACAGTGGAAAGCTGAAATTTGTGATATGATTGGTATGCTTTGCATCAGATTTTACAGAGTTAAGTTACTGGTGTATGTTTTTTTAAAGAAATGGAAGACAGGGAGCAAAATCTGCCTCTTTCTGGTATGAACATTAACATTCTATAAATTACAGCCAGATGTAAATAAAGTTTCAGAAAATAATAAATTCAGAGAGAAAGGGTTTTTTATTTTTAAAAAAGAATAAATGAAATAGTTTTTGTTTTAAAATGTTGTTTTAAGGTGCCATGGATAAAGAGAGCTGCAGATACTAATGGAGGCCACCTATATTCAAGTATTGGGCAGAAGTTGAAGAATCCAGGTGCTCAGCTGTCACTGAGCATCAAATGTCAGGCCTGAAAGCAGAGGAAAGGATGACACATCTGCTTCCTTGAAAATCTTGCTGGCTCCTAAAAAAAATTTGGTCTGGCATTCTTGAAGCACCTCTTTAGAAACAAAAGGCGTACAGCAGAATAACTAGAAAATAAATTGCCTTCGTACATTATCCTCTTTCTGCCACCATACTCAGGTCCTGCTAAGGTCTATGCAACTTCTTGTCCATTTGCTTCTGTCAGGCCTGTGTCTGAGGCTATTCTAATTTGGTATTTCATTATCTTCTTTCTTTCAAACTCTGGATGGTCT
The DNA here is from genome assembly GCA_034641385.1 of Darevskia mixta. NCBI lineage: Eukaryota > Metazoa > Chordata > Lepidosauria > Squamata > Lacertidae > Darevskia > Darevskia mixta. The sequence goes on along the minus strand of JAWWNH010000224.1, from coordinate 3,328,715 downwards.
GTCACTTTTTATACGCATCACAGGGAGCTAGCCAAGCACATCTACCACCAGCTGAGAGAAACAAGGTCTCTATATCATGTTTTCCTTTTCATTACACTTGCCTTTTCATGAGGTCTGTATATGAGTGGGGGTTTTCTGTATGCTTATTTATTTCTTTTACTATTAACGGAACATTATACCAATGTTTATGTGATTTTAATGATTTATATACCACTTAATTGCAATAGTCTCTAAGTGGTGAACAAGTCTGCTAACTAGCAATCTGCATTATTTTGCACCAGTTGCAACTGCTGAACCAGGCCTCAGGGTAGCCCTGCATGGGGCACACTAAAATAATCAAGTTTTGAGGTTACCAATGCAAAAATCACCATGGCTAGATTATCCCTGTTCTATGATGCACACAACCACACTGTGTGAGTTGCAGACATATGGGGAAAGACACATGATGCCAGTCCACTGGGAAGACTAATGAGTCCCCTAGATGGGAGACATCCTGTGAGTCATATTTGGAAACTGCCCTGAGGTCCTTGGAAGAAGAAAAGGTGGGGATGATTCTATATCATAATGCAGTGCTATTCCCAGGGGCATTTGGGGGGGGGGAGACAGCTGTCACTGACCCTCTCCCCACAAAAAAATAGTCCTCTTTTATTGCCAAAATAAAATATTCACCACATCACTAATTTCCAGCTGGGAGGGAGAGGCGGAGGCAGAGGGGCAGAGAGATGGCCCTAAAAGGATACCGAATATACTTAACATGCACAAGTGGGGCTGTCCCTTTAATTCTGATCACATTTTTGGTCTGTGATCAGTTATTATCTGTTGTTCAACTGTCAGTAGGATGCCTCAAGGGATTAACTATTAGACCATATCCTTTAAATCAGAAGGAGGGGGATGTGTCATATCAGGGATACAGGCAGATTTTTTTTTTCTGGCTTTAAAGCAAGGGTGGCAAATGTAGATTGCTCACAAGTGACAGTTCCCCATAGGGCTCCCTGCTAGATTGCAGAGCAGCTACTCATGGGAAATTAGGCACTAATTACTCTTAGTGCAGGCAGCCATGTTGTAATAATAAAAAAGAGGCATTCATAAGGTTCTGAGTGATTTTCACTCACCCCCAGCTCAATCTAATTTGCCAGCATCAATGCTCAGGTCAGTTAAAATCTGCTGCAGATGTGAGAGAATAATACAAGGATCCAAACATTTCAGGTTTACTTCTTAATGACATCAAATAATATTACTTAACTTAAGATTCCGTTTGCTTAAACCACTTTCACTAATTCTGAACCAATTTAAACAATGGGATAGGTCAGCTGTAACACTAAACTGAAGTTTAAGGATTAGAAAGATGAGCCACAGCAGGTCTCACAATCTCCCTCTCCCTTGCCATCTCCAGCATGGCTGTGAGTAGACTGGGAAAAATCAGTTCTGTCTTAGGTTAACAAGAGCAAACTGAGCTTAATCTTAATTGTGGTTAATGGACTTGCCAAAACAAGGCAACACATAAACTTCAGTTTAAGCTTTGGGCTTCACATCCGTCCAGCATCATCTTCAGAGGCTGCCACCACGACCACTCTTAAATACTTTTGTCAGAGCTGGTTCAGATGCAGGTCAGCACACAAGACACAGAGTTTGGCAGTGTAGTTAATTCTCTATTCAAGAAAACAGCATACAGTTCAGTAATGCCTCCCAACAGGACTCGGCCCTATAGAGCAGTTGCCAGGACTAACAGTCCTCACTTTCTACTTCTTCTAGATCTCCTTCTCTGCCAGATGTTTCTCAGGCAGCCTCAAACTATGTTTGGGCACCTGTAGTCTCTGTTCTGCCTTTCGCATTGCCCCGCATATCCTTGGAGTCAAGGGGGGAGGGGAGCTTGTTGCAGTAGGAGGGGCTCTCCTGGGATTCTCCTGCAGCCTCTACCCCCCCCATCATCTGCTTCATCCTCTGAGTCTGAGCTGCTCTCTGTCACAGACTCTCCTTGCTCACTAAAGCCTGTTGCTTCTTCAGCATCCAACAATTCCTCCCCCACCCCTTCTCCCTCTGTTCTCTCCTTAGTGTCCCACCACTAATCCCCAGGCTCTGAGCCTTCCTCCTCTGGGGCTTCCCTTGGGGTTCCCCGGCTGGTACCTCCCATCACTCATCATCATCTAGCCAGTGCCTGACAACTTGGCTCTGGATTCATTAAAATTATTAAAACATGTCTTGTTCCTCCAACCTCTGTTCATCCTAGTACTATACGATGCATAATAATATCAGCTACAAGTTCATTTTCAGTGGTACAACAGGTGTGGTAAAACTCATTTCTGCCATTTTGAATAATGTTACAGAGGAGTAGGGACCAGTGAATTGATCAGTTTCGATTTCTCATTATTCCAAATGTAAATTCAGTTCCCCACAATTTCCACAATTTGTTGATTTATTTCAGTGTCCTCATGAAAACTCTGCAGCATTTTAGTGTGAATTTCCCTCAATATGAACATGCACTTTTGTCTAATAAACACATTTTTGCAAAGCAATTTGCCCAATAACATGCACTGGGGGCACTGAGGTACAGGGGGAGAGGAGAAAATGGGGAATACTGTGGCCGCAGGGACAAGACAGCTTAATTTGATACAAGTCAACACAACAAAATTCCAAAAAGTGCTCATTCCCAAATAATAATTAAAAGGATGACTCCTACCCACAGCTCACTAAAAGATGAACACCACAGTCCAGAAATCATAACACTGTATGACCCAAGTTAGCAACCAAAATCCTGGACAAACAGGAAACTCTCTGGAGCCTAAATTCTGAACATGGCGGCAACAGGACTGCTTTCCTGGGGAGAACACTCCACCAAGATGATATTAGAAGAGGGTAGCCAAAATCAAAGTCTTCCCGTTAAACCAATGATTAATTTTAATAATTTACATTGCATTTGTAATGTTTGATACTTATTATCATTAGTAATAATGATTAATTATTTATGCAATGTCTTACTTTTTCTAGGTGTTGTACAAAAATAAGAAAACAACACAGGCCCTGCCCAAATGGTTATAGTACCGTGTTTCCCCTATTTTAAGACACTGTCTTATATTTTTTTTCCCTCAAGAAAACGCACAATGGCTTATTTTGAGGGGATGTCTTATTTTTATTATGTAAGCACGCCTTGGCAAGGCCACGCTCGAGTTCTGGGGCTGCGAAGGACGGGACGGGTGCGGAGCTCTTTGTTTGCTTGCTGGCAGCGGGGGGAGAATCCAAGCTGAGCTTTGAGGAAACGGGCACCAGAGAGACCCGCTTTCGCTGGGCGCTCTCTCCTGCTCCTCCTCCTCCGCCTTCCATCCTTGAAACTCGACAGAAGCCTTGTTTTCCAAGGGGCCTCTTGGGTGACACGCAGGGCCTCTCGGGGGAATTCGTCGTGGCAGCGAGCAGGGAAAGCCTTGTCACCTTCCCTCTCCGCCACGGCGGCCGCCCCATGCGCTCTGCGCCGAGCAGAGTTGGGCGAGCGAGCGGGCAAAGAGACCTTCGGAGTTCCTTTGTCGCACTCGCTGCCCCTTCCTGTGCGCCCTGCTCTGCAGAGTTCCTGAGCGCTGCTTCTGGGGCTGACTGGTTTTGGTGGTGGGACTGGACGCCCAGCCCCGCCTTTTCCTTGGCGCCCTCCAGAACTGCGCCTATCACTATGGCTTATTTTCGGGGTACGGCTTATATTTCGCAAATGCGAAAAAATCCTGCTATGGCTTATTTTATGACTACATCTTAAAATAGGGGAAACAGGGTATAATGAAACAGACAGACTAACAGACAAGAATGAAAGCAAAAAATATTTGAGGATATAACCAGACTAGAAAGGTCTGCATCATGGCTTATTTTCCTTTGCAAACATATTTGGTATTTAAGCATGGTGAAGTAGCTAGTTCATTTTGAAGGCCACTTTTTCAATCGCTTGGTCATTAAATCATAGTAATTATATGGAAACCCCTCAGGATACTCCTATTTGATGTATAATTTTTTTTATAATTACAGGGTTCCGGTTTTGCAGACATTATAATATGCCTCTAAATTAAAACACTCTGACATGAGAGGCATTTCAAGGTGAGAAGACAAGAGTCTCCTTGTTGGTTTTAGCTGCAATAAGCGCAAACAAGGACATTAACTTTCATCCTTCATTAGATGCATGAAGACTGGGAAGGTAGCGATAGCATTCCCAAACAGAGACTTGATTTTTAGGTCCAGTTCTAATAACTAATACAATAGGCATTGGAGATTAACAGAGAACGAAGCAGCAGCAGCAAAATTTATTAGTTTTATATGGGAAAACCTTTGAAGTAAAGTAAACGCTAGGAGGTTTAACTACACAGAGGTATCTCTGTAAGAAGCTGTTTTTTGGTATGAACAAAAAACCCAGGTCCGTAAGTTTTTATATCCTCCATGAGCAGAACTAAATAGTTTCACACAAAAAAGAACAAAAAATGGTGCATGCAGTTTTATTACTCCTTTAAAATATTTATAAAAAGCTAGGAAACTTTAATATCCTCTTGACACTTGATATAGTTCTAGACCGATATAGTATTGAATTCATTCACAAACATCTTTCTTTAATAGAAGAGATTCTTCTTGAAGTAAATCTTTCTTATTGCATTCGTGGGACTAGTTCTTGAAAATGTACCAAATGTGCTTTTTGACCAGGCTTTTGATGTACAAGGTTTCCTTTGACTTAATTACTAGGTTCAAACCTAAAGCTCTAACGGGCAATATTTTTCTTTTTTTTTTCTTGCTCTTTCAAGGCAGCAGGGACCAACCCCATAGAATGAAGTGTTAACCATGCTCTAGAATCAACCAGTCAACTCTCCTCTGCTAGATTTAATAAGCCAAAAGGGACAGGGGTCAAGAGCTCCTGTGGTTGGGCATATAGCCACCATCACCTTGTCCACATCAGCTGACTGCATAAATTGGAAGCAATCCCACACCACACAGCTGACCCTGGGATTGGGTCCTTCATCTGGAACTTCAAAAGCTGCAGAGTAGAACTGGGCTCACCTACATTGGCAGTAGATCTGCCCAGTCTCAGCCAGAGGCTTCTTCCTGACCACAATATTTTAAAGACAGTAAGTGGTGACAGAACTTGGACTCTCACACATGCAAAACATGTTCCATGTCTCAGCTATGGTGATGTCCTTGTCAAAATTGTGTCTGGGAGGGTAATTTCATCCAGGCTCGTGGTAAATGAGTATGGTATGGTAATATGTTTATTTTTCATATAATAAAGTTATATGCCCATTGCATAAAAAGTATACCTCAACCATAGAAAGGCAATATTAAATTTTAAAATCAGTTTTTGTCGGTGGTTCATCTTTCAAAGGGGCACCAGCAAAAATGCATAAATTAGCCTTCCAGAAATGACAGGATTTCTCATAACAGTTTAGCTGAAATGAGAACTACCTAAAATAAGATGCTGTTTCCACCATAATCCTTCAATTACAGTGCACTTTTACATTATTAAAGTCAGAATCCCAGAGTAATCCTCCAAATCTGTGTCATTTTGACATGCTGCACAAGAAACCACAAGTTGCACACAACTTTTCCTCAGCTCAATCCTGTTGACATTTCCATCTCCACTCATTTGTCACTTACCGGTGCAGACACAAAGCAACGGACGTGAATTTTAAATAAATTCAGGTCAGGTCTCTGATTCAGTGATACGATTTCAGTGGAGCTGGAAGATTGCAGAATTAAAATGAGCAGTGCTAAATTTCAGGGGTGGGTGGGATGGAGCGAGGTTCCTTATTTTCCTACTTCTGGCGCCATTTTTATGTGAAGCAGAGCATCATGTTTATTCCTTATGTATTTTATTTGCATAATTGTTAGCTTGCATCCTCAACAGTCATTCTGGGTAACCAGGGCAGCTGGGCCTCCCTAGCACTTGCCCTATTCACACATATCTAAATGGGTAGAGTAATTATTTAGTGGGTCAGTAGGCCTTTTTAAAATTTTGGTTTGCTTTTTTAAGAAGAAGAAGAATGCCAGTAAATAGATATATAACACCTAACATAAACAAGCAAAAATATAGAAAAATGGCAGAGCAAGAGGAGTTGTCCATCTGTATAACCATGGGGATGGAATTTCTACAACAATATATTGTTGTGGAATTTAATACCATATACATAACCACACCCTTCTTCGGAAAGATTTTCATTGTGTGCTGCTTCTATGTTATTGTAACCTGCACAGTTCTATTCCATAACGTTATGTGTTATCCTCTTATTGTGCGTGTTTGAAAGTATTTTCAGTACTTCACAAATATGATTTTGGCTCTAACTATCATGCAGAACAGTCTTTGTCTTTCTTTGGACACCAATGCATTGAGGATTTTCTAAAGGTCTTTCTTCCGGGGTGACAGCAACAGCTTTCTTAACATTTTCTTCCAATAGTTTTTAACCTCCTCACAGGTCCACCAGCAATGGACAAAATCGCCTTCTTTCTTTCCCACGCAATTCCAACATAAATATTTTAAGCATTTTTTATATTTCCATGAAATAAAGACATCATTCTATCTTTTAAAAAAAAAAGTGCTCCACATATATATTTTTCCCTGGAGATATTTCATTGTAAATTTAATGCCCCCTTTTCCACATTTGAAAACTGATAATATGATGAGCTTTTAAGAACTGTTAATGTACTCATTCCTTGACTCGGAACAGTTCGATTTTGCCAGCCAATTAAATTGGCGGCAACTGAGAATGCTTGTTTTAATTTACTATATTAGTCTGAACTTTTTTTATTATTATTTAAAAGTTTACTTTTGTTCCTTATTCATCTTGTTAACCATCCTGGGAACATAAATCTTATGTTGAAGGTGTGGGATATAAATTATCTAAGTAAATAAATAAAAAACCTGACCTGTTTTTATTTACCGTATATGCATCAGCAATGCTTTCTTCAGGTTATTAATTAAGATACATTCAAATTGTATAATCTTATTGGATCATTCCTAATTAAAAAAATGTCTAATTTGTAAGTAGTGGTGGATTTATTTCTCCAACGTGCTGCTGAGCATGATGAAAGCCTATTTCTTGTTGCTCTTTTATCATCCAATATTTATATAGTGTTAGACCACAGGACCCATTGATTAAAATATCGTACAGTATCTGCCCTCAGCTACAGTTGACTAGGCTGAGAAGAATGTTTTCCTAAATTTATCCCAAAATTTCCATGTTCTATCCCTATATGTAGGGATGGGCACATTTGTCCAACTGCATCCTGACCCTTTTTCTACATGGGGATGGATTACCGTCCATCCTGTTCCCTGGTGGATTTTTTAGGATGATTCAAGAAAATCAAAGAAAAACATAAATTAAATATATATTTTTAAGAATTACAAAGGTACGACAGTACTACTTAGGAGGTGGCCCAGGGAATGCTGCTACTCTCTTTTATTTTGCTCATTAACAGTGTAAACATGCTTTTAAAATGCTGCAGGAAGAGGCCACATGTTGCTTTGTACAGTGGTACAAGCTTTACCTTGGACCACCTAGTTAGCAGAAGCTTGGAAAGAATCTTTTGCCCAATGTGGGGCTTGAACTCACAGCTCTGAGATTAAGAGTCTTGTGCTCTACCGAATGCAAATTTAAATCTGGAATGGCCACTCCCCCTTCTAATTTTGCCCTCTTCATCACAGCAAAGCTAAATCTCACTTTCTTCCACTCCCACAATGGGGAATGTAGGCTTGTGCATCTTGCACAGCTTCCTGGAACACATGACCAGCACTCCACATGACACCTGCATGGAGCCTCTCCGCATAATGTCCAATCTGCCAGAAGCCTAAAATAAAGGAGGTATGGATCGTGCCCATGTGTTTCAGTTCATGCATGGAAACCTCACTGAAACTGTAGCCCAATGGGTGAACATAAAGCAGGTCTGCAAGGTGGGAAAGATAGGTGCCTGAATACAGGAAAGCACAATCCTACTCTTCAGAAAGGTGTAGATTCCATGTACCTTCAGATACACAGGGAAGCCTCTGTCCCTTTCACAGAGGGTCCATACTTTAGAAGTAGCATTTTAACATTAGCCCAGGCAATTCTTCTGTGCCACAGCGCCATTATTTCCACTGCTGCCATTTTGTGAAAAATATTCTTTCAAACTCTCCAGGAATAAACATTAGGCTACATACCAGCTCTACCTGCAAGGTTCTACATCTGCTTCCTACCCCATAGTCACTACTGCTGCTCTTGCACAGTGCGGATGTTGAATCCCTGAGGAGGACCACTGCTAATCAAATTAAAAGCCACATCACACTGGCTTCATTCCATCGTCCCTAACACGTGAGATGGGGTTAGCTCATGAGGCGAGGGGAGCGGAGAGCCCAAATAAAGACTCATACACAAGTCATAAACAAATTAGGGCTATGTACCCTTCATGAATGAGGAGCATAGGACTACTTACAGCCTTCATATATATCCGTAGGTATGTGGACTGCTGCATTGTGGTAGGATGTTTGCCGACCAAAGATGGGATCTTCCTCAAACACCGGTTTGATTCTCTGACTACCAGTTTCACTCTCGTTTCTTCCAGACTTTTCCAGGGGAAAAAAGAGGGAAATATTAAAGCATTCGGCAAACATTATTCACGCAAATACATGGAGGGGTCCAAGGGCTGGCCCCCACAAGCATCTCAATAGCATCAGTTAGGATCATAGACTCGTGGAACTGTAGAGTTGGAAGGGACCATGAGGCTCAGCTAGTCTAACCCCGCTCAATGTGTCACTTCAGTGAGGGATACAATTTTTGAATGTTTTCCTGCGTAAAAAGATCCTTGCAAGCTGAAAGGTAGCCACCTATACTAGATTTCTATGAGCATGCCATTTTTAAATGTAAGCGCTCAAAATGTGATCCGCCAGCTGAACCTGCAAAGTGGTATAGTCTATTCCAGCACTGAGAGAGCAGAGAAGCAGAGTTCACTGCTGCGACAGGTCAGCTCAATCATGCATCCTCTCCCCTCAACTGTCACTGGGAGGCAGCCATTTGATCAGGTTGCCTCAGTGGGAGAGATAGGAAACAGGGCTCATTGTATCTGCTTTGCTGGCAACCCAGCTCCATCAGGCTCATCCTGCCTCTGAACTATGCCGGTTGGTCAATAATAGGGGCAACTGTCTAGAAATTTGTGCCTGAGTTTTGAGCTTTACTTTCCTCTTCCCTCCTAGCCCCTCTTTCCTTGTGTGTTGTATATTTATTTGTTTATCTGAATATAAGCTTGCGGGTAGGGAGCACCTTGTTTTGATTTCATGTTAGACATTCCAGGAGCCTTTTTTAGAGGCCGAAGAGTGGAGTACAAATGCTCTAAATAACTAAATAAATTATGCAACCCTACTCCAAACCAGCTGACTTCATTCTGTTGAATGTGTAGAACCGTGCATATTTGTTCTGCACATATACTACAGAAAGAAATCAACAAGGCTGAAGAGCAACCCATCACTGTTCTCTGCTCACAATGCTGCCACAAATTGAGAACTGGCAGGATGGGGAGAAGTGATGCAGATCGAATGAGTGAGACAGTCTGTGTGGAAGAGCATTAAAAAATTGTTTCTCCCCCCCCCCAAAAAAAAGTTATCTGAGAAGTGGTACAGACTTTCTACAATCTCAGGACTCCACCTTAGTCACTGAACTTTGTTCAGGATAGATGCCATACCCTTCAACATTTATCTGATGAAAATAGGGGCCTCCCATTCCATAATGATAATTTTACTATTTATACCCCACACATCTTACTGGGTTGCCCCAGCCACTCTGGGCAGCTTCCAACATATATAAAAGCATAATAAAACATTATTTTTAAAAGAAAACCTTCCCTACACAGGATTGCCTTCAGATGGCTTGGGGGTCAGGTAACTCCATACCCTCCAACATTTCTCCAATGAAAATAGGGACATCCTAAGGAAAAGTGGGACATTCTGGGATTAAATAAAAAACTGGGGCAGCTTCTCTAAATCAGGGATGTCCCTGGAAAATAAGGACACTTGGAGGGTCTTTGATGCCTTCTTTTCAGACATTAAAATAAATGTGTAGGTTGAGGCAAAGCCTGCTGCTGCTGCTGCTGCAATGGTGCAACTTATAGGATATTGAAAGTGCAGTCAAACCAACAATTTGTGTTTTGCTAGAAAGGCCCATGAGAGGAGCTGAAGCTCACAGAGTTTTCCTGCAAGTTTGCTGGAGAGGATTATGTGAGAGACGCTCCCACTGTTGAAGTGAGATGATGTGTCACACATGCATCCCTTTGATAAATATCCTAGTACATCCATTTGTTTCCCAAAAATAAATACCAACAGTAACACTACTGGACCATAAAGAAGGCTGATCGCCGAAGAATTGATGCTTTTGAATTATGGTGCTGGAGGAGACTCCCATGGTGCTCAAGAGAGTCCCATGGACTGCAAGAAGATCAAACCTATCCATTCTTAAAGAAATCAGCCCTGAGTGCTCACTAGAAGGATAGATCCTGAAGTTGAGGCTCCAGTACTTTGGCCACCTCATGAGAAGAGAAGACTCCCTAGAAAAGACCCTGATGTTGGGAAAGATGGAGGGCACAAGGAGAAGGGGACAACAGAGGACGAGATGGTTGGACAGTGTTCTCGAAGCTACTAACATGAGTTTGGCCAAACTGCGAGAGGCAGTGAAGGATAGGCGTGCCTGGCGTGCTCTGGTCCATGGGGTCACGAAGAGTCGGACACGACTGAACGACTGAACAACAACAACAACACTACCTATGTTCCCATTAAACTATGCAAAGAGCAATACTTAAAACTATTAGCTTATATTTCCCTTTGTGTAGCATCCAGAAGGAAAGCAGCCATTTACCAACTGTAACATGCCCTTCTTTGTCTTTTATAAAATAGCAACTAAGGAACGTTTCTTAGCATTTGGCCTACCAGATTTGGTTGCTTAATCTTGACCACATTTTAGAGCAGGTCCATTTAGATATTTGTTGGACTCCGATTCCCATCAGCCCCTGCCACATGATGGGATTTGTAGTCCAAAAACAGCTGGAGGGCCACAGGACCCTCACCCCTGCTTTAGGGCCATTTCACCCATTGTATGTATATACTTAATACTATGTTAAACAACCTGAGCATGGGAGTGGGTTTTGTCACTGTCAACTATGGTGAAGGAAAGCACTATACACTGGCATATCCTTCAACATTTATTGTATGAAATAGGGACATCCTAAGGAAAAGCGGGACATTCCAGGATCAAATCAGAAACCGTAATGGCTCCTGCAAATCCGGGACTGTCCCTGGAAAATAGGGACTCTTGGAAGGTCTGCACTGATGATACTTCAGCACATCAGCAACTGCACACACACACACACACATGTGCATACAGAGCTCTGGAACACAGTCAGCGAAAAGTACTTCCAAGTACTTCTTCAGTTCCTACAGTTTTCCTGTCGCTTTCCCTCACCTGTAAATAAGGTATATTTAAGTATATTAAAACTATAGCTAGGATAATCAATGGTATATATTTGTGATATACAATGGAGTTTGCTTCATCCACTTCTCAAACAAACAAACAAACAAACACACACATTATTTTGTGCAACAATAAAACCAATAAAAATGGTAACAGAAAACAATAAGCGCAACTCAACTGTATGAAGTACACACTGGCGTGATGTTGTTTGATAAAGTAATTTCTCATCCAATAAATGAGATAAGCTTCTACCTTTACCATGTGATTAATAAAAATCACTAAAATCACACAGTAAAAATATTGCTCAAATGGTGTAATAATTATTTTTACTTCAGGAAACCTCATGAGAATGCTTACAATAATATACCCGTCACACAATAATGGCTCTAAAATTATTATTCTTACCAAAAACCTAAACTGTATTTGCTACATTTTCCATATCTCCACAAACCTTTTCATTTTTTTAAAAGCAACACACCCAAAACAATGAAGCTCATATATTGTAAATGAAAGTAATCCAAGGCAGCTCTGAATACAATTAAAACCTATCTCCAACCAATTTCTCTCCTGAGGTAGGAGCTGAAATGCAATCAATAATGGCACAGGAAAATCCCACAGGAGACAGGGCCCGAAGATTAATTTTCCATCTATTCAAACTTGGCCTTCGCTTATTGAATTACATTGTTACCTACCACTGACAGTCAGCAAAATCTCTCTCTCTTTTCTGAAATAAATCTCCTGACCAATTTGTCCCTGCCTTGGGTAGCAGATAGCATCCATTTCTTTTCAGTTCGCATTTTGGGGCATTACCTTAAAGAACTATGACCCTCAGTTCAGTTAACCAGAAGGATGTCAGTGTACATCTTAAAGGCTAACCTACAGAAGGAGCTCTGGTTTTGTAAGCAAATGGGCAGGCTAACTCCTGACCATGGGTCAAATAGTCTGAGCTGGGGGGGGGGAGAGGGCTGTGCCAAAACTGAACGGGTGAGCCTGGGCTAAAGAGCTCTATGTAAGCCTGAAGCCCTGGTTTTCCTTCTTTATTTGAAACCATCTGCACTGAAAATTCAGGAAGGCATTTGTACAATCTGATCTAAATAAACATTTAAAAACTGTTTTTTAATTTAAAAAATGTATAACAAACATTAGATGGCAAAGCCAAATAACCCTCCCTCCCCTCCCTCTCTCATTCTTGTTGCAAGATGATAGATAGATAGATAGATAGATAGATAGATAGATAGATAGATAGATAGCGTATAAGACGACTGGGCGTATAAGACGACCCCCAACTTTTCCAGTTAAAATATAGAGTTTGGGATATACTCGCCGTATAAGAAATACGACCCGGCGTATAAGACGACCCCCGACTTTTGAGAAGATTTTCCTGGGTTAAAAAGTAGTCTTATACGCAGGAATATACAGTAGATTAGATAGATAGATAGATAGATAGATAGATAGATAGAACCCTCCCCCCACAAGAAATTAATTAATGGAAGGATTTTGATTGGAGGTCAGAGGAAAAGTACAGGCTAAGATTCCTTTCCAAGCCAGGGCCTCACCTGGAATAGAGGTAGTAACATGACAAAAGGGGTTGGGGGCCCATCTGAGAGCCTGGGCAGACAGAGGTTGCCATGGTAACAGGATGTGGGTTCGAAGTGACAGGAATAGAGAGTCTTTAGCAAAGTGCTGGGAAGAAGAAGGGGAAAGAAAAAACTGGGATCCATCTTGGGCAGGCTGCCTGTAGGACCGCTGGGCTGCACGGCTGTGGGAGACAAGCCCCTCTCTTGAAGCGATCAAGCTTTAAGATCTGGACTCCCTCCATGCAGACTGAAGGTGTGAATAGGTGAATAAGTCATATTTCTTAAAGCTACAACAGTCTCTGCCGTGTCTCAATCCTCCAAAGGAGCACAGACCCTAGAACCCCCTGGAATCTTGCAGAGAGTGGGGGTGGCACCCAACTTTTGTAACAATACACATCTCCCGACAGTAGTATTTATATACACATAAATCATTATAGAGGCATTAAGAAATATATCTGGATTAATTTGTTAAAATGATATGCGAAGCCTAACAACTTGCGTTCGTACCAAGATGTTGCTCTGTGGAGTACTTCTACTCAGCCAGCTCACTGCACCTTATTTTGTGATTCTCCATTACATCCCCCTCAACCAGGTTTTCTACCCCCCCCCCACTCAGTCAGTCACTATTTCATGGCCACTAGGTTATTTAGGGGGGGGTTCCCCCACTTTGGGTATTTTGTTCCTGCAAACCTGCCTATACTTCTAGTAAGTGGATGGGGCAGTTCTAGCTCTATAAGGTTTCACACTCAGCCCTAAACTACAGAAGCAGAGGAAATGATAGCATGGTAAGAAGCTGAGATTTTAACTGATCTCACTATACTTTTAATGAGGGACCCAGGTGGCACTGTGGGTTAAACCACAGAGCCTAGGGCTTGCTGATCAGAAGGTCGGCGGTTCGAATACCTGCGGCGGGGTGAGCTCCCGTTGCTCGGTCCCAGCTCCTGCCCACCTAGCAGTTCAAAAGCACATCAAAGTGCAAGTAGATAAATAGGAACCGCTCTGGCGGGAAGGTAAACGGTGTTTCCGTGAGCTGCTCTGGTTCACCAGAAGCGGCTTTGTCATGCTGGCCACATGACCCGGAAGCTGTACGCCGGCTCTCGGCCAATAAAGCGAGATGAGCGCCACAACCCCAGAGTCGGACACGACTGGACCTAATGGTCAGGGGTCCCTTTACCTTTTATGCTTTTAATTATTTTATGGAGTTGAGTCCAAACTATTTAGACAACAGGGCAAATTCGTCACATGTGAAAATACTATTGACAGATCACTTATTAGAATTCCATTCATTCTGGAACAAGATACAGATTTCAAATAACCCTGTTTCTTTTGAATTTACACTAGAGGTAAACTTTCACAAACTGAAGTGTAATGAAATCTTAAGGGAAAAGTCAGAGTAATAGTGCTGAATGAAGAAAACTCAGAACTTTCAGTGACACCTGATTTTGCATGACCTACATTGCTTTCTACATACAATAAGGTGCCTAGAGAATACTGAAAGGCACCTCTGAAAATGTAGCTTTAATCTGGCATTAATTTGGCATTATAATGGCATTATACCCCATTCATCTGACTGGGGTGCCCCAGGCACTCTGAGTGGCTTCCAACAAACTATGTAAACATATATCAAACATTAAGTCATAGATGGGATTTGTTATATCTTTTATGATCTCCCCTGCATAATTTCCCCCCATTATAAACAAAAAGAAATCAAAATATTCAATGCTTTGGGTTCTGGTGACAACGCGGTGGGATAAAAGTGATGATATCAGATGAGATGCAGGTCCTAATTAACTTCTGAATGACTACTTGTCAGTTTCTACTTTAATAAAATTGCAGATCACAAAAATAACACAAAGTATTGATTCTGTTAAAACTCAGGTACAAAGCAAGATGTTGGGAGTGTGTAAAATGGCAAAAGGGAGAAATACTTTAAAGCTGAAGACAATCCTAGCAAGTTATCAGGGTACACGCTCGGAGCCGAAGCATGAAAGGAATGGTTCAAGTCTCCAGCTGAAAGGGCAGCTCTGAAAAGTATTTTGTAAGAGTTCTTGAAAAGTTAACAATAGATAGCAAGCATAACTTGCTAAAAGTGACACATTTTAAAACAAATAACAAAAACTGACACTACGAGGCAAACCCATTTGCAGAGGGACAAGTGGAAGGCATAACAGCAGAACTGACCTTTCATAGCTGCATGGGCAAAAGATATTTCTGCATTTAAACTGCAGGTTATTTAATATTCATTATTGAGTTGGGAGGACTTCATGTGGATACAGAATTACTGCCTGAGTGGCCTTGAATAACATCAGTAAAAGAAATGCATAATCAAGACTAGTGTATTGACTAGAGATGTGACTGATACCTTGTCTGCAGATTTATTTATGACAGTAGAGGATATAATGAGATATAGCAGTACAGCAGGAAAGGTTTAAAGCCAAAGAACTAACTGAAGAGAATGGAATGAATATGTTAGAGATCTCAGAAGTAAATTAATGCTGCAGTACTACACAAATCACCTGAGACAGTCATTGAATTCAGCAGTACTTACTTCTGAGTAAACATCTACAGGAGTTAAGCTGCCTTTGTGTCTCTCCCAGACTCATTCCACCCATCTTGTCTTATCACACTACTGTATCTACCCATGATGACTTGTTGTTGTTGTTTAGTTGTTTAGTCGTGTCCGACTCTTCGTGACCCCATGGACCAGAGCACGCCAGGCACTCCTGTCTTCCACTGCCTCCCACAGTTTGCTCAGACTCATGTTGGTAGCTTTGAGAACACTGTCCAACCATCTCATCCTCTGCCGTCCCCTTCTCCTTGTGCCCTCCATCTTTCCCAACATCAGGGTCTTTTCCAGGGACCATGATGACTACCAGAAGCCAATTTTGATAAATGGGTCTTCCTGGAAGACATCTAAATTGGCCAATTTCCAGGGAACTGAAATTGCAGATCTGACAGGTAGCTACCAAGAACTACTTCTGTGTTTTCTTGCAGTATTTGCTTTGTACGCAGCAGGCAAATTTGTTTCAGTTTGTAATGCTGACGTAGAACCTATTTTAGCACGAGAAAGGCTCAGTGGTTATGTACACCTTGTGTGTGAAAATGCTCCAAAACGCTCACCATGACCCAGGGCTTGAGTGGAGCTTCTGTTAATATGGCCAGCATCCGTTCTTCTATGTCCTTGTTCTTTTGATACATACGGGCGGAGATTCTTGCTATTCTGTGTTAATTGGATTATATGCCACTTAACCTTGCCAAAGCTGACAAAGCTAGGACTTGCCTAGCAATGGCCTATGGCCCTTGTCAGAAATGCATTTAGCATGAGCTAAGAGCAATGCTTTTGCAGCAGAGTTTAAAATACTGGCAGTCTACAAAGATGATGGACTAGAAAGGACAAAGGGTGCTACCTGTGTCACTGCTAGCAGGCAGTTGAAAGGTTTGGGACTGTAGCCTAGGACTGAGCAAAGGGTCCATGGACCCTACGTTCTAGTGCAAGGAAGAAACAGAATGAAAAAGCCCATTTCTTCTAAAAAAAAAAACCCTTTCACTGAAAGCACCACAATGAAACACAATTTCAGTTAAATTAATTTACCAGAGAAACAATTACGGTGTACTGCTTCTTGCCACTTCCACTCAAGTTTTTTTGATATAAATGAGAGTGCTCTCAAAGGGAAGATGTATTCTATTAAAATGATGAATCACTAGCTCCAGGGTTGAATGTTGATTTTTAGCATGGCATAAACACAGCCTTCGAAGGGAACGCTTCTGGGACCAAACTAATCCAGGCTTGCCTTCAAGGAAGGATTCTTTGTATTATAATTTATAAACCCCTTAAATCTTTGTAGGATACAAGTGGTGTTATCCTTAAGACTGAAAATTAAGGTTTTTTTATTTTGTTTTTTTGCTCAGGAGAAGAAGAGACAGTTCTTGGGCAAAAATACATATTCATGGTAGGTTAGAATGGGGGGGGGAACTTGCATAGATTTGAATAATGGGATTAGGACACGATGGTCGGTTTTGTCGTCGTGCATTGCAATTCAAATACAGCTAAGGATGTAAACACCTGCTCCTTCATACCTTTATATCATTTATAATTTCACCGGTAACAGCCGATTTACCAACCACTGATTAGAAATCAAGCTTCACTGTAAGTGGGATGACCGTATACGCCACTCAGTGACATGTTTGATGGGCGCAGAAGATGCTCATTTCTCAGTGAATGATATTGTAAAGACTAGCTTTGCAAGTGGCCAGTGTCAATCATTCACTCAGTGCCAGTTCAACTGCTTCTCTTTGAGGGGGATGACATTGATTCATGCTGGCATCCCAAATGCATTATGGGAAAATGCAAGCTGAAATTTCAGCCAGGAAAAAGGAAGCTCGCTATAATGCTACCTGATGTAAGTCGTTTGCAAGATGGGAGGGTAGTTCATTGGTGCAGGTTATGTTTCCAGTATAAATACATAATAATTTATACTCCAGCTGTTCTAATATAGTGAAGGAAACTATGAGATCTGGCACACTGAGCAAGGAAAACATCAGCCCTTCAATTGTACTCCAGGTTTCTCTACCCAATGAAGTGAGAGGGTCTTTTCAATGGTGGTGTCCCTGTAATGTAACTTCTTTATGGCCATTTGCTGAAGCTCTTCCTATTCTCCAAGACCTTTTAATTACAATCTATGGATGTTTCAGGGTTTGCACTCAATGAGAACTTGGTACTTTATGCCATTTGTAGTTGCTGAGATTTCTGCTTTCTGGGGGGTTTTTTGTTTTGCTTGAAGGGTTTTACTATAAATTGATTTTTTTATTTTATTTAAATTGTCAAGAGAACTTTGTTGAATGGGTGGTATATAAATTTAATAAACAAATAAATACTCTCATTCTTTTAAGCTGCTGGATTTTCTGATTGCATAACTAGTTTAAGATTTCATCAGCCAATGTGGACTTCTGGAAACATCTGACAGGTGACTTTTGCAAACAGGATGTTGGTCTACACTCAACCGCTGTCTGAGCCTGCAGGGACCTTCTTATTTATTTAAAGTGTTGACATTTGTTCTTCAGCAGAAAACTCTCACAAAACAGCTCATGGACAACCAATAAAAAATAATAAAAATCCTGCTCGCAGGCTTACAGTCTAAACAAAATGACACAAAAGGAAAAGGGGATGAGGAGAGGAGATGATGAAAAGATGATGAAACTCTGGCACCAACTCTTAAAGATGCATACTAGTTCTTCTGATGGTCAGCTGGCATGGAGGCTTGTCCTCTCGTGTTCTCTTTCTAACACTTTTAAACTAAAATGAGTCATGTTGCCACTGCCCATTTCATCCCTCAGTGGTGATGATAGTGGTAGGTAGGATGCAAATAACTCATTTCAGGCTTCAATGATAAGAGAGAAAAGGGTTTTTTAAAGGATAAAGGAAAAGCCTACAATATATTCAGGTTTAAATTGCCTCAAAATGCCTTTTAAGCTATGGATACTATTTTTAAAAACCCTCAGAATAACCAGGGATCTTAGAGTTCCTGGTGTGGCCTGATGTGCTCTCCCTAACACATGAGATAAGTGGACAATTTGATGAGCCAGGTTGGTGGGATCAGGTCTTGATAGTGGCACTTCTAAAATGATAGCTGCCAACTCATGTTTGGCACATTGTTAGAGCTCTGATTTGCATTGCTAGAGCGCTTTCCCACATGCAAAGACACAGACGTTGAGCTGCAGTAAAAACAAAAAACAAGGAACAACACGGCCATCACTCTTACTATTAGCAAACGATTAACATCTGCGCAAACAGCACTGCTCTATCAGTCACGGCTGCTTTCCAGCGCAGGGGCTTTCTGAAGGGAATTCTCTTTCCTAATAAATCACTTGTGTCAATTAGGGGATGTAGCCCTTGCCAGGAGATGTGGTTGACTGTTCCCAATTAAGCCTTAATGAATAAGAGCAAATGGGATGCTGGAAGCTCTCAGCCGACAATAGCTGTTTGGGGGGGGGGGGGTAGGGAAGGGGGTGAACTTAAGCTAAATGGTAAACAAAAAGGAGCAACAAGGTAGACAGCGGACATGACATGGCCCCCTGAAAGTAAATCAGGCTTGCCACAGATATTTTAAAAATCTGCCCCAAGCCTTTCAGGGTATTGCACCTTTCACAGAAAGGAATAATAAAGTCACAAGTAGAAATAAGGGGACCATATGGGATCACTCCCCACTCTTTCCAGCTGCGTAAGGCAGGCACAAAAAGGGTGATAAAGCTATATTAGGAATTCAGTAGTATGTTCCTGAATGTTCAGGCTATCACTGCCCTAAGCTATCACATAACAAGCAGTACAGTGAGTACAGCAATTGAGAATGACATCAACGTGAAGCAAGAGTCAAAAAAATGCACTCCTTATTATAGGACAGTATGAGACACCCGGCGGGACACGGGTGGCGCTGTGGGTTAAACCACAGAGCCTAGGGCTTGCTGATCAGAAGGTCGGCGGTTCGAAGCCCCGCGATGGGGTGAGCTCCCGTTGTTCGGTCCCAGCTCCTGCCAACCTAGCAGTTCGAAAGCACGTCAAAGTGCAAGTAGATAAATAGGTACCACTCTGGTGGGAAGGTAAACAGCGTTTCCGTGCGCTGCTCTGGTTTGCCAGAAGCGGCTTTGTCATGCTGGCCACATGACCCGGAAGCTGTATGCCGGCTCCCTCGGCCAATAAAGCGAGATGAGCGCCGCAACTCCAGAGTCGTCTGCGACTGGACCTAACGGTCAGGGGTCCCTTTACCTTTATGAGACACCCACACACGCAAAAAAAATCCTAACACAACACGGTTCTATAATTTCTACATCAAAATCTAGAATGATGGAGCCTGCAGTAGATTTTTTTTTTTTTTAGAAGGACAATAACAAATAACAAAAACAGTAGGTTTGAGGCTGTCTCCTGTTGAGACAGATGAACATTAAGGAAAGCCTTTAAAAATGGCCACCTAGAGATAAAGCACAAAATAATGAGGCCATGCGCATACAAAATCTGCACACTTGCTATTAATCCGGCACTGGTGGGCCTGGATATTGTTATTTAAATATAAGGCAGGCTGTGTAGCTTATGCCCCACAGGATTTATGGCCTTCACAGAGCTAGTTAGCAGTTTGCCACAGGGCAGAGTTAGCTATTATTTAAAACAACTGGGGCCCTGCAATGAAAACGTAGCAGTGTGCTCCCTGGTGTGATCTGAGCCTGTGGCTAAGGGGTGTGTATGTGTGTGTATGAAAAACAGAAGACAGCAGTAAAGGCAGGAGTCCCTGCTCTATGCGTCAGTCTGTCTTCAGGGCAAGACTTATTCATTAATTTTTGGACGAGGAAAGTTAAACCCAGCCTGGCTGCAAGTCAATGGAGCAAGAGGATTCTGTGTGCATGTAGGTACTGAGTGGATTTGGCCTAGGACAACGTCAAATGATGGGTGTTGACAAATCACTTCTTCTCCATTACCAAGTGGATGCAACTTGCAAGCATCTTTTCTTTGGCATGCTCCAAGTTCAGAGCAGAGATGGTGGAGAAAGTAAGTTCAGGCCACATTTACAGGCAAACCGTCCCAGTCTGCACTTTCTGAAACGACACAAGAACTCAAACACAGATAGTATTTGAAATTCACAGTTCTCTGGATTTTGCAATGTAGCTCTCCAGTCAAGTAATGCGTACCGAAGTGCACATAATGCACAAAACTGCATTATATCTGGGGAAATTTGTTTTGAACTATTGTGTGCATTGGGAAAATTGTATACAAACGTGTAACTGGAGAGCTCATTTGGTAAACCATGAGACTCTTAATCTCAGAGTCGGAGGTGACAATAAACAGAGTAGAAGGAAAAGGGTTATGAAACAGGAGGCAGAGAGGCACTGTAAACCAGGTAAGAGAGGATAGGCAATTTTGGGTAGCTAAAGAATGCTGTAACTTTTCTTGGGCAGCGTAGGGAGACTGAACAGTGGCACAGCAGGGCTGGCTCTTACATCTGCCAACGGAAGTAAATTATGCAGACAGCCATATGTCAAACAGACAAGAACATCCCTGGTGTTGAGAACACCAGTCAAGCATATTGTACAGCATCAATATATGCACATCAATGTGTTAGAAAACAAAGTATATATCTCCTGTATGCTACACTATGGAGATGCTTTGCCTAAAAGCATAATTCTCAAATAATGAGACAGGACTGCCTGCGAGAGAGGGCCATTGGAAAACTTAATAAGAGGGTTCAAAGTTAAAGGGAACGATCCTGATTCAGGGACAGCCTTTCTCTTCCAAGTCAATATCTAGGAAGGATGAATGCCACCTTATTAATTTTGAGATATCTCTGTTAGCATAAAGGCAGGAAGAGCAAACGGGACAAACCAAGCAGGATATGCAGTAAGTCCATCAGACGTGAATATTATTGAATTTTCTTTTTTTTAAAAAAAACAAACCCAAAACCTAGAGACTACAGAAGAAGCAACTCACAACAGCCCTAGGGTTTTAAATATTTCAGGCCCTGAAAAGCCACAGAGAGTTTAAAATAGTAATTTAATTGGCATTTCATTCCACACTATTGCTTGTAACACTATGTAATTTATTTATCGACCAGGTTTCTGCTTGCTGACTGACAGCTGCTCAGAAAGTAAAACACTAATGATGCTTGGTGGTGTTTTTGACCCTTTAGGTGTCAACAGTTAGGGTCCATTGCCACAGTTGCTAGAACAACACTACAGATTGGAGGCAAAATAGGCTCTCAAGCATCTCAGCCCTCAAGCTATGAGGAAGACGCTATTTCTTGACACTTTGTTAATACAGTATATGTAAACCACAGGTTACCATTTGCTAGAGTAAAATAAATATTTGTTTTAAAAAGTCTATAGCTCCACGGTTGTTGTTTTTTGTTATCATACCCTTTCGAACAGCTCCATCTCTTGGTACAGGAGCAAGGGCCTGACCATCGTGGGAGTTCCTAGTGAGACAAATACTGTAGATGTGCTCATCTGTAGATGTGCTCATCTGTCTACCAGCTCCATCTGGTACGCAGGCTGAGACCCTACCTGCCCGCGGACTGTCTCGCCAGAGTGGTGCATGCTCTAGTTATCTCCCACTTGGACTACTGCAATGCGCTCTACGTGGGGCTACCTTTGAAGGTGACCCGGAAACTGCAATTAATCCAGAATGCGGCAGCTAGATTAGTGACTGGGAGTGGCCGCCGGGACCACATAACACCGGTCCTGAGAGATCTACACTGGCTCCCAGTACGTTTCCGAGCACAATTCAAAGTGTTGGTGCTGACCTTTAAAGCCCTAAACGGCCTTGGTCCAGTATACCTGAAGGAGCGTCTCCACCCCCACCATTCAGCCTGGACACTGAGATCCAGCACCGAGGGCCTTCTGGCGGTTCCCTCATTGCGAGAAGTAAAGCTACAGGGAACCAGGCAGAGGGCCTTCTCGGTAGTGGCGCCCGCCCTGTGGAACGCCCTCCCTTCAGAAGTCGAAGGTACCCTGTTTCCCCTTTTTTAATATGTAGTCATAAAGTAAGCCATGGCAGGGTTTTTTTACCTTTGTGAGAAGTAAGACGTACTCCAAAAGTAAGCCGTGGTGCCGCCATTGTTCCCGTCGCCTCCTCAGCCCCTCCTGCGTGCGCAGGGAGCCAGCGAACCAGCGAGAGGCGCGGGGGGAAACACGCCTCTTGCGGAGTTCTGCCCCGCCTGCTCAGCGCGCAGGGGGAGGCTGTACCGTACTATACTGACGTAATAAAAATAAGACATCCCCCCGAAAATAAGCCCCCCTGTGCTTTTTTGAGGGGAAAAAATTATAAGACGGTGTCTTAAAAAGGGGGAAAGACAGTACTAACAACTATCTGACATTTAGAAAATGCCTGAAGACAGCCCTGTTCAGGGAAGTTTTTAATCTGTGACGTGTATGTATTTTAATGTTTGCTGGAAGCCGCCTAGAGTGGCTGGGGAGACCCGGCCAGATGGGTGGGGTATAAATAATAATTTATTATTATTATTATTATTATTATTATTATTATTATTATTATTATTATTATTATTATTTCCCACTTCCAATGATTTTTTTTTCCAGCAAGGAAGCAAAGTGCTCGCTTTTTGTGAGATCAGTTAACTCCAGATGCTCTGTGGGCTCATGAATCACAACATGAGCAAGAATTGCAGCTCCTGCTTTAGATGTCATATCAGAAATGTAGATATCTGTAGCACAACATCAGGTTCACAAATGCATGTTCAATGACCACAACTTCAGCTTATTTCTTTGAATGTGTCAATGAGTAATCACAGCAACAATTTTCAGCTTGCTTCAAATGCAACACGATTCCATCCACTTGTGTGCCTAGTTTGCCGCCTTTTCTCTGCACCTGTTACATTTCAGTGCTTTTCTGTATTATTTTCTTCTCCTTTAATTATCCCTCTTACACCTTTAATTCTCCCTCTTACGCCACCACCATGGGCTGCGGCTGCAGAACAGACTTTGTGGACTCTGTTTTGCTTTTCTATAATGTCACAATGCAGCATCACTTGATGGTGTTTGGGGTGAGAAATGAGAGCTACAAGGGCTACGATTATTGTACTGGCCACCCCCACATCCCCTTGAAATTATGCTGCATTGAATTATGCCAACAAAGGCTGCATGAATGAATGAATTTTGTACTGGGACATTCTGGGGACAACAATGCCAGCCAGCAGGAGTTGCTACAGATGCCACTACTGGAGACAGGCCCATCCACCCCTGGAGGCCACAAAATGGTCTCCTAAACAGGGAAGATGGTGCAAGCTTGTTTTCTCTCTCCTGTTCTGGAGGGTCGGACCTAAACCAATGGCTTCAAGTTACAAGAAATGAGATTCCGATGAAACATCAGGAAGAACTTTCTGACAGTAAGTTGGACAGTGGAACGGACTCCCTGGGTGGTTGTGGACTCTCCTTCTTTGGAGGTTTTTAAGCAGAGGTTGGATGGGCATCTGCCATAGATGCTTTAGCATGGCAGGGGGTTGGACTAGATGATCCTTGGGGTACCTTCCAACTCTATGATCCTTTGATCCTATTATTCTTTCTTCCTACCTGCATTATTTGTTGGACAAATGAAAATAGGCCTTATTTTGCCAAAATGATTGCATACCGCTACCACTACAACTCCCATACTCAAGCACTTAAACTTTCAGAAAACCTAGGTGCAGGTCTACTTTGACAGTGTAGTCAAAAGTAATGCTGCTCTTCTCCCCACCTCTTTCCTGCCACACATCCTCCCCCACCCTCCAAGTGAGTTTGGAGATTATTCAGTAGTACAGACAGATGTTGACAGATGTTGCTGTTTGCCTACCAAGTTCCCACTCAGACACAATATATTTTAGTATTGTATCTCATTTGACTATTATAATGGCCTAAAGTTCAATGGAAGAGTTCCAAATTCAGTTATTGAAATCACTAGTTTAAATAGTTCAAGCACCTGAGCTGGGAAAGACCTCTTAGTCCAACTGCATGGGACTGGGCTCAGTGGACCATCAAAGGGTATCTATCTATGTTCATTGTACTGATGTGGTGTTTCTAGTACACAATCTCAAGCCCACCGCTCATCCCTGGTGCAAGCGGCCTAAATACTCTCTGAATTACTCATAATCAAAAAAACTAACTAGATTCCTTGCTATGAGTGGACAGAACCCAATGGCTTCACAGTTAATCTGGGAAAACAAACAGACTGGCTCATTACGAAAGAAAAATTCCACAAGGTAGTTTCTTCCATAACTCAAAGTTGAAAACTGCTGAACTAGAAGCAAAAAAAGTTACTCAACTGTTAATTAAATGGCTGACTATGGATACTTTTTAAATTCACCGTAAACGAATCCTGCACCTTCATCTTATCTAAATTTCCATATTCCATTTATGCAACTCAGATACATTTGTCTGACAAGATCAATGTACTCTCTTTAATTATCTTGCAGCAACAGTGTCAAGTGTAACAGTGAGGCCATCAATCGTAAATCACATTTTATTACTAGGTGCAAATGAAGCATGTTGATCTATCTGATTAATGCATTTAAAGAAACTCGGTATTAGTTTATAGATTGCACCTACAATGTTTATTTTAAAATAGCAACCTGTGTTATTTGAAGTAGAAAATAACTTCCCCTTTCATCCAAGTATTGTCAGGATTTCAAAGTCAAATTCTAAACAGACTAAAGGTTCAAACAAACAAAAGCACTGACCATGCACTCATGAGAATTTACAGTCTCGTAGTTTTGGAAGATGCTCCAATCACCTCCTAAATAGGGCCATGGGATCACATGCTCCCTCCCTCCCCATCTAACATGCCTAACCCAAGGCTACTGGATAGCCACATGGGGGTGTAACATTTTAAGAGGATATATGCTCATAAACTCCAGTGTGTGTAGCCTTGAGCAGAAAAACTGATATCCCAGATAGATAAAATCCAGAAATCAACTGCACTACCTTGACCTACATGAGTTGGTACTTAAACAAGGGTACACTTTCAGCCATCCCCCCCCCCACCCATGAAGGGAACCTAAATATGGGGTGGATTGTGGGGAAAGAGAAACTACATATAGTGAAAATCTACTGCCTTCAGGAACTTGAGAAAACATGTGCTTATATATTCATAAATGTTACTTACTTCATTAAGATCATCCTTTGCATTGTAGTAGACAATATCATTAGTCTGTGCAGGAGGAAAAAAAATGAGTTATTTTTTTTACCCTATAATACAAAAAAGACACTACAAAGCCATTAACATTGAAGTTAATTCTGCATTTTCTGAACTTAAAAAATATGACCATTAATTTCCCCATTTGGTCTGGCCTTAAATACCAGCCATAGCATGCTGGTGTGATGACCCACAATGCAGGGATCTCACAGGGCACAGCGGAGGATTCTGGTGAGGACATGTTTCAGGCTACTTTCTTGTTGGGAGAACCACCAGTAGCCATTCAGGAGCCATTCAGGGCTCTCAGGCAAAGAAACACAGACCTGACCCCATCCTCTGCTGTAGATCTGCCTCCCCAGCCTAACAGAAATCAAAAGATACTAAAGTTTATTTTGGAAGAAGCATTTCAACAGTCCACATCTGATTACTTCTGTGGAACGCTTACAATCGGTGGTTTGAAGGTTCTAATAAAAATATTATTATTATTATTATTATTATTATTATTATTATTATTATTATTATTATTTGCTTAAGCCTAGAAGTAAAGCAATGCATGCTTCTGGTAATAAGGAATATTAATAACAAACAAAATTATGTTTGTTTGTTTGTTGTTGTTTAAAAAGCCTGGAATGCCTTTTATCCCTGTTTTTAAATCTTAAGGGTATGCATTATCAACAATGGATGCAATCCCAAGGCTAGGTCCACCAGGATGAGCGGCAATCGGACCCAGCAGATCTCTAGCTGGCTACACCAGCCTACATATCTCGTCCTAGCACTGCCAGTGATACACCACCACATCTGCCCCATTCCAGTTTAGCTGAGACCCAGCCAACTGACCCCAGCAGATCTTAAGTTGGCAGAAGCCCTGAAAAAAATAGGTGTTCTGGGGGCATGGTATGGGCATGACCAGGGAGGACATCGGCTGAATCCTAAACTCATTCTGCATGGTCATTCTGTATAACCTGGCATAAATTAAACTGGCAAAAAGGGTTGTGTAACTCAAACTCTGTTTTAAATTATCCCCCCCCCCCCCGTCTGCCAGCTGAACAAAGTTTGGATCTGGCATACTTTATGCCACTTTAACTTAAGATGGCATAATTTACACAGGATTCCCATATTTAGGAGTGCCCCCCCTAAATATTTGGCACCTGATCCATTTTAGAGAAACAGCTTCAACCCAGAAGGCTAGCTCTTGGAGACGTGACTCAGGGCTCATTCACACTTCTGCTTGTACCATGGTTAAAAAGCACAGGTCTGAGCGGTTTTGTGTTTGCCCCACAGCTTTCCATGGAAAACATGCTTTTACCACTGAATGAGAACAAATAACAAGCTACAGAAAGCCCATTTGCCATTTGGTCCAATTCTGCGGTCAACCACGGGTTTTGCCCAGGGAATTGTGAAAGGGCTAACAGCGGTGTGGATGAGGCCTTACGCATGGGCTGGCTGGAGAAGTTTGCTACCATTCTGTGCAGGTTGTCAGGCCTCATCAGAAGCAAAGTCTATTAACCATTAACTCAGCTTGTAGTGAATTTCAACATAAACAGCTGAATACAACACATAAATCTAAATAGATCTAACAACACACATTTCTATCAGAACCCATTTCTCCCGCTCATTACTGCTGGCTTTATACCAAATCCAGAATGTTAAACATGAACTTAATGTTCGCCAATACAAGAGAAGAAATTCCTATCGCCATTAGAGACCCAAGCTAATTGGCAGTGCATCGATCTCTCTCTGTAACCTGGTGGGCCATACTCAAAGAAGCAATTTACAACTTAGCATGTCGCTTTCAAGAAAGGATGATAGCAATCAAGTTTAAATTTCCTTTTACTCCTGTTATGTTCTGCACTTCTTATATTGAACTGGCACAATCTCATCAGGTGGTTCTGCTTAAAAACATCAAGTTAAAAACTCCTCCCCTATTCCAAAAGACACTTGAATTTCTTTTGTCCCTGGTATAAATAGCAAATAGCTGGGAAAAGAATGTTTCTCTGCACCCTTACAGTGGTACCTCAGGTTACATACACTTCAGGTTACATACGATTCAGGTTAAGAACTCCGCTAACCCAGAAATAACGCTTCAGCTTAAGAACTTTGCTTCAGGATAAGAACAGAAATTGTGCTCTGGCGGTGCAGTGGCGATGGGAGGCCCGATTAGCTAAAGTGGTGCTTCAGGTTAAGAACAGTTTCAGGTTAAGAACGGACCTCCGGAATGAATTAAGTACTTAACCAGAGGTACCACTGTATTTGGGAAAAAAAATATCTGTTATGACCCAAAAGCATTTCATGAGTATCTGCCAGTGGCATTTTTGCTCTTGTAAAACTTAGAAGAGTTAAGATTACCTCCATTATTCTTTAAATATAATAAGGAGAGATCACAACACAGTGATTTCCCTCAGTGAAGTGCTGGTACTCATATATTGATAAAAGTGTCATGAGTGCCAGGACAAAATTACTGCCACGGACAGCAAAAAAAAGAGGTGCCAGTACTCCATACTGGTTAGCACCGTCACACAAAAAGCCTCACAGTCATCCTCTAACATGCACTTATGTGGCAAGGTATTTCTTTAACATGCTTAAATGTTCTATATAACATTCAGATATGAAGGTGATCATTTGAGGCTCATTCAATCAGCTGAAGAACAGACAGACGGCCTATCTAGTCCAGCATCGTCCTTCCTGCAGTAGCCAACCTAAGGGCTCTGGGAAGCCCACAATCAGAATATGATGGCATTTACCTCACAGGAAGCTGCCTTATAGATTAGGACAGTCTATTGGTCCATCTAACCTAGTATATTGTCTCTAGCCTGGTTGGCAGCAGCTCTTTGGGGTCTCAAGCAGAGGTGCTCCACACCAGGGGTTGAGCCTGACAATTTCTGCAAGTTTCTTCCTCATAAACTACAGGGATTTTGGAATTTGACTCTTTGGCCACGTCTTAATTATATGTGTTTCTCCCTATTCCCATGCAGAACATACTTTTCTTTCTGCAACATCTGCAATGGTAGTTTTTACATTCTTAATGGGCAGAGGTTCCACATCTTTACCTCCAGGCTGAAGATTACACCAGGGTATCAAGCTATGCAAGTGAGACAGATCAGTCTTCATCCAGTTGTGGGGACAGACAAGGTGGATGGCTGGGGGAGCGGTGTGTTTCCAGACAACTTTGCAATAATGAAAGACAATTCACACATGAAGAGTGGGATGTTTTGTACGCTTAGATTTCTCATCTATTCCCATGGCCTTATCAAATAATCTGGAGCAGAACAACAAACAAATGTAAAATTGGTTCCTATATGCCAAGTAAATACTGCTTTTATTAAGTCTCCTAAGATACTTCTCTTTAATACCTTTGCCTCCACTTGGGTAATTCCGTGTGTAAATAAGGATGCTCTGTTTCTCTGTTTTTAAGATTGCTATAGCTCAGTGTTAACCTCACACTTGAAGAAGAAAAACTATCCTACCTTGCCAACTTTACTTTCTCTGATAAAGTTGTTAGAGGCACCTGACCTTACCCAAACCTCTCATTTCTTTAGCTATTTCCTACCCAAAGAAATGAGGAATTGTGAAAACTCTGTGAGATTTCCCCCTCCTTTGAACAGCAGACACTGTTTTAAGGCAAATCGCCGCAAATGGCACTCCTGGCATGGGTTGCCATACGTCTGGATTTTCCTGGACACCCCTCCCCCTGCCCTGCCCGATTTCTGTGCAAACACTGCTTCTGACTGCAGTATTCCAGGTATGTCCAGGAAACTCCAGACGTATGGCAACCCTGTAAAGCTCATTGGCCAATGACATTATCAACCCTGCACAGGGGCATTGTGAAGATAAAAAAGGATGTAATTCAGCTGCTGCTGCACCAAGTTCTTTGGAAGAAACTTAATTTAATTAATAAATAAGTCTTGTTCACTCAAAATAATTTAAATCTTACTTTTAAAATCAGTTACATATTTCTGATTAGCAATTGCTTCAGCTTCATATTTATTTTATAACCGCAACTCTGTAAATGCTATAAAACTCAGCAAGACTAATTACTTGATGTGCCCAGAAAATAATGGAAAGGGGAAACACAGAGCAAAACAGGGGGAAGCCTTGAGTGTCACAAGACGACACTGCTCTGTCTTCAGGCTGCTTTGGTCATTAGAACAGCAACACAAATGCAGTCTTTTGACAGCTCTAACTACTAGAAATGATGTTTCATTTCCTCCTCCTTCAGTTCTTCCTTGAACGTTGCAGCTTGTAAGAGTAGCTGCAGTTAGAAAGTCATATAAGAAAGAGGCCAATATAGATGGCAATGTGAATTGGCTGGCTCTTGTCCCAAAATTCCCATGAACAATTAAGGCCCCATCTTCACTGTGCTTTTAAAGTAGTATTATACCAATTTAAACAGCCATGATTTCCGCCAAAGCACTGTGGAACTGTTCTTTGCTAGATGTGATTAAAGTTGTGAGGAGACCCCGATTCCCCTCTCACAACTCCAATTCCCAGAAACCCCTGGGAATAGAGATTTATTATTAAGCCACTATAAACTGTGAGTGCAAAACAGGTCTCCAACAATTGTCATCACCTGCAACAGACTACATAATTTTTGGGGGGTAGGGGGTGGGAACCATGACTGTTTAAAGTGGCATGACACTGCTTTAAATGTGTGGTGAAGATGGAGGCCTAAGTTTGAAATGATAAGTATATTTGTGGGGAAATAACACCCACTGACTCTTTGTAGTTAGTTGTACTGACAGTGCATTTAGTTTGTCAGCCTTCTTCCAACTTTTATTGCATTTTTCTTCAGAGCATAATGCTTCATATTCTTCACTTGAAGGCTCCCCCCAGCCAGTTATAAAGGAAGATTTCTCTTGCAGCAATGGACTATTTTTAAACTGCCTACTGGTTTTGAAACTTCCTATTATTTTAGTTTTCTATTTTCTATACAACTAGTAAGGGACCCAGGTGGCGCTGTGGGTTAAACCACAGAGCCTAGGGCTTGCTGATCAGAAGGTCAGCGGTTCGAATCCCTGCGACAGGGTGAGCTCCTGTTGCTTGGTCCCAGCTCCTGCCCACCTAGCAGTTCGAAAACATGTCAAAGTGCAAGTAGATAAATAGGTACCGCTCCGGCAGGAAGGTAAACGGCGTTTCCGTGCGCTGCTTTGGTTCGCCAGAAGCGGCTTAGTCATGCTGGCCACATGACCCGGAAGCTGTACGCCGGCTCTCAGCCAATAAAGTGAGATGAGCGCCGCAACCCCAGAGTTGGACACGACTGGACCTAATGGTCAGGGGTCCCTTTACCTTTACCTTTTATACAACTAGAAAAACATTGTCAATACCAGAGGTAGTCAACATGTTGCCCTTCAAATGTTTTAATCTGCACTTCACATCAGCCCCACCCAGCGTCAACAATGGTCTGGGGTGGTACTGTAATCCCACAACATCTGGAAGGCACCCCTGCCATAAACAGATGCCCTAGGGCAGTGTCACAGCAGCTGGTGACCACTGGCCAAGTGCTGGACCATAGGCTAAAGTGTGAGATGACCCAGAAGCCATGAGAGAAAAGCCAGAGGACAAATCAGGAGGTGTATATAGAGGGGGGGGGGTTAAGATTGCCTGACTTCTGGAGCAACCCAGAAGTCCTGACCAAATAATAACCAGAGATACAGGAATATGCCAGAGCTCAAGAAGACTTTGCTGCTTGAACAAGGCTCATCTGAAAACGGGAAGTATTTCGTACATCTTGGGTAGGCAGAGTCAGTTCAGTTTTAGTATGTTGTATACTGCCCTGTGACTGTATGGTGAAGGGAGTATAGAAACAAACAAACAAACACCAAAACTCAGTTTAAAATAATGTAAGAATTGGATCTGACCAAGGTCCGCATATTCCAATGTTCTCTGCAAAAACAAGAGCACAAGGGGGTCCACTGAGTATTGGCTTGTGATCTCCTGATGAACTGTGGCCTTATATTTTTAAAGCTATTTAATTAATTGTACAATGCCAGTAAAATATTTTTTAAAAAATAAGTGGACTTATTGGCCAAACCACTGAAAGGTGGAAGCTCACGACCAGCATTGTCTTTACTTCTTGACTTCATGCTTGCAGCTACAGTGATGGGGAACGACTGCTATTTTTAAAACTTTAGAACATGAGTTATAATAATACTGTAAATAAAATATCACAAACTCATATGAAGTTAGCATTCTCAGCCATAACTGAAATCTAAGTCCATTGGCCAGAGATCTGGGCAAATTCATACAACAAAGTTTTTGCCACTGTTTAATTTAAATAATCACATCTCAGCCTTTGAATCTGCCAGCCTGCATTTGTGTTCTCAGTGACAGATAGTTGTTTTAATATGCACAAGTAGTATATGGAAAAACAAGGAAAGCTTATTGTCATGTAATCAGATTGCTGAGGGGTGCCTCTCTCCAGCCTCTTTATCATGCCATGATGAGAATCCAGCTACATTTTCTCTCCACCTCTCAATTAACCTTTGCCAAGGATTAATGTGTGTCAAAATGGTCACTGTCACAGCTAGCAGACGCAAAGCCCTGACTTATGTTGTAACATCTACATGCCAAGCTGCCAAATGTCGCACTCTGGGCATGTTTTCATGTACTGGTGTCATACAACAAGGCTTTTTGCAGTGAAAAATTCCACAGAACAGTGTATGAGGGCAGCTGTCAAAAGCTTTACAGTTTTATAGCATCGGCATTTAAAATTTGATTGCAATGCCTAGGATGAGAACTGTCCACAAGAATGCAATAAACTGTACATATGAAAGTAGTAAACAGCCATACATCATGTCTGACCATTTATCTGTGTAGACTAGTATTGTCTAACTGGAAACAACTTTTTAGGGAATCAGGAAGTGGTCCTACATTGGCTATTATTTCATCCTCTTAAGTGTAGATGCTGGGGATTTAATTCATGGGCTCTTTCGCTGAGCTATGGAATCTTCCCTTGTTAACTAATTGCACACTTTATAGACCTTGAAATGGTCTTAAAACATGGAATAATTTGGTTTATTAAGTTTGGACCACACCTGGATAGGAGGCTGCCTAGAAGCTCCATGTAAGCTATCATGGGGTACTTGAAACAAGGGCAAGCAATAATAAACAAACAATAGCTGTGTTCATATAGTCATACTAGCAAACCATCAAGCACAGGTTCCATGGCTCCACTGTCCACAACTTTAGCAATACAGGTGAAGAAAAGCCTAAAGGCTATTCATGTTCACATGCACCGGTACTTAATTTTCTGTATTTGATTACCAGTGGTAGATTTGTGATCTGTGGAGTCCCCTGTGTACAGACATTATTCATTTATCTAAATAAATGTGATTATGTAAAAAAAAAAAAAAACCTGATAGAGCAAAATACATAAGAATCACTTCATTAATAACATGGTTTTTGTTTGTTTTTTCCTTTTACATTATTAAATGGAGACTTTGTTTCTAATTAATGATATATGTTTTTAATGTTTGATGTTTTATTATGCTTTTATATTTGTTGGAAGCCACCCAGAGTGGCTAGGGCAAATCAGACACATGGACAGGGTAAAAATAATAATGATGATGATGATGATGATGATGATAATAATAATAATAATTACTACTACTACTACAACAAAGGTATTTTAGGAGGAAAACGAATGATACTTCAAAGATTGTCAGAAAATATTCACATATGTTAAATGCTCTTGTGCTAAAGCAGAATGTAAATATTTCTGCTGGTAAACTGAATTAAAGCATGATACAGATTTAAACTTTTTTGTATTCTCCCCTTCTTTTCCTTTTCCACTTAGCCTAATGAAGCTATTGTCTTAATTCCATCCACCATTAATGAGGATGAAATTTGGCAAAACATTTTTTTTAAAAAAATGTTGAACCAAGCATCCCCTTCCATTAAAAAATGGTATATGTAAGAAAAACCCAACCCATTTATTTTACAAACAGACTTACATTTTGTGTAACTTATAGAGATACTGAAAGAATCAATAAAGAACCAAACAGCAAGACTGTTCAGGGAAGCTGAGTCCTGATCTTTTCTACTGTGTAGATGTGGCCCTCAAGTAAACAACTATGAGCATGCTCAGAACAGACTATTGCCTCCTTTGCATAACAGAAAATAAGACTTTCTAATGTGGTCAGTTTGCCATTGTGGTGATGAGAGGCAGAGGAAAGTGCACAATCATAGCTTAGAGCCAGGAGCTCTCTTCGCTAACCACAAGCTATAGCTCACCCTGCATCTGTTATCTACTACCATAGATGACAAGAACCAAGAGTACTTCCCCCCCCCTTTGTAAAAATGGATAACCACAACCCTCATACCTTTGCATCACTGAGGACAGACTTAATCAGTGCTATTTTTCTAGAAAATGAGGTGCTGGAACTCACCAGGAGCGCCTCCCTTGTTCTCTTATAGGGGGCAATGGCGCCCACCTGAGAGGTGCTGGAATGGAGTTCCAGTAAGTTCCAACTGAAAAAAGCCCTAGACTTAATTATCACTGCTCCCACCAGACACAATAACAGTATTAGGAAAACCTAGGGCATATCCTAAGGCAGTGTTCCCCAACCTTGGCCCTCCAGCTGTTTTCAGACTACAATTCCCATCATCCCTGACCACTGGTCTTGCTAGCGAGGGATGATGGGAGTTGTAGTCCAAAAACAGCTGGAGGCCCAAGGTTGGGGAACACCGTCCTAAGGCATGCCAGCTTGTGACAGGCCTGGGGAAAATTCTTTTGTTAGAAAGCATTTCAAGAAAGGAATAAAACCATAAAGTAGCCTCTTTAAAAGAATACCATGAGCAAGGCAAACCTATTCATACAAGCAGGTTTACATATATCTGTTAATAAAAATGCGGGGGGACAACAAGGTGCACACAATAAACTAAGTGCTATTGGCTTTGGGGAAAAGGGACATTATTTTCTTGTAAAGTGTAGGAAAGTAATGTCATAAACCTGGCGTTGCGCTGCTGAATAAGCAGACCTATCATTCCTTTTTAAAAATCCTATGAAGATAGACCCTCTTTGAACTCTCTTATTTTGCAAAGTGTCGTGGCTCCTTATGTGCCTTTGTAGATGATCGCCTACTTCATTAGATGTATCTAATTGCTTGGAATTTGGCTTAATTGACTGTCCTCTGTGAGAAAAGTGAACCCCAAATATCCTTTCAGTTACCATCACCACAATGCCCCTCACTTTGACTACTGACCAATGTGTACAATCAGGGGTGCCAACTTGAATAAAATATGGGGGGGGCAAGTAAGCCCCACTCTGCATAATCAACAACAAGACCTGTACCACTAACATGAGTCTGACCAAACTGCGG
The DNA here is from genome assembly GCA_034641385.1 of Darevskia mixta. Lineage (NCBI taxonomy): Eukaryota > Metazoa > Chordata > Lepidosauria > Squamata > Lacertidae > Darevskia > Darevskia mixta. Next base: position 3,293,725 of record JAWWNH010000224.1, on the reverse strand, counting down.
GAGGCAGTGGAAGACAGGAGTGCCTGGCGTGCTCTGGTCCATGGGGTCACAAAGAGTCGGACACAACTAAACAACTAAACCACATATTGCATTCACTTTTAACAGATAAGAAGTTGCTCCTTTGGAATTATATAGTTATTTAATTTTAATTGGACAATCATCTGATTAATTTGTTAAAAGCTAGAAAGCCAATCAGCATTTTATTAAGAAAAACTTTAATCTTTTAACTTTAATCTTCTACAGTCCTACTTTCCAGACTACAGCTGCTCTCCAGGAGTTAGTTCTTACCAACTTGAAATAGCTATTAAATCTGCAGCTCCATCTGGAATGGAAAATGGCAGATAAAATAATTAGAATCTTACAGCAGTGTTAAGAGGTCTTTGGAGGTGCTTAGAAAGCAGGGGAAGAGAGAAGACATCAGCTTCCAGTAAGCTTCTGTTAACAATGCAGTCTGTTCATTACACAAGGCTAAAGTACCTGCAAGGTGCTAATTAATTCAATACCATCATGCATTTTATTTTTAATAAGGTGTTTGTTGGGGGAGGGTGGATCGTTAGTCTGAAAGGGATAATGCATCTGTGTTTTCTTTCCAGTGGTATTTAAATGGCACAAAAAAATTGAAGTGGCACAGGACTCAGTTTCCGCCTTTCAGAAGCTAAGCCATTTCTAATTAGTTTTGTGATCAATACGTGGAGGTGATCCATGATCCTGGTTCATACATCTAGCTAAAATTGAATGACTAAAAAAAATATAAGAAGCCCAAAAGCTTTGCTAACGTTTTTCCCAATCAGATGTAGGCTGTAGCAGACAATGAAGAGGGGTGCCAGTGCTCACCTAACCTCCAGTCACCCGTGTCGCTACTGAATACAGTACAAAGACAGGGAGAGGGGGCAAAGTCAGCACAGTGCACTGGCCGGGTGCCATTTTGGTTCTATTGGTGCATTTGCACCGTGCCAAGCTTGCCACCACCTCTCCCATCTCCCTCACAGTATTAGCAGCAATGTGGGCAGCTGGAGGCCAGGTAGGTGCCACTGTCTGCTACAGAGAATTTTATTTTTTGTTGCCTGTTCTTTTCACCATATGATCCTTTGCTTTAAAAAAAGTTGCATATCGAGATGAAATGGAATAAATTTGAATAATGCTCTATGCTGGCCCCATGGCTGTGAAAGTCCCTCATGGTGGGTCTGCACCCAATCTCTATGCTGCATACTTTTTTCAGGGTCCTGGAAACAGTCATGTGCCCAAACCGTTAGTCAAGACACCTTCAGAAACTTCTATATATAACTCAATGCTCTGAATCAATATCTATCCGCAAGCTTTAATATACTGTATCTCAAGCAATTAAAGTGGAGGACTTGTTTTAGGCAAGATACTGGTTGTACCTAATAACTACTTCCTAGAAGACACTTGCATATTTCTGCATACATCTAAGCAGAAGGCAAATGTAGCAGAAAGATCCAGCTTGTTAAAATTCAAATTGTATACTCCTTACATTTTTATGTGTAAGGACAATTAATATCATGGACTCTGCTGCAAGAAAATTGCTCCAGCTAACCAACCATTTCAGTGCAATCAAATGTAACTTCAAATATAATTGTAAAATGCCCAATTTCAGAGAATATCATTTATTTTATATGCATCCTTATCCATCCTCTCTTCAAAGCATAACACTTCTTCTTCTTCAATAAAAGAAAAGCAGCTCCTTACACTTTAAAATCAGCATGGTTTATTTTCAAACATAACAGCCTGTACTTCCATGTCACAACAAAGTTAATATTGTAGTTGATAAATCAAATGATCTTTGTCCTGGCGAGTGGCCTCTTGCTGCACCACAGAACTGATCAAGCTGGAAAGGCATAGATCTGGACGGTAACCACAATTGGACACTACTGAAAACACCATGTGAGAACAGGACATAACAGAATTAAAATTGACTAAGAAGAAAAGGGACATGTCATGTTCAGATAAGTGACATGATGATAAAGATAACCAGGCAAGGAAGAATGACAATTAAATGTTTTTTCCCCTCCCAATGTACCAACAATTCAGTATTGTGCATTTTTCCTTTACAGTAATTTGTGAAGATTCTTCAGAGTCTGTGACACTTCTGTAATATGCACCTAATATATGCAGATAAAGTCCATTTTAATTAGCAGCGTGTTCAAATTTGGTGTGGGGAAGAATTATGAGCCAATACTTAATAAAAACTGCTGCCTTTTAATTTGAGTGTACATTTAACAAGGTCTCTACCATTCCTTTGCAATCTTAAGTCACCCTTTTTAGTAATTATCCCATTCACTTCAGCCTTAAATTATAGATGCAAGCATTAAAAAGCTATTAAAACTTTATTATAGAAGGTGCCATTAAAAATGAATGGAAAATCGAGGTTGAAAGATGCATTCTGTAAAATAGATTTTTCTTTTTTGCCACTCTTCCAAGGTATGGCTTCCAGTGTATTGACAGTATCCAAAGAGGGATGTTTGAAATGAGCATGAGAGGCTGCACATAAAGGGTGGCCTATAAATAAAGTAAGAAATTTAATGAATAAGTTGTATGATTCAACTTGCTTTATTCTTTCCACCACGTTCTATTAGCTTATTCCAAGGAGCAACCTTCTGTTCCTCTCAGGGCTGTTTGTGTGGCTGCTGTTCCCATGCTGTTGAGTCCCTCTCCCCATCCATCACACTCAAGGCAGAATCAGCTGTAATGTTGATCAATGGGTTGCCTACCAAAACAACAACTTCTCATCCGGCCCTTCTTCTCACCTTTTTAAGTAGAGGGCTGCTAGCACCCCCCTAGTGTGAAGACACGACACTAGGCATGCCTCCGAGGTGTCTGTACATCAGCACAGACATCTGCATAGTGAAAGACTTCTTTCCTTATGATGATAAGTGTGATAGCAGAAATGTCTGCGAGGAAAGGTAAGAAGGTGGGAGCAGCTGCCGCTCTTTTTGGAGAAGCCAGCAGCAGGACCTCCCACTACTCATCAATCCTGGCCAGCTCCCACCAGTGCCATGGCAGCAGTTAAGTGCCAAAACCCACCAGCTCCATCCTCTGCCCTATGGGAAGGGGAAATGAAGGAAGAAAAAGAGGTATGAATGACTCTGAAGGAAGCAGGACAGCATTGTGAGATCCAGAGCAATGGAATGGAGGAGATGAAAGAGGTGAGAAATGGGGAAGCCGGCACCGGGGCAGCTAGAGACAAACAAGGACAAGAATATAGGGCCATGCCAGCCTATCATATAGGACCACAGCCAGCATCTAAAAATATACACGGTGTTGTATCAATAGTTGTGCTATAGGAAAGCAGCTCACACAATTCCACCTCTGCTTCCCCATCCTCCCCGCCTCTGTTTAACAGCCCCCTGTAGCCTCTCCCCAAATCCTCAACAAATGGTCGGGGGTCTGAAGGCAGGCAGGAGTGCTGGGTCATATGGGGCTGCAGTGCTAGATCTTGCTCCAGTAGAAGCTTCAATTTGCCAGTCAAGATCATTGCTGATTTGGAGCTAATGTGAAGGCAAACCAATCTCCATTCCCCCTCCCAAAGAGATTTGCTTTGTCTGTAACTCATGCTGTACTGCAAGGATTCCATCACCCCAAAACAAGAGCAGAAACCTTCACAATGAGCTCAATTTCACCTAGAGGACAAGTGTTCCTTGCTCAAGTCCAATGGCAAGAAAGACATTCTACAGAGCTGATTCCATTTCGTAAAACAGCCATTAGAAAAATGAAAAATTACACTGAAAGGTACGCTTAGCAGACAGATCCGTGTGCAAACTAATTTGAACAGACATTTTCTTTAAAAAGTAGGCCAGAAGAAATGAATGATTACTTCTGGCTAAAACTGAGCAAATTAAATTATGAGAAGCTTAATACGTTTATTCAAAATTAAATTGCATAACCTAATGTCAAGGTTATTATATTCTATATACACCATTGCCTCATCCCAGTTCAAAAGAGAAAGGCGCATGCTTTGTTTCAGGCTGATACTGTGTTAACGCTAGAATTTCCTTCACTGAATGCATTCTTAAAATATTATATTTCCCAGTACAATGTGGCAAAACCTTCCTGGCAGTGAAATTGGATGAATTCTGTGCACCTTGTGCCAGAATGTACAAGTCCGCCATCTTTTCTTCTTATTGAAAACAAAGGAAAATAAAGTGAAACTGCAAGAGAGTGTTTATCAAGTCGGACACCCACCCATCCAAGTTGTGTATAGTTGGAGAATTCCAACCAAACTAGAATTGCCACTGAAATTTTACTTTCAGCAAATTTCAAAGTAAATGCACAATGAAAAGGACATCTGGAGGAGTTCCTAACATTAGTTACACCTAGATTCCATATACAGGCAACATTACCAAGAGACTGATGCCGGCAAGGGTATTGGTGTAGAAGAGCTGCAGGGTCAGATGGAAACCCCAGCAAACGTTAGAAATTTGTTTCACTCCTTAAAGAAGGCATGAGAGAATATTGATCACATTAATCAAACAATTTCAAGTAAAAACTCTGAGCCATTAGTTGGAATTCTATTTTGGGTTGGTTGCTAATTAAATGACAGAAGTCTATCATTTTCTTAAAGGTTCACAACATGTATCTCTTGACTAGCAAAATTTTATCCTGATGTGCATAATGATGGACATATGCTCCTTTTGTAGCCAGAGTTGGAACAGGATTTTAGGAAGCAAGAGATTGTGATGTGAGTAAGAAAGCTCAATGACATCTGGTGAGGTATTAAGAGTAAACCAGGGAAATAATGAATGTGTGAGCTACTCTTAGGCTGACATCTAAATTAATTTATAGTGCAATCCTAACCATCAGAAATAAGTCCTCTTGAATTCAATGGGGGCTTACTCTCAGATGAGTGGGGTTGGGACTGCAGCTCAAATCTCACTTCCAAATCACAGATTTAACATTGATTTTAATATCTTATCATAGCATCACAAGTGTTTGAGAGTCAATCCCCACTGTCTGTTAACTACAAAACAAACTAGCAAAGTTTTCCTCAACAGCATCCAACTGTATACATATGGCATATCTTGAGGCAGCCAGGTTGAAACAAGGATGAAATGTACAAAGCATATTGAAAAATTAGAAAATGGGAACCATCAATATTTGAAAAGAGAGAGAAGAAAAACTCACCGCAAACTCATCCTGCCACTGATGTTCTTTCTGAAATCTCTCTGCTGCTTCAGCAAGGCGCTAAAGGAATGAAAATAATAAGATTTAGCTGTCAAATAGTTTTCAAACAAAGTGCATTGCAAATTAAGGGGATCCTACTATCTTCCCAATATAAACCACCTGGTCAACAACACTGGGAAAATGTGCGCACTACAGACTTACATTCGTATACCCGTGGAATCCCCTCAGTTAAGTTCCTCTCAACAAATACAGTCCTCAGGGACTTCAGTTACTATTAAGTCAGTTTAAACTGTAATGTACACACATTAGTGACTACGGTAAAGGTATCTTAGGACAAATATGATGGCACCTGCCCTGAGAATCTGAGGAGCAAACAAGTTTAAAATCTAAACAAATATTCTTCATTTGTAAGCAAGTTCTACAGAACAAGAGCCGTACCAATTGTGCTTCTGAAAGATCATATGAATGTGACTTTCAGCATCATATTATAAGTATTCCGCATCTATATAATCTTTCCCTTCCTCTACTGTGCTTTGTTCATGTATTCCAACTTTCTTATATTTAATTGTATCATATTTTAAATTAGGTTTTTAGTTTTCTTGGAGGGTTCTTTTATCACAACAGAAAGACAGGGTACAAACAAATAAAATCTGATTTGTTTGCAACACGCACATAATAATCTCATCCACTTCTTTTTTCCATTCAGTGATGCACAGCAATTCATATTACCAAAGTTGTTGAGAACACAGAAATGCATTTCCATAGAGTTCATCGTGTAAACTCTGTGCTGCAACCAGGGTTCATAGTCCTTTCAATGATCTTGATGCCAACTGCTGGAGGTATAAATCCAGCCAATGGTTCAATACCATGAACAGGCACAGCATACACAGATATTTGTAGAAATAGGGAATGTGTCAATAAGAGCTGGGAGGAAAGGTGGAGAAAATCAGGAAGAGGAAGCAATGAGTAAAATGGTGAAGGGGTGGCGGCTAATAGTCAGAAGCCGAATATATTGGTAGACTGTTTCACACACTCATGTAAATCACTTGGTGAATAGTGGCTAAATGTGTGCAGTGTGGTTGAGCCACAAGGAAAGCGTGTTTTTTGCAAGTGTGAAATGTTGTTTTGTTAGAGAAACTGACCCAAAATGCCATAGAAGTGAAGGCCAAGTTGATTTTTTTTATGAGATGCGGTATGAGTTTATAGCTCAAGTAAACATTTTAGATGACACAAGATCTCCTACTGATAATTCTCCCATGACTCCGTGTGGTTCTTCATTTATTTCTTCTTTGTTGTTCGTTTATTATTGTTGGCCACAAGGGTTGGAAAATAAAAATGTATATTAAATAAAGATTATGGGAGCAAGGCAATATTAATGTTCTCTCCATTGGGTTAGATCTGTGGTGACCATACACATGTGCAAGTCATCCCTTTATGCTCCCAGTCACTAAGTGATTAGCCTGCAAGGGTGAAGCAAGACTGAAGGAATCTCTCTTCCAAGGCTTTAAGCACTAGATATTAATTCCACATAGAATGTGGCTGTGAGTGCAATTGCCCAACTTGAGTGGAGGCCTTTTTAATGTCCGTACTAAGTTCAGACAAACTCCATGTTTTCAGTAGTCATGTGAACAAGACTTCAGTCTTTGCAATATGCAGACAGCACTAGTGGGAGTACAAACCGTGGTTGCAGGTTGTGATTAGTTGGAACAATCCTTAGTTCAAACGTAACACTAAGCCAAACCATGGATTATTTTATTTATCATATTTAACAGAATTTGTAGACCACTTAATCAGAGAAAACTCTAAGCAGGTTATATAAAGTAGTATAAAATATTTATAAGAAAATACCAATAAAATCAATTTATCCCCTGGTAATGTGGCAGCAGGAGTGGAAAGGAGTGCAGCAGCGGCAATATTTGCTCAGGAATCCATGCACTCCCTCATTTGCTTTACTAAAGGAGTACTAAAGGAGCTTGCAGATGTAATCTTGGAGCCTTTGTCTATGATCTTTGGGCATTCTTGGAAAACAGGTGAGGTCGCTGCAGACTGGAGGGCAAATGTCCCCCTTTTTCTTTTTTTGATGGAATTACAAACATTGTGGATCAGGGGAATGCTGTGGAAATATGATAGCCACAGTGGCGTAGAAACATGGGGGTAGTGCGCTCCCTGTGCCATGTCTCCAGGGGTGACAAGGCATGCGATTTGCCGGTGGCGCCGCTCCAGCGCCGTACAGACGGTGCCGGGATCCTCTGCTCGCGGCTGCAGCTGCATGTAGAGAACCCTCCGTTCGTGGCTGCAGCTGCGAGCAGAGGATCCCGGCACCGTCCGTACGGCGCTGGAGCAGCGGCATTGGCAACCCGCTACGTAGCGCGCATGTACGGCGGCGCTACGTAGCGACAGCCTGCCCCCCAGGTGCACGTCATGTTTGCCGCTCTAGGTGCCAGAGCGGCTTACTAAACCACTGGATGTAGGTAAAGGGAACCCTGACCATTAGGTCCAGTCGTGGACGACTCTGGGGTTGTGGCGCTCATCTCGCTTTATTGGCCAAGAGCCGGCGTACAGCTTCCGGGTCATGTGGCCAGCATGACAAAGCTGCTTCTGGCGAATCAGAGCAGCACACGGAAACGCCGTTTCCCTTCCCGCCAGAGCGGTACCTATTTATCTACTTGCACTTTGATGTGCTTTTGAACTGCTAGGTGGGCAGAAGCTGGGACCGAGTAACGTGAGCTCACCCCGTCACGGGGATTCGAACCGCCGACCTTCTGATCGGCAAGCCCTAGGCTCAGTGGTTTAGACCACAGCGCCACCCACATACCCACGCAACTGGATAGCCATCTTGTAATTATAATTATAATTATAATTTATTATTTGTACCCCGCCCATCTGGCTGGGTCTCCCCAGCCACTCTGGGCGGCTTCCAACAAATATAAAAATACATTAAAATATCACAGATTAAAAACTTCCCTGAACAGGGCTGCCTTCAGGTGTTTTCTAAAGGTCATGTGGTTGTTTATGGCTTTGACCTCTGATGGGAGGGCGTTCCACAGGGTGGGCGCCACTACCGAGAAGGCCCTCTGCCTGGTTCCCTGTAGCTTCGCTTCTCGCAGTGAGGGAACCGCCAGAAGGCCCTCGGCGCTGGATCTCAGTGTCTCAAGGGCTGTCAAATGGGAGATGGAGCAAGTTTGTTTTCTCCTGCTCTGGAGGGTAGGACACAAACCAATGGCTTCAAGTTACAAGAAAGGAGATTCCAACTAAACATCAGGAGTAACTTTCTGACAGTAGTAGCTGTTCAACTGTGGAACAGTCTTGCTTGGGAGGTAGTGGACTCTCTTTCCTTAGAGGTTGGATGGCCATCTGTCATGGATGCTTTAGCTGAGATTCCTGCATTGCAGGGGGTTGGACTAGATGACCCTTGGGGTCCCCTCTAACTCTACAATTCTATGATTCTATGATTGATATTATTGTTATTATTATTGATGACTGCTGATACTGTTTACATCTCAGTAGATTATCATTTATTAACAATAATCTTAAAAACCACTGCAAGCATCAATGTCCCTGCATGTCAGAATTGCATGCCCATGCACATCTTAGAACTATGATCTCTGTTCCTCCAGCAACCTACAATTCAATGAGTCATCTGTTAGTAATACAGAATACAGAAACAATTATCCTTTTTTTTTTTTTTTTTTTTTTTTAAATTTTATTTCCATTATTTTAAACATAACATATACAAATACATATTGTTCGGCTATAGCATAGAATCATACATCTTAACTTTCAACATACAAAGAAATAAATTATAACCACAATCTTTATGTTTTAAAATATCCTTTTAACCCTCCCCCCTCCCTTCCCTCCCTCCATCCTTCCCCAATCGACCTCCTGCCGTTCCCCAATACATACTCGGATCTTATCACAGAGTGTATTAAACTTCAGTTATAATGCTTCCTGTTCCTTTAGTTACACTACTTTACCTAATGACATCCTAATTTCCTTAACTCCAATTTCGCACATTTATTCATCCATCATTATTAACTCATTAACCAGGCTATCCTACCATTACTGTACTTCTTAACATATTCTGCATACTTCGTCCATTTCTTTTGGAGATTTTGTTTTGATTCCCCTCTTATCTCATTAGTTAATTGGGCCATCTCCGCCATTTCTTGCAATTTACATTGCCATTCTACCTTAGTTGGTACTTCAGACTCTTTCCACCTTTTAGCAATTAATATTCGCGCGGCTGCCGTTGCGTATAAGAACACTTCTCTCAATTTATTAGGGATTTCCTTATCAAATATATTTAACAGCAATAATTCTGGTTTCTTCGGGAAATTAATCCCTAACAATTTTTTAATTTCTTCATAGATCTCTGTCCAGAATAACTTAATCTTCTGACATCCCCACATCATATGCATCAAGTCTCCTTCGCTCCCCCCACATTTCCAACAAAGACATACAGCACCTTTATACATTTTAGCTAATCTAGCCGGAGTGAAGTACCATCTGTTCTGTACCTTCATCATATTTTCTATTATGTTGTAGGAGGTGGTAAACTTCATTGTCTTTTTCCAGAGGTGTTCCCACTGTGCCATCATAATAGGTCTTCCAATATCTTGCGCCCACCTCACCATACTGGACTTTACTTCCTCTTCTGCCACCTCCCAGTTTAACAATAGATGGTATGCTCTTGATATTATTTTATATTTGCTTTTAATCACCTCTACCTCCAGCTTCGATGGATTTTTAGCAAATCCTACTTTTTTGTCTGCCATGAATGTTCCATATAGTTGATGATACTCCCACCAGCCACCCAAATATTCTTTTATTTCTTCGTATTTTCTTAATCTAATACCTCCTTCTTCCTCAATGATTAATTCATTATATGTTAACCAATTATTTTTGGAATTCGTCCTCCTATACGCCTTCGCCTCAATGGGGGAGATCCATCGTGGGGTCTTTTGTTCTAGTAATTTTTTATACTTTTCCCAAATGTTAAAAAGGGCTTTTCTAATTATATGATTAGTGAAATTTTTGTGGGTTGTGTACCTTCCATAATATAAATAATCATGCCAACCATAATGGAGATCAAATCCTTCGAGATCCAGCAATTCGTTATCCCGGAGTAAGCACCACTCTCTTAGCCACACTATACTTGTAGCCTCGTAATAAATTTTTAGATCGGGGAGGCCAAACCCTCCCCTTTCTTTCGTATCTATTAAAACTTTATGTTTAACTCTAGGGCGCTTACCCTCCCAAATAAATTTAGATATTTCTTTTCTCCATTCATCAATTATCTTTGTTTTCCCTAATATTGGAATCGTCTGGAATAAAAAGAGTAATTTAGGCAATATATTTAATTTAACTGCTGAGATGCGTCCCAAAAACGATAATTTCAATTTATTCCAAATTATTAAATCTTTTTTAATTCCTTCCCAGCATTTTTTGTAATTATTCTCATATAAGTCAATGTTTTTTGCTGTCAGCCAAATTCCTAAATACTTGATCTTATTATAAATTTTAATGTGTGTTGCTTTTTCTAGTTGTTCCTTGTCGCTAATTGTCATATTTTTTGTTAATAATTTAGTCTTACTTTGGTTTAATTTAAATCCCGCTACCCTGCCATACTCATTCATTATTTCTATAGCTCTTACCATACTTTCTTTAGGTTCTTCCGTCATTATTATAAGGTCGTCCGCAAATGCCTTTAACTTGTATTTGTTCCTCCCCAGACACACTCCTTTAATATCATCCTCTGTTCTAATTTTATTATTTAATACTTCCATTATCATAACGAAAATAAGAGGAGAAAGCGGGCAACCTTGTCTTGTTCCTTTTTTAACTTCGCACTCTTGAGAGATTTCTCCATTGATTATAATTTTAGCTTTTTGTTTTTGATAAATAGCTTTTATTCCGTTATAATATTGGTCTCCTGGCATCATTCGATTTATTGTGTTCAACATAAATTTCCATGAGATGTTGTCGAATGCTTTTTCAGCATCGATTGCCATAAAGGCCACTGGTTTATTGATTTTAACTTCCAAATATTCCAATATATTAATAATAATTCTAGTATTATTTTGAATCTGTCTACCTACTATAAACCCAGCTTGGTCCTTATGTATATATTCCTGTAGTATTTTCTTTGTTCTTTCCGCCAAAATAAGTGCAAAAAGTTTATAGTCACTGTTCAAAAGTGATATAGGTCTAAAATTGCCTATATCTTGATGGTCTGTGCCTGGTTTTGGAATTAAAGTTATAAAACTTTCTCGCCACGATTCCGGCATTTGTCCTCCATTTAAGATTTTATTCATTATACAGTTTAAAGGTTTAACCAGTTCTTCCTCTAATTTCTTATAGTAAATAGCAGTCAACCCATCCGGGCCGGGAGCTTTCCCATTTTTGGATTTCTTAATAGCATATCGTATTTCAGACATAGATATAGGGCTACTTAATAATTCTCTTTGGTCGTCTGTTATTTTATTTATACTCACTTTTCTCAAATATTCTGAAACCTCCTCATTTGATTCTCCCCCTTCCCTATATAATTCTTTGTAAAATTCTACAAATTTATTTTGTATTTCTTTAGGATTTGTTATTATTTCCTCACCTGATTTAATTTTATTAATTATCCTTTCATTTTCTCTTTTTTTTAACTGCCACGCCAGTAATCTCCCTGGTTTATTAGACTGTTCAAAGTATTTTTGTCTTCTCATCTTCATTTCCCATTCAATTTCTTCCCCTATTGTCGTTGAGTATTGCGATTGTAGTACTCTAACATTCCTTTTTAGTTCTTCATCATCTGGTTTTTTATATAACTCCTTTTCTATTTTCCTAATTTCTTCTACTAATTTCCTTAATTTTTCTTCCTTTAATCTTTTTTGTATACTATTTTGTTTTATGAAAAACCCCCTCATAACTGCTTTTCCAGCATCCCATACCACATTCGGATCTATGTCGTCTTTTAAATTCCATTCAAAATACTCTTTTATATTCTTTTTAGCTTTTTCCACTATTTCTTCATCTAATAAAAGTTTCTCATTTAATCTCCACCTTCTCATTCTTTCCCTTCCATTTTTAAGCCATACCATCACCGAGTTGTGGTCTGATATAGTTCTAGGGTGTATTTCTGTTTTGTGTATCTTTGGGATTAATTCTTTTGATATCCAGATGGCATCTATTCTTCCTGCTGTATTATTGGGGAAAGAAAAGTATGTAAATTCTTTTTTTAATAGATTCTGGCTTCTCCAGGCATCTTCTAAATTTAATAACTCCGTGAGGGAGAAAAAACTCTTTGGTAATTTTATTTGCTTTTTCTTGGAAATCTTTGGGGATCTATCCCATTCCGGGGCTGCCACCCCATTAAAGTCTCCCATTAATATCATCTTTTCATCTAAATATTCTAACATAACCTCCTCCAGTTTTTGGTAAAATTCGCTCTTTTTTTCGTTTGGTGCATATATTCCTGCCACAATCACATTTTCCCCTTGGATTATTATTCTTATAACTACTATTCTGCCTGATTCATCTTTATACAATAATTTGGGTTCCAGATGAGATTTTGCATATATTATTACTCCCCTTTTCTTTTTAACATCCGACGACACGAACTCTAACCCCAACTTCTTGTTTGAAAGTACCCTCACATGTTGTTGTGCGACATGTGTCTCTTGAAGACAAATAAGATCAAGCTTTTGCTTACATAAAATATGTTCTACTTTGTTTCTTTTACGTTTTTCATTTAACCCATTAACATTCCACGTTAATACTTTTAATTCCATTACAATCTTTAAATTTCAAAATCTAGTTAAACCGTTTTAATTCTCAACTTTATTCAGTTTAAAATAGTATATAACTTGGTTAATACACTCGCTTTCAAGTATGCAAAAAATACAGCTTTACCCCTTTTGTCTATTATTCTTGTTCTTCTTCCGATTTACTGTCAGCACTCTCCGCCCCTCCACCACGCTGCTTTCCTCCTAATTCTTTATATGTTCTTTTGAATTTGTCTGCCTCACTCCATGTCGTAAACCTTCTCCTTTTCCCTTTATAATAAAAGGAGATTCCTTCAGGGAATTCCCACCTATGTGTTATTGCTTTTTCTTTCAATGCATCCACCAAAGGCATATATTTGTCCCGCTTTCGTAACAATCTTTGCGGAATTATCTTATGTATAATTATTTCAGACCCTGAGATTTTCAATTTATTTTTACTGCACCTCTGCAGAATTCTATTTCTCATGTCCATGTTTACAAATGTGACTAGACAGTCCCCCGGCCAATTGTTTTTCCTCGCGAAACTAGATCTAGTTCTGAATATTTTCTTTATATTCTGCACCATTTCAACTTCCTCCACTTCGAGCCATCTAGCTAATTCTGCTGTTAACTTCTTCTCTATTTGTTCATTTGGCTCTTCTGGTACTGCTCTAAATCTCAATGTATCCTCCCGTCTGTGCATCTCAATCATTGCAATCGCATCCAGAACTGCCTCATTAGTCTCTTTCATCTCTAACAAATCCTTCTTAACTCTCTCCATCTCCCCCTTCCTTTCTCTATTATCTTTCTGAATCTTTTTCACTCCCTCTTCCAAACTTTGTGTTTTCCCTTTCAACTCCTGTACAGTTTTAGTTACTTCCATATTTTTAGTTACCAATTCATTCAATTTCCCAGTTATTTCTGTCACAATTTTAGCATTTTCGTCTAATTTTTGATCAATAATTCTAACATTATCATTCATCTCTTTTTTCATATCTGAAATGTCTCTTTTCAGTCCCAAAATTAAATCTCTCATCTCTGCATTTGCCATCGTTCCTTGAATTGTTCCTTGAATTAAAGTCTTTCCTTCTTGAGTGGAGTTTCTTCTAATTGGATTGGCTGCCCCTCCAATCGTTGCCAAATTAGAATTTTTCTTATTCGCACCCGGCATGCCCCACCGTATCACTAGTTCTTTAATTCTCTATGCCTGTCCGCCTTCTTTTCTTCTCAATTAAATCTTACTTTCCTGAAAGAAAGAAAGAGGGAGAAAAAAAAAAAAAAAAAAAAAAAAAAAAAACCAAACCAAACCGATCCACCCCTCCCTCACACTTAAAAAAAAAAAAAAAAAAAAAAAAAAAAGGGGGGGGGGAGGGAAGGAGGTATATGGAAAGGGAGAGTTTAAATTTAACTTAAGTTAAAGTGTTAATGATGAACACTGAACACGAGTCAGCGTAATAGAATTACTCAAAAAGGATTGTTGATCAAAAATTTCTATTTCTTTCTATATCTTCCTCTTCTTATCCTCTAGATCAGTATAGTATATTACATTCAGTCCTTTCCAGTACTCCCAGCAGTCTTTTTACAGACACAATTCTTTTTACCCACAAGTTCTTATATAGATTAAACAGTTTATATATATCATTCAGGCAACTCTTTACTTCTTATTTCTCTTCTACATTCATATTTTGGTGGCTGCAGGGAACATTAGTATACAGCAGATCTTATTACAGCAGTCTCTCTTCCCATTTCGCACTCAATTAATTCATTCTACTACAGCTGGCCAAGTCTCATTATCTCACTCCTCCACCCACTTTTCTTCAGCCAGCTCTAGCGCCATTTTCTTGCATTGCAGCGTTAAGCTTCAGGTTTGGAGAGAATAGTAAGTTCATAGCACAATTACCCTACCCTCCATTTCCATAATACAAGCCCCTTTTCGTCTTGATAAAATACTTCCACCATTCACCCCTTTTCTTCTCTTTCAAATCTTAAACTCCAATTTCAACGATGTCAGATGTCACAATCACACATGCATGGGGTCGACCCCTTCTTAGTTCATCTTAAATCCACCGCGACACACTCTTACCACTGTCCTCCACTTTTTTCTTCACTGTCTTGCTCGGAGGTAATATTGTGTCTTTCTTGTGTCTTATTTTACTCTTGGTAAAATTGTATCTTATCTCCGCTCAGCGTCACAACCCTTAGGGGCTAATGATTTCTTCTCCCGCTTCTCCCGCTCTGCAACAGAGCCCTCCCGAGCTTTTCTTCTTTTAAATGTTTTTCTTCTTAACCTTTAAATTACACCAATCGTTTTCGTGTGCCAAAGTTAGTCTTTTCATCAGGAGCTTACCCGCTCGCTTAATCCAGACTCAGGCTTTTCTTTACCGGGTGGGGGGAGGGCTGATTCAAACGCCACACTCCCGTTCTCCGCGCGCTCGTGCCCGCTTCCGACGGGGGTGTCTCGGCGCCACAGCCCTCTCCTGAAGCCCAGGGTATCTCCCTACGCCCTTCAGGGGGGTTCGTGAAGCCTATCGACCCCCCTATCCACCACAGAAAGACCGCGTCTCTCGGAGCACCCAAGGACGCGTCCGGACTCAAGCTGCGGGAAACCGGAAGTCGAAACAATTATCCTTTTAAAATGCTATCTTTGCCCTTGAGCCAGTCTTCCCACTCAGCAAGTGAAGAAAAGGGAAGGTGGTGGATTTTTATTAATCTTTCTGGTGCAATTGCTATCCCCTTATTCTGTAGGCCAAAATCTACCATAAAATGTAAATGAACAGAAATAGAAGATGCACATAAATTATGATATTTACTTTGTGCGGCCTCTGAACTTTTCTGTTCATTTTACAGAGATATGAAAGATCACCAAAAAGAAAAGGCCGGATCATCCATCAGTCTGAAAACTGGCCGTGCCTTGAAAGGTCTGGCCCCTGCATCCCCTGGGCCTCTGTGTTAGTAATCTGAGAAAAGGTTTTGATGTGCTGCCATCAGAAGGAAAGAAACATGGGGAAAATTTATCTGATCTAAAAAGAGCAGCTCCCAAGGAGGCTTATTCATCTTCACATTTTATTTTGTTTTATTAGTCACTTCTTTATCTCTTCTCGACCAGCACACAATTCTGACAGCTAATATGATGACCCTTTTAAAAAGGTATCACAATAGTATACAATACAATAAGATCTGTCCTTTTGTGCTTCTCACAACCCGCTTTAAGTAGTTGAAGTATGCACATCTGAAAGCCTCTTAATACTTCAGGCTATTATTATACTTTGTGAAAACAGACACTCATTACACCTCTGTCTGCGAGACTAAAAACTAACAGACAAAAAGCAGGATTCTAAGGAATTACTGTTATGCAAGTAATACCCAAGGAAGCTAAGGGAATATCAACGCATGCCTGAAACAATACGGTACAGCAAAATTAAATCTATCACTTCAAACCATCATTACTATTTTTTATATCTATCTAATAGCCAGAATTCTCTCTCTCTTTGTTGTGCTCTGTTCCCAGAAATCTCACATCACTGTCTTGCACAAGGAGGTACCCCTACATTCCCGCAGCTCACACATGGTCAATTGTAGTTCAGTGTTAAAATTGCTTCCTCTCCAAGATGCTGGAAAGTATTGTTCTGGAGTAAACAATCTTCCTCCGCCAAATTAGACATCCAGTTTCATTGCAGAAGGGCAGTCAGTTAACCTCTCTCTTGGAATGGACTAGGCACACACAACCTTTGGTCCACCAAGCTGAACGCTGATCAGCTTGCATTTAGTGGACATGGTGGCTTGCTAACCTAGTATCTCATTCCCGCAGCCTCCACCCTTTCATGCCACCATACACAGTTGGTGGGCACATTTGACTTTGTGACTCACAAGTTGAGTCACAGCTTAAGAGCCTCATTAAGTAGGCAAGGCAAATAAAGGACTCAGGGTTAAGAGCCAAGGGCCTGCAGTGCCCATTGCCAACTTTGGATTTAACACACCAGCTACCTGAACTTCAAAAGGATGATGAGCTTCTCCCTCTGTCTCTCTTTTTGTACAAGCTATCTAGAGCCAATTATTTAAGCCACATTTAGACAGATATACTAGGAGGAGGGGAAGTTAGAGACCAGTTATCTCTCTGGTTATTCTATGGGTTTGCTCCATTACAGCTAATACAATTACAGTACACTGCATACACATCCTCAGGGCTGGACTTTCTCATGAAAGCATGCAGCAACACGGGGCTCAGGCTGAGTAAATATCAGCCAATGCACTATTAGTACATAATGACTACCAGTAATTCCTGCAGACAAGCAGTAGTGCAAGGCACAATTAGGAAGAGACTGAATATTAGGAACTGGAGCATTAAAATATCTTGGAAAGCAATTAAATTTGTTCCAACAGTGTGGAGACATTACAAACCGATCACATATGTGAGGAAAGCATTGTGCAGTGCACTATGAGAAATGAGAGTGGCACCAGATTTCCTAGAATCTCATTTCATGGTGGAGGAAGTTATAGTCACAAAAATGCTTTTGTGTCTACCCAGCATGTTACCAGCCACATTAGGACTGAAAGCCATCCTACTAAGAACATTTTTGCTTAAATCATCATGCTGCATTTGTTAGCAGCACTAAGGTAACATGACTCACACTGGGTGCACATTACTAATTCATTTTTTTTAATGTTACTTTTCTGAAAAGTCTTAAATGCATATTTGCAGCATGGGCAGTATGTGGCCACCTCCATCACCCTTTTCCAATGTTATGTTATACTCTCCAGTGCGGAACATTTTACACATGCTGTTATCAAACACACTTCACTGCAAGAGGCAAACTCAGGTGTATCACCAATCTTACACTGGAACATGAGGTGGCAGCCAGTCACAGGCCTCCAGTGCACATTTGTCACATGCATACATTTATAGGTATACTCTTAACAGAGGTGTACACCTCTGATAATTTGGCTGAAATCCACTTAACTATTACAAAACTGTAACTAGCAATGGTGGTGGTTAAAGAGTTGCAAAGGGGGAGACTGAAGCCAGCTCATCTCTGCTCTTGCCTGTTGCTCTCTCCCTTTGGTGTACAACAGATCTTTATACGATGCATTGTATTAACTTGCAGGGTCAGGAATGATTCTGATGAATTTTTGGTTTCTTCCCATTCTAAGGATCCTTAGGAGACTAAACATCTCCAGTGCATTTAATCTACTTGACAAAGACTTTCCAGCATTTGCTGGTCTGATCCTAGTAATTATGTTTTAAAATACAATCAGTTGTTCTCCATAATCAGGGGGCTCCACGTATTCTGCAAGGCAGTTATGCCACTTAATAACCCTTGCAGGGAAAGGTTACTTCTTTTCCATAGATGGGAAGTATGGATCGAGGGATTACTTTTCTGTTCACTGATAAGTAATATAATTCTACATTTTTGTATAATCCACCCTGTGCAGAACTGACATTAACCTCACTGAAAGGAATGCTTGAGTGGTTCTCTTTTTGTATACTGGGATTTGGGCTGCACAAGTTGCAAGCAGGGTGTGCTCTAATGATAATTACAAGTCATGGTGTGAGTTAAAGACCATTGAGGAAGGTGGGTGGGTTAACTAGCCAGACATGTTGGTGAAATGGAGGCTTTTTCCAGTTGTTTTATTATTTTAGTGAAGGTTCTAATCCACATGGCTATGGGTAAAGAAACAGGATTGCAATTTAGTGCTACCCTATAGTCTTGCGCAGTCTTCTCCAATTTTGCATCCTCAAGATTTCTGGACTACAACTCCTATTATCCCTGACCATTGGCCATGGACCATTGGCCCTGCTGGCTGGTGCTGATGCGAGTTGTAGTTCGGAACATGTTGAGGGCACCAATTTGGGGAAGTGTGGTTCTGCATATGTAATATATTTCATAAATAAGCATTGTATGACAAATACGATGTTTTGCATTATATATATTTTAAATGAAGTCTCTGCTTAATCTCAAAGGAATTTAAATAGTGCCAACCCACTGACACATAAAATTATACTACTGGCATTACCTCTCTTTTTCCTTTGACACATTTGATTGTAAATATTCATATGCAAGTTATCAGCAAAAAAAGTCTCTCACACACAAACAGAAACCTGGAATACCTCGTGAATGGTGCTGACACAGGCTTATTTCTTTGTAATATTTTATACAATTCAGTACATTTATTCTTCCTGGTGTTTTTATCACATTACCATATATGATTTTCTCCTAGGGTATTTGAGAAAGAAAAAGACCCGAAGACACATAATGAAACAGAAGTGTATATACCAATTCAATTTCCAGGGAATAAGATATTGCATATCACATCACACTCTGTAAATATCTAAGGGATTTTCTTTTAAAAAAATGAAGTATTGTGGCTTCTGTGTGCCTATTGTGCTGCAAATATTTCTGAATGTTGCGGAGTAGATAAGTGAATGCTTCCTCTCCAGCACAGGGCTATAAGACAGAACATGCTTGAAAAGGAAGGGAGGGAAAGAGGTAAAAAGAAAGAGCAGGTTGACAAGGGAGGCATTAGACTGGATCTAGCTCCCATGTGTACTGCCTATGGGAGCAGCAACTGGGAACTGACTGTATGAAACATCAACAGACTCCATACACTTCACCCAATAATTATTGAAGCCACCCTCAACTATTGAAGTTATTAACAAGTGTACTTAGGCTAGCCACCTTTATCCACCCCCCCCCATGTGTTCATATGCATGATATGATCCTCCCAAGGTAGTAGGAGGGGAAGACATGAACACTCTCCCAGCCATTTCTGGACCACATGGTTGTGTGTTTAGATCCCCAAGCCACCCTCAAATAAATCACACTTCACACAGAATTTTTGTTTAAGGTTTTGGGCATAATTTTGGCCACAACTTTATTAAATACAAAATGTGAGTGGTTGCTTAGGCATTGGTTGTGACTATCTGTCCCCGCCCAGGGACAGAACTGACATCTGCAAGCCTGCGAAAGTCAGTAAGGGAAAACATTATGGGGAGAGAATAGAGCTGGGTGTCAGGTCCTCACCTCTCCCCAAATGCTCCCAGGGGCTCTTGCGCAACCCTAGCCACTTCCCGGGGGTACAGACAAAAGCATGGCAAGCCCCTGGATTCCTTTAACGGAATACCCTTGCATCAGCAGCATTGGAGGGGCAGGCACAGCCAATCCATACCCCTCCACCAACCAAATTTAACCAATGCCTAACCGCAACCTTACAAGTTGTGACAATTTGCTATGCAGTAGGCAAAAAACCAAATGGCACCAGCCAATCAGCCAAATGGACAAAATTCCTACCAGGCCCCTGCCCCAAAAGCAGACGACCCCATGACAGGCATAGCAAGGTCAAACGCACAAAGCCCTAAAATTAGGGAGAGTGGGCGGGTGATCCGATGCATGCAGCGAAAAGAGGAAGCTCAACGCTGCGCACAGGGAATGTATAGCCTATAGGCTGTCAATCAAAAATTGGCAACATCAAAATCTCCCCAACAACCCAGAGGAGCCCAATCACATTCGTGGCCACCCAATCGTATCGGCCCAGCAACAGAGGGATGTCTTGCTAGACCCTACCGCAACACGTGCTCTCCATGAAGGAGAACACACTTTGTATGCATAATCCATCATTGGGGGTTATGCATTAGAGATATTTAAGCACGGGTCAGGGATGCTGTACTTAAATCCTGCACCACAGATCCTCCTTTCAACATAGGGTTGGACTAGATGACGTCTAAGGTTCATCCCATTTCTTTATACAATCCTATGTGTGAACCTGCTGACATGTAATTAACGTCCTATGAAAAACAAAACAAAAACCCAAGAATATGTTTAATTTACTGCAGATTTCCTGGCCTAAATCACGAAAGTAGGGCAAAGCCCTCCACTGAAGGTGCGCCAGGGTTCCCAGAAACAAGTTAAATGCTCTCTTGCTAGAACCCCAGCAAATTGAAAACCCTGCATTAATTTAAGGCAGGCTATCTACTTCAATCCTGCCAACCTAGCAGTTCGAAAGCACGTCAAAGTGCAAGTAGATCAATAGGTACCGCTGCAGTGGGAAGGTAAACGGTGTTTCCGTGTGCTGCTCTGGTTTGCCAGAAGCGGCCTAGTCATGCTGGCCACATGACCCGGAAGCTGTACGCCGGCTCGGCCAATAATGCGAGATGAGCGCCACAACCCCAGAGTCGGACACGACTGGACCTAATGGTCAGGGGTCCCTTTACCTTTACCTTTTTATCTACTTCAAGGGTTGAAGTCTGGAGCTTACCAACCAGTCACCCATTTTTGTTAGTGTCAGATGGTCCATTAATCCCCCATCCTCCCCCAACTGTCAGGAGCTGCAGAAATTGAGGGCTTGATAGAACAGCCACAATGCTATGACAACCTGATAGTGCCAGGAAATGTTTCAGATGTGAATTTAAGATAAGAGAGTGCTGTAGCTAAAATATGAAGAAAAATGAGTTGAAAGAGAGTAAGAAATAGCCTTGCAAATCTGTCCTGACAACCAGCAGTAAAATCTTGCAAGAACAGCTTATCCAATTGGATAACACTGTTACTTCTTTTAACATACAATTTATTCTGCTCATTTCCAAGACCCTCTTTTTAAAAAATGTCACATTTATGCTGCAATAGTTCACAGCCTTTCAACATGAGGGCACATTTGTTTTCTCAGGAAGATTCAATGCATGGCACAACTAGGTGACACAATTAATATCAAATATAATTTACAATCATGTAGCACATTTCAAGGGACCCAGGTGGCGCTGTGGGTTAAACCACAGATCCTAGGGCTTGCTGATCAGAAGGTCGGCGGTTCGAATCCCTGCGACGGGGTGAGCTCCCGTTGCTCAGTCCCAGCTCCTGCCCACCTAGCAGTTCGAAAGCACGTCAAAGTGCAAGTAGATAAATAGGAACCGCTCTGGCGGGAAGGTAAACGGCGTTTCCGTGCGCTGCTCTGGTTCGCCAGAAGTGGCTTTGTCATGCTGGCCACATGACCCGGAAGCTGTACGCCGGCTCTCGGCCAATAAAGTGAGATGAGCGCTGCAACCCCAGAGTCGTCCGCGACTGGACCTAATGGTCAGGGGTCCCTTTACCTTTAGCACATTTCAAAGTGTGAAATGCTCTTCACGAATATTAATTCCTAATCCTTACAACAGCCCTGTAAGGCGTGACAGTATCATCACTTCCATATTACAGATCAGAGTGAAGGTTGGCAGAGAATAGGGAACAGCCCAAACCAAAGTTCCAGAAAGAATGAGGGAAATGTAGAGAATATTTTAAAAAGCAGTGTCCCCATATAAATACCTGGTCTTGTTCCGATTAACTTCTGCAGGAAGATTTATGGTTCTTAGGTTACAATTTGGAAAAATTGTAAAAATAATTCAAAAAAGAGACAGTTTAGAAGGAGAAAATAGAAAACCGTGTACAGGATGAAGGAAGTTGAAAAAGAAGAATTTGGAATGAAAATGTGATATATATATGTGCTCTGGTCCATGGGGTCACGAAGAGTCGAACACGACTGAATAACTAAACAACAAATATGTGACAATTTTTTCTTTTCTTTTTTCTTTTAATAATAATAATAAATAATAAATTTTTATTTATACCCCACCCTCCCCAGCCAGAACCAGGCTCAGGGCGGCTAACACCAATAAAATTACAATAAAATGTAAAAGAAAGAAAGAAAACAGTTAATTAAAATACGGATTAAAATACAATTTAAAAAGCAGCCTCATTTTAGTAGTAGCCCATAAATCAAAACCATAAGGGGAGGGAAACATAAGGGTCAGACTGAGTCCAACCCAAAAGCCAGGCGGAACAGCTCCATCTTGCAGGCCCTGCAGAAAGATGTCAAATCCTGCAGGGCCCTGGTCTCTTGTGACAGAGCGTTTCACCAAGTCGGGGCCAGTACTGAAAAGTCCCTGGCCCTAGTTGAGACCAATCTAACCACCTTGTGGCTTGGGACCTCCAAAGTGTTGTTTTACTTTTACTGTTTGGTTCTGTTTTACTGTCTTGTTTGTTTTGCTTTGGGGGTCAAGGGTAGTGGTTTGTTCTGTTTTTGTTGTCGGTGTAATTGATTTATGTTCTAAATAATTTCAATAAAATTAGTAAAATATGAAAAAAGAAGGTTGGCAGAGAATAGTTGCCTAAGAAAACCAAGAGAGAATTCATGGCTCTTTCTAGTGCTTAGGTGGAGATTTCCTGGTTCATGATCCTAAGCATTGCACACCAGCTCTCATTCTTACCACTTAAATTCAACAGCTCTAGGAAGGCAGTGCACACATGTGCTCCATTGTCTCCTCTGACTGACAGCAGCTCTTTAAGGTTTCAGGAAGGGAGTCCCTCTAAGCCCTCCCTGCAGATGTCAGGGATTGAACCCGAAACTTTCTGCATGCAAAGCATGTGTTCTACCACTGAGATATTGCCTTCTCTAGGTCAACCATCAGCAACTGAAGGCTGCCTTTATTTGCCTTTTGCCAAAATCATACAACTCGGTTTAATTTTGAGTTCATACAGAGCAAAGCCATACTTATTCTCCATTTAAATCATTTATCTGATTTTCAATATTTTTAAAGATGCAATCCCCCTTGCATATATCATTACATTTGGGTATCAAAGAAATATATCACCTGAACGCTTCTGAAGTCTCATTTTAAAAGGATCTACTCTTTGACTGTCCCACTTTTTTCAAGGTAAACAATTCCGCAGAAATCTTAACCAGGCAAGAAACTATTGCCATGTACAGAAGCAGACTAGATACCAATCAAGTTACATTGCCGCTTAATACATCAAAGGTATGTTCAGCTGATTGTTTAAGACTCCAAACAAATTCAGATGCAGCCTGCAAGAACAAAAAAATGACTCGCATAGCATTTGATTCCAGAGAGTGTAAATTGAAAGTTCCACAGCTGGCAAATTACAGTCCTTTTCGCAACCCGGCTTGATTTATTAGATAAAAGTAAACAATACCTTGTGCCTCGTTTCTGTATCAAGATTTGAACACTCTCTCCCCATACTAATAAAAAGTCAGGTTTACCAATTAGCTCTCCTTTCTGAATGTCTGCCAATGTGTAATTGTGTACACTAGGAATAAATTGTTTTAGTATAAAAGGATTCTTCTATACAAAGGAGATTAATTGCTAAACAGAACAATAGCACATTTCGGCATTCCATCACCGATGCAGAAAACGTGGCCATCTAGTAAGGACTAAACTTCATTAACTTTCTGTAAATTTAATTGATGATATTGTATTTAGAATGGCAGCTTGATGTTTGCACACATAAATTTCTAGGCTAGCTTCTTAACTTCACCCAACACATTCAACACATCCACATAAACACATTTAAGGTCTGGGACTCCAGCATTAAATATATCATACAGAATAGAAGTTTGACATTGCTTTGACATAACCAACTGTAACCAACATGCCACAAATCTCTGGTTAATGTAGTGCTGTTCCTCCATAACCTTATATTGGAACAGAGAGGAACATTTGTCTAGATATCAAGAAAAGTCTATGAGAAGCTGCTGCTCACAGCATGTGCCTTGCAGAATCCCAAGTTTTCCATTTCAACATCATGCTTCCCATCCATACACACCCTGAGTAGAATAATGCCAATACTTATTCTACTAATACTAATTCCAATTAATTCCCATGGTTGAAATTTAGCATCTAGAGTCAAAACATATTTATCCTAGGTTGTTTTAGTGGTTCAAGACTCCTTTGGCCAGAGGCCTACAGCCAACACTCTGCCCTATTTTTTCCTGTTCCCTCTCAAACTCTTTTCAATAGCAAAACTGTGATTCCCTGGATCCTGAAAAGAGATTTCTGAAGAGTTGCTTGTTCTATTAGTTCTAAATGGGTTTTTGTAATGCTTAAAGCTTTGATAACTGAACTCAACAGCCTGGGTTTATCACTGCTGATTTCCAGCAAAGGTGTTTAATTAGGATGTCTCCCACTTCTCTGCATATAAAGGAAAGTTAAAATTACCACCTTCTAACTTACAAGAAAACCACAAAGCATCAAAATCTCGCTTGCATACACAAAACACAACACTTTGTGCCACTTCTGGTGCTACTTTGTTTTGTGAGTCTCTCACACCTCCCATTTAGAAAGAGAAACCATCAGCATCACCTGGACCAACAGTACCATACCAGGATGCTGAAAGATTCCCACAGTGCAATATTATAAGCTTTCCATCACCTTTGTCATCTATGTCTTGACACTATTTTGAGCACGCTCTGATTCAGCAAGATCACCAGTTGTTCCCAAGGTCCTTGCCTCTCTTACCACCAGCAGACAGCTCACCCTTCCCAGACCCCAGTGCAACCAGGGAAGCAACTTACAAGTCAACCCCCTCCCTAGTAAAAAAAATAGATACAGAATTGCATAAAATGTCCATGTATTAATTTATAAATTCTAGATTCAAATTTAGAAATAATAATTCATACTCAGAGTAGTGTCACTGAAACCAATGGATTTACATTACTCACACCTCACTTAAACTCACTGATTGCAATGGGTCTACTCCAGCTGGGTACCATACCCTTGCTGTAATACAATACAACTCGTAGGCATTGAAAACTGGCAGACACTATTCCTGGAAACCTTGAATTAATTAGCTACAAGGGAATATGACTGTTTTACAGTTTTTTGAAAACATTTTAGATGCATTTTTATTGCGTTTAAATATTTAAATACTTTTTAAAATAAAAAGATAGCATTGTTTAGCCACTTTGGTGTTTTCTGTCCTAGATTCCTTTGGTGAGGAACTGCAAGGCCCCTGCTGTCCATGGTCCTTTAGCTGTGAACCACCAGACAGCCTTTCAAACAGACACTAGAACTTGTGGACATCTAGTGAAGTTGCATGTTGGAAGCTTAAGTGTTGGAAGATTCTCCACACCAGCGCATAATTAAACTATGGATTTCACTCCCACAGGAGGCAGTGAGACCACAAACTGGAGTGCCTTTAAAAGAGGATCAATCAAATTCAGTTCAAGAAGGATACTGACAAGCTGGAACGTGTCCAGAAGAGGGCAAGCAAAATGGTCAAAGGCTTGGAAACGATGCCTTATGAGGAACGGCTTAGGGAGCTGGGTATGTTTAGCCTGGAGAAGAGAAGGTTAAGGGGTGATATGATAGCCATGTTCAAATATATAAAAGGATGTCATATAGAGGAGGGAGAAAGGTTGTTTTCTGCTGCTCCAGAGAAGCGGACACGGAGCAATGGATTCAAACTACAAGAAAGAAGATTCCACCTAAACATTAGGAAGAACTTCCTGACAGTAAGAGCTGTTCGACAGTGGAATTTGCTGCCAAGTTGTGTGGTGGAGTCTCCTTCTTTGGAGGTCTTTAAGCAGAGGCTTGACAGCCACCTGTCAGGAATGCTTTGATGGTGTTTCCTGCTTGGCAGGGGGTTGGACTGGATGGCCCTTGTGGTCTCTTCCAACTCTATGATTCTATGATTCTATGAAATTCACAGTGGATAAGGCCATCAATGCCTACTTGGCATGATGTTCATGCTCTGACTCCACAGTACCGGTAGGAGGCAGTAATACTTCTGAATAGGAGTTGCTGGAACCCCCAGGAAGAGTCCTGCTTGTCGGTTTCCTACAGCTGTCTGTGAGGACAGGATGCTGTTGGCCTAGTCCAGCAGGCTCTTGTGTTCTCATCCTCTGTACACATGGACACCCTATGCACGAGTTATTTCAGTGGTAAAGCCACATGCAGGTAAGTTCATTTATGGGTGAAAAGGGTACATGTGGGATGTTAATTTTGGTAAACATTTTACTCACAGTCCCATCACATGTAAATCAGACTATAGGTTTGAAATGACATGGTCATAACTACAAAGCAGCTCTCCATTAGCATGGATGGGGAAGATGGATCTTCTTGGCTGGGAGAAAAATGAGAACTTTTCCTGCCACTATTACTGAGGATAATTTTCATCTGCTTTCCCTTCAAAATTTGTACTCAAGCTGTCTAAATTATAATGGCAGTATAGCGCTGAATGACATCCTGACTTTACATTGTCAATCTGAGCCTCGGATGTGAAGTGTGACACAAGACACCTACCGCTTTTTATTTCAAGAAGTGTTGGTTTGTCACTTAATTAAGGCAGAGAGGATGACAGTTCAGAAGAGAAGAAGTTGCTTTTCTGGCAAGGTTTGACACACTTGCCACGGCTTAAACATGATAAAGTAGTCTATGCAAGAAATGCTCAAGTGCTGCTTTAAACCTTAAGGCTTACCTTTGGGAAATGAGGGCTTATGTGACAATCTACTAGCTTTTTTTAAAAAAAAAAGTTTCTATGTAAATGTGACACGTTTCTAAGGCAATTGTCAACATTCACCGATTTCTCCTTGAGTTCTCAAAACTTCAGGTTGTGTTTAATTGTGGTTTGCTTCAGTGCACATGTAAGAGTGCTGATGACATTTTTTGTCATTTGAATTTCTCCCCAGATTTCCAGGTTCAGGGGGCCAAACTAGATTTTTTAAATAAATTGCAGCTCTGCCCTCTCAGATAAGCCTCTGCCATGGTTCTCCACATCTTGAATGTATTAGGAGGATTAGCATTCACAGGCCTGGCTTGTATGGTTCTGTCAAAGCTATGGTTGTAACTTTTTCAAGTTCAGGCAGCACACTGATATGCCAAGCTCAGTTGGTAGAGCATCAGACTGTTAATCTCAGGGCTGTGTATTCAAGCCCCACGTTGAGCAAAAGACTCCTGCATTGCCGGGGGTTGGACTAGATGATCCTTGTAGTTCTTTCCAATTCTATAATTCAATGATTCTAGTACAGTACACAGTTTGTAGGTATCGCCACATCCATGGCTTTACAGTATAGTTAAACCACTCCACTATCGCCAGCTTGACTTCATTATGGGTCAAACGATGGTTACTCCCATGCTGTTTTAACAATTGACTCACTTTCTTATTTAAAAGCTATTTTTCTCAATCTGTTTGCAATTTCTGAGGCATTCAACTGTCCTTGACAACAACTCTGAAGGCCCTGAACAGCTCTGCCCTCTTTTTGTCTTTCAAAGGTACGGTCTAAGCAAATTTGGATAAGATATCCCCTACTGTTAGAATAAATGTATAGTCAATATGTTTCGCTAGGAATCTGCTAAATCTGCTTGCCACTGTAAATCAGTATCTGAAACAATTGTCTTGATTCTTTTAAAGTGAATCTTGGCCAGTTTATGCTGCTGTAAGCAACCCAGTCTATAAACTATGTTTTAACTTGGTTTTTAGTTACAAGTTTTGCTTCACTTAGACACTTCTCTAAAAAGGAGTTCCACTCCTCCTAAACTTCCCTTTTTCAGTAAGGAAGCCATCACACGAAGGCAGCAGTTTAAATCTATAGATTTCATCTAACACCAACAAAAATAGACAATTGTTTAACTACTGTATATATAACGTACATATTCACTCTCATCAGGCCCCGTCCAACGTAATACACACTCCTGGAACACCTATAGGGGCCATTTCTTCATAGATAGAGACTGGCATCATTGACTCCTAAAATACGTTACCTTCATCAGTGCTTGAGGAACCTTCTTCTGCACTGCTGTCTGCTGAAGTAGAGGCTGAGTTGTTTGGTGGTGTAACATTAATGTACTTTAGGTTTCTTAAAGTTCCCAGGAATTTATCACACATTTGTAATAATGAGTCTAAAAGCCTCAGGCCGCTGCTTCACCTGTCTAAGAAATACAGCCAATACACTTAAATAAATTTCACAAAGGTCTTCAGTGGTGGTTATCTTCTTCATTTGCTGGAGAGACTAGGCCAACAGTAAACTGCAAAGGCTCAACACAGGATGCCATAGGCACAGATTGAGGTGAATGCCCCAGGCCCTGCTCTCACATACCCCACCCCAGAGGCATGCTGCTGTCTTCCGAGGAGCTCATTGGCTGAGTGTGTGGAGGAAAGACCTGTTGAAGGTGCCCATGGCTTAGGGTTAGGGTTATTCTGTTGGTGAGGCCCGCCTCAAAAGTGTTAGGTTTCTATTCCTCCACTGTGCAGATGTCACATGTCTTTGTTATGTTATGTTATGTTATGCATTCCACAGCACTGATTGTCGGATCACGGGAGCGGATGTTACTGTACAGTGGTACCTTGGGTTAAGAACTTAATTCGTTCCGGAGATCCGTTCTTAACCTGAAACTGTTCTTAACCTGAAGCACCACTTTAGCTAATAGGGCCTCCCGCTGCCGCTGCGCCGCCAGAGCACAATTTCTGTTCTTATCCTAAAGCAGCGTTTCCCAACCGGTGTGCCGCGGCACAGTAGTGTGCCGCAAGACACCGGCTGCTGTTCCGCGGCTTCTTTCCCCCTCCGGGCGCACCGCTTCCGGTGGGCGCGGGCGGGGCGACCGGCGGTGCCCTGGGCTGCTTCCGGGTCGGTCCGGGTGGCTGGCGCCGCGTCGCCTCGGCTCCGCTTCTCGCTCGCCGGCCACCGCGGGCTGCCGGGCGCTTCGCCTGCTGCCTCTGCCGCGGTCGGGGACGGGCGGGAGGTGCCGGTGCCGCCGGGCTCGCTCGGGGCCGGCTGAAGGTGCTGCCGGGGGGCTGGGCGCGGGAGGCGGAGGGGGGGCGGGCGCTTGGCCCACCGATCTCCCGCTCCGTTTTCGCCCGCCTGGGTCCTTCCCCTCCCTCCCGCCAGGGCGCGCGGACACCCCGCCCCCCGGGTGGTGTGCCGCGAGATTTTTTTCGTGGGGCAGGTGTGCCGTTGCCCCAAGGAGGTTGAAAAACACTGTCCTAAAGCATTATTTCTGGGTTAGCAGAGATCTTAACCTGAAGTGTATGTAACCTGAAGCGTATGTAACCTGAGGTACCACTGTACTCTGTTTCCGTTTGTGTTTGTTTTTTTCCCCTCGGACTGCTGTCGGCAAGAGAAGACATGTTTTCTTTTGTTCTGCCTTATACTTAGAAATAAAGTAGCTTTTAGCAGACACTCTCAGCCTAGCTCCGTCTGCGTTTTATCTGTGTTAACTCTGCTGGACACTAAATATGTGCCCGGTGTCTCCAAGGCAGGGTCGTAATAAATCCTCGGGAAAAGCTGTCGGAACTCCCCGGAGCTGCATGCTCATCGCTGATGGGGGAGATGGGCTGGAGATGCCCCCGGCCGACCCGACAAAAAGGACTAGACCCTCTGAAGAAATTTCAAACTCTAGCCCCTATTGAAGGGACAACATCTACAGAGAGGCTCTTCATACATCCACCTCCAGTGGTACAATCCCAAACATTTAGGATTAGCACCCACACCATAGGTCAGGGAGACTTGAAACTCTCTTCATCAGAGCAATGGCAACAAGGCAGTCACATACACAGGTTGCATGATATGCTAAAACAAACCTTTTTTAAAAAAAACTTTTTAAATATAAAATGTTTATCAAGACATATAAAAATTGTAGTAAAACGTGGGGTGTCTGTGAAAGGGAGGCAACATCTGATGAAAAGGGGGTGGGACTACCTGTCACTTTTTAATGACAAAAAAGTTTGCATATTCTCCAGACCTTTACACTAACTTGTCCAGTGCAGGCCAACCCTTCTCCAGCAGCACCCACTGTGGAGTTGCCAGCCTACTCACACCAGGCAGTCTCCTTGCCCTGGCAAATTCTGGGATAGGTAAAAAGGTAATGGTAAAGGACCCCTGGATGGTTAAGTCCAGTCAAATGAAACTATGGGGTGTGGTGTTCATCTCGCTTCAGGCCGAGGGAGCCAGCGTTTGTCCGCAGACAGCTTTCCGGGTCATGTGGCCACCATGACTAAACCACTTCTGGCGCAATGGGACACTATGACAGAAGTCAGAGAGCACGGAAATGTCGTTTACCTTCCCGCCACAGCTGTACCTATTTATCTACCTGCACTGACATGCTTTTGAACTGCTGGGTGGGCAGAAGCTGGGACAGAGCAACAGGAGCTCACTCCGTCGTGCGGATTTGAACTGCCAACCTTCCAATCGGCAAGTCCAATAGATTCAGTGGTTTAGACCACAGTGCCACCCGCGTCCTCCTTCTGTGATAGATAGCCAGTCAACAAGTGATGCTGTCTCTACCATGGGCAACAACTAGCTGTACACACACACACACACACACTCATCTCCTGGGCTGAGCATGTATAGGATACAATAATCGTTCTGCTAGCATATATCCAGTCTTGGCAAAATGTGAGTACAGGATTGCTCTGTTAGCAACTGATATCTGAAAATAATATATGTCGCTTGCCAGTGTACTAACCAAGGAAATAAAAAGTTACCATGGCTCGCCCATCCTTTCAATTCAAACAGCTTATCAGAGAAAAAGTATTGAGTGTAAATTGAAACGAGACATGGAAGATGTTCCAAGAATTGGCTTCTTTTCATTTGGTGTCAAAAACCCACATTTGCTCATCTGCTCACATTTAGCAGAGGCACTTGTCACTTATTTATTGCATAGGGCTCTTTTCCGGCTGGGATTAAGACGTCCGGATGCTCCCGAGAGGACAATTCATCATAACACAATATAGTGTGAATAATGGACGCTCACAATAGGCTCAGCTGACACAGGAGAGCAAACGGCGGGTGAATTGAGGTCACACACTTGATGTGAAGACATTGGACAACGTCTACTAAAGCTGTCAATCAACCATTAGAGAGGAAAGTGCCATGAATATGAAACAGGGAAGCAGCGGATTGGCTTTGGTTACCACATTCCTAACAGCTAAGAGAGCTCTAGTTAATGAGCATTGCTTGCTGTGCGTACCAATTCAGTTCTAGCTGTCGCTATTGCTTATACAGGCAAAGCAAAATTATTCAGCAGAAAAGGGTTCCAGCATCCAAAGCAGTCTATTTCTGCTTCTGTTCCTCCTACAGATTAAATGGGGGGGGGTCTATTCTACCATTTTTGCACCAAAAGCAGATATATGCATAAAGCAATATTAATTTTACATTTTATGCTGTTTTTTAAAAATGAACTTATTGAACTTTCAATGAAAAATACCTTATTTGGGAACAAAAAATATCCCATTCAAGACAGGAAATAAAATAGTCCCACGAGTGTAAAATTTTAAGTGTAAGTAGATGAAATGAAAAGGGTGGGATTGGTCATGAACACAGAAGTGGATTTTGATTTCATTTTAAATTAGTGTTTACATGGGCTAGGATCAATTAAATTCAGTAAATTTAATTTACAGCATAATCTTATGCATTTCTAAAGTGTGTCCCTTTGAATTGCTCCATACTAAGTGCAAATAGGTCTATAGCCATATCGATCTGAGATGATCAAGAAAAAAGCCCCAGTTTAAATCACTGTTTCAAATCAACTATTCCATTTCCAAATTTAGTGTGCATGCTAGCAAAGTAGTAAAACCATTAAAAGACCTGATTTGCAACTAAGAAATAAAACATTCACACAACCTAGCAACATACTTTGAAAACCATACAGTTCGTGTGCCTATAGAATTATAGTTGCTTGAAGGCAATTGTGGAATTAATCAATTTCTGTTTGTCTCTCTCTGGACAAATGCAAGGCAGACCACTATGCAGTTCTTTTACCTGAAGATTAAAGCCTGGATCCAATCAATCTTATTCCATGAGCTGTGAATGACAATCCCTGTCCCTATACCCTATGGCAAATTATTTTTGAAATTGAGCAGAGTATCAGAAGCAGCTTGTTAAATGTCAGAGGGTCAGCTATTAAAAAAACACACCTCCCTGGGTATGCTAAATCAAATGCTTTTCATAACCTGCACAGCTCTTTGGATCCTGACCTAGTTGCCCAGATCTTAATAGTAGCAAGTGCTGGTTATTACTAGGTGAACAGAGTTTCACCATATAGATTTTCATGGTATTTGGTTGAGTCAAAGATACTGATAATGTGCTCCCATGATGCATGTAATGCATGCCCTCCTGTGTCATATTTATAATTCCTGAATTCAGTGCCTGCTTAAGTCATAATAGGCAGCATTCAGGCCTTCTGCTAAGTGGAGGTTTTAGATGCTATGAAAAGAAAAGCACCCAGAGTGAAGTCTATTTCCAACCCTCCAAGTTGCAGAAGGAGGGACAATAAATTCCCCAAATGAGCCTCCATAGTTGGCACACTGACTATCCAGGCCCACATAAATAGGAAAATGTGGTGCATGCTGTTCAGACAATACACCTAAATCCAGCTGCAAACCAAAAACACTGTGAAGGAATACAACCCTCTCCACTTCCATGAAATCTATGCCCTGTGCTCCAAAGGTTCCCAGAGTTGTTCACTAACCTAGCCTGGAGAGATTCTCCATCAACTACAGCAAATCAATGGGCATAACTTTCTAATATCTGAATACTACCAGGGCTGGTCCCCTATAATATGCAAGGAAAACCCTTCTATCTAGACCAAATCCTGTACTCCCTGTGCAAGCTGAAAAGACTCCCTAAACCAGGCATGGGTGGGGATCCTGTGTTGGGGATCCCCAACGTTGGGGATCCCCAACGCCCTTGGACTCAAACTCCCATCATCCCTGACCTTGAGCCATGCTGACTAGGGATGATGGGAGCTGGAGTTCAGCAACATCTGGAGGCCACATTTTCCCTATCCTGCTGCCCTTCAGCGCTGAAGCACATTCTCAGTTCACTCCTTAGCCCACAACCTATGGCATGCAGAGGCACTGCTAACTGACTACAAACCCCTCTTTTTAATCCATAGTTGGGATTTCTATTTCCATTAAAATTGTCAATGCTACAGTTTTTTTGTTTTTTTTACTTCTAGGGAGTTGTTCTGCCAAAAGGAGAACACTTCATTCAGCAAAGGGTGCAATTCCAAGAATGGAATTCCAAGTGAATGGAACCCTACTTGGACTCTTCTGGTTTCTCCTATAGTGTGATGAATCTGGCTGCAACTGTTGCTGGCAATGCAATGTTAACTGTATGGCACCCAAGTGCACTTAAGTACATTGTCTGTCAGTAGGTGGAGCTACAGTATTGCTTTGCTAACACATGAAACA
The DNA here is from genome assembly GCA_034641385.1 of Darevskia mixta. Lineage (NCBI taxonomy): Eukaryota > Metazoa > Chordata > Lepidosauria > Squamata > Lacertidae > Darevskia > Darevskia mixta. The sequence goes on along the minus strand of JAWWNH010000224.1, from coordinate 3,259,884 downwards.
GCAAAGGTATGCTAACTCTAAGGAATAGCCTTAAAATGGCAGGTAAACTGTGCAACAGAAAGAGGGCATCCCCAATGTAAGTGATTTCTATGATTAAATGGGCTGCACAAGGCTCCTTCAAAGTTAGCTACTCTTTCACCGAAGGTAAAAACAAACAAAACCCAACTTATTTTCAGCTAACTGTATTACAGAACGATATGCAAGGAACTTCCAAACAACGAAGACACAGGCAGGAGTTGGCTGTGGCATTTCTTAAACTTGCGATATTTTGATTTATTTATCGCCATGGTCTAGCACTACACAAATAAGGCTCTCCTGAGGTAATTATAACAGGGCAGCTCTCTCACGCACTCTCTGTGCGTAAACACACACGCCAGAAGTTTTATATTAAGCATCTCTGCAAAAACAAAAACAGATAAAGAAAGACATTTCAAAATATGCCTATTCCTGCAAAACTGCAAATCTCCACAGCAATTAACTAAAATGGATTCAAAATATTGTACAAAAGCAAATTTCTACCAGCAAAAGCAGATTCCCCTCATGTCACATATTGATGAGTTTCTTGTAAGAAAAAGCTCGATTTTCTTTCATTGTGAATGAGATTTGTGGGCACTCAAAGAGCTTCCGAGCGTCTCTCTTTAGCCAAACTCAATGGGACCCTAACACACCTTTGTATTTAATATGCATGCAGGTGTGGCTCACCTGCCACAATGCTGACTTCCCAGCACTGCCAGTTGGGACTGTGCAGGTACACTCGCACGGGCTCCAGCTTAGCTCCAGCCCCTGGGCCTGACCTCGCCAGCCCCTCCCTCGCTCATCCCTGTCCTGCTGCCAGGAAGGTGGAACTGTGGCTCTGCCCTACCAGGTGAGCTGCTTCTGCATACAGGTTTTAAGAATGCAAACACCATCAGCATCATTATCAGTATTGCAAAAAAGGGACAGAGGAAAATCCCTCCTCTGAATTTGCATTGGGTCCCCCAATGCCTGCTGAAATTCCACACCTCCTGCATTTAATGTCTGATCCAGTTTGGCGCTGACTCTTGGTGCAAATGTGTGAATTTAAAACTTGTTTTTATTTCATTTTTATTTCATATATTTAAAATATTTCTTGGGTGTCTTTACAGGCCATGCCTCTCCAAGACAGCTCACAGCTTTAAACGTTGCAAAATACAAACAGTATAAAAACCCCATGATAGTCCCAAAGAATTTGGTGCATTATAAGGCTGCAAAGCTTAAAATGATGAAAATATAGTTTGCAAGTGGTAAGGCTATCCTTATTACCAGCACCACACCCTAGTTCACAAAATTACAGAGGCCATAAAAAAGATCTGATTCTTCCCATTGCCTATTCATAGTCAAGGCAGGAAAATTTGTATAAAAAGGCACTTAGCAACACAGTGCAGAGACCTTTCAGCTGCAATCGAGTGTGAAAGCTTAGTGTCATTCCATTTCAAAAGGATAATGAACAACACCCATGTATTTCCTAATTAGCACTTCAGCTCCACGGCCTACACCATTTGCAATGAGGTAGCGTAGGCTTTTCTTCCTTCTCCTCCTCCTTCTCCTAAGAGCATGGCACGTCTTTTAACAAAGCCCACCCTGAGAGTGTTTAGAAACAAGGGTGTTTCAATGAAAATTCAAAAAAAATGACAGGAAATACATTTTGGGTTGTCGCATTTTAACTGACTTTGGCCCAATGCCATTGTTGTCTGTCTTTTGCATTCACAATTATAAATAATGACAAAGGGATTACATACTAAGGAATAGTACATCATACAATGCATCGGACACAAGCAAATTCTTTGCAGAAGAAGGCGCTCAGGGGCCTTGCAAGCGTTCACGGTGTCATGCCCATGGCGTCTGCTCTGATGATAGCTTGCCACATGCACACTGATGCTCCAGGTCAAAGTGTGAAAACAAATTCTGGACCTCAAACATGCCTGGAGTCCCACTGAACCACGGGGGCTCCTCAGGAATCTGTAAGACCTGGGTGAACCGGGACCAGAAGAAAATAGCATCAAGAATCATGCGCAGTCCCCAGTGTTGGAAAACTCTTCGTCACACTATTATCTAGTTTGAATTATTCAGCAGCAAAAGTTCAGTTAAGTGCAGAGTCAAGACGTAAGGCTGACAGTTTGCATGGCAAAAAGCAAGGAAAGTGAAAAACTGAGCCATTCCTTCCCTTAATTGCCAACATGATAGCTTCGCATTTGGTTAGTAGCATGAGAAACACAAAGAACAGAGGTCTCTAAGCTAGCTATATGAATAAGTTATTATTAGGATAACACAATTATGAATTATTGAATGAAATATTTTTTGTTGAATTTCTTCCCCCTAAAACATTCTTATAAGTGCATGCCCCCATTTGGAAACAATAGTGGGGAACTTTGGCCATCACAGTGACAACTTTGTAAATCCCATGTGCCGTCTTGGCCAACACATTCCTGCTGAAAAGGACACTTCCTGAACATCCAGCAAGCTGAATGCAAGCAGGCTTGGCAATCTAGCAGGAGTTCAATGCACCTCATTTCGCTGCCTGTCTGGGACTGTGTGTGTGTGTAGCACCTGGCAGGCCACTATGGGCCTGAGTTCCTCTTGTTGAGTTGCAAGCTTTGCAGGCCTCTTTCTCTCTCTCATATATACAGACACACAGGCAAGCAGCCTCTTCTACATCCTGACTTTCACAGAGTTTTGCATTCTCATGCACATAGCTATTGCCTGGAAGTGGTAGGCACACACATGCACACACACACACACATGGTAGAAAAGTTATCTGAAACACTTAACGACAGTAAACTGCTCATCAGTATGTGCTACCTAATAATTGACCTCCTGGGTATGGTTAAGCACTTTCATCTTTGCCTTGGGACTCCTAACTGCCCAGCACATTCAATTATCTCATCAAAATGGTGCTTAACTATTAATAATGTTAAAGGTTCTGGAAATAAGAGTAAGAGCCAATGTAAATTACTTCCCTTTCTGTGACAATTTTCACACTGACACAAGCACCCACAAGCACTATACACTCTCTGGGATGAATCACACAGCTTTGTGCTCATATAAGATGCAGAAGAGTTCTGTTCCGATGGCACTGCCTTCCTGTACAATAACAAAACCTGCTTTTTCCAAAGTGCTGGTCTTTGCAGCTGCCAAAGAGCTGCTTAAATAAATGAATAGAAGCCCAAGATTGTGGGTGGGTAACTGATGGGCCCATGCACAGATCCAGCCTGCAAAGCCTTTCAGACAGGTCCACCAGCCTCTCTTCTCAGCCCCTGCTTCCTCAGCAGCCATCAGGGGAGTTGATTGGGCTGGCAAAGTGGTGTCAGTGCGCTCTGCATTGCCTGCATAGTAGCCAAGCAGCTGGAACAATAAATGTAAATTCCACCTTTGTACAGTAGGCTAGTTTCTACACAAACTCACATACACCCCTCTACAGGGCTGGCACACCCATTAAACAAGGTGAGGCGACTACCTCGGGTGGCAGGATCCACAGGGGCAGCAAATCTGGCCTCCTAGGAAAGCATCACATTCTCCTTGGGGCCAGATCTGCCACATTCTTGGCAGCACTGCCCCACCCAGGGCCATCTCTGCAACAACCTCTTGGTGAATAGGAGGCACTGTTGGTCTCCTCCCACCCCCAGGGAGGAAATAGTGGGGGCTGCCCTCTGGGGTCTCCTAGGCTCTGCACCCACCTGGCATAATTCAGAGCAGGCCTCTCTTCCCCCCACAATGACATTTGATGCTCACTTCAATTGTTGGGTATCGTTAACAGTGGTGGACCTACATTTTTGGGACCCTGAAGCTTGAACTGTCACAGGGGGCCCTTCACAACCTATCTAATGTATAAATTATATAAATTGTGTTATATTGCATTATTACATTCCATTCAATTAAACACAGAGGAAATACAATGCAAATAGGGAGAAAAATGCAATGGATTACAAATAGGTTGCGGATAGAAAACAACAACAACAACAAATACTGATGATAGTCACTGGATTGATTTTTGTCCTGGACATGGAATGAATAAGAGCATTGGCAATGGCTGCCCCATTTGTGGTGGCATTCTCTGACCTCTCTAGCAGCTGCTAACTCCCTGCCCACTGGAGATTCTTTCTCTGCCGGTATCTGGACTATCTCACTCTGGGGAACAGCAAGGCACTATGGACAAGGTGGCCTTGGAGAGCACCAGTATTGCTACCACTTTTGTGTTGTCAAAAACTGTTATATATTGAAGTTTTCACTCAGGTCCACGTCAGTTAATTTAGGCGGGAAACCCTGGGTTGTTGTTGTTACAATGTTGTCAGCCGGCTGCCTATTCCTGCTTGGCAGGGGGTTGGACTGGATGGCCCTTGTGGTCTCTTCCAACTCTATGATTCTATGATTCTATAAAAGCAGGCCGGCTGAGCTGTTTGAGTTCAGTTCCAGCTTACTATAAAGAACTTCTTGGAGAAATATCTGTGTCGTCTGCTATGTCCACCCACTACTTAATAAAAACTGTTTAAAGTTTTATAGTAATAGATGGTGAAACTATAAACAGGCACTCTCCAGGACCACCTCACCCAACGGTCTTCCTTCTGAGGACCCTTCCTCAGAATGAGACATAGGAAACCTGAACTAGGCATCTAGGAACATCACAGTTGTGGTGGACCTGGAGTCCTTGCAATGGGTGGAGTGAGGGGCTGGCCAACAGCAAACAGCAAAAAAGCAGAGGGGGGCAGCTCTGCAGATTCACCACCTCTCCTGATCCACCATCTGGGAATTTATAGAGTTCCTTGAATTGACTCTCTGAGCATTACATTATATTTCTCATGTTTATATATTCCTTGATAGAGGTCTCTGGCCTCAAACACAAGAAATGTCTTCTTAATATCTCACAGAATCACAGAATCACAGAATTCTGTGATTCTGTGAGATATTAAGAAGACATTTCTTGTGTTTGAGGCCAGAGACCTCTATCAAGGAATATATAAACATGAGAAATATAATGTAATGCTCAGAGAGTCAATTCAAGGAACTCTATAAATTCCCAGATGGTGGATCAGGAGAGGTGGTGAATCTGCAGAGCTGCCCCCCTCTGCTTTTTTGCTGTTTGCTGTTGGCCAGCCCCTCACTCCACCCATTGCAAGGACTCCAGGTCCACCACAACTGTGATGTTCCTAGATGCCTAGTTCAGGTTTCCTATGTCTCATTCTGAGGAAGGGTCCTCAGAAGGAAGACCGTTGGGTGAGGTGGTCCTGGAGAGTGCCTGTTTATAGTTTCACCATCTATTACTATAAAACTTTAAACAGTTTTTATTAAGTAGTGGGTGGACATAGCAGACGACACAGATATTTCTCCAAGAAGTTCTTTATAGTAAGCTGTAAAGAAGGGAGTTAGCACCCAGGGCCATCTCTGCAACAACCTCTTGGTGAATAGGAGGCACTGTTGGTCTCCTCCCACCCCCAGGGAGGAAATAGTGGGGGCTGCCCTCTTCTTAATATCTCGAAAGTGCTCTTTAGCTTGCAAGACTACCTAAAGATTTTCGGTCCTGCCAGAATCATTCCCTACTTCCAATTTTGAAGGACATAGAAAAAAAATTGCCTATTTTAAACTTGTTGAAATCCTTTTGAAATGTATGCACTTTTAAGTGTGTAATGGCAACCACGTTCTCTAGAAAGCTTGCTGCAAAACAGCTGTTTTACACTGTGGAAACCAGAGTTTAGGTCAGTAAGGCAGAAAACGGGTTTCATCTCATTGCCCATTCAACATGATTACCACATACAATTTCCAGTAGACCTAGCAATGATCTAATTTATTCTATTACAACATTCACTTCTTATTTCGTCCCATCACAATCCCATTGGCATTATTGCTATTTTCTGGCCCTTCAGGGGGCAGGAGAGGAATAATTTCCAAGTTTAGCTGCAAATTAATGTCAGCGTAATGTATCGCTTGCATTACACTTGCTGAATAATGTAATCCTGGTGAGAGATTACTAGATCTTGGCATGTCTCAGGGAAAGAGTATAAATGCCACCTCTGTGCTGTTCACTGGGGGAGGGAATGGAAAAAATCACTTGACAACATCATACTGTGAGAACGGGATGGAAGATTTAGAAAAGGCAGATTTTTGTGAATAAAGTATGTTGCATAAATCCTTAGTAATTTTTTGTTAACACCAGGCACCAAGCATAAAGCATCCAATTTGAAGCATCTGTCGATACCTCAGGCTGTAACAAAGCTGCTTCTAATCAGTGGCTGGCCCTGTCTGCAAGAATTCCTTGGGGGAAACTCTTAAAATATTACAGACTGGTGTTTGGGGGAAAGGGGAAAGGCTTAACTGGGGGTGGGGGATATTGAAAAGCAATACCTAATAGTTTTTATTTAAAAAGAATGCCGTCAACTGGTATCAAGAACAAATAAATTCTTGTCTCACCACAATGAGTGATGTGATGGAAATACAATTGCACGCCCAGTTTTTGAGGAAAACACAAGTACCTATTTTCGGGGGATGTCTTATTTTAACCACTCCGCATTGGTACGCTGCATAGCCACGCCTATCCAGGCCGTCTTAAGGGAGAGGCACCGAGTCACTATGTCTTATTTTCGGGGTATGACTTATATTTCACAAATGCGTAGAAATACTGCTACGTCTTATTTTATGGCTACGTCTTATTTTAGGAGAAACAGGGTATGTAAACCTGCACAAGAGCTCTAGAATTTACTTCCTGAATTTTAAACATGGACAAACTGAACATGAGCCTGACCTGCAATTTCCATTGTGCAATGATGTCCTGGGCATTGTGCTGTCAATCATAAAATGTGGAAAATAAAATGGCCCTTCCCCCAGATTTAGTAAGGGTGAATTTATACAACCCATTTGTGACTGTCAAACTTTTACCAGGTACAATTTATTCCTGTACTTAAGTGGCAAAGGTGCTCTATTGAGCTTTCATCATACTTTGAACAACCTTTGAATATACTGTACAATACAAATCAGATTGTGGCACCTTCACGAGAAGTCACAATACAGATCAGATTGTGACACCAGATGCCATAGGAGAATTACAGGGAAAGATCACCATTTGGTAACCATTTTTTGTCAAATATCAATGTGTCAAGTCATCAAATGTTCCATGAGTGTTCCTGCAGTAGGGCTGCAGAACAGCAACTTCAATAATTAAAGAGAAAGGAGCTGCTGCTGATTTAAATGTCGCACATGGTGATTAAGAATAAAACTTCTGTATTACTTAGTTTTTTCATGATAAACCTAAGAAACACAAGAAGGACCCTGATACATCAGACCACATCTGGTGGAGCATTCTGTTCTCACAGTGGCCAACCAAGTATCCATGAGTGGCCCATAAGCACATGAAAACTATTCCACACATATTCTCAGAAACTGGTATCATAGTACATGCTACATAGTTCTTAATAGCCTTATCTTCCATGAATTTGTCTATTTTATTCTGATTTTTATTTTTTATATTGTTTTTCCTGTATGGTTTTATGTATGTTATAAACTACTCTATATATATTTTTAATGAACAGTAGTATGTAATTATTTTTATAACTAAAAGAAGCCACCAAAGTCGGCAGCCATTACACCATCTTGGGATATATTCCATAGTTTTACTATATGCCATATGAAGAAGTATTTTCTTTACTTCTGTCTCTCCTCAATCTTCTTGCATTCAAGTATGAAAAAAGGAGAAAACTTATCTCCATCTGCTTGCTCCAAATGATGCATAATTTTATACACCTCTTTCATGTCCCCACCTACACCAAAAAGCCCCAAATGTTGGCACCTTTCCTCAAAGGGGAGTTGCTCCAACCCCTTGATTAATAATAATAATTTTATTCTTTATACCCCACCCATCTGGCTGGGTTTCTTCTTGATTACATTTGGTTGCCCTTATAGCACTTTTTTCTTATAAAAAAATGAATCCCAATCACATGTAAGAAGCAATAAAAGAAAACATCAGTAAACAGTAACAGAATCGGTGACCAGCAGTGCACCCAAAGTCCTGGGGAGATAGGTCTTCAACAAGCACCAGAAACTCCTAAGAGTTCCAACATCATCCCGCAAATTTTCTGAATCTTCTGCAGTTCTGGAATATCATTTTAGAGGCACAGCAGCCAGAAATGTACACAGTCTTCCATATTGCAATCTATAATGCTACACCATTAGTAGTTTCTGGTGCTTAGGATTAAATACTCATCACGACAGCACAAAGAGCACAATTTGAAATTTAGCAGAAGCACAGTATTGTGGATACAGGTGACTTCTGAAAATTACTTATGTATCTAAGATGGCGTTTTCTCAGAGGCAGCCAACAACAATAATGTTGTTCATATGGGAAGCAGAAGGTGATACTCTCACCTTGTTTTGTTTTGCTTTGCAGAAAGAAGACTCAAATGGTTATTTTGAATGTTAGGTCTAAATCTGTCTTCAGCTGAATGTGTAAATCTTGGTTTGGCTCTTTCAGTTTTCGCTGAAGAAGTTTTGGGTCACTGAAGTATACAGATCAACACTGTCAATCATTTTGAAAACCAGGAAGAGATCCAGACATTTGTTGCCTGATCAATACTGTTGGAGAGATTGAATGCAAATAAAAGGGAACTTCATTATTCTGGTTTTGATCTCAATCAATACGATGACTGCACTAATAAAGAGAACCCTTTCATGTTGCAGCAAGGGCGCTCCAAACAACAATTAGCTTCACTTGTCCAAACAATGGACTGTTCATAAGAAGCAAATTTCTCTGTGTGTTTTAAAACTTTCAGCCTGCTTGAACAAGGAGCGCCAAGCAAGGTTTCTACAAGAAGCTTCCCAAGAAAATCTATATTGTTACTGGGTACTGGTCTAAAGCACTGGTCACAAAAGTAGGGTCATACACACTGTCTTATCTTGGAATGCTTTATAAATCAATGTAGGTCCATCAGAGTATTTTGTCTGGATCAAGCAACCACCCAAATAAATGAAGGGCGAACAAAAAACAACAACCATTGGGGTAAACAAGTTAAAAACAGATTAAATTTTTTAATGATTTAAAATGGATTAAAAATATGTCAATATATAATCTGAATGTTAGCCATGTAGTTAAATCTTTTAATTTAAGCTATGCCTCAGACAAATAAATTGTAGCCAGTATTCCTCATACTCAGAGCAGAACCACTGAAATTAACAGACACAGCTAACTTAAGTTTATTAATTTCAGTGAGTCTGCTTTGAGCAAAAAGAGATACATAAGAACATAAGGGGAGCTGCTGGCTCAGACCAAAAGCATCCTGTTCTCACAGTGGCCAACCAGATGCTGGTGAGAAGTCCACAAGCAGGAACTGAGCACAAAAGCTCTTCCAATTCTGTTCCCAGTAACTAGCATTCAGAAACATGCTGCCTCTGACCATGTTAAACCAACTCCATTAAAATGTACTATGATTGAGGCGATGAAAAGGGATGGAAGTTCTACCTGCAGTGATGAGTCCATGATGGCTCCTTCACACATGCAAGAAGCGACCTAACCCTGTACTGGGCATGAGACACATGACAATATAGACAGGCAGAAGTCTAATTTTTTTTTAACATGGAGACTCCCAAATCTTCTGCTTTGTCTTGGGTAGGAGGTGTTATACAGGGTGAGTCTTTTAAAAGAGGCCCTGTGGAACATGTGTAGTCTGTATCCACAGGGCCCCTTTTAAAGGATTCACCCTGTACAACAAGACTGGAATGTGCAAGTCCATTTTCTGGGGCTGAAAAAAATCTTGCATGGCTAAATTGGGGGAGGGGGTTATTGGTCTGTTTTGTTTTTGTTTTTATTATATATTTTGTGGGTTTTATGTTGTGAACTGTCCTGAGATCTACAGACGGAGGGCAGTATACATATTGTATTTTGTTGTTGTTGTTGTTGTTGTTGTTGTTGTTGTTGTTGTTGTTGTTGTTGAAGTCTTGTGTTTCAAGGCAACTCAAATGGTGTGGTGAATTTTAAGTGCCCCAGTCCTTCAAACTGATTTTTAAACCACTGCTTTGAACAGCTGAAGGTGAAAGTTTAGAGGTGAAACTGGGACAACAAGAGTGAGATCCCTGATTTGGGGCAGCTCAAGTGCAAGGCCGTCTCGGGCAGTGCCCATTAACCTGGAGGAAGCAGAGCATAACAACCATGAACTGTTGCACACAGCTTTGAACCCCTGTGAGTCCCTGGGCAAAGCGAGAATGACAGCACTGCCAGAATGTTGAGTCCTTCCCCAACCTTGTGGCTCCAAAAGGCTCACTGCACTCTAGAACAGGCTTTGCCAACCTGGCGCCCTCTAGATCTTGTTGGACTAAAGTGTTAGATGTGGTTGGGCAACAACTGGCTGGGGTTTATGGGATTAAAGTCCAACATCACATGGGGGGGGCAGATTGGCAAAGGCTATTCTAGAACAGGGGTAGGCAACCTAAGGCCCAGGGGCCGGATGCGGCCCAATCGCCTTCTCAATCCGGTCCGCAGACGGTCTGGGAATCAGCATGTTTTTACATGAGTAGAATGTGTGTTTTTATTTAAAATGCATCTGGGTTATTTGTGGGGCATAAGAATTCGTTCATTTTTCCCCCCAAAATATAGTCTGGCCCACCACATGGTCTGAGGGACGGTGGACCGGCCCACGGCTGAAAAAGGTTGCTTACCCCTGTTCTAGAACAATTCCTGAACAAATCCAGCACCGCAAACATAACAATTGATGTAAAAAAAAACCCCACAATATAAACAATTTTAAATATGCATGGATGCCTGCCTATGTCAAGGCCAGGAAGCTTTAACTGATAAATTATAGAAGATAATAGAATAAACCCTCTTATGCATTAGCTTCAAAATGCGTAGCTTCCTGGCATATCCTTCAGACTTAATTTTCTCAATGTATTATTTAAAACAAGTAGAGCTCTCTAGTAAGTGTGGGAACTATTAACACACTTACTGAAAAATATTTTGGATTAATTGTTGCTTATTACAACACACAATTATCTGTACTTTCATCATTATGCCACAATCAAGAGCACAACTCATAGGAAAAGAGGTCGCCCCCTGCTGTTTTGTTAGCATTGTACTTATTGTGATTCCTCTAAATTGCCACTAATTTTAAAACTCTTTAACAGTCCTTCAATGCAATTCAGTAGACAATGCAAATTGGATTCTTTAAAAAAAAATAACCAAACAAACAAACACACAAACTGAAAACATTAAAATACTCAAAGCTGATTTAAGGAGTGTAATTACAAGAATTGCGGTCATTGTTGATGAGCTTTTCTTCCTGAAATAAAGATACCGGTAGCTTCTGCAATGAAGCAGCTAAGTGTGTTAGCTTGAATATCCAAAGCAAAATTCATTGGAAATCCAGTGTCAGCACAATCCTGCACTGAAGTTAAGATCAATGTGTACAGGATTGCAACCAAACACTCTCAGCCATTTCCCACTTGCATAATGGGATTAATAATACTGACCTATCTTGCAGGGTTGTTGTAAAGTTTATTGAAATACCTATATCAAGTGATTTGACCACTCAGCAAGTGCTGTGTAGTTTGGAGAGTAAACTGATTTTCAGAGATATAATGAGTTCATTGGCTGTTGATATGACCATATACCGGTACTGCAGGTGTAGCTTTGGCTCTCCAGATGTTGCTGAACTCTCATCATCCCTGGCTATTGCCCATGCTTGCCGAGGATGATAGAGGAGCGGTAGTTCAGCATCATCTGGAGGGCTGGAAGTTCCCCATACTGCATTTATTGGGATATTTCTCCCAGCTACACTATAGATCGGGGGCAGGGGTGTAGCAACGGGGGGGCGGAGAGGCGGGGGCGGGCCACCCCGGGTTCCACCCCAGAGGGGGGTGACACTTTCTTAAAAACATTTTTTTTTAATTAAATTTTTTTTTGAATTTTAACTTCATTGAAAAAAAGAGATAATAGACACACACACAACCCCCCCACACCTCACAAAGTGGCACCATCAGAGGGGGGGTGACACTTTTTAAATTTTTAATTTTTTTTTAATTTTTATCATTTATTATTATTTTTTATTTTAACTTTATTGAAAAAAAGAGATAATAGACACACACACACACACACACACAACCCCCACACCTCAAAAAGTGGCACCATCAGAGAGGGGTGACACTTTTTATTTTAATTTTTATTTTAATTTTTTAAATTTATTATTATTATTTTTTATTTTTTATTATTTTAACTTTATTGAAAAAAAAGAGATAATAGACACACACACACAAAACCCCCACACCTCGCAAAGTGGCACCATCAGAGGGGGGTGACACTTTTATTTTTATTTATTTACATTTTTATTATTATTTTTTATTATTTTATTATTTTGGTGGGGGGTGACAAAAAAAATTCCGCCCCGGGTACCACCTGGGCTTGCTACACCTCTGATCGGGGGTGGGGGGTGGGAATCACCTAGTATGGAGGGTGGAACAAGAATGGCAATTGGAATTTAAACTGGGATGTTAGATAGAGGAGCTAATGTCCAGGACTTGTTTTAGTCTGTTTCTATTGTTCGGCTGTACTGGGACTTAAACTGTTTCAATGCATTTTATGGACTGTACACTGCTTTGTTGTAAGTAGTGAAGATCATATCTATCTGTCATCTGTCTGTCTAATGCAATGCTGATGAGCTGGGGAGGCAAGTGACACTTTCCCTGTGCATGTTTGATGTTCTGATGGGCTCAGTTGTGTTGAGGAAGATGCTTTGTGGGGGGGGGTGCAAATGAGTATGGGGGTGTGCATGCATATGGCACTGGCCACCTATTGCCACACCCACCATCATACAGGCACCCCCTCCCCCCAAAAAAAGTCTGCATGTGGCCCTCGGGGCCAAAAAGCTTGCCTAACCCTATTTACGTGATCCAATTCCACCAAGGTTATCTCATTGCCCGACCCTCAAACCATTTTGACACTCCTCCTGCTGGTATCCAGTTGGGAGTGGTAGAGCAGGAGGCAAGAGGCCCAGTGCCGATGGCAGGCAGATCTGGTTGTACCGGTAAGCAAGTAGGCAGGCGAGGGCTGACTGAGGGGAGACAGGGTGGTGGGGCAGTGCCCCATTTGTCCCCACGGATCAGGTCCAATGGATGGTATCATACAGTAGAATGCAGCTCTGTGTTGGAATTGTGAGCCAGCTCATTGTGAGCCAGCATCATGACACTTTTCCTCTGTATTTTTGTTAGCTACCATGCTCTCCAAGGTTGCCACTGTCAAATATCTAATCACAGAGTACATACCGTATGGTGCCAAATATTCCTACTTTTTTTTAATTGCCGGGGTTTTTTGTTTTGCTTTTTTACATAAATCAAAACTTGGAAGGAATATTGCGGGAAGCCAATATCTTTCCAATGACCTATGAATGAATACGATTCACTATGAGAGACAAAACACTTAATTAGTCAGCTAGTTGAGTACAGATCTTGGCACTTAATGAGAGCATACTTATGAAAGGAAAATTAAGCTAGACAGTATGCAACAGCCCCAATCTGAATGTATGGTATGGTTTATGATGCATGAATGACCAAATTGAAAGTCTGGGAGGGAAAATTAGCCAAACCACATTGAGATACAATGAAGGAAGTTAGCCAAGATAATTAATAACATTGTTCTAGACTATGTGAGGCATGCAAAAGGAAACCACTTCCAACATAAGCTATTCTTTTAAAAATGCCATTTGCATCTAGGCTCTTTTTACTCAATTTATTTTGGATTCACATGCATCTATTAAAAGCATAAAAACCTCAGTGCCCTGTGCACTTCTCTGTCCCTGCCTTCATAGCAATCAAAAGACCCCACTCCCAACCCTTTAACTCCCATCCTTCTTTTGTTTCTGGCAGCCTTTTCCCATAATACCAATTCTTTGAATACCTGAAATCATAAATAATATACGGGCAGCAATATATGCAAAGTAAATATATGCACATTTATTTACACATTTTACTCTGAAAACCTGGGGGAAATGGGTGTGCAGTTAAGTTGGTGGCAAATATACACATGGAGAAGTTTTCGTTTTCAGCTTACTGTTGGTATTATTTATTTTTAATACTTGTTTCTAGCTGCCTTTATTGACAATTTCCATGTTTTAATTTTTTTCTTGTAACCCACTTGGAGGTTTTATTTCAATCAAGTGGTATATAAATTTTGTTAAATCAATATATAGATGTGTAATGTTATATTCTGAACAGGATTCTCTATCTTTCCTTCTTTCATCTCACCAAAGGGCTCGTCCACACTTCCACTTGTCCTGGGCCTAGACAGCACAAGTCTCAGCAGTTTCCCGCTTGTCCCTTGCTCTCTAGGCGTGAGTCTGAGTGCTTTGCCTCTGCCCTGCCGCTGTCGGCTAGAAAACCCACTCTCTACTAGCACTTTATCAGAGCAAATGTCAATCTGGAGAAAACCTGACTGATGTTTGTTCTGATTCAGCAGTAAACAGCTGGTTTTCCCCCGGGGAAAGCCGTGGGGCAAACAGAAGTGGGGATGAGTCCTCAGTTTTGTTCCTCTCTGTATCATACTTACCTTGTTCCATACCTCCCACAAATTCCTCTATTTTGTGATGGGCTTACTTTCACGAGCCTCATAGATTGATTATTTATTCTCATTCTCTCTATCCATGTTATCCTTCACCACCACACCTTATCTAGGACAAGATGGCCTCATGGCAGAAGACCAGGATGTCAAATAAAACCCTCTCTGTGTATACAGTCAGTAATGATGTTCCAGATGAACTTCATCTGGTGATCATCATCTGGTGCCATGACAATCCTTGAACTAATTAGCCACCATAAAGAAAGTTCTTAATACTGCAGGACACATATCCAGCCATAATGACAGGGGTTTGCCTTTAGCAACTCAGTAAAAAAATAGGAAGGTTCAAAAGGGTCCCTCGTCTGCACGAGTCTCTAGGCTATCTTGCTAGGTTTTTATTACCGTTTCTAAAAATACATTTTAAAATCCCTTGTCCTTCCCAATCTGCTAGCCACCTTCCCCAGGCCTTGGATGTTCGTCTGCAGCCTGTCAGCCTACAATTTAGATGCATCAGTCATTTGGGTCCCTTTCTACATTTTAAGGGATTTTTAATTTAATTATGATGTTCTGCATTCCAAACTGCATTGCGTATTAAGTTTTCTAAACTTACAGAAGTGTAGAAGGAAAAACTGCACTGTAATGAGAAGGGGACATCTATGACCATGTCTGCTAAGGCTAGAAGATCAACTGTCGTTATTCCCTTTTATGTGCACGCCTCCACAAACCTTTCCCCCTCTTTTTCAGCCATGCTTATGTTCATATAAAGTCAACTGCACATTAAACATGCCTGCTACGTTGCCAGTGGTGGGGTTTTTTTTATCTTCAAGCCATACTACGTGACCTTAGTTCAAACAATACTGCTTCACAACAGCATGAATGGAAAGCGCCAGTTCATATCTTTCCCTGATGCCAAATACTTGTTCTGCTTCAATGGGAGCCTTATTTGGACACTGAAATGATGTGATGATAATTGTGTGAGGCGGGAGAGCAGGCTTGCCCTACACCACATCCTCCCTCGTGATGTTGGTGTCTTTGGAAACTTGTACCGAATGCAATTCAGCTGGCCCTGTGAGCTGGAGAGCTCAAAGAGCAGTTGCAAAGTCTCATGATGCTTATAGCCTCAAGAGATTTTGCCGATGAAAGGCAAAATGCACCATTGTGAGCCTGTGTGGTGTAGTGTTGGGTTAGGACCTGGGGGACCAGGGTTCAAATCCCTGCTCACTGGGATGAAGCTTTCTGGGTGACCCTGGACATGTCAAATCCTCTCAGCCTAACCAACTTCACATAGCAGTTCTGAAAAGAACAGCGGGGATGAAAAAAACCATGGATGCCATCTTGAACTCCCCAGAAGAAAGGTGAAATATAAATAAATAAATGTGATAAATAAATAATAATATTGTACAATAGTGCTTAGTGAGCTGGGAGAGTCAGTGGCAGAGAGAAGTCCAGAGTCAGAGGCAGAAGCTGAAGTAAGTGAGTGGGATGAGGGAAGCCAAGAGACAAAGATGAGTCCGGCTGATGAAGAGTCATGGTGTCTCTCTAAGTACCTCAGAATTTGTTTTAAAAGACAAAAGGGAACTAGAGAAATCCATGGGGGCATGGCTATCAGTAGTAGGCATGGGTGAGCTCTCCCAGATTTGCATTGGATTAAATTGGAAATTATATGAATTCCTTTTCCCCACCCCACAAAAGAAGACAAATAAATCTGGGTTTTTTTACTGTGGAATTGCTCTGAGATATTTTTAAGGGAAGCAATTCATAAATGGAACCAAACAAAATGTTTTTAGCTAGAAAATGGTAGAGGGATGTGTATCCAAATGTTATTTCTTTTCCCTTTTCATTTCCTGATGATATGGGGATATATACAAGCAGCTTCATTATTCCCAGGATCTCGTTTTACATTGAATTCTAACCCTTATGCTATCTAGTTATTTCAAAAGTTATGCATATAGTCACTATATTGGGGTGAAGGGAGAAAAAGAGGAAAACAGAATTTCTCCAAAGCATGATTAACAAAGATTACAAAGGTTCTCTGAGCCTAACTGCTTAGCAGCAATAATATAACAATGATCGCTCCACAAAGCTAAACTTAACCAGTTATCTTTTTCATTGCCCCACACAGTAATTGCTGCATTTATTTATAGCACTTACTTAAAACTCAAAATATCTATCACACACACTAAAGCCAAGAAGTCCCAGTGGGAGTTCACAGCATGCTGTGGGGGAAGTCCAGCATCATTAATACATTATAATTCAAGTCACACACATTCACTGCCTAAATAGATATAGAGAAATTTAATCACCATGAGCTGTTTTAAGAGGACGTGACGCATAATGCTTCACAAAGGCTTCCCATCCATTTAGCAGAGCAGGTGATATCTAAAGGAGAGCATAGCCATAAAATGTGAGCTGGCATATTCCACTTATTGGCATACATCTGGCTCCTCAGATTGTCAAAGCTTTGCAAAAACAAGAAAACAGTAGGCCAGATCATGATGCCAAGGTAGATAGCAAGGATGCAGAAGACATCACTATCCTGAATGGAGGACAAGCATATCCAAGGAAGAGCAGAGCTCCTGATATACCATTTATTTGAATGATAGTTGGGTTTGAAAAGGTCAAAATATTGTGAGAATACAGGATTGCCAAGTGGAGACGTCTCCACTCATGAAAAATCATGACTGCTCTGTTGGGCAGAGACATGCTGTGGCCACATTCTCATACTGAATCCATAAACACCCATCACTTGGGATGGGAAAATCCCATGAACCACCCAGGAATTGCTCAAGTCTTCCTCTAATGCTGAACTAGAAACACAGGAAGTTCCTGGCTTTACTTTCACCTCTGACATGAACTCAGTTGATGACCTTTAATATGACCATAAAAAAACACTGGCTTCCTTTACAGCACTCATACAAAGATTAAAACAAGACAATGTTTGGGAAAGTGTTTGAACCACAGGAATGTGAAATACTTCAGTCATTTATTGAACTTTTCTTCATGCTATAAAAATACAGATGTAAAAAAGTTAACCTGATAGATGTCCTTAATTTGGCAGTATGAGGCTTAATGTGCTATTTCACCTACGCCCATGCAGGTCTAAGATACCTCTCCTGTAGCTTGACAAGCAATTGTTAGTGACAAAGATTAATCTGTCTTTGTGCATGTGTGGGTGGAGATCTTTATCTATTTATTATTTATCCCATTTATATTCCGCCCTCCCTCCTGAAAGCGGTGATATATGGTGTGCTTAATGGTGCATGTGTGCTTGCTGGAGAACCCACAGTATTTGTTCAAAGGAACAATTAAAAGGGGATGCCTTACCTTGTGTCCTTTACTTGTCCTCTCTCCTCATGCCCCACCATGTTTTCCTTACAAGCTATTTTATCTTTTTAGCACTTAATTGGAAACACTATACAGTGGTACCTCGGGTTACAAACACCTCGGGTTACAAACACTTCGGGTTACAGACTCTGCTAACCCAGAAGTAGTACCTCAGGTTAAGAACTTTACCTCAGGATGATAAAAGAAATTGCGCGCCGGTGGTGCACTGGCGGCAGGAGGCCCCATTAGCTCAAGTGGTACCTCAGGTTAAGAACGGTTAAGAATGGACCTTTGGAACGAATTAAGTTCGTAACCAGTGGTACCACTGTAGTCAAGTATTTGCTTTGTTCCTGATGACTTGAACAGGGTATTTGTGTGTCAGAGAAATGAGGGCAACCTGCTCATAGCAGGGTGATGGTAGATAGTTCTGATACAACAGCCTATCAATGGTAAAACAATATATACATTTATTTGGCTTCAATCCTAAAAATAAGGAAACCTAAAGAAGTTTACAAAATAATTTCAGGCAATTCTCCCCTCTGTTAATAGCACCCATGCCCCATTCCATATTGTTGAGGAGGGGGTTTGCAAAAAAGGGGGGAAAGGGGAGGAATCTTGCATTTCATAAACTTCCTTAAGCTACCTTGTCTTTGTATCTAAGCCTTTGTGAGTTATATCAAGCATCATCCAACAATTTCAACAAGCAATTCATCTTAGATACAAATGCTAAATACTATTGATATGACAACTAGAGAGAGAGACTTCATAACAGGGTTGACAATTGCCAAAATTTGTATTCATTTCTTATTTCAGATTGTATCTCACTCTAGCCAAGAATCCTTGGATGGACAGGACCTATGTATTATGAATAGAAGGAACAAAAAAAAACCACACCCCGCTGTAAATTAAACAGCCCTCCCTTTCTCAACCTTTGCTACCAGCGTAAGAAAGCCTGCTTCTGAATCGTGCTGAGGTAAAGCACAACTTCAGCACAGAAGTGGAGCAAGACACCTCATATTGTGAACATTGCACTTTTAGACAATTCTAGGGAAGGAAGTAATGTAAAAAAAACCCACCCTATCATGTGGTAGGTCCAAGTCATACTGAGCATTACAGTTCTAACCAGTACTCCTAACCACTAGAGCATCTTAAGTGGCCAAGTGTCATGGAGAGACACAGCCTCAATAGCTACAGCAGGGGTCACCAAACCTTTGGGGTCCATTGGCACATTTGCAAACCAGAACCAATTGCTGTGGTCATACCCTGCAACCAGTTCTATTGGTTACAATATAATGCTTATTTCATGTCTAATTTGAGAGTGGGGAAGGGATGCTGCGTGTGACCCCGATCCAGAGGAAGCTGAATCCTGACAATATACAGTGTCTTTACTCACTTGAGGGCCTGCTAAATTTGTACCCCACAGAATCTGAGTCCATTGAACCTTTAACTGTCTCATCACAGTGGTCTGTTAAGTTTCAATATTGCATTGCCTGGATCAGAAATAAATATGTGTAATATTAGTGTACTTGGCAACACCTCTCCAGTTCTTCACAACATCTCCTCATATTCACCAGGCAGAAAGATCCAGGTGAGAGAAAGCAGACTAAGCCAGCTTCACGGCGGCCTGCCAAGGAATACTTTGTGACTCTGTAAGTGTTGACCATAATATGTGTTGCTGACAAATCTAATAGCAGAAAAAATAGGACACTATTTCTCCACTCAATCTTCGGGTATTGTCATATCAACAAAGAACACATCCAAGTTCTCAGTACCATATTGAGGCTCAGGAAGATGTCCAGGCCATGAGTGGCTTCTCTTCCACTGAAATGTTTTAACTTGCTAGTGGCTGTCTGGTTTGTTAGCTAGATAGATGATAGATAGATGATATAGATAGATAGATGATAGATAGATAGATAGATAGATAGATAGATAGATAGATGATAGATAGATAGATAGATAGATAGATAGATAGATAGATAGATAGATAGATAGATGATAGATAGATAGATGATAGATAGATAGATGATAGATAGATAGATAGATAGATGATAAATAGATGATAGATAGATTAGATAGATAGATGATTGATAGATAGATAGATAGATAGATAGAGATGATAGATAGCTGCTTTAGTTGCTTACTATTGCTTTTATTGAACTTTTGTTAGTGTATAATTTTAACTGTGGTTTAATTTATTACTGTTAATTGCCTATTACAACATTTATCAAATAAACAAACCAGAACAATGGAAGCTTTGCCAGTGTTTGTACTTAATCCAACAATTACGACCAATGCTGAAAATTTAAACACAGCAACCATTAGAAACAGTAGGTTGTGTCTAACATTGACACTCAGCTGACAAAGGCTTCCATCAGCAAGGGAGGACATTTGCAGTGATTCCCCCTACAGTTCCACACATGCCCCAAATCAGCTCCAGAGGGTTGGGTGGAGTCACTAAAAATTGTTTCTGTCCCCATTCTGCTGATGGAACTCTTGTCATCAACTGAACACACCACTGGATTCAACCATAACACAGACTGAATATTTTAAATCAAACCTGATATACTAATCACTGGCATCTTCAAATTAATTCAAAACAGTTTCCTAGCTCCAAGGGTTAATTCAAAATATCTACAGTGGATAACTATTTTCTGCCATTGTAATTAGCTTCCATTTATTTCTTGTGTAAAAAAAAGGTAAAGGACCCCTGACAGTTAAGTTCAGTCACAAACGACTCTGGGGTTGTGGCACTCATCTCACTTTACAGGCCAAGGGAGCCGGCGTTTGTCCGCAGACAGTTTTTCCGAGTCATGCGGCCAGCATGACTAAGCCGCTTCTGGCGAAACCAGAGCAGTGCACGGAAACACCGTTTACGGTACCTATTTACGGTACCTAAACACCAGAGCAGTACCTATTTATCTACTTGCACTTTGACGTGCTTTCGAACTCCTAGGTTGGAAGGAGCAGGGACCAAGCAACGGGAGCTCACCCCGTCGCGGGGATTCGAACCACCGACCTTCCAATCAGCAAGCCCTAGGCTCTGTGGTTTAGACCACAGCGCCACCCGCATCCCACTATTTCTTGTGTAGGGGGAAATTATTCTGTAGTGCAGAAAAGGTATCTCAATATTTATCCATATTAAGTAAAACAAACATGATTAGATTATCTCTTGTTGGCCCTTGTTACCTAAAGAATTGCCTCCTCCCATATGTATCTTGACTTTGATATTATCTTCAGAGACACTTCTCTAGGTCCCCCACCAAGTGAGGTGCAGTGGGTTGCTGCTAGAGCTGTTTTGATGGTGGAATGCACTCCCCAGAGAGGCTTGCCTGGCACCTCCTGTGGCTTCATTTTGGCACAAGACAACCCCCCCGGGGGGCAAGCCTTCCTTTTAAGATCTCTTAAATGCTAAATGCTTTTTAAATATTTCTGTTTTCTTTGCTTGTTGCATTTTAAAATTTTATAGAAGCTGTAAGGCTTCCAAAGAATGTTGTTGTTGGACAGAATATAAATGTGGCAAATAAAATAAATATTGCAAAGCACTTCCCTGCTCACAAAAAAGCTGACTCACACCTTTAGGATGACAGTTCAGCACTGAAGTGATACGTCTGAAAAGATTAACATCTGATGGAGCATGGGAGTCTTAATCTCAGGTTGTGGGTTCGAGCCCCACGTTGGGCAAAAAAAATCCTTAATTGCAGGGAGTTGGACTAGATGATCGTTGTGATCCCTTTCAACTCTACAGTTATATGATTCTATCTCAAAGCTGCAACTGAGCTGGCTTGTCCTTTAAACCAGCTTTTAAAGCTGACTGATGAAAACTGACTGACGCTTTAACAGTCCTGGAGGCTTGGCCTATTAGTTGCTCTGGCCCCTGCATTTTTATAAGGACCATAAAAGCTGTAAGCTTTAAAGAGTTGAAACTTCATCTACTTTCTTAAAGAGCCCAACACTAATAGAAATATTTTCCTGGAGAGAGGGAGACAAGGATAAATCAGGACAGCAATTCTCTCACAGTTCAATTTGCCGTAAGCTGAATGCATAAAGATATTGGCTGCAAAAAAGTTAAGCCCTTTTCACATGGTCAAACTGAACAAAGAATGAACACATGGATTCTTTGTTTGTTTGTTCGTTCATTCATTACATAACAATTTGATTGTGATAAAAGGGCTTTCTAGTGCATTTGTTTACTTTTAGGAAATATGCTAGAGAACACCTAGAGAGCTTTTCTATTGCCTCAAGCTGTTGCTTTGTTGTCCTGGTCTGAGTATATGAGGCTAGGCAGCCACCAGATATTCAGACTGGATCCTCTCAGAGTCAGCACATGACCCATCCCAACCACAAAGACTTCCGTGTCACCCCAAAGACTTCTGTGTCACCCCAAAGATTTGTAGGTGTTTATGTATGAACCCATACACTGTGTGAAGCAGCAATGTCATACAGGAACATAGAAAACTGCCTTATGCTTTCCATTTCCAGGTTTCAGACAACAGCCTCCCTGGAGATGCCAGGGAACCTGGGACTTTCTGCATACAAAGCAAATGTTCCAGACCCTCCAAGTGTCCCTATTTTCCAAGAACAGTTCCAGATTTGTAAAAGCCATCCTGGTTTCTAATTTGATCCCGGAATGTCCTGCTTTTCCTTAGGAAATAATAATAATAATAATAATAATAATAATAATAATAATAATAATAATAATAATAATAATAGAAGAAGAAGAAGAAGAAGGCGGCATCCCTATTTTCATCGGATAAATGTTGGAAGGTATAATGCTCTGCAGATCTTCCCCATGATCAGTCATATTGAATTTATCTCTGACCCCAGTTCCTAGTAGAGGTAGGAAAGCTCACTTTGTGATGCCTGCAGAGCATCATCATCATAACTTTAGTTGTGTGCTCAAAGGAGCTGACAACTTCAATATATATAACATTCAAGATTATGCACTATTTACAAGGCATAGCAAAATTTAAGCAGTTGCACAAATTTTTGTAGGCTAATCACCTCATACTAATGATTACACACTCAGATGATAAGAACACTATTTTTTAAAACCATCATAGAAATATTATCAGTGAAAATAATATATATTTTCCTAACTTAGGTGTTGCCCCCCAGTAAAAACCTCTATACCCTAACCTCTAGGCACTTTGAGCAGCAGCAGCTGCCCCTGTCGGGCCCGTACCAGGCAGTAGGGAGCCAACCACAGAGCAAGGACCAGGTCTCAACACACACCAGATTGTCTCTGTGTACCTTGTGTAGCAGGAAAAGTCTTTGTAGCTGCAGTCAAGTCAATTGGAGCTTTACCTCCCCAAGCCAGATGGAAGTGATTCAGACAGAGAGAAGGGACCAGGTCTTGGATGACTCACAGCCAGATAAGTCACACTAGGGATTTGCAACCTCAATGATGGCAGAGAAATGACTCAAAGACAGAAATGAAATGAAATGCCTGGTATTTAATACAATATTAAATATTGTAAGATTAGTATCCTGCATCTGATTATTTGAACTTCTGTATATGTGGGGACTCAACTATGGTTGTAATTTTATAATTCAATAAATTTGGTGTGGAAAAAATTATAGCATTACTGGGAAAGATCTTGGGAGGGGGGGGGGAATAAAACCAAAGATTATGTGATGTTCTTGGTTGGCTAATGAAGCCGGGACAAAGCTATCTGTCAAGTCTTGCTCCAGGTTGGTATAAGAGGCTCATGGTTTTAAGGGTCTTGTAGGGATGTTGCTCTGGAGATCAGATTTCCCCACTTCTAAATGGCAGATTAATTATATGGATTTACAATGCAGAGCTCTTAGAATACAAATTTGCTTCTGTTTTGACATAATTAGCCAGAAAGAGATGCAGCATCTGTAATACATTTGGAATATAATGAAGCATCCAACACTGTCTCATAAAAACCTAACACGAAAAACTAATTAAAATTAGCTTGGCTTCATGGCACTGTGTAAGCTGGCTGATTGACCATAAACAAAGGCTTTTGATTAAAGGGAATGGCAGAGTGGGTGTGTGTCTGCTGACTTGTATCTAACTTACATTAGCTGCAGAGTTTGTCCTAGTTATATATTGTAGAGATGTATAATTAGGTACCTAAGGGGATAGGTATTAGCTTCTCTCCCGCTTCAGAACTTCTTTAATGATCCTGGAGAAGTGGGTATATGGCATGTTTATGAAATTTGCATGTACTACTGATCTGGGATCCAATCATCAGTGAAGACAGAGGAATAACAAAACAGGAGGAAAGCAACGCTCATCAAAAATTCAGTACTACTACTGACAAAACTAAAAGAAAGGAATGTTGCTTTATTTTAAAGAGATTTTGTTTTAATTATTGAACACACACAAGGGAAGCAGGGCACCTGAAAAACTATGTTGTAATATTGAGCAGTAGTTTTGTGATTTGGTTTTCTTAAATTCTACAGATATTGGAAAGAGAAAATCCTAGTAGATACAAATTTGGACCTGGAAGGGTAGCCTTAATGAGGAATGCTTTCTAGGAGCCAACTTAAAAAGGCACAAAGGGAAGCAAAATAATAGCTTTACAATTGTTGTAATTATCATTGTCATCGTGCAGGGGGGGGGGAATGCAAGAACATATAAAATAGTTGCTAACCTGTGGAAGACTATGGCAGAAGCTAATATGTACAACCATTGTGTGTCTGTGTCTCTATAATTGTGTTTTCAAGTGTAACAGAAGGACAAGGACAAGGCCAGATTAAGGCATGTTGATGCCCTAAGCAGGCCCCATAGCATTACCAAATAATGTGTATTATTCTAATGGAAAGGACAAAGAAAGAAGAAATAATAAACTTTCATATTTGCATATATACTGGTACCTAGGTGAGGATGCAAAACTGAAGTTAAACATGTCTTGCAATAAGCCTATTGCATATGAAATGCCTTTAAAAATGGAAATACTTACGATTTTTTACTTTGCATATATAAAAACTGTTTTTAATAATAATAATGTATTTTAATTATTTCCACATAGATTCATAAATACAATATAACAAATAATTGTGTAGCCATTAAGTATATTTTTGTCACATTAGAATGATAATGTCTCTTTTAGAGTCTCTTTTTGCTATTTCCTTTTTAAACCAATTATGTTAAACTTTAAATTTAGGTGTTTTTGTATTTAGTGCATAAATCCAACACTGGCCAAGGGAGCAGAGCAAACAAAAATACTTTTCAAAACTGGCTTTGCTCATTTACAGCCAAGTCATGCTATATCAATTTGTCCCTCCCCGTTTTGCTCAGTGAAAGTTTTCCCCCAAGAATTCACCCAACAAGCTATAAGTTACTAAGATCTTTATCAGATTTTCTGAGTAGCAATATGTGTTGGCAGCTGCCAGCTGTTGCTCCTGGTCCATGGAAAGCTCCAGGATGGCATGGAAGGTATTAGAAACTGTAGCAGAGTGATAAGTCATGGCAAGCTAAATTCAATTAAGGGAACTTTATATGCAATGGTATGGAGGAAATATTACATGTGAAGCCGGGCACTTTGCAACCCACAGTTGGAGCAGACACCGGGAGCTGCTCTGCCTCTCCAAAGGGGATGTTCTGCCAGTGCCACATATCCTTCAGGGGGCAGAGACAACTCCCCCCTCCCCATCACCTAAATCACTGGTCTTCATCTGGTGGGTTGGGACCCATTAGCAGGTCGCAGCCTGATCCAAGGTAGGTTGCAACAGGTGCATTAACACCATGCAAATATATATGGTAAAAGATTAATTGTTCCCCAATTGCTGTTTGGGTTAAAAGTGGGTCTTGGGTCCGGAAAGGTTGAAGATACCTGAACTAGATTCAGGAGGTGCCAAAGGAGGAGTGAACAGAAGGTTCTGCCTACTTGGCATATTGAGCAATTGCAGAAACACTTGCTGAACTATGCTGAGTTCACCTATTCCTGTATATAGAGTAGCAAGTGTGTGTGTCAATGTCAGATCAGCATCTAAAGCTTGGGGAGTTAGATCACCAGCCTTTGTTGTAGTTGTGTCTAGGATTAATTATGTGTATTGCCAAAGGGCCACAAACCAGCAATTTGCATATGTACTGCAGCAATTAAACATTAAAGTGTTTGAGGGGGGAAATCCCTCCTTTGAGTTTTGGTTCTTCAGCCAACTGGGAGCCAGGATAGTATGACCATCCTGGCACCAGCAAGAGCACCAGTCACTCTGAATGCCATTAAAAAGTGCTGTCTGGAGAAGCCCCCAGAGTAAGGTCCTCACCAGGAGGCTCTTTGAGAACAAGAAACCACCTGGTGCTCTATATCTCCTGAGACTAAAGACAGGGATAGAGCTGACACGCTGCAGATACTGTTAAGTACTGTATAACAAAAAGTTTTTAAAAATCAGAAGACTCTTTAAATGCATGTTTTCCCCCTCCACAATGTAACCATGAACAGGCCTTTGAACCTTCCTGAATACTGCTTGCTCCAGCACCACCTCTTTTGAAATAGCACCTGATTGGAATGCCCAAGGTAAAATGTGTAGGAATTGCCCAGATAGAGAAGACAGTCAAAAATGTGGTTCTGTGGGTGAGCTATGGACATCCATCACAAATAAGTGCTGACTTTAAAATAAAATAAAAATCTAGAATAAGCAGGATTTAATTGGTATGGTAGAGGACAGGTAACCTGAGCCTCTGCCTCCACTTATTGTGGTCTTTTCATTTGATGCATCACCCTGACACAGAATTCAGTTGTAGTCTGTACAAAAAGCTTCACTCATCTTTAAATGAAGTATAGATATTTGAAAGAAAACCAATTAGTGCCTCTGCATAGCTGTAGTCCTGGAGAAGTTAGGATCTTTAAGAGAAATTGATTTTTTCATTAGTGGCTTGTGTCAGATGCTTTCATAAAGGCCGTTCTCATCAACCGATGCTTTTGAATTCACAGCGTTTTTCTATTTCGTCTGCTGATTTCAGTTTAATTTTCCTTTCAAGTTTGCTGCTGTAAGTGTATCATAGAGAGTGTGATGTCAGCGTAAGATAAAATTGAGATAGCATGAGCAATTTGGTTGTGATCAAAGCAGGGGATTTTATTTCTCATCCTCTTGGTCACTTATTACATTTTATTCTTGTAATTTAGGATATGGTTCTCAAGGAGAACAGAAGTTTTTGATCTTTCACGATTATGCTTGTTTTCAAATCCTATAAAACTGTATTTGCCGCTGAATGAGAATGGCATAAAGGAGAACTCCCACATAGTTGTTGGACAATTTGAGGAGAAGGACTGGTGCTTGTACTCACTGTATATTTCTATTTTTTCCAGTGGGATGAATGCACAGAAGTCAAGGGTGTGGTAAATATTGCAGGCCCTTCTTCAAGGAACAAAATCCTGAAGTTAGCTCCCTAACTAGCTATCACTCCATCTGCACCAGTCTCCATCAGTAGGCGATTGAATTGCTTCTTTACAACCACAGAGGCACAGAACCTGTACCATTCCAGTTGTTTTTGATCCTTTCTGATTAGAGGTCTTCTTGAGACTTGCACCTGCCTACTTCAGTTTCCTATAAGGCAGCAGCTGCATTCAGACAGCACATTCCTGACTCCAGGGTTCAATCCTGATTGCTCAAACCATAGTTTGGAGGAGGGGGGTATGAAAGTTAGGAGCCAATAATCTACAGAGACAACTCAGTGGCTCTTGATCCCTGGCATAGCGGCATTTACAGTGATTCAGGGGCACAGGAGCAAGGACAGTATGCTTTCAAAAGTGTGGTTATGGAAAACATTCCTGTTTATAAAATGGAACCTGATGGGGAGGGTCAGATAGGATGGTTCATAGGAATCAAACTAAAAGTTTGTAAACACAACATAAACATGACATCAATAAGCTGGAAAAAGGCTACATTCTTTTGCAATATAGAGCTGAATATTCCTCCCTGGAAAGCACAGATTCTGTATTGAGAGCTTTCTCTTTCTTTTTTTAAAGGCATTTTTGAAACTTTATTCTCTTTATTTCAGAATATAGACCTTTAACAGGTAAAGTGAGCAATCAAATGACAATAAACCATAGTTAATAAAAAAGGGGAGAAGGAAAAAGGGGGGAATATTAGCTAATGTCTGCATTAATATTAATAGGAGTGAAAATTAAATATTGGTGAGAATCTGCTTGCCTTCTCCTTCACTGAAAAATGATATGGCATCTCTGCATTTGCCCTTTTGACCAGAGCATCCTGTGATCTTATGCTGACTTCAAGCTGAAGGGAACAGAACCTAAGATTTTGCATCATCTTCATACTCTCCCATTAATCTCACATGAATGTCTTTTGATGAATGTTTTTTGTCTGTTGCAAAATATGATACTCACATTTCTTCATTGTACTAAGTTTTTTTAGTGTAGTTCTCTCACATTGAATATAGATATTTAGGTAAACCTCACATCTCGCTGCACGTTTTAACCCTAAAAATGGAACATCAATATTCACTAAATGTTAGTTGCCATGGCAGATGAAAGTTATCCCAAGATTTATGTGCATCTAGACTGCAGAGAACAACTGGTACTCAATGTGCATTTTCAGTGTCAAGGCTATGGTAATGTATATCATTAATCGCAGCATCGTCTGTTACTGGCCCGATGCCAGCAAGCTGCCTCATGCACAGAGCAAAACCTTTTGGTAAACTACACTGTGCTCCAAATGCAGATTTTTGCAGCTTAAATTATATAGATAAGATGTAATGAATTTGAAAAACTCATAGTTCTGGTTTACAGTGCACTTGGATATTTGGAATGTGCCCATTGTAAAATCAAGTAGGGGGGTACAGTATTGTCATGTTTATCCTTTGATTAAGTTATACATATCAGTAGTTCTTTCTCAACACCATGACTATCCATATTGTGCTTATGACTTCAGTTGGTAACTAATTGCTGAATGGTGTCTCTGAGGATAAGCCAGGGTCAAGGGTATAAAACTGAAGAGGATTTTATAATAAATTGTAGAATTTCTCTAGTGCTTTTAATTAGTTCTTAAAATATATCATCACTTACATCTGTTATCCTTAAAACACCAATACTGCCAATCAGTATTATTATAGTACATTGACGACAAACAGCTCTACTTCTCCATAACACTTGTATCAGGAGAGGCTGTGAATGATTCATGTCTGAATGCAGTGCTAGACTGTGTTTGAGCCCTGGGAAGATGGAGGCTCTTTAGGTGGGTAGTTCTCATGTTTGGGAGAAAAGCAAGTTAAGTGTTCTGGATGGGGGTTGCCTTGACATTTATCAATTTCTTGAGAAAGTGTGTTAATCACACACTTGCTATTAATTCCTGTGAAGATGCATCTCTGAAATCCATGCCTCCGGTTATCAATCGTGATGTACCACTTTGGTGGTACTGGATGGCTAATGGAATTAACTTTTTCATATCACTTATTCAAAATACATCACTAGTGCTTTCAATTATGTCACTGGGTTGGCAGCAGGAGCAAAAAGAGAGGATGCCACTACCTTACCTACGTAAGGTGAAAGTATGAGGTTGAAACAGGAATATTATTATTATATATGGACATTACAGAAAAGTTCTAGCTGACTAGTTTGGACAAACTTCTCTTGTATGCATTCCTAGAGGAGTTTCGTGGAGCTAGGAGTAGCATTTTATTATTCAGGTAGTACATTCCCAGGAGAAATGAAATGAAGGAGAGTAATCTTACTCTGCAGTATTAGTGAATTTCAATCGAACACGAGTCTCCCACAAGCCTGGTGAATTGTCAGGAACATTGTTTCATGACAAAAATAAATTATGCTTCTGTGCAGAACTGAACACATCTGCCCAAGAGACATGCAACAGGGGTTGTTATACCTGTAGGGGAATATGGGGAACATTTTACAAATGGTCCCAGGTGGTAATGATGACCTAAAAAGATAATGATCACAACAGTGTCAGCTTTTTTCCCTAGGCATAGACACAAATCAGTTGATGTAGAACAAGAAGGCTGTTGTTGAGGTGATTAAATGCATTGATTTATATAATAGGACTATCACGGAACATGATAACATTTATTCGTGGTTTTCTATTTAGAAAAAAACAAAAACCATCTGAATTATTGCTTCCTTATGGTTTCATATTATATCTGTTTCTGACTCTGAGAAAGTTATATTCAGAATTGTCAGGTACACTCATGACCCATTCTCAGAAGAAGGACAAAACAGATGGGATATAGAGCATGGACAAAGTGCTTTCTTATCTTCCCAATTTTACCCCATCACATTTAAATGCACTTCACATTGGTTGGCCCATTCAAGTACAGTGAGCACTTTTCTGTTTTGGCAAGCCTACCCAGACATGTGATTTAGTTATATTTGTTTTCAAAAGTTTTATTGATCTTATCTTTGCTTTTAATGATTGTTTTATGCATACAGTCAAACCTCTACTTACCACTGCCTCTTCTTACGGCCGTTCCAAGTTGCAACCACAGCAAGCCTGGAAGTAACCGGCAGGTTTGCCATCGTTCGGGCATGCGCAGGAGCAGCGATCGCCGTTCGCACATGCACAGAAGTGGGCAATCGCCGCCCACGCCTGCGCACAACGGCGCCTCTCCCAGCGACCTGTTTCGACCTCCAGGCGGACCTCCGGAATGGATTATGGTCGCAAATACTTAGAACCCTCCACAAATACAACTAGACTCAGTTTTTCCTTCTGTGAATACTCTAAACGTCTGCAACTGTGCCCTGACCTTTGCCACCTAAAAAGCATGCTGGCCCAGCCTCCTGATGTCACCATGTCTGAAAAGGAGTCCTATGTACAGACTGAACAACTAGGGGCTGATCGTGTGGAGCAAATGTTTGTGTGTAAATGTACAAACATAAGCAACATTTTTCGGGGTGTGCTGCAAATGGTGTGTGGCTTTGCATCCTATACATACTTAACACATAAGCGGACAAATGACAGAGAAATCATTATGAATTTAAATCCTGGTATTTAACTTCCTCGACAGCAGGTGAAATTTCCTCAGAGCATTATAATAAATACCTTCATTCAGCACACACGCCCCTTATCCCACCATATTCTCCACTTGCTGCCGTTATTCTTTAGTCAGGGGCAGCCTGGACCAATTCGTCACATGAGGTAAAACAGTAAGGTGCTGCCCCTCCCCACCAAAGACTCCCTTACCTGAGCTGTGCAGCGGCATCTGCAAAGCAGCAGCGTCAGGTTCTGTTGAGATCTTGTGAGATTTTGGAGAGATCTCACTGGAAGCCACCATTGCTGATTTTCCACCAGCAGCAGGGGTGTCACCTCATGGGGTTCTCCCACCCAAGGTAGCTGCCTCAGCCTGTCTCATGGGTGGACCAGCCCTGTCTTTAGTCTTTACAGCTTGTTACATTTCATTGTGGTACTTTGAAGTGCAGATGGCTCCAGTCAGATGACGTGTTCTTCACCATCATACACTTTCTCTCCCTCTACCGCTTCTGCAGTGGGCTTAATACATCCTTGTTGAATGAAGCCATGCTTTACCATTACATCTGAAGTGACATTTCATTAGCCTTCCCAAGCAAATCTCCCAACTCTTCTGTATCAGGAATAGCAAATATTGTAGCCATAAGATTACTGGACTCAATAGCAGACTGCTGAATGATCCTGAAAGATAAATGCCAAAACAGGTGCCCAGCACAACGTACTACTGTATTTCCTTCTAAATACAAATATCCTGTAGGCACAGTGAGACATGTGCAATGATGCTTTCCATAAAAGGTATTAGATAAGAAGATGATAAGTATCTACAGTAATAAGTGTCCTGATGCTGACTGTGTTACTCCTTGACTTGTGGGACAGAGTTAAAAACTGTTGTAAGCTAACAACAAATGTTTTATTTCTTTAAACAGAAGAGACCTCCAGCCAGCCAGTGCTGATCTGCTCCCTTGCTCTCCTCCTTCACTCTTGCCTCCTTCACTTCTTGTTCCTTCCATCTCATAAAGAAGCCTTACTCTCACTGTGACAATGCCCCGAGTAGAATAATAACAAGATAACATCTTTGAAGATACGTTTCATACTGGGGTGTTTTGCCACACTCCTATAAACCCAAAGTTCAAAAGCATTTTTGCCACAAAGTAATGCATATCATACTGAAATTAGCAGTTTTAGGTAGAACCTACATGTGTTCAGTTCTTACCTCCAATTTCGTAGCAATTGTCAGCATTTGCACAGGTAGACACTATCCTCGCGGCACTTTCCCTTTTCCTCCTATGCCTTCACTCACCCACAATGCTGTTCAATCATGTCGGCTATCACAACCTGAAAGATTTCATGGACTGCTGCAAGCCAAATCACATGCAACATGGCAGTCAATACAATTAAGTGGCTGTGGAGATATGTGAAGGCAAAGAAGCTGAAACAAGGCGCTGAGAAGAAAGGAGGAACCATGGACAGGAAAGCAACATCACAACAAGGCAAGTGCTGCCAAGTAATTTTTCAAGGGCTTCTATGGACTTAAGAGTCACTGTTCCTGACAGACTTTTTACCTCAGGTCAAATTCCTTAAAGCTCCACCTCAGACAACGTCACCCGCAACCCAGTCCAGCTTCAGTTTACAACCTACCGCTGCCACCAAGGCTCTTCCAGTTGTAATTCTGGTTGCTTGAACAGTTTAGCTGATTTTTAAAAGCCACTTGTGCAACCTTTTTAGCATAACACTTGCTTCCTTCTCCTGATCTTTATCAGCAAATAATAGTTATCATATCGGGCAGGTGGGATAGCTAAATATTCAGGCCTCAGTGATCCTCCTCCCCCTCAGCCTTCTCTGGTCTTTGTCTCACACCTCCTGCATCTTCAGATGACTTTCCCACCTGATGTTAACTGCATTTTCTTCACTCTAGAACCTCCAGACAACCTGTCTCTTGTTTGCCAGACCAATCAAAAGAAGTTACCCAACTGAGGCCCCAACCATAAATGCTAAAAGTGATCATCTCCCTCCACATCTCGCCACCATTTCAGAACCTATCCCCAAGCAGCTACTGCTGAATAAGCCTGAAATGCAACAACAGCAAAAGGCCTCAAACGTTGACGAGTTGCGCTCCAGCATCAACAGAAATATTTTCCAAAGCACAAAACACAAACAGTTATATACACAGAATTTATTCACAAATTCTATTTGGCAGAGGCTCTTATTAGCATGAATGAGGGTGCTATTCAGTGAATTTTGATAATCAAGAGACTGATAAATGGGGAGGGAGGTGTTTCTACATAAAAACTGTTTTGCTATCTTTGGATTCAAGCAAGGTGGTGTTAAGGCCATCTTTCCAATGTACAACATAATTTCAAAAACAAAAGAGTTAACCAATTATGTTGCTATAAAACACTATAAAAAGGTTTTCCGAGTTCACCATGGCAATTACTCATCAACTATGAATAGAACTGTAATTACCATGTGAAGCAGCCAGCAAAGCATGTAGGTGTATAAGTGCAGCAGCCTTGAGCAATCTCAATTGTGCACACTAAGCTTCAGTTCAAGCTGATTCATAATGCCTTTACCAATCTACATTTCTGATACAGTCTGTTACTGAAAGGTAACACTAATTCTTAGCAGGACTTGGTGTTCGGCTTTCCTTGGATGACTGAATGCACATTCAGATCTGCAAATAATTAGCTACAAAAATCAAAAGAAAAGAGCTTCTGATGAATCACATCTGTCACATAAAAAGAAGAAAATAGCCCAAAGACTTAAGAGGAGGAAGCAGAGGAAAGGGAAATCATGATGTGCTGTGTATATTGGTGCTGTATGTGAGCATATGTTTGTGTATATGTGTGGATGGCCACACACACTTTTATCTTGGCCATGCCACTGAGTTGAAGGTTCCCCACCTTTAGTCTTGACAATAGTGACATAGATGGACTCATGGTCTGACTCCATATGGGGTAACTTTGCTCCTAAAATGAAAAGGGTATTTTGCCTTTCCCCTTCCAAACAAATTAATTATGGACTGCTTCAGATGGCTGTCTTTGTCTCTGAAATGCACCCATGATATTTGAGGAATACCTTACTTGCTGAAGACCAAGGCACTATGTCCTGTCATTACTATGACAAAAAAGAAGCAGAACTACCACCGAACTTTGGCTACTTACCGTATATTGGAATCAACATTTAGCAGAATCTCAAGATTGTCTGGAAAAGCTGAGAAGCGCCCTTAAGGTGTTAGAGGAACTTATGAAAAATAGTCAGTGTGTGCTAAACAAATGGAAGCAAAAAATATGTCTGTCAGGAAACAGGTGAAGACACACCTTTCCCTGCAAGCTTTAGGATGAGGAGAACAGTGACAGGCATAAAGTTTTGTTGTTACGTTATGTTAAAGGTTTGCTTACATTCAGATAGTTTCATGGCAGAGCCTTTGCTCTGAACCTCCATTTCAACTACAAACGAACATAAATTGTTAAGACTTTCAGGACTTTTTACCCACAAAAAAGAATTGATCCCATCAGTTATGTATTGCAGCCATTCCCTGCCCCCAGTTTTTATAGTCCTATACAGGCAGTGAACACACACAATCAAGTGAGTGAGTCACAATGGACTAACAATCTATGGTTAGTTTAACTATGGAATGCATGTGCAGAAGAGGTAATGATGGCCATCAACATGGATGGCTTTAAAAGATGATTAGACAAATTCAAATATGGATAAGGATAAGTTCTACTGCTACAATTGGACGCAGTATGCCTCTGATAACCATTTGCTCAGTATCACAGATGATGAGAGGACTGCTGCACTCAGGTTCTGCTTGTTGGATTCCCATGGGTATCCTTTTGTAAACCACACTGAGGATTTGTTTTTCTACGATCAAGCAGTGAGTGAGAGAGAGAGAGAGAGAGAGAGAGAGAGAGTGTCTGTCTGTCTGTCTGTCTGTCTGTCTGTCTATCTATCTGGTTGGCTGTTGTGAGAACAGGATGCTGGACTAGATGGGCCACTGGTCTGATCCAACAGGACCCTCCTTACATTCTTTTGCTAGTGGACTGACAGAAGTTGTATAGGCCCACCTTAAGCCACTACACTTCACAGGTTGCTTGTTTTGATGCGTTCCCACATCAAGGAAGCCACATTTCTCAAGGCCATTTCAGAAGATAGTTACAGCTTGGGTGAATTTTGCACATGTTTTCTAAGCCACAGGGGAAATCTGCATCACACATTTTACCAGTGAGCATATCAGTTCCATATACAAAATCCAGTTACTACCAGGAAGCATTGCTTCAACATAGTTCTACAGTTAAATCTATTACATCTACATTTATATAGCCAGAATCTCAATATAAGTGCCTTTTATGAATGAAGTAAAATAAATTATGGCTTTATATACAAAACCTGCAACACAATTTAATATTAGAAGGAAAGTCCATTCTCAGTATTTTCCTTCTCATTGCATATTACAGGAAAAATTTTGGGAGGAATCAAACTAGCCTCCCAAAAAGTGGCTGTGTCCTAAATCGCCATACATACTTACCATTTGTATTCTCCTATTTAAATTGGCCTTTACCATTCAGCTAAATTTTTGGCTGATCAAGGTTCAAATCCTAAATTTATAAACTAGAAAGCAAGCTCCACTGAACAGAATGAGGCTTACTGTTTTAGTAAAGCAGCTCAAGACTGAGCTGTAATATACCAATTATGTCAATTACATTTTGCAGCCCTCTATAATACAAATCCATAGGTAGACACAGGTATGCACAGAAAATAATGGAAAATGAAAACACACATATAATGTAGTGAATCAAGCTGAAACTATGTTTGCCTTTATGTAGTTTATGAAGCTTATGAAAACTCAACTCAGCTCTAACAGTATCAGGCTGGCATCCGAGCTTATGACTCAACAGCCTCAAAGAACATTTGCTTCCTCCCAGTTCAAAATACATCAGGCTGGCATCCCAGCAGTCACAGTTGAGACATCATTTAAGCCAGGCAAAAGAAGACAAGGAATTGGCTTTGTAAGAAATCACTGCCATCTTTGACTAATCTGCAAGCCACCTGCATTAATGGCTTTTCATAAATAATTCAATTTTTAATTATGCTCGTAGGCCTTGACCTGCGGAGAGAAGAAAAAGGGAAAGGAGAATGGAGCTGAAACCAATTGGGCTCCCAGCAGCTGAGCTCTTTTCACAAGTCTTTTCTCCCCAACACCGGATGCACCTGCTTCCAAAGCTGTGAAGTGCTTCTCTAATAAACGGGATAGGATTACAAACAGGATTGGGGGTGCAGAACATTAATTCAGATGCAGCTTTTTTCTACCTTCTCCACCTAGAGATTGCATCTTTTATGACATGCCGAGTGTACAAATCACCACCGCTCAGCTAAACACAATGATCATTAACGGGTGTGAACCCATATTCATTCTGCTTGACAAAGTGTCAAAATTACCATTAAAAAGATGATTCAGATCACAACTTTCCACCCTCTCTCTTCCCTGCCACTTGTCCTCCACGCAGCCATCAAGAAGAATTGTTGTTCAATGTTCTTCTAATCCCATCTTATGCTACAGTAAAATCATAGAACACCACCACATACACACCCACCAGTGAACTGGGTGGTCACAAAATGTTTTGGAAAGAGAGAGAGAAAATATTTTGTCACATTTCTGCATTCAACCTGGCCTCCCCAAACCACCCTGGTTTCCTTTTTGTAAATAAAATAAAAACAACTTTCATGGAGAGCTTTGCATTCACTGGTATTTTATGCAGTCTGAGCTGAAGTAAATAACCATTATTATAGGCCAGTGGTTTCCAGACATTAATGGAAGGGAACACTTGCCACATCCATCTGTCTGTCAACAAAGCCTTGAAAGCCATACCTTTTGGAACTTACGGTACTCCTCAGTGTCCCACGTGAGCTCAGCTCACACAAACTGAGCAAAGTTGCCATCTCAGATCATGGCAGCCTCATTTACAGGCAAGGCTAGCGAGGCAGCTGTCAGAGGACAGCAGAACCCTCCCTGCCCCGCAGTTTCCCACAAATCCCATAAGCTAGCCTGCTCTTCGCCATCTAAACTAGACTGCTGCCTTCAGGTGTGGAAGATGATGTCCCATTGTCAGTGTTGAAAGAAAATTCAACTGCATTTGGAGGAGAGGGTTCCATCTTGTCTTTCAGCTCAGACAATAAAATGTCTTGGGCTAGGTGTCTATAGAGGCACTCTTACCTTCACACAAACAGTGCACCCACATCAATTTGTGCCTGTGTACATCTGAGTTTATTTCACAGGGACCACAGTGATGTTTGAATCAGCTCTACATTTGTTTATATTAGGTGGGGTATGTCATACAACAGAATACTTCTTTATATTTATATTTATTTTTAGAATGCCACACATTGCAAAGCCTTCTAAAGGGGACTCCTTTGGAAGGAAAAGCAGGATATAAATTTGATCAAGAAAGAAAATATTGGAGTGGGGCAAGAGGTGTGCATATTTGTGTTCCATTCCAAAAAATTACTTGGGAAAACAAAGCAAACTAGTTATGGCTGTGGTTCAAGACTGAATGGCTGCTGCTGAGTTTTGATTTTGATTTTAGGATGAATAGTTGCAGCATAAAAATAAAAATAAAATAGTTGCACCCATATCTTCTGTCAAATCCTTCCAAATCCAATAATCTAGTATTTCTTAATGTTACCCACTCCTTTAAGCATCCTGATACAGGGAGACTGTTCAGCAACCTGCAACCTCGCAGCAACCTGCACACCTGCAACCTCGCAGCCTACCAGGAAATTGATAATACATATACAAAGCACATCAAAGTGCAAGTAGATAAATAGGTACCGCTGCAGCGGGAAGGTAAACGGCGTTTCCGTGCGCTGCTCTGGTTCGCCAGAAGTGGCTTAGTCATGCTGGCCACATGACCCGGAAGCTGTACGCCGGCTCTCGGCCAATAAAGCGAGATGAGCGCCGCAACCCCAGAGTCGGACACGACTGGACCTAATGGTCAGGGGTCCCTTTACCTTTATACAAACCCAGCCCAGGCACACAGCAATAACTTAGAGGGCTTACTGAACCCCTGGTAGACTGTGTTCAGCTTGAGGAGTCAAATTGCACAAGCCAATATTAAAAATATTGCCACTGATATAAAAAATGAAATTTAATACATTTTAGAATCAGGTGTTCAAAACTCCGAGCCAAACTGCTATGCCCATGCACCCCCAAGGTAACAAAATAACAACAACAGTGTGGTGATTGGGCATGACAGTTTTCCAAATGGGAAGTAGGTTCCGAATCCCTGGCCAGCCAATTCTGGCTTTGAAAATATATTGCATTTCAAATTTCCCACAGCAGTATGGGGAAATAATAAAAACATTTTCCTGGAAAGGAACACCTGATGGAAAAATAGAAGCCCCCTGCCCTCTTGCCTATAACATGAAAGCTGTATGCTGGACTTGAAAATTCAATTACACTTTTCATTGCATCTGTAACGTAGTTACAACCAAGTGCTGCTGTTAGGCGTAGTTATTGCTGACTGCATGTCTTGCTCTCATAGAGAGTTTGGAAAGTTCACAGGACTCAGACAATAGAAAATGTTCTCAAATAAGGTGTGAAGGAACAGCTTGTTATGGAATAGCCATTAGCACTACAAAGCGCGATTCACTAAGAAGTGCAGCCATTAAATGCCCACCTCCCCACCCCCATCCCCCACTCAGTATATTTATTATTCAGGCCACGGGCAGCATCTTCACCCTGGCAGCTTGGGAATAGCACAGGGACCCTAGCTTATCCTTGCAACTCAAAACTGCCTTTGCATTCTCACATCGAACAAAACACTTTATCAATAATTCAAAGGCCGGCGCTTGCTGAGCATTAACTCACAACCTGATCTGTAAACAAGTGCCCAACTGATACTCCTCTGTCACTTTGCTTTAATCACAGCCTGTGGTGAGGGCTTCAAATCCGCAAATGAGTCAAGAGGTTCAACCATCAGGATTTATGCCAGTTTACAACCTTTATCCTGTGCTGAGCTGCATCAGCATAAAAGCAATAGGGAAGCTGCCCCCCCCCCCAAATAGTGATGTCTCTGGTTGCAGATCTGTATGAAGCAAAAGTGATCCTGAAATGTGGCATTGTTAGTAACAGCAACAACATTTGTACTGGAGTCGGGATTTTTTTTATTTCCTGGAAGCTCATAGAGCTTTGTATTAGTTGCTTCAACTGTAAATCACACTTGGAGAATTGTGATTATTATGCCAGTTTGCATAATAGGTAGCACTAAGGTCATGCGAAGGACAGTTTGATTAAGGTTACCCGGGAAGCTGTGTTTAAAACAAAAAACAAACAGGTAGGATGAGGTTTGAACGAAGTACTTCCTAGTTAGTACTCTTAACGCTTATTCCAGCTCCCAAATATAGCTCAAAAACTGTTCACTTGTATAGCAGTCCACACATGTTGGTAACCACTAGACCTGATTATCATAATGTGTTTTACATGGGGCTGACCTGGAATTTGGTCTGGAAGCAGCAGCTAGTGCAAAACTCTGCTGCAGGGTTGCTCTCTGGGGCAACCTGTTGACAACATGTGACACCTCTGCTGAAAGCATAGCACTGGCTGCCAATTTGCTACCAAGGCTGGATCTACACTGATCTGTAAAAACACTGTTAAAGGCTATTTTAAAATATTATATAGCTCTCAATGCAATTTCCCAATGGCGATGGATCGCTGCTCTGCAGTGCCCCTTTGATGGTGCCACACTGTCCTGTTGTGTGCACACGCTGTGACTCGGGCATGTGCTTTGAGCATTGTGGCACCAGGTCTCTGGACTTCACTTTCCTTAGAAGTGGAGCAAGCTCCAAGATTGTCACATTTTCAGCATCTGTGGAAAACATACTTTCTCCTGAGCCTTCCCAGATTAGCCTCTTTTATTTCAGTAGTTTTAATTGTTGGTTTCATGCCTTAACATAGTTCTTATTAACCGTGTGATGTTTTATAGTATGTTTTTGTACTCCACTTTTTATTGTACTTTATTATTTAGAATGATAGAATTGAAGAGTTGGAAGAGATCCTGAGGGTCATCTAGTCCAACCCCTCGCAATCACATCTAAAGCATCCATGACAGATGAACACCCAAGCTCTGCTTACAAACCTCCTATGAAAGAGGTGGTTAAATTATGTAGTTGTATTGTGTTTTGTTGGTTTCAGGTGGAATTCTTTTTTCCCTCTTTTTTTGTGAGGCTGCAAGCTGCTTTGTAGATGACATTACTAAAAAATTAAATAATCGTTTTTTAATTAACCCTCAACAATTGTACTAATTGCTTGCAATCTTACACTGTGAGGAAACTGTAGCTATACAATTCCTTGTGCAATTGCTGTCACATCAAAACTTTGCTAGATCTTGTATCAAACATGCATGCTCAGTCATATTTTATTGGCCTGCCCACCACCATCACGTGAGTTTCACTTCCTCACAGTCTCACATTGCACCAGTTAAAGTGCAGCTGCTTTTCACACAAGGGCCAAATTTCCACATGGACAAAGTAGCCAAGCTGCACCTACAGTACCTGTCTAACCTGTCTATTTCAAATTTTACCAGCATGGTGGTATAATCTGAGCCTAGATTTTAAAGTAATGAGGCAGCTGGCTCTAAATCATGACGCAGGCCCTGGCCCAGTCACTGCCATGGCGACAGAGCGGGCGCACGCCCCACACTACAGCGTCATGACATGTCACAGCTCAATGTCATGATGGAGCAGCACCCACAGTCTGGGGCACACGTTGGTGCCGCTGTACTGCATACAAAATCAAAGTCTCCCATCGAATATGACAGATCTGTAGAAAGGATTTCATGATCTGGAAATAGAGACAATGTATGTACTTTTGTAACCCAAGAAAATCTTAATAAAAATATTTTTTTTAAAAAGCAGTATGAAATTCCACAAAAGACCAAACAAAATGGGAATTAAGATTTGCCTGCAGGCTGAATATAGAAACAGTTTTTAAAGAGCAGATTTTTTAGTAAGTAGCTGTAGTCAATGAACATGTTACATGAATTGCATAAAAATAGTTATAGGTAGAAATTGTTGGCCATTTTGCTAAAAGCTGTTGTGACTTCTGTATTGACCACACTGTTGTGGTTTTAAATAAAAATACAGTAATGATTAAAGATGATAAATTGAGTTACTACTACTACTACTACTACTACTACTACTATTATTATTATTATTATTATTATTATTATTATTATTATTTGCATGTAGCACTAAATGTTGGCCACCTCATGAGAAGAGAAGACTCCCTAGAAAAGACCCTGATGTTGGGAAAGATTGAGGGCACAAGGAGAAGGGGACGACAGAGGATGAGATGGTTGGACAGTGTTCTCGAAGCTACTAACATGAGTT
Source organism: Darevskia mixta (assembly GCA_034641385.1). Classification (NCBI taxonomy): domain Eukaryota; kingdom Metazoa; phylum Chordata; class Lepidosauria; order Squamata; family Lacertidae; genus Darevskia; species Darevskia mixta. The sequence goes on along the minus strand of JAWWNH010000224.1, from coordinate 3,218,735 downwards.
TGGCCAAACTGCGAGAGGCAGTGAAGGATAGGCGTGCCTGGCGTGCTCTGGTCCATGGGGTCACGAAGAGTCGGACACGACTGAACGACTGAACAACAACAACAGCACTAAATGACCAATCTAGCTAAAATCTCATTGTTGCTGCCACAGTCCCATCACCCAAAGCCTGAAAAATCATCCTTATATTTGGCTGGTTTTAAACACTGTTTTCTCATGTTTGGTGAGCATACACCAAAACTTGTCAAGTAAGATTTGATGCAAATGTTTGTATCTATGACTGCAGCTGTCTGATACTGTGATTTCAAAAGATAGTGGAGACAGAAAACGGTTGCACGGATTCCTGGAATTTCTCGAGATTACTACAGCTGCAAAAATGTGTCTGAAAACAACTGTGCTTAAAATATGAGACACTGATCACAAGTTGTTTGGGTGTTTCAGATACGGTATTTTAAGAAAAACCTACATCATGCAATGTACATTTAGAAAGGCAAACATTTTGGAAAATTAACAGACCATGAACATATTATTCCCCAAAACGTTACTGCTTGTGGGCCTCCCAAGATATCTGCTTGGCCACTGTGGGAAACAGAATGTTAGACTAGGTCAATGGTTCTCAAAGGGTGTGTCATGCCACACCTGTGTGGCAGGAGAGGATGACAAGGGTAGCGTGAAGATTCAATGACTATCAAAGAAACAGTTAAACATTTCAGTGTAGTGTAGTGGGATTCAAGAAAACCTTTACTGATTTAAGAACTGGGTCCAAGGTAACAAAATTAATTCCAATGGGGGAAAATGTAAGTTTCTGCACCTGGGCAGGAAGAACCAGCTGCACAAACATAGGATGGAGGACAAATGGATTGCCAGTACTACACAGGATCTAGCGGTAGTAGACCACAAGCTTAACGTGAGTCAACAGCGTAATGCAGCAGTAAAAAGAAGCTAATGCTATTATGGGCTGCAACAACAGAAGTATAGTGTCCGGATCAAACATGTGGTACAGTGACAATAAAGTATTTCTATTTCTATGTACAGAGGAGGGCAACCAAGATGATCAAGAATCTGGAAATCAAGCCTTATGAGGAATGGCTGAGGGATTTGGGCATGTTTAGCCTGGAAAAGAAGCGATTGAGTGGAGTTACAAGGGAAGGAGATCCTGCCTAAACAGCAGAAAGAGCTTTCTAACAGTAAGAACTGTTCAGCAGTGGAACAGAGTTCCTTTGAAGGTGGTGGGCTCTCTTTCACTGGAGGTTTTTAAGCAGAGATTGGATGGCCCTCTGTCATGGATGCTTTAGTTGAGTTTCCTGCATTGTAGGGGTTTGGACTAGATGACACTCGGGGTGCCTTCGAACTCTATAATTCTGTTCTACGAGTCCATGAATCTTCCTCCCAGTTTATGCCAAAGCAGATCCAGTGGGAGGAGAAGAAGCCTGGGAGACACTGTTAGATAAGCATTGCATACTGGGTGTAAAGTGACTTTCTGCCCACTATGAAAGAGGAAGGCTGCACAATGCCCAACATACTTACTGGGCTGATACCAGTTAATGGTATCTGACAGACAAAGCATGGAGGTTCTGTTCCAGGTAACATATTAAATATGAAACTGCATGTAGCGTGTTCTACACACTTTTAAATGAAAAAAAAATCCAGATATACAAAGAACAATACCTTACCCAGTAACTGATCAGAGGGTGACGTTTTATGTTAGCTTCTGTCGGAAGTCACAAATACTTATATGCTGTTTTCGGAATGTGATTTTTATGTGTTGTGATCTTTTATGTGATTTTTATGTGTTGGGCCAATGGCCGTAATAAATTTATCTATCTATCTAAAGAACAATATCATTGTCCCCCTCCATAAGTTCAAATAAATTACTTGCAAGTTATCAACACAATGAAATTGACCCAAGTACCGGTATCTATTGCTGGGACACACCCTAGGTGTGACACACCCACTGCAGTGATATTGACGCTATGAAAGAAAAAGCTCTCTTAACCTAGCCTAATATGTTTGGTGTGCTTCTAATTTTGCACTAATTTTGCATTGTAGGTCTTCTTTTATATATTTTAATGTATTTTAATATCTGTTGGAAGCCGCCCAGAGTGGCTGGGGGTACAAATAATAAATTATTATTATTATTATTATTATTATTATTCTTTGGAACAATTTTCAGCAGGTTAAATACCCCAATTTAAAGATGAACTCCTAAACTTTTTCATTGTCATTATTTTTTAGATCCAATATGTAGCACAAGGTCCTTTATGGGCAAATGATATTTTTAGATTCCTTTTCTTGTATCCTCCAAGAACACTTATTACAAAAGACTGGAAAAACTGACAGTAGCAGCACACTGTTATTGGTTTTTATTTTTGTTCTAGTGCAGGCTGACATATTACACAGAAAGTACTTTGCAGTCTCCAGCCTGTGAAGCAAACATCTGTGTTCCATGCACAGATACTCATTGCACAGAAAGAAACCTGTGAAAATTTTGAAAAGTGACATAACATGCTGAACTAATCTTGCCTGCAAACCTGCTGTCATATTATTCATAGAAATAAGATATTCCATGTGTTTCTTCAGAGATGAATGCCCCCCTCCATCAGTCTTCCTAGTCAAATTCCATAGAAAAATACCAAAGTAGAAATAGGGCATTCTGGCAAAATAGTTGCCTACACAGGTTCTGATTCCTCCTAGCCACCTGCCTTCAATCTGCAGAAAACAGTCATGTCTCCAAGGACTTTGCTATATACGTATTACATAACATCATGTCTAACAAAATTTGCTGCCACCCCCTGTCATCCCCCCCCCCCAAAAAAAGTTTTGGGGATTTGGAGCAGAGAAAGTAGGAGAGATTACATTATTTCCCTGCCTGTCACTTCTCAGCTCATAACCTGCCCCCCTTCAGGTTTCCAAATGTGTGACTGGAAAGAAATGTGCATTTGAAATTCCACAAAAGTAAAGCAGCTTATGGGGGCAGATTTGGTTCCTTCATCTACTGTGACAGTTGACAACACCTTCTCCACCTCTTATCAAGCATGATCCTCCTCATGCTTCTGGATGTTATGTTCTCACACTAGGTACCACTTTGCTTCCACAAAAGTTGCACACAACTTGCAGAGATAGAGCTGGACGTTCATCAGGTGCTCTGGTGTTTGCTGAATAGAGTGGTCCCTTAAGGCCAGCTTAGCACTGGAGAAGCAACAAATTCCCCTCCTGAATGCTTTTCCTAAGGAAGTCCATGTACATCTGTATGCAGATGTGGACCTTCAACAGCTTTCCAGTACCCTCTCCTTCATCTGCAATAGTTTTGGGCTAATGTGATTTTGCATATTTGCACAATACTTTACATTCCTCTCTGGGAAAAGTAAGAACAAGCCCCAAGAAATACACACACAACATATATAATTATATCTTTCAACTCAACAGTTCTATGATTCTATATTTATTCAGTACAAACATGAAAGGACAGGTGCACGTTCAGAAATGTAACCTTTTGAAATGCATGCATACTCAAAAATAAGTGACAGAGTTTTCAGTGGGGCTTACTCCCATGTCATAAGAAACTACTATTAGTCCATTTCACATTTCCTTTGAATTTTATCAGCTTGCTTCCCTCCCCCACCATTAACTCTCTAAAATTATCTAGTTACCGATGATGTTGAGTTATCTTGTTGCACAAAAGAAATAAGTATCTGTGCACAAACCTGAGCCTCAGATCCCACAAGAGATTAAATTCCTTTCTACATGTACAAGTTGCGAGCAGGAATACATACAAGGAGTAAATAGGATGTCCTTGAAAGGCAACCTTTAAAGATAGGGCAACTCTAATTTCAAAAGCTTGCGTTGTGTGTTTGTCCTTTTACCAATGCCAAGTTCTTCAGTAGGCACAAAGAAAAAATGGAAGCGGATTATGCCCAGATTTGTAGATGAATCCCTAGTTATTCTAACAATGACTGGGGGCTGAGGCACCTTTAATGGAATCACAGGCCCTGCCAAAAAAAACAGAGATGGCTTTAAGTTCTGTTGTCCCAAACAATGGTCTGGAAAATATGTCTTTCCCAATATGGTGATTCAGAAAGCTACAGCTATTAAAGCTGCAAAGGGAAAGGTGGCAAGCCCAATAAAGTTTGTCATATATAGTGTATCACCATTTTGTTGTTGTTGTTGTTGGCATCTGTCTGTCTCGAGAGACAATGGATTGTGCCTCTGAAGATGAAGTCAAACCGCTAGAGAATCACAGCACCTGACTGTGACTGCAGAGACCAGTAACTTGTAACTGCTATACATCCAACGGCTGCCATGCAGGATGTACAGTTGACCACATTGTTGGAGATGGAATTTGGTGCTGGCTGAGTATTTTCCACATAGCAACACACCAGGTGGCTTAGTGAAATACATTCAGGCTTCATCTTCTCTCCAAGTTGGCATGTTTTAATGTAGAAAGTGACCCACAGAAAGTTTTGAAATGATTTCCAAATCTTTATTCCCCATCATCACATGAACTCTTCAATCAATTGAGTAGTCCCCAACATCAATTGTATCATGTCAGGATCTTCTCATTTAAGGAATAGTCTACGGATCTGTGTGTAAACACTCCTTCATGTATGATTATACTGCCAAGGGTAGTTGTGTAACAACCATTTAAGCAAGGGTACTCACATGGATGAGCACTCCTGTTGTGAGAAGAACTGGGGAACTCACACTCAACCCCTCTCAGGGAGAGCAGTGGGTTACCTGTGCATGCCTGATCTAGGGCATCTTGCCATGTGAATTCTCTAGATCACGAGGAGAATATCTACACCAGCTGTGCATGCTTACAGGGCTATATCATTTTGACAAGGAAATTCCATGTACAATTGGGAAGATAGCAAGCCACGGAGAGTTGCTGTTCAGATAGATCAGCTCTGAATCAGCAGTATTCCTGCAGGTTTTACATGTACATACTGCTTAAGCCACCATCTCCCACAGGCTACTTCCAATTAATCTGCAGTGTAAACTCCGTTTGCTTTTGAGCAAACATCAAAGTTTACAAAGGACCTACTTTGCTCCATAATAGCAGCTTTTTGAAAACTACTCAATAGCACATTTGGCTCTTCCCCAAAAGATCTATGTAAATCAATTAATCCTTTAAAAATATCCCAGGGCATTCTGCACTATTTATCCAGTCTTTAGCACTTCACTCTTCATTTTGCAATTCTTCTTGAATAGATAGCCCAGCTGTTTGCCACAAGGTAACAGCTCCCCCCAAATCAGGTTGCTTCCCAGCGCCTTCATCTCCTAGGAAGAACTGTATCATTATCTCAGGATGGGGCCTTTCTGCAAAGACCTCATGACCTGCATACGCTTTCCTATTCTCTCTAGAGTGACAAGTACTATCCAGCAGGCTTTAATGCTGCTATTTTCATTGAGAACCCGCAATTACCTTCGGCAAGGAGCACTTCAGTCTCTTTACGTGATTACAGGCCAAATGCTTTGTAAAGCACACACAGCTGCAGTTTACCAGACCTATCAAGGGAATCTCCCCAACAATCAAGTCCCATTTGGAGACATCTGTGTTGTTTTTGAAATGACGCTGCAAAACGTGTTGGGTTTTTTTTTTTGCTGTATAGCCAAACCCAGTTAGACTGGTGACAAGGAGCAGCTGCCAGGACCATAAAACCTGTTCTGAAATACCTACATTTTCTCCCAGTACGTTTTCCGAGCACAATTCAAAACGTTGGTGCTAACCTTTAAAGTCCTAAACGGCCTTGGCCCTATATATCTGAAGGAGCGTCTCCACCCCCATTGTTCAGCCCGGACACTGAGGTCCAGCGCAGAGGGCCTTCTGGCGGTTCCCTCACTACGAAAAGCCAAGTTACAGGGAACCAGGCAGAGGGCCTTCTCGGTAGTGGCACCCGTCCTGTGGAACGCCCTCCCATTAGATGTCAAAGAGATAAACAGCTATCTGACTTTTAGAAGACATCTGAAGGCAGCCCAGAAGTTTTTAATGTTTTATTGTGCTTTTTATATATGTTATGTATGTTGGAAGCTGCCCAGAGTGGCTGGAGCAACCCAGTCAGATAACAACAACAACAATTATTTTTATTTTATTTTATTTTATTATTTATACCCTGCCCATCTGGCTGCGTTTCCCCAGTCACTTTGGGCAGCTTACAGCATATATGAAAAATTGTAACACATCAGACATTAAAAATTTCCCAGTACAGGTTGGGTACAAATAATAAAAATATTATTATTATTATTCTATAGGAAGAATTACAACAAGCACTGATACTGATCTGTATGTTGCATTTGAGAACTTAAGTGGGTGAGAGCACTTACATAGTACTTGATAACACAATGCACCATGCTAAATTCCCAAAGTCAGGTTTCCAAAATCAGATTTGTAAATTCAAGTCTCCTGTTCAAAATAGATGCCGATCTTACAATGGATACTTAAACCTAACAACCTGGCATTTGAATTTCAGTAAAAATTAAAGATATGTATGAGTTGTTCATTTAGGGAGAGCAGAACAGGAAACCCTAGATTCAGATCAAACATAAATGCACAGGCATAAGTATTTGTTGGGTGAGTTTGAGCCCCACACTGGGCAAAAGATTCATGCATTGCAGGGAGTGGACTAGATGACCCTTGTGATCCCCTCCAACTCTACAATTCTATGATTCTATGTCCCTAATTGACCAGTTCTTAACTGCTGGGATAGCTCAGTCAGTAGAGCATGAGACTGGACTTAACCATCCAGGGGTCCTTTTACTTAGTGCACTATGCAATGACATGGAACAGGGACTTCTTGGTAGTGGTGCCCTGGATGCAGAACTCACTTCTCCTGGAGGTGCAGATTGTTACCACATTATTAAGGCTCCAACACCTGGTTAAAAATGCACCTCTTCTATAGGCTCTTTGAAGGCATTTAAATTATCTAGGTTTTAAGTGGTGCCTAAAGTCTTAGTCTGCTAATGTGCTGCTGCTTACCTTTAATTGTTTTAGGTTGGATTTTAGCTTATTTGTACTGTATTGTTTGATTTACCTGTATGATGCTTTTAGTTATGTTAGAATCCACCCTGAGATTACTACGTAACGTATGCCAGAATATAAATTTGGTTAATATATTAAATAAATAAATAAACCATTGACCATGTTCCACCTTTTGCAATCCACTCGTGAGTTTGGGTAGTGGTGAATAAAATTATTTTTTCTGCCAAAACTCAGAAAATAAAATTTGGCATCTTTACTCCAACCTTCCTCAGGTTTTGATACCTATGGACAAAAACTAGCTGAATGATGGAAATACTGAGGCTTAAACAGTCACTTAAAAGACTAGCTTTGAACAATCCAAAATCTGGGTCTCCAGTCTGATGAAAAAGTTAGCATCAACTAGAAGCAAAGGAAATCCCCAACTCTCTCTCTCATTTGGAAGGAGTGTGAAAATTGCAGTAGCTGCTCACTTACAACAAATTACTTCAACCAAGCCATTTTTGCTGTATTTGTAGGTGTAATCCAATTTGGCATGGCATTTAAAGTGATATTTCTTAAGATCTACTCCAAAACCTAAGAGCAAATTCATTATTTAAACACCGAGAATGAGCAGGCAGGGGTTCCAATAAGGGGCGCAAGTTTTGCATTAGCAAGGTTTGTGCCTCCAGATTGTTTTTGGAAGGCGCTTTTTAAATTAAGCTTTGAACCATGGTATACCTTTTTGTCTTTAGCAAAGAGCATGGGGTGAGCTGGGGAGAGAAATGACTGGCAGAGAAAAAGAGGGGAGGTGGTGAGAGATTGTAGGAACCAAGAATCAGTAATTATGTTTTGTCCACATTAGAGACTTTCTCTGGGGGGTTGAGTATTATGAGACATCCAGCTTTCATTTCAGGAACGCGAAGGATGACAGTATCAATCATCCCCCATCTGAGCCCAGCAATTAACGTGGTGTGTGATGCCATAATATTTTGTTTCCTTTTTTCAAATTCTGTTTATTTTCCTGGGCTTCTTTCCCCCACTGTAGTGCTGTGTTGATAATGACTAAAACAGAAGGGGGTGTTCCAGACACAGCCGCTCAATAATTTTAACCATAGGCGGGATTTCTCAATATGCGACGGAGGCTTGGGGAGTGCAGTCTGATTAAGTCAGATCTAATATGAAACATTCTAACTGTGATCGTAAAACCTTCTGGTGCCAGAGAACGGAAATGTGCTTCAGGTAGGATGTAACAAAAGAACGACTATGTGGGCTGCACATCCTGACTGTCCATAGTTGCAGCCAAGAGGAGAGGCAAAAGAAGGATGGGGTCTTGCTTTTGTAACGGTATCAAAACACACGAGAACCAAGGGTTCTGCTTTTATTGAGAATTTCCATCCCAAGGAAAGCATAGAACAGGGGCCGGCAACCTAAGGCCCATGGGCCACAAGCGGCCCATGGGGGTCGTTTAACCGGCCCATGGACCCCCGCTGCCTGCTCGGTCGGCTCCCGTGCGCCACGCTATACCGGCGTGGAGCAGAGCGGGGACCACCTTCCGCGATGCTGGTCAGCTTCCCATTGGCTGCAGGAAGCTCCTTCAGCCAATGGGAAGCTGTGCATGCCTCCTCCGCGCCGGAAGGAGCGCCAGAAATAGTGTTTGCACATGTGTACGTGTGTGCGCGCACACACACACTCCAGCCCACCGCGGTGTCTGCAGGACCGTGAACTGGCCCAAGCCACAAAAACTTTGCCAACCCCTGGCATAGAAGATGTACCTGAAAGTGGAACAAAGCTATAACCATTTGCAACAGTGCTAGAGAAGCACTTTCATAGCGAGTGAAAGTGACAAACAGATGTGAGAAAATATGCTTGTCATACAGGTGCACTCATCCCAAGAGCTCAGGTTGGCTGTGGGTTCCTCTTGAGTACATTCAAACCTGGAAAAGTTGTTGTGTAAAGTCTGAAATGGCCTTCAGGGGCTACTATCACCTCCTAGCAGTGCAGCAATAAAATTGCTAGCACATTTGCAAAGCTATGCCGGATCCAGTATGGTTTCAAGTCGGTTGTCGAGATTCTTGCATTGCAAGAGGTTGGACTAGATCTCTCTTGGGGTAGCTTCCAACTCTACATTTCTCTGATTCTCTGATTCTATACTACAAAACAAATGGAACTATAGACTTAAGTATGGATCTCAGAAACAAAACATCTCTTGAAAAGGGGGCTTTTGTCCTGCACTGGTAATGGTGCAATAGTTGCAGTACAAGTATTTCAAAGAACTGCAACTAATGCATGTAAAATACACTACTGTCTGCCCCCCATCCCAATTTTATCTCTAATGTATCAAATGGTGAATTTTTATAACCTATTAATATTAGTTTCTCCATACTCCATGAATACATCCCCATTAAAATCTCTATTGTCTCTTCCAAAATTATTCCCTTATGTGGCATACAGAAAGCGTTTGTATGTGTTTGTTTTAATCACTAAATATATTTAATTAAGATTAATTAAAAATGCTCATATTCAAACAGTATTATTATTAATAACATTTATACTGATTAGTTGCTTTTCTCTGGGGGGGGAGAGAACTGAAAGCGACTTATAATAATAATAATAATAATAATAATAATAATAATAATAATAATAATAATTTATTATTTGTACCCCGCCCATCTGACCGGGTCCCCCCAGCCACTCTGGGCGGCCTCCAACAAACACTAAAATACATTAAAATATTACAGATTAAAAACTTCCCTAAACAGGGCTGCCTTCAGGTGTTTTCTAAAGGTCATGTAGTTGTTGATCGTTTTGACCTCTGAAGGGAGGGCGTTCCACAGGGCGGGCGCCACTACCGAGAAGGCCCTCTGCCTGGTTCCCTGTAGCTTTGCTTCTCGCAGTGAGGGAACCACCAGAAGGCCCTCGGCGCTGGATCTCAGTGTCCGGGCTGAACGGTGGGGGTGGAGACGCTCCTTCAGGTATACAGGACCGAGGCCGTTTAGGGCTTTAAAGGTCAGCACCAACACTTTGAATTGTGCTCGGAAACGTACTGGGAGCCAATGTAGTTCTCTCAGGACCGGTGTTATGTGGTCCCAGCGGCCACTCCCAGTCACCAGTCTAGCTGCCGCATTCTGGATCAATTGCAGTTTCCGGGTCACCTTCAAAGGTAGCCCCACGTAGAGCGCATTGCAGTAGTCCAAGCGGGAGATAACCAGAGCATGCACCACTCTGGCGAGACAGTCTGCGGACAGGTAGGGTCTCAGCCTGCGCACCAGATGGAGTTGGTAGACAGCTGCCCTGGACACAGAATTAATCTGCACTTCCATGGACAGCTGTGAGTCTAAAATGACTCCCAGGCTGCGTACCTGGTCCTTCAGGGGCACAGTTATGCCATTCAGGACCAGGGAGTCCCCCACACCCGTCTGCCCCGTCCCCCAAAAACAGTACTTCTGTCTTGTCAGGATTCAACCTCAATCTGTTAGCCGCCATCCATCCTCCAACCGCCTCCAGGCACTCACATAGGACCTTCATTGCCTTCACTGGTTCTGATTTGAAAGAGAGGTAGAGCTGGGTATCATCCGCATACTGATGAACACCCAGCCCAAACGCTCTGATGATCTTTCCCAGCGGCTTCATATAGATATTAAAAAGCATGGGGGAGAGGACGGAACCCTGAGGCACCCCACAAATGAGAGCCCAGGGGTCTGAACACTCATCCCCCACCACCACTTTCTGAACACGGCCCAGGAGGAAGGAGCGGAACCACTGTATAACAGTGCCCCCAGCTCCCAACCCCTCTAGACGGTCCAGAAGGATGTTATGGTCGATGGTGTCAAAGGCCGCTGAGAGGTCCAGCAGAACTAGGAAACAGCTCTCACCTTTGTCCCTAGCCCACCGGAGATCATCGACCAGCGCGACCAAGGCAGTTTCAGTCCCATGATGAGGCCTGAATCCCGATTGGAAGGGATCCAAATGGTCCGCATCCTCCAGGCGTGCTTGGAGTTGTTCAGCAACCACCCGCTCAATCACCTTGCCCAAGAATGGTAGATTTGAGACTGGGCGATAGTTGGCCATAATGGCCGGGTCTAAAGATGGTTTTTTAAGAAGCGGTTTAATGATCGCCTCTTTCAGCGGGTCTGGGAAGACTCCCTCACAGAGGGAAGCATTCAACAGCCCGCGGAGCCCATCGCCCAGCCCTTCCCGGCTAGCTTTTATAAGCCAGGATGGGCAAGGGTCAAGAAGACAGGTGGTCGGTTTCACTCGTCCAAGCAGCCTGTCCACATCCTCAGAGGTAACAGATTGGAATTGATCCCATGAAACATGACTAGACAGAGCTCTAGCACTCTCCCGCCCCGGCTCTGCTCCCACGGTGGAGTCTACCTCCTTCCGAATCTGAGCGACTTTATCTGCAAAAAACTTAGCAAAAGCATTGCAGGAGATCTTGGGGTCCCCACCAGACCCCGATGACGGAGGTGGTTCTGCTAGATTGCGAACCACCTGGAAGAGTCTCCTGCTGCTGTTTTCTGCAGATGCGATAGAAACGGTGAAGAAGGTCCTCTTCGCCGTCGCCATTGCCACTTGGTAGGCTCGAAGTTGAGCTCTAGCTCGTGTCCGGTCTGATTCAAAAGGACATTAAAACAAAAACAAGTGGCAATTAACCAGCAAGAACTGAGAGAAATTGGCTCTTTGATGAGGAAAAGATGAGTAGATAAGAAGGTGAACTGCCCCCCTCTCACAGAGAACAATATAAATATACAACCTCAGATAAAAACAGAAAGACACCTTTTGGACGTTCTGAAATATAATAAAGAGAAAAGATGATGGAGAAAGAAGGGAAAGTAGACGGGAAAGAACAGAAAAGATTAAAAAATCAAGGATCCACCACACCAGCAAGTTCTCAAAAGAAGGCCCCTAATCCAGAGGTAGATAATTGTGAAATTAAAGAATTAATTCTAGGATTAAAGGCAGAGTTGAATGGAAAGATGGACTTAATAAATGGAAAATTAGATAAAATGGAAAATAAAATTGAACAAAATTTGAAAAAGATTGAAGAAAATACAAAAGCAATTATAGAATTGAATAAGCAAGTAGAGACAATGAAAGAGAAAGATAAGGAAATAGAGAAAGAGGCACAAACTTTGACAACAAAGATAAATAGACAAGAAGAAGTGGTGGAATCCTTAACAGAGGCGAGTAAAGAATTTAAAGAAAATCACGAAAGAACACTTGATGAATTACAGAAGTTAAAAGAGGTGCAAGAATCGACATGGGATGCTCTTGCGATGCAAGAACTAAAACAGAACGATTTGACATTGAGAGTAAGGGGTCTGAAAGAAACACAGGACGAGGACATAGAGGGTATTCTTATTAAAGGCCTGGCGAACTGGATGCAAATAGAAGAAGAGGATATATCAATATGTGTGGACAGGGCGTTTAGACTGAAATCTAAAAATCCAAGACCAAGCAGATGGCCAGCGGACTGTCTTCTATTTCTGAATTCTAGAATTTTGAGAGACAAAATGATGCAAAAGAAAAAGGTGCAGAAATTCAGAATAGACGACAGAGAAATAATTTTAAAAAGAGAGGTCCCACCAAGACTGTTGAGAAAGAGAACAAAATATAGAATGGTGACCGATGCCCTGTCAAGGAACAATATTCAATTTAAGTGGGAATTCCCAGAAGGGATCTCCTTTTACTATGACCAGACCAAGATAAAGCTAACTACGGACTTAGAGGTGGAGAGGTTTTGGAAGAAATTTGAGAAAGTACTGGGAGGGGGAGGGGGGCTGGGCCCGAGAGGAGGTCAAAGACAAAGACAAAGGCAAAGAGTTGAGACAGAAGAGGAACAAGAGGAGGGGGAGATTGGGACAAAACTTTGAGTCACTTAAGGGAAGGTGGTTTGGTTGCTATAGACTAGCCAGATTTCGTACTCCGTTGATCAGCACTTTGTGAGATTTGAATAAAGTAAAAGGCCAAAGAGCCCGGTTTTTAATCAGTATTATAAATATCTTGAAATAAAACAGGTTTTCTAAATCCATCTCACGAGTAAGGCCATTTTCTGAGAAAGAATGGATCTAAAAATAATTTCGTGGAACGTGAACGGTTTGAATAATAAAGTAAAAAGAAACAAAATAGAACATTGGTTATGTAAAAAGAAATTAGATCTGATATGCCTCCAAGAAACCCACATCAAAAAAGGCCATCGTAAGATATTGGTAAACAAAAGATTAGGAGAGGAGTTTGTCTCCTCGGATGTCAAAAAGAAAAGAGGAGTGGTGCTGTATGTTAAACCAGAATTGAAACCAGAACAATTGGGAAAAGATAAAGAAGGGAGAGTCATTATGGTGAGAATCCAAGGAAATTCGGAAAAAATAATAGTGGTGGGGATTTATGCTCCCAATGAGAAAAGAACAGAATTTTTCAAAAAAGTAGAAAACATGCTATCAGAACTAAGCGATCAAAAAATCATTATGATGGGGGATTTTAACGGGGTGGTCTCCCCAGAAGCGGATAGATATAGTGATGAGACAGAGATAAGAGAGGGAAGACTCCCAAAAAGTTTCTTCCAGATGATAGATAATTTGGAGCTACAAGATGTATGGAGGGTTAGACATCCAACACAAAAGCAGTTTACTTTCTTTTCGCATCCGAATAATTCGGAAAGCAGAATCGACCAAATTTGGACAACTAAAGATTTATTAATAAGATGCCAAAAGATTGATATTTTACCTAAAATACTCTCGGATCATAACCCAGTTGGTATGGAGATAATGGGAACACAGAGGGGAACAAAAAGATGGAGGTTAAATGAGAGGATTCTGGAAGATGAAAAAATAATTGAAAAAACAGAAAAAGTATTAAAAGATTATTTTGAATTAAACCAAGGAACTGAGGTGAGCATTAATACAACCTGGGATGCAGGGAAAGCAGTTATTAGAGGGTTTTTGATAAGCCAAAATAGTTGGAAGAGGAAAGAAAAAGAGAAAAAATTAGAAGACTTATTAAAAGAGATAAGAGAAAACGAATTGGAATTAGCTAAGAAGAAGAAGAAAGGAAAGGAGGAGATAAAAAGGAACATTAAATTACTGCAAACCCAAGTATCAATGATTCTAGAACAGGAAATAGAGAACAAAATAAGATTTGCTAAACAGAGAAATTTTGAACATGCAAATAAAACAGGGAAATATCTAGCATGGCAACTGAAGAAACAACAAAAAGGGAAAGTAATAGATAAGATAAAAGAGGAAGGAAAGATGATCACACACCCTAAGGAGATCGCAGAAGTTTTTGTAAATTTCTATAATAACCTATACAAGGAGGAGGTAGTGGAACAAAGAGAAATAGAGAATTATATGAAAGAGATTAATCTGCCAAAGATAGAGAAAGAAGAGAGAGAGGAAATAAATAAACCAATTACAAATATAGAAGTGCAAGATATAATTAGAGAAGCCAAGTTAGGGAAATCTCCAGGATTAGACGGTTTGTCAGCCCTATTTTATAAAAAATTTGAAAAAGTATTAAATGAACCGCTGAGGGCAGTAATGAATGGAATCTTAGAAAAAGGGGTAATACCAAATTCATGGGAAGAGGCCTTAATTACAGTTGTTCATAAACAAGGTAGCGAGACTGACCAGGTCAAAAATTACAGACCCATATCCCTATTAAACAATGATTATAAGCTATTTGCGGGCATAATGGCCAAGAGATTGAAGGGATTCCTTAATAGATTAATAAAAAAGGATCAGGCGGGTTTTCTGCCTAACAGATACATGGGGAACAATGTGAGGAATGTGATCGATATATTGGAATATTTAACCATCAAAAATAACAAGAAAGCGGCTCTATTCTTTTTAGATGCTGAAAAAGCTTTTGATAGGGTTTCATGGCAGTTTCTCCAAAAATCGATTAAGATATTAGGCTTTGGGGACAAAATCTATAATGCCATTAAGGCAATATATAAAAATCAAAAAGCTAAATTAATAATAAACAGTGAAATCATGGGGGATATAAAAATCCAAAGAGGTACCAGGCAGGGGTGTCCATTGTCGCCATTATTATTTATTTTAACCCTGGAGTTTTTGATGGAAAAGGTGAGGAGGAATGATAAAATTAAAGGAATCAAAGTAGGGAAGGATGTCCATAAAATTAAGGCATTCGCGGATGATGTGGTAGTGACATTGGAAGAGCCAAAGGAAAGTATAAACGAATGTTTAAAAGAAATTGGAAAATATGGTAAATTAGCTGGTTTGAAATTAAATATTAATAAATCCAATATGATAATGAAAAATATGACAAGAGGAGAAAATGGAAAATTGGAAAAAGAAACAGGCTTAAAAGTAGTAAATAAATTAAAATATTTGGGAATTTGGCTAACAAACAATACAAATAATTTGGTACAGGATAATTATATAAAGACCTGGAAGGAAGTTAAAAAGAATCTGGATATATGGGAGAGGCTTAAACTATCCTTGTCAGGTAGAATAGCAGCCATCAAAACTAATATATTGCCCAAAATGTTATTCCTCTTCCAAATGATTCCGATCCTGGGGTCCACAAAAATGATATTTAAACAATGGAAAAAAGATTTAACTAGATTTATTTGGAACCATAAACCCCCGAGGATAAAATATAAATTGCTGATAGACAGTAAGAACAGGGGAGGTCTGGCTTTACCAGACCTAGAAATATATCATGATGCGGCGGGGTTTTTATGGATGAAAGAGTGGATAACCTTGGAGAATCAAGAACTATTGGATCTGGAGGGGTTTGACAATAGAGCAGGTTGGCATGCTTATCTAGTAGAGGATAGAGTGAAGACACATAAAGGATTTAATAGTCATATTATAAAGAAATCCCTGTTAAAAATATGGGAAAAATACAGAAGAATAGTGGAGCCAAAAACGCCAAAATGGATTTCGCCCATTGAAATAATCACAATTAAAAAATTAAATTCTGAAAAGGTATGGGGAAGATACCAGGATTTAATAGAAATAAAAGATGGGAGTTACAAATTAAAAGAATATGAAAAGGTCAAGCAGTATACAACCGGTTGGTTACAATATCATCAAATTTATAGTAAATTTAATAAAGATAAAGCCCAAAACGAATTTTTGAATGAACCATCAATACTGGAGACACACCTGATTGGAAAAAAGAAGAAACTAATAGCTAGCATGTATAATATTCTCTTGGAGTGGGAGGTGAAAGATGAGGCTATTAAAGAAACCATGACCAAATGGGCCATAGAGTTGGGAAAACCAATAGAACTAGATAAATGGATAAGATTATGGAATCAAACCTGGAAGTTCACGGCGGCAGAGGGGATCAAAGAAAATCTGATCAAAGTATTTTATAGATGGTACATCACCCCGAGTAAGATACACAAAATGTATAAAACAAAGAATAATTTGTGCTGGAAATGTGAGAAAGAAGTGGGAACAATGAGTCATATGTGGTGGCACTGTGAAATAGTACAAAAGTTTTGGATCCAAATTTTAGAAGAGATTAAAAAGATATTGAAATACAATGTAAAGAAAAGCCCAGAGCTTTTCTTATTAAGTATATTAGATGGAGAAATTGCCAAACAGGATGAGAAGCTGTTTCTATATGCCACAGCGGCCGCCAGAATTCTGATTGCGTCCTACTGGAAGAAAAAAGGAATACCAGAACTAAGAGAATGGCAAGAAAAATTGTTTAGTTTCCTGGAACTAGCCAGAATTACGGACGCAATCAGAGGCCGCAGTGTACAAAAATTTAAATTGGGATGGGACAAATTTGGAGAATATTTGAAGAAACAGTGCCCCACCATGAGGACTTGGATCCATTTCTAAAAATCTGGTGCCAGAAAAGATAAGATTGGAAGAGAGCACGGAATAACAAAAAAGAATGTAAATGAAGAATAAGCAAAGGTAGCGGGAAGTGATGGGGAAAAAAACCTGAGGTATAGACAAGCGGAAGTCAAAAGGGTGGGAAGGGTAGGGAGGGAACATTGAAGAACGATGAGGATGGGCTTAAAGATGTAAACAAAAATGGATGCAAATTTGTAATGTATAATATTATGAGTGGATGTATTAGTTTTGTAAATTTTGTTTTTGATTTCGTTGTTTTTTTGTTTGATTTCTTTTTTCTTGGAATTTGTATGAGTGTATGCTTTAAAATTTAATAAAATTCTATTAAAAAAAAAAAAGAAAAAACAAAAAACAAAAAAACAAAAACAAGTGTAAAGCAACCTAAAACACACCAGCAATATATGTGTGTTTTATTGAATCTCTGAGCAGTGTGAGATTCCAGGGGTTCCACAATATTAGCCTATGATGGAGGGGTTCACAGCATCTACACCCCAAAAGGGTCTTGTTTCTCTCATAGCCACAGCCTTAGATACAAGCAGAAATCAAGCATTGTGCTCTGTCTCTCTGGCTTTCCAGTCTGCAGATTTGCTTCTAGGTTACATCACACCAAACTCTGCCCTTAAGCTCTGGCTTTTTCCCCTTCTCACTATCTAAGAGTTGGAAGAGGGGTCCCACTCATTTGCCATCTGGACCAGAAACCCCTCTCTTTTACTTCCTTAATGGCTCATCACCCACACAGTTACCTGAACATAGGAAGCTAGCCTGGCTTGGTTAGCTGGGTCCAGGGATTAAATTCTAGCACTCACTGGATCCAGAAATTTAGAGGAGTCTGGCACCCACAAACTTATAACACTAGAAAAGGGCAGCTCCAACTCAACCCCACTCCAGTAGAAAATAAGCAGAAAATGAAGATCCAAATCCTGGGACAACCAGAATATCTTTTCCTAGCAGCTAAAAACAGATAGTGATATATCAGGGGATGGTTTAGGAACATTTTGGGGATAATGGTTAGGGGCTAGAGGGGGTCAAGAGGCCAACACTGGGACTTTCTACAGGAAACCTGGAAAAAATACACTTCTTGTGACATATGCAATGCCATATTATTCCTTCCCAATTGCTCAGCCCCATGCACTAATCTCAAATGGTTGTGAGGAGGTATGGTCAAACTCACTCTTTCCACCAAATGCAAGAGGAAGGCGTCGTGAATTCAGAGGAGAAGATACTGGCAGGGCCGTAGCTAGAGGGTGGTGAGGTGGGCCCCCGCCAGGGGCACAGGCAATGGGTGTGTGGGTGTGCAAAATCAGCTAAAAATATGTCCATAATTATAAATATCAATTATTGCCTCATAAGGAATGGTTTTAAATAGAGGGTGAATGGCATTGGGTGGAAGGGGTTGAAGGAGAGGCGCAATCTGGACGGTTCTGCCAGAGGCGCAAGATGGCCTAGCTACGGCTCTGGATACTGGACCCGCCTAAATGACAGGACAAGGGCAAACATAGCATGAAAGGCCCATAGTAATTCACCCCAAATATTGAGGCACTTCACATCACATCAAAAGGAGTGGTGTCTCCTACTGTACATGGAAAAGGCTAAAAGTTTGATGGAGTTAAAAATATCAACAGGGAGAAAGGAAGGTGGCCCCATCAGAGAGATGTAATTTGAAGGATTTAATATCTCCTTGAAAAGTTAAAAACGACATCTCTGTCACTTTTCCAGGCACAATCCTCTACTTTTAATCCATTTGCTTGAAAACTCAACGTAAAATTGCATTTCAGTGACACAAACAAGTGACAGGGTGTAGATTATTAAGCAGGACATCCCTTTAGACTCTGGGTGCTGTTGTTTTGAAAGCCCTAAAATGTTTTGACTGATTTTACAGTTTAAAGGGAATGAGGAGCACAAAGACTTATGCAAAACACTGTGGGAAACTTTATGATTTTGGCTTACCAACAAAACTGGCTGCTAATGAAACACGTATTGTACTGGAAATAGAATTCATTCGATATCAGTCATGCTCTCTGTAATTTTGCCATTGATAAAATGATAATCAGTGGAGCAGTAGTCTATGGCATTATGCTTCCATGAGCATGCCTTGCATTAAAGTGCAAATAAACCTAGTAGAAGCTAGTTTTCAGTGAGCACTGAAGCAATTATGAAAATAAACTCTGTGGAAGGTGCACAGAAGCAGCAAGGAATCTGGAAAGATGTCCATGTCACCATGAAACAGCAACTTGACACATACAGGTCTCAATAGAACTGCAGGGAGGAAAAGCTTCCCTGCTGAACTGAACACAGCATACAGTTAAATAATAAATCAGAGGCTTGTAAGCCAAGTTTCCCGGAAAAGCAGAGCCACATCTTGGGTTGCAACAGCCAGAAAGCCACAACTTATACTGACCTCACGGCAAAGTGTTACAATTCAACACCAGTATTATGAGAAATGCCTCAAGTAAGTCTTAGTAGATAAGTCATCCCATCCTTAAATAAAATTAAATAATTCACACAACTTTTTTTATGAATAATTCTTAATTTCTGTGAATCTTTGTGGTGCATATCTATCATGTTTACTCAAAAAGATTTTATCCCAAGAAAGTGTGTTCAATATAGCAGCCTTAGTGTACAAGTAGTTTGCCATTTTTTCTTACAAATAGTGTTCTCCAACTGTAGCCCAGACTTGAGATGAGGTTCTGATAACCATTGCCTAATTCCACCCCCTAATTAAAATCTGTGTCATCGCCTGTGTCAAACTGCCCCATTCTGTTTTTCATTTCCCTCTCTGTTCTTTTGAAATGTAATTTGCATAAAAATGGATCTGGAGGGATCTACAATGAATTTTAAAGTAGACGATCAGAAGCATCATAGGTGTGTGTAGCTGCTCCCTGTACTGTGATCTTATATGGCTGTGTGGGGTGTGTGTGTGAATACTACAGCTAAATGGATGAAAATTGTTGCCCTGGTTTTCCCAGCCAACCATAACCACCCTACCAGAAGGGAAATGGTGGCAAAAGGCCACATGATTGGCCCTACCCACACAGTTCTGGTATTCATACACAGTTGATGCATGGGATCGTATCAATGGCATACACCCCCACAGAGTCTCAGGGATAGATTGGGAGTCCATCCAAGTCTGCACTATGTTCCTATACAGCAGTGGTAGGCAACAGCGTTCCTTCAAATGTCATCAGATCCCAACTCCCACCTGCACCAGCCAACATGACTAATGGACATAGATCATGGTTGCTGTAGCCCCACAGCATGTGGAGGGCACCCCACTGGCTAACCCTGCCCTATAGCAAACAAAAAGTATTGTTCTCTTCAATCTCTGACTCAGGGTACTCAGAGAATTGCTGCAAGCATTAATGGCACCTTCTGTTTAGTATTTCAGAGTGGGCTGAGCATTAACGAGTCACCACCCAAGTCACAACTGTGTGGCAAAACAGTAAAAAGGAACATGCCCAGAAGCACTAGTATAAGAAAACTGTAACTGAAAGGGCAATATCAGAAGACTCATAACATCATTGGCTATTTTTGGTTTAAGACAGTTGATCTCTTGGCTTATTCTGCAAGAAAATTTTTATTATTAATCATTACAATTTTGATCACATTCACATTTTATATACAATCCTAAACACACCTTAGTTAAAGGTAAAGGGACCCCTGACCATTAGGTCCAGTCACGGACGACTCTGGGGTTGCGGTGCTCATCTCGCTTTACTGTCCGAGGGAGCCGGCGTACAGCTTCTGGGTTATGTGGCCAGCATGACTAAGCCGCTTCTGGCGAACCAGAGCAGCACACGGAAACACAGTTTACCTTCCCGCCGAAGCGGTACCTATTTATCTACTTGCACTTTGACGTGCTTTCGAACTGCTAGGTTGGCAGGAGCAGGGACTGAACAATGGGAGCTCACCCTGTCATGGGGATTCGAACTGCCGACCTTCTGATCGGCAAGCCCGAGGCTCTGTGGTTTAACCCACAGGTAAATCACAGTAAGACTTCCAGCACTGCAAGTGACCACAAGAAAACTTACTTCAGTTGCTTCTGCATGGTGAGCTGAGAGCTTGTCTGCATTTCTGCTTACCCCATGCCTAGAAAGCATGAGGCAGAGCAGTTTCCCACTTGCCTCATGCTTTCTGGGGATGGGTCTGAGCAGTTCTGCATTTCCCCTGGAGCTTACCCCATAGAAAACCCACTCTTTACACTGAATCGGAACAACAATCCACAGAAAACCCTATTGCTGTTTGGTCGAATTCAGCAGTTAACAGTGGGTTCTCCCAGGGGAAAGCGGCAGGGCAAACTGAGGTGTGGACGAGGGCTGGCTGTCACCATGGTAGTAACATCTAACATATGCCATGCCTCCAGAGCCTGCATTTCACACTCAGATCCCTTAACAAGGCACAACTGAACATGTTCACCATGCCCCCCCCAAAAAACACAACTCACAAAACGTGAAAAATGAAGATAGAATCTGACATAAGAAGAGATTTTTGTGAGAAATGGCATACAAAACATTAGTTAAAGCTCATGCTGTGAAGCTCAAGTTGTGACGTTAACTCTTTAATACTTGCACAACTTAGCACAGCTACATATAATAGTTATGACACAAGCCATGCAATATACACACATTTTACCTGCAGAATTGCAAATTCGTAGCAGCATTATGCTCCCTTTCCAATTTCATGTTCTAACAGCTTTAAGCATAATATTTCTTTGTAAACAGAGAAGTTTGTTACAATCACAAAAGAATAAAAAAAGAATTATTGTGTGTGTGGAAACAAAAGAAGTTCTCACAGTAATCATTCATCTTCACAGCTCACCTGCTTTATCACCAAATTAAAACTAGCAACACATGAACCATTGGGTTTTTAATAATTATACCAGTCTCATGAGCAGAGAACAAAATTTATTGCCTAGGGCATTTTTAATTACAAGGTGACTGAAGTTTTCAAATACAATCGTCTGAATTTAACTCACAATTGCTTTTCAAGGAACCATTCCTAATACACAATCACTGCTCTTTGATCGGTAGAAATGGTCATTGTTACAAACACAGCATTCTTATAAACACAACCAATATATTGAGAAGCATTATTATTTACATTTCCATTGGTAAATCCACTAAGATTAATTGCCTCAGTACAGGTATGATAAGCAGCAGACTAATAAGGGTGGTATTTCAATGCTAGTCCTACTCAGAGTAGGCCCATTGACATTACTGGACATGACTATTCTAGGTTCATTAATTTCAATGGATCTTCTCAGAATAGGGCTTAGCGGAATACAACCTGCTAATATTTGCACCCTGTGGTAACACATGCAAAGACTTCTGAGGCAGCCATGTAAGTAGAAGATAAACTGCCAGTTGACTGATGATGCAGTCATCTGACCAGCAGAAATATTTCTGGGTATGCTTTGTATGTGATCAAGTCTTGGTGTAAAAAAGGGAAGCTCTCGCTGAGAGATTTGTCTTGGTTGGCTTAAGCCAGGGGTCCTCAAACGTTTTAAACAGGGGGCCGGGTTCACTGTCCCTCAGACACTGTTGGGGGCTGGACTTGAGTTGAGATTCCAGTATTTGTGCATATCATTAATGTCCAAAGCTGTTGGACAACTTCAAGAAAGAATATGCGAAATAAATTAAAGAAAGCTAGACATAAAATGAAAGAATGGGCCCAAAGGCAACTATCCAAAAGGCCAGGAATTGAGATACCGCAAGTGAAGAGAGCTGCAATGCCAACTAAACCCCATCACTGGAAGCCAAGCCAAAAAGATGAAGCAGTAGTTCGTTTCACTATCTGCCAAGTAGGACTAGTTTTTCTGAAGGTTAGCTTCTTAACAGGACTTTCCAATGCCCTCATCTTTATTCTATAGAAAAGGCTGGCATTAAAAAAAACAGCCCTGAAAAGGTCCTGATCTGAAGTAGCAGCAACTGTAAAAAAAGGGGGGGGCTTTTTTAAATGATGTGCCAAGTACACACATGTAATCATAGATGATAAGAATAAGATATCAATGGATCAAGGACCTTTACTGTGCTGGGGCCCCACCAACATAGCAAGACTTCCAGAAGCTTTGGATACTTGTTTCTTTGTGATGCAGAGACAGACAGCTGGGTTCCTAGGGAATTTAGCCTTCTGTGCTAACAATTACATCAAAGGTCAACGCTGCAAAGGAAGTTGACAAAGGCTGCCCTCAAGGAATATTTCTAACATGGAAATTCAACTAGAAAACCTGAATGTTTGATAAAGGCAGCAGGTGGGTACTTTAAAGCTTGCAAGGGAGGGGAAACTATCTATAAGAAATAAGGTGCCGGATGGATGCTCTACTTGGAGTCTTATATACTGCCTTGAAGAAAGATGGCCAGAGAGATTTCTTCCTGAGCATAATGCCTAAAACCCAGGAAATGTCCTGTATATTTTCCAGCCATCTTACTTCAGGCTTACAATGCAGAAGCCTGTCAGAAATTCCTTGTCTGTTTATTTGTATGCAGCTTTTCCATAAGATTGTGCCCAAAGCTGCTCAGATATCAAATGAACCAGTGTTAGAAACTGAGATATGAAAGCTAGGACCTAAATAGCACCTTAAGCCTAGGTTATGGGCACAACAACGGAATGTATAGGCACGCTTTTTTAATAACAAGAATACAAACCTGAAATTGAAGGAACTTCAGCTAAAATATTATGTTCATTTTTCACATAGTCTAGTCCTTCCCCTGCCCACCCCCCTAATACTCTTAAGAGAATCTCTTCTCCAGTCTTCAGAGAGTAGCTGGAAGTGGGGAGGCAGAAAAAAGTCCTCCTTTCCTTCCACTCTGTAGTTTTAATCTGAAATCTTAGGCACAGTACTGCGCCCAGAGCTCAGAAACTGCTCGTGCTAATGAAATTCATGAAATTCCCTGTTACAAAGTGTGCCTAGAACAATGAGAGTTTCAAACACTGAAATTAACAGTAAGTATAATAATTCAAAACATGTTAGAAATACCATAGTGTAAATAAGTAGTGGGATAAATAAATAAATAAAATACCAAATCCTTGCAATATTGTGTAAAACAATGCAAAACAAGCTAATCTAATTGAACAGCTTAAACCAAACAACAATATATGAAACAAACATAATCAAGTAACTCCAACTAAACAGAAAAGAAAATGATACCAGTTCATCTGTATATACATCTCTGACCCCACTAGCTACTGTATTTTATTTTATTTTTAGAATCCTGTGTAACAGATACAAAACCACAGGCCTGGAGATGACCTAAAGATGGCATCCATACCAAGCTGCCAATTGTGTAAGATTTCTAACTTGCCTTCTCTCCAAAGTTTCTGAGTCTCAACACAACGAAGAGTTTTATGGCATGTTAAAGACTAACATTTGTTATTGAATAAACATGAGGAAAGTTATATAATAGGAACAAGTAATAGATTTCTGTCACTTGATTTTCTGTCACATTGCCAACAGAGGCACTTGCGTGACCAAAAAGATTAAAGGCGAAACTGGCTCCAACCCATTCAGATCAGCAAAACTTTTGCCACTGACATCACTGCAACAGAGATTGCCTCAAACCTTTCTTGGTCAATATCCTCTCAGTTATTAATTGTAAACAGTCCCTGCAGAGCTCTTACTGCAATAAGCTAGCTGATAAGATTTTTTTTTTTAATTTCAAAAGGGTACTAAATATCATCTCTATATTGCTATGGACCTCTGATTCAGAAGGTCAATATCATGACTCATTCCTGTTTGACTAAAAAAAGATATTGAGAAGAATCTATATTTAATGGAATGAAGATCTACAGCCTGAACAGAATCCAAAGCAAGACATGTATACACGCAATAATTTACATTTATGGTTTACTTTCTCAAAATGTATGCAGCACATACATGTGAACCAATATTTAAAGGCACAAGATGCATAACCAGTTACCTACTATTAATACAGCTTAGCAAGCTTTGACATTATCCATTTTAAGAAGCTCAGAGCAAGGCAAATGGAAAGAAACCATATAGAACAAGTTGAGAAAAGCTCAACTATATACATGCCACATTTCACAAGTCATCTTTCCCCAGCACCTCCACACTTCAACTATTGTTAACAAAAAAATTATTTAAAAGCTGTAATGTTTCTGGAGGCTTAACAAAATACATACAATGGAACCTCTACTCACGACCACAATCCGTTCCAGAGGCCCGTCCTTATGGCAAAACGGGTCGCTGGTAGAAGTGCCGTTGTGTGCAGGCACATTTGTTTTTTTTGTTTTTTTTAATTTTTTATTATTATTATTATTATAGACTTTATTGATCTTTTCAAGCATTACAATTTAAAAACGAGCCAATAAAAACAAACAGTAACCAAAAAAAAGAAAAACAAAATACATTTACAAATACAATTACATTATATACGCTACTCAGAAAAGATCCCTCCCGCTCTCCTCTCCCCTCCGATCCCTCCCCCTTTCCCCAATGCTTCTCAGTACGTGCTATGCTACTTTTTTGTTGTTCATATCATGACTGTACTCGTGTGCAGGCACATTTGGCAGCAGCCTGCTTCTGAGCATGTACAGACAGCAGCAGTCGCTTCTGCGTGTGTGCGAATCGTGGCAAACCCGGTGTTTACTTCCGGGTTTGCCGCGGTCACGACTTGGAACGGGCCTAAGTAGAGCGGGACGTAAGTAGAGGTTCTACTGTATTTTTGTATAGCAAAAGCATACTTTGGAGAATAACAGGTTGAAACAGGGCAGTCAATGTGGGGTCCTCCATATGTTGTTGCACTTCAAATCTCATCAGGCCCAGTCACCAGGGTGAATGGCCAAGGAAAATGGGAGTTGTAGTCCAAAAGCACCATGTTGACTATCCCTGGGTTATACAAACACAACAATGCTACAGTTTAAGCATACTAGTGCGGATGGCGCTGTGGTCTAAACCACTGAGCCTAGGGCTTGCCGATCAGAAGGTTGGAAGTTCGAATCCCCACAACGGGGTGAGCGTCCATTGTTCTGTCCCAGCTCCTGCCCACGTAGCAGTTCGAAAGCATGAAGTGCAAGTAGATAAATAGGTACCGCTCCGGCGGGAAGGTAAACAGCATTTCCATGCGCTGCTCTGGTTCGCTAGAAGTGGCTTAGTCATGCTGGCCACATGACCCAGAAGTTGTACACCGGCTCCCTCGGCCAATAAAGTGAGATGAGCGCTGCAACCCCAGAGTCATCCGCGACTGGACCTAATGGTCAGGGGTCCCTTTACTTTTACCTTTTAGTGCAACTCGTAGCCCATCTAGGATAAGGAAAACTCTGATCCTAAACCTCCACTGCCTTGTGTCTATACTGTACTCATTTCACGAGAAAGGCTTTGGGAATAAATCCCGAGGAAAACTCTGCACCCATTGCCTTGTGGGACATCTTCGGGAGAATGAAAGGTTAAGGAGTAAACCCTACACAAATCCTGAGTGGAATCCCTAAGATGGTTGGATTGCCTCTTGTACCCCTCTTTCCGGCAAATCCTGCAGCCAAGCTGGTACAAAATGTATTGCTCTGCTTTTCTTTGGACCACATCTGTGAAGCTGAGAGGAAGGTACTGTCATCTGAATAGCCCAGGACTTGTGCCCCGGAGAGGTCACTATTAATGCAGCAAAAACAATGCAGGAAGCAACAGTTATGAGTCACTGGTCTCTGCAGCCACAATAGGTGCTGTGGTTCTCCAGCGGTCTGACTTCACCTCCAGAGGCACACTCCTTTGTCTCTCATGATGAATGTCAACTCCAACTTCAGTAACGACTAAATTTATGTTTTCCTATTGTTCTGAACCAAATGAACCTGGCTTCCTACATCAATAATGTCTTAAACAATTGTTTATAGGAATGGCTGTGTATAGCATGCAATTGGAAATCTCCAAAGCAACAGAAGAGGATTGATAACATTTGGGAGGCTATGATTATGTACAAAATAGGGCAGTGCAGGGACTTCCTAGTCCTCCCTGTAGCCCTGATCTGTGGCTCCCATATCAGGGTGATTCACCCTATAACAGCAATAAAAGTCTGTGTTGTTTTTAAGTGAATTTGCTGCACTAGAAAGACAGAGCACTTAAAGTTTTAGTATGCACTTGAATCCCTTCTAAAAAACACTGACAGTCCAGAGTCACCCATAGAAAGCTTGAAAACCATTGGTCTAGACAGGCCTAGAAAGTGGACCAAACCAAACCATCTACAGTGGTACCTCGGGTTAAGTACACCAGTGTGGTGTAGTGGTTAAGAGCGGCAGACTCGTAATCTGGTGAACCGGGTTCGCGTCTCCGCTCTTCCACATGCAGCTGCTGGGTGACCTTGGGCTAGTCACCCTTCTCTGAAGTCTCTCAGCCCCACTCACCTCACAGAGTGTTTGTTGTGGGGGAGGAAGGGAAAGGAGAATGTGAGCCGCTTGGAGACTCCTTCGGGTAGTGATCAAGCGGGATATCAAATACAAACTCTTTTTCTTCTTCTTCGGGTTAAGTACGCTTCAGGTTAAGAACTTCGCTAAGAACAAAAATGGTGCTCTGGCGGCGCAGCGGCAGCAGGAGGTCCCATTAGCTAAAGTGGTGCTTCAGGTTAAGTACGCTTCAGGTTAAGAACAGACCTCCGGAACTTAACCCGAGGTACCACTGTATTCAGAAACAGAAAACCAAAACAAATTGTTGGTGCTGCCTAGACCTAGAGATAACAAGCAGTGAGAGACAGGGACACAGAGCAAGAGCAACTGTTGACCAGCATGCCAGAAACCTCTTATGTAGCTGTTGGAAGACTGGGATCAAGCTAGACAGGGTACAGAAAGACATGGTTGTCATGACAACTATCCCAGCACAGATGCAGCCAAGCTGAGATGGGAGCTAGTCCTGACAACAGATCCCTCTCCTAGCAACCATGTGTGTTTCTCAGGATGGGGGGGGGGGATCAGAGGCAGAAGAATCCCATATTTATAATCTTCTCTTTTCAAACAGGATTGCTGTACCTCAGCAAGTGCCCCATTAACAAATTGAGAGCTTCTCCGCCCGCTACTAATAATCCAATTGGATTGTCTAAAATCCCAGTTTTATGTAGGGGGAAATTATTTATTTAACACACTTCTATCCTGCTTTTCTTCCAAAAGACTTTGGGTGGAATTCAACACACAGGGAATGAGTCTGGGTTTCCCTCAACCTTTCTACATTTAGGGGGCATGGAAGGAAGATACACTTTTGGCAGGTTTCATTGGTGTGCTCAACAGAAGAGAGAAAATATTAGATAGATTTTGCTGTAATTTGATACTAATCATGTTTCCAATACTATACATAGCATACAGTCTGATTAGTTGAAACTATGTGTGTGTAGTTTTTAATCCAAGCATGCAGAGGAGGATGTGTGTTTGGCAAGAAGCTGTAAATAAAGTGAAAGGTCACTGTTGAGCTCAGTCTTTCTGCACTCACAGCACCAAATAATTGGGTTAGCCTAGAATGAATGACATTTAGCAAAATACAGAACGGCATTTAATAGGATAGTATGGTGACTTAAGTGCTGGTGGCACTGTGCTCTAACCCAGTGAGCCTTTGGGCTTGCCAACTGGAAGGTCGGGAGTTCAAATCCACACAACAGGGTGAGCTCCCGTTGCTCTGTCCCAGCTCTTGCCAACCTAGCAGTTCAAAAGCACACCAGTGCAAGTAGATAAATAAGTACTGCTGTGGTGGGAAGTTAAACTGTGTTTCTGTGCGCTCTGGCACTCACCACAGTGTCCCGTTGTGCCAGAAGTGGTTTAGTCATGCTGGCCACATGACCCGGAAAGCTGTCTGCGGACAAACACCGGCTCCCTCGGCCTGAAAGCGAGATGAGTGCCACATCCGCACAGTTGCCTTTGATTAGACTTAACTGCCCAGGGGTCCTTTACCTTTACCTACCCATTTGAGCTTGCATCCTGTACAATGATAGCTACTGAGGTATTTCCACCAGTAGACTGCAGCTGGAAGCCAATGGAAGGGAATTCACACCCTTACCTGTAGGAACCAGGAAGCAGGAATACACTCCTGAGGGAACCGTTAATTAAACCATTTCTGGTTTAATACCTATTTGGTATATTAATATGAGTTTGCCACTGCCCAGTGTGTGAGAAGGCCTTCAGTCCCTCTCACACAAACAGAAGTCTTCCCAAGATTTATGTTCTGCACATATGCTCAGATTCCAGGGAAGCAAGCAACCCTCCTCCCTCTTCCAATTGCTGCTGATAAAACGCCTCCTGGGATGAGGAGCAAGGCCTCTCTGCCACAAGCCTCCTTGGATGTAGTTTATGAGCCAATCGAGACAATGTGGGAGTAGCAATTCTTCATGTGGCAGGCAGTCTCCACTCCACTCCATGAGAAAGAGAGCTGAGTATCTGCCAAAAGAGTCCCCAGGCTAAGTCAGTTAATTGGTTTCTAGGCAGGCTAGCTATGCCAGTTGCAGCCTCATCACATGGATAATGGCAAAGTAGTCACTGTTTAAAAGAAGAAGGCGGCGGCAACAGCAGCAACAGCAGCAGCAAGCCACCTGGTTCTCTCTTCTAACTAGGCCCTGCTGATGTCAGCTAGCTAATGCCACAAGGGCTACAGACAGAAGGGGCACTCCGTGACAGCACAGCTTTGCTGCATGCTGCCAGTTGCTGTGAGCGTCACCAGCAGACAAGACAGACGTCCTGGCATCTGTGAGCTGTAACTGAACCACAAAGGCCAATAACAATCTCAGCTCATCGCTGGCATGCGGCTGTTAGAAACCACCCAGTCTGTCACCATACCAGTAGTCTGGGACGCTGTTTTGTATGCTGATCATAGACACAGTTCTTAATGAATATAGAGGGTTTGGGGAGTCTGGTTTATCTATTAGATATTAGGTTGGTTGACAGCACTAACAAATTCACTAGAATGATGAACAGGTTCATTAATTCTTTGGAGATTTGAAGCATAGATTCTGTTTGTGCTTGCCTGCTAGTTTTCTTCCTTCCCCTTCTTTATTCAACTGCAACCCAGTGGGTAATGCTTGCCCTTTATAAAACGTTTGTACAGTGCTGAGTTTTGACAGCAATAAGTCTTAATAATGCTTGACATTCATATATTGCTTTAGATAGTGTTCAGAGCAGTGAGTGGGTGAGGTGTCCACCCATAGTCACAGCTGAGAACAGGCTAAAATATTAACGATTTACTTAAAATTAAATCAGAAAATTAAATCCTATTATTTCTGAGCCCATTCCAAAGTTTAGACCTTGTCACATTAGTGATGGCATCATTGGGGATACAGGGGTCCAAGTGCCCCTCCCAGCCTCTTACCAACAACCCTTTCACTCAAGTGCTTTAATTCATTTGTTTGGAAACTGAGGTGCAAGGCTACCAGACTAAACCAAAATTACAATTCATTCTCTAGAATGCCTCCACTATCTAGCTGATGTGTATAAAATATACTGTTATAAGTTTTTTGATGGGAGCCCCCCCCCCAAACCCTAGAAATTGATTTAAACACTCATCCTGAGTCTTCTCCACCAATCTACATTACATCATCATACACAGAATAAGGCACACATTGGCACCAGATCCACACTGGTGCTATGGAGCATGTGCAAGGTTCCTTCAGCGCCAATGGGGATGGCAAGCTAAGAACTTGAGGAAGGAGGTGGCGGCAGCAGACTTTATTTAACAAGGAAGGGTGGCAACACATTTTTGCTATGAAAGCCCAATCCACCACAAAGCTCTGAATAGGTACATGGTGTACTGGTCTGAAATTCGCAGACCCTACAAGAGAAAAACAAAGTAGGTACAACATAGCAGCTGCTGCTCTGATGATGTGGTCTTCAGGAATTCTCTCTCACAATTGACAATTGCTCTTGCCTCCTTCCTGCCTTGCTCCTGCTTTGGACAAGCATTCTGAATGACTTCTCTTTCCTTTCTACTCCTGCGTTATTTCTTCATGCTCATTTTTCTTCTTTAGTCACACTGCATACTTAGTTACTACTGTCTTGCTTCACATAATGCAATTCCATGGAAATCTATCCTGACTCAGACTGTTCTTGAGCCACATTCTGACACCTGACATAGATACGCTACAACCCAGTTGCTTGATCCATCTACGGTAGTTCCCAACTCTAAGCCTTGATTAATTGGCCGGCGATCTTGTGCAGACAATGTTCACTGGCAGGTTCATGGCAGATAATGCTCAATAAATTTGGTTATTATTGACATAAAAGTAAAGGTACCCCTGACCGTTAGGTCCAGTCGCGGACAACTCTGGGGTTGCGGCGCTCATCTCGCTCTATAGGCCGAGGGAGCCAGCATTTGTCCACAGATAGCTTCCGGGCCATGTGGCCAGCATAACTAAGCTGCTTCTGGCAAACCAGAGCAGCGCATGGAAACGCCGTTTAGCTTCCTGCTGGAGCGGTACCTATTTATCTACTTGCACTTTGAGGTGCTTTCGAACTGCTAGGTGGGCAGAAGCTGGGACCGAGCAACGGGAGCTCACCCCATCGCAGGGATTCGAACCGCCGACCTTCTGATCGGCAAGCCCTAGGCTCAGTGGTTTTTTTAGACCACATCGCCACCTGCGTCCCTATTATTGACATAGGTAAAGGTAAAGGGACCCCTGACCATTAGGTCCAGTCGTGACTGACTCTGGGGTTGCGGCGCTCATCTCGCTTTACTGGCCGAGGGAGCCGGTGTACAGCTTCCGGGTCATGTGGCCAGCATGACTAAGCCGCTTCTGGCGAACCAGAGCAGCGCACGGACATATGATCTGTTAAATCTTGGAACTGTGCTTCCCAGACTGAGAGTAAGAGCTGCATTTTGTGTAACCTTTGAAAGATACGGTTGCAATCTTGGAAGTTGCAGATATGTCATATCCATAAAAACACAAAAACAGAAACATTCAGAAGAGTAGAGAATACAACCTCTGTCACTTCTACTTCTGCAATTTTGCTTCACATATGTTTTATTGCTCTCAGAACATTAATAGTAGCCTTGTAGGCTCTACACCTCTCTTTGGGGCATATACCGGTATGTGAATCTAGCATTTATGGATTGTCCTTTATTCTTGTAAGCCACTTAAAATATTTCATTGTGAAAACAGGCTAAAAAGGATACTTTTAACAAGGCAAAGAGTGGCTCTGAACCACTAAACAGGATGCTGGAATTTCCCTCTGACCTTGGCTAAATCTTCCAGTTTGATAGCTTTGAGAGTGCAATCCTGCTTTCCCACTCCTGGGAACTCCATCTATGCCCTGTGCAAAGCTCCCAGCAGGTCAGGACACTGAAGTACCAATTTACTGTTTTTCACTGCAGTTAACATAATTAAAATGAAAGCCATGACTGACCTATGTTAATCCTCTGTGACTGGGGCCATGGCTTCACGGCTGTCTTTGACAACTGCTGTACATCCCATGCTCTTATCTTACTCTCAATTTGAGCAAAGGGGGGGGGGAGATTTCGTTAACGTTCAAAGCATGTGTTCAGTTTCTCCAATCTTCAGTTTGGTTCATTGTGTAAGAGATTACAGATAGATACCACATTTTATTTTAATAAACAAAAAGCAGTCTTTCATCTGAATGTCACCAAGTGTTTGCCATGAACTAGCTACCTTCCAGGTGAGGACTCCTCTAGGCCTCTATGGTAGATGAGATACAAAGCTCATGAGCAGATGCTGAGGATGCACTTTGAGGCCCTAACTCAGGGATGCAAAACCCATGTTGTAGGACTCCAACTCCCATCAGCCCTGGCCAACACAACTGACCTTGGTTCTGTAGCACCTCCTACCAGGGGTGGACCTTGGTAATATGCCAGTGTGCAGGGCCATTTGACGCCCTCCTCGCAGCCCTCACAGCACCGCTTAAGCTGGGCTTTTGGAAGGAGGTGCAAGGCTCTGGAAGTAGAGCTCTCTTACCTCCTTCCTAAAACCCAGTAAGCACTTGCCTAGCTTTGGGAAGAAGGACTCTAGGACCCTCTCACCTCCTTCCTGAAACCAGGCAAGCTCTTACCAGGCTGTGATAAGCACCCTCCTTAGCTGGGCACCCAGTATGACTGCACTGCTCACATTGCCCTAAAGCTGCCCCTACTACCTGAAGCTGATATTTAATCTTCCATGTCCCCCCATTTCAGATGCTCCATTGCTCATTCAAGCTTATTTTTGCATGAGCATTTCCATATGCAATTCAACCAGCTGAGTTGAGGGTTCATTAACTGTGAAATAAAAGAGAAATCCCAACCTGGCTAACAAAGGACTGTTTTTTAATTCTATTTCATTTGTCTGTTTATGTTTACAGAAAGCAGAAGAGTCGTATGATTCAGTCTGAATTAGACCTAGATTAGATTTACTTGCCTTCCAAAGATGGGGTTATCTGTGACCTTCCAGATGGTGCTGGACTCGAGCTCCTATCATTCCAGAACACTGGCCATGCTGGTTGGGGCTGATGGGAGCTGGAGTCCAACATCCAGAAGGCCACAGGTTCCCCAACCATGGCCAACTGTCAGCAGCTCTTATGCCATCTGTCATGGATGCTTTACTTGAGATTCCTGCATTTCAAGGGGGTTGGACCTGATGACCCTCAGGGTCCCTTTACAATTCTAGGATTCTAGGATTCTTTTTTTCCACTACTGCTGCCTTAAAACCCGCTCTAACTGGACATATCAGAAATCGAGGCCTGGGATTATTTATTTAAAATATGTATACCCTGCCTTTTGTTCCACCAGACTCATCACAGCAGACCTACAGCACAATTTAAAGTACCGCAATAAAAGTAATTTCATAGATCAAAGCAACCACAAACTAAACAGCAGCAGCATGTACAGCACCAATAACCCACAAGAACTCAGCCCACAAAACCTAGCAGGCAGTACACCACAACTCCAGAACAGAACAATCTAAAATATAACCGGGACAGAACAAGACAAGTTCGTCTGGGGTGGGAATTCAATGCTACTACTGAAAAGGCCCCATCCACTCAGGTCTCTGCAGATGACCTGAGTGACTGGGTAGGCTTATTCAACCTTTTGCCATTGAGTTCTGACCCTTCTCCTTACCAATGAGCCAGTCCCAGTTTCTGAAACTAGCTAGCTGTTCTGAAAATAAAGTGACCAGAGCAATAGGCACTGTAATGAAACTGAATTTCATTTAACATTATTCAGCAGAAACAAGCACGGTAACTCTGAAACAAGGAATTTTCTGAGCTTTGCATATACAGGTACTATGATGGTGGACTAAACTGATCATATGAATTACAGTTGTTGAGACTGTGGAAGCACTGCTTTTCATTTAAATTCTTTCTTTATAACCTGATAAAGCAATCCACTACTTTTATATTTAGGGAAAGTCATCACCATTCATATTTGTTTATTTTCATCATTCTCAGGCTTTGTCTCTGTGCAATGCCTAGGGAGCATAATTTACTCTGCCAATACCCTTGGCTATGCTAGCGCATGAACTGTTGATGTCACTCACTGACATGTTCCTCAGGGCAACACTACAGGCCATGTTCTTCTCTTGCATCATGTCTCCTCTAGGACTCTGCTCTTAATTAACACTTTGAGACATTTCAGCTCCCAGCAATAATACCCAATGTAGTGATTAGTGATGGTTACAACAGCATGCCATGCCATTCCAGTCTTTAGGAGACAACGGTGAAGCTGCAGATACACACATGCCTGGATTTCAAATATGAACACCTGTGCATTACTCAATGGCCACTTAGAAAAATCAGTAAGGCAAGCAGGGAGCTCCTAAAAGACACAAATACAGGTAGGAAGCTTGTAAGAACCTACTCAGGTTCAGAAGATAACAAGAGAGCATCACAAGCATAACAAAATACCCTGGGGGGGGGGCAGCACATCGAGAAACAATGAAGCCTGGACCACAGCAGAATGAGAAACAAAACACTCTTATCAGAGCGACCACAGAGACTCCCAAATCAGAAATTAAGGAATATTAGTTTACAAGAATGTGCAGCAAGGAGCAAAACAGCGAGGTTTTGAAGACTTCAGGACATAGCAGTGTGCTGTGCCATATGAGCACCTAAACAAGGGGACACCATGTATACAAGATTAATGATGCAGCAGAGTTTCCTGACTCAGAAGTAAGAGTCTTGGTGGCTTGTAATGCTTGCTGGAATCCAAGATGGTCCTTATGGCCCCAGAAATTCTTTTAGTTGAATTTTAGGCTAAGATGCAGGTAAGTCCTCCAAACCTCCCCACCCCACGCATCCATTTACTTTCAGTGGTGCTCCAACAAAAGTGAAAGAAGTAGTTCCCTCACAGACCCTGGCACCAGGCACCAGATATAAGAAGACCACAGACAGAAAGACTTCCCTTCCTTGCTCCATTCCACCATTGCCACTGGAGCAGCAAGCCAGATAAGTTGTGTGTAGGAGAGAGCCAGGCTTTGGACAGTCTCTGGAAGGGACCCATCAGATCCCATCATGCTCCCAATGACATGACTGGAGGCATGGCAGGCATTGATTTAGCTCAGAAGGCAGGTAAGAATAACAATAAGCTTCTTTTTGAATTGGGGCAGGAAGAATCTGGATTTCTAAAATTCTGAGCCTGACCAGCAGTGTTTACTCCATCACCACACAAAGTCCAATCTGACTGCTCAGAGCTAGTAATGCATTATGACTTAAGGGGAAAGAATCAGACTGGTGCATAGCGATCCAGGTCTCTTGATTTCTAGTTCCAACCTTCATGGTCAGTGGTGGAGCTTCATGCTCCGGCACCAGAGGGCGGAGAGCAGGCGGGGGCATGGCTGGCGTGAGCCCTGGGGGGCGTGGCGCCCAGTGCGGGGGGGGTAGCCGCGATGACATCCCACTGGGATCGTGGTGCCGGGGGCGATGCACTCCCCCCACCCCCTCTTCCTCCACCAGTGTTCATGGTGAAAGCAGAATCCTGCAGGATCCACACACTAACACTTGGCTCCATCGCCACTTTCCTAAGAGCTTTGTGACCTACAGGTGACATTCAAACAGATGCTTAGACTCATGAGTCCAAGAAAAGTTGGTCTAGGAGTCTGAATATCTTGCATAGGCATTTTCTGCCACAATCAAAGATCACAAGACAATTCATTTTAGAAGGTATAATCCCAGTGAGCATATTTTATTGAGGGTGTTTCAGGTCATTTCAAAATTCCCACCCAGCGTTCATTAAACAATCTGCATCTGAAAGGCCCGCAATGGGTGGCCAAACCGACTTCAAACAGCTGCATAGGTTTTAGTCTGGCTGCTGCAATGGAGTGAGAGAAATCCTGTGTGGTTTTAAAGAAAATTGATTAATAGCAGCCATGGGTTCCCAAATCGGATGTGGGCTGTAGTAACCCTTTACTCCCATGTCATCCTTTGATAAAACCATCCCCACTGTTAGCATGGGGTTGCTGCTGCTGTTTTTGTTCATGAGCAAGCCTCACACTGCTTGTGATTCTCACCCACGGTCTGTCATTACACCACTGTGTATTTATGCAATTCAAGTTCTTTTGTAGTGTTGTGTGTCTTTTTAACAGGTTTTTGAGATTTTTGATTAGCATAAAATATACCTATGTCACAAGCGTCAATGTAAGAGTATCAAACAACCTCTTCATACTCCTGTTTGCCATCTGGCAAATGGTCCCCAGTCCGTCAATCAACAGCCTACGCATCTGCCCTCTGCTAGCCAACTAAGAAGTGGATTTTCCATCATAATGTCCCAAGTCATCACTCTGTCTATATCTCATCCTATACACATCGGGATAACACTGCCCAAGATTTCACAGGAAAAAAACAAACACCAGACATGCTTCATCAACTGAACATGAAGACTCAAGGCGGGAAAGTTACATTAAACAACAATTCAGAAATATAAATAAGAAAATAACCAGTCTATACAAACCACCAATGCTGTTGATCTGTTACTCAGGAGTTTTTCAATTTCTCGGGCTGCACTTTCTACCAGCTGCCTTGCATTGTTGGCCTCCACGGTATATAAGTCTGTGTTTCGCAGGTATATCTGAACAAGGACAGAAAAAGAGGCAGTCAGGCACTGTTATGAGGCTAAGCATGAACAATAGAAAATTTATGGCACATAAGCTGAACCTCTCCCCCACCCGCAAACAATTTTCATCTGACACTAGTGGTCCTATTAGAATCAAGGTGTTGTAAAACATCTGGTACTTGGTAAAAGTTGTAAGACAGAGGTGAGGCACACTTTGATGTTACGTACATCTCATTGGTTTTGCTTTTAACATCCCAGAGATGCCTGAACTCATGTGTACTTAACTGTGAAGCTCTTAATGCTAAATAACAACTCCTCTGTCATGAACACCCAATGTAGGACCACTTTGCATGTCTCCAAGGATGCAGATGTTTGCCATTAATAGTTTCGTACACTAGTTTCAATACAGAGGACTTAATCACCTTTATCTTGGTTTGCTAATCTCCTGTGGGTTACATTATTTATATTCTCACTTTTCTGGTGGGCACCTGAAGTGGAGCAATGCATGTATGTACTTTGATCGCTCAACACTTAATGACTCAAAACTAAAGCCCTCCTCAGCCAAACTGCTCATGCATTCTACCAACATAGGAACAGGGCCACACCAACTAGTCTCAGCCCTGACCTCATGTACACTGACTAGCCCCACTCCTCGCACCCATGCATGGGTGCAAACATATATAGGCTCCTTCCCTGTAGACCAGGAGTTGGAAACCTGTGCCCCCCAAGTGGTAGGGCATCTGTTTTGCATGAAGGTCCCAGTTTAAATTCCCAGCACCTAAAGATAGGACCAGAAGAAACCCCTGTCTGAAATTCTAGAGAGCCACTACTAGTCAATGTAAGCAATACTGAGCTAAGATGGACCAATGGTCTGAGCTTTCTTTGTTTCTGATGTTGCTGGACTACAACTGCCATAAGCCCTGCCCATGGGCTATGCTGACCTGGGCTGATGGGACCCCAACAACATCCAGCAGGCCACCAGAAGGTGGAATGAGATGACACGAAGCCTGTTTGTGATATTTCATCCATAGTGGAATTATGATATGGTAAAAAAATCTCTTTGGTAGGAAACTACTTCTTTGCTCCTTTCATAGACCTATGCTGTTAGGAGAGACATGAGGGAGAATGCCACCTAAGATGGATAGAAAGAGCAGGTTAATTAGGAATAAAATGAGCAAATGCCCCCAGAAACCTGCACACAAGATAAAGAAAAAGAAAAAAGGTAAGCCTCCGAATTAATTACAATCAACAGTTTTACTACTGACCTCAAGAGGATGTGCATTGCAGTCTATGAAAGCCGATACCTCAAGGCTAAGTAAGTAAATAAGGAAAATGCATTTATCAATTCAACAGATGGCCTGAGTTTGCACAAACATTATGCCCCTGCTTAGTGGGTGTCACATTGTCTTAAGGGAAGTAAACTCAGGCAGCATAGGCACAGGCCTAATTCACTGGCCAACTTCCAGCAGCTTCTGGCACACAATATTTCAAAAAATAAGCGAAAAACCTATTGTGGTTTGGAAACTGTCAACAAACCCAAAAAGCAGCTCCAAGCTTTCCTATTATTTCACTAAGACTTGTCAATCTAGCCCTGGCTGGCAGTGGTTTCCCAGCATCTCAGACAGGGGTCTTCTACCCCACCTGCTACTTGATCCTTTTAACTGGAGGTGTCAAGGGTTGAACCTGGGATCTTCTGCATACTAGGCAAGTGATCTACCACTGAGTTTTGTTTTATTTTGTTTTATTTTTAACATTGCATATTAAAAGTACATCTAATTCCATCCATCACAACCCTAATAAAATAATAATAATAATAATAATAATAATAATAATAATAATAATGAATTATTTATACCCTGCCCATCTGACTGGGTTTCCCCAGCCACTCTGGGCAGCTTCCAACAAAATATTAAAATACAGTAGTCCATCAAACATTAAAAGCTTCCCTAAACAGGGCTGCCTTCAGGCGTCTTCTAAACGTCTGGTAGTTGTTGTTCTCTTTGACATCTGGTGGGTGTTCCACAGGGCAGGTGCCACTACCGAGAAGGCCCTCTGCCTGGTTCCCTGTAACTTGGCTTCTCACAGCAAGGGAACCATCAGAAGGCCCTCGGCGCTAGACCTCAGTGTCCGGGCTGAACGATGGGAGTGGAGACGCTCCTTCAGGTATACAGGACCGAGGCCGTTTAGGGCTTTAAAAGTCAGCACCAACACTTTGAATTGCGCTCGGAAACGTACTGGGAGCCAATGTACATCTTTCAGAACCAGTGTTATATGGTCTCTATGGTCACTCCCAGTCACCAATCTAGCTGCCGCATTCTGGATTAGTTGTAGTTTCCAGGTCACCTTCAAAGGTAGCCCAACATAGAGTGCATTGCAGTAGTCCAAGCGAGAGATAACCAGCGCATGCGCCACTCTGGCGAGACAGCCCTACCTATCTAATACCTACAGCACATTTTTTTCAGCACAGCCAGTGGATCTGTTTGTTCAATAACAACTGGCATTAGAAATTAAGGTTGTCAAATGTGCACTATGTTACTGGAGCATAAAAAGCCAATCAACTTCAAACAAGACTAAGCATTTTATTTTTTAATTTGTTTTTTGCTAATGACATCCCCAGCTCATCCTACCTTTAACTGACTGTGCCAGTGATCTGTCAGGGTTTTCTTTTTAACAACCAATTAACCCCTGTGTTGCAAACTCTGAAACATCACATTGCCAATTTCCCTGCTTGATATTTCTTTAGTTGGACACTTCTGTGAATACCAATATTTGCTTTTTATTCTTTTTTTTTTTAAAAAAAAAATACCCCCCAGACTGACACCTCAGATCAGGCACAAATATCCTTCCTCCATCCTAGGACAACTTTTGTTTAAAAAAAATGAATATAGTGCCTCTGAACAGGTACAAAACCTCCATTCTGTTTGTTTGTTTGTTAATAACTTTATTGCCTACCTTTCAACAATTTAAATTTCAGTATTCATTCAGTAGGTCCTTTGTGTACCACCACCAAAAAAAGTGTGGTTGGAGAATTCATTGGAAATGACTTTTTCTGTTGCAGCAACCAGACTTTGTCCTGGAAGCCCCGATGATTTGTTCTTCAGTGGTGTGCCAGGTCTGACTGTTTTAATCCTAGTTACAGTATTGTCTGTTTTGCTGCTCAGCTCAGTGATGCTTCTTAAATCTGGATATTTCACTGATTTTTTATTATTATTATTTTTTGAGACTCAAATGCTTATATTGAAACTGTTGTTGGTCACCTTGAAAATTCATATGAATTAAAGTTCTTTTGGATTAAAATATTTTAAATAACTAAATGTGTTCCATTCTTATGCTTCATACACAGTAGTCAAAAGGTATCCAAAATTTATTATTTTTCAGCTGCTTCTATGGTCTAGACTGTCTAAAGAACTCACTGGAAGCAGTGTGGTAGTTTTTACCAAAAGCATACAAATTAGCAAAGCCTTTATGTAAGTTTTTCAATTAGTTTGCTATTTTGCTAAAAGCTCTTCAGGTTGATGGTAAAATCCTCCCACATTTATAAATCCATTCTCTAAGGCCATCATAAGACCAATTTTATGTCAATATACAAGGATGCTTCCAACTCAGGAGAGAGAGAGTTCCATTGTTATTATTCCCTTATTATTCCCTTCATATGCTGCATATTTATTCAAAGTTAACGGCCTGTAATATTTTCTGCATGTTGATACCAAGCTGCACACAATGCAAAAGTGACTGCCTAATGTGCAAAGAGTTAAGAAGCCAGCCAAACAGCACGTCCGTCTACTCCACCGTGTCTTCAAAGACACATTTTACACATCTCTCACAAAGCGCCAATTACCTCACTTGCTCTTAAGGCTACCATGGGGAAATGGGACGTTTTTGTATGAATTAAGAGAGAGGCAGATGAGCCATATAACAAGAACACATATACAGTGGTACCTCTTAATGCTTCACATAAAGCTTCCATTGCTAGGGTCTGAGGTGTCATTGATTTATTTTCCCTCCTTGTGATGCTTAATTAAGTTAAAATAAAAATTTCAAACAGCCCTGCAATGCAGAGATACACAACTTTTCCTTTGCTTCTCCCCTGTAACCCATTGCAAAAAGAAAAAAAATGGAATGCAAGAATGGCATAACCAAGTCTGAAATAACACTTTAGCCTTACTGAAATGAGGACCTTCTGAGTCTCTTAGAAACATCTTATCTAAGCTGAATTTACTAGTCCTGTGTGGATGGTCAAACATGAGGTATGGACCATTATAAATGTATATACTAAGCTGAATGTACTAGTCCTGTGTGGATGATAAGTCCATTCCTTGAAGAAACAGCATGTGAAACGGGAGTATACGAAGCTGGCCACCCGTCGGAAAACATACCTACACGGTTGATGGACTTGTATTAATCATATTTCACACTGAAATGATAGACTCTATGTCGGAACTTTGCACAACCATCTTTATCACCTTATATTGCACTTTATACCAGAACTCTGACCTTTTTGAAACAGAAGTAGGCGTTTGCCTCTGAGGAGAGATTTATATATATATATATTTGACAAAATTGTTTTGTTGTAGTTTATTATCTATTATCGTTAAGATACGGTTTTGTATCTTAACTTAGGAAG
The DNA here is from genome assembly GCA_034641385.1 of Darevskia mixta. Taxonomy (NCBI): domain Eukaryota; kingdom Metazoa; phylum Chordata; class Lepidosauria; order Squamata; family Lacertidae; genus Darevskia; species Darevskia mixta. Next base: position 3,177,378 of record JAWWNH010000224.1, on the reverse strand, counting down.
TGTGGCTCTGTCCTTTGACATCTCACTGCTGCCTCCATGCCTTTTGGCAGGCATAGGCAAACTCGGCCCTCCATATGTTTTGGGACTACAACTCCCATCATCCCTAGCTGTCACACGTAGGGGGTTCCCTTCCCCCTCGGCTGGACATTCCAAGAAAGACGAAGAGTCATTCTGCCAAAAGGCTTTTATCTAAGTTATTTACATTCATGTACAGAGAACATAAATCATGTCTGCTCAGTCCGACCCAGAACTCCAGAGTGAGCCTCTGTTTTGGCGCCAATCACAGCACCGCGGAAACCGGAAATGCCTGGTCCTCCTTCTTCTGGTTCCCCCCGGCACTCCACCCGGTCCCTGTGATGCTGGCTGAAGCCTTAGCACTCCCCCCTCTTCTCCCGCACTCCCTCCCGACAAGGAAGGGGAGGAGGAAGAGGAGGAAGAGGGTCTGTCTCCAAAAGCTCCGGTGTCTGCCTGTACTGCCTTAGCTCTGGACTGTCAGGGGGGACTTGGGGCTCCCTGACACTAGCTAACAGGACCAGTGGTTAGGGATGATGGGAGCTGTAGTCCCAAAACATCTGGAGGGCCGAGTTTGCCTACATCTTCCTTTCGGCATTGGCCTCCTGAGGCAGTTGCCTCGCTTCGCCTCATGCTAAGGCTGCCCCAGTATACTAGTAGAAACATATGCTTCTTAAAAATATGATGGTAGATATAACTGAAGGCCTTCCGCTTTACTGACTAATATGTCATGTACAGTCTGAGATTCGCACAAGGCTTCCGGGAAGCTATCCTGGCAAGACTGGCTTGCATTATGGTTTACACAGCTTTAGACATTAACACCAAAAATCATCATGCCTCTTTAAAGACTATTTTTATGGCACAAATTTTAATGTACTCAGTCTACTAGTATAGTCCCCAGGGCTTCTGTCGTAATAAGGCTTAATCTTTAAGAAGCCATTAAAAACATGCTCTTCCTACAAGAGTTTAAAGATAGTCACACCGCTCTGGAAATCCTGTGCACATGATGTAACTTTTGTACTAAAAACCCAAGAATTATATATCCTCCAACATATACCACAGATGAAAATAGAGGTGATTATTGTGTTTTTGTAACCAGACAAGAGGCCACTGCCTGTGCCACTTACAAACTGATAATTATTTTCCTCCTGTTGTATTTAATATACTTTACAACAGCCTAACTTGCACTAGCTTCTGAAGCAGGGAGTGTTTTCTTCAGTTGCCCTAGCCCATCTCCTGGCACATCTAGTAATGGCTTTGGTCAATGGCTAGTGAGCTGCCCCTCTGAGATCCTGCTTTCAGGAGGTGGCTGAAACTTGAAGAACAAGTGAAGTTGGGATGGTAGAGAATTCTGTCAAAAACAGGAGCAAAAATTCCCACAATCTGCTTGTTTGTCAGAAGTGAGGAATGGAAACCATGCAAGCAAATGCATTAGTGGTATTAATTAGTGGTTATTTTAGGCCTCAAATATTGCACAGATAATTGTGTTATTTAATGCATTGTTTTTGATGTCTCCCTTCTGTTGAAATGCATTGAAATTAATCACATAATTAAGTACCTGTATGTAAGATTCAGCTACAGCAGATAGCAAGATTAATAATGTAGCTTTCAGCAAAAGCCAAATTGTAACAGAACAGAAACAATGCTAACTGTAACAAAACCATGGTGGGACAGAAATCGTGGCCTCCTTACAACCCTTGAGTGCATTTTTGCGCACACTAACAATGTGTTAAAATGACATTCTCCTCCCACAATGTAAAAAAAATAAAGACAGTTATTTGCCAGGAAGAAATATCAGAAAACCAAGAGTAAGACAAGTGAATAAAGACCACTGTATTACGTATATAATACATCAGTAGTTATGTATGGAAGTGAGAGCTAAAGGGTGATCGCCGAAGAATTGATGCTTTTGAATTATGGTGCTGGAGGAAACTCTTGAGAGTCCCATGAACTGCAAGAAGATCAAACCTATCCATTCTTAAGTAAATCAGCTCTGAGTGCTCACTGGAAGGACAATACTTTGGCCACCTCATGAGAAGAGAAGACCCCCTGGAAAAGACCCTGATGTTGGGAAAGATTGAGGGCAGAAGGAGAAGGGGACAACAGAGGACAAGATGGTTGGACAGTGTTCTCGAAGCTACCAACATGAGTCTGATCAAACTGCAAGAGGCAGTAGAAGACAGGGGTGCCTGGCGTGCTCTGGTCCATGGGGTCACGAAGAGTCGGACATGACTAAACAACTAAACAACAACAACAACAATTAGGTATATGAAATTCACACAGCGGCAGCTTAGGAATTTACTGCATCAGAACATGGAACAAGACAGGGAGAAAGTACTTGAAACTGCATAATCACCTTGCAAAACTGGGGCCATATTTTATAACATTTCAGGGGCATAACTACTGCCATTCCCTGTTCCAAGCATGCCTATGCTGGAGCATCTTAGGAGTGGACAGGGATTTAGAAATAAGATTTCTGATACCGTGCTTCCTAAAAACAATACTTTACGTTTCAGAATATCTATATACACAATATTTCTCTTTTTCTCCCTTGGTTTTTTTTTCTGGTGGCTACATATGTGAAAAGCAGTTCTCCCAATGTCCTGCTGCTTGATATACAAGACACAATGGATGTACAAAACTCTATAGACAACTTTGTGCTTGGCACATGCTGTCAATCTGAAGAAATAAACCCAAAAGAATAAAGATGGTGGGACATGTTTGGAGAGATAGGAAAGACGGATACTAAGTAGAGAGAAGCTTGCTCCTCTAATGTTCCATGGAAACATGGAACACATCACACGGGATTCTGGATCAGGTTCATATAAAGTAGGTCCATGGGTGATTTGTGCACCTTTCAAGCTTCCCACCTAATGGGAAATCATGCAGCTGTGAGATGTCTGTGTTCCAGATGTCAGGGAAGTTCACAGATCCCATTGCAGAAGAAATGTAAAATTCTTCTCTTGAGATATTAGAAGGAAAGCACTTTTTAAAAAAAAACTAAATTGAAGGCATGAAAAGAGAATTGTCAAGTCAGTCATACACCTGCTTTCTCGACACTGGTAGAAATGTCTGAAGCTACTTTCAGATACACCCCAGTAAGCTGAAGTGCAAGGCCCTGTCCTCATTTGCTTGAGATACAAATTCTACTATGGTCTGTATCTTGTGAAACATGAGCCACAGCCCTGCAGCAATTTAAAGTTTTGACATGATTAGACAAGAAAAGATTACATCCCACACAGTTTCCTTTTCATACACACGAAGTCTAAATAAAATGTCAGTAGTTTTCAAAAGTATTCCATCTTCTTTATTATTTAAATTAAAATAGACTCAAGAGGGGAAAAGAAAATAACCTCAAAGATAAGCTATAGCTTCTTCACACACTCACACTTCAGTAGCCCCATTTCTGAATTATTATTGTCAATAACAGAGTATACAGATGTCTCCTCAATTTCTTCAGCTTGTCTCTATGAAAGGCAGTTTGCTTTTTACAGATGGAGAAGTCTAGAAGATGATAACCACTTGCCAATGGCTACACAATGAGACTACAGCTAAAGCGGGCCCTTAACCCAGGTCTCAAACATCTGAATCCCGCTCTTTCTGTACTTGTGTGAGTGACTCACACCAGGAAACTCCAAGCCAGACCCACTAACACAAGTGAATGTTGTTTAAGCTGTGACCTGTCTTCAAGTTATATGACTAAGGGGAAATAAAGTGCAGGCTGCCGACTGTGCCACTTTGTGTTGCTCATGATGACAGCCCTTTATGGAAGTTCTTAGAGATAGCCTACAGGCCTTGCCATTCCTAGCATCCATGTGTATAAGAGGAGCCTGTGGTGTGGGCAAGGGTTCTCCCTGTGATTTTGAACCCTGTGTTATAAAGGCTGTGAGTCATGGGAAGAGTCTACAGTGGGGTAGCTAACATGGCACCTGTCAGGTGTCTTTACCAACACTTCTCAGCATTCCTGATCCTGGGCCATGCTGAGTTGGGCCGCTGGCAGTTGTATTCCAGAGCATCTGGAGGGCTACACATAGACTATGCCTGTTCCTCAAGCACACAGAAGGTACCCTATTACTGGTGTTTCCCCAATGTGTGGGTGACGAGTGGAGCGGTGGGGGATGTGACCTCACTCTCCCCTTCCATGTGATTACAATGACATGGAGCCAGATGCCCCCAAAGAGCTGATTTACTCATTGCTCCTGAGATACTATTTTAATACATTGCGAGTAGGGGCTTTTTTGTTATTTTTGGTAAGGAGAAGCATTCAGGCATATGATCCCTTGCCTGCAGTCCGGTGTGGTCTAGTCTAGCAAGTTATTATCTTGATTGCCTGGCTTAGCTCTAGAGCTGAGCCCAGACTGATCTTGCAGCTATCAGCATTCATTTGTGTTTACAAAATGTGTATAAAAAATTCTATTTTTAAACCACAACCCTTTTCAAAACCCCATATATCTATGTACACACATGCATACACACAAACACAGCTGCGTTGGCTTGCAGGTCACATGAGTCAGTATTAAAACAAACAAACATGTTACTAACGAACTTCTAATCACTGCTAACCTTGTTCCTGTGCCTCCCTTAACCACATAGAAAAAAGTAGAACATACATGTTAGAAGCTTTCCAAAGGCATATTTTGTGCTAGTTTCCTAAAGGTTAGCAAGGATGAGCACATTTCTTTTGAGTTTTAAAGAAGTTTCATACCTTATGAACAAAGAGTATCACAAGGTGTGCAAATCACTTGTGATTCACCCCCCCCCTTTTCTTTTCTTTGCTCTTTCAAATGCAAAAATGCAAATGCCAGGTGCATGTGGAGAGTGAGCACCCCCATTCCACAAATTAAAGAGGAAGCATTGAAAAGGAGGGAGCTCAGGTCAAACACTCTTCCTCTGTCACCACTGGTTTGCAATGTCCAAAGCTGCCTTTAGCATCCGTCCTCTAAATCCAATGTTCCTTTCACTCTATGTTTTATCATCTGCAGACAGTTAACTGTATACACTTGCTCCATAGCTCTGGGACTCAACTAACATAATGCCTTGGGAATATCACGCTTGACTTGCGAGTGCAGCTCCATATCAAAATGGAAATAGATTCTGGGAGTAGTGTTCTATCCAATTAGGTGGTTTTGCAAGAAGGTTCTAGTAGGGGGGCTCAGTTTTCTCTCCTGTATTCTAGATTTTTTTCTCACTCCTGAGTTGCGAAAGAAGGGCGTATTCATCATATTTAAAGGAGCTATTGTTCCCTTCAAGTGGCTTGACATTTGAGAGCCAAACTACATTAAGGCAGACAGAGTGTAACCTCATTTTTTATTACCCTGTCCAGTAAGGGACTCTAGCAGAGCATGAACATTTAATTACTTTGCATTTTAGACTACACACAATGTTAATTAGATTGAGAGAACACTACAGCAGGCAAGCCATGGTAATGGTCAGTTGATGAGTAAAGTCAATAGGATCATATACGCAGATCTCAACAGCAATAGGGTAAACCCAGCTGTCAATTGAGCTTCACACGACTCTGAATTTTGTTATGGAACAGGTTAAAAAATTATGTTACCCTGACTCTTAGGCTAAACACAGATGTTTTGCTTGTTAGAAAGGTTCGGCTAGCCGGTCTATACTATGTTTCTTCTACAACACCCACCTGTCATAACCTAACATACATGATATCAGGTGAAGGACAGGGGAAGATGGGGCTTGTCTAAAAAGGCTTATGTTCAGAGTTTATGCAAGGGCTATCTGTATAACGACTTTGATGGACGCTGCTTGAACTGGACTACATCAGCCCTGGGTAGCTTGCATGCAGCCTTCCCCATTGAGGGTACCATGCTGGCTGCGGCTGATGCTTGGATGTTCAACAACATGTGGAGAGCACGCAGCTAGGGGAAGGTCGCTATAAATCCATCTGGCTTCATCCTAAGGGGCTGTGGAGAACTAGAAAGAACAAGAACAAGGGGCTGTGGAGAACTAGAAAGAACAAGAATACCAGGAATTTTTTTCATTTGTATTGATGTAAACCTCCAGAATGTATTTTGTATAGCTAACTATTTAGCTCTATCCCCAGTGTATGTTATCTCATTGCTATAGCTAGTGGCTAATGCAAATAAAGTTACTATCTATTTAACAAGCACAAAGTGGCATCTGGCTCTTGCAACTGTGCATTGCTTACAGGATTCACAGTGCAGATGCCTACATGCCTGTTTACAGCTCCCTGGGAGCCATTGCAATGAGGCCACCCCCTCCAAGTAAGGGCTGCAGGATTCTCCTTTGCCAAGGAGTGACTTCTCTTCCCACATCGACATGGGAATCCAGGGGAAACATGCAGGTCCCATTCCACTCGCACAATGACTGACAACCACACACCTTGTCATGCCCTCTGCAGTCAGGAAGTTCTTCCCTTCCACAAAGTGTTTCTAACATTCTTCCTATGAAATCAGTAACAGAGTTGAATTACTGCGGAAGACTTGCTCTCCTTTCAGAGGAAAACATTGTAAGTCTTTGTCAATCTGGGCATTTCTAGCTCACTACAGACACCCCCGCCTTTTCCCCCAGTCACCATTTACAGCATTTCACATTTACCAGACAGGCAGTATAATGAAAGGAGTTTTTGCTGCTGTGAGAGGCAGTAATAAGCCCATGCCTTTTGCACCTGATTAAATATTAGCTTTTCCTAACAATAAGCAAGTCTGACTAAACAAAGTCAGACGACAGTAAGTCAATTAATGAATATGCAGCAACCTCCTTTATCAAGTTAGCTTTGGAGGAAAGAAATATAATAGGAAGAACTGTTAAGTGCTCCAGGCCATTCTTTGCATACAGCACACAATGCATTAAATTATTTGTGCTCCTGAAACTTTAGGCTTTCAGATTCTTTTATTTTTTTTAAAGGAGGAATCCACATTTGTTTTCACTGTCACAGTTTGTGTTGGAAAAACCCCTTTGGTGTTGGATTGTGTGTAAGTGGCAGGGGGGAATGCTGGCTAATGCAAAGAGCTCAAAAATGAAAAATAAATGGAGGGTACAGATGGCGTCTTCCACAGGACATCTGTGCCATCTGCACCTTGCTGCTTCTGCCCATGACTTTCAGCTTGTTAGCAGCAATAGAAGCACATGCAATATGACACTAGGCTCCAGAATGCAGGGACAGCCCAATACATTTTGCTACTTGAGGATAGTAGGGAATGTCATAGGCAGCACACTGTTCCACCAAGGCTCCTACGATGCAACTGCTGTTCAAGTGAAGCTACTGCCCCATTTGCAGCAGTGCTGTGTTCCAAATCTGAAACCGAGCCCTAATAGTGTTGGCTTTTTGCTCTCCGAAAAACTCCTTAGTGGAACAAGATTGTCCACCACTTACTGGATGTCTATTTGTGAACCGCCTCATGCACTACATCCATGTAATTGTCACTTACTTGAGCAAGTTCATCCACCCCACTCGCTGTTTTCACCAGCCTTACTAGGTCTTCTTGCATCTTATCCACCCACCGCTTTATCCTACAGAAATAAAAAAGAAGGAGAAAAGAGACGTCCCATTAGATCAAAGGCAAATAGCTATGATGATCACAAGCATAAATAGAGGCTGACAGAATGTCTTCCATGTGGCAGATTGATGCTGAAGTCCCTTTGATATTGCTGTGAATCTGCTCTACTCATACGTTTCCACACCATTCTCTTCCCTGCTTGCTCTCATGGAAACTCTTGACATATTTTAGATCTAACTTGGTTAGGAGGAGCCTCCTGTAAACAGTCTAGCACTGAGAAAGGAGTAAAACAAACAAACAAACAAAAATCACCCAACCAAAGTCTGATACATAAAAATACCATACTGCCTCCAACTGCTTGAACAACAGTTATAAAATAGTAACACACATTTTGCCTCTTGGGAAGTGTTATTAAAAAAGAAACCTAAACCCTCTGTATCTTATACTATTTTCTTTTGCTCATTTTAAAAAAGCAAAACACCCAAATATGAGAGTCACTAACAACAAAAAGCATTTACCAAAAAGAATATTCTCATATAATGTATTTTATCCCAGTAGAGAGAGAGAAATGCAGACAGTGCAAAATATTTTGTTATTTGGCTATTCCTGTGGCCAAAAGCAAAACCACATATTCTTCATTTTGAATATGCAAGAGAAAGGATTTGGAACTTTGGCTTGTTAACATTGATTCAGGGGGAGCTAATATATGTGAATCAGAGAACATACACACAGTTAAACTGAACACAGATGATCACAGATAAGAAAACCATTAGTATTCTTTTTAAGATACCATATTTTTATATTATTTTCCCATTCTTAAAATCCCTTAAAAGTGTATTACTGAAAATGAACTTGAGTTGCTTCCAGGCAGTTGTGGTCTCTCATGACTGTTTTTCAAATGCCAAACTAAGTTGGGATGTATTTACTATTGATCGACACAAACACACACACACACACACACACACACACACACATGTCTACACACAGAGAGCTAAGTAGACTGTATACCACTTGGGATGATGAAATACATTCTCCTTATCAGGAAATAAAAATATCTAATCAAGGATACCATGCTTTACTGGATTTTAGTTTCTTACATGTGTCATGAGTGGGGGAGAATAGGAAGGGATGAAAACAAGAGCCCTCTGGCTGCCCAAATGCTTGTCTGGTGTTTCGTTGAATGCTAGCCTGTGGTGTATTTCTGCCTGACAGCTGCTCATGGTCAGAGTTTATTTAACAACAAGAAAAATGTCACACCAAACGTGAAGTCTGGGGCCTTAAGGAGACAGCGCTTGATTTCTTTGATGCTGTTTAGGGCATCAACAAGACAAAGGTTCAGGCAAAAGGGGTTTTTTTCTTGACTGTTCAAGCAGAACATTAAACTGCAATGAAAACCATGTCAAAAAGAGAGGAAGCCCATAGGATTTGCATTATGCCCAGGAGAGGGAGATGGCATGTTAAATGACAACAGCTCCCCCCACCTCTGCCCCCTCCAGCTCTCTGCCCATGCAAGTTGCTGGTGAGCTTTTAAGATTCAGATGAGTGCTGCTTTTGTCTCCTTACTAAGGTTGTGTTTACACCATTTAAACCACATTGCTTACCCCAAAGAACCCTGGGAACTATAGTTCACTCCAGAGAGAACTGCAAATTCCCAGCACTCTAACAAAGTACAGTTCCCAAGATTGGGGGGGGGGGGAGTCATGTGCTTTAAATTTATAGTGCATACATGGTCCTTGATGCTCCTGTGCTCAAGAAGAGGGAGTAAGCATTTGCTTGGGGGGCAGGGAGACATGTCTGTTTGCTTTTCTTAATTTGCCATGCAAAGTAACCCTTATTGCAATCCAGAGAACCTTAGTGTGCCCAGAAGGACTTCTTTTTTTTGGTTTATTTCTGTCAACAGCAGCTACCACCGGGGACACCATTTCAAACACAGGTAAATCACATCTTACGCTGATTATATTTATGTGATCACAGCTTTGCATGGGGAGGGGGAAGGAAGGAAGGAAGGAAGAAATAAATAATAAATAAATAAATGGAGAGTGGAGGAAACCCACTCTCCATTTATTTATTTCCCACACACAAACTTGCACACAGCTGCGATGGTGAGCTTTCCCAGCTTTGGGAAGGCAGCGCGAGGGCTCTTGCAGCGTCCTAGAGCCCTTGACTCTGGCGCTTTGCTTATGAGCTTTGGGAAAGCAGCCTCTGCAATGCAGCCAGAGGCCTTGCATGGCCTTCCCAAAGCCAGGCATGCAGGCCTCCACCTCATGGAGAAAGACAGAGCCTGGGATTCCTGCCTTTTACGCTTATACATGGACTCCCCAGAACTGAGCCCTTGCATAAGACGCGAGTTACCTGTATACAAAGGAGAATGGGGAAAGAGATTACCTGAGGAAATGTAAAATTGCAGGGAAGTTGAATATACCAGTTTTACTCTGTCATTTTTCTTAAATCTTACTCAACCAATATTAACAAAGCCCCCACAATTAAGGATAATTTTTGTGTTATAGTGGTTGCCAATTCACTACTGAGCTATTTGGGCTCCTGGCAGGCCTGGCCATTCCATTGAGTAGAGTGAAGCAACCACCTCATGCATCTGATGTAGAGTGTTATGACAGGGCAACAAATAAATTTTACAATAAACTAAATGTGGGAATTTCTTTTTTTTTTTTTTTAATAATTTTTATTAATTTTAAAATTTTATAAACATAGAACATTACATTTCGGTCAGGATTCATTACCCCCCACCTCTCACCATGGGGAGTTATTTAATCTTACCCTCCCTCTCACGGAGGTAAACCCATTCATTATTTCCCCTGACCTTAAACTAAACATTATCTGGCTTCGGCCTAACCCTCTTCTCGGGTAGACCACTCTTAGTTACAAAACATAATCATAGTGACTTCCTCCGCACCTCCCCAGTGGCTGCATTAAACAAAACATAATTCTGGTTCAGGTACATAGATATACTAAACATATCTTTAACATTAGTTCAAAACATAATTCTAACTCAGATACAGTATCTTAATTCTTGTTTCCCCTCATCTTCTAGTTCCAACCTCCGCGTCCTCCTCCCAAATCTTCTATAAGTTTCCTTCTGACTCCCCTTAATCTTCAGGCTCCTAACTTCGAAAGATCCTAACATAATCCTAGCTCAAAACCATGTCCGGCATAAATACTCAAAATCCGCAAATATAATCAGTCCCAGGTTACCCACCTGCCCTGCTCAGCCCTCCCCTCGCCTTTCCCCAGTCCAAGCCCAAGTGCTTGCTTGCAGTTGGGCTCCATCATCTCTTTGTCTTCTCAGCTGTTCCAACTCCCAGTTTTTAGAGAAATTCTTCTTCTCCTTCATTGGTGTCCTCTTACGTCGAAAAGAGTAGACTTTTGTGAATGTTGTTTTCTTAATTCTTTTCTCAAGTCCAGCTATCTTGCGCCGAGAAGGAATTTTCTTGCGGCGAGGCTTGTCTTTAACCTTGAGGGGGATTTCTCCCCCTTCCATCCTTTGTGCAGCTGGCATGACATCACTGTTGTTTACGTCTCCTCTCATTCTTGCAGTCTCCCTTGGAACTCCTTTCTCAGTTCCCAGATTTTTTCAAGGACCTTCTTCCAGCCTCCATTTTCCAAATCATCCTCCATTTTCAAAGACATAGTTGTACAAAATTCCACACCGAACCAAATCCAAAGCCAAAATCCAAATTTCCACAGCAGAATCCAACAGGTCCGATTCAGATCCTCTAGCTGTCAAAATTGTTAGTTAGTTGCCCCCCCGATCAGGGGTGTCAAAAGGATCGAATCTCTGTTGCAAAGCCAAATTCCGTTACAGTTTCAACCGCATCGGTAATAAAGTTCCTGATTTAGTGCCACAGTAGCAAGGGACGGACCTCCGTAAATTACATCCCTATACTTCACCAAATTAGTCCAAATTCTTCAGTACTGTCCTAGTACTCACGTTTAAGGTATCCAATCTTGTCCTTTTGCGGAGAAATCAGCGCGCTCAGATGGGAAGGGCTCGCAGCTTCAGCCCGACGGGCAATGGCGATCCGAGGAGCTCCGTCTCCCCGCGTCTCACACGGCGGCCTCTACTGTGGTCACCGTGGGAGTTGGGGAGACGTTAAGAGCTATAGCCGGATCAGAAGGTCCCGGGATCAACCTCCCGGGAGTTTTGGGGGCTGCGTCGCTGTCGCAAGCACCCCTTTAAGCCGGTCGGGTCGGGGAATGCCAGCAGCGGCATGTCCCCCGACCTTCCCCTCCGGCGCGCCGACCGGAAGCCTAAATGTGGGAATTTCTGCCTTGACTGCCAAGATAACTTGGGCTACACATTGGATACTCATACTTGGATACCTTGGCCGGAGTGGGACATTTGCTCTTCTGCGCAGCATTTTGATAGCTGTGCTCTGTGGCTAGTTTCTGCATTAAGACTTCTTGTGTTACTTTATTTATTATTTCATCTAATGTGGGGAAGGTTAAAAAATGGTCACCACTTTATACACATAAAAAGCTTTTTTTAAAAAGTTTTCCTGTGCAATCTCATTCTCACTGATGAAAATACTCTGCATTTTGTAACATGAGTGTATATATCCCTGTATCGAGTCTTCCTCTTTTCTTATGTCAAAGCCCCTTGATTCTGTACATTTCAATGTTATAATTTATTTTATAAACTGTCTCATGCCTAGAAGTCTAGAAATACTTCGTTTAATGCAAGAGACAAGAGAATCATGGGTATTCAACAACATCTTTCTCTTCCTTTCATTCTGTTGGTTCCACTTTACCAGATAAACAAACAATCCCCAAATAAAGGACAGTCTATCCCAGGACAATTCAAAAGAAAAGAGATGGTATTTTCAGAATTAAGATAAATGAGATTTGAGTCAGTCATATATTAGCAGTGCAAAGTCATTTTCTCCTCCTGCTCAGAATGGCCTTCTGTATGAGAGCCAAATATTTCCTTAAAATAAAAAAATAAATAAACTTAATAACATACAACAATGAAAGTAGTAAACGAAGGGACAATGTGTCCAGCTGCACAACTACCACAGAACACAGACACTCATGGTCCCCTGTCCACAGGATATGAATATCTAAAACTCTGAGAGAAAGGCAACAGACTGTGATTAGCAAGGATAGCTAGAGGCAGGAGACAAACGGGAGGGCGAAAATTCAGGGATTACATTCTCCCTGGGATAGATCAGGAGCAGGCATCATACTCACTCGTGTACTGCTTCTGTTTCTGAGGGTTGTTTGTTTTTTTACACAGGGCTTAATTTGAGATGGGATATAGGGATTAGGATAGGGTTTGTCTGAGAGAGTTAGTTCAAATCTTAGTTTAAGATCCGCTCTGAGGAGAATGTCTATAGCTAGAGGAAGGAGCCTCGTAGCTTAGATAGTAAGACCGTGTTGAGTGTCTTGGGAGAGTATACAGACAGGAGTAACAGGAAGGCTGAGTTTGAGTCAGCAGAAGTAGAAACTGTGAGAAAACAGTCTATTTGGGTCTCATTCCAGTAAGGGGAGAGATCTTCTAGAAATAGAAGACTCCCAAACCAGTTAAAAGGAGTGAGGTGATCCTCTGGGCCTGATATATTAATTGGAATACCTCAGGAGAGGGATTGTTAAGAGGTTGGGTAACTGACAAAAAGTGCCCCCACTCATGAACCAGAGTATTAAGTTGTGAAGAAAGCTGTGCTGTGTCAAAAGTATTTAATAACTGTCGTAACTATGTAAAGAAACAAGAGTGAAGTAACGGAAACCGAGTTAAGCATTTTACCACTTATTCTAGAAACCTGAACATCTACCTGAATTGTAACAACTGATTTTTAGCAACTGGAGTTTAAGGGAAGCCATGCATTTTCTGCTTTGTTTTAACGCCTGCAACATCTTTAGATTTAGTATAATTAATAAGTTAACTGTTTCTCGAAAGAACACAACTCCTGACCCATCTTTGTTTTACCAACTTTGCACTGTAAATATAACCTTGTGCCGAAGACACCAAATCACTAAGTTTTCCCTCAAAAACAGACCAAAAGATAACCTGTGGTGGTTATGATGGGATATGTATGTAGTTTTGGATCCACTACATAATTGGTCTACAGTGGTGGGATCCACTACAACTGTGTAAACTCTTTGCCACTTTGCTCTTCCCTCCTGGTCAAGAACAGCAATCCATCTGCCGAGAGGCTAGTATAGCAGATCCATAGAATATATTTTATTGTCATTGTCCCCTTTGGGGACAACGAAATTAAAAAGGAGAACTTGTAGTACATCCTCAAGTCATGGAGCACTTCTCTCTCCATCATCACACTTCAAATTGTAGACATACATACCAGCAAATTGTATGATGATTCCTGTTATATTTGCCAGAGGAGGAGAAGGAAAACCTTAATATTATCCCTTTGTTTGTTGAATTATTAGCATATTTTAAAGTATGAAACTGGTCTAAAGCTTATGAGATTCCTCAAGCTCAACCCAGAAAATGAAAAAAAAAAAAAGATATATTGTGATCAATGCCTTTTGGGCACTTCCAAATAAGGCTTCCTACTCGCAAAAATGAGAGTCTGCTATTGCACAAAGTTTGGTAGTAAAGAAAATCAAGACATTCCATATAGAACTCAGGATCTCCCCTAACACCATGAGATTAAAGTCTTTTAAGCATTAGTTTGCATATTGGCTAATTTACTTTCCACCATTATGCATAAAAGAAAATTTCCATTTGCAGCCGTGCATTAAGTGAAATGAAAATGTCTCCTTATAGAAATTAATGTTAGGTCATTATTTGAATACTTTCTCTCCATTTTTCCTCATTAAATTAATAGACACATATGTCTAGCACAAAATAATTTGGATCATGTATTGACATAAATATAGAGAGCTGTACACATCATAAGAAAAATTAATAATTTAAGCAATTCAAGAAGATGACTGTGATAAAGCAGTTAAATTAGAAGTATCTCATAGAAAAGATACAGGACTTAATTAAGTTAGGGTTCATTGATTGCCATTGTTTCCTGGAGGTGTTTCATTAAAGGCTCTTAAAAATGGCTATTTATTGCTTATACCAAGTAAATTAATCAAATGCTCAAATCAAGCTTTTACTGCTACGCTCTAAAACTCAGTTATTACCACTCATAGTTAGACCCCTAGAAATTTATCATGCATAATGAGTTTAAGAAAACTTTTGTAGTACTTTGTTTAAAAAAAAACAGAGTAAGATTGAGCTCTTATTAATCTTGTTTATATTTAAAATAGTCCCTGGCACATGAAACAAAACATAAGGCCCAAATTCTTATCCTAGTCTGTTAGCTGCAGTTTTATTTTTAGCACAACATGGACTAGCTCCTAATAGCAACATAATCCAACTTTGGTTGAGTCTTCATTAAACAAACCATTATTTACATATTTCAAAACCATGAGCTGAGTTAACCAGAAAAAATTTTTGCTGCTTGAACAGAAGCAAAAGAATTCTGTATTAATTTTCCTTCCTCTTGCTTATCCCTCTCTATCTAATCCGAAAACAGTGCAGTTTTGAAATTAGTGATTAAAATGAGTGCAGTTTCGAAAGTTTTGGTCCGCCATCTTGATTCAAAATGGCATCCAATTGTATCAAAAAAATGGAAAACCTGTGCCCTGACTATAGGTAACATCATGCAAAATTTGGTTACGATAACATGAATATCCAAATGCATAAAGTAAATAAGTATAAAGTAAATATAAAGTAAATAAGATAGACATAAAGTCAGTTCTTTAGAACACTTTTCAGGTGTTAAATACTCATGTGTAATACCGGTAGCAAAATGTGAGCAGGGCCGAAAATGCTAAACTCCATCCCAAATTGGAAGGTGAAGTTCTGAGGCAGGGAACTTCCTGAATGCAATTAACCTCCGTGCAATTAAAACCCTGGAATATCAGTGTCCTAAAATCACATGGAAGCCTCCACAATTACAGGAGCTCCCAGATTCAGAAATTTGCCCACCAGTTTGTGGCAGGTGATGGAGGGGAGGACTCTATTGTGTTAATTTCCTCTCTTCAGATTGCCTGAAGAGGGCTAAATTTCCACCACAATCAATACTATCAAGAAACAGAACCCAGAAAGTAGATCAAAGGGCAAGGTAAGCAAATAGGAACAGGCTTGATTTCATAGAGACTTACATTAAATTCTAGTGAGACAATGTATGCAGATTGCAACTGGGGCACAGCTGAGGAGTGAAACCTGCCACTTGTCCCAGACACTGGGGTCACAGAGGGCAGGGAACAGACATAGCTTAATGCTAGCCCTGAGGTCAGTATTTTAATATGTACCAGAGTCATGAACCGTGTTTGCATCTAAAATAACTGAATACTAAATACGGTAGTAGTGGAAGGAGAGGGGAATGGAGAAAGGATGCTTGGGCTATAATTGCACCGCAAATGAACTGGCTTCAGTGGGCTGATAATCAAAGAGGGACATTTTAAGGGCTGACATATAAAACAGAATGTCAGTATCACATCCTGTATCTGTCACAAGTTCACCACCTACATCCCCACCCCCACAATCCAGTTCAAAGCACTTATAGTGGGGTTCATGCTAAGTGCTCTGCCTTTCTGATGTCTCTTCATAGAGGTAACTGTAAACAGGTAAGGAAGCAACCACAGGATCACAGAACCAGAATGCAGGATTCCCATTGCTCCAGCTTCTGGCAACAACTAGGCAAAACAAAGCATTGGAATAAGGTTCTTTCTTCCCCATCACTGAATACAAGTCAATGCCTATACTTTCATGGGTAAACTAAACATATATATTACCACAATGGCTAGGCAAAGCATGATGAATGCTAAGTAAGCAAGGATGCAGGATTAACTTGCATGCCCACTTCATGGATTGGCAAATGCTTCTTGCACCATCCTGCAAATAGCAAGTATGGTTGAGGCAGCCAGTATGGTTGTCAGAAAAGCATAAGCTCTCCTTATGTAAAAGAAAAATGTCTTGCACCCATATGCACAACTTTCCATAACTTTTGCAGAGTTCCACACAAGCGGTGAGAAAAGATGTTCTCCACCAGGCATCATGCTCTGCCATGAAGAAACCAGCACTGATGATGCTATCATGACCCAGAACACACATTATGTTTTCACCTTGCATCAATGCATATTCCAGGTACAGTGCATGACTATTATGGATCCTTGGCTATTTTAGTTAACTTTTTTTTAATGCAACATTTTTGTTTACACTTTGGAGAGGAATAACTTACTGGCTACCAGATCCATAGTGCAGGTTTTTACACAAACAAAAGCAACAGAGCAGAATCATAATCAAACAGAGGAAGAAAAAGGGGGGTGAGAAATGCCCACAGGCCCCATCCCCATATCCCCAGCAACCAATATTCACACAATGGGAGGGAGGACATTCTAAGAAACACACAGACTCCCCTCTGTGATTTAGAACCTACAATCCTAATCCCACTGACCCGGGACTTTGCCCCATTCAATTAAACAGGAATTACTTTTGAGTACAAATAGCCTTACAAATAGCGGGGGAGAGAAGGCAAGCAAAATGCGAGGGAGATAGTGAAAGATACAGGAAACTGAATGCAGATTTCCAAAACAAAACAAGAGGGCCTTCTAAAATGAGCAATGCAAAGAAATAGAGGGAAACAACAGAATGGGAAAAACCAGAGATCTGTTCAAGAAAATTGGAGATATGAAAGGAACATTTAGTACAAAGATTACCATAATAAAGGACAAGAGTGGAAAGGACCTAACAGAAGCAGAAGACATCAAGAAGAGGTGGCAAGAATACACAGAGGAATTATACCAGAAAGATATGGAGGTCTCATACACCCCAGGTAGTGTGTTTGCTGACCTTGAGTCAGACATCCTGCAGAGTGAAGTCAAATGGGCCTTAGAAAGCACTGCTAATAACAAGGCCAGTGGAAGTGATGATATTCCAGCTGAACTATTTAAAATTTTAAAAGATGATGCTGTTAAGGTGCTACACTCAATATGCCAGCAAGTTTGGAAAACTCAGCAGTGGCCTGAGAAATCTCTATACAGAACAAGAAGCTACAGTTAGAACTGGATATGGAATAACTGATTGGTTCAAAATTGGGAAAGGAGTATGTCAAGGCTGTATATTGTCTGCCTGCTTATTTAACTTATATGCAGAATTCATCATGCGAAAGGCTGGACTGGATGAATCTCAAAATGGAATTAAGATTGCCAGAAGAAATATCAACAACCTCAGATATGCTGATGACACAACCTTGATGGCAGAAAGTGAGGAGGAATTAAAAGAACCTTTTAATGAGGGTGAAAGAGGAGAGCGCAAAATATGGTCTGAAGCTCAACATCAAAAAAACTAAGATCATGGCCACTGGTCCCATCACCTCCTGGCAAATACCGGTAGAAGGGGAAGAAATGAAGGCAGTGAGAGATTTCACTTTCTTGGATTCCATGATCACTGCAGATGGTGACAGCAGTCATGAAATTAAAAGACGCCTGCTTCTTGGGAGAAAAGCAATGACAAACCTAGACAGCATCTTAAAAAGCAGAGACATCACCTTGCCGACAAAGTTCCGTATAGTTAAAGCTATGGTTTTCCCAGTAGTAATGTACGGAAGTGAGAGCTGGACCATAAAGAAGGCTGATCGCTGAAGAATTGATACTTTTGAATTATGGTGCTGGAGGAGACTCTTGAGAGTCCCATGGACTGCAAGAAGATCAAACCTATCCATTCTGAAGGAAATCAGCCCTGAGTGCTAACTGGAAGGACAGATCC
The DNA here is from genome assembly GCA_034641385.1 of Darevskia mixta. Lineage (NCBI taxonomy): Eukaryota > Metazoa > Chordata > Lepidosauria > Squamata > Lacertidae > Darevskia > Darevskia mixta. Next base: position 3,159,144 of record JAWWNH010000224.1, on the reverse strand, counting down.
TGAAGTTGATGCTCCAATACTTTGGCCCACCTGATGTTGGGAAAGATGGAGGGCACAAGGAGAAGGGGATGACAGAGGATGAGATGGTTGGACAGTGTTCTCGAAACTACCAACATGAGTCTGACCAAACTGCGGGAGGCAGTGGAAGACAGGAGTGCCTGGCATGCTCTGGTCCATGGGGTCACGAAGAGTTGGACATGACTAAACGACTAAACAACAACAACATATGGTTATGATTGGGCTGTGAGTAATTAAGAACCCAACACATGGGCCACAGGGGTGGCCCTGCTCTGTTCTCCTTTACTATTCTGGGCACATGGAAGATCACATCTAAAGTGGGCTAGAGATTCAAACAGACCCTTCACACAGTTTTTATTTATCTCATAGTGAATCAGATCAATAACCAGCCCCTTCTGATACAAAATCCTAACTGCATACAACATTAAGTTACCCTCAGACTGTGTGGTAGAATTCTCACACAACACTAATATCTCACAGTACTGTTATCAAAATGCAATGGCAGAATAAATCTCATTTAATAGGACTTTGTGAAATAAATGCACAGCTTTGTTAAAGCACTTTAGGCATGAAAGGGTATTATCAGCTGTGTTTAACCTCTGAGGTTCACATCCTGACTCATTTATAGCAAAATGAATTTTCCCCAAAACTAATAAGCATTACATTTTAGCCTTAGAAAGAGAGAGGGGGAGAGAGAAAATCATAATGACATTAAAATATGGCAGATCAGATACTGGTAAAGAAGAGATTAAAGGTTTAAAGGATTTATACAAATGAGGATAAAAATTAGAGGTGCATGGAATATTTAAATATCTATTCCCAAGGCTATTTTGATTGGCCTTGGCAAAAATTCTTAGGCGACACAATTTGCTTCTTTACTATAGGTTCTCTCTAACATATACTGTATTTTAATGTAGTTATCGTTCCATATGCAAGGAAGTGGGTGGGAGAGAAGAATATTTAACATCTTACAAAGAGCCTAAACCTACCAGGGCTCAAATCTATGAACTCCAGCAGGGATGGGCAACCTGTGATCCTCAGTATGTTGTTAGGATTCCATCTCCCAGCAAGCATAGCCAATGATCAAGATGGCAGCTGCAGTGTGGACTGGTCCACCGGTTCCCCACCAGTCAGCGACAGCCTCCATTCCATTTATTACTTTTGACACAGATTGGCTATTCCTGAGCATAGTGTGTTTTCACAACTTATGCTGAGGATATGCCAGTGATCTTCTAACTACAGCACCATGCACTCATCCACTTGTTCCCCTTGACAGCTCTTCATGGATAGCATTCACTATGTCAAAGCCAGTGAGGCATAAAAGTGTGAATGTTGGACTATGACCTGGGAGACCAGGGTTCAAATCCCTACTTAGCCATGAAGCTCACTGGGTGACTTTGGGTCAGTCTTCACCTCTTAGCCTAACTTACCTCACAGGGTTGTTTTGAGTATGGAATGTGGGGGGGGCACCATGTACACCACCTTGAGCTCCTTGGAAGATAAACATGGCATATAAATCAAATAAATAACTGCACCAGAATAACCAATGGATAACACTACAACTAGCATCAACCAGAGTTTGCAAACAGGGTTCTAAATCTGGTTTCAATCCCTTGTTTAGAAATGCATTTCCCTTAACTAATGAAACATAAGGGTTGGCTAGAATTGTATATACAGTGGTACCTCGGGTTACAGACGCTTCAGGTTACAGACACTTCAGGTTACAGACTCCGCTAACCCAGAAATAGTACCTTGGGTTAAGAACTTTGCTTCAGGATGATAACAGAAATTGTGCGGCGGCAGCACGGCGGCAGCAGGAGGCCCCATTAGCTAAAGTGGTACCTCAGGTTAAGAACATTTTCAGGTTAAGAACAGACCTCCGGACCGAATTAAGTTCTTAACCCGAGGTACCACTGTAATAAGGGATCCAGGTGGCGCTGTGGGTTAAACCACAGAGCCTGGGGCTTGCCAATCAGAAGGTTGGCGGTTCGAATCCCTGCGACGAGGTGAGCTCCCTTTGTTTGGTCCCAGCTCCTGCCCACCTAGCAGTTCGAAAGCATGTTAAAATGCAAGTAGATAAATAGGTACTGCTCCGGCGGGAAGGTAAACGGCGTTTCTGTGTGCTGCTCTGGTTCGCCAGAAGCGGCTTTGTCATGCTGGCCACATGACCTGGAAGCTGTACGCCGGTTCCCTTGGCCAATAATGCGAGATGAGCGCCGCAACCCCAGAGTCGGTCACGACTGGACCTAATGGTCAGGGGTCCCTTTACCTTTACCTTTACCACTGTAATAATATTCATTTCCCCATCCCCTCAAACAATTTCCACCCCATATGCCCAAATTCACTTTTCCACATGAGCATTACTTAAACACGAATTTTGTGACAGTAGTACTATGAGGTGTTTCACTGCTTAGGTTTACATCAAGGCAATCTTTTAAAGGCTGCTTCATTTCTCATTCTAAACACTAGATAAAATGAGAGGGCTTGAAAAATTGACAAACATTTCACTTTTCACAGCAAGACATAAAAACTGAACCCATGAACTCCAACTGCTTGAAAAACACCCAAAACAATATGGACTTCTTTGATTTGGCTGTCAGATAAAACTGAACACTGAACACGATGCCTGAGGAATTATCCTTACTGAGAGTTTTGTAATGCTGCTTTTGAAACTAAAATGCATTGTTCTTGGGCCAAAGATGGGGGGGGGGGGAGAGAGAGAGAAAAGAAGGAAGGAAGACGAAGACGAAGAGGAGAAAGGACCACCAAATGATTAGGGAGGTTTTTAATGTTTGATGTTTTATTGTGCTTTTAATTATGTTGGGAGCTGCCCAGGGAGTGATAGAGAGATGTAGAGGAGATTGACCAGGACAAATTTCCATAGAGCTTCTTAGTGAGCAACTTGTCCCAACAAAAGTGATGGCTTTTGTTTTTGGCCTAGTGCGCTCCCTGTTCCATTGGGTAGACAAGTTCCTGCTGCACATACCTGGCCCGAAATAAAGAGGCTGTGGCCCTTTAGATCAGTGTTTCTCAACCTTTTCGGGGCAACGGCACACCTGTCTCATGAAAAAAATCTCGCGGCACACCACCACCAGAAAATGTCAAAAAATCACAAGGAGACGCTGTGCACCCACAAAATGGCGGCGGCAACGTCGCCATGGCAACGGAAATCACGGAGCTATGTGCCCAAAGTAAAACGGCCCAGGGAAGCCTAAACGGCTCGCCACAGCAGCAGCCCCACAGCCCCAACCGGCAGCGCCAGGAAGACACAACCGCCCGGGGATCCCCGCCGCCCTCGCGCTCCCGAGCGCAGCAACCTCCAACCTCCCGACCCGCGCCCACCAGCGCCCCCAGCCCCCCCCCGCACCACCTCTCTCCGGCTCCCACCAGAGTGGATGCCGAGCTCTCCGAGGCGCCACTCCCCGTCGCCGAGGTCGAGGCCGAGCGGGGGGAAACCGAGCAGCAGGCGCTGGGCCTGGACGGGGACCCCGGTGAGGGCAGCGATCGCGGCCCGGAGCTCATGCAGGCGGGAGTGCGCCGTGAGTCCGGGCAGCGGACAGGAGCCGCTCCGGGCTCCACAGCGCCGCCGCAACATCTCCCCGCCTGAAGTTCCTGAGCTGTTCCGGTGGCGGCCGCCGGGCTTCAGCGCCCCCCAACAGCAAAATGGCGGCGGCTACCGGCAGCCCCCGCGTCTCCCTCCTCCGACTTCCCATTGGTCCCTGGCAACCAATCAGATTTGGCGGCGAGCTCCCAGCCTGCGCATGCGCGGCAGAGCCCGGCAGCCTCTCCGCGGTGCCTCCTCTCAGCGGTGGCCCTCTGCGCTCCCTTTCCCCCACTGGAGCCGCCGCCACGCACCTGCGGCGTGGGTCCCCAACGGTTTTCCCGCGGCACACCAGCCGACGTCTCGCGGCACAGTAGTGTGCCGCGGAACACTGGTTGAGAAACGCTGCTTTAGATGTTGCTGGAATGCCACAGGTTCTCTTTGCCTAGTGGAAACAAATGCAGGCAGATAGGGACAGATACGAACATGCAGCATTTTGTTGTCGAGGTAACTCCAAAATACTTTACATAATACTTTTAAAGGTAAAGGGACCCCTGACCATTAGGTCCAGTCGTGGACGACTCTGGGGTTGCGGCGCTCATCTTGCTTTATTGGCCGAGGGAGCCGGCGTACAGCTTCCAGGTCATGTGGCCAGCAAGACTAAGCCGCTTGTGGCGAACCAGAGCAGCACACGGAAACGGCGTTTACCTTCCCGCCGGAGCAGTACCTATTTATCTACAGTACTTGCACTTTGACGTGCTTTCGAACTGCTAGGTGGGCAGGAGCAGGGACCGAGCAACGGGAGCTCACCCTGTCACGGGGATTCAAACTGCCGACCTTCTGATCGGCAAGCCCTAGGCTCTGTGGTTTAACCCACAGCGCCACCAGTGTCCCATACTTTTAGATACCAATAAAAACAAGGACACAGGAAAAGTACAGTAGCTATTACCACTGTGTTCCACACGTCACAGGACCTTGATCATGGGAGCTTGCAGTAAAGAGATAGCATTCAAGGGCTTTTAAGTCTCTCTTTATAATGGACTCTTTCTTTATAAAGCTATATAATTGTCTCAAGGGTTCATAAATAAAACATCTGTAATCCAAAGGTGGCATACTGCTGTGCAATACAAGCTCATGTAGTCATGGATACCCAAAAATCTTTTGACTTCTAGCTTGCCATGACTTTAGAGTTGCTTGTTGATATGACTGATTACTCTATTACCGGTATATAGAATAGAACATTAGAATGTAAATAGCAATCCCACAACAATGCTCCACCATGCCCAGTACAAGTGCAGGTGCTCACTGAGCCACTGGAACATTCAAACAATTGCACTATTACATTACATTTTATATCCCACCTTTCCTCAAAGTACCGTATTTTTCACTTTATAAGGCGCACCTGACCATAGGACACACCTAGTTTTTAGAGGGGGAAAGCCCCATTTTTTTGAGGATCAGCTCAAATTTCTGCAGCTTCTTTTGCAAAGGAGAAAAGCCCCATTTTTTGAGGATCAGCTCAAAGTTGTTGAGCTTACTTTGCAAAGGGAAAAAACCCTGTTTTATGGGGTTTAACTCACAGTTCTGCAGCTTCAGGAAAGGGAGCCATTTCTACAGTTTCCAGACAGATAATCTAATCAGCCAGTCACATGTCGCTGGGGAAACAGCCTCCCTCTGCAAGGGGGCGGGGCTGGAATCTCTCTCCCTTATCTCTCTCCCCAATCGTTTGCTGAGCAGCTGCTCAGTGGGCTTCCTTTCAACACCCCCCTGGGCAGTTCAGCTCCAGGGACCACACATGCGCTCCATAAGACGCAGAGACATTTCTCCTTACTTTTCAGGAGGAAAAAAGTGCGTCTTATGGAGCGAAAAATACAGTAGTTCAAAGTGGCATACAGGCAACAACAAATTTATGTGCGCTTGATATGTGCGTATCGCGTACTAGACCCTATTTTAACCTCAAAGCAACCCTGAGAGGCAGTGGCTGGCCCAAAGTCATCCAGTGAATTACAAAGGAATTCTACACCGTGAAAGATCCCTGAAACGAGATGAACGTATATTTATATAATGATACTCGAACAAACAATATGTTTAATGATTCAAGAGCAGAATTGCTCAGGAGCAAAAATACTCAAAAACGTTATAAACTAATTCAAAGAAATATAAATAACTCAAGAAAACCTTCCAAATAACAAAAAATAACTCAAGATAAACTAACAAATGACCTTAACAAGTTGCCGGCTAAGATTCTCGTTTCACTGTTATGATCTATCAGTTTCCTCAGAAGGAAAAAATTAATGCATTTATATAACTCAAATTAGCTTGGTTGCTATTAAATCTAGGGGAAGGATTGAAGAGACTTTCAGAAAAGAAGAAGAACACTCCCAAACAGTAAGTGGTAATTATCCAAACTAGGAATTCTAATTTTGCTTCATCCAAAGGTTAAAAACCTAAACTCAAGTTCGAAAACAAGCTCCATGGCTTGTAAAACACGTCAATGGGGGGGCTATGGAAGCTCACATGATCTTATTGTTACGAAGCTATTGCAAAGACTGTTGGAAAATGTTCCTAGTCACTGACTTATATACCATATGGTACTTAACTCTTACAGAGATAACACTTACAAATTATAGGGCGTGTTCAAACTTAACTACAAACACTACAATTATACAATATCACATCCCAAAAGTTCTGAAAGTCTTATAAATGTAATAATTATTATCTCAACCTTAAACAATCAAACTGATAGAACTTTATATAAATAAAACTTTACAAGAATGCCGATGAGCATATCCATGCTAAGGTATAAACTAAACATAAAATGTGATACAATACTGAGGACTAGAGAGATAAGATTTGAACCGTGGGCAGTTTCACAAAAAGGGACTATAATCCATGTTTGTATTAAGGCCTGTTGGCGTCAGGGATGCAAATCTATGTATCCAGTACATTTCTTTCTGTAATAATTTATTTTGTAAAGTGTCCATATTTGGTTCGTTTGGTTCGAGGCAGTGGCTGGCCCAAAGTCATCCAGTGAGCTTCATGGCTGAGAGGAGATTTGAACCCTAGTCTCCCAGGTCTTTGTCTGGCACTCTAACCACTACACCACACTACATGATGTTGATCACGGTGATAGAGAAAGGTAATAATGGCAAAGAGTGTACCACACTGAAAGCTAGTGATAGACATTGTCAGTAAATGTTACCAGTGGCAGCAATGCCATGGTTTAAACTACCGAAATGGCCTGTATACAAGCCACACTTTCCCAAAAAAAATCGGGCTGTGAAAAGTAAAAGTGTGGCTTATATTTGCGACTTTACGCCCCCCCCCCCCCCGGAGCAGCACGGGGCAGAAGTGCAGGGCCTGCCCGACACTCCCAAGCCTCCCCCAGTCAACAGGAGGTGAAACCAAGCACCGGCTTGGGATGCGGGGTGCCAAGTGCTGGCACCAGCCGCCCCCCATCCCCCATTCAGGGCAGTAGTGCCAGGAGATGGGCCACACCCGCAAATAAGCCTTGAATTTTAAAGGTGCTGCTTATTTGCGGGTGTGTCTTATATTTGGGCCAATACAGTACATCAGGGATGGGAAATTTGTGGCCCTCCAACTCCCATCATCCCCAGGCAACATGAGAAACATGCAAGGATGATAGTAGTTGTAGTCCAGCAACATTTGGAAGGCCCCAGGTTCCCCACCCCTGTCTTAGGCTTCTGTAATCTCTCCCTTAAAGAAGAGGTGTATTTAACAGATAAAAGTTGGTGTGCTTTTTATTAAAAAAGAGAGGGAGCACCGTGAGGCAGCTGCAAATCATGTTGCACAAATCTGTGATTATCTCGTTTTGCTTGAAGGAGAGGAGGACATCAAGAAATGATACATGAGTTTTCAATGACACTACTACATGCAATCGAGTTAATGCAGTTCTCAAATTGTTACTGGAACCGGTCCACAATTGGCAGCCATTCACCGCACTTTGTAAAAGCCGTCAGCACACTGCTTTCCCACCAGCTTCTCAAACGACTTGTGAGAGCAGAAATAAAAGCCATCTATCATCACTCCTGGATGGCATCACTGTGAACCCCACCGTCATATCACCTCTTCTCATCTTAGGGAATCTATCACTTTCAAAAGCAGAATGACGGCCACAATGTATTACGTGAGAGCATCACCTGTAAGTCCATCAGTGTAAATTGTGTCAGAGAATGCAAATATTCTGGGTGCTACATGCAATATGTTGGTGTTTTTTAGGGAGGCAAAACCTAAAAGGGTTCCCCTCAACCTAGAAACAACAAGTCACTAATTGCAACAAAACCAAAAGAAGCCTCAGCCTCCAAACATGCCAATTAAGATGACCACAAACAGTCAGACTGGAAAACCTTTCAAGCAGGGAGGAAAAGCATCCAATCTCAAGACACTCAAAGCAAAAAAGAAAGCTTATGGATATGCAGAGAGAATATTCTAAACTCTATATCAAGTCTCTTGAATAATGCATGATCTTACTTTGGAAGATGGCACCTAATTTTAACCTGTGATTTTAATTCCATTTGATACATTTCTTGCTCATGCTATACATACTAGCCTTGCCCAAGTCCTGTCAGCCTCAACTGACACAGACAAACTCATTTTTCCCTGAGAGTCCAAAACCAAGCTTGTGAAGTTGATAAAGCATTGTGATGGCTTTTCATGCCCTGCTCTAAAGCCAACCCTAAATTAGGGTTCAGTTGTCCCACTTGCAGGAATATATCCATTGAAAGGTAGCAAATCCTTAATTATTTTAGGCTGCAATCCAAATTCCCTTTACACCAGGCTGTAAGGCGTTTGGTATGAGTGGAGGCAAGGGACAGTTGGAACACAGGACATGCAAGGCCTTCTCAGTACTCGCACCATGTTTATGGAATTCCCACCCTTCTCTTATACAGGTGGCATCAATTCTTATGGATTTTCAGCACCATCTGAAAACCTACTTATCTGCTCTGGTTTTTTAAAGTGAGGATTGCTGCATCACCTTTTCACATTGCTACTTGCACATATTTCTGCCTGCAAAATTTCTGCATAGCATATTTCTGCCTTAAAATGCAAACAATTTTTAGGCTTCCGGTCGGCGCGCCGGAGGGGAAGGTCGGGGGACATGCCGCTGCTGGCATTCCCCGACCCGACCGGCTTTAAAGGGGTGCTTGCGACGGCGACGCAGCCCCCAAAACTCCCGGGAGTCTTGATCCCGGGACCCTAGGTCCGGCAGCGGCTCTTAACGTCGCCCCAACTCCCGCGGCGGCCACAGTAGAGGCTGCCGTGTGAGACGCGGGGTGACGGAGCTCCACGGACCGCCATTGCCCGCCGGGTTGAAGCTGCGAGCCCTTCCCAGCTGAGCGCGCTGATTTCTCCGCAAAAGGATAAGATTGGCTACCTTAACCGTGAGTACTAGAAAAGTACCGAAGATTTGGACTAATTTGGCGAAGTACAGGGATGTAATTTACGGAGGTCCGTCCCTTGCTATTGTGGCACTAAATCAGGAACTTTATTACCGATGCGATTAAAACTGTAACAGAATTTGGCTTGGCAACAGAGATTTGATCCTTTTGACACCCCTGATCGGGGGGGCAACTAACTAACAACTTTGACATGTAGTGGATTGAATCGGACCTGTTGGATTATATTGTGGAATATAGATTTTGAGTTGGGATTTGGTTCGGTCTGGAACTTTTCATAACTATGTCTTTGAAAATGGAGGATGATTTGGACAAAGGAGGCTGGAAGAGGGTCCTTGAAAAAATCTGGGAACTGAGAAAGGAGTTCCAAGCGGAAACCGCAAGAATGAGAGGAGTTGTAAACAACAATGATGTCACCCCAGCTGCACAAAGGATGAAAGGGGGAGAAATCCCCCTCAAGGTTAAAGGGAAGCCTCGCTGCAGGAAAATTTCTTCTCGGCACAAGATAACTGGACCCAAGAAAAGAATCAAGAAAACAACATCTGCGAAAGTTAACGCTTTTCAGTGCAAGAGGACGTCAATGAAGGAGAAGAAGTTTTTCTTTAAAGACTGGGAGTTGGAACAGCGGAGAAGACACAGAGATGATGAAGCCCAACTGCAAGCAAGCACTTGGGCTTGGACTGGGGAACGGCGAGGGGAGGGTTGAGCAGGGTAGGTGGGCAACCAGGGACTGATTATAAATGTGGACTTTGAATATCTATGCCGGACATGGTTTTGAGTTAGGATTATGTTAGGATCTTTCGAAGTTAGGAGCCTGAAGATTAAGGGGAGTCAGAAGGAACCTTATAGAAGATTTGGGAGGAGGACGCGGAGGTTGGAACTAGAAGATGAGGTGAAATAAGAATTAAAGATATTGTTTTTGAGTTAGAATTATGTTTTGAAGTAATGTACAACATATGTTTAGCACACCTATGTACCTGAACCAGAATTATGTTTTGTTTAATGCAGCCACTGGGGAGGTGCGGAGGAAGTCACTATGGATATGTTTTGTAACCAAGAATGGTCTACCTGAGAATAGGGTTAGGCCGAAGTTAGATAATGATTGTTTAAGGTCAGGGAAAATAATGAAATGGGTTTACCTCTGTGAGAGGGAGGGTAAGATTAAATAACTCCTCATGGTGAGAGGTGGGGAGTGATGAATCCTGACCGAAATGTAAGGTCTTATGTGTATAAAATTTTAAAATTAATAAAAATTATTTTAAAAAAAAAATAAATAAAAATAAAATGCAAACAATTTTTGTTAATGGGCATGCATGGGAAATGAAGCTTCTTTGGATCTGAGGTAGGATGGGCGATGTGTCAATACTTTGCCCAGGACCGGTTTGAGGGCCACAATGCAATGGCTCTTTCACCTGGCGGTGTATCGTGAGTGAAACCGCCAATGCTCCCAAGTCCCTCTGCTGCCAGCACCTGGAGGGAGAAACAAGTTGCGTCGGCCCTCCAAGATGCTAGGGTGAAACTACTGATGCTCCCGCTGAGGGAGCTGCGGCGATTTCACCCCAGCACCTAGCAGGGCCAGGACCGATGCAGCGTGTTCCTCCCTCCACTTTTCAGAACATACCCACTGGAAGTCTTAAGCATTTGTCTAATCATCTCTGAAAGCCATGCAGGTTGCTTTAACCCACAGCGCTCCTAACCCAAGAGTCCCCGGCAGACCTATTGTTCCAGATATCAGCATTGTCCAAGGAACAATTTTAACAGCACTATGCATGCTACTAGCCAGTGCTATTTTTCTAGAAAAAGAGGTGTTGGGACTCATCACAAACACTTCCCTTGTTCTCTTATGGTGCCCACCTGAGAGGGGCCAGAACTAGCGGGGGGGCGGGGCAGAGAGAACCCTGGTAATAGCCACCAAAAGCTTAGCCATCTAACTGTTTCCTAAACACACAGAATGACCTCAAGGTCATTGAGGGTCATTTCATGCTGAAGCTAAACAAAGGGGGCATTAGATGTAACACAGTTTCCAAACAGTTTCCTCCCTCTACACACACACACACACACACACACACACACACACACAACCCAAGCTCCCCCTTCCCTTTCTGGGACTCAGAGGTCAGAAGGCGAGAAGGCCTGCCAGCCTAGTCAATGTGCATTAGAGACAGACAGGCTATTAAGGGAGACTAGCCTGACATTTATGTGGGGGCCGCCACCCCCCCTTTCCCTCATCCAGATTTGTCCTCTAATTAAGCATCAATATGAAGAAATATAATTGAACAGATGTAGCAGTCATTACAAGGAATTACCCGTTCTCCCTCTCATGGAAGCGCTTAAAGAGAGGGGTAGCCATGTCTGTAATGGGCGGACTTAATTGCTCAACGGTTCCCCCGAGGGATGTTACAAGCTGATCAAGACATCACGCAGGCGTAAACGATCCCTGCTCTGGCACACGCCTTTTGTCACTCGCCCATCCATCTTTGCTTGCCAGGGTTAATGGTGGCTGGAACTGAAGTTCAATGGTTTAAATAAATAAGAAGACTGTTTTCCGATGAAGCGCAACGTAGCGGAGGCTTTAGTGACATTTTGATTAAAGGGCCATCTATATAGATATTGCCAAGGTTTGCTTGGAGGCCACTCCTTAAGAGACGATATATTTGAGGGGAAAACAGAGCAGAGGAGTCGATATCCCCTGGCAATCTGCTGGGAAGCATTTGTTTGCTCTGCAACAATCTGATTCAGATTCACAATCACTTCGCTTGAAAGGTGTCTGTTGATTAAATCAGTCCCTATCTAGCAGGTCATTAGGGGGAGGAATGGGGGGAGGGGGAGCCCAAGTGCTCCTCTTCCACCACACCATCACTTATGCAGAAGAAATAAATCAGAAGGGTAACCAGACGAAGCTTCTAGAGGGGAAGCCATCAATATCTCACAGCAAAGACAGCAAGGAGTCTTGTGGCACCTTAAAGACAAATGCATTTATTACAGCATACACTTTTGAGGATTGGAGTCCGTTTCTTTATATGCATGAAGTGTTATCCTGAGTTGCAGATTATTTTATATATATATATATATATTTCTGTTTTTAGGGCTGATTTGACCAAGGCTTGAGCCAAATTGGACTGATTTGGAGGGACTTGGGCATTGGATGGGTCGGATTCAGACAGGCACAGATTACTACAGGTTGGGCTGGTTGGCCCAGAGTGATCTGTGGCTGTCAGGGTGTGGGACATCAGGCAGGAAAGAGAGACAGATAGGGTGGGGAAACCCCATGAAAAAACCAAGACCTGGCTCTGATCTTCTGCAAGAAGATAAGCTCAACTACCTGTCTGCCCAACTCTCTCCCTTCTGCCTGATGCCGTTCCCACCCCTCCACCCAACAGCCGTTGAGAGGAGGGAGCTATCCTGCAGCATGTGGGTGATCTGCAAAGAATTAACCACCACCACCCCAGGATCCTGGAAGGGTGGTGGCCCTGGTCTCAGTCAGGAGGGGGGGGTATTCTTCTCCTACCCCTCTTCCAGCTGTATGTTTAATTAGGGTTAAAAGGTAAAGGGACCCCTGACCATTAGGTCCAGTCGTGATAAAAAACAAACAAACCATAATTTAACATTGGTTCTGCCCCAAAACTTATCAGAACCTGCCAATTTTTGTTCCTCTCAGTTTCTCATTTTTCACAAATCTTAAGTTGAATTCTCTGTATTTCCAAATCAGTTTGCATTTTTAAAAGTCCTCATAAATTTCTCCTGATGCACCCATTTTTGCATGTTAATGTTGCCCAATACACACATTTTTACAAACAATTTACAAACCACTTCCTCTTATTATAACCCATTTCTGTATGTTATTCTCAGCAACATATGCATGTTTATGCACAATTTAATATAGTACAGGCATTTTTGTAACTATTACATGGCTGGGGAACTGTACTGCAAAATTCATTGGAGAAGTGCAAATTTCAAAGGAGAGCTGTGCTTCGGTTTGAGCATTGCTTCAGAAAGAACTAGTTAATTAAATGTGCCCTTAAATGCAAACTGAACTGATAAAGTAGACTCTAGTCCACAAATAAATAATTGGTTTTTAAGGTGCCACTGGACCCTTTAGCACAGAAAGGATTGTCCTTTCCCTTTGTTGCTTGAACATGAACATGCTTTAATTCTCTTTCGCACAGACTCTCTGGGCTGCTGCACACGTGGCATTTTAAAAACTTTAAATATTTAGTTTACTTACAAAATGTAACAGAGGAGAGACCATGACTCAATAACTGGTCAGGTGCTTTGCCTGAAGAAGGTCCCCCAAGTTTAATCTCCGGCATCTCTGGTTAAAAAGAGCAGGGAGCAGGTGGTGTGACTGTACTGCGCCAGAGACACCAGAGTGGATGAGGTTGAGCTAGATGTATAAATGGTTTGGCCTGGTATAAGGCTGCTTGCTAGGTTTCAACAGAAAAAGCAGTTTCATTAACATTAACATTTCATTAACATAAGTTTCATTTTACGGAAACAGGTGAGCTTAACAAACTATTAGGTCTTAATACCCATAGTATTGCCCATCACTCATTTATACTGCACTTAAGAGATATTTCATAGGGACGTGGGTGGCGCTGTGGTCTAAACCACAGAGCCTAGGGCTTCCCGATCAGAAGGTCGGCGGTTCGAATCCCCGCGACGGGGTGAGCTCCCGTTGCTCGGTCCCTGCTCCTGCCAACCTAGCAGTTCGAAAGCACGTCAAAGTGCAAGCAGATAAATAGGTACCGCTCCAGCGGGAAGGTAAACGGTGTTTCTGTGTGCTGCTCTGGTTCGCCAGAAATGGCTTAGTCATGCTGGCCACATGACCTGGAAGCTGTACGCCGGCTCCCTCAGCCAATAAAGCGAGATGAGCGCCGCAACCCGAGTCATCCGTGACTGGACCTAACGGTCAGGGGTCCCTTTACCTAGAGATATTTCACTGTCCTTTTAATTCTGCACATTAGAAAATGGTAATACAACCATTCACACCATGACACATTGGCACACACATTGGCACACACCATTCACACCATGACACCATGACACACACAAGTTATATTTATCTTGCCATCCACTGCTGCATCCATCCCACTTTATTTTGGTGGATTATTTAAGGGGGGGAAACCCCAGAAAGATGAAGCATTGCACACATGGTGGGGCAATGGAGCCCCCATTCTAAGCATTGCACACTATTACCAATCCTATAATTAAGGAACATCCCAATAGGTTTCTCATTTGAGAAATCCTGGGGTGTGTTTTCACCAAGGAAATGCAACTTTAAAATCTCTGACTGGGGGCGGGGTGGGAGAGAGAGAGAGAGCTAGTACAATGTACAAGTGCTTTGTGGATGTTCTCTAAAAGCAGCTCCCTTGCATACAATGAAGGCTTTCCAGCCTACAGAGAAGTGAATGATGCTGTCAGTGAGATTCCATGAGAAAGCAAACAGATTAATAATTTAAAACCTCCTCTAACTTTTCCTTCTCCTCGGAAGTAAGCTGAGATTCCTATGCGCAAGCATGCGTGTGCACACTTCTCGAGAGCATAAACTGCCTGATTCAAATTACTCTCTAACACTCAGGCCACACTATTTAAGTGCTATTGATCGAACCCCTTACATACAGCATTTGTTAAAGTCACACAAAATTACAGTAATCCATTATACATATTTTTGTCAGATATTTTAGACAGGTAGTTCAGAACAAGCACCAGGCTCTGTCCCCTAATAAAATTGATCCCGCTGGCTGGAAACATGCAGCCTGGATTTTAAGCTTATGCCTGTCCCACTGCCAAGGTCTCATATTCTCATTATTGATTAATGTTTCAGAGGGGCTTTGGAAGGCACCATATTTTCTTCTGTCTTCAGATTAGGGAAGTTCTATTAGATCAATGTGGCAAATATGAAGCTTGTTGAGACAGGCTCTCAGCTGTGATATACTCCCAGTTGCAGTATCTGAAGGTAACAGAGCCAAAAGGTCCCACGTTGGCTGGTTTTTGCATTCTCCCCTGCAGGTACTTATGAGGGCACCTGTCCCTTCACCTCCACTAACTCCCCCAATATAGACTGGAAAACTAATTGGTGTACTGTTTTGCCAATTAACACGGCAGGTTCTTTAAAGGATCTTTGGTAGACAATATATGAGGGGAAATATATTGTTATTTGAACAGAATAGGAAAATCTCAAACAGCAACAACAAAAGCCCTCAAACAGTAAACATCCACAGCAATAAAAACCCAACTGAGAAGTAACCCCAAAGAAACACCAGACATTCACCCCACATACAGATCTAGTCATAGGCATAGCTGTCAACCTTTCCCTTTTCTCGCAAGGAATCCTATTCGGAATAAGGGAAATTCCTGCAAAAAAAAGGAAAAAGTTGACAGCTATGGTCATAGGAGGCCCCAGCAGCGTTTGGTCCATCATCCTTATCTTCCTTGACTATGTTGCCCTGAGGCATTTGTACCTGCCCCAACCAGGCAGGGCTGGATGTCTCCACAACTGCCACCTGTGCCAATTAGGGCTCCTAATCTGGGCAAGCCAGCCCCAGCTGGGCCACCCTCAAGGGCAGGAGTGCTCCTGTGAGGACACACAGGAAGGGTTGGCTGTGCAAGGCCAAACCTACACCTCGGTTTTTCTTCTGCATTTTCCAATACAGGTACTAAAAATTTTCCCGAAACCATTACTGTTTTTTGTTGTTGTTGAGACTGGGTGACAGTCAAACAAGTCGCTGTTTCACAATTATTATTATTATTATTATTATTATTAATAATAATAATAATAATAATAATAATACCCTGCCTCAAGGCAGCTTACATATAAAAATAAGGATGGCTAAAGGTAAAGGTAAAGGGACCCCTGATCTGCTGCCCTGTGGATCCTACCCAGAATGTATGTCCATTGTGACAGAAGCATCAAAGTCCCAAATCACAATGCCTTAGAGAAAAAAATATTATAATGTAACTAAGACTTTTTATAATAATAATAATAATAATAATAATAATAATAATGTGCTGGTTACAGGCAAGTTTTGCTTAATGAGCAAATAGAATGTGTCTTTTATGCTTAAAAGTGACAGAACTTTGATGTAGATAGTCTGCAGTAAAACCAGGGAGTAAAGAAAGGCAATATTAAGAGTTCATCATGATGATTACTTCGGTGATAGGAGACTGGTCTGGTCTGTATAGTCTCTACCCACATAATAACTGCACCTAGCAAATATGTTGGTGCTTTTCACACAAGTTTGTACACACATCACAAGCCTATAGATGGCTGCATAACCATGTGTAAGCCGAGGGCTAGGACTTGCCACCAAAATCTCACTCCTCTTCCATATGCATTCTGTTTATATGCTATAAACTTATTAAAAGTGCTTTGGTAACATGCAAATCCACTATACTGAATTTCCACTTCTGTGTAGAGCCATTTCAAGAAGTATAAAGATGTATTCCAAGGGTGGGAAGTCTCAGGTCCAAATGCACCACCCAGTCTTTTTCCTCTCTACCTCAAGACTCTCCCCAGGCCAGCTCCCTCGCCAGTCCTTCTTCACACCCACTTTGGGCATCTTTGCCTGAATGGGATGTGGCTTTAGCTCTGACAATGTTTTTGCCTATGACGCAAACGTAAAATTCACATTAATTGCTCTGTTCATTGTTCCCTCTGGCACCCCCACCACCTTTTGACATATTGCTCCCAGGAAGTTATTTAGGAAAAAATGTAGCCCTCCGGCTATGAAAAAAAGATGCCCCCCACCCCCGTTTTATCCAGAGTAGCATTAATAACAAAGGAAAACTGGGTGGGCGGGCAGGAATTGTGTAACTGTGGACAAGTTCTTGGACCTCAAGAATCTATGTTTTATGTAAGCTGTTGCTTTGTCTTAGTGTGTCAAAGGAGCTTTTGTGGTTTATTTTAGGTTGAATACTGTAATTTTTGTGTCAAACTACTGGGAACTCACAAATGGATAAAAAAACATAAGTGCATTTTGGAAACCCTGTTACTAACTGAGCTTTTATGTATTTATTTAGGGATCTGCAGGCCCCTTTACTTAAAAATCCAAGCTCATAAAATACAAAATCCACCCAGTTCACAAATAAAAATAAATAAAATATCAGTAACACATATATAATGGGCAAACTGATCTATTTACTTTTAAACATTTATATACCACAAATTCCACAAATACCAATTCCAGGGTGGTTTACAACCTTAAAATACAGTCCAATAAGCAAAATTAAACACACCCATCAATTCAGTAATCGTAACTATTCTCACAGCTAGGGATCAGTACCCCCATCCCCACCCCACTCCCAAGGCCTGGGGTGGATGTTTTCTCAGTACATATTTGCAAATTAAAGATCTAAGAACATCTGGCTAAAAAGAGAAGTCTTTGGCACCATTCTAAAGGCCTGCTGGAAGAGCTCAGGTGAGTTTCACTGAATGTTATTCCATACAGTGGGTCTGGCAGGTGTATGGAAAACTGATCTCATCTCCTGAAAGGAGGGGCCTCTTTGCAGAGCCTCTCTCAGTTATCAGGATGAGTGAAAGGGTCTCATAAAGAAAAGACACTCTCAGTTATTAAACTGCCATGAATTTCTCAGTTATTGTGGATGATAAAAGAAGAAGAAGCTGATGATCCGTGATTTGTAGGGCTAGAGGGTAAATCAGCAGGAAACTGCTCAAGAAAGCAAGTTCAGGAAACAGCAGATCACAGAGAGGATCCCATGCTGTAAACCACATTGCCAGAGAAAAGGTTATTTTAGATTCCGCTATACTACATTTATAAAGCAGGGTTTCCAGATCATGTGCAGACTCCCAAACTCTGTTTTTGTAAAGAATCTCCACAAAAGTAGTTTACTATTTATTTTCAAATGCAAACATCCGCAATCTCCCTCCTCTTTTTTAAGTGAGTCTTGCTCAAAAGACATCCTGCTAGTTCATTCACAAAGAGCTTTTCAGAAAGAGCAGCAAGTGCATGAGTAAAACATCATTGGCTTCTAGTAGTAAGAAACAAGTGACCTACTAAATCCGAAACTGACCTCTTATTTATAGGCTATATAAACAAGTGTACAAGAGCCCACCCCTTTCACAATGCTCTTTTTGTGCTGCTGCTGCCACCATTAAATCAACCAGAATGATAGTGCCTCAAAGGGTGAATGAATTACGAGACTCGTCCGGGGGAGGGGGGGGAACCAACACAAAAGGATGACAACAGAAGAGACAGATAAAGAATGTAGCTCCCAAATCCCATTTACTGGACTTATGGGCCATCTCCTGCAAAGGGCCAAGAAAATGCTCAGTCAATCCTTTGCTCCTATAAATTGGCATCCGTCTGTCTCGAGAGACAATGGAGTGTGGCTCCGAGGTGAAGTCAAACCACTGTGTTAGCAGCAGTGAAGTGACCTTCCTGGAGCACAAGCCTGGGCAGTGTGTCTGGAGGTCCTGGGATGCCCAGACGACAAGATCCATTTGGCACCAGCTTGGCTGCAGGAGTTGCCGGAAGGCGGCATACAAAGCACCATCCAACTGTCTTAGGGACTCCACTCTAGATTTGTGTACAGTGTACTCCTTAGCCTTTTCTTTCCCCAAAGATATCCCGCAAGGCAGCGGAGGTTTAGGATCAGAAACTGCCTTCTTGACAACTGGGTCCACTATTGGTCTCATCCACTCAATCAACTGGAGCCCGTCTTCGCACGCAGAGGAACTCCCTAATGCACTGGGGATTTGGGACTACCCTCACCTGATTTAGCCAGCCAGTTGAATACATTCCTGGGGTGTGGCCGTTGTCACATGCTGATAGGATAAATATTCCTTAATAACCCCATAAGATAACTGAATGAAATCCAACCCCCCCCCCATCAAACTACCACTGAAGACACTGTGTCAAGAGTACTACTCTCTCCGTGTTTGAACCCTGCAAAGGTTCAGCCCTGGTGTCTCCAGCGGGGGCTGGAGAAGTGTTGTTCTAGTGCCTGGTTCTTGCAATCTTCACTTAAATATGACTTCTAACATGTGGAGAATGGGCATAGAAGGTCCCAGATTTTAAAAAGTTGCATGTGGATTGGCCCTAAGAGCGCAGGTCATAACGGCAAAAAAATCAATAAAGGAAAACAAATAAAAGATAGAAATATTACAAAATAAAATATTGATTATCCCTCAGGGACCAATCATCACAATTTTGTATATCTCATGAATTGAACAGCCCAGTTACATTGGTGTCAAAACTGATTTGACGCTGTTTTCCTAATGCCAAAATCCAGATGCTTTTTGTATTGCATCCTCCTTATTGTCTGCGAACAGAGAGTCAATTTTTGGCACTTCGAGCAGTGCTCACATTCCATAAATAATAAGATGAGAAATTTACACTGCACATTTTGGAGAAAGGGGCAATTAAATGGATAGGGGGGGTTGCTTTTGTCATCCTTTCTCCACAAATACAACGACAAGAATCGAGAATGATGTTTATTCCTCATCCAATATTGCAAAGAAATTCACAAGAAAAAAAGAAAAGACATATTCTTCTCTTTTTAAACACAGCTTTTTAGTCACTATGCAACTGGGTTTAACACCAAAAGCTAAATTCTATCCTGAATTATTTCACAACAAAAGAGCTGGTAATTGTGATTTTGTGCAAAGAACAGTACTGTAGAATATATTCCTAAACATGAAGTTTTACAGCTGAGGAGATTAGTTGGCTGGAATCTTCACTGACTGCGGGGTGAACAAACCTCAGAATCAGCTACTTGTTTTCTTTTCTGTTTTATTCCCAAAGGAAAAGGGACTTCAAAGCAAAGTAGAGAGAAACACATGCATGCTAATCTGTACAAGAGATAAAACACTTCCTTTGTAATCTTGCCTTGCTTGATTAGCCAAACTACAATTCTTGTAATAGCTGCAGCACTAACAAGAGGCATATTAAAAAGGTATGGAACATTAAGCATCGGCTCTTGCATCAGTTTTGTTGGTTTTATATCAATTCTCTTCAGTACAGACACTTTGAATAAGCTTTCCTAAATAACATGGACTGTACATCCAAAACGGTTAAGTTCTGCAGTAATATTCTGTCATAAAGCAACATCACTTTAACATGGGAGTTAAAGCGCTCCTTTCCCAGGAAAAACTCGCTCT
Source organism: Darevskia mixta (assembly GCA_034641385.1). Taxonomy (NCBI): domain Eukaryota; kingdom Metazoa; phylum Chordata; class Lepidosauria; order Squamata; family Lacertidae; genus Darevskia; species Darevskia mixta. Next base: position 3,139,049 of record JAWWNH010000224.1, on the reverse strand, counting down.
TTAGTACTAAATTGGAGCAAACACCAATCCAAATAAAACCCAGATTGCCGTTTGTTTCAACTGAGTAGTAAAGAGCAGTTTTCAATGGGTAAAAGCAGCAGAACAAGAGGAAAACCACTTGGACTCGTGTTTTCTAGGCAAAGAACAAGTGGAAGTGTGGACAGGCCCTAAGAGGAGAGATGACTAAACAAAAAATACTTGAGAACAAAGTGTATCAATGGCATATGTGGCTTTAAAAAAAAAAATCCAATCTACCTGCCAGAACGCCTACAATCCCCATTCTTTCCATTTCTTGAGACTCTTCTGTCTCTGCTTAATAAGTAGTGCAGGTCAGACATTTTCCAATGTGGCTTGAATGAAGATTGTTGGAGGCCCAATTCTGACTAGAGACAGCTCACCAAAACAAAGTTTGATATAAAATTTCCCTATTTTCTAAATCATAGGATTGTACAGTTGGAAGGACCACTATGCTCATCTAGTCCCTGCAGGAGTCTTTTGCCCAACATGGGGCTTGAACCCACAACCATGAGACTGAGTCTCATGCTTTACTGACTGAGCTATCCCAGTGGGCAAACTTCTTTTCTGTTTTCAGACTGGAGGCATGATTTACTCTCACACACAAGGAGGTTTACTTTTAGGCCAAACTAGATGAGATGTTAAATGTATGACTTCAGTTAATTTGTCTTTTTTCCTTTTTTGTTTGTTTGTTTGTTTTGTTTTTGCTTCTCAATAGCTGCAGTGAGGGTGGGAAAGAATCAGGACTGGAACTGTGGTAAGTGGATTGAACTCTTCCGCCAACATGCAGTCACAATGACAATTTTCCCTGAAGCACCATCAGAAGTTTCCTTCCTGGAAACTTTGGGGGATGGTTCATTGGGGCCATGGCAGGTGGGGTGAACAGAGAAGATAAAACCCTCTCCATGTGCACCAGATCCCTGTGCATACCCTAACAGCCATTATTTAGAAGCAAAAGAACCTGGGCATGGTTAACATAATTGTGCATTAAGCATCAACATCTATTTTTTTTTTCTTTTTGTGGTAAAAGAGTAAGAATTGCCTGGCCTCAGAAAAGCCACCACTCCCTGTATTTCTGCAAGTCACTGACCTGGGCATACTTCCCAATGGGAGGGATGTTAATCTAGAGCAGCAACTCATACAGCGACACAACAATCCTCTTCCTCCAGCAGCAAGTCATTGTTTTAACACCGGCTTTGTTCAAGTTTGCCAAGGCCACAAAAACAAGCAGAAACAGGGGAAGTGATGGGGTGGGTGGGGGAGAAAGAGAACCGCAATGCCGCTTGCCAATAATGAAATTCTAATCTTGTTTTAGATCAATGGTTTTTTTTAAATAATAACCCACCCCCCACTAAATCACAATTGGTTGACTCCAAGATACTGTCATTCCACAATACAGGGCATGCTGTGATATATTAAGCTTAGTGGAGAAGAAGGAAAATATCTCAGCGGACATTAAAGAGGCAAGGTATTCAGAAGTGTCAGCCTCACACTGGCTTCTTTGAACCATAAAACTGCAAATGCAGACTTTTAACATGCCAGCATAAAATTTATATGAAGGTAAGAAATTAGACCAATGTCGCCAGAATGGGCTGAACTGATTTGTGCTTTAATTTGAAGCTGATAAAGACAGGATAAATTAATCAAACAAGGGAGGAAATTCTAAGGAGCATTATTCATTTTTAAATGTTCCTGCCATTGCTTACAGACTTTCTTGTAAAAAAAAAAAAGTCAGAACACTTCAGGACAAAAAACCAATAAAATTCAAGCACCACTGAAAAAAGCAAGAAAACAACAACCCGCTGAAGAGTGGACCTTGGGAGACCCAGCACATTGGGTACTCCAGCCTTACAGATATAATATACCTAGTTTTATAATTACACTAAAAGCACAACCCTTGGGGATACAGTACAAGGCAACATTCCTTAACTGGCTAGTTTCCACATGTACACCTCTCTGTTCCTTTCAGGCAACCACATGGCATTGCTGGAGTTCAAGGACACATTCCGGGCAGGCAGGAAACACTCAAGGAGGGCATGAAACTGGGCCAGTGAGGGGTGTGACCCAGGGGCAGCTCCAAAGCTCAGATACAGAGACCTGGAAGGTCAGTTTTGGGCCACAGACCTGAGGTTTCCCACCCCTGCTCTATGTATCCAAGGGGAAAGGATGCTGCTAGGCACTAATGCCATCAGCTTTGGGGCTTTTGGGGGATGTGAGGGCATTGATTAGCTTATGCTCACTTAAAAAGTTTAAATGAACTGTTGATTTTTAAGCATTATGTCACAGCAATATTACAATATTTACTATACACTGTGGTGGTTGTATACGGACTGCTCATCTTATGTGAACCACGTTGAACACACATTTATTTGTCGGAAATGCAGCATGTCCAAAAAGTGACAGTAACTTTCCTATAAGGTGCTTTTCGGTTTATGACCACCAAACCTCACAACCTGCAAAACTACTTTCTCCACTTCTCTCCGTGGGTGCAAACAAAAATCAAGTGTGCTAGAAAGGCTGTGGAGGCAGAACTTTGAAGTTGGTTTTCAGAGCAAGCAGAACGGCTTGGGCCACACTTTGCGCTTGCCTGTGCTGCTTCTGTTCCAAACAGGCTAATGAATCATCGTAATATGACAGCCCCTTTTATGACACTGAGCTGGATCAGTCTGCTTTCCATTGTTTCCCTTGGATGGATCTGTCATATTAGGTCCTGGGAGGAATACAAAAATTGTGTGGAAGGGAAGGAAAACCCTTTGCATTTCCTAAGGGTAATATTGTTTTCCTTCTATGCAAAACAATTTAGCCTACCTTTCAGAAAAATGACATCAATTCCATGCATGCTTCCTTCTTTTAAGGGGGTTTGGGGGAAAAAAAAACCTTTGCTTTCTTTTTCCAACCACTTTCCTGAAATTCTTTGGGAGCTTGAAAGACAACCCCAAATCAAATGATAATATTTACGGATATGCATTTTTTAAAAAAACAAAAGCCAGTGTACCCATCCTGGAGGTATGCAAGTTTTACTCAACTTACAAAAGGGAAACCTGAAGCAGCTTTTTCCAGACCTCAGAAAGAAATTCACTTAGAAATTCAACATCTTCATAATATGTCTGTATAATCCACCTAATTTCACAACGCTCTATGAGCTCCTTTGGAGTCTTCCCCATCATATTTCTGGGTTAAGATGCAAGAACATATTTCCCTCTTACCAACAGTACATGCAGATCCACAGCATATTTTTAAAGCACATCCAATGCACATTTGACTTTCCTTCAAAGAATCCTGGGAACTGTAGTTCGTTAAGGATGCTGGGAATCTACAAGAATAGATCAGACCTTGGAGAACAAGTGAGTATTGGAACTGGCATAGAAGTAAGAAAGATCTGGAAAAGACAATGCCACAGTGTGTCCACTTGCGCTTTCCACCATACGCCTCCAGTGCAGAGATACAACCTAGGTAGGGTTAGAGATCAGGCCAGGGATCACGCATGCTTCATCCTCGTGATCTGGATTCAGAATTATGTGTGGCTGTTCCCAACCCATGTGTACTGTTATAACTTACTATAGGCTCAGGCTCTCAGTCATGGAGTGCAAATTGAGTTTGGTTTCCAGTTTGGCAATGGTCAAATCAATTTGGTAACTTCAGTTTGCTCACTCTTCTCTTCCCTCCTCATCCTCCTGCTCCCCTTTCCACCTTGTATTTAGGTTGTTTGCCTAAAGGGACTTGATTTTTTTACTCATGTCAGGTAAGCCATTGCAGGAGTCTTTTCAGCTAAAAATAAAAATGCTATATGCAGATACACCCCAAAACCATGGAAGTTAGGGGAAAGAATGGTAGTCTGGCCTCATCCTTTTGACATCTGCATTGTTCAGCACAACATCTGCATTTATACAGCTGTGCACACTTAGGCCACATTCACACCATACATTCAAAGCACTATGATACCGCTTTAAGCAGTTGTGGCTTCCCCCACAGAATTCTGTGAGCTGTAGTGTGTTATGGGTGTTGAGAGATGTTGGAAGACTCCTATTCCCCTCATAAAGCTACACTTCCCAGAGTGGTTTAACAACCAATCCCTCTTCACAGGGAATTCTGGGATTGATAGCTCTGTGAGGGGCATAGGTGTCTTCTCACAATTCCCATTTCCATTAATAAACTACTGCTATAGTCAGTGTTGGGTTGTTGCTGTTGTTTACTTGCACAGAATTTTGTTTTGTTTTGAATCGGGAGCATTCAAAAAGGGGAGAGGCACACACAGCTCACCAGAAATCTCTCCTACCACCAAATTCTGCTGCATGTTTAAGATCAGGCCACAAACAGCCACTTAAAATTCAGCAAGATAAAAGCAAAGTGTTTATCAAAAGAGACGGAACATAATGAACATTTTTAGTGCCTTGGTCTTAGGTGAAACTATAAGATATGTGCTGGCTTGCTCTGAGACCTGAAGCTGTGTGGATGGGTAAGAGAGGAATCCCTGGGGGAGTCCAGCCTCGCATGTGCCAGAACGGATGTTACATGGGTGGGTGTAGTAAATGACAGAGTAGGTGATCTATTCAGAAAAGTTTCTGACAAATGCAGTTGGGTGCCTTGTGCGAGTGCATTATTCACACAGTTTCATAACCCAGTTCAAGGATGATTACATTCTACTTTTCATCTCTAGTGATGCTCCCATTATGCAGACAGCATGTACGAAGTGTCACAGCTCATATAAAATTGTGCCAGGTCGCGTATAATCATTGGCGGCAAAAAGTCTCGTCCTTTCGCTTGCCTAGAATCTGTGGCTTCGTCGGTGACCTTTATGACTAGAGACAGTGTCTTTGAAACACTGCTCTCCCTATGCCACTTTACAAAAAGCTTCAAGAATTATTCTGAGTCAGATTAAAATGCCAACTGGGGGGGGCCAGAGTAAGAGCCCCTGCTACAATAAAAGCATTTTTATTGCACTCTGAAAGCATGTAACATGCACCACAATGGCTGCAGGAAAACTGGAGTTGTAAAAAGTTCTCCGTCAGGTTCAGATTCCAACCTCAGGAGCCTCATAAAGCCCAGACCTCAAAAGGGAGTTTTACAAGCACCAAATCTCCTCTACCCTGAACACCTAATCCCAACCCTCCTGGAGGTATATGAATTTTGGACTCTGAGAACAAACCTCCACATAAGAAATTAAATTAAATTTGCCCAATTCAGCAGCCTCTTCTTATGTTCATACTATAAATTAAGGGTTTAGCAGCTGTCTCAGTACCAACTTTTAAGAAAGACTCCGAACAAAACTACTTTCTTGGCCCAGACCCTCTAATAATGTGTGAGGGGGCCTGGATCGTACCAAGATAAAATTATTTTTCCGCTACAGAAACACACACCACTTTGAAACAACAGGTTATTTCATCTTTGAATTCCAAACACTCTGCAAGCTGCTTGGGTATTTGTGGATTGCTTATGAGTAAAATGAGTTTCAGTGGAGGTGACAAAGAAACACACAGCCACATTTCGGTAAGATCATCAGAGCTAGAAACAAAGAAAAAACAAGGAAATAAACAAAATAAAATTCAAAGTGGCATTTTAGCACTTGGGCTCCAGCCACAGTGAAAAACAAGGAAGACAGAATATTTGCCGATTTTCCCTACAGCCCTAGAATGCCTTGCAATAATGTGTGACTTTAAAGATGACCAGAGCTGAAATCTAGTCTAGGCCATATGATCGCTTGCTTCATCTCTACCTTTCCTGACTCAGCTACAGAATCTTGCACATCTCAGCAAGTCTGAGTGTAAAAGGATTTTTTTTAAAAATCAATGCATCCCCCAACCATATTCTGTTCATAGTGCATTACTACCAGTAGTAGCACAATATTCAGTCCATATTTCATGGGAGTGGGAGACTGCCTTGCTGTGTGGCAAAATTTGTTTGTTTAAGTGCTTAACTCCAATTGTATTGAAGTAGTGTGCTTCGTCCCTTTCCCCTAAAAAGAGGGCAGCATAAAACGGTGCAGGCTGCCATGTAAACTTCCTTTATTATCTTTCACATTATAGACACAACCTAACTGGGGTCTATGACATTTAGGCAACCCCACCAAAGCTGTTGAAATTATGCTATGGTTATTTATTTTATCTTAAAAGCAGTGTTTTATTCCATTAGGCATTTGAATGTAGCCTGCTGTTAGTTTCATCTTGTTCTGTTTTATACCACTGTTTATACTAATTACTGTAGTCCATTAATGTTTTAATTGCTTTTATGGCATTTTACTGTTTGTAAGCTGTCTTGAGGGCATCTTGGCTGGAATGACAGGGCAAAAATAGATTCTTTAAGATGCTCATACATTTGTAATAGTTTGACACTCTCTGGGGAAGGAACTCATTTCTCAAACAAAATAGGGTTGTTTGGGTACTGGGGAAATGCAAAATTGCAGCACATACACCCAACACCCAGACGTAATCTGTGTTCAGGGATTATGTGAGTTGTGGTCCCAACAGCATCTGGAGAACCAATAGATTCCCCATCCTAAAGTGAAAACACCAACTTATTAGTCTTGTGGCGTGGAGACAATGTCACACTCTGCTCTAGTCACATCACAGGGATACTGTCAATTGAAGGACCAGAGGCAATAAAATACCCATGTGATTCTTCCTATCCACATAATATTACTGTAGTGGAAAGGGATGTCAGCACTGAAAGGCATCTCACAAGCAATAAAAGTAATATTTTTATTGAGCACCCTGAGTTTCTTAGCCAGGTCCCATGAAGGTCTGGAGCTATCCTGCCAGACTACCAGCCCTCACTCAGGCTCAGCAAAAACAGCAATGCTTAGTGTGAAGAAACTATTTCTTACACTGAGTTTGATGGAGGCAACTGCCCATCCAAGTTCAAGTGAGCACATAAGCAAGGAGGAGGAAGAGTCTCACTTGCTGCATTTATATAATACAGTCTCACTTGCTCTATTTAAGTACTGCAACTGCTCATCCTTTAGCAAGACAAAAAATTGTTGTCTCTTTTAGCGACTCATTTTACTATTTGGAACGGTCCTCTTCGGACAAACTTTGGTGGATATCAAACCTTGGAGCCTCTCATTAATAAAAATTGTTCTATGAGAACATGCCTCACACAAGTAGTTAATGCTGCCATTAGCTGCACCACAAGACCAATAATGCACAAAACTGGCAGCATGGTCTGAAAGCCTACATCCTTTCCTCAATTTTGATTTTTACTAGCTTTGATTAGTAAAAGGTTTGCCTCCAGTTTGCAGATATTCCATTCATGAAGGTCAACGGGATCCACTTTCTTTCATCTCTATTACAGTAGATTCTAAATAAATATCTAACAAGGGGTTGTGTAAGGCAAAGTATTAAAAAAGATCTCAAGCATTTGCAAGATGCCTTACTATGCACAGCCTACTCTAAGTTTAGCTCTTGAATCTCTGCGATTTCATTTGGTGGGTTTTCCTCTGCACAGGGTGAAGGGAGCATTTGAAGTATCTGTTTGACAATTATTTTAATCAGAGTCTGAAGTTCGTTTTGTTCATGCTTCGCTATAAATATTTCTGAAACTATGTCAGGACATAGTTTGTCATTCTGAAAACCGTTTGTTCAAATGAACTGCTGCCCAGCATTATGAAGTTATTTCTAGATACTATAAAAGCAATCCTCGGCTTGGCATGAATGTAAATCTCCTCTCTCTACCCCACTACTGTATGTGGGTGTGCCTTTACCACCCGCTGAGTGTCCATTCTTGCTTGCCCATCAAACTAATATCTGAGTACCTGAAACCCCACTATATATATATCTTAGAGAAACAAAGATGAGAACTGTTCTTTTAAACCCAGTTATAGAGTGACGTACACAGGTTGCATGCAAGGTTATTGCCTCCTTCCGCCCTCATCAGACCTTATTCAAACATGCAGAAAAACATGTTTGGATGCTTCTAGAAGGAGAAAGCTGGCATATCTAGAGAAGGATTTCTACATTCAAACCTAACCAGTGCTGGTGGCAGGCTATTTTGTGCCCTAGGCAAAAAAAAAACCCCTCCTAACTTCCATTTGTCTTGTAGAAAAAAAGCAAGAAACATGAAACTAATTTTATTTTTAATGGCAAGAGTAAGTAATACAACAATTTTTTATTATCTTTCTCAAATAGAAAGATTCGAACCACCAACCTTCTGATCAGCAAGCCCTAGGCTCAGTGGTTTAGACCATAGCGCCACCAGTGTCCTTTAAATTTCTGCTTAGGATCTCACAAAGCCTCTTCTTGGGCCACACATGAAAACTGTTGTTTCTTTCTCCTTTTTCTAATTTGTTGTGTCTCAAAGTTTGGTAGTATTTCTAGCACCTTTGCAATCTCAGTAGCATCTATCAAAACTTGTTGAAAACCCTCATCACACCTGCAGCTCACAAGGTCATTCTTGGTCACTTGCAATTGTCTTGTAGCTGAATTGAAATTGGCTTCCTTATTTTGTAGTAAGTGGCTGGGAAGACCCGGCCAGATGGGCGAGGTACAAATAATAAATTATTATTATTATTATTATTATTATTATTATTATTATTATTATTATTGTAGCTTGCTGGTAAGATAGACTTCAAAAAGGAACTTGTACCATGTAACAAGGGATACCAGTCAAACTCATCTCGCTTCAGGCCAAGGGAGCCAACATTTGTCCGCAGACAGCTTTCCAGGTCATGTGGCCAGCATGACTAAACCACTTCTGGCGCAATAGGACACCATGACGAGTGCCAGAGTGCACAGAAACACCATTTACCTTCCCGCCACAGCGGTACCTATTTATCTACTTGCACTGGCATGCTTTGGAACTGCTAGGTTGGCAGGAGCTAGGACAGAGCAATGGGAGCTCACCCTGTTGCCCGGGAGTCAAACCACCAACCTTCCAATCGGCAAGCCCAAGAGGCTCAGTGCTTTAGACTACAGCACCACCTGCTCCCTTTATCTTATAATATATATAATAAAGATACAAAAAACCAACAGCAACAATCCCCCAAACCAAGAGTACTACCAAGATGATATATCCATGGTTTCAAAGCATCAATCCAACTCTCCCATCTTGATTCAATGGCTTAATAGTTATGCCTACGATTTACACATGGCTAGTTAGAATTTGTCAATACTGAACAATGCAGAGAAATAATTCTATGATTCTATGAACGAAACTGAATAACCTAGTTGCTTCCAGATAACATTTAGTGGCATCACTGACTACCAAGTTTAAAGAGTGTGCATTGCACATGGGATTATGTCCAAGACTTTCTTTTGTACGTCATTTTCTTTGCCTTTCATGCTACTCCCATTATCATAACCTTGACCATGCAGATTCTCAATCCCATTTGCTCATGCTGTCAAAGAATAGTTCCTGTCATAAAGGCACCTGTAGTCTTTAGTGGAACAAATACCAATAAATGTTCTCTTACGATAACCTCTGGCTCAAACATCTCACTATCTGATGCTTTGATTACATCAACATAACATACATTTCATTGCTAGCACTGTACAACATTTCAGTTGTACCACAGAATACCAAGTTTTGCATGCCAAGAACTCTCACCAAAGCAATCAAGTGTCCCATTATTTGCTGCCAATATTGTTCCTCTTGCCTACTTTTCTGCTCGTAAATATCATCAGTCGTAGCTTCCTTAGGTGAGTGCAATTCAATTTCCCTCTAGGTCGAGTATAGAGTCAGGTTCAGGGTCAGTGCCAACAGTTGGCAAACTAGGCAGCCTTAGGTTTTCAGCTGCCTAGTTTGCCAACTGTTGGCACTGACCCTGAACCTGACTCTATATTCATTACACACTGGGGGTGGAAGGAGGTGGGGATTTGTGAATCGGCCCATTTCAGTTCCTCTCCATTCCTAATTTTTCTAATCTGAAGTTCAGTTCTCCCCATTTCCACATCAGTTTGTGATATATTTTTTTAAAGGTACTAAAAAAAAAAATCATCAGCATTTTACTACAAAATGTAGCATTTAGTATAGTATTTTAGTGCAAAATCCATATATCTTGAGGAAATATGGAAAAGAAATATAAAAGTCCACGATCTTTCCATGCCACTGAGGCTCCCAGCCTGAGTTTGTGTGTGCCAAATTGGGTATTTGACCCAGGTGAAATAAAGCTTAGTTTCGCCCCTGTCCCATAGTCATTGGGAATTAATTCTTGAACTGAGATCTGGCTGGCTGCCATCAGAACTAAGTTTACAGGGATGATAGTCACACACACACAGGGATTGTTCAAAGTGCACAGCTGCCTGCTGCCCAGGCAGCTAGCTCTTCATTTGCTTCATAAGGGTCTCATTTTCTCCTGTGTAAGCAGGGTTCATAAAACAAGCAGCACACATTACACTCCAATTTGTTCTGCCCTTTAGCCATCCCTGGCTAGCTAATAATGTTACTTAACAACTGCTGTGTTCAGCATCCTGCCTGGGTTTGCGTTTTAAATTACACTTGCTTGTGTCAAAACAAACAAGATGCTTGACACAGGTGCCTGGGCCTGCAGACAACGGCGCCGGTTGGCCTTCAGCATTCCAGGGACAGAAGGAAAGATGTCAGCTCTTCCTCCTCACCCACGCCGGCTCTTCCATCAAACTGCATTGCTCTCCTGCCCCCTCCATGCTTGCCCCCACCCCTTTCAAAGCAGCACAGAAGCAAATTCTCCTTTGTTGGCAATGCCTCCCTCTCTTCTCAACAGCTGCACACCCAGGCTGGCCTGACACCCAGAAGCCAGGGAGTGGTTCGGATGGAATCCAGACCCTTTTCAGGAAACATGGGGGCCGAAGCTCAGGAATCCCAGAATTTCTTCAGCCTAAAAGGTACACAACAAATAGTTTCAAAGCAAACAGTCAGGCAGCTGGGAAGAAATGGATACAAGGGGGAGGCTTAGCCCCTAAAAGAGGCAGTAGCAGCTGATCCCTCTCTCGTTGCCTTTCCTGAATGCTGCTATGTAGCCACCTAGGTATGTCCAATGCCATGCATGGGCAACTCTGCCTGTGTGGACAAGCAAAGAGACACATATATGGTCACCAGATTGGGTGGGTGGGAGTTTAGTGTAAGATTTATAAGCCATTTTTCTACCCAAAAGACAGAGGTGCTTATTTACTTGGTTTGATTCATAAATCCCACCCCTCATCATACAGATCTGGAGGTGGCTACAAGAACTATCCAGCATCCTCTACAAACCTAATCACCACCAGTGAAAAACAATTCATAGTCCATCTACAACAACGATACAGCAGGTAAAGCACACGACAGCACTGGCTATGCCACTTAACCTCCTCCAAAACCGTGGATTTTTAAAATGCATTTGCAACGGGCACTGAAACTCCAGCAGGGTGCATCTCCAAGGGGTAGTTATTCCAAAGACAGGATGCCACCACAGTGAAAGCTCTCTGTCACACCACTAACCATGCACTAATTATTATTATTATTATTATTATTATTATTATTATTATTATTATTATTATTATTATTAAATTTTGTGTGTGTTAACACTTTGAATTGGGTTCTCAAACATATAGGTTGCCAGCAGAGGCTTCTCAAGATTGATGTTATGTGAACCCACCTAGTTGTCCCAAGGTTGAACCCAGGCAATTGTGACCAAAAACATAATTCTAGCATGCAGCAAGGAAACCCTCCAGTATGTTCTTCCACTGCTGATGACTACATGCTGGAATGCAGCATCAAGCATTATGAGGTGGTTAGGGAGGGAAGAGGCTGAAACAAAAACACAGAGCCCACCATTTCTCCCCGTTGTTGGGTGAGAGTCATAACGGGGAAACACTTATTTGGCTTCCACACAGCAGGAAGTTTGGAATGTTTTTCACTATTGTCTACTCTACTTATATTCCATGTAAAGTTAGGACAATTCCCCCATACAATGCCTTTTTGACAGAATCCCTCAGACAGGCATCTTCAGTGATCAAGAGCCTACCAATTTAGAAGGAAAAATTGGGCTACCCCAAAGTAAGGTGGTAATTCCTCTTTGCTTATAAATTAAAAGAATGCATGTACTCATCAAAATGCCCCTGTGGGCTTCCAGAATGTTGTGAGCATGGAGATAAGAAACATATACAGTAACTCATCTTATTGTCTGGAAAATAAACTTCGGGATTTACATTAAAACACCAGAGGAAGGTATCTTTGCAGCTACACTTGTTTGGATAGGACACACAGTGCTAATTCTGGATATTTCCATTCCTTTCCACATGTAGCTCTTTTGCCTCAGAGAAAAAGGCTCAGTCTATAAGTGAGGGAAGTTGCACCACAGAATGTGGAAGGTTTCAGTTGAAAAAAGTAAACTGAAGCTGGCAAAGGAATAGAATTGCCCCAGAGTATTCTAAGGTTGAGTATTAAAGTGAAGGGGGAAATTACACGACAGAGTATTTTTTTAAAAAAACAAAACTCGGTAATCCTCAGCTATTGATTGATTGATTGATTGATTGATTGATATGCCCCCATTCAGCCTACTGGGCTTCCAAAGCAGCTTATAACCTTACTGAGAAGATGAGACAACACACAATATAATAACATGATATAAACACAATAAAAATGCAATTAGCAGTTAAGATTACCCTTGAACTGCCCAGGTGCAGAATCATGAAGTCCAGCAAGTAAAAGATGGGATTCTGAAAACCGCCCTAAGACCTTCCACAGAAGCCTCTGTGAAGCTTCTACATTGGAAGAGCTGGCGATCAACGGCATTTTTTAAAAGAAATATCTGTGAGCAGGAATCTAATACACAGTTCATAAGCATACAGAGTATCAGTTCCAAACATTTTCTCCTGTGGTTTTGATCATAAATCCATGAAAATCATGTGATCAATCTAGATTGGCTTTTCATATTTAGCACTTGTATCACTTCTTTTAGAGTATTCAAGACTTTCACACACAGCGTATCCATAATCACGGCAACATCTCTGTACAATAGGCCAATATTACTATCCCTACAATAGTAGTATCTATTCACGCTGAGAGAACAATGGTTTCTATCAAGACCACACCTAGTGAATCTGTAGCCGAGGCAAAATTTGAATTGTGACTTCCCTGCTCACAGCACACACATTTAGCTACAGTGGTACCTCTGGTTACGTACTTAATTCGTTCCGGAGGTCCATTCTTAACTTGAAAACGTTCTTAACCTGAAGCACCACTTTAGCTAATGGGGCCTCCCCCTGACGCTGCGCCGACGCTGCCCGATTTCTGTTCTCATCCTGAAGCAAAGTTCTTAACCCGAGGTAATATTTCTGGGTTAGCAGAGTCTGTAACCTGAAGCGTATCTAACCTGAAGTGTTATGTAACCAGAGGTTTCAAACAAGTCACAAAAATATAGACACAAGACGTAGGCTAATAACTGTTAAATCATATGTAACAGAATAATGATATCATTCAAAAGGTAGAAATAAATCCACTGGAGTTCATATATACAATGTAACAGACTAGTGGCGCAGAACGTCAAGCCATGTGTTCAAGATAGGCGTCAAAGGTTAGTCTCACAATGGTTATTCAAAAGTTTCAACAAAAGACATCTCAAAAGTCTAAAAAGTAAGGTTTTCTCAAATGTTTTTCAAAAGTTCCAAAGGAAGACGTCCCAAAAGTCTCAAGGACAGTGTTTCCGGAATGATACTACTGTTTCATGATAGTCTTCATTAGCCAATATTTTTCACAAAAATGTAAGTAAGATTCATGCTACGGATCAGTGCTCACTAGTAGTGTAGCTGCTGTTTTGGGCAGCTTTCAATCAAGTGGCACTTCTTTTTTGTCCATGCAGTTGAAATGTTTTTATTAAATATTTTAGCACACTTATTCAGAATGTTGCTCTAACCATGATCTTAGTTTGGTCTAATTTTATTTCCCAGCTGTGAAGGAGAAGGAGAGTAGGAACAATTTGCCCACACACTCCAGACTGAATGCCTCTGTGAAAACCATTAAACCTAGGATGGTTTCCTACCCAAATATTTGCAGTTGAACAGCGTGCAAACTATATCAGTTACACAAGAGGGTGGGTTATGACCTCGGGATGACCCCTTTCCCATTTGTTCAAGCACTTCTGCTTTAGACCCCAAGTCGGGATGAAAAGAATCAGTCTATTTCCAATCCATGGCAGTTCTGCATGTGTTCATTCATAAAACAGTTCAATTCTGTTTCTGCATTTGTTCTGCAAAATAAATTTGCATACAAATTTGTATTAAAATGCATATATCACAAAAATACATAATTGAATATGTATTTTATCTCAGTTTCAATGTATGTATTAATAAACAGGCATTCTTATGAAATGCATATTTTAAAATTCATTCTGGGACATTATTTGAGGAGATTACTGCATGGTGTGAAGAAAATATATTTATTTCTCATGTAAAAATATCCATAAATTGACGTGGGGGAGGGAGAAGTTCATTCAATGTTCATACAAATCCAGACAATACCATAACATGAAGAAAGATAAAGAAACACATTAACTCTTAAATATTAATGTCTCTCAGTATTTCATTAAAACAATATAAAGGTCTAAATAATACACAAATCCCAAAATGCACATAATTGTATAATCTTCTAAAATATATATAAAATAATAAAGTCATCTTTAGTAGCATACTGCTGACCTCTAACTCAGATATACCCAATACTTTATAATGACCCCTTTAAGATAAATCTTAAGTAAGTATCAATGTGCTACACTATTGGAGCTCTGTCACATGGAAGTGTTTTCATGGCTCCCTTGCAACACTGTGACTTCTGAATGGACCAGGAAGTATTTGTGCCCTGGAAGTCCATTTATTGAGTTGCATACTGGAATTCTGTTTGTTGTTCATCTTGAAAGGCAACAGGTGGGAGGCAGATGAAGGGAACGGTCTATTTCAGGGATACATGGTACAACAATATTTTCAATGGCACCAGCATGACTGGCAAGAGTTGCCCAAATTCCATGTGTCATAGACTCCCACCCCCAGTTGGCATAACTATTCACCACAAAGTCTGAAGTTTATCACTGTTCCTACAGGAATGTAACAACATTATAGGTAATTTAAAACACACAAACACATAGACCAATACACTGCTAGACTTCAGGGTCCCATTGAAACACTGGCCACAGTAGTGAGTTCAGTTTGTTTTCTGTTTGGTAATACCAGGCTCATTATTAATAAATTTATGGATGTGTGTATCCAAACACCTTTCATTAATCTTTCTTACAGTGGAAACATAGCCAAATCCTCTCCTAATAAATTGCTAGCAACTGCATTATGAAAGTAATGTGTTTGAAATTAGAGTACGTGATGAATGGGATACTCGTTTTAAAACATGGGCAATTCTTGGACTTCAGTGGTAAGCAAATTGCACCTATTCCAATTTAAAATGACCCACATTGTTAATCATCTAACTAAAAATGGTGACAATTCTTTCTCACTGTGCACTATCATGCCACAAGTGTATGTCCAAAAGTAAGCTACAAAAACATGTTCTGGTGTGAATAAACTTATGGGGGGGGCAGGCCTATGTAGCTTTTTGGGATGGTGGGGTGGTGAAACAAATTAAGCCCCTGCCCCAAATTATCTACCAACCCCCATCTCTAAGTAATTGGAAAAAGGTTAGTTGTATTTCTTTGGCAGTACAATGGAGGCTCTACCTTGCACTACACATTTAGAAAAGCATCATACCGCCATGGCTTTCCCCAAAGATTGCTGAGAAGCATCATTTGCTAAGGGTGCTGGGAGTTATTAAGAGGCCTCGATTTCCCTCACAGAGCTACAATCAACAGAGTAGTTTAACTATCAATCCCTCTTCCTAGAGAACTCTGAAAAATATAGATGAGTGAGGCAGATGGGGTCTCCTAACAACTCTCAGTATCCATAATAAACTACATTTCCCAGGATTGGCGAAGAAGGCAGAACTATTTAAAATGTCACTAAAGGTAAAGGTGAAGGGACCCCTGACCATTAGGTCCAGTCGGGGACAACTCTGGGGTTGCGGCGCTCATCTCGCTTTATTGGCCGAGGGAGCCAGCGTACAGCTTCCAGGTCATGTGGCCAGCATGACTAAGCTGCTTCTGGCGAACCAGAGCAGTGCACAGAAACGCCGTTTACCTTCCCGCCGGAGCGGTACCTATTTATCTACTTGCACTTTGATGTGCTTTTGAACTGCTAGGTTGGCAGGAGCTGGGACCGAGCAACAGGAGCTCACCCCGTTGCAGGGATTCGAACCGCTGACCTTCTGATCGGCAAGCCCTAGGCTCAGTGGTTTAACCCACAGTGCCACCCGTGTCCCTAAAATGGCACTACCCTGCTTTAAATGTGTGATGCACATGGGGCTGAAAACTCAATAGAGGAAGTTGGTTGGGTCTTGCTGAGAGATAGGAGGTTGGTAGATGTGTAAAGTTTTTCCAGTGCTTCTTTGTTGTGCACACTGATTTGCTAGACGCACTCTTGGTGATCCCTCTGTGGTTTGAGGCATGCAAAGTTTGTACAAGCCTTTCTCAATCTGGTGCCCCCCAGATGTTTGAACCTGCCAGCTCCAGCAAGCACATAGGTTGTGCAACTCATAGCATGGTTTTCAGATTCCCAAAGAAATTTGCTCATAATTTTGTAGTTTGTAGCTGTTGAGTGGAAAGGGACTGAGAGCTTAATAGGTTACGTAAAATGCTAAATCTGCCTGTTGATTCCAACTGATGGTAGGCTTCTATATTTAGTATCCTCCTTCCACCTGTCAACAGCCAGAGACAGACAGACAGAGAAAGAGTGTGTGTGCAACTTGGCAAGTAGTCTTGTACTCAGTTCTTCTAGCAGGCAGCCAACAATATTAATTTGAGTAGAAAATAGAGGGGAGGGATTAAGGCTACACTGTCCGGCAGCTTTGCATCCGATCAGCTGCCAATGGTTTGGAGAGTTATAGAAACGCCAATAATTGATTCAGGAAGCATTAAGCATGCAGAATTCCTGTTCCCTCACATCACTCAGGAGATTTTGACTTGTCTCATCTCACACTTCAGAATTTGTTTTCAGGTTGCCTGTATGTACCGGGTGTGGGGCAGCCCTTTCAGCAATATGGGGAGTCACCAGGATGGACGGTTGCCAGCTTCTTAGGGGTTAGGTACCACCTATATATGAGCTTTAGTGTTAATTCTCTAATGCTTGACAAAATAAGACTTTTAAAAACATTTCTTTATTTGCTTTTAAACAAACACAAGTACCATTAAACACTTCTCCAACAGTACAGCTAATGATGTTTGTTTTATCCACTGACCCTGGACATTAACTTACATATTCAACATTCAAACCTATTACTTAACAGAACCTCTCCACTGAGAATATTGAGTGGTAGACTTAAGGCGTTTTAAAAATTTTATTAAAGGATTTTCATAGTTAACAAGGCTATATATAATGTCTCTGTTTTCAATTCATAGAGTCCTTTCTACAGGTCAGTTACATTTGGTGTGACAAACTACTATCATAGACATTGTCAAAAAAGTGCAGATTTGGTGGAGCAGCAACCAAGGAGTTGTAAGTTTCCTTAGTCCATATTTCTTTAGCCTTTCATCCAGCCACATCAAATTGTCATGGTGTTGTGAAATAGTGGGGTGGAATGTGAGGTGTCAGTAAGGAATTAGGATTCCTGTCTTCTCTTTCCAAGTACTAAGCATGGTTTGCGTGAATCTGTTTTGAACTTTTAGGCTGGTTCTACATGTTTGCTTTAAGGAGGGATATGCTGAGGTTGTAATTCCCTCAATTAGTTCTGCTTCCAATTGGAACCATTGTTTTGAGGTATCATCTAAAATAAAAGGGATGGTATGTCTTATTGTTGGGGCAGCATTTAGGGTTGTGGGGTGGTTTGGAATGTAAAAGTCATAAGCAGATTTATGTGATCTGGACAGATATCTCCTTCATCTCTAATGTGCAGCCCTAACTCTACTTACTCTAAGATGGCAGCTCAATGACATGTTAACATGATGGGAACCCAGAGGAGATTACAGTTCTATTATACTCAGTGAATATCAAAAGAATGGCGGCTTGTTTGTAGGGCATGGCATTTCCCAGAAGCTACTCCATTACGACTCACGAATGCACCACACAGAATGTCTGCTGTTGTTATTGATTGAAAACTAATCGACACAGCTAATTAACGGGTCATCACGCTAGAGAAACTGAATGCTTCCAGAAAAAAGAACTCACATTTTGACAGAATTTGCATATAGGAAAAACTACATCCAAACTACCTTGTTAGGGTGACGAATTTCTTCTTGTCGTTGCTCAAAAAGGGTCCAGGAAACAGTTTGTCTGCTCAGGATCCTGGAAGACCTGCCACTCTAGTAACCTTGCTTTCTGTTGTCGTGGTCCAGAATGGAATCCTGCCTGCCTCTTCCTTTGCTCCAGACTCCTTGCTTGCCCTGCATCCTCTTGACCTGCCCGTGTACCCAGAGATGGCACTTGAGGCACAACAAGATGCCAACTGGCCCCACACATTGGGAGGAATGCCAAGCAGTCTTATAGAAAGCTGCTATTATCTACAGCGCTGAGATTGCCTACCTCTCTGCTATAAAACAAAAATATATGAAAACAGAAAACAGGAATGCCACTATCTTGGCATTCCGTGAACAGCAAGCGGTTGCATTTCATATATTACACTACAAATATACGCCACTATATTTTTAGAAATGTCAAGTCACAAAGCATCTACAAAATCCCTTAAGGAGTGATTCTGCAGTCTGTCCCCAGATCTAGTAAGTCTCATGGCTAGGCTGTTTTTTTTTAATGTTACTGAGCCTAAATGTTTTTTATCTCAACTGGCAGGGAAATCCATAAATAGAAAAAGGGAAACTCAAAAATTCAAGCAGTTGTTAATCTCTTGTCCTTCTAATAGGATTCAGTATACAGTGTTTTATTTCCTCATCATACATGACAGCAACACTCAGATGCAGATAGAGTACAAGGGCTTCGCTTAAGCATTGCCCTGCTAATCCTTGCAATATCCATGAGACACAGGTTGGGTATTATGATAGATAATCTCCATGTTACGAATTAGTGCCACAGCACAGAGAGCAGTTGCACACTAAGGTTTGTGTATGTCCAATGGTGGACCTTGGGTCTCAAATTTCAGTGGCGTGCTATGTGATGCCAAAATTTGACAGCCCCTCTCCTCTCGCCTTCCATTCCACACCATCGTTGTGGCACTCCCAAGGCTCTGTGCCCAGTACAACTGAACTGCTGGCACTCTCCTAAATCCGTCTCTGGGATGTCCAAAGGAGGACAAGCATACATGGTCTGGGTGGAATCCCACTAAGTTCTAAACGAAGTAGATCCACTGAAATTAGTGGCCACAACTAACTTGGGCTCATCAATATCAGTGGGTCTCCTCTGACCAGAACTTAGTTGGCATACCACAAATTGTTTTTTGGCCCAAGTATCAAAAGCAGAGTAATATGTAATATGGGAGTGAAAGGTTTGCTGGCTTATGAGGCTCAAATTGCATCTGGTGGCAGCAGAGAGCCAGTGTGGTGTAGTGGTTAAGAGCTGTAGACTCATAATCTGGTGAACCAGGTTCGCGTCTCCGCTCCTCCACATGCAGCTGCTGGGTGACCTTGGGCTAGTCACACTTCTTTGAAGTCTCTCAGCCTCACTCACCTCACAGAGTGTTTGTTGTGGGGGAGGAAGGGAAAGGAGAATGTTAGCCGCTTTGAGACTCCTTAGGGTAGTGATAAAGCGGGATATCGAATCCAAACTCCTCCAGACCCTTTGGGGAACAGGGTTGGGGGACATCAGGCCTATGGGCAAAAAGGCTTCTCTGTCTGACTCTCTCATTTGTCCCCCATTTCAGGTGCACCCTCCTTGAGTGCTGGTTTGTGTCCCTGAACTCTGATATGACTCTTGCTTTTATTGATTATTGTATTTTAATGCTCTGTTGAAAGCCGCCCAGAGTGGCTGGGGAAACCCAGCCAGATGGGCGGGGTATAAATAATAAATCATTATTATTATTATTATTGCTTGCCTGGCTATGGGATAGTGAAGGGTTGTGGGAGTGGGCGCAGGCACTGGCCAACTGTACAGAGGTAACCTGTAGATTTATTGTTGCCTCTGGACCTGCTGACCACCCGCACATGACCCCTTGACAGTGTCTAGAAGGGAGTGGGTCCCACACATAAAGTAGATGTGTTCCTATTTTCAGAGCCTAAAGGTAACCCTAAACTGTTCCCCACCCACAGATTCTCGCCACCACCTCTCTTTCGATATCACGTTTCCTCAGCTGGGCTTCAACAAGGAAGTGAGCCTTGTTCAGCAAAAAGCTCTGGGGGCAGGGCAGCCAGAATTATCCTCTGGAAAGGGGTCATGGGGAGGAGGGCTTAGCTTCCCTCACACAAACACAACTCTTCTACTCCATTAAAAAGAGAGAGAACATGAGACACTCAACATTGTATGTGGCTGGGGAAGACTCAAATAGAAAAACAAATTAATTTGCCACTATTCTGCACACTTTTGAGCCTAAACACAAGCCAAAAGCTCCACTGGCGTGCATATAAGTCATTCCCGTTCTCTGGATGGAGGACAAGGAACTGAAGCCAAGAGACACTGACTTATTAAAGGTCAAGTAGTGAGCATGAAGCCAAGATAGGACGGGAACTCAGACATTTTAACTCCGTGAGTCATTCGCCAGAATGCACCAGCTCTTACAAGGTTGTTTGTATAATTAACTGTATTTCTGAAGTCTCCATGAATATTAAAAAAAAAAAGGAAGACGAAAAACTGTTCCCTCGGGAAACCTTGTTTCCGTGTCAGATTTTGTATTACAGTAGTGAAACCTATCCACCAAGTGGGAAAGGCTGGCTATCCTTCAGCAAGCAATTACGCACAACCCCAAGACACTCGGTCTCTCTGTCTGTCTCTCTCTGCATGGGAGCCCAAGAATGTGGGAGCCTTAAACTGACACACATTGAGGAAAGATTGTAAGCTCTACCTCCTCTTCTTAAAAACACACACATATATTTGAGACATGGAAGGCAGCTAACACAGTGAGCCCATCTTCTGTTGGACCTTTCACACTACTATCATCACTCAAATACTATTGCTGATGGCTTCCAGAGCCCTTCCTGATCACGAGGCTTCAGCTCCACAGCCCATTTTGCCAGTCAGAGCCAAGGTCATAGGCTTGTAAATAAAGCTTATAAGCAGCCTGGATTCTGATTAGATCCAGCCAAGGGTGGGGCTTTTTTTTGTTTTTTTGTTTTAGCTTTTGTAATTGCTCCCTCCTGAAAATGTACTGCACTTTCAGCCAAGAAAACAATCATTAGTTTATTAACCAGCTTGTCCCAGGTGATGCAAATATCACAAGCAGAGGTGTGTGTCCATGTTACTGGTAATTATCAAGTGTTAACAGGCCAAGCTGGCACCTCTCCAAGCTGGCACAGGAGAAACTGTGATCTCCACTAGAAGAGGAATATAGATCTCTCTCTCTCTCACTCTCTCTACTTTTGAGAAATAGGTGTGGCCATTTAGATGTGTGGCCATTTAGATGAGCTTCTACATTGCAATGGGTAGCCAGGGGCAAGGAATGAGAAGATGAAAGGCACACTGGGTGATGCTTCCTTGGCCTTTGTCTCACAGAAAACCAACTCTGTCTTATGACAGAGTTTTCAAGGTGGAAAGAATCCCATTCTGTGGCAAGGCAGAGCTCTGGCTGGATGCAAGGTTATGCTATGGGAACACAAAGCTCAAATGTTACTTCAACAATAAACAAACTGAGACTTTGCCCTATATAGCATCAGCAGCTGCACCCCAATTTTAGCCCCACCTGCTTCATCATTTAAAGGGGCACCACCCACTCCAGTAGTCCTGGTCTCACTGGTGTTCTGCAAACCAGCTCTTGGTCCCTGACATCAAGTCCACAAGATTTTTTAAAGGCCCTCCACAATTAAACACATTGGGGGTGGGGGATGAGAGAAAATGCATCCTAAAACAAAAACAAGATCATCATGTCACATGAAAACCTGAAGGAAAGTTGTAGGGATTTTCCCACCCGCAAAATAATGATTGTCCTAAGACATGTATTTAAGGGGATGAGAAACCCTAATAAGAAATGACGAACTGGTGATCAAGTATATTTAACACAAGCCACGTGATTGCGGAAGTGGCAGGATTCTCATACAGGATGGAGGGGCTGCACATGGCCGTGTCCTCACTCACAGCTTCAAATTGCTCAAGGCCAGTTTCAAGCACAAATCATAAGCTGCATTTTATATTTCACTGGAAATCACAATTATTAATGGTGATGATTGTCACACTACAAAACAATAAATAATCTTAAGTGATTCCAGAACATGACTTTAAACACACAAACACACCCTTTGACAGTAGCTCATGCACATGCTTAATTTCAAGTCCCAAGCGGCTCCCTTGCACAGATGCTAATAAAGAAAATAGCTCATTAGCTTATCTATTGCAAGAACATCTGGTATATAATAAAAATGCAACACTAGATTCCTACATGAATTTCTTTCCTGCGGAACATGCATATAACAATGCTGAGAGACAGAGATCCTCTGACTTTGGACATAGTTGGATTAGAAACTGTGAACAACATACAACCTTCATTATTCCAGGAAGCTGGAAATAGAGTCAGCTACTGTAATACCAGATTAAATATATATTTAGTCAGTTCCTGAACAAGGCAGCGGCATCATCTACTATTGCTGTTGGATATATGCAAAGATAATGCTCTAATCCTAATTAAGCACTCCAGGATCATGCCATTGATTGTGCCACAAGAAGCTAGCTAGATTTAAAATAGCACCAGTAACAGTGCAGAGGGGATACTAGAATCTCATACACTGAATTTAAACCACTCAAGCCTCATATTTAGGCAGCTAAATCCCATTTTGTGCTGTATCCATATATTTTAATACAAACAAGCACAAATCCCAAACTTACTCAAACCTTTTTTTTTTACACGCTCCTTTCCCCAGAAAGCCGCAGTGCCTTTTTACACTATCTCTTTGCAATTGCTAAGTTCTATTAACTCTGAACATGCTACAAACCACTGGAATATTCTGTCCAGATCTGAGATATCTTTCTCATCATGCTGTTTTAGAATGATGGCTTTAAATGGAGAACAACCAGCAGTGTCTCAAGCCATAGTAGGGGCAGGGATGCAGGGGTAGCACACAGCTTTTCTATTAACTGTTACTATGCCCAATGTTTCACTGACAATATTATTTATTATCATGTTAAATTGACAGGTACATCCATGGCCTTTTTCAAGACAAATGTAGCCAGATTAAATTGAACCCTATTCATATTCCAAGATTATAGTTTTTATACTTCCTATAACCTATGGTCTCTTTGTTTTAACTAAAATACACAGAGAGAGACAGGGTGTATGGAGTCTCAGGGGAGGGATAGTACCTCTGGTGGGGGACACGTCCTGCTCCTTCTGGGTAGTTTGTCCACCTTTTTTCCCACCCTGCACTCAGCTCCCACCTGTGGCTCCTAGAAGCTTTCAGCATGCGACAGCAGCCACACCCCGGGAAAGGCTTCGACTGGCCCCTAAATCAGGTCAGGGCAGCCGATGGGTCTCAAACCCTTGGTGAGTTAGGGACTTCCCCTGTATGCAAAGACAGGCTCCAGTGGATTGACTGGACGAGACCAATAGTGGGGCCAACTGTCAATAAGGCGGTTTCTGCACATGCTGTAGACAAAAGCGAGAGGCAGATGGGGCTCGTCAACCTTTCCATCTAAGAGAAGGAAAACTCTGATCCTAAACCTTTGCTGCCTTGTGGGTTGTCTTCAGGAGAAAGGCAGGCTCAAATCCTACATAAATCTAGAGTGGAGTCCCTAGGACGGTTTGATGGCACCTTGCATGCCTCCTGCAGCCAAGCTGGTGCCAAACATATTGCTCTGCTTTCCTTTGGACCATATCAACAAGGCCAGGGGGAAGTCTTGTCGTCTGGGCAGCAAAGGACCTCCATACACATTGCCCAGCCTTGGTCCCCAGAGAGGTCACTTCAGTGCTACTAATGCAGTAAAAACAATGCAGCAGTTTTGTGTTACTGGTCTCTGCAGCCATAGCAGGCGCTGTGATTCTCCAGTGGTTTGGCTTTCCCACCCGGAGGCGCACGCCATTGTCTCTCCAGTCATACAGATACCAGCAACAACTAATATGAACAATACATACCAGCAATACTCACATTCAATCAGCACCAATTCAGGATGATAATTTTTATTGCTGCAAGCTGTTTTGAGGGGGCGGTGATGGGCTGAACAGTAGCTTACATTTCTAAAGATAAAAATACATGCACTCCTTCATGCTGTGCATTCTCTTCCTGAGATGTATTAATATTGACTTTTAGTGGGATTCATGCTTTAAAACCGCACCGTGCACCAATACTAATCAGAGTATAATTTACTGTGTCTTTATCGCAGACACCTTATTTGGCACGGACACTTACCCAGCAGCACACAGCCAACAAAATGATGTCAGCAACAGCTCATCATTTAAAGAGAAGACAAATGACCACATCTGATATCACGCATGGTTTCTTCTGTGATACATTACTATTCCCCTGCGTGTCATTTAACACAATAAATGTAATACATTTTATTTTATACATTCTTTCTACCCTCCAGAGAGATGTCTCTACTGCTGTGGGATTAAAATCCCAACACATCGAATAAAACAACAAAACAAAAAGTGCTGCTTTGCCTGGAATTCAATCTTTTATTTTTATGGCATAGGAAAACCACAATCTTCCGTCATTCCACATATGCCCATGTTAACTCTACATGGTGGCACATTTCTTTTGTTTCATGTACACAGAGATGAAGCACAAGGAACCTTTATGCAGGTGGCTTCATCGTCTGAGAAGGCTGGCCATGGGTGGGGAGTGGATTCATCCTGACTTTCAAGCTATGGGTCATCTCCTCAGTCATTGTCTGTGGGTGAAGAGTTATTACTAAACCTTTCTGTAACACAGGGACCCAGATGGCGCTGTGGGTTAAACCACAGAGCCTAGGGCTTGCTGATCAGAAGGTCGGCAGTTCGAATCCCTGCGACGGGGTGAGCTCCCATTGCTTGGTCCCAGCTCCTGCCCACCTAGCAATTCGAAAGCACGTCAAAGTGCAAGTAGATAAATAGGAACCGCTCTGGTGGGAAGGTAAACGGCGTTTATGTGCGCTGCTCTGGTTCGCCAGAAGCGGCTTTGTCATGCTGGCCACATGACCCGGAAGCTGTACGCCGGCTCCCTCGGCCAATAAAGCGATATGAGCGCCGCAACCCCAGAGTCGGACACGACTGGACCTAATGGTCAGGGGTCCCTTTACCCTTTACTCTGTAACACACTTCCAATTTGCAAAGTGAGAGTGTACAGTGGGTTCTATTATCTTAGCCCTTTGCAGTATTCCAGGTGTGTACAATGAGCATGTGGGGAGGGGGAGATTCCAGTCTCGCGCATTCATTAGAGAAGGTCGATACAGGGAGTCCCTCTTACAGTTGCATGGGCAGAGGCTTGCATCAGACGTGATGAATTCATATTATTATTATTATTATTATTATTATTATTATTATTATTATTTTAAAATTTGTATACTGCCCTTTATCCATAGATCTCAGGGCTGTTCACAACATAAAATTACAATGTAAGAAACACAAAGTACATAATAAAAATAACAAAAACAAACCACTACAGCAATGCTGTTGCCGCCGCCACCACCCCGCTCTCTCTCTGAATGCTTGAACAGGACTCTTGTCATGGACCAAATTTCATCTCACCTTTTATATATGCATTCAATGACTGTATTTTGCAGAAGTTGGACTCCTGCGGGTATTAGTAGTAGCATTATCCTTAGTATTGTTATTTTATCTGTTACATGCGCTTCACCCTAAGGTCCCAAGGTGCGTTACAGCATTAAAAACAATATTAAAAGCAAAAAAAAAAACCCAAACCATTCCATACGATATAAGAACCAGGCCTTTGTTGTGGTGGCACTGACCCTTTGGAATTTCCTTCCATTGCATATTACACAGGCACCATCTGTGTTGCTTGTGTGTGTGTGTGTGTGTGTGTGTGTGTGTGTGTGTCTAATGACCGTTCTCTTTCAACAAGCCTTTTAAGTGGATAACTATATCCCAATCCGCATCTGTATTAACTAATTTAAACCGTTCATTCATTCATTCATTCCATTTATGTGCCACCTTTACCTTCCAAGGAGCTTAAGGGGCTTCACACGGCTCTCCTCCCCCCGATTTCATCCATACAACAACCCTGTGAGGAAGGCTTCGCTGAGAGGCAGTGACTCACCCAAGTGAGCTTCATGGCTGAGAGGAGATTCAAACCCTGGTCTCCCAGGTCATAGTCCAACTCTATAACCCTTATGCCACACTGGCTCTCTATATGTGGAATAGTTTTTAAATATTTGTATTAAATTTACCGTATATATGGAATTTTTGTTTAGTGTTTTCACATTTGTTTTATGGCTGTCACAGTTTTATAATTGTATATTTTCTTGTTGTGCCCCACCCTGAGATGATGAAAGGTGGGTAAGAAATCTATTAAATATTATGTCTTTAGTTTAAATGGCCTCCATTCAGTTAAAAAGGCATTGACCCCAGTTTCTGGATTTGCTGCAATACTCAGCAGTTTGCTCAAGTGCTCAAAATACTTGGCATGTATTGTTTTACCAACCCATACAACAGCCCAGTAAGGTAGGTCACACATAAAGGTAAAGGTAAAGGGACCCTGACAATTAAGTCTAGTCGCGGACGACTCTGGGGTTGCACGCTCATCTCGATCTATAGGCCGAGGGAGCTGGGAGCGAGCAACGGGAGCTCACCCCGTCGTGGGGATTCGAACCGCCGACCTTCTGATCGGCAAGCCCTAGGCTCTGTGGTTTAGACCACAGCGCCACCCGCATCCCTTCAGGTCACACATAGTGCCTTTTAAAAAAAGATTAAGTGTATGGGAGTAAGAGAAAGAAACACAATCAGTGAGTAGGTTTTGAACTACATGATTGTAGGGTTGGGATGGAGAAATGAGGGAGCCTGATAGCACAAGGAAGGCAATATCAACACCAGAGTAACATAATGACTGCTGTTATATACATTTTCCTTTGCAGTTATTTTTCTCCTCCTTTCTCTCACCTGTCCTCCTCAAGAGCTTTGCAAACTGGAATCGTTGCCCTGGAATTCATCTTTAAGGAGGGAAAACAGCATGGCACTTTTAAAAGATGATACGTGTATAATAGGGCCTAATAAACACATTGAAAAAAGGACAGAAATGGGTTTGTTTGTTTTAATGTTTTTGTTTATCTTTTAAAAACTGGCCCAACTCTATGAGGGGGAAAAGTGGTAAGTGAAGGACTAAATACATACTTCAAACAGACTTCCTCAGTTCACAGGTAGAACCAAAAAAATTGCAGCTGACAACTGAAAAGCAATTGTAAATCCATCTTCCCTGCACGGCCATCCATCAATTTAAAAACCTGATCCAAGCACATTTAAAACTGCCGTTCTTACTTTCACATATGCACAGCAGTTGAGAGGCTCAAGAAGTGTTTTTAACAGGCATGTGTGATACCAATCCAAGATGCAATTAATTTCACTAGCTAGGTGTATGTCAAGGTTCCCTGCGCAACAGATTTAGGGATGGTGCAGGAGGTGAATTTGGTGAGACGAGGATTAGCAGAAACAAATCCTCTCAAGGGCTAATGCTAGACTCTCCTGACTACATGTTTGACGCAACAAGGCCCACATACCGTGGTACCACGTCATTTCTCTTAAGCCCACTTAGCTATTGAGAAGAGCAGCGTTCCTTGTCACACATATGCAAACACAACTGTACACATGGTCTTCCACCTTTCACATACAAATGATGAGAAACAATAGGCAATAAATCAACATTAAAATTAAACACAGAGAATAAATGCCACTACTTTTATGATGCCACAAGAATTAAATTTAAATAAAGGTGTTCTAAGTTCTTCCTTCCACCATGAGATCTATCAAAGGAAACTAATAATTAGCCTTTAAAATTGAGTTTTCTCTCATTATATTACATTATGGATGTCCTCCTGCAGCTAAATTCCTGATATCTGCATGCAAGTGTGCCTCTGATTGCTTCAAAGTCTCCACTGTGGCTATCAAAAATTTAGAGGCTGCTATACTCCACGCGGGTGGCGCTGTGGTCTAAACCACTGAGCCTCTTGGGCTTGCCAATCAGAAGGTTGACGGTTCGAATCCCTGCGACGGGGTGAGCTCCCGTCGCTCAGTCCCAGCTCCTGCCAACCTAGCAGTTCGAAAGCAAGTCAAAGCGCAAGTAGATAAATACCGGTAGGTACCACTCCGGTGGGAAGGTAAATGGCGTTACCGTGTGCTGCTCTGGTTTCGGTGTTCCGTTGCACCAGAAGTCATGCTGGCCACATGACCCGGAAAAACTGTCTGCGGACAAACGCCGGCTCCCTTGGCCTGAAAAGTGAGATGAGCGCCACAACCCCAGTGTCGTCTGCAACTGGACTTAACGGTCAGGGGTCCTTTACCTTTACACCCCTAAACAGCTTGGGACCAGGAGTCCTGAAGGACTGCCTTCTCCCATACAAATTTGTCCAACCTTTTAAGAACTGTTCTGCTTGCTCCCAAAAGTTAGGTGGGTGAAGACTGAGGAGAGGGACTTCCTTGTGGTAGTGCCCCATTTATGCAATGTCAGACATATCCAGGGGGTGCCATCATTGTTACAAGCCAGGGTTGTATTTTACACTAGCCATAAGTGAACAGACGTTTCATGCAGGTGAATGAGCAGAATGTGGTGAATAATTCTTCCTTTGTTGGCCTTTTTTTGTTTCCATGCTAACCATAAAGGAAGGAAAATCTATTCCTCCACTATCAGCATGGAAAGTCAGAAGACTGCGGGGGCATTTGGTAGAAGTTTTCCTTTTACTGTAGAATCCTGAAAGGTTAGCAGCCTAGATTTCCATTCCAGCCACGGAGGAGTGGAGTTGTATCCTCTACAGCCCTCGTGAAACACTAGTCCCTTAGCAGACTGGTTTAAAAAACAAAACAAAACAACTTTTGTGGACTTATTTACAAGGTTGGTTTTGTGTATTTAGAAAGTTGGTTTAGGCACTAAGTTAAAATTATTTTATTTGCCCACCCAAAGAGGGACTTGCAGGCACTTCACTCCTCCCTGGTCCTTTCTGCTGCCATGCCACAGTGAGCCAAGCCAAAGTTTGCTTTAGCGTGCCATCTGAACCAAGATTCGTGGTAAAGTTTTCACCGCATTAATCACAAGCAGTGGCCAAAAGTTGTTCTCATGCTTGCTAGGAAACACAAAGGAACATGTGCACACACAGAGACACATATGGCTCCCTAAGCCACATGATAACTGACCTGAACATGTGGAACTGCTAGCATAATTTCATCCACACATGAATATGGGCCACGCACAATGATAATAAGCAAGGAATTATTTGTGGTGACTGATGCATGCAGTTTTCCCATGGGCCAGCCACACCCCAGTATCTCAGCTTTCCTATTGTTATGAAAGCAGTGTGACAGAATACCACCATAGGCTTTCTAACCCTGCTCTTTTTTACTGCGTGTCACGGCTTGCTTACATTCAGAGTCATGGCTGACACAGCACAAGCCAGGGACAGTCACGCTTCCCACGTTACACACAGTCAGTTTTTTGCTGACTCCTAGGTAAGTTCAATTAGGTTTACTTTTGCAATCTGCCTTGAACTCCAAATAACGATGGTGAGGATTAACAGTCCTAATTCCCCAGGTCTCCAATCATCCTTACGAGAGAAGCAGGTATGACGGCACAATTTCACTCGTTCTATAAAAAGCTTCTGCTGCGTATGAAGCAGATGAATCAGACTCCCCACCCCACTTTCCAAAGATCATGGCTACACCATTTTCTGAGGCAACAGAATAAAAGGCAACTCTGAAGTAGTAACTGGTGTGTACAATCAGAAACAAAGTGTTTAGTCCCTCTGGAGATGAGAACCCAAGATAGTCATGTTCTTCCCTCAAGAGAAAGTTCAGTCAAATGAGAAACAGAACAGAATGACAATATTTGAAAACACCACAAAGTGGGTTCCTCCCTCTGATCTGGAAGGCTGTATCCTAGCAACAGAGCTCTTTTGTTTAAAGCTCTGGTACCACCCTCCTTCCTAAACTCTCTTTAACAACAACCACAGATTACCTACTCAAACGGCACTAAGTACATTTGTGGAACTACTATGAATATTGGCATCTATTTCCTGCATTAGAAGGCAATGAGCCAAGCGGCTAGGGGAAGTGATATTCAGTAGCATTAGCCTGTAAACCAAAAATTGTTGACTTTTTTGGCTAGAGGTCGGTTCTTCCCAGCCAAGCCAGTGAAAGGAAATCTCATCAGCAGACAAAATGAAATAAGGGCATGTGCACTGACTTCACTAGGTCCAAATGCACAAAAAGGATAATTGCTTAAAAGCTCATTCTTCCAAACAGTGATTTTACCTACATTAAATCTATGTTAGGAAGGTGGCCCAAATCAATATTTGGAAACACTATAACTTATCACAGCCAATTATTGGTTACCAAGATGTTAATTGCACATTTTGTGTGTATGTGTAGGGCAGGGTATCAGGAAAAGGTATTCCTTCTAACAATATTCTAACAAGCATATTTTGTGTGTAGCTTCAGAAATAGGCAATTGGATTGCTGTAATTAACTGCAAAAGCTTGCTGATTTGTTGATGTTATATAATGTCAATCTCTTTCATAAACTCATTAGAATCTTTGTAAATAAATAGTGAAAATTATGCAAAAAGCGAGCAAATCTGGTTGCTTCTGCTTCTTACCATCCTAGAGAGTAATCCAATCAAAGGATTGTTGTTACCAAATAGTATTTTGGAATAAGGGTAACCAAATTAAAACATGTCAGAACAGAACCATGCTCTTGTGCCATTCAGTTGAGTGGTCGCTTATTCAGCAATCAATTAACCTGAGATAGCAGCTCTTCCAATCTTTGTATTGCATGCTCAAGGAACAAAGGTAAAGGTAAAGGTAAAGGGACACCTGACTATTAGGTTGAGTCGTGTCCGACTCTGGGGTTGCGGCGCTCATCTCGCTTTATTGGCCGAAGGAGCCGGCGTACAGCTTCCAGGTCATGTGGTCAGCATGACTAAGCCGCTTCTGGCGAACCAGAGCAGCACACGGAAACGCCGTTTACCTTCCCGCTGGAGTGGTACCTATTTATCTACTTGCACTTTGACGTGCTTTCAAACTGCTAGGTTGGCAGGAACAAACCAGCTGTTAAATCTGGAATCAACGACTCCTATCAAGATAAAGGTATCTAGATTTTGAGCAGCATGACTCCACCCAGAAGAGGCACTTTACCTGCCTTCTGGTTAATTGGTCCATATCAACACCTCTGTATTATGTTCAGTTTTTACTTATATCCAGTTCATCACTGATTTGTTAAGCAAATATACTGCCTCACCTGGATCCAAAGAAAAGAAGTAGGTTGGTAGATTCCCAGTGACAGCCCCAACACGGTGGGAGGGAGAGAGAGAAATGAACATTGTGAAGGCCTACAGGACAGGTCATAGGGAGGAACAACTATCGTCTATCACCACTTTCTGCTGCCTACCTGTGAATTAGAAGCAAAACTGCCACAACTGCCTTGCTTTCAAACCCAGCCCACAAAAGTAATGCAAGCAAATACTATGAAAAAAATAGTGCTGAATGTTGATTAAAGTTTCAGGACAACTAACAGAATCCCTCTCCTTCTGTCTCCCAACAGATTGTCAACCGGTGTCACCAAGTCAGTTTCAATCAGGAACCAGCCCAAAACTCAGACAAGGATTTAGATAATCTGCCACAACTACAATTTCCTAGAGTTGAATCACAACTGCTTGCTTGATTAATTACCTTCCTGAGAATAGCAAATTGCAAACTGGTCTACATAACTTGTTGGGCTGGGTGATATCTGGTTTTCAACATCATGATATATCACCAGCTATACATTTTGATATACCGGTATATCACAATGTCTGAAATAAGGCTGGAGCTATGTAGGGCCATTGGCTGGCTTCACGGTTTTCCCCCATTGTGATTTTTGCATAGCGCTCTCTCTCTCTCACACACACACACACACACACATCACACAACATGATTTGCAATATATTGCTGGGTCAAAAATTATGAAACTGATATCACTTGGCCAGCTTACTCAGTCATCAAGAATGGAAACTCATCCAAGGATCTACAATGAAGGAAGGAAGGAAGGCTTGGAACATCTCCAGTATGATGCCTACATGAGAATGCTTTCAAGGAATTTTATTAGCTAAGTGTCCCAAACAGAATATCACAGATATTCCTAAGTGTGAAGCAGGGGAACTAAGTTGACAGAACCCTCCCACCACCTGGAAAAGGCTCTGACAAATGGCACAATGTAAAGGCAGCATGTTCTCTTTGCCGCCATAACCAGC
Source organism: Darevskia mixta (assembly GCA_034641385.1). Taxonomy (NCBI): domain Eukaryota; kingdom Metazoa; phylum Chordata; class Lepidosauria; order Squamata; family Lacertidae; genus Darevskia; species Darevskia mixta. The sequence continues at coordinate 3,106,612 of JAWWNH010000224.1, read as the reverse complement.
ACAATGACCGCTCCCCACATCAAATGGGGCTCCTGGTAGTTCGGGCTGCCTTCATACCTGGAGGTCTCCGCCTACCTCAGCCGATCACCCAATCCTGCCTGGGGAGGCATTGCCAGGGGATTGGCCAGGTAAGGGGAAGGACCGCCCTGCCCACACAACAGAAGGTGAATCTTACCTGCAAAGCGGCAACTGACTCCAGAGCTTCTCCCACCCTCCCCTCCCTCCGTTAAGTCTTCTTTTGCAGGTTAACCTCTTCTCCACAGGTACACAGGCACTGCTACGTCAGGGTCGCTGTTGAAGGGCCGGAAAGGAATTTTCCTGCATTGGCAGGTTTTGCCTTTCCCGTAGCAAAACATCACAACTTTGGCGGTTTCAGGCCTTGGGCGGAATCCTTTAGTCTATCTTCCTAAATGGGGGGGGGGGCGTGAAGCAGTGACCCACGCCCCCCTTGCGGCAGTGATACCAGGGTTCCCCATTAAAGGGGTATTGGGGGGAGGCATTGGCCATACGCCGAGAGGTTGTCATTGCTCTCCCCTCCAGCGGCAGCGAAACGGGGGGGGGCGGGCTCTCTGCTTGAACATATGTTCTCCAGAGCCAGCCCAATCCCCACACATTCTGGATAACCCTGAAGTCTCCCAGATCCCCAGCTGGGGACTGGGAAGGATAAACGCCCAATGCCTGAACCAAGGTCTCCCTACATCTGAAACTTAATAAAGTTGTGGCCAATTTTAATCCCATAGCACGTTGTCTTGAGTCATTATTCTGCTCGGGGGTCACCTGGGGTTGGGGGGACTCCATCTGTCTGCGCAACACAGGCCTCCAAATGGGCTTTTAACTAGACCCTATCCAGTGAAAGAGGGTTTTAAGGGCTATTGTCTCAATATCCCCAGCGACCATCTAGATCCCCATCTGGTCTATCAATCTCTAGAGACAGATGATACTAACTATTCCTCCACACCTGAAGAAGCTACAGTCACCTGATAATTTCCAGGCAAAGCCTGAATTATCTGTCTATAACAAGGGAGCTATACTATGCTCATCTACTTGTTAAATCTCCAGAAGATGTTATTCAGTAACACTGAAGCAACATTTTTGGCCACCACTGGAGATAGGACACTGAACAAAAAAAAATGCTCATTGAAGTTAATACTTGTACTGGGCATGGCATATCAGTAGAAGTGCCTTCCAGAAGGTGAGTTTCCTGCAGGGAATCCAGCAACGCACAACCCATTGCTTTTGAATGATTTCAAACAGGCTGGTGTCATCTACATAGCCACGCAACTTGCGAATACGGACATTTTGTATATATTCCATTAGAGGACATCAGCAATATGCTGATAGGACTGCACTCTAGGGAACAGGTTTGGCCAGGGAAGGATCTGTCTAGTCTTCTCCAATAATAGAATGCTTCCAAGGAAAAGGGTGGCTGTATAATGCACCGTGCAACTATGGGGCTGCTCTACTCTAGTATCTCCCAGTGGCCCTACAGCAGTGGTACTTGGGCTGTGGGAGACACGACAGCAAATAGGCCTTATGGTAGTATTCAACTTTCACGAGGAGGTAGACTATTTTCCCAAGTCCTGTTCCCTCCTACTAGGAGAGAATTGTTGTATTATATCAACATTTCTTTAAGATACAGAAGACTTACAAATGGTTTTGGAAACCCCATGCTCAGTAACGTGCCCAAATTCACATGAAAATCAGTGGCACATGAATTAGCTGAAAGCCAGAGAATGAAGTGCTGCACTGGGCAGTCTCTCAGCATTTCTCTTTTCATGGGAATAGTCTTTATAGCACATGTTTCATTGGCAACTAAAAAAATTCAGGGTTGTCATCAGGGTATCTTAAGGATTCAAGTGATCCATCTGATTCAGCAGGGCAAATTAAGAAGTGTATTCAAATTATCACATTTATAGCAATAAAACATCAATTCAAATGAAATTGCACCAGAAGATCACAATCAGGTTTTTTGTATAATGTAATTTCCACTTAAGGCAACAAATTATGTTGACCAACAAAGGAATGGTTTAAAGAGTAACTGCCGATATTAGTCCTGGAACAGATTTAACATTTTGCAGGAAAAGCTGTCTAAAGCAACAGGTGATAGTGACCAAGATGCTTAGTACAAGAAGCATCAAGAATTTTGCAAAGAAGAAAGGAGCACTGCTGGTATTTATAAGGGCATGATTCACATGATATAGAGATGCTGTTCTCACACAGAGGGTTTCCATAACACAGACAAACCCACTTAATATGCAACAGGCAACATGAGGTCTCTTCACCTCTTCCATGTCTCCATCCACTCATCCTTCTCTGCCCCTTTCCTCATGCTCCTGTTGGGTCCTATAGGTATCCTCTGTGAATAGGTGCTACACCTGTGCTCTGTGGATCATGCCCTAAGTAATAATAGAAAACAGACTTCCGTATCTGAAATCTATACATTATTCTACCCACAACCCTCTGCCGATCACCCTAATTCAAATAAATACTTTGGTAAGAGAGAGAGAAAAAGTGGGCAGAAGGAGAATACAATGATCAAAGTTCTAGCCAAGTAAAAGCTTATAATGATTGATTAATGGAAAACAGCACTTGTACTCAAAATGCCAGGAGTATTCCGGCTCCAATTATAAAGAATGGGTTGAGACTGCAATAGCCTTTCGCCTACCTGCTTGGTCCTGAGCAACCTGTAGGGGACTTGTTTCATTGTTTTAAAGAGAACTTGCTTTCATGTAATATATTTAGGAATTGGGTTTTTTTTTTTAATTATCCTTTAGCAAATGCTAAAGGGTGTATTAGAGGATTCTTCTGGAGAATAATTGCAAATTAGCATTTGCTTTTGTGTGTGTGTGTGCTAAAGATTGATTAGATAAATTTTAACAGCCCACTGAAAGCAAAATTTCCATTGCCTTTGTTGCCTTAAAGACCTAAAGCAAGTCTTCTGCTATTAGTCAATCTAGCAAGTGAGATTATTTGTAAGAAGGAAAAGACTCTGTAGCTACACTTTCACACATTCTAAGTTAGATGGAAGAGTCATAGACATAGCAGGAATATAAGAATCAAGGGGTGGAAAGACACCTTGGCAGCCTTATTTCTTTTTAGTGAAAATGAGGCTGGCAAATTCCCAGGCACCTCAATATTTCAATATTTGCTGCAGGAATAAAACACTTCCCTCCCCCTAGAAAATATCATTTCATGGGTATCAATGCAGTTCAACAATAATTTTTAAAAATACCCCAGTGACAAAAACATTGGGATATTTAATATTTTGCAATATTTGCATTATCTGCTAATATTAGTATATTTAAAAAGCTGTACACAAATGAAGGTGCAAAAATTCCAATAATCAGCTTCCTTTGGTCATTTTCTTAAAAATGAACATAGTGCTCTTTAAACACATCTAGTCCTCCCCCCACCATATGACACATACAAAGCAACAGGGTTGCAGCCAATGAAAGTATAAGTTATTGATCGGCATATTAGGCACCCAACTCATGACTGTTAATTTTAACTACCGTTAAAATGTTAACTGTATTTTATAAAAAGTTAACTACACTTTAACTACAGTGGTTTACGCTTCCTATGCTTCAAGCTACAAGTGACACTTAAAATAGGTGGATGGGAGAAATCTATGAGGCGACACTGACACTGTACACCCAGCTCCAAACGTATTATACCTTCTGGCTATTCTGCCTCTTGTACATGGAAGCTCTCTTCCCTGAAAGATAATTTAGAGCTACAGTAAAAGATAATTTCCACCAAGTAAAGCATGTGGGAAAGTTATGAAGCACACATGTGTTCAACAATTTACCATTCATTAAAGGATATTTTAAAGTATTTGAAATACAACTTTGATACCCACAACATGTGGTGGGTGATCCAATATTTCATTGCAATGGTAAGGTATCTTAACAGTTATACTGTTAAGTACACAATGAATCACTTAGTCCTAAGCACATCTACTATGATGTAAGTCTTACTGAACTCAGATATTTCTACCGTTAGTGTATTTAGGCCACTGTATTTTATGCTGAACATTCCAAACATTTAGCTTGTATTGGGAACAGTAAAATAATACCACCCTCTCAAGCTGATTGCTAAAAGGGAGATTCCTTAAAGACCTTGTGTTCTGTACTTTATACCCGAGCAAATGGTGTGTAAAATTCTCCCAATTTCAGAACAGAATGTTTTTAATTTGATTTATTTAGTCTGAATGGATCCTGAAAATAGAAAGCAGCAAGGTATGCCTCATACCCATATCCAGACTGGCTTTTAAAAATAGCATTAAATGGGGATGGTATTTTTTAAAAAAGAAAAGGAAAAGGAAAAACACAAGCACACCTAGACATAAGCCTCAATGAAATTCAAATAATTCCATCCTCAGTTCATGAAACATACCACACAATCATCACTGCTTGAACAAAACATTCAAATTAATGCTGTAAACGAAAAGGGATTGTTTTCATTTTAAAATCATGAGATAATACAAAATATTTTGGGACATAACACCCATTTGAAATGTGTAAAGGAGCACATTCCATCTAATTTTAAAACCTCTTTTTTAACACAAGGCAATGCTGTGCTTGTTTTCTGCTAGAACAATTTATAAATAGTTACATATGCAATATCTCCAAGTTTAGCTTGCATATTGTTCTAGAAATCTGACAAGTTCATACTGCATAGTGTTGCCTATATATATGTTCTGTTGTGTGTATGGTAAAAATGCCAGTAATTGTTTGTTTGTTTGTTTTTAAAAATCATACTAGATGAAGAATTACCATTGGGAGACAAAGTACAATTTTAATCAATAGGTGTTGATAAAATATTTACTTATTTAAAATGCATTTTAATACATGCATGTAACCATGAAACAAGCATATTAAAGAACATTTACTGGTAGAAAATTTATAAGGCAAAAGATTAACAACAAAAAGTAGGCATTTCTAAACAGCTGATTATTATTAAATATATATTCCTGAAAATTCAGAAGGTTTCCCCCCGCTCCCCTGAATACTGTACTTGTAAATTGTATATCATTTTGAAAGAATGAACAAATGAAAGACCCTTCCAAATACAATGATGAAACGGTCCAGGGATTGTTTTGCTTTTAGTTGCAATTATTATTTGGAACCAGCTTTATAACTGCTCATCAAAAGATTTTGATTTGTTGGCCTCTGCTTTCTGGTTTAACTACATCTGCATTTAATTCTTTACTTGGCAACATCCTGGATTTGATTTGTCTTTGTTTCCTTCCTGTACTAGAAGAGGGAATTTCTAGTTATTATTATAAACAATCTAACACATCTTCAAGCAGCACCTGTAACTTCCCTTTTCCTTTTCTAAATAGGCATCTTTCAGCTTTCCTGCTGGTTTACTCCCCAACCAAAACCTCATTTCTCTGCCTTGAAACAAAGGAATATTCTTGCAGGATACTTTGGTAAAGAAACAGCCTGTGTTGTGGATAGAATCTGTAAAGTCTCTACGGTACTTCTTTCCGTTCAAAGAAGCAACTGTCTTAAGATACTGTAACACCAAGCCAATTTGTTTCTTCTGTTCAGCTCCCTCTCTTGAGCAGCTTATCCTTTTTGCATCTCTGGTCCCATTTTTGTTTCCTCTAACCATAAATGCAGAGGCCAAGTAATCAGCCTGGCTTAGACACACATTTCTGCACAGTGCAAGTCCCATTAAAGTTTTAGGCATTCAACAGCAAATGACAGGCTACATCTGTGTTAAACCCAAACACTAACCCTCCCACTAAACCAAACAAAAGTAGGGATGGAAAATTATGACAATTTTTTTTCAGGCTGGGCAGTTTTGCTTCAGAATGGCAAAGAGCCAGCTCAAGGAAATGGGATGGTGATGATGGTGGAATCCACCAGCTTGAGCAAGGCTTCATTTAACCATTCTAAAAAGGTGAGATTCCTAGCCCAGCTCTCTCTGTTAACTTTCTCCTCCTAGCAATGAGCCCAGCCCCTTTTGAGCTTAAGCTCAGGGAGAGGAAGCACAGAGATCTGAACCTCACTGAACCAGCCAGCTAACTGGTGAACTGCACTTATAACAATCACTGTAAAGTCCTCCTTCCACACCAACTAAACCAGCACAGTACACTTTCTATTTTCCAAGAATGCAGGCTGCTAGCATTGCTCTCTCTGTGTCTGTGTGTGTGTGTGTCCGTGTGTTTTACCTCTGCATAAAATGTGTTACAGTGAGTCATTCACACTAAGATGTTTAATGACGGTGGCTGCCTAGATTTAAGAACTAAAGTGTTTCTGAGGCAACACAGATCAGTCACCTCAATTGTTACTTTAACTCTCACTGGCAAAAAAAAAAAAAGAAAATCAGACATCGGCCTATTTATTTAATTTCTGCCTTCATTTCTTGATGTGAACCTCTTGCCCTGCTCTGGGCAAGTTTTCTGCTAATCACTGCCTGCTGCTTTCAAGATGCTATCCTGCACTCATGCAAGGCAGCAAACGGAAAGCATACCATAATTAGCAGCACTCGCCGATGCATCGCCTAACGAGATCATCGCTAAATCTGAGAACACCCAGCTACCTTGCACAGCATTTCAGAACAGTGAAAAAAGGGAGAGGGAGAGAAACCCACCACAGCTCTGGTTTTGCACATGCGTGGATGTTTGCAAAACCACACACACACGCAAAACAAACCCTGGAACTGTCACAACATTCATGTCATACACTGGAAGCACTAAGGTTACAATACGAGCGTTAGAAAACTTAAACGTTGCGCCGTGACTTCGGCTTCAGGGCCTTTCAGGAAAATACATTTCTCTATACAACACAGGCACACTTTCTTTTAAAATGCTTCCTTCTCCAAAATATCCACGATTTGCCCCAAATCTCCACGAGGTCAAAACAGCCATTCAAGTCACCGTGGTGGCGATGAAACTAGAAACTTTCCTCTAAGCCCATCTATTTGGAGATGCTGTTGATCGCTCGCAGGAATCTCCCGGGCTGGGCTGGGCTCCAGCGGGCATGGCAGCAGAAGCAGGCCCTTCAAGCCCAGCCCGAGCCCAGCCAAGACCCGGGACAGCCTACCAGTTGCTACTTTTCTCCAGCTGAGGGGATTCCGCCTTGTTCAGGATCCGTGGCCAGCACGACGGCTCGCCCGCCTTAGCAAGCCCGGGCACTCCTCCTCCTCCTCCTCCTCCTCCTCCCCGGTTCCCTTCCTCGGGCGAAATCTCCTCCACCCTTCCTGACTCTACTTCTCTCTACCATGCAAGGAGAAGAAGGAGAACGGGGGGGGGGGGACCCTGCCGGACTCAGGTGGGACTTACGTGGTGGCAGAAGGGAAGGGCCCGTCTGCGGAGAGGTTTATCACCAAGGACTGCAAAAGGGTCAGGGTGAAAAAGAGCCACCAGCCAGCAGCCATCTTCCTGATCGAAGATCGATGCCCCCTTGCCCACAAGTGCCGGATAAAAGGATGATGATGATGATGATAATATTGATAATGTTGTTGTTGATGATGATGATAGTGGTGAAGTTAAAAAAATAATAATCGGGGAGAGCACGGGAGGAATAATACTAATCAATCAATCTCTCTCTCCTCTTCTGTGTAAAGCCACAGGCAGCTTCAGAGAAGAAGCAGGCAGCGGCTCCTCGGGGGCGGCTGGGCGGAGAGGCGGAGGGAAGCGGCCGCGCTCGGTGGGTGGAGGGCGGGAAGCGGGAGACGCAGCCAGAGGCGGGCGGGCGAGAGAGAGAGGCTCTTGCTACTCGGGCGGCGGCAGCTTCTGCTTGCTGTGATCCGCCGCCATCGGGGCTACTTTTGTAACAGATCCCGGCTCCCTCGCGCGCGCGCGCGTGTCTGTTTCGGGGTGTGTGTGTGCGTGCGTGCGCGCGTTTCCTCCCCTGATTTATCCCCCCGATTGCAGGCAGCCGGGAGGAGGAGGAGGAGGAGGAGAGGGACGAGAGGGCGGGGTGTGCGAAGGAAGAGGCTTGCGCCTGGGTTTCTCCCCGCTTCCATGATATGGGGGTGGGTGGGAGTCCTCCTCTCGCAGGAGGGCCGGGTCGGAGCCTCCTCCGAGGGAGGCGAGCTTCGCCATACAAGGGAATCAAAGGAAACTCCCAAAGTTAAGTGTCTGATCTTCCCTGAGGTGGGAGAAGGGCGGGGTGGTGTCTGGTCGAGGCGGCATGCTGCTGCAGCCGGCATATTAATATTATTGTTGTTGTTATCGTCGTCGTCGTCATCACTATTACAAAAATATGCCGCCCTTCGCCCGAAGATCGCAGGGCGGTTCACAACATAAAAATGCAAAAGTTTGATACATGCAGAAGGCTGGCTGCCAGGCAGGCAAAGAGATTTCCTGGGCAGGTAATAAAGGGACTTGTGAGCGCAAGCGCCCTTCGGTTCTGGAGTTGCAATGGGTTGCAAAGGTCGCTTCGCGAACATCCACTGCAAAGGAGCTAGAGACAAATCACGCCCAGGGTGATCTTTCAGCTCCACTGACAGCTCTTGGGCTGTAGGTGAGTGTAGAACGGGGCAGTGCCAGCGAGGATCCCAGGGCCAAGTTACGCATCGACGAAGGGCTCTCGACTCTGAAACATGGGCATTTATTTGTTCGATAGCGATTGAATAGCTGTAGGTTGTTGTGTTTCCATCTGCTGAGCGAGGGGGCAAAGTGAACAGATTCTAATTAGAGGAGGGAGGAAAGATGCAGCCAGAAAGACTTTAATCTTATCATTCAAGAGGGGGGGGGTGAGTTACAGCCTGCAGAACAGAAGATTTCCCTGAGGGGGTGCCACCCTTTTCCAAACACACAGCAAACCTTTACCAAGTGGAACTGCTGCAGCTTCTGGCCATTAGTCATTATCAGCCTCCAACTCTCTCCCTCTCTTGACTTCTCCAGGGCAACCAGGTACCGGTAGCTATTCAACATGCACAGAGACAGGGATGCACACACAGCCCTCCAGCATCACTGTAGCAGCCAGGGAGAAGCTGGTGATGCCCCCATTGTTTTGTCTTGTCCCAGCATGTGCAGTTCAAAAGTGCATGACAGACCCTTGATATGACATTTCATTTATTTCATTTATTCATTACTTACATATATTACTTATATTTTTAGTGCCTGGTTGTTGTGATCAGAGTGACATTCCTTTTTCTGACCAGCCCTGGTTATTATCCTGGCAAAGGGTATGTTTGACAGCTGGCTGGGTTTGGGTTGGGACTTAAAACCTTTTCAGAGAGAAGCCTGAGAACTCTGATTGTGGGCACAGATGGCTGCCCTCCTGCCCATGGAGCTATTAGCAGGGATAGGCAATGCACTCCCTCCAGATGCTGCTGGACTCCAGCTCCTGACATCCCAGACCATTGGCCATGCTGTCTGGGACTGATGAGTGTTGGAGCCCAATAACATCTGTAAGGGACCGCATTGCCCAACCCGCATTGCCTGAGCTATTGCATTACTTATACCAGTGTTTTTGCAAGCTTGGGTCTCCAGCTGTTGTTGAACTACAACTCCCATCATCCCTGACTACTGGTCCTGCTAGCTAGGAATGTTGGGAGTTGGAGTCCAGCAACAGCTAGGGACCCAAATTTCATAAATGCTGATCTATACTGAGGAGAAGAGCTGTGGAGTCTTCCTGGCAAAATGCATAGGGAAAGGTACTGGAGAAGTTTGTGATGTCACTTTATTGTTCCTGCGGTTACTGTATGTTGATTAGTGCATTGACTCATGGGAGCATTGTTATCGACACTGAGATTGCTATCTGTCATCATAATTACTAAATACACTATGGGAATGGCTGTCTTTGTTGCTGTGCTGCCTTTTTTATATATATATTGCTATATTACTGTGCTTCTGAAGAAGCGGAAGATACAAACTAGTTATACCAGAGTAATATCCATTCCCGCTATAGGATGGTCTTGCATGTTTATTAAATGATGCTTTGTAAAGATCTAATCTAAAAGGTAACAGGCAAAAGGCAGGCCCCAGTAGAATTCTCTCCAGGGATCCTGGTGTCTGGCAAACGAGCAACAAACTGTGAATTCTGTTTTGAAGCAAAATCTCTACTGGAGCACAATCCTATACATGTCTTCTCAGGAGCGGATCCAATCAAGTTCAAGGGGCTTATTCCCAGTTAAATGTGTTTATGGTTGCTGCTGCCTAAAGATTCAAGTTCTGACTCTAAGCAAGAACTGCAGATCTTTGACTTTGGAGCTTGATTTGACCTGAACTATGTATACGTATTTCATGCTATTTTAAATATGGAACATGCTTTTCATTGTAAAGATACAAACATCTGGCTCTCCAGATCTTATTAGTGTGCAACCTCCATTATTCCAGACCAGTGGCCATGCCAGCTGGAGCAGACAGGAGCTGGAGTCCAGCTACATTTTAGAAGCTACAGGTTGCCCATTCCTGCTTTAGAATAACATGGTTACTAACACAAGACTATCAATGCCTACTCAGAAATAAGCCCCATAGTGTTCAATAGGGCTTACACCCAGGTAAATGTGCATAGGATTGCAACCTAAGTCACCTAGTAGTTCATAACAGAAGTGAAGTTTGAACTGGGGACTTGGGCTTTCATCGCTCCATCTTTTTCCTGTGATGCTACATTACTGGTCCAGCCAGTAAAACTCTCAAGTAACTAGTGTTGTGATCTGAAAAGCCAGGACACCCTAGACTCTGCCAAGATTCACTCATGATCTGACAAATTCTGTTATGCTCCATCCTGGATCTACCAGGCTCTGTTCCATCTCTGCTCCTCACCTGCCAGGCTCTTGGCTTGGCTCCATCCTCTACTTCAGTCCAGAGGACCAGTATATTTAATCAAAAGTGTGCAACCCCAAAATAGAATATATTCAATAGCAGGCACTGCACTGACAGTTATTGGTGCTCAAGGGCTGCTTCAGGGGCACCTCATGCCCACTGGAATCTGCCCCACGGTGGGGCTGGCCCTGCACTCTGGCCAAAGCAGTGAAAACAAAGATTGAAGAGTAGGTTTCAAGCTCCGAGTATCAATCCCATAATACAAGGCATGCAAGAATAAAAGTGCCTCCCATGATGCCAGCTCCCTGTGTAATCATAGTTCATCTTTGTCTCTAATCCATAAAATTTTCATTCTTAAGTGCTTAAAAGCACCACTTATTACAGAGAAGATGCAGCTTTGTGGCCGAGCGTATGTTTTATTATATACAGCAGCCCCAGGATCAATTCCCCACATCTCCAGTTAAGGGCCCTGTGGAAGTGAGGCAGTGAAATTATTCAGGCTCCAAAGAGTCCCTAAACAGGCCGTGTTTACAGTGCTGTGCTAGATGGGGCGTTACGCTGTCCTTACAAGATATAGTCTGTAACCACAGTTAACATCCTGTTTCATGGAACTGGATATGAGCCGGTTTGGGAGGCAGCTTTCTTGATGGGAGCTCACGTCCTATAAAAGATGTAAAGAAGACCATGCAACTAATAAAAGAAATGGGGTTTGTTCATTTTATTTATTCATTTTTATTAACAGTTTGTATACTGCGGTATATCTGTTTAAATATCTATTTAAAAATACTAATATATGTTATAAAATATCAGTAAACTTTAAAAGCAAGTTAACATAAAATTCATACTTCATCGACATGCAAAATATTGAGATAAAATACAACCTTATTTTCATTGATATAATTTTGCTATTACAGTTTTTCTTGTTTCTTTGTTTTCTTTCATTTTGCTTTTGAATGGGATGTGCTTTAATGATGTAGTTCACATTTTGTTCTGTTTCATTTTTAAAAAGAGCACCCTTCACCATTTACATATGCAAATGGCCTTTCTACATTTCCACCTTTGCTTGATTAGTTCAAGATAAGTGTCAGTCCTAATGTAAATGTGAGCAACTGATCCAAATAGTCTGGAATGTCTGTTGCGCTGTGCCCTGCGTTGAATCCTATATGAGGTTTGGCAAAAATGTCAAGTTTTTGCTCTCAAAATTTGACTGGCGGTTGTGGGGACTAAATATCACATCTTACCAGTTTTAGGGAAACTACTTCAAACATTTGCTGTATTTGTCAGAGTCAATATAGGACATTGCATTTGTCATACAATTCATTTATTTATTTTTAAATAAAAAAACCTGATACTGTTAAAAATTCAGATTAAGAGTATAGATTAGAATTTTTGCAAGTGTATTTGAGAAGTGCATTCCCCTGCATTAGTTTCAGCTCTAATTGAAGTGTAATTTTCTAGATATTGTATGTGAAATAATTGCATGGAACTCCTTTTAAAGAAACATCCTAATGGGAAAAGCTTTTTTTAAGGCTACAAACTAAGTAGTAAACTACACTTAATTTATAGCTATTCATATAACCAATATTTATATGGTTGTACTTACTGCCATATTTCCTTGCACCATCTCATAAAACAACACAAGCAGTGTCACCCCCACAATGGAAAGTGTCAAACTTTCACACAGGTTATCGTAAGTCTAATCATAATCTGGTTAGCATGGCTGTATGAATAGGCACCTGACTATTAGTTTACGGAAGCTACAGCTCAAGAGATGGGACAGCTCCCAGGTCATCGTCCCCCCCCCACACACACACACACTCGCCATGTTTTAAATTGTAGCATGTAGGCTGATAAAATGATAGCTTTCATTTTTCTCAACATTAATTATATGCCACACAGGATCCCATACTTGAAGGCATTGCAACAAAAACACTTGCAGTTAGAGCCTGACTGATACCTCTCATTACAAGGAATTTTAAATTGCTTATAACTCCGCTCCACTTAAAATGCATCTTTGAAAGGTAACCCTTGAGAATATATGGATGCTATTTTGTATCCTCTGTAATTCTATCTGATTACCATCAGCATTAGAGCCTTGCCTCTTCTATACTTTCTTCTTCAAATGAAATATCTGGGTTTTCTCCAGTTGATATTTGCTTATCGTTTTCATTCCAATTTATTAAATGAGCTCGATTCTTCTCTGTTGTATCCAAAACATCAGTGCAAGTTCCATTCTCTTGTTTCAAGTGGAAAATGATTTTGCATTTGTACCAGGCGAAGCGAGGGGGCGGGGAGAGGGGGCGGAGGAGGCCGCTTACCGGCGGCCCTGGCGCTCCGGACGCCGCTCCCGGGACAGGACAGGCGGCGCGGCTCTGGCTGCGCGGAAGGGGAGCAAACGGAGAAAGTTTCCTTCCACCTCCCCGCGCAGTGCACCACCCCCCGGCCCCCTCCCCTCCCTAGCCGCTTCTTTTAGCAAGCCTGCGCACACACGCCCGTCCTGGGGCTCTGCCTCCTCCTCCTCTGGAGCCCGTTTTTTAACGGGCTAACTTCAACTAGTTCTGAAAGAAAATATCACAGGTTGTTGAAGTAGGTTGGAAGGTTAATTTATTTGAAAAGCTGCAAGAAGCAATTAGCAATGAGACAATGGTGAAAGAGTGAGAAAGTACCTAGAAAGCATGCTTAAAATCATCAGAGGAAGATGTTGAAATAGCTGAATATAAACTTTATTTATTTATTTATTTATTTATTTATTTCTGCCCTTCAGTTCAAGATTTCCAGGTGGTTTATAACACAACAAAACTTTATTTTTGGCTTTATATTCAAATAAATAATAAACTATTGAGCGAAGAAAGCCTTAGCTCGCAGCATCTAAAGTTACAGCTCAGCTTAGCTTGTTCTATGTTAGCTTAGCTTACACTATAGGTTTTAGCTACCATTTTTTAAAAAAACCCTTATCATTCTAAGACCTGATTTTCAATCTAGCCATTTCCCAAAACTTTGTGCATGGATATACAGGCTACGTCAAGGCAATTGGCCTGTTGTCATGTTACAGGTAAGAGTGGGTGTGAGATCTGATGCATGTCACTTTAAAAGAGTTAGAAGTGGGTGGGAGGGCATTTTTAAAGAATCAGATGCCACGTTCTACACATACTTACAATTCATGCTTAGCTAAAGGCATGATTCCCACCTTGTTTTTTGCAAATTCCAGTATACAAGTAGTTATGCTTGCTTTAAACTTTAACAGTCTGGACCTGAGCCATCGAATAGCCCACCTGCACCCTGACTGACCAACTGAATTACACAATGAGATCTCAGTCAGAGGCATCACCTTGGTTTGTGTGGTGGGTAATTGAGAGAGAGATCATTCTCTCTGGTCCTTTGAAAATCTCCCCCGCCTCTCTGCTGTGGCAGGCAGTAATATGTCAGGCTTTCCAGAAGGCCTTAAAAACTCATTTGTTCCAATTGGCCTTCCCTGAGTATTTTTTGGTCCCAATTGCTAAATGGGTGCTGAAATATTTTAATGTTAGAACTTTGTGAATCTCTTTTATCCTTATTTTTAGTAATTAGATAGATGGATAGATGATAGATTGATAAAAGATAGATAGATAGATGATAGATAGTAAGCTGCTCTGGGCAGGCTCTGTCTGGAAAAACGACATATAAATGTTTTAAAATAAAATAATTTCTCTTGTAGGGGAACACCAAGTTCCCTATGCTCTGAAAATTATAACTCACATAATGTTGGCATCTTATTCTAAACTTGGTCTTTGGTTTCTCATCGGCTATACTCCTGCCTAAACAGAGGGTAGACTCTTATTTGTAACAACATTAATCACTCTGTTTATTTTCTCAGGCTTTCCAGATGGATTTATTAAGCAATGGCCAACTATCAAGTCATTGTTAACTCTACAGGACTCACTTCTTGCTCCTTATCCTTTTGGGCAGCATAAATAACTAACTGTCCAAGTCCAAGGCTAGGAATTATCTTCCAGAAGTGATTTAGATAGAGGTGCCCACAATTCTCAGCTGTTTGTTTTTCTCCTTTCTCCTCATTTACTTCTCCTTTGACCTTTTGTGGCCTTCTCACCTTTCCTTTGATCCCATCTGAAAAAGCTTCAGGAGACACTTGTTAACATATGTCAAAGTGGACAAAAAGTTAAGGAGAAAACAGGCGTCCCCAATGAAAGGATGAACTGCCTAATAGACAGGAAATGACAAAAACAAAGATTAAGAAGGGAAACTAAGAACAAAGGGAGATAAAAGCAAGGACTTGAATTAACAAAAGTGAAGCGAAGCAAGGAAAGAGGGAACAAAGGAAGTTTAAGACTGAGGCCCAGCTATAGAGGGGCCATCCGTGGAACAGAGATGCATTCATTCAATAAAGTACTTAGCTGTAATAATATGCCGTTGAATTACGAGAGGAAAAGATAATAAGAGGAGTGAGAATAACAGGAGAAAAATGAAGGCCAATTTGGTTCTGTTATTCAAATGCATGTTCTCCGATAGAAGGCATTTTGCACATACTCAAAGGTACTTTATTCTTGGATCACTCTACAAACTTTTGCAAAACATTGTGTTCTGTCTTGAATAAAGGCATTCTGCCCATGTCCTGAGACTCTAGAAAACCAAAATAATACAATAAAGCCTCAATACACTTGTATTTTTGAAATTAGCTACTAATTATTATGAAAATGAGTGACAACATTTGGGAAAGGTAGTCTGTTTTTTTAAAAAAAAAATACTTTAAACAATGACTATGACTTCATGCTGTAGAAAATCAACTGAAAGTTTTGGTTGTTTAATCTGCCAGTTGAAACTTATAACCCTAATTTTTGCTTTTGGTGGGCAATGAATAATTATCATGATGGTTATTCAATTTTCTTTGGCATATTGTAACTGAGTATTAAGCCTATAGTATAATAGGGGGGACACACTTAAATAAGACAGCTATTATTTGCCAACGCTTTAACTTAATTGTATTGTGAGTAAAAATGTGACCCTTCAGCCTTTACCACCATTACCGGTATTTCCCAAAAACCTCATGGCTCTTCTTACAACCACGACAAGGGTGACACATGATATTTGATATTCTGTTTCACTATGTGAACACACCAGAGCCGTCTTTCCTATTGGTCTTAGTGGTTCGTTGCACCAGGGCGCCGGCCTCTCAGGGGCGCCTTTGCCGGCAGCCTCCCCTTTCCCTGCATGCCCACCAGCTGCGCCCTGCCAACTACATGGCTGACGGGCGCGCAGCTTCCTTCCCAAGCCTCTGCATCTGCTAAAGACAGCCCTGCTCCTGGTCGTTGTCCTCCTCCTGCTTCCTGGTGGAAAGCCCAGCCTTCCCGGGCTGCCTTCTCGGGCGCCCCAACTCCAAAGAACATGTCCGCCAGCACGTTTTCCTGCTTGATCGCCGCCACCGCGCCGGGGATCGGGAGGCAGAGGACATTTTCCACTGCCCCCTCCCTTGTTTTGGAGTTGGGGGGCGCCGGAGGGATCTTTGCACCACGGCGCTGGATATGCTTAAGACGGCCCTGGAACACACAGTGAGAGTAAGTAGCAGAATGCTGGCTTCTTTCCTGAACACCGAATAGCAAAGGGAAGGGTCATAGCTCAGTGGTATAGTGGTATATTTTGCACTCGGAAGGTCCCAGATTCAGCCCCCCGTTTCCTTAGGTAGGGCTGGAATGTTCCCTCTCTGAAACACTGCAAAGCCTCTGCTGCTCAGTGCAATGGTACTGAGTCAAATGGACCGACATTCTTACTTGGTACAACACAGCTTCCCATGGTCCTGTATTGAGAACATAAGAAGAGCTTGGCTGTTGGGTCAGACCAAAGGCCTACTCAAGCCAGCATCTTGTTCTCACGGTGGCCAAGCAGATGCCTGGGGGGAGGGGTCTCCAAGCAGGACCTGAGGGCAGCTGAGCTTTCTTGTAATCCCCAGTGAGTGGCATTCAGATGCACACTGCATCCAAATACAGTGATATGGCAATTAACATCATTAGTGATATGGCAATTAACATCATTAACATCAAATACAGTGATATGGCAATTAACATCATTAACAGCCTTATCTTCTATCAACTTGACTAATTCATTTTCAAAACCAGCCAAGAGAGGTAGCCATACAGGGGTTTCCCAAATGCCATGTTGCAGGACTACATGCCATGCAAAATAAATTACAAGTGAGATGTTTTTATCTGGAATGGGTGAGAGAATCTAGAGCAGGGAAGGACACAGAAAGTGGTTGACTTAAGAGGAGACAGCAGCCATTAAGGGGAGCCATCAGAAGGAGAGAGGAGAAGAAGAAGAGAAGAAGAGTTTGGATTTGATATCCCGCTTTATCATTACCCGAAGGAGTCTCAAAGTGGCTGACATTCTCCTTTCCCTTCCTCCCCCACAACAAACACTCTGTGAGGTAAGCGGGGCTGAGAGACTTCAAAGAAGTGTGACTAGCCCAAGGTCACCCAGCAGCTGCATGTGGAAGAGTGGAGACGCGAACCTGGTTCACCAGATTACGAGTCCACTGCTCTTAACCACTACACCACACTGGCTCAATGAAGAGAGCACAATGAAGTGAAATAGAAATGAAAGATGACTTAATTTGTGTGTCTGTGATGATCATTGATGCTAAAGAAGGGCTATTAGTGCTTAAGCTTTTTTTCTTTTTCATTTTGATATTAAAAGCTCTACTGAAAGTCAATGAGAGATGTGTGGTCTTTGGAGGGAACCTGCATATTAATGTGCAAGAGCCTTCTTCAAGAAGCATAGGAAGAAGCAAGTTTAACACAAAGTCTAGAACCCTTGATTTAAAACCAAACACTGGAAAGAACAGCCTCCAACCGAAAGTTCTCCTTGAGCTAATTGAAACAGAATGTTCAAAGATGTGTTTGAATATTTTTAATACATGGTTTATAAGCTCAGTAACTCAATACGTAATTGTACCCAGCCTGCCAAGTGGAATTGCCAAGCATTAGGTGAACCAGGGGAAATATTGCACTCCAAAAAAATAAAAATAAAATAAAAATAGATCAGTCATAGGCTCCTGAATGTGTGGGTGGAATTTGAAAGCAACAATAGGATAACAGTGTAGTTTCAGTGAGTGGGGGGTAGGAAATTCATGCTTCAAATATAGCCAGTACATCTGTTTACTAACTATTTTTACCTACAGCTGCAAATATCTGAAATTTCAGAGATTTTTTTACTTATCTAAGACAATTTTTAGCCTCTATAAATAACTCCCAGCTCGTTTTTTCTTCATAGATGAAGTGGTAACAATTTGCTTTATTCCCTCCCACTACTGCCATGAAAATGGCCTTTGAAACTCTCAGATCACCTGATGGGTTGCTAAATTATTGTTTCATTTTTATACAAGTGGTTGTGGCTCATTTCTGACCCCTGAAAACAGAGGTTATAATAGGAACACGCAGGGACTTTAAAACTATTGCCTCCGCTGCTCTTTCAACTGCCATAGAGTTGAATGATCCATCTACTTTTGCCATGTAATTTCACTGTGGGAAGTGGTCGAGTTACTGTTTCAATATTTCATAATAACATTTTAGGCATTGTTCCACATTGGTTATACATACTAGAAGGAAAACCTAAAGACAGAGTGGAAGGGGATTTCCAATCGTAGGGCCACATTCCATTCTGAGGGCCACATGCCGGTGGTGGGTGTGGCCAGAGGCAAAAGTGGGAGGAGCAATGAATGTAGACTAGTTTGTACACATACTCACAGGCCCCTCTTTATCCTCTAACCAGACAGCCAAGAGGTATTATCAGAGTTCAGCACACACATTTTAGTTCAGGCAAAAACATTTGGAGTGCAAAGCAAGGCCTGGAGGCTGTTCTGAAGGCCAGACAGAGAAGCCAACAATTGGCTTGAGGTTCCCCACCACTGACCAGAAATATCAATGCAAGACATTAGGATATCAAACTCATAGCATGGTTTCTCAGCTTTTGTGCTATATTGGGGTGGTTTCACAGGACCTCAAATGTTCCTACGGACTGCATCCAACAGCAGCTGTGCCACAGTGAAAAGCTCGCACAACTCATGGCTGCTGGTTTTCATACATCTCTGCTACCCACTTAAGTCCCAAGTCCCTGGAAAAGCTACAGCAAAGAACTGGGGGCCTCCTGGTGCAGAAAGGGATATGGTGTACAGAGGGCTGCACTGGCTATGAAAATCTGATGCCCCAACATGTGAAACAATGTGCTTTCCACTAAAGAACTTTTCACTTTCTCCCTTTTTTTTTAAAAAAAAAGGTTTATTAGTATTTTGTGACCCTCGACTTACAAATGACCCGACTTACGAGTTTTTCGAGTTGTGAGGGATCAAAGCGGCCACCACTTCCGAATTTTTTCGACTTCCAATCGAAAGTCGCGGCCGTTTTAAATGCGGTTTCCTCGACATCTGAAGGTTTTTTCGACCTACAAATGCGTTCTCCAACGCATTCCTATGGGGACTCGAGTTACGATGATTTCGACTTACGAGGATTCCGTCGGAACGGATTAACTTCGTAAGTCGAGGCTCCACTGTATTTTATTGGTTCATCTTCTCACTCACCTAAGAATATTTTATTAAAGGCAAGTGTTTTTTAATAGAAACTAATTAGAAGCTCCTTCTGTCTTTCTCTGCAGAGGACACTGAGCTTAAAGTACAGCTGTTTGTGACTTCACTGGATGTATAGACACAGAAAAAAGCAATTGGGAATTTACTGACTCTACCATCATGGCCTGCCGGAGGTCAGGTACATTACCCTACAAAGAGCTGATTGCACCATGCAAAAAATTGTCTCCTTCCTTGTAAATCTAATAGTTCACTCTGTCAGGTTCATCTTGTAGCATGGCCCCAGCTCCTTGATTTGTAATTTTCTTCATAGAAATGCCTTTTACATACCACATCCATATTTCATCTTGACATGTTTATTACTGATAATTTTCATTCAGTTTAGGAATAGACGTTATTCATTAATGGCTGTGCAATTCCCTACAAAACAAAAGGCTAGAAGCAAGTTGCTACCATAAATACTTGTTGAGATAGTTAGTTCATTCTACGTTTTTCTCAGAGTAGACCCATTAAAATTAATTGACGTAACTTAATCATGGTCATTATTTTCAGTATATCTGCATTAATTTCAGTGCATTTGCCCAGGGGTTGCAAACTATTCTAGCAGCATTCTGGTATCACAGAACCAATGGCTTTGAAATAAAATATGCTCTTAGAAACACAGCAAGCTATTTGGGAGATGGGGTGGGGGAGCAATTTGATTCAGTTCACATTTAAAGACAACCCCCCCTAATTTGCACTTTCCAAAACAATATGCAAACTGAAACAAAGCCACTCTTTGAAATTCACACACCTCCAAATTTTGTGATTTGCAGCTGTCCAGTCAAATAATGCATAGAAAAAGAATCACATGTTATAGTAAAATGTACAAAAAATGCACAAATTGGTTAAAATCATATGCAAATGGTATTAGTGCTTCTCCGAAAGATCAGACTTTTTGCAATAAGGAAAGTGACAGGAAACTGAGCTGGAAAGTGTGGGATACCACTTGCATGACACAATATCATCTAACCTCCCTGAAGACAAATCAGAATGAATGCTCAGAAAGTATCCAGTGTTGCACAGTCTCCCTACAAACACTTCAGGGTGGATGCTCACTAAACAGGTTGTCCGGCAGTGAACAGTGTTCAAGAGCCCTTCATTACCTTAAGGTCTGGGTTGGTCTCCTTTTTGACTTATCATTCTATGTGTTGTGTATCAGTTATATTCCAGTCATTCAGATGTTGGGATTTCAGAAAATATTGGAATTATTTGTGGCAATTCACAGGTTGGTGAGTAGAAACAACATCCATCATAAGCACAGCAACAAAACAGCGGAAAGTTTGGAGGAGAGAGAATTGAGAAGCAGCTCTGTCAAAACCTTGCCCTCTGTGAGGAATCCAGTACCTCCTACTGCCAATTGTTATAACATTTCAAAAGAAAAATAGATTCCAATAGAACTGTGAAGCTAAAGAGCAAGAGGGAGCATTTGCTTAGCAAATCGGCATGTACCGTATTTTTTCTTTCTCTGCGTGGCAGGCTGTGTTGGCCTGTGCAATGTGTCTTAGCAATTTTCTTTTCTTCTTTTGACGATGGCTGCTACCCTTATAATCCTTTGCAGCTTTGGTGGCATTTTAAGGCCTGGTGTGTAAATTAATAAAAAAGCAATTCCAAATGTTATGTGCCATGTAACTCTCACAAGAATGGAAAGCAAAGCTTGCAAATACTTAGTTGACAAATCTCTGGATTATTTCTTAATAAGAGATACCTTAACAAGTCACTATTTGTGGTTTGTTTATTGGCATTTAATGCATGCTCTCTCTCTCTCTCTCTCTCTCTCTCTCTCTATATATATATATATATATAATGCCTGCAGTTGCCTTGCTTTATTTCATTTTGAAATTGACTTTTGGAGCAACTGTCACAATGCATCAAGCTGCATTTGTCTTTCAGCTTTGACTCTGCTCAGCGTAAGGAAGGAAGGTTATGGCAACAGGTGGGTGGGTGCCTTCCATGATGAAAGAACCATGACAAAGACTTGCCTGGAGAACAGCTGCCTGATGTATTAAATTAAATCATGTTGAGTCATATTAAATGTATTGAATTAGATTATATTGGGTTGAGGAACTTGTGAATCTGTGCATGACTCTACCTCCCATCAGCCCTGGTCAGCATAACCAATGGTAAAGGCAATGGGGGTTGCATCCAGTGATGTCTGAAGGTTCCTCATTCAGGGCCTACGTGAAACTAAGGAGCAGTCAGAAATGTTTGGGAGTGTGCAGCAGGGAAAGGCTACTGACTCTGTTGAGATTCACTATAATCTATTAGACAGAGAGGCCTCGGTTCCAATTCAATAAGCAAAATCCCCTATCTGAAAAATTGATTGTAATATTGCCTTATTTTGTAAGATAAGGCAGTGTTTCCCAACCTCCTCGGGGCAACGGCACACCTGTCCCACGAAAAAAATCTCGCGGCACACCACCACCACATGCACCCCGCCCCCCCGCCCCGGGGGGCGGGGTGTCCGTGCGCCCAGGCGGGAGGGAGGGGAAGGACCCAGGCGGGCGAAAACGGAGCGGGCGATCGGCGGGCCAGGCGCCCGCCCCCCCTCCCGCGCCCAGCCCCCCGGCAGCACCACCACCCGGCCCCGAGCGAGCCCGGTGGCACCGGCACCTCCCGCCCGTCCCCGACCGCGACCGGGGCGGCAGAGGCAGCGGGCGAAGTGCCCGGCAGCCCCGCCGAAGGCGGCGGTCGGCGAGCGGGAAGCGGAGCCGAGGCGACGCCAGCCCGGACCGACCCGGAAGCGGAAGCGGCCCAGGGCGGCACAGCAGCCGGTGTCTTCCCGCGGCACAGGAGCCGGTGTCTTGCGGCACACTCCTGTGCCGCGGCACACCGGTTGGGAAACGCTGAGATAAGGATTGGAAACCATGTTATTGTAGGGGCAAGTGCTACAAACATGAAGCAGACTTTCATCATGACCTCAGATGCAGAAAGATGTGTTTGTTTCAGAAGCATTTATATACTGCCCATAATCACATGGAAGTTGACGTTGGGGTACAAATCATAAAAACAAGCAATCCCATAAAACACAAGCGGAATATAAAGGCAACAGATAACACATCAGGTGGACGAATGACACAAAAAAACCTGGGTAAATAAGGTTAGAATCTTGCATCTTAGGGATGAGGAAGCTGTGGCTCTCCAGACAAGGCTGGACTTATGAGGAGGAGGCAGAGGGAGGCAGTTGCTGAGGTTCAGGGAGGGCACAGAGCTGTGTGTGCCATGGGGCCTGCCCTATACTCCCCACTGCTAGCCTCTGCTCTCAGGTGTAGTGGAAGACAGTGTCCTTTCACCAATATTGGACTAAGAGTCAACTGCCAGCCCAGGGTGCCATCTTGTCCTTCTCCTCAGGCAGCAAATGTCTTGTTGGACTCTCATCATTCCTGATCATTGGCCATACTGGCTGAGGCTGATGGGAGCCGGGGCTCCTGCATTGCCACTGTCCTTTTGTCCTAAGAAGGGTTTGCCACCTGTTCCTCATTCTAGCACACAGTAGCTGTTTCTGCCCCATAGAACAGACTCCCTGTAGAGATGCCCCTCCGTGTTAATAGCAGCAAAGGCCATGGGGGAAATTTGCCTTGGGGAGACCCTGGCAAGCTCCTGGTATAAGAACAGATTTGCACATCTCAATAGTGGGAGAGACACAAAAAGTCTGTATTGGAAAAGTCAAGGCGGTGAATTTTGGTGTGCAGGAAAGAGAAAGTTAATAGGATATTGGGTGGGTCTTCTAGTGCAGTTGAAAGGAACAGGATTGAGCAATTAAAGAAGTTAAGATACAGATGGAATCCTTAATTCCTTGTTCAAGGAATAGAATAATAAACCTTTCAAAATTTACATTTTGTTTTTATTTCTTATTCTGCCATCTAGTGGTTTCTGTCTGTCTGTACAGTTACTATTATAACTGTACAGTATAAACTTTAATATTTGCCAAGCTAGGAAAATGCTTTTACTTAGTGCCATACCATATAAGGTTCCAAATATAACTTGCTGTTTTGTCTTAATTATTATCATTGATTTGTGTAGAGAAACCGTTTTATGGTGTGGCAGTCTCTCTCACTGGTCAGGTTGAAAAGCCATCTATCGGTGATGTACCAGCCCTTTACTGCATCTGCTGGGATGTCCTGAGTGCTGGTTATGACCTATAAAGCCCTATATGGATAAGGCCCAGGCTATCAGAAAGATTGTATTCTCCCATACAATCCTGCCTGGGCTCTGAGATCTTCAGGGGAGGCCCTTTTCTCAGTCCCGCCACCCTCACATGCATGTTTGGTGAGGACGCAGAAGAGGGCCTTCTCGGTGGCTGCCCCTAGACTTTAGAAGTCCCTTCCTAGAGAGGCTAGATTGGCTCTGTTCATGTTGTCCTTCCACCGGCAGGTAATGACTGATTTATTCCTGTAGACCAGGTATCCCTAAACTCGGCCCTCCAGTTGTTTTGGGACTACAATTCCCATCATCCCTGACCACTGGTCCTGTTAGCTAGGGATGATGGGAATTGTAGTCCCAAAACAGCTGGAGGGCCGAGTTTAGGGATGCCTGCTGTAGACTTTAGGGAACTGGCTGCTTTTAATAGGGCTGCGCTATTTTTACCACTATATTTTAATATATTTTTATATTGTTTCAATTTTATTATAGTTTAATTATTTTTAGCTATAATTATGTAAACGTTAATGTTTTATATGTTTTTAGCTTTCTGTGTTTTATTTGTGTCTCCTTGAATCCCAGTTATTGAAGAGAGGTGGGATGTAAAGGAGGAGGAGGAAGAGGAGAGACCTTGGACTATTTCCTCTCCTTCTTTTAGATCACATTTTGGACCTAGACGGATTCTCTGCGCTTGGCATTGGCTTGTGGAGTCTATGCGGTACCTTGAATCCCACCCTCTTAGGCAAGTGTTAAAAGCTCTTACCTCTAGGCCCTGAGAGCACCCCCTGGAACACAACAGATTCTAAGAGGGAAATAAACTGGGTAAATCTTTTGAGTTCAGACTTAAGATGTCCTGGTTGCCCCATCAACAGAAACCTTACAATGTTACAAAGTTATGATTCTGTGGTGCATCCAAAAAGCCCAATCATAAAGTAAATTAATTGAGTCAATTGAATGAATAATTCAATCAATTTCATAGCAAATAATAAACAGGTGTGTGTGTGTGTGTGTGTAAATAAATAGAAAGAAAGAAAGAAAGAAAGAAAGAGAGAGAGAAAGAACATATATCTTGTTCTTTGCATTTTATAGAATTTTTTCTTTGAATAAGAATAGTAAAAAGCTAAGTAAATGCCCTTGTAGTAATAATAAGTTTAAAAATAATAATAAGCAGAACAACATGCATGGAACAGATTGTAAGGTAACAAATAAAATATAAAATGTTAAAGCACTGTTTTCAAATATTTCATTTTTCACCAATCCAAATCATGCCAACCAAACGTGATTGTGGAGTACTAAAAACAAGCTATAATTCTGTTGCACTTCCTTCAGGAACTACCGGTAATATTATGACCACATAATAGCTGGTGCTCCACACCTGAATAGATAACAAGCTTGTACTTCTGGAAGTGGCTATTAGTGGCACAGCCTATCTGAAACGTACAGACCGCCTGCAAGGCATCATAGTGCACTTTTAATGAGCACCTGCTCTGATCGAAGAAATGGGTGGTATTCAATTCACTCATGCATTGCAGATGCATAATCAATACAGCATGAAGGGAGGATAGTTACTGTCGAAATTATCCTGTTCACTTATGAACGAATCAGTGATTAGCATTTAACTGTCGCCCGACATTTACAGTCCTGTTGACATTCTCCCGTTTTTGTGGGGATTTTCACACAGCCGATTTACATGTGTTTTAATGCTTCAGCTAGTGACTCTTAATCACCCATGAATTTATTGTTTGACTGGAATTACCTTGCCAGAAGGTCATGGAGGTGTGGGGCCTCACCTCCGCCACCGTGTGTTTTTCAGATCACAGGTACTGGTCAACTCCTTCCTTCTCTCAGAGATGGCCTAAGGCATTTTGCTGCCTGAAAAGCCATCAGGGTGGGCAGTTGGCTCAACCATGCTTCAGTGTTGAATCAGATAAAATTCTAGTGGGATAAATAATATAGCAGAGCCTTATAAATGGTTCTACCAGTGGTTTTCAACCTGTGAGACTTGGGGGATGTTCAGGGGAGCCACACGGCCATCCTTCTCTTCCTGCCCTCCTCCCTCTTGCCCCCACCCCGTCTCTGAGGCATGTTCAGGAGAGCCTGTGGGGCCGCTGTTCCTTCTCTTGCCTGTCTTACATTCACTTGCAACCAATATACATCTCCTTGGAGTCCTCCAGCTCCTTCTCCTCACTGCCTCACAGACACGGCCCAGATTCCTAGTCTCCCCCCGCTCTCCACTCTCCATTTCTGGCATGCTTACACAGAGGCGTCTGGAGGAAGCGGAAGGTTGCCTTGGCGTCCCGGACTACAGATTTGGTGCGAGGAAGGGGTTCCCTGGTGGCTGTCCTTGTCAGTTACTGTATTAACGTGCAAGTCACTAGGGGATTTATATTGTACTGTGATTCCTTCATTGCGCCTTGCTGCTCCAAAGTGTTTGGGGAAGCCCTGCTCCCTCCTTCCCTTTTCCCTCTCCATGAGGAAATGAAAATGTCCCTGCAGAAGCAGATGCTTCTCTCTCCATCCCCCCCTTTTCTGTCTCCCCTCAATCTCCCGATTCCCCTTCAAGTAGCAAGACTGTTTATCTTATCCTGTATACCTGAAGGAGCGTCTCCATCCCCACGATTCAGCCTGGACACTAAGATCCAGCGCCGAGGGCCTTCTGGCGGTTCCCTCACTGCAAGAAGCAAAGCTACAGGGAACCAGGCAGAGGGCCTTCTCGGTGGTGGCACCCGCCCTGTGGAACGCCCTCCCATCAGAGGTTAAAGCAATAAACAACCACATGACCTTTAGAAAACACCTGAAGGCAGCCCTGTTCAGGGAGGTTTTTAATCTGTGATATTTTAATGTATCTTTATATTTGTTGGAAGCTGCCCAGAGTGGCTGGGGAGACCCGGTCAGATGGGCGGGGTACAAATAATAAATTATTATTATTATTATTATCTTCTTAAAATCTCCCCCATCAACCGCAAACAAAAGTCTTCCCCAGCTCCTTAGTTTTACATAGAAGACTTGAGAAATACAAGAAAATAGAAAAATAGCTTGATCATTTGTGTGCCTGGAAATGTGTGTGAGAGATGTTTGGGTTTTGCATTTTTTGTTTTTTTGTTTTTAAAGAAAGAAAGAAGAACCAACCCACCCACCCCCACCACCAATGACTTCCCTTCATTTTTGAGAGTCCCCAGTTCTATAAGGAGGGATCTAAAAATAATTCTGAAAGTGAGGTGTGTCTTCTGTGTTTCTCTCTCCTTGTACCCCCAATATCCCTCCCCCCTTGTCTTCTCTATCTCTCCCCCCAGGCAACCTCCTTCTCCCTCCCAGCTTTTTGGCATCAGGGAGAATGTTGTAGGGAAGACCATTTCTGCATGTGTGTCCTGTGCTGTGTGTTTTTCACTTTCCACCCCCCCCATAACATATTTCCCCCAAATGTGCACACTAATTTTGGGGAAGGCAGGCTGGGGCTGCCATGCGGAGTGCATCAGCTTGGCCCAGCATTGCTTGGGTTCCTGTTGGTTTGAATGGGGCTTGTGCAGGAGAACTTCCTGCTTGGTTGTGTCTTGTGCATTTAGGGCTAGCGTGTGTGTGTTATCACAATGAGGTTCTGCCTTTTCTATAGGGAGCTCAATGTGGTGTATGTGGTTCTCCCACCCCGCCCCAGTCCCCACTCTATCCACACAACAACCCTGCAAAGTAGATCAGGCTGAGAGGCAGTGACTGGCCCCAAGGTCAAGCCCAGTGAACCTCACAGCTGAGGTGAGGCTCTGAAGCCCTGAAGTTGCCCCAGCCCCCCTGGTTGGTTTGATCATTACTCCTTTACTTCAGTTTTTCCAACTCTTCAAAATGACAAATGGCTATCCAACCTTTGTTTAACCTCTGCTTGTGCAGCATTGTTTTCCTAAAAGCTCAGAAGGATTCACATACATTATCTCAGACCTTGCAGTTGGAAAAGTCTGGCTGTTAATAGCCCTGTAGGATAGACAAACCTAGACAGCATCTTAAAAAGCAAAGACATCACCTTGCCAACAAAGGTCCGTATAGTTAAAGCTATGGTTTTCCCAGTAGTAATGTACGGAAGGGAGAGCTGGACCATAAAGAAGGCTGATTGCCGAAGAATTGATGCTTTTGAATTATGGTGCTGGAGGAGACTCTTGAGAGTCCCATGGACTGCAGGAAGATCAAACCTATCCATTCTGAAGGAAATCAGCCCTGAGTGCTCACTGGAAGGACAGATCCTGAAGCTGAGGCTCCAATATTTTGGCCACCTCATGAGAAGAGAAGACTCCCTAGAAAAGACCCTGATGTTGGGAAAGATTGAGGGCACAAGGAGAAGGGGACGACAGAGGACGAGATGGTTGGACAGTGTTCTCGAAGCTACTAACATGAGTTTGGCCAAACTGCGAGAGGCAATGAAGGATAGGCGTGCCTGGTGTGCTCTGGTCCATGGAGTCACGAAGAGTCGGACACGACTGAACAACAACAACAAGGATAGAGGAAGGAGAGTAGAAACGGAGAGGTTGTGTCTTGGGGCTAAAGCCACCCAGTGTGTTTGTGGTTCTTTCTTGTGGTTTGAACCAGGTTCTTTCTGGTTTATATTTCATGCTCTTAACCACAATGCTAAACTAACTTTAAAAAATTTGATTAACAAATGGTACTTTGAAAGAACTGTTTCTGTGCACCAGATTCAGGTTTGTTCTCTCTTATTCTTTGTCCTTCCTATTACACCTTCAGATCTCATTGAGTGTTTCTTCAAACAAAATCTGCCATGATTGTCTTCCTTTAAACTAACTTTGGTTACAATCCTATACACTCCTTCATGGTTAGTCTTAAAAAAGGTAACAGCAAATCACATTTTTCTCTTCTATCTATGACAATAAAAACAACCCCACAGCTTTTTTTCTTCTTCTAAGTGCTAACTCATTGCTCTTAAAGTAAACAAAATCCTTAAAGTTTCCCATCTACTCAAGGACCGCAGTGACACACTGGTGCTACTCAACACACCGCTGTAAGCTAAGAGCTTTAGAAATATCCTGTGTAAAGAAACATGTCCCCCCCCCCCAGTAGTTGCTGTTCTGAAGTAAATAAGGCTCTCTGTGAACTATCAGTAATTCTAAATCTGATGCACTGAATTCATTGCCAAATTAAAAAAAGAATTAAAAACCACCAGTTTTTTCAAGGCTAATAGATCTTGGTTCACTTTAGCTGTTCCTTCGTGTGCTAAGCGCTCCATGCCAATATATGCTTTTCCATCCTCCTCATTAGTGTTGTGTAAAACAGCTGCTACCTTTTTCTCAACTAAATGCAAATCATCACAAAGCCTATAGCAGCTCACCATCTGATCTCCACTTTTCAGTCTCAGTAGGCCCATCTCCAATGCCTTGCTGGCAGTATTGAGGGAAATGCAGTCAGGGGTCTGAACCACTCTCTTCTGTGTGGATTGACTGATGTCATTTAATCTTGCTCGCAGACGGACAACCGACACAAATTAGGTTTCCTTTTAAACCACAAAAAAACAACCCAAAGCAGCAGCCTCTAATTGATGTTTGTTTGTTTGTTTGTATTATTTTATTTATTTAACTCCTTTCTCTACTGCCTTTAATTGAAAAGAATACCAGGTGCTCCACAATGCATGAAAATATGATAAAACATTGCATCCAATAGTTGATTTTAAATCCTGATTAATTCAATTATCTGCTGCCTTAAACTAAAAATAATGCCAAGGTGGGTCATGATACAATAATGCAACAAAATAAAATATACATCTAAAGCATCTCAGGATTGATAAAAATGTTTATTTAAGAAGAACTTGTACTCTTTTAATGAATTAGCATGGGGTAAATTATTTGTAGCACAGAAGCAAACACCTATGCCTCAATGCCAGAACTGCAGTAAAGCATCATGTAATGTGCTCTAGGTCAGGGACGTCCAACAACCAAGAGACTGCGATCTACGCACAGAATAAAAAACTGGCGGTGATCTACCCATGGGGGGGGGGGCAGGTCAAAGTTGTTGAGGTTTTTTTGTTATGGAGGCAAGTATAAACTGTTGACCTTTTTTTAGAGGGCACAGGAAAAAGTCGCTCACCAGACGATTGAAAACTCCAACTTCCGTTTGGACGAAGTGAGGGGCGGGGGCCGGATGCTCTTTTTCCCTGAAGAAAAAAGAGAGCCTGCAATCAACTGCTAGGTCGATCGCGGTCAACTGTTGGACATCCCTGCGCTAGGTGATAGAGACGTGTAGATAAGCACAATGCTTTTACATAAAAATGTACTCATAGAGGCCTACTGTGGTGTCTGAAAAGTGAAG
This sequence comes from Darevskia mixta, assembly GCA_034641385.1. Lineage (NCBI taxonomy): Eukaryota > Metazoa > Chordata > Lepidosauria > Squamata > Lacertidae > Darevskia > Darevskia mixta. The sequence continues at coordinate 3,076,841 of JAWWNH010000224.1, read as the reverse complement.
TTTTGTTGAATGAACAAAGCTTAGTTTGGCAATAATGGAAGTCATTGACTAAACATCAGGAAGAACTTTCTGATGGTAAGAGCTGTTTGACAGTGGAATGGAAGGTGGTGGACTCTCCTACCTTGGAAGTTTTTAAGCAGAGGTTGGATGGCAATTTGTCATGGATGCTTTAGCTGAGATTCCTGCATTGAAGGGGGTTGGACTAGATGACTGTCGGGATCCCTTCCAATTCTATGATTCTATGAACTCCTAGTGAATTTTATCTAAAGCGGCCTTCTCCAACCTCCAGACATTTTGGACTGCAACTCCCATTGATGATGCCCCACTGAATTTGGAACCAACATGGTCACTGGTTGGGAATGATGGGAATTGTAGTTCAACTAGGAAGACACCCGGTTGGAGAAGGCTGCTGCAAAGCCTCTTTATTACTGGATCCAGATGATGATGTAATCTTTTATATATTCGAGACATAGGTGCATAGTTGTTTATGAGAAGTCATCCCAAGCTTGGGTGGATCTACACACAGGAAAACAACCCACTAGAAATAAGTCATGAATTAAATCGTTATAACAAAAGAAAAAAACCCTGTGTAAAATCGCATAGAAAAGTTTTGTGCTCTACAGCGCCATCTGGTACTGCATGTTTATAACACATTTAAAACACTTTTTTTTTTTTACTAATGTAGCTGAGTCCCTTGTTCAGCATTCCTGTGTCAGTGCCATTGGCCATCATCAAACATTACCAGTAATTTCAGACAGAAGACAAGAGCCAGCAGGAGATTTAAATCAGACATTTTCACTGCAAGCATTATTCTATTATCAAACCGGTCTATGGAGAGATGTCGTAAGAGAATAAAATACTATGGGCAGATATGGTTCCTTAAACTTTCTGGACTGTTATTTTATGCTATTTACGTTGTCACAAAGATATAAGCTTTACAGCAACTACTGAAACAGTGTTGATTTGTAACATAGCTGAGACTTTGATGTGAGCTTGCATTAAACACAATGAAAGTTTGAGTTCTTCAGCAACAAAATTTTATTTTGCTCCCAAAATACCAAACAAAGATGTGATCCTTTCCTTTGTGTGTTGCTTTAATTATGAAGTATTCTCTCTTGGCCTATACAATTCTTTCTGCTTCACTCATTAATCCATGTCTGCATTTCTAAATCTCTCTAGGCTCCCCTTCCCCCCCTTTTATTTAACCATTTATAGGTCTCTAATCAAAGCTCTATCTGTCTCTTATCCTATACCTCTTATCCTAAGTTTCTCCATAAAACTCGTTTTTTTCTTGCACTGAGGGTGCTTCCACAAGGCAATTGATCATGGAATCTGTGCTGCTCATATCCCCCTCCCCCATTTAATCCAGATTTATTGGGCTGCATCCAACAAAGTTGTCAAGGACTTCCGCCTGCGCACCAGGACTTCCTCTTCCCAGGTGCCCTCTGCCCTCCGAATCTGTTCTAGAGGACTGAGGGAATCCCCAATCCTCTGGGAGCAGAGGGACTTCACAGGGAAGAGAGGCGGGAGAGCAAGTCCTGTTGCACAGGTGGAAGTGGGCTTTATTGGATATGACCCATCATTTCTGCACTTCTGTTTTTTACTTACTGGATTTTCTATGGAAATGGTAAATCCAGACTAAATGCAAGATCTGCATGCATAAGCAGTGCATAGAGCCCACGTTAAACTTCATTCTGGAAGCCTCCCAAGCCTATTGCTGCTGTTATCTGCAATGATACTTCCAGTCGTGAGATAAATCTGTATGTTCAATCTGTACCTTTGCCCTGTGGGTAAAAGCATAGCTTGGGGGATGGCAACATTAAGTAGGAAACTAGCCAAAGGTGAAAGTTAAGCAGCCTCCACCATCACCACCACCAGCCCTCCAACAATCCTCTGTTCAATATTGCAGTTACTGCTGCTGGTTTTGATTTGAAGGGGGAGGGAAACCAGGGAAAAATCTACAGTGGTAAACAGGACATGTGCTTAGATATGATCATATGAAGGTGCACTCACCATGCAAAAGTGTCAGTGAAAATCGTATGTCAGTGCTTTGTCCAACATTCAAATGGACATGAGAATTCTGTCAGGAAAATCCTATCCATTGAGTCCATTGAATTCAGTGAGATGTACCCACCAGATAGATGCAAAAGGGATTGCAGCTTACAAAGTCTTTCATCAGGTCTCCCAACAACTGAAGCCCATATCTGAACCATCTCCTGTTATGGATTCACAGACTCAAGTCGGGATCACATCATTCTTTAATTTCAATTCCAGTCTCACATTGTAGGCCCATCTTATCACACAATGGAATTGTTTTTGCTAATATTTCTATAAATGATGTGATGCTTCCAAGAGTCCCATCAATAACATTAGTTGCTTGTGTAGAAAGCTTTGCTAAGCAACAAACCATAAAGAAAACTTTGAGGTTGATGCTATTAAATGTTCGTATTCTTCTGTTGTCGTGTCCCGAAAAGCCGCCCACTCTTACTGTGAGTCAAAAGCAAGAGGGGGGCTATCTTCAAATTGGAGGTCTGAAAAATCATGTCTTGACTCTTGCTCTTTGCCACCATGTTGGCCCACTTGCATGTTCCCACTCTGAATGATTTTTCTGAACTTTGCTTCAGCAAACTTTATAGATGAGAAATAGCTCGTTCCCTTTGCCAAGTCTACCCAGGTGCTGCTGCCCATATTTAACCACCTCTATTCTGAGTCATAAGCAATGCATATGTTGAAAATATTTGGCATTTCATCACCTACCCACCTCTCTGCCTCATTAGAAACAGGGTTACAGGCAATATGGATCCTGCATTTTGGCAAGATGGAGAATCATCAGAGCTGAAAATAAAAGTAAAAAGGCCCACGTTGCTCTGTTTTAACTTTTTAAAATTAATCTGTTTTCAATTAAACTCATAGCCATTTTGCATATACGCTTTCCTGTCATATTCCTGCAACTTCAATTTTTCAGGACAAGGCAATGATCCACCATCAACAGAACATGCAATGAGCTGATCTCTGCCCATTGAACTTTGGGGATTATGACACAATCATCGTCACAACCAACTTTCACGCTTATTGCAAAGTCATGGCAATACCAGTGCCTTTCATCCCCACCTCTTGCAACATTTTACAACCAAAATTGTGTCAGTAACCATGAAAATATCTGCTAGCAGTAGTTTTGAAAGGTTGCACACACAGGGCTTTTTTCCAGCCGGGACTCACCAGAACAGTGCTCTGTCACCTGTCAGCTGGGCCCTGGAAATGGGGGTAGAGACCTGACCAGTCACAGCAAAGCCCAGCTGCACCTCCGGCTAATGAGAAGACCCCCCCCCCCAAAGCCCAAAGGAGATATCCTCTACGGGCTCCGGAGAGGCACAGAGGCACATTTGGGGCTTTGCTGAGGCTCTTCAGACTCCCAGCTAACAGCTGACATGCAGAAAAGCTGCACCTCAGCTGAGGAAGCCCCACGTTGCTCCGGCTCACAGGAGTTAAGTTGCTTTGCTGAGGTGTATGCAGCCGCGCGTCCCTCAGTGGAGCAGTTTAAAGAAGCCTTCCACCTGTGCCTCAGCTGCCTTTGCACCAGGGGGGGGTGCCTCTTTCTCCTGGGAGGAAAAGGTGGCCCCTGGCCCCGTGCAAAGGCAGCTGAGGCAACCCCATGAATGGCGCCCGACGACTCCATTGCAGGGCTCCCTCCGCCACTGCCATCTTCACATGGGCGGGCCGCATCTTCCTTCCAGGAGAAAGAGGCCCTGCCAACAGAGCCTGATAGAGGCTGCCTGTGGGTTGTGAGGAGACACTCACCCACCCAAAGCTATCCTTTTTGGGCTCTGGGGTGGGTCTTCTGAGGGAGGTGCGTTCCGGTACCTTTTGGTGTAGAAAAAAGCACTGTGCAGGCCCTTAAAAAAAAAAAAAAGCCATCACTTCACCTTCCAAACAGAATGTAGTCATGCCATCACCCTTCCTTGTTTGTGTGGCCATCTGCAGGGCCTACATTGACTTATATGTTTTATTTTAGATGGACGTATTTTAGATACTCTCACTGTGAGCCGAGAGTATTTATGGCCATTGGGTTTTTCTTTTTTCTCTTTTTCTCTTTTTCTCTTTCTCCTTTTCCTTTTTCCTCTGTTAATTTTGACACTTAAAAATATATATAAATTATTAAGAATAATAATCCTTCCCTGATTATTCCTTGTGTGTCATGCAGGGATGGCTGCAATGACCCCCGGTCAACACCCTCCAAGCAGGATGTAAAAGTGAGTGTGCCTTTAAAGAAAGAAAAACACATTTTAAAGGTCTAGGTCTAGGATGAGTCACAAAAAGATTCAGGCATGGATTGGCTACGTGATCAGCATCATCTTGAGAGATCCTGTGGTGCATGATGTAGCCACTAGAGCCCTGAAACCTTATGGACAGAAGCACCCAGAAAGGCAAGGTCTCTGTAACATATTCCTACTGATACAATTCCATTTTCTCCACTTACTACTTAGAAATCGGTGTAGGAGACAGACCCTATAGGCAAATTGACTGATTCTCAATGGCTTAAAATCTGGTCCACTCGCCCCTTCAGGTCTGTGTCTGCTAGTATTAGGGAGAGTTTTTTATGGTGGTCCACCACTGGTTTTTAACCCATCTGATTTGCTCATATGGTAAGATCTGGTTCCCCCTTATGCTGGTGAGGTTGTAAATTATGAGGAACATGTTGGCAAATGTGATGGAGATGTAACTATGTACAAACAGATCACCTTGGACACTAAGCTATGTCTCTTATCCATTTTTGACAGTGCCAATGTTGACCTTGCTTCGCAACTATTACTTCTGCATCTGTTGGTTCTGCTTCTGTTGCTCGTGTAGTGATCTCTTAAGGGTGAAAGGATACATCCATTATTCTATGGCTCTATGGTTTTAAAAAGTCATGTTCATTGTCTTTTCCAAAGAAACTGACTCAAAGAATACATGCCACCACAGGTGATGCAGACCCCTCCGACTTTGCTTCAGCTTGGGGTCTGTTGGTAAAAGATCACATAAAACACAAAAGTTATCAGGTGAGGAAACATTGTTGTTGTTGTTCAGTCGTGTCCGACTCTTCGTGACCCCATGGACCAGAGCACGCCAGGCACGCCTATCCTTCACTGCCTCTCGCAGTTTGGCCAAACTCATGTTAGTAGCTTCGAGAACACTGTCCAACCATCTCATTCTCTGTCGTCCCCTTCTCCTTGTGCCCTCTATCTTTCCCAACATCAGGGTCTTTTCTAGGGAGTCTTCTCTTCTCATGAGGTGGCCAAAGTACTGGAGCCTCAACTTCAGGATCTGTCCTTCCAGAGGAAATATTAGGAAATGGAATAAAATGCTATCTGAATGCAGCCACAGTTTTTCAAAGGTAGTGTGATTCTCTCAGACCTCCCACTTCACACATTACACATCACTCCTGCATTTCTCGTTCCCTCCCTGAATTTTGTTCAGGTCTCTTTGTTTTTGTTACAATGGATGGAAACTGAGTTTTTACTTTAGCATATACTTTCAATAGGCAGCATGAACTGTCAGTTTTTGGAGCACTCAACATAGCTCTGGCCACCCACCCCTTCCTCATGGGATAGAATATTTTATCCCCCAAACATAAAATGGGGATAAAATATTCTATCTCATTTTGCAGCAATCTTGCTAGTTTCAAATAGACCCCTTCCAATTAAGTCTCTCTTCTAAGGCAACATTATCATTATTCATTTCATTTCCCACAGCATTATTGTGGAAAAGGAAATCCAGCTGGCATTGGGTTAGCCTTTCAGTCCTTTATTGCAGTGTTTCCCAACCGGTGTGCCGCGGCACACTACTGTGCCGCGAGACACCGGCTGCTGTGCCGGGCTCCGGCTGCCACCCGGCCAAAATGGCCGCCACCCTAAAAGGAGGAGCGCTCTGCGAGCGCTCCAACCGCCAGCCACCTGAGAAGCCTCCCGCGGCTCCCGCCGCCGCCTTTCCAAGCCTGGGCGCTTGCCTGGAGGCTCGCACACCAGCCTCGGCAAGGACCCAGGAGTCCCGGCTCCAGCTCCGCCCTTTGTTCCGTCCCCCGCGCTCTGCCCGAGGGAAAGCGCGCGAGAGGAGCCTCTGCCTTCCTCCTCCTCCTCCTCCTGCAAGTCGCCGAGTTTCTCGGGAGCTTCTTCGGGAGACGCTCAGCCCCGATGGCTTGCGGGCAGGGAGAGGCGGCGAGAGGCGAGCGCAATCCTGACATGGTTTGGATACTTTTCAGAGCCAGCCCTTAATCCTCCCCGTTAAAATAAAACTAGGAAAGGGTGAAAGTTGGTCTGGATCTCGAAATAGCCGGTAGATGGAGAGGAGGGTGGGGTGGGGGACGTGGGACGGACCGACGACAGGGAGAGAGGCAGGAGGATTTGGGTTTGAATGAAGTTTACTGGCGGGCGCATTCCTCGGTCACTTTGCGGCGCAGCTATTTCCAGAGGTGAGCAGGGTTCCGAGTGCCTGCGGAGCGGAGCCTGTGCGCTGCGCGCACGCGAGCTCCCTCGCGGTGTAGCAGGGGCTAGGCGCGTGCAGGAGAGGACGCCGCGCTACAGCTGATCCCAGAGGTAACTCTGGGTCAGGAGACCCGGCGCAGCCGGGTCGGGGAGGAGCGGTGTGCCGCGAGATTTTTTTAATGAAACAAGTGTGCCGTTGCCTAGATTAGGTTGGGAAACACTGCTTTATTGAACAAATCTTATAAGCAAGTTGTTATTATATGAACTTGCATGATGAAAAGAGAAGAAAGATGGATGAATCAGTTTGCAGGAGTGGGTTGTCCACACTTGAAGTATATGGACTTTTTATTTAACATTGAATGTTATGATCAGTTATTTCAACTGAAGAGGAAAATTAAAGGGGGGGATGAGCTTTCTAACCCCTTCATGGATCACTGCCTTGTCGTGGCGAAGGGGCTTGAATTACTCAGGGAAGCTATGGACAAGTCAAGATGGACAGGTCATAGTGGAGAGTTTGGACCAAACGTGATCCACCTGGAGGAGGAACTGGCAAGCCACTCCAGTATCCCTGCCAAGAAAACTCCATGGACAAAGACAACAGGCACATAAAAGATATGACGCTGGAAGATGAGCCCCTCAGGTCGGAAGGCGTCCAACATGCTATGGTTGGACAGTGTTCTCGAAGCTACTAACATGAGTTTGGCCAAACTGCGAGAGGCAGTGAAGGATAGGCGTGCCTGGCGTGCTCTGGTCCATGGGGTCACGAAGAGTCGGACACAACTGAACGACTGAACAACAACAAAAGCTTTCTAAGCCAATGAATGCCACAAGATGTAGCCACAGGGCCACTGATAATCAAGAGACAAGCATCACTTTGCTTGAGGGAACACCATAGAAAAATGTTTTTTAAGCGGATTCTCCTTCATGGAGAGCACGTGTTGCGGTGGGGGCCAGCAAGTCACCCCTCTGTTGCTGGGCGGGGTCGTATAAATGGCCACTGCTGTGATTGGGTCCTGGGTGTCGTTGGGGAGATTTCTATGTTGCAATTTGTTGATGGACAGCTCAGCGACTATATACTGCTTGGCTCGCAGCGTGATATTCCTCTTTGCTGCGTGCATCGGATCAGAGCAAAACCTTAAAGAGCAAAACCACCACCAACAACCAACAGCCCAATGGGCACTATGTATACACAGTAAAGTGAAGCGGGGGGGGGGTGAATTCCAAGTGGCTATCTGGAACCCTGAATGGGTCCTTTTAAAAAGGGGCATGCATTGCTTAATTTTGTTGCTGTTTCTACTTTTTATAATTCTAATCATGCCATGAAGGCGAGTCTCAATGACATCTTAGGGCCTGCAGAAATGTCATGGGAAAGTGCAAATGGTCAGTTACTGGCCAATGCAGTTTAGCATCAGATTAGATCTCCACATTATTTTTAATGTATGAGCATTAAAATTCCCTTCAAGTACATCAATGGCTGCCCTCCCAAAATATGAATTCTGAACTGTAGAGACAGGCTGTGTGATTCAGAAATCTTTTTATGCAAGTGAAACTGCTACCTATGGCACAACTAATTTCTTTGTGCGAGCACTAGCCTTCCTCTTCAAACTGCAGCCATTGTGGAAAAGAACAAAGAAGTCTCAAAGGATCACAAAAGTGCAAAGAACACGGAATTCTGCCCTCGTTTTTCCCCTTTTGCTTGCTTCCCAAATCAAATCATCTCAAGTGAGAACACCTTCCTATTACATTTGTCTTTATAAGAAAAACAACCCAGATTTTCACAAATATAGCATTGTTTTAATTTTAAAATAATCAATTTTATTTCCATGAAAATGTAATATAGATTTGTTTTAATAAGAATGTAATTTTATTTCAGGGAAAGTGTCATTTTCAGTTATGCATTTATTTAAAAAACACAAAATACAGACAAGTACCTAAAGAAACAATGAAGAAGCAAAATGAGATGAAATATACTTTCATTATATCAAAGAAAATATAAAGTTTTATCTTGTAATGAAACAATAGCCATCTTTTCAATAACGTTTGAGAACTTTTGCAAGTCCTCTTGTAATAACCTAGATATATTTTTCAATTTTAAGACCTTCTATATCAAAGAAAAACAAGTAAAGAAACCATAAAAACTCAGAGCATATGCACCTATAATTTGGTTACAGTTCATTTTGACAGAAGTATGATGGTCTGTATCTTCAAACCCTTTGTACCAGTTTTGAGTCTTTTGGTGCTGATGCTTCTAGATTATAAATGAACATATAAACAGTTCCCATTTTAAACAAACAAACAAACAAAAACTAGCTCTCTGCTAGTGTATACATTAGTTGATATTGGGTTTTTTCACGTTCTCTGAGCAAGAAAAGCTTTTGCTTCAACAATTCTCATAGTTTATCATCTTCATAAGTAATTCAGCTGTTTAAGAGAATGTGCAAGTCTCAAAAAGCCCCACAGATAAAAATTTAAAAACCGAGAGCGAAGTGGCAGCTGTGCAGTATCATGTATGACTTGGTGGTGTTCACAGATGCAAGCTGTGCAGAACTGCCAAAAGTTGAGAGACCATGTTTGGTTAGGTGGCTAGCATGTGTTTTGCATTTGTGGGCATAGCCAGGGAATTGAGATGGAAGAGCAACTGGTTACCATGGAGTGCGTCCTCCAGCTAATCCATTCAGTGGCTACCTTCTCATAAAACATCCATCGCTCAGATGCTCTCTCTACTCATGAACTGCCATAGCAACAGGATTTCAGCGCAGAGAAATGGTTAGCGTGAGTCAGAAAGCCTTGGACCACTGGAAACAAAAAAGGGGCATTGTGCCAATAAGCTGATATAATTGCGGAGCTGCACAACCTGTGGCCCACAAGAATGTTCTGTACCCTAGGAATGGGGGAGAGACTTGGTTTGGTCACCGTTTTAATGCAGTGGGTGGGATTCCCCTAAGGAACTCCTCCATAGAAGCCCTCCTGCTTCTTTCATTAAATGAGTTCAGAGAACTTCCTTAAGGCAAGACATTACCTTCCCAGGTTTGTAAGGGGGTTGAACAGCACAATCCTATGCACAGGAACATAGGAAGCTGCCTTATACTGAGCCAGCTCATTGGTCCATCTAGTTCAGTATTGTCCACACGGACTGGCAGTGGCTCTCCAGGGTTTCAGGCAGGGCTTACCTAATTCCAGATAAGTAAGGTACTTAGGGCTGCAGCCTGAATCAGCTGTTCCTTCATGAACATTCAGCTCTATACAAATTTTTTTAAAAAAATGCAAACAAAAAGGAAGAGGCAATATTCAGAGTTTGACATTTAGAGAAAAGCGTGACTCCTTCCATGTCTTTGAGAGAGAAAAGGTGATGAGGATCATTATGAAGCAAAACATCTTTCTTGCTGGCGGACAAGAGTCCTGGCTGCGATGCCTTCATTCCAGTTCATTTGTGTGAGACCTTCCAGGTTCTTTAATTCAATTCCTCTTCCAACATGGTCACTCCCCTAGTCAACCAGCATTATGGTTGTTGGGTTTACCCTTGTGGTTGTTTCCGACAGATGGTTTTTGTTCCCCCAAACTTGCTGATACCTCCCTCGGGTGCACAGGGTGGGGGGTGTTTCGACTACATAAGTATCCAAACTCAGCTCTTCATAATCAACAATGATACTAGGACCCAGGTGGGCGTCATGGTGACCAAACATAGGGTTTTAATTTCATTTATTCCATGGTTGTCCCTAGGTGGAAGCTGTTCACAAGATGAGGTACAGGAGCCGCCATAAGAAGGGAAACATGGGAAGAGGCATTCTGTTGCAAGCAGTCAAACCCTATTAAAAACCCCAAGTCTGTTGTAAATAAAACGGGAGAAGATAAAGTCCAGCCATTTATGGATCCATCAGGGTATGTTCCGCCAAGTCTCGGCCCCCTCCTTGTGGCAAGAGGGGGTATTTATAACTTTTTTTACAAAGCATTTTAATTCATTTTAATCCAATCATACATCATTACCTCATTCAAGTTGTTAGATACATTTCAGGTTAGTACGCTTGCGCAATAAGCACCGGCTGTTTCTGCTGACACAGCTTCGATTCCCACCCATGGTCTCCGCGTTGTTGCAAAAGCCCCTGTGCTGTATGGGAGCCTGCGTTACGTGTAGCCATTTGCGTTCTATTGTGTGCTGTGTTTCTTCTTGTAGCAACCTATCTTCTAGCTTTGTGCTATATCTTGTGATTTACGTATTAGCTGTATTTCTGCCCCAATGGGGATGGTGAACTTGCAGAATCAACAGTTTCTTAACGCAGCAATTTCTACAATAATTTCTCTATTGGCAGCACACTCAGGGGTTCACAGGGGCACACATATTGTGGTCCTTTGGGCCACCCCCACACTTCCACCCAACACACCCCAATTCCACCCCCCACCACTGCAGACCCCATGACTCATCACATGCCATTCTGGAGGACCCCACCATTCTTGCGCTCAGAAAGGGCAGGGGGAGGTTGCTGTGAGGAGGTGAGCTGGCAAAGACCCCTAATGCACGTGCCACATAAGGTTATTTCAATTTGGCAGCAGCTAAACTCTGGAACTCCCTGCCCTTTGACGTTAGCCAGGAGCGCTCACTGTTGTCAGTGCCAGCTAAAAACTCTTTTGCTTAGGCCAGCCTCCCTGGATACATAAGGCTGGCATGTGTTCTATTATGTAGTTTTATTTTACAATATTTACTGGTTTTGTTTATATTTTGAATTTTTTTAAGGTTAGCTTTTTTTAACTCTGACTTTTAACAATAATTTTAATGTATATTTTATTTTGTGTCAACAGTTTAGCACTTTTTACTATTAAGCGGTATTTGAATTCCATGAAATAAAAAGCAAATAAAATGTCATTCCACTCTGAGATTTTATCACTTTGGGGTACTTTCATAACCACACTGTTTGTTCATCACAATTCTCAATTAAAATACTGATTTAAAATAAATCTAAGGAAGTATAGCTTTTCTCACCACTTATCCCAATGCCAGAAGAACCTTTCTAGGTGCAGCTAAAGCAGTGCCAGCTAAACATTTATGTGTGTTTCTGCGTGTGGATGGCATGTCTGTGGGCCAACATAAGTGATCTGTGAAATCCTGTCAGCCATTTTCTTACTCCAAGAGCCAGATAAAACTCCATCTGGATATGTAACTCCTCATGATCCAGTGTTTATTCTCCCTTGCTTTGATGGAGAATTCCTGTGAAGTTGAAAAGCTTAGTACATATTTTAATTAACTTGAGGTGGACCAATGAAAGGAATAGCCTTAATTTTGTTGTTGTTTCTGTCAGCCAGGGGGTCAGAATAGCAAGCCAAGCTGATCAAAAAGAGACTGTTGGAAGCCATCTTTTATGCTTTAAAAAGGATGGGGGAAAGTCACACTTTGTCATGATAATGATTAGAAAGGTGTGAAACTTCTAATTTTCACATAAGGTATTGCTGGTTGAGTGGCAGTTGTCACCTACAATAGGCTCCCAACGGAGTCAATATGAAAGGCAGAAGTGGGAGACCAGAATTTATTAGGAGAACTTCTCAAGAAAGAAATTGGTGTCAATTCCCAGGGAGCAGAGAGAAAGTTCCAAGAGAATATTTTAAACAGATAAGAGACTCCTGCCATTGATGGCTGGTTTGTTCAAATCAGCGCATGAAACAGAGCTTCACCCTCTCCCGCTTCCTGACCTCCTTAGGGTTGCTGACTCACAGTGCTACAGTCAGAATAGCAGCCGCAAGCAGAATCGGGACCCATTTGTGCAAATCTTAAAGCAGGGTGAGGAGCCATTGTTTACTCCAAGGCCACCTTCCCTTGGGCAAAAGGGGCCATACCAACAGTAAGTGGACCCTAAGCCAAAAGTAGGTGAGGCCAATCCACCAAAGCCTATATATACAGACCCTATTCTCTCTCATGCATGCTTTGCAAGTACATCTCACTTGGACTCTGTTGTTGGCATCTGCCTGTCTCAAGCAAAAACAGGGTGCACCTCTGGGGATGAAGTCAAACCTCTGCGTTAGCAGCACCAAAGTGACCTACCTGGGGCACAAGCCTGGGCAGTGTGTCTGGGGGTCCTGGGCTACCCAGACGACAATAGCCCCTATGGTGCATGTGCCCGGGCCCCCCCAAAGTTGGGCAGAACCCAGCGCATGTGGTATGTATACAAACTCAATGAGTGGTGAAAGCTTGTTTTTGCTGGGTAATCTCATTTGTATTACGTCTAATTTGGGGGGGAAACAAGCTCTCATCTCCTCATCAACACAAAAAGCCTCTCTCTTTCTGATATTTCATATTTGTCAAAGTTGAAAATCCCTATTCACAACAATATGCCATGGATAGGATTGAAAATCTGGATGTTTGGCAGCCCTAGGCATGAAGAACTGTAGAAGAATAACCATAGCTCTTACTCTGATCTTAAAAAGATATCTATCCATATTCTGCAAAAATAAATAAATAATACTATACTATACTATACTATACTATACTATACTGTCGTACCTTGGTTGTCAAACGCCCTGGAACTCAGACGTTTTGGTTCCCGAACGCCGCAAACCCGGAAGTGACTGTTCCATTTTGTGATCTGTTTTTGGAAGCCGAACGTCTGACAGGGCTTCCATGGCTTCCAATTGGCTTCTTGTAGCCAATTGGAAGCCGCAATTTGATTTTCAAATGTTTTGGAAGTTGAACGGACTTTTGGAACGGATTCCGTTTGACTTCCATAGGCAAACTCCGGCCCTCAGGGTTGTTGAGACTACAACTCCCATGAACGCTAGTTAACAGGACCAGTAGTCAGGGAGGATGGGAATTGTAGTCCCAAACATCTGGAGGGCCAGAGTTTGCCTATGCCTGCTCTAGACCCTCACTCCAGCTCAACCAAACTGTACCATAGGTTTCAGCCTGCAAACACAATCCAATATAGATGCACACAGAAGTGCAGATAACTAGAGTATTTGGTTAAAAAATTAGGGATTCTAGTTTACTCCCCACCCTCCTTCCCTTACATTTTTATTCATTCAGTATTGATAGTGACAGTCTGGAATACAGAGCTTTATGCTCTGGTGTTATCACTCACAAATATTTAAACCTATTGATCCACGCCTTAAGAGGTACACTGAAAAGAAATGAACCTTAATAAACAAACAGCCTAAGAAGGCAACATTAAGATACTGGCGCCACCTAGTGCCAGGAAACATAGAGCATTGGTTCCATGAAGGATGGAATATTAGGTGCTACCACGCCAGTGAGTGAGCAAAATGTTACGGACACATTTCACTCACTTGCTTGTTGTCATGGTCTGGTTGAACACAGAGGAATCGGGAGGAACTAGCTAGGGGAACCACTGAAGGGAGAAGGCTCAGAGCCCAGGGAGGAGCGGTGGTAGGATAAGGATGAGTGGTCAGAGGGAGAAGACTGGGAAGAGGAGGTGTCAGAAGCTGAAGAAGTAACAGGGCTTCATGAGCTTTGTGGGAGTCTGTGGCAGAGAAAAGTCCAGAATCAGAAGCTGAAGCTGAAACCGGAGGAGGGAGACTAAGTGGCAGACATGAGTCATGGGTGTCTCCACCTCCTGCTGTGACTAACTCCCCTCCCCAACTCCCAGAGCCAGGAGAGGGATAAAACGGGAGGAACAAAGACAGGCGGCACACAGGCACAGTCTCCAACTGCTTGCAAGGAATGCTGGTGAGGAGGAGACGTACCGGTAGACAGCTGTAGGGAGTAGGACCTACAGGGCATGAGCTCTGCTGCTCATTAGGCCTGAAACTCAGCCAAGTCTATGAAGATCATGATTTTGCTAATAAAGAGTTAACTCCAACTCTGAACTGTGTGATTGCTCTGTGACATTTGTACTGACAATCCTGAGCCTTCCTCCCAAACTATTGCATTCGGGCGATTCCCTGCACATTCATCCAGTATTTTTAAAAAGTGCTGGTTTATTCACTGCAATTGTCACACAATCCTTTATTATGTAAATTGACTGCCACAGGTGGTGCAGAGCAGCATTCAGTGACTTGTGGTTGGTTGATATGGTCTGCAGAAGCAGCTTGCTGGGTGAGGCAGAGCCACCAGGCCACTTTCCTGGAAGATAGGTCAAAGATGTTTACTGGGAGGGAGGGAGCTGGGTCTGCAATTGCACCATGCAGGAGCACCAGATCGGCTCAGCCAGTACATGCGCACTACTCTGACCTTTCTGGCTCCTCCACGCCTGGTAAATAGAAGTGACCCATCTGCTGCAAAGCCAGTGTAGTGGTTCTGCCCTGTCCAGGGAGACTAAAGAGGCTTCAATTTTTCTGCTTTACTCTGAGGACACTTGAGAATTCCTTTAGCATTTCAGTCGATGGATGCTTTTGAGCTTACCTTTGTTGCCACAAGGTAGCTGAGGGTGCTGGCAAGGCGGTCATCTTTCCATTGTGCTAGCCTTCCTGGGTGCCTCTCCTTCCTGGTGTGAAAAAGACCTGTGGGAGAATTTACCTTACAATGCCTTCCCCTGGGCTTTGATGGATTGCACCTGGCAAAGCTCCAATGTGCAGAGCCACAGGTGGTGAGGTAATTGTAGAAGGAAAGAAAGGGCATTAGCACAGACGCTCCACTGCCTCAAACCCAAGGTAAGCACATCAAAGACCCTGCACCCAACCCATGAAATTTTAGAAAATTTCTCCCCTTTGATCACTTTGATTGCCTTTCCCCCCTCATTATCTGACAGAGAATGATTTAAATAAAAAGAGGGAGAGGGTTTTTGGCACAACACCTACTCCAAACTTATAGAAACTTATGTAAGTTGTCTTAAGTCAGACAATTGGTCCATCTAGCTCATTTTTGTCTCCAATGACTGGCAGTGGCTCTCTGGGGATTTAGGCAGTGGCCTCTTGCAGGCCAACTGGAGATACCTGGGACCTTCTGTAGTGAAAGGAGATGTTCCACTGCTGAGCTACAGTTGTCCTTAGACAGGACTGAATGAAGTTGTTTTGCAGTTGGGATTTTAATACACTCAGGGGTGGGTGAGGGGAGGACTGGTAGTTTCGTAGCAGGCTGACAAAAAAGGAGCTTTGGGAAGCCACAAGTCTGAGCTGTTGTTTTGGGAATATTGATGCCACTTCAAGAATAGAACTGCCTTTGTGGGTGCCTCCTGTCACTGGTCTGCACATATTTTCAGAAACAGGTAATACAAAAACATCACAAGCCTCTGGTTCTCTCTCCTCACTTGGGTATTACTGGAAAGTATATCAGAATAAGATTTCTGGAGGATTAAAAATATTTGCTAAAACTAAGTAATGAGCATTAATAATGATCTCAGGAGTCCAAGCCTGGAGTAAAGGCCCCAAAAGAATTGCCAGATTTAACAGCATATATTTCACTATATTTCCAAGTCATAATTAAAACAGATGAGCATGTATGAAACAGGAGAGAGACATGAATTTAACGTCATCTCCATTCCGCTTGGAACAGTTTCAAACTCGGTTTCTCCTGGAGCCAATTATAGGCAGGCCATCTACAGTATATTCCCAGCGCTGTTGTTACACATTGCCAAGCTAACACCTAGGCATAAAGAACAAAGCTATGATCACAGTTTTGCAGCTTTTCCCCAGTGATGGGGAGCACCCCTAATTCAAAGCTAGGAATGTAGTGTAGGCAGAATAAAATCTATGAGCTCCTCTCCTCTCCATGGATTCAGTAAGAAGGTGTGTATCTTTGACACATTTTGCAGCCCTCCTGAGCAGTACAATGGGATTGTGTTTATTCAGTTTCCATGCACACAGTTTCTATATACTGAACCAACACAATACAGTACTTAATATATGCACATAAGGCAAAAGCAAAAGTGTGCTGCCTGTGAGAGGGGGATATGTGGAAGAGAATCACAAGTATTATATTCTTAGGGCTGATTCACATTTTAGCTGCCTTCTAAGTCCACAAATTACTACATGAACAGTTTATAATTCTGTCTCATTGTTGAGAACAGGATTCTGGACAAGATAGCACCTTGGTTTGACCCAAACTGACTTTTCGTTTTTGTTTCATATTGCATATATGAGTATACTTGCAGCTAAACCTCCTTGAACTCAATTGGACTTACTTCTGAGTAGACATATGCAGGCTTGCACAGTGAAGTGCAATGCTGGAAATTCTGCTCAAA
Organism: Darevskia mixta; assembly: GCA_034641385.1. Lineage (NCBI taxonomy): Eukaryota > Metazoa > Chordata > Lepidosauria > Squamata > Lacertidae > Darevskia > Darevskia mixta. The sequence continues at coordinate 3,060,262 of JAWWNH010000224.1, read as the reverse complement.
CCCACTGTAACACATGGAATTTTACCAGACTTGGTCTACATATTTTCAAGCCTGTATGCCCAGCCTTATGGTCAAGAAATGTGGGGAGGAAAAGAAAGAAAAGATTTCAGGATTCTGAGTTCTGCCCAAAATTTATGTTCCTTCTTGGTGTAATTATGAAAACACAGACTATTACTCAGCTCCTGTTTTAACCCAGTTAATTTAAATTCATACCTAATGGAGAAGATGACTCTCATAGGAAATTTGGCATTGAAGTGTTTTAAAAGTATGAAGAATTGCAGTACATGGCTGTGAAAATTATCTCCAAGGTTAGTCCTACTCAGTTCAGAGTAAGTGTGAACAGAACTGTACCCTTAGCTACTTTCCCACCTTTTGATTCTACTTGATCCCAATCTAAACATCCTGTAGGCTTCCTTAATTCTGTGGAGCATAAAACTTCAAGTAGTTTCCTGGAAGATTTAATCTTCTTCCACTTGAATTATACCAAATGTTATCCACTAGAAGTCACCATAGCCCAAAGGGATATATTGTTCTTTTCCAGAGCATGGTCTGAACTTTTTTTTTTTTTTTATTGCTCTCACATAAAAGGATACATCACAGCATTAATACAGTTCATAAAAAATGAAATATTATCCTGAATGTTTGTGATACTTTCAGATACCCCCAAAGTCACAGAAAGGTCTCTAAATCTCTGGCAGTGATCAAAATCTTCCTTGATGTGTATGGAGGTACATGAAACTTCTTCTTCTTCTTCTTCTTCTTCTTCTTCTTCTTCTTCCCCGCCCATCTGGCTGGGTTTCCCCAGCCACCCTGGGCAGCTTACAGCACATACCTGTATAAAAACACAGTAAAACATCAAATATTGAAAACTTCCCAATACAGGGCTGCCTTCAGATGTGTCAGATGTCCCAGACCTTGGCAAGCCATTCAATAGTCCTGCTATGTTTTAGTGCTCCATTTTCTCTATAATGTTAAACTGGTGCATGTTATAAATAAGAGTCTGTCTTGCCATAAGCATATGGTGTTCTGTACCTGATCTCAAATAAGCACACTAATAATCTCTCCTGGCAGAAATGGAAGCCTATATTCAATAGTCATTTGAGCAGCATCTATTATTTTTTGCCAGTAAGAATAGTCACAACAGAACATAATCCAAAAATAATGCAAAAATATGGAATCAAGTGTGCATTGGCTTGCAGCGGTTACTCTGCAATAATTAATATGTGGGTGATTTTAAACAACTTGTTCCTAGCGTATTCATGCTGTTGGATAGCAATCACCCCCTTTCCATAATTTATTACGGCTTAGAGGTAATGCTAAAAACAGGTTTATTCTGGTTCTCTTATGTTCCTTTTTGACAAGGCACTGTATCTTACTTTGCCTGATGCCTCCTTCACCCACAATTTCTGTATTATCACTGGCAGTTCAGATATCTCATTGACTTGTACGTTAGGAGTGACTTTACTTGCAGAACAAGGCTTTCATGATGCTGCTTAGCTGAGAATTCAGGAACATCTAGTGAAGGTTCCAGCTCACAGTCCACTTACTCTTGCGTGATGTCATGGAAGTCTCATTCACCAAGGGCTCGTTCTCACACTACACCAGGCCCTTGCAGAGCCAGGCAGAGGCCCGGGCCAGGTAGATAATGTGCCCCCCCTTTTTTTGCCCTGGGGATCTCCAATAATTTTTAAAATAATGTATTATCATTTTAAATACATTTTACAATAAATACATTATTTTAAAATGTATTATACAATTTTTAATAGTTCAAACATGTATTTAAAAATCTCTTTTTAAGTAGACAACTTTGACTATTATTTATTATCTTCTTATTCTACTCTTTCAAAAGATGTATGCTTGTGAGAAAGCCACTATTGCCCGTAAGCCACTATTTCTTTAAAAAACATGGTTTCCACCAAATTTTATCCTCATTGAGCTATATGTACTCCTTGGGTGTAAGTAATATTTCTGGCCTAGTCAACAAAATTTCAAAGAAAAACTCACCAACTTTTAACAGCATTAAAAACATGGCCCACCATCACAAACACTTGACTTGACTAAGACCTTACTTGCTTACCAAGGGCGCATTCACAATCCCTCACCTCTCCAACACAACCAGAGGGCGCTATTAGCAGGTTGAAACGCACCACCCTCCCACCCTTCGCGTTTTCTGGGTTCCCCCCCCCCCCGATTTTTTACATTCACCTCAGGTGAGCGATTGTGAATATGCTGACCGAGGCCCCCTTTGGAATCGGAGGCCCGGGCCAAGTGGCCCATATGGCCCACCCTCTGTCTGGGGCTGACTACATCTGTGGTGTGGAAGCCTCTTCGGTGTGACTTACAGCACATTTCCAGGAACTTAAAAACCCTGAGATCACATGTGAGAGCTTAAAGGTTACTACTGTTGCCCCTGTTTTTGTGAGCATCAGTATAGTAAGTAGCCATGCTGTCAGTTCTCCCCTCATGGCCTTGGCACTCCTTCATTACAAAAGTAGTGGAAGCCAGGTTACGTGTGATTTCTTTAACTCTACAGTCTCTTAGGAACATAGGAAGTGGTTCATCCATCTAGCTCAGCATTGTCTACACTGGTTGGCAGCAGCTCTCCAGGATTTCAGAAAGGTCTTCCAGCCCAACCTAGAGGGTGCTAAGGAACCTGGGACCTTCTGCATGCAAAGCAGATGCTCTTTGCCACAACCCTTCCTTTGTTAATTAAATGTGGTTGCCTGCAACTTTAGATTTGTTTTAGGGGCAAGGGGTGTGCTTCATGACTAATTAGATAGTCTTTCATATCACTGCAAATGTTTTGGATGTTTCTCCTGGCTACTCAGATTTCTAAATAATTTCTGGAAAAGCGTTCACAAAAGTTGCACCTCCAGGAAGCTCCAGATGATCTTTGATTATTTTCTTTTAATGCTACATCTTATTATTTTCTTGTATTGCTACATCTTAGAGCAGGGAGTGCCTGCTTTGCTGTGCTAATTCAAAGACAATCACTTTGCAGCAATCCATCGCTAGACAGGGAGAAAAGTTGCATGTTTGAAGCATACAATTGGTTTGATAGTAATTGTGCAATAGTGATTTTCTCATACAGTGGTACCTTCGTTCTCGAACTTAATCCATTTCGGGAGTCCGTTTGACTCCCAAAACCATTCTAAAACCAAGGCGCGGCTTCCGATTGGCTGCAGGAGCTTCCTGCACTCAAGCAGAAGCCACATCGGAAGTTCGGCTTCTGAAAAACGTTCGCAAACAGGAACACTCACTTCCGGGTTTGTGGCGTTCTGGAGCTGATTTGTTTGACAGCTAAGCCGTTTGAGAACCAAGGTTCCACTGTATAGGCAACTGACTCAAAGCAGACCACATTGCTATTTTCTAAAACTCATCAGAAGCTCGTCATTAAATAATTTATTATAAGAAACTGTTTTTATTTCAGAAACAAGTATTAGCATTAACAAGTATTAAGCAACGTCTGAGTAATAAGGCTTTGAAAGGTTTGAGTCATTAACAACAATATAGCAAGATCCTGACCCAAAGGCCTTTTAAAAGAAAACGATGGCATTTTAGCATTGTGGTGATTCCAGTGAAATGCCCCAACTGTGGGAGTTCTTTTGAGACATCCAACAGCATGAGCTTGTGCTAATATACATTGTATGTTGGGTAGGTACAAATACACCATGTTTTGCAACATAACTGGAGTTGAATATAATCATAACATTCCAATCATATGAGTTTAATATTCATGCATTCATTCCCAATGCTTCACTGTAGGCAAAAGTTATTATATGAGACATCCTAAGAAAATAAAAATGATGGGAGTGATCCAATGCTCTATGTGTTTACAAAACGTTTCTCAGCACAGCAATATCCCTCCAAGTCATTAGGCGAGGGAAATTTCCCCCTCTTCCAGGTGAAAGAGAGTAGCTCTCCACACATAGCCTGCTACTGGGGTTCACTTGTTGACAAAGGGTGAGCTAAAAATATCTCAACAAAAATTACTTCCCCATCCATCTCAGCTCGCTGATGGTCCCTCTCTTGCTCACGCTGGCAGACTGCTTCAGAAGAAAAGGCAGGCAGGCAGACCTGCAGAGACATCTGAGGTTGTTACAGAACATGCTTCCAGTTCCACCAAATGAACCCAGGATGCTGCCTTCTGTTGTGGCACTCCAAACCATTGGCTAATCTAACCCAGTGCTGTCCATTCTGTCAGCTCTCCCATTTGGACTACAGGGAGCCATTTCTTCTGTGCTCGGGGGAACAGCATCTTAAGCTTTGGGTTAAGAGACAGGAGGGTGAAAGCAGAAGCAAACAAACATTTTGTAATAGGGAAGTGAATAGTGATGTGCTAGAGTTGAATGATGCTCTCCTCAATGAGGTCCCTGCAATGCAGACCCCTCCCATTCATAGTGACGACGGACATTTCACTAGTTATGAATAGAAAAAAAAATCAGATTTCCCTAGTTAGTGAGATCTGCCATTTGGAATGGCTCTGCTGTTTTGAAATTTGCTTCCATGCTTTTCTTTTAATGTTTGCAAAGCATCAAAAGATGTGAAAGAAGACAGGCGTTAAGAGTTATATATGTTAGATACATATGCACAGCTGGCTGGCATGATGTAGGAGGAGGAGGAAAGAGTTGTTTTTATGAGTCACCAGTTCCACATATATTTATTCTGAAGTGCTTTGATACAATAAATGCTCCATTTCACCCAAGACTTCCCCTCCCCTGTACATTATGAGTTTGCAAGGCAAGACTAAAGTTCAGGGGCAAATGTCTGGCCCCCAGGCAGAGGCCTGGCCCTTCAGGGCACGCCTCTTATGGGCCCTGCTCCTTGCCTTCCCTGAGTGCTTTTTGCCTGGCTGGATGTGTTCTTGAACTCTGATAATGCCTCTTGCTTGCCTGGATGTAGCATGTAGAGGGTGGGTGTGGGTGTGGGTGTGTAGAAGCCTTTGCGTTTTGCATGGCTAGAATACAACCTACAGTGCAAATGTAAGTGTCACTTCCATTGCTCCAACCACTTTTCCCTTTCGTCCAGCCTACCACTCACATGTTTTGCAGAATCATAGAATGGAATCATAGAATTGTAAAATTGGAAGGGAGGTTCCCACATGGGAATGCAGCTCTTGGATTGAGTGGAATGCCACACCCCTTGTCTTAGCTGGATGAGTAAGTGAGATTTAGGCCTTGTAAGGTCTGGCATCCGTCTGTCTTGGGAGGAGTCCGCCTTTAGGGGTGAAGTCAAACCGTTGGAAGGTTGCAGCTCCTGCTGTGGCTGTAGAGACCAATACAGGAGGCATGTTTTGTTGCAGCTGGGGTAGATGAGGGGGTCCGGCTGTGCTACTGCAGATGCACCATGGCGTTTCTTCTTTCTGCGCTCCTCCCAGTGGTCATTCCTCCTCTGGTCACTGCTATGAATGCATGACCTGACTGATTGTCTCCTGGTGCTGCAAGGGATTACCACACAGCGGGGTTGATGTTGCTAACTTTCACGTTTGCAGACATCTTTGTATCACAGAGTTGGTTTGCCAACTGGCCTGGTGCCTGAAGCCAGTTCCCCATAGAGCACCTTCCATTCTGTGCACATGACCGAGCTAGCACAGATGTTGCTGAACATGTGGAGAGCAGCAGGTTGAGAGGCTATGCTGGACATTGAACTTGGGCCTTTTTGCACTGCGCTATACAACCCTCCTCCATTAAGCTAACTTGCTTCTTTTGTGCTCTTTTGTTCATCTTGTGTGACTGCAGTTAATGCAAGAGGAGATTTAGTACAAAAATTACTACAGTGTTAAAATGTAGCTTTATGATGGTTTTCTTTTAAAGGCCTAGAAAAAGACCTTGAGGTCAGGCCATAGCAATACAGTTGCTAATGGCTCAGACATTATCTGCCACAAAATGCAGGGTTTTATACTTCTTAAAGACTATTTTTAAAAATGCAATTTAAGTTATATGTGTGAAAATGGCGAAGAAGCAACTAAATGTGGGTATGCTAATGAAACATTGGAGCAGTCTGGGGAATTGAGGGCAGAGTCAAAGGTGTTATCTAGCTTTAATATCATTTGGAGTAATTCCTGAGAAGTGTTAACCAATCTTGGTTAACTCAATTGTTTTATATTAGAGCCAAAAAGGAGGCTCACTTTCACTGAGTGCTGAAAACATTCAAGCATTCAAGGTACCTCCCATGTATCCACACCATAGCCTTGCACAGTAGGCCAGTAGTATTAGGCCCTTGTTACAGACACTGCTGAGAGAACGAATAGGGGGTGTACACGTCATACATTTAAAACACATGGCTTCCTTCAAAGCATCCTGGGAACTATAGTTTGTTAAATGTGCTTGGAATTGTAGCTCTGTGATGGGTACACTAGGGTTCCCATTATTCTTTGTGGGAAGCCATGTTTTTTAAATGTATGCTGTATACACTGCTCTAGTAGATTGTACTGAAGATCTCTCTTAGCCCCCATGTTTTGACACTTGTAACTGCTGCAAGAGAGTTTGAAGGTGAGAAGCCCTCTAGTTTTTTAGATTCCGCTTCTGGTGTTAATGGTTGCATTTGTATTAAATGCCGCAAGAAGTCTTGCTGTTTCAAGCTTTTGGTTTGCCTGGAAGAAATGCTACCCATTATGACACTTTTGCCAGATGACGCAGGAAATCTATGTGCTAACAAAAGCTCAGTGGGTGAAAGAATGAAACCATCAAATCAACAGGCACTTCTTCTAAAAGCACAGGCTTTGGGTATACAAGACTGCTTTGCACCCAAGGCAGAAAGCAAAAGAAATGAAAATGCACACAACAAAGGAGTTCCCATGGCTAGTGCTAGGATGGATTTTTTAAATGAAATTTCTTCAATTGTATGCCAAATAATTCCACCAGACCAGTTACTTCAGATATCCTATAAGAACTTGTTTCTGAGCAACAACCAAAATGGAACCATACCCAGCTTTGTAATTATAGGTCTGTTTTTACACTGGATGGGTGATGGGAGTAAAGGGATGGGATTTTTCCATAGCAAGAAAAACTGACCCAACCAAGTAGACAGACTCTTCCCAGCTTCCAAGTCCAGCATAAGAACCAAAAAACAGCATGGGTTGCCATGTGACAGCCAGAGGGGAGGCTAGCTCACCTGGCAGAGCTGAGCAGAGAGAGACCTTCACTCAGCCCAAACCCCACACAGCCTGGCTTAAGGAGGAGTTGGAGTGGTTTGCCAGGCTCCAATCCTGAACATCCATAGATGCAAACCCCACTGGAAGCATTCTTAATACTTTAGGATCAGAGTGTAAATACGCAAAGTACAGAAATACTTCTGTTTGGAATTGTTCAATATAGAAAGCACAGCTCTGCCTCTCGTAATCTACTTTTACCGTTGTTCTTTCCCTCTCTCTGTGTTTTGTTTCTTAATATTTATTTTTCTGATGCTGCCACTGTTCTTCCCGTATTTTTCCACTACCAGCATATGAAATCATATGAAAATCATATAATCATAGATTAATTGTGTTTGGAAGCTTTTGGAGTTCAGTGAACATCTGTGTAACTGTTTTGAAACTTGTCTGAACAGAAATAAGCAAAATTAATTTCTGCATAGAAAATGAAATAAAAGAAAATGAAATGCATAAATTACTTTTGAAAAAAACCTAGCAAAATGTTTTGCATATCTTTCATAAATAGAGGATTCTTCTTCTTTGGTGATCACTCGTAGCTGAGTAAGATTGTCTTCCATGAATATGGTCTTCATGGTGTGTCCATAAGTAACTGTGGAGACCAATTCCACATGTCCTTCCATAGTGGGGACAGAGGTTTCCGGGCAGGAATTGATCACAGTGAGGATTTGCCAAATATGCCTTCCTCTTAGCTCTTCCCCCTTTCATCCTGAGTCCATGCTTCTTCTTCTCTAGACGCACCAGAGGACTATCAATTAACTTGAGCTACTCAGTAAATGGATGCGGGTGGCGCTGTGGGTTAAACCACAGAGCCTAGGGCTTGCCTATCAGAAGGTTGGCGGTTCGAACGGGTGAGCTCCCATTGCTCGGTCCCAGCTCCTGCCAACCTAGCAGTTCAAAAGCACATCAAAGTGCAAGTAGATAAATAGGTACCGCTGCAGCGGGAAGGTAAACGGCATTTCCGTGCGCTGCTCTGGTTCACCAGAAGCGGCTTAGTCATGCTGGCCACATGACCCGGAAGCTGTACGCCGGCTCCCTCAGCCAGTAAAGCGAGATGAGTGCCACAACCCCAGAGTCATCCACGACTGGACCTAATGGTCAGGGGTCCCTTTACCTTTACCTTTACTCAGTAAATATGCCAAAGTTTGTGACTTCATACACACAACTCCTTCATACACACACATTTAAAGCACACACCCTACCCATATCCTGGGAACTGTAGTTTGTCAAGGGTGCTGGGGATTGCAGGCCTGTGAGGAGTTAACTATGGTTCCCAGGATTCTTGGGTAGGATGTGCTTTAAATGGATGGTGTGTATGCAGCCTGTCAGGCCTATGTATTCAGCTACATTAAACAGTAGCCCACTATTATTTCTCTAAAAGAATTACAAATGGCGCCTATTATATGCATAGGTATCTTTGCAGGAGACTATTAGTTTTAATTTAACATTGTTCTTTCTCTTCCTGCAGTCTAAATGTCAGATGACCTCCCAAAGTTTGAAACTGCATGAACTTCAGAAGGTGAGTTCTCCTGATCTCACTTGCTTGACCTTAAAATCTATGAAGTGTATAAACGACTACATTCCCACCCATCAAATTATGTTCTGCTTTCTTCTTCCGTCAGCAAATTGGAAATCCAGCTCAGCAACTCTGAACAAATGAAAGTTCCCCAGCTCCTGAAAGATCACTTGTGTCAGGCTCCCATCCCCAAACACAATGACTGGCTTTTACTTGTAAATAAGGAAGATTCTTTTTATTCAGACTAATAGCTGTACAGGCTTAGTAGCAAGCACAAGGTCCAGAAGCCAAACTTCCAAGGTTCATGACCAAACAGAAGCTATGCTAGGGGACACAGCACTCCTGCCAAACTTTTAAAGGGGGGGGGGTCAAGCTTACTCACAGGACTCTCTCACACTATGAGTCCATGTCTGATCCCACCTACCAAGGCAGTGCCTGCTTTTGGACAACAAGAGTGTGTCCTGCCCCTCAGCTTCCAGCTCCTCCACCACCACATCCTCCTGTTCAACCCCTCCCTCTGGCTGGTTTAAGTGCTCCCCACTACCTGACGAAGCTCTGAACTTCACTGGAGGGTGAAGCAGCTCTGCTACTCCCTCTCTGACATCTAGAGTCACAAGAGGAGGACCTCTCTCCTCTGTCCCTAGATGCCAGTCTTCCAGCCACACTCCATCTGCTCCTCCTTCTTCCTTCTCCTGGTCAGCTTGGAGCTGCTAAACCATGCCAGATCCTGATGGAACTAAGGGGTTCATAACACCTTTCTGTAAAGACTGTTTAGCTTCCTGCTAGGTTTCTATCTCAGATGTTTCAAGTAGGATTGGTAAAAGGTCCAGGGTAGCTTTATAGGCTCAGTTTACTCATGAGGAGAGAATACCAAAAACTGGTGATGTGTTTGTCATGTCTACATGTTTACAAATGTCAAGAGGTGCATGTTCATTTCAGGACAAATAAATAAATGAATCAAATATAAAATAGGGCACATTCACACCATACATTTAAAGCAGTCTTATATTACTTCCCTTCAAGAATCCTGGGAACTGTAATAAAAAATAAAGAATTTAAAAAGATAGAATAATACAAATATCTTAACTTTTATCCCATGCAGAAAAGGTGCACCCTCCCAGCTCTCACCTGGGAGCATCCCTTTCCTGCCTCTTATACAGGGTCCTTCACCGACAGTCCATCAGCTTCATCTGCCTGCAATTGTTACTGAAATACAATAAGAGAGAATATTAGAGGTAATAAGAAGAAGAAAGAGTAAAAGAAAGGCAAAAAATAAAAACAGAGGTAAAAATGACTTCCAGCTACCTCTCTGTCAGTTATATATACAGTAATTCTTCAAATTAGTGAAATATCCAATCTATTTCCCCCCAAATCATTTTTATTGATTATCCCAATTATAACAAATCAACCACAAATTAAAACAAACTTAATACAATTTTTCCAAAAATTGGCTTCCTGCACTCCATCCTCAATGTGTCCATAATTTCCTCTTGTTGCTGCATAATTTTCCCAGTTATTTCTAATTCACATTCCATTCCCTATAATTAACCTTATATTACATTTTTTTGTTATTTGTAACTTATTATCCTTATCCACCAGCTCTCCATTTACCAATTCCTGCATGTACAATATTTTAACATTTCTGATATCTACAAATGAGGTTGCTCATCAAATTGTCAATCCACAATAGATCAATAATTCTTATTTCTAAAATAAATTTCCTTCCTTCCATTTGTGTGTATGAAAACCTAATAATTCACTTTTATTAGATGTTTCCCCACTACTTCTTAACTGCGCTGTCCACTTTGTCCAAGATTCTTCTTGTCCAAATCCTCTTTAATTTTCAGTCCATGTATCTCCTCTTGTGTCTTATAATCTGTTGTCGATTTTAAAATAGGAAATTCAAGGATGACCATCTGGCTCAATTTTCCCACAGGCATCTTCATAACAACAAGCCCATAATATCAGGGAAAGGCAGACCGTATTTCCTTGAGAACTTTGACAATTCAAACTTTGATTGCCTTCCACTTAAACTAGGGATGCCATATATCCAGAATTTGCCGGACATTGCCAGGATTCGGCCGTTGGAAACTCAAGCCAATGTATCCTGCCATTGAAATTTCCAAGTTCACCTATATATGGATAAATCCACTTCTTCCTGGTCATATTCCATCCTGTTCTCAATCATATTTTCTGCTGCTCCAAACTTTAATTTATGTCTTTAGTTGTTTGTTTATTTTAGCTTCTTTCAGTCACATCAATCTGAGGAGGGATAGGTAGTACTCTTCAAACAAAGCTGCTTGCCACGGTGGGAGTAATTCTTCCGGAGCATTTGGAAGCTTATCCCTCTGTATCTCAAGAGGTGTCTAATGACAGCCGGCACCTATCATAACCCTTCACTTAATTACATCTGTTGGGAGCTCCCGGGAGATGCAGCTGATTGATTATGGCCCCGCCCCGGAAGCCTAGGAACTGTAGTTTGTTAGTGGTGCTGAGAGTTGTTAGGAGACCCTTAAAGGTAAAGGGACCCCTGACCATTAGGTCCAGTCATGACCGACTCTGGGGTTGCGGCGCTCATCTCGCATTATTGGCTGAGGGAGCCGGCGTACAGCTTCCAGGTCATGTGGCCAGCATGACTAAGCCGCTTCTGGCGAACCAGAGCAGCACACCGGAGCGGTACTTATTTATCTACTTGCACTTTGATGTGTTTCCAACTGCTAGGTGGGCAGGAGCTGGGACCGAGCAATGGGAGCTCACCCCGTCGTGGGGATTCGAACCGCTGACCTTATGATCGGCAAGCCCTAGGCTCTGTGGTTTAACCCGCGTCCCTTAGGAGACCCTTAACTAACTACAATTCCCAGAATTCTTTTGGGGAAGCCATTATTGTTAAAATGGTATGAGAGTGCTTTAAATGTGTATTGGGAACTGTTGAGGACATTCAGTGCTAAACCACTAGCTCAGATCAGAAACCAAGATAGCCAACATGTCAGCCTAACAGAACCCAACAGTTACCTCAGAGCTGCATATGTCTTCATAATCCATAAAAGAAGGCTCCAAGCAGACATTAACATAAAGGGGCCCTACCATTTCACTCATGTCACGGAATCCGACTGGCAGAGCAGGTCGTTCACACATCAGAGAGACAGGAGAGAGGGGGGGGGCTTGGCTAACTTGCAGTTAAGTTTCTTTATTAAGGAAAGCAAAACAAAGAACACAAGGAAAGTTCTAAAGGAAAAAACTTGCCTAAATGAAGCAGTTGTTCGAACTGGGTTGTAGCCCCTCCTTCACTCTCTAGCCCTGTGCACTAGGCCCCTCCCTCTGTGGCCATCTGCTATAGCAAGCACCAAGGGACTCCCTCTGTGCCTGCCTGCTGGGCAATATGCAACAGGCACCTTGGTCTAGGAGTGAGGGAACCGGCAAGCTGTCAGCGGAGAAGCTGTCAGACCAGCTCTGAGAGAAAACTGCAGGGTCCACCTCCTCTCTGTCATTGCTGTCAGTGCCTGCATCCAAAATGGAAACCTCATCACCCTGCCCTGTGCTGGGGCAGCTGTCGGCTTCCGTCTCTTCACTATCCCTCAGACACCTTGCTTCTAACACTTAGCAGCTCATCTCTTCCTCTGTGCCTTCCCATCAGATGTCAAGGAAATAAACAACTACCTGACTTTTAGAAGACATCTGAAGGCAGCCCTGTATAGGGAAGATTTTAATGTTTGACGTCTTGCTGTGTTTAAATTTGTTGGAAGATGCTCAGAGTGGCTAGGGTAACCCAGTCAGATGGGTGGCATATCAACTATTATTGTTGTTATTATTCTTGTTGTTCTTGTTTTATTTATACCCCGCCCATCTGGCTGGGTTTCCCCAGCCACTCTCGGCAGCTTACAGCACATATAATTCCCTGTGGGGGCTGTTGGTTGAGTGGATTCTACCACTCCTTCTCATCCAGCCAGTCCCTGACACCTCAAGACCCTGAGCAGTTGTGTCAACACCAAGACCATCCAATTAGTTTACCAAGAGCTTGTTTGTGACTGTTTACACACTCTCAGACTTGGTGTAAAAGGTGATATTGTGGGATTTGATGAGATTGCAGAGGCGATGTGATGGGAAAGGGCTTGTAAATGTCAAAAGCACATTATAGGAGTGGAAAGCCAAAAACTTTCTGGATGAAAATAGAACACCTTTATTGAAAGTACAGATTTTGGGCATGGCTCTCAGAAACTTTGAAGGGTGAAACTGAAACTGCATGTGACACGCAGGCATGCGTACCTTTCCCCAACTCCCCCACCTGCCACCAAAAGCAACCTTGGGAGGCTGTACATTTAAGCCAGGGATAGGCAGCCTCAGGCCCAGGGCCCAACCCACCACTCCTGGTCTGAAACCCTGTTTTGCGCACTCCCTGAGTGCTTTTGCCTGGCTGGAATGTGTCCTTCAACTCTGTTCATGCTTCTTGCTTGCTTGGAGGAAAGAGGAATGTGAGTGTGAAGCCTGCTGTACAAAAGATATCATTCATATTTCTTGCTCTGTCTACTTCTGCCTCTGGCATGTGGCCCCCGGGAAGTGGCACAGAAAGGAAAGTGGCCCTGAGACTGAAAAATATCCTACATCTTTGATTTAAGCAGAGGATGGGGGCCACAGAGAGACCGCGTAACCCTTGCATTAGAAACATGTAAGTAGGAAGAGTGCACCTAACATTATTATTTTTCTGATATTTTTATTGAATTTCCAAATGTTTACAAATTAGCTTCAAATTAATTACATTGTTTCCCACCCCCACCTCCAGAGTGTTTTTATTCAAACTTTTCTACTGCATTATATATCAAGTTCTCACCAATATCCCTCTAGTGCAATTCCTTTATAATTTTTCTTCTGCTACTCCTATCTTGAATCCTGCCTGCAATTTCATTTGTTTGTAGTGCTTTATCAGATATTCCAAAAAAGCCTCCATTCTTCTATTAAAAAGTTCATCATTCTGATCTCTGAATATTGCTGTCAGCTTTGCCATTTCTGCATAGTCCATAACTTTTAAAAGCCATTCCTCCTTCATTTGAGCCTTATCTCCTTTCCATTTCTGTGCATATAGAATTCTAGCTGCTATTGTCAAATACATAAATAAGTTGGTCATTTTCTTTGGAATTTCTGTCCCTTTTATCCCTATAAGAAGAGCTTCGGGTCTTTTGGGAAAAACCTATTTAAACATCTTCTTCATTTCACTATATATCATTATATATCATTTCCCAAAAGCCTTTAGCTTTTTTACACCACATATGAAATAATTACCCTTCTGTTTGCTTGCATGTCCAACATTTACTTGATACATTTTTAGATATTTTTTCCAATTTATTTGGCATTAGGTACCACCTGTACATCATTTAAAACAGCAGGCAGTAAATTTCATGTCCTTTCCCTATAATTTCTCCCAAGACACTATATCAGAAAGGTGTAAGTCACATGTAGAGAGCTCAGTGTTCTGTGCCAAACCAAAGACACACCTAACATTAAATGCTGTCCTTTAATGAGTCTTGAAGGCACGCTTCCAGTCCTTTGTAGAATGGGAACTTGCCATTGCAAAAATGGGAACATGGACGTACATTTGCCAGCTTTCTGGTTTAAAAACGAAGTATTTTGGCGCATATAGCACATTAAATAATAAATTAAGATGAGTCACAAAAATAACAAAGGAACAAAATCACTATAGCAATTCAATTACACAATGCAAAAGTTCAGTCCGTGCAGCATATCTACGTTCTTAAGAAGGACTTTGCTTCATCTGTACTTTGTCTTAAGAGCTCATAGGGACTTCACAAAACGTGAGTTGCCAATGATAAGTGAAATATGTGTGGTTGGGGTCGAGGGATATAAAAACAGCAGATGCTTTGTATGCACACTCCCATTTGTTGCTACACAAAACTGCTTGTTTTCCCCCTTCCATTTCATCAGCTTCACTAGATCTCACCCACATACAATGTTCATGATCTGGAAAGCCTTTAACATTTACTTGTGGTTCAGCAAATGAGGCAAGTTGGATGGATATATTTAATCCTGAACAATATTTGTCTACGGTGACTAGCAAAGTTAGACCAAGCTGAAGGATAAATGGCGCAGGCTCCCTAAGCCGCAAACCTGAATTTGTTCTAATACTCTCCCTCCGTGGGGAAATGGAATATGGATAGTGTTGCAATCAGTGCTTGGGGGGGAGGCAGTACTCACACCCCCCCCCCGAGATGCTCAACTGTATGGGAGATGCAGCATGAGGAAAGTCCCGCTGGAGCCTGGCCACCACCACACCCCACAGCTGGCCCGAGTGCACAAATCCTGCTCCCCGAGGAGTGCGAGAGTGGGCGGTGCAGCGTTTTCCATGCCATGCACCGTGTTCTGCTGCTGGCCGTGTGCCTTGCTGGCAGCGCATGCGATGGTTGTGGCAGGGCAGGTGCAGGAGCCACCAGAGCACCGAAGTCACTAGAGCCAGGGCAGCAAGAGCCCCAGGTAATATGAGGACAGGAAGGAGGGAGACCGTCTGGCTTTGAGGAATCGCAAAATCACAAAAAAAGTCTACTCTAGTCCAACCCCCTACATTGCGGCTGGGGAGGTTGGTGCCATGGCCAGTGCCAAAATAAGCCCTTATTGTAACACCTTCATGGTGAGTAACGACACCATTTTTTCCTTGAAAAAAGGCACTGGTTACGATGTTATGAAAACTCCACTTACATTTATAGAAAAGACTCTTGACTTGAGCATCACATGAGATTCCTGCTTACGAAACAGACTTTAGTGGAGAATTACAGCCAACAGATAAGATTTCTTGATTTCTGCTGGAATCCAAGGCTGTGACTATGGGAGAAGCAAGATCTTCTGGGGTGTTAATGCTGTGAACTCCACCATCATAGGCTCAGGTTGTATATATGTGTAAATAAACCGTATGTCATAAAGACACCAGTCTCTGCTGTCCTTCATTCCATGGAACCCAGACTCTGGGTAAGTGCCTGGAACCCCTGGAATCTCTCACTGCTCGGAGATTGGGGCAGTGTGCAACAATATGTAAGATTTTGTGGAAGGATGCGTATCCTAGTCTAAACAAGAGGAACACGGAAGTAAGCACAGCTATAAGAATATGGAATGGTGGGAAAAATTAGCTCCAGAATGCCAAAAAAATAGGGGAATGTAAAAAAAAAAGTATTAACATATGTTTCAATGATCATGGGTGTCTATGAATTAAGGATTGGGAGCAGAAAGTTTGGAAGGATCTCTTTCCAATCAAAACCAAATATACAGAACAAATACCAAAATAAGTATTAAAAAAAGAGCAAAGAGCAAGATAATACAAAATATGTGTTTTTAGCAAAAACTTACCTTCAGTGAAATAAAAGAGGCAGAATGCAAGAGAGCCTTCTTCCTAGAATATGCATGCTTGCAGAATAAAAAGTATTCCCTTGTTCCTCATACTTTTTACTATGCCAAGGTCTGAATACTGAATACATTGTTATTGTATGGGTCTTCAGATCTGGTTTTAATACAAAACTTCTATTTTACTGCTAGGTCCAAGTGCTGGAAGTTCATAAATGCTTATGTACTAAACCAGCATTTTAGAAGAACAGGCTTCTGGTCCTGAGCAAAAGCAAATCTCAAGTGACCGAGATAAATGACAGGAAACAGGTAAATAAGAATTCTTTTGATTCCTAGCATTTGTGGAAAATGCTCCATCTGCCACTGTGCAATTAAAGTTATTGGTGTGTATGTACACCCACCCACCCACCCACCCACACACACACCCACACACATATATATGACAGCAAATACTAGAAATACTGCAATGTATTCATTAATTCACAAAGAAAACTAATATGTAGCAATTGAGAGCATGCAGTTCTCTGAGGTCTGTGTACATGTGACTGAGAATCTTCTTCAGGAAGAAGAGGTAACTACAGCTATAAACTGAAGATTTTTATTTAAATTAACTAACCAAAGACCACAAGAGGTTCAATAAAATGCTGTAAAATGGAAACCAAATTTCCAAGAGGAGTTCAGTTCAGTAAAATGCTTCACTCATGAACACAGGATTCTCTTCTATGTTCACACACGTAAAGGTAAAGGTACGCAGACGATTCTAGGGTTGCGGCGCTCATCTCGCTAACCTGGCCGAGGGAGCCGGCGTTTGTCCACAGACAGCTTCCGGTTCATGTGGCCAGCATGACTAAGCTGCTTCTGGCAAACCAGAGCAGTGCACGGAAACACCGTTTACTTTCCTGCCAGAGCAGTACCTATTTATCTACTTGCACTTTGACGTGCTTTCGAACTGCTTGGTGGGCAGGAGCTGGGACTGAGCAATGGGAGCTCACCCCGTCGCAGGAATTCGAACCACCGACCTTCTGATCAGCAAGCCCTAGGCTCAGTGGTTTAGACCACAGTGCCACCCGCGTCCCTCCCGTTCCACACATGTACATTGCCTTTAAAAGGATGAACAAGCACATGAGAACTTAGAAAAGAAGTGGAATTTTCAATAGCCAACCTTGTTCCAGATTGCACCCAAGTTTTAGAATTAGATAATTCAGGGCCCCCACCCAGTGATCCTGCTGAAGAAAGGAAGTTCAGATTAAGAAGGATAAAGTTTATAATCTTTACAGCACTTTACATACTTAAAAGCACTTTATTTGTATTTGTTTATTTGGGGCTGTTATAGATGCCGAGAATTAGGATAATTTCTTACATGTGGAAAGGAAGTTGTATGTCCATCACTGTGTAGTAATGTGTGAGCTGGATAGACATATATGTGTGTGTGCAAAATGGCATGAAATCCTGTGCACTTATGTGAGACTGAGTGGGTCACACTGAACTCAATGGGCTCCTCTCCTAAGTAGATATGCACCTGCTTGTGTTGTAAAGCAGGCAAAATGCCTGAAAGTCTGAAACTTGCATTGCTTTCTACATGTGGTAATGGACAGGTAAGATTCCTAAACCTAGGCTTGTGCTTCCTTGGGTGGAGGAAAATATTCCACTTATTAATATCTTAATTTGGCCTTTATCTCCCTATCTTCTGTCTTCATCTCTTCCAATTAAGTCTGCTTGGCACTACTTGGGATTTTATTAGGCTCACAGAACAATCATATCCTCATTCATATTTTCCATGTGCAAACCCTAAGCATCTTCCAGAGCAGATACAGATTAAGCACTGAATGTATAGCAGACCGTTCTCTACAGCACAGCAGAGGAATTGGAGCCTGAGCCTGCAACAAAACATTACAGCGTGGACTGCTGTGGCTCAGGATTCCAGTCCCTCCATTCATTTCCCCTGGTTTTTATTTGTGTCACCACCACACCCCAGCACAAAAAGTGAAGCCAGCATTTTATGGGCCCTGAGTGAGCACACTCCTCATTAGGGTGTTTGGGGGAATATATCCCCCCCTTATGTGTGCTAATGCAAACTTCAGGGTTCCCTCAGCCCTACTGATACATGGGTGGTGCTGTTTTGGCTACATGAACGATGGCATTCACAGCCTGAACTCTGCCCTGGTCTCCTAATTCTGTCCCATGATCCTCTAAAGGAACCATAACACTATACGTACACAATATTCTATAGCTAGTAGCTCTACCTAATGCAGTGAAATCATTTTGTAGTGACCTGAATATATCGAAAGCCTCATGAGCAGTAGACTTAAAAGACAAGCCTTGCTTCTGGTGAATAAAACAGTGAAGTCTCTCGCGCCACTGCAGTCTTTTCCTGGAAGAACTTCTTTCACTTTCAACTGCTCTGCTAAGCCAATAAACAAGAACATTTAAAACTCTGAGTCGATCTCATCAGTCTATTTAAATACCAGGCTGCTGAACTTCTTAAACAGACACCAGAGCCGCAGGTGCCAGCTGCCTCATTCACCGCCTCCCCGAGGAGTGTGTTGGCTTCCATTAGCGCAGGCACTACTCAGCCAGCTGGCCATGGAGGGGCATCAGTTGCCCTGGCAGACAGATGAATGAAGGTTGTCATGTATAGGTCACCCACCAAAACAGAGTGAGTAGGAGGGAGAAAGGGATTCAGCAGTCTGACAGCAGGCCTTATCACCATCCCATCTGCTTATTGCACTTGCTTTATGTAATATCAGGACAATATCTGAGGATTTATACAGAACAAAACCTACAACAGCAGAACAGCTAAAAAGCAAATACTGTATACTTCTTTTCTTTGGGATCATTTACTTGTATGTCTTCCGAGAATGGTCAGAAATATTCCACACAATGAAAGTCTACACATTCTTCAACTCAAAATCTTTGGACAAATTAGAGATGGGGAACTTGTGCCCTCCAGATGTTGTCAAACTCCCATCATCCCTGACCCTTGACCACACTGGCTGGGGCAGAAGGGAGATAAAGTCCAACAATATCTGGAAGATCACAGCTTTTTCATCCTTGGACTAAAATAATGCCCAGTTGGTTGGTCTGTCAAATTTAAGAGTTTCTGTCTATATAGCCAACCAACGTCACAATGTCAGGTTAGTGTGTGTGACTTAGTTTACCTTAATTTCTGTTTTGGTTGGGAAAGGACCGCATTAGCATCACTGGATTGACTTGTCATTGCTGATGAATTAGGGTTTATTCTTGCATTACCAGAATGATCTTATTCCAGATTCCCTTTGGCCTCATCCCATTCTCTTCATATAATATGCCTTTTACCAGCTTTAGCTGGCTCACCAGCTGTCACATTTCTCTGAAGAACACTGAGATTATCTGTGCCCGAATTACACCAAGGCTAGATTACTGTGATGCTTTGTATGTGGTGAAGCATTTAATGACAGATCAGAAACTCCTATTGGTCCAAAATGTAGCAGCCAAATTATTATATGAAGCAACCACCCCCCAAACCCTGGAACAAATCTACCCAATTTTGCAAGATCTGTTTTGCTTGTCTATTTGTTTTGAAGCTCAGTTTAAAATTTTGGTTTTAGCCTTATCTTGACCTAATCTGTTTAGGTCTTTAGTCTCTGGGATTATCTACTCCCACATGAGTATATCAACCACTTAATTTCAGTATGAGTAGTTTTGCTCTCAGTCCCATGCTTACAGAAGGTATTTAAGACAAAGCCTTATCAGTGGTTTAACATTGGGGTTTTCCATGGGGCTTTTTGAAAGCAAGGAGAGTGTTGTAGCATTAGATCATGTGAGATGTATTGGGTTGTAAATCTCCATTTTGAAGGGAGTTGCCTTTGAGTCTTTTCTCCCAAACTCAGTGGAGTGCAGATGTAAAATGAAGATCTCCTGAAGGGAGAGTATATTTTGGATGTATCATTGATTTATTTTAAAGAGTTCTGCGAGTAAAAGTTTGAATACTATTTTTATGGGTCTGGACAATTATTTATTCCAAAAGGAGTCAGTTCTTATGCTTCCTGCTTTCTCCCTGGGTCATCAGATCAGTTCCTCCCAGCCCCACTGGGATCTCTTGAAGCAGGATGTTCGAGTGTTAAGGGAGAACAGTTTGGCTTTTTACGACTCTCGAGTGACAATGGCATGCTGGTTCCTGAGGTTTGTTCTTCACTAATAACAGTGAAAATGTCACAGGGATAATAAGATGGTAATAGATATCTCAAGGGACTAAAACTAGAAGAACCCAATTTAGTTAAATGCCAACTACACTTTTAAGAAATTAAATAAGGTGGCTCATCTCCCTTGCCATACTTGAGTCACCTAAGAGATTAGACTTCTAAAGCTAATGGTAAATATTCTTATATTCAGCATCATAAAGGACCAACTGTCATTTAGTGCCCTGCCTAAGGGCAGGATGACCTGGGATCACCACCATCTTTGACAGACATCTAGAAAGATGCATGCAGGGCTCATGGCTTCAGGTAAGAACTGCCCCTCAAAGCAGCATTTTGAAGCTAATGTGGCTGTTCATGCTCTAGAGAAACACCCGGATAATTATTTTTTTGCCTCTAAATGTGTGAGGGGAAAAGTTTACTAAAATTAAAAGTTATGTATTTCAAAAAAGTTCATTAAACAACAGAGAAACTCCATCTTTTATTTTTAAGTTTTCCAGTTATACAATTACACATTTTTTCCATTCTTATACAGTAATACTATAACTTCCCACCCAGCATTCCATGACATGTCTTTTTACATCTTGATTGGCTGCATATACATTAATTCATTCGCCTTATTTTCCACACCTTCGTATCTTTAATATTGTCAACTGTCGGTCACAAAGTTCCTCCTACTTGGAATTTATATTTTAGGTCATATTTTTGTAAATATTCCCCCAAATACTCCTACTCACTCCTCGTAAATCGAGAAACTTGATTTAACTTAGTTATGAGTGGACGTTATGTTGTGGTCATTGCATGGTGTCACTTAACTGAGAGTATGCCTTCTATCAGTGGAACAGGGAATAAAGCCATTTGTGACCATTACTTCTCTCCAATGAAGCCCCCACACTCAATACAGAGACTGGAGGCAGCAGAAGCAGACATATCTTCCACTTCTCACTAGTCCTATGGAGTGGTATGGGCAAGCAGCTTTTCCACATCCTGTTGGGTGTGAGCACTGTTTTATTTTTTAGGCTTTGATGTAAATTGCTACAATTCCAGTCTTCCATGTAACGTTACAGAAGTTCACTACAAGCAATTAATTCTGCAGTTTTCTAACTTCTGCTCACCCCCTTGCACATCTTATGCCCATAGCTCTGTATCTTTTGTTCCAATGTGCAGGCTGTGAGCTGTAGCTGCACAGAACCAGTGTCTGTATTCAGTTGCTAAGCAACCCCCCAAGAGACCAGATTCCCCCAAGGTGATTTCTTGTTAGTGTGTATCTGTCCACATCCTTAGCACATTTGCCTAGTTGACAATTTGCTTGACCTGGACAGAAAGTTGAGAGGGGTGCATTAAGAAGCCACCCACACTCTGTTTCACCTAATAGGTTAATGAAGCAGAATGGGTCTTCATTGACTTTCATGGGCAGCATCTTGCAGTAAAAATAAGGGATCGATGGCTCGTGAATGTAGCAGGAGTTGAAAACAGGCCGCCATGCCTGTCTCTTCTCATTGCAAAGCAAATGCATTCAAGGCTCCACTTGCATTTTACATGACACACAACAGCACTGTCTTTTTAAAATGGTAAACATGCTGTGTGTTGCATAGCTACATGAGTAAGGGCATTTTTTCCACACAGTTGTTTTTCTCTCATCAAATGCTCATTCGTTCTAGAAATGCATTACTATTAGCAATGCATTATACTTTTTTTATTTAAAAAATCCAATATAAAAATCACATTTGCAGCTGCAAATAAGTTTTCAAATAATTCTTGCAAATCCACTGAGATAAAAGGAGTGGCAGTATCTGCTTCCGTGGGTCATTAAGGCTGTCACCTGAGAGTAAACCCCACTGAATTTAGTGGGACTTACTTCTGAGTAAAGTTGTATGCAAAATGACGTGAGCAGAGGAAGTTGGTCAGCCCTGTGCATGGGTAACTGTGATGAACAATAAACTGGCGCTCTGTGAAATAGCAAGCTAGTAAAAGGAAAAATAATCTAAGGCTACTAAATCTGAAAACAAAGATAGGTCTCCCTGCCTGTCGTTTGGGAAGCATGTGACCTTTATTGACCTTAAAGTGTGCACAATAATACCAGTTGATAAATTAATGTGCAAAATAACAGACAAAAGAAGCTGAGACACCTTATTTTTACAAAAATTGGATATCTGCTTTGGCAAGCATATGTCTTAAACATGTAGCATTCCTTTTCATCAAGGCAGAAATATCTTTTGGAATTATAGGGAGGTTCTTACACTTCTCTCCACATGCCTTTGGGTGTCCTGATGCTAAATCATTCGTAGACAACGTGTTTTTGGGTCAGGATTTCTTACGCAGCAGAGCAATTCTCTTGCTGTGACCAATTGTCCAATTGCTATCACTGCATCCAAGAATTTGGCAAAACAAATTCACGCCTAAAATGAACATGATGATTTTGGACTCCTATGAATTATCTGTATCCATTCACCACATTTTAAATAATGAGTCATTGTTTGTTCATTTTTTAATAGTAATACATCATTTTGGTCAGATATGCAAATGGTCAGATATGATATAAGTCCAGTGACTCTGTTGGCTGGACGATCACCAATAAAATCCCATTGTAATTAAAATTATATTTTCAAATTACAGAATTTAGTAATATACTGCTTACGAAATGGCTGCCTATTTGAGATTTCCCAGCTTTGGAGAACAAATTATGCATTAAAATGCTTTGTTGAAAGCTCCACTCCTTCCACAACAGATTTTTTAAAAAACATATCTGCCAGACATGGTGCCTAAAGTGAAGTCTAACGCCTCTCCAACAAGCAGTAGATACCGTAATATGCCATCAAATGGCTGCCATGAATCATCCTAAGAAAAGCATGTTACTCTGCAAGTAAACTCTTGCCACCAGCTTAATATTATCTTGTAGGAAATATAAAAAATAATGAGACCCAGTTTGTCTCACAAAAATGAAAACTCTGTTAGAATCAGAGTAAAGCAAACTCTGAACAGAGCCCTTACACTGAAAGCACTTAACCCCTGCTAATAGCTCTCTGGGGGGACGTGAGTGGTGTCTTCACTGTGTTCCTTTCATTGTCGTGTAAATACATTTTCAGTCAGGAGGGGTTTTATTTTATTATATTTATTGCTCACTTTCCTCAAGTCTCAAAGTAATTTTAAAAAATAAAACACCAAGAGCACAATTCAGATCCTCTTATTCGGATCTAGTCCTCCTCACACTACCACACAACAACCGTTTAAATAAAGCAAACTGCATCCTATATAATAAAGTGCCTGTGTCCGTGCGTACTTTCCGTGTGTCAGTGGAATTCGCAAGTGGGCATGCGCCCCACTGACACAGGGATTGGATAGTACAGACCAATAGGCGATGGCGGTTACGCCTCTACCTCCACACACACACACCCGCCAGCCTCAGAGAGACAGAGAGAGAAGGCAGGCGGTGGTGGAGGAGGCCGTGCGCGCTTGAGGGGCGAGTCGGAGCGAGGCAGTTGGCGCTTCTCTCCGCCGCCTCAGCTCCTCCTCCGCCAGTTGCAGCTGCAGAACAGGGGCAGCACCAGGGTTCCCGAGACGGGGAAGGGGAGGGAGGGAAGCCCGGCTGCCCCGCTCGGCTCCGCCACCTCTCACCAGGAGCTCTTTACCTGCCCCAGGAGCGGAGGCCTTTCCCGCCACCACGGGCCCGCCCAGGATCCTCCGCCGCCTCCAACTCCTCCTCGCGCGCCGCCGCGGCCGGACGATCCCCCGGCGCGGCCTTCCCTCCGCCAGGAGGCCATGGCCGAGAAGCCGGGAGAGAAGGAGGCCCCCCGTCCGGCCCGCGCCCTTCCCTGTGCAATGCCCAGCCGACGGGGGTCCGAGGCGAGGCAGCCTCCGCTTCTTCTCCCCGCACCTGGGCAGGTCCTTGACGAGGGCCTGCAGCTCGGGGAGGAGCTGGTAGTGGCGCTCTTGCTGACGGGCCAGCCGGTCGCCTCCGCCGAAGCCTCCCACTCCCCCGGCTCCTGCTGCTCCGGCTAGCGCCCGTTTTTAAACGGGCTTAATATACTGGTCTCTGTATAAAATAGCACAAGTCAACAGAAATTGACTCAGACCCAAATAAAACTATGAAGAAACTTGCAATTCTGAATTTTGCTGACTGATCACAGCACTCCCCTTTAGAAATTTTGTTCCTGTTTGAACAGATGTTCAAGTAAAATAAAAGTAAAATAAATCTATGCAAACCTGAATAAAAATCTGAAAAACCTGAATGCATAAGAGCAAAATAAACTTTCAGAACTCCCTGAGAAGCAACAGCAATATCTTTTAATAATGGCCCCCATCATCAGTTACTGCATATAGAAAATTGTACAGTCCCCAAAGTTGTGTAGTTCTGAGCTCAACAAATAAATCAGTGGTAAAAAAAAACCCCAAAAAACAAATAAAGCTCACTTTTCACAGCATCAGAGCACAATCCAATACAACATTGTGAAAAGTGAGCTTATGTGGATTTTATAAACCAATGACTTTCAATTAATCAAGTGTTTAATCAAACTAAGTTATTGTGTGTGTAGAACAACTTTTGAGTAAAAGGTGCACCCGTAGCCAGCATTGGAAGTCATGTAAAGTCTGTGCCAGAAGCACCTTAGGAGGAAGGCCGTTCCAAATATGTGGTGTCACCACACAGAAGGCCCTTGATAATTTGGGGGCTTTTTTCATTGTATATTCTTCTGCAATCATTACATCGTCATGAATATTTCAACTGACAAATAGCAGCTTGTTTTAATCATTTTTTTAATTTATTTTTTAAATATTCATGCACCAGGAGGCTTGCAACCTCATCCTGTGTATCTTTAGGGAGAAATAATTCTCGGTCATTTCAACCAACCAGGCTTGTAAGTAAGTGTACCTTCAAATCCTATTGTTAACCCAGATTTTACTCTATGCTTAAACATTCAAATAAGCAGCTGGCTACATGACTAGACATTGGCTTAAGAATGCAAGGGTCGAAATCAAATGCTGCCCAGTGCCCACTTCTTAAGGGTGAGGTTAAAAGCAAAGGTTATACATAAAATAATTACCAGCATGACTGGCACTAATTGGTATCCCTATTGGCAGCTTCAGAACAAAGATCCAAAGCAGAATGGACAGGATCAAATGCCCCTTTTACCCTTAGAGATACTATCTCCAAGTGAAAGTTGAGATACTGTGGTGCTGTGAAGTAAGAACATGTGCACTGCTACTCTTTCAGCCTGATAGCAAAATGTATTGTTTCAATGCGGTTGCATGGAATTTCCCTTGAAGACAGCCCATAAATCATAATATGCAAGCCTAGAAACTACATGACAGCCAGCGCCTGTTGTGGTGTTCATATTTTAGTAGGGTGGGGTAGTATTTGTATTTTTTATCCTATTGCAGGATGAATGCTTTTATTTATTTAACAAAATTTGCATGCTGCTTCATCGTAAGAAACCTCCAATCAGCGGTGCCAACTTGAATAAAATATGGGGGTAGGCAGGTAAGCCCCGCCCTGCATAATCAAGGACATAATGCGGTGCACACACACTATTTGAATGGCAATGCCCATCAATGTGGGGGGTGGCTTGCTCAAATATTGTATTTTGGGGGCCGAAAAAACCTGGGAGTTGGCTCCTCAGCCTCCAACTGTTGAGATTAAATATAAAATATAGGTTAAAATGATCAATAAAAGTCAGAAGCATAAAAAAGATTCAAAATGTTAACAAAACCAGCAGTTAAAAATACACATTGTATAATAAAATTACATATTAAAATACATGCCAATTTTACATGTCTGGGAAAGCTTGTCTAAACAAAAAGGTTTTTTGGAAGTGTTGAAAACAGGAAAGCGAAGGTGCCTGGCTAATGTCAATGGGCAGGGCATTCCAGAGGGCAGGTGCTGCCCCTCTAAATATCAATTCCTTACATGTGAGGAATGTGTGCTAGCTCCTCAGGTCACAGTGGTCAAGCAGGCAGATAGGGGGTTTTTAGTAAATGACGTTCCTTTGTTTTTTTTGATGCTGTTTTAAACTTCAGTACGGTATTTGTATGTGCTAAGTTGCTTTGAGAACTTTTTATGTAGTAAGCAACAAATGTGTGTAAATTACAACAACAACAGCTAGGTTATTAATTGGGCATGTTAAAAACAGGTCCAGTGCCAATTTTGAAGGGGTCATGGGGACAACAGTAGTGTTGCGATTGGCTTTGGGTTTTTTACTTTAACTTTTTTTGCCCAGTCTGCCTGCCTCCCACCTTCAATTCTCTTCCCTGTCAGGAAGAGAAGCAACAGTAGCAGCAGCAGCAACAACAACAGCAGCAACAGATCCTTCCCGCTTTGCACACATGCCTCACTTTAGAAATAACTCCTGGTGGTTTATTTTAAAAATGTAAGAAATACATAACATGAAGATGAAACCTCCTTGTATTGCATAACTGAACTCATTAAGAATGCACACAACTGCTGCTGCAGCATGCTCCTATTAATATTATGTGCTTTTTGTTCCCTCTTCTTTAGTTTCCTGTTTGTTAAATGATCAAAAATGCAATGAAGTTCACTAACAGACACTTTTCTGGAACCATTTCCCCTGTCAGGCACTAGTAACAGAATTTAAAGACCTGAGCAGGGACACACATGTCGGAGGCAGTAACCAAGCAAGTGTATCTTGGAGGGCATGAAGGACCCCAGAGGGACAGCTGTGGAGAAGGCAACCCATCAACGTCAAAGAAAAACATTGCATTTTTCAAATAAAACTTCTCTCGAACGTTACTTTAACCATTTTCCTTCAGCCCTTTTATGTGTACTTTCCACAGGGGGATGATAGACTGTGTTCAGTCAGATAGACAAATGCACTTTTAAAGATGAATGCATTGAAAATATATCATTCAAAATACCATACTGCAGCTATAATCAACCAGGGGGCCATTTCATTCCTCGGGAATGTTTCAGAGGGACTCAGAAATTGGATATTTTTATGTCTAAGAGTTAAAATGCACACTGAAAAATTTACCTCATAATAGCAGTCAACACTCCAGCAGAGAACAAATCAAGTTAAACGTGTGACAAAATTCAGAAGGTATAGTGGCTTTGTCACACATTGGAATCAGCCTTTGGTTTCAGATGGGGAACGTTCACAAGAAGTATGGAATATCTGTCTGAAATCAGGACACGTAAGCTGCGGTGACACTGGGGTCAGCCGGGCTGCTACTGCCCCATTCTATAGCCAAAAGGGGCCCCAGAGCAGCCTTACAAAATTAAAACGGACACACACCAAAACAATCCCTTCCCTCAGGCTTCCAATCTACAGTAATAAAGTGCAAGTGTCTCTGCGTCCAGTCCCTGTGTCCGTCCCTGTGTCCTACTGCGCATGTGCCCCATGGACACAGGGATTGGAGCGCAGAGACTTCGGGCGGGCGGGCGAAACTGCGCATGTGCCCCATGGGCACAGGGATTGGAGCGCAGAGACTTCGGCCGGCCGGGCTGTTGAAGCGGCGGGTGCGCGCTCGCGTGGACTTACTTCTAAGCGGCAGCGGCCGTTACAAGTGGCGGCTGAGTTGGCCTGCCGGGGCCTGGCTGGTGCCAGTGCCGCCGCCGCCGCCGCCGCGATGCGCCTCCTGCGCTGCCTGCTGAAGGGCCATTCGGCGCTGGCCGGGGCGCCCAAGTACATCGAGCACTTCAGCAAGTTCTCGCCATCCCCGCTTTCCATGATGTTCTAGCACCCGTTAATTTAACGGGCTTAAAGTCTACTAGTCTAAAAGAAAAAGGGATAGAGAAGGGGGGGGGATCACATTTGCTAAAAAATGCACCTAAATGTTTTTAAGCATTATATATCTTCATATCACCAACTCCTTTCCCCCTTTTTTATTTTCATGGACTATATAAGTGAGGTTCCCTTTTTCAAATATTGACAGCCTTTAGATCAGGGAGAAGAATATCCAGTGGCAGCCACAAATGTATATGCTTGCAATACACAAGCCATTTTTGCTAACACATGTTCAAATGAGTGTGCAAAATTGCTGTGAAAATTGACAATCACATAGGAATGCTGACAAACCCAGAGGAATTTTGTGAATCCAAATTCTCCACCCCTTTTTGGACATCTACCAGTGAATGCTGACAATCACATTTAGATGTTGCCAGCATTTTGTGACTTTGAAAAAATGGTCTGCCATACAGTCACAGCCCAAGACATCTGGTTGGCTGTCTCTCCACCCGACACCTTCATGAGCCAACACTTTAAAAAGTCCTGCAGGTATTTCCTACTGGTAGCCTACACAAAGATATAGGAATGAGCCCTACCAGACAAATTGACATATAAACTGAGAACCTCTAGAAGTCAAAAAAGTATTTCTGTTTGGTTTGATTTAATTATTTACATTAATTATGCAGAACATAACCAATCTCTTTCCCCATCCCGGCCTATAAATGGCTGTGGAGAATACAATCTGTGGAGAACTGCAGCTCATGCCACTGAAAAACAAGGGCTATCCATATCAGTGGTTTTATTTTTAAAGACTTGCTATCATTTCTATTATACCCAAAGTCTGGAGCATATTACTGATGTCTCTCGCCCCCTGTTTGTCTCTGCTTCAATATTTTGCACCTGTTTTCTGTGGTGATTTTGTTCTATGCTTCATTCTGCATTTAAATAAAGTGAGGAGTATGTCAGCAACTGGCAGAAAACAATGGCAAAAAAAGTCACCTCTATTGGTCTGTCACCCATCCAACTCTATTGCCTGGGTTATGAAGGTGCCCTAAAGACTTTAAAGCAAAGACTCTGGGATATTGCACACAGTGACTTGCGACATCGATCACACGCAGTCTGCAGTCCGCTGGCAGTAGGAGTACAATATGGGCATGCCTTTAAGTTAACATCTTATATTAAAAATCTGACAGTTCCAAATTACCGAAGGCTATTTACAAAAGCTAGTCTTAACGTCTTTCCTTCTGCAGTGTTGGATGGCAGATTGAGAGGAGTTCCATACCAGGACAGACTATGCTCATTTGCCCAAGACATTGACTCTATAAAACATATTTTGCTGCACTGTGTGAAATTCGAGCAAGCCAGGGAAGAACTGATATTACCCTTGCTAGTACCGGGAAAATCAGAGGCTTACTATGTCAGGTTCCTACTGGAAGACCGGACAAATGACAGAACATTAGCAGTGGCGAAGTTTCTATCGGTGGTTGCAGGAACCAATGATCCCTATTCCTAAGCCTGAACAAAATGCTTGTGTAACCTGAAGACGGGCTGTCGAAATTGTGTATTGTTTTGCAATGAATTGTTGGGTCTCTGGACCGTAATAAATATTTGATTGATTGATTGATTTAAATAAAGTATTAACAGAAAAAGACTTGTGGAACTTTTTTTAAAGAGAGACTTGTGGTACAATTCAGTCCACAATTTCATCATCTATCCTCGCCTCATGGTGGTGCCTGAAGCAGATCACTTCACCCTCATGCGCAGCTAGGATAGTCAACATCCGTATATGAACGGTGACACTCAAAAACTTCTAACCTGTGTAATGTATCTGTATATTTTCACAGAAAGAAGTACCATTGAATTCAATGGAGCTTACTCCCATATGTTGGTACAGGACTGCAGTTCTACACTAGTCAATTATGGTTGCATTAGGTAACCACAATACTTTCCTGGCTGATTCTACACAAATACATGCTCCAGGTTGCTGCAACAAATTCTCCAAAGGCTAGTTTGTGAAAGAATGATGGAATTAAGAATGCCTGGCTTTCTATTACATGTGGGGCCTGGTGTTCTGTAAGAGGGCCCTATTATCCTTATTTGATGGTATGGAAAACAGAGGTATCCAATAAAGAACTACTTTGATTCAAGCTCACAGTGGCCAAACACTGGAAGTCAGCTGAAAGAGACTTGCAAGACAAACTGGCACCTCCAGATCTGCATCATTGCTTTAATAGAAAAATTAACAAATATACACAAGCCATATGCAATCCAAAAATGAAGGACAACCTTTCCTTACTGAATACATTAAAGTATAAAGGAACATGATTAGCAACCACCTCGTCTCATGGAAACCTTTGGAAAAACAGTCTTGCTTATGAAGGACAATTGTCTGGAATTATAATGCTGTTTTTGAAATACCACTCATGCCTTTCTCCTCATACCCTTCCTTTCTCTTTCTTGCTTTGATATCTCCTCTTTCTCTTTTTTACTGTTGTTATCAGTGCTTTTTTGTTAATACACAAAAATGAAAATGAAAATAATTATTTAAAAATAGCATTGGTGGGCAGAGTAACCCTAGGTTGCAGGGGGTGGGGATTATGTGGTGGAGAAACCATTAATTCCGGCTGCAAAATGGAAGGTGCAAAATTTGCATTCCTCAACTATATCACTAGTGAAGCATTTACACCACTCTATTACTTGCAAGCTATGCAGCTTTTGTCCCAATACTTTAGATTTCTCAAAGCAAGCTATTGGAAAGAAAAAAAGACGAAGATGGGATATTTAGGCATGGTGGGGAGAATTCAATCTGTGAGGGGTTGTAAGGAAAAGGACCTGATGAAAAAGAGAAATGGTCATTGTGAGAAAAGGATGTTGGACCAGATGGGCAATTGGCCTGATCCAGCAAGCCTTTCTCATGTCCGTATGTTCCTAACTGAGCTCCAGACCTGTAATACAGTACAGAACTGAAAACAAAACCTGATGAGTCCTACCTTGGACTGTGGAATCCTAGTCATTTATGAGTTTGTTCAATGGACAGGATCCGGTCTTATAGTAGGTATGTGGGGATTTTCAGTGTTGTTTGTTAAGGCAATAAATGAATATTGTATGATAGTTCTCCTCCTCCCATCTCCACCCCCTTTATTCTATCCTTGACCTCAGAGGTTGTTTCCTGGGTGATCGGCTTCAGCTTTTTGTAAGACATAGCCTTGTCCTCTAAAGAAGATGAAGTGTGAGTTATTTAACTCTCATCCTTGTCACTTAAGCTGAGATTGTGATAAATGGAACTAATTGAATTTATTTTAGATTGGAATTGCATCGATTCGGGGGAATCTAAATAGGCCAGATTCAGTTTGGTGAGCCTAATTGGTATCTTGTCAGGTGGGAGAAGTTGTCTGAAAGGCTCTAGAGTTTTACTGACTGTTAAGAATAAAACAAGACGAGAGCAGGCCAGCCTGGGAAAGAGTAAAAGGAAGGTTTCCCAGCGCAGCTCTGAAGTGCCCCCTTGTGGAAGTTCACATAGTTACATGCCACAGCCTGCAGCAGACGTAGCCAGAACATTTCATTAGCTCTGATTATTAGTATCTGTCTCCTGTTTATACACTCAGGAGGGAAATGTGTAATTATCAATTTATATGTTCAGTGGTTTGATACTTTTGCTGCTTCACAGCTGTGGTACAAACTGTCAGCCTGGTATTCAAGTCTCATAGTACAAAACTGGGCAAATTTAAAATTATGACTCACCCACTTCTGAGAAAAGGTATGGTTATAACAATGGGATTTTTTTTAAAAAAAACAACCCTCAAAAACTAGCATGGTTTAAAACTGGAAACCCTGGAAAGGGGAGGCAGATTCAGAATAAAGGGGCTAAATGGAAAGAGGCAGTTCACTTACACAAAGAATCAGGCAACAGTCAGAGCACAAAAGCTGTGCACTCTAGGAAATAATTAAAAATAGGAGGTTTATTTAGGTTTCCTTGAAGAATTTCAGTTTATGGAACACTATGCAGAAGAGTGGACAGAAATTCCTTTATTGTACTTGATAAGAATTACTTTATACTGTAGTTTTGTGGCATTTATGTTACTGTTTCATACAGTTTTGGAGTACTTATGCTAACATTTTATACGTAGGAATATATAGCTAATATTTGGGCATTTAAAATGCAAGCAGCTTCTGCCTATTGACTATGTGCAATAAATTCGATTTTGCTCTTGGCATAGTGGGTCCCCAAAAAAGATTGTTCCTTTTTTTGCTGTCTCCATAAAAAAATATGAAAGAGACAAGGTTGTTTCAGAGCAGCAACAGTCCTTTTGTGCTCATGAAAATGTATTGGTCTTGCTTACACTTGGGCATATTTGTCACAATACACATGTCGAACTCGCACTGCCTTTTTGCTCAGTATTACCAGGAATTACTGGCACATTAGCCTGTGTCACCACCACAGTGGGCAAGCGCCAAGGCAGCCTTGCAATTTATTTGAAATCCTCCCACACCTCACGCCTCCTCAGATTTCAGTCCACCTCCTGCTTAGAATACTTTGCACACGGAGGATACATTTGTTTCCTGATGAATGAAAAATAGAACTGAATGGAAAAAAATGAATCAAATGGTTCAACTTTCATTTGTTACTAGATTAATGTCATAAGTAACAAATGAGTGACAGATGGGTTGTTGTCCATTATCCATTTGTCAGTACCTTTCCTCCATGGCAGGAATTAATTTTGGTATCCACTTCTTGGTAGCTACTACTTTATTATCTCAGAATGCCCTATGGTGTGTCATTCCAGGAACATTTCAGAGGGGGTGGGGCGTGGCAGAAGGGATTGCAGTTTTTATTGGTGACCACCATTTCCCTCAGAATGTCCAATATTGGAAAAATAGGCCATACTTGGAAAGTGAAAGGGCTGCCTCCAGAAGGCACTCATAAAAATCGTGTCCTCCCTAAAAGTGTTGCAGTGCAACCTGACAACCAAACCCAGTGTTGTGGGTGGGTTCGATTGGATAGCCACAACACCCCATTGGTAGGTCCCTCGTTGCTGGGTGTAATCAGACCAATGGGACGCTAGTCAAACGGATCGAGGGACCTACATAAGCCCATGCACATGTCCCTGAGCTTCCTCTTTGGGCCAGTACATCGAAACACCCGCCCACCTCTCCCTATATTTAGGGCTTGCGCTTGACCTTGCTTTGCTGTCATGTGTCGCCTGTCGTTGGGACAGGGGCACGGCAGGAATTTTCCCCACTTGGCTGATTGGCTGTTGCCATTTGGGTTTTGCCTGCCGCATAGCAAATCGTCACAACTTGTAAGGTTGCGGATAGGCTCTGGTTCAGGTGATAGGGATGGGGGAACGCTCTCGCCATCCCTATGCGAAGGGTATTCCGTTAAAGGAATCCAAGGACTCGATGGTTTGGCCAACCCTGAGAGGGGCTGTGCCCATGCCTGAGTCCAGGGGGGCATCTGGGTGGTGGACTAACCTCACCCCGGCTTTCAGCTGTTCCAGGTGTTCACCCTTGGCTGACCTATGCTAGAACCCTGGGTCAGCGCTACCTGCAGAGCAGGGAGCTAGTCGAACCAGAGCCTATGCAACCACTCACTTGCTGTAATCAATAAAATTGTGGCCTAAATTCTGCCAAAAACCAAACCAAATATTTGAGTCTTGTCTGAATTTATTTAAGAGTGGTTAAAGGTCTAAACACGCAAATCAACTGTCCCTACAGGTGACAAAAGGGGAAAAATAACATACATGTTAACTAAATTAATGAATAATGAGAATTTAAAAATAACAAATGGACTAGCAAACAAGAAAATATTTTCTTGCAAACCCTTGCTGTGCACCCAAAGGACCTGAAGATAAACAGGCTGTTGGATGGTTCGAGGTGAGGTGCTACAAGACCTCTGCTGGACTAAATTACTTGGCTGCATTTGATCATCCCCACCATAGAGGGAGCAGCATTGTGACAATAGTCTGCTGCTGCATCTTCATGGTTAGATTACATGAGCT
The DNA here is from genome assembly GCA_034641385.1 of Darevskia mixta. NCBI lineage: Eukaryota > Metazoa > Chordata > Lepidosauria > Squamata > Lacertidae > Darevskia > Darevskia mixta. The sequence goes on along the minus strand of JAWWNH010000224.1, from coordinate 3,026,411 downwards.
AAAATTCCATAAATGTCATGAAGATTCTTCAGAAATTGTTGGTAGCAGAGATAGTCCATTAGAGCGAGGGATCTGGAACCCACAAAAGGGGCTAGAGCATCACAAACACATACCCAGTAAGTGTCCCAGCAAAACCGGAACACCTTGTTTATTCTCATGAGAGAATAGCGCCCATTTTGGGCGCAGTGATTTCATGCTGCGATTTCCCTCTGAAGAAAGCACTTTTTTTCAGGGCCACGATCTTGTGCAGTGCCCCAAAACATGCGTTGTTGGGTGCCATTCCCAAAAAAGTGCTTTTTTCAGTGTACAATTGTGGTGCGAAATCACATAAGATCACAGCTCCCCAAATGGCCACAGTGCTCTTGTGAGAAAGTTTGGGAAGATGGCATTCAAGAAGATGGTGCCCCGGATGTGTGTTTCTGCTTTGAAAATGTTTTTCCAAAGGACTTTGAGCTCTTGCTCTCTCGTAGATAACATGTGAGGGTTGTAGACTGGACCATGTGAGAAGGTATTGGATAGCAATTTCCATTTTGAAAGGAGTTGCCTTTGAGTCTTTGCCTCCCAAACTTAATGGAGTGAAGATGCATCTCTAAAGGTCACAGGGAGAACAATGCAAGTAAATGGCTCTCCAAAAGGGAGAGCAAACAGCCTGGAGGCTGCAAAGCAAACTGGACAGAGGGAGAGAGATGTCTGCTTATAAATCTGTTTGGGTTATTTTACATTTTGTAATATGCTGAGCCTGTGCTGGAAAGCACAAACTATTGTATGGATATTTTTTTGATGCTTTAATTGTTTTAAAGAAAGTTATGCAGTAAAGGTTTAAATATTTCTATGGGCCTGGACAAAGTTTCATTGGCAAAGGAGTCCATTCTTGTGCTTCTAGTCGCTTCAGACTGCACAATATTTAATTTTTGCAACACCTGATGCCTCAAAGGGAAGTCTACAAGCAGACCATGAACATGACAGCATTCTCCCCACTTGCCGTTTCCAACAACTGGTATCTAAAAGCATACCACCTCCGACTGCACATTAATTTCAGTAGATCTACTCCAAGTAGATTTAGTTGGATGCAACCCCTCAGTGCTTAAAACTTCATCATCAGTAGACTAGCAAAAGAGTGAAAGGCTATTGCAGCGGATCTGCCTAGATAAGATTCATTTCCTTAGCCTTTATGTGACACAAAAACAGATGTACTTCTGTCATTGCTCTGACCTCTCTGGCAAGATGAACAGCCTGTCTGATACATTTATTGATCAGAGAAAGGAACACTCCCTGGGAAATAAGCAATAGATGCTGTGCTGGGAAACCAAGGATTTTAACATCTGTCCCATGCAGATGGTAATTAATCTGGAATCTCTAATGTCTGCAACATTTGGCAACATTACTTTCTTAATCCAAGCACACAGATAAACAAATTTATTGGAGTGCTTGGTGGAAAACATTTTATGAATGCATTATCATTGCATATGCAACTCATAAATCAGCAAGATCTCTCCTCTACACTCTTAATTGTGTATATTACTGAAAACATCTCTCATTTTGCTCTCAGCTTAATAGCTTATTTCCCATCTCCCTCATCTAACTCACTTGAATTATAATGTAATGTTCACTGGATCCTAGGACTGCAGATATATTTCTTAATAAAATTATCATAACCGAACAAGGAAATTCCTCTAGATTTTAACTATCCATCATTTAGGTTACCCATGAATGACTAAATAAGCATGCAAAGCCCATGGGAGAGAATTGACAAGACCTACCAAATTAATAATGTGGAGCACAGTGTAGTTTTATCAGGTGTTTTGGCTTTTAAAATATGCCTTGTCATAATTAGACCAGCGTTTCCCAACCGGTGTGCTGCGGCACAGGAGTGTGCCGCAAGACACCGGCTCCTGTGCCGCGGGAAGACACCGGCTGCTGTGCCGCCCTGGGCCGCTTCCGCTTCCGGGTCGGTCCAGGCTGGCGTCGCCTCGGCTCCGCTTCCCGCTCGCGGCGGGCGGGAGGTGCCGGTGCCACCGGGCTCGCTCGGGGCCGGGTGGAGGTGCTGCCGGGGGGCTGGGCGCGGGAGGGGGGGCGGGCGCCTGGCCCGCCGATCTCCCGCTCCGTTTTCGCCCGCCTGGGTCCTTCCCCTCCCTCCCGCCTGGGCGCGCGGACACCCCGCCCCCCGGGGCGGGGGGGTCGGGGTGCATGTGGTGGTGGTGTGCCGCGAGATTTTTTTCGTGAGACAGGTGTGCCGTTGCCCCGAGGAGGTTGGGAAACACTGAATTAGACTTTGGTTTCCTCTCTAGGTTCTCCAGGTTGGCTGAGGTTCCTGGATGTTTAGCATGTGCTGTAATGCATACAGAAGCCTTTTGAATGTTGCAATATATATATATATATATATTTTCAACCATAGGTTAAAATAGACACATGGACCATATCTACTGTAACATAGGAAGCAGTTCCTAGTCTCCACAGTTAAACACCAATGCAGCACTAAGTTCCTGTCCCATCATTGCAAGGATTCCTACTTCCACAATGGGACTTTCCCCACCTCTCCCCCCACACTAAGCGCCCCCTAAATCTCTTCTGGGTTCAGGAGGGAAAGCCCCACTCTGCAAGCATATTAACATGAGAAGAGCCTGCTGGATCAAGCCAATGGTCCATCTATCATAGCCTCCTGTACTCACAAGGGCCAACCAGATGGGAAGTCCACAAGCAGACCTTTGCACAGGACCACTCTCCCCTCCTGTGGTTCCCAGGAACTGATATTCAGAAACATTACTGCCTCCAAATATAATTTATAGGGCTAAATGTGAAACCTGCTGAACTCATGCATTTGCCCAATTGGAAAACTGGAGGTTTTTCACACATCCAGCTGGGGCATAAACCCCAAATTGGAGTCTGCTGGTTTGGGAGTGGGGGAGAGGATAGCAGTAGTGGCAATTTCCACTTCTTTCCACTCCATTCTTTTACATGCTAAAATCACAACCTTTAAGATTAAAACCATTTATGGATACACAAACCTGTAAGAACTTTGGGAATTTCATAAATTTGATTACAGGATTCTGTGCATTATAAGGACACAAAGTTAATCTCCCAAAGTGAGAATGGAGGAACTTTAATATGGATAATATTGCAAAAGGGAAAAATAGATAAACAATACTGGATCCCATTGAAAGACACTCCAGTAAGATACTTTGAAATCAGGATTACACAGATACAGGGAAATGAACTCAGTGTAACCGTGAAAAACAATAATAACGAGCTCAGATAATAACATGACAGCAAAGTGACAATGAGCTCCTCTTTTTTTATTTATTCTGGCATACCTGTTGCTCATCAGTCACCTTCACCCTGCCATAAACCTGTTATTTTGCATGGCTAATGGAGAACCAGGATTAGTAGGGCCAAGGATTTTTCTCTTCCGTGTGTGACTGCATGTCCTCATCGTGCATGTTTATGCCTCTATTAGGAACTAGATGAAGGTGAAAACACTCCATAATGCAACCACAAATGAGATACAAACCTTGACATTTCCCATTCTGCTGCAGCACTTGCTTTTTAAAAAAAGCGAGAGAACACAATTAAGCCATAGAGTAGACTTCCTTCCCCCTTCCTTTGTGTCATTTTTAAATGGAGGGATATTGCTCATCACACAAAAGCATTGCAGTGACAGAGCCATTGTGTGTTCAGGTCCTCTCTGCTCCAAAGTACATCACAGAAACACTGTAAAGCATATTCCAAATGGCTAACCTTGTGTCTAGATTTTCACCTTGAATTCAGTTTAGTTTTCCATTCAGACTCAGCACTTAGGAGTAGGCACAAAATTTTCTGCTACAGACAGCCCTAAGAGGTGACATGTAGTGGAATTCTTTCCTTGTGTAATCTTATTTCTCTCAGCCTGAAACTGCCTGAATATTTGTGTCACTGTAGCAAAGATAAGATTTCTTTATTGTCATTGTACCAATACAATACAATGAAATTGGATGCTTTCCCATAAAAACAACACAGTTCTGCTTTAAAGAGATCTGCTTTAAACTTTTTGAGACTGTGCATGTTCTAGACTGCCTGCCCTCCATCCAAATGCTACTCAATCCAGCTCAGTACTACCGGTATGTATTTGTGTATATTTGTAGGTCGATAGGGAATCACCTGTGCCATGATGTGCATGATTCTCCAGCCCAGTCCAACAGCTGTGGCTGCATATGCACAACCCTTTTTGAAAAGCTGGAGTGCAGCCTATCAGCTGTTTAGGAGCAGAATCAGGGAATAGATTCCCCCTTCCCCTTCCCCTTCCCCACCCAACTGCTGATTGGTTGGACTGCAGCTGCCCCCCAACCAAGTAAATAAATAAATAAAGGTAAAAGGACCCCTGACCGTTAAGTCCAGTCGCGGACGACTCTGGGGTTGCAGTGCTCATCTCACTTTACTGGCCGATGGAGCCGGCGTACAGCTTCCGGGTCATGTGGCCAGCATGACTAAGCCACTTCTGGTGAACCACAGCAGCGCACGGAAACACCGTTTACCTTCCCACCGGAGTGGTATCTATTTATCTACTTGAACTGCTAGGTGGGCAGGAGCAGGGGCCGAGCAATGGGAGCTCACCCTATTGCAGGGATGCGAACCGCCAACCTTCTGATCGGCAAGCCCTAGGCTCAGTGGTTTAGACCACAGCGCCACCTGCGTCCTGCGCCACCCACGTCCGAGTAAGTCAAGGGGCTTACTCCCAGTTAAATGTGTTTATGGTTGCTGCTGCCTAAAGATTCAAGTTCTGACTCTAAGCAAGAACTCCAGATCTTTTACTTTGGGGCTTGATTTGACCTGAACTATGTATATTTCATGCTATTTTAAATATTTTTGACGTGCTTTCGAACTGCTAGGTTGGCAGGATATAAAATAAATAAAAATACTTAACTAAAAATAGAAATTTTAGAAAGATTTTGACAGATTTTTCTGAGCACTTGGGGTCGCCAGACAGAGAGTGATGACAGGTGGGTGTCCTGCCCCCACTAACGTAAATCCTGGCTGTGTCCATGTCTCATCCCTTTTAAAAAGTCTATGTATATGTTAACCTAATGCTCCATGCATGATTCATGTCATGGCAGCTTCCTTGTGTGAGAGACTGCAGTCAAACATAACTATGCATGACTGCTAGTTAGTGCATGAAGGAGTAAAGGACCACAGAGTTGTATTGCAAGATCGACTCAGCCAAATCACATACCTCAAAATGAAGCCCCCCCCCCCGCATCATGTAACCAATGAAGGAGGATGTGTGTAAGCTTGTTCCTGAGCTTACAGCACGTGTTTGGAACTATATTCTGTATTTTCTATCCAAGAGTACTTTGCTGCATGGAACAATGCATGACTGAGACCTTGAATCTGTAAGTAAAGCATTTTAAGCTTACTTAACAGTGTGTGTTCTGCTCACTGCAAAAAGGGTAGAAAGAAATCAGCTGCTGTGTGCAGCTAAACGGGATAAAAAGGTTTAACAAATTATATTCCTAATGCTATATTTCTGCTTAACTTTTGTGAGTTTAATACTCTGCTACTGGGCAGGGGCGTTCCGTGCCTCTTGGCTACCCGGGGCGGGAAGCCAAGAGGCACCCCCCGGGGGCGGGGCGTCGCTGCGTGTGCGTGCGTCATGACGTCATGACGCACGTGTAAAGCGCGACGCCCCGCCCCCGGGGATGCCGGGGGCCAGCTTCGGGAGCCTCCCGAAGCCGGCGCCCATCCGGCATGGCATTCCTTGGTGCGTGCGGCGGCTGCTCGCAGCCGCCCGGTGCGCCAAGGAGTGCCGGACGGGCGGCGGATTCGGGAGGCTCTGCACTGCAGAGTCTCCCAAAGTCGCCGCGCCTGTCACCCCCCTTGGCGCACGGGGCGGCACGAGCAGCCGCCCGGTGCGCCAAGGAGTGCCGGACGGGCGGCGGATTCGGGAGGCTCTGCAGAGTCTCCCGAAGTCGCCGCCTGTCACCCCCCTTGGCGCACCGGGCGGCACGAGCAGCCGCCCGGTGCGCCAAGGGGTGCCGGACGGGCGGCGGATTCGGGAGGCTCTGCAGAGTCTCCCGAAGTCGCCGCCTGTCACCCCCCTTGGCGCACCGGGCGGCACGAGCAGCCGCCCGGTGCGCCAAGGGGTGCCGGACGGGCAGCGGATTCGGGAGGCTCTGCAGAGTCTCCCGAAGTCGCCGCCTGTCACCCCCCTTGGCGCACCGGGCGGCACGAGCAGCCGCCCGGTGCGCCAAGGGGTGCCGGACGGGCGGCGGATTCGGGAGGCTCTGCAGAGTCTCCCGAAGTCGCCGCCTGTCACCCCCCTTGCGGAGCGCAAGTCAGGGCAGGGAGAGGGGCGGGCCAGCGAGGAGGGGTGTCACCCCTCCTCGCTGGCCCGCCCCTTTCCATTCCCCGGCTCTGCAAGCCAGCGGCGGGAAAAGCCGCTGGAAGGGGGGGGGCGCCATTTTCGGCGCTGCCGGGGCGGAGCCGCAGGGGCGGCCAGCGAGGGGGGGTGACACCGCTCCTCGCTGGCGCCCCTGCAGGTCCACCCCGGCATTGCCGAAAATAGCCTTTTTAAAAAAAAATAAATTTTTTTTTTAAATTTTTTTTTTAGCGCCCAAAGTGTCACCCTCCCTCAGGGTGGCACCCGGGGCGGCCCGCCCCCCTCGCCCCCCCTTGCTACGCCCCTGCTACTGGGGCTCCCTGTGTGCAACCCCATGTTTGGCCTCCAGGCACCAGCCATTTTTCTTTTATATATTTTAATATTATACAATACAGTCACAGCAAAGAAAATAATGTAGTGTTAAGATTATGGCATCATTTTACATGGTCTTAAAACACCGGCTATGGTCCTGATCCAGATGAGGGCTCCTGTGCTGACAATTTGTGTTATTATTATTATTATTATTTTATTATTCAGTATTATTCAGCAATTTACCTTAAGCCACACAGCCAAAAATGGCTCCCTGGGAACTGTGCCTTCTCCTCCCTGCCCCCCCCCCAGTACAGTTTGTCAAAATGGTGGACCCCAGGAAATTACTTTTATAGGTATGATAAATATACTCAGGGTTCATTCAATGGGTGGAATGCTTTATGTCAAGGTTTATATACTGTATAATACTGCTGAAGCTAAGTTACCCGGGATATTTTTATTACCGTTCCCAAACAAGCATTTCAAATGAACCACATATTTATTCAAGGAAAGGCCAGGGTCTTTCATTTTGCTTTTGTGATATCTGTAAATAGGAATCTGTGGAGGTCTGATTAAATAAGCCTTAGAGCTCATCTATCTGTCAGCTTGTCATCTGCCTCACCTCTTCTTCTTTTTTTCTTTTCCATCAAAAAAATAAATCCTATTGACTGCAGCACCTGCTGCAACGTCATCTTATGAAAAATGGTTACTGGATTATAGGTGAATAACGAGACTTTGCCATGCAGTGTTACTGGCATGAGGTGCCACCTGTGACACAACTGTCATACTAAGACTGCAAGTTGACATAATAATTTTAGACTGAAGTCCTTAAAGAAAGAACTCCAGCCTCACAATCCAACCAAAATGAGTGTCAAGAAACTGTATAGGTCATATTCCTAGTGTGCAAGAAAACAGAACAGCTTCTCACCAAGAGAAGTATTAAGCAAGTGGAATGAAACTGTTGCTTTGTGTTGAAGGATAGCAGCTGAATTCTAATTGTGGCTATGGCAGAATTTTTGTTCCGGAATATTTTGGGGATGGAAGGTCTCTCTCCCAGCTTATTCACATTTCTGTCCCATGGTTTCCAGGTAGAGGTTCAAAAGGTTTTTCTTTTGTCCTGCTGCTCTCCCCAGCAAAACCCACTGTTTACTGCTGAATCACAACCAATATCAATCTGCTGAAAACCCAATTGATGTTTGTTCTGATTCAGCAGTAAACAGCAGGTTTTCCCAGGGAAAGCAGGAGGACACACACACAAAAAACACCACTCAGACCTGTGCCTAGAAATCACAGGACAAGTGGAAGTGGGGATGAGCTCCGCCCCGCCCCATCCCGCCCTTGCATACACCTTGCTCACCTTTTCTTGTGCTGCTGCTTCTTGTACCAATTTTTGTAAGAGGAGCTTTTAGCTGAGGTGATCACATAGCCAACTATAGGGGGCTCTGGGTGCCTGAGCACCCACAAAAAAATTGTTGTGGGTGCTCAGCACCCACACCGCAGGGCCCCTGACACAACTTCCAAGGTCTCGCGAGACCTCAGAACCTGACTTCCGATGCCACCAGAAGGCCAGGGGGCGCATGTGACGTCATGATGTCACATGCACTGGGCCCCCATAGCGTGGGGGATATGTCACATCATCATATGACGAGAGATTTGGCATTGGCACAAAGTAAATCTGAGTGAGGGCAGAAAGCACTTCCCTCACTCTGAACAGGTTTTCTACTGACACCAAATATCATCAGATTTGGCTACACGATGACATCGCAAAGCCAAACCAGAGCAAGGACAATGCTTCCCGGCTTCACTCTTAATGGGTGAACATCTTTGTCTTGTTTTGCATTCTCATTTCCCATACTCTCCAATATTTCTTCGATGAAAATAGGGATGGTCCTATTCCATCATCATCTTATTATTATTATTTATACCCCACCCATCTGACTGGGTTGCCCCAGAGCAGGGGTAGGCAACCTAAGGCCTGTGGGTCAGATGTGGCCCAATCGCCTTCTCAATCCGGCCCGCGGACTGTCCGGGAATCAGCGTGTTTTTACATGAGTAGAATGTGTCCTTTTACTTAAAATGCATCTCTGGGTTATTTGTGGGCCCTGCCTGGTGTTTTTAAATTAGTAGAATGTGTGCTTTTATTTAAAATGTGTCTCTGGGTTATTTGTGGGGCATATATTTCCCCCCCAAAAAATATAGTCCGGCCCACCACATGGTGTGAGGGACGGTGGACCGGCCCACGGCTGAAAAAGGTTGCTGCCCCCTGCCCCAGAGACTCTGGATGGCCTCCAACATATATAAAAGCATAGTAAAACATTAAACATATAAAAAACTTCCCTATAAGGTTTCAGATGTTTTCTAAAGGTTGTATCTCCTTGGCTCGGGGTCACATAACTCCATACCCTCCAACATTTCTCCAATGAAAATAGGGGCGTCCTAAGGAAAAGCTGGACATTCCGGGGTCAAATCAGAAACTGGGAAGGCTTCTGTAAATCTGGGACTGACCCTGGAAAATAGGGACACTTGGAGGGTCTGATTTCCACCTTGGCTACCCAAGACTTGGTGCGAGCTGGTCTGCAAGTTAAACAACAACACAAAACAGAAAATATGTTCATGGCAGAGCACTGAATAGCATTTGGCCAGAAGTAATAGAAACACTTGCTGGAAATGATTCTGTACAAGAAATGGTTCAATGACATGACAGCCTGACGTTACCAATACATCAGGAGTTTGGCAGGAATAAAGGACTTTGCCTTGCCTGAAGTGTCATGTTGCCTAGTTGCATTACCTTGTGCTATATTGATCACACAGTGTATATCAAACAACAGACGGTTGCTATGTTGCATCAATGAGCCACTTGTCACAATGAATATGGCCTTCCATTGAAGCAAGCTAATTACCCATCTTGTCCAGTTCTTCTATAAGCGATGGGCAAGGTGTTGTGAGTCTCAAATAGCCAGTGTGTCATAGTAGTTATAGAAACCTTCTCCAAGCACTGCCTGGGGGTACTAGATTGGTGAAGGTGGATATTGGACTAGCACTGGGGAAACCCAGCATCAAATACCCACCGAGTCATGTGACCTCTTGGCCAGTCACTTTATCTCATGTGTTAGTCTAACCTACCTCAAAGGGTTGTTGTAAGGATAAGTGGTGGGGTGAACTAAGTATGCCACATTGAGTTTTGGAGGTTATGCTGGATAATAATGTGATCAGTAATAATAATAAATAGAGAAATTCATGGGTCCCGCAAACTACCTTGACCGACACACACACACTGTACCAAGAAACCAGATTCCTCAGACGAATTTGGAAAATGCGCTAATTTATAGGGTCAAATCTTCCAACATTATTTAAAAAGCTGACCATAGCTGTTTGCCTGTTAAAGGCAAGAACTGTGCCGTTCAGGAAACATAGGGATCAGCGTGCTTGTTTTACAATCAGTAGCAAGTAACCTCTTCCAGACAAAAGGAAAGCTGAACAGCAGGCAAGCTTAAGCTGTGACGTCAAGGCTGCCTCTTTCTCAGCTGCTTTGTGTTTAGACAGCTCCATAATAAGCAAATAAGGTTCCTGCCCAGCAGCTGTTCAAGGCCTGTGGGGAAAGAAAGAGAGAGTGATCTCAGGCTTCCTCCGATTAGGCAGATGTCCCCATAACAGTTGTCACCATAGCCATTAATAGACAGTGGTTTAGTCTGTAATTTGAATTACACATGTTTGGAGAGGCACCAGGACAGGAAAGGTCTTCTGAGCAGGAATAATCAAACTCTGGGGGAAACATGTGGAAATGAACAGTGCTATACACAAAATGGCTTCTTCCACCTTTGGCCTCAACGTATCTTGTCTGTTAGCCTTATTAACTAAGAGCAAACTCCCTGTTGATGTCATTCATGCTTTTTTAAAAGCATGTTTAAATAAGCCACTTCTATTTTGCCAGAAAGACTGCTGGGCGTGCATCTCTGACCTGCTCCTGATCTGAGACCAACCCCTCCTTCTGCTTCCATTTGCTTCCCTCACAGAAAATGGCAGCACCTTCAACAGAGGTGGCCCATTCTGCTTTGGCACAGGCGAAACAGGAAGTGCTGCCCCAAATTAGCAGCATGTCTCTGCCACTGGCAGAGGTGCCGAGGCAGACAATGGGTTATTCTGCCACCTGAGGCAGTGGCCTCACCCTGCCTAATGGCTGGCCCAGTTCTGTCTTTCCTTTTCAGTTTTCATTCTTCAGATTTCCACATCAGTGTACATTTTTTAAAAATAGTCATCATGAAAATTCACCAGCATTTTAGTGTGAATTTCGCTCAATATATATTTAAACTGCAATTTTGCCTAATATACACATTTCTGTGAATCAATTTCCCCTAAGATAATGCATTTTGTATGTCATTTTCACCAATATGTGCATCCCACATACCTTGACACCTACTTAAGCATTTTGCTACAGTAAAATAAAAAACCATTGGGCTTGCAAAGAAAGATTTGGCAGTGTGAGACTTACTTAAGGAACTGAAAGCAGCCTGCATGTTCTGAGGGGGCCATTGCTCATAAATCAGGCCCAGGGCTTTGCGTAATCCATGAGAGAAGCAGCATTTACACCAGAAATATATTGGCCATGCCAGGGGTAATTCAATTTCACATTTCACACAGTCTATACATTTCTAATGGCATTAATTTAAAGCAGATCAATAGATGCAGAAGAAACTTGCTTAGAGTACTTTAGGAGCTGCTTTTTAAGTATGACAAATGTCCCTTCTCTCCAGGCTCTCCCTCTTAGGTCACACACAAAAGAACTCGGCTCAGCACTTCCCCCACCTCTGAATGTTAAATATCTAGAAAATGGAACTTTAAACAACACTGTAAGTCTAAGGAAATGTGTTCTTTTCCTCTTACTCTGTGACCCAAGTCCACATTCTTTCTCATGCCGAAACTTGTTGAAAAAGCATGATATAGGGCTATTCTCTGGTAGGTTTGCACAAAATGCTAAACCATGGTTTATTACACAATCATTTATTTCATTGTCAAAACCCAGGCCAGTGGCTTAATCATGATTTGTTAACCACAACTGAACCACACTTGTCAGCCATGGGTTGTTGGTTTAAAGGCCTTGGATTAGGTTAACCATGGTTTAGTGCTACATGCAAATGTGGCCCTGTCTTTCTGGAGGGTGAAAACAAGTGAAGAGTCAGTTGTGGGTAGAATTGCCCCCTTGAAATCCAGTATATAGTACATACTACAGTATATAGTGCAGGGTCTAAACCACTGAGCCTCTTGGGCTTGCTGATCAGAAGGTCGGCAGTTCGAATCCCCATGACGGGGTGAGCTTCCGTTGTTTGGTCCCAGCTCCTGCCAACCTAGCAGTTCGAAAGCACGCCAAAAAAGTGGAAGTAGATAAATAGGTACTGCTCCGATGGGAAGGTAAATAGCTTTTCCGTGCGCTGCTCTGGTTTCAGTGTTCCATTGCGCCAGAAGTGGCTTAGTCATGCTGGCCACATGACCCGGAAAAACTGTCTGCGGACAAACGCCGGTTCCCTCAGCCTGTAAAGCGAGATGAGCGCTGCAACCCCAGAGTCCTCTGCAGCTGGACTTAACTGTCAGGGGTCCTTTACCTTTTTTTTTTTTTACATAGTACAGATTAGACTGGTACACGGCTAGGCAAAGCCCATTTAAGGTAAAGGTAAAGGGATCCCTGACCATCATGACAAAGCCGTTTCTGGTGAACCAGAGCAGCACACGGAAACACCGTTTACCTTCCCGCTGCAGCGGTACCTATTTATCTACTTGCACTTTGACGTGCTTTCGAACTGCTAGGTTGGCAGGAGCAGGGACCAAGCAATGGGACCACACCCCGTCACGGGGATTCAAACTGCCGACCTTCTGATCGGCAAGCCCTAGGCTCTGTGGTTTAACCCACAGCGCCACCTGCGTCCCTTTTTAAAGCCCATTTAGGCTACTGTAAATTTTATCAACTCCAAGATAACCTACATTTCCAAATATTTTATGTTGACTCTTAATCATTTGAAATATTTATCCAGCCCTGGGCTGGGATATTTAGGACCTTTCTCCAGTTATGCAGAAGTACATTTTGCTATGCTCTAAATTCCCCTACAACAGGAGCCTCCAAATTTGCCTTAATGTTTTTGTTCAGGCAACATTTGTTAGCAACATGGATCCTAGATCTTATCAGCTTTGCTCACTCAGTGGAGAGTTTCTTCATCAGTGCAGCACTCACTCCCATCAGGGTATCCAATGCTGGTGAGGAGGAAATTACACCCAACACACAGCTTGACTAGCAATCTATTATAAAAGTACCATAAGACTCAGTACTTTCTCCCCTCAGGCAAAAGGCTGCCTAGGGAACATCTGACTTCCCAGCAGAGAGGGGAGAGCAAAATAGGTAAAATCAAATCTCTCAAAATAATGTTTAGGCATCTGCAATTTCTCAGTGATGGAAAACAGCCAACAGTGTTGTTAACATTAAGTAGAATATGTCATGCTTAAATTGTTCGGGGGGAAGAAAAAACTATCCAGCCCCTTTAATTATAAAAAAAACCCCATAAATTCGCCAGAAATCAAAGATGTGGTTTAAAGCAGAATGTGGGAAACAGCAGTGACACTATTATTGCACTGAATCATTTTTATGAAGATATGATAAAGCCATAAAACAAAGAACAAACAAGAAGGCAGTTAACAAAGCAAAGCAGCTCTTTATGTACTTAGCACGACAGTTTTATGAGCGCAATACACCCAAATCGCCATAGCAATAAGAAATCTAATAAATGTAAGTTATACTAAGGCAAAAACGCACCTCAGTCTATAGCTCTCTGTATCATTCTATACCAGGCACATCTTATGAAAATCTCAATTTCTCTGCTGGAAAAATGGCAGGCATATGGAAAGGCTGCAATATTTGGGCATTTTACTTGAGATCATAAAAAAGCTGGATGGCGCTTACCTTGAAGAAGAGAAGACAGGCAAAAGCTTTACACATAAAATCACATTCTTTTTTGAAAATCAGGCAAAAAGACTGCCTCCCTAGCACAGAAAGTGTCCCAAACGACTGTTATTGCTGACCTGCCAGTTGGCCACCAATCATAAGCCTCGTGGGTTCCATTTTGAACTCCATATTTGAACAGCATATGCAACTTTCTTCAACAGGCTTCCACAGGTAGATGACTAATCTACCCTGAGTAGATGGGGTACCTCAAAAGCATCCTAGTCTGTTGACTATCTCTGTAGGGATGACAGTATCAAAACATTCTCAATTCATGGTGCAAGGCTATGTACGTTTCTGTTGATCTATCCCTTTGATCTGGAAGGCTTTCTCAGACTTCTGTTTAATGTCCGTAGACACGAAGGCCTCATTTGAACATAACATGAAACTAGTTTAATGTCACGTTACATACCACCACCACCCCGTCTCCAAGAGTTGCGAGGTTCCAGGGGTTCCAGGCATGCTTCACCCAGAGTCTGTGCTTCCTTTTGGAAAATGAGACACAGCATATACAATCTGAGCCTATGAGGGAGCAATACACTTCAAGAGGTTCCGGTTTCCTCCATAGCCACAGCTGCCTTGGATTTAAGCAGACATTGCTCTCAAATGTTTCTCTCTGACTTTCTCTCCAGCCCACTCCATACTAATTCTGTTGCATAAAACCTTACTCTCCCTCACTAACCTAAGCTCTGGCCTTTTCTAACACAGGGAGAGGCTCCATTCCTTTGATCCTTTGTTGTGTGCTGACACACACACCCGCCCCCAGCTATCACCTCCAAGGAAATTAGTCTTAGGCCTGCCATATTTTGAAGAGCAAAAAAAGAGGAAATATTTGCAGACTTCTACTTTTAACAATGGATCCCTATAACAACTCTACCCATGAAAAAGAGGGTGTGTCCTGGGAAAAGAGGACATATGGCAACCCTACTAAACACATGTTGATTTCCTGGGATCTATTATTACAGTGGTACCTCGGTTTAAGAACAGTCCGGTTTAATAACGATTTGGTTTACAAACTCCGCAAAAGCGGAAATAGTGTCCCGGTTTGTGAACTTTACCTCGGTCTAAGAACGGAATCCGAACGGTGGAAGGGCACCGGTGGCATTTTTACATTTTTACAATAATGCTTTAAATATTCAACAAAAGGTTTCCACTCCTCCTTAAAATCTGCCTCTCCTTGATCTCTACTTTTCATAGTTAAATATGCCAATTCGGCATATTCCATCAGTTTTAACTGCCATTCTTCTTTAATAGGTATCTTCTGGTTCTAACATTTTTGTTCATAAGGTACTCTTGCTGATGTCACGGCATTTAAGAATAGGTTCATCTGACTTATTGAAATGTCTGACCCAGTTATCCCTATGATATGAGAATGCTTTAGGTTTTGGGGGGGAACATCACCTTAAACAATTTTTAAAATCTCATAAAATCATCTCCCAAAAGTCCTTAGCCACTTTGCATGGCCACCACATAGGATAAAAGGTGCCTTTTGCTTCTTTACATTTCCAACATATACCTGACTCTGATTTGTACATTTTTGCTAGCTTAAAGGTAAAGGGACCCCTGACCGTTAGGTCCAGTCGCAGACAACTCTGGGGTTGCGCGCTCATCTCGCTTTACTGGCCAAGGGAGCTGGTGTACAGCTTCCAGGTCATGTGGCCAGTATGACTAAGCCGCTTCTGGCGAACCAGAGCAGCGCACGGAAACGCCGTTTGCTAGCTTACTCGGTGTCAAATACCATCTATGAATCATTTTCATAAAATTATATTTCAAAGCATAACACGCTGTGAATTTTTTATTTAATTGCCAGTTTCCCCCATGCCTCTCTATATTGTACCCCACATCACTAGACCAATGTATCACAGCAGATTTAACCATTTCATCTTTAGTTTCCCATTCTAGAAGAATCTTGTAAATCTTTGAAATTAATTTTTCTCTATTCTCTAATAGCTCTTTTTCAAACTGAGAGCTTTGATGAATAAATCCATAGTTCTTGCCTTGTTTAAAGACTTCACTCAATTGGTGATACCACAACCAATTAGTCACCCAGTCCTTCATATTGTCTAACTTCTTAAGCCTCTTCCAAAAGTCCAATAATTCCCTATAAGTCACCCATTTCTCTGTGAAATTGCTTCTATGGGCAAAAGCCACAAGGGTGTTTTCCTTTCCAACAAGTCTTTATACTTCTTCTCCCAGACTCTATACAAATTCTTCCTAATTACATGATTTGAGAAGCTTTTGTATATCCTGGCTTCATCCACACTTATCTTTTGCTCTACCACACTTTCCCTTTTGATGCTGAATCCAAAGAGACGGCAATTCAAGTTTTCTGCAGAATCGTTTTCAATGGTAAAAAGCGGGTTTTCACAGGGCAAGTGCCAGGGCAAAAACAACTACAACAATGATGCTTAGGTATGGAGCTTTAAAGTGCAGACCTATGCCTAGAAACATGGCACAAAAGGAAGTCTGGATGAGCCCTAAGTGTCCTTTGTATTCCTCAACTGCAGCTAATTAAAATAAAAGCAAAAGCTTCCAGTCTGCTACTCGTGGCCATGAATGATTGCTTGGGCATGTTTATTGTATAGCATTTTTCTTTAAACCTGATATACAGTGACCCATTTCAGAGATCTGTGAGAACAGCTACCTTTAAATGCTCAGAACACTGCAGTGTTGTGAGTTTGGTGTTTGGTGTTTTTTTTGCGGAGAATGTTGACAGCTTTTTCTGAGCAGTGCTTTGTGAGGGCCAAATGCATCAAGGGTTTAACTTTGCTTGATTCTGGTCCAATTTACACAGGGAGCAAATTTGGCCAGATGTGATTAAAAACTGAACAAAATGCAAAGGAATCAGGGGAAATCAAGAATATTCAATGAATTCCTGATGCGGATGTATCACTTTATATCCTTGAGGGCTTATTACTGATGCACACTTTTTGTTTGAAACTGAAAGATGTTCAGAATTCAGTAATGTAAAACAAAGAAGGAACCATACCATGAAGGATTATAAAAATTATCATATATATTAATCTTATGCAGTTCTAGAGACTTCTGCCAACTTCGTAAGCTGGTTAAGTAACTGTTCTCTCTTTCCCCATCAAATGAGAAATATTTTAGGCTTCACTGATTGTGAGGATCTCAAGTTGCAAGATGTTCTGCCGTACTCACATTATTCTCACATTTCATCTAGCAGTCTGGTATTCTTGAGGGATGGAACTGGGATAATAGCATCAAAAGTGCTGCCAGTAGCAGCCAAAAATCTGTTTGTGACAGTTGCTGTGACCAGCTAATCAATCTCAAGCTGAAATCAACCATATATTTCCCCCAATTACCCTTAAAAATAGAAAAACTAAATCCCCATTCACCAGAGAGCCAACAAGGCAATCACAAGAGAGCCAGCCATTCCTAACAAGAAGTCAGAGACTTTATTGTTACAAACGACAATGACATGTCAGTTCTAAACACATTTACCGGGAGGTGGGGTGGGGGATCCCTACTGATTTTGGTGTTATTTAGAGCCAATCCACATGCTCAGAAAAAGAATGGAACATAGCCTTCCTGGAATGCTTGACCCAAGAATGGGAGTAGGGCAGCAGTGACTGGCAGCCATCAGAACTGGTAGGGTGGAAGGCAAGGAGTCCAACAGCAGGTGGCGCCAGAGCCAAGATTCGTCCCCATCCTCCTCCTGGTGAAGTTTCCTGGAAGCAGGAAACAGAAACTCCTCTCTCCTATCCTTCCTTTTCTCTCTAGAAATTGACAGCTCTATTGCTGCTGTTAACTCTTGAGGAGCCAAGCAGCATGAACCTCTTGGCTGCTCCAAGCAGAGAGCAACGAGAGGCACTCAGCTTGCAGGGTATGCATTAACTTCTCTGCCCCCTCAAATATTTTATTCAGGGGGGATGAAGGGGACTCAGCCCCTAGGAGACGGTGCCTATGGTGAGAGCCTTAACCTTGCGCTGTATACAGTCATGTAGTGGGGGGGGTGAGGGGGCAGTTGCCCCGGGCACATTTTTTGGAGGGGGATGACTAGGTGCCCCCAAAACAGGCTCCTACCAGAGTCTGGCAAGCAAGGGTGATGCCGAGGCAGCTTCCTCACACCCAGCCGCAGCTCTGCTCCCAGGTTAGAGTCAGTGGCAGAGTTATGGCTCCTCTCCTTGGCTGAGCTACACACATGAGGGAGCTGCCCAGGTCTGACCCAGGGGCAGAGTGGAGGGGCCAGAAGCAGCTTTCCTGCCCCTGGGTGCTCCCAGGCACTGGCGGAGGAAGGGGGTGCTGTGGGTGCAGTCCACCCCGGGTGTCATCCCTGAATGGGGGTGACATCGCCGCCCCACCCACCTGGGACGCTAGCCCCGCCACCAGGTGAATAGCATGTGTGCCGCTCCGGGTGCCGGAGCAGCTAGCTCCACCTCTGCTCCCAGGTCAGGTGTAGAGGAGAGTAGGGGGCAGCGCTGTCACCGCTCTCCTCTGCTGGGCTGCAGTGAGCCGGAGTGGGTTCCCTCCGCGCCCTGCCTCCCTTGGGGGTGCACCCTACACTCCGCCACTGACTGTATACAATGTCATTGAATGATGGTGCTAATATGTGTTTGGGTGAGTTCCAATGATATTGCCTCAGTTTTGCTGGTTGTGGGGAGAGTGAGGTATAGTTTCAGTGGAGGGGATGACTACCATCTTGGGTGGAGGTCTAGATGTTTGGTCTCCGTCTCCCTTCTCAGCCCCTCTGCTCCTCCAGACTTTTCCGGTCGTTCATCCACTGGGCTCCCTGGTATGGTGGTACTGTGATATAATGCCAGGCCAGTCTATAATGAGACAATGTTCATCCACAAGGGGCTGGCCTAGCATGTATTACTGAGACTTGTGTGACTGATTTGGGTGGTCACATTACTCGCTCCTGCCTATCTTGGTACTGGCTACAGCACTGGAGGGTTGAGCGGGAGGGTGATGGCATTGTCCACAGAAGTACCATCTCGCTGTCTAAGGTACTCAGTGGGCTAGATCTCTGGCCTCGTGTTGAGCACACATAGGAGAACTCTGGTGATAGGAACTATGGAAAGAGGCCACTTTATAAAAAATACTGTCCTAAGGGCACACATTGAAATAACAGGTTGCTACCAGTCATAGTCTCAGAACTAAGTTACATTGAGGTTAGTACCGTAGTATGGCTGGGATTTCAGGATCATAGGAGTGTTCTGCTCAGCAGATTTAAGTTTATAATGAATATGATTAATTAAAGAAGATATTACAAACTAGTTAAGTAGCAGCTGATCATCTGCCAGCATTTATACAAATCCATTCTCCTCAATTAATAAGTTGTTGTTTTTTTAGCTCTTTCTATATAGTTAGCCGTGTTAAATTCTGGGGTGATATTTGAAGGTTCATTATTCGAGAAAGAAGCAATGACTCAAAACTGCAGAAATTCTAAATCAAGCAATTTAGCCAAGTGGGGATAAGGGGAAGGTAGCAGCTCCTGACTATAAAGTAATTACACTAAAGTTTAAGGGAAGCATCATAGCAAAAGGTTAAAGCTCATTAAAATGTTGCAATGCTATTTTTCTAGAAAAAGAGGTTCCGGAACTCACCATGAACATCTCTCTAATTCGCTTATAATGGCAACAGTGCCCATCTGAGAGGGGCCGGAACTGAGTTCCAGTGAGTTCTGACTGAAAAAAAGCCCAGGTGCAAACTATTTCATATTCTCCACACTAATGAATATTGACATATCTAGTCTTCATTTCAGAAACAGGAATGGTCAGTTTTCACATTAGAGGTCACAAATGATAAAATCGGTCTGCTGGAAGCACAGACTCAGATTTTGTTGGTGGTGAAGATGCTTTACCTTTCATCTGACTGCACATGGGTGATCTGCTTATAGAGGTGAGAAGGAAAGCAAACTATGCACAGTTCAACACACACACCCCACCACCATTATAAAGGGGATAGGATTGTGCTGGAAAACAATAACATTAAAACACTCTTCCAAATAACAGTGGGCATGGAAAAAGAGAAGGAAGTTCTGTTCAGCAAACAGAAGGGGGGGGGGTGTCTCTTGAGCAAGTGAAATGGCAATGTTGAATACATCATACTACCCAATGAAAATATAAATAATGGGTAACACCACAACTGGAAAAAAATATTAACCCAGAATCAGGTTTTTTTTCTAGAAAAATAGGTGCCGGCACTCACCATGAAGTTGTTACAGTAAGTGTCACACTTGTTGACAACAACAAAAAAGAGGTGCCGGTAGTGCCCTTGAGTGCTGCCTTAAAAAAAGCACTTCCCAGAATCTATATTACCTTATTTTAAAAGTTTATACCAAAGACAAACAACTTCTGTATTCCCAAGGATTCCCTGTGATAAGTGTCCTGATCCCATTAGAGGTGCTAACCTTTGGTTTGGGGGGAAAGTTTGTGCCCATTAGTACAGGTAAAAGGTAAAGGTATGGTGCCCATTAGTAGGGGCATCACAGTAATGACACTGAAATATTTTGGCATAATTATCGTGGCATTATAATCATGGGATAAATACATTCGCGTGACTAGGCCAGGGCATTGTATGCAAGCTCAAATACAATTCTAACATGAAATTAGTTTCTTTTTCCTTATGAGTGAGTCTGTGTTTGATGGGCCAGGTCCCAGCCAGCAGGAGACTAGTTGGCGATTCCCTGTTGAATGCATGCTTTAACAAAGCCATTCAAAATCTCTCCAGAATATATAAAACAGCTGCTCATTTTGTTGGACTCTAAAGATTTATAGATGCTGTACAGATGCACTTTTAATTCCTCTTTACATTTATAGAGCTCCATTATTTGCGTATCTTTCTTAGACCCCTGGGGTATGTTGAAAAAAGCGGGTTGAGAGTGTCACTGACTTATATCATGCAGTTAACACTTAGAGACAGAGGGATGCGAATTGTCTAATTTGCCTCCAGCAGTGTTTAAATTAGATTCCAGATGGAAATCTCTGATTCCCACTTAAAAAAACTGCTAGCAGTAATCTAGGTCAGATGGGATGAATCCCACAAATCAATATTTAAAACATATTGTGCTTTAAATTTTGTAGGTGTTATTCAAGATGAGAAAAAGCACAAAGTCTTGATTGCAGACAGAAGCCTTTACTTAGGAAGAACATTTTACTCCCTATATATAATTTCATTATGATTACTGTAGAAAGAGGACAAAACAGGCAAGGTGATATAACATTTATTCACCCAAGCCTCTGAACTAGGTCTAATTCTTCCTTGGAATAGTCCCGACAGGGTCTGAGTTTTCTGTTACATGCATTTGGCATGTGAGCTTCCACATATTCCTGTTTTGTTCATTCCTAATATCCATTGTTATGCTGCTGCTTGCCATCTACATCAGTTGCTGGAGTTTCGTGGAATGTATCTGGGCTCTGTGTGTCTTTTGTCCCTCCTCTCCACCTGTGCCCTCCAAAACCTGCATAAAGGTGTCTGTGCACACAGAACCTGCCTTTTAAAAACTAATAATAAAAAGAATCCCAGGATGAGTAAGTGTTTCCAGCCTCATCCAGCCAGGTACCATGTACCACAACAGGCAAAATGGAGGCTTAGGCTTTTAGTAGGTTGTTAATATTAACCTCCTATCTATCATCTATCTATCTAATACTGAGTCTTGCAGAAGGGTGAGTGTAAGAGTGATAAAGGGGTATTGTGCAAAACCTCTGAAGTATGTATATAATTTTTTTAATGCCTGATATAAATATTGTTACAAAAGTTGGGTGCCTCACCCACTTCTGCAGGCACACTAAGCCTCATGCTGCTCCTGGGCACCCTCTTCCACTAGGGGAAATCCCACAGGAGCCAGCTATTCCCCTGGTGATGTTGGTGTTTTCCTCCATTGAAGAAGGCACCATTCCCCTGGCACACAGGAAACCACTGTCTTCTCCTTGGGGACACAGGAAAGTGCTGCATTTTCTGTAGATGCTGGCTTCTCCTCCAACTCTCCAAGGAACAGTTTCCAAATCAGAAGGACCCGTCTGCTCCCCTCTTTCTGGTTCCTCTGACAGGCTCCCTGACACCTCCATTTTCTCCTTTTTCTTCCACTGCTGGCTCCAGTCTTGGAGTCACACTTTGCTCCCCAACAGAAGCCTCTTGCTCTTCTCACCCACTTTGGTTGTGGTTCATCAGATCTATTGAAAAGCTGTCTCAGCCGTTGGTACAATTGCAGAAGCTGCTCCAGCCTTTGGCAGCTTAGTCATGCTGGCCACATGACCTGGAAGCTGTACACCGGCTCCCTCGGCCAATAATGTGAGATGAGCGCCGCAACCCCAGAGTCGGTCATGACTGGACCTAATGGTCAGGGGTCCCTTTACCTTTACCTAGAGACTGTTGTAGCTTTAAGAAATATGGTTTATTCATCTATTTACACATTCAGTCTGCATGGAGTCCAGACCTTACAGGATGGTCATTTCAAGAGGGGCATTTTATTTAATTTATTTATTTATTTATAAATACATACATACATACATACATACATACCCCACGCATCTGGCTAGGTTTCCTTAGCCACTCTGGGCAGCTTTCAACAGAACATAAAAAACAGAATAAAACTTCAAACATTAAAAAAACTTCCCCACAGCAGTGCAGCCCTGGAGTCCTACAGGCAGCCTGCCCAAGATAGATTCCAGGTTCTCTTCCTGCTTCTTCTTCACAGCAGTCCTTGCTCAAAACTCTCCTTTCCTGTCAACTCACACCCAGTTACCCTGGCAACCTCCCAAACCCCTCTCTCTGTTCGCACCACAGGGTAGTGGGGAGGGCAGTTCTCTTGCATTGCCAATGGTCCAGGTCATTTTGCTTAGGCTAGCCCTCTGCAGCTTGTATTTCTCCCTTCACAACCCAAATCATCAAAATCACACCATTTATTAATTTCTAGGGTTTAGGGGGTTCCCCCCCAAAAAATCTATAACACAATATATACCATAATTGCCATCTCCTAGGCAATTGTCTACATTTACTGTGGAGACAGACCTTGGGATAGTATCTCCCTCAATGCATATAGAGTATGTATGCCTTGTGCCTGTGGCAATAAGTGGAAATAACTTTCTTTCTTTTGGTACAGGGGGCTGCTGGCAATGAAATGGTGATGTTGTTGTGCTCAGGTGTCCTCAACAGATATCAGACATCTAATATAGTGCATGCAACCCATATGAAGTTAAACATGCCTAAATCCTACTGGTAAGCACTTAAATTCCAGTTAATCCCATGCAATGAGTTTTTGACATTCATGTTAAATAGAAGGTGCTTTAGCAATCAAAGTACTTTGACAGCATGAAAGTAGAATATGGTGTACTGTCTTAGCTGATAGGAATTTGTTTCATATTGGACTTCAAAATTAGAGCATAAAGTAAGCATTAAGATGGTTTGGGAAAGTGTAGGTAGCCTCCCTCAGAGCAGCGTATTCAACAGCAGCCACAGGGGCCATTATTTCTCTTGAAGCCAACAGTAATGTCAGAACAAATCAGCCAGTTTGTGACTGAGAGAAGCAGAATAAGACAGAAAGGGGAGAGGTTTAAGAAAAGTGCAGGGCCAATAAAGATTGTTTATAATTAGTGCTCGTCATAGAGACCAGCCCTTTGTTAGTAATTTAATAGTTCAAATGTCAGAAGAGTAGTGGTGTTAAATATGTAGTAGCAGATTTACAGAATCTACAGAAATTCCCTTCAAGCGAGGGATGCAAAACGGGAGTGGTCCTTTTTGAGCCTGTAGATGCAACTGAACAGCAATCTTCTGGGATGAAGGACTAGCGTGTGGACCCTTGGTCTAAAGAAAACACAATACTGGCACCTTGAGGCTGCATGCATGAATTACTTTTCCTGAAGTGGTTCCTTCTTTATGCCTTGGGCACAGTGGCAGAGGAAGCCCTGACGGTACCAGGGGTGGGTGTGTCAGTGCGTGCCGCCCCATGGAGCAGGGGCATGAGTAGAATGTGTGCTTTTATTTAAAATTCATCTCTGGGTTATTTGTGGGGCATAGGAATTCATTCATCCCCCCCCCCCCAAATATATATAGTCCCGCCCACCACATGGTCTGAGGGACCATGGCTGAAAAAGGTTGCTGACCCCTTCCCTACACTATCTGAAAAAGCAGCACGGGGTCTGATGGGAGGGTGCCCAAGCCGCCACGTCAATCCCAGACACCCTCCAACTGAAGGGCGCCTTGAAGAGATGTGGCGATTCGGACGTGCTGCTTTTGGGAGCAGTGCGCTGGACTCTGGGACTCCTGGGCTTGCGCACCACCCTGGGCTCCAGTGTGCTGCCCCCAAAGGTAAGTGCGCTTCCTACGCTGCTGCTTGGACACTTACTGTTCCTTTGTATCGAGAACAAAAACGGAGATTTATGCATTTGATATGTTGGTTTAAGGAGAATAAAACTGTAGGCAAGCTACTGCTGTCAGCCTGTTAACTTATGGATAATGGAAAGTGATTGTTTTCTTGGGAGCATCTTTTAAAAGATGTATAGTGAAAGGGCTGGAAGCCTAGCAGTGTTCCTCTGAAGGGGTGCCCATTCTTTGAAAATCTACCTCAGGGAGCTAGAGACTTGCATTTATGCAGGCTTTGTTCACTGGGTTCCCTCAGAAACAGCAATTTGCATGAGAAAATGACACCGCTCTTATCTTTTTAATTAAAGTGTGTAATGCATCAGTGGCTGGCTAAAAACAAGCACCACAGTCATCAGCTTCACAGCCACACATAACATGTGGAACGAAACACCAGACCTTCTGCTCTAGACTGCATAAAGCAAAGCATTGGAGAGCTGGATTTAGCATGCCAAAAGCCTGAGGAATATTTTTGGCCTGCACCTCCTCAGTCTCCTAAATGCCACCAACTTCTGCCTACACAGAAATCTCCCAATATGCTCAGTAGGCCTCGTCCAAAAAAAATATGACCAAAATCAAAGGAAAATAAGATGATATGTGTGTTTGTGTGGAGGGCCTATTTCTGCTTGAATATGTAGACTTTGCTCTGGGTGCCAAAGCTCATGGCTATGAGGAGCAAGACCTTATTGGTGGAGGTGCCAGGGAACTCCCTGAGAGAGGCTCATCTGGCTTGCTCTTCTTAGATGTTTTCGGCAGCCTGTGGTGGGTTTTTTGTGGGGGAAGGAGGGTGCAAATCTGAAATGGCCATTATTTGGTGCATGTATTGATATAGTGCTACCTGTGTACATGGCAATTTCCAAAGGAAAGGTCTGACAGTTCCCTACTCCAAGGGGCAAAAAGAAGCAGGGAAAGAACCAAGGAAGAGGAAGGAAATAGAGGCAAGATCATCAGAGGGCGAGTTTCAACTGCACATACTTCAGCTTTGCTGCAGTAGGCATATGCAGGGGCGTAGCGTGTGCTGCTGGCGCCTGAGGCAGGCGCATGCCCCCAGGGGCAGAGGGTTAACGGAGCCTGCGCTCAGCCCTTGCCACAGACACCCTGCCCACCAGAGCCTAGTGGGGCTGCATTGCTCCCCACCCGCAGTCCTTGGCAGGTGCAAAGAGCACACACACACTGCCCTGCCAGCCCCGCGCTGCTTTGCAATACTGCAGGGAGGCATGAAGAGGATGCAACTGGCACAGGCCCTTCTTCTTCAGAGCACGAGACTGTTGCCTCCTCCTCACTGTCCTGATCCCCTGGCCCACCAGGCAGACAGACAGTGTGGCAAGGTAGTTCCAAGCAAAGTCCAAAGATCAGGCAATGCAGTCCAGAGCCAGTCCAAGTAAGCCAAGGTAGAAGTTCAGCAGTCAGGATACAGTCCGGAAACAATCCCAAAGTAGAAATCCATGAAGGTCCAAGGAGAATCCCAGGCAAGGTCCCTCAATATGGGCAGTTGAGCAGATACAGCACCTCAGCTCTGCTGCCATCTGACACTGTGCCTGCTAGTTGCAGCATCTGGTCTTGATGAGGCCTGTGACCCTCACCTCTCAGCTTGCCTCCTTCCTCACCTATCCAGCTAGTGAACTAGGCTGCAGGCCCCTTGGCCTGCCTCTGCTTCCTGGAGTGCCCCAGCCATCCTCTCCCTGGGCCACTGCCCCTCTGGCCCTCCCCATGCAATGCCACCACTGGGCCTACGTAGCATGGCCCCTTTCCCCGCTTTCGATCCCTCGGGTGTTTGGTGCCACAACTCCCATCTGCTCCAGCCAGCACTCCACTCTGCTTTCTCCCCTTAAATGGAGGCCACCAGGTCTGTGAAGATGGAGTGGTTCCAAAAGCTTCCTAGAAAAAGTGAATTGTGGGGAGAAATTGGAAGGAAGGAAGAGAGATGGTGGCAACCTGTGAAGTGTAAGGAGCAGGAATGGAGAAAGGGGAGGGGAGAGATGTTTAAGGGAGCAGAGAACCTTCAGACTGCTGAGGAAGGTGAAACTGGACATGCTTAGACTACCACAGGTGTGTTGGGATATAAGAGAAGAGAGATAAAAGGCTGTGGGGCAGAACTGACAGTAATGATGAGAAATGCATGATTATGTTGCTGACAACTGTTCAGATGTCTATTGCATTTTAGTGACTGTTTTAACAGTTGTTTGGATTTGATACTTACGCGTAATGGTGGGTGGGGCCAGAGGCAAATTTCGCCTTTGCACAATAGGCTACTTATGTCATAAGTGGACTGTGGTCTATTTTTCCTCTCCTCAACTAAAGGGGAAAACCATCAAATACCAGCATTCCTAGCATGCAACCTTTGATGCAGATAATGTTTAACAAAGCAGCTTAAGATGCACCTGATTTAAAAAAAAACAC
The DNA here is from genome assembly GCA_034641385.1 of Darevskia mixta. Lineage (NCBI taxonomy): Eukaryota > Metazoa > Chordata > Lepidosauria > Squamata > Lacertidae > Darevskia > Darevskia mixta. The sequence continues at coordinate 3,000,048 of JAWWNH010000224.1, read as the reverse complement.
AAACCACTGTCAAGAATAAAGAGATTATCTTTCAGCACAGTTTACAGCACCATATGGTGACTAAGCAAGTGGGTAGAATTGATGCTTAATATGCAGGTCTACTGATTTATGCTTACCAACCTCCTGTGGAAAATTACAGTTCCTTTCATAAAAAACTCATTACTTTCAGAAGGATGTGTTTGCAGACAAAAGTTACATTGACAGTGTACTGTGACAATATATTAATGGTCTGTAAACTGCTACCGTAGAGGCAAATGGCGAGATCCATCTTGTTCTGTCCCATTAACTCCTGGTGCCATGACTACTGTTCAAAGCAAGTGCAAAAGGGTTTTTTTAAAAAATAATAAAAAAAGTTCACTTAATTAATGCCATGCAATCAAGGGGTAAAATTAGGCCATGGGTCAGCCTCAAAGCCTGCTTTTGAAGCCTGGACTCTAAACTCAAACATGAAGAAGAGGAGGCTTCATAACCTATGAACACTGATGTCCATTGAGATCACCAAATGGGGCCTTACTTCTTGACATACCCACAATAACAATAGCAAACAAATAAGTAGTACTGTAGTATAATAGTCCTGTTGCACACCACCCCAATCTCCAAGTGGTGCGAGATTCCAGGGCTTCCAGGTGCTTACTCAGGGTTCATGTTTCTTTTGGAATGAGGGACAGCGCAGGCTGTAGTGACTTTGTGATATGGTTCATTTACAAATATATACACCCTGAGCCTCTGATGGAGGGGTTCACAGCATTAACACCCCAAGAGGGCCTTGCTTCTTCCAAAGCCACAACCTTGGATTCATACAGAAATCGAGCTTTCCAGCCTGATGCTTCTTTGCTTTCCACTTCTATAACTCAACTCTCAACTCTGGCCTTTCCTTTTAACTACCAGCCTGTTGAGGAAGGGGGCGCTACCCATTTGCCACTTTCTTTGCTCCCTTAATTGCCCATTATCTAGGCCAGTGATGGCCAAATTTGGCCCTCCAGCTGTTTTGGGACTATAACTCCCATCATCCCTAGCTAACAGGACCAGTGGTCAGGGATGATGGGAATTGTAATCCCAAAACAGCTGGAGAGCCAAGTTTGGCCATCACTGATCTAGGCTATCACCTCAACAGGAAGCTAGCCTGGCTATTCCAGGAATTAGAAGGGGGTCCAGGCATTAGGAGGGTCTAATAAAACTCACAACAGTACAGTAGTATAGTGGTCCCTGAGTCTAGATTTAGCCTGCATAGGAAAACTACAGAGGAAGAAGAGAGGCAATGGAAACAACAGAGAAATGGGAGGTGTAAGTGACAATGTGAGCAAATGGAGTTTATGCAAATACTAGTGAATTGAAGCCCGTTGAAATAACGGGCGCTAGCCCGGCAGCACACGCGCGCGCCTTGCGGGGCGGGGGGCACAGCCGCAGCTCCTCACTCCCCCCCCCGCTCGGACCGCGCAGGGCGCCGGCGCCGGGCCGGCCATCTTGGAGCCGGGCAGGAAGAGGCGGCTGCGCTCCTGCCGCCGCGGAGGGAGGAGGCTGAGCGCGGGGAAACCGGGGAGCCCCCCAACCCCAGACGCCCCCTCGGAGGCCGGCACCGCCGCACGCGCCCGGTGGCCGCTCGACGCCGTGCTCCTGGGCGCCGCGCCCGCTCCACAGCCCCACCAGCGCCACCACAGCCAGCAGCCACAGCCCAGCCCGGCCAGACCCGCGCGTCGCATTCTCCTCCTCCGCTTCGTCCCGCTCTTGCCTCTGCCGCCGCTGCCTCAGTCTGCTGCGCTGGGACCCGGCGGCCGGGCGGCCCCGCAGCTCTCCCGACGGCCGCGGCTGCCTCCTCCTCCGCTCATGGCGCTGCTCCGAGAAGTCCGCTGGAGGGAAGCAGCCGCCCACCATGGGGAGAGGGAGAGAGAGCCGGAGGGATGCCATCGCGGGGAGGCCGTCGGCGAGCCTCCCGTCGTCGCAGCAGCCAGGGCTCCCTGGGCGGCAGCACTGCTTCGGCCGAGCAGGCGAGGCAGCGCTTCCAGAGGACGGAGCCCCCGGCAGCGCCCTGAGGAGAGGAGAGCGGCGCGAGCTCCATGCGAGGCGGCGGCGCTGCCCCAACTGACGACGCACGTGCGCTGCCGCTGCCTCTCAGACACGCCCCCCTCTCCCGTTGTCCAATCCCTGCGTCCGTCTGCTGGGACATGCGCAGTGGAAATTTCCACTGACACACGGACGGTGGACGCAGGGACACAGGGAGATTATTATATAGGATAGGCCTCATTGTGATGGGGGTTATGCTACAAGGATCATGGAAAAGATGGGATCTGAGGAGGGATTTAAAGAAAGAGTAGAAATATCTGACTATGCAGGAGTTCTGGGCATGAGGGCATGACAGCAAGGGAAAATGGAAAAGTCATCCACTAGATTGAGGGAGATCAACCTGGCACCATGGCCATGTTGTTTCTTAGGAGTAGAAAACATACGTCTTTTTCTAAGCTTTTTCAAGTGAAAAATGTCAGACCTGGATGACCGTGCTGTTGTGCTGTATCATAAATGGCTGAGGTAATTTGCATCTTTTCATGGTGGTTCAAATGGATTCTGGTGTTTTATATGGCTGTGGGGGCAGGGGTTGTTTTACTTAATATATTTATATGTTGCCTTTCTTGGAGCTGATACAGCTTACAGAACTGCAAAAAGACACTGTAAATATGCAATTATTTATTTATTTATTTATTAAATGTGTACACAGTGGTACCTCGGTTTTCGAACGTAATCTGTTCCGGATGACCGTTCGACTTCCAAAACGTTCGAAAACCAAAGCATGCATTTCAGGAAGCATTTATGTCCGGAAAACTTTGGGGGGGGGGGTTAAATAATTTTTATTAATTTTCCATTAAAAACATTCCAATTAATCACAAATCAAATCATCAAACAGAAAGAAAAGAGAGAGAGAGGGGGCCAAATTACATTCCAATTTATTAAATTTCAAATGGACTTCCCATGTTCTGGACCTCTGAAGAAATTATCTCACATAGTTATATTTCTTCTTTCTTCTTGTTGTTCTCTTAATTTCCAAATTCCGATCTTAAACTCTCAAAATCTCTCAGTCACTGGTATGCGATTCTCAATCATGTTAGACAAGCATATATCCATTCATCTACCAGGTACAGTTTAATTAATATTTTTTGTTCATTGTAAATTTCTCAGCGCAGCTCTTCTCCTAGTCCATCCTATTGTCTGGGCTGTTGTCCAAGCCTACTTTGTTTGAAGTTTAATGACGCAATGAACTCCCACGTTGTTTAACATACTGTTCAAAAGTTTATGTAGCAATGAAAGACATAGGATATAATTCACAGTTAGAAATCATTTGGTGATTAATCAGGTTTTCCAGGATCCACGCATATCCCCTCCCTCTGGGCCCTGGGGGGGGGGGGAAGCTGCTAGATACCAGCTTCACCTTCTCTTTCACCTTTTGTAATAAAAAAACCATGCAAACAAATACACTGTATATTGTGAAGTATTTCCCAAATTATAGTCCAACAGTTGCAGTCCAACAAATGTTTCCCACTCCCTTAAAGGAGGGAGGGATTCACTTTTTTCCCCCTTCTGCGTCACAACTAACAAACGCCATTTGGTCCGCTCCTTTATCTTTTATCAAGTCCAATTAAAACATCAAACGGGGGCTGCGCAGCTAAGTAGCTAATTGTTTTTGTACTCCGTTTAAAAAATTAGTTCTTTGTTAGTGAGGTTCGGCATATAAAAGCAAATGTAGATATAAGAGAGGAACATACCGATCACCTCTGTAAATCAAAACACCACAATGAGAATCCATTGAAGTCCAAAGTTTGGGCTCCAGGAACTGTGCAGTTCAGTAGATTGTTTCTTTTATCTCCTTCAGTCCAGAACACGCCTTTTTTTTTAGTCCAAATCTTGTTTATTTTTAGAAAACAGGTGTCCCTGCTTGAGAGATTGACTCCAAAGAGTTCCCAGTCTTCCATGCCAGGCTGGGCACCCAGTGTCCTCTGCCCCCAAATCTTGTTGCGGCTGACAGATAATGGATGGTCGGTGGGTAAGACAGCCCCCTCCTACCCTGGAGGGGTTGGCTGGACTAATTACCCTCATATTAGCCCTGAATTTCTGGCACGACTGGGGGTCCGATCTCATGGGAGGCAGCCATTTCCCTCGGCAGGAAACAGGAAGTCCACATCTGGAAAACTCAATACATTAGCAACATGGCAAGTTCGGCTTCCAAAAAGTGTTCGAAAATCAAAGCAGTTCCAAAACCGAGGTACCACTCTACCTCAACATGCACTATTGGTTTGTCTACCTTGTAAATATCTCACAAAAATCCTCTTGGTGATCAGTTATGGTTAAGTGATTGGGAAGTAGAAGCAGTGGCATAGTGGGAGAAGCATGAGATTTGTAATTTCAGGCGTGTGAGTTTGAAAGAGTCCTACACTGCTGGAAGTTGGACTAGATGACCCTCAAGGTCCCTTCCAACTCTACAATTCTTTTTTTTAAAAAAAATCATATTTATTAATTTTCCAATAAAAACAGCCAATTAACACATCCATCAAATCATAATAATCCAATGGAGTTTTGCTAAGGTGTTAACCTGGAGGTTGCACTGTGTGTGGATTGCTAACAAAAAATAATTTTATTTGCAGGGGTCTAGTGGGGGCGGGATAAATAGTTATTTCTTCTGTTATTAGTTGATGTATTCATCAAACTTTTCAATAACTGTTACTGACTCAAAAATGACAAACATATGTACTGTTGAAGACATTTTTATTATTCTGCACCTAGATATTATTCCTGAAAATAAATAGAAATATGCAAAAACAGAAAAAAGTGTGCACACTTATTCCCTTATCAACTTATCCGTTCTGTAAGGCCATCTGCCAAGGCATTTTTCTGTATGCCCTTTCCATCAAAAGTACAGTATAAAGACAATCTGCAACGGGGAGGCTATATCAGCCATGGCATCTTGGTTAAGGAATGCCTTCCTCAAAGGGGTCTGCCTGACACCAACGCTGCAGCGACAGATCTCTATCCAGCGAGGAATATACACTTAAATCTGCTCCTGTGCTTTGGCACCCTGATCTGAATCAGGATGTAAACCTAGATAGGACAAGGTAATTTATTTGGGCATAGCTGAGCGTGAATGCCTGGTGTAATCTGGGGGCTGTTGCATGGTATATAGGCCATTATTTTATGGAAGACCAGGTGTTTGACAGCCCTTTTTGGAGTCCTGAGCAAAACAGGAGAGTATCTGGTAGGCAGCAGTACATAGCTAGTGAAGTAATCTAAGCTTTTGGCAAATTGAAAGTTGTGCAGGCCTGATCTAGTGCTTCCATTCTAAAACTTTATAATTACAGGATTAAAATCAAATCCAAAGCTTTTTTAAAAAAATTAGTCAACAAATGTTGATAAAATATCAAGTAAAACCACTCAGTCCCGCTGGAAAACACAAAGATAATTAAGCCTGCTGTTGTCAATTTTCTAGGGAAGAAAGTTACTGATCTCAAGAGATGTCTTTGGCAGTTATTTTTCATCATCTAAGAAAAATTACACAGGAATAAATATATTACTGAGCATATTCATATTTTAGGCATTAATTATCATCAATACAGAAAGGCAACAGTTTCCAATTACAATGCAAATACACACCAAAAGCGTTCTCTACTGATTCCGATCTGCAAAGTTAGTTGTTAACTTTGCAGCTCAGGTTTTACTTTTCATAAAAAAGACATTCCCCAAAGTATCTTAAATCAGAACAACCCTGAACCTTCTGGCAGTTATTCTGCAAATACTGTTAAGTGAGCATTACAATATTCTGAAGGCATCTTGTCTCCATCCAGTACAAACACTTTTCAAGGTTTGTTTTTTCTAGCTAATGTGAAACAGCAAAATAATAAATGTGTTTTGCTACTTGTATTGTGGGAACTAGAAACATCAAGGAAAGTTGACAATGGCCTAAATTTGACAATGGCTATCACAAACAGGTTTTTAGCATAACATTGCTGGGGTTTTTTGTGTGTTTTTGTGTATTTTTTATGATAGACTAACATGCAACAGGAATGATATCCCTGATGCTTAGGACAAACCACAGTGATTGACAAGTCCACTTACCTTAGACAGGCTACATTGAGCCTAGCCCAAACCACAGCCATGGGGATTGCAGCCTGCCTGCAGATTGTAGGCAGGCACAGGTGCAAGACATGCTTGAAGGGTGGACCCAACCGGCCAGTAGGTGTTGCATGGGTCTGCTCTTGGGGGATGTGGTTTACCCTGAGATGCACTCCCAGCAGGTGGGCTGGAATGGGAAACGGCTGTATCCTGTGCCTAAGCCAAACCATTCACATGGTTTGTGATCAATAAAGTTGTAGCCTATTTGATCCCAATTTATATGTTGTCTGGTTATTCATTGCTTCGGGAATAATGGGCTCATGGGGCCTTGGCACGCAATGAACATCACTGCCTCCTTGTGATTAGTACTTTGGTCTAATCCAACAAAGTTGCTTCTTTAAAAAGGACAGATTGGTTCTTGAGTTACATGGCCTTTAAGCATAGGAAAATTGGAAGTTGCCTTATGCTTACGCTAAGCATAAGCATTATGCTAAGCATTGGTCCATCTAGCACAGTATTGGTGAAACTGGCAGTGGCTCTCCAAGTGAACAGTTGGGGAACATTCCCAGCCCTACCAGGAGAGGCCAGTGAATGAAACTGGGACCTTCTGCATGAAGGCATTTGCTCTGCCAATATGCAGAGTGAACTGTGGTTCCTTCCCTAATCATAGTCTCTTTCACGTGGCTAAAACAGGCATTCAGCTGCCTGTTTCGTACAATATATATTTAGTACATGTGAGGAAAATTATATGGAGTTATTCATTAACCTATTGCCCATTATCCTATTGCCAATTACAGATAATCTGTTTGCTGGAAGAGAAATGGACAATGATATGACCATTCACAGATTGAATTCTATGAGCTTTCCCCAACAGAGGGTTTAATATTGTTGTTGGGAGAAAATAGAACGTAGCAACATAAAGATGTAGGTCATGGCTGTGATACTCTATTGCCAGTGGTCGTTTGATAATGGTTAGTTAATGGAACTCGTGGTTATTAACTTTCATGTACCATCTTCATAGGTTCATTGGACTATGAGAAAGCTCTCACAATGCATCTCCTCTTGGAACTATTCTGTGGCTAAAATTCCAGGCTGGTTTTTCCAGCAAAACATTGATATCACCAGCCTCCAGATTAGGTGGTTAGTTGGCTGTAGCCTGTGAGAGATGGTAGCAGCTGTGTTGTTCTTTGAGATGCATCCAAATATTGATCCAGTGAAACACTGAAAATGGGAAAACAGGCTGTCCTGTAGCCCAAGCAGGCAACTAAGTTGAGGAACAATGTTATTACATGGAATAGGATTCTGTTGTTTGGGTCAGTTATCTCTGGTCTCAATGTGACTTACCTGTACTGTACACTTCTGGTGAGCAGTATCTAAAAAAAGAGTCATAAATACCAACTTTTTCGTAGACACAAAAACATATTTGACTTGTAGATATGGTTGAGTGTTTGTTCTCAGATCAAAGCAATGAGCTAGGCTTGAGAAAAAGGAGATTTTATAATGTGAGAATTAAGAGCTTGCACTGTAATGGGAAACGAAGGATGAGGTCAAATCAATAATGATTAATGGGCACAAGATTTTGGACATAATATACAATTTGAGGACTGGGAAAAGCTGTGGAAAATGAATCTGAAATTTACAGATTGCTCTTTGCTGAAGGAAAATTATATGAAAATGATGTATAGATGGTATATTACACTGGTCAAAATGGCAAAAATGTATAAAACTGGGACAAGTACATGTTGGAAATGTAAGGAAAAAGAAGGGACTTTTTATCATATGTGGTGGAAATGCAGAGAAGTCAAAAAATACTGGGAAATGATCTATAATGAATTGAAAAAAAAAAGTTTAAAATGACTTTTGTTAAAAAGCCAGAAGCCTTTTTATTGGGGATTTTAGGACAAGATATTCCAAAGAAAATAAAGAACTTATTTATGTATGCTACAACTGCGGCGAGAGTTTTGTTAGCACAAGGATGGAAGAAGGAAGAAATACCAATGAAGGAACAATGGCAAGAAAAACTGATGAACTATGCGGAGTTGGCAAAATTAACAAATAAATTGCGTGAAAAGGACAATCGGGACTTTAAGGAAGAATGGGAATGGTTAACAAAATACTTGAAAAAACAACAAAGTGACTTAAATTCACTGGCAGGATTTGAATAAACATTTACAAATTTTATTTACAATTAAAGATTTTGAATAACAGGGAAATAATATTTTAAATTGTACAATATGCAGAAACAGTATTGGATTAACAAAACAGTTAAGGAAGCTGGGGGAAGTCCTAGAGGGTGGGAGGGGAAGGGGGGAAACGGATTGTATTGTTATAATTTGTATGGTTTTAAAATTTTCTCAATAAAATATTTTTTTTAAAGAGCTTGCACTGTAATGAACAGCATAGTAAATTAAATGAAATCTGCTTCAACATTTCACAGATAAAACCAGAAATTCACATGCATGCTTGTAAAAACAACAACCCTTTTCTCGCACCAAGAATCACTGCCCTCCCCACATTATTGTACCTTGCTGAAGGCTTGTCTCTGCTTGATATACACTATGTAACCTGAAGGCGGGCTGTCGAATTTGTGTACTGTTTTGTAATGAATTGTTGGGTCTCTGGACCGTAATAAAGATTGTTGTTGTTGAGATACACTATATGTGTTAACTCAGGCACTGACCACTGAATCAGGTCTATTAGTAGGCTGACCAGAATGCCCTGGAATTATGTACGGTAGATACTGATAGATCGCAGCCCTCATAATCCCTGGCAACTGACTATGATGAGGGCAGCTGGAGTCCAATAACATGCCCCATCCCTGATAGAATTGCTGAGTTGGAAGGGACAATGAGGACCATCTAGTGCAACCCCCTGCAGTGCAGGGATATTTCGTCTAACGTGAGGTTCAAACGCAGGCCCTTGAGATCAAGAGTCTCATGCTGTTCCAGCTGAGTTCTGGAAGAAGAACATGATGACTGCCAAGAGATATCTGTCACAGCAAAAAGAAAAAGAAAACAAGTGCGACAAAACTAAAGTGAATGTAATTAATGAATAACGAAACAAATGTGATTTTAATCAAAGAGGTATTTTTGAGCAATACAAAATGAAGCATGATACCCCCAAATAAGTCTTGCACTCCTCTTAGTGATTAACTTTGTAAAAGAGCTCCTTATACTTTTAAAATGATGGAAAATAACTATAAAGCTGAAAATACTGGCAGCACTATGATAAATTCAACAGAGTTAATAATTTTTGTATGGCTGTAAAAGTGGAAAACTGATTTGCATGGAAAATATGCGGGAACGATATGTAAAATGAAGGAGAAGAAGGAAAGTCATTGGATATTTTAAAGTTTGTTAAATGTTTATTTTGAAATGTAAAATTGAAAATTTAATAAAAATTATTATGAAAAAAAAATGATAAAATAATGGAATAATAGGTATAATAGACCTGATAGGTATAGTGGCAGAATCAATTACTTCATTGTTTATGTGTAGAAGCAGGATCTTTAGCAATCAAATGGATGTGCCACATATCCAGGACTTCCCCTGCATACAAAGACAGACTCTGGCAGATTGTGGGTCAAGAAGGCAGTTTCTGCACGTGCTGGAGAGGGAAGTGAGAGGCAGGTGGGGCTCGTCAACCTGGGAAGGTAGCCCATGATCTAGGAGAAGGAAAACTCTCATCCTAAAGCTCTGCTGCCTTCAGGAGATCTTTGGGAGAAAAAAAGGCCAAATCTGGAGGGGAATTCCTAAAATGGTTGGATGGTGCCTCCTTCCAGCAACTCCTGCAGCCAAGCTGGTGCCAGCTGTATTGCTCTGCTTTCCTTTGGACCACATCAGGAAGGCCGAGAGGGGGGTCTTATTGTCTGGGCAGCCTAGGACCCCCATACACACTGCCCAGGCTTGCACCCTGGGAGGTCACTTGGGTGCTGCTAACACAACAGTTTGACTTCACCCTGGAAGCCATTGTCTCTCAAGACAGATAAATGCCAGCATATGTTCATATGTGAAGAGTTGCGTTAACAAAGGGGTAATTGGCTCAGCTCCTAAGAATAATAACCCTGTTCCAATCAAACAGTACTCTTCTGACTGTGTCCTTACATATCCAAATGTGAGTTACTCCATTTTGTCACTGTATATTTAACAATGACATAAAATAAGCTAGGCAATAGTTCACACTGATTTAATATATTTCTTGTGCCAGCCATTTCTATAAAAATTTAATGGGTGAATACAAAATGAAATAGTTTAATGTATTCTAGAGAATGCAGGCAACTCTGTAAACTATTTTTGGGGGGAGGCACTGTAACAGGCACTGCCAGCAGCATATACAAAGTTTATTAAAACAATATATTATTTTAGGATTATGAAAATAGAAGACTAAGGAGTCATATCACTATTTTATTGGCTAGCAGTTTTGAAATGTTCATTGTAAAGTGAAGCAGCAGAAGGTCAATGGGATTAAATTCTATAAATTTTCTTTGCCTTCAGCCTTTACCAAAAAATTTAAAGTCTGCTTGAAAAAGCTAGTGTGATAGAAAGAACATATTTCCCTGTTCTCAGCTTCATGCAACCACTGGGAATGGTCATAGCTATAGAAAAGGGGATAGATAACCCATAAAATCAAAATAAGGCAAAGATCTGCACCAGAAAAACAAAGCAGAGGTATTGGAGTCCCTGATGATATTAAAAATTGCCATCAGCTTTGAAAACACAGAGTCAACACAGGAAGTAAGGAGTGACATTCTTCACATACACCCTATAACCCTGGACCCCTACAACTGTGGTTACCACCAACCATAAAAAACAATCAATAGCTATTTAAACAAGCATCTCCTAGAAACCAGTGCTTGCAGACCCAGCCAGCATAGCCAATAGGGATGATGGGAGTTGTAGTCCAACAACATCTGCAGGTCCCTCTTCCCTGCTTTGCATGTGTACTCACTTGTTTAATTATTCTCTTACTTTGTTAACTCACTTTGCTGGTTTACAATCCACCCCTTTACATGTCTACTCAGAAGTAAGCCCTTGGAAAATGTGTACAGAACTGCAGCCTCAGTAGTCATAGCTAACAAAAAACTTCCCTATACAGGGCTGCCTTCAAATGTATTCTAAAGGTTGTATAGTTACCTAACTCCTTGGGCTTGGTGATTGCATAACTCCATACCCTCCAACATTTCTCTGATGAAAATAGGGACATCCTAAGGCAGTGATGACTAACCTTGACACTCCAGATGTTTTGGGACTACAGCTCCCATCATCCCTGACCACTGGTCCTGTTAGCTAGGGATGATGGGAGTTGTAGTTCCAAAACATCTGGAGTGTCAAGGTTAGCCATCACTGTCTAAGGAAAAGTGGGACATTTCATGATCAAATAAGAAACTGGGATGGCTTCTGTAAATCCGGGACTGTCCCTCGACAATAGGGACACTTGGAGGGCCTGAAAATGCTGGTTAAGCAGCAGCCCTTCTCCCCACTCCTATAGCAAATCCACCACTCCAAATTACTCCCTCCCAAGTCTGCTCTAGGAAAAGAAGTGGCCAGACTCCTAATACAGACATAAGCCTATAATGTGCCGTTCTGCCTTCTAGTTTTGCAACACCACATAGCCGATTAGGAAAAAGAAGTGTTACGGTTCTTGCTCTGAATTGTTAATTAATTGGACAAACCTTGAGGAAGTTTAAACAATGTGGATCAGATGAGAAGTGAAGTGACATCCTTCCGTTGTTCCCCTAGTGGCACATTGCTTGTCCAATCAAATATTGTTTATTGAATAATCAGTGTTCTCACTTAATTGGTCTATAATTAGGGTGGACATCTATAAATCCTTTGTTCTGAAACATTTACAACATAAATCTAAGGCTAGTTTGCAAACTGGATTAGGTATTAGTACCTGATCTACAGTTTTTATACTTGCTATGATAAAACGCTTTCTGGATATAGGTTACTTCTTGGTTAGACAGAAATCTTATGAGTTAGAGTCCACTGGCTTATTTTACTTCCTCTGGCACCAAAATTTCTAGTTATTATATATTATATAGCATAATAATAATAGCAATATATTGAAATTAATCTTAAATACTATCATGATGATTAAGCTATAGTAAGCCCACAATTTACATGCATTTCGCTTGTGCTCATTCAGCTTTATGTGCTTGGCAAAAAGAGAGAGACAGACGGGGGGGATTGAAAAGGGGGGAAGGGGCAGGCATTTGGGGGGGAATACTTTGGTAATTGCACCATTCAGCTCAGTATGTTTTGATTATATGCAATTTTTACTTTAGGCACAATCTCCTGAATGTAACCCCCATGTAAGTTGTAGGCTTACTGTATATTATTTACATATGTACGGTTAAGATTATTTTGCTTTAGAGCTTTATTTCATTTTTTATATTGAAAGTTTATTGGTAAGGAGTAATTGTTTAACATATTCTTACATTCAAAAAGCTGATCAGCATCACTTACAAAGTTTAAAATTGTAGGTCTGTTATGTGGTTCCATTGAAAACTACTTTTGTATTATTGGGAAATAAGTGACATCTAGTGGTGATTCATATGACTGAAAATGTTTTAAGGCGGCACCTTGACTACCGTAGTGTCTTCAACAGGTGGGTCAGTCCACCTCCTCTTGCTGTTGCAGCCTCTGCCCATTCACTGGTCAAGTGTGGAGAGGGGAGAGACCCATAGAGGGCCCCCTCCTTCTCCTAAGCCTGGCCATTGCTTGCTCATTAAGAGAAGGCAGGTGACAATAAGGAGGAGGCATAGCAAAGACAGGTGACTCCAAGGGTTGGCTTCAACAGACGTAGCATGAATTTTGGTGCCTGGCAATACTGACTTTAACGGGAGGGCTGCAGGTGACTGTATGTCTGTATAATTGGCATTTTACATTGTGCCCAAACAAATATAGTTCTGGGAGTGAAGACACAACCAGTGAGCTGGTTCACGAGTCAGAACAGCAGATTATCACTAGAAGGGGAGGGAGGAATCCTTTCCCTGACCTGTAAGTGAGCCTATAAGCAACCTGTAAGTCAGGAGTGGGGAACCTCAGACCAACAGAACAAATATGGCCTCCATTTGGCCCATGAGGCCATTTTCAGAAAGCTTGAAGGAGAAATGCAAGGGCGGGGGCATGTGAAAGCCCATTGTTAACTTTTCCACATGAGGGCATTTACAAAGGTCTATGGGAAAGCCCCATGGTTCACCATGAACTCCCGGCTATCATGAAGAAATGCTTTCTTTTATCTGTCTTGAATCTTCCAGCATTCAGCTTTGTTGAAATGCCCATGAGTTTTAGTGTTACAAGACAGGAAGAAAACCTTTTCTTTAGCTACGTCATGCATAGATTTTTTTAATGTGAATGTTTTTAGCAGTTCTTTTTTTTATATCTGTAAGCTGCCTGGAGCTCGTCAGGGAAATAAGTAATATCATATACCGTATGTATACATCCTTGTCGCTTGAGGCTCAGGTTGCCTCAGTGGTCCAGAGTGCCTTCCATTAGCTTCAGCTGGTGGCCCAGCTGCATCTCTATCTGGACAGGGATAGCCCAACTTCTGTTGCCTATGCTCTGGTAACCTCTAGGTCAGACTGCTGAAACACATTATATGTGGGGCTGCCTCTGAATATGGTTTGAAACTTCTGTTGGTGCAGAATTCAGCAGCCAGATTGCTCTCTGGGGCAAGATGGTTTGAGCATATTACACCGATCCTGGTCCAACTGCACCTGCCACCAGTTAGTTTCCGGTCCCAGTCCCAAGTGCTGATTTTGGCTTATAAAGCCTTAAATGGCTCAGGACCGAATACCTCAAGGACCACCTGCCTGGATCCTATGAGCATCCTCTGAGACGCTCCTTTGTGTGCCTTCTCCACGTGAAGTCTGGAGGGTGGCAACAGGAAAACAGGCCTTTTCTGCAGTGGCCCCCCACCTGTGGAATGCTCTCCCCAGGGAGGTTCGCCCGACACCTTTATATGCCAGGTAAAAGCGTTCCCCTTTAGCCAGGTCTTTGGCTAATTAACATTCTACCACATTTTATATGTGTTGTGGGAGAGGTGGGGTTATTGGTTTGTTTTTGTTCTTGTTTTATGTACTTTGTGTTCTCATTTTGTACATTTATGTTGTGCACCGCCCTTCTTATGAATATACATATAACATGACATAATGAAGTTAGTTGTGACAACTTTCAAGCAGAGAGTTGCACTTTTTCCTAGTGAAACATTGCATAAAACTGAGGCGCGCACTGACGTCTTTGATTCAGGTAGCGGACTCCAATTCCCAGCAGCCCCTGCTTAGGGGTAAGCGGGCACTCCCTCCCTCCCTCCCTTCTTTCCATGCGTAAAGCGCTCCCTCTCGCTCCTCCACAAATCAAGGCGCAGTTGTCCTCCAAACCCCGCCCGCCGCTTCTTCCTAGCGAGCCACGCTGTGCCAGTCATGGTGATGGACGGGCCTCCGAGGCAAATGAGCGTGCGAAGGGCGGGTGGAAGGAGGAGGTGCGTGCGTGCGTGCGTGCGTGGGCGGGGCTGGTGGTTTCTCCGGCTGCGCTCTTTGCACCGCGGAGGGAAGCTGCCGCTGCGTTGCATCTCGTGGCTGAAGCGGCGGGACCCCAGTGGAAGCCATGGGGGCGTATCTGAGCACCGTGAGTACCCGGCCGGCTCCCTCCGGGAGGCCTTTCTCCCCGCTCCCCAGGGAGCCTCCCTGGGGTGCAGCCTCTGCAAATGGCAGCCGAGGGGCGCGCGCGCTTCTTTCTGCCCCGCTTCGCCCTGCGCTGCTGCAGCTTCCCGTTGTGGGCGCTCAGCACGCTTTGCCTTCGCAGGGGGCTCGCCTGGGCGCTTTGCATGGAGAACAAGTCGGAGGGCAGCAACTTCCTTTCCTTCACCTTTTTAAAATGGGCAGAAGGCCCTGCTGTTCTGAGGTTGCTGCGCGTTTGCAAGGGGGGCGGAAGGAGTGAGACACGCACCTCGTGAGTGAATTGAGAAAGAGGAAAAAAATAGTTTAGGGGGGAGAGAGAAATCGAGAGAAGCCTGCTATGCAGAGAGAGGCCTAGTCCATCAGCTGCTCCGAAGCTTGCAGGGCGGGGTTTGTGACTCATCGTGCTTTGACAACTCATAGGAAAAACACTCCAGACTTTCCTGGCGATCACCACACTGGAATAGAAAAGGCTTTTTGCCTTCTCTCTGTTGCTATCCATCCATCAGCAGTGGGTGGTTTTTAAAGTTATTTATAGAGCTTTGATTGTTGTTGTTTTTTTAAAAAAGGGGTGTGCCTAATGTACTTCAATGTGTAATTATTTTATGGCGGGGGTGATGACAATATATTTTGCATTATTACACTTTGGTGAGAGGCAGTTAAGAGAACATTATGTACCCCCAGCAGCTTGATCTAAATAAAATTTGTTTAAGATCAATAGCCCAAATTCAGTACATGTTTAGTAACTCTTGGCAAGTTATGTTTTACTCCCAAGTAAATCTACATTGAGTCAGTAGTGATGTAGTAGCACTTACTCTTGAGTAAATATGCATAATGTAGGGCTGCCCATCTTGCTGGTTTTTAATAGCTCTTACTTTAGCCATTATCTTATTTACTGTTCAGTGGGGGGGTTTTACGCATAATTGGTGCCTTTGGAATGAGAGCATAACAGAAGGCTAACTATCTTGCTTACAAAAGCACTGCAGTCCTTGGAGAAAAGTGGTGGAGCACATGTTTTGCAGGTGCAAGGTCTCTAGTTGAACCCCTGGTAGGCCTTGGGCAGCAGGATTAGGACAGACCTTGATGAAATGCAGAGATTTACCAAGAGTCAGGCGTATGGAGCAAGTTGGACCAATATCAGAGGTATTTGCTTCTCCTTTTATCTCATACCTCCTAAAGAAGCAATATACAGGAATAGCACAACTGGTGGGTTGGGAAGGAAGCCCAGCCACACTCTCTTCATCCACCAGCAGGTGTCTGAAGTTCCTGCTCACCCAGGAGGATTATCAAGAAGTGCCAGGCTCCATCCATCACCCAGAGAAATACCAGCTGCATTCTCCCATACTGTTTTGTATTATTGCAACTTGTAAACCATCTTGAGGATTATTCGGTCAGAAGGCAGAGTATTAATCTTCACAATTCAGAGAAGGAAAAGTTACCATCACAGTTCACAATAATGGGGTTTAATAACTGATCTCAGGGGTTGTTTGTTAGCCACTTACTCTTCTACTTACGGGCAGAGCACTTGTAAGGTAATGTTGCTGGGAGATTCTGTGGTGGGGGGAAAAGCATTTCCCAAAACCTGCCTTGAGCTTGCTAAGGTAGAGGGGGTGAATTCTGCAAGGCTTAAGTGCATCAGCTCAAGGGCAGATATTTTTTGGCCATTTTTGACAGTGGGTTGTTACTGGAACACCCTGTTTGGGGGAGCATCAGCACAGTGCTAGTCATCAAGGTTTCTGCTGGCATGCTGGGGAGGTTCAGAGAAGCTTGCTGAACTTTGCACCAAAACAAGAAGTTGCAGTATATATGTGTTGTACCTCAGGACTTAATCCCAAACCGGAATTAAGATTGCCGGAAGAAATATCAATAACCTCAGATATGCTGATGATACAACCTTGATGGCAGAAAGTGAGGAGGAATTAAAGAACCTTTTAATGAGGGTGAAAGAGGAGAGCGCAAAATATGGTCTGAAGCTCAACATCAAAAAAACTAAGATCATGGCCACTGGTCCCATCACCTCCTGGCAAATAGAAGGGGAAGAAATGGAGGCAGTGAGAGATTTCACTTTCTTGGGTTCCATGATCACTGCAGATGGTGACAGCACTCACGAAATTAGAAGACGCCTGCTTCTTGGGAGAAAAGCAATGACAAACCTAGACAGCATCTTAAAAAGCAAAGACATCACCTTGCCAACAAAGGTCCGTATAGTTAAAGCTATGGTTTTCCCAGTAGTAATGTACGGAAGTGAGAGCTGGACCATAAAGAAGGCTGATCGCCGAAGAATTGATGCTTTTGAATTATGGTGCTGGAGGAGACTCTTGAGAGTCCCATGGACTGCAAGAAGATCAAACCTATCCATTCTTAAAGAAATCAGCCCTGAGTGCTCCCTAGAAGGACAGATCCTGAGGTTAAGGCTCCAGTACTTTGGCCACCTCATGAGAAGAGAAGACTCCCTAGAAAAGACCCTGATGTTGGGAAAGGTTGAGGGCACAAGGAGAAGGGGACGACAGAGGACGAGATGGTTGGACAGTGTTCTCGAAGCTACTAACATGAGTTTGGCCAAACTGCGAGAGGCAGTGAAGGATAGGCGTGCCTGGCGTGCTCTGGTCCATGGGGTCACAAAGAGTCGGACACGACTGAACGACTGAACAACAACAACAACCTCAGGACTGTGGGGTAGTCCTCCTCTTTGGAGGAGTGGCACCTTCACGAAAGGGAAGTGTGTCTTCTTGATGGGCTGCGGTTCTGGGTTCCTCAAGAAAGCTACAGACCCCCCACCTGGTCCCCTTCCCTTCCCTCTGTTCATCTTTTCTTTCCTTTTTGTTTCTACTCCTGGCTTCCATACTTCTCCTCCTCCTCTCCTTGTAACTTTCTGCTTCCTCTCCCTCCCAAGTTCAGTCGCAACTATTCTTGGATTTTTCTGTTGATTCTTACCAGCAGCTCTCACTTTCGTTCCTAGCTACATTTAAAATAGCATTTCAGCATGACTCAGGAAGTGACTTATTCAAGGCAACGAGTTTGTTGTTTCTGCCCTCCTTGTAGTTGTGTGTGTCTTCCTCTGCCCTGTTTTACTCCATTTTTCTACTTCCCTTTTCTCTGTTCATTGAGTAGTCAGTAGTGGAAGAAAGTGAAAGAGAAAAACAGCTGCGAACAGGGCAAGAGTGGTGGAGATAACTGCACCTTCCAGTCTCTCTTCTTAACCCTCACTGTGGTCTTTACTGTATGTCCAGCAGCTGAACAGCATTTTAAAGAATCCAGGGTTTTGTGACTATGTCCCACTGTTCTCTGGCCACTTCCAGCCAGCCAATTCCTTACCCCCTCGCCCCAGCGTTTTCCAAAGGACTGTGCTCCGGGGCAGCTGAGCATGCTTAGTCTCCATTGCTATGTGTTGGGGAGACCCAGCTGGATGGGCGGGGTATAAATAATAAATTATTATTCTTTTTCTTTAGTTTTGATCTTTAGTTAGCATTTTGCTTGCACTTCTGCAAACCTTGGGGTTCTCCTGAGACATTCCTCTTGTTTCTTGGTGACTGTTTTGACTTTCTCTCATATCTTTATCCCTGTCGGTAATCTTTGCCTCCTCAAATCCGCCTGAGCTCTCTGCTCACCTTTGATGTCCCCTTGTGTATTGATGGCTCTGTATGAGGACCACATTACACTGAAAATAAGTGTGTCCTTTTTGTAATCAGTTGGATGTATAGAAGGAAAGAAAAATATATGGAATATATCAGTTATGCATGCTAGATATTAGCAACATGTTCGTAAGAGAAAGGGTTCCATTGCAGAAGTGACCTGGGAGGGTTGCATCAGTTTGAGACATTTGTAAAACACGGTCTATTGCCGTTGACTTGACAGGATGAACTTGTTGTTTTCGTAGCAGGCATTGTTGGCATCTTCCTCCCACCATTCCCTCTGGCCAGTCTAACTGAATTCCTCAGAGTGCTAAATCTGAATGTGCCGCATGCCTCTTGGCCGCACCCTAAAGCTGGAGCCAATAATCCTTAGCTGACCAAGGTCCTGGTTGGAAGCTTTAAGAACAGAATGCTAACTGCTTTGCATTTGTTTCTTAAGAAGACTAAATTCCAAGGGAAGGGAGAGAAGCCATATTGCTTTTTCTTCCTTGACAATGGTATTCTGATGCCTGAGATGTTGAATGTCTTCCAGGAAACTGATGCAAATATTGTATGTGTTTTTTGGCTTCCTTCACTGGTTCTTGGTCAGGAAGAGCTACTAATCTGGAAACTTCAGCTGGTGGGAATGTGTTGCTTGTTCTTTTAACTGAATCTCATGAGGCTCTTAAACAAACGATTCCATGTAGCAAAACACACATGCCCCCTTCATTCATAAAATAGATAATATAGTAGTGGTGCTTGAAATTCACACAATTGTATTTTATTTATGTTTGTTTGAAGTATTTGTCATCCAGCATCCACTCAAGAATCCCAGGGCGGTTTTTAAGCAACTGGTTTATATGTTGTAAGTTATGTTGTTTTACGTGTGGCAAATAATAGCATTAAAAATCACAATTAACAATGAAGAAAACTAGCAAATCAACCTATATGAAATTAATAATAATTGCTATAAACCATGAATAAGTGATTATTAATTCATGTTTAATAAATAATAGTGGCCTTAAATTCCTTCAGGGCACAGCTTGTCCTTTCAGGAGATGTATAATTCCTGTCTTTCTCTCTCTCTCCCTCCCGACCCCACAAAAAACTAAAAGGTAACATGAAAACATGCTTCAAATTTCCCACCCTTGGAAGCAGCTACCAATGAAATAAGATAAGGAAACTTGAAGTGCCATGATACCATATCACACATTTTACTTGCTAGACACAGTGAAGGGGCTCAGGGAGAAACATATTTAGAACTGCTGCCTTTTGTAGCCGCCATGCATCTCATGCAACAGTTTGTTGTACTGTACTCTTAGATGTTCCAGTGCTAATGCCGTGGCACTGGCTGCTTTCGCTGTCTTACGTCTTATGTTTGAGAGCCTCTCAACAAGAGGATAAACCAGCAAGAACGGATAAAAAAGTCATTGGCCATTCAAAGTTTACAAAACACCTGGCTTAAAATTAGATGGTAAAGATAACTGAAGCTGCTGTATTGTTGGCTCTGGTTGGGCAGCCTGGAGAAGGTAAGAATTGGAAGAGTATAGAAAAGCAGTGCCAACTCCACTAGCCTGAGAAGTGGTTGACCCAGCCTCTGAGACTATGATAATATGTTGGGGGTGGGGTGGTAATAGTTTCTGGCAGTATAGCATAGTGGGTAGAATGTTACTTGGACCAGGGAGTACTGGATTGGAGCCCCAAAATTGGATGCCGTGTCTGTTGCCTAAACTCCCTGCAGGAAAGGATTAGAACAAAAGTAATAAAATTTAAATTGTATCTGATTTTCTGGGAGAGACAAGCTCTAATGGGTCACAAACATAGGGTGGTTCACTAGTATTATGCGCAAACGCACCATGTCAACAAGACTGTAGTCAGAATATTGTCAGAGAGCTCTCAACTTGTCTTTTTCAATGGGGCATTTGGAATAAGAGTGTTTTTATGTTCTCCTTAAGAACCTCCTGCATTAGTGATTAATTAACATTAGTGCTAGCCCTGGGAATATCTGATATTGTGGCTAGAGGAAATTGATTTTTTTTTATTGCTTCAGCACCATCAAATGGTGCTCTGGATAAAATATATGTCTGACTTTGTGGAATTAATTTGAGCTTACGCACCATGATGTGTACAGGGTAGAATAATAGAATTGTAGAGTTGGAAGGGGCCCCAAGGGTCATCCAGTCCAACCCTCTGCAGTACAGTACTTGCAGGCTAGGTGTCTGACTACATCCTCTCTGCATCCATGCCCATCAGAGCTAGTGAAATCTAGCCTGGCAAAGAGAGGAGGGTTGAGCAGTCCAGGGGGTGTTGAGAGCTTTATTGCATAAGGGGTAGTTGCTGCCACCATAAAGGTAGCCACTCAGGGGCAGGGGGAACGGCTGCTATCACCCAGATGCAGATAACTCCTTTTGGGGGAATGTGATTGAGGGGGTCATGGGAGAATAACTTCAAGCATGCTTGGATAGGACTGATTATCTGGCTGCATTCCAGTGTGGGTTCTCTGGGCTTGAGACCAAATCAGCATTGGTTTTCTACCTTTTGTAGAAAGGAGGATGGGGGAGTGCAGCTTCTGCTCTCAGTAATTTTTGATACCACTGACCCTGGTATCATTTTGGACTAACTGTGGGACGGGTATGGTGGCTCTGTTCCTTTTTTTATTATTAATTCCGTATCAAACAACACTTACATGTTAGAGAGCGAGCCACTGTATCATAACCAAAAGACAGTCATCCATACGCTCCATACCAGCCTTTCTCAATGTTAGGTGCTCGGCTGTTGTTGGACTACAACTCTCATCATCCTTAGCTAGCTGGACCAGTGGTCAGGGATGATGGAAGCTGTAGTCCAACAACAGTTGGGTGTTAGAAACCAGTGTTAGAAACTCAGATATACCGTAGAAGCTGGGTGCCAAATTATGTAATTTGCATTGTTTGTGATGTTTTGTATGTTTTGTTTTTTCTCTGTTGAAAACTTAATAAATATTATTTTTTTAAAAAAGAAGCTGGGTGCCAAATGTCTTATTTTCAAATGATGTACTGGCTGTGATTGATTCTCATTTAAACATGTGGCTGGTTCAGATGGACCACCCAGAGCTAGGTTAAGAGCTTTGACAACTTAAAGAAGAAAAGTCCCTTGATCCACATATATATTGGCCTATTCCTACCTTTTTTCCTTAATGGTGACACGGACCATTCATAACAATTGTGAGCAGGGCAGTGGGGTGGGGTAGGTGAAGAGACAACAATTAACTATAACGTCATTCACTGCTCCTGCTCAGGCTGCACAGAAAAAGCATTTTGGTTCCTGAAATTCATTCCGATTGTTCAGGTAAAATATAACTGGGTGGGGTATTAGTGTGTGAACACAGTCCAGATTCAAGGATCTCCAGGCATGCAGCTCCAGATGGTGGGAGATGTCCGGCGCCATCCTGGTGCCCAGGCATCTTCACTTGGTCACAGTCACTTGGCTGATAGCCCGGTGCAAAATGTGCCTGATGCCTCGGGAATTTTCGACACTGGATTTAACGTTGAGAAATGTGGCTCCATACAGACACAAACAGTAAGAGGAGGGAAAAGGAGGGAAGCCTCTAACCGCCAGATCTGACAAATCGCCTTAGACAGTGAACCTTGCTCAAGGTTTCATGCAGGAAAGTCTGTGTATGCAGTCCAGATATCAGAGAATGCCTCGCCTGCTGCCTGTGCATATGGACTAGTTTTTATAGGCCCCCCAACCACTGAACAATAGTGGGTGCAAGATGCTCTTCCCAGTATTGCAGTGTCTGTCACTTTGTCACCATTAGTGCCCACAAGAGCCAATTTCATTGTCCCTCAGTGAGGTTCCATAATACCAGAATATAGTTCAGCATTGCATTTGTGGATGTATATGTCAAAGATAACTCTACAACTAGGTAAGGTGTGTGAAGATCTCTGACCAGAACAGGGCTTTGAATGTAGTGGTTTCAGGGTCCTGTCTTAAATGCTGCACCCACAGTTAAAATAATCTTATATAAAATAAATTGGGCCACTTGAAACCGTATTGGCCCCACACCAGGGCAGATATAGAAGAGAAGTAAATTATCTTCTATTAGATCAACAGGGAGGATGAAATATTGCAAGTTACAATGGGTCCTCGCCTAACGAAGATAATGCGTTCCGTCGCGATCTCCGTTAGGCGAGGAACGTCGTTGGGCGAATCCCCATAGGACTTCCTGGGGGAAAAAATCGTTAGGCGAAAAAAGCCTATTTAAAAAATCGTTAGGCGAAAAAAGCCTATTCAAAGCCGCCACGACGTTTCTTCTTTAGGCGAAGAAATTCGCTAGCGGCGACCATTTTTTTCCCCCCGGAAGTCCTTCGCTAGGCGAAAACGACGTTAGTCGAGTCGTTCGCTAGGCGAGGACCCACTGTACTGAACTTCAGGGTCATTGTTTAGAAATGTTTTGGATTGTTTTTTTAGGAATACTAAATTACAGTAAGATAGACTGTGTGCTTATAGATCTGCAGCACATTTAAACAAATCATTCCATGAAGTTTGTCTGTTGTATGTGGGGATATTCTCTAGTTCCTATCCTTTCTCTCCTTTCATGATGACAGATTATCTGTCCTGCCCCTCAGCAGTATCTTATAAGGAATGGTAAAGCACAAAGGTCAACCATGCAGGAGCAGTTAGATAAATTGCCATCATGTATAATGTTCAAGAGTCACTTAGCCTAATCTGATAAAGAGCTTCCCTTGGAATGAAGAGTCGAAAGCGGTCGGAGCAGTCCAGCCGCTCTAGGCTCCAAGTCCAGATCTGCCTGCTAGCCCTCAAATTACTTCTTCAGAGGAGAGCAATGGTAGGGCCAGCCCACCCATGAGGCAAGGTGAGGCAGCCACCTCAAGCGGTAGAATCCATAGGGGCAGCAGATCCTGATGTGGATCTTTATTCCCCGTTGTGCCTGATGTAGATCTTCACTCACGCTTCTTCCCTGGTGGGGAGGTGGGAACCATTCTGTGGTTCATCTCAGGTGCTAAAATTTATTGGGCCAGCCATGAGCAATTGCAGCAGGACATGGTGTCAGTCCACCTGAGCAGATGGAGATTCAGTCTTGATTACTGTGCATCTTTCCCTCAGAGAGGCCTTCTTATAAAACTGGTTACTGAATTATAAGGAGCAGCTTGTTACATGATGCACAGGTATCTTACACTTGATATTCACACAACTTAGCATATACCCACAGGTGCCCTCCTTGTGTGCATCGCTGTAAGTTAGATACTGTGATCGTGTCACATGCAGCTTCACTTCTCATCCTGTATGAGCTGTATTTTATTATTATTTTTAAAAAATCCACCCAAGTTATTTTTAATTGCATCCTTTTGTATTGTGCAGGTCCATAATGTATGTTTGTGCTTAAGAAGTGTTGATCATTAGATTTCTAGGCCCTTGGCTCTGATTCTGGCTCAGAAAAGCAAAAGTCCTAGTTAACACAAACGAGACCTGTGTTTGACATATTTACATCATAATGACACCCACCATTTGTTTTTTAAGACAAACTGCTGGTTCGTAGCCCATAAATGTTGGCTAATAGTTAGGAAATCTATGTGTGTGAAGTATCAGTTGGGAAGAGATGCAGCATGCACACACATTGCGCCACAGGGAGGGATCAGGTGTGGATGTATGTGAAAAACAAGGGCTGGGAGTTGGGAAGAATCAAACAGCTATGAATTAGCTGAATGTACCTTGGGGATTTGGTGTGCGGTGGTGGGTCTCCTGTTTGCTTCCATTTGTGCTAGCATTTTCATTCTCATTCCCTCTCCCTCTCGATGTATATAGGTAGGTAGGTATGTAGGGAGATAGGTATTCGTAAATAAAGCAAATATTATAAAGCAAATATATAAATATAAAGCAAAAAATATAAAGCAAATAGCTAAACCCAGGCACCTGTCAGAAGTAGGAAACTTGCAGAGCAAATTACATTTGTGTGTGTTGTTAGCAGCATAATATTTACCAGAATGTTTATGAGTGTGAGCTGGGAAATCCCCCAGTTCAGAAATCCCCTTGGCCACAAGTTCACTACGTGGCTTTAAATAAGCCTCCATTTTTCATGCTCCAAATATTGGCGCAACTCATAGGGTTATTGCAAGAGTTTGTGGAGTAATGGATGCAAAGCACAGGACTCTGAAAGCCACTTACCTTTACAGTACAGAGGTACTTCATCCCTCAGGAAAATAAAGATTACTTGAACTGTTGTTTTAAAAGGAAAATTATAATATATTTAATATCTTATGTATTGCTTTGTGATAATATGCTACTAATGTGATGTTACTTGCTATTTTATTTTTTATTTTGCTCATAAATGTTTACTGAAGTGGGCTGTTCATATTTAGAGTCATGGTAGTGATGCTGTCCTTTCCCTTTTTGTGTTGCAGTTGGGAAGAGTTGCGCTCTCTCCAATATACTTTGTGATCAGCGTGATCATGAGAATTTTCTCTAAGCCTCTGCCTCCCATTACCCTGGAGAATCCAGATGTGAAATATGCTCTACGACTGATTGACAAAGAGGTAATAGTCACCTTAGCTCAATTTCTCTTCTTCTCCCCCTGCCAAGTTAAGATAGAGAACAAAATGCACCAGGATTCCCAAACAATCCATGGAAAACCGAAGTGTGTGTCTCCCACTCTCCTTATAAGCATGCATGTTTATTTTCTAAGCGAACAGGCAGTTCTGAAACATGGCTTGGCGCTGTCGTCTAAACCACCGAGCGTCTTGGGCTTGCTGATCAGAAGGTCAGCAATTTGAATCCCTGCGACGGGGTGAGCTCCCATTGCTCTGTCCCAGCTTCTGCCAACCTAGCAGTTCAAAAGCACACCAGTGCAAGTAGATAAATAGGTACTGCTGTGGTGAGAAGGTAAGCGGCGTTTCCATGCGCTCTGGCTTCCATCACAGTGTCCCATTGCACCAGAAGCGGTTTAGTCCTGCTGGCCACACGACCCAGAAAGCTTCTGTGGACAAACCAGATCCCTTGGCCTGAAGCGAGATGAGCGCTACACCCCATTTGACTGGACTTAACCATCCAGGGATCCTTTTCCTTTACCTTTATCTCTGTCTTGGTTATAAATATATGTGGTAGAAGAATGTATAATCAAGCATTTGCGCCTCCCTTCAAAGCACTGACTTGCCTGCTGTTCCTTTTTCAGGAGATTAGTCATGACACAAGAAAATTCCGTTTTGCCTTGCCATCCCCAGAACACATTCTAGGCCTTCCTGTTGGTATGTTTTTATTTGAAGAAAATGAACACTTTTTGCAGTGCAGCTGCATCTATCTATCTATCTATCTATCTATCTATCTATCTATCTATCTATCTATCTATCTATCATCTAATCTATCTGGGTTTTTTGTGTGTGGCAGAGGAATAGAATGGGAACCCAAGACATTTGGTTGAATTGTGGGGCTTTGAAAGGAAAGAGCCTTATGAGCAGCCCACCCACCCACTCCTGTACTAAGCCTGTGGCAGATGGAGGGGGGGGAGCATTTATGATCTTTTAAAATTGTCACAGCACCCAGAAATACTGCTGCACCACTGAGCTAGATCTGGATCTGGTCAGTACATGAATGGAACATCTCCTGGGACCTCATGGCTTTAGTTCCAATACATTATACATTTAGCTAATCGGAAAGATGCCCCCACCTTGCTCTTGGGACACAAGTGGTGGCAAAAGCAGAATGGTACTGCAGCTTCCATTGTCTTTACACAGCTGGTTTAAGGACTTGATGAGTTGGTTTACTATAGCCCCTCTGTCTCTGGTTGCAATTTCTTTTCCTTCTCTGGTGTTGGGATGATTTGTTCAGGAGAACAGTTGTTCTAAACATCTGAGCTTGCAGAAAGCAAAAGTATCACAACAAAGCTACATGTTAGTCTAACTTGTTAATATTGCCCACAGATCAACCATGAGAATAGGTATGACCATATAGACAGTACTTTGTGTTACTGATATGTAGTATGACCATGGGGAAAGTTGTCCATTCTGAATACCATAAAACAAGAAGAGTCAACTGTTGGTCCAAGGTACATAGTTTAGTTCTTGTGCTGAGCCTTGTACACACCTGGGTAGGAGACCCCCTTGGGGCTCAGTGCAGATGTGGGCCACTCTGGTAGCACAAACCTATACATGTCTACTGAGAAGTAAGACCCATTGAGTTCAGTGGGACTTAATTCCCAGGTAAGCAAGTGTAGGCTTGCAGCCTGAGTTCCTAAATTCTATGTGTAGGAAAGAAGTACAATAAATTATTGAGCTGGGTTTATACTGTAAATGTTAAATTGAAAATGTGGAGAGGGCAAGTTGGGAAATCTTTAGTTTGGGATCATTTTTTAAGAAAAATGAAGCTCTACAGATGGGTTTGCTGATTTGATCTGGAACGGCCATAACTTAACATAGTATTTTGGGAGAGCATAGAGTGTCACCTAGTATGCTAAAGGGATGCCAGTATCAAGGAAAATGTTAGCATGTTCTTCAGTATCTTCAAAATATGACGTATTTTTTTAACTCTAGGGCAGCACATCTACCTCTCTGCAAGAATTGATGGGAATCTGGTGATCAGGCCCTACACACCAGTCACCAGCGATGATGACAAAGGTTATGTGGATCTTGTTGTGAAGGTAACGGCTGTTGAGAATGATTGGGCAATAAAATTTGAAGTATCTTGTGGCACTCTGTGAAGTATTCAGTCTCATTTGAAACCCTCACGGATGGCTCCTGTACATCCATATGCTTGCAGTGTGGTAGTGAAACTCTGTTGATAATTAGTCTAGATTTGCAAAGGGTGTGAAGTGAGACATGTTTCTTATCCTTGCGTTGCCCACATAGAAAATCTGAAACGAATCTGGTGTATACACTCTTTTTGTTTTAAAGCTATCCTTTTTTCTATTCTCTCTCTTTTAAATAGATATATTTCAAAGGAGTTCACCCAAAATTCCCTGAAGGAGGGAAGATGTCTCAGTACTTGGAAAACCTAAAAATAAACGACACGATTGAGTTTCGTGGACCCAGTGGACTGCTTGTCTACCAGGGGAAAGGCAAGACTGGTTTTATAAATAGCATGGGCTCATAAGAAACACATCATTCCTTATATTCCATTGGTTACCCACATTTTGCACTTCAGATGTTGTTGGAACTCCAACTCCCATTATCCCTGACCATTGACAAAGTTAAGAGTCATGCAGTATCTTGTTGGCTGGCCTGCTCTGTCCTATCCTAACTTCCTCTTAAGTGGAATAAGACACCAGTTGCTTTCTTAAGGAAAGCTGGCAAAACAACAAACATGCCTTTAAAAGAAAAGGAAAAACCTGCTAGCAGCAGAGTAAACTGGATAATTTGGTCAGATGGAAAGAAAGTGAGAGGGTCTCCTACACAATGGCAGATGTGCAGAATAGGGTTGTGGGGGGGGGGTGTTGCAGGTGCCGTTTGTTACAGACTCCCAACTCCCCTGCAGGGAGTTCTTTGTGCACATTGGAGCCCATTTGATACTCTGAATGAGGCCAATGTGCATATAATGGCACACAGCAATACTTCAGTCATTTCTTTACTTTAGTCATTCTGAACAGGGATTAAGAACATCTACTTCCTAAATCAAAGCAGCGTTACCACAGGAACTCTGGTTGCTTTCAGATAACTGAAGCACAATTTAGTGCTCATGTGATGTGCTGAGTCATGAGCTCAAATGTGTCTCCTCCCCTTGCTTGCTTGCAAGAAAAGAACTTGCCAGCCATAGCAGAAGCTATGTAACCAGTTTCCTGGTTCAGAATAAGGCTGGTATTATTACAAGCCATGATGTTGTTGGCATCCGTCTGTCTCGGGAGACAATGGAGTGTGCCTCTGCGGGCAAAGTCAAACTGTTGCATTAGCAGCACTGAAGTGACCTCCCTGGGATGCAAGCCTGGGCAGTGTGTAAGGGGGTCCTGGGCTGCCCAGACAACAAGACCTCCCTCTTGGCCTTGCTGATGGGGTCGAAAGGAAAGCAGAGCAAGACATTTGGCACCAGCTTGTCAGTAGGAGTGGCCGGAAGGAGGCGTACAAGGCGCCACCTTTCATATTCTTGCACATGGAGGGGGAGAGAGTGCATGGGCCCAGTTCCTGCTACAGCACGTTCTCTCAATGCTAAACCCTGGTAGCACTGTGCCTTAATGCAGCCTCTCCAGTAGAAAGGCGCATGGATTTCAGTAGTAAGTAAACCACAAGAATTGTGGATTCTAATGGGAATTCTAGCAGCTGCCTTCACTCTTCTATCACCCTGCCTTTTCTTGCAGAGGAGCACTGGATGGGGCTTAGGTAATGAATCGGCTGGCAGCTCTCAAGATTAGCATTTTCCCTAGCTTATGTTTATTTTCTCATAGAGGGCAGCAGAGGGTCTCTCCCTATTCTGCTGAGGCAACAGGGGTCTTTAGATGTTGTTAGACTCCCGCTCCCATCATCCCTGGCCATTGACCGTGATCACTGGTGCTGATGGGAGTTTCTACGTAGCAGCATTGGAGGGCCACAGGTTGCACATCTCTAGGACAAGGTTTTCTTCCTCCAGTCTCCTAGTTAAGGGTGGGGAAATTGTAGCTCTTAACAACTTCTAGCCATAAAACCACTGTTTATGTCCTTTCTTGCTATTTCCACAGGCGTATTTGCTATTCGTCCTGAAAAGAAATCTGAACCGGTTCTTAAACATGTCAAATATGTGGGGATGATAGCAGGTGGAACAGGTACAAAATAGATTGTTTGCTGTCTTTTGTGTATTGAGTTTGTTTGTGTTCTCTAAGAGGTAGCTTTCTTTGTTTGACTTGGCTGTGACTGGTTCCCCCCCCCCCTTCTCTAAAGGAATTACCCCCATGTTGCAGCTCATTCGGGCTATCATGAAGGATGAAGAGGATCCCACCATTTGTCATTTACTCTTTGCTAACCAGGTAAATAGAAGTCCCTAATTTTATTTTTTGTGGATCTTAATCTGAAGGAAAGGCAGGATTTTGGCAGGGCTAAGAAAAACAAGGTGATGGTGTTTTTTTAAAGGAGAAATATTCATTGATGTTCAGTGCAATCCTACATGTTTACTCGAGAATATATTCTATAATTTATATAGGACTTGACTCCCACATAAGTGTGCATAAGCTTGCAGCCTTATAGCCCCCCTTTTTGAACTGCTCAGAGCAGCTTGCATTGGGTTCCCACAGTGTTCCATCTCAGAAGGTTTCTGGACTCCTCCTTGGCTTCAGCTGTAGAACTAGGTCATGTTACTTCAGACCGTGCCGTGGGCTAAGAGTGGGAACCTTTGGCTCTCTGGGTATTGCCGAACTGTAAGCACAACCAGTGACAATGGGAGTGGTACTTCAGTAATATCTGGAGGTCGAAAGGTCCTAGATCAACATTGAGTTTCCAGACCTTGTTGGCCTTACAACTCTTGGCCAGTAGATGAGATGATGGTAGTTGAAGTGCAGTAACATCTGGGAACACAAAGTTGGGGAAGCCTGCTCTAGACCAGGGTGGGGAACCTCAAGCCCAGGTGCTAAGTGTGCCCCTCCAGGCCTCTCTGTTGGCCCTTGGCACTGTGCCCAAGCTGCATTCTCTCCATAGGCCACATTATTTGCTAGTGGCACCATTTCACATCTTCAAATGCTTTTGCCTGGATGGAATGTGCTCTTGAACTGTGATAAGAGGCCTTGCCTGGGTGGAGAGAGGTACACAGAAATCTCAGCCTACCATGCAAAGGTAAAAATTGCACTCATTGCTCCACCCAATCTTCACTCTGACCCCACCCAACGTGGCCATGGCCCACAGAAGGCTGCCCACAAGACAGTGTTGCCCTTGGACTGAAAGTGATTTTCTACCCCTGCCTTAGATCCTGGGATCTTTTGTATCCTTGCTGATGTTAAGAGACTGAATCTAGTTGCGATTTGTGGTGTTTTCATACTCAGTTGTACTAGATGTCTCTATTGGGATGATATATCACGCATTGTTAGTCCATCTTAAATCTTTTTTACACCAAAATAAAAGGAGCCCCAAAACTAAATAAGTGTGCCTTTAAATTGCAACCTACCCCCAATAAATTTATCTGAATTTAGGGTTTTCGCCACAAGGTGATTTACCAATTTAAATCCTGTAACGTAACCTTCATTGATTTTTAATAACGTGCTTCTGTACCTCCAAGATTCCTTCTGCATTATTTACCCTCCATTGTGGCATCTGCCTTGAGATAATCCCATCCAAGAATAGCTTTCTTTCAATAGAGACAGCTCCAGAAATAGGTGTCTTCTCCCAGCAACAACAGGTGCAGATGACTCTTTCCTTGCAACCCTAAATATAGCCTTTTGTTTTGTGCCAAATTCCTTTGGATGGGTAATATTGCTCCCTTTCATAAGGCAGTTGCTCTAGTCACTTGATCATTTGGGTTGCTCTTTTTTCTGCACTTTTTACAGCTCTACAAAATATATACATACTGTATACAGATGTGCACATCTATATTATATTGATGAGCAACTGATGTGGTTTATTCAGTGTTGCCTAGCTGCAAAAGATAGTGATGCTGGGATGGGAAGAAGCCATGTGATGTTTATGCTGCTTTTCTGTAAGGAGTTCCTGTCCCCTCAGAATGACTTGTCATCATTAGCCTTCCCTGAATTCCTCCTGGCTAGCTAGATGAGGCCTGTCCAAGCCACAATGAACCAAGCTGAATGGAGCCCACCAGGCAGAAACCAAGGTCTGCCTGGAGCTGCATTGTGTCTGGTGTGTCAAGAGTCTCAACAGATGAAACCTGAAGAAGTGTCCCTTATGGTGCTCTGAGAAAGTAGAGGGTCATGGGCAGGGTTGAACATCACTATATAACTTCTTCCGACTCCTGGCATTATCAAACCATGATATCAAAGTAGATGGCATGCATCACAACTAGACCAGTTTTGTTATTCCTTGCTACCAATAGTTCAGTCAGACCTCAAACCATAGCCTCATGGAAAAGTGCGGTGAGATGAGAGCTTTCTAATTTATGCCTGTTACTCTACTTCCTTCTTCATTTACTGGTTTGGCAGTGACTTTACCTATTCTTTTTTAAAAAAAAACTTTGTACAGTGGACAGCACAGAGCTACATAAAAAAAACTAGTTAAAGGTAGATAGCCGTGTTGGTCTGTCATAGTCAAAACAAAATAAAATAAAAAAAATTCCTTCCAGTAGCACCTTAGAGACCAACTAAGTTTGTTCTTGGTATGAGCTTTCGTGTGCATGCACACTTCTTCAGATACCTTCTTCAGATACCTTCTTCAGGTATCTGAAGAAGTGTGCATGCACACGAAAGCTCATACCAAGAACAAACTTAGTTGGTCTCTAAGGTGCTACTGGAAGGAATTTTTTTTATTTTATTTTGTTTTGATAAAAAAAACTGTTGCTCCTTTTTTTTCTTGGACAGACTGAGAATGACATCCTGCTACGCCCAGAACTTGAGGAAGTGCAGGCTGAACATTCAAACCGTTTTAAACTGTGGTACACGTTGGATAGAGCACCTGAAAGTAAGTCCCTTATTCCATTATGGTTATTACTCATGGTTTTTATCTTCTTAGTTGTCCATCTAAAAATACGTTTGTATGTTTGCAAATTTACGTATTGTACAAGTACACCTGTTAAGTGAGCCAGGATTGGTGGTGACTGAGTGTTGAGTGCTTGCAAGAAAACTCCAGTTTGCTGAAACAAATGCCAGGAAAAAACAGACTTCTGTGGAAAATGTCTTCCAACTGTAATCACAGAATTGTAAACTGGAAGGGACCCAGAGGGTCATCTAGTCCAACCCCTGCAATGCAGGAATCCTGCCCACAGCTATCCCCTGGGTGGGCTTCAACCACCAACCATCTGGTTAACAGCCAGATGCACTGACCCATTGCACCACTTGAAGACGATTGGAAATTCATGATTTAATAGAGATGAGTCAATGTTTGTGACTAACGACCTTTTTATGATTTCCAACTTTTTAAGATTTATATGATGCCCATCAGCAGTTTCCAGAGCAGTTTATGAAAAACTAAATAAAGTTAGTTCTCATTAACTTTGTGCATTAGCACAATGACTCCTGAATGTGTAAAGAATTGGGTTTTGGGTGAAATGAAATTTCTGTCTGCAGTGTTGGACTGGGGATAGCTCATTCACACAATCACACATGCTCACTATCACCTGGTTCACAAAATACAGTGAGCCCAAACTATGGCTTACTACTTTGCTCCTACCGAGACAAGAACAAATACCGGTTACAGCTTTTGGTTAGTGAGGAGAGAGCTTACTCATGACTCCTCGGGGCAGCGACTGAGGAGGGAGCACAAGGCTTGTGTGTGCGAGAGAGTTTGTTTCTGGTTTGTGTGTGTGTGTTTGTCTGGTGACTAGCTGTGGGCGGAGCTAATCAGTGCCTGGAGGGCAGAGACTGAGGAAGTAGGCAAAAGGTGAGCTGAGCTTGTAGGGCGGAGCTAATCAGTGCCTGGAGGGCAGCGACTGAGGAGGGAGCACAAGGCTTGTGTGTGCGAGAGAGTTTGTTTCTGGTTTGTGTGTGTGTGTTTGTCTGGTGACTAGCTGTGGGCGGAGCTAATCAGTGCCTGGAGGGCGGAGACTGAGGAAGTAGGCAAAAGGTGAGCTGAGCTTGTAGCGCGGAGCTAATCAGTGCCTGGAGGGCAGCGACTGAGGAGGGAGCACAAGGTGAGCTGAGCTTGTAGGTTTGGAGGGTTTGTCTTTTTGGGGCTGTGTGTGATTAAGTTTGTGTGCTTATTTGTTTCCTTATTTGTTTGTGTGTTTCCCAGGCTTGTGTGTGCGAGAGAGTTTGTTTCTGGTTTGTGTGTGTGTGTTTGTCTGGTGACTAGCTGTGGGCGGAGCTAATCAGTGCCTGGAGGGCGGAGACTGAGGAAGTAGGCAAAAGGTGAGCTGAGCTTGTAGCGCGGAGCTAATCAGTGCCTGGAGGGCAGCGACTGAGGAGGGAGCACAAGGTGAGCTGAGCTTGTAGGTTTGGAGGGTTTGTCTTTTTGGGGCTGTGTGTGATTAAGTTTGTGTGCTTATTTGTTTCCTTATTTGTTTGTGTGTTTCCCAGGCTTGTGTGTGCGAGAGAGTTTGTTTCTGGTTTGTGTGTGTGTGTTTGTCTGGTGACTAGCTGTGGGCGGAGCTAATCAGTGCCTGGAGGGCGGAGACTGAGGAAGTAGGCAAAAGGTGAGCTGAGCTTGTAGCGCGGAGCTAATCAGTGCCTGGAGGGCAGCGACTGAGGAGGGAGCACAAGGTGAGCTGAGCTTGTAGGTTTGGAGGGTTTGTCTTTTTGGGGCTGTGTGTGATTAAGTTTGTGTGCTTATTTGTTTCCTTATTTGTTTGTGTGTTTCCCAGGCTTGTGTGTGCGAGAGAGTTTGTTTCTGGTTTGTGTGTGTGTGTTTGTCTGGTGACTAGCTGTGGGCGGAGCTAATCAGTGCCTGGAGGGCGGAGACTGAGGAAGTAGGCAAAAGGTGAGCTGAGCTTGTAGCGCGGAGCTAATCAGTGCCTGGAGGGCAGCGACTGAGGAGGGAGCACAAGGTGAGCTGAGCTTGTAGGTTTGGAGGGTTTGTCTTTTTGGGGCTGTGTGTGATTAAGTTTGTGTGCTTATTTGTTTCCTTATTTGTTTGTGTGTTTCCCAGGCTTGTGTGTGCGAGAGAGTTTGTTTCTGGTTTGTGTGTGTGTGTTTGTCTGGTGACTAGCTGTGGGCGGAGCTAATCAGTGCCTGGAGGGCAGCGACTGAGGAGGGAGCACAAGGTGAGCTGAGCTTGTAGGTTTGGAGGGTTTGTCTTTTTGGGGCTGTGTGTGATTAAGTTTGTGTGCTTATTTGTTTCCTTATTTGTTTGTGTGTTTCCCAGGCTTGTGTGTGCAAGAGAGTTTGTTTCTGGTTTGTGTGTGTGTGTTTGTCTGGTGACTAGCTGTGGGCGGAGCTAATCAGTGCCTGGAGGGCGGAGACTGAGGAAGTAGGCAAAAGGTGAGCTGAGCTTGTAGCGCGGAGCTAATCAGTGCCTGGAGGGCAGCGACTGAGGAGGGAGCACAAGGTGAGCTGAGCTTGTAGGTTTGGAGGGTTTGTCTTTTTGGGGCTGTGTGTGATTAAGTTTGTGTGCTTATTTGTTTCCTTATTTGTTTGTGTGTTTCCCAGGCTTGTGTGTGCGAGAGAGTTTGTTTCTGGTTTGTGTGTGTGTGTTTGTCTGGTGACTAGCTGTGGGCGGAGCTAATCAGTGCCTAGCGGCGCGCGCAGTTTGACCCTATCTTTTAGATAGAGGAGAGCTAGTCTCAAACTTTTACTTGGGGAGACCTAGGCTTCTTTTTTGTGTGTCCTGACTTCAAGCTTCAAGATGGAGGGTGAGGGAACAACTGTAGTCGCCTGCAATTCCTGCGCAATGTTTGCCTTCTTGCCAAAGGATGTAGGCAGCTACACCTGCAGCAAGTGCAAGTTGGTTGCCCTACTAGAAGACAAGGTCCGGCAACTTCAGGAGGGGGAGGGAACAACTGTAGTCGCCTGTAATTCCTGCGCAATGTTTGTCTTCTTGCCAAAGGTTGTAGACAGCTACACCTGCAGCAACTGCAAGTTGGTTGCCCTACTCGAAGACAAGGTCCAGCAACTTCAGGCCCGTGTATCTACGCTCCAGAAAATTAAAGAGCTGGAGCTTTTCTTGGATGCAGCAGAGCACACTGTCTCCACCAAGCAGGAGACAGGGCACATCCCTGAGGAGGAGATCAGTTCCCCAACTCAGGAGCCAGATGTATGGAGGAACGTGACTCACAGAAGTAGAATGCCCAGGGATCGCTCTGAGTGTTTAGAACTACAAAATCAATTTGAAGTGCTCTCAAATCTGGAAGATGAAGAACAGACTCCATTGGAAGATCTCTCCCTCATCACAGTTGATGAGGTATATGAAGATGAGCAGCATAGCCAGTCCTCCGGGAATGTGCAGGTGACCTTGGAAGGGACAGCACATGTAAGAATCCCGACCAAGCCTAAGAGGAGGCGTGTAGTGGTGATAGGGGATTCCCTACTGAGGGGTACGGAAGCAGTGATCTGTGGGCCTGACAAGATGTCTCGAGAGGTATGCTGTCTCCCCGGGGCCAAGATCCATGATGTTACAGAACGGCTGCAAGGAATAATAAAAGCCACGGATAAAACCCCTTCCTTTTAGTCCATGTGGGAACCAATGACACCGCAAGTCATAGCCTCCAGAAGATCAAAAGTGATTATGAGGCTCTGGGCAGGAAGCTGAAGCAATTAAATGCACAAATTGTCATCTCATCTGTCCTCCCAGTTGAACGCCGTGGCCCAGGAAGAGAGGGGAAAATAGGAGAAGTGAACAACTGGCTTCGCAAATGGTGCCGGCAGGAACGGTTTGGATTCTTAGATCACGGTCTGCAGTTTCTTGAAGATGGACTTCTGGCAAGTGATGGGCTGCACCTCACAAGGGTTGGGAGGAATGTTTTTGCCAACAATCTCAAAAACCTCATCAGGAGGGCTTTAAACTGACTTATGTGGGGGAGGGAGACAGTGGTCCTGAAGGTAGGAGTCGATCAAATGCTGAAGATGATCAT
This sequence comes from Darevskia mixta, assembly GCA_034641385.1. Classification (NCBI taxonomy): domain Eukaryota; kingdom Metazoa; phylum Chordata; class Lepidosauria; order Squamata; family Lacertidae; genus Darevskia; species Darevskia mixta. The sequence continues at coordinate 2,964,117 of JAWWNH010000224.1, read as the reverse complement.
CCAAAAGTCAAGGACCAAATGGAGCAAACAGCACACAGACCTAGTGGTGGGAGGAAAAAATCCTTAAGTAGGAGACTAGGGGGAATGATCAATGGTTTTCAATGTCTGTATACAAATGCACAGAGCATGGGAAACAAACAAGATGAACTTGAGCTCTTGGTACAGCAAACTAAATACGACATAATAGGCATCACTGAAACCTGGTGGGATGAGTCTCATGATTGGAATGTAGTAATGGAGGGATACAATCTATTTCAGAGAAATAGACCAAACAGGAAAGGAGGAGGAGTGGCGTTATATGTCAGGGATGTGTATACCTGTGAAGAGATCCATGATTTAAAACTTCAAAGCCAAATTGAGAGTATCTGGGTCAAAATTAAGGGAGAGAAAAATAACAGTGATCTCATTGTGGGAGTTTACTATAGATCCCCAAACCAAACTGAGGACATAGATGATGTCTTCCTGGAGCAGATGACCAAGCATTCAAAAGGAAATGAGATAGTAGTAATGGGGGATTTCAACTATCCTGATATTTGTTGGATGTCAAACTCAGCCAAGAGCATAAGGTCGAACAGATTCCTCACTGGCCTTGCAGACAATTTCATTGTCCAGAAAGTGGGAGAAGCAACAAGAGGATCAGCCATTTTAGATCTGGTCCTAACCAATAGTGATGACCTGGTTAGTGGGGTAGAAGTGGCAGGATCATTAGGTGGGAGTGATCATGCTCTTCTGGAGTTTATTATACATCAGAAAGGAGCAACCAAGCATACTAAGACTCAAATTCTAGACTTTAAGAAAGCCGACTTCAGAAAACTTAGGGAAATGCTGGATGTGATCCCATGGTCAGTAATACTAAAAGGGAAGGGAGTTCATGATGGATGGGAGTTTGTTAAAAGGGAGATATTAAAAGCACAACTTCAAGCAGTACCAATGAGACGAAAACATGGAAGGTGCCTAAAGAAGCCAGGGTGGCTATCTAAAGAACTTTTAACTGAGATAAGATTTAAAAGGGATATGTACAAGAAATGGAAAAAGGGGGGCACCACCAGAGAGGAATTCAAACAAATAGCCAGCACATGTAGAGACAAAGTCAGAAAAGCTAAAGCACAGAATGAACTCAGGCTTGCTAGAGAGGTTAAAAGCAATAAAAAGAGTTTTTATGGGTATGTCCGTAGCAAAAGGAAGAACAAGGAAACAGTGGGGTCACTTAGAGGAGAAGAAGGTGAAATGCGAACAGGGGACGCAGAAAGGGCAGAACTCCTCAATACCTTCTTTGCCTCAGTCTTCTCCAAAAAAGAAAACAATGCCCGACCTGAAGAATATGGAGCAGATGATTCAGCAGGGGAAACAGCCCAGAATAAGTAAGGAGGTAGTACAAGAACACTTGGCTAGTTTAGATGTATTCAAGTCTCCAGGGCCAGATGAACTACATCCCAGAGTATTAAAAGAACTGGCAGAGGTGATTTCAGAACCACTGGCAGTAATCTTTGAGAATTCCTGGAAAACAGGTGAAGTCCCAGCAGACTGGAGGAGGGCAAATGTTGTCCCTATTTTCAAAAAGGGGAAAAGAGAGGACCCAAACAATTACCGCCCAGTCAGCCTGACATCAATACCAGGAAAGATTCTAGAGCAGATCATTAAGCAAACGGTCTGTGAGCACCTAGAAAGGAACGCTGTGATCACTAAAAGTCAGCATGGGTTTCTGAAAAATAAGTCATGTCAGACTAATCTGATCTCATTTTTTGACAGAATTACAAGCCTGGTAGACGAAGGGAACACTGTGGATGTAGCCTATCTTGATTTCAGCAAGGCCTTTGACAAGGTGCCCCATGATATTCTTGTAAAGAAGCTGGTAAAATGCGGGCTAGACAATGCTACCATTCATTGGATTTGTAACTGGCTGACTGACCGAACCCAAAGGGTGCTCATCAATGGCTCCTCTTCATCCTGGAGAGAAGTGACTAGTGGGGTGCCACAGGGTTCTGTCTTGGGCCCAGTCTTATTCAACATCTTTATCAATGACTTGGATGATGGGCTTGAGGGCATCCTGATCAAGTTTGCAGATGACACCAAATTGGGAGGGGTGGCTAATACCCCAGAGGACAGGATCACACTTCAAAATGACCTTAACAGATTAGAGAACTGGGCCAAGGCAAACAGGATGAATTTTAACAGGGAGAAATGTAAAGTACTACACTTGGGCAAAAAAAATGAAAGGCACAAATACAGGATGGGTGACACCTGGCTTGAGAGCAGTACATGTGAAAAGGATCTAGGAGCCTTGGTAGACCACAAACTTGACATGAGTCAACAGTGTGATGCAGCAGCTAAAAAAGCCAATGCAATTCTGGGCTGCATCAATAGGAGTATAGCATCTAGATCAAGGGAAGTAATAGTACCACTGTATTCCGCTCTGGTCAGACCCCACCTGGAATACTGTGTCCAGTTCTGGGCACCACAGTTCAAGAAGGATATTGACAAGCTGGAACGTGTCCAGAGGAGGGCAACCAAAATGGTCAAAGGCCTGGAAACGATGCCTTATGAGGAACGGCTTAGGGAGCTGGGTATGTTTAGCCTGGAGAAGAGAAGGTTAAGGGGTGATATGATAGCCATGTTCAAATATATAAAAGGATGTCATATAGAGGAGGGAGAAAGGTTGTTTTCTGCTGCTCCAGAGAAGCGGACACGGAGCAATGGATTCAAACTACAAGAAAGAAGATTCCACCTAAACATTAGGAAGAATTTCTTGACAGTAAGAGCTGTTCGACAGTGGAATTTGCTGCCAAGGAGTGTGGTGGAGTCTCCTTCTTTGGAGGTCTTTAAGCAGAGGCTTGACAGCCACCTGTCAGGAATGCTTTGATGGTGTTTCCTGCTTGGCAGGGGGTTGGACTGGATGGCCCTTGTGGTCTCTTCCAACTCTATGATTCTATGATTCTATGATTCCTGGTTCAGTTAAACCTTGGCTTAACTCAGTGCCATATGTCAGTGTTCCCCAACCTTGGGCCTCCAGCTGTTTTTGGACTACAACTCCCATCATCCCTCGCTAGCAAGACCAGTGGTCAGGGATGATGGGAATTGTAGTCCGAAAACAGCACCAACATAGGATTTTCTCCGCATTGACTTTGTCAGGGAATTAAAATCTTCATCAGAAACACTTCTCTGGTATGCCCTCCCTTGGTAGATTAGGTTGGTAGCAACTACAGAAAGGGCCTCTTCACTGGGGCACCCAAATTTACAGGATTTACACCCAAAATTCCTCCGTGTGTGTGCTCACCTGATTCCTTATTCGTTTTTTTAGGGACTAGACAAAGTTTGCCCTCTTGGGCTTTTATTGATGTTTAAGCATTGTATTTGTTCTTACTGTCTCGTGGTTTGTGGTGTCTGAGGTAATTCTTGTTGTTTTAGTGTATTTGATTTTTAATCACCTTGAAGCTTTTTTTTTTTTGACAGCAGAGTAAAAATCCATGAATACGAAATGTATATATGCATTTATTTTCATTGGTGTCTAGAGATACTACAGTGTAACATTTTTAACTTGGATTGTGGTATTTCCCAATTAGGTTGGGATTACAGCCAAGGATTTGTGAGCGAAGACATGATCCGGGACCACATGCCCCCGCCGCAAGACAATGTTCTCATCCTGATGTGTGGCCCCCCTCCAATGATTCAGTATGCTTGCATTCCCAATCTGGATAAATTGGGATATTCCAAAGAGATGAGATTTGCGTACTAAAGGGGAATGGAGGCACGATAAAATCAGAATGAGTAAGTGGGGAAAAGAATGGATGGAAGTGCATGGAATAACAGGGAACAAGACTAAAGGCAGAAAAAGTGCCTGAGGCATAGAGGTGTGGAGTTGCATTCAGAGAGACTGCCAAACTCTCTATACAAGTTTGGTGTCTTCTTATTAGTGGCACGCTGAAAATTCTGTAATGGATATCTGTGTTGTATATGGTATCTTTAGCTTCGCTATGCGTAACAAATCTGTTGTAAGGCCACTGAATTAACTCTTTCACAATAGATAGGCAAAATGTAGCCGGCCTCTTGCATCACCAAAGAGTTTCTTACTGATATAGCATGCGTGCGTGATATGCGACTGTCAAGCACGCTTATGTGAAGGAAGAGTTTTCTTGTCACGAAGCTATACAATGAGCAGTTTAAGCATAGCTGTATTAAATACACACTGATCAATAATTGAAATTTCATTATTGCCTTTATTTGAAGATTGGTGGTTTAGCCAGTTTTGGGGGTGGGGAGTGTTGCTTATTTAATGAAAATACATTAGAAACCTTTGTATATTGAGAACACACAGCTGATTTATTGTCTCACAATAGAGCAACGTCTTCCTTAAGTTTCTCTTGCTAATCATTCCCAAGCAAAGCTTTGTACACAAGTGTTCCTTAAAATGCTTCCTCCCTTCTTTAGTCGTGAAGTGTGTAAAACAGCCCAGTGCTAAACACATTTACGTGGAAATAAGTCCCACTGATTTTTTAAAAATGGCATTTCAGTTGTAATTGTTTTTTGGAAGTCGGTCACCTTTGGAATGCTGTGAGACATCAAACAATTACTTAAAGCTCTAAGTGTGTGTCGTATATATCTTCTTAAACTGTAAGCTTTACAACTGCCAGAAGGGATTGGAAAGCAGGTATTCTATATTATCTGGTAAAGAATGAAGACTTCTACAGATTCCAGAGATGTGCGTAAGACCTATTAACTGCAGAGGTATCGGGTGTATTTTAACTACTCTTTTTATATAGAGCTTTTTATAAGTTGCTAAATAGCATTGTTAAATAACTTAAAATTCTGTGGCCAGATTCCCCCCTCCCAAAAAAAATTAATTCCACTGTGTATGAACATGTGTGTGTGATGAGGTCTCGCATTCCCGAATGAGTAAGTTCTAGTCTCTTCCAGACGTCCTTTTTTTATCTGCATGGGGTACTATCCCACTGGGACATTGGGATAAAAAGCCACATTGAAATGAAGTGAAAACTGTGTAAGCTACAGCTCCTCTTGGGTGTCTTCCAGTTATTTCAGTCGGGGGGGGGGGCAGATTGTGCACAAACAACTTTTGGCAGACTCTGCCTTCCTTTTGTCCCTTTCATTAAAACTAGAACTGCAGCCGAGCATCCCTCCCTGTGCCTATGTAATGGAGTGTTTGCTGTTTCCGCTTCCACCTAGAGCAGTGATGGTCAAACTTGGCCCTCCAGGTGTTTTGGGACTACAACTCCCATGATCCCTAGCTAACAGGACCAGTGGTCAGGGGTGATGGGACTTGTAGTCCCAAAACAGCTGGAGGGCAGAGTTTGGCCATCACTGACCTAGAGAGAGCAGGCTCCTGAGTCTATTTGAGCCTGCTTCTCTCCTGTCCTGTATGCTGATTCTAAGGCTCTTCTGTATCTTGCCCTGAAGCATCCTGTGGGTTCACTCAATCAATTCCAGGACTCCTGCGTGGCAGTACCATACTTGCCCTTGTTGGGAGGAGCAATGTTTGGTGTTTCGAGGAACAAAAGAAAGCCACTACATATATTTGCTGAAATCTTTTGAGAAGGGGGTGGGAGGGATTGAAGCCGGATGGAGTGCTAGTCAGGTGTGCACAACTTAGGACCTGGAAAATGGTAGCGGAAGAGCAAGAGGCTGAAGAAGATAGAACAAAACAATAGAATGGTTTTACTTCTGTGTGTGCTAAACTCCTTGATTGAAACAACTCTTGTGGCAGAAAATAAACAAAGTCCATGTAACTATCTTTTTGCTTAATATTTTTGTATATCACTGTGGGCAAAAGGAGCCTTAACTTTTTAATAAATGTATTATTGAGGTGTTGAACAGCTCTGGCTTGCCTCACACAAACTATTTTGTAGGACACATCCTACCTGTTCAGCTATTAAATTTTCCAATTGCGACGTGGTAGAAATAAAACTTTTTTTGCTTATCGTTTACTTATTTCATGGATGTCATCTTACCTTAATGTTGGACTAAATGTAAAAAAAACAAAGGTGAAATAAATGTTCTCTGACATGGCTCACAAAGGAGAACACAAAACATAATAATAATAATTTATTATTTCTACCCCGCATATCTGGCTGGGTTTCCCCAGCCACTCTGGGGAAACAGTTAAAATGGCACTGTATCCAGCAGAGCCAGCAAGATAAAATAATAGAATCATAGAATTGGAGAGTGGGAAGGGACCAGGGGGGTCATCTAGTCCAATCCCTGGCAATGCATCGAGTTCACGACCCTGAGATTAAGAGTCCCATGCTCTACCAACCAAGCAAAGTCAAGAAGTCAAGCATATTGTGAAGGCAGAGAATGCAGCACTTAAATGCTGTAATGATGGGAGATGTAATTCAGCAACAGCAGGAGAGACCAAGGTTGCTTGCACGTGAACCACCCTAATGAAAAGCTCTAGAGAATTCAAAGCTTGCACAGACCGTGGTTGACCTAATAAAGTTTGCTTCAATATAGAAATAAACTAAGTCAGATGAACAGACCTTTCTGCAGTATAATTAACAGCATGCATTGGAGACCAAATGGAGCTACTCAGAAGTCAATTATTCTATTTCAATTATTTAAAGCTCGCTCAAGCACATTTTCTTCATAATCCTTAACTACTCCAAAGTATGCCGATATGATTACCTCTGTATTACTGCTAACTAGATAATGGGGTGTGAGAACAAGTTACTAAAGGTTACCCAGTCTGTCCATGAGCGAGCATGTAGCAAAAATGCCAACTATAAGCAGTACCGGTAAGTCCATCTGCACACATTATTTTCTGTTCTGGGGGGTTCTGATTCATACACCGTCCCTTTGATAGATATATGATGAATGGGAGTTGAGGTACCAAAAATCCTACCTTAAAAGACATGCTCTTCCACACAATGGGGCCTGGGTATATTTATAAATTGGAAAATGTCTGGTCTGGCAGCCTCTTGCATGTGGTCCTTGCCCCATCTTGCAAATAGCTACAATATCCTTTAGACCACGTGTACATGACTAAGAAGTTGTCAACAAGGGGACACTAGTTCCGTTCACAACAACTGAATATTAACAGTTCCTACATTCACTCCTCCGTCTGTCTGCAGGGATAATGACAGATCAGCTGACTCGAGCAAGATCCATTTCCTATTCCCACCTCCCCCCTTTTAATAGCCTTTAGAGCAGAGGAAATGTTTTGCTAGTGTGCATCAGGCTAGCTAAAAATGGCTCTCTTCCTGGTCATCTGATATTTCTAGGTAAGCGGTACAGCTTAACAGCTGCCATTTATATATTAATTTGGCCTATTACTGTGTGCAGCTGTTGACTTGCACCATGATTTGGCTTAACCAGAGATGAAACCTGACAACAGGATTGAAACTGTCTTGCCTGTTGCAGCATGCTTTACGTGCAATAGGATGATGAAATCGAAATTTGCAGGGAGCAGATCATCATTTTCTCAGTACAAGTTCCTTGTATACAAATAAAAAAGCATATAAGAAGCCACAGAGCAGTTATCAAACACTCATCACACAAGGTTTATTATGTAAAAAAGGAACATAAACAGGTTTTGAGGTGCGCTTTTTTAAACCCTCTTGCTTCATGAGTGTCAACCATGAAGAAAACAGGAATGAGGGGATTAAACCATTGCATGCCAATGGTAAATCAGACACTTGTAACGGAGTATTTAAAAAGAGGCTATCAGAGGTTTGCCATATGCAAAGAATATCCAAGAACTGTCCAGCGGCCTTGGTGGAATTAACAGCCCCCCAACTACCTCGTGAGGGAAAGGGGTTGACAGCCAACAGGCCAGCATAAAGTTACCCCCTAACCTGGACTGGCAAGATGGGCTGCATTTACCAGGAACACCTGTTCCATTGATTTTCTATCACAATAACACTGATACAGGAAACCTGGACCAGGGATGACATACCATTAAATGGATACCTCTCCTTTACATCTGGAGCTGGACCGGGGAAGAGGCATGGCAAAGCAAAAGGGGAATTGGGGATTCTGCAAAAAAGATCAAACCTATCCATTCTGAAGGAAATCAGCCCTGAGTGCTCACTGGAAGGACAGGTCCTGAAGCTGAGGCTCCAAAACTTTGGCCACCTCATGAGAAGAGAAGACTCCCTGGAAAAGACCCTGATGTTGGGAAAGATGAGGGGACAACAGAGGACGAGGTGGCTGGACAGTGTTCTCAAAGCTACTAACATGAGTTTGACCAAACTGCAGGAGGCAGTGGAAGACAGGAGTGCCTGGCGTGCTCTGGTCCATGGGGTCACGAAGAGTCGGACAGCAATAACAGCTGGCACAAAATATGCAGCTGAATCCCCACTGTTCCTTTACCACATCAACTTATTACATGTCTCTGTGTGTGCACATCTATTTTTAAAAACTTATACGAAAAGGAAGATACAAAATGAACAAACACATTTAGCCTAACAACAAGAAACCTAAGGGTGTAAAAAGAGTTAACGACTAAGTGTTGTATCCAACAAATTTGAACTATACAGGCAAAGACTTCCACTTGTGCAACAGGAATTTCCCTTCCCTCTGCTCTCCCCTCCCCCATGATCTGGTCCAGAGGGTTTTTTTTTGGGGGGGGGACCCTCAGAACTGATTTGGTGGCATGTACAGGGGCAGGATGAACAAAAGCCGTTATCTAAATAGGTACTTGCATCAGATAAATTCATTACTTAGCTTCACTGTACCTATTCCTATTAGTAAGAATACCAACAACAGCACAATAGCTATGTGATGCATGACTTAGGACTAGTGCACTTGTTACCAATCCATGTACCAGCCATATCTTCACAGTAAGTGTCCTTTCCTGTAGTGTAACTCACAATACACCATGGCCAAGCAGCTTGCTAGAGCATGTTATAAACGCCAGCGAATGATAACCAGTAGACAAATACACTGAAAGAATGGGTTAAGATAGCACTGGACCATCCACAAGTGATTTACCATTGCTCTTCCACAAGCTAAGCTTTTTAAAAATTGAGGCTCCTGTCTAAGCAATTTATAAGATTTCAAAGAGGGCTTCTGAACCCCACATATTGATTTCCTGGCCCAGATCTACACAACTTTCACAGGCACAGAGGTCTCCGTTAGCAAATATTTCTCTAGTTAGTGTTCAATGTGAGCATTCCACTGCATATTTGCTGATTTGCACCATCGATGAAATTATCAGAAAGGGCCAGTTGCACATAACTTCTTGCGTGCCTTGGGGTCTGGGCAAGAGAAAGCTTTAGAAAGCTTTGTGCTGCATAAAAATGTCGAAAGGCTGATCTTTACAAGTTAAGGGCAAAAAGGGGTTATTGAAAACCTTGTATGTATCTTTTGCAAAGAAGAGATTAAATTCCAGAAATTTTTTTACTTCTCTCAACAGGTATTTATTTATCTAGCATGGCAATACATATGTTTATGTTGACTACTTTGTACACACGCATCCAAATAAAATATCATTTATAGCACCCATTTATGCTAACTGCTTGGCTGAATCATGAGTGTTTTATATAACTCTTCCCTCCCTCAATCCCATAGAAATAATAAAAGAATATTCTTCTAACCAGCAAAATGATGATGATGTTCATCCAACTTCCATTTACATCAGTGTTAAGAAATGAGAAGTTGACGTTGCTCATATGTGCAAGTTAGTGTTTAATTCACTTAATGTTGTTTGTGCATTTGCACTTGCCCGTCTTAGATTCTCTAGTCACAGTTTTACCCTTTGTATTTTATTGCGGTCAGTGTGTGCCATTATATAAGGTTTGCAGTGTTTTTTATACAAATGTGAGGCTGCTGGTAGGTGATTTCCTTAATTCATAAATACATTTATTCACAGTTAATGACAAAGTAATTATTCTACCATGCATGCTATCTGCATTTATTCAAAAGAGCCCAGACACTAAGGTGGCCATGAACAAATTTGTGGAGTCCATGTTATTAAGGACAGTCAGTCCGCACCTGTATATACTGCATTGACAAATCTCTTTGGATTAAACAGAAACCACAATCTGATAACAATTTTGTAAATAAATGTGTGTGAAGAAGTGCATACTCCTAAGGATCAGCACTGGTTTATGAAATCAAACTGAGGGCCAGTCTATACATGCAAATAAATTGCATGATAGAGGGTTCTATTTTATGATACAATCACATGCTTGAATGCCCCCCATGGTGGTTGTTTTTTTAAAAAGATTCCTTGCAAGCAGAAAGCTAGCATGTCAGGAAGCAGGCAAGCTCAATCTGCACATTCAGCTATATACTGTTGTACAGTTTTCAACAACAGCTCATAATAGCTGAGCACACACCAAACACCCAACTTTAACACTCCTGCAAAGGTATCTGGATTACTATTCTCAAACTTTTGAAGTACTGAAATTGAAAAGAATTGCTTACATTGTAGATGTCAGACAACATCTCCGAATGTTTGCCACATCATCATTTTATGCAGTTGCTAAATTAGTCGTAACTATTTCAGGGTGATGGTATACTGGAAAGAGAGAGACACTCACACACACAACACAAGAGTCAGATGTATTCTGCTGAAAGCTTCAGCAACCATTTTTTGACTGGCTAATCTGAATTTTACAAGTTTTTAAAAAGGCAATACAAGTTGTGCTTTACAAAAAACCAAGTACTATATAAATATCTGTCAATATGTTATATTATGGTCAAATATACTTAAAAGGCAAGATTCCATATCTGAATTCAATACTGTAAAATAAAATGAATTTGCTAATGCTCCTTTTGGTATAAAATTAAATAACACTTCCATTGCATCAAGTGAGAGAGAGAAAATGGATCTTTCCAAAGGCTGTTCCTCAGTCTCAAAATTTTAAAATGTTATTAAAATCCTATTTTAATGCTGGAAAAGGGACAGCTCAGAGATTTTTCTTAATGATGAAAAATATCTCAATTTTTATAACTCATTCCTAATGTAAGAATGCAGGCATCACTTGGGAGGGGGGGGACAAGTCATTTATAAGATCAGTCTGACTTTTCCAGTAACCAGCTGGTTTTCAAACTGGAATTCCTCTCTTTTTTAAAAAAAAAAGTAATCAACTTACACTACAATATAAAATTCTGATTTGTATGTACTCAATACATTTTTTTCCTTTTAATAAAAATTGTATAAAAATAAGACAACAAGATTCTGATTTCGTGGATTATATGAGCATTGGTTTAGCCACCAATGAGTACTCTAGTTATTTACTTTTGAGCAATTTGTTCAAACGGGAAACCAGGATTTCCAGGATTAGTTTTTTGCCCTGTTGAAATATATACAATGGATGCCAATTCCAGAGGTCTCTAGTTGAATGGTTTTCTTTTCTTTTTGCATTACTTGAAGAAAAGTAAGAGCAGAGCTTTCTTTAAGGAGGTAAGCGCCAGTCTGCCGTACAGCCACCTCTTTCCCCCCTGCCATCATCTCACCATCACCGCTTCCCCCCCCCCCCGCACCTTTGCCGCTTCCTTCTCCGCCACCCACTTCCCGAGGCTGCAGGCAGGGGCTCCCAGAGGTGCTTTGGCACAATGCTTACAATCACCAAAGTACCTTCCAGGAAGGTGCCTGACGAACATAAAAAGGTCGCACCAGAGTAGAGGTGCTTTGGCACAATCTTTTTACAATTGGGAAGCACCTTCCTAGAAGGCGCTCTGGCTCCAGCTTTGGGAAGCGGTGGCCGAGGAGGAAGGGAGAGAGTGGGTGGGTAAGTGGCGGTGGAGGGGGGCATGGTACGTACCGGCACCTATATTTCTTTTTTAAAAAAAACACTGAGTAAGAGAAATACAGATATATGATATGGCACAACTCTGTGAAGGAACATGACAGCAGCAGAGTCGTATTAAATATGATACTTTGAAACATGTCACAAGTTTCAACACAAGAGAAAAAATATACACACGAGGAAAATAAACATATTTCCCTCACTGGTATGGATTTTATGGCAACTGTAGAATAGGCAACTCTTCTTATTGTCTTCCAGGAAAATATCACTTCTAACAAACAGAAGCAAAAGCGACCTTTAATGACATGATGTGGTGTCTCCATCGCATCTAACAGTGGCACTCTGAGGACTATCAGAAAGCAGAAGCGTCCAACGCCGACACAGTCACACATTTGAATCCTCATCTGTTATACTGGCACTAGGGGAGCAAGTAGCAAAGTCTTTGAACATTTCATCTTCTTTTAACATGTACTGGAAACAGAAGAAAGGCAAGAATTGGGGAACACTGACTGAAACTCAAGAGCCAAAAAACATCAATGAATTGCACATCTAGCGGCAGGCAGACAAAGGGCACCATTCTCTTAAGGCAATGAGGGAGACCCTGGGTGACATGACACACTGAAAGCACATGCTCTGCATGGACAGTCTCAGGCAACAGCAGGGAGAAGGTCCCAGACAAAAGGGGTGCTGCCAAAGAGACAAACAACCTAGATGGAACAATGGTTTGGTGCAGTTTAAGATAGCTTCATTTATTCAACCACATCTCAGTGACAGAGCACAGGCTTTTCAGGCAGAAGGTTCAATCCACAGCAATTCCAACTGGAAGATGAGAAAGATGCCTGAAGTGCTGGAATAGCCACTGCCAGTCAAAGTATAGTGGGCAATTGTGGACTACAGTGGTACCTCGGGTTACAAACTTAATTCGTTCCGGAGGTCCGTTCTTAACCCGAAACTGTTCTTAACCTGAGGCGCGCTTTCGCTAATGGGGCCTCCCGCTGCTGGCGTGCGATTTCCATTCTCATCCTGGGGCAAAGTTCGCAACCCGGAGCAACTACCTCCGGGTTAGCGGAGTTTGTAACCCGAAGCGTTTGTAACCTGAGGTACCACTGTAAATGGATCAATTATTTGTATAGAAGACAAAATCATGAAGGTGCTGAGAAGTGTGTCACAAAGCTTAAGCAGCCTCAAAGAATAACCGTTCTGAAGGTTTCACTGGGGAAAGCTATGACTCATACCAGTTTAAATTTGCAGTGAATATTTGCCTCACCAATGCATTATATACAGAGTGTGCGTGTGTGTGTGCGTGTGTGTGTGTGTGTGTGTGCGTGCGTGCGTGTGTGTGTGTGTGTCTGTCTGTGTAATATACATTATGAAGGCATTTATCAATTAACATCTAAACTGTGGATTCAGTGGTGGAACTTGGCAGGATGTGGTTTTTGATGACAAGTACAGATGCTACCCAGAAGCACAAAGAAGAGAACACTGAGAAGTATACGAGTTCTCCAACAGCCTTGGCTCTCCCTTTCCTAAAAATGACACTTCTGTACCTCAAAGAACTAGCGGAATGACTTAAGATACAGAAATGGATAATCAGCACCTTAAGGGTAAAGGATGTCTGCTATATATCTGAATAAGTATGGTTATTAACCAGCACTAAGCTGGTACTAATTGGGCTTCATCTGGGGTTACAGGTCATGGTTTGTCTAGAGAGGGGCAAACTACAAACGCAGGTCTGGACAACAAGCTAAGCCAAACTATAACTTGGCTTGCAGCAGTGCCACAGCAGCTGCAGAACCAGAGGAAGAGCAAAGCAGCAGTGATCTCCCCAGGAGTCTTCATGCCGTGCATTTGCGCTAAGCAGTTGTTTATCCTAGTGTTATGCAGTAACCAGTTTACATACATACATACATACATACATACATACATACATACGTGTGTGTGTGTGTGTGTGTGTGTGTGTGTGTGTTAGCTTGCACTGAGCTTTGGGGTCAGGGTGGGACAGATACATAAAATGGAAATAAATCATTTTCACTGGGCATATGCTTTCGTAATAGATACATTAATTATGACACTAATGAAGACTGCTTTGAAGTTGCCTGCTTATACACTCCTTAGGAAAGTCTCTTTACTGTGGATGGACTGTGTGTCTACATGCCCATCTGACAGCATACGCCAGCATGCATCATTGCAAAGCATTCTGGTGTGTACTCCTGACTCAAAATGGATTGTTCAAAGGAGATTGTTTAAAAATCAGTCTATCACTAAGATGCAATCTCCAAGCCACCAACTGAACACCTTTGCCATGTACCCTACTACTGAGAATCTCTGTATTGGTCCTGAGGTAGGACTAGCAACATTTTAGGGTGTGTCCATTATATTAATTATAAGGGCTTACAGTCAAATTGTTGATGCCTTCAGAAAATGCCCCTATTTGCCTCACGGTACCTTCTGAATCTTCCATCTACAAGAAAGAAATAGTTAATGTAATAATTCATGTAAATTCTTCCCTTTTCATACAAGTGTTTTAACACATACAAATACAACATTAGGCTATAGCAGCACCCTAGAGAGGAACTAGTCAGTTGAATACTTTATTGTAATGCTAGGCAATGTTTGGATAAGGAGGTGAGGCTAAGAGAAGACTCTGGGAGAGTACTCTGGGAGAGTGCAGGAGTACTAGCATCAGCCTAGGTGGTAGCTCAGCTGCATCAGCCAACTCCAAAATCTCTGCTCCTACTGGAGAAACCAGATAGTTGAACACAAGTTTATGGCCTTGCCTTTGACCACTCAGATGTTAAACATACAAAGAACTCAACAGATGCAGCAGCAGCAGTGCAGGCCAACAAGGAAGACAGAGACCAAGAAAATACTGTACCTACCGTGTTTCTCCTAAAATAAGACACTGTCTTATAATCTTTTTATCCTCCAAAAAACACAGTATGGCTTATTTTCGGGGGATGTCTTATTTTTATTACCGCATTTTTCACTCCATAGAATGCACCCGACCATAATGTGCACTTAGTTTTTAGAGGAAGAAAACAGGAAAAAAATATTTTGAATCAAATGTACTAAACTATTTAATAAACTACTGGTATATCAGAATGAGAGTGAGAGGGACAGGAGCTGTATGTTTGTTTAGCTTGTGTGCTCAAGAGCAAGCAGATCAGCTGAGACGCTCCCTCCTGTCCCCAGCAGCCTTCCTATTTTACCTCCGGGTTTTCACTGCGCTTGTGGCTCAGAGCTCGAGGTGGTTGTTTTTTTGCTGCTGGTTGCTTAAATTTTAGCCTTCCCATTCAAGCCCTCCTGTGCCCTGCCATCCCTCTGCAGCCGTTTAGGGAACTCACGGACCTTTGCTAGCTGAGGCTGCTGCAGCTGTTTAAAAGCGCCTGCTGGCTTTGAATCGCCTGCCTCCCCTTGCTATTTTACTTGTTTGCCCTGTGCCTGGGGTATTTTTTTTTCATTTAACAGTTTGCAGCCTTTCCCTCCCACTGCTTGTTCTGAGGCAGGATAGATTTGAGTACCGTGAGCAGGACTTGGATTGCAAGGAATTCGCCATTTGCTGTGTAAACATGTTCCTCCTTGCAGCCTTCTACTTTGTTTGTACACGTGGCTACCTAACAATAGCAAACAGTGCTTGTCTGGGTCCTAGCCCCTACCTCTTTTCTACTGTAAAAGTTACGGCTTGTGCTTTGATTCTGTTGTTAAAACTGCTTAGCTGTTAATTAGCGAGATCAGTTGCTAGGTGATGAGCGGGGAAGCAGCAACCCACCCCTCTCAAACAACCCACCCAAGGGCTAGAGAGGCTTAATGCTTAGTCGGAATTCAGCAAAATTAAAAGCCAGCTGTAGCGAAAAGGGGGGAACCAAATTATAAAGGAGAGAACCGGGGACCGAAGGCTGAACCCCCCTCAGTGCCCCTGAATGCACTGACAGACCCGACACAGGAATCCCAGCAGCCTCCTCTTGTGTAAGCGGCTCCTCTCCTGCTTTCCTGCCATGGCTCTCCTTCCCTCCCTCCTCCCCCGGCTCAGCTCGGCTCGCTGTAAACCAAGGAAAGCCGGAGCCATATAAGCAGCTCCTCTCCTGCTTTCCTTGCTTTACAGGAGCCGCTTACATGACTCCCGCTTTCCTTGGTTTACAGCAAGCCGAGCTGAGGAGGGAGGGAAGGAGAGCCATGGATCGCGTCACCGGCTGTGCGTCCCTTCTCCCTGCTGCTCGTTCCCGCCCTTTGCCGTCGCCACCCGCCGCCCCTTCCCTGCTCCATGCAACATCTCCCTCCCCCCCCCCCCCCCGCCACCGAGGCTTGTAAAATCAGACACTCAGCCCCGGCCAAAAAACCCCCCAAAAAAGAAAGAAAAACAAAAAAACAAAACAGAGAAAAAAAGCACGCGCTCCGGAGATGCACACTCACCAGGTACCCGATATCACTACCGGCACCCGGTACATCTTATTTTCGGGGTATGCCTTATATTTTCTGACCCCTTGAAAATCCTGCTATGCCTTATATTTTAGGCATGTCTTATATTATGAGAAACACGGTAGTTGTTTAAGAATTTCACATTAAGAGTACCCCACAAAAAACTTATTCAGAAGCAAGCACTGATAAGGGAAGAGAAACCATCTGCACCACAGTACCTTTTATAAGCTTTGAGAGAGAGACGGGGAGCTGAAGAAAAGAGATGACTGCTGGAAGGGGAGGAAGGCTTAGTGTCAGAATGTCATGAGCAAGAGGCAAGCAGGAAAATGCCACAAAGGTTGAAGGTGGAGCTTGAGGAACTGCATAGGGGGAAAGGGACATGCAAGTTCAACTAGAGGATGAGCCAACATGAGAGGAAGTATGGTGAGGTGGACAGAATATAGGACTAGGACTGGAAAGACCTGGATTCAAATTGCTGCTCAGCCATAAAGTACTCTGGGTAGCCTCGAACCACTCAGTCTCTGTCACAGTTGTTATGAGGGTAAAATGGAACACTTCCCCCACAAAAAAATGCACACACCCCTGTTGTCCTTAGCAAAAAGATAGACCATTAATGTAAAGTAAGAACTCTCAATGACACCAGTAATTTTGACGGTGGAGAAAACTGAAATTCAGGTTTTTCTTGTTGGTTGATAGCTAAAATCTAGATGCCCCTAAAGAAGCCCTGAACTGGTTTATCAAGGGTTAGATAACAGTTTTTAAGTACTAGTACATTACAAGACTGCTAAACAGAAATTGCAGAATATGAAAATATCAGGAGGAGGGGGAGCACATGCATACAGAAAAAAACGATTGTTTCAACTTACTGCAACAACCATTACCTGCTCCAGTCTGTCCAGATCATCCTCATCATACACTCTGATATCTAAAGCAGGTTTCAGCCCTTTCTTTGATCCCATTCCAGATGCCTGTCCCAAATCCATCGAACAAACATATTCTTCCCCGTCTTCCTGCTTCTTCTTCCTTAAATTTCCAAAATTACTAAAAGCAAGTTTCTTTGGCTGAAAAATACAGACCAAAAACCCCGCTATGAAGTCAACACCCAGGTAATTTATTTTCCTGATGACATATCTAAAATCTTTTTAAATCTATAATAAAGGCACCAAAACAATCAAGAATTCCTCAAACATATTCTCGTAGAAAGCTGGTTGGAAAAATTGGAGCAAGATTTCCACATAAAACAGAATATAGGATTTAAAAAATAATCTTTCATCTTAATTAAGAAGATCCATATTTGACAACTTTGTTTTTATGTGTGTGTAATTCACTGTGTGTATGTTTAGTTTTACAGTGGTACCTCTGGTTACGAACTTAATATGTTCCGGAGGTCCGTTCTTAACCTAAAAGTGTTCTTAACCTGAGGTACCACTTTAGGTAATGGGGCCTACCACTGCAGCCACCGCGCGATTTCTGTTCCCATCCTGAGGTAAAGTTTTTAACCTGAGGTACCAATGTATTTGTACATAACCTCAAATATCTGAGCTTATGAGACTTAAAAAAAAAGAGAGGTTTTTTTCCCCAAAGGAGGTTACAAGAAACGTTTGATGAAAGCTAATTTAAAAATCCATTATTTGTAAAACGAGGCTTGTAAAAAACCTCTTGACAGTTTTCTGCATGAGGTCATATCTGCCTCTGGCCTCCCAGGAGAAGCTACTTAAAGAGGTGGTTGCTGTTTTTCTTTCATGGACAATGATGCACCACAAATGACTAACGTAGCAGATGGGCTACTAAAGATTTTGTTAAATAGGTTACTTACTTCTGTAAACTTGTTTTATCTTTCAGTTTCCAGTGAAATTTGAACTAGCTGACACAACCTTGCAAGTAACATTGTGACATTTTTTAAAAAAATGCATTGCAAGAGGCCGACAGAATTCATATCAATAATTTTTATAGTGAATAACGTAAGTCTATATCAAAGGCCTATAAAACACACTCTTAAGTGGCATGAATAACCTGCTATTAAAAGAAAGAAAGAAAGAAAGAAAGAAAGAAAGAAAGAAAGAAAGAAAGAAAGAAAGAAAGAAAGAAAGAAAAGAAAGAAAGAAAGAAAGAAAGAAAAGAAAGAAATGTATAGAACATAAATAACTGTTAATGTAGTTTTGTAGAGAGGATATGTGGCAATGACATATATAAGAACTACTGTCTATGCTTTACCATGCAGCACCTCTCTACGAAACCAGGAAAACTATCTACCATCATAGAGTCATAAAACTGTAGCACTGGAAGGGACCACAAGGGTCATCTAGTCCAACCCCCTGAGATTGAGAGTCTTATTCTCTACCAATTGAGCTACCCTCTGTTCAGAGATTAAATCAAGCCAAGCCAAGTTCTTTATCACTCAACTAATTTTCTATTAGCCCCTTAAAAACCTCAACAATAGGAAGCAGCACTCTTGGCTACCATAACAGCACATGCAAGTCTGTTCCATGTGATAGTACTTCCAAGGCTCTGGCCGTACCTTCACTTTGGCTGTAGCTGTTAAAAGGACATAATCCGGAGATTCCATGGCTTCACGCTTTTGCTGCTGGGCCTCTTGGCCAATCAGCAAATTAAAATGGGTTGCCAAGTGCCGCCTCAGGAGGGTCTTGTTGGGTGGGATGTTCAGCAGCTGAGCCATGGTCTCTACATTGAAACGAGGTTCCAAAACCTGTGGAGGAAAACCAGCATTTCAGAACCAAGATTTGTATTACATTTTGATGAAGCAATTTCCCCAACCATTCTAAAGATCTGAACCACTAAGAAAGGTATGAAAGGCATGAGTTGGTGGGTGCTTTTCGGGGGGTGGGGAGTTGGGGGACGACGACAACAAGGCCTGGATATTTACAAAATACCTATAACACAATTACCATGACTTTTAGAAAACCCTACTTAGGAACAAACAAAAAAACCTAGAAACAAAAACAGGCACTACATTTCTCTTATAGCCCGATTATATCATTTATTTACTACCTGTGTCTGAAAAAGAAATATAAAATGCCACACACTCTTACCATTAGCCCTCCATGAACGCCACTCCCTCTCAAATTAGGAGCATATTCTGCAAGGTCAACTGACCGCAACCACTCCATCACCCGATGATTGGTCCACTGTGAAACCTCTGACGGTGTGATGTTATTCTACCAATAAGAACCACATTTAACTTAGAAACAATGCACTGCTTTTAGTTCTTTTTCCTTTAGTTCTGCAGTTAATCCAGCCTCCACTTTTCTTATTTCAACTGACCTTTCTGCCCCAAAGTGCTCAGAGCCAAGCTACCTGATCAAGATCAGATTATGAGCTGCACCTGCAAAATGTGTCCCCCACCCTGGGTGAGGGGTTAAAGGTGTTGCACTGGCTGCTTATAGGCTACCAACCCCAAGTCAAGGTGTTGACTAACATACCATGCCTTAAATAATTTGGGACCCAGATTTCCGAAGGAGCACCACCAGAATGTCTATTAAGATCAGGAGGAGAAGCCAAGTGGCCGAGGACAGGGCCTTAGCAGAGGTGGTGCTTGAGCTGCCAGCTCCCCCCTCCTGAGGTACGACTGGTGTCTACGTTGTTCAGCTTCTGGTGCCAAGTGAGGACCTATTCACCTAAGCCTTTGTGTGCGACGATATGGTATAACAACCCTGTTTCTGCAGTCCTAGGGTACAGAAATAGGTTTTTAAAAGCCCCTGGTGGCTTAAAGGATGCCAATGTAGGGTTATGTGTGCTGTTGTGCTGGACTGACATAAAAGATGTATCTAATAAAGTTACTATGGAACACGTTCATCTAAGAGATGGGATTAATGTGAAACTGCTGAGCCATTCTTCCGCCTCCAAACCAAACAATCCTGTATTTATTTTATTTTATAATAATATTTTTTTGGGGTTTTCTGCAAAGGTAACAGAACTCACAATGAAACAAAAAAGCAAACACTAACAAATATTACAACAACAAACTAAAAAATAAAGGGGGGGAAAGAAGAAGAAAAGTTTGCATCAAAACAGTAACATCCATAAAATGGGATTATCCGAATCCCATGACTTCCCTTCTCCCCTGGTTCCTTAAAATTCTTTTTAAACTACATATCATTTCTACTCCAAATTTCTATTTTAACCTCAAGTTTCCTTTACCATCTCTAAAATTGCAAGTGTTTTTAAAATCATGCCAATGTATTAAGATGTTTAGAATACTTTTGTAAATATATAATAAACATTTCCCACTCTTTTAAAAATTTTGAACAATCCTGTATTTATGACTCATGTTGATCATATGCAGTGCTATTTTTTTTGCCGGAAATCACCATGAACGCCTCCCTTGTTTCTTATAATGTCAATGGTGCCCATCAAAGAGATGCCGGATCTGAGTTCCAGTGAGTTCCAGCTGAAAAAAGCCCTGATCATATGACGTCATATATATGTGTGGAAAATAAGGGCTTGGGGCTTTTAAAATTCACCCACTTCCCACATCTTTCAACTGGACTCTCCTGCATTAAAGAAATTGTAAAGAAAACAAATATCCAGGCACACAGAAAATTAGAACATCATGGAGAAACCTGGAAGTTTTCTTAAGTTTCTCATGCAGTGGCCCAGTTCCCCACCTTTACTTTCAAGTCTGGCAGTCCATAAAGGGCTTATCATGGGATATTAACAGCTGCAGCAGCAGCAGCAACCACCAAAGAAGCGCTAATCTCACATTCATATTTTCATAGAAATACTAGTGAGCAAACACTTTGCAGAAAGAAACACCAAAGGAGGCAAACTAAATGTTGATCTCAGTTCTAGAGGTTTAAAACATAATAAGGAATAAGGATATTAATCCATACAACGAAGCTGACAGTCAGTGATCAATGTATGGCCTGCTAAATAAAGGAAGGGATCAAGAGTCAAAGTAGGGCAAAATATTCTAGGCAAGAAAATGAAGGAAACACACAAGCACTGACTGTCAGAGCAAACATTGCAATGAATCAATGAGATGTGTAAGTAGGTAAGTAAGTAAGTAAGTAAGTAAGTAGAAGTGGTCACCTCATCCGATGGTCTCCTGCGCAGACAGTTGGGTTCAAAGTTATTTATTCTTAGAACTTGAATGGCACGTTTGATGCTAAGGTGGTGGAGGACACTCACAACTTTCAAAGACAGTAAGTCATCCTGCATAGGTGATTGGGGGGGGGGAGACATAAACGAGATCAAGAACAATAAATGAGACCAAGAAGAGTCAGATACCAACATGAATGCTGTCCTCAGGATTCCCCTGAGGGTACAAGAACATAAGAACACTTCTGTTGGGTTAGGCAAAGGGCCTATTTAGACTAGCATCCTGTTCTCACAGTGGCTACCAGAAGCCCAGGGGAAGCTTGCAAGCAGGACCTGAAAGCAACAGAATGTTTCTCACATGATATTCCCAGCAACAGGTAGAACACAGCCATCATGGCTAGTAGCCATTCATAGCCATATCTTCTATGAAAGTGCCCAACCTACCTAGATGGTCCAGGAGGATACCATGGCCAACAGTATCCAAAGCCACTGAAAGATCCAGCAGAAGCAGGAAACATGCAAGAATTAAGCAAATTCCCCCCACCCCATAAACCTTCCTTGTGCACTTCTTCTGTTCAAAGAGTAGGAATTCTTTCGCTATAGACAGTCCAGTTAAGAAAAATCCTAGGATACATTTGTATTTATTTTTTACTTATTTCATTTTCTAATATTTACATCTTGCCTTTCTTCCATCATGAAACCAAAGGTGGAATGCATATGGTACCATTGACTGCCCATCCAAAAATGACCAGGACCCAGGCTTGCTCTAGCCTCACTCATGTGGTGGGCTTTTGTACCCTCAGAGCATACCCTGGTGAAAGGCCAGTGTTGTATGCTTTGGTTCCGAAAAAACATTTGTGAACCCCTGAAAAACTCCTACTGAAAACACACCTAACGCTGGTCACTTCTGTTCTTGTGCATGGAGCCCGCTGTTCAAACTGGTGCTCTGCTATGCTTGTATAGACAGAGGTGTAACATGCTGCTTGCAGTCAGTTTATTCCAACAGTAGATTATACACAGCAGTTCAGCTCTGTCATTAAAAGACGGTGTTAGAAGTGCATGCTACCACTACAATTAAAAGATGGTTCTGTACACTCCCAGTACTGATTATTACTATTTATACAAAGACAGTGATATACGTGGCACTATACATGCAGAGGGTGAAAGAGGAGAGCGCAAAATATGGTCTGAAGCTCAGCATCAAAAAAACTAAGATCATGCCCACTGGTCCCATCACCTCTTGGCAAACAGAAGGGGAAGAAATGGAGGCAGTGAGAGATTTCACTTTCTTGGGTTACATGATCACTGCAGATGGTGACAGCAGTCACAAAATTAAAAGACGTCTGCTTCTTGGGAGAAAAGCAATGACAAACCTAGACAGCATCTTAAAAAGCAGAGACTGTATGGAAGTGAGAGCTGGACCATAAAGAAGGCTGATCGCCGAAGAATTGATGCTTTTGAATTATGGTGCTGGAGGAGACTCTTGAGAGTCCCATGGACTGCAAGAAGATCAAACCTATCCATTCTGAAGGAAATCAGCCCTGAGTGCTCACTGGAAGGACAGATCCTGAAGCTGAGGCTCCAAGACTTTGGCCACATCATGAGAAGAGAAGACTCCCTGGAAAAGACCCTGGTGTTGGGAAAGATGGAGGGCACAAGGAGAAGGGGACGACAGAGGACAAGATGGTTGGACAGTGCTCTCAAAGCTACCAACATGAGTCTGACCAAACTGCGGGAGGCAGTGGAAGACAGGAGTGCCTGGCGTGCTCTGGTCTATGGGGTCACGAAGAGTCGGACACGACTAAACGACAACAAAATACATGCAGAGAAAATTGGGCAGATACCTGTCCATGCAGCGTATAATTCAAACTTTGACAATGGAGAGATAATGGAGGGAGGGAAGAGATAAGAGTTATGAGAGATGAATGTGAGCAAATGCAGCTTCTTGTGCTTGGAGGTCACTGCAGGTGAGAATGATGATTGCTGGATTAGGCAAGGGACTCATGGAAAAGGTGAGCTTTGAAGAGAGGGGATGAATAGAACAGGTAACAATTGGGCACATTTCCACAAATAACAGGAAACATGGAAGAATGGGTGGAATTACTTTATGATAGAAGAGTAAATGTTTTGGGAATGCATATAGAGCGGGGGATTACGGTAGGATACACATGTTTCAGTGGAGAAGGCAGTCAAACTATGGTACTCTGAATGAAAAAAGTGGCAGGAAGAAAAGGACACTTGCTTACAATAGTCATATAATGAAGCATTCGGCCATCAACCTTTCCTTCATCGAACTGGGTCTTATACTGGGGTAGTCCAATATCATCCAACCACCCTGAAAATAAAAAGATACAGTCAATGTGCAATGATTTGTGGCAATCTGAAGACAGGCTTTTTCAGTGGTGGTCCCAGTGCTGCAGAATGCCCTCCCTGCTGTAATATGAGAGACCCCCATCCGTATTGGCATTTCAGCAGTTCTTGAAGACACACTTGTTCAATGCAATTGTTTTATTGTGTATTTTAAATATGCAAGAATTTAATAATTGACTTTCCACTTGTAAATTGCAAATTTGCTTAACTAAGTATTTCAGCTTTTTTCTGGGACAGAATGTGTGTTACTTTGGTGCACAAGTACACTCTACCTTTTGTTTGTAACAGAAACTACCAACAAAACTGCCCATAATGTAACTTAAAACAAAGTATGCACAATGCTACCCTGTGAGCTGCAAAGTGCACACAAGGGTTCCTTGCAAGTGGTTGGGGGACGTACACAGGCAAACTCTTCACTGCATGAAGGTGAAATGGCAAAAGAAATAAGAAGACATTACTTGTAACCCAGTTGTAATCCAGTTTTCCATGGTTGTTCTCTTCTTCTGATCCTAATGCCTGAAGAGCAAGCTGAAGTTTTTTCCGGTGCAATGGATGCTTTATTCCAAGTTCCTACATGTGGGACAAAAACCAGCTTGCCTTTAAAAGATACTTATATTTGCTGCTAAAACCTCAGTGAAGATAATGGGAAACCTTGCTGAGTATCTCTATAAAAATGAAGTTTATGTGACAGTTGCCCATTTACTTTTATCCCTCCTGCAGACCACAATGGGGGGGAGAAAACTTCCCTCACCCCCAAGTGGGGGTTAACTGCCACCTCCCATCCTGGCCACAGCAAATGGCCCTTAGTGGGGCAACCACTACATCCAAGGAATCTTCCTCTCCAACACCACAGGATTGCCCTGCTAATTTCTCTATCCATTCTTGTTTGATTTTTTTTTTCTATAATAAAAATGAATTTTGCTTCCACTGAAAAGGAGCCTGAATGCCTTGTAGCTCCAGTGTTAGAAACTCTATAAGGTAGGCGTCAAATGGCTTCTTAAACCAAGGTTGCAGATGTCTAGTTGCCATTTTGGAGCAAGACGGCTGTCAAGTCTTATTTTTCAAATGACGGACTGATTGTGATTAATTCTCAGTTAAACATCTGGCTGGTTCAGATGATCACCTTGAGCTAGGTTAAGAGCTTTGAGAACTTGAAGAAGAAAAGTCCCTTGATCCAGGGACAGTCCACATATATATTGGCCTATTCCGACCTCTTTTTCTTAATGGTGACAAGGACCATTCATAAAGTAGGAATATTCTTCACAACTGTGAGCAGAGTAGTGGGGTGGGGTAAGTGAAGGCAAGCGACAAAAAATAGCTATAACATTGTCCATTGTTCCTGCTCAGGCTGCACAAAAGAAGCATTTTGGTTCCTGAAATTCATTCTGATTGTGCAGGTAAAATATAACTGATGGAATTCTACAGGATATGGTCTTAGTGTGTGAACACAGTCCAGAGCCAAGGATCCATAGGCATGCAGCTCCAGGTGGAGGTGATGTCAGGCGCCATCCTGGTGCCCAGGCATCTTCACTTGGTCGCAAGTGGCTGATAGCCCAGCGTGAAATGTGCCTGATGCCTGGGGAATTCTGAACACTGAGTACCTCCCATTCACATTTGATTGGAGCAAAGTCTGGTATTGGTTCTTTTAAAGATGCAAGCATGGACAAAAAAGATTTATTGAAAAGCAAATGGAGCAGGGAGACCAGGAATGGCTCCTCCATAATGAAGCTGGGGAGGAGGGAGCACACGCCTGTGGTGGGGACAAAAAGTGAGAGGCATATGTGCTTTGCAACCAATTTGTCACCAATTTCACAGTGCCCTTGCACAGAACACATCCCAAATGGACTGGGGCTGCAATACTCAGGCTAGGGTTTTTCAGGTGGCCGTGCTACTGCTCAGTTTCGTATGGCTAGTGATAATTGTTTGTTCCAGGCATTTTTAAAGTGTGAGGGTGCATTGGAACAATCTGCGTATTGTTGCTATTCTTACATTTTAATGGTTTTTTTTTTAATTGCATTCCAATATTCTTGTACAAAACCTTGAGCATTTCTATAGAAAAGTGATGGATCCATTTTTTTGTTTTTCAACAAAATGCAGCTTGGAAAAAGCAGCCCACATCCATTTGCACTGTATTTTCTCATAGTCCAGCCTGCTGTCACTGACTGATAGTACATTAGTATACCTATCCATGGTAGTTTCCTTCTGTTAAACTTTAGCCACCATTTAACATACACAATTGGGTGATCTGACACAATGTTGTAATTGTCACTCAAGATGCATATGCAAGAAACATACCGGATCCTTACCTTCTCTAAATCTGTCTGAGAAGCTTGCAACAGAGTCTGACCAGAAAGTATCCAGTGTTTGCCATGACCTATGTAAGAACCCAAGCCCTGTTCATGAAGCCAGTTGCAAACTTGCTCCTTTGTCCATTTAGCAAATGGCATGTCCAATTCACTAAAATTAAGTTGAGAATTGACATGTTAGAGAAGCGTGACACATTTAAAGCATTTTCCTCCAACTGCATGCATAAGCATAATATAAAAATTTAAAAGTATTTGTGTCGTACTTATTGGTTTGTCCAAGATCTCTCGACCAGCCTAATCTTGGTCCTGCTGTTGCTCTTATTCCTCCTCTTTTGAACTCAGTCTCTGTCATGTCATCTGGATTAAACGTGGTAGACTGGCTTCTCCTGAGTCTAAGCAAAGGCCAAGATAAGGGAAAGCCATTAAAAAAGTATACAATTAGCAGTATGAAGAGTGTAAGAAGAGCCATCTAGGGCAGCCTCCTGTCTGACACAGACGCCAACCAGATGCTTCCAGAGAGGGTGAAAAGCTCACCTGCAGGACTTAAAGCACTGTAAAGGTAAAAGGTAAAGGACCCCTGGACGGTTAAGTCCAGTCAAAGGCAACTATGAGGTTTGTGGCGCTCATCTTGCTTCAAGCTGAGGGAGTCGGCGTTTGTCCACAGACAGCTTTCCGGGTCATGACTAAACCGCTTTTGGTGCAACAGAACACCGTGACGGAAACCAGAGCGCATGGAAACACAGTTTTCAGCGCTGTAACCAACCAAGTAAACCAGCATATTTATTTATACCTCCATATATACAATATATATTCTGTTTAGCACCATAGTTTCTAGGTGAACAGAAACTATGGAACTATGGAAGAGATGGTGTTTGAAGTAATGAGCCAACCCACAAAATACAGCTAAGGCTTTCCTACTCTATTTCTCTGTCACTACTAGGAAAATTAACCTTGTCATATACGCTATAATGTGATCCAACAATGTGATTGTTAACTTCACTTGGTCAATAGTAACTTTATTTTATTTTGTTCCATTTATGAATCGATTCTTATAAAACATCTCAAACTGATTTAACCATTAAAAACAATCAACAATTAAACAATTAAAACAACTTTAACTCCAATGTAGATACCAATTGGGATATTTTTTTAAAAAACTCCACTTAAAACATTTACTCGAAAGAGGTTGTCTGTTTGTGCCGATGAGATGGTGCCTGTACAGCACAAACCTTCTGTTAAGTTGATATCTGCAGAAGGGATGTGCAAAGCGCAGTGACTGGTTGGGTAGGTAAGGGATAAGATGACCTTTTAGGTATCCTGGTCCCAAGCTGTGTAGGACTTTGTACACCCGTACCCAGGCCCATGAGGGGGAGGGGGCCAGCCAGGTACACTTGCTTGGGGTCTCAGAGGGCGAAGCCGGCATGGACCCCCCACCTGCTAGACTTACGCTCTCATGCCAAGAATGCTTCATGTCTACCAGCTGACTGGGGACTCCTACCCCAGGCCTCAAATAAACTCTGCATGGGCCAGCCAATACCTGGTTAATAAAGGTAAACGGTAAAGGACCCCTAGATGGTTAAGTCTGGTCAAAGGCGACTACAGGGTTGCGGTGCTCATCTCACTTTCAGGCTGAGGGAGCCGACGTTTGTCCCCATACAGCTTTCCATGCCATGTGGCCAGCATGACTAAACTGCTTCTGGAGCAATGGAACATCGTGATGGAAATCAGAGCGCACAAAAACGCTGTTTACCTTCCTGCCACAGTGGTATCTATTTATCTAGTTGCACTGGCATGCTTTTGAACTGCTAGGTTGGCAGGAGCTGGGACAGCAACGGGAGCTCACTCCGTCACAGGGATTCAAACCGCCCACCTTCCGATCGGCAAGCCCAAGAGGCTCAGTGGTTTAGACCACAGTGCCACCTGCGTCCCTACACCTGGTTAGTATTAACTGCTGTTACTGTCAATGCTAATTTCAGGCTTAACTGTAGTTATGAAGAGTGGGCAAGATATTTACGCCAGAGGAAGGGGGCAGGCAATCCATCCCTAAGCATAGTTAAGAAAAGCCTCAACATCATATTCACATCAGCCTCAGAGCGGAACTCTGGACTGTCATACTCTACTTAACAACGTAATGAATTGAGTCATATCCCAGTTACCTTCCAAACAACTTCTTGATTCCTCTTGCTTTCTTTTTGGAGTCAGGAGAAGGTGGAGTCAGAGGCCCATCTGCTGTACCTTTTGGTCGAGGCGGCAAGCCAGCCAAATCGAGGTGGTCTGCAAATCCTTTTTCTGTCTCAGCTATTAAATAAAAGCAAATCTCAATTAATAGTATGTCAGTCTGTAGCTCTTCAACTGGATTACCTGAAGTTTCCATTTCTAATTTGTGAAACAACCTTGGCTAAAAAGTCGCATGAATGGAAAGAAAGGTAATTTAATTGTGTGCTCCTTTTACTTGGCATTTAAAGTATCATTCAATTAAAGATCTTCTTAATAAACTAATACTGATTATCTCTGCTATGACTGATCTTTATCCCATCTCGCTTTATTACAAAAGTATACAAATACACTAACTATTGTCCTAAGGCAAACACATGGTAAAAATGTGTATAGCTTTCTGTGACTGTCTGGAAGGCAAAGGCTTTCAGCAACTGTGTTGACAGCCCTTCATGTATCTGATAAAAGTCCAGGAATAAGGAGATATAGTGAATACGGTTAGGTGATCATCAGCAATTAATAAGGTAACACTAGATGTGCAAGAGATTGATACAGTGCAACTGTAAAAAACAAAACAAAAAAGCATGCTGTCTTTTAACCTGATGTGGGGAATTCATGGCCCTCCAGATGTTGCTGAACAACTCGCTGTCATCCCCGGCCATTGACCATCCTTGCTGGGGTTCATGGGAGTTGTACTTCAGCAACATCTGGAGGATGAAAACTTCCCCACACCTACTTTAGGTGAAAACCCACCTAAACCCATCCAGGAAGAAGCTGAAAACATTTTTGTTTTTATAGGCTTTTAAATGTCGCTCTAGCATCAGCGAAGCCAATAAAGTCATCCAGGGCTGGAACCATTTCTGAAGCTGCTGACAATCCCTCTACTACTGAGCAAATAATTTATAAAAGATAATAGCATTTAGGATTGGGCAAACAACTTATTTACATACATTTATTTTTTTTAAAAAAGCTAAGGATACACCAGCAATGCAATGCTTCAGCAGAGATGTGCCAGCAAATGCCATACAAATAGGGAGAGAAAACAACAAATCAACAAAACGGCAAGTACCTCTTTTCACATTGCACAATAGCAAACCCAGGTTTGCCAGTAGAAGGGCACTCAACAGAGAGCCACAGCACTAACTCCCGAATGACCACACATGCATGATATGTGTGTTTGCAAACACACTTGTCCTCACCTCAAGCTCATAGTTTACCATTTCACATGGGACTATTAGCTGCATAGCTAAACATATATGTGTGAACTCTCTCTACAAGAAGCTTAAAAAGAATGCTCAAAAGCAATGACAAGAACGTTACCATATAAGGTATTTGAAGAAGTGTGCATGCGCACGAAAGCTCATACCAATAACAAACTTAGTTGGTCTCTAAGGTGCTACTGGAATGAATTTTTTTATTTTTTATTTTGTTTTGGCTACATAATAATGCAGTTATTTGCAAGTTAGCCAGAGCAGCTATGGAAACACTGTGATTGTTTGAAAGAAAAAGTCATTGATACCCAAGATAAGCTATATAGATAAGTAAAGCAGGCTACTTGGATTACATCAGGCACGTCCAACAGGTAGATCATGATCTACCAGTAGATCACTGGACGTCTGTGGTAGATCACTGGCTCCCCCCAAATTTGGCTCCCCTAAAAAAGCTCAACACTTTTGCCCTGGACCCCTAAAAAATGGGGATTACCTTCCTTAAAAAAAGCTCAACAACTTTGACCTGAACCCCAAAAAGGGGGTAGATCACTGCCAGTTTTTAACTCTGTGAGTAGATCACAGTCACTTGGGAGTTGGCCACCCCTGGATTACATGAACGGAGGCCATGTTACATTGTGAATATACTTCACTGTTTTGAAGTATATTTGCTTTAAAACCTGGAATTCTTACAGTGTGTCCTAAATATACTGGTAGGAAGCAAGTTCCATTGATTTCTTTGCCCCATGTTGCCATCTCATTTGTTATACTACAGCAACGTGGTCTCCTCCAGATCCTGTGGGCTGAAACTCCCCACAGCCCCACCCAGCACGGCCAATAGTGAGGGTTGATGGGAGCTGGAATCTGACAACATCTGGAGGGCATCAGTTGGGGTAAGCTGCACAAGAGTCTACAACCATCCCCGTGGGAAGAAAGGAACAAATGAACTGGTCTGAGAAGCAACACGGGCTCAAGGAATACTTGGACTTGTCCTTCTTTTTATATAACACAACTTGGGGCCTGATGCCTGAAGCATCTCGTCTCCTTCATGTCAAGGTTGCCTCTAGGCAAAAACACATTTAGTCTCTGTTATGTCAGAAAGATGCTGCAATTCTTGACCATTAACACTTGGTTTGGATTTTCTCAAACACTTTTCTATGGCAGTTCTTGTTAGTATATAGGCCATTACAACTAAACAATGCAGCCAGATTTTAGTAGTGTGCATGAGCGGCAAAGAAATGGATCAATGTTCCAGTACAGAGGTCTGCATGGCCGTGGCTGAGCATTAGCAGCTCTCAGAACATGGCGCCAATCATGCATGCAGGTCTACTATACCTAAGGTGGGTGCACTTGCACTTCGACTGCGATCTTCAGACATCCAAATAACGCACATAACCACACGCAGCACAAGGGGGAGGAACATACCCGGGGCAACAAGATAAGACAAATCAAAACATGACAATGGCAAGACAAGGGAAGAAGAATTCCCCCCCCAAAACGATGCATGCATAACACAGAGAGCTAACACACAAATGGGCCAAATGAGAATTAGCACTTATTCCATTCCTCAAACCAAACAATTCAGGCAGAGTTTTTAGATCCACAAAAATAGAACAATGTGCAACAATTACTTTCCCACTACTTCACATTTAAATATTTCCTTATAGGGTTCTTAAATATCTCTTTCCAATATGATTTGTTTGCCGCTATTTGCTGTGGAAAGGCTGCATGACTAGCACATACTGGCATTTGCCTCTGGCAGGCTAGGAACGAAGGTGAAAGCTGTTTCCTGGTTCTGCTGGCTCTCAGCAGCTTTTGATACCATTGGCCATGGTATCATCCTGGACTGTCTAGGGAGCTGGGGGCATTGTTATGCAGTGGTTCCGCTCCTTTCTCCTGGGCTGTGTCCAGAAAGTGGTGTTGGGGGAAGAGTGTTCAGACCTCTGGGCTCTCACTTGTGGGGTGTCTCAGGGCTCAATCTTCTCCCCCATGCTTTTTAACAGCTATATGAAGCCACTGGGAGAGATCATCAGGGGGTTTGGGCTGGGTGTTCACCAGTGTGGTGATACCCAGCTCTTCCTCTCTTTTAAATCGGAATCAGTGAAAGTGGTGAGTATCCTGCGTGAGTGTCTGGAGGCGTTTGGAGGATGGAAGGCAGTCAATGGATTGAGGTTGAATCCTGACAAGACAGAAGTACCGTTCCTGGGGGACAGAGGAATGGCAGGTGTGGGGGACTCCCTTGTCCTGATTGGGGTAACTGTGCCCCTGAAGGACCAGGTGCGCAGCCTGGGAGACATTTTGGATTCACAGCTGTCCATGGAGGCTCAGGTTAATTCTATATTCAGGGTGGCCGTCTACCAGCTCCGCCTGGTACGCAGACTGAGACACTACCTGCCTGCACACTGTCTCGCTAGGGTGGTACATGCTCTGGTTATGTCCTGCTTGAACTACTGCAATGTGCTCTACGCCGGGAGACCTTTGAAGGTGACAGCTAGACTGATAACTGAGAGCAGCCACCAGGACCGTAGAATGCTGGCCCTACATTGGCTCCCAGTATGTTTCTGAGCACAATTCAATATGTTGGTAAAGGTAAAGGGACCCCTGACCGTTAGGTCCAGTCGCGGAAGACTCTGGGGTTATGGCGCTCATCTCGCTTTACTGGCCGAGGGAGCCGGCGTTTGTCCGCAGACAGTTTTCTGGGTTATGTGGCCAGCATAACTAAGCCGCTTCTGGCGAACCAGAGCAGCGCACGGAAACGCCGTTTACCTTCCCGTTTATCTACTTGCACTTTGATGTGCTTTCAAACTGCTAGGTGGGCAGGAGCAGGGACCGAGCAACGGGAGCTCACCCCATCGCGGGGATTCGAACTGCCGACCTTCCGATTGGGAAGCCCTAGGCTCAGTGGTTTAGACCACAGCGCCACCCAATGTGTTGGTGCTGACCTTTAAAGCCCTAAACGGCCTCAGCCCATTATACCTGAAGGAGCGTCTCTTTCAGCTCGGACACTGAGATCCACTCTGGCGGTTTCCTCACTGCAAGAAGCCAAGTTACAGGGAACCAGGAAGAGGGCCTTATCGGTAGTGGCACCCACCCTGTGGGGCACCCTCTCATCAGACATCAAGGAGGTAAGTAAATATACAACCTTTAGAAGACATCTGAAGGCAACCCTGTATAGAGAGGTTTTTAATGTTTAATACTTTATTATATTTTTATATATGCTGGAAGCTGCCCAGAGTGGCTGGGACAACCCAGTCAGATTGGCATGGTACAAATAAATTGTTGTCGTTGTTGTTACCACACAACATACCCAATTTGAAACATGTACAATAGGTTTTGCTCTAAATTACCACAGAGAATTTACAAGAGTGCAGGAGAATACATGCATTACTTGCCCATTGTTCTGCGAAAGAACTGGAATCCATAGCATTTAAAATTTTGTTTCATCTACTGATGAAAGTGGTTCTTGTTCATACAATGTCTGCATCTCCCCATGATACATGCCAGCGAAGAATATCTTCCCCTACTGTGTATTAGTTTAATTATACACAGTGAAAAAACTCCGCCTTTACTGAACCTACCCAAGTTAGGTGCACTTGCTGTCCTTTTGCTACTTTTGATCTTGAAAAAGCCTCGCCCAAAAGAAGACCGGCCTTTCCGAGTTCCAAAGGCATCTTCTTCACCTGGGGATTTGGGAGGGAGGGTTCCATATTTGTTACTCTCCATCGATGCTTTGCTCTGTTTATTCAGGAAAAGAAAAGTTAGAAATCTGCCATTGTACTCAAGCGTTCAGTAACACATGTGATAAATGAGTGTTTGCAGCTGGGTAGCATAAGAAGTAGCCTTGTACTGAATCAGACCATTGGCCATCTAGTTCAGTGATGGCTAACCTTGACACTCCAGATGTTTTGGGACTACAACTCCCATCATCCCTGACCACTGGTCCTGTTAGCTAGGGATGATGGGAGTTGTAGTTCCAAAACATCTGGAGTGTCAAGGTTAGCCATCACTGATCTAGTTCAATACTGTCTACCCTGATTGTCAGCAGCTCTCCAGGATTTCAGGCAGGGGTTTCTCCCTACCTGGAGATGCTGGGGATTAAACATGCGACTTTCTACATGGTGGTTCAGTATATGCTTTTTACCAGCATGCTGGTACTGTGGTAGAGGGGAGGATGCTAAAGTAATTTGGAGTCAATGACTGTTTTCTATCACCCAAGGCTTCATATGAAACAGTGAAAGAACAACAGTTTTGGTGTGAAGATCCTGGTTCACGTTAGGACAAAATTGACCATTGCACCAGAACTGGGAAACTCTGGCTTAATATTGATGAACAAGCCAAGAAAATGAGCAAGGAGCATCTAATTCCATCTGCTTCATCGGGACTCAGGTGAGTGCAACTTTCTCTGGATTGCACCTGCAATTTCTTCTTTAACACACAACACAGAGAAACATTACCTCTTCCTGCTTCTGCACAGACTCTTTGTCCTGCTAGGGAAAAGTTTGAAGCATTAAACACTTTAAATAAACTTTGATTCAATAGATCCAATTAATTTCAACTAAAACTTGTTAGTCAATTTACAACATTTACCAGAGTGTATTAATTTTAGAGGTTTCAGAAACTCCTTATTTGAACAAAACTGAACTGCAATTATTAGAAAAGGGTAAGATAATATTTTCTTTGAGAGAGCTTTGAACAGTCTAAGTCATAAGGATTTATTGAACAAATGGATATATACATCCAAAGGAAGCGATAGCCCTGTTTCTTTCTCCATGATTTGAGATCAGACAAAATGAGTCTGTTTCACATATGCAAGTCATCAGTTGATATAATGCAATCATCATGTGTGAGCTACACCTCAGAGGAAAGAACTGAACGAGAGAGAAAGACAGGTGATATTCAACTCAATAGTTGTGCTAGCCCAAGGATTAGCACTAGTGCAATTAGATTTTCCCTTTCTCCTGCCTGTGTGCCCCATCTCATCTCTAAATCTGCTCCGGGGGGGGGGGGGACTCAGAACAGATTTAGGGGGAGGAAAAGGGGGAAGCATTAGTTGCACAAAAAGAAACTCATGAACTGATGGAACATTTTGCTTAGTGCTATGCTGAATACAACCTACAAGTTGGGTCAGCATTTTTAAGAAACAAATAACAGTTAATTTAAAAAATGACATAGGCCTACACACATCAGAGACTTCTTTCTTCAGGTTTCCAAGACTGCTGGATTTTTGCAGAGCTGAAGTTCTAGAATCACAGGAAAAGAAGGGGGGGGAAATAAGTAACCGATCTTGCATCCTGAACGCAATCTTTTAATAACAATACAGGTTAAAGCAAGATGCAACTTTATTTAAACAGAGGAAAGGGGCAAGAAATGGCAAGTTAAAGAAAATTTTGTCTCCCTCTCAACTATAGTGACACACTATATGAATGTGAATGGTTGTACAGTCGTACCTTGGAAGTCAAATGGAATCTGTTCTGGAAGTCCGTTCGACTTCCAAAATGTTCAAAAACCAAATCATGGCTTCTGATTGGCTGCAGGAAGCTCCTGCAGCCAATCAGAAGCCATGGAAGCGCTGTCGGACATTTGGGTTCCAAAAGAACGTTCAAAAACCGAAACGCTCATTTCCGGGTTTGCGGCGTTCGGGAGCCAAAACGTCCAGGTTCCAGAATGTTCAGGATCCAAGGTACGACTGTAATACCATTTCATTGAGCACTACCAGTAGATTACAGCAGAAACTGACTTCTAGACCAAGAAACACCATGGTTCAAATCTTATTTTTTGCACAAACTGAGTAGATAGCTATAGACCTATTATCTTTCTTACCATCCATCTGCAAAAATGAGGCTATTAAGGGCTGGCAAGGAAAACATGTGGTTTTCTACTCCCACATATTATTTATTGAAGATGCACACTGCACCCTCCCTCCTCCAAGACAATTTTAATTATCCCCCTGTGACGATCCAGGTAGGGGAAGCTAGAAATAGAAGTGCTGGAGGTGAAACAGTTAAATGGAATGCCCAACCCAAACCCAGAGGGAGGGGGAAGGTGGAGTCCAGGGGACTATAAAAGCCCACTCTGGGAAGGTTGTGTCAGTTGGAGTTAGGGTTATAGTTAGAGTTGGAGCAGGAGTTGGGATTTGTTGGGTGGTCGAGGTTGGTTATTGGGAGGAGGTTTGAAGTTTGGCAGTTGGGGGGAAGTGAGAGTCAGTTGGACAGCTTAGAAAGAGGATTGAGTCAGTTAGAGCAGTTAAGTGGGGAACAAATACAACAACTAAGCATTCTTGTACACATTAATCAAACCTCACATGGTTTTATTTCTGTACTAAATAAACAATTCTTTGATGTTACATTTCAAGCCTGACTGGACTCAATGAATTTACCAGGGAGGCCCTGGTTGGTGGCAGCGTAAGAAGGGAGTGTAGTGGCACAGGGGTCAATCGACCGTGAAACGTCCAGGGACCCTGTGCGATCGCCACAAAATTGGCGGCAAGCGGTGGGATAAACGACTAGTGAAGGGGTGGAAAAGGCATGAGGGTAGTGTGACAAGGAAGTAAACGTAAAAGAGGCAACTTTACAATTCTGTCAAGGAGAGGAACACAAACACCTGGAAGGGGAAAGGGAGAATTCTGTGACAGTTACTCAGCCCTGGGGTGTGAAGTGATTATTCCTAATAGTGAAGGATTGTAAGCGGAAGCCAGGAGTACGTTATACTTTAAACTATTTTGGGGCAAAGGGTTTTGCTTTGAGAGGGCACTCTAAAGAGCGCTGGAGAAAGTTCTGAGGTAACTTTAAGAGTGTCTTTGAGACCTGAGTGAGAAAACCAAGCCAAACAAAATAGTTAACTGAAACCCTCCATATTAAAAGGGAAAGAAAACCACCCACCAATAATTAAGGATGCCACCAAAAAAATCTAAGACTGCTCTGAGAAGTGCTAATGGCAAAAGCTCTGAGGAGGAGAATGGGATTTCCCAAGGGGAGGAAATCAGTACTGAGGCCTCTATAATAGATCCTTCAAGGGGAAGGAGTTCTAATGTCTCAGAAGAATTTGAGAAGTGGAAATTAGAACAAGAATATAAACTGAGGGAAATTGAAATGAGATTGCAAGCTGAGGGAAGAGAAAAAGAACTGAGAATGGAAGCTGAAAGAGAGGATAGAGAGAGGCAGTATAATTTAGAAATGAAACGGATGCAATTGGCAGTTGACCAATTAAAGGAAATTAGAGACAACAAATTTGATGAGCCAAAAGTCAGTGGAAGGTATTGGGAAACCAATAAGAATAAGGTTCCCCAAGAAAAAGGAAAAATTACCTCAGAAACTGACAAGAGTAGTAGTCTCTCACCAAAAGGCCCAAATGAGAAGCCACACACTCAGTCAGAAGTCACTGGAAAAAAAGTGGATAAACCAAAATATGCAGGACCCAGAGACCTGTCATGCTGGGGGTGTGGAACATTAGGCCACAAGAGTTTTCAATGCACCACAGGAAAGGGAATGACTGGTAGTAGCACAACACCAAGGCGGACATATTGTATCCAATCTGTGGAACAAGCCCAGGCTAGCTCGGTTGTCAAGGGAACCAACATGTCGCCTAGGCCCGAGCCTGTTGAAACAGTAGAGGCCAAAGTCATGCACTGTTATGCAATTAAACAAGAAGATCGTTTGTTAAAGAATGCTGGGGAATTTATTTGGATAAATGATAAAAGATATTTAGGGTTAAAAGACAAGGGATCTGAAGTCACAATGGTCAACCCAGATATAATTGAGGCAGGAGCCATTATCCCAGGAAAAGTAATTAACGTTAAAGGAATTTCAAAACAACCTGAGATCCTCCAGGTAACAGAAGTACATGTCAGATTCAAAAACTGGGCAGGGAAGTGGCAGGTAGCTCTTTCTGAAGAA
The DNA here is from genome assembly GCA_034641385.1 of Darevskia mixta. NCBI lineage: Eukaryota > Metazoa > Chordata > Lepidosauria > Squamata > Lacertidae > Darevskia > Darevskia mixta. Next base: position 2,926,948 of record JAWWNH010000224.1, on the reverse strand, counting down.
ATCCCCACCCCTGTGCTCATTGGTTGGGACATTTTAGAGCATGTACAGAGTGCTTTTATAGTGACCAGGGCAAAAGATAGTTTACAGTCACCTAATCCTGAGGAAAAAGATACTGTATCAAAGTCAGGGACCGCTGAACAGCAGCAAGGGGATACTTTGTATGAGGAAAGAAAAGACACCTTTTTATTTCCTTTGGTTAAAAGTCAAACCCCAAGTTTTGCCCAGAAGCAAAAAGATGATAGTGAACTACAACAGTATTTTGAAGAAGCAAAGTTGGAGTTAGGGTTATAGTTAGAGTTGGAGCAAGAGTTGGGAGTTGTGGGTGGTCGAGGTTGGTTATTGGGAGGAGGTTTGAAGTTTGGCAGTTGGGGGGAAGTGAGAGTCAGTTGGACGGCTTAGAAAGTGGATTTAGTCAGTTAGGACAGTTAGGTGAGGCACAAATACAACAACTAAGCATTCTTGTACACATTAATTAAACCTCACGTGTTATTATTTCTGTACTAAATAAACCGTTCTTTGATGTTACATTTGAAGCCTGTCTGGACTCAATAAATTTACCAGGGAGGCCCTGGTTGGTGGCAGCGTAAGAAGAGAGTGTGGTGGCACAGGGGTCAATCGACCGTGAAACGTCCAGGGACCCTGTGCGATCGCCACCCCCCCCCCCGAAATAAGCCTGGCTGGGAGCTGCCTTTGAAGGTGATAAATAGATAGGCATGGGAAGGGTTAAGAAACCCTCAGTCCCAGCTCACAATAAATAAATTCTCATGAAAATTCATCAACATATTTCCTAATATCTTTGTATGTAATTTTGCACATTTTTGCAAGCAATTCTCACTAATGCACACATTCCCCCTTAATATATGCATTTTTGTAAAAACATTTTTAGTTTGAGAACTGTATTGCAGAATTCAGGGAAGTGTGAATTCCAAAGGATTGCTGGGCTTTGATTCACATATTGTTGCAGACTGTGGGGTGATTAGGTAGATGTACATTAAAATGCACACTGAACCAAATTTCTTTCCCATCACTAACTTGCAGTGATATGTACAAACACACAGCATTTACCGTAACATAAATTTCCCATTTTTCAAGCTACATGCTGATAATTTATACACCCAAAACATCAAATTGCATGCCATTTTTCAGACTGAGGGTACGAATGCATCCAAAACAGTAGCTCTTCAATGTTTCAGACATGCGGTCAATGAGCATGCTTTTCTGTTCTGCATTTCATGTACTTTAGAAGCCATAGTGTCATTCAAAAAGTAAACCACCATTTCATTGATTACAGAGGCTGAAGAAGAAATGTATTCAGAATTGCAACCTAAGTATAATACACATGCTTGAAACCCAGAAAAGTGTATACTTAGCTAATGCAGTTGCTTTTTCCAGCTTCTCTTCTCCCCACTGCTATGACATTTGTGCACTTTCCAAGTAACTTAGACCTACAATCCTACACACACTTACTTAGGAGCAAGTCCTGCTGAACACAGTGCAACTTACTTTCGAGTAATTGTGCACTCTTAACTATGTAGCAGCAGAATTGGATTAATACTGATGTGGGCCATTATAACTTTTCTGCAATAGCACCAGCTCAATTCAAACATTATTTGAAACCAGGTCTCCAAATGTATAGGCCAGCTCAAAATCAGAACTGCTCATCTGGTTTTAGTTTCCATCTGTTCTGAACTCCAGCCTGTAGGGGTAGTGGCCTCCAGAGATGTAACTACAATTTGTCAATTCAGGTATCACACTAAAGCTGTAGTAAAATCTCCTTTCACCATGGTTTGTTTTCAGTTAATGGAATGTTATATTACCCAGGGCTGGTTCAAATGGTAGTTAAAGAGTCTTATATTTGGCTCATCACACAGAGGGGTGAGTGAATGTGCTTGTTTGTGTGGAAACAAGCAGACCCAATCCCACAGCTGATTTCCATATCTGAGGAATTGATGGTGGAATTCAGGCTTAATTGCACAGGCCACAATGTAGACACTCCATTCCCCCTTGAATGTGCAGGTCCAGTAAGCAGGCCTCATGCACCTCCATAGGATGGGACCTTCAGGTAACATCTAAACTAGCCCTCTCTTTCGCGTTTCCCTAATGCTGTATTTAGTAACCATTAAGACTTCCCTCCAGAGCAAGTTATTATAATTTCAGCCTTTGTCAAATGCATTCTGAAGGAAATAAAAGTTCACCAAACGCCACTGAAGTACACTTACTAACCGCAAACTGCCAAAAGGCACACATTGTTCAGTACAATATTCTTCTCATACTGTCCATTTCTGTTCCTATTGTTTACTAAGAGAGTCTAGGAAGAATATTATACTGAAGCAATCAGTGCAGAACTTTTGTGTTAGAAATTCTGTTATAAAAAAGTACACCTCAATTCAGCAAAGCATTTAACTACGTCATTAAATTATGCATGGGTGATAATGATTAAGAATTTGGCCATACTAGCAGTGTACTATGCCAGCCAATCTCTCCTTTGTCTTAGTGCAAAAGTCAACCACATATACTTTAGGAATATATTACAAAATTCTGTAAATTCCTGGTGCTATATAACTTGTTTGAAGGCGCTTCATACTGCAATAGAAATGGAAAACTGAACTAGATTAAAACAGCAAGCATCAAGGGCGAGGGAAGAAAGCAAGAAACAATATAAACAAGGTAACATATTAAATAGTTCTCAGCTTTTAAAATATCCCTGTGCAATATCACAATTACAAAACACTTACAATTTTGTGTCACCTAGCTGTGTTTCCATAGACGCCATCGGTGTGTGTTTTTCACTGTAAAAAGCAACAAGTTAGAACATGGTGAATTTAAGGCATCTAATAAAAATATTCCCTCTAATAAGGGTCTGCTAGGGTTACTGGGCACAAAAAAAAAGCTTTTAAGCTCTCCCTCTTGCTTGCTGGTGCAGAGCGCAGGCTCTGGGAGTGCTGGGGATTCTCTCTACCCCTCACCTGCTAGCTGCAGAATGGCTCCAAGGGTTTGGGTGTATGTGGTTTTCATGTATACGCAGAACACTTGGAACCCAAAACCCCATGTACGATGCCTTCGTTATTTACTCCATTTTGCCATTTAATTGTCTTAACAACCTTGCATTTTTTGGAAAAAGTACCACCACCACACTGTTGCTGAAGCCTGTAGACCTTAATCTGCTTTATCAAACAGACATTATGTCATTATTCAGCACATTTTTATCACCACAAGTGGCTTTCTTTCTTCCTTTTTCTGGTAAAGTATCCATACCTGGCATCACTAGATTCTGTTGAACATCTGGATGCTGGTGAAAAAGAAGGAATGGGAACTTGCAAGACACTAGTATGGATCTGTGGTGAATTCTACAAGGGGGGAAAGCACATCAGCACACTCCCGTGAGAAGGCAGCAGAGATACACATTAATTAACTGACAACAGGCACACAATACACTCAAGGCTCAACAGCTTGAAGCCTTCACATTTTATCATTCAGGTTGATCATACAGCCTACACTTGATAGTCATAGATCCTCTTATCCAATTTATCCATACAGTCGTAGATCCTTTGGAAAATACAACTGGAGCAAGACCTCCAACATGAAATGTTACCTATTGCACAAAGCAGAATACAAACAAGGCATGCAACACTTTCGCATCATCCAGAACACACTCTGAGATCACCGGAGAACTCATCTTAACTACCAAACATTACAAAGGGCCTTCTGGTAATATACTCCCCTTTTCACTTCACACATAATTCTAACATAACACCAATCAGTCTCCAAGGCAAATGCTTTAAACTTGGTAGGATCAAATCCTCCTTAACTCTGTTGTAACATTTGCCATGTCATATTAAGGTAAAGGTAAAGGGACCCCTGACCATTAGGTCCAGTTGTGTCCGACTCTGGGGTTGCGGCGCTCAACTTGCTTTATTGGCCGAGAGCCGGCGTACAGCTTCCAGGTCATGTGGCCAGCATGACTAAGCCGCTTCTGGCGAACCAGAACAGCACACGGAAACGCCGTTTACCTTCCCGCCAGAGCGGTTCCTATTTATCTACTTGCACTTTGACATGCTTTCGAACTGCTAGGTGGGCAGGAGCTGGGACCGAGCAATGGGAGCTCACCCCGTCGCAGGGATTCGAACCGCCGACCTTCTGATCAGCAAGCCCTAGGCTCTGTGGTTTAACCCACAGCGCCACCTGGGTCCCCCCCATGTCATATTAGACAAAGCAAAAAGGTAGATTTTAAATCCTCCATTTAAAGAAATTTTCCCCAAGCTATGCTACAAACTGCTTGGGGGGGGAACCTTTTTAAGAGCGCTTGCCATGCAACATAGAATGCTACTATTTAAGAAACTGAAGTCAGAAGTCCCTTCTCTTTTGTTTTTAATGTGAGCCACGGCGGTGGGGTGCAGGGGGGCGGGCTTCTAGACCCAACAAGTGACACATGAACTTTTATTTATGAGCAACAACAAATATAGCTAAAGTAAGGCAGGCAGCCTCTTAAAAATCAATTGGCACATGAATTTTTAAAATCCGCTGACACACTATATTTGTTTTTAGGTGATGAATGCATATGTTGCAGCAGCCTCTATCTTAGCAGTGGTATCCTTTTCTACGATGGAGGAATGACTATGATAGCCCCAGATACTTTCATTTTAATAACTACTTGTATCAAAAATTAACCAACCACTTAAAAAAAGATCTGCCTTGTGATAAATCAGGTACCTTTTTAATCAATGTTATTCATCAACTTAATATTGCAGTCCTCCTCTAAACTGGTTCATGAAATTCAATCCGATGCAATTTTTGCACTACTGTGTTCCAAGGAGCTTGCTCCTAGTCAAGTGCAGAGGATTGCAGCCTTAAGTCATGTGCCACTTTCGTAATATAAATCATGGCTTACTAAACCAGGGGAGGGCTGTGGAATTATGTGCTCTCTTTCCCCATCTCCACTCACACTCCAGTTCCTTCCCAAGTTTCCTCGTTGTGGTTAATGGAGATGGCAGGGGATGAGGAATCTGAACATTTGATTCACATACAGGCAGGTAGCTGTGTTGGTCTGCCATAGTCAAAACAAAATAAAAATAAAAAAAATCCTTCCAGTAGCACCTTAGAGACCAGCTAAGTTTGTTTTTGGTATGAGCTTTCGTGTGCATGCACACTTCTTCAGATATCTTTTTTATTTTGATTTGATTCATAGTTTACTCTTTGTTGCTGACAATGGTAAATGCTAGATCTACACTGTCACTAAACGTAGCAATAAAAATAATTTAATCCACAAATCATCATGTAGCTATTTCACCTCAAAATCACAAGACCCAGAAAAGAAATATATCTATATAACAAGGAAAACTGTACTAAGCTAAGCCTTACATTTAAGTATTTTACAAGTACAAAGTTTAATTTCTAACAACAGCTGGGATACCAATTAAGTTTACAAGAAAGCAAATCTAGAAGCAGGGAGAGAAATATTAAAGAAATACCTTTTCAGGAGTTTGTGTTCCAAACTCTTCGTGGTTTGGAGAGCCTTCTCCTGGTGTAGGGGATGGACTTTTCTCAGATTCGTTTAGAATCTGTTCATCTGACAAAGTCATTGAAAGAGATCCTGAGTTTGTAGACTCCTCACATTCATCATCCTTTCCTAACACCACAGAAGAGAAATTCTATATGAATATTCTCACTCTGAACACAAAATTAGCAATACTCAGAGTGACATTCTAGTCTAGGGATTATGGTTTTGTAACTAAAACAACTGCTGAACGTGCATCAGTGGTTAAAAGCTAAATCCAATTCCAAGGGATGGTTGATATATTGATTTCTTCCTCTGGGCACTCACACACACAATGCAATTGTGCAGCTGCTGACACACAAAGGCTGTGATCATAACAGGCAATTCCAAACATATGTACTATTCCAACTTGAGTTGAATGGGGCTCACCTTCCAGGTGAGCGGGTGCAGGAGTGCAGGCTAAGTGTGATAAAAATACAGTAGAGGCAATTAGGGGAAACGGTTGTCCCAATGGTCTTCCTAACTGCACTTGGGTAAACTAGCTCAAGGGAAGAAATCAACAACAGTCTCCCTACTTAGATGTAGATGACATTATTTCAGCTTGGAAGACCTTTCATATGTGAATGTATTTGCCATTTCCAAGAGTGAGCCAGACAGATTACATGCAAGTGATGATGGACCCTGGTCTATAAGCCTATGGGAAGGGATTGCTAGAAGCTTCCATTGTAAAGCACAACCAAGTTAATTCCATATCAAACAGAAAGAACTAGGGAAAGAAACACGTATGACAAGGGAAGAAATAAAGGCACGAGATTGCTATTCTACAGCAGACACCAGGATACGATGAAGCAAGCAGCACATAGAAAAACGCTGTAAGGAATGTTGCAAACCATTTCAGATCTCAAAGGATAAATTTATCTACAGTTCAGCTTTAATGATCCCCTACAAACAGTGAAAGTGATTATTCTTTGGGGAATGGCCATGGTTTCATCATCTAAAGTTTTACATTTTACATTTGAAGAGTTTTATATGTACATTTTTGTATTTTGGTAATATTGCAAGTTGCTTTTATCTAACAAGATTCCCTAAAAAGTTGGGGGTTCGTTTGTCAAAGCACAAATTCAAAACCTTGTTTGAACATTTCAGCTGAATCATCTGTCTGACACCCTGAGGGTTTTGGTCTCATCATCATTCTCTATTTGAGCTATCCCCATTGCAGAAAATGGACGAGGGTAATAATTAATTGGAAATGGAGAATGGCAATCAATTACTAAAGAAGCACTTGAATAAGGAAAAAATACATTCAACCAACTCATTCAATCCCACAAAAACCAATTGCATCTCATCCTGCTGCTTCACTTCCAAATCAAAGTTTGTAAACCCCACTCTGCCAATCAGCATTTATCATATAGATTATAAAACTGAAAGGTTGTGGATTGCTCCAATTGTAATAAACAGTACCGGTAGGTGATTGCTTTGAATACAAGTGGCTTTGACATCCAGACCCACAGAACACTTTAGGCACCATACACGAAAGTTAAGCATTTTAAAGTGCCATTGTATTTAAATGGGAGAGGCAATTAAGCACCGTTCTTAGTCTTCCCATTACAATTAACAGAACTTAAGACCAATTAATTTTCAATGAAATGTGCCATTAGTGTTTTCAGATTAAAACTATCCTGAGATGCAAACAGGCAACTGAAGAATCCTTGAGTATCCAGATCTACTGGTTCTTTTTAGGAATGATTTACGTCTTCTGCATGTAAACAAACCTAAACTTGAGAGGTTACTTGGCCATTTAATTGAAAACAGAATGGTGTTACTCGGTTAAGGAGAATAAACATATGGTAAAACATTGTAAAATGACCCATGTTAAAGCTCTTGAGGTACCTTTTTTGACCTGAGCCAGTATCACCATATCCTGCACTTTCTTATATCGATTGAGAGACTGTCGAAGCTCCTCAATCTTCCGATCCTGGAGAAAGAGAGACTCTTATCTGTTTAATTAAGATTGGTCTTTTGCTTCCCTGCACTTCTAGGGAGCACTGGATAACACCACAATTTAAAAAAAGATGGTGGTGGCAAACAATGGAGAATTGTGAGTTAAGAAATCCAAGGTGTTAGACAAAGAATACTTCAGAATCACTTGCACTAATCAAGCAAAGTCCCACTTGTTGTATTACACTCTTAAACTTTGCCATTTTCATTTTGGGAAATTGATATTGATTCTTACCACTTAAAAAGGGCAATAATTTGTGCTCCCATCTTATTGATTCTCTGCAAAAGGCACAAGTTCAACTGCATAAACAAATGTGAATCTAAAGAACATTCCAGTACCTTTTCTTCATTTGCTGCCATTAGAGATTCTACAGCTTTCTTCATTTTCTGCACCTCAATATCTAAAACAGAGAAACAACCAAAACTCAACTGAAGTGCAAGCAGAAAGCTAAAAAGAACAATTTTTTTAAAGCAAACTCCTAAAGTTTATAATGGATCAGAAGCCATCACTTCCTTTTCATTTTAGAACAATCTAAACATTTCAAAAAGAAGAAAGCAAATGAAACACAGTTCTTATGGAGCAAGTGATAAGTGACTTAGCTTCATAACTTTTCACAAAGAGCAGTCAACATCGTATCTCACACACCTATGATGTTTTAAGAGTGTCTAAAGCACACAAACATTGTTTCCGCACTCTTTGCAACATAACCTTGAAAAGTGAATCATTTCCCCCTCCATATTCAAGCACCTCAGGCTGACGGTAGCCTGCCCCCCCCCCCCCCGATATGACCATCTGACTAAATACTTTCTTATTCTTAGGCACTACAGTGCTAAAATTCTATAAAAATGCAATGCAACACTTGCCCTGGACCTCTCTCTTAAATTATTACATGTTATAAACAAGTTCTTAGAGATTAAAACAATTATAATAACATGAAATGCAACAATACTTCATTGTGCCAGCAGCCAAGCATTCCTTTGAGATACTAACAAGTTCAACAAGAGCAATGGAATTAGGCCGTTGATGGTAATGGTAAAAGAAACTGATGGCATAGTGATGCTTAGCCATAACTAAGAATGGTTGTAAAAATGAGAGGATCATGATGGGATGGTATATATATATCTGCTGTGATGAAAAGTCATGCTAAAATGTGTAGTTGCAGCACAAATATAAAAAGAGGTTAAGACTCGAGTTCATTATAAACTTTGCTTCATCCTTTATCCTCATTCACAATGAACATTCATACCATTTCTATAAATTAGAAAAATGTATTACATATCATTCCCTGATTAAAACTGTCAGGGCCTTAAATTAGGTTGGAGTAAAGGAATTTGATAAGGCTTGAAGAAAGTTTCAGAAGTAATGAGGTGCCGAAGTATAGAAAAAAGGAGTTAGTTTAAGTAAAATGATTTTGGTATTTTATGTTATTGTGAAAAAGGATAAGGAAATGGTAAAAATAGATAAGTTTATGAATTTGGAAAACTGATAAAGAGGATAGATAATGAATTCAACAGAGGGGGACTTGAGGAAGTCAACCGAAATATGAAATTGAGGAAAGGAGGAATATCTGGCCCACAGAAATGGGCCAGGCCTAAGCAATTATATTTAATATGTCAACTACGTTAAATGTCTAATGTTTATTGTCTTTCCCGGTGAGAGGGGAATGGAAATTTGCTTCCCCCAGTAAGAGGGGGGAAGGATGAAAATGTAATGGTATTGTTAAGTGCTTAAAATTGTTAAAATCAATTTTAAAAAATTGAAAAATAAAATAAAACTGTCAGGGCCGGCCGGTTCCTCTTCACATTACCACGCAGACGCCTCTTGGTCTTTTATAACTTTTATTGAGTATTCACAAACAGTATGTATAAACAGTTCTTATCTTTAACTATCACCCCTCAGAGTCACTCAGTTCAGATACCTTCTGAGCTCTGCTTCTCCTCTCAAAATGGTGGACGCGAGGTTCCTTTCGTTTTCCCGCTCTTTTTTCTAACCTCCTTAGTGAGAGCTGGCTTGCATCTCCCCTCCTCCGAGTCTGAGCTATCGCTTAACCCTTGCGTTTCCTGTGAACATACAGGCCCTGTCTGTTGCTCTCCTCTACTAAATTTACTGCTCTCCTCCCCCTCTTGGGGAATGCCTCCTCCCTCTGGGAAACTGGATACTTCTAACTCTAACTCATCCCTGACAAAAAACCTTACAATGTTTTAATTTCCTACTAAATATCAGCTGGGTTGAAACTTATTTCCCTTATATCAGTTGCAATTCATTCAGAATTTCCTATGTTCTCTTCAAAAACGCTCTGGTATCAGTGGAGCAAAGCTGAATATCACTGCATTCCATGGTCACAATCCAACTGCAACTTGGCTCAGGCGCAACACCAAACCATGGTCTGGGATTACATGAACAAGTTCTGTGCTCCCTTCTCCCTCCCACATCTCATGCGTAAGAGGTGTTTGACAGTGGAACAGTCTCCCTCAGGATGTTGTGGACTCTCCTTCCTTGGAGGTTTATAAGCTGAGGTTAGATGGCCATCTGTCATGGATGCTTCAGCTGAGTTTCCTGCATTGCAGGGGGTTGGACTAGATGACCCTTGGTGTACCTTCCAACTCTACAATTCTATTATTATGTGCTCCAGTGTAGTTCCTCATTGCCAATTTAGTAGCAAATCATAGGTTGTAGTTACATGCAAAGTAGAAAAGCTATAGTTTGTGCACAAACTATGGTTTGCACTAAGAAAATTTTGCCCTGTTTGGATGTTTTTTCACTAAAATCAGTAGTGAGAGAAAGCACTGGAACACGCAAGCACAAGGTTCATTCATGCAATGCCAAATCATGGTTCTGCATTATGTGTGAAACTAACACACAAAGTTAGCCTGCTTAAACTAACGTCTCTTGACAGCATCCTTAATTCTGAGTCGCCTTATGGCCCAATTGTTTTTCCTCTTAGGGGGTACCAAAAATAGAAAGATATAAACTAAACCAGAAAAAAATAGATTGTTCTTGTGAGAATAGAATATATAGATATAGCCTATGCTGAAATTAATCCTGGCAATTAGATTAAAATAGAAGTATGTTTATTAAATATTTAGTTTATTTCCTAGGCAATAAATCAATGAATCATATGATCTGTAGTCTGAAATGCTTTCTAATTTGAAACTGAAAAATACAAGATTTCATTTTACTCTTTCCATTTTGATTTCTACTGAAAATGAGGATGGAAGATGAAGCATTCTAACAGCATTTTGTTAAAATTGTTTTATATGACACATGCAGAAAGCTGTACTGGAAAAGTGTGTCAAATATAAGTTCTTGTGGAAAGACACCAAAAACCTTACTTTTGTCTTTGAGCTTCTTTTTACAATTTTCATCTGTGCAGGAAAACCCATTGAATTTGAAGTTAGATGGAGTTTATAAGCATTAGAGCAATTTCAACAGTAATGAAAATAAAGTCATACATAGTACAGTTCTTATTCATGATTCATATAATAAAGTAGTGTTTGAGCTGCATCACCTTACAATTTTCATAAAAGTGACTCTAGGTTTTGTATCTTATTGCACAAATCTCTTCACAGATGGAAGAATTCAGCACATTTTTACATACATCCCCATCCCTACTTTGAACTTGCCAAGATACAACTATTTATAATAATTACTATGGTAATCTTTTTATTTATTTATTAAATTTGCAGATCATCTTTCCTTTAGAATGCTTATATTCCAGTGGTCTCCCATCCACGTACTTCCAAGATCCATGCTGCCTTAGCCTCACCGTTAATTAATTTTTGAAATATATTGTTTTAGAATCTATCACTGACACACGATAATACCCAGGATCTCTCAAAACTGCTCAACTTGGGATTTGTTTACATAACAACTTATCCTCAGATGGCAAAGCTGTATGGATTTCAGTGTCCCTTTAAGACATTTTTATTTCAGCGAGCATTTTAGGAATATTAACTTTTATCTGCTCGCTCTTAAAACTCTACTGTTCTATCTATTATATATGTTATTCTGTATTTTATTTTGCTTTAAATCACTTTGAGAGTAATGATTATAGGAGAGCCATCAGTATTTAAAATAAATAAATAAGCTCTATTTTCTCTCTTGATTGTATTTTACTCTATCAAGGAATTCATCCCAATCTGAACATGTGAACATATCTTTTATTCCTATTAATACATCCCAGAGGATAGTAATTTCCTAGAGTAATTTTGCAGATCCATGATCATTTAAACATAACCACTCATGACAAATAAAGCAGTCCTATGTGGAAATAAAATGCAGACCATGGAGAAATGAATTTAAATATATGCTAATTGTTGCTTTCTTATGTTGCTAAGCAACAGGATAGCAGTGTCATCCTATAAAGAGAAGCAGTTATACATTGTCCTCCCAGCATTCGGCCAACTGAAATATCAAATATGCTACTATCTTAGCCATGCAGAAGTCAACATTCTCCAGGCTTGTTCACTCATTACTTCCCAGAGATAAATTTTAACCCAGTTTGAGTCTTGTGCACCTGTACATAACCTCTCCCCTTTACTACAAACAGAAAGCAATAACCAGGCCACCTATAGTTTACCATGTTTATTGGAGACTAGTATTTCCCTGAGAACCTGACCCATCCATGGAAAAAAATCAGGTGCCAGGGAGATGCCATGTGCAAACGAAGATGGTATGACCCAATCTGTTTATTACTTTTTCTATGAAGGGTGTCTTTTAAAACGCATATGGGTTGAGATTTGAGAAGTGGTAGCTTCTGGGATAGATCAGTTGGTAGAGCATGAGACTCTTAATCTCAGGGTTGTGGGTTTGAGCCCCACGTTGGGCAAAAGATTCCTGCATTGCAGTGGGTTGGACTAGATGACCCTTGTGGTCCCTTCCAACACTACAATTCTATTTCTTCCTGCAATTAAAACAGCAGAACATGGTCTCAAGCAACATGCATACATCTGTGGTTGCCATACGTCCGAGTGTAATTTCAAAAAAATCGGCAAGGTGTCTGGGTTTTTGCCAACAGAATGAAGAAGTGTGAGTTCGATTTCCAAAAAAAAAGCTCAATCAACAACTTTTGTGTCTGGATTTTCACTGAGCCTTTTTCTAGAGCAGACAAGTCATAAACCACAGACCACAGTAGATACACCATGGCTTTAGGGAGCCTCAATGCCAGCTGCCTTACCTCTGTCATTTATGTCCACTCCATCTCCTTTCACCTGGTGAGCCAGTCTCTCTTGCAACTGTTTTATCTCAGCTTCCTTCTGTTCTAATTTATCTTTTAATGATGCCAGTTCTTCCTGCACAAAAAGAAAATCAACACATCTGTTTAAAAACTAGCTTTGTGTTTTAAAAGGCAGCCCTAAACTGAAGTTTATCATTTAAGTTAGAGATGGTCTTCAGATTAAAATTTATTTTAGAAATCAAATAATAATAATAATAATAATTATTATTATTATTATTATTATTATTATTATTATTATTATTATTATTATTATTTATACCCCTCCCATCTGGCTGGGTTTCCCCAGCCACTCTGGGTGACTTCCAACAGATTATTATTAATAATAATAAAGTGATAAAACATCAAACATTAAAAACTTCCCTAAACAGGACTGCCTTCAGATGTCTTCTAAAAGTCAGATAGTTGTTTATTTCCTTGACATCTGATGGGAGGGCGTTCCACAGGGCGGGCGCCGCTACCGAGAAGGCCCTCATCAAACCTTTTACAGTCTTTACAACAAACAATTTCTCCCTGCATCACAAAATGCAGGGGTAGCCTGCCTCCCAGTCACAGCAACCCCATCTCCAATTTAAATGTTTAATAATGTCTTCATTTTAATTTGAAAAGTGACACTAAAAGGTCTTTATTCACCTTTTAGACATGCATGAAACACTTACGCCAAGTGTTGCATTAAGCAGTCCTAAGCATGTATACCTCTGAAATGAGAGCCACTTACTCCCAGGTAAGTGTGCACTGGATTTCAGCCTTAATGCGGTAAACCAAAAAACAACTCGAGGCATGCTCATAGCATAAAATCTAATTTAACAGTGCAGTGAAATAATGTATGTATGATATTTTGGGTAGATGGAAGAGGGAAGAATACATATGAAACTGCCATGTACTATGGAAAGATATGGAGATTTCTTGTAAGAACAAACCCCATGCATTGCTCAGGCCATAAATAGTTTTATCCACACACACAACTGGCAATTGTAACATAGGAAGCAGCCTTATATTGGGTCAGACCAGTTCTGCTGACACTGGCTGGCAGCCGCTCTCTGGGGTTTCAGGCCAAAGACTTTTGCAGCCCTACCTGGAGGCACCAGAGATGGAACTGTGGGCCTTCTACATACAAAGCATATACTTTACCACTGAGCTAAGACCATTCTCCTTCCCACCAAGTGCTGAACAGGAAAGTCCACATGTGTGCGTGTGTATATGGCTATGGGTGGGTGCATTCATATCTATATCTACAATACCGTCTTATATTAGTTTATACCACTTTCACCCAGTACTTCTTCCCCAAAGGACCCTGGGAGCAGGGGAGTGAAAACTCCTGGGCCATCCATAGCCTCCTTTTACAGAACTGCAATTCCAAGGGTTCTCTGAGAAGACAGAAGTGCTAAACCTCTTTTAAGTCTTTAGTGTAGACATGCCCAACATCAAGGAATGATCTAGTCAACACATTCATGTTATTGAAGCTGTGGTTAAAAATTCATCCTGGGCACTGCCCTCATTACAGACCCAAATGAAAACTGTTTTAAAAAAGCAAATGTGCAGGAAAAAACAGTTATACACACAAACGCCAACAGCAAGGCAGAAACACAAAATGGAACACAGGGTCACAAAACGCTGTGGGTAAAGAAATGATTTGAAAACCAGGCCCAACCAATCTACCACACCTTTAACATTTGGCATTTTTGTTCCATCCGCTGCTTCTCATACTGCATCTGGCCCACTTTGATTTTCATGCTAGAAAGTTTGGCCATTAAAGACTGGTAATAGAGACAGAGGAGTGAAAGAGAAGTAAAGGCAGAAAAGAAACAAGGCTAAAAATGATCCCTCGTGAAACACATCTAAGTCCAAATAAACCAGAGTGGATTTCACGAAACTTTCTTCCAAGTAAACGTACTTAGCATGTCAAAGGATTCTTACACAAGCTGTGCAACGTGGCTGCTGGAAGCTAAGGGAGCTTGTGTGTGGAGCAACAACCTCGCCAAGATGGCTTTGCCAGTACATATGTTACCAGTAGCGGTAACCGGACAGGCAGAAGCAGCAACCAGGCAGCCTAAGAACCAGCCCTTTGAAAGGAGGTAAGCCAGCTGCTAACTTTTTTTTCCTGCTTAAGAAACATGTTCTGACTTTTTATAGTACATTTCATGAAAATGCTGTTTATGAAGAAAATGCATTTTTCTCTTCTTTCACATTATTGATGAACCCATCAATGAGCTGGCCCATAAATACAGCAGGATCACCTTTGGGGACTGCTGGCGTGACACAAAAATACACTACAATCATGCATGTTGGGGCTGCCATGATGCTACTTCCTATCTGGTTGCACCAGCTCATGTGAACATCACCGATATGTGATCCCAGATGCAGAAGTGGCTTGCTGCATGAGGGGGCGCAGCTACGCTAGCTTCCTGGCAGTGGGTTGCTGTTGCTAACCAGGAGGGGCAAAGTAGCAGGAAGGTCCATGTGGTGAAAATGCAATTCAGGAGCACCTGAGTTGGCTGTGCTGGTTCATCTGCACTACTCCAGCCTTCCTGCCACCTCACCTCATCTCATCCGACCTCAGCTGCTCTCCCTGCCAGCAAGAAACAGCAGTCCCTCTTCCAGGACGATGCCACAGCGACTCCACCCTGCCTGACCAGCAGATTCTGCCTGGATGTACAACCCTGCACACCTCTAAGGCTACAGTTTGTGGACTGCCACCTCAGTGAACCACCCCTTTACAAAATGCCTACAAATATCAAAGTATAATAAAGTATGAGGCCAAGCAGTATTGGTGCCCCCATGATTCTTCTTTCAAAAGCAGACAACCCTCTTTTGTAAGTTCGGGTTTTGAAAACAGCCTTCCAACCTCTCACACACAGCTCACATTACTTACTTTGGTAGATTTAAGCTTTTTCTCGTACTGAAGTCTCTCACTGTCCATTTCTCCTACTTTTAGCCGCAAGTCATTAATTTCTTGCATCAAGCCCTATTTAAAAAGGATAAGGCAGGAAAAGTAATTGTTATTTTAAACTGAAAATTCATGGGAGAGTAAAGCAAAGCAGTTGGAATCCTCTTTCGAACTGTTCTTACTGGCACTGAAAGAGATCAAACTTGAATGACATAGAAATGTTCAAACAAAATAAAATAAAAAAAATTCCTTCCAGTAGCACCTTAGAGACCAACTAAGTTTGTTCTTGGTATGAGCTTTCGTGTGCATGCACACGTCTTCAGATACACTGAAACAGAAGTCACCAGACCCTGATATATAGTGAGAGGGTGGGGAGGGGTATTACTCAGAGGGGTGGTGGAAATGGGTGAAAGGTTGATAGCTGTGGTAAACCTGTTGACGACTGTTAACGGCTGCAATTAGTCTTACAGGAAAAAGCAAGGGGTGAGAAGGTTAAAAAAGCTTTGTCATGTATAATGAGATAAGAATCCAATGTCTTTGTTCAGACCAGGTCTCTCCATGGTTTTAAGCTTGGTAATGAGTTGCAATTCAGCAACTTCTCTTTCCAGTCTATTTCTGAAATTCCTTTGCAATAAGACAGCTACTTTGAGATCTTGTATAGAGTGTCCTGGGAGATTGAAGTGCTCTCCTACTGGTTTCTCTGTCTTGTGATTCCTGATGTCAGATTTATGTCCATTTATCCTTTGGCGTAGGGTTTGGCCTGTTTGTCCAATATAGAGAGCTGAAGGGCACTGTTGGCATTTGATGGCATACACTGTTGGCATTTGATGGCATACACTGTTGGCATTTGATGGCATACACATATTGGCCTGTTTGTCCAATATGTCTCTATATTGGACAAACAGGCCAAACCCTACGCCAAACAGGCCAAACCCTACCCTACTTGGCACCGGGGTGTGGGTGTGTGTAGATATCTAGATATAGATACATACACACAAACACACACACACACACACACACACACACACCTCAGCCTACTTAGAGAGCCTTGTTTTCCAAATGAAGTAAGTTACTAGGTTAAAAAAAAGATAAAGGTACAGGGCCCCAGGATAGTTAAGGCCAGTCAAAGGCAACTATGGGGTGCGGCACTCATCTCGCTTCAGGCCGAGGGAGCTGACATTTGTCCACAGACAGTTTTCTGGTTCATGTGGCCAGCATGACTAAACCTCTTCTGGAGCAATGGGATACCGTGACGAGTGCCAGAGTGCACAGAAATGCCGTTTACTTTCCCGCTGCAGCGGTACCTATTTATCTACTTGCACTGGCATGCTTTCAAACTGATAGGTTGGCAGGAGCTGGGACAGAGCAACAGGAGCTCACCCGTCCCGCAGATTTGAACCACCGACCTTTCAATGGCAAGCCCAAGAGGGTTCGTGGTTTAGAGCACAGCGCCACCCGCGTCCTACATGTATTTCAGCAGCAACATTGCTATTTCCATACGTAAATTACAAAAGAAAGTATGCTACATACATAAAGTTATACTTCATTTAGCATTTGCTTGCCTGGGATAGCTCAGTCATGAGACTCTTCATCTTGGGTTTGAGCCCCACATTGGGCAAAAGATTGCTGCATTGCAGGGGGGTTTGACTAAATGACCCTTCCAACTTTACACTTCTATGAATCTATGAACCTAAACCTCATTATTTCAGAGACCTGTGGGTGTGGGAGTGTGGGAACTCCTGGCAGACAGAAATTATTCACACAGAAGTACTTAATTTATGAAGTTCATTGGCACCTAATGTGCCAACGGCCATAACTTTACATAACTTTGAATCTAAAAGACAAATTTGGTTAGGAGAGATCTATGGCTGCTATTGGCTATGATGACTAACTGTTCAGAGGCAGGATACCTCTGGGTACCAATTTCCAGGAAGAGGGAGAAACATTCTTCATGCCCTCCCTAGGAGTATCTGGTTGGCCGCTGTAAAAAGCAGCCTTGCTAGAGCAGACCTGTGATCCATGCACTCGCAGCTTTCTGTTTCCCATAGTGAGCAGCCAGATACTTCTAGAAGAATTACAAGATACAAAAGTTTCAGCCATGAGTAATCTACCTTACCTCTGTGCCTCTGTATCTGTCTTCATAATCAAGTCGATCCTTTTCCACAGCTGTCAGCTTGAGCTTCAAGTTGGAAACTTCTGCCATAAGGTCCAGCTTTTGAGTTTCAAGGGATGTTCTGCTTAAGAGCTCCTGATAAGAAGAGTTGATTCATTTGAGAGCTGTTCATTGGATTTTCATATAACCATAAACGTAGATCTCCAAGTTCAAAACAAGAAAAAACCTATGCTAACAGCACACTCCTAAGTATATCTACTCAGAAGTCAGTCCTACTGAATTTAATGGGCTTATTGTCAGTTCTGTGGCATTAGGACTGCAGACCAAGCAAACAAAAATAGCTTCCTAAAAGGAAATTTAGTCAGTGACAACTATTCCTACGATGAGATTGGGAGTTTTTAGTTTACTGGCCAGTAATCCCATGGGGATTTCAGCAGGTGCAACTGGTTAACTGTGTATGTTGATGGATTTCTTGAATTTTAACACATTCATTTTATTGATAATATTTTGAATTTTGAAGGGCAGTAGTGTTTTAAATAGACAAATAAATAAAATCATAGCCTGCAGGAATAAAAAGTGCACTGGTTAAAAATCCTTCTTCAGAACTTCTAAAGACACAATAACCTCCATCCCACTTTGTATCTAGTCACAATGCAGGTCTAATGTGGACCAGTGGTATATATTATACTATCAGTACATTTTGAATAGTTTTAGGACAGGAAAACCCCATTTTCACTTCCTTTTACATTTTAAATAGACCCATTAACAAAAGCAACATAATAATTAATACTAAAATAGCTGCAAAAAAGCAACATACAAAGACTGATAGAAAAACTTTTTAAAAAATTACTATTTCCATCAATACCTGCTGCAGCATTTCTTCTGTGGCATTCAGCTTCTCTCTGTGTTCTTCTAGGCAGAGCTCCAGATCTCTTATCTTTTCTCCTTGAGCATCCACCTGGTCAGTAAGGACACTCACCTGCACAAAAACAGGATACACAGATCTATCAATGCACCTCATTTTTAGGTAGCACATTTCTATTTGGAGTTACATAACTAACTAACAAACAAACAAAAAGATGATAATGAGTATTTTTTATATTTCTGATTATCTGAACAACCACCAACTACGATCAGGGGAGATTCACAAACCTCTATTGATAAGACAAATCTATAGGAATGACAAAGGACAATCAGAGCACATCAGGACTAAACTTTCCATCCACATACATAACCAGTTCCCTCAGGAGACCAAATTTTCCTACAGACTTGAGTTAACTTGTTCTGATAAACTTAAGTCTAATATGGGAGTTCTTTTAACTTTTAACTTTCCTCTATGAGAACCGCCTATTTATTCTTGTTCTGTGCTTTCTGTTGTTTAGCCGGTAGCTAATCTGCAAAAATAACCTATCCTTGTTTGCATTACTGCAAAGTTTACTTAGGAGGTTTTGGTAAGGAATGTTGTCAAAGGCTATGTGGAAGCCCAAATATGCAACATATGCTGGACTATCTCTTTTCAGATGCTTGTTGAGACTCTCAAATATAAATGAGGGACTTCCTTTTCCAGAAGTTATGCTGATTCTTCCTCAGCAAGGCTTTTTCTTCTATGTACCGTAGTTAATATTTTTATCTTGAATAGTCCTTTCCACCAATAGTACCGTCCCCTAATAAAGCAGATTTCATTTACTAAAAACAGAACAGGGGCACAAAAGTTATCAAAGCAATTCTTACCATATAACTAAGCACAAATATATTCACCCTTCCAGCAAATTTCTCCATGAGGGTTAAGGGGGAGACAATATTTAATTTACAAATAAATATACCCTGCCACTGGAGACTCCGCTAAGAATACAGTTTGTAAACATTAAATGGAAATGGGAACAGCATGCACAGTCATACTGACCCATGGAAACTGTGTCATGATGAACTGCATTATTATTATTATTATTATTATTATTATTATTATTATTATGATGTCACATTATCTTGCCCAGAGAAAGCCAAAGCAGCTTACAAAGAAACAGACAGACAGACAAAAGCCCTATACAGATATATTAAAACAAGAGGAAAAAGAAACAGTCGTACCTTGGTTTTCTAACAGCTTAGTTCGCGAACATTTTGGCTCCCGAACGCCACAAACCCGGAAGTGACTGTTCCTGTTTGCAAACTATTTATGGAAGCCAAACATCTGATGGGGCTTCCTGCAGCCAATCAGAAGCCGTGCTTTGGTTTCCGAACGTTTTGGAAGTCGAATGGACTTTCGGAATGGAAAGGCTACAGTTAGAGGCCAAAGGCCTGGTTGTAGAGGAAAGGTTTTGCCAGGTGCCTAAAGATATGTAATGAAGGCATCAGACAAGCTTCCCTGAGGTGGCTCCACAAACGGGGACCACCACAGAAAAGACCTGTTTCTGTGTTGTCACTCTCTTGACCTCTCGTGGAGGAAGCACACGAAGAAGGCCCTCGGATGATGATATGAGGAGAGGTGATCCTTGAGGTATTGTGGTTTGAGGCTTTTTAGCTCAAAACCAGCACTCTGAACTGGGCCTGGAAACTGGCAGCCAGTGCAGTTGGGCCAGGGTCGGTGTTGCCTGTGAGCAACCTGGCCACCAAATTCTGTACCAGCTGAAGTTTCTGAACCATGTATAACATGTTGCAGTGATCTAACCTAGAGGTTATCAAAGCATAAACAATAGAAGTTAAGCTCTCCTTGGCAGACCAGCGTGCAGCTGGGCCACCAGCCAAAGTTGATGGCAGCTGAGAAATGTGGGGTTTTTTCCTAAAGGAAAATTCCCTTTCTTCTTCCCTTCAAGAACATTTTCTCTACGCCTTGATCCCTGCACATCTGATGCAATTTTAAGGAGGGGAGGATATGAACTTGACTGTGTGAACCCACAGTCAAGAGTGATCAAATGCTCTGTTCTTCATAGAAACAAAGAAGGAACGAACTTGGAAAAGAACTTACTTGAAGTACAAGAGATTCCTTGTCATTTTCCAAACGTGAAAGCCGCTCTTGATACACATCTCCATTTGTGGATATATGTCCGTTGGTCTGGAAAACAAAATAAAGGACACACAGGTCTGCTGTTAAGACTGTTCCATCAGAACAACTCAAATTATAGCACCAAGTAAAATTCCAGATGAGTGCAACAAATGCTTCAGGATGCAGCACCAAAGCTACACACACACACACACACACACACTGCATTATCCTGTGAAAAGGAGCATCCAAAGGCAGATAATGCCATACCCACAAACATTTCAATAATCTATAAAGCAACAGGATGATTATGTCATACCCCTAAATCATAAACTAAGAGGAAGCTAAATGCTGGATGAAACATTAAAAACAAAACAAAACACAGGCCAATGCCATCACATGCTTCCCAACAAACTAGAAATAATTAGTATGATAATAGCCCTAGACAGTAGAGTTTTTGTATCTTAGCTATTCAAATTTATTCTTCCATTGAGCTAAAGATAAGAATACACGATTCCCCCCCCCTTCCCCAGTTTTATTTCAATCTATCCAGAGTGTGTGAACTGAGATTTGTAGTTGAGCAGGTTCCAAACTGGGTCTCTCTAGTCTGGTGAAGGAACATTGCCAAAATTCATAATTAGTTGGGTTGCTACCTGAATCTGTCCAATAACTCGTAATGAGTTATTGGGAGATGGGAGTCTTGATTCATTGAAGACCGATAAAAGATGTTGTACTGCAAAGGTTACAACCCCACCTTATGCACAGGCTTGGATCAGTTGGAACCCTTGCCTGAGCAGTGCATTATGAAGATAGTCTGCTCATACAAGAGCAGGACCCTACATATGATTCTGAAAATTAGAAATTTCAGCCTGAATCGTAAGAAATATAACCATTTAACCATTTGTGGTTAAATAATACATTTTCCTTGTTGAACGGGAATGGAATTTTATTCACCGTGAAGCACATTTTTATATGTACAAGCAACATCTAAGTGCAAGTGAGGTCATTTCCTAGTCTCTGAGGTGCTGAAATATAATGAGCGAGACTGGGGAGGCCTGAAGCAATAAATATATAGTTCAGCACCAGAAGGTTGAAGGGGATCTTGAAAATGAGAAGTGAGAAACTGGCCTCCTGTGACCCAAATTCATTTCCTGCACATTCAGCATTTCCAAAAATGGCTGCAAGGCAAAGAAATGCAGCTGAGCAGCAAGACAAAATAAAATAAAATAAAATAATAATAATAATAATAATAATAATATTTCTGAAGCAAAGCAAATTGATACAAACACACAAAGGCTGCCCGAAGGCATGACAGGGGGAAAATATTGTTAAATCAATAATCATCATGCTGTGTTTTTGCTCTGCAGCTCAATGCTATACATCTCTTGTTGAAAACGTGTGATGTTCAGTCTAGGTATTTTATTGCTAAACCACTCTTAAATTCATGCTAAATTGGATTAAAAGCAAAGTTAAGTCCAGGCTGAACCGCCCCTACAAGCCTGCTAAACTCCTCAAATTTTATTTCTCCCCTTTTTACAATAAAGGACACCTGTGAAAGAAAAAAAATAACCAGTGTGTGATCTCCCCTCTCCCATGGGCCCTTCCTTTTAACAAACAAACAACAACA
This sequence comes from Darevskia mixta, assembly GCA_034641385.1. NCBI lineage: Eukaryota > Metazoa > Chordata > Lepidosauria > Squamata > Lacertidae > Darevskia > Darevskia mixta. The sequence continues at coordinate 2,904,618 of JAWWNH010000224.1, read as the reverse complement.
ACAACAACAAAAACCCCAACAACAACAACAACAAACAAAGCCCTCTACATAGATGTGCATTTAAGACTAGGGCTACTGGAAACCATCTGCCCCATATCAGAAAAAGACATTTAAAGACCTATCTTTACCATCCAGACACACTGATAAATAACATGTAACACACAATCATAACATTTCCCTGTGATAAAATATGATTTGGTTCAGAGCCCATGTTTTCATCCTATAAGCTTCACATCCTATAAGTTTGAGGAGATTCTGAGCTGCGGTTGCACAGACACCTGTCTTCCAGCAGATGGCATCTTAAGGCTAATGAAAAGAAAATGCATGAAGTATTTGCAAGATTCCACTTTGAAAAAGCACCCTTCATGTTTGTTGCCACTCAGGATTTGTTCCACATTTGCAAGGAATCCGTATTTCAGTGTAGCAGAACCCAGAGCTCCCTGTCCATTGGCATTAGGCAGGCACCTTGGTTCTACTGTTTTTGGTGCCTGCATTAATTTTGGAACTGAACTAAAGCCGAGGCTGGGGAAAGGAGGCTGACATGCTCTGCAAAGGACTTGGTTTGCCCTCAGAGGAGCATGAGCTGTAAAAATAGTTACAGATCTCACAAATCGTGCAGCAAGCTGTCTTAGTCTGTTGGGGGGGACCCAAGCAGCAACAGCAGCATATTATATTTGGGTGCTTCCAGACTCTTGTTAATTTCAAGTGGGATTCAATCACATGCTAGCAAATTCAGGGCTATAGGAGATCAAGGGGCAGGGGAGGAATATCTCTATTCACTAGGTAACGCACACTACTCACTTTTGGCTTTTATTGACTTTAAATGATGCAACATAACTTTTAACCTAGCTTATTTCCAATAAGTACTGGAACATCAAACCAACCCTTCAACAAAACAAAAACAAAAAAAATCCCACTGTCTTTTATTGATCCTAGTTGCATCAGTTTATTGCTCAATCATTAAATGACCACCACTATATGTTCAAATAGACACCACATAATTAACTACGTTTCATAATTGTGCTACATGCTTAGAATTGCCTAATCATATTCGTGTGTGTGTGTGTGTGTGTGTGTGTGTGTGTGTGTGTGTTACAGGTAGGTAGCCGTGTTGGTCTGCCATAGTCAAAAAAAATGAAAAATAAAAAAATTCCTTTCAGTAGCACCTTAGAGACCAACTAAGTTTGTTCTTGGTATGAGCTTTCGTGTGCATGCACACTTCTTCAGATACACTGAAACAGAAGTCACCGTGTGTGTGTGTGTGTGTAATTTTTCCATGTATAAGACGCCCCCATGTATAAGACACCCCCTATTGGGGGGGACTCCGAATTAAGAAAACACCCCTCATCACTACCCATTTATAAGACGAGCCCCAATTTTGAACCCTTTTTAAAAAAAACAACTCGTCTTATACATGGAAAAATATGGTATGTTTTTTGTTGTTGGGCTACATTCACATTGTTTCTTTGCCCTCATTTAATACTAACTATGTCACTAGTAATGGGAACACTCTCATTGTATCTTGCACACTATTGCTCCATTATGAAACAAACAGGCTCCTCTTCTCAACAAATTTATTCTCCAGCTGCTCTTCTTCTTCAGTTAACTTAATATAAACTATTTCCCAGATTCTTTTTAACCAAGCTACTATTGTAGGAGGTTCTAGCTTTTTTCATTTTTGGCAAATGGCCATTCAAGCATCTGTTAGCAGATTCATTGCCATTTCTTGATCTTGGGATACCAGTCTTTTAAGATATCCAAATAATGCAATTAAAGGACCTTTTGGTAGTTAACATCCAATTTTGTTATTGTTATTATATCCAATGACTTTTTTATTATTTCTGTCAAGACTGCATTCCAGTATTCTACCATTTTTGGACCTGTCCGAAGAATATGTTGTGCGTGGAATGCCAACGTGTTGCTCGTAGGCGCACCTGCACCCTGTGGCTTTCCATGGTACCCACAGGGTTCCATCCATCCCCCTGCCCTTCTTCCATACACTGAAAAAAGGCTTCCTCATCCAAAAGAAGCCGTTCCCCCTCAAGTTCTCACATGAGTAAAGTGTAAAGAGACTGGTTATTTCTGCCCCTGCTGCAAACCCACAGCAACCAGTGTCCAGAGAAACCTGGAGTGAGCACATGAACATGAATTTTTGTTCGTGAACTAAGCTGTTCGAAAACCGAGGTCCCAGTGTACATCTCCCCACCCCACCCCTCTCAAATTCCCAAATGTTCCTCATAAATTTAAACTTCCCATTCCATTTCCTGTGATGTTTTTCTTATCCCCTACCCTTTGCTGCACCCCCATCTTCCCTCTTTTAAAATGTAGTCATAACAAAGGGTTAGGCATTTCCCTAAACCCGCTTCCTGCATCCATGATGGGGAGAAGCAGGTGTCCTGGTCAAGTATCTCGAGTCCGTTGGTCTTTCCTTATAAAAGGTAACTGGCCAATTACCTTTTCTGAGGCCAATGGACTTGAGATACTTGACCAGGACACCTGCTTCTCCCCATCATGGATGCAGGAAGCGGGTTTAGGCAGCTAAAAACTCTAAAAAATATTTTTAAGAAAGCCTACCCAGATATGAAAGCCTGATATGCATTTTAAGAGGTATTTATGTAAACTGCTTAGAGGTATTTACAATTAAGTGGTATACAAATTGCTAAAATGTAAATTAAATACTGGCAATGGAAGAGGGAAGACTTATGCTGTGAGTTATTCACCATATTTCACAAAGACCAACCTCTTCCAGAAGAAGATCCTCCTAACCCAAAATTGTCAAGTTTCTTACAAATTAAATCCCAGAGATTCAGTACAGCACTGCTGTGTAAAAACACTGTCATGCTCATGACGGAGCTATTCCGCCTGGCCTTTGGGTTGGTTTCAGTTTAACTCTGATGTTTCATTCCTTTATGGTTTGATTGGTGGGCTACTTAAAAATGAGGCTGCATTTTAAACTTTAAATCATATTTTAACCTGCATTTTAATTGGTGTTAGCCGCCCTGAGCCCGGTCTTGGCTGGGAAGGGCGGGGTATAAATAAAAATTATTATTATTATTATTATTATTATTATTATTATTATTATTATTAACATGAGCTGGGATGTTAAGGTACAATATAAAATTTAGAGTAATAAGAACAACTGCAAGGCAGATTGAATCAACTGAACCAAGACTGGCGCATGAATTCATAAAAATATCCAACAGTTTTACCAGGAGTCTGGGCTTCGCTAGGGTTGCCATATTCCGGAGAGCAATAAAGAGGACACATTTGTAGGTGGCCCGGGAGAGGGGGGGGGAGGAAGAAAAACAGTAGTAATAGTTTCTGTGCAGGTGTATTGAAATATTTAATAATGGCAATTAAAAATGAAAATGATATACCCTCTAGCATTTTGAGAGAGAAATTCAGGGCACACACACCCCATCCCGTATCTCCATCGCTCGCCCCCTCCTGCCCTCCCCTCAATGGCGGAGCTTCATGCTCCGGCACCGGGGAGCAGGCAGGGGCAGGGCTGGTGCGCATCCTGGGGGCGTGGCGCGCCACCCGCACGGGGCGTGGCACCCAGCATGGGCGGGGGGGCAGCCGGGATCGCGCTGCCAGGGACAGTGCGCTCCCCCCGCACTCCTCTTCCTCCGCCAGTGCCTCCCCTCTCTTACCTTCCGTTTTAGTTTGATTTACTGTGTTTAGCAAGCAGCCATTACACGCATAAAAACAACAACAATAACACTGCTAATAATCATGGTTTACATTTCTACTCCTTGACCTTTACAGGGCAAATCCATTCCCCCTTTATTACACGAATTTGTAAAGCCTTGGCAAGAAATCTGGATGTTCTAACAGATATATGCCTCTCTACAACAGACTCGGCCTCCTGCTCATGAGACGCTGTGTCTCCGGATGGAGGCGCTGCCAGGCCCACCGCGGCCCCCGAAAGGCCATGGCAGGCCTGGCAGCCACTGGAAATACCACAAAGCCTGGAGCAGCCCTGGAAGGATGCGCAAGGCCTCACCACTGCAAGTCCCAGAGCGGCCCTGGTAATAACGGTACAGAAAATAAAAACCTGGACGTTCTGCAAAATATTAAAAATCAGCCCGGATGGCGATTTTACCTTTGCAATAGAGGACATGTCTGGGAAAATCTGGACATAAGGCAACCCTAGCTGCACACCTTCAAATCAGAAAAATTGGGAGAAAGCATGAGGAATTGTTTTTCAAAACAGGGATGAAGACAAAATTAAGTACGTGCAATGTATTCTGTATCATTGTCAAAGGAACACAGAAAGCAAGCAACCTGACGAAACAGCCTAAGGGAATCAAGCAAAAATGCAGCGTGGCAATGCGGGGCTTTGATATGCATTTAGCAGGACTGCAGTATTTGACAATCATTAAGCAGCGCACATTAAGATCAAACACAGAAGCAGTGCACATATATACCCACATTGTATGACTACATACATTGTATTTGCCAATAATCCATGCAAATGCCATACCATTTGGCTCTGCAACCATTCCATCAAAATCTCTGCTGTCGAATCTGGGACTTGACACCGCAATCCTTCTTTTTCATCCGCTTCCATCATCTCCAGTAAGCCACGCAAATCCTCCACGAGATGCAGCGCTCGCAGGCTCCCCATGAATGGAGAAGTGGGGGACTGGCAATCAAATATGCCATTCGAATATTCCAGAGCCTTGGAACCTAGACAGCACAAATATTTAAACACTTGACTACAGCACAAGCTAGATTTTCTTGAAGTGCATGTTTGGGGCAGAGGAGAGGGAAACAGATTCAAAATAATGAAAGAGCTGCTACAAAAATGGAGGTTAAAAATCAACCCAAATCGACAGGCATATTGCCTGATGAAAGTGGTAGCTTTTGAAAGGTGTGACCAATGTTGTAGTGACATGAAGAAAATATTCAGCTGTTTATTTATGTATTCCTCAACTTTGTATACTACGTTTCTTCCAAGGTCTTAAGGAAGAATATAGGTTATCCCATTTTTTTCCCTCCTCACCCTTTATGAGCAGGGTTGAGGGAATGTAACTTGCTCAAAAGTTACCTTGAGCACTTCATGGCTTCGTCGGGATTCAAAGCCAGGTTTCTCAGGTATCTCTGTTGCAATACATGAGCTCTGTGTCCTGTGTACTACTGTTGGTTTATACAAGCTTGCAGTTTTGAATAATTGCACATTAAACCCTACAAACCAGATTATATGGGTGACATTTATACAAATGAATTATGAAAGTTAGTTTGCTGCATAGCAGTGTAGGCAGGTCTGCCTAAACCTGAATACACCTTGTAAAGTGTTAGGAAATTTGCTCTTATGCTATTTATCAAATCCAGACCTCTGGTCTTGCTGCTTGCAGGGCAGCCTTTGCAACATACGCGGTTTAAGTAATGCCTCAATACCAGCCATTAACTGAGCTTTAACACTACAGTCACACAGAAGACATCGGCTGTGACCTCAACAATTCTGAAGAACAGAATCCTTTAACTAGTAGTGCGAGGGGAGAGAAGATGGGGGACAATGGAAAGCTGAACTGTGCTTTAGGCAGCAAAGGCTACAGCTTTTGCAGGGAGAGAAGTTTGCGCATCTGTGCTCAGAAGTCTGATGCCCAGAAAGCAAGAGGAGAGAGCAAGCCCAGGTGACATGGAACCATTTCTGCGTGAAGGCCAGCTTTAAATTGCCACAGGCCTCTTTGCAGCAAGCTGTTTGTGTGGACCACAGGCCTCCAAAAGCACAGGATTCTGCACACATAAACCATCTCTTCCCTCCACCCAGGATTAACACAGTAAAACAGGTTAAGCGTTTCAAATTTGAAATGAATTTACTCTTTAATTGACTGGTTTTGCCTTGTTTTTCATTTGAGTGTGCCCTAATAATTGCTTACAATGAGAGGCAAGATATAAATCTTACAAATAGAGTATTTATCTTTCTATCATATTTATATCCTGCCCTGAGTAACTCTGATGGGGCATCTGTTCAGAAAGTGAGGCTGAAAGATATAATGAAGATCCAAGGTCACACAATGACAGTGGGAATCTGAACCAAGGTCTCTACTTCACTAGCATATATGCATGCCAATAACTAAGAGGTAATCCAGGTGACCAGCTGTTGAGCTGTTTTTCGAAGATCCTCCGCTCTGGCTCCTCACCATATTAACCCGTGTGTAAGATGACCCCCAATTTATCACTAAATGTTTTACAAAGGAAAACGGTTGTCTTATACATGGCAAAATACGGTGTTTAGAGGCAGAGCACAGGTTATTCTTTCTCATTTTGTGGATTTTATTTATTGTAACAACATCCCATGAGGTGCTATATTATGCAAGGTGCATCCACCTTGCTGGTTCAGGCCTAGGTCCAACGGGGTCCAGAAAAACAAGAGCCAGGGGCCTCTGGGAAGCTCACAAGCAGTGCATGACAGCAACATACCTTCCCTGCTCTCTCTCACAACATCTGCAGTTCAGGGGTAATCTGCTCCTGAACATGGCTGATAGGATTGGACAAATTCACAGGAGCGAAGCCATTTTATAAATAAATAAATAAATAATAAAACCACGTAAGTTTGAGTATTAATATAAGTTAACATTTTTCAAGTACTTCACTGACAAAATGTGGTCCTTTTTACTCAGGTATTCTACACCATAGTGTTGATAATTTGGATATTTTATTCATATTCATTTAATTGCCTTATCAAGATCAGCCTGGAGCCAATAACCTTTAGGGAAACGCAAATGCAATTGTAAGTAGAAATATGCTATATTCACATCTGCTGGACACATGTATTTATGATGCAAATCTATGTGGCTGAAGTGAGATGGATGGGAGGAAATAATATGCTATTATCCATTTCAGAAAGTATTTTGCAAGGGAAATAACATCACTAATCTGGAAACTCGGCACCTTCATGTCTTCTGCACCCACTCAGAATACTTTTCTAGTTTAAACAGCTGTTTGCACAGCTTGGCTTGGCATGAAATCAAACCAAAATGCTAGTGTGCTTGGCCGGAAGATCCCTTCCCCTGGGGATATATTTCAGAACTGAGTAAGAGAGACAGTGTAGTTGAGACCTAGTTCTCACAAATAGCTGATGAGGTGATCAAACTGTTATTGGGCTGTGCTACTTCAGATGGGGGGGTGGGATGTGGACCATCGATGGGAACAAAATAGAATGCTACATCAGTCACAAAACCCTAGGACATAAAAGTAATTCAGGCCTACCCTTCTTATATGCTGGTTTGTTATGAGTAGGGAATGTTTATCTCCATGAAAAAGCTGTTCAACAGTGCAATTCCCCCACCTGCCGTCTCTGCCATTGTCCAGGCACAATGTTACCACCTCATCCCCTTTTTTGTGTTAACATAATCCAGGTTGTTCCTCGTGGCCCTTCTCCCTTTGGTAACCTCCAACACGCACAACAACACTTTAACCTATATTTGGAAAAAAACATTCTTCCCTCAAATGAACACACTGCAACAGTAGGAGCCACATCACCTGACAGCTTTGAAAAGCAGGTGGTGAGGGCAAAACAGAGAGCTTCAAGCAAGTTAATGGTTTGGTTTGAATGAATTAGAGAAGAGAAGAGCAGTTTCGGTTTGATTCTCTGAAGAGAGAAATTCACCGTGCTCAGTGGCTTCCTACTCCAGAACACATCCCCTCCAGGAGCAAAAGAGCAATCAAGCAGATTAAAAGAAAACATTGGGTTAATGTTCTACCTGCAATAATGCCATCCATCTGTTCCAAAGCGGCAGCCAGCATCTCACTTGCATCACTCATCATTTTCTGGATTCTGCAAATACCTGAAGTAATGAAGCGACAATGTTAAACATGCTTTTCAACCCTTCAGAAGCCACAACTAAACTAAGCAATCTGCAAACAATCATAGAATCAGAGTTGGAAGGGACCCCAAGGGTCATCTAGTCCAACTCCTTACTTCACTTCAGCATTTGCAGAACAGGATTCTGTTCCCAACAATGCCCACAGCTGCACGTCACCCAGGCCTGCTTTAGGGTTGGCTTGGGTACCTAGCATTTGTGTGGGGAGGGAGATTGCATTCCTGCAGAATGCCTACTTCCAACAGCATGCACAGTTATAGCCTGTCTGGTTTGGAGAACATCTGTTCCCTTCTAAAGCTGGCAGATGAAAAGTTAGCTCACAGGAGAACTGAGGTCTTAACAAACCCTCCAAAACCACATACAGTGGTACCTCGGGTTAAGTACTTAATTCGTTCCGGAGGTCCGTTCTTAACCTGAAACGTACTTAACCTGAAGCACCACTTTAGCTAATGGGACCTTCTGCTGCCGCTGCGCTGCCAGAGCACAATTTCTGTTCTTAGCGGAGTTCTTAACCTGAAGTGTACTTAAGCCGAGGTACCACTGTATTTTGCAGTTGTGTCCTGCTAGCTACAATGGGATTTATAAAGAGAACAACAAGGATTATAGCTTCGGCTCATAACCAGCTGCAAAAATTGCAAGAAAAATGTTGTAAAACTGAACCAGCACACACAAGTTGCGACTCACGCAGCACACCAGAGGCATGTGGTGGGCTACCAAGTGCTGCCTCCCTGGGACTGCAAAATCAGAGAAACTGTCAAATACTTAGTAAACCAAAGAAAATGGCTGGATGGCTTCATGTGGACTGCTGGTCACCAGTTGCACAGGCTCTACACAACAAAGGCCCCCAATGTTCTCCCCAAGAGCTGTTCTCATTACATTTTAGGGTTTTATGCAAGATACCACACATTTGCCAGCCACAAACTTGGAGCTGACAAGTTGTAAAATGTAAGCATTTTCTTTCTGTCAGTGGTTTTTGCTAATCATGCAGAACCATTTTTCTTCTTTAAGAATACACACGTTGCCACAATCTACAACAACATGATGGGATAAACGCTTCATGGACAATCCCCACCACACACACTTATCTTACAAAAATGATGTGCTATATACCGTACTTTTAAATATTTGATCCTGCAGGTTTTAAAAATGTTGGGAATTATGGGAAAGATCTTCACCTGAGAACTGGAGAACTGCTGCCAGTCACAGTGGCAACACAGGGCTAGATGAACAAAGCCCAACCAAGTGGAATGCAGCCTTTCCGATTTCTTATATGGGCGGCTGGACTGCTCACTGGGGCATGATATCAGCAACAAGAAAGAACTGCACTGGCTGACAATTAGCTTGCAGGCTAAGTTCAAGGTGCCAGCCCTATACAGTCATACCTCATGTTGCGAACACTGCAGGTTACATTTTTTCGGGTTGCGCTTGCGCTGAAACTGGAAGTACCAGAACGGGTTACTTTTGGGTTTCGGCGCTCACGCATGCGCAAAAGCACCGAATCACGACCTACCCATGCGCAGAAGCGGTGCTGTGGGTTGCGAACGCCGCGGGTTGCAAACATGCCTCCCGCACGGATCACGTTCGCAACCCGAGCGTCCACTGTACAACTTGGGACCGGGAAACCTGAAGGATTTTCTCACCCCTTATATCATCTTATCAGGAGGTCCATTCTGCACAATGTATGAATTTGACCTTTAGCCCTGTGGCATCCTACCCTTTCGGATTTCCTCCCCCTGACCAGCAGATAGGTACCATCTCGGCTGTCTTTCTGACTCTACTGAAGAAGCCTTTTCCAGTCTGCATCTGTTTTGGAATTATTGTTTTTTTTAAAATGCTTTCATTGTTTTATTACTTGTTGTTAGCCATTCTAGGCTCCTTTGGGAAGAAGGGAAAGATATAAATTTAATAAATAAAACAAGAGAGTTTGGAGCCTGCTGTTTGCTGACCAATCAAGGTCTTGTTGCTGGCCTCCATATATGAGCTGAAACATACATTATTAGAAAGGCAAGTGGTACAGCTTTTTGCTTGTGGCCACTTCAAACGAGAATCAAACACTGAAATGTCCTTCTACAAATCATACAAAACTAGCATGTTATGGAAAGGGCTAGCGCAGGTTTGGGGGAGGGGGTTGGGGTCGTTTTTTTTCTTTGAAGGTTTACTTTAAATTGCTCCCCCATAACATAAGAAAACAATCAAATCTCCCACCTAAGTGAAATACTAGCACCCAACAACAGATGCTCAAGCAATTTCATGCAACGTATTTTGGCTCTTCAACATTCTTCTATTCTATATGCCCCCTGCACATCCTTATTTTCCAAGTCCCCAAGAACACATCACAATCCAGTCTCTTCCATTCACATCCTCTCATCCTTCCCTGCTTCTCCTCTGCCATGTGCCAGACTCCAGACACCTACCGTATTTTCCGGCGTATAAGATGACTGGGCGTATAAGACGACCCCCAACTTTTCCAGTTAAAATATAGAGTTTGGGATATACTCGCCGTATAAGAAATACGACCCGGCGTATAAGACGACCCCTGACTTTTGAGAAGATTTTCCTGGGTTAAAAAGTAGTCTTATGGCACTAGGGAGGGAGTTGTCGCCGCGGCACTCCTTGGTGTGTGGAGTCCCGCAGGGCGCAATCCTTTCCCCGATGCTTTTTAACATCTTTATGCGCCCTCTTGCCCAGATTGTCTGGAGTTTTGGGCTGGGTTGTCATCAATATGCTGATGACACCCAGCTTTATCTGTTGATGGACGGCCGCCCTGACTCGGTCCCAGACACACTGACCAGGTGCTTGGAAGCTGTGGCTGGATGGATGCGTGGGAGCCGGTTGAAGCTAAATCCTTCGAAGACAGAGGTCCTCTGGCTGGGTCGGGGCGACACGGGGCTGGGGGGCCAACTCCCATCTCTTGCAGGGGCCCAATTAGCGCCAGTGCCTTCTGTCAAGAGTTTGGGTGTAACCTTCGACGCCTCCCTTTCCATGAAGGCGCAGGTTGCAGCCACAGCAAGGGTGGCATTTTTCCATCTCCGACGTATCAAGCAGTTGGTCCCCTACCTTTCTCGCCCGGATCTGGCCACAGTGATCCATGCGACGGTCACCTCCAGGCTTGATTATTGTAACTCGCTCTACGCGGGGCTGCCCTTGAAGTTGATCCAGAAACTCCAGCGGGTGCAGAATGCCGTGGCGAGGCTCCTTACGGGGTCCTTGCCGCGGGACCACATTCATCCAGTGCTTTACCAGCTTCACTGGCTCCCGGTGGAGTACAGGATCAGGTTCAAGGTGCTGGTTTTGACCTTTAAAGCCTTATGCGGCCTAGGACCCTCGTACCTACAGGACCGCCTCTCCCATTATGCCCCGCAAAGGACCTTAAGGTCTACTAATAATAACCTGCTGGAGATCCCGAGCCACAAGGCTGCCAGACTGGTGTCAACCAGGGCCAGGGCTTTTTCAGTTCTGGCCCCAACCTGGTGGAACACTCTGTCGCAAGAGACTAGGGCCCTGCGGGATTTGACATCTTTCCGCAGGGCCTGCAAGACAGAGTTGTTCCACCTGGCCTTCGGGTCGGACACTTAAAGTCTGATGGTTTCCTCCCCCTGGTTTGGTAATGGGTGCAAATGAATCGGCATTTTAAACTGGTTTTTAACTTGTATTTTAACCTATTGGTTTTTGTTCTGTTGTGATTTTTACTGTTGTTAGCCGCCCTGAGCCCGGTTTCGGCTGGGGAGGGCGGGGTACAAATAAAAATTTATTATTATTATTATTATTATTATTATTATTATACGCAGGAAAATACTGTACGTATTATGAGTGGTGGAAAATCTGGTCCTGAATGGGCACTATGTTCAAAAGACTACATCAGTGCTGGCACAGACAAAGACACAAAAGAAGATTTAGCAGCAGCTCCACCGTTGCTTGCAAGGCCACTCAAACACAGAAGCCTAACAGACCAGAGGCAGCGATCAGAAAGTGCCATGCTAAAGTTCAACTCTCTTGCAGCTTCATTCATAAAGCCTAAATGGAGGATTAACCCTCCCCCTTGTATTTGCAGCCGCTGAACGTTGCTTAATCCATCAGTTTACATTCTCACTTTTTAGAATTGATTCTAACACCTTGTGAAGTGCAGCAAGAAGCAGACATCTCAGTTACCAAGGAGACAGGGGCGGGATCAAGCTAGCATCTGGGCAAATGACAATGCCATTTCACAAACTGTGTTTGCTGGCACCTCTAAACAAAACTGATGCCTTGATGGGGGCATCAATTTAATAATTTAGGATTGATTTGGGGAGTTTAGCCAGCTATAAATTCATATGGTATACAGTTGCAATCGAAATTATTCAATCCACATTGCAAATCAGGTTTATTATCAAAATTTACAGACTTTCAGCTGTTTGCAATGAGCAAATCAAACAAAAGCAATTGAAACTGCTCAACACAACAGATGCTTCGTTTCCCCAATTTCAGCTGAAAATACAACTTATCCTGGTTTCTCCTGTCTCACTATTATTCAACCCCCTGAATAGCACCTTTAACAACAGCACGAATACAACAGGTTTTTTCTCAAACACACCTGATGTAACCAATCAAGGGCGTAATTAGTCACACCAGGCGTGCTTCAGCTGCAGCACATGAAATACCTGAACAGGCTAGGGGTTTGCTGAGTGTCAAATTTGGCTGCATGGTAGAAATATAGCTGGGCCAAGAGAATGGTCCAAGAAGGTAAGAGAAGAGATCATCACCCTTCACAAACAAGGAGCAGGATACAGAAGAAGAAGAAGAAGAAGAAGAAGAAGAAGAAGAAGAAGAAGAAGAAGAAGAAGAAGAGTTTGGATTTGATATCCCGCTTTATCACTACCCGAAGGAGTCTCAAAGCGGCTCACATTCTCCTTTCCCTTCCTCCCTCACAACAAACACTCTGTGAGGTGAGTGGGGCTGAGAGACTTCAGAGAAGTGTGAGTAGCCCAAGGTCACCCAGCAGCTGCATGTGGAGGAGCGGAGACGCGAACCCGGTTCCCCAGATTACGAGACTACCACTCCTAACCACGACACCACACTGGCAAAAGATAGCAAAGGCACTGAATGTTCCTAGAGACACTGTTGGAAGCATAGTTCGCAAGTTCAAAGTTAAAGGAACAGTAGTTACACTACCTGGACAGGGCAGAAAAAAGAAGCTATCTGAGGCAGCAAACCAGATTTCTGAGAAGGCGGGCTAAGCCAGATAGAAATGGGCCTTGCAGCAGAGACCGGTCTTCCTTCCAGCACTCAGGCAGATAGATACTGCAGCTTATTCCCAGGGCTGTTTCTCACTTTTATGGATTGGGAACTGGCATGTCTTCTGTTTACCAATACTGGGATAAATCAGTAGCAGCCCTGAGGCAGAGAATGGCTGTGGTTATCATATTTCTGTACTCTGGAACCTCAAAAATGACAGTGTGCTTGTGCAGGAGAGCTTCTATAAACACTATGAGTAGGCCACATCCACTGCTTCTTCTAGAAAGGTTGAACTGGAATCTTCTAATGCAGAAGGGGGAACACCATACAAGCAGAGTAACATCAAGGGCCTTTTCACAGGATTGAAGCTTGGTCCAATTCATTCCCCCCCCCCCCGATCTTTTCTCTGTTTATTTTCAATGAGATGCCTTCTGCATTGCGTCCTCTCGATGCCATGCTGTGGTTTGCCTTTTCAACCCAATGGATTTTCTTGGGCACTTGCATTTTGTCTGCAACGCCATTCAACAGTTGTTTATCACACATCTCATCTGTATCTCCAGACACAAATAGCACAGGAGACTTAATGGATAATAAATCTTCATCCCAAAGTTTAGAGTGAAGCTTTGGCTGATGCAGCGCATAAAACCTTGAATGAAGCTGTCATTATCTTGGTCTGCTTGATGTATCACGGAGGCAGCAGCACGCCAGCCACTTGAACAGCCTCCAAGGAAAATGCCAGAAAGTGTGTAGTTGCCTGATGATCTTAAATATTCTACAACAATATCTATAGATTATATTGAGGCTTTTGCAGGTAAATCGCAGACACAGAAATCTATGAGAGGCCAGGTAGTTTGCCAAAGATACAAGGTGAGAGAAATTCATATCACCAGATACTCCGTGAGTGAGAATCACAGCATACGGCAGCTGCTTCTCAGGGTTGGAGAAAACGCCATCTAGATATTTGCTTCCAAATGGTATTTTCAACACTGGTGTCTTAAGAGTCACCCATTTTCCTGTTACGATCTGGCAAGTTCATGTCTCAGAACTCTTGGCTACAAATCAATTTAGCTTAAGCTGCCCAATACAGTCCAAAATTTTTACTCAGATCTGCCATTATTTGGTTCAATGCTGTACACCAGAGAGGACTGACATGTGTGTCTTGTTCCCATCCCCACGTTGTTGGGCTATAACTTCTTCCATCCCTGAGCATGGGCCATGCTGGGCTAAGACTAGCAGGAGTGGTCATCCAACAACATCTCGACAGAGACAGTTTAGCCATGCCTGCTCTACAAAGTACTGTACATAGACCTGTTTGGAGAGCCCTGCTGGTAGGCTCATCTCTAGAGAGAAACTGAAAAATGGGCCTTGGAACATGGCCTTCTCTCACTTGCCCTCTCCCCAACTCTCCCAGCAGCAATTGAGAAAGAACCCACATCAGATAAGTCCCCTCCAGGCATTTCCAAATGAAAGGTGTTCCTTATGTAGAAGGTGGAGCTGGGAATTTAGTATCAAATTCTGCACGATTCACTTCTGATACAAAAAGCAAGAGAACTTGGCCATTTGGAAGCAAATTGATGGTCTAAACTGAAGTCATTTGCTTTTGTGAATACACAGATAAAATCTTAACATTCTGGGTTATTGTTATTTTATTTCAGGCAACTAGGCAGCTACATGTGCAGAGAGTATGCAGTCACAAGCTTTAAAAACTAGTTCATCGAAAGATGCCCCATCAATCTGTCTAAAGGAAAGCAGGCTTGAGCATGAACAGTAACCTCTGATTGACAGAGGAGAAAGCTCCTTGCACTTAAAAGCAATGACATGTGCCTCTTTCAGTAACCTACTTTCTGAAGTTAGGGAAGCTAAATCTTGAAAAGCAAATAGTAATCTACATGAATGAACTGCACGGGCTAAAAAAAGAGCAGCCAGATCAAAGAGTTGTAAAATTCCACAAGCAGCAGCTTCTTGGGGCATGAAGGCCACATTTGCAATCTCCCTGAAATTGGCATAATAGACCCCTTCGCTCTCTGAGCCCATGTGCACAATAAAGAGCCATCATTTCAGGGACCAAAAATAAACAGATGTTAGATACAGACTCATTCATTCAACACAGCTGTTAACAGTTTAGAACCTGTAAGGTTCAAAACACACCAGGAATTGCCTGCCGGTGCTTACATAAAAGTAGACATGTACTATGCTGGGTTTCCATTATTTAATTGGTTTGTAGCACATTCCATTGCAAAAGCTCGGAACAGGTATCAATATACTAATGGTTCTGGTCTCTCCTGGACTATTGGCCATCAGTAGCTTGAATTAAAATGTCTTCTATCACTTCCAGAAGAACACCCCACCAGGCTCGAGTTTTGGCTAATCTGCAGGGAAAGAATTCTAGAGTTGGGAGCTAAACCCTTGAGAAGAATTTTGTGTGACATTATTCCTAGTCTACATTAAAGGGTGTGGTGGAACAAAGGAGTAAAAGTGGTCCCTTGCACATCTTAGACACAAGGCATTCAGGGTTTTATAGGTCACCACTAATCCCTTTCCTTCTTAGCTCTATTCAAGGCGAGTTCAACACTAACCACAGGATACTGGTAATATGCTCCCAACCGACTCACATCCAATAAGAAGTTCAACTGATAATAATAATAATAATAATAATAATAATAATAATAATAATAATAATAATAATTTATTATTTATACCCCGTCCATCTGACTGGGTTGCCCAAGCCACTCTGGGCGGCTTCCATCATATATAAAAACATAGTAAAACATTAAACCTTAAAAAGCTTCCCTATACAGGGTTGCCTTCAGATGTTTCTAAATGTTATATAATTACCGGTACTCATCTCCTTAACATCTGATGGGAGGGCATTCCACAAGGCGGGCACCACTACCGAGAAGGGCCTCTGCCTGGTCCCCTGTAGCTTCACTTCTCAGTGTGGGAACTGCCAGAAGTTCCTTGGTGCTGGATCTCAGTGTCCAGGCTAACAATGGGGGTGGAGACGCTTCTTCAGGTATACAGGACCAAGGCTATTTATGACTTTAAAGATCAACACCAACACTTTGAATTGTGCTCAGAAATGTACTGGGAGCCAATATAGGTCTTTCAGGACCGGTGTTATGTGGTCTCGGTGGCCACTCCCAGTCACCAAACTACCTGCCACATTCTGGATTAACTGTGGTTTCCAAGTCACCTTCAAAGGTAGCCCCATATAGAGCGCATTGCAGTAGTCCAGGTGGGAAATAACCAGCGCATGTGCCACTCTGGCAAGACAGTGCACAGGCAGGTAGGGTCTCAGCCTGTGTACCAGATGGAGCTGGTAGACAGCTGCCCTGGACATAGAATTAACCTGTGACTCCATGGACAGCTGTGAGCCCAAAATGACTCCCAGGCTGCACACCTAGTCCTTCAGGGGCACAGTTACCCTATTCAGGACCAGGGAGTCCCCCCACACCTGCCCATCCCCTGTCCCTCAGCAACAATACTTCTGTCTTGTCGGGATTCAGCTTCAATCCATTGGCCACCATCCACCCTTCAACTGCCTCCAGACACTCACACAGGACCTTCACCGCCTTCACTGGTTCAGATTTAAAAGAGAGGTAGAGCTGGGTATCATCCGCATAATGGTGAACAGCCAGCCCATACCCCCTGATGATCTCTCCCAGTGGCTTCATATAGATGTTAAAAAGCATGGGAGAGATGGAGCCCTGAGGCACCCTACAAGTGGAGCCCAGAGGCCTGAACACTCATCCCCCAACACCACTTTCTGGACACAGCCCAGGAGGAAGGAGCGGAACCACTGCATAACAATGCCCCCAGCTTCCAACCCCCATGACGGTCCAGAAGGATACCATGATTATGGTTTGGTTCGTAATCCTTCCTCCTAGTGAGGTGTACAAGCAACCATCTACTGCCATCTATTTCAGTTTTTCTGTAAACTTTATTCACAATTTAAAGAATCTTTATGCTGCTTTTCAATTAAAATATTTTCGGGCCATTTCAGATGAACAGCTCCAAAAAACTTTACCTCTCATTGGCACAAGAACTACTGACCTAGGAAAAGCCTTCTTATTTTGTTTTGGCATGGTTCATGTTCCAGATATGTCCAAATTGTGATTCATGCTGAGATGCAAGGGGCATCCTCCTCAGAGTGAGGATAAATATGTTGGTATTGGGAGCTACTGGATGATTCAGTCAAAAGCGCAATTCAGACACTGAGTCTAACTGGAAAAAGGCACAGCCAGAGCAGTATATCAAGCAGAGGCACAACAGCCAGACACAGGTACCTTTAATCATTTACAGGTGAAACTCGAAAAATTAGAATATCGTGGAAAGGTTCATTTCTTTCAGTAATTCAACTTAAAAGGTGAAATGAATATATGAGATAAGACTCATGAAATGCCAAGCAAAATATGTCAAGCCTTTATTTGTTATAATTGTGATGATTATGGCGTACAGCTGACGAGAACCCCAAAGTAACAATTTCAACTTTGGGGTGCTCATCAGCTGCACGCCATAATCATCACAATTATAACAAAGGCTTGACATATCTCGCTTTGCATGTCATGAGTCTATCTCATATATTAAACTCCAGTAGCTAATGAAAACAATTGCTTACATAAATGGACTTTTCCACAATATTCTAATTTTTTGAGTTTCACCTGTAATTCATTTTTTTTCACAGCACACTAGCACATATCCTGGAGGTGCACAGTTTGGAAACAGCAGACCTTTTTAAAGATGGAATGAGCAGCACAGTATAAAAAAGGAATTAGAGTATGCTTTAGTACCACCTTGCATCCAGGAGTTCCATGCTCTGCACAGCAAACAGGGAAAGAATGGAATCCCCTCAATGCATTTTTTAAACAGCCAGATTAGAGTAGGGGCTGGAACAGCCAGGTACAGAGTCCTGGAAAAAACATTCCTCCCTCTTAGTCAATGCTTTGACACAACACAATAAGAAACAACAGACAACCACTGGGCGGGGGGGGGGGGAGTTCACATGCGACTCAAATGCACTCTGAGGTGCAAAATGCTGTAAAACAGTTTCAAAAGGGGGAAACACATTTGCGAGAACCTAGAACAGATGCTTTTTAACAAGTGGAAACCTGTTCAGTAAAAATGATGTAATGATAGTATCCCTCAAATCCATTTAATATGCACACACTGTGAACAGACATGTTCTTGTACTAATACGGCAAATAAAGTGAGCAGGTTGTGGGGAGTCAGATTTTTAGTAGGCTTATGCTATTTTCATCAACAGTAGAGAGGATTTAAAAGGGGGGAGACATAGGTACATGTACATACATAAATAGGAAAAGAAATCCTTCAGCACAAAAAATGTCCCAACATCAGTAAAGAGCGTCAATAAGGACTTTGCCACAGTCCATATGCATTTTTCAAATTGCTTTGAAAGACCATTTCAAACAGACATTCATTCTTACTTTCCCAAAACAACACAGACAAATAATCCATGCCAATTCCTGCACTCACTGCTGAACACCTTGTTCAGCTTAACAATTTGTCAAGGCTAGACAGCAAAAGCCAATTTCAAGCCAAAATTTCCATTATCAGTCAAGAACTACTTTATCAGCTGTTGACATTCCAGTCCTGTTGCATACAGCTCATTTAGCCAAGAAGGGGTTTGATTTTATCATTTAAAAATGAAGCTTCTTTCTGCTAGCTTTTAGAAATGGCCACATGTATAGGTATACATGTGGCCATTTCTAAAAGCTAGCAGAAAGAAGCTTCATTTTTAAATGATAAAATCAAACCCCTTCTTGGCTAAATGAGCTGTATGGATGTACTCTGAAACAAATATTTATGAAGAAAAAGAACAAAAATTCCTGCAACAAACAGCATTGCTTTACACACATAGTATGGAGGATGGAAATATTTCTTTACACAAAGATTACAGCAGTCTGTTAAGAGGCATGCCTCAAATATGGACTTTAGAACGCAATCAGAAAGGTTTAAACAAACTGTATACCCTATACACTCGAGTATAAGCCTAGTTTTTCAGCACATTTTTTGTGCTGAAAAAGCCGCCCTCGGCTTATACTCGAGTGAGGCAGGCAGTGGCTCCTATGAAGCTTTCCCAGGTTTTTTGTGGTAAAATTGGGTGCCTCGGCTTATATTCAGGTCGGCTTATACTCGAGTATATGCGGAGTTTGTCCTTGTGCTGTAGAGGGAAGGGGGGGGCAGAAGAGCCCATCCAGAAGGAAAACTGTGTTTCTAGACACAAATCTGGAGTGCAGTCCCCAAGACTATTGGATGGCACTTTGTGCGCCTCCTTCCGGCAACTCTTGCAGCCAAGCGGGTGCCAAAAGTCTTGGTCTGCTTTCCTTTGGACCACATCAGCGAGGCTGAGAGGTGGCTCTTGTCATCTGGACAGTTCAGGACCTCCAGACTCATGGGCCCAGACTTGTGCCCCAGGAAGGTCACTTCACTGCTACTAACACAGCCGTTTGACTTCACCCCCAGAGGCACACTCCATTGTCTCTCAATACAGACTGATGCCAACAATAGTCTACCCTGTCCCACCACATCCGTGCCATCCACTCGTTCTTCTTTGCTACACAACCCCTGCATTCTAGTTAAGGGTGGAAAGAAGGGAGAATTGTGTCAGATAGGAGATAATTCTGGACAAATCTCCCCAATACACTTTGCTGCCTAAGATAAAGGAAAGGTTGGCACAGATACACACCCCAGTGTCACATACAGAAACCTGGCTGCTGGCCTGACTGCTGACTTATCTCAACACTGGTGACAGGATAGTGTCCTCTACTGCACCTGAGGCAGCAGGTTAGTTGGGGGGGGGGGAGACAGACTGCGTAGCATACACAGGTCTGCCATCCAACAGAGGGGAGAGGTCATGAGGCTTAGGAGGGACAGCCAGGGGGCTGTCACAGCTGCCCCCCAACATCTGCCACTTGAGATTAATCACCTGACTTCACCTAATGGTGGGGCCAGCCCTGATTCTGGAGCACTCTTGATTTTGGCTATACAGCTGGAAGCAAACTGTGGGGTCTTATGTACCTGCCTCTTAGCTTCTAGGGCAGGGATGGGGAACAGGCAGCCTTTCATATGTTGCTGGAGTAGAAATCCCATCATCCCTGATCATTTGCCACACTGGCTGGGCAACAACATCTGGAGGCCTACAGTTTTACTTAGTTAAGAGAGCTCCAGTAAAATAGCTGAACCTAGAGCACCTTTCAAGTTGGCAGTGGCAAGGAGAGATTCACAGCTGTGCCTTGGATATATTCAAAACTAAAATTAGAAATGAAAGGCTATGGTTACTTTTTTTATACCTCCAAATAAGCAGAGATGTGTATTCCGGAGGAATAATCACTTTTGGTTTGAAGCACAAGTTGGACGATTCCCCCTGCCTTCTCTACATAGCAGCCCTGAACTGACGGGATGAACTACTGAAGACTTCAACAGCATTGTGGTAGCCTCATTCTCACAGATAGCAGATGAGATGAACCTGTTTCCAGTTATACCATTTCAGAATGCAGATACAGACTCCTTCCTATTTTTTAAAAATGGTCTCCATTTAAAAGATTAACATGTCACAAAATATACAAGACGTTGTTGTTGTTGATGATGATGATGATGATTTATATGCCACCCATCTGACTGGGTTGCCCCAGCCACTCTGGGCATCTCCCAACAAAATATTAAAAACACAATAAAACCTAAAACATCCCTGTACAAGGCTGCCTTCAGATGTACTGTATACAGATGTATATTGTAAGGGGGGAGGTTTTTCCCAGAGGGCGTGTTGGATTTTTCAACTTCCAAATTCTAAAAATGAGGGGTGTTAAAAAGTTGCAATCTGACTTGGGAATTCAAAATATATTTTGGTTTAAATTAATATAATTTAATTTTGCTTGGTAAGTAAAATATGTGTAAACTTGCATAGAAATCATTAAAAATGATTGCCAAGTACAGTCGTACCTCGGGTTAATAACTTAATTCGTTCTGGAGGTCCGTTCTCAACCTGAAACTGTTCTTAACCTGAGGTACCACTTTAGCTAATGGGGCCTCCCGCTGCCACCGCCACACGATTTCTGTTCTCATCCTGAAGCAAAGTTCTTCACCCGAGGTAATATTCCTGGGTTAGCAGAGTCTGTAACCTGAATCGTCTGTAACCCGAGGTACCACTGTACTTGCAGTTCTATTCTATTATTATTGTTGTTATTATTATTATTATTAAGCATTACCTGACATTTTCAGAAGGTAAAATCAAAATTCTTTGGTTTTCCAAAAACATTTTATATGCTTCTTCATCAAATGTAGACTTTAAAAAGCTAAATGTTGTGCAATCACAAAAAATAACAGCAGATTTGAATTCCTTACACTCCCGAAAACATTTTTAAGACCCTGCACTGAATAAATTTTCAAAAATTAAGTTTGACCCCTTAAAATGAGACACCCTATTGTACCAAGGAGTCCTGAACCATTCGAGTCTTCCGCTCCCAGGAAGCCTGAAGTGGTATAACTCAGTTTATGATTTTCCAGCTTTCAAATGTCAAAGAACAAAGGAAGATACTGTAAGCGGTTTATGCCCTTTTTTCAATCCCGCAGCAAAACCAAACCACAGATGCCAAGCAATTCAACCAATATTTTAATGAGAGAGTGAACATTTTATATTATAGAAAGCGCGTGCGCATGAAAATATAGCAAGACATTCTTAACATTCTTAGGTGAATTCTAAAACCTGTTTAGCTATTTTGCATATCTCTTGCAGGACTGCTGTCCAGAACGGTTGGATTTTAGGGCATTCCCACCACATGTGGAGGTATGTGCCTGTGGAGGTACAGCCTCTCCAATATCTTGGTGAGGTTCCTGGGCGTAGCAGTGCCAGTTTCCATGGTGTTAAGTACCACCTGTAGGTGAGATGCAGCACTCTTTCTAGTCAGAGGGACTGTGCTGAATCTTACATACTGATCTCTCTGTGATCCGTATTTAGTGAAGGAGGAAAGAGAGGAAAAAAGTATAACCTTTTATCACTTCTTGGCCACGGTGTCAACAAGCTGGTAAAATACTTTCAGATAATTAAAACTATAAATTGTGTCTGCTGTAATTAGAAATGGAATACTTAGTTTGGTTGAGAATGTTGTTTTATTAAACTTTTAAGTTTACTGTTTCTCCTTTCCCAAAGAAAAATGAGTACTATCTGAAAGATAGCATATCTCAAATGGATTTAAGATAGCTCTATGAAGATTCTCCAATAGCTACAAAAAAACCCTGGTGTTTACTCATTTACATTCTTTTGAACTTAAGTCTGGTCACTTCCACACAAACCTCACCCTTTGGGTAAATATACTTTAGCTATTTCATTGCTTAATTATGCAGCAAAACATTCCTACTGCTTATATTATTTATCCATTGAAAATCAATATACCCATTTTTCTGAGACATTCCACTTGGATCAGCAGATCTAGAGGGAGGGGGAAACAATCAAACCATTCATTTATGAATCTCCAGCTGCTAATGCAAGCAAGGAAATGCCGCACATTCCCCTAGCATGGTATTGACACAGCCATGAGGCTATGAAACAAACGAGCAGATTATGGGAGCATCTTTCAAACAGCTCTTCCAAAAGGAAAAGAATCAATTGCCTCTCCAATGTATTAGCAAAACACCAACATCTTTTACTATACACTTTGACAAAACTTAAGACAAAGGCTACCATAGAACCATAGGAAGTAACTGGGGACGCAGGTGGCACTGTGGTCTAAACCACTGAGCCTCTTGGGCTTGCTGATCGGAAGGTTGGCGGTTCAAATCTGCGCAATGGGGTGAGCTCCCGTTGCTCGGGACAGCTTCTGCCAACCTAGCAGTTCAAAAGCATGCCAGTGCAAGTAGATAAATAGGGACGGGAAGATAAATGTGACGGGAAGGTAAATGGCGTTTCTGTGTGCTCTGCTTTCCGTCACGGTGTTCCGTTGTGCCAGAAGTGGTTTAGTAATGCTGGCCACATGGCCCGGAAAGCTGTCTGTGGACAAATGTCGGCTCCCTCGGCCTGAAAGCGAGATGAACGCGCCGCACCCCATAGTCGCCTTTGGCTGGACTTAACTGTCCAGGGGTCCTTTACCTTTTTTTTTTTTATAGACCTTTACTCGGGATGGAATGTACCTGTGACCAGATTTACATCATCATCATATTTTCAAGTCTTTCTGTGCTTGTGCTTCACAGCCACACACCCCAAAGGAAAAGAGTACCAGCAGACTTGCGGTTAAACATGAATGGTGATAAATGTAGAAAGAACCATCTCATTTTAAAATTTCGACAGGGATGGAAAGGAGAGCTGTCCACACACATAAAGAAATTAACCGCTGGTTGATAGCTCAGTTGGTAGAGCATGAGAGTCTTAATCTCACAGTCATGGGCTTGAGCCCCACACTGGGCAAAGGATTCTTCCATTGCAGGACTAGATGACCCTCATGTTCCCTTCCAATTCTATGATAACTCTGCATTTGAGATGGCACAATTCTATGAAGTATAGCTGGAACAGCACAGTCCAACATGCCCTTTTTCGCAGCCCCCACACTGCCTTCCCAAAGCTGGGTGAGGAGGTGCTCAATTTGGGTCCTCCAGCCTCCTTCCCAAAACCTAGTTAGCACTTTCCCATTTTGGGAAGGAGCCAAGAGAGCTCTAGGATCCTGCCAAAGCCACACACACCCTTCCGAAAGCCTGGTGCCTTGCTCTGCCAGCTTTGAAAAGGCGGTACAAGGGCTGGGGGCAGTGTCAAATGTTGGCCCCACTCCCACCCCAATTATTATTATTATTACCCCACCCATCTGGCTGGGTTTCCCCAGTCATGCGACAAGGCAGTGTGTGGCCCACAAATTCTATGTCAAAGTAATCTTGTGCCCCCCGCCCCAGTATGAAATGTTGGGTGGCCCTGGGCTAGAGCTAGGCACAAGTGTGTTGAACCCCTGCAAAAACAAAGAAACAAACACAAAGAGAACCCAAACTCAAATACAGTCCAATGAAGACTGAGCAGGTTCAGTAGGCACAAAATGGTGACTGCCAGTGAACAGGAAAACACTGTGTTTGTGGATGAGACAGAATGGGTTGAGCCCTGAAGGGAAGCACTCCAACTTTTCTTGCAGGGTCCCAGTTGCATATACTAACAATGATCTCTATTATCTGAGTGACAGTCCTTACAGGACCATTCACACAAAAGAGGGAGGTTTCAAGAGAAGACAAGGTTTGCAGAAGTATTTTTTAGGGGAAAACCCTAGGGAGATTTTTCCCGTCCCCTAAAAAAAAAGCACTGCACTGTGAACTGATCATGCTCAGTGGGCACAGAATGCTGCCTTACTGTTGGAGGAAAGCAGGGTGAGGCAGGAAGAAAATACAGTATTTTCCTGCGTATAAGACTACTTTTTAACCCAGGAAAATCTTCTCAAAAGTCGGGGGTCGTCTTATACGCCGGGTCGTATTTCTTATACGGCGAGTATATCCCAAACTATATTTTAACTGGGAAAGTTGGGGGTCGTCTTATACGCCCAGTCGTCTTATATGTCGGAAAATACGGTAATCTCGGAAGCTGACAAGTTTTCGGCCACCATTAAACCCCCGCCATTACACTGTACAGAATTTTAGAACAACACTAGAAGAACTTTAGAACAACTAGAAGACACAGAAGCTAACAGCTGCGGCTTGAAAGAAAACTGAAAAGTCTGTTTGGTGTTTGTTAACCTTCCATGTCCTGTTGCCCGGAAGTAATGCAGGGAGCAAGGCAAAGTCTTCTCGAATATACCTGCCAGGCCTGTAACACTGGAAGCACAGGGTATTTGCCACTTTTCACTCATCTTGACAGAAAAATTACACACAGCAGCTTGCGGCATTTTCACTAGACAAAGAGAAATTCTGTTTTGCTTAAATATATATACTGTTTGTTTGGCACCTCAACGACCTAGGTGCTTTTCCAAAATACAACAAGAAACCAACTTGTGCCCAAAGCTGCCTACAGCCAACTTCAAAACATGGTGTTGGAGCAGTTTTTCTGGCTCCTCAGTTTTTGGAACAGGCAGATCTTCTTGTTTTGCCAGCTCTACCCGTAATCCATCTTCTTGTCCTTTGGCACCAGAGAGAAGATTTACACCCAATCTCCTGGGCTTCACAGAGATTTCTGCCAGCAGAATGCTGCTGCAAATCTCCAGTGCCCCATAGTTCCAATGGGCTTCCGTCAAATGGAGCAAGCCCACTGTTGCAAGAGATACACACACCAAGGATCACGCCCCAAAGCCGTAATGCTGGCATGGATTTCCGACTGTCATCTTCATCTGAAATACACACAGCTTCTCCTCTCTCACACATTTTTATCTCTTCATTCTGTCTCTCCAAGGAGCTCAAGGTGCCAGATGTGAAAGTTACCCCATTTTGCCCCCACAGCAATTCTATGAGGTTTGTTCAGGTGAAGCAGGGATCGGCACCTGTGGCCCTCTAGATGCTGTTGGACTCCAGTCCCCATTACCCAGTGCGATCAATGGGATAATGGGAGTTGTAGTTCCCCACTAAGGGATTGTGATTTGTCCAACACCACCCAGTATGCTCCACAGCTAAGCAGAGATTTCAACCCAAGTCTACCTAGCTGAGGATCACCACTCTGTTAATAGCTGCTTCAAATAGATGCAATAGAAACTAAAATCTCCAGTTTAAGTCTGAATGTCAAAACTATGTTCCACAGGGAAGGGCAATACAACCCTTTCTATAAATTAGCAGTGGCTGCAGAATTTCTGATTGAAATTTATTCTAGCAGCTGATGCTTCTACATCTCTTATTAGATGCTCATTAGAATCATAGAATTGCAAAGTTGGAAGGGACCCTGCAGGTGTCCCATAAGGGAATCAAACCTGCAACTTTGGAGTTTTCAGCACCACACTCTAACCAACCGAGTTATTTAAGACATAGAGACTGCTTCATTTTCAGAAACTATACACCGTACATTTGATTCTACACCGTGCAGGCAGTTACTCAAGTAAGAATTTGTACGCTGGTGCAAACAATGGCCTTTGGGTCAGTACTTATTTCATCAGCTATGCTGAATACTAGAACTATGTTTTTCAAAGTAACAAGATTAAGTATGCGGCGGGAGAAACACTTAAGATACCAGAAGAACCTCAACAATGGGGGCGGGGGGAGGAATATGTTCAACAGTCCATGACAGGCATGAAACAAGATGTGATTTGTTTTATCTGACCAAAACAAGGAAGTAGCTTTATTTGCAAATGCAACTGAAATTCCTTATCAAACTGAGATGGTTCACTTCTTTTGAACAGAAACAGCTTTGTTTCTCTTCAAGAGAAGAAACCCTCAACTGGACTACACCAGTATGCTCTCCAGTACCTCTTATGGTGCCTGTGAAAAGTCTCAATAAATATTCCCTTTTTTAAAAAATCCAGTTTGCTCTTCCTGCTCAATTCCTATCTGAACTGGCTCACCTTCTCCTACATTGTAAACATGCCCACATTTCGCTGGATATCAGGAGTGGCTGTCCTGATATCCTCCTCCAATTTTATTCTGAGCACAGGAAAAGTGCTCTCTGGGAGCAAGCAAAGTGGCAACTGGTGTAGGTGACTTTTTCACATTAGTGGAGGCACCTGGTTGGGAGGGGAGGAGGGAAGAGATGCATAAGCTATTTATGGATCTCCCTCTTTCTCTGCTCTTTTAGGTGTGGCAGCTCCTTTGTATTATGCCACACCTATCCTAAGAGCCATGCTGGATCAGGCCAAGGCCTGTTTTCACAGCATCTGCTGAAAACATCACCCTGTTCTCAGTGGCCAACCAGATACCCCTGGGAAGCCCACAGGCACAACCCACTGGTATTTAGAGGCATAGTGCCTCCAGCAGCCCCCATGGCTACCGTAATAGCCACTGATAACCAGACCCTCTATGAATCTGAAAATTCTGCTTTCAAGCCACCCAAGTTGGTGATGGTCATTACATCATGTGCAAGGAAATTCTACAGGTTAACTATGTTTGAGCACATACCGGTAGTTGCTTTTGTCTGCTCTGAAGCTTCCAACTGTCACCTTCATGGGGGGCAGCGGGGGAGCAGCAGGTTCCTATTTTACCTCGAGGCAAAACGGGATATGCCACCCCTGCACAATCTTATACGCCACTATCATATCCCCCCTGACCTTCTCCCTAAACCAGAAAGCCCAAGCTGTAATCCTTCCTCATAAGGAAGTCGTTCCAGCCCCTCAATCACTTAGGTTGCCCATTTCTGAATTTTCTCTCTACAGTATCCTTCTTTGACATGCAACGACCAGAACTTGACACTGTATTCCAAGTCTGGTGTCACCATAGATTTGCATAATGAAATTATGATATTGCCAAGTTTATTTTCAATCCCTTCCCTGGAATGGAATTCACATTTTTCATGCTGTCACACACTGGATCACTACATTCACATGCCTTTTTGTTAAAATAATTTTATGAGGGTTGCCTCTCTTTTGAGGCAAAAAGTCATGCGGCCGTAACAGAATGTCTTCCAAGTTACTGGAATAACACCATCATAATCATTGGGCTCACCGATGGGCAAACTCATAACAAAATACTCATCTACACAGTACATAAGAACTTAGGAGCATGAGACCTGCCTTGATGGGTCAGTTCAGAAGTCTTGCAAGACACTCCTGAGCAGCTCACACAAAAGTCAGGATAGCCATTTTCTCTCTCCTTTACACCTTTTCTGCTTCACAAATATTTCACACTGGAATTCTATCTTTAGAGTCAATATTATTTAAGACTCAGAAATAGAATTGTTTTTAGTGGTGCTTATATTTAGTTCTTAAATGCTCTGTACTTAGTTTCCATGGATAAAATTACAACATTGATGTGAGCTTTCAACTCTCCCCTACTCAGACATCATGGTGACGGACAGGCGGGGGGGGGGGCGGGGGGGGGACAAGAGGCAGCATCTAACTATTCTATTCTTAGGTTTACAGAATGAAGTGAAAATGCTACTCATAAGAGTATTGACACCCTAGCAGTTCCAAAAGTATAATAGGGTATTTCCAGATATCTCACCTCTCCCTTCAGAGAATAACATATTTCTTTCCATGGTGACATTTTTCCTGGCCTAGCCAGGCATAGGGGGGGGGGGGGAGTTTCCTCATTGAGCAAGTGATTCACATCTCAGCCACAAATGAGCAGTTGATTCCGCCCCACCCCCACCCCCGGACAGTTGAAAAACTCATGTCAGGAAAGGAGGAAAAGAGGACACTTTAAAAACTACACATAAAACCACAAATTACTGAGGGAAAAGGTTGGGGGGATTTATTTTCTTTTGTAGTTTATGAGCTTTCGTGTGCATGCACACTTCTTCAGATACGGTATCTGAAGAAGTGTGCATGCACACGAAAGCTCATACCAAGAACAAACTTAGTTGGTCTCTAAGGTGCTACTGGAAGGATTTTTTTTATTTTATTTTGTTTTGACTATGACAGACCAACACGGCTATCTACCTTTAACAGTCTACTGAACCTTATGGAAAGTTTATTTATAAACAGATAACTGTTTCTTTAATAATGCCTTTTCTGCATTCCTAATCAGCAAACTTTCTTGCTGCAGTTTCAAAAGTCAAGCACACCCACTGTTTTCATGGTGCACTTTAATGAAATATCACTACATTATTTGGGCTTAAAGGCAAAATTAGCCTTCTCTAATGAGATAATCTTAAGCAGCTTTTGATGAAAGAACATAGCTTAGCATTCTTCACATTTGTCTTTGTGCCCTGCCTCCCTACTTTAACTTTACTTTTTGAAGACTATTGGGTGGACTCAAAGATGGGTAAAGGCACCCAATGGGGAGGGGGGAATTCTTGTAAAACCAGAATGTTAAAGATGGCATTCTTTAAAATGCTAACAAAAATAATTCAAACTAAAATCAGTCTAGCCTCCTCCTCCCTATAAACCTAGAGGATCAGTTTCTACTGAAATAGAGTGCTGAGCAGATATTCAATAGCATTCTGACATTTATGCTGATATGCAAAAGCTTCTAAAATGTCATTTTTTTATGCCAGCTAAATAAAAAGCTGCTTAAATAAAATTAAATGACCTACATTGTTGCACACTACATCTGAAATACTGACTTTTCTCCCCTAACAATTAGTCAAGAGTGGACTGGCCTTATCACAACAGAGACTCATTCCTACCACAAACACAATGGCACAGACATTTGCCAGGTAACCATTGCTTTGAATAAAAGGGGCTGACATCAAGAGCCTGAAAGGTTGTCTCCCTTTTTTCTTTTTTCCGAGCTTACCAAAATAAGATGTACCATGTTTTGCAATCCAAGCAAAATGTAAAAACAGTTTGCAAACCCACTTCTATCTCCGGTTGCAAAATTGAAGATTGGAGGTAGCCATTGTTAGCAAACACAATGATGCACACATTGAAGACCTCAGCACAGTTACCTCCAAGTATTAATGAGGAGAAGACAGAGACAGGCTCCACAAGCCAGTTTGGATACAGAGGAAGTGAGAGAAAGACAATACATATAAACAGAAATGGGAAGGCATTCCACAGAGTTTAAAGAAACATATTAATATGGATCCTATGTTGCAGATTGGGGGGTTAAAGATGTCATGTGTTTTAAATGTATACCGGTAATTATTGCTGGTAGTAACCACAATATTCCAAAAGCAGAATTTAACTGCCATAATGTATTAGGATAGACTCGTTCATACAATGCAGAGATAATATTAGTTACTTCACACTTGTAGCCTTTGCCGGAACTCCTGCTGTTTCTGCATGCATGTGCATTGCTGCTGTCACTGTGCATTCACACATGGTCCTTTGGAATCTGTAAATGTTCTGTGAAATAAAAGGTCACACACAAGTTTGCTGGCCTGAAGCCATTCCACCTTGCTGTGAGTCTCTCAGATCTCACCAAGTCAAGAAACATCAGTCTGAAGTTGGGTTTGAATGAGAAACCTTCAGCACTATTGCTGTGGATACAGACATGTCTGCTGTGCCTAGGGCACTTCCATTGGTTTTCTGTCAGTTTAGGGTCCTAGCATTAAAAGTATCACATAGAAATATTCTAAAAGAGATGCTAGCTAGAAGAATCCTATTTGTCTTTCTGTGATTACGTTGGACCGGCGTTTGCCTCAATAAGTGTTTTTCTTGCTCCATATATCCTCAAAGGCTTACACTCACAAATATTGCCCTTTCCTGATCTGGCCTAACAATATCCAGAAGGAGACTGGCCCCAAGGGAGCATTTGTTTCTCCAAAGGGTTTGATGCTCAGAGGGGAAAGAAGGGGGGTCATAAATCTGCAGTTCTACTTCTGCCCAAATGGGCAACAAGCTCAACACTCTGGAAAGCAAGGCTGGTGGAACAAATGAACATGGGGGAAGCAAGGAGAGGGCTCTGGTGAACCCAAAAGACTTGGAAGAGGACTTCCGGTTCCAGTAGCGAGCATGGAAAGTCGCTCGCTTGAGCTCACCAGAGTCTGGGGGGCTCTGATGGAGATATATGGGGACAGTGGGGGCGAGCATTCCACTTAATCCCTCCAATGAAGTCGGGGGCCAAAGTGAACCCGCAGACACCTGTTAATGCCTGCTTTGGTCTTAGATGGAGTTAGAAGACTTCACCAAGAAAAGAGGAGCAGGGGGCTCAGTTTCACCACAACTCCATTCTTGAGAATGTCTCGGTCAATAACCAAGTTTGCTACAGATCTCCTTTGATTTCGGACAATTCGGACAAGTGAAAAGGGAACCCAGCCAACTTGATGTCGTCAAAAGCTGCTGGAGACTATTTGACTGTAAATTGCAGGTTTGGAAAGATGTTAATTTCTGCTACAATGGGGCTGTGGAAGAGGGAGAGGATAGACAGTTTCTAAATATCATTTTCTTCGCAAGGGTTCTCTGCAACTACCCTTCTCCAAGGAACGTAACTGTAAGAAGAGTGGACCTTAAATATAAGTTAACTTTGGTAGCTAAAAATTGATGGATCCTGTAGGCAAATGAATTGTTGGATGTTGTGTGGGCAAATCTGCCTGGCTAAGCGTGGAGGAAAGAGTTAAATAAAAATGTTTTGAGGGATTATTCCTCATCCTCCCCAGATTCATGGAACAAAAAAAAATGTAATAAAGACTGTGGGTTAAAGTTAGATTTAGAGATGACGGGCCAAAGCATTTGGAAAGAGAAGATGAAGCAACGTTTGAATCTCAGGCTGTTGTAACTTTATAAAATTGGATATATCTGGCAAAGAAGAATGACTCTGGAACTATGGGGGACAGAAGATGGTTTGTATGGAGTTGGCTTTCTACAGAATGTATTGAGGATAATGTAGGGTTGCCATATTTCAAAAAGTGAAAATCCAGACACAAAAGTTCCCCCCAAAATGAAGTTTTTAAGCTATTTTTTAGGGAAATCGCCAAAAAAACCAAACACTTCTGATTTTCATGGGAATAATTTTCACTCCCTGCACCTGGTATAAGGATAGAGTAAGCATGGACAGAGCAGAAACCAAATGCCAAAGCCTGGGAATTTGATATCGCCAAGGATTGTTTTGCTGCGTAACAATGAGGATCTGGTGATCCTATGGGTTGTTTGTGTGTGTGGAGCAGGAATGCAATACTGCGGCTGAAGAAGATTTATTGTTTACCATCATCATGTCAGACTTTTGTGCACATAAAAGGGCAGTAGGGATAAGCTGCATTTGTGGAGTACTGATTTATTACTACAGTTGTACCTTGGTTTTCAAATTTAACCCATTCTGGGAGTCTGTTCAACTCCAGGAACAGTTCAAAAAACAAGACACTCCTGCAGCCAATCAGAAGCCATGCCGGACATTTGGCTTCCGAAAACTGTTCAAAACACTTCTGGTTTTCAATTGTTCAGGAGCCGAAACATTCGAGTTCAAAGGCGTTTGGCTTCCGAAGTTCCACTGTAATTATTTTTGTGGGCAGACAAAGTGAAGAGTAACTCTGCTTGACATTTGGGAATATGTTATAGTTACTGTAAATAAATGTCTACGCAGGAATTGAAATATGTACAGCCGATGGCAAATGAAGAAGGGAAAAAATAAATAAGTGATAAAATGCTAAAATATTCCAAGTATTGAAATGAAATTAGGAAATGTATGTCACATTATGGTGCTGGAGAAGACTCTTGAGAGTCCCATGGACTGCAAGAAGATCAAACCTATCCATTCTGATGGAAATCAGCCTTGAGTGCTCACTAGAAGGACAGATCCTGAAGTTGAGGCTCCAGTACTTTGGCCAACTCATGAGAAGAGAAGACTCCCTGGAAAAGACCCTGGTGTTGGGAAAGATGGAGGGCACAAGGAGAAGGGGACAACAGAGGACGAGATGGTTGGACAGTGTTCTCAAAGCTACCAACATGAGTCTGACCAAACTGCGGGAGGCAGTGGAAGACAGGAGTGCCTGGCGTGCTCTGGTCCATGGGGTCACGAAGAGTCGGATATGACTAAACAACAACAACGTCACATTGAGTAGCAAGTAAGGGAGGGAAGAGAAACATCAAGGAAGCAGAGTGAGAAGTCAGCTTTGTATTTGTATTAAATTTGAATTACAGTGGTACCTCTGGTTAAGTACTTAATTCGTTCCGGAGGTCCGTTCTTAGCCTGAAACTGTTCTTAACCGGAAGCACCACTTTAGCTAATGGGGCCTCCCGCTGCGCCGCCAGAGCACAATTTCTGTTCTTATCCTGAAGCAAAGTTCTTAACCTGCAGCATTATTTCTGGGTTAGCGGAGTTCTTAACCTGAAGCGTATGTAACCTGAAGCATACAGGTACCACTGTAATTTGATCAATTTTTTGAAAAGCAATAAAAAATAATTGCCAAAAGGCCTGGAAGAGGTGGTGTATAAGAGAAATGGGGAACGATGCCAATAAAGTCATCCAAGAAAATGTCACAGGATCAGAGGAGAGACAAAGGAAGTCCATCATGAGGCCTGTGCAAACGAGCTGGGGATGTTATAAGACTCTTGGTGAGAAGCAGAAGGAAGGGCGAAAGGGATTTCCAAGAGTTTCAGGCAAATGCTGGAGGCTGGCTCTGGGTTGAGCTGGCTACGCTACTGAACAAAAACAAATGGCCTTTACCTTTGTGATTTCAGTAGGCAGAAGGCTTAGGACCAGGCAAACATGTTTGAAAAGCTTGATGAATTCCAGAGCTGTATCTGAAGCTGTGAAATATAATTTCGGTTTTTACTATTTGCATTTTCTGCTTGGGGCACCAAAACTTATTGCCCAACTGATCCACGACCCTTTGCTTATAAAAAAACTTCTATCTTGGTACAGGAGCAATTAGCCATCAGCATCATTCTTGAGGATACAGATGCAGGAGGAACACAGTCGTGTTGCAAGGAACAGTGATCTAAAACAGCAAGTAGCTTGCATAGCTAGGATTCTATGCAAACAAGGGCTGCTTATTTAAGCTACAAAACATGTATGGTAGTGATGCCCCAGTTCTGTAATACAGTCCTTCTGGAAGCATGGTTGGCCATGTGACTGTTCAGAGTTCACTGTTTAATGCTGAGCTTTCCAAACTGTGTGCTGCAACACATTAGTGTGTCAGCTGCAGTGTGTAGATATGTTGTGTGAACGCTCCCCGTGCTCCTTACGGCACTGGAAAGGGGTTAGTTAAACCTCCGGTTTGCTAGTAAAACTGAATTACACTTTTTAGACATGCATCATTTCGTGACACAGTATCACCAACATTAAAAGTCTGGAAATCTCTGGTTTAATAGAAATTTGTCCCTCCCTCCCCAACCCCAACTCTTGGTGGCTATGGCAAGACTAGTTTTTGAGGACTTTGTGGTTTTATTAGTTATGTTGCTGATATTTTACTGTTACTTTAATAGTATTCTGTGGTTTGTAAAGTTGTGGCTTATTTCTTATGTAAACCGTGACAAAAAGCAGTAAATAAACACATTAAAAATATTAATAAAATGATAAACTTTCAAAATATTTTCTGATAACATTTGACTATGTAATTCATCAACTTTGAGATACTCTAGTCTTACTCACTCTATCTCCACCCACTACATGTGGGTATTTGGAGAAAAAAATGGGGACTATTACTGTTCTATCCCAATTCCCATTACTGCATAAATGCTTGAGATAATGTAGAATGAGTCTCCGTAGCTGATTGTACTCCCACCCTTTTAAAAGTGTGAATATAAACCACTGAGCCTAGGGCTTGCCAATCAGAAGGTCGGCGGTTCGAATCCCCGCGATGGGGTGACCTCCCATTGTTCGGTCCCAGCTCCTGCCCACCTAGCAGTTCGAAAGCAGTCAAGTGCAAGTAGGGTAAATGGCGTTTCCGTGCGCTGCTCTGGTTCGCCAGAAGCGGCTTAGTCATGCTGGCCACATGACCCAGAAGCTGTCTGCAGACAAACGCCGGCTTATAAAGCGAGATGAGCGCTCCTTCGGCCTATAAAGCGAGATGAGCACCACAACCCCAGAGTCGTCCGCGACTGGACCTAACAGTCAGGGGTACAATTACCTTTACCTTTTACTTCATAGCAGACAAAAACTGATTTATTAAAACATAAACACAATTGCAATTAATTATTATTTCAAAATTCAATTACAGTTGAATTTGTAGAAAGCCTATGTACAGAGAAAACACCACTGTGTTTAGTCCTTTTGTGGGGGCGTGGGGTGTCGCTAGATGAATCGTTTCAGAATGGGTAAAGATTACCATCTGAGAATGAAATCGCTGCTGGAGTGATGAAACTCTGTGAAATGTAATCTGTTTAGCAAATGTGGAATGAGGATGTAGGAGTGGAAACTGCTTCTTGCTTCTTAAAATCTGTTTGGACTCCTTCCCATAGCGCTCTCCAAATAGCACATCTTCATTACGTCTTTCTCAAGCTGTCACATTTCTGTCAAAATATGTTGTATGATTAACTTGCTATTTCTGGGCATGCCCAGTTCCAAGTGAAGAAGCATGTGGTGAAGAGGGAGGATTGTTTGCATATACAGCAGATGCTCGGGTTGCGAACATGATCCGTGCGGGAGGCGTGTTCGCAACCCGCAGCGCCCGCAACCAGCAGTGCCGCATCTGCGCACGCGCGGGTCACGATTTGGTGCTTCTGCACATGCGCGAGCGCCAAAACCCGAAAGTAACCTGTTCCGGTACTTCCGGGTTCAGCGCAGAGCGCAACCCGAAAACACATAACCAGCAGTGTTAGCAACATAAGGTATGACTGTAGATGAATGGTCTAGAAATGTAAACCCTAACAGCCCATTTTCAGGTGCTGGGCTGAAGTATTAAGGCTGCAGTCCTTATCAACATTTACATGGTGAAAGCCCCCTGAGCAAAAGTAGGACGTGCTTGCATAGCATCAGACGCCACAACTCATTAAATCTGTTGCCCTATGTTAGGACTGGCCAACATGCCGTGGTAAGCTTTGTATCTGGAGTTCTCTGACAGTGCTACTATTTATCAGCCACCAACTATTAGAAACTTGGCCATTTCTATTTGTTGCCTATCTGCACTTCTAATACACAAAGGAGGTTGTGTACTGCACAGTTGTCATCCCCACTGCCACCCAGCACACTTTCAACAGCCATGGGGAAGAGCATCATCTATGTGAGGGGTTATCCCAGATCATCCAGGATCCCCCTTGCACAAACAGATTGTATGCACACACACTTGTTATGTGTGAAGAGCTAATTTTCCTTGACGCACAGACATGCATTTTTACAGAGTTGCTTCTATCTTCAAAATGAAGAGCATTCACTCTGAGCATTCACCAGAGCTGAAACACTCTGGTATATCTTACCAACAGAAACTGGTCCTGTGAAAGCTGCACCCTAAACTGGTTCATATTCAAGCCTAGTCTCACAATTAAACTACACGAGTCATGTGAATTTCTGTGGGAATACACAACACGCACCACAGATTCCAGAGAATATCAATTTTGCTTTTTTAAACTCAATTTTCTAAACTTTATGGCTGAAGACCAGCTAGGAAGTTTATGTCCAAGACACACTGAAATCTCGCACCAAAAGAGAAGGATAAATGGAGCTGGGAATGGAACCATGTGCACCGCATAGCACACTGCCCCTCTCAACAACAGGCCAGTCAGAACAGTAAAAAGCAAATTACAAAGAAGAAAAAATACACAACTGTGCTGAATTTGTAAGACACATACAGGTTATAAAACTCAGGTTGTCTAGTGTACCATGTGAATGCTGCAAATAACTATCCACTGTAGAAATGAGGGCTGATAATAATTTGACCCATTATGGACACTGACTCTTGAAATCTTACAAATTACGGAGGTCGTTTGCCCTTCACAATGAAACCTGCTTCCAGATTCAATGCAAATATTCATGCAATCCAGACCTGCACAATGACACCCCTAAAGCAGCAGTACAATCAAAACAAATCATTTAAAAAAATCTTAACCTTGTGCATAAGAAAGGGCATAAAAAGCACCCTGCTGGATCAGGCCAAAGGTCCAGCTAATCCAGCACTGTGTTGTCACAGCAGCCAACCAGAACCCCATGGGAAGGCATGAGAAAGTATTTGGTTTTCCCTCTTTGTACTGTTGCTGACTCTTAACACTGAACCAACTCATGACTACAGCTCCTGGTTTGTTGGAAGCCTGGGCTTCTAAACCAGGCATAGGCAAACTCAGCCCTCCAGATGTTTTGGGACTACAATTCCCATCATCCCTAGCTAATAGAACCAGTGGTCAGGGATGATGGGAAATGTAGTCTAAAAACATCTTTAGGGCCGAGTTTGCCTATGCCTGTTCTAAACCATGGCTTAGCTCCCAGTAGGATGGCAGCAGCAAGAGTGGGAGGGGAAGCAAAGCGGCCATGATTTTCTAACTGTGCACCATCATGTGTGCTTGGTTGCACTATGTGAACCAGGCCACTGTGGATTTAAACCTGACTTCCATTACACTCAATGTAGATTAAATTAGCAGAGGAAGGTTACAAATGAAAAGGATATGGTGCTACAACAGCAGGAATCACAGTCATGAATTATCACGAGTCCCTCCTAGACATGCCAGTTAACAACTGCTGCTCAGTCAGAGAACTTACAAACTACTATGCAATTTAGCTGCAGTGATTAATTACTTAATGGTGGCTGAGCATTTTAAATATACAGTGTGCCAGGCAGCTGGCAAATACCATTAGTCAATGGTGAAATGAGATGTCTTCTCCCCCCACTACTTTACATGCACATGGAAGGCAGGAATCATAAACCAAGAGATGCCCCCCCTTCTGCAGAAAAAGAAGTGGGAGATTTAACAACAGAGCACACAATAATTGCCTTGCTGGTCATGGCCATATGAAATTTATGGGATTAAGCATCCAAGGGAAGAAAAATCCTCGCATTACCCAAATGGGCTTCTGCCTGCCAGCATAATCTTGTGTAAACACACAGAGATGGATTTGTCATGGCCAGAGAGCAAACTGCCATCTTACAAAAAAGGTAAAGGACCCCTGGACAGTTAAGTCCAGTCAAAGGCGACTATGAGGTGTGGCGCTCATGTCGCTTTACACAGCAATGAAGAGACATTATTTCCATCACTGTAAATGAAGCAGCTAGTAGAATGAAACAAATGGATATTATTTTTAAGAAGATAAGAGAAATGCTCAGAGGACAGCTCCATCAACATAGCTATTAGTCAATTGAACCTCCATGACCAAAGGCAGTAAAAATGCACACTACCAAAAACTGGGGACAAGGCCTGTGAGCCTCCCAAAGGCAGCTGGCTGGACACACAAAATGCAAGATGAAACAAACCCTTAGCCTGATCTAGAAGGGCTCTTAATGGTGTGGTTTTGGGGGGGGGGGTTAAAAACAAAGTCATGTGTGTGCTCTCTCATCACTCATAAGCAAAGACTTCCAATGACCACTTTTATTTCAGAATGGACATGCAAGAAGACACACAATACATTTAATGTTTGTACACATGAAACTGTTTTATACAATATTGTCTAACTATTTGCCCTTCTAGATCAGTACAGTGGTACCTCAGGTTAAGAACTTAATTCGTTCTGGAGGTCCGTTCTTAACCTGAAACTGTACCACTTTAGCTAATGGGGCCTCCCGCTGCCGCCGTGCCACAGCCACATGATTTCTGTTCTCATCCTGAAGCAAAGTTCTTAACCTGAGGTACTATTTCTGAGTTAGCAGCGTCTGTAACCTGAAGCGTCTGTAACCCGAGGTACCACTGTATTATGTAAATTGGGTTAGCAATGACTCTCTGTGCTCACCTACTGGGACTACGGGCTCATCCACACTTGTCCTACCACATTCTCCTGGGGAAACCTTCTCTCTACCACTCTCTACCATTGTCAGAGCAAATGACAATCGGGTGTTACATGGATTGACTTTTTCTGATTCTTTCTTTCTTTCTCTCTTTCTTTCTTTCTTTCTCTCTCTCTTTCTTTCTCTCTCTTTCTCTCTCTCTCTCTCTCTCTCTCTGAGCGCCATCACATGCATGGAAGTAAGGCCTATTGAGTCCAGTGAGGCTGAGGCAAGTTGGGCTTCTCCACTGTTAAAGTCTCCCTACAAATATAAAACTGGAATGTAAGGGAGAAGGTTATACTAGAACTCTCCTTACTGTTACCTATTTTTCTATATGCAGAGGTTTTATTTTTATTTTTAAAGGACGGGGGGGTGTCTAATCATGCAACTGCCTTCCTACAATCTGAAATGATACAGACCAGGGACATTTCACCACACAATGAGCCACTTAGCAAGGAATACTGTAGATAAAGTGAGGCAGAGATACCACCATAAATATTACAACCAACAATTTAGCACACACACACTATAAAGATATAAAGGAACATGTCTTCCTTGTATCATGCATTACAAATTCTCAGAGGAAAACAAGGGTGGTATTCAACCAATGTTTACTCAGAGTAGACAGATGAAAATTAATGAACATGTTTAAGACAGGCCTATTAATTTCAATAGGTCTACTCTGAGTTGTTGTTGTTTAGTCGTTTAGTCGTGTCCGACTCTTTGTGACCCCATGGACCAGAGCACGCCAGGCACTCCTGTCTTTCACTGCCTCCCGCAGTTTGGTCAGACTCATGTTAGTAGCTTCGAGAACATTGTCCAACCATCTCGTCCTCTGTCGTCCCCTTCTCCTTGTGCCCTCCATCTTTCCCAACATCAGGGACTTTTCCAGGGTGTCTTCCCTTCTCATGAGGTGGCCAAAGTATTGGAGCCTCAGCTTCAGGATCTGTCCTTCCAGTGAGCACTCCGGGCTGATTTCCTTCAGAATGGATAGGTTTGATCTTCTTGCAGTCCATGGGAATCTCAAGAGTCTCCTCCAGCACCGTAAAACACTGCTGAATATCAACCCATGTTCCTAGACAAGAGATTAATGTCTGGCACTGAAACAACATTAAAGTAGGTGCAAGGTGAGCGTCTCTCTAGGAAGGACACTCCAGAAGTGAGGTGCCACCTGCTTTATCTCAGCTTTCAGGGGCATACTTTACATCAGCCAATCAAGATTAGCTGATTAGTGGATGGGATTGCACTCAGGCATAATCCATCTGTGAAAGTGAAAGGCAGACAGAATGCAGCCTCCAGATGTTGCCAAGCACCATCCCCAACTGCCCCAGCCAGCATGACCAGCAGCCAGGGATAATTAGAGCCATAATTTGGCAACATCTGAAGGGCTACACCACTGATGTAAACCATGAATGGATGGGAGCATGGTGGGGAAAGTGTTATTTGTTTTAATTCAGTCTTAAACTGTGCTGTTTTGTAAGCCACTGCCTGAGATAGGTTGCAAGAACTCCCATTTGCAAGAAGTATAGCCCACAGAAGAAGAAGCTTAGTAAAACAGTTGTCCAAATCCACCCACACTTTTTAAGATTCTCTGTCTTTCGCTACATCCACCAGTGCCTCATACTGTCCAATCTCGCTTTTTTGGTTGTTTTTGCTTGCAGGCGGAGGGAGGGAAGGAATAAGAGAGAGAGATGAAATGCAAGAGAAGAAATGTACAGAGAAGACAGTAAGTAATTATGAATGAATCATCTGCACCAGCCAACCATACTATTTGGTTTAGAAAGTAATTATACCACAAGGCAAAAATTAAATACTTTGCAACCAGCCCTTGACCTTCTTCATACTACCTTGCATTCCTGGATTTGCCTGTTTTGTACTAGACTAAATAAGAAGATAATGGTAACTTGCAGTTTAGATTTGGTAGGCACTGGAGACTGTTTTGGGACATGCCAGACATGTTTTTAAAAGTGGCAGGCAGGGTTTACTTGGACAGAAATGGAAGCAGACGGCTGGCGTCTTTCACACTAATCAAAAAGTTGCCAAGCGGCTTTTAAACGGACCCCCAGGGAAAGCCGACAGGAGCTGGGCAGCATCCAGTTCAGAATGAAGCATCCCTGGGAAACAAAAGTGAAAATGTTTTCTGCTCATCCAAATGAGAACAGCAAGGACTGAAAAATTAGCAACCACTACATTTATTGTTTTTAAATGTCTTTAGTCTTATATGCTACGTAGCAATAGGATAGTGCTCTAAAAGTTGTACTCTCCTCTGGATGACCTGTATGCTGGCATACAGGCTGGGCACAAATGATCCAAACATGAGCAAATATTTCAAAAATCCTACTGGTTTTAGCAGG
This sequence comes from Darevskia mixta, assembly GCA_034641385.1. Taxonomy (NCBI): domain Eukaryota; kingdom Metazoa; phylum Chordata; class Lepidosauria; order Squamata; family Lacertidae; genus Darevskia; species Darevskia mixta. The sequence goes on along the minus strand of JAWWNH010000224.1, from coordinate 2,863,948 downwards.
AGAGATTTAAGCATATATGCTCAAGGAAAGCAAGCAGACTCTTAAAACTGCTTATCTTTGGCACGATCTTAGAAATATTCTAGCATCAAAAGGTGAATTATGCTATTATTGTATATATCCTAGAATTCCAAGAGGTCACTTAAAGCAGGACATGATATTAAAGTAGTATCAAAGCCACCCACCAAATTACACCAAGAACAAGAAGGGCCCAGTTTCAGCCTGGTAGAAGAAGGGGGGAGGAGGTGGCACTGTATAGCAGCAACAGAGGTTCCCAACCAGGGGGTGGGGTGGGGTGGGGCAGGGCGGGGAGTAAAATGGCCAAAGATTTAGTCTTATCTACAAACTCAGATGCTGCACCATTTAATTTTCATGTCTGATTGAGGGGGAGCCATGAGGCATATTTGCAGGAAAAATGTTTTAAATGGCATCGGATGAAAACGAATGAATCTGGAAGCTCTGGCTGTGCCATTAGCCATCTGGAACAAATGCACATATTTCTCAAGAAAGGTGTTGCTACCAGCCAATTCTGCTGGTCCCAAATAATATAGGGAATGATGCCAACTTTTACCGAAGCAACATTTGCTCATGGAAAATAAATATTGATTCCAACAGCAAAATCACACTACCTTCTATGATAAGGCATGCACACATAAAAACAGTACTGTTTCTTTATCTGTAAAGCAAGAGCGGGGGGGAGGGGATGAGAGTAAGCACATTTTCTTATTTAGACTGTTTAAAGTAAACAGGGTCATGCTAGAAGCAAAAGGAAGAATTGTGACCATATTGGCCCGAATATAAGCCACACTTTTTTTTCCAAATTCTGACCCTGAAAAGTTTAAGTGCGGCTTATATTCGCGACCTTATGCCGCCGGCAAAAAAGTGCAGCTCCCCATCCACCACAGGAAGCAGCCCGGGAGCGTGGGGGAATGGTACCGTAGTCAAGTATTGTCTTTCTTTCTCCCCCACCCCACCCCCTTGAATTTCAAAGGTGCAGCTTAATTGCGGATGCGACTTACATTCGGACCAATATGGTACATAAAAAGGTAAAGGGACCCCTGACCATTAGATCCAGTCGTGTCTGACTCTGGGGTTGCGGCGCTCATCTCGCTTTACTGGCCGAGGGAGCCAGCGTACAGCTTCCGGGTCATGTGGCCAGCATGACAAAGCTGCTTCTGGCGAACCAGAGCAGCGCGCGGAAACGCTGTTTATCTTCCCGCCGGAGCGGTACCTATTTATCTACTTGCAGTTTGACGTGCTTTCGAACTGCTAGGTTGGCAGGAGCTGGGACCGAGCAACGGGAGCTCACCCCGTCGCAGGGATTCGAACCGCCGACCTTCTGATCAGCAAGCCCTAGGCTCTGTGGTTTAACCCACAGCGCCATCTGGGTCCCTTTCATATGGTACATAGCCTAGAAGAAATACAGTACTACAATGGAGTAAAACCCAATGAACACGAAAATGAGTGCTAAACTTCCTCTAGATTTGCAAAGTATAAACAATTATCAGGTAAAGAAAACATCAGAAAAATGTTGTTTGAATGCAACCTAGCTCTCATTCACAACCCTAAACTATTCATGTATAGAAGGTCCACACCATTTGCCACAGGTAGGCAGGCAAACAAAAAAAGGCAGTGCCCAGAGCTCCAGCCTTGTTAACAACACAGGCTGATTCAATTCTGAGTCAGAATGAAGTGTGCTACCTATTGAAGCAACCACCATATCTTGTCATTCCTTAGGGATAAGTCTATTGAGTACCATCATCCTGCAGACAGTGGCACTCAATTTGTGGTTTCAGGGTATGAATTTAACAAGAGGAAATGACTCTGTGAACTGTAAGAGATGATCAACTTGAACCGAACTTTGTATTATAGCTGACGCAAATAGCTGGGGAAACCCAGCCAAATGGGCAGAGTATAGATAATAAAATTGTTGTTGTTGTTGTTTCAAATGAATGAATAGGAACAGAGCAAGCAAATCTATACTCAGGTGGTAAACTGAGAGAGAAGGCTTCAGTAACAGGGCTGTAATTCTTTAAAGCAGTACAGTGCACTTCTATTTTCCTTCCTGCATCAGACAAAATGAGTACCTAGTCTAGCGTTCTACTGAATCTTTAGATAGTAACTTTTTGACTGAATTCCCAAGAATTTGACATGAACTATCCCAGGGAGTTTCTATGTCCCAACTTCACACGTGACTAGGCCTGGGCAGACCGCGATGACAGCTTCACTCAGTGGTATATCGCTGGTGAAACCATCAGCACTCTTGAGTCCCTCTGCTTCCAGCAGAGCAATATACCGCTGAGTGAAACCGCCATCGCCCTCTGCCCCAGCAGAGGGAGAATCAAGCTGAATCTCGAGGTGCCGATACAGCTTGTTCCTGCCTCCACTTCTTTAAACTGCTTGGCTGAGGAGCGTGCTGCTGCCCTGCCTCAGCCAAACAGTTTTACGGAGCCCCCAACCCGCCACCTGCTCGCAAGAGCCTGTGGAGGAATGGTGGGTTAAAGTTCTCCCCCCTCCCCAGCTGAGAGCACCCTGCCCCCACTCTTGCTTGCACACAAGTAGGATTGGGGCTGCTCAGCTGGGGAGCGCAAAACCTCCACTTCCCAGCTGAGAGATCCCAGACTCCACTTGCACACGAGTAGGAGCAGGATCGGGGCTGCTCAGCTGGGGAGCACGAAGCCCGCCCTTCCCAGCTGAGAGAGCCCCGACCCTGCCTGGCTGCCTTCTCTGGGAGGGTGAGCTGCGCCTTTCCTCCCAGAAAGACAGAGCCCACCCTCCCAGTGGAAGACAGCCAGGTGTGGTAGGGGCTATTTGATGGTGCTGGCGGGGCCAGCCCTCGCCAGCAGCCCCTCTCCGCAAGGCCTGGATAGGATGGCTTTGCACCCTGTGCCTTGCAGACTTCACCCAGGAGGGTGGACAGCATCATTCTTCCTAGGCTGAACGACCCCCCACCGGAGGAAAGAGACAGCGCACCCTCACAGGCAGGTTCCATGCGCTTGGCTACTGCCACTTTGTCCATCTTCAGGGAGTGGGAGGCAAGGTAGCTTGCCTGCCCCCCACAACAGCGAAGGCAAAGGGAGCATGGCCAAGGTCCTTGCTTCTCCAGCGTGAGTGACAGGGGACTCGGGGCTCATTCAGCTGGGGGCAGGAGCCTTTCCGCCCCCCGGCTGAGCAGCAGGCTGGGGCCAGCTGTATTGGCCACAGCCCACAAGGCACTGGGGTGAAAGCACCTCAACTCCCACGATGAGACCTGCAGCAGTTTCACCCAGCATCTCATCGGCTGGGGCCTATGCAGCTTTTCTCAACATCGCGGTATATCGCCAAACTGTGATGTTTGGCTGGCAATACACCGCAATGTTGAAAACCCAACATTGCCCAGCCCTACACATGACCAAGGCACCATTCTCATGACCTTCATAAAAAGAGCTGTTGACATGATGCAGCAGTTGCGATTGACCAATCTTGTTTATACAGAGTGAGCAAAACCACATCTTACTTAATAGATGTGGATTGAGCCAATCTGGCAGTGACTCCAACTGGACCATGAATTCAATTGGACCATGAATCCAAAGCACCCTAAAAAGATGGCTGCATCAGGCCCACATCAAGCGTTAGAGTACGCCCTAAGGGAAGCTTCCCATGTTACTATTTCAAGACACAGAGGCACTCCTTTCAGAATGATAAACATAAGTAACTAATCCAAGAGTGACATATGAACAGTAGAGTTGCATCAGACCACGACATTCTGGTTATAGTTGCATGCTGCTTTGTAGAGACTTTTGTAAGAATTGCATGCTGGAACTATGCCAAACTTCCTTCTTACTAATTAGGAGTACCTTCATTGCCACTGACTTTTTGCCAAAGTTCAGAATCATTTGGAAATAAGGCTTTGGGGATTTGTCCAGTGTCTAGAGCTTTATTTTCTCATTTCTATATAGAAAGGCCATGAATCACTCCCACTTACAGCCAAACTGAAATCTCTGCAGAACCCAAGTTAAAAGGAATATGTTTTAAGTTTAAACACAACAAAGTTATGAAGGAATGGTTGGTTAAGGAAAAGTGGCTTCCAAATTTCTCAGTTGCTGGATAAGGTTCTTCCACAATAAAAACAAACACTCCCACCCATTCCTATGCATAGTAATCTCATGGTAGAAATATGCCAGCTTTTGGAACCTAAAACAACAACTACATTTTTTTCTGATAAGCAAACAGCAGGACTGTGATTGTATACTGTGGTTGCCTATATACATGCAATGCCTAAGAGTATGAAGTGGGAAAGATCCAGATCAAATCTCTGCTTCAGAACTGCAATCACTAGGGAGCCTTAGGAAGGCTGTTCTCTGGGCCGCAATGCAGATGATGTTGATCCACATTACAGAGTTGTAAAGATGAGAGAGATAAATGGGTATACAGCATGCTGAACATACATGAAGTGCTGTATAAATGCAAAGCATTACCATAACAAACTTGTGTGTACTTATCTCCTGTTTCCACACAGGCTGGGCCTTTACCTATGGCTGCTGTGGGATTGTCAAAGCATGAACTTTCACATCCTGAGTATTTATCAAGGGGAACTGTGAGTAACAGAGCAATCCAGTGTTTCCACTGCGCTGCTTGAAAAGCTAAAACAAAAACAAAAGGGGGGGCGGGTAATTTTTATGGGACATTCCAATAACATAGAAATACAACCAGCTCAATAGACTTACTTATGAGTAGACATGTATAGGAATTGTGCTGCTAGCCTGAACACAACCCTCTATGTCTGCTAAAAGATATGGGTGGCCAAAGCTGTACTTCAGTCCTCATTGGCACAAGGATCTGAGCGGTGAGAGTATCTGACAGACAACTCAAGTTAGATTTGCCTTCCTTCCCTTCAAATAAAGCTATTCCAAGCACACAGTTGTGTGCGGCTGCTTGTAAAAGGATGCATATTAATACCACATGAAAAAGGCTAGAAATACATTTTTATAGACTGTCTGAATATAACCTTTTTCCAGAATCCATTTAAATGGATAATAATCTGCTGCTATCATTCTCTTCAGAAAGGCATGAGGTCAAGCGTGCACATTTCTAGACTTGCAGGCTCTATCCTGTAATGGTAGTTGCAGGAGGCCACCTTTTTTGGCACATGAAGATGACAGAAGCAGGCTACAACCCTAGTTCCTACAATGCCCATCACCTCACAATCCACCGAATCAAGAGAAACAAGGACTAGATGCAACTGGGTTTGGATGGGGAACACTGAGGTTCAGAATTCTCGCTCCATTGTGAAGCAAACAGGAAACACTGGGCACACCGCTGCCTACCAGAAAAACCTCTCACAAGGTTTTGTGAGCATAATGGAAAAATGATACAATGGAACACTCAGGTTAGAGCAGGGCGTTGTTAGAAACTCAGATATATAAGCTACTGCAATTGCCAAATGGCACCTTAAACCGTCTAGGCACCAATCCCCCCGCCCCGGCAAGGAAAGTTGTTGTTGTTGTTAGTCATTTCATTTCTATTCCACATTATAGTTTAAAGAAAAAAATCTCAAAGTAGTTTACAACACATTAAAACATCAAATAATACAATGCATAATAAAATAAATTCAAGCTTTAATAAAAAATATTTCAAATACTTCTCTAAGTGACATTTTGCTTTCCCATATTTATTTACCTACTTAATTTATATAGCTGCCCCATAGCAGAAGTACTCTAGGAAGCCAGTGGGGTGTAGTGGTTAGAGTGTCATGAAGTTCACTGGGTGACCTTGGAGTCAGTCACAGCCTCTTAACCTCCCTCACAGGGTCGTTGTAGGGATTAGCTGAGAAGTGACATGAACCATGCAGTCCTTGGACAAAAAAGTGGCAGATAAATGCACTAAATAAGTGGAAGGACACATTTTTCTTGCCATGAGGTTTGACTGCTTGTACAAGGCTTTGAAATTCAACAGAAAGCTTCCTGTGGCCCCATGGCCACAGCTTACCTATCCTTGGGGTACAGTGTGAGAGAAGTCTAAGGTTATGAGCCAAAGCATCATTAAGGCTAGCTCTTTGGACTTAAAACTCCTTTTGAAATAAACAAGAGCTTCAAACACAGATTTTTACATGTTGTGCAAGCCCATGAATAAAGCCAGGATTTGGTGCACATCCCAAAGACATCTCACCATGAATCATATCCCAACATGAACACATGAACATGCTTGGTGTGAATTCAGGAAAATCAAGCCATGGTTGCTAAGTGGGTCCTCGGCATTCAGAGGCCATATGTTGCAAAGAACAAGGGAGATATGCTGCATTCTTAAGAGGAATTATGGTGACAAACCATAATTTGGCCAAACTGCGAGAGGCAGTGAAGGATAGGCGTGCCTGGCGTGCTCTGGTCCATGGGGTCACGAAGAGTCGGACACAACTGAACGACTGAACAACAACAAATGGTGACAAACACAACAATGAACAAGATGTCCTTGGTCTGAGCCAGCAGCACTTATGCTCTTAAGGGAATCGCCAAGGAGACCAGCTGACCACAAAAATCTAGGATTGTGGAGCTACCCTCACCATATTAGCCATTAGGCACCAAGTGTGAACATAGCAAAGCAGGACATGGAAAGAGGATGAGCAAACACACAAATATATTTTGCAGACAGGAACTATGGGAGTGGCATGATGCATTATTTTTAAACACCAAAGGTCAGGAGAGATGCAAGAGCTCTGTCAGATAAAAGGGCCTAAATTAGCTCTGTATGTCTCTTTAGCCCCCTTGAATAGCCATTAGATCACATCACTTCATCTTCCAGTCTAGCTGAGGACAAGCCACATTTAATTCATTATTTTGTGATTGCAGCAGAAGATGGTTGAAAAGCATTCCTTATTTCAATTCAAGGTATGTTTTTCTTCTTAAGTAAGTAACAAGTTTTTAATGTAGTAAGCAAATTGTTCCCCTGTGCTCTCAAAGGCAAGGAAAAACAAACAAAAAACAGGAAGACTACAAATAGCAAAATATTGGGAGGGAGGATTATACTCTAAGTTATAAAGGAAATATTTTCAAGTAATAAAGGAAACATCAAGCACTGTAGTTTCTATTTACTGTGGTCCAATGTGGATATTAAAGGAAATCCACATGAATTCCATAACTTTTAGACAATTTATAATGACTTACTGCTTGAACTTTTGACTAGTTTGATAGTTCCAATAAATCGTAAGGATGCTCAAAGAGAGTTCCTCTAAGGGAGAGGGGGAGAAATCACCTAAATGGATTTCCTGAGAGGGCTGCACAAATGCCAGTCTTGCTCTGCATCATGTAGTCAAAAGATTCCATGTTTTCTAGGGTGCACACTCCATTCACACAGGGAAATGAAGCAGCCTAATAAGCCAGCCAGCATTTTGTGTGCATTACCCATGCACACAATAATCTATGCCCAAGAAGCCTCTGCCATGAAGCAGAGCCCAGGAGTCTCTCAGCAAAAGGGCAGCAGCTTTGCAACAGAGCCCATGCTGCTTCTAATCCCAGGTTCAGCCTTGCTCATCTCTATATATATGACCGGTTTAAGACTCTGGAGAGCCATTGCCTGACATAAGACAATTCTGGCAGCTTCCTATGCTCCCATCATAAAAATAGTTCCTCTAACGTAGATAGGTGTTGACGCTGAAGGCAAAAGCAAGGAAGACCCACTGACTCTTGTCCAAACTGCACTGAAAGAGGAACAAATATCAGTTAAGTAGCAAGCCCATACATCTCTCCCAGCAAACAGTCTGTGCAATTAACAATCCAAAAACTATGACAAAAATGCAAGCAGGTGACAGCTTGCTGTGTTTGCAGACCAGAATGTTTCACCATCTGTGGTGAGGGGGGCGGGGGAATTTTTCAAGCCTGTGGGCAGCAGCTCCTCCGAACGCAGGCAGCACAGCACTACCAAGACAAATTCCCACGTTCTTTTTTATTACATTTATATGCCACCTTTCCTTCAAAGTGGTGTACGTGGCTCTCCCCTCCCCATTTTATCCTCCCCACAACCTTGTGAGATACAATAGGTTAGGCTGAAAGATTGTGACTGGCCCAAGCTGACAAATTCACCTTCATGACTGCCACACTGGCCTTCACTGGCTTTGTCGTCTTACCTGTCAAAAATGCCTGCTATGTTTCTATTGACAATTTAACTGTAGGATCCATACTTAGCAGATTACTACTACTGGCTAAGTCATCAATATGAGAGAAACACAGCAGGAGAAAATACAGCATGAAGTTCAGAACGACTGCTTCAATCCTCCAGATCTAAAACCATTGAGAAGCTTTGTAAATTGCTGCCTGACTGTTCTCTGATATTTTACCACTACATTTACATTTGTTCTTAATTAAATAATCTGGCAACAACAACAACAACAACAACTACCTTTTATATCCAACCCTTCCACTTTCAAGTGAACTTTCAAGGTTCTTCTCCCCCCCCCCAACAAAAGGGCTGCCCGTCCCCACAAAAATCCTGGCTACACCCATGAGCAGCAGTACTCCCACTACAAAGAAGTACAAGCCTCTTTCGTCTTCAAATTGTAGGTCATGATATATACCGTAATGGGCAGAGTGTTGAACTAGGACCAGAAAGAAATAGGTTCAAATAAGTCAAGAAGCTTACTAAGCAAGTTTTGCTCACACTAGAAAACCCTACGAAAGCTTTCATAAGCTGCATGGAAGAAGAAATACAAAAGCAGTAAAAATAAATATAGCCAGGATTGCCGCTCTAAGTGTACATTAATATCCACACATTCTAGAAATAATGAGTTCAATGTCACAAGCTACATTTTTCATTATCTTCTCTGCTTAGCTGAAGTCCTCTTAATAAATGTACATTAATAAAAAATATTTTGCATAAACATTTATACCAAGTAAATTAAATCAATTTGCTTTAAGGAAATATGATATGTATTTGTTGAAGACCAGCCCCCCTTTGACCAGAAGATTTCACAACAACATACATACAATAGTTAACATGGAAAGGACAGAGGGATCAAGTTCTTGATGCATTTATCAGGATTAATATACACTAACATTCATATGAATTAAACAGGCGCTCATAACAAGACAAACAAAGCCTACGTATATGAAAATCTAAAATGAGAATCAAAATCTCACAGGGAGTCTTCAAACAATATAATTTGTGTTTATACCCACCCCCACCCCCACACACAAAATAAAAAATATGAAGTGTAAATGACGTTTAACAAATCATTTGTGGGATTGGCTGTGGTACCCTGTCAAGGGCACCAGAGTTTCCTGCTGTGTAGGCCTAATGTGTGAAACGGCCGTCCAATGGCCATTTAAACAGTGAAAATGGGGACACAGGCAAAAGAGAAAATAATTGGAGTCAGAATTTTCAATTAGAGGAGAAACAATGCAAATTTAACTCCAGAATCAAAACCTGAAATGTTCCCAAGGGCCGTTTCTCTCAATATATATGAGAAAGAAAAAGCCTGCATTGCTTTGTTTGCTAGCTACAACCTACTCACTCGTCTTGCAATAATCCCACAGACTTCAAATAGTCTGCTTTGGAGAAAGCAGTTAGTGGATTGCAGCCAAAAGCAAAGCCATTGCAGTTATTTTGGAATATTTACCCAACACTGTGAGGCAAGCTATGTGGGTTAAGCCCATTTTTATTTGTTCTAAAAGGTAAACACTTACTAAAAATAAATACCTTAAACAAGGATGAAGGGCAATAACTATTCAAAATCTAAATTGCTTAGGTTAGGACACAACCTCTGTCCATCCACAAAGTAGCTGCTAGTTTTCTATGGTGTTGCCAAAAGCGTGTGATATTGTTTAACTACGAGAAGAACAAAATGGAATCACTGTGTAACATTGCATCCCATGCCAAGTAACATCTGTATACACCATCAGGGATTCCCAATAAAAGACATCTTGTTTGGACTACATTATCCTTTCACATTTTATCATGATTCGTTGTACTGTTAATTCAAACAGAAAGTTTATGATCCTCAAACAGAGCTGTCTCTCCGCTCTCACTACTACATACAGTACACAAAGGAAATCACAGAAATCACAGAAATCACAGAATCATAGAGTTGGAAGAGACCACAAGGGCCATCCAGTCCAACCCCCTGCCAAGCAGGAAACACCATCAAAGCATTCCTGACAGGTGGCTGTCAAGCCTCTGCTTAAAGACCTCCAAAGAAGGAGACTCCACCACACTCCTTGGCAGCAAATTCCATTGTCGAACAGCTCTTACTGTCAAGAAATTCTTCCTAATATTTAGGTGGAATCTTCTTTCTTGTAGTTTGAATCCATTGCTCCGTGTCCGCTTCTCTGGAGCAGCAGAAAACAACCTTTCTCCCTCCTCTATATGACATCCTTTTATATATTTGAACATGGCTATCATATCACCCCTTAACCGTCTCTTCTCCAGGCTAAACATACCCAGCTCCCTAAGCCGTTCCTCATAAGGCATCGTTTCCAGGCCTTTGACCATTTTGGTTGCCCTCCTCTGGACATGTTCCAGCTTGTCAATATCCTTCTTGAACTGTGGTGCCCAGAACTGGACACAGTATTCCAGGTGGGGTCTGACCAGAGCGGAATACAGTGGTACTATTACTTCCCTTGATCTAGATGCTATACTCCTATTGATGCAGCCCAGAATTGCATTGGCTTTTTTAGCTGCTGCATCACACTGTTGACTCATGTCAAGTTTGTGGTCTACCAAGACTCCTAGATCCTTTTCACTTGTACTGCTCTCAAGCCAGGTATCACCCATCCTGTATTTGTGCCTTTCATTTTTTTTGCCCAAGTGTAGTACTTTACATTTCTCCCTGTTAAAATTCATCCTGTTTGCCTTGGCCCAGTTCTCTAATCTGTTAAGGTCATTTTGAAGTGTGATCCTGTCCTCTGGGGTATTAGCCACCCCTCCCAATTTGGTGTCATCTGCAAACTTGATCAGGATGCCCTCAAGCCCATCATCCAAGTCATTGATAAAGATGTTGAATAAGACTGGGCCCAAGACAGAACCCTGTGGCACCCCACTAGTCACTTCTCTCCAGGATGAAGAGGAGCCATTGATGAGCACCCTTTGGGTTCGGTCAGTCAGCCAGTTACAAATCCACTGAATGGTAGCATTGTCTAGCCCGCATTTTACCAGCTTCTTTACAAGAATATCATGGGGCACCTTGTCAAAGGCCTTGCTGAAATCAAGATAGGCTACATCCACAGTGTTCCCTTCGTCTACCAGGCTTGTAATTCTGTCAAAAAATGAGATCAGATTAGTCTGACATGACTTATTTTTCAGAAACCCATGCTGACTTTTAGTGATCACAGCGTTCCTTTCTAGGTGCTCACAGACCATTTGCTTAATGATCTGCTCTAGAATCTTTCCTGGTATAGATGTCAGGCTGACTGGGCGGTAATTGTTTGGGTCCTCTCTTTTCCCCTTTTTGAAAATAGGGACAACATTTGCCCTCCTCCAGTCTGCTGGGACTTCACCTGTTTTCCAGGAATTCTCAAAGATTACTGCCAGTGGTTCTGAAATCACCTCTGCCAGTTCTTTTAATACTCTGGGATGTAGTTCATCTGGCCCTGGAGACTTGAATACATCTAAACTAGCCAAGTGTTCTTGTACTACCTCCTTACTTATTCTGGGCTGTGTTTCCCCTGCTGAATCATCTGCTCCATATTCTTCAGGTCGGGCATTGTTTTCTTTTTTGGAGAAGACTGAGGCAAAGAAGGTATTGAGGAGTTCTGCCCTTTCTGCGTCCCCTGTTCGCATTTCACCATCTTCTCCTCTAAGTGACCCCACTGTTTCCTTGTTCTTCCTTTTGCTACGGACATACCCATAAAAACTCTTTTTATTGCTTTTAACCTCTCTAGCAAGCCTGAGTTCATTCTGTGCTTTAGCTTTTCTGACTTTGTCTCTACATGTGCTGGCTATTTGTTTGAATTCCTCTCTGGTAGTTTCCCCCTTTTTCCATTTCTTGTACATATCCCTTTTAAATCTTAACTCAGTTAAAAGTTCTTTAGATAGCCACCCTGGCTTCTTTAGGCACCTTCCATGTTTTCGTCGCAATGGTACTGCTTGAAGTTGTGCTTTTAATATCTCCCTTTTAACAAACTCCCATCCATCATGAACTCCATTCCCTTTTAGTATTACTGACCATGGGATCACACCCAGCATTTCCCTAAGTTTTCTGAAGTCGGCTTTCTTAAAGTCTAGAATTTGAGTCTTAGTATGCTTGGTTGCTCCTTTCTGATGTATAATAAACTCCAGAAGAGCATGATCACTCCCACCTAATGATCCTGCCACTTCTACCCCACTAACCAGGTCATCACTATTGGTTAGGACCAGATCTAAAATGGCTGATCCTCTTGTTGCTTCTCCCACTTTCTGGACAATGAAATTGTCTGCAAGGCCAGTGAGGAATCTGTTCGACCTTATGCTCTTGGCTGAGTTTGACATCCAACAAATATCAGGATAGTTGAAATCCCCCAAATGTTTGCACTGAGAAAAATTGACATATATGCAGGCGACAGGCTTCACTTAGGACTATTTTGCTCCTGTCCTATTCGCACATAAAGAAACAGATACCTGGACAAAGAGGAGCGTGGTTATATTAGCCCAAGATTATTATGGGTGAATACAGATACCATTTTGTATATGCCCATCATCTGGAATGCTATACCAAGCATTAACAATGCAGTTGCTTGGGGTTTTGACATTATTTTGAAAATGGTTTTTTGGAGATAGGCTTGATGAAAAGAAAGTTAATGGATACATGTGTGGTGAAAATTCCACTGCTCCTTTGTTTAAAAAAATCATGTGCTCAGTGACAAGACCACATGATTCAGCTCCACAAGGTCACAGGTTCTCTTCCCACCCTTTTCCTGTTAAACTGCAAACAAACATGCTAAGACAGGGCTCAAGAGCCACAGAATTTTATTCAGCAACTGATCTCTATGAACTATTGCTCAGTGAGCTTTAAAAGTATAGCTGACGCACTGTGAAGTAATTGCAAGCAACCAGCCAGAGCAATTCCCTAAAGCCTAAAAGGCTGAATTAACTGAAGGATTCCTGTGAAGCATCCCAGTGTCTCTAGGCTGCTTCTTGTTGTATAAGCTTCGCCTCGTGACCCTGGCTGCTAGCAGATGGCCCCAAAAACTTCTCCAGTATCACGCTGTCAATTAAAGTGTTACCAGTTATATTTACAAGCCAGTTTTCAGTGGTAGGGGGGAAAGAGATGTCAAATCCTCCCTTAATGCTGATGCCCCTTGACAGAATCATTACAGATGGTTTGCTTTTCCCAATTTTCTGCGTGCCCTTGTAACTTACTACACAAAACTTGCTTGATGTTTTTATTCACACAGTGGTCAGCTCATAGCATATATCTGCTGGCTTTTCTTATAAGTCAATGCAAGCCAAAGTATCTATTAAATTATTGAAAGGCCTGGTCACACATCGTATTAAACCACAGTTCAAAACAAACAACAGTTTAATGTGAATGTGCAAGCTGCTCAAATGTTCTCGGCTCCTCCCGCACTCCAAGAACCAAGCCAGAATCTGGCTTATGACAAACCATGAGTGGTAACTTAAGGTTTGTTCGTGGCTTACAGCTAATGGCTTGTTAGGAGAGACACGAGCCCAGGTTCAGACATTATGGCCAACCAGAATATGGCTTGTTTCCTGGCAACAGCAGGACTGGTGGAGCCGCTGAGCAAGACAGCATTGCAGCAGCAGTCTGTGCATTGAGTTAAACCAAAGTTTGCTTTTAGCTATGGTTTAATGTGATGTGCAAACTGATCCAGTGTCGCGACCCGACTAGACACTGATAGACCGGGGTCCGCCAGGGTCGCGCCATGCGGGCGCCAGGAAGGGGAACCATGCAGCGGGCCAGAGAAGGGGGCGACAGCGGAGCCAGGCGCGCAGGGGTTAAACCGAGCGCAGCAAGGCCCGACCTCGCCCAGGCATGCCCCGCGGGGTAAACAACCCCAGAATGGGCGATAACGACCGCTAACGAGCCATCAGCAGCGGGCGTGGTGGAACCGGCAGCATCGCAATAACAATGCAAAAAGCACCCATGAATGGTGCAGGTAGACCAGAGCAGTTAACTCTTTTGTCCAAGCCACCCCGGGTGGGGAAGAGGATTACCCCCGGACCTTTAGGGCAGAAGGGAGGGGGGAATTGGGAGTCACCCAGCAAGGTGTACATAAGGGGGATTCTGAGGTGGCCTCCTCAGAATCCTCACGGACTTTCCACGTTTCTCTGTGTGCTGTACAATAAACTTCAAGACAACTTCCGCTGACTTCTCGGAGTGGCGTGCGTTCTTGACAGCTAGCTACAGTCACCATTGGGGACACGACATAGTGAGGATTCTCCAAAACTTCAACGTCCGTATCGTGTTGGGATCGCTTACCGGCAGCTACCGAGATGGCGACCCCATGGCGCGGAGCGGCACGTTTTCAGACCCCCGTTACCTCGAGCACCCTACTCGAGCGGCCGGCGGATCTGTTCACCTCGAATCAACGGAGCCTTTCCTCGGCCGGACCAGACAGCGGGAGCCTGGGCGAGCTACGGCGACTCCAGGAGCAGCTGAACCGCCTCATCTGGGAGCGGCTGCGGGTTGGCGAGGAGTCGGGCCGGTTGTTGGACCAGGCCTGTGGGGGCGCGGTGCCCCGGACAAGTCGTAGCGGCGGCGGGAGCCAAGGCCACGCGGGATCGGGGGTCTGCAGTCGGCAGACCCCAGGGGAGGGCTCAGGTCAGGAGCCTGGAGTGACTCAGCGGCTGACGTGGTTGGACGGGACGGCCCCGAGGGGGCAGGTGCTTCCCCTGCCAAGACGTCGCAGCAGCCGGCTGGAGGACGACGCAGTGGCGGGGAGTTCCACGGGTGACAGCAGCGAGGACGAGCGCGCGGCAGCGACCCCGGAGGCCCGCGGGAGGCACGTCCGCCGGAGGGCGACGGCGCGGCGCAGGCCGCCCCCGGAGCTGAGGGCCACTTACGAGGGGGACCCGGCGGAACTCTCCACCTTCATCTTCCACGCAAGGAACCACGCCAGAAGGTACGGGGGAGGCGACTGCGACCCAGAGGACTTGGTAGCGGCGGTCATCTCCTCCCTGCAGGGGAAGGCCGGCCAGTGGGCCATGCTCCTGGTCGACCGCAGGGACCCGGCTCTGGCCACCCTGGAGGACTTCTTGGCGGCCCTTCGAGAGCGCTTCCAAGACCCGCAGGCGGAGGAGAAGGCGAAGCGACGGGTCCAGAAGGCCAGGCAAGGGGGTCTCCCAGTACAGGACTATGTAGACATGTTCAGGGGGGAGGCCGCCCGAATCTCCTCTTGGAACGAGGAGGTCCTCGTCCACTATTTCAAGGAGGGCCTCCATCCTGAGCTCCGCAAGTGGGCCGTAGTGAAGGGGACCCCTCGGGAGCTGTCGACGCTGGACGGCTGGTGCCGCACGGTGGCTCAGTTGGAAGCAGACCTGGGGATGCTGGAGTTAGAACCCAGGGCGGGCAAGGACCGAAGGCCCGCGGAGAACTCAGGGACCCCCCGTCCCGCCAATGGCGCGGGGGTCCCCCGGCCCAAGCGCACCCCCGACCTGGAACGGGAGAGGAGACGCCGGGAGGGACTCTGCATGAGGTGCGGAGGGGCAGGACACTATGCGGTGGCGTGCCCCAAGCGACCCCCGGGAGAGGTTCGGACCCCGGCAGGGTCCCAAGCGACGTCGGGAACCAGTAGGACACCCAAGACCGGGAGCCGGGCGGCTGTCGCGTCGGAGCCAAGGGGAAAGCGCCAGTCCGACTCCGAGGGCTCGGAGTCGGGAAACGACCTGGACCTGCAGTGAAGGACGCCCGGCTGCAGGTCCCGCCAGGGTCAACGGACCCCAAGAAACGGGCGGGAAGACCACCCAACCTGGTCCGGGTGAGGCTGGAAAACCCGGACGGCGGCAAGCAATGGACGGGCGATGCGCTGCTGGACTCGGGCTGCGACCACAGTATGCTGCACCCCGAAGTGGCCAAGGAACTGGACTTGCCCACCCAGGTTCGGAGCACCCCCTTAGTTTTCGTCCAGATGGACGGCAGTCCCATAAAGGGGGGTCCGTTCGGGGTGGAAGTGGGGCCGGTCTCCTTGTGGGTGGGGGACCACCGGGAGTCCAGGATGCTAGTTAGGGTCCCCACGGATGGGTACCAGGTAGTGCTGGGGTTGGACTGGCTGATGGAACATAACCCCATAGTAGACTGGCGCTCAGGGCGCCTGACGTTCGACCTGGATAGGTGTGGGCAGCACAGGGTCGAATCGGACCCCCAGTGCCCCGGGAAGGGGGAGGCCAAAGGGGTCCACGGGGACGAGAGCAAGCTGGATGTGGTGGCGCCGGAGATACCCCCGGAGTACCGGGATCTGGCGGCGGTGTTCGGGGAAACCGAGGCAGACGAGCTGCCCCCCCACCGCCGCACAGATTGCGCCATCGACATCCCAGAGGATGCGGTCCTCCCCAAGGGACGCATCTACAAGATGTCCGGGGAGGAACTCCAGGACCTCAGGGAGTTCCTGGACAAGAATCTGGCCAGAGGGTTCATCCGCCCCGCCAAGAGCCCCATGGGGGCTCCGGTCATCTTCGTGGGCAAGAAGGATGGCACCCGGAGGTTGTGCCAGGACTACAGAGGGTTGAACGCCATAGCGGCAGGGAACGCGTACCCGCTTCCCCTCATCCCGGATCTGCTGGACCAGTTGGGTACCGGCACGATCTTCACGAAGCTAGACTTGAGGGAGGCATACTACCGGGTGCGGGTCCGGGAGGGGGACGAATGGAAGACGGCTTTTAACTGCCAGTTTGGACAGTTCGAGTTCCTGGTAATGCCGTTCGGTTTGAGCGGGGCCCCGGGGGTGTTCATGAGCCTCATCAACGAGGTACTCCACGACCTCCTGTACAAAGGGGTGGTGGTCTACCTGGACGATGTGCTGGTGTACAGTCAGGACCCCCAGGAACACGTCCGGTTGGTCCGGGAGGTCTTGCAGAGACTCCTGGACAACCACCTATACGTCAAGTTGCCCAAGTGCGAGTTCCACCGCCCCTCCTTAGATTACCTGGGGTATAGGATCTCGGCGGCGGGGGTGGCCATGGATCCCCAGAAGGTGGAGGCAGTCCTGGGGTGGGAGCGGCCGCGGACACGGCGCCAACTCCAGAGCTTGCTAGGGTTCGCAAATTTCTGCAGGGGCTTTTTGCCCAACTATTCGGCCTTGGTGACCCCCCTCACCGATCTCCTAGGCACCAAGGGGAAAGGAAAGGGGGCCAAGCGTCCCGGGGCGGCTCTGGATTGGGGGTCCCGGGCGGAGGAGGCTTTCCAGGGGCTCAAAGGGGCGTTCGCCGCCGAGCCTACGCTGATCCATGTGGATCCAGCCCGGCCCATGGTGGTACAGGTAGACGCTAGTGATGTGGCCATGGGAGCGGTACTCCTGCAGAGGGACGGGGAGGGCCGTCTCAGGCCCGGAGCGTACCTGTCCCGGAAGTTTGGGAAGGCGGAAAGGAATTGGTCTACCTGGGAGAAGGAGGCAGCGGCCATCCGCATGGCGCTTGAGGAGTGGAGGCACTGGCTGGAGGGGGCAAGGGAACCGTTTGAGGTCTGGACAGACCACCGCAACCTCGAGGCCCTCCGACAGCCACGGAAGCTGACTGCCAAGCACATGCGGTGGGCAGAGTTCTTCTCCCGGTACGATTTCCAGCTAAGCCACATCCCCGGGAAGGACAACTTCCTCGCGGACGCCCTGTCTCGCCTGCCCCAGTACGAGGCGGATGTCCGCACAGAGATGCGTCCACTATTTGAGGACAAACACCTAGCCCGAGCCGTCACCACCCGTAACCAGGCTAGGAGGAAAGAAGGACAGACAGGGGGTCAAGATGGGACACCCCCCCGGGAGCGCAGCCAGCCTTCTGCAGCGCTCCGCGACAGACTAGTGGCAGCGTATCCAACAGACGCGGAACTACAGAACCTGCGGGACTCCTTGACACTGGAAGGGGACATCTGGAGAAGGGGGAGCGCTGCGTACGTCCCGGAACCCCTCCGGAGGGCCGCCCTGGAGGCATGCCATGACGCCAAAGCGGCTGGGCACTTCGGCTTCGTCAAGACGTGGAAGCTGGTTCGGCGGAGCTTCTGGTGGCCCACGCTCCGCAAAGATGTCAAGGACTACGTTGCGGGCTGCCCCATCTGCCTCACCTGCAAGCCGGCAGTGGGCAAGCCGCAGGGCCTCCTACAGCCTCTGGAGGTCCCACCTCGACCTTGGTCGGTGATCTCCATGGACTTTATTACGGATCTGCCACCCAGCCGAGGCAAGACAGCAATATGGGTCGTGGTGGACCTGTTCTCCAAGCAAGCCCATTTCGTGCCCTGCGCCTCACTGCCTACCGCCACCCAGGTGGCAAAACTGTTCATGGAGCACATCTTCCGGCTCCATGGGGTTCCAGACAAGGTCATTTCCGATCGCGGCTCCCAGTTTGTGTCCCGATTTTGGAAGGCGTTCCTGGGACTGCTGGGGATCGAACAGGGACTCAGCTCGGCCTACCACCCCCAGACTGACGGACAGACGGAACGTGTCAACCAGGTGCTGGAGCAGTACCTGCGGTGTTTTGGCTGCTACCAGCAGGACGACTGGTCACAGCTGCTTCCGTTGGCGGAGTTCGCTTACAATAACTCCGTACATAGCAGCACGGAGATGTCCCCCTTCGCCGTGGTCTACGGGACCGACCTGAGGCACCTGCCGGACTTGGGGGAGCCCACCGCCCGGGAGCCGGAGGAGCTCGGAAAGTGGAGAGAGAGGACGGCCAGGTGCTGGGAGTCCCTTCGGGAACAACTGCTGGAGGTCAAGGCGGCGCAGAAGAGGACGGCGGACCAGCGAAGAAGACCGGCGGGGGACATCAAAGCGGGGTGCCGGGTCTACCTGTCCACGCGGCACTTGAAGCTGGGCCTCCCCAGCAAGAAACTCGGGCCCCGGTACTTGGGCCCGTTTAAAGTGCTAGAGGTAATCAACGGAGTATCTGCGAAGCTGGAACTCCCAAAGAACTTGCAACAGATACACCCGGTGTTCCACTTCAGCTTGCTGAAGAAGTCCCCGGAGGACGACGGTTGGCACCCCGTGGCGGCGCCACCCACCCCGTTGATCCTGGCGGGAGGGGAGCACCATGAGGTCAAGGACATTTTGGACTCCAGACTCTACAGAGGGCGTTTGCAGTACCTGGTGGAGTGGAAGGACTTTGCTATGGGGGACCGAGAATGGGTGTGGGCATCGGACGTTTTGGCCCCACAGCTGGTCAAGAGATTCCACCAACAGTGGCCAAACCGGCCGGGGGGCCCCGGGACTCAGAACGCTCCCCAGGGGAGGGGGGAGTCAGTTTCGGGGGGGCAGGATGTCGCGACCCGACTAGACACTGATAGACCGGGGTCCGCCAGGGTCGCGCCATGCGGGCGCCAGGAAGGGGAACCATGCAGCGGGCCAGAGAAGGGGGCGACAGCGGAGCCAGGCGCGCAGGGGTTAAACCGAGCGCAGCAAGGCCCGACCTCGCCCAGGCATGCCCCGCGGGGTAAACAACCCCAGAATGGGCGATAACGACCGCTAACGAGCCATCAGCAGCGGGCGTGGTGGAACCGGCAGCATCGCAATAACAATGCAAAAAGCACCCATGAATGGTGCAGGTAGACCAGAGCAGTTAACTCTTTTGTCCAAGCCACCCCGGGTGGGGAAGAGGATTACCCCCGGACCTTTAGGGCAGAAGGGAGGGGGGAATTGGGAGTCACCCAGCAAGGTGTACATAAGGGGGATTCTGAGGTGGCCTCCTCAGAATCCTCACGGACTTTCCACGTTTCTCTGTGTGCTGTACAATAAACTTCAAGACAACTTCCGCTGACTTCTCGGAGTGGCGTGCGTTCTTGACAGCTAGCTACAGTCACCATTGGGGACACGACATCCAGCATGTAAGAGACTACAGTAGTCTGGTTCAGATCTCACCTCTATAATGATCACACTTAGGAGGAAATCCTCCTCTCTCAACTGCACATCTGTACTATGGGGATTAACATTGACCTACCTTGCAGGGATGTTGTGAGGATAACTGAGATAAGGTACACGAAGGACTGATGACCAACAATGGTGCAGATTCAATTATCAGCACAGATATTGTACCTCCATTGCCTCAGCCAATTATCCCAAAAACAAACTGAATTTCCATCAGAGAAAAACATTTATTAGTGGCCAGATGCACAATGTTGGATATTTGACAATGCACGTGCTACAAAAAGCAAAAGACAGCACCTGCATTTAGAAATCATTCAGTTGCATATGCAATTTTTGCCCATGGGTCCTAAACACAAGGATACCCAAGGCACTCTGTGGAATTTCAGGGGTATTCAAGACAATGGAGCAGAAAACACTATGGGTAAAAAGGACAGGCTTCAAACTTCTGAAACACATTGAAGCAGGGATGAGGAACCCATGGTGGTGCTCCAGAGGTTGCTGGGCTCCCTTAGCCCAAGCTAGTATAGCCAGTGCTCAAGGATAATGGTAGCTGTAGTCCAACAAGAGCCACAGGTTCCCCAATCCCACCTAAAGTGTCAATCCACTAAAGATTAACAAAATACACACCTCTTTATTTCTTTACATAACTTAAGTTCAGCAGAAGTTCCAACTACCTATTACACCAAATCAAGACTGACATGCAACACCTGCCTCGCTACCCAAGATGAATAGCTTCCAACCACTTAGGCCAGTGTTTCCCAAACTTGGGCCTCCAGCTGTTTTTGGACTACAACTCCCATCATCCCTAGCTAGCAGAACCAGTGGTGAGGAATGATGGGAACTGTATTCCAAAAACAGCTGGAGACCCATGTTTGGGAAACACTGACTTAGGCAAAGATGTTATAATATATAGTAAGAGTGTTGTTCTTTCTCTGCCCTTCACTTTGAATAGCATAGGTAACATGGTAACTTGGCTAGCAACAGCTTTTCCCAGACTATTTCAAGGCTATATGATAAAGATGCAAGATCTTCTGCCCTGCTTTTCAAGCTGTAAACATGTCCAAAAGACAACGGCGTGTGTGCATACTGGCAAATCAAGCATAGGTGCTTTGGCGGACTTGCAGGCAAAGCTGCTGTAAATACCATGCTTTGGGCTACCGATTCATGCTGTTCAACTTTCATTTAGTATTTCATTGCATTTGCACTGTTCATTAACAACCTCCACCCATAAAATCATATATATTTTTTAATACAACTGAACAAATACTGCCCTCAAGTAGAACTGTGCTACCCAAACAAAGGACTGGAATTTCCTGTGAGTAAATGAAGACAAACTGTCGCTCAAGTGGATTTTCCTCCAGTTATGGTCTATTTCACAGCTGTTGTAATGCCCAACAGCTGAAATGTTTAAATCTGGTTTTTATATTAGCAGCACTCAGTCAGAGTTGTTTTGAGACACACGCGTGAGTGGTTTGTTCTCAAGGGGATCTCATCACAATAAAAGTAATTGCAAGAATCTTTCTTATTTCTACACCAGGCAAGCAGTTTCAAGCTAACCATAATTGCCTTTCATTTCAACCAGTCTCAGCTTTAAAGGAGTAACTCAGAATTAGATCTGTTGTACAAATTAAACACTACCAAGACTCACATGCTGGGAACTGTTTGGACAGGAATAATACAATCAGCCTGAAGCAAAACTGGCAGGATTACCGTATATATGCACTCCAAGGCATAAAGGAGAGTTTGAAGGTCCAGCTTTACTCAGAACAGCAGTCTATCAGGGTAAGTGACCCACAATCATTCTCTGACTATTCAAACACACTTTTTCATACCAAAAAAAGAAAAAGAAAATTGTTTGCAAAAGTGAATGTTTTCAGGACTGAGAAAAAAACAGTAAATCATATGTAAGTCTGTACAAACGAAGCTGTTTCAAATATGGTTGTATTTCTAAACCACAATGATAGACTTTGTTATACTCATATTTTAAAAGGCACAATACATGTCCATATATATTGGGTGGTATTCAACTAAGCTTTACTCAGAGTAGCCCCAGTGAAATTAATGAACTTGACTATGCTAGGTCCATTTACTCCTCTGAGTAAAACTTAGTTGAATACCACCATGTTCTGCTGTGGTCATCTTGATAACTCTATGCTGTATCAAGTATTTATGGTATGCATAACAAATAAACAGAGCTGAAAATATGGGGCTAAAGTACATAGGACAAGATTCTTAATTTATTGCATACCCATTTTCTGGGTTGCGTTGCATGTCCGACTCACTCTAAAGGCTTCTGAAGTACCAAGTGACAAGCATATATTTGCCCCAGCCCTCTTCTCAAGCACAGATGTGGAGAGGGGTCATTCCAGCAGTTGCACTGTGTTTGAAGGGCCTTCATTCTGCAGGGACGATCTACCACTCCCATCCCCAACTATACTTAAGAAGAGAACAGAGATGGTTCTTTTCTGTGCTGTGCTGCTTTCTGAGGTGCCACAAGCAGGGCCAGCTCAGGACATTTTGGTATTTGAGGCAAACCACAAAATGGTGCATGCACACCCCAGACAGGGAACAAGGGGAGGGTGAAGCTCTACATCAGGAACAAGGGGCAGAATGAAAATCTGCACACAATGAGTTCCTTGGAGCAGTGTTAGAAACTGGGATAGGAATGCTAGGAGCCATGTGGCTCCTGGGACCTAGGTTGTGAGCACCAAAACAAAATGTCTAGGAGACATATTTTTTTTACTGCCCCACTACCAGACCAGGCAGCCCAGTAGCAAAATAAATAAATACATAAATTTAAGCTGCCAAGTGAATCAGGGGGTCTGGGGGGTGGCAAAATAGTTGATTTGCCCAGCAGCAGCAAAAAACAAATATGAGTCTTTTGCTGCTGCGCTACTGGGTGAATTATCTGTTTTGCAGGGTAGCGCAGTAGCAAAAGACAAGTCTGCCCTGCCCAGTGCTGCCCAGCAGACCCCCTGAATCACCTGGCCAGGCAGGTGGAGATGCTAGGCGCCAAAGGTAGCGCCTGGACGTACATCTCCATCCAGTTGCAAAAGGCTGATTGCCAATCGCCAAATGCGACTGGTGCTGGCTAATTTTGAACCGTGCCTTAGAGGCCGGATTTGCTGCCCCTCTGTATACTGCAACCCAAGGCAGTCACCTCACTTTGCCTCATGGAAGGGTTGGTCCTGGTCCCAAGCCCCTTGAAAGTACAGGTGTTTGTTCCTGATCCAGCACAACATTTCAGTTGTTCCTCTCCATCCTTTGCTAAAATAATGAGGCAGGTTTGCTTTTCTGAATAAAAATATTTTTTAAGCGTTCATCTCACAACAAACCCCACAGAAGATCAAAAAGCAACTGAGTTATCTCTGTTGAAAGAAGCTACTTAAAGTAAGGGGTTTACAAAACCATTCTTGGAAATAGAAGCCAATTGTATTATCTCTTATCTTGAGGATAAGCCCAGAGCAAAATCACATTGCAAGACAACTAGGGCAAAACCCATTTATGCTACTGGCAATGAGACAGTGAACACACACACCTGCTATTTGTTATTACAGCAGTATCTAAACTGAAAAAAATTGCAACACTTTTTAACATCTTTGTACTACAAGAGCCAAAGAAAGAAAAAAGATTTTAGTAGTTTGTTTTAATGCAAAGCATTCACACACGCAAATGTGTGAGTGAGAGGTAGACAGAAATACATTAAGAGAAGGAGAAATGTTGTGAGCATCAGCACACCTTTCCATTCCTATTCTCCTCATAAGGCTTGACTGGAGTTGGTCAGAGCCAGGCTGCCATTGTCTGCTCCAAAAATGGGTCCTGTTCTTCCACAGCTTCCAAGGCAGTCATGAATGCAGTCGTGCAGATTCTCCCATCCCAGCATTACAATAGGACAAGCCGCACCCCAAAACAAAGGATGCCTACCCATCCTGAAGGTATTTTCTTGAATCCCCTTTAGTTTTCAGTGGAGCCTAACAACAGCAAAGTAATCCAACTGTAAACCACCTTCTCAAATAGTCTCATCAGAATGTTTAAGGCCTAGCATATACCTCTGAATATACAAGACTGGTAGAATCCTGCCAATGACGATTGAGGTGTTCCACTGCTGGTCTTTCACATCACAGCACTTGGGTGCACGTTCTGACCTGTGTCTGTAAACCAGCTGATCCTAAGTGGTCCCCTCCATATTAACATTTGAAGCTGCCTTTTACCAAGTTGGAAGATTACCGGTAGTTCATTCAACCTAGCAATGTCAGCTATAACTGGGAGAAGCTCTCTACAACCATAAGCAGAGATATTTCCCAATCATGCTATCAGACATCCTTGAAACTGGATCCTCGGGCCTTCTGTATACAAAAGCTAAGCATTCCCCCACAGGCAGTGTGGTATAATGGTCAGTGTGTCAAATGCCCACTGAGCCAAGTTCACTGGGTGACCTTGGGCAGCCACTGTCTCAGTTCATCATATCTCACAAGGCTGTTTTGAGGATAAAATGGGGGAGGCGAGAACCATGTACACCTTTCTTGAGTTCCTTGGAGGGAAGGGTGGCATAAGGGGGGCCTCATTGGAGTAGGTGTTGTAGAGGCAAAACCATACAACCATCTGCACTTCAAACCAACATATTTAACTTTAATGTCTTCTTCCTACAGAAAACCTTATATTCTCCTGTTAAAAATCTGAGACATCTTTGTAGTGCTGCAGTTCAATACCCTGTTCTACTGTACTTAGCTGGGAACCACAATAGTGAGAGATTTAAACCTCATTCAGCTATGTACTGTAAACCAGTATTAAGTGGCCAAAACACACTGATATTTAACTAGCACTAGCGGGACGAGGACGGCGCTGTGGGTTAAACCACTGAGCCTAGGGGCTTGCCGATCAGAAGGTTGGCGGTTCGAATCCCCGCGACGGGGTGAGCTGCCATTGCTCGGTCCCTGCTCCTGCCAACCTAGCAGTTCGAAAGGACGTCAAAGTGCAAGTAGATAAATAGGTACCTCTCCGGCGGGAAGGTAAACGGCGTTTCCGTGCGCTGCTCTGATTTCGCCAGAAGCGGCTTAGTCATGCTGGCCACATGACCTGGAAGCTGTACGCCGGCTCCCTCGGCCAGTAAAGCGAGATGAGCACCGCAACCCCAGAGTCGTCCACAACTGGACCTAACGGTCAGGGGGCCCTCCTAAACACTTTACGCAGTAATCATGTTCAGCATGTCTACACCAATGCTGCACTGGTGCTTATTATTATTAACATATACATTATGAAACCAAACTCTCAAGGACAGATGCCAAGGAGCCATAACTTTGTGGCACATGTCCATAACATTTGGACTTTGCACACTGTTAACACCAGTTGTAGCCCTGACTAACACAATTGCTCCATAAAGCATGGAGCATGCCCCTGGCTTTCTGAGCATTCAGATCACATAGTCTACTTCACAGGATGATTTGCCAAGTATTACAGGATCTTATTAAATACGGACAAACCTTTTGCATGAACAGGGAAGAGATAAGGCATACAGCTGTGGTCTGTTTTACATGAAGCATGTCTTTTCAGGCCAGTTAACCTCATAGCTCCTGTTTCCCTTGGACAATTATCAGAAGTGTTACTTGCAATTTGAAGCACTTTGGCATCCATTCTTTTCCAAACAACAGCAAAAGAAAGAAATGGAACATCTGTGAGGCCACAAGTGTGAGGAAAAGACTATATGCCCACAGAGGAACAATGCACAGCACAAGGAGACAACCACAAAATTCATCTGGATGGCAAGACTCATTTATGGAAAATTCCAACACTTACACACACAAAAAATAGAACATGACAGCAGCTATGATCACTTTTTCCCTTACAATTTGGAAAAAAGAAATATAATTGAGACAGCCACCCTCCCGCAATTGAGACAAAACCAAAAAATACCAGTCAGCTTGCTCATCTGGGCAAGGGGGCGGGAGAGAGAAGAGGCAACTTCACAACAACACAAGGAGTTTTCACAGCTGAAATCCCTTTGCAGAGTGCGTCATTAAACTACCGGTAGTCAAATGGGCCTGTACTGGAAAAGTATTGGAAGAAGACATTATTAGCAGTGTAGATGGGAAAACACACACACGTCCACCACCATCCAATCTTGAAATTAGAGGTAACCTGCTGGCGAACACAGTTCAACATACTAAGGCAACTGGGTGAAATCAGTAATTTCAAACAATTCTAATTACGCACAAACTAAAGCTGTTGGAAGCTGTAATTGTCACTCTCAACGACATAAATGGATATTTGTTTGTTTTCATTTTATCCTCACAAAACCCCTGTGAGGCAGGTTGGGCTGAAAGAGTGGCTGGTGGAAGACTGTCCCAGGGGAATAAGGAATTTTGAACCCTAGCTCCACTCCAGCACTCTCCAATGCATCACGCGGGCGTCATAAACATGGTGTGAATTCTGGTGCATCATCCAACCACTTTTTCCACATCAAGTGATTAAGTGTTTAGGGCTGCAATCCTATGTACACTTGTGTGGAAGAAATGCCCAATGACACTGGCACTTACTTCCAAGTAAACATGCATGTACATGACTCTAATTTATAAAGTCCAATGCACTTAATAAAAGGGGGGCGCTTTGCTTTTTTGTTTCAGCTCCACTTCTAATCTAGCCACAGGCTTCTCACAAGGCTAATTGGCTGGACAGTAATTCTCCGTTTAAGCACCCATTAATATGGGTTAATACTTATTCTGCTCATTACCTTGGAAAGCAGGTATTGTTTTGAAGGACTGTGAAGATGAGTGTTGACAAATGAGGCGTCTAATTCACAAAGTGTGTTTTTTTCAGTTGCTTATATATATTCAAATAGTTTCAAATCATTCAATATATTGTGATTCTAGGTAAAAGTGTTCACAGTGAATTTTACCATTGTACAGTAGGCTAGCTTCTGCACACGCCAACACTTCCCTCTTTATGCTCCATCCAGGCAAGCAAAGGGCATTATCAGAGTTCAAGGTCACATTCCAACCAGGCAAAAACACTCAAGGAGGGTACAAAGCAGGGCTGGAGAAAGGTGTGCCCCCAGAAAGTCCCAACAGCCAAACAGAGAGGTCTGGAGGGCTGCACTTGGCTAGGAAGCAGAGGGGTGAGATGATGGGAAAGCCAGTGTGGTGCAAACACATGGGCAAAGCCAACTGAATTTCCCGTCAGTGTGCCTGCACCATACAAACCTCCCTGCTGCATCGCCCATTCCCCTCTTTCTTCTTGGGAAGCAGCTGTGAGTCAGCTCTCAGGAGGCAAGATGAGCACTGCCACCACACCTCACCATCTGCTACTGAGTGTAGAGTTAGATATAGGAACCCCAAGTTCAAATCCACAGCTATCCTCTTTGTGGTTTGGTGTTGGGCAAGCCATTGGTCATACAAAAGCCCTCACACATTTAAACCCAACGTGGAGGAGTTGTGGGACTGCATGGGCTAGCCTCCCCCTCAACACTGACATGCCCACCAACAATCCTTCACCAATCATGAGAAGGGAGCGTATGGACAGAGTGCCTTCAACAGGATTGTGGGGAGAGAATCCTGGGCCAATCTGGATCGCCACACACACGCATATGGAATTTTACATGTGTTCTTCCAATACATGCATAGTGCTCCTTCTCAGGCTCACAGTAGGGCCAACACAACCCTGTAAATCCCCTCAACATGTGAGAAAATTTCATTATGTCAGCTAAAAGGTAAAACATAATTAATACTTTAAAATAAGATTGACAAACTGTTGTGCAGTCCCATGTAAAGCTAAAGTACACATCATACAGGCAAAGCCCGCAGAATCAAACATAATCTTTTATATTTGATGTTTTTCAAGAAATTGAATATATTGACACATACTACTTTTGAGATACCAGAGCGGTAACACCTTTTAAAGAGCTATCTTTAGGTAGGAATGGGGGGAAGGAAAACAAATTCACTGAATATCATTTAACTATGTGTAAACAGTTTGCACCATGATTATCAGCTTTCTACTTTAAAAAGGTATCTTCATGTTCCTAAACACCTAAGGCTGATCCATGATAGTACGACTGGTACAACTTGTGGGGTAAGCACACTACTACTGCAATCTGCACCATCATGGCAACTCAAAACACAGCTTCCACCACTGCATGCATCATGGTCCCACAAAAGTCACAAATTCCATTTCCCCACAAACACAACAAACTTTTGCACTGGGCCCAAGTACACAGGCCAGCCAAAGTAAATAATGAGCACTTTTTGTGTTGAAGATCCATAAACATTTTCAAACCAGCAGTTTTGGTCAGGGCTGTTTCCCTTTCAGAAGGCTTCTAAATATTCACTGCTTCCAGAATTTTGCTACAGGGGATTACACACACCCAAGATCTTCTGGATGCTCCCAGCAACACTGAGACCCCCTTCCCCAGAGCTCTCATCTGGGTTGTAATTTGGTGAAGATAAGAAACAGCAGGAGCACTTTCAAGTAGCAGGAGAGAGACTCCATCTTATTTGGCCATACTCCAGTGAAAACAGGGCAAGGCCCTGCTCTGCCAAGCCAGAAGATTCGGGGATGGCAAAGAACACCAAAAAAACAAAACAAAAAAACTGGATAATAAGCAAGTCAACCTTAAGTAGGCCCTATATATAGAGGGCATATCATTACATTCTAGCTCCTCAAATGCAGAAAGACTCAAACTACGATGTGTAACCTACAATGCAGTTAAAAAAGAGCGGAATCAGGGGCAGAGAGCAGAAGGGAAAGTCATCATTCGCATGCACCACCGCTGTCTGTAAATCTTTGTGATATACAGGCCCCCTTCCACCCCACATACATTCCAGCTACCATGGTTATGCTGGTAAATGATACTCTTTCCCTCTGCTCACATTTCACTCAAGGCCAATCACAGCGCAAGTAACTTGGCGAGAAGCCATTTGTTTTGCATCCCTCATTTGCCTCATAAACAAAAGAGGCCCCAGGAGACATCCCTTTGACACCTTGAAAGTAATCCTCGCTTTCCCACAGGGGGTGCGGGAATGATCACATTCCAATTTCATAAAACTGTAGGACAGAACTAGGTCACCCAGTAATTGTGTAGCCTTAAAGGGGCAGCCGAGTTTGGATTTCACTTTGAAGTCTGAAAATGAGGTCAACATCACAGGAAGGGGTGGGGAAGAAAAGGCAGTCTTGAGGGGACATCTCTTTTGACATGCATACCATCCATATGAGAACCACACGCTGTGGCCCTCATTCCTGAAGGATTTATAAATAAAAGCAGAGACTGTACAAACGTACCTAGCTGGGAGCTTTACTGATCGAGTCTGAACATTGTGAGCATTTCACACAGGGCTCTGGTTTTCCTCCCAAGGTGCTATTTTCTTTAACATCTCCTTCTGCGTAGCCAGTGCCTCCCGGCTGGAAGAGGTGGGGAGAACACACACAAGTTTTCAAATTGTGCTCAACTTCTGGCGGGTCCTTGAAAATGCATTCAGGGTTTCCTCAGTAAGATGAGGCAGACAGCTTGTACTGTACACTGCACACTCCTGCAGTGTACAGCCCCAGTAGTACATTGGGACCTTCAAGGATGCACTCTCAGGTGATATAGGGCAACGGTGAGGCCTACAATCAGTGCCCTGCATGAAGCGACTTGCACTGTGCTCTATACGTGTCCCTGGATCCATTGCAACATGCAAGCCCAATCCGTAGAGATTCCTCAGTAGGCAAGGGTTTCCTAAAAGAAGGTTTGAGAACCACTGCACCTAAGAAATTGTAGCGTCTCAGATAAAATTTCTGAAGGCAGCCACCGCCTCACTCTCTTTTAGTTTCATCAGGAACTTAGTTACAAGTAGATAGCCGTGTTGGTCTGTCATAGTCAAAACAAAATAAAAAAATTCCTTCCAGTAGCACCTTAGAGACTAACTTAGTTGGTCTCTAAGGTGCTACTGGAAGGAATTTTTTTATTTTATCAGGAACTTAGAGCATTATGAGTGAAATCCTTGTTGACGGCTTAGGTGACACTTAATCTTTTGAAGTTGTAAGTCCTGGATGCTTAATGGGCAGGTCCATCGGCAGATTCCAAGAACAAAACAGAAATTGCTGAGGAGTGCTATGACGGGATAGCAAATTTTCAGGGTTAAGAATTCACTGACAGTTTTTCAATGAAGTGAAGTTCTGAAACCAGAAATTAGATTCTTTAGTTTTTCCCTATATATGGAGGGAAACATTCACTTACATGTGCAAAGCAAAGGAGACCACAATTCACGTGGCAGTTCAGTGTGTTTTTGAAAAGCAGGCCTATTTGCACAGCTCCATCCTTGCTCACACTAGAGTGTAACAGAATGTTAGTAACTAAATACTGTATATTTAAAAGTGCGAGAATGTTACAGTACATCAAGGCTTTTTGCCTTCAGGTATATTTGACTGTTCAGAATATCTGCACTTACGAGCGCCTTTGTTGTTGCACTGATGTTTCAGGAATAGAGATATTTATTTTGCTGATCACTTATGCCCTTCTGCATGTTCTACAACCAACAGTTTGCAGTGCATATTTTACTGTCAAAACCTTAAACGAGGCTAAAGGAAAAAGAACTAGCAATGCTGACTGCGCCATAAATCCTTAAAAATTGTCTACAGATTAAAAACATGAGGTAAATTTGAATCAGTCACTCCCCATAAATATGGTTTAGGAAACTGCTTTAAGCTATCCTTTAGAATCAGAAAATCTACTTAGAACGCTGTATACCACACAGGCATTCTGCCATTTATTCAGCTCTTGAAAAACAGCTTGGGGTTGCCAGCCTGTTTTGGCCCCCATCTCTTCTGCACACATTACTGAAAACAGATAATCTCTTAAAATGCCATCCAATACCCCACTCTAGTACCAAGAGACTAGGAAAGAAAGTAGATGTGGCTCTTCAACTGGCAAGACAGGACCCACTAATGGGTTGTGCTAAGCATTTAACTTGAGCGCATTCAGCTTCACATGCATGGCAAATAAATAATAAAATAAAAGGGGGCAGGTGCGATCCCCAGAACATAGTATCCGCCTAAGTTGTGGGCTTACTTTATACTTAGTATTTATGGATTGTTTTTCTTAAAAGTACATCCAGTTCTTGTCAACTTCAGCACCAAGACACAGGGGAAGAATCTTAGAATCACAGCACTGTAGAGTTGGAAGGGACCACGAGGGCCATCTAGTCCAACCCCCGGGCAATGCAGGAATCTTTCTCCCAACATGGGGCTCAAGCCCACAACCCTGAGATTAAGAGTCTCATGCTTTACTGATGGAGCTATACCGCTTTCAAACACTCCAAGACACTTTATATACATTATCCCCATTATCTTTATAATATGAGGTAGGCTACCACTACTTCTATATTGCAGGGGTGGTGATGTCCTAATGGCCGTGAAGAAACTTGAAATAGGAACCCCACAGCTCACACTTTTAGCCACAAGACAACAGCCCCAGATGTGGCGCTCAGTGAAAATGCCACCACGCCATCAGCAGGTGTTACGTTAATATGCAGCATATTAGTCACGAGCCAAACCATGATGAGAATAAGAATTTGATCAAACCACCCTGGAGGCCAACCCCAAATCCATTCTGAATTGTTCCAATCCCTCCTGCCACTCCATGGCGAGATACTGACTGACCACCTCCTTCTCTGCTTATGCACGGCAGCTCATCTCCTCTCAAGCTGGTTCCTAACAGGCTTTCATGTTATCAGGAACTTGACAGGGCCCAGCTTTAACATCCTATGTGCTCTATTATTACTCCTTATGAGCTACCACTCTACATGCAAGAGCATTCACACATTTGGGAGTCCTCCGTGTCTAAGGATGCTACTCTTAGTTGCCCTGTGTGGAGTGACTGTCTGAAACAGAACAGTATGATTTTATTGCTTTGGCTCATTGTTACTGTATTAGGCTTTTAAAATGTTGTACATGTTATTTGGTTGATTTTATCAGGTACTACATGCTGCATACTGAAACAAAGACTATTAAATAAACGAATGAACTATTATTTGTATTAATAAACTTGTTAGCCTGGAGTCTCAACAGAAAGATGAATCTGCCTTGCACAGGATACCACCGTGCTTGCAGGATACCACTGCAAACCACTCTGTATCCCTATTACAGCTGTGCAGGATTGCCTCTACCCATCACAACAAATCTTTGTTTTTCAGTTCTCTGGGCTTCCCTGCTCTTTCTTAAGAGCCAAGATTCTCAAAGGGAAGAGCATGAAGTTGCAAGTCACTTGTACAGTAGGTAGGATAGACAAATGTTGGGACTGCAAAAGTGATCTGCTGCTACTGAAGACCAGTGTCCTTTCTCTCTTTGAAGCCCCGGCCAGGCACTCCAAATGCAGCAGATAAAGGAAGGAAGCACTCAGTTCCTGTCTTTTGGGTCAATGTCTGGAGAAAACAAGCAGACCCTGTTGCCAGGAAAGAGAGGACAGGGAAAGGAGGCTCTATTTTCCAACTCCACAGGATTCATATGCTTCTATGAGCAACAACCTACACCAGTGATGGCTAACCTTGACACCCCAGATGTTTTGGAACTACAACTCCCATCATCCCTAGCTAACAGGATCAGTGGTCAGGGATGATGGGAGTTGTAGTCCCAAAACATCTGGAGTGTCAAGGTTAGCCATCACTGACCTACACACAACCCCCAACGAAACAGATGGTTAATACAGGCCTGGTTTGGGGAGAGGGAGGGTACGATTCCGAAGACGGATTACGGTAAGTCTAGAAAGGGCCAAGTTCACAAAGTTTGAGAAATGTTGGTTTCCTTACCACACTTCTCTTTCCCCTACCTTTTAATGTATATGTGCTTACTAGTGGGCACCATACTGTGTTCCAGGGTAGATAAAAATCAATGATTTTTTAAAAGAAAAATTTAAAAAAGGATTTTTTTATTTAAATCAGATCTTATTGATTTTTTAAATTTAAATTGGATTTTTTTTTAAATAAAATGCTTTTGGAGGAAAAATGTTTCTAAAGATAGTTTTCTATTTAAGTTACATTATAGTCTGAAAGCTATTCATCAGGAAATAAGGATTTGTTTTAAGTTTTTCATGTTTTACTCAATCTAAGTTGTTTTGTTTTGTTTTTTAAATTGTTTAACCACATCAGTTAACAAACATGGATACATATGCTATAATGCTATTGTTTTAGTTAAATAAATTGTTTAAATTGTTATTGAGGAAATGATTGTTTTTCTCCTTCCAATAAAGTACAGCAGAAAGTTGTCCAAATATAAACAGTTAACTTATTCAACCTTACAATAATTTCATTATTATCTGTCTATGTATTTCTAATAGTATAACCAAATCAGTAATTTTTGATACAACTGTAAAAACTACTCTGAAAATTTATTATTCCAAAAATAAAACTTTCATCTGGTTGTAAATACCGTATTGGCCTGAATATAAGCCGCACTTTCCCCCAAAATTCATACTGTGAAAAGTTAAACTGCTTCGGGTTACACGCTCCACTAACCCGGAAGTAGATGCCCCTTGCTGCGACCTCTGCCCTGCAATGCGAGCGGAAGTCGTGCTCCGGCGGTGCGGCAGCAGGAGGCGCCATTAGCGAAAGCGCGCTTCATGTTACGAGCGGTTTCTGGTTACAATCGGACCTCCAGAACGAATTAAGTTTGTAATCGGAGGTACCACTGTACAGTGGAACCTCGACTTACGAAGTACTCGACTTACGTATTTTTCGACTTACAAAAGGGGAAAAGCGGCCGCGCGCCTACGAATTTTTCGACTTCCGAAAGGAAATCCGCTTGGATTTTAGATGCGGTTTACTCGACTTACAAAGTTTTAGATGGGGTTTACTTGACTTACGAAGGTTTACATAGGGTTTTCTTACGAATTTTTGACTTACGTTTCCAATGCATTCCTATGGGAATGCCGTTTTTCGACTTACGAAATTTTCGACTTACGAGTGTGCTTTCGGAACGCATTAAATTCGTAAGTCGAGGTTCCACTGTATTGTCTTTTCTTCTCCCCCCCCCCTGCCCCGAATTTTAAAGGTGCAACTTATTTGCGGGTGCGGCTTATATTCGGGCCAATATACGATATTAAGATTATACCAGCAAGAATGAGTCTTTCTGTCAAAAAATGATTTAAATCAAGTCTTACTGACTAGTGATTTAAATCGTGATTTAAATTGATTTGATTTAAATCAAACCCACCCTGCTGGGATCCAAGTCACTGGGAATAAACAGCTTCCCAGAACTATCTTTTGCACAAGTGTAAAAGCGTGCAAGTCTTATAGGATTTCACCACAGTTTACACACACAAAGACATATACTGCATACACCTCAGAGCAGAGGTTAAAGCCACCAAACTGAACCAACAACCCAACAGAGAGAAGCTTCAGTCAGTCTTTATTTGACTCTCTCCCAACTTTCCTCAGATGGTGCCGCCCAACATTTTTACTGGTCAAAAGAAGGTGGGTTTGTTTTGCTCCCGTGAATAAGCAAACGGCAGATGTCTAGCTGGAATATATGGCAGCTTCCAGTTTCACAGGCAGGAAGAGAAATAAAGAGCTCTGTGTTCGCAGGAGCCCTTGCTTCCCACTGGGCAGAAACAGCAGAAATTTGACAGGCTTTAAAAGCAGCAGAAAACATAACAATATTAAAAACACAAAGTAAGTACTTATTGTACAGAACAACCTCTCCCAAAATAACCTTTATCCCAAATTAATAAAACCATGACTTTTTAATTCAATTAAACTGCAGTTCTCGAGCCATTCACACACTGCTGTAGTCAAAGCAAAAATGAATGGGGCTGGATCCAGAAGGAATCTGAAAAGTTCACTTCCACTAGCCTTGAAACTGCACTACAAGTATGGGTTTTGATTAGGCATGTTGGTTTTTAAAAAGCTACAGACATAAAGTAAACCTCAAGAAAAATTTTATTGGCACCAACAAACTGGGCTAATAAACCTCTTCCCTCTAGTGAAACACAGAGCCTTAGCCTGGGAGACATTAAGCCTGCAGCCAAAAATATTCTCTCAAGCATGACAAGGTTTTCACAATATCCTGCTAGATCCCCACCACTGATAGATCACCTTTTCCATTTAGCACCAGTGTGAACATAAAAGTAGGCGGTTCTTCCCAAGCTGCATCTGACCTTAGGAGGTCTTGAGCATACTGTATACCTTCCTTAAAATCTTTCTCCAATAACAGAACTTTCCCCCCTTTTACCAACTCTCATCCATATTCATATTTAATATATTTCCCCATGCTTTCATCTACATAATTTCCCACAAACACACACTACATTCCTTGCCCAACCATCACTGGTTTGAGAAAAGGCTCCAATTTCCTTGGCGTATGATTAACCTGTTTGGATTTTAACCTGCAGATTGGCTCCCCCCCTCCCCATTCTTCAAGTTTACATTTCTCACCCCTTCGAAAGACTCGCTCATTCCCCCACCTTCAGAAGATCAGCCCCCATAAGGACCCAACTCTGCACTTCCTGCCGATGGCCAACAAGTGGGGAGGGGGCACTTAGCAGCGCGGTGCTTTAAAAGCCAAAACCCGGAGGGGGGGGGAATATAGTGTTTCAGGATAAGAAAAAGGGAGAAATTAAGCAGCATCCACAAAGCATGTGCAAAGCGTGGCCGTGTTTGCAAGAAGCCAGGAAAAGCAGCTCGAGAGCAGGCGAGCTTCTGCTGCAACCCCGCACTCCTCTTACACACAAGGAGACCCACTGACTTACCCAAGTCGAATGCAGACCAGGACTTTCGCCAAAGAAAAGGCCTCGCCCCTCTTTCCAACTTTACAAAACCATCCCCTTTCTCTCTCTCTCTCTCTCCTTCTCTCTAAAAGCTCCTTCCGCCTCGCACCGCGCCAGGATCCAAGCAAGAGCGACCCACGTCACTCCCTTTTCCCAGGCTCGTCCCGCTCCCCCCCCCCCGCAAAAGGGAGCGGCCAAAAGGACTGGAGGAAAGTCCGCAGAGCCCGCCCCCTGGCTCCCGCTGATTGGAGCGGGAGGAAGTCACTCGGAGGAAGGGGGCGAGGCTTGGCGTTTGGCCCGGCCTCCCTATCGACATTCCAGGATCGCTGGGAGGCGGGGGGAGGAAAGCGGCTCTGCAGAGTCCGCGGGGAAGGGGAGGCGCGGGGAGTAAGCAGTGCAGCGAATCACTGCGATGTTTATCACGGATGCAAAGTGGAAACGGGGATCAGTGCAAAGTGAAAACTGGTTTTAGAGTTTTCCATTTTAAAAATCATTTTCCCCTAGTAGTTTCAGAAACTGCATGCTCTCGAGGGGGTGGGGAGAATAGCCCCATGACTTTCAGCAACTTAAAAAAACAACAACCCTGTGTTATCCTGGAAGAAAGCTGCCTGCGCCAGCCCATGTTGGGGGGGTTTGGAATAAGGTTGCGTTTTAACAGGCCCCCCCCCCGCCGTTTGGCCCATTTCTTCGCCCTCGCGCCACGCTTGCAAGGTTTGCACTTCGCGGTCCGGAACTGGAAATTAACTTCAGTTTGGTTTTACAATGGACGTTATTCACGCAGCAGCAGCAACAGCAAACACCAGCCAGTCGCACAGCCAAATTCTGAATGGAGTGCAATCCAACTCGGGGACTGTCGCTAAATCATTCCGTTTAGGGACTGTCGCTAAAATCATATGTGTTTGTTTGTTTTAGGATTGAGGAATCAAAACAAAAGTTTCTCAAACTAATTTTAAAAGGCCTGGCTTGAGACAGGAATTATATAATCAAATAGCTGTAGAATTAGAAGGGACCCCAAGGGTCATCTAGTCCAACCCCCTGCAATGCAGGAATCTCAGCTAAAGCATCCATGACAGATGGCCATCCAACCTTTGCTTAAATGCCTCCAAAGAAGGAGATTCTACAGCCTCCAGAGGGAGTCCATTCCACTGCCAAACAACTTACTGTCAGAAAGTTCTTCCTGATCTTTAGTTGGAATCTCCTTTCTAGTAACACCCAGAGTTGAAAAAAACCAAGCTTGTTCCATCTCCCATGCGACAGTCCTTGAGATATTTGAAGATGGCTATCATATCTCCTCTCATTCTCTTTTCCAGGCTAAACAGCTTCTTCCTTCCTTCCTTCCTCATAACACCAACAACATTCTAGCCACACAAAACCCAGAGCTTAGTACACACACACACAGACACCCAGGCAAGCAAAATACACTATTGCTGTCCAGTGACACATTATAACAGGCAAAAGCACCCAAGGAGAACCAGCAAGAGGTTCGATCTAGGGAGAGTCCAAGAGCCAAACAGAGTGACCTCGAGGGCCACATGTGACCTTCATGCTTTATGTCCGCCCCCCCCCCCCATTCTAGATCTTCAAATGTTACTGTATAGGAGTTCTGCCCTCTTTTGGACTCTGCCTTTATACATACAGTACGAGGTACAGTAAGAATATACACATTCCAACACAAGCATTTAGAAGTGTTCAAATGAATCCCACACACGTTTCATGAACCACAAAGAAGTAGCAGGAAAACACCTGCTGGCTGGTCGTTGCATCCTGACACTCCCACTGGCCATGCCCCATAGGTTGACCTACACACAATACAGTTGTACATAGAATCATACAGTTGTAGAGCTGGATGGATTCCAAGGGTCATTTAGTCCAACCCCCTGCAATGCAGGAATCTCAACTAAAGCATCCATGACAGACTCCCTGAATGCTCATCACTCAGCAGCATCAAGGCGGCAGCAGCTGGTGTCCATTGGGACTAATTAGTGGAAGGCAGTGGCCCCAAACAGTAGGTGGAGCCAATGAGTCCACACTTCTAGTTTTGCCCCCCTTCCCTGCTGAGTTTTACAAGGGCAGACTGAGACTAAGGAAGCTAATAGCCCCTGAACTGGCTGTTAAGCGGCAAGGCGGGCCTGAGAGCAGACTGAGTTGGGTGGGGAACATCCCCATTAGCCCTAAAGGAGCATCCTCCACTGCGTCAAGGGACATTCCTAATGGGTGCTTTCTCATCAGCCCCTCATGCATTCACTGTCTATGTTAGGGAGGCCCATCTCAACACCACTTTGGTCAGAACTACCGGTAAATACGGTTCATTGATACAATGATAGCGCAGCACTTCATTTTGCCAACAAATTGTGCTGTTCTTTATCTGAAAATTAAGCCTCAGGTAAGCTCTTATTTGCATAGATTATACCATTATTTTAACAAAGTGAAAATTAGCATAAAACAACGCTACTAAGTCTGCAGGAACCTTGAAACTATAACACTTGGATGTGAGAAAACTGCTAATATTTGCACTGTGGTGCTCAGTCAGGGTATTTTAGGTTTAAGTTTTAGCACTTCTATGGTATTTTAACAGCAATAGGTAGCTAAAATATTTCAGCTGTTCTAGGAGAACTGTGGTTGTTTCTAGTCTATGACTGTTTTGCAATTTAGGGGTATGATTTTTCCTTCCACAATGTTCTGGGTGGGGAATGCAGACAGGGAGCGAAGTGCAGTATGAACGAGTTCAGCAGAGAGGAGCAAACTGCCTCACAAAAAACATGGCAGAGGGAGAGTACTTTACATGCCTGCCCTCCTTTTGCATTTCTAAGCCCTCTAGACTGCTTTGCCAAGGCTAAAAACTTCCTTCAGGGGCGCCATCTTGAATAAAATATTGTGGGGGCCCAGATAATCCCCACCCTGCATAATCGATCACATGATGCAGTGCACACATACCATTTGAATGGGAATGCCCATCAACTTTGCCCGGCCCCCTCAAATACTTTATTGTGGGGGCCAAAGCCCCCAAGGCCCATGGAGTCGGCTCCTATGTCCTTAAGGCAACGATATAATTTATCTACATTCTGTAGAGAGGAGCAAATTCTGCCAGCATATTTAAATGATTTATCCACAGTTAAAGCCACTCAATGAGCCAGGAATGGCCTGCTGTTTTGATTCCCTCGGCTCTCCACAAGACTATCCTTCCTGCCTTCATAACGAAGAGGAAAACAACACACATGCCTTGTAATATCCACTTGTTAGCACTTTAACCCCCAAAGGGTTCCCGGGGGAGATGACAGCATCTTCATAGTTGAACAGGAACTGTGTTGGCTTCCCATTTCCAAGCGTGTATTTTAGGATTACATTCATTGGGTCTGCATTTCATACCTTGACCTTTCAGAGTTCTTGGCTTATTCTTCCTGTGACACAGTTGTAGAGTATGAAGAGGCCCAAACTGGGGTGGGCTTAAGCCCATGTTTCTCACTCTGTGTGGTTATACTGACCTGACATCAGCGTTCTAAAGTCTCATACTGAATCATTGCTTTTAGGTGTAGAAGGGGATTGTGTTTACATACCTAGAGATGACATTAAAATAGACCATGATTCACCTACTGATATCAATGGCAGAGATTTAACCACAGATTAATGGGATATAAAGCATGTATAGGCAGCAGGTATTACTGAATTCATTAGGGCAGACTCCCAAAAGTATTTACTGCACAGCATTAGCACTTATGCTACAATTCTATGCACACTTCCCTGGGAGTAAGCCCCTGTGAACACAGTGACTCTGACTTCCAGAGTTAACATGCAAAGGACTGCCTCATTTAAAATGCTTGATTTGGTCTGTGCCCATAAAACTTGAGTGTTTTGTGTGGTTCATTGCTGTCTGCATGAATGCTGCATAAGCCGCATTGAATGTTAGAGAAGGATGGGCGTTGCCTTTCCTCATCTCCTCTCGCTGGTTGGCGATGGCAGGCACCAGGCTGACACTGCTTTGGCTGGCTTTGGCGCTGCTGGTGCTGAGTGGGGCGCGAGATGAAACCTGTACAGACCCAATCATCTCTCCATCCCACTACACTATCTCAGATGCTGTAATCTCTTCTGAGACTGTCTTTGTCGTTGAGATCTCCCTCACCTGTAAGGATGGAGCTCAAAATGTTGCTCTCTATGCAGATCTCAATGGTAAGCAGTTTCCTGTTACTCAGGGTCAGGATGTTGGCCGCTATCAGGTCTCTTGGAGCATGGAGCATAAGCTGAGTTGCGCTGGTACCTACGAGGTAAAGTTATTCGATGAGGAATGTCTCTGAGGTCAAACCATCTTTTCGGTCAATGCGGATCATCGAGGTGCCTGGAGCGAATTATGGGTCTCCACTGAGGTGCTGGCAGCATTCATTGGTCTCCTTGTGTATTATGTGGCCTTCAGTGCCAAGAGCAACATCCAAGCATAATCTGTTTCAATAAAACTTTCATGCAAAAAAAGGCGGGGGTGGACGGGCATTATTAAAAAATACAGAAATGTTAGCAATGTGTCCTGGAAGACCCTGTTTGGCAGCAATTTATGAAAGGAGCCCAGTTGTGGAATTTTTGGTGAAGATTATGAATTCATATGGTAGTCCCACATCCACCTCCTCTAATCTAGAAATTATTCCACCTTTGTTTCTAATGCGGCATTGCTGTATTAATGCTCACTTTCTCAGAAGGCTGTCATTTATGAATTACTGGACTCAGAAAGCTGAAGCAGAAACTACGCTAAATGCAAAGCCAAGGGCACATGTTCACCTAACTCTTCACTATCCCACAGCAACATGTAGCAGAAGGGGAGGGTGAATCTGTCAATTTTGGTTGCTCTCATTTCTCGTTTTTTCAATCTCAAATTCCCCACATTTTCACATCAGTTCATCATTTTTTTAAAAATCCTCAATAAATTCATCGGCATCTTAGTCAAATGATGTAAACATTTTGCATTCAATTTTGCGTAATACAATGCATTTTGTATGCTAATTTTTATGGAGACCTGCGTTTTGGTCTGCATATTGTTTTGGAAACTTGGCCTCTAAATATAAACTGAATTGAATTTCCCCCTGATCCCTAAGCAGAACTTATTTACATTCAACATTACAACATGCTACATCTCCTCCTCCCACTCCACATAATTGGCTGCTACTGCTGGGGTGGGTGAGGTTGGAAGAGACACATGGAACATTGTGTTACTCTTCCCCACAAGGATGTCACAGACTATCGGGAGAAGGGTACATTATTCTATGGAATGTCACTGGGTGAAGGAGGAGCCAAATACATAGCGCCAGCTACATGTTTGGCATCATGTCTATTTTGACCAGAAGCTGAACTATATATTGACTCTGCTTCCCTCTGATCTGGTTTTACAGTTTATTCCATACATTATCTTGAAAAAGGCGGTGAAGGTCCTGTGTGAGTGTCTGGAGGCGGTTGGAGGATGGATGGCGGCTAACAGATTGAGGTTGAATTCTGACAAGACAGAAGTACTGTTTTTGGGGGACAGGAGGCGGGCAGGTGTGGAGGACTCCCTGGTCCTGAATGGGGTAACTGTGCCCCTGAAGGACCAGGTGCGCAGCATGGGAGTCATTCTGGACTCACAGCTGTCCATGGAGGCGCAGGTTAATTCTGTATCCAGGGCAGCTGTCTACCAGCTCCATCTGGTGCGCAGGCTGAGACCCTACCTGCCCGCGGACTGTCTCGCCAGAGTGGTGCATGCTCTAGTTATCTCTCGCTTGGATTACTGCAATGTGCTCTACGTGGGGCTACCTTTGAAGGTGACCCGGAAACTACAACTAATCCAGAATGCGGCAGCTAGACTGGTGACTGGGAGCGGCCGCCGAGACCACATAACACCGGTCTTGAAAGACCTACACTGACTCCCAGTACGTTTCCGAGCACAATTCAAAGTGTTGGTGCTGACCTTTAAAGCCCTAAATGGCTTCGGTCCAGTATACCTGAAGGAGCGTCTCCACCCCATGTATAAATAAATAAATAAATAAATAAATAAATAAATAATTATTATTATTATTATTAAAATAATAATATGCCAAAGCAACTGCAGGATCAACGCCAAGGCTGCCTTGGCTGGGGACTTTGCAGCAGCTGTGACACTTTCTCACCACATAACTGGCCCAACCCTGAGGCAGGACATGCTTGCAACCTGGCCTTTACATACATGCATGCATCATTTTATTTGTATCTTGCCTTTCCATGCTCAAGGCAGCTTACAACATGAAAAAATTACATAATTAACCACGTAATTAGTCAAAAACAAAAAATAAAACATTAAAAACACAGAACCAAATTGAACAAATTCCACATAAATCATAAGAAGATCTAAAATAAACCACCCCAACAACACATGAATATTTATTTCAGTTTCCTCATAAAATATCAAACATCCCTTTGCAAAACTGCACTTCATTTGATGAAGCTCCATTTTCACTGGCTGCACAAGGGGTTAAAACAAGCACCCTTGTGATAATCAGCTACTTCTTAAACCACACTTTTATTTTTAGCCTAAAAGGATCTGAAACACAGAAGTAATAGTACCTTTGTTCAGAGAGTAGAGAGAAGAAAAACAAACTCAAAGGCTGAAATAATGTTTGTTCAAGGTAAACTGCACTGGCAGTAACGTCTCTTTAGAATGACGTATCTTCTAAGAGAGGTGGAGATGGGAGGGAGAAGAAGGAATGAAAAAACCTGCAACATGCCCCTGGAGCCATTCCAGCAAAGAACACAAACTAATAATTCTGTAAAACGGCGTGATCAGCAATGCATAGCAGTAGCATTCATTGCTGAAGATTTCATATTTTGCCTCTAGCCTCCAGACCCTTCCCACACTTTTGGCCACAGTGTCTGAAGGCTCAGTGACCGTAAAGGCAGGATGAGAAAGATTGGCTTCACTCAGAAGATCCCAAGATCAGTTTCAAAAGAATTTAAATTTAGATTCAAGTTACTTCCCCACTCCTGTTACCCCACTTTTTCACATAGCATATTGTGATAAGCAGAAAACCTAAAGCCTTTCATTCATTCTAAGTTGTTTACTATATAAAGTGCAATGACATCTTATGTGGGGGTTCGGTTGCAAGGTTTCCATGCATAGATGAAAACTGTGCATACCCAAAGCATAGGAGCTGCCCCACGGCTAGCGTGGGAGTGGGGAGAGAGAGAGAGAGAAACTCCATATTCCTGGAGCCCACATGCCAAGTGGGCCTTGCCCAGGAGGCAAGGTGGAGAGCTTAATCTCTCA
Source organism: Darevskia mixta (assembly GCA_034641385.1). Lineage (NCBI taxonomy): Eukaryota > Metazoa > Chordata > Lepidosauria > Squamata > Lacertidae > Darevskia > Darevskia mixta. The sequence goes on along the minus strand of JAWWNH010000224.1, from coordinate 2,821,008 downwards.
AGGTGGAGAGCTTAAGTGCAAGTAGATAAATAAGTACTACTCCGGCGGGAAGAAGAATAAGAATAAGAAGAGTTTGGATTTTATATCCCACTTTATCACTACCTGAAGGAGTCTCAAAGCGGCTCACATTCTCCTTTCCCTTCCTCCCCCACAACAAACACTCTGTGAGGTGAGTGGGGCTGAGAGACTTCAAAGAAGTGTGACTAGCCCAAGGTCACCCAGCAGCTGCATGTGGAGGAGCAGAGACACAAACCCGGTTCTACCACTCTTAACCACTACACGCGCTGCTCTGGTTCGCCAGAAGCAGCTTAGTCCTGCTGGCCACATGACCCGGAAGCTGTACGCTGGCTCCCTCGGCCAGTAAAGCTAGATGAGCGCCGCAGCCTCAGCGTCGTCTGCGACTGGACCTAATGGTCAGGGGTACCTTTACTTTAACCCAAGCAGGCCTTGCTGGGGAGACACAGCTTGCTTAGCATGCCGGCTCTGGGATGCTGTCACGAGAACTCAGGTGGCCCTATGAGATCTCACGAGAGCATCCAGGGACCACGGCGCTGAACAGGCCATACCTCCCAAGCAAGCTTGCACTTTATGACCCAAGCTATCCACCTTGCTTGGATTTAACTTGCACAATTTCAGTGTATGGTTGAAATTGTGCAAGTTAAATGCATGTAAGATGTGATTATACTGCATAGGCTTTCCAAGTGGTGCAATGGCTGTCGAAGGCCCTGCTTCATCCTATATAATAAAGAGCCTGTGTCCCTCCGTACCACTTTCCGTCCGTCAGAGGAAATCGGAAGTGCGCCTGCGCGGAGGACACAGACCAATAGGAGCGCGGGCAGAGGCGCGAAGCGCCTCTGCCCGCAGCCTCCTCCTGTCGGCCATCTTAGCGCGCTGCCGGGGTGCCCCTGTCCGCCTGCGCTCACCCGCTGCCGCCACCTCCAAGGCTGCCCCCGCTCGGCAGGCTCTGGCTGCGGCTCCGGTGGGATGCGCGGCAGCCCTCTGGCCGCCCGATACTCCCGCAAGCCGCGGGGCAAGCCGCTGTGGCGGCGGGGGCGCGTAGCGCCCCTGGCCGCAGCCCTCTGGCCGCCCGATACGCAGGGTGGGAGGAGCGGATCCAGGCGGCGGCCGGCGAGGGAGGGAGAGCGCCTGAGTGCGGGGAGCTGAGCGCTGCGTCCCGGAAATGGGGCTCCGTCTCTGTCTCCGTCTCTCTCCTTTTCCCCCTCAGGGACGCAGGGCTCCTGAGAGAGCTTTCTAGCGCCTGTTTTGCGTAACAGGCTTAATTTACTAGTGTCCCATAATTGCCATCAGAGGGCTGGTTGGCCAGGACACAGGGCAGGCTCTTTTCATTCACAGTGCTCAGGTTGTGGATCTCTACCTTAGGAGAGCAGTTGGTTCCCACTTTATTGGTGCTCAGCCAAAACATTTTTTGCTCTTTTGTAAGGACGTATTTTAATTTTCAAGCCCTCCACAAAGATTTCTACATCAAGAAAAGGTAGGCTACTGTTGCTTGCTCTGCCTTCAAAAGTTAAATGAGGATTTTGTTGGTTGATCCATGTGTCAAAATCCTTAAAAATGTCGGACGAAAAGATAAGCATGAGGTCATCTAAATAACGACAATAAAATAATAGACAATCTCTGAAACGGTTGTTACCCAAGATGCAGGTAAGATCAAAATCCCTCATGTATATATTTGCCACGCTAGGTGCGCACTTAGATCCCATAGCGACTCCCTGTTTTTGTAGAAAAAAATTTGAGCCGAATCTAAAGAAGTTATTGGACAAGACCAGATCTAAGAGGTCCATCAGGAAATTTACCGGGGGTTCAGATTGATGGTGGTCAACCAGTGCTTCACGAATTAAGGATTGAACCTGATCCAACGGGATGTTAGTATATAAAGAGGAAACATCCCACGAGGCGATAATGCTATGTTTAGTGACTGTTAAATTTTCGATACGGGATATAAGATGTTTTGTGTCTCTGATAAATGCTGGAGTTTTTTCATGTGCACAGTTCTCTAGAAGAGAACCTGCGGCAGACACAATCTGCCAGGGGGTGGTACAACACCTTTGTGTATTTTTGGAAGAGTGTAGAAAACCGGTATTCTACTATAATCTGGGCTTAGAAATTCAGCTACTGAGTCCTTAATATAGCCTAAGGAGACCGCCTCATGTAAGATAGTGTTTAATTTGTTCTTAACTACCATAGTGGGGTCCCCAGGAATCCGTAAATAGAAATTAGTGTTGCTTAATTGTTTTTCTGCCTCCCTCACATAGTCAGTCTTATTTAGCAGTACTATCGCTCCTCCTTTGTCTGCTGGTTTTATGACTAGACTATGGTCTGAAATAAGACCATTGAAGATGTCTGTATCCTTTTTGCTCAAATTTTGTGGGGTACACACTCAGACCCATCAAAGTCAGAATTTCCGAACATAGGTCAAGGATTAGAAATTGCGTGACTGATGCTCCTCTTGTAGCACATTTCTTGGAAGCGTCACACTCAGACCAAGATCTGACCTTCTTTGTCATTTGGACCTACTCAGGCCCCACTGGATTGGCAAAAAACAGACTCATGCAAAGAGAGGCGAAATTTATTTTTCTACTGAACACGGTACACCCAGCTGGACTTAACACCGATGTAGATTACAACTGTTTTTTATGAACTGTTTTTTATGAAGTCTTTAATTCTGTGGTTGAACTGAGAGCCGAATGCACTATGGTTCCAGTTTTGACATGTATTTAATTTCTGGTCTTTTCTCTCTATATATCAGAGTGTCCCCTTTAAGTCTTTACAGGAAAGCCTAATTGTTAACATCTGTGACTGATATCAGAGACACCCTTATATAGCTATATTGAGCTTGGTATTGTTGTTCAAACTCATTATTTTTGGGATTCGTGCTATAAGCTTCTGATGGTCTTTATCTGTATTTGATCATTGAATGGTATGTATATGTAGATATGTATATTAAGTTCTTGTTTATTGGTTGCTTGATTTGTATACAAAGTTAGAATTTTTAAGTATTATGTTGTCTTATACACACGCAGTTTATCCTTTGCTGATGAAGCCTACTAGGCGAAACAAGGATTTAATCTGGATAACCTTGTCTTCAGTTGGGAGTGGTGAACCTACTCCCTATCGCCAAACTCTTTAGTGCTTCGTGCACTCGTCAAGACATCGTCTAGACAATGACATCCCCGCATATTTGATTTGACACGAATTACAGTTGAGAGTGGAGATACCACTCCTTTTCTCCAGACGATTTAGTACATTGTGCACTTGTTAAGACAATGACCCCTACATTTCTTTCGATTGGCATCTTTACAGCAACCATCTTCAAATTCAGTACGGTCTGTCTTTGGGACTTTATCTGTATAATATGTTGTACAAAGGACTTGATTTACTACTGTGTTGACTTTAATATTATTCTGTATGTTTTGAAGGTCATTTTACTTTTACTTTTGGTGTGAATGTATACGCAAGTCGAGATAAACAATGTAAAGTAGATAGCAACTTCAGCCTGTTACGTGTATGGTGTATGAAAATGAATGAACTGCAGCTAAAATCTTATATTCATTTTTCACATGGTCTAGTCTTCATCTGAAGACTGCAAAAAACAAAGCCATATTTCCCCTGCCCACTCCAATATTATGATGAGGGTCCCTTCTCCAGTCCTCAGAGAGTGGCTGAAAGTGGGGAGGGAGAAAAAGGTCCTCCTTTTGTTCCAGCAATGGCAGTTTTAATCTGAAATATTAGGCGCAGTACTGCTCCCAGAGCTCAGAAACTGCTCGCATTAATGAAATTCCCTGTCGCAAAATGCGCCTAGAACAATGGGAGTTTCGTATGCTGGGCCTAATGAATCTGCTGTAACTGTTCACAAGGATGATTTGACAAGACTTGTAAGTTGTCCTGTTCACAGGGCCTGGTGTGTGCTGATTTGGAGACTCAGCTGAAAGTATTCCTGCTGAGGGGTCAGCTGACTCTCTTCAGCCTGGGATTGCACCCTAGGGATGGCACCCTTTCTGCTGAGACTGGCCTTCTGAGGAACTGGAGGACGTAAGGTGTTGCAGCCCCTAGCTAGGAATGCACCTCTGCACCTAGTAAAGTAAATGCATATGGAGGTGTTTGAGTCAGGGTGTGGTGACACCATGACACCTACACATAAAGCAAAGGTTGCTCCACCTACTTAGCACAATGGATCTATGAATTAGTATCAAATAAATAAAAATGCAAAAACAAATTATGGTGAATAAACTGATAATAATCTCATTTGCAATACTGACAGATCAGCCTTTGAACCTTAATTCCTTCTCCATTCAAAACAGGAAACCTGTCAACCTGGTAATACGCAATTTGGACAAAATTGTCATCACATAATTGATTGCAGTGTAAAGAAATCCTTCTGAAGGGAAGGCAAACCTATAGCACTTTAATAAAAGGCAGTTCAGTAACTCAAAGCAAACTGTGGAACAGGTTTCATCATCTCATCAAATTAAAGATAGATCTTAAAAGGAGAGCCTTCTCTCAGCCTACAAACGTCCCCATGGGCTAAGGGGATGGTGCTTCGGTTATTTATGTGCTCTACTACTTTTAAATTAAACATGCCTTATTTTACATATAGTGGAAAATTACTGCAAGATGTACTCTGCTTTTAACACATTATGCAACCAATCACTTCCGCATTAATCAAGAGACCAAACTTCAAAGGAACATTATGAGAATGAGACTAGCCCCCAAATGCCACCAAATGTATCAAAACAAGTTTGCAGAAATTAATCTCATTCCAGCCTGAAGATAAAAACAGAATGCGGCGATAGATTTTCATTCCTGCTCAGCACTCATTTCCTCTCCACCTATTCATCTTTGTTTTTCATGGCCTAGTTTTGCTTGTGTTTTGGAAACAGCAGGTTGCCTGGTATTGATATCTTTTGCTGTTCCTAAAAGCTCCTGGCCTTCTTCAGCACTTAACATAAGACCTTCTAAACAGCACAGTGTCTTCAGAAATAAAAGCTTCTTCACATACTTTTAAAATAAAATCTCTTTTTTTCCAAGGCCAAAGGCATTTTCCTGCCTGAATTGGAACTTCAGAACAGAGTCCTGTGTTGTCTATATGTCAGGGCCAATCCTGTCACCATTCATAAGTTATCTAGAGATCTAGGCCTGTGACTCAGCTTCTGATCACTTAGGTACAACCTGGACAAAATGTGGAACTTGAGCGCAATATTTTCAGAATGAACTCTGGGGGAAGAACTGTAGCTCAGGGATAAAGCATGTGGTTTGCATATCACATATTCAGTCCCTGGTATGTCCCCATGGGGCTGGGAGACAGCCCTGCCTGAATTCCTGGAGAGATCCAGCCCCTCATTGCAGGCAGTACATGCTCTGATTCAGTAGACACATCTTTCCATGTTCTCTATTGCTTCCTTTTCTAAAGAGCCCAGCCTTTGTCACTGATCTAGGTTAAGGTTGAGAGATTGTGACTTCCCAAATTCTCCCAGCAACCTTTGCGATTACCGGTAAGTAGAAAACTTAAGAGCACTTGGAGGAAGTGGAGTTTTACACAACTGAAGCAGGTAAAAATGACATAGCCTGTTGGCTTGGTCGCTTTTTCATTCTTACAAATGCACACTTAGAGTAGGGGACACTTGTAGAAGAAACTAATCTCTTCTAGAGCAAGGAAGGGGACTCTTGTGACCCTTCGGCATCTCTGACCATTGGCCATGCCAGCTGGAGCTTATAGGAGTTGGAGATTAACAACACGTGGAAAGCCACAGCGTCCCCATTCCTGTTTTACAAGCAACCACATAACTAGGCAAGATTTTTCAATTTACTCTCTGCCATGTGCTCTTGAATCATGATCATGCGTCTGGGGGGAGGCAGCAGACTGAGGAAGGGAGGGAGCTGAGGGGGAGATAAAACATTGGGGGGACTGTGGCCCAGGAGAACATTATTGGGGAGGGCCACGGGACCCCCGTCCCGCTTATGCCAGGAGAATGCCATGTCCTTCTTCCTTCCCAGGGCCATGGTTTGGGAGAGCAGATCAAGGCTCTGGCTAAGCAGCAGCAGCAGCCCAGCGGTGCCCTGGGGAAACCCAGAATTTTCAGGTGTGCTGTGACCTTGCTTAGCATGCCGGCCTGCCTAGCTCAGAAGCAGCAGCTAAAGTCTCCTCTCTCTCAGAAATGAGCTGAGCAGCTGTCTTAATCGGAGGAAACTTTGGCTGATGCTTCTGCGATAAGATGGCTGAGATGGGGTGTTGGCATGGGAGAGAATCACGTCCCTTCTCCTTCCCAGGTGGACCACAGAGAAACATTTCCCATAAAACTATAGGAATATCTAAATCAGGCCTTCCTTATGCAGCAGGCAAGATTGCAGTGATTGTTAAAAAGAAAAAGTAACAAGCAGTTTTCTTGCCTTCTCTGACCGCTGCTGGGAGCTCTGCTTAAATAGGCTGAAGCCAGCTAGTTCTCATTAGCACTTTCTCCTTGGAGTCTTTGAAGCTGCAGATGAAGTCACTCCCCCTTTCCCCCCTTCAGGCTGCTGTTCAGCAGGTGACGCTGATTCCTGCTGCATGACACTATCCCCCTTCGCAAGGTGCGCCTCCACCTGCTGGATGGGTGCCGCCTTTCGGGGAGCACGAGAGCGGAAATGTTGGACCAACTGGACATTGGGGGAGCATGGACATGCAAGGCATCTTCCCATGAGGATTTTCCATTAAGTCCATGTCCATTAAAAAGGCCGTAGCCCCCCAATTTCTATCATCTTATTCTTTGGCGATCACACGTAGCCAAGTAAGATTGTCCTCCATGAACACAATCTTAACAGTGAGTCCATAATGGGCTGTGGAAGCCAATTCTGGGTCCATACGTCCTTCCACCGTGGGGACATAGGTTTCCTGGCGGGAGTCGGTCAGGGTGAGGGTTTGCCAAATGTGCCTTCCTCTTAGCTCGTTTCTCTCTTTCTTCCCGATTTTGAGCGTCTTCCAAGTTTGGTAAAGGCTGTTCTCCAACTGGAGCTCTCGCAGGCCAGCCTTTCCCAGTTGTTTATACTACATTTCTTTTAGATTTGCCTTGAGAGAGTCTTTAAACCTATTTCGTTGACCACCAGCGTTACATTTTTAAGTTGCTTGGGAAGACGATAATCAGGTATAGCCCAGGTCTGTAAAGCAGCTTTCCAGGTAATTGGGGGGGGGGGGCCGAGGCATCTGGACTTAGCAGTACAAGCCAAGCCCTGGCTCCGTGACCCCCATAATTTGAGTGAATTCTGTTTCCCGGGCAGCTGACAGAGCCCCTCTTCTCTTGTCTTGGAACGGCCACATGCCCCAGGCGATGGTGACTGGGCTATTGATCCTAAGCCGAATAGCTGACCTGACCAGCTTCAGGTCCCCCACCAAGTGCCCCCCTTCTACAACCAACCACTCTCAACCGACTCTCACCTGCCTCCCCCCCCAACATTCACACTCCCTTTCCAAGCCTCCTCCAACCTTCCGTCTCCACCAGAATTCCTCTCTCTCTCTCTTCCCCCCTCCCTCCCTGCTTGACATTCTCTTTGGAGTTCCAATAGAATTACCTTAGTTACAATATTACACACAATGTTGTTATAGATTGAGAGAGGATCCCACCAAACCCTAGAAATTAATAGATGGCAGGATTTGGGATTATTTGGCTGTTCCAAAGATTTTGACATCAAGGAAGGCCATTTTAATAAACAAAGGCAGTTTCATGCAGAAGTTTTCATCTAGATGTCTTTGCAGTCTTCCATATTGTAAAATTACAATTTTTAATAGCATCCTGACAAACAATTACCTCAGGGTTTACTAATTCTCCACAGCACATGGCGGGGGAGGGGAGGGGAAATCATGGGAAGCCTATATTGTAACACATACTTAGCCATCATTACAATTGAATGATGAATTCCCACTGGCCATGTCCAAACTGCACGATGCGTATATTTTTGGATGCTGACAAAAGCAAGGAACTTACAGTGACAACAATAAATAAGTACGGTAAGCTTGGGCACAGCACACTGAAATAATGTATCACACAATTCTACAAAATGATTACATAATCTTTATGGTGGTATGCTAAAGCAGAAGTTTATCTTGATCAAGGAACAATGTAATGATGGGCATTTTTGAGCCATAGTAATCAAAACACATCAGTGTGAAAAACATCACATGGGGGTTGGGGCGGGTGGGTAGGGATAGAGTGTATCACAGGCGGGCAAACTACAGTCCTCACCCCAATGTCATGTGGGTGGCAAGGAGCTAAAAATGAGCAACAGGGTAGCAGAGACACCCTGGCAGAGACATGGGCATAGCTTGATCTTGCCTACCACCAGTAGGTATCATCTGACTCCTGAGGGAATAAGGCCCTCCTTGAGCTAAAAAAAAAGAAAGGAACCCACAAACAAAGTCCAAACAAAGTGATTAAAAATAAATTGAATATGGCACTTTGAAAAATGCATATACTACACACACTACATTTTTGTATAAAATATATATTTATTCTTCCTACACATTAGTTAGCATAACTATTTACAAAAAGTAGAAACTGGCGAAGAGGAAAGGTTGAAGAGCAAGCTCTGTAAGTGGAAAAACAAGAATTTAATAACAAAGCAAATGAACAGATTTGCACCTGTCACCAAGGAAAAACACTGTCCTATTTTACTGGTAAAATGTGGACTGGATGAGGTAACTGTTAGGTGGATTTGCAGCTGGTTGACTGACCAAACCCAAAGAGTGCTCACTAATGGTTCCTTGAAAAAAATGACAAGTGGGGTGCCACAGAGTTCTGTCCTGGGCCCGTCATTGTTCAGTGTCTTTATTAACAACTTGGATGAAGGAATTGAGGGGATACCCATCAAATCTGCAGATGACACCAAACTGGGAAGGGTAGTTAATGCTGCAGAGGACCAAATCTGGATTCAATATAAGAGATTGTAAAACTGGGCCCAAACTAACAAAATGAATTTCAATAGGGGCAAATGTAAGATTTTACACTTGGGCAGGAAGAACCAGCTGCACAAATACAAGATGGAGGACACCTGGATTGCCAGTAATACATGTGAAAAGGATCTAGGGGTCTTAACTGACTGCAAGTGTATCATGAGTCAACAGTGTGATGCAGCAGCAAAAAAAAAAAAAGTTAATGATCTTCTAGATCACGTCTACAAAAGTCCAGTGTCACCATCAAGGGATGTAACACTCCCACTCTATTCTGCCTTGGTCAGACCACACTAGGAGTACTGTGTCCAGTTTTGGGCACAATTTAAGAAGGATATTGGCAAGCTGGAACATGTGCAAAGGAAGGCGACCAAGGGTCTTGAAACCAAGCCTTATGAGGAATGGTTGATGGAGTTGGGTATGTTTAGCCTGGGACAGATGAGACTGAGAGGAGATCTGATTACCATATTTACGGTAAATATCTAAAGAGCTGTCACATGGGAGATGGAGCATGCTTGTTTTCTCCTGCTCCGGAGGGGAGGACCCAAACCAATGGATTCAAGTTGCAAGAAAGGAGATTCTGACTAAATATCAGGAAAAGGTTTCTGACAGTAAGAGCTGTTCAACAGTGTAAGAGACTTCCTGGGGAGCTGGTGGACTCTCCTTCCTTAGAGAGGTTGGATAGCCATCTGTCATGGATGCTTTAATTGAGATTCCTGCATTGCAGGATGTTGGGCAAGATGAACCTTGGGGTCCCTTCCAACTCTTCTTCTTTTTTTGGCGATCACTCGTAATGATGGTGGTCAACAAAAGAGGTTTAAAGACTGTCCAATTCTATGATTCTAACAAAAATAGTGAGGCTGGAAAAAGTTATATCCAATGGCAAATGTCCTGTCATTTTCTAGAGATTAAATAACCCTAAAACGATTGTCTCTACCCTTTTATATGTGTACTGCAACATTACATGTGTGATCAGTGCAGCTCATACATTAATGCTGTTACAATACAGTACTCTGGAATAGTACAAGTAAGACCTCTAGTGGCTATTCACAATTTCTCTCCCTAGAATTATTTCCCTAGTATGTTTCACAAGTTACAAATTTAGCAGTTCTGTCACTCTATACCTGCAGTATAATCCATAATGTGGAAAAGGCAAATATTATACAGGTACTGCATATAACATATTATAAATGACCCCCAAAACACTGATTACACATGGCCTCACCAATTGCTAGTACATTACTGATGCATATATCTATTTCATAAATGTGTGAAGGTGTCTTCACATACAGACTTATACATTACATACAAAAAGACTCTAGTTACAGGTAGGTAGCAGTGTTGGTCTGCCGTAGTCGAAACAAAATTTAAAAAATCCTTCCAGTAGCACCTTAGAGACTTACTCACTATTCTCAGTGGAGCAATCATATTTAAAGTAAAGACTTTAGAATTTTAAAATAAATTGCTATTTAGTATAGGCAGTAATTTTTTTCTAAAGTTCAAATTTATAGGTGTTTGTCTGCATGTTCAAGCTTAAATTACTTTATGGCAGCGGATCAATACCCCACATTCTCAGAAGGACTCTCACTATGTGAAAAAAATGCACTCCAATGGCATAATGTGCTAGAACATCCACACATAACATAATCATAGCATTTGCATGTATTCAAAATGGACAGCCTGTATTGTATAATACATTTCTAAAGAGCCTAGAACAGGAATACTAATGGCCAATGCTACAATCTTATACAGTTACCTGTAAGTAAGTCTCACTGGACTCAGTGGGAGTTACTTCTGAGTAGACATGCATAGGATTGCAACTGTAAAACTACAAAGCTCAGCCCCCTGCAAAAACAAACAAACAATTCTAGTATATCTATATTTTCTTCAAGGTACCTTGGGTATTGTCAGATATGATTCTCATATTATGCATTCAAGATACATGGGTGCTCAAGAGCTACTCCAAAGGTGACAAGTGCATTTTAGTATATTACTGAAAGATCATTGGCTTCCCTGCTCAAAATTTGTGTGTGTGTGTATGTGTGATGTTTTCTATCACTACTGCAAACACTAGAAAATAATACAGTGGGCGTTCAGGTTGCGAATGCGATCCGTTTGGGAGGCGCGTTCGCAACCTGCAGCATCCGCAACCCGCAGTGCCACATCTGCGCATGTGTGCAGAGGCGTAGCAAGCCCAAGTGGTACCTGGGGCGGATTTTTTTTTGTCACCCCCCTCTGATGGTGCCACTTTGTGAGGTGTGGGGGTTTTGTGTGTGTGTGTGTCTATTATCTCTTTTTTTCAATAAAGTTAAAATAAAAAAATAATAAAAATTAAAAAATAATTAAAAAAAATTAAAAAAAAATTAAAAAGTGTCACCCCCCTCTGATGGTGCCACTTTGTGAGGTGTGGGGGGTTGTGTGTGTGTGTGTGTCTATTATCTCTTTTTTCAATGAAGTTAAAATTAAAAAAATAAAAATAATTTATTTTTTTTTAAAAAGTGTCACCCCCCTCTGGGGTGGAACCCGGGGCGGCCCGCCCCCCGCCCCCTTGCTACGCCCCTGCATGTGTGGGTTGCAATTTTCCGTTTCTGCACACGCACAAAGCGCAATTTAGTGCTTCTGCGCATGCGTGAGCGCTAAAACCCGGAAGTAACCTGTTCCGGTACTTCCGGATTCGGTGTGGAGCGCAATCCAAAAACGCATAACCCACAGTGTTCGCAACATGAGGTATGACTGTATACCAAATTTTGTTGTTTTAACTCTTTCCTGTAGCAGTTTTTCATTGGAACAATGCACAATCTCATGATCAATATGGATGACTGCTCACTTTGTAAGAAACTTCCATTCCTCGTTTCTTGATCCCTGGGTTCAAACAATCCAACAGCAAAATAAAATATCTTAAGGACTAGAGCTCCTCCAGGAATGGACATAAAAAGTCTAGTTCTAATACAGTATTCAAGTACAGTACTTCTACTCAAGTAGCAGTAATAAATTAGGAACAAGGAAAACACATATAAATAGACAGGAATATTTCAGAACAAAATCTCTATGCCCATTTTACAGTAGATTCTCTTTTAAAATTTTTTTAGTAAAAATATAACTGTTTTAAGATTCCAGTCAACAAGTGTATCAGTAACAAAATTGAGGTCCTGTGTAATTTTTTAAAAATCATGTTTTCAACATATACAGCCAAAATGACTGAGAATAAGGCCAAAGTCATTTTAAAATATAGATATTGTAAATTTGAATTAAAGTCTTAAAAGGTACTAGTACAGTACTTGAGAACAGATTATTATTTTTGTGCATCAAAGTAGCTTAAATTCCTTCTTAGCTGTGTAATACTAAAGCAGGGGTAGGCAACCTAAGGCCCGTGGGCCGGATGCGGCCCAATCGCCTTCTCAATCCGGCCTGCGGACGGTCCGGGAATCAGCATGTCCTTTTATTTAAAATGCATCTCTGGGTTCTTTGTGGGGCATAGGAATTTGTTTATTCCCCCCCCCCAAAATAGTCCGGCCCACCACGTGGTCTGAGGGACGGTAGACCAGCCCACAGCTGAAAAAGGTTGCTGACCCCTGTACTAAAGAGTCCATTGCATGTGACTGAGCTCTGCTGAATTGCCCAGACCTCCTTCAGCTTCCAAGTAATTCATAAGAGCAGCCATTGCAGTGTCATTTTCACAAACTGCATCAAAATCCAGTTGAGAAGCATCACCTAAGAAAAGAACAAAAAATGCCACAACTTTATGCAAAAATCAGCCTCTGTAATTCATTGTTTACTCTGAAACAAGCAACATCCTTTTGGCACAAATAACTTTACACATCATATCTGTATTTCCTTGTACATGCTGCAAGATAGCCAAGACTGGGATACAAAGAATGAAAACACAATTTGTACTGACTGGCAGCTGGTCTGTTCAGACAAGAGTTCAGACAAGGGATTCCCACCCTACCTAGCTTAACCTGAGGACTTCTGGTCATGTGACCAGCATGACTAAACCGTTTCTGGTGCAATGGGACACCGTGATGGAAACCAGAGCGTAAGGAAACACTGTTTACCTCTCTGCCACAGCAATACCTATTTACCTACTTGCACTGGTATGCTTTTGAACTGCTAGGTTGGCAAAAGCTGGGACAGCAACAAGAGCTCACCCCATCCCGCAGATTCGAACCGCCGAACTTCTGATTGGCAAGTTCAAGAGGCTCAGTGGTTTAGACCACAGCGCCACCCGCGTCCCCTGCATCAGGTATAGAGCAGGCTAAATGGGGAAACTGGCAGGGGGCTGGAAATTCCCCATCCATGAGTTAGAGCATTTCTGTCCCCAATCAGGCTGCATCTACAGGTGACGTCTATTTCTTTTAACCTAAGGATTCTATGAACAGGAGCACTGGTAATCTCAAACTGGTAGGAACTAAACACCCTCAGTTGCACAATCTACTTCTGCAGAGACTTACAAATACTTCATTAAGAATAAATAAACAGAAGGGAAACTTACTGAGAAGAGGTTCATTGCTGGGGAGTGGAATAGTGCCCTGGTGTTGCCCTGAGGTTTCCACATCTAATATTCCTGAAGGACACAGCTGAAGAATGTCTCTCTTTGGCACCTGAGCACACACAAAAATGGTAACAATAGCCAGAAATCAACAAAAATGATATTACAGAAATCAAATACTTTTCAATGCTGATTCTTAGGGATACATTGTCAAAATTAGAGGGCTTTGTTTACAAGTGATGCAGGAGTAGGGAACTGGCAGCCCACAGCCCAGATCTGGCCCATTATGGCAGGCACTTGAGAACAATTGGAAGTGATGTCCAGCTCTGCCTTCACAGACAACGCAAAGGAAAAATAAAAAACCAGCAGGAAATCTGTGAGATCTGCAAAGGAGGCAGGCACTGCCTCTTCACCCAAGGAGGAACGTGTGTTTTATGACTGCTTACGTGTGAGTATGCTGAAGAGTGTGCTATATGTGTGCATGTTGGTGCATATGCATGAGTGTGGACTGGACTCGTCCACTTTAGCTATACCGGTACCCACTTGGCCCTGCCTACCACTGACATGTGGCTCCTGAACGGTTGGCTATGAGGGAATGCAGCCCTCTAGTGGAAAAAGATTTCCCATCCTTGATGTAATGAATAACAGCTCCAACAATTCTGTATTTGCGATGCCCTCTAAAATAGATTTTGGCCTTTAGTACAATAAAACCGAAAGAAAGGAAGGAAGGAATTTTTGTTCTGTATTGTGGCCTGAAAATACAGCTTGACAAAGTATGATAGCAGGCCCCTAACTGAACTGCTTCAGAGGATACTTGCCAAGAAGTAATAGTTGCTCCTATCCAGGTAGTTTATAGTCATAGAATCATAGAGTTGGAGGGGATCCCTAGGGCAGTGTTTCCCAACCAGTGTGCCTCCAGATGTTTTGGGACTACAACTCCCATCATCCCTCGCTAGCAATACCAGTGGTCAGGGATGATGGGAATTGTAGTCCCAAAACATCTGGAGGCACACTGGTTGGGAAACACTGCCCTAGGGTCATCTAGTCCAACCCCCTGCAATGTGACTCTTTTGCCCAACAAGGGGCTTGAATCCACAACCCTGAGATTAACAGTCTCATGCACTACCGACTGAGCTATCCCACAGTCAGAAGCTTTCAGGCTCCCAAAAGGAAAGAGTTGTTGCCGTTTGGAAACAGCATAGTCGGTTACAGAAATATTGCTATAATATGAAATAACAGTGGCCTCCTTCACATGCTACATGAGGCCATGTGTGGAGCCAAAGATGAGGACTACACTGCTAACCCTGCCCAAAATGTGTGTTGAGGATGGACATCAGAAGAGCCCCCATCAGGAGCAATTTGCCCACACATATGGGGCCTCACATGATCAGGGCCTCAACTGCACAGGTGGGCCTCTCATGTAGAACCTTTACACCTTAGCAGGTGCATTTCACATAGGAGACCTTCAGACATGATGTTGGGGGTGAGACAAGAGGCTTGGCACTCTTCCTTGCTCTATACACGGATTCTCTTCATGTAGAGGGCTAGTAAAAAAGATCAAATCAAGTTACTGGGTTATTAGCATCTCTTAGAGGCCTGTGCCTTATGGATACTCACATCACTACAGTCTACTGGGGAAGAAGACTTCCTCATAAGATCTGATGGACTTAACTCGCCTGGAGGTGGAGATGTATGTAACCTAGATAAAAACAAAAGATGACATTTAATCCTCCTCACAAAGTCTTTGGCAAACACAAACAATCTGGCCTCTAAAACACTTGATATTATTTATTAACTAGTGCTGCTGTATCAGAAACCAAGATTAGCAACATTTGCCCTTTAAGTAAGATCTCCACCCCTTCCCTCCAAGGCCTTAGACCTCCATCTCTGCAGGAACTTGATCATATTCAGTCCTATAAAAGAGTCAGACTAAATGATCAAGAGGCTGTATTGTTTAAAACAATGGCCTAAGCTGATTAAGTGATTCTTTAGTTCTGCAAAGTTTTAGTAGAATGGGATGCCAGTGAACCAAAAGGATGTACTGACAGCCTTGATGGATCAGGCCAAAGGCCCATTTAATCCAGCATCCTGTTTTCCAGTGGGCAACAAGATGCCTATGGAAAACCCACAAGATGGAACTTAGAACAACAGCACTCTGTCCGCTTGTAATTCCCAGCAATTGGTATTCAGGGGCCTATGAAGTTAGAACTTAACTACTGTGACTAGTAGCTATTCATAGCCTTTCCTCAATGAATTTGCCTAATCTTTTAAAGCCACCCGAGATGGTGGACATCACATTTTGTGAGAACAAATTCCATACTTTAGCTATCACTGTGAGGGTCATTTGCACAATCAAGTGTATTAATTACAGTTAGTTGGAAACTCTCCAGGAACTTCGGCCCTCACACTCAGCTGGCAGTCGGCGTGACTTCAGGGATCAAAATTAAAGCCAGATCAATGTATTATTTAGGACTACCAATCCCCCCTCCCCAAATGTGGATTATTTGTTTAAATTTAATTTTCTACTGGTGCCTAAACAGATTAATCAAGACCTCAGAGCTTGGAGGAATATGAACCTCATGACTCTGGGCAGCCACAGTTAAAATGGTCCAGGCTTGTGTTCTTTTTCCAAGTGCTTCCTATTTTAATTTCAAGTGAAAGTATTAAAGGTTGGCAATCCACTCCACTAAACAGATCTCCTATTTTATTAAATATGCAGGATTACAGGCTGGTGGTAAGGGATCTTTAGAGATTTGAATTTCCAAGGGTTCTCAGAAGGAACTTGTTTCAACGCTTTATGCTTTGCTTTTATACTTACAATTTTCTCCCTTTGAAACCCTTCAACTAACATGAGAGGGTGACCTAGCTCTTGAAATGATTCCCTCAGAGTGGTCTAGAATCTGGTCCTCTAAAGCTTTTAAAATAAACAAATGGTTAGCATTTGTTGCAAAAAATATATATAGAGTTATTACCTTTGTAAATCTAAGACTTCATTTGCAATTTCAGTTCCTATGCTTCCAGCTCCAAGTACAGTTCCTGTAGACATCCCTGGTACACCAAGAAATGGTGGCTTTGTTGTATCTATGTTTTAAGAGACAGGGAATCAAGATGATTTTATTTAGTTTCCCACTGTAACAGATTATCTATTTTATTGAAATAATTTTTATTGATTTATGTAATATTGTGTGTATCATTTTCACTGTAAGCATGTGTACTTGCCTTCTGAAGACAGGGAACTGCAGGGTAACAGTGGCTCCTCATCTGATTCATTATGATCTCTAAAATGCACCAGAGCAGAAAAGTTACATAAAGGAGCTTTCCCAGACTTAAATAATATATATGTTTTCTACATGAGTACTATTTCTTGTTTCTTCTTCTTCTTTGTGTCTTATCTTACTCTGTGCACTTGTAATTTTGTACTTTTGAGTTTTCAATAAAGAATCAATCATCACCACCACCACCATCATTCCCTAAAGCAGCCTTTCCCAACTTCCCCCAGCCAAATCCCACCATCCCTTGGATGATAACCATGGAAGCAGAGGCTGAAAACATCTGGAGGATACCAGGATGGGATAACCTAACATTTGCCAAGTAAGGATTGCCATCCTAATTAGAAAGATCTAATCTATTTATCCAACACAACAAGCCTGACATGGGCTGGTGCAATGGAAAATTGAATATGTTTTAATAAAATCCTATATAATAAAGTTGCTGTGTCCCTGTGTCCAGTCTGTGTGTCACGGAATTGCGCTACTGCGCATGTCCGTGTCCCACATGGACGCAGGGATTGGAGCGGGCGGAGAGGGGGGCGTGTCCGCGAGGCAGCGGCGGCGCACGCGCGTTGTCAGTTGCGCCAGCGCCGCTGCCTCGCACGGACGCAGAGGGCCGCCCCATCCTTGCCGCCGCTACCGCCGCTGCTACAGCCGCCCCCGGGGAAAACGAAGAAGGGGGAGGGAGCCCCTCTCCACCCCCCAGCGGCCACTGTTCTGCCTCCTCCTGCCTCCTCTAGCGCCCGTTATTGAACGGGCTAACTTCAACTAGTAAAATAATAATAATAATAATAATATATTTATTATTAATAATAAATTATTATTATAAATTATAATAATATAATTTATAATAATAATTTATTTGCCCTCCCCTGCTGGAGCTGGGCTCAGAGCGGCTAACATCATATAAAAACACAATATACATAAAAACAAACCAAGAATCAATTAAAATGTATCCCAAAAATAATTCAAATAAATTAAAATTAAAATTAGACTGGACAAATGGCCATCCTCAAGTTAAAATTGAAAGCAGTTCATACTCGCCAGGACAACTATTTCCACTGATATTATAAGGACCTGTGAGCGGGCTGGGAAACCTCCTTCGTACTTGTTCATACAAAGAGAAAATGAGTTAGACAGGACCCTGGCCAAAGGCCTGGCGAACAGTTCTGTCTTGCAGGCCCTGCGAAAAGATGTCAAATCTCGCAGGGCCCTGGTCTCTTGTGAGACAGCGTTCCACCAGGCTGAGGCCACAACCGAAAAGGCCCTGGCTCTGGTCGAGGCCAGTCTATTCTCCCTGGGGCTCAGGATCTTCAGGGTGTTATTTGTAGACCGTAAGGTCCTCCGTGGGGCATATCAGGAGAGGCGGTCCCGTAGGTATGAGGGTCCTAGGCCGTATAGGGCTTTAAAGGTTAAAACCAGCACCTTAAACCTGATCCTGTACTCCACTGGGAGCCAGTGCAGCTGGTATAGCACTGGATGAATGTGATCCCGCGGCGAAGACCCCGTAAGGAGTCTCGCTGCAGCATTCTGCACCCGCTGGAGTTTCTGGGTCAGTTTCAAGGGCAGCCCCATGTAGAGTGAGTTACAATAATCAAGCCTGGAGGTGACTGTCCCATGGACCACAGTGGTGAGATCAGGGCGAGAGAGGTAAGGGACCAACTGCCTAATACGGCGGAGATGGAAAAATGCTGCCTTTGTTATAGCTGCAACCTGCGCCTCCATAGAAAGGGTTACACCGAAACTCTTGATGGAAGGCACTGACACTAGTTGCGCCCCCACAAGGGATGGGAGTTGGCCCCCCAACCCTTTTAATAAAAGCTAGCACTTGCTATGCAGCAGTAGAGCCAGCAATTGGATTAAAAATTCATACATTAATATTTATTCCATTTACAACTGAAGTCCTAGCATACAAGGTGACATTATGTTAGTATGAAGGTCAGCAGGACAGAACCAACATAGAACACCTGCATTAATATTGCATAATTAAATACAAAAGGAAACTTACTTTTTTACATTCAAGCTCATAGGCATACACATTCTTTTAATTAACTTTGTCTTTTTATAACATCTAAGCCATGGTAAATATTTAAAATAGTTTATTCATAGCTTATATGAGTAAGACTGAAACTTACGAAACAACTGTGTTGATTGACACAATGTACTCCAGTTCTTTGGTCCATGGATTTATGAAACTAAACCACTGACTTTTTAACGTGACAAAAGAGCCATCTTTTGCTCTGAATTTGTAGAAGTTTGTGAATATCTTTTCTTTGCTCTGAAGCACTGAGGAAAATAAAGAACAAGTTATGAACAAAACCAGTGTTCAAATGTGTTTCAATTAAACCTATGTTCATACAGCAACTGTAAAACATTAGGCTGCATAAAGACCATTCAAAAGACATCATCCCTATGATGCTGATAACATGATTCTCATGATCATTCATTTAATAAGTGGTACAGTTTCAGTTGTACCAGAAATGCAAACCTGGAACGCTCTGCAAGCAAAGCATGACCTTCACTACAGAGCCACTACTCAAGATAGCGCTTTTTTTTTTTCAAATTTAAAATGTTAGCAGTAGCAGGAAATAAAATACTACCATACTTTACCTGCTTTGTGTTTCTCTGTTAGATGACTGTAATCATCTTGGTGGAAGTACTCATAACATGAAGTTCCTAGGAGCTCTTGTGGTAAGTATCCCAAAATAACTGTTGCACTATAAAGAAAACATGAACACACTACAGATTCTGAAAACACCTGAAACGGGCTTTTTAAACACTTTACTCTGGTCCCTCATGCATACGAAAAGCAATAGATGCTCATTTCTAAAAAGAAATATATACTAAAACTGGAAGTTAACATATACATCCAAAACAGAAGGACAAAACAAATGCTACATTGTAATTCTTTTTTATTATTAGATCTAATAAAAGGAAACATCACCACAATTCTAAAATTAAACTCAACTTTGAAACCACATTTAATTTTTAATTTAAACTTCAATCAGTTCGAAGTCAGAGTTTATTTGTAAATGTTCATATCAAATCAAATCAAAAAAACCCTGTTAGAAACTAGTACTTTAAATAAGTCTTACTTAACTAAAGGACTCTGAAGTAGTTTACAGAGCAACAGCAACTTAACAGGAATTCTGCAGTGTGGGAGGAAATCTTATCTAAATATTGAAACCTTACACAATTTAAGAGCTATTGTCTTAAAATTAAAAAAGACAAAAATGCTTACCGCTGGTCTACAAAAACAAATTTCCCATCCATGGCAAAACGTGCTACAAATTCTGTTGGCTTGACTTTTATCTCACGGCTTTTTTGTGGAACAGTGTAAGGGTGTAATCGCCCAATTGCAACAAGGCAGTTGAAGTTGCTGCTGTCTTTTTCAGCATCGCTCTCCTCTTCAGCTCCCACTTCATTAGGAGGCCAGCTCTTCAGATACCCGGTGCAATGAACAGTACAGTACTTTTTAAGATCTAATTTAGTACGAACACAAAACAGTTTTTCAATTTCTTTTCTAAAATCACCAGAAGCTACTACGTTTTGCACTAACCTAAAGGCATGAGCCATACAATTATTAAACTCAAGACTGTAGTGTTAATTTGTTATGATTTTTTTTTTTAAAAAAACACTGTTTAGGTTTGGCTTACCTGTGGAAGCGTACTTCTAATCTTAAAATGATTTGAGAAGGTAAGTCATAGGTGCTGGCAATTAAAACGTGTTCTTACATATAAGAAGAAAATTTAATAGTTTAGTAATAGAGACTGCTTTCCAGTACAATACTGTTTGATTTCAAAAGTGTTATGATTTACATTGAGCCACATAAACTGCAGAAGGGACTTTGAGCTTGAGCCTATTAAAAACTTAATGACCCCCTCTCCGATACGAAAATATGGGGAAATCAGGAAAGAGAACGAAGAGGAAATTCTATTTATCTTTCATTTGGATAAATAAAGGCATAATTGCATAGGTTTCTCCTCTCCCCAAAATGGGGAACATTGAAACATGAACCCCACAACTGTAGTTTCAAATGCTACAGTCCAGCAACACACACATCATATATTATAGTTTGGTTCTAAAGCCCTGGCCATATTTAGCACATGTACAAATTATCTACAAGAAACAATGAGCATTACATCAGGTAAAACATCCCAATCTTATGCACTGCTCTGTGGAACTTAGGATGCTGCTATAGCAATATGCTTATACTATTTCACTTGAAGTGAGAGATAAGATGGAGATAAAAGGTAGGCTTCAGTGGGGTATTGTTCAGCTCTTACTGCCTACAGAGTATTCTAACGTTTCCCAGGCAAATAGAAAAGTGCTGAAAAAGGTGGAACTAGAAAGATAATAGGGATCCAGTATCTTTCTAGTTCCTCATTTTTTTCAAGGTAACATACATAAAGTAGATACACTGCATTTATTCTAAAATAAGAGCACTAGGTCCTCAGTACATTCAGGAACACCACACCACAAAAGAAGACTTGCAAAATACAGATACCAGTGGTTGTCCACATTCACAAAAGTGTGCTGAAAACTCTGGATTGTAATGATAGGTAAACTAGTGAAATTCCCAAAATGGCACTTGCTGTATTAATATAATGCAGGGGTGAGGAACTTCAGGCCTGGAGGCCAAATGCAGTGCTGCAGTCCTCTCCATCTGGCCCTAAGGACTCTCCCCAGGCCACATCACTCACTGGTCCTGCTTCACACTCCCAAGTGCTTCTGCCTGGTTGCAATGTGCCCTGGAACACATTATTGCCTCTTGCTCATCAGGATGGAGGATGGAGAGAGTTGCAGGAGGGCATGTAGAAACTACAAAGGTGAAATTTTAATTGATCGCTCTGCTTTTTGTACTCACTGGCATGTGGCCCTCAGAAGATTGCCCAGAAGAAATATGACCCTCCGGCTGAAAAGGTTTCCCCACCCCTGATATAACAGAGGCAGGATTATTATTTAATCCCATTAGGACATGCATGTGTGGAATTGGCTATCTTGCAGAAACTATCTATTCAATCCTAACTGTTGGCAAAATACTACTGAAATTATTACTAAACTGTCCATGTTACATTTGTGATAAAATGAATTTATTTGGTATTCGGATTAAACACTCTCCTCAAGATGCAACCCAAAAACTACCTCATTCATATAAAATGAATATTGTAACCCTGTACAAGCATCCAGATTACGGCATTGGAACTTTGTTACAACCCAAATGCTATGCCTGGATTAATACAGGACAGGATGTCAGCCCCCTACTCAACTTGCATAGGACCACCAAATACAATGCTGATTCTAGTGACAGCCATTTCTTCTTTAATAAAGCCAACAGATGTAGCACGGAAAAACAGTACTCATTCCACACACATGAAGTTTAAGTAAGTAAGGAGGGAATAAATTTAGATTGAAGTTAATTTATTTCCGACTATTGTTTTAGGTATTTTGAATGCTGAAGTCCACTTCTTACAGCTTTTAGTAAGAAGCTATGAGGTTTTATTAGAATCAAGTGGTTTACAAATCATGTGAAATAAATAACACAGCTGTAACATTTTAAAAAAGATCATATTCTGAAATACACTCGCACAAGTAAGTAAGAATGGGGGAAAGCTGAGGTTGAAGTTGCATTCTTCAAAATGAGGTATGTGGTCTCACAATTAAACCAATAAAAATGGTTAAGTTTAAGGAAATCAGCTGTACAATATTCTACTCAAAATATAGTCATTGTCCTGTGTATGCAAATTTCTACAGACATATATAAAAAAAGAATGATTCAGGCACACAATGTGCAATTGCAGAGATTCCCAAATTTCTTAACAGCTTTTGAGAAACCTTATATTTGCTGCAGTCCTGGTAACTTAAATCTTATTCAATGCCTTTCAGGAAACCATTTCATGTTTCCAGAAGCATATTATTCTCATGTATTCTACAATTTTACATCACTTACAGTGCAAACCAACATATGTGTACTTGTAAGTCAGTCCATTAAACTTAATGGAGTAACTTCCATTTAAATGTGTACAAAAATGCAACCTCAAATCATACAATAATAATTCAAACACTATGATTTAACACATACAGCACTTGAAATAAAATATTATTCACTTATTTAGAAATACCTTTTGTCGTTGAGTTTGGCAAGGAATCATTTTCTTCTTTCACTGTGGTTTTTATACACTTTATTCGACAAAAAAATGAACGGCGAGCACCAGAATACAGACGACATGATGACCCAGCTTGAAAATCTGTGTGAACTTGCAAACCGGCTTTTAAAGTTTAAAAAGGAACAAAACACACAAAAATACTTGGCATGTGAAATAAAAACACTATTCAGCTTTAACATGCTTCCAACGTACTTTGATATTGTTTCTGAAATTTTCGCACATATAGCTTAGAAACCTTTGATGAATTAAAATATGAAAATGAAGAAATGTGGTTAAGTAACTCAAGAGGGGAAAGCAGCAATATATTTTACAACCCAACCAATGTTATGCATGATGATACAGTATGACTGAAGTTTGAATTTGAACTCCATATAGCTTTAACCACTAATTTGGTAGGAACATTAAAAAAAAGGTTTCTGAGGATGCTCATTAAAAACCAGTTACAAGTTACATAATGTATATGATAGAAACAGTATCTGATTACATTAGGAATGGCACTTAACATTTTTAAATAGTGATTTTTGGTAGTGAAGCATTTTATCCTATGCTAGACTACACCAGGTTTTTCTATTGACTAAACACACACACAATAGAAGAAGAGTTTGGATTTGATATCCCGCTTTATCACTACCCGGAGGAGTCTCAAAGCGGCTAACATTCTCCTTTCCCTTTCTCCCCCACAACAAACACTCTGTGAGGTGAGTGGGGCTGAGAGACTTCAGAGAAGTGTGACTAGCCCAAGGTCACCCAGCAGATGCATGTGGAGGAGCAGAGACACGAACCTGGTTCCCCAGATTACGAGTCTACCGCTCTTAACCACTACACCACACTGGCTCTCAATAAACCAGCATGCCTGATAAAAATGACATGACTGATTTTGGTACATATCTAAAATTATTTCTTGACATTATCAAAAAACATGCTTCTTGGGGCACTGTCAGTTGTCTTAAAGTCTTCCACATTAAGTACAATCAAGCACTCATGATTTAGTTCATACAAATCAGAACTACAGGAACATGGCTATATGTACATGTAGTACAGTGGAACCTCTACCTGCGACCATAATCCGTTCCGGAGGTCCGTCTGGAGGTCGAAACGGGTTGCTGGGAGAGGCGCCGTTGTGCGCAGGCATGGGTGGCAAAACTCCTGCGCATGCGCAAACGGCAGCAAACCCGCCAGTTACTTCCGGGTTTGCCACGGACGTTGGGCAAAATGGACATAAGCAGAGGTGGATGTAAGAAGAAGTTTGAGTGTATGTAAATACAGCTAAATCATGACATCTAAGCAATTTTAGGTGGAGACTTACTTTTGGTGTCTATTAGCTTTTCTCTGGGAGAAGCATCTGAAGATGAAAGTTGCTCCTTCACTTTGGCAACATCCTTTGGATGAAGATAGTCAAAAAGACTTTGCCCAATCAAACTCGTCTAATGGAACACAACATTGTTACCTCATAAGCTGTGCATTACAAATCTCATTCACAAACAAAAAGACACAAGTATACTGAAGGGCACTGAGTACTTAAAAGTACTCCACTGTAAGGGCTAAGATATGTGTGTGTTGTCACACATTCACAGTCACACTATAATGGATTGTTGAATCAAACATTTGGGTTTGTTTTCAAAGAAAACTGCATTTAAACAATATCAGGTATTTTCACATTATAGCAGAGAGCACTGGCTGGCAAATTATTTAAGTAACACCATGCAATTCTGAAATTCAGTGGTAGGGAAACAGCTAGGTGGTGGTGCCAACAAGAACTATTATAACATGCAGGTGAAGCTTGTCCACTATCGGCCACTAATGGGGAACAGCCACATGTGATTGAAGAACTCCTGCAACAGTCATTAACGGGAAGGGCGTGTTTATTTGTTTTGTGAATATATCCCCAGTCCTTCAAATGCAAGAACCACCAACTGGATCAGGTCAATGGCATATCTACTCCAGCACCATGTCCTCAGTTAGCAACCAGATGCCTCAGGGAAGCCAGCAAGCAGGACAGGAGCACAACTGTCCTTTGCCCACCTGCAATTCCCAGAAACTGGTATTGAGGCACACAGCATCTGACAGCGGAGGTAGAACAAAGCCACAGTGGATAGTAGCTGTTGATAGCTTTGTCCTCCATGTCTCCAGGGCAGCTTACCAAAAAACCCTCTAAAACTAAAAAATGGCAGTGCATGTGTGATGGTGAAGGGTGTGGGGTTGGCACTTGTAACCAGATCAGGGAATTAGTAATACTTAAAGAAACTGTTATACTAAATATTTTGCTGTGAAATACTGTCTACATTCAGTATTTAGTACACAAGGTCACCTACTGGGTCATAGTTAAGGATCTTGAAAACAGATTCTGAAACAAACAGGATTTTCCCTCTGTCACATCCAACCACAAAGAGGAACCCATCAGCAGCCTGTAAATTAAGAGAGATAGAAAACACACACACACACACACACACGTTTATAGGCAGTAGGCAGAAAGAACAAGATCTCAGGAGACAGAAAAATAAATTATGTCAACAGTAGTTTTAATAATTTAAGATTGCAGCATTGATTTGAACATAATATGTTTGTTAAAAACATGTTTCCTGGATCCTTGTGTGTTTCTAAGCACAATTCAAAATGCTGGCTTTTAATCTTTAAAATCATTACAGCTTGGATCCAGAGTTTCTCTCCCAATGTCAGAGGGACGTTCTTTCTATCTTAGGAAGAGAACCTTGGATCCAACTCAGGATTGTCTAAAGCAGGGAGTCAAACTGAACTTGAACCTGCACCAAACCCCAGAACGGAACCTGGATCTAGAAAATCAGTTTCATCCAAGAGCGCCTGGATCTGGTACAATAAGAACATACTGGTATATATGAATGTAAAATGAAGTAGGAATATGAAATAGGGATTATTTTGTGAACCCAAAACTGGATCAGGAAAACAGGAAACTATTTTAGAGGGCAAGAAAAGCACAGACTGGAATCA
Organism: Darevskia mixta; assembly: GCA_034641385.1. Lineage (NCBI taxonomy): Eukaryota > Metazoa > Chordata > Lepidosauria > Squamata > Lacertidae > Darevskia > Darevskia mixta. The sequence goes on along the minus strand of JAWWNH010000224.1, from coordinate 2,795,184 downwards.
AACCAAGTCATTCAAATAAACGGGGGTGGGGAGGTGACAAACCTAAGGGTCTGCAATGCACTTATGTGAGGAATAAAACTAAAGGAGGCGCCATTGCCATGCAGAGTACGTCCTTCATGCTGCAGTGCTCAGTTAATCTGTAGGTGGCCAGCAGGTCTCCTGTTAATGCATCTGTTACGGCTAGACCTTCAGAATCCTGAGCGGAGCAGAGTGCCCTGTATGGCAGCCCACTAGAATAGTTCAGGCCCTAAGAAACAGAGAGGTGAGTGAGCAGGCTCTCCAAGGCCCAGAAAGCCTGAAGAAACCTTCAGCCCAGGCAATGGTGAGCATGGTGTTGTGTCTCAATAGAGAGGATGTTCCATTTCTGGTCTGGCTCAGGTGTGTGTTTGTCCCTCCCTTCCAGAGGATTAAAAACATTAAAATTCATATTGTCACCACAAAGATCCAATTTGAAGACGTCAATCTTGGAGGATGATTTGTTTGTGAGACAGTAGAAATGATAGAAATCTTGTCATGCCCTCTTCAGTTTACATGTAGAATGAGGAGAGGGGCAGCAGCTTGAACCACCTGGAAGTAGCTTTTAATAGTGCTTAATGTCTTATTATATTTGATTAATATATCAATATCAGTCATCTTGAGGTTGCTCTGGAGAAAGGCAAAGAAAGTTAATAATGCAGTATGAAGCAATTACTGTTGAAATAACACTCAATTCCTGACCTTTCTTTACTTACCTTAAGAAGTAAGTGTTGAAGTTCATCATCTTGTAGAAAAAAAGGCTTGTAGCGGACTTCTGAGTAAGAATTAGAAGAACCTGCAAAATGATAAACGATAAATTAATTTCTAAAAGGAGACCAAAGGCAGATAAAGTGATTTCACACAAAGTTGTTGATTTACTAGCAGGAAAACGCCCCACAAATATGCTCACATGACAACACTCACTTGGCATTCTCGCTTTTAAAAATGCAAACTGGTCATAAAGGTTTGCAAGTGAAAGCTGAGACAAAACAGTATGTAAAACCCACAGACAAGAAACTATAAGTCTTAAACAGATATAAACATAGAGAAGAAAATTGTAGAGGGCCTTCACAGTAGTAGCACCCTCTCTGTGGAACACCCTCCCTTCAGATGTCAAGGAAATAAACAATTATCTGGCTTTCAGAAGACATCTGAAGGCAGCCCTGTATAGGAAAGTTTTTAATGTTTGATGTTTTTGTATGTTTTGATATATGCTGTGAGCCGACCCAGAGATGGGTCGGGTAGAAATAAAATAATAATAATAATAATAATAATAATAATAATAATAATAATAAACATCTTTTAGGTTCTGTTTTCATAAATACTTAAAAGCAGTGGAAAACTGTTCTAAATTTAACATCAAATCCAATGGACTGTTTCAACAACAATAAAAGCAATATAATGTGTCAGTTCAACATTATAACTTGCCAGGACACTTTTCATGCCTTACAGAGAGGCAGCTTGTTCAAAAGATATTGCAATCAAAGGAAGCATTAGCCGGGCACTCAATTTGTCCTACATAGGACACTGTAGTATTTCTATTTGTGGAAGTCACTCTGGCCTGGTGTACACCTTTTTTACACTTAAAACAGGATATTTTATATCATTCTTAACTCACTTTTCAATGACTTTAAGTGCTGCACAGCCATTCTTAATACTGTGAGTTTATCCACCTTACGGGCCACTGGATTGCACTGAGGTATCATAGCAGATAGTTCTTCTATGAGGTTATTCATTTTGTCTCTTCTTCGTTTCTCTGTTTGGCTATGAGCCTCCCTAAAAAGAATGCAGAAGACATATCTTGTGCAGTGGTACTTAATAAAAACCAGTACAAGCTTAACTCCCTGTAACATGTTGCAAAGTTATTGTATGAACAGCAAGAGAATGCAGAAAGAACCATACTGATTTTTGCAATTAATAACTAGAGATGGGAGGAAATATTGATATACAAATATAAGTAGGGGCTGAGTATTCATGGGGGATAAATAAATGACTGTCAAAACCTCTTATTTATAGTTTTTGACAATTTTCCTAGTGTTAATTACAGAAGTATATACCGTATGTATGTATACACACACCGGAACATGATCTAGGATTAAATCTAAACTTAACACTAACAAATGAAAGTTAATACTTTATCTTCTTAAAACTACCATGACCCCTCGAGCAAACAAATTAAAGCCTGACCAGTACACATGCACAAGAACTAGGGATATGCCAGTCTCTGTGGGATTCCCCCCTGACTCAGGTGGATCTTCTTGTATTACTTTATACCCTGTAGACAGTGGAGTTCAGCCGTCTACTAAGTTCTCAAATTCAGTGTAACTCTACTAGCCAAACAAGGAATACCAGCCATTTTAGCTGAAACAGAAACACTGTTTTACTTAACTACACTGTATTTATGGAAAGTTGTTTACATTTAGTCTTTAAGTGATCTTGAGCATTTTGAATTTGTAGAAACACAAATATATATTTAACTACCACTTTAATTCTTCTGAGCATGGTATTCAAAAGTATGGTACTGTATTTATCTATTTGCTTGTTAGTTCGTTAAGGCATTATACCTGCTCTGGAGATCATCAATATCACATGCATACCTAGAGAAAAGAGAATTTAAACTATTTAGAAGAAATCAAAATCAAGAATGAAAAACTATTACAATAGAAAATCATGCTGAGTTTTCCTTACTCTTCTTACAGTAGAGACCTGGGACACATAAGAACGCCAAAAAAGAGAAGAAAATGCCTTTCTTCTTTACCCCTGAACACCAGTCATAGAAGACTGCATTCCAGTAATGTGATTCCAATAATTCTCCTTGTTTTTTCTGGCTATTGTACTGAAGAGGTACTAAAGATTGTGCTGCAGCCTGAAAAAGCCCAGGGCAACTGTAGTCAAATACTGCAGGGGTAGGGAACCCTTTTCAGTCTAAGGGCTGTGTTCCCCATATGTGTAAACTTGGGCGGGGGGACATACGCAGGATGAAACCCAAAAAAGTATACAGTGCAAAAGTCACATGCACACAAATCCAGTTACGGAAATACATTTTCAGGCACATACACACACCACTTAGGTAAAGGTAAAGGTATCCCTGACCATTAGGTCCAGCCGTGTCCGAGAGCCGGCGTACAGCTTCCGGGTCATGTGGCCAGCATGACTAAGCCGCTTCTGGCGAACCAGAGCAGTGCATGGAAACGCCGTTTACCTTCCCGCCAGAGCGGTTCCTATTTATCTACTTGCACTTTGACGTGCTTTCGAACTGCTAGGTTGGCAGGAGCAGGGACTGAGCAACGGGAGCTCACCCCCGTCGCAGGGATTCGAACCGCCGACCTTCTGATCAGCAAGCTCTAGGCTCTGTGGTTTAACCCACAGCGCCACCTATAAAATTCAGCTTCTTTCCACCCAGCTCCATCTCTCCAAACTTCCCAAATCCACAGCTCAACAGAAGAGACATCTTGCTTCTACTTTCACTTCCTGCATCTCAGTCTCTGTTTTTCCTCCCATATTTATGCCTTTTCTCTCTCTCCTTTTCCTCTCCTCCCTCCTCTCCACCCACTGGAATTATGGAGCATTTCTTTTCCTGCAATTACTCTTTGGCATTACTTTTCCTGCAAGAATCCCACCCTGTAACTAGAGTCCCCACTATTTTTTTGTTGAACATGCCTCTACGTAGGGGATTATCACTTTGGGAGAAGTGAGAGGAGTTGACTGGTTCTTGAAATACTTGAGCACTTTTGAAAAAGGCTGCATGCTGCTGAATACTCCCCAGTGCATCTGGAAATGTATGAGTGCTTCCTAGCACAGAAAAGAATGCCCAGAGGAGTGCAGGATATGGCTACTTCCCTGAGTAAGGGAGCCCTTCCAAACAGGTTGACAGCTGGTGAACTAACTGCAGCAGGCACCAGCAGAAGAAAGTCAAGGATGACAATGAGGGGGGTGGAGCCTTGGAAAGTGAGTCGGCTGAACAGAAAGGCTGTGTTGACCAGATGCAGTCCACATGCCCATGGATGTAGCCACAATTTTTGTTAGGGGGGCAGAATCAACATGAATAGAAATACTTAACTGACCATTGTTTTATTTCAGGCACATCCAACAGGTACATCATGATCTACCGGTAGATCACTGAACGTCACTGGTAGATCACTGGCTCCCCCAAATAAGCTCAACAACTTTGGCTCCCCTAAAAAAAAGCTCAATTTTTTTTGCCCTGCACCCCCAAAAAACAGGGCTTTCCTTCTCCATAAAAAAGCTCAACAACAACTTTGACCTGAATGCCTAAAAAAAGGGGCTTTCCTCCCCCCCAAAAAAGCTCAACAACTTTGACCTGAACCCCCCAAAAGGGGGTAGATCACTGCCAGTTTTTAATTCTGTAAGTAGATCACAGTCTCTTGGGAGTTGGCCACCCCTGTTTTATTTGATCTAGGGGAGGCAGCTGCCCCCCTGCCCATGCCACTGGTTCCCCACCCAGTACAATCATAACCATAGCAGAATAGCCTAACAATTAATACACATTTTCCCTTATCACATCTGTCGCGACATAACTTTTTGCTAATTACTTTTAATCATCAGTCAATTTAAAACGATGTGCAACTTCCCAGCAATTCTTATAATATAGTACAGGTATATATCCCTGATGCCGTAACCAACTTAAACAAGAAAGTATTTGAAAGATGCTCACATTCAGAAAGTGGGTACTGTCTTAGAATCATAGAATCTTAAGAGTCGGAAGATACCCAAGGGTCATCTAGTTCAATTCCATGCAGTGCAGGAATCTCAGATAAAGCATGCATTACAGTTGGCCATTCAACCTCTGCTTAAAAACTTTTGGTATTATGTCAATTTTTAGTATTATGAAGAGGTATTATGAAAAGCGCTTTGGAGAGCTCAAATAGGAGTTAGTAGTTCAGAAACAGATTTTCAATAACTCTATGGAAAATCCAAATAGAAGCAGCATGATGTATCTGATGAGGTAAGAGGCCATTGTTGGAAAAGATAAAGATGTACATAAAAACTTTCATAGTGTTAACTCACTGAGACCATTTGTGGCAAGAAGAATCTACACTAGACAAATGGAAAGTAGGAATAAATTTCATTACATCATGGAGGCCACCTGAAACAGCTGAGCTTTCCGATAACCTCCTTCGATAGGCTTCGTTCAGTAGGATAATCTTGGTACCAAATCTAATGGTTTTTAGGTTAAATATTTGTTGTTGTTGTTTTAAAATATGTAATCCCCTCTAATTAAATCCTATAATGTTTTCAGTTGTTGATTTCCAGCCCTGCTGTTTTATTATTACAAAATATCAGGGAAGTATCAAATTATATTCTTGGAAAGGACAGATAAGAGGTAAAAACCTTAAAAAGGAATGAGAACAGACAGTGTGAGTAAAATATGGAAATGTATCTTGGTTTAGGGAAATTATTGAGAACTGTGGGATTTGAAGAAGTTTACAAGGAGCAGCTAGTTGGAAATGGAGTGAAGCACAGAAAAGAACAGACTTTTCCAGGCACAGAATATGTCATGGTAAATGAATAAAGGTGTGAATGGGAACTGGAAGCACAGGAAGATGAAAATGCATTATCACTGTTCTGTAATGTGTTTAATATGTAGCTCCTGAATACACACAAAAATATCTCCCAAAATAGATGTGTTAGATGCATAACATACACACACACGCACTAGCAACTATAGGTCTAACACAAATCCAGTATTATTATACTATAGCGAGGCAGAAATACCCCCCTCAAACTTACTGGTTATCAGAATCACTTCCTTTGCGTTTTCTTGGAAAGTCCACCCCAAATGTATTACTTGAGTTGGCAGTGACAGGCTGGGCTATAGGAGTCATAAGGCTTGAGAATGCAGAGGCAACACACTGGTTTCCTTCCATCTGAAAATTATCTACAAATAGTAAAATAGTGCCAAAGATGAGACAGAGTGATTCTGTATGTACTACCAATCTAGACAGAAATGAAAAAAATGCTGACCTAAATCCATGAATTACCTTGATACAAAAGAGCTCCACTATCACAAACGTGCTTTTTAATTCTGTGTCAATTAATCTGTCCATTTACATAATTTATGTCCCACACCGTCAACAAAGATTTATGCTTAGGATAGCTGCTAACCATGGTGCAAGAAGCAAGAGGTAAAACTTAAAATAACAACAACAATAATACAAACTAATACAGGAAATTAAAAAGAAACTAAAACATCGCCCGCCAATTTAACTATATGGTAAAACGAATCTTCACTAAGTTAAAGAATGTTCACAGTCCTTTAAGCCTAGGAAAACAGATTGCCTGGTGACTAAGGATTCATCCACACACTTCCGCTTTTCCTGGGGAAAACCTGCTGATGAATAAACGTCAATAGGGTTTTCTCTGGATTGACATTTGCTCCGATTTAGCGCTGAAGAGCAGTTTTCCAGGGGGGAAGTGGTGAGGTAAAGGCAAAACTGCTTGGACCTGTGCCTAGAAAACAAAGAAAGTCATTTGGACCCATTCTTTCTAGGCACTGGACAAGCGAAAGTGTGGACTTCATGATAGTAATGCAGTCTCTAGGTGGACCACCTTTAGGAGAGTATTTTAAAGGTGTGGCGTCACCAAAAAAAGGCTTGCTTTCTGCCACACATCAGGCTGCAGAGACACAAGGAGAAAGGCCTTAAATAATGATCTTAAGGAATCAGTAGACTGAGGCAGAAAAAGGCAGTCCAACAAATATTTGGATGCAGAGCTGTGTAGGGCTTTAAAGGTTATGACTAGCACTGTGGACTTGAGCTCAGAAAGTCCCTGGAAGCCGGTAGAGTTGTTGCAATAAACCAGGGTGGATTTGATTTAAATCAAATTGATTTAAATCACTAGTCAGTAAGGCTTGATTTAAATCACTAGTCAGTAAGACTTGATTTAAATATTTTTTTTTACAGAAAGACTCATTCTTGCTGGTATAATCTTAATATTTACAACCATATGAAGGTTTCATTTTTGGAATAATACATTTTCAGAGTAGTTTTTATAGTTATATCAAAAATTACTGATTTGGTTATACTACTAGAAATACATAGACAGATAATTATGAAATTATGGTGAGGTTTAATAAGTTAACTGTTTATATTTGGACAACTTTTCTGCTGTACTTTATTGGAAGGAGAAAAATAATCATTTCCTTAATAACCATTTAAACAATTTATTTAACTAAAACAACACGATAGCATATGTATCCATGTTTGTTAACTGATGTGGTAAAACATTTTTTTAAAAAAACCTTAAGACTGAGTTTTAGCACACTTGATAAACTTAAAACAAATCCTTCTTTCCTGATGAATAGCCTTTGGACTACAATGTAACTTAAATAGAAGACTATATTTAGAAAGATTTTTCCTCCAAAAGCATTTTATTTTAAAAATCCGATTTAAATAAAAAAAATCCGATTTTTTTGATTTTTTTTTTTAAAAATCATCGATTTTTATCCACCCTGCAATAAACACAAATTATTTTCTCTTCACCTAATCCCATTATCAGCCTAGGAACAGTGTTCTGGGCTATCTACAGTTTCTGAACAGTCTTCAAAAGCAGCCTCATATCAGTTACCATATATCATTTATCATATCAGGTACCAATAACTGTGGCTAGGCTAGCTCAGTCTAAGAGAGGTTGCCATTAGCATATGAGCCTGTCAAATGACAGAAGCTTCTTTGTGCCACCAAAATTACTTGATCCTTAAGAGAATGACAAACCTAATATCACTCCCAGGCCGTTAGAGAAAGTACAATCCCTTCCAGAGCTGGTTGAAAACCATCTGAAAGAGGATTAGCATTTAGTATAACTTTCCGTATAACTGCTGCTGCTGCAAACCCAACCTACAATGGCTACAGAAAAGTGACTGCCTGAAGCATTCACATCATTTTAAACACCTGGCCTTTTCTTCTCCACACTACAGTATGCTGTGCATACCACAACTCAATAAGAATTACAATGTCTGTCTGTCATGCAACCCCTCACTGAATGCCTAAGTTTACTTACTTAATTAACAAAATGTATATATTGTTTATTGTAATAAAATCTCTAAGCAGGAAATATTGAAACAAGTAATCAAAATATTGAAATATTGAAACAAGTAATCAAAAACATTTAAAAATAATTAACAAAGTACACTGCAACTACAGATAAAAGGTTTTCCAACCCAGAATGAATACCTAAACCCTCCGCATATAAGGCCACATAAGAGTCTTCATGCTTTTTTCATGTTCACACTGAATTTATTACAATTGCAGAATAATAATATAATAATAATTTATTATTTGTACCCCGCCCATCTGACCGGGTCCCCCCAGCCACTCTGGGCGGCCTCCAAAAAACACTAAAATACATTGAAATATTACAGATTAAAAACTTCCCTAAACAGGGCTGCCTTCAGGTGTTTTCTAAAGGTCATGTAGTTGTTGATCGCTTTGAACTCCAAACACATCTAGGGGAAGCAGTGATTTTGCTGCAAAAGACAGCAATGAAGAGTCTTGGGCAAACTTAAAAACTAACATTTATTTTCCAGTACACATATCAATGCTAATGATAGACCTGCTTACACACAGTTTCCCAGATTAACTGCCCCTTCCTTATCTTGCTTCAACATTTACCTGCTATTTCATTTGCATGATCAAGTAGTTAATCAGAGGCTAGAGTCAAATCAACATGAGGGAAAGAAACTTGACTAAATAATCAGATGCTTCTTAATTTGCATCTGTTCCCTCACAGTACAAGCAACTACATAAGCAACAGCATTATCATCATTTGCATGTAAAGAGAAGATTGAGAATTATAATTCATTAGAAATATGCTGCAACTTGAGTGATATGGAAAATGATAGGGCGAAAATGGACTGAGCATGCCTTGCTTGCGTGAATGAAGCTCTTACTCTCAGCACTTCAATATAATGAACACATAAGAAAGTACTTAAGACCATTACAGCACTTGCCTTATTAACATACCTTCTAGCACCCTTGTAATAGCTGGTAAGTAACAAAAAGGTTCACCAGCCACTTCTGTAGGTGTTTAATCTTGGAATATTGCAGTAAATATAACAGCCAATTGTGCTTCCGTTTTAGGGAAAGTAAGCAGATTACTGTGACTCAAATCCAGGCATCCCTGAATGACCTAGTTTTTTTTTTACACCCTATATCTACAACAGATCACAACATTCTGCAGAATTCTTAATGGGATTTTTTTTAACCCACACATTCTTATCCACACCTTGCAGGCTCTCATCTTTCCTTCTGCTTGTAGCCTAACTTTATAATGCAGAGTGTGGCTTTTTCTGTGGTGATTCTAGAGTAAATAAAATTCCTTCCCCAAGGTAATCTGCCAAAGTCTGATTGTCCAGTTTTAAGAAAGTTTAGTTTTTACGAAAGCTTTTGGCAGTTTATTGTGTTAGGGGGTAGATGATGGAGCAGTTTGGCCATAACAGAAAATCATAATTTAGCATTACATGCAAAAGGTGGCTCCTTCTACCTTCTGCTCCTGCAGCACAGATGCAAGAAGATCAGAAATAGGTGCTTCCATTTTAAACTAATTCTAGTTTGCTGCTGTCTCACAACCAGGACCTGCAGCCAGTTGAAACTATGGTTTGTTCACACAAACCAGAATCAGAACCCACAGTTAAAATATCTAGGCTTGTTTGGACAGACTGCAGTTTAAACCAGTGTTTCTCAAACTTGGGTATCGAGCTGTTGTTGGACTACAGCTCCCAAAATCCCTGACTGATCCTGCTAGCTAGGGGTGATGGGAGTTGTAGTCCAGCAACAGCTGGAGCCTAAAATTCGAGAAACACTGGTTAAAACATTCTGCCCTAGTTTGGAAAAAAATTACAAACTGAAGTTAGTTTCCAATGGAATTGGATTTCTACTGCCCTCCTTGCAGCTGCATCAGAAGGGGGAGTGCATAAGCTTTCAGCCCATGCCCATAGAAATAAACTATGGTTTACCATTACAGGTACACCCAATCCAGAACCGATTATATGGATCACGTGGCTGCTATCTTTAAACTGCTGTTATGATTTTTATTTTATCTAGATAAATTTCCAAAATGAAAAAACAAAACCAATAGTTTCAAAATACAATAAAATCTTACAAATATACAAACTGGTAGCCATTTCTGGCTAATATTATATATAAGCAAGCCCTTGTTCTACACATAGCTGTTATTGCACATAATTCAAGTATTTCTGCTATACCACAGGAGCATTTATAAATTCACTGTTACTAAATTTCCACACTTGGTTTTTCTCAAGATTACAACCTGTCCAATAAACAAATTTTATCAAATCACGCAAATTAAGAATATTAATCTGCCAACAGGCAGGGATGCCAAGAAGGAGGTACAAAGAGTACACATGTATTGAATAAAACTTGAATAAAATAAGGGGGGCAGGTAAGCCCCACCCCTCATAATCAAACACATGATGTGGCGCACACACACCATTTGAATGGCAATGTCCCTAAACTTTGGCGTTAACTGCTACAGTATGTAGACAAGTCTTAACCTTCTAAACTATTCTTGTGAGATAAAACAGCCTGGCTGCTCCCTTCTTTCAGTGTTGTTAGCCAACCTTGTAATCTCCATTTGAGATCAGGTACTCCCTTTAAATTATTATCTGCTGATTCCACTACAGAGTAAATGTGGATGAGTGCTAAAGAATCTTCCACCCTTGCAAAGAAAAAGCACATACAAAGTGAAAACTCTGCAAAGGGGCTAAGGCATGTCTTTTAAACTCCAGGCAATTAAAAAAAATATCTGTACAATAGTACATGTCTATTCAGAATAGAGTATAGGTGTTTAATGAGTCTTACTCCCAGGTAAGTGGGTAGACAACTGCAGCCTAGGTTTTCGTTGTGAGGAGGGCCCAGAGAAGGGTTTATGGTGATGCTATACCCTTGGGCATGCTATACCAACCTGGGAGTGAACTCACTTGCATACAAGGGGTTTTTGCATCGAAACATAAAATAAATAGGCCAGATTAAGACTGGTTGAAGCCTTGGAGGGGTACTAATTTGGGGACAGGGGGGAGATGTCCCTTTAGAGTACAATCAGTTTAACTAAAGGAAGCAAAAACTGATGTCTATAATACAAGAAAGAAGTCCCCTTTTGCAGCCACCTTCTATATCTTCACAGGAGCCCTAAGAGATAGGTTCAGCTGATAGTTTGTAACTGGCTCAAGGCAGGCAGCTGCACCAGATTTAGGGCAATGCAGGCAGTTCCCCCGCACATGGTGCTGAACCAAGGGGGCACAAAATAGTAGTGACAACAACAACAACAATTTATATGGGTACCTACTGAGAAGATCCATACAAAACTAACTGTACCATTAGGAAATATTCTGAAAATAAGAATGTTTAGATGGCGGCAAATTATGTCCTCACTCAGGGCACCATATTACCAAAGTCTGCCCCTGCAGGCAGTGAGCAAAAACAATGACAAGCTGAACAGCATGTGCACACACACAAATGCATGTCTGTGTGTGAAGCTTGTTTGTCTTTGCTACATTCCTCTCCTGAATTTCAATTGAATACACTGCTTGCTTCTTAACTATTTATAACTTGATTTTTTCCAGGCATCAGCATCTGAACAGATCTGCTGTAAAAAATACATTAATAATGATTATGTGCATAAGGTTTTAGTGATGAGTTGTAAACAAATAGCTCTTTATTGTTCAAATCTATTCCACCTAGAAACCAAACCATTATATAGTATTTCACCTAAATTAAAATACAGAAGAACATTTACCTATTTGTATAAATACATTCATATACAAGGGCACTGCTATTTGGCATTTAATATGGCAGGAGAGCTACCAACATGAGTTTGACCAAACTGCTGGAGGCAGTGGAAGACAGGAGTGCCTGGAGTGCTCTGGTCCATGGGGTCACAAAGAGTCGGACACGACTAAACAACAACAAATGGCAGGAGAGCAGGGGAGAGAGGTAGAGATTGTGAAAGGGCAATAATAGAGTTTTAGAAAGTACTCATAAGAGACATTTCACTATATTTAAGTTTTCAGAAGAGTAACAATTTCTTATCACCCTTGCTCCTCTAAGTTCCATGGACCAGGAGGAGCAAATAACAGCAGTAACTAAGTCAATGGGCAAATGAGATGTGATAACAGAATAGGAAATACATTAATATAAAGTGTTTTGCTCTGTGCAAACATGTTTGTGACAACCACTCTGTATATTGACTGTATCTTTATGGTTTAAATTTAAAAGAAAACTGTTTATGGGATTTGCGGGAGGGCCAATGGCAGGCTAAAGCATCATCTCACTGCACAAACCAGACTGCTGGCCTTCTCTGTTGCTACAGCTACCACTCCTCTACACAGGGTTTTATCGCCCCAACCCTATTTATTATTTTCATTGCCATGATGCTACACATTGGGGTAAAAATCATATCGAACAGATGGAAAGCTCTTTAACTTGAGCAGGCTGAAAGCAAAGAGTAAGGTTACCTTAACGTTCATCATAGAGCTTCAATATGCTGATGACAGCGTAGTGTGTGCACACTCAGAGGATGACCTCCAAACCATCCTAAATATCTTTGCAGAAGCCTACGGAAAGCTTGGCCTATGCACAACATCCCCCAAAACCAAAGTGCTGCACCAACAAGCACAAGAAAAACCCTCTGCAGCGCGACAAATCCAACTCAGTGGTGTAATGTTGGAAAATGTTGATAATTTTAAGTTATCTTTCTACAAGGGCCGACATTGATGCCAAAATCCAGCATCGCCTTAGCTCGGCAAGTGCAGCTTTCTCCCGATTGAAGGGCAGAGTGTTTGAGGACTGGGATATTTGCAGGGAAACCAAAATGCTTGTTTACAAAGCTATTGTACTACCAACCTTATTGTATGCTTATGAAACACGGACCACTTATAAACGCCATTTCCAACTCCTCGAAAGATTCCATCAACAGTGTCTCCGAAAAATTTTACATATCACTTGGGAAGACAGGCGAACTAATGCCAGTGTACTTAGCAAAGATCACGAAGAAATGATTCTTCAACATCAACTTTGTTGAACTGGTCATGCCTAATTATCGTCTTCCAAAGCAACCACTCTATTCCGAACTTAAAAATGGAAAGCATAATGCTGGTGGTCAACAAAAGAGGTTTAAAGACTCTCAAGGCAAATCCCAAAAAAGTAGTATAAACACCAACAACTGGGAAACACTGGCCTGCGAGCGTTCCAATTGGAGAACAGCCTTTACCAAAGGTGTCATGGACTCTGAAGATGCTAGAACTCTGGACGAAAGGGAGAAACGTGCTAAGAGGATGGCACATTTGGCAAACCCTCACCACGATCAGCTCCCGCCTGGAAACCCATGTCCCCACTGTGGAAGAACGTGTGGATCCAGAATTGGCCTCCACAGTCACTTACGGTACCCCTGACCGTTAGGTCCAGTAGTGGACAACTCTGAGGTTGCGGCGCTCATCTCGCTCTATAGGCTGAGGAGCCAGCGTTTGTCTGTAGACAGCTTCCGGGTCGTGTGGCTAGCACGACTAAGCCGCTTCTGGCGAAACCAGAGCAGCGCATGGAAACGCCGTTTACCTTCCCGCTGGAGCAGTACCTATTTATCTACTTGCACTTTGACGTGCTTTCGAACTGCTAGGTGGGCAGGAGCTAGGACTGAGCAACGGGAGCTTACCCCGTCGCAGGGATTCGAACCACCGACCTTCTGATCGGCAAGCCCTAGGCTCTGTGGTTTAACCCATAGCGCCACCCACGCTACAAGTGATCACCAAAGAAAAAGAAGACATACCTTGTTTAGTTCAGCATCAGAAAAGGAGGGTGTAGAAAGATCCACTACTTGTTAGGAGCTGGATTTTTTTTCCTGGAGATCAGTAATATGGCCTATAGTTTTTTGATAACTATTTCTTAATAGGTGAAAACTGGAAAATTAAACAATCCAGTCATAAACTTTGCAAGGAAAATACCAGCCTAGAAACAAGATAGGACTTGACCTACTTTTTGAAGACAGAACTTATATATGCTACTTCTCTAGTATGAAGTACTGTAAAATAGAAATGACAACAACAGAAAACCGTCTCAAATTGGAACACAATTAGCATATACCTTTCTAGATTTAAATTTTGGCAACAGACAACTTTGAAGTGTTAAGAAGGAAGCTATACACTTTAACATTGTTCTATATATCATTTGACCCTCAGACTGAAAGAACAAGGGATATTAATATACACAAAAATATTCCATAACCTAAAGTACCACAGCATGGCAAAAAATTATCTAGACACATACAAAATTATTAAAAAGCTAAGGAGTAAAAGCATATTTTAAAATTAACTGTAGATAAAATTGCAGCATATTGTACACCAAGAATCAGGACCTCCAAGGATATGCGACTCCGATTACAGAACATCTCCAGCCAAATGGTAAAACTATTTATCTATCTACATATATCTATAATTCTATAGACTATTCACAGAAAAGTGCACTTGGACTGCATTTGGCATCCCAATATTTCAGTTAAATAATGTAGAAATCATACCCAAATTGGGACTAATTTTAACCTCCTCTGTCAAACATAAAACACACAACAAGTATTAGTTTATGTACCCAACTGATGTCAGGGCTAGTCACTTATTTCAGAAAACTGTAGTTCCACCACCACACATTTCAAAAGCTCCAGAGGGGATTCCTAAAGCATCGCTGCAGGTTCCTCTTCCTATTACCCGCTTTTTCCGAGAGAGAAAAAAAGTCATTTGGAGAAAATTGAAGTACCGTATTTTCCGGCATATAAAACGACTGGGCGTATAAGACGACCCCCAACTTTTCCAGCTAAAATATAGAGTTTGGGATATACTCGCCGTATAAGAAATACGACCCGGCGTATAAGACGATCCCCGACTTTTGAGAAGATTTTCCTGGGTTAAAAAGTACGTAGTCTTATACGCAGGAAAATACTGTAGAAAGGGAGGCTGGCAGCAACTTTGTTCTCTGCGCGACGAACACCAGCCGTACAGATTTAAAATGTACGTGTCCGACAGCCAGATCACGCACATTTTGCAAAAGTAGGGCAGGCGAAATAAAGGTCGTCGTAGCGAAGCGCAGAGGAGGAGGAAGTTTCGCGTCCCGCTTACACACCCATCCACCCCACTTTCGCTTATTCTTCGACCCTTCGGGCGTGTCTTGGTTTGTTTTTGGGGTGAAGGTGGAAAAGGGAAATCCGGCGAAGCTGCCTCGCGGCGCTTTCTTTCCCAGCAAACCCGCTTTGCCCGGGTTAGGATATTTTAAAACCAACCAACCAATCAATCAAATGCCTTGGGGGAAGAGGGGCAATCGCACCTCCCGCCTCCCGCCACATTCAGCTGACCTCGTTTGCCACCCAATTCTGCAGGCATAGAACTACAGAATCGGGAAGGACCCCCAGGGGTCATCTAGTCCTACCCCTCACAACGCCGGCCAAAGACGCGAAGCTCGCTCCCCGCCGCCCTTCCTTCCTCTCACCTGCGCCGGCCACCGCTGCTGCCCTCAGCCCTGGGCTGCCGCCGCCGCCGCCGCCGGTCTCCTCCGCGCCCGCCTCTGCCATGGCCAGCAGCGCCCCCGGCTAGTCCGGGGCGACGGAGGCAGCCGCGGCCCCCTGCCCCGCAGGCATGAGGCGAGGCGCCCCCCGGGAAGCAGGAGGCGGCGGCCGAGGGCGGAGCGAGCCCACACCTGGGCGCGGGTTCCCTCAGCCGCAGCGCCGCCTCCGTGTGGGGGGAGCGGGCTTCTTCTCGCGAGATCGAGGCCTCGGAGCGAGAAGAGCTCCGCGGGGAAAGACGGAGGCCTCGGCTCCGGGAAGCTTCCCGCCCTGAGTGAGGGAGCGAAGCAGAAGGGAGAGGCGAGGAAGGAAGGGCGGCAGGGGCAGCTGGCCCACCTGGACGCCGCCCGCTCGCCCTCGGCTCCTCGGAGGGGAAGGAGCGGCGAGACTCCTCGGGGTCTGCGCGAGGCTCTCGAGCCCCACGTCGGGCGAGGCTGGGTGGCTTCTGGGGGTCCCTTTCCCCTTCTACGATTACATGATAGGAAGGGAGCCGAGCGAGGTCGCCTCTTCCTCTCAGCCGTGCAAAGCGCTGCGAGGAAGCTTCGCCCTCTGGCTCCACCGGCTCGCCTTGGCCAGCTCGGGGTCGGGGGGCGCGAAGGGGCGCTCAGCCAGCGGGCAAGCCGAGCTCCACCCCGCCGCCATCGCCAGCTGCAGACCCAGATACTCTTAATTCCGCCGCCTTGCCTAGGAACCCGCTGACCCACTTCCAGCCCACGCTGGCTGTCACGCAACGCAGCCATGGTGGTGCCCACCCACCGCCGAGTTTCATGGGCCTGCCCACTCACGGTTTCTCTGATCCTACGCTATACAGAAGATAACTCGCCAAAAGTGCCTTCTCCATCTGAACGCGCAGGTACACCGCCTGCGGATTTGAAAAACAGCGTGAGGCATAAACATGTCGCAATCTGGGGGCGAGAGGGATTCATCTGAACCCGCACCTTTAACACAACCTGCTCCATCACAACATGGCGCACGTGGCTCAAGATCTAGCTTGAGGTTGCAGTCCTTTTGCAGTATGCACATTTTTGTGAAAGTATGTTCCAACTTCCCTGAGTAAACATGTATATAATTCTGTTGTCAACAACTACAGTATTCGAAAAGCTCAAGCCACGCTGCAAGGCTGAAGTTGGATCCAAGTGCCCAACAGAGGCGCTGGAAGTGCCTCCACAAGAACAGGTGTTTGGAGGCCTCTGCTTCCCAAAATAAGCTTTGAGCCTTCCCAAATCAGAAAGCACGGCTGCTAATAAAATGTTCCCTAGGGAAAGGATGGGGAACCTGTGGTCCTCAGGTGTTGCTGGACTCACAACTCCAGCCAGCATGACCAGCAATCTTGATGGTTGTTGTTTTTACAAAACACATTTATAGCCCACAATTCCTCCAAGGAGGTCAAGGTGCTGTACATAGTTCTCCACATTTTATCCTCACAACCCTCTGAGGTGGGTCAGGCTGAGAGGCTGTGATTGGCCCTAGGTGAACTTCGTGGCTGAATGCAGATTTTAAAGCCTGGTTTCCCAAGTCTTAGTCCAGCACTAACCTCTACACTAAACTGGCTGATGATGGACATGACAGTCCAGCAACATTAAGAGGGCAACAGGTTCCCCACCATTGCCTTCTCTGATGCCCTAGCACCATGTCCAGTGCAACGTTTTTATGCAAGGCATTATCAACTGGACCATTTCCAATCATACATACTTGTTGACAGATGCCAGGCATGTTGATTCCATCACTCCAATTTTGTACAACCTGCACTGTTTGTTTGCTTCCAAGCTCTGTTCAAGGTGCTGGTGTTTTCAGCCTTCCCTGAACTGTGACTAATTTTGAATTATTGGTTAATTGACTGATTGAACACTATTAATGTTTTGAATTTATATTTTACATTTAACTTTTTTGTTATTGCTGACACAATTTTCTTTTGACTTGAGTGTTGTATAACTTTGCTAAATAAACAAACTACTTGGGACCGCCTTCTTTTGTACATTTCTCACACTCAGCTATATTGGTAAAGATAAAGTGCTTTATATGCATTATAACACTGACACCAGATGACGCTGTGGAGACCAGTCTTTAGCCAATGGGATTTCCCTGTATGAGGGCACTAGGTTGGTAAATGCTGGTGTAGACTCTTCCACCTGCATTCCAGCACACATTTTGCAGGGCTGTACCATAGATTTCTGAACAGCTGTGAAGTTTGCACCACTGCAGTCTGAACATTTCCTTTTTAAAGAAACCAGAGCAGCTCTTGTAGCCACAGGCTAAATACCTTAGCAATTTCATCCACATTGGACCAATTGTCCAGAAAAACATTTGTTACATCCTGTGATTTCTTCTATTCACTCAGCTTTTGGAAGTGCAATTCCATCAGGATTCTATTGTACACAATAAGCTATCATGAGACGGGCCCATTTTCAAATCTAATGAAAACACTTTTCATTTTAGAGCTGCTTAGCACTGCAGTGCTATTATGGCAATAATAATAATAATTGAAAAGGCAGGATTGTGGGGCGGGGCAGGGCTGCAAAGTGTTTTGAAGAGCCTTAGAGGAGCCTCTAAGATCACAGGTGTAAGACAACAGTAAATGTAAACAAACTACAACTTGTAGAAAAGAATGCCATGTTTATTTAATATGCTGTAAAAAGCCTTATATAAATCTTTATAATGCTTTCTAGTGTAACTTTTTCCAAACCACAACTAATGAATTTGTATATTTTTTAAAAAGAGAGAAAATATAGATTGTAATTGCCATTCAATTCTCAAGTGATTTTTTTTTTTAAATTTTAATCATTAAACAAAGTCAAGGTACTTTTCAAGCACTGATTATTTACTGGGGAAGAGCTGTGCACAAATGTGCAAAATAAATAAATCAAAGAGAAAAAGCAGAAACTCATTCACATGGTTTTCTGCATCTTTTCATGGGCTGTTGTAGTAAAATCTAGAACTAGTTCCCAGAGTACTTTTTTGCCCAGAGATACAGAATCTGTGACTCTCCTGATGTTGGAATACAGCCCCCATCTTTCCTAATCATTAGCCATACTGACTGGGGCTGATGGGAGCTGGAGTCCCAACAATTTCTACCCACTGCCAGCAAGTAAGCAAGAGGCCTGGCATGAAGGGAGTAGCTACCGGTATATGGGTTTACAAGCAGCTCCTCTTGAAGAGCAGTAGTAGCGGGAAGTTCTGCCGCCTTCTGATGTGCTTCAGCACTTCAGATTATGGAACGTGTTCCAGATACCATAGGAAATCAAAATAAAACTATGACTTTAATAATGGATCCAAGCAGCCTATGAAGTCTTCTGTGATCAGTTAACGAGGGTAAAGGTAAAGGGACCCCTGACCATTAGGTCCAGTCGTGTCCGACTCTGGGGTTGCGGCGCTCATCTTGCTTTATTGGCAGAGAGCCGGTGTGCAGAGAGCCAGGTCATGTGGCCAGCATGACTAAGCCACTTCTGGCGAACCAGAGCAGTGCACGGAAACGCCGTTTACCTTCCCGCCAGAGCGGTTCCTATGTATCTACTTGCACTTTGACTTGCTTTCGAACTGCTAGGTTGGCAGGAGCTGGGACCGAGCAACGGGAGCTCACCCCGTTGCAGGGATTCGAACCGCCGACCTTTTGATCAGTAAGCCCTAGGCTCTGTGGTTTAACCCACAGCGCCACCTGGGATAACGAGGGTAATTCAGGTTAATACCAGGTTCTCTCTCACTGCATCCAGTGACTGTGGCTTTGTATAACCAACCTTTAAAAAAATAAAACCTCTAGCAAAACAAAACGAAAAGTGCAATTGCTCTAGCTATATTAGATTTCAAACACTGGCAACGTTGGTCAATTCTGGATCATTTCCCCATACAAAACTCTGTCCATTTGTTCACTGCACAGCTCTCCTGGGATCGTACCATTCCAACAGGCAGATGGGGGGACTGAACATGGAAGCTTGCATATTTGCATGCTACTTCTTATGAAACCTCTCTTACCTGTAGAAAGTTAGCATGGCAAGGAGAAGAATTTTAGAATTCTTCCCAACGTGCAGCTAGTTGCTTAAATGCAGGAACGCTATTCAATTTTTTCTTTAACTTGGAAGATGCAACTTGTCCACCACTCTGGTTCTGAAGTGGTCCACTTACAAAGAGGGCTGTGCTATGTGATATTTGCAAGTTTGTAAGTTCATCTCCAATTCATTGTATTAAAACAACAACAACAACTTACCCCACAGCCAGAAATATTAGTCAACCCAACCCTCACCACCCGAGGTTAAAACCATGTGAGTAATTTCATCCTTCTTAAACACCACATGTTGACAAGAAGTGAGCCATATATACTTCTAGTAAACAGAACTGTATAAATTTGCAATCAAGCCATTTCAGGATCTTTGGTACTCAGAGCAGAATAAAATGGCACAACAAACCATCAAGGGGAAGTTAATGCAGGAGGAAGAAAATGAAAGCAGCAAAAGGTACACTGATTTTCGAAAGCATATTTGGCTGCTGCTTAGCCTGTCGTTGTCCCAGATTTTTCTCCTCTCTACTAGTTTTCCACTATGAAGCTGTAGTTTAATTGATTTCACAGTACCATTTCTCCCCTGAAAATAAAAGAATTGCAGCTCTCTCCGCAGAGGTTTATTATGCTAAATATACTGGGTCCCGGGTCCCACTTCTATACCAGTTCCAATCTGAAGTGCAGCTTCTCTTTAGGAGCCCTGAGTTAGAGCATAAGCCATTAAGTACAGAGAATAACCTTCAAAATAGCTTGTTTCAACCAGTATAGGCATTTGTTTCAAGCAGCTCCATATCTTATGCCATCACATGCCATCTGTAGGAAACCTATCGAACAGAGCTACAAAAAAGTGGCTTCTGGTTTTCATACTGCATATCTAAAACCCTGCCCAGGTTAAACACACAACAGGCAACATTACCAAGAAGCAATGTCGCTTCTTACAAATGTGATATGGGTTGAACCCCTGGGCAAATCAGACACATTACAGTACAGAGCCACAAAACAAACAGAGGCATAATTGACCTTTACACACACACACACACACACACACACACACACACACACACACACAGCAGCAGATACAAAGATGTCCGTTCCTTTTTTATTCCAGTACCTTTGTTATAATAAAGTTAACAAAAATATTCACTATTAAAAAAAAGAGAGTGAAAGAGAGAGAGAGAAGCCAGCTGGCACTGCCAACTAATTCTTGTAGTAGTCTTAGAAATCCTAATCCGGTAGAATTTCCTAGTTTCAGTCCATCGTTGTGACCATTTCAGTGTATTGAGATCTATGCCAAGTGGGTCTTGGTGATGCAGCAGCTACCTGAGTTCTTTGTTTTATTTCTGCTGTGTTTCACAACTTTCCAGCGTTCATGTACGAGGGGATGGAGCCACGCTGAGTGAGCCCTTCAAACCTTTTGTAAGTATAATTAAGAAAAACCCAGTCCTTGGACTTGTAATCAGGTTCTGTGGTGTTTGGCACTGGAATGCAAAAGTAAAGATTATAAATACGCATGCATATGCACAGAGCCAAGCTTCAAGCAATGCCAAGCTAAATTAATATTGAAGACGGAAGTTAATCATTCACACTGTATGACTTTTAAATTACACAAATAAAATGGTGATGCATTTTACAGAGTTTACTTAGGATCCGAGAGTGAACAAGAGGATAACTGCACACATTACACTTGGGCCCCTTCAGAATGCTTGGGGATTCATGTGTATTGCTCTTATCTATATGCATGATTTTTCTATTTTACATTTGCATTATCCCCAAAACCTATTGCAGTAATAGGGTTGCCATATTTCAAAAAGTGAAAATCTGGACACAAAAGTTATTGAACTTTTTTTTTGGACAAAAATCTCCAAAAAAAAAACAAAAAAACAAACAAACCACCCCATGATGTTTTAAAGCTTTTTTTTTTTTTTTGAAATTCACCAAAAAACCAACACTTCCAACATGTGTTGCCAGACATTTCCCCAGATTTTTGGAAATTCCGTCTAGACACTATTTCTGATGCCCAAATCCCAGATATGTCTGGGAAATTCCAGACATATGGCAGCCCTATGCAGTAAGAAACACTAGTTGGAAGCCCACCCTAAAGACAACCAGCCCCTTTCAGATTAAATAATTTTTAAAACCACAGGGAGAAACTTAGAAGCAAGAAACATAACTTAGTAGTAAGGAGATCAGTAAGCAATTATGGGTGAATGGTCCATCTACCCCATACTTTGTTCTTAAACCTACCTTACAAGGAAACATGTTTTGACCAGATGTTAGTCTCTCCATTGTTCAGTTTATATCTATTTTATCTTCTTACCTTCTATCTTGTTCTAACCGTCATAATTTGTTTTTAATCTCCCTCTCATCCTGTTCCTGACTCTAATTTTTTTTTTCATCCCTGTCCGACTACTACAGGTGGCAACCATTCTAGGAGTGTCTAGTTGACACATAATTGTTGACGTACAAGTCTTTTTGGACCTGAAAGAAGGCATAACGGGGGTGGGGCAGAACTCCCCCACGAAATGGTCGCCACCTGTACTCCATTATTTTGTCTACTATAGGGCGAAAACTGGTATAGCATCAAGCACAGTGCTGGATAAGTCTAATTTTTGCTATTAGAAGCCTAGAGCAAAATAAAGTGTGTGGACTTTTTTAAGCAAAATAAAGTGTGTGGACTCTTACTTCTGTAGCTTTCTATCTCTCAGACTCTTCCTTTATCTTTGGAATACCCCACTTTCCAACTCTTTTCCCTTAGCACTTCTATTTCCCTTGTTCTGCCTCTTCAGCCCTTTCCCTCATTATATCCTAGACCCCTGGTTGTTCTTACTTTATTTTTTTATTAATTGTTTTGAACATTTATAAATACTTCCCCAAAGCCCATCCGCAGTCTCTTCCCCTCTGTACAATGTGCTCAGCTAATAGCACAACAACCACCTCTTCTGTACACACTGCCCCTCAGTGAAATTAGGGCAGCTCAGCCAATCACTGACAAAATAAATCCATCAGTGCATTACAGTATATATTGTTCTGATCAGTTAGAAGCAAAGAACACTTCAGTTTCATTTTAGTTTCTCATTTTCATCTTGCTTTTTTTCAGAAGTAGTCAAAGTAGCTTAACAAAAGACATACATAATTTATATCAAAACCCGATTAAAATGATAGATGCATAAGACACAAACAGGTTTAAAAGCAAGCAGTAAAAAATGTTAAAAATCCAACAGCAGCAAACCAAAAATATGCTGATCAAGTTTACATAAATTTGCTTGTAACGTCTCAGTTTATAATGAAAAGCGCAGGTACAGGGGATGAAGCGAAAGATGATAGAAGAGACGCACAACATTTCTCCCATGTGACAGGGAGATGCAAGAGGCCTGCTAAACTGTAAGAGATGAGGTGGCCCCCAGATAACAAAAACAAGAACTCTGAAATGAGGCCTTATTCCCAAAATTATGTGGTTCATTTAATCCGTATGGCAGCATTAATGTGCACTCTCACCTGGCTGTAAAATATCAGATTCTGGGAATTCATCAAAATTGGACGTGTCATCAATACTTTTGATTTCTATAGTGATTGCAGCTGGTCTCTCTCTACAGCAAAACAAAAATACCAGAGTAGTGAACAGCACAAGCAACTTTATCATCATTTCACAGTGCATAAAAAAACCTAACATCACAACTTTCTAGGAAGCTTCACTAGATCACGTAGATGTTAGAGATATATTTGCTCCATTCTATTGCTATTTCATCGAGGACCCGAGGATTAAGTGCTGAATGCAGCCCACTGGATCTCTCTGTATAGCCATTGGGACTATCCCCAGGCCACAACCCTCACAAGCCCTGCTTCACATCCTTATTATGTGCTTTTGCCTGGCTGGAAGGTGCCCTTGATTATCACTCCAGCTTCCCTGGATAGAGAATAATGTTTGAGTGCAGGTATTTGTGTAGGAACCTCTGACTTCTGCTGGAATGTAGCCTACTGTGCAAAGGTGAGAGTTGCATCTGTTGGCTCTGGGTGTCAGAAGACTGACCACAAGGGACTGCAGTCCTTGGCCCGAAAAAGGTTTCCCATTCCTGCTTTAATCTTTCAGCAACTGTACCTGATATGTCCCCAATCAACACCTTCAAAAAATGGGTGACTCTTAAGTTCTTCTACTCCACTGTTACCGATTCTGTTTTCTGCATCAACGCAAAATCTGAGAGAAAGAAAGCATGACAAAATGTTGGTCACCAATGGAAATCACTACTGACACCAGGAGAATTTGTAAGGGAGCTTTTAGGTTCCCTTACTAATTCTAAGAAAAATGATTAAACTTGTGCTGCTTTCAAGAGATTCCCATAGTTCCTTATTTTCTTCATACACAAATGTATGAATGTGTATATACACTGTATATACACAAATAAATAATGTGCAGATGAGACAAGAACCACTTCTTCCCCATGGCTTCTTCATTTACCAGAGGACTTTGGGCTACACAGACAAACGGCAAGAGATGGGCACAACACCCCTCTTGCCACCCCTATGGAAAAAAGAGTAACCAAAACAGACCAACTTTCTAATGGATAAAATCCAATTTTTGAAAACAAAAAAAATCTGATAATGGGCTAGAATCACAACCTAATACCAACATTTAGGATTAAAGTGTACATTTCCATTTTTTTCAAAACACAAAAGCTATTGCCCCATATAGCAACCCTGTAAGTTAGGTCAGTATTATCTCTATATTCTCAGCACAGAACTAAGGCAGAGAGATAATATACCAAGTTTAAAATCTTATTTACCTGTGCTTTTAACAAATAAGGATATTGATTTTATCACTGCTACCATTCTATTTTAACATTATCATGGTTTATTGTTCCATCATTTTACGCTGTTTGTTTTATTTTTATTTTTTTCACAATGTTTTTATTACTGGATGCTGCTCTAGTGAATATATATATATATATATATATATATATATATATATATATATATATATAACTGAAGGGGTACAGGAAGAATGCTATGCAAACAAGTAACTGATTTTCCTAAGGTTACATTGTGGGTTGCAGAAATGCCATTGAACTAAGAATTTCCAAGATCATAGCTCAAGCTATTAAGACTTTTTAGTTTTGTGGTTATTTTACACTACAGTAGATTCTTTTAACTGCCTTCCCACTTTTTGCCTCTGTAGGATTTTATTGCCATTTTAGCTTTATTCTGTAAGCTGCTCCAAAAGCAATGACTGAAGAACTGCTAATAAATATTTAAAATATAAATAATTTATATAAGTAAAATAAAAACAAGCATTTTGGAGCATTTCATCACAATACTCAATGGTTCTGTTCCTCTTATTTCAATTTAATTTCACAGCAATTTTAAAAAAGTTTTAAAGCTTAAATTTCTTTAGATACTGACATACACCAAATTCCTTAAACCATCTAGATAATTGTGCCTTTACCTTGTAACACACCCAGGGCTGATTCAGGGTTATGGGAATTCACAGTGGCTTTTTGCTTTTTTAATACAAGGGTGTGGGGAAAGTAAGGGCTGGACAAAATCCTTGTGGTGATTAGCTACATTGCCAGAGTGACAGAAGTAGGAAGTTTTGAGGTGTGATTTGAACCGGCTATGGGGATAATTATGAAGGAGCTGCACTATCAGTGACTATAGCCAAATGGTAGATCACAGGCTTTGTACGTATTGAGATCCCTATTTCAGTCCCTGAATGAGATTACAGTGGTACCTCAGGTTACATACGCTTCAGGTTAAGAACTCCGCTAACCCAGAAATAATGCTTCAGGTTAAGAACTTTGCTTCAGGATAAGAACAGAAATTGTGCTCTGGCGGCGCAGCGGGAGGCCCCATTAGCTTCAGGTGGTGCTTCAGGTTAAGAACAGTTTCAGGTTAAGAACGGACCTCCGGAACGGATTAAGTACTTAACCAGAGGTAACACTGTATTTAAAGGACCTCAAAAGCAGACTGTGCTGAACTAGGAGGACAATGTGCAGAGTGTGCCCTATGGCAGCCTTGCAGGAGACTGGTTTCTATATGTTCCTGGAGATTCCTGTGCACCTTAGCACCTGCAAGTGCTAATCAGACACTCCCATTTTCATAATCTTTAATTTTTATTAAATTTTCAAAAAAATTAACAGATTAACAAAGTTAACCAAACTCAAATTAACTATAAAAATTATAAATTAATTTCCAATTTAATATATCCTTAGAGATTGACTTCCCACCCTTACCTCCATGGTGTTTTTATTGCCTGTCCTTTCCTGCTGCATTATACAAATAATATATTACAAAACTTTGATAAAATTATTATCATCTTTCTTTCGTTGCTTAAACCTCAAATCCTGCTCATTATCTATAATGTTTCCCCAGATAATTACGCTCTTAAGAGAAGTGAATGCACTCTCAGAGAGGCAGTGTCTGTGGTGTGGCGGAAGAATAGCACTGTCCCCGGGCAAAAATATTACAAGTTGAATGCAAGGAAAGTGCATTACCTCCTCAGCTGAAACACAATAGTGAGGTAAGGTATGCAGATATGACACAATTATATGTCAAATGTAAAAATACGAGCATAAACAAAGGTCCTTAGACTATGCCATGAAGTATTAAGTTTGGAGTATTAAGTTTTTCATTCCTTCCTGCACTGAAATCACCTTCAAACCCCTCCTGTATCTTCAATTTTATTAATGTGCAAGAACTTAAGAGCTGTTTTTGCTAAAGAAGAACAAGGATGACCATTTTTTAATAAACAGAACCAAGAAGTTACTCAGCAGCATACTGGCTCAAAATACTTAGGCTATATCTGGCTGCAGCAGAGGGAGAAATGGGACAACAAGGCTCTGCTGAGATCTGCTTCATTTGCATCCTCCTCTCTCTGAACTGCTTCCACTCAAGCAGGCCATTGAAAAAACTCTGTGACTCTAAGAACTCCTGTCTGAGTTCACTTTTTTCCTCTTCCTCTTCCAATCCTTTTTCCTTTTGAGCCATGACTTTTAGATTGCAAGCTTGCTTCTTGTTCATTCTTAATCTTATGCAAGCTGAGCCTTTTTTGGCTGAAGAGCAGCATAAAAATGCTTAAAACACTGACATCTACGTTGCTAAACTGGATCAGCTAGTCCTACTATCGTGCCCACATTACGCAAGCGGACACCACCAATTAAAGAAGGTTTTGCCTTAACTTATTGTAAGGATCTTTCCTGCAGAATCTTGCTTCTGCTCATAATTTCAGGAGTGATTTTCCACAATAACTTCAACAGCTTACAATTTTTTGGACTTCACTTTGCTTCAAAACATGGATCAACAAAGCAGATTTTATTGGGCTTTATGAAAATCAGGGGTACTTTCTGACATAATGCCAGTGTTGTGGGAGCTGGTACAATGCAGCAGATTCATGTGCCACTGATGTAACACTGGAAGCCTGAATTCATGGGAGAAGGCTTCCAATTCACTTACCTCCCACTCTATCATCCACGTTTGTGAGAAGAGCAATGCTGTTCTGGAAAGTACCTATGTTTGCAGCCCCTCCCACACCCACCTGGATCCACACGGCAGAGGCTCCCACAGCGGTAAGGCAATGGCCAAAGGACTCTACATTGCATGCTCAGTGCTAGCAAAGCTCTCCATCATCGTGTTTGTTCCACAAGCAGGAAAAGGGTAGTGGAAGAAAACAGAAGCATCAACTCACTTTAGAATTAAGTCCTTGGCTTTTTCTGAAATGGGCACCTCAGGTGGAAATACTAGAGTCTCTTTCCAATTCATAACTTTCCTATATGTTTCTTGAGGTGTTTCAGAGCAGAAAGGGGGATAACCTGAAGAAATGGGGGGGGGAGGGGAAATCATTAAAAATGTTGTACTGATTTGAATGTCAGATTTAGACTAAATTACAGGAAAGGTTATAAATCAGACGCAGGACTGAATATAAACCTGCAGGTCAATCCTTGGCTCTCTCAACAAAACGCTCAGAGAAAGTGTTATTCTCATTGGGAAAGAAAAGGGACAAAAAGATGAACGGGGTCAATAATTCTTACCTATTAGCATTTCATACATAATCACTCCCAAAGACCACCAGTCACATAATTTGTTGTACCCCGTTTGCATGAAAACTTCTGGAGCAATATAATCTGGGGTCCCAACAGTAGAGTATGCCTAAAAGCAAGATGATTTTAAGAAAAAGATTTAGTCAATACTCTGGCAATCTTATTAACCTGAGTTATAATAATGTATCAGCATTCACCTGCCATCTAATAGCAGCCTTTTAGTTGCTTGAGGAGATTGGGTGACAAGTAGAGGTCGCTGAAGCATTAATTTTTCAGCAGAAGGTCATCAGCACTCAAAGGTTTGCAATAGCTCACCAAAAACAGTACTTACCAGCTGTCGCCTATTCTTTTTCCATGTTTCTGCTTTTCTTTTAGAGTTCATGTTCTGAAATGCTAATTTGCAAAAACACAAATTACTGCCTTCAATTTTACCAACACAAGAAAGATTCAGATAGGGCAGAATCCCAATGTTACCTCTGTACAATGGGAGCTGCGTTAGCAGAGTTTAATTCTGAAACTGCGCTAGTAAATGTGCAAACAAAAACCATGTTTAGGGAAGAAGGAATTATGTGGCTACTAGTGGTCAGGTCCTGAATGAGGGTATGAAAGCCAATGCCATCATTCCCCCCTCCCCTCTCCAAACTTGCTTAAAACATATTACCAGAGCAATACAGAATCAGGCTATTCTGAAGCAGCTCCACAGAAAGGTAAATGGGTGAAATCAAGTTTTATAGATGCAAGGGATGGAAAGTGAATTCAGCACTGGAAATTGTTCATGCCAAATATTTGTACAGGACTTCGGCACAGAAGACACAGGAAGATGGACTTTGTTTGTAACTGAAAAACGGGCATCCAGGTTTTGTTTCTGTGCCGTGATCTTTGGTCTCGTTTACACATGGCGCAAAATCAGGTAGCAGAATAGGCCATACCACTTCAAACTGCAGGTGGGGGTGCCATTTTTTAATACTTGCCAATGTGTGTGTGCGGTTTTTAAAAAACAAAAAAACAAAAAGCAGGCACATAGTAGTGAGAGTTAGGAGCAGGTTGAGCATGAACATATGCTAGTTTTTCTGTGGGTTTTTTTAACTTACAGAATTAAAAAAAGGAACTTTGAAAAATGGTAGTCTATTCTATCACATTTTGCTGCCATGTGTAGATCAGGCTGAATTTACATGGCCTTGTTTCTATATATATAAAATTTGGAGAGGGGAGAGGCTCTTATCTACCAAAGTTTTGAATAGTTAGCAGGGCAACAAGAGAACCTTTCGGCAACACCTGGCTTACTGTCCCCCCAGTCTTGGAAAGCAGGATGGCTACTAAAACAATGCTACTGCCAACTCACACCACTTACTCTCTGCAGCTCTATTTTCCCAAACCCCCATTGTTCATTTTCTCTAGCAGCAGCTAATTTCACCTGACCAGGCAAAAATGGCAGCTGCTGGGGCAAGTGACCAAAGGTCTCTTTAGAACACCAACCACAGCAAAGAAGTATGAACTTGACACTGTTCTCATTCAAAAAGGAGTTCTGGCAAAAGGAATGCACTTGTATAATGCCTAACCTGTATGGCGTACCCATCAATGCCTCTGAGGGAGTGCAGAGTAATTTAATACTTTTAAGCTACACCAGGCTGTACTTACAGAAGTCACTTGGTGGATTGTGTGTAAGATTTCTGTAGAATTCGGTTCTGTGAGCTTTCTTTAAACCTGTGCAGAGTCCAAAATCAGAGAGTTTTACATGCCCCTATGGAAAGAAAACATTACATGAGCTTAGGTGCTGAACTACCGAAAATCCTTTGAAAGCTTGCAGGTCCTTACTTAAAATGCCCCAAACTAGAAGAGAATTACAACAAAGTGGAAGTGTGAGAAATCAGATGGAACGTTTTATCACATGTGGTGGTCATGCCCGAGGGTTAAGGCCTTCTGGGATTTGATATATAATGAGTTGAAAAGAGTGTTTAAAAACACATTTGTTAAGAAACCAGAGGCCTTTCTCTTGGGAATGATCCACCATGAATTACCTAAAGAGGATCACACATTATTCATGTATGCCACAGCAGCAGCAAGGATTCTGATTGCAAAACATTGGAAAACAAAAGATCTACCAACTGTGGAAGAATGGCAGCTGAAAATGATTGACTATATGGAACTCGCAGAACTGACCGCAAGAATCCGAGACCAGAGGGAAGAAGCAGTGGAAAACGAATGGAGTAAATTCAGGGAATATATGAAGAAATATCTTAAAATTTAAATTTTTTAAATATTAGTTGCTTGTTGAGTAGAAATAATAGCTTACAGATTGTATAATGATTGAAAAGATAAAAATTGTGTTAAAAAGTAGAACAATGATAGAGGTTAACCAAAAGAGTAAGAAATTAAGGGAAAATTAGGAAATATGTTTAAGATGCTAGAATTAGATTTAAGAAAATAGGAGTAAGATAAGTTTAAGATAATAATTTGACGATAATAAGAGGTATGATATTGTGTGTAAGGAACAACAATTATATTAGAAACTGAATAGAAATTGCTAAAATGATTAAATAATGCAACGTTAAAGGAGAGAAGAGGGGGAAGTCGAGTAGATAATGTTAAAGAAATAAGAATATTAGGAAGTAATTAAACTAATTGTTTTTCTTTTTTGTAGGGGGGGTGAGGGGGTTTGATATTTTGTGTTTGTTATGTATATGTTTGTTCTCTTTTTTGTTTGTGTAGAAATGTCCTAATAAAAATTATTATTAAAAAAAAGAGAGAGAGAGAATTACAACAAAGGAAGAGGCACATATTTTGAAAAGAAAAAAATGATTTTCAGTCAACAGCACTACATTGTTCCGGTTGAGAGGAGCCTGTTTTCCAACTCCTTTCCTCTAACACCTTTGCATGTACCAGGAGCAGGTAACCTGCAAACTGGAGTTTGAATGCAGACCTTCAGGGCTCTATGTGGTCAACTGATCTCTCCCCCAGATGACACCGCTTATGGGTCCTGCTACACATAAGAGTGTGTTTTTGCCAGGCTGGAGTGTGTCCTTGAACTCTGGTGTCTCTTGCATGTCTGGGTGGAGGATAGAGAGGGGTACGCTAGTGTGTGCAGAAACTAGCTTATTGTACAAAGGTAAAATTTACATTTGCTGCTCTGCCTGTTTCTGCCTCTGGCCTCACCCATCCCTGGCATGTGGGCCTTGGAAAGTTG
Organism: Darevskia mixta; assembly: GCA_034641385.1. Taxonomy (NCBI): domain Eukaryota; kingdom Metazoa; phylum Chordata; class Lepidosauria; order Squamata; family Lacertidae; genus Darevskia; species Darevskia mixta. The sequence continues at coordinate 2,764,394 of JAWWNH010000224.1, read as the reverse complement.
TTGTTTATTAAATTTATATACCACCCTTCATAATAGGCTCACAGGGAGGTTCACAGAATAAAATAAAAGATAAAAACACAAGTAAATAAGTAAAACAAAACATTAACTCCCCTTCCCTTTTGAGGTTGCTGAAAAGGGAACACATCCATTGAGCTGAAAAGTATTCCCCCTCCCTGACATAAGCAAATCGTGAGGGACAAGGAGACTGGCTTTCTACCATGGTCACTGGCCAATCCCTTCAGCCTTTGCATGCTGCAAATACCCAATGTCAGAATGAAGACAGGAAAGTACAGGAGATGTAAAATCATCTTATACCTTTGCATCCAGGAGAAGATTATCTGGCTTAATATCTCTGTGAATAAAACCCAGCTGGTGAATTGCATCAATGGCCAGTACAGTTTCAGATATGTAAAACTGTGTTTCTTCCTCTGATAAAGTATCCTTCTTCATTAACAGGGTCATCATATCTCCTGAATCAAGGAGAAATATATATTATAGGATTTTACAATTAAATAGGCTTTGGTAATCCAAATATTTACAAAGGCACAAGCTCAATCAGTTCCAGTAAGTATTTTCGAAACTCAGCAGTTCAGAGCAGAGTGATAAAGGCCCTTTCATGAAATATTGGGGGGGGGACTCTAAATATTTTATGTAGTTACTTGCATATGCTGTACACTTAAGCCTTCTTTTGATTTTTTATAACAATTAATAACTGTGTTTGTATTGCTACATTATGTCACAGAATAAAAGCCAGTGTGAACAAAACATTCCTCATCCTTTAATTGTGCTTGATTGGGGATAGCTATAAACTTTCCTCAGTCCAGGGACTCAGCTATACAGCTACAAATAAAATGTTTTAAGTGTGTTTTAAGTGCAATATACAATGTGACACTATATGGCAATGATGAATCTTATGGAAAATTCAAAATATTTTAAAAAGTGCTGTTTAAAAAAAAAGCATTTTCAGAGTGGTTTTTATATGTGTCTAGATTCCACCCAGCTCTCAGTCCAGCCAGTGACACTGGTTTCAGGTTTGAAGCATGGACTATTTATTTACCTCCAGGTAGAAACTCCATGATCAGGTAGAGATTCCGTTTGTCTTGAAAACTATAAAACATCTTCACCACCCAGGCACCATCTGCTTCAACCAGTATATCTCTTTCTGCCCGTATGTGAGCCACCTATAGTTGTGAATATTGAACAACAAAACAGAATGTTCACAATAGCCAATACATAAAGAATTATTCTCCTACATAAACCACCAGTTGACCCATTTTCATGTGCAATGCAGAAATGCATTACTGCTAGATAATATAAAAGTGTAAATACATGGCTGCACACACACACACACACAAACACTTCCCAAAATAGACTAGAGTGATATCAGTGTCAGCCCCAGAAAATTAAAATGCATATAAATGCCATTGATACTATTAAATTTTTAGCACTTAACTCTGTGTCATTGATTTCAGTGGGACTTCAACATTCCCTTTTGGGCAATATAAGCCAAATAATTTCAAAGAAAGCCTATTTATGCCATCAACAGAGGTAACAGCTGTCAGACAAGCTCAATCAATTTGCAAGCTTGAGGTCCATTTCGCAGAACCAAGCTTTATGTGTTAAGGCGTAGTGATCATGTATCATACATGCTCACGTGACTTCGCTCCATCTCACAGTAAACAAGGTAAACAATACAGTAAACAATAGTTTACAATAAACAACTAAATACCACAAGGTATTTAATTCTATCTTAAAATGCAACTCCCGATTAAGTGTTTCAAGTGACTGGCTTCTTTTGTGTTTTGCTATATGGCCAGAAGCGGTTTAGTCATGCTGGCCACATGATCCAGAAAGCTGTCTATGGACAAATGCTGGCTCCCTCGTCCTGAAAGCAAGATGAGCGCTGCACCCCATAGTCGCCTTTGACTGGACTTAACCGTCCAGGGGTCATTTAACTTTACCTTTCCTAAATGGCCAACACCAGCCTTTACTTCCAGGGGTGCCAGCCAAGATGCACAAACATACCTGAGTCACAAGCTACACTTTTCAGATTTTTTAAAGAGGTAAGTTGTACAAGTATGGATCCACAATGCTGAATCTGTGACATGACAGCTTCACACAGCTGTTGGATAGTGCCACATTTCCTTCCAGTCCAGGATTTAGTGCAAATACATGTAATATTTGCACACAAACTGACTAAAGAATCACATCACACTATTCCCAAGAAGTTTATAGATATAGATTTGTTTTAGATTTGCAGCATACACTTTTCCAAAGACTCCGAAGAGAAAGTAGTACGGCATGGATATATAGCCACAGTCCCCAGTGTTTTGTTTTAAAGGCAGCCTTATCTGTCTTCCACCCTCCCACACCACAGAGAAGATCTCAAAAATCTCAGTCTCAGCCAACTCATCCTTCTATCTTGCCCAACTTCTCTATAAACAGGTAAACTAATCTTTCAGTAACTTATCAGTTCTACTAATAGTGACAAGCAATGCATCTTACTGGCAACAAATGTGCTGCAGGAATAGGTACACATAATCTGGTCCTTTTTCACCTTGAAGTGGCAATACTACAAATATATATTGCGCACAACACTGAGTATCATCACTATTGGTTTTGAAGTGCTTGCAATATACTATAAAGACATACCTGCTCTTTCTCTAGCATGTCAGCTTTTCTTAGTATCTTCATTGCATAAATATGACCCGTATCTTTCTTTTGAACAAGGCGGACCTGTGGATTAATTTTTTTAAGCCATTATTAAAGCATACTGTTAAGCTAACAAATTTGCAATACTGGGGTAAATGCAGCAGACTGGTTGAATAGCAATTCCAAAACTGGAAGAAAGGTGAGCGGAACAGGCAATATATATGAACACCTGATCATATGCAACAAAGAGCAACAAATGCTACTAAAATCCATGAAGATTAGAAGGAAGGTCTCTAAGGAGAACTGAGAAAATTGGGGGTGCAGGGAGAGAAACCCAAGTTTATTGAGTGTTTATTGAATGTTTATCACAGTTATTTTTTAAAAAAGTCTCAAAGAGCCAGCCAGGGGAGGGAGAGCAGTACAAAAAAATGAAGGATTCTGAGCTCATTATAAGGTCCGCCCCCCCTGCATACCATAAACAGGATTATTGTTCAGTAAGTTATTCTGACAGGAAGGTATCCTGAAACAAAGAGGTCCTAAGAAAATACACAAATTACGAACCTCTCCAAAAGCACCTCTTCCAATAACTTTCAAAGATTCAAAGTCATCGAGGCCTAGCCTTGTTCTCTTCAGCCGCAGAAATTCGGTTTCTTTGCGGGCATGCTGAGATCTTCGTAGCTTTTTCTGAAATATATATTAAGCATGAGAAAATCCACAAAAATGGTATAAACGAGTAATCAGTTTATAATGCTACTATCACCAAGAATGGGATATAATTCCCTCTAGCCTCCCATAGGGATGAAGGACTCGGTGACTCCCACTGGTGTGGTTAATGTATCATAAACTAAGAACACAAGAATAGCCTGCTGGGTCAGGCTAGTGGCCCATCTGGTCCACTGTCCTGTTTTCACAGTGGCCAACCAGGTGCCCATGGGAAGCCTGCAAAGAAGCATTCTCCCTTCCACAACATATTGCCTCTGACCTTGGAGGCAGACCACAGTCATCATGGCTAGTAGCCACTGATAGCCTTTTCCTCCATGAATTTGTCAAATCCTCTTTTAAAGCCATCCAGGTTGGTGGACATCACTTCCTCTTATGGGGGTAAATTCCATAGTTTTAACCATGTGTTTCTTTCGTCTGTCCTGAATCTTACAACATTCAGTTTCACTGGATGCTCATGAGTTCCAGCAATACAGTGGAACCTCTGCTTACGGGCCTAATCAGTTCCGGAGGTCCGTCCGTAAGTCAATCCGGGTCGCTGGTAGAAACACCGTTGTGCGTGTGCGCATTCGGTGGCAGCACACTTCTGCGCATGTGCAGATGGCGGCAGCATGAATCACGGCAAACCCGGTATTTACTTCTGGGTTTGCCGCGGTCGCAACTTGGATCGGGCCCAAGTAGGGGCGGTCGTAAGTAGAGGTTCTACTGTATACGAAAGGGAGAAAAACTTTTCTCCATGCCATGCAGAGTTTTATGCCCTTCTAACTCACTTTTTCACTAAACAAAAAACCACAACCCGTGTGTGCTGCAGGGACGTAGCATGGGGGGGGGAGCTTCCGGGGTGATTGCCCTGGGCACACTTGGGGGGGGCTGCTGCTGCTCACACCGACATCCCCGAGCCAGCCCTGCCCTGGTGTTGCTTCGGCAGCGAGGGCTGACCTGGCGCCGTGGGCTCTGCTCACCCTCTGGACCCCACCGTGGAAACATTCCTCAAGCGGCCTTGTGAGAAGTGTTTCCATGGTGGGGTGCAGAGGGCGAACGGAGACCACTGCGCCAGGACAGACCTTGCCACTGAAACAATACCAGCCCCAAGTGGTGTCACTCCAGCGACTCGTGCCGTTTCGGTGGTGAGAGGAAATACACACCAAGAGCTCTGGCCAGAAATTTCAATACTAGGAATAAATCCTACTTGTGAGTTATAGTTAAACTAGTTGAAGTTAGCCCATTCAATAACGGGCGCTAGAGGAGGAGGAGGCAGGAGGAGGCAGAACAGCGGCCGCTGGGGAGTGGAGAGGGGCTCCCTCCCCCTTCTTCGTTTTCCCCGGGGGCGGCTGTAGTGGCGGCGGTAGCGGCGGCGAGGATGGGGCAGCCCTCTGCGTCCGTGCGAGGCAGCGGCGCTGGCGCAACTGACAACACGCGTGCGCCGCCGCTGCCTCACGGACACGCCCCCCCTCTCCGCCCGCTCCAATCCCTGCGTCCGTGTGGGACACGGACATGCGCAGTAGCGCAATTCCGTGACACACGGACTGGACGCAGGGAGACAGCAACTTTATTATATAGGATGAAAGTATGTATTCTGTTAAGAATTACAGTCTTAGGCAGAGAATGTCAATTCAAACAAGAAAAACAGTTTCAAGTTCACAATAATATGTGTAGCTTCAAATGAAAAATACAACTGTTATATAATACTGTAAAACTTAAATGTTACTGGTTGCTTTTCCTGAATCGACTCTTCACTCCGGCTTTACTTATAAAACGAACCTTTTGAATTTGAAGTTGTATTTTTCATTTGAAGCTACACATATTATTGTGAACTTGAAACTGTTTTTCTTATTTGAATTGACATTCTCTGCCTAAGACTGTAATTCTTAACAGAATACATACTTTCATTTAACTATAACTCAAGAGTAGGATTTATTCCTAGTATTGAAATTTCTGGCCAGAGCTCTTTGTGTGTATTTCCTTTCAGTATAACTAATAACAAGAACTCCAATTTATTTAACATTTCGGTGGCAAGGGCTGGCCTGGAGCAGCAGGCTCCTTTGCCCTCTCCACTCCACCCCCCCCACCCTCGCGAGGGTGCATGCTGTCCCTTTTCCTCACAGGGGAGCTGCTCCATCTCCTTGATAATTTTGGATGCCCTTTCCTGAACCTTTTTCAAATTCTACAATACCCTTTGTGACCAGAACTATACACAATATTCCAGGTGTGATCACATGATCAATTTGTATGATGACATTCTGGAATTGGGAGTTTTGTTTTTGATTCGTTTCCTTATGACTTCCTAGCATTTGCCTTTTCAACAGCTGCTGCACACTGGCCAGCATCTTCATGGAGCAGGGGTCAGCAAGGTTTACCTCACCTGGGTGAGTTCACTCCACCAGAGATCCCTCTGTGGGCCGGATCGCACATGTGTGTGAGTGCGCATGGTCACGATTTTCAGTGTCTGCATCTGCGCAGACACAATTTCCGGTTTCTGAGCATGCGCAGACGCGATTTCCGGTGTCTGAGCATGCGCAGACACGATTTCCGGCACCGCGGAAGCGAGTCCCCGTGCCACGCCGCTTTAGCGCAGCGTGCAGGGACTCGCCAAGTGGGCGGCTCGTGGGCCGGTCAAACGACCCCCATGGGACGCTTGTGGCCCATGGGACTTAGGTTGCCTACCCCTGTCATAGAGCCATCCACTACAAGCCCAAGGTCTTGTTCTTCATCAGTCGCTGCCAGTTCAGACACCATGGGCATATATGTGAAATTAAGATTTTTATTTTGCACATTTAGTATTCAAACATAAACAAAATTTAATATTTAAGCATAAACAAAATTTAATATTTTAAAACAAACTATGGTTTAATGTGATTATGCAGCAGGGTGGTGCCTGCTGCTGAAAAAGTCCTCACACCACCTCTGTGCTGTTCCTGTCACGATGGCTTGTTGTGCAAACCCAGGCTTATGGCTTGTTTTCCTCCAATGACCTACTCCAAAAAGACATATCACTCCTGGTCAAAATAGTTAAATAGGCAACGGTATCTTAGCTAGGACTTAGACCTTATAGAGCTGCTGCTACTGAGAGTATTGAGGTAGATAGACCAATGGTCTGCTTTTGTGTAATGCAACTTTATAGGTCCATGCACAGCCATTACTTTGAGCCCCATCTTCAACAGAAAATTGGTTAATAACTGATATGCAATATTCAGCATGCTGCCCAATATTAGAAAAGCTGCCAAATAATAGTTTTCATGAGCAAAATAGGCAAACATCAGTTGGTAGAGCATGAGACTCTTAATCTCAGGGCCATGGATTCAAGCCCCACATTGGGCAAAATATTCCTTCATTGCAGGGGGTTGGATTAGATGACCCTCGTGGTCCCTTACAACGCTACCTTTTTCTGATTCTACTATGATAGGGTGCCTCTAAAAAACCCAATGCTTTTTATCTTGTATCATTTACAGTCACAAGATGGCACTGTATACCCATTTCTGTTAACATGAGATTTCCCAACTTTCCCAATCATCTCTTGTAGCACGCTATCAGGGGCACTGGCTCCTGCCCCCCCAAGTTTTAAAGGAGGGTGCTGAGCCCCCTCAATATTCAGTGGTGCTGAGCCCCCTCAATATTCAGTGGTGATGTCACATTGTTGCACAACATCGCATGTGGGATGTCACATCGTTGTGTGACATTGGCCCTATCAATCGCCGGCGCAAGCCAGCGCCAATGCATGTTATGTTATGAAAAAATTGCAAGGTCATTATAATGGCAAAAAACTATTGCAGAATCATCCCCACTCTCGTGGTGCTATAAGGAATGGATTACTAGAACATGATGATTAATTAGTTGTTTTACTTATAAAAGGGCTTGCCGATCGGAAGTTCGAATCCCCACGACAGGGCGAGCTCCCATTGCTCGGTCCCAGCTCCTGCCAACCTAGCAGTTCAAAAGCACGTCAAAGTGCAAGTAGATAAATAGGAACCGGTCCGGCGGGAAGGTAAACGGCGTTTCCATGCATTGCTCTGGTTTCACCAGAAGTGGCTTAGTCATGCTGGCCACATGACCCGGAAGCTGTCTGCGGACAAACTCCGGCTCCCTCGGCCAGTAAAGCGAGATGAGCGCCACAATCCCAGAGTCGTCCGCGACTGGACCTAACGGTCAGGGGTACCTTTACCTTTACTTATAAAAGTGAACCACAGTGACTTGCAGCACAGTATAATCACTAAAATCAATTACAACAAACAAACCAATAAAAACTATTTGAAAATCTTTGCCAATAAAAGTCAGTCTTGCTGAATCTGCCATGCTAAAAGAGACCACAAGTGATTGAAACCATTAAAATATCAATACTGGTTCAATTATATGGGATTATCTTCCTCCTTAAGGAAAAGGCAGCTCCTTCTACAGAATAACTCTATCCTGTTCCAAATCTAGCAATCCTCCTTTCCCACAACATAGAAGGTGCAGCTATTACCTCCTACCTGTGTTCTCTTCAGCTAACTCTTGCTTTCTAGGCAACGTGATTCCAAGACAGACCGCTCAAGTGCATGCCTGTGAATCATTAAGCACCAATTCTGAACAGTAAACTGTAAAAGCTTCCAGTTTAAATTACATTCACATTACCTCTTCATCTGCTAAACCTTCCTCCTCCATCGCCACTTCTAGTTTCTTCTGCCTAGGTTGGTAGAAAAAAGGGGTGTGTGTATATATTATAAAATGAACAGCCTGTATTTTACTCTACTAGAGTGACTTCACTCCTCAAATCATATCAGCAGGAAGAATTGGAACACAAATGTCGAGTACAGAATACAAGTTTATTTTAAGCTGCCACTGTTCATCCAAAGCCCTTCCTCATCTTTCTCCAACTTGGCATCCAGCAGATGTTGGACTACAACTACCACCATCTCTGAACATTCACCAAGCTGGCTGCAACTGATGGGAGCTTGGGTCCAACATCATCTGGAGGACAACAGGTTGGGGAAGTCTGGGTGACATACATAGATCCAGAGGACCACTCACACACTCATTCACCTGCTTGGGTCCCTTTTGTGTTTCCCTGGAAGGTGAGGGGAGGAGTATGGAACCCATGGCTACCTCAGCAAAATCCCTGAAGTGCACTGTCTAGCCTCCTGGTTGCTAATCCCGACACAAGAGAATAGAAGGACACAAGACAACAAAAGAACAATCTTCTCTCATCTTCCATGTCTTCACCTTCTCCTCTCTTCAAAATTTCTGGCAAAGTATCGCAAAACATGTTTCTTCACTGACTTGGTGTAGGGAAACAATATCCAACTAAAAATAAAAAGGTACATTTTGCTGAACATCTAGATAAAAAGCAGAGCTTATTTTGAGACCTCAGCTTTTCTAAAGGGTTAATTAACAAGGACACCGATACACAGATATCAACATTGTAAACCAGGCTTCCTCAACCTCGGCCCTCCAGATGTTTTGAGACTACAATTCCCACCATCCCTGACCACTGGTCCTGCTAGCTAGGGATCATGGAAGTTGTAGGCCAAAAACATCTGGAGGGCCGAGGCTGAGGAAGCCTGTTGTAAACAGAGGCTTTTTTTTGCAGAACAGCAGCTGAAATGGCACAAGGGGAAGCTGCCAAAACCTTTTTAGCTATTCACACCGAGAAAATAGGTGGCCATTTAAAAGTTATTTGCTAGTCAGAGTTGTGTACATGTTTTGAGGGGGAATAACACACACACACACACACACACACACACACACACACACACACACACACCAAACATCTACCACACACAGAAAACTCAGTACAGAAGAAATCTAACACCCAGTACCTGGTTTCTCTTTCTTCATGCTGCAAAATTAGGTTACTATAAAAGTTCTCCAGTGTGAGCTTGGCCACTGTCACTCTCTCCCGGGTGTGGTTGCTCATGGGAAAGGAAGTTGGAGTCCCTGCAGTCATTGCCATAGTAACATGTACTGAAACAGAGTGCATAAAATAATAATTACTCCGCAGAAGAAAATTCATTTCCACTCACCAAAAAATAGAAACCCATGATGAGGAACACAGAGTCCCTTACAGTATTAACTCTGCGTGGGCTGCTTTAGTACTGTGGGATGTTTAACTATTCACCCGCCTATAAACATCTGAAGCCAATCAACATGGACTCAAGTCACTCAGAAATCTCCTTTTGGTACAGCAGATTGATACTGCCATTTCCAGCCTGTGTCCCACACAGTATGAACCTGTAAACACACCCACACACCCCAATACCAAAGACCCGGAACCCAATGAAACAGAAAGAGGAAAGCAGATCTGAATGTATATAATGCAGAGTTACATTGAAATCACTGCCACGTCTGAAGATGTCAAGGAAAATGAAGAAGTCACAAGCTTCAGTGAAATTGGCTAGAAAGGAACCTGTCTGAGCTCTCCACCCCCTTGCTGCTGGCCCCCACAAAGCTAATAAAGGCGTATGTTTTTGAAACTAGTGGTTTTTCAGGTTTATTGTCAAGGAGAGAACAATTAAACATCATTAAAAAAATTACACCAGCAAAAACAAACAAGCAAACAAGTATAATCATAATTAAAATCCTTATGACGTCTAAAAGACCTGATGCATATATCTCAAGCGCATATATATATATATATATATATATATATTCAGGTGGAACATTTTCTCTCAGACAACAACAGTCTGAAAAGAACATAACTGTGTCATCTTAATTCACAGGGCAAGAGGAATATAAGAGAGACATCAATGTTATTAAGAATTTCAAAAATAGTTAGAGACAACTTCTGGTTCAAGGAAACACTCACTGTAATCAACAACCTTTCTAAGATGTGTTGCTAGGGTAGTGATATTTCTCCCTCAAAGGAGTGGGGATAATAATTGGGAGTCAATAGTATATCACCCAAGGGCCTATGTGTGATTGGGGGCATCCTTGCACCCATTGCCTCCACTACATGCAGATGTCCCAGTCAGATGGAAGCAAAGTATCTGTATTACAAGGCAAGAACATTTTAAACAAATATTTTTACTAGATAAACAATGAAAAAAAGACAAGCCTCTTTTAGCAGCTGCAACAAAATCCACAATCTTGTGCATATGCACATAATCCTTCCTCTTACTTTACCATGATATTGTGACAGACACTGCAATCTGGTGCCCAAACCAATTTTACTAGGAGGCAGCAAGATAATGAGAATCTGAAACAATGCCTAAGAAGGAATAGGGTACAATTTTAGAAGAATGCAGTATCTGCAGAATTTTCTACAGGATCTATAAACTCAAAGGAGACACAAACTCTAATGAATGTGAACTTGCTAACATTTTAATTCACTCTTGTAAAACAATGAGACAATCATGCGCAGCCCAAAACGGATACATTAAACAGTTCAATATACACTATTAAGATACTATGGGCTGGATCCAAAGTAAATTAGCTGAACTTAACTCAAATTGAAATCAATGGGACTTGAAATCGTTAGTAGCTTGTCCCATTGATTTCAGTTTGAACCAAGTTCAACTACCGGTAATCTGGTCTGCATCCAATCCAATTTAAGTCACCCATGAGTCTGGCAGTTGTGAGAATCATTACATATGTACACAAGACAACAAGAGTTTCAGTAGTTCAATCCTCTTCAGTTTTGCTACCATCAGAAACAAGCTGCCAGTGTTCACTTAGTTCCAGAATGTTGCCCTCTCACACAGCCATCACCATCGCATACTGTATGTTTGGAAATCACAGGTTGCCCTTTCAAAAGCGATGTGATAATTATTTCTAGTCAAAATTATAGTTCGGGCTTTCTGTCTGCTGCCTAAACATCTAGAGTAGTGTTTCTCAAACCTGGGTCACCAGCTGTTGTTGGATTACAACTCCCATCATCCCTAGCTAGCAGGACCAGTGGTCAGGGATGACGGGAACTGTAGTCCAACAACAGCTTGGGACCCAAGTTTGAGAAACACTAGAGTAATTTTTCTGTAGCAATCGGATTGGAGGTGGGGTAAAAAATAATAATACTCTGCACAGTCTGTTTCCCTGTGATTCCTGTACTTACTAATACAGACACCTAATATGCTGGGTTTTATTGAGCCTGGAAAGAGCAGGTGACATTTCTGGTACTAAACAGCCAAGCTATAAATAGGGTGGGTGATTCTATTTCTAAAGAAAGAAAATTACAGAAGAGTTCCCATTTGATGAAACAGTGTAGTGCCTTATATTATACCAAGGGCTGTCACCGACCACCAGCTCACAATGGTGCTTTGCTGCCCTTCTCCACCCTGCTAGACACCAAGCACTGCCACCTTTCCTGTCCCCCTGGTGATGTTCTAGGACTGGCAGATGCCACAATGGCATGTCATGGATAGCCTGCTGGGACGCTGATCCAAGATCCAGATTCAATTATCTGGTAAGCTCACTGAGTGATCTTAGGCAAGCCACTATGTCAAAATAACTTAACATTGTTGTTCGTAAGTGTAAAATCCAGGTCAGGGGGGAGGAAATCCATGTATGACATCTCATAAACTTTGGAAGAAGGGTGGAATAATATTATTCAGTTCATTTGTATACCACCCTTCATGTGAAAATCACGGAGCCATTTACAAGTTTGAAACAATAAAACAAATAAAATTACAGATACATATAGCAATATGGTGTGCTGCATTTTTCAACTGTCAAATTCCAAAAATGAGGGGTGCTAAAAAGTCGTAATATGACTTTGGACGTCAAAAGATATTTCGGTTAAATTAATATAATTTAGTTTTGCTTAGTAAAAAAAGCTTGATGTGAAGAACAGAGACCTGAAGAGGAACAAATTCTATGCTCTCTAAAGAGAGGCAAGCATTGCAAAGTATACTACGGATAATTATGTTCAATTCGGCATTATACTCTGCTATAAAAGGTGGAGGGATTTACTCAGAACAAGATTACAGCTTTATGTCCCTTTCATTTTAACAGAAATCTCAATCCCTAATCTTAAAAGTTTTCTATTGTAAATCAGTAAGACAAAAGTGTTCAAAGTTCAGTTAAAAGTATTTAGAAGGGACAAACAATCTCAGAGTAGTTAATGTTCCAACGCTAGAGAGAACCTCATGGGATTTACTTCAGAGCAGGCATATATAAGATTCAACAGCAAATTGTGAGAATCTCGAATGTGTTTTTACAACTTTTCAGTTTGAAAAACCTGCAGTCACCAGTATAATTAGATAAAATCCTAAAATTAGAACCAGAAATGCACCAAAATAAAGATAGCTCTCCTGAACACAAGCATTCCTATTTTAAAAAAAGAATGGCACGCAAATGTTTTGGGAATTTAAAGTAATTCTGCTTTGCTCTGAGGACTGGCCAGAATGATGGCTCTAAAACTAAAAGCAGACAGTGTCACATAACTCAATTGGGCCCAAAGTCAAGAACAGTCTCTGGAAACTAAAGAAAATATGCCACCACTATTCACAGTACAAGAATGAACTAGTAGATTGTCTTGTCAGCTAATTCAGTGGTTTTAAACCAGTGTGCCATGGCACCGTGAGATGCCTTGAATAATGGCTGGGGTGTTGTGGGAAACACTGGCCCCTGTCCCTCTTTCCTCCCCTCCCTCCCCTGATGCCCTCTTGTGTCTCTGCCTCCCACAGGCTTGTGCAGCTGTTTGTTGCAATAGCCCTGACGACAAGCTACCCAGGCGAATTGTGTCTCTGGGGCTGGCCAGGGGGTGCTGGTTGCCAGGAGCTAAGGTGGACTCAGAGCAAGCAAGCAAGCAAGCAAGCAAGCAAGCAAGCAAGCAAGCAGGCAGGCAGGCAGGCAGGCAGGCAGGCAGGCAAGGGAGCCCAGCCAGCTAGTCTGCCAGCCTTTGCTGTTGGGAATGGACAGACAAGTCTCAGGCCCCTGTGGCGCTGTGGTCTAAACCACTGAACCTCTTGGGCTTGCCGATCAGAATGTCGGCGGTTCGAATCCCCACGGGGAGGATGCTCTGTCCCAGCTCCTGCCAACCTAGCAGTTCGAAAGCACACCAGTGCAAGTAGATAAATAGGTATCGCTGCGGCGGGAAGGTAAAAGGTGTTTTCGTGGGCTCTGGTTTCCGTCATGCTGGCCACATGACCTGGAAAGCTGTCTGTGGACAAACAGCTCCCTCGGCCTGAAAGCGAGATGAAAGGGGTATGTAAATATGCTTACATACCAGTTTAAGGCTTTTCCTTCCAAAAATTACACTGTAGTCAGGGACCAGGCAATCTCCAGCACTTTCCTGAGATTTCCAGGGGAGAACACCAACTATTCAACCTGTTGAAATCTGTAATGTAAATCCACTCAGGAAGTAGCGTGCCCTGGGGTCAATACTAGCTTGCTATATTTAGGAGCAATGGTATGGCTGGATTTCATGCCAAGTGAAGCAAATTCTTAACACCAGTGGTCAGCAACCTTTTCCAGCCGTGGGCCGGACTATATTTGGGGGGGGGGGAATGAACAAATTCCTGTGCCCCACAAATAACCCAGATATGCATTTTAAATAAAAGGACACATTCTACTCATGTAAAAACACTCTTGATTCTTGGACCGTCTGTGGCCCGGATTGAGAAGGCGATTGGGCCGCATCTGGCCCAAGGGCCTTAGGCTGCCTACCCCTGCTTAACACATTGGCAGTAGGGAGAAAAGAGATTTCTTCAAGAGACTCAAGCATTTCAGGATAGCATCCTCCTTCCAGAAGTAACAGCATGGCTGCACGTTACACTGACTATGCAATAGCTTGTTCAGAATCCTGAAGGCTCTCCCCACAATATGCAAAGGAAGCTGGAGAAGTTGCCACTCTCCCCTATATGTTGCTTTTTAAGGGAAGTGCATGGAAAAATTATGAGCAGGGAAAGGCAGTCAGCAGCTCCTCCTTCAACATGTATGATTCCCTTTCCCTCTAGTTTCCTCTGCCTGTTAGCAAGGAAGCCTTGAAATTATACAGTCAGAGTTCGCATTTGGAGAGTGAAATGCGGAGGCAGCTTCTAAGGATTGAGATAAGGCCAATGTCTGGACAGCTGGGAGAATGGAAAACAGGTTTGACTAACAAGACATGAGTTTCCTCCCAAGTGAAAAGCAGGACATATCTGAACAATCACAGCTTAATCTTTAGTCTTCCAGGCTGCTTAATCACTAAAAGAGCTAAAAGAGAACTTGGGGAGAAATAACACTTTAGACAATGCTTTTTTTTAATAAAAAACAACAACAAACCAGTGTGAGAGCAAAGATTTTAATTTTAAAAAATGCAAAGGTAAAATGATAAAAACTTCATGGCAATGACTGAACTGCATCTTGGCCTTGTATAGTCTTCCCCAACCTGGTGCCTTCAATATGTTTTTGTCTATAACTTCCATCAGCTGCAGCCGTATCACTTCAGACTGTTGCAGTAGTGGTGGGATGGTGGGGGGGGGGAAGAGAAAAAATACTTTTTTTATCAAATACTCCCCCAAATAGGAAAATTTATGTAGCAAGGGGAGAGCTGGTTAGAATCCTCCTCTCCCTGAATAGTATTTTTTATTTGCAGGGAGTTTTTCATATTGCAGAGCACTCCAAAATAATATGTTCCCCAATCTACAGTTCAAAGTGGTGCGGAACCTTGGACAAGTCACAGTCTCTCAGAGTATAGCCCCCTACCTAACCACGCTAAGGCCAGAGCTCTTATTATGTAATAAAAATAATTATTTGAAGACTAAAAAAAGCTAGCCTTGTTATATACGTACTTGGCAGGAGTATGATATATGACAATAAATGCTAACTGAGTCATAATAATCTACCAGCAATCCACTAACATATTAGCGTCTCTCACAATACAGTATCAATGTTATAGTCCAGTGAACACTAGTTTGCAGCTGCCTCGGATACAGTTTACTTTAATAATAATAATAATAATTTATTATTTGTACCCCGCCCATCTGGCCGGGTCTCCCTAGCCACTCTGGGCGGCTTCCAACAAATATAAAGATACAGTGGACTTCAGTGGTAGCAAGAACAAGTGTCACATGGGCTCTTGAGCACCAGATTTTCAGTGAACAACTTGGCATCTGGACATGTTTACACCATCATGTTACAAAATTTTAACTGGGGATTATTATCCAAAAATAATGAACAAAGATTGGCTTTGTTTGTGGGCAGAGACTCTAGCATTTTCTCCAGTCACATCCTCTGCCCATCATTTCCAGGGATATGCATTACGTAAATAAACCCTCCAAGTTGTCCCATTTTGTGTGTGTTCTTCCTAGATAATTATTAGCTTTTAAAGGACTAGACTGAGGTTAGTTGATATGTTATGGGTTTGTTTGTTTTTAGCAGATCTACTCTTGTAGAACTGACCCTTGTATCTCTGTACCTTCTATCTTACCCTGGTACTACACTGAGTTAAAATATACAGTGGTACCTTGGTTTACGAACTTAATCTGTTCCGGAAGTCCGTTCTTAAACCAAAGCGTTCTTAAACCAAGGTGTGCTTTCCCATAGCAGCGGAGGACTCCATTTACAAATGGAACACCCTCAACAGGAAGTAAAACATGTTCTTATTCCAAGGCAAAGTTCACAAACCAAAACACCTACTTCTGGGTTTGCAGCGTTCTTAATCCAAGTTGTTCATAAACTAAGCTGCTCTTAAACAAAGGTACCACTGTACTTTAAATGAAAAGGACGAGTTAAAAATAAAAAATCAGAAGGTACTATTTTCCTTTTAAAAGCCACCAGCCAGTCAGACATTGTGTAAATCAAAAAGAAACTTGCAAAAGAGAAATGCAGAGGTCCCCTTATTCTTCTCCTTTGACAAAGTAAACATAATCAGAGTACTATCATGGGCAGAAGAGACGGGCAAATGAAACCAAATGTGTGAAGGTGCAGCAACTGTACATGAGAAGTAAGCTGAAAAAAGAGTGGTATGATTCTATGTGACTTCATCTCATAAGGGAGGTGCTTTGCTGACAACATTATCAATACCCTTGAATACAAGGAAACTGCACCCAAGCAACAAGTTCAGTTGTTCCAGACAGAAGATTCGTCATCTATCCAAGACAAATATGGAATTTATTCGAAACAGCCTACTACTGCGCAATATCTTGGCTGTTTTATGTTTTATGACTAAAGGGAAAAAGTCCCTTAAAATAACCTCTCCGGTAAATATCCAGTCCTGCTTTTGTTGCCAAAAGAAACTGAGAAAGCCCATGAGAATAATAATAACCAAGAGAAGTTTCCATAGTCTGAGTGAGAGGGAACAGAATAAAGTTAGGAAGGGCCATGGAAGAAGAAACAAAGACGACAGGGCTTCAGCTATTTCTCACAGAACTTGGTCATTAAAGTCCTAAATTGCTAGACTTTCTGCAAATGACTTGTGGGTATATACTCTGAATTAAATACCAGAAAACACTTCTTAGAGTGAAAGACCAAAGCTCAGTGACAGAACACAAACTTTGTATGAAAAAGATCCCAAGTTCAAACCCTGCTGTATTCTGCAGTAGGACTACCATTATCAGTCAGTACAGAGACAATATTGAGCTAGAGAGACCAATAGCCTGACTGAGTACAAGCCAATTTCTTATATTCTAAACTGCTGAACCAAGAAGCCACTCCATATGTTGGACCAGCTTGCTATCAGGTATTACATAATCAATAACCATACCATCACCATTGTGTCTGGGGAGGAAGAGAAAAGACTGTGTGTGTTAATAACTTGATCATACTTATATTTGCAAAGTTGAGGACAAAATGGCTCGGAAATTGTTTAAATAAACACTTGTAAGTAGTGATCCTGTCCAAAGTAATGCAAGATGAATAAGGCAAAAATGGAAAGACAGTAGCAGTATAGCTTGGGTAGGAGAGGAAGTTAAGATTATCCAAGAAATATTCTGCAAAGGAATATAAATTTGGAAGAGCAATTTTGACAAGTGCTAGTATCCACAAGAGAGGGACCTGGACAGGCGGGCATGGCTTGCTGCCGAGCCAAATGGCGGCTTGATTTCAAGTCTCCAGCACCCTTGGGAATAAAATCACCTTGAACGACTGCAAAAACGTTGCTCTTCACCTGAAAGGTAATGCTGCAGGGCTTGTGTGGCCCGAAAAGTAAATTATCAAGGCTTGGCTAGCAGGAAGCTATAGTTCCTGATTTCCCAGAGCTCTCAGAAGATGCCTGTGAGGGGAAAAACTGGCTCCTAGGGCCTGCAAGCAAAAAGGCGGGAAACCACCTAGCAGCTTAGATAATGAAAAGGACCCAGAATAGTTTATTCATAAAATAAGAAAGGCTTTAGCAACAGACTGGGCAGCTGCTTTGCATTCACTTGAAAGAAAGATTGATATGTTATCTAATAAAATAGCTGATGTACCACAAACAGCAAATGAGGCCCTTAGTACTGTACAGTGGTACCTCGGGTTAAGCACACTTCAGGTTAAGAACTCCGCTAAGAACAGAAACCGTGCTCTGGCGGCGCAGCGGCAGCAGGAGGTCCCATTAGCTAAAGTGGTGCTTCAGGTTAAGTACGGACCTCCGGAACTAATTAAGTACTTAACCCGAGGTACCACTGTATATAGAAATTTACTTAGCATAGAATCAGCCTCTTCTCAGGGGCTACAATTAGTATGGGAGAGTAGGGGCTACAATTAGTATGGATCTCTGTATAGAGGAACAAGTATGGGAAGCAAAGTGGTCTAAACCCCCACTTAAAACAATTTCTGTAAAAATACAGGAAGCCACACTGAACAGTATTAAGATGACATTGGACTCCACTCTGCCTATCCAGAATTGGCAAGGGGTACTCTAATTTATGCTATCGGGGTTGTGGTGACATTGGAACACTGCTTCATATGTGGCGGGATTGCTGCATAGTTCAGAGATTCTGGACCCAAATGTTTGAAACTATCTCCACCACCACCTCTCAGGTACTGTCCCTAGCCCTGGCGCTCCTATCCTTGGAGCCTGGCACCAACTCACCCATCATGCACATGTTTATGCTACCTGCTGCACCCAGAATGTCAGTGGCTTCCCACTGGAAATCCAACTCACCTCCTTCCCGAGAGGAGGGGCTAGCAAAAGTATGGGACACCTGACACACAAACAGAGAGTCTTTAATGGTTCATCAAAAATAACCACTTTTATTCGACTTGGTATAGGTTTTTCTCCTATGTTAACTCACCCAAACAGCCCACTAAACCCCCTGCTCCACACGTAAATCTGTGGAAAGGCTTTATTGAGAACTAATTTGACTCACCTTTTTCTTCTTATATGTGATAAATGTATGCAGCACTGCACTCTCAGTTGTCTTCCAGTTTTCCCCTCCCCTCCATATTCTCATTTTATTTTTCTATTTGTATTTTTACATTCATTATTCTTACTGCATTTGTATGTGCTTATGTCAATAACCATTCTGTATGATGATGATGATGATGATAATGTTTCTTATTGAATAGGGGGGGGGGCGACGGCAAGCCAGCCTGGGAAACTGCAGACTCTCCACATTCCATGGTTTCATCAGGTAGTTCTTTGGGTCCTAAGCACTTTCAAGCATGGCTTCCAGAAAAAATCTAGTTCTGAACATTCTGGTGGTGATGAGATGCTTGTAACTCAAGACTCCATCGTCCATTCTCCCATCCTAAGCTACTGATTGCTTCTATTGTAAAGCAAGGGTTGCTGACAATGTTGTATAATCCTAGCACCTTGTTCTGCAATTGACGCTGACAGATCTCAGTCTTCGGCTAGGTGTAATGACAAACTACCCTATCAAAGTACAAGAGCAAAATGACAGAAGGCCCTTGCCTAGGAAGTGATGAGCTGGTGAAACCACCAATGAACCACACTGAAACTCTTCAGTTGAACACATCTGGAGACAGGTGCTGAGGATATGCAGCTGAAGCAAAATAAGGAAACTCTAATTCAGAAAATCATTTTCTGCTTTGAGTACAAACATACCGTATTCAAAGAAAGAGCTGTATCTGTTTTCACAGGAAATCTATGCAAGACCTGCTCTCTGCCCCAACACACCCATACAAAGAGGAGGAAGGGCCTTTGGTTGCAGACACTTGATAAAGAGGTTGGTTGGCATTTGGTAACCAGCAGAGAACATGCAGGGATGAACACACCTCATTTCCACCAATAAATTCAAGACACTTCACACACGATAATTTCCTTCTCAAACATCCACTGACATAGTGGAACACACACATATGGCTGAAAAGCTCTAATCTTCCATGGTTGCCCAATGTACATCTGCATTTTTGAAATGTGGCACAGTGCATGGAGAACTCAACTACCTTTTACACTGGAATGCTGTGCCTGTAACTTCCACATTATTATTGTAAAAGAAGGTCTGCTTCTTTGCCCATTTGCACTGGGTCATGGCATGGGAGAGTTTTATTTCGTAAGCTGCCAGGGGTGGGGTCCTACTGGGGTTTATAAGGTGGAGTAATAATTGAAGAATAAATAACCCAGCTACACTTCGATCAATTGTCAACTGGTACAATTCCAGATACATATTCCCAATGGTTTTTAAGTGATCTGAAGCTTTATGTCCCGAAATAAAAGTTTTGCTTACATTCATGATAATAAAGTCACCAACTTCAATCATTTTCATTTCATTTATTGAATTTATAACCTTATGACAATGCAATAGGGCTCGACAATGTCAGGTTTTCAACATCACAATGTATTGCCAGGCAAACAGCATGATCTGGCAGTACATCGTGACATTCAAAACCCTGCTTGGAAGAGTGCGTTCCTGTAAGCCGCTTTACACTTAAACCAGGGTGGATAAAAATCAATGATTTTTTTAAAAAAATCAAAAAAATCGGATTTTTTTGATTTAAATCGGATTTTTAAAATAAAATGCTTTTGGAGGAAAAATCTTTCTAAATATAGTCTTCTATTTAAGTTACATTGTAGTCCAAAGGCTATTCATCAGGAAATAAGGATTTGTTTTAAGTTTATCAAGTGTGCTAAAACTCAGTCTAAGTTTTTTTTTTATGTTTAACCACATCAGTTAACAAACATGGATACATATGCTATCATGTTATTGTTTTAGTTAAATAAATTGTTTAAATGGTTATTAAGGAAATGATTATTTTTCTCCTTCCAATAAAGTACAGCAGAAAAGTTGTCCAAATATAAACAGTTAACTTATTAAACCTCACCATAATTTCATAATTATCTGTCTATGTATTTCTAGTAGTATAACCAAATCAGTAATTTTTGATATAACTGTAAAAACTACTCTGAAAATTTATTATTCCAAAAATGAAACCTTCATATGGTTGTAAATATTAAGATTATACCAGCAAGAATGAGTCTTTCTGTAAAAAAAATATTTAAATCAAGTCTTACTGACTAGTGATTTAAATCAAGCCTTACTGACTAGTGATTTAAATCGTGATTTAAATCAATTTGATTTAAATCAAATCCACCCTGACTTAAACCGGTTGGATTCCCTGGAGAGATCTGGACGCAACGGTATCCCAAACCTCCATTGCGTGTTTGCTGTGAAGCGAGCACAGTGGGCTTTCACTCCCAAGTAAAAACGCCGGATTTGCAGTCTTTAATGCACAACTGCAGCCTGCTAGTTTGAAGAGGACAGTATCGCAGGGTGCATGAAAAAACCAGAGAGTTTGCAAGGCCTGGTGGCGGTAAGGAAAGAGGGTGTCACAAGACTTGGGAATCTGGTGGAAGCAGTGGAGGGGACAGGAGAGGCAGAATCTCCACCCACCCCAGGCTCTGTTGCGCTAGGCATGATGGCCCAGCATGTCACCACCAGGCTGAGTAAGGCCTGACCTGGGGGCGGAAGAGCCAGCAAGGAGGGGAGAGGCAGTGGCAGCATCTCTGCACCTCGCCCCTCCGCTGGGCTCTGCCAGGCTGAGCACTCCCAGGTCAGGCTTGCCACGGGGTGGAAGCGATGGAGGGGAGAGGCAGCAGCAGCAGCATCCCTTTCCTGCTGTCCCCCTCTCCAGCTGGGCTGCTGCATGTGCCCACCCCCCTGCATGCGCGCACCCAGGGATGTGCGTGCCCATCCACCCCAGGTGGCAGAAGGGTAAACAATGCCACTGAACCCAACACAAGTTGTGTCCTTTGGTGCAGCTTGGTAATTTCACACTTGGACTTAATGGTCTTATAGACCAGCCCCTTTAGATGGGAATTGCTTTAATCTTTCTGCTGTTAGAGCAAGGATGGGGGGGACAGTTTGCCAACCCCAATTATAAAAAAAGAAATACTCTGAGCATGTGATGCATTTTATTTTAAAGTCGCTTAAAATCATGTCAGCATGATGACTCCAAGTTTGCCTTTGCTGTCCTGATGCAAAACACATTTACATTAAGCTTCAGTTTGTTGTAAGAAAAGGGTAATATATTCCTTAAAGTAAACAATAATAGAGCGAGTACCTGAAACCATTAACATGCCAGGCAGGTTGCCTACTGACTATAACACGTTTTTCAAAACAAGGAAAAAATGATGTTGTGATGACCAAAATCAGTCCCGGTGGGTCATGCCTATTGGTTCTGGGCTTGTCATAAGCATTGGTTCTGGGCTTGTTCGCTGCCATACTTTGGGTGGCCATTTGGGTGGGAGTTGGGTTGCAGCGCCCTAGATTTTAGCAGCAAGCATCTGTTCTAGCTGCATCACTGCATTCAGTCAATCTAGATGCTGTATCTACTAGTGACTATAACAAATAGTGTGCAAGTTTAAGCCTAATTCTCGAATGCCTTACAATAAATGTACTCATTTATTAGGGTCCAGCTATTTATTTGATGGACATTTATAAAATCATATGTGCTTTTGAGATGAAAGAGCGTCTCTATTAATTACTTCTACTAATCTCAGCAAAATAAACTGCCTGACATTTAGGACGGTAACCTTGCATCTGGTAAGCATTTGTTACAATGTTTGCTATTTTTAGCCTTACAGTATTTCTGTGGTGTATTGATAACAGCGCTTCCTTATTTCAGTTGGGTCGTTGAACTTTCTATGAGTTCACCACCATTTGGATTTAGTATCCATTGAATTCCAGGTCAAGGATGGAGGTAGCAAAGGGTTTTAAAAGGCTACCTGCTAGAAGGAATGTTGATAAAATGACTGGATTTAGCTGAGATGGCAAAGTTAATGTATTTAATCACAGAAAAATCATTTTTGACATTTATTAAGGGTTGGAAACTTCTTATGGACTTTTTGCATGAAAGAGAAATGAACTAATATCTGAATTTAAAGATTGAAAAAAATATTGGCTTACAGAAAACAGAATAGTTGGACGGAAATGAGTGAATGCTATATTTAGCATAAAGAAGGAACGGAAGTCTTTAACTTTTTCCATTTTTCTCTCTTTCCCTTTTCTCTCCCCTCCCCTTTCCCCCCCCTCTTGTTCCTTTTTAGATTAAAATTTTAAAGTATTTGTTTTATTCTGTTGTATTATAAAAATATACTTTGTATTGGGTATGAACTTTTGTAGATCTTTAAGTATAAATAAAAATAATTTGTTTTAAAAAAGGCCACCTGCAATTGGTCGATGGGACACTAATGAAAGGTTAAGATGAGAATGAATTTGTTATACAGGTAGAGCATGTATATAATGCATCTACCAATAGAAAGCCTGCAATTTAGAGTATTTATGCTGCAACAGAAGTTTGCCCATATTGTTCCAAACACAGGGATATATTGCTTTAAATTCAGGAATATATGTTTCAAGCAGTGCAGTACAAAGCAAGCAGCTGTTCCTGTTTTGAGGCAAGAGGATTCTGTCTGGGAACAGGAAGGGAGATTGCTTTAAACAGTACCAAAATGGTTTAATAATAATAATACTAATATTTGTAATCCACCTATCTGATTGGGTTGCCCCAGCCACTCTGGGTGCCATTACACAAAAACGTAATAAAATGTCAAACATTAAAAACTTCCCGATACAAAGCTGCCTTCAGATGTCTTCTAAAAGTTTTGTACAGAGGAAAGAAGTCTACTAATTTCCTCTGTAAACCCTCCACACTGTTTAATTCTCAAGCATACAGTGGTTCAGTTCCAAAGAGCCACATCTCCACACAACTTCCACATAGGCTGTGGGACGGATCTTTAGGTTCCAATCATTTATGCATAAAGTTTACTGAGGAACAATCAAATAAAAATAAGTTCAGACAGACACATAGGATCACCTCAGTTCTAGGGCCCCTCCACAAAGGCTGAGATTGCTCCTTACCTATATAGCATTTTTAACATATAAAGTGCATTATACAATATATTTGTTTTTTGTACTGATAGCTCTGTCAGAATTGGAAGGGACCAAGAGGATCCTCTAGTCCAAGCCCCTGCAATACAGGAATCTTTTGCCCAACGTGGGGCTTGAACCCATAATATGGGATTTGTATATATTGTATACAAATCCCTTATATGAGATTTGTATATAAATTTTCCCTCGGCTCTTTTGCTGGCCCATGTAGGAGCAGCATGGATAGTTGGCCCTGGTGAATCTTTGATGTTTTTTCCCCTTATGGCTTTGATCTAGAGGCTACCACTAAAATGAGGCTACATTTTAAGCTGCATTTTAAACTGTATTTTAACTGATATTTTAATCAACTGTTGGTGTTTTTTTTGGGTTTGTTTTTAATGTTTTTACTGTATTTATATTCAGTGTTAGCCGCCCTGAGTTCGGTCTTGGCTGGAGAGTGCGGGGTATAAATAAAAAATTATTATTATTATTATTATTATTATTATTACCCTGAGATTAAGACTTTCACACCCTATTTTATTTCAATTTTATTTTCATTTTACTCAAACTAAGGTTGCATCTACTACATCTTCTAAGGCTGCCTTTGGAGTTGTATGTTATTATTTCTATAAGATTACCGGTAGCATCAATTGCAAGTCATAGTGAGCCATAGTTTGTCTAAAGCTATGGTTTATTTGTGAACATGGCTCCCTCCTGCTGCATGGGTTTGTATGTGGGGTGAAGCACAGTGCCTCACACAACTCAAATAAGTGTGGCGGGTCACAAAAAGTAAGCAAAAAATAAGCAAGCTTTGTTCTTGGTGTCAAACAATCCATAGGTCGAGTTCATACAACATAACAAGCCATACCATGATGTATTTGAGCCATGTGGGTGCTATGGTTGGGGGGGGGAGTAGGAACTGTGTAGAGGCCCACATGGGGGGGGGGAAGCCGATTTAACCATGGTTTAACTGTAGTTTATCATGATATGTGAACTAGACCACCATATACTTTTCTGAGTACAGTTGAAAACAATGTGACAAGAGATTTTTCTTCCCAACTTATAAAGCAGGCATACCCAAACTGTGGTCCATGAGATTCACTCAAGAGTTTCACTCGACATGTCCATATTAAATATAGACTTTTACTTGCATTTTATTGTTTCTTATATTTTCTTTTATTGTATTACTATTTGAATTATATTGAATGCAAATTGTAACATGATAAAATGAAATGTAAGAAATAAGAGAAGCACTAAAAATACAAGTAAAAATCATACAGCATCTAGCACAGCGCATTACAATTGCTTCAACAGGCAGAAAAATCATTTAAGTGGTCCACAAAGATCATCAGCATGAGGGGAGCAGTTTGGGAACAACAGTTATAAAGCATCCCATAACGGGAACCTTTGAGAACCTCAGTCCAATGAGTCCAGCACAACAAATGTAGGCATTTCTTTAGGGTTTACAAGAATGGCCTTAACATCCTTCGCAGAAACATGGTATAAAACAACAAATAACTACACTTCAATTGCAAGGAACAAATGTCTAAGTATTTCACTGGTCCATCTAAGCTTTTGTTTTCAGTTATTCCTAGAGAAACATGTCCTTTTGCTCACTCGCTTCTGCAGATGGAGGGAGAGAGCAGTTGCCAAAAGACATTCAGATGTCATGGATACATAGATCTTCTCAGCTGGATAAGACTAAGCTGGTATACTCTGGCATTTCAAGCACCAGGCCAAAACGTACAGTGTTGGACTCAGCTGTTAGCATAGTTTTGAGGCAATGGTTATTTATTGTATCTTCTTATTTTCATCATGGTTCGTTGATCAAGATGCATTCAACATCCTTTAAAAAATATTTCTAACAAATGTTTGACAATTAAAACTTTAGTTTTGTTGCTTGTTTACAGAGTTCATTCTCTGAAGAACGTTATAATGCAATTACTGTCAATAGCAGGTCTCTTATAAATGTAGCTATACACCAAAATGAACAGAGAGTGAGATAAGATTATGTGATTTTATTTTCAATAGGATGTTTGATTTATGCCAGCCATCATTACCAAAAGATATGTAAAGCCTCCACTAGATCAACAAAACCAAACAATTTACTGCATAATACCAGTCTACTCTTTACATCTGAGTGATGAATACTGCATTTAAAGTAATTCCTTTTATTATCCTAACAGATGAGCTTGCTACAGATCTTTCGTGATATAATTTCGGAGATTAAGCTGCTTCACATTTTTTATTCATCTATCTGCATTTGAGAGAATATAAAGATATGACCATTAAAAAGCCTAAAAGAGGAATAAATTCAAAAATATTTCACATGTAAACAATAATATCATTTTCACAGGTTGGGTAAAGACAGATTTATTCATATTCATATTTCTGAGAAGGACCATGAACAAATTGTATCTGGATCCAAAAGTCGAATCAAAAGTCGAATGTGTGGTTTTTTGCTTTATTTAAAGTCTACCATTTAACTTGTAAAGAAAAGAAACTTGTTCTCTCCTCAGGTATTTTATGCAGCACCTGAGCTCATGAGCCCCACATATCTTAAACCCTTACTGATAGTAGTGCTGACTTTTTTGACGCTACTGCCTTGTACACAGCTATCTACAAGAGTGACCACTGAAAATACAGAAGCTGATAATCTCTAAGCTAGAAGAAAAAGGGATATAAGTTCTCCCTGGAAAGAACAGCATCGCATTTTCATTCTCTCTACCAAGGATAGGACAAGTAGTAGTAGTCATAAACAATAAAGAGTTATGCTAAATGTTACAAACCGCAAGTGCGGTTTATCACTGGAACCAAAGGCCTATGGAAATGGGGGGAGCTTCTTCTTTGGTAAGTTGCAAAAAAAAGCTGGACAGAAGGAATGGGTTAAGCAAGTTACATCAGGATCCTCCCAACTCTTACTCTGAACACAGGCCCACCTTGAGTGTTTATTTCTGCTTGTAGGTGCCTGAACTGTTGCCTCCAAGCAGTGTTCAAAATTAGCGCAGGCGCATTCTGCACCTGGCTATCGGCCACTTGCAACTGAGTGAAGATGTCTGGGTGCCAGGATGGCGCCTGACATCTCCACCATCTGGAGGTGCATGCCTGGGGATCACTAGATCTTGACTGTTTTCACACACTAATATCATATCCTGTAGAATTCTATCAGTTATATTTTATCTACACAATCAGAATGAATTTCGGGAAACAAAATGCTTCTTCTGTGCAGCCTGGCAACTATAATCTTAGTTCAAGGAGCCACTTGGCGCCTAGCTTATATATCTTAGTTTCTAACACTGCCTCCAAGATTCACATCTCTCAATGAGAACAAAGCCAGTGCAAGATTTCCACAAACAACCTATGAAAAGACTGGTCTTTCTGCCTAAAGATAAGGTGGCTTATATTACTTTAAAGGGGAATTTTTATGAAGGATAGTTCCATAAATAGCTATTGGCCATGCCATCTAAATACAACCCCTGTGTAAGAGATACTACCGGTATGAATACTAGCTGCTGGAGGGCAAAAAGGAGAAGACTGTTGTCTTCATCCCTACCAAAGGGCTTCCCAAAGCATCTGTCTTGCCATTGTTTGAGAATGGTTGCTAGACTAGATCCGGAAAGGACTACAACGCCCACCATCCCTACCTAACAGGACCAGTGGTCCGAGATGATGGGAGTTGTAGTCCCAAAACATCTGGAGGGCTGAGTTTGCCTATGCCCGATGTAAACTACCGGTATTACATATTACTAGGATGCATACTCTGTTGAGGCCTGCTTACTGCATCATCTGGAAGTTCCTTGGCTTGACAAAACTCATGAAAGTCAATAAAACTTCACTGATTTTCACCTAGTAAGTAGTCCAGTTGAAGTTAATCAAGAATTTAATGAAAATGGCAGTGAATGCAAAATAACCAGGAAAAGCTGTTAATGAGATTTATTTTTATTTCCTGCTCTTCCTTGCTGTCTGAAGAGAAGCGAATCTATTTCACAATATATTCCACAGAACCCTGTATACATGTAGCAGTGCATACATCCCTCTCCACTGAGATCCATTTACAGAAAGTGACTCTGCAGAACTGTCTGCAACACAGCAGGATATTTGGGAATTGAGATAAAGCAAAACACAAAAAAGACTTCAGACATGATGACCTACACCTCTATATGGAACAAGCACAAAAGGAAACATGAGCTCAGCACATGCTTAATGACAATGAAATAGTTCTACGCTAAGAGCATTTTAAAAATTAATTCCTAATAAAACAAACCTGCTAATCAAAAATACAGATTTTAATCTTGTTCACCAACTTCTTTGTTCTCATGTACCATTTTGTCTCATGTATGCATTTGAAGGGTTTGTTCTAATGGGGGGGGGCAGGGGGCGGGCTGGTGTGGGGGACTCCCTGGTCCTGAATGGGGCAACTGTGCCCCTGAATGACCAGGTGCGCAGCCTGGGAGTCATTTTGGACTCACAGCTGTCCATGGAGGCGCAGGTCAGTTCTGTATCCAGGGCAGCTGTCTACCAGCTCCATCTGGTACACAGGCTGAGACCCTACCTGCCCACAGACTGTCTTGTCAGAGTGGTGCATGCTCTGGTTATCTCCCGCTTGGACTACTTCAATGCGCTCTATGTGGGGCTACCTTTGAAGGTGACTCGGAAACTGCAAATAATCCAGAATGCGGCAGCTAGACTGGTGACTGGGAGTGGCCGCTGAGACCATATAACACCAGTCCTGAAAGATCTTCATTGGCTCCCAGTACGTTTCAGAGCACAATTCAAAGTGTTGGTGCTGACCTTTAAAGCCCTAAACGGCCTCGGTCCTGTATACCTAAAGAAGCATCTCCACCCCCAACATTCTGCCCGGACCCTGAGGTCCAGCGCTGAGGGCCTTCTGGCGGTTCCCTCACTGCAAGAAGCAAAGCTACAGGGAACCAGGCAGAGGGCCTTCTTGGTAGTGGCGCCCACCCTGTGGAACGCCCTCCCATCAGAGGTCAAAGAGATAAACAACTACCTGACATTTAGAAAACATCTGAAGGCAGGCCTGTTTAGGGAAGTTTTTAATGTGTGACATTTTAATGTATTTTAATCTTTGTTGGAAGCTGCCCAGAATGGCTGGGAAAACCCAGCTGGATGGGCGAGGTACAAATAATAAATTATATATATATTATTATTACTATTATTATTATAACAAACTTTACTTCTTTAAAGCACCAGGCCTACAACCTAAACCTAAACCTTATCCTACTTTGTATGCACCTTTAGCTCTTTTTCCAAACTCATCTTAAAATGATACAGACCAAGCAGACCCTCAACTAACAAAACTACAAGTTTGATCAGGAAGTCAAATTAACCTTTGTGTTATGCCCTTTGGACATTGCTTTATAGAACAGTCTATTTGTTTTAAAGCACGTTTCCCCATCATTTCAAGTTTGGCTAACAATAGCATTTCAAATTTGAAAACAAAAACAAAAAACTGAACATATCTGAACTAAGTATTAGGCCTCTATCATGCTTGTAAATCCTTGTAAAAGGTGCCACATTATTGAATGTATCTGACAGAACATGCAGGTCGCAAAGGTGCCCACAGTGGGTTATGTAGCAAGAGGATGGGGAAAAGAAGAGGAGTTTTACCGTTGAGCTCTCTTGGTAAAATATTTGGGAATCACAACCCAAAAAAGTATCCAGAGAAATCCTATGCATGCTTCCTTGGGAATAAGTTGCATGGGGCTCAGTCCCAAGTAAGCATGCAGACAGCAGCAGTCTAAAACATGCCAACTTTTCAGAACGAATATAAGTAAACCTGCTAAAGTCGCTGGCAAAATTGGGAATCCAGAGCATTTTGAGATCACAACTTGATCTGAATGCATACGCACACCTGAAATCCAAACCAACCGATGGCGCACATCCACAAGGGTGAAAGTGAAGGTGACTTAGCACATGTGCCAATCTACGTTTGGAACAGAGGAGTCTGTGTGTGGAATCTTTGCTATGAATTCAGTGACAACCCCTTTGCCACCTTAGCAAGGCTTTGAAACAGGCAACCAAATGAGCAAGTGGAAATAATTTCCCTCATACTGGGAAGCAGATATGAGGCTTGCAACTGAGTCACAGCTCGTCCTTTAGCTGCCCCCACTTCTCAGGTGAAAAAGGGCACTCCTCAACCGTGTCACTCACAGGCTGCATGTAACAAGGCACCTCATTTTTCCACACTGTGCCCAATACACCCTACACTTCACTCTTGCATCAAGGTGGGGTGAGGGGGCAGCAGGAGACAGAAAAATATAAACTGGTCTGGCAGCGTTTACCGGTATATTACATGCATACACTCTCCCCTCTTTCTGGATAGCCTCCTAATCTCTGCTCCTCTCTCGGCAGAAGCATCTGGCATTTCCCCCCACGGTGATGGCTCTGGCCTCTGCCGATGGCTCATAGGAAAGAAAGAAGGAAAGAAAGAAAGAAAGAAAGAGAAAGAGGGGGGCTCCCCACACGACCTCTTGTAGGTGTGACAGTGCACCAAAGTGAAACAAGTCTCCCGCCCACCCCTCAACCTCCCCCCCCCTCTCTCTGAAGGGGGTGGGCTTCACCGGCGCAGCCTTCCTTCCCCATCCGCACTCACCTCGCCAAGCCTTCGCTCGCCCCCTCGCCCGCAGCCCGAGCGTCTGGCCACTTCCCCTCCTGTGCCTCTAATGGAGGGAGGGAGGCAGCGGCAGCAGGAGCCAAGAGAGCAGGAGGGATCTATCTGTTTACTAGCCAGTTCTCGCGAGAGGGTAGATCACCTTGCACAAGAAAGGGATGGGGGAGCCGGGAGCCGCTGCCTATTGGCTTCTCGGCGGCGGCTGAAGCGCTCCGAGTGCGAAGCCGAGCGCACGTGCGCCCGGCGCCGCTTTTACGCAGCTGGGGATCCCGGCGCGCAGCAAGCGCCGCTCAACTGCGCGGGAGTTGTTTGTGGGTGACCCTGAGAGCAGCGCTGCTGGGGGGCGTTTGCGTTCAGTCGGGAATGAGCGGGGCCCCCAGCTGATGGTCGTAGTGGGGCGCCCGCGCCAAGGCTGTTTTGCGCCCTAGGCAAGGCTAACTGCGCGCGCGCAGACATACACATCCAAATGGCTAGCATATAACTGCATTCCGTGTTTTCCGTAACAGCTATCCGTAGATCCTGATTGCTGTGCACAAAGTGCACAGAGTGGCCCTTCTATTTAAAAAACCCCCGCTGACATCATCTGTGGGAATGCTAGAGCTTTATCCTAAAGCAGGGCAGCGAAGACCAGCTGTAAGCGGAAAGAGAACAAATATTCGCAGCATGACGTTGGAGAGCTCGACTGGATGCTTCTCTGTGAACTCTGCCAGCACAGCAGATGGCAGGCAGGGAGGGGCGTGGAGGTATTATTTGAATCTAGTGGGAAATGATGTGCAGTTTGTTGATCATGCCCACCACCCCTCCGTTTTTTGCCGCTCCTTATTTAAAAAGTGCATCATTGTTATGGGTTAGTGGGGTGCCAGATCTTGGGGGGCCAGATTCCCTCCTCCAGATTCTTGGCTGCTGGGGTATTAATCGGAGCTTTGAGAATTAAGGCGAGCTGACAGGCTGAGCTTGTTTTTGTGCCAGAGGGGCGGAGGGAGATGATGGCCTTGCCATTAAACCATCGCAAATGGTAATCATGGGCGTAGCGGGGGGGGGGGTTAATCATGGGCGTAGCGGGGGGGGGCAACTGCCCCCCATCAAGGAAAAAAATAGGAATACTTAACTAACTGACCAATCACGTGGGTCCGTCCTGTCCCCCCAACAAAAATCCTGGCTATGCCCATGCTGGTAATGGAGGGGGAGGTTGTGTGTTGAGGACGCCAAGTCACCCCCCAAAATAATTCACACTTCAAACATTATTTTTGTTTGGTTTTTGGGCAAGAACAATTTAGGGCCACAACTTTATTTAAATACAAATCACGTGAGTGGTTGCGTAGGCATTGGTTCTACCATGTCCCTCCTAGGGGACAGAGCTGCCATTGGCAGGTATAAGGAAACCCTTTAAACTGGGGGGAGTTAACAGAGTCTGGGGGGCATGTCCTCCCTCCCCCCAGGGGTCCCAAGGGGCTCAAGCATGGCCCTGCATTCCCGAATCGGGATCGGACAAACTTAACGAGCCCCTTGGGTTCCTTTACCGGAACTCCTAACACCATCATCGGTTTTTAGGGCGACCACACCCATCCACCGATGAATCATTGGTTTTAGGGCGACCACACCCATCCCCCAATGAATCAATGAACCAATGCCTAACCGCCAACCTTACAAGTTGTGACTAGTTGCAATGTAGTAGGCAAAAAACCACTGGCTTGAGCCAATATGCCAGATGGACAAAATTCCTACTAGGCCCCTGCCATCAAGAAGCAGACGACCCCATAACAGGCAAAGCAAGGTCAACACAGAGGCCTAATAAAAAAGGGAGAGGAGGGCGGGGAATCTGGAACACGCAGCCAAGAGGCTGACCCACAGATGCGCAGGGGTTATATATGACCTGGGTTGTCAATCACCAAATTGCTACATCCAATTTACCCCAGCAACACCTAGCCCCCTCCCATCTGTGGCCATTGTCCACTCCTCCCTCGCAACCAGAGGGAGGAGGGGGAGGTGCTTTCCTGTCCCAACCACAACACGTGCTCACCCTATAGGTGAACTCGATTTGTGTGTTGAGGACGCCAAGTCACCCCCCAAAATAATTCACACTTCAAACATTATTTTTGTTTGGTTTTTGGGCAAGAACAATTTAGGGCCACAACTTTATTTAAATACAAATCACGTGAGTGGTTGCGTAGGCATTGGTTCTACCATGTCCCTCCTAGGGGACAGAGCTGCCATTGGCAGGTATAAGGAAACCCTTTAAACTGGGGGGAGTTAACAGAGTCTGGGGGGCATGTCCTCCCTCCCCCCAGGGGTCCCAAGGGGCTCAAGCATGGCCCTGCATTCCCGAATCGGGATCGGACAAACTTAACGAGCCCCTTGGGTTCCTTTACCGGAACTCCTAACACCATCATCGGTTTTTAGGGCGACCACACCCATCCACCGATGAATCATTGGTTTTAGGGCGACCACACCCATCCCCCAATGAATCAATGAACCAATGCCTAACCGCCACAAGAGCACCAGCTCACCGCCAACCACTCACAAACCCAGCCAGGCCTGTAAGGCCCGAAAAACAGACTGCAACCAAAAATCAGTTCCTTCTGGGGAAAGATGCACCCCATCCTGACGGAACAAAGAGGTTGCTGCAGAAAAAATGTTAGGGTGAGCTATAACCAACCCGCCCAGGGCAAGGACTGTTCGGACGGCTGTACCATTGGTGCGCCTCCGGGCTTTCTCAACGGCTGCCTGAGAGCGAGCACCCCTCCAGTTGCGCCGTTGCAGGAGATGTGACCAAAATAACTGAACCTGTGGCAATTTAGATACAAGCTCCTGTAAATCAGCCTGAATTTGCAGGCGCAGCGACCGACAATCAGTAGCCGGCAAATCGTTTTCACCCAATTGAACTACCACAGCCTGTGGAGGACCCTTCAAAAATACTTGCGCACGAATTAGAGGAAGCAGTTCACCCCACAACATCCCCCGTTTGCCCAACCAAGATAAATGCACATGCGGCGGAAGCCCAAGGTTGGACCCCAGTCCTGCTTTTCTGGCTCTGTCGCCGGCCCAATACACAATGCTGTGACCGACGATCCAAATGTGCACAGGAGCAGGACCTGAAATTAAAGAAAAACAAACAGGGTGAGAATCACTTCCGGGGCCTAACATAGGACTTGTAAGCGTCCGATTTCCAACGACCCAGGTCCTTTATTCTGTCAACAGACAGCCCCCAATGAGCCGCTGTCGTTGCCGCGCCAACACGGAAGGAATGCGGGGCAAAGTTAGAAGCGGGAAATCCGCAGGCCGCGATGGCCTTGCGCATGACCTTCGTGAACTGCTGACGCGTCAGGGGCAGGCCGTCCTGGTGAATCAGAAACGGCCCAGCCCCTGCGGGGCGCAACTCTAAAAACTTGGCTGCATCCTTCACGGGGCAAGGGCCCGAAGCCCCCGTGGCAGGCAATCTCAGAACAGCCCCCCTGCCCTGCTGATCGGTCTTTGAACTACGGACAGTAAGGGTTACCTCTGCGGCGGAAATGGCCACATCCTGCAGCAACAGACCCCTGGAGCCGGTAATCAGGGAAGGCTCAAGGACCACTTCCCCAACCCGAAGGGCTCCAAAAAATGCCAAAGAAAAAGCAGCTGAAAACAGTCGCGCTTCAAATTTGGACCAGCAAACTGACCTCAGCTTTACGCGCATGCTGGTCAGCAAATCAAAAGTAACTGGGCTCCTTGCTGGGGTGCGAGATGGACCAAGTCTCGCCCAGCCCTTCAAAGTCTGGCGAACTAAAAACTTGGAGCAAGGGTCTTTATTATAAAAGGCCTTTGAAAAGAATGAAATAGCGGCTGCCTGCAATTTGATTGTTCTAGGGGCACGACCCTGCTTAAAGAGATGTGCCAGATATTCCAGAGCCTGATCTGTGGAGGGACGAGAGGTGAGGTGCCCTGTGCCAGACCGACCAGTAAAAGCTACAAAGTCGGCCCAGGCCTTCCTGTAGGAAGAAAGTGTGGAAGGTGCAATAGAAGCTGCTACTCCCTTCACAACTAAATGCTGCCAAGAGTCCACAGATGGGCTGGGAAGTATTCTGGCTGCTCCCGTGCCTCCGGAGCCAAAGATCTGAAGCGTTCCATCTGAAAGCGGGATAGAGCATCAGCAATGTCATTGGAGATGCCCGGGACAAAACGTGCAGAAAATACTATATTAAAACGCAGGCAGTGCAGAACAAAAGCCCTAAGCAGGGAGGAAACCCTGGGGGACTTGGACGATTGCTTGGCTAGTACGCTCACCACCGCTTGGTTATCAGACCAGAAACAGATCCGATGATCCTTGAATTCCTGGACCCATAAGTGCACAGCCACTGCAATGGGGAAAAACTCAAGAAACGTCAAGTCCCGCGTGATAGCCTCCCCCTGCCAGCCCTCCGGCCAAGGCATGGCGCACCAGCGGCCTTTCCAGTAAACCCCAAAACCAAGAGAGCCGGCTGCATCAGAATGGACCTGGAAATCGTTGTGGAGGTTTAAAACATCCTGCCACAAGGATACACCGTTGAATTCCTGAAGGAATACCAACCAGTTCTGAAGGTCTTCCTTCACCTCTCGAGGGAGGCGTGTACGATGGTAAGGCGCCCTCAGGCCAGCCGTAAGCCTTGCCAGGCGTGAACAGAAAGGGCGCCCAGGCGCCACTACTCTGCACGCGAAGTTCAGATGGCCCAGCAACGACTGAAGCTGCCTCAAGGTTACCTTGCGGAGGGGAAGCACTTCCGCAATAACCGTTTTCAAGGCAGCGATCTTATCTGCCGGCAGGCTTGATGTCTGCGCCACCGTGTCCAGGAGAATACCTAAGTAAACCAACCTGGTAGCCGGGCCCTCCGTCTTTTCGGCTGCCAGCGGAACACCCAGTTCCGCCGATAGGTCGGCAAAAGCCAGCAGGAGCCTGTGACAATCGCCAGTGTTATTACTGGACGCGACCAAAAAATCATCCAAATAATGGGTGACCCCTTTTAGGCCAGTTTTCGAACGCAGGGCCCAGTCCAGGAAGGTGCTAAAAGCCTCAAAAGAAAATCCTAGCAGCCAAAAGTCCTGAGGATGAATGGGTAAGAGCCTAAAAGCCGATTCAACATCGCATTTCGCTAACAAGGCCCCAGGGCCAAATTTTCTAATCATTTTTACTGCGTCATCCAGAGATGCATACCTCACGGAACAAAGCTCCGGGGGAATCATGTCATTTACTGACGTGCCCCTGGGGTGGGACAAATTATGAATGAGGCGAAATTCCCCAGGGGCTTTTTTGGGCACAATCCCCAATGGGGACAGATGCAGCTTAGGAAATGGCGGAGCATTGAAGGGGCCGGCAATGCGCCCCAATGCAATCTCCTTCGCAATCTTTTTCCTAGCCACGTCCGGCAGTTCACGCACCGATTTCTGGTTAGCAGGATTACGCGCCACGGGAGGCGAAGACACGGGAATCCTGAAACCCTGGGAAAAACCTTCCCGCAGGTAGCGTGCCGCTTCTAAATCGGGATAAGACAGAAGCCAATGAAGCAGGGGTTCTAAACGGACAGGGGTTGGGGCCAGAGATGTGAGGAGGCTACTTGGAGGAGCCTGCTGCATGCTGAGGGGGAGCCGACTTTGCAGGCTGCTGACCTCCCCCTCTTCCCCCTCGAAAGGGCTGACCACCCCGCCTACAAGACGATGAAGGGTGCGCCCCACCGCATTTTTGGCATACATGCGGGTAGGGGCAAGAAGCCCTCTGACAAGTCCCACGGTTATACAACCAACAGCAAAACCGCTGACCTGACTTAGCTGAGGGCAGCCTGGCAGGCTGCTGCTCAGGGGCCGGCTTGCGAACGTAGGGGGCCACACATGTGGCCCAGACGTCGCCATCCCTACGGTCCCAACGCGCCGTGACAATCTTATTAGCCCTAATCCTAAATTTTTTATCATAGTTGAGGGCAGCAGCCTGCCCAGCAACTGAAAAAGCTGACCGCACTATAGACTGATAAACAATCAAGTGCCCGGCTCTCAGGGGATAAGCCAAGGAGACCACGCCCGCGAACACTTGAAAGCAGTCGAGCCACTTTTCAAAAGTCTTCTCGACCTTCGCAGCGGCCGAGCGTCTTTTGGCTGAGGAGGCCGTACCAACTGTGTCGGAAGATTCATCCTCGGGGGGGGCTAATTTAAAGATGTCGACATAGCGACCCTCCAAAATCCGATTGCGGATTTTGGAGGAAAGGTGGGCCCCTGGGATAATATCCTTGGTCCTATTGGTGGACACCGTAATCTCCGGCACCTGGACCCCATTTAAATATAACAAAGGGGCCCCATAGCGGGCCCTATGGGAGTTAGCCCTACGTTGCCAGGCCCACCGAGGAAGACCCCCTGCCCCCTCTCCAAAGCCCCAATAGAGCCTCAACTGCTGCCCTGAGTCCTCGTCAGAACTGTGTGTGGTGCTACCTGAACTCGAGGAGGACGAATCATCCCGTCTCCTCCGCTTGTGGCTGCAACAGCTCTTGTGACGCCGCTTCCCGCCCGAAGAAGGCCTGGCTGGCACTGGGAGGCTGTCATCAATGGAGGAATCCGACTCCTGCTCCTGACGCGGGGTGGCCACCGGAGTGAAGGGCAGACTGCGTGGATCTGGGAGGGCCGGTGCCACAAGAGATGCTTGTGAAGCACCTTGTCGGGCCACCGCACCAGCAGAGATAGCCATCGCCGCAGCCGCGACGTGCTGCCCCTTGCTGGTGCGCTTCCCTGTCGCTTTCCGAGGGCGACTCTTCTTCCCCTGGGATGCCTGTGCTGCCACAAGACGATCTGCGACGGGAGGGGGCACCACCCCCTGGCTTTGCTGGGAAGGACCTGGAAGAGGAAGCAGAGACACTTGGTGTGAAGAAGCAGCCGCTTCCCCACTGGCAGCCTGATGCTGCGAGGCGCCCACAGACGCAGCTCGAGCTGCCACCACACAGGCTCTGTGGACCACCTTCAGCTTCCTAGCCTTAGCAGCCCGAGCCTTGGCCTGCGACTTGGAAGGGGCTGAACTCTGAGAAGCTTGGGCAGCCTCCTGCACCACCCCAGACGGGGCGATGTAGTCCTCCCCATCACTGGAGGCGGAGTGAGCTGACGATGCCCCTTCTTCCTGGGAGCATTCGACCATACCAGCACTCTGCTGCGGGGTGGAACTGATTATGAGGCCATCCATGTCAGCCTCAAACCGGGCCAAGGCCTCAGGGTCATCCGCTAAGCTGGACATGAAGGCTGCAACACGATTCAAGGCCCCAGCCGGGGCGGGAGACCGAAAAGCCTGAGAAGGTCCTTTAATGGGTCTCTTGACAGACACGGCAACCTCAGCAGGAGTGGAGGTCGTCTCATCTGCCATTGCAGCTGCAAGTGGAAAACACAGTCAAATAAAATTATTAACAGCAAATGGGCCCTGCGTTGCTGTTATTATTATTATTGTTATTTTCCAACCTAGGAAGAACCAAAATCCTGATAACATAATCAGATAAATTCAAATAAATCAAATAAATTAAAATAAATTAACTAAATTAAGATAAATAAAATAATAAATTCAAATTAAATCAAAAGAACTAAATAAAATAAAATTAAATAAAAAGTAAAATTAAGATAAAATAAAATGAGGTAAAACAAAATAATAAATTCAAAGTAAATCACCAGAACTAAAATAAAATAAAGTTAAAATCAAATTACAACAAAATAAGATAAAACAAACTAGGAAATTAATCAAGTTAAAACAATCCTGCAATTAAATGAAGTGGAATAAAGTAAAAGAACAGAGGCTGCAATGCAACCAACGGCCGCCAGATGGCGCCAAAACACTATGAGCAGCAAAACAAAATGGCGATTCCCGCCACACAACGTCCCTGCGGGAGGGCAAAATGGCGCTTTCCAGCGGCTACAGGGATCTGCACCGCCCAGGGGAGCTGCGGAAGGCCCTAACAGGCCGGCACGCACGCGGACCAGCTAATTACGGCCGCGGCGGGGTTTGCCGAACCTGCGCGGCGTTCCAGCGAGCAGCCGGGCCGTTTGCTGCGAGGGACACAGGCCCCGCTAGAAACAGCCCCAAGCAGCCGTGAGGCGCGCGGCACCGGCCTCCGAACCCCCGCCCCAGCCGAAGACAGCACTATCGGCGAGGGGAGCCCAAGGCAAGCGTCGGTATGAAAGCCCCACCAAAAGGGGGCGCGAATCCGACGCGCTGTGGTGCGCGGAGGCCGGCCGAGGGGTGCCTCCTCACGAGGAGGCCGACGGAAACCGGGCGATCTGTGTCGCAGCTTGCAGCAGGAAGGCGCAAGAAAAGCGCGAAAACCACCCCAGGGCACCGGAGCGTGAAGCGCCGTACAAAACTCCCAGGGGGAAAGGGGAACCCCCCCCCCCCGGGTCTAGGGCCTGCGCTCCGGACTTCCACCCACCCACCGACCAGGAGCCAGGTAAGGGAAATGGGGTAGAAGCAAAATAATTAAGTGGGTTGGAAAGGAGGGAGGAAAGGTGTAGAATGGCGAAGGGGGGTGAGTGGACGAAGGAAAAAACAGAGGACAAGTAGACAGTAAAGGTAAAATACAACCACACAGGGTCTCTCCTCTGGGCAGCTCGAACCAAACGAATCTGGAACACGCAGCCAAGAGGCTGACCCACAGATGCGCAGGGGTTATATATGACCTGGGTTGTCAATCACCAAATTGCTACATCCAATTTACCCCAGCAACACCTAGCCCCCTCCCATCTGTGGCCATTGTCCACTCCTCCCTCGCAACCAGAGGGAGGAGGGGGAGGTGCTTTCCTGTCCCAACCACAACACGTGCTCACCCTATAGGTGAACTCGATTTGTCCAGGCATGTGAGTGTGAGGAGGAGGAGGAAACTAGGCAGAACTCCATGTGGCGCTGGTTGGAGGAGGATGCGCTGAGAGACCAATGGCCACGACTGGCTTCTACTTTGGACCTAAGCTTGCTGAAGCAGTGAAAGGAGCAACGAAAGATACCCTTGGGGTTTAATGTTCTGCACCATTGAAGGCTCCAGGTGTAAATGTGTGTGAATAAACTATATTTCTAAGACACTGCAGACTGCACTATGCCTTGATTTCCCAATGGAAACACAACCCTGGGTGAGCGTCTGGCTACCGTTTGGCAGAAATTGGCATGCAACAATATACTGTACTGAAAATTCTGCAATGTAATGGTGAAAACAAAATTAAAAAATTCCTTCCAGTAGCACCTTAGAGACACGGTGTATCTGAGGAAGTGTGCATGCACATGAAAGCTCATACCAAGAACAAACATAGTTGGTCTCTAAGGTGCTACTGGAAGGAATTTTTTTATTTTGTTTTGACTATGACAGACCAACACGGCTATTTACCTGTAACTCAGTAATGGTGGACACCCGTCTCTGAAAGACAGCCTCCTTTCCACTATTAAGCTTCTGCAACTTTAATTCCAGTGGACCATTGGATGTATGTTATCCTATATAATAAAGTGGCTGTGTCCCTGCATCTGTTCCGTGTGTCACGGAATTGCGCTACTGCGCATGTCCCACACGGACGCAGGGATTGGAGGGGCCGGAGAGGGGGGCGTGGACTTTGGGGGGCCGGCGCCGCCTTTCCCCTTCCCTCCCTCCCCTCCCCGTCACGCTCCTCCTCTCCCCCGGCCGCGCCGATCACTCGAGCCCCCGGCTTCACTCGAGGCCTACCCGCCCCTCCGACCATGGCGCAGCCGTGGAGAGCGGAACGGGGGGGGGGAGCGTCGCCTGAGGGGGGTCCCAAGACGGAAAAGGTCGGCACGGGGCTCGGGGGGCTGCCGCGCCTGGCACGAAGGGCAGAAGCGCGGCGGCGGCGAGGCGAGCGGCAGAGCGAGAGCGCAGAGACGCGCGCAGTGCGAGCGAGCGGCGCCCGTTTCTGAGGCCCGTTCCTCGTGCCTGCCTGGCCGCCGCCGCTGGGAGGAGGCGAGGAAAGGGGAGGATGCAGCGGCGGGAGGAGATTTAACGGGGCGCCTCCTGCTGAGCGACCGGCCGAGGGAGCGTTGGCTCCTTAGGCTGCCCGTCCGTGCTGCTTTAAAGCAGCATGGACAGGCAGCTGCAGGAGGCGGCACTCCCTCGCCGGGAGCTGCAGCGCCAAGCGGGATGCATCCCGCCCGGCGCTGCTGCTCCCGCGGTCACTGAGCGACCGGCCGAGGGAGCGTTGGCTCCTTAGGCTGCCCATCCCTGCTGCTTTAAAGCAGCACGGACAGGCAGCTCCAGGAGCCGGCACTCCCTCGCCGGGAGCTGCAGCACCTAGCGCCCGTTAATTTAACGGGCTGAACGTCCACTAGTGTTGTCATAACTTCCTTGCCACAACGAGGATAAAAAGGCCTTTGGTGGTACTTGGGCTTTGGCAAACTTGCAGAGGGCAATTACCGGTATTTTTTCTGCATCTATTCAAATAGGTGAAGCCCACTGATTTCCATGGGGTTTTACTTCTAAGCAAGAGCGACTATGATTTACAACCTATGAACCTTACCTGGTGAAATATAGACTTTCTTTTTTCTATTATTTAAATGGAAAGGACCCTGCATCTTGCAGGCCACTATTAAAAACAGAATGCAAACTAGGGTCTGGGGTGCTAGTGGAGGGGTAGTGTGGGACAGGTCTGGTGGGGGACATGTGCTCCTTCTGGGGTAGTTTGTCCACCTTTGGTCCCCACCCTGCCCTCAGTTGTGGCTCCTAGAAGCTGTCAGCATGTGACAGCAGCCACACCCAGGAAACAGCTTTAACTGGCCGGCTAAATAAATAATACTTGCACAAATAATTACTGCAGTAGCTGGAAAAGCATGAAGCCCTTTATAGAGCCATTCCTGCTGCCGCTAACATTTTACATACTGCTTGTATTCTTCAGCTTTGCCTTTTGTCCCTTTTGCTTCATTTCTCAAGCACTGTGGTTAATTAATGTGATAATTTTCATTTGGTGAACTGGAGCAGCACTGTTTCCCTCTCGGCTCTGTCTCATTACTAAACTAAGCAAGTTTAACAGTGCTGCTTAAAGTTTGGAAGCATATGTGGTATAAGGTACCTTTGATGTGAACAGGATGGGGCTCTCCCTATTTGCAGCACGAGTCGGGGAGTTAGTTGCCCGTGCAGCGCTGTCTCCTTTGGTTTTAAACCACCTTTGGTTTTGCCTGGTCTCGGTGTCTGACTCCTTCTCACAGAGCAATTGACTCCCTCTGGGGAAGATCCCTGGGGCAAATTTGTCCAACAGCATGTTTGTTAATAACCCTCTTCCTCCTTTTCTGCAGATGAGTATTCTGCTAATATGCAGCCATTGGTGCCAATGGAGGATTCTGTGCATATTTAATAATATGCAATTATTTAAAAAGGTAGATGGGCTGTCATTTCAGTGGGGGGATTATAATGATTTTGAGGTTGCAAGAATTCACAGAAAACTACTTCTTGGATATAGTTTAGATTAAATTACAAAAACAACAGTATATATCTTAAGAACATGTTGTGGTTGGGAAGTTATAACATAGCAAGATTGACAGTCTTTTTAATTGCATATAACAATAAACATTCATTGTTTAAAGCCAGTGAGCTAATGAAACAGATGCTGCTGTAGGATAAGCGTATGTAATCTGAAAGGTGGGCTGCCCCCTCTCTAAATGAATAGAATGAACACTTCAGGGCTAGACACTGAAAGCTGCCTCCAAATGGGCATAAAACTCATTGAGAATGTACACTAGTTTCGAAGAACCATACAAAAAGAATTATTTGCATTTATTTACTAGGAGACAAGCCTTACATTAAAGCTTTGTGGTATATTGGCCACAGGGTATTTTGCAAGACTAAGCCACATCTGACCTGTTGAGTTCTGATGGAAGAAAAATGATTTAGCTGAAATTCCCAGCTGCTTGCTTGATGCTGAAAAAGCCATGCTTCACTTGCTTTTAATAAATATTGGATTACCAGAAAAGTGCAAACAAAACTTAACCCCTTAGTGACCTTCCTTTGGTTCTCCCCGCCTTTGTCGGACTGTCATAGACAGAGCCCTTCTCCTAAAATACAGAATTCTTCCCCGTTCTTGTTTTCTATGGCAGCCAATTTAAATCCTTCTGCTTCAATATGTTCTTGGGATTTGTTAAGCTCAGAAACAAAATGGGAGGGAATCTGAAATCAGGAACTGTTAAAAGATTTTTAACAGAACGGTTAAAAGATTTTTGTCTAGTTGATCAATAGATTCAAGAGTAGCACTATATAGTGATGAAGTACAATCATTTCCACCATGTGGATCCTTTTAGATCCTAGCTGAGTTAAATTGTATTGAATTGGTGGTATATAAATAGTCAAATGGTATATTTGATAGTCAAATAAAAGTATTTACATTATTAAAACTTCAGCTGTATTGTACAGTTCCATTTTGCATATTTGCACAGAATCTCTACACATTTTGTATGTGGATTTGTAATATTTTGCAATAATGGCAACTCCATGGCTGTGAAATACTTGCAGTTATGAAGTCCATTAAGATGTCAAACCAACTGTATAACACCAGGCTGGAAAGCTGAAAGCTTTTTTTAAATATTGAAAGTTCATCTGTTCAGATTTGTGAGTGCTTAGAAAGTGAGCTATTTTCCTGATAATTAATAACAAATGTCCTGTTCCCAGGCTAATTAGTGTGCTTTTGTCTATACTGTAAATAAACAAGAGTTCATAGCAAAAGGAGTCAAAGGACTATGTTACTGTAAAGTCAGTCAATAAATGTGGTTAGTTAAATAAATGCTTGTTTTGCCTAGGAATAAGAGGCTGTATTGCCCTATTACAAGGGGTGACTTTAATGGATGATAAAGACTGTGAGAAATGCAAACACACACCAGCTGCAGACACAACAGCCTGAGAGTAAGACAAATATAGGTAATTTCAGACAATGGTAGACAGCTGACATCTGTGACTGAAAAAGTCGGCAAGCCCAAGGAAGCACGTCACTAGCTACCTTAATAAGTGTTGAACAAATAAATGCCAGATGGGGCTTTGTGGTGGCAGATCTCACCTTAATGGATTTCCCAGACCAATGTAAGTATTTCATGCTGTGTAAGCAACATTGGGAAAATTTAGTTTGCAGTGGAATAAATAGAACAAAGTGAAAAAGCCCGTAGGAGATGCCCTACAATTAGAAATAATTTGATTATACAGTGGTACCTCGTGTTAAGAACTTTGCTTCAGGATGAGAACAGAAATTGTACTCTGGCGGTGCAGCAGCAGCAGGAGGCCCCATTAGCTAAAGTGGTGCTTCAGGTTAAGAATGTTTTCAGGTTAAGAACGGACCTCCGGAACGAATTAAGTACGTAACCAGAGGTACCACTGTATTTAGTGATCACACAAAGCTTCCATTAATAGTATGAGATGCCGCCATCTTCAAGAATCAATGAGCTGAGGGCTTAGCAGGTTTGAAACAGCATTTCAGAATTGACTTCAAAATCAGAGGGGAAGTTTGGGTGATGAAGTATGATGTGCAGAATCATTCCTTCCCCTTTCCAGCTCTTAAAAGTGTAAAGTAACCTTTTCAAACAGCCATTAAATAAAAGAATAAGAGAATTGTAGAGTTGGAAGGGACCCCAAGTCCAACCCCCGGCAGTGCAGGGAACTCAACTGAATGCCACTTATCTAAAATATCTCTATGGATAGAGGCACTTCTTGCTCCATCAAATTATGGATAGAATATATAGATAATAGTTTCCATCATATAGTGTATTATGTATCCCAAAGAGATGCAGGAAGATTTCCAATGACAGAAGATTTTTAAAAGATGCATAAATCTATTTAAGGGGAAATATATTATAGGGGTATCAAAATAGCTGAAGTGGAGGAGACTAGACAAGATGGTCACAAATACTGGTGAAAAAGATGTTGCCTTATGGTTTCATTCATCTGCCCTGAAATGAATGGAAGCTCTGAAGGAGCTGGGTATGTTTAGCTTGGAAAAGAGGAGATAGGATAGCCATCTTCAAACATCTCAAGGGCTGGCACATGGAAGAGAGAACAATTTAATTTAAAAGTAGGTTTGATTTCTAATCAAATAT
Source organism: Darevskia mixta (assembly GCA_034641385.1). Taxonomy (NCBI): domain Eukaryota; kingdom Metazoa; phylum Chordata; class Lepidosauria; order Squamata; family Lacertidae; genus Darevskia; species Darevskia mixta. The sequence goes on along the minus strand of JAWWNH010000224.1, from coordinate 2,720,233 downwards.
CAGGATGATGTGAGGACAATTTAGCTAGTTTCTAATACTGCAACACAAAAACAGTAGGGTAAAATTGTGTGTGAGTGTGAGAGAGACAATATATATAGATATAAACAAACTATTTTAAGACAAAAATTAATTTTTATTTGTCTGCACATGTTTGACATTAAAGTGTTGACCTGCCATATTCAGCTATGCTTCATTTATGCAAATTGTCTAAGTTCTAACTTTGGATACCATCAAGACTGAGCTTCTAATAAAAAATGACAGCTCACCTTTGTTTGAATCAATTGATTTAGCCCAAGCTGTGTCCCATGTAGAACAGGTAGGCAAACCTCTAATTCTTCCATACCTTCTCTCCTTCCCCTTCCCCACCAAAGCAGACCATCCAATTATATCCATAACAGTGTATACAGCAGGGATGTGGAACCTATTGCCCTGCAGATGCTGCTGGACTACAACTCCAATAATTCACTGCCCATGTTGGCTGCAGCTAATGGGAGTTGTAGTCCAACAATGTCTGGAGGGCCAGAGGTTTCCAACCCCAAAGTACAGTGCTCATCCATACCCACATGCAGATGTCTATAAGCTGTTCAACAGTTGGATAGTACCCAGAAATCCCACAATAAATAAAAACCAAGCTCTTGCTATCCATTGCAAATCTGTACTGGAAAAACTAAAGGATTTTTTTTCGTCTGCTAGTCAATAGAAAAATAATAAAACATTAGGAGCAAGTTAAAAACCATGGCTTAGTGACACTTTACATGTACAGTCGTACCCTAATTGTTAAATGCCCTGGAACTTGGACATTTTGGCTCCTGAACAATCGAAAACCCGGAAGTGACTGTTCTGACTATTGAACATTCTTTTGGAAGTCAAATGTCCAACGGGGCTTCCACAGCTTCTGATTGGCTGTAGAAGCTTTCTGCAGCAAATCAGAAGCTGTGATTTGGAAGTTGAATGCTTTGGAAGTCAAAAGGACTTCTGGAACAGATTCCATTCAACTTCCAAGGTACGACTGTATTCTGTTTCTCACACAGAAAACAATTCCATGCAATAAAACACTATGTGTCAGTATGCATGCCTTATTACACACGCATGCCTGGGGCATTTAATTCATTATGACTTCACAAGGTTGCCTACAAAATGAAATCAGACATTCTGATCTATCAAACAGTAACAATCAAAGCACAGGGCTTTGAGCATAAGGAACATATTAAAAATAAAAAGTTTGGCAACTCTCAATTTGTGATTACTTCCCACTAGTGCAATGCCATACGAAAGACTGAATATTTTGTCAACAGGGAGATGTTTTCCCAGAAGCACAACACCAGACGTCTTTCCACAGGATTAAGGCTCAACAGTAATGTACAACTTGTTTTTGTTTTTTTTAAGTCCTCCCCTCCCCACCTTCTCAAGAAGTTCAAATTCTATGATCAAGTCCCAACACCTCTGGTGGTTAATCTGGAGCAGGTTGACTATGACTGCCACTTCTTGTCTTCAGCTGTGATTGAGCAATGTCAGCTAAAGCATTCTGTATCTTCTCCAAGAGCATATCCCCACGATAAACCACCTCTTCAAGACGTGCAGCTGCCTCGTGATTCTCTTCCTCCAAGCGATGCAAACTGGCAGCCTATACATTTGAAAAAAATAGAAACACATACAGCACATTTGTTTAGTACTTCAAAACTGAAGGGGATTTGGGACCCTCTTATTTTTAGCCTGCGAATAGCTGGTGTCTTATAACACTTTGTAATACTGCATGTTATTACACATTTCAGTAACACAGAACCTGAAAAGTCTAATACAGTTTCATTTATTGGAGACAACTCTCTTAATGACTTCGCAGAAGTGGTAGTCCCTCCAGGGCTGAGAAAACACTACCACCTGCAGTTACCACCAGTCTTGTGTTGACAATACTAAACTAGATGGACCAATGGTCTGACTTGGTATGCAACGGCTTCCTATATTCTGACACCCCCTCAAGCACTCAAAAGTGGACTTCTTATTTAATTTAAATTTTTATCTTCCCTATCCAAAGAGCCCAGGGCATCAGGTATGTAATTTCTAAGTTATCAAGAACTGTATTTAAGATAGATCGATTAAGCTTTTTAATGGTCACAGCAGGAACTAGGCCAGTCTTCAGTTTTTGGGCAAGCTACCAGCATATAGCGGCCTCTCAACTCCAGGTTTGGTCCATTTTCATATAGTTATAGGCCAAGTTATAGAACAAAAACAACCTTGGTTGCTCTAAGTGCATTGTCTACATCCATCAGGAGTTGGTGTTTCTGCTGGATTTGCAGAGGTTTGATATCATAAAACTGGGTACACTTCTGGACTAATAGGCTGAATTGGGGCTTTGGCACTACAAATCATTCTGGGATGTGCAGTTCCAGAAGGGGGCCCTGGGAGACACATTTTGGCCCATGGTTCCCTACAGAGATCACCACCCCCACCAAAGAAAATGCTGTCTGACATTTATATAAGAGGTGATAAACCATACTTCTCCAGATGTTGGACTTCAGCTCCCATCAGCCCCAGCCAGTATGGCCAATAATGAGGAATGATGGGAGTCTGAGTCCTGCAGCATCTGGAGGGCGACAGGTTCTCTGCCTCTTACTTGGGAGTGTAGCATTAGCAGTTGTTATGGACTGTGCCAGTCATAGTTGTTTCATATTCTTAGCATCCTATAGTACACAAAGCATATGAGCCATTTAAATTTCATTTTTACCTGTAATGTGGCTGTTGATTCTTCACTGGGCAAGGAATCTATTAATACATCAATATCCTTGGCAGTTCTTGCAATCAATGCAGCAAACAGCTGGGCATATTCTGTAAAAGCAACAACATTGACATCATCTTTATAATTATTGCAGAAGATCAAGTTGTTCAAGTCATAGTTTAGAAGAAATGAAATTTCAAGATGCACAAGAATATTTATAATGACATATTTTTCTTATTTTACTTGTCTACTGTGAATTATTACAATAACTACTGTAAATATTTACTGTACAGCACATGGGAATGGAGTATAGAAAGTCTAAAATAACACCACATTTCCCTACAAAGTGCAAGCAAGTTGGATCTAGTGTTGGTTTTGCCTAAGCAGAAAGCACTTTGTTCATGAAGGCAGGGCACCTGATTTTCAACAATCCCACTGCCTATATTGGAATGCGGCAGAAAGACTGGTGACTGGACACTGGTCTGAAAGATCTTCACTGGCTCCCAGTACGTTTCCAAACACAATTCAAAGTGTTCTATTATGTTAGTAGTCCATTAATGAACAGGAAACAATATTATGAGATGTGAGCATTGCAATGACCATATAAGTGTGACAGCACAATCCCTTTGCATATTTACTTAAAAATAAGTTCTACAATGTTCAGTGTAGCTGTAGCTTACTCGCAGCATCTTCAGGCTGCAATCCTAAACACGCTTACTAGGTAGTAAGGCCCACTCAACATGGTGAGACTTATAAGAATCACAGAATTGGAAGGGACCCCAAAGAGTCCTCTACTCCAACCTCCTGCAATGCAGGACTCTCATAGAATAGGTTAAAACAAGCATAGAACAGGTTAAATGACCTTACTATGCAAGCGAAAATATACGAATACCAGAGTTTCACAGGTTTAGTTTGCTAATAAGATGCTTCACATCTGAGCAATTTGGAGGCAGGGCAGTAGCATCACTATAAGTGGTATATATTCCTGCAGTCCATAGTCCCCAGGCTGTCCAACTTACAGCCACAAGAATCCCTCCTTATAGAAGGCAAACAAAAACTTATGGTGGTATGAATACTGTATGTCTTATAGGTTGATTCAATGTTTACTTGGAGGAATTTACTCATGGACAATTAAACTGAGGCAAATGTTAGTGGTCTCTCTTACATCAGTTGCAGAGAACCTTTAGCCCTCTAGATTTTGGTAAACTATCAACTCCCATCATCCCTGGCTGCTGGCCATGTTGGACTTGAGCAACCTCTGGAGGGGCAAGAGGTTCCCCACACCTGCTTTACACACTTGTACATCCTACAAATAATCCCTGCCAATTCACTATTGATTAAAAAGCTGTTAAGGAAGAAACTTACATAATCATTATTAAAAAGTAAAGGGCAGTTACTTGTTTTCATTGTTCTTGTTACATCTGTTTATTTTATACAACCAGTAAGACATTTTTAAAAAGTAAAGGACAGTTCAGAATTAAAGAGAGATTCCTATTTTACATTACAGTGCATTATATTACTCTTCTCTCCCTGAAAAGTATTACAGGGAAGTTTACTTGCCTTCTGTAGGATTAGTAGGCTGATCCTTGTTTATTGCTGTTTGAATATTGGTGAAGGAAGCGGGTGGGGCACACTGCTGCAATACTCCAATCGCATTACAAAACTGATCTGCAAGCTATAGACAAATACAAAATACACGAAGCATCACCGTCAGCTGCTTCAGGCATCTCATGAAGGACCTTTTTGGGCCCAGGCTCTTTCCCTGACTTGGACCTTAGCCTACGAATGTTTTTATGACCCTCTTTTTACTGCTTCACCCCTGCGTTTTTGCACACTGCTTAGGGGTTTTAAATAATAGGCTCTTCAGAAAGGCTTTTACATTACAATAATAATAATAAATAACAACAACAACACAGGTTTACCACAGCTATCAACCTTTCACCCATTTCCACCACCCCTCTGAGTAATACCCCTCCTCACTATATATCAGGGTCTGGTGACTTCTGTTTCAGTGTATCTGAAGAAGTGTGCATGCACACGAAAGCTCATACCAAGAACAAACTTAGTTGGTCTCTAAGGTGCTACTGGAATGAATTTTTTTATTTTATTTTATTTTAACAACAACACGATCAGCTTACGAACTCGTAGCATCACAATATGCTTCTTATGCCCAGCCACCGGACCCCTTCCCGCTCCTCCTGCCATCCCACCACCTTTCTTAACGGGCCCAGGGATGTTACGCTCAAGGCACAAACACTCACCGAGTTCACCGCATCCTGCAGCTGCGTGAGGCGGTCCGCCATTGCGCGCCAGTCCCTCTTCCTCTGCCCCTCATTGGGCGCAGCCAATGGACCGAGCTGGGGCGGGGAGGCGGGCGTTGAGGTTGCCAGGGAGACGCCTCGGAAGCGTTCCCTTTTTGGTCCGACTCGCTGCCGGTGCCCTAGGGGAAAGTCTCGTCTCTGTGGCGGCGAGACCCGTGTCGCGGTCCGCCCTCTGTCGGAAAGGAGGAGGCGTTGCCGCTCTCAGTCTGAGAAAGCGAAAAGGGGGAAAGCCTTGTGGCACCGGCTTAAAGACTAGCAAATTGTAGCTTGAGAGTTTTTGGTGCGTATATGGTACACATGGCAGCGGAATAGTAAACGGTGAGGTCAGAGGAAAATGAAAGCAATACGTTATTAAGCAGTTAAAGTTGAGGCAGTGGCCATTCGCAAAGCAGTGTTGGCGATGGCACACATGTTTATTTTATTGATTTAACGAAATTTATATACTGCTTGATTGCAATAAAACCACTAATGAGTCACCACCAGCCTCTTTCAGGGCCCATAAACCTGCACATCAGCTCAGGGGGTAAGCGCCACCCAGCATAATCGATCACAATATTTGGCGCACATACACAAAAAGCTCAACCACTTTGACTGCCCCCCCCCTTAACAAAAATCCTGGCTACTCTCATTCCCTCCACGGCCCCTAGGCACCAGCTCCTAGGCACCAGCTCCTTCTGCCCCCTCCCTTGGTTATATACAGTAGACCCTTAGGAGAAGTCCATCGAGTCTAGCCTGCTCCTGCGTCCCATGCCCATTCACCTGAAACGCGGCCAATAGATTTCCTTTCCCTTCCCACTCCAATTGCCTGCGGATTACTTATTCCCCTCCAAACTCTTGAACCAGGCAATCATTTTTTAAAATTTTATTTTTAAGGTGAACTGAATTTTCCATCATTTGACATTGTGGGTGCAGCGCCATTCCCATCCACGGCGGCGACAGATGCAAACCAAGCAACTGAGCTGCCATTTTGGGGGATGAGGGTTGCTGCTGCATTCGCCCCTTTGCCAAACAAACTCCGCGGGAAGTGTTGTTGTTGTTGTCGTTGTCTCTGCGCAAACACGCGCCTTGGCGGGGGCTGCGCGCTCAGCGGAAAAGGGAGGCCGGCGAGAGCAGGGTGAACTCCCCGGAAGTGAGCTCCTGCTGGCCTGTTCCGCAGCCGGAGGGTTTGGGCATAGGACAAGGGAGGGCGCGCCTTGGAGCAGGGATGAGACTCCGTGCTTGCTGCCCGGGGTAGAGCCTGCTTGCACCGCCGCTCCCGTTTTTTCCTCGGCTTGTGTTGTGTGTTTGTTTGTGTGCATGCGATCCCTTGTCTCCGGATCCTCTTGCGCGCGGAGAGACGCCAGCTAGTCTGCAGACACCATGTGGCTCCTTCCACTGTTTCTCGTGCTCGGGTGCTTTTACAGGTGCGAAGCTGCAGAGGACGCCGCGGCAGGTAAGGCCACGAAGGCTGATGCTTATATAATAATCCTGTACCCACTTTATCTGGATTTGCTAAGTTAAATATTGTGCCACATATGGTTTCGTTTCTGGGAAACGGTTCCCCCACGCCTGTTGCATGCCCGAAGTTAACGTAGTTTGGGGCCGTCTGGATATTGGCTGGAGTGCTCGTGGCTTAAAGCTGTTTTCCTTCCAAAATGATCTTTTCTAGTGCTGTCTTGTTTCTCAACAATCGGTCACAAATTTGGAGCAATCCCACACAAAGCAGGCTGTATGCGCCTTGGATTGATGCTGTTGTGTATGGATTGGGTTTTCGGGGCTCTGTATGGAAACTATGTTGATTGGGTTTTCTTAATTCAGCTAAAGCAAAGGGATATGGGCGCAAGGAGAGTTGCTTTATCTAATCGGTACTGTGTTCCGTTTTGCACATTGTGCAGCAGCAAACCTGAGTTTGCCACCAGGTGTCCTCTCAACCTGGCTCTTTTATATGGTTCACTGTCTCGTGTGTGTTTGTTACATTAAACTTCTGGAGTGGGGCATGTTTGTTTGCTTTAAAAAAAACCAAAACCCTAAGATGTGTAAACCTTAAAATGTTATGTATGAAGAAACTGTAACCCATATACTGCCAGGGTGGAAAACCCCTTTTTGGCTTCAGGGCTGCATGCCCTTCCAAGGAATCCCATGCCACTGGTGGAAGGGGCCAGAGGCAAAAGTGAGCAAATAAATTGCTGTAAATTTTACCTTGGTACAGCAGGCAAGCTTCTAAACACTCTCAAACACGCCTCTCTCAAGCTGAGATCCAGGCAAGCGGAAGGAATTACTGGAGTCCAAGGACCCATTCCAGCCAGACATAAACACTCAAGGAAGCTGCAAAGGAGGGCCAGGGAGGGGGCTTCCTTGTTTTTGGCTGGCAATGGGAATATAGGCATTAGTTGCCTTTATTACCCATGGCAGCTGTCTTCCAATGGAAGCAAAGCAGTCATGGGAATTGTAGGCTTTAAAAGAACTGGTCATGTGTCTTCATAGTTTGAGTCATGTGCCTTGGCATCTGTGCAGCGTTCTTGGTTCCCTGAGCTGATGAACAAGCATGTCTTTTATTGCTGAGACAAAATCTTAAGCTCTGCTGTGGATAATGCAGAAGGAACAGCAGCAAATGTGTCATTGGATGCAATTACATTATATGTAAACGCTCAGACTAGTTTTGCAGCTCTCACTGGTTTGTCAGAGTTCTTGCTGCAATATTGCATGAGCTTTGATAATGGTCTACAGAAGAACAACTTAATTAATATTAGAAGCAAGGTGCATTCTTACAGCATGAAGAATGTGACTATTCTAGCGCCATGGTATTTTGCAATACTGTACAGCTGGTAACCTAAACTGCTTTTCCTTTGACTTCAGAAGGCTTATTAGAACACAACTATCAGTTGTATGTGCCTGCCCAAAGTTAAGGTAGTAGAAGACCAAAAATGTTGCTACACACAGGTTTTTTTGTTGTGCAAAGTTAAGGTAGTAGCATAAAATGGGCTGCTTTTGCTCATCTTAGGTCAGAAATGAGACGGCATTACATAAGTCAAAAGAGAGACTTAAACATAAAGAAATAATTTGCTTTAAAATAGCAATACAGCACATAGTTCAACTGTGGAATTTGCTCCCACCAGAAGTAATGATGGCCACCAAATTGGATGGCTTTAAAGGGGGCTTAAAGGTAAAGGTAAAGGGACCCCTGACCATTAGGTCCAGTCGCGGATGACTCTGGGGTTGCGGCGCTCATCTTGCTTTACTGGCCAAGGGAGCCGGCATACAGCTTCCGGGTCATGTGGGCAGCATGACTAAGCTGCTTCTGGAGAACCAGAGCCAGCGCACGGAAACGCCGTTTACCTTCCCACTGGAGCGGTACCTTTTTATCTATTTGCACTTTGGTGTGCTTTCGAACTGCTAGGTTGGCAGGAACTGGGACCGAGCAACGGGAGCTCACCCCGTCGCAGGGATTTGAACCGCCGACCTTCTGATCGGCAAGCCCTAGGCTCTGTGGTTTAGACCACAGCGGAGGCTTTAAAAACCTAATAGATAAGGCTATAATCTGCCTCTACTGTCTGAATACCATTTGCTCAGAATCACAAGTGGGAGAAAGCTGTTGCACTCAGGGCCTGCTTTCAAGCGTCCCATAAGCATCTGGCCGGACACTGAGAACAAAATGCTGGAATAGATGGGTAACTGGCCTGATCCAGCAGGGCTTTTATTGTGTTCTTATTTTTCAGACTGTTTTTTGTTTTTGTTTTGGAATTGGAAAACAAATGAGTCTCTCCAATGTGCATTCCTCTTATTTGTCATCAAGACAGTTCTGGAGATAGAAAAGCTATCCTTCCTGGTGTGGCTCAGCAGTCAGACATGGCTCCAAAATTCTATGAACTGCAACAGAGAATGGACATTTACTCTTAGAATAAGCTTTCCTGATTCCTGCCACAATCCTGCCTCTAGGACATTTTCAGATATTTTATTGCTTCCCCATTACATGAATTGGGCAAACATAGATTTTTATCCCTACTGACAAGTAGTGTATTTCCATACTTGAGGAAAATAGATGCTAAATATTTCTCTCTTAGAGCCTGGATATGTAGTCGTATGACTCATTGACTTTGTAAAAGGTATAAAGGTAAAGGAGCCCTGGATGGTTAAGTCTAGTCAAAGGCAACTGGGGTTGTGCTACTTATCTCACTTCAGCCCGAAGAAGCCGGTGTTTGTCCACAGACAGCTTTCTGGGTCATGTGGCCAGCATGACTAAACTGCTTCTGGCACAACGGGACACCGTGATGGAAGCCAGAGCACACAGAAACGCCGTTTACCTTCCCGTCGCAGCGGTACCCATTTATCTACTTTCGCTGGTGTGCTTTCGAACTGCTAGGTTGGCAGGAGCTGGGACAGATTAACAGGAGCTCAACTCATTCTAGTTTGCCCCCAACCTCCTCCCTACAAGGATCAACACTGAGACTGAGGAAGCTGTCAGGCAGGGTCACCCCCCTGGACTGCATAGACCATCTTGGTTGTGAGTCCTGGAAAACCTGCTCCCTGCCTTGCTCCCTGCCTTGGTTGTGAATCCTGGAAAACCTGCTCCCTGCCTTTTCCTACCTGGCCCGGGAGGGCAGGGCCCTGACTGACTCCAACTACAAAAACTCTGCAGGAGTGGTGGCAGTTTCACCCAGTGCCTCATGGGACCAGGGCTGATGCAGTTTGTTCCTCCCTCTGTGCGCCAGGCAGTGGAAGGACTCAGATTGGCAGCAGTTTCACCCGTGATATACTGCCTGGTGAAGGCGCCATCGCACTCTGGCCCTCAAACCAGTCCTGGGCGATGTATCTGGGGTTGCGCGCTCATCTCGCTCTATAGGCCGAGGGAGCCGGCGTTTTTCCGCAGACAGCTTCCAGGTCATGTGGCCAGCATGACTAAGCCGCTTCTGGCGAACCAGAGCAGCACACGGAAATGCCGTTTACCTTCCTGCCGGAGCGGTACCTATTTATCTACTTGCACTTTGACGTGCTTTCGAACTGCCCTACAATCACTCAAATATGATACGCAGTGTATTGACCAGCAGTTTTCACAAATGGTACTAACATTCCAAAACAATCTAATCAGAATTATGCCTTGCTCAGGGCTGTTCACAGATTAATCAATGAAAACATATGGAGCAACTGGAAAAAAATGTGACAGCCACACTGTAATGAGTTTTCTGTGCCTTCTGTGTTGTGAATCTTTGAAAACCCTTGTCAAGTAGAAAAGCAGAGAATGTGGAACCAAGTAGTCTTTACTAACAGAATGGTGCTTTATTTGGAAAGTGCACTTGGTACAAAGTCAATTGAGGCCAAATTCAATAGTGTCTCTTGTTATGTTAGCTATAGAAAATACCTTTCACGCCATCCCCAATCAGTTAGGTATGCATCTGGCTCATTAGAACTAATGGATCTTAAGAGTAATTGTGTACTTGTGTGACTGAATAAATCTCATTTTTTGCAATGGGGTTTTGCATTGCCCAGCTTCCCTTGGGATTATATTTTGTGTTTAAACTCAGTGTGCTTTTCAGCCACTGAAGTAAACTAAGTACTTTTTCTGTCATGCCTTGCACAGGTATTTGCACTAGATTGTCCTTTGGCTTTGTGCAGTGGTGCAGTACAGAAAAGAAGAATCCTTTCTTTGGTACGGAATCCTGTAGGTCACTCATCTTGAATGTGAAAATGGCTCATTGGCCGTGGTAATCTGCCTGCTCGAATATTGATGAGCGTGCACTGCCCCTTACCAACACTGTATTCCTCAAAGTGCCTCTTAGTTCTCACTATCATATTTCTGTGAAATACATTCCTCACTGCATGTTTTCACATGAAGAGCTATGTACAAATCTTATGTGTTGTTATCCACTTTCAAGCAGGAAGAGGATCTACAAATTATTATTTGGCTCACTAAAGGTCTCACACACAGAGTTCTGTGGTGCTGTTTTTCAAATATGTGTCATGCCAAGACTCATGCCATTTTAATGAGCAAGATTCAGTTGTCAACTTTAACAAAAATTAAAATATTTCACACTCCTATAGGTTATAAGTAACTGTTACTGTTGGTAGCCCAGGACTTTAGGAAGGAAACTCTGGTTTGTTTAACATCTCATGATTTAGGGACAGGGACTCTGGATGAAGTATTTCTCTCTCTCTCGGTCTCCGTCTCTCTTTTAAAGCAGCGTGAAACTGCTGTATAAAGTACCGGTAGCTGTTCTCTGAAAAACCAGCACAGTTCAAGTCCAAAGTAGAGCATTTCCTGTGTACAAGAGACTTTGAAAAGGCAGACATCAAGGAAGTGGCTCTCATTCCAGACTATTCTTGCCAATCCAGCAATTTCCTTATGCACTAAGGAGAGCTGATAAATTCAATAAATTTACAACTGCCCTTGATCTCAGACAGCAACCCTCAGAATCACATGGCTTGGATATGTGTAACAGCCATAATGGTGTTTTCCTCAAAAGAGAGGTGTGGGAAAATAAAATTGTAATTATCATGGAGGAGAGAGGTACCAGCATTGTAACAATGTATGAATGCAGCATTCATGACCTATTCACATTTTATGTGTCTCTATATTCCTTCACACCTATTTTGAAAGCTTTGTCATGTGCTTGTGATGAGTGTGCTGGGAAAGTAATGATTAATTTGTTCTCTTCAGCATATATCCTTTGAAGAGAGATAGGCAGAAGTTTGCTCTTGTGGTATTTAGTGCTTACGGAACATCACCTTAAGGCATCATAAACTCTTTGAAGCTAAGGACTGCTTTGTACTTCTCAGAAAGAATGATAAATGCCTCAAATCTCAAAGGTTTCAGAAGAGCAGGGTTAAATTGGTGGGGAGGAAGAGAAGTGATCCCTTTAACATAGTCTGTATGTTTAAAATTGTGCGGTTCCAAATTGAAATTGAAATTAACTTGCTTTAGTCTGCAAAGAGCAGAATTCTATTTAACCTGACTTGGTTTTAGAGTATTAAATTGTCTTTATTGTATTTTAGATAGTTTTTTAAATTTATAACAAAATAAAAAATAAAAAAATTCCTTCCAGTAGCACCTTAGAGACCAACTAAGTTTGTTCTTGGTATGAGCTTTCGTGTGCATGCACACTTCTTCAGATATTTATTTATTTATTTATTTTAATTTTAATTTTAATTTTTATTTATTTATTTATTATTTTGTTTTGACTATGGCAGACCAACACGACTACCTACCTGTAACTGGAATTTTAAATTTATGTTTGTAAGTTGCCTTGAGTCTATTGTGAGGTGTATGTTGCTAAAGAAATAAGACCAACCATTGTAATGTGGCCATACAAAAATTGTTTTCGCTGGATGGAGAACCTCCTGTTTTCTTTCTTTCTTTCTTTCGCCACCTTCCTGAAATGGCCAAATAGAAGCAGGTGCACAAGCCACAATACATGGTTGGAGCCTGTTTGATGATAATGGGGTGCAAGCTGTGTAGGTCTAGGTCAGTGTTTCTCAACCTTTTCTGGGCAAAGGCACACTTGTTTCATGAAAAAAATCTCGCGGCACACCACCCACAAAATGGCGGCGGCAACGTCGCTATGGTAACGGAAATCACGTTAGCTCCATCGCAGGGAGAAGCCGAAGGCCGGGGAACCCGGGGATCGCCGCCGCCGCCATTGAGAAGCTCCCGCCGCCTCCTGCAGCGCCCGCTGAAAGAAGCCCCCGCGTGCCGGCAACGGAAGCCCCCGGCGCGCCGACAGCAGAAGCTCCCGGCACGCCGCCCCCATCGCCCGACGATCAGCTGTAGTGCGGCCGCCTTACAGCTGATTCGCGGGCAGGAACTCCCCGCTCCTCCCCCGCCCGGCTGCGCCGCGTCTCCTGGCCCAGAGTTACCTCTGGGATCAGCTGTAGCGCGGCCTCCTTTCTCCCGCCCATCAGCTGGGGCACCAGGTCGGGATTCTCGCCTCGCCGCGGCTTCAAGTCTTGCCGCAGGGGAGCGGCTTATCTCCGCTAGCCGGCACCAGCGTGGGCACTCCTTCCATGCTTCTCTTCCCGCCGTGGTGATTCTCGCCCCGCCGCGGCTTCACGTTTTGGAGCGGCCATCTCCGCCAGCCTGCTGGAACGTGGACGCTCCTTCTACGCTCCTCATCTTCCCGCCGCAGAGCGGCGTGGGTCCTTAACGGTTTTCCCGCGGCACACCAGCCGACGTCTCGCGGCACAGTACTGTGCCGCGGAACACCGGTTGAGAAACGCTGGTCTAGGTCAACATAAGAGCCACAGGACAAACCCACAACAGAGCTTCCTGCACTTGTTGCACACGACCAGACCAAAGCAGGAAGTGTGAAAAGAAGAACCTTGAAAAAGTAACATAAGTGGGAGATGTTCTGCTTTTTCCATGTTGCGGACTGTACAATGTTTGCATATCCCATGTTTTTATATTGCTTCAGAGGCAAGCCCAAGTATTGAGGTGGGCAGTGTTAGAAACTCAGCTATATAATCTAGGCACCAAAACGCTCCTTAAACCAAGATTACAGTTGCCAAAACAGAATGTCTAGTTGCCGTTTTTGGACAAGATGGCTCTCAAGTCTTAATTTTTTCAAAAGATTGACTGGCTCTGATTATCAGTTAAACATCTGGCTAGTTCAGATGACAACCTTGAGCTAGGTTAAGAACTTTGAGAACTTAAAGAAGAAAAGTCACTTGATCCAGGAATATGGAAGGTTGGCCTAATCCAGGCACGGCCAAACTTGGCCCTCCAGCTGTTTTGGGACTACAGTTCCCATCATCCCTGACCACTGTTAGCTAGGGATGATGGGAGTTGTAGTCCCAAAACAGCTGGAGGACCAGGTTTGGCCATGCCTGGCCTAATCCTACCTCTTTTTCTTAAAGGTGACATGGACCATTCATAATGCAGGAATATTTTTCACAGAATAAAACTTCACTAAAAACAGAATAAAACTTCAAACATTAAAAGCTTCCCTAAACAGGGCTGCCTTCAGTTAATTCTTGATGTAATTAATGCAAATATTTTTTTCTTAAAGTCTTAACTACAAAAATGCTAGTACATCAAAGAGTAATAAACCAACATCTTCTTTAAAAATCATTATTTAAACCTTTTTGCTTGGTTTTGCGGCATGTTGTAAGGGCTGAAAGGTTGGAGATGGGAGTGGAGCTGAGAAAAGACATTTGACCATTAGTAACTAATTAGTAACTAATTAGTAACTATGGTGCTGGAGGAGACTCTTGAGAGTCCCATGGACTGCAAGAAGATCAAACCTATCTATTCTTAAAGAAATCAGCCCTGAGTGCTCACTGGAAGAACAGATCCTTGAAGTTGAGGCTCCAGTACTTTGGCTACCTCATGAGAAGAGAAGACTCCCTAGAAAAGACCCTGATGTTGGGAAAGATGGAGGGCACAAGGAGAAGGGGACGGCAGAGGATGAGATGGTTGGACAGTGTTCTCGAAGCTACTAACTTGAGTTTGGCCAAACTGCGAGAGGCAGTGAAGGATAGGCGTGCCTGGCGTGCTCTGGTCCATGGGGTCACGAAGAGTCGGACACGACTGAATGACTGAACAACAACAACAACAACAACAACTAAAGCCCCAATGAAGAGATAATGGTGTGTCCTCCAGATGTTCTTGGACTCCAGCTCCTGTCAGCCCCTGCAAACATGGCCAGTGGTGAAGGATGGTGGGAGCTAGCCCAACAACATCTGGAGTGCACAATGTTGGCTAACCCTGGTCTAATGAAGGAACTGCTAATGGACCTAGAGAGTACAGGCATCCCTCAACTTACATGTGTTCTACTCACAAGCGACCACTTTTATGCAGGCCCCTTTTCTCCTGCTCTGGAGAGTAGGACATGAACCAATGGCTTCAAGTTACAAGAAAGGAGATTCCAACTAAACTTCAGGAAAAACTTTCTGACAGTAAGAGCCGTTCAATTGTGGAATGGTCTCGCTTGGGAGGTAGTGGACTCTCCTTCCTTGGGGGTTTATAAGCAGAGTTTGGACGGCCACCTGTCATGGATGCTTGAGATCCCTGCATTGCAGGGAGTTGGACTAGATGACCCTCAGGGTTCTTTCCAACCCTACAATTCTAAGATTTTATTAAAGGTCCTTACAGCATAATGCAATTTAGTTCCATAAGATTAGGCAATTATAAATAAATGAGAATAATGCAGTCAGATAAACTGGTTTGTGCAGATCTTTTGGGGTAAGATACTTTGGTTATAATAACAGGCTACATCCAACCAATCCTACTTAGTGCAGACGCTCCTTTTTCTTTGGCACTCCCTGGCCTCCCTGACTGATGTAGTTAATGGTGTTCCCAACTGAGGACATTCATTTCATGACTTTCCCTCATGAGTACTTCAGGAAGTGGGCTGGCCAGGGAGATTGTGGAGCCCTGTAGAAAAAGCAACACAAGTAGTGCTTTTCTTCTTCTTCTTTTTTTAGTGTTAAGAGAACACCCACACCTCTCAGCCACCTTGTAAACATTATTAAGGTAATCACCTGAAAGCCCCTAAAATTTTCACCAAAATTCTCCCACCCATATGCCACTTTGGTAGGGTCTGTTTCTTATGAGGGAAAATTGGCTGAGGCAGGGGGACCAGTTAAATAGCCCTACTATAGCAAACAAAGGCTCTTGACTGCTGGGGTATCTGGGTTAAGATAGGGCTAGCTCTTGAGTGGTCAAAAACATTATTTACTGTCAGTTGAATTTTGGCCAAAAATGTCAATTAACGGTGATTAATAACAGTAGCAAAGAAAATTCTTGTATTTACAAATTGATGGCCTTGCAAAAAACTCCAAGCCTTCCGAGAAACTTTACAGAGCGAACATGCCTTGACTCAGTGAATGCAGTGGTGCAGCAGTTGTGTCCTGTGTCAATATAATGGTTGCTTGTGTTATTTTGTCGTGAAGCATGGTTCCTCCACTCTGTCCACATTAGAATTGCATGCAGTTGTAACACAATAACCAGCGTAGGCTAGGCCATGTGGCTTATTTCAGAAGGAAGAAGTTGGATCTGGAAGGCTCACTGACCTCTCCAAAGTCTGACTCACTAGAGTTTCTAGAGCAGGCACCCCCAAACTCGGCCCTCCAGCTGTTTTGGGACTACAACTCCCATCATCCCTAGCTAACAGGACCAGTGGTCAGGGATGATGGGAATTGTAGTCCCAAAACAGCTGGAGGGCCAAGTTTGGGGATGCCTGTTCTAGAGAAAAGGTGGCACCTTGTGACCCAGACTTCTGGAGGGCTGATGAAAAGGTAGTTAGGATGACCAGGGACCCAATGGAAAAGGGAGGCAACCATTTAAACAAAGACATTTCAAGGAACTCTTGACAATATTTGACCAGTCAACTTCACCTCCATTCTTGTAGGCTGCTAGTTAGCTACTCAAGGCAACTAACCAGTATCACTTGCTTTTCCCCCTTTTAATGCAGGCCCTCTCTTGGAGCTTTCTTTGGGAAAATTTAAGAATGTGTTGCTGAACGAAACCATTCCAGCTGAAGCAGTGCTGAGGAATATTGACAGCAATGTGACTGTCATTATCTTTCAGATCCACACCCACCACAAGAATGTGACGATTTCCTTTGATAAGGTATCTGAATTGCTGCTTATTAGCCCTTGTGATGTTTCAGTCACTGTCAGGACTGGGCGATGTTGGGTTTTCAACATCATGGTGTATCACCAGCCAAACATTGCAGTTTGGTGATGAACCGTGATGTTGAAAGAAGCTGCATTTGCCCCAGGCAGTAAGGCACAGGATGAAACAGCCACAGCTCTCACCGTGGGAGCTGAGGTGCTTTCACTCAGCGCCTCGCACGCTGGGGCCAATGCAGCTGGCCCCAGCCTGCTGCTCAGCTGGGGGGCGGAAAGGCTCCTGCCCCCAGCTGAGCTGGGGCTGGGCGTGCCACCACGCCACCCCTCCCCGAAGACGGACCAGGCAGCAGTACCCAAGTGCATTGTGCGTCTGACTGCCTTCGCCTGTGCAGGCGCGCTGCCTCTTTCCTCCTGGGGTGGAAGAAGCAGGGGCGGGGGGGGGGGCGATCTCTCAGCTGGGGAGCCTGGGCTTCGCATTCCCCAACTGAGCAGCCGTGGTCCTGATCCTGCTCCCAAGCAAGCAGGAACACAATTAGGGCTCTCTCTGCTGGGGAGGGGGAGCCCTCTAACGGAGCCCCCACCCCGCCAAGCAGTTTTAAGAAGCGGAGGGAGGGACACCAATGCAGATTGCTTCTCCCTCTGTGCTGGTATGAGGGGTAGACTGCCAGGATGGCTTCACTCAGCAGAATATTGCTGGTGAAATTCATAAGCCCCTGGGCTGGTAAGATTCACGCCAAACTTTTGCTTATTGGAATTTCACCCTTAGAAATGCTGAATCAAGATCTAAATACAGCAAAAAAGACCATCTCTCAAAGATTGGATGATATTGAGTTGCAACGCAATGTTGTGCTGGGCGGGGGGACATGCTCACCGAGATCCCTGGGCATTGTACCCCCACTTCAAGTACCAGCCTATCTATCAACTCTTTCTATCGCTAGTCATCGTTTTGCTTTTATTAAAGCACGGTTTAATGTCTTCTCCTCAAACGTCCTTTTTCATAGATTTTCTAGGGGCTAAGTTTCGGTCTTATGTGCCTGTGATAACCATTCGATTGCCGCCCGAAAGATTCTATTATTTCCATTAACTCAAAAATTACCGGGGTATTTGGAAGAGTCTTACCTTGCTCTTCTGTTGCAAGATTCAGACTCGATTATAACCCTACATATGGCAAAATTTCTGACATCAGTTCTGACTCTTAAGAAATGCAATGGATTGTTATATACAGCTTGAAATTTTAATTTAATTTTTACCATATTTTATTCAATTGAGTATCCCTTTTAATCTATTTTACTGTTAGCAATTGTAAACCAGACTGTTTTGTTTCTGGTTTTGGTTGTTATGTCTATGGGCTTAAAGCCGAAATAAAATGAGTTGAGTTGAGTTGAGTTATTGCTGGTGAAACCGCTCCTGAGTCCCTCTGTCTCCAGTGCCTGGCTGGAGCTTGTTTTTCCCTCAGCATCCTGGGCTCTGGTGGCAGAGAGACTCGGGAATGGCGGGGGTTTCACCAGTGATACACTGCTGAGTGAAGCTGTCATCATGGTCTGCCCCTCATACCCATCCTGGGTGATATATTTATATATCGCCCAGGCCTAGTCACTGATCTGGTACTTGGTTCACTTGCATCTGGAATACCCAGCATAAACTGGAATAATGGACACCTTATGTGGACTGAGAGTGGATAGGTAGGTTCAGTGGGATCTCATGAACCCTGATGCCCTTCAATTCCCTGTTGCTGTATCTGCAGAAATCTCAACATCCCTGTTTGTCTAGGCTCTTGTCAAATATGCAGTAGCTGACAATTGGATTTAGTGATTGCTCTCAAAATGGGCAGTTGCACATTACTCCAGCACCCTGCAACCTATGAGAGCATGCACAAAAATAAAGTTAGCGCGTTGCAGCTTTTAGGGGTACTCATTCATCTCTTTGCTTCTTAGAAACCTTCCAGCAACAACTCAGGAGCTGGGGCAGACAAAGGACTGGTTTCTATCCTCCGGCCTCAGCAGACAGTGTGTACGTGGTACTTGCAAGCTGTGGGTGCTGACCAGGTGTTGAGCACAGCTGTTACTTTCTCTTATGCTGAAAGAGGTAAGCCATCTTATTTTTCCTGCAGTCAGGGTCAAAATGATTTGTGGCGTTCTCCAAGGCTGTCCTGTTTGAGCTCCTGTGTGTAATACAAATTTTGTGCCTTCTAGTCTACATAGAGGAGAGTGAAGGTTTGGGAAATCAAGCAGAAATGCAAAACGTCATGTCTTGCTCTCTTTTCACCCCTTTAAAAAACCCTCCTCCGTTGTATTTCTTCATCCAATTTTATCTGAGCTTTTACCGTATATACTCGAGTATAAGCCAACCCGAATATAAGCCGAGGCACCCAATTTTACCACAAAAAACCTGGGAAAGCTTCATAGGAGCCACTGCCTGCCTCACTCGAGTATAAGCCGAGGGCGGCTTTTTCAGCACAAAAAATGTACTGAAAAACTAGGCTTATACTTGAGTATATAGGGTAATTTTCCTGACCTGTAGCTATTTACTTCACTCCCCTCAGCTTCTCAAGAACCTCCTGCAGACTTTGAGAACTCCACACTTTCTACCTTATGGCCCCTTGGGCTCCCTCTCAGAACCAGTTTTTAAGTGCAATCCCACTTCAAGCCATGGTTTTCCTTCCCCTTTGAAGGAAACATCCGTAATGCAGAACCATGGGCTGGGGCGGGAGCAGAGAGATCACATGTTCATGAAGCTGGTTCTTGAGTTGCGAACCATTTTTTTGCAGCCGTTATGATTGCACCGGCTGAGTAACAACGCTCCATGCAACAGGAGCCTATTCACAGAAGCAGTGAACATAAGACACAGTATCTTACTTTAG
Source organism: Darevskia mixta (assembly GCA_034641385.1). Classification (NCBI taxonomy): domain Eukaryota; kingdom Metazoa; phylum Chordata; class Lepidosauria; order Squamata; family Lacertidae; genus Darevskia; species Darevskia mixta. Next base: position 2,700,798 of record JAWWNH010000224.1, on the reverse strand, counting down.
CATCTGATTGAAAATGTGTTACTCCTTTTTATTGAAGTCATTTGACTCTTTCTATTTAGATCCAATCCCTGGAGGCTGCAACATGGAATTTAACTTGGAAGTTGACCCCAATATTTATTTAGAATATAACTTGGCTGAGACACACATTAAATTTGCCCCAGCAAATCTAGGATATGTGAGGTATGTGTCTATATGGTGACTATATGGGTTATTATTGTGTTTCTAGACTTCCGAACAAAGTTGTTTTAGGGGAGTCTGCATCATAATCCTAAGGCATACCTGCTTTCTGCAGCATGAAATGAAGAAATTAAGGTGGTTTTCAGAGCTAGACTAGCCATTTTTGTCCAGAGGGCTGGCAGTATGTAATCTATGATTTTTTTTATCCTTCCGACATATTGGGGCAAACTAAGGCCGGTTCTCGCAGACAGAAGGGGTGGGGGTAAGGAAGAGTGTAGACTTCTAACCCTTACACTTGCGAATAAATGTAAAGGCAATGGCAGAAAATGGTAAACCTTGAAGTAATTAAATGTTCAGTCATATACATAATAAAATAACAATTCTGGGTAGGCTTGCTTAAGCATATTTTGTTTGTTTAAGCAGGCCTATCCAGACATGAAATTTTATTGTGTATATTTTTAATAGTACCTGTTTTCACTTATATTTTGATAATTCTTTAGGTTGCTTTTATAATTTGATTTTATCAACATTTTAAAGTAACCATTTTACAACCTAGCTAAACTGTTGAGAGGTTGTAGATGATTAAGTGGTATATTAATTCTGCTAAATAAACAAGTTGACATAAATACCCCAAAATTAAAATACATCTTTCATCAGCAGTCAGGTTTTTGGTTTTTTTTAATGGTAGAAGTAGCAACTTCGCAGTCCTGTTGAGGTTGGGTAACCACTCGAAATCTCTTTAATAATGGATCTGCAGTAGATGGGAAGGAAGGGGCTCCAGCTTAACATTTTGTAAAACATAATTTCCCAGTTATTTACTGCTGGCTGACTGAGTTATTTACTGTGTTTTGTAACTTTGGAGTTAGGCTTTTTGCCTGTGGATCGCAATAAGATACATTAAACCGTTCTGCAGTGTATGGGAGGGAAGCAGCTATTGGCACTACAAACTCTAGCATCAAATCAAAGTGTGAAAATTAGCCAAACAAATTCAAACAAATATTCTCCCCTGCAATTTTCCAGAGGTACAAACCCACCATTGTGTGATTTGGGCAGTAGCTCTAGGTGGCGACTATCTTATGAAGTCTATCAGTATTTCTTGCCAGAGAATGACTTGTCTGAAGCATCGTTTGTGAGCCACATGAGAAAGATGTCTGAAGTGCAAAGCATCAGAACGCATGGCACTAAAGTAAGTTGTGCAGTTTCGATGCATGAATGAATGGCGCTCTGCAGATCCTGTGGTGTGACTGTGCTAATTTCTTCAGTCCGTTTTGAATGAAGATTTCTTGAAGCCTTTTGTAGTCCATGTTTGCGGTGACTTGCTTTAATGAGATTTCATATAGTTATTGTGCTAGAATCTTTTTGTGTTTTGTTGTTTTTATATGGCTTCCACTATGTCAACTGCCTTAGGAGACTCTTCAGTCAAAAAGTGGGTTATCCTTATTTCAATAATTCAGAGGGCTAAGAGGCAGCATCCAACTTGTCTCTAGAACTTGAGGTGTGGGGGGAAGTAAGGTGTGTGTACGTAACCAATCTCTTTCCCCCCCTTACTCTTTATATGTCCTCCACAGATGATGACCTTAGTGAACCAAGACAAAACTGACTTGTACTTCTCCTCGCTTCCTGGACAAGGAGTGATCTATAATGTCATAGTGAAGGATCCACTGTGGAATACCTCCGCTGCGTATGTGCCTGCTCATACATACATGTGTAGCCTTTCTGGCTCAGTGGATAACTGTTCCTCTCTTAGTAAGTCATTATAATGTACCTGTATCATCCCCCCAACTCAATGAACATGACATGGTGGTCATTCCTTGGATGAAAGTTGCACACCATTGCCCCTGTTTAATGGTATATCATTAAATGTTCTTTTCTTCTGTAGAAAGACTCTCCACCAAAATATTTTTCACTGTGCTTGCTGTCCTTGGCCTCTTCATCTGTTTTCATGGACACAGATTCTGGAAAACAGGTACTGGTTAGGGAAATAGTGTGTGCCTTACAAAGTCTTGGTTCCCAGCACAATTGCATTTCCCCAGTTCTGATCCCTGCAGGTTAGTTTAATTGATGAGCTCCATTACAATGTGTTGTTTTTTATATTTTGTTGGAAGCTGCCCTGAGTGGCTGGGGCAACCCATTCAGATGGGCAGGGTACAAGTAAATAATAATAATAATAATAATAATAATAATAAAATAAATAAATAAATAAATAAATAAATAAATAAATAAATAATATCATTATTAGCATTATCAGTATTATTATTACAAAAATAGAGAGCAGTGTGCCCAAAATACGGATTGCAGAGGCACCATTTATCCCCTTCCCCAATTATAATACATAGCGTACAGTGGTGCCTCACAAGACGAAATTAATTCGTTCTGTGAGTTTTGTCGTCTTGCGAGTTTTTTCGTCTTGCGAAGCACGGTCCTGCGAAACACTAGATGGCGCTGTTTCCCATAGGAATGCATTGAAGCGCGGTTTCCCATAGGAATGCATTGGGAACTCGCAAGACGTTTTCGTCTTGCGAAGCAAGCCCATAGGGAAATTCGTCTTGTGAAGCGACTCCAAAAATGAAAAACTCTGTCGTCTTGTGAGTTTTTCGTCTTGTGAGGCATTCGTCTTGCGGGGTACCACTGCACTTAATTCTTATAGCCAGGTATCTGAGGTTGTGGGTTAACCACATTCCCTTTCCCTGGCCCTGATATTGTATATGAGGGGCATGGGAAAGTTCAAGCCGTTGGTACCGGTAAAAGTAAGAAGAATGCAAGAACTCTTAATTTGCATTCCTGGCTTGAATTTAAGCCAGCGATGCAACTGTGGCTTTAGTCGCACCTGAAAAGGATGACTGCTCCTTTGCATCTCTGGCTTGATTGCAAAGGACAGCTTGAGAGTGAACTCACCTTGTGCTTCTAATTCTTTCCTTTGACATTCTATCACATGGCTTCAGGTAATTGACAGGTGGGTGGGGCCACCCAGCTGTCAAACTGTCCTGTTAGGGTGGGAGAGTTCAGGGTTCAGCTCAGCAAACAAGTCTTCCTCCCCACCCATTGTAGAAAGACTGAAAGAGAATTATATACTCCCTGTGTTACTGTATGAGTAACATACAGTAAAACGGTGAAATCACATAGCTACAGGAATACATTGGTGTTGCAGAATGGCTCTTGCTAGTTCCATTGTCTCAAAAAGTGTTCACTGGCTCATTCAAGGACATGACAGTGGGTTTTATCAGTTTCTTGAGTCCCTGTACATATATAGGCGTCATGGCAGTAAAGGTTACATGCCCAGGTTGTGGGGTGGTGAACTTGTAGAACTCTTTTAAATCAAATGGACTCTTCTCATTCAAAACCCGGAAAATACTGTTTTTAAATATATATATATATTAATTTCCCTTCTTAGATTTATTCTTCATGGGCTTCATCTTTACGGCATTCTTTTTATTCATAACCATTTCGAGAACATCTGCTCTCAGTTATGATGGTAAGCAGAGACATGTATGGATTTATTAATACCTTGGAAATGTTTGAAGACCAGCATTAGAACATAGGTGCTCTTGTTAATATCAGGTTTCTGGTGTGATTAACAATTGCATCTTACTCCTGAATTACTGAACAGTGACTGAGGAAGACTTTTCAAGTAATACTGAAAGGTGTAGTACAGTGCATGGCTAAGATTTAAGGATTCATTAGAATCAACAGAAATGACTTTTGTTTTTTCCTTAAGCTGGTACTGTACTAATCCTTGTGCTGGGAGAAAGCAAAGTCCACATTACATCTATAAATCTGTCAGCATTTCTTTCAGTTCAAGTTTTGAGCTGCAGGAGTTTGAGTTCCTATAGCCATGGCTGTGTGTATACTTCAGTTCCATTGCCCTACAGAAACAGCATGGAATGTGCAAGTTCAGAACTCAGTTTCCTGAATAATTTGACACTCACTTAAAAAACATCACAAAGTTGTTCACCTTTCTTGCTGTGAAGATATGTGTGAAAGTATGTGGGCAGCGGCTGCTGACATCTCAAAACCAAATAGATGGTTACGTTATTACTTTCTTTGCTTTGGTAATGATTCAGTATGTTGCATAACTTTTTACCCTTTGCCATGATGAGCAAAACAAAAATAAATCCTGGAAAGAAGATAAAGTGTAATAAACTATGCAGAAAGATACAACCAAGATTTATTTCCATTTTTGTAGCACAATTCTGCATATTGATACCAAATGAATTGTATTAGCATAACAGATGCACAGTTCTTTATAGAGGCTGATCATTTTTTATGCTAGTAGTTTCAGAATCCTATTTGACAATCTCATATATCCAGTTGAAAAATTGAGGCAAATGTGAATCCCATTGTTGCATTGAAAAAATTAAATTTATTTTATTTCTTGGTTACATTCATAATTGTTTAGCTGTTCTTATTTTATCTGGAAGCCGTCTTGAGTCCCTGTCAGGGAAAAAGACAGGGTATAAATAAACACCACCACCACCACTACTACTACGGCTACTACTACTATTTCTGTTATTCTTTTTTCTAGTGCTGTGTAGCTGCTGATTTCCCATGAATGATCCTGCACTGCTGTGATTACTCAAAATGTTACCTGGGCAACATGGGGTCCAGCCAGTCATGCTTAATCAGCAACCCTTTAATTTCACTTTTCTTTTTAAACCAGTATGGAGGAGTCCAACATGCAGCAGGAGTCATCTTGATTAGCAGAACAAAGTCTTTTAGGACCCCAGAGGCTAGTCCACAAAAATGTATACCATAATGTGTTAGTCTTTCTAACATTCTCTAACACTCCTTGTTTGTTACAACAAACTGGCATAGCTACCTTTCTGGGAATGTCAAAACAAAATAAAAAATAAAAACCCTCTTCTTCTCCTTCCTTACCACCCCCTTCCTTGGTCACCCCAGTCAATCTGGGTCTTACTGCAGTAGCTGGAGTTCTTGGAGGTCTCCTCTTGGTCGCTTACTGGTGGCGATTTGGCTTTGTGATCCTCTGTATGTTGATTGTGGGGCTAGTGCTGGGCTTCCTTGTCGCATCTACAGTTTTCTTCACTCCAATAGGTATGTCACATAGTTACGATTCCTATGAAATGTGAATATTCTTTGTTACTTTATGAAGTTTTGTGTTGCGATTACTCTTGCTGTCTTTTGCTTTCCACTGATTTACCGTAGGTCTGAAGAGAAGGGCACTGCCAGTTGCACTTCTGAGAGCAAAAATATTGTATTAAAACAGAGAGTGTTGCCAATTTAATTTCTATCCTTTTCAAAAACGTATGTGCTACCTTTCAGGGCAAAACCTTCCCAAGGTGGCTTCCATCAAAACTATCCTGTATAGTACTAATGCCATAGAGGCAGAACTGCTACATAAAAATAAGCTGCACTCTAAAGTATTCCGTATTATTTACAATGGACTTGTGTAAGAATGGTCATATTTTATATATTATTTTTCTAAACTTGACAAATCTTGTGTTGGTTATCTAATAGGAGTTCAGATATACTTCAGCAAATGTTTTGCCAAGAATCCACTTTGAGGAAAGTATTGCAGCCAACACTTGGCAATTAATTTGCTCCTCAGTCATCCCTTTAAATGCAATTACTTCTCTCAAAATAATGGGCTAGGGATATTGGCCTTCAGTTGCCTATTGCAAGAAACTTCCCTATGTGGGCACGGTTTTGAACACTGATAAATGACTTTGAATGCAACCTGGAATTGCCTTTAACTCACATTAATCTGATGCCTCCACACACTTCTAGGTCATAAGGGTTTCCTTTCTGACAGATAAATGACCACCCAGAGCTGCCTTTTTTTAGGTGTATGCAATTTTATCTTGTTTTGAGCTTTTACTTTTTGTAATCGGTGTTTTTTGTCTTGATACTGGTCATTGACTGTAATAAAATGACTTGCCTTGACCTTCACAGGAGACTATAAAGTTTTCCAAGATGATGCAGTATTCTGGGTGACCTTCTGTTGTATTGCCTTGATAGTCCCAATAGTTTTTGTTGGATACCCCAGAGTTGTAAGTAGCTTATTTTATTTTTTAAGTGTAATAGTTTCAACTTCAGTTCTTGTACATTTTGGAGTGATGGTGGACAGAATGCTGTAACTAAACTTTCCCCCTTTTGGACATAGTTGTGAAAAACCAGTTCTTGCTCACTCCCTCTCATTTGCATTCTGTTATGCATATGTTACATATCCAGGGAGACAAGCTACCGGAGGCAAGCTTTTGATCTATGAATTCCTGTTTCATTATGTTTTCTTTCCCCCACCCACCCACACAATTCCCACAGCCCAGCTTTGTTTTGTGTTTAATTTTTTATTACTGTAATTCTTCACTGCTCCGGGTATACCTTACGGTAGAAGGGCAGTTTCTGTTAATAATGACCCATCCTTGGTGAATTGCATCGGCTCAGCCTGGCTACATTTTGCCTCTGCTTAACTGCAATTCAACTTTTTGTTCTGTATGCCTGCATGAGCTGCAGTGGAACCCACAGTAGTTTTCCCTTATGAAAGCCATGCTCTACCCCCCCCCCCCCCACAAAACACTAATTTGGGGCTAGGGAATTTGTAGCTGTCTAGATGGTGCTTTGCAATCTTCTCCCTTCATAGCTAGTGGCCAGCCTCTTTTCAAATCCATTCACAATCTGTTCTTTCTCTTTAGCTGAACATCTTGACGTGTGCCATAATAGGATCCTACACCATAGTCTTGGCTACAGCATGTTACTTGTACACAAGTCTCTCTTACATTAGCATAGACCTGCTCCGGAGGATTCTAGATGAAAACTTCAAAAGAGCTTTCACCAGTGTGCCCTTTCAGCGTAACGGTAAGTGTGTCTTCGTTCCTTGATTGGAGGCTTGCAATTGAGAACATCAGAAGACAAGTTTGTAGCAACCATGAATGCTTCAAAAAAGCTTGCAGGCTCATGTTAAAGTAGAGGACAGAAAGGAATTGTGCTTTAAGAGTGCAGTTGCAGATACACTTAGCTTAGCGCTGCATTGGCTGTTCCAAACAGGGGTGAATGACTATGCTGCTCTTTCCCAAGCTTTTGGGTCTTGGCCAAAGGGAAAGGAGAGAGGTGCATGTGTTTTGTCCTGGTTGGAGATGAATACTCTGTACCTTGTCCCTTCAGACAAGACCCAGCAGCATACTGGTCTTCCATTTGACACTTTTATGGAACACCTTAAATCGCTCAAGGGAGTGGGGCAGAGTAGAAGTTCCAAGGCCTTTGTGGGGGGGGGGAGTACTGTACTTATCCATGTACAAGACTAGGTTTTTTACTTTAAAATTATGTGAAAAACTGTGGGTTGTCTTATACATGGATAATGAACGGTGGGGATTTCTTAAATAGGAGTCCCCCAAAATAGGGGGCGTCTTATACATGGGGGCGTGTTATACACAAAAAATATGGCAGATGTGAAGATGGATTTCAAAAAGCAGGTGTAGGTTTTAGAAACTGTAAAGGAAAACTGGCCTGGATAAGTAAATGAGGTCTTGGGCTGGCTTACTAAAAGAGAAGGAAGAGGTCCCACTTCAGTCTTACCTATTGGTTCCTTCATCTTGCAGACATCATACTCTTGGCGGTATGGGCAATGCTGGCAATTGGAGGCATCACGATCCAGCTGCGCCGAGAGAAACGTGAAGCCCCATTCCCACCACATCCCTACCTGATATGGAGGCGTGAAAGAGAGCGCAGGATAACCAACATCCTGGATCCTAGTCACCACGTCCCTCCCTTGAAAGAAAGAATTCAAAGCAAGCTATCTCAGATCAAGGACTTTTTCCAAAAAGAGCAGCCAGCAGGGGAGAGAACACCACTACTCTTGTAAACTGTCATGCAGCCGGGAAGACTTGGGAAAGGCAGGCATAGAGTTTTCTGGAGCCAGCAGACACCCAGTGGTGCTGAGAACTTCCTCTGTCACCTTGCCTTGCTAAACAGAAATAAGAATGAACTGGAAGAAGATCAACACTAGTTTACTTATAGTAGTCCTGCTTGATTGTTTGCTGTGGCACACAGGCACTTGCATCTGTTGGTGGTTCGCCACAAGGATGTGCAATGTGTGAAAATATGGGGCTGGGCGGGTAAGATGGGGAGAGAATGTAATGACCAGGTGTGCAACTGCAAAATCCTGAGAGATGGACCCTTCAAGCACATGCCTGGTTCTCTTCAAGCACAGTACACCCTTTTAACAAGTGCCACCTTTTGAACAATCATTTCTGTTGTACAGACTATGGCAGGAAGAGGGGAGGATAATTGTGGAGACTGACTGCATATGGAAAAACAGCCTCTTGCTGACCGTGGCACTATTAATTCTAAACTTGCACAGTCGCTGCTAGCCAATACCCTTAAGATGTCTAGCTGTACTAAAATATTTTTTGATCATTTAACAGGTTAGCTTGCATTCACTTTCTGTGTGTGAGAAAAGCAAGTAATTTTGATTCCAACACCCAAGAGGAGAAAAAGCTTTCTGGAAGTTTAGCGCTCAATTTTCTACTAGGCTGTTAATCTGGTTGTAGTGAGTGGTGGCTGCCAAGGCTGGAAAAAAGGATAGTCTCTTGATGCACTTTGAAATCGAAGGTTGTTTTTATTAGGATCAGTGGTTGAACACACAATGAGTAGCCTTGACAGCATTTCAGTTGCTTAAGTTCCTTTTCATATTGAAGTGTTTGCCACTACACTAATTGCCACTGATTTCTCTTTCTCTCCTTTTTTAATATTTGAGAAGAAGAAAACCCCCCAACCCAGTTTGCAGGCATTTGGGGGCACTGCTGCTCAGAAAGATGTAACAGACATCTAGGGCAGCCAACTTCCAAAGGCTTGAGGGTGGGGGAAAGAAGGGCAGATCTTGGGTAATTTGCCTAGGAGTCCAGACCAGATCACCCTCCGCCATGATGTCACTTCTAGGCTTAGAGGAGCGGGAGTGGGATGGTCCCCAAGCCCATATTTGGGACACCGAGTTCAGAGAAGAGGATTCTGCAGGCAGAGGAGAAAACGGAAACATTTAAACTCCTGCTTCTGGCCATATACCCATTTACTCCTAGCTTTGCAGCTCACGCAGAGTTGCCCCGGCCTCTGTGCCTCTTTAGCTTATCAGTTGGCCCTCCCCAATAATAACCCTTTGGCTTGGAGTAATGCAGCTGTACGTAAAGCAGTTAGTTGAACATTATACCAGTACCTTATTTGACGAACACATTTCCTGTAATGAACAGCTCAAACCACTTGTGTGGCTGCAGGGAGCAAAAGTGCTGTGAAGCATGATAAACATCCAGTTTAAACCTGAAGTGGTGTGTGATTGCATTAGTCAATGTGCACCCAGGCTTAAGTCTTCTTCTCAGGGCCTTTTTTTATCGTGGGAGAGGAAACTGGTGGAGGTGTCTGGCTTGGTTAGGGCTTTAAGATGCCTCCAGTGTTTGAATTGGGGTTCCTGGATCTTCAGAAGGCAGCCAGCAGAGAGAACTTCAGCAGCTGTGTTTGTCCTCTAATTGTTGCAGCATTAAAAGCTGTGCCTGTAGATGTACACAACTGTTCAAGGTGGAGGAGCCCCATCACTGCAGAACCTGGCACTATGTGCATAATCTGTATTTTCTTTTGCAGACAGGTGGTATAAGGACAGAAGACTGTTTTCTCCTATTATCTCCCCTTTCTGTTCAAACACAACTTGTCAGTATAATGAGGATCTGTTGCATTCCATGTTGATGCTCGAGTTACTTGCTGCTTGTGCCATTTTGTATATTCTAGCAATAATGGTGTTGCAGGGTGGGCAGAAGGTTTGTTGGCATTGACTGCACTCCTAGTCCAGGAAAGCTGCTGTGGTAGGACACCTTCTAAACAAGAGCACATCTTGGAAGGTGCATATCTAAACTTACCTAATTTTAAATACGCTTAATTTGTATCTCAGGCCCCTAATGCTGCTAGGTAGAAACCAGAGGAGATGCATTGCACCTTTTACAGTTCTCCGTGTGCAGGAGATGAGCCGGTGCATTCCTTTCCTGGCTCTGATATTCACCTCTTCCCTGCCTTGCATAACAAGACCTCATGTGCGCTGCACATCAGGAAGGGGATACAAGGCAGAGACTGCTTCATTCGCCTTGTATGTATGTGTAGATCTCCAGGTTTCATCCCAGCAACTCCCACCTATGTTCAAACTATGGATTATATCCATGAACAAGATGGACGTCTGCTTGCACCATGGGACTTCACCTTCTCACTCACTGCAGGACCCCCATAATCTGTTCTGGGAATGCATGGATTGGGGTGTGTGCATGGGGGCGGGGGCTGCAGTGAGGGGGAAGAAGGTGAAGTCAATTTGTGGGGTGCTGGATTCCACCTTAAGCTACTTAGCTTTTTGAAGAGCTGTTTTGTGTCAAACAGACCTTGATACTGAACCTAAACCATTTTTAGATGCAAGAAGGCTGACAGTTGATAGCAATAGAGTTGGTGGTGGAAAGAAGATGGAAAAGTCCATAGTTCTTGGCAACTAGACAAAGATTAATTGCATTTTAGTGTTGAAAAGTAGCAGCTGTAGATGAAATCTACTGTGCCCCCTTCTGTCAAGGGCAGCTTCATTTTGCTAGCTCTCTGACCTTTTTTGTACTGAGAATAATTGCTGCATATTGGCTGCTTAGGCCACACTTTGTTATAAAGCAACTAGCTCCAATTGCTTTGGTTTTTATAACTGCCATTATTTACAATGCAAAGAAACAAAAAACAAACCCATTTTCTACTCCTTTTTATAATAAAGGTGTACTTGAAAGGTGTGCCATTTGTATGATCTCCCTGTGTGTGTTACACTTTAGGGACCCCATCAGTGTGTCTGAGTTCATTCTGTCTCATGTTCTTTCATCTTGAAGGGAAGGCAGCTTATATGTGTTTTTCCAAGTTGAAGGAATGGGAAATACAATTCCTGCTTTGCAAGGTAAGTGAATATGTAGCTACTACAGCAGTGACTGGCTTCTGTATGGAAACTTCCTGCACATTAGGATCAAATACGCATCAGTGTGCCTTTGGAGTATTAGTTGATGGCTTCTCAAACGCTGTCCTTAAATCTGCTACATATATTGCATTTCATAGTTACTGGTCGTACCTCTTTATTTCTATCCCAACATTTTAGGGCAATTTCTCAAAGGCAGTTTTGCAATAAAAATGTTTACAAAATGGCGTTCAGTTGTTTTAACATCAGATAAAGTGCATATTAAAACATTTAGCAGAATAAAAAGTCTTTAGGGGACCATTAAAGTCTGCAGGGGTTGGGGGGCAACCAGAAGGGTGGAGTTATTTTGTATTTATCAACATTTTACTAGACAGTACCAAAGGGGGTTACAGCATATAAAAAACATTAAAATGGTAAAAACAGCCCAACCCATGACCCCAAAACATACAATCCATTACAATATGCAAACTGGGACTTCATATAAATGCTACAAGGTGTGTGCTAGTGATTAACATGCTAGCAACATCTCATAAAGTGCTATATAACAGTATCAATACCATAATTGCATACTGATTGTTCCACACACCCCTTCTTCCATCACACCTACCCACTCAACACCTCTCATTCTCCCGGCTCTCTTCCAGGTTCATCTGAACCTGCTGACCTCAGCCCCCTAGTCTATCTTGGTACAAACTTCATGGTAGTTGGAAATCAAGATGAGTGGCACTCCTGTCCTGTGACTCTTCTGAGGGGTAACCCAAAGGGATTAAGTCCATTTGGCAGCGCCAGTGGCGGTGGCCTACCACTCGTGGCAGGGCTTGGTTTTGTGGGCAGCCACCAAGTTCTGATGGAGTTTTTCCATAGCTGTGTCCATTCAGCAATTGGCCATCTGCACTTTACACAAACAGTTCCAGGCCACAGCGGGCTTAGTGAGCATCTGGGGTGGGTTATGGTAAACAGGGCTGTAGTCTCTGCATGCCTTTTCCTTTAAAGCCCTAAACGGCCTCGGTCCTGTATACCTGAAAGAGCGTCTCCACTCCCATTATTCAGCCCGGACACTGAGGTCCAGTGCCGAGGGCCTTCTGGCGGTTCCCTCACTGCGAGAAGCAAAGCTACAGGGAACCAGGCAGAAGGCCTTTTCGGTAGTGGCGCCCACCCTGTGGAACGCCCTCCTAGCAGAGGTCAGCGATAAACAACTATCTGACATTCAGAAAATACCCGAAGGCAGCCCTGTTTAGGGAAGTTTTTAACCTGTGATATTTTAATGTATTTTAATATCTGTTGGAGGCCGCCCAGAGTGGCTGGGGGGACCCAGCCAGATGGGCAGCGTATAAATAAATTATTATTATTATTATTATTATTATTATTATTATTATTATTATTATTATTCCAGCTGCTTTCTTGACAATGGAATACTGCAACTGGTGCCACCACTGAAAAAAACATGTCCTTGTCAACCTGATGGGCCTCTTAAAGCAGTGGTTTCCAACCAGTGTGCCGTGGCACCCTGGGGTGCCTTGAACAATGGTCAGGAGTGCCATGGGCAACATTGGCCTCTGTCCCCCTTCCCTCCTCTGAGGCTCTCTTGTGTCTTTGCCTCCCAAAGGCTTGCACAGCTGTTTGTTGCAGCAGCTCTGGCCACAGGCTCCCCAGACGAATGGTGCCTCTGGGGCTGGCCAGGGGATGCTGGTTGCTAGGAGCTGAGGCAGCCGTATCAGAACAGATACTTCATGTTGGCATTTGACACAACTTGAATGGTTAAAACATCTACCTGACCCAAAATACTGGCAAAAATAAGTTTACTGTACAGGATGCATTTCAAGGTCATTACAAGCATCTGCTTTACAAAAATAAGGATATAAGGAAAACTCATGCCACACTCCAAGAAAGTTATGCTGCTTTGGGCATGCAAAAGAGTAATACTCAAGACAACTGAAAATCTGAACTAGACAATCACAATAATTTACAGTTACAAAACATTAGTCAAGCCTCTTTTTCCATAAAGAATTACTGGTGAGTTTACTACTACATCCATGCCACAAGCTTGGAGATGACTGCATTTTGAGAGCCCTCTACCAAATGCAAGAAGCTAGTATTTTACACTCCAAATATAATGAAAATAAGTTTTTGTAAAAGTATTTACATAAATATTTCATAATTTACAGAGAGGATTATGAAGAGCTTCCAGAAATTCCACTCTTGTCCACCTGGAAGGAAAAAAATGTATACAAAAGTTTGTGCTTAGGCTAATATTTATTTGACAAACAATTTGTTTGAGAAAGTCAGATTATAAAAATTTCTAAGCGCAAATTATAAACAAGTTCCTTTCCATTGCAGTAATAATAAATTATGTTCATTTGTCAATTATTTTAAAGTTGTTTTAGTGCCTACCACAATTAACCGCATACACCAGAGCAGACAACTGATTGAGATAAAGGACAAAATGTTTAAAATAAAGTTGAAATAGAAGTTAGTCACATATTTTGACCAGCTTGTATTTTCAAAAGCTATGTTTTTAGCATCAAATAAATCCAGCACTATGCCTAAATATGTCATTGCAAATGTTTAGGAATAAACAGATATTTCAACTGGCTACTATTTGGGCTGGTAGTGCAGGTGAAGTCGTTTTATTAGATGAGTGTGCACTGTACTATTTGTGAATGCAATCTAAACAAAATATTGTACAGTATTATGAATAAAGTGTAGCTACTACTTTGCTTATAAATTGAGGCCAAGTTAAGTATGCTTTTCTGCATGTTTCTAAATTGTCCAGATTTAGCTCTAGATTTCCTCAAGGATGCATCTCATGCTGCCTCTGAAGCTTTGCCGCCTTAACTGTTCATTTTAAAATTTCCTTTGTCTAGTACATGACTACTAGAATAGCATACCTGTCATACACAGGAGCGTTCTGCAAAGTACTTAAGAAATAACTGCAGCCCACCTTATTACGTCATGCTGCTTGAAGAATGGGATTTTTTTTATCAAATATCTAATATTTGTTTCTGGTTAACAAATGGTCAAAGTTGAGTATATCAGAGAAAATTAATCTATTGTTCCACAATGTTATTTTTTGGAATCTCTCATCTGTCAGAAGACTGACACACAGAAATAATGTTCCAGGTGCTTCAAAAAAATATTACTGAAACCTCAACTTATTTTAGTAGATGAGTAGCTTCTATATTTAGGCTTGGATCCCAAAGTGTGTCATGCACAACTGGAAACCCCAGGAGAACCCACCCTCAGCTGCAGCCCTGCACACACCATTCTGAACACTCTTCAGAAGCGACTTCCCAAAGGGTGTAGGGAGCTGTAGTGGGAAACCCAGAGTGCACACACATTAACACCATAGACAGCTACTGAATCCAAGCCTCTGTGTTTCATTTATAGTGGAAGAAAATGAAGTGCTTCACTAAATAGCTGAGCAAAATTATTATTGATCTAGAAAAATATTCTGGAAAAATTATGTACTTTCTACATTTCTTTGAAAAATGAATATAGCATAGAGACCACAAGATAGTGGATTTAGAATCTCAAGTTCATTTGATTACTTCCTTGTCTACGAGTAGGTTTGGGGCTTGCTAGGTTTGATTTATTTACAGCTGAAAAGCAAGCCTTGTATTTTTAAACCCATTATTTGGTGTAGAAGTGAAATAGATCTATTTCCCTGGACTCCAACATCTCTTTCCACTGTAAGGAGCCACTACCAATTACAGTATTTGAAAGGCAAGTGCACTGGATGTGCAACAATACTGTAACTATTAGCTACAGATTGATCTTAGACTTCAGACTTCATTCTATTTAGATTACCAATGTGTACAGGTATTAACAATTGTTGCAATCTTTCCTACAAGCAAGAAAAACCCAACTTTCTCCCTTCCTCGCTAGAGAGGTTACAATATTTTACAAAAGAATTGTACCTAAAAAAAAAAGACAATGCATTAATTTATTTGGTACCTTGTTTTTTTATTTTTCTTAAATACAACCCATTTGTAAAATGTCACATGACTTGAAGCAGATAGAGACTAAAGGTGTAAGACAATCAGTACTGTTCAAAACAACTGATTTTCTTCAAGTTCAGTCCATGAATGGAATAAGTATGTGGGTAGATGATGTTGTGAATGTGCCCTAGAGAGCAGGAACTTCTGTTTTTATGTATATTTATAAGCACCCGATATGAGTAGTTTGAACCTTCTAAATATATGTGTGTAGTTTTGCAGCTGTTCTGAGTGCTGCTGTTTTTAAAACTTTGTTTCCGGTAATCAATACTGGGCACTAATGACAATTTTAAATAAATCTGAATGTACTGTACATGGTATAAAAAGTATCAAATTGTCATCAAATTTAGAATGCATTAACTTGTCAAGGCTGCATTGGGAAACAGCTGCTTGACAAGTGAACCCTGATACTTTATGATCTTATGTGCAGTTGGCCATACAAAATTTCCATAGGATCTTCAGCTCTTCCTCAGGCTCAAGTCGCTGTTTGTTACTAATGCTGACAGAGATGTACTTTCTGATGCATCATCTTTGAGATTCAGGAATGATTCTCTAGTTATTTGCAGGATCTCTCTCAGTCCTTTGTTTTCCTGCTGTAACCAAGGAAACAATGCTTTTAAATGTAGCATAGCAAAGCATGAAATAATATTTGCACAGAGAAGACATTAAGGAGGGAATATATTAAGTTATTTCAAGCACTTAGAAGGGGAAAAAAAGGAAAACGCAGGTAAAGTCCGAGCCCTATGTTGTCTCAATCTCCACTCCAGAATATGCTTTAAGGAACTAGGTTTCCTATGAGGCTACACAATAAATTATTTCCCAGAATATATTACTAGAAACAATCATAAGACTAAAAGTAAGTTTACAGCAGCACAAGCCATTACTTGGGCCACCGCAATGAAAGCCAGCCCCTAGGATCAAGATGCCAAATGGTGTTTTTTACACAAAGTAAATGTAATTAAAAATGCATTTTAAGGTAAATTGTGTAAAATATTTGCCTCGTGCTAAGTGACTAATTTCATTCAAAACAGAAAATGAATCTGAAAATGAATTCTTCTGTAATTTATTAATGATCTGAATTCATCAATTTAGAAGTATCACTCATTTTTAAAATTTCCATAGAATTTAATATTTACCTCAAGCTGAAAAATGCGTTCCTGTTCTTTGCAACCCTGCTGTTCATCAATTTCAATGGCCTTTCGCATGACCGCTGCCATTTCTGTGATTTGGTCCACGTGTTCTTGTAGCTCCTAAACCAAAAGAATAAAAGTAAAAACCACTAGTAACATTTCAAATTTAAAATGCCAACTGAGTTGTAAATAAGTTTATGAAAAGCATAAGATTTTTTTATTTCAATATTTTATTATAAGTCTTTCCAACATAATAACTCACTGGTAGTGTTTGGTAATATTACTATTCCAAAAGTATTTCTTCCCATTGTGTTTTGCCTATTTCAAAACATATTTTATAATGCAGATCCATTGGCTGCTGCTTCATATCCAGCAGGTTTTTTTTAGAGCAGTGGTTCCCAACCTTTTTTTGGCCATCTCTTTTTTTTAAGCATCTCTAAAACAGTGTTTCCCAACCAGTGTGCCTCCAGATGTTTTGGGACTACAACTCCCATCATCCCTCGCTAGCAATACCAGTGGTCAGGGATGATGGGAATTGTAGTCCCAAAACATCTGGAGGCACACTGGTTGGGAAACACTGCTCTAAAATACTGATGCTCCCCCCCCCATGACATTATTCAAAAAGTGAACTCCTATTCAAGTGGAGGAAGCCTAAAAGGCCATTAACTTTGTCTAACTGATTCTTGAAATACCCCCCTTAAAAATCAAATTGCCCCCCTGTGGGGCATGTGCCCCATGTTGGGAACCACGGTTTTAGAGCCACCTTCAGGAGAACACACATTATGAACTGCCTTCTCCGTGATGGTACACTATACTTCTATGTGCAAGGGTCTTAGGGGCATCAATGACATAGTGTTCAAACAGGAGTTGCATTCCATTTTTTGAGCAATTAAGGCACCTTTGCAATAAACATGTAGCACATCAATTCAGGAGGAACATTAAGTCATTCAAAAGGTGATTGGAAACTGCAGGGGGGAAATTGTTAAATTAGCTTCAGTAAGTAAGTGCGTAGGCTAACAGCACTCTATTGGGTTATTAGCCCTGAGAAAAACAACCCAGTTATTTGGGCACAGAGGAAGTTATATATTTAGAACACAAAAACTTAGTACATATTTGCTGTTTATCTTTTGTTTTACAGGCTGAAATGTACTAATTTAAAAAAAGGATTTTGAATTAGGTTTTACTATTATATTAACAGACTACTGGATTTGTTTGCCAACTGTTTTCAGAAGCATTTTTCTATCTAATACACTGGTCTTTAGATAAACTGAAAAGTTTCCATTTAGCTCTTTGGAGAGTTAGCATTCTATTGACTACCGTACTTCAGGTTATTTTGTAGCCTTCAATATGTCTTCAGTATGCCACCAAACCTATTCATGGCATGCAGTTAAACTTGTTTAGATGTGTACAAACACAGATGGGTCTGGAACCCTGGCTAGGTGAAATCAGGAGTTACAAGCAAAAGCAGTTGATGGGAATAGAATTAAGTACTCCTCCTGCTACCAACTATTACTTTGCAAATCTTTTCCCCCCGATGCCAATGTGCAGTAGAAGAGGGTGAAGATCTGGAAATGAGACTTGGCCATGCAGCTCTAGTCTTAAGAGTAAAATAAAATAAAATCTGAAGTTAAAACTAGTGAAGGTGCATAAATCAGAAAGTAAAACATTATACTGCAAAAGGCTTAGAGAATTTTAAAAGGCATACTACCTTAGAGTGCTGCTCCTTTAACTTCGTTATTATACCTGGATCATCCTTTTTACTGGCCATGAGCAGCCTAAACATCTGCTCTCTGTATTTGCTCATTATTAGCTCCAAGGCAGATTGGTGTTCTTCAAGAGAAGTACGTAATTCTGTCAAAATAAGTTCAACACATTTAACTTGTGCACAGGAAACCATATCTAAATATAGCAGGTGCTTCTGCTTGTGTTGTATCCAACTGAATTATACTCAGAGTAGCCCCATTGAAATGAATTGCCCAACGTTAGTAATGTCCATTCATTTCAGTGGGTTTGCTCTGAGCAGGCTAATGTTGGATTCAAACAATCCACTACAGTGGAACCCCGAGTTACACACACGATCCGTTCTGAGGTCGCGTTGCGTAACCTGGGCGTGCATAACATGAATGCATGAGAAAAAAGAAAAAAACCCAGAAGTTTGCATTTTTTGCGCTTCTGCGCATGCGCAAACTGCACAGAATGCTTCTGCACACCCGCGTGTTGCGCACGCTCCACAGAGGACTTCCAGGTCGCCTCCGTTCTTATCCCGAACGTATGCAACATGGAGCGTGCGCAACACGAGGTATGACTGTATATTGTTCATACTGATTACACTACTGGAGAACTACCCATTTCATTATAGTTGCCATAGTATTAATTAATTAATTGTGGGGTGGATGTGTGAAACTAACCCAAATTTCTGATACTATTGATTGATAGTGTCTAGCACTTCAACAAACAGATAAGCAAACGTGTGTTGGTACACCATTAATATAAGTGGCAACATCTTTAATCCAACCAAACAACTACCTACAGGCAACTCTTTCATAGGGGTTATTTTCCAGGGCTAGAGTGTAAAGCCAAAATTGCATATAGAGAATGCACATTTGGTTCAATGGTGGGTGGGAATGTCAGTTATTCTTCCCCAGACGTCGGCCCCCCTGTCCCTTTCTTCACCCCCCAAGCGCGTAAAACTGAATGTGCACAGGTTAAATGCACGCAAGCTGCAAGTTACCTGCAGAAGATTTGCTAATTACCCCCCTTTTAAATTTTCTGTATTCAGATAATTTCTTTAGCAACAGTAGACCACATGTTCAATTATTCCATCACAATCTGTCACCCCTGGTTCCTAAAACCCATATGTGGAAGCAGTTTCTATTCAATCTGATAAGAGTTACACCAATATTGTCACACAGAAGAAAATAAAGTCTTCTGTTAGTAGGTTTTCAAAGTGTTAATTACTTTTTTAATCCAAACTTTATTTGTATAATTTGTACAGTACATACAAAAAGTTCACCAGGACAAAAAATTACACCCTGAAAAAATACACAAAAACATCAAGAAACAAAACTACTCCAAGGGCACCAACAACTGGTACCAGTGGGACATAAAAAAGAGACTCAAAGATAAGGACAATAATGATTTTAAAGAAAGATTGGGAACCTTTCATGATGTATATACAGAAGCAATGCACTGAAATGGATTCACTTGCAGGATTTGATTAAGACACAATTAACAAACAAACAGAAAATATAAATACAAGGATAAAATGTTAAGAATCTGTTAATAAGATATAACTGTAATTTCAAAATATAAGGTATATAAAATTAGAGGCAGAAGAAACAAATATGTGATAAACCAGAAAGGGAAGTTGGGGGAAGTCGTGCGGGGTGGGGGTGGGGCAATAGAAAATGTAAAATGTAATTTGTGGTTTTTTTTATTTAGAATTGATTATGTTAAAATTTTGTTGGAAAATTATAATAAAAATAATTTTAAAAAAGAAAAAAGAAATTTTTTTTTAAAGGCACGAGGGAGGTGACTATCAACGTTTTAAATTGCCTTGTATTTAACCATTTAAATGTTCAATTGAATGTATTTTTCTTCACCACTTGCATACATAACCCAAATATCTAGTTGTTAGCATTAATGCATTATAAGCATATGCCCAGTTTACCCATCCAATCTGTATAGTGTCTCATATGAAGTTACCTGCTTCTTACTCTACATCTCCCGAGTGGCTGATTTAGAAATAAATCATCATCATCATCATCATCTGCTTTTATCTTGGGTAGTGAGCATCTTTAACACTAGTTTCTAGTTCTCCAAGCACCTGCAGAATCTTGACACATTTCCTTAGAGTTTTTAGTCCAATCAGGCTCCAATCCATCTACCTTCAAAGCAGCATCCACCTATTGCTTCAGACCCTTTAATGGCTTAACAGTGTATATACACCTCAGATGTAGTAGTAATGGCAGCAGCAGCAGCAGCAGCAGCAGTAGTAATAATAATAATAATAATAGTGGCAGTAAACAAATGATTAGTATCAATGAAATGTTTTAAAGTTAATGAACAATCCTTGGGATTCAGTTACTGGAACTTACATTATTATAAACTATGTAAATGGTGCAGAATCTCCTTCTAGAGTGAATGCTTACTCACCTTTATTTTCTTGCTGTAGTTCCCTGATCTGCCTGTTTTCCTGCTGGATTCCCAGTACCAGTGAAGAGCGGGGCCTATGTCTTGCTACTTCATTAAGTTCTTGAATTTCTTCTTGGTACTGAAAGTAGGCAAATTTTTCATAATTGGCATGCTGTACTGCATAATATTGTGGTATTTCCAGAATTGTACTCAGGGTGTTCCTCTGAAGTATCCTTTCACCAAACCCTCCCCCTTATCTTATGGGGGAAAGGGTTGTTAAATCAGTGTCTGCAGCTGTATGCCTGCCTACACTCTGTTCGGTCAGCTTCACAGTGAAACTTGCGCCACTTGTTCTCCAGTCTTTGTCCAGCCTGCTTGATAGCCTGGAGCCTCTCAAGAGTATCAAGGAGCTGCTTGAGCTCCAAAACACTGGAGAGGACACTCAGGAATGATTGTGTCAACCACCCATTCTTCTTGCCATTCCGTAGCACAGTGTTTCTCAAACTTGGGTCATCCCTGACCACTGGTCCTGCTAGCTAGGGAT
This sequence comes from Darevskia mixta, assembly GCA_034641385.1. Lineage (NCBI taxonomy): Eukaryota > Metazoa > Chordata > Lepidosauria > Squamata > Lacertidae > Darevskia > Darevskia mixta. The sequence continues at coordinate 2,679,900 of JAWWNH010000224.1, read as the reverse complement.
GATGGAATTTGTAGTAAAACAACAGCTGGAGACTCAAGTTTGAGAAACACTGCCATAGCAAGTCCAGGGCTTCAATAAGATCACAAACTTTCTCTACTAGAAAAATCCCCCAGAGCATTCAGAAATGCATCAGGTTCCATCAGTCTCTGAGGGCTGGCCATCAGAATGGGCCCACCACCCTTATGTTACAGTCCATGTATGAACTGTTATTCTCAGCTGACTGGTATACTTACCTATGGGTGTGGCAGGGGTGATGGATGGAAATGAAACACACACAAAAATGCCTGTGACTATTAGATTATAACTTAAATATATGCAAAATAAGCACAGTATATATGTTTCTCTCAGCAAAAATACCTTCCAAAGAGCTCACTTGGTTCTTTCATGAATGTGGTTTAGGTAGCAAGTTGCAATGCTACTGTTAGAAAGGTCTTTGCAGATAACAGCTTATTGATCGTTTCTATGCCCAAGTTGTGCTGTAGATTGCTATTCTCTTTTTATACTGCTGTTTTAATTCTAGGTTTAATACTATTAAGCCATTTATGAGCCTTCATGGATGGAAAGGCAAGGCATAAATATAGTTTAATTTTAAAAAATTAAATAAAGGACAAGAATACTAATGGAAAACAACAGTACTGTAGAGTGTTCAGATGCAAGTCCCATTGAAGCTTTAAAAAAGAGTGGCTAGGGAAACCCAGCCAGATGGGTGGGGTATAAATAAATTATTAATTATTATTATTAAAAATATGCTTTAGATTTTTTTAAAAGAAAAATGAGTTTAAAAGTCCTAGTACCTGCCAAAAATTTAATATATTTACATATGATTGATACAAGGAAAATCTGATCAAAGTTGAACAACATAATGCAAAAGAATCCCTAGGCTTCAAGTGTGGATGCATAAGATTTTGCAAGAGTATACAACACTACATTACTTAAACTGGTCTCAAATTTATATGCAAAAAGCTGAAGGTCCTCTCTCACACACAACACACAATATACAGATTGCATTAACTAATTCAAACGCCTTATTAAACAATTAACTGGCTGTGTAATTCATTTTACTCCCTACGCCACTGAAAATAATCTTAAATGGTCACATTTAAACAGCCTATTTCCAAATAGGAACAATTAATGAGACCACACACCTGCTTCATTGCTTCCACCCGTTTGTTGAGTGCCGTAGTTTGTTCAATCAGAGCTTCTGCTGCATTATCATGTTCTCTCAGTCGCTCCACTAGTGCTTTTGCATCAGCTAGGGCCTTCTCAATTGTGCAACTCATTTCTAAAATAAATAATTGGACAAAGAGTTTGTTGGGTAATAAAAACACAATTTCATTACTTGCAAGATGTGTGGCATGTGTGTTCCCATATTCTGAAACATTAAAATATAATTATCATCTTATTCCCCAGCCAGAGGAAGCATTTTAATATGGACTCTCGTGTTAGCAACTGAGATAGAAAAGTTATTCGCCACATGGCTCCTGGGTTATGGGCGGAAAAACAGAATGGCTAGTCACCTTTCCCCCCCCAATGTAACAGCATTTTCTATTTATTTTTTCATAATTTATTTGGTTCTTTTTGCAGTTTGTGGTATTTTGGAAGGTTGTAACTAGCCATAGCAAAACAGGTTGAACAGATAGCACAGTGGGCCTTAAATTTAGGCATGTATAGGACAGAGTGGCTGGGGAAACCCAGCCAGATAGGCAGGGTATAAATAATAAAATTATTAGTAGTATTATTATAGTAACACCCAGTGAACTTCTTGGCTGAGTGGGGATTTGAATCTGGATCTCCCATGTCCTAGACCAGGGGTCCCCAGACTAAGGCCCGTGCGCCAGATACGGCCCGAGCAAGCCAATTATCCGGCCCGCAACAACCCCCTTCGCCTGCTTTTACCAGCGCGGCGCAGCTGCCCATCTCCAGGTTGGCGGAACGCTGGAAATAGCTTGTGCACATGCGTGCGCCATTTCCGGCGCACTTACGGGTCGGAGGAGGCCCATGCGTCATTTCCGGGACGGCGAGCGCCTGAAATGATGCTTGCGCATGCTCACAAGCTATTTTCGACGCTCCGCCAACCCGGAGATGGGCAGCCGCGCCGGAAATAGCGTGTGCACAAGCATGGGCGCGTGCTCCCCCGCCCGCCGCACAATTGGCGCAGAGGAACCGGCCCGAAGCTGGGTGAGTTTGGGGACCCCTGTACTAGACCTACAGATACTCTAACCACTACACCACACTGACTCCCACAGGGGTAAACCTTTTTTCTTTCAGTTTGCAAAGTCACAGCTTCTGTGATAGGTGGAGCTGCCAGTGAGGGACATTGTCTCACTTTGTCAATTCATGCCCACATAACATGATTATTTTCAAAGTTCTAATGTTTTTATTTCTATAAAGGAAAGCACTTCCCTGTAAATGGTATAGGAGCACTCATGCAATTCTTTAAAAAAGTAGGGGGGTAGGTCACTGGTTTCTTTGAAGGTTTGCCCCCACCCCAAATTACCATTGTAGCTATAGTGTATTAACCACATGAATGTGCAGTGGCGGACTGGCCAGGGTGTCAGCTTACCCAATGGCAAGTGCCCCCCCCTTTAAGCATTAGATAATCTGTCAAAAATGTTCATGATGATGAAGGAAATTCCTCACATTTGCTCATTTTCAAGCAAATGTGCTTAACCTAATAATGAACCACATTTTTCAGTCACTAGATTCATTCTTTGTACAACACAAATAGTTGTGTAAAGATTATCCTGCTTCGGCCCAGCAAAGTTTAAAACTATTGCAGAGAAGGCCCTGAAGATGAAGCATTGGAATGTATAATTAAACTGTCTCCACAAATCAGAAAATATCAAGTAATATTGGAATTGTTTTCTTTTGCTTTGAACTTTGCTGTATTAAAGCTATTGCTTAATGATGGTGAGAATATGGATTCCAGTTGCAACACATGTAAAACTTGTAGCACTTGCCCATCGCAAGTGCTACTAAAAATGATGGCATCCAACAGACTTCATGACAAGGCATATGATCACCTTTATGAACTTTATAAAGTCTTCTGCACACTATCAGTTACCCAAGTCCAATGTGAGAGGACGTTTTCAAAACTAAAGATAATAAAGACAAGGCTAAGGAATTCACTGAGGAGAGCTTGGAATCATACATGTTGCTATCCATTGAAAAGGAATTGTTAGATAATTGGATGAAGACGCAATTATTGACAGATTCACACAATCATCTAGTGAATTCAAATGATTGCTCTTAATATAGCGGACTACATGAAATATGCTTTTGAACTACCTTAGTACAAGCTAACTATTTAAAAACATCCATTTATTGTTTTTTAAAAAAATAAAAATTCAATTATAACAATATGTATTTAGATTTAGTATCTACTGTATACTGCCAGTAGTATTACAATATATGTACACTGTAATTACTTAAAAGTAGTTTATTTTGCAAAAAAATTGTACCCTTTTTATGTATGTATTTTTTGAAAATTTTATTTATTAGAACAATTAAATGATAGTTGTGGGTGGGTCACCTTTGTCTCCTGACAACCAGTATTTTTAGACCCAGTCTGCCACACTGTGAGTGTGGATGAGAGGGAGTCTGTGGGAAATGTTTGCACTTTTAAAAAAAGCTACCCTTTTATATTGATAACTAGGATTTAGCATGTAAACCCTCATAGATGGTTTATACAAACCCTAACATATCATTTTTTCCTGACATACAAATGGGGTTTCCTTACGAGAAGGCACTTCATTTCGTTTTTCACTTCCAGTAAAGAAAAGTAAGAGCAAGGTTACTTTGTGCAGCACCAACCCAGGTCAGAGGGGTGTGGATATACAGTATATTGTAGTTTTCTCCACTGCCAGCAATACACAAACATACGTGCTAGGTTTATCCTGCCATTAATACACAAATTTCCAGGACAAACAGGGCAACTCTATCTCCTTACTGCATTGCCAGATATTGTGCTGCTATGACTGACATACGTCAGAGGATGGTACAGTATGTGCCACACAGCAGGTCTAAAACTGAAGGTTTGATTTACATGGTTATGTGTTTTTATCTTATGCTGGTCGTCTGTAACTGAGAGTATGAGTATGTGCACCCTCTACTTCTGCAGTTGCCCGACTGCCTATCTAGCATGTTTTGTTTTATGTATGGAGGTGCTTTTATCTTATGCTGGTCTATGACCATAATAAAGATTTGGATTGGGCTGGAAATATTATCTAGTCATTCATATAAATTCAGTTTTATTAACTAAGAAGCCAGCCCACCTAGGAACCAAATGCAAGGGGGCAGTACCTGGTGTTGGGTCAGAGAACAGAGATGTTGTTTGTCCCACCCTACTGTCCAACAACGTACCCCTCTGAGCTGGTGAAGGTGGTCTCCACTGTGATTTTGGAGAACTGCAATACATTAGTCATGGGGGACTTCGGTCAGGGGTGGACGGACAAAATTTGGTACCTCCCCCCACTGTAGCAACTGCAACGCAGAGAAGTTCAGCAGCAACCCAGAGTGAGTGGGAGGTGGTGGAGGAGGAAGCAGTGACTGGAGCTGCCCCAGTTCCAACCACAAGGATACCTTGTCCATACGTAGGTCTCAGGGTGCCCCTTCAGCTCGGCACCTTGTGCTGGGAAACCGCCTACATCACCCTAAATCTGGTGCTGTTTCACACATTTCTCAAAATTTATATCCTGCTCGTCTACTAACAGTACCCATGATGTCACACAATATAATCATAAAATGATGCTGGATAATGAATAAAATATACATATACAGATACCAACCAATTTCTAAAAGCATTAATATAAACACTTAAAAACAAAAACTTTACAGCAATGAGAGTAAAAGAATTTGCACATTAGAATGAGCAGGATTAAAACTAGGTGTTACATTTTGAATTTAAGAACTTTGCCAGTGTAAAGTGTCCTGTTATGTAAATCACATTACCAAAAGATGTGTCAGAGGAAGTATACAATCAAAGACAGGATAATCACGTTGACCTCTTATTTGTATGGTGGCTTGAAATACTACCTAGGCAGGAATGGATTGTGACTGTCAGTGAATTTCTAATGTGTTTTTCCAGTGTTGGCATTTATGATATAGGGGTGGTTTACAATGTTAGTTAAACTAGCATAGGTTGTAGTGGTTACAATGTTAGAGTAGAACTGGAGAGCCAAGGGTTAAAAAACCCCTCAGTCATGGGGGCTTACTTAGTGGGTTCCTTCAGCAAGTCACCTCATTGTGTTGTTCGGAGGTGGAAAGAGAACTGCATGTGCCATCTTCAGCTTATTGGAGGTAGGGCTGGATAAAAATGTAATATTAACATAGCAATACATGAAAAACATTATTTGAAGTCGGCAACTTCACAGTGTCTTTTCAAACACTGTGTTAAGTAGATTAGCCTTTTTGTGGTGACTCCTCAGCTTTGGAAGGCCCTCCCCAAGGAGGCTCGCCCAGAGACCCAATTACTACTATTTTGATACCAGCCAATAGCATTTTTCTTCACCCAGATTTTTAAGGACAGCTAATGCAACCATTCTCTAACCTTAGAGCAGAGATGGTGAAAGCAATTTAAACTGGCTATTAAATGTTTTGATTTGTTGTTTTTTAATTTGCTGTGTTAGTTTATACTTTTTGATATTATAACAGTATTTGTTTTAAATTGTACTATGTGTTTCTTTCTACTTTATTAGCTGCCCTGGAAACCTTAATCTGTGTCAAAGTTGTGGGATATAAATCATGTGATGTAAGTAAGTACATTACAGTTAGCCCTGCTGCTATCAGTGCAGGGACTGTGATGGGTACAAAACCTAAGTTCCTTATCTTTTAATGCATGTTTTGTTTTGGGTTTTTTGACATTTAAGCACACACTCAACAACAAAAAAGTTGTGGAGGAGCACATATGGACATACACACATGCCAATAATCGACATCCTCCAACAGTTCTCTAGCAGGAGCAGATGCAAGCAGGCACCAATGGCTTCAAGTTACTGTCACAAAGTTCATCTCCTTTCTTGCAAGAGCTGTTTGACAGCAGGAAGGACTGCCACCAGAGGTGGTGGACTCTCCTTCCTTGGAAGCTTTTAAGCAGAGGTCAGATGTCCATCTGTCATGGATGCTTTAGCTGAGTTTCCTGCATTGCTGGGGGTTGGACTAGATGACCCTCGGGGGTCCCTTCCAACTCCTTGATTCTATACTGTGTCAACAGCTGCCTGCCTCGTCAGGCCCACACAGGAGGAGCTCCAGCCTCGTTCCTCCTCCTCCTCCTGCCCTATTTCTCATGGTGGCTTCTCCACCTCAGAGACCCCTGCCCCTCCCCCCCGCCCCCAACCAGGCTCAGAGCGCGCGCCGGTCGCAAAGGAGCCGTTTAAGTTCGAAGGCTCCCCCGTGACGTTCTCAAATGGCGCGCGACGGGGGCGAGAGAAGCGAGGAACCTGCGCGCCTCCCCGCGAGCCAATCACGCCGCGGCAGGGTCGCCGCCGCCGCCGCCCCCTCCCTGCGCGCGCTCCTTCTCTCGCACAGAACCCGACTCACCGATGGTCCCACCTCATTCCCGGCCGGCCGGCGCCCGGAGCTGGGGGCGGGGCGGGGATGTGGCGAGACCCCCGCAGTCCGGCTTCGCCTCTCGTCCGCCGCGCCGCTTCCTTAAATGGCGACGGCTCGAGGGAGAGGAGGACGCGGAGGCGGCGCAGATCCGCCGACAGACCCCATGAGGGGGCTGTGAGGTAGGTAAGGAAGAGCGAGGCCGGCGCACCAAGGAGCACCGCCAACCGGCTGAGAGGATGGACCCAAGTGTCACACAAAAGCGGCTATCGCGAGATTTCGCGGGTCCCGTCGCCCGTAGGCCGCTCGCTCTTTGAGCCTAGCGAGAAGAGCGGCGAGCTCACCCAGCATCGCCTCAGCTTTCCCGGGGGCGGGGCCGAAGTGCAGGCTCTAATGCAGTATCGCGGGACTTCCCTGAAGGGGAGAGGCGGAAATGCCTCTCAATTTCTCGAGCTAATAGAAGTCTGCGCCGAGATATCGCGAGAATCTCCCTCAAGGGAGAAGCAGACATTATAGATGTGCGCAAGTAGACGTGTACTGAGGGGTGTACGCGCGCGAGAATCCCAAAGTCGCCCGGAAATTCATGCTATTTCGAATCTGGGCCTCACTGAATTCGACATTGAGCCGTTCTGAATGCAGTTTAAAATGCAATACGCACCGGATTTCCGAGCGCTTTCATACTGGCTGGGAGGAAGCGGCGAGCGTGATCTGCTGCGCTCACCTTCCTTGCGTTTTCCTGCATTGTTTTTCGAAAGGAACCCGGAAATCGCGTTTCCCCAGCAGCAGCTGGAGTTCTACTCTTACCTTTCTTACCTCTATGGGCCGCTGTAGAAAAACCGGAGGCTCTCGCGATGTTTTAAGGGAGCCGTCGCGGAAAAGGCGAGGGCGGCTGGGCCGGCTTTGAGTAGGTTGAAGGTACCGGTTGGCCCGTTTCCCGTGAGGCGAGTCCGAGGGCTGCCGAAGCCTCTTCCGCTTTCGTTACCGGTGCGCAGTAACTTACCTCACCCTCGGTGCGGCTAGACTGCGAGGACGGCCGATGTCAGGAACCACAGTAAGAAACACCCTCTGAGGCCCGGAACTGCAGCCCTGCAGAGCCCTCCGTCGCTCCCCGTCCTCAGCTGCATGCAAACCCCGTGAGCACGGAGTGTCTTGCCCCCGAGGCCGTTCCCACGATAAAACCCGCGCTAATTAAACACCTTTTATTTTTATTAAATTTATATATCGCTCTTTAGTAGGTCTCAGGGAGGCTCACAGCATAGAAATACAATATATGAACACAAGATACATAATAAAAGCAAGAACCAAAAGTAAACAAAACTCCCCCCACAAAAAAAACACATTTTAAAAGGTTATGGAATGTTCCTCAGCCAAAAGGCCTGACTGAAAAGGAATGCTTTTGCCTCGCACCCAAAGGTAAAGGTGTCTAATGAAGGCCTCAGGTGAGCGTCATTGCAAAGAGCATTCCACAAATGGGGAGCCACTGCAGAAAAAGGCTAGTTTTCGTGTTGCTGCCCTCTGGACCTCTCGTGGAGGAGGCGTTTGGGTAGGTTGGAGGGTCTGGATAGGTTTTACTCGGTTGCCTGGAGCCCAGGGTCAGCTCAGGGCATTTTGGCATCTGTGGCAAACCCCCACCAGGGCAGAAGGGGTCAGGGAAGATCTGCATAAGCAACAAGGGAGGGATCTGCTGCCCCAGTGGACCCTGCCGCCTGAGGCACTCTCCTTGCCTCGCCTCGGGTGGGCAGGCCCTGATTGAGCCAAAGATTAAACATGCATGGTGAGTCCTTTCCCCCTAGCTCAATGGAGCAGCCTTTTGGTATTCTGAAGACTGGAGAATTCTACCATTACTACCAGCCCAAGAGACAACTGCTTGCAAGATCCACAAAAGGACGCATTCTTGCATTTCCTACCTACGTTTAAAACAGCAACAACTTGTCAACTAAATACTGTAAAGTGTTCCCACTGAAGGGAGAGGGGCTTCTGTCTTAGAAATTCTCATGCAGAAGCAAATTGTCTGGAAGTTTAAGATTTTTTAAAAAATCCCAATTCTTAACTATTTTGGGTCTCCCCCCCCCTTCAGCTGCTGACTTTTCAGAGTTTTAGGTGAATGGGCATGTGACCTATAAACAGAAGCATATATCTACAGTTTTTTATTGTCTTTTTTGGTGGGGGGTTGAGAGAGAAAGACAATTAGAATCGTAGAGTTGGAAGGGATCCTAAGGGTCATCTAGTCCAATCCCTTGCAATGCAGGAATCTCAACCAAATCACTACCAACATGGCTTGAGTTTTTACATCTTCAAAATCAGTTGAAAGGGGATTGTGGTTCTTGGTTTCACACAGATTGTTTTCATAAGTTTGAAATCTATTGATCAGTTCTTCAGAAGAATAATTATTTATTATTATTATTGTTAGTTGAGCACTGCTTACCCCTCATAAATTGATGAAATATTTAGGACGAGATGGAAAACAAATTGGTTGTCTTTAGCACTGAGTAAAAGTGTCACATTCTACATTTGACATCATCTTGTGAGAGATGTGACACATGGAAAAGCAATATTATATAGTGTTAATTGAGACAAGAATAAAAGTGCAACAGTACTGAACAAAGTTTCTTGATTTAAATATTATGAGCTAAGTATTTGAGAAGCCATTTCTGCACCTGGCGACTAATACACCAAATGATTAAAACATCTGAAGATTCATAGTAAGATGGAAACTTTCATAAATATCTTTTAGTCCTAATGTGGATAGTGGTATTTGTGTCTTTAAAAGCATTGCTGACTTGGAAACCTTCATTGGATCCCATTTGAAGGAAATGCCCTTTATTCCGGGGGTTGTTCTTTACATACTGATCATGATTTGTTGGAATGAAGCAAACTACAATGTAAAACTGTGCCCAGGGGTAGTGGTTTGTTTCTCCCCAGCACAAGGAGGAAGCAGCAAATCAGCCCATCTCAGCAAATCTGGGATGTTTACTGTATTGTGCAAACTGGGACACTGTATTTGCTTTTTTAAAAGTAATTACTGAACCACACATCAAAGGAAGCAGGAAAGGATTGCCAATGGGTACAACTCAAAAGTGCATCAAAAGAAGTGTTTTCACATCTGCACTATTTTTAATATATAAAAAAATTATTTGCATTTTTACATACGATTCAGAAAAGACATAAAAAGAAAGAAAAATGGGAAACCCCCCACAAAAAAAGAACAAAGAACAAAACAAAGGACTCATTCTTCTCCTTCGCTGGTTTCTTTTGTTTTCCACCCCTTCTGCATATTCTAAATTACCTAATTCTACTCTTCTTACACTTTATCTCCTACTTTCTCTTACACTCCTGAATTTATTCAAGTCCTGCTTATCTGTTCACCTGTTTATACTGATTTTTAAAATACCTTACAAACATTTTCCAATCCTTTTTGTATTTTTTATTTGCATCTTCACTTTTAGGCTTTATGAGGCTGCAATCCTATAGTCACTTGCTGGAAGTAAGCTCCATTGAACTCTAGGAATTATGTCTTAGTAGATATGTATGATGGTGCTGAAATTTGCATCGTGTTTTACTAATTCTGTTATTCATTTCTTGTAGGAAGAAAATGAAACTTTTTTCAGAATCACACAAAACAGTTTTTGTGGTGGATCACTGCCCTTATATGGCAGAATCTTGCAGACAACATGTTGACTTTGATATGTTAATGAAGAATCGGACCCAAGGAATCATACCTCTTGCACCTATATCACGATCGCTATGGACCTGTTCAGTGGAATCATCCATGGAATATTGTAGAATAATGTTTGATATATTCCCCTTTAAAAAACTAGTAAGTGACAGGTAAAATTATATTTTGTATTTAGGGGAGTCTAATAGTGCATCATAAATATGTTTACTCTTGAGTTCTGTAGGATTTGCACTTCAGTGGTCATGATTGCAGTTTAGTGCTTCTTGAAATTTGCAATCTTGATCTTTGGCCCCCTTATGCAGTTGCACAATTTGTTGTTGGTCTTTTGATTTTAGTATTGTGTAAAGTACAATTGTGCCTGCATTTACTTTGGTGCCTAAGACAAAATTGCTGAAACTGAAGCTAGTGAGAGATACAGAAGAGATGAAGAATAAGTTTGCAAAGGTATGGAAGTAACCATATTTTGTAAAGAATTGGTAGCCATGGTAAGCTCAACCCATTCCATAGCCATGGGAACAGTGTGTTAGTAGAAACTGGCAACACTTTCACTTTATTTTCTAAAAATCACTGAATAGAAATCTGGTTTTTTTTTATTTGGTACTTGCTACCACATTTTTCTTCACACTTAAGAAATACAATTAGTTACAACTTTCAGTAATGATTGACATGCAATTCACTGCACATCCTGTGCATACCTTTGAGATATTGCAGGTTTGGTTCTAGACCACTGCGATAAAGTGAATATTGCAATAAAGTGTGTCATACATTTTTTTGTATGTTTGTTTCCCAGTGCAATTAAAGTTATGTTTACACTATACTGTAGTCTAAGCCCAGCCACCCTGGCTGCAGGGGTGGGAGGGGAAAAACCAGCCACTTCCACTCCCATGGCCAGAAGTGGGGTGGATTCCTTCCCTTGGAAGCAGCCAGGGTGCCTGCAGCTGCACCCACGTCCTTGTGAGGAGCATCTGTGAAGCACAATAAAGCAATGCATGATAAAGCGAGGTATGCCTGTACTCAGAATTGTTCCACTATGTTCAATGAGGCATCCTCCCCTGTTAGTCCCTTTCATTTTTAAAAAATGTTCATATTGTGCTTGGATTTTAATAAAATGATATGGTAAGGTGATTTACCAAAATTATATAAAATATAATAAAAACATGAAATTACTAAAATTAATTTCATACACTAACATAAATAAAAATAAAATGAAATCAGAATAAGAATAAAAGAATTCAGAATAAAAACATTAGCACTGCTGTACTAAAGTTCCATACTCCCCACCCCCTCACCCTTTCACTTATTATTTCTTGGTACTAGATTCAGGTAGGTAGCTGTGTTGGTATCTGAAGAAGTGTGCATGCACACACAAGCTTATACCAAGAACAAACTTGGTTGGTCTCTAAGGTGCTACTGGACATTTTTTATACATTTCTTGGTAGTGAGAGAGGGGGGGCAGGGCGTGATTGGTTGTCTTTAGTTGGCTGCAGTGAGATTTGTTGTGGTGGGGGCAGGTTGTTGGGTCAAGTAAGCCAGGGCTTGACTTAGCGTGCCACCCAAACTGGGATTTGTGGTTAGGTTTTCTCTTCGTTGGACTTAGTGATTACAGGTTGCTATTAATGAGAGTGAAACCAAGAGTTATACATTGATGCAGTGCAGCAGCAAAGGGACCTGGGAGGAGCAAAGCAGGTCCAAGATTCTCTGTGCACATTTATGCTCAGTCAAGCTTTAGCTTAGTGTGTCATGTGAACCAGTCAGATGTGATGTTCTACCCATCTTCAGCTTATTTTTTTGTAATACCATTATAATTTGTTCGGAGGAGCTTGAAGATTCAGCACATATTCCCTGACCCTATGGACAGTGTTAATTGTTACAGTATCAAGATTAAAAAATGTTTTCTTACGCTGTGTTTTGTAAATTTTCAGGTGAACTTCATTGTAAGTGACTCTGGAGCAAATGTCTTAAACTCTTGGAACCAAGAAGATCAAAGTTTGCAGGAGGTATGATTATTGTTAGGGTTAAGGGCAGATAATAAATTATAATAACTAAGGTCCGAGGGTAGGTTACAACATTAACACACAATATTAAAAACAGTTTAAAACAACTTACAATCACAAAAATTAGGTGGGTCCTAAAAATGATTTATAAAGCTAACCTTAACTATTTGCTGCAAGTTATTTCTTTACCCTATCATGTATTCCTCTTTTGGGGATATTAAGGCACCATGAAGTCTTATTCCTTTCCTCTTTCAATTGATTTGTTTAGTCCAATACTGAAATAGAATCAGCCTGTACTTTTTGAGTTTTTTCAAAGGCCTGACTGAGGCTACTGCAGGTAGTGGAGTTTAATTTGAATTAAACTGTAGATAGCTTGCAGTACAGTATAATAATTGGCATCCAGTGGAGATGCCAGCCATTTTTTGCACTTATGTGGTTCATGGTGTAAAGGGGGGACATACAGACATATGTGGTGGTAGTGTTCAAAAATAGAAAAATTCTGGGGAAATGTCTTTGCAGAGATATATTTGATTTCAAGGCAGACAGTTCCTATGTCGCCAGGACTGGCATTGCTTAATTTGTATAGTCAGGGCTCACCAAGAATTAGAAATAAAGATCATATAACCCATTTATTGACCACGGCAAGAACGACCATAGCCAGAACATGGAAAGCATTGCAACTGTGGCTAAGTGGTATGAAGCGGTCTGGCAGACAGCTTTGTTGAAAACGCTAACATGGAAACTGTGGGTAGCAAGAGGTCAAAAGAAAAACGATAACTTCTACGCAGTATGGGGCAATTTTATTGAACACACAGGTAGTGAGGCACATGCAGGAGTAGTGTTTGGGGTGGGTAACATAGTTTGGAACACTTGAAATATACATTTTAACCTTTCAAATTGTTGCAGATAGAATGTACTCCTCTTTAATGAGATTGGAACACATGTGTTACCCTGTTTCTCCTAAAATAAGACGTAGACATAAAATAAGCCATAGCAGGATTTCTATGCATTTGTGAAATATAAGCCATACCCTGAAAGTAAGCCATACCCAGAAAATAAGACATAGTGATGCGGCGCCTCTCCCTTATGACGGCCTGGATAGGCGTGGCTATGCAGCGTACCGACACGGAGCGGTTAAAATAAGACATCCCCCGAAAATAAGCCATACTGTGTTTTTTTGAGGGGAAAAAAAATAAGACAGTGTCTTATTTTAGGAGAAACACTGTATTTTATGGTTTTTAAGATTATGATAATGTTTGAAATATATACTGTGGCAAATAAACTATTTTTAAATGAAAATAATAATAATAATAATAATAAGAAGAAGAAGAAGAAGAAGAAGAAGAAGAAGCAGCCAATTGACTTCTTACTTGGATCATAGTTGACCTATCAATATCCAGACATCCCAACCCTGTTCAGTATTGTGTATCTGAAATATTTAAAATATTTTTAAAAACAACAAAGGAATAAATCAAAAAGTTCTCTTCCTCCAATGAAAGGAGTTCTTTTCCAATGGAGGCAGAGAATATTTGGCTCCAACCCATATGTATTATCTATGGGACTGAGAACTAGTCTCTAGCACATCACTACACATTATTATACTAGGCTTCAAAAGAAAGTTTCATAAGCAAAGTCTAGGAATAATTCATCATTAATGGGAAAATCAAATTAGCTTCTAATTTCATAACAAGTAGAGAGATTCCAAATATAAAAGTGATGAAAAGCAGCCATGCACAAATATGATCTGGGTTAATGGTTAAAATAATATTTATAGAGCACAATTTTAAATGGGAAGTAATTTTTTGTATTAAAGATTGTCAGGGTTTCATTGTGTTTGTTCTATTAATTTTTCATTGTTATTGGCTATGGCTGCAATCTTAACCCTACTTCTCTGAGAGTAAGCCCTATTAACATTCACTAGGAGTTACTTCTGAGTAGCCAAGGTTAGGCACTTTATGGAAAAAGAATTTGTTTGGGGTCATACCAGTTTATATCCCTAGAGATTAATGATCTATTTGTAGACATACACATTTGTACAGCTGTTTGTAGACATACGCAGACAAAATGTGCATTATTATTTTAAGATGCTTTATAGCAATATAGTATAGTGGAAAACCTCTGGAACGTTTCTTGTCAATGTGCTTTTGTGTATGGAATAACTTTTTGTGATATGATCTCTTCAGTAATAAGAACTAGGATTGCAACAAAACTTTTTTTTTAATCAGTTAATGGCCGCTTTAGCAGCTGTTGGACCTCCCAATCCTCGTGCAGACCCTGAATGCTGCAGTATACTCCATGGCTTAGTTGCAGCAGTAGAGGCACTCTGCAAAATTACTGAATACCAACATGAGGCCCGAACCTTATTAATGGAGAATGCTGACCGTGTTGGAAACAGGGGACGAATAATCTGTATTACTAACGCAAAGAGGTTTGTGGCACCTCCTGTATTAATGTAATAATTTTATATCTTAGCAAAGCTTTTTAGATTCTGTTTTACCTGTAAGACTTATTGCATATTATTATATTGGTGGAATACTGCTGAAAAATTAACCCATGTTCAGAGTCTGACAGTGGCCATCTGTGTTGCTACAGAGGTGAGTAGAGGGGAAGTAGAAAGTATGGCAAGCATCATGTGTCTATTGCAAAATTAGAGTAAATTTTCAAATGCCTGTCTCAGCTGTCCTCATAAGGGGGGGAAATGCACTTCTATTCTGCAAACTGTGGAATAGAGAAATAAATAAATAAAATTGTCCAGTTGTACCTTAGAGACCAACTCAGTTTGTTCTGGTCTCTAAGGTGCTTCTGGACATTTTTAATATTTTTTTATTTATTTTGACTGCGTCAGACCAACACGGCTACCTACCTGAATGTGGAATAGAGAGCTAATCATTGTCACAGTCACAGGATTAGGCCTCTTCCTGAGCAGAAGTGAACGAAGAAAATACTCCACTTTCCTCTGTAGCCCTTCTTGCATCTGTTGAGCATGGGTCCTTTTTCCCTTTGAGAATCCCTATACAAATTTTCTCATCACATTGTGGGGAGAGCGCCAGAGGGAAGTAAGCAAAATGCATCCTATTCTCTTAGGCGAAAAAGCAAGGGCTGTGGACTTCCTTCCAATGGAAGTGAAGTGTTAAGAATATTATGCCTTCTGATATATTAGAAATTAGTGGAGTGATCATGGAGTGCAAAGCACTATTTCAGTTGCATACCTTTGACTTAATTACACTGTTAGTTGCTTTGGAATTTTTGCAAACAAACACCCAATATATATAAATACAGTTACAAGTTGGTAGCCGTGTTGGTCTGCCATAGTCAAAACAAAATAAAAAATAAAAAAATTCCTTCCAGTAGCACCTCAGAGACCAACTAAGTTTGTTCTTGGTATGAGCTTTCGTGTGCATGCACACTTCTTCAGATTCTGTATATATAAATACAGATTCTTCAGATTCTGTATATATAAATACAGTTAGGCTCAGCTTTGCAAACTATAATTTAGGATTCGTGTGACTCTCTACTAATTAACTGCTCACTTGACTATCTAGCTGCTTTCAGCTGTCTTTTTTTTAAAACAAACAAACCTTTTGGTCTGTACTAGGGATGCTTGAGGAATTTGGGATTCAGGTAGGTAGCCGTGTTGGTCTGATGCAGTCGAAATAAATAAAAAAATAATGTCCAGTAGCAACTAAGTTTGTTCTGGGTATAGGCTTACGTGTGCATGCACACTTCTTCAGATAATAAAGACCGTAATTCGGTCTTTATGAATTCCTGTATGAACTATGGCCCTCAAGTTCTTAAAAATGTTTTTATTCAAAATTATAGAATGTAGCACATAGAGGTACACAGTATATAATTTTAGCAGTTAGAATAACAATACTACAGTACCATCATTGTAATTATCAGTTGTAATAATAAACAAATTATCATATTTTCTCATGATAATTTGATTTTCAATAATTTTTTCTAAGATGAATGTTTTCCTCCATTCCAGTGACAGCCATGTACGAATGCTTGAGGAGTTTGTCCAGGAAACGATACATGAACACAACAAACTAGCAGCTAATTCAGATCAGTAAGTATGCAGACTAGTAACATTGTGGAATCTTATTCCATTTGAACACAAAATTTTACTGAATTCTGTGTTTATGGTGCTAAAAATGGAATTTGTGAGACATTTTAGGGCCATGGCTCAGTGTAAAGCACATGCTTTTCATGCAAAAGCTTCATGGTTTAATTCCTTGCATCTCTAGAAAGGGATAAGAGAGGTTTCTGTCTGAAACTCTAAGAAAGTCATTGGCAGTCAATGTAGATATTACTGAATTAAATGGTTCAGTGGACTGAAGGTATAAGACAGCATTCCTATGCTCCTAGGTGAGAGAAGGATGAGAGTGTCTTGCATGGAGTTTGTTTTTACTAAAACCTTATTTTCACCTTTCATTAGCATATTTTACAAGCATTGTGAGAAGCATCTTGTACTCTGTTGTTGTTGTTCAGTCGTGTCCGACTCTTCGTGACCCCATGGACCAGAGCACGCCAGGCACACCTATCCTTCACTGCCTCTCACACTTTGGCCAAACTCATGTTAGTAGCTTCGAGAACACTGTCCAACCATCTCATCCTGTCGTCCCCTTCTCCTTGTGCCCTCAATCTTTCCCAACATCAGGGTCTTTTCTAGGGAGTCTTCTCTTCTCATGAGGTGGCCAAAGTACTGGAGCCTTAACCTCAGGATCTGTCCTTCTAGTGAGCACTCAGGGCTGATTTCTTTAAGAATGGATAGGTTTGATCTTCTTGCAGTCCATGGGAGTCCATCTTGTACTCTACATCTTGTCCATGGGAGTCCATCTTGTACTCTACGCCCAATCTATTCCCCATGTATTGTGAGATATGGTAGTCAAGTATTCCCTAGTGAGAAAAAGTGGGGCAGATTGTGTGTAAAGCATCTGGAATATTCCTTGCAGTAAGAAATTCTTAGGTATACTACATGTAGTCCATTTGTTTGTTCATGAGAGTAGTTGAGCAAACAAAAGCCCAAAGATACCTTATATTTGGGAATGACTCTTCTCTATTAAAAGACTGCATTAAAGCTTCCTTAAGTACATAAAAAGGGACATGGGTGGCGCTGTGGCCTTGGGCTTGCTGATCAGAAGGTCGGCGGTTTGAATTCCCGCGACGGGGTGAGCTCCTGTTGCTCGGTCCCAGCTCCTGCCAATCTAGCAGCTCGAAAGCATGCCAAAAAAGTGCAAGTAGATAAATAGGTACCGCTCTGGTGGGAGGGTAAACGGCGTTTCCGTGCACTGCTCTGGTTTCGCCAGAAGCTTAGTCATGCTGGCCACATGACCCGGAAAAACTGTCTGCGGACAGACGCCGGTTCCCTTGGCCTGTAAAGCGAGATGAGCGTCGCAACCCCAGAGTCGTCTGCGACTGGACTTAACTGTCAGGGGTCCTTTACCTTTACCTTTTAAGCACATAAAACCACACACTCCTGACTTAATGGAAACAACAGAGTATATTGCATGAAATCATGTTGCTATCTTATTTGGGAGAATTTGAACAACTTACGCGTTCAGGCAAGAAAAATGGGGCAGGCCATAATCATTTTTGTTAACATTTTTGGCTTACAAATGGCATCATCATGGCCAGCTATTACAAGTAACAAATCTTTAACATTTAAATTGTGTGTTTTACTTGAAGGAAATGGAAGCGTGATCCTGAAAGTATATTAAGAAATTGAAAATGTGCTAACTGTACTATACTACAATCAGTGCTTTTGTCTGGCTTCATATTCATGAAATAAATTAAAAGTTTCTGAATGCGTTGATGTGGGATTACTGGCTTGGTAACAGAATGTTTTGTGCTTTTTAGTCTTATGCAGATCCAGAGATGTGAGCTGGTCTTAATTCACACTTACCCTGTTGGTGAGGAAAGTCTTGTGTCGGATCATCTTAAAAAAGAGGTAAGGCTTTTAAATTACTGCATAACTTTATATAGCACTTTGTGTGTTTAGATTAGAATTTTATCTCAGTGTTTATGCTGCATGCATGTAAAATTAAATATTTTTTGTTAATGGGAAAAAGTTGTTACTGTAGAAATTACTTACCTCTAGCACACAAAGCCCACAATTTACATGGGCATTATGCTCTGGAGATCATGCCTAAAACCAAAATCACATAGTCAAGACACATTGGGTTAAATGTCGGGTGGGATTGCCATAGTCTTTTTTCCTGGATGCCTTCCCTTTTCCAGCCTCTTTTTTTAAAAAAAATTATTTTTATTTGCCAAGTACATAAAGTTGAATACACACAAGTTAAAAGTGCATAAATTGTGGGATTACTGCAATATGTAAAGCTAGGTTTCAGATAATCCAGGATTTAATTCCATGCTTTTATACTATCTGTCAGAAACGTCTTGGGCTAAAGAGGTTGGCTATCCTTCACCAATCTGACAATGAGAACTTTGCATGAATGGGATCTGTGTGAATGAGTGAGTCCTGGAAGAGGGTATAGTTGCAGAGAGTATATTATATAAAAGACTAGGACCACATTTTCAGAGATTTATCTGTGAATATAAGATTATACATTTTAACAGATTGGTCATTCACCAGATACAAAATTTCCTGTGCTTATCTAGATGTTCTTACTGAAGTATATGCTGCCATACCATAATTGCTGCTACTGAGTATTCTGTGTGTGTATGTGTGTATTTGTCTTTTTTTAAAAAGCTCTCTCCTGTCTTAACCAGCGAAGTACATAGTGTTCGGGCTGGACGGCATCTGGCCACCAGACTGAATGTTTTAGTACAGCAGCATTTTGATCTGGCTTCAACCACTATAACTAACATCCCCATGAAGGTAAGGTTGTGTCAGCAGCTTTGTGCTGAAGTAGCTGCACCGTTTCTTTTAAATTTGTTTAATGGTTTTAATGTTTATTTAATGATATTTTTACATTTGTTTTTTTTCTCTCCATATCATATTTTTTCTGTTTTTTATTAGCCCACATTCAATGTCTGTGACCAGGTTAGTAAATTTTATGAAGGAGAAAAAAAGGATCACAGAACAAATGGCTTTTCAGCAATTCATTCAAATATGAAAGTAGTATTTGTTTTCCTTTATTTTACATAAATGTTGTCTAGTTAGCTTCAAATTACTTTGTCTGTGATTCTTTTGTTTTTAATACATGTGTTAGAAATTTCTGCCCCTTGTGCATTTTAGTGGCATAGTGAGCCTTTCTTTCCTCTGTGTCATTTCCATGCATTCCTTCCAACATAAAGGTGTTTGTAACAAGTAGAAGAAACACACAGGAGTTAAAAAAATAAACAAATCCCAAGCGATTTAGTGCTATTTCACTAAGAAAGGTAGAAACAGGAAAACAATTTTGATGAGATATTTTTAAAAATGTGGCCCTTTACTTGGCTTTGACATTCTCCCTACTAATACTTAGTGTAATCCTATGCATGTTTACTCAGAAGTATATCTCACTGTGTTCATAAGGGCTTACTCCCTAGTAAGCATGTTTAGGATTGCAGCCCTAGTGGGGGGAGGTTCCTTTTATTATTGGCCTTGGCCCTGCAGTGGCCATTGGAGAAACCTGTCATCCTTATTAGCCTGAAATTTCAATTATATGTTGTAATTGAGCACTATTTGGAAAGAACATATTCAGTATTTGTATTGGTTAAAAGAATGCACAAAAGGAAAAGCATTGTAACACTAATAAACAGTGGGGTTTGTGTGTGGTTGTTGTTGTTTTTGCTGAACATTAATTGTACTGCCTGGATTGTGTAACCTAAAGCAGCAGTTACATTTTTTTGTGTGAATGATGCACCCTGGCCATTTGAATTAAACTTCAGTGAACCATCGCATACAATGTTTTATGTTTGCAAATACCTTGTTTGCAACTTACTGACCTGTGTGCTGCTGCTATGCTTTCTCTTCTTGCCTTTTGTTGTTTCTAGTAATAGTACCGGTATATATGTTGGGTTCCCTTTGTATTATTTATTCAAAAACAAGTCCTAGTCAATTTCTTTTGCTAATCTGCCATATGTGGTGTTTGCTAATCTGCCTCAACTATTTAAAAGTTGCTGTTTCCTTTTATCTCTTTATCCTTATGCATGCAGTTTGAACCATAGTAGCTGCTAATCCAGCTGTGGAAGCCAGATAAGACTATGTGTGGTTTCTCTTCTTAACCTGAAGTGAAAGAAATCCCCATAAAACGAGAAATGGCTACACTTGCTGATGGTGGTGTTATAATCATAATTACTGTTCATTGCTTATGAAATGAAAATGCTTCCCTGTTGGATAACTTATCTCTGAAAGGAAGTGGGTGTTGGATCGGTTTTTATATTGCATTCCTACTTAATTTTATGTGTAGAAATAAGCAAGGACAAGGCTATAGAATGAACTCACATCTTAATTTGGCATTGGATTTTGAACATTCATTGTAGTTATTTTTAAAAAGTAATATAAATAAAGTAATTGAAGGATCCAAGCATGTGTGCTTACTGGGAGTAAGCCTCATTAAACACAGTGAGATTTACTTTAGAGAAAACATGCATAAGATTGTTCTGTTTATGATTATAAGCTGCTAAATCGTTAAAGAAGTCAATAACTCAATAAATTTCCTCAATTCCAACTCATTAATGCTTTCATGTCTAAGTGTTCTTTTTCCTTTTGGAGTCTTATATTGAAAGGCAAAACATAAAATTATCCTTGTATTCTTTTGTTTCTTTTTTAAACTAATCTTCTTTTACACACACATATGTGTGCGTGTGTGTTTCTTTAAAAGGAAGAGCAGCATGCCAATACATCTGCCAATTATGATGTGGAACTACTTCATCACAAGGAAGCACACGTAGACTTTTTAAAAAGTGGTGAGTAGAACAAATAATATAGATAATATATAATAATATAATCTGAGCTATAATGCAGTTACAACTGTGGATATTAAGGCTGTTTTGTATTTTGGGACTGCTTTTAGAATTTACAATTTTTTTGAAAGCTTATTGGTTAACTTCCACGGAGCTTCTGGCACAAGCAAAAACCCTCCTCCAATTTCCCATCTTTAGCTCCATATCCCATATTGTTCCAAGGGTTCCCAACTGTTGCGAGTGGCTTCTTTGCTGGGATCTAAAAGGCTGATGTAGGAAGAAGAGGTGGGAAAGCTCTATTTACTGAGCAGAACTCCACTTACTGTTCGTTTGCATATTTTTTATTAAAGATTTTCTTGGGTTACAAAAGTATGTGCATTGTCTCTGTTTGCAGGTCATAGTCTTTTCTACAAATTTGTTATGTTCGATGTGAGACATTAATGCTGTATGCAGTATAAGGTATGGGGAGAAGACCCTCTCTCTGGTCCCAACTGTATCAATTCAGGGTTGATACCCAACAATGGAAGGCACACAGGTTGCCTCAATTATGCTGTTATGTACATAATTACAGGTATAGAAGGTGTGAAAAGGAATTTTTAAAATAGGAAAGATGGTGCAACTTAAATGTTCAGGGAAAACTGAAATTTTTTGGAACTAAAAATAATACCAGGAATCTAGTACAGATATAGCAGTTATAGGGCAGAGTATTGCTTTGAATATGTCAAAGTAGGATTTCAACGGATTTGAAAGTGTTAATCACCAACAAGGCGATAGGCAAAGTAATTGGTTGTGATATTCATTTACTATTGTATATTGACTTCTATTACTTTCTGTGTTTTACTAAATTGTGTACTTACATTTATCTCAAACGTTGTTTTGCAGGTGATAATCATATGGGTGGTAGTAGCAAAGAAGGTACATTAAAAGAAACTGTAACTTTAAAATGGTGTACACCAAGAACAAACAGTGTTGGTAGGTGCCCCTTTTCTCTCTCAGATATGTCCATGAACTGCATAATGCTAACAATATTTCTTCTTTTCCTCCACCTTGCTGGTTTTCGTTGATCATGCATTGCACATAGTTAGGAGACCTGTGCCACATTAATTTGTTTCAAATATGACAGTTTGATCATTGTTTCATGATGGAACTCCTATAATTGTGCGAGCCTTAATTAAAGAGAGAGAGAGAGAGAGGGTCAAAATAACTTAAAAGTATCAGATACACACTGCGGTTAATGAGTGTTGAATGGAGAATGTGTGAGCTTCCATGAAAGCGTCATCTCAAAACGATGTTGAAGAATTTGCAAAAATGAACCATATTCACTTGGAAGCTATTATCGTGCTGGGGAGCATATGAAAGCCCCTGTTGGTGCACAACTGAATGGCATATTCTTCATGTATGTGTGCACGATGATCAGTGTTTGCTTTTGCTTCTATACCACTTACATTACCACCAATATAGGTTTTGCTTGTTTTGCAATGTGGTTAATGTTCATTACATTCTATGGTGTTTAATTTTTGTTTGTTTTATGAATTAAGTATTTTTTCTGTATTGTAATCAAACTAAAGTTCTCTTCCTTTCCACCCCCTTTAGAACTTCATTATTGTACTGGAGCTTTCAGAATATCACCTGTAGATGTAAATAGTCGGCCTTCTTCTTGCCTTACCAACTTTCTCCTTAATGGTAAAATATTTTCTGGCTAAAAACTCAGAAAAAATATGTATGGATTCAGGTTTTAACTCGGAGCTACACAATATGAAATATAACCTAGTGAGTCTTCTGGACTGCTGTACACTCAGACCAAGGAACTTGCTTGAAGTGCAGAGGAGAATAGGAGTGTACAACTTTATACCATTATTTGGCGGGCAGTTTGAAGTCTCTGGACTGCCCAGACCTGGTATGAATAATAGAAGCCTGACCTCTTGCATTTGACTGCTCAGCTATGTAGTGCTTTCTGTTGGCTACATTTTGACTTCCATTTCAAGCTACTGTCTTTAATGATAATGAGCTGATCAAATCTCAGTTTTGGTTGTGTGGACATGTGTGCACGTGCGCATGCACACACACACACCAGAGGAGACAACTTGGGCCCCTGGTTATGGGTGCCCAGCGTGTGTGACGTGATGACGTCACATTGTAATGTGACGTCGTCTTGTCATCCCCCCCCCCCCCTGGCCTTGGTAGTACCGGAAGTCAGGTTCTGAGACCTCGCAAGAGCTCGGAAAGCATCTCTGACGCAAGAGGCCTTGGAGATGGTGTCTGAGGCCTTCCGAGACGTCCAAATCTGACTTCCGGTGCCACCGGAAGTCTGGTTCCGAGGTCTCGCAAGGTCTCAAAAAGCATCTTGCTGTCCAAGGCCTTGCGAGACCTCAGGCACCTAGAGCCCCCCATACTTGGCACCCCTGACACCCACCCACCCACCCACACCAACCATCCTGGCTGGAGCCTTACAAAATGGAAACTTCTGTCATATTGTCTGAACATAATATACAAGTGCTTATTTATACTCTTGATAGATGCATAGATTCAGGAAGTGTAACTTCTGCTTACAATATCTATGTTGCCTTGCCTAAAATTTGGGCTGCTTCCCACAAAAGATTTGCTTTTGTCTCTGGTAGGATTTCCTTGATTATTTGAATGTGGAAAATGTCTCATTGTGTTAAGAACTCTGGCCATGATGCCATGAGCTGTACAATTAAGTCTGTTCACTTGTGATTCTTAGGATTGTATTCAACTCAATCACTGCATGCTTGAATGAATTTTGTGAGCACAATGCAACTTCACCCCTCTTCCCAATCTGCTCCTGAGGTTTGGGGGGAATCCAGGGGAGATGGGGGAAGAGAGGGAGGGAAACTTAAGTTGCACTCACAGAAGTTGTTCTGTGCATACAAGGGTTTAGTTTGATACAACTCTTGTTTTCTTGAAGCAGGTGTTTTTTTCTCCACACCTTCCAGACAAACCATAAGCTGCTTTTCAACATTGGCTTCTGCTAGTGTACCAAACAGTCACAAATATAAAATGATGCTCCTGGGTTAATCCCAAGCCTGATTTTAATACTAAGGACAGAGATAGGAACTGTTAGGGACAAAGGTTGGAATTTAAACTGCTTAGGTGTATGCCACATAACTGATGCCACTATTTTAATTTCAACATAATGTTTGCCACTCTTAAGACATAATTTCCAAAGCTTTAAGTTTACTTTTCCAGCAAGTGATTGATATAAATATTTGTTTTAAAATGCATTTTGCATAATCTACTAGCTTCCTCTAGCTCAAGGACATTCTTGGTCAGCTTCTTCCAGCATCAAAAAACTTCACTTGGCTGCTAAGGGGTGGGATGGGCAAGCAGGAGGCAGGAGAAAGAGGGGGGTGGGATCAATTTCAGAAAGTAGGTAAAAAAAATCTTTTAATAATGCAAGCAAATGAAAATGTCATTTCCTACAAATATTTTATGACCTTTTTAAAAATACAACTGGATAACCAGGTATCTTGTAGAATTTTTAAGCTAGATAACTAATGAAGCAATTTCTCTTTCAATAGGTCGTTCTGTGTTGTTGGAACAACCCCGGAAGTCTGGCTCTAAAGTAATTAGTCATATGCTTAGTAGCCATGGAGGAGAGATTTTTCTGCATGTTCTAAGCAGTTCTCGATCCATTCTGGAAGATCCTCCTTCAATTAGTGAAGGATGTGGTGGTAGAGTCACAGACTACAGGATTACGGTAAATGTCTTCTATGTATTTTTTCTTTAAACCATTATCCTCTCACAGCCACAAAAGCTAGGCTAGGCCTTGTATTAATGTCACAGAGTGAAACTGATTAATTTCTCCTTTGAGGAATGACAGAATAACCTGGACTTTGAAGGCAACCTTAGTTTTCATTCCTCTGGATTGAAATTGGGGCCACCAACATGTTTTTGTGGAATCCGGGCAAGCAATAAATGGTTTTTAAACTGATTTGGGTCTATTATAACCGGAGGTCTCAGTTGTCTTTGGCCCAAAATCCAGCTTTATTGTAGCATTGGTAGCATTAACTATATAGTGGTACGTTGGTTTAAGAACAACTTAGTTTATGAACAACTTGGATTAAGAATGCTGCAAACCCAGAAGTAGGTGTTTTGGTTTGTGAACTTTGCCTTGGAATAAGAACATGTTTTGCTTCCTGTTGAGGGTGTTCCATTTGTAAATTGAGTCCCCCGCTGCTATGGGAAAGCACGCCTTGGTTTAAGAACACTTTGGTTTTAGAATGGACTTCCGGAACGGACTAAGTTCATAAACCAAGGTACCACTGTACAGTACTTCAAGAAATTCCAGTCAACAACATCCACTCTGAAGCTCACAAAACAACTTTTATTCTTCACTGTGCCATTTTGTGCTATGTGAGTCCAGCTTTAAATAGGTGTTGCTTGAATTTTGAACAACGCTTACAGGATCTGAAATTGCTTCATTAAATTTTTTTCCGGTCAATATATTAGCAACTTAATGTGTGAATGTTTCAAAACTTTTCAAAACTTTGTGTAGCTAAACTTTCCCTGTTGGTAACAACTGTAAGATTTGGCACTGATATTGAACACCAAGAAAGCCTATTTAAGCTAAATTGCATGTAATATATGATGATCAGACAGGATATTATAATTGAGCAATAATCATGAAATGTTATGAAAAATTCTCATTTTCTCTTGTTTGCTTATTTAGGATTTTGGTGAATTTATGAGGGAAAACAGGCTTACTCCTTTTTTGGAACCCAAATACAAGAGTGATGAAAGTTTTGAGATTCCCTTGGAGCGAGCCAAAGATCAACTAGAGAAGCATACTCGCTACTGGCCCATGATCATCTCACAGACTACTATATTCAACATGCAAGCAGTAGGTGACTATGGATTGTTTTTAAATCCCAGGCCTAAGCCACATTTTACTTGGAAATAGGCAGTAAATATGGTTGGGAGTGCATTTAATGCTTGCTTAATATTAATCTATACACGTGGTGCATTCAAAATGTTACAATATCTTCTCCGCCCTTAACAAGAATACTCTTAAGCTTTTTAGGGGCTCAGGCTCAGGTGTTCTTTCTACACCATGCCCCAAAGTTTTCAGGGATATTTTCCCCTTCTGGTATTGTGTGGTTTCTAGGATTCACTGAACATATTCAGTGCTATTTGAGCTGTTTTGTTTGAGGGAGATATTGCCCCCTCTTAATGATTTTATTATCATTATTATTGATACTTCTCTAAAAGTTGAGGTTCCTCCAAGCAAGCTGACTCCTCCTTGAACCCATTTTGGCTCCATTTTTGTCAGCACAAGGGCACTGAGCTATTAGATGGAATGAATTTGGGTAAGTGTCTTAATAAAACCAATTTATGGCTTCCTGCTGGTTACTTGCATTGTTAACTCTTCAGCATAAATGGGTAATAATGATTTCACTGTCGTCAAGTTCATGGAGGATTAGGCTCTCCATTATGGAGTTGCTCTGTCTTCACAGTAGGAGGCTTCAGAATACCAGTTGGTGGAAACCACTTTAGGTCCTGGTTGCGGGTTTCCCACAGGCACCTGCTTGTTCACTGTGAGAACAGAATGCTGGACTAGATGGGCCTGATTCACCAGGCTTTTCTTGTGTTCATGAAGAGCATCTGTTTTCTTTTCTTTTTATGTCATAGGTAGTGCCATTGGCCAGTGTTATTGTGAAGGAATCATTGACAGATGAAGATGTCCTCAATTGTCAGAAAACAATTTACAATTTAGTAGACATGGAAAGAAAAAATGACCCACTACCAATATCAACAGTTGGAACAAGAGGAAAGGGTCCTAAAAGGTAAATATGATGTTTTGGTACATTTAACTCAAATTATATTTCAAAAGCAGAAGTCACTCCCTTGCCCCCTCTCCTTTTTACTCATTTACTGTGCAATGCACCACATACATCAGAGGTATTGCATTAATAATAATTTTTTACTGGTTAGAAGCTACATTCCCTTCTCTACTCAGAAGTTTGTCCATCCCAGAATAAACTGTAGAAATGAATCTAGAAGTCTTAAAATAGAAGTGAGGATAAATTGGATACTTGATATCCGAGAATTTGTGTATATAAGAATCAAATCATGTTGTCTTTTTCAATAGAGATGAACAGTACAGGATCATGTGGAATGAACTGGAGACTCTTGTTAGAGCGCACATAGCCAACTCGGATAAACATCAACGAGTTTTGGAGTGCCTTCTGGCTTGCAGAAGCAAACCACCTGAAGAAGAGGAGCGCAAGAAACGGGGGAGGAAAAGAGAAGAAAAAGAAGAAAAGTCAGAGAAAGCAGGAAAAGACTATGAACCAGAAAAATCTTGGCAGGAATCGGAAAGGTGCTTTATCAGTACCGATAGGATTTTATTTTAGGTTTTATATTTATATAAATGGCAGGAGTGACAGGCCATTTTCTTTGTCTCAGCACCATTATAAAGAGTTGATTCTGGCCTGTTGCAAGGAGACTCTAGCATGAAGCCCAAAGCATGGAATGGGAGGTCTCCAGAAAGTATTAGTATCTTTAAAAAATTGTTCAAGAACCTGCCATCAGCAGAGAGGAGGCTACATCTGCCCTTACCTTTTACTTGAGGTTCATGCTAGTTCATGCTGGTTCCAAGTATCAAGAAGTGTTTGTGGAATGTGTATTCTGCAATTTGCCTACAAGCATAATGTGCTTACCTCATGAGTGTTTGTGTCTACACCCACTGGGAACTGAAAGAGAGAAAAGCTGGCTTTAATAAAAAAAAATACAAATTAAGCAGTTATTCATGCTTCAAAAGTAACAGAAGTGTAGTAATTTGCTGTCCATAGATTTAATTCTAATTTCTTCCCAACATAGTTTGTTAAATAACAAGCTCCTTTCAGCGCATTTCTCCAGCGTTTTTGGCCCATTCTTTGATTCTCTAGGTAATATCACTGTCTCACAACTTACAAAACAAAACTGTTGGCATTGAAATTGCAGTGGTAATTCTTTTTATTTATTTCTGCAGGTTAAAAGGCTTATTAGATCGTGAAAAAGAGGAACTAGCAGAGGCAGAAGTAATAAAAGATTCACCTGATTCTCCTGAGCCACCAAACAAAAAGCCCCTTGTTGCAGTGGATGAAATCCCAACCATTGAAAAAACTAAAGGTAAACTTAGAATAATTGGCAAATAGGTTTTTTTAAAGAAAGAAAGAAAGAAAAAGTTAAAAACTGATTTGAGGTGCACTATCATGTGTGACCTAACATTAAGCTTTTTTAAAATACAACACCACCACCCAGTAATCTTGGAGATTTAAAAAATTCTTTATAAAGTGTAAAGGTTAGAGCGACTTTTGTGCTGTAAATAACTAGAAAACTTGCTTGTTTGGGTGGAAGAAGAATAACTTCAACAAGACATAAGCCTGTATATCTGCTGGATGCTGCCAATGTTTTAATAACAGTGAATGAAAGAATCGTATATCTGGGGCTACAGAATGCAAAATATGCTTGCAGGATGCCTTCAGAAGAAGCGACTCATAAATATTCTTAAATGTCTCTGCAAAGAAGTACTTTCATTTAGAAACTAGTGTTGTGAGAAACCAGTTGGGTTGAAGAAAGTATGGAGGCTTTGTTGTCCCCGTGATAAATTGTACTGGGAGAGCTTAATTTTAGATTTTGTCTCTGAAAATTTTAAAATCTGGGTTGCTTTTAGATATTCCCTGGTCTGTTAGAAATGCTATTTATCCTGGATCCACTGCTGGTGAAATATGAACAAAGAGGAAATGCTGTGTTTATGTATCTTTAACATGCATGCTGCTTGTTGTATGAGTTTTTGAATGAAAACAATGTATTTAAATTGTGTTTACCAAACCTAGGGCCAGTTTCTCTCCTGTCTTTATGGAGCAACAGAATTAACACTGCAAATTCTAGGAAACATCAGGAATTTACTGGTCGCTTGAACTCTGTCAACAACAAAGCTGAGTTATATCAACATCTTAAAGACGAGAACGGGTTTGTATTACTAAATAGCATGTTATTTGATGTGATTTTTTTTTTACTAGCCAACAAACTGTATGAATATCATATTTATATCAGTGTCATGGAATTCTACTCAGTATTGATCCAGAGCAGATTCCAGCATATAGTTAGCAGAGTAAAAACTTAAACACATTGCAGGATTCCCCGAAAATAAACCAGAGGCAATTAATATTTCATCCAGCAGAGCTTTACTGCTACTGAAGGCAAATGAGCATAATGGTTACAAATCCAATACATTCAGGATTTGGCACTGTCCATAAGAAATCCAGTTGCAGCAGACTTAAACTTACAATAATTAATAATTAGTCTAAACCTTAACACTAAGTACAGAACACCACACCAGAAGGAAGAGAGATAGAAAGAGAAACCCAGGCTCCTTCTGGCCTTACTTTTATAGTCAGCATGACCTTGACAGAAGAGATAAGAGAACCAGTTTAAACCAGCTGTACTCAGCTTCTCTGAAGGTATAACCCAAACATCATGAACCTTCTGCTTGCTTCTTTTTCATAGAGAAGCTTCCAGAACCCTCTTGAATTAATTAGAAAAGATCTCTACACATCAGATCAATACTTTCTGCATCAAGAAATAGGGTTTTAGTAAGCAACAGTAAACAGTAGTAAACAGTAGGGTTTTAGTAAGCAAAACAAAATTGGAGTGAGCAAACTTGTTTTCCTCAGTTTATTTTGTTCTTCTGCAGTCTCAAAATAATGATGATCAAAGTCTTATATAAAGGAATTCCTCTCTTTTTGTTATTATTAAAATATGTGATAATTTATATCCTGCCTTTTGGGATAAAAATCCTTCCAAGGATTACATATAAATAAATATATAATAAACATACAATAAATATACTGCCCCACAGTGGCGGAAGGCCTCTGGGCAGGATACCACAGTGACACAATATGTTTGTATAATTCACTCTTTCCACTAGAAACTACTGTAAAGGAGCAAGAATGTTAGATTTCTGTTTAGCTTTCATAAAATAAGGTTTAATATATGTGGAAGAAAAGGGTATGACCCTAGCCTCCCTCTTTCACACAAAGAGATCATTCATATGGCTACCTCAGTGTAACTTTTTGAAGCCAATATGTTAGGAAGAAGTTTGTAGACGGTTGTTGTAAAACACTTGAACATTCCCTGTTAGACAAAGTATATATTAAAAACGTTAGCTGACTCCCCGTACGGGCCACCAAAAAACAAACAAACAAACCAACAGCGTTAGCTGACTTTGGCAGATAGTGATGGGAGGATCACAGAGAACAAGGTTCATTTGATAGATGAAACCTCACACCTCATTCCCAAAGCTTGATGGCTCAGTAAAGCACTATAGTGGAGTCTCATGTTCATCATTATCAGCCAGTAGATGAAAGGTTAAGAGACACACGTGTGGTTTTGGCAATTAGTTATGCTTGCAAGTGGGTCAGGTTTAGTCTAGGAGACAAAGAAGCGTAAATATTTTTGAAACATACTAATCACTTTTGTTGTAAATAGAAAAATCTGGGGTGGGGGAAATGCCAAATTTATTTTTTTATTTTTTTGAATAATTACTAGAATACTCTTAAGGCAAAATTTATTTGTTTGTTTATTTGCTTTGTTTCAGAATGGAAACAACAGAAAATGGGAAAGCCAGCCGGCAGTGAAAATGGAATCTAAGAATTATATTTTGTTATGTTGCATAAACATTTTATTCTTGATTCAAATTGATTCAAACTTCAGTTGCTTTGATTGTTTTTTTCCTATTTTTAGCACTTTTCTATAAAAATAGAAAATCTCAATATTATATATGTAAATCATTTGTCCCAAATCCCTTTTTACTCTCGGATCAAATAAAGCAAGACTTCATTTCCAACTAATAGTAAGGTCTTTATAAAAATGAATTTTAAAATGTTTTTGATTCCCTCTGGAGAAACACGGTATTTTTTTTACTTGAGTTTTGTTTTCAGGTGTGTTTTTAGATACATTAAAACTTTTTAGGAGATTGTACTTTAGGAGAGTCCTGCATAAACACATTGGACACAATGTCTTGGTTTTAATGACAGAACAGTGATAAACTGTCTGGGTATGTTATAGAGCAACAATGGGCTCTTAATCCCATTAAAGAAGGGGCAGTTGAGGGTAACAGATACCTGCCACACACAATTGTTTTGAGGCTAAACAGATTATAAAGCACATTCCGTAAATAAAATGCTATCTAAATGCTGAACTGTTTATACTAGTCCTAGATGATAAGAAATATAGATTTAAGTATGATTGTCCTTGACCAGTTGTTTGGGTTAGTGTGTGCAATTTAAACATGTATTGCTATAGACGGGGCTGCAAAAAAATCTTTTGTGTATTGAATGGCACAAGAAACCTCAGTCTAAACTGGGCTATACAGAAAGACAGGCTGCAGCTGGTTTCATTGACAACATGGCTACAGGGTGTTTGTACAGTCTAGTTCGCACTGGGCTCTCTCCATTAGTTCTCTTACTGCATAGTGGATATGAAGGCTGATACATTAAGTAAAACCCTGTTGCACAGGGGAATAGACACCCTGCCAACTATCACAGCTATTACCTGAGATAGTATCTGCTACAGGTCAAAACAGTTACAGAAGGGAAAGTAGCCCTGCAACACCTCACCTGGAATACTGTGTCCAGTTCTGGGCACCACAGTTCAAGAAGAACTCCACCACAGTTCAAGAAGGATATTGACAAGCTGGAACGTGTCCAGAGGAGGGCAACCAAAATGGTCAAAGGCCTGGAAACGATGCCTTATGAGGAACGGCTTAGGGAGCTGGGTATGTTTAGCCTGGAGAAGAGAAGGTTAAGGGGTGATATGATAGCCATGTTCAAATATATAAAAGGATGTCATATAGAGGAGGGAGAAAGGTTGTTTTCTGCTGCTCCAGAGAAGCGGACACGGAGCAATGGATTCAAACTACAAGAAAGAAGATTCCACCTAAACATTAGGAAGAACTTCCTGACAGTAAGAGCTGTTCGACAGTGGAATTTGCTGCCAAGGAGTGTGGTGGAGTCTCCTTCTTTGGAGGTCTTTAAGCAGAGGCTTGACAGCCACCTGTCAGGAATGCTTTGATGGTGTTTCCTGCTTGGCAGGGGGTTGGACTGGATGGCCCTTGTGGTCTCTTCCAACTCTATGATTCTATGATTCTATGATTCTATGAACACTGTTAAAGCTATAAAGATAGCCTTTTGTGCTTTGTATACAAAGATAGTATTCTCAATTGCAACTCCGTATTGGCCAGCGCAGCTTTTGAATTGTGGGATGATGGGAGAGGGAAGCATGAGAACAATTGTTTAAGAATAAACTTGGTTTTTCAGAAAAAAATTATATGTCTAATAAGCCAAATTTTTGTTGGTGATGTTTATTCCTAAATTAAAACCGCTCCCTGTGGTTTCAACTACTTTTTGCTGGTTGTTAAAAGCACTTGGTCGAGCCAAAAATCAACACTCTGGCTCCCTCCTGGATTTTGAGCTCAGACACTAATCCCCCTTCTGAATTTGGCATCAAATTTGATTCTTTGGCTAGCAGCCATTTCAGCATGTTAAATTAAATTGTAATCTATTATTCAGAAATAGGCTATGGTTCGGGTATAGAAAAACAAACGTCTTAGATGGGAAATGATTTCTGGTCCCAAATTGTGTGAGTGTGGCTTTGATTTAATTGTTAAGGTGTATTTGGTGTTAAGCTTTTATTGTTATGGTGTTTGTCAGCTTTTTACCTGCTTGTGTGTTGGGAGTAAAGGGGCTGTTTGGTCCCAAGATAGTATAATGGAGTTCAGTGAAGGCAATCAGAAATATTTCTAATTAGGCTGAGCAATCCTATATAATCAATCATTTAGCATTTTAGCCATGCCTGCTTTACTGGGATAGTATAAGAATGATTAAATGGAAGGCTACAGGTAGATAGCCGTGTTGGTCTGTCATAGTCAAAACAAAATAATTTTTTTCCCTTCCAGTAGCACCTTTGAGACCAACTAAGTTTGTTCTTGGTATGAGCTTTCGTGTGCATGCACACTTCTTCAGATACAATGGAAGGCATTGCCCTTTTCAGTTCTTACCTTAGATTACCCTTCAAGTCTTAGGCAATCTGTGGAAATTATTTAAAAAACTTGTGAAGTAAAACAATGTTCCTTACTTATAACACCTTTAAACTAATACTTTTAAAACTGATGATGTTGGTTTCGGGGAACCTGTGGCAGTCATAGCACAAGAAAAGACTAAGGATGGCTTGCTCACCCCAAGCACAAGTCTGGCCTGCTCCTGTGCTTCTAAAAGCAGACATTAGTATTGCATTGGTGAGGAACCTGTGGCCTTCTAGTTGTTGGAGTCATGGCTCCCAGCAGCCAGCACAGTGTTTTCACAGCATCAAAAACATAACAGCTGAAGGGCCATGGGTTCTCCATCTCAGCAGTAATCTAAACCTTTAATGGCTTTGAGAGAGTAAACGTCTGCCAATGTCTACAGATCAAGTTGCTACACATGAAGCTAGTAAGAAGTTAATTTCTTTTATTTATTGCATTTGTATTCCTCCAGCTCAAGGTGGCATGCATGGCTCTCGCCACCTCAATATTATCCTTGCAACAACCCTGTGAGGTAGGCTAGGCAAAGAGTTTTATGACTCGCCTAAGACCACCCAGTGAGCTTAATGACCAACTGGGGATTTGAACTCTGGTCTCCCAGTATTTCTTTGACACCGTCTAGGCAAGAGAAAACAGTTAATGCCTACAGCATGCGTCATGTTATTACAGCTTATTTAAAGGACTGGTTCTTAAGTGACATAGTTTCTTTCTTCCTGTTCCCTCAATCACATATAAAAATTACATCAGAAGAAAGCAATTGTGTGGAAAAGTCCGTTATGCTCAGGTTGGATGAGAGGAGGCAATATTGGCATAGTTCTTCCTGTGCGACAATTTTATATTCTTAAGGTTACTAGATTGACATGGGATGGATGAAGCCATGGAACAGCAGCTGCTACACTATCATAAAAAACTGACACTTTAAAAAAGGATTTCCTGTCTTTGATTCATAACATTTAAGTGTTCTGCCAATAACAATCTACAGAAATTTAAAGAAAATAACATAATCATTAACACATCTACAGTACCACTGGGAATACTGTTTTATTGTCCCAGGGAGTATACAGTATAAGAGATAAAACAGGCGGAAGTGGTGGTGTTTGTCATTGTTATTGGTGTCCTTGCCTGTGAAAAAGCAGCTTGTGTTTTTTCTAGGCTTTCTGTACATGGCAGATATTTGTGTTTACAATAAACACATTGCCTCGTGTAGTAGGATTTTGCATCTAAATCTGTTGCACTTGGCATTTCTTTAGCTTCTTTGTTCATGCATCATCATTAATAATTCCTATATAATTCTATATAAGAATGAAAAAAAATCCGCCCCTCCCAGAATAGCATTCTCAGTATAGGCTCGCATTGGGACAATACCTTCTGGGACTAGCATCCTGGTGAGTCTGACTAGGTTCTTGCATTCCATAAAATGGTGGTAGTCTGTATTTTGGTGGTGGAGGTAGACCTGAGGAAACAAGATTTCTGTTTGTTCTGTAGATATGCTGATGGGAAGGTGTTGGAACAGGCAACCATAACTGAGCTGATGGTGGGATCTCTTGTTCAAGCATTGGTGACTTCCGGGATTTCAGCATATCCATTTCCAAATCAATGTAGCTGAAGAAGGGTCTTCCATGAGATGTTGTAGATTGTAATCCAGTTATTTTCTTGGGATGTCTACAGCAGTGGAAGGCAACTATCAGAGCCACTATAATTGTAATGCATACACTTATTAACAAGGAAGTAAAAATGTTTCTTATCCAGGAATGGTTGTCAAATGTAGCCAAGGTGCTGTTTGATATCAGGGATTCATTCACTGGTTTTGTGATTGGTGAGCAGATTCCACCAAAAGCAACTTCCTCAATTCGATCAATTTTGTAGGCTGGCAACATTGCCTCAACAAAATGTGGATTTATATTTCCACCAGGTACTCTTAGTTTCCTCAGCACATCCTGGATTTCATCCCTTGCACATCCACTGGTCCTTGTGCAGAAACAGCTGTTGTACCAGGTGATCACAGTGGACCCAGGTTTGAGATCAAGTAGTGTCATATTGCCAGGACAGCCAGCAATCAAATACTTGGAAAGCTGCTCAAAAAACAAGTTAACTCTATCCCTGTCTCTCAGAAAGGAGTGGTAACTATTTTTTGTTCTTATGGTATAAGTATGACATGGGATAGTGGTTGACCTGAGTAGTACAATTGTGAGGGTATCGGATGTCCTCAGCCCTCCTGAATCAGTGGCAAAGAGTAAAAATTCCTGAGGTGAATACTGAAAATCGTGATCAAGTGGGTAACCATACATGGTTTGATAATCTGAATTAAACTGCAACCAGCTTTCCGAACCTGTTGGTGAACCATCGGCTGGGTTTATTCCAAGGGTCAGCTGGGTTGTATTTCCATCTTCCTGGTCATAAAATGTGTCTGCAGGTACTGAAAAGGAAAAATTGTGTCCAATTGTTGCTGTTATCCACTTAATGGCATTAACAACTCTTGGAGAGGTGTTTATTGGACCTACATAGGAGTGAAGGTAACAGAGAGGAAATATAAAAACCCAAGTTTTCAGAAGTCTCACAAAAAATGACAAGAGGAATTTGTAAAATGTTTATGTCAATTTATCTCACAGAATTTTTCTGAGATGGGCCCTAGTGACTCACCCCCACTAAGACAGCTGACTTCCTGCTTCAGGTGGATCATCCCAGGTGTAATTCTGGCCAGTTCAATTCTGCATACACACCATAGAATTATAGAATCTTAGAGTTGGAAGGGACCCAGGGGTCATCTAGTCCAACCCCCTTGCAGTGCAGGAATTTCAGCTAAAGCATCCATGACAGATGGCCATTCAACCTCTGCTTAAAAACCTTCAAGGAAGGAGAGTCCACCACCTCCCGAGGGAGACCGTTCTATTGTTGAACAGCTCTTACTGTCAGAAAGTTTTTCCGTATGTTTACTCGGAATCTCCTTTCTTGTAACTTGAATCCATTGGTTCAAGTCCTACGCTCCAGAGCAGGAGAAAACAAGCTTCTTCCATGTGACAGTTCTTTAGATATTTGAAGATGGCTATCATATCTCCCCTCAGCCTCCTCTTTTCCAGGCTAAACATACCCAACTCTTCATAATGCTTGGCTTCTAGACCCTCGGTTATACTAGTTGCCCTCTTCTGCACACGTTCCAGCTTCTCAACATCCTTCTTAAAATGAGATACCGAGAACTGGACACAATATTCCAGGTGTGGTCTGACCCAAGGCAGAATAGAGTGGTACTATGACTTCCCCTGATGTGGACACTATACTTTTGTTGATGCAGCCTAGAATAGCATTCACTTTTTTTTTTTGCTACTGCATCACACTGTTGAACTTGTGGTCCACCAAGGTCCCTAGATCCTTTTCACATGGACTGCTAGTAAGCCAGGTGTCCCCCATCCTATATTTGTTCATCTGGTTCTTCCTGCCTAAGTGCAGAACCTTACATTTGTCCCTATTGTTAGCGTGTGCCCAATTCTCCAATCTGTTACGGTCATTTTGAATTTTGATTCTGTCTTTTGCAGCATTAGCTACCCTTCCCAGTTTTGTGTCATCTGCAAATTTGATTAGCATCACCTCAATTCCTTCATCCAAGTAAATATGTTGAACAACGGGCCCAGGACAGAACCCTGTGGCACCCCCTTGTAACTTTTTCCTAGGACGACGAGGAACCATTAATGAATACTTTTTGTGTTCGGTCAGTCAACCAGCTACAAATCCACCTAATACTTCAACCCACATGGGGGACTTTGCCAAAAGCCTTACTGAAAAGCATTCCCCATATTCACCAAGTTTGTAATTCCATAAAAAAAGGAAAAGAAACCAGATTGGTCTGGCATGAGTTATTTTTGAGAAACCCATGCTGGGTCTTAGTAATCACAGCATCCTTTTCTAAAGGCTTACAGACCGACTGTTGAATTATCTGTTCAAGGACCTTCCCTGGTCAAGCTCACCAGTCGGTAGTTACCTTTTCAAAGATGGTGACAACATTTGCCTGTCTCCAATCTGCAGGGACCGCACCTGTTTTCCAAGATTTCTCAAAGATCATAGACAAAGGCACTGAGGTTACAGCCGCAACTCCTTTAGTACCCTTGGATACAGCTCATCAGACCCTGGAGATTTGAATTCATTTAAAGTACAGTG
Source organism: Darevskia mixta (assembly GCA_034641385.1). Classification (NCBI taxonomy): domain Eukaryota; kingdom Metazoa; phylum Chordata; class Lepidosauria; order Squamata; family Lacertidae; genus Darevskia; species Darevskia mixta. Next base: position 2,642,597 of record JAWWNH010000224.1, on the reverse strand, counting down.
GTACCTCGGGTTAAGTACGCTTCAGGTTAAGAACTCTGCTAAGAACAGAAATCGTGCTCTGGCGGCGCAGCAGCAGCAGGAGGCCCCATTAGCTAAAGTGGTGCTTCAGGTTAAGTACGTTTCAGGTTAAGAACGGACCTCCGGAACGGATTAAGTACTTAACCCGAGGTTAAGGTACCACTGTAGCTAGGGGCCACAGCTCCCTCATTTATTCTGTTATTACCAGGTTGGGCATTGCTTTCCTTCTGAGTGAAGACAGAGGCAAAGTAGGTGATGTTTGAAGTATATGATGTCCTCTCAAAGAAACCTGGGAACTAATTTGTTAAGGATTCTGGGAATTGTAGCTCTGTGAGGGGTAAACTACAGTTCCCAGGATTCTTTTTTTTGGGGGGGGGAGCCATGTGCTTTAAAACATGGTGTGTATGCAGCCTTACTCTCCCTTGAAGGAAGAGTTCTCACTAGGATCCCTACACCTATCACGGGACAGACACCTGGGTGCTGTGCTTCAGGGAGGGGCTTGATGATTGTTCGGTGTTTAAGGGCCACTAAAGCCCAAAGACTCACAAAACATACAACAGTTATAGGAGTTTTGTGACAATCTTCCATGCTTCCTTTGTTTCCAAACCGTTTCTCACTGCTCAACACATATTGCACCCTTTACACTGTTGTACAATATAATCATTCTAGCCCCTACCAAAAAATTCAAATTATGGAGAAGGTGGGGGGCTGGGTGGGGAATACATGTGGAATATATGAAAAATTTGCTGCCCTGTTAGTTCAGCGTATGACTGAATTGTAAACTGACTACAGACAGTTGACAGAAATGTGAAACAAACATAACTAAGCATTTCACTTGAACTGAGAGAAGAAAGCTTTTGCTTATTCAAGGTCATTGGTTTTATTACAGTAGCCTAATGCTACCACAAGTTCAAATCAGCCATGGAATGGGTAAAATAATTTGAATGTATACAACACGATGGGGAGTGACTTGTTAACATCTGAGGTGAGGTGAGAATGGATGTGTATTTACTGCTCCTCATCTTGTCTGTATGCCAGGGCATTAAGCACACACTTAATAAAACCATCAAAACCATTTAAACATAATTAAAAATCACATTAAACTGGTAAAAAAATAGCTGCAGTGTCAAAAATAGTCATGTGACTCATGAAACCTCCAAACATCTGTCTGTAAACCTGTGTGTTACGTGTCATCTTGCCCGCTATTTCCCCTGAAAGGCCTGAGGTGTAGCAGCTGAGGAGAAACGGGCCCATTTCTACCACAAATGGAGACTAATCAGCTGCTGTGTGAGAGGCCTCACCTTGTGTTGGCCCAAAGGCAAGAGTTGAACCCTATTTATCCTAAGCTCTTGGGAGACTACTCACCTAGAAAGCATGGGGTAGAGTGTGGGTCTCTTCCTCCTTTTTGTGGCAACTGTTAATATTGCTAGTATTCCTATTTTTATTTTTGTTTGTTTAAAATGTTATTGGACAACTGTTAATTACTAAGGTTATTTGGGCCAAACCCCTAAAAATTAGTTAGAATGGGGGTCGTTGTGAGTGCCCCTTAATTCTTTGAACTAGGGCACACTTCTGAATATTTCTCATTGTCTAGATTTTTAAGTCTAGAATGTACCTTTTAGCTAAGTACCTTTTAACCCTTTAGCTCGGGAACGCTTTCTTCTTACCGCCCTTCTATATGGTGATTTGGCTGTCATATTATTTTGCTTGCTTATTGTCTTTTGCTTACTAATTAAACTATACTGTACATTTTGCTCTTTTATTATGCTAGTCATGGGGGGGGGGGAGGGCTTTTGGTCAAAAGGAGGTATACCAGTACAGTACATAAATTGAGGTTGTAGCAGTAGTAACAATACTAATGAAACCTGGTGTGAGTTACTCACATTGGATCAAAATTTGACACACCAATATTAATAGCTTACCTTGGTATAAAGTAGTGACATAGAATCCAGTTTGCTTGGACATATCTTTATTGGAAGTAATAGTTGACTTTTCCAACAGTTCTAAAGTTAAGTCCCTGGTAATTTGGAAGTTAATTTTGGTTCCAAATGAGCTATCCAAGCTTAGATCACTTGTGTCTAGTTGTAAAGCATCGAAGCATGGCTTATGAGTTCTAACAGCATTGCTGTCAATTTCATCTGCAGAAAAAGGTAACTTGGGGGTGCCAGCAAATTCTGTAGACCAGGTAGGCAGCAAAGCATCATAAGAATAACACTCTGATGATTGACTCATTTTATAAGATGGGTCACCTTCACGGAGTCTGCTGCTTGAAATCGAAGCACTGGATGATGCATCATAAATTAAATGTTGTGTTTCCAGCAGGAGAGTGTCCATCTGGGATGTGGTAGGAGCTAATAGTTTGGTTTTTGAAATTAAATGTTTGTCTGTCTCTGGAACAGTCATAAAAGACTCTGATGCAAGCGTGTATATTTTAATTACCTGTGGGCTAACCTGTGTCATTTCAGACAAATTTCCCCTCATTGGTAGCGTATTACTACCGGTATGTCCAAATGATACAGGGAATTCTGCTGGTGTTGATAATGATAAAGAGGGAGCCATTTCTGGGGTGTTGCTCGTTCTTGATAGAAATCCAAATTCTAGTGAATGGACAAATGGGGATATCCTGAATTGCTGACTGCTATGCATTGGCAAAGCTGAAGCATTGTTACTGTAATAGAACTGAGATGGACTTGTGTTGACTGGCAGTCTAAATTTGTGGATGGAAGCACCACTTATGCCTAGTGATGTGATACCAATCAAATTGAAGCCTATATTCCTGCTGGGCACATCAATCAGCATTGTAGTTTGTGATAAAGACATAAATGACTCTGAGGCATGTTTGTAGTTGCTGACTAGGTCTTGAATCTCGTAGCTACCATCTGATGAGAGTAAAGAAACTACAACATTGGAAAATAGGACTCTAGATGATGTTCTATTCATCAGTGTTGACATGGATGGTAGAGGAAGATTTGCAACATATATGATGTCTTTAGATAGTAATCCAGATGCTGTTAGCTGTGCATATGGGCCTGTATAATCAAGACTTCTTGTTAATTCCCCTGAGTATGCTAGAGATGCTGTTCTAGAAGCAGTTATGTCTGATGAAACTGAAGTTTCCATGTTGTGAGCAGGTATTGAGGTTTTGCTCATTGGCACAGGAAAATCTAAAAAATATAGTGTGGAATTGTGCTTTGGCTTGGATTTTTTAGGCATAGAATACATATTTTGTTGTGGCACTTGAGACTGTAGTTCCTCCAATATTGTTGGTGTTCTGGAAGCCACTTTACCCTCAAATTCTGTTGATGGTGATATCAGAGAAGGTGAAAGTTCAGAAGAAAGAGACTGGAAAATGGCAGATACTTGTGTTTTAATCTGACCGTTCAGTAGCATTTGAATGGCCGTGGACCCTAAGGCATCCATGTAAGTGGGGATAACTTCTTTTACAGCTTCATACAAAGGTGATGAATTCTCACTAGGTATTATAACCGACTGTGTGTATACCATAGCAGTTGACAAAATTGTTAAAGACTCTATTTTGGTTGGTCTCAGTACGAGTCCAGGGGTGGCCATTAATTGCCTCCTCTGTCGCTTTCCTAAATGATTTTTTCCAGTGCCTTCTTTTTTGAGTATTCTCCAGCCAGCAATTTCATACCCCAGCAGCTGTGAGAGATGATTTGACACGACATTGTGTTGTAGAATTTGTACTAATTCATAAAGCATAGTGAACACTCCAAACCCAACTGGCCAGTGGATTCCAACACAATGCTTTTTCATAGTGTTGAGGTATTGAATGTCTTCAGCTAATATGGTTAGATTCCAATAGTGTTTATTAAATGGGCTTTCAAACGAAGCAAGTGTCAATGAAGAGGGATGCAAATGGAGATAGTCTGCCATGGTGCAAACTAGATCTAGTCGCTTTTGAATTTCTAAATAATTTTCTGTATGAATTATAATCTGAGCGAAGGTGACCGACATTCCCCTTTCACACAGTGCTGCAGAACAGATACTGAAAGCCCCAAAACATGTGCTATTAAAATAATTTGGCATTAAAAAGGGTTATTTTACTTATTTAGAAAAAATATATAAACAGCATAATAATAAATCTCTGAACAGTACAGTATACATAAAGCAAAATAAAATATGCAAATCAAGTCAGTGAAATGTAAAATCAAATGGTAGATTATATATCTGAATAGGCTTGTTGAAATAAAGTTTGTAGTGGGTGTCTAAATTAATATAGTGAGGGTCCCTGCCTAATGTTAATAGGCAGGCATTTCTTAGGCATAGGTGCTGTCATACTGAAAAACTGACTCCTTACAACTGTGGAATGAATATTATATGGCATTTTTTAATAATGCAAGCTCTGTAGATCAAAGTAGTTGAGGAGGTACATAAAGGACAAGGGAATAATTCGAGCAAACTGTCCCCAAGCTGTTAAGGGCTTTATGCACCAATAGTAAAACCGTGAACTTGGGCCGGGAACAGATCAGCAGCCAGTGCAGACTTTTGTGCAGAGGTGTAAATATGCTTTTGTCTTATTCCTGTCAGCAGTCGTGCTGCAGCACTCTGCACTAACTGCAGTTTCTGAACCGATTGCAAGAGATGCTCCATCTAGAGTGCATACAATAATCTAAACTTGAAGTAACCAGTGCCTGGACTACTGTGGTCAAGTTATCCTGGTCCACAAACAACCCAAGCTGGAAAAGGCACTCCTAGTCAGCTGTCAGAGTGTTTTCATCCCCTGGCAGTTATGCCAAGGGCACTTATTTTATCTCTAAAGTTATTTAATATCTATGAAATGTGTCTTTCTGTTTGAGGAAAGGGCTTGGATCCAGCAGAGGCTCTCTGAACAGAAGTGAAGGGAGGTGATTTATATTTTCCCTGGTTTTCTGCAGTCATATTTGCTGCTTCTCACTCTTTCAGAGGGTCTCCCAATGCTCCAGAGCAGATGGCAGGTATGGGGGCTGTAGGGAGGAGGGGAGAGATAAGACCTAAGAGGGCCTTGTTTTGCTGATGGAACCTTGGATCCAACCTGTGTCTTTTTCCAGCTTTGTTCTGAATATGTTACACACACACACACACACACACACACACACACACACACACACACAGAGTTCAGAATAAACGGAATAATGATAAATTTAATCAAATACAATCCTCTTTTGGAAATCGCTGCAACTTACCTGTCTGCGACCACTTCCTTTTCATGGACAAGAGCACCGTTGTGAACATGAATTGCAAAGTTTGCACCAGCTGTTGGTGTTTTCCAGCCACAAGACTGTCCATATGCAACTATAGTTAGATGGTATTCCCCACTCTCCTCCACCATTGGCAGTCCTTGAAGAGTATTTGTGTTCGGGTTATATTCCAACCACATTGGTAAAGCTGAACCACTAGCCAGAGTAACCTGTTTAATTATAAAAAAAGATGTGGGCACAGGAGATGGAATGTAGTATAATCAAAATAATAATAATAAAAAATATTGTTTCCACAGGCATCATATTAGATGCAACAGGGCTGTTTGTTTCAGATTAGTAAGATATATATATTTTACATTTGGTACTCTCTTAATTTGCCTGGTGTATGGACCTGCAGATGACTGTCTGAACAAGCGGATGGTGATGGGCGAATCCTGATTTTCACATACCGGTAGCAGGACAACTAATACTGGTCTTTCACAGCCAGCTATTTCCTACTCATTAGCTCCCATTCAGGAAACATCTACCAGTCATTCTGGTCAATAGCAAGCAATTTCTAGAACAAAGGAAGATTGCCCAGTCCCCATAATACTCTGAACAACTAGAAGTTAGATTTTTCACAGCTAAACCATTGCAAGCAGACCATAAAATAGTCATAAAGGGAAAAATATGAGTTGATTTCAAATACTTCCCCCACCAATTTACAGTTTTCAAAAACTACCAGTTTTGTTTATTTAAAAGATGCACCAGCAGGAGTCAGATGCTTCATCATCAGAAGTCAGAGTTACCACATCTAGTTCTACCTTAAGATGTGGTTGTTTAGACAACTCACCTGAAGCAACCTGTGTTGCAGGGCTGCCATTTCAGGTTTTACACACGGGAGTGCAAGTTTCTCAGCAAGATGTAAAGGAACACTTGGATATAATTAAGATACTTGTAAGGGAGCAAGCCTCAGTGAACACCGTGGGCTTTACTTCCAAGTATGCATTCGTGAGATAAGAATCATGCTAATAATTGCTAAAAAACCTGCATATTTTAGAAGCAGTTGTTATAATTTTGTATTTATACCTCATAAAAACTACATTGGTGTTATTGACACAAGTCAAACAACCACTGAATTAATTAGAACAATACTAATTCACTGTGCATAACCGATAGGTTGACCAAAAATATAGGTGTTCCTGTGGTATAAACATACAGGGAGAAATAACCCCCGTTTCCCTCTTTAAAGGGCACCCATGCCCTGCTGTTTTCCTGCAGCATATTTTACAACTGAACAAAACCATTTAAATACTGTGACTGGTACCAGACAGAATTATTGCCAGCAATGCTACATTACCTTGTAGTGAGTTATTCTCCCTTGGAAAGCAAATGGTGATATGGGATAAGAAAAAACTCTCCCCGCAACTGCTCTTGCATCCTGAACTCCTTGCAAGGCCTGTATTTCTTCACATGCCCTATGCAGTTCCTTGGCAACAACAGCAGGCCTGATTGTGGTGAGATACACCAGGGTGAAGAGCAAGGACGGAGCCATCGGAATCTGCCTCTGCAGCAGCAAAGTGGCACCTGAGGAAAGACAAATGTCACAGGGGGCCATTCTTAGATAGGCTGTGAAATAATCAAGGAAGGTGGATGTGGTTGCCTCATCACAAAGGTCAGAACTGTAGAAAAATAAAGCATTGTTAAAATTAACAAGGCAGGAACATTTGAAACCCATGCAAGACTTACATAAGGTTTCTTTACTTGAGAATCATTCCTTAAGAGATTATGATGGTGTTTCCCCAGTTCATCTCTCTTGTAATGATGAAGAAGGCCAGTTTGGTATCTAGGAGATGAAATGCTATACTAGGGCTCCCTGAGGGGGGTCTTCAACTAGCAGCTTAAAAACAAAATGAACAAACAAAAACCCTCAAGTCAGTTTAGTTTAGCTGTTCACTGTCAATGGTTTTTTGTATGTGATTCAGACTAAAGACATAAGCTCAGCTTGAGCAAGTAAAATAAACCAGCCCTTTATGCTAAGTAAAGGTAAAGGACCCCTGGGTGGTTAAGTGCGGCACTCGTCTCCGCTTTCAGGCCGATAGAGCCGGCGTTTGTCTGCAGACAGCTTTTCCGGGTCATGTGACCGGCATGAGTAAACTACTTCTGGCACATGCAACATTGGGATGAGTGCCAGAGCGAACGGAAATGCCGTTTACCTTCCCACCACTGCAGTACCTATTTATCTAGGGATGCGGGTGGCATTGGTTTAAACCACTAAGCCTCTTGGGCTCCTGTTTCTTTGTCCCAGCTCCTGCCAGCCTAGCAGTTCTAAAGCATTCCAGCGCGATTCATTTTTATGAGATTTGATAATCCCAAGAAAAAAGGAAAACCACCCGAAATGAAACAAAACTACCAGAAATGTCTAATGAGTATTACCACCAGAATGCAAAAACAATAAAACTTCTCAAAAGAAGCAATAAAGCAAAGGTGCAAAAAACAAGGCAAACCAATGGAAAATAAATGAAACCACAGAAGACGAACCCCAAACGAAGCACATTCACCAGAAACCCAAGAACCAGTGAAAATGAATATGCTAAGTGTTGGTTAATTTCAGGGTTTGTAGTGATTTTGGACTCCCATAAGTTGCCTGCTTGTTGCGTTTCTGGTTTTTTTTTATATTTGTTTCCAGTTTCTTGTAGCTTTGCTGCTGCTTTTGGTTTCTGCTGATTTGCTTAAATTTTGCTTGTTTCTTGCATTTCGTTGTTTTGCTTCTTTTACTTTGATTGGTTCTGGGGGGTTTGGTGAATTGTTTCTTTTCCCTTGATCTGGCTTGTTTTTCATGTTTCTTCTGGTATTGCTACATTTTGGGAATATTTATTGGTTTTTGTGTTTCTCGTGGTATTTCTTAAATTTTATGAGATTTGATAATCCCCCCTAAACCAAGCCGAAGCACCAGAAACGCAAAAATGAATTGCAAAGAAGCAGAACTACCAGAAACCCAAAGAAATACAAACTGAAGGAAAGGCAAAATTATTATGAAATGACAAAAAAGGAAATTCACCAGAAAGCAAAAAAACCCAACCTAATAAAGATGATGCAATACCAAAAGAAAGACAAAAGCCCATTAAAAACCTGTGAAATGAAGCAACACCACAAGAAACAAATAAAGCATCCAAACCTACAAAATGAAGCAACAACACCAACAACAAAACCAAAAACATACAACTGCAAAAACGGGCATAGTGTTGTAAAAAAAGAGAGCACAGGTTGAGGATTATGGTTGGGTTTGAGTTAAAGTTAGGGTTAGTTGCGAAGGTAAGGTGGTGGGAGGCAGGCAGGCAGGTGGTGGTGGCAGCAGTCTAGGTTGTATCCGTAGGCAGGGGCTGGTGGTGGTGGTGGTGGGAAGCATCACAAACACATTGGGAGGCCAAGCATGGAGCCCAGCGTCATACACGTGTGACATCACAACGTCACATCACGCACAACACTGCCCCTTCCCCCTGCAATCTGGGGTGCAAGTTGGCACCTATGGCTGGGTCAATTTTTCACAACTTGTCTGCTGATCTGATGAAATACCTATACTGTAGAAAGCACATATTTTGATGCAGGAACCAAAATGCCATGAAAATCTACTCCAGCTCTAGGCCTAAGCCACACAGATAGCCACATTTTTACAACAGTCCGCACCAGGTGCCTGACAAATGCTGTCCTGGAGCCCCTGTGGGACTCTAATATCTTGACAAAACTCGTCTAAATGGAAGGCTGACAGGCTTAATGAAGCAAAAGCTAGAAAACAAGAATCTTTCGAACCTCTTCCGAAAGTCGTCATTTAGCTTTGATTCAAGGCGCTCTCTTGTGAGGCGCTTGTTAAAATCCAGCAGACCTGGTGACTCTGGGGTTTAATGATCAATAAAACCGATTAAGGCTAAGGCGATTTTGATTGGGCTTCCTTCAGAGTGAGATGCTATTATCTGACAGGAGGTGTAATGGCTGAGAAGTGTCATCTGCTTTTAGCAGGCTACAGAGGAGCAGGAGAATCCATCTACCTGAGTATTTTTATGGGCACACCATTGCAACATGCATTTCGTCAGCTGAGAGCAAAGAGTAGATGATAATGCCAGTAATAAAATCCCCCCAGCCAGGCACAGATGAATTCAGCTTTTTATGAATGCAGAATGGTTAGTGGAAGGTTTTCTCCAACTGTTTCTGCAGCGGCATGGCTGTGTGACCTCTTTGGTGACAGAAGGTGGCAGATCCAGAGAAGCAGCACAAGACGAACAGATGCACATGCAGCTCACCAACTACAAATGATGTATGTCTGTAAAACTTAGCAAATGTTTTCTTTCCACCACCCCCAAAGGTAAAGGGGACCCCTGACCATTAGGTCCAGTCGTGTCCAACTCTGGGGTTGCGGCGCTCATCTCGCTTTATTGGCCGAGGGAGCCGGCGTACAGCTTCCAGGTCATGTGGCCAGCATGACAAAGCCGCTTCTGGCGAACGAGAGCAGCGCACGGAAACGCCGTTTACCTTCCCGCCAGAGCGGTACCTATTTATCTATTTGCACTTTGACATGCTTTCGAACTGCTAGGTGTGCAGGAGCTGGGACCGAGCAACGGGAGCTCACCCCGTCGCAGGGATTCGAACTGCTGACCTTCTGATCAGCAAGCCCTAGGCTCTGTGGTTTAACCCACAGTGCCACCTGGGTCCCCCACCCCCAAAAGCTCCTCCTAATTTCCTCTCCTTCACCTCATGATCCAGCAGTCAAAAGGAATGGCTGACTAGCTGTGGGAAAGGGCACATCTTCAAAAACGATACTATAAGGCAAGCTCCACCCTGCATAATCGATCATATGATGTGGTGCGCACACACCATTTGAATGGCTTAACTTTTGGGGGGGGCAGCCCCCTCAAATATTTTAGGGGGGCAGAGACCCCTTGGTCCCTAGGAGTTGGCTCCTATGGGCAGAAGAAAGACCTTTGTACCAAGACTCCTCCTTCCTTTCATTCTACAGGTAGAATTGTCTTAGGAGAGGCAGCTAATAGTAAGCATGCCTAATTTGCAATTAAAATGATAATGAGAACTCCATTTACCTTCCCGCTGCAAAGGGGAATTTATCTACTTGCACCGGCATGCTTTCAAACTGCTAGGCTGGCAGAAGCTGGGACAGAGAAACGGGAGCTCACCCTGTTGTGCAGATTCGAACCGCCGACCTTACAATCCCCAAGCCCAAGAGACTCATTGATATAGACCACAGTGCCACCCACATCCCACCCACATGAAAGGTGTAGTATGTACACAGCCTGAGACACAGTGCTTCAATATTCAAAATACATTCTGTAATTGCCATCATTTAGAGACTCAGTCCCTCTCTCCCCACAGCCCAGGACTGGCCCAATACATTTTGGCACCTGAAGCAAACCACCCAGCGGTGCTCCTCCTTACAAGGAAAAATGGCTGAGGGAAGATCTATCTCAGGAACAAGCAGGGGCGGAGGAAGCTTCCTCGCTACCTGGGGTGGCAAACGGAGGCTTCCCCCCTGGGGGCGGGGCGTCGTGACGTCCCGACGCACAATCCCGACGGAGTGCGCATGTGTGAAATGCCGCGCACACGCACTCCGTCGCCGAGCCGCTGCTGCTCCCGCAGCGCCCTTGCGAGCCGCCGTGCCAAAAGCGGCAGCAGCGGGGCAACCCCATGGGCTGCCGCACGCAGTCGGCGGCTCGTAGGGCTGCCCCGCTGCTGCCGCTTTTGGCGCAGCGACTCACAAGGGCGCCGCGGGAGCAGCAGTGGCCCGGCCACGAGCTGCTGATCGTGTGCCGCAGCGCCAGCGGGTGGGCCCTGGGCGGGGCAGGGCCAGCCAAAATGTCACCCCCCTCCCCTGGAACCTGGGGTGTACCGCCCCCCCACTCCCCCTTGCGACGCCACTGGGAACAAGGAGGAATAAAGGTCTGCAGCGGGATCTGCTGTCCCTGTGGACCCTGCCACCTGAGGCAGTCACCTGGCCCCCTGGCCCTGCCCCCACAACTCTGAAAGGCAGGCAGTAGCATTCAGCAGCTCTCCTGTTCTCTCCTGAAAAAGATTAAACAGCCCCCGAGGCTGTAGCCTTTCTGTTGCTGACAATCTAGTCTCAATCAAGTGTTCATAACTTAAAACTCCCCCCATCCTTTGCTATTGTGCATTTGACAGAAGAGTCAATGCCTTAAGCTGCAATATGGGTATTTTAAAAAAATTAAATGAATCTGTCTCCATACAATTTATTTGACTTTCAAATGCTACTCGTCTTCCTCTGAGATAATGAGAACAATGTTGCAACTCTCCCCACACAACACTTTCCAGAGGAAAGACAAGAATTTATCTTTTGACATCCTTCAAGATGCATTCTCTTCTCTCCGCCCCACAGCTTTATTCTAAAACAGGCAGCGCCCACACAGTTTGCACACCCTCCAACATTCCTCAGAAGAAAATGGGGACATTTCTCATTCCCTCCCTACTGATCATTTCCTATCGGAAGGAGAGCAAGTGCCGCCACCACATGCCCTCCACTGTCCTGAGACAACCTCTTAATTCTGGTTTTATTTTATTCTTTGGTAGATTTACAAAAAGAAAAACACACACCAATAAATAAATTGTAGAAAGGGGCAAAGTTAGATGCAGACGAACAAAGCATTCTTTTTAAAAAATTCAAAACTCCTTGCACTCTGCTCCGCTCCCCCTTTCTTCCTGCTCAGAGCCAGTGTATCACACAGGGCTGGGCCTCTGCAGCAGCAGCGTCTTGACCTCCTCACTGGCTCTCCAGCAGCCGCTACAAGCTGCCCAAAGGAGGAAACCTGCAGCAGCAGCCATGGAGAGGCCATGCAGAGGCAAAGGGATGCTCCCTCGTCACCTCTCGGAACAAGCTCCGGCTCCTCTCCTGCCCCATCTCAGTGGTGGCAGCACTGGTGGGGGAAATAGGGACATTCTCAGATCAAATCAGAAGCTGGGATGGCTTTAGTAATACCAGGACCGTCCCTGGAAAATTGGGACATTTGGAGGGCATGTTATTAGCATATCCAGAATGCAAGAGTCTCCTCTCCACCACCACCCCACCCCGGGTGAAAGGAGCTCATTAAATTAGCTTTGAATTCTGCAAATAGCAAACCACAGTAGCATGTTTCTGAACAACAGTTGCTGGAAACTGCAAGAGGGAAGAGTGCTGTTGCTCTTGGGACTGCTTCTAGGAGGGTGAGCCAACTCATGGCCCGAGGGTTGCATGCAGCCCTTGAGGCCTTTTTTGGCAGCCCTTGGCAACATCTGATGCCCCCCGGTGTGCAGCCCTCATGCTGCCTTCCCACAGCCCACATACTGCCTTGTCACATGGGAGGGTCATGCGAGGGCAACATTTGACCCCACCCCCCTAAGCCATTGTGTTGCCTTCCCAAAGTCAGGTAAGTGAGATGCCTGGCTTTGGGAAGGTGGCACAACGACTCCTCCTGCCTCTTCCTCAAAGCCTGGCTCATGCTTTCCCAGCTATGGGAAGGAGGGCTATAGGATCCTGCCTCACTTCATGTGCAACAATGCAGTGTGTGGACTGTACTCTTGTGGGCCACTTGGTATGAAAAGTTGGACCTCCCTGGCTTATAGGCTTATGTGGGCATCCCAAACTTTGGAGTTCTAAACTACCCCTTATTCTTATTTATGTAGCAGCGTCAGCATATTAATAACACCCCCCCATTTCCCCCCATTTTTAAATTCTATTCCCAGGCTTTCCTTGTTCAGGCTACTGCCTGGTCACTGCATGCCACATTTTCAGTTTGGATTGTCAATTTACACTCACAGTGATTAAATCAAAGTGCAAAAATATCTATCATTTAATCCAGCATCCTGTTCTCATAGTGGCCACAGGCAGAACGTGAGCACAACAACCCTCTCACCAACTGCAACAACTGGTATTCAGAGGCATAATGTCTCCAACAGTGGAGGTAAAATATAGCCATTGTGGCCAGTAGCCATTGCTTGATAAGTTCATGAAGGGTAAGGCTACTTCTCTTTTAAAGCCATCCATTGGTTCCAGTGGCTGTGTGAATTGATGGTGAGAGTGAGATTGTGTCAGTGGTTGTGTGAACAGCATGCTTTTTATATTGGTTGGGAGTTAAAGATCTAAACAACTTAAATCTTAGTTATCTAGATATAGATATCATGTACTTGGATTTAAAGCAACTCATTTGAGTTTATCATTTTTATCATTGATGTTCTATAATGTGTTTTTAATGTTGTACACCACCCTGGGATCTTTTAATAAAGGGTAGTATAGAAATTGGAAATAATAATAATAATAATAATAATAATAATAATATGTCTGTTCATAACTTATTTGGATTTGTCTTTATTGTAAACTGCTTCAAGCTCTGTGTATTCATTTGTCAGCAGGTGGTGCTGCTGCATCTTTCTGTCCTCTAGAGTTGATTGCATCCTCACCGAGAAGGGGGAAACTATATACCGGTAGTATAAATGGAAGCAAACATATGTCCTTGACACTGACACCTCAGTGAGGACATGTGATTTATTTTGTGAGTGTGCACTTGCAAACTACATCACACAGAATGCTGGGACAAGAGTTTTAGGAGCCAGGACATATTTCCAGTGTTTGTAGTAATGCTGCTGTTATACTATCTTCTCCAGTGACACCCCAATATTGATCTGGACATATACATTATTTTATTTAATCAAATGCCACAGCAGGAGATGACTCAGGCACAAATGTTGCTTATAAATGCTGAAAAGACTTGCTTGATATGAAGTGAAATAGAAATGATAATAAAACAGGCACTGGGGGAGGAAGAGGAGTGTGTGGGGAGCACACTGCCCCCGGCAGCGCAATCCAATTGTGGCTGCCTCCCCCCGCTGCCCCAGGACGAGCGCCACACCCTTGCAGGTGGCACGCCACGCCCCCGGAATGTGCGCCAGCCCTGCTCCCGCCTGCTCTCCGCCCCCCGGTGCTGGAGCATGAAGCTCCGCCACTGAAAACAGGTTAGTTCGTCAAGCATTCCTCATTTGGAGAATTTGGAATATGTTGTGCCAGGGATGTTGCTGAACTACAACTCCCATTATCACTGATGTGATTTTATACAAGGCAAAATGTGAAGTACACCCTAGCCTAAGGAAAACCAAAAGAATTTCAAAAACACTAGCAAAAATTCCTCAAGAGGTCTTTGCGGATCTCAAAAAGGGCTTGCAACTGACAAATATAAGCAGCAAACAAACATTTCTTCACTTATCATGTATTTTACGGATGGGGGCGAGAAAGCAAAATAGCAGAATAGCAGCATTGGAGTTTTTCTATAATACTTACTTCCAAACTGCTTTAATGTTTCACCTCTCAAAAAATGTGGACATCATCCTGAGTTTGTGTTTCAAGGTCTTGCAACATGAAATGTGTAGGTGGTTCACTCTAAAATGAGATTTAACAGTGAGCTTACCCAGCAAAATCCATTCCATTTATTGAATAGTGAAGTAAAGATCAGTGCTCATAGCCATCAAGAAGCTCAGTTCCTTTATAGTTATTTATAGGCAAGACATTTTAAAAGTGATATAAACACAAGGGGGGGGGGAGCCTTCAGACTGCAAAAGAATAATTTTGTTGAAAATAAAGTCGTATTTAAAAAATGAATCTTCCACTCTCTTTGGACACAGTTCCCCCCTTTCCCTGCCCAAAGCATACCATTAAATTGCAAACTCTAGGGGACAGCATTTGTTAAACCAAACGTATTCCAGGACACAACAAAATAATTACTTAAATGGAATTCTTCAGAAATTGTTTCTAGGACTAATTATCTTTTTGTTCAGCTGAGACTTGAAAAGAGAGTGGGTAAGCTAATAAACATTTAAGATTGCATTTTTATATCTAAGCCTAACAGATGCAAAACAATTAATGTAACCTAAATCAATTATTTACAAACAATTAGCTGCAATAATAGGAGAACTGCAGAAACATCTCCTCATACTGGGCATAGACCAGGCTAAGTTATATTCTTTCATTGCTTGCAGTTTCCTTAACTGGCTGACTTGGTGTGATGGCATTGACCTTTCTAGCTACTCAGTGAACAAACCTACAAGCAATGGAATGGTTAGAGTTCAATTACCATGAGAAGGGTAGTTCTCAGTTTGGATGGAACTGTGGATGAGGAAGCTTTATGGAGCAGATTAAACTTACCGGTAACTTCCTGACCTGGGAGGAAACTCATTGGCCATGTTACTACTCATTCACTTTTTTGGAGCTTGTTATTTTGGACTCACAGCTGTCCATGGAGGTGCAGGTCAATTCTGTGACCAGGGCAGCTCCATCTGATACGCAGGTTGAGACCCTACCTTCCTGCAGACTGTCTCGCCAGAGTGGTGCATACCTTAGTTATCTCCCTCTTGGACTACTGCAATGTGCTCTACGTGGGGCTACCTTTGAAGGTGACCTGGAAACTACAACTAATCCAGAATGCGGCCGCTAGACTGGTGACTGGGAGTGACCGCTGAGACCATATAACACTGGTCCTGAAAGACCTGCATTGTCTCCTAGTACGTTTCCGAGCACAACTCAAAATGTTGGTGCTGACCTTTAAAGCCCTAAATAGCCTCAGCCCAGTATACCTGAGCATCTCCACCCCCATCGTTCAGCCCGAACACTGAGGTCCAGCTCCGAGGGCCTTCTGGCAGTTCCCTCACTGCGAGAAGTGAAGCTACAGGGAAGCAGGCAGAGGGCCTTCTTGGTAGTGGTGCCCGCCCTGTGGAACGCCTTCCCATCAGATGTCAAGGAAATAAACAACTATCTGATTTTTAGAAGACACCTGAAGGCAGCCCTGTTTAGGGAAGTTTTTAATGTTTGATGTTTTATCACATTATTATTATTATTATTATTATTATTATTATTATTATTATTATTCTGTTGAGAGCCGCCCAGAGTGGCTGCGGAAACCCAACCAGATGGGTGGGGTATAGATAATAAATTATTATTATTATTATTACAGATAACTCCCCTCTCTGGCCCAAGAGCCCAGCGTTCGAGGGTCCACAGATAAGCACAACATCAAAGCAAGACAATTAGCATACTGTATATCAAAGCAAGTGAATTTAAACATATATGAACTCATTCTTACAACAACTACCAATTAGTTTTGGGGTTATCTTGACTACCAAGATGGCATTTGCAGACCTTCCGGAACATTTCACCTTTGGTTCAACAAGATCGTTTCCCTGGTTTATTATACAAAAGGGAATTGTGTAAAGGAAATGGACTTTCAAAAGACTGAAGTACAAAAAAGTGGTTTTTCAATCAAGGCAAATTTATGCACACAGTAAGCCACATTTTTCTAAATTGAGGCTAGAAGAATCCATCCTGAATATAATGATTGCATTTTCAGACAACTGCTTTTCATTTTGGGCAGTGCTTCACAAAACCCATTTCCTTACAAAGTTCACATAATATATAACATTATAAAATATTATTTTAAAAGGATTCCATTTCTTCCTCAAAAAATTTGGCAGTTGTTTCCTCCTCCTCAGCTGTCTTCTGAATGTTTAAATGAAAAGTAAAAAAACATTTTACTATGTAAAGGTGAAGAAAAACAAAGAGGGAGGTGTTGGTGGAAATCGTGAATTTTAGGAATGAGTTATCCTTTTAAAAAACATTAAAACTGGTCTCAATACTCAAAATACATGTTTCCACTTTCATTGGTCTTATACTGAACATCTGAGGAAGACTGTGAGCCAATTTAGTCTGCATAATTTGGCAACCCAAATTAATTGTCTAGATCAGGGTGTCTAATCTGTGCCCCTCAGGATGTAGCAGGACTACAGTTTCCACCACCCCTGACCATTGGCTATGCTGACTGGGTCTGATGGGAATTCAGAGTCCAGCAACTTCTGGAGAGCCACAGGATTCCCATATGTCATCTAGATAAGACAACGAGCACAGAGTTGTCAGGCCCCAGAGCCTTTCTGGGTCCATTTGGCCTTATGCATCCTCCAGTAATTCCCCCAAATATGTGAAGAATAAGTGCAGCTGCAGAAATCCACTGCTTAAATTCAGAGATGTTTAAAATTCAGCAAAACACAATTACCACCTATATTTGAGTAATTGCTTCATCATTCTACCTCATTCAGTGTACTGGGGTTCGACACACAAAGCATCAGCGTGTCTCAAATTTGCTTAAGAAAAGGCCCATAATGAGAGCAGCAAGGCAGGGGCCACATTGCTAAATCCATCCATGGGATTGCACACCCACATGTAGGACCATGGGCTAATGTAAAAGAGTGTGTGCATAGGGGTGAAACTTTGGGGGTGGGTGGGTGGTACCCAGGACCTTTGCTGTGGGTTAAACCAATCAGTTATTCCATGTCCAGTTCTAAGCTACAGTTAGAACTGGACATGGAATAACTGATTGGTTCAAAATTGGGAAAGGAGTACGACAAGGCTGTATATTGTCTCCCTGCTTATTTAACTTATATACAGAATTCAGTATGCGAAAGGCTGGACTGGATGAATCCCAAGCCGGAATTAAGATTGCTGGAAGAAATATCAACAACCTCAGATATTGAAGGAAAGGAAATTGGTATAGCGACCAAGGGGAGGTGGATGTCCAGAGAGGACAATGAAGTAAAGATGCAGTATGGTGATGAGAGAGGGGAGAGAGAAGAAAGGGGCAAAGAGACCCCACCCCACAAAAGCTCCTTTCCTGGGACCCATTGGCAGGGGCTTGAAGCCATGCAATCCAGCTGCAAATTGGAGACCCAACATCTGCATGGTCTCCATTGCACAATCTTCCCTGAAGCTCCCCCCCCCCACAAATGTTTGTCCCTTGAGGGCCAAGAGATGCTAAACTTCTCTGCAGCCCCTTTTTCAGGCCTCCATAAACTCATCCCCAGTACCCAATACCTTATAAAAGCATGATTCAGAACAGTAACAATTAATTGCGCATTTATTCAAAATCCAATCAAAGCTATTTAATTCATTCAACAAAATGGAAATAACTTGATCCAGTGATACTAGCTTTAAAATTATAACGCTGTAAGTTGATATACATTATATCTCCCAATGCTGTTAAAAATGCTTACTATTTTTTTACTTGTTATAAGTTATGGTGGATATTTTGTTGTGAAAATTATGTTTGAAGTCAATAAAAATATGACATCAAAATATTTTATTCAAAATATTCAGATAATATATTGCCTATTTTTATGCCTTTTAAGAACAAATGTGTTGAGGTGTGTGTGTGTGTGTGTGTGTGTGTGTATGCATACATACCTGGGTGTGCGTGGGTGTGCCGAACTGAGTCTTGGACCTGGGTCAAGGAAAGCCTAGTTTCACCCCTGTTTGCATAGGCAGCACGATCTCTGGTAGGCTTTTTGCATTGGTCATGCTTTGGGGGACAAATTCCTGCTTCCTGTGTCTAGTGTCTGGTTCATGCTAGCCCATATCTTACTATTTGGCAACGGGGTCATTGGGTGTGAATGGGAGCGGAGTTGTGAGTTGGCAAGGTGTGTATGCAAGTTTACCGAGAGGAGTATGCCATTGGCAAGCGAAGTGAGAAGGGGCATAGTCCCTAGAGTGTGTACCAACCAAGGGGAGGAAATTGGCAGTGTGATGAACCCCAAATTTCCCAACTACAACACAAAAGCAAAATTTGTTAGGGTCTTCTCTTTGTATGCACCATGGAAACTTCCGTCAAGCAGTTAAGCTCCCCAACTTGAAAAAGTTGTTTTTAGCAATGTTATTTTACTTGGCACACTCAAGACACACTCTATATTTGCACACTATATACACAAAGGGTTATTTGCTTCAAAGTCCTTGCTGTGTTAAAAGTCCACAGCCAAGTCCTAACTTCAGTTGCTTGCAAAGTCCTGTAACCCAGGGGCATTGCGCTGTTTGCCAGCGCCCGGGGCGAATACGCATGCATCCAGCCCCTGTCACTGGTCAGGTGCTCATGCATCAGGCAGGGGCAGGGTGCGGAGAGTGAAGAGACGCTGGGCAGAGTGCGGAGGGCACACGACAAGGATCTTTGCGGGGTGTGGGGTGTGTGTGCCTAGTTTATACCCCCCCCCCGACTATGCACCCAGGGCAACGGCGCCTCTGGTACCCTTCATGCTATGCCACTGCTGTAACTGATAGAGTTCTTTGACTTTTGCAGTCTGGCAGTTTCCCAGCTTCTTCCTAAGACTATCTCTTCAAAAAGTCTTCACTTGAATCCACAGTTCCAACAGATAACCTTCAAAAATTTGTGAAATCTCCTACCATGACCCATACAGTACACCATGGGTATGCAAACTAAGGCCCAGGGGCCGGATCGGGCCCAATCGCCTTCTCAATCCGGCCCATGGACGGTCCGGGAATCAGCGTGTTTTTACATGAGTAGAATGTGTGCTTTTATTTAAAATGCATCTCTGGGTTATTTGTGGGGCATTGGAATTTGTTCATCCCCCCCCCAAATATACTCTGGCCCCCCACAAGGTCTGAGGGACAGTGGACCGGCCACCTGCTGAAAAAGTTTGCTGACCCCTGCAGGACACTGTAACCTGAGTCCTTCTGTACACAAATTACTTGCTAAATCTGCGCAGTAATACAGATAAGAGAGTCACAAGATGTCTGCAGGTGCATTGTGGGGAATGAGTCATCTCTGCTGACTCATGGAGGATAAACCCATTAACAGCATTCCTTAATACATCTCTGTGGACACAGCAAAAGGGAACCTGAGTGGGACGACCACTGAAGAAAAAGATTGTTCTTTGGGTTCTGCCAGCTTTGATAGATCCATTTCCTTGAGATAATGGAGTTAACTAGCTTTTCCCATTTAGCCGACCAATATGATATTTAGTGCAGATTACTTTGGTCTTTAAGATCTCCATGTCCCAGTATAACAGCTTATCACTGATGCACGATGTTTATGAAACCTGCTTCCTAACAGCATACAATTTTTTTATTATTTCAGTTTTAACAAGCCCTGGTGCACAGTAATGAATAAATTTATTTTTGCACCACAGTACATATTTTTTTTTGTATCTGATGAAAGAAACGTGTGCATTAGGCACCAGATAGTGTAATTGTGGTCATTTTCCACACAGCAGGGATCAAAACAATCTTTTCTTTTGCAGTCAAAACATATGCCATTTCAACTAGTTTCAATTAAAGCTATCCAGAGTGCTGCTACGGTGCTTCCTTTAAATGATTTTAATGAGGGCAGATGTTTTTTCAACACCCAGAGGTAGCCTTCTTGAATGCCAAGTAATATCCCCCAGACATGCATTTAACATTTGAAAACTGTAAATTTATGCACTCTTAAAAGCACAGTTGCAACCATGACCATAGTTGTTCATCTAATTGCACTGGAAAGCTCTAAGGCAGTGGGGAACTTTTTCCAGCCTAAGGGCCACATTCTCTTTTGAGAAACCTTCCGGGGGGGGGGGGGAACAAAGGCAGAAGAAAAAGTGGACAGAGCCATGCCTGTAAATGTGAGCATTGTACAGTAGCCTAGCTTTGACACACCACCCGCTATCTTCCATCCAGGCTATTATCAGAGTGCAAGGATACCTTCAAGTCAGGCAAAAGCATTCAAGGAGAGTGTGAAGCAAGCCAAGTGAGGGCTGTGAGCTGAGGAAAGCCCCAAGGGCCAGATGGAGAGGCCCAGAGAACCGCATTCAGCTTTCCTACACCTGCTTTAAGCTGATATCTGAACAGAAGGAAGGAAGTGGTCCATACGGACAGGGCCGTCTTAAGCATATCCAGCGCCGTGGTGCAAAGATCCCCCCGTTTCCCAGAGTTGTCGACCTTTTCCCAAGCCTCTGCGGGGATCGCTCTCCTCCCGCGGAGGCTTGGGAAGGAAGCTGCACGCATACCAGCCATATGGTTGACGGGGCACAGCTGGCGGGCGTGCAGGGAAAGGGGAGGCCGCGGGCAAAGCCGCGCAGCTCCCCCACTCGCTGGGGCGCCCCTGAGAGGCCAGCGCCCTGGCGCAACACACCAGTAAGCCCAATAGGAAAGACGGCTCGGCATACGGCCACTCTGTGATTAGGCATGCATTATTCATTCAGCAAGGAGTTCTTCACCAGCAAATTTCATCCACTTTTGTGAAAAGGGGGAGAGCTTTAAGCCGTGTTTAGGTTACAGGTAATGGGGAAAACAGAGCTTCAGCTTTAATGTATCTGATACAGATCAGAATAACAAGTCAAACTAGAAATACAGATCCTAATGTTAAATATATAGATAAAATGTGAACTTTGGAACTGGTGCAAATCCCTAGTATGTACACCTTGGACCAGGCACCCCCAAACTTGGCCCTCCAGGTGTTTTGGGACTACAGCTCCCATCATCCCTGACCACTGGTCCTGTTAGCTAGGGATGATGAGAGTTGTAGTCCCAAAACATCTGGAGGGCTGAGTTTGGGGATGCCTGCCTTAGATGATACATTGTCAGGGCTGGTTCAGCTGCAGGTCAGCACAGAGACTCAGAGACAAACAGTAAAGTTTATTCTTTATTCAAGGAAACAGAATACAAACAGAGAAACCTATGGGCAACATTGGCATCCAGTAAAACAGCTGCCAGAAATGACGATCTGTGCCTCCCACTTTCCCCTAAGCCGGATGTTTTCCAAGCAGACTTAAACTCCATTGGGGAGGGCTCCCCTGTGCTTTCTGTGCTCTTTGTTTTGCTACATGCTGGGTTCTCCATGCCCTTGGAGACAAGGGAGGGAGCTTAATACAGTAGGACTAGCAGGCTCCCGTGAAGTTGCAGCAGCCTCTGTCCCCTCCTCATCAGCTGCCTGTCCTGCATCTGCAGTGCTTTCTGCCTCTGTTTCCTCTCTCTCACTCAAGCCTGTTGCTTGTTCAGCATCCAACCATTCTAGCCCGCTTCATCCTCTGACCTGCCTTCCATGTTCCACCACCTCTCCCCTGGCTTTGATTCTTCCTCCTCTAAGGCTTCCCTAGGGGTTCTCTGGCTGCAGCCTCCCACCACTCCTCATTGTCCAGCAGGTCCCTGACATACATATAATATGCTAAAAGAAGTGCACTGGCTGCCAATTAGCTACCTAATTCAAGGAGCCACTACTGGTATACAAACCTTGAGAACTGGATACCTAAAAGATCATTTTATTCCTTGTATACTCAGTTGATCACTGTGTTGCAAGAGAAGGCCTTCTGCAGATACCATGCAATTCACAAGATATCAGAATAGTGTCTTTTGTGTGGTGGCACCTGCACTTTAGAACTGCTTCCCATACATCAGACAATATCAGTTGATAGCTCAGTTGCTAGAGCATGAGACTTAATCTCAGGGTCATGGGTTTGAGCCCCACATTGGGCAAAAAGCTTCCTTCATGGCAGATGATTGGACTAGATGACCCTTATGGTCCCTTGCAACCCTACAATTCTATGATTCTAAGCATCAGCTCTACTGTCTTTTTAGTGTGAAATTAAAAGCTTCTTTCAATGAGACTTGCAATTGAAGATTGCTATCTCAGTTGGTATCCGTAATGAATTTGAAATAGATTTTATATATGTAATTGTTGTTGTTTTAACTGTTAAATGTGTAGTTCTTTTTATTTTAAAATTGTGTTTTATACATGGTTTTATTGCATTGTAAATCACTTTGAGATGCCTAATAGGAAACAATTAATAAATGAAATAAATTATTATTAATAATAACAATAAAATTCACATATTAATCCTCATATGACATTTTATGTGATTAAGCATAATTGCCCACACTTCCTTTAAATCTTCATGTTATTGAGAGGACGAAATAACCACACAGGTTAGCTGCAGAACAGCCTGTGGATCTGGACATGCAGCTGGATCATCTGTGGGATTATGGTAAATGCTTTTGTAGGGGGAAGAATGGAGGAATCATGGAGTGTAGCACTTCCACTGCAAGATCTCTGGGGAAATTAGGCTAAACAAGATTGACAAATCCTCATAGCTTAGTCATTGCTAGCTAAAACAATACGTAGACCTAGACAGAATTCGTCGTATGTAAGATCAATGGAGTAAAAAATTAGTAAGGATTTTTAAATAGCCCATAATGGTTGGAGCACAAAGACGTCATTTGTGTTAATTTGCTGAAGGGCAATCACCAATAACTGATACAGCCATTCTGATTTATATTCACTTAACAAGCTGGCAGCAAGAGAGAAAGGTGAATTGGATTCTCAACTGCATTTAAAAGAATAGTGCTTGCCCTTGAATGCGTGATAACTTTTTCATGCACTTATCACTTGATGACATCAGTGGCTAACTTCCATGTATGGATGGGCTATTGCTTTAACATGAGAGACAGAACTTCCATAGTACCTCGTACACAATGCATCTCTTAATCCTGGCCTTTGACACCTGAGATGTTTATTTGTAGGACTCTTCTTATTTTTTGTGATTGTAAAGGTAAAGGTAAAGGTAAAGGGACCCCTGACCATTAGGTCCAGTCGTGTCCGACTCTGGGGTTGCGGCGCTCATCTCACGTTACTGGCCGAGGGAGCCGGCATACAGCTTCCGGGTCATGTGGCCAGCATGACAAAGCCGCTTCTGGCGAACCAGAGCAGCGCACGGAAACACCGTTTACCTTCCCGCCGGAGCGGTACCTATTTATCTACTTGCACTATGACGTGCTTTCGAACTGCTAGGTTGGCAGGAGCAGGGACCGAGCAACAGGAGCTCACCCTGTCGCGGGGATTCAAACCACCGACCTTTTGATCAGCAAGCCCTAGGCTCTGTGGTTTAACACCACAGCGCCATCTTCTTATTTTTTGTGATTGTATTCTTTGACAATTTTAAAAATTGTTTTTAATATTGCATTTTAGATTGTGTAACCCACTCTGGGACATTAGCATGAAGGATGGGTAATAAAACAACAACAAAATGAGTCAGTCAGTTTACACATTCAGTTCAAACACTATTGTTCATGTGATAAGCACAGGCATAGATGAACCAGTCCCAATGAGCTCAATGAAACCCACAAACACCTGAGCATCACCTTATCCCCATATTCCCAACCTTGCTGCTGCTGCGTCTTGACATTCCTTGGGTCCATTGGAATGTGATGGAAACCAAAAACCTGGGTTTGAAATATACAAATCTGCTTTGTGCATTATAACTTTACTGAAACATATATGTTGAAAGTTCAATAGAACCATGTCAAAGGATGTTGGCCCTATTGGCTCTGGGGGAGGGGGAATACATGCCCTTATTAATTAACAAGAGTAGATTGTGGCTTCACTAAATCTGATCCGCAGTTGATTACTGAGCTGTCAGTCAGTCATGAAGCAAATGTAGAAAAATAGAGCAGCGGCAGCAAGAAGATATTTGAAAGTCATTTCCTATCACGTTGGCCCATGATTTTATGGACTATAAAAACGGCAATCGGATTATCAGAAAGGAAAACTGATGAAATATGTCTGGGTTAGATAGGAACATATCTCCCTAATATAAACGGCGCATATCCTATCCTATTTTTACCCAGCTGCCAGGAAAACAAATTATGCCAATGTATTTCAATGAGGCTTCTCTCCGCCTTGCTCAGCCTCAACTTCATCTGCAGTGCCTTAAGCTTTCAGGAAGGCAGATTAACTTTATATTTAAACTTGTTTATTACTAAGATGTAATAATATCCACTGAACTACATCTGTTTAGTATTGAGTTGTCTGAGTGAGGGTGTGTGTACGTGCGTGTGTAACATTTTAAAAAATATACTCTTTAAATTAGCCATTCTGCCCCACTAGTCATAGCTTCCCTTTACTTTCGGCATGGCTAGGGCTCTGTGCATTTCAACAGGAGCCCAGAGCTCAGAATCCAACTTTCTCAGGATCTTGAAATCCTTTTTTGTTCTTTTTTTAAAAAGCAGGCTTCTAGTCGTTATGCCTACAAAAGATCTGTGCATGAAAGCCCAAAACCTACAGAGCTGATTTTCAGTAGCTGGGGTAGAGTTTCAGTGCTTTTCCCATGACTAGCAAACCCTTAATGTTACGGATTTTTAAAAAAAACAAAAACCCAGCAAGAATGCAGAGTAATTTGCAGACACACATGCATAAAACCTAGGCAAATTTGCACAACTTGTTGTGGAATCCTGCTTTTCCAGGCACTGAATTTTAAATGTTTTAAATGTTGTAAAATGGTTTACATCAGCCTTGTAAGAAAGTCTGCAAGAGCAAGCAAGCAAGCAAGTCCTTACTAGCCCCCTGGGGAGGAATGGAGGGCTTTGTTTCTCCCACTATCTTTGAATGCTGGTTGTGGTTGTGGAGGAGGGAACTTCCATCTTCTGACACCTTGCTTGCTTTCTCTGCAGGGTGCTGAGGACTGACAGAGCTCTCCATCCTTACACCAATTCACTCTCTCCCCTGCATACAATTCCTCATCTTCTATGGCTATTTGGCATTGTTTGTGGCAGTAGCCAAGAGCATTTAAAAAATAATGGTAGCACACCATGTTTTTTTAAACAACAACAACATTTTCTACCACAGTAAAACAGTGACAGCACAGGCTCTGTTTGGCCCACCCTGCCCACAATAAGGAAGAACCCCTTTAACATTCAAAGTGAAGGATTGTGGGGTGAAATGTATCCATAGATGTACTATCACCATTGATAAAGTGGCAAAAGCCATTTGCAGCAACAGCAGCTGGTCAGTGTGCCATGGGTTGGGTTGGGGTGGGGGAGAACAATGGCCCCAATCATGAGAAGGAAGACATTTGAGCAGGAGGTGCAGACGCTCCAATCCATCAAGGGTCATGTGCACTGACAAGCAGGCTTCCCCTTGGGCTATATCTCCTTTGATTTTCTTCCATTGATCCTAGATGTGATCCTCTGTAGAGGGAAATACTTTGCATCCTTGATCCACCATTGCCCTCGCTGATTCATTCTGTCTGATTCACTGATTCTATAGCGTGCACACCAGCAAACAGATCTGCCACAAGGGCTGCTGTCTGCTAACCTTCCTGACATCGCACATTTCTGTAGAAACGATGTGATGTGACCTACCTTCTCCCAGAGCCTCTGGTGAGAATTATGCTAATGTCGGCAACATGACCCATTTCTTTCCCAGGTTTAAGTACATAAAGGATCTTGTTATCTCATCAGCTGACTCTGCAGAAAGCAGGTTTGTCACCTTTGCAGGGGCTGCCTGGTGCAGTGCACTAAGATGAATGAAACATAGTGCAACATTGGCAGTTTTTTAGCTTACATGGAAAGGAATAAACAGAGGTAGAGGAAGTCCAGTTCTACTGCTGCTGAACTGGTTATGAACTTCAGCTGCCATCCTGACTCCACTTATCCAAGAGGAAGGCCAACTAAATTCAGTTGGGCTCACTTCTGAGTAGCCATGTGTAGGATTGCATTACAGTGGGTTTCACCTGAAAAACATCAGGGCTGAGATCAGTACTTGCATGGAAATCCTGTACAAGGCAATATTGGAATGGTCTTCTTTGGGCATCTTTTCCCATGGCAGGCATGAGAAGAATTTAGGCTTCATGAAGATTTGCATGATGATCTTGAGGGTAGAGTAAGTGGCACAGGAGGGGGGTCAATTCCCCTGCATTCCAAGAGCCATACTCTGGGAGGATCTGCATATACAGATGCAAATGTACATCTGAGTTACTTAGGGTTTCCATAGTTCAAAAACTGAAAATCTAGACACAAAAGTTGTTGAGATTTTTTGGGCTATTTTTAACATGGGTTAAAATTTTGACATGGGTTGCCATACGCCCAGATTTTCCTGGATGTTAAAGCGATTTTTGCCCAGACACGGTTTCCAATGGCCGAATCCTGGCAACGTCTGGAATATTCCGGATGTATGGCAACCCTAGAGTTACATAGATAAAGCATTCTTCCAGCCTAATGCAAGGGGTGGGGGAGGGGTGCCGTGTTGCTATTGGGAGTCAGAAAATTTGCTGATCAACTAATCCAGCAACCTACCAGACCTGGATTAGCTCAGTCAGTAGATCAGAGCTTTCCAAACTTTTCATGTTGGTGACACACTTTTTATACATGCATCATTTTGCGACACAGTAATTCAGTTTTACTAGCAAACCGGAGGTTAAACTAACCCCCTTTGCAGCCCCTGGAGGAGTGTGGGTAGTTTCCGCGTGACACATCTACACACTGCAGTCGACACAGAGTTTGGAGAGTTCTGCGGTAGAGCATGAGACCGTTAAATCCAGGGTTGTTGGTTCGAGCCCCACGGTGTGCATTGCAGAGGGTTGAACGAGATGACTCTCATGGTCCCTTCTAATGCTACAATTCTATGAGTAAATCCTGATCTGCTTTCTGCCCTCCTCCACTGTGTCACTTTTTAATCATACTTTTTTTTTTTTTTTTACTAAAAAAAAATAATTCCCACTACTCAACTCATTTCTGTATGTTTGGGGAAATGAAGCTGAAAATGTCTTGGAGCCGAGATTTTAGTCAGCCTTTTCAGACGGTCTGAGTAGGAACAGTAGCTGAGATGGGCGAATCAGTCAATTTGAGTATCTCATTGTTCCATTCTTAAATTCACATCTCCACATTTCTCCTAATATAATAATTTCTTTATGTTATATTCTGTAATGTATGGCTTTTTATGCACATTTTCCTCCTATATACAATGTGTTTATGTACACATTACATAGCTGAAGAACTGCACTGCAAAATTCAGAGAAGTGCAGATTCAAATGGATTAGCTACATTTCAGTTCTGGGTTATTTTCAGAAATTGCAAAGTAGGTAGGTTTGCCTTTAAATGCAAACTGAATCTGATTTCTCCCTCATCCCGAAACAGAATTCTATCATATCAGTGGTGTGCAGGTTACCATGGAAAAATCAGTCACCAACCAAAAATAAAGTTATGTAGTCACAGTAACATGCCTGCCGAGAGCAGTTGCCGTTTTTCCATACTGCCTTGCCAATGTAGTGCTTCAGTCACCACCGGCAGCTCATTCAATAGTCCAGTTGTACAATTTCTAAAGACTGATTGCCAGAGTGGGGTGGGATTTTGCGATGATTCGAGAGTGAGGCCCTTCTAGGGATTGAGGGGAATCCTGGGCAGTGAAGGAGCCCATTCTACAACCGCTTCAGCTCTGACAGTTTGTTTCCCTCTTTACCTCCTCATGTCCATTTTCATTTGAAAAAATTAATTAGTGCTTGGATGCTTGTGCTCTTTAAAGCAGGCCAATTATTTAAGGAAGAAATCTCCTTTCCGTTTGAAACTTGCGCTACCGCACTTTTGTCCTAACTGTTAGTCCTGTCGAAACTACACAAAGGGCAATCACATTCCTTTCTCGTTGCTGTGCAGAATGCCTTTGTCGATATTCAGAAAGGTCCAGAAGGACACAGTCCTCTAAAGAAGAAAGGAAAGGAACACCAGGAGCAAAGGCCGGCCCTACCATGAGGCAGACGGAGGCAGTGTCAGAGAAGCTGATCCAGGGGAGGCGGGGGTAGAAATTTATGTGGTTTTGTGGCTCCTGTGAGGCAGGAGCTAGGGCTGGAGGAAGGGGAAGAGTTTGAGCAGTCAGAGATGAGGGAGGAGGTGGATCTGGAGGAAGGGCAGGGCACGCCAGGAGGGAGGAAGAGACAGTGCCTGAGAAGGTGGGGCTGGTAGAACCCCCTCTGTCCCCTTCCCCGGGATCAAGTGTCATGTTCTGGCTGGATGCAAAGGAGCTGTGGGAGGCAGCAGCTTGGGAGCCCCCATGGGAACCCCCAGGGAAAGAAAGCTCAGAGCCAGGGGATTGGTGGTGAGACGATGATGAGTGGTCAGAGGGAGAAGAGGATCAGAATGGGAGGAGGCGTCAGAAGCTCAGGACTTCATGAGCAGGAAGAGGCTGTGGCAGAGAGCAGTCCAGAATCAGAATCAGAATCAGAGGGGGGGGGGTGGTCAAGAGGCAGAATGGAGGCAGGCTGCTGAAGAAGCCAAAAAATCTAACCTTCCTGCTGTGACCAGCTCCCCTCCCTCCTGGTCTCCCAGAACATGCAGAGAAATGAAGACGGTGGAGCAAAGAGACCTGACAAAGCAGCCTTGGTCTGCTGGGGAAGGAACCAGGGGAGGAGCCTTAGAGAGCACTGGGAAGGACCTTCATTCCTTGCATTGGGGCAAGACCTACTGGGAAGAGTTGCTGTGATCACTAGGCCTGCACTGTTTTAGTTAACTGACACTCGGTGTTTTATTGCTTACCTGCCCCTGACTCTTGCTGCTGACACCAGGCACAGCAACAACTGCCATGTTGGAGGGGTCACAGGTTGCTTGCACGGACCCCATCAGATGAGGGGATTTAAATTTGGGTAGAGGCATGGCCATGCTGTTGCTTCAGCAGTCCAGCTCAGAGCACGAGCTGCTTAGTCACCAGAAGTGTGTTCTGTGCGCTTTGGGAGCTACCATTAAGTGTGCGCTTTTACAGGAAAGAATTAAACTAGTGGCTGTTTGTCTTCCTTGGGCTAGGTGTGCTCAGGACAGGCAACTGCCTTAGGCAACAAAAGCTATGGGGCAGGGAGTAGAGGGAATTTGATTTTATTTGCATTTTAATGAGAATCTACTGAATTTTCACCTCTGAAACCACTATGCAAACTGAAATACAGCTCTCTTTCAAACGCTGCACTTCCTTTTTGGGGTTACGGGGGCATGGAGAATGTAGTAAAGGACAAGGCACCTTGTTCAGCAACGCAAACTGTTGTGATCAAGGAGAACAATTCTGTTCTCTTTCAGATTTGTCAAGCAGAGGCAAACCCTTTGACCCAAGCTGTGTTTGCCGTTTGGCAAACAGATGCTGCCAATGCAGTTGGGAACAACAGCCATGACACGTCTCAGAAACAGCTGTCACCCATATCCTACCATTTCTGACATTGCTCCCAGCAGAAACAGATGCTGAGCATTCCAGAGAGCAGTGGAGCATTTCAAGGTAGCCAAGAAGCATCTGTCAGATTAGCCTTGAAAAGCACACCTTTGGCATAGCAGAGGAAGATCTGTACCCACTTGGGAAAAGAGTTGCTTAGGGAATGAAATGAGCTGGCCACCCAGCTACTATTATATGCAATTTAGCAGGAATGGGGAAGAAATTCACATTTTCATCTGAGCGTACCTAAGTCACGCTTCCTGAACTAAGAAGTGAACCAAAACACAGCTATCCTTTGCACTTCTCCGAATTTTGTGAAGCAGTTCGCCAACCAGAAAGTGTGCACTGAAAAATGTGTACGTTAGTTAGAAAAATGTTCAAAACAGCATATGAGGGACGGTTGCTTGCAGAAATGTATCTATAGACCAAGTTGTGTACAACAATGCAGAAATTCACACAAAACGGCATGCAGATTTAACTCTCTCTTTCTGTGTGTTTACATTAGAGAAATTTGCAAATGTTACTTTCCTTTACTTTATTTCTTTATTGTCCTTGTACAAGTACAATGAAATTGGATACAGAAATGTGCAAAACAGAGCTCAAAGATGGGAGAAATGAGAAACTGAAATTGACAGATTTGTACAACCCCTACAATTAGGAAGTGGGTTTGGGCCTACTTACTCTAAGGAAGATGAAATAGTGAGGAGGAGCTTCAGACCCAGGCAAGGAAAAGCTTTCTGGGTGGCAGTACTGAGTATGCTGTGCAGCACCTGAATTTCCTATCCTTGTAAATATGTACAGAGTTTCACAATTAGGAAACAAGGATGTGACCTGGATTTGTATTAGCACTTTGTCTTCAGTTTACAAGATACTAACAGTATACAACACAAAACTTTAAAAGAGAATGACTTCAGTATAACTCATAATATTTTTAAAAATAATTTTATTTATAAGCTTTTACAATACACACAAAATCAAAAATTTGAAACACAAACAATCTTTCATATCTCTCTTATTTCAACTCCCTTCCCCCTCTTTCTTTGGTTCCTTATTTTTATGTTGTTTTTCTGCATTTCCAAATTAAATCCAATTGTTATTTACCCTCTTTGTTACATATATGTTCACAGTGGGATTAGGTGTTAAACAGGGATGCGTAATCACCCCAACTCTCTTGATTATTTTTATTATCATGAAGGAAACTATCCACCAGGGTAGAAATCATATATAAAACAGATGGAAAGCTTTTTAACTTGAGTAGGCTGAAAGCAAAGAGTAAGGTTACCATAACTTCCATCATAGAGCTTCAATATGCTGATGACAACGTAGTGTGTGCACACTCAGAGGATGACCTCCAAACCATCCTAAATATCTTTGCAGAAGCTTACAAAAAGCTTGGCCTATCGCTCAACACCCAAAAAACCAAGTGCTGCACCAACAAGCACAAAACAACCCCTCTGCAGTGCCACAAATCCAACTGAACGGTGTAACATTGAAAAATGTTGATCACTTTACCTACCTTCATACTTTTCTTTCCACAAGGGAATTGATGCTAAAATCCAGCATTGCCTGGGCTCTGTGATTGCAGATTTCTCCCAGTTGAAGTGCAGAGTATTTGAGGACCGGGACTTTCACAGGGAAACCAAAATGCTTGTTTACAAAGCTATTGTACTACCAACCTTACTGTATGCTTGTGAAACATGGACCACTTATAAAAGCCATCTCCAACTCCTTGAAAGATTCCATCAATGGTGTCTCTGAAAAAATTTACAAATCACTTGGGAAGACAGGCGAACTAATGTCAGTGTACTGGAAGAAGCAAAGATCACCAGTGTCAAAGCAACGATTCTTCAACATCAACTTTGTTGGACTGGTCATGTTGCTTGGATGCCTGATTATCATCTTCCAAAGGTCAAACGGACTAAGGGCAGGGGGAGAGGGTGATCTTTGCTTCATTCCATCCTCCACCACCCTATATGGGGCAACCAAGGCACAAACACCCCTCCCCCCACACGTTTGGGACATTGATGCTGCAGCAATGGCGGTAGCAGAGGGACGGCCACCGCCTTGACCTTAATCGCCATGTTCCCCCTTCCTCCGAGGCTTCTATCTCCTTTCTCCATGAGCCTGGGCAGCCCCTGAGTTGTTGGTTCTTCGGTGGTGGTGGTGGGGAAGCGGTGCAATGGAAGGCGGAGAAGGAGGGCCAAGAGCGGTGGCGGCAAGGTTCGGGCAGCGTGATGCCTCCCTTCCCATCGGAGCAGCCCCAATCCCATTCCTACTTGTGTGCAAGCAGGAGGGGGCGGGGATCCCTCAGTAGGGAAGCGAGGCTTCACACTGCCTTTCGGAGCAGCCCCATCCCAAGTCCTACTTGCGTGCAAGCAGAAGGGGGCAGGGATCCCTCAGCTGGGAGGGGAGGCTTCCCGTTGCCTAACTGATAGATCCCAGCCCCCTCCTACTTGCACACAAGCTCTGATAGGCAGCATGAAGCTTCCCTTCACAGCTTAGTTGCTGGGGTCAGGGAAGGTGGAGGCAGCCCGGAAGCTGCATCTTAGAGCCCCTGCACCATATGGGGACTTCCGAGCAGCTCCTGAAGTCAGCCAGAGTCAACTGTTCCGGGCTGCTGAGACTGCCGCTGCTGCGTTTCCCGGGGACATTAGATGAAATCCGGCGACATTCTGGGGATGGAATTTGTCCAGAGACTTATTCGCAAATCCGGGGACTGTCCCCGGGAAACGGGGATGTCTGGTAACCCTATTCTAACTCACACTGCTCCTGGCTGCTGCTGCTTGATGCTTCCTTCTTTGCCTGGGAAGTCCTGCTTGGTTGGGAAGTCTCCAGAGCTGCCTGTCGCAGTTGTGCTGAGGAACTCCTTCCATCCTCTCAGCAGTTTGAAGCTGGTCCTCAGGCGACAAGCTGCAAGGGCCAGACCTGCAGTGCTATGGTGGGGGTAGGACGGCGGGTGGGGGGAGGCTAAATTTCACGCCACAGGCTGTGGGCAGTAATAACTTCATCAGCTGGAAGACATACACACAAAATGGATTCAAGATAAACCAGGAGGTTCCTTCTCCAGGCCATGGATATATCACTTCTATATATATATTTTAAAAATATCTATGCCTAGCAGCTAAAAAAGCCAATGCAATTCTGGGCTGCATCAATAGGAGTATAGCATCTAGATCAAGGGAAGTAATAGTACCACTGTATTCCGCTCTGGTCAGACCCCACCTGAAATACTGTGTCCAGTTCTGGGCACCACAGTTCAAGAAGGATACTGACAAGCTGGAACGTGTCCAGAGGAGGGCAACCAAAATGGTCAAAGGCCTGGAAACGATGCCTTATGAGGAACGGCTTAGGGAGCTGGGTATGTTTAGCCTGGAGAAGAGAAGGTTAAGGGGTGATATGATAGCCATGTTCAAATATATAAAAGGATGTCATATAGAGGAGGGAGAAAGGTTGTTTTCTGCTGCTCCAGAGAAGCGGACACGGAGCAATGGATTCAAACTACAAGAAAGAAGATTCCACCTAAACATTAGGAAGAACTTCCTGACAGTAAGAGCTGTTCGACAGTGGAATTTGCTGCCAAGGAGTGTGGTGGAGTCTCCATCTTTGGAGGTCTTTAAGCAGAGGCTTGACAGCCACCTGTCAGGAATGCTTTGATGGTGTTTCCTGCTTGGCAGGGGGTTGGACTGGATGGCCCTTGTGGTCTCTTCCAACTCTATGATTCTATGATTATTCACCTAAGTACAGCAGTGAATGGTGGGACAAGGTGGCAATGTTCATCTGACCTCCTGGCAGCCTAGTCACTGCTGCTTACTAGGAAGGAGAGAGGGAGGGATGAGTTGGCAGAGAGTTGGTGTAAACATGTTGGCAGAGCCAGCCTGGAGTCTTTTCCTGTGCCTCTGCACTGTACCTTGCTTCCCACCATCACCTTCTCCTTCCCAGGAAGCAACTGTAACTCAACTGTTGGGAGATCAGGAGTGCTGCTGCTCTACCCACTACTGCTTAAATGTTAATCATAGCTGTGACTTTGTTCATTGGCTAAAAGCACTGAAGGGGGGTGGCAGGCCCATTGCTCACAAAATGACTGAGCAGAATAGTACCTGAACATAGTTCTGGGAACCTGGGCTCTCTAATGGTGGTGATGAACCCTTGTGGTATAGCTGGAATCCATGTGAAACCCAGTCAAGCAGGTAATAAGGAAACCCTAGTTGTAGGAAGTGCACTTTATGTGGACCAAACAGCTGGGTTTCACTGTTGCCTGACTGAACTGAGAGCACTCCCTTCACCTGCAGATTGCAGGGGCTGATCAGTAGTTCCAGGTAAGCTGCCTTTAGGGGACCTTGTCTACTTTTACCAATCTCCTCTTCAAAGAATCACAGATAGGCTTTCTGAAAAATTCCAGAATACTTCAGAGCATAATATGGGAAAGATACACACACACACAGGTCTAGTTTTTGCCTCATATATAAATATACTCAGAATATAGCACAAAATCTAGGATTGCTGTGGCTGCAAATCAGCAGCACCTATGGAAATTGGTTCATGCAAAAAGCAGCAAACTCTTAATTGGGTAAGGGAAGTCATTAAGTCCTCATGCTTCAAGA
Source organism: Darevskia mixta (assembly GCA_034641385.1). Classification (NCBI taxonomy): domain Eukaryota; kingdom Metazoa; phylum Chordata; class Lepidosauria; order Squamata; family Lacertidae; genus Darevskia; species Darevskia mixta. The sequence continues at coordinate 2,608,007 of JAWWNH010000224.1, read as the reverse complement.
AGTGTTTTCCCGAAGCGGAGAAACTCTTTGACAGAAATATCTGGGTAAAATCTTGCACTTGCACAACCCACAATGCGCCTGCTCTGTTTTAGTCCTCTAAGATTGCATGCTGTAAAATAAACTATATGGAATTACACCTAGCTGGCTTTTTAGAAAACAACTGCCATTACATTTGCATAAAGTTTCAGATGTTTTGCAAAGCCACCCTAATTACCAAACATAGCAAGTTCAGCGAAACTTGAACGTTGCAGTCATAGAAAAGCCTGCCACAGGAGATGTTCCCAATTACCATAATTCTTTGCCTAAATTAAATTAACATAATTATTCTCCAGTGCAGCAGATTTTTCCTAATATGTACTAAAAATATATATAATCTTAAAACAAAAATCAACATTTCTTCTTCGTAACTGGTGCAGAATTTGACAACAACTTTATTATTTGTACCTCGTACATCTGACTGGGTTGCCCCAGCCACTCTGGGCAGCTTCCAATATATATAAAAACATAATAAAGCATTACACATTAAAAAGCTTCCCCATACAGGACTGCCTTCGGATGTCTTCTAAGAGTTATATAGTTACTCATCTCCTTGACATCTGACAGGAGGGCGTTCCACAGAGCGGGCGCCACCACTGAGAAGTCACTTCTCGCAGTGACAGAACCGCCAGAAGGCTACAACTTTGGGAACTTCACACTCCAAATGTTAGAGATGCCAAAAACTGCTAACCAAGGATGTCACTCTGAACAAGGATAATTCACTAGATAGTTCTTCTACCTGTTGGGCAAATATAGATGGCATCACTGTTTAAATCAAAAGTAGTTGATGGTAGATTGATGTTTCTGTCATGGATTTCCGTTTTAATTGCTTGTCTTTTCTCATCAAAGTGTTGTTGTGCCAGAGCAATGGTTAATGGAATAGAGTTAGAGTTCTTCATCTTTGAGTTGGATCTTACAGATTCACGGTCCTTACCTCTCACAATTCTTACTACGCAGCTAGAAAATGGATTCTCCGCATTCCACTCTAACCTCAATCGCCATATTGGACTGAGAGGAAAGCCATAAAATGTAATAAAAATACCCCTCCAAAGTGAAGGATCTCTCAGCAGTGAGTAACTTTTTTGATTTATTATTAAATCAAAGATTATTAAACCAACAATTAGATAACGTCTGTGTAATACTTTAGAAAGATTTCAAAATTAATTGCAGAAAGGATGTTTTTACTGGGTTTTGCCCTAGAAAGTAAGTGGTGATTGGGAAGCTTGTATTTTCTTCCACTCTGGTCTCACTCGTCCTTGAAGACTTCTGGATCCCATGGCGGATAATGATCCTTTTTAGAGCTTTAGAAGTTCATCTCAGCATTATCTCTGTCAGAGATAAAAATAATAGAAAATCTCTATCATAAATCTACCACTTAATTACATCTGTTGCAGCTTTTCACAACTGCAGCTGACCAGGTTTGTTGCCTCCCCGGAAGTCCCTGGGGAGGCATTGGAAGCCTCTGCACACGTGCATCTTAGAATTAAAAAAAATGCCACTTCTAAAATGTCGAAGCCAATTCCAGAGACAGTCCCGGAAACCTGTCAGAAATCCAGATGGAAAATCTGGTTCTGCTAACTATTTCTGGAGCACAATCCTTATGACTAACTGTTTCTAATAAAATGATAAATGTGGGAGGAGTGTCTAATGCCATTAAGGTTTATGGGGTTCATGTCATGACTGTGCACTGGCTTCTTATACAGAACAGTGCACCACCTTAAAATATTCCTCCGAAATTACAGTTCTGTAGCCTTCTTTCTTGCTTTTACCTCTGAGGGCCATGCTGCCCATCCTTTCAAGCTAGGGGACTCCCTGCTGCTGAAATGGGGGAAAAAATGACCATTGTAGAATTCTGTGGGGCTTACAGCGGGGATGATGAACCCCTATTATTGTACTCCAACTCCCATTCACCCCTGCCAGCTTGGCGTAATGGGGGTTGCAGTCCAGTAATATCCAGAGGGCCACACACCACTCACCTCTGCTCTAAGGAATGAAACCCCTGCCTCCACCATTGTCCTTCACTATTGAAACTTCTAAGTTGAACAAATAATAAAGGACAAAAGTGGAAAGGACCTAACAGAAGCAGAAGACATCAAGAAGAGGTGGCAAGAATACACAGAGGAATTATACCAGAAATATATGGAGGTCTCGTACACCCCAGGTAGTGTGGTTGCTGACCTTCAGCCAGACATCCTGGAGAGTGAAGTCAAATTGTCCTTAGAAAGCACTGCTAATAACAAGGCCAGTGGCAGTGATGATATTCCAGCTGAACTATTTAAAATTTTAAAAGATGATGCTGTTAAGGTGCTACACTCAATATGCCAGCAAGTTTGGAAAACTCAGCAGTGGCCAGAGGATTGGAGAAGATCAGTCTACATCCCAATCCCAAAGAAGGGCAGTGCCAAAGAATGCTCCAACTACCACACAATTGCGCTCATTTCACACACTAGCAAGGTTATGCTTAAAATTCTACAAGGCAGGCTTAAGCAGTATGTGGACCGAGAACTCCCAGAAGTGCAAGCTGGATTTCGAAGGGGTAGAGGAACCAGAGACCAAATTGCAAACATGCGCTGGATTATGGAGAAAGCTAGAGAGTTCCAGAAAAATATCTACTTCTGCTTCATTGACTATGCAAAAGCATTTGACTGTGTCAGTCACAGCAAACTATGGCAAGTTCTTAAAGAAATGGGAGTGCCTGATCACCTCATCCGTCTCCTGAGAAATCTCTATGTGGGACAAGAAGCTACTACAGTTAGAACCGGATATGGAATAACTGATTGGTTCAAAATTGGGAAAGGAGTACGACAAGGCTGTATATTGTCTCCCTGCTTATTTAACTTATATGCAGAATTCATCATGCGAAAGGCTGGACTGGATGAATCCCAAACCGGAATTAAGATTGCCGGAAGAAATGTCAACAACCTCAGATATGCTGATGATACAACCTTGATGGCAGAAAGTGAGGAGGAATTAAAGAACCTTTTAATGAGGGTGAAAGAGGAGAGTGCAAAATATGGTCTGAAGCTCAACATCAAAAACTGAGATCATGGCCACTGGTCCCATCACCTCCTGGCAAATAGAAGGGGAAGAAATGGAGGCAGTGAGAGATTTTACTTTCTTGGGTTCCATGATCATTGCGGATGGTGATAGAGGTCATGAAATTAAAAGACGCCTGCTTCTTGGAAGAAAAGCAATGACAAACCTAGACAGCATCTTAAAAAGCAGAGACATCACATTGCTGACAAAGGTCCGTATAGTTAAAACTATGGTTTTCCCAGTAGTGATGTATGGAAGTGAGAGCTGGACCATAAAGAAGGCTGATCGCCGAAGAATTGATGCTTTTGAAGTATGGTGCTGAAGGAGACTCTTGAGAGTCCCATGGACTGCAAGAAGATCAAGCCTATCCATTCTTAAGGAAATCAGCCCAGAGTGCTCACTGGAAGGACAGATCCTGAAGCTGAGGCTCCAATACTTTGGCCACCTCATGAGAAGAGAAGACTCCCTGGAAAAGACCCTGATGCTGGGAAAGATGGAGGGCACAAGGAAAAGGGGACGACAGAGGACGAGATGGTTGGACAGTGTTCTCTAAGCCACCAACATGAGTCTGACCAAACTGCGGGAGGCAGTGGAAGACAGGAGTGCCTGGCGTGCTCTGGTCCATGGGGTCACGAAGAGTCGGACACGACTAAACGACTAAACAACAACAACAATAAAGTTGAACAAGGCTGAAATGCAATTACTGTTTTCCTTCTTTTGTTCTTTTTACAATGCAGTCATCTCCAAACTTATTTTACTGGCAAGGTATCAAGCAAATACCCATCTAATTTTATGTCTCCAAATAGCAAAGCATGAATTTCAGCGTTTTTGTATGTATTTATTAAAAACTCAACTGATGCTTAGCATTTTGTACTGAACACTTCAGGCAAGGCAGGCTATATACGTATTATTGAAGGCTGCCATTTGTTTTGTGGAAAAACATGTTTATTGTAAACTGGAGAATTCCACCTAATCCTCTTCTATTCTTATCAGTAATAATCCTCCTGCTGCTACCATTGTCACAGGAAATCATCAAGAGATTCCCGTTCTCATATATTACTGCCTCTATAATATAGTTGCCCATGAAATTATCTATGCCATGTTCATACACCACAATTGCAGTGTGTGTGTGTGTGTGTGTGTGTGTGTGTGTTTAAAAAAACCTCAATCCCTAATCTTTCCTTTTGTGTTGGAGAGAGAATGCTTAGCTACTTGCAAAGTCAATATAAAGCCCTGGACAATGGAGCAATAAGTGCTTGCTTTATAACAACATGGAGTGGTATTTGCTATAGTTTGTACAGCTTCAGAAAATTACAGTACTGTTTTTATAGATGTAGTAAACATATATTTTGATTGTACCAATTAAGAGAACACGGCAGGTATGTTGGCATCTGTCTGTCTTGGGGGTAAAGTCACACCATTGGAGAGTTAGAGTTAGAGAATTGGTAGTTGCATGCTGTTATCTCTGATTATTGCATAGCACCAGTATCTCTGAATTGCTCTTCTACAGCATATAGTTCATGATCCATTCTTCCTGGTTCTTTAATGGGCTGTGCACAGACTGGCAGTTTGTTTTTAGCTTTGGTTTCAGGAATCAGTGCGGACTATTCAAAATCCAAAACATTTTCCGCTTAGGAAAACAGTTGCTACTCTGGACACGAAGAAAGTGTGACATTCAGCACTATTCATTCACAGTGATCTAAGGGTGATTTTAAGTGTTCAGAATGTGAAAGTCTAGCTTGAGCATCCAAGGGGCGAGGTGGAAATAACGCTTGAGAAAATAGCTTAGGACAGTGTTAGAAATAAGTGAAATGTATTTAATCTGATAGGACAAAAAGGAGCGCTTTTCAGGAGGAGGAGGAAATAGCACTCATCAAAGATGCCAGAATTCATTCAGAATTAACAAAAGAAAGAATAAAGGCAAAGCAGTGTAATGTATTCACAACTTCAAAGGAGCTTTTGATAAAGACTCTATTAGAAGAGTTCAGTAACCATGGAGTGAGAGGTAAAAGCTTGTCAGATTAAAATCCATTTAGAAGGGATGGTATGAAGGGAGAACAATGTCCAGTTCTCAGCAATGGAAGAGTTCAACAGCACAGTGGCCCAGGGATCCGTCCCCAAGAGTGATGTTGTTCAGAATATGCCAGGTTTTGCAGACCAAACCAAGGTTTACGCCTGGTTTTGGTCGCCCTGCATCATAACAATTTTTTTTGAGAGAGAGAGAGAGACAGGGGAAATATGTCCCTTTTAATTCTCCTCAGCCTCTCAGCACATTTTGATACCATCGACTGTGGTATTCTTCTGGAGCTGAGTTGAGGGTAGATGGTACTGATTTTCAGTGGTTCCCGTTCTACTTGGATGGTCGGTCCCAGAGGGTGATGCTTGGGGAGTGCTTTTCAGCCCCATGGACCCTTCAATGTGGAGTTCCTCAGGGCTCAATTCTATCCCCTATGCCAGTGGTTTTCAACCAGTGTGCTGTGGCACCCTGGAGTGCCTTGAATGATGGTCAGGGATGCAGCGACGGGTAACCTGGCCTCTGTTCCTCTTTCCTTCCCTCCCTCCTCTGATGCCTTCTTGCATCTCTGTCTCCCCAAGGTTTGCATGGCTGTTTGTTGCAGCAGCTCTGCAGACAGTACCAATTTGGATCGGCCTTGGGACTCTCCCCAACCCATGCCCACTTTCTTTTCCTTGTCCCTGATCTCGGCTAACTGACAGCAACAGCTCTCCGAGGTGTCAGCCATTATACAGGTAAGGGATGCGCATTATTAAGGAGTTATGGTAAGTTCTTATACAATTTTTAAAGCAAAATCTCAGTACAAGTGTGGCCTCAATTCATAGCCTCATGAGTTATACTGGGCTCCCATTAATTAATGCTTTCATAGATTCGCAAACCTTGCTGCCCAATAGAAATAGATTATTTCTGATATGGATAGCAGCTACACATTTGCTATAGAAGAATGGCAGGTTTCAAACTTTGGAACATTCATGTCATCCCTGGATGTTGCAAAATAACCATAGAGTTTCTAGTTCTCATTCGTTTTCTTGTATTTTTGTGTTTTTAGCTTACAGGTCATCTTGGGTGTTGAAAGGTGGGGGCAGAGATCTCCTAAATAATCAAGAGAGCACATGACTGGGAAGTGCCAGATGAGAGTCATTTGAAGATCATATCCATATTGTCGTCTTTAAAATCATTCCTTGCATTTTTCAGAAAGACACATAAGCATACAGCAAACATTAGCTGGTTCTCTTAGATCAGATATGTGAAACCTGTGGCCCTTCAGTTGTTGGACTGCAACTTTCATCTGCCCCAGACAGCAAGGCCAACGTTCAGGAATGATGGGGTTTGTAGTTCAGTGACATCTGGAGAACCACCCCTCCCCCCCTAGATAAAATGTAAAGGTAAAGGACCCCATGACTATTAAGTCCAGTCAAAGGCGACTATGGGGTTGCAGCACTCATCTCGCTCGCTTTCAGGCCGATGGATCCGGCGTTTGTCCACAGACAGCTTTCCGGGTCATGTGGCCAGCATGACTAAACTGCATCTGGCGCAACAGGACACCGTGATAGAAACCAAAGCGCCTGGAAAGGTCGTTTACCTTCCCGCCATACCTATTTAGCTACTTGCACTGGCGAGCTTTCAAACAGCTAGCTTGGCAGAAGCCTGGATAGAGCAATGGGAGCTCACTCCATTGCAGGGATTCGAACCACTGACCTTCCAATTGGCAAGCCCAAGAGGCTCAGTGGTTTAGACCATGGTGCCACCTGAGTCACTCTCAGGGGACAGGTGTAGCTGACCTTGCAAACGTCTCTTGTTTGTCTGATTCTTCTGTTTCAAGGACAACCAAAGGTCAGCTGTGCTTTCCTGTTGGAGTCATAACATGCCTCTAACTCTTGCCTAACCTTCCTTAAATTTGATTGTTCTCCACCCTTTTTTTGCAACTACAAAAAGTCAGGAGATTAGGTTTTAACTTAGATGCATGAAAGAGCTCTTATTTAAATATACATAAAAAGAATATAAAGTGGCAAATCTGAGAAACTATTATTTCTTGTATAGGAGCAAAAATCAGATAATTCATTTTTGAAGAAATCGTTTCTTTGATCTTGCCGTTGTTCCCACTTTACCAGACCTTAATTGGCTCCTTTTATGCATATTTTGAAAGAGCAAGTGAAACTCTGATTCAGATTTCAAAAAGCAGGGAGAGAACACAGAGTGATTTTGGAAAATAGTGAAATCCTTCACATCCAGACATCTAATGTCACATTGTGTCTCAGCATATAGATTTATAGTAGGAAAATATAGACAATTCCTACAGATTGCAAGCAGTCCAGCAGCTGGTTATTCTGGCCCCTCAACATCTGATAAAAGTCTGTTAACTTTGTATTCTATTGTAACTTCTTTAGTTTTTGCAGTAGGAGACAGAACTTTGGATTCCACAGGAAATCCTCCAGGCTTAAAAAGTACATATGAATTATGTATTGCCTTGCTGGGTCAGAATGAGGTTCATTCCTGGGTTTTCTTTCCAATAGCAGCCCAGCTAGATACTCCTGGCTACTATCAAGCAGAACCTAAAGCTCATGGCCTCCCTATGTTGTAAGCTTGGTTCCAGGATCTGGTGTACACAGGTGCACAGTCTCTCTACATGGAAGTTCTATCTCATGTGACTAGAATCATAGCATTAGAAGGGACTTCAAAGGTGAGCTCCTCCAAAGCCTTGCTAATGCAGGGATACCTGTTGGCATGTCTATATTGAATATATAGTTTATTCCACAGGTGTGCTTGATCCTTTCAAAGTGCTATCTAAGCTAGGAGTCATTGCCATGACTTGCGGCTGTGTATCCTACCAATTAAAGCACACACTTTGTCAGTTCTGATCATACTGCCAATCTGCTTTATGGGATGAACCAAGATCTAGTATATATTAGAAGGAAGAAAAATGCTCTCTATGTTAAAGACAGAAGGCATATAAAAAGATTCATTGGGTACTCAGTCCAATCTTCCTAACACCAGGTTCTTATTCTGAACAGCTATCTTGTTATTCTGAACAGTGTCTGGCAATGCTGAACTATATGAGGGATCTTTTCAGTAGCCTGGTGGGAGAGGGTTTTATTTTACCATATATCTCAAAATATGCTGTAAATTATTTCCTGAAGAAGCAATGCCAACAGGGCTAAGAGTCCATGGCCCACATAACAATACAGAAATATAACACACCTGCTAGCTCTGTCCTGGAAACCACCATCCTTAGTCAAGAGTTGTCCTCATGCAATGCATTGGAGGGCAAATGTTTGTGTGGGGGTGGTGGTGGTGGTGTTCTACTCATGGAGGCTCCCAACAGGATGAAGAACCCTTCCATGATCAGGGTTCAAAATCACGGGGGGAAACTCCATGCAGACAGTAGTTTCCTCAGTGGTGACCACATGGAGGGATCAGAGACAACTAGCTCATCTTCATTCTCCCCTTGCATGTTTCTACATTGGGCTTAAGTGTAGGGGGGCTGAATCCTGAAAATAAGCAGCAAATGGTATGTTTCCAAGTTTGTCATAAGTGATGAGGAAAGATGGAGGAGAAATTCAGTTCAGTACAACTCCCCATTATCCCTCACCAATGGCCATGCTGGCTGGGGCTAACAGCAGTAGGAGACCAACAACATCTGGAGGTCCACAGATTCCCCATCCCCAAGCTAGTGCATCATGTTAGATGAGAATGTGAGTTAAGAAGAGCCTAGTTCAAATACCACCTTGGGCATAAACTCACAAAGTGGTGTCAGGCAAGCCAGGGAGTTCTACAGCTGGCCTGCAAGTATTGAGAATTCCCTGTCCCAAATCCCTACACGATGGGCTGAGCCCATGGGGGGGACCATAAGGACACGCATACCAGGCTGATCTCAGGTTAGTTGCCCCGAGGAAAGGCACTCTGACAAATACCTAGGTCCCAAGTTATTTAGGTCTTTATACTTGCCTGCTGCCCAGTTGCTTCTCCTGATGCTCAGGCTGCTTTCTCCCCAGCATGCGACAGCCATTATTCTATCTGTGTGCTGCCTTCTCTTGCTGAAAATAAAGAAGCCTTTGGATTTGCATTGGAGTGCCATGCCCTCCTGCCAATGACCAGGCATCAGTTCTAGCCTGATCCTGTTTGCATTCAGCTGGGCTGATGGCACTCCAGAGATGACTGTGCACTGTTTGCAACACCATGTTGCTCCAGTGTTATCTAAAGCTAGCTCCAATAATGTTTACAACAAGTCTGTAATGTAGGCTAGTACTTATTATCCTCACTATTATTTACAGACACAGGGTGGTGGTGAGGAGGGTAAATCAGAAAGAGAACTTGCTGATGGCGTTCAGCAACCCAATGAGCTCACCTGGGCATGGACTATGGGTCCTGGTTCATAACTCATATCTTAAAAGTTATGAGAATACTTTATTTAAAAGGGTTTTTTTATATATAAAAAAAACAGGTTAGAAGATCCAATCAGCTCAAAGACATTGGGATCCTCCTCCCCTTTAAAAAAAGAAGAAGTTGTTGAACCCAACCTTTCCTTTCTTCTGATCAGCCTTAGGCCACAGCTTTGATCTATATTTTAGTCCCCAAAGTCCCTTATCGGAGAACACACAAGAAAGGGGAATGGAACGAGATACAGAGTGGATGACAAAAGTTGGACTCAGGGTCATTTTTTAAGCACTTTAATCTCTCTGAAGCACAAATCAAACTGAATAACATTATTGCAGATAAGGCTGCTGTGTTTTCTTTAGGAGGAGGCTGCACAGCAGAGGTGGTGGTTGTGACTGGAGATACCGCCGTGCCTCTGAGGCTCAGTTCAGCTCCCATAGAGTGAAATGTATTTTTTCTTTGTACCAAATAAGATGGAAAAAGATCAAACAGTTAATGTATTTATTTTATTCACTGCGATGTCTTGTTTGCCTTCCTTGGCTTCTTTTCTGTCCCTTTACTGTAGAAATCAACATCTCCTGTCTACAGTTTGCATGCCTTCAAGTTGTCAGGCCAATAGTAAGGGAGGATGCATGGGCAGAAATTCAACTGTCCATACTGGGCAGCTTGAGGAAAACCTTTGAACAGTACTTTCACCCTCTCTTCCAAATGGTTATCCAGTGAAATAAGCTTCCAACTAGGACACTTCCCTTGGCCATAGCTCAGTGGTAGAGCACATGTTGTGGACTCTCCTTGCTTGGAGGTTTTTAAGCAGAGGTTGGATGGCCACCTGTCATGGATGCTTTAGCTGAGATTCCTGCTAGATGATCCTTGGGTCCCTTCCAACTCTATGATTCCATGTTTTCCATGGTTCCAGGTTGGCATCTCCAGGTAGGGCTGGGAAAGGCTCCTGCATTAATCCTTGGAGAGTTGCTGCCAGTCCATGGTAGACAGTGTTAAGTTAGATGGACCAGTGGTATGACTCAGTAGAAGGCAGCTTCCGAAGAAGAGAAGAAGAGCTGTGCTGGATCAGGCAATCCATTACAATGGGTTGTTTCCAGTGCTGGTCATACTCATAGAGGAGACCCAATGAAATCTACAGATCTAAGTTAGCAATGCACATTCATTTCAATGACTCACATCCTCCCCACTTGCTGAATTTCGGTGTGTCAGAAGAATGGTAAATGTAGAAACCCAGCCAAAAAAAGAAAGAGGGATGAAGATAGCAACAAATTCTGTTTCTCTTCCTCACAGAGCTTTGCCTCCAACATCCCTTTCCAAGTAGCTGCTAATGCCACACACATTCACGCAGTCATTTACCGGTAGCCAGCAATACCCTTAACAAAATATGTGCCTGGCAATTCTGCCACAGACTACTCAAAATATTTGCTGTCATTCTGGTCCCATCAACCCTCTCCTGCCCAAACTCATAACCAGGGCTTTTTTCAGCCGGAACTTGCCAGAACTCAGTTCTGGCACCTCTCAGGTGGGGGCCATTGCCATTATAAGAAAACAAGGGAGGTGTTCATGGAGAGTTCCAGCACCTCTTGTTCTAAAAAGCAGAAGCAATGATTACAACTATACAACAATATCGTAACACATATTGAGAGCATATGTATTGTGCAAAATGAATGTGTAACATGAAATCCATGCCACCTGGTATGTGAAGAACTGGTCCTGAAGTTGGAGATGTAGTAATTTTATTTGGATATACTTCTATCCAAACTTCTCAGATTGCAGGATGCAATCAACAGAATTTTTAACAGGAAGTGATATCCTAACAGCAAATAGATGTTTTAATTGCTTAAATATTCTTTGCCCTGCCAGTATTTGACCTATAAACTGACCTTATTTGTAAATGCAGGTGAAAAAGTAGGAAAAAGCTATGCTCATGTTATGTATTTTGGTAATGACACCTACACGCTACATATCTACAGTGACTGGAGGGGGCTCAGACAGAACCTGGCCAGCAGTTTTGAGAGTGTAGGAATGGGAAGCCGTTCCCAAAATGAAGCATGGCTGCTAAAGTGCTTTCGTGAGAGGGGGAACATTCTTTACCTTCTACACTAATATATGCTAAATACATTCTTTCACTGTGCCAGAGGTTGCTGCATTTTTACAACAGATGCAAATATATATTAGCTGTAAAGTTCTCTCATGATACAATCTTGTTTTTTGTTGCTGGAATTAAACACAGACTTGAGAACAAAGACCATCAAGACTTTAGCCTTCTGAGACTCAATTATCTCATTCTCTAACCTTTATAAAGGCAGCAACAGTATTGGCTTTTCCTCTCCTGGGATATTTATGTAAGCTGTAGATCCAATATGCACTGTAAGCCTAGTGGCAGAATTGAAACTGTGCTGAAGACAAATATTTCTGGCACTTTGGGTAATAAGGAATTTCATATTGTTTAAATAAGTGTTGGGGAACCTGCTGCTCCCCTTATTTCAAGCAGTCTTTCAGATGATATGGGCCCACCCTTGTTCTCCAAACCACTGAAACCACCCCTCTAGGAACCACTTCCTCTTCCATGTAGGGTGGGAAGAGAGAGAGGATATCGCTGCTACTCAGTGAGCTTGGAATGACACCTTGCAGGGGAGACCAGAGGAAAAAAGGAGGGCAGGAGGGAAACAGACAGTGAGATGGAATGGAGGAGGGAGCCATCTGCAACTGATTGGTTCCAACTTGTGCTCATGAAGGGGGGATGGAGCATGTGTCAAAAGAATAGAATCATATACTTGTAGAGTTGGAGTGTACCCCAAGGGTCATCTAGTCCAGCCCCCTGCAATGCAGGACGGTCCCCCATCCAATTTGAAACCATACTGGACCCTGCTTAGTTTTGCAAATGTGCTAGCAGCTTTATCGCTGCAACACTAGGAAGGTGAACAGAAGCAAATTTGGGACATCTCTTCCACATGTCTTCCCAATGGTTGGATCCATTTGACAGAACTTGGCAAGGCAAGCCACACAGAAGAGGGAGGAAAGGTAGCATTTCATCAGGATCACTACTGATGCCCATAGCTTTGCTGAAAATGTCTCCCCAACTGCCAATACGAATTCAGCTCATATTGCCAGGAAGCTGTCTCCATTTCAATTCTAGGCACAACCACATTCTTATTTACATACCAAACAACCTGTTTGACCAAGCGTTCCATCTTCATTTGTTTCCCAAACTGCGGTGGACATCTGCAGTATGATCTGCCATAAATAAGTCATAATAATTAGTCTGCTGCTTTTCTCACATTAATGAGGTGCTAGAAATTCCCCATGGTGATTCATAGTTCAAAGGCTATGCACCCCAGGGTTTCCATCAACCACAATTGTGAAGGGTCTGCTAAATACAGCTATTTTGCTTTTCTAGACACTCTTGGACAGAATATTTCTAGATAATTTAACTATGAATTCAACCTTAGGATCAGTTTACCATTAGGCGGGATAGAGTGCTCCACCAGTGGATCCTTTCCAACAATGGTAACTCATAAAAGGACCCAGCAAAGATTACTTCAAGTCAGCTCAGTCTCGGGTCTTTCAGTGGTGAGCTATCTGCAACACGGTCTCTATGAGGTGACTCACACAAGGGGCTAAAAGTTGTTGCCACTGGATTTGCTTAACTCACTGGATCTCTCTCTGAGTTGTTGTCATAGAGGCAACTTGTAGATTAGGATAGGGAATCAAAGAATTGCAGAGTTGGAAGGGATCCCAAGGGTCATCTTGCCCAACCCCCTGCAATGCAGGAATCTCAGCTAAAGCATCCATGCCTTCTGGAAGCTGTGGCCTTCCAGATGTACTTGGACAGCAGTGCTCATCATCCCCAGCCACAATGGCTAATGGTCAGGGATGATAAGAGCCATAGTCCAGTGACATCTGGAGGGCCACAGGTTCCCCATCACTATCCTAGAGCGACCTAGAATTTGCTGTTGCTACAGCATTGTAAAGGTTTTTCTTTCTACACTTTTGCAATTGTAGAGATGCATAAATTCACTTGGGCTTTTCTAACCTAGAAACAGACCCTAAATAGCAGTAGTTTTGACAATAAGGCAATAGTATGAATGTTAGTTCATTTGGAGGCAGTAATTGGTGTTGTCACTCACTAATGGTTGACAGATGCTCTTTTGCAAATGTGGCTCCCTTTGTTTCTTCAATCTTCCTGACTGACTGTGGAATTCATGTCTTTCACATTTAAAAGTTTATGTGCGATGTTAATGAGATAAATCTGGCAGAAGGAAAATGAATGGTCTTTCTTCTCATGTATACGACATAGGCTCAAAGTCACCTTTCAAAATGGTATGCACACCATTCCATACACCAGTTAGCTGAGGTTTTCTAGCATGGCGTGGGATGTGCAGTGGCTCTGGAACGTAATATTTTGCAGTTCAGCTTTTGTTAGGAAGAAAAAAGTTATCAATCTGGGCAATGTTAAAGAGTCAAAAGGAGCAGATGAACAGTAGTTGGGCCAGGATTGGTGCAATATGCTCAAACCATCTTGCCTTGGTGAGCAACCTGGCCACTAAATTTTGTACCAGTTGACATTTCTAAACAAGTCTTTGGAGGCAGCCCCACATTTAACGAAATGCAGTAATCTAACCTTGAGGTTACCAGAGCATAGACAACAGCAGTTAGGCTATCCCTGTCCAGATAGGGGCATAGCTGGGCCACTCCCATGCCCCTGAGGCCACCTGAGCTCCAAGCAACAACAGATCTAGGAGCACCCCAGGCTGCATTCTATGGACCATAGTTTTATCTATTTACAAGTCTGATTTGAGCATAATTAGTTAAGCAGGACCATGGCATCCCAGTTTGCCGCTGCTTCCGCACCCCAACCAAAGCCTGCGTTTGTGAGGAGGCCCCTACAAAGAGGCAACAATGACAGCAAGTTTCAGGAAGATTTCAGCAAGATCCAGCAGGGTGGTTAGGGTGTTTGTGGGGGTGCCACCTCTTGAGCTTTCATAGTTGAGGCCCAAGTTAAAGCCAAAGGTACCCCACCCACGAGACCCAAAACAGTGTGAGCATGTTGCCAAGCACTGCCACTATTCCTTGCAATGTTCTTGGACCAAGTTGTTCTTTGTTTTTTTATTGTTGTTTTAAATGTTATTTTTATTTCCAATTACTTATATACTGTAATTCCTTTGTTTTTTTTAAAATCAAGTGTTGCACAACAAATATATATAAACAACTAGCTGACCTGGCCACGCCTTGCTGTGGCTATGTGTGTGAATGCTGTGGTGTTGATGGCTGCGTCTGTGGGTGGTGGTAGGAGAGGAGAGGGCCGGCAGTGGCTGTGGGTATGGTGTCTGGCCTGCCTTTCATGGCAGCTGCGGTGGGGAAGTGGGCAGCGGGTGGCCCAGGCTGGCTCTGATGGCGTCGTCATGAGCGGCTGTGGAGAAGGGCTGGGGCCTTCCTTTCACTGTGGCGGGGTGGCTAAGGGGCCTGGGTGGCGGTTGGGCTGGGCCTGCATTTGATGGCATTAACGGTGACGACCCGGGCTGTGGTGACAGTGCCGGCCTAGAAGTTCCCCTGTTCAACTTCCGTCTGCCCCTTCTCTGTCCCCACCCCCGTTTTCAATTACCCTCTTCTCACCCCCCTCTTTTCTATTACCCTCTTCTCGGGCCTCCCTTTTCAATTACCGGTTTGTGAGCTTGCAAATGGCCGATGCAGCTCTGAGGTTTTGATGGTGATGTCTAAAAGCTGCGCCAGTTTTTTGCTTTTGTAGCTGTAGTAACAGTATAGCCGTCGCTGGAGGGCGCTGTTTTGCTGATGACATGTAATAGCTGTGACAGGTTTTTTTGCGTTTAAACTTTATTTTAGGTATGACAGGTGTGGTTTTTCTGAATTTTTATTATGCCATATTATTTTGACATGGTAATGGAACGCTGTGTCCAAATTTGATGCGATTTGGTCCAGCGGTTACGCAGCAAGGGTGTTTCGGACAAACACGCAATGGGAACATTTTTATATATATAGATAAATACAACATGTCAACCAAACTCAGATTGCTGTAACAGAACAATTTTTCTTTTTCTTTAACTGTCTGCATCAGCCTGGCAACATAGAAAGGTGTTCGGCAAAGGCTTAAGAATAAATATTGAAGATTCCTGCTGAATCTCCATCAGAAGAGCAATCTACAAGACGGGACTGATAGCAGTGAAGGTTCAGTTTCATATTGACGTTGGATGAGCATCGTAAACTCAGCAGACAACAAGCAATGCTCCTGCAGATGATCTCCATGATTGAGTTGGAATATAAGAGTTCTTGCCCTGGACCTGAGCTGGCTTTGTAAATTAAATACAGGAACCTTTAGCCTGACTTGGTAGCAGATGGGCAGCTAGTGCAGATGTTTTAACAAGGATTGCATGTATTGACAGCTGTCTGCCCTCTTCAGTCTAGCTGCCACATTCTGCCCAAGCTGGAGCAGGCCCACTTTCGTTGCATTCTAATGTGAACAAGACGTTTTATTTATTTATTTCGTGCACATGCTCTTAACCATTTGCCCTGATGTATGGCAGTGCGATAAAGATCTTCTTGACAGAGTACGAGCAATTGCCCGGTTTGTGATCTATTCCTTAAGCTTCACAGTTGTTTCAGCTCAGTAAAATGGATTCCTTTATCTTTCTGCAATAATTGATTGTTGCTGTGCTGTTTGACCCTAAGTCTTGCTTTTTATAGGGGATTTTTTTTAAATTTGCTGCTGTATTGATTTTTGTTTTATTGGAATTTTCATTTTTAAGCTGTATTGTTTTCTGCATTGCCCAGAGAACCATTATTATTGGGCAGCTGATAAATGGAATAAATAAAATAAAGTTTGCCTTCATAACTTTCAAGAAAAGTAAAATCTAAATGGAAGGGTCACCAGAAGGCAGTGGCAGAGGAGTGAGGGGAAAGGAACAGTGAATTATACCAAGGGCAGGTGAAGATCTAAAATGAATTTGATTGCTTTTTAGGCTGCATTTCTGACCTTACTAAAATAATGGCCGAGTAAATTTAGGGATAAATCTAAGTAATTCTCACTTTAAAAGCAAAAATATGCATGGCAACAAGTTAGTGTCCTGCTTTCATGCTGCATAAAACAAAACCTTTAGCATTTGTGGGGAAGCCCTATAGCAGAGATATTTGAGGAAACATCAGGGCACCATTAGAACAGGCTTTCTCAACCTTGGGTTCCCAGATTCTGTTGGCCTAACACTCCCGTCACCCTTCACTGCTGCTCCTGCTGGCTATGGAGGACAGGAGTTGCAGCCCAACAACATCTGGGGACCCAAGATGGAGAAAGGCTGCTGTAGAATGACCATACCTTCCCATTACTCCGGAGTTGCAGGAGCCAAGAATGGATTCAATCGCACCAGCCGCATCATTCATCTAATGCTAGATTAAAGTCTCTTCTCTCCGCCTGCTGCAGAAATTGGTCCACCATGACATGGGAGTCGGAGAGAGGAGAGATATTTGGCGAGTGGGGGAAGACTCTAAAGACGTCTGGGAGTATTAGGATTCATACACTGAACAAGGAGGTGCTTCGAGAGCCTTTTTGTCTCACTCTAAACAGCCAAATTGTTTGGCTTGGTTTTTCAGCCTGACCCCTAAGCTCTTCTGAAATGGGGCTGCTGATGCCCCAGGAAACAAGTCTGCAGAGTGCTATAGCATTATTGTCAGGTGTGTCCTCACTATCTTTGATCTTTTCATCTACTACTTAACCCCCTCCCCAAATGCCCACACACTTGCCAAACTTTGAAAAGATCCTTGCAAAGAAATTCACCAGTGGTGGGCATTTGGCTCAGCCTCAATCTAAACTGTGTTTTTTCATCACATGCAAGAGCCAACAGTATCCAGTTACCCAAACTTCCAGTTTTGTATAACCCTTTTATCCATTTCCCTTGCTCTGATTAATATGTAAACATACCTTCCTAGCTGTTGATGTTTAATCATCAAGTATGATACCATGAACCCCCAACTCTGGTCAAGACCAGAGCCAAGCAGAGAGTTACAATGGCTGATATGGAATTTTGAGGAAAACCTTGAGCAGAATAAGACAGACCAGCAATCTGACCTCTTATGTCAGCTGATCTTGAACCAGTGTAGCAAGAATGCTGAGCGAGCTCCAAGGAGGCAGCTGTGTGAAATGGGTAGGATCACAGTCTGTGACATGTTTGGAGGTTATTTCAAACAATATTTCATATACTATAGCACGCCTGCACAACTTGGAAGCCACCAAGCCAAATGCAGCTCCTCAATCATATATAGTGGCTTGATAAAGCACCTGTCTCAGACTGCATAAAGCAGCAACAACTGAGCAGGGGTATTGCTCTAGCCCCTGGGATGGTCAGCAGCCATGGCTTAGGTAGGCTGGCTTCCAGTTTGTGTTCCAAAGTTGTGCTGGGCAAGACACTATTATTGGCAAGTTCTTGGAGGGTGTAACTTCTGGTACTCTTGCAAAGAAATCCATGCTAGATAAAGACCCAGAATTGTTTGTTTTAATATGTCAGTTCACATGTTCACTATTTTTGTCATGGTATCAGTCTAAAAAGAAGCACACCGAAACTTTCATTATGAAATATTCTGTGCAAGGTTTCCTAGAATGAACTGTTGCTCACCATAGTCAACCAGGCAAGCTTTTTAAGGTTTAATGTTTTACTATGTTTTTATATATGTTGGAACCTGCCCAGAGTGGCTGAGGCAACCCAGTCAGATGGGCGGGGTACAAATAAATTACTACTACTACTACTACTACTACTACTACTACTATGAAATGAGATGAAACAAACTCAAAATTGAATTATTATTTTTAGAGAAATTAAAGTTGACAGATTTATTGATCTCTACTTCAGAGAAAGTAGCACTTGAGGAATATGTGGTCTGGATGGATTGATGTAATTCACTCCTGGGACAAATGACCCACTTGCCTAGTGAGTCAACAGGTCTCCCATGGCTAGAAAGGAGTGCCCCCCCCACAAAACAGAGGGAGGACACTGCATAACAAACAATGCCTCACCTACTCATGCTATGTCTTGCCATGATCAATGAAGCTGCTCAGAAGATGCCAGAAAGGATTTATGGCCTTTCATTATATCATTTCATCTTTATGAAACAGTGGAACACCCAAATACACCCATATCCAAATATAGGATATGATGTTCTTGACGGAGGTCAAAGCTCAAAAAGCTCTTATTTTCAAGACAAGAAGCTTAATGCGTCTCAAGATCTCTACTCTTGCTTTCTGCCAGACTTAATTAAAACATGCAGCTCACTCTGATGAAAGCATGTTCTCATCAAGATTACAAATCTTGTTTGATTTAAACACTTTGCCTTGACAAATTGCCAATAAAAATCAAAATGAATGTCTTTCAGAGTACATTTCCCATATGCTAATGAAGCACTGCAGCAATATACAGCAGCAATCATAACATGGTTGTACATTGTCTTGATATTTGTTATTCCAAAGCAAGTTTCTATTTTGCCACTGGTACACACATAACCATGTGTGCACCTCCACGTCACTGCAAAAAAATCTGCTCATATTCCATCTAATTTTATCTAAATGCTAGATCCTAATCTCAGTTGGAAGAGAGCTAAGCAAACACCCACAATGTGATTTAGGGGTAGCCTACTGTCTTGAACCAGAGCAGCACACGGAAATGCCATTTACCTTCCCACTGGAGTGGTACCTATTTCTCTACTTGCACTTTGATGTGCTTTCGAACTGCTAGGTTGGTAGGAGCAGGGACCGAGCAACGGGAGCTCACCCTGTCGTGGGGATTCGAACCGCTAACCTTCTGATCGGCAAGCCCTAGGCTCTGTGGTTTAGACCACAGCGCCACCCAGAAGCTGTACGCCGGCTCCCTCGGCCAGTAAAGCAAGATGAGCGCCGCAACCCCAGAGTCGTCCGCGACTGGACCCAACGGTCAGGGGTCCCTTTACTTTTACTTTACTGCCTTTCTCCAATATATTTGCAGTACAAATATAGTATATGATTACTGAGAAGGAAGTCCCATTGAGTTCCATGGGGCTTATTCCCATGTAAGTAAGTATAGAATTGCAGTCATAAAGAAATAGGCATGCAAATTTCAATCAATAAATAGCCAAGCAAACAAAGGTGCCCTCTGTGTGCACACTGCTAATTGGCTTTTGGCAACGAATAGGCTTACTTTCAACAATGTGGAAAAAAATTGAACTGAGATCTCCATTTGTATTTTAGAGCATGGGTGGTGGTTGGGGGAGTGCCTGTAACAAGACACAGAAAGATCAAAGGCCACCTTCACAACCACCTTCTAATTTAAATTAGGCTGTGGGATCGGGGGAGGGGTCCAAGTGAAATCCTTTCTAAAGACGCAGCTATGAATGTCCACTTTGACTGCAAATCCATTCTGGGCCTTGTTAAACAGGGAGGGGGGGGTACTTTGCTTCCTTTTCCCTGAGGGTGGGGTGAAATCCTGCATTTGTCCTCCAAACCCCTTCCTGGTGCACTTTTAATGAGAACGAATCCTTTTCTTGTCCATGGCTCTGAGAACTGCGCGTAGCAGTTGGGAACTAGGATGTGAGGGAAGTCGCTGCAAGACCTCACAATGCGGACCACCAATAAGCACAACATAAACAACTGTAACCTTTGGGCCACCCAAGGGCTGGATGTGAAAAGTGGGAAGGATTTTCTCATTTGCCTACGGCCCCATCCAGAAAACCTGGAAGACAATTCTGACAGGGTGATGCTGCACCAAGATTGGATTTGGATTTGATATCCCGCTTTATCACTACCCGAAGGAGTCTCCAAGCGGCTCACATTCTCCTTTCCCTTCCTCCCCCACAACAAACACTCTGTGAGGTGAGTGGGGCTGAGAGACTTCAGAGAAGTGTGACTAGCCCAAGGTCACCCAGCAGCTGCATGTGGAGGAGCGGAGACGCGAACCTGGTTCCCCAGATTACGAGTCTATCACTCTCAACCACTACACCACACTGGCGGGGTATCAGCCATAGGTTAACATAAGACGTCAAAGGGAAAGGAAGAAAGCCATAAAGGACCATTCATTCTGCCTAGCCCTCCTGGTGTCCCCATAATCTGGCTGCTCTTGCCTGCCAGTTAGGAAGCGGGCCTTGCTGACACTACCCCACTGCAAATCCCCCACCCCTGAACAGGGTACCAGTTGCATAACAGAGGGAGAAGTTGTTCGGAAGAGCAATGTGGTGTGCAGTCATGTAAGGAACTTAGTTAAGAAGAAAGGAGTCACAAGAAAGGAGATTCCAACTAAACACCAGGAAGAACATTCTGACAGTCAGAGCTGTTCGATAATGAAACGGATTCCCTTGAGAGGTATTGGACTCTCCTTCCTTGGAGGTGTTTAAGCAGAGGTTGAGCGGCCATCTGTTGAGGATGCTTTAGTTGAGATTCCTGCATTGCAAGGGGTTGGACTCAATGACCCTTGGGGATCCCTTCCAACTCTGTGATTCTATGTTTCCAAGCACATTCTCTTGTCTCTTTTATTATTTATTCATTTCTTTGTTCATTCAGTTTATTTCACAGGGCAGCGTACTACACTAAGAATATAATGTACTAGGTTGTGGATGGTTGGTGGAAGGACCCGGTGGTGGAGAGCAGGCAGGGGGCATGGCTGGCGCGTGTCCCAGGGGCGTGACACGCTGCCCACAGGGGCCTAGTGCGCGTCCCGGGGTGTGGTGTGCCACCCACAGGGGCATGGCACATGTCCTGGGGGCATGGCGCGCGGGGGAGGGGGCAGCTGCGATGGCACCCTACTGGGATCGTGCCACCGGGGGCGATGTGCTCCCCCCCCACACCCCTGTTCCTCCACCAGTGGAAGGACCCTGAGAAGAAGAAGAGTTTGGATTTGATATCCCGCTTTATCACTACCCGAAGGAGTCTCAAAGCGGCTCACATTCTCCTTTCCCTTCCTCCCCCACAACAAACACTCTGTGAGGTGAGTGGGGCTGAGAGACTTCAAAGAAGTGTGACTAGCCCAAGGTCACCCAGCAGCTGCATGTGGAGGAGTGGGGAAGCGAACTCGGTTCACCAGATTATGAGTCTACCGCTCTTAACCATTACACCACACTGAGTGAGAGTCAAGTATGAGGGACTGGGAGAAGAAAGGGAAGTTCCCAGCTGGGAGGGGCCACCACTTTCTGTGTGCGACAAGGGTTAAGAATTACCTTTGAGAGAGGACGCTTCACCCCCCACCCCCAGTTTTTATCTAGATTAGTTTTATTATTTTATTTTATTTTATTATGAAAAAGTTTTTAGTAAAATATTAAGAAAAGGAACATAATTTGCACAACATAAAAATCAAAACATAATACACATTCCGGAGTCAAATTAGAAACTGACACGGCTTCTGTAAATCCGAGACTGTCCCTGGAAAATAGGGACACTTGGGAGGTCTGTAGCTGTGTTCTGATCCATATATAAAACCTCCCGCTGCCATGATTCTTTTTATTTTGGAAGGCTGAGGAAGAAGAGAAACTGGCTAACAAGAGTTTGGCAACAATGGAGGATTTCTCCCAGGACAGGTCCTTCCAAGCCCTGAAGAATTCTCAGAAAAAGTCTGAGCATTTTCAGAGCATTCACCCAAATGACTTGGACAACGCAGCCCATGCAGAATAGCATTCATCCATCTCTAGGCTGGGGTAGAAAACTCATACTTTGTCCCCTACCAGCTATTACACAGCTGTCCACTTGTGAGCAGATGGCATAAAGCAATACAGACATGGATCTATGAGGCTGAACCCACGTGTTTCAATTTGCTTTCACTTTAAAGAATTGCAACATCCATGGACAAGGTTTCTTCAGAGTCTCAAATCTGCCTCAGAGTTTAAGAGGAGATCTGGTATGGTTGTTATCTATACTGTACAGTTATCTATACAGTTATCTGAAGTCTCAGACTCTTCTCATCATAAGTTTCAATTAATATTTTAAACTCCAGCGAGTTCCATCACTCTCAACCTTTGCCTGCCTTCTTTTCTCCCAGAGTCCAAAATACTCAGGGCTTTTTTCAGCTGGAACTCACTGGGACTCAGTCCTGGCACCTCGCAGCTGGGCAGCATTGTCATCCATGGTAACTTCTGGCACCTCTTTTTCTAGAAATATAGCCCTGAGAATACTTATCTCTTTTGTTTAGCTTCCTTTCCACTGTGTGTGTGTGTGTGTGTGTGTGTGTGTGTGTGTGTGTGTGTGTAGGCTTCTAGCTGCAACTTCTGTAGGCTGTGGAGCTCCCCCAATTATATGGTTTCTGCTCTCCTTCTCACTGTTCATCTGAGTCTTTATCTACTGATAAGGGTGGGGGTGGAACTCTTATTCCCATGCCAGCCAATTTCTGGCACATATGTGTCTATAATTGGGCATGCTAATGCCAAAGAGGGCAAGTCACCTGTTGACAGCTCCTTACATGACACAGAAAGAGGTAGTTGAGTCCTGTTGTGATGAAATATGCACTGCATTATTTCAGAGTGCAGGTGAAAGAATGATTTCTTAAATCCACATTTCTCTCCTGATCTGCTATGTTTCTACCTGCAGGGAGTCCCACCCAGGAATGTTCTAGAATGCAATATACACCTGCAGATTGATGTAGTAGAATTTGCTACCTCATGTCAATTTGGCCTCAGTCATCAGTCATGCCGACCCATTAGTTAATATAACTCACAATTTTGCAATTTCCTTTGTACTCATCCCTCGCCTATAGTTTTTCCAGGACAGATTATGGGGGAAGTGCAGAGACCATTCAGGCTCCCTTCCCTACCACTTTAAAGGACCTTTTAAATGCTATCCCATATTGGCATGACACCATTGCACCAGTCTTCACCAGGAATTGGCACTTCAACAGAAAGGGAGAATCGATGGTGTATTCTAACCATAATTATATGGTTTAGCACTAGATGGCACTTAGATAGACTTAGTTGTATCTCCATGGAGTCAAGAGTCTCCTGTTGCTCTTCTGTCCTTAGTGGAGGGTGTCAATAAAGTTTCTGTCTTGTTTCTTGACCGGAGTGCCCTCTAAGCCTTCTGTGAGGCTTAATGTGTGAAATTAGCCGCTCCTCGTGTGTTTGGGTATTTATTCCACCTGGTAAATGAGATGCAGGGGAGCCAGTCATATCTAAGAAAATCCCACAGATCTAATGTAATGTAATCTAGAAACCATGGAAGTTTAAGGAATATGAAATGGCTTCCAAACATGAGTTCTTTTCAGTTTCTCTCTATCCCGACGCTGCAGGAAATGGGGAGGGAGAAGAGATGCAGATGGGTCCTATTAATCATGGAAGGATGAATGTACAGGGTGAGTGGAGACCTCACAAAATGACTTACAAGCAGGGTAAACTTTGTCAAAGTCCATGTTAAACAGCAATAAATAAAACCAGTAAAATTAAGTAAAACACTTAAAAATATAGAATTCAGAGAATAAAACTTATATCAACCAAAGCTTTCTGATTATTGATGCTGAGAAGGAATATTACTGTCAGCTATTTTGTGTTTGGTTTTTGGCAGTGATTTAAAGGCTCATTTGCACAGGAGGGTCAAAAGTTCATTGTTTTTGGCAGCTGTCTGTCTCGGGAGACAATGGAAGGGTGCGTCTTTGGGGGTGAAGTCAAACAGTTGGAGAATTACAATGCCTGCTGTGGCTGTAGAGGACAATAATGGGAGAGACATGTTTTATTGCAAGTGGGGCAATAAGTTTAAAGGAATGGTTTGCACAGGAAGTTCTACTTAAGAAGATCAAAGGTTCAATCTAGGAATCTGGCAATTACAGGGAAATAGAATCTTAACCAGGAGCGTTCTCTCCTTCTGATTCGGGAGAATAGTAATACAATGGTACCAAAGTCAAGCTAGTAAATGGAGTAGTTAGCCAGCTATTGTGCACTCAGAGAAATTTGAAGAGCATGAACTAAGGAGTTGAAACATTTTAAGAGAACACTGCAGCAGAAAGGAGCCTTCAGAAAAAACTCTAAGGGATCCAGACACCAAACTAAGGGATGCCAATTAACAAATATTGACTTGATTAGGTAAATGACCTTTAATAGGCAAAGTTGAATGTGATTATAGGTAGTGGCGCCCGCCCTGTGGAACGCCCTCCCTTCAGATGTCAAAGAGAACAACAACTACCAGACCTTTAGAAGACATCTGAAGGCAGCCCTGTTTAGGGAGGCTTTTAATGTTTAATAGATTACTGTATTTTAATGTTCTTTTGGAAGCCGCCCAGAGTGGCTGGGGAGACCCAGCCAGATGGGCGGGGTATAAATAATAAATTATTATTATTATTATTATTATTATATGTCTTTATTTATTTTTATTTTAGTGGTAACCAAGCAGACTGTAACATTATTTTTTTCTGAAATAATATTGTCAAATTTTTAACCTGTTGCCTTACTAAAACCTTGAGTAAAAACAAAGTTGGGGAGAACTTTGTTATTCACCCCACACCTAAGTGCCATACTGTTCTTCCGAAAAAAGAGGGTTGTGCAGACCATGTATATGTGTTTGTGTGTGTGTCTGTAACCACAATAGCCTATATTCTTGAGGGTAAAGGGGCTGTTTAGTGGAGGCAACCAGAGAAAAAAAGATACCCACTTGTTGGCAAGGCTAAAGTTAGGACGGGATTAACCTGGCTGGTTGGCTTGCCCCTCTCCAGATAGAGAGCCAAAGGAGAATTTGTTGGGTGGTCTGGTCACTTACATCACAGCAAGAGAAAATTGTTAAATGAGGGTCACACAACAAAGTTTCTCAGTCCTGTGACACTCTGGGTCTATGTTCTATCCCAATATTAGTTGAGAACACAATTTAATTTCATACGTATACATATGTGTATTATTGCTGTTATGTAAATTTTAATGTATTATTTTTGTATTATCGATTTAATAAGCTGGTCTGTGACCGTAAGAATAAATTCATTCAATTTAATTTCAAGGTGAACAAAGAAAACACATATTACCATAATACAAGCGTATTTGTTCCAAAATCAGCTCATTTCTTATACCCAGTTTATTACACATCTGAGTAAGATCTTAGTTTCACTTTTTTTAAAAAGAGAGCTCTGAAGATGCTATCTCTGTAAACATTTGCAGAGGAGAACATTGGCACAAAAGCACAAAGCAATCCCCATTGTTGTGCATTGCATTGGCATGCCATCAAACTTATCTATTGGCTGCAGTGCTACCGGTAGGAGAGGAAGCACGGGGCTCACCTAGCCCTGTATAAACTGACAGATGGCAGAACATGACAGACTTTACAAAATAATATGTCAAAGTTGATTCTTTTAAACACCAGGTAAGGTGATTTTTTAAAAGTGTTTCTTTAGGCTCTTCAGATTATAAAACTCTCAGCATGTGCTAATCTTAAGCAAAATTCTGCATCAGCTTGAACTGGACTAAAATAAAGGACCTGAATTGATACACTCTGGTTAAGTTCATTCAGTATGCAAACTAATTATCATCAGCTTTGGTAAAGGAAGTGCAGTCTTTGAATATAGCAAGTCATTATAGAGCCTCAGAATGTTCTGCCCACCAGGACAAGGGCACTGATTTGATTCAGTTTGCATTTAAAGGCAAATCTACTTACTTCACACTTTTTGAAACAATACACCAACCAACACGCAGCCATCCTTTCGTATGTGTACTTCTCCAAATGTAGCAATGCAGTTCTCTGGCCAAGTAATGTGTGCAAAAATGGATACACTGGAGTAAAGTATGAATAAAATGCATATTAGTGGGGGAGGGGGAATGCAAAAAATGCATTAATATTAGGGAAATTGGTTTGCAAACATGTGTCTTTTGGGAGAAATTTGCATTAAAATGCTGATGAATTTTCCTGATGTGGAAATGTGGAGAACTGAACCTGATTCATATTCATATATATATGAAAAATGGAGAGAAGCCAAAATTGAAGATTCATCCAACCCTACTGCTGGCCCAAGACTATCTCGTGCTTGTATTAGGTTGAACGGTTAGAGGACTTTGTGCAGTGAGGAGAGTGTTTTGTTTTTGCATGCAGGATTTTTTGAACATATGACACCCCCCCCTTGCAGCTGCAATCTGAACACTAGTAAGATCTGCTCTTTGAGATCCATTACCTACTAATCCATTTTAGTGCATATTTACTGGAACCCACAGCGTGTTCTCCAAGGTTCTCCCCATCCACACTGTGGTAAACAGGCCAAATTCTTTCCAGCACCTTGTATTGCTTTTGCCCTCTCATTCACTTGCTGACTCTCTCCATCACAACAGTGGTGGTGGTGGTGGTGGGGGGGGTGAGTGATCACGTGATAGGGAAGGGAAGGAGCACCACCAGCAGCCATCACATGCTCACTCTCTCATCCCCTCTCCCTCACTTTGACAGAAGTTGAGTGAATAACTCTTTCTTCCTCTGCCTCATCTTGTTTTTAATTTGCCTTATTTTTCTCCCTTTCCGTGGACATGGAATGAAGCTGAATGTTGGAAGATTCAGGACATATGAAAGAAAATACTTTTTCACACAGCACATAGCTACACTATGGAACTTGTTCCTACAGTGGGTTTAAAAGAGGATTTGATAAATTCAGGGAGAAGAAGGTTATAAATGGCTACAAGCCATGATGGAGACTCACTCTGCCTCCACAGTCAGAGGCGGTAGTGCTTCTGAACAACAGTTGTTGGAGCCACAGGAAGGGAGAGTGCTATTCTGCTTGAGTTTTGCTTGCACCTTTTCCCCTGGCATCTGGTTGACCACTATGAGAACAGGATGCTGGAGGAGATGGTCCATTGACCTGATTGGCTTGGCCCCAATGGTTTTACAGGGCCTAGCGGGTGTCAATCAGCTTGTGGCATCAGCTTGTTTTTGTTGTTGTTTAGTCGTTTAGTCATGTCCGACTCTTCGTGACCCCATGGACCAGAGCACGCCAGGCACTCCTGTCTTCCACTGCCTCCCGCAGTTTGGTCAGACTCATGTTGGTAGCTTCGAGAACACTGTCCAACCATCTTGTCCTCTGTCGTCCCCTTCTAGTGTAATCTAAAAATAGACTTGAAATGACCATTGCATAGATTTGCCCCCAGCAACAAGTCTGACCCAGCAACAAGTTTTCTTCCCATCAGAAGACTTCTATATTAGATGTGCTCTGAAAGTGGCTGTTACTCTGCCCAGATGGTTGAAGAGTGGAGAGGAGGAATGATTCTCTGTACATTGTTTACTCTACAGTGGTACCTCGGGTTACAGACGCTTCAGGTTACAGACGCTTCAGGTTACAGACTCCGCTAACCCAGAAATAGTACCTCGGGTTAAGAACTTTGCTTCAGGATGAGAACAGAAATCGAGTGGAGGGAGCGGGAGGCCCCATTAGCTAAAGTGGTGCTTCAGGTTAAGAACGTTTTCAGGTTAAGAACGGACCTCCAGAATGAATTAAGTTCTTAACCCGAGGTACCACTGTATTTTCCTTAGAACAGTATTTGCATAAATTGCAATGTTAATTCTTCAATAAACATTTTGAACATAACTGGAATGGGTGACATGTTTATTCCCACTTGCGAATTCACCAGCAGATGAGCTGAACTGAGAAAGAAGATTCTGAAAGACTTTCTGGGTGACTCTGCTGACTGAAAAAGGAACCCCAAATGATTGGCACAATGCACTGACACAGCTGACTGTAGGAAAGCTAGAGACAGAGGGCTTCATCTGTCTTCTTTCAGGCTGGAACAGCAGCCTTTGATATGGAGGACATTTTTTTTGTTACTGGACTGTAAATAAATTGTTTTTGTAGTTGATCAATAAAGCCTAGTCTGGCTGTGCTACCGAGGCCCCTGAATGCAGCTAGTGCAAGAGGTAAAGCACTTGAGATTGGTTGCTAGAGACCAGGGTCTGAAGGCCTGCTCTAGTGCCTTATGAGTGCATTGGAAACCTATGAAGAAAGGGAATAAGCTGAACACCGATGAAAGCGTGTAAATATTCATTCCAAAATTAATTGATCAATTGTCTAGTATAATCAGAAGGAAGGTGGAAAAGAACACAGCAGAGCCTAACCACAGAACAATCATGAAATAGAATGGATGGGAGAGGTGTAATGTCTCATTTGCAGCAGAAATTTGGGATTTATTGTGTTTATTGGGATTTATTGGCCACCTGTACTGTGTATGCTTTTAATTCTGTTCTGCCCAAATCCCTGAGCTGATCTTAGGAGGAGGAGTTTGGATTTGAACTTTGGCTCTCACAAAAAGAGAGATACTGTTTCTCTGGGCGCTAAAGGTGAGCAGAGACCTGTCTCTGAAGCAATGATGTGCTTCCACTGCAAATATAATTAGCCCTTAAAAAGCAATTATCTTACAATGGCCCACTGAAGAGGAGGCAACTCATCTAATAAAGGGTTATATGGGATGACATGCGGTAGAAGAATGGCAAATTCAAAGTGCAGTGTCCCCTCACAGCCACTCCCCCTTCTAAGATTATACAATGTCTGAGATTATACAATACCAATGAGCTTTCAGTCTCTTAGTTGGTTTGGGGTTCTGTTCAACAATGAATGCAGGGTGAGGTTCAGCAAGTGGAAGACAATAAATAGAGCAAAAGGAGGGGATTTTGTATAGAGGAAGGACTCATAAACACTGCCCTTTGCCCCACTGCTCCCCCCCCCCCCCAGGAAAACAGCAATTTAGTGCTGAATTAGAACAAATGACAATCAGGTATTCAGCAGAATGTTATTTGGTCCAATTTAAAGCCAAAGAGTGGATTTTCCAGGGGAAAGAGGAAGGCCAAAGGCAAAACCACTCAGGCCCATGGCTTCTAGGCCTGGAACAAGCAAAAGTGTGGACAGACCCTAAATTACAGCTCACATGGAGCAAATCATGCATACTCAGTGTTACTGGAAAACCTGAGGAACCCTCCCCAAGAGGCAGAGACAAAGGGGGGGGGGACTTCACTACACATGATTCAGCCAGCCTGATGGTCGGGGTATGTAATGTATGTCTGTATGTCTGTATGTATGTATGTCTGTTACCAAGGAGGAGTAGACTGATGTTAAATTCCTTTGATTTAAGCCAGCAAGCAAAAGGACAGTCAAAATAATGTTTTTAGTGTGTGCCTTTATAGTGTCTACCCAGAAGTATTTTCCAGGTGGCATCTTCCCTGCTGTCATTTGAGGGGAGGGGCATAATTTTATTGGCCCTTTGCTACAAAAAAAATGTAGAAAGAAACCCGTAGACTAGAGTATTATCTTATTATTTGTCCATGTCAAATAAACTAGTTCAAAATAAATGTCTCATAATGATTCCTTGCTTCTAGAATGCAACTCGATTAGGGATTTTTGTGGTGCATTTTGCACAGAGACAGAAAAATGTTAAAAATTATTTAGGATGTGGGTTGATGAAATTTTTACTTGGGCCCATTTTATCCCATAAGGCGTAAGATGGAGTTCCTTTTGTCATAATGAAAGGGTGGTGAGTAAAACTGCACCTCTTGAATTTTGCTCACTTCCCAAGGTATTAAAAAGAGTGTGAGAGAGAAATCTTTCAGATTATGATTATGCCAGATATGAGTGAATGCTGCTTATAGATGCAGTGCTGTTTAAAGGTATGCTATCCATGTTTTGTGCAAATAGAAGCCATACTTTATGCCCTTCCTTCTGGCTCCACAAGAGCTAGCAACATGTTGACTGATGGATGTCAGTGTGCAAGGATATATTGATCCAATGCAGACCACAGGCAAATGAGGCCTGACGTAGAGGACTGGAGGCACTGCTGAACATGAATAATTTGTACCTTTTGGTTTCTTGATAGATTCCAGAGATGCATAAATAAGATTTTCAATATCCACAAATCTACATGTACTACAATTGCACTATGCTCTGTATTTCACAATTCCATTACCAGCTTAGATTAGATGCTTTCCACCCACCTACTTAATTTCACCTGGGCCCTGGGCATTTCCAGGGACTCTTCACCTACTCCATTAAATAATGTTGGAAATTAAGTGTGTGTGTAAGTGTGTGTGTGTGTGTGTGTGTGTGTGTGTGTGTATGTGCATCTCCTGATAGTTGGAGCATATGACTGTGCTTTTCATCGATCTGCTCCAAGGATAGCTATGGTATTGTTCCTGTTCCTCAGTGGATCCGACCTGGAGCAGTCAGAGGTTCAGAAGATAGCAACACAACACTCTTCTTCCTACAAGTTATAATTATTTTTATTGATGGCTATTTGTCATAGTTAAGAATCTATAGTACAATTAAAACATGTGTGGCCTCTGGTTGTTATTATTATTATCATTATTCCTCTGTGGGCCAATGGCCTTTGATGAAAAAAAAAATGGTCCCCACTCTTGGTTTAAACATTTAACTGTTTAATCAGAAGCAAGCCCCATTGATGTTAGTAATAATAATAACAATAATAATTTATTGTTCCGCCTGGCCTTCGGGTTGGACTCAGTCTGATGTTTTTTCCTCCCCTTATGGTTTTGATTTTGGGCAATAAATGAAGCTGCATTTAAATTTTAAATTGTATTTTAACCTGTATTTTAATTAACAGTTTTTCTTTCTTTTATATTTTATTGTAATTTTTATTGGTGTTAGCCGCCCTGAGCCCGCTTTCGGCTGGGAAGGGCGGGGTATAAATAAAATTTATTCTTATTCTTATTCTTATTCTTATTCTTATTTATACCCCGCCCATCTGGCTGAGTTTCCCCAGCCACTCTGGGCGGCTCCCAATCGAGTGTTAAAAACAATACAGCATTAAATATTAAAAACCTCCCTAAACAGGGCTGCCTTCAGATGTCTTTTAAAAATAGGATAGCTGCTTATTTCCTTGACCTCTGCTGGAAGGGCATTCCACAGGGCGGGCACCACTACCGAGAAGGCCCTCTGTCTGGTTCCCTGTAACCTCACTTCTCACCAGAAGGCCCTCGGCGCTGGATCTCAGTGTCCGGGCTGAACGATGAGGGTGGAGACGCTCCTTTGGGTATACAGGACCGAGGCCGTTTAGTGCTTTACCTTCCCTAGTAAATGTACTAGGACTGCAGCCTTGGTTCCACTGAATGAACAAGCTGGGGTGTCATGAGAAAGGCCATCCCCATCTCTGCACCATGTTATGCTATACTAGTTCTTGGTGTATGGAATGTGAGTGAGGTACATGCTTTCTCAAAACATCCATCTTTACACCAAGTCCATTTAACTAGAGAGGCGTTCTCTTGGGGGTGGTCTCCCAATTAATATGTTCTGTCCTATTCACTGATTCACTAAGAGACAGGTATTAATATTTCTCTGGAGCGATGAAAACTCACACTTTCATTAACCCGAGTTAAGTTGTTATATGAAGATTTTAGTTAAATTAGGATTTCACAAGACCATTTGACAGGATATTTTATAGGCCTCAAGTTTAGGATTTATTTTTAGGACATTTAAAGTGCTCCAAATATTTGGGATGATATGATAAAGAATAATAAGTTCAGAGAATAAAGGCTTAACTGAACAGTCCTGTAAAGCCACATAGTATGGTGGCATTTTCTTTAGAAAGGATTACTACTCATGTCAGCAAGAAATGAAATAATAAGTCCTATTATCATTTAATAGCTGGTAATTTAATGAATTGCTGCTTGTAATTCATTACACGATTGCACTAATTTATTTAGTGTGTGTGAATATTCAACAAGAAGTTAAGCTTTAGGGGGCAATGTGAGGATTGTACTTGCTCATTTAGGTTAACAGTGGCACCTATCAATAGAAGAATTTAGAGCAGATGGAGATGCTTGAGGGCTCAAAAATGGAATCAACTACCAGTAAATCCATTAAGAAACCATCCTAAACTGGGGGGGAGCCCTTAATTTTTAAATTTTACTTTACAATATGTGTATTTCCAGTTCGATTGGGTAATCCCCCCTCTGGAAAGGTTGAGGCTAAGCAGCCGCTCTGAAAGAACTACTGAACTGTCGCTTAATTTGGAACTTATTAGAGTGGTGAGAGATGGAGACGGCCAGTTGCAATAACTTTTGGAATGGATACAAACATCATTGGGAGGCGCACTGCGATTTATGGGAGAATCATTGACATTAAGAGCTGTTCGACAGTGGAATTTGCTGCCAAGGAGTGTGGTGGAGTCTCCTTCTTTGGAGGTCTTTAAGCAGAGGCTTGACAGCCACCTGTCAGGAATGCTTTGATGGTGTTTCCTGCTTGGCAGGGGGTTGGACTGGATGGCCCTTGTGGTCTCTTCCAACTCTATAATTCTATGATTCTATGATTAAACCCACACAGCAATATATCCTTGGTTTTATCTTGCTTGTTTGAAAAACTCAGAGGCTTTGAAGAAAGAAGAAAGAATGGGGGAACATCGGAAGGAATTGGAGATCACCGGAGATTTTGGAATGCAAGTGAACTTGATGTTGATCAGGGCTCTTTACGTTTGAAACATGGGAAGCCGTAAAAATTTATAATTTAAAATTTGGCAGAATATTGGGATTATTTGATATTTTTATGTATAATTTGGAATATTTAATATGATTTGATTGGATTGTTAACGTGGAAAATCTAATAAAAATGATTAAAAAAAAGAAAAGAAAAGAAACCATCCTAAACTGGGGAGAGGGGGGCAGAACCAAAGGTGGATGAATCACATCATCCAGGCTCACACTGGCAGAGGAGAAGTGAAGGTTGAGGGACACTCTTGCACTTGTTTGTCCTTTCCTGTATTTTTACTAGCCAAAGTAAAATAACTATATTTTGCCAAGGGGCAGTGGTTTCTGTGTGGATTTGGAACACACAGAACATACAAATGGAGTAAAGACTAAAGATTTCATTTAAGAGCTTAAAAAGCTAAAAGACAGAGAAAGAACATTGGTTGCTGGGATGTGACTCCTAAAGTTGGAGCTAGAGCAGGGACTGGTACACTGCACTTTCCAGATCTAGCTTGCTTTGAGGTTCTTTTTTTTTAAAAATAATTTTTATTTGGTTTTACAATTTTATAGGCATTTCACATTTCCTCGAGGTCAGGTTTTCTTCCTGTCCTCAATTATTATTTCCTTAACTTTGCCAAGGCCTGGCCCTTTTCCAGGCCAGGTCACATTCATTATACTAACATTTTCATATTTTCATATGGCTCCCTCACATCCACCCCATTGTTTCCATATTTCTTTACAATCTCAAAGTTAAACAGGTTTCTAATTCATCTTCAACTGCTTGATCTCCAAATATTAAATTTTTACCATCACTTTCATCCTCCTCAGCATATTTATATTTCATTTCAAATACATTCCCCCCCCCCTTCCACCTCCCCACGCTCCCTCGGTACGTAGCCTTGATGTTAATTTTATTTTTATCTTATCACTAATAATATGCAATCTTAATAATATCTCTTAGTCCTTTGCCGTATCCGTAGTTCATATCCAAAATCCAAAAAGAAACCAGAATACTTCTATAATGTCCCTCAACCCTCCCCATGCGGTTCTGGACACCAGAACCATTGTCTCTCTTGTGTGGCTTTGAGGTTCTTGCTTTGAGGTTCTGGCCAACAGAGGTGTTCTTGGGTCTTATATACTATCGGGGTTACATAAATCACAACTGGTATTTGGGTCAGTGGCCTTGACAATGTTTCCTTGGCAGAGGGAAGGACCAATTAACATATGGCAAGCAGTCAACATAG
The DNA here is from genome assembly GCA_034641385.1 of Darevskia mixta. Taxonomy (NCBI): domain Eukaryota; kingdom Metazoa; phylum Chordata; class Lepidosauria; order Squamata; family Lacertidae; genus Darevskia; species Darevskia mixta. Next base: position 2,573,947 of record JAWWNH010000224.1, on the reverse strand, counting down.
CTCCAAGACTAGCAGATATTCCTCACAGAAGGTGTCACTATTAGACCCTGTGGAAGCTATCTTATAGATTGAAATTCCCAAGCACGGCCATCTCAGCATATAACTAGCAACGAGAAAGCAATATTTTATGGAAATAATCCTTTAAAGGGCTCAAGCCCCACAAGATTTCTGGGCATGCAAGGAGCATTGTTGTATAATACGTAAAACCTTCTCAAAATAACAATGGTCTTGTAATATTTCAATACTGTACATACCAGCACTGGCTTAGTTTTATCCCTGGCGTTAGAGTGTGTTGGCGAGGTGGGGGGGGGGAACGGGACTGGGAAAACATTGAATCCTTTGGGTCCAAGCTTTCTCCTGGTGCACTGCCAGATTACTCCAATCTGCCCCCCCCCAACATTGGAACTCCAATGTTGGTAGGGTAAGGGCCAGAAAAGTTTCCACAGTGGCATAGAGAGGACATCAATATTGGCTCTGCCTTTACACCATAGGAGCCAGCTCCTAGGGGTCAAGGTCCCTTTGCACCCCACAAAATAATTGAGGGGGCCGGGGCCCCCAGAGTTGATGAGCATTCAAATGGTGTGTTTATGCCACATCATGTGATCAGTTATGCAGGTTGGGGCTTACCTGACCACCCAATATTTTATTTAAGTTGGCACCCCTGTTTTACACCGTTCAAGCTCTCTCCCCCTCTACTCAGAAAGAGAGATCCCATGTTTTCTTTGGCCCCGTGATAACCTCCCACCAACCACAGCATTGCAGGGCTAGGTTGCAATCTTAGGCCCCATTTAAAGCAGTGACATGCCCATTTAAATAGTCAGTGGACTATAGGACTATAGGAGAGATGGACAGTCACCTGAAGCCTCCATGCCTCCATGGTGGTTGGCTTGTAGGCTGCAGTGAAAGTAAGAAAAATATCACATTTTCTGACATTTTTTTGTACTAGCTTTTTGAATGTAATTTTATTGTTCTGTTTTATGATCTTCACCAACATGCTTTTTTTTAAATGACGGAATAGAAAGTTCTACAAATAAAATAAATAACCTTAGACATTCAGAAGGCAGCCTCCAAAAGTGTGTTGGGTTATAGAATCATAGTTGGAAGGGATCCCAAGGGTAATCTAGTCCAACCCCCTGAAGGAATCTCAGCTAAAGCATCCATAATGGCCATCCCACCCCTGCTTAGAAACTTTAAAGGAAGCAGCATTAATATTTCTGGACGCGGAGAAAGCATTTGACAACATGTCCTGGTTATTTATGAAAAGAGTCCTGAGGAAAATGGATTTGGGGAAAACATTTTTGAAGGCTATGTACCAAACAACCAAGCAGGGCCAGGTGGCGCTGTGGGTTAAACCACAGGCTTGCTGATCAGAAGGTCGGCGGTTCGAATCCCTGTGACGGGGTGAGCTCCCGTTGCTCGGTCCCAGCTCCTGCCAACCTAGCAGTTCGAAAGCACGTCAAAGTGCAAGTAGATAAATAGGAACCGCTCTGGCGGGAAGGTAAACGGCGTTTCCGTGCGCTGCTCTGGTTCAACAGAAGCGGCTTTGTCATGCTGGCCACATGACCCGGAAGCTATACACCGGCTCTCGGCCAATAAAGCGAGATGAGCGCCGCAACCCCAGAGTCGGACACGACTGGACCTAATGGTCAGGGGTCCCTTTACCTTTACCAAACAAGAAGCAACTATTATTGTAAATAACATTATTTCTGAGGGGTCATGAAAGGAACTAGACAAGGGTGTCCGCTGTCCCCATTATTGTTTATTTTGATTTTGGAGGTATTGACACATAAGATAAGTAATAATGACAAAATAAGGGGTATAAGAGTGGGCCAACAAAATTATAAGCTAAAAGCATATGTGAATGATGTTGTTTTGACTTTGGAAAACCCACTAGAAAGTGTACCAGCAGTTCTGAAAAAAATAAAGGAGTTTGGTAACAGCAGTTTTTAAACAAAACAAACAAAACAACACAACAACAATGCTAGTCAAAAATATGGATGGTCAACTAACGAAATATTTTGAAAGAGTTAGTGGTATAAAGAGTGAAAAGAAAGTAAAATACTGAGGATATGGTTTACGGCAAATAATCTGCAAATTTGGAGTAGAATACAATTGTCACTGTTGGGTAAAATTTTTGTTATACAAATGAATATACTTCCAAAGATGCTATTACTATTTCAGACAGTACCTATAGTTAATGATATTTGAAATTTTAAGGAATGGCAGAAAGATCTAAGTTTATTTGGCGGGGGAGAAAACCCAGGATAAAACATAAAATAATGATTGATACCAAAGATAGAGGTGGTTTTGCTCTTCCTGACCTACAATTATATTTCAAAGCATAATGCTTATGCTGGTTGAAAGATTGGATTTTATTAAAGAACTGTTCAAAGAATCATTCTCTAAAAATCCAGAAGCATTGCTCCTGGGGTTAATAACAACAGAAGTCTCCAAAAAAGAGAGAAATCTGTTTCTATATGCGACAACAGCTGCCTGTGTACTATTAGCTCCAAAATGGAAAACAGATAAAGTACCAACAAAAGAAGAATGGCATATTAAACTGTTAGAATATGCAGAGAGAGCAAGGATGACTACTAGAATAAGATACCAAAATGATGAAAGATATAAAGAGGACTGGATATTGTTTATGGAATATATGGGAAAGTATTGTAAGCAAACAATTTAACTAGCAGGATGGTAAGATTTTCAGCAGACTATGAAATAAATAAACTATATAAAATTTGTTGCGATAGATGGGGTGAACTAAGAAAATGCTGTAAAAAGAGGGGATAAAAGGAACCATGGAAGGAGAGGTGAGGAAGTCGGTCAAGGAATGTTTTCTGATTTTTTTGTCTATTCTTAGAAATCTTTTTTTTTTTTAAAAAAAATACATTTTCTTTAGTCCAGAGATCTTTCTTTATTGTATTATTTTTCTTCATATTTTGTTGATATGGAATCTTAGCAGAAAAGCAAATAAAATATGGGAGGGGGGAACCCTCCAAAGAAGGAGAGGTCAAAGTTGAGGGCTTTATAAGTCAAAACCAGGAAGTGTAATTGTATCCACAAGGCAGCATTGAATTTAGGGCAGTGCAGGTAGTGAATAGTGGGCAATTATTATTATTATTATTATTATTATTAGTAGTAGTAGTAGTAGTAGTAGTAGTAATTGAATTTATATACCTCCCTATACCCGGAGGTCTCAGGGCGATTCACAGAATAAAATCAAAATATAAAACCACAAAATACATAATCAAAATACAACCCAATACCCCCAAACCCCCCCCCCCATTTTAAAAGGGCATAGGATGTCAATCAAATCAACCAAAGGCCTGGTTAAAAAGGAACGTTTTTGCCTGGCACCTAAAGGTGTATGATGAAGGCACCAGGAAAACTTCCCTGGGATCAGCATTCCACAGACGGGGAGCCACTGCAGAGAAGGCCAGTTCTCGTGTTGCCACCCTCCGGACCTCTCGAGGAAGAGGCACACGGAGGAGGGCCTCAGAGCATGATCTCAGGGTCTGGGTAGGTTCATATGGAAAGAGGCGGTCCTTGAGGTATTGCGGTCCTGAGCCATTTAAGGCTTTATAGGTCAAAACCAGCACTTTGAACTGGGCCCGGAAACTAATTGGTAGCCAGTGCAGTTGGACAAGGATCGGTGTAATATGCTCAAACCATCTTGCCCCAGTGAGCAACCTGGCCGCTGAATTCTTCACTAGCTGAAGTTTCCGAACCGTCTTCAGAGGCAGCCCTACGTAGAACACATTGCAGTAATCTAACCTTGAGGTAATAATAATAATAATAATAATAATACTAATAATACATATATTTATATGGGTACCTACTGAGAAGGTACCCATAGAATATCCCTATCTATGAGCCCTAAGAAGAAATGTTAGTATTCACTGAGAAAATCCATAAACAACTTACCAAAATGAATTACATTACTGTGAAAATAAGAAATATTTTTTTGGGGGGTGCCCTGTTTTGTCCTTGCTCAGGGCGCCATATTACCATAGTCCGTCTCTGCACAAGGCTGCAGTTAGCCAGTGCCCATTATGATGCCCTTGTTACATAATGTACACACTAGTTATCCTGACCAACATTCTCTGGAGGGAAATTGTTTTCATTTCCAATAATTAGGCTGTTGGTTCCTTGACAGGCTTTTGCCATTACATGATTTATGTACACAGCAGCTTGTGTCGAAATCACACATTCCAAGTTTCGGCTGCAGACGGCAGACGGCTGTGGCGTGTTGCTCTGCTGAGATGCAGGCTGCATTTTTTTTTTTTTTTTGCTGATCTTTTCAGTAATTAGTTTTTGAAGGTTAATCCCATCAGGCATTTTCCAACATTTAGCCCTGTGCCTAATGAATTGTTGAGCAGCTTTAGAACATTGCACAGTGGATACAATGGTTAGGGGATAAAATATTAGAAAAAGTTTGCTCCTGACTCATCCTGCAAAGTAATGAGGTCCCCCTGGGGATTTGCTGAGCACCCCTTATCATCATGATGATTTGCACTGCAGTAATTCTTGGAGCGCAAAATATGGTCTGAAGCTCAACATCAAAAAAACTAAGATCATGGCCACTGGTCCCATCACCTCCTGGCAAATAGAAGGGGAAGAAATGGAGGCAGTGAGAGATTTCACTTTCTTGGGTTCCATGATCACTGCAGATGGTGACAGCAGTCACGAAATTAGAAGACGCCTGCTTCTTGGGAGAAAAGCAATGACAAACCTAGACAGCATCATAAAAAGCAAAGACATCACCTTGCCAACAAAGGTCCGTATAGTTAAAGCTATGGTTTTCCCAGTAGTAATGTACGGAAGTGAGAGCTGGACCATAAAGAAGGCTGATCGCCGAAGAATTGATGCTTTTGAATTATGGTGCTGGAGGAGACTCTTGAGAGTCCCATGGACTGCAAGAAGATCAAATCTATCCATTCTTAAAGAAATCAGCTCTGAGTGCTCACTAGAAGGACAGATCCTGAAGTTGAGGCTCCAGTACTTTGGCCACCTTATGAGAAGAGAAGACTCCCTAGAAAAGACCCTGATGTTGGGAAAGATGGAGGGCACAAGGAGAAGGGGACGACAGAGGACGAGATGGTTGGACAGTGTTCTCGAAGCCACTAGCATGAGTTTGGCCAAACTGCGAGAGGCAGTGGAGGATAGGTGTGCCTGGCGTGCCTTGGTCCATGGGGTCACGAAGAGTCGGACACGACTGAACGACTGAACAACAACAACAATTCTTGGAGGCTTCAGATACAGATCAGGGAACCCTCCGTCATGACAAGCACTGTACACACATAATAACGAGAAGGGACATAGTAGCTCTTTTAAAAGAGAGGAAAGGGGAGTGGCCTGAAATGAGGAGATGCAGCACATGACAAGGTCACATCAACTGAAGGGATGAGAGAATTATCAGCATTGTGATGAATATGCAGCAACACAATTTGCAAGGTTTGCCTTCTGATGCAGAAGGACGAAATTCACTTTCTACTAATGATCCCCCTAGTCCTGAGATCATCTGGCCTATCCTGTTCATGAAACATCTCCCCCCCACACACTTTATTCACATTCATTTTGCCCACCTATTTAGGAACCAACCTTCAGTTACAGAACTCTCTGGGTAGTGCACAGTTTAAAGCAAGAAAAATAAAACCATAAAGATAAAAACTCACGAGTCGCAGAAGCCACATCAAAATCCACTAAAATATAAAGCAGAGTGTCTGGACAAATAGTCTATGTCTGACACTGAAAGGTTATCAGCGTTGGCATCAGGGGAGCTTCTCTGGCATAGGCAATCCCTGCTATCACTTCAGATGGGTGGGGGACCTGAACCAGAGTAAAGGGCTGAGACAGTTTCTTGTGGGTCAAGACAGTAGTAGTTCATGTAGCCAGACTTGACGTAGTTTATAGGTAACAGCCTGCACTTTCAATTCTGTGGAGATCACATGCTCATCATAGCACATATGGAACACACCTTGGGTGACCACCCCCTTTATTGCTCCAACCCAACCAGGGAAGGGAGTCCATCTAGGAGAAGGAAAACTCTTATCCTAAACCTCCGCTGCCTTGCAGGATATCTTGGAGAGAACAAAAGGCTCAGGAGTAAACACAGCTCTGGACCCCATCAGTGTGGGATGTAAACACACAAAGCAGTCAAACACAACCCTGCTAGAGTGGACATGAAGGTGTCTCAGTCCTCCAGCCATAACTTCCTCTATGTAACTGAAGGTGGGAGTGGCTTCACCTGGGCAGGTTAGGACAAAACCACAGGTCAGCGGCCATTTCCCTCTCTTGGGATCGTGACTTCAAGCAAGCAACATCTTAGAGCAGAGATGGACTCTTGGCCAAGAGGGCCCAAATGGAGCCTTCTCCCACATGGAGAGTCTCCACATGTACATATATTTTCTAAACTTAAGTCTGCCTTCATCTGGGATCTTATTGTGACCATTTGATGTCTGTGAGTAAAGGTTTTTATCTGCTTTTATAGAAAACTTGTGTAGTGTCTTATTTTAAGAGGGAAAAGGGGGAAATATATACCAGGAAACTATTTTACAGAGGTTTAAACAAACCGGAGCAACCTTCCGCTGTGTGATTTTAAAAGGGGAATGTAACTCTGCTGACTTAGTTGGAACTTGTAAACACAAGTTCGGATAGGATATCCTAAGCAATATATCCTCATCCACATTCCTAAACATTCCCACAATCAGCAAGGCCAAGAGAGGGGTCTTCTTGTCTGGGCAGCCCAGGAGATACAGTGGAGATACAGTCCCACACTTGTGCTGACGCAGCAGTTTGACTTTACCCCTGGAGGCGCACGCCATTGTCTCTTGAGACAGATAGATGCCGACAGCTCAGCCAGTGTGTCACAAGCACTTTGAATGGAGTGGCTGGTGGGTGACAGGGTGGACAGCTGAATTAGGTTGTTTCTAATTAAAATCCAAACAAAATTTCATTTCTCCTCTACTCATAACCAAAGCGATGGCAGGTCCCATCCTTAGACTTAGTTGTATCTTATAAGCGAAAATTTGTAGTGAGCAGAATTTCATCCCCGGGGGGGAAAGCTTCTGGAGAGATGAATTGTCAGTCAAGTAACCTCAACCTGAATAGATCAGAGGCAAATCCCCAGAGACTAGCAGGACTGTAGCTCTCAGGAGTGAGGAAATTAAAGTTGTACTCCTTCCTCCTAACAGTTGAAGCAAAAGTTTAAGTGTCTGAGAGGACCAATGTAGATACTAGAAGAAATATGTCAATATTTCTTCTGGCACTGGAGCTTAATTCATACAACAAAATATGCTCTGGGGACTCAGGTTTGCCTGCAGACCATACACTCTCCCCTTGGAAGGGAAAGGCACTCTGCATAAGCTCAGAGGTGTTTTACCCACATTGCCACCATGGAACATTAAGTTAATGGGGCAGGGCTCAGGCCAGAGGACAAACGCAATCCTGCAGGCTTCTCTGTCTGGCCCTGGAGACTGAGTCCAGGCTATACCTCGTCCTCAGGACACCCTTCTCACTTGCTTTGCCCCACCCAGTCCTTGAGTGCATTTTCCTGGATGGAGAGGTGAGGCTTGTGCACAGAACCCTCTGGTTTTTGTGCAGCTGGGATGCAGCCTACTGGAAGAATCACATCCGTTGCTCCACATACTTGCCTGTCATCACATACACTTATATTTCATTACAGTATATTTTATTTATTTAGGTAATTTATATACCGTTCCATGTTTCAAACAAATCTGGTTTTCATCACAATAAAAACATCAGAAATGAATGCAAAAACCACAATTAAAAAAATCCACATTTTAGAGCAGCACAAAGCATATGGGGACCATATTAATCAAAATACAGAAATATAACAAAAGCAAGCAGCCCTGCATACCAAATATAGAAGCCTGCATTTATAGGTAACAGCAGCGCTCTACGTCTGCTGCTATCTCCCTCTACCACAGGAACATCCAGATCCACAACTGCTTCACTGGTAGTCTTGCAAACATTCCACATTATTAGGAAATCCATCTAATGTTGTTCTTGTATTTGCTGACTTCTGCAGTCTGCTGAGTGCCAGTAGGTCTCCAGCATTCTTTTTCTAGAATTTCAAGCTTATAGAGTTTTGCACAGAGCTCCAGCTGATTCTGGTCTTTTTTCCTTCAGAAGCTGCATCTGCTGTTCTAAAACTAATAGGGATGCGGGTGGCGCTGTGGGTTAAACCACAGAGCCTAGGGCTTGCCGATCAGAAGGTCGGCGGTTCGAATCCCCGCGATGGGGTGAGCTCCCGTTGTTCGGTCCCTGCTCCTGCCCACCTAGCAGTTCAAAAGCACGTCAAAGTGCAAGTAGATAAATAGGTACCGCTCCGGCGGGAAGGTAAACGGTGTTTCCGTGCGCTGCTCTGGTTCGCCAGAAGCGGCTTAGTCATGCTGGCCACATGACCCGGAAGCTGTACGCCGGCTCCCTCGGCCAGTAAAGCGAGATGAGCGCTGCAACCCCAGAGTCGGACACGACTGGACCTAATGGTCAGGGGTCCCTTTACCTTTACCTAGCACTGTAATGTGGCCCGCAGAAGGAAATGTGACCCCTGGGTTGAAAAGTGCCCCCCCTCCCGCTTTCCATCAAAGGGCATGCCTCATATACTGCAGGATAATAGGGCATTTTTTCTTCTCCTTTGTATTTAGTTCCATTGTCGCTGCATTGACCTGAAGGAAACAGGCAGAACTACCGGCTATTTAAAAAGTAGCCTACCGCTTATGCAAAAGTGTTCTTGACCTCAGAAAACATTTGGTTACAGTCAAATACTTGGCTTTCACGGACAACCCCTGATGGGTCAATTGACAAGGGCACCAAACTTTGAATTGGCCCCTAAGGAGAGTTGAATGCAAGCAGAACACACACAAGGAAGCGATGCCTCCGGCCCTTTTGATGGCAGATTGTCACAGCACTTAGTCCTGATCGCTATTTCACACCCACCACACTTAGCAAACTTTTATGCTCGGTGCAGTTCTCGGGGGCACCTACAAGTACATAGCAATTAGACCCAGTAAATCCTATTACAATTTGCATTCTGTAACACCCATGCCCTTTGGCTGCAGTTCAAAACAGGAGCACATTGAATGCTGGGAGAAAGTGGGCTGAGCTGATGGATTTTATAAGGAGGAGAAGGGAGGAAGAAGGAATTGGATCATGGCACTTCTTGATTTGCTAACTTATTTTCCCGTCCCATGAATAAGGGTTTGACCTTGCAACAGAATGTACCAAGCACATAATCTTTATTAACAGTTTACATGCACTTATTTTTTAACAAAGGTTTACTTTAGCTCTCATACCAGTACATTTATATAAAATTATACCGTTAACATAAGACAAAATAAATAAATAACCTGAAACAAAAATTGACTTCCACACTTCCTTCTTCTGCACATAGCACTTTCAACAATTTATTCTTCCAAGGAATTATTCCCTGCTGCTCTGCATTGTAACTCTGTTATGTGGTCTGTTTATTTTCTGTTATGGATTTTATTTGAGTATTTTTTTCTATGGTTGGACAAAGTATAAATCAGTAGAGCACGTGGGATGGTGGAGTGCTCACCTGAGTTCTGGTCAGTTACATCGCTGCTGCTTACTTGGGGGTGGGGAGGCAGTAGGGCATTTGGTGCAGTGCAAACACATGGGCAGGAGTGGATTGGCTCCACTGGCCTCACTGCCACCCAGGGGTGTAGCATGGGGGTCTGGGGGGTCTGCGGCCCCAAGTGCATTTTTGAGAGGAGATGCAACCAGATGCCCCCCTGGCAACTTCTTTGGGCCTGGCTCACCCCCAGATGCATCTCTGTTCTTGTATCCGGTCTGACCCGGGGCAGAGAGGAGGAGGAGAGTCATGGCAATATTGCTGCCCCTCTCTCTGGCTGGGCAACACCACACGAGGAAGTTGCTGAGCAACATTCTTGCGCCTGACTGGCGTACGCTCCGCTGCTGCTGCCGCCACCTCACCTCTCTCCCTCTACCCAGGGGTGTAGGACAAGGTGTAAACTGAAATGTGCATTTAACCAGCACTGTAAATGGGGTGCTAGGATTAGGTAGATTCTGTCAGTTTTGGTTTTTCTCAGTTTCTCAATATTCCAGTCTTACGTTCAGTTCTCCACATTTCTGCATCAGATTGTGATTTATTTTTAAAGTCCTCATGAAAATCCATTGGCAATTTATTGCAAGTTTCTCATATGTACACATTTCTGCAAGTAATTTCCCCCTAATAAAAGACACTTTTGTGGGTGGATAACTGCATTGCAAATTCAGAGTAGTATGAATTTTGAGGAATAGATGCATTTCAGTTTACATATTGCTTCGGGAAGTGCAAATTAAGTCAGTTTGCTTTTAAATGTGAATTAAACAGAATTTCTCCCCATCCCTGTGAGATAACTATCTGTTTATGCTAGCTCATTTCCTAAGTAACCTTGAAAGAATAAGAATAAGAATTATTCTTACCTGCCTTAATGTACCACATCAGTAACTGAAGATGCCAACTGGCCCTTAGCTTGATCAATAACTATTTTGTCTTAGAATCGCACAATCTTGAAAACTCCTTGGATATCCTGATCAGGGGAGTCCTCCTATTGCAGCCTCCTGTCTTGTTCACTTTCTTTCCAGACTGGTGTGGCTTGTTGGCTGCAGCTAAGTCAACTTCCCATGTCCACAGTTTTACAGATTGTCATTCAGAGATTGCCCATCCAGGATTTGTCCTAACAAAGTGTCTTGTTTAGAGTAATCTCCTGCTTTGACATTCGTACAGCAGATTAAGAATGACTTTGCTCTGTGCTTTTGCTCATAATCTGTAATACAAATGTTAGCACAGGTGATTACTGTTAGGTTAAATTGCCCAGTCCGAAGGAAATCCTGTAGGTAAACCACGAGCGTACCTACAAAGCCTTCATTGTCAGAAAATAGGATACTGTAATAGATTAAAAAAGGTAAAGGACCCCTGGATGGTTAAGTCCGGTCAAAGGCAACTATGGGGTGCAGCACTCATCTCACTTTCAGGCTGAAGAAGTTGGCGTTTGTCTGCAGACAGCTTTCTGGGTCATGTGGCCAGCAGGACTAAACCAATTCTGGTGCAATGGGACACCATGACAGAAGGCAGAGTGCACGGAAACGCCGTTTACCTTCCCGCTGCAGCAGTACCTATTTATCTACTTGCGCTGGTATGCTTTCGAACTGCTAGGTTGGCAGGAACTGGGACAGAGCAACGGGAGCTCACCCATCGGGGAGATTCAAACTGTTGACCTTCCGATCCGCAAGCCCAAGAGGCTCAGTGGTTTAGACCACAGCGCCACCCGCGTCCCTGCAGATACTGTAATAGACTGGACTAGAAGAAGACACCAGGGAACAGTTTGGATTATATGCACAGAGGACTCTAAACATATCAGAATTAGCCACAATGTCTCTTTCTTAAGAAAAATGGCAGGAAGCTATGTTGAAACAGGGGGGTGGGGAGAAAAGTAAGGTAATAGCTTTATTAGGACAATTGCAGCATCACAGATTTATACATACATACATACATACATACATACATACATACATACATACATTTATGCTGCCTTTCCATAGTTAAGACCATGCTCAAGGCAGCTTGCAACATGAAAAACAAAAATCATATGATTACAAACAAACAATCAATAAAACATCAATAGGTGCACAGCCAAATTAAACAATTTCCACATAAATCATAATAAGATCTAAAATAAAGATACAAAATTTAATATCAATCACAGCAACAAACCAACCCATCCCACAAAATCCCCTAAAAACCAACAGCCAAAGAGTCTGTTCAGCAGTCTCAGCTTTTGTAGCTGGAGTCAGTCTGGCAGGGCCGTCTTACCCATAGGCGCTAGGGGTGCAGGCGCCAGGCTCTCAGGGGCGCCAGGCTGAGAGTCCGGGGCCCAAGAGTTGAGTCCAGGGAAGAGCCCGCCCATCAGTCGGAGCGCCGCGACTGGCACTTCTGCTGCGGGTAGCTCTGTGCCGCGAGTTCAGGGGCGACTGAGCCAGCGAGATGCTGAGGCATCCAGCCGGCTCTGCCTCCTGCACGCCTGGGACTGGGCAACGGGGGGAGGGGATCTTTGCACCCCAGCGCCGCATATGCTTAAGACAGCCCTACAGTCTGGGCACCACTGTCCCAGGCCTCCAAGGCAGGGAGCAGGTCCTCTGGGACTCACAGCTCAGATTTATTTAGAAAACAAAGCTCTATCCTGCTTTTTCTTTGTGAAGAGATGCTCAAAGCAGCCAACACAAATGTTAAGGAACACAAGAATGAAATTATTAGGGATCCTATCATGAAAGCAACCAGGTTTTTTTTTTTTTTAAACAACCAATACTACATTAAAGATGAAAAGCAGAGGTACTATGGCTGGTTAGCTGCATTTGTTGAGATGCTGTCAACAGAGGTAATTAAGTGGCAATTAATGACAGTTATTTTCTTTAATAGGTTAGGGACCCAGGTGGCGCTGTGGGTTAAACCACAGAGCCTAGGGCTTGCTGATCAGAAGGTCAGCGGTTCGAATCCCTGCGACGGGGTGAGCTCCTGTTGCTTGGTCCCAGCTCCTGCCAACCTAGCAGTTCGAAAGCACTTCAAAGTGCAGGTAGATCAATAGGAACTGCTCCGGCGGGAAGGTAAACGGCGTTTCCGTGCGCTGCTCTGGTTCGCCAGAAGTGGCTTAGTCATGCTGGTCACATGACCCGGAAGCTGTACGCCGGCTCTCAGCCAATAAAGCGAGATGAGCGCCACAACCCCAGAGTCGGACACGACTGGACCTAATGGTCAGGGGTCCCTTTACCTTTACCTATTTTCTTATTGTATTAACATTGGAATAAACTTCCAAATGCTCTGGAAGGGTTGCTCACTGCAGTGGAACATATTCGGGGAACACAGACAGGTGAGAGACCAGAAGTGGAAGGACTGCAATCTCACCAAACACCACTTCCTAATGCCTCTAGGGCAGAGCTTTCCAAACTGTGTGTCGTGACACATTAGTGTGTCGGCTGCCATGTGTAGGTGTGTTGCAGGAACGCTCCCTGCACTCCTCCCGGGGCTGGAAAGGGAGCGGGCAGCCCACCGGTTTCCTAGGAAAACTGAATTACTGTGTCGTGAAATGATACATGTCTAAAAAGTGTGTCAACAACATGAAAATTCTGGAAAGCCCGGCTCTAGGGCAAAGACCAGCACAACCTCCTTTCTCCAATCATCAGGGTCCCTTCCAGCTCAACAATGCTATGAGTCTATGGATATCCACTCCTCACCCCTGCAGGGCCCGCTGGGTGCCTGATGCTGTTGGATGTTATGGCGCCAACAGGATGGCGTGCCAAAGCCAGGTATCAGTACCAGGGTCAAGAGAAGCTGAAGTCAGGAGCAGTCCGAGTCAGGAACCAGCCGAAGTCAGGTACACAGGATCAGGAGCAGGATGAGCAGGCACAACCACGTGCTTCAGCACAGCAGTTGCAGGTGCTGGTGAGGGAAGCAGCCGGCCTTCCTTAAGTAGCCAGCTCGTCACCACGCCTTTTACGAGCTGCAACTGCCTCCAATTGCTCCCTCCGTTTCTCAGCTCTACAGCTGAGATGGGAGGAGGGGAGGGGGCCCTCCGGCTCCTCTCCTCACAAGGGCCTGATTCTGGCTCAACTTCTTCCTCCTCCTGTTCTGGCCTTCCCTCTTCCCCATCTGCTTCTTCCTCTTCTGAGGAGTGTCGCCACCAGTCTTCTTCAGGTAAGAATCCCTCCATTTCTCTGGACTCTTTCGTAGTTGCCGCTTCGCCTAGGGGGGCTTGCCACCACTCCTGCTCATCTGGTGCAACCCTGACATTGGACTCCCCTCATCACTGACCCCTGGCCATGCTTGCTGGTGGGAGAAGGAGTCTCGCAAGAGCTGGATGGTGCCCGGTTGGTTGCCCTGCATCAGCATCAACACCAGCATCCATGAGGGAATTTGGCAACTGTCCTTGTTTGATTCCTCTGTCCTGCGTTATGCGACTCTTCTGGCTTTTAATCACATTATGCAATGTCAATAGGAATCATTTCTCACAAGCGTGCACCCCCCCAGTATAATTAATTGTTGCTTCAGCTGATATTACCGCTTGCTTTCCTTCTGCCTCTTTAATTAACACCTTTCTCCCCCCCCACCCCACACCCAGCGCATCCCAGAAACTGTTATATGATGGAAGAGTGAAGATGAATAATTATATGCAGCAGGCATTAGCTACATGAGCCTTGAATAAACCATTGATATGTTACACCTAAAGATGGGAAGTTTCGCCCAGAAGCAGGACTAACTAAACTGCTAGTGGAAACGGGGAAAAGCACTAAAATGTGGTTATGCAGATTTAAGGACATGGAAGGCAAGGTTTGCATAATTCTTTAAAAATACACACAGAAATAAAATATCAAAGCACCAAGTGGTGAATCAGATAGTCATGATTTTATGAAAGGGATCCACAATGGGAATCCACTGGGACTAATCCAGACCTCCATGGGGTACCAGCTGGCCTTGTGGTGTATTTTATTTTATGCAACGCAATGTTATGCTGGGCGGGGGGACATGCTCACCGAGATCCCTGGGCATTGTACCCCCACTTCATCACATAGTGTTTGTCTGCCCCTTGTATTCTGCTGCCCGAAAGACTTTATTACTTCCATTCACTCAAAAATTACCGGGGTATTAGGAAGAGTCTTACCTTGCTCTTCTGTTGCAAGATTCAAACTCGATTGTAACCCTACATATGGCAAAATTTCTGACATCAGTCCCCAGCTCCGTGCGAGGCGGCGGCACTGACCCAACTGACGACGCGCATGCGCCGCCGCTGCCTCTCGGACACGCCCCCTCTCCGCCCGCTCCAATCCCTGCATCCGTGTGGGACATGCGCAGTAGCACATTTCCACTGACACACGGACTGGACACAGGGACACAGGGACTTTATTATATAGGATAATGGTAATGCCTTTGTTTTTTAATTGCATATCCTGTCCTGGGACCTTAGGGTGAAAGGCAGGTAGGATATAAAAAGCCCCCAATGGTCACTGCTTCAGATAAGGAGATTCATGTGATCTCACTCAATTCTGAATGTGCCTTCCATGCTGCCTGACTAACTAACTGCTCTAGTTAAAGACTTGGGGCTAGTGGCTGGTAAATCCATGCCTGGGCTGTACCACTTTAGTCTGCTGGTGGAAGTTCAGATCATGGAATGATCCTCCATACAAAACATTCATTCCCTGGAGAAAATGAGCCTGTCATGGAGGAGGGCTGTAGCCCCTGACATGCTAGTTTTCTATCTTCAGTCCCCACCAATAGTCTGTAGCCCAGACACAGGTTGACCAACGGAATGAGAACTAGGCCACAGTGGTTGTCAGGCACAATAGTCAAGAAACACAAATATCGCTTTTGCTTAATAGGCACTTTCTGCCTGTCTTGAGCTTTCTGCTTGTCAAATATTATTTGCAGAGAAAGTGCAGAGCTTCCTTTAGGTGCATGCATTTTTAATCTTTGCCTATATTGTTCTCTTTTCCATACTGCCCTGTATATACAGTCCTTGGCTTATTCTGTCTCTTTTTCCCCCTGCCCCAGGACCCATTTAATAGTTAAAAACCCTATTTAGTTTAGTCCAGGGGTCTGCAACCTTTAAGACAAAAAGAGCCACTTGGACCCGTTTCCGAAGGAAAAAAAAAAACTGGGAGCCGCAAAACCATTGCGACATTTAAAACAAATATAACACTGCAATCACCAGTTTGTTGTTCTTTAAATAAATTAATAAAGACACAGACAATGAAGTTCCCGGCCAATTTGTGTTTAAGTACAAAGCTGACGTTTTCAAACATTGTGGGGGGTGGGGGTGGGGTGGGTGTAAAATATTTTTTTCTGGTTTTCCTCCTCTAAAAGGCTGGGAGGGGAGGGAAGAGAGAGAGAAGGAAGGAAAGGAAAGAAAGAAGGAAAGAAGGAAAGAAGGAAAGAAGGAAAGGAAAGAAGGAAGGAAGGAAGGAAGGAAGGAAAGAAGGAAGGAAAGAAGGAAGGAAAGAAGGAAGGAAAGAAAGAAAGAAGGAAGGAAGGAAGGAAGGAAGGAAGGAAGGAAGGAAAGAGAATGAAAGAAAGAAGGAAAGGAAGAAGGAAAGAAGGAAGGAAGGAAGGAAGGAAGGAAGGAAGGAAGGAAGGAAGGAAGGAAAGAAGGAAGGAAGGAAAGAAGGAAGGAAAGAAGGAAGGAAAGCAGGGGTGAGAGAGAGAGAAGGAAGGAAGGAAGGAAGGAAGGAAGGAAGGAAGGAAGGAAGGAAGGGTGAGGGAAGGAAGGAAGGAAGCAAGGAAGCAAGCAAGCAAGCAAGCAAAGGGTGAGAGAGAAGGAAGGGAAGGGAAGGGAAGGGAAGACCGGCAGCCAGCCACCCTCCCTCTCCCACCCGATTCAGCAAGCGATGGCACACAACAAACCTCTTCCCAACTCCTCCGTTTACACGGGAACCACCGCTCCGCACCGGGCCATTGATCTGCCCACGTGCGCAAGCGGCGCTCCCTGGGACAAGCAGGGGAGAGCGGCCCTGGCGCCGTGATGCTTCCTCCAGGCGGGGGCGGGAGGAAAGGGAAGGGAAGGGAAGGGAAGGGAAGGGAAGGGAAGGGAAGGGAAGACCGGCAGCCAGCCAGCCACCCTCCCTCTCCCACCCGATTCAGCAAGCGATGGCACGCAACAAACCTCTTCCCAACTCCTCCGTTTACACGGGAACCACCGCTCCGCACCGGGCCATTGATCTGCCCACGTGCGCAAGCGGCGCTCCCTGGGACAAGCAGGGGAGAGCGGCCCTGGCGCCGTGATGCTTCCTCCAGGCGGGGGCGGGAGGAAAGGGAAGGGAAGGGAAGACCGGCAGCCAGCCAGCCACCCTCCCTCTCCCACCCGATTCAGCAAGCGATGGCACGCAACAAACCTCTTCCCACCTCCTCCGTTTACACGGGAACCACCGCTCCGCACCGGGCCATTGATCCGCCCACGTGCGCAAGCGGCGCTCCCTGGGACAAGCAGGGGAGAGCGGCCCTGGCGCCGCGATGCTTCCTCCAGGCGGGGGCGGGGCGGGAGCTTCCCCGCAGAGGCTCGGCCCCTTTTCTGGGCTGGCCTGGCCTGGGCAGCTCTGTTTCCCCGCTTCCGAGCTTCTGGGTCAGCAGCCGGCAGCGCCAGAGCCAATTTGCCCTCCCTCTCGGCGACATGGCGGAGCCGCGGCAAAGGTGTTACAGAGCCACATGCGGCTCCGGAGCCGCGGGTTGCCGACCCCTGGTTTAGTCATTTGACCTATGTCAATATTTTCTATCTTTGGTGGGTGGTTGGGGAAGGCTGATGGTACTTCATTTCATTCCCACTGAGGTCTCCAACTGGCATTCATTTCTGGTCACGCCCCTTTTCATTCTAAATTTCTCAGGTTTTTGACAAGTTTCAGAGGACATATTTTGAGGTTCAACTGTCCTTCCTTCACAAGGTGAAGATCCAATAGATGTGTGCTCCATCCTGTTGCCATCACTTCTCTTGGATTTATTATTAATTTATCCAAGCCCTCACGAGGTGGCTTTACAATAAACATGCTAAAAACAGAGCAACTGAAAAAAAACAACACCATTAAAATAGCATCAGATAAAATCACATAGAAAAAATAAATCAACAAAAATACTGACAGAATATCAAAGTCCAAGTTTCATTTAAAGGCCTCAAGAGAGGGAGCTAGTTGGAGTTAAAGCATTTTTGTTTCTGAGGTTCAGTCTTCGGTGTATTATACAATGCTTGAGTTCTCATGCTCAAATAAGGATTAGGATAAGCAAATGTCAATGCTGTCCCAGGTAAACAAACAGTGAAATTGCGGGGTTGCTTTCAGTCTGTCCATTGTGCTTCCCACTTCTTCTGGTTTGAGATATTCCTAGTAAAGAAGAGTTCTAAAAATGTAACCCCCCCAGTCTATTTAGAACATTTGTTTTTATGTACCCTGTTTCCCCTATTTTAAGACGTAGTCATAAAATAAGCCATAGCAGGATTTTTTTGCATTTGCGAAATATAAGCCGTACCCCGAAAATAAGCCATAGTGATAGGCGCAGTTCTGGAGGGTGCCAAGGAAAACGCGGGGCTGGGCTTATGTAATAAAAATAAGACATCCCCTCAAAATAAGCCATAGTGCGTTTTCTTGAGGGGAAAAAAAATATAAGACGGTGTCTTAAAATAGGGGAAACACGGTAGTTCATTAATCAAAACTTTTTCATGAGTTGCCAGTTGCTAGAGGTCATGCATTCAGTTTACTGTGCTTGCTATGGGCCAGAATTCATTGGAGATTCATTCATTTTGCTGCTAGCATGCTTTAGGAAAGCCATAATTGAGAAGAAGCATTTGAGGGTGCCAAGTTTTGACCTTGCACAGGGTGCCGTATTATGAAAGGTTAGCAAAGCCAGTCCCTGATGGCAGGGGTGGTGAATGTGGTACCCTCAAGATTCTTGTTGAACTACAACTCCCATCAGCCCTAGCGAACATGGTCAGGGATGATGCGTGTTAGAGTCCTGCTGCATCTGGAGGGCCACAGGCTGCTCATCCCTGCTCTAAGAGCCCCTCACATTTTGGCTGCAGGCAGATACGATGGCAGCTTAGAGATGTGCAACTCCTCTTGGTCTAGCATGATAGGAGACTTAGTCCACCCACATGTGAGGGCACCGCAGTGGCTTGCCCTGTTACAAGTGTTACTTCAATAACATATGCAAAATGCTTGGATAATGTCTTTTAGGAATACACTATATAAATATTGATACTAATCTCTCTATTAATCTGAATAGCTTTTTAAAAGAGGAAATAGGCTTGCTGATTAGAGAGGGGATAGCACTGGTTCTCAGCATCTCCACACTGGCTGATAAAGTGAAGGACAGAAGTGGTGCAATCTCACTTTCCAAACCCACCCTGTAAGTGATGCAAAACTTATCTTGCCAACAGAAAAACCCCTGTGCCCTTGAAGGATTGCTCCTTCAACCCAAACCAGATAGCACAATGTGCTGAAAAATCCAGCTCTCTCTTCCATTGCATGCTCTCACTGGGCAACAGCACCTGATCAGCGCAACGCCTGCAGATGGTTGCCAGATTTATCTGCAAATCCCATCTGAGGCTGCCAAATTTGTAACTGATCTTGTGGGTTGAAATTCAATCTGCATCTTTATTGTTGGAAAAACAAAATAGTCTATACTGGTTCCATGTTGCCAGCTGGGTGTCTCATTTCCTGATATGGTTCATCTTCATAGCCATATGTTTTCGCAACCATCCCAGACTCCTACAATTATTTTAATAAATCTAAAAATAAAACTTTATGCCATGGAAGATTTAATCCACCACCATCAGAAACCATTCCTGTCACCTTAAATAAACATGTTTATTTAGTATCTTCATATCAGACACACAAAATGTATAAAGCAAGCTATCTTTATTATAGCAATTGTTTTCATTGCATATTAAATTACCGATTGTTCATATTTATGTCTTGCTATTTCACCAAGGAGTGGTACTGTTTATGGGGCTTAGCAACAACCCTGCGATGTAGGTTAGCCTATGTCAGTAGCAGGTGAAACAAGGGAGCTCTGCCTGAGATCTGGAAAGCTAGATGGAGAGGCAGTCTGAGCTGCTATAAAGCATCTTCCTTTGTACTTCAGCTGAAGGAGTGTGAGTGACTGTCCCACATTTATTGTCATGATTAGCCCTGATCATTACAAGCATGTGGAGTGTGCATAGCTTATCTCAAGAGCTACATTCCCCATCCTTGTTCCATAGTAGCTGCTTTCAGGTCCCAACCACTTGCTAACAGCTAGTGCTGAATTCCACTCAACACACGTTCTCAACATGGAGAGTGACTGAGTTGGCCTTAAATCTCACTAAATGCCATGCTTGCAGAGAATCTTGAAACACTCCATAGTGACCAAGCATTCCTCAGATTTATTCATAGTGGGCACTTTGACCACTGGAGGGGAATGTGACAAAAAAACCTCCCTAGGAAATATGGTGGAGAGGCTGAACATCCAAGGACTTGTGTATTCTGCATGAAGGTGAAAATAAATTGCATGAAACATGCAGGTCTTGATTTTGTGTAGCGTTCTAGTCACCTGGATCAGTGTGTAGGACAGATTTTAGGACATGCAATGGCAATAGTTATGGTGGGCTACTACAAAACAGTTTTGGTTAACTGGTAAATAATTTCTTCACATTTGTACAGCTCATTAAAATTTAACTGTGGGTTAAGCTGTGCAATTTCTCAGGGTTTGGGAATTTTGTGTGTAAGTCATATATCAGTGTGGTGTAGTGGTTAAGAGCGGTGGACTCATAATCTGGGGAACCGGGTTCGCGTCTCCGCTCCTCCACATGCAGCTGCTGGGTGACCTTGGGCTAGTCACACTTCTTTGAAGCCTCTCAGCCCCACTCAACTCACAGAGTGTTTGTTGTCGGGGAGGAAGGAAAAGGAGAATGTGAGCCGCTTGGAGACTCCTTCGGGTAGTGATAAAGCGGGATATCAAATCCAAACTCTTCTTCTTCTGTTATGTATCTGCAGCTCCCTCACAGCAGCTGGAACATTTAGCTAAGTTTCCCTCTGAGAGCTGTTCTCGGCCTCTGACTTGCCACAAGTAACATCTTGGGATTCTCTGGCTCACAGATGCCGGACAAGAAATATAGGGCATTTCTTTTCTACACCTAATTCCTTTGTCCATTGGGAGGAAGGGTTGGGTATGCTTATTTTTCAGATTTATCTAATCACTTCACTTCTGTTTTTAAAAAGCTCAGAATGGCTTACAGGGAGCTTCTGGTGGTTCAAATTGCCACTCAGTCCTGAATCTCACTGCATTACTTCAGAGTCGTCACTCTCTCTCAGTCTTCCTCCCTCACAGGGTTGTTGTGAGGATCAGGCTAAGAGCTGACACTTCAGTTGGTTAAATTAATCCATGATTGTGGAGTTATTTATTTAGTTATTTAAATGTGGGAAGAGCCAGTTTTATTCACCACTGCTGAGTCACCTTTTAACCGCTGCCTCCACTTACCTGTCCCATATTGCTTACCAGCCCCTTTAGCTATATTCAGTAGCTTAGTAATCTAAATGTGGTACAAAACCAACCGGAAACACTGTATAAATAAATAAAAGCAACAAAAGATTATTTATTTATTATGAACTATAAGGGTAAAATAAGGTAACTATTATACTTAAATTGGTAGCTGTCTCTTGGAGGCTTATATTTTCTTTCGAAAGGTGATTGTTATTTTAAATGGCAGTTGCTTTCAGATATAGGCGTTTACATAAGACTGGTTTGTAAGCTCGGTTCCTAATTTAATTTACAGGCCAATTGCCCTTATTCCCTCTTCCCCAGTCGGTTCTCACCACTCCCAGGTAATGAGGACTTCTACTGGTTGTCCTTTGAGTCAGGTTTGCAGGTAGTTCCCACTCTAGTCACCTTCAGAAACTCCATGCTGAATCCTCCTCACGGCCCAAGGTTCCCGTATGGCCTCACACCCCATTTCCAGATTTAGCCAGGGTGGTGTAGTGGTTAGAGTGTCAGACCAGGACCTGGGAGACCAGGTTTTGAATCCATACTCACTGGGTGACCTTTGGCCAGTTCCTGCCTCTCAGCCTAATCAACCTCACAGGGTTGTTGTGGAGGAAAAATAAGGAGGGACTATGTGTAACCACACCTTGAGCTCCTTGGAGAAAAAGGCAGGATATAAATGCAATAAGAAATAAACAGCAAGCCAGTGATTCAGCTGCTACTGTATCTTGGGCAGGCTGTACAACAAGGCCTTCACCAGCCTCAGCAGCCTCTTTCTGGTCTGCTTCTGCTCCAGATTCCTGTCTTGTGCCTTCAACATTCATCCTCTTCCATGGTAAGGTAAAGGGACCCCTGCCCATTAGGTCCAGTCGTGTCCGACTCTGGGGTTGCAGCGCTCATCTCGCTTTATTGGCCGAGGGAGCCGGCGTACAGCTTCCGGGTCATGTGGCCAGCATGACAAAGCTGCTTCTGGCAAACCAGAGCAGCACAGCACACAGAAACACCGTTTACCTTCCCACCAGAGCGGTTCCTATTTATCTACTTGCACTTTGACATGCTTTCGAACTGCTAGGTGGGCAGGAACTGAGACTGAGCAACGGGAGCTCACCCTGTCGCAGGGATTCGAACCTCCGACCTTCTGATCAGCAAGCCCTAGGCTCTGTGGTTTAACCCACAGCGCCACCTGGGTCTCTTCCGTGGTAGGACTGGCCTATTTATGTTCCAGCCAGGCTCTCCTTCGTCCACCAAACCTCAGTGACAAAGAGTCTGCAGTCCTCTCAGATGGTACAGAGATGAGTCTTTCTTTCCCCCCCAGATCAGTCTCATGTAAGTAACAGCCAATGACCAGCTATCAACAGGTACTTAAAACAAAACAAAATAAAAAAAAATTCCTTCCAGTAGCACCTTAGAGACCAACTAAGTTTGTTCTTGGTATGAGCTTTCGTGTGCATGCACACTTCTTCAGATACACTGAAACAGAAGTCACCAGACCCTGATATATAGTGAGAGGGTGGGGAGGGGTATTACTCAGAGGGGTGGTGGAAATGGGTGAAAGGTTGATAGCTGTGGTAAACCTGTTGACGACTGTTAACGGCTGCAATTAGTCTTACAGGAAAAAGCAAGGGGTGAGAAGGTTAAAAAAGCTTTGTCATGTATAATGAGATAAGAATCCAATGTCTTTGTTCAGACCAGGTCTCTCCATGGTTTTAAGCTTGGTAATGAGTTGCAATTCAGACTGGAAAGAGAAGTTGCTGAATTGCAACTCATTACCAAGCTTAAAACCATGGAGAGACCTGGTCTGAACAAAGACATTGGATTCTTATCTCATTATACATGACAAAGCTTTTTTAACCTTCTCACCCCTTGCTTTTTCCTGTAAGACTAATTGCAGCCGTTAACAGTCGTCAACAGGTTTACCACAGCTATCAACCTTTCACCCATTTCCACCACCCCTCTGAGTAATACCCCTCCCCACCCTCTCACTATATATCAGGGTCTGGTGACTTCTGTTTCAGTGTATCTGAAGAAGTGTGCATGCACACGAAAGTTCATACCAAGAACAAACTTAGTTGGTCTCTAAGGTGCTACTGGAAGGAATTTTTTTTATTTTATTTTGTTTTGACTATGACAGACCAACACGGCTATCTACCTTTAACTGGAACAGGTACTTAGTAATGCAAATTTAACCCTCCACACCCATGTACATTGTATCTGTAAAACCAACCCGATTTTTGTAAGCATGTTGTGCTTTCTCCACAATTATAAATTATCAAGGCTAGTTCGATATTGAAGTCACGTGGGCAGCTGCATACGGAAGGGCACTGTTGAAGGGAAAGCCCTGGTGGTAATCTTTGTAAACCGTTTTGTGCCCACTTCCCCCTGCCACAGCAACCCTTTTCCCTTGCCACTGTCAGAAATACAAGTTGGCAAGCACTTTAAATAATATGACAATTAGTCTGTCAAGATTTGGGGGAATTTGGGATATCGAGATCATAGGTTTCATCTGTAGCAGTTTCAAGGAATTTTGACGATGCTTGCAAACATTTTCAAAAAGGAGGATCCACAACGGTGTGTGTGTGTGTGCTAGTGTTGACCTCCCAGTTTCTGGAAGGACACTCAACAAAATCTTCTAAATCCTTCCATCTATCCGGAATACCAGACCATAATTCAGTTCCCTTGATCTGCCATTCCCTGGTATTTCCTTCCTTTGAATCTTTTTCTCTCTGCTCAGAGAAAAGAAGCTTAAGTGTAGCTGGCTGGCGATAGATTTTGCTTTCTGATAAGGGAAGTGTGATCAATGCTCAGAGCTGCTGGTAAGTATCTAGGAGGAAGGAAAGAAATATGACAAAGCAGATTATCTTCCTTATGGAGTAGTACTGATAAGGCCCTCGATGAATACAAAAAATAATAATAATGTTTTATTTCATGTTCACAGAATCACAGAATCACAGAATCATAGAGTTGGAAGAGACCACAAGGGCCATCCAGTCCAACCCCCTGCCAAGCAGGAAACACCATCAAAGCATTCCTGACAGGTGGCTGTCAAGCCTCTGCTTAAAGACCTCCAAAGAAGGAGACTCCACCACACTCCTTGGCAGCAAATTCCACTGTCGAACAGCTCTTACTGTCAAGAAATTCTTCCTAATGTTTAGGTGGAATCTTCTTTCTTGTAGTTTGAATCCATTGCTCCGTGTCCGCTTCTCTGGAGCAGCAGAAAACAACCTTTCTCCCTCCTCTATATGACATCCTTTTATATATTTGAACATGGCTATCATATCACCCCTTAACCGTCTCTTCTCCAGGCTAAACATACCCAGCTCCCTAAGCCGTTCCTCATAAGGCATCGTTTCCAGGCCTTTGACCATTTTGGTTGCCCTCCTCTGGACACGTTCCAGTTTGTCAATATCCTTCTTGAACTGTGGTGCCCAGAACTGGACACAGTATTCCAGGTGGGGTCTGGAATACCCCAGACGTGTTGATATTCCAGACGTAAGAACATAACCTCCAATGCTTGTTATTTGTGTTAGCAGCACCAAAGTGACCTCTCTGGGGTGCAAGTCTGAGCTGCCCAGACTACAAAACCCCTATCTCAGCTATGCTGATAGCAGCAGACCCTCCAAGTATCCCTCTTTTCAGGGATGTCCCTGATTTAGAGAAGATCTGATTTGATCCCGGAATGCCCCACTTTTCCTTAGGATGTTTTCATGGGAGAAATGTTGGAGGGTATGGAGTTAGCCGACCCCCAAGCCATCTGAAGGCAATCCTGTATAGGGAAGGGTTTTTGTAATGTTTAATGTTTTGTTATGTTTTTATATATGTTGGAAGCTGCCCAGAGTGTTCCCCACACAGAGGACCTACCACTAAGCTGTGCAAGCTTAGTTTGAACCTCAAAACACCCAGGGAGGAAGAGTTCTGTTGGCTACAGGATGCAGCTGCTGGTGAAGGCACAGGAAGTTGGGCCGGGCAGAAGGACACCTGCACTCCATCCACACACACAGACACACCCCGCATGATGGATAGCGGGGTTGGATTGCTCTGTCTGTACTGCTTTACGGACGAATGGGGCAGCCCCACAAGCCGGCGCTTGCGCAGGGCAGTCGTGGGGCAGCCCCACGACCCGGGTGTGCGCAGTGCAGTCCATCCGGGCCGGTGCTGCTGCTCCCGCGGCGACCGAGCGAGCGCCGGCTCGTGGGGCTGCCCCGCCCTTCCGTGCTGCTTTACGGACGAACGGGGCAGCCCCACAAGCCGGCGCTCGGTGGCGGCTCGCCCAGTCACCGCGGAAGCAGCAGCGCCTGCCCAGATTGATTGCACATGCCCAGAAATTCCGGGATTTCCGGGCATGCGCAGTCCCTCCTGACGTGCGCCGTGATGTCACGACACATGCGTCAGGACGCCCCGCCCTCAGGGGGGTGCCTCCACCCTGCAACGCCGCCCCGGGCAGCCAAGAGGCTTCCTACGCCACTGCTAGGGACCAAACTCCCTTTCCTTCGCCGCCGGCCATAAAATATTAGAGGGGCCTGGGTCTCACTCCCAGTGATGATAGGCATTGCCATTAACATGGCGTGTGCAGGCCATGCCTTGTGATCGATTATGCGGGGTGCGGCTTACCTGACCCCGCTCCAATATTTTATTCAAGTTGGCACCCCGGACTGCAGGGGGGCGGTATGCCAAAACCATTTGTAGCGCTCTCTCTTTTTCTGCTCTTTTGGATGTGACCCCAAATTTGTGTTATGCCACACCCACACACCAGCCACCCTGTGTCATTCTGCACCCTCAAAGCAGCCACTTGTGTCCTTCCACACTCTTTGGCACTCATTTTGTTCCAAGGCGCTTTCTCCAAATTCCAGATGGGCCTACTGTCCCCCAAAAGCTTGAATGGGGACCATTGTGGCTGGTGCAGAGAGCAATCCCCTCTCATCTTCTGATTCTTCCTCCAGAGGAAGTCAGACTCCAAAGTCATGAGATCTGCATATGTGAACCAGTATTGAGTAAATTGTGAATGAATTTCAGATGGACTGAGCACTTACTGGGACAGTTAAGTTCATAGAAGCTTTAGAAAAAATATCAGTTCATTTCTGATTATGCTATTGCCCCAATTAACATAATTAACTAGTGTGTTGCATTTATTGATCATTCGATAGCATAGTTCTCTGGGCATGTACAGAAAATCTAACTTAATTCCATTGACCTCAAAGGGTTCTTCTCAGTCTTCTTTATATTTATTTGGCAATATGACATTCCACAATCTCAGTTTTTGCTCCATTTTTTTATCATATGAGACTTCAAGCATCCACAGCTGACCTCATTTTTGCCAGTTTCTCTGTTATTTCATTAGTGAGAAAATTCATTAGAGTTTAACCATTTTTTTCAATTCCCCCCTCTCCTCAGAGTGAAGGCACTATTACATTAGCCTGGTTACCATAGTAACTGAGTTCTTATTCTTGGATTGTGCTGCTGCATATTTTAGACATTGGGAATTTGCATTTATCAATTTACATGTGATGATTCTACAAAATACCTGTATTTTATAGTTTCCAATAACTGAGATTTTAAATGGGTCTTGGCAGTTTCCTCTTGAAATGCAAACCATTCTAAGGATGGTTTGTAACATTACATTGATTTCCTTGGGTGTTTTTGGAACATCTTACTTGCATGTTGGATTCTCACCATGTCCAAGATGTCTTAGATTTCATTACTGATGCTTCCGAGAACCCCAGTATTTGCTTCTTCCTAGCTGAAAATCATGAAATATTTAAGCATACACCTGGCCAAGCCTAGTATGTGTGCAGATAAGCATGTAGCCCATATCCAGGTATTCTAAATTCCTCCCTTGATGGAAAGTGGAACCATCATACTGTCCTTTTTGCCTTCCAAACCCTGGAAAAAGAGGGGAACCGACAGGGTGGTGGCAGGAGCACATCTGGCATGCTGGTGGGCTTTCTTTCTTTCTTTCTTTCTTTCTTTCTTTCTTTCTTTCTTTCTTTCTTTCTTTCTTTCTTTCTTTCTTTCTAAATGATCTTTATTGGTTTTACAAATTTTACAAATTTCGCCATCACAATACATAATACATACTGTACTTTATTTCTTATAACCATAATGCTTTAACTCTAACGAGTTTGTACTTCCCTCCCTCCTTCTTCTGGTTTCTCTATATTTTCTTTATCTTTACACATTTGTTCTGTTTACATTCTATGCATACTTAATACTATGAAGTAGTACTATTCAAAATTTCGTTAATGTACATCCGTCAGTTGTTGTAATTATATTTGTTCAATGTTCTTAAGTCCAAACCAAATGATTTTTAATAAACCTTATGAGGTCTATTTCAGTCCTGCGAGTGTCTTTATTTGTGCATAGTTCTTTTCTCTGTGGGCTTTCCATGGACATCTGCTTGGCCATTGTGATCACAGGATTCTGGCCAAGATGGGCCTTTGGTTTGACCCAGCTGGGCTCTTATGTTCTTAGCTTCCTCTCTCCCTCACTGCATAAAGGATTTAGAGTGTATGATGCCTAACCGTCTTCCTATCCCAAGATAGGATAGGATAGGCAGGTTATGCTTAAACCATGCCACACTGGTGCACTTATGAAAGTTTCCCCAGCCAGTCTTAAGGGACTTGGGAGAACATAGGGGTAGGAGAGGTTCCTGAGGTAAGTTGAACATGTGCCACTGTTGCAAGTGTGTATTATTATTATTATTATTATTATTATTATTATTATTATTATTTGCATTCCTATACTGCTATATATATATTAAAAAGCCAAAGTGGTTTACAGACTACATTAAAACATCATCAACAACAACAAAAATCCAAAAGAAAACATTACAGAAGAAAGTCAAATATAAAGTATACATTCAAAGCAACATGATTAACACGAGACTAAAATATTATCTTAACTATTTCAAAATAAAACATTTCTAAGGAGGTCAACTACAGAATGCACATTTAACGCAGCAAAGTAAACAAAATTTGTTTTATCTTAAACATTTCAAAAAATTGCTAAAGGAAGTCAAATATGAAATGCATATTTAAAACAGTATAATTAGCAAGAGAATACAAGAAATTATAATGACCATAGAACATAACTTCTGCTATTGCTGCCAATCCTGCCAATGGTGGCTCATGGCAGGCAGTGGATGTGAAGCTCAGCCCCAATGAGCTGGGTCTGCACTAAGAGACAGCCAAGATAGGAGCAAATTAAACTCCATTACACTGAGTCCAAATATTGGCCTATGTAGCATCATAGTTCTTACTCTGACTGGCAGCAGGTATCAGGCACAGGTCATTCCCAATCCTAGTCCTGCTTTCTGAAATCCTTTCACTGGAGATAGTCGGCTGTGTGCATACACAATGATTCCTACCCATTTATGAGCATCAATGCTGGGGTGGAAGCAGTAAATTGTCATTTCTTTTCTCCTGGTGGTGAGAAAGCAGCTCCAAGGGTTGGGGTAGGGTTGGGGTCTGAGAAATGTATACTAATAAAAGTAAAGGTAAAGGACCCCTGACAGTTAAGTCCAGTCGCGAACGACTCTGGGGTTGCGGCGCTCATCTCGCTTTACAGGCCGAGGGAGCCGGCGTTTGTCCGCAGACAGTTTTTCTGGGTCATGTGACCAGCATGACTAAGCCGCTTCTGGTGAAACCAGAGCAGCACATGGTTTCACCTTCCTGCCAGAGCGGTACCTATTTATCTACTTGCACTTGACGTGCTTTCAAACTGCTAGGTTGGCAGGAGCAGGGACCAAGCAACGGGAGCTCACCCCGTCACGGGGATTCAAACCGCCGACCTTCTGATCGGCAAGCCCTAGGCTCAGTGGTTTACACCACAGCACCCCCACGTCCCCTGTATACTAATAGTGAGCCTTAAATTAGGGTTGCCATCTTTAGAGGATTAATAAAAGCAATCCTAACCATGTCAACTCATAAATAGGTCCTATTGGATTCAATGGAGCTTACTCCCAGGTAAATGGGATTAGAGCTGCAGCTTTATTCAACTCAATCTTTAATCTGATGTTTAACCTCCCTCACCTCATTCAAATTACCAGCTCCCATGCTCAATATTCTGGAAGAACTTGCCACCCTATGAGCTTCAACACATTCCCTTCCAGAGCTCCCCAAATGTTAACATATGAGAATTTCAAATTGGTTGCTCTTGTTATGCTCTCTGGCTTTAACAAATAAAGACAATCTATTGCAGAATGTCAGCTGATTGGCAAGCATAGAAAAGTAGATTAGCTTATATACACCTCCCAGATATGTTACATTTTATGTTAATTATTATTTTTTCCTTGCAGAAATAAAGTAACCTTTGTCTATTAATGGTTTAATATGTTTCCAGTAATTGTGTCTGTGGCATGTTCAGCAAATGTAGTCAATTACTAATCAATTAATCATGTTTTAAACTGGATGGTTGACAAAAACCTTTAATTTGCTGATGGCATTAATTTTTTAAAAAGCATTATTAAGCACTGTCAAAATGGCCTGGTCTGCAACAGAAGCATGTGTTCATTTTGTAATGAATGGAAAATCAAACCAAAAGGGGGTCATTCATTCAATTTTTCATTCTTAAAAAATGAGCTGCAAGAGTAACATATGGATACAGATTGGATTCATTTTTGTTTTCCCTTATGTATCCATTCATCACTCTTTCAGGAATGTGTCAGTGTGCAGGGGGCGAGGGGGAAGCCTTTTCCGGCGGTCCACTTGCTATTTTATTTTATTTTTCCAGAATGCGCTTTGTAGGACAGGAGAATGACAGCTCCCACCAGAAATTGGGCGGGGGACGGGGGGAGGCATTGTATTGGAAAATGCAGAAGAAAAACCGAGGGGGGTCTAGGTTTGATCTTGCGCAGCCAACCGTTCCTGTGTGTCCTCTCAGGAGCACTCCTGCCTTTGAGGGTGGCCCAGCTGGGACTGGCTTGCCCAGATTAGGAGCCCTAATTGGCACAGGTGGCAGTTGTGGAGACATCCAGCCCTGCCTGGTTGGGGCAGGTACAAATGCCTCAGGGCAACATAGTTAAGGAGGATGCGAGACCAAATGCTGTGGAGGTTACTTATGGCTGGGTCTGGTGCTGTATGTGGGTGAAGGTCTGGTGGGGAAATTGTTCCTTTGGGGTAATTTCTCGGTTTGAGGGTGTGTTTGTTGTTGTTGTTGTTGTTGTTGTTGCTGTTTGAGGAGGTTTTCCTATTCTGTTCAAATAAAAATACATTTTCCCTTATATATTGTCTACCAAAGATCATTTAAGAACCTGCAGTGTTAATTGACAAGACAGGCACTAGTGCAGTGATGGCTAACCTTGACACTCCAGATGTTTTGGGACTACAACTCCCATCATCCCTGACCACTGGTCCTGTTAGCTAGGGATGATGGGAGTTGTAGTTCCAAAACATCTGGAGTGTCAAGGTTAGCCATCACTGCTAGTGGACACCATGATTTTTATTTGATTTTTTGTGGCTTCTGGCCAGCAGTGGCTCCTGAAAATACTTCAGCCACAGCATAGGAAAAATAAATAAATAAAGAGCAATCAATCAATCAATCAATCAATCAATCAATATAACAGTAAATGAAAGTGGGAAGCAAATGTAAGAATGAAACAAATGCAAGTTTAACAAACGGATGTCAAAGTGATTTGTAACTTTAACAAATGTAAATAATAATAATAATAATAATAATAATAATAATAATAATAATAATTATTATTTATATCCCACCCATTTTAGAATGAAGTCTAATAGAATGAAAACACAGGAAGCAAAATGGGAATCTTTTGCTAGTAGAGCGAACTGTGCCACTTCAGAGAGTGGATGGTGCCTAGGGATGGCGAAGAAATTCTATTCCGTTTACATATAAAGTAAACTTACCAAATTCACGTTCTGCAAAACAATATGCCAACCAAAACACAGCCATCGTTCAGATTTGCACTTACCCAGATTTTGCCACGCAGGTGTCCAGTAATGTGTACAAAAATGCTTATGCTGTTGTCTAAATTACCATTGTGAAGTGTGCACAAAAATGCATATCTTAGGGGAAATAATGTAGAAAATGCATCATAGTAGGAAAAACTGTTTGCAAAAATGTGTATATTAGGAGAAATTGCATATGAAAATGTGTAGAGTGGGAGAAAGTTGTGCATACATGGTGATCAATGTGAAACATGGAGAACTGAATTTAAGATTGAAAGAAAGAGAAACAGAGAGAAACAAAAAATGACAGATTCCCCCATTCCTAGCACTGATGCCATTTTAATGCTCCTCCTGTTAGTCGAAAGCTGTCTTATCAGAAATAACATTCCGGTTCAGCCCACTCCTAGCTATGTGAGTTGTCTACTTGCAAGGAGTTTTCAGACCAGAGAGCATTTTAGGTCTTTTGCTCACAGCCTGAAGTAGTATTTTCTACCATTTCCCCCCTCAAAAAAACACAGTATGGCTTATTTTCGGGGGGGATGTCTTATTTTAACTGCTCTGCGTAGGTACGCTGCATAGCCACGCCTATCCAGGCCGTCTTAAGGGAGAGGCACCGCGTCACTATGTCTTATTTTCGGGGTATGGCTTATATTTCACAAATGCATAGAAATCCTGCTACGGCTTATTTTATGGCTACGTCTTATTTTAGGAGAAACAGGGTATTTAGGCACCTCATAGCACCTTATTCTGCTCTGTGCCAAGACCAGGCCACCCTTGCTGCAGAGGTGACCACTAAGACTATGGGACAGTGGTTATTTCAGCTGCACAGTTAGTACTTGACTCTCCATTCCCTTATTCCGACAGTTCGAGTGACCTATGAAATGAAGCAGGTGGCACTGTGGGGAAATGTTACCTTCAGTTGCCGTCTTTAACAATAAACCTAAGATTCCTGGCTTAATGTTTGTGCATTTAAACCTGAATGAAACCAAGCAGCCACGCAACACAACAAAAGATTGTTGGAACATGAGTAACTGAAAGCTCCTTATCAACACAGAGAAATGACTATTTGAAGAAAAACAATGGAAGAAAGAAAACGCTTTTTAAAAATGAGCTCCAGCAAATCCATTTTAAAAACTATGAAGTACACACAACCTAGAACCATTTAGGAGATATGGATGTTAAACAAAAGAAGAGATTATTTTATTTCTCTTCCTCCTCCACCCTGGTTTTAAAATGAACTGTTAGCCAGTTTGTTTGACTCCAATCTGACTTTCATGTTTCATTAAGTCCTGGACTGTCAAAGCAAATTTAATTTTTTTAATGCTTTGTTCTTTTTCCTGACTACCACCAGAACGGCTTTCAGTGCATTCTTTCCTAACTGCAAATGCCAGGTAGTTTGGGCTGAGATCTGGTGTCATGTACTGCTCATGATTGACAGCACAGACATTTGACTCTCTTTGCTGAATGTGTCTGAATAGACTGGAGAGGAGCTGTGAACTTACAGCACGTGGAATGAATGAAATTTTTAATCCTGAACTGATTCCATCCAAATTCATAGAGCACCAGATGCGTAGTCTTAATAGCCCATCACAAGCATGCAGTGCAGTCCATGCTTATGAGTTCATAATACTTAGAATTTATGCAGCACATTTCAAGTGCTAATTGTACTTAATAGGAATTACGTCAGTAATCTTTGCATCCTCCCTATAGGCTAGGCTACTGTGAGGAGAGAAAAGTAGCATTTCTAAGGCAATCTAGTGAGTTCCTAACTCAGGTACATCCCAGCTCACCTTGCAGTGCAGCCCGATGCAAGTCTACACAGAAGTAAGTCCCACTGTGTTCACTGGGGCTTACTCTCAGGAAAGTGTGCCTAAGGTTGTAATTCTGCAAACCCTTATTTGGAAATAAGTCCCACTGAACTGTAGGATCTGCTGCCACTCAAGGAAGATGCTCAAAATGGTCTCCAATATATAGAATCATGGAATGGTAGAGTTGGAAGAGACCCCAGGGGTTCAACCCCTTGCAATGCAGGAACATGCAGGTGGTCTATATGTGAACTTGGCATAATCAGCACCACACACTAACCAAAAAAAGCTAACTGGCCATATAATATATATTTGAAAAGAAATTAAAGTTTGGAGAACTTGCTTGAACACCATTTCTCAACACATTAGCTCCAGCTCTTTCGTCCACACCAGTTTGAGTTTATTCTTGCACATTCTACCTTAAAAAACAAACAAAAGAACAGCACTGGATTAGCATTCATTGCAAGAATACTAGCAACTATCATATAAGAGCTGGACTACAAAATAATTAGAGAATAGCCCACTGGTGGACTATCTTCTGTTCATCCCTGATCTATCCTATGCCCCTTTAAAATGTGTTGTTGGTTTGTTGTTGTTTTTGGAGGGGGGTTATTGTGTTGTTTTTATTTTTATTATGTATTTATTATGTATTTTGTGGTTTTATATCTTGATGTTATTCTGTGAACTACCCTGAGACCCCTGGGTATAGGGTGGTATATAAATTCAATAAATGATAATGATGATGATGATGATGATGTAACATATGGAAAGGATCTAGGTTCACCCGAAGCCTTATATCATATTATTATCACTGCACAGAGGTCATGTGAAGCTGAGATCAAGGTCCTGCTGAATCTCAAAAGGGGAAGGCAAGTCACCTTTGATTATTTTTATTCCCCTGCATTTTTCCTAATGCAAATAATTACCTGCCCAGTTGTTTCCTTTCTTCTTCGTGTTCTAAGTTGCTCCTTCAGTTCCAGCTATTGTCCAATGTATGCAGAGCAGCATTCCAGTTATATTCCACAGAGCACAATAGAAAAAGATAAGCAAATAACTCATTATGCAAGGCGAACCATTCGGAATCCGCAGAAGAGGACTGAAGCTCAGAGCAAAACAGATTTTAAATAAATGCCCATAGGATCACAATGGAACCCCTGCCAAGATGAGAAAATATCGTTGCAAGCAGTAAATGTCTGTCACAACAGGCTGTATAACGTCACAAGGTTACCTGCCTCAACACAGTTCTTGAACTATGGGGCAATGAACCGCTTCAAAATGTCTCTTTGTCAGAAGGAGTGATTTCCGAGAGCTTTCACGAAGATAGAATTGTGTCCAAGCCTGATTCCTCCTTCTTGTCTGCCTGTGTGAAGTTGTCTCCCTCAATTTGTCGGTATCACTTAGGAAACAAATCACTTCCTGTAGCTAGAGACCAGGGGTGGAAGAATCTGTCAATTCTGATTTCCCTCTATTTACCATTTTCAGCTATTAAGCTCAGTTTCCCCGTTTCTGCATCAGTTTGCAATTAAAAAAAAAACCCTACATGGAATTTCTTGTGCATTTGCATACACATTTCTCCTGGTATACACTTTTTGTATATTTGCCTAATATATATTTGCCTGCTATTTTCCGTGATAAGCATTTTTGCACACTGCTTTCACTAATGTGCTCTTTCTGCTGCACCCATTTCCCTAATATATGCACC
Source organism: Darevskia mixta (assembly GCA_034641385.1). NCBI lineage: Eukaryota > Metazoa > Chordata > Lepidosauria > Squamata > Lacertidae > Darevskia > Darevskia mixta. The sequence goes on along the minus strand of JAWWNH010000224.1, from coordinate 2,539,507 downwards.
TTTACATTTTTTTTGTTGGGCAAACTGCATTGCAATATTCAAAGAAGTGCGAATTTCAAAGGATTTCAGTTTCAGTTTCTGTAGAGGCTGTGGATGTGCAAATAAGGTGGGATGGCATTGAAATGTGACCCAAAACCATTTTTTCCTGGTTTCTAGTATTTTGTAATTAGTTTAAAAAGGAAAAAAAAAAACTATATAAGAATTCCCTGAATGTCTAGATCCAGGTTGAGGGAAACTACTCTTTGGTGAGAATGCCCAAGCAGAGATTTAAAGTCACAAAACATGAAGCAAAGTGTGGACATATAAGCTGTTAGACTTTTAAAATATCCCCTTCTACGTCACTTCCAAAGTTTCCCACTTCCCTTAGCATAGAATAAGACCACAGGTTTGGTAAGTTAAAAATGGTTTACTTACAGACTCTTCAAATGTCAAATTCATGTGCTTTCCCATACAATAGCAAGAAAAGTCAGGCAGTTTAACTTAGGTTAGCTTGAAGCATCCAGCTATGAAATCCTTACTGGTTGGGTTCACAAGGTGGAAGCAAAAGAACACAGAGTTTAGTAACTCTTCCTCCCAAGGTGAGGGCGTGTGACCTAGCTAAGCCTGGTAGGACATCTCACTCTATGGTCTTAACCCCTTCATAAAATTAATTAGAGTTAAGCAAGTTGGTTAAGTGAGGCTGATTTATGCAGCAAATATCACAGCTTCCAAAGCCAAAATGTGGAAGAATTTTGTTTTACCATGCATGTTTTACAAAGGAGATCAGAGATACAGAGGAATTGTAAGCATGAGAAATTCAGTGCTCAAAAAATAGTTCTGTGGGTGGCAAACATAATAAAGCATCTTGGAAATCACAATTTCAATAAAACCAAATCAATAAAACAGCAAATAGCAAAAGCAGGACACATGTTTCTGTTGATGTTTTCATAGTCCATTACATTTGACAGCCTTAACTAGCAACTTTATTTTTTATCATATACATGAATGGGTGAATAGATATTCTTTTTATACTGCTGTTGAAAAGTTAGATTTGAGGCGTTGGTATACAAAGCCCATAGGTAAAGTAAAGGACCCCTGGATGGTTAAGTCCAGTCAAAGGCGACTATGGGGTGCAGCGCTCATATTGCTTTTCAGGCCGAGGGAGCCGGCGTTTGTCCACAGACAGCTTTCTGGGCCATGTGGCCAGCATGACTAAACCGCTTCTGGTGCAACGGGACACCGTGACAAAAACTAGAGTGCACGGAAATGCCGTTTACCTTCCTGCCACAGCAATTCCTATTTATCTACTTGCACTGGCGTGCTTTCAAACTGCTAGGTTGGCAGGAGCTGGGACAGAACAATGGGAGCTCACTCCGTTGCGAGGATTCAAACTGCCCACTTTCCTATCGGCAAGCCCAAGAGGCTCAGTGGTTTAGACCACAGCGCCACCCGTGTCCCGCCGTATACAGCTTGGGACAAGCATTCTTAGAAGATCACCTCATCCCCTACATCCTCAGTCCATCACTGCATTCTGCAGGAAAGGGCATCCTGCAGATCCCATTATATCAGGAGGGACATTCTGCAGGATGTCAGATTCAGCCCCTTCCCTTTGGAACTCCCACCCACTGCATATCAAACAGACTTCTTCTCTTGTATCTTTTTGGCTCCTGCTAAAAAGACACCTCTTTATCACAGTTGGTATCCGTATTAGATGGAATTGATTTTATACATGTGCTGTGATGTTTTTAACTGTTTTTATAGCTATAATCAGGGGTCAGCAACCTTTTTCAGCCGTGGGCCGGTCCACCATCCCTCAGACCATGTGGTGGGCCGGACTATATTTTGAAAAAAAATATGAATGAATTCCTATGCCCCACAAATAACCCAGTTGCATTTTAAATAAAAGCACACATTACACTCATGTAAAAACATGCTGATTCCCGGACCGTCTGTGGGCCGGATTGAGAAGGCGATTGGGCCACATGGGCCTTAGGTTGCCTACCCCGGCTATAATTATATATATATATAAAAGCTGTTATTTTTAATCTGTTATTCAGGTGTAAATCTCTTCAAGATGCCTTGTGGAAAGCAATTCAATAATAATAATAATAATAATATAATAATAATAATAATAATAAGTAAATTTGATATTAGGATGCTGAACACTGTTTCGATTTTTTAAAAAGATCACACTTGCATCATTCAGTTGCAGATTCATTTCATGGTAGAATCCAGTATAACTTTCAGAATAGTGCACTGAAAAGAGATGTGGGAGATTTGAAGTTTTGACATGAGTACTGTGCCTGCCAGAATTTCAGTACAAAAGTATTTCATGAGAAAGGTTAAAGATCACCAGTGTCAGAAGCAATGATTCTTCAACATCAACATCATTGGACTGGTCATATTGTTCAGGTGCCTGATTATCGTCTTCCAAAGGAACTGCTCTATTCCGAACTTAAAAATGGAAAGCGTAATGCTGGTGGTCAACAAAAGAGGTTTAAAGACTCTCTCAAGGCAAATTTTAAAAAATGTAGTATAAACACTGATAACTGGGAATCACTGGCCTGTGAGCGCTCCAATTGGAGAACAGCTTTTACCAAAGGTGTCATGGACTTTGAAGACCTTGAACTCAGGACAAAAGGGAGAAATATGCTAAGAGGAAGGCACACTTGGCAAACCCTCCCGAAAACCCATGTCCCCACTGTGGAAGGATGTGCGGATCCAGAATTGGCCTCCACAGTCGCTTACGGACTCACTGTTAAGATTGCGTTCATGGAAGACAATCTTACTCGGCTACGAGGGATCGCCAAAGAAAGAAGATATACTCAAATATGCAGGCACAGGATTCAGTGACAAGCTGGATTCAGGATTCAGGGCACAGGAGTCAGAGGAGTGACAAACTCCAGAAGTGATTTACAGTATGTTGCCCTAGATAACTGTTTCAGGGAAAAGTCAGATGTCCATGCTTAATAGAGTTGCTCTGAACCATAGAACTATAGAATCATAGAGTTGGAAGAGACCCTGAGGGTCATCTAGTCCAGGGGTGGCCAACTCCCAAGAGACTGTGATCTACTTACAGCATTAAAAACTGGCAGTGATCTACCCCCTTTTGGGGGGTTCAGGTCAAAGTTGTTGAGCTTTTTTGGGGAGGAGGAAAGCCCCATTTTTGGGGCATTCAGGTCAAAGTTGTTGCTGAGCTTTTCTTAGAGAGAAGGAAAGCCCTGTTTTTGGGGGTGCAGGGCAAAATTATTGAGCTTTTTTTAGGGGAGCCAAAGTTGTTGAGCTTCTTTGCGGGAGCCAGTGATCTACCACAGACGTCCAGTGATCTACCGGTAGATCACGATCTACCTGTTGGACGTGCCTGATCTAGTCCAACCCCCTGCAATGCAGGAATCTCAGCTCAAGCATCCCTGGCAGATGGTCACCCAACCTCTGCTTAAAAACCTCCAAGGAAGGAGAGTCCACCACCACCTGCTGCTTCAAGCTTTGAAGAACTTAGAGAAAGTATTTGCATCTTGTGTGTATGATGACAGACACAAGCCCATCCATGCTTGGCTCAGACTCCTGGCAGTCTGTCAACTCATTTCAGCTCTGGAACTTTGTTTGCTGTGCAGATTTAGCATGAATGGATGCTGCTCACCCATGTTACGACCCTATTTTCATTTAAGACATCCTTTGCACTTTGAATGAATGTGCAAGTACATTCACATCCACTGAGAACTCGACCATAACTTGTCAATTAGGGGCCTGGTCACTGCTCAGTGAAGCATGAGGGGATATTTTCTTATGTAAATAGGACAGGGCTCAGCCAATTTAACAAAACTCAATCATTAATTGAACAGGGAAAAGTCCACATTGGAGCCTTCATGCCAACTTGCACTTTATTTTCTGGACCTAAGTTGCCCTTCCAGTTCTCCCCCTCCCCCACCCCCTTATCTCCAGTTCCTCACTTCATTTGGGAAATGACAATTCTCAGCAGACGCCTGTGCTTCTGAGATCAGATTTCCATCAGAGGCTGCAAACTTAAGCACAATATCTTCAGCAGGACATATTGCCAAGGAAAAGTGTTTAAGACTGTGATCTGTTTAAGAGTATGATTCTGTGAAACAGGAAGCTATGGCGCTTATCTTTCTCCTCCAGAGAGTAATCTGCTTTTTAAATGGGTGGTTTATTCTTAAAACATTTTCCCCCTTTCAGGTTAACTTTATTCGCTGCAGCCAGGTTTAATGATTTCCGCTGCTCCCTGCTTAATGCGATTTTCTAGCACAATCCAGCTAAGGTTAAGTACTCTAAGACCCATTGGTTTCAATCGGAAAGTTAAGGCCACAATCCCAAACACCTTGACTGGAGAGTCAGCCCCAATGCACACAACGGGATGCCCTTTTCTGAGTCAAGATGCAGGGGGTGGTGGTGCATGTGCCCCCTATGGAATCGATGGGACTTTATTTATTTATTTTTTTAAAAAAATAATTTTTATTGATTTTGTAAGAATTATAACCAAAATAATATCATAAAACATTTAAACATAAAATAATTTTAGAGGAAAGAAAAGAGAGAAAAGGAAAGGAAAAAGAACAATAAGTTCTTACATTCTTAAATTATTTTCACATTATTTAGGTGACTTCCCTCGGTCACCCCAGTTGAATTTCAAAATCATATCATTGTCGAACAGTTATATCAAGTCAATAAGTTAACCATTAAAATTGATAATAGCATCTTCTTAAACCTAAATCTTAAAATGAAAAAACAGTGAAAACCTATAGCTAGTTCCTAAGGCAGCACTAAATACTATAATACTTACTCAAATAAATTTTAAATTTCTTCCAGTCTTCTTCATTCAACTCTTCTCCCTGATTGCAGAGTCTTCCAGTCAGTTCGGCAAGCTCCATAAAGTCCATCATTTTCATCTGCCATTCATCTATTGTACGTAATTCTTGGCTCTTCCAGTTCTTTGCAAGTAGTAGCCTTGCAACAGTTGTGGCATACAAAAAGAATGCTAAGTCTTTTTGGGTTATTTCGTGTCCTACTATTCACAACAAAAAGGCTTCTGGTTTAATCTTGGGGCACGTCCACCACATATGAAAGAAGGTCCCTAGAATCGATGGGACTTTAAACTGCTTAACTACGATGGGTTTGTGTGTTCCGTGGATAGCCACTTTCAATATCATACGTTTTTAAACAAGTCCAGCAGAAAGTCCTGAGTGCTTGACTCAGGCCTACTAGGGCAAAAAGATGAGGGCAGCTAAAGTAACTGAAATGCTGAGTTTGTCTTTCAGCCTAGCTCACACCTCATAACTTTGCACTGAGGATGTGGCACCACACTGGCAACTGCCTGAAAGCAGTGTGTCTGTCAGTTGGCACCAAAGGCCACAGAACTACTGTTAAATTGCTTGAACTTGGCCATGCTGGCACAAAGACGCACTGTGTCCCATAAAGCATTTCTGCTGAAAAAAAAGATGCAGTTGGACTTGGGATGGACAAGTCCATTCCATCCATGTCTGTGGGTTGTTGTTTTTGGGTTAGGAAAACCTTTTAAAATCTGCATACTTTTACCATATATATAAAAGCTCTTTTGCTTTTAAAGTACTCATAAGGTAACTCTGTTTCTTTCTTTTAAACAACTTCTAATAGTGACTTGGAGCAGCTCTCTCAATCTTGTGCTACAGCTTCAGCCAGGACTGTAAGCACTGTGCCTCCTTTACTTGTGTGGTGCTTGTGTTTCTCAAATATCAGCCTCCACCCACCACCAGAATGTGTGCAAGGTTTTTGGGGACTCTTACACAGTGTATTTGGGTCCCATCCATTTCTTTTATTTCAGTCATTAAATACTGCTCTTCAAAAAAAAATAATCACAGCTGTTTACAACACCCACACCCACCCGACAGAACAGGAACATTTTCAGCAGGCTTTGACAAGTTGCGTGTTGAGGTCCCCAGTCCACCCCTCAAATAATTCACACCACAGATTTTTGGTTTTGGTTTTTGGGCCTAATTTTGGCCACAACTTTATTAAAATACAAACCATGTGAGTGGTTGCATAGGCATTGGTTTAGACTATCTGCCCCACAGAGGACAGAACTGACGACCGTCAGTATTGGGAAAACACTTTGGGGAGAGATAGGGCCGGGGGTCTGTGCCAACAACTCTCCCCAAATGTTCCCAGGGGCTCTTGCGTGGCCCTGACCCCCGACTGGGGGATTCGGACAAAAGCATGGCGAGCCCCTGGATTCCTTTAACGGAATTCCCCGCACAGCAGCAGCATTGGAGGGGGAAGACACAGCCACACTTTGCCCCTCCAGTAACGAACACACACGAACCAATGCCTAACCGCCAACCTTACAAGTTGTGACTATTTGCTACGCAGTAGGCGAAAACCAGAAGGCACCAGCCAATCTGCCAACTGGAAAAGTACCTACCAGGCCCCTGCCGCAAGAGCAGATGACCCCATGACAGGCATAGCAACGTCAATGCAGAGGCCGAAGTAAAAAGGGGGAGAGGACGGGCGGGTGATTCGTTGCACGCAGCAAAGAGGAACAGCACAGGGCGTGCCAAAACATTTATACCCCTTGGGCTGTCCATCAACAAATTGCAACTTAACAATCTCCCCAACAACACGCTGGACCCAATGACAGCTGTGGCCATCTAAGTGATCCCGCCCCAACTCAGGAGGGGTGACTTGCTGGCCCCCACCGCAACACGTGCTCTCCATGAAGGAGAACACGCTTTGCCAAAGAAGGAGCGTCTCCACCCCCATCGTTCTGCCCGGACACTGAGGTCCAGTGCCGAGGGCCTTCTGGCGGTTCCCTCGCTGTGAGAAGCCAAGATACTGGGAACCAGGCAGAGGGCCTTCTCGGTAGTGGCACCCACCCTGTGGAACACCCTCTCACCAGACGTCAAAGAGAAAAACAGCTACCAGACTTTTAGAAGACATCTGAAAGCAGCCCTGTTTAGGGAAGCTTTTAATGTTTAATAGATTATTGTATTTTAACATTCTGTTGGAAGCTGCCCAGAGTGGCTGGGGAAACCCAGCCAGATGGGCGAGGTATACATAAATTATTATTATTATTATTATTATTATTATTATTATTATTATTATTATTATTAGGTGCCTGCTGAACCTGTTGGCAGAGCTTTCTGCTGGGCTGGGCCCATGGCACTCAAGGCTCAGTTTCTTGTTGTCCAATGAGCCTAGCAAACTTGCGGAAGACCAAAGATGTTCCTGCAGATGTTCTCAGTGACTGAGATGGAATAGAAGGGCTCAGGCAGCCCCTGAGGCACCCTGAACTTAAGTTGTTCAGCGTTTTGTAAATTAATGCAAGAACTTTGAACCTGGCTCAGGAGTAAGAAGCCAGTACACATGTTCTAGCAATTGTGTCCTATGTTGTCCACCATGTGCCCCCTTTTGCCGTCTGGCTGCTGCATCCTGCACTAGGCAGCACTAGGCTCAAGGGCAGTCCTACAAAGTAATCCATCCTCAAAGTTGCCTGTGCATGGACTACAGTGGTCAGGCTATCCCTGTCCAGAAATAGCTGTAGCTGGAAACCAGACAAACTAGTAAAAGTCATTACTAGCCAAAGAGGGCACAAAGACATCTCCAGGAGTACCTGGAGCTATGCCCTTGTTCCTTCAGAACCCCATCCAGAACAGTTAACTTGCTGATACCCCAGACACAGGAAGCACCCACCCAATGAGCTTGTGTCTTCCCAGGGTGGACCTCATCCAGTTTGCCACTGCATTCAAACACCAACCCAAAGCTTTCACAGCCTCTCCTGATTCAGATGTTTTGGAGAAGTAGAGCTGTGTGTGTCATCAGCGTACTGGTGACACCTTGCTCCAAAACTCCTAATGCCCACTCTCAGTGGATTTTCATCATCTTCTCCCTGCTCCTAGGTTGCTGCAGAATAAGCAATGTGCTGCTGCTTTAAGAAGGTATGTGCATGTGCTGTCACTGCTCTTGAAGCCAAGGATGGGTTGGTGTTTGGGAACTTATTAATGCTTATCACTCTTCAGATTCAGGCAGTTCAATGACAGTTTCAAAAGGATGTACTGATAAATGATTTTTCCGGTAGTTTCACACAGTATGTGGTGGCTCCAATAAGCCTCTTTTTCAACAAAGAACACTGAGAGTCTTTGGAAGTTTGAATGGGTGAATGACAGTCTTAAGCTCCAAAAACCATGCCTTTTCTTTACCCTTTTATCGGCCTTCTACCAATCGAACTAAGACTCGAGCTGCTGTCTAAGCAATTTCCTTGTTAATAGAAATGTGTGGCGATTTATTTATTTATTTTGAATGTGCAGACATCTGTGATGTTTCATTTCAGTTCACCAGTGAACTGTGCATTAGAGATTCCATGCACATGTTGTTCTGTGTAACTGAGTAGACAGAAAGTTGTGGCCTCTGTTTAGATCCACTTATATTTTGAAAAACGATTAGCAAAAGTTTTAGGGGATATATATATATAAATTATCTTATCATATATATATATATATATATATATATATATATATATATATATATATATATGATAAGATATTTATGTATTGTCATTGCACAAGTACAAGCACAACGCTATACAAGTGCAACGAAATTGCATGCCATCCCGTAAAAACCAGAAAGAAAAAGAAAAAAAAAACAGCACAAAACACACGCACCAAAAAAAGCCACACATGCACACACATACACCCATCACAGCTCTCCAAGGTCATATTATCTGGTTACAGCATTTAAGATGGTTATAGCTCTTGGGTAGAAACTGTTCTTCAATCTATTTGTTCTTGATCTAATTGTTCTATATCTTCTACCCGAAGGCAGTGGTGCAAAGAGACTATATCCTGGATGAGATGGATCCTTTAAAATATTGTTTACCTTTTTAAGGCAACGGGAACTGTATAGTTCTTCCAGAGATGGGAGAGGATGACCAATAATATTTTGGGCTGTGGTTATGACCTTCTGAAGTATCTTCTTCTCCCTGACTGTGCAGCTAGAGAACCAAGCACAAATACAATATGTAAGAATGCTCTCTATGGAGCCTCGGTAGAAGGACACCAGCAGTCTCTCACTCAGATTGTTCTTCTTTAAAAGTCTGAAGAAATAAATTATCTGCTGGGCCTTCTTTACCAGAGCAGTAGTATTTGCGCTCCAAGTCATACCCTGCTCTATAATCACTCCCAAAAACTTGAATACAGCCACCCTCTCCACCTGGTCCTGGACTTCATATATATGAAGTCTGATTTGAAAACTACTTAAGAGAGCATATACAGATGCAACACACTTTGCTCCTACAAAAGATGCTATAAGTCCGAGTGCATGTGCCTCTTTCTCCTATACATGATTACTCAGAAGTAAGCTCCAGCAAGTTCAATTAGCTTTATTCTTAAATAAATATGCACAGAATGGGAGCATTTGTTTAATGAATGCCAGAGACTGCAGTCGATTAACAGCAACCCTTTTATTAGTGACCATACAACAGCCCTAATGCAGACCTTACTTGTGCTTCAGTCCTAATTTCCCTTTCCATGCCGTACCATACAAGGCATTGCCCATCTATTCGAGATCACATTTCACCACAGCCTTACTCAGTAATAAATGCCTCTGAGATTGCAGGTGGTAAATTAGATTCACATGGATGCAGTGAGGCAGAGCTATGCACACAGTCTGTCCTGATGCAGCTGATCAAGATGCAGCTGCTCATCTGAATGCTCATCTGTATGGCAGGGCTCATACAGGCCCTCCTGAAATTGCTGGATGAGGTTGGTGCAAGGCATTCTCAACCAGAGCTGCTAATTGAGCGAAACTAATTAGGCACAGCTAGAGGTAGATCAAGGCCATTTAAATAAAGTACACTCCTTTATCTGGTTTGCAGATCTCAGACATCACTCTATCTGCTGGTAAAGATATTTTCACCTCAATTTTAAAGTTAATAGGCAGAGATTACAAATACACTCTAGATAAATAAGTACTGCACTCTTTTTTCTTTTGAAGGTAGAGGAGCTGTTGCATGTTTTTATAGGCTACTGAACAAAACAAGTTGAAGTCCTAGAATTCTCAAAATGTGGATTGGGATCTGATAGGAGGCACCTGCAGGGGACCTGCAGATTTTGGGACTATGGGAGTGACACTCTGCTATTTGAAGACTGGCAGATGTGGGGAGAGGCATTCCATCAACTAGCTGGGTCCTAAGCCATTTAGGGCTTTGGAGATTAAAATCAACATTCTGAACTGGTAGCAAATGGGTAGCTAGTGGAGTTTGTGCTATGCTTTGCCCTTTCTTGTTGCACTTTTCATAATATGTGAAGTCACATTCTGCCTTCCGACCCATCTTTACAGGCAGATCAATGTAGAGCACACTGCAGTTGTCCTTGTTAGGCAACTTGTGCCACCACCAGCCACCACTCAGGTTGTTTTCTTGACAGAAACCCTTCTAAAAATCTGATAAAACTATAAAAATAGCTTGTTGGATCAGGCCAATGGCCTATCTAGTCCAGCATCCTGTTCCCACAGTGGCCAACCAGATGCCCCTGGGAGACCAGGGAAAAGAACATGAGGACAAGAAGACGCTGTTCTCCCACGGTTTCCAGCAACTGGTATTCAGAAGCATTGTTGCCTTCGACTGTGGAGGTAGAGCACAGCCATCCTGGCTAGGGACCATTGACAGCCCTCTCTTCCCCCATGAATTTGTCTAATTCTCTTTTCAAGTCATCGCTGCCTCCTGGGGAGCAAGTTCCATAGTCTGACTATGCACTGCATGAAGGATGACTTTCTTTTATGTGTCCTAAATCTTCAAACATTCAGCTTCATTGAATGTCCACAGGTTCTAGTGTTATGAGGGAGAAAAACTTTTCTGTCCTTTTTCTTGATGCCATGCATACTTTTATCTATATATATAAAAATGTTCCCATTGCGTGCGTGGTGGACACCACCTTGCTCCGTAACCGCTGGACCAAATCTCATCAAATTAGGAAACAGCGTACCATGACCATCAAGGAAGGATCTGGCATAATAAAAATTCAAAAAAACCACACCTGGCATACCTAAAATATAGAATAAACGTTAAAAAAAAATTGGCGCACACATTAGACGTCACCAGCAAAACAGCGCCCTCTAGCGGCGGCTATACTGGTACTACAGCTACAAAAGCAAAAAATTGGCACAGCTATTATACATCACCAGCAAAACCTCGCCCTCTAGCAACGGCTATACTGGTACTGCAGCTACAAAACCTTCCCCCTGCCAGAGCTCCGTCGACCATTTGCAAGCTCGCAAACCGGTAATTGAAAAGGGGGGACGGAGAAGAGGGTAATTGAAAATGGGGGTGGGGGCAGAGAAGGGGCAGACAGAAGTTGAACAGGGGAACTTCTTCAATATCACAAATTCAGCCGCAGCAGGGCATGGCTGAGTTAGCCATGCCTTCGCTTTCTCCCTGGTCGTTTGTGCTGTAAATAATAAAATTTCTAGATAAAGAAGAAGCCGACTCCTGGGAGATTTATTCCTGCAGCTCCTTTACACATAGACCATCTTCCTGCTACGTGAGTGACTCTGAAATAGCTAAAATTGAGTCCGTGACGAGAGAGGAGCGGGAGGGGGGAACGGGAGAGGAAAAAACAACAGGTGACGTGGAACTCTCAGGGCTGTTTCCACAAAATGAGGCACAGCAACACGTGCCCGGGTCAGCTAGTAAACTTATAAAACAATTCTCTGCAGCGCTGGGGAGGACAGTTTATAAAAAGTTTATAAAATAATTCTCTGCAGTGCTGGGGAGGGCAGTTGCACCATTGCAGAGCAAGACAAGGCCCTTGACAGGAGTGTCAGCCATGCCAAATGGAAAACCCTCCAGATTTGGCATTAACTTATTAGATTCCATAAGTCTTCAAGGATGGACCATTTTATTTGACTCCAAGCCCTTGCAGGAATTAACATCAATTCAAACTTTACTATCCATTCATGACAATGGAATAATTGGAATACAAATGCAAGATTGAAGGTATGTCTCCTGCTATGTATTTGAACGGCTCCCTTTGTTAAACTGCTAGCTAATAATCAGAATGGTGGGATCTGTGCATAACAGAATACAGAAAAACAACGGGAGAAATGTATAAGAATGCTGTTTGAAGGTGCACAACACAGGGACATTAAATGAAACTATGGGTGAAACATCAGGGCTTAGACTGACACACTTTAAAAGTAGGCCATGCTGGAAATAGACATATATGGTACTGAGCAAATGCCAATATTCCACCAGGCTGCAGAGCACAAAGAGAGAGAAAGGAACCAGGGTTATTCTGTCACTGCTGCTCAGAGTTCCCTTTGTCTCTTCCACAACTGTCACCTAGCAGCAGTCATTCTAGCAAGCTCCCTACACTGTTTCCATCCCAACTGGTCATTACAACTTTAAGAACTAGTACCTGAGCTCAGTGGCGTAGGAAGCCGCTCGGGCACCCAGAGCAGCAAACATGATGTGCACCCAGGGGCGGGGCGTCGCTACATAGCGCGCATGTGCAGCGTCGCTACGTACGATGCATGCGTCGTACATAGCGATGCTGCACATACGCTGTGCATAGCGGGTTGCCGCTGCCGCCACTCCAGCACCATACAGACGGTGCCGGGATCCTCTGCTCACGGCTGCAGCTGCGAACGGAGGATCCTCTACATAGAATCATAGAATCATAGAATCATAGAATCATAGAGTTGGAAGAGACCACAAGGGCCATCCAGTCCAACCCCCTGCCAAGCAGGAAACACCATCAAAGCATTCCTGACAGGTGGCTGTCAAGCCTCTGCTTAAAGACATCCAAAGAAGGAGACTCCACCACACTCCTTGGCAGCAAATTCCACTGTCGAACAGCTCTTACTGTCAAGAAATTCTTCCTAATGTTTAGGTGGAATCTTCTTTCTTGTAGTTTGAATCCATTGCTCCGTGTCCGCTTCTCTGGAGCAGCAGAAAACAACCTTTCTCCCTCCTCTATATGACATCCTTTTATATATTTGAACATGGCTATCATATCACCCCTTAACCTTCTCTTCTCCAGGCTAAACATACCCAGCTCCCTAAGCCGTTCCTCATAAGGCATCGTTTCCAGGCCTTTGACCATTTTGGTTGCCCTCCTCTGGACACGTTCCAGCTTGTCAATATCCTTCTTGAACTGTGGTGCCCAGAACTGGACACAGTATTCCAGGTGAGGTCTGACCAGAGCGGAATACAATGGTACTATTACTTCCCTTGATCTAGATGCTATACTCCTATTGATGCAGCCCAGAATTGCATTGGCTTTTTTAGCTGCTGCATCACACTGTTGACTCATGTCAAGTTTGTGGTCTACCAAGACTCCTAGATCCTTTTCACTTGTACTGCTCTCAAGCCAGGTATCACCCATCCTGTATTTGTGCCTTTCATTTTTTTTGCCCAAGTGTAGTACTTTACGTTTCTCCCTGTTAAAATTCATCCTGTTTGCCTTGGCCCAGTTCTCTAATCTGTTAAGGTCATTTTGAAGTGTGTTCCTGTCCTCTGGGGTATTAGCCACCCCTCCCAATTTGGTGTCATCTGCAAACTTGATCAGGATGCCCTCAAGCCCATCATCCAAGTCATTGATAAAGATGTTGAATAAGACTGGGCCCAAGACAGAACCCTGTGGCACCCCACTAGTCACTTCTCTCCAGGATGAAGAGGAGCCATTGATGAGCACCCTTTGGGTTCGGTCAGTCAGCCAGTTACAAATCCAATGAATGGTAGCATTGTCTAGCCCGCATTTTACCAGCTTCTTTACAAGAATATCATGGGGCACCTTGTCAAAGGCCTTGCTGAAATCAAGATAGGCTACATCCACAGTGTTCCCTTCGTCTACCAGGCTTGTAATTCTGTCAAAAAATGAGATCAGATTAGTCTGACATGACTTATTTTTCAGAAACCCATGCTGACTTTTAGTGATCACAGCGTTCCTTTCTAGGTGCTCACAGACCGTTTGCTTAATGATCTGCTCTAGAATCTTTCCTGGTATTGATGTCAGGCTGACTGGGCGGTAATTGTTTGGGTCCTCTCTTTTCCCCTTTTTGAAAATAGGGACAACATTTGCCCTCCTCCAGTCTGCTGGGACTTCACCTGTTTTCCAAGAATTCTCAAAGATTACTGCCAGTGGTTCTGAAATCACCTCTGCCAGTTCTTTTAATACTCTGGGATGTAGTTCATCTGGCCCTGGAGACTTGAATACATCTAAACTAGCCAAGTGTGCTTGTACTACCTCCTTACTTATTCTGGGCTGTGTTTCCCCTGCTGAATCATCTGCTCCATATTCTTCAGGTCGGGCATTGTTTTCTTTTTTGGAGAAGACTGAGGCAAAGAAGGTATTGAGGAGTTCTGCCCTTTCTGCGTCCCCTGTTCGCATTTCACCTTCTTCTCCATGCGGCTGCAGTCCCCTGTTCGCATTTCACCTTCTTCTACATGCGGCTGCAGCCGTGAGCAGAGGATGCCGGCACTGTCCGTACGGCGCTGGAGCGCTGCCACCAGCAAACCGCATGCCTTGTCACCCCCGGAGACGTGGCACCGGGAGCGCACCGCCCCCACGTTGCTACGCCACTGCCTGAGCTTGTTCCTTTCCTCCTTTCTCCCTATTCCCTTTTCCTTTTATGTCATCTGTTTCCGACTGCCATATTCCAGACGTATGGCAGCCCTAGGTAACACACTTTTGAAAATGTTGGTGGAGAAGGCTGCTTCTGTTTGATAATTGTCCTTGTCGTTGGATATGAAAAATGATGACCTTTTAAACACTTCTTTTTTTCTCTTAGCCTTATTGTCCATGAAGTGTCTCATAAGAGCAGAGCATTTCATGAGCTTTATGATCCGTTGCAAAGGATAGCAGATAGGGCTGCTTGAACTCCATTATATACAATCTAAGCAAGATAACCAAGTTACATCTGATATTAATGGCCTAATTAGTATCACCCCCTATAAACAGGCTAGTATATGTAAGTTTGTTTTATTATACTGTTACATGCCACCCCAATCTCCAAGTGGCGTGAGATTCCAGGGTACCAGGAAGGCTTCCCAGGGGCTGTGTTTCCTTTTGGATATGAGGCACAGCAGAGACTGTGGTGTCTTTATGATATATGGTTTCTTAACGCATATATACCGGTACACCCTGAATCTAGATGGAGTTGTTCAGCAGCATCACTTTCCGATAAGTTACTGTTCCTCTCCGGATGGCAGCCTTGCAGCCCAAGAGCAAAAAGCCATGGATCTCTGACTGTTAACTTTCTCCTGCCAGCTTTAATCATACTGTTCTTGCTGAGATTTCATTGTCTCTGCCTTTTCTAACACTGGCCAATGCCTTTGATGTGCTAATGGACCAATGTAGAGGATCCTCCGCACATGTGCTGTACATAGCGGGTTGCCGGCGCCACCGCTCCAGCGCCGTACGGACGGTCCCGGGATCCTCTGCTCGCGGCTGCAGCTCCATTCTGAGGAGACAAGTAATATTCCTTCAGTCAACATTTTGCTGTGGCTATGGTCTGAGAAGCCCAAAATGAACATTGTGAGTCAAAAGGGAAGCTGGCCAGTGTATGTGAGTCTACCCTTTTTCAGATCTATGCCTCCACCTAGTTTCTAGCTGCGATTGATCAATCTACAGGGCGGGGGCCAATTCGTATTTCCTTTTCTTCAATCCTTCTTCTCCTGTGTAGCACTGGCAGTCTTTAAGCTTTCCAGCCAGGCCTTTACCATTGCACATGTGTGTGTTTCCACAAGGGCCCTTCTAAGTTGCCCTGGATGCCTGAATCTAAGAGAATGAGGGAGGCAGGGATGCATTTATTTGACCTGCACCAGAACCAGGGGCACCAGTTTCTGTTCAGGGCTGCCCTGAGTTGCCCAGCAACTGACTGTAACAACTTCATGGTGAATTCTGGCACCTGTTTTTCTTGAGAAAAAGCACTACTTGAATCCCTTGGTTTCCTGAATATAAAGGAGATCTAGTATAGACAACACCCCACTCACTTTGAAAAGGTTTGGCTACGCATAGGGCAGAGCATCCTTCAGGCACTGAGAACTGCCATTTTAAGACAGCTTATTCTAACATTCAACTGCGATGCCTGACACATTTATTTCTCTATTTATAAAGAGAACAGTCCAATATGCAATGCCAACCAACCATGCACACAACGTGGCACGTGATTCTGTTGCAAATAGGCACAGAGTCTGACTGCCTAGAATTATTTGTTTATATATTTTGAGTTATGATTTCCGTTTCTGGTCATCAATTTTTACCATAATCTCAAGGCACTAGTTTTATCTAATACAGGACAAGAAATCAATAAAAAGCAAAGTGTATACTTGTGCCGAGAAAGCAAAGTGAAATAGCTCCACAAAAGGAAAGGGATCCATTTTCAGTGACAAGCAAATCTTTTCTGCAGATTGTGTTGAAGCAAAACATTGCCTCTTGATTTATTTTTTCTTTTGTTCCTTTATAACCAAGCTAATCTTTCTCACAGCTTATGTAGCAGCAACAAGAAAAGTTACGTTTCCTCCATGAAGAAATTTATCAAAATGTGCTTATCTCTGAATTATTTTGTCCTGCTATGTAAAAGTAATTAACATCTATAGCCAAACCATGTTCCTCCACTTAAAAAACCCTCAATGAAACAAATCAAAATGGGCCAAGAAATTCGTGTTTGCACCACAGGTGACCCCTCTTTGGAAAGCTTAATATGTGCAAAGAACAGCCTTCTTAGCTTGGCATCTCTTTCAAGGCGGGCAGGGGACTAACTTTGGTCAAAATACCATGTTCCCCCCCCCTTTGTGGTTCATTGATTGCATGCCTAGGTGCAGTACCGCCCCCCCGTCCCCGCCTTCCAGGAGCCAGACACCATATTTAGGAATAAAATGGCCACAACTTTATTACCGGTAAACGAAAATATCACTTCTGAATGGAAAAGAGTTGTGCTGGTCCCGAGGGATATCCGATAGGCGAGGTCTAGTCCAGTCCAAGGTCAGTCCAAGCCAGAAGTCACAAAGCCGAAGTCAGGAAGCCGAAGTCAGGAAGCCGAGGTCAGGAAGCCGAGGTCAGGAAGCCAAAGTAACAAAGCTGAGGTCAGGAACGCAGGAACCAGGAACAGGAACTGGGCAGCAACGATGTTGCTCCTGCAACTTGGGACTGGGACTGGCTGGCTTTTATCTGCCCCGAGGCACAGGGCGGCTCCGATCCTGAGGTGACTCGCCTCTCCTGGCTTGGAGGCGAGCACTCCTCCTGCGGGAACTTAGTTCCCTTTGCCTCTCTGCCCTGAACCTCTGCAGCTCAGGAGAAGCTGGAGGGTTACCGGACCCAGAGGCAACCTCAGCTTCTCCTGACTGGGTGGGGAGTGGAGCACCTGCAGGCAATGAGTCCTCCACCCCATCAGAAGCCAGATCAAACTCAGCCGATGCCTGCACCTGAGGATCTAGCACAGGTGAGTCCCCTTCAGACTCAGGCCCCAGCCCTGGCTCTGCTGGTTCTGGAGGCAGGGAATCCTGTGCAGGCTGGGATCCCTCAGGTTCAGCGTCTGAGTCTGAATCCCAGGCCATCACACCATCCCCCCTCCCAGGCCCCCCCCTCAACCGAGGGGCCGGACCAGGCTTGCTGGGGTAAGTTGCATGGAAATCACGGAGGCAGGCAGGCGCGTGGACGTTTTCCGCCGGTTCCCACGAACGATCCTCGGGCCCATACCCCTTCCAGTCAATGAGGTATTGGAGCTTCCCCCTGCGGTATCGTGAGTCGAGAATGTGCTCCACCTCGTACTCGGGCTCCCCCTGAACCAAAACTGGCTGCGGACGTGGACGGTCTGGGTGGAATTCGTCGGGCGGGGCAACCGGACTGAGGAGGGACCGGTGGAATACTGGGTGGACCTTCAGGGTCGAGGGTAACCGGAGACGGAATGCCACAGGCGAGACCTGGTCCACGATTGGAAAGGGGCCGGTGAAGCGAGCATCCAGCTTCCGCGAAGGCCGAGAGGGGTGCAGGTGGCGAGTGGAGAGCCATACCAGGTCCCCGACACGGAGTTCCGGCCCCACCTGGCGGTGGCGGTCGGCCTGGGCCTTGTAAGTGTCCTTGGCCTGGCGCAGTTGTTCCATCAATAGCTGTTGCTGAGACTGGAGCTCCTGGAGCCAGTCGGTCACTGCGGGGACAGCGGATGCCGGCAACACGTCCGGGAACAACCGTGGATGGTAACCGTAAGTGGCCTGGAACGGGGTCTGTTGGGTGGAGGCGTTCACCGCGTTGTTGTAAGCGAACTCTGCCAACGCCAAGTGGTCGACCCAGTCGTCCTGCTGGAAGCTGCAATAACACCGGAGGTACTGCTCCAGAACTGCATTCGCTCGTTCCGTCTGGCCGTCAGTCTGCGGGTGGTGAGCTGAAGATAGACAGACCTCTGTCCCGAGGGCCTGATGTAAGGCTCGCCAGAAGCGGGATGTGAACTGGACGCCCCGGTCGGACACCAGACGCTCGGGCAGGCCATGCAGGCGGAAGACATGCTGAAGGTACAGTTGAGCCGTTTCCTTAGCTGTGGGTACAGATGGGCAGGGGGCACAGTGCACCATCTTAGTGAAATGGTCTGTGAAAACCAGGAGGCAGGTACAGTGACGAGACGAGGGTAAGTCCACCACAAAGTCCAGCGAGACCGTGTGCCAGGGACGTGGTGGGACTGGCAACGGCTGGAGCAGGCCAGGGGGTCGCCCAGTAGGACCCTTGGCCCGCCGGCAGACATCACAACCAGCAACGTAGCGTGCCACGTCAGCCTTCAGGCGGGGCCACCAAAACTCACGGCATACCAGATGGGTGGTCCGGTACCGCCCGAAGTGCCCCGCTGCTGGGGCATCGTGGGACATCCGAAGAACCTCGGCCCGCAACGGTCCTGGCGGGATGTACAGACGACCCTGGTGCAACAGTAGGCCCTGGTGCAGGGCCAGCCCCGGATATCGAGGGCATGACCCGTCGGACAGTTCCTGGAGCCGTTCTTGTGCCCAAGCATCGACCCGTTGCTGTTCCCGCACCCGAGCCCGCAGTGGCTCAGCCTCCCGAGTGGCCAGGAATGCGGCCGGTGGTAAGATCGTCGTTGGTACTGCCTGCTGTACCGTGTCTGCGACGTCCTCGGGTTTCTGGGACAAGGCGTCCGCCTTCCGGTTCTGGGAGCTAGGGATGTAGCGGATCCGGAACTGGAACCGGGAGAAGAACAGCGCCCACCGGATCTGCCTTTGGTTCAATTTGCGGGTGGTCTGGAGGTACTCCAGATTCCGGTGGTCAGTTCTCACTTCCACTGGGTGTCGTGCCCCCTCAAGATGATGGCGCCAGACCTCAAAGGCCACCTTGATGGCCAGTAGTTCCCGCTCCCACACGGTATAGTTCCGCTCCGCCGGAAGGAGCTGCCGGGAGTAGTAGGCACAGGGTAAGAGTGGCGCATCAGGTCCGTGTTGCTGGGACAAGACGGCACCGAGAGCCGTACTGGAGGCATCAGTCTCCACCACGAAGGGACGAGAGGGATCAGGATGCTGCAAAATCGGTGCCTTCTGGAAACAGGCTTTCAACCCCTGGAATGCCACCTCAGCCTCCTCATCCCAGGAGAAGGGAGTCTTGGGGCGCAGCAGGCGGGTCAACGGGGTGGTGCGATGAGCGTAGTCTGCAATGAATGTCCGGTAATAGTTGGCGAACCCCAAGAACCGCTGTAGGTCCTTGCGGTTCCGCGGCGCCGCCCACTCTCTAACCGCAGACAACTTCCCGGGGTCCATCTGCACGCCATCAGGGGAGAGTCGGTGTCCAAGGAAGTCCACTGACCGCTGGTGGAACTCGCACTTGCTGAGCTTAGCATACAGGCGGTGCTCCCGCAAGCGCTGCAACACGGACCGGACATGACTCTCGTGGCGAGCCGGGTCACGGGAATAAACCAAAATGTCATCTAGGTACACCACCACGTACTTGTCTAACAAGTCCTGGAACACGTGGTTGATGTACCGTTGGAACACGGCGGGCGCATTGCATAATCCGAACGGCATGACCAGATATTCGAACTGCCCATAACGGGTCCCGAATGCTGTCTTCCACTCATCTCCGGCACGGATTCGAATCAAGTTGTAGGCCCCCCGGAGGTCCAGTTTGGTGAACATCTGCGCCCCCTGTACCCGCTCCAGCAACTCTGCAATTAGAGGCAAGGGATACCGGTCTGGGATGGTGATCTTATTCAAGGCCCGGTAATCATGGCAGAGGCGAAGCTCCCCACACTTCTTCTTAACGAAGAGTACTGGAGCGGCGGTAGGAGACGTAGAGGGCCTAATGAACCCACGCTCCAGGTTCTTGTGAAGGAAGTCCTGCAAGGCTTCACGTTCTGGCTCCGAAAGAGAGTATAGGCGGCTCACAGGCAGGGGCGCCCCGGGCTGGAGGTCTATGCCGCAGTCGAAGGACCGATGTGGAGGCAGCTGGTCTGCTCCCTGTTCCTCAAACACGTCTAGGTAGTCCTGGTACACGGCGGGGAGCATTGACGCAGCCTCCCCCATGGAGGTGGCCAATAGCATCTTGGACCGGGCATGGGAACCCGGGTCTGGGAAGCATACAGTCCGATTGACCCAATCGATCTGAACATTGTGAGACTCCAGCCAGTCCATCCCAAGCACCAGGGGAAACCGGGGCATGGTGGCAATGTCCAGGGTACGCACCTCCCGGTGCTGCTGGTGGCACAGGACCAAGGGCTGGGTCTCCCGAGTAACGGCGCCCGACCGCAGGAGCCGTCCGTCAATTGCTTCCACCTGTACCGGTTCTAGCTTGTTCTGGAGCGGCACCCGATGCTGAGCGGCGAAGGCAGAGTCCATATAGGAGCGGGTTGCCCCCGAATCCACTAGAGCGTGGGTGAGGATCCAGGGCCCGCCGGGGGGGTATAGACGCACCGGGATCATGAGGTGTTGCAATTCCACCGGTGAGGGCCCATCATGTGACGCTTGGGACCCCAGGTAGCCTGGGTCATTGGCTACTGGGGTTGGTGTGGTTCCCTGTGGCTGGCATTTCTCGGGGCAGGTTCGGGCGTAGTGTCCACTCCCACCGCAGTAGAGACACAGGTTCCCCTCACGACGCCGAGTCTTCTCCGAGGGGGAGAGGCAAGGTCGCGCTGCCCCGAGCTGCATCGGCTGCTCCGGTAACTCGGCTCTGGCCGTGGAACTGCTGGGAAGCACCGGAGCCGGGAGCCCAGAGTGCCGGCGGCCCCGGGCCTGGCGACGGTCCTCCAACCAATCGTCTATCTGCAGACTCCGTTGGATGAGGGCATCCAGTGTGGCGGGGCGGTCCAACGTGGCCAGCTGGTCCAGTATCTCATCCGAGAGCCCCTCGAGATACTGGTCCCGAAGTGCGGAGTCGTTCCAGGTCAAGTCCTGCGCCAACAGCCGAAATTCTGTGGCATAGGCGGCCACTGTGGACTTGCCCTGTTTCAACCGCCGAATCGCCCGATTGGCTTGACTCGCCTTCTGAGGGTTGGCGAACGCGGTTTCCAAATGGTTGCAAAACCCCGTATAGTCTGTCAGCAAGGGGGAGTCTTGCTGGAGCAGCGGCAACGCCCACTTGGCCGCCTGGTCCTTCAGCAAGCTGATCAGGAAGTGCACCTTGGTGCGGTCGTCGGGGAAATCCCGGGCTCGCCCCTGAATATACAGCTTGGCCTGGGCGAGAAACATGGGAAAGCTGGTTGGGGACCCATCGAATTTCTCTGGCAGGGCCACTGGGTACTTGCCTGGAGCTGGGGCGTCGGCACCAGGAGCCGGCAAGGCGTCCAAACGCTGCTGAAGCGCCGTAACCACGCTGCTTAGCTGCTGCACTGTGTGGGTCAAGACCTGGTTCTCCTGGGCCAATGCCACCAGCGCAGCCGCCTGGTCAGCCATGGCTTATAGGTTCCTCCCGAACGCACCCCAACGAAGGGGGAGTGCGGGTGTGGCAGGAGCAAACTGTGCTGGTCCCGAGGGATATCCGATAGGCGAGGTCTAGTCCAGTTCAAGGTCAGTCCAAGCCAGAAGTCACAAAGCCGAAGTCAGGAAGCCGAAGTCAGGAAGCCGAGGTCAGGAAGCCAAAGTAACAAAGCTGAGGTCAGGAACGCAGGAACCAGGAACAGGAACTGGGCAGCAACGATGTTGCTCCTGCAACTTGGGACTGGGACTGGCTGGCTTTTATCTGCCCCGAGGCACAGGGCGGCTCCGATCCTGAGGTGACTCGCCTCTCCTGGCTTGGAGGCGAGCACTCCTCCTGCGGGAACTTAGTTCCCTTCGCCTCTCTGCCCTGAACCTCTGCAGCTCAGGAGAAGCTGGAGGGTTACCGGACCCAGAGGCAACCTCAGCTTCTCCTGACTGGGTGGGGAGTGGAGCACCTGCAGGCAATGAGTCCTCCACCCCATCAGAAGCCAGATCAAACTCAGCCGATGCCTGCACCTGAGGATCTAGCACAGGTGAGTCCCCTTCAGACTCAGGCCCCAGCCCTGGCTCTGCTGGTTCTGGAGGCAGGGAATCCTGTGCAGGCTGGGATCCCTCAGGTTCAGCGTCTGAGTCTGAATCCCAGGCCATCACAAGAGTCATCAAGCAGATCTGTTGAGCAATATAAGTCCTCAAGCCTTGAAGTGTTCGGTCAGTTCCAGCACTGCCCACTTGAAGTGTGTTTGGTGGCAACAGAGTTCTGAGAACTAAGCCATTTGATCAAGACAGCAGAAAAGGTGTGTCATTACCCAAATCTGATGCAACTTGGGCCAACGTGGGTATCTTAAATGAGGACATGTCATGCATGCAAATGAGTTATCACCATGTAATGAGATGACTTTATGAAAGAGATTACACGATTCAAGAGAAATGGTGTTGAAAAAGAGAATTTCCACACAATATTAGTTTGAGCTTGGAACAAGGTTTATTTAACATCCAGTCATAATCTGTCATAGATTAGTAAAATGCAGTCAGCCTGAATTAATTTAACTCTCATTTCAGGTTGCTGAAAAATAGAAGGTGAGAGACAATGTCAGTGAGGAACAGCCTGCATTCTCTCAACAAGACACCAGCATAAATTCAGTGTACATGGTTAAGGATCGGACCCATCAGAGGTGCATTTATGGCAGCGCAACTGGTTCTGCCACACTGGGCAAAGAGCCTAGGGGGCGCCACAGAGCATCACAGCTATGAGAAAGTGAACTGAGCACAATGGAAAGTGAGAGGTGGGAGGAGCTGGGTTTTGGTCTTGCACAGGGTGCTGTTGAACTCTGAAAGAGCAAAGTTTGCCCCTGTATCCATGACGTTAGTGGAACAAAAAGTGCTTAACATTTGCCCCAATGAATTTAGGTTTTGCTTGTTCACATTCAGTAACAGCATCTCCATCCCCTCTGTACTTTTACTAAACCGGTGGTGGAGGGCCTAACACCTGGATGGTGAAATTGTGTCTCTCCAGATGTTGCTGAAGTCCAGCTCTCCCACCAGCCCCAGGCAGCCTGGCCAATTGTCAGGGTCAAGGAGAGTTGTGCTCCAAAAACTTCTCCGAAACATAGCTTCTCCTCCATCCCTGGTCTAAAAATGCACTAAATCCCAACTGTGGGTGAGAAAAGGTGCATTTCGGATTTCTCCCCTTCTTCCAAACTGTTTAAGGTACAGGACTTAGCGGCCTTGTGGCCTGACACACAAAAAGAAACCATTGCATCTTTTGCTGGAGTTTATCCTTTCTCAGATAAAGCAGCTGAAGTGCTGCTACAGAAAAAAGAGGACTGCAGATCTACCCATTTTGACTTATAACAAAGGTCAGTCCAAAGGCTATTATGTCCTCAACAACAGCAATTTTACTGTTCATCTTTCAGAGTGGGAGAAAGCTTGTATGTGGCTTTCCTGGATTTTACTCCAGGTTTTGACTTCAAAGGCTTGTGGGGGGAATTAAGTTGCCGTATGGCGTGTGCCAAACATGCAGCTCCCAAGTGTGTAGGTTTATGGCAGGGCAGTTTTGTGCTGGAAGAAGTTCAGTCAGACTCCAGCACTTCAGTCAGTCCTTTACTGACAGGTCCAAAGCATGGAGGCAGTTTCACTATATACATAAAGTACAGGCTTCCCCATGATCCCTAGCAGAAGATGCAGGCTTCAAATGCAAAGCAAGCACAGCTCACAGCATACATGCAGCACCAAGTTCCGTATCAATCTGGCAGAGCTTCCTTGCAGCGAAGCAAAGAGGCAGTGTATAGCCCCCTCTTAATAGACCCAAGAAGGACCACATCCTTGGCCGGTTGCCAGGTCAGTGACCTTCAAACACTAATCACAAGACCTGCAGGAGCAAGATAAGGGAAGCATTTGCACCAGATTTTCCTTTAGAGCAATTAAAGGAACCTCAACAAATTATCACATACAAATATAGATAAGGGCCTGCTGCTTCTTATGAGAAAACCTCATCCACAGGTCTAGCGCAAACTCTTTCTGGCATAGCTAATACCAGGAGAGGTGTTAGGGCAGGGTTGCTTTTTTTGTTCAACTTCTATGCAAAAAAGAAAGAAAGAAAAAGATTCTGATTTAAGTTCTCAGGATGGTTGCCTCCATCAGTCAGCTATGCAAAGATCCAAATACTGTGGCATGCTGATGATATCTACTACCCAGGTAGGAGTGAGGGACCTCTAAACAAAATTGGTAAGGTTTGTAGTCGGAAAAATTGGATGGTAAATTATTCTAAAATGAAGGTAATGGTCTTTTCCTAGAGGAAGCATCTGCATCAATGGCGCTGAGATGAACACACGATTGAGCAATGCTCTCACATATTTGGGTGTGCATTTTTCTTCCAATGGCAGATGGAAATCTCATACAGAGGTAGCAAATCTTCAACTTGGAGGACAGCCAAAGCAATTCTGACCTTTATAAGTTTAAAGGAGGCTCTTAGTGAGCTCCTATTTTGAAAATAGATGTTAAGCTATGGGGGCAGGGATATGTTCCAGCAGATGAGAGCATTCAGAATAGGTTTTTGGAGGAACTGCCGGCACTTCCCCCGGGGATAACCTCCTCGTCGCTAAGGTTGGAAGTTGACCTTCTTTCCATCAAGGCAAGAATTCTTAGGTAAACTGTACTTTATGGGGAACAAATTGCTAAGATTAGATGGGCCCTTTATTTGTAAACATTGACACAATCTTTCTTTGAGGATACCCAGACTTTCCTAGTACATAAGGACAAATTTTTCATCAGAAGCAGAATTTTTGAGGTAGATTCTCATGAAAATCTTCTTGCCAGTCAACTGCAAGCATTTCTCTCTTGGTTTAGTTTATTAAAGAGAGATCAATACTTTCAATGGTACTTTCAAGACCTAACTTTTGCTGCCCTTAGAAAAGCTTTTAGTGTCCTTCATTTATGAACAATGCATTCAGCCAATCTGGAGGAAAAGGATAAAGAGATTCCCTATCACAGTGGATATGTGTTTGTGGTACAAGGGGGTGGAAGATGCAGTGTATACCTTTTGCACTGTCCCAAGTACTGAGGTCCCAGAGCTCATTTTCGTGAGACCTTTTGAAAACAAGAGCTAGTTGGACCCTGACTGATATGACAGTGGTACCTCGGGTTAAGTACGGTTCAGGTTAAGAACTCCACTAAGAACAGAAATCGTGCTCTGGTGGCGCAGCGGCAGCAGGAGGTCCCATTAGCTAAAGTGGTGCTTCAGGTTAGGAATGGACAACCGGAACGAATTAAGTACTTAACCCGAGGTACCACTGTATTTGCAATCTTCTGGCAGACCACACCAAAAAAATGACAAACAAGCTGACCACCTATGCAGCAGAACCTCAAAGGAGCACCATCATTTTCTAAAGACTTCTGTCATGGACTGCACAGAGGACAAACAATTTTAAAGTTGTTGTTTATCTCAGTTTGCATTGATGATTATTCGTGTTGTATATTATTAGTGCTATGTTTTGTTCCTGCTTCTCTGATGTCTGTTGTAGCAGGAGCCTATAGCTGCAGATATAGTGTTGGATTTGTGCTATGAAAGTATATATAGGGTGGGAAAAGTTGGAAAGATTCTTCTTTCTGCTAACCCTTATCTGTGTCAGAGCAGTTGGAGATGGACTGCCTGCAGGGAAAGGATATGATGGCTTTGATGCCTTCAGAAACCACAATTTGTGTTGCTATCATGCATTCAACTTAATATCTTTCAAGTTCTCAAATGTCTGTTCCAAGAGGGCTGAATCAAAGTTTACATTTCCCATGCAGATCTATTTCCTGATAAATGCTAGCCTGATTGCATTTTAGCAGAACAAAGCATAGCTTGGCAGAGCAGTGATTCCATGGGTTCCCTCACTATCTTTACTATCATTGGAGCATTGTGGATTGCATCAGCCAGAAATTGCCAAACTGCCAAGATTAATTCCACTCAGGGCAAGTGATTTCCATGCAAAACGATCCCTGATCTTTTGGAAATGGTCCAGGCCCATCTAGCAGCCATACTTCTCATATTAGGCATTTTGCCTGTGAATTGTAGAGTTGGAAGGGACCACAAGAATCATCTAGTCCAACCCCCTGCAATGCAGGAATCTTTTGCCCAACGTGGGGCTCAAACCCACCACCCTGAGATTAAGAGTCTCATGCTCTACTGACTGAGCTATTAATAGTGTGGACTTGGCTTATCAAAATATGCTACTCATAATTTGTGATTTTTAAATTATGAAGAGCAATTAAAATATGAATATAATCATATCAAGGTGATATACCATAAAAACAGCAAAAAAGCAGTTGAACACAAAAAAGCAGATACATTTAAAACAAAACTAAAACAATGAAAATTAGGCATTCATGGCAAAATCCCATGTATCCAACTTAGAAAGTCTGTTGGGATAAAAAATGGATTCCGTTGTTTCCAGAAAGTGCAGATCATGGACACTATTCATCATAGGGTATGATCGTCCCATGGATTTCAATGGGATAGTTAAGCACATCTGTAATTCTATTCAAAAAGGACTTAAAAGTATTATTATTATTATTATTATTATTATTATTATTAATTACCGGTAATTAAATTTATGTACTGCTCTTCATCTAGAGATCTGAGGGCAGTTCACAAGATGAAAAATAAAGCATACTGAATGTTGTCCTACGTAATTAGCAAGTTTATTGTTTGACAGCCAGTGGTTATCTATGGTGGGGTTTGCTTACTGCATGGGTAAAGTTCCACTGAAAAGAGGGCTGAAGAAGATACATTACTCCATAAGAATTGTTGTTGTTGTTGTTGTTGTTTAGTCGTTTAGTCATGTCCGACTCTTCGTGACCCCATGGACCAGAGCACGCCAGGCACTCCTGTCTTCCACTGCCTCCCGCAGTTTGGTCAGACTCATGTTGGTAGCTTCGAGAACACTGTCCAACCATCTCATCCTCTGTCGTCCCCCTCACCTTGTGCCCTCCATCTTTCCCAACATCAGGGTCTTCCTCTATAGGAAGGATCTGTCAGCTTCAGGATCTGTCCTTCCAGTGAGCACTCCGGGCTGATTTCCTTAAGAATTGATAGGTTTGATCTTCTTGCAGTCCATGGGACTCTCAAGAGTCTCCATTTTAGTTCACTGATGCCCAGGATGTCAATGTTTATTCTTGCCATCTCATTTTTGACCACATCCCTGGCAAGGCTGAAAGAGTTGGCAGCCAGCCATACTGTGTACGAGGGCCCAATGGCCCCACTCAGAATAATGCAGTTTCCTTATTCCTCAGCAGGGGCACCAATTTGTTGAGGACGAGTCCTCTTGAGCCCCCCCCCATCATTTTGGGGAGGGGGCTGGGGGCGCCCAATATCCCAAAATTGTTACCAATGGTCTCTCCCCACTTGTTCTCTCCCCATTGTCAAATTATAGGTGGCCCATCCTTTTCTGTTTGATTTTGTCTGGAATTACTATGCAAAATGATGATGCTGTTAAATGATGGTGTTGGTGGTAATATTATAGCACTGTTGCTCTCTGCACCACATTGTTGACAAATTCTTGCATACAGGTAGAAATAGCTGTGGATGCCAGCATTTGCATTCTCAAATATAAAGCTTCAACTCACTTCCCCCAGGTACATGTAAGCAGCGCTGGACTGATTCCTGTTCAGCTCAGCACCAATTTTATGCTAGCATAGATACAAAGAGATTTTCAGGAACAAACATCTTTCTAATCTTCCATATATGATAATGTGTGACATGTTGCCATGATTAGGGGAAAATCTATTTCTCTCAATAACAATTATTTCAAACAGAAAGCTTCTGGAATAAATAATCTTGCTGATCTTTTTTTTAAAAAAAATTAAAGGTAGGGAACAATCAGTTTCCTACTAATTAAAATCTGTTTAACAAGAGGCTACAGCTTCTCTTCCCCGTCATCCCAAGTAATTAAAGTGAATTGCATTAGAGCAGTAACCTCCAGTGTCTGTAGAGCATTTCTTCAATAAGACTTGGAAATTGGGTAGCAGAAATGTGAAGTATAAAAACCTCCCTTGATGTTGCTTTTAAATCCAAACAGTTTACTCTGCTGTTCTCTGATTTAAACGATATGTCTCCAATCTAATTGCCACTTGTTGAGTGATGATTCAAATAGGATGCAAACCCTGAGGAGCAGGAAGCTATCAAGGATTATTTGTATTATTTGTATCACTAAAAAGAGCGTCCCAGTCGGCCTGAATCCTTCAACCGAGTCTGCCAGATTCCTAAGCAGAAGGCTTTTTAGGTGCATAAAATCATGCCTGGCCAACATAGAATCCATTGGCTAAATTCACTCACGAGCTGAGACTGTGCCAAATTAAGAAGGCATGGCCTGCTGATATGTGCCTTCTTTTTCCAAAACCAAATACTGTGAGGGAGGATAGGGGGGAGTCCAAAGCTTTGGGCATAGAGATGTGAAAGGGCAGCCTTAAGAGATTTCTGTGGGGCACATAAAATCCAGCTCTTTGGTTCGGTTGAAAGTAGGACTGGCACTCCAGTTCTTTGACTCACAAAGACTTCAAGGGAAGGCAGCAACATCCCGTCTGAAGAAGGAAGGAGGTGCTCTTTATGTCCTCAGTCACCTCTTTCCCCACTGTGTCTTCAGCAGGCAACGTGAACAAACTGTTGCCACTGGCAGACCTCCCTCTGGATGTGAAAGCCAATGTACTTGAAATAAAATATAAAATAAAAAAATTCCTTCCAGTAGCACCTTAGAGACCAACTAAGTTTGTTCTTGGTATGAGCTTTCGTGTGCATGCACACTTCTTCACTACTTGAAGCAAGCTCAAGCTGGACAATGGTGTTCCTGCACTCAGGAGAGGGGAATTTGCCTCACCCCTTCCCCAGGGGAAAAGAATGGGGCTTGGATCTATGTGGGGCTGAATGTCCAAAGGAAGCAGCAGACTGGCCTTCTTTTTAAGGCTGCAGAGCCTAGGGCTTGCCGATCAGAAGGTTGGCGGTTCGAATCCCCGTGACGAGGTGAGCTCCCGTTGCTCGGTCCCAGCTCCTGCCAACCTAGCAGTTCAAAAGCACGTCAAAGTGCAAGTAGATAAATAGGAACCGCTCCGGCGGGAAGGTAAATGGCGTTTCTGTGCGCTGCTCTGGTTTCGCCAGAAGCGGCTTTGTCATGCTGGCCACATGACCTGGAAGCTGTATGCCGGCTCCCTCGGCCAGTAAAGCGAGATGAGCGCCGCAACCCCAGAGTCGTCCGCGACTGGACCTAATGGTCAGGGGTCCCTTTACCATTGTGCCCCCTCTTCTCTTTCCATTTGTCTTTTGGAGTACCCTTCCTCCAGTGTGGGCTTCAGATGGTTGCTTTTCAGGGGGCTGACTTGGAATTTGGGGGAAGCTCTTGGCTGGTAGTTGGGTCTCCCTGTTTTCACTTGCTTCACACTGGAGAGCATTTTGTCTTGGTTTGGCATTATTTGGCTGTTTGACATTCAGTGCAGGCAGGTAAAGTAAGACCTTAATTCACTGCAGGGACCTTCAGTCATGGCAGCTGCTCCATAGGGGCTGGGAAACATTGCTGAGTTGTATGCTGTTTCCTTGACGAAAGAGTTAACTTAACTGACAACAGAACCCTTTCAAGTTGACCTGCATCCTGACACTTGAGGTCTCAGATTTCAGCAGTGGCTTGTGTGATGCCCTGTGTGATGCCAAAATTCAGTGCCCCCCCCCCCGCCTCTCACTTTCCATTTTACATTATAGTTGTGTTACCCCTGAGTCTCTGCACCCAGGGGGACTGAACAAGTCATGCTCCCCTAAATCAACCTTTGATAAACTTTTCTCAGTCCTTGGCTGGATGACTACTCCCCCCTCCCATGGAAGGGGTCAACATTTTAAAGCAACTGGCTGTATTTTCAAATCTCCAATTCTACACCAGCTGAGACCCTACCTGCCTGTGCACTGTGTCACCAGAGTGGTACATGCACTGGTTATCTCCCGCTTGGACTACTGCAATGCACTCTATGTGGGGCTACCTTTGAAGGTGAACCGGAAACTACAACTAATCCAGAATTCAGCGGCCAGACTGGTGACTGGGAGCAGCTACTGGGACCATATAACACTGGTCCTAAAGGATCTACACTGGCTCCCAGTATGTTTCTGAGCACAATTCAACCTTCCCTCATTGTGAGGTTAAAGGGAACCAGGCAGAGGACCTTCTCAGTAGTGGCACCCACCTTGTGGAATGTCCTCCCGTCAGATGTCAAGGAAATAAACAACTATCTGACTTTTAGAAGACATCTGAAGGCAGCCCTGTATAGGGAAGTTTTTAATGTTTGATATTTTACTGTTTGATATTTTAATTTGCTGGAAGCTGCCCAGAGTAGCTGGGACATATAATTTACTTTTATTTATTTATTTATTTATTTATTTATTTGCTTCCCACGACTCAGGCAGCGAACTGGCTTAGAAGTGAAAGAAAAATAATGTTCACACAGCACATCTGTTAAGGCATCATCTTCACTTTTAGTTCCCCAGCTTTATGCAGCTTGAGCCAACATGAGAAAGCTGTATGCCTGATCTTGAACTTCTCTTTTGTTTTATCACACAATATATTAGAATGTTGTTCGTTTGTTGCTCCATATGGCCATTCTCCTTCTGAGCTACCCATTTGACTACCTCACCATTCACACATTCAGTGCAGGGTGATGAAACAGTCTCTAGACTTAAGTGATCCAGCCCTGGGGTAGAGGAAGCAACATGCCCCCCTTTCCATTATTTATCAGATGGCTTGCAGATCCATTAAGCTTCATAGAGTCTACAGTGGTACCTCTGGTTACATACACTTCAGGTTACATACGCTTCAGGTTACAGACTCTGCTAACCCAGAAATATTACCTCGGGTTAAGAACTTTGCTTCAGGATGAGAACAGAAATTGTGCTCTGGCGGCACAGCGGCAGGGGGAGGCCCCATTAGCTAAAGTGGTGCTTCAGGTTAAGAACATTTTCAGGTTAAGAACGGACCTCCGGAACAAATTAAGTACATAAACAGAGGTACCACTGTATATGATCTGATTTGTATGATCATGCTCTTTTCAGTAACTTTGCGGCATAAAGGTAAAGGTAAAGGGACCCCTGACCGTTAGGTCCAGTTGCGGATGACTCTGGGGTTGCGGCGCTCATCTCGCTTTATTGGCCGCGGGAGCCAGCGTACAGCTTCCGGGTCATGTGGCCAGCATGACTAAGCCGCTTCTGGCTAACCAGAGCAGCACATGGAAACACCATTTACCTTCCCGCCGGAGGGGTACCTATTTATCTACTTGCACTATGACGTGCTTTCGAACTGCTAGGTGGGCAACAGCAGGGACCGAACAAGGGGAGCTCACCCCGTCGCAGAGATTCGAACCCCCAGCCTTCCATTCAGCAAGCCCTAGGCTCTTTGGTTTAACCCACGGCACCACCCGTGTCATACTTTGCAGCATACTTGGCTATTAATGATTCTTGCATTATGACAAGGTGAATCATTTAGTCACACACAACGGGTTTTCCATTATTGTACCTCCAGTCGTCATTGCTACATTTGCTTTCTGCTCCACAAATTTCAATTAAAATGTGCAATATGCCAGAGATTTCTAAGACCTTTCTTGTTCTCCTTAGTTTATTCTTTGGGAATTTTCAAAGGAATGCTTAATCACGGAGGGCCACTAGTTGTTTTCTAAATATTGCTTCTTGTTGCTTTCACTTGTGTTACATCCCAACCTTGCATTTTCTCCCATTAGAACAGCCAGGGCTTTTTTTTTTTCTTTTTTTTTGCCCAGCCAGAACGCCCCAGAACAGCATTCCAGCCCCTCTCAGAGAAGAGCACCTCGAGTAAGTGGGGCAGATTGCCTCTTTTCCCAATCTCCACCACTCCTACCTGCGCGATCTCTCAATGGCATGGAAAGATCTAGCTGGGGGTGGAGATGGCAGGTGTGCGGGAGAAGGAGCAGCCTGATCTTCACCCACCCACCCTGCCCCCAACAGCAGCTTGGCTGCTCCTTCCGCCGCACACAGCTCGGGTGCCACGGCGCTTGCCTGCCTTCTCCTTTGGGGGAGACCAACTGCCCCAAAAGGAAAGGCACCTTGTGTGGGCTGGGGGAAGGTGGGCAAGTGCCATGGCAGCCAAGTCCACAGAGCCTGAAAACTAATTAAATTACCTCATTAAGTCGGAGATAACATGTCATTGTGGTTTAAAAGGATGGCTGTCAAGCCTCCCTTTTTTTGCGGGAAACTCCCTTATTCCAATGCCGTTTCCCGCTGCTATCCCGGATTGTTGATATCCCTTAAATTTCCCAGATTTCAAAGGAAGCAGCTCCTCTCCCTCCCTGCCGGCCAGGGAGGCTCCTCAGCTGCGTTGCTCGGCTGCCAATAAGGAGTCTGAGACCGACTGGGGGCGGAGCTTGCATGCCTTGTGCAGCCAGACCCTCACGCCCAACCAGACAGACAGCCTGCCTGCCGTCTATGCGCTCGCTCTTTCGCTCACCCGTTCGCGCGCAGCCTCTGGAGCGCAGGGTGGCGAGGCTACTTGGTGCCATTGCACCGCCCTCGCGGCATCCCTTATTTTCAAATCCGAAAGTTTGGGAAAAATCCCTTATTTTCAAATCCGAAAGTTGACAGCTATGTTTAAAAGAGGAGGTGAAGAATGCTTTTGAGGTTCCCTTCTGCTTCAAAATTGGTTTGCCGTGAAATGGAGTGGATGGGCTCATAATAAAACAGGACCCCAGAGTCTTCTCAGGTACATTGAACTATGTGATTCTGTGTATTTTTATCCCACTCTACCCCCAAGTTCCCTCCCTTTTTTCTTCCTCACTACAACTCTGTGGCGTGGATTAAGCTAAGAGTTCTGCATTTAAAGTGTGCCTGAAGCCCATTCTTTCCCTCAAAGAGCTGTGGCCACTGCAGGTTAAGAGCGCAGTCTTAAGCAAATCTGCCCATAAGTTAGGTTCATTTAGTTCAATGTGACTTTCTCTCAGGTAAATTTGTGCTGGATTTCAGCCTAAATTACCTTCCCAAAATCTCCTACACAATATTATAAAACCAGAACACTGTAGAAATTAGAAAATGGCGCAGGGAGCATCATTTTTATTTTCTGCTACATATAAGAGGATTGAAGAAAGAACAGGACTGTCAGTGTTCACAGCCATCACTAATTTCTATTGTAGCAACAGAGTCTCTCTCTCTCTCTCTCTCTCTCTCTCTCTCTCTCTCTCTCTCTCTCTCTGCTGAATAAAGTGCTTGCATAAAATATAGCCACAGGTTTGAAATGAGACTTTCATGAATATTTACCACATCCAGCTTTTTCACACAGAAATGGAAGAGGGAGAGAAAGGTGTTTGCTGATGACACACATTAGCTCTCACCTACAATGTTAATAATCAGCTTCCCAATACCTGTGCCCCCCCGCCTTTATAATGAAGATAAAGTCTCCAAAGCTTAGCATTAGCCTCTTGCATTCAAATTTCACATTCTAATTCATCAACTATGACAATATGATGAATGCATTTCACATTAATGGCCTGTTCTTCGACATCTGAAGAAGTAAAAAAAATGTCTGGTGACAGAAGAACCACATGGATGCTATTCTTATAGCCTCATCCCAATAAAAAGAGTGCATATAAGAAAGGCTTACTGACACCACACCATAAGGCCTCTTATTTTCTGTTTATGGTGACCAATTAATTCCTGTGTTTCTATGGGGAGGAAATGGGCTGGCATTGTTGTAGTGGCACCCGCCCTGTGGAATGCCCTCCCTTCAGATGTCAAAGAGAACAACAACTACCAGACCTTTAGAAGACATCTGAAGGCAGCCCTGTTTAGGGAGGCTTTTAATGTTTAATAGATTATTGTATTTTAATGTTCTGTTGGAAGCCGCCCAGAGTGGCTGGGGAAACCCAGCCAGATGGGCAGGGTATAAATAATAAATTATTATTATTATTATTATTATTATTATTATTATTATTATTATTATTATTTCTCATGGGGAGGGCGGGTCATCGCCACGCAATAACATCCTGGAGGGCCATTTGTGCCACTTTCAGAGTTAGATAGGGTTTCTTGTTTATGGCCTAGAGAGCATAAGGTTATAAAATGCAGGCCCACAGGAACCTCACACAGAAATCAAACCTTTCCTTTCGTGCATTCTATCTAAAATGTTAAATGCAATTAAAAGTGCAACACTGAAGCATTCTTAAAATAAAAAATGAACCCCTTGGGTCTCTAATTCCTATATCAGGAGGGGGCAAAATGGATGGATAAATGGAAGAAGAAAGGCAGACGTAAAGGTAGTGCAGGAAGTGCAGGAGGAGGAAGAGCCAAAAGAACAACTTGGTCCTCTGAGTGCTCCGGTTTCTCGTTTCCATCAAAGTGTTGATTAGTCCTTTAACAGAGAGAGAGAGAGAGAGAGAGAGAGAGAGAGAGAGAGAGAGAGAGGGAGAGGGAAATGTGGAACAAACGTGGCTAATGTGTTTTTCATCTTCGATGCTAATAACGAATTGGCAATCCAAATTGGTGTGAGATTCTTCTCCGTCAGCTGGCACTGACAAGCAGTGAATGTAAACACTGAAGAACACGGCTTTGTTTCTGGAGGGTTACAACCGGAGCAAAACTGGAAAGGATTCAAGCGAGCTGACAGTGTTTATTGTCACCGTTCATTGTTCTCAAGGCTCTCTCTGCCCCTCTTGTCATGGAAGGAGCACAATTTGAGGATCTGCTGGAATCACCAGGGAATTGGGCCTCTCAAAGGGAACTGTACATCCTGGAATGTGACTCCTATGATGACAGCAGCAAAGAGGATCCCTCTGAGCTAGTGGTATGTCATTTGATAAACATTATTGAACGTATGTGTCAAGGATACATTTTCAAAGAAATGTTAACACAGCACAAACTTTAGTAGCTTGCAGTGCCACTTCTCCAGATGAAAGGCGTGGCACTGCCTGCAGAAAGAAAGTCAAAACGAGATATGTGCTCCTAGGAACCCACATTTGTAAAGGGGCATCTATCTGCCTTATTACAAATAAGATGGGAAGGACAGGTCATGCTCATTTACGAAGGGTGGTGACAAGCTATCGGCCATTATAAAGCAATATGGAAGTGGTGTGAGCAACAGCTTCCTCCACAACTTGAAGCATGACAACCAGGGAGAAGAATCTATAGTCTTTCTTCAGGTGCCAGATCACACAGTCAGATTTCTGGATGTGTTCTGCCACCTCACTCTGGTGCATTTGCTGGAATTGGTTCTTTTTAAAAAGGTCATTTGGAGGTTTCTTGTGGACTGTTCAGTGAGGCTGAAATGTTTGCTCAGAGGGGTTTGTATTTCTGGATTTTTTTATGCCATTTCTATTCCTGTTCATATGTTTCTTTAAGCATAGCCTTGTTCTTTGTCCATTGCTGACGGATATATTAGGCAAGATCTCGTGTACAAAACCTCTGCTGACTTGAAATGCAAGTGTCACGAGGATCTGCATTACTCGATGGCATTGGAATCTCCTATGACTAGATAGGTGCTCATGCAAACACTCCTAATGTGCAACAATAGGATGATATTTTTACGTGTTTGTTCTCTTTTGGGGAGCTGTCCTACATCTGTCTCTAATGGCAACTCTAGGAGGCTGTAGAGAAGATCCATTCCTGCCTTTGTCTACATTCAGCATGTCCACACATTCCACATTCACCTTACTAATAGAGAGAGGGCGGATCTTTTTATCATATATGGTGGACTTGTCCTTTAATTAAAAAATATTGGGAATTGATACATGAAGAGTTTAAAAAATTGATAAAAACATCTTTCGCAAAAAGAGCAGAACTATATTTATTAGGAATTCTAGGCAACGATATTCCTGAAGACAAAATTAATATCTTTTTATACGCCTCAATGGCAGCGAGAATGCTGCTAGCAAAAAACTGGAAAGGGAACATCATACCAACCAAAGGGGAATGGATAGATAAACTTTGTGAATATTTGGAAATGGCAAAATTAACAGATCTGATTCGGAAAAAGCCGAAGGATAAGATCAAGCAACAATGGGAATGTCTGAATGATTATTTAAAGAAAGCAGGTCTAGGAGAGAATGCATGGCTGTGTCTTCATTAACCTGACAGGATGTGAATAAGAAATGTGTTACTAAGGGTTGGAAACTTGGAAATATTAAAATAGACAATACTCAAGAGGCAGAATAAAGGGGAAAAAATTATTGATTGCTGTACGGAATGCGGTGGAAATGTTCTATTACATTTATTCTTTGTGTTCTTTTTCTTCTTTCTTTCTTTTCTTCTTTTTGTCTCTTCTATTCTTTATTTCTCACTTCTTTTCTTCCTGATAAGTGATTTAATTGTATTGTATTGTGATTTAATTGTAATATTAAGTTTAAAATGTATTTTTTTCTTTTTTGTATTTATCTAGGTTAAAAAATGTGAACTATGTATTATTAATAAAACCAATAAAAGAGAGAGAGAGAGAGGGCCTGTGCAACATCTCCCATAATCAAGTCATAGATCTAATTAATCCAATAATACTATAATTCAGGGATAATAATGCCTCCTGCCTGTACACAACACTTATCCTCAACAATGAATGTGTGGTTTTTCACTTCCGGAATGGAAACCCATGGATAAATGCAGTGTTTCTAACCAGCTCCCTTCCTTCAGATGGTCTAGATGACATACACCGACAATGACATATGACTTTTGACATTCCAAGGGGAAGAGATGTAGCACTCTGACACGAGTCAGATGCTGCAAGGGAATAAAACCTTGCAAAGGTCAAGTTCCCCTTCAGAGTACAATGCCAGCAACACAAAATCAAAAGGTTAGAGGAAAAATTAACTAAATATATTATTTGCCAGGTTGACACAAAGTAGCATTGCCCATTCTAAGCATTCAGGAGCTATTTTTCCAATCTGAGCCATGGTGTTTTCTTTGATCAGTTGCATCCATTTGAAACATGCAACGACATGTATCAGGGATTGCCAGACACAGTTCCTGAATTTACTATTTTCTTGTGTTCAAAGCACTTTTCGGTTTCATTGTCAGCTTAAAGTAATCCTGCCTTATATGGAAATCCGTCTCTTTCAGTTTCATTATTATGAGCCTAAAGGTACCTGTTTTCTGGGACAATATTATCATTCATATGTATTTCTAACATTTGCAAGCAACATCCCATAACACATTTAGTTAAACCATATATATATATATATATATATATATATATATATATATATATATATATATGCAGCTTTATTTTCCCATAAAATTGAAAGTCAGCATTAGCACCACCACAAAGGCCATTCTGTGAAGCTTGTCATAAACCTGAATGGACGTGTAGTTGATAAAAAGAACCCAAGACTCCATTAGCATAATACTGAGCTGGCCCTGTTGAGTTCTGTCAGTTCAGGATAGCATTCACATGAAGTTAAACAATACTTTGAATGGGTAATTGTGGGGAGGTGAAAATGAAATAATATCAATGCTCCGTAAAATACAATACAATGACTTTCTCTAGAAAGCTAAACAATCAGCAGCCAGGCTTGACAATCCATAAAACAGGCAGGATGTCAGAGGAAAGAAGGGCAAATTCATCTCCTGCACAGCTCTGCCCAAATTCAAAAAGGGCTGTGTGTGGGGGGGTGAGCTTCCAATTGTTATACTTTTTTTCTGTTAACACTGGGCCATTCTGCAGGAAGTGTGGTATAGCGGCTTGTGTGGGGTAGAGACACAGAATGAAATCCCTTCTCAGCTATGAAGCTCAACGTTCATAATTAGCTTCCATGCAACTACTTCTCTCATCACATGTTGAAGATAACACTTGAATCAAGGGACCCCACAGGCACTGTAGTCCTCTTCAAGGGTCTGTTTCCCGCACCTTCTTTCTTATTTGGGGATCCCTCATAGCTGAGTAAGATTGTCTTGCATGAACACAGTTTTAACAATGAGTCCGTAAGTGACTGTGGAGGCCAATTCTGGATCCACACGTCCTTCCACAGTGGGGACATTGGTTTCCGGGCACGGTGAGGGTTTACCAAGCGTGCCTTCCTCTCAGCACATTTCTCCCTTTCATCCTGAGTTAGAGTGTCTTCAAAGTCCATGACTTTGATCAAGGCTGTTCTCCAATTGGAACGCTCGCAGGCCAGTGTTTCCCAGTTGTTGAAGTTTATACTACATTTGTTTAGATTTGTGTTGAGAGCGTCTTTAAGCCTCTTTTGTTGTCCACCGACATTACGCTTTCCAATCTTAAGTTGGGAATAGAGTAGTTGCATCCGAACAACATGACCAGTCCAACGAAGTTGATGTTGAAGAATCATCGCTTCGACACTGGTGATCTTTGCTTTTTCCAGTACACTGACATTAGTTTACCTGTCTTCCCAAGTGATATGTAAATTTTTTCAGAGACACTGTTGATGGAATCTTTTGAAGAGTTGGGGATGGTGTTTATAAGTGGTCCATGTTTCACAAGCATACATTAAAGTTGGTAGTACAATAGCTTTGTAAACAAGCATTTTGGTTTCCCTGCCTTGGTGTCCCAGTCCTCAATCGGAAGAAAACAGAACTCGCAGAGCTTAGGCGAAGCTGGATTTTGGCATCAGTGTTGGCCCTTGTGGAAAAAATAACTGCCAGGTAGGAAAAATGATTGACATTTTCCAATGTTACACCATTAAGTTGGCTTTGTGGCGCTGTGGAAGGGTTGTTTTGTGCTTGTTGGTGCAGTACTTTGGTTTTTTGGATATTGAGCGATAGGCCAAGCTTTCCATAAGCTTTTGTGAAGATATTTAGGATGGTTCGGAGGTTATCCTCTGAGTGTGCACACACTACGTTGCCATCGACATATTGAAGCTCTATGATGGAGGTTATGGTAACCTTACTCTTTGCTTTAAAGCTACTCAAATTGAAGAGCTTTCCATCTGTTTGATGAATATTATTTCTACCCCAGTGGGGAGTTTCCCTTCGACAATGTGTAGGATCACAGCGATGAAGTTGGGGCGATAACACATGCCTGTTTAATGCCTGATCCCATTGTGA
This sequence comes from Darevskia mixta, assembly GCA_034641385.1. Taxonomy (NCBI): domain Eukaryota; kingdom Metazoa; phylum Chordata; class Lepidosauria; order Squamata; family Lacertidae; genus Darevskia; species Darevskia mixta. Next base: position 2,500,130 of record JAWWNH010000224.1, on the reverse strand, counting down.
ATGGTTCACTTTGAGAGCCATTTTATCTGCAATTGTTGCCATACTCTCATGGAAGAACTGAAGGATGTTCACAAATTTATCTGGGCAGCCAATTTTCAGAAGGACAGTCCACAGGGCATTGCTATTTACAGTGTCGAAGGCCTTAGTCAGGTCAATGAACACCACATACAGGGGTTGGTTTTGCTCTCTGCATTTTTCTTGAAGCTGTCGAGCAGTGAAAATCAAGTTCACTGACCCCCTAAAAGGGGGGGGGACACACTGTAGTCCTCTTCAAGGGTCTGTTCCCCGCACCAACAGGATTGCATCTCCTCTAGTTGCATCTCCTCTGTCACATCCTTAGTTGCTGCTCCTACTAGCCCTTCATGTATCGAATCATAGAGCAGTATAATAGAATCATAGAATTGTAGAGTTGGAAGGGTAATCTAGTCCAAACCCCTGCAATGCAGGAATCTCAGCTCAAGCATCCATGACAGATGGCCATCCAACCTCTGCTTTAAAACCTCCAAGGAAGGAGAGTCCACCACCTCTCAAGGGAGTCTGTTCCACTGTGAAACAGCTCTGACTGTCAGAAAGTTCTTCCTTAGTCTGATTCTCCTTTCTTGTCACTTGATGCCATTGGTTCGAATCCTATTGGAAGGGGAACATCTGGGTGCAAAGCTTGATACCTGCAGGCTTCTCACAGGGTTTAGACTCCATGCTTCCGCTTCCCCTCCAACAAACGGAAGGTGGTGGGCCTTAGGAGACTTGTGCTAAAGCCTCTGGACAAGGCTATAAGATAGAATGGAAAGTTCATGAATAATAATATTATTTTATGCTGCCCCTCAGACTGGGTTGCCCCAGCCACTCTGGGTGGCTGCCAACAAAAAAGAGTAAAAACACAATACAACATCTCACTTTAAAATTTTGCTGAACCGGACTGTCTTCAGATGTCTTTTAAAGATCCCATAGCTGTTTATCTGTTTGACATCTACAGGGCAGGCACCACTACCAAAAATGCCCCCTGCCTGAACATTCCAACACACCAGGAAACAAAGAATGTTTGCTATAAATCTTCATTCATAATCTTCAGATCATTGCTACTCTCATAATACTTAGATCAGAATCCTGAGACCAGCAGGTATAGGGCGGTATACAAATTAAACAAACAAACAAGTAAAAGATCACTCTTCCCCAACCTGATCGTCTCTGGGTGTTGTTGGGCTACAGTTCCCATCGGTCCCAGCTAGAATGGACAATGGTCAGGGATGATTGGAATCGTAGTCCAAAACACCTGGCAAGCACCAGCTTGGGAGAAACTGCTTTAGATTTCCCAATAGCAAAACTGTTTAGTTTACAAGGCTTCCTAACAGTGATGCCTGGAACTCTTTTTAACCTTATGAAATTTTGTAATATTACATTTTCAAGATTTTGGAATTACATTTAGTTGACATCTAGAGATTCAGCACTCATTTCTGATTTGCAGAATTGGGAGGGGGGAGATGGAATGGGATTATTAGTATTATTCTTATTATAGAGTTTCAGAACAGGCTTTAAAATGGCCTTAATGTGTTCCCCGCAGGGAGAAAGGGCAGAGGTTGCATCACAATATATTTTCTTGGAAGTGGCAGAAGATGGATGGAGAGAGGTGAAAAAATTGATGACTTTGGGAGGGGGAGTGGATTGAATGATGGATGAGGAGGCAAGAGAGGATTTTACATATTGCTGACTAAGGCTGAAAAACTTCAAATAAATCTCTCCTTAAGTTGTTGCTTTTTCCTTTGTGCTGAAATGCAGTGGGTCCACTTCTTACAGCCCCTCCTGGAAGTGTGACTCTCCACCTAAAGTCTATAAGAGGGATTCCTGCGAGGATTATATTGAGCTGGATCCAATCAAGTACTTGAGAAATTAATATCTGTATAATTACAAAATCCATCACTATTTTTACATCTAAATTGAATTGCTTTTGAAGACTTGATTGAGGCCTGTTCTCTATAGCAGCAGTCTGGAATGGAAACGCAGTGGTGGAGCACAGTGTGTGATTTAAGGCTGTAGGTGCAGAAAATGAGCACAGCCAGGAGTAGGATGGGCAAGAAGCTCTCTCCCGGATATGCCTGGTTTCTTTTACTTGCAGAAAGTGTTCCTTTGCTAATGTGGCGAAGCATTTAGAAAGTTCACCTCACCAGGAATCTGCTTGCTTGGGATTCTACCACCTCATTCTGCTATCTTATTCTGAGTATTTTATGATGTGTTGGATTGCTGGCATAAGACTCTAAGCCTGGATCAGCCAGAGATAGGCTGACCTAACTCACCCATCCTGGCTCAGAACGTATACCACTACAAGTCCCAAAGGTGGAGCATAAGGGCCAGGATCATGCAGGAGAAACTAGCACGGGATCCTAAGCCTGTTCAGCTTGGTCACATCCTTTGGCAACCTGACATAAGGAAAAAAGGGTGGCATAACTCAAATTTCACAACGAAAGACAATGGGGAGAACCCAGTCCTCAAAACTGGAGCCCAGGCTCACCTGGCAATCCTGTCCACACAGCTATAAAACAGCAACTGTCAACTCTGTCTCTCATTTATTCATGGGTTACATCAGCTAGGGAGGCTACATTCCTATGGGATAACCACCAGCCTCATATAAGCAACATGCTTGTCTAATTAATGCATGAAGGAGTTAATACCATAGAGTAAGCTGTCCTGCCAGGCTTAGCCTAGGTCACTTCCCATTACCTTGGGAGGAAATGGGTATTTAATTCTCTGTTCACCTTCAGTGTACCTGAGAAGCTCAGTGCGTGAAAAGATTTGAGCTGGTTGCTCCAGCTCAGGCTGCATGGCTCTCACAACCCACTCTTGAGTTCCTCTACCAATAATTTAGGAACTTGCACTAAGCTAAGTTTTACTTTTCTAAAGCACATGAATCTGACCTTCAGAGAGCTTGTAAGTAAACCCTTCTTTAACTTACCAAATATGTAGTCTTTTTCCTATGCTGGGGAAAGAGGGAAGCTTTGGAAAGGAATATTTTAAGGGGGCAATTTGGATCTCACTTTAAAGAGCACATTTTAAGTTTTTACAGCCTCTACCGGTATTTCCATGCTTTGCTTTGCTGCATGTTTTGTTAAATCTCTGCTGGAGTTCTCTCACCAAAGAGTACTTACCCCAAACTTGGATCTTACATCCCAGGAATTCTCCTTTCTATAGATATATATTTCTTGCACCAGTAATTCCCACTGCTAGGAATCCCTAGTCTCTCTCTCTCTCCCCTCTTGCTCTTCAGTCTCCACTCCTGCATCTTCTCCTGCCTCTGACTCTGGTCTCCCAGCTGTTCCAGGCTCCCTCAGATCATGGATCCGTTCTTCCCTTCTCCAAGTGCCCACACTTCCATATCTAGCCACTACACCTCAGTGTCCCTGACACCCACCCACCGCAGAGCTTCCCCCAAGTGACATGATCCTCTGTTGCATCTGGCAAACAGAAGTAGCTGCTGGTCATGAGTAGGAGGAAGCTGCCCTTCGGAATGGGGACTGGCTGGGCTAGGCTGGATCCACACTGATATTAAAAGATGCTAAGAAAAAAAACGTTCTATAGCTCTCAATGCAATTTCCCGTTGCCTGCTGAACAGCACCCCCTGGTGTCACATTTTTATAACGCATTTATAACATTATAATTCGCCAGTGTAGATTAGTCCCTGGTCTATCGCACTCATATGCCAACAGGACATGTGAGAACTCCACAAGTCCTTCCATGTGCCAGAGACTCAGGAGCAGGGAAGGGTCCATCACAAATAATGGAGCCAAAATAAAATGTATGGGCTCCTCCAAGTAATTCCTGCATTGCAGGGGACTGGACTGGATGACCCTGAGAGTCCCTTCCAACTCTACAATTCTATAATACCCATGGCACCTTCATTAAGAACAGAAGTGGAATGGAGTACCTAGTATGCTGTTTCAATTGCAAAATACCTAGTCATTTGTTTCTGGGAATCAATAACGCCTCTTAGGTATAATAGCTTCAGCAGAGTCATTTCTGCCAAATAACTGAGTCCAAGAGAAAAGGGGCAGCAGGGAATGCAGAAATGGATTCCATGTACTTCTCGTTTTCTTTGTTCCTCCTCTTATGTTTAGGAAAGCCCATTCCATAAAAGGAGGCCATACTGCCATAAGGAGGGCCAAATGCTGGCTCGTCTCACCTAGTCTGGTGCTTCGCCCATTACCCCACCAAGGCAAGACAGAGTCGTGTTGCAGTATCCCTTCACGACTCCAGGAGACAGTACAAAAGGGACTCTATTTTGCACACCTCATATTGCGCCCATTGTTTTACCAGACTATTCCCTTGCAGTGCTTTCTCCTATACCCACTGAAGAGCTACCTTTCTTCTTCTAACCCGTAGAAGGAATAAACCTCATCCTTTTATTTTAAAAAATGCAACCACCAAATCCAGAAAGTCAGTCCTGTGCATCTCTTTCATTCCCTTTTCATCTCAGGCACTTCTTCTCTGGTACCACCTCCTCAAAAACAAACAAACAAACAAACAAACAAACAAACAAACAAAAACCCATAACTGTCCTAGGGTCATAAGTGAGGGACAAATGTTCATTTTTTAAAAAAAATCTGCAAATTAACACATGACTTACTACACATAATACAAATGATAAAGAAGCATAGACTTATGCATTTCCAGATGCTTACTTGGGCAATGTAAATAGGAGCAATCACTTATTGTACTTTCTGCAGTATGGATCTCTTCATATTCTACAAATATACTTTTAAAAAAGCAACGTTTCCTTTGCAAGTCAAATCACCTTTCTTAACAGGGAAGAGAATTTGTACCGTATTTGACTTTGCATTCCCAACACTCACCAGGGCAATTGGGATTCCCCTCATGGAGACAGAAATTTGTGTTCCATTCCCCCACAAAAATGAAATGAGCCAAGAGAAAACGCAGGTTCAATTTTGTGTGATCATCACTGTTCAGTGCTCTGCTGGAGAATGAAATCAAGTTGATAACCATTCCCTCAAAGGGAGAGGCATGTAACAGCTAGCAAGACACCTTGGGTCAGTTCGGAATTTGATGTGGGTTCCTGCACTTTCTCCTCCTTCGCCACCCAGCCCCATTCAGATCTGCTGGTTGATTAATTCTGCACATGATCCGTTCCTGGTTTGCAACTCTGGTTGGTAAGGCTTCTGCTGGGGCAACAGGGCTTCCTCTCCTCCCCACCCCGCAGTCCCAGCACCACTCATTCCCAAAACTCTGCTGCAGGGGGGCGAGGACACAGGAGCAGATTGGGGGAGAGCACGCAGGTGGAGAGGAAAACAAAGTCTGCTCAAAGTTTACATTCATACATGCTTAATTTTATTTGTATGCCACCTTCCCACAGTTCAAACTGTGCTCAAGGTGGCTTGGAACATGAAAAAATAACAGGACTTCCGCTCATGCACGTCGGGAGAATGGCTGATTTATAACATCGCTCCCGACCCTCGTGGGGAATTTTGGCGGCTGCTTTGGGAGTATGCAGCCTCCCTAAACCCTCCCAGGATGATGGGAGGGGCCGCTGGCCCGCAGATGCCCCTTAACCTGTTCCGACCCTTCGGGGGGAGCAGGGGGGCCTGGGCTGATAGCACCCGTGGGGGCCGGAACTCCTGGAAGCCACCCTGTTCATGCATGAGTCCCAGAACTTGGAATTTTAATTAGGCAAAAGGTTTTGGGCATGCCTCGGACAAAGGAGTAAAGATAATACTGCTAATGGTTCCAGCCCTGAGCAGCTAAGAAGAAAACTGGAAGAAGAGATGGACTTTATAAGGGTATGTGAAAGCGGGAAAGAAAGTGGGGGGAAGCCCTGGGCCCTATGTTTGTTTTGCCTCAATATTATACTTAACACAGGCAACCCCCCCCCCCCGAAAAACCACTTTCACTTGGAAATAGCAAGCGGACTTTAAAGACTGAGATTGATTTTGGCTCTTTCGCTCACCCGTTCGTGCGCAGCCTCTGGAGCGCAGGGTGGCGAGGCTACTTGGTGCCATTGCACCGCCCTCGCGGCATCCCTTATTTTCAAATCCGAAAGTTTGAAAAAAACCCTTATTTTCAAATCCGAAAGTTGACAGCTATGTTGCAGGGATTATTACAAAAATGGCCGCCTGATCTCTTCTGAAGATCACTCTGCGTACGTAAGCCAGGTTGAAGAGGCAAGAACCTCACTTCCTCACTCATGCTCTCATCAGATCAGCAGCGGCCCAGAGTTCTCCTGTGGATCTTCACCTCTCACTGCCATCAGGAAGGAAGAAAGGAAACACAGAAATTGAATAAGCCAAGAGAAAGCACAGATCCACTTCTGCGACATCACAGTAAAATGTGTTGTCTTATCGGGAGAGATACATTATAGTAGCTGGGCTTTTTCCACATTAATCACCTCACCATATTGCTGTGTCTTATCATTCCAGCTAGAAAGAAAGTTAGAGAAATGATTCTTTTCCTTTTCAAAATCCGTATAACTTTCTTACTGTTTGAGGGCTGGGAACACCGTGGGGGTGGTGCGCTCTCGGTGCCACGTCTCCGGGGGTGACAAGGCATGCGGTTTGCCGGTGCTGCCGCTCCAGCACCGTACGGACGGTGCCGGGATCCTCTGCTCGCAGCTGCAGCCACATGTAGAGGATCCTCCGTTCATGGCGCTGGCAACCCGCTACGTAGCGCGCATGTGCGCTACATAGCGACGCTCCGCCCCCAGTGCACGTCATGTTTGCTGCTCCGGGTGCCTGAGTGGCTTCCTACACCTCTGGCTGGGAGCGGGGGCAAGAACCCAAATTGTTGCATAAAGAAGGCAAATAACTGGAGTTTTATGCTTGTCTGCCATGTCTGTAAATTGAACCTTATGCGAATTAGATGGAGTTGTTCTAATTATTATTACTACTTCAATTTATTAGTTGTTTGTTACATAACAACAACAACAACAATCTTTATTACGGTCCAGAGACCCAACAATTCATTACAAAACAGTACACAATTTCGACAGCCACATAAAGATTTATTGTAAGAATGGGTTATAATAAACACCATACAAAAATCCATAAAACCCAGTAAAGTAGCAGGGGGAAAAAATCTTAGGCAGAATAAATTCTCATCCAGAATATTTTAAATTATAATACACAATTATTAAAATAAAACTTGAGGCCCTCTCTGGAGGACATCTTATTATCGTAAACATGGTGCCCCAACAGTAGCTGGCTGTGGAGAACACAATCCTGGAAAAAGAAAGAGGATTCTCTGGGGCATAAGAGATTACTGTACATCAAAATTAGTGCAAATTCAAAACCAAGTTGAAAACTGAAGCCTAGTTAATGTACTATTGTCCTGCACAATCTACACACATCATAGCTGTCAACTTTCGGATTTGAAAAAAAGGGATTTTTTCCAAACTTTCGGATTTGAAAATAAGGGATGCCGTGAGGGCTGTGCAATGGCACCAAGTAGCCTCGTCACCTTGCACTCCAGAGGCTGCGCGCGAACGGGAGAGCAGGCTGTCTGTCTGGTTGGGCATGAGGGTCTGGCTGCACAAGGCATGCAAGCTCCGCCCCCAGTCGGTCTCAGACTCCTTATTGGCAGCCGAGCAACGCAGCTGAGGAGCCTCCCTGGCCGGCAGGGAGGGAGAGGAGCTGCTTCCTTTGAAATCTGGGAAATTTAAGGGATATCAACAATCCGGGATAGCAGCGGGAAACGGCATTGGAATAAGGGAGTTTCCCGCAAAAAAAAGGGAGGGTTGACAGCTATGACACACATGCATGTAAGGTTGATCTGCCTGTAACATCAGCCACCCCACTGATCACCAGAGTTGACTCGGCTGGCGGACTGCACTGCATGTGCCTCCCTCCTGAAGCTGGACAGAAGAGAATGACCATCCCAGATAGAAGGAATGTCCTGTTCTCTGGCCCCGGGCATAAAAGAGCTATACTCCCCCACCTCACACCAAACAACTATACTGTGTAATTGCCTGAATGTTGTTGGTGTGCCACCATGAGAGCATGCAGAAATAATTTGGGGTGGGGGGGGGAAGGTCTATGACTTATAGGTTGTTGTCGTGAGTATTTTTTTAGCTTTTATACAACTGAATCCCACGCACCATTGCACGGTACAAAAGAGAAGCAACCAGAAACAATGATGGGCTGTGCCTGTTGGTGGTTTACTGTACTGTATGGGATTATGCATTTCAGAACAAAGAAATTGCTTTGTCCATTTAACAATAACAGAGTAAGACTCCATAAAGACATACAGCTTTGATTTGTCAATTGAACAGCAATGCTGTGGGATTCTAAATCAATGTTAAAAACCTGAAGGCACACGAAGGTGGGAAATGAGACTGAGCAGTGGACGGCAACACAGTTGATGCTTTTGCAAACAAGGAGTGAAGAATGAGCAAATCTGCTAAGCAAAACAGGGCTTTTATAGGAACTTGCACACAAAGCCTCTCATTTGAACTTAATGTTCTAAATATTTTATTTAGAATGGTTGGCTAAGCCCCAGGAAAAATTATAACAACCAAGCAATATCTGAACAGTATATAATTGTTCTTCTTTTGGTAAGAGTTTCCCCCCAAGATGCAGTTGACCCAGTTGACTCCCATTTAGTTAAAGCTAACAAAGTCGGATGCTTCTTGGTCACCCTGCATCTGATATCTGTGTCAGCAACCAATAATTCAAGGCACAAATGCATTGTCAGTTATCTCCTTAGGGAGTAGATAACAGCTCCCTGCTGGAAACAAAATGGTTGAATTTTTAATATCTCTACCTATAGATGAATAGATGACCCAAACGGGTAGTGAGATGGCATTAGAAATGGTAGTTTATTGAAGGGGAAAATGAAAACAAACATTTCTGTTAAATGCATGCACGCACACACGTGGATATATTCTGCAGCGCCTTCACTACTTGCAATCCTCTGCCCACCTTCCCCTTCAGCTACAACGAGAAGCAGAAGGTCCTCAGGGTAGCACTTTGTGGTCCCATGGCTGAAGAAGGAGTCAAAATGGTTGTGTGGGTCAAATTGATCCCAGGAGCCACCAATTCCCCACCTCTAGCCTGGAGGCAGAGATCCAATATTTTCCAGAGTTGACATTTTTACGGCTGCTTACTGCTTTTATTTTAAATCATTTGAAATAAACACCTCTCGCAGTTTGCAATTTCGAGGAATTTATCTTCCATTTAAAAAGCTTTCTTATGACTTCTCTATTTTCTATATGTCACCTTTAATTGGGAACACAGGAATAGTGTCAAGCTTATTTTGGCAAAGCAAAGGGAATCATTCAACTATTCAACATGATCCCTGAGAGCTAGAACTGCAATTAGAAAAGGCTATTATGAAGCAAAAAATTGTGAGCTACCATCCTTTATACAGCTTCCTGGGAATTTAGGCCTTGGGATTTCCTTGGGAGTAGGCTGATTGAGATCAATGGCAGATAGCACACAGCAGACGGTTCTTTATTTCTGAGAGCAATAAGCCATGAGAAGGAAATAACAGCTAAAAACAATGAAATATGAGAAATTCCAAGAGTACAGGGTTGGTTTCCGTTGGAAGGGCATTGCTGGAGGCCTATAGATATTTTGCAATATTTGTGTATATTTACAGATATGCAGGTGAAACCAAAGTGGAGCCTGAGCTTAAAAACTGTTGTCGTTGTTGTCGTCATTGTTGTTGTAGTAGTACTTCTCTACTGTCAAAACTAGAATTCCAACCCTCTTTGGGTTAAGAATTTACATATCAGTTGATTCATCTTGGAACTTTCAGTGGTTGTTCATCAACCATTCCTTTCCTGATGTTACAGAAGTCTTTTCCAATGCCAAGAATTAGCCTGGAGGGATCACAATTATCCTCAACGTACTCTAACCAAGCACTCAATGGATCTGGCCTATTGACACATCTTGTGATTTGATTTGTACTATCGAATGTCTGGGATCGATAAATCTGAGCATAAATTCAGCTCCCCTAAAGATGGCCTGTGAAGCAGTTCACCAGAATCTGTTCCCGTGGGACATTTTATTGTATTGTTAAGGTTTTGTTGTTTTCATCCCATAAATGGCCTTGTAAATTTTACATTGAAGGGAGCTATTATATACTTAATATATATTAAATAATCAAGCAAATAAATACAACAATCTAGCTAGTATAAGATACTAATGAAGGGTCATCATATAGCAAACTTCTGGTAAATAATAACAAACTGAAAAGGGTCTTCAGGTGACTCGATGTTGCCTTTCCCGCCTCAGCTGAACCCCATGTTCTTGCCCTGTGTCTTCTTTTTCTCAGCTTGTGGGAAAGGTGCCCACACGACCCCTTTGTATGGCAGGCTGTTTCTCTTCCTCACAAACAAATATCAATTTCCCCGACACAATGATGTCTTCAAATTAGTGTGTCTCTGAACACCTGGAAGGACTACCTTGTCTATTTTTAAAAAGTAAACTAAATAGAGTACATGCAGCTTTTGCAGATGTACCCTTTCTCCAGACTGCCTGCCAGAAAATAAAGCATGTCTGTGTACATATACTCTGGACATATCTGTCAGCTTTTAGCCTAGCTAAATGTCAGGCTATTCACATTCCTCCCCACCCTCAAAAGGAACATTGCTGGTTCACATCTTTATCCTTTCCGAAATAAGGAATTATAATCTGAAAAAGTGACATTAATGAAACAATAGCAGCGGTTATCTGCTTGCTGATCAGTGTATTCAATGACAAATGATAGGTGTTTTGAACATGTATTTCTTTTCAAATGTATATCCCCATTTTTCTACAAATCCAAGATGCTTTATGTAATAAGGAAATTATAATATACCCTGATAATCATAAATTGGAGTCAATCTCTCAAACAAACAACTGATCAAGTGAAGGCATTTACTTTTCACACCAGATTAGTCTTTGAAAGTTACTCAATGAGGGTGGAGCTCATGGCACATTGGAAGCTGCCAGTCAGACAGTGGCTTCTCCCAGCTCTTCCTCAAGATGCCAGGGATTGAACCTGGGACCTTTTGAATGCAAATCATGTACTCCACTGCTGAGCTGCACCCTTCCCCTAAGACGTTGCCTTAGAGCAGGGACGTCCAGCTCCCAAGAGACTGTGATCTACTCACAGAATAAAAAACTGGCAGTGATCTAACCCTTTTTTTGGGGGGGGGGTTCCGGTCAAAGTTGTTGAGCTTTTTTTAGGGAGGAAAGTCAAAGTATGGAGGACAGGCAGGGCCAGATCCTCTTTTTACCACGCAAAGAAACAAAAAGCCCGCAATCGACCACAATTGACCCAAACCTCCCGGGGATCGACCACTCACAGTCGACCGGTTGGACACCCCTGTAAGGCAATCAGACCATTGGTCCACCTACTGTATCTCAGTATTGTCTGCACTCTTTGGCAGCAGCTCACCAGGGTTTTACCTGGGAAACTCTCACAGCCCTACCTTTCAGCATACAAAGCTCTACCACTGAGCTATGTGTCTCTGTGTGAAAGCACAACCAGCCATGGCTTCGTAATTAATATATGTGTATAATGTGCAAATGTGGGATGCGGGTGGCACTGTGATCTAAACCACAGAGCCTAGGGCTTGCCGATCGGAAGGTCGGCGGTTCAAATCCCCGTGACGGGGTGAGCTCCCGTTGCTCAGTCCCTGCTCCTGCCAACCTAGCAGTTCAAAAGCACGTCAAAGTGCAAGTACATAAATAGGTACCGCTCCGGCGGGAAGGTAAACGGCGATTCCGTGCGCTGCTCTGGTTTGCCAGAAGCAGCTTAGTCATGCTGGCCACATGACCCGGAAGCTGTCTGCGGACAAACGCCAGCTCCCTCAGCCTATAGAGTGAGATAAGCGCCGCAACCCCAGAGTCGTCTGCAACTGGACCTAACAGTTGGGGTACCTTTACCTTTGCCTTTACCTTATAATGTGCAAATTAGCATGTGCTAATGTCACACCTAATGACAGGAGCGAGCTAGCAGTAAATCACACCGAGCAAGTTGGAGTAAACTCTTTATTAGCAAGAACAGGATCTGCACAGGCCTCATGAGCACAGCAACTCATCTCCAGCATGTCTTGCCCCCATCAAGCAGTTGCTGAGACTGAAGGTCTGAGTCTCCCCCCTGCTGCCTCTCCAGGGTTTCCCCTCAAGCAATCTGAGACTGCGCTTGCGTGAAGCTAACTTCTCTTCTACCTTCTTCATGCCTCTCCTGGTTCTGGGTGACCAACAGGGAGGGGAGCTTGTTGTAGCAGGAGGGGGAGACACAGGTGACTCTTTACCAGCTTGGCTCATCTTTGCCTCTTGGCTTCCCTTATTCCCCTCCCCTGCTTCTGTTTCTAGCTCTGTTTCTTGACTTCCCTCTTCCGCAGACTCTCTCTGCTCACTAAAGCCTGTTGCCTCTTCAGCTTCTGACTCTTCCTCTTCTTCCTCTAACCACCACTCCCCAGGCTTCTGAGCCATCTTCCCTTGGGAGTTCCCCAGCTGGTTCCTCCCACCATCGCTCTGCATCCAATCAGTCCATGGCACTTAACATCTGTAAATACACAGAAAATATTAGGAGTGCACTTCAGAAAAAGTAAGGCATGAACCAGCCTTTTGCAACGCAATCATAAACACATCTGCTGAAAAGGAAGACCCATTGAGTTCGATGAGACTTCCTCTCAGATAAGTGCAAATAGGATTGTGCTCTTAGCCACTTTGATTCATCAGCTCAGTATGTACACAGAAGCAAGGGCTGCCTGCCATGTTCACTAATGCTGTGTCAACCGGTTAAAGCTCTTTAGTCATCTTGCTTTTAATCCATTAACCAGCCAACAAAATGAATGCAACAGTTTCTAAGTACTGGTAATATTCTGGGGTTGTTTTGTGATGATAACATTCACTCTTGGCTAAACAAATTGGGCATGTCCTTACATTTTGGAAGGTCTCCTGTAATGCATTGCCTGAATCAACAGAGATACATAAATGACTTACAATGATGTGAAACAGTTCTAAATAGCATTTAGTCTTTGGGAGGTCAGAAAAGGTGTATCTGTTGCAAACACCCAGACAAAATCCTGGCAATTACCAGTAAATGTATGTCAGTTGCTTCACCGTACACCTAATTGCCATTCTGGATGCTGCTCTGAGCTTAGTGAGATAATCAAAGGACCACTTTGCAGCATATACAGTTGTAATGCACATTTATTCAGGCAACATACTAGCTAACACGCATTGTGTGGGGTACGGTGAGGTTGCATATTTTGACCTCCACTGTTGCTGTTGTAATTGTTCAGGGGTTTCTGGCTTGCAGACCTGCATGCATTGCTCCCATTGAAATCCAGTTGAAATCCATTAATATGGCCTATCTCCTGATGCATTGCCACATTCTACAGCTGCCCTCCTCACTGCAGCTCAGAAAAATTGTCTCCGACAAATCACGTCCAATCTTTCGGACTGTCGTTCCTACTCTCTGACCCATTTTCATTCTGTTGTGTCACATACATTTTTAAATATTCCTTTAGCAGAGGGGGCTTCATGCTGAGGCAGTTCCAAAGATATTAGTCAGATTATCTCTGCACAGCTTGTGACCCATGGAGCCAAACACAGCTGTGCATGGTGCTCAGCCAGGAACGGAGTTTTATCAAGCTTTACCCACAACCCACCAGATTCTCTCTTTGCTCCACCCTTGACCCACCAGATTCCCTCAGCTCTGCCCCAGTCCACTAGGTGCCACCTCATCTTGGCTTCTCTGCCCTCAAGCACCTGGGCAGACCAAAATACAGTATATGCCCAGTTGTCTAGGCACTTCCCAGCCAAAGGAATGCTCCTGGCAGATGCTTAAGTATTTATTGTCAGAGATAACACAGTCCCTTCTGCAGCTCTGGATATCTGTGCACACCAATCTAACAGCTAGGCAGCTATTTCTAGGTCCATGTTCTATGGAAGAGTTGCACACTCTACCAGGTTATGTACCTTCCCCTGATGTGCTGCACACACAGCTGGAGACTGTGCCTGCATGGAAACTTCCTCTTCTCATTCCTTTTTCATTCCCTCTTGCTTCTGGGAGACAGTAGTCCAGGAAGGGTCTCCACAAACCACTGCCTGTCTTTCCCAAGTCAGATTCCAGCCCCCCTGCCCCCAGCGCACACTCATCAGCATCCTGCCAGTTCCTGACATCGGTGGACTGTGCTTGTCTCAGTGAGTCTGAAGTTCTACAGTCCTGGGTTCAAGGTTCCTTGATGACTACTGGTCTTTCTCTACCTTCATTAGACAAGGCCTGAGTCTTTGGGGTGTATGTGGGAGAATCAGGCTTGTGCTTGCTTGACCTCTGAATTGATAATGAGGTCTGGAAAGAGTCCTTGGCATGCAATTTCTTGTTTAGGATCCTGATAGCACAGAGAAAGCAGTCAGCGGAAGTGCTCCTTTCAGGCCTTTATTATGACCATGTTGAGATTGGGTCACATGACTCCATTCCCCACCTCCACATGTTCATATCAGGGGCTGAAGTCACCCCAAAGCAAGAAAGAATCCGTTGCAGGAGAGATGAAGAAGCAAGGATGCAGTCGAAGGATTGCTTCTGTGGCACGGTTGCTTAATGCAATGGCGTTTGTCACGTTAATGTGAAATATTGTGATGACAAACATCTTGGCAGGGATCCGGTGAACTGTCAGTGAACCCATCCCTCAAGGAGCAGAAATGAATTGAAAGCAGTTCCATCAGGAGTCACAGGGACTCCAAGACCGATGTTTGCGATTTCACAGCGATTAAGACAAAGGTCCTTCGCCAGAACCTCTCTGAAATATTTATTTTTGAAACGGCTAGATATTTCTGACGGTTATCAGGTCGGAGCAGCTCACAAGGCAAGTGCCTAATAAAACACACCATGGCATTTGGATGACTGTGCCAAGGTTATCCCAACAAAACTGCGCAGGAGTCATAAATACAACACAGAGAGACCCCCAACGTGGAACAAAATCCTAAAAGAAGTCAATGTTTCCTCAACGCTCTCTCTTTTGCTATGATAACATATCTTGGGTTACAAAGCAGAATATTTCTTATATATTCAGGAGCTCTCCTTTTAAGTCTCATTCGACTTGTTTGTTCTCCTCTTTCCCTTACCTCTGGCAATCCATGCCCCAAATCAGCCTGTTTCCTTTCCTTTTATCAATGTGGGAAGTCTAAGCTGCCTGCATCTCATTTCTGTGTTCTTGGTAAAATAAATAAATAAATGCTGCAATAACAGGCTCCCCCCCTTTCCCCCCCTTTTTACTGGTCCCGTGAAACAGATTCTGGCTCAGTTCAAAGTAGGAATGGCCAACTTTTGTACTTTTAAGGGCACCAATATTCTGCACAGGAGCCAAAATTCTGCATTGTATGACGACTGCCGCAACCTGTGTGGCTGAGGCCTTCTAGCTGTGTGCCACAAATGTCTGTGTGCATGCTGGGTCCACCTGGGACCTTGCAGCGTTGACAAGGAGGCCTGAAGGGGGATTCTTCATGCATGCAGCTGAAGACGGCTTCGTGGGGCCAGAGGACACCTTGACCTAGTTGCTATGGAGGGCCTGCAGAGAGTGAGCAGGCAACAGGCAGCCAGCAAGCGGCAGAGATGGTTTGAGGTGTTCTGAGCCGCATTTGTGGGCAGGGGGTAGCGGTGGTGGTGTGGCGCATGTGGGGCACGCACATCATTGGGAGGAGGCCTCCTCTGCCCCCTCAACATTGGGAGGGGAGCTTGGCCCCTTGCCTGGAAATATTGAGGGGGCCTCAGCCCTATAGATTTGGTGCTAGAGAAAGGAGTCTCTGGGCTTAGATACAAAGATGGGAGTAACGGGAAGGCTGAGTCAGGAGAAGGAGAAGCTGTGAGGATACTGTCTCCTTGGGTCTCATGTCAGTCAGGAGGAGAGAGATCCTCTAGAAAGAGAAGACACCCAGGCCAGTTAAGAGGGGTGTGGGGATCCCCTGGGACTGTGATACTACCGGAAGTAGAAGTGAGAAAAGGTTGGGAAATCGACAGAAAGTTCCAACTTTTTTAGGAACCAAAATGTTAGGCTGGGCAACAACTAATTTAGGCTGGGCAACAACAAACCTAGGCAACAACTAATTTAAGGAACTGAAGTAACATAAACGGAAATAAGCTGAGCATTGACCATCTAGTCTAGAAACATGTAACGTCTGAGGAGTAATAACTGAATTAAGCAATTGATGTTTAAAAGAAGCTGCGTGTTACCTACAGTGTTTAGAAGCCTGTATCATCCAGTAGATTAAGTATTATTACCGGTAAGTTATCTGTTCCCTGAAATACTTTTATCTCCTGACATATTTCTTTTACCAACTTTGTTCTGTAAAACTAATCTTTCTTATTTGGTCAACTTCTGCCTGAGTCTCCAAGTCTCCAAGTTTATCCTCACATAAAAACCACTAAAATAACCCGTGGTGGTTTTAGAGTATACGGGAGTGGGATCTGCTTCAAGCCCATTTTTGTTTTCTCTCCCTTCTCATTACAGCTGGTTACAGGATGGCAGTAACCCCTATTGCTTTATGCGCCAGGAGCAATAAACAGCTTCTGCAACAGATTAGTGTCTCAACTTTGGTTCTGCATTTGATCAGCCAGAACAGCTGTTCGCTAGTTGCTGTATTATGAGGCGATAGAGATTATCACTTAAATAGACATTAAAACTCATGGGGTGATCACGTCACATGTTGAAAAACAGATTTGTTTTTGCTCTTGAAAAAAGTACAAGTGTCTCGCTGCTACTTAATTCAAATATACCATGAAAGCAGCAACTCTCAACTTAGATCTTGCAAGTCTGAAAGAGGAAGAAAGATTTGATCTGCCACAGGCCCCACTTAAAGAACCCCCACAAATGGAGAATATAGTTTTTTGTATGATTTTCATACATATTTAGCTTGCACAGAGAAGCCCACCCTGTGACATTCATTCTGAAGCTGGCAATTTCCAGAATGTCTGACATGCAAAAGTGGGCATGTGATAACTCATGAATGAGTGTGTGTAGAAAGCTCCTTTTTCTGGCAAAACAGGGTTTTTTTAATAGTTGAGATAGAAGAACTATTACAAACTAGACTAGGGACAGGAGGATGACTCTGGTTCATATCCCTTAGCTATTAGCTATTGTCAGCACAGAAGACATGGAGTTCAGCAGTGTGTTTTAATTCTTTAGTCACAAACACAACTTACAGCTTGGCACTGCCTACTGCTCCATCACGTAGTTGCCAGGACTGAAGGTCTCTGCCCTCTACATCCCCCGAAGACCCCTCCTACTCCTCTGCAGGATGTTTCCCTAGCAGCCTTAAACAATGGGGGGGGGGGGCTCAGTGCCCTTTCTTCTGCTACATGTGAAGTCCTCCATGCCCTTGGAGACAAGGGGGTGGGGAGCTCTGCAGTAGGAACAGCAAGCGCCTGGGCTGCTTCGGCAGACGCTGTCCTCTTCTCCTCTGTGAAGCCTCACCGGGCTCTTCTTGCTCGTTCCCGTCTGCTGCATCTTCAGCCTCCAACCATCTCTCCCCCCCCCCCTTCACCTTCTGATCTGTCCTCAGCATCCCACCACCACTCTCCTGGCTCTGAGCCTTCCTCTTCCGAGGCTCCCCAACTGGTGCCTCCCCCCACTCCTCTCCATCCAGCCAGTCCCTGACATCTATGAAGCTCACCAATAACCCTTCAGTGAGTAACCACCTCTTAACCTAACTGTGGGGTTGCTGATAGGATATGGGGAGATACAGTCATTTATCCTGCCCTGGTCTTCTTAGAGGAAGAATTGAATAAACATGGAAAGTAAATAGAAGAAGAAGATGGAGGTGGAGATGGAGATGAAGATGAAGAAGAAGAAGAAGAAGAGTTTGGATTTGATACCCCGCTTTATCACTACCCGAAGGAGTCTCAAAGTGGCTCACATTCTCCTTTCCCTTCCTCCCCCACAACAAACACTCTGTGAGGTGAGTGGGGCTGAGAGACTTCAGAGAAGTGTGACTAGCCCAAAGTCACCCAGCAGCTGCATGTGGAGGAGCGGAGACGCGAACCCGGTTCACCAGATTACGAGACTACCGCTCTTAACCACTACACCACACTGGCTCTCTCTTTAGTCATTTAATGATCACTGAAATCAGAATCAACATTCAAAGAACATACATTTCAATTGATAATGGCAATTAAGTTTTTGAACCCGAGTTTCTTCTTGACTATGCATTGTGGCACAGCTTTTCTTGTGTGCATAAAGTATAGCAAGTAATCAAAAGCTTCTTGCATTTGCACATTCTTGACTGGCATGCTTTGCACCTGCACATGGTCATCAGCGGACATTTGGGTGCTCCCAAAACACCACCTGCTTCTTCCCAGCTGCCGTCCAAGAGACTCAGCATTGTTCAGTCATGATCCAAGTGAGCTTCTGATAGCGATGAACGCTGTGAAGAAGCATCTTGTGATAGAGCTGGAGGCTGGGGGAGGATCAGCAAGAGACGTCAGTGCACCAGGCCTGCAGTTGGACTTTTGAGTGGGGCACCTACGTCACATCATGGAGAGTGTGAGGGTCCTGCTCTTCCACCAAGAGAACTGAAGTGGTGCCTGGTGAATGTATGAACCAGGGGGAGAAACATGATCCGGTCTGCATTCTAAAGGTCAACCTACCTCATTCACATTCTCCAAAACAATATGAGAATGGAAGCACAGCTGTCCTTCAAAGGTTGCACGTCTCCGGGTTTCACAAGGCAGTTTTCCAGCCAAGTAATGTGTACAAAAGGGCAAAAGTGTGTATAAAAATGCATGTGTTGGTGATGATCCCATACATGGCCTGATTATCTGGATCCATGCCAGTCTGGGTTCAGACCTGCATTTGGGACTGAATCTGCCTTGGTCACCCTGATGGATGACATTTTTTGACAGAAAGACAGGAGGAATGCAACCTTGCCTCTTCTGCTTGACCTCACAGCAGTTTTTAATACCATTATCCATGGTATTCTTCTAGACTGACTCTGTGGGATGAGTATCAGTGGCACCATACCATGGTGGCCCCATTCCTACCTGCAGAGTTGTGTCCATAGAGTTGCCATGGGACAGTATTTTTTGATGTTTTGAATGATGTTTGTAATGATATCTTTGTTTATTTTGTTTCTATATGTTGTATTCTGCCTTGTTACATTTTTAAAAATGTTATCCTATGGAAAACTGGTTTGCCAAAAAATTAGTATTGGGGAAAATGCAAATAAAAACCGTGTATATTAGGTGGAATTTTACTGAGATGCTGATAAATTTTCATTGGGACTTTTTCAAAATGCAAACTGAAGTGGAAATGTGGACAACTGAATTTAAGGTTGGGAAAATGCAAAACTGAGAGAAACCAAAATCGAAAGGTTCAGCCATCCCTATCCAGGACCCAAAGAGCAACATCACACCCAAAGTAAAGAAACACAGGCGATGGGGTGCGTGGTGTTGTTCTTTAGCACTTTGCATTTCTGAAAGCATAAATCTAAAAAGCCACATCCTTTCTGGGAGGAAAAATATGCACTCAACCCTGACACCTCCTCCTCCACGTATAATAAGCTGGTATCTGTTTTTGAGTCTGTAGCATATTATAAATGGCAGTATTTTTATTCATGAGGGATTGGTCAATGAAAATTGTAAATCCTCTAGGAAAGCTTTTTCTTCTTCTAAGCCCACAATGTATCCCTGAGCAGATTTTCACACTGCAGTTCTTTTCAACACTATTTCTGACATTCCTCCAACAGAAAGCATCCCGCTACCCTCCCCACAGTTGCATGTTCCATAGCATCAGCAGACATTGCCAGAATGGAGCCATTGCCGCGCATGACTCTGTGGCTGAAAGGTGCTAACAAGGGTTCGCTTATTTACCCTGCCAGTCACACTCCTCCCCCATCGACATCTGTGAGTTTGAGTTTTATTTGAGGAAAGTGTGTGCAGGTTTACTATATTTAAAACATTCCCCCCCCCCCCAGCATAGTTCCAGGCAGAAAATGGAACAGAATTGTTGTTGCATTCACTCAGATTTTTAAAAAAGGCAGCCACCCACAAGTTATTAATTTGGGATATTCATATCTGAGTAACCCCTCATTTCGGGGGAATGCTAGTTTTGAAATATTGCAAATGATTCCTGCTTAACTTAGCCAGTTATTGTTTGGCTCATTACACCAGCAACAATAGATGATAACATTTCATTGCTTTTTGGACAGTGAGCTAGAATATTACTGTCGAATAATTGGCTCAATGTTTTCTGAGCACAGTAGGGACTGTGTGCCACAGAAACAGCTATTCCACATAAAAACTGGTCTGCAACAGGGGTAGTCAGTGTAGTGTCCTCTGGAGATTGTGAAGTGCAATTCCATCACCCTCTGACCATCAGGGGCTGAAGGGAGCCACAGTCCACTGCATCTGAAGTGCACCAGGTTGGCTGCCCCTCATCTAATAATAATAATAATAATAATAATAATAATTTTTTTATTTATACCCCGCCCTTCCCAGCCAAGACCGGGCTCAGGGCGACTAACACCAATAAAATCACAACAAAACATACAAAACAATCAGTTAAAATGCAGGTTAAAATACGATTTAAAGTTTAAAATGCAGACTCATTTTTAAGTAGCCCACCAATCAAACCATAAAGGAATGAAACATCAGGGTTAAACTGAAACCAACCCAAAGGCCAGGCGGAACAGCTCCGTCTTGCAAGCCCTGCGGAAAGATGCCAAATCCCGCAGGGCCCTGGTCTCTTGTGACAGACCGTTCCACCAAGTCGGGGCCAGTACTGAGAAGGCCCTGGCCCTAGTTGAGGCCAACCTAGCATCCTTGTGGCTCGGGACCTCCAAAATGTTATTATTTGAGGACCTTAAGGTCCTACACGGGGCATACCAGGAGAGGCGGTCCCTTAGGTACGAGGGTCCTAGGCAGCATAGGACTTTAAAGGTCAAAACCAGCACCTTAAACCTGACCCTGTACTCCACTGGGAGCCAGTGCAGCTGGTAGAGCACTGGATGAATGTGGTCCCACGGCAAAGACCCCGTAAGGAGCCTCGCCGCGGCATTCTGCACCCGCTGGAGTTTCTGGGTCAGCTTCAAGGGCAGTCCCGCGTAGAGCTAGTTACAATAATCAAGTCTGGAGGTGACCATCGCATGGATCTACAGGAGTCTATGCTGCCATCCTTCCCCAGCAAAGTGCCTTCCTGATGTTGTAGACCACAACTCCCATCATCCCTGACCATGGTCCATGCTGGAGGGCAGAAGGCTGGGAGAGGCTGCTCTATGCATGCTGGAAGGGCGACACTGGGGCCGTGGTCATCTGCACATGAATCAACGCATGATCCTTGAGGATAGTGGGTTCAGCTGGAGCACTGATGCCATCAGAACAGGATTGGGGGCAGAAGTCCAGTGCCCCACTCAGTATAATGAGCAGATGGTTCCAAATGCATCACTGCCAACTTATTGCTTTCTGTAATAAGCAAAAACATTCATGTTATCATCTAAACAGAGGGCAGAGCATTGAATCCAGAGTCTAAAATAATGCAGAGTCTAACTGCATTATTGTGCTTGCAGCTGGAGCTTAGAGTTCAGAAAGCAGAAAGTAACAGCTCTGTTGACCCAGCACAGACAGAAGGCCAAAGTCCTAATATTCCATACCCTCCAACATTTCACGGAGGAAAATGGGGAGGCTCAGGGAGATTGTACTGATTATATCAGTACACATAGTTGAATGTTTTGTGTTGTAGCTGTCAGGACAGGCAGGACTGTTGTGTGCACAGAAGGGAAGGTATCTGTGCTCTTCTCTCTCTCTCTCTCTCTCTCTCTCTCTCTCTCTCTCTCTCTCTGTGTGTGTGTGTGTGTGTGGTTGCCTGCTACCCCAATGTCTGAGCAGTGTGAGATTCCAGGGGTTCCAGGCATTTACCCAGGGTTCATCTTTTCTTTTGGAAATGAGGCACAGTGGAGACTGGGGTGTCTTTATGACATATGCTTGATTTACTCATTTATACAACCTGAGCTTGCAATGGAGGGGTCCACAGCATCAACGCCCCAAAAGAGTCTTGTTTTTCCCAAAGACGCAGCTTTGGACTCAAGCAGAAACCAAACATTGCTCTCAAACATTGCTCTGACTCTCTCTCCGGCTTGCTGCTTTTCTTCTAGGTGACATCACTGCAAAACTCTACTCCAAACTCTGGCTTTCAACAATCCCCTTCGCCCTCCCATCACCTCACCAGGAAGATATCTTCCCCAGCAACACCCCAAACTCATAACAACATATTTTATTAAGGAATTTCTGTACTACCATGTAGCATCGCTTTACAGGACAATTTGCTGATTTAAAAAATCAATACAAAATTACGTTCACAAACTATATATATATAGAACGTAATTTACAATATATATATATATATAACTCATTCCACAAGCCCCCCTAAAAGGCAAAGTTAGCATGAAACAGAAACAGAGATTTGCCAATAACACCTATCAGAAAACATGGACAGATGTTGTGTGTATTATTGATGGCTTGCCTAGACAATCTAGAGACTTCATGTATCTTGTCAATCATAGAGGCTGATGGTTGCACACCAAAAGTGATCAATTGTCCCACTCTCTCAGAAGAATATCATTCCACTAAAGAAAACAGTAAAGTTTCTGTTTATAAATTGCACCTTCCAATTTTAACCAGGGGAGCAAAGGAATATCTCTGCAGGATGTTTAGACAGCAATACAAACAGATGGATACTCAGTGTGTGTGGGAGCAGAAGTACACTTGCCGACATAATAAAAACAGGCTGAAGTAGAGCTTTTAGACTCACAGAAGCTGTTGCCTATGAGCTGCGGGTGTTCTTATTTTTGCACCAATTCTCACATTAATAGGGAAATGTCACTCTGCCGCCTTGCTTGGCATGTGGCAGGTCATAGATATGATGGGATTATAAAGGAAATGTCTCCATGTGTCACTGCCCATGATAGCAAAGCACTGAACTTTATGGCATGCTCTCTTACTAAAGAAATTGAAAACTGGTCTTTAAATTTAACCCACTGGTGGCTTCTAAGTGGCTCACAGCTTCATATGTTGCATAACCCAAAAAGCAAAGCATGCTTCTCAATGCATCCAAAAGCACCTTAAAGAAAATATGTAAAGTAGGTCATCCGTATGGGAGGTTTGTGAGGCCAGGAAGGGAAATATGTATTGCCAGCTTGCTGTGTTTAAAAGAGAGAAAACTGGAAACAGCTTGAATGCTCACAGGGTATCAGACTATAGCAGCCGCCTAATGCTGACTTGAGTCAAAAGCAAAACGGATCGGATGATATTGGTAACATAATCATTTACCATGAAGCCAGTAATCCCCATGAGATAATGAGCACAACAGTGGCCAAGTTTTGACTTGAAATTTTCCATTTGCATCATCATAAGATGATGGAAGTGAGAGCTGGACCATAAAGAAGGATGATCGCCGTAGAATTGATGCTTTTGAATTATGGTGCTGGAGGAGACTCTTGAGAGTCCCATGGACTGCAAGAAGATCAAACCTCTCCATTCTGAAGGAAATCAGCCCGGAGTGCTCACTGGAAGGACAGATCCTGAAGCTGAGGCTCCAATACTTTGGCCACCTCATGAGAAGAGAAGACTCCCTGGAAAATACCCTGATGTTGGGAAAGATGAAGGGCACAAGGAGAAGGGGACGACAGAGGATAAGATGGTTGGACAGTGTTCTTGAAGCTACCAACATGAGTCTGACCAAACTGTGGGAGGCAGTGGAAGACAGGAGTGCCTGGCATGCTCTGGTCCATGGGGTCACGAAGAGTCGGACACGACTAAATGACTAAACAACAAGCCTTTTAATTTGTGTATAAATGACTTAGAGCAGGCATCCCCAAACTTTGGCCCTCCAGATGTTTTGGACTACAATTCCCATCATTCCTGACCACTGGTCCTGTTAGCTAGGGATCATGGGAGTTGTAGGCCAAACATCTGGAGGGCCGCAGTTTGGGGATGCCTGACTTAGAGCACTGAGGTTTGCTGATAACAACAAATTGTTTGAGGTGATAAGAATCAAAAGAGGTTTGAAGAGTTCAAAAACAATATCTCCAAACTGGGCAAATAAACAGTATGGCAAATCCAATTTGTCCTATGGAACTGTAAATAGATATATTTTGATGCATAATAATAATAATAATAATAATCCTAAATTTGCATATGTACAAATGGGATCTGAACTGGAGGAGAATGCCCAGGAAAGAGACCTGGGGCTCATAGTGGATACCTTGATGAAGATGTCAACTCAGTTTGTAGCAGCTGTGAAAACAGAAAATTTCATGTTAAGAAACATTCTCAAAGAAATAGAAAAGGATATTGCCATTAAAAATCCAATGGTGTAACTACACTTGGAATGCTGTGTTCAGTTCTGATCTCTGCACCTCCAAGAGAGATATTGCACAGCTGGAAAAGTCTCAGAAAATGGCAAATGAAATGACCGTGGGGCTGGAACATCTCCCCTATGAGGAAAAGCTGCAACATTGGGGGCTGTTTAATTCAGGAAAAGGGTGAGGAAGTGGAGACATGACAGGTGCATAGCATTAATGTTTGGTGTAAAGAAAGTGAAAAGAGAGACATTTTTCTCCCTCTCTCAAAATACTAGAAACAATGTTCACTCAGTAAAGCTGAATTCTGAAAGATTTAGGGCACACAAAAGAAAGTACTTCTTCATACAATGTATAAATTATGGAATTTGCTACCACAGGATGTAGTGGTGGTGATCAATCTGGATAGCTTTAAAAGGAGTTTAGACAAATTGATGGAAGATACAACTTTCAATGTAATAATGGCTCTGTACTACTTGCGATATTGGAGGTCGTGTGCCTCTGACTACAGTGGTGCCTTGGGTTACAGACGCTTCAGGTTACAGACTCCACTAACCCAGAAATAGTACCTCGGGTTAAGAACTTTGCTTCAGGATGAGAACAGAAATCATGTGGCAGTGGGAGGCCCCATTAGCTAAAGTGGTACCTCTGTTTAAGAACAGTTTCAGGCTAAGAACGGACTTCCAGAACGAATTAAGTTCGTGACCAGAGGTACCACTGTACGGGAGACTGGGGAGCCCAGATGGAGAGCACTGTTGTGTTTGTGTCCTGCTTTTGGGCTTCCCATAGGACTCACGCTGGCCACTGTGAGAACAGGATACTGGACCAGATAGGCCTTTGATCTGATCAAGCAGGGCTCTTTGGTTCTTAAGGGCCTGGTGGATCTTCCAAGGTAGGACAGGGGTAACATCTAGCAGGGTTTTTCCACAGCTTAGTGGGTGCAGCCTAACAATTAAAAAAAACCCCGCACACTTCTCCCAAGTCCAACAGCAAAACAATCTAATACCAAAGCCAACGTATACCAGTAGGTCTACTTCATGTAGTCCTACTCAGAGTAGACCCACTGAAGTTAATGGAAGTGACTAACCTAGGTTTATTAATTTCAATAGTCAGAATAGACTCATCAGACAGAATTTACTCATCCTGCTCAGAATAGATGAATTTGGAACTTAGCTGACTACAACTCAGGGGGTCTAGAGGCTAAGCAAAAGTAAATATGGTTTACAGAACAATAAACCACTGTGAGATAACACTTGTTTATTTAACCAAGGAGGAAATGGCATATTTTCAAGTGTTACAGTAATTTCAGAACAGATCAGCAGGCCATTGGTCCCAGCCAGGAAATTATATAAGGAATTTTACTTTGAGTTCTGTAATAGAATTTCTTCTGTTCACTGGCGGATGATGTGAAAAATGTTATCGCGAAGCTGCAGTGACACATTAGAAACTAATATGGCGTTTAATCAACTGCAATATAAACCCATTATTTCAGTCATGGCAAGCTTATGAAAGGAAATCATTCCCATCAAAATACTTTAAGTTCCTCTTGATTTACACTTCAATGTGGATTGAAAGTTTTTTTTAAAAAAAGAAAAAACCATTACAACCTTTTTTTTACTACGCTGATTGTGTAAATAGAAAAAGGTAATTAAGGATGTTAAAGGGTAACAACTATTTCATGCTATGTGATCTTGAATATGATGAACCCTTCTTGAAATGTTGATCTAGCTTCCCTAAGCATGAGTCAGTCTGTTGTGCATTTGCAGTCATTGATTCTTCTGCAGTAGCGTGGGAAATTCTGTCATCCCACCCACAGATCTACATCAGTGGTGTAAGGCTGAAATGGGAGTGTTGGGGACATTACACATGGAAGGCCAGTCATTGTTATGATATTTGTCCAAGCCGAGCGGCACGCAGCTGCAGCGAGGATGGTTTGACTTTTGCCTGTCTCACCAAGCCGTGAGAAAGCTGCCTTATCTTTTCCTACATGAAATGTTTATGTTTTACTGTACTATTGTAATCCTAGCCTTTGTGCTTACTCTTCTGGCTAGACCTCAAGCTGGAAAGCTCTGTCTAAATGAGCTGGCAGCAGAGATTCTCTCTGCACTATTCCTACAATAAATAGTTTTAGCCTTAATTATGGCTTGTGTGTGTTGTTCTTCATGCTGGGAACAATCACATATGACTGCGCCACTGGACTCTCTGTAGCCGGGGATGTGCGCACACGGCTTTGCTCTGGCTTTGGGGCAGTCTCACAAACTGCCCCAGGTGGGGTTTTTGCTGACAGTTGACACATCTGCAAACCATGACCCACATTGTAACACCTAAACTTGACATTACATTGCAGATTCCTTGAAATTGCCCTTTCTTTTCTGCTTTTTCATTCAGCTGTGGGTGCCTGTGGTCATGTAGAGAGGGAAGCCTGTGGGATGGGGAACCTGTGGTTTTGCAGATGCTGTTGGACTCCATCTCAAGAGGTCGTAGGAGTTGTAATTTAGCAACATCTGGAAGACCACAAGGTTCCCAACCCCTGGCTATTTCCTGACCATGAATGTAAACACACAGGCTGCAGACTTCCTGGGAGGAGTTTATCCACGTTGGTCGCAACTCTCATGAGCTGCCACGGCTACAGCTCTGAAAGTTGCAATTAAGTGGTGTGTAATGACAGATTTATTTATCTGCTGTCTTTATCTCTGCTGTCAGAGATGACAAGGGATTAATTTCCAGAAGCTCTAGAGTGGATTGTTCACCAACAGGATAGAAAAATTCTATCGGGTGAGTGATCTGGGAGTGGGAGACAATTTCAGCATTCCTGAGCACCACTTAAGAGGCTGGAGCTCAATCCAACAAAAAGATTTGCCACTTCTCCTATCCTTCTGATTTCTCTTTAACTATCTTTGAAACTACACCTATAAATTAATTGGAAAGTTACTAAATTAAGTTATTAAATTAATTGGGAAGCTCGATTTGAATTATAAATCAAAGAAATAAAGACACAGATAGGAGATTCTCAATGCAGCAGAGCACACTGTCTCCACCAAGCAGGAGACAGGGCACATCCCTGAGGAGGAGATCAGTTCCCCAACTCAGGAGCCAGATGTATGGAGGAACGTGACTCACAGAAGTAGAATGCCCAGGGATCGCTCTGAGTGTTTAGAACTACAAAATCAATTTGAAGTGCTCTCAAATCTGGAAGATGAAGACCAGACTCCATTGGAAGATCTCTCCCTCATCACAGTTGATGAGGTATATGAAGACGAGCAGCATAGTCAGTCCTCCGGGAATGTGCAGGCGACCTTGGAAGGGACAGCACGTGTAAGAATCCCGACCAAGCCTAAGAGGAGACGTGTAGTGGTGATAGGGGATTCCCTACTGAGGGGTACCGAAGCAGTGATCTGTGGGCCTGACAAGATGTCTCGAGAGGTATGCTGTCTCCCCGGGGCCAAGATCCATGATGTTACAGAACGGCTGCAAGGAATAATAAAACCTACGGATAAAAACCCCTTCCTTTTAGTCCATGTGGGAACCAATGACACCGCAAGCCATAGCCTCCAGAAGATCAAAAGTGATTATGAGGCTCTGGGCAGGAAGCTGAAGCAATTAAATGCACAAATTGTCATCTCATCTGTCCTCCCAGTTGAACGCCGTGGCCCAGGAAGAGAGGGGAAAATAGGAGAAGTGAACAACTGGCTTCGCAAATGGTGCCGGCAGGAACGGTTTGGATTCTTAGATCACGGCCTGCAGTTTCTTGAAGATGGACTTCTGGCAAGTGATGGGCTGCACCTCACAAGGGTTGGGAGGAATGTTTTTGCCAACAATCTCAAAAACCTCATCAGGAGGGCTTTAAACTGACTTATGTGGGGGAGGGAGACAGTGGTCCTGAAGGTAGGAGTCTATCAAATGCTGAAGATGATCATCCAAAAGTCAAGGACCAAATGGAGCAAACAGCACACAGACCTAGTGGTGGGAGGAAAAAATCCTTAAGTAGGAGACTAGGGGGAATGATCAATGGTTTTCAATGTCTGTATACAAATGCACAGAGCATGGGAAATAAACAAGATGAACTTGAGCTCTTGATACAGCAAACTAAATACGACATAATAGGCATCACTGAAACCTGGTGGGATGAGTCTCATGATTGGAATGTAGTAATAGAGGGATACAATCTATTTCAGAGAAATAGACCAAACAGGAAAGGAGGAGGAGTGGCATTATATGTCAGGGATGTGTATACCTGTGAAGAGATCCATGATTTAAAACTTCAAAGCCAAATTGAGAGTATCTGGGTCAAAATTAAGGGAGAGAAAAATAACAGTGATCTCATTGTGGGAGTTTACTATAGATCCCCGAGCCAAACTGAGGACATAGATGATGCCTTCCTGGAACAGATGACCAAGCATTCAAAAGGAAATGAGATAGTAGTAATGGGGGATTTCAACTATCCTGATATTTGTTGGATGTCAAACTCAGCCAAGAGCATAAGGTCGAACAGATTCCTCACTGGCCTTGCAGACAACTTCATTGTCCAGAAAGTGGTAGAAGCAACAAGAGGATCAGCCATTTTAGATCTGGTCCTAACCAATAGTGATGACCTGGTTAGTGGGGTAGAAGTGGCAGGATCATTAGGTGGGAGTGATCATGCTCTTCTGGAGTTTATTATACATCAGAAAGGAGCAACCAAGCATACTAAGACTCAAATTCTAGACTTTAAGAAAGCCGACTTCAGAAAACTTAGGGAAATGCTGGATGTGATCCCATGGTCAGTAATACTAAAAGGGATGGGAGTTCATGATGGATGGGAGTTTGTTAAAAGGGAGATATTAAAAGCACAACTTCAAGCAGTACCAATGCGACGAAAACATGGAAGGTGCCTAAAGAAGCCAGGGTGGCTATCTAAAGAACTTTTAACTGAGTTAAGATTTAAAAGGGATATGTACAAGAAATGGAAAAAGGGGGAAACCACCAGAGAGGAATTCAAACAAATAGCCAGCACATGTAGAGACAAAGTCAGAAAAGCTAAAGCACAGAATGAACTCAGGCTTGCTAGAGAGGTTAAAAGCAATAAAAAGAGTTTTTATGGGTATGTCCGTAGCAAAAGGAAGAACAAGGAAACAGTGGGGTCACTTAGAGGAGAAGATGGTGAAATGCGAACAGGGGACGCAGAAAGGGCAGAACTCCTCAATACCTTCTTTGCCTCAGTCTTCTCCAAAAAAGAAAACAATGCCCGACCTGAAGAATATGGAGCAGATGATTCAGCAGGGGAAACACAGCCCAGAATAAGTAAGGAGGTAGTACAAGAACACTTGGCTAGTTTAGATGTATTCAAGTCTCCAGGGCCAGATGAACTACATCCCAGAGTATTAAAAGAACTGGCAGAGGTGATTTCAGAACCACTGGCAGTAATCTTTGAGAATTCCTGGAAAACAGGTGAAGTCCCAGCAGACTGGAGGAGGGCAAATGTTGTCCCTATTTTCAAAAAGGGGAAAAGAGAGGACCCAAACAATTACCGCCCAGTCAGCCTGACATCAATACCAGGAAAGATTCTAGAGCAGATCATTAAGCAAACGGTCTGTGAGCACCTAGAAAGGAACGCTGTGATCACTAAAAGTCAGCATGGGTTTCTGAAAAATAAGTCATGTCAGACTAATCTGATCTCATTTTTTGACAGAATTACAAGCCTGGTAGACGAAGGGAACACTGTGGATGTAGCCTATCTTGATTTCAGCAAGGCCTTTGACAAGGTGCCCCATGATATTCTTGTAAAGAAGCTGGTAAAATGCGGGCTAGACAATGCTACCATTCAGTGGATTTGTAACTGGCTGACTGACCGAACCCAAAGGGTGCTCATCAATGGCTCCTCTTCATCCTGGAGAGAAGTGACTAGTGGGGTGCCACAGGGTTCTGTCTTGGGCCCAGTCTTATTCAACATCTTTATCAATGACTTGGATGATGGGCTTGAGGGCATCCTGATCAAGTTTGCAGATGACACCAAATTGGGAGGGGTGGCTAATACCCCAGAGGACAGGATCACACTTCAAAATGACCTTAACAGATTAGAGAACTGGGCCAAGGCAAACAGGATGAATTTTAACAGGGGGAAATGTAAAGTACTACACTTGGGCAAAAAAAATGAAAGGCACAAATACAGGATGGGTGATACCTGGCTTGAGAGCAGTACAAGTGAAAAGGATCTAGGAGTCTTGGTAGACCACAAACTTGACATGAGTCAACAGTGTGATGCAGCAGCTAAAAAAGCCAATGCAATTCTGGGCTGCATCAATAGGAGTATAGCATCTAGATCAAGGGAAGTAATAGTACCACTGTATTCCGCTCTGGTCAGACCCCACCTGGAATACTGTGTCCAGTTCTGGGCACCACAGTTCAAGAAGGATATTGACAAGCTGGAACGTGTCCAGAGGAGGGCAACCAAAATGGTCAAAGGCCTGGAAACGATGCCTTATGAGGAACGGCTTAGGGAGCTGGGTATGTTTAGCCTGGAGAAGAGACGGTTAAGGGGTGATATGATAGCCATGTTCAAATATATAAAAGGATGTCATATAGAGGAGGGAGAAAGGTTGTTTTCTGCTGCTCCAGAGAAGCGGACACGGAGCAATGGATTCAAACTACAAGAAAGAAGATTCCACCTAAACATTAGGAAGAATTTCTTGACAGTAAGAGCTGTTCGACAATGGAATTTGCTGCCAAGGAGTGTGGTGGAGTCTCCTTCTTTGGAGGTCTTTAAGCAGAGGCTTGACAGCCACCTGTCAGGAATGCTTTGATGGTGTTTCCTGCTTGGCAGGGGGTTGGACTGGATGGCCCTTGTGGTCTCTTCCAACTCTATGATTCTGTGATTCTGTGATCTCTGAGAAGTTTTCTATTGGGCTTGTTCTGTAGTGCTTTTCTGCCTTGCTTGTTAAGATTTATGCCGCTGGTAAGAAAAATGGTGTGTGTGTGTGGGGGGGGGAGATTGGAATTCTAAGCATCCCAAGGATGCACCGTTGAACTGTGAGAGGACTGGACTGTGAAAGTATGTGACCACAAAGATGAAGAGTTTGAAAGGCCATCCATTGACAGTTAATGTGGCAAGAGCACTGTTTGAAGAAATCAACGCACAGATGGGGGAAATGATCCTAAGAGAATATATTGATGCAGTGCCAGAATTGCAAGAAAAGGAGATAAAAGCTGCAGACTCAAGTCGGGGGAGGGGGGAGCCAAGGGGAAACGAAAAAAACCTTGAATCAGAGATGCCCGTCTGAAATGCAGAATGGAATGGCAGAGTTGTAAATGGGTGAGCAAAGGCCGGAAGTAACAGAACTGCCAAATACTGGAGTGTTGATTTTGGAGAAACCCCCGGAGTGGAAGTACAGCTGAGAAAGGATAGAATTTGTGTGCAATTTGAATGGAATCTTGTCCCTCAGGTTAACAGGAAGAAGAGGAGGAAATTGACAAATAGGATTGATGAACTGATATGTGGATACAGGACTGATATCTGGATGAAAATGACACAGGAAATGGATTGGGATGTGAATTAAGATTTTAAAATATCTGAACTACTATACGTTAATATACAAATACAGCAAAAAAAAATGTTTTCTTTTGGAGGAGGAGATAAAGAATAAAGAGGGAATGTTTTATAATTGTGAAGGCAGTAACTGGAGAATCTCCTTTAGAATTTCTGCATTGAAAAAAACTCTGGATGGAAGGTGAGGAAAACAATGTCCACAACTGAGTAACCCAGATTGAGCATCTGACTATTTTGAGATACAGTGGCGACGGAGGCTCTTGTAGTTTCTTTTTCTGTTTTTTCTTTCTTCAGTTTCGTTCTTCTCTTTATTTCCTGTAGATTAGTTTCTTTCATTGCATTGTATTTCATTGTATTGTGAAAACTTATTTATTGTGAAACAATTTTTAAAAATAAAAATAAAATTAAACACACAGGCTGCGTTCAGGCAAAACTTTATTCCTTCTTCTTGGTGCTTCCTTACCTGCTATTTGTCTGTCTGTCTGTCTGTTTATTATTAATTTATTTATACCCCACCTTTTTTCCTGATAGAGACTCAAGGCAGCTTACAGACAAAATAAGAACAGCTAAAGACATTGGCAGAAGTGCTGCTGGGGACAATTATTAAAAAACAATTAAACACACACACACAATTTCAATTAAAAACATACCAGCAATCACAGCACAAATAGGATGGCAGCAGCCTGCTCATTAAAAATCAGTTCCCACTCACTCACGTATTATAAAAGCTACTTCTGGAAATCAAGCAGAATTGAGTGCTCATTTTGATGTTAACTGTTTCCAGAAAAAAAAAAAACAGTTTGCAACCCTGTTAACTAGAAAAATCACAGGAATGTTGCACTGTAAATTCCCCATGGTTTTTCAAGATAACTCCACACAAAATTTGGGGTGATGTCCTTGCATGAGGTTCTTTCCCACCATTTCAAATTCAGTGATCAAATATATTGATCAAAGAGCAACAGACCCATAATTCAAAAGGTAAAGGTAAAGGGACCCCTGACAGTTAATTCCAGTCGCAAACGACTCTGGGGTTGCGGCGCTCATCTCGCTTTACAGGCCGAGGGAGCCAGCGTTTGTCCGCTCCGCAGACAGTTTTTCCAGGTCATGTGGTCAGCATGACTAAGCCGCTTCTGGCGCAATGGAACACCGACACCAGAGCAGCGCACGGAAATGCCGTTTACCTTCCCACTGGATCAGTACCTATTTATCTACTTGCACTTTTGGGCGTGCTTTTGAACTGCTATGTGGGCAGGAGCTGGGACCGAGCAACAGGAGCTCACGCCGTCGCAGGGATTCGAACTGCCGACCTTCCGACCTAGGCTCTGTGGTTTAGACCACAGTGCCACCAACTTTCAAAAGGTACCACAGTGCAAAAGGAATGTGAGAAAATGCTAGCAAAATAACTGGTCAGATGACCACATCTGAATGCAGCCACACTCATTCACTGCATTCTGCTGATGGTCCTCCCCCCCCTGTTGGGAGCCTCCTGCCTGGGGGAGGGGGCAAGACCAGAGCCAAAACTGGGAGGAGCACCCTCTTTGCCCCACCCCTCTCTTTGTGCCACCCCAGAGCTGCCCCAAGACATTGTGCTACCTGAGGCAAAGGACAATATAATGGCTTACACCTATTCCATGTACTCCTACAGACTCTGTGGGCAGCCGAATCTCCTTTCAACACTGGCAATGGGATAACACCCCCCCCCCCACTCCACTAGTGGACAACAGTCTACGGGGTGCATGACAGGCATGGGGCACACGTATCTCTGGCCAGAGGGCTAAGCAGGAGTTGCTGGGGTGGCCTGCTGCTGCCCCACAAGAGGGCATTGCTTCACTTTGCCCAGTGAGGGCCAGCTCTGTGCCCCTGTGTGTGTCCCCCCATTTTCTCCCTTCTTTTCCACCTGTATGAACACAAAAAATAGAGCATCAGGTTGCCCCCAGCCCCATGGATCTGAGAACATGAAGGAACATTCAGAAGTGCCAAAGCACATGTTGTATTTGTCATAGATAGGTGGGTTTTTGTTTTTGTTTCTTAAATGGCTTCCACATGGCAACGGATCCCTCCTTTCTGCTGCATTATTTGAAATGTCTTTGCAAGAATTATTGATTATGGGTGATTTTGATACCTAGCTCAACTGTTCTCTGGATTCTCAAATTTTCATACAATATTTATCTAAGATATTTCATTTCAATATTTGATAACTGACAAGGGATGCCATTTCATAGGTGTTAGTTAGTACCCAGTGGTGGGAATCCAATATTATATAGCATCTGATATCACGATGAATTTCTGGGCCAAAGGGAATCTGAGGCTGAGGCAAGGAGAAAGGCATGGTCAGTATTCACAAATGTTAGGTAGAGAAGGGAGCCCATAGAAAGCTATCTTTGGCAGCATTCTTATGGCAAGCACAATGCATATTCTGGCCCAAATGAAAATGCTGGACTGAACATGAAATGCTTCAGTGTGCATTGGCCCTCATGGTGAAAACTGTGTGGCATAAACCCAATACTTGCTCTTCTATTATGCAATGCAATTATCCTTGCTCATTTGACTGATTCTTCTTATTCTATTAAACTAATTCTTAGAAAACCATCTCTGACCCAGCCACTATGGCCAATTATCACCCAGTCTCAAATATCCCATCCCTGGGCAAGGTGATTGAGCGAGTGGTCACTGAACAAATCAAGGTGCGCCTGGAGGATGCAGACCGTTTGGACTCCTTCCAATCAGGTTTCAGACCCCCATCATGGAAACTGCCTTAGTTATGCTGGTCAATAATCTCCAGTGGGCTCGGGACAGAGGTGAAAGCTATTTCCTGGTTCTGCTGGATCTCCCAGTGGCTTTTGATACTGTCAAGGACAGTATCCTGCTGGACCATCTGAGGGGCTAGGAGTTGGGGACACTGTTATGTAGTGCTTCCGCTCCTTCCTCCTGGGCTGTATCCAGGAAGTAGGGGGAGTGAGTGTTCAGACCCTGGGCTCTCGCTTGTGGGGTGCCTCAGGACTCTGTCCTCTCCCCCATGCTTTTCATTTATTTATTTTTTTAAATTAATTTTTATTAGTTTTACAATATTTGTCTGGCCCCGATTCAGGCCAGCTCACTTATATTACAATCATTGTCTTGCTTCCTCACGTCCACTCCATTGTTTTCCATCTATTTGCATAAAACAATTTTTAACAGGTTCCTAATTGCATAATCAAATAATTATTTTCCTAAATATCAATCTTCAATCTTCAAACTTCTCATATCTTAGCTCACTTATATATCTTCATCTGCATCCCTCTTGCCTCCCCCGGTCCCTGGGAACACAGCTTTTATTTGCAATATTAACTACTTATCATACTTATCATATTTAAAATGAAGAATACTTATCCTTCACTATGTTTCATAGTATTTAATCAGTCCCTGGCGTGTCCATAAATCAAAAACCATAAGTCCATAAATCAGGCAATATTTTAACAGTTCTTATCCTATACCTGCTGGTTCTGAAACCCAGAACCAGAGTGAGTCCTGCAATGTATCCTCCAAAGTGGCATTCTCCAAAATCTGCAGCCAGCCTTCCCATTTCATATTCAGATCGTCTCGGCTTCTCTTCCGCTGCTTGTCAGTAGGTATCAGTTTGCTGTTTTTTCTTATGATTCTTCTCTTACTTCTTGAAGTAGCAACTCCTTTTTTCTTCCGATTGAAAAATCTCTTCTTGCAGCTGGTATTTGCCAAAATAAGCTTTCGTTGTCCAGCCTTGACGAATCCTGTCACTTCCTTGGTTGTTTGTACATCTGGTTCAGCCGGCACAGTGTTTGGATTTTGCCTTATCTCATCCGCCGCCTTTCCCATAGCATTCCTCTCTCTCAGTTCTGCAATATATTCCTGCATCTTTTCCAGCACAGTTTGCCATGTAATTTCCGGTTTCATCGCCATTTTCTTTGATCACAGTTCAAAAGGTTTTTTTATACTTTTAAAACTTTTAAAACTTTTCACAACTTTTTCCTCTTGAAAGACTTCACAAAATTTTTAACTTAAAAATAATCCACAAATCTGTCACAGTTCCTTCTGCTTCCCCCAGGACCAGGGGAGGCTCAGGGGTTAATTTAAAGCCGTATAACAAAGGATTCAATTCAGTCCTTTTCAATGCATCTGTAACTATTTCCTGTTTCACTGTATCAATGGAAAGGAACGGACCTCCGTGTTTTCGTTCCAATCCAGTCCAAATTTAGTCCCAATTTCAATTTTATTGCATTTTACTCACAGTTCCAAATTGCAGGTCTTGGAGAAATCAGCGCGCTCCAAGGAGACGGTCTCGCAGCTTCGCCCGACGGGGAGTTAGCGGACCCTGAGGCTCCGCCGCCCGCTCACGCTCGGGAGCCCTTGCTGTGGTCTCCCGGGGAGCAGGACCGGCGTCCGAGCCTATGCAGGTCCTTTAGACCCCGGGACGCCCTTCCCGGGGGTTTTGGGGGTCGCGGCGCTGGCGCGATGTCCCCTTTTCCCAGTCGGACGAGGGAATGTCAAGAGCGACATGTCCCCCCGACCGTTCCCTCCGGCGCGCCGACCGGAAGCCCTCCCCCATGCTTTTTAACATCTACATGAAGCCACTGGAAGAGATGATCAGGGGTTTGGGCTGGGTGTTCAGCACATGGGTGCTACATGTTGTTTAAGTGACTGTGTTATAATTTATAGTATTGGAATGTGGGTTTTTTTGTTATGTTATTATATTTGCTGTTGTTTTGCTATGGTATTATGAAATTGTTTTTGTAGTGTTTGTTTGATGCCCAGGCAGCATCCCTGTTTCATAGAATCATAGAACTGTAGAGTTGGAAGGGATCCCAAGGGTCATCTAGTCCAACTTTTTTTAAAATTATTTAATTATTATTATTATTATTATTTTAAATCCAATTTCGTTGTACTTGTACAATGACAATAAAGATATATACATATACATATACATATCTACAATACAACTCGCTTTTCTTCATTTCCTAAACCTACCAGAATCATTTCTGTTCTAACTCTGTCCCCCCATAGATGCTCCCCCACGGGGCTTTGGATGTCCCAGCTTCTCTGCCCTGATTTTCTCCCTCCCTGCTGACATCCATGCATTTTATTTGTACAGTGGTACCTTGGTTTACAACCATCATCCGTTCCGGAGGTCCGTTTGTAAACCAAAACAGGTTGCAACCCAAGGCGCGCTTTCGCCAATGGAGCCTCCCAAAAAAAATTGTTAGTAATCCAAAAAAAATTGGGTTGTAATCCAAAAAAAGTTTGCAAACTGGGACACACACTTCCGGGTTTGATGTGTTTGTAATCCAAAATGTATGCAAACCAAGACATATGCAAACCAAGGTACCGCTTTTTCACACACACACACACACACACATTTATGCTCAAAGTGGCTTAGAATTTATGGTTTTCTCCTGATGCATGCTGCCTTGGGGGGATTTTTAATTTTGAAAAGTAGGATATAAATAAATGTATTTTCCCTAGATGCATCCATAGCTAGCTCTCAAATGATATTGTACCCGTACAGAGTTGGACCATTGCCCCCAGGGTTTTTTTGGGGAGAGGGCAGCTGAATTATCTTCATTCTAACCCCCGTTTTCACCTCCATGTGTTGAAAGACACTGAGCTTGCTAACACCTGACTGTTCTGGTATAAGTCCTTCATTTTTCATTTATATATATATATGAAGTTATACTGTATTAATAATAACTACCTGTATATATGTATTATACTGTGTACAATACCTAATATATTAAATATCCTAAAACAATATTAATTTTTATCATCAACATTATTTCACCTTTTTTTTCTTTCACTACCAGAGAACATAATAAGCACACTTTATTAAAGGCACATTTTAAATTCCAAGCCAAACAGTCATTAAGATCAGTGAAACACAGTGAGGAGTTTGTGAATGGCTGTTTCTCAGAATTTAGACAATAGGAGAATCTAAGTTGATATACCACCCTGGACAGAAGCAGACAGAGGCAACGGATGACCCTGATTTTGCATTCCAGCCTCTCTCTCCCCCCACCCCCACCATCCAGCTACTCCAAGCCAGTGGGTCTTGTCTACCTATCGCTGCGGGAAAGATGCAAACAACAGGCTGCAGCATCCTGAGCGTTCTCGGGGAAGCGAAACGGGCGCGTCTCCCTTCTCCGCCTGGCCCAATCAGAGAGCATCCCGCGGAGATTGATGAGGGCGTTGCTAGGAGACGGCCGCGTCTGGTCCTTCAGAAGCAAGGACCGGAGGGGATGGGGCTCTTGCCCGGGCTGCAAGTGGAGTTAAACAGCCGAGGGGGACGAGGCGCGCATCAAAGTCTGCCTCTCCAGGGCTGTCACTCCAGAGCAGAAGCAATACGGGGCTGCAGCAGGAGGGAAGGCAGATTTAGACCTCTCAAGGGCTACCTGCCGATTTCAGCTGCCGGCCATGCGAAGTTAGCCCCATGTCCATCCTGCTAGCCCAATCCTAGGCAGGCGAGCAAGGGGGGGGCGCCCAGAGCTCTGGATTTGAGGGGGGCAGAGTGTGTGTGTGAGAGAGAGGCGATAGGTTTGGAGGGGAGAAGCAGTCCCCAGATGCGGGGCTGCAGCAAAGCGCATCACTTGGGGACAGTGAAACTTCTCCGATTTGGGGCTGTGTGGGGCAGGGTGGCGGGTGGAGGAGGAGGAGAGCTTGGGAAAGGGGGCCGACCTCCGCTGCGCGCTGCCTCTTCTTCCCGACGCCCCCTGGCCCCCACCCGTCTCCGCTCCCGGCAGCCTTGATGCGCTGCCATAGGGGCCCCGTCCAGAGGGACGGGGGGTCAGGGGGAGGAGGAGGAAGAGGAGGACCACCTTCCCCGAGGAAGAGGGTGCGTGCATTTCCTCGGGGTGCCTCCACATCTCTTTCGGATCTCTAAGGACGCCCGCCCGCCCGCGCTATGGTGACGATGGGGAGGACCAGAAGTGCAGCCGCCGCCAGCGAGCGTCGCCCGCCAGCGCCAGGTAAGGCTACATCCTCCGCCTCCTCCTCGGGAGAAGCTGCCCAGGACGGAAAGCGGGCGAGGGCGGGCAGGGCGGGGGAAAGTTTTCGGCGGAAGGGCTCGCTCGGGAAGCGTCGTGGTGTCTTCGGGATAAGCTGGGCCAGGAATGACTGGATCCGAAGGGGATCGGGGCAGAGAGAGCGCGAGAGCTCAGGAGCCCTCGAGGAGGAAGGTGGACCCTATGCAGTACAACGGCGGTTCCCCGAATAGGATTATTTATAATAATGACTATTATATATCACACGGTGCATTTGGAATAGAGAAGGTGTTGTGGTTAAGGACTGCTGAGCAAGTGGGTGGGCTGGATGTCCCCCAAGACTCTAATCCTCTATGGTGGATTTAATGTCCAGGGCCAAGTGTGCTTTGACTGTGGATTCGCATGCCTGGATGGTGAGCGTTGGTCTGCTCCTCCCGGGAAGTGCTCGAACTTCGTATTCCGGGGCTGGGCAAGTGGGAAAGGGTTTGCAGCAGAGCATCTCTAGGGACCTGGCACTCCTGCAGTGGGGAAGAGAGCAGAGAAGCAGGTGCTGGGGATCCGGCTTATTTTATTCCCTGGGTGTAAACCAGAACCTTCAGATGATGGAGCAGGTGTGAGCCCCCTTGTTCTTACTTGACCTCTTCATGCATGCCCCAAATGAAAAAGAGAGTGAGGAGAGAGAAATTTGAGAGAAGCAAATGGGACTTGCAGCAAAGAGGGTTTTACTTGTTTGTTTGTTTGTTTGTTTGTTTGTTGCATGAGGTTTTTGGCTCTTAAATCTGGTGGCCAATAACAAGCAGAATCTCCTCCTTAAAGGCAAAGCAAGAGTGAAATTTTAGAGATTCAGAACAGCAATGACCAGATGTAGTGGTTAGACATCTAAACATTTTGGGGACAATGTGCCAGGAGGTTCTGTGCCAGCCCCACTGAATGCTCTTGCAAGGCTCCCATTTATTCCCACGGGACTTGCACGAGAGAACTTCCTGGTAGGTTGAGCTGTCAGAGTGTATTCATTATTTTATGTAAAAATGTCAGTCCTCAGATTGGGGTGGGGGTGTGTGGGCAAAACAGATAATCACCTTCGGTTCCTTGTTCCCGTTGTGATTCCATAGTCACCAATATTCTAGGGCAACCTACCCAAGTTTAGTTATGAAACTATAACCCAATCCTCATCTATATCTTTCTTTTCTCTGTTTTCTCTGTTGGCAAGACCTTTCTCATTTTATATGCATTTCTGTATGTTTTGTGTATATGCATATTCTTTTTATGCTTGCTATAAAAGTTATCTTTGCCTTTGGAATGTGGGTCATATGTGTATTTTTAGCACTATACATAGTTTATGTCAGTTATTTTCCACACCTTTTAATTTACTGTGTGCATTTTAATTTCAAGTCTATTTGCTTAATAATTTTACTGTTTGTACCAATTTCAGAGGAATGGGGTGGAATCCAGGACTGAGCTTTAAAATGTATTTATCTAAGAAGAGCAATTGTAGCTTTGTGCTTTTTAATCTTTAAGAAATGCCATTAACTGAATTGGTAGGGAAGTGATCAAATTTTAGTTTTAAAATACCGTACCTTTCTTGGCAGAATGTAAAGTCAAACAGCCAAAGGACACTGACTTAGCCTGAATTTCCACTCATACAATCCCTTGGTTGGTTAAATATTCATGAAAACAATTTGCAAGGTGTAGAAGTCACCTGATCAAATATATTGTCACAGAACAATGGCTGTACATTTTGAGGATATTCCTCTCTCTTCTGCATGAATGATATTGCTTGCTGCTTGCATGTTTTGATCCAGGCAACCAGAGTAAAACCATATTATTTATTTACTCTAGACAAAGCTCCAAGTGAACACATTTAAAACAAAAACAAAAACAAAATAATGGTGCTTTAAAATATTTGAACATAATATTTCAATTGTAGGGCAGATCTGTGAATATGCATGAGAAACCTTCTTGACTCATTAATTAGTGAGTGATCAGAGCCATAGAACTTCAATGGTGAAAGGAGACACAGCTCAGCCCTTTGTACTTCTTTGTCCAAATATATTTTACCACTGTATCATTCATTGTACCAACTATCCAAAAACTATCAATGTTTCTGAACACAAACTATTTTTCTCAAATTCTGTACCATGGAGACTAAAATAACTTAATGCTAGGAAAATAAGCAAAAACAATAATTTAAGGCTGTACCCTTATCCAGATTTACCTGGAAGTAAACACCACTGAACTCGGTGAGATTTATTTTCCAACAAGCATGCATAGTTTGAACTGTTAAATGTATTAAATGATGTAGTGAGTGCTAGTCTACAGAAGCTTATGCCATAATAAAAAACTGCGGGTCTTTTAAGGCGCTATAAGACTCTTTGATGCTGTTGTTGCTGTTTTATAAAAATGGCATTTTAGGGGGGTGCTATTTGCCAGCATATGTTCAAAATACATTACATAAAATGCAGCATTTTTAATAAATATCCTCCCAATTCTGAGAACTGTGGTTCACATAGACATCAATTGACTACACTTGGTGGCTATCAGCTGAGTGCATGAGCTTATTGTTTCAAAATCAATTTATGTGGAGTGTGTTAGATTTGTGATCACATTTTCACACATGCTGGTCTTCACCACATGTTCCTTGCATTCGTCACTAGATGAACCTGCCATGAGAATCAGCCCAGACCCTATAGGGTAATATATAGCTAATGTTCTGTGCTGTGCTATCCTTGAACAGATTCAGCCCATTCTTAAGCATGTGTACTCAGAAATAAACCATGCTATCTTCAAAGCTGCTCCCTCCCAGGTAAGTGAGCATAGGGTGGGATTCAGTTTACTCAGAATAGACCTACTGAAATTAATGGACCTAACTTAGCCATGTGTGTTCATTTTAAAATTTTGTTGAATTCCACCCACAGAATTGCAACTTCAGTGAAACAAAAACCTGAATTTGAGGGCTGCCAACTCTTCAGCCTTGCCTTTGATCGCAGATTGATATGCAGAGCAGACATTAGCAAGTAATAATGTTTAGCTCCATGGTGTGAAGAGCTTCAGATGGTAGTTTCTTTACACATCAAGCTGCCACTCAAGGCACAAGAGCAGGTCAAGCTGATTATCTCCCCCCCCCCCACCTTTCCTGGTTAGTTTGCAACCCTAATAAATAATATGGGGTTGGCCTTAGCTGAACCTTCAATTTCCAGGTGCAATTGTAGAAATAGCGAGGGAGCAAAAGTGAGCATTGTGCTGAGAACCAGTTGCGCGGAGCAAATGTTTCACACAGATATAATCGGTTAATCTGTGTTATAACTATGACATCTTTTCCTCTAAAGAATAGGAAGGGGTCCATTCCAAGCGCAGAGAAATTTAAGCACCAGGTTGCCACCTTTCTTTCCGACAGAGGCTCTGTGCCTTAAAAGGGGGCATGGTCAGCTAAAACCCAACAAATGAAAGCTTTTTAAGGACATGGGATCAGTGACTGAACTGAACCTCATGCATTTCTGCCTGGTAGAAAAGAGCAAAGAGCCTCCCATTCATAAATACCGGCTCCAATTAACACAATAACCAAACTGAACACCGAAGGCTTTTGATAAGGCAAAAATCTCTCGGGTTTTCAGATGTGTGAATGACTGTAAGCTGGCTAAACCATCACATCACCCTTAAGTCATGGGTGC
This sequence comes from Darevskia mixta, assembly GCA_034641385.1. NCBI lineage: Eukaryota > Metazoa > Chordata > Lepidosauria > Squamata > Lacertidae > Darevskia > Darevskia mixta. Next base: position 2,457,673 of record JAWWNH010000224.1, on the reverse strand, counting down.
TTTAGCTGAGATTCCTGCATTGCGGGGGATTGAACTAGATGACCCTTGGGGTACCTTCCAACTCTATGATTCTCACTGTTGTCTGCAAACCAGTTGTACGATACAATAATGAATTTTCCAGCTGAAGTTACCCCATTCCTAACACCCAAAGCTCTCCTGTGTCCAAATTATCATAGGCTATGTCAGTTAGAGCCACAGCTACAGAGTCTATCCCCTCTATTTCTCTCTCTCAGTGACTGTTCCTTTGTACAATCAAAACATTTTCAAAACACATGGAAACAAGATGCTAATTCACGGCCTGACTCAGTTCATCCTGCCATTTGCCCCAGTCCCCAAACTCTATCTCACTGAGAATAAATAATCTCTTACTTGTGATTTCCAGTGCAACCTAATTATCATTACAAAGTCTGCAATCCTAGCCCCATTTTCCTAGGAGTATACCCCACTGAATTCAAAAGGACTTACTTCTGAGTAGACATGGTTCAGCTTGCACTGTCAGTTGACCTGAATTGTAGTTACCAAATCAACATAATAACTGCAAGCAAAACAAGGTGGAACTAACAATATGAAGCACTTTTAAATTGATGGCCTGTCCTATGAAATGTAGCGTAATTTTAAACTGAGAGTGAATCATTCAGTGGAAAACTATCTAGGAACACAAAAATGATGGCCAAATTACTATCATTGTATTCTGGTGACACAGGACAAACCTGAAACGGGTACGATAGAACGTGGGCTTTAACACACAATCAGAGAGCTGTTGCCAAATGCGGGGAGAGTGTGCTTCCTCGCTCTCTTCTTAATCTAGCCCACATGGTTCCTTCTTTCTCATTTTCCCTTTCTCTGTCTAAGCAAGGTTCCAGCCCTGAAAGCACATGGACTGAGCAGCAAGAAACTAGAAGAGAGGACCAGGAGATAGACATAGCGTCTGTGCTTGGCAGGCACATATCTCTACTCACATGCATCTAGTGCTTCCCTATATTTCATGAATACTTCTTCCCAGACCATGACAAAATTATGAGAACTAGCATTCCAAATTCTGCAAAAGGAAACCCTCCAAAATGGGTTATGTAAAACCTGCATTACACACCTACAATCATGGCATTTATTGTAAATAGCTAATTGCCAAAATTGTGAAGCAGCTATCGGTAAGCTCTGAAGAGGAGAGAGGGAGTCTTCTTCTCAAAGTAAAAATACAACTGAACGTGCATTAGCTCTTATGGGGCCCAGCTTCACTTTGTCAAATAACAGTAGAGAGAGATTCTACTTTTTCTCTAAATGTTTCAAGTCATTTCAGATCTTTGCTCTTCTCTCCTCAGGATTTATTCACATTATTATTATTATTATTATTATTGGCTAGAGATCAATATTGCACGTGTAAAATTTCATTCACATCTACAGCTGTTACAAAGAGCTTCTTTCTTCCCAACCTAAGACTCATGCGCCAGCGCATGACTGCTGAAGAGAAGTGATACACCAGCAGCTGTGCTGGTGAGGCAGTATCACACAGTAGGATATTGTGGCAATTTTGAGCACAATGCTGATGGAATCACAGAGAGAAATATCAGAATAGTTAGCATCAATATATCATGTTAAGTGATCATGTGGTTCCTTCCTTTTGCGAGGAAACCCAACAACACCCGTGAATTGGTGGGATCAGGCCACAAAGGTCCATCTCCGCTGATACCCAAAGATGATAAGATTATAGGAGCACTGCAACCCACACAGCCCTTAGGCAACAGAATACATATTTGCTTTGGACTAGGAAGGTAGAGAATTACTGGGGAGCATTTCAGAATTAAAAACACAGTAATGCATTTGGGATGCAGGTGGCGCTGTGGGTTAAACCACAGAGCCTAGGGCTTGCCGATCAGAAGGTCGGTGGTTCGAATCCCCGCGACGGGGTGAGCTCCTGTTGCTCGGTCCCAGCTCCTGCCCACCTAGCAGTTCAAAAACAAAGTGCAAGTAGATAAATAGGTACCGCTCCGGCGGGAAGGTAAACGGCGTTTCTGTGCACTGCTCTGGTTCTCCAGAAGCGGCTTAGTCATGCTGGCCACATGACCCGGAAGCTGTACGCCGGCTCCCTCGGCCAATAAAGCGAGATGAGCGCCGCAACCCCAGAGTCGGTCATGACTGGACCTAATGGTCAGGGATCCCTTTACCTTTTAATGCATTTAAGCATTCCCAATCTCAGTAAATTAAATCATTATACTTAACATCATCTGCAAAGATTCTCTCACACACAAAAGGTTGAGCAAGAGGTAACTTTCCGGCATTACAGGGCAAGCATATGGAGGGTGTGCATCTGCCATAGGATGAAATGCCACACTTGGTCGCCATTCATTAGTCTGCAATGGAAAGAAGGGGAAGAAAACGACCAGTAAGAGCAAAATGCAACCTGCAATTTAAAAGGAAAGCATATCTGACAGGACAGTTCCAGGAATACAATAAGAGCTACTTTTTATGGGAAAGTGAGTTAAGCTTCCTTGCATAGACCTGAAATCCCCCAGAAGAGAGTTGCAGAGCTTCACAAGACCTTTTCCTAACCCACGCGTCTTCTTCCCAGAAGTGATCTCAAATTAATTGTGCAGTTTGACTGAACTCTGCTTTCCTAGGAGAGAAATTGAGGCAGACTAGGGAATTGTATTTTGTTTGTAATATAAACTCAAATGCAATTGCAGCAATTTTTAAGACTCAGCAAGCTGGTCGGGGGGAAATATTATCTTTTACTTCCGAGAAAACAAGAGGAGGATGAAGTTAGAAGAAACATAATCAGTCAAATACACATAATGATGAGATATATTTATTTGAAGTTTCCTTGTGAGGCTATTTAAATGACATTTACAGTGTCAATATGACTGTTTAGAAAAGGAAACTCACCTGTGAGCTTTTGTTTTCTCTTGCATTGCAATCCCATTCCTATTTCCTCAGAAGTCAGTCTTGCTGTGCTTAAAGGGGCTTATTTCCAGGTAAGTAAGTGCACAGAGGACTTAAGACTTAGTCACTGACATGATGAGATTGTTTTTCCTGCAATTGTAGTATTGAGGGGGCCAAAAGTGCCATCTAGATCAGTTCCCCCCCCCCCAAGCAGTCCTGTTCACTCACTGGTCTCCCTCTTCCTCTATAGGTCCAGTCAATAACTACTTTTGCTGGAGTCACTATGTCAAGGTTAGCAGGCTTATGCTTCCACTGCCTCCCGCAGTTTGGTCAGACTCGTGTTGGTAGCTTCGAGAACACTGTCCAACCATCTCATCCTCTGCCGTCCACTTCTCCTTGTGCCCTCCATCTTTCCCAACATCAGGGTCTTTTCCAGGGAGTCTTCTCTTCTCATGAGGTGGCCAAAGTATTGGAGCCTCAGCTTCAGGATCTGTCCTTCCAGTGAGCACTCCGGGTTGATTTCCTTCAGAATGGATAGGTTTGATCTTCTTGCAGTCCATGGGTCTCTCAAGAGTCTCCTCCAGCACCAGAATTCAAAAGCATCCATTCTTCGGCGATCAGCCTTCTTGATGGTCCAGCTCTCACTTCCATACATCACTACTGGGAAAACCATAGCTTTAACTATATGGACCTTTGTCGGCAAGGTGATGTCAAATGGTCACAGATGTTGCTTAACTGCAAGGCCAAATGCCATGGACTGCGGAAGCTGTAGTCAAACAGCACCCGGAAGACCCCAGACTGGGCACCCCAATCTCACACAATCAAACCCATGCAGCTTCGCCTACTGGTACCCCAGTGGGGTCTTTGACTGTTTCATATTCCACACTCTCATGCCACCCTTTCCCTCTAAATGCCCTGGTCTTCTTGCTTAAATGCCATCCTGTCTCATCCCATGGAGCAGGTAAGGTTTGTCACTCCTTGTGAGAATGTTCAGGGAGGCAGGAGAGGATATATTGTTTATTAATATCCTTCCTAACTTGCACTAGCAACTTCTATAACTTAGCAGAGTTTTAACATTCCCCTTTAAATGCACAGCGGGTAGCTGGTTGCAGGCTTGTTTAAGCTTCTCAATATAGTTTCCTGGTAAGATCCCTTATTTCCCTCTTAAAAGAATAAACATGCCACAATCTTATTTAAGATATATAAAAGTAGTTTACTCACAGCATCCGCATCAGTTCACAGTTGGATCTCTGAAGGCAGACTTAATTACAGAAAAATACACGTGAGTCTATCCCATATGGAGATAGTCTCTTTGTCCTCTGTTGGCTGAAAGCATCTCTAGCTAAAAACTGCTCCAACGACGAGAGGAAGTAAAATAGAAGGGAGGAGGGCTGTGTGCCTTGTGCTTTTGTTACCTGCACAGGTAAGGTCATGCCCACCTCTAGTCACATGCAAAAGGAAGGATGCTCCAGCCCAGGAGGAAACAGGAAGTTTTCGACTGGCTGGAACAAACATCCCCTTTGCATGTCCACTCTAGGCAAACAAGGAATGTTGTACTTGAATGCCACTTATGTATCACATCCCACACTCCCAACCAGAGGATATGGTTCAAGGAGAGTCTCCATATTCTAGAAAAGGTCTTGGGCAACCTTATACCTTCCCTGACTTTCCAGGGTCTCTGGCAAGATATTCCCCCACATTGACACTCAAGGTCCTGTTAACTACAAATACCGAAGATCGAGCCTGGGACACTGAGCAACGGCTGTTTCCCCACGCTGGGGAAATAAAATTGCCCAGCCCCCAGAATTGCATTGCAGATCCTCACCTTCACTGGCTGCAGGTCTTCAGTGATATAGACACAAGCCACTTGAAAACAAAACCCCATTAGAAGCAGCCATGTTTATCTTTGGAGAATAATAAGTACAGCGGGTGGAGGACATGGATAGAGGAGGATTATATAGTCTGTTAATAACTCATTAGACAACCTAATGCCAGTTAAATGTTTTAATCCATTTAATTTTTTTCAACCATTGCTCTCCCTTATCTCAGCTGCCAATAGCCATCCTTGCACACTGCTTAACCAAATCTGTATGTTAATTAAGGAATTTACCTGTAATTCAAGGTTTAATTCCTTAGTCAATCCTTACTCAGGGCTAAACATCAATGACAGCAATGAGGGGGAAGAACTTCAAGATCTAACACATTTTTTTCTCTTTTCATCTCAACACTGAGAAGTTAAAGCCCTTTTAGATGGATGAAGAATTCCTCCCTTTTCAGGATCTCCCCTGTGATGGATGTGCTTTCCCATTTACCCAGCTACCCCACTTCATCAGATAAGTCAGCTTGCTACCACCACTAACTTTTCCTTCAGCCCTTTTAGAAAATGAAGACATACACTAGCGTTGACTGCTATCATGAAGCAGTGATGCCCTGATGGAAAAATATGTTCATTTCAATTTCTCTCAGTTTCCCATTTCTACCTGCACATTTCCACCACTTCAGTTTGTGATTGATTGATTTTTTTAAAAAGACCACCTCCCCAAAACGTGTCAGAATGAAACCACTTTCTCAAGAAGAGTTTTACAGGGGCAAATAGATCTTTATGAAATAGATCCAGATTCTGTGTAGACTACACAGGGTGATAAAAGCACAGTCTCCATTGATTCTCGAACAAAGTGTATGTGTGCAGCCTGATTTTCTCCATCTGTTATGGGGGTGGGTGTCTACTTGTATCTCCCACCAGCCCCTAGAGGGGGAAATATTTTTCAACTAAGTTTTCTATCCCCTATATGCTAACGTCTACCATGTGGGGCAGAATCCTTCCCTGTTCTCCTCCACTAGGTAAAGGTAAAGGGACCCCTGACAGTTAAGTGCAGTCGTGAACAACTCTGGGGTTGCGGCGTTCATCTCGCTTTACAGGCCAAGGGAGCCGGCGTTTGTCCACTCCGCAGACAGTTTTTCTGGGTCATGTGACCAGCATGACTAAGCTGCTTCTGGTGCAACGGAACACCGACACCAGAGCAGCGCACAGAAACGCCGTTTACCTTCCCGCCGTAGCGGTACCTATTAATCCACTTGCACTTTTTGGGGTGCTTTTGAACTGCTAGGTTGGCAGGAGCTGGGACCAAGCAACGGGAGCTCACCCCGTCATGGGGATTCAAACCGCCAACCTTCTGATTGGCAAGCCCAAGCCCACAGCGCCACCCCCCGCCCACCACTATTCTTTGTTGAATCCCTCCTCTTTTGAAAGCCTTTATTTTCTCTGAAATATCGCTCCATCTTATTCCTCCAGCCCACTCGTAAGAACAAATGCTATTGGGCGGTCCCTTCAACAACTATGACTAGAGGATGTTATTCTTGTTCCTTCAATCAATCCCAGAGTTAATTTCAGAAGAATTATATTTGGTGCATAAGAAATCCAGCCTGATTTTAATATGTGGCACATGATTTGCTCTTGGGAGAAGAGGATTCACGAGATAAAGAGATGTGAGGGTGAATATCAATGCTCTTCCAACAACACTGCATTGTTCCCTTGAATCTACTCGAAAGCCTTTGCATCTTGCTGTAAATCTGATTGCCCTGCCCTGCTCTTGTGGTCCCCTGCTCGGCCTGGCCTCCTCTGTAACCCAGCCTGGTTCTCCTGCAGAGACGGTCTATCTGTAGCATTCCATCTGCAATGCATGCAGTGAATCACTCTATACACAGTTGTTCACACATCACACAAAACACAGGGGCAAGTGGGCTCTGCAAAAGTATAAAAACAAAGCTCTAGGGGAAAGCCCCAGGGGAGGGAGACTTAAAAATGGTCCAATGATGACTGAGCATGCTCAGTGTGCATGAAATGGAAGGCAGCGGGGAAGGGGACTTGGAAGAGTGAGCAGGAGCACTCCACATACCAGCATTTTGCTGCAGGCCCCACTTGGAGAGAATATATTTAAATAGCAACACAAACCATCCTGCGCCCCTGCCCCTCCGTAAATTCCTAATACTGCTTACTAATTACTTGTGATATTATATGCAGCAAATGACGCTCGAAATTACTGTGAGCACTTACTTGTTAGAAAGAAAAGCCTAATGTGTAATCTTAATTACTGGAGTGGGTTGGAGGACTGACTCTCTCTCTCTCCCCCCGCCCCACCCTTTTCAATAAAAGCATGAGATGATACTGAAATTCAGACAACTCCTCCAGGGCTTCAAATGCTCCTATAAATCACAAAGCAATTCAGCATGGGGAGATTTTCAAGATTAGGGAATAAAAATGGTGTGACTCTTTTTTTAATGGATATTGCACTTTAGTTAAAACAACATTGAAAACATGTGACATTTACAGTAAACCTTCTCTTAACTGTCTTTACATTAACTTACATGAATAATAATAATAAAAACCAACACAGCTGTAACTAAAATGCAATATCCGCTTTTTAAAATGAGACAGGAAGATACTAAAAGTAAACCACTGGCTGTGCAGGTGGTGTTGTAAGGAAAGGTCTAGCTTCTTGCACTGTGGTCTCGGCTTCTTTGAGGAAGAACTTCTGGCAAGAGATGGGCTGCACCTCACAACGGTTGGCAAGAATGTTTTTTGCTAAGAGTCTTGCAAACCTGATCAGGAGAGCTTTAAACTAAATCCTGAAGGGGAGGGAGACAATATTACAGTGGTACTTCGAGTTACAAACGCCTCAGGTTACAAACGCCCCTAACCTGGAAGAGTTACCTCGAGTTGAGAACTTTGTCCCAGGATGAGAACGGAAATTGTGTGCCGGCGGCACACCAGCAGCAAAAGCACGCCTCGGGTTAAG